>LR999903.1:6362310-11362310 GCA_905220335.1 Noctua pronuba | reverse complement strand
ATTAGATATTCGTTCCTCATTAAAATAAATAAAACAAATAAAAACATCAGCAAATACATAGGTATACCTAATTATTTTGGGGCACTTTCCATCGCGTATGAATAAAATATAATGATTTATCTTCTAATTTTAGATATGGCAGGCGAATGATAATAACATTTACTTTCAATTATGACTTTCCCGAGTTTCCTCCGTGCCTTGGAAAGCACGTAAAGCCGTTGGTCCCGGCTGTCATTTGTAGATCTTTGACAGTCGTTACCGGTAGTCAGTGGCCCAAAAAGTCTATCAACCAGTCTTACCAAGGGGTATCGTATTACCCAGTACTAACTGGGTTGTGGAGGCAGTCGCTCCATGTAAAATACTGGTATTCAGCTGCATCCGGTTAGACTGGTAGCCGACCCCAACATAGTTGGGAAAAGGTCAGGCAGTTGATGATATGACTTTCAGTTTTTTTTTATCTTAAGCTTATTAATGTTCATGTTAAAGGAATCCTTACTTACCTACAGTTGGGTAATACCTAACTAACTACTATGTTCTATAATTAAGAAACGCAAATGTTCTTAAAAAACCTTTGAGAGCCTATACCTATTTATTTTCAGGTTTTGGACAGGTCTGTACCTACCTATCCGTTTACATTATGTTTAAATTTATACAAAAAGATTAAAAACTGTTAAAACTACTTAAACTTTCAAATAAAATAACTTGTACAAACTACCAAATTCGCGACGGCGTCGTCGCGAATTTGGTCATTTAATTTTGTAAAAGTTATTTTCTACTTACTCAAATAAACGAAACCTTAAATATACACTTTTGATGTGTATTAAATGAATTAAATGCAACAAATCAATTCTTTGTAAGCCGAAGGAGACATTGTTTATGTGTTTCCATTGATGACCTTCAATTTTTTTAAAGTCGCGTAGAGTTTACCAGAAAATAATCAACGTTTTGTGGCATTTTATGTCCACCGCACTTAGGGTTACCGGATTTGTGCGCACACATTATACGGCTTTTTGCCGGCCTGCCGTCCTGAGTTTATCCAGCTTTGTTTTGTGTTCGATTATCGAGATACGATGATTTCTTTTTGATGATTAAATCCTATATCATCATCATCTGCCGTGCCTTTTCCCAACTATTTTGGGGTCGGCTTCTATTCTGACCGGATGCAGCTGAATACCAGTATTTTACATGGAGCGATTGCCTCCAGCTGACCACAACCCAGTTATTACTGATAAAATATTATAGATAATAAAATAGATTGATTTAAAAGTGAAAAGTCCGGAATTTTTGCAAATGTTTGACTTTTTTAATTTTGAGGTGGCAACCCTAACTACACTTCGATACAAATAATGACAATTAAGTATATCTGGTTTCTTGCCTCACAACGTGCACTATAAAAACTGACATTCAAGTGTGCGGTCCTGCGAGTGCGATGGAACCGGTTTGTTCGCGATCGCTGCACTTTCAAGTGCTCCAATTATTTCGGTTTAATTCGCAAGTCCAGTACCATAAACTGACGTATGGAAACATTGACCTTACTAAGAATCACGTCTGATTATAACGATGCAAACGATGAAGTCTACAAAGTGACTTAATAAATATAGGTATCTGGAGCTTTACAAGCACGAGAAAAAATTTTTGTTTTTTTTCGTGTGCCTGGTTACTCATTATGGAATAGGGATTTAACCATTTTAAATATGATTTTTAACTACATACAAGGTGGAGACGACAAAACGATACTAAATGAAAAAACCGGTAATACATAGGAATATTAAATGCTAAAAATAATGTCCTGTGACTAAACTACTGGATATACCTATTCAATTGAATTTTTGTATGCAGACTGGGACCGTTATGAGGAATGCGCAATTTATTTTAGTATCGTATTGTCGTCTCCACCTTCTATATAGAGTAGTTTCCTGTACAAAGAAAACACAGTACAACAAAATTGTCTCTTTACAAAAAACAAATGTAAAGTTCGGTCTATGTTTTTCGATGTCAAGGCGTACCTACCTCTTATGAGTGATTCAAACGGTTTTACTTAATTAAGTCAGTTTTAGTTAATTTGAATAGAACATTTAGGTCAAAAGTGATCAAGGTTTTGGTAACGTGATCGTAGAAGTTATTGAATATTCTTATCAGTACAGTTACTCTATCAATAAACAATTGCGGTCTGTCACCGCTCTGATTATTACCTATTTGTATGTCGAACACATTTCACTGAACTTTCTAGGTACGATACATGAACCGTAATAAACCTATGAATTAGGGCGTTATTGGTCGAATTTCCTTTCTAGCCAATTCATTACTAAGTTCACCTACTACCTTGAATACTAATTTTATGACGCATATTTTATTCATACAGTTGGTAGTTCAAATAATCTTTAAGTAAAATCTTGGGTACCCGTTATCACCGAGCATTATAAGTTTATAACATTAACTAATTGTTAAAAGTCATCATCATCTGCCTAGCCTTTTCCCAACTATGTTGGGGTCGGCTTCCAGTCTAACTGGATGCAGCTGAATACCAGTATTTTACATAGAGCAACTGCCTATCTGACCTCCATAACCCAGTTAGTACTGGGTAAGATACCCCTTGGTTACTGGTTGTCAGACTTTTTTGGGCCACTGACTACCTGTAACGACTGTCAAAGATCTACAGATGACAGCCGGGACCAACTGCTTTCCGAGGCACGGAGAAAACTCGGTATGTAATGGGTGGTCACCCATTCACAGACCAACCTATACAAGCAGAGCTTTACATGAATCGACCCGAGTCGCTGTTATTATTTAGCGAGCTCCTCTACTAAAATATAGGTGCATAAAGTCTCCTTGGTTAATTTTAATTAAAATGTCGACTCTTGTCTAAAGAGATAGTGCCTTGACGTCACATTTCCCGACGGAAATAACAAGTATTACTCATCTCGTAACCGTAGCAGCTTCATTTATCTAGTGAAGACAATTATAATTATATCATGTAGAGAACAGTTTTTTCTTCAACAAGATTATAAAAGTTATCTCTCAGATGCACGCTCTCATGAATCTTCGTCTAGAGACGCAGGCGCTTATAGACGTTACAGTTACATCATTTATATATTGTCTGAAACATAAAATATCCATACCAATATTATAAAATGTGAAAGTAAATCTATGTCTGTTATCTTTTCACGCTTTAACGACGGAAAGAATTTTGGTGAAATTTGGCCTATGGATAAACAGAAAAGTATTCTTAATTCTTGGTTAGGATTCTATGACATAAGATATTCTAATTCTGGTAGTAAGTTCCTATGGGATCTTTTCTAAACTCCTCGCGGGCGCAGCCACGGACTAAAGCCAGTATAATAACACGAAACTTAGAGTAGAATTCAATAATATAATTTATTGATGTTTTAGGTGGGTCACAAATACTGAATACAGGGGGTTAAAATTCCTTGGAAAGGAATTAATGTCAGTTGCGTTTCTCCCCTCTTTCTTGGTAACTGGCAATTCGTGCTTAAATTTCTGGGAATGCTTGCCTCCTGTTTGTTTCGGAGAAATATTAATTGTCTAAGATACAAACTCAAACGTAGTGAAGCGGAGTTAAATTAATTTACACGTAGTCGTGCACTTCATAATTAGTCAAAGTCGTGAAACTGCACCAGTAACTAAACCTACAAATGTCGAAGTTCTTGAATAATATGTCTTGTTTTGTACTTGACATGTTCACGCAGTCACATTTAATATGATTCATTTGCTAAGTCAAAATAAAGGACTTTACAATTCATTAAATCAACTCAAATTCTTTCGAATTGAATTTACTATGAAGTGTTTCACATAAACTATATTGGATGCTTGCTGAATAACTAAGATCATAAGATCCAATAGCTTCAAAATGGTCATCGCTAAGCTGTTCAGTTAACTCTACGTCTCGAAAGTTTCAAGTCCTGAGATGACAGTGACGTAATCAAGGCTGTCTAAGTCTGGTCTAAGTAAATGCTCTATGTGGAACAAACTAACATAGAGTTAATAACTACTTGGTAAGTGTTATGTTGTCTTGAATACTCAACTTGGTAAACGATGAGGGTTAGAGCGAAACGTTACTTGAATATTTATGAATCCATCGTACATTATTCATACTCTATACGTCATAATATTATTATTATGACGTAGTTATCCAGCACTTTAAGTTTTGATGAAAACGAAAATTAATACAGGACCAGGGACCTAAAAATTATACTTTCAGTTATCAAACTAAATTGCAACTAAATCGGTGAATTAAAAAAAACATTGACATTGCTTACATTGTATCGATTGAACTAGAAAGTGTAGATAGCTAGATACTTATTTGTTAAATAATCTTCATCACAAATCTAATGAATGTTTTAAAATCAAATAACAGTTCACTTTGGGTCTTGATATCATAATTTGATCGTTGATTTCGATCACATTTTTAAGAATAAGACAAAATACATTAAAATTTGCTTTGATCATTTTCATTGTGAAGTTTTTTAAAAGTATTTTTTTACATCATTCTGCTACAATTAAATATAACGAACCTAGTGAAACAACAAAAGTGTCCAAGATTTAATATAATGTGACCATAGTACATTAAAAAATTACGCTTACCTTCGGTCAAGCTGCTATCAGTATCCACTTCGAAGGACAGCATCCTTCCCGTGCTATTATCCTTAGGTATGCTCACGAAAACACCATCGAACAGTTCCATTTTCTCATCTTCCACGTGATCTTTTTGCGGCGGTTCATTGTGCGCAGACGCAGCACAGATTGCAAGGAACAGCGCGACAAGGCACAGAATCCGCGTCGGGTGCGGTGCGTCCATTCTGCCGGTCGTTTGGGCAGTGCACCTGCGTCCGCGCGCCCCACTACGCCTTCTACCGTACCCCTAAACTGATCTAAGTCAAGCGCGTCATAATTTCCACGATCACACTCTCGATATTCAATTTCACTTATTATTTGTGAAATTAGTTCGTAACGTAATGTTACAGGCAATGATGCAATTATGGGGAAAGAAAGTTTCATTTTCGATGTTGATTTACTGTTTATGTTTTATTTATTAGTTACGTAGGTATATCTGTGTTCTTTTGTGTCTCATTTATGGACATCCACTATTTCTGAATTGAGATGGAAACATTAAATGCTGTCAGTATTTAATCACAGCGTCATGATTAATTCTGAATTAATCATGAATATAATATCATAATATATATAATTCTGAATTCATAATGAAAGCCAGCTTATGGATTTCGAATCAATAGCCGCGCTGCAAAGAGTTTAATTATATTCTAGGAATAGCTGTTTCATATTTCAGTTACCAGAATATATGATTTAATTAACATGAAACTGTAGGATTATTTTTAAGCACGTAACGCACGGTTGAATAAAAGCATATAAACATACAGTATATGTATGTATCTATTCATTGTAAAGTAAAAGTAAAGCTTATGATGGTTGCTGAAGACAGGTCTTACTTGCGTTCTTTATCCAGTAATTATTTGCCTTCTTAATTGTTTTTAATTCAGGGCCAGAAATGTAAACTTTAGTATACCAGAATGCTTCTTATGCCACGCAGCAGTAAATACAGTGACAGACGCAGCAGATATCAAGATATACATGAGACCTACCTATCTAGATGCACAAATGGTGGCTAACGGTGGAATTAGAGCACATCGACGGACCACTTACCTCACTGAAGCGAAACAAACCCGAGCATCAATGTTGCCAGCTCTTTCTGATCCATTACACCATAGCACTACCAAACACCGTAATTGAGGTCTCGTCAACATTAACATAAGAAACCCAAAGAAAACACAGTGAAGTAAGTTAATTACGTTATTTAAAATTAGCAAGCGTTCTTCAAAGGACGCTTATTATTATTCATTAACACGAGTTTCTGATTTGTTAGTGCTAAGTAGGTAGTCTGTTTATTTTTAAAAGAATCAAGGCTCTAGGTGGAGGATTTTAGTTCTCGTTTTTTTAAATAAGACTCGCATTTCACACTGCATTCTAATTGTATAATCTAAGATCAAGTCTAGACTCTAAGAACTACTTGCTTGCAAGTCGTGGAGATTGCACTTATGAATATTAATATCGTTGTCTGTTTTTTTTTGTTAAACACGGCAGTTTATAAATCAAAACTACGTATTTGCAAAATGTTTTGTAAATTATAGTATCTATCTATACTAATATTATTAATGCGAAAGTAACTCTGTTTGTTTGTTACCTTTTCACGACTAAACGGCTGATCGGATCTTAATTAAATTTGGCAAAGAGATAGATTACATCCCTGGGAAGGATATAGGCTATCTTTTTTTTCCACGCGAACGAAGTCGCGGGCAACAGCTATTTCAAAATAAAATAAAAACCTCTTTTTAATTTTCAACTGTATATCCTGCAAATAGATAATACCTAAGTATCCGAGCATAATATTTGTGTCACCACAGCCAGCCCACAAAACAGAGAAGATAGGTATCGTTCTATCTGAGCAGATGGCCGAGATAATAACAATAGTTAACAATAATTGCTATCAGTTAGCCTGCATAATAGAAACCTGTTTCCCTCAGCTGTCTCCAATTCAACGGGATGACGTACTCCTAGAATTTTCACCAAGGCGTGAGAAACATTTCATTATTCCTACACCATAAATAATAAAAGAAACCAACTTTCTATGGTACTTAGAATAAATATGAAAATATATTTTTATGAAAGTAATGTAGAACTCTCTACGCTAATAATAGCCTAGTTTTCACAGCCAGAAAATATTGAAGGCAATGAGAAAATAAACAAAGAAACTACGAAAGAATTTGTAAGGGAAGTCAGTTGGCGGTTGGAATGTTTGCCAAACGAATATTGGTATTACTTTGTTGTGACAGGCGTGTTTTATGTAGTGTACTGTTTTTCTTCTGAACGGTCGCCTAAATTATTGTATTTTTTGTAATTCAGGGCTTATAGTTAGATATTTGTAACTGTAACTAAGTAAGCTGATGTTTAGGAATATTTTTTGAGGGACTGGGCCATCATTCATCAGTAGTGATCGGATATTCGGATGCATATTTACCTAAAGTACATTTATTTCCGGCAAAGGGTACAAATGTGTGGAAGCAGCTTCTTATAATATTTTTTTTCCCGATTTCGCGGGATTTCATAAAAAAAGATGTAGGATGTATAAAATGTATTGTAGTATTGGAATAATAAATATTCATATTCTGTTTAAAACTGGGCAAGAAATTTGCGGAAACACGTAAAAAATTGCTTCAACTTTAAAATTTCGTTGCTGTGTGTGAGAAATAACTGAATTCAAATTTTGATGTTGTATATTCAAATATAATAAAATAGAAAATATGACTGGACTTATATCAATGATTATTTTGATAGTCGTACTCGTACTCCATACTAGTCAACACTCAACTTTAGGTAAATATGCATCCGAATATCCGATGTCTACATCAGTCATCACATTCATCACCCAGGCCCTTGGTTGGTGGATGACACCAATGTCTGTGAATTTCGGGTTTTATGTTCTAGTCTAGTTATAAATACAAACAAAAACAAATCTAGTCAAATAAAAATGAAAATAATCAATGAAATTTTATGTCTGGGATTTGAATGGCTGCTACCAATCTACTCAAGATTGGTAGCGGTTTTGTGTTGTTTTCGTCTGAAAAAAAAGTTTGATTGACAAAAAACCATATAATAAGTTCTGAAGTTATCGTTTCTCTTCATACATAAATTGTTTTGTACATGATACAGTCGAAAATGTTAATCGGTCAAAACCACTTTTGACTGGTGTCAGTCAAAACCCTTATTACGTTAAAATGAGTTTTTTCCATTTAAAATAAGTTGTTTCAGAATGTTCTAACCTAACCTAACCTAACCTAACCTAACCTAACCTAACCTAGTTCTAGAATTACTACAACTTAATGTTTTCCTCGGGTCACAAAAAAAACCTAACAATAACCTAATAAGTTTTTACGTAAATGTTAGTTATTGTTAAAATAGTTTAAACCGGTCAAAAGTAGTTTTGACTGATTAAAAGCGGTCAAAAGTAGTTTTGACTGATTAACAGTTTTGGCTGTGACATAAAGGGTGTAAAAAGACCCTTAACGAAGCCGAAAGGCACTTGTTCTCTGCATCATTGCGATCATTTTTTTATTCTAGACCACACCTGGGAACCTTCTAGTTACGGAGATAATAGGTCAAAGTTCCAACTTTTTCACAAGTTTTTTTTTTCAATACATGATTTTAATGTTAGATTTTTACTTTAAACACCTCCACGACCCCCGTACTATTCAATCCATTCATCAGCACAATGTTTTGAGTTCTACCGTAAAACGTGATTTTTCACCCCAAAAAAAAGTCGTTTCCCAGCAAAATTTTTGCGTAAAGTTACTTAGTTTGATGTACAGAATGCTTGGTTTACGGCTTCGTGAAGGGTCTGTTTACACCCTGTATACAATGTGTATCTTGGTAATGCAACTGGAGAATGGACATTAATTCAGTCGATGGACTTGTATTAAACTGGTTAGAAACTCTAGGTTAGCTGCCGCATAGTCTAGCTAGATAGATTTTACGGCCATTTATATATATGCCTTGGCTGCATCTAGTACTATATCTTCGTAGGAAGTAGGTATCATGAGAATCAAGTTATGATGCTTAATGAGGCGTATTTTTGTGAAAGGACGTGTTTTCATACCATTTATCATCTTAAGACTTAGCAAGTCTTAAGAAATTCCCTATTGGAGAAAAAAGGATTATATTATGTCTTGTTTCATGTTAGTCCTCAAATAAAACTATTTCGACGAAGTACCTATAATAATATTTAAACAGATTTTTATGCTCCAGTGTTATTGTCAAAAGCAATCTTTTAAACACCAATCATGGTTGCACAATTAACAAATCAGTCTGAATTAATCATAAATCATTATTTATCTCAACATCATATTACAGACACTGATCAGTAAAATTATCAAAGTTATAAATAGAGCATGGTGTCTGAGGTAGGAGGCTCCCGAGTTACAGATCAACTGGCTCTCTAAGTTTGGAAAGTTGAATAACTAACGGTTAAGTTAAGATATAGCTTGTAACCGTAGGGACATGGAGATAAAAGTAACATTAAGAAAAAAAAAGTAAGGATCGTGGCAGGTTTCTGTCTACCCCATGCGAAAAAGGCATGAGTTTATGTATGTAAAAGTTATGCGTGGTCAAACATGAAAAAAATCGAGTCGAATTGAGAACCTCCTCCTTTTGTTTCGTCGGTTAAAAATAAAGTTAAAATAACAATTGTCGATAGCATTTCTAACAAAGATAAAGCTGACAAAAATCAAAACATTAAAAAGGAACGGTTAACAAGCTCAACCTGCTTAACTCAACACTGACCCAAATACGATCAATTGCATAACTTCTGCTTTTTCCAAATAATTAATTGTATCAATATTGAAACATTTAGCTGGAATCGATTTGTTCGTTTATCACAATAACACCATTCTCACTTCCTTGAGGAAGCAGTTTATAGACAGTTACAACTTTCAATAAAACTTGAAGCCGTTACCACACTAGTGGTGGTGCCCTACTCATCTTAGATTACCCCTAGAATAGAATCGTCCACAATATTGCATACTAGACTTTTCCCGCGGCTTCGCTCGCGTTATGATCGGAAATTATCCACGGGGATGTTTTTATAAAGCGTATGGCACTCGGGGTTAATGTAATATTACTATGAGTGTATTACAAGGGCAGTCCCAAAAGTACCCGGCTTGATGTATAAATGGCAGTTGTTGTTTGAAAATAATATCTTTGGTAGAGAGTAACAATCTTATAAAACTAAAATCTAGAATAGCGCTGTCACTGAATTTTTGAACATGGAGAAAATTGGTCACCGTTAAGTGATACAAAACTCGTAGATGTAGAGCACTATATTTAATAATATGTTACACGCGGGATATCTGGTGAACATTGTATAAATAGTTGCTAGCAATTTTTGAGGAAGATAATAAAAGTAGAAAAAAAGCTTGTTTCTTGTGTTGCAGATGAAAAATTGCAGGCTGCAAATGGAAAAACACAATACGTTTATCATGGACTATTTATTGCATGTCATTTATTTGTTTATCATATTAGGTTCACCAACAATTATTGTACACACTGAATACATAATACATTCTTAGAGTTAAATTCCAGCGCAACAATTGCTCATAGGTAAACACCACGTGTAATTTTTAAAGGTTACAATTTTTGTGGAATTATTTCAGAGAAAAATCGAAGGGGATGGCGAAGTCTATTCGCTCGCTTATTCGACCCCGCAATCCCCTTCTAACTTAACCTGTCCGAGTCAGGGTGCCCGAGTCCCGAGCCCGCTTCGCTCGCTCTAGGTGGCGACTGAATGGTTTAAAGAAAAATAACCACGAAGGGGATTTCGGGGTCTATTAACTCACTCACTCGACCCCGCCATCCCCTTCTAGCCTAACTTGTCCCTGTCGGGGTGCCCCAAGTCCTGAGCTCACTTCGCTCGCTCTTGCACTCAGTAAAACACCAAAATATTAACTTTTATAAACGTTAGGGAAGAAATTCACGTAAACTCGGAAGCAACGGAATGACGTAAAGTATATCTGTCACTGTCAACAAAATGACCGGCCTAGCGATTATGCATTTTGAGATGATTTTGACAGATGCAACAACAAAAACGTTAGAATTGAGATAAATAACCAATTATTTTTAGAAAATAATTTAAATACTTCGACGCTGCTGCGGCAGTTATTTAACATGGTAACATTTTTTTAGATTCAGTTCGAGACTATAGATGAAAATAGAATTGAGTGTTTTAGTCCAATATTCATTCTACACGAAGCGAGCTGCAGGCTCTTACTTGATTGTTTACCAGGAGAGTAAATAAAAACAAACTCTGTTCGAAACGTTTTAGATTCTGTTGCAAACACAAAACCACAGTTTATTCTATAAATATAATTTTGGAGAAAATTGAAATCATCAGAAGTGTTGTGAAAAGACAAAGACATTCAAATATAACTAGCTATAGACGGGACAAGACCAAGAAACTGACAATTCCAAAACCTGTTACAAGTTAGTAACAAGTCGATCAGTCCAGTGCGATACGTCGCCTTGTCAGGTCGCATTCATATGACACAAAGACATTTAAATATTTCCGAGCTATAGACGGGTCATGACGAAGAAAATTGTAATCCAAAACTTGTTACTACTTAGTAACAATTCGTTTTGTCTAGTGTCATCAAAGTGTCATCTGTGTCATACGCCCGCTTGTCAGGTAGCATTCGTGTGTCAAAATCGAAAATATTCAGGATGAAAATTATTGTATGGCAATATTCCCAATGTCCTCTCTATATGTGTTTTAAATCTCTTTGTGAAAAGACGACCGGTAAACTATTCGACAAAAATGTGGTTACGTGACGTTCGCGACCCCAGAAAATGGTACTGAAGCAACTAGAACTAGATGTTCATCTCCAAGAACCCTAAGTAATTCTTGGTTCAACTGTTTATCAAGCTTTTATTGTTTCAGTATTTAAACTTCTTGTAATGTGCGATCTTTTCCGCACAAAGTACCTAGAACGGTTGTAGGACTTTACCAGGTACGTTCATGAAATTTAGTAAAATAAATGATTAGGTTAACTGATTTTACTTATAAAAACAATTTGTCTCGTGGTACACTAACCTAGATCATAAATAAAGCGATAAAATATCACGCATTTAATTTAATTTCATGTTTCAGGACTTCATGTAATATTCTGAACAGAGCCTTAAAGCTGAAAAAATAACAATTTCTTTTGGTACGGTATTCTGGTCCAGTTTACTAAATCTTAAAATGCTTTTTCAAGCTGTTGGGCATTTTACGAATAGGGTATTATTCGACTATGCCGTTTTGATTTTCTTTGCTTTCTTTCACATACCTATTTAATATTTTATTCACCATTTTTACATATTTTATAATAAATTATGACTAAAATATTAACGTAAGTTTCTAATTTTATTATTTGCTTTGAATATAATGACGAAGCGCATCGGTGCACATCAGCGCGTTTGAAACGAAATCCACAGCAAGAATTCCACAAAAATAAGAAATATCAAGTTTATATAACTAACTAAGAGTTAAAGTGTGTATGGCCAGATGTATGAACGTATACGAGGCCAAAGGAGTATCTAAGGATCGTAGCAGGTGGCGCTCAGTTGTTTCTGTCTACCCCCATGGGGAAAAGGCATGAGTTTATTGACGAAGGAATTCTTTGACGCCCTTTAACCGTTTTGATACTTGTACATATTTTTTTACTATTATAGATTTGTAGTTGGCAAATAATGTAAATAACATTATTATGTTGTCCAGGTGCAGTAAAACATTACTTAATAAATCTTACTATTGTAAGATTATTTAGATTATTTTATTAAGTAATGTTTCACTGCATCCGGGGTTATTGACTTGTTGATTAATCGCTTAATTTAGGCGTCTAGACTTTTATTATTAGCACGGCTTTGGCTTGAAAACTTGCGGTATGTGGGAGATACCGCTATAATATGTAGTATAACTGCGGAGCTGCGAGACATGCCGAGACAGAGAATGTTTTAGAACTTGAATCTTCTTCAGGAATTTCTTCGTAGGCGGCGGTGACGATGCTTATGTAGTTGTAAAAGTTACTTAGGTACCTACATACTTATTATTATGTTATTATAAGGGTTGGCTGTAATAATGCATCATCTGCTTAGCCTTTTTCTAACTACGTTCTTCTCGCCTTCCAGTCTAACCGGATGTATCTGAATACCAGTATTTTTCATGAAGCCTATACGTATCTGACCTCCACAGCCCAGGTAATACTGGGTAATACAATACTCCTTGGTAAGATTGCTGGTTTTCAGACCTTCGAGCCGCTGACTAACTGTAACGACTGTCAAAGATCTACAAATGACAGCCGGGACCAAGGGCTTATTGAGACACGAGCTCCTCCTTCGTCAAATACCTAATTATTGTTTCGAGTAATGGATAGTTGCATCATCATCATTTTTCTGACCATACCTCAATTTATTTGGACTCTTAGTGGCAACTAAGAGTCCAAATAAATTATTATTATGGGTTATGTGAAGGTGATATGGCAATATCACCTTCACATAACCCATCCATCAAATTGAATTGTTGTTTGCGAGTTTTAAACCTAGGTGTTAGTTTACGATTTGGAATTTTCTGAATTGATAAAATGATTGAATTTAACACATAATTGTGTTGAATTTCCCAAGCGATTCGTTCTTTGCTTAGCTTGACAGAATTTAATGAAATATAACTTAAACGAAAACACTTTAATAATGGCACATAATAGCTGTATTATAGCACGCTCCGTGTGCAGGAATGTGATTAAATAACGTGTCACACTGTATCAATTAAATTACAAACACGCTGTAACACGCAATTTTACAACAGCATGTATCACTGTCTGTCTGCAGCAGAATTAATGATTACATAATTGCATCTTAGATCAAAATATTATGTAGCAAGTTATTTTTAGCAGCTTATAAATAACTGTTATTCAAAGCTGTTTAAAAAAATCTTTTTCTAATGTAAAAGCTGTTTAAAAATAACTTATCTGGTCAGGAAGTCATGTCGGTCAGGCTTCCTGCTTTGAAGACATTATATTTCTTCCTTAGTCTGAAACAACGTTCTGGTCTCAGAACATTGTTAGTCCTCGTGTCAGTGGCACCCCGCCATAGACGAATTTAAAGGCGCGCGGGGGAGTTTGTATGCCAAGGATTCTTACGCATGCCTTATGCACTTGTCCCACCGTCAACGATGAGCGAGAAGCGAGTCGTCGTCGTCTGAACTAGACAGCAATGATAGGTCTACTAATTGTTCTGAATTCATTATATTATGTGCACTCAGATCCGCAGTCTGTGCGAGTATTATCTTTGATGGCTTTTGTCGCTCAGCGACAAACTAGTGGAGCGAGTCCTCGCCGACAGTGTGGACAGTCAGCGATCCACTATTAATATTTGAATCACGTTTGTTTACACGGAATGCTTATCTATTGTACGTTTCTTGAGCGAGAAAAAGCCGATAGTTAGTTGCTTCCTCGGCGGCGGTGGGACAACTGCCTTATGTTGTCCTGGTTTTATATTAGACATGTGTTTGAGGTAGCTAGGTAGTGCAAGTCGATATGTGTATGTAGCGGCGCTGTGAAACGTGTGATGATTTTCTCCATAGAAATTCT
The DNA here is from genome assembly GCA_905220335.1 of Noctua pronuba. Classification (NCBI taxonomy): domain Eukaryota; kingdom Metazoa; phylum Arthropoda; class Insecta; order Lepidoptera; family Noctuidae; genus Noctua; species Noctua pronuba. The sequence continues at coordinate 11,348,106 of LR999903.1, read as the reverse complement.
TATATTATATCTGTAATAATTTGGTTTTGTAAAGCTGTACGAGGATGCATAGCGAAGCAATGAAACGGTGGCGTGGTGCGTGAATTTGTCGCTGAATCTTTTTAACACCGTTTTGCACACATCTCTTGCACACAATTCTCGCTTGCGTCCCTTGCACACATCTCGGTTTTTTTTGGACGTACTAATACCTGGCTCTGTTAGCCTTTATCAACTGGGGCTGAACTGGCTACTGAGCTGCCGTAATCGAGGCTACGGAAATGTAATCCTATTGGTGGTTTTTCTTCTCGCGCACTGCTTAGCTATCTCGCACATCTGTGGTGGAATCTCGTTAAGTACTTACAAGTGGGTAATCTTTGGCAAAATGACGGTGGACTCCTTTGGACTTCTGAAAAATGAAAGTGAATTACCAAAGCTTTTCATTATTATCCTGCCTATTGTGCTGACAAAGGTTGTTAAACCTTAAAATGATTTATTAATGTTAAGATATTTTTGTCACGTTTTATTTATCATAATAACTGGATGCTGACATTAATCGTAGCACAGATTTATGAATTGTAGTTTATCGCTTGGTTGGACATTTTATTAAGTCATATCGGATATTATTATTAGTGAATTTATGATTTGTTTAAAGTTGTTCGTAAGTTTAGTTTAATTAAATGCCTTTATTTAACTTGATATAGGTGTCCGTTTTTATTTGAAATAAAAAATATATCATTTTTTAACAATAGCACTAACGAACCCAAGTGCTATTAACTGCATAAGTCACTTTTCAACGTATTTCGTAACAACAATTAATCAAAAAAATGAAATTGCATTTTCGCTTAATTGCGAGACGTACAGTGTACGATTACTATTTAATCACCAATTACATCGTATTTCAGATAGTAATTCAGTATTCAGACTGTTGGCATTTGCAAAAAAACAAAAAAGGTGGTAATGTTCTGGATTCCACGTGAGAAAGCAAAGTTATTATAGTAGCCATTATGTTGTGTGTACCCGACGTGCAGGCATTTTAATTTCATTTCGCGCCATTAAGAAAGTTGCACAGTGAAAGAGCGTCATATTGTTTGAATCATTTATTGGTTGAATCGTTTATTGAATAATAAATACTTAAAATTAAACCTGATCGTCTATCTTTCACAAAATCTCACAGTTTTCGCGAGAGGCAGACGAACTTAAATAAACACATCGATAAAATCTTATTACTTTTGTGTGACGTAAAAGTAATTAAATTCCTATAAATAAATTAATTCTTAGCGAATAAATAAATGCATGTTAATCAACTGATTCGCTCAGTCGTTGAGGTAGCCGTAGCGTTTACTCGATTGGTGGGTTTTCGATTGTGAGTCACCAGGACGTGTGCCAACTTAATATCTAGTATTTTCGATGGAATAAGAAGAAATGGAGCACAAATATAAGATAGAGCGGCATTTTAGTAGCGCCAAATGACGTTCGAGTATGAGGTATCCTATAGGTCGCAGCGCCTAAGATTCTTACTGTTCGGTCTTGCAAACTCCGTATCTACAGCGATAGCGATGTCGCCTCTTGTCAGTCGTTAATTTATCTCTTTGTTATTTTTTTTTTCTTTTTACAAGTAACACTCCATCTTTATTACTCCATGACTTTTTCCATTCATTCCAAACACGCGCTGGAGTTGCAAATGATCTAGTCAGAAATGGGGGCGTCGTTGTCAGATCTGGCCCAGGGTGACAGCAGGGGTCCAGGTGCGGGCCAGGGGGCGGGGATACCGGGGGCGGGGAGCAGCTCAGCACGGGGATGAAGGTGCAACAGCGACGATGGCGCTGCAGCCGATAAGAACAGCCTGGATACAGCCTGGAACACGAAAAGGGGTTGGTTATTACGATTGACCTCGTAATTGCTATAATGAGCATTTTTGACAACATTTTCTCGTAAATCAAAACTTCACTAAGGTTGAAACTATCTAACAGTCATAGACGTATAACTACAAAACCGATTGCGTAACACACTCTGAAGGAAATTCATACTTTATAGGTTGGAAAATTCTTTCTGCTAAATAATGTAAATTGTATTAGATAGATGAAATAGATGATGAAATTGTTTTATTCTGCGTTAAATGATTAAAATTAATAATAAATAATAATAATACAAATATTTATCCAGAATCCTAGAAGGTAAAATACAATATGAGTCTAAAACTAACAATCTAGGTATAATAATGTATGATGCCTGTACTAGGATAATCCTGTATCACAGGCTGCAGGAGCTCTAACAATATTAGTAGGACAGTAGTTCTTTTGTTCAATATTTAACATTACATTATGACAAACTTATTCAACTTAAACTTGTTTATTACACGAAAATATTTGCGTCAGCAGAATTTTAAACTAGGTTGCAATACACATACGATGCGCTCTTTTTTTTTGTTTTATTGTTAAGGATGTGGTTTAGCTGCCAAAACATAAGGTATTGCCATTGTTAATCTGTTTTATACGAATTCCCCGCTGGTCCTTAAATGATGTACCAGTAACATTCAACCTTAGGATGAAAAACAATTAGGTACAAGATCCAGTCATTCAGAGCAGGTGCTCTGATAATTATCTCTAAAATGTAAAATGCAACATTGTTTTTACTTTCACCGAAAGTCTAATAAGAACAGAATACTAAAGCATTTTAAAGTCAGAGCTGAGTTTAGATAATTAACTATGTTGAAACAGGTGTAAGCCAGTTTAATACTGACTTCGTGTATCGTGAGTTGCTATAAAGAAAAAAAGCTCAAACTTTTCCGAAAAAATATTGAATTATTTCGTATACAAGGTGTAGTTTTGCATCCTCGTCAAAATTCAGGAGGTTGTCATAAAATAATCAATTTAAATCACGGGATCGGTCAATAATTAATAAACGCTACTTTTTTTAGTTCTTTAAAGGAGATTGGGCGAAATTGCCCTCGCGTCCAATAGACATATACCAATGGATAGATCTCTTTAAGAAGAACATTTCTTATTAGACAGTATTTCAGAATAATTGCCTTCAAGACAGAAAAAAACAGAATAGGCGGGAGAAAGTGGTTTAGGGAATAAGAAATAATCGAATAAACGATTGAGTTTGTTTATGTGTGTGCAAGCGCGGTTATAGGGCGAGGATCAGGCACTGGTGGTTCAAACATACCGATTTCAGTAAACAAAAAAAAAAAAATTTTGAAATGTTAATATTGATTCGGGTCGAAAATCATTAGCTTAGTTACCTCCTTGAATTTGACAAGGATGCAAAACGACAGCCTGTTTGAAATAAAGTAGGTACGTTTATTAAATATGGTCAGTTAGGTAAATGCCTCTCTTTCAACAAAATTAAAAATAATTGAAAACTTTTTTGTAATAACAGAAATTCTTTGGCACAAGTTGGCAAAGAATGTTGATAAGTAATCCAATTTTTTCCTTAAGAAGTTTTCTGAGAACACATTTACAAAGGTAACGAAAGCTTTTTCCCCAGTCGAGCGCTTTTGCTTGTGAAGTGTTTAGAATACTAAGCATACTCCTTCCTATGCTCTGACAAGAAAATATTGCAATCACAACGCCCATGTATCTTTTTGGAATGGTCAAGTTACAATCGGCTTGTGACCATCTCCTACTTTTATAGGTAAATGGAAACACATACCTATATGTCATGTATATTTAAACTAAGTCGTCATAGTAAGTGAGTTTAAAGAACGATACAGGATTTCCGGTGCCGATTTGTTGCGATCATCTTTTTTACTGACTGCCTCGTTGGTCTAGTGGTCGTTATCGCGACTGCTGAGCATGAGGTCCTAGGTTGGATTCCCGGTCAGAAAAATTGTTATTAGGTTTTTCCATCTGGAATTTCACCGTAGCAGCCTGGATTTGTGACCAGTTACTTCGGGACAGGAGAAATGTGGGTGTACTATTAAGTACACCTCTGTCTTACCCTTCAAGGATTACAGGCGTGATGTTATGTATCTTTTTTACTGTCATTTTATTAAAGCACCCTTTGTAGGCAGACTTATATAGCAAAAAAAAAAAAAAAACTACAGGGTTTTTGAGACATAGACAAGATGTTCTTTTTCTATACGTGACTGAAAGGAGTTTTCGATATAATAACACAGGTATAATATTGTCGTTCTGTGTCAAATAAGCATATTCACCTCTCAATCAGCATCAGCACCCTTTCTAAAAAAACAGATATTTCCTTACCTGACTGACAGATACAATGAGCAGCATGACACCGATGGCTAAGTTCTTCACAGAGATGACTGCGAGAGCCATCAGGAGTGTGGAGATGACACCCAGGGTGAACATGACTGGCAGAAAGATGAAGGACAGGCGTTTGAGGGCATTGTGACCAAACGTACGGCCGACGCTTAAGTCTGAAAACAAGCATTAAACTTTTTAAACCACTAACTTTTGACCGCAGCTTCGCCCGCGGGAAATTCGGTTACTATGCCGGGATAAAAAGCACCCTAAGTGTAACCCAGGTTTTAGTAAAAAATCATCTCATCATCTGCCTGGCCTTTTCCCAACTATATTTGGGTCGGCTTCCAGTCTGACCGGATGCAGCTGAATACCAGTATTTTACATGGAGCGACTGCCTATCTGACCTCCACAACCCAGTAAGTACTGGGTAATACGATACCCCTTGGTAAGACTGGTTGTCAGACTTTTTGGGCCACTGACTACCTAACGACTGTCAAAGATCTACAAATGACAGCCGGGATCAACGGCTTAACGTGCTTTCCGAGGCACGGAGGAAATTCGGAATATAATGGGTGGTCCACAGACCAACCCAGGCAAACACGGCTTATCCTAAAGATCGACCCGAGCGGCTGTTATTATTTAGCCACGAGCTCCTCCTGTTTTGGTAAAATTTCATCTAAATCCGGTAAATAAGATAACTTTTGAATGGTGTAACAATACAGTGTGTGTTTTTTTTCCGGTTCGATTGATTCCTGGCTAGGAATACAGATTTTTCCAAAAATCCAGTGACGCAGTTTTAGTTTTCATCAAATACGGTCCCGAGACTCCTTTGAGTATATTTGCTATTCCTCAAACTTTGGGATTTGGCCATTCACGCCCTCTTGAAAATGTATACAAAAGATTACATGAATAATCCTGAGAGCTTATGCGCAGTTCAAAATTTCAGTGCCTTGAAATTATGCTCTAAAGAATTTAATATCGTGTGTGTATTGTACGACCCGTGAACAAAGAAACTGAAAACTTGTAAGCTTGCAGATACTGTGATGCTAAGAATGCGATATGAAGTCAAGAATGAATATAATTATGTAATGTAGTTATTACTGAGAAACAGGTTTCTGAATTGCACATAATATGTGGTTCTATGTGAGTACATGTGTACAATTATATTAATGTAACACGAGTCGTCTGTGAGCGTATGATACACGCTTAGAACTTGGGTTAAGCTTAGAACGGGAATTACGTTAGTTCTTTGAAATACAAATAAATCATACAATGATACACCACATTAGTTTAATTTGCTCGGCTTGAGAATCCCGCTTAGGACCGCAGTTTGTAGATACCCCATTAAAATGTGTTGTTATGAAATCTTTCTTTAGGTACCTTATAGGAGTCTCAACAAACAAACTTTGTTTTAGTAATCTGATGCTTTTAAAGCTCATCAGATTACTAGGGATCGGGCTTAGTGAACGTTTGTAAAGGATACTTGTATCCAAAACCAAAAAGTTGTGTTGACATACACACAGACACTTTTAATTTTTACTTTAAATAACTTTCTTTAATTTGCGTTTTTTTGCGTTGCGTAAACTAATTTAATATAGACCTTTAGTAGGCATTTACAATCTAAATTGATATTTCGATTAACGGTTATGGTTCAAATTTTTCATTTTTGTTTATTAGTTTCGATAATATTCCCAAATGTTTCAAATTCAATATTTTTTTATTCGATATCCGTAACTAGTGATGTAACTTTTACGAGTTGTTTTATTATTTTTTCGAGATAGACTTTCGACTACTGGAGCGTCTGTTGGGTTTTCAGCTGGGCGTGTGCGAAAGGTTGGCATGAGTTCTGTGTTCAGGTTTTACCCAACCAACGGCCTGAAAGACCTGAGAATGAGACGGTACTTAATGACCGTCAGAGGTTTATTACCTTTGTGCATTAAAAATCATAGTAATTACCTTGGCTCAAGATATCCTTAGTTTCCACATCATCACACTGCACTACGGAGACGAAGACGACGACGTATGTCAAAGTCAACAGGGTGAGTTTGTTGCACATTTTGGCTAGCACTTAGTAACTCGGAGGAACAATTAGCTGGTGATCTCCAGACGCCTGACGGTGTATGACTGATTGGTTGCCTGCCTGCCTGCCAGGATATAAAGTCTCCTATGAAAGACAATGGCCGGCGAGACCAAAGAATCACGACAAAAGAAAGCGCAGGACAACGTGACTGCACGGTAGAAATGTCGCCCCCGATATCGACGCCTGCGCCGGTTAAGGACTAATGTTGATTCATTAACGGTGTGTAGGCTCCCGTTGGACATTGTAGCGATCGTTATCGTCGAATGAAAGGTGAAAGTGACGATACTTCCTCCTCATCCGTACAGGATTTCTTTAATCTAACTCTGTTTGGTATTCGCTGCAAGGATTACAATGTCAGCAGATTGTTAGAGTAATAAGAAATGTAAGAGCGATAAAAGCTACTTGTGTGAGGCAGCTTTTAGTGTTTCCAGTAATATAAATAGAAACAATAAACCTAAATATTTCTTTGAATGACTATTTACTACTAACCTGCATTTTTTTTGGTAATTAATTGGTACTTAATCAAGTAAGTCGTCGTTAGACTTGAACATTTTGATTATGAATTTTATAACTCCGATGTGGGTATTCATTGAGAATTCGCAATTATGATTAAGTATTTTAAGTCCTATGGAATGTCGTTAAAAGAGTTAATTATAATAATTTATATTCGCACTGAAGTAGGAATGAAAATCAATCATAAACTTTATTTCTCCTGAAAGTTTTGCTTTCATTTCAATGCGAGTCATGTAAGAATAATTAGTGAAAATTATGATTTGCGTGTGTGGCGCATAATTAGTGGGCATTAATCACGAATCTTGTCACGTACGGCGTAGTGAAACTCGATCGTGGGGCAGCCGCGCGCGACAGTGCGCGGGCGCTGAATCGCCGTCGCTCGGCCGTGTCCGTGACCGCGCGTATGCTAATCACACGCTATGTTCGGCAATATAGGCCATTTCCTGTCAACACGGAATGCCGAAAAATCGAAACGACAACCTATCGCCTAGAATTTTGGACCGAAATTAGTGCTTTCACGCGCTGCTCATTTGTTATTGAGATAGAAGCTTGTCAATGTTGATTTACTATTCGTGTCGTGAACACGGCAATGTATTCATGTCTCGGAATCTGGAGCTCGGACGGTGTCGGTAGCTCAGATCTTATTCAGTATGTTTGGGTATTCCTAGTGTGTAGGTTTAAAACACACAAAAAAAAACGTTAGTCTTTTTTAAATCTACTTAGGTGGTCCAGTCACGACAAGGTTCCCTGAGCTGCCTTGTGACAGATATAAAAAGATCAGATCGTTTACAGATAGAGAAAAGTGATACCGATTCCACTTACTTACTATCACTATCGTCTTTTGTACTTTTTGCCGTAAGGTCTAAGGTGACAATCGTACATAATCAACTTTTTCCACTCAGCATATACAATCATGGGAAAATATCATCAATACAAGACATGCAAAAAACTATTATTCAGTCTCCCGTGACACAATATCTGTAACTATAATGCATGGGAAATAAAAATCAAATTGAATGGTCCTAAACAATACTGCATCAACAAACAATTGGCACATCTCGATTCTGAATACACCATTTATGTTTTATAAAAAACATGAGCACACCGTAAACAGTTGAAACCCCCATAACTACTAAACTTATACTTTTCTGAAACAAAAGCAAAAGCATCTTGTCATACTGTTCGCAATTAAAACGCGATTGACGTTTTTATAAACGTTTAAAAAAACGTCAAATCACGTAAGTCTTACATTCACTAAAATTGATTGTTTCACACTGATATCATGCCGACGCGAGCACATAAAAAACGGCTTAAATTACATACACAGGTTATTCTGTGCAACGGTTTAAATTTACCGCTCAATATCGATTATAATGACTGATGTCTAGACGTTGCTTTAACCGAGACTTTCCATTGCATTTGCGCATTGCAATTTAAAAAAAAAACTGTATTTTTAGTCTGTGGTTGCTTTCATTTGTTACTGTCAGTCATACTAAGGCATATAGCGTGCGTAGGTGGTAATTTTAAAATACAATTTATATGCACATCCTCGTCGCTAATTAGGTATTTTTATGAAATGATTATTCTTTGCCATCACGCGAGTGTTATACGGGTGTGACACGATAAGTCTGGCTCACACAGAGACAATTCTTATGTAATTAATAATAGTAGAATGCTTGGTTAGCTTAAAACCTGCTTCCTCGTTAGAAAATTTCCATAGCTTCTTTTTTAAATTCGGACTCTATATTTCTGTTTCATAACAATTATCATAATCTATCTAACAATGACCAGTAAATTGAACGGTCATAGGACATTCCACGCTTAGGGGGTGGAATGCAGCCATTGCAGGTTGTTTCCTTTTACAGAACGAAGGACTCGACTGGGCGGACTTTAGTCGTCAATGTGACGTTGACGACTAAAGTCCGGACATAACATCACAGAGTATTGAATTCCCTCTAGTCTTTTAACAGGGGTGGAATGCCCACATTTTGCTTGTTGGGGTTAAGTCCCAGAATCTAATCCTTCTTTATTGTGTGGTTAGTGCCTAACCTTGTGTCAGAGTTTTTATGCCGCCCAAGGGCCTCTGACTTGGCTTTACCTGCCGTCGAGAAATATCTCTTAGGCATGATGGGTTTCCTCCCAATATCTAATAAGACAAAGGCTTATTCCTAATTTCGGCCTAGTACTAAAAATCCTAAAGATACACACACACACATTGCCCAATTCAGGGTTCGAATAGTCCACTCCTCCTCAGTCACCAGGCAACTCGCGAAAAACAGGACAATATTATAATTAATGGTTGACCACTTTCGCCTTTAACTAAGAGTGTTACGGAAGCGATAATTCAACGGTTTAGGGCCCGAGTTATAAGTGTAACGGAAGTACAAACAGAGCGAGTAACCTTGCGGTCAACAGTAACTACTATTGCGAAAGTAATGATAGGGAACCGGTAGAATTTAGTCATCTTTTATTCATGAACTGTCTCGTTGGGCTAGAGGCTGCAAATTCTTCTGCTGAACATGAGGTTCTGTGCTCAATTCCCAGGTCAGGCAAAGTGTTATTGGGTTTTCCATCAGGAAGACATAGGAGGAGTGGTCGTGGGCTCTTTATTCTTTCAGGGGTTGCTGTCAAAGTAACTAATTATGAATGTAAACATCATACTTACTTTTGCAGCAATTATTCTGGAACATTGCAAAAAAGAAATGATCTTCTGTTTCACGCGAAAGTGCAATCAGCATGCTACCCAACGAAATTGACGAAAATAGAAGCACTATTCCTTTCGCTATTTAAAAGTTGTTCCCATACTAAAAGTTGCTCATAATCATCAGCACTTTCACCTCCTGTAATGTCAAGTTTTTATTTATTTAAACTTCATGTACAAAAGTGGCACATAGGCGGACTTAATGCCACAACGCATTCTCTACCAGTCAACCTTTGGGTCAGATAGGACAGCATTGTGATAGAGAACAAAAAAATAAATAATAAAAATACTATTTTGTTAACATAAATTGATATACATAAATAGGTACATACACATATATACAAATCAAGTACTGTCAATGTCATCCAGTATTTAGACTTGATTTGATTGAATATTGCATAACAGTTATATGTACGACTAACCAGTGCATTATTTATGCATAAGCTAATCAAGTTGCAACAACATCATAATAATCATGTTTTACTTTTATAAGTTGATATACAGTAGAAAGTGAAGTTAAAAAGATTTTGTACTTTGTTTTGTCAAAGAACTGGTCTATCTAAAAGAAAGTGGTTGAAACAACCTGAATCACCATAAGACTTATGTAAAGTTGAAGGTATTTTTTTTTCCGGTTTATACCACTTATAAAAAGGTCGATGGACAGCAATGCCGTTTGGTATGCGAATTAGGGACGACAGTACCTTCTGCTGTAGTGCAGTAAGGTGAACACCAGGAAAAACTCTTTCAGGATTTTGCTATTTCTTACATAGGGGATGCAAAAAAAAAAAAAAACTTCAGGGGGTATATTGCAGTTGAAAACCGAGAAAGTTATACTCAGTGAAAGTGACATTAGCTAGTTACGAGACACCAATCTAACACTGATCGAGTTGATTGATCACCCTTTGATGTAAGTAAGCTTGGCGCCTTGGATAAGACAGGGCACTTAATTTTGCTTCTGTAGTTACTGTAAAAAAATGTCTAAAATACCAAAAAATTAAAAGTTAATAATTTAATAATTATTAGGAGGTTCCTCTCTCAAGAGCCCTGACCACCACCGGTAGCTCGGACCCTGTTCCTAATACTGGTGGGCTACTATTTTTTTAACTTTTAAATGTTTTTTTTTTGTTTTTGAGATTTTAATATTTAAAAATGTAAATAATATGTGTTAAAACGAATAAAGGAAATAAAAATCTCTATTAATATCTGTAAAATACTGGTATTCAGCTGCAACCGGTTAGACTGGATGCCGATCCTAAAATAGTTGGGAAAAGGCTGGGCTGATGTGGGTCTTCATTGAAACAATTACATGTCTCTACCTATAATATACAGCAAAAGACTACAGCACTATACACAGACTACTTTTATTATTTATTTATTACAGACTAATTTTGGAGCACCAGTACCGGAATGTGGAAAAGTAAATAAACAAAAGTTCCTACACTATTCCCTCTTACTATTCGCAATAACTTCCTTATTTATGTCGGAAACATTTCTACGAAACAGTGCATAAATCACTTTGATAAAACGCAACTTCCACCTTTCCGGAAACGTTTCAAACTTACTTAGTAAAACATAATCCTCGATAAAGTATTTTTTTCGTGCACGTCCAAACATCGCTTTCGCCCGCAGTGGCGATGGCGATGCACTCAGCATTTGGAGCGAGTAGTGAGTAGTGAGGGAACCTGCTTTTGCGTCAGTTGAACCGCAGCGATGCGCCCGCTCACCGCACTGCTCCTACTGGCCGCGAGCCAGTGCGCGTACGCACACCAGCACCCGCGAACGTCGCGCGAGTATCTCGATACCACGCTACATGCGCTCCTCGGACAACACTACGACCCTGTACAACGCATTTTGTCCTGTACACGTGATTTAGGACCCACAAAATGTCTCGGTGCTTTAAGTGTATGGCGTGCAGAACGCGCCATCGAAGCATACGCCAAAAATCCCGCCACCCGGTTCAACCTGACTGAGGATGTAGAACAGTTTCCATGGATGAAGTACAGTAACACCACCGATGAACAGTTATACTCACAGCTCTACGATGACACCAGCAAATTGCTACAGTATCGGCCCTTGGGACTCAACATGATACCCGGCTATAACTTACAACTGGCTTCGAAAGGAAATGGAACGATGAAAGTCGACATTTTTACAAGTAAGTTTATGTTCCGTTTATTTTTACTTAGAATATAATTTTTTGTACACCAAAATTGATATAAAACTATCATACAATTTTGCTAATTCTGTGGGCACAACAGCGGTCTTATCGCTGATAGCGATTTCTCCGAAGCAACCTTTGGATGAAGAACATAAAAAGGGGAGTACTCAGTGGTGCCCTGCTCATAAATAGGTACACAATACAAATAAAATAAATCTATTAGGTATAAACCTATAAATACTTATGTTATTGGGATGAATGAACTTCTAATGTAAACACCCCAGACGTAATATTTTTGCTAATAAAATGTTTTGTTTATTAAGTTACCTCTTGAAGCCCACATATTTTAGCTTTACATAAGTCGTTGTCGTTAACATTCAAATTAAGTAATTTACAAAATATATTTACTTATTTATGTAAATGAACTATAATAGAGCATGACGTGTACACGATACCTATTCGTAAATGTTTGGTATAATTTTGGTATAATTTCAAATTGACTACCTAAACGAACTTATGAAAGTGGAACGACAGCCGAATATTGGAAAATTATTTCATTTCATTCAAAAAATATTTATTTTCAATTTCAGGTGAATCAACGGAAACAGGTCGAAGCACCATGAAGAAATTACAGAAAACATTTTACAAGTTCGCGCCATTAATGTTATTGCCAGGTCTGGTAATGTCAGCCATCTTCCCGTTTATCTTGCCGGGGTTAAAGATGATGACTCTCATGGTTGGGATGATGAACAATATGGCGCTAATGGGAGCCATATTTACAATTTTAAGAAACAATGCTTTCAACGACAAGTACGAACACAAGGTAATTTACGTTAACGATGGATACAACAATGAGAAGTATGCTGCAACAAATATTGAAGAACACATCCATTCAGACCACTTAGGAGAACTGTACGATGACACCAAGAGGCCTCTCAAGCATGAAGATCACACATTCGGTGAAGAACATTTTGACCACGTAGACGAAGCGCAGGCATTCTCTGTTAGCCCAGAATGGCTGAAAGCATACGCTGATGGGAAAATGCTGGCTATTATTGGGAACGATAATAACTTTCATAATGGAAAACATTAGACAGCCAAAATATTCTGCCACAAGAAAATAATCTTGCCAGTTCATAATTTACTTATTTATTTTTAGAACTCAAGCCGAGAATCTCAATGCTTTAATATTGTGTGTTTTAAATCAAAGAAAACATGTTGTAAATGCCCTAGTACAGTTCAATACATGTCAGTTGTAACAATTTGATCTTAAGCTGGTCTAGCGGAGTGTAGAGTCTCAATAGAATACGAGAGGTACGCTTATACTGGTTCGTTGCAAATGATGTGCGGTCGACTATACCTATCATGTAAATGTAGCATTAATTATTTATTAAAATAAGTTAAGAATTAGTTACGACACGACTCTCTTATTCTCGTTTATTTCATCCATCATTATTTATTATCATTACTACATAATTTATGTTGCCTACTCTCTGTTTTTCTTAAGGCTGCGTTTACACATAAGATGAGCGAGGATGTGCAGCGAGAGATGTGCATAAAACTAACCAATCACATAGCAAGCTTAGCTCAAAATGTGTAAAAGAAGCTTTGCTAATGGTTAGTTTCACACACATCGCATTGTCGCTCATCTTATGAGGAAACGTAGCTTAAGTGTCTTCTTATTGTAAGTGATATGTTGAACTTTGTTAGATAAACTATTTCTAGTCTATGTCACTTGTTAATAATAATTATAGATTTTTGTTTATAAAATGTTGTTCTTAGTTATTACGTGTAGTGAAAGGCCCGAAAGTCTGACAATCAATCTTACCAAAGGATACTGTGTTCCAGTACCCAGGGGCGTAGATACCTCCGTATCAACATGATCAATGATACGGGGTGCCCTAGCTAAATCTTATCCGCAACATCAAATTATTATTGGGCCCGTCAAGACTAAAAAATAAATTAACTTGTCGCGGTCCCGAAATCTCTATACCTACACCACTCACTACTTTGTAATACCTACTGTAATGTTCAAAAGAAAGCTTTGCCGCTTTTATTTTATAACCAAAGGCATTCAAATATAACGAGCTAGTTATAACTATTTCTTTTTTAAGAAAATACGTTTTTTTGATCTTTGCTCTAAAAATCTGTTACGACCTGAAACAACGACTCTTCTAAATAATTGTCAAGTTCAAAAATGTAGTTAGAGTTGTCGAATGCAGCCAGTACCATTATTTGAGCAGTCTGCATGATTGGAGATTGCTTCGACGATAGACAACCTTACTATTAGGCGCCGGCGCCGAGATGAGCAAGAAGATATTATTTTCAATACGATTAAATCCTGAATGAAATTGACACAGGCAGAGAGCGGCCTACACCCAGCAGTGGGTGAAGTCAGGCTGTGGATGATGGTGACTGAACGTGCAGCACACTAGTGTATCAGGAGCCACTGTACAGTTTTATTTTAAGACAACCAACAGTGACAGCTCGAATAAACAGGGTGTAAACGGACCCTTCACAAAGCCGTCAACCAAGCATTCTGTACATCAAACTAAGTAACTTTACGCAAAAATTTTTGCTGGGAAACAATTTTTTTTTTTTGGAGTGAAAAATCACGTGATATGGTAAAACTCAATGTTACGCACTCAGAACATTGTGCTGATGGATGGATTGAATGGTACGGGGGTGATGGAGGTGTTTAAAGTAAAAATTTTACTTTAAAAACATGTATTTAAAAAAAAATGTGTAAAAGTTGGATCTTTGACCCCCAATATCTCCGTAACTAGAAGGTTCCCAGGTATGGTCCAGAACAAAAATGATTGCAATGACGGGGAGAATAAGTGCCTTTCGGCTTCGTTAAGGGTCTTTTTACACCCTTTATATATTAATGTCCGTCCCTTTTTTGACCAAACAGAGAAAAAGATATAATACAGTTAAGTTTGTGTAGGCTCAACAGAATCGCCACGATTACCTGTATACCTAATGCTATCTAACCTGCCAACTTTAATGCTTTCCATTACTTAAAGATTTCAATAGTAAGCAGTAATCGCAGCCATTGCAGAAAGACATCAAGAGGGAAATAAAATTTAATAATAAAACAAAACATTAACGGTTCACAATTTATTAAAATATTAAGATTTAATTTACAAAAAATGTTAAACTAACCCCCGCACTCGTATATGTACGTCAATAAAATTAACGTTAAACCTTAGGGTGTCAGAGTATGGGCGTTATTAACCTTATTTAAAGCAGTTTTGCATTCCTAATGTTTCGCTGCTAAATAAATTAAAACTTACATCAACTTTGTGTCAAGTTTCACTAAGAGCCTGAAACATCTTAAAATTATTTATTAATTGTCGTTTAAAAGTTCGTTAGTATATTTTCAAACGTGACGCTATTCAGGCTCCTAATAAAGTAATAAATTAAAAAATAAATATCTTTAACAGTCACCATCAGAACAATATCACATACAAGTGTACGAAATATACTAAATACTAACATAGTATTATATACATAAGTTTATTCAGTCACTTATGAATAAAACCTACCCACAATCTCTTGTGTATATTAAATTATAACTATGCCTTACATAAAATATCGGCTGAATGCCGTTTATCTAATAATATACAACATGAGAATGTAATTCTGCTAAGAATGTGTCCCTCATCATTTACAACAAAACCAGGAAAGTTCGTAAGTATTTACTTAGGTTAGTTATATCGTATACTTGTTTACATTACATTCACGATTTGTTATTTACAAAATTACAACCACTGAAACTTCTCTCTAACATTGTATTCATGTAATAGTGACACGATGTAAGTATTTAAATTTTTTCTTGAGCAATTTGTGTATCGAATTTAAAGCACGATTTTTGAACGTGCATAAAATTTTACAACATTAAACATAAAATGCTCACACAATACAATAACAGTCGGTCACCGGAAACGGGTATAGGGACGTCCATTCGTACAGAAGAAAAATTAAAACAGACTCCATAACTTGAGGAATCTATTCAGTTTTTCTGTGAACGATTTCAGCAAATTGTTTCTCTTCTTCGGTCATGTCCCTGTCCTCCCAGCCCCACACCGGGTTCTCCGGGTGATAGTGCTCTTGCTCCTCCAGACTTTCCTTGGACAACGGGTGGGTACCATCCCCTGTCCTGTTCACCCTCTGTCGGATCATGTCGGCTGACACTGTTTTCAAATCGTAAGCCATACCTGTGAATAAAAACACATTTTGTTTTAAACTTTGACTGAAAAACTGAGCTTCAAATAGAACCGACCGTACTGTGTAAAGTCGTCGGCTTACATATGAGGAAGTTTGAAAGTCGCGCCAGTGACTGAAAAGTTGTGCAGTAATCGGTTGTGGTGGTATGGGCATGTGATGCGGAGGAATGAGGAAAATGTCGTGAGGAAAGTTCTGAGCATAAATGTGGATGGGTATGAGAGTAGAGGAAGACCAAAGAAACGATGGGGTGTCTGATGAGATGACGAGTAATAGAGAAGTATGGAAGAAGAAGACATGCTACGCCGACCCCAAATTGGGATAAGTGCAAGAGAATGATGATGATGTCGTCGGCTTATATCGGCACCTCCACAGATAAGTAGGTAAAGTTCGTGAAGTAAACTAAATCTTCTAAACTGCTCCATCGAACAACTTTTAACAAACTGTTGTTTCGCAATCGCTACAATTCAATTGGCTCTTGTCCAGTGCTGTTCAAATCGTTCGACTTCCGAAAACTGGTTACAAAAGCCCTTGTATTGCTTTGTCACGAGAGGGACACAAATTAAAAACGATACCGCTCCACTGGAAATGTTTGGAGAAACACGGGGAAGCTTATAAGTAAATTGAGTGTTACCGTGTTTAGCAGCGAAGTCAATTAAGGCAGTAGATAAGTTCGTGCTGTAGTTTCCAAGTTCCGCCGCCTTGTAGTCCCAAGGGAACACGTGGTGGTAGTTGTGCCAACCTTCGCCGAACGCACAGAGCGCGACCGTCTTGTTGTCAGTAGCGCCTATGTTTCTGGAATAGCAATATGTTGGGTAAGTACTAGTAATTTTTTTGCTCTTAGAGGTTATTAAATCAAATAAAAATACTGTATTCGAAAATTATCATTCGTTGCTGAATTAAGCATGTGGAAGAGCTGCTCATGTAATTTGTATGAAATACACATAAAAATAACATACAATATTATCTTATATATAAAATTCTCTTGCCACAATGTTAGTTACCATACTCCTCCGAAACGGCTTGACCGATTTTTATGACATTTTATATGCATATTCAGTAGGTCTGAGAATCGGCTACTATCTATTTTTCATACCCCTAAGTGACGCAGAAGAAGTTGCGCGGGTCAGCTAGTATTTTATAAAATATAATATTTTATAAAAATATTAACCTAAGTGCCTTTTTTAAATAATAAGTAAATAGGTAACTTGATGTAGCTTTGTAATGATCAGCGCATCTAAACATTTTATTCTGCGTTATATTAAACTTTTATCCCGCAAAAGCTTTCGCGGCAGTGTCTGATAAAATAGGGTGAGGATTCGAAACTTTGATAATGCCCGACCAAGGTGCCTGGCTGAATCTAGTAGCATTCATTATTCAATTTAAGTATTAGAAAAAAAAAACTTGATCCTGCGATAATTTTCAGGTATTCGACTTGATATCTAAGGGGTTCTTCACGCATTATTCGTGTGATTCACTGCAGCCTGGTTGGCAACATCGAACGTACCTAAAGGGTGTAAAAAGACCCTTAACGAAGCCGACTAGACCATACCTGGGAACCTTCTAGTTACGGAGATATTGGGGGTCAAAGTTCTAACTTTTTCACAAGTTTTTTTTTTAATACATGATTTTAATGTAAGATTTTTACTTTAAACACCTCCACGACCCCCGTACTATTAAATCCATCCATCAGCACAATGTTTTGAGTACGTTACATTAAGTCCTACCGTAAAACGTGATTTTTCACCCAAAAAAAAAAAGTCGTTTCCCAGCAATTTTTTTTTTGCGTAAAGTTACTTAGTTTAATGTACAGAATGCTTGGTTGACGGCTTCGTGAAGGGTCTGTTTACACCTTTTTATATTTTGCTGCCCACTGGCCAAATAAGGCTCACCAGAATATGTGTAGAAAACGCCTAATTTCGGTAAAGGGATTGTGACTTGCACAACAATTACTGTTATTACATTACAGTAGGTCGGCACGATTTAGTAAAAGGCAATAGTGAATTTGTGTAACTGAAAAAATAAATTGACTGAAACACCAGGATGTTGGTAATTAGTAGTCTCTATTACATAACAAACATCACGCGATCTATGTACAACCACCAGACCAGCACACATAGAACGTGAACTAAAATTTATGTTAGCAATTATATATGGACTTGAGTTTACTTTATTTCTTATTGTACCGTCAGCATCACAAGTCAGTGAATATTTGAAGACTTTTCAGAGAAATATTGTTTTAGCCATTACAAATGGACTTGGATTTTCTTTATTTCTTATTGTACCGTCAGCATCTCAAGTCAGTGAATATTTCAAGACTGTTCAGGGAAATATTTTTCTTTTCAAACGTCTTGTAATAATTTATCTTGTAAGAATTTGGTATTTCTCAGTTTATTTAAAACTAAGTTAGAATAATATCGTATTTTCAGTTTGTTTAAAATGTTGTTAAAACGTAGTCAGAATAATAAATCATTTTCATTTAGTTTATCAAACATGGTAGGTAAGCTTTTTAAAAATCATTAGTTAGGTACTTTTAATGTTAACTGTACCTATTACAATATTCATCAACATCATTTCCGCCGAAAGCCGTCCTCTGCTGGACATAGGCCTCCCCCAAAATTACAATTACAATATTGCCTTTAAGAATTTGTATTGTGAAGTGCCTATTTCTTATGTCTGTTCCATTAATTAATAGTTCTATTAAGGTAATTTATGGTTATCACGTTTTGAGCCATAATATAATTTTTTAGGAGTTAGTATAAGGACTTAGTTTAGTTTTTTAGGTCCAAACTAAAATAAGTCCTTACTTGAAGGACTATAATTCTTTAAACTAATATAACTCAATAGTAGTATGAGCAATGAAACGATCTCCACAATTATATTAATCCACTAGGCTATAACCCTTTTCAAAGCTTAATGTCAGGGTATGTGCACGGGGAGTCTGTGGGTCAGCTTTACCAAAAGATCGCTGGAGTGGCGACAGTGGCGGAGAACATCTAGTCTTTTAGTCTGATACGTTTTGTGCGGGCGATGAATAAGTAAAGTACTTTCTATTCGCTTGTGAGTCGTCCACATGGAGCGAACTCAAATAATTAGTTTTAAATAATACTTTGATATAATATTTACTAACATTAATATAAAAATTTTACTAACATTGAGGATCTTATGTTGTCCTAAATAAAGAGAAGAAGAATTTATTTATTTAATAACGTATTCTGAAACACAAGTTACGTTACGTTAGCCTAAAGTACACCATTCAACTTGTGCCATTAATAACAGAGTACATACAACATATTAACAAAGTAACAATTTTTTTCCCAATAATCTGTAAGTTAACCGATCCGTAACCGGGTCAAGAATTCGCAGCATTTTTTTCAACTTTCACCGAATGTTCGTATAAGCTTGATGATTTAAAAGTGAAATGTTGATCACTTACTTGTCGTAGGGCCTATTGCCCCAGATGTGAGCCGCGGAGTTGACGAGCCAGGTGAAATGGAGGGCCACTGTGTATCTGGTGATGGACGCCACGTACCACGAGATCCAGGCGTTCTCGCCCCAGAAGTAGACGGGGATCCAGGCGGGGATTATGAAGCAGAGGATTGGCATCACCACGAGATATGTTCTGGAAAGTGATTGTAAACATTTTTAAGTAACCTTGTGTAGCTGTGCATACAGACTGATTTTCATTTGACAATATGAAAATGTTTGCTTCATTAAATTTATGTTTGGAAACCAAACAAAGTTCATCATGGTAGACCAACATAGCCAATATAAACCATTGGAGGTCGTATCGTATACTATACATATAATAATAGTCTATCCACGAAAGTAACATCTGGCTTTCAAAAAGTACCTAACAATTGTCTATTTGTCTAAAAGGTACCTAAAATCCCTTCTCCCTTCTAATAGCAAAAAGGTGAAGTAAAAAAACAGCATTAAAGTTTCATACTTCATAAGTTCTTAGTCAGGTGTCTTAAATTTAGCGGAACTTTAAAACTAACTTCGAGATCTAAAACATGTTTGTTGATCGATTTGTTTTCATTTATGATAGCTTACAAAGCGATGTCTCGTTTTCAGGGCTAGCACCAGAAATCTCTTTGTAACAAAGTGCTCCAAAGAGATTTCTGTGAGTAACGCGAGAGCGATTTCTCTGAAGGAGCGTTACAAAGAGATTTCTCTGAAGGAGTAAGTAAATTCTTTATCATTAAACTAAATAAAGTAAAAAAGGCTTGTGAGTAGGCACCTGCTTAGTTTTGTTATAACCATTTTGCTAGAATTTGTTTTCAATAGCCATGTTTTGTTTCTTTTCAGTCTCTTAAAACCATGACTGCAAATCATGCGGTTTGTGTAAAAATTCAAATTATTTATAGATTATTTATAAACACAAACACACACACTCAAACTTGTTTTTTTTTTAAATTTGTAGTTATTTTCTTTGTTTAGGGCGCAGTTTCATTAACACCTGCGGCTATTATATTGAGAGCAATACCTGTTATAGTATTGGGCTTGCTCTTGTTAGACAACTAACAACTGGTAAGCTATTTATACTACCATTTCGCTGTCATCTCGAAAATCAGTTTAACTTTTTTTTTAAGTATTATTTTTTATTAAGTACTAGCTGTCCCGGCATGCGTTGCAATGCACCTTTTCCTACCCTACCGTACTCTTCTTACCGACTCTACCTATCTATCCTATCTACCTACCCTACCCTACCTACCTACCTACCCTACCTACCTACCCTACCTACCTACCTACCCTACCTACCTACCCTACCTACCTACCTACCTACCCTACCTATCTACCTACCCTACCTACCTACCTACCTACCCTACCTACCTACCTACCCTACCTACCTACCCTACCTACCTACCCTGCCTACCTACCCTACCTACCTACCTATCCTACCTACCTACCTATCCTACCTACCTACCTATCCTACCTACCTACCTATCCTACCTACCTACCCTACCTAACTAACCTATAATACACTTTTCATCCTTTTTAATTGATTTAAAAAAAATACAGACAAAAGTTTATTCACCCTTTTTAAATAGTTTACACAAAATACATTTCTGAACGCATGCATAAATGTCAATCACAGTATTTGACAGGAGGAAAACAAATGTTTGACAGGTACGAATCAAAGGAACATAATTAAATGGAAAATAATTCATTTTCATAATTATGTATTCGTCAAGTTTTCATTGTTTTTAAAATGTATTCTGCTATTCAGGGCGGAGACAAATCCAACGAAACAAAAACCATGAAAAATGATCCAGCAGATCTCGAGTTATAAGTGTTGTAACAAACCCGTCTTTGTTTTATATATTAAGTATATACCCACTCTATAACTTTAATCCGTTAAATATTAAACAGTAGTTAATCTGACAGCGCCCTTCTGGTAGAAACATCTGTACAGGATTGTGTTCACTGGTTTTCCAGGAAAACTAATCTCGTAATACACATAGGCAGAGGGCTTCAAACCTCTAAGGTAATAAGATGGATAAACATCGTGATGAAGTTAATATTGTCATTTTCTAATTAGTATACAGAGTCTGTACTCTGTATAGTGTATGGTAATTTTAAGCCAGTATTTTTAAGTGTGTACTTCAAGAAACAGGCTTGATGTTGTGTTATGTATGTTATGATTCAACTAAAACAAGATCTATAATTTCGGGCTTTCGTCTAAAAATAGGTTACCTGACTCCTGTATTGAACAGATAAATATAGCCAACCATTTTGACACAACATCACGTAATATTGTATCTATATTCTGTCAAATATATAAATCATTCAGTCTTTTATAACAGTTTCATACAAGTTAGGTACTTCTTCTTCTATCTTAGGAAATTCCAAAAAATCTGTTCCTCACTCGTTACGAGTACAATAGAGAATATTATTATTCTAACATTTATAGTGGTAATATGCTGAGAATAAAAAATAGCTCGGAAACAAGCACAAACATTATAATGCTTTCTTGAAATCTGATAATAATATTCATAAAGAAATCTTGGTCTGAATTTACTTTCCAATATTATGGTAAATATTTTACTTAGTACTGCTACAATGAGGGATTACGAAAAAATTGCGTAGGTTAATGATATAGCTTTTTGAAAGGTTTTAAGTGCGCTGTCAACAATAATGAAAGGGAATAGAATTTAGCTTTTTATAAATCCCACAAAACATGTCTTTCAAATTTGACCTTCTCTTGGGCATCTAAATAAACCGTGTGTTAGTAAATAAGATATTTTCCACTCCCCAGACTTTTATAGTATTTTTTTTCTACGAAAAGGTGACATGAAGTGTCTGACTTTGCTAAATTGCTAAGTTTTCAGGACGTTAAAGTGGGTGTTCGTGAACTCACACTTAAGACAACCGCGTCTTTTGCCACAAAAAATACCAACTTAGTATTTGGGAGGGCTTCTATCACAAATAAACCGCTAGCAACCTTAGATTAATAAATAATGTGGTATGGTTGCAACTGTGTTGTTGAGGTCGGATAAGAAGCTAGCCAACAAATCTGTGTGAAAATACTGGTATTTTAATTGCACCCAGTTAAACGGGAAAACCCCAATAACGTACCTATTTGGGAAAGGGGTAGATCGAGGACAGCAATGGTGGGGTATAATGTAGTGAAATACATACAAATGTATATAAACTCATGCCTTTTTCCCATAGGTATAGGCAGAAACAAGAGAACACCACCTGCTACGATCCTAACATACTCCTTTCGCCTTGTCCACGCTCATACACCTGGTCATACACGCAAGCCGGTTGAGAATACGACGCACCTGACCTTTGGAGAACCTTATCAACAAGGTCTGTGTATGTCCTTCCAGGGCGTCCCCTCCCGGCATTGCCACTCACATCTGCCTTGTAAATACCTTTTGTAAGTCGCCTTTCACTCATCCTCTCAACATGAACCAATCATCTAAGCATATCTTTTTTTTTCAATATTTATCACTATATCTTCTGCTAAACCGCAACGTTGTGGTGAGATAATGGTGATGAATGGCTCGGTTGCTACTTACTTCTTTTGGAACATAACGATCGGGTCTTTCTCCAGGTCGGACATGTCGACGGAGGCGCCCTTCTCGAACACGTCCTTATGCTTGCGCACCATGAGCCAGCCGATGTGCGAGAAGAAGAAGCCGCGCTTCGCGTTGTGAGGGTCCGCGTCCGTCTCCGTGAACTTGTGGTGGACTCTGTACGAAGGAAGCTTGCATTAGAGTGTTTATAGTGCTTATTGTATCTTATTTTAATTCCTTTTATTTTTATCGTGCTTGTTATCTAGCGATCCTAAGATTTCTACTACATTTTCTGTGTTTACTCGTGAGAATCTGTAATTGGCTCTGTGTTGCCTATACAATTGTTATTCATTTGTCATAGCTGTTGGTTCTCCTATCTATAAATAAATAAATTACTCAAAAATAACTTTTTGTAGACACTGCGCGCTAAATAAAACACAAAAAAATGCTCGATGTTTATTTACAACAAGCAAATGGAGTCGAACTAGCCTAGAATGAGCATAATATGCTCGTTTGGTTTGAACCTTTTAAACGCATCTCAAAATTATAGTCTAAATAAGCAAGTTAAGGCTTCCTTAAGCTTGAGTCTTTTTGGTTCTTGTCTGATACAACCGCTACAGACTTCCTAAGAACCATTTGTACCTACCCTTAAAATCAACATGCGAGAGACAATGGACTTCAACAAACGGATTGGCGGTCTCTTTAATGGTCTTTCAGCAACGGAGTAAATTTATTAGAGAAAATACTGGATTCTAAGTCACAATATACCCAGAGCTCTTCAAGATACATCTCCGAGCCACTCCTGTTAGGCTAGATTTTGTTCCAAAACCAAATGCCTGCTAAATGGCCTTCATCAATTACCTAAACATTACCAAAAGGTACCTAGATTTACATAGACGGATATGATAGAAAAAATATCGTCTGGAACTCCTCTTCGCAATTTCTTTGACGTGGATAAAGCCTTTTGTAAATATACCCTATTTACAAACCCTTACGTCTGAGAAATTAAATTTATTTAAGTACCTTTTAGAATAGACGTTTGATACGAGTCTGAAAACATAGGCAGAAATGTGAAGGTAACCTTTACCTACTGGGATTTACCGATTAATAACTTTTGTTACTATGTAAAGACTCGGAGCTCGTGGCTAAATAATAACAGCCGCTCGGGTCGTTCTTTAGGTTAAGCCGTGCTTGCCTAGGTTGGTCTGTGGATGGGTGACCACCCATTACATACCGAGTTTCCTACGTGCCTCGGAAAGCACGTTAAGCCGTTGGTCCCGGGTGTCATTTGTAAATCATTGACAGTTAGGCAGTCAGTGGCCCAAGAGTCTGACAACCAGTCTTACCAAAGGGTATCGTATTACCCAGTAGGTACTAACTGGGTTGTGGAGGTCAGATAGACAGTCACTCCTTGTAAAATACTGGTATTCAGCTACATCCGGTTAGACTGGAAGCCGACCCCAATATAGTTGGGAAAAGGCTAGGCAGATGATGAAAGATTCGCTAAGTACCACCAATTATTTTGTATTATTTTAATTAAGTATTTAGCATGTAGATAGAACAATTCTATGAGACATTGACCAAAAAAACTGTCTAGTAAACTTGGTGTTTATTTAAATCATTTCTCACAGTTTTTTTCCATGAACAGTTGCATACAAAGCTAACATAATCGTGGAGAACATAAACGTGATATTATAACATTGTAATTAAAGTGTTCAACTGTGCGTTACGAATCTTTTTACTGACGTCAAAGATTCCCTGTTGTATTCTTCGTAATGATCGTACTACAGTCCATTCAAAGCTCTTTTTCCTCAGACAAGTTGTTGCAGTCCACCATCATCATAATAACTACGAAAATAAAGATCACTGTGATTTTGACAGCGATGCAAAGGTAATATAATTTTGAGAAAACTGTAATCATCTGAATAACCGATTGTTAAAACAAGAGTTAGCTCTTTTCAGCGTGTCTTGGGACGTTGTAAATAAAAAACCTATAGCAACTGGATGTCTTTCATGAGAATTGGAAAGAAGTAGCAAAGAATCGTGACCTTTAGAAGGAATGGAGGGAGGCCTTTGCCCAGCAGTTGGACAATATGGGCTAGCTATAATAATAGCAACTCCATAAAAATAATGTTTGAGGTAATTCCGGCAGGAAAAATTGAAAAAAAGACGCTTTCATTTGTTTCCCGACACCGTTCAACCCTTGTTTTCATTGAAACTATGTAATATTATGTTTTATTACATAGTTTCAATGAAAACAACCCTTCAGTCTTTTCACGGAATCATACTCACAACGTTTCGTTCGGGATTGCACGTCTACGTATTTTCTACTTCCAAATGAGATTTGTTTGCACTCAAAACTAGTAGTCGGGGAATCCCGATAAGACACACGTGAGTGAAACCATAAATACTGTTATTTACAATGTGGTGCAAAACTTCGATCAACGTAAAGATACAAATATTATCGACATATCCGGCAAAGCGCTGAAATTACATCACGAATAGTATTTATAGATACGGTCTATGTGTGTGCAAGCATTTAGTGACCGCTGGTGAACCGTTCGTATTTACTGTTGTCAAATAAGTATCAATAAACTATTGATATTATAAGCAAACCAAACGAGCGCCTAATTTCCATGGCACCAAATAAATACAGGGGCGCAACCAAAGTCCAGGCGCAAAAAAACATATTAGTGCTAATTTGTGAACTTGAACGAAGAGTCACGAATTTTTGTATAATGAGACATAATATTTATTTTTTAGAGGTGGCAACAATAAAGTCATTCTTCTTTCTTGAATGTTCTTTGGAACCAATGATACAATATCATTGCTCTTTACCTTAAATATTTGGCACGAGGCAAAAGTCTACTTGGTATCCGAGGTAAATAGTGAAAACGATCTAGACGGTAATTTATTTGAAACACAAATATTTATTTAACTTAAGAATCAAGATAACAATTTGTAAGTAAACTATCGAGAGGCCCCCCTACTTTGCGCTGTTTTGACAAATATCACGATTTCAATATTATAAGTTAATAATAATGTATTTAATACACGAAATAAGTTTTCTTAATTATGATTTAAACCACATCAAAAGCCGTTGCTCAGTTAAGAAGCAACATGCCGTCACAAAACGGACACGAAGAGCTGTTTGTGTGTAATTAGTATAGATTATATTCATTTCAGTCTCTCGAAAGAGTGATTAAACTATAGTTATAAATAGGAAGTAATGTAGTGACTGACCTGTGATCTCGCACCCATTCATAGATGTGGTTCTGAAAGGCCATCGTCTGCATGAAAGCTAAGAACAGCCGCAGGGGCCATCGCGCCTTGTAGGAGCGATGCGCCCAGAGTCTGTGGGCTCCAGCCGTCACGCCCATACCTGACATGATGGCGAAGCTAACACCTGGAAGCAGAAAGACATAATAAAATCACCATCTCTGCTTGTTTTTTTCTCTTTTCGTTGGGAACTAGTACAAGAATAGCTCTTGCCGTGAACAAATCTTAGCTATTCAACAAAGTATTGTGCTTTGCATGGTAGGTTGGGTATTAAATTCCAGACAACTCTCGATATTGTATATAACTTTATTTTACTTGAATTTTTTGACAAAGAGGTAGTCCAGAACATAGAATCACATTTGGCATACAATGTGCCTCACAAAGGCGAGTGCACCTTTAGTTTGAACGAGATATAGTACTTTATATGCCTATTTATTAGCTTTTGCCCGCGGCTACCCTCGCGTTAATTTAGAATTTGACAACCTAGCAGCGTGAAATATACTATCAAATATGCATAAAAAATTTCATAAAAATCGGTCGAGCCGTTTCGGAGGAGTGCAACCACAAAACACCGTGACACGAGATTTTTATATATAAGAAGATTATGTATTATTATATCAGTGTCAATATTAAAAAGAAGTCAAAGTCACACCACCTAATTTAACTCACTGAGCCGTTAGGAAGTTTATCATCTAGTTAGGATAGGTTACTTATGAGTATGTTGGGCATTGAGTTTTTCCAGCAGGATTTATTGAGTGGCAGCCTGAAGTCTGGATTTGTGCCCAATAAAATTTTAGTCAACTGAAAATTAATTTAACAGCCTACCCAAAACACTTTCTGGAAAGCCCTTTTTGCAGAACCCCTGTCACAATATATTGTTTAGAGTGCCATAATAGAATAAATTAAATGTCTTGGACGCTCCAAGGATTACTGAAATCACAGAAAACAAGCCTTCTTCGTTCTCTGTGTTTTATGAGAATTACTTTACTGTACAGTGGGGCAAAACAAGCAGTGTTTTCTTAATACCGTGACGTGCAGTGACTTTGAGCAGGCAGTTTATTTTAATTATTTATTAAACTTTATGCACATAATGTACAAAGGCGGACTTAATGCCTTAGGCATTTTCTACCAGTCTACCTTAGGGTGATGCAGAGACAAAACAGTAGGTGCAATAGTACAGATAATTTCCGAAAAAAAAAACCGCCTGGACAAGAAAAGAGGATTTTAGAAAACCAGAGCGGTGAGAAGGAGATCGTAGAAGACGATTATTGGAGGAACGAAGATTCTTGCTGTGCGCAGAGCATTAATATTGAAAGTGAGAAGTCAGATAGGAAGGAGAACTGGGTTTGTCTAAAAGAGAAAACAAAGTCGTCAAAGCCCTTAGCGCTCTGCGTTGTCTGATGGGTAACCATTTTAAGATCGACCGATGTGCGGACACATGATCATACTTACGGAGATTAAATACGAATCGAATGCAGTTATTAAGAAGTCGGTCAAGTTTATTGAGGAGATCTGCATTCAGGTCATAGTAACACACATCACCATAGTCAAGGATGGGGAAGATAAGGGACTGAACCAGCATTGCCTTTACGAGTGATGGGGTAAACTAGACTTAATATATCATCTAGGTAAAAGCCTCATTGGTAAATTCTTGGGTTCGATCCCAGGTCAATATGTGGTTTTTCCATCAAGAATTTTTCTTCGGTTTTTCTTTCGGCGCTTGGATTTCTGCCCGGTTGATGGCAATAGGCTTACCTCCAATGACATGGGCCTTAAATTTGCCTGGCTAAAAGCGGGTTTGTTTGTACCACACCTGTGCCACACTCTCGAGGATTATGGGCATGATGTTACGTTTTATAAAACACACACAACTATGACGTGTTAGAGCAGGAGTAGGTAATTCCAGTGTGGGAAAGAGTCAGAGCTATACAGTTCGTCTAACGCCATCTCTTTCCCACACTGGAATTACTCCTGGTTTAAAACGTCATGGTAGGCCTAATTTCCACGGAACCAAATAAATACAGGGGCGCAACCAAAGACCAGGCACAAAAAAAAATATGTGCTATTTTGTGAACTTGAACGAAGAGTCACGAATTTTTGTATAATGAGACATAATATTTATTTCTTAGAGGTGGCAACAATAAGGTCATTCTTCTTTCTTGAATGTTCTTTGGGACCAATGATATCGACAATGCTCTTTACCTTAAACATTTGACACGACGCAAAAGTCTACTTGGTATCCGAAGTAAACAGGGAAAACGATCTAGACGCTAATTTATTTGATACACAAATATTTATTTACCAAATGAATAAAGATAACAATTTGTAAGTAAACTATCAAGAAGCCTACTTTGCACTGTTTTGACAAAACATCACGATTTCAATATTATATGATATCTTCTTCTTCGTCGTGTCGATGATTACCCCTTTTTTAAAAATTAAATTTGTTTTTTACAGAACTCTGCCACCTCGACGGCGTTGGTGGTGGCCTCGGACAGGTCCCTCAAAGTGCACGTGGAACCACACATAGTTCAGGATAGGAGGTGAGCCATAGTTTGCTTTGAGGCACCGCAGTCACATATGTCTTCATCGGAATACCCCCACCGGACCAGGTTGTATCTGCAGCGCCCCACCTGGCTTCGCATTCGGTTTAGGGTTTTCCAGGTATGATATGATATGGTAAGGTACTTACCAAATAAAACTGTCCACAATTTGACTTTTCCCGTGAACATCAAGTAGAATCCGTACAAGGCAGCAGCGTGCAGGTACACAAACGCTAGCACGTTTCTCCATACCACTTGCCATCTGCAATTAATAAGATTGCTATAAGTAAAATAGTTGCTGTTTTAATTGCTTATAACAATTAGATAAGTAACGGGTGTGACTTGCAAACACAGTCAAGTATTTTTTTTGTATTACCGTTGATTCTGTTTCCTTCTAAGTTTTTTATAGTGAACTCTCATTTTTAAGACTAGTTAGTTTGTGCGTACTGGTAAATATTTATATCTGGCCTGAAAGTTTTTTAACTGGTTAATTAGGGTGTTGTTCTGCATAATATATAATGAATGTAACCTACATATCTTGTATTCTATTCGCACATTTGCATGATAAATAGCTACCATACTTTCGAATTACTGTTTTCTTTAATTAGTAAATGTGGCATAGTTTGCATGAGCCATAACTTAGAGTTGCAAAGAATTTGCTTAGCGACCACAAGATATTGAAAAAAAACTCGTCTGTAAATACCTACCTAGATAATGTTTCTAAAATACTGATTTATTTATAAAACACTGTAGTTTAATAACGTCAGAATGCCCAAAACACGTTTGTACACCGACCGAATGTCGACGACAAGATTAATTTCAAACATTCACTTTTCAATATTAAATCCGTCAATTAAGTTTTCTACTTAATCCTAATAAAATAAACTAAACATCACTAATTAAGTATTCTGTGAGGACAATACATCTTTAAAATGCAGTTACAAATTTAATTTAATTTAAATTCATGTGATACATCTAATTTTAATGTTTTATTTTTAAATTAATTATTATGATAAATGGCAATGTGTGGAAATTACCTGAATAAAATAATTTATGATTAAAAAAAAAAGTGTCTATTTTTATCTATTGTTGTTGGTTTTCACAAAGTTTAAAACGAATTCTCACAGAAAAAGATCGTTTGATCGTTGTGGGGTCGTTAGCCAAATGCATTTTTCATTGCTGGAATTTTCGACTTTTTCCTGAAGCGAGATATTATGTATGCAAAATATTCGGCACATCAAATTCATACAATTCTCTGAGAGTCCTGTGTGAAAGTGATATTGAGCTTCAACCAAACTAGCCACAAAAGCCTGCAGCAGTTTTTATTGTGGGAAATATTTGGTTGGCAAACGATTATGGAGCCTCAGTTTCGGTTCTTATTTTCTTTTGGAATATTTTAGCCACATTAAGCAATAACCACCATCCAACAGAGCGGTTGAAATACCTACGTTGCAAGATGATATACTGTTCCATTCTTAAGGGTTAAAATATCGATAGCCAGTCAAAGGATTTCTTCCACTTCTAGCAGATATTCTCCTACTTGTACTAGCCTATTTAATGCCTACAACCTCTTACCTCTCGTGGGAAAAGTAACATACGATCTCTTAATAAATTATCAAGACCCAAAACATCTTTAGTGTCGTCACTTAGCCCGTACATACAAGGAAGAAAAGACTTTGTTGCCAAAAATATAACAAAAAGGTTTTACATTGGCCCCAAACTAGGCAATGCCTGTACCTCCACATGTATAAGCTCTAAGTTGCGTATACACCGTGACTTTTAAGTCATCTTACAAAGGCAGCCCATTCCATGTATCCAATTACTACTAAACATTCACAAAATAAAAATAGGTTTTTATGAGATTTTAATAATTTAAAAATAAAAATATTATTAAGTATTATGACGCATGACGTAGTTAAAACACCCTATTGTTAGCGATGATCTACTGGACTCGAGCGCTGGGTAGGTATGTTCTCCGTTTGACACGTAAACATCATTAACAGGGTGTTTCTTATTTGTTTCTAATGTTTTATTTATTTTTCTTTGTACCTATTATGGCAAGTAAAAAAAAAAAATCACGCCTAGAGCTACTTTATGTCGGTCACATTGAGTGGACCACCTTTGTAAGACGACTAAAAAGTCACGGTGTATTTGTGTGGGCTTGTACATCAATAATTCAGTACAATCAGCCTGCTATCTCTTTAGGAGGAACAGGGGTGCTTTCACCCAAGTATCACGTTCCCAAATATTCTTGGAACTACTAATACAATTGATACTCCGCCTTTGAAGCGGCATGAAGCTAAAAGCCGGCGAAAAGTAGGAAATTATAAAGCGAAATATCAAGGACGACTTATGAGTTCCAGCTTTTATTCAATGTAACTAGCAAATGTTTAATAATATATATTTATTATTTATTCGTAATACTCTCTTTGTCTGCACGTTTCTCGGAAACGGATGAATCAACCATTTTGATACTTTAAGACCTTGCCAATGCTCAAATTGCTTCAAGTCTACAGAATGTTCATGTGACAGTTCGTATCGTTCCAATGAGACGTCAAAACCCCTATAAGAATAAAGAAAAATCTACGAGAACCTAATAACAATAAAGGAAATAACCTAATAATAACAGGCATAAATGTGGAATCAGCGATCATTGTGCCGATAGTCGTATCAACCCATGGCTTAAGGCCAAGAGCCTCGATCAATACCTGAGGAGGCTCTCGTTAGGCAGCTGGATCAAGGGCTTAATTCAGAAAGCGGTACTCCTGGACACGGCTCGTGTTGTAAGAAGGTTCCTCTTTCTTGAGCCCTGACTCCCGGTAGCTTGGACCCTGTTCTCGATACTGGTGGGCTACTATTTTTTAAATTTTTAAATGTTTTTTCATAGTGTTTTTTCTAAGGTATATTTAAAAATGTTTTTATTTGTAAAGATATGAATAAAGGATCCTAATAACAGGCATAATAACAATGTGAACAGGCTAACACCTTGGGCTTGTTCTCAACCTCAATAAAAATAAGGAATAAAGAAAAAGTTTGATAGCATTATTTTGTTTGTCTCGGTGAGGTTAATGTTTTTTTTCCACAGAGGTAAAAATTAATGATGTTAATAAAAAAGTATTTCGTAGTTTTGGAATTATTTAAAAAAGGAAGGCCTAGACAAAGCGGCACCAGATCAGCGGCTACGTCCCGTCCGGTAACTTTCCTGATTCGCCAATTAAACAAAAGACGGGCAAAAAGTGCCTTTACCTAATTATTTTAATCTTCATACCTTTTTTTTTTTGGAATGGGAAATCATCAAGTAACTCCTCCCGCTCTGAATGGAGTGGGAGGGAGTGTCAGACTTTTACTGTAAAACCCTTGTTCCTTCTTTGCCCTTTGTGTTTCAGGGCCGCGGTATCTCTTTCGAACAGTCCCGCAGCCCCGGCAGACAATATTCATACCTTGAATCCCGTTTCACCAAATAGGTATAAATTTCACTGTTAATAAGCGGTTCAGCCCCTAAAGTTTTACGGTGAAAACGAAAACAATGAATTGGATTGGATTGACAAAAGCTATGCCGTAATTAGAAACCGAATCCTATTATTTGTTGTAGGAATATGAGACTAGGCCAATCTTGGCACCAAGATGACCTTTAACTGTCTATTTTTTCATAGCTGGTTAACCATCTTTTGTGTGCTATTAATAGGGACCATTTCAATAGGTATAATACTACTTTAGCTGTTCGCAAATAAGGCCTTTTGTCATTTCTCTTCAAATAAAATAAATTTAAACTATTTTTACATTCAAAATATCTGGACCGAGAAGCATTGTTTACATTCAGTCAAAAATGGCACATATGTATCTACAATGCCTTTGTTATGATTCCTGAAAATTATTCCAGCAGCATTTCAACAATACATATTGTTCGATTATACAACGAAACTACAGTTGGTGCTGACATGGTGTTTGGACAAAATATTTATCACAATTTTAGGCAAACAGGAAAAAAATCATATAAATCCATGTACGGATACCTTAGTATTTTCGCACGAAATAACATGTACCTACTGATTTAGAAGTGTGGTAATTAGTTTACTTTACTATTTAATATAGATATACGAAATAGATTCCTACATAATATCATGATGGCTAGATGCTAATTTGTAAAACTAAGTATTTATTTTATATGTTTACTCGCTGAAACTTAGTCATAACAAAGCAGTTTGTGCTAACTCTAATTTAAACAAAGCTACTAACTAGAAATAAACTAAATTAGATGAACTTTTAATTATAAAAACTCTTAACATCCTAACAGTAATAATTAATAATATAAATTAATTAACATAAAGGGTGTAAAAAGACCCTTAACGAAAACGAAAACCACATATTCTGCCCATCATTGGGATCATTTATTTGTTCTGGACCATACCTGGGAACCTTCTAGTTACGGAGATATTGGGGGTCAAAGTTCCAATTTTTTCACAAGTTTTTTTTTAAATACTACTTTTTAAGGTTCTAACTTTACTCCAATTACCTCCATGGTCCGTTTACTATTCAAAGCATCCATCAGCAATAAGTTTTGAGCGCATTATATTGAGTTTTACCGTAAAATGTGATTTTTGACCCCAAAAAAAAATTTCGTTTCCCAGCAAAATTTTTTGCGTAAAGTTACTTAGTTTGATGTACAGAATGCTTGGTTGACGGCTTGGTGAAGGGTCTGTTTACACCCCGTATATTATATTGTAAATGCGAAAGTAAGTTTGAATGTTTGTTACCTTTTTATGTCGAAACCACTGAACCGATAATCCTGAAATTTTGTGTATACGTTGTCACGTGTACAGAAACGGACATAGGGTCCCTTTCATCCCGAAACAAGTATTGTTCCCGAGGAAAGTTCATTGTGTATACAGACCAGATACCTACCACCTAATCCATTTAGTCGGAGTGCTCTAGTTTAGTTACAGCAGCCATCTCGGCTTGCACATAGTTGGTCATAGTTCTACTCTACCTAACCTTAATAGAAAATTACCTTAGTTTCAATTATATTGAAATGATAATCAGATCAAAAACTTGGCTTGTGGCTGAACCTAGCTCTAGCCGGCTATCTTAAGTTCATTTTCACATGCATCTTTTTCTAGCTATATGAAATAATACTTACTCATAATCTCTGTTCTTATGCTTCACCGGCTCAGCATATCTGATGTCATCGTCTTGCAGTTTGCTGGTGAGCATCGTGTTGGCCAGGAGTAAGGGGGCGCTGGACATCGCGGCCATTCCTCCTCGCAGCCTGTGGACCAAAGAGATAATTACGTTAGCAATTTAGAAATACTCTGAACTTGGACGAGAACTTAGACTGCGATGTGTGTGCATGGCCTTCCTAGACCTAAATAAATACTTAGTGCTCAATTTGTGCTTTCTAATTATAAAAACACGAATCATTTAGTATTTAGTTATTTTAGTTATTGGTTTTGTGCGTCAAAGGAATTAGGTTAAACCTGATCTAAATCTAAGTAAAGCCAGCTGAACTCAGCTTTTCTGCCGATAACAAGGACAAAATCACATCATGCTACGTGTTGTTTTGCTGTGTAAAAGTTCGATGTAAGTCGAGCCCGATTGTTGCATGTGTGTCTTTGACTGGTCACAAATCCAGACTCTGGTAAATGTAGCCAAAATCCTGATATGAAAATGTAGTAATAAACACTATCAGAACTTGATTCAAACCTCACGATCACCAGGAGACGTTCAATGGGATAATGGTTACATTTTACAAACTGTTTGTTCGGCAAAACATATTCGTTTCGGCATTTCCGACCTTATAAAATAAATAAAAGAAACGTGAAAAAAACCCAATAGCTTTTTAGATTTGAGGTTTATCTCCTATACGTCTCCTATAAATAACGGCTAAATATACATAACATATTTATTGCCTCGTTGGTCTAGTGGTCGCAAGCGCGACTGCTGGGGTTCTGGGTCCTGGGTCCCGGGTCGGGCAAAGTGATATTGGGTTTTTTCCAGTAGAAAATTCTTAGTTGCTTCTAAGAATTTCCTACAGTCCCATGTAATAGGGGGCGAGCCTAATGCCCCGGTCCTGGTTCTTACTGGAAAAACCCAATATAACTTTGCCTGACTCGGGACCCACGCTACGCCACGGAGTCTGGTTTTGTACCCGGTTGATGGCAATAGGCTCGCCTCCTATTTCATGGGACTTAAACATAACTGGTGTGGGTGTACTATTATGTACACCTCTGCCTAACCCTTTGGGGATTACAGGCATGATGTTGTGTTATTATACATACGCCTTTCAGCGTGAGGGTTCTAAAAATATTTTTGGACGACTGTAAACGGGCCATCCTGTATAAAAGTAAATACACCAAAAAACCATTGCTTTGAATGTTGATTGACGTATGAAACAAAATTTTACAAATATTATTCTGACGGCTTATTCCACTATTCCCCCCTGAGAGAATCCCCCTCAGGGGGGAAATCTGTACCCTAATGTAAAAAAAATCCAGAAAGTCCCCTTTCCATTTTGGATTATTCCACTTTTCCCCCTTATTTTTAATTTTAATTTCTAAGCTCTTTAAATAATTTAAAAAAATGGTGATTAGATACAATGTAATAAACAAAAAAACAACAATTAGTCGAGTGCAATTAGACAATAAGGTGGAACGAAGTTTATAGTGGTCGGATTTTCATGTGACTTTTTTTATTGAGTTCTTAGATGAGTGGAGAAGAAACATAAAAAAAAAAAAATGAAAAACGGTTGTGCCAATCTAACGACAAAAAACAATTGAATTTGGAACCATAAACGAATCATCCATTCCCGATACTCTTTAGACTGAATGTATATTGGCGAAATTTTTTGCTTTATCATCGTCTGAGTTCTGGCTGGCGACCTCAGTGGGGATTTCTGGACGTTGTTTTTTTTAGTTCCACTTTTCCCCCCTAGGGGGGATTATCACGGGGGAATTCTAGACTTACTTTTTTACATTCCAGTTTTCCACCTCGGGGGCACTTTCAGGGGGGCATTTGTGGAATAAGTATTTTTTTTCGATTCCAGTTTTCCCCCCTAAGGGGGAATATCAGGGGGGAATTCCAGACTTTTGTTTTTGATTCCACTTTTCCCCCCTAAGGGGGAATTTCAGGGTGGATTTGTGGAATAAGCCTATTCTGACGACGTTTCGTGGGATCAAAGTGATGTTTTGTATAAAAATAAGTTTAAATCTAAAAACCCGTCAACGTAAAAATCGCGCTCTGAAAAGTATAAAACAAGAAAATATTCATATTAATATATAATACAAACTCTCAAAAATTAATAAAAAAACATTATTTTTAATTTAATACGTTGACATAGTGATTTTCAGGGGATAGCCGTGGCTAGCTATTTATTGAAATAACATGAAGAGAAAATAATAAAGAGCGGTTGACAGAGGAGAATAGAAGAAAAGTGTAAATACAAAAAAGAGTATTTTTGCTTTTCCTCTATTTTTAAAATCAAGCAATTTTACGTTTTACCCTTATTTGTTTTACGTGGATTTCATAAAAAAAATGTGCGTTATTATAACAATATTCAACGTCGTGTACATGCGGAATATATAACAAATATAGATAATATTAGTAACTAGATAATATTAATAACTTTATGTACGTTTCACCTGAACATGAGACCTTGTGAAAACGTGATCACGTGAATTATTTCGCGAACACATTACATACGTATATAAATATTTAATCATTTAGTTAGAATAGTCCTGTTATCTAACATCTCAAGTATAAAATAGTGCTAATTAGATTATTCACCGTCAAAGTCAAATTGCTAACCTTCATAATATAAATATCTTATTTGAAAAATTCAACGTCACAGGTGTTAATGTACTTTTGGACTGCAAAAATACTCTTGAAGTGATGAAATTCTTTAAAAATGACTGTGGTCAAGTAATTCAAGTATGTACGTTATTTCGCACCATGGTTTATAGAGAGTTCGACGAAGCCGTTAGGTGTTCTCAAGTGTTCCATCGCATTATCGCGTAAGTGCTTATAGAAAGTGGCGTTATTTTTTATTGGACATCTCATTATTGAGATTGCGTCTCAGTAATCGAACGCCCAGCCATTCGATCATTCCACATGACTTGTTTATTCCCATATTTCTGTATTAATATCCTTATTTTCGTCCCGCAAGTGTCGGGACGGTCTAGTTTCCAAGAAAATCATTCTACTGCTACTAATTACACCGAGATGTATCTATTAGTACCTAACCACACATCAACATCTTCCGCTTGGATATAATTGTGGTCATGTAGGGTTTGAAAGCTTTTATAATCCTGAAATCTTTTATAAAACAGAATTCCATTGATTTATCACTACCGGCACCGATGGCATAACTTACTAGAAACTACACACTACTAGAATCACAAACAGACTACTAAAATCTGGACAGTATATTAACATGTTTTAGAAAACCCCATGTGGGTACCGCAATGTATGCTTTTCTCCCATTTACCTTGAGAAGCAAAGTACGAGTATAGGAGGAAAATCAACACACCTCTGCTGTAAATACAAGACGGTTTGTATGCTATTAATTTAGTCATTTCCCTTGTGAAAAGGACTAGCGAAACACTCATGCGCACGATCAGTTTAAACGCGCCGACCTTGGCACAGGTCGGGAAATCGCTGCACTAGCCTTGCCAGGTCATTATTATGTTTGAGTAATAACCGCGAATTAATGTAAAATACTCACGATGATATAATATCTTTTGGTACTAAGTTGAATGGTAAAACAATGTCTTTCAATCCACTTTCACGTAATAAGAGACACTTGTGTTATAATAACAATTAGTGCATACTTCACGCTTCTAGGAGAGAAGAAATGTAGTTTGGCGACGAAGCGTATTGTCGTAACTGAGTTAATTCTAACATTCTTGTTTGGTCTGGTGACGAGTGGGTTATAAGTACATAATGCCTAACAACCATGAGCCTAAAAGTGGGTATATACGAGGCAGATTTAAAAATGCATTCAACGTCGATATAAATCTCGATTTTTTTTAACCAATCGAGATTTACCTTGTGCCTAAGAAGCAACGGCGATAGCAGTAATATGCGATACCTAAATAGTAAATGAATAAAGGGTTCCAAGTTACATTTGAACAGTAGTACCTACCTTTAAATCAAACTATTTCCCCTCGAAAATCAAAACCAAAAACAGTAAAACGCCAACGTACATCGGCAAAAAGAATGATTAATAAAGTCCAATCTAACTTTAGAAGCTTTTTTCCAACAAAATCTGGGTTGGCTTTAGGTGTAACTCGTTTCAGATGAATTTCATACAGGAGCGAAGAATTTATTTGCGTGCAAAAATAAAAGAATATTATGAACGCCAATCATATGCTTCGGTGATCCATCAAAGCACGAAATATTCGTTATATTCTTTTATCCGCAAACTGATGCGAAAAATATTTTCCAATAATAGTATAACTTTTCCACGCAAAACATCACGCTAGTTTTCCTCGTAGGGTAGTAAGGAACACCCACATTTCGCTAGTTATATTTAAGTCCCATGTACCTAACATAGGACGAGTCTATAGTTTTAAATCGGATAGAAAGAAAGAAATTCCTGACTTTTAAATCAAACCCGTGACCTTATTCTTATTCTAGCGACCACTAGACAACGTTGCAGTCCTTTTCCACCCATCAAAATTAATTATTCAATGTCTACGATTACATTCACTTTCAGTCTACAATAGTAATAAGTGATTAATGACTACTTTGGCTATGTTCTCCCACGTCCCACTTAAGAATTTCAATGTCATTAGTAGAAGGGATGACTTCACCATCATGACTTTAGCATTATCATAATTATGTTTCCTAGGTAGACAATAACATAAGGTACTATACTATGAATCTGTGGATTGGGGGAATCCGTCTGCGAAATCTACTAATAAATATTGTAATTTGTAACTATGTTAGTATACTGATCGTCTAGGTTCGAAAAAGATTGAGATTGTTTCGTAGAAAGGTAAAAATAGGAAGGAAGGTATGTCGGAAAATGGTGATTTTGAGATCCTTAAATCAGAATAAGCAAATTTTCAATGCGATAACGTTCACGAGATTTTTTTAATTTTCCCTTATCTAACCATAAAACTGTAAAACCGAGGATGGGTATATGAGTAGAGGAAGACCAAAGGAACGTTGGATGGACTGTGTAAAGAATGATATGGCGAGATAGGAGGTGTCTGATGAGATGACAAGTAATAGAGAAGTATGGAAGAAGAAGACTTGCTGCGCCGACCCCAAATGAATTGGGATAAGGGCAAGAGAATGATGATGACTCAGCTGCGAGAGCTGAAATTCCAATAGTTCAATAACGCTTAGGCATTTATTAATGTGTTGCATAGTGTTTGTGAAAACATTATTACAGATTGAATAGATGAGATACTGGTACGTTCAATCTGACATGTATGCATGTATCTATCTATGTATCTATGCAACGAAATGAAAGCTTCGCGCGATCTGACTCGAGTCACGTGCACCAGTCTGTGTGTCCATTCATTTTATACACACCAACCGTAGATTTTCCAAACAAATGAGTACAATATTTCAGGTATGGGTACCTACATTATTTAGAAGAGGCGAGCAATTCTTATAGACCAGTGGTGGCCAAGAGTGGTTTCAGCCCCAACTTACGGGTTGTATGTTGTGGGTTCGAACCCAGAAAGGCGCATAACTTTGTGTTATTTATTTCATCGCCACTGATCTCAAAACAGGGAAGCAAAATCGTGAAAAAAAAAGACATTCGACATCAACAAACATGCAGCAAGATAATATTCAGACCGCATTC
Source organism: Noctua pronuba (assembly GCA_905220335.1). Classification (NCBI taxonomy): domain Eukaryota; kingdom Metazoa; phylum Arthropoda; class Insecta; order Lepidoptera; family Noctuidae; genus Noctua; species Noctua pronuba. Next base: position 11,308,577 of record LR999903.1, on the reverse strand, counting down.
CAGACAATAAAATAAACATCGATTAAATTTCGTTTATTTTGCAAATATGCAGGCCGGTGCTTCGTATCCGACTACTCTGAGAAGAAACAGCCGAAACAAACTCAGAGGTCTTAGTCTCTTTTAAGGTCCAGACATAATCTTGGTCAATTCACATGAGGACTATGCACATTAGTGTCTGAGATGGCCTTTTGAAGAAAGAACCACACAGATTTGAGTGGACCTGGCTAGTCAGTACAAGCATTTGTCAATGATCGTGTAGCTCGACAAAGGAGCTCGCAGGGACCTCGAGTTCGAAATCTTAGTCATAGTTGGACGGTCTTCTTAGTGTACCCCCAAACAACCTGTTAAAGTTTAATTAACTTCGGAAAACTTTCCAGCTACCTCACCTGTTTTCGACATGTCGACTGGATTTTACTGTTTAGACAAGCTTTTCACTAAACCATTAATGGTCTCAAAAAACGCAAAATACGCGCTTTGACGTGGAGTTGCGGAAACCAGCCCGTTATACAATACAATACAATACAATGGTCTCATTTAGATTTCAATTCGATGTTTTCATTTTTAATAGATAGGTCACTGAAACTTCTACTACCGAGTGTTTTGTCAGTTGCTAAATTGAAATGTATAAAAAAAATCAAATTAAATTACAGTCTAAAATAATAAAGTTATTTTGCTATTATGTAAAGCATAATATTATTTTTAGTTCGTTTTTCTAATCGGGACAGTTACAAAATGTAATTCAAGTCTTGTGTTATTAACAAAATAACTTTATTATTTCAGACAAATTTTATTTTATTTTTTTTACACATTAATTTGCTTCACCTATTAAGTTAGACCGGACTTGAATGGATTAAAGTATACAATAATATATAGTGGTCTCTTCATATGCTTGAATATTTAGGTAGGTAAATGCACTACCAAGATCAATTAAAATAACAATTTTTTAAATTAATCCAAGTATCGGAAATTAATTACGGGAATAATTACCAACTCTAATAAGATGCGTATTTACAACGAATTTACATAGGCATGGTAAAAGCTGATTTATTAAATTAATAATAACAAGAGTTTAAAAGTCACTGTTTATTATTTCCGTCGTAACAATTGTGTACATAAGACAATCACTCAATTTCATCTCTTGTCTAGTTAGCATGCATCCGACCATGACTGATAGTACCCACGAGCGAAGCTGTCTTATTACTGTGTTATCTGTCTGTGATTCGCGAGACTGAACATGCAATTAAGGGGTGCTATCTGATACATGGCCTTCAAATTATCGATATGTACTAACTGTGCTGATCAAAAATATGATAGGCGTCACTTTTGAAAGTGTAATCTCAAGCCAACTTAAAAAGAAAACAATATATACAAACTAATTTCTTAGGAATTATGCGGCAACAGTAACCAGAGAATCAAAGAGGTAAAGAGAGAATTTAATATTATTGTTAATAGTTAAAAGATGGGAAGCTTTCATTCCATAATCTCGATTATACGAAATAATGAAACGGTTACACTAACTGAAAGAAATCGCCTCGTGGTTCAACTTTAAAGATATTATCTACTAAAGAATATCTGTCCCTCATACAAAGTTAAGTACTAGGTCCTAATACGACATCTTAATAATTGCTATTGCGTAAACATTAACGCACAGAGTACCTAATAAAGATAAAAAAGGACAATAAGTTTCGTGAGAAGATACCTAAATACTTATCTAACCTATGTATATGTATATACGTACATAGGTACCGATGCTGTGTTTATTGTGTATGCGGTGCTAATTCCTTTTACATTAATCTTCTAGAAAGATGGATGTTTATACTCTAACAGTAAACGTTATTCGAAAGTTATATCATTGAGAAAATGAAGGAAAGGTGACAAGAGCGCACTTTCACAACCGACGTAGGTTGGTATAGCAAGTGGCTTTGAGAGGTGCGTTATGCCATGTGTCAAGCTCTGCACGTTCGTGGCTTGTTGACTAATTACTCAAGAACCGGGCAAGTGGAAACTGGGCACAGTGGGCACGGGCATGCGATCTCTGGCCAAATTGTAGACTTTGGAAAAAACTGTAGTTTTATTATGTCCAAAAGTTGGTCGAGTTTTGACCAACTTTTGGACATAATAAAACTACATCCAGTCTACATTTTCACACATCATTGATAAATGACCTCATTTTTTGATGACTTCACGTTGTTATTTTATGTTTTTGGTTCTTTTGGCTGAATTTGATGTATGTGGGTATTTTACATTTACGTGATTACGTTTAACTTAACAATAAATTGTGAGTCTCCGAGGTCTATTTGTAAAACAAATTACGCGTCAGTTTACTGGGTATTTAATTAGCAGACTCCAAAAGACCGCAAAACGGATGTTTATCTTTTTCTCCTTTAGGCCTTTACTTAAACATCCGTTTTACTTTTAAGGTTTTCAAAACCTTATCTTGACACGTTTTACAAAGTTAACCTTGCCCTATTTACAAATAAAAACACTCCTTTTTAAAAGAACAGCAAACAAATATTTTCCATTTCAAACAGATATTTTCCATTTGTGGAAAATAAAATGAAAACCCGATAAATCAGCTGTTTTCTTTGTAAATAGTGGTTATTAGCATTGCAACAGCTGACGGAGGTAAACGGGTTGGTAAGATGCATTCTTGCAATCTTTGGTCTCGATATACTAACCGTGCGAAGGGTGAAGTGACAGTATTGGATGGTATATTAGCTCAAAAATAAACATATTTCAGATAATTTAGTAACACTGGTATTAATAGTGCTTTGGGAAGAAAATCAGTACCGTTTGATTGAGTAACTAATTACATGCAAACTTAAACTGTGATCGCTACACCTACTTTCTTGCAGTCCGATCTTTCAAAATTATTTTATGCATAGTCAATTCGACAATGTGGCCATAAGTCTATAATAGAAATGACAGATGACACATAGAAACGATGTCTTTGTTTAAACACTCCCATCTGTAAATTCTAAAGCGCATACAATAGATTTCGCATAAGAAAGTTTTACGAATGTGAGTGAGAGAAAGAAGTACACACTTCAAGTCAACCAAAACGGGACATGACATACAGCCGTTGGCAAAATATCGACGGATCACACGTCGCATAATATCTTCACAAAGCTTTGCTAACTTTTACTGACTCTCGAAGAAAAGTAAATAATGGGAACGAAACTTGTTGTGCGCTTGACCCCGAGTTTAACCGAGTACAGTGAATGAGATTGCGTGGGGATCGCCGGACACTTTCACCGGCGCGGGCGCATGCTGCGAGGTACTTGCGGAACCGGTGGAGAGTGACCACGTGCACGGCAACCGGCCGGCGAATCACGGCTACGAGAGCTTACGAAGCGCTAAAGTTCTTGGGTCGTAAAAACTGGAGATTCGGAAGCTTTAGTGACGTTTTTGAATGGAAAATTACCTATCTCACAGAACAGTGTAGACTTGACCATTCAATAGACACTTTTCATGAACAAAAGCTTCTTATACAAAAATTTTGTTGCGTTGAATCGCCTACTAACCTACTTTTGATAAATATGCCGCACGTTAAGATAAGTAACCTATAGAATAATTTACTTGTGTTTTTTCAAGCTAAGATAGCTTGCTAAGATTAAGAAAAATGAATTAAAATTTTATACTACGTATTTACTGTAAATCACTGTCGGTCGTAAGATACCTATTACAGTTTCACATTGATCTTTAAAATTTTCCAGGCCTAAAAATATTTTTTAAATTGATAATTCTTATGTAAACGCAAGCAAGGATCAATGTTTGTCATCTTCCGTTGTGATTTTCCTCATAGTTATGTTCGTAGTTAGCGACTAACACATTTGTTTCGGTAACTTATTTTTTATTATTTCCATGAAATTATGCATTTACGGAAGCATATAAACAGTTAGTAGAGTGGTTTTTTTATTCTACGTTATGAGAATATAAAACTGAAGTAAGGTACTTCATTATATTTTTACTTGGAATTTGTGATTCTATTGGAAAAATTGTGAAATAAACTGAATGCATTTTAAACTGGTTATCTAAGGAGACACTAAAGTAAAAGTGGTTTTGTGAATTTAAATATAAACGATTAAATATAATTAAAAGAGACAGAAATAAATAGATATTTTACGGTTTCATGTAGGTTAGCTAATTCAACCTTTATTTCTAAAATAAGAAACTGTCGGTATTAGTCTAATTGGGTAGATTCACAAAAACTTTACCTATTAGGCGCAGCAACGGAACATAAAACAATGTTAATATTGACAAAAGATATGACTAGGTCATAAAACTGCTATTTTATTGCTTGTTATTTCAATTAGTTGACGTGTTTCTGTTAGCACTCGCTAATGACAAGTGAAAAGCTTTTAAATTGTTTAAAATTCGAAAGTAGAGTCAAAATAAACGCCTAATCAGTTTGTTACGGAAATTATGACTAAAAAAAACAAATTTATTTAGCCAAGTCAATAAATATGTATTTGTTTATTATTTCGTATTGCTCCAGTGGCCAGTCTTTGAATGCATTTTGAATATGACGTTGCAAATAATGCTTTTAGTAAAATAATAAATATTATATTAATAGTAAAATTCAGAAAGATTTTCTCACTAATTTCAGTACCCAGTTCTTAGCTTTTTTTGCGGCTCAAAAAACGAACATCACTTTTACTATGATGTGAAGTAGTCGAACTTCAATCGTAACTTCATAATCGGAAGTGGGCCAAACTCAGCTGACCTTGATAGTTACCTCAATCTTTAAAACCGTAGTACGGGTTTTTACCGTATACCGTTAATGACACTTGTAGCATTAATTTATATCTCGACAATAGGCGAGTTACTGAATTTGCTTTGAAATTATGTTAGTGTAAAACATGCATAGAATCAAGATGGCTTAGTAAATTGAATGACTCGTCTCTCGCTAGCGTTGAAATTTTCAAAGCTTGTCTCACATTCCGCTTTTTCTATGCATGCATACTAAATAATTCGATACTGTTCTAAATTTTCAAACGTGTTTGACTACATAACATAATTAAAAACGTAAGTTAAAGTTTAGCAGAAAAATGTAAGGTTACTTTTTCTTTTTACCCTGTGTCAAATGATGAGTGGGATTTCTGTTAGAAATATTCCGTAATTTCGTTAATGAATACCGAATATCATTAATGTAAAGTAATTAGTTACATATGTGTATGTATAACAGTAGCCTGTAACTCCATGATAACTAGATACCTACAAGTACAGCAGATTAGAAACGCTAAAGATTCCTTGAACAACGTTTAAATTTCAAACTAATTATCTACTAGTACCGTTACGCGTACAGTAAAACTTTACTTTTTTTAAATTAACGACATCACTATTTTATATTTTTGCACTAAATAGAATAATGCTAAATAACTAGTTTTTTTTTTGCCTTTTCGTTTTTAGAGCCTATCTGTCATAATTATGCGTATAAAATCGTAAGCGCTTTTTATTTTATAATTAATAAATACATTAAAAGAGAAAGTTCTACTAAGAAAACTTTATTAATTTCACTCATTAAAGTAGCTTAAAGACACTTAAAGAATAATGAGATTTCTATTACACGTATGGGAATATAGTATAGACTTAATGATGTAATTATTATTAATGTTAGTTTGGATGATTCATTATTAATTAAAATTAACCAAATAACCTTCTAAACTGCACAAAAATACCGATAGGCAAATAAAAGTGGGTTTCTTCGATGTTTAAATTCATTACGATTAGTAATACCCTACAATTTATACATACGTGTGTAAGATTTGGAAACAATTGGTCAAGTATTCGACGAGTTATTAAGCAATAAACAAATGAACCAACTGCAGTCAGTGCATTTTCGCAGTCACTGTATAATTTAAAAACAGATAACACTTTCACTTTCCGTTAGTAATTTTTATGTTAGTAGTAAGATTAGAAATATATAAATCTTTAATCAATTAGAATGTTTTTTTTAATGAAAAGTTACTTACTTTATTCGTATTTTGATAGATCTACCATGTTTTATCTTTGCATCTAGCAGAAAATACCCATGACGTATGTCCCGCTTCTATTCAATATTGTTGTTGCAAATGATCACTGAGCAATTATAAATAAATAATCACTTCATTACTGTCAGCTAGTGAAGAATAAATGTAATGCTTATTAGTGTGTGGTTTTCTTTATTTATTAGGAAAACAGCAATTGTGTTTATGACCTAAACGTTTAAGGGTTTAAGTTTGTTTCCGAACACACAGTTTACAACTGGCGTGGCCTACAAACTGATGCTCGTAAAGTTTATTCAAGCAACACAAAGAGCTAGTACCGATGCACTGTTTAGCAACTTTGCTTACATATACAATGCTTGGAAATAACTAGAATATTTTACATGGCAAACTTATTTGTTTTAACTTTTCCGACATAAATATTAGCGGAAAATATAGAAAAACAAATGAATGTGTTTAGTTTCAGAGTTATACTATTTTTAAGACGGACCAAAAGTATCGATAGCATCACAGCACTGGGTTACCAACGTAGTTTTTTCTAAAATATGATGTCAGCTGTATGTTTTATTAATTATTCCCTTACATATTTGATCCGCCCACAGATTTTTAGTCCCACTGTCAACACAACACCTACATTGATGCCCTTAATTTGAATCCTACTAATATTATAAAAATGCGAAACTTTGTGGCGATGTATAGATGTCTGGACGTTTGTTACTGATTCACGCAAAAAATCCTGACCGGATTTGGATGAAATTTGGCACACAGATAGTTTATAACTTAGATTAACAAATAGGATACTTTTTATCCCGGTAGTACGATCCCGTGAGACAATTACCGAACTACACGCGGGCTTATGGTGGCTTCACCTAGTAACACAAGCTAGTAATTAATAAATATTTTTGTAGAGGCGTCTCTGTTTATCTTCAGAAAACAAAAGCTAGTGATAAATCAAACACAGTACATAATTAATTGATACTAAGTAGAACATTTTAATAAATGCAGACATTCATTTCTCGTCTGGCGTTGAAAAGGATGACTATGTTAGTGTGACAATGAAAGTGAAGACTGCATGTAAACGTTTGCTTAAATAATTAGCGGGCTTCGTCTTATAACTTTCCAAAGAACCGTCATTATCTTTGTATGCGATACTTAATGAGAATCTAATTGCTTTCAGTTTTAGTTATACCATAGTTTGTTTTTTTTTTGTTTTCCCAAATTTGTTGGCGAGCAGCACCGACTTGTCAAACGACGTTCGACATATACTAATCTCATGCTGTTCACGGACTTCTTATTCAAATACATGGATGAACAAGTTCTAAAAAGATACGATAAATCGTGGCAGCCATTGCATCGCTTATCATCATTATCATCATTTGCGTAGCCTATTCCATATAAATCTTGGGGTCGGCTGCAAGTCTAACGGGATGCAGCTGAATACAGCTTCTATTCTAATGAACACACTGTTTATTTTGGAATACAATAAAAAAAACCTTTGCTTTTGTCTGACTCATAGTGCTCGAGCAGTCTACTGCGCTTGTTTTGGCTGACTGGCTAATTTCAGTGCTCGTACCAAAATTAAAATGAAGCAGAGATTATGATTAGGACTTAGATGACCCATTAAGATAAGGCGAACTCAGAAATTTAAAGTCTAGATGTTTCTATCTTGAATATTTTGAATCGTTCATTATAGTAATCAATTTGATCAAATTATTTTATTAGGAATATCGGCCCAGAAAGAGGTGGCGAGACGATCTGGACGCGTACCGCGAGGGCTGGTTCGAGGAGGCACGGGAAAAGAGCACATGGACGGCATTGGAGGAGGCCTTTGCCCAGCAGTGGGACAGTACAGGCTACTAAAAAAAATATAAAAAGGAATATCTCCTAACTGTTATCCCAGTGACCTTTAAAATTTAGACATTATTAGGTACTAGCTTTGGTCGCGGCTCCGCTCCCGTTATGTACAAAAATTAACCCATATGGGGACGTTTTAAATGTTCGACGACTATTGAGGTTAATGGAGCTTCCCTGTTAGTGAAGGATTTTTTGCAATCGGATCAGTAGTTCTGAAGATACAAACTTACAAACAAATTTGCCTCTGTATAATATTAGTATAGATAATATTGAAAGTTTAAGATGAACAAAAATAAATAAATAGTTCAATTATACTTACGTGATTAAAAATCGGCACGTGCTTGGACCGGTTTTGAATGCATTTTACGATGATTATGTTTTGTTTATTATTGTAAACAAATGCTTGTTTTTAGATGGAATCAACGATATTCTCCGGTAAACAAAATATTTAGGTATTCTCATATTCATTAGCAAAAAATGTCTACATCTTTAATTGGTATCTACATAAGAACCTTTACATTTATATTTTTATTGTTGAATGTTAAATGTATGTACTGTTGGTGTATCTGCTTTAAATAAATAAAAATAAAATGCAAATTAAAAAAATTAAAAACTATTATTTTGTAAAGAAATGCAATCAAATTGTTTTTCAAGAATCTTTGTAGGTATTTTTTTTTTAACTTTTCTACATAAAACTCAAAATGTCGCACGATTCCAAAATGAAGAAAATTCAAAGTAACATAACATAACATCACGTCTGTAATCACAAAAAAATTCAATCTCCGTGGCTGTTGTTAAGAAATTCCTGATGGAAAAACCCAATTTCCAAAGTAAAGGGATTGGAAGATTTTTGTATGAAGCCTGGTCGGCCTAACGCCCAACATTTTTTTTTTTCAACGTTTCGGTCACGAATAGAACCAATATTAATCGATAGCTGGTATCAATACAAACAAGTTTTGTACGAGAGTAAAAAAAATTAAATAAAAAAATTAAAGTTAGGCCGGCCATTACATTCAAACCCCTTTGATTTTCTTTAAAAAAAATCTAAAGAGAGCGTTGTAATTTAAAATAGATTATGAATATCGTTAACACACATTTCTCTACAAGACGTGCGTACTCTCGTTGCTCATAAGAGCAAAACCTCAACTACGGCTTTATAGCGGTCACTCTAAAAGTATTTTTGAATAATAAGTACTAACTCTACTTTTTGTTTGTTTTTGGAGCGTGTAGTTTTAAATGTTAAAATTATGGAAAGAATTTTCATGAAAAACTGAGGGCAATCTATCTGTAGGAATTTAAAGTATTTCATTTTAATTTAAAAGTTCTTGACATTGATTCTTGCTGAGATAATTGAGGCTAGATTTTAAACTTTTCCAATGACTGAAATTGACCTTCTATTCCCATGAAATATCCAAATATTGTATAAACTGTATCTGAAATATTCAAGTATTCTAAATATTTGTAAACGCACCCACGATATAGGAGAAATTGCTAGTGTGGGGCAATATTTTTTTTAGTATTATAAAGTAATGTTATCTTAATTTTTATTGCCGGCGAAGAACATTACTGATTCTTAGAAACATTTTACTGGATGGGCCACCACCGCACCAATTATGCGCGTATTGGGACTGCAGTTATGAGAAAATAATTATGATGACATTCGCGGTGTCAATATACGGACAGCAAAAGAAAGACTTTCACGAAATTAACGTTTTTTGTTGACTCAGAAAACATAATAAAGTAGAAAACCGTTACTTGCAAGTGATTTTGTACGTTGTAATGATGAAGAGATAATCTTTTTGGACTGATAATGATTTCTAAGTAAGCAATTTAGAAAAAGTGTTACAGAGAGCTAAATCAATGTTTATTTTGAAACTATTTGATGTTTAACTGTACCCAGTCGGTCTCGGATTACAAATTACTTACTGTATATATACGGCTGATAATTTAAAAGCAACAAGTATTCTTTTGCACCCCAGTTGATTGCATTCCTAGTTCACATAGCAAGAGTAACTAACTTAAAATGACTGGAAGTGAGTGTTAATTAGCTAGTAATTTGTCACTACTTACTTACACCTAGTTATGAATGTTACACCTTACTTGCTAGAAACACGTCTGGCTAAAAGGAGATGACGTATTTTTGCATTAAAGTAGAGCAATAAGAAAGTTATATGGACTCAAGCTAAACTGATTTAATGAACAACTTTGCAGTAAAGTGGGTGGCGTCAATCATTTATTTCTCGTTAATTATTTTCTGCTTCTCAATAATCTGTATTTATTATAAATCCTGTCGCTACTGAATGAAATATCGGGTTTTCTAACTTCATTTCATAAAAGAAGCAATTTTGGTGTGAAGTATTTTGGCAAGACAGGTGTCCATTGCAGAAATGGTGGCTAAATGTGTTAATAATTTGTTGTAAGGTGGCTAAATATTGTTTTCAAAAAGCGCAAGAGAACGATGCTTGAAATAAGTATTATTGTGTTCTATAATTGAGTTCTATAAATAAGTCTGAAGTCGATCTTGCCCTAGTATACAAGTACTTCGCGATGGTTACGAACTAAACGTTGCGTCTGCTTGCGGTTGCATAGCCATTGATTGTTTTCAGTTGCATCTGCATCTTAGCCTTCAACGTCTCATTTGTCGGTTCATTGCCGTATAAAACCTTTGAAGTCCCTTTCATTCTGAATGGTTAGATTTCTAAATACATGATTCATGCAGATTAGCTATGGTAGGTCTTTTCAGGCACACGATACTGCGGTTTTACGTCGGTAACATGAAAATATGCTTTAAAAAGCCTGTTATCAAAACTATTTCCATTATATTTGATTTATGCGATGTCATGACTGACACGAATTGTAATGCAAGTGTAATTCACGCTATGGTCTGTCTATAAATCGTTGTTATTGGTTACGGCCGTGAAAAGTACCGTAGACATTTAGCCTAGTTCATCATTCAATACAATTTTATAATGATGTTTCTTTTGCAAATAAACCGCATTCGTATTCGATATAATTTTTCAAAAAGTAGTCAACGATATCAATTTTGTAGTAACTGTAAATTGAATAAATAATGCTAATAAATAGGTATTAAAAATAAATTGATTCAATAATAAGAGATTTTTCAACAGACTCAAAAGAAAATTCAATTCAATTACTAACATTATTTTATGAAAGTTGTAGAAACTTGTAGTTAAATATTTTAAAGTTTTCAGTACCTACTTATATTTTGAATAAATAAATAATTTAAAAAAATCTTACCTTATTTCAAAATAGGAATGATGTTTTGAATCCAGAAATGACAACACACACTGTTACTGGATATAGCACTAGGAAATAAAAAGTTAATATGTAGCTGGTTTTTTAGGGCATGAGACACACCGAGCGCCCGTGACAGTGCGCGCAGGTCGGAGCTTTGAGTGGCGCGTGCGCATCGACGCCTTACTTATAGTTTCAGCGCGGTGTAACACTTTCCCCACCTATCTTCATCTCTTTATAAATGTAAGAGATATTCGAATTTCTCTTTCATTTTCGATGAGGAAATTCTGCTAGGAAAATCATATTTTTTGGTTTTAGTATTAATTTTCAGAAATTTAAGAATTTGGAGTTTGCTCTTTTTATTTAAAAAAAAAAACAAAAAAATGTTACTATTCAATAATTCAAGATGTAGACTGTTTATACGTAAAGTATTTATCTATAGTTGGAACTTTGCATTGGCTACTCCGCTTCATCACGTGTGAAGAATTATTTTCAAAAAATGAATGCTAGCTAGCTACCCAAAAATGCATTATCATGATGAGCGAGAGCAGATTAGCCCTGTCCCACTAACCAACACAAGAAAGATTGTCTATTGTGATACTTGAAAATATATTGACCCCCTTAACTCCTATCAAATCTAAATACATGACAGGACGTGGTGGTGATTAACAAAACATACGCACGTTTTCTATTCTCAGTAAAAACACTAATAGACTACAGAGAGGCTGTGATCGAATAAGTATAATCAATAACATCATTACATCTCACCTGCTTTCCCGAATGGTTAGGCAGAGACTCTCAAATATTTATGAGCGATACTTGTAGCCGGTACAAGACGAAGAAAATCTTAATCTAATACTTGTTACTGCTTAGTAACAAATCGTTCCGTCTAGTGTTATACGCCCGGTTGTCAGGTTGCATTCGTGTGTCAAAATCGAAAATGTTGGACATCAATACTTTTGTATCAAAACATTTCCAATGTCCACTCTATAAGTCTTTTAAATCTCTTTGGGCAAAGGTATACCTACCTGTATTACTCACACGTTTTGATAGTTCGTTACAATTAATTCCCATGTAATAGGGAACGAGCCTATTGCCATCACAAATTCAGACTCTAGGCGTAATAATTGACATAATCGTAGCAAGGATTACTAGCTCTTAGATAATGTGACCACAAAACGCTCTCTTGCAGACAGCCTTCGGGCTTAGGGCTTTAGATGGCACTAATTTCTAGAAGGTACTAGCTTTATGCCTATTTCTATTATGACATATGTTCTATGTTTGAGAATTTGCGTAACTGACTTTAGATTAATGCTATAATTGGAAGTCTATTTAGGTATTGTTTTCTCTTATGTCGGCGGCTTGATTGCTTTTACACAAAGTGAACTACTTTGTGTGAATGATCTCTGAGGAGTTATCTTTGAACTGTATCTTTACAAATATATTGTTTTAGCAAACAGAAGCGAAGATTAAAAAAAAAAAGTCAACGAGATGCATAAAATAATGCATACAACCGTTTATTCTAGAGGAGCTCGTGGCTAAATAATAACAGCCACTCGGGTCGATCTTTAGGTTAAGCCGTGCTTGTCTAGGTTAAATTCTGACAACTAGCCTTACCAAAGGGTCTCGTATTACCCAGTACTAACTGGGTTGTGGAGGTCAGATAGGCAATCTCCATGTAGAATACTGGTATTCAGATGCATACGGTTAGATTGGAAGCCGACCCCAATATAGTTGGGAAAAGGCTAGGCAGATAATGATATTCTAATTTAGGAACAAAATATCAATCACTGAAACTAACCTAAACCACCACAAATCAAAACGAATTCAATTAACGTGTAATTGTTTGGAAAAATAGCACTTAATAGTACTTACTCGTACACAAAATAGGAAATTATAAATCTTACGGCCTCTTCAGCGATGTTTCCTTCAAGCACACGTCAAGCGTCAAGAGTCTCCCGCGACCAGAGACAATTTATTCGAAATTGTCACTCCTTTCCATAGAACTGACATGTGCTACGTTCAACCTCATTTCTTCCTAATAATAGAATGTTTTACTGTATGCCAAGTTCAAACCAATATTATTGTTCGGATTTTTTGCCTTAGGCTAAGTGACCTCTGAGTTTGTTTTGACTAGACTTTGACTTTTGACTTTCAGAGATAGTCAGGTAAGAAAGGCCAGCGTCTACTTTTTACATGTGGTTTAAATTACTTAAACATTCCATTTAATTCAAAAACTTAATCCTGTGTTTTTAATGTCGCAACAAGCTTCTATATTATATAAATTGTATAATGTAATAAATTGATGGATTTGATTTAAATTAAAGTTTATTTCTTCTTTTTAGAGCATTTAAATAAAAGCTTGCTTTTAAAGACGTATTTTTTTTATTTTATTTTTTTTCAATTTTTTTTTGTTTTTTAATACTGTGATGTGGTAGACCAGATAGGACTGGCTAGGAAGGCTCCTATTGGAGGATAGAGTGTCCTGGTGCCAGAAAGTAAGGAGAGCCGACCCCACCTTAAGTGGGATAGCGCTACGAAGAAAAGAATGTGGTGGACCAGATATCAGGGCGGTCAGACGGTGCATTCCAAACTGGTCAAACGCCAACATAAGATTTTATAAGCATTAGATTAGTTATTTGAATACATTATAGATAAAGATAGTTTGGTTTCCGGCAAAGAATAATGGTTATGGGACGTAAAATCTATTCGCTATGTGTAGATAATCAGCCTATAATGTTCCCAGTGTTGGGGCACATGCTTACTCTCTGTGAGAGGGAGTGTCTAGTGATCCACCATGTAGGCCCAGTGCTGGTCGGTGGACGTCGCATAATTATCTTCAATATTATTGTTCTGCGACATTGTAGGGTTCACGATATAAGTTTTTAAACGACGTGGTCACTAACACTATCACTAAAAATTGAATATTTTCTATTTATTTGGAGTTCCCAATATTTAAGCACTGCAAGCACCGCGATCACGGATATGATAGCATGGTTTATCCGTGATCATGACGAGGTTCACTATGTTTTTCAAAGTGTTTAACGAGCAGCATATTACGTAAAGTGCCCGCTTGGTTTAACCGGGCTACCACTACTATGCTTACCCGTCAGGGAACACTGCAGTCATGATAATTTCCTCTTTGACCGTTCGCTGCAGTTAATTCTGGTTCGTTGTCATTGAACTTACTGGTGTTAAAAGTTAGCTAACAAATTGTTTGCTGAAAACTGTTATGACTGGGTTACTGAATTATCAATAGGAAATCGCACCAACTGATTTGAGTTTAATTTAGAAGCGTCGCATTATCGGTTCAAAACCCCGGTGACAATGTCGGCAAGAATGAAGAATAATTTATTCAGCCATGGCCCACGCGTTTGTATTTCTGCGTCTTTTAATTTTTACACCTATCCTATCTTTTGTAGTGCCGTGATGAGTGACTGTCAGAACACGTGGAAAATGGGATAAATTTCAACTGTTTCTGCAACAGGGGTTACAGTTTACAGCTAAATAAAATGGCTATTGTTTAAAGGAATAAGGGTTGGACGGTGGACCTCAAGCGAAGCAGAGCGAGAATGCTATCGCTCGCGGCAGCATCGACAATGCTATCGACAGCTCGCTCTGTACCTCGCTCTAGCATATGACGATTCTAAGCGATAGAAAAGGTTAGGAACATGAAAAAGTGTGATTCCGTGCTGCCAGATGAGGTTCAACCATGGTTCATCACATAATTATATATTATGCAAATCAATTTCATACGCAACTGTAATAGTGAATCCTGAATGTAAAAATGCAGTAAATAGACGCATACAATTTTCTATGATTGTACCTAATTACGACTATTATAGGTGGTAAATAATGCTTTGTTTCTTATTGTGTACATACAAGTATTTCTTGATTGTTTTAAATATTTTAATAAGAAATAAGTATTACTATATTGAAACGTTCTTGGAACATAATAATTGACACGTGTCGCCAATTATAATGCTAAAGGATGAGATTTATTTTTTATTTTGCGCACATCATGGCAATCTGAAATCATCTTGTTATGCGGAGAAGAAAGAAGTATTATAACACTTCTCTGCTGGCTGCGTTTAACTTGTGATTCCTCACAACATTTTCTTTTCAATTTGGGTTTCCTTTTTCGCGAGTGTTGAAAATTATGATCGTAATCACGCCCACCATGAAAGTTTTGAGTATGAATGTGGATGGGTATAAGAATAGAGGAAAACCAAAAAAACGATAGATGGACTGTGTAAAGGATGATAATTAAAGTTTTTAATTTATTTTTGCACAGCCAATCCATCATATCCACCATTTTAGGGCAACGCTCTTGCTAAAGGCATTAATCGCTAGTACAATGACGTGATGGATAAAGTTCATCAAGGTTAGTTTATTGTACAGGTCCAGGGTCTTCTTAAGGCTATTGTTAAAATCTAACAACGTGTTGTAGTTACTAATATAATACTAATTGTACCACCTTTAATAGGTTGGAACTCCTTAAGAAAACTTTTGATACGAAAACTCGCACTACTAGCGTTGTTTGAAACTAATTAAATAGAGTTCTGGTTTCCAATCTGGAAGAACTTTGTCCCAAAAACTTACGTTGAAACTTGCTAATACATTTTAAATCCGTGGATTACAGTTCGCATAGTGAGATGTATACGAAAAACGAACAAAATGCATCAAAAAGTAAAGAAATCGACAAATGACGAGGAACTTCAAAGGGAATTACTAAACAATGAAAACAACATGAAAAAGACCTGGAGTGTAATTAAGAACATGGGTAACATAAAGAAAGGCTCTAGCAAATCAAATGAGTTGTTGCAGATCAAAGCTAACCCCGCTGACGCTCTTAATGAGGTTAACAGATACTTCACATCAATTGGTAAAAACTTGGCAAATTCAACTCTCAGTAAACTCAAGCAGGATGAAGGAACGCTAGCAACACAAGCACAGAAGCCGATTGGTTGCCTTCATTCGATGGCATTATCTCTCACGGACGAATACGAAGTTATCCAGGTGATATCCGGCCTTAAAAACGGCAGTGCCTCTGGTCTAGAAAATATTCCCGCAAACATTCTAAAAAAAAAAATTTGCATCTCCAATAACACACCTATGCAATATTAGTTTCGCTTGCGATGCTTTTCCTGAAACATTTAAGAAAGCGGCCGTCACTCCTATTTTTAAGGCTGGTGACAAGGGTCTCGTTGGCAACTACCGCCCCATCTCTGTACTTAGCACACTGTCAAAAATATTGGAAAAACTAGCAAATAAGAAACAAAAAAAAATATGGCCAGGTATATAGACAAGGGACAAAAATGTGTCGACCTTCAGAAAGCATTCGATACTGTCTCGATTCCTATTCTAATAAGCAGATTAGAAAACATTGGAATCAGAGGAGTGCCACAGCAATGGCTATTAAGTTATTTGTCAGGAAGAAGTCAATGCGTTCGCCTTGAAAATACGAATAGCAATGAAGCTTCCTGTTCATACGGAGTTCCCCAGGGAAGTACGATTGCTCCGACCTTATTCCTGGTGTACATCAATGAACTGTGCGATATCACAATTAATAAAGCCGATGTCATAATGTTTTCCGACGACACAGTACTTCTGTTCCATTAAAAGTCATGGAAAGATCTAGAAACAGTCTGTGAGCGGGTCTTTCCAAAGTAACAGTTTGGTTGGAGGATAGTCTGCTGGCACTAAACACCTCTAAGACAAAATATCTATGTTTTAGTAAGACTAAAGCAGGAAGCCCCAAAAATTAGCAGCCACACGTTTCCTTGCAATAGGAATAGCAACACTTTTCCTCATGCATCTGCCACAAGCCAGATAGAGTAAACTCGATTAAATATTTGGGAGTGATCGTTGACGACAACCTAAAATGGACACAACATATCTCGGTTACCGCCAAAAGAGTGCGCAAGCTGATCCATATCTTTAAAACCCTGAGAGTAGTCTAAAACTTCTGTTGCAAACATATAAAGCCTTATGCCATTGTGTCTTGGGATACGCAATTTGCGCTTGGGGCGGGGCAGGCTAGACCCACGTGATCGAGTTGCAGCGGGCTCAGCATGCCGTCCTAAAAGTACTTTTGTCACTGAAGTACCGGACGCTCATGACTGAGGTGTACGGAAAAGCCAAAGTACTTAGCGTCCGCAAGCACTTTTTTTACGAATACCTGCGAAGATACCACCGATACGCCATCCCGAGTAAGCATCTCATCCAAGAGAAATTGTCAGATGCCCAGTTCAACGTACCAAGAGCATCTTCGCCACCAAACACTACCAATATATTGCCCCACGCCTTTACAACAAAATCGGCCATGAAAAGGGGATACAAAAACTAATTAAACTTAACAACTTCCAATTCAAAAAAACTATTATTGACTAGCTAGAAAAATACGATTACAACGAATCAGAAAATCTATTCGGCAACGTTACCTGACACCCTGTCACTTTCACACACTCACCACACACACACACACAAACACACACACCCCCACATCACACACACACACACACACTCTCACCCCAGTTACACTTACCCACACTTTCCTCAGAACGCAATGAGTGGTACCTGAACTAATTTAATTTATAAAATGTATACTGGGAGTATATATTATTATATATACACCGTGTTCCTTACGTTATCCATAAACTTTAGCAAACGCTTCTATAGCTTTAACAAATCAAAACCAACAAAGGAAGTAGTACTTAAAAAAGCTTCGTTACAAAGATATTTGTAATTTCAATTAATAAAATTTAATTGAGCTATACAGTATGATAGGGTCTTAATTTGGCCTATGTTGCCGCTTAGTGCAATTAAAATGATAAATCTATCAAATGCTATTTGCATTTCATTTGCACGAACGAGAGGAACCCGAGAGATAGCGAAGAAGTACGATCATTTTTGATAACGAATCTATCAAAGAGATTAAACAGGTCGCTATGGATACCTAAGTTGTTATTTGTCATGCATGAATTTAACTGTCAGGTTTGTTGTTTATTGTAATTTGCTTTTGTATTTCCAATTAATTTAATCAATCGTTTTGGTTACAACATTCACTATGCCGTACGAGTATTCAGCTCAACACAAAGGTGATAGTCACTTCGTCTACGGTACTGATAAATAATCCAATGCTGAACTGAACCATGTGGCTCCAACATCATGGGGCCCCTGCTCATTATGGCACACAAGTGCGTGAATATTTAAATGCAACGTTTCCTGGCCGTTGGATGTTATTTGAAGAAGTTATTCTAAGATTATCATGTTATGCTGTTTAAAATTAATGTTTTAATTGACTTCGTAATTAATGTTTTATTTTTGCCTAGTCCGTGGCGCATGGTTCGGTCGTTCGCCCGAATTCGAATGCCTATGGAATTCGTCAAAAGACCAAGTGTAAATGAACGCGGCGAGTACGCCCGTCTTAAAACTCGACCAGCTTCATTGTTTGTTTTTTCTCAATTGTAAGCTGGAATACGAATATATCCATTGCGATAACCAGTGTAATTGTGCAGAAGCTTACAATTCGCAATGGATGTATTCCATTGCGATAACCAGTGTAATTGTGCCATTAATAAGTCGACCAAAATCATAAGACAACTTGATGGGTTGTGGAAGTGCGGGCTCCGCAGGTTAAATACCTAGACAGTCCTTAAGTTCTATGTACTTGTTATAAAATATAAGATAACTAGCTGTCCCGGCATGCGTTGCAATGCACCTTTTCCTACCCTACCGTACCCTTTTTACCGACTCTACCTATCTATCCTATCTACCTACCCTACCCTACCCTACCTATCTATCCTACCTACCTACCCTACCCTACCCTACCTACCTATCCTACCTACCTACCCTACCTACCTACCCTACCTACCTACCTACCCTACCTACCTACCTACCCTACCTACCCTACCTACCTACCTACCCTACCTACCTACCCTACCTACCTACTCTGCCTACCTACCCTACCTACCTACCTTTCCTACCTATTAATTTTATAGCGTCAACAACACGTGGTAATTATGCTGTTAAAATGTAGCTTATATGACACGTTCGTAGATTTACCATAGCAGCGCCATCTATTGATTACTTACTCAACCCAGTCGAAAGGTATCGACATCTGTTAGAATCATTTGGAGTTTACAGATAATTGTGACTGTCAAATAATAACAGACAAATAATTAGCAATAAATTAAAATTGTGACTATAATTTGAGATTTAAACTATCCTATCTCTCAAGTTGGATCGAACTGCACATGGTGTGCGAATTTTATTATAATCGGTTAAGTGGTTTAGGAGTCCATTGAGGACAAACATTGTGACACGAGATTTATATATATTAAGAAGATTGGATTGTATAATAATCAAAGAGATTTAAAAGATTGAGCTGAATGACATTACGGCTGACGTAGTTGTCTATCCTACAGTATTACATGGATCTTTTGAAGCTCCATAGAGGTTGCTAAACATTTATGAAATGTATTGATAAAATAAGATGGCGGCGTTAGTTCTGATTTTGCCCACGCGACAAGTGTGGTTATAAATTATGTTATTCTAGCCAAATGCAATATAATAAAATATGCTGTGATTACCTTTAATCTTAATTTGACCGAGACCTATCTATTGAGAGGATTTTTACGAATGTACCGTGTGCCGTGTATGTGCCCGGATTGTGTGGTGAGCTGCCCTTCTTCGTTCATTCAATAGTTTTGAGATTTAATGTTTGTTATTTAAGCCGAACCGGCAGAATGGGTTAGGATTTTTATGATAGCCTACTCTCCTTCCCGTCGTTGGAGGTCCTGCGTTGCTATAAGTCTAGACTAAAAAATAAGGACTACAGAAACTTTTTGCGAAGGATGCATATCGTGGACAGAAGTTATCATGATATGGTTATGGTTTTTTTTTTTTAATCCTCAATAAAAATGACACAATTCGAAATATGTACCTGCCTGCTTGGTGGCCTTATACGTTCTCTTTAGATAAGTAGGGCGTTTGAATGACAATGCTACTAGTCTGAAGTCTGAGGGAAATAAAAAGGAACGAGATAAAAAACCAAAGAAAGTTAGTTTTGACAAGTTTCAGCCCGCCAAATATTATGAATGAAAATACGACGTTGCCAATTCGGATAAAGAGGCATGCATATCGGGTGATTTACGTCAAGGTATTTAGTTTGTATGAAAATTAACAAAAAATAAAAAATAAGAGTTGATTAATGTGTCCATATTGAAAATACTTATTTCCATGGTCTGAACATCTGGCTGAAGTTTATGTATATCGTCGGGAACACGGTGTATATTATTTTCATTTTTTTGTTTTTTACTCTCTTTTATGTTTTATGTTTGTAAACACTTTTAATGCATGCCATATCTTATAATGTATCTCATTTTTTGTCTGTCGTTTCTTATAATGTTCTCTGTAAATTGAGAGGTCTGGCTCTTGTGATACAGGAAACCCTAGTACAAGAGCCAGGGCGACAATGATGTTTGAACAATCACATGTTAATAAAGATTTTTATTATATATATTTTTTTTATTTATTTATCCTGCTAACCTCCACTCTATTCTATTCTTGGGATGGATTTATAAAGCATGCTAACAGTACCAGTATCAGTCATACTGGTACTGTTAGCATGCGTCACCCCACTGCTGGGACAAGGCCTCTCCCCATGACTTCAGTTTTTTTCGATACAGGACTAATGTGGACCCTCTGGTCGTTGGTTTTGTCTATGTCGTCCCACCATCTTCTACGATGAAAAGCCTTACTAAGTGATGTTAGTGATGTGAATTGAAAGTGATGAGTTATTAGGTGATGATAACTAAATAATAATCATCACTAAGTAGGAACATAATTAGATCGGTGCAGTAAGCGACTGTCTCATTTGATAATTACTTATAGTCAAAGATTTAAAGTTACCTACTTACAGTTTGTTGATTAAAATTAACACATTATTACCTACACAGCAGCAGCAATATGAACATAGTGAATGAATATAGTGTAGTACTTAGCAGTGATAGCTTAGTGGTATGAACTGCCAAGTCATTGGTCTCGAGTTTATCCCAAAACACACGTCACGCCTCCAATTTTTCGGATTCAAGTGCGTAATGTATAATTATCACTTGCTTCGGTGAAAGAAAACGTCGTGACGGAACCAAAACAGCAAGCCTGAGTGATACCTATTTCTTGACGGCATGAAAAGCCAATCCAGAGGCCCATGGGTGGCATAAAAACTCTGGAACCAGGTTAGGCACTAACCAAACGAATAAAAAGAATACCTACATAAAACATATTCTATAAAAATCTCACAAGCCAATTCAATTTGATGTGAATCAAATAGGTATGTAGGTACACAAAAGTACCTAATGGATTCACAATAAAAGGAATAATCCATTTTACAGAAATAAGCTCGTAAATTCTTTGTTGAAAATCTCGAGATTAAACTTGAGTCGACTTGACTACCTATTATCTGGATTAGGAAAACTGTAACAGGTAAAATCGCATATCTGTTCCGACAGTTACTGGTCCACATAAATAACAGTTCCAAAAACCTGTTACAAAATCACAGTCTGTTATTTCAAACTATGTGGCAACAATGAATAGCCAATGAACAGCTGTTACGAAGAACACACAATAGTTGCTTCCCACATACTATCAACAGTAAAAAAACGTATGAATTGGGTTCTTGTAGATATACTGAAAAGCTGAAAACCGTCCTTCATGCTTTTGTCACAGGCTTAGGACTGTCAATTTGATGGTATGTCACAATGATACTACTAGAAAGGAATTAATAACTGAACTTTTTCACAAAAAAAAACAACAACAAATAAACAAATGTCGAATAAACTTTTTTGTGACATGACAAGATTGACAAGTTCCAAGTGCCCTGCCGCTGTCACAACGAAGTCACATAAAAACGTTCATTAAACCATGTTTATGAACGTTTGCATGAGACGTGACGCCAGTCATGATAATTCAAAATAATGTGTAATTTTGTTTAAATAAATATTTTTATTTTATAAGTTACGATTAACAAATCAAATTGGTGGAATAAAAATTTTTATTTTTTATTTGTAGTAAAATTATCTAAATTGTCATTCAAATTATCTAAATTGTAATTGTCATTGTTTCGTAAAGATATGTGTAGCCGATCGCAGTAACAGGCTGAAAGGACTAAAATATCTGCATCCAGTGCATCCATTCCATATAGGTTATTTCTCTTTCTAACTAAGGTGTTGAACCTATGCGAAAAAAGAAAAGAGCTTGTGAAGACTGTAACAGGGTCTCAAAGTGTAACAGTAACATTTTTTATCTTATTCTAACAAAGGTAGCTGTCATACGAGTATGTGTGAATAAAGAAAAGCTTGTGAGTGTCGTATAATGGATATTGTTATCTCGCGGAACAGGAGATGTTCTTTCAGTTTGTTTCTCACTGTTAAAGTCTGCTATTTTAAGATACCTGTTTTATTTAGCTGTTACAATAAATACACCTCACCCCTAATGTGGATTAATAAAAATAAGTACTCAAGACAAAGTACTTTTCTTAAACCGTTTATAATGGTGTACCTACTTAATAGCAAGCAATCATCGGAAATCGATTTTAGTTTCGTATTTGCGAACACAAGATGCGATTTGTAGAATCTAAGAAATTGTAGATGACAATTGATTGCATTATGGAATTACAGAAGACACGAAACAATCATTCTATTTATTATAATACGTGTTATAATGATACTCTGGTGTTAATTAACTTCAAACGGTTTCTTCGAAACTGTAAGGGATAATATGCCAGTTAGGTTCAAGATGTCTACGTTACTTACGGCTTGTTCAGTTAACGTTAAATAATTACTGATTGACACTAGCTTTAGTTACATAACTAGTTACGTTACTACCCGATTTCTGAATTGAGAGTTTAAAGTTGAGAACTTTTCGAACTCTGCGTTTGCGGTAATGCCAAACATGGCACTTCTGGGTCCAGCTGTTAACTAGTTAAAATATTCACCAAAAAAATCCGCAATTTTTTTCTTAAGGGAATCGCAATATACAACCGCATTTTACACCTAGGAAGCAAGGAAAGTAGCAATAAAGTACTCAATACTGAAGTCTTTATTGCATTCCATACGGGGTGTAAACAGACCCTTCACGGAGCCGTCAACCAAGCATTCTGTACATCAAACTAAGTAACTTTACGCAAAAATAATAATTTTTGCGTAAACTGCTGGGAAACAACTTTTTTTTTTGGGGTGAAAAATCACGTTTTACGGTAAAACTCAATGTAACGCACTCAAAACATTGTGCTGTAAATGGATTGAATAGTACGGGGATCGTGAAGGTATTTAAAGTAAAAATCTTACATTAAAAACATGTATTAAAAAAAAAACTTGTTAAAAAGTTAGAACTTTGACCCCCAATATCTCCGTAACTAGAAGGTTCCCAGGTATGGTCTAGAACAAAAAAATGATCGTAATGACGGGGAGATAAAGTACCTTTCGGCTTCGTTAAGGGTCTTTTTACACCCTTTATGTAACATAGATGGTGTAACAGGTGAAAGTACAATATGGACCCTGTCGGGCAACGTACAGTATTAAACAAAATTCATTAAACACTTCGATGTCGACAATGAATAGATCGGTAAAATCTTAAAATGTGAATGGAAATTGAGTAACTTAAGTACTTATTAATCGATTGAACAATTATTATTGCAGTACCTTTAATTTATTTCTTAGTACTTATTATTTTACAGTTGGCAAGTCTGGTCATCATTACACAGTTTTAATTCGATAACCCCAAAAACAGTTTGTAGGTACCTACCTAATTACTTATACCATACATTAAAAAAAAAAACTATTAAAACCATGTTATAGCTGTGGTTGTAACAAAAAAAATATCCCATATCCCACTTTTTTTTATTATGATGGTTTTGTTTTTTCCATTGCCTGTGGAACCATTAAGTATAAGCGACACTTCTACTTTACGTTTTTTGCAATTTTCAGGTCAGTGTCAGGCAAAGACATTCAAATATTTCCGAGCTATAGACGGGTCATGACGAAGAAAATCGTAATCCAAAACTTGTTACCACTTAGTAAAAATTCGTTCTGTCTAGTGTCATCTGTGTCATACGCCTGCTTGTCAGGTAGCATTCGTGTGTCAAAATCGAAAATATTCAGGATGAAAATTATTGTATGACAATATTCCCAATGTTCTCTCTATATGTTTTAAATCTCTTTGGTGTCAGGTTGTTTGTTGACAAAAATATGATTCGCTTCCGTAACACGCATGGAGTTACAGAATTATAATCATTAAAATCATCATTACAACCCTCTTAAGTTCATTTAATCCCACTGAATGACTTTTTCAAGAGATAGTTATTTAAACGTAAGAAAAATTGGACTTCGCGGGTTACCCTGGCGCTTTCACCTTAACAAGAATCTGCTCTTTAAGAAAGTATGTAACCAATGTAAAATAACATCACGACTGTACTTACCGAAGGGTCAGACAATTAAGGTGTACCTTTTTCATCCACATTTGGCAAGTTATAATATTTAGGTCCCATGTAATACGGCCGGCTCAGTAGTTGCTATCAACTGGGCACAAATTCAAACCCCGGGCTTCTAATAAGATGTTCAAGATGGAATAACTCAGTAACACTTGCCCGACCTGAGAATCAAATCCAGGATCGCTTAGTAGTAGCGCTTGTAACCACTAAACAAACAAAGCATTTGTAATGCAATCAGCTAAACTAAAATCTAAATTCTGAACATTTCACAATTCACATGTAACACAGGAACTGTCAAATTTAAATAAACGTCAAATTACCATAGACATCAAATACGAAACACGGTCATTATCTATGTATAACTAACGCTTAATCTTCTTAATATATATAAATCTCGTGTCACAATGTTTGTCCTCAATGGACTCCTAAACCACTTAACCGATTATAATAAAATTCGCACACCATGTGCAGTTCGATCCAACTTGAGAGATAGGATAGTTTAAATCTCAAATTATAGTAGGGTAGGTAGGGTAGGTAGGATAGGTAGGGTAGGTAGGGTAGGTAGGGTAGGTAGAGTAGGTAGGGTAATTAGGGTAGGTAGGGTAGGTAGGGTAGGTAAGTAGGTAGGTAGGGTAGGTAGGATAGGTAGGGTAGGTAGGGTAAGTAGGGTAGGTAGGGTAGGTAGGGTAGGTAAGTAGGTAGGTAGGGTAGGTAGGGCAGGTAGGGTAGGTAAGTAGGTAGGTAGGGTAGGTAGGGTAGGTAGGATAGGTAGGTAGGATAGGAAAAAGGTGCATTGCAACGCATGCCGGGAACAGCTAGTACAGATATATATACTCACAGTGATTGACCGTTTTACTCGCTGGCCCGAGGCAGACCCCATCGCGGACATCACCGCTGAGACATGAGCTGGGAATCAAACTCAGGACCTTATGTTCAGCAGTCGCGATAGACCAACGGATAGGCTGTATAAAAAAAACCAATATAATAAATCTAATACCCAATCAAACATTCTTCGACTAATGATTGTGTTAGATAGACGATGTGCGTCATAATACCGACAGACGGTCAAGTTTAACAGTACACTTAGAATAAGAGCAATTTATTATGATTTATTCTTTACCACGGCCGCAACTTAGGCCCATTGCCACGCCTAGTTGCTACTTAAAAGTAACGTTATATATATTCAAATCAGAAATGAGTAACCAGAATGTGATAGCTCTGGCAATGACGCCTTATGAAGTAGCGTCGCCGTCGCTGGAGATCGAATGTACAGGCGGTCGTTGGAGCTGAAGGGTTCTGGAGTGGCAACCACGTACCAAAATGCGCAGTATTGAAAGTCCTATTGCATGGTAGACCGATGACATGGTGAAGGCCACGATTCCTGTGGCGTTGGCCCAGTCGTCGGTCGCTAGATGTGAAAGATAAGGAGCTGGCCATGCGGTCATACATGGGGGAGGGATGTGTCCAGCAGTGAACGTTTTTCAGCTGATATGATGAAGATGAAGTCGCAAACGGACCAACATTGAAATACTAATGCTGTGAAATTCTGGCTACTCTCATAATTGGCTATTTTAGTTTGTAACTGGTTAATTTTGTTATGCGCCGTGAACGAAGCCTTAATACATATTTAGGTTCTGTAACTAGGTAAGAGAGCTTTGGAGATTTTATTACAGTTAGCCATCTCATTAACTACGCAAGTCATCCTTCCTTTAAATAAACTGAGAACTTGCGGATCTGTATCTATGAAAAAAAAATTGGACTGCGTTTTCACCTTATGATGAACACTGTACCTCGTTTTAACTAGGTCTTCTGGTCAGTAATAAACTCTGCATCACTTATAACAGCATAGAGTTAAATTAAATACTTAGGTAAATGATACACTGTCGTGTTCAGGATTATGTAGTGCTTTTTTACTGAAACGCAGAAACAGTTTGCAACATAAACTCGCAGCTAAACCGACAAACTTGCATAATGAAAAGACGTAGATAGCTTACATGTAAATTGCCACATCACGCGACGTCGCGTTATGGTGCCTTACAATTATGTACGAGCCCTAAAATGGCGGGCGCAGCGTATTGGGTCTGGTATTTGTTTTGGCCACTAAGGAAGACATTCAATGTTTTTTTTTTGCTTTCTAGCCAAGTTCACCATTTTGGCTTTTCAATGAACGTGTTAACGCCGCAGTTCAGCAATAAACTGTAAGTAGATAACGTTTATATCAAATTATACAAGGTTTTTATGGACCCTTTCCCGAAGCCTTCAACCAAGTATTCTGTACATAAAACTAAGTAACTCTTCGCAAAAATTATTGCTGGGGAACTACCAAATTAAGCTAGTAAGGAACTGTTCAAACTGCTTCATAGATAAGTGTATGTTTTGCACCTGTAGCAAGATCGAAACTGTATTTTTTTTAATGAATGTGAAATTCATTTAATGACACCATTTTGTGAAGATTTATTGAATTTGTAAAATTGAATTTGTGAATTTGTAGGAGTAGATAAGGGTAGGGACATAAAGGAAAGACATCTTCGAATGACTAGTCGGTGTTTTCAAATCTTAATGTCTTTGTTATTTTGTTCCATACTTTTGTAGGAAACGTCATATTTGTAAGAACGCGGGTTCTTACAAGTAATGTACCAGGAACAAACACCGCAGAGTACCTACTAACAGAACACTAGGGTGACTGGTATGGACAGTATGCCAACAACACAGTTCATATTTATTTACTCAGCTCCTTATGGTCCTTTGTCCGTTCTTATGCTAATTTACATAATACTTTTAAAGCTATGTAGAATTATAGGTACCATTCTCCGGAGATCCCATTCTGTTTATACCTATCTATGTTTTTTTATCTGCCTCTGTATAGTATTAAATTACCCTGCGACTTCTCCAAATGGATCCAAGATGGTGTCATTTATTTATTTACTAGCTGTGCCCGGCATGCGTTGCAATGCACCTTTTTCCTATCCTACCTACCCTACCTACGCTACCTACCTACTTACCTACCCTACCTACCTACCTACCCTACCTACCCTACCCTACCTACCTACCCTACCTACGTACCCTACCTACCCTACCTACCCTACCTACCCTACCTACCCTACCTACCCTACCTACCCTACCTACCCTACCTACCCTACCTACCCTATCTACCCTACCTACCCTACCTACCCTACCTACCCTACCTACCCTACCTACCCTATCTACCCTACCTACCCTACCTACCCTACCTACCCTACCTACCCTACCTACCCTACCTACCCTACCTACCCTACCTACCCTACCTACCCTACCTACCCTACCTACCCTACCTACCCTACCTACCCTACCTACCCTACCTACCCTACCTACCCTACCTACCCTACCTACCCTACCTACCCTACCTACTCTACCTACCCTACCTACCCTAACAAGCAATTAATTCTTCTAGCCTCCCTTTTTATATCTGTATTTATGGTAAAAAGAAAATTGAACCTATCTGGCATGCTAAAATTTTGTAGCTCGCTTCGCTCGCTCTTACAGCTAAGTTTTCTTAATCGTTCCATATCTTTAGTACATTCGTAGAAAAAGTATGTTAAATTTAATTTGTTTGAATCGTGAAAAGAAAATCTGTTACCTATCCGAGGCGGGGTGCTAAAATTTTCGAGCTCGCTTCGCTCGCTCTTGCATCCTACTTACTCTCAAATCTAAAGCTTTAATGCATAATTTGATAAAAAAGCTTATTTATCTATATGAATAGTTAAAATAAATGTAATTTATCAGATGTGCTAAAAAATGTTGAGCTCGCTGTTTTTGTTAATTTCCCAAATGGCAAACCTTATACACTAGGTATTAGCTATATTAGCAATTGAACATGACAAACCTACATACATATGAACAAATGATCATCATCATCCTCATCATCATTCTCTTGCCCTTCTTATTCCAATTCATTAGGAATCAGCGCAGAATGTCTTCCTCTTCCATACCTCTCTAACTCTTTATTACTCGTCATCTCATCAGAAACCTCCTTTCTTGAATGAAATTGAGTATAAAAAAGATTTTACTTTGAAGAAGAAAATATTAGATTTTTTTTTTAATAATTTTAAAAAATGCTTTGTATTTTGACTCTTTCCTAAGTTTCTTGACTAATTATGAAATAAGAGGGGGCGGCCAAAATTACATTCGGCCCCGGGCGGCAAAATCCCACGCTACGCCACTGTACCTACCTACCATGTCATATATCCTATGTCCATCTCCTGGTTCTAAGCTACCTCCCCACCAATTTTCAGCCAAATCGGTTCAGCCGTTCTTTGTTATAAATAGTGTAACTAACACGTCTTTCTTTTATATACAGGGTGTTTGGCGCATGGACCGACACAATTTTTCCAGGGATTTGGGAGGTCATTAGCTAGGTTCTGCCCATACACCCTTTGTCCCAAATGTCACGGTTGGTTTCATATGTTTTTTTTTTTAAATGAAAAAAATGCCACACACAAGATTTATAACTTTTTTTTTAACTAGCCTATTCTGTCCCACTGCTGGGCAAAGGCCTCCTCCATTAATTTCCACCTCTCCCGGTGTTTTGCCTCCTTTTTTATAACTTTAGTTTAATAAAAACAAAATAACTTTAAAAAGTCTTTTCTTAACCCTGACTCTCCTAACCAGTATTTTGACTACATAATGAATAATTTCTATGATATGTAGCATACCGTTAGAAAGGGTATCAACTAAAGAACTTTTTAAAATAAAGCTAAGTTCAAAATGGCTTTTATTTTTTTTAATAATTAATTTAGAAATTGTAAAATTTCATTCATTAAATAAAAAATGTAACTTTGGAAGCTTGTAAGGAATTTTCTTGAAACCAGTTGTATAAAACAAAGATGTTTTTAGATTTAAAAGACTTTGGAGAATGCAACGAAATTTGTTTTGTGCCACTACACCCACAAACAAAAAAGTTATTTCGAATTAAAGGAAACATTTTGGGCATTTTTTTCATTTAAAAAAAAAAAACATTTGTAACCAACCGTGACATTTGGGACAAAGGGTGTATGGGCAGAACCTAGCTAATGACCTCCCAAATCCCTGGAAAAATTGTGTCGGTCCATGCGCCAAACACCCTGTATATAAGATTTATTTAACACTTCAACCACAAAGTACAGAGGCGGACTTAATGCCATAGGCATTTTCTACCAGTCAACCTGTGGGTGGTGCAGAGGCAAACAGTGGTAGGTGTAAATCTGAAAACAAATTTGTAGTTCATACTAAGATATACTACAAGGAGAAATAAAATACGATAAATAAAAAACGATAAATAAAATACGATAAATAAAATACGATAAATAAAATACGATAAATAAAATACGATAAATAAAATACGATAAATAAAAATTGTAAATGAAAATAAATAAAAAATAAACATAAAGGGTGTAAAAAGACCCTTAACAAAGATGAAAGGCACTAGTTCTCCTCGTCATTGTGATCATTTTTTTGTTCTGGACCATACCTGGGAACCTTCTAGTTACGGAGATATTGGGGGTCAAAGTTCCAATTTTTTCACAAGTTTTTTTTTAAATACTACTTTTTAAGGTTCTAACTTTACTCCAATTACCTCCATGGTCCGTTTATTATTCAAAGCATCCATCAGCAATAAGTTTTGAGCGCATTATATTGAGTTTTACCATAAACATTATATTGAGTTTTACCACAAAGTGATATTTGACCCCAAAAAAAAATTTCGTTTCCCAGCAAAAATTTTTGCGTAAAGTTACTTAGTTTGATGTTCAGAATGCTTGGTTGACGGCTTGGTGAAGGGTCTGTTTACACCCCGTATACATACACGGAAATACTACAAGAAGAAAGACAAACAATGGGAAAAACATTAACGTTGTGACGATACTGGCAACTTTTTACGAATGTGCTCGCAAACCCTAATTTAAAAAGGTAAACGGTTGGTTGCCATCCTGATTTCCTGGGAAAGCGCATTCCACAAAGAAAAAGACTGAACGAAGAATGATTGATGAATGAAGTCAGTGCGGTGAGAGGGACATTGAACATTCATTTCAACGAGATAAAAAGTTTTGAGTCAACTATTAAGTGTTCTCCCTGCTCAGTTTATCCTTGCCCATTGACCTTGGGGAAAACTTAAATGCATTGTAGGTACACCGAGAGAGGCCAGCATATAACGTTAAGATTTTCATCAACATTAAACTCTTCATTTAAAAATACTCTTCGCTTAACTTAATCAGTATCAGTATTAATTAAAAAAAAGAAACTTTTAAAAGTATAGGTACCGAATCTTTTTAAATTACACAAGTTTCTGAGAAAACCTGTAAAATAATAAAAAGAAACTATAGAAAATTCTTTCAATTCAAACAATTTATTTCAACCTAACATTTGAATTTATTTATTAGAAAATTTCAAAAATCCAGCTACCCTTCCCTTGGGATGCCCCAAGGGATATCTATCGGGTATCTATTTTATTTTGTGAAAAATGACGAAACGTGATTGAAGTGCGGAATAGAAAAAAAACGTCTTTTTGTTTGAACACGAGCAATCGGCCGGCTGTCGGTGTTGGTGAAATGAATTGTTCACTATGTTTTGCAGCTTTACATTGTAGACATAATTATAGAATAGTGGTTGTGGACAATGAAATGATTCCTTGTCAGTGTTTACATCTTTTTGGCTACTAGTAAAATAAAATCGAGACTACTTCTTATCTACTACAATATGGAGTCAAACCAATGAAAACATTATTACAACACTCATACAGGTATAGGTATCGCAGATAATTGAGAATATCGGGTTTGAAAATTAGTCGTATGAGCATGCGCCATTCATACTAAATATAATTAATCCTATCAGTCTGTCTTCTCATAGAACTGCACACATTTGAATGTTCTATTCATCAGCAAATAATTCCAATCCAGGATTACGTTCGATCTTAACAAGCGCTTTGATCATCTAGTTACAAGATCCTACACTAATTATAATAGCAAATTCACTACCTATCGAAATGATCAAGACGTAACTTTAATGAAATACTTGACCGTATTGATACTATATACGTGTGGGAGTCATTATGTTCATCAATAATGTAAGACACACATGGTGACGACGATTCCTCATGAACCCATTAGCATAATCATAATGAATGTATAATGCTTTCACTGCTAGAGGCGCGCTTGTTCTGTGAGAGAGACGTTATTACTTATCCAAAATCCTTAAAATATTTTTGCGCCTGAAGTTTAAAAGTGAAATTATATTGGCGCGACGCAGCAAGACATGTTTTTGGCAGGCGCAGTCTGATTTGATTCGTTATTTTTTTCTAGTATTTTGATGTTAAATGGTTTGACGGCGGCGGCTTTCGTAATGCCATTCTTTTGTAATTGCATAATTCACCAGTTTGAAAATACATGATGGTTCTCGAAGTCCAAATTCAAACTCAACGCATTCGGCATTTATTTAAAAAAGACCAGGTACTGGCACTTTTTGATTAAAAAACAAAAAAGTGAAGCTACAGTCCAGCCAGAAGCATAATAGTTGTGGAAGGACTGTAGTTACCTATTCCAAAGCGTAGATCTCTATGGAGAATAATTGCAGTAGCTGAGCGATTGGCTGCTGCGCTGCTTGTCCCTAGTTCGATTCCCGCACGGAACAAATATTAAGTATGGCCTACACTCTACAGGTAGTTGTTCTGGGTCTGGCTGTTTTTGTATGTGAGTTTAAATGCTTGTAAAGGCACCGACGACGATGCTCCAGGAGAAATTTCTAGTGGAAGAAATTAAAAAAAATATATACAAAACTATTTAGTCCATAAAGCTGGGGATTTCTACTGAACTTAATGTTGAGCTTGAGTATTATATAACACTGCTTTGTCTGTCTAAGTAGGTATTTTTGCATATTTCAAATCAACGTACGGCAATAAAACGCCTGTAATAGCTTTTACGTTCCCCGACGACGACGATACGGAAGTTCATTGCTCTTACCTGTTGCCAGGCGCTACGTGTAGTCTACGCGGTGCTTACGAGGATTTATGAAATGTGGAGACGTCTACGCAATGTCTATGCACTGCTTACGAGGATCTACCAGAGGCTTGCGCTGCGCCAACATTCTTTTACATTATTTCTAAACGATATTTTAAAAAATATGTTTTTTTCTATGGATGTTCAAATCCTAAGCCGAGTTTTGATACCCAATAGCAGCTGCACAGTGCACATAGAATTGACACACTTATAAAAAACTGACTGACTTTTAAAAGTTTTTTTGACTTAGTTTTTTTGTCACCGACTTCTGAAGCTAAAGTTATTTTCACTTTTTGTGTTTTTGAAGTCGGTTTTATTTTTTGCAAAAAAGTTTTTTATTTTTCCATTTTTAGTTGTAATAAAAAAATCAAAAACCCCTGCGTAAACAATTCATATTTATGCGATAGCAGAAATCGCGGTTGATTTGCTGTCATTTTTTAAACAGTTCCGGTGTCTGTCTCCGAAACTCATCATCAGATCTATATGAAATTTAAATGGGACCGTTTCGGAATAAATCCCTTTCGTATATATCGTTATAAATCCGTCTATATATGACGGAGTTATGCCCGAACATACATTAAAAAATATATATATATATATAAACATCCGAATTGAGAACCTCCTCCTTTTTTAATAAAGTCGGTTTAAAATATATAACGTTTAACATAAACAATGAGCCTTTAAAGTCCCCACTACTGGTACCTACACGTTCGCCTCTGTGGGGAGGAGTGGGCTATAAATAATCAACAGAGCGGGCCCGATGCGAGTTAGTTAATCCTAATTATTTTAAAACAAAAATGTAAGTGGGTGCGTTGCACATAATTTGATAAGAATGGAGGATAATTTCCTAAAATAGCTTCTCATGTTAGGAAGTTGGTAATGGATAAACTCAATCCCAAATAATTGTGTTTTTTTTTGTATTTTTCCTCCCCTAGTTTAAAACGATATAGGTATGTAGGTACCTACCTAATATTACACAAAAAAAAAACATTTCTCGCATTCATTAATGAAAACGATAGAAAGTATACAGGCTGTAAACGGACCCTTCACGAAGCCGTGAACCAAGCATTATGTACATCAAACTAAGCAACTTTACGCAAAAATTATTGCTGGGAAACGTTTTTTTTTAGGGTGAAAAATCACGTTTTAGGACTCAATGAAACGCATTCAAAACATGGTGGTGGATGGATTGAATAGTACGGGGTAGTGGAGGTGTTTACATTAAAAATCTTAAATTAGAAACAAGTATTTTTTTTTAAATGTATAAAAAATGTTGGAACTTTGACCCCCAATATCTCCGTAACTAGAAGGTTCCCAGGTATGGTCGAACAAGAAAATTATCGCAATGACGGGGAGAACAAGTGCCTTTCGGCTTCGTTACGGGTCTTGTTACATCCTTTATAGTATGAAGTATGTAGGTATAATGTATTCGTATAGGAAAACCGCAGACGGACAATAAAATGAACGTGACTGTAATTGGAATCGGGAAACTTTCAATTTCAATATGCATTAAAAAGTTTTCCTTCATACTACTGCGTAGTACAATCCCGCGCGGACGAAGCCTCGGGCAGAAGTTATGAATAATTTTATGGTACGGTATCGTTGTTACGGTTAAAATCATCAATCCATTGGCATGCCATTGAATTGAGTGCAGATTACATTTTGTATTGTATTGTATTGTATAACGGGCTGGTTTCCGCAACTCCACGTCAAAGCGCGTATTTTGCGTGTGGCAGGTTACATTTTATATAACATTGGCTTAGGCGCTTCTCCCACTTACCCGCGCTCCGTCGCGTAGCGCGGGGCGCAGATTTTAACATTGTTAGAAAGTATCTGAATTTGAATAGAAAACACGCCTAGGACAACACACTGAAAACGCGTCGGCACGCGTCGGCGTACAATGAATTTTCCGCGCTACGCGACGGATCGCGGTGCAGTGGGAGAATCGCCTAACAACGCATACTTTTTTTTAAATTACTACCTACCTCTCTTGTAGGTATACTACACAAGCAATGATGATGACGGATAACGAGGAGGACATAAAATAAACTTACTTATTCACTCGATACTTTTTAAGACCCAAAAGTTACAGCAATCAGGGAAAACACGCTTGTAAAGAATTACTTCCCTAATCGGTACAACAATAGCTTTTAATCCTTCATTACATGATAAATACAGGTCTCTTGAGCCTGGCCTAGGTTTTTACGAAGTTTCAATACAATAACAGCCTTGCTTAGTATAAGGTCCCATTAAAATAGATGAACAAATTTTAAGACAGCGTCTGTACGTCTTACCAAAGATATCCAATAAAAAAACACGAAAAAAGTGATTTTATTAACCTAAAACCTTTGACCTAAAATAATAAATTGCGGACACTCTAGTACTTGCACTCGCGCCCCGCAGCGCGCGTTCTTGTAAGTAGGTACCCAGTCAGTTCTGTTAATATCATTCTGTATTTAACCATAGTAACTTACTGTTGACTAACATTTTTAGTGTATTTTCATTAGCTGATTTTTTTTCTTGTATCTAATGCGTTTTTTTACCATTGTCCTTATTTTGGTGTTCTGAATGATTTCTAAAAGTTTGTCCGTCTATTTTAATGGGACCTTATATACAAGTGTCGTGGTTGTGTAGGGTACCATACGATTGGGGTAATACGAGTAACTATGAAACTACACTACATTTAACAATTAAACTATATTTAAACGTCCTAAAATTTAATATTCAAAGTTAGTTGAGTTGAACTCCCCATTGACCCTAGCAGAGGACTCACTGGAATTGATTTAATTTCACGTGATGCAATATTAATATATGGTAGAAATTTTTAAAGTGACTGCTGTGCACGAGGTCCTGGGTTTGATTCCCAGGTCGGGCAAAGTGTTATTGGGTTTTTCCACCAGGAAACTCTCAATAGCAGCCACAGAGTCTGGATTTCTGCCCGGTTGATGGCAATAAGCTCGCCCCCTATTACATGGGACCTAAACATAACTGGCGAATTGTGGATGTACTATTAGGTACACCTCTGCCTAACCCTTCAGGCGTGATGCTATGCTTATGTTATTTCTAAAGTAGATCAAAACATATTTGTGCCAGTGAATGTGACTGATTGTATAATACCCAATAGGATGCTTATTTAAACGAAGTGTTATTGTCAATAAAACGGTATGGTAGGTATGCTTTTAGGAGTGGGCCAATTTAGACGAAAACATCCCGTCATCGTCAGCACGATAATTCATTGAGTGTACGCCCATGGAACAGCTTCAGGTCTGGCAGGGGGTATTTTTTCATTAATGATGAGTAGTCCTTCCTACCATAACCATATACCCGACTAGTACTAGTACCCATATAGTTACTACCTGTAACTTTTCCTCGCACTCAAAATTTCTTGTATCATTTCAACGATGGGCACAACTTTCGACCAATCTTTACATAGTATAAAACAAAGCCGCTCCCACTGTTTGTACGCTTAAATCTTTTAAACTACCCAACGGATTTGAATGCAGTTTTCAGCAATAAGTAAATAGAGTGATTCAAGAGGACGGTTTATTTGTATATTGCACCCTAGCGACCAGAACATATGCGTCACCATTTCCCAACTAAGTTGGAGTGGACTTCTTACCAGATGTTTTACCAGTATTTTACATAAGCGACTGCCTCCCACACCCAGCCAGTTACTGGGTATCGGTAGTACGAAGACGACCCCTGGTGAGACTGGCGAAAAGCTACCCTAAATATTAGCGGTAAATATAAAAGATGGAACTTCTATATAAAAGACCTATAACGAAGCCGAAAGGCACTTGTTCTCCCCGTCATTGCGACCTTTTTTTGTTCTAGAGCATACCTGGGAACCTTCTAATTACGGAGATATTGGGGTCAAAGTTCCAACTTTTTCACAAGTTTTTTTTAAATATATGATTTTAATGTAAGATTTTTACTTTAAACACCTCCACGACCCCCATACTATTCAATCCATCCATCAGCACAATGTTTTGAGAACGTTACATTGAGTCCTACCGTAAAAAGTGATTTTTCACCCCAAAAAAAAAGTCGTTTCCCAGCAATAATTTTTACGTAAAGTTCCTTAGTTTGATGTACTTGGTTCACGGCTTCTTGAAGGGTCTGTTTACACCCTGTATATAAGTGCCTAGTTATTCTACTGGTGCATACGTATGTTATTGCATTACCAATTTAGAAAATGTGACATGACAATATAAATAGTATGTAACATACCATCACGCTATAGTTTCCATGACCCGGCTGAATGGAGGTTAGCGCGAATTGT
Source organism: Noctua pronuba (assembly GCA_905220335.1). Classification (NCBI taxonomy): domain Eukaryota; kingdom Metazoa; phylum Arthropoda; class Insecta; order Lepidoptera; family Noctuidae; genus Noctua; species Noctua pronuba. The sequence goes on along the minus strand of LR999903.1, from coordinate 11,271,704 downwards.
AAAGAAAATAAAACATGCAATTTATGTTCTAGGTACTTACCTACACGTACACATATAGGCACCGATTGTTTCTTCATCTGGAATCTCTTCCACTTCCTTATATTTTAACATTATAGACACACAGGCTTATTTTCTTTAGATTTTCTTTAGGTTCATAAGTAATTTCCCTTTATGTGCAGTTTAATTAAACTAGAATTCAAATCAATTAATAAAATAAGCTAGAACAAGTTTTCTCAAAGAGATTTTAATGGCCTCACCCCCGATACAAGAAAAATTCCTAGTGTGGGGACACTAGGAATTTCTCCTGTATAAGTTTACGAAAATGTAAACTCTCATACACAAACAGCCAGACCCGGAACAACTACTTGTAGGGAATCGAACCGGTGACACACAGCGCAGCAGCCAATCGCTTAGTCACTGCGCCAACCGTGCCGTCAAATCAAATATCATTCAGACAGGAATAATAAAAATACAATTACTAAACAAAAACCTGCGGATAACTGACTTCCTATATTTGGAATGCGGTCAAAAATAAATGCCTCAGTCAAGAAGGTATATTTTTAATAGGGCCTAAATGATAAAACTGTTTCACTGAAATCTTTTTTGGGAGAATAGGACCTAGTAGTTCCTATTTATGAAAAGGTGACACACAATTACGTGAATTAGATAGGTACCAATGAATGACACATTCACTTATAATCACTGTATACATTAGTTTTATCGTATAAATAAATCAATATTAGCAAACAAACGCGTAGTATTGATACGTGAGTCATAATAATCTAATAATATTAACTCAAGAGAAATTGATAAGTATAACTGATAAAATAACCCGGTGTTGTGGTGACTAAGATCAATAATAAGTAAGAGATTAAGCGATGGACAGGAAAAAGAGATGATTATAATTCTGTAAATGCGTACGTGTTACGGTCGTGAGTCATAATAGAATAGAATTGAATTTTTTATACAAAAAATTTTTATTTCAGACCGGAGTCCATAGGGTTAGTAACAATTTTACTTAACTTCTAGTGTTAGTAGGTTTCAGACACATGAAAATACACAATTAAAAGTCAGCGTGGAGCCGCATCCACCTCCGCAGCATCAGGGAATCCCATCGATCTGCAAATACACTGAGAATACAAATAAATAAAAATAGAATAATAGGGTTCCCTACTTGAAATCGAATGTTTTTGTTCAACATACCGCCTGACACTGATCTTCAAATTGAAAAAAACGTTAATAAAATTTGATTTTCGCGGGCTATCTTACCCCATCCTCCTTAAGTGAAATTCGGATGCCCGATTTAACTAAAATTAGGCGAGACGCCTCAATCTAAAGCTCAAAGTAAAATTTCAACCATAGTGAAAATCCAACAATGAGCGTTTATAGGCGTAGCGTAAGGTCCCTTCCTGTTTTCCTGATCAATCCAGGGTCCGAACTTAGCAGTTGCGTCTAGATCACCAAACCACTGAGATAGTCAACGCTTCAAGAATGCACCCTCACTCATACAGAAATAGGAAATAAGTAATTAATATATTATAAAGGTGTAACTGGTTCTCCCCATCATTGCGATATTTTTTTGTTCCGGACCATACCTGGGAACCTTCCATGTAGTTACGAAGATATTGGAAGTCAAAATTCCAAATTTTTCACAAGTTTGTTCTTTAAATACTAGTTTTTAAGATACTAACTTTGCTTTAATTACCTCCATGACCCGTTTACTATTCAAAGCATCCATCAGTATGCTACATTGAGTTTTACCCTAAAACGTGATATTACACACCAAAAAAAATTGATTCCCAGCAATAATTTTTGCGTGGTTAAGTACTTAGTTTGATGTACAGATCAAGTACATCAAGCTACTAATTGTAGGGTTAATAAAACGTAAACGGACCCGAAAGTTGAAAATCTCTTAAAGAAATGTGACAGATTGCTGTCACTATACAATGTCGCCCATGCGCATGTGACCGCCCGTAATTTTCTGAATATTCATGAAGAAATGTCAAAAATAAACTTTAAAAAGGGGGGGTCTATCTACAATATTTTTCATGTTATTCGATTTTTAATTTTTTAAGTATAGTTTGTAGATTTGCTTTTTATTTTTTGACACATCTCCGAAGTTTATGGGTCGATTTGGATTCTGTTTATTATTTCTAAAAGCTTATGAGTTATTTTAACAGGTTAATTAACATTTTTACTAAAAATTATAAACGACGAAAAAAAAAACGGAATCGAAGTAATTTTTTCGGTGAAAAATTGTGTATTTATTTTGAAAAAACTAGTGTAAGTCCATAAATTATCCCGATAGGACGACTTTTTTAATCATTATTTGTAATCTACTACATAACAGCTACAAATTCACAGACATTGACATTGTATTATGAGACTAAAACATAACTGGCAAATTGTGGGTACACAGGCGTGATATTATGTTAAATTGTACATTGTAAAAACTAACCATGTCACTAATTTTACATATCTACCAACCTGTCACCTACTTTTTTACTAAAACAAGAAGTAAGGTAGGTACTAGCTTTCCATAGTTTTTGGCCCTGAACCTTAGCATATAATGGTTGTATCGACCTTCCGAGCTCCTAATAACTTGTCTAGAAACTACACAAAAAGCCGTTATAATGGCATCAATAAAGTTTATGATACAGCCATTAGTATCAAGCTGTAGTTTACCTACATTTGTGTTGCGTATCCGTGTTAATGCCTAGGTAAGTTTTTGACATCGTAGGTAACCTTGCGTGTGCCTTGTGTACATTATAATGTATACGTAAGTACTAAATTCCGGTTTTAAGCAAACATTAGGTCACTCTTTGTAAACTTTAGTGTACGAGGTCATTACATGAAAAATTTAGTCTCCGGATAGGGTTACCATTTTGAAATCGGGGAAGTCCTGACAAAAAACCGGACATTTGCGTAAATGCCCAGACAATTTTAAATGTCTGGGCATTTAAGCAAATGCCCGGTTTTTTTTCACGACTTCCCCGATTTCGATGGATTTTTTTTCATTTTAAATATTTATTTTCCCGTCAGATTGAATTGAATTTTAAACATTAATTTTCCCGTCTCTCATTGAACTTTTTTATTTTCTAAATCAATTACCAAAATTTCCTTATGTTCAAAAGTTGACGAACCACTGCTGGTCTTAACTTAAGAAGCCTGCCCATTTTTATTTAAAAAAAAATCACTAACATCCTTTAATTAGAATTGGTAAAAAAAATCCTCGAACCTTTTCCTCAAGTTTTCTTTGATCAACTTGACGCTGAATAACGAATGAAAAGTCTGAAACTGTTCTAAAGAAACATTTCATTCCCTTTAGAATAAATAAGTCTAAATAACTTGGAGAGCTTTCCAAGTATTCTTTGATACTAAAATTGTATTAGATGCTTATGTGTAAGTATAGTCAGAAAAACGAAGCTAATCTCGATACACGAGTGTTCTTTTAGGGCTTCAACTACATGCCTCATGATGTAACTTATGAAAGCCAACCCTACTATGAGTCAAACTACTGTTTCGTAGAAAGTAAATGTCGAAAAAAAAGGTGTGTAGTTTTCATTAGTAATTCATGTTATTTTAATGGAACTGACCGAGTGTGTGTTACTCAGTCACGTTTCGGTAGAAAAGACATAGTAAAACTAAAATGGATTGAATTTGGAGTTTCCGATTAACCAGCACTTTGACTTTCGTGGTAAATAAATTATGTTAACGAATTTCAGTCCACACCAGTAGCGAAGGGTAAATTTTTGTAAGAGATAAGCCGGAGTACATATCTTTAATGTGATTATATTATTTGTCTATATAATACTGACTGTCCCATTTTTCATAAGGAATACGGTAGGGATCGAGTTGTATGAACCTTCGCCACTGGTCCACACCAAGTTTGCTGAACATAACAATGTTAGACGTATGAATATAACTAACAATTTAAGCGGCGATCTAAGCAATTCTTCCAGACAAAGGTTAGTGTTATCTAAAGTAAAAACAGCGCTTTTATATTCCGAAAACAAAGGTAAGAGTATTACAACTAGATACCAGATAAGTATGTCTTCGGTAAGTATATAATATGAAACTGAAACTGCGTCACCCAGCCATTGACAAACAACCCTATCTATTCTCCGGAGGCGCGAGGGCCGAGACTGTCGTTATGTAATGGAAGGCCTTAATCTTAAAAACAATAAATGTTTTGTTATTTTAAAAAATTTACTATTTCGGAATTAATTCAAAGCCTATTTTTTGGCCAAAGAATCAGCATTGCCATCCAATGTGGCATTGCTGCCAGCCTTCTGGGCACTTTTCCTGTTGATAGCGATGTGGACGAATTTTTTGACGCCCTGTGACCGTTTTGATACTTGCACATTTTTATTTTTTCTTACTTTTATAGATTTGTAGTTTGTATATAATGTAAATATTCATTTGTCTATACATATAATATTCAAAACCGTTAAAGAACACTTCAACATCCTCATTCTATAATAGTAAATTTCTGTGAATAGGCGTCTCCAATCGCACGCCATTCAAGTCGATTCTAAGCATCGGAAACTCTCATTCAGCTTGCTACCTTGAGAAGATCGTCGCTTGAATTAGCCCAAAGCACATCAGTCTAGTTCCCCCATAGCCACTTCAGCTTGCTTTTTCTAGCCCGAACCTAATTTATCTTATTTCAGAACATAATCATCACTTTCGTAAGAAGCAAGGACTTCCACTCGTCGGGTGACCCCTGAGATTAAATTGCCTTGATGTGTTTTTGTTTTTATGTAGTTGTATACAAAACTTGTGGATATTTTACTGGTCTAAATAGATATCTTTTGAATAACTAATATTATAATAGCGTTCTCTCGTAAAAGAAAAAGAAGAAAATTGATTGGCCTTCTGTTAAGAGGGAACAGGGCCTGTAAGGTAGATTATTTGAAGAAACTATTGCCGTTGCGCTGCGTCAAGCCTGCCCCCGTAGAGTGCGATAGGGAGACGACAGCAGATTATATCACAAAAATTTTGAAGAAATCAACGTTTCGCATTCCCCTTTTTCTCCTCTAAAACTGAGCCGATTAAAAAAAAAATCTTCTTTTTTTTATCTCTTTCATGTTAAAAACTTTTCGAATTTGTTCGGTAGTCCTCTAATCACGGCCGTAAAAATGGGGCATTTTTTCAGTTTTTAGTTGCCGAAAAAAAGGAAATGACAGGGAAGTGTCTACAGTAAACCTTGATATTATGAAAAAAAAATTTTTGCTCAAGAGGCATTATTCAGGAAAAAAATCGGGAATACATTTGTATGGAGAATCGCAGCCCCTGTTCCTTCTTGATAGTTTCTGGATTTCGTCGATCAGTTGTTGTTTTCTGTTATCTGCTTGTTTTATTACAATATTTTGAGTGGAATTTGAAGCCTGGAACAGGTTACTAACAAGCATGCTTGTTTGCTACTAAGTAGTATGCCCTCATTACTCTCTGTGCCCGTACAATACTCATGCCCTTTTCGTTTAGACATGCTAGTTGAATGCTAGTACGAGTAAGTAGCATGCTCTTGTAGCACGCTTTAAGCGGTCGGATTTTAATAAATAAAATAAGAAATATTCTAAACGCAAAGTATTTTATCCCGAATGTACTAAAATAACCGAGACTGGTTTAGAAACTCCCGGTTCCTAAACCGACGTAAATTGCCGGGATTTCCCGGTACTTTCGGTTACGGGATTTCCCGAGACTATTCACTAATAGGAATTTAACCAATTTGGACTTAGTATAAGTCTAGTATATCGATGGAATTTTTTATTTCCGCGTTTTGATAAACGAATAAAAAACACGAGTGTAAAATACATTGCATGTTGAAACTAATCGTAGTGCGATAAGAGCCAGTTTTCGAGGAAATGTATTGAAAAAATATTGCTAGACGTTTTTTTAAGGATAAACTGAAATTATCCTGCTTACGCGTAAATAAATATTTCCGGATTAATTATTATTTTTACAGGAAATATAATACGTATGTGTTTTCCGAAAGGGAGAGGAATACTGCGTAAATATGATTATGTCTCCGAGCACCGGTCTCTTCTTAAGTGGTTCCCCATACGTCAGCGCAGGGCACAATGGGTGCTACCCATCTTGTTTTCTTTTCTTGTGTCCCTCACTTCCCCTATAAATCCTTCTAGTTAATTTCAGTACATTTGTGCCAACCATAATAGGAGTTTAGGCTCACCCCAAAACCTAGTTCTTCAATGTACCTCGCACCGCACTGACTTCTTTCATCGATCATTCTTCGAATCTTCGTCCAGTCTATATATCCGTGGAATGCGCTTCTCCATAAAATCAGGATGGCAACCAACCGTTTATCTTTTTTGAAATTAAAGTTCGCGGGCACATTCGTAAAAAGCGCACAATCGTCACAACTTTAATGTTGTTCTCATTGTTTGCCTTTTTTATTGTAGTATATCCGTGCATGTATATGTTTATTTATATGTATTTTGATATATATTTATAGTATTTTATATAATTGTCCTTGAAGTATTTCTTATATTTTCATGTTTACACCTATGACTGTTTGTCTCAGCGTCACCCAAAGGTTTAGTGTTAGAAAATGCTTATGGCATTAAGTCCGCCTCTGTACTCTGTGCTTGAACCTTACCACATCCCATAGGAAGGCATTTTTTAAAAAACGGCCTGTCTGTATTAAAATGTAATGTTTACTAACATCTAGAATTGTAAATACATAATTATTTCTTGTAATTTCATTGGCTCATGTTGTGTGTTAAATAAAGAATATTAAATTATTATACATAATTATTATACTTGCTGTTGCCCGCGACCTTCGCTTGCGTGAAATTAGCGGTGTGAAATTTACTTTACGACCTATTCTCATACCCACCAATTATTCATAAAAAATCATAAAATCGTCGAGCCGTTTCGGAGGAGTGCGACCACAAACACCGTGACACGAGATTTTTATATATAAAAAAGAAGATTAAAGGGCACAACTCCGGAACACTGTAATGATATTTGGGACTAACTCAGGACCAAGGGCCTACCATGATCTCTTAAAGCAGTAAGTATTGATTTTACCTTACTTCAATTAATTTAATCTGTGGGAAGGCGACGGCGCTAGACGGCCTGTATAGCCTCATCTCTGTTCCACACTGAATTAAGATCAAAGTAATACTGCTAGAAGATAATGTAGATCAATCCCGGGCTGCCTTTAAATTTTGTAATCATTAGACAAACGAGATAGTCGTAAAAAACACTAAACAATATCTTTAAGAATATACCTATCGGAACTTCGGAAGACAGACGGCGCCGCCGAGGCCGGGGAGGAGGGAAGAGGTGCCGAGACGATCTAGACGCGTACTGCGAGGGCTGGTTCGACAAGGCACGGGAAAAAGAGCTCATGGAAGGAATTGGGGCAAGTCACTGCCCAGCAGTGGGACAGCACAGGCTAAAAGAAAAAAAAACTTTTAAATTACTATTGTGAATGTGCTAATATGCATAACCCTGTGGCATAATCGCATGCAATAAACAGAGCATGTAGTCCACAATTCCCGTAATAGAAAAGGTCGCTGGCATTCTCATTAGTCACACGACTGATTGGCTGCACAGCTTACACTGCGGCTAATCATGCATTCAACAGAATTTACAGAGCTGTTTACGGCCTTGGACTGAAGCATAATAAACATTATACCTTGTACAAGGTTGAAACTTGGCAGGAAATGATTTTTTTCAAACTTTTCGATCGAGTACCTCACGAGCGTAAAACATTTCTATTTAATTTGGTTCAGAGAAAACGTAAAGCAGCTTATGGCAATTATTAATTAATCTTGCCTAGCAACAGATGGTGTCAAAAGAATATTTAATATAAATATGGACTGGTGGCAGTTTTCTGCGATCTGTCACTATGGGTAAGCAACGCGAATAATTTCTTGCGCTCAAAATAAATCGGCAGATTCGACGATATTGCCGCAAGATGCCAAACTGATGTAACTGTTGAAGACGCAAGAAGATCCTTAAAAATTAGGCCGATTGGAAATATACACACTAAAAATAAATCCAAATGATGGTTTAAGGGTAAAATTTTTGATGCTCATAAACGTCAAATTTGCGGCGCATGTAAGCGACCGTCCACACCAAATTTAAAGTATGTCAGACACGTGCGAGGAAAATTACGTAGTTGTAGTCGTGTGGTGTGCGATGGATGAGCTAGCGACGAAGAGAGCGTCGCGAGGCGAGAGGCGCGTGGGTCGCGCCCCGCTGCCGCCACGATGACGCATCGTGCCGAGTCTGACGTAACTGTGACTAGCTTACATTACGTATCCCAAGATAACATGAAAAAATAGAAAATTTCACTAATAAATAGTTAAAACCCAAGATTCAATCACTTAGTTAGGTACATCAATGTAACAAAACAAAAAAATAATTTTATCAATTCAATTCAGTCTAAAATAGAACAAAAATAAATTGGAACTACAAAACACTATTTTACATTGACACAATAGAAATCGTACATTCTGTTTGAGTTACATTAGCATACGTAACCGGAGCAACAAAAATATCTCGAGAACTATCGTCGGAACGATCGTCCGTGTTCGTCGTGGCGGAGACATACTCGTGGAATAGGTAGTTGCAGTGTTTGGCCGGCGGGTCGGCCCCGACCCCATCCCATCCGTGGTGCTGAGCAGTCCACCATAGAACGCCGCGCGCGCCGCCTGTATCGCACCACCGTACCACACCACGTGCCCACTGTCTACCGCTCAACTGTGCGCCGATTGTGAAAACGTGAATTAACCTAGCTTTTCGTAGCGCGAAAAGCGACAAGGTCGCTCTAGATACTCAATACTTTTTGTCAAATCTGTGTTAAGACCCGTGCCACCGTGTCGCTCAAGGAACTTTTAGCTTCAATGCAGTTTGTTGTTTACAGTGAATGTAAATAATCGCAGCGACGAGACGCCGATTTTCAGGTAGTGTGTCAAGGTCATTATGCGTACATCTAAGTTAATGTTAAATTTGGAAAACCGGCTGTGTGTGATTCGTTAAGATTTTCTATTTATTTATATTAATGTTCAGTTTTTTTTTTTCTGAAAATTGTGTGTAATGTAACAACAACATCCATCTAACCTAACATCGTTTCCAAACGTGTTACGAGTAGGTACATCTTCAAGTCGGGTCGATTCGGTTGAGGTCTAGGGTTCGATTCTACCAAGCGTGATTCGAATAGTAAAATAGCCCCTTTATTACTCGACGGTAACCCGAGATTATAGTGCCTGACATATCCTATTAACTAGACTGACAGATTTGTTCGCATTGACTGAGAACTTGGTAATAACTAAGCATTCATTAGTAGTCCATTCACCGCCTTCGGTAAACAGTACATTACTGTTCTATACTCTAAATAGGTTCTAGGTTATATCTCTGATTTATGGATATTGAGACTTCTTCGTCGACTATCGGGCTACTTTCCATGACATCATCATACAACTGGCAGCCAACATTTTGTTTTTGAAAAACTGTAGATACTATTCGAAACTTGGACAACAAAACAAAACACCAACGAATAAATCATTGTTATTATGTCATCACAATACGCTTTAAATATTCCAAATAGTTTGAATAATTACAGCACAGTACTAACTCATTCTTTATCTGATACAAGCATTTGACAAGTCGCAGACCCGTTCTACGAATGGTTGTTGGTACTTCGTAGGGCATGACGCCTCTCAGGGCCATAGGAATCGTTGGAATTTACGCATAGTCGTAGATATTTTGATAAAGCTTTCTCTTTTTCTGTCGCAACGCGCGGTTACGACTACGAGATTCTCGTGGGCGATGTAAGAACTTGTTACTCCTACAAAACTATGATCTATGCTTGATGCGTTTTAAATTTGTTGTGGCATGTTGGTAGTAACGTTATTTTTGTACGTGTTCGTTATTTAAATGAAATATCTACCTACATGAGAATTTTGTTTTGTTGATTCTTAAAAGAGTGGACTTTTGACTCAGTGATAAGGTTCTTTAGCGACCCGAAAAGTAATGTCAAATTAGCAATGACAGAACTACACAATATTATAACGGAATTGTAGAATTTATCTTAATTACACAAGAATGTAGGTACCTACAGTATCAATATGATTACATCATAATTGACTTGTGTTTGAATCAACACACCAAGTTTTTATTAAAGCCACAGATTTTATGATGTGACAACGTTGTTAAGTATATTATTGTTCATTGTTGTTACTATGCACCAAGTAGGCCATCATGTAATTTTAAATGTGACAATAGGTACTTATACCTGACTACACTGAGTGTATATTAAGAGCTCGGAAATTATTTTGAAGAAAAAATGAGGGTACCTACCAAAATTCAGTTCTAAAATCAAACATACCTTTCTACAATTCTAAATATACCAATATTGAGACAAAACCGGTATCAACAGAATTAGAAATTTTCACTTTTACAGCTTATCCAATAATGGAAAAAAAACAGTAATAGTACACTTCCCGCGGGTTCGTACACACGGCGGCACATGAAGCTATACATTTCCAGTATAGGTTGGTCCCGCTTTGTATAGATTTCCTATACAATGAGAGATCCGCATAAACTGGTTTTGTATAGCTTTGATTCTTCTGCTTCGATTGGCTATTCGTTTTATAGAGCATTGTTACATAAACATAACATGACGCTTGTTTTTCGAAGGGATAAGCAGAGCTCTAATTTATATTGCATATTAATTTCGCCAGCTGTAATTAATAGCCAAGCAATACTCTAGAGTGCTACTGAAAATTTTCCTAGGAAGAAACTTGTCATAATTATATTGACAAACTCAGAACCGCACGTTCAGCAAACCCACTTGCGGCTACTAGACCAATGGAGCCGTCAATACAACAAACAACACATTACTCAGGGACCCATTGCTGCAATGATTTATCCCAACGACTGTGCATTGTTGTACAATAGTTTAAGTTTATTGGTTGGCAATATGAAACCAAAAGGAGTAACTAATTACATGATAATTACACAGACTACAGAGTTACTTATCTAATCTTGTCTTGTGCTTATTATGTGACATAGGTGTAGACTGTGTTTGTAATTGGAAAAGTGATCATGCACGTTCGAAAAAATAAAGTAAAGTGTCGATAAAAAATACTGAATTAAATCGATTTGAAAAAAATACATTTATACAAGGCTATTGCAAATCTTCCCCAGCACTAATAAATGCCTAAACGCATACGCTTTACGCATGCGTACCTACGCCTTAAAATTATTGCAATGTTGGATTTTCATAAGTTTAGGGAGAGAATTTTATTAGAGAAGGTACAGACTGACAAACTGTCAAATTTTCCCAATCAACCTTGTACCTTATGCTTTAGCGATAAAGTTGAAAATCGATTAAAGAAATTTGACAGATTGTAGTAGCTTGATGTGCTGTACGTTACTGTAAATAACCCAGCAACATCACTATCTGTCTATTGTCTGTCTGTTCTATCTGTATGTCAACACGCAAATGCGTCATTAAACCGTTATAAATACATAAATTGTTGAATACGCCTCCAAATTCAAACCGATACTAATTTTATAAAGTGATCCTTCATGAAGGCAAGCCTCGAAAACAGTCATTTTAAATTATCTGTAGGTGTAATGTTTTCGAATAGATAACCTTCTCCGTATTTAAAAAGCAAAAACCAGGGCGATTCATACAATGATACAACGTACTATGTTCCTACTCATAAATTAACCTAAAGTAAGTACCTACATCCAATAAAAAGTAGCCATGAACGGATGTTTATACCAAATTGACTGTTGACACGCATCATTACCCATTCAATGCTTTCAGTCAAGTGACTGTTTTTCTAGAACGAATGAACGTTCTAGAACTGTCCAAATAGGTACACTCAAATACCTAGATATTGCCTGAAAAACAAAGAAGTGTTGAATAATACTTAAAGGTGAATATTAGTCATCTAATATGAGTCTTATATGATTGGCTTTAAATACGTAAATAATGTGTTTTCCTAACCTATCTATCTCGTCAGAAAAAACTAAGACAGTATTTTCAGCAAACATCTACCGTACTTGAAACATTCGTCAATGTTCAAAGGTTAGTCAGCAAAACAATGGCTACAGCTTGCTAATTAGAATACAAACCGATGTACATTGATAGCTAAAGGCTATTTGGTAAGTTGTAAAACAAAACATAACCCAAGTTTATCTATCCGTGCAAGAATGTATAATGTATCACCAACGTTAAGAGCGTTAACCTAATTCTTATGCATGGAATATGGTCGGTCGAAATGGCAAATGACGTCAGTGTTCTACCCTCATAGTAAAGTAACACGATTATTATACTTTCTCCCCCATTCCCTCTCGCTAGCTCGTTTCCAACCGGCCTTGAACACACGCATTAATATAAATATGACACAATCCAGTCAATGATGTCATTTCAGAAGATATTAGACATGACATACTAGCGCAACTACAGGCACGTGTAGAAGATGAAATTCAGTAGAGAATTTCTCTCATATGTCTGAAATTCGGGAATTTACTAAACAAATACCAACGTACCGACCGCTGAAAGAACAAATATGATTATTATAGTCTGGAAACATTACACAATCACAACTTCTCACTGTAGAAAATAGCTTTTGAAACTTGCTATATAAACGTAGTTATGTTTACAAATATATTTGTGCACATAACTGTAATGTTTAATATACGTATGAACAAAAGTGTTCACGGATTGTAAAACTTTATCTGTATCATAAAACATGGCCCATTTATCTAAAGCAAAGCACTAAGTTTTAATAACACATTAAATCTTTGCAAACGTTAATTAGTGTTATTAAAACTGCAACGTAATCTCGAAAGAAAAGAAAATTAACTTATCTTATCGTTTATGGATTAATGGGTTATAATGGCGAATAACAAATTAAAAGCAAGATATGGAATAATATGTAACGCCATCGGCAGTTTACTTTTTAAATAAAACGTTTCATTGATAATACCGAGCTCTATGTTTGTTTACACACACAGTGAGTGCCTATCGGTGTGTGTGTGAGTGCGGAAAAGGGAGTCACTGACTGACATACACGTGTCCAAAATCTAACCGGCCGGCATAGCAACAGGCTCACTCACAAACATAGGGGCGCGCCCACAATTTCACGTTAAATTCACTCATTTGTTATACTAGTCAAATTATTTTGTCATCTTGTGCCACTTACTTCTGTCACAAAGTGTATTTGGATCTGTTAATTTGTCTCCGCTTCCATACAAACAGTTTCGAGGTCGTTGACATACATTTTTGTGTATTTAAGCGAAGAAAACGGCACCGGGGAGACATTTTGAAATTATAAGTAGAGAAAAGACAATATTAATTTATATAAGTATCTATTTTAATAGGTAGACTATTCATAAATCGTTGTTTAAAACCACACGAAACGTATTTACTGTCTAAATAATTGCCATAATATTTCCTTTTAGAATAAACTAACAATGACGTTCAGTATCAAAATGAACAATGCATTCATTCGTTACAGCTGTTTCAAGAACAATATCCTTGTAAAATGTAGGTAGGTAAGTCCATACATATTTACATTAGGCTACACGTGATCGGTGTGAACGAAACCCAGTATAAGCTGAGTCTAATCCATTGAAATTCCGGACTACGGTAGGCCAACTCAAGGTTAAAGTTTTACCGAGTGATAAGCCCCTGCCGTATCATGCGCATATGTAACTCATACTGTATGACTTACTTTGTTACTAATGTTATGACGTCCTTGATAGTCACCCTCAGGGGATTACCTCTAGGTCTTTTGAGTTTTCCTCATGAAGTTTTCCTTCTAGGAAAAGTATCTAGACCATAGGTAAGTCTTTTTACTAATCATAGGTTAGGTACTCTACGTTTCCTTCATACTTTACACATTTGTAGTCGACCTCGTAATTAGTTAACCACTAAGGCTTAAGATTTTAAACTGACATGATCACTACTCTAAAAACGAGTTAAAACGTTTGCTTTTTATTTTGCGTTCCCGATATGTCGGCACTGTTACATGCACCATAATCACGCATAAACGTGACTTCACCAACGTGATTGATAAACATTTTATCCGAAAATATCCCGTTTTTAGTGTTAATGATAGTACTGAGGCATAATGCCACTATCACGTCATTAAACGACGAAATCTTGTTATTTATGTAACAGTTTGAATCTCAGTGAAGTTTCAATTCAGAGGGGATTGTTTTTATTTTTAAAAGTGGTTACGTAATTCTGAGGTGGACTATACATTAGAACTCCATGGTTATTATGAATTGAGCCTTACTATTCGGAAATTAAGCCTGTTTCGTAAGTAAATAATAATAACTCTTCTCATAACCGGTTTTTTGCGAATAGAATATTTTTTTGTATCAAATAACTACCTATATTATAATACATAGTCGCTCATACATATTTATGTATTCTGAATATGATACCTTAGGATATTTTGTAATGAACAACAAAAAACTAAATTATTATCAAAATGTTAAAAAATACTACATAATTTTACACTATTTTAAGTTATGCAATCAAGATCTTATCTTCTACGTAGGTAAATAATTATGTATATTGCCTATATTTACAGAAAAACCGCTTTTTGTGTATATCTCTAAGACCGCGTTGTACTGCTCAACTTAATTTGATGTTCTTTTCATTATCATTTAGAAAATGTGTTCCGAAATGTTTACCTAAATACTCGTACCCGGTACCATGCATAAATATTAAGAAATAACAAAAATCTTGACAGTAACCAGTTAATGTTAATAATAATGTGTAAAGCAATCAAGATCAGATTACGATCAGAACTTTTACCATGATCGTAAAGTTCAATCAATCGAACTTGAATTGAATCACGTTAGGAAAGATTCCTCACAAACCGCTGACTCATTCGAGTAGTTACATCAAAGTCAAGGACGAGGTCACGCCTATTCTGGTTTTAACATGAATGCTTACGGCTGACGATTAACTGACTACCTATAACATAACATCACGCCTATTATAATCTTCATAGGGATAGGCAGAGGTGTACCTAACAGTACACCCACATTTTGCCAGTTATGTTTAACTCCCAAGTAATAGGGGCGACCCTATTGCCATTAAACGGGCACGAATGCAACTCGGCTGCCACAGGCTACTGAGGAATTCCTATGGAAAAATCCAATAGCACTTTACCCGACCCGGAAATCGAACCCAGTACCTCAGGCCCAGCAGTCGCGCTTACAATTGCTCGACCAATGAGGCATAACTTCCTACACGTACGTATGAAAACTGTCCTTACAGTGTACAGTGTTGTGCAAATAACGTGATTCTACTCACGAGTATTTGCACAGAAAATATGATTTTATCGTGTTATTCATGAAAATTCAGATGACTCTTTTATACTCGCTAAGTCGCTACGACAGCTATTTTGGTAATTCGTCTACCAGCTTCGTTTAGCAGCATTCAGTTCATGCTCAGCATGGAGTTTCTTGCCCAGTCTTCTTCATCATCATCATATCTACGGAATGGGATGGTCTACTACAGCACTTTAACAGTTATAATGACTTGTGACTGGAGCTATAGCTGTATAGTGTCTGTATCTGGGCTGCTTGAAATTAATTCTTTGATTTTGCTTAGTACTTTCCCAGTGCTGTGTCACAGGCCTTTTTTTTGTGATGGGAAATCATCAAATAACTCTTCCCGCTCTGGGTGGAGTGGGAGGGAGTGTCAGACTTTTACTGACTAAAACCCATCTATGTTCCTTCTTTGCCCTTTGTGTTCCAGGGCCGCGGTGTCTCTTTCGAACAGTCCCGCAGCCCCGGCAGGCATCGGCCCTTGCGGGCCCCTTCCTGGTTGCTGACATCTCTTTGAGGCGCGCGTGGAACACGAACGCGTGTCACAGGCCTCTGTTGGTGTCCCATACACATTGCGCCATAATCCACCACGCGTTCCCAATGGGGGGTCTTTAAATATTAGGACATGCCTTTTCCCTGACCATGTGACAAATGCGTCTGTTTTGTTTTAACAAACATATTCTCCTAATCAATAAAACACATTACATACATATCTATTTACTTTTGTGCTGTCATCTACGTAATGGATCCAGCCTTCAGTGTCCATCAGTATCGAATTACTGATCCCTACTTATGAATCGCTTACGTCACGTGGGTAAATAAAACCGTTAGAGGGACTTGAACTCTTATGCCTCTATTAACTAAGTAGATAACTCAGTGGAGCTTCTTTTCGAAGAGCTGGCCGTGTTGGTCCATAGCAGTTTATGGTAAGGCAGTGTGACTTCATCGAAATAGATTGTTTTTTTTTTTGCAAAGAAGTTAAAGTCAGTTTCAGTTACAAAAAACCTTGTATTTCGTCTTAACATTACTAAAGTACCTATAAAAAATATTAAGTATCGATGTTAGTAGACGGAGCAAACTACTTCAGAGTTAACACTTAAGGAGTCGCTAATGGGTCCAACGGACCCAGTCCTTCATATTTTGCTTCATAAATAATAAAATTCGACGAATGCGAAGTTGCCGCTCTTAGTACCTTTTAACGATAGTGTAGCACAGCAAATGACGACGTCGGCAGTCAGTTAGCGCGCTGCAAGTGAGTGCTACGGACGTAAAAGGTGTGTGTGGGTCCGCCGGACCCGGTAGCGACTAAATACGTAACTGACTTTTGCATTTTGTTATACCTATTTTCTTTATTTCTTTCGTAGAAAATGGCAACCAATAGGGTTTTAAGGCCTGAAGAGATAGATGAATATCTAAATGAAGAAATAGAAAACGAAGACTGCTCTGAAACTGAAGACTGCTATAGATTTTTTTTGTAATTTTTTTTATACCTACTTCTGTGATGATTGATATCTCTTTGCTATTCCGTATAAATAAGTATATTATAGTTGTGTAAGTAAATACTGAAAATTTTATTTAATTAAAATAAGTAAATATAGAAATTACAATGATTACCCTAAATCTTGTCGCAAAACTATGGAGAAATTAAGTATATTTTTGTAATAGCCTTTGTTTAAGTAAAAAAAAAAAATATTAATCTTTGATTCAATAATATATTTTATTATACATATAGAATCCGCATAAGAAAGTAAACATTTACGTTTATCATACAGTTCTGGAAAAAGACTTATGACATTATACTGGGTCCAGCGGACCCGGTAGCGAGTACTTGTGCGACAAATTAGGACGCGAGTCCCTAAGTGTTAACAGACATCGTCTGGGCATGCTCGTTCCACTATAGACCATATGCTTCATCATTATATACCTTCCATAGATGGACCGTCGTCTATCGTATTGACCACATTTTTTGCCATCGACACGTTAAGAAGAAGAATTGACCACATTAAAAATAAATCAGCTTAATGTCAAGTACATTCGCATCAATACCCGGAGCTGCAATTTTCAAAATTATTACGTGGAAAACGCGCGCGCTTTTTAATGGAAAATCTCTATAACGCGGAGTGACGAACAAAACGTACGTTTACTGGAATTGAATGAATTAATGAAAGGCACGCTTTTGTTACGTTATTAATTTAGTCGTAACTCTCATACCTGGTTATGAGAGAACCTCACGACATGCTGTTAAGGATCTCGCGACACGGCATGACCAACTGATGAAAACATAGAACTGTATCAGTTCATTGACTTTAGATTGTACAGTAAAATTTAGTTTGCTTAGTTTTCTATCAAAATCTGGATTTAACCACTCGTATACCGAGTATATAGACACAATTAAAAAGTCATTGTCTCTCGCGTAGATCTACGTTCCGGCACACGAAAGGATAAATCACGCCTGGAGTCTGGATTAGTGCCCGGTTGATGGAAATAGGCTCGCCCTCTGATTAAGTGACGAAATGTGAATGCAATATAATTACACCTCTACCTAACTCTTGGAGGAAACACTCGTGATGTTCTGTTGTTTTAATTCTATAGTTTGAATAGACGAACGTATAGGTACGTGGAAAATGGTGCTCTGCGTGGCGCAGGTTCGATCGCCGCACGGAGCAAATATTTGTATGGCCTACAGGTAGTTGTTCCGGGTCTGGCTGTTTGTGTGTGTGAGTTTAAATGTTTGTAAACTCATCCACGATACAGGAACTAGTTTAGGGGAAAGTTTACATTGAATTAAAAAAAGAAGTAAAGTAAGATCTACTAGACAGCAAAGCAAGACCTCATTGTTGTTAAAATAGCGAATTAATTAATACAACGTTGAAAACTACTGCCTAGTTTTTCCACTACAAAAATGAAACTATGCATGCAAGCATTTTAGTAATTTTCCACTTTATCGGGTTTGCAATATAACTATCTGGGTTAATCGATTATAAGAAAAAAATCTATATAAAGACCGAAAGCAAAAATTTACCAAAAGTTGCTTTTTGTCAAATTGAGTGCTAAAACACGCAATACTGGAATTGCTCCTCTAGTCTCAGTGAAAATCAAACAACCCTTTGGTTTTATTTAACAACTAACCGTTAACCGTTAAATGAACAAACTGGAAAAAGGTATTTTAAGGCTTTGGCCTTAAAATACCTTTTTACCTCAAAAGGTTCAAAGCTTTAAAATACTGAAATCTATCCTGAAAATGCTATCTAGTCAAATTAATTATTCCGTTTACTAAAATATTATGTACTAGTAACTAAATTAAGTAGCAACGAGAAAGCCTTTTTGTACCTGTTACTGGGCTCAAACTGAATAATATGGATACGAAAAGAAGAAATACGAAGAGGTATCCGTGGGGATAAGCTAATAAAGAATATTGATCCTTTATTAATATTAAAGAATATTGATTCTTTATTAGCCCCTTTTATGCCCGCGGCTTCGCCCGAGTGCGGTAATTATCCCACAGGATCGTACTATCGGGGTAAAAATTATCCTTTATGTTAATCCAGGTTATAAAGTAGCTTTGTGCCTAATTTCACCTAAATCCGTTAAACCGTTCTTGCGTGAAAAAGGAACAAACATCCATACTTTTCACAAACCTTCGCATTTATAGTACTAGCGACCCGCCCCGGCTTCGCACGGGTGCAATAAACATACAAACCTTCCTCTTGTAACACTCTATCTATTGCTGAAAACTGCATTAAAATCCGTTGCTTAGTTTAAAAGATCTAAGCGTATGTACAGACAGCGGGAGCGACTTTGAGATTAACACACGTTGTTCTTTATTTTTCGTGTCGTTATCTGCCAGCCTTAGGACTACTAGATAATGCTTCGGTCAAGAGGCTAGCCAGTCAACAAGATTAGTCATTAAACTTTATGTAGTACGTATAATCCCAAACCTACATAGAAACTGCTAAAAACGGGGTAAAAAATGGCATCACGCTTGTATTCATTAGACTCTTTCGATACACGAGAAATACCTAGCGTGGGAAAACCTAAAAAAAACAATACTTAGCTAAGTTTGCCCTGTATTACACACTGGAATACTTAAATATAACTGGATATATATTCCTCTAATCTTTAGAGGAATTCTCACTCTAGGAATTTCTCCTGTATCGAAGTACGTTTACAAACATTTAAAATCACATATATAAACAGCCAGACCCGGAACAACTACCTGTAGGCCATACAAATATAGTAGTTGGTTGGCTGTCACGTCTTCGAATTTTAGGATCAAAGACATCCCGTTTTCCTCCCGATATTTTCCTTCGTCGTTTTGAGCGTACGTGCTTTTAAGTGACTGTAATAAAATAAAATAAGCAAACAAAATATTCCAATCAAATGTCATTTATTCAAACAAGGCTGTAGATCAGCACTTTTTGAAGATAGATAGATAAATCATTTATTTAGTGCACACAAAAGACATTCACGACGTCAATTTACACAAGAGAGTCCCCCAAAATGCACCTTCGCCACTGCCTGGTGTTTTACCGCGAGAAGAAGAAGTGGCGGAACAAGCTCCCCAGCAACACACCTCAACACATTGAGTCGCATAGCGTTTGATTTAAGAAATCGCTGAAAGTTTCGAAGTTTTCTGTGACTTTTACCACCAGCACCAGCACTCCTGCTTCCATCCGCGATCGGAATTTAGAAATTAAAATAATTTGGAAATACCCACTTATTTTTGTCATCATCGTCATTCTCCTGCACTTATCCCAGCTTATTTGGGGTCGGCGCTGCATATGTTTTTCTTCAATACTTCTCCCACCACCACCCACTACTTCACCCACTTATTTTTGTAAGCCTCATTATTTATTTAGTAACTTACCTGATAGTAACAAAAAGGGGCGAAACCTCAAAAAAAAAACTTAAGTTAAGTACATATGTATGTGAATAACAATTAGGAAACATGGTACTCCTCCACATCGCTGTCAACCGGAAATGTGCCCACTTATTTATTTAATACCTATCTTATTACAAAGCATATCGGTAAAATTCAAGGACGAAATAGATATGCTTTACCAATAAAAAAATGTGAGATAAAAACCAATTCTTACTGAAATCTTTTGCGTTTCATAAATTCTGAAGCACAAAGTACTTAAATACTTAATTTTTACGAAGTACTTAATTTTTTATAGGAATCTTGGAATCTTCTTGGAGATGGTTCAGAATTTTGTTTCAATCTTTGTAGACAGGTAGCTACTAGCTAAGTGAACCTATTTAGGAAAACTCTTAAAGCTCTTGTACATCAAAATACACTGTCAGCTGTCAAGGCTGACTATCTCCACATTTTTTTCATTTCTAAATTTTATCTTTTTGCTTTTTAACTTTATTACTTCGTATGCCATGGGGCCGATTTGCAAAGACATTCAGTTAAAACACCTGCACTTGCCCTTAGTCCTGAAAACTTGTATGTTATGTGTAAGCCTAACAGAACATTCGAGAACATACATCAAATTAGACATAAGCCTATTATTCTTCCACACAATGACACAATAGATCAAGCCGACTCGTTTTAACATCCGTGACTGTTCTCGCTATTTAAAGATTTGTTTAACCGTTAGTAAGTCTTCAATGGACGCTGAAGTGTGTCCAAGCGGTCATACAGTAGCCATTGTCTTAATAGGCAATGATAGCCGCTGTCAAAAGTGTCACAAAATTATGGAGATGAGGTCATTTTAATATTCCTAGACCACTGACCTGCTTGTTAAATTGTTTGTTACCTCGCAACGGAACAGTGGAAAAGTATTTTGAATGATGAGGGTATTAACCTTGACTTTGAACACGCTTGGATCAGGTTTTAGAAATTCTTAATCTATCAAGATCGTTATCGCAAATCAAATTCAAATTACGAAACCAATTTTTTAAATCACGACTTTATATTGAGTCTATGGACTTTCGAATATGAAGATATTAGTAATTAGTGACACTAGGAACTTTAATAACTACGTGTACAGTCTGTGACCTGGATTACCTGACCCTTCCTCCTCTCTTCTTGTTCTTTTTAAGGGGGTTAGGTAAGTTTTTATTTATTTATGTATCCATCCTAAGACAATAGTGAGTTTTTTTTAATGTAGGACACTACTGTAGGAACCATAATTTTGTAGAACAAAATGTCACACAGATCATATCTGAAGGAGAATTATTACAGGTCGAAGTCCGCCTGTAGATTTCTGTCGATCTTTTGTATCTATATAGAGGCTTGCAATCAAATCCGTTTATAACGTACAAGTTTACTAATTAACATAATGATAATAATAACAGTACAAACAGTAAAGTTCTTAGTAAATTCTTAAATAAGATTTACGATAACTATTTGTTATGTCATGAAGGTCATGTCACAACTGACAGTCTATAATTTATTGTTAATAACTTATTCTAAACTAGGTACGTATTTACATATTTTACAGTCACTCATAGTAGCTTATGTTTTCTGAAATAATGATAATATTAAATACCATTTACCATTTTTTTATTACCTAACAAATAATCATAAGTACATAATAATATTCAAGCAAAACAAAAACCTAAATAATTATCCACTCACTATCCAGCTGTCTCGATTGTCAATTAGACAACAGTGATAATAATATACCTCAAATTATATAGTACCTACCTACACACAGTTTGTTAAGTAGGTACCTACCTACCTAAAGACAGATGTTCCGCTTCATCGAAGAGATCGGTAGTCATAGTTGAATGGAAACCTTGAGAGAACATCAAAGATGCATCAAGTAAACATCATCGTAAACATTTACATGGCCTTGGCTCATCATTTTACTGATCTTGGAATTAGGAAGTTTTAAAACAGGAAGATGTTTCATTTTCAGAAACACTTAGTGAGTGTTCCTAATTTGCCGTGATGACAGATACTTGTCTGGTTAAAAGTGTTGTGGCTTGTGCAGTCATGATACAAAGGTCTTTTGACGCTCGCTTGACGTTGTCAGGGTTTCAACGGGTTACCAACAGTGCCTGCTGTTGGTAAACATGTTTTGTGAAACGTCATGGCGATGTTAGTTCAGACCACGCAACCTAAAATCATGTCGTCTAAGTGAATTTAGCAGTGCGATGTTCTGTTTTTTTTTCGATCTTCTGTTCACGGTCGTGGAAACATCTAGAAACGTTACGATAAAATGAAAACACTCTGAATGAAAGATTGTGGAAAATGTCTGTTTTTGTAGGCTTTAATGTTAAAGAAATAAAGTCGTTGGTCAAACAATAATATAAAATTTTCTATGAGATTCAAAAAAGGTTTTCTTGGTACCTAACAACCACATGAAGTCAAGAAAAGATATCTTTGAAATGAGTGTAGGTACTTAGATGCTTTTTTTTTGTTTCTGTGCTACCCTACAATGTTTTCTTTTTTATTATTGTAAATTATAAAAACAACATTGTTACGGTGATTACTTTAACACACAAGCATAACAGACAAAAACGAACATGTAGGCACCTGTGTCTATGAAAGAGTGACGTAACATGTAAATAACTATAATTTGATTGCATGAATCATGAGCAACTCCAATGTTGTCGTAATGGGCCTCACTGACACTGTGAGGTGTTTCAAGAGTAAAATAGATTCCCTGGGAACACTCATATCACCAATGGTACAGCTGCTTTTATCTAAGAAACACGAATATTTGTAATCTATTCTACAAAAGGGAATTGATACGAAATCGAATGTACCTAAACTAATTAAAATATTACTATCAAACGACGCCACATGAATTTAATGTAAAAGATTTATGGTTCTAGTAGATCAACCGGCTGTTCCTACATTACGACCATGTAGGTATTGCACTTTTGTATGAAACAGACAGTTTTAACAGATATCTTCCTATGTGTAGTTCCGAGTACCACTTTCCGACACCGAAGTCCAAAAAATTCGGAGTATTGCAAACTAAGTTGCCAGCAACAGCTTGGTTGGATAAGCAAAATTAGTGTAGATAGGTAGGTACACAGCCTAGGCAGAGAAAATCTATGAGTCACAAATGTAAACACATAAATCGTTTGGTTACGTGTGTGATTTGATCTCGAATAATAAAGTTATATAACCAAAGGACAGACAATCAGAGAGATGCGTTTTATAATATGATCATGATGAATTAACGTCTTATTAGTGGGGTTTTTCAAAAATGTCAGGTGCCTAGTACCTACTCGCAACCGGCGAGCGTGTATGACCAGATGCATGAACGTGGATGAGGCGAGGGGAGTATGTAAGGATCGTTGCAGGTGGCGTTCTGCCGACCTCCATAGGGAAAAACGATGTGTGTTTATGTATTTATTTATTTATTTATTTATTTATTTAACAATTTATGTACACACTAAATACAGAAAAGAAGAAGGAACAGAAAATAGTACAAAGGTGATGCTTATTTCTAAAGAAATCTCTTCCAGCATACCTGCGAGAGGAGATAATAAAAAAAGAGATGTAGACATAGTGTGTAAAAGAAGAAGAGAAAATTGAATACATAAAACAGAACTTTAAAAAAACCATATACCATTTTTGTATGTACCATGATGAATTACAAAGTAACACAAGATCCAAGTCATAACGTACACCACTCTTGTTTTATTTGTTTTTGTAATTGTCTGGTAATTTATGTGGTTTGTTATGACTATGACGAATGTAAACCTATGTGCGAACTGGCTGATTTTCATGTACGTACGTCTGCTTCAAAATAGCTTTCATTGCTTCACCCATTGCTTGCATATTCTCGTTTTAATTGACTCACTTGTGAATGAGGTCAGCAACGTTTTTAATGAATATTTTGGCTTCTTCTTTTTTCTTCTTTATCATGTGGTTAGTGGCTAACCTGGTGTCAGTATCTATACCGCCTCTGGGCATCTGACTTGGCTTTACATGCTGTCGAGATATTTCTCTCAGGCTGGTTTCCTCACGATGTTTTCCATCACTGAAGAAAGTAACATTTCTACAATACGCACATGAATCCGACAAATCAGAAGTGGGTGTCTTATAATAATACATTGGCTTTTGATTTTCATTGTATTTAATATTAGAATGGGCCATGTTTTAATACTGGAGCCAAAAATAAATAGGAACGGTGTTGATAAAATTAATGGCTGTTATCAAATATTTAGGCTATTAAATTACTCAAATACTTGATAAGAGCTATCACAGACGAAGTGTGCGTGGTGTTTTTATTAGTATTATATGCATTATATCTTGTATATTTTCCTTGTTTGTAATGGGAAGCATCGTTCACGAATAATTGCATATAAACCACGTTTTTCTTTGACTAATCGTATCTTATTCGCAATTCTGCAGTTGACACACCTACATTTTTCGTAAGTTCAAATCTAACCAGTTTGAAACTAATAGAAAAGTCATCATTTGCAGTACCTAATTTATCGAATTTAGTGTGGACCACATAAATATGCAAGTCATTAAGAAGTGGAGCTGTGAACTCCATGGATCTGCATGTAAAGAAAAAAATCCTAACGGTAAATTGAATTTTCGAGAAATTTAAAAGACTTAATACAAATCCAAACACGGATCGCTAGCGTCGCCACTAGTGATAATTTTCATCCATTATCTATTCATTTCGCAAAAGTGTAGTCGTTAACTACACGTAGTTTCTAGTTCGTGTGTTACACAGGTTACACTAGATGACTAGGGATGCACGATACTCGTATTTGTGTCGATACTTTGGATAGATTCGGACCGATATGCGATACAATTCTAAGATCTTCGATTCTATTCAATTCCGATTCACCAAATTTCGAATTGTCTTCTTGGATGCACGATTTGCATTTATATCAATCCAAAATATCGACTAGATTTCAAATATCTTTTCGTACTTATTAATTCCTCTTAAAGTCTACGCAAGAATTCAGTCCTCTTTTAGTGATCTTTTGAATTGTCTAGTCATGTAATTTATTAGAATTGGGTACGATACGATCCATTTATTCCGATACCGGTTCTTTTGCATCGATCCAAGATATCGGAGTATCGCATTACGTTGTATCGATACTATAAACGCAAACATCGGAGCGGTTCGTGCATCACTAACAAGTCCAAATTAATTTCTCGCACACAGACATCACAAATCTATCTCGACTGATGACGTCACGTGCTGTTCGTCATTACAGGTTTTAACTCGCCGAGAACTGTGACATAATAGCAAATCATGCTAGATTATTTCATAGTTACATATATACGTTATTTTGTCATGCATGTATCTATAGCATTTTATATGTGAAGAAAAACTGTAACTACAATAAATGCTTTTAGATTTTTGGAAGGGGCGAAATGAATAATTATAATTTATAGATCCATCATCATCTGTCTAGCCTTTTCCCAACTATGTTGGGGGTCGGCTTCCAGTCTAACCGGATGCAGCTAAATACCAATATTTTTCATGGAGCGACTGTCTATCTGACCTCCACAACCCAGTTAGTACCGGGTAAAACGATATCCCTTGGTAAGACTGGTTTTAGACTTTTTGGGCCACTGACTACTTGTAACGACTGTCTAAGAACTACAAATTACAGCCGGGACCAAGAGGCACGGAGAAAACTGAGTATGTAATGGGTAGTCACCCATCCACAGACAAACCTAGGCAAGCACGGCCTAACCTAAACTACTACTACTTACTTTATAGATCCATATTAATTGCCCCGATCTAGGAATTTCTTCTGTATCATGGGTGCGTTTACAAACATTTAAAACTGACATACATTAACAGGTAGACCCGGAACAACTACCTGTAGGCATTCAAATATTTGTTCCGTGCGGGAAGCCTACCTAAATAGATTCCTAAATAATAGCGTACCTACTGTTGCATTTGAAACGCTCGATTCAGCGCAGAGAGTTTCATTTCAGTAAGTGCAGTAATGTTTTGTATGTGGCTATTAGTGAAAATGAAAATAAATCTAAGTAACGAAGGAACAGTTCCACCGTTTTTCATTAATATTTAAAACTCTAAAATCATATATCTTTTCTAATATCAAAGTAAAGTTTCATGAAGTAGAAAAATGGATAATATATTTTTCCTTAAAAAGCTGTTACGGAAAAAGCTTATACATTTCTTTCTAAAAATCTGTTAGCTTTTTTTAAATGCAAAGAAGTAGAATTTATTGAGTACTCACTGAAAACTGATTTTCTAAAAACCAGTCATGAAATTGAATGAGGCTTTAAGTAAAATAACGTCAAGAGACGAAGAGTAAATAAAGAAATAATCATTCGCCCTACAAATGTCTTTCCGAATATCACCCTTTTCCTAATAACATTTATAGTAAATTGATTAAATATCCAAGAAAGCGATATTTTGTACAATGAGAAAAACGTGTAATATACTCCTGGAATGTCAATATAAACAGGAACATTTTTTCCCTATTGCGAAAAAGACGGACCCTAATTCCCGCTCGAGCGGAAATAACTAACTTTGTATAGAATGTTCTCAAAAGAGGTACCGTAGACTTGTAATGGTTCGTTGAAGGTCATAGAATTAATTACTTAAATGAAAAAGTTTGGGCATTAACCGACAAGTAAATACTTGGTAAAGTAATGATTATTTTCTTTCTTTTAGCATTTCATCGGTTCGCTTTTGACGAATATCTCGTAGAGACGCTTAATAAATCAACCGCAAAAAAATTGTTAAACCATCAGCCTACAGTAGTCCACAGCTGAACCTAGGCCTCTCCAATCGCATGCCATACAACTCGATTCTCGGTAACTCTTATCTAGCTGCTACCAGTCACCCTAAGCCGACCTTATTAATTTAATGCTAAAATTGAAACAAGGAGCTCGTGGCTTAATAATAACAGCCGCTCGGGTTGATCTTTAGGTTAAACCGTGCTTGCCTAGGTTGGTCTGTCAATGGATTACCGCCCATTACATTCCGACTTTCCTCCGTGCCTCTGAAAGCAAGTTAAGCCGTTGGTCCCGGGTGTCATTTGTAGTAGTAGTAGTCAGTGGAACTAAAAGTCTGACAACCAGTGTTACCAAGGGCTATCGTATTACCTAGTACTAACTGGGTTGTGGAGGTCAGATAGGCAGTCGCTCCATGTAAAATACTGGTATTCAGCTGTATACGGTTTGACTGGGAGCCGACCCTAATATGTATAGTTAGGAAAAGGCTAGGCCGATGATGATGCTAAAATTGAAACAAAAATTTGGAGTAAATCATTGAAGTGAGGTCAAGATAGTACCACAATTCTCGGCGTTATTTTCACAAAGTTAACTTCCGAGACAAAAGCCACGATTTTCAAGTTGGGACCTTGCGAAAAGCCGGCTAGGTAAATACGATTATAACTTAACCGTAGCTAGATTCTTAATAAACACTCCTACAGTAGCTCTCTCGTACTTAAAATTAAGAGTACATAGTTTTAATAAACAGCTAATACTGCCGTTATACACGGTCACTTATGAATATTCAAGAACTATCTAAACTAAATACTATACATAAACTTGATTTTTGCTTAATACTATTTGTAGTAAACACCACTCGGATTATATTTTTCTTAGAATTGTAATAAACCTTATAAAATGTGAATTTTTAAGGTTTCGTACCAAAAGGGTGACAGCGGGACCCTGTTACTTATTCTCCGCTGTCAATCCGTTCGTCCGTCTGTCACAGGGCTGTAATATTTAAAACACATTTTTTTTTTGAAATTTTCACAGATAGTATAATCAAATAGAAACGAGAAGAGAAGACTTTCTTAAAAAAAAATGTAGTGTTAAATATTGTACTGTGGTACGGAAGTCGGAAACCTTCGTGCACGAGTCCAACTCGCACTTGGCCGGATTTTTTTTCTCTCAATAGGTAAACAAACACGATTTGTAATCTCGGTAGGTACCTACTGAAAATTAATGAAGATATTATAATTTTCATGAATTATTTACCGTTTGGCAATAATAATGAATAATTTCTCCGTATAAATACTAAATTATGGGTAAGATAAGAGTTATTTATAAGTCGAAAAACAGAGCCATTGTAGCACACTTCAACAAAGATTTATTTACCACGACAAATTAATTTTAATTGTTGAATGTTTTTATTACATAGGTAATAGGTACATGTTTGGATATATTTGAACATCAGTCAACTTATTTTCTGAAATTTGTTCTCGTCATCTCAATCGAAAAATCAAACTATGGTTAGTGTGTAAACAATAAATTAAATGTAAACGATTTCAAATTAGTGGGAAAACAAAATGGCGCAAGTTTCCGCCATTTTATTTTTACGTATCTGAGATGATATCTAAGTTACAATCCTCGCCATCAGATTAACTTTGAAAGATTTTGTACCATTCAATACTTGTTTGTATTTATGCCAGCTCTTGATTAATACAGGTCATGGCTGCTATTTTGAAAATATAAGATCGGGGCAAAAGTTTCTTCGTAATTTGTACAAAAATTCAAGATATTCCTTTCAAAGTTTAATTACATTTAATTATAATATACGAGTATATTTGTGCCATTTTGTTCGATAACTTGTTGCCATCTTGTAGGTAGTGATATTCCCGTTGCTGTACAAATCTTGGGATTTTTTATCAAAAAAATGCTAGAACTAGTTTTAACAGTTCTCTCTTGATGTTAACCTAACCTAACACTACCCAAAGAATTCTGAAGAGACCGAAACATGTGAAAATCTGAGGGTGCAAGGTCAGGACTAAATGGTGGATGCATTAACACTTCCCAACCAAGCTCTCAATTTTTGATTTGTGGCCAAAGATGTGTGTAGTCTGGCATTATCATGATGAAAGATCACTCCTTTTCTGTTGATCAATTCGGCTGTTTTTTCTCAATTTCTTGCTCTTAATTGTTGGCAGTAGAGATCCGAAACGATGGTTTTGCTCAGCGGTAAAAGCTCATAATGAACGATGTCCTTCCAATCCCACCATACACACAGCATCACTTTTTTAACCTTTTCAAATGAGTCAAAACTGTTTTGTGATCAATCCTCAGTTTCTCGGCTATGTCGAAACCACTAATATGCCATTTTTTCTCCGCTTTTTCAAAAATAGCATCGACTTTATCCGTATGAGGGCGACCAGAGCGAGCTGCATCTATGACATCAAAATTCCCGGACTGAAAACGCTTGAACCAACTTTGTGCTACTCTTACTGACACTTAATTAGGTCACAATTTTTTTCAGTTTTTCGTAATAAACTTCAGAATGTATCGAATATCTTCGTTAGATTCACTCATTTTTACGGACAGAAAAACAATGGAAAAATCGCGGGAAAGTGTTAGTTACTTTTTATTTTAAAGTTTATTTATTGATATTAAAACCAGCCAGTTACAAACAGTATAACCAAAGAGATTTTTCTTCAATTTTATACATACAAAATACGAAAAGACTTTTCCCCGACCTATTAAAATCAAAATGGCGGAATTTAGGCAGGCCAGCCGTCATACAAACATATTCAAATCCAGCTGCAAGAGCCAACGCCTGTCGGCAGTGCAGCCGTCCCGTAGACATCTGCTTAGCTTACGGGTAACGGCTGCGTAGCTGACCATTGTCAGCTGCGACATCAGCTCCTGTCATCTACGCGATACCTGCGGCATTTGCGGTTCCTACCGTACCGTTGTATTTTTGTGTCATTTTGTATGCACGTCCCTGCGACAAAAAATTTTTTTTCTTCATTTCTCTGTGCCCAATGCACAGAGAAATGAAGAAAAAAAATTTTTAAGAACTCAAGTCAGGTGGTGTGTGGACCGCGGTGTAAACCGATCGTACAGTAGTGAGTAAACAGTCACGCTGTCTAGGAACTCGCCACTGTACGCCGAGTCCCTACTCGCCACTTTCCTTTACCAACGAAAATAGGGCTTACATATAAGTATCAAATCATTATTGGAAAAAAACAAAAATACATTTAATGTACCTTTTCGTAAATCTCATGGTTTAAGAGTTAATAACAATAGAGTGCATTACCGTGCACGGAGAAAAACAATGGTAATTGTCTGTAATTAAAATGCGTGACTTACGAGCCATTCACATTATTGCGTAACGAGATTATAAAAGATTACATCGATAATGCAGCTTCGCTATTACATACCTTAGATAAGATAAATTGAAATATAGGTCCATCCATTACCTACATTCACGCATAAACTCGGGTGTTATTCCTTTGGGGGTGGGCAGGCATAAATAAACTACAGAACGCTAAGCTGCTAAAATCCTTACATTCTCCTTTAGCCTCGTCCACGTTCATCAATATGGTGTGGTAAGAATTCCAAGTCAGACCAGGATAGGCACTAACCACACGATAAAGAAAGCATATGGTGTGGTAAGATCACCTCACCTCCAAGCTAAGGTTGCCATGCCGACAGCTGCATCGCTAGGGACTAGGGACTAGGGAGAGCCTAGTCGCGAGCATGCCTGTTGCCTTGGTCCAGACGCGTCCATTCACTAATAAGCCTTACCTCTGCAGTGTGTGGACAATGTTGATCCCTTGCTGTTCATGGGTATAGAATGACAGTTGCTTGCTTGCTTCAATACTGAACTATAAACGAATTATATCTGACTAGCTTCTTGCCAGACTTCGTTCCGTATTCCCAACCCATCTTGAGGTGTAAGGGACGCACGTGCGTATAAGGAAGCTATGAAAAACAATACCCAACTCAAATGACAGGATTTGGAGTGTTGTTTGTACTGAAACTGGCAAGACTGAAACGTAAAGGAACTACCAGAAGAATTTTCCTTAAACTTAAGTACCTATTACATAAGACTTATATTATATTTAAACTGAAAATATATAAGTCTTATCTTTTACTTACATAAATATTCGTTACTTCTAGAAATCCGCAGTGTTGACTTTTAGTTTTTATTGGCAAAATATCCGTTTCGAAGCAATAAAAGCAAATCTTTTGCGATTTGTTTTTTCGCTTGCTTCGTTTAATGAAATATCTACGCTGAATTTGTTGACAAGCCTTTACGTAATGTAGCCAAGGAGTTAAAATCATTGCTATTTCTATAGAGAAAAGAAATATCTTTGAATTGCAGGAATTCATCAGAGAAATCCCCTTTTAACCGATTTCAAAAAAAGAAGGAAGTTCTCAATTCGGTTGTATTTTTTTATGTTTGTTACCTCATAACTCCTTCATTTATGAACGGATTTTAAAAATTCTTTGTTTATGTGAAAGGATATACCTAAATACTTTCTGATTGGTCCCATAGAAATTTCATCAACATCGGTACAGTAGTATGGTTTCACGATGTTGATGTCACTTTTAGCAAAAAAAACCGACTTCCAAAAAAACATTAAATAATTCTAAAACTTTACTTTACTTTCGGAAGTCGGATTTAGCCACTGACTTTTCATTTAGTGAACTGTTGTCAATGTAGGTAGGTACCAGAGAATATTACAGAGTGAGAAAGAGATTCAGGTAAATACCTCCACATACCTCCATCTCTTTCGCACTCTGGAATAACATTTAAACAATTCTGCTTTATAACGGCATTGTAACCTCCTGAACCCTTTTATCAAATTGTCAAGTTTCATGCAAAGGAACCACATGATAAATATAGCCTTCAAATGACAATTTAATGAGATTAACCAGACAATCAACAAAAAATCGTGGCTCGTTTAACGTGTATTTTCACGGAAGTAGCTCATTGTGTGGGCGACATCACAGGAGTCCATCATTATCCAATAAAATATGTTTATAAATATTCAGTTGTTATGTAATCAAAATTCATCCTTTTGACCTTGAACTTGTAACATAATGTCACTGCAGTCTATAAAGCTACGATTACGTCATTGGAGAACCATAATTGACAATGCGGTCTTAATGTTAATTTTAATTTTAAAGAGTCTTGTACGTCGTACCTACGATAATAGTTATTAATAGGTAGTAAAAGAAGCTACGTGAGGATAATAATCATTTATTATCGATATATTTTTTATACCCAAACATCAAGCATCACAGATAACAAACTCGATGAGTCACAGGATGCGACTAACCTTCGGCCATTTTATCAAAAGTAAAGTTTTGGAACACCTGTGTTTACTAATACAGCGATAAGGCACACGTAAACTGATTATCCAGAAAACTCGTAAATATAGATAGATAGTACAAATACTTTATGATTCACACACAACATACGGTTATTTGCTGTCGAACAGGCAAGGCACAGCCATCAGCCATAATTTGTCCCGAATTATTTTTGTAAGTTCTATAAAGGTGTCTGATATTTTCTTAATCGCTTAAGTTGTACAAATATTATTAGAACACATACATACTTGTGAACGCAGCCATAAAGACAATTTTATGCATACATTTTCTGATAATTTTTTTTTTCTTCCACAGAATGGCTCCAGCGCAAAAGAACATGGAAATGTGTGGTGAAGAAATACATTCGGAACTAAAAGTTAGTCCAGTAACGTACAAAAATGGCAAAGGTGACCATTTAGAGAACAATAATACAGTGTTAAGGGACAGTGCTAGTGAAGTGATAAGTGACGCTGATTTTGATTTAAAAAAGTATGAAGCCATGGAATTCAAGGCTCAATGGCGGTGGCCGGACCTCACCGTTCAAATTCTTTTGCATTTAGTTTCAATATACGGATTGTACCTGATGATTAGTAACCAAGTTAAGCTGTACACAATATTATTCGGTAAGTTTACATTTTTATTACCTTAACACATTTACTGAATACCAAAAACTTACCTTCTCCATCTTCCGTTACAAAACACGGAAAAAACTGAAAGGGGTATTATCTATGGGTGAATTTGCTATGTTGTGGCGTTCTAGTGAAAGGATGAACAAATAAGTGAACAACTTGACTCTTGACTTCAAAGAATTCACTTTGACTTTAGAAAGTTGTGAAACTACAGCTTCCTTTCTGAAAAATCCTTCAACGAATTTAAATATTGCTGAAACATTTCGGACGTGTTTCGGCAAGTGAAAATTGAGATAAAGTCAAGTTTCCTATTCGTACCAATATTTATTTAGGTTTTGTAAATGAATTTGATGCTACCAATTTCAAACTAATTTACCTACATCTTTAAGATTTACTCAAACGAATATTAAATTCATTATAATCTCGTTTAAGAAGTTCTAACTGCCGAAACTTTTACGCAAACCAAATATTTTCATTTCCTTTTAATTCGACTTTGTCGTTTTCCGTGTCTATATTTATTATATCTTCATTGTTGCGCAAATGAACATAGATTCTGATATCTAAATTAAAAGCCATAGATACTGATCGATAGATAGAATATACTTTATTGCATACCAATATTGATAATGTTTCTTTTTAAATAAAGTCCTATTTTTTCAGCATTCTGCACAATATACACGTCAGGATTTGGTATAACAGCGGGTGTGCACAGGCTCTGGTCACACCGGGCGTACCGCGCGCGGTTACCGCTGAGGATACTGCTGGCCATACTGTTCACCATCACTGGACAGGTAAGATTATTTCAATACTAAGTAAGCACTTGCGTGGACTGGCCATGTTAGCCGGAGAACAGACTGTTGGAGTAGACGTTTTCTTGAGTGAAGATGAAGACCACAAATCGGCATGAATTAGGTGGGATGCCCTCAGGCTTGGTGGAGCGACGATATCTCCAGGGTGATTGGAGCAACTGAATGAAATTTGTCGAGAATCGAACTAAATGACGTGCAAATGGAGAGACCCATGTCCAGCTGTGGACTGCTGTGGGCTGATAATCTTGAATCAGTGGCGGTTTTTGAGTTTGTTTTCACCTACACGACATCAAAGTTAGTATTGTTTCGGCATTTGTATTAAGTCAGTAAAAAAAAAATTGGTGTTTATTGAAATTGATTAATAAAGTTCCTGGTAAATAAAATGGGGAGCATGTTGATGAAGAAAGACAAAACTTAAAGTACCTAAAACATTATCTTAGAAAATGAAATTACATTTTATAATCGTATTTTATTTGGTGTAGACATGTTTGCGTATGTGCGACGAATGACTGATGGAATGTTGCTCTACTAGGCCAACGGTAGGTTGGCAAATTGTCTCTATGTGGCACAACTTTTATAGCTCGCGAAACTGGTATTTAGTGCTGATTTTAATAAGGTACCTTTCTACCGGTAGAGTTTAAATGATGGCTAAAATATATGATTGAATTCCCCTCATTTCATAAATGGGAAATAAAAAGAAATACTCGTGTTTTGAAGGCCCCTTTTGATTTAATCAACTTGTATTAATACAAAAACTCGTATTAAACGGGTCAAAAGACAGGTCTTACGCATAACTGGCCAGCCAATCTGTAAATATGAATTGACTCTTGTATCACGTCCTATAAACATCAGACAAAAAATTGTAGTTACTAACCAAAACAAGTTATAAAACCACTAAGAACAATAAGAATCACCTGTATTTTTATATCCGTTTAAAAATCTACGTAGACATAGAATTCTTATGTATGTAAAGAAGAGCACTGAAGAAGGCTTTTAGTTCAGCAAACAGTTAGAATATCTGTTCACTATTGGTACCTGAAAAATCCCGCTCTCAAAAATCTAATTCAAACCTACATTATACGAACACCTGCTAGCGCTTGGCTGGCGACATTTTCCAGCTCAAACTTAAATTCCTCATATTTTCAGATATTAGAGTATAAACTTCAAAATTCCATTTCACATTGTTGGTTATCAATTAGTTCAGAACAACCTGTATATCGGACCGAGTGAAGTGTGGAAATAACAGCATTGACCTTAACTTTATTAAATATCAAACTAACTATTATTTCTTTCAGTACTTTGTTAGTGTTAGACTGTCTAATGCATTTATTACCCAAATATGAGACTGACAACGCATTTTCGACGGAACTAGTTAAGACCCTAAGGCGGTCGGCAACTTCATACTATTGCAAAAGAAGCCTCTTTTTTACTTTCCTTTCGTTAATTATCTCATTTCTCACTATCTCGAGGTAGTAAAAAACTCTTTTGCTCCACCCAGAAAAAATAGTAACATATTCTAATGAATAAAACCATTTTAAAAATACAAGATTTTCCAAAAATACTTACTAAAGCCCCAAACATTAGATTTTTTACCTAGTGTACTCGTAGTTTTTAAAAAACGAAATTCGCTAATCGCAGTTCTATTACGTAGATAATAGAAGCAATTTTCGCTGGGATAACGTAACAGTATAGTTGGGTATGCTAGCCACTTGAGAGCACATGATAGAGCAGCACACCAAAGCTCTCGAAAACCTCCCTAGAAAGCCATTGAATGCAGTCGCTGTGGCCGAAATTGGCTAGATGGCATCATCATCATCATAATACCAGTAACGTACAGCCTGTAGGTATTTCTCCGAAGAGTAGGATAGCGAATGTCCGTAATCAGTACATTTCTCCAGTTGCCTACGAGTGAAATTGAGATTTTAAATCGTCTTAACTTTTTAATGGCTTGAACCAACCATGGCGTGCTTACAGAAGCTCTGCATTCCACGCCATTGCATCGGCTCTAGCCTAAGTACTTACTGGAAAAATTCGCAGACCGTATTTGACTTTGCTTATTTAAGTTAGCGGTTCATAATATGAAACTTATTCGAATGCACATAATGTGCATATTCCTATGAGCGAATCTAAATAAAAGTTCTATGTTAAATATTATAAAGCTTTATTTATTCACGAGTAAAGTCGATTTTCGTATACAGGGTGTAACTCTAAAAGCGAAATTCACGTCTCAGGTGGTGATTCAGACCACCAAACTGAACAACATTCCTGAAGGAACATGAGTCGAAAAAATTTAATAATTTTGACTTCCCGTTCAAAACATCGCTCGTATTACATGATATGACTGGCTTTTGCCCGCGGCTTCGCTCGCCAATCAATTCGGGTTGTACTCTGCTTGTAATAATATGTATAATTCAATCATGATTCGAAAGACACTTGGCGCTATCTATTTTATCATAAGAACATCATAAGAATATTAGTTAGGAAGTAAGGATAATTCCGATAGGCAAGCCGCTAGGGATAGACGGTCAAAATTACTTGCTTTGCTTTTTCCGCTTAATGGAACAATACGAGTTTTCGTTTTAAAATCATTTATTTTTCTTTACATCTATAACTTTAAAAACACTCGTCACTTCAACTATAATATTAATTGTCGAAATATTTTCTTGGCCTATAGATTACCTATACACAAAATGGTGATAATCCTTTTGAACTCTTTAAATTACTGGCTGTTGTTATTCTTATTTTTTTCCGTTGTATTGTCGTCTATAAGAACTTATTTCCTGTTTTAAGTACGCTTGGAGTACTAAACTTCTAGTAATCAAAAACCTCTCAGCAGTAGGTAGCCAATTCTTCTGAGGATAGGCTTCCACAGCCCTTATTGACAATTTAGTCTTTTTTGATAACCTTCTTAAACATGATCTCGTATATTCTTTTCATTTCATAGCAATCGTCGACAGTTGTTGTCCCTTTTTTTGAATAATTTGGTAGGCACTATGGTCCGAGTAGGATTTTATTAGCATACGCGTCCCTACAAACTATCTAAGACTTTTGTTTGTGTGATTTTTTGACCTTTTTCAAAGAAGTATTATCGATATAGGGTTGCTTGATTGATAGTTTTTTCTTTAGATTTTCTCAGATTTCATTGATGTATAACTACTAGAAGGGCCACTGCATTCGTTCGAAGGTAAGTTATCGTCTCCAGTTGGTTCTGTTTCAGTATCATCTTTCGAAATTGCAGGTTCGCATTTTATGAATTCTATTGGGACTTCTGACACATTTTCGGGACAAATATTCGTTTTGAGAACTCGTTCAAAACTTTCAATTTGTTTTCGTTTTGTAAATGCAGACAGTTCTTCTAGGACTATAACCTTTTCATTCTTTTGGCAATCAAACTTGTGTGGGACAACACCTTTTTTCAATTTAAGTTGTCCGCCCATCAGCTTGTATTTAGAGTAGTTTGCCATGTCCTCCTCAACCTGTGCGAGAAAAACATTAATGAATGTCACAAAACTGTCCAGTAATTGTGCTTGTAGGTATTGCATAATGAATACTTGCCCGCGACCCTGGTTACCCCAGCTACCAACTAAATAATTGTAAATGTGGTTCATAAATTTCAGTCAAACAAATCGAAATCAAAGTAATACTTACGTCAAAATGATCTTCGCAGCAATATAAACCGCTTTTCTCTGAAAGAGGAGTTTTATCATTCCTCTTCATTACTTTACACCATTTTCTTCTAATATCTGCATCTCGCGGAACTCGAAAAAACAGTTTTTTCGGTGTAACAGCTGTTGTGTTAATACATTTAGGCACAATACAATATTTATATGATGGCATTATTATCAATAGTAATCACAAATATGAAAGAGAATAACAAAATTATCAACAATACAGACGAGAGCACTGCGAGTAACTGCGGGCAAGCGGGTAGGGATAGTGAGGAGGTGCGGGGTAGCGCGGGACGGTGTGCTATAGAGCGGGACGATGCGAGGTAGAGCGGGACGGCGCGACTACGGCAACGGCGCGCAGCGGTGGACGAGGGCGATCGAGACGCCAGATGACGTAATGGCCGCCGCTGTAATACAGTGTTCTGTGCGCGAATAGTTCGAGCATATCATTTTAGTTATTGGCGTCGTGTTGTGCGCGAATATGCTTCACTGAGTAGGTGTAGTTATTTTTAAAACGGATTTTAGATGGCCATTCTGAGCAAAGTTTAGGGCTTATTTAAAAATAAGGGTCTTCGTTACTACGATACTTCAAATAAATACCTAATAGATGGACTTAAATCTGTCTTGCAATAACTATTTTGTTATAACTAAACAATTACCTACTCAAACTACATAAATGTTTCCAGTAGATTACTGATCTCCAATATATTAAAAAGATTGCTGTCATCGATCGATAAAGTTGCCCAAAACTATATTCATCCTATTAACTGGTAACTGTTCTACGTAGATGTATTTTATGCATCAACTAATAATTTTTTTTGTATTTTTTCTAAGAAAAGTAGGTAAGTACATAGACAGACGAGTTTAATAATCAATCAGACATTGCTAGTATGTAATCTTGTAAAGGGGTCATAAAGATATTATAAAGAAAGATACGTTACGTTCATATTGATCGGCGTTCAAATCTCGTTACGTTTTACGACTGCGATAGATAACACAGAAAGTATGATAAAGAAAGAAATAGCTATTGCGCTTTTTTTTTTACGAATGTGAAATCATCAAATGACTTCTCCCGCTCTGGGTGGAGTGGACAATTGTCGTAATTTAAGTACTATAAAAAAAATAAAAAAAATTGTTTATTGTCACAAAGAAACATAATTAGTATACACTGTTTAACATGATGCTAATTAACAACTACTACTTCATAGCTATTGCGCTTGAAGTACTTAAATTACGACAATTGTCTGAATTTGTCTGCAACAATTTGCGCGCGCTAGTGCGATATCTACCTCTTTTTATTTATAATATCATGGAGGTAAAGTCAAAAGTCCGGCCTGTTAAACCCCCCCCCCCCCACTCCTACCGCTCCACTGCCAGACTTCACATAAATATAATTCCCCTCGGCCACCTTCAACTAAAGTAGCTTTTTAATCACAAAGGTCACGACCATGGCAACTAGTATCGCCAAAATGTTTCAGGTCAGGCGAATGAGTGATTTAGCTACTTTCCCTTATTTTTATAGCCTATAACTATCGGTTTCGACATTAATATTGTCTGTTATTAAAACAATTTCTATGAATACATACGACCTTCTGGTTTTGTGACTAACAGCTGTGATTACACGAGTGCTGTTTAGAATATTACTATAATGTTTGTTATTTCTAAAGCAACGTTCAGAAACACGCCTTCTGCACTTTGTATGAAAAAATTGGTCCACAATGGGCTTTTTTTTAAAACGACCGTCCGCGTCCTGTAAAATTGATACAATTGCCATTGTCTTAATTTCTTCAAATTGTATTTTGGATAAATAATGTGTTATCCAAATTATTCTACCCGCTGAGTACACCAATCATACGTATATTTCAATACATTCATTATCAAAATTGATTCCTACGTGAAAATAACAGTTTGATTGAAAATAAAACTTAGGGGAAAATTCACGTGAGGTTGATCATTAACGTTAAGTGATGATTTTTGAGCTTGTTATAAAAGTCCATAGAATTTCCGACACTGAAATGTAACGTAGTTTTAGCGATTGAATGACGTTAGCACTGCGCAGAGCTCCATGGAAGCCCACGGTAGAACAACGATTAATAAGATAGCGCACTAATACTTGAAGAGCGAGGTGGAATGAGTAAATTTCCACATAACTAATTAGATTAGAAACTAAATATATATTTACTGAACCTACTTTAGCAATTGTCATACGACACCGCTCTTCCGCGAGGAAAGGCAGTGAGCGCCGCTCTTCCGCGTGGAAAGGCGGTGAGCACCGCTCGTCCGCGCGGTCGTATGTCGTGTGGCAGGCATCAAAAGATTTCATACAAGCCAATGCGACGTGAGATCCGCTTAATCACCCGACCGCAAGGACTAGCGGTGTCGTGTAAGAATTACCTTAGTCATGTTTCCAATTTGTTGATAAACCCAACACACACACACGCAATCAGAAAAATTAAACTGGAACATTTTCGATACAGATAAATTGTCGCGTTGTTTAGAGATAGTAGATAATTAAATTTATATCTTATATCTGCATCGCTGATTAAAATTAGCCAACAATTATAGTAACTGTGTTATCCCTGCTTTACAAACTTAGTTTTACGCATGTGATGAAGGATAACTTGCAAGGCTCCTGGTGCCAGGAACTGGAAGTTAGCAGCCTTACCGCCACGGCTTATCTTGCACCTGGGGTGCAGGTTTCATATCTAATCTAGACAAGGCGGCTTTGATAACATTATCTTTGAGCTCTTTGCTGACTTCCCAGCTACATTAGATAGAGTCAAATTACGTTGAACATGGTGCTTCCGCCCCGTTTACGACCTCAGCCGATACCACTTGTTTGTTGTCCCTGTTTTGTCCACGTGAGTCCAGCCAAACTCGTGGCATGACCTTAGTAATTTATTCCATTTGCTGTATCTCCTGTCGCCTAGTCGTTTAGTACGTGGCCAAGAGGTTATTATCATGTACCACCTGATCTCAATTTCCAGTTCTTTTTATGAATATTTTGATGAACATAAACAAGAATTGTTTAACCAATTGTTGTTTCTGTGAATCTCGAAATCAAACCTCGTTAGTTAATTATATTCTAAAATAAGCAGAATACCTCTAAGGGTATCCCTAGAGGTATTCTACTTATTTTACAAAGGAGTCCATTAGCAGTTCCACAACGGAAAGAAAGAAAAAGCAGTAACCTAAACTAGTGCAAAACTGAGTTTTTTTTCCTTTTATTTACACAGCGCTGTTGATTCCTGGATAAACAGACGGTAATTGATAAACTCGTCAAGTAACACGATCTGTGAATACAATCTTTGAGTAAACACAGAAAATTACTTAGTGACGAGTGTTTGCTATGCGGAATATCGCAGGTGTTTGAGATAAAAACCTAGTCATTTAGGGAAAACGTTCCGATATTTTGCTTATTCTTATTCTTTATTGCACACAAAACAACAAAAAAAATACACATACAAATTGCAATAATATAGCTTATGTACAATGGCGAGCTTAACCCAGAATTGGGTTTTCTTACAGCAAACCAAATTTTGATTGCGAAATTTGCATAAGAGGATATACCTATGTGCATTAACAGAACATCTTATTACTTAAATTAATAAATTTTATAAACTAAACTACATACATACAGTATAATATACGTAATACATACAATATACATATAATACAATGTCTATATTATGTAGAATCCTATTTACCTACATATTGATCATTTCGACAGGAAATGTTCCCTTATTCCTTTCCTGAACACTTCTAACGACGGGCTATCCCGCAAGGAGTGTGGAAGTGAATTCCAAAGGCGCACAGCACGAACAGTAAATGATCCATCATACCGACTTGAGGAGTGAGGAGGGAAACGAAGGAGAAGAGATGATGATGAGCGACAAGGTTTACATCTTTTTTTTTTTTTTTTTTTTTACGGATGGGAAATCATCAAATGACTTCTCCCGCTCTGGGTGGAGTGGGAGGGAGTGTCAGACTCTTACTGACTAAAACCCATCCATGTTCCTTCATTGCCCTTTGTGTTCCAGGGCCACGGTATCTCTTTCGAACAGTCCCGCAGCCCCGGCAGAAGGTTTACCTCTTGGAACAAGGTTATTGATTCAGTAATGAATAAATAGTCATATTTAGTCTGGGCATTGATTTATTTATTTATGTACACATAAAACACATAGGTACACTGAAAATAACATACAAAAGGTACCGCTTATTTGAAATAAAATATTCAATTATTATTCGCTTATTAAACTGTACATATATTGGAGCAAGTGTCTATTTTCTGGAATTTATGTTGGATATATAATATTGGCTGTGTTGCCTTTTAATTAGAGTAAACCATATATTTGAATACAAGAAATTAAAGTGAACGTAATCCATTTTTCATAAAGGAATGTTTTCTTTGAGTAAAATTTGCTATCTCCAGTATTTAGAGTATGTTGAAAAATTCCACCCTGTACTTATATAAGTATAAAAAGCTGTGGTTTCTAAACGTTTGTTTTTTTTTTAAATTAATGTTATGAAACGAAAATGTCGCCCATGTAACAGAACTAAAATAACACAAAAAGACTTCTCTCAAAGATCATCCAACATACACGCGAAGCTTGGTTTAAAATTAAATTAAACTAGACTTACGAGGACGCCATGTCTCTTTCGGTTGACTTTTATAATTTGATGTCTGCTAAATTAGTAGCAAAACCCAAGGATTTAGATAGAAAAACTAAATGTCTATCTTACATAATATACAGGATGTTCTGTCTGCTACGGGCAGGAAATACTTATACACTTACTTCGTTTATTCATTTTTCTTACTTACTAGTTACATTTTTAAATATTTTTATCAACAAAAATTATATAAAAAACATTTAAAAATATAAAAAATAGTAGCCCACCAGCACTGGGAACAGGGTCCGAGCTGCCGGTGGTCAGGGCTCTTGAGAGAGGAACCTCCTAACAATACGCGCCGTGTCCAGGAGTACCGCTTTCTGAATCAAGCCCTTGATCCAGCTGCCAAGCGCGAGCCTCCTCAGGATACACTTCTAACGACGGGCTATCCCGCAAGGAGTGTGGATACACTTACTTATTATTATTACGTTACGAACAACGGCCAACGGCAATTTTGTTTTGTATTTGACATGATAGGAGTAGCATTGAACATAACAAGACTGTGTATTTATACCTTTAAAAAACGGCGCAAATATGACAAATACCAAAAAGT
The DNA here is from genome assembly GCA_905220335.1 of Noctua pronuba. Classification (NCBI taxonomy): domain Eukaryota; kingdom Metazoa; phylum Arthropoda; class Insecta; order Lepidoptera; family Noctuidae; genus Noctua; species Noctua pronuba. The sequence goes on along the minus strand of LR999903.1, from coordinate 11,229,030 downwards.
TACGTAGTTATAAAACTGTCATTATTCTCAAGAAAATAAATATTCTGTAGTTTATTGTCGTCCTGTATAAACGATAGTTAAGTACTTGTTTTGTAAGATAGACAAGTTAAATTGAACTGCTGCGGGCGGCGCGGAGGCGCTTAAAACTTGATACTTTTAAATTCAGTGGATTTGAAGCTAAAGAAACTTGTAGCAAGTTAAATCAATCATTACTATCGCTTTCTTAACGTGTATTTGTCTGGATAATGTAGCTGTTTGTGGAAAATCCTTACCATAAATGCGAAAGTAAGTTTGTTTGTTACCCTTTCTCGTCTAAACCACTTAACCGATCATCCTGAAATTTTGCATATACGTTGTCAGGTATACAGAAACGGACATAAGGTACCTTTCATCCCGAAAAAAAGTACTGTTCCCTAGGAAAACAACAATAACGTTCTTATGATAATAGATGGCGCCAGCTCTCTTTCGAATCATGATGGAATTATATTATTACAAGCAGATTCCCAATTTGATTGTCAAATTCTAAATTAACGCGAGCGAAGCCGCGGGCCAAAACTAGTGGACTATAAGTTCAGGGAAAAAGAATAAAACAACACAGCTTTGGTTAGCATTGTTTTTTGTTGGATATTGATTCAAGCAGATGTCATAATAGGCAGACTATGATTTTTGTCCATAAAATTTAACTTAATTAAAATGGCAATATAAATGCAGTGATAATTTTACAGATAAAACAACTACTTCCATTTCTGAATGAATAAATGAAAACTTGAAAAAGTATAGGCTCGCACCCTATTATATGGGACATAAACTTAACTGGCAAAATGCGGGTGTACTATTAGGTAGACTTATGCCTAAGACTTCGGGATTACAGGCGTGATGTTGTGTTATGTGTGTTAAAAAAATATTTTTTTAGTTATAAACTAGGTGTGCTACACGGTTTCACCCGCCGTTTCTCTTTTTGCTCGGCTCTTCAGGGTCGTACCGATGACATGCTAAAACCTTCCTTACGAATTGGGCTAGAAAATACAAAAGGATTTTTTCAAATCCAACTATTAGTTCCCCAGATTAGCGCGTTCAAACAAACTTCCGAGACAGCATTGTTTTCTCAAACCGAAATACTTTTGAAAGCCACACATTGTCCCAGAGCTCTTATTGTCACAACTAACGCTATATCGTCAAGTTTTAGTCTACTCAGGGAGCTAGAACTCCCACGTATTCTGAGAAATCAGACCAAAATCCGAAATAATATCCCACAATGTGTTATAAAGCTTAGCTACCTAAGGTTATATTATTATATTAATACTTACCTTTTTGGTATAAAATCCACTGAGTCGTAGTCCCAACCTGATGTCCTTCTGATAGTACGAAATTGTCCGGCAATAAAGTTATACCTATCCTACTAGCTTTTGCTCGCGGATTCACTCCCCTTATGTAACGGAAATTAATTCACGGGAACGTTTCAATTGAAGCCTACAACACTAGGGGATAATGTAGCTTCCCGTTAGTGAAAGTATCGGTTCAGTAGGTAGTTCCGAAGATTGGGTTTAAAGATTCTTTGTTTATTCTAAAAGAACATACATTGTTCACTTATCGAATAAATACATAACTAAGGTAAAGTGAAGTCCAGTAGTTAACAGTTAATGTAGGTAGGTACGATGTCGACATATTATTGTGTGAAAGACTAGCTTATATCGTTAACTTAATAGTTTTGTGGTGTTAGTAACTACTACATGAAAGAAGATGTGTTCCTGATATACTAACTTAAAAACGTAAAAACTTAGGAACTTTTACCTTTTTATAATATTAGTAATATATTATAAGCGGGTCGCTATAATACGGAACGGAAGACGCATTTTAAGTAGGTAATTAATTATTACTTGTGCGTAAAATTCGTTTAGATACCTACATGAATTTTACGCACAAGTAATAATTACCTACGCTGGTTTGTAACCTCAAACATATTTTAGGCGTTTAGTAGAATTATTGGTGTATTTCTGTTTGAAATGCACTTTCTTTAGAAATGAACATATTGAACGTTCCTGAGCCCGTCATAACGTTATTGTCAATTACATTGAAAGTTGTTTGGTACGAATACATTTATAGTAATTACAGTTGTGGTGTTGTTGCTTGATGCTCGTGATCGCCATGATCAAATGAAGTCAATTGCACGCATTGACCTCTCGTCCAGCCTTGGCGACAGAACATCATAAAACAAACCGTATCACTGCTCGTTACATAGCCATGGTTATTCTACATGAAACGTGTCCTTTCATTTTCAGTATACTTAGGCAAAAAGTTTAATTGGCTAGTGAAATGTGTTTCTCATGATTAGTGATCGGATATTCGGATGCATATTTACCTAAAGTACATTTCTTTCCGGCAAAGGGTACAAAAGTGTGGAAGCAGCTTCTTATAATATTTTTTTTTCCCGATTTCGCGGGATTTCATTAAAAAATATGTAGTGTGCATAAAATGTATTGTAGTATAGAATAATAAATATTCATATTCTGTTTAAAACTGGGCAAGAAATTTGTGGAAACGTAAAAAATTGCTTCAACTTTAAAAAAATTAACTTTAGAAAATATAACTGGACTTATAACAATGATTATTTTGATAGTCGTACTCGCACTCCCAACACTCAACGGTAAATATGCATCCGAATATCCGATCTCAGTAATGGTATTCACAGGAATCGCCAAAATAGTTTTCTAAATTCTCGTACAACATTGATTTGTCAGCTTTGTTATTTAGTATTTTAATCCCCAGCTCAGCTGTTGTTAAGTGTTGGTAATCTTATTTAAAACAAACCCTGGACAAGTCCTCGAACCAAGAGCTATGACCTTCTTTGATTGTAAACACTGTTTTATATCCTTGGAGTCTGTAAAACCGCGACAGATTGGACAGGTATGTCAAAAGATATATTCCTCATACTCAATATTTGTCGTTTTGCAATATGTCTGGCAGACATCGTCCCTCCCTTCCCTTAGCAATCAAATAACAATTTTTAGTGAGCAATAAAATAGATGTGTACAGAAACCTCGCAGATGAGTTATATGAATAAGAGAGGCGAATGATAAATATTACCAAATGAGATATTTGATCAACTCAATTAACAGGCTTTAATGAATTATTCACAGACCCAGAAGATAAAACCTCATTAATGTGACTTAGATGACATCTTCTGTTTCAGTTATTTCTTTGGAATTTATGAAATTACATGACGCTAAAAACTCAACTGATAACTTACTTGTAAATAACCAATCTGCACTACATGCTACCCTGTTACACCTGCTGTTAAAATGAAGTAATTAAAATACTGCCAAGGCCTAAGAATGTATGAAAGCGCATCTGTTTTCTTGTATATCTTACGGCTAAAAGCCGAAGAAAGGTTACACCTAGTTCTAGCCGGCTATACCTAGGTGCGGGCGGTAACTATCATTTTTATTGCTAGGACACACCGACCAAATGGATTAGGTTAGGTTACTGTGACCAAACGCGCGCAAGCCGAGCGAATCCAAATTGGTTGCATTATAACAAACTGTTACCGGTCGCACCAAGGTATAGCCGGCTAGAACTAGGTGTAACCTTACTTCGGCTTTTAGCCGTAACGTATACGGAAAAACCTAAACTCGTAAATAAGGAATAGTTTATTTACTTGACTTTAACCGTGATCTTGTTACTAATTAAACGTTGTCATAATAAGTTAGGCTTCGTTAGTAACTACTTAGTAAATCAGAACCACTAACTTCCTACTCCGCTTCACTTCAAGTTCAAACTAGTTACCTCCTAACGCCTCTTAACTCCGTATCGCTACCGACCTCAATTGAATACTATACACTAGTTACTGGATGGTTAGTTATGTAATTTGCTCTCGAACTCGTTCCATATAAGAAAAGCTTAACATAACACGTGTGTCGCCATTTCACATTGCATCAATATTTTATTTTAGCTTATGCTCGCGACTTGCCCGAGTGGACTTCCGCTATTGTCCCACCGGATCGTAATACCGGAATAAAACATATTATATCTGTTAATCCAGGTTATAAACTATCTGTGTGCCAAATTTTATCCAAATCCGTTCAGTAGTTTTTGCGCGAAAGAGTAATAAACATCCTCACGACCTTTTGCATTTATTTAAGAAAGTGAAATTCCCTAGAAATATAAAATAACTTAGCTTTAAGCTCAATGTTAAGACAAACACTGCTACGACGCACTAAGTACCCCTGATATAGGTAATATTTAATTCGGAACCAACTAAGGCGTGGTATTTACTTGCCCTTTACAATTCTTTTCGGTCAACTAATTTTCGTGCATCACGAAACTAGGGGGTTATAAAAAAACTATTAGGGCACGTAAGTTGGTAGTAGTTACTTTATCGATACGTATAATGTAATTACACTATACCTACGTATCGATAGAATAACTACTACCTTTAGTTTTTTTTTCATGCTCTTAAGTAGGTAGTTTTTTAATATTTGCTTAGTCGTATTTTAATTAGTTTGATTAATTTCTGAAAATAGGATGTAGAAAATAAATCATCATCAAAGAACTACAATTACAATCCTCTTTTTTACTATATTTTACTACTCTGTACTTAATATTATAAATCTGAAAAGTGGCTGTTTGTGTATGTGAGTCACACGAGATACACGAGAAATTTCTAGTGTGGAGCAAAATTTTTGTGAAAAATAAGTCCCATGAGCCACAAGATGCAAGCTGTGCATAATTTGTGGCTCACCAAATATCACTTGTACTGTGACCAATGTGTTGATTAATGAACTTTTCTTTACCTGTCTGTCTATCTGTGTGTCGGTTTTTCATTTTGTCAACTTTCCAACCCTTAACGGGTGAATGGATTTCATTAAAATTATGGGACACAGATGACCATGGCCTAAGTTAGAACACTATTTATCCCTGCAATACGTTCCCGTGGAATATTTCCGACATCGACACGAGCGAAGCCGCAGGCAATAGTTTGTTCAGAATAATCCTAAACTTTGTAATTTGTAAATTTTGTTTGCACACTGATTGCGATCGGCACTCATTACTCCATCCAATCAAGTTTGCAATTCGTGGAAACATTTTTAATTCCACAGTTGGAATTAAAAGAATCTATCGATGTCGAAACACATTAATTATTTTTCAATCAATATCAATAGAGTAAAAAAAAGTCTGTGAACTTTCCGACATACGTCAACCAATCTACATGATTAAACTTATTTTCGGTCAGATTTTTCACAATCGTGTAGTTTTCGTCAAGATAAAAATCACGAGATTGTCGATTCTGAATGGCCTTTAAGAATCGGAAGTGGTTTTATTATTACATACAAAATGTACTAGAGGCCCTAGACACTCAATCCCCATGAGGATGACATGAAATAAAATTGGATCACAGGAAAAAGTCCGCTTGAATGATTGATGATACTTTTAAGGACGTACGTGCGCAATAAGATACAAATACGTGATACAACATTTTAGGGATACAACACAACATAATGTCACGCCTGTTTTCCCGAATAGTAAGGCAAAGTACGTGTACACTCACATTTCGCCGGGTATGTTTAAGTCCCATGTAATAGGGAGCACGCCTATTGCCTACCTAGCAGAAATTCAGATTCCGGGCTGCTACTTACCAATTCGTGGAAAAACCCAATATCCGGATTGACCCGGGAACCCATGATCTCATATTCAACAGTGCGAACACTAGACCAATTCATTAATCCAGCTAAAAAATAATAAAAATAAACTTCTTGTGGCCTGTCCAAATGGGGGTCCATTTGGACTTAATTAGGCAAGAAACAGGTGTCTTGTATGGGGAATACTCTATACAAGACACATGTTTCTTTTAAAGTAAGGAAAGATAAGGCCATAGTAGTACACACTCTGTGACACCTGAAATTTTCTACCTATTACGGTTCAAAAGATACAGCCCTGTGACAGACGAACAGACAGACAAACGGACAGTCGGACAACCACCCGAGTTTTAGTAATAGGGTCCCGTCCCCCTTTGAAAAAATATTGAGGAACCTAGATATAATTCACAACTAAAATATTTGCTTGAGCTGACCTGACTTAGTACTCATGGCGTTACATGTTTCATTAATAAAGAGTAAAGCGAATTACTTGTATACTGGCTTTTACACAAGCACTACAGTATTGATCATCATCTGCCTAGCCTTTCCCCAACTATATTGGGGTCGGCTTGCAGTCTTAACCGGATGCAGCTGAATACCAGTATTTTACATGGAGCGACTGCCTATCAGACCTCCACAACCCAGTTAGTACTGGGTAATACGATACCCCTTGGTAAGACTGGTTGTCTGACTTTTTTGGGCCACTGATTACTTAACGACTGTCAAAGATCTACAAATGACACCCGGGACCAACGGCTTAACGTGCTTTCCAAGGCACGGAGGAAACTCGGTATGTAACGGGTGGTCATCCACAGACCAACCTAGGCAAGCACGGCTTAACCTAAAGATCGACCCGAGCGGCTCTTTTTATTTAGCCACGAGCTCCTCCATATCTACAGTATTGATGAAGTATAAAAATATAAATGAGGAATGTTTATGACCGCAAGCGATATCTTACGAGCACATGAGTAAACAGGATGAAATTAGAAAAATACGTCTGATACTCTTTTGGGAACCGGCTTGGGAATAAACAGAAAATTGTCCCTTCATTTTGTTTTTATGTTATCTATACGAGTAGCAGTTTCCGCGTGATATAACATTCCAAAGAATTTCGTATTTTTGCAACAAGTTGCAAAAGGATTGACATGTATGAACACATGTGTGAACGTGGACGAGCTGAAAATATGTAAGGATCGGAGCAGGTGGCGTTTTGAGTTTATATATGCATTATTTATGCTTTCTCCATCATTGACCTAGACAAAATGGCATACTATCTATCAGCGATAAACTGACCGAATGTTACTTTGTCTATAATACAGGACTTGTGCATACGCGTGCGATATGATATTTTGCGACAGTTAGTATGGGAAGCGATAGCTATCGTTTACAATTGCGAGTTTTTGGTACAAGTCGACATTCAATTGTTTTTACCATAACGATTCCACCATAAGACCTCAGACGGACGTTGTGTAAGCTGCAATAGTTTACAGCTGGCTTGTTATTTTGCTATCTTTATTCTAAACTTCAGTTGTTTCTTCCAGCGGGACATCTACATCTGGGCTCTGGACCACAGGGTGCACCACAAGTATTCGGAGACAGTAGCAGACCCTCACGACGTCAGGCGAGGATTCTGGTTCGCGCACGTTGGCTGGCTGGTGCTGACCCCCCACCCCGCCGTGGAAGACCGCCGCATCGCGCTGCGACCTACGTGTGCAGACCTTCTTGCTGACCCCGTGGTCAGGCTACAGAAGCAGTAAGTAACTGGAAAATAAGATAATCAGCTTTGGCGTTTGTGTGACCTAACACCCAAATGAGATAAAGAGTGCTCTTAAAAAACAAACCTAAACAAGGGTTTAAATGCTCATTTCCACTGGTAGATTATGGAGGTATTGGAATCCTGTGACCTTGCATTAGTCGGCTAGGTTAAATGTAAAAACATACTGTCTATCTTCTTTCTACTTAAGTATTAGTAGTACTTTAAGTAGCCCATTTAAGGTAATTTGGTTGTATCAACAAACCGTCAAATAAAACTTTGTGTACGTCGAATCATGAAGTAAAATTTGGTGTCACGTAAAACCACGGATCCCGTGAAAGCGTAAAACCAACCAAAGTAGGCCACTCAGTTTTATTCAACACAAAATAGTAAGTCATTGCAATGTGACTCTTATGTTATTGCGAAAAGGTATAAATTAGAATGATTTGAATGGAGCTTTATCGGAAAGCACGTTTACTGGAGCTTGTACCGTATAAATTCCCGCATTCATATAGGGGATGGAAGGGACACCTACGCGAAAGCGGTTACCGCGTATTCAGTACATTACTCTGAGTCCCACATATAAATTTTTCATCGGTTTAAAAAAAATGCTGTTTCCTACAAAAGTGCATTACCTACACGGTCAAAATGTATGAAACAGCTGATTTTTTTTAAATAACCGATGAAAAATTCCGTTTTCGCGTCGGTGTCTCTTCCACCCCGTATATTTAACAAACCCGTACAACAACAGTCTTGTCAAACATAATATATATTTTTACATATCGTAGCCTTCCAGAATAAATTGTTCTGAAACACACAATTTAGACGGTAACATAGAACGTAGCTTACACCGTCAAATATTGTGATATGAAAATTCTTGATGCGGCAGAAGTATGAAACGTGCAATGCACGTCTCTTTAAGTTCCCCCGTTGATTGAGAACACGTGCAAAGCTTTGAGTGCTTTCCTCAGAAATGGCTCGAATTTGAATTACGTGTTGCATATATGAAGCACGAGACTACCTTTCACTATATGCCACTATATGATCAATCTATTCCCTTTGCGTGTGCCGCTCGCCGGTTGGCACTGGATTAGTGTGAACACGACTAAACCTTTAAATACCTTCAGGTGCTTTCCACATGAAGGATTTGGATTTTCATAACGTCCTTTGCTGAAACTAGCTATCGCTATATAAGGTGACGTGTAATTAGTGACCGATACTTAAACACGTGACTGTACTCATGATAACAAACAACTTTCCCAAAGAAAGCCGTACGAAATTGGCGTGCGCACGAGCCGCGCGGGTGCTCTGCCTATCCACTGCGGCACGGTACGATAGTAATGAGACAAAATGGCGTCACGCGGCTAAAAGCTGATAGGTCAAAGGCACGCGCGCGCGAATTTCATACGGCTGTTGTGTTATTGTGATAGTGAATGAGTGTCCATGTTATTAACACAGCTAAAGGCTCTTCAATGGTTGCGGTGCTGTCAATTTTCTAATATAATATTAACCCACACTTCTTTATACTCTTAAAAATTCTGTAGCCTCGTTTAGTTATCAAATTACCAATAACTTGTAGTCTTTCATTGTTAGTAAATAACAAAGCATTTGTAGCCGTCTAATATTGAACATCCCAGTTTCCACTGAACTAGGGATTTGGTCGAATCCATGCTATAATAGTAATAATTCGATGTGCCAACTAGCTTTATTCGTGGTAAATTCGACATAACTGGCAACCAATGGCCGCTGTGGATCATTCAAGTTTACTGTAGTCCAAAATATGAATTCTGTTGTTTTCTGTATCCAAAGTAAGTGTTAATCCTACTATATTATAAATGCGAAAGTTTGGAGGATGTATGGATGTCTAGATGAATGATATCTGTATGTTTGTTACTCTTTCATGCAAAAACTACTGACCGGATTTGATTTGGATGAAATTTGGCATACTGATAATTTATAACCTGGATTAGCACATAGGATATTTTTATCCCGGTAGTACGATTCCGTGGGACAATTACCGAACTCCACGCAGGCGAAGCCGCGGGCATAGCCTAGTGTTTCTATGAAACAAACATTAGTATTGTCATGGCCATGCGGATGCAACAATAAATTAGTAGGTATTACCCGTATTACTTTTCAAAACTGACATGTACACGAAAGACAAACAGTGCATACAAATTCCTTGATATCATTCTACAAACGTCTTGTTATCAACAACATAACTACATCACTTTAATATTCTATTATCATTTCTGAAAGGCTTGGTCGTTGGACTCACAAATTGATGCCTGAGTCGATACACTCGTCCTTGAGCGACAATATTCTGACGATAGTTCATATCAATCAGACGATCAATCAAATGGCTATGTCTCTGCAGATGTTCATAGACCTCACCTAAATTGAGCCATCAAGGTCAAAGCAAACCATTAAAAAATCTTTATAGGAAGGACCAGCAGCTAAAATTATCGCTTATCAATTAAATACAGACACCAACAACGTGCTCTGTATTATGACTGACACCTAATGAGCAAAAGTTGTCAAAGTATCGGTAGGAGAAAGCATAAGTATTTTCGAAAATAAAGAATTATAATTTTCATCGTTTCAGTAATCTATTTCCATCTATTAGAAAGTCTGCATTCATTGACATTATTTTGCTAAAAATAAATGATACCGCTACTACTACTGACACCGGCCTCATTTCGTCGGCATTCCAGAATTTGGGGCCGTTGTTATTATTAAATTATATTGAATACATACTGCATACTTCCAGACTCGTGACTCTAATCGCCAACGCAAATAATAAAATAATATTGATTTAGGCGGATGGAAACATTATTTGAATGAAGTATGGCAAAAAAAGGTACTTACATAATTTCCAATGAATGAATGAATGAATGATTTATTAAAAATACAGTTTCTTAAGGCTAGTTACATTGCCCCACAAAACTGCTTACGCAGTTTAACTGTGAGATCGTTGAGCCTCTAATACAATAAACATAATATCAGGTACATCCATAAAATGAACTGAAAAGACAAGATGGCTAACTATTGTTTGTGACGATTATACATTATGTGGGCTTGAACCACAGCAATATAAAATAAAAAACGGTTATGTCAAACTATTTGTAACTATACTACAATGGTATTGGTATCTTTAAATTAAATTCCAATTTTTCGGCTACAAAATTTTTCGTAATGGGTGTTACGAGTGTCATTGTCAAGTTTTTCAAGATCAAAAATAGGCTCAATCATAAATAAGCTCCTCTATGAATTCTTTTTTTGCATAATGGGAAATATTTAAGGTTTGATTTAATTATTACAAAATAAAACGGTAATCCCATACTTACCTATCAGGAAAAGCCGTCAAAGATACGGGTCTCAATTAATAGCCTCGTGTCACGATAATTTAAAAAAGCTTATCGTAGCACGAGGCGACTCTTTTGTGTTTCTATGCGACGTCAGCTCAAAGAAACCGTACAGATAAAATAAATGATACTTTGTATTTCCAATGCTGTTTCGTTAACGGGCCATTTTAGGTCCCCTGGACGTTTTCCAACCCAAGATTTTTTCATTACAGCAGAATATCGTAACAAAATCCGGTTTGCAGAAGTCAATCAAGTAGATATTATTATCCTTTGGATTAGAAAGCTTATTTTATAGAACAATCTCAATTTAAAATATTGTTTTATATCAGTGTTCACTGCCTGCAGTGTGGACTGCCTCGTTGGTCTAAGCACGACTGCTGAGCATGAGGTCCTGGGTTCGATACCAGGGTCGGGAAAAGTGATATTCGGTTTTTCCATCAGAAATTTCTCAGTAACAACCACGGAGTCTTGATTTGCGCCCGGTTGATGGCAATTGGCTCGCCCCCTTTTACAAGGGACTTAAACATAACTGGCGAAATGTGGGTGTACTATTAGGTACACCTCTGCCTAACCCTTAGAGGATTACTGACGTGATGTTATGTTACGTTATGTTAATATCAGTGTTCATAACCGATATTCACGGTAGAGTTCGGGTCAGGCTGTTTAGATACGCCTCAAATGTCGTTTATACGTTTAACTGGCTGCAAATCTGCATTTGCGAAGCTCTTGCTAATTAAGTGGTCATGCGGTTAGTGGCAGGCGACCAGCCGTGAGTATCAATAGCACCACAGGACTCACTGATGCGTTACTCTGCATGTATAGAAGGGGTGGGGTGGTGATTGTTAGTGACCCTTAAAATAAACAAACAGGAAAAGACAGGGTTATCGTTTCCAGGGTTCCGTACCCGGAGGGTAACCAACGGGACCCTATTAATAAGCCTCCGCTGTCCGTCCGACTGTCTGTTAGCGGGCTGTTTTTCATGATCCGTAATAGACAGATCGTTGAAATTTCTGTTGCTGCTATAACAACAAATAATAAATTTAAGTGGGCTCCCCTACTACGATGGTCCAGAATCCTTCATGTGCGAGTCCGACTCGCACTTTGCCGGTTTTTCTAGTACATGATACTGGTCGGCAACTCATTATAAGAACGTATGTACTGTGCAGGTTGCACTGTTACTTAGTAAGTAATAAAGTATAATAATGAGGTTAGTTAAGCATCATCTTGTTTAAAAAACGAACGTGGATGAAAAGTTATTCTAAAGGTTACGAGGAGCTGGAAGCGTTTCGAAAGTTGGTATCAGACTACCTTTTCTTATCAGAAATGGATAAGATGTTTAAAGCAACTTGCTTTAATAATGGCTTTAATTTAATGACTTTTAAACATAATATTTTAAAGCTAGGTACCAGTTTCAAGTCAGTTGTCGCATCGTCCTTTTCCCCGATTTTGCGACAGTTTTCATTGATGCTCCACTTCTTTTGGTCGTATCGTGATGTTACATAGTCTATAGCCTTCGTGATAAATGGGCTATCCAACACTAAATTAATTTTTCAATTCGAACCTGAGATTAGCGCGTTCATCCTGTTGGAACTTATTACACTTACTTACTTAACTTGTTACAACTCTTCAGCTTTATAACATTAGTAAAGATAACAATCATATATTTATTATAAGCTAAATTGTAGTATTAATGAATAAATTGTAAAACTTGTAAACATTTAATAATAATAAATAATAATAAGTTGCCAATAAACCTGACATTGTGGTGATAGATCGATTGGAACGTCGAACAATGATTGTTGATATAACAGTCCCTCATGACGAGAACCTCGTGAAAGCAGAGAAAGATAAACAATTCAAATATCTAGATCTGGCTCGCGAGGTTGTCGACATGTGGGACGTGAGTACGGCAGTCATTGTGCCGATAGTCGTGTCCGCCAATGGCTTAATTGCCAAGAGCCTCGACCAACACCTGAGGAGGCTCGCGCTTGGCAGCTGGATCAAGGGCTTGATTCAGAAAGCGGTACTCCTAGACACGGCGCGTATTGTTAGGAGGTTCCTCTCTCAAGAGCCCTGACCACCGACGGCTCGGACCCTGTTCCCAGTGCTGGTGGCTTACTATTTTTTATATTTTTAAATGTTTTTTTATATTATTTTATATTAGAATATTTAAAAATGTAAATAATATGTATATAAATGAATAAACGGAATAATAATAAGCTCACGAGGTTGTCGACTTGTGGGATGTGGACTCGGCGATCATTGTGCCGATAGTTGTATCAGCCCATGGCTTAATTGCCAAGAGCTTCGACCAACATCTGAGGAGGCTCTCGTTAGGCAGCTGGATCAAGGGCTTGATTCAGAAAGCGGTACTCCTGGACACGGCTCGTATTGTTAGGAGGTTCCTCTCTCTGGAGCCCTGACCGCCGGTAGCTTGGACCCTGTTTCCGATACCGGTGGGCTACAATTTTTTATATTTTTAAATGTTTTTTATGTTGTTTTTTTCTAAGAAATATTTAAAAATGTAATTGTATTTGTATAGGAATAAATAAAGGAAATAATAAATAATAATACGACCAGTAGACATTTTGCGAAAGAGACTTGTTGCGACTAAGCCAAGTAAGTAAGCTAAGCCAAGTTCAAAGGTTCCAATTTCCAGATAAACGTAAATTAATGCAGCTGGAGTCCTCAAGTTCGCTAAAGTACTAATCTATTTGCAAGGTAGCTTCTAGAAATCCCCAGTCCCCCTGAGTAAACTCAGTAAACTGATCCGACCGATTCCATTACTTTCCACGCAAATTACTTTAAGAAAATTCAAGAACCAATTGCTTTTTCAATTGAACATCCGATATAAATAAGTAGGTAATTTTAACAGCTGTTTTAAATAATGGATTATATTCAGAAAAACACTTCTTAGCGACCGTTTTGTCATCGATGGATTTGGTTTTTGCTTTTTTCATCTCGTGCAAGGCATACCTTTGTTTTTTTTCTATTCAGTATTTCCCGTTTATCTCTAGTAGAGTTTTGAAGGTCGTATAAATATACTACTAGGTACTATAATACACTGACAGGGTTTTGGGGCATTTTAACTGCAACTCAAATAAACCTATAAGTATCTAAGTTTTACTCCAAAAACCAGAATTTCAAATAAACACCGACAACGAAAGCACTTGGTTAAAAATATAGTCTAAAAGCACGACAAACCAGTTGCAGAAATGTTTTGTAAAGTTAACCTACGACCAACTTTTTAGGAAACAGACAAAAGAAGGTTGACATACTCTATTTTGAACTTTGTAAAAGTCAAACTACTAGTTTGTGGTATCCTCCTCATCTTTTCAAACATCCTAACAAGTCAAAGTTATTAATAACTTTTTCCAAGACCTGCTTTAGCGGGCTAGCTCGCCATCCGTCCGTCTTATGACGACATGCCGAGTTGGCGGCGCGTTCTTGTTTCACGCGCGCCTCAAAGATATGTCAGCAAATCGGAAGGGGTCCGCAAGGGCCGATGCCTGCCGGGGCTGCGGAACTGTTCGAAAGAGATACCGCGGCCCTGGAACACAAAGGGCTAAGAAGGAACTTGGATGGGTTTTAGTCAGTACAAGTCTGACACTCCCTTCCACTCCTTTCAGAACGGGTCATTTGATGATTTTCCATCCGAAATAAAGGACAGCTTTAGCGAAAGTTTTTTGACATGACCCTCAGCCGTTTATGATTTCCACAAAAGTAACTTACCAACTAGGTGAAATAACAAAACATGTGACGAGCTTCCTCAAAGTACTTTGTCAATCGCTTTCCGACATTTTTATCTTGAATTGCTTTTCTACGTTGAATTATTGCAAAAGGGCTTATCGCAAAGCAATAAATTTTATGCAAGCTTTAAAGCTTGTTACAATCATTTACATTTACGTAATAAAATGCAACAGTAAAATACGTAGATGAAGGACGCTCTCAGGCTGCGTGCAGCGACGATCTTCATAGAGTGGCTGGTCGCAGCTGGATGAGATTGTCCGTGTGTATTGGTTAAACGGCGTGGGATTGGCTGAACTTGACTCGGTGGAATGCACAGCTAAAAGGCTTATAGGCGACGAGACGTTAGTAGCTACGCTTCACAGCCTAGCTCATCGGCCTAATGTTGCCTGCCTGTCGGTCTTCTATAGACTTACTTCGGAGAGTGTGCGCAGGAGCTCCACGACCTGATCCCACCATCACCTTTTTACCACCGGACTAGCAGACGTACTGCGGCGTACCATCCACACTTGGTTGATATCCCGACGAGTCGTACTCGGCGCTTCTCCTCCACGTTTATTATGCGCACAGCCAAAGTGTGGAACTCTCTGCCTGTGTTCCCTCCCACATTTAACCCGTCTGCCTTCAAAGCAAGAGTGAACAGGCATCTTCTGGGCACGCTCGTTCCATCATAGACCTCATCTATCGCTTTCCATCAGGCGTGATCGAGGTCAAAAGCAGGCCCATTATGTAATAAAAAATAAAAATAAAATCTATGTTTGGGAAAAACTATACACATAATGGTATTAATGGACTAAATGCATAACGACGTCGAAGTTCTAACACCACGTAAGTCAAAAATAGCAACTTTACAGTAGATTAAAAAAACTGCATAATTAAACCATCTAATGACAATACCATTTTATAATTTGTGTTCAGTTAAAATTAGATAGATACGTTGCTTGTTTCTATGATTGGCTGAAACAACGCGTCTTCCGATTCTCTAGCAAACGGCAAAAAAATGTCAACACTGCCTAAAATGACTTACGTTGTGTTAGAACTTCAACGACGTAAAGCATTGGATAAAAGACTACCCTCGTAATTGAAAACACAGTAACTGAAGTTACTGTTTTTCAGTTATGCAAGAAAAACTTTCATTTTCTATAATAACCAACAATATTCTATGGTTAGATATCTTAATGTAATCATTATTTGTTCTAGATTCTTCATTCCAATGTTCGCTCTACTGAACATTGGGCTCCCCATCTTCGTGCCGTGGTACTTCTGGAACGAGACCCTGGTGAACAGCTTCGTGATCAGCTTCGTCACGCGGTTCACCATCACGCTGAACATCGCCTTCTGCGTCAACAGCTTCGCTCATCTGTGGGGCAACAAGCCTTACGACAGGTACAATATTTATTTTCTAGTTGACTTCGCGTTCCAAAGAGTCGTCACAATCGTCGCCCATATGTCACTTATTTGTTCAGAAAACCGAGAGGCGCTATGTTGCATGTTCACGCCATCGATCAAGTTTGGTCTATTGTTATTTCCAAATTTGAATACCGTCATTGTTTGAGAAGATGAAGCCTAGCATTGGCTATAAAGCCGAGTTTCGACGTTTACATGTGGAACATACCAGCAATATGAATACGGGTATCTGTAAAAAGATAAGGCATGGGTCTACATCCATAAGGCCTAACGAGTAATGGGCAACTGAGTACATTGCCTAATGACTGAGGGTCGGATAATCTTGATCATTCTTACACTCCAGCGGGCAGCCACTGAATTATCTTGTGGCGTAAGAAACATTAACGAGTATAGTTAGTATAGGTATTTTTGTGAATATTCGCAAACAATGTTTACAAAACTGACAAAAAATATACCATTCAATTTGTTTCTTATTATGAGACAAACGTTTATATCGTAATGATGTTATTTCCACCCATTTTATTACAGTGTGCCATCATCCATAAATGCAGGAAGTATTATATTACCTCTTTACGAGCTACATCGTAAATTGCTAATGTTTTCCCTATTCTATGGACAAGACAATAATGTGATTGTTTTAAACATTACTATGAGTTCACACGTTCTGTGTGACAACCTGTCTGAGTTTCAATAGATGTAGGTACAAAAAAATGCCACTTGCTTATATGCAAAGATATAATATATATGCAAAAATATATGCAAAAGCAGCCATATTTTATTCCAGACAGCAAAAGAAAAAGAAATAAATAACATCAGTATCGTGGGTACTACTATGCACTTGTTACTGTGGGTACTGCCATTTTCGTCTAAGAATTGCAAGCGCGAGTATTATACAACTACTATTGTAGTCATTACAGGCAGTCCCGAGTGTCCCAAAAGTAAGACAACCAGTCTTACCAAGGATATCGTATTACCCAGTACTAACTGGGTTGTGAAGGTCAGATAGGCAGTCGCTCCATGTAAAATACTGGTATACAGCTGCGTCCGGTTAGACTGGAAGCCGACCCCAACATAGTTAGGAAAAGATGATGATGACTTAAACATAACTGTAATTAGTTACCCCTCTGCCTATTATTCGGGGATCACAGGCGTGATGGTATGTACAACATTTCCTACTTCATTTTATCAAGCGATCAATAGCTAAGCGATATGATACCGTACGAATACTTAGCAAATTGAATAACACCATAAAAACACCTGCGTATATGAAATAATGGATTCCGCTTAGATACGAGGCGTCTACTTGCCTATGTGGTGTATATCCATTAGGCATGGAATTAATGGATTCCTGCCAATAATGACTAATGCGCGATTCGCACCTAATGGAGTCAGGCAGAGCGTGTAGGAAATTAGTAAATTAGTTTACAATTAAATTAGGGGAATTGACATAAAGGGTGTAAAAAGACCCTTAACGAAAACGAAAACCATATATTCTGCCCATCATTGGGATCATTTTTTTCTTCTAGACAATACCTGGGAAACCACAGGTTCTGGAGATATTGAAGGTCAAAGTTCCAATTTTTTCACAAGTTTTTTTTTAAAAACCACTTTTTAAGGTTTTAACTTTACTTTAATTAACTCCATGACCCGTTTACTTTTCAAAACATCCATCAGCACTAACTTTTGAGTGCGTAACATTGAGTTTTAACGTAAAACGTGATTTTTCACCCCCAAAAAAAAAGTCTTTTCCCAGCAATAATTTTTGCGTAGAGTTACTTAGTTTGATGTACAAAATGCTTGGTTGACGGCTTCGTGAAGGGTCCGTTTACACCCTGTATGATTTTGAAATAATTTTTATTTCCTTTTAACACATTTTCTGATTCACCTTTCTTGATTAAATGCTTAAGGCGCAGTCATGCACTCACACGAACTTCATACCGTACTCAATATTTTGCACTACGTTGCAATTTCAGGCGCTTCATTGCGCTCAAACACGCTTCACCGACTGTGAAACAATAAGTTTAAAGTGCGACCGGCATTTGTTTCATACACTACCGCCAAAACCAATATTTTACAACCCGTAATGACCACGAGACTTGGTAATCAATCATTGGAAATGTATTTACCGCGCTCCACTTTATGTTAATACTTTGAAACATTATTATAAATTGCTTATTTTAGTTGCCTTGCTCAAGTGGCGGATTAGCGGTAGGGAACTTTCCGATTTATGATTCTCTGAATTTTTTTTTTTTTTTTATTGGAGACTTATTTCTCAACGTGTTTTTGATGAATAAAAGTTGACTTCTTTAATGGCTAAGTTAAAACAATTTCATTTTAACTTTTTTTAAAACGCTATTTCGAGCTCAGAGTTTTTTTGTAAGCTTTTTTTATTGCAAATTATTTATGGTGTAACAATTTTTATTCTTTGCCAATACCTCACATACTCAAATCCTGTAAAAAAATAAGTATTATAAGAATAATAACTGTTTCCTACGAGGCAAACGTGAACTTCCCGTTTCGTTTCGTAGAAGTACTCTTAGGCAAATTGTCAGTCTCGTTAATATTACAAAGCTCTTTGCAAAACTATTAGATTTAAATTAGTTAGAACTACTCCATTATCTCACTAAAGCCAAGGCGCGACAGTCCTTAGGAAAACATTCACTTTATTTAACATAGATCCATCTTTAGAACAAAGTTATATGTAATTAATTCTGTGTTGACCGTTGTTGATACGTGGATTTTTATTCAAAATTCACATCAGGTAAGTACACAATATTCCACCCCACCCCAGTTCACCCCTGAATTAAACTCAACAAAACAAAAAAAAAACAAATCGGTCTAGCCGTTTCTGAGTTTTAGCGAGACTAACAAACATCATGGATGAGGCTGTCACAAGAGCCACAAGAGCGTGGACTTTGGCACAAGCAAAGAGAGGCTTATACCCAGCAATGGGTGAAGTCGGGCTGTGGATGATGATGATGATGAACAGAGAGAATTTATTTTTACATAAATTCATTTAAATATACATAAGTAGATCTATCTTTAAAATGGCATACCGTGGCAAGCTGGATCAAGTATTTAGCTAAGCCAATAATATTATTGAGCAAAATATTACCTATTGTAACCGGCGAAATGCAGTTGTGGGTGTGTATTGTGGCTCTGCCTAACCCTACGAGTATTTCAGACCTGATGTTCGTTTGTGTTATTATGGTAATTTTGAATTAATTCATTAGATTTTCCGTATTAATTCATCCTATTACCATAATTTTTCACTTTGCCTGTTGTCCGTGGGACCGCCGCGCGCCACTGTGACCTCTTACAACTTGATTTTTGTTTTATTTCTCTGGCCAGGTTTATAATATTAGTCAATATGCAGTCGGGGGCATGGCTAGTGCCTAGATTAAGAACCCCATGCTCGACTGCTCGGCGAAAGTTTTAGACCCAGCTACATTTAGTGTTTAATCGAATCAATAGAGCAGTGGTCGCCCTGTGGTTTTTTTTATTTTTTATTCTTTTTTTTTAAGGGATTTTTGTACACAAATGCGACGGTGGTAAAAGGTTTGTACACACGGCGACACATCAAGCTATACAAATCCATTATAACCTGACCTCGCTTTGTATAAGCTTCCCTACAATGAGAGATAGCCAATTAAACATTATAATTAAGCGAGAGAAGTCCATTCACATGCCACCTAATAATAACAAATCAATTTGGCCTTTATTAGTCCAAATACAACCTTGATTAGTAATTATCGAGTGTTATTGATATAAATTTGAATTATCATTAGTTTTACAGCCCCAAAAAGACGGACTAGGAACCATTTCATTGTCTACAACCATTATTCCATAATTGTGTCTATATGTAAAGCTACAAAACATAGTAAACAATTCATTTTACCAAAACCTCCGACATAGGCTGGATACACAATAATACAAACACCCTATGGCCAGAACTAGGTACACAGACTGACAGTGTCATACGACTTGCAACGATTGACATGTCTCGAACTTCGTTAGATAGAAGAACAAGAACTTTATTTCTGTCCTTTTCATTTCATGCATGACGTCAGTGACGTGTTATTTTGTTTTTAGTGTTTTTAGTCGAATTGAAATACATATTTATAATCTAACGAATGATGCTTAGCCCTTTAAAGGTGGTCACTCACTGGAAGCATTCGCGAACAATTAAAGAAATTAGCTTTTGAACAATGCTTTACAATACCGCGCTATATTCGCTCGAACTGTAAACGTTCGCCTTTCAAAAGTTCCAGTTAAAAAAAAAACTAAGAATTATCAAAACAATCGATCTTAAAAGCATTTCAAGTAAACATAATGACGGCAATGATTTAAAGCGAATTAATTCGCCTCGCCATTCATTAATTTTACGTTTAAAACGTAACTACCTATTCAAGAATCACACACTTATTAATCACACATAATTGGCAGTAAGACCAGATGAAGATCGATAAGCCTGCACAGCATTTAAACTAAAAACTAGAATGCAGTGAATTCACGTAGATTTTGAAAGAAAAAATATTTCATAAATTAATGAAACGGGGCTTTGAACCTATAAAGTTGTGAACTTTCTAGAAGTTTACGAGTAATAATCAGATTTCAAAACAATATTATCTGTTTTGTTTGAGAAAAGGAACCTGTTCCAAAACAAAGCATTTCCCTTCTATTTTGCCCCGACACAGTGGGGTAAAAAGGCTATTAGATAATCTACATTATTAGGAATATACCAAGTCTGATCCGTCTGTAATCCAAGGCTGTCTGGTAAAAATCTCTTTCACCAATTAGATCACACATACATAAGTTCATTATTCATTAAGATGTCTTAATTTTCGCCAGAGATATGTGTACACAATTTCCTGTTGTTCATGTTATTCTGTTCAGGATATATTTGAATATCTAATGGACTCTACATTGATAAGTTATCTCTCAGACAATTTCAATAATACCTAAACTATTTTGGTCTTGAACTATTTTCGTAAACCCGTGTTGGAAAAGTTTTCATGTTTGTTAAGTACCTATCTGTTGTGAAAAGGTCAAACGCTCAGACTTTACGAAATATCTATTTTTAAGGTACCTTGAAAAAAACGGAACTTTTGTATGAGAACATAACAAGCAACGCCTGCAATCCCTGGGAGATTAGACCGAGGGAAATCAAAAAGTCGTTTAATGTTTTACTAGTCGGAAAAGTTTTTAAGTTTGTCTCAAAACTTGGCGATTATTCCAACATTATCTTGAAGATACATTTATGAGAGTCAAATTCGGATAAAATCCGATGAACTAATAGGGCAGTTGACACCACCAATCAAAACTTTTTATGAGCTGTCAAAATGCGATTAATCCATAGACTTTGTTTGGCAATACAAAATCACTAATTTGCCAAACCAATGATTCAACTATTAATTGGTTATAGCAACTAAAACTCAAACATTACAGTTCATTGAAAATTAATCGGTTTTGAGGCCTACAATAAAGGGTTTTTTAGAGAAGTTGTGTCTTGTAATTTTGGCTAATGGTTTTAACTACCCCATTCTATACTAGTGGGTTGTTTTCTATTCTGTAAATGTTTCGAAATTCGAACATAAGCAAGTGCATTCGAAGCTTTTGAAATTGTATAAGGATTGTGTAAGGATTCAAGAACCCCCCCGTTCATTGGTATTTCCTAGCCCTATATCATATGTTACTAAAAAGATTTTTCATCTCCGACCTTCGTGATTTTTGGATATGTTTTAGTAAATGACTCATAATATCGAGGAAAATTAGGGAAAAATATGCACCTTTTCTGGGACAGCCCGGAATAGCTTCCAAGAAGCTCAATTTAATGTCGAAGTCTAATTATGAAAAAAGTAATATAATTAGATCAGCATTACTAAATATTTTTTTCTTCAGGTTCATCAAGTCAGTGGAGAACGGTCTGGTGAGCCTGGCAGCTCTGGGCGAGGGTTGGCACAACTACCACCACGTGTTCCCTTGGGACTACAGAACCTCGGAGCTTGGCAAGATGAACATATCCACCGGCTTCATCGACCTGTTCGCCAAGATTGGATGGGCTTATGACCGTAAGTATTTCTGACTTAGTCGTGGTTGTCAGGTTTTAGAACCTGCTTCTAAAAACGAGATGCAAATTCTAGAACTGGTGTCGTAATAGTAATTACTTCCGTAGTGTTCCGTAGATAACGATGATACCAATATGGCCTTTTGTATGAACTGACTTGGTTAATCTTGGGTACACCATCCTTCTTCTTCTTCTTTCGTGTTGATGGTACGACTTGTTTAGATTTCTTTGGCGCAGTATGTGGTCACGTTAATCGCGGCGTCTGTGGCGTAATTTTTTCGAATCACAAAGGGTTTCATATCTGTTTAAAATAGTCTGTAAACGTGGTTAATTGTCATTTCCTTACTCTGCTATTTTTGGGTTTATATTATAATATAAAATGTAGGAATTTTGAGGGACAGATGCATTAAAGGACCGCACATGATGAGGGGTACTCGCAATTGAAAAATACTCTAAGGCAAAAACATTTAATACCTTCTACAAAAGCAATTAGCTAAACATTAGGCAGACTAGCTTCTGCCTGCATTTTTGCCGTCGAAGGTTGAATGATGGAGGTTTAAAATAATACCACAAAAACGTACCACTGGGTAAAAAGTATCATATGGTAACACACTGGCCGAGCGACAGACAGACCTAGTTTTGCGTGTTTTAGTATGAATTTGTATCAACCTGGTAATATCCGCAACTGTGTCAAGGACCTCTGTATATTAGACAATAGAGCCGGGAAACAGACATCAGAATGGTGGATAGTAATATGAAACTATTGAAATAACTTTGGTACAACTGCGATAGCCGAAATTCACACAATAAAACAGAAACTAAATACTAAACCTTGAATATAATATAGTACTTGCTTAAATTTTATATTCAGCATCGCGAAACAGATACGACTCGTGACAAAAATCTCAAACTACAATGCAATCAATTCATGCATCACAGCTGATAATAACTACAAAATGAATTACAAATACATACATCTTTCAACTAATTTTAGCCAGGCTCGCATCGGTACCTGATTGATGTTAGCTCACTAAAGTAGGTGACACAGATTCTACACGAGTAGGTACACACAGTTGCCAACCCACTGAAACTTTTGTTATCTATTGAGATCAGAGAGAGCCCATAGAAACCTTACCTGTTTCAGTACTTGAAGTTTAATACACTCGACTATTTTTGGACTCTGAGAGTCAATCCCGTGATAAGTAAAGTTCAAATTTAGTTTCGATCTATTCGCGACACTGAGATTTGACAATCAGATTCAAATAGATTCAAATACTTCAACTTCAGTGAACCGTAATTTTCATAACAAGCTTGTTATAATAAAAAAAGCAAGCAGAATCCAATGTCGGAATATATTTGCACTTTTTTGGTGTAACGAACCTCAACAAATATAATTGCTCCGAAAATGATTTCGAAGAACAAGCTTCGCTCATCAAAAAGTTACATTTCGTAAACAGAATTCCGCGATCTTCAGGGATCTTGTTCTGACTTCGGGAAACGGGCGTAATTTTATTTACATAGCTACCCAATATATAATGCCTGGAATTTGAACTCAACAAATACCCGCAGGAGAAGGTATTATTTAACAGATTCTATTTCCATATTATGTTGACAAACAATAACAAAATTACAAGTTTCATCGGTACCTACAAAATCATCCTTTCTCACACGTAATGCCATTGTTCTTACACAGTCGAATTTAATGTCGAATTTTGATCAAGGACTTAGATTAAAATGTCTACTTCAAGAGATTTTTAACAATCCTCCAATTAAAATGTAAAATGAAACCGTGAGCCATCTAAAAAGCGCTTTAATCTATTCGCTTCGTAAAGAATACTGATATTAGTCTCAGTTGGTTAAATTGGACTCATTAATATTCACAACACGGTGATCCGAAAAAGACAATCGTCGACAGTCTATTGTCCAATCCTTTATAGTAGTTCAATCTTATACTAGCGTGTTTACAATTCTGTAAACATCGTTCGACATTCGAACGTTCTCGATGCGTGAATCCGCGATAATTTACAATAACAAGTGAGTTTCGAATCGATTTCGATTTGCTCACGGTCACGTATAAGGTTAAAAATCTTCTATTTTACAGAATAGGTCTAAAGTTCGCGTTGATCTGTTCAAAAGTCGACCTCAAAACGTGAAGTTCGGGTGCCCTCTGACAGCCACTAGATAAATGAGGTGGTATTAAATATCGCATTCTACTTGACAGCACTCAATTAAGGGCAATGGACTATGGAGAATCAATGAGTGTGGTATTGAACCTGTTTTGATTCCTCGTGAGTACTATCATGAGCAGTGGTGGTCCAGTGGTGGCGGCCCCGACTTACGAGCAGTATGACTCGGGTTCGAACCCAGGCAGGCGCCTGACTTTGTGTAATTTATTTCACCACCGCTGCTCTCAAAACGGTGAGAGAAAATATCATATCGTGACTAATATATCGGAAAAATTCTAAGACTTGTGACATCTACCAACCCGCACTGGGCCCGCGTGGTGAATTATAGCCCATTCCCTCTCATAGAGAGGAGGCCTGTGTCCCAGCAGTAAGAACATTCTAGACCGATTATGCATTATGCACAAACTTATGTGTAAAATTATCATATTTATGTTCAAAATAATTCACAAAAACTTTTTTCATATCTACAAAGTTGATCACAAAAAAATTGTATTCGTTTTGCAGGTAAATTATTTTTAGAAGAACTTCAAAAAATTCACAAAAAATTTTTCATGGATTTTAGCCTCAAACTATCTTATTGACCAATGATAAATAAATATCTGAAGCTCCTTACTAAGTTTACTCGGCTCAGAGTGTAGCTCGTAGCAATAATCCGTAGCCCGTAGCAATTATCGTAGCATGTTCGTAGCACCGACACCCCGTAGAGGGTAGTTGCTCTTTTAATTATCAGTCAATGACTCTGCAAAGAGCTGATTGCGTGGAGTAATTACATTATGTACATGAGAATAGTATAGTAGTAGAACAGACTTTTAAGGGCTTTTATGGATATTGTTCAGTATGTGTTCTACTGCAATAAAATAAATGTTTTTAACAAATTAAACTTTTAAAGTAAATCGTAGTTAAGTAAAATATTTTCTTTTATTATTCAAATCTATATCTTCTGGAATATCGACTTATACGACGATATAATCTTTTGGAACATCGACATATCGATGTCTGCCAAGCTATTGACGATGGTAACTAATACTACCCAAGATCTATGTATAGTCCTACTATCGGCAGTGTAGATACCGTCGGTTTTGTTTACCGGCGTCACAGCCGCTACAATACAGCTTTCAATATTGCGTCGTATTTTTATGTCTTGGTCCAATTAATTTGGAGTCGGCGTAGCAAGTCTTCTACTTCCATACTTCTCTATTACTCGTCATCTCATCAGACACCTCCATTCGTGCCATATAATGATATTCACACAGTCCATCCATCATTTATATGGTCTTCCTCTACTCTTTTACCCATCGACAGTCATACTCAAAACTTTCCTCACGATATTTTCCTCATTCCTCCGCATCACATGCCCATACCACGACAACCGATTACCACACGTATCATATGTATTGGACAATATTCCCTCGAGCAAAGAGTAGGCAAGCGATCCCTCGCCGTTCATACACACAGAAGACTAGGTTTCATTATATGAAATGTGTTTGCATTGAACAAATCCCTGGCTATAAAATTAGTTTATATGGCTTTTGTCAGAAGTAAATTAGAGTCAGCTTCAATTATTTGGAACCCCTACGAGAGTACGCATTGCTTCTGGAGAAGGTCCAAAAATTATTTCTTGGATTTTTATTTAAGAAACTGTTCGGCTACTATCTCTTTATGTACCGCACTAAATTTTTATTTGGAATGTTGAAATTCAACTCTCTTGAAGTCAGGCGTAATTACTTTTTACTGATGCTTCTTTGCCGTGTCCTTCGTGATGAGTCTGATTGCCCAGAATTAATAGCTCAGCTTGTGAGGTTTTTTGTTCCTCCCGTGCCCAAATACCATCCAGATTTTTGGATGTTCCTCTTCAATTCAATTCAATTCATTTATTTTGCAAGAACATGTGTAGATAATATACATGATATGATGCTTATTATAGGTGTTACAAGGTACTCTTTGGCTCAACATGTTTGACCATGGCTGGTGTACAAATTAGGCCGAAAGACCACAAGATTTCAAAAAAATAAAAATACAAAGAATAATAATATAAATAATCAACAATTCACATTAATATTACTCTTGCACGCACAGTTTCTCATTTAACTCTCCCTTGGTTCGCGCCCTGACAATACTGAATGCTCTACTGGTATCGACACCGGAGTGTGATTTATTTCCCTCGAGCGAGCCGTATGATATCTGCCATCGGCAAAAATTACGAATTTCCATAAAACTTTAAGAGCTGTGCATTGTCTGTCAGTGTATAAATATAATTTAGATCTTAATTAATTAGATTTTTATCTATCCCTGACCTTCCTTGACTTAAATTAGTATGAAGTCTTTTAGCTTCGTTACACCAAAACAATGTATATATTTTGTACTAAAACCATCCGCACCAAGTACGATAAAAACAATAACATAACAATATTATATTCATATTATTTGTTTCAGTAAAAGCCGCCACCAACGATATGATAGCGAAGAGAGCTAAGCGAAGTGGCGACGGAACCTTCGGCGAGTCGGAAGAGCCTTATCCATCGTCAGAACATTGTCATTCTGAGTGAACCCTGATCAGCGCATCGGATCAATGAACCATGCAAAATAATATTGTTAAGAAAATTTAAATTGTTTTCTTCGTAATCGTGCGATGGAGACAATCCATCTGATGTTTTTATTTGTCTTATTCTATATTAGATATTTACTACTTAAGGCCTTGTTTTTTTTTCGAAGACGTCTTGTCACTACGCGTGTGAACTCAGCACGAACGTCTCGACTTAAACGAAACATAATTTTAAACGATTTTAAAATGAAAATACAATAAGTTTTTATCATTTTGGTGAGAATTTTTTGCTCCGAGCACAATCATTGTCACCCGTAGATTATTTTCCCGTAGACATTTTACTGAGTATTTGCAATTTAAAATCGTTTGCATTTATGTTACATTTTTGACACGCGTTCGTACTAAGCCAACAGTTTTCAATCGCTAATAACTACTACCTATTGCAGGCAGTATATTATAATCAAGCTATTTTTAAAACTTAAAGCTCATTACAATACTTAACCCAGCGGGTGAAATAC
This sequence comes from Noctua pronuba, assembly GCA_905220335.1. Lineage (NCBI taxonomy): Eukaryota > Metazoa > Arthropoda > Insecta > Lepidoptera > Noctuidae > Noctua > Noctua pronuba. The sequence continues at coordinate 11,201,812 of LR999903.1, read as the reverse complement.
CAACTCATAAAATCACGTAAACTTAGCTGTTGAACTATTCTATTCTTATTCTTTAAGTTTCTCGAAAAACCGATTAAACTTTTAAGTTATTGTACGAATTCATTAATAAGTTTGTTTCAAATTAAATATTTGAGGCAATATCGAGATCCGGTTTTATTCAAAGTTAATTTCAGATTACGAGTAATTGGTTAAAAGTTTCAATGAGTTATTTTTAGGAAAACTCGTTACAGGACTTTTACCAGTTCAGAAATATGATTGTTTAAATTGTACAATTAAAAATTTTAAAACTTTGTATGTTAGCTCATAAGTGAGTACTTATATTTCTAAGCAATTCTATTTTTTGTTATCATTGTGGCATAATAATATGTTTTGTTAAACGCTATCGTTTTGTTTAAACCCCTAAATATAAATTTCCCTAGACGTTAAAACCTTTGTTAATATATTAAGCCAGTGTTTGTTAAAGATGAAGCATAATAAAACTAGTAATTTTTGTACTGTTGGTGGTTAATAAATACCTATTTTCTACCCGTCACAGTGTTTGTAAGTGTGAAGGTACAATTTCACAGGCGACTTCAGACCTGCAAACCGCACCTGTAAATCCACTCATCCTTAATGTCAGAACGTAGCGATTTTATAGACGTACATTCACGAGCACTAATATGTATACACTTACCAAAATCAATTTTAAAAGTTTTAGTATGGCTTCCAAAATGAAAATGTTAATCGATACAATAGGAAAAAAACTATTTTATGAGTTGATGCGTGCATACGTTTCATTTCTCGTGACTGTACTAGCAAAGCGTTTTCAATATAAACCAGTCATATCTCTGCGTACTGTCTTACGGTATGGCTTTGCGTTTGCGGTTTTCGGTCTGCGGTTGCCTCCCGACTTCTATCTTAAGATTAATGCTTAGCAAGTGTACCTGCGAACTTATTGTAAGAATAAGTCGTATTTCTAATAGCTGTCAAATTTAAAAAGAAAATTGATTATACAATTTGAAAGTGAAAGTTAGTTACAATGATCGTGAGTACAAAACGAAATTGAGGATTTTGAAAATAAGTACCTAGCTATTTTTGTTAATATACATATTTTTTAAACTAAGGAGGATCAGGATGGAATGTAACCATATTTTAGTATTATATCGAGTCATCAAGTAACAAAACAATATGATATTTGATTGAATGTCATGCATTTCGCAAAGTAGCGCCTGATTCTATAACCATTGTTAATGAAGTAAAACGGGGTGATTAGAAATGCAGGGGTGAATCGAGACAAAACTTTAAGAGGGATTTTAACGTTGCATTAATATGGCATGTTGCCAAAAAGGTCTCTAAATAATAAATTAAAATTAATCAAATAAAATAGATTACTTATTGGTAACATATCATATTAATTCAACGTTAAAATCCCTCTTAAAGTTTTGTCTCGATTCACCCCTGCATTTCTAATCACCCCGTTTTACGGTACCCTGTTTTGCGCGCTTTCTCGGATAAACTTCAAACGATTTTGATGAGATTTAACTGACAGGCAGCTTTATACTCGGAGAACAATGTGACACATTTTGTATCGATCTTATAGGTACCTATGTACATCAACTGCAACGTTAACCGGCCAGATGTGAAGGCACCCTTAAAGATCTTAATATTAACTAACGTATAATATTAAATGGAGTTATTTATCATTGTTCTTTTGTATAACTAAATAAAATGTGGTGATAATGAATAGAGTACATAATATATGCATTTTATGTGATAAAGAAATTCCACACTTATATTTATCTACCTGTGAAATATATCTTTGAGAATAAGACGTAGTTTTTGTTATATTCATATATAAACAAGACTTGTGACACCTTAATAACATTGGAATAGACCAAGGAAAACTCTGTCCAAAATTATATTACCAAAGTAAATACTATTACGAAGACGAAGGTTCATATGATTGACATAGTGGATAGACAGGATATTAAAACTATGATACCAGTGTCGTTTACTAAGAAGATCCCAAGATCAGCTATTTTCGTATTATTGGATAACTTTGGCATTGAGGAAATATGTCAGTTTATCAGTAGCTAATAAATGTCAATATTCGATAGAGAATTAATTAAGGTCTTATAAAAAAAAACATATTATAAGGATGATATGGCAAGAAAGTAGGTGAATGATGACGAGTAATAGAGAAGTATGGAAGAAGAAGACATGCTGCGCCGAATACAAATAAATTGAGACAAGGACAGGAGAATGATGATGATGATAAAAAGATCAACATCTGTCTAGCCCTTTTCCCAACTATATTGGGGTCGGCTTCCAGTCAATCCGGACGCAGCTGAATACCAGTATATTACGTTGAGCGACTGCTTATCTGACCTCCACAACCCAATTAGTTCTGGGTAATACGATACAATTTGGTAAGACTGGTTGCCAGACTTTCGGGCCACTGACTACCTGTAACGACTGTCAAAGGTCTATAAATGAGAGCCGGGACCCGGGACCAACGGCTTAACGTGCTTTCCGAGGCATACTCGATACGAGGATAACTCGGTATGTAATGGGTGGTCACCCATCCACGGACCAACCCAGGCAAGCGCAGCTTAAACTAAAGATCGATCTGAGTGGCAGTTATTATTTAGCCACGAGCTTTATTATACATCTGCCTAGCTTTTTTTTTTAGGGGTGTGGACCCCAGAATAGTTGGGAAAAAAGCTAGACACTACACACACGACGAAGAGCGGAGTATATTGCTGAAGAAGAAGGTGGCGGAGTAGCGCTGGCGTCCTGGCGGGCCGAGACACTGTTGAACACCGCCGACGCAGCCCCGTCAACCATTGCCAGGTGAGGAGGCTGGGAGCCTGGCCTCGCGTCTCCAGCGGCAATCTATGCTTAATCACGACATTCACGAGTATCTGGGCACGGCCTCCGGATTCCACCTCTCCACTTTTGGTGTTCAGGTCCTTAAAATAATCCAACCCCTTTCAGAAACACGGGGCGTCCAGCTTCGTATTGATTTGTTTGGTAATGTCTCAAAGTTTATTTTACACACTAAATAGAACCATTCCTTAGCGAAATTTTCACCCACAAAAAAGTTAATGATCACAAAATCGATTCGAGTTTTTGAATCCCGAATTCAGATTCTTGAGCGTCTGACGACGAAACGAATATTTTTTTTTCCCCACTGACCATTAGCTGTAACTACTTACACATTGGCAGGCTAACAGACGAACCAGATTATCTGACAGGGGAATAGTTCCGGAAATCCCAAACGAAAGATGGAATAAATTCAAACAACTGTCTAGAGACCGGACTGCGGTATTTGACGTCATTGATTGGTTGAAAAAACTTTAGCATACCGCACGCCTTATGTACGCAGATAGTTTATACTGCAGATACCATTGAGGCCATGTTTTTGTTAGTTGTTAATACATTTATCAGACCAAAATAACTACATTTGAGTATTATAAGAATCACAGTAGGAGCACCTAATTCAAAGAAAGGCAAATACATACTCATACAAAGCCTAGTTAAACCATAAACTAACTGCCTTAGGTTCAAAGTTGAACCATAATAACATAGAGATACATAATCTAACATAGAGATACATACAAGTACAGTCCACTTGAACAACCACAGTCGAACCACTCCAATTAGGGTTGCGCCACAATTAGCATCTATTTCTCGCTTTAGAACCGTGGTTCTGAGCGATAGAAAAGGATAGGAGTATGGAAAAATGCGATTCCGTGCTGCAGATGAGGCGCAAGCCTATGACAGGATCAATAGGTCTTGCTGCTAACGGACTAAAATGTGAACCTGAGTGAAGTGTGAGCGGGAAATGATCGGCTGTAGTAGTAGGGCATTTTAGATTGGCGTCTAGCAGTGACCTGCCTAGGGCCCAACAATACGGCAAGCCCATAAGGTAAGCAGACTGCAGTACCGCCAATGACGTCAAGTGGGGTCTCAATTTCAACAACGTTGGTGCAGTAGTTTGATTTGCGAATTGCTCAGAAGCTGTAAATGTTTATAAGTCCAGAAAAACATATTTTTTAAAGAGCTGCGCTATGAATGAAAATGGAATGAATAATTTATTCGACGCAAACCATAAATAACTACTTACCCCCTTGACGGCGCCCATCGCAATAAATAAACTTTGCAAGCCCTGTACATTATACGTTATAAAACGTTATTGCATATCAAGCAGCGAACACGAATTTACATTTTTAGGATTCAGTATATAAAAAAAAACCTTCACTTTTTGTCCATCCATCACAGAGGTTTTTTGATTTTGAACAGCTTTCAGAGATTTTTCATAAACGTGATCCTCAGAGAAGGATTATCTCAAAAATCTCAGCACGTAATTCAACAAACTTAAACCTACATCTAAAAAGTTCAAAGAATGTTATCTTTTGACCATAGATTCTCAACGAACGACGAACATTTAATCGGTCGATTTATGCTTAAAAAGGAAGTTTATTGACTTTATTCAACGACAAAAGTTTGAAGTTATTTACGGTAGGAAGAAAATAAGTTTACAGGTAACCGAGCTAACGAACTTCAACTAACTTTTCCACCCCTTCGAAGTTTATCACAAATCGAATGATTTTGAAATAAATTCCTAATCCTTCATTTGTTTGAAAAATTCACTTACTCTTAACTAAAAAACGCAACAAATGCTGTTCATTTGTCGAAATGCAATGCCACTTTTAGTATGTTATGTTACTACTCCGCTGGTTTATTGCGCCTCAAAATGTACCAATTAAGAACGAAAATTCGCTGCATATTTTATCATAATACAAGATCCTTTTGTCGAGTGTACATTTTGTCATTTTAATAAAGAACCAACATTACCAGATATATTTAGTGAAACAGCTTGCGCAAAACTTGAAATTTTTATTTTCAGCGAAACTTAGCAAACAGAGACTCGTATATTGCTTGGCTTCTCGAAATTTCAAAGTACCTAATTATACATTGCTGGAAAACTTAATATAGTGTTTTTTGTTTATATTTGTCAAATATTTAACGAAATTAAATAGGATTTATTTTTGTCGAATGGGTTTTAATTATCATTTATATTTGTAAGAATTTATAGTTGCAGATTTCAGAGAAGAATCTTCTTGGTTTCTGAAGGCGTATATACAGTGAATTAGCTGTTAATTAACTTTATTTAGATTTCTTATCTAAAAGTATTTTATTTAAAATGTCAAGCTGGTTTTTTTTTGTAAACTAAAACCAAAAATAATACAAATTTATTTAGACTTATTTTTTTAATCTTATCAAAAAACTTATCACCAGTCAATTTACTAACGTCAATTAAATAGTTTTCACTGCTGAAACCTTTTGTATCATTATCATCATCTTTCAGCTGAAATACGTCCACTGCTGAACATAGGCCTCTCCCAACTGCCGCACATTTACCAGTCCCGTGCGGCTCCCTTATAATATGAATGAAATGTTATTCATTAATGAATACTGTACTTATTTTGTGCCTTGTGCTTTACCTTTTAACATCATACAACTTGTTGTAAACGAATTACATAAGTATTTTGGTTGCGGTTCAATTAACATAATTATTAAACGGTCTTCAAAGTGGCAAACAATAAATATCTGCAAGTTAATAATTTTCTTTTAACTTCTAAAATTACATTTTGGGCGCAGATGTTTTGTTTATGGTTTTATTTCAGACATGCCAATCACCGGCTTCCATAAAAAAGCAAAGTCAACTACCTAAGGTTGTTCGCCCCATTTATCTATTTCAAAGTATATAATATAACACACTGTACACTACATTGACGCTTGATGAGAGTCGAGTTTTCCCGTCATTATTAATTATTTTCATCATTGACAATTATTTTTGATTTAACTTTTGTGATTGGTTTTAACAACCCTTAGCTATAGGTGCATAGAAGAAAGATAGAAAAAGATAGCACATTAATCAGTGTACCAACGAACTATAAGCTATATCTTGTCCCAAATGATTTGATCCTGTAGTCAACCACATGTGGGTTATTAATCCCTACAATCCAATCAGTACCAAGAGATGCTAATAACCAGCTTTTGGGTTATGTTTTGTGCCTGTCTGAGATTAGATAAATCAATTGGTCCACCAGCATCTGTAGTTACGCGTCAGCTAGTTCATCACTTCACTAGGGGGCTAACAACGTCTCAATTTAGGGGACCTTTTAACGTTTAACTGACCCCTAAATGCTGGTGAAACAGAAACCATCTCCTATCGGCCCCCTATCAATTCTTAGGGGATCCCATAAACTTGGGGGATGTCAGTGAAAACGGGCATTAGAGCAGTAAGTTCTTTCTGAATCTTGATTCAATGTGGGAAAGTGACGCAGCTAGAGGTCCTTTGTAGCTCCATCTCTTTCACTCACTGAAATAAAATGGTACCTGTTTAGCTGACTTTAAAGGATTCTACTTATCACCACCCGTTGATTGACAGATATTCATTTTCTGCTTTTATTTATTTAGTTATTGACCTCATTGGACTTAGATTAATCAATGAACGAATGCAACTGCATCGCTGGACTACATTCGTTTTCAGAGTCATTTACTTACTATGGCTAAATAATAACAACAGTGGCGTTAGGCGTCAAAATTCCAATTTAAAAAACACAAATGTTGGCAGCATTGATAACCGTACTAGACCTATAAAAAAGAAACGAAGAAAGTATAATAAAGGGGTGTAAAAAGCCCCTTAACGCAGACGAAAGGTACTTACTTGTTCTGCCCATCATTGCGATATTTTTTTTGGTCTGCACCATACCGGTTACGGAGATATTGAAGATCAAAGTTCCAACTTTTTCACACGTTTTTGTTTTTAAATGCAGGTTTTAAAATATTAACTTTAATTTCAATACCTCCATTACCCTTGTATATTCAATGCATCCACCACAGCACATAGATAGCACCATGATTATTCAGAACCAAAAAAAGTCATCGGCGTTCCCAGCAATCATTTTTGCGCAGAGTTCTGGAGGGTTCGGCTATAAGGCCAACGCAGCACCGGCCCCGACTCACTGGAGTTCGCATCACCGCCACAAACTGTTCTGACTTACCGTGAACAATGCGCTAATGAGCTTCCTCTGACCCGTCAAAACATCACAAGATGCCATGACGCATTCTACTCTCGACCCCAGTCTCTGGACCAGTGATGTAGTGGACATAAACAGGTCGACAAATGGAACACTAGCGACATCTTTGTTTTTTCATCATCAACTAAAGAATTAACATCAAAATCAGAATATTTTATTTCACATAGGCGTAGACGGGCACTTATAAAACGTCGACAAAAAGGTGCACAGTTCGGGTTGGTTGTTTCCTATGGAGAAGAACCGCAAGAAGCTCCATGGTTACTCTTTTCAAATCATCACCATCATCATCAAAAGCCTAAATCGCGGTTTTATAGTTATCACATAGAAAAACCCCACAAAACTATCGGGCTGTAGCCCACCAAACACAACACCCATGTGGTCGGAGGATTCTCCTTTTTCTATAGGCGACGAAGATCTTTACAACCTGTTGTTCATATCCCTATAGTTCATAGTTCGTATTAGTAGAGCAGTACTAATTCTGCAGAGAGAAGTTTCTCTTTGAAATTGATTAAAGCCTACCAACTTTAGAAGCACGATGAGCCAAGATTCCAAGAGAGACTGTCTGCGCTATTAAATCTACCAATTGAGACTGCAATAGCTGCTGGTGTTAGGTAGTCTTGAAAAACATCAGTGAGACGAAAAGCCGAAAAGTTAGTCTGCCAAGTAACCTTTTCCTTCTGAGTGAGAAAGGAAGAGGCTTCGTAAAGCTGATATCGCTTACGTCATTAGGACTAGTACCGCCACTGCAAAACAATCATCAATATTTGACCAGCTTAATACCACTTTCTAAGAGTTTAATTACTACTAATCCTCTGCTATATTATACATCCCTTTATAAAAATAAAGTGTTTTCCAAACATGCAGTTCATCTGACTGAGGGTAATATTTTCTTCAAGGTAAGTAAGGAGGTGGGTAAGTAGTAGTAAGGGCCAGTTCCTAATTATTAAGTATATAATCAAAGTGTGCCAGAGACCAATGTCCTTTCAGCGTAAAAATTGAACTATGGTGTATTAATCATGAACTGTCATGACGCTCAAGACACAGTTTGCGCGTCGATGTCTTTTACACCGTGTATAGATCTTACGATATCGAGTGAAATAAGAGATTTTAAGAACTTGGATATCATCCTTCATAGTATCCCATGTTAGCATCTCTCAGCTTGTTGGATAACCCAAAACTGACGAGAACATTGAATGTACAACGATTATTTTTCTTACACAAATAATCGTCAAATTACGACATGTGCAATGGTACATTATTTGCAACAGCAACTTGTTATAAAGAGTAGGTACGAAACTGTCTATCTAACCCTGTGTGAGTTCGTCATCGTGCGTTGTATTAAATGGTCTCTCTGAGCTCACACAGTGTCATTAAAACACACTTGGTCTGCTGACCCCTTAACGCCCGGAGTTATTAGAACTCGAAATTGATTGCATCTTTCAACATATTCTTCTGAAACAGTACTTAAGCTGCAAAAAATAATTTGGTGGTTACTGCGAATAATATTAATAAGTTTTGTCACTGTCCATCAGTGGTGTCTAGAGGAATAATTTTAAAAGTTTGTGTCACATAAAGCAGGTGATGGACATCGGGAATCATAGAAACATTTGAACAGAGGTGCAAATAAACTAATTGTGGAGGTTTAGAGAAATCATTATTTCTGCTGCATTTGATTATTTTTTATTTCAAATTCCTGAAGTTACACAATAAGTCCAGGTTGACAATATAGCGAGCTAACAGCGGTTGAGGATGTCGTTCTACTAATTAGCAAATTGTCTTCGAAAGTAAACGCAATAAAAACATGGTCGACATTGAAGTTATTAAGTATTTTTAAGCAATTTTTAGGTTCTCAAGACCTCGTCACATCATTGGTAAAAAACCAGTATAAGCTGGCCTCACGCAAGGCCAGCTCAATGTCAAAGTGTTAACACCGAACGTGCAGTCGACTAAACAACATTAAAGGTTACAACCTTATTATTTAGTTTTTAATCGCATAATAGTAGAACCAATTACATGCATATTAAAAGTTATGAGCTAATGATAATCATTCATCATTTTACAAATATAGTAGGAAATTAATATATTTAATAAGGAAATACCGCACTAAAATTACTGTCTAGCCGCGGGATCAATAAATAATTATGTCTGATCGAAAAAAATCAATTAACCCAAAAATATTCGGCTGACGTACTTACTACCTACTCATTAATTTATATTTTTAAGATAAATGTAACCTTATTGGTAACTACAGTTTTGAGCCGTTTGGGGTCGAAACGTCATGGTCATGGGGCCCGAGTGCGCGTCTCCTTTTTAAGGAAATCTGTCGCCGACTTGTTCGACACTTTGCTTGACAGAGGGCTGGCTCTTTCCTTGGCCAAAGAATTAGCATTGCCATTTCATATTCATCGCAAATGTTAATCAGCGAGATGACTTTGAAAAAAAAAAATATTACTACCCTCGAATGTATTTTAACCAAAGTAAGTAGTGGTAGATTTTTAAAAAATAATATTTTCTTTTAAAACGAACATAAACATTATGTTTAAAAACCCAATATTTTACGGCAAAAAACGCTTGAAACTGAAATGACATCTTCAATGACGTCGCACCGTGGCAAATGAACAACAAAATAAACGTTAACAATCTTCTGTGTGACATTTAATTTTGTTACTTTTATTGCTTTGCTAAATCCTGATTAAGCCATATAATTTATAAATAACTGCTAAAAACTGAATTAAAGCTGTCTTGTACACAAATGTCAAAAACAATTAACAATGTTGTCAGGGTTACAAACTGCCAAAAATATTTACCCCGAAAGTAATAGTAAAATCGCCACAGTAACTTGTAAATCCCCTAAAAAATAGAAAAGCGTACTTTAAAGATTTACTCAATGCCACAACTTAAATACATTGCTCTTACATTACGCGTAGGCGCAAATAGTGATCTACAGAATAACAGTGTGTTGTAATTTATTATCTACCCAGTTTTACAACCAATGGGTATAGTTGTAATAGGTAGTATACGGACCCTTCACGAAGCCGTCAACTAAGCATTGTGTAAATCAAACTAAGTAACTTTACGCAAAAATTATTACTGGGAAACGACTATGATTTTGGGTTGAAAAATCACTTTTTACGGTAGGGCTCAATGTAACGCACTCAAAACACTGTGCTGGTGGATACATTAAAGAATACAGTGGTCGTGGTGGTATTTAAAGTAAAGTTAAAACATTAAAAACTTGTATTTAAAAAAAACCTGAAAAGGTTGGAACTTTGACCCTTAATATCTGCATAACTTGAAGGTTCCCAGGTATGGTCTAGCTCTAGAACAAAAAAGTTAGTCTCTTTATTAAGGGCACTTTACACCCATTATTATGAGCATATTTTTTTTTGTTTTTGTTTCGTATCTGTCAGGAAAAGGTTTGTGTGAAAGACTTTTTTTTTTTTTTTACTTAAATAATTTGTTTGGTATAATATTAACTAAGTAAGTATTGCTTAGTAATTACTTTGTGCTTGGCTGGCCGTGAATACTCCACAAAAAAACGGTAATGTGTGCTAAGCTGAGCCTAATCATTTTTTTCGTATAGCTACTCAAAAACTGTAGGTGGTGAAAAAACTATAACTGTACTGTACTAGCATTCTTTCTTTTTTTTGCAACGCAAACGAATTTCACAAAGGTTTTTGAAGTAGCGAGTTACCAACATGATTGTGTTTAGTGTTTATACCGATGCGGGGGTCGTTAACCTGTTGGTGATTAATCTACATCATGTAGAAAATGCTGAAAGTGAAAAATAATGTCCTGTGACTAAACTACTGGATATTTCGATTGAATTTTAGAATGCAGACTGGGAACGTTGTTGTGTTCGTAATTAGCAGGGTATTGTTTTCATTAGTAAGTTGCACCCGTGCGAAGCCGCGGCTTGCTAGTTTACAATATTATTTTGGATACTTTGTCAGACTTTGGGCAATATTATAACTAGTTTATTTATACGTTGCAGCTCTCGGGTGACATTTAAAGCATTTTTTTGTTTTAGTATCACTAGTCTGTAAATTGCAACAAAAAAATGTACAGAATAAAAATAAAATCCTATAATTAATTCATACTTTAAAGGTTAACGAAATATTTAAAACTTTTGAGAGACATGTGATAATTAAGAACTAGTTTTTAAAAGAGGTAACCAGAGGTTTTTAATTTAGTTAAGTTGAATCCACTAAATATTCAGTAGGTAGTATATTTTTAGAAAACGACTCTTAAAAAAATCGTTAAGTATCTGTTTATTCAGAAAACAACGATACAAAAATAGCTATTATATAAATAATTCTGTTTGATAAGAATATCGTGACTGCTTAGAAGTTTAATGATGTACTTACCTACACGTTCTTTGCCTGGCAACTAAGAAGAACGTGATTCGATCGAATTTCGGTAGTGAAGGTTAATATCGTGAAAAATATTGGGGTAAAAATACCAGTATACACCACAAATAATTTATAGATTGAGAGTTCCCAAATTATAAGGTTTTTTTTTTCGATCGGCGCAATATTAGATCACTGAATTTATTATATTATGTATTGTAAGTCGATTCGTATACCAGTCTTATTTGTTTCGTGGTGAAGTATACAACACGAGAAATGTACAGTCAAGGTGTGCAAAGATGATAGAGATTAAAACAATGCTATTGAGTTCAGTTGCTGTCGAAGCATCGTATGGTGAATACTGTTTTACCGATCATGATAGCATGTCTGCGCTGCAGCCGGCCGTTCAATTATTTGAAGAAGTTCTTCTAAGATCATATTATGCTGCTTAAAATAAATGTTTTATTCAAATTCGTAATTAATGTTTCATTTTTATACATGGTCGTTTGCCATTACGACTAACTTAGTTGTGAAAGTGCATAGTTGTCTATCCTACACTGTTATATTAATCTTTTGACGCTCCATTGAGGTTGACAGGAGAGCGCTGTTGATAAACATTTGTGAAATGTATTGAAAAAATAATATGGTGGGTTAGTTCTGATTTTACCCACGCGACAAGTATGGTTATAAATTATGTTATCCTAGCCAAATAAAATATTTTTAAATATGATGTGATTACCTTTTATCTTAATTTGACCGAGACCTATGTTTTGTGAGTATTTTACGAATGTACGCGAGCTCTAAGTGTGGTCCTCAGATTGCGTGGCAGGCTGCCCTGCTTCTTCTTTAAAAAAAAACTTTAAAAGTTCGATTTCTCAAAAACGACCCAGTTTGGACCCCAAGTTATAGGGGTCAAAATTGTTGTATACAAGGTCTAGTATCACCCATTTCAAGGAATGCACCCAATTACCAATCACCCTGTACCTTGTGTACTTTTTACAGGTCGGTTTTATCAGAGCCATGTAAATAGGCACTCATTTTCAATTAAATTAATAAAAAACCGGCTAAGTGCGAGTCGTACTCACACGCACACAGGGTTCCGTAGCACCAAACAATATAACAAAAATATTTTGAAGACTCATTCAAATGTTGTATAGTATTGCATTCAACAGCAAAACTAAATTTGTTTTTCATAGTATGTTAATGAAGAACAAAGTTATTGCTGCAGTTTGATGAAAAAGTCCCATATCTCAAAAACTTTTACCACTTTGGAAATGTCCATCTTTCAAACGAAAATTTTGAGAAAAAATGGTTTTAGGAACCTCAATGTCATATTTACCCCTGACGTATAGGTTTGATGAAAAAATCGGGGATTATAGATATCAATAAAATCTAAAGTATAAAAGATATTCAATTGAAACTTTATTTGTTTAATAAGTCCACTATTGACATCATATCTCGAGAATTTTGTCTATCTGGTATAATCCAAACTCAAGTTCAAAAAAACGACGTAGCGCTTCGAGAAAAAGTAGGTAGTGCCCTTGCGCTTCGCTTGGGTCGTCTTGGCGGGGGCATTACCCCCAGATAATGTCAGACATACTTTTTTCTAAAAACAATTCAATCTATATATATAAAATTCAAAGTCCTGACTGACTGACTGATATATCAACGCACAGCCCAAACCGCTGGTCCTAGAGGCATGTAATTTGTAGGGTGTATTCTTTGTGAAGAGTAAGTATCCACTAAGAAAGGGTTTTTCGTAATTCCACCCCTAAGAGGGTGAAATGGGGCGTTGAATTTTCTATGAAACTTTTTATTCTCGCAGTCGATTGACTTGACAATTTGTGTACATACTATTCAGATAAAATTATGAGATACGTGTATCACAGTTTTTCCAAAATCATCCCCCAATTTAAAAATTCAATGTCGTGATTGGCTGACTGATATATCAACGCAAAGCCCAATCCGCTGGTTCTAGAGACATGAAATTTGGAGCGTGTATTCTTTGTAAAGAGTAGGTATTTATTAAGAAAGGGTTTTTCGAAATTCCACCCCTAAGAGGGTGAAATGGGGTGTTGAATTTTCTATGAAACTTTTTATTCTCGCAGTCGATTGACTTGAAAATTAGTGTACATACTTTTCAGATAAAGTTATGAGATACGTGTATCACAGTTTTTCCAAAACAATCCCCCAATTTAAAAATTTAATGTCTTGATTGGCTGACTGATATATCAACGCACAGCCCAATCCGCTTGTTCTAGAGACATGAAATTTGGAGCGTGTATTCTTTGTAAAGAGTAGGTATTCACTAAGAAAGGGTTTTTCGAAATTCCACCCCTAAAAGGGTGAAATGGGGTGTTGAATTTTCTATGAAATTTTTTATTCTCGCAGTCGATTGACTTGACAATTTGTGTACATACTCTTCAGATAAAATTATGAGATACATGTATCACAGTTTTTCCAAAATCATCCCCCAATTTAAGAATTCAGAGACATAAAATTTGGAGGGTGCGTTTTTTGTGAAGAGTAAGTATCCGCTAAGAAACAGTTTTTTTTAATTCCACCCCTAAGAGGTTGAAATGGGGTGTTTAATATTCTGTGAAACTTTTTATTCTCTGAGTCGATTGACTTGAAAATTTGTATACATACTTTTCAATTAAAATTATGAGATACGTGTATCACAGTTTTTTCAAAAATCAAAATCATCCCCCAACAGAGTCAAATAGGGCTTCGAAGCTCACGTAGACCGGCGCATGGCGCGCAGCGTTGCGCGGGGCGTGCGGGGCGCGGGAGTATTTACCTATTAAGTAAGTAGGTAGGATTTTTCTGAGGTAGACGTCTGTAAATATGGTTTATTCCACCGATTTTCGCGTTGGCTCGTGATACGCGACATTGATATTAAATATTATGTAAAAGTTTTATGTCTATAAATAGATTCCTAATTAATCATTTGATTTTCCTCACCGGTGTCCAATCTCAAACCAAGGTATCAATATTCACATAACAATATGTAAAGTACCTAATTGATATTACTATGAACTAATATTTGCAAGTTATAAGCAACTATATAAAAACCATGTATCTACTATACATACATAGATTACTTATTATCCCAGAAGTAAGATCCCGTGGGCAATTCCCGAACTCCACGCGGGCGAAGCCGCGGGCATAAGCTAGTTTCTAATAATTTGGAAGAAATGCCTTGGATATTTTGGTGGAATAATTTGAAGGTGTTCTGATGAGGCCCTTTTTTACAATTTGTTGAGTGCAAGAAGACACCTTGCTGTTGGTAGGATTAACAATATTGTTAATGGTACCTTCTGTTGTCTCATTTGCTAGTTTAAATTAAGATTAATATCTGGAGTTAGGTCGGAGACTCCCGTGTCATCCCCGAGCAACAACGAGATCCTATCGCTAATAGACCCTAATTGACAATTTTCCACGGTGACACATGGATCCTCGTCAGTACAACGTTTGTAAACATTTATAGCACTAATGCTATATTTAGTTAAGGTCACCTGTACATTAGTAATATTACTAATAGTCGCATTATCTAAATCTAATATCTTCTTCTAAATATATAAGCGAAAGGTCACTCACTCACTCATCACGAATATATCGAAAACCGCTTGACGTATTAAGATGACATTTGGCAAGGAGGTAGTTTATAGTTAGTAGACGTCGGCTAAGAACGGATTTTGCGACAGGGCCAGATTAAGGAGGTCTAAGGGCTCTCGCAAGTTTGTATGAATGGCCTTCATTTTTTTGTGCTCCAAACTTGAAATTTGGCAGGGAGGTAGGTAGTTATCGCGGACGAAGTCGCGGGCAACAGCTAGTTAATAATATAACTAAACTTTGACATACTACATTATGTCTGAGTGAATATTAAAATATCCTTCAATTTCTCTGCCGTTTAATGCGATAGTCAGTTGCACAGTCGACTTCGTGAATTATTTTTTAACTCTTCCACTAAAACCCTTAACTTATTACAGTGGTTATAGAATTAAGTTATGTATATCAGTCAGCACGCATCGCTGACATAACCTTTTTACTAGTTGGCCGAATGAAATAAAAAGGTATTTTATCAAACTTTAAAGAAAAGAAAACTGAAAAGGTCCTTTAGTGTAGTTATTTTATTTAATACAAAAAAGGCTACTAAAAAAAGACGTAATCTACAGAATACGATTATTACTTTATTATCACTAATTTGAGATACAACATATTAACATCGACCTAATAATGTCTTACTTCATCATGCATCAAAACAAACCATGCACAGTTTCACTTCACCATGCCTCTAAATCACATCAAAACAAACCATGCACAGTTTCCCTGTAATGGGAAAACTTGTAAATCAGGTCTGTTTTCCCGAGCGTCCATTGTACCGCGGAAACGTGCGGCGCTGCTGGTTCAGTCAAGTGGGTAGACCGGCGCGGATAAGACGCGCGCGAAGCGGCCCGCGGCTGCACTTTGCGAACTTGTCATGTGAAGTTTTAACAATAATAAAAACATGCAACATTGTGATATACATGGTTTTAGTTCCCAACAATTGTGTTTTCAACTTGTGTAATGGTTACAACTTTATTACTAGGCTGTGGTGAGTTTTTAACAAGTTTTACTTTCTTTCCTAACTTTTTTCGATATCAGTTTTTTACTATTAATGACTAAAGATCTTTTTGTGAAAATTATTAAATTTTTAACTATCTTCGACCTCGCGTGCTTCTTTTAATCATCTAAAAGTGTTAAATAACAATTATTCTATTATACTGTCATAAATAACGGGTTATTAACAGAAACGTTTATGAATGAAGGGCACGCTAATTGTTTAAGTACTTTAATTTTTATAAAGTAACTTTTTACGACGAGTCGTGTAATTGTTAAAAATACGGAATATTAAGTACTACTTATTCACGATAAGCGCACACATGTTCACTTGAATTTAAATAAATACATTTCAGATACTACATAGGTAGGTACCTTAAGTTGAATTTTAATCCTACTAATATTATAAATGCGAAAGTTTGTGAGGATGGATGGATGTTTGTTACTCTTTCACGCAAAAACTACAGAACAGATTTCTACAAAATTTTGTATACAGATAGTTTATAACCTGGATTAACACATAGGATACATATTATCCCGGTAGTATGATCCCGTGGGACAATTATCGAAATCCACGGAGGCGAAGCCGCGGCTATAAGCTAGTAAGTAATAAATATTGATAAGATCAGACCACCTTCAATTTAAATGTTTGACAAATAAAAATAACTGCATTTAGTTTCCCGCTAGGTTTCATTCTAATAGGAATGTCCTTTCTACATTTCTAAAAATATTTATTGGTATGAATAAAATCGAAGTCTAGACGAGAATGGCGCAACCTAACTGTAATTAAAATAAACTATTGATGATCTGGAAATCGAACGAGTCATATACTACGATTTTGCAATCAATTGGTGAATTGAATAAAAGTGTACAAAATAGTTCCAATATCTTCAGATATAACTCCTATAAATAGGAGGGTTCTTTCAGAATCTTTAGTCACTAGGAGCCTGTGAAATCTGTTTGTTACTGAATCCTTTCATCCATTTTACGCTAGGAAAAACAACCTTTTACGAATCACTTAATGTTAACTCAATTACTTAGTTCAAATGCAATCGGCGGATAGAAGAATCAATAATCGATTAATCAAGCCCAGTTTTAAGTTGCCACAAGTAAAACGAACCGAGTAATGTTTACAAAGTGTGAACGATAAATCAGTATCATTAACGCTAGAAACGGGATATTTATCATGTTTACTGTTTGTTTTGAGTTCCCGATATTTCGCCGCTAATGCAAGCACCATGATCACGGATAAACTGGTGCACTGGTGCTGGTCATGGTGCTTGCAACAGCGCTGAAATATGGGGAACTCAAAACAAATAGTAAACATGGTAAATATCCCGTCTCTAGTGTTAATGATAATGTTAGTATCCATGACAGTTTAAAAACTGATAAATCAGTAGTTAACAATGGCATTAATGGTATGATAATGATGATTGAATGTCTATACTTCCGTAGAAAAGTTGAACAATGAAAATAAATCGTTTCTAAAACAGTGAGACACGTAATAATGAGGAGAGGTAATAAAGGAAAAATAATTAAGGTAATCGTGAAAGCAGAGAAAGTTAAACAATTCAAATATCTGGCTCGCGAGGTTGTCGACATGTGGGATGTGAGTACAGGAATCATTGTGCCGATAGTCGTGTCGGCCAATGGCTTAATAACCAATAGCCCTGACCACCGGTAGGTCGGATCCTGTTCCAGATGCCGGTGGGCTACTATTTTTTATATTTTTAAATGTTTTTTTTTGTATTAATTTGTATAGGAATATTTAAAAATGTAAATTGTATATAATGAAAATAAATAAAGGATATTAAGGAGAGGTACTATAGTATAATGACATTTTTCCTTACGTACATGTTACTTCAATAAAATATCGAAGTAGTCAGCTAGATTATAAATTATTAAAGGCTTTAATTTTATACTATGTGCAAAAACTTGCAATGACACGAGATACGACTTTTGTTATCGTTGAAAAACGTTGCTAATGCCTAGACTAGCATTTAAGGAACCTGTTAGTAAGCTGGTCGTATTATCAGCAACCTGTCTTGTATTAGGAGAGACCGCTTATTCTGTCTTATAATAAGCCATAATCAGTATGTTTACAGTGAGCTAACGTTTATAGGTAAGTCTTAAGTAGAGATCGGATATTCGGATGCATATTTACCTAAAGTTGAGTGTTGACTAGTATGGAGTGCGAGTACGACTATCAAAATAATCATTGTTATAAGTCCAGACATATTTTCTATTTAATTCTATTTGAATATACAACAGCAAAATTGGAATTCAGTTATTTCTCACACACAGCAACAAAATTTTAAAGTTGAAGCAATTTTTTACGTGTTTCCACAAATTTCTTGCCCAGTTTTAAACAGAATATGAATATTTATTATTCTATACTACAATATATTTTATACACACTACATATCTATACTAATAATATATAAAGGTGAAGAGTTTGTTTGTTTGGTTGAACGCGCTAAACTCGGGAACTACTGGTTCGAAATGAATAAATCTTTTAGTGTTAGATTGTCCATTTATCGGGGAAGGCTATAGGCTATATAACATCTCGCTACAACCAATAGGAGCGGAGCAGCAACGAAAAATGTTGCAAAAACGGGGAAAATTGTATTTTTTAATAATTTTACGCGGAACAGCTAGTTTTTTATGAAATCCCGCGAAATCGGGAAAAAAAATATTATAAGCAGCTGCTTCCACACTTTTGTACCCTTTGCCGGAAAGAAATGTACTTTAGGTAAATATGCATCCGAATATCCGATCACTAGTCATAAGTCATTAATTATTTCTTAACAAAATACATTGGTAGAAAATAACTTAAAATTAGATTAATAAGGATTAGATTTTAAAAAAAAAAACAGTAACTCATTTTTTACAGTAATAAAATTAATAGTCGTTTAATAATGAAATATGATGTCAAAAGATGAAAATAATCAAACTCAAACTCAAAGCATTTATTTCAATTAGACCATTACAGGCACTTTTGAATGTCATAAAAAAACAAAGAGCGAAGCTACATTCACAGACACAAGGCATAATAACTTGTGAAAGTACTGTAGTTGCCCATTCCAAGGCGTAGATCTCTATGGAGAAGAATGGGCAAGAAACTCCATGGGCACTCTTTTCAATCAAAATTTTGTTACAAAATCTTGGTTACATCATTCATGTGGATAAAATAATAAAATTAATAGTCACTTATTAGAATGGAAATTAACACATTTGTAGAAGTTTCGAAGTTATCCTCACAAGAAGATAGTTATACCAATTTATGGCCTAAACTTTAGGCGACGGTTTAGGGTTAGTCCCACTGGTGTGCTTATCACTGAATGAGTTTAGTTAGGTTACCACTAAAGTAACCCTATCATTCTCAATCCCCAATCCCATCAAAATGCTTTACCACGTCGTTTTCAGTCATTTAAAAAATAACAGTTTTTGTACGTGGAGCAGCTAATAACTACTTAACTGTAAGTTACCGGTCAGCTTAAGCGTTACCGTCAAATATAAGAACGACAGGGGCTGAGCACTTCAAAGTCGAAGTAAAGCTATAAATAAGCCCATTGCTGGGTACTTTAATAACTGGCGGTGAATGTGGCAAACTGAATTTATGAAAGCTTGCATTTGATAGTATACTTCACCACCTTTCGAATGAGTGAAAATTGACGTAAGAGTTGACAACTCAGTATAGCTAACTACATGTTAATCAATAATGTGTTTAATCGGTCAATAGTCTTCTATTAAAAATATATTTAGGTAAAAAGCAAATAACTCTTCCTTCCAGTGTTGACTGCTTGTAAGATAAAAGTTATTTGTTGAACTTTTATTTATTTATTTAAATGCCTTTAAATAACATAACAGGTCTATAACCTAATGCATTAACCAAGTCACCCACACAAAATTGTCGGGAACGCACAAGTGCAACCGCTGCAACACTCTCGGGTTGTGCTCTATGCCTCGGAGCAGTGTCACCATGTACGACACTAGTGTAAATTCTCATCCCACCCCGAGTTGATTGTACACCACCATACCCAGTACAAATAGTGTGGGGTACATCAAAGGGTAAAATGGGTATACCTCATAAAGTTTCTTTGTGAATTTTTTCTGGACTCGCTCCAACATCACTGAGTACTTAGCCTCATGTGGAGCCAATATGACAGCACTATGTTCCAGATGACTCCTGACTAATACGTCATGCAGAACTCTGATGATTTTCTATTGTACAGTCACGAGCAATGAAACGTAACTTAGCAACATTCAAAAGTGATTTTCTCGTAAAATTACGATTTTACTTTGTGATAATACCAATTTCGTAATAGTGTGTCTTTTAAAACGTCACATGTTAATCAATGCAGTTGGAGAAAATCGCTTTTGAATTTTCCTAAGTGTTCACATTTCATTCCTCGTGACTGTACTATACAATAGAAAAGTTCAACAAACAACTTTTAAATCAAGATCAATTTTCTATCGGGATTACATGAAATAGCAATAAGAATTGAAAGACTGTTTCGATGAAACACTGGGATAAACAACATAAACAATCGATTTGATTGCACAAAATGGCCGTTTAATCTTAATGGATAATGCCTTTGCAAGACCGAAAACCGAATAAAAGCATCAAAGGATTTCGTGTTACGGCTAAAGTGCTTTTCTATATTATTTTAATCCTACCAAATTGGATATAACCTAATGGATACTAACTAGCATCCATTAGGTTATATCCAATTTCGTAACTAGGTACCTATCTACCAACAAAATTAATTTAAAGAGTAAATGTAGAGTTCAGGAGCAAACGCACTTGACAAAAATAAACAATAGGTTTTTAAAAGATGTTACCTACTGGAGAATATGCTGCAATGGCCATGCCCCAATTACATCCCGGCGGATTTTCAGACTGACTAAAATGTTGTTCAGGTAATATTGGATACATAGCCGTTATTATGCTCCATTGTCTATGTTCCCGTAGCTGAAGCAATATTCATTACAAATGCAGCTAAATTCAAACAATGATGTTCAAAGTCTCGGTTCGGTTACTTAAAATTAATTTCACTTAGCTTTTATGCACGCAGTCAGCACAGAAAATCATAATAAGTATCCAAGAAAGAATATTAAAAAGAAAGAATCGTCCAACCAGACGGGCCAAGGTTTTGGTGAGTTGTAAGTGGACAGTAAGGCAAAAAAAATAAGAAAGACTCAGCCTTCTGACAAGTTGAGTGCATGGTCTGTAGTCTGTTAACTAAGCAGGCAGGTAATCAGGCATTTTTTTTTAATTTTGTTAATAATCATCGTATACGACCTTTTTGGATAATAAAACGAAAATGTACAACTCTGGTCCCCAAGATACAGACTTACGTCTAGTTTGGGGATCACCGTTCATATTGCTGTTATAATGTTCAAGATTATTAATAAACCTATGATGTGCCCGACAGGGTCCATAATTGTGACTAATATATTTGTTTCCATACCAACTACATACATTATGGTAGGCAATAAAGAATTGAGAATTAAATAATTTCAATGCAGCAGTAAAAGATGGTTTTGGTGGTGTCGTTGAAGGTCAAAAACAATTATAAGCGCTGAACTTAACGTGCTGTTCTCTATCACTAGATAGGGTTTTGGGTTAAGAGTAAAACCACTGAATTAGAAGAAAACAACTCAAAGGGAACGTCTACTTGCCACTAGCGATTGATCAAGCCACTTGAGTCGCTAGCATTGAGCTGTGCGCTATATTTAATTGTCCTACATCAATAAAAACAAATGTCAACAAAAACAATTTAAATTGATCAACATTGCTTGAAAGTGCGGACATTTCTGGATTAGTGTATAGTGCAACTGGTTTTACGACCCTTACATAAATATGTACTAATACTATATCCACTTATAAAGGGTGTAAAAAGACCCTTAACGAAGCCGAAAGGGGCTTGTTCTCCCCGTCATTGCGATCATTTTTTTGTTCTAGACCATACCTTGGAACCTTCTAGTTACGGAGATATTGGGGGTCAAAGTTCCAACTTTTTCACAAGTTTTTTTTTAAAATACATGTTTCTAATGTAAGATTTTTACTTTAAACACCTTCGCGACCCCCATACTATTCAATCCATCCACCAGCACAATGTTTTGAATGCGTTACATTGAGTTTCACTGTAAAACGTGATTTCAAACCCCAAAAAACAAAAGTCGTTTCCCAGCAATAATTTTTGCGTAAACTAACTTAGTTTGATGCACAGAATGCTTGGTTGACGGCTTCGTGAAGGGTCTGTTTACACCCTGTACATATTGCATCTAACGGCTTACGCAGACTGGGGTGGAATGCACCACAAAGCAATGTTTATCCGCTAATTAAATCAGTTGCCATTTCAATTAGTGTCATCAACAGTAGGATATTCATAAAACAACAAACGGAAAGGTTTGCAAATGACAGTTGACATTTATACAAATCTGTTCAAATAGGCGTTCAGGAACAGAGGGGAGGATGACGTTTTCATTACGTTTAGTTGCAATCGAATGAATGGCTAGTTTTCGTTTCGTCAACAGCGCAGATGGTAGTCGTTAGTCCGCAAACACATTAATGTGCCCATTAACTAAATAAATACAAATATTCGTTAGTATTTAGCCCATAAATTATAGTAAATTCATTTAATTGAATGAATATTTTAAGTCAAAATGTATGAGGATACATGATTAGATACATATGCTATTATTGATTATGATTTGATTACGATTAGATACGAGAATTCTTTTGACTATATTCTACAGTATAAATAGGTAATAAGTTTTTGTTATTCCAGTTCAATTATCAATCCTGCGAAATCTGTGCTTGTGAGGTACTCAAGGTGACTGTGAACAACAATAAACAATCGT
The DNA here is from genome assembly GCA_905220335.1 of Noctua pronuba. NCBI lineage: Eukaryota > Metazoa > Arthropoda > Insecta > Lepidoptera > Noctuidae > Noctua > Noctua pronuba. The sequence goes on along the minus strand of LR999903.1, from coordinate 11,178,900 downwards.
TTATTTTCACGTTTTTAGTACTGATGTTTATATAGGTACCTCAAGCAAAGACTTAAATAATTAGATGTCTCTTTACTTAACTCTAGAAAAACTACTCACAACTCGAATAGTAAGTATCTCGCGTGGGACGAAATAGATGATTTTCAGAATGATAGAGCGAACCATTCAGTGTGAAAAGACAGTGACAATGAAATAAAAATCATGGGATCATTTTTGACGCGTTATGGCGCAATTACACTTGGTCCTTGGCCCATTTTCGGGTGTTGACAATGACTTTACAAACTCGAATTAGGGCACTCGAGGCATTGATTACATTGTCTGGACATCTCAATGGAATACGAACTAATGACTTCGAATAGTTTGAATGAAGTCGTTGTGAGGACTAGGCAAGGCTTGATCGAAGTAATAGGAAAATTGGCGTCGGGTCTCCGAATTCGGTTACCAGAAACGATGAAAAGTGAACGAGCCTGTCCGAAGACGGACGAACTTGGTTACACTTGGCCGGTTTCTCGAATTATGTCAGGTCTAATTGCACCATTAGCGTGAATCTAACTATATAAATCTTAGATTTAAGCTTGAAAGTCAGACGCTTGAACTGTTTGATTGATAAACTTTTCTGATAGTATTGTAAACGAATAGGTACCCACAGCACTCTGTCGCCTTTGAAGAGATTTGTGTGACAAATGATACGTAAGCTTCGTGAGCCTGTCTGTGCTGCCTACTCAATGTTTTTGTTGTTGATCATACAATCTTTTGTCATATTCTTGAAAGCGGTGAAGGTCAGTGAACTGATCATGTTGTTGACGACTTTACTATCTATTTTGGATAACAATGAGATAAAATCCTTACCTTCTTTCATCTTTCTTTGAGCTAAGGTGGACATAAAACATAAAATAGAATGCATTTGAGGGACGAGATTGAACTTTCATATGTTTAACTTAAACAACAGTTAAACCTTGTCCCTTTTCGCAAATAGTATCTACAGCATCATGTACAATCAGTTCAAAGGAACCTAATATAAAGACCTTTTTATAAATTAATATATACTTATACTATATCCACTTATAAGTATTGCATCAAACGGCTAAAGCAGATTGGGGTGGACTGTATACAATGTGGAAAAGCTCCGTCACTTTTGTTCATTTTTTTTACACAGGCGGGCCGCACAGCACTTTGTTGTAATGAAATGCAGCGTGCTGCAGCCTACCGGAGCCACCTAGATTTTCTGATAAAAGAATATTACAAACCCAATTTCCCCTATGTAACAGCAACCAATAAAATATTTAAAAAAATGTAAGAGAGAAGATGTAAGAACAACTAACAAACATGCTCGTTTATTATAGGTATATATTTATAGAACCCTTAGAAAATATTGAAGCATCTCTCGCACTTAAGTTCTTTGGCAAATAATAACCCTTTCATGGGTGAAGCGCTCATCCTGATCCTGATGGATGTCATTCCTGTATCACTTTGGCAGATATTATCGATGTGTGTATCGTTCAAAACGTAGTGCTTAATGTGTCAGCACAATTCAAAGGGGGTCAGAACTAAATAAAACAAAAAAATAATAAACAAAAACAGGGTATTAAATAAAACTAAAAACCTGACTGGAAAAACCTAAACTCAACTCTTATTTGTTTTTTAATAACTGTTTTTAATTACAGTTTATCTTCAACCTTTTTAGTTTAGTAATGCGAAAGGTTTCTCAGACGAATTAACTTTTGTTACTATATTTCTTTTTTTGTTATGAAAACGTTGCCCACTCTAGGAATTTCTCCTGTATTGTGGGTGCGTTCACAAACATTTAAACTCACACACACAAACATTTAAACTTACATACACATACAGCCAGACCCGGAACAACTACCTGTAGGCCATACAAATATTTGTTCCGTGCGGGAATCGAACCCGCGACACGTAGCGCAGCAGGCTATCGCTCAGGCACTGCGCCAACTTGGATACTACAGCAACAACAACTTGGAATCGGAACATGATTGTAAGACGCACAAAATAAGTAAATATAAAACACAAACATAGAAAACATAGACTCCACACGCGGCTTCGCCCATATAAATTAAAATCTTTATACAGCGTGTACCAGTAAGGTGTGGTCATATTTCAGGGTGTAAATTCAGACCATCAATCTGAAAAACTTTGACACGTTGAAAGCGCAAAAAAAACAGCAGTCCCATACATTTGCTTCGAGTACGTATTGAAGATGATGTGTACTGTACAGCTGTTTTTCACCTTATAGCTTCGTTTTATATTTATAGCCTCCGTGTGATTGTGATTTATTATTGTAAAGTTTCATCAAATTACGTTAAATGGTTTGTTCGTGTCACGATCGATCCATACATCCTCATAAATGTTTGCGTTTAAAAAAATACGTGACTCCAGAATAGTTTAGGATTATCTTTGATTTCGGATTCTAGGTTATTCATATAAAGACTGTATAAACTTTTAGGTAAATTTTGATAACGTTTTGCAATTAATTTAAGTTATGTTTCATCAAGCGGATTTTTGTTGAAACGCAATCTTAGCTTATTTTTTTCTTTGGAAGTATTTATAATCGATTTATCAAACCGTGAAGGATAACGACTGAACATTGGCTTACAATTTGGAACAAATATATTTATGGCTGTGTTTAAGACCTCATAGATTAAATTTACAATGCTATCCACATCATTTTGACTTGCAAATAGTTGATCCCAGTCTTGTTCGTTAAGATAGGATTTAATTTTATCATAATAAGCTTTGTGGACGTTTTTTCTCGTGTTATATTGATTATAAGGCAGACTATTTTCTTTTAATAATGAAAGAGTAAGAACAAGCGGTGGATTGAGTTTATCTACAGTAAATAAAGAGATAGTGGATTCACTCACTCACGTGAAAGAAACTAATGTGGATAAAAACTAGATCCAAAGTACGCGCAGAACGTTTTTAACGATATTGTGCTGTGTTAACTTACTAACATCCATGTATTCTAACAGTCTTTGACAGGTGTTGGGAAGTGAACTGTTAATTGCCCTCGGGTCCAGGTCATTATGCCCAAGTTAAAGTCCCCTACTATACAGGTTGGGTTGTTTGTTGTTTCAAACATCCCAACACACAGAGTAATTACAGTGCTCGATGAAATGTTCAATTGTCGAGAGACAAACTGGTGCAGAAAGGTAGACTGCACAGAGAGCTAGTTGTCGCGTAGTCGAAATATCGATAGTGATCTAGAGAACTTCACAATTACTTTGTCATTTGTAAATGCGTTTTGAGTTGATTTTTGGTGAAACGGCTGTCAGAACTCCCCCTCCGTCTTTATTGGGATGAAAGCCAGTTGTTTCCCTATCTCTTCTATAGGCAACATATCTATTATGAAAGAGCTCACTGCTGAGTATACTACTATTTAGCCACGTTTCGATTAATATTAAAACATCATTATTATTACAGCAAAGGTTACAATAAAAAGAGTTAATTTTCGTTCTCAAACCTCTACAATTTTGGTAATAGATTCTTAAGTTATTGAATTTTACAAAACATAGGTACTATGACATGTTTCTTACAATAATAAAACGTGAAAAAATATTTGAAAAAAGTTATATGATTTCACTTAGGCTACTCATGTTCTTGATTCATATATATTCCGCGCCATCCACCTTCCTTACAAATATTTTACCGTTTCTGACCCAGACGTATTTGTAGTTTATTTCCTAAATCGAACTACGTATAATTTTATAATTTATCATTTGGATAAATTATAAAATTATTACGGTTCATCCGTTTATAATTTCGAGGGAACAAAGAAACGGGCGTACATGAATAAAGGTCAAACAAATGACCATTATTTTGGGCTTCGCTGCAGTCGGATAAAAAGTATCCTCCTATGTATCTTCGGGAATGCTTTGAGTATCTTATCTTATTCCTAGAAATTAACCTTGTCGCTCATCATCATCTTCTTTCCCCCGTTTCCCTCCTCACTCTACAAGTTGCTATGGCGGATGATAAGTTATTTAAAGCTTTTAAATGTACTGTTTATGCACATAGGTATATCCTCTTCTGCAAATCTCGCAATCGAAGTAAGGTTTGCTGTAAGAAAACCTAATTCTGTGTTTATACTCAATTGTATGTGTGCAATAAAGAATAAGTATTTACTGGAACTTGCTCAGGAAGATGATTGCACGAAATAAGTAAATAATAAGACACAAACATAAAAAACATAGCCCCCGCACGCGGCTTCACCCATACAAATTAAAATCTTTATACAGCGTGTACCAGTAAGGTGGTCATATTTCAGGGTGTGATTCAGACCATCAATCTGAAAAACTTTTTACACGTTGAAAGAGCGGAAAAAAAAACAGCAGTCCGTAAGTAAGAGTACGTATTGAAGATGATGTGTACTGTACAGCTGTTTTTTTTCACCTTATAGCCTTGTTTTATATTTATAGCCTCCGTATGATTGTGATGTATTATTGTATAGTTTCATCAAATTACGTTAACTTGTTTGTTTGTGTAACGACCGATCCATACCTCCTCTTAAAAAAGTAGTAAGATAAGGGTTTGCGACTATCTGTGAAATGTTTGTAAATTATTGATAGCCCTTGTGGCCTTCCCCGGCATTTATTTTCGAAACTATCTGACGTACTTAGCTGAAATGGGCACGAGGCACGGGTTGGAATTATCTGTTGGGGCTGTCAAAAATAGTTCTGAGTTGGGAAAAGTACCTACTTAGTCTTTACTAGTCTATATTTTGGAAGTTATTGGTTTACACAACCTTTTATTGGTAATCATACCTATAGGTACTTCATTGGGGATCAAGTGTGTAAAAATACTAAGCAGCTATGTTATTGTGACAAAACTAAAATATTTAAATTGGACCTAAAACATGAATCAATATTTCCAACAAAAAAAACTTCTGACTCTACCAATCGTCAGTTTTGGACAAAAGTTCGACTGAAAAATGCTAAGGCGTGCCTAAAAACTTCGTTTTCACTTGAAAGTTTCTGCCATGGGGTTTATTCGTGTAGACTCCATGATTAAAGGTTCTATATTTAGGATGAAATCAACGTTACAAATACCTATGGGTTTGCTAGGCCAGTGCTCTTAAAATAGAACTGATACCTGTACCTTAGTACGAGAATCTATGATTGGAATTCTTGGAATCAAGGTATAAACAAATCTTGAAGATTACGTGGGTATCTATCCTTTTTCGGGCTTGACGCTCAGTGTACCAACCGCGATTCGGGAGTCTGTTGATTATGAAATAGAACTAAATCCAAGTAAGTGGAGTAAAATTTATACCTAAACCTCTTCCTATTTTTGTTTTTCTAACATTAATTTAAAATAAGTAATAAAGACGTTTTTAAATAAAACTAAAAAAAGTATCAAACAGGTTGCTAATTATTTGATTTAATAGTAAAACGACAAAAAACGTTGTTCATTAGTATAAAAAACCCTGCATTTGCTGTCGCGCAGACAGGTAAAAATGTATCTAGTTTCTAGATTGTTTAACAAGCTAATAATAGTAGATCAAAATAAAAATAAAATACAGCAATAGATACTTGTTACGTTTGTTCGATTCTTTTGTATTTTATCCGATGTGAAACAAACATACTTTGCATAAAAAGATCGTAGTCGTAGTAAAGAATTACGCATTCATCAATTACCTGCTCGCATCTACTAACTGGTTGACATTGTTTTATTAATTCCTTATAGGTAATTAAATAGATATCTACATACACCTACATACAAGGTGTAAACAGGTCTTTCACGATGCCGTCAAGCAAGCATTCTGTACATCAACCTTAGTAACTCTATGCAAAAATTATTGGTTGGACACGACTTTTTTTTGGGTTGAAAAATCACGGTTGTAACATTAAAAAGTTGTATTAAAACAAAACTTGTGAAAATGTTGTAATTTTGACCTCTAATATATCCGTTATAAGAAGATTCCCTCTAGGTAGGGCCCAGAACAAAAAATGATCGCAATGACGTGGAGAACAATTGTTCTCCCCGTCGTCGTTGCGATCATTTTTTTGTGCCTTTCGGCTTCGTTAAGGGTCTTTTTATACCCATTATTATTTGTACCTACATGCTTCTTCTTTTGAAAAAAAAAGGCGCATAATTTACTTTGTCTTTTAGGTCAAAAGTTTCCCAACCTCCTTTTGAAGTCCTACGCCAATTTCGTCCTACGAAAATTCCGACCTACTTGTGGAAGAATTGTACAATACCTTCTCCACAAAAAAGAAGTGATCGGTTTCACTTGTTGATATACCTGTCAAGATATTTTTTGTGGAAAAAGTTTAGAAAATATCCTCTTAAGGTAATTTCTCAAGTCGAAGTTAATATAGTAATAGTGTCAGCTTTTCTCAAAGATCTTTGAAGAAAACTTTTGCATAGCAATGCTTCGTCTGGTAAGCAAGCCAGGAATAAAATAATATAGGTAATGAATCAGTGACAATGAACGACCAACGACCAGTCGCCTGTTATGTAATACATAACCTTTCAACTACCGAACAACCAGATGATATTGTCAATTCTATGTTATTCACATTAATATCAGTAAATCGTATGATGTGGCACGAAAAACTAATTAACATTTTATTATAGTGCAGTAGTTTTTGAGAATATTAATGTAAATCGAAATGGATAGTAGGTATTAGAAACATGTAGGATATACAGGGTGTAAGGGACAGCCCTCCACAAACTGTCAGGGTACATTCAGCTCCTTATTTTGAATCATATTCAACCGAATATGATTCAAAATAAGGAGCTGAATTTTTATCCGGTTTTTTTTTTAAGTTACTTTTCCTTTATTTCAATGTAAAATTACATTCCCTGTACCCAGTACTCTATTTTTGTAAATAATACGGCTAAAATCAAAAATCCAACAATGGATGTTGAAATACTCTAACGAATGACGCGTGAAATCAGCTGTTCACTTCCTGCCTAGCTTCAGAGTTCATCGAACTCGTCGTAGCGCTTGCCGTTCGCTACGTGCGTTTTGCCGGGCTGTTCCTTACACCCTGTAGAAATAATAAAAAAAAAACCAGTTAAATATCACTATCCATATATAACATTAATTTATATTGTATTTTATGTTATAGATCTTCCGTATAGATTGGAATGTAGCTTCAAGGGTTGAACGAAGGAGGTGGCGGGACGTGAGAGGGAGAGAATCTCACGTCCCAGCCGCCGCGGGCGACGCACCGGGCGTCGGGGGCCACGTGGTGGCTCCCGGCCACCGTAGGCGCGGGCCTGTGGACGGTGAGTAATGGGTTAGCTCACCGTCCGTCCGTCTTATGACGACAGGCCGTGTCGACGGCGCGTTCGTGTTCCACGCGCGCCTCAAAGAGATGTCAGCAACCAAGAAGGGGCCCGCAAGGGCCGATGCCTGCCGGGGCTGCGGGACTGTTCGAAAGAGATACCGTGGCCCTGGAACACAAAGGGCAATGAAGGAACATGGATGGGTTTTAGTCAGTAAGAGTCTGACACTCCCTCCCACTCCACCCAGAGCGGGAGAAGTCATTTGATGATTTCACATCCGTAAAAAAAAAAAAAAAAAAAAGGATTGAAGGAAAGGCTTTGAATAGAGCAGAGTTGAGAATGGAGGGAAGTATTATGAGTTTTCGGATGAGTGTGCAAGGATCTTTGTATGACGGCTGGTAGTAGCAGGATGAGAGTTTCTGAGAATCGAGTTGAATGGCATACGATTGGAAATCCTATCTCTTCGTGCGGCAGTAAACTGGTACATGCTTTAATAATGAACATATCATAATATGCAAGGATGCTTTGAAGTGTAAATAAAGATCACAACGTGACATCCAACATTTAATGACCTTGTCGAAGAAATTAATTATCCGTTTTCCGCTTGCCTCGCATTACGGAAATAACCTTTAGGCCTGAAATTAAGCCATCACGTTTAATACCTGTGCTCAAATACCAAAGTTGAAAATCGATCGCAATCATCATCTGCTCAGCCTTTTCCCAACTATGTCAGGGTCGGCTTCCAGTCTAACAGGATTCAGCTGAATATATTTTACATGGAGCGACTGCCTATTTGACCTCCACAACAGTGTTAGTACTGGGAAATACGATACCCCTTGGTAAGACTGGTTGTCAGACTTTCATGGTACTGACTACCTGTAACGACTGCCAAAGATCTACAAATTACCAACGGCTTAACGTGTTTTCCGAAGCACGGAGGAAACTCAGTATGTAATGGGGGTCACCCGTCCTCAGACCAACCTAGGCAAGCGTGGCTTAACTTGAAGATTGATCCGAGCGGCTGTTATTATTTAGCCACAAGCTCCTCTAAGAAAATCGATAGCAAAATTAAACAGAAAAGAATGACAATAATTTCTGGAGTAGGTAGGTACCTATTCTTTTTTGCCAATCTAAGTATGGCTACAAAGTACAAAGGTGCCTTATCTATACTTAATCTAATTAATAGATATATTTGAATTAAATCGTTTACGCAATTCTACAATTTCAGCTATTAACATAATTTATAATAAACGCTTCACCAATTAGTCCGTAGGTAACTGGAACTTCATATTATTATTTTTGCATGAATTAACAGTTTAGAGAGAATGTGGGTGTCAAATTCTGTAGAACGATTAGGTATTTGAGAAATAAGCACTTTTTTATGTGTGAGAAACAAAAACATTGGCTCATTTTTCATTAGAGTACAAGGTAGGTAAGTGTATTTCTTTAACAGCTCAGTGAACAAATACGTAGCGTTTAGCATAATGTTCAAGTTTAGGTCGGTAGCGAAGGTTAGAACCTTTGCCAGGGTGTAAACGGACCCTTCACGAAGCCGTCAACCAAGCATTCTTTACATCAAACTAAGTAACTCTACGCAAAAAATATTGCTAGGAAACGACTTTGTTTTTTGGGTGAAAAATCACGTTTTACGATAAAACTCAATGTTACGCACTCAAAACTTAGTGCTGAAGAATGGTTTGAACAGTAAACGGGTCATGGAGTTAATTAAAGTCAAGTTAAAACCTTAAAAAGTGGTTTAAAAAAAAAAAACTTGTGAAAAATGTTGAACTTTGACCTCCAATATCTCCGTAACTAGAAGGTTCCCAGGTATGGTCCACAACAAAAAAAATATCGCAATGACGGGGAAAACAAGTGCCTTTCGGCTTCGTTAAGGGTCTTTTTACAGCCTTTATATAACTCGATTCCTACCGGCTTCTATTTGAAAGATGGCACAGTTAGTATTCTATACACTAGTATAGACAAATAATATAATCACATTAAAGATATGTTCTCCCTCCCTCCCTCTACAAAAATTGACCCTTCGCTACTGTTAAGCAGTAACCCAGTAATGCATCTACACTTCAACCAACTTCTCTGTACAGACGGGAAAACACGGAATTAAAATAAATGTACCTACCTATAGGTCGACCGCTTTAATGAGTCCTCGTGAAGGTGTCAATTTAAATGGAATATTCTGAAGGTTGATCACGTATTGGTTCAATTAGTATCGTAATACCAACGTGGTTTATGGTTGTTTTAAAGCAAATAACCTGTGGGATATTGTTAGGACTTTGTGTACGCTTAATGTGCCTTTGATGGGGCAAAGCGGAGGACTCAATACAGCGGTCGGTCTATAGTTTGAAATATCGATGCAAATTTTCTTGACAAGCAACGCCACCACCTTGAACTTCACACTTAAAGCGGACATACTATATAATAATTAACATCTAAGCAATATCTGACCGTGTCACTTCTGGGAACTGCATCTAATGCCCCCCCCCCCTTTTTAAACCTTAAGACCGGAATGACATCTCCGCCGCGGAACCATAGCAGCGAAATCGCAGTAATTCCACCACAACTAGTCCGTAGCACGCCAAGCGAAACAGAAGCGAAACTGCCTGTTCTAACGTAAAGTACAGATTTCATTATGATGCTATCTCTTTCCCGGGTGATTTCGCCGATCTGCTCGAAAACCAGCCTCCGCGGTCAGTCCGCCTTTTTGTTGCAGTGCCGCATTTATGTATCTTTGGCATTTGAATCAATTCATCTGACTCGCATGATGTTCCGCTACGCGACTATCGCGACGTAATACAGTACTATTTTGAAGCGAAATTCGTTTAGCGGAGTTGTGTTGAGGACCTAGCTCTGCTCACACGACGACGATCAGCATTTGGAACACTTGACAGTTATGTGTGTTTGTTATTGTCTTTAGAGGTTTACCTGGTTTATTTATAGGTGTAGACTGGCTAGATACGGCATAGACAATGAGATATTTTATCAGCGTTAACAAAGACGGAAAATTCAACAATAAGATCCTAGCAACAGCTATTGAAAAGCTAAAAGTCAATCTTGTAAGTCGTACATGAAACGATTTGAAATCTGTTATATGTCGGCTTTATGTATTTCGTAGCTTTACATAATTGTATAGAATATTATTTATGCTGTCATCATAAAGCTAACACAGACGCTCTATAATAAGCAATTAATTACTTTGTTACAATATTATTTAGGAGCTTTTCCTTTAGGTACAATAATAATATAATTCCTATAGAAAACTAATAAATCTAGAGTCTAGACACACGTCTTCAGTATTTGAAATAATGGGTCGTGGGGCTTTAATATCCCAAAATTAGACAGATAACTTCACGAACTAAGTAACTCAACTACCCTACCTGATATGATATACCCACTTATATGACCTACTTTAATAACTTAGTTACTAAACTCGGCAGCAATCACTGAAGCGCAACTAACTTGAAATAGCAGATAATTTCGGCTATTTATACATATGTGATAGGGTACGTTTGCTAAGTTCTGTTCTCAGGTATACATATTATTTGCATATGTACCTTATTTTCCGTGAATGACTGAACACTACTAGTACTAGATGTAATCGCAGCTCTAGCGTCACTTGAGCTGCGATTTAAGAGGGAACAGGGGCTGCGATTATCCTTACAAATGTATTCCCCCCTTTTTCTGCCTGAATAATGCCTCTAGAGATTTTTTTTTTTCATAAAATCAAGGTCTACTGTAGACTCGTCCCTGTTTTTCCTTTTTTCAGCAACTATTATGTAAAGAAAATATGACCCTCCAAAAATTACAAAACTGCCCCATTTTTACAATCGTGATTAGAGGACTACCAGACATATTCCAAAAGATTTTAATATAAAAGAAGTTGATAGAAACCTAGACATACTCTTTTTTAAATTTTTAAAGTCAAAAATAATTAAATCGGCTCAGTTTTCGAGGAGAAAAAATGGGGAATATGAAACGTCGATCTCGTCATGATTTTTGTGATATAATCTGCTGTCCCTATCGCACTCTACGGGGGCAGACTTGACGCAGCGCGACGGCAATAGTTTTTTTCAAATACCTACATCGCAGGCCCTGGTCCCTCTTAAGGAAAATGTGTACGTTTACTAACGCACACACATGTGTTGAAGCAGTTTTCAATTGCTAGCGTGAATCGATTTTTCGATTTCACTAATGGAAATGGTGAGTGGGGCCAGTTTGAGTTCTCGGATGTTGCAGTGGAAACATACATGTCAGCTATCGTATCATCTGTTATATGTGAGAGTATATAAAGTTCATTTTGAAATGAAAAGGTACCTATCTTCGTTCTTGTACTGAACTCGTACGGTATTGAATCATTTGAAAATTAAACTTATACTGTCACTTACGGGATATCTTCCTTGATTGTTTATTATTTTGAGCTGCCGATATTTCGACGCTGTTCCAAGCGCCATGGTCGCAGAATGACTGGAGAATGCGGGTGGATGGAAAAAATTGTTAGGTGCAGACAAATCTGTCTACCCTCTTTCTTTGTCTTTTGCTACGCGCACTATTGGAACTCGACACTAAGTCACGGCAAAACACAATCACAGTATCACCAGGTTTTGTGGAGTGGAACTGGATTCCATGTACGTGACAATTTGAAACCATCCTCTCGATTGAAATTTTTGTGTTTTCTTATTTCAATTGCTTCTCTTGTCAGCCTTGATAAGTAATGTTTGTCCGTTGACAAAATACGTGGCTTGGGAAATTAGATCCAGTAAGTGCTCATTCACACTAATCCGTCAAAGACGATTCGTGTTTTTTGACGAATCGTCTTTTTTCGTTATTTTGATTTATATGGGCGGCTATACATTTTAATTGCCCGTGTTCACACTATTACAGAATCGTGAAAAATGACGGATAGGTCTTAAATGACGTTTCGTCTTTTCTCAAAAATATTCAGTTTTAAATCACGAATCGTTATGACGGATTGGTCGGACTATGCCTTGCACTGCACCCACACACTACGACCGTTCGTTGACTTGTAAAGACATGTCACGCTGCAATATGTCAAAGAAGGAAAAACAAAAATTATTTGACAAAGACATAGATCGAGAAATTGTTTAGATCGAAGGTAATACCAACACAAGATAGTTATATTCACATCCATCGTGTTGGATAGTTCGTCCAAGACTGAAGTCTGAATCACGAATTCAGTGTGAACATCTGTTCGGATATTTTGATGAATCGTGAAATACTCGATTCCGTATGCAATGTGAACGTTCATCCGTCATTCATTACGTATCGTCTTTTTTGACGAATCGTCGTTGACGGACCCAGTGTGCATGAGCCGTAATTGGGTCCTGACTGCAGTAGATGTTCAGCTCTGGCAGATTTTTGCTCATCATTGTTTTTCACAGCTTTTATGTGCTCTTTGACAAAGCAAGCGACAGTATAAGTTTAGTTTTAAACCGTGAAAGCTTAAAACAGTATCAGAAAATTATTCTGAAAAATTATTGAATGTGCTCGATGGTTGTTTTGCATGATCGGAATATGTTCGTTTTGCCCGCTTTAATTTAAGCATTCATTTAAGTGTCGTATAGTCTGTGAAAAAGGATAATTGATGAAAACACCAGTTAAAAAATTAAGTTTAGAGGAACCCCCGCCCCAAAAAACCTCTAAGATTATACTATTTTATATTTTCTAGTTTACTACTATTTTATTTATGTACATACTTAGCGGTTCCCCGATGTAACAACGCTTGGAATAAAAACGTCTTTTCTTCCTTTTTTGGGGCTTTTTGTGTCGGGGGTTCTTTAAATTTTTATTTCACTTTTTATAAACTTTTACTACGCAGGTAGTCACGCTACCATCGACTCTTTCCCTTGATTCAAATTGAAATTTTGTTCTCTTTGGTATTTTATAAATCAGCAAGAATAACTTTGATTCTGACCCTAGCCCAGCTTTTATTAGCATGTGCTCGTCAAAACGCAACATAGCAGCTCGAACTCAAGGTAGATGCTGTACACCGTTGAGGAGTTCTTCTGGCGGGTTGAGTATCCTGCATGATCCTGGTGATGCCTGCGCATCAGTTCAAGATTATCATTTTCTAATATCATTGACAAGCGACAGGATTTCAAATTTTGAATCGATTAGACCTGTGGAAGTTGTTATCTGTCTTCATCAACTAGAAAACAGGTGATGATCTTCAAACGGCTGAGCGGATTTCCTTGAAATATAGCTAAGAACACTCTCGATTAAGACACCTATCAAAGGAAAAAAAGTTAATCAAACCAGTTCATCGGTTCAGGAGCTATGATGCCACAGACAGGCACATAGATTCAAATACACTTTTCAAACTTATAGCACTCCTCTTTTTTGCCCGGGGGTTAAAAATTGTATTACTTTTTGAGGTAAGTACTTAAATAACAAAAAACCATTACAATACTGTTTTACAGTCAAAAACCTGCTGTCTTGAGATAATTCAACACGCAATGTATAGTGGTAACACCTTACTGTAAACGTTGTAATGTAAACGGTTCACTTTTTATAGCCAATAAAATGTTTACGTATAATATTTTACGCGCTTGTAGGTTCGGACATTTCGTCGTTTCGGTGAAGACCATATGTTTTTATGAAATAGGAAACGTTATATTTCCTGAATTCCTTTACTCGAATTCTGTATGTACATACGGTGACACATCAAACTATACATTCTCAGTATAACTTGGCCTCGTTTTGTATAGATTTCCCGTACAATAACTAAACACTACGTAAACTGGTTTTGTATAACTGATTGGTTGTCGTGCGTACCTGAATCGGAAAACCCAATCACCTATAGACTACCGAGATTCAGGTTATAAATGCACGGATAAAAAAAATAAAACCAACACTATAGAAAAATCATGCTCTAAAAAGTGTGAAACAAGAAATATTCTCATATGAAAGTGTTACGAATATGTACAAACTGTTAAATTAATATTGATCGTCTATTATATAAGGTCTAACTTTTTAAACACGAAATATTTCAAGAGTAACTTCTATAGGTCGTAAAGTCACCATAGCAACGAAACATTTTTTTTATCTAAGTGTATTTTTATAAATAAAAAAAAATTAAAATTACTTGACCCACAAAATAAATACTGTCTAAAGGTTTAAAAAGTAAAAAAAAGTTAAAAAAAAGTAAAAGTAAGTAAGTAAGTTTAAAGTTTGTAAAGGTTTTATGCAAAATGTCGCAAGAATATTTAGAACTATAATAATTTCGTAAAAATAAAAACATTCAGAAAAAAAATTTTTTTTCGTTGCTATGGCGACTTTACGACTTGTAGAAGTTACTCTTGAAATATTTCGTGTTTAAAAAGTTAGACCCTGTATAAACAACTAACAAGTAATATATATTATTTATTTACTTATTTATCACAAAAAATACTTAACAGGACATAACATTAAGATTGAAATAAGAGACAAATTTCATCCAGCAGACAAACGAGAGGATAATTGGATTACAAATAAAAAGAAAGATAGGAAGATGGACTTTTTAATATATTTAATAGGATATTCATAGTGATGTTCGAAGGATTGCCGTGGTCGTGTTACGGTCAAAAGCCGAAGTAAAGTTACACCTAGTTCTAGCCGGCTAAACCGGTAACAGTTTGTTATAATGCAACCAATTTGGATGAAGCGTTTTGTCACAGTTCTAACCTAACCTAACCTAATCCATTTGGTCGGTGTTTCCTAGCAATGAAAAGGATAGTTACCGGCCGCAACTTGTTATAGGCTAGAACTAGGTGAAACCTTACTTAGCCGGCTAGAACTACGTGTAGCCTTACTTCGGCTTTTAGCCGTAACAGTCAGATTATAATGCCATTTTGCCGTAAAGCGCAAGCGCGTAAGCATACTACTTTTGGAATGTATTGTTTTATTAGGGTAGGTGGCATACGAAATCTCTGATTAGTAAATCCATAATCAAATATTTAATCAACCAGAGGTGGGACTAAACCAGATCCAGACATACCTATTACCTAATGAGAGATGTGTATTAGAGATTAGATTAGGAGATGAGATTGAGATTGATTGATTGCATTGTTTGTTTGTTTGGGATTTGAGTAGTTTAGTAACCTAATTCTTGGTTAAGCTCGCCATTGTACATAAGCTAATAGGCATATTATTGCAATTTGTATAGTAGATTTACATTTCGCAAGTTATCTTTAAGTCTTACGTAATAGGGCGTGAGCCTTTTGCTACCGAGAATGTATTATAACAAACCCCAATAGCACTTTGCCCGGCCTGGGAATCAAATCCAGAACTCGTGCTCAATAGCGTCTGAGATCAGAAAACTTACGAAACAATTACTCAGTTTTGCTGCGTTATTCTTATTATTTTATTTATCAAATAAAAGGCTAACAACTTCATAAAATTCTTTACTTTCGAACTATGCACCACAAATCCGTTTTCACGGTTTGTCTGTGGGAACGGAACAAACGGTATATAAGTTTTTTTTTTAATGGAATCTCGCAAGTCAACCTATGGGGATGCTTCTGCTTAACCGGACTATCCTGTGGGTGCCTTGTGTGGCAGGCCTTCAGCCAGGGGCAGAAAACTTATAAACTAAGCGACATACAGCGCACTAAGGGCACGAGCCTCGGCTTAGGGCGTCGCTAGGGAGAGCAGCATAGGGACAGGATGGAACTGAGTGAGATCATTAGTTAGGGGCTGATTTAAAACTACTGGCTAAGCATCGCGGGCTGGCTCGAGCTAGGGTCGGGAAAAATGTAATGTGAACGGTTAATTCATACTCATTTTTTTTATAACAATAAAAACGTGTTTCGTAAATTAAACCAAAATCAAAGTCTGAACAAACGTTCGTCGATGGCTCGCCTCATCCAATCTGTTAATTACATAATATTGGTTTGATATAATTATAGATAGGACGAACCGAGCCACCCACGAGAGTAAGTTAATAAACTAGGTTGGTATAGGTATTCGGTCGCCTACCGGTGATTGTCCACGGACGGATTAAATGCGTATTCATAACTTGTTTATAGGCAAATTATCATTATATTGTTGTTTATCGCGAAGGTCAGACGCAGGAAATTCCCTCTTAACTCAGCATGTGTATTATTTGTAAAGCATCAAGCTAGTAGTCAACATGCGCAATAAATTATAACTTATTAGTTTTAAAAACACTGAAATGAAAAACTAAAATTTCATAGATCTAACGCGTGAACATAATAGTAAAAAAAATATTAAAAAGTGCTGATTACTTATCTTTGTCAGCCGACCGGTCAACAGCAAGAGAGATTTAATACAAACTTGAATTTCAAAATAATATCTAACTGTACGACAGTAAATCCAAACTTCACTAAGGTTGAAAATATCTAACTGTCAAAATATACCTAGCCATTTCATAACGTGCAAGTAACATTCAAACTTAGGGTGGTTTAACAATTACGAAATAGATTATAAATATATACATTTCCCCACCAATTTATTTGATTAATTTTTCATGAAATACTCTTGTAACGCCACATTTTTCCATTAACAAAAGACTATCCAAATTAGAAATTTTTCGGTTTAGGTAATATTTTAATTCATGACACGCATTAAATATTTTTGTTGTGATATGAATAGTAAACCATGTGTTTTATAAGCCTAAGGTTGAATCTCACTTGCACGTGCAAGCGACTAGGCGTCAGTTAACTATTTTCAATTTTATTGGAGTTTGTTATCAAAAATTGTAAAGAAGTTACGAGGTAGATGGTTTGTTACTTTGATGTTTTGTTTGTTGTATAATGGTTTGTTGTTAGCTTAAAAGTTAGAGGTGTTAATATGTTTCACTTAAGTAGAAAACCAAAGAAAAGTGACATACCCACAATTATACAATCAAAAAATACCAAACATGATTAGTGTACAGTCATGTATCGTACACAGCAAGCACGCATTGCATAGATCAGCACTTTTCCGTCACCTTGCACAAATTTTGGTGTAAAACGACACAATCAGCGTTCATAGCCAGCTGTACTCATTCACGCATTATTCATATAGCATTAATTACGTGTAAGTTAAATACAGTCAATGAACCATCATCTTTGGCTATCCGTGACTTATCATTTAACATAACAATCCAGGGGCACAAACAATTAGTTTATGTAAATCAATAAATCAGTGTTTATTGCGTGGTTAAATGAATGCTTGAAAATAATTGGAAATATTGTAGCAAAGTTTCAGTTTTTTATCGGTTACATTTCGGAGAGTGTGCTTTGGAATTACACAATCTAATTCCGTCATCCCCATTCTATCATCGGACGAGCAGAGATACGGCGATGCGTCATCGTGGATGATTGATCTTCCACTGACTCGGACAAAGCGCTATGCTTCCACATTTATTATGCGAACCGCCAGTCCGTGGAATTCACTGCCAGCTTCTCTGTTTCCAGAACATTATAAACTGGATCTCTTCAAATATTTCTTCTAGGCAAGCGTGCTCCACTCTAGGCCGCATTTTTGCTTCATATTAGGGCAGTTGCGGCCAACCTTAAGCCTATTTAGTATAAAAAGAAGCAACCATCATAACTTCTTGGTTAAAATCATTCAAAATATTGAGAAACCAATACTTACTCATGTTCAATTTTGTTGTAAAGGTACTGCGCATTGTTTTGTGCAATTTACGAGTACTTGGTGTTATGCTTTTTTTTAATTGTTTTTTTTACAAAGAAAGCCCAATTGAGTTGGGCTAGAGTTTGACACCGTTTTCTGATTTGTTAATTTGGGATTCACCTTAACTAGTACCTAATGCAAAAAAAGACTGGGCAGGTGCGAGTCGGACTCGCACATAAAGGATTCCGTAGCGCCAAACAATATCTATGTGGTGCGAACTCGGACTCGAGTCTCGGAGTAAAATGGCTGTGACATATGGATGGACAGACAGAAAGACGGACAGGACGAATCTATAAAGGTATCGTTTTTGCCATTTGCAACTATAAAAAGAGTGTGACAACTTATAAAGAGTGTAACAGAAAAACGTTGAGTCCTACAGAAAAACGTGAAATTTCACACCAAAAAAAAGTCGTTTCCTAGCAATAATTTTTGCGTAAAGTTACTTAGTTTGATGTACGGAATGCTTGGTTGACGGTTGTGAAGGGTCCGTTTAAACCCTGTATATAAATAAACTCACGCCTTTTTTTCATGGGAGAAGGCAGAAACCACAGAACGCCACCTGCTACGATCCTTACATACTGCTTATACCTCGTCCATGTTCATATACCTGGTCATACACGCACGGCGGTTGCAAGTACTACGCACCTGACCTTTCTGAAGAACCTCACCAATAGATTTTCAACTTCACTTTGACGTAAAAATAACCACGAATTAAAATAATTCACTATAAAGTGTTATCATGTAAACAGAACCAGTTCTGTTGCAAAATTTCGTTATAGCACGTGAATTCAGCAATACCGGTTTCTCGATTGCATGACCACATTTAATGCTGCATTTAATGCTGTCGCGGTCTCGTTTATCACGTTCAGTGAAGAACATATTCTACGGTACCTACTTTGAACCTAGATTGCAACGGTCGAAAATGAACACGAAGTTTATTTCGTGAGGAATTTCAAATGAATACCCTTTGAAATTATTATAATTATAACGCAAACCGTTACTAAATATATTCACAAAAGCGAATAGCTTAATTAGATTCCCGATGAGTGTCCGGCGGTTCTATTGACCACAAGAGCATTGCTGAGTGTTTAGAGAGCACTTGACTGTGAGGTCGCCCTTAGGTCCCTCGTCTGGTCTGGTCTTGACACGGGGAAGAATGTAAAGATACCTGGGAAGAGTGTGGCTAAAATAATAAATAAAATGCTGCGTGGAAAATCTCTTGGTCACGATAGGCTCAGTATCGAGTATTTTAAATATGCGGGGGTTCAAGCCAAGTTGCCAAGAGTACGGTCTATGTTTTTCAGTCTGCTTAGGTCACTCGTACTTGCAGGAGCCGCTAATGCGGGCAATAGTCGTGCCGATGGTTAAAAATAAGACGGGTGATACGTCTGATATAAATAATTATCGACCCATCTCACTCGCTACCACATCAGCCAAGGTGCTTGACAGTCTGCTGAATAGTCGCCTCACTGCACAGGTTGAGTGGCACGATGCACAGTTCGGGTTCAAAGCAGGAGTCTCAACAGAGAACGCTATTCTGAGCCTGAAGCGAACTGTCACGTACTACACGGCGAGTATACGCGTGTTTCCGCGACTTGTCAAAAGCTTTTGACCTTGTTTCGCTTAATTAACTTGCGCGTTTGACTTAATTTTCTTTGTTGAGCTACTCATCAGAAGTTCTAGGACCTCGTCATGATCATCATCTACTGCATGATGTCATCAACTGCCTAACCTTTTCACAAATTTATTGGGGTCGGATTCCAGTATTACTGAATGCAACTGAATACCAGTATTCTACATGGAGCGACTGACTATCTGACGTCCACAACCCAGTTAGTATTGGGTAAAACGGTATCCCTTGGTAAGACTGCTGTAGGCTATGTGGCATTGAAATAATAATTATGTAGTAGGTGCTTTTGGGAGTTTCATCAAAGAAGTATGAATGGCCTTTTTCACACAACAAATGAATGCATAAAAAAGATCGCTTGTTAGGCGCTGGGCTCAATGCGGTGTGTTGCAGTATCAACACTACAAAAAAAAATTGCATTCATTTCTGTGTAGGGCATGAATATCATTAAAATTCTAAAGACATGACTAAGGAAATTGAAAAATCTTGTTTTATAGCATAAACATAACATGACATCACGCCTGTAATCCCCGAAGGGTTAGGCAGAGGTGTAGCCATTAGTACACCCACATTTCGCCACTTATGTTTAAGTCCCATGTATTAGAGCACGACCTATTCCCATCAACCAGGCACAAATTCAGAGCAGTCGCGCTTGCGACCGCTCTATACCAACGAGGCAGTCAGTATCCGTTATATATGTATTGCCCTCAAATTAAAGACCCTGTATATTTCTTCTAAATGTTTAATGTTTGTTTGTTTTTAATAGTAATAAATACCGGTAGTTAATTACTCAACAGTGTCACTAATTAGCACACTGCACTTCGCGGATATGGCACCTTGCTGTAGGTTCGTTGTCCGAAGAGGATCTATTTTCACTGACGGGGCAATATTTAATCGATGCACTTTGGCTTGTGCTGACGCAGCGCGACAGACTAGATGGCTTTGCTAATGCTACACTGTCTAGGTTAGTACTACCATTCACCTGAAATCAGCACTAGTTCCGTAAAATATAATTATACGTCTACACCTACTCACGTCTTTTTTTAGAGAGGATAGGCTTCTAGAAACTACAGAACGCCAGCAGCTAACGTACCTACCTACGTTTTGTAGTGACACCTCATGAGACTTAATGCTATTCTTCTTCCTAATTAAATAGAAGACATGACACGATAATAATCCACAAACCACTCTGTGCTGGCGTGGTAGACTAAGCCCCACTCTCAGTCACAGAGAGGAGCTCTGTGTTATGTTCCAGCGGTGGGAACGATATAGACTGATTATGCTTAATTCCCAATGAATTTCAATGCTACAGGACTGAAGCCTTAAGTAACAGATTCTTATTCAATCTATATAGGCATCACAAAATAAGAATAACACGTAAAACGTAGGTTGTAGGTATAAAAACATATAATTGTGGTTTATTTTTTACCTGTGTCTGAAAATAAGGCCCAAAAAAATTAACAAAACCATTATATTAATTGTATTTTTTTTTTATGAAAAACAATTTTATCATGTCCTGAGTTGTAATCACATCCAAAATTGTTAAAGAGGTAATTTAAATCCCATTTTTTTATTAACATTTTTTGTAAATTAACAAAAACCTTTTATAACAATATTATAAGTACTGAATGTATAAAGATGTTCTGTTCTTGAGTGATGAAGACTGATGAAGGTTCCTGATAATTAAATAAACGTTTTCTGTAGTTGATGTTACAAAAAATAAATACATAGCAATTTTTTTAAGTTTTAAATTATGAAGAATATATAATTGCTTACCTGTGAACGGCAAAATAATTCCGGTACGAAATCCTTAGAAAATAATTGCAAGGGACAGCTGTCGCAGCAACTCCTTTATAAAATAATGTTAGCAAGAAGAGGCTTAAGAGGTGGCCATATGCTTACAGTCAGCATAGCATCTGGTACAGACATAATATTTTAAAGTCTGTTGTACGGTAAACCCACGTCAGTTGCAACAAATCCAGTAATAACTGACCTCTTATTCTATAGGACTATACACACCAGAGCCAAGGTTGAAGTGTTGTACAGATCGTGCGGCTGACATGTCGGCGATTTTACACACAAAAGCCAGGGAAGAAGTCAAGAAAGGAGAAGAAAGAAAATTGTGATTATTCTGCATTATTAAAAACAAAAACACCTTCAAAATTTAACACAATACATAAACAAACAAAAATAATTATGCCAAAAGGGCCTCAGCTCAGCATAATGCCAGATGGCCACACAAGGTGTACCATCTGACGCTGATTTTCTGCTGCAGCCCATGAGTGCCATACGCTCGATAACATGAACAAACACATATAAGACTAAAATATTTTGCACAAAAACCCAATAAAAAAATAAAATAAAAAATGTTGCAAATCTTAATTATAAAAGAACAACAACAAAAAGGTTTATGTGCCCGGTAATAGGTAATAAAAAGAACAAAAGACAATAATAACAAGCAAAAATGATAAAATCCAAAAAAAAATGTATGAAATTGGTAACAATAACAAAATTGAAGAAAATTGATAAATTAGGAAACAATTATAAAAGGTAAAAATGATAGAACGTATAAAATTGAATGAATGTAAACATTGGTAAAATTGAATTGAATTGAAAGTGTTGCTGATGTGTATATGTGTGTATGTATGTGTGCGTGCCTGCACCATTATGATGTTGTGTTGCTACGAAAGTAATAAACCAGCATCCAATCGCAACGGTGGTTTCATTCGGTAACTGAGAGATCAGTTGCACAGCTCGTGCGGCTAACACGTCGGCGGCTTTATTGTGTGAAGTCCAAAGTGAAATTCAGTGATACGCTGGCCAACTCATGTTCAAAGTGTTCCCTCCGACGTGCGGCCTATGTGGTACTCAACATACATAAATATACTGCAACAAAAACAATGACCTATTAATTCAACTTGTTGTCATACGATATGGGGTTAATTAACACACAATTTGAAACCATAGACAGAAACAGCAGGCAATTAGACAGCAATCATTGGAATAGTTACCTACAAATAAAGTGGATATTATAAATGGCTGCGGTATTTGCAACATTAAAATAATAGTTCTGAGTTCAAACATTTACCGATCATTATAGACAGTTAGAAACTTGTGCTCATCATCTGCCTAGCGGAATCCAAATAGCCTTTTTTTTACGGTTGGGAAATCATCAAATAACTCCTCCCGCTCTGGGTGGAGTGGGAGGGAGTGTCAGTCATTTACTGGCTAAAACCCATCCATGTTCCTTCTTTGCCCTTTGTGTTCCAGGGTCGCGGTATCTCTTTCGAACAGTTCCGCAGCCCCAACCACATCTACCTCGTAACTTCTTTCTTATTCTAATTCTTTATTGCACACAAAACAAAAAATATATACATACAAATGACAATAATAGCTTATGTACTGCTTATGCTATATATGCTTTTCTATTTCACAGGAAACCAAATAAACTAAGATGAAAACTTTCCATAACCAAAGTCGCTGAATACATCTTTGGAGTATTCAATGAAAGCTTTTCAAAGCTTACTGGTGAAACTAACATAATTACTTCGGGAACTAAGTAATTCAGAAGCTGTTTTTCGAGGAAATAACTCAGAATGCGGCTTTATTATTTTGTTTTGATTATGTTCAGAAACAAGCACCAACTTAAACAATTCAGCTCTATTACAATATATTTTGGATGGATATGATAAGAATCATCATCTGCCTAGCCTTTTCCCAACTATCTTGGGGTCGGCTTCCAGTCTAACCGGATGTAGCTGAGTACCAGTATTTTACATGGAGCGACTGCCTATCTGACCTCCACAACCCAGTTAGAACTGGGTAATACGATACCCCTTGGTAAGACTGGTTGTCAGACTTTTTGGGCCACTGACTACCTATAACGACTGTCAAAGATCTACAAATGACAGCCGGGACCAACGGCTTAACGTACTTTCCGAGGCACGGTGGAAACTCGGTATGTAATGGGTGGTCACCCATCCACAAACCAACCTAGGCAAGCACGGCTTAACCTAAAGATCGACCCGAGCGGCTGTTATTATTTAGCCACGAGCTCCTCCGACGAGATGGATATGATAAGAATAACATAGCTAAACTTTAATTCATTATTTTGATTGAAACAAGTCCAAATACAACAAGCTAGAATGGTATCGGGAGGGAGGGACTGCTGACTCGTTGTTTTGAGTAATCGTGACCGCGGCACATGTATAACTAACCAGCACAGTGTGGCCTCCGACAGTTTATCAAAGGATAGTCTGTGTTCTATAGATATTACAAACTTCGGCAGCCCTGACTTGTAAGCTGATCTCAATTTACTAAGTACTTCCACTAGAAATTGTAGAATCTAAACTCTTAAATCCAATTTAGAAATTAAACCAAACACACAACTTTTCAGTATGAGGCTATTTCCACATCCAATATTTTAATGTTGCGGACTAGAGGAGTCAGTTGCTTACTTAGATTTATTTGACATATACTTTCAGACCGATTTATGCTCGCTGGCAGCTTACAAGCTAAGGCGGACTAGTGCAGCCACTGCAGCCACGCCAAGATGAGTTCCAATGGCTCAGCCATTGCGCCAACCGCGCCGTTATTACTTATTAGATACAAGCATAAGCATTATCGTAGAGAGAACCACCGTTTTTAGGGTTTGAATAAGATTTGATGTTTAGTTTTTGAGATATGGGACTTTTTCATCAAACTGCAGCAGTAACTTTGTTTTTCATTAACATACTATGTAAAACAAATTAAATTTCGCTGTTGAATATAATACAATACAACATAATATGAATGAGCCTTCAAAATATTTTTATTACATTGTTTGGTGCTTACGGAACCCTGTGTGCGTGTGTGTGAGTACGTCATGCACTTGGCCGGGTTTTAATATTTCTTATAATTCAGGTTACAAATACAGACGATAAAACGATTGTTCGGGACAACAGACGACACAGCGCAAAGGCTCTTTAAATTAAATGGTACTTGAGTATTATTGCAAAATTCATTCATTTAATTATACATTGAGCATTGTTTACGAAGAGTGCTCAGACAATCCAGAGGGCCAGGCCACAAGTGGTAACTTTCAAAACTTTTTATATTCTACAACGCAACATTTCAACAAGATTGACATAATTTTTTTGGTCCGCACGCAAAATACGCTCTTTGACGTGGAGTTGCGTGAAACCAGCCCGTTATACAATACAATACAATTTTTCGGTAGCCTATTTCATTCCAAATATTTTTTGACTTTTACGTTATTATTATCACTGGTAGAATGTCAGTTTGGCTAGGCTTTCTGGCCACTAGTAGGCAATACTAATGCTTATGAGGTTCAAACACCACAGATAATTTAGATACGGTCCGCATCCGGGCCGATCCGTTTGCCCTCCATTCAGACACACCGATTAGCCGTGCCTGTACATTAGGGTGGAACGAAATTTTTTTTTTTCGAATCTTGATTTGGAATAGTGATAAAAAGTTGCCAATTGACATCAGTTACTTCTATAAAAAATATAAATATTATCAGATAACGGTAAGAGCCCCCGCCGAGACCTCGAAAATTTACAAAAATGTCAATTTAGAGGCTATTTTCAAGGCCTACAGAGTAGTACAGAGTTAATTAAAATATGGTTATTTTATTCAAAAAAAATCGAAACTGTTGTTTCCTAATTGTTGCAATCAAATATTTCATTATGATACTATATTTTGGTGCTGTAATGGAGAGCCAAAGTGCGGGACAAAGCGGGTAGCGTGGCACGCACTGAACTACGAATTACAGTGTTTGTTTCAGCTAGTTACGAGAGTCTCATGGTGAAAGGTTAATTATTTTCGAAAGTTCTTGTTGATTTATGGATCTAAATATTTAAACATGAGTTCTACGAGACAAAACATAAAATGAAATCTGATATTTAATGATAGTCCACATTTGAAAGAAAATTTCTTGCCTAAGCTCGAAAATGTGATGAAATTCTAAGAATGGGATCGTCAATACTAAAAAATTAGAAAAGACAAAACTAAAGAACCTAACTAACACTAATAACTGAAATAGTCCCGACAAAAATTTAAGAGTTATGGGTAAAATCATTAATTTCAACCGTAAGTCACAAATGAGCCTTATAGTTATTAAAAAGTTTTACTCAAAATGATGTTATTTAGAAAAGTCGTTGAAAAAACTGAAGGAATGAAAGTTAGAAGAGTTCAGAGTAAAGAGTAGAACGTTCTTTGACAGAGCTGAATGTAAATGTAAAGAACTTGTAAGCTATACTTGTTTGAGAGAAAAACGAGTGCCAAAAGAGGAATAAATATCTTTAGAAGACCATCGTACTAACAAATGAATGGTATGGTGGTGGAATTGGAAAAACGGATCTTATCTAGTGTTAAAAAATGCAGAATAGTCGATTACGTGCTCTCAAACAAGAAATCAGGCATAATTCAATCTCATGAAACGAAGAAATTCCCTCTTCTTCGTATCGGATCTGAATTTAGTTACGACGTCAACCTTCCTTACTGTTCTTCGGCAATAGATGGTCTTGACACTGCTGCTAGCGTACTAAGTTCACTGATGTCAGTTTCCATAGTTTGAAGACTGTCTGCGATAGATACGGAGTATCATCGCTGCGGCGGCTTTCGTGTCATTTGTTCTGTTTTCACTTCTGATGTCAACTCTGAGGCGCTTACGACTAAAGTCGTAAACAGACAGACTGAAGTTGTAGACAGGACGAAGTTAAAAGAATAATGCTGTAATTACAGGAGCAAATTTTAACAAAAGAAACAGTTACAGAAATTCCTGCGTTGTATTTCGATTTGATGGAAGGAAAGCCAAGACAACTAAAATTATTTTGAGAGAATCAAAAAATTTACGTATTTCAAGTGACATAAATATCGATTATATAAGAAACAGTTTCTGTTTTTGTTGGGTATGTGGTTCCAGCATTTGTCAGCGCAAAATTATTGAACGAGCGATCCACAGTATTTCCAATGAGGAGAAACAAGACCTTAAAACAAATTTTAAGAAAATGCAGGAGATGCGGTTTTGGAGTTTATGAGACTGCCTTGCCACACCCAAGAGATCCATCAAAGTTGTAACAGTGGTAGCTCTAAGTGTGTGCAACATGTCTAGAAGGGCGGGATTCATAAAATCTAAATTAGCATTTCAAAAGCTGATTCCAAACATCGAGACGAAAAATAATTTTTACTACTAAAAATATCGTTTTTTGTTTTTGTTTAACTTTCTGAAGCTGTATTTTTTTTCTTAAATTAATATTTTTATTAATTAAAATATAGTTTTGTTTAATCTTTACAGACACAATATTTCATATTTAGTTATCAATTCATTGAAAGAGTGTACCATAGGAAATGTCCATAAAAACTTAAAAGGCGAAATTTCAAGTCTCTGGCGGGGGCTCAAGCACTCAAGCTAGAACTTCCAAATTAAGAGGTGTTATTCGTATTTATATAAGGCAACTTTTCCCCGGTATTCCAATTTGAAATTCGAAAAAAAAAAGTTTTTCATACAAAAGTGTTCCACCCTACTGTACATATCTGTATCTTTCTCTAGGTACCCAATTTCTATCTTCGTCTAAGTACCCAATTTCCATCTTCGTCTAAATACCTAATTCAATCGAGGATGTTCGCAAGCTGTAACTTGGGTCGCGGTCGCGGCCGTGCCAATGCGCACTCCCAATTAGTATGCAGCAGATTGGAATTCATTGTATCCATTGTGTAACATAATTATTGTGTTCTAACCTTGGTCTGGCCCTCTTTCATCAGTAGGTTATTAATTTGGCATAATTATCAGTCTCCTCTCTCAAATATACAAGGTCTTTTCATCTTTTTCACATCATCATCATCGTCTGCCTGGCCTTTTCCAACTATGTTAGGGTCGGCTTCCAATCTAACCGGATGCAGCTGAATACCAGTATTTTTACATAGAACAATCAGAACACAGTAAGTACTGGGTAGTACCATACTCATTGGTAAGACTGATTGTCAGACTTTTGAGCCCCGGACTAACTGTTACGACTATCAAAGATCTACAGATGACTGCCGGGACCAACGGCTAAACGTGCTTTCCGAGGCACGGACGAAACTCGGTATGTAATGGGTGGTTACCCATCTGCAGACCAACCTAGGCAGGCCGGCTTAACCTGAAGATCGGCCCAAGCGGCTGTTATTATTAGCCCACGAGCTCCTTCTTCTTTATTTGTCATGCAGAGTGCACTTCATGGTTGTGACATGTTGGTAAGCAGAATTCGATATATTAGAATCGTCAGCATAAACCAGAGCCAACCGTCGCTTTGATTGAATACAGTGCAGTAAATTTGACCAAGCTCGTTCACTTACATAGTCTGTTGCTGAAAGGAAAAATGAAAATGGAAAAAACTTTTTTGCAAAAAATAAAACCGACTTCAAAAATAACTTTAGCTTCTAAAGTCGGTGACTTTTTGTTTGGATGATACAGATTTTTTATCGCCGACTTTTGACACTACAGTTATTTTTCACTCTTTTGTTTTTTTGAGGTCGGTTTTATTTTTTCCAAAAAAGTTTTTTTATTTTTCCATGTTTAGTTGTCCTTTACAATTATTTCATATGCATTCATTTTATATTGTTAAAATTAAATTTCATAGTAATAGGCTTATCCCCAATAAAATGGAACTTAACATACCTGACTGTCGAAATGTGGGTGTACAGTACACATCTGCGTACCCCCAGAGCATACAGGCGTTATGTGTAAACAATAAACATTCAAGCTATTGCAGAGATTACGACAGATTTGCTGTCTATTATTGAAGAGTTCCATTAAATATCTCCGAAAATCAGCATCAAATCTTCACCAAATTTAAACGGGACCACCGCGGAATAATATTCTTCGCTTTATATCGCTGAACATACAGACAATGATGTGATGAATTTGGAAAGTTCCCTCGATTTCTCCAAGATCCCATCACCAGATCCTGATCTGATGACCATAGGACCACATGTAAAGTATACTGTTTCAAAGAATGCCAATAAAATTTGAGAGTTTCCCTTAATTTCTCTGGGATCGCATCATCAGATCCTGACTTATACCTTCCATCATCAGCTCAGCAAAATTAGTGTATGATTTCCGGGTACAAATATCTGAATTTCAGTAGAAAGTATGTGAAAAACATTGTATGTGTCTATAAATTTGAATGTTGCCCTCGATTTCCCTGGGGATCTCATCGTCAGATTCTGACTTGATGACAATGGGACCACCTCAGGAGTATAGGCTTTTGAATAAAATAATTTTGAAAATCGGTCCACAATTGGCGGAGAAATCGGTGATCATACATAAAATTACATACAGTTGAACAGAGAACCTCCTCCTTTTTTTTGAAAGTCGGTTAAAAATGCAATCAGTTTAATGCACCCCAGAAACTTGTTTGAATTTATTTTACTAGATGTTGTAGACGGAATAAATACAAATTTATTTTGTTCGTCTGTACTGTACCTGCACTTTTAAGCGTTATCTATGAATAGCAGCTGTTCGAACGCTTCTAAAATAGATTTATAAATATCTTTCAATTGGATTAAGTGAAGAACTTTTCAGGTAGAATCATTTCGAGTTGAGACGAATCAAAATATTAATTTCAGATTTCGCAATACTGGACGTTCTGAATAATTGGTTGTGTTCGTTTCCATGTTTTTATGGATCGGAAAACATAAAAAATTACAAAATATGAGTTTCGTTTGCACAATCAGGAATTCTATGTCATGTTGAAAACTTTTTTTTGTCAAACGTTTTCACACGTTTTATTAGTCTGACAAACTGTGTTTATTTTTGCACATTAAACACTTAACACTTTCGCTAATTTTAAACTACCTTGTAGTTTAAAATTAAATGAGTTAGATATTTGAAAATAGATAGTTATGCAGATTTCGCATCAGACAGAGGTAAAGACGAACATACAGGTAAGATTTGTCCATTAATACAATGGCTCCGTTTTCTAGTTAAAAGTTATAGTAAATCGAAATGTATCGGTATCGACGCAGATTGTAACTTTAAATCGAAATAGTCTAGCTAGAGTTTCCAATCTATTAGTATCTCGTTGCACTCTTGAAATTACGTAACTTATTGCTCAACACGAAATGTTAAGTTTTTAGTCATTTATTTCGCATACAAATGTCTTTTTTTAATTTCAATAAATCATATTCCCAGACAGGCTATAAAAATAAGCTAAATTAATGCCAGTTTTATTTAAATACATATTATTGTGGAACATAGAACCAATTTCTCATAGAGATAATATAAAATGATAATATTTGACGATTCTCCCACGATGGCACATTATATTTTGAAAATAAATAAAATAAAAGATTACGAATTATAAAGTCCTTATCGTCAACATTGTACTTCTTTTAGATGTATCTTTAGCATAAATGCAAGAATGATTGTTCAAATGGTTTTTCTTTTCCTTTTTAAATAACTTATGCAATGTCCTTTAAATTACCTGTCAATGTGAAATCTCGTGTAAATATGAACGCATTTAAAACGTGTTTAAATTGCTAATTAATTCTTTATACAGTTTTTGTGTTAAAAATTGTAGACGAATATTAACAAGTTTGTTTATTTTAATTAGCATCACACATCTCCGGATGAAAAGTTGAACGTGATTGGCTTACACAATTAGCTCTGATGCATTTAATTTTGTTAAGAAAATGTTTAACTTCCTGGTGTATAAAGTGACAAGTAAATTATTATTCTATACCTATAACAGTGGCCAACTGATTAACCATTATCTAAAGCCCTGTGTCAGTAGTATTCACACATTTTCTTTTTGCGACTTTTTTTTTGGGGTGAAAAATAACCCTTTACGGAAAAACTCAATGTGACGCATTCAAAACATTGTGCTTATGGATGCATTGAATAGTAAACGGGTCATGGAGGTATTTAAAGTAAAGTTATAACCTTAAAAATATGTATTTAAAAAAAAACTTGTGAAAAAGTTGGAACTTTGACCCAATATCTCCGTAACTAAAAAGTTCCCAGGTAAGGTCTAGAACAAAAAAAAATTTCGCAAGAGCGGGGTGAACAAGTGTCTTTCGGCTTCGTTAAGGGTCTATTTACACCCTTTATAAAACTTTTAATCGCATATCCCGATAGTATAATTCCCTACCTCCACAAAGCAAATAAAAGTCTGTCAACTCTTTGAAGTTCGCCAGTTCATTTATTTTTCCTTTTTTTACCCTGTCATTGCGGATATTACGTCGAGATTAAGATCGATACGCTGCTGCTTGCGATATCTGGAACAGCAATAACAACATACCTAGATAAATTAGCCACTTTACAGTACATCACTACCCTAAATTAAGATCGTTTTATTTGTAGGAATGCTTTGTACATACTTGAACAGGCGTCGCAGTAAGCAATTTACTATTAATATTACAGTCTCTGGCGGTAACTAAAATAGAAGGCACGAGCTAACAAGAATAGTTAATATTATCTTCCTAACATGACAAAAGGTAACCATATTACTTACAAATTGGTACAGTCACGAGCACCAATATGTATACACTTGGCTAAATTCAAAAGCAATTTTAGCGTGAAATAACGATTGTAACTTGGAGATAGGATCTTTTTCATAAAAGTATAAATTCCAGAATACTATTTTGTAACAACATGAAATTTTAACTAGAAAAACACTTTTAAAAGTTGTTATGTTTTTACATATTGATGCTGGTGACTGTACATAGGAAGTTATTATCCGTAAACACTGCTTCAAGTTAAAAGACGTGTAAACTTCAAATCATCTGTGGTTATTCAGAAGTTAATCATAACTTAATACGAATAAATACCCAAATTCATATACGAATAAAATATAGCATATCCACATTTCGCCTGTTCCGTAATAGGGGCGAGCCTATCGCCATAAACAGGGCATCGGGTGTGTGCATTATTAGGTACAGCTCTCCCTAACCTTTCGGGTGTTAAAGACGCAATGATATGAATACAATAAAATACTTTCATCATTGATTCCTACCCACGTTCAAAAATGGAAAATATTTTTAAAAAAATATGTAAACTTACACCTTCCGGACTGAAATAAATAATTAATTTCCGTTGGTTTTTGTTTTGCGTAAATTTATTATCGATGAAAAATAAAGAATACAGAGAAGTTGTTGTTGAATTTTTATTAAGGTAAAAATTAAAGAAAAACAGACATTGTTGGTATTTTCATCAAAGTTACACAATGTTCGAAGTAGTCGCAATCCTGGGATTAAAAAACTTTTTCTGTCCGTCAGATATTCCCGACTTTAAGACGAAGGTACCTGCACCCGGTGATACCGGAGGTCCTCTCTAATGCAGCTCCAGGGCATTGTGTTGAAGGCGTTGGCGATTTCAAGAGACACCGCCAAAACGCCCCACCCCGGGACACCGCATCGCCCGTCGTGAGGGCTCTCACGCGCATGATGGCATCCACCGTCGAGCGACCCTTGCGGCAACCAAACTGGTGTTCCGCAAGATCTGGCCTCATCACCCGCAAGTCATTGCAAACCGCCTCGCCGGGCAAGGCGGTTTGCAATGACTCTTTCAAAGAGCTTGCCCACCTCGTCGAGCAGCACGATGGGCCAGTATGCGGACGGAGAGTCCGCAAGGTGCCCCGGCTTCCGAATGAGGACCAGTTTCCCCGTCTTCCAACGTAGCGAGAACTGGCCTCTCTCCAAGCATGCGCTAAGGAGCTCTTCCAGTCGGGGCCCGAGAGCCTCCGAGCAGGACCCAGGCTTTGCCAGCCAAGCCATCGGGTCCCGGAGCGGTATTTTTGGCTTTCAGCCTGCCTTCCGCCACTCTAAGGTCTACCCCGGTCACCTCCGGAATGTTGCTGTCGTCATCTGATCCACAGGGGACTGTCAAACAGATGAAGTCAAGGAAATAAGAAGAATACATTTATACGAATACACACGGTACGGACGATCTTTCTCTTCCAGCTGTGGTTCAATCCATGGTTGGAACGAGAACGCGTGAGTCCGACATAACCCTCCGTTCGCCCCAGACAACATTGGATACCCACCGTATCCATTGTTTTAATTAATAATTAACATGTCTTATAATTACATCAATAAGTATTTTAGTAACACCCGTCATTGAGCGTTTTATGAAGAAACTAAGTATGTAGGTGAAATATTACCGTGCATATTATAGTGCATACCGTTGGTAAGACTAAGTAAACTAATATGTACGTTTAATAACCATGAAACTCTAGCAACGAATACCTGGCTACATTGCCGAACTTCGTAGTTCATGGTTCGGGCTCCGGTAGTTATAACGTACAACGTAATAAATGTTTGTTGGTAATATACTTCGTCACATTCTATGTAACATGGACAATATTTGTCAACTACGGACCGTCTTTATGAATGCTGCAGCGACAAGCAGGCAATATATTACGAACTACGAGTATGTAGTTATTATTTCATCGCAGCACTGAAAGCAAATAATGTATTTTTAGAGAAGGATCGAGCATTGGAGCGAATCAAAACAAAAATCCAAGTTTTATGTGCAAGAAAATAAACGAACAGCTAAGTAACCATTAAGTATTATAAAGTTTCTTAATAAAAATAACAATGAAACGATTAAATTGAGTAAAATGTCGAAGGGACTCTGCGACCGGACATATTAAGATATAGTAATTTAAACAACCTGTTGATCGTAACAAGTTTGTGGTGTGTATCTGTGAGTCTGTCTGTGGCATCATAGCTACTGAACGGGAGAACCAATTTCGATAACGTTGTTTTCGTTTGAAACGTGTCTTAATCGAGAGTGTTCTTAGCTATGTTTCAAGGAAATCTACTCAGCCGTTTGAAGATCTTTTCTTGCTGATGTAGACATATAAATAAGTTCCACAGGTCTGATTTAAATCCTGTCTCTTGTCAATGATATTACCAAAAGTAAAATTTTGACAATAACTCAGGGTTATCAATGTTGTCATTGAGGATTTTGAGCAAGATTAAACAGTCAGCAATTTTACGTCGATCTACCATTGCTGCATTGGTAGCAGATGATACTTCTTACAGAGTCCAAGATAATAATCTATTTTATTATATACTTAGCGGTCCCCCGACGCCGCGGCGGATAGATTTAAATATTCTACTTTAACTTAAAGGGACAATATTAATGTAATCTTTTCCTTTTTAGAGTTTTTTTTTGATTTGATGAATAAGAACTGTATCTAATTACGTAACATAACATCACGCCTGTATATTCTGCAGGAGCAGACAGAGGTTTATGGAGCACTGTCATTTCGCCGGCTTTATTAGAAAGAAAGAAAGAAAACATTTTTATTTGGCACATGCCACAAGTGCACACAACAAACAAATAAAATAAAAAACTTAAATCCACACAGTATAAAACGTAAATTAAACAGAAAAAAAGAGACAAAATTGTGTGCCTCACGGCTGCGCCAAATAGGCCCAGTTGAGCAAACTGCCGAGCAGCTAGTGCCCGACGCTGGTTTTCAACTGTTTGACTTATTTATTAACGAAGTTTGACTTTGATAAAAAATATCTGATGGTCAAACTTTTACATGTACTAAATATTTATGAGTAGGTACTACGTACAGACGCCAGCACATCAAGCTACTACACTCTGTCAAATTTCTTTAATAGATTTTCAACTTTATCGCTATACCATTAGGTTCAGGGTTCATTGGGAAAATTTGACAGTTTCGGATAGCTTGCTGTTTGCTGGTGTCTGTACATAGTATTGTATTATATAACGGGCTGGTGTCCGTAAATATTTAACCGATCAATTTAACGGTTTGATTTTTGGGCGCGGCTGTTCCCGGAATAAAATGTGACCAATCTCGAAATATAAAATAAATGTCAGTCGTAGTCTATTTTTCGTACACAGGAACAGTTTAAACACTGAGCTAAAAAATAAATCCCTTATGAGCAACATGTCACACTTAATACGTGACGAATGAAGAAGTCGAAAACAATTATATTGAATTTTCTTTTTTTTACCGTTGGGAAATCATCAAATAACTCCTCCCGCTCTGGGTGGAGTGGGAGGGAGTGTCAGACTTTTACTGACTAAAACCCATCCATGTTCCTTCTTTGCCCTTTGTGTTCCAGGGCCGCTGTATCTCTTTCGAACAGTCCCGCAGAATTATATTGACTTTACATTTCGGCACAAGCCGACCCCAACACAGTTGAGTAAAGGCTATGCATATGATGATTTAGACTCAAGTCCGACAATTTGATGACAGCGAAATATATATTCTTATACCGGCAATAAAACCTGTCCTCGAAAACCGGAATAACAATGAGTTTCTAGTAGCAACAAGACATTTGAATACAATGTAGTAGCAACAATGCCTTGAAATTTTATTTCGAATAATTACGCAACCAAAATTACTTTGATAAATAATTATCAACTAGGTAACTAAAAATCTTGAAAAAATTTAATCGTGGTAATAACTTTTTGTTAAATTAATAACACTATTTATCAAATTAACTGTTTGCATTTAAATTAGTCCGTTTTAGTATAACATAATTAGGTAGACATGATGCTGCGGTTTTTGCGAAAAGAATTATTAGAAGAGAATATTTTTTGTTTATTTGAAGCTTAGTCACGTTGAGAAGACCACCATTTGTTGTTATTGTGGAAAAAAAAAGGTTACTTAACTGCTAAATTAATATATTGTTAATTATTATTTATTTCTGCCATTATTACATTTTTATTTGTAAGAAAAATATCAAAAAAAGCTTCAAAGATTAATTTATAAATAATACTTATGAATTGCCTCGTTGGTCTAGTGGTCGCAAGCGCGACTCTGAGTATGAGGTTCTGGGTGCGATTGCCGGGTCGGGCAAAGTGTTATTGGTTTTTTCAATCAGGCATTTCTGAGTGGCAGCCATGGAGTCTGGATTTGTGTCCGATTGATGGCAATTGGCTCGCCCGCTATTACATGGGGCTTAAACATAACTGGCGAAAGTGGGTGTACTATTAAGGTAGGTAAAGTTTTGCCTAACCCTTCGGGGATTACAGGTGTGATGGTTTTTTATGTTACTTATCATAAAGTCTCATAAGTTAAACCAGGGTTCGAAGCGATAATTATATTGATAATAAAAAATAATAATTAAAACAATCGCCAAAGAAAAGAGCCAATTTAAAAAAACGGTGACACTTTGTTGTGCAATTCAAACAAACAATTTAATAAGAACTTGTAATTTTTTCGAAAATTACGTGCCTAAATGCTATAATTATCAACACAAAACGAGGTTCCTTACTTTTCTATTATTAGAAACTTCGGGATCATTCATCGGTTTCCGATATCCACTAGATGATGGCCGATTAAAAGGCCTGGAAGAGTAATCAGACCGCCTATCCGTTTGCGTCAGAGCCACGGGAGTGTACTCCCATAAAACATGACCTAGCTAAACCACAAACAAGAATGTAGTAAAAGACCCGACGTTCAAACGCACGGTTCGTGAAACGTAAGGGAAATCTTGGAAAAAATCAAATAAATCATATTCATGAGATAGACATAAATAAATACATTTTTTTAACACAACTTTGTTTATATGTGTTGATTATTTAAGTTTATAAAAGTTGCTGGCTGAAAACAATAGTGCCACTAAAACAAAAAGTAAACAACGGGATTTAGTGCTAGAATCCATCATTACCCCAAACTGCTGACATTAATTTGGCATGTCCCACTATTGAATTCAATCCACGAAATACTTAGATCTTCTTCTTTATCGTGTGGTTAGTTCGTAACCTAGTGTCAGAGTTTTTATGCCGCCCATGGGCCTCTGACTTGGCTTTACATGCCGTCAAGAAATATCTCTCAGGCATGCTGGTTTCCTCACGAATACTTAGATAATAAGTACGTAATATATTTTTTACCTTGACGTAACAATGCAGTATTTAATCTCGACAAATCAAATCACGACACTAAAAACTTAAATAAAACATTACAATGCCATGAAATGTCGAGACGATACACGGGGTATTAATTTGTTAAAACCATTGTTCTCATATTTTTAATTTTCGTGTAGGTATATAGGTACTGAAATTCCTCTGAGAACTTCTCAAGAGTATAATCTGTCTATAGAGATAAGTTAAATTAATGTGGTTACAAATTATGAAAACAACGTATTTATTTAACTGACAAAATGTTGTATTTATAAATAATCAGAAGCTTTTTTAAAAAAATAACAAAAAAAAATTAAAAGTTATACTACACCTAACAAATTACATAAAATGTCACCACACCACATGTTCCTGAAAGGTTACGAGATGTGAACTTAACAGTACACCCACTTTTCGCTAGAGGACAAGCCCATTATTACAATAAACAACATTATTATATGACATGAAGAGATAACCGTGGACGTTCGAAGAGTTTGTAGAGAATTTTCTCAACTTTAATTTATATCTAAAAACTCATCTTGTTGTCTTACTCGTTGGAATTTCTGTTGGTATAATAATTCATATAAATATTGTCTGCCTATATTCATCTCTTTTCATCGTGAACGGAACGCCCAATCGATACAAGATTGATGCCGAATATCACTGTTTATCTACCCGATCATAATAACAAAATTGTGAAACTCGATTAATATAATGTGAAAGACCAACTCGCTTCGGTAATTATATTCAATCATTGCGACTTAGTTAACGTTGTTGTTTGAGTAATGAATATTTAATTTGTAAAATGTATAATTTCAACATCATTTCCTGCCTAGCCTTTTCCCAACTATATTGGGGTCGGCGTCCAGTCTTACCGGATGCAGCTAAATACCAGTATTTTATATGGAGCGACTGCCTCTCTGACCTCCATAACCCAGTTAATACTGGGTATTACGATACCCCTTGGTAAGACTGGTTGTCAGACTTTTGGGCCACTGACTACCTAACGACTGTCAAAGATCTACAAATGACACCCGGGACCAACGGCTTAACGTGCTTTCCGAGGCACGGAGGAAACTCGGTATGTTATGGGTGGTCACCCATCCACAGACCAACCTAGGCAAGAACGGCTAAACCTAAAGATCAACCCGAGCGACTGTTATTATTTAGCCACGAGCTCCTCAAAATGTATAATTTCCATAATTTTATCTAAATAACTATATTGAAGTTCATCTTCACGTACAGTCTGATTTCACCCAGTGCTGGGCTGGGCGTAGGTCCCTTTTTGCTTCTGTCAATTTGCCCGCTCATGCGCCTGCTTCACCCAGGTTTTACCATAAGGGTCTGCCCATAAGACGTAGCTACGTGCAATGTAGGTTGCTTTATTAGTATGTTGTTATGTTGCCATGAACACACAATAATATTGTGTTCGTTCGATTTTATCAGTTTTCATCGTTTTCACTTAATTTTACTACGTGACCTCATAACATTTTATTTTATTTTATGACTAGCTTCTGCCCGCGACTTCGTACGCGGATCCTGTTACTTATGCCAGCGACAACGGGGTCGTCAAAATCGAAGATCTGAAACGTCTGATGTCGAATTCTAAGAGCCCGGGGACGGGAAAACAACGGGATGCGCGAGACGATTCGAGACCTTCCATATCTTTCATTTTTGTAAGTCAGAAGTCGATGCGTAGATACGCTTGGAACTCAAGCGTAATTCTCTATCCGTGAACGTCTCCGATTCGCGAGACAATGCATGACGTTCACGATCAGCGGTCAGTCGCGCATCATATTCTTCACAGTTCTCTAGAGACCTGGATGTAGATGCGTAAATACGCTGAGAACGCAGGCGTGCTTCGTTATCCAAGAGGAAGAGAAGAAAAGAGAGGAAGAGGTTTCCACGGAGCGAGTTGCAGCCTGATGTTCTCGAACAGCATCAAGTCTTTCCTGACGTTCTTCGGTAGATTCTTGGGATCTTATGATCCTCAATCTTTTAGCTCCTTTGGAACATTGGGAAAGATTTGACCTCTTTCTAGGCATGGTTATAGTTTTATTGTGAAGATACCTGATCAATTAAAATCTAAGTGACTACTCCCCTGTGTTACCGGGTAGGCTACCGTCTCACGAAGATAAGTGGAAAAAGTCTAAAACACTCAAATAACATAAGCCCGAAGGCATATTTATTCGATAAAATAAAAAATAAATAGGAGTTTTGTCCAGTAGAGTCAAATTTTCAATGATATACCGTCGTCATCGAATATCAGTCCTAAACTGTTACCGCCTTCACCGCGTGGAGATACTCCCAGCTTATGTTATTTTATAATTATACAGTGAAATTAGTGATAGCTTTGATTTCCACATCAGATGTTTCTGATCTTCGATTTTTATAAGTCAACAGAGAGTGGTCATCAGATTGAACAATTTTTGCTAAGACTTCATTCCTATATGTGTTATGGTGTAGCTGGGCTCTTGGAGTTCCACAATAGGTGTTCCAGAACTTCGATTTTTATAAATCAACAGAGAGTACTCATCAGATTGAACAATGTTTGCTAAGACGTCATTCCTATATGTGTTATGGTGTAGCTGGGCTCTTGGAGTTCCACAACAGGTGTTCCAGATCTTCGATTTTTATAAATCAACAGAGAGTGGTCATCAGATTGAACAATTTTTGCTAAGACGTCATTCCTATATGTGTTATGGTGTAGCTGGGCTCTTGGAGTTCCACAACAGGTGTTCCAGATCTTCGATTTTATAAGTCAACAGAGACTGCTCATCAGATTGAACAATGTTTGCTAAGACGTCATTCCTATATGTGTTATGGTGTAGCTGGGCTCTTGGAGTTCCACAATAGGTGTTCCCAGATCATCGATTTTTATAAATCAACAGAGAGTCATCAGATTGAACAATTTTTGCTAAGACGTCATTCCTATATATGTTATAGTGTAGCTGGACTCTTGGAGTTCCACATCAGGTGTTCCAGGTCTTCAAATTTATTCTCTACAGCAGAAAATGCTAACCACGTGGAATAATTTTTGCTATGGTACCATTTTTGTATCTCTTATAGTTTAGCTATTCTATTGCGGTTCTGCATCAGGTGTTCAAGTTTCCAAGATAAATTATAGCCTATATGTTGCCCAGACTTAATACCTATACAACAAAAAAAAAATCTTTCAAATCCGTCTAGTAGTTCCGAAGATTAGCGTGTACAAACAAACAGACAAACAGACAAACAGACAAACAGATAAACAGACAAACAGACAGAATTATTTTTTTGGATTCGTGCTCTATTACTGTTTCTAAACCCCCCTCAATTTTTTTTTTTTAAATATATTCAATGTACAGACACAGTTTTTTTACTGTCTTATTATATGTATAGATAATTACACGACTTCTTCTCAACTTACGTACTAAGTATATCTTCGGTATATGCATCAATTATAAGGTTGTTAGCACTACCACCTACTTACTCACGAACCGTAGCCGAATATATAGTTTCATAAAATAACTCTTAACGTCAGCCGTACTAAAAAAAAATGATCGCAATGACGGGGAGATCAAGTACCTTTCGGCTTCGTTAAGGGTCTTTCTACACCCTTTATAACGGTTGTATTTAGAGGACTGGTTGAGGACTGCCAAGTAGGTGGAAACTGTCCATAACTTCGGACAAATATTACGGCAACAATGTCGGGTCGTTAGAAGCCAGCAATTTGAAGAATGTCTAACTCGGAGTCTACTTTGGATACGCATACAATATGTTCATGTACATACTAACACCTACCTAGTACCTACATGAACCAACAGAAAAACGCATTTGACAACGAAAGCTTTCAATTTAATCATTACCCTGTAGTTTGCTAGTTATTATCTGTTTTTATCATATGAGGTGGATGAACACTCTTTGTGTTATAATTATCTTTAAGCGCAATGGCCTCAAGGACAGCGATTATTATGGTGTGCTTCACGTAAAGCCACTTTTATCTGTGTTAATTAATCTAATTGCTAACAATCAAATCATAATTCCGTCCACCTCTTCACTGAGGCAATTACAAAGGTGTGATATATGGAAGACCAAAAATAGTAACAATGGGGTCCCTTATAATTAACGCGACTGCATAAATCATAGCACAGCATGGTGGAACATTTACACAACCCTGGCCCATATGCTATCAAACACGTAAGCCATCAAGCCCCACTGTTTGATTTGTCCTAACGATCATCGTCACGTAATCGGAGCCATTTGTGTAACTTGGAAATTTTATAATGACCTGAAAACTATGACAGGGGAAAATGGAAGTCATCAGTAGATCAGATGCGATCGAGTTGCGTGTTAGGATTAATTATGGCGCCCAATGCCGACAAATGCTCTTGTACCAATCTGCGCGACACGCTTATGAGACCACTAACTATTACTGTAATAGACTGATTTAGCGATGCAAATATACCCTTAATAGTAGTTTTGGATAACTCTTAAATGAGTACAGTTATTCGCGTTGTCACCAAATAATTTAAAGTACAGTTATAGTTTACACTGTAATAATAAAATCAGTCTGTATATTCCAAATATTTAATCATTTTAGGAATAATAAAAAAATAAATGTAACCTAATCATTATCATCTTGACTGTACCTGCGCGGAACGAGCCGCCATAAAGTTTGAATCGAATGGTACCTAAATGATATGAAACCTATCACACGAACGTTATTAACATAACTCAACTCACGTATACGCAAAGATATTTAGGAGGTATACACAAATATATTTAAGCATATGGACATGTCTGGCACATAAATCAGCATAGTAAATGGCAGCATTGACTATGGGATAAGCCCTTTGATTTATGCAAAAAATCCATCTCTCCTGATAAGATCGGGAGCTGCCTTCTAAGACAAGCCAAACATCGTTTCCAGATTTGTATTTGTGGTGCTTTATCGAAGTTTAGCAAGCGGGTACTAAGAACTACTACAACACACCACAACTAAGTGTGTAAAAATTTAAAACATTCAATAAAAGTATTCTCCTTTTTCCCAAAAATGGAACTTAAAATAAACTGGTATCATTTGAGACTGTGACGGGGCTGGAAAATCATATAAAAATTCAAAAGATGGTGCTTAGCTTTTAAAAATACACTTATTGTCTTGTTATTTTTATAATCTTTTAAGCCATCGGCTGCTTGAGACTAAAACAAACATTATGTGAATTGATGATTCGAAAAAACATTTTTGAATTAAAATGGAAAAGACGTAATCACAATTTTGTTCTCCTTTGTGACCATTGTTAAGTAACGAGAATTGAAAAGGTCACAAAGACAAGAAACATGAAAGAAAATGTTTGGGGATCATGGCTATTTGTTTGTAGTACTTTAGAGATTATTGACGTATGTTTTATTGAAAATACACTGACCAAGTGCTAGTCGAGTTCGTTATTAGTTCGCGATCACTTTGCAATAACACGTTGTTCCTATCAATTTAATAAAAAAACTTGCGATCAACAATATTCCAAGATAAACTTAACAACCAATAGAATTATATTGAAGAAAATTCCAACACATTTCGATTTTTTTTTTATTTCGCTCTTATCAGGTTTACTGTGTTATGAGATAATTATGTTAAACAAACATAAATTATTAATCTTGATTCCTACTTTGAGATAATACATAAATTGTATTTTGGATATATTTCTAAAATGAAAATTTCTTAACTCAGGACCCGTAATATGGGTTCTACAAAGAAAAGATAATCTATACATATAATAAAATCGTAAAAATCCAATTCGATGTTCCGACTTGGCGCAAAAACTACTGCATAGATCCTGTTCAAATTTTGCACAAACATTCCTTACAGGCTTCTTCACATGTTAGGCTATATATTATCACGCTACTCGCTTAAGGGGGTGAGCAAAATTGTATTATGTCAGTATCCTTCATTTGTTTGACGTTTCAGTCATGACAAGCACCAGAACGGCTATTTAAAGCTTATGTCAACAGAGAAAACAGCCTAGCGGGTTCTTGAACGTTCTGTAAACTACGGGTCGCAAGTTCAAACCCCACTATTACTTTCACTTTTTGTAATTTGTTTGAATATTTTTTTGATGCTTTTAGATTTCCATTTTTTTTTTTTGTATTGACATCGTTTGCATTTCCGTTTTTCTCCTTTTTTCTTCAAACGTTTCTCCAAAAAGTAATAGAGAAGTATGGAAGAAGATGACATGCTGCGCCGCCCCCGAAAAAATGGGATAACGGCAGGAGAATGATGATGATGATTTCTACAAAAAGTTCTTGCTTTACTAGAAGTCTGTTTCCTTCTCGATTTGCAAAATATAAATAACCAATCGCAGTTTGGAATTTTATTTTTGAATTTTATTGTTCTTTTATAGTTTGGTATAGTGTTCAGAAGCGAGCATGAGGTCCTGAGTTGGATTCCCGGTCGGGCAATGTGTTATTGAGTTTTTCCACCAGAAAATTCTCAGTAGCAACGACGAAGTCTGGTTTTGTGCCCGGTTGATGGTGTATCGGCACTATAAAAAATACTACAGCAACATAGAACAAAAAGTACTACAGCGCCATCTATGACGCAGGTGATGAACTAAACATCGAAATACGTCTAAATTCTGCCTGGGTCAAATAAATCGCCCAAATAAAGTTATCCGCGACTTAAGACTACTTAGAAGTACCCGACAACAACTGTTGGGCAGTAGCCCACCAGACATTACACCCGTCTGGTCGGACTATCCTCCCTTTTCTATGGGGGATGAAGAACTTTACAATCTGTTCTTTATACCCCAAAATGGCTATAGGCTCGCTAAATATTTCATGGGACTTAAACATAACTGACAAAATGTGGGTGTACTACTAGGTACTATAATACACTCATCTGTTTTCTTATTAAAATATGTATTACAAAACAGATAGGTAATTTTATAACAAACGCGATGGTATAACGTTTTGTTTTTTTAATTAGCCTATTCTGTCCCACTGCTAGACAAAGGCTTTCCCCATTTCTTTTCCTACTCTCCCTTTTGTTTTGCCTTCTCTGGCCAATCAGTCAGGAACGAGTCCAAATCGTCAAACCAGCGTTTGTTGGGCCTGCCTCGGTGACGATGACAGTCTTCAGGTACCTACTGTATGACCAT
This sequence comes from Noctua pronuba, assembly GCA_905220335.1. Classification (NCBI taxonomy): domain Eukaryota; kingdom Metazoa; phylum Arthropoda; class Insecta; order Lepidoptera; family Noctuidae; genus Noctua; species Noctua pronuba. Next base: position 11,135,363 of record LR999903.1, on the reverse strand, counting down.
TCTGGCTCATTTGTCCTGACCCATTCTAGAAATGTGACCCGCTCAGTCCCATTTGAACCTCTTACACTTACCGCCAACATCGGCGATGCCTGTCTTGGAGCGTATTGTGGTGTTGCGTATTCAATCGGTGATTTTGATGTTTAAAATCCATCGCTCTTTGGCAAACCTTGAATTTGGACTTTTCATCCTTCGTCAAAGATCATGTCTGGGTACCATAGGTTAGGATGGGCAGGATACACAGGACGACAAGTTTACGCTTAAATGAGATTGGAAAGTAAAACGTTGTCTAAGTAAAAGCGGTCAAGCCTAGCGTCTTTCGCAGTTTTAAATATTCTTGACTTAATGATTAGGCAACCCATTCGTTATAATTTTTATGTAATCTTTTTTTTTTTAGCCTTTGTTGTCCAACTGCTGGGCAAAAACCTCCCCCATTGCCTTCCATTCTTCTCTCCGTGCGGTTTTCTTCGTCCAATCTGTCACAAACGCTTCTAAGTCGTCACACCAGCGTTTTCTAGGCCTCCCTCGGCGACGACGCCCGTCTTCTGGCACCCACTGCGTAACGACACTGGCCCACCGGTCCTGTTGCATTCTACAGACGTGGCCCGCCCAATCCCACTCCAAACTAGCAGTCTTATCGCCCACATCAGCGATTCCAGTTTTTGAGCGTATTGTGGTATTGCGAATTCTGTCGCTGAGCTTAATACCCAATACGCTACGTTCCATCGCCCTTTGGCCAACCTTGAGTTTGGACTTTTGCGACTTGGTCCCTGACCGGTTAGGATGGGCAGAATGCACATGTTGATGAGATTGCGCTCCAGGGATAAAGGTAGGTCACCCTTCATCAGCGACTTCATGGACCAGTAGCTCTTCCAGGCGTTCTCGACTCGGCAACTTTCAAATATACTCATCGACATAGTGAATTTCTTGCCCTTTAGTTTTTTTATGTATATTCAACACATTTTCCATTCGGTGATTAGTTGGAGGGGGGGGCTGTATTAGGCATGTTTTCTATACTAAGCAGACTTTATTTACAATTGTGGAGTGAAGAGAAATAACGAAAATAATAATAAGTCCTTCATTTTTTGTGCTACAAACTTGAAATTTGGCAGGGAGGTAGGAAATAGTCAGTAAAAGTCTGCTAAGAACGGATTTTGCGGCAGGGCCAGATTAAGGAGGTCTAAGGGCTCTCGCAAAAAGTCTCTTAATGTTGTAAATCAAAAGCAAAATCTCATGACATCTCACCAAGGGGAGAGGCCTCACGTAATTAATGGACGCATATGGCGTCCACGTACGTAACCCAAGCATCTCCTTGCTTAAAAGGTGATCTCCAAATCATGTGTTTGATAACTTTATGTACCTAATTGAAATAAACATTCTTTTTTTTAACACTTTGCCCGACCCGGGAATCGATCCCAGGACCTCATGCTACACAAACATACAAAAATTTCCACGCGAACGAAGTCGCGGGCAACAGCTAGTATTTTATATTTACATTCATTTTAGAAACATTATAACCAAAATACAATGTATGTATTATCTCAAAGTAGGAATCAAGATTTATAATTTATGTTTTGATTAATTAATCAAAACTGTTTGGCCGTTACTAAACTGAGTGGAAATAATTAAATCCGATAACATCATTCAAGTGCCCTTGTTCAAAAAACAAATATTTAGTGATTGATAATCTGAAAGAGCTGGCAGGTATGTAAGTAGGTACAAGTTTCGTACCAAAAGTTGTCAAACACAGTGAAGACGAAAGAACTTTCTTTCATATTTCTAATGACTTTTAAATTTTGAAGGAGGTTACATAGACAACAGAATTATGAGCTTGATTGAAGAGCTATCGGTTTCTTCGAATGTTGAACAATTAATGATCTGGCGTACATGCTTACTATTTTAGGTATTCCTGAAGTTAAAAAATTGCGTTTTATAAACACTACCGGTTTCCCCCGCGAGGGGTTCAGTAATTATCCCACGGGATCATACTACCGGAACAAAAAATATCCTATATGCTCCCCTAGAATAAACTATCTGTCTGCCAAATGTCATCCATATGCGTTTTGTAGTTTTTGAGTGAAAGAGTAACAAACATCCATCCATCTATCCTCACAAACTTTCGCATTTATAATAGTACTAGCTGCTGCCCGCGACTTCGTTCGCATCGAAATTTTGATTTGTACTTCTGTGTTTAAAACGAAAGATAGCCTATGTCCTTCCCAAGGATATAATCTAACTCCCAAACTACTCCTAACCGAACTAACTAACTCCTTGCCAAATTTCATTACGATCCAATCAGCCGTTTAGTCGTGAAAAGGTAACAAACAAACAGAGTTACTTTCGCATTCATAATATGGAAAAGGCATGGAAGAATGGGATAGTAAGATTTACATTGACGATAAAAACAGCGACACGAGTGTTAATAAAGCGTCTCTAAAATTCCGCTTTTTCAAGTTCCAGAACAACGTCCAGATGCGATGCGCCGCGTTCAATATGATTTATGAACGTGCTTACGGCTCGTTCCTAGTTAGCTAGTTAGTTACCGGGAGAATGTGTGGTGAACCACACATTCTCCCGGTAACAACAGACGGGCACAATAGTCCGAGTGCCTTATTATTGCAAAATAAAACACTTCTCCTCATTAACAGGACTTTAAATTCCACGAGTCCTCGCTATTTGCATTTCCGTTCGATGCTTTGAATATCTCTGAACTCATTTTGTACTGAAATGTGTGCAATAATTTAAGACAGCTAAATATCCGCAATAAATTGGCCTCGTTCAGCAAAACCAAGCTTTGCAAGTTATGAATCTTCAGGCGTAATTTCAGTAGGTTATTATTATGATTATTAAAAAGGATTTAATTGAGCACACAATCTAACACTTTAAACTTTTACGCAGGTACGTACTTGTTTGAAACAAATGGACGGCGGTTTCAACTATCTGTAAAATTGAAAAATTCAAATTACATTGAGCTTTTACAAAGCAATGTGAATCCACAAAGTTGATTGAAGTGGAACGATCGGGTGGGCCACCAGCTTTTTTGTATAAAACATTGTTTGCAAAACACAGAAAAACGCTGTTTACGATACCTATAATCTGCCCAACTATGTTAGGATCGGAAATTTTGTATAGGATAAGGCCCCTTGGCCAGACCTGGTAATGACCTTCAAAGATTTACAAATGACAGCGGTTTCAAGTGCTTTCCGAGACATGGAGTGATATCTGTATAAAGTAATGGATAGTCACCCATCCACAGACTGACCGCGGAAAGCGCAGGTTAACCTTGAAACCAACCATAACCATAACCAACCATAACCAGTAAGTACCGACTGCTGTTGTTTCGTTGCCACGAGCCCCAAAACAAAGAAAGGGACGATATTAATGTATAACTAAGCCAAGTTGAAACTGCGTGGAATAACCTAAATGATGTTTGAACAAACAATATAAACAATAGAAAATCGCCATCGCCGCCTAAACCCTGAAGTTTGAATATAAACTTGTAACAAAATGGCGAGGCGTCGCCCCGGGGAAATGAAGACTCCACTTTAACTGTAATCCATTTAGTTTAATGGATTCTATCGTTTGGAAAAGTTAAGGAGGCTCTATTAATCTTTTTTTTTTATTCTTGCAATTCAAACAATAGAAAGTTTCAACTCTATTTTATTGTATTAGCTTTATGTTAAGCTAAATTCTCCTCGACGAAGTAACAAGACCTGCCTGCTTATCTATACTATATACACTCATCATCATCATCATCATTCTCCTGCCCTTATCCCGATTTATTTGGGGTCGGCGCAGCATGTTTTCTTCTTCCATACTTCTCTATTACTCGTCATCTCAGCAGTCACCCTCTTTCTAGCCTTTCTCCTTCTGTACTATATACACTATACTATCAAAAATACTATAAAGAGGTGAGTTTGCATTCCTGTAAGTTTGGTTGTTGGATGTAATCTTCTTAACTACTGATCCGATTCCGAAAATTGTTTCACTTATCAGCTACATTTTACCCGAGAGTCATTTATCATATCATATGCAATATTTAAAACGTTCGTTCCCGTTGGATAATTTCCGACCATAACGAAAACAAAGCTGCGGGCAAAAACTTGTCATTTATTATATATATTATTATGTATGCATTCACTCAATACAGGACATACATAATTTAAAATTAATATGCATCATGAAAATTAAACATTGAATACCAATGAAATTCAACCAGTTGATCCGACATTGTTATACATGTGAAGAAATATTTTATTGATAACGAGTCACTCTTTACATAAGGCAACACATTGAATTTCATTGTCACGTGTTACAAAGGTAAATTGAAGAATTTCTTTTGAAAGATATACCTGGAACAACGTCAATACGAACATGACATACATTTTACGTCAATTACAATTACACATTCGTTGAATATCAATGGGAACTGAATTGAATGTTATCGGTGTTTTATTTGCTTGAATATTAAAGAAAGTTCAAAATTGTTATTTAATAAAGCTGACTTAAAAAAGTTACCTGGTATGGTGCTTGTAACCATAATAGATTTTTTTCTCAAAATATAGCTCAAAAAATACTTTGCAGGTAAAAATTTTAGCAAATTAAACTAATGAATTGTATTCTATCTAGCTTATGCCCGCGGCTTCGCCCGCGTGGAGTTCGATTATTGTCCCACGGGATCATACTACCGGGATAGAAAGTGTCCTGTGTGTTAAACCAGATTATAAACTATATGTGTGCTAAATTTCATCCAAGTAACAAAGAGTAACAAACATCCATCCCTCCATCCATTCTCACAAACTTTCGTATCTTTTATATACGCCAATGCAAAAATCGGGATTTCACATATATTTACAGTAACGTCTACCTCAGAAAAATCCTACCTACTTACTAATAGGTAAATTCTCCCGCGCCCCGCACGCCCTGCGCCACACTGCGCGCCATCCACCCGTCTACGTGAGTTTCGAAGCCCTATTTGGCCCTTTAGGGGGATTATTTTGAAAAAACTGTGATACACGTGTGTCATAATTTTAATTGAAGAGTATGTACACAAATTTTCAAGTCACTCGACCCCTAGAATAAAAAGTTGCACAGAAAATTCAACACCCCATTTCACCCTCTTAGGGATGGAATTTCGAAAATCCTTTCTTAGTGGATACCTACTCTTCACAAAGAATAAACCCTCCAAAATTCATATCTCTAAGACCAGCGGTTTGGGTTGTGATATATCAGTCAGTCAGTCAGTCAGGACTTTGAATTTTATATTTATAGATAGAAGATAGATAGATTAATAGTCTTTTACCATAAAAAATAAGACGCTGCCTAAAATACGTGAAGGCCAAGCATTCGTAGCACTGCTACGAAGGGCATGCGTGAGCGTGAGACTACGACAAGTACCCGCCCTTAGTGTAACCTCTGGGTAATACTTGTAGTTGGTAAACCTGAGAGAAACTATATGTAAATACTTATAGTTTTGTTGGGTCTATTCGATTGTGCGTGAGTTCTGTTAACTTTAAAATTAGTTTGAATATTCAAGATGTATACATATAAAGGGTGTAAAAAGGCCCGTAACGAAGCCGAAAAGCACTTGTTCTCCCCGTCATTGCGGTCATTTTTTTGTTCTAGACCATACCTGGGAACCTTCTAGTTATGGAGATATCAGGTCAAGGTTCCAATTTTGTCACAAGTTTTTTTTTAAAAGTACTTTTAAGTACTTTACTTTAATTAACTGCATGACACGTTTACTTTTCAAAGCATCCACCAGCACTAAGTTTTGAGTGTGTTACATTGAGTTTTACCGTAAAACGTGATTTTTCACCCCAAAAAAAAAGTCGATTCCAGCAATAATTTTTGCGTAGAATTACTAAGTTTGATGTACAGAATGCTTAGTTGACGGCTTCGTGAAGGGTCTGTTTATACCTTGTGTAAGGCCCCATTAAAATAGATGGACTAATTTTAACACAGCGTTCAGTACGAGTGTGCTTTGTTAACCAAAGCACTCAGGCTGCCGGCACTCTAGAATAAACACATCCATTATGGCCGCTAGCGTCCCGCCACGCGCACACTCGTTAGTTCCCAGGAACCCAGTCAGTTCCGTTAATATCATTCTGTATTTACCATAGTAACTTTCAGTTGATTAAAATTTTTAATGTATTTTCGTTAGCCGATTTTTTTTCTTGTACCTTATGCGTTTATCTTTTTTTACCATTGTCCTTATTTTGGTGGTCTGAATGATTTCAAAAAGTTTAAAATCCATCTATTTTAATGGAACCTTAGATAGACAAGAATTAAAGACGTGTGCATCTTTCAGAGATGAGTCAATAGTAATGTATCAAGTAAATACAAAATATTAAAATACTACATTTGTTTGACATATTACATACCCATAATTCAGTTCATGTTCGAAAAATGCACTCGGTCATTGTTCATAAAAGAATTGCAATTTATTTTATTGTGTTGGAACTTGTACAGTTACTGAATTTGGGGGAGGATTGAGTTAGACGTAACATCGTGATTGATTGAGTAGTTCTTGAGATATGGCGTCATATATTTATAAACAGTAATTACCATCACAACATGTCGCCTACGGCCTGTATCCTGTTTTGGCCTGCATTTCGCCGACGGAAAAGATGAGGTGTACCTATAGTAGGTACATACATTATTCGCCAGCTATTGGTAGTCAAAGTTTATTGAGTCTGTTCTTTGAAATTAATCTATCCTCGAATATGAAGTCGTCGTTCTACGAAACGATATTCCCTCTCTCCTGCTTGTCTATAACGAAATTAATAAATATAATGTTTATTCCAAGATTGTAAGTATAGTCACGAGCAATCAATTACGCAATATACAAAATAGATAGTCTCCTAAAGGATGTTGAGAACATGGACTTGTCGCAAATAAACTAATTATATAATAGGTACTTTTCCAAAGACGCAATCGTTCACGAGACAACGCTTTTGAGTTTTGCGTAATGGTCTTTATTCTCGTGTTAAATTAATTTACTAATTAATTTAACACTTAATTTATTTATTTATCTCTTAATTCTTTGTACCTACTTAAATCAAATTTCTTCTTAGTTGTCAGCGTAAGACCGGCAACACAGCATCCTAATAAACCTTTAACGAGTAATTTGATCTTAACAACCCTGACAATATTGTTACAGACACAGCTGTTATACCGTGACTGTGCTTTTATTTAAGCTTTATAAACGTTGCGATGTTCTAATAGTCAGGCAGACATACTTTTGGCTTCATACTTTCCATCAGTAGCGAAGGGTTAATTTTTTTAAGAGGTAAGCCGGAGTACATAATCTTTAATGTGATTTTATTATTTGTCTACGGAATATTCATTGTACCCGTTTTCAAAGGGAAGCCGGTAGGAATCGAGTTGTATAGAACCTTCGCCACTGCTGTCCATAGTTTACAATCAACTCAATCTTAACAAAGATAAGCGTAGGCAGAGTAAAGTCTGTCCCACAAGTTTTTTCCGTACCATTCTCTCCCAAAGATTTTGCTGTTTTCTTGGAGGATATCTGTATAATAAAATTAACACAACACTTCCAATTTACCCACTGCAGAGATCATTCTGTAAATTAACTGTCTGTAAATGGTTTAAAACTCTAGACTATCAGGCAACTGAAAGTCTTTTGATTTCACTCCGCTACACTTATATCTGCTACACAAACACACACTTTCACAAACACATAAATCACACATGTACATATATAACCTTCTATAGTTATTATAATTTTCTTATTTTTTATTTACAATATTCTGTACCTAGTATGAAAGTAACTTCATAATTCATGAGTTGTTAATTTATTACTCTAAATTAGTTTGAAATTGTATAAGTAGCTGTAAGTCTTGGCACCCGTAACACAGGTATTGTATGCCTATTTCAGGCACCTGTCTCTCAGAAATGTTTACCTTGTATATTAGATTAAATAGTTGCGGTTCACTGTAACATTTATGATGAGAAATGAACATTTCATGTATTATTTATTCTTAAGATAACGAATAGAAAGGCAAAAAAAAAATTTTTTTTTTCTTGAAGCTTTGTAACTACCATTGTTGGTACTGCTCTTCTATTTAGCTGTAGGTCAGTCTTCCTATGTTTAAAATGATCCACTTGAATAGGTTAGTTAAGCGTAGTTAAGCATTTTGAAAATATTAAAAGGCATTCTTTGAAATATTTAATATATTTGAATAATATATCCATTGGTAGACAAGTATTGGAAATTGCGCATGACATGCACATTTAATGATACCAAGCATAGTGTACTAATGAAAGTAATAAAACGACATTTTCTATTCCACGAACACATGAAAAGCTTTAAACATGAAATACTACGAACTCATCTTTCCTGAATTTTAATATCTGTATGAAGAGTGGTGCTGGCCTAATTGTTACGGCCCTGACTTACGAGTTTTCCATTGTTGTTGGTTCGGACCGACTCGAATTTCACTTTATGCCATGTATTAATACCTTATTTATTGCCTATTTGAATACCTTCCTAAGATATATTTTTGCGAAAGCGATATTTATGGAGGCGCATGTACAAACTATGAAACAACCACACTATTGAATATTTTTGCTACATTGCGGCCCGCTGCAGCTGTTAGGCCTCCCCATTCTACTTCATAAATGATAAATAATGTTTAGTTTTTACAAACACTTTTACACGTCATGTACAACGCGATCAGAACTTAATTGTTTAAATCTTTAAAAAGGGACCGTTACATATTAACCACGAACTTTTATTTTACAATGGCAGTTATTTAGTAACCTAAATAGTCTCCAGGTCGAACACAAACTAAGGAAGATTATGTTAAATTTTCCTAGCGAAGAATATCTCAAAACTGACCGAAGGCGTCGCAAGTCGCCATTCTAAAAGACATTACGTTTTATAGTCCATAAAATGGATGTTGGCTGTAGCTGAAGGTCCCCTAATATCACGATTTAGTCCCGCGTTTCGTCAACGCTGTATACAAGTATAAGTTTGAGAGACTAACATGATATTCTTCTTTAGTTCGTCTGAAAATTGCTTCAGGTAGCTAATGTATGTTTTTATAATAATATTTTTTTTGCATTTGGACATTTCTTGAGTTTCCTGCAGATTCTGACAACTATTCCCGATCTTTTACAATTCTAAACGTTGATGTTCTAAATGTTGACGTCGACGCCTAGCGAGAACCAAAAATGAAATCGAAATCCGTCAAACTTGGCTTAAAACTGATTGGATTGCCTGATGGATTGACGTAGGTACGTGTGTTCACTGTGGATGAAATTTTACAGCGAAAATTGAACGTTCAGCGAAACAACCATAATTATTTTATGCTTTAAGCGAAATCTGCTTGAAGTTTAATAATAAATTGTACAAACATGAAACATGTACAAAGTGTAATACCATAAAAAAACTAAAGGTTAATTTATAATTACACTTGCTGAGGTTTAACAATTTAATATACAACAATAAGTAATGCAAAAACCATCAATTCTGAGAATTCCACATTGAATCCACTCATAATGTTCATATAATCATTTTCTAGTTATAATGCAATTAATCGTCAAAGGCAACCTTTCCTGCAACTAGGAAATTATTAGAAATTCAACATTTTGATCGAATAACATGGTGTATTGAAGATTTGGGTGTAGACGGACATGTTTGAACGTGGAGACATTCTGCGAGAAATGTTCGAAGACACGTGAATGTTTATCTCGTCGACGTGATCAGCATATAGAGTGCCGCGATGAAGAATAATGATACACGCTTAATTCTAAACTGCCTTCTTACCGTATTTATATTTCGACTAGCTTATGCCCGCGGCTTCGCCCGCGTGGAGTTCGGGAATTGCCCACGGGATCTTACTTCTGGGATAATAAGTAATCTATGTATGTATAGAAGATACATGGTTTTTATGTAGTTGCTTATAACTTGCAAATATTAGTTCATAGTAATATCAATTAGGTACTTTACATATTGTTATGTGAATATTGATACCTTGGTTTGAGATTGGACACCGGTGACGAAAATCAAATGATTAATTAGGAATCTATTTATAGACATAAAACGTTACATAATATTTAATATCAATGTCGCGTATCACGAGCCAACGCGAAAATCGGTGGAATAAACCATATTTACAGACGTCTACCTCAGAAAAATCCTACCTACTTACTTAATAGGTAAACACTCCCGCGCCCCGCACGCCCCGCGCAACACTGCGCGCCATGCGCCGGTCTACGTGAGCTTCGAAGCCCTATTTGACTCTGTTGGGGGATGATTTTGATTTTTGAAAAAACTGTGATACACGTATCTCATAATTTTAATTGAAAAGTATGTTTACAAATTTTCAAGTCAATCGACTCAGAGAATAAAAAGTTGCACAGAATATTAAACACCCCATTTCACCCTCTTAGGGAAGGAATTAAAAAAAACTGTTTCTTAGCGGATACTTACTGTTCACAAAGAACGCACCCTCCAAATTTTATGTCTCTAGAACCAGCCGATTGGGCTGTGCGTTGATGTATCAGTCAGCCAGTCGACGTTGAATTCTTAAATTGGTGGATGATTTTGGAAAAACTGTGATACATGTATCTCATAATTTTATCTGAAGAGTATATACACAAATTGTCAAGTCAATCGACTGCGAGAATAAAAAAATTCATAGAAAATTCAACACCCCATTTCACCCTCTTAGGGGTGGAATTTCGAAAAACCCTTTCTTAGTGAATACCTACTCTTTACAAAGAATACACGCTCCAAATTTCATGTCTCTAGAACCACCAGCGGATTGGGCTTTGCGTTGATATATCAGTCAGCCAATCACGACATTGAATTTTTAAATTAGGGGATGATTTTGGAAAAACTGTGATACAGGTATCTCATAATTTTATCTGAATAGTATGTATACAAATTGTCAAGTCAATCGACTGCGAGAATAAAAAGTTTCATAGAAAATTCAACACCCCATTTCACCCTCTTAGGGGTGGAATTTCGAAAAACCCTTTCTTAGTGGATACCTACCCTTTACAAAGAATACACCCTCCAAATTTCATATCTCTAGGACCAGCGGTTTGGGCTGTGCGTTGATATCTCAGTCAGTCAGTCAGTCAGTCAGGACTTTGAATTTTATATGTATAGATAAAAGAATGCTTGGAATTCGATTGAGTAGCGAAGAGTCTTTTCTCGGTGTACGTATTAAATCTTACTTAAAAGCTATATTAGTAACATGCAGGAACACTAAAAAGAATAAAAGACAATCACAATTACAAGAAGTTCTAAGAAGCTTTATTGCCAACATGTAGTTTGGTCCTCCCTCCCCATTGTAGGCCCATCCAGCCTCTCTGCAAACACCTTCAGAATGCTGTTGCTGCTTCCCCTCTCTCGGGATATTACTGAGGCAACTTTCTTCCGCATCTTTGCATATAATCGTCAGTGTGCGCATCAGCGAACATACCTGACGCACTACAGTAAGGTGGAAGCCTCAACAGCGCCCTGAAGGCATTGTTTTATTAAATGCGCAGGGCATTGTCTGCTTTTACGGTATGGGTATCCCAAAGGCTGCTGGTGTAAAATGTTTGGCAGTAGGCTTTAAAAAGAGTTAGTTTCACAGGAACTGAACAACCATGAAACCTTCTGTATATCATATTTCCTCTCACAGCCAGTGCCCTGCGCTCCCTTTCTATATCCAAGTCGTCTTTGAATTCTTCAGTAACAATGTGGCCTAAATATTTAAAGTGGGCAACTCTCTGCAAAACTGAACCATTTAGTTTTACAGGAGGAAAAATGTTGGATTTTTATTCCTACCTCAATAATAATAGCTCACTTTTTGTAGGATTATATTTTAGTCCGTGCTGTTCGGCATATCGTTCACAAATTGAGAGTAACTATCTAATTCCACTGATAGTAGGGGTCAGCAGGACCAAGTCATCTAACGTACTCCATGTATATGGTATCCGACATGAGTGCTGCTAAGTTCAACAAGCAGTTTATTGACATAAATATTAAAAAGCACGGGCACGAGCCCATGGTTATTGCCCATTGCTACTGAGAAATTCCTGATGAAAAACCCAATAACACTTTGCCCAATCTGGGAACGGAACCAAGGACCTAATGGCTCAGCGGTAAGCTTGCGATCACTAGACCAATGACCAAAATTAAACTTAAAGAAAACCTTACAAGTAAGTAACATGTATCATATAAGTAAGGTACATCACTGTCATAACAAAACAAATGACTGGGAAGAATCCATTACGTTTCATCAATAAAACATGCGGAATGCTCCCCACGCGTTCCCACAGGCGAAATATCAAGCTTCGCTAAAACATAAACAAATTATCTTCAATTTATTTATAAGACTACCTAACATGTTTGTAGTTACATGTAAAGAACACGACAATCCGTTCACAGATATTACTTTTCTTGAAAAACAGACAAGATTGACTTTTATCTTTCTTCCAAGAATCGATTTTCTAAAAATGTCATCCAAAGATTGGCAATTAACTCTTACAAGGGTTGTCATCTAAATACCGAGCTTCAAAGTAGCACTCTTGTCGTTCAGTATTTAACGCAAAAATAGCCGTTTCAATTGCAATAGTCCCAGAACTTTATCGATGTTGACGAGCGCGCGAAGTGAACGTAACGTAAATATGTCGATTTTAAAATTAAAAATACTTCACAAATAATATTTTCATAATTTTAAAAATGTATTATATCTACGGATGTAAACAATTCAACTAAAACGCTATGGGAAAATTGTATTTCCGATTCAGTTATGTTTACACCACGCACTCGTGAGCGCACCTTTGATGTATAAACGTGGAGGAGGTGAAAGGATTATGTTGTAGTAGATTGCATCCTGTGGTCTCTGCGTACACCCACGGGCAAAACGCGAGAGCCTGTACAGAGAAAAAAAAACTATTTCTATTCCGGTGAGTCGTAGTTGCGCATTGTTTCTTTATCACATCAAACAAAGCCCTCACGAGGATTAAAACAGTATTCCAATAAAAACTGGTTTTTTTAACAACCAATAAAAAATATTTATGTGGGGGTGCTCAGAATGATGTACTGAGTACGCAGGTAACCGTGTTCGCGTCGGTGCCCCTTCTAGCCTGTATATGAAGCCGTATCTCTCAATCAATCACGATGTTACGTCCAATTCAGTTCTCTCCTAAGCTCAACGGTTCAACAACTGTACAAGTTCCAACACAATAAAATAAATTGCAATTCTTTTAAGGACAATGACCGAGTGCATTTTTCGAACATGAATGAAGAAGTATGGGTATTTAATATGTCAAACAAATGTAGTATTTCTTATTTAACATTTCATATTTACTTGATACATTTGTATTGACTCATCTCAGAAAGGTGCACACGTCTTTATATCTTGTCTATATGTAGAACATCTTGAATATTCAAACTAATTTTAAAGTTAGCAGAACTCACGCACAGTCTAATAGATCGAACAAACACTCTATAAGTATTTGCATATAGTTTCTATCAGGTTTACCAACTACAAATGGTAATATTTAATTTAAAAATTAACAGAGGTTACACTAAGGGCGGGTGTACTTGTCGTAGTTTCACGCTCGCGCTTGCCCTTCGTAGCAGTGCTACGCCGTAGCAGTGCTACGAATGTTTGACCTTCATGTGTTACAGTTATTACAGCGTCATATTTTTTATGGTAAAAGGCTATTAATATACAATTCATTTGTTTACTTTGCTATAACTTTTTACTGCAAAGTGTTTTTTGGCCTATATTTTGAGAAAAAAATCTATTATGGTTCAAAGCACCAATTCGTAGTCGAATTTTAAACGTTGAGGCAACGTTTCCAAGTCGGCTTTGTTAAAAACAAAGTTGATTTTTTTAAATATTCAAGTAACAAAAACACCGATAACATTCGTCCGTCCTTTCCCATTCATATTCAACGAATGTGCTTGATTGACGTGAAATGTATGTCATGTTAGTATTGTCGTTGTTCCTGGTATATCTTTCAAAGGAAATTCTTCAATTTACCTATGTAACACGTGACATTGAAATTCAGTGGGTTGCCATGATGTTTGGAACAGCTGATTTTTAGGGTTCTGTAGCCGAATGGCAAAAAACGGAATCCTTATAGATTCGTCAAGTCCGTCTATCCGTCCGTATGTCACAGCCACTTTATTCCGAAACTATTAAGACTATACAGTTGAAAATTGGTAGGTAGATGTATTCTGTGAACCGCTTTACGATTTTTATACAAAAACAAAAATTTAAAAAAAATTAAGGTAGCTTAACATACATGGAACAGAAACTAAAAAAAAATCATCAAACCTATACGGTCGTGTATAACCTATATGGTCGTGTGAAGAAAACTTATTATTGGAGTTACAAATAGTGAAGCTTTATATGATGTAGTTAATGAAGATAACTGACTTAAAAACACAAAGATTTTACTGACCTAGTTATAAAGTACCTACTCATGCTTTTCTATTCATTTTTCCGTAATTAATATTATAAACGAGAAACTAACTCTTTAAGTCTATCTGTTACTTTTCACGCTTTAATTACTGAACGGATATGGATGAAATTTTCCCGATAGATTGACCGATAGACCATGAACTGGGTTACAATATAGGATTTTTATTCCAGTAGTGTGTCAGCTCCTGCAGGCAACAGCGAATGACACTATATTTTAAGAATTTATAAAAGTAATTTAAGGATTTAATTTTTTTTATTTTTTTTTATTGACATTTTATATTTGATTTGATATACATATTTATAATTGCTTGTTGTGAATCTGTGTGTGGCAATGGGTGATAATTACCTGAAAATAAATGAATTTATTATTATTATAAGAAATCTTTAGAATAAGGAATATCGAAGTGCAGACGTAGAAATGTTACGAATATAAATTGACACTCAGCACAGTGCATAGCTATTATAGCATAAATATTTTCCAATATCACATTCACCACCCAACCGCCACCCTATAACTTTGTACCTTTACAATATATATAAATCAGACGATGAAACCGTTCTAGTTTCTAGAATTGCTTTGAAGTTTTTCCATTTAAAAATCAATACATGTATTTAAATACATGTTTTCAAAAGCTCCCGCAAACCTACCTTGTGGTACGTACAAGGTACCCGATTTGCGAAAGGCGAGAAATAGTTAGTTAGTAGGAGCCACTACTCACGTACTCCAGCAGTTGGCACAGATACTATAATACTACGCCGCCGGGTAACAAGTGTTGGAACGTGTGAAAAGGGGCAGAAAGGTAAACGCACACTTACTTCAAGAAATCAGCGTCGCCTTAATACGAGCCGTTCAGGTTCTACGAAACTCTGGCCATGAGCATCATAATGGCATTAAGTCCGCCTCTGTTCTTTCTGCTTGAAGTGTTAAATAAATAAATAACATCGCCTAGATTCGGTAGCAGCTAGTAAACAGCAGTCACTTAGCTTACGGTGAGTTAACCACTCCCCTCGGAGGTGTTGAGCAAATCTAGTTACGTGCTAACAGGGTTGATGATAAGCCAATGAGGCGAGGTGATGCCGACCTCATATTACTGCCGTGCAATGCTCTTACGGGAGCGTTGGTGAACTTCAGAAGTGCACACATATCGATCTCCCATATCCGCATAGAGGTTTCATTACTTATTATTGCTAATTGGCTATTTTGGAACCCACACGACATTTTACAATGGCCTGGTCTATCCACCCACCTGTGTTTATTAATAAAGTAATTGTTATACCTTTATGAATATCGTGAAGCATTAAAATAAAATTCATTTGTACTTGAAAATAAAATGATCATATTTCCATTGACTATTGCTACTACTTAGCCCATTGAGTACCTGTCATTATGCTACGTGACAAGAACTAAGCTACAAAAAAGAACATAGTATACTACATTGTTAAGATTAGGTTAAAACTAGACACATATTTCATGCTCAGCAAAGGAAGCTACATACTAATAGAACCGGCATCGAAAGATAAACGGTAGTTAACTAAACGCTTCAGGCTAAATTGTTGGTTTAAACAAAAAGCCACTTAACATGCTAAATGGGACCTCTATGTTTTTGAGTTGACATTGTTTAAGAGCTTTAGATAACATCATTTCTGCGCATTTCACAAAGCGTCAACAACTCGGTATGTAATGTTTAATTTATTATGTATATTTATGCTGGTTCTGACACCAATTCGAGATTTTAGAGTTTTAAACCTTGTTTTGCTATTATTATTATTTGTATATTATTTTTGTACTATACGCGGCAAAGATATCGAACTATTC
Organism: Noctua pronuba; assembly: GCA_905220335.1. Classification (NCBI taxonomy): domain Eukaryota; kingdom Metazoa; phylum Arthropoda; class Insecta; order Lepidoptera; family Noctuidae; genus Noctua; species Noctua pronuba. The sequence continues at coordinate 11,119,088 of LR999903.1, read as the reverse complement.
AGTCTCATCTGTGAAGTTATCACGATCAAAAGTTTGAAGATTAAAAAAAAATAACTACTGCTTGGAATAGAAAAATATTTAAGTTTTGTTAAAACTGATCCTATCTAAAAAATGAAAAAACCCGAAAAACATTTTTTGTGATTCCAACTGTATGTAGATGTATACTCCCACGCTCATCAAAAACAAAAGAGAATCGCTCAAAGCGTTTATTTGAACTTGAACCTCATTTTAATTTTATAGATCTCAGGCATTGTGGACGGTACCAACTACAACCATAGGGAATATTTGTTTTGCAAGCATTCGTAGCGTAGGCTTTTGTTACGTAAAGAACATTCTTTCGCGGAAAGAACACTTTTGGTGGGTACGTGAATTAAAAACAATTTGTAATAGTTAGGCTCGTGAACTAATACTATCCTACCTTGTGCCCTTATTTTACCGTTACACCACGCTAAAAAGCTTGGCTTACCCTTAAAGCCTACAACTTTTTTTTTTTTTTTAATTATTATGTCATGCAATCAGTCCTTCTGACTATGAGCAGATGAGTTGAACGACTGTTATTCATGAGGAGATATTCCCCAATAGGAACATCCTCCATATTAATATATTGGCTTAGTCAGCGCCGCCGAGATCCAAGGTTCTGCGCCGTTTCAGGCGATTTAGACAGTCTGGCAGTGTGAGCTGGACAGTGAGCTGGTTAGGATGGTTATCCAGTCTTGTTTTGTATTTGCCTGCGAATGTCTTTATTTCATCCTTCACTGTTGGCATGCTCAGGTATTCGTGTACTTCACTGTTTCTAATGAACCAGGGTGCATTGCTAATTTGCTTAAGAATGTGGTTCTGAGCTCTTTGGATTATATTTATGTTGGAATCACAGCAGGCTCCCCATAACTGAATCCCATAGGTCCAGACTGGTTTTATGATAGCTTTGTAAATCAGCAGCTTGTTGTCCAGTGACAGTTTTGAGTTTCTACCCAGGAGCCAGTAGAGGCCCTTGTATTTGAGGTTGATCTGGTTACGTTTTGTTTCAATGTGTTTCCGCCATGTCAACCTGCGGTCCAAGTGTAGTCCGAGGTATTTAGCTGTATCACTCTGAGTCAACTCTCTTCTGCTAAGGTTAACAGGGGGACAAGTTTCTCTTCGCAGTGTAAAGGTGACCTACACTGATTTATTAGCACTCACTTTTATACGCCATGTGTCAAACCAGTTGCTTATTTCATCAAGGCTTTGTTGAAGTTTCGCAGTGGCATCTGCAGGGTCTTTACTAGAAGCTAATATTGCCGTATCATCTGCATAGGTAGCAATAGTAACTCCAGGTGTTACTGGCAGATCTGATGTGTATATGGTGTACAAAACCGGGCCGAGAACGGAGCCTTGTGGCACACCAGCAAGTATCTCGTGAAAACCTGACGAGCAGTCATCTTCTTTGACTTGGAATATTCTATTGTTGAGATATGATTCTAATATTTGATAGAAAGTGTGAGGCAGGTCAGCTAATCTAAGTCCGAAGAATATGACATAGGTACACGTCAACTTGAATGGAACAGAACCTATTTCGTAGAATACCAAACTTTATCAAAACATATTTTAGTTCTCAGTACTTCACATGACGTTGTGTTATGGCAATTTTTAAAGCAGTACAGACTCGGTTTATGCAAAAAAATATATTTACTGTTGCCTCGAGATAATCGGTACAATTTTCGTTCGGACCAATTGATCCAGTTGGAAGAAGGCTATTCAATCGAGACACGGCCTTGCCCCAAATAAAGAAGTCTTAGAGTAGATGATCGAAAAGACGAAAATGGGTTAAATATCTGTAAGTTATCGCAGAACAACACAATACTTACTAAATTCATAAATAACGAAAAATTGGTAAACAAGGGGAGCTCTACAATTCAAAGTCTAGGAATACGAGTTGCTTGGCGGTTTTCATACTATTTATCTAGCGACCGACTTATTTGTTGTTGTTGTGTCAAGCAACAAACGCAGATTTTTTATCAATTACCATTCAAAGTAAATTACTTAGACTCCCTCGCCGGTCTGCGGGACTGCTGAGCATGAGGTTCTGGGTTCGATTCCAAAGATTGGCAAAGTGTATGTGTCTATTTATATTTATTTTTATATATCTAATATATAAAATTCTCGTGTCACAGTTTTCGTTGCCATACTCCTCCGAAACGGCTTGACCGATTTTGATGAAATTTTTTGTGCTTATCCGGTATCTATGAGAATCGGCCAACATCTATTTTTCATACCCCTAAGTGACGCAGACGAAGTTGCGCGGGTCAGCTAGTGTATGTATATTTTTATTGTGTTTAATATATTCTTTTAGTTTGTCTTAGTGTTAATTAAAATTATTTTCAGATATACACCTACCACTGCATCACCCAAAGGTTGACTGGTAGAAAATGCGTATGTTATTAAGTCCGCCTCTGTACTTTGTGCCTGAAGTATTAAATAAATGGGTTTTTCCATCAGGACTTTCTAAGTAACAGTCACGGAGTTTGGATTTGTACCCAGTTGGTGGCAATAGAGTCGCCCCTTATTAAGTAGGACTTAAACATAACGTGCGAAATGTGTGTGTGTTACTGTGTACCTTTAAGTAAACCTCGGCTTAATCCTTCGGGGATTACAACGCGTGATGTTATATTAAGTTAAAGTAAATTAGGGTTCTTTAGATTTCTTTAGGTACATGAACTACAGTCAATCTGGGTAACTTTGATTCATTCGGGTAACTTTGACAGCGGGGTTTTTCGCATGAAGCCAACACTATTCATAAATGTTTATTTTAGATTTGCAATGTTACCCGCAAATCTAAAATAAACATTTATGAATAGTGTTGGCTTCATGCGAAAAAATAATCAAAACTAGTTCATGGTCCCGCTGTCAAAGTTACCCGAATGAATCAAAGTTACCCAGATTGACTGTAGTGGTTTTCAATTTTATTATTTAAATTTACTTTTTTAGTAGCCGCCTGTATCCACGATGGGTGGGAGGTATTGGTGAGGGGAGAGCTCAATACCAATTTAGATTTGCTTAAGCCCTAACTCCGATATGCTAACTAAATCCGTTGAATTGCATTGGAGCAAAAGTTGTACGAATGTTACAAATCTAATTTAAAAGTCCACTGCTGCAGTTCGTCCGTACGATCTTAGACGTAATTAATTTTGTATAAAAGACTTCTGAAATGAAGTATCTTTAGAGCTACTGAAGCAAATAGGTCATAAATTCCGTTGTAGGTATTTGTATTACAGACTAGTTTCTTCAAGGAAAAGCTCTCTCTCGGTATCTGCTCAGTGAAAAGGAAAAGAATGATCGCAGTTACTTGCAATATAAACTGTTACGTAATGTACAGTTGGAAATTGTACAAGTTCAGTTTAATATTTGTACCTTGTATCAACAGAACTCGGAAGATTGTCTTCTAACATAAGTAGGCGCACATATTGTTGTAGTTTTTACGACAAAGTTAGACTTCTAAATGTTTCATAATTTCTATCAGTATCTACTTTGGGGAAAAAATCCTTTATGTGTTCATTAGTACGCTAATAACAGGTAGAATCCAATATTATTGATCGCTTAAAAACCAGAAAAATGACTAATTTAATACTTTATGAACACAACAACACAACACAACTTGCTAATTTACTTTCTAAACTACTACTTTAAATCCTCATCTCAACTCACATCCATCAAAAGATTCGATTTATTATTCTGTCATTATATTCAAATTAATTCTAATTCAATAAATATTAAAATTTAATCACCGGGAAGTCCTCTCTCCGAGAATTCCTCTTTGAGATTTTACACCGTCAACGTCGCTAATATTAAAATACTGTCGGCAAGTTTTTAGAAAGACGGAATTAAACATGTTCTGATTTTCTTTTAAAACTGATTCCAACTTCTTCCTTTCCTGTTAAAAGCAAGCGAAAGACAATTTTTGTTTTGTCTCTTCTATCAATAATCTATAAAAAAAATATTTTTCTGGGTGCGTCTCATATCATATAAAGTTGTTTGGTTTATTTTCATTTCAATAACGTTCACAAGATATAATAAACGTGAGATTAACTGTTGATATAATTTCTTTACACATAATACTTATATACTCTAAAACTTATTTCTAATAACGTTATTGGATACAACATTTATTTAATCGAAAATCATTAGGTATATCTCACAAGGCCTACAATCCTTTACACTGATGGAACCAAGGGATGCCCCTGGATTCTAGGGCTTACCTTAAAAGATTAACAGCTGTTAGTAGCCATAAAACCGTCCGTTTTCACGGATCAAGACTGCTACGCGCTGCAACTGAAAAACACCAGTGGAATGGGAAAAAGGCTCTATTTTCTTGAAATAAGACCCATTATTCCTGAGCCGCCATCCATAAAACAGAAGACAAGGGAGATGGCACAGTACATGACTAAAAATACACCTTCCCCTTTGTATATGAGCGGCCATTGACGTTGACATCATAACGAATGCTATTGTTTGAGCATAATTCAGTACGCTACTACACAATAATAAATATTATATGTACTGCATCTTCGCATATAATTCGCATATAAGTATGGCTTATAATGACAGCGTAACGGCTTGATTTCTGAAACGTGATGATTGTGAAGTGCACGCGATGCATCCTGTCGCTGAATGATATACCCTTGTTGCATTAATTTACGGCGGCAGTCAGCCGTCAGTAATACGTGCGGTACTCTTTATTTATTTATTACAATCACTCACAATCCGTGTCGGGAACGTTAACTCATAACATAACAACACGCCCGTAATCCCCGAAGGGTTAGGCCGAGATGTACTTAATAGTACACCCACATTTTTCCAGTTATGTTTTAAGACCCATGTAATAGGGGGCGAGCCTATTGCCATCAGCCGGGCACAAATATAGACTCCGTGGCTGCAACTGAGTAATTTCTGATAGAAAACCCAATTACACTTTGCCCGACCCGGGAATCGAACCCAGGACCTCATGCTCAGCAGTCGTGCTTGCTACCACTCGACCAACGAGGAAGCCTAGAATAATCGACTCATAAAAATTTGATGGTACTCAAGTGGTGCAAAGGCTGTAAATAAATAAATATTCATTCGGCCAACCAAAAAAACCAGCCAATACAATTTGTCAGCTGATTTTCATAGTATTAATTTTCGTTTATAAAAACCGCATGACACTTTAAAAGTTTAATATATACAGGGTGTGGCGTAAATAGTGGTCCACCGTTATGGATTCGATATACCAGATAATTTACTATAACATATTAAAATTTTAACCATTTTTACCCAAGGGTTCCGAAAATATGACTATTTTGTTTTTTTATTTACGAAATTTCCACCTTTTGTTACAAATTTGGTTGTAGTTTCAACAAACACCATTATTTTTTTTAATTTTGATTTTTGTAAAAAAATAGTACCACAAAAATGGTTAGGAATAAATAGTCAGTATAGGTTAACTAGGAATAAATTTAATTAGCAGCTACTCACAATATGTATAATTGGCACTCACATTTAATAAAAAAAACGAATTACTTAAACGTTGAAAAACAATAATTAAGAATCCAATGTCATTCACAAATTATACAACAAATACTTGATCAGCTCCCCTGTTTCCCCAAAGGGATGGGCAGAGGTGTATACTTAATACACCCACATTTCATTCGCTGAACTCTTGTAGATGACTTTGTTTTTAGTGTGGGTTTTATTCCTCAAATATATGTGTATCGGATATGTCAGGATTTATTCATGTGGGCAGACTATGGGTTTCGTGCTATGAAAATACACTAGGTGCGATACACTATTGCAAGCAAAACTAACGAATTACTTGAGATTATAACTTAACACAATAACACGTATCACAGTGAATTGGCTACAGTTACAAGATGTCTCAACTCATTGACTGTCGCCATCGCCTCGAGCTGAACATCAGGGCTCTGTAGAAACAAGCCGTGGTGTGGGTAGACTGGAAAGTAGGTTGCGTCATGTAGCCAGTGCCCACTGGCGTGTTTGCCGATTCATTTTATGTCCGCACTAACGACCGGATCCGACATGTGAATATTGATTACAAAATACTTAATGTACGATTTGCGATGCGTTATCGCTGTGTTGCTGTGTAGTAAATTAAGTATAATATATAATACAGTTCGTCATAGTCATAGTCATCAGATTAGATAATTACTATTGTCATCGGGACTACGTAATAAAAACAAGGATAACAAAGCAATAGAGTATTTACTATACGCCACTGGTTATGGTTCGGGCGGCAGACCTCGAGGAGTGGCAGAAGCCACCTCGTATTTTCTAGATACAAGCACTACATTCTTCTACCCAGCCGCCTAATACCTTCTATCTTCTATGATCTACTGTATATCTGCGATGCTAAAGTTTTCTCTCTGTCTCTCTTCTGTCTCTAGTAGCATGACATTTGCGCAAGAGTTCCTTATGCACTCTACACGCGAAATAAGATTTAATAAGCTTTCAGTTGACAAGGGTTTGTTGTATTGAGTAAATTTTGCAACGGGGGTGAGCTCGAAGGAAGGATTTTTCATAATTCATCCCCTACTGAGGTTTAAATTTAGTACTGAAGTTCGTCATTTTTGTCGAAGGCACGTCGTGCGCACGTCTTGAGAAATAATTGAGCACTTGAAAGCCAACATACAATGCATTCATAATGCAGGCCTTTACTGCTAAGAATTTGTGCAAATTGGACCTCCAGATTACGCTATGTACGCACCAACTGCTATGGCTGAAATTATATTGAAACATAAATGGCAAACAATTATCCGTCAAAAAAAGCGAATATCATGGGATTTTAAACATTTTGCTGTTTTATTTCAATTTAAAGTTTTCCGCCTGTAAAGAAACGCCCTTCACTTTATTTTAACGACCTAAATCTGTATTTTCGCTGAAGCGTTTAGGCTCAGAAATTAGCTAATCTTCCAGATCCTTAGTGTTAAGTAGTCTTCTTTCTGAGACTAAAAGCCTGTAATCTAAATCGTGGGTGTTCTTACAAAAGACCTGGATAATAATACATTTTCAAGTCACATTAAACTCTTAATGAGCTCATTTGAGCACGGATGTCGCTTATTACACAAAGCTTGACATATATAAACAGTCTAATTGGTCTATTTCTTTAGGAGATTCACATGAGAAACAGAATTTCCGCAAGCGTATGGTTACACGGACAAAGGACAATAACTAGAACAAAAAATTATTATTATAGTAAGTTTAAAATAATAACAACATAATAATAACAAACAACTACTCTCTTCATGTTTCAAGGATTAGACGCAGACGCTGCTAAAAATAACGTTTTAAAGCAGACTAGCTTTTGCCCGTGGCATCGCTGTCTAGGAGTTTGTCAATTGTCCCGCGGGATCGTTCTACAGGGATAAAAACTATCCCATGTGTAAGTCCAGGTTATCAACTATTTGTGTGCCTAACATTCAAATTCGCTCAGTTATTTTTGCTCGAAAGAGTTATCAACATCCAACATGCATGTATCCATCTATCATCACAAGCTTGCACATTTATAATAGCACGTAAGATAAGATAAGATAACCGTGTAAACAATAATCTCCATACCGCTTGATGGCTTTAGTAGTTCATTTCCACCCTTACTATCAACAGGGGTTCTTGTTCTATTTTCCACACGACAAGCTACTTACTTCTCAACGTCAGTTCATTCTCCTCTTAAGTGTCGCACTCAAACGGGGGCACTCAAGAGTTTATTAACTTCACAAGTTAACTATTTAGTCAGGAGTTTTCAAAATGAGATTGATATTATATTATAGTTGGGTTGTTAGGTATGCTACTACGACTTTTGTTTTAAACAAAGTTTCCACTTACTTGAACAAACTCAGAATAGGAGAATATTCATGCCAACTGCTGTTTTTTATTCGATGAATAGATTTTTTTTTGGTGTGGCCAAAACGAGAGTCCTCCCGTTGGTGCGCGTAAAAAAACCGGCCAAGTGCGTATTCACACACACATAGGTTCCGAAGCAGAAAACAATATTGTAAAAAAAAATTGAAGGCTCATTCATATGATGAATCGTATTACATTCAACAGCAAACTTTATTTGTTTTTCATAGTATATTAATGAAAAACAAAGTCACTGCTGCCGTTTGATGAAAAAGTAATAAATCACAATCTACAATCCTAAATTTTTTCAGAATTTTCCTCCTCTTTGGAAATTAGAGGGGGGTAAATTTTCTCTTTGACACAATGAAGTAAACTATACAAGTGGGATCTGGACTACAATACTCGCTCTAGCAAGTGACGGTTCTGAGCGAAGGAAAATGATAGGAGCATTAAAAAATGCGATTCCATGCTGCTAATTCATTTGTACTTAGTGAACAATAGGAACATCATTATACACACCAGATAAGTCCAAACTTGGTGATTTATAACCACGATTTACAAAGTAACCACTGCTGATATCTTAGTAACTACCCATCATTATGACACTTATCACAGTATCACAGATCTAACTTTTCGATTCCGTTCGCTTAATGCCGCCAATTCACTACAAAAACGCCGACAAAAAAATAACTGCCTTTTACATAGCCTCGTCGTCAAGTTATTTTTAGCTGCGAGACACGTTCTAGAAGTCCTTTATTTACCCAAATATCTACCAAATAGGTCCCCCGCCACGCTACATTTTATCTATATTTTTACGTACTTATTACTAGTCTGGGTCTGGAAACATTTTACCATTAAACATATGGGATGTGATTGCTGTGATGTCCTTCTTAAGCTTTGCATTGTCTTTTGTATGTTCAGTTGGCAGGGTGTTACTAAAAGTAAATATACTTATAACTTAAAACTTTACTTACCTCGTCTCATAAGACTATTGTTAAGTTAACACAATAACATGTAATTATATTTGTAGTTTTACAACATTCACTAAGTATTAACTTGTTGCTTTGTAAACAACAGCTTTCCTTTTGTTTTGTACAATACAATGTTTCCTTTTAGTTCAACTGTAAAGCTTAAACGGATTATCGTTCTTCGATTACTTGGACAAACATCATCATTAATCATTCTCCTGCCCTTATCCCAATTTATTTGGGGTCGGCGCAGCATGTCTTCTTCTTCCAAACTTCTCTATTACTCGTTATCTCAGCAGTCACCTCCTTTCTAGCCATATCATCTTTCACACAGTCCATCCATCGCTTCTTTGATCTTCCTCTACTCTTATATCTACATTCATACTCAACATTCTCCTCATTACATTTTCCTCATTCCTCCGCATCATGTGTCCAAACCACGATAACCGATTACTACTCAACTTTTCAGTCACCGGCGTGACTTTCAAACTTCCTCTTATGTACTCATTCCTTATTTTATCCAATCGCGTTACACCACATCCCCCTTAGCGTTATTTGGCTTTGATTCATCCCTTTTGTGGCCCAACATTCTGATTACTTGGACAAAGAAAAGCATTAGCGTATATTTAAAAGCACAGTTAGTTATTGTGTGAACCACTGCCGATTTCTCGATTCTTCGTTCGTTCGGGCTGGTTTTGTTTGTTTAGGTCAAATCTTGCAACTGAATTTTAAAACAGTTATCTCCAACCGATTGAGCTGAAATTTTGCATACACGTTAAGTTTGGAAATCCAATATGGCGGACTCTCATAGATGGCACTCTCATTTTTTTTTAATATATATTAATATGTATTATATAGGTTCGCTAAGAAGAAAACGGAACCAGCAAAAACTAAAAACTAAATTAATAGTATAAAAACATAAACATAAATGAGTATTTTCAATTTCAAAATCGTTCTATTTTCCGTTATATTGACTCCGCGCATTCGTGCTAGACCCAAAGGTTCGTAAAGCTTATCTTTGTGGAAACCAAAGGAATGGATATTGAAGAGAGTAACTGGAGCATTCACTCGCTGAAATGAGCCGTTCTCCACAATCGTATTACATAAGTAGGTACAGAGTATGAAGTATTCACTGGTGTCTGTAAACACCCAAAATAGTGAAGTGGTGAAAAGAAAGATGTTCAGCTAAGAGACTTCTTCTTCACTCATCATCATCATCAGCCTAGCCTTTTCCCAACTAGGTCGGGGTCGGCTTCCAGTCTAACCGGATGCAGCTGAATATCAGTATATAACATGAAGCGACTGCCTATCTGAACCCCACAACCCAGTTAGTACTGGGTAATACGATACTGCCTACTGACTACTGTCATCGTCTCTTACGCCGGGACTGTTTAGCCGTCTTACAAAAGTGGTCCCATGGCGATTTTTTTTTTTACCTACCAAGGTATAAAGAAAAATAAATAATACATAAGAATAAAATTGTGAAACACCCTATTAATGATATTGACGTGTCAAACGGGAGAACATTACCTACCCAGCGCTCGAGTCCAGTAGATCATCGCTCGCAACAGGGTGGTTTTAACTACGTCATGCGTCATAATACTGAATAATATTTTTATTTTTAAATTCTTAAAACACCAATTTTTTTAATGAATGTTTAGTAGTCATTGGAGCCATGAAGTGGACTGCCGTTGTAAGACGACTAAAAAGTCACGGAATATTATTTAACGTTTAAAATGTGTTGGTTCTTAGAATTTTAATAAATGTCTTTTAATTTTGATAATTGATTAGACTGTTTATTTTGATTTGACACTGCAGTTTTAACATAATTGTAACATATCTGTCATTAGTCCTAAACTTAACAAGGTAGGTCGGCCAAAGCTCATTAGGACTAAACTTACCAATTTAGGTTACTCGAAACTAGCTCATACTCGTAAGGACAAAGGTATGTCAATCAAGTTTACAGATCTAGACTTAATGAACTAACTTAGCTTAATGTGTAAACAGTAGCTCAGTGCTGGTTTACGAGCGGTTGACGAGCATACTAATAAACCTCGAAGTTGCTCGAACAATGAACTCAAATTCCCTGCTCATTAGTTTGGGAAAATTATAATGTTTGTTCGCTGATATTAATAAAGGGTGTAAATAGACCCTTAACGAAGCCGAAAGGCACTTGTTCTCCCCATCATTGCGATCATTTTTTTGTTCTAGACCATACCTGGGGACCGTACAGTTACGGAGATATAGGGGATCAAAGTTCCAACTTTTTCACTTTTTTTTTTAAATACTAGGTTTTAATTTTGTAACTTTACTTTAAATACCTCCAGGACCCCCGTTCTATTAAATGCACCCACCAGCACAATGTTTTGAGTGCGTTACTTTGAGTTTTACCGTAAAACGTGATTTTTCACCCCAAAAAAAAAGTCGTTTCCCAGCAATATTTTTTGCCTAGAGTTACTTAGTTTGATGTACAGAATGCTTGGTTAACGGCTTCGTGAAGGTTCTGTTTACACCCTGTATTATTCTGCATGATTGACAAGCAAACTCTGTATTATGAACAATTTTCAATAGTCCAGTTAGTTGTTTCAGTCATTTTGCAATGAGGTATTTATTTATTTAGATTTCGAATATGAATAAGTGCACTTGAAATGATCATTAATTTCTGCTCGATTTCATCTTTTTAGGGTTCCGTACCTCAAAAGGAAAAAACGGAACCCTTATAGGATCACTCGCGTGCCTGTCTGTCCGTCTATCACAGCGAATTAACTCCGAAACTACTAAACTGAAATATGTAAGTCGGTGACCCAAAGACGGACGTGTAACGTAAATTAATTAATTTTAAACGTGGGGGCCACTTTTGGGGGGTAAATTAGAAAATAAAATAAAAAGTTTTGCAAACTATATCGTGTTACATATCAAAGCATGAGCATCTCAATTTTTTTTAATAATTTTAAGATAAATAAGTTATTTAAGAAAATAGCCGAAAATTTACTATTTTTTTTATTACCCGGCAATTAACTCTGAAACTACAGGGCCGAAAACTTTGAAAAAAATGCAAAAAAATAGTTGTTTGCCTATATATTACGGGAAAACCTATAAGAAAGCTATAACAACATATTGGTACGGATCCCTTCATGCGCGAGTGCGACTCGCACTTGGCCGGTTGTTTTAGATAAAATGCATAATTAAATTATAGTTTTTACAGGTGTACCTAAGTATCATCAATACATAAAAGGAGGAAGGGATTTTCAAAAATATGTTTCTAACCGTATAAGCAAAAAGTGCAGTGATTGAAAAGTAATTTAAAAAAAAAGTCACAAGTAGAAAGGCACGGTTCCATTCTGTCCTAGGCCTAGGTGTTAGTTAACTAAATCAAAGTAAGCTTATTTGAGCAAAACCATGATAACACGTATTCACTGAAAATTTTGTGATACTTTTTCAACACAGGAATCGAGTTACATGGAATTTGGTAAAAGTGACAAGAGTCGCTTTTTAAGGCTCCATAGCCAAACTGCAAAACGAAACGAGATATAGGATATTTTCTGTTACATTGTTGTTAGTGGATATAAATTGTTGTTAGTGGTTTTCTTTTTTCAAAAATAATACGAAATATAAATTTCTTCACGGTTATTTAATCAAAACTATCATGGAACTAATCTTCTTCTTCTTTATCGTGTGGTTAGTGCCTAACCTGGTGAAACTAATGGAACTGATGGAACTAATGAGTACTAAGAAATAATTTAAAAGAACACGATTCGCAATTTTAATCGAAGTACCTACATAGTCCTAATTGTAGATAAAAAAAAATATGTTTGTGAACAATAAATAAAAAAAGTCACTCGATTTCCATCCACATTCTTAGATTTTACCGATATATTCACTCTCGATAACTAAGTATACTCGATAACTAGATTGATAATTTAAAGCTTCTTAATTCGCTTCCTATATTGTAGAATGGGGCTGATTGGCTGAATTTAGTAATTTCGTAGAGAAAAAAAATAAAGGCTATTTTGGTACATATTTTGACCTAGTTAACAGGTGGGCACAGAAAAGCCATCTTATCTACTTTGGTGACTTCTGAGAACTCGGAGAATATTTGCCCTTTAAAACTCACATATAGCCTGTGACAGCTAAGCTTCTTCCTAAGAAAAGACATTGTTAGTGCCTTACCTCCACACTCCCACGGTTGTGCCTCCTAAGCATGTGATTGATTGTGATAGATCAACTGAGCCGCCATTCGTCATTTTTTCTACTACATTTATTTCCTCGTTTCTTCGACGTCAATCGTTGCTCCGACATTAAAAGGAAAAGTTTCTGAGAATTTTCCTAAATATAACTCTGTTTTAATGTATCTGAAATAATTTTTGTCCTGGTGTTCTTGATTTATGTCACTATTTTTGCCATACTTTTAAACCGAATACCGATAGTTAATCGACACGAATGGAAGATCAAAAACAATTCCAGCTTACCACTCCTAAAAACAGATGCACTCAGGCTGAAATCCTTCTCTACAGCGCTTTGAAGAGTATTAAAACGGACGGAGTGATAGCCAACGACGCCGATGTTTTGACACGATGCAAGATGCAAACTACCACTCAAAAATGGATACGGCTTTCAATAACATCGAAATTTCTTAATTCCATTTAAATTAAATATGAATTTGGGTATAATACCTTACCTAACTTTCTTACACTTAAACCTCCCACCTTAAATAGTCAAAATAATCGCGAAATTCGCACAACGGATTTTGACGCGAATTTAGAAGAACTAAGACACGAAGCGTGACTTTGTTTTATATTATTAGCAGATAATATAAAAATGGCTAAAAAAAAAGGTGCGCCCAGCATTGCAATGCACCGCGTAACTTGCTGACTTCCTGAATCTATAAATTTTCCCATCAGACCTCATGCTCATTTGTCGCGCTTCTAACCTCGAGACCTACGATGCAATTATACTATAATACTAATAATAACATATACACGTGCCATAAACTCGGGATTACCCATGACTAATCTAGTTTCCTACATTCTGATGATAATCTTGTTCAATTAGCTCGTGTTGATGTCCAGCGCTCGCGACAATCGTTTCGGAACAGGTTTCAATGTCGCAGTCGTTATGCAATTACTACTGATTGATAATTACGGTGCAATTTATACGATGCAGGTACTTTATGGCACTAACAACGTAAACAATATGCCCAGTAGTACAATCACGAGCACTAATATGTATACACTTTGCAAAATTCAAAAGAAAATTTGTCGTGAAATAACGCTTTCTACATTGAGATAAAATTCATTTCGTAATAGCATGGCTTCCAAAATACTATGTTCATGAAAACGTAAAACGTTAATCAATACAGTAGGAGAAAATCATTTTGAAAAGTTTCTGCGTATACACATATTAGTAGTCGTGACTGTACACAAGCCTGAGAACACTTAGCCGTGTGATTACCGTTATTATGATAGGCCACTATGAACAGGAATATTCACATCGGTATGTTTTGATGTTTTTACTTTCAAAGTAGTCGTTTCTATATCATATGGAACTTAAATAGCGTTTTATGTCGGCATTTACAACTTTTCAAAAAATACACATATTTTGTGAGTGTACTCTGCACGATAATGGACTCTACACACCAAAGCCGCCGACATTTTCAATATTATATTTCACATCCAGCCATCCCAATTTAATAAATGGTGTCTGCTTTAGGCAATGTTGATAATTCTGTAAAATGTTTCGACACGCTAACAAAACAAGGTGTATTTTGTTACGCAAGTTATAGAAATATTTTGATTTATTATCAGCCTTTGTCAAGTGCAAACAGTTTGTAATATGTATACCTAATTACCCAGGGAATATATCTTTTCCAAAAATATAGGCCAGAGTCCATTGGATTAATAGGATTGGAATCATGGGAATATAAAAATATGAGAAACTGTTATACGAATCTACTAGCTTACCTAACCTATATAAGTCACTAACTTTAGTTCGCCGGTGCGCCCGCGCGGGGGACAGACGTTTTCCCAAGGGAACGTATTACCGGTATAAAACGCATGTCAGCTGTCTTGGCCCGGGGGTTAATATAACGTCTTACAACAGGAGTAATTCCAGTGTGGGAAGAGACAGAGCTACACAGGTCGTCTTGCGCCATCTCTTTCCCACATTGGCATTACTCCTGCTTTAAGGCGTCATGGTAGGCCACCAGGTCATGTTCGACCTGCGCCCTGTCACAGACATCCGTTCATCCGCTAAGGCATGATCAGGGGGTGATAAGCGAAGTTAATATTATGAGTTGTCTCTTTGTGACCATTTTACGAATTGTTACGTAAATCATAATATTATTATCCTTTAATGATTCTGCTAAAGCAGTCATTTTAGTCAGGTAACACACATATAGGCGGAAAGAATCACTTTTGTGTTTAATATATGGATTAAAGAGAAAGGATCACCATCGTTAATCTGGTAGCATATACCTACCTACCTCCCGCTTCATAAAGAATTTTCTGAGAATATTGTATTCTCTTTTACAAATATACATAATTATATTATGTATAGTAGTCAACAAGGGGATCGCTACAATGTGTGGGATGAACAAAAGAAGAGGCAACGAACGATCAACATTACAAAGTAATATAATAATCCTACACAAATATAACGACGACGTTGTTGTAATAATAGGTATTGCTTACAACACTACACAATTGGAACCTAGCTATAGGTATTGTTACTCACATGATTTTAAGTACCTACTAAAGAACGTACTACGAAACAACGTAGGGGCAGATTCTGGATGCGGCTCCGGAAACGGATATCTCCTTACAAATACTTACTGAAGTATCTGTCAGTGTCCGACTGTGCGTGTACGAAGCCGCGTCCAAAATGTCCGTACCGGTATGTTCGTACTTCACTCGGTTGCAACTTTCAATGAGTTAATAATTTGGGTTGGGTTTAGTATCGATGCGCCTGAATTTGAGCTTTCTGTCACTGTGTGGTGTACTATTAGTACCTAAAAAAATTGGAAAATCACTAACTAAGCATGAAACGGAATGTGAATTTATCAAAATTCTAACGTTTTTGACGTAGCATCTGTAGAAATGCGTTTTTTTTTTTAAATCATTCAGAAGTAGGAGTCCCGTGAAGCGGGGGGGCTCCGTCGACTACGCCTTTTTATTATTGCTCGCTTCCCCTCCCCCGTTTATTAAGGCGATTTTTCTCAGAAATCATTCAATAAAAATTGTAACCTTTAAAAATTAATTTAAAAACTACTCACCTCCGGCAAAGGGGGAAAGTAGGGGGAGACCCTGTACAACCACTCGACTCGATTCTAAACCTTATCCAATAATTTCCTCATATCTCTTCATTAATCTTTATTGCTAGCAGTTGTTTATAACATAATAATAACGGACTACAACTATCTATGAAGGTTGTTACACCAGTGCTAGCAGATAAAAATAAAGTAATTGCATTCGTCTGATCACTCGAATACTAATCCACTTCACAATCAATTTATTTGTACCTAACTGTATTTAAACAAAAGAAGCAAAATAACATTCTTGGCAAAAATGCCAAGAAATGCTAATTTTAGTGCTTCTTGTCTAAGAAGCACTAAAATTAGCATTTCACAGTATTCAAACTATTTCGACGCTTATTCCATTCGATGTTTCTAATTTGATGCCTGTCTAGGCATCAAATTAGAAACATCGAATGGAATAAGCGTCGAAATAGTTTTTGCGGTCGTATTTAAAAAAAAACAATTATGTTTGCAATATTCAAGAGAAACAGCTTCTTAAATCCGGATTGAACATATCTAATAACTTGTTTGCAGGGAACGGATTCCATGTTCGTAGACGGTTACTTAAAAATACACTGACAGACATGTAAGTAGGTATTTACAATGTATTACGGTCCAAAGAACTTGCATTAAATACACTTACAGATAACCATAATAGAGCTTCATACCAAGCACCTGTTTACTTAGTAAGGTAAAATAATATAAGTTAAAATATTATAAATAATACAAAAAATCATAAATAACAGTCACACAAAGTAAGTCACACAATTAACACTTTTATAGAAAGTTATTTTGAAATTGAACTTGATGTATGAATTGACGCGACCCAATCAACATGTATTGTGAAACTGAAAAAAGTTATGAATTTCCAAAAGTCATAGAACAGAAGTTGTTCACTTCCATGGTCTGAGTCACCAAAAGACAGGTCGCGCGTTTATTATGTTACACCTTGTATAGAAAAAGAAAAAAAGAAAACATATTTATTTGGCACATGCCACAAGTGCACACAACAAACAATTTTTTTTTATAAAAAAGCTACACAATATAAAACGTAAATTATATAACAAGCACTCCTAACAAAGTAACTATTAAATCAAAAACATTCTAATTAAGCTTCCATATAAACGTTGCCGCACTGTGCAGCATGTTCAAGTCACTATAATTAACATCATTAATTACTGCGTCATTATCTGTTTGTGCACTTCAACCGTTTGAAAGCACTTAAAGTGTTGGCAATTAAAGTGTTTAGCATAAATTGAGGCAAATTTTTCATGAAAGCATAAATCAGACTTTTTTCTCGTTCACCATACCATCACGCCTGCTTAATTAGCCCACTTTTGTTATTGTGTAGTAACTGTAAAGCTGAATGTTTCTTGAGAGATAAAGTTAAATTAAATCCCGCTCGGGCTGAACAAGATAATAATGACTGTATACGGGCCACTTACTCAAACTTTAATTTTTCTTGAGGTAGTCTTAGTAAAAACAAAGTATTCTCTAAAGAAACTTTTTAATTTAATAACATCAATAGATTCTTCATGAAACACTTCTTATTAGTTTTATTTTCTATAGGGCACAGGCCTTTACCATACCCCTATTTACCTTTCATGAAAAACAATACTTTTGTACTTTACTTTTTTTTTGCATAGTTTTTAGGGTTCCGTACCTACCGAAAAAACGGAACCCTTATGGGATCACTCGCTTGTCTGTCTGCCTGTCCGTCTGTCACAGCCAATTTACTCCGAAACTGCTGGACCGATTTAGTTGTTTGGTACACATAATTATGTAAGTCGGTGACCCAAAGACGGACTTTTAATGTAAATTAATGAATTTTAAACATGGGGCCACTTTTGGGTAAATTAAAAAAATTAAAAAAAAGTATTAGTTAATAGTAAGTAACTATATTGCATATCATATTTATATTACTTACATATCAAATAAAAGTGTGCATTGTGAGCATCTCAGATATATTTTTTATAATTTTAAGATAAATAATTTTGAAGTTATTTTAGAAAATGGGCGAAAATTGACCATCTTCCCCCCTCCCCCTTTACTCCGAACCTTCAGGGCCCAAAATTTTGAAAAAAATGCAAAAAAATATGTAGTTCTTTGCCTATATATTACAGGAAAACCTATAAGAAATCTATGAACGTAACCCTCTCCACGCGAGTCGAACTCGCACTTGAGCGGTTTGTTTTTTTAGGAATGTAAATATTCTTTTAAACGAAACAATCATTTAAAATGTTGAAGCTTCAAACTAAATTGCAGAATTTTACGTGAAATGTTAGCACGAAAACTTGAAGATCGTTATTCAACGAACATGTCATCCTCATGTCAAAAGGCGTCTCTCTCAATTTTCGCCCTGAAATTATTTAACTATTGGAAACAAATGTAGGAGAGGGATAAGCAATGTTCTTACACCATCCACCCATCCTCCACAGGGATGACGTGACCGGATGAAACACGGGATGATAAATTATGAGAGTGTTGATGACATGACTAACGAACCATGCACCCTGTTTATCATAGCTATGAATAGATGTAAATATGTAAAGTACAAAAGAAAGAAATATTACAAGACGAAAATGTAAATCTATATTTTACCGGAAATGTATGAAACCAAGGAATTGTTACTTTAAACCCTGCAGACAGAAATAAGCTCCGCTGCGCGGACCTACGTCGACTACGGCTTATTGCAATATTTTGATGTTTACCTTGACGTTAATTTTCTATTCGTGTTTTATTTATTTTATTCAGAGAGAATGCGTTTTCATACATTTACTAGTATCATCTCGGAATTGCATACAATTCCTAGGAAATACATATATTAAATTATTTTTCAAAAATTCTTTAATACACACATTTTCTGTGAAATGTACAGAAAATGTGTGTATTAAAGAATTTTTGAAAAATAATTTTACACATTATCTAAGTAGGCTCGGAATTGTATATATTTCCTATAAATTGTATACATACAGTTACATATAGTTTTTAAGCTATCATGGTCACTAACATTATCATTAACACTAGAAACGGGATATTTACTATGTTTACTATTTGCTTTGAGTTTATGCGTGATCATGATGGTGCCTCCAACAACGCCGAAATATCGGGAACTCAAAACAAACAGTAAACATGGTAAATATCCCGTTTCTAGTGTTAATGTTATTGTATACAATGACGGATTACATACTTTTTCGAAAAAGCAGGCACCATCATGATCACGGATAACCTCAATATGTTATAACTAAAAACAGCACTGTATAACAGATGCAACTCAAACTCCGCGCCAAAATGAAAACAGTTGTGCCAAATGAATTTGGAACCATAAACAAATCATCCATTCCCGATACTTTTTTGACTGAATGCAGTTCAGTCTTTTAATTAAATAAAGAGAAGGTATTTCTTTCACAGCTTCGTAGCAGGTAAGGTACAGATAGGTGCCTTTCACCGTTACTTACCTTTTAATGAAATGAAAAAATAACTAAAAAGATTTCAGAAAATATTGTTTTTGCCAACGCTCCAAACAAAAACTAACAAGATATCATTTCGATTCAAACCAGTCGGAATGTTGACGTTCAATTGTTGATTAATTAAGAAGAAAAGCAGATCTTTCTACACAGATACTCATTGACATTAAAATTGTGTAGATACTTATGAAAATGTTCATTAATTAAGCATGCATGGAACCATGAAAAGATGCGAATTGGGTGACTAGCACCGCTGCACCACAACACAAAACTCAGTAATTGAGCCAAATTTACGACAGAGTTAGTAAAATTTCCGAATGAACAACAAAATTTGGAAACTACTGGGTTATATCAATCAGCAGTATTCTTCATGAATGTAAATCCATGCTATAATTATAAAATATGTGAAAGCAACTGTCTCCCTGCTCGTCTGTCAGTTATCTTTTCACGCCTCACAACTGAAAAGATTTCAATGCGCACACAAATACGCCATGAACTGATTAAAGACATTGAATACTTTTTATTCCGTGCGTTATTTTAGTTCGTTTCTGTCGGTTAATTTCCGCAAAATTTTAACAGTTAGTTATACAGGGTGTAAACGGACCCTTCACGAAGCCGTCAACCAAGCATTCTGTACATCAAACTAAGTAAGTTTACGCAAAAATTTTTGCTGGGAAACGACTTTTTTTTTTGGGGTCAAAAATCACGTTTGACGGTAGGACTCAATATAACGCACTCAGAACATTGTGCTGTTGGATGGATTGAATGGTACGGGGGTCGTGGAGGTGTTTAAAGTAAAAATCTTACATTAAAAACATGTATTTAAAAAAAAGTTGGAACTTTGACCCCCAATATCTCCATAACTAGAAGGTTCCCAGGTATGGTCTAGAACAAAAAATGATCGCATTGATGGGGAGAGCAAATGCTTTTCGGCTTCGTTAAGGGTCTTTTTACACCCTTTATAATAAATTAGCAGGCGTTAACTTTTAAACTAAAAGGCATTCAGGATGCTTTTGATGATAACTTTATCCTTGCACTAGGTCTAAGACACGTTAAAGTTTAAAGAATAAGGCATTCAAGAAAATTTAATAAAGCATCTTTCTGTCTTCGAAATTCCTTAAGCAATTAATGCTTCCTCATTTATTTTCAATTTAAATACCTTGACTTCCTTCCTTGTAATCAAATTAACGAGTTTATTCCTATAACTAGCGACCCGCGCCCTTGCTCCGCACAGCGCCACCTATCGGGTCCAGAACTATATCTAATGTAGCCTATATTTTAAGTTAAACATCTAGCAGAAAAGCGGTGAAAACTGCGTTCAAATCCATGCAGTAGTTTTTGCGTGATGCGCGTACAAACATACAGACAGAAAGACGGACAGATAGACAAAAATTTCAAAAACTGTTGTTTTGGCTTCTGTTGCTCTAAAAAAGACCCCTATATATATATTTTCAATATCTTCAATGTACAGACATCGGTCTGTTACAATTTTATTACATGTATGTAGATAACATAATGCTTTTTTTATCCTTTACAAACTTGAGTAATCCTTCCATTGCTTCCGGCAAATTCAGCACAACCCGAAAAGCCGATTAGCTTTTGTGTTGTGAAGTGAGTATCAAGTATCACAATAAGATACACGTGTTTCTGAAATTTGACCTCTCAGAAACGCTGAGTTTAAATCCGCAATTACTTTACGAATTAGATAACTTGCTCCTGAGATTACGAGTTTTTATACAGGGTGGGATCCCAATCGACGCACAAACTGTTACTGCTGATGTACTGAACACGTGGTATTGTGCATCGAAGTCAGTTCTACCTACTATATGACTCAAGGTTGTAATTATTAGCTAAGCAAATGTGAAATTCAAGCATTTAATTTTATTATTTAAGTAGCTGCTCATAATTTCAAGAAAAAATTACTAGCAATCTAAAACAAATGTTTTAGATTGCTAGTTATTTTTTTACCCACCTGCAAGTGACGTTTTAAATATTTATTTCATGGGGCCGCGTCGCCACTGAGTAATATTAAATTATAAGCAAGAGCACTAAGTAGCTAACTTCATACTACAGGCGTTTGAAAAATCTAGTAAAGTACGTGTACGTGTCTCCAAATCTCGCAATCGACATTATGTTTTCTGTAAGAAAACCCAATTCTGAGTTAAGCTCGCCATTAAACATACGCTATAATATTATTGCAATTTGTTTGTTTATTTATTTATTTTATCAAGAATCAGAATAAAATTATTCAGTGGTAGCTTTTTTTTCCGATGGGAAATCATCAAAGGACGCCCCCCCCCCCCTCGCCGCTCTGGGCGGAGTGGAAGGGAGTGTCAGACTTTTACTGACTGAAACCCATCCGTGTTCCTTCTTTGCCCTTTGGGTTCCAGGGTCGCGGTATCTCTTTCCAACAGACCCGCTTCCCGCAGCCCCGTCAGGCATCGGCCCTTGCGGACCCCTTCCTGGTTGCTAACATCTCTATGAGGCGCGCGTGGAACACGAACGCGCCAATTCAGTGTTCGCTTCACATAAACAAAAAAGAATGTACAAAAGGGAAACTTACCCATCTTAATCATAACCACAAGGAAAAATACGCGCCTTCACGAATTATAATACATCAATAAAAATGTAAATCCATTGTTATTATTCTTCGCAGCGTTTCTATTATCTAACACAAACGGAGACTGATTTAAAGGCAGGTTGTATTGACAATCTACCAAAGTGAATCGGAACACATCATGTTATTATTCCAACGATCGCATTATGAGACGGGCATGGAACAGCCAATCCAATTACGGACAAAATACACACCGAATGTATTCCAATGCAGCTCCACGAGGTGTCCTGTTTGTTCCATTTCTACTACATTTGCAATTATAATTATAAGCGCCCTGTTTCGGTAGTATACTTTCAAATTGTTCTCGTATTACGGGTTTTATTCCACACTTTCGCGTAACCAAAACATAATCTGATTTAAATAATGGTGTTATAGAACCCAATGGCTTGGCACGCGTCGATGGGAAGAGACCAGATGGTATGACCATAATGCCATGGAAGTTGGGTAGGCCTTTGGTGTGGGATGCATCTTGCGTCGACACCCTTGCGCGATCCCATCTTCCTAGCACAGTGAGCTGCGCTGGGGCGGCTGCTGCAGGTGCTGAAAACCCCAAACGGCGCAAAAACAATAATTTAATTGGTAGTCATGTGTTTGAGCCGTTTGGGGTTGAAACACCTAGGGGCACGGGGTCCAAGTGCCCGCCCTCGTATTATTTCGGGAAATCAACAAGCGGTTGGTGAACTCTTCACGTGACCAGAGGACGGGCCTATTTTTTGGCCAAAGAATCAGCATTGCCACGATGCCTAGCGTAGCCTTCTGGGCACTTTTCCTGTTGACAGCGATGTGGACGAATTTTTGACGACCTGTTATCCTTTTAAATAAGTTAGATATAATTATGTTTAATATTAGTTTTTATTTTTAAAGTTGAATAGGTAATAAAGACAATAAAAGTAATTAACTTCTAATAATGGTGTTTGTGTTGCATCTTTTCCTAATAAAGAATAAAACGGGATTCGTTCGTTTTATGAAAAAAAGAACTACATAGTAGATCTATTTTCTTCTTCTTTTCACCCCATAAGTGTCTCCTTTCATCCTACACAAACATCGTATCATATCGTAATATTTTGTTGTGTATTATTTTTATCGGACGTTGCGTATTTGAGCCCCGATTACTCCCGAGGACCAGGGGTAATCTTTTGCTTGACAGTTGAATGTTCAGGAGCTCCGTTTTATATCTTGCTATATAAATAATTAACTGTGCAAAACATTTATACGAAGACGAAGTTGAATTCCAACTCTTACATACCCTTGTACCTTAACTTATAATCTCGACAGTACGGCTTAGCCGTAACTGCGGGATCACGTCAGTGCACTCCCGGTATTGCGTCGAGTAGAGTAGATTGTCTTGTGTTATTATTCCTAGGAGTAAACTATGACTCACATTGAAATTGTATACGGAGTTGGGGATTGCGGTTGCGTTCAACCGTACAAAACATACTAATACATTTTAATTTCTTTGTTTCAGATGAATAAACCAAGAGACTAAAGCATCTCTATGCTACGTACAACCGACACAATGACCACCATGAGCCCCATCAGCGAGCTCATCAACCTGACCGACAACACCTCGGCCCCCGTGGACCCCACGGACATCTTCGGGCCTCAGAGGGACTCGCTCTTCCTCGTTATACCTATAACTATTATATATTCAGCTATATTCTTTACCGGGGTACTGGGCAATACATTTACGTGTTTAGTTATAGTTCGGAACAAAAGTATGCACACAGCTACCAATTATTATTTATTTAGTTTAGCGATTTCAGATCTCCTATTACTTATAAGTGGGATGCCTCAGGAGATGTACTCGATATGGTCGAAATGGCCGTATGTGTTTGGACATAGTTTTTGTGTGATAAGAGGATTAGCGGCTGAGGCGTCGACAAACGCCAGTGTTTTAACAATAACGTTGTTTACGGTAGAGAGATATTTGGCAATTTGTCACCCGTTTGTGTCGCACAAGATGTCGAAGCTGTCGAGGGCCACGAAGCACGTGATGTTCTTGTGGGTGGCGGCAGTGGGGCTGGCGCTACCGCAGGCGCTGCAGTTCGGCATCCGGGATCACAGCGGCGTCACCATGTGCCTGCAGACGCGAGTCATCATAGAGCACTCCTTTGAAATATCCACGTTCTTCTTCTTTTTCGCGCCTATGGTGCTGATCACGGTCCTGTACTCACTGATAGGCCTGAAACTAAGAGAGACGAACATAAGCAAAGAACAAAGCGAGAAGGATTTTGACACATCAATGAGATACACGCACAAAATCAGACGGAAACACAGCCAGTCCACAAGGAGAGTCGTCAAGATGTTAGGTAAGATTCATTGAACATTGTTTTTAGGGTTCCGTTGCCAAATGGCAGAAAACGAAACCATAAGGGCTCACACGGACGGATAGACCGACGGACAAGACGGGCTGGTCCTCATACATGTAAGTGAGGGTTGTTTTTTTTGCACTTATATATCACGGTGTGGACTGTTTATCGACAGCTCTTGAAAATTAAGTGAATGGTTGATCACATATTCCCTCTAAAGCGGTTGATGAGGTATTCCCTTTATGAAATCCCCTTTTATGAAAAATAAAAGAATTGGAGGAACAAAGTCATAAATGTTCGTTACAGTCGATTAAATCAGTTTAATATTAGAGAAACAATGTCACAACTGTATTTTAGGTCATTATTGCTGCAGTATCAATATAAATAAAATGTCACAATTACCTTAGTAACGTTTTAGCTGCAATTCACTCCTGCTTATGGGGGGGGGGCACGTAACTGAGCAATCAAACGTTGTTAGTACCCCTTTGATTCGCGCCAAAACCACAACGTCTCATTCGCCCTCATACAGAAACTATACGTACCAAGCCAGTGACATTATCGCACCAAGTGCAGAGGTACTTTAGGCAACTTATTACATACTCAGCTCAGTTTTGGAAATTTGACATATGTGACACTATTGCAAGGTTGTGCGTCTGTGGAGCTCCGACAAAATTATACACACAATAATACAAATATATGAAAAAAAAACCGTAGAAAATTTACACTTTGCTACGGTTTTTTTGGAGCGCCAAATTGGAAGTGTGCGCAAGGATTTGTTTAAAATTCTTAATTACGTGATGTAATCGAATGACGTGAGATGGAATAACACTTGCTCGAAAACGTTAACTCGATAGTACTTGAAATCGATAAATTATGAGCGCGACAGTTCACTACCTCGATGCATCAAAATCTCGAATAACTATAAGCTCGAATCATCAGCAGCGCGAAGGCCCATTATTTTGAAACATCATTTCTCGACAGACCATTTAATCGATAATAGAGAGAACGGTAGACGGAGAAATTTTCTTTACTAAAGAATTCCTCTGGTATTTCTATGGCTTCTAATTTTCTGGGATCTACTGGCTTTCCTTTCTTCTTGGCTCACCTTATAATTTGTCGTAAGGCGTTTTTATTCGGGACTGAACATGCGCTTGTGTTCGGCACATATGCCAAATAAATCGATTGTGTAGTACAAACCGTCAAAGAAAGCAACGCTCAGAATTCTAACTTTTAACATTTCTAACTACAAGCAATTACAAACTACAAGATAAAAATCGAAACACAAATAATTACTTTTACTCAAGCAATAACTTTGACTTGTTTGTAGATACGGGTGTCAGAGTAGGGGCTCCAGAAACAGAAACGTAGAATCCAGAAAAACCTACCGTTTTCTTATACGAAAAACCTTTGTATACTACAGCCTAACGAAATCCCTATCCATCATAGCGTTTCTCTTAAATTCATTAATTTACATTCTAAGTGGATCCGAAAATAATACGACAAACATTTATTTTTAGATAGGTACTACTTTCCGTAACAGTGACGCATCGAGACCAGAAATAAGTCGGATTTTCAATTCCTCCGTGGACAAAGTTCACAAGTTTGCATTATTGCAACAGATGTGGCTGTTATTAAAATATCTACGGAGTATTAATAGATGCCAATGATTAATATTGAAACTTCCGGTGTGGAACTTTTCATTTCATAATATTTTGCTGCACTTTGCGTTGCATTGTGACTTCTTATTTGGCATACCTATCGCGCCCCGAATCATAAGACCCGCCTATTACTGTCCCACTGCTGGGCAAAGGCCTCTTCTTAAACAGAGAAGGCACGAGGAAAAAAGGGCACATAGAAGGAATTGTGGGAGGGCTTTGGCCAGCACCGATGTCTGTGATATCTAAGATAAACTTAGAAAGTACTTATAAATTGAAAAAGTCACATTGGTACTAGCCCGGATTTGAACCCACAACCTCATGCATGAGAGGCGAGTCCTTAACCTCTGGGCCATCACGACTATTCAGCCTCGTCCCGCCCCGTATTACACGACAAACGAATTAAAAAGAAATCTTCAAATAAAAACTTTGTTACACCCCCTCAGATAATATAATCGGCGTGATATCTATAATTAAATTCTGAAGAAATGAAGTAAACAAGTGTTATCGTAATTTAGGATATATTGCTACCAGTTTAACTTCACTTGTAATATGTATAATAATTAAGGCACACAATAAACCAAAGAGAAGCTAAAAAACATTAAAATATCAAACAAGTACTTCTACATAAAACTGGAATATTAAAAACAGTACAATTTATACTCATTTCATATTTACAGAATATTCACAGAATACTAATTAATGGCAGCCAGCCGTAACCCCGCACATGTCACCGTTTTTAGCAAGAATTGCTAAAACCCACTCTTTATGATAATTTGTTATTTTCTCGCTGTAATGAATGTAATAACTACGTTTTATCATTGTTTGTAGTCCTCCCACACACCATTACTACATAAAATAAAGAAAGACTTTCATGCCCAATTAAATACGGATTGTTTTTTAAATTACAACTTTGCGCCTAAAATAACTAAGTAGACAGGTGTATTTATTAAATTTTAGGGTAAATAAGACATTATTTTATTAGCATGTTAAAGCTTGAAACAAAATTCTCTCACGGTTTGTTATCGTCCATAATTATGAATACACGGAATTATACCCGCCGTACTCCCGACCCGACCTGTGCCCGACTGAAAGAGTCCGTGAAAATCCTGAGGATAATATTCATAGATTTTCTTTTTCGATTCGCTTGAGTCTCATTGTAACGAAATATAGAGTTCAAATTAATACTGGGTAAAGATAGATAGGTATGGAATGAAAATACGAAATCTTTGATTCGCGTATTCTACTATTTATTTCCATTAAGTACAATATTCAAATATTGTACTTAATGGAAATAAAGAGTTACGCTGACACCTAATAAATTGAGCCTGCTGTATAATGATGATGAATTGATGACACATGAATCCTTTAAAAATATTTAGCATTACCACTTTATCTATACAAATAAATAAAATTTAAGTGCCTGTTTTTAATATCAAAATAACAGCTTTTTACTGAATGCAGATGAAAATATATACGGCGCTTATAAAAAAACACATTTATTTCCATTTTTGTCTGTCTGTCTGTTTGTTCCGGCTAATCTCCGAAACGAATCTTAAAAATCTTTAAGCTTTCAAAGATTTTTAAATTATCGCATACCTAAACCGGGAATCTAACCTGCCAATAATGTGAAAGAAAACACATGTATTTTATGATATCGGTCGAATGGGTTAATCGGGTCTCCCTTGTTTGACCGAAAGGCATTTGACAAATTTTCACTTCCCAAAAAATTTTTCGCATAATTTCATTTGCCAAATTATTACTTAGCAAAAAATCTATTCACAAAAAATTGTAACGCAAACCTAATGTTTGGGAAGTGAACGTTTAAACTATAACTTGTTTACCAACAAGTACTTTTAACATTTTTTATTTAGTCAAATATTTCAGTTGGAATAACAGTTTTTACGCAAAATCAAATAAGACAAATTCTAAACAGGTTATAATAATATGAATATTAAGTATTCTTTTTTTTTAGTTAGTAGCATTTTTTTCCATATTTTTTTTTTCTATATAATGTAGTCGTTCCTAGAGGTCACAGTTTTAACCTAACCTAACCATTTTTTTTTTTAAATAAGTAATTATCCTAATCTAAATAGTTCAGTTCCGGGTAACCTACTAAAAACAATCTTTTTTCTATTAATGAAAGTCGTTTCTGGCACTCGCCGGCCGCTGCCGCGGCACCGCTCGCTACGCTCGCTCGGCTCGTGCGTAGGGGGTCACAGTTTTAACCTAACCTAACCTACCCTTTTTTTGCCTTAATATTTTTTGTCTTAACAAATCATTTCACCAAACGTTTGTTGTCTGAAGATTGTTTGCTGTAATAAATCATTTGAGTAAAGACCAAATGCCATAATGACATTATACTTGGTAATATTTTGCCAAGTAAAAATTTGACCAAATAAAAATATGCGTACTAAAATCATTCGAAATATTGCAATGGTATAAAAAAAAGTTGCTAAAATTTGTTTGGGTAATGAAATTTGGTCAAAATCTTTTCGGCAAAACGGCAGGCTCCCGGGTTAATCATAAGGGTTATTTTTTTCCTAAACAACATAACAGCTAAAATAAAAGGAATACATTTAACATTTTATTTGAAATTTTGTTTCCTATAAACAAAATTTAAGATACTTTCCTTTCCCGTGTCCATAGCCGTGGGACGCCCCGTATAATAAAAAAGTTAAATCGTTTCCGAATTCTTTCACGTTACTAAACTAAAAAGCTGGAAATAAAAAAGTAGTTGAAAAAACTAAAAAACCCTCGGGGCCCATCCCATTTTCAAAATTTTATTTTCAAATGTGCCTGCTTCCAACTTTTAAAATGTGCTTGTTTTATGCTTTTCAGTTTTTACAGTCGGGTTTTTTTTATAATAATTTCACGCGAACGAAAGTCGCGGGCAATAGCTAGTCTTATCTATAATTCTTTTACAGTGGCAGTCGTCGTGGCGTTTTTCATTTGTTGGGCGCCATTCCACGCTCAGCGGCTGGTCGCGATCTACGGGACCACGGAGAACCATTTAGCACGATCACCGATTCTGCTATCAGTGTATTCGTACGTCACATACATCTCTGGAGTTTTCTACTACCTGTCAACGTGCATCAACCCGATATTCTACCACATCATGTCCAATAAGTTTAGAGACGCTTTCAAGGTAACTGTCAATAGACTTCTTGTAATCGTTGGCTGCGATTTGATTTAATTTCTGAGTGAATAAACAGTATTGACCTAGTCATTAAATCAAGTCGTTTGCACACTAAGCTGGCATCCTTAAACAAAAACTGAATGAGCAAGAAAATAACAATTATGATTAACTCATCAATTGGAATTTCATTTCTTGCTGAATTTGGAGAGTAATTACTCATAATTTCAACTATCTTAGCAATCAATTAACTTGATAAAGTTAGTAAATTAGTACTCTTCTTTAAAACACGTAATTGAAGACAGCATAATCGTTATGCGACCAACTCTGAAATAGCGAAGTGAACGCCTACGTCGAAAAAAATGTATGGGACAGCAGAATACAATCTCGTGTAATTTCAGTCACT
The DNA here is from genome assembly GCA_905220335.1 of Noctua pronuba. NCBI lineage: Eukaryota > Metazoa > Arthropoda > Insecta > Lepidoptera > Noctuidae > Noctua > Noctua pronuba. Next base: position 11,089,376 of record LR999903.1, on the reverse strand, counting down.
TGTATTTCAACGGAACAGTCGAAAAGTTCGTGAAAATTAAAGTTAGCAGACGCTCTGTTTCAGAACTCTATGAAGATGTGGTGTTGCCGCTCGATCGAGAGAGCCGAGTCCAAGCGCTGCTCCTACACGGCCATGGCTTTCCAGAGGAACCCCGCGTCTAGCGATACTGCCAACTCAGGTTAATTTTCATCGAATTTTTTTTTTCCTTCATACTTATCATTAACACTAGAAACGGGATTTTTGGACAATGTCCCGTTTCTAGACTTAATGATAATTAGTACTTGTACGTGTTCGTCCAAAACTTCCAACTACCTCCAGAGGTATTCAAAAAATCCGTATTCAAGATCTTCCGTAAACGAATATTATGTATTCTGAACACGGATTTGTCGGAGTACATGTACAACAAGTTATAAACACGATTTATGTAAGATCGTGCGGTATCCAGGTATCTGATACGACTTCATGATCAAATTACTCGTACCAGCTACAATATCCGAAGGTCAATTTACAACGTTAGGTTTTAATGACTAGTCATAATAATTATGTCGTACGAAGTATTATTTATCTACTGTTCATCTGTAGTAAAAATAAGAAATTTATTGAAATGTCATGGTGTGGGTTGCTAATTGGAAAATCGATAACATTTTAACCAAACATAAACCCTTTTACACAGGTAATTCACTGAAGAATTCTTTGCGAAACGAGGCGAGCATCCGCTACAAGATGAAAGGCCAGGATGTCAGAGACCGATGCATACCCACTGTGCACGTGTGCCACAACGGCAGGACGATCGTCACGCCCCCTGTGCACGACTACAGGACCTGCAGCAGGCACTCCTTCCAACAATCACTCAAAGAAGAAGTTATTAATAACAGGAACGTGTACTTAGATACAGCCATGCGACTAGGAAACGAGAAACGAAGACCTTGCTCACCAGTCTTCTGCACCTACCCCTCGTCACCCACTGAAACGATCGCGGTCACACCCGACCAATAGTATTTCAGACGAGATTACTCGGCGGACGAGCCGGAGAAATATCTCAAAGAGATCAAATTGAGAATTAAACAACGTGAGAAAGAATACGGACAAAACTATATCTGAATTGTGAATGTGAAGTTCTAAATTAAGCAACAAAGAGAACAACTTGTCAATATCTTTACGTCACACTGTAAATAGATATAATGGCGTACAAGATATCGACTTACAATAATTTCCAGTGGCTAATGTTATCTGGACTCACGAAACTAAGTATAGTATTATTAAAATTTTTCATGTTGTTATGGATTTTAATAAAGTATGCACTTCAGGAAATATTATATTCCTAACAGATCTTTCGAGTTAGACTCTCATTATAACAATGTTTGTTGACACCCTCTCAGTTAAAAAATTGGTAAAATCAGAACCTATTTTATACTTTTGAATAAAATTGTTACTAATTTTATTTAAAAAAATCCCAGTGAATGAACTTTTTTGGGATAATTATGTACATATATGTATCTGATCTGAACTCTGCGACTATAAATACTTCCCTGATGATCTCTTTATGGCTGGAATATATCCTGTGGATATTCCCCAGATAGTTTTAAAGAGCGCAACTAATATTCCGCTAGGTTTTTGTAAAAATATATTTTTATGAAACATCTACCTAATTTTGGAAAGAGAGCGTTTGCACGTGAGCACTTAACAAAGAATGAACTATTTTATTTTGATTCACACTTGACTGGGCCTCAGAATGTAAAGATGAGCTTTATTAAGTACAGGCATAATAGTATATAATATATCTCAGACGGTAACTTTTTGCTATGAATTGTAATATTTAGAGAATATTAATCTTGCCTAAGAACAAAATATTATAAGAACTTGATATGAAATTGTTTCGTGGGTAGCAAAATACTATTCTTTCTATTTTTCCATTTACATTGTACATGTCAGTGCCCAATGTGTCACATTCAATTTAATAATTATTCTTACAAACTCGGTTTTTGCTAGGTAGGTATGTCCAAAAATAAATTTTTTCTTTTTCGAAAAATCTAAAGACGTCCTAAGCAGTAAAAATGTTATGAAACTCTAGAAACGGGATATTTACCATGTTTACTGTTTGGTTTGAGTTCCCGATATTTCGGCGCTGTTGCAAGCACCATGATCGCGGATAAACTAGTAAAATAATAATAGCAACAATCGTGAATAAATAAAATCGTAGATCGATGGATCTACTGACTTGAAACTTCACTTAGGTAACAAATGTAAATTCCATGATCTATGTCTGAGGGCGATTCTAGATCGCTAGGCGCTCAGCGAACTGAGGCTCGAGACGATGTCGACCGCGTAGTAACCAACTTATTCATTTCCCGACTGTCGGCTTTGCAAACTACTTTCCAACACCTGTAACATTCTTATTTTTATTGCATTTTGTACTTATAGTATTTTAGTATAAATGTATATTTATGTAATTTTATCTTTTTGGGAGGACTTGGATGCGAGTCCACAATGTAAGACTGAGATTTAAAAAAAGTAATGTTTCACCAAAACACGAAAAGATGTAAAGTACTTAGTAGAATTTTTGTCATTTCTTAGTGATTGTTTTTATACATAATTATAATTCATATCTCTGTAAGTACCCAACAATAATTTTGTAAATAGCATTACATAATAATATGTTAACGGTAAAGTATGTAATCCGTCATTGTATACAATTCCTAGGAAATGTGTACAATTCCTAAAATAGATAGGAAATCTATAATATATTTTGTAATATGCACTTTTCTTAGGAAATCTGTATATTTCCTAAATAGCGATCGGAAATGTATTACATTCTTGATGTTCTTAAGTACAGCGGGCATAACGGTGCGAGGCGCAACTACACACCGTCGAGAGCGTCTATTGTACTACTATTTTTTATGTTACCCTAATACACTACACGCCACACCAGCATAAACAAGGCATTGTGGCAAGGAAAACTTTGAATGCAAGAGCTAGCGAAGTGAGCTCGGGACAAGGGGCACCCCGACTCCGGACAGGTTAGGTTCGAAGGGGATGGCGGGGTCTTGAGAGCGAGGGAACTAAGAGCCCGTAGACACCTGTAGACAAAAAGAACAGCCCCGTAACAGAGTCGTCGTAGCCCCGCTACGACGACCACGCCTTATTACTACATTTTAATATTTACCTTGACGTTGATTTTATTCGTTTTTTATTTTTACTATTCACAGAGAGTATTAGTTTTTAATTCCCTAGTATCATCCCGGAATTGCATACAATTCCTAGAAAATACATACATTGCCCGGGAAATGTGTGTATTAAAGAAATCTTTGAAACATTATTTTACACATTTCCTAAGTAGGCTCGGAATTGTATACACGCTTAAATTTTGATCGTTTTAATCCCTTGGACCGGTGGTTTAACTTACAAAATACTATTCATCAAAAGCGTGCACAGCACTGTATACCTTAAAAAAAAAAATTAAGTGATAACGTAATACTCGCAAAATGAATGAATTCAGTAGTAGCCCCACGAGCTACTTGCCTACGCGTGCGTCGCGTCGTCCTACCTACAAGTTAGGTTATTGACTCGTTCAGCTGATGTTCGCGTTAACAAATTAAATGATTCCAAATTTTCTTTCATACTTTTACGGGCTTAAGACCGTCATAATCGTAATCGTGCCGTTATGGCGAATTTAAAAATGTGGAATCAAAATTATTTATAATGATTTAAAATAAGTTCTGTTACATACCTAAATCACCTTTGATTTATTTAATACTAAGGGACACTTCGCGGTACGTAATAATTGTTCGCGCACTTGATGACTACACTTACTAATCACGTGTGTCAAAAATGTTCATTTCGTTGATTAAATAGTCCTACACGCGTAAAAGTCGATTCGTCCGTCCACAGAATATTAACTTCGCGACATCAAAACCCCCGATCGCGTAAAATTGCACCATGGCAACGAACTCCAGGTTGGAGTACACGTAATTACGAGACGCCATTACTTTCGCGCGTCAAGGATTATCGTAACAACAACACACCGATGACGCCTTAGAGAAACTGAATTGTTTACATGACGTAGTCCTGTGATGCCCTTAGCGCGCGGGGTGCGCGGGGCGCGCTGCTTTTGCATTGCCAATCAAATGTGGTTTGGGGGCGGGGCTTGGTCTAGGATTGGCTAATTTTTGTGAGTCCACGTTGACTGCGTTTACGCATAATAGTTGTTAGTACCGAATGCTGCCTACTTACGTTTCGCATCGTTTTTTCACTCATGCGAGAATTAATTCGAGTTTAAAAAAAAAGTATTTTATTTTTTAATTTTATCTTCACAAATCGATAGTGTTTCATGGACCGGATCGATTCTCCGCGGGATTAAAACGATCAAAATTTAACAGTGTATAATTGTAATGTTACAGCTAAAGATGGGTGTGAACATAAACTTAAGATTAGCCGGCTAAACTTAACATAACCTAACCTAAGCTAAGTTCAGCCGGCTAATCTTAAGTTTATTTATGAAATCTAGGAATTGTACACAATTCCTTAGTTTTATACATTTCCGGTAACATATACATAAATATGCATTATGTGTTTTGTTATGTAGGTTCCTTTACTTTGAAGGATCTTTTCTTGAAGGATTCCTTTATTGCATTTTAAATGTTCTGTTCATGTAAATATCGCAGATCACGTAATCTTATGAATTTGGCTATTTCATGCAATACTTTTAACATTTTCCATTAAATATTTTTATATCTGTTTGAACTCACGTTGAAAAAAAAGTACTTCTAACGGTATAGAATTTTTCGGCGCTGAGGCACTGAGTTTATCCACATAACTTCGGGCAAAAGAATCTCTGACATACATTTTGCATGAAAGCGTCCACCAACGGAATCACTAGTATGCGATCGAAAATCAAAAAGCGCTGTAAAATATACCGTAGACTCTAGTTTTTGAAAAACGAACAGAACAATTGAAGAAAACCTTATTGTGAAACAGTGTTTAACTGTACCATGCGATATAAATAAGAAAAAAGGTATATTAGTTTTTTTATTATAAAGAATAGTTGAAAGCAAATGTTGTTTTAACGAATTCTTCTAATTGTATTTTTCTAAAAGACCTACACATATGCAATTAGGAGACCAAAGATATATATTGTGTGATTAAAACAATAATAAAGCGGGTAGACTTTGTTCATTGTTTGTCTTGTCTTTTATTTATATATCCATATTACATAAACCTATCCCAAATCTCCGAGGACCTCTGGTCCTAAATAAAACGACATTTTATCAACGAAAATAATGATGGCAAAGGAGCTCGTGGCCAAATAATAACAGCCGCTCGGATCAATGTTCAGGTTAAGCCCGACTGTCCATTGCAGATCTTTGACAGTCGTTACAGGTAGTCAGTGGCCCCAAAGTCTGACAACCGGTCTTACCAAGTAGTATCATATTACCCAGTACTAACTGGTCTGTGGAGGACAGACGGGCAGTTTCTCCATGTAAAATATTGGTATTCAGTTGCATCCAGTTAGACTGGAAGCCGACACCGCCATAGTTGGGAAAAAGGCTAGGCAGATGATGAATGACGATGGCAAAAAAAATGTTTGGGTTACTTAGGCCTATTTCAGAAAGAGACCGGCGCCGGTTGCGTGCGCCGTTTGCTCGTTTCGATGTCAATAGACTTGTATGATAGCGCTGTTTAGCGCGGTTTCGCTCAGAAATAGGCCTTTAGCTATCGAAAAGCTAAGGTCAATTTTGTTAAAAGTCGTTGCAAAAATACGAAACGCTTTAATATCGTTCGCCACTGCCATAGGCCCTCTGATCAAATTTACTCTGCAAACTGCTATGAGTTCTAGCTATCTACAAGTTGCAAGTTGTGATGGACTAAATAAAAACTCAATGGAATTACGCTATTTATAAAAAGGCAACGCAGCTTTACAACGCGACTATTTATCTCAATACAGCACTGACATACCAGTTAAAAACATCTTTTGGTTCATTAACACGATTTCAGCATAGAAAAATCTGCGCGTTCTGGAGTACTCCTTTTGACGTGGGTACTCGTCAAAAGGGTGAATACATTGAAAGAAACCTGCAATAGGGAATATGCAAGAAATACAAAACTTTTATTATTTCTTAAAAATGCCTTGTATTGGTCCATAAAAACATTGTGGTACACTTGTTTAATTTTCTAATACAACACTTACTTTACAATTTAATATTTCATGTAGGTGAAACGGAACGCAAACTCAAAACGCATCGCCCCTCGATAACGCCGGTAGTGACGTCAAATACCATGTGTCAAAGAAACACTTTTATTTGAAAAGTACTTAAAGTTTCACTAAGTTTTTATTATAATATTGTTATTGCAATTTTTACTTGAATAAAGGACATGCAATTTGCCAAATTAATATATTAAGGGTAAAAAATTAGATGTAAACAAGGCAGATAGAGGTAAATGACGTCACATAACATGACATGAATGGCCGCGATAGTCACGGACGTTTGAACTGTCGTAGAAAATTGTAGGAGTTTAATTTATTTTTTGAGCGACAAGCAGTAGTTGAACTTAACTTTTAATTATTTTCTTGGGTTGATAGTATTGTATTTTATTGATTTAAGTGAAGAAAAAATTACATGCATATTCCCTATTAGCGTGGACGCCATATTGCAGGTAGATGGAAATATGAATTGCGATAACTTACATGGCTTTGATAAATAGTTGTACTTTCGCCGTATGTGTAGGAATTTGCCAAAGTGGTAAACAAAATATATGATTATGTGAAACTGAGGCAGAAAGAAAAATCATCCATTGTTATAAGAACATAAAACACCTGGAGTCTCTCAGACATTTTAATATGTAGATTATATCTGGCATAAACTGCCAGATTTTTGCACAGGGACATAAGTAAGGGTCTATAGAACACCATCTGCTACGATTCATAAGTATATCCTCTTTTTGCTCCGTCTTCGTGAATAAATCTTGATAAGGCGTCTATTCTACGTGGCCCTGATCCTGTTTCAGTAGTGTTCAGTAGTTTATATAGGTCTAAGTGCCTTTTTCAAGATGTCCCAAAATCGAATCACTGAGGTAATTCTGTAGTAATAAAATATTAAAATGATTTTTCTATCAGGAGTTTCTCAGTAGCAGCCATGGAGTCTGAATTTGTGCCCGGTTGATGGCAATAGGTAGCCCCTGTTCCAAGGGACATAAATAAACATAACTGGCAAAATGTGGGTGTACTATTAGGTACACCTCTGCCTAACCCCTCGGGAATTACGGGCGTGATGTTATGAAATGTTAAAATATCAAAGTCTCGACCTTTCATAAACAGTTTCACTTCGCTCGTTTCCTATCAAAACATTGGCGTCTATTTCATTATTTTAATTAAAACGGCATTTGTGTCAATACTGATCGTTATATTTTATTGTTACTTATCTACTGCTCCAATACAATTATTATTGTTTCCTATGAAAATATATTTCTATTAAATTCTGGAAACAAGCCAACAGTGAGCAATTAATACATCCGTTTTGCTTCCATACCAGAATATTTTAGGAAATAATCATCAAAAGATGCCAAAAATGCTTGTTTTTATTTTCACCACCCTCTACCCGTGACTTCGTCCGAGTGAATTTCTTGTTTTAACATAATATTCTGTGACCTTAGTGTAGCTTTCTATCAGTGAATTTTTTTTTTGAAATCAGACGCGTGGAATAGAATAGAATATTCTTTATTATGTCATCATCTGCCAAGCCTTTTCCCAACTATATTGGGGTCGGCTTCCAGTCTAACCGGCTGCAGCTGAATACCAGTATTTTACATGGAGCGACTGCCTATCGGACCTCCACAACCCAGTTAGTACTGGGTAATACGATACCCCTTGGTAAGACTGGTTGTCAGACTTTTTGGGCCACTGAGTACCTAACGACTGTCAAAGATCTACAAATGACACCCGGGACCAACGGCTTAACGTGCTTTCCGCGGCACGGAGCAAACTCGGTAAACAGTAATGGGTGGTCACCCATCCACAGAGCCTTTTCTTTTTGCTCAGCTTCTAAGAGTCGTAGAGTGATGTTATAGCCTTCTTCGAGAAGTGGGCTATCAATTGCATTTTTTTCTTCATATCCTACTGTTAGTTCTTCAGCTCTTTAGCAGTATACATGTCAACAGATAAAGATAACACAGTATCAAAACAACAAAACACAGTTACCTAATTGTTACCTGAACATTGTGAAGAGCTCGCTAAGTACTTGCTAAGTACTTTATTGGCTACAATTAGGGCTGAGTAATAGACATGCCGTGCCGACTAACGTACCATTAATGCTGTTACTAAATATACTGTTTATAGTTACACGACATGCATCTAGCACCGAAGTGTTTAAAACAGAGGAAAACTTAGCATTTCAGTGTCTTCCTTTGTATCGCATTTAAATTATTTCAAGGATTATGTAAACTGGTTTACCTACGACGGAACTGATAGGTAGGTTTATCATATTTAGGTATCGACACCACGATTGTGAAGTTTTGCCAATTAATTTAATTTAACCCTTTGTAGTATGAAACCAGAACACCCAAAAAACATCATTCATAGAAAGGACGTCATAAACATAGGTAAGTAATTACAGCATGTACATCATGTTTGTAGAATTTCAGTAGGAATAAGTCGTAATTATTGTCAGACTCAGAATCTGGGCTGCGGGACTGTTCGAAAAAGATACCGTAGCCCTGGAACACAAAGGGCAAAGAAGGAACATGGATGGGTTTTAGTCAGTAAAAGTCTGACACTCTCTCCCACTCCACCCAGAGCGGGAGGAGTTATTTGATGATTTCCCAATCTTAAAAAAAAGACTCAGAATCTGGAAAAAATTACTTAACATTGGTGACTATGTCCTTTGTAACCCAAATAATTTGCCGACTTCAAAGTCCCAAAGGTATTATATACTAAACTATTTAATAAAATTCATTTATGCAAATTCTTTTATAGAATTTCTCACTCTGGGTATAGTTCAAAATCAAATTTCTGAGAAATGAATAAATTCCCCAAGACACTATACATAGCTTGCTTTCTTTGTAAGTCTGTTTTACTTTCTTTACGACTCGTAAAAAAATAAAGGTAAAAGATGGCGGAACGAGCTGGATATAACCTACGACCAGTGGTCGACATAGCCCCGGATCGAAAGAACTGGAGGTCATGGGGAGAGGCTTAATCCCAAACAGTGGTAAGATGCAGGCTAACAGAAACAGTTAGGACTAATCTTTTGTAAATAATTAGCACTTTACTCTCCAAAATCAACAATTCTCCTGGGTTCAAAAAAAGGTCTGGAGAATAACGCCTTAATAAAAGATTTTCCTGAATTTGTTCATATTAGACCTCAAAACTTTAAGAAAAAATCTCATTCGATTTTTTTATTTTTCTAATAATAAACGTATTTTGCAACTTGCGTCGATACCCTTGCGCCATCCTACTGATAGTTCTGAAACCCTCCAACGGCGCAAATACAATAACTTAAATGTGTTTGACTCGCCTGGAGTTGCAATGGGGTCGAAGCCCACCTTAGTATTTCGGGATATCGCCAAGCCGTCGACTCTTCACGTGACCAGGGGGCTGGATTTTTTTTTGGCCAAAGAATCAGCTTTACCATCCAACGTGGCAATGCTGCCAGCCTGCCTTCTGGGCATTTTCGTATTGCAGCGATGTAGACGAATTTTTGATGCCCTGTAATTCTTTTTCTATTTAGATACTTTACATATTTATATATTTTTTTTAGATCTACTTCTAGTTTATAATGTACTTTATCTATTCACTCAGATAATTAAAATGATTAAACTCTCTGCATTTTTTACAATTCAATAGCATACGTAATTTAAATTTGCTTGTATTAAACTTAATTATCAACGTTCAATATGTCACCTGTAGCAGAACGGCGCAGAATATCGCTACGTGCGCGACTTGCTGAATAAACTGAATTTTGCGACAGCCGTTTTACCAGAAAAACGAACAACGCATAAAACAAAGAGGTACTTAGTAGTTATTTAAAAAAAGTTAAATGAATGATCAATGAAACCGTTATATTATAATGCAATGTATTGTAAAGTGGTAGGTATAGCTATCGTGTGTAATTAACCAAGTAACTTGGCCCAGGTCTTGTGAATGTATAATGATTTGAGTAGCGGTTGTGCTTTGTCACTGTGTTGTGCTCATCGATTACGGTTGCCTGTCTGTAGGGTGAGTACAATATTTATTATTTTACTTTTTTATCATAGGCTTGTTAGGTACCATGTAAATATAGGTAGGAATTCTTAAAATTAGAGGTTGGTAGAACAATATACACTGGAAAATAACAGGCTTGCACTCATTTTAGACTCGTTTTTGTGAACGAGAAAACACGCTCTCGTCTTGTTAATTGGCTTATCAGTGTTTTTATTAGAAATTAATTTGTTTGCCGAGTCAACTAAGTTAAGTCTAAATCTGTGATATTTGTAACTGGTGCCACACTTTATAATCAGTTTATTAAAGGAATTTAAGAGTCTTTATTTACACGTTTGAGGCGCTCAAAACTAAATAAGTACTTCATAAGTAGATACCTCCTAATCTATAGGTTAAAACTTTTAGTCAGTTGTACACTGCAGGAGAGAGCCTCAACGTAGTTCCGAAAAGACTAGGCAAATTTCAATATACCGAACCAATTTTAGGCTGTCGTGAAATATATTGGCTTACTTGACTAACCCTGCCAGGGTCTGTTGGGGCTAACAATGACGAACGAAACAACACTCCCTGGTCAGCTCAGTTTTCTGTGTCACAAGATTTCGTGCAAATACCGCGTAGTTTATTCCTGTCCTGCCTTTAGAAATAAAAATAGCGATCGTGCTCGTATTTCGTGTAGCTCTGCAGCAATGGATGTGCTGAGGTCCGCTCTTTTTACTTTTGCGCGTCGTTCGGCTGTATGTATGGCCCTATTAAATACTCAATACTCAATTCTTTATTGCATTCCATATGTAACATAGATGGTGTAACAGGTAAAAGTACAATATGGACCCTGTCGGGCACAGCAACGTTAGGAGAGAGGACTCAGTAGCAATTCAATATTATTAATATAAATTTTTAGATGATTAGATGTGTTGTAATTGGGTGAAGATAATTATTATGTTATTATTAAAAGTATTTTCATTATTATTTATATATTCACGTTTTTCTATTTTCCTATTTATATTTGGTTTATTGCATTCCATATTATATATTTCGTAAAATTTGGTGTATAAGAAGGCGGATACGTTTATTTTGCAATCGATTTGTCATCTAAAAACTCCTTTACTGAGTAGTATGCCTTGAATTCCAAAAGTTGTTTCAATTTATTAATTTTGTTTTTTTCTAATTCTCAAATGTCGATGGGCAATTTATTATAAAGTTTAATGGACATAACTAAAGGACTGGTTGAGTGCATTAACGATATGGTTGTAAATATTTAAAAGAAGCTATCTGAAATAATAATAATTTTGTTTTTTTTTTTTTGTTTTTAACCCCCGGATGAGCGTTTGGCGTTTTGTATTGAATCGGCAGCGTATCTGCCGATTCAATACAAATACAAGGTGTAAACAAACCTTCCACGAAGCCGTCAACCAAGCTTTATGTACTCGTACATCAAACTACGTAACTTTACGAAAAAAATATTGCTGGGAAACGAATTTTTTTGGGGTGAAAAATCACGTTTTTCGGTAGGACTCAATGTAACGCACTCGAAATATTGTGCTGATGGATGGATTGAAAAGTACGGGGGTCGTGGAGGTGTTTAAAGCAGAAATCTTACATTAAAAACATGTATTTAAAAAAAAATGTAAATAAGTTGGAACTTTGACCCGCAATATCTCCGTAACTAGAAGGTACCTAGGAACTTCCTGGTCTAGAAAAAAAAAAATATCGCAATGACGGGGAAACCGAATGCCTTTCCGCTTCGTTAAGGGTCTTGTTACACCCTTTGTTTGTACGTAGTTGATCCGAATATGTGCCGTTCTCGGGAAGATGGCAGGTGACCCCCTAATCCTACCCTCTATTGATACCCTCTATCACTCAAAGGTTTACTGGAAAAAAACTTAACGTTGTATAAGATTCACCTTTGTGATTGGACTCTATTTCAATTTATTTATTTCAGACACAACGATCCATAATTTTATTACTAAGTACTTAAAAATAATTTTAGTAATTAAATAATCTATTTATTCCGGTGTAATAATTCTTATGTTTTGTGTACAGAAAATTTTTGAATAATTTGGTTCAATGTACGCATGTGTTGTTGACCCAAGATTAGTATGTACTAATCATAGGTCAACAACCACATACCCTACTACCACTTTTTCAATTTTCTTAGTACCTACATTGTGAATTTTACACGTTTTCACGTACTACACGTTTTCAAAGCCAGCAGCCAGCAGACCAATAAGTTTTACAAATTGCCCATCTGAGGTTTCACATTCAAGAATCAGATATCGTGCACCTGTGCACTCGCTCGTTTTGAAAAATATAGAAATCGTGGTGAAAAATCATTGATATATAAAAATTTATAAAAGTGATAAGTAGCAGAAAATCAGTCAGTAGGTACGACTGCTCTTATAACCAGTTGTTAAACAGATAGACTATTAAGTAATTGACCATCAGTTTCTTCCTCTTAGGCCTATTTTTGTGCACAGTCAATGCGAGCAAGTCATCTTCTTCCATAAACGTCGTCATCTCAGTAGTAGCCCTTCCTAGTCCCTCCATCATATTTTATTGGTCTTCCCCATTAGGCATACAGAATGGAAGGGACACCAACTCAAAACTTACCTTACCTCGAATTCAGTACATCATATTGAACCCCCAGCCCCCCATATAGAAAATTTTCAACAGTTCTTTAAACAAAACCTGCTTTATCCCACAAGAGTGAAAAAGGAAAAATGAATGGAATGGCAGTTTTTTTTGTGTGAGGGGTTCAGAATGCTGTACTGAATACGTAGTAAGCGTTTGTGCGTCGGTGTCTATCTCAAGCTTTTCCCCAGAAAGTAGACTTGTTGTTTTAAAATAACATAATTAGTAGGTCCTGAAATAACGTAAAGTAGAACATTACAGACTTATCATTTAGTTACAATGTCATGCTAGATTTTAATACTTTTAAATGCCATAAAAACCTTTGTTCCTATAAGTCCCGTCACGTAAAAAGAACGCTGAGCGACAGTGGAGGGGATGAGTTTGTGCACATTATACAGTCGCGTCCTAAAGTACTAAGCTATTGTTTAAAATAATAAGTATAATAGTTTCATTGAAGAATCGTAATAGGTAGGTACTTTACTAGCTACTTAGTACTTTGGAAAAGGCAGGAATAAAAAAAATGAGAAAGTTTATTTGAACGGTTAGCGTTCTTTTTACGTGACGGGACCTATACCTACACTCTTATCCGAAATAAGTAGTTCGTTAATTTATAATGAACCCTACTGTTATTACAGTCAGCCTCAAGTTCGGTTGTCGCCACTTGTTAAAAGGTTATTATAATTTCAAATGACGCGTTTTTGAAAGTTCATTCTTTTATTAACATACAATAGATTTATTTGCCCTTTAGACCTTCACATCGACACACTGTCTTTGTTTCGATACGATCTTGGCTGTATAGCATTGACAGGTATTGTCTAAAAAAACTATTGACAGTCATTCACGAAAAATAATACAATATTAATTATTCTTTACATAAATGGTGGTCAAAGTAATGCTGCCGTCCGCAAGCTATAATGCCGTTATCCAACAAAATCATATTTCGAGTAAAGGATAAAAAAGAGGGCGAAAAAATAAAAAAATTGATGCCGTTTCTTAACTATAACTCGTATACGAGACTTATTGGTATCAAAAAATAGATATAGTATTGAGCTTTCGCTTTTTTTGATTATTGTGGTTTCAAAAAACGAATATCGACCAGATGCGAGATAACGGCATTATAGCTTGCGGACGGCAGAATGTAGAACAATACCTATTTGTTTTACAGAAATTAAATTTGTATTACTTTTTTATCCTTTAAACTAATTTTCTTTATCAAATTGCAAACTAAGTACATTTTTGATACCTATGGATTTATGTGCAGTCAGCAAAAGAGTACTGAGACTAGCAAAACATACTTATTTTGCACTACGCTTGCATAATTCATTGATATCGAAAGAATTCCTTGGAGAGCGGTTTCAGTCTTGAGAACTCAGAGTACACGTGTTAGCGTGTGTTAGAAACTACTTACCTGAAGTTAGCTTTCCACATACTTACCTCTTTTGGTGACTTTATCTGCAGCTGCCGAACTACTTATATGTGAGTCGAATTTGATTTCAAACTTGGGAGGGAACTTCTGGGTCGCGTTTGAAACTTTATGCACGAGCATTATCTCTGAAATGTTCTTAAAGTACACTAAGCGGTTTTTAATAACTAAAATCTTAAACCTATATTCACTTTTTGCTATACTTACGTGGTTATAAGTGCGGCTACCGAGCATAGTGAGCATAGTGGGGTCTTGGGTTCGATGTCTAGGTCGGGCATAGTATCACAACGTCAAATCACGCCTGTAATCCCCGCAGGTTTTCGCCAGTTATTTTTAAGTCGCATGTAATAAGGGTAATAAGGGCGACCATATTACCTCCTAACGGGTACAAATCTGGGCTCCGGCTCCGTGGCTACTACTGAGATATTCCTGATGGACAAAACCCAAAACACTTTGCACAACCTGGGAATCGCACCCAGGACCTCATACTCAGCCGTCGCGCTTGCAACCACTAGTAGTGGAAACCAATGAGGCAGTTGAATTGGGTTTTCTCAATATCAGTCTGTAATAGGAAAGTTGGTGGAGTGTTATCCCATTCGGCTGCTGGTCCCAATCTCTCTCTCTCTGATCTCTCCACGGTCATGTCGTATTGCTGACCCATGGGAGTAATGGAACAGAGATCGCACCTGTGTTTACGCTGAAATTGGCCAGCGTACTTCAGTCGGGGCGATATTATTATTGTCATTTTTACTTCGAAAAGAAACGGCTTAGCTTACCTAATCCAAGCATGCATGTATGATGGTGAATTTAATGCAAAAAGGACGCAATAGCTAATCCTCTCGTGGTTTGTCCAAAGTCCTATTGTTGCTTGAACCACCCGGAAATAAAGTGTACGAAATCTAAATTGTTGATTACGCCAGTTGTCATTTCCCGATGAACACCTGAATTATGTATAACGTGGGGAAAATGGAACGTATCTATTTCCATTCGTAAGTAAATAAGATGTATGTGCTTTTTTACATAATGTACCAGATTCAGCATATACATTATGCACAAGGACATGTATTCATATTACATATCGATATTATGTAAGCATGCCGCCAATCCCTAATATTTTAGAAATTCAGAGTGGTGCAAGATTAAATATATTTGTTTAAGTTTACCTATAAGAAAGGTCCCGAGATACACCTACATTTCTTTAAGAAAATGTCGCCAAAACACCGCCTTCCATTATTTATATTATTCTGCCTCTGTTCCTACAACATTTGATTCATTAACCAAACATGTGGCTAAAAATAAGAACTTGTGATTTATCACTGCTGTTGACTATGGGTAGGTAATAGTGTTCTTCATAGTACTCAGCAGTAATAAATCTAGGTAACTATCGAAGAATATGTTCACAAAATTCAAACTATGTCCTCGTAACAACCAATCGATTGACACCTCATTCATCAAAATCGGCTCAGTATTTTAGGCGCTACGGTGGAACCTAAAAATGTTACAAACATACTTAGACTACTAACATCATAACCCTTCTTTCCTTAACTTTGTCGTAGTCGGGTAAAAAGGAGGAACGAAAACTAAACTATGGGTTTAGGATAGACGACACAATGAAGTGTTTATATGTAAAATAAGGAAGTGCCAAAATACGGGTCATGTATAATACAAATATGCAAATAACCAATCCACTCAATTACGATGCGGTTTAAATGTGCATTTATAATAACTAGTTGTAGATAAATCCAGTGCGAAACTATTTAATTGCTTGCTTTGTGGTAGATAATTAAATTATTTTAATATTCTGTCTCATAACTCATGACAATATTATTTTCCCTGCGTTTCTGATATACTCTACTTTATTTTGTAATAGCAGGCAGTCGCTACATGTATTTAAAATATTGGTGATAGAGTTGGCTCAGGACAAACAGATGATAAGAGGAGGGCAAGAAAACCATGGATATTAAAGAGTACCTTGACTGTAGCCTGGTCTATCCTAGCCGAATTATCATCATCATCATTCTCCTGCCCTATCCCAATTCATTTGGGTCGGCGCATCATGATCCTCTTTCATACTTCTCTATTACCAGTCAGCTCAGCAGTCACCTCCTTTTTGGGCATACCATTCTCCACACAGTCTATCCTAGCCGTATTGTATTTATTTTGATTCTAGCAAATCATCGAAGTTACCACTCGACAACCACTTATATAAGTCACAATGTGCCTCTGAGCTCCGTGTTCATTATTATTTCTATAAGTCCCACCCCATCCAAGTTACAGCATGTTAAAATCTTCCAATAGATACTGACCAGGAAAGCTGTCCGCCAGCTTGAACCTTTGTTAGCTCATCAGGAACTTTAGACACTGGTTACTATCAGGGAAATGCTTTTCTTCTCTTCTCTTCGACAGTTTAAATATCCTATTTAGGCAACTACCTACTATTAGGGCCTTTGCACACCACTTTTTTTATGCGCTGACGACGCGCGTAGAACGCAATCAGGACGCTCAGCAAACGCAAGACTGAAGTCACGTTGTTACCTTTGCTATAAACTCGCTGTAAACGCTCGTTTGTAGCGATGCATCGCGCAAAACCCCGGCGCCATTTGGATCGCGTTTGAATCAATACAAACGCACGTTAAATTTACGTTTGTATCGATAAAATAAAACTTGTAAAATTTGCTAAAACCTGTTGATAAGGCGCAGAGGACCTGCTAATCAAAAACGTGCGTCGTCAGCGTATAAAAAAAACGTGGTGTGCAAAAGCGTAATAAAAATGTAAGACTCAAAGAGACTTTGACCCCAGTTTATTTTTCAGGACTTTACTCTTTTCCAATATGAAATGTTGACTTGAGCAAACTTGAAATTGATTTTTTTTATCAAGAAATGTTGACTCGAGCATGTTTAACAACAATAACATCAAATTACAATTTCTTCATTAATAAATAAATGAAGAAATTGTAATTTTTTTATCCATCATTGAAAAGCATAAGAATAATCAGCCTATTATTTCGACACATGCCTCTCTATGAGAGGATTAGTTACCGACATGCGAGCCCAGCGCGGGTTGGTAGAAGTCACAAGTCTTCAATTTCAAACGAAAAACATAATCTACGTGTAACAGATCTCCAGGAACAATGGTGGAAGTGAGTGATGCCGTCCCAGGGCCAGAGGAGCCGAAGCTGAGCAAGAGCCGGGATGCTAACTGGCCAGCGGTGCTATTTTTTATTCACATACACCTCTTGTCTTTGTATGGGACATGGCTGCTGATCTACGAAGTCAAACTGATGACCCTTATTTTCTGTGAGTCTTATTTAAAAATGAATAAAAAACAGGTAAAATGATATACTATTAGAAAAAACCCAGAAAAGAACCATGTAAAATTAACCTTATTGCTTGAAATGTTTTAATTTGTTACCTGTGTATTTCTTGTGAAAATAATACGGAACGATCTCACTTAGCAATATTTAATATTTACGTGCACTTACAAATACATTATTCTCCTTAAGAATAAACAGAATACTTTATGCGGAACTATAACTACTATCCGAAGAATCCCGGCTGTTACTAAAAAGAAATGAATAACTCAAATATTAATTTTATGTCATGAATCTTAAGTTCATGAATATCTTAAATTATTTGCAAAGATAATTTCATCGAAACTAATCCCTTCATGGCCTACAGACGACTTATTCTCCTTCAGTACAGTTGGTACACACAAATAAAAGCTTAATCGTAGTAATTGCTTTTTGTTTCACTAAGCCAGGCATTTGTGGCAGTTGCGGTCTCATTAACAGGATAAAACAATTCAATATCAGTGTAGCACTAAAAGCTGTATGACGATTACAATACCATATGAATTAACGTGATTGATATTGTTAACAATCACTAATTGCAGGAGTTTGTTTGACGAAAGTCTTTAATTATGGAGCTCTATATCTTTCAGGCTTTAATTTTCATGATACTACCCCAGAACTTGTCATTTAAACTTTATAAATGTCATGTCATACTCAATTTTAAAGTGGATTGAAGCCCGCTGCTTCAGCGAATCAGTGACTTCTCTTTTAAAATACTGATGAGAAAATGTCGCTGCCTCCTCAGTCACTTGGCAAAATAAAAGCAAAGTATTCTATGTAAATGGCGCCACGTCAAGCCAACTTTGATTACACTGCATAATTAATTTTATTTAATAATAAAAGGAAATATTGACAATCAATGAAATCATAATCATAAATCTTTATTTATCTCGACATCAAGAATTACAGGTGCTGGTTCATATATGCACAATCTTATATAGAGTAAGGCGTCTGAAGTAGGAAGTTCCTGAGCTATCATCTCTCCGGCTTAGATATAACATTTTATTTATAGCAAAATCAAAATTCTTCATTTCAAGCCTCAACAACTCAATACGTTTTTCGGAGAAATGATAATTTTGTCAGTCAACTATATTTGTCTTGGTTTGATTAAATGCCTATGATTAACTTTGTACCACTCTTGTACATGAAGTTAAATTAATTAATTAATCAAAACTCCGATACCAATAAAAGATACTGTAAATATCTTGGAGCAAGAAGAAGATAGTGTCCACGTTCGAAATAATTATCCATCCAGAATAAATTCCAGCTATTCCCGGAGGTAATGTTCGGCCGTTTGATGATAGTAGGAGTTTGCTGTACATTATACTATTAATGTACTGATTTGTAATCGTTATAGTGACTTATACATCTGCATAACCAGGTCTAATGGTGGATCTGAGAACTAAGAAGCATCTAGCCCTTTAACCTAATCCTTCTCTATTATCCAAGAAATAGTAGCAAATATTATTCGTGTAGTTTATAATTTCATTGAAGGCATGGTCACTGTATAAGTCACTATAGCGGCCCGTCCCGGCTTTGCACGAGTGGACATTTATTTTTTAAACATTTTGGGATAAAATATAGCCTATGTTACTCAGGGATAATGCAGCTTTCTACTGGTGAAAAATTTGTTGTAATCGGCACAGTTATAGTTTTTGAGTTTATTCATTACAAACATACACACACACAAAAATACATAATCTTTCCTCTTTATAATATTAGTAAGATAAAAGATAAGAATAGTCTCGATCACTCTATAAACTTAGCTAAATTCAAAAGACATTTGCTCGTTAAACATTAATTTAAACTTTGAGATAAGGCCTAGTTCAAAGTAGTATTAATATAAGTTGTAAAATACTATGTTCATTATAGAATTAAATTACAATCGTGCATACATATTTATTAGTGCTCGTAAGTGTATGTATATATATAAACCGATGTATGGTAAGAAAATGATCGTATGTACAATATCTTCTCATTTACTATTACTAACAGAAGATTTAGTAAAACAAGATGCCCAAAAAAGTAATACCAACTTAATTCAAATGATAAAACAACCTCATTTGCTAGTTAGTTTATAGCATCGGCTTATTAACATCATTATGTATTCATATTTTAATAAAAGTATGAAGGGGTTTCAGTATGAATTAAACTACTAGGTATAACGGGCGATGAAGCTTAGCATAATATATTCTCTTTCCTTTGGTTCGTTATACTTTGGGGCAACGATACGGGACGTAAATGAAACGTCCCTTATCGGTTTACGTCCCGTATCGGTAACCAAGACTCATCGCTCCTTGCAACAAGTAGTTTGAGAAACGTTTATTTGAATTCTGAAACGTTTTAATTCAAGTTTCCTAAAATAAGATTCAAGTGCGTAGATCGATCGATGGTCAAAAGTAATCTAACGTTAGTTAAAAAAAAGATAGAGTACCTTACTTAATTAGCAAAAAATACCATATGGTAACATAATAAATACCATGACGAGCTAAATAACTAGATTTTCATATAAAACTTTCGGAACATACAATCATTTCACATCAATTTTTTCATCAACATAACTTAGATTTAATTAACAATAGTTTTTGAACGTTTTACAATTACTTACAAGGATTAAATGTTTAAATAATTAGGTAAATTAAACCTGCCTACCCGTTCTTCAAAAGCAATTTCAAAGAAGTCGGTTCAATGTCCATTATTATCATTCGACGTTATTCCCTCATCCGTGTCATGGCAAGTTTCTTTATTGAAATACATCGTTAAGTATATAAGTGTATAACTTCGCGTGTCTTCATGCCCTTATGGAAAGTTTCGATCCTGTACTCATTTCTTAATAATGTACCGACTTTCAAATTAAACAGAAACCCACTGGGACCATTCAGTCATTAATTAATTTTGTCATCTTATCACACGCAAAATGTGATTTTAGTCTCTTGTGATATAAAATCGCCCTTTGTTATTCTCGTTCAAATGATTATCTACGAAGTACTTTGAAATGTCACTTTAATATTAATGTATATTTTAACTAACTATACAGACCTAAAATTATAACAAAAATATGTACATACATTTCGTTCAAATTATTATCTACGAAGTACTTTGAAATGTCACTTTAATATTAATGTATATTTGAACTAACTATACAGACCTAAAATTATAACAAAAATATGTACATACATGTGCCAAAAGACAGAAAAGAACTACTTTATTTCTTGTCTGTTTTTGGCACACGTCAAAAGGTCAAACGGTTCATCCGCATCTGTGACAACGGGGAAATTGCCCAGAAGGCTGGCAGCTTTACCACGTTGTATGGCAATACTGATTCTTTGGCCAAGGAATTGACCAGCCCTCTGGTCACGAGAAAAGTCGACCAACCGCTTGTCGATATCCAGAAAAACTAGGGGGCCCTTGGACTGAAATGATTAAAAATGGCTATGTATTTCCAGTTGTAACCCTGACGTCAGTAGCTATACTGGGCATGACCACAGGAGCTCATCGGCTGTGGGCACATGGAGCGTATAAAGCGAACACCGGACTTCGGATCGCGCTCATGCTGTTCCAAACCCTAGCTGGAGTTGTAAGTATTGTGCTTAGTACTTTACAATCGCCAGCCCTGCTCAGTAAATACTCATACTATTCATATTGACGAGAGTCAACCATCGCAAAATTGAGGGATCTCCTCAACTCCTACAAATTATTCCAAAATACACATAAATACTTTCTACAGAATCACCCAAGTACAGTTAGAACGCAATACCTAGGTATAAGTTAACCTTAATCTGATGTTGTCTAGAGGAGTTATATGTTAAACATGCACCTGCAAAAGACGCGGAAATATGCCCTTGTTACATCCTTACTGCGTCTTATTCCTATAATTACCATGACTCTATAAATTCATTACTACGAGTAGATTTAACAGTTTCTTGCTTGTCCTTCGTCATAGTAATCTTCTACTAATCTTAGGATTATCTGACCGACTCCCGAACAGGAAGTATTCTGAAGGAAATTAATGCTTCAGGTACATTTCCTATCAACGAATGCATCCATCACCTGTTTAATGAATGGCCGTATAGATATTGAAATATGGTTAACGTCACTCATTTGTGCAAAGCACAAAGGGCACTATCACATTTCCGCTTCGGATGATTGCTCCTTAAATATAAATTAATGAGTAATCATAAAATGTATTTTTCTGTCTCAAGTGTTCAAGGCAACTGAAGCACATTGTATTATGAATGAATTCTTATAAGTAATTTAAGTTAAATTACATGCTTGCTTCTTTCTCATCAAATAATATTGAATGCGTGTAAGAAATATTTTTAATGCCACTGCACACCGCGTACGAAGTCAAGTGCACGGGTTTGTGTGATCACAAACCCATTACGTCATGATTCCCAAGTCGAGCCTGATTGGGATCAATCTAAGCCGTGAGCTCGCTTCGTCACCGCCTCTGAACGTCCATTCAAATGTCTATTCTTATTAAACTTTGTAAGTTTGGATTTAGGATGTAATCCTTGGAACTACTAGCTACGATATATCCGAGTGTCTATAAAGGCTATATTTAAAACGTTCCGTGGCATAATTTCCGATCATAACGCGAGCGAAGCCCCGGGCAAAAGTTAGTCTTTAATAACAAAAGTTAGACCAATCAAAAATAGGTACCTTCATCATGTATAGACACTATAAGGATCTCTTAGCAAATCAACTGTCACCTTAAATCCATATCACTGCATAATAACATAGAAGCTACAGAACACCACCTTTTAAGGTCCTTACATATGTAGGTAATCATTTTGTTTCATCTACGTTCATACATCAAGCATTTTAATATGACCTCACTAGACAGACGTAGATACCTAATGGATGCAATGTTTACATACAAGGTTTTTAAGCATGAAATTGACAGTCCCAGCTTACTATCCCTTTTCGGTATTCGTGCACCCTCTAGAATCCCGCGTAGTGCCATTACACCTCTTTTTACGCCTTTTAGAAGAACAGTTTTGGGATCCAATTCGCCTGTTGCACGGATGTGTAAGGCTGTCAATGGCTACAGTGACGTTATTGATCTCCACTTTGACTCTCTTGCTAAACAAAAAGCCATCCTTAATCGTTTGCCAAGTTGCCCTTAATCAAATTCAATTATTTCAGTTTTTCAATTTTACCACCATCTATTATCTCATTGTGTCAATTTTTACCACTGTTAATAAATTTATAATTTATTCTCTTTTATGTTTAACAATTCACCAAATTATTAATTTTATTCAATGATTTTTAATTTTATGTCATCTATTTTTCATTGTTGTTTTTTTTTCATTTTGTCATGTATTTTTTGTCGATCTTTATTTGTAATTTATCAATTTTATCAATTCTCCAATGTAATACAATTTTAATTTAATTTTATCTATTAACCAATGTTATCATTGTCAATAATTTATCAATTTTATTTGTAATCAATTTTGTCATAATTGTTTTTTCAATATTTCCAATTTAAATTTAATTTAACTGAATATTGGCGCTTAGTACCTACTTACTAAGCTTAGCCTATTTTCCGTATTTATTGTTTTGTGCATGTGGTGTTTACCTATAAGTAATTGTTGCGCTGTAATTAAATTTATCAATGATTTATGTAACTGTATCCAGTGTGAACAATTGTTGGTAGACCTAATACAATAAATAAATAAATAAATAAATACATCGGATCATACACGTACAGTCACGAGCACTAATCTGTAAACACTTTACAACTTTTAAAAGTGTTTTTCTATTGCTGTTTTGATTAAAATTTCATTTTGTTACGTACATAGTATTCTGGAACTCATATTTTTATGAAAAAGATCCTATCCCTAAGTTAAAATCGTTATTTCGCGCTTGCTTTTAAATTTAGAAAAGTGTATACATATTGGTGCCCGTGACTATACGCTGGTTGCTAGTACTAAGTACGCAACAGCCTCTTCTTCATCACCAATAAGATCAATCTATGTCCTCCTTCCAGACCGTTTCTGGTAATGTCTAAATACTAAAGTTATTGCTTGCTTTCCCAGGGCTCCATATACGACTGGGTGCAGTACCACAGGCTCCACCACGCCCACTTCGCCACCGACAATGATCCTTACGATTACAACAAGGGCTTCGTGTACTCGCACTTCCTGACTCGTCTGAGGAAACTGAGCCCTCACCAGGAGAAATTAAAGGCTGCTATCGATATGTCGGATCTTGAAAATGATTCGGTTGTTATGTTCCAAAAGAAGTGAGAATTATTAAAATGTTATATACTTGGTTAGGTACTATTATCTAGCTCTAAGCTGGTTTTGAAATATGTAATATGAACATGAGTTTTGGGATTAACGCTCCCTTCATCAAGCGTAGCATGGTGATGCGTCGTACCATAGCCAGTGCACTTTTCATGTTATCTCTCCAGACCACCACCCTTAGTTAACTGGTGAATAATGCCAAGATAGTTAGGACTTTTTATCATAAGTATGCTTTAAAGTGAAAATATTTTAATTAGTTTTGCATCAAGGAATCTAGGAATCTGACTATTCCAGTTGCCGGGTTCGAACTTTAAGGTATTACTTTGGAACTTTCCTACAAATATTAAACTAGCCATTTCAATTGCATTGCATCCTTCTCAAGTTTTTAATTAATAGACTCGTTTAAATTTTCAAAGAAACTTACCCCGGAGTTGGCGACTGTCTAAGAAACTCCAGCGCCCCGTCCCAGCTATAAAAGTTTTAAAACACCTACTTATTCGCAGAATTATCTGTTAATTTCACTTATTATATAAAAGCCATGTTGAACAATTGAAGGAGTAACAATTATGTTCTTCTGCTTGTTTCAGATTGTATTGGGGTCTATACGTTGTACTGTTCTTGCTGCTGCCTCTCAACGCTCCCCTGGAGTACTGGGATGACACCATTCTCAGCTCTGTCTTCGTCATCGGCTTTCTGCGGTACCTGATCGTGCTGCATGCCTCCTGGTTGATCGAGAGCGCTATCTGTGTGTGGGGTCTCAGGCCTGGCGAAAAGTAAGTCTAAATAATTATGTTGTTGTTTTGTTTATTGAAAACAATAATCTTATCATGTCTAGTTATTTTATGATTTACCATAATCGTATGAATGAGGTTCAGCTACTGGGACCGTTCTTACGGGTTTTAAAGAAACATTTAATTTTCTAGCCCATGCGTCTCTAACTCGTCGTCAGTTCTCTCTCGTATTTATCTAGTCTTATTATTAAGGTTTTTTGGAGTTACGTCAATTCAATTGAAAACCTGTAAAACTATCACTGTTATTTATTTCTATAAACTGATTATTCTTTGTGTATCAAAAATTTTTTAATGGGTTTTCGTACTCATTTTTAAATAAAACAACTTTTACTGCGGAACCAATCCAGAAATTAAGAAGGAAAGAACGTCAAAATGTAGGGAAGAGCTGATTGGATATATTTTTCGCGATTTTAGGAGTCATCACATTACAAAAATTAATACTGATAAATACAATCAAACATAAATAGGTTTAAGTTAACCAGAAATTTAAAATTTTAACAATGGGATGAATCCTAAAATCTATTATAGCATAAAATATTAATATTACTCAAAATAGTATCTGTGGTAAGGTTATTTACTTATTACTCCTATACATATTACAGTCATAACCACGAAATTGATGAGTCCATTATCCATACATATAAAATTACTTGTACTACATTTTTACATGGAAATTAACCTACTTGGCATGATATTTATCTTTCCGTGATTGATTGCCATTGAGACTCTCGGATGCTGTTTCATGCCGCCCCATATTTTTACTCGACTACGGCGAAGCTAAAAGGAGGGTTATGATTTCAGCCCGCATGTTCAATGTTCATCTGTTCCCGCATAACTTCTAAACTACTTTTCAACATTAGACAAACATTGGGTAATACAGAGACAACCAGCGGCAGGTGCAAATGTGAAAATAAATGGCTGTTGCTAACATTTTCCTTCTTTCATTGCAGATCTCCACCTGACTCCAATACAGTATTCATATTAACTAAGACATTCTGGCCCCACTACCATTACCTCGTGCCGTATGACTACAAATCTGGAGAATACGGAACTTACGGTAAGTTATCCTCTACAAACTTACCTACAATAACTAAATCTATATATAAAACTTTATTTACTTTGTTTTGGCGAATCAAAAACGAATTGTGAAAACATCAAATTAATTAGGTAACCTGTTATTACGTTACTAATGCTTAACCTAAACCAACCAAAGGCCGCAATGCGGCTAGATGATTATTTTAATGTTATAATTTATAATTCAGACTTACCTACATGTGTAGTACCTAGTAGGGTAGGTATAAGTCTGAACGGACGACAAAAATCGTTTAACAACATTTTTGTAGGCGGATGAGAGAGACCAATACAAAGAGAATGCGCGTTTTCATCGCAATATTTAAAAATATACGGACTGTCCATTATCCGAATTGTCCACATGGGCTCGAGCGTATCTGTTTTTAGATTCGTTTACAAAAACAAATGCTATCTTTGTTTTTTTGCAGACTGTGGCTGTTCGACTGCCTTCATCCGCGTCTGGGCAGCTCTCGGCCTGGCCACGAACCTCAAAACAGTGGAGACTATTACCGTCCAGAAGGCATTGGCTGATGCTGCAAGAAACAAAAAGGATTTAAAGACCTGCATCGACGCAGCTGTCACCAAACAAACGCTGCCTGACCAACATTATCTTAAAAGAGAATAGTCTTTATATATAAGTTATTTTATTTTTTTAGTTTAGGTTTTATTGTATGGTATTATAATAAATCTCTGTTTAGTAGTGTTTCTTTTATTTACCTGTGTGAAGAAAATCAAACTAAACAGTGAAACAAATTTTATTATCACACTCAACTATTAAGAACTATAACTCGATGTGCTTATTTTCTATCCCTCCATTCTCACGCTGCTATACTGTATAAACATATTCCGTGTAAATTACTTCATAGGCATTTTCAATTACACATATCAACATGTAGGCAGACAGTGTATATTTACTACGTCTAACTATTCAAAATAGTCGCTACCACTTCGTAACCTTGTGACCTTAACACCTACGAACAAACATTGCGATTTCATTTTAGCCAATTGTCGCCAACGTCTTGCGACAGACGTCGTCTTTAGTGCAGTACAATATTGATTATTCGGCGATAACATCTAGCCAAGAATGTTTTCAACTCCTTCCGATTTTTCCAACAGTACTCTCCTAAGCCTGAAACAATGTGAAGATTTAAATAAATTACTTTTTTTTACTTTTATTACTGTCACAGTAATATCTCTTGAAATCAGTCGGTCACATTCAAATAACCTTTAAGCTGCTTTCAGACTACGCTATAATATAATAGCATATAGTATATAACACAACAATATCGCGCACCATACATTGTTATGGACAGCCAATAATATAGTGTACAGTACAGTGTGAAGGTGTTGATGCTATTATATTATAGCGTAGTCTGAAAGCAGCTTTAGTGAGTATATAGGCAAGTAAATTCACATAGAAAGCAGTTATAGGGGATTGTTATATTTCAATTGATTAGAGAACTAGGTAAAACCATATAACCAAATTATATAATCAGAATACTGTTATAATATACTAGCTTTTGCCCGCGACTTCGCTCGCGTTAATTTAGATTTTGACAATCAATTCGGGTTGTATTTTGCTTATAATAATATAATTCAACATGATTCGAAAGACCCGTGGCGCAATCTATTATCATAAGAACGTTATTGTATTTTTCCTCGGGAACAGTGGTTTTTTTCGGGATGAAAGGTACCTTATGTCCGTTTCTATACATTTGACAACGTGAATTCAAAATTTCAGGATAATTGGTTCAGTGGTTTAGGCATGAAAAGGTAACAAACAAACTTATTTTTGCATTTATAATATTAGTAAGGATAAGGATAATACAGGATTGCGGATTATATTGTACCTAAATTAATATTGTTGAGACAGGGTTCTTCGTAATACTAACAATATTAATTCCAACACCCCTCATCACCCCCCATCCCTCTGTAAATTCCAACTCTTTCCAGCGCATGCATTAGAAAATATCTAGACTTATATTTTACGAAAAGCTGTAATCCGAGTTCTAGGGTAAAATAAACTTGGAATTAATTCAAGAAAATAAAACAAATACATAAGCTTTTAATGGTCACCATGTTCCGTGTCCATGTCATGACCTTGGCCTGCCTCCTGCCGATGGTTTATGATCAAAAGTGCAAGTGGGTATGGGTAAGTACCTCCAGCCGGTTCCAAAACATGTCTCGTGGATCACCTTGTGATGTTTTTCCTCAGTCGATTTTGAGAAATGCACCATGACGTCATAGGTATAGCAGATGGTCATCGCGACTGGCTGCATGCCCTTATGATCGCAAGGGCCCTGACATTATCATCGACATCGGACGAAATTAAAGACAGTGACAACTTTAAGGGTCAAAAGTTTTATCATCTTACTGAGTGTTTAAATTAATCAAAAAAGTTTGTTTATTTTTGTAAAAGCAAGTTGTTTATCGGGAACAAAATGCCTGTCCCAGAACTTTAATTGGCAAACATCGATTTACGAAAAACCCACGTTATACTCCAATGATTTCGAATATATCAAGATCAAGTGGGTACCAATTTTTAGCTATTACCAATTCCTACGCCCCCAAATTCCTTTTTTGAGATATTCCTGTTGCTGAATATTAAATATTCTCCCAACATAAATGAAAGCTTTATACACTTATGAATCTCTTCGTCTTAGCACATACCTAAAAGCAGAGACGTGATAAGTCCCACAATAAGTAGGATGAGTGCAGATCGTACGTCAGTGGCTCGAGCGGAGGCGAAACCTGGGGGTGGTGCACATTGGGGCATGTCGGGAACCAAGGCTGCTTCCAGACGAGCCAGCGCGCCGCCGCTGCGCAACTGCAACAGACTATCAACAAAGAGTTGTCAAAGCAGAAGCAACCAGACGTGCGATCTGCTTGTTGTGAAAGCAGATCGCACGTCAGTGGGTCGAAGGCGAAGCCTGGGGGAGTGCACACTGAGGCATGTCGGAAAATAATGCGGCGTCCAGACGAATCAGCCGCCGCCGCCACACAGCTGCAACAGACTAACATCAATGAGTTGTTTGCATCGGGAACGGTCCGAGCTACCAGTGTTCAGGGGTCTATGTTTATTATTATTAATTAAAACACATTTTTTTCAGCACTTACTTAAATGTACAAAATAGTCTGATAGTAAAAAATACAATTGCACCATTACAAAGCAAAGGCAACGCAATAAGCCACTAGAAGCATTTATTATTTATGTTCAATTAAAGTGTGCTTGAATTAATCAATCAAAATGTCCATTGGAAGCTAGAAGCTACATCCACTGCACCCAGAGCGGGAGGAGTTATTTGATGATTTCACATCCGTAAAAAAAAAAGACAGTAATATAACAAATCAATACATGCTGATTGCTGAAACATAACACATTTTCATACAATTTATACTAGCGTTATTGTTTACACGCTGTGATGGTATCCAACAGGCGTTAATCCAATTATCAAACAAAATTACATGTATCGCTTAATTCAGCAGCATGAAAATTTTAGGTTAAAATATCTGAACCGGAAATCATAAACTCAATACATATCTCGACATTCAATGTATATGTTTTGTTTTTATATTTTATCTGTAAAGATTCGTTCGCACTACGCCGACCATGTCACGTAAGCACTTTTCAAGGGAAAAACTCTTTGCGGTAAAATCAATTGCTAAAACTCTTGAACAGTTTAACTTCAATTACCTTTACCTAAAAAAAGGACACAAATTGTTGCAAAAAATGGCAATCAATAAATACAAGTTACGTTAAGGACGTGTTTCCTGTAAAGTTAATATGTTCCCATGTTTCCAGAGATGTATTCTGAAAGTTGCAATCACTTTCAGACAATTAATATTTAGTTTTGGGCGCAAAAAGGACATTTGAAAACGTTTCAAATACCTTTTTGCACCTAAAACGATTGCAACACCTAATCAAGGGTAATTATTGCAATTAAAAATTAATCATTTAGCGCAATATAAAACGATACTTCATCATTTTTGAAGTAGTATTAATTAATTCTTCGCCCCCTCCACCCGACCGCGCGGACCTGAGGACGAAGGTCGGTGGAACTGCGCGCGGTACCGAACAGACTCTATGGATAATGTACTGAAGTATCTGTCAGTGTCCAATGTAGCCAGTCTGCAATTGGTCCATACCAACCAGTTTGATCAAACCTTCAATTACTAACTCCAACTTACGAGAGCAGGGTAGGTCTAGCGTAGGGCGACTGCCGCGGCAGAGGGAAGGCGAGGTGCGCTCGAGTAGAATACACCGGCAGTTCCCTGACCGCGCAGCGACCGCGAGCTTGACTCAGAGACCTGAAAGACAAAGTATTATCTGATGAGTCTGTAATTTGGGGACAATGGGACAACAACTGCTGGGACTTAGGACTCCTCTCTATGACGAGGTGTGCAGCTGGTCCAGTGAGAGTTGATGGATTAACAATGAACGGCCAGCCTGTACGGGATAAGTTTTAATGCTTAAGTGCATAGTTGTTACAGTAGATGCAATATTACTGATATAATTAAGACGGTTTGCTATTATACAAAATTATGAGCACCCACACGTGGTGACGATCGATTGTAAACCAAATGCAAGAGACACAACTGCTTATTTGGCGTGAATTGAGTTAAATTGTACAACTGACCGTACACAGCCACTAATAACTACAAGGTACAAAAAGTTTTATACAGGTGAATACAAATTGCAATCCTCCATCCTGGCCAACATCAAACAAATCAATAAATGAATAGACTGAACTGAACAAAATAATATTGCTAGAGTTCATGATACCAGACAAATGTAGACTATATCCAATCTCTATTTACACACACATCATGGATTTATGGGATTTCAGTGTTAGAAACATAAATGTATGCCTATGTACGGCGGAACGTAAAAC
Source organism: Noctua pronuba (assembly GCA_905220335.1). NCBI lineage: Eukaryota > Metazoa > Arthropoda > Insecta > Lepidoptera > Noctuidae > Noctua > Noctua pronuba. The sequence goes on along the minus strand of LR999903.1, from coordinate 11,058,781 downwards.
AATTTGTACATACCACATTTTATGAAAATAAATATACTTACTTACTCAACTACTTATGCTAAAAGCATATGTACTGTGTGAACGACAGATGTCGCTGACGGCTTGGTGCAACACAAACACTACTACAGTTACCTAGTTTCCTTGTTGCTAGTGGCAAAGTATACTTAAAAATTACACTCCTTTTGTGCTTATCAGCATGCAGCGCTCCATTCAATGGATGTGAAAAGATACCAGGCTTTAATTGTGTCTCAGCAGAGCCCCGTTACAAGAGGAGAGGGAACGGGCAACATTAAATTGGTGTTCAAGCTTTCTCATCACGGGCTGCCAAGTCCGAAATTAGTAGTAAAAGAATGACTTGGCAAGAACATGCAAGTGCGGGGTGGTTGAGAGTCCTCGGCCAAGAGGTGTGAGACACGAAGGCACAATAGATTAATAAGACGCGGTGCTTAACAGGCGAGGCGATATAATATACACATAGGTTCGCTGCCTCGTTGGTCGAGTAGTCGCAAGTGGGAATGCCGAGCATGAGCTCCTGGGTTCGATTCCTCGGGCAAAGTGTTATTGGGTTTTTCCTCCAGGAATTTCTCAGTAGCAGCCACGGAGTCTGAATTTGTGCTCGCTTGATGGCAGTAGGCTCGGCCTCTATTACATGGGGCTTAAAATATAACTGGCGAAATGTGGGTGTAGTACTAGGTACACCTCTGCCTAACCCTTCGGGGATTACAGGCGTGATTTAGCGACAAGGATAGGATCTATTGTGCTTATCAGTGGATTTAAACCTCATCTAGCAGCACGGAATCGCACTTTTCCATGCTCCTATCCTTTTCTGTCGCTCAGAACCGTCATTTGCTAGAGCGAGAAACAAAGCGTTCAACAGCACATACTATTTTACCTTAAGGTGGAGCGCGCTACTCTTTGTCCCGCAAAGAATGCATAGTCCTGCCTCGCGGCTCGTGCTAAGCCCTCCTCGGCCGACGATACTAAGTTATCGGCGTCAGAATAGCCTCGAATGTAGAAAGCATTCAACTGCACGTCTTTTGTTGACTGCAATGAAAAGAATAACCCATTATCGAAGCGGAAAACAGTATTTCTCGAACCTGCCACGGAAAGATGCCATTTGTATTGTGTGTTTAAATCTGATTTCTCATAAAATATATGTATCGTTCAATCGTTACTGTATAGTAACACAAATGTATTTCAAGAAACACATACAAAGAAATCCACTCAATTTCGCCTCATTGCACAATTTTAATGTATCATTCTGGAAATGCAGAGTGACAAAATAACCTTTTGTGGGATGTAAGCTGCTGGTACATAGTGTATTTGTTAATTCATAGTCATTTTGAATGGAGTGCATTGTTTCTTGTTGTCCTACTTTTTGTTTTTCTATTCCTATTTATTTGTTTCTTAGGCGCAAATTACACAGAAACGGCGTAAGGCGTAAGGTGCGGCGCAGGCGTGGAATTTTTAAGGAAACGAAAGAACGGCGTGCCTGCGCCGCGCCGCTTTAGTGTAATTTACGACATGTCGCCGTACATTTTGTATGAAAATGTTTTGAAGCGGCATCATGCCTGTGCCGCGCCTTTACCTTTCTGTGTAATTCGCGCCTTATATACCGTCCGGTAGGTAACTTATTACAATTAAATATTGCGGAAATACAAATACAATAAAACACTGATTTCGTTTATTTTTATATTTACAATATCAGCTTACACGACCAAATATTGCCTTTGACCGTGGCATTCTCTGACCCCCGGCTTCGTGCAATTTTAATAGTTTCCAAATTTCTTTCTGTTTACTTATAAGATTATATCCATTTTGTGTCAAGGAGCTGATGTGTTGACAGAGACGAGAAGGTGGTCACATGCTCTGGTACCACAATACTATTATGGTAGAACCGAATGAATGAAGTAATAAGGCCAAATAAAACACCTGAATCGAAAAAATCGTCCTACTGTTTATAAAGACGGTTCATGAATTCTTCAACTACAGCGAGCGCTTCTTACTCTTAATAGTTGTCAATAGAGTTTAAGTGAATTTGATCCGAAGTCCCTGGGAGGTCAAGAATAACTCTAATGGATTTTTTTGTTGCAGACTCAAATACTCCTTAATGAACATTCCTTTTCAAAGCGAAGTGCGTCAGTGCCCTTTTAACACGTAATGATGTTTCATTTTTGTTTTCTATGGGCAAACAGTTTTTTCGTGCGCGTTCAAAAACATTTAGTAATTATTCACATTCGCAAAAATCGTTTTGGCTAACTCAAAGAGCGAATAAGATTTCGTTTAAATTTTTCGCATAAATATGTCGTGGGGATAGCAACAACAATCTTAATTTATATTGGAAAGGCCTGAAAGGGAAGAGGATTGTAAATTCAGAGAAGACAAATTAATTAAAATCTATTCAAATTTCGGCTGTCTTTCACCGTTGTTATCCATGCGTTACTCGGCTAGCGGATAAAGATATTTATTTTCAATTTACATGCGTGATGGAACCGAAAAAAACAAATCAACAGTTTTCTTTAGAGCTTTGTGTTTTTGAGAAAACAAGGAGGGTTTTTTCAGCTTTTCCATAGTTGGGTATTAAACCACTATAGGGACCAAACACTACCGTATATTCAAGCAATTCCTTGATCTCATTATTATATACGGAACTCTGAAAACAATTAATTACGTACTGTTTATGAAAATAATTAGCCTGTACGTGAATGTATGTATGTTACAGGCCAAACCTAATTTTGGGCCAAACTGGTTTAACCTGTAACCAGCCAAACTCGATTTAAAGCCAAACTTGTTTGTCCTAGGGCAAACCGGTTTGCTGGTGTAGTCGACGTAGCCCCACGCACTCCTACTACATTTCTATTTGCAGGGTTTAAAGTAACCGGAGTCGGGGTGCCGCATGTCCCGAGCTCGCTTCGCTCGCTCTTTGGCCTAGAATAAACTAGGTTTGGCCTGTTAACGGATTTGGCCGGTAACGTATATAACACAGAGCAAAAAAAAATCTTAAAATTAGATTTTTAACCTAAATTAATTTTCAAGTTTATGTTTTCGGCTTATGTGTAGCATGGTCGAACGTTTGACTGTGGTAACCCTCTGACTTGGAGCTGGCCTAGCGTTATACGGAGTTTCAATAAAAAAAGAGGCCAGCGTATATTGGTTTTGTTACCACTGAGGGCGACAGGACTGTATAGTAATCGCTGGAAAAATCTTGACAAATTCTTCACATCTTTAGTCAAACCTTGAGCACTTTTATTCTTTTTGGATGCACGTTTATAGTTTATTGTTGGTTAAGTTTGATTATTGTAGTTTATTTAATTGTTTTTAATTTCAAATGTTAAATAAGTGATGTTTCATACATTTCAAACCTAAAGTGTTTGGATTTCATGCGTAAAATGCTTACCATAAGGTACATTTGATCAGCTCCATTCCTTATATACCCGATCTTGAAGTTAGGCGAATGTAGAACAGCAGCTATGGTGTCAACACTGGCAACGCGAACTGACAGCACAGAGGTTATGAACGCCGCGTACGCGTTGTATGTGACCACGGCGAAGAACAGGCAGACGATCAGCAGAACACTCCCAGACGGGTTTGTGGGAGTCCATGTCCCTCCTGCAGGAAAAATAAAAGATATAAAACAACCTTTTTCCCAATTTGGTATATTCGAGTCGTCTTTATGCGAGTGCGGATGAATCCCAGTAATTAAGGTACATAGGACCTCTGTCTATCTGACTTGCACAACCAGAAAATTCAGATAATTGTCTGGCTTTCTGTCTTCTGACTTCACATAATCAAGACAAGATAAGTAAGACTTTTACTTAGTAAAGGAGATTGGGCGAAATTGCCCTTGCGTCCAATAGCGTTAATATATATACCAATGGATAGATCTCTTTAAAAAGAACATTTCTTATTATGGGGACTTCTCCCGATTCAGAGTCAGAGAGGAGCTACAGAGCTCTACTGTTGAGAAATTAAGTTGGATTAAATACTGTTATTTCGTCAATTTATTAACTTTCATTAATATTGTACGTTTCAAACATCATACTATAAGCCTATAAAAGTCATTTTCAAAATAATGTCATCTTTAAATGCTATTTTAGGAGCAAATCCTTAAAGTAACTGAAGCTTGGACAGATCGTTAGTACAACTCCAACGCCCAATAGAGTTAGGATATGTATTAATGGATTGATCTCCACAAGAAGAATATTTCATGCTTTGACAACTTTTCTCGTTTCAGAGTCAGAGAGGAGCTACAGTTCGGTGCCTAATCAACTACCTAGTTAGATCAATAAAACCGAACAGACTACAAATTAGCAAAAGTTGTATAGAAGCAAATATTCTAATTAAAAGTTCTTTCGAATGGTGTATGTCTTATAGCTATTGGTTACGCAAAAAATGTTAACTTCTGTGCTCAATTAGACATACATTTAGGTCAATAATTCCGAACAGACTACGAATTAGCAAAAGTGGTGCTACGAGCAAAAGTTCTCTTTAAAAAGCTCTATCCAATAGTGTATGTCTTATGGCCATTAGTTGCCCGTAAACTCTTAATTGTTTGTAAATAACATCTTAACTTCGGTGTCCAACTAGTGATATATTTAGGTCAATAACTCCGAACAGACTTCGAATTAGCAAAAGTTATGTTAGTAGCAAAAGTTCTCACAGAAAAGCTCTCTCTAATGTTGTATATTTTATTGCTATTGGTTTCCCAGAAAACCTTAACTTCGCTGCTCAAATAGTCACCTATTTAGGTCAATAACTCCGAAAGGAATACGAATTAGCTAATGTGATGCTAGTAGCAAAAGTTCTCATTGAAAAGCTCTATGCAATGGACTATATGTTATTACTATTGGTTACCCAGAAAACCTTAATTAGTGCCAAGAAAATTTTAACTTCGGTGCCCAACTAGTCAGCTATTTATGTCAATAACTCCAAACGAAATAGGTATTGGCGAAAGTCGTTAAATGGCAAAGGTTTTCCTTGAAAAGTTCTATACAATGGTGTATATCTGATTGCTATTGTTTACCCAGAAAATCTTAACTTCGGTGCTCAAAAGTCACCTATTTAGGTCAATAACTCCGTACAGAATACGAATTTTTAAAAGTCGTGTAAGTAACAAAGGTTCTCCTTTAAAAGCTCTATCAAATGATGTATATTTTATGGCTATTAGTTGCCAAGAAAATCTTAACTTCGGTGTCCAAATAATCAGTTATTTAGTTCAATAACTCTGAACGGGCTGCGAATTAATAAAAGTAGTTTTAGTAGCAAAAGTTGTCATTGAAAAGCTCTCTGCAATGGAATATATGTTATTGCTATTGGTCACCCAGAAAATCTTAACTTCGGTGCTCAAATAACAAACGAATTGGCGAAAGTCGTGTTTCCGGCAAAGGTTCTTCTTGATAAGGTCTACGCAGTGGACTATATGTTATTACTATTGGTAACCCAGAAAACCTTAATTGGTTGCCAATAAATCTTAACTTCGTTGTATAACTAGTTACCTATTTAACTCAATAACTCCGGACGTACTGCGAATTGCCAAAAGTCGTGTTAGTAGCAAAGGTTCTTCTTAAAAAGCTCTTTTCAATTATGTATATCTTATGGCTATTGGACCTTGGGGCAAATGCCTATACATCGGGGCCCATTCTCCTTTTCTAAAAAAAAAACGAAATCTGAAACCTTTCTAGTTCTTGCTGAGCAAATAACGATATCTTGCTAGTAGATTAGATTTCGTGATTTTATTCGTGTCAAAGGGATAAAAAAAAATCTGGGCTGCGAGACTGTTCGAAAGAGATACCGCGGCCCTGGAACAAACAAAGAGCAAAGAAGGAACATGGATGGCACTCCCTGTGTTAGACTTTTACTGACTAAAACACTCCGCCCAGAGCGGGGGGGGGGTTATTTGATGATTTCCAATCCAAAAAAAAAAACGTGATAAAAATCTTAATTTCAAGTAGTCTGTATTATAATGGTACGTCGTGATGGCCCAACACCAGATGTCTAGATATTCGAATATGCCAGAAATGCCTTTATGATATGACTGCTTTCAATAAAACTCTAGCATCCGTATCTATAGGCAGGTTTAAGTAATTACTTCTGCAAAAATGTTTTTGGAAAAGACAAACATTTAAACGAAGAACCGTCTAAAAAAGTAAAGCTAAGAATTATAAATTCGAAATTTTTGACAGTTCTAACTTCAAGCGACTACTAAACTACAGAATAAAAATTGTATCTTAAATTATTACTTTTACTCAAGAATCTAAACTTATAACGCAGTCAATGTTTTAATTTACGCTCAAACGACTGATGTGGTACCTACTAACTACCTCTACTAAGTTTAATTTTACGGAATCCCTGACAAACATTCGCCTCCCACTTGATCGGAAAACCGACGCGGTCTAACTACCTCACTTCATGAATATAGACAAAATTTTGTCTAATCTCATCTCAGTATGTGCCCAGAGGTAGGACGCGGCACTAGTACTACCTTCGACTCTTGGTTACCCTTGGTTACCTGGACATGAAAATATAATAAGGACAAGGTTAGTGAACATCTCATATCTCTTATATATTCTAGGTTTCTATGAGCTGGTAATTAGTAAACTAAACACTAACTTAAATAATTGATGTTCCGTTGAACTGAGTTCAGCAAACCACTTGTTGTTTCAAGTACGGTTTCGAATTAGATTTAGGTTCTTAGAATAATCCAATTAAATCCTTGAAAGCAGAAGTACTTCAAGAATAGTTCAAGTACTACATTAACTTACACAGCCTGTCAGTATTATTATTATTTTACAATTAATTGCCTCGTTGGTCAAGTGGTAGTTGACTGCTGAGCCCAGTGGATTTCCAGGGCGGGAAAAGTATTACTGGGTTTTTTCATCAGGATTCTTTCAGTAGCAGCCATGGAGTCTGGATTTGTGCCCAGTTGATGGCTATTGGCTCGCCCTCATATTACTAGGAACTTAAACTTAACTCATGAAATGTGGGTGTACTACAGACCACCTCTGCCTAAACCTTTCTTGTAAAACCAGGCGTGATATAAAGTTGCTCCATTAATTTTCTAAATTTCAATTTGGTAACTAAAACAGCTTCCAACTTGACACTATTTTATACAAAGATAAAATGTGGATACTACTGATACACCTCTACGTAACCCTTCGAAGATAACAAGCGTAATGTTAGTGGACAACAAACCTTGCTGACAGAGTATCCCAGTAGACCAGATCAGGGCTTCAGTGTATCCCATGCGTCGTTGATTGACGCTGTCGACGCACAGAGTGGAGGAGGCACGGCTGATGATAACGATGGCAATGGCAGCCATCAGCACCACAGCCACCACGCAGGCCACCAGACGCACGCTGAACGGAGCCAGGAATATGTCGCGCACCGTCGACGTCTCTTGCTGACGAATATAGATGTTACAGCTGAAAGGAGATCTGTCTGAGGAATGGAGCCTACACAAAAAAGCACGAAAGTTGCCCACCTACTCAACAGATTTGGTGTGTCTGTGCAGATCTCATAAAAACAATGTTTTTTACTAAATTAAAGAAAAGTCGCTAAAAACAACAAATAGATTAAGTTTTTATGTTGTCGAGGAAGAACAAAAGCTTTTAATATTCCATCATAAACAAGGTTCATGGTTCATTAACATTTTAATATTCTATTTCAAAGGATATTTCACGTCAAACAATCGTCTCGTAAAACTTAAGTTTCTTAGCCAAGCCAAGCCTTTTACGAAGTCTACAAAACAATACTAAATTAATTAAAATGAACTGAGAAACAACTACATATTATAATTATTATAACGTCAAAACCAGTCCCAAAAATCCCATCAAAAGACCCAAAGTTGTACTAATTATTTAGTTTAGGTAGAGCGATACCTAATAGCAATTCGCTAAAGAACATAACATAACATCACGCTAGTAATCCCCAAAGGGTTAAGCAGAGGTGTACCTAATAGTACACCCTCATTTCGCCAGTTATGTTTAAATCCCCCATGTAATAGGGGGCGAGCCTATTGTCATCAACCTAAAGTATATCATACCTAGATAGTTGCCATCCGAGCCATCTCATCTGCTCATAGTCTGAAAGACTGATCGCAAGATTAAACAAAGAAAAAATTAATAATACCTTGATAGTAAACGCGCAAAAATATTTATCTAGTACCTCTATCGGAAAAAATAAAAATACCATTTCTAAGGTAGCATAATGTAACTATAGTATTCGTTTGAGAGCGGAAAAAAAACAGGTCATCATCTGCTAAATCTCCAAATAATATATTCTTATTAGGTATTTTTCTAAAAGTAACTTTGCTACCGTCATTGTCATGAATAAAATTAATTTCGATTGAAATTATTATGCGAAACAAAACAAAAAAAATTGCTTTACGTCAGACAAAAGAAAGTCACAAAAGTTAAACATTTTCCTGTATTCAACGGGGTTGTAGAGTAAGTGTTTAACTGATGTCAAAATTACGATTGTTTTCTTGACATCGTATAACTTCAGATGGAATGGATGGAATTGTGTTTAATTAAATTGATCTTAGCTCTCTAAATATTCAATATTTTTGTTTGAGACTCCCACAACAGAACATCCCTATTCTGTTCACGCTGAAAGCAGAAGCACCGTCACCATCCACGGATAATGTTACCTTTCGATTGCGTTTCTTTTAATATCAAAAGATGCAAATACTTGTATTCACTTACATTGACAATTAATTAGGTGTCGCTTATTGGTACTGAACACGGACACAAGTTCTCTTTTTATACAAATTGCTGATGTCAATAAAATTCCTCCTCACTTGTCACTCACATAGTTTCAGCAATGGGAAAGATAAAGTCCATGTCTTGTAGGCGAGCCGCGTGAACAGTCACAGGTTCCAGGGCTACGTCCACGGTGTGGTCCATCAGAGCGCCCAGCAGGCCGGTCCAAGTGCCCTCGTACGTACGGAACCCCAACTTACTGTAGTACCGGATCGATGAACTGAGAACAAACAATCGTAATCTTTGTTTTGACTGTTAACTTTATCAACTCAAACAATGAACCATAAAATGAAAATCTACGTTGCTAAAAGCCAAAACACGTGATTCAATCAAATTGAGGATATTTATGTTCAGAAGTCACTGAAACAATAATTTTGGGTAATAAAAAACTAACGTAGTATTCAATCGCACTGTGAAAAAATGCAGGATGTCATCCAACATCGGTTCAGCAGAGGGACCATCGTCATCCAGCGACGGACCCCCGTCCCCAGTAGAGTTGCATCTTCCTACCACCAGCTCTTCACCCAAGAAGTTACGAGACTCCACTGGGTAGGGAACCTCCACTCCTGACATGGACTGGATGCGATCCCAGTTACCTGAATTTCAGAGATATTATTGGATTTTGGAAGAAAACAAGGGCTTGCTCCAATCGGATACATTTGTTCAGTCGCTTTAATGTACTGGATTAGCCCGGGATTACGAACCATAAAACTCATATGGCACGATTTTTTAGTACATCCATCCGTATATTGCTAATTTGTTATGTAGGTACCTATAATATAATATTATTCAGTAAATAAGTAATATAACTAATTCTGAATAATTCTTTCTTTAGAATCATATTCATACTTACAAGTATGAATATGATTATGTGAACAATGACAGAAAAATTTGACTTACCTAAGAAATAGGCATACAGCGTAGAATTAGTGCGCACTTTGAAATACTGCAAAACACTTATTGTTCTCTCTGTTGGCTCAAGGCGATGAACTACACTCCACTTCTTAAACTGGAAACTCAAAGAAAATCTACTGACATTCAGCATATTAAATAACCTTGAATAGTTGTAGTTGGTGACTCCTGACTGGAACAGCGGTAGCACACTACCATCCCTTTTGTACGTGTTATGTTTCGTCAGATTTCTAAATCTTTCAGAAGTGCGATAGTAGTTCCTCTCGTATTCCGTTTTCATGTTCTGAATTTCGTAAACATCCCGAAATTCATTATACCCTCGATGCAGTCGGCGACTGCGATGATTATTTCCGATTTTGTGATTGAAATTTCCTTTGCACAGTCCGAGGTCATTGGTTTTGGGAACGTAATTACTTTGCGTATAGCTAACGACAATGTTTTGATCAAAGCGAACTGAAGTAGCATTCAGAATTTCGTTGATGAAACCAAAATCCTTATTGGATCGTGCTGTGAGTAGCCAGTCGTTTGATGACGTGTCCATTTTTTGGTCATGTAACTGAAAATAATATATTAATTTAACTAAGGTACTAAAATGACGTAAGCATAAATAAAATCTCTCATTAAAACGATATACTGATATAACGTAGTTTCGTTAAGAACTTTTTAAAAAGTGTAATAAAATCACCTAAGAATATTTTAATCTCTTAAAATTCTAACATTTTCAAAGAAAAATTCCAACATCAAAACAAAAGGCGTCTAATAACTAAAAGCATTAATTAGCAATATTATCAAAGCAATGACGTTACCTTATTGACAAGTTTTGTAAGGTACGCAGTAGCATTTCGTCTTAGACGCGGGGATAAGATGATGATTCCGAGATTAGCGTGCAAGCGAACATTCTGCAATGATTCTGAAGCAGTGGCCACTCCATTGATACTCAGACATTTCATCAGTCGAATGATAGCCCACTGACAACCTGCAGAGAAAATATGAGTCCAATGAAAGGCATATAGTTCAACATCAATAAGTATTATTAACAAGGGCCGTAACTCCTCTTTCTGTAAACATTTGGGCCCACCCCAGAATTGGAGTGAATCTTTATGTCTATTGTATTGGTAGCAAATGTAGCCAATTTTCATATCCCATAACTCTAGGGTATGAATGAGACCATATCAAAGAATCAAAAAATTAATGTAAAACACTCTAACGTTAAATATGACAACGTCGCATTTTCTTAGCTTTAAATATGAATGATTGGTTTGAATGAAATTAATTATGATTGATGATATTTTCGAAACAATGTATTTTTGGACCACGTATTTCTAAGACTTTTTGTATTATTTTTACTTTTAGAATATAACCTTAGAGTTATGGGATATAAAAAACCACGTTGTATAACATGCTGAATGAAATACAATATTAAGGGTATGAGAAGTAATGATCCAAAAAACTAAAAGATCGAAGCGTTTATTAATTACTCATGCTTATTATATTCATCTTAGGTAAACACATTAGTTCAGCACTTTTGAATGAGGGGAAAGAAGTAAATATTTATGCTGGTGCTTCAAATAAATTGTCGTTAGTCTGGTGGCCGCATCTACTTGTAATGTAATGTATTACTCCATACATATATATATTTTAAAGTAAATGGATTTTTAAATAGACATCCTTATTATTTGCAGTTGTACGTGTGATATTTTTTTTTTATGATTAAAATAAATACAAATGAAGTGCATTTGTTGTGTGTTTTTATCACACAACATATTAAATAATCTACATAATTCCCAAGTTAAATTGTAACCCGTAAGAGGAGCAGTAAGCAATAAAATAAGAAATTAATCGACACAAAATATAGCAGAATCGATGGAAACATTCTTTGTTTATATTCTATTGATCCAAATTATTTTTTATTAATAGTTATTTTCATCAATTTCTTTTTCTTGTTACTACGTTATTACACCAACTGAATTTACGAAGTTATATTATAGCGTTACAAACAAAAAGCTGACCGGCTTAAGCCCTTGACAGATGTAATGATTCTTAATGGCGATATAACATAGTTCATCGATGGCACATCGTCATACTGAGTGAAAGTACGTGACAAGGTTTGTGCTGAACAGATTTTAAACAGTGCTTCAGACACGTAGAGGGAACAAACGTGAGAGGCGCAGGCGCAGACTGGCGCACGCAATACATCTCGTGCATTTAACAGATTTTAGTACGACCGGAGCACACGTGGTTCAATTGTGGTGACAGGATTTTTTTAATGTTGTGAATTGCAGTGTAAGTTTTAAGCCGGAAAATATTTGTTGGTGAGTTTTGATCGTTTTTTCTATTATTATGTTTAGTACGGTTTCTTTTTATTCGTTTTGCATTTAATATTTCAGTTCAAATATTTTAATATAATAAAAAATACCTGCATACATTAATTAGTAGGTCACTGAATAAAAATTAAAATTTTAATCTTTATTTTAATTGTTATAAAATTAATAATAAAAACATTTCCTATTTATATTTTTCTGATTATTTTATTTATTTATTTAATCATTTAATGTGAGCAACAAGACTTATAGTGATAATAACTAAGTAATTTATGAAAGACTCAATTATTTTTCCACTAGTACTTATAGTTACAGAACTGCTATACTTTTCAAAGGACAACGTCAATAAAAAAAGTTTTAAAAATATTTTTAGTCTACTTTCTGCATATTTTTAAAATTAAACAATTCAAACATAAATTTTCTGTTTTGTTTTGAGTATAGTATTGGTAAGTATTTACTCTTTCGCTATAGCTATGTAACATTATTCCATTGAAATTAAAATTTAGTAACAAATATATATTTTAGATTTCAATACATACACGAAACACCTATATGTTCCGTTGAAAGTGCCTTTTTACAATAATAACAACACGTAGAAGAAAAATAAATACGTGACTTGATTTTACACAAGTTTTTAAACTTTAGATAACTAGGCAACATTAATCGCTAATAATCCAAATAAAAACTAACTTCCTAACACACTATTATTAACCTACTTGAATTAACTTTTAAATCATTATTAATTGTTAAATAATATTTATTATTTCATTACAATTATAAATTAATTTAAAATTATCACGATCCTTATGAAACAAAAGAGTGACACTGCAAATATTAATGGCTTTATTAGCAACCTACAAACGTTGTGATCGCAAAGATTCGTACGTGCCGTATCTAGTCGCTGTAAGGAAAACATACATTCCGGCATTTTTGTTAACGAACTCATCAGTTTATCAATGTACCGATTTTCTGAGATATCTGAAACTTGCTAAAAAGACACGGTATGACATATTCTTCATTCATACTAATATAATCAATTTAAGAGTATCTCTATCAATCTGTCTGTCTGTTTCACGGCTTGACGGTATATTATTGTTATTAAGCATTTATTTCAGATAAAAATCCATAAATTGTTAGTAGAGACTTAAAACTATGTTAGTAAAACTTATCTAAACTTAAAAACTGTTGGCCTAGAACCCGTGTAACACATAATGATGGTTAAGGTACTGCTGGCACTGTCGCGCACTCGAAGCATCAAGGAGGCTATAAGTTTGCGTACAATTGTTTTAAAACAATCAGTACTAGCCTCATCAAACATTTCTGACGCGCTACAGAAGCGAGGCAGCCCCAGCAGCATTCTAAAACCATTATGATTCTAAATTTCGCCCACAGGCTGCAGGTGTAAAAGTCTGGAAGTCTGGCAGTACGCTTTTAGAGTAACGTTAACTTTTTTGTACACTTTGCAATCATGTTGCAACGCATTGCCAACGCCCTACGTTCCCCCTCAATATCAATGTCAGAGACCTCTCTGACATTGATATTGAGGGGGAACGTAGGGCGTACCTCGGTGACCGAGTGCCCCACTTGTTACTCGCCTCAAAGACACTCCCCGAAGTATCACTGAAAGAATGGATTGAGGTACGTTCCTCAGCAGAACCTTAACATCCGCATCACTAATATTATTTACAAAGTGACCATCTACCGAATATCCGACTCCAGCTCTGCTGAGCTCCTTAATCAGAGCGTTACTATAGAAGTTAAAAAGGCGCGGTGAGCTCAAGCCACCTTGCCTAACCCCACACTCCAACTTATACTTCTCTGAGTATGACCTCCGCATCCTCAGAAGCTTATCCCACAGAATTTTATAAGAGATCAGGACAAAGGCCTTCGACAAGTCCAAAAAACATTATGAACAGATTTAGATTTAATTTTAGCAAACATGTAGAGCATGACCTGGGTTAGGACAAAGGGTACTCTCATGGGTAAATGTTCCTCCTTCACGCGGGCAAGGAGTGGGCAGAATAGAGTTTTTTTTTTGTATTGTAGAATCCCTTTTGTTCTGGCGACATAATTACCTGTTGTATGACTAATGAATTCATACCGGGGCCGTAATTGGTTGAAATCTAATATTAGAATCTTCGCCAACACAAAGTGAAATGCATTTACTTGCAAAACTTTTTGCATTTACAATTTCAAATTTTCTACTTCTTCTGGCTGCTTTTGTCAAATTATAATTGTACTTCTGCCATTCTGTCTTGTCCAAAAAGTCAGGCAGGTTTTCACGTACTCCTTTTTCATTCGCATTATACGCCAACAACGCTAATATAGTACACTTTCTTTGTCTCCGTCTTCAGTCTCCACCCATCAAAACTTAAGGTCTTTAACTATTTTGTACGTTAGGTATAATTAGGTAAAAATAATAAAAAGCGTTTCAAATAAAAAATGATCCGATTAGCAACAGGCACAAAATAAATAATTGGCGTAAATAATTTTCAAAGCCTTTGAAATAATCTGATGATTACCATCATAGCATTAATAAATAGCTTATCATTATTTGTAGTTCCACCTACATATCTAATTTATTTTAATTATTTAATTTTATTTTGATTTTTACTTGTTCTTATTCACCCTTATAATAAACTAGCTGTTCCCCGCGACCTTCGTCCGCGTCAAGTTATTAAAAATAAAATTTTCCCCGTTTTTGCAACATTTTTCATTGCTGCTACGCTCCTATTGGTCGTAGCGTGATGATATATAGCCTATAGCCTTCCTCGATAAATGGACTACCCAACACTGAAAGAATCATTCAAATCGGACCAGTAGTTCCAGAGATTAGCGCGTTCAAACAAACAAACAAACAAACAAACAAACCCTGCAGCTTTATAATATTAATATAGATAATGTAATTCGTTTACAAAAATAAACAATAAGTATTCTATGTTATTCTATTGATTTGAACTATGGTCTTTTTAAGCCATAGTTCGAAACAATAGTATAGTTCATAATTAACATAATTCATAATTTTAAATGTCACATGATATGAAATGTATTGTATTGTAATTTTGGTATTTTATTTATTTGGTTTTGTTTTAATACAGGGTGAACGTTTAAAACTTTAAATCTTATTCCAACCTCTGTACCACAATATTTTTGCAACAAACTTGATTTTATATGTGTTATCTACTAAGGCTTCACCGTAGCGCTCTCCGTCTGTCTATTCGTCTGTCTGTGTAGTGTAGGGCTGAATCTTTTTACCCGCAATTATCCTATGAAATTTATACGGAACACGCGTTAGGTATAATGGCCTCCAACATGGCATAGTTTCGTAGGTACACCGACGGAAATTAGTAGGTACGCATTTCCTACTCGCACCTGACCGGCAGAATATTAGGACCAAGAATAAAAAAATCATTATAATGACTTCTTTAGACAATAAAGAAACCATCTTTCCATGATAATTTAATCCTTTCACAGAAGAGTTAACTCAGTGATAATTATATTGTGATCACAGTTCAAAGAATTTTACAAAGGCGTGATTTACGGCAAGAGATTGGCTAATGCTCTTACCTACATACATATGTAAATACACAGGTAACTAACATCATTTACCTAAAGTATATTAAATATTTCATTGTTATTATTGTTGTTTCATTGTTCCATGTATGAATACATTGAATTGTATGCTAACAGTTACCTAGGTATAATTTCAATAGCATAAAAGCAAAAAAAAAGCACCTGCACAATGTAAAGGCACCTATATAGGACAGATCATCGGAGATCCAGGTCGTGGTCTAGAATTTCATTCAGCCGTCAAACGGTAGGTGGTGTATAAAACATACAAACAACAAAACTTTTATGTTATTTTTTTAATATATAAATTCGTCAATAAATATCATAACTCATCTGCCTAGTCTTTTCCCAGCTATGCTGGGGTCGGCTTCCAATCTAACCGAATGCAGCTGAATACCAGTATTTTACATGGAGCGACTTGGCAAGACTGGTTGTCAGACTTTTTGGGCCACTACCTAACGACTGTCAAAGATCTACAAATTACACCCGGGACCAACGCCTAAATGTGCTTTCCGAAGTACGGAGGAAATGGGTGGTCACCCATCCACAGTCCAACCTAGGCAAGCACGGCTTAACTTAAAGATCGACCCGAGCGGTTGTTATTATTTAGCCCCGAGCTCCTATCCTCATCAATAAATATCATAAAGCAGGAAATAAATACTTCCGTACAAATGAAGTCCTAGCTACCCTTGATTTAGGTTGACCAGTGAACTTGACTCTCAAAAATAAATTGAAATTATTTAGTAATCGCGTAAGGTAAACCGGAGCTTTTGAGGAACAAAGCCTTGATTGGCGCGAACTGAACGATTCCGCTTGTCTGAGCTCGCACTGACCTACATAACATAAACTATAGGTATTTTTTACCTACAAATTGCAAGGGCCGTTGTTCATGTTTCATAATATTATTATGCATTGCATTACCAATCCGGTTGTGATCTTCGAAGTAAAGGTGTACATACTTGTATGGTCGCGTGATTATTTTACAAATTCGTAGTGGCCTTTAATCTCGTGTGCAGATGTGCTGATATTTATCAAATACTTTGGTAATATAAGTCTGCTTTAAAAAGTTTTATGGAATGACAATTTAAAAAAAACGAATTCTAACCTGATTTTAATCGACCAAAGATTAGAATAATTGAACGAATGGACTTAGCTCGCGCTCTATCACGTGATAGAGTTTTACATCACTTTCATTACATAATATTATCTGGAGTAGATTTTTAGAATAAGCCTTTCTTAAGGAGTGCAAACGACGATATAAGGAACATCTTTCTATTTTTTACGGTTTTAATCGTTCAGTGGTAGAAGCTGTGCGTTGTTAGTCCGTCATAGTAACTACTTCCTCCATCAATTATGTGCCTAGTTGCGTGGGCGTAGAGGCTACGCAGCAATCCCGCGTTTGCGTAGCGGCTACATCGCATCGGCGTAGCGACTATGCGTCATCATGGCGGCTACTATTTAGTTATAGATCAAGATCCATGAACCAGCATTTTTCTAGAGTACTGAATTTAACTTGAATGACGTTTCTGTGAAAAAAATATAATGTTAACGTCATCATTACCTGCATGTTTGATCTATTAATCAGCGAGCAGATGCGACTATAAAATCACTGATTCATGTGAAAAACCGGCCAATAATTTAACAAAACATGACGCCTGCGTTACCTGAAGCGGTAGACACAGTTGTACAGTTAGTACATTTAAGTACTTTTACCATACAAAAAACCAAATTTCCGTCAAGGTTCGGCCAAACAGATACGGACAAATGTCGGACGCGACTTCGGTTTCTTGCGTTACCTAAGAAAATAAGTATCGTATTCCACTACATACCTTGCTCAAGGTCTGGAGTGTAGATAACAGCCTGGTGCCACCCGCGCCACACGGCATACTCCAACACAAAGGGAAGCGGCGCAAGCGCAGCCTCCGGGCAGTAAGCGGTCACGGACAGCCCTTGCGCCATCATTAAGTAGGAAATCACGTAATGAAATTTCATCTTGGTCCGAAATGTAGGTGTTGATGTTTCTTAAAACATAATGAATAGTATTTTAAGCCCGTTTTCACGGTGAAACCTAAATGTTAAAAGCCCACTGTTAGGTTTTCAAAGGTCAGCTCAGTGAAGAAAGTATAAAATCCAATAGCGCACATACTCAGTTAGGTAGCGTCTAATGTTAGTGAAAACACCCACTTGTATTGTATTTTTCCATATCTTCTCTTATCTGAAGTCCACTAGTAGGATTTGAAGTCCACTTTTGCCTCAGTTGTATTTTTTCGAATTATTTTTTCTTCATGCGTTTATTATGACATTATTGTTTTTTTTTAGATGCCAAAAAAAACTATGTTATATTGTTATTTAAAATAATTTCCACTGTACTGCGTACTTGATTGTACTAACACGAAGTTTATTATCGACATCAGCCAGCCACCGAAACAAGAGAAAACCCACACGACCGTTAAACTCAAAATAGAGTCCGAAAATAATCCATTTTAAAGAAAACCAAGCCTGTAAGAAAGACATCAATCAATTAATCAAATCAATCCTTACTAATACAATCACAAATATAAAAGTGAGTTTGTTTATTTGTTTGTCACGCCTTCATGTGCCTTAACAGCTCAACGAATTTCGATTTGATTTGGCAGTCAGGTAGGACATGAGTTTGGACACATGATATGGCATTTTATCCCAGTAGATTAAATTATTTTATTATTTACAAAAAATCCATGCGAGCGAGGAGGCAAGAATAAGCTAGTGAATCACAAAGAACTCACGAAGTGATTGATGTGTTTCTTCTACATTGTTCTATTCGAGTCTATTCATTTTCTGCCACACACGAAACGTCGGAGACCGTTCGAAACCTTTGATAAATGGGTTATTTATTTATATGAATTTGAATACATTTTGTACATTTATTTTTATCTCTATCTTTAGTTTAATATACCGGATGAATTGTTTATCATTTATTGCACTGCATTAATAAAGCCATAAATGCAGACAAGGCCCTTTCCTCGGTCACGGTCCACGAACCAATTTCCGGAAGTAATATAATACAAAATTCTCTCCGTTAAATCCGAATTAAGACATAAATGACGCCAAGAACAAGGTGGTATTGATATAACATAAAACCTGAAATGGGATCATTGTACTTATTTATAAACTATACTTCATTATAAACGACTTTTACTGGACTTATCTTGAAATTTCGAATAAACCCCTATAGCGAGTTACACAAACAGAAATTTTTAGAATGCTTAGCTGATTTTTTTCACGTTTTGGGGGTCCAGTCCCTTAGTTGGTGAGTACAATGACCCGTTTTCAGTTATTTTTATTGACCACATAATGTTGAGTCAATTTTTAGACAATTTTCCGCATTTCTAACAATTTTAGAAAAGGAGTGACTACCATGCCGGGTTCATCATTCTAGGTTCTGATAAAATTCCAAGAAAAAAATCTTCACATTTATGTTAAACGAAGCTTTATTATGACGGTTTGGTTAACCCTTTGCTGTAGGTCAACCCAAAGAATCCTTGATTCCCGCATGCAAAAGCCCTCCTAAAAAATGATTGCTTTTGAGTTACTGAGTTGAGTATCTGACGTGTACCCATGCTAGCCGATAAACCCCCGTACGTATAAAACCGTAATCAAATTATACGGGTCACTCTAACCCGTTTGCAGATCATAATGTCCTGAATGTTACTTTGACCTACATACATATACTCAAGCCTTTTCCTGGTTGTAGGCAGAAATAGCTGAACGCTTCTTCTTACCTTTTGCTTTTACCGCGATCGCTTTATTTTCGTTAAATGTAATGTAGGTGAGGTTATCTGTGGTAGGTACAAATCTCCGTGGAAAGGCATGCGCTTTTGGAATCATCGTCTGTCTTCAGAAAAACGAACGCTCAAAGACTAAAATTAAATAGAGTGTTACAGCCATGGAAATGCTGCCTATTTTGCAAAATAAGGATTACAAAATAAATAATGAGATGTTCATGCTATATCGGAAACATGCGGATTACCGAAGCACCTACCTTTCCTGGGTTAAGGTTATTTATGTAGCGACGTCCCGTTTTGGTAACTTTCCTGTTTCGCCAAGTTTTGAGTATCTAAGTATTCATAACAAAACCGCTTTAAATCTCAGAGGATTACGATTAGTCGGGCTTTCAGGGTGTAAGTAATCCGTAGGTACATAATGTTAGTATACAGTAGATTTAACAAATACGAAAACACTCTGTAGATAGGTACCTACTTATTCAATTTTTCTTATAACGAAAATTATTTCATAAACTGAAAGAATAAATCTGTATCATTGAAACCATTACCCATTGTAGAACATGTACCCACGTGAATAATTTAACTTTAATTATTATAAATGAGAATAATTACACTCGAATAATTCATATTACCTAGGATACCTATCTACATAATATTTATACGGACAACACAGAGCATAATAGATTGCGATGACAATGTCTCTAAGATGCGCTCTATAAAGGGTGTAAAAAGACCCTTAACGAAGCCGAAAGGCACTTGTTCTCCTCGTCATTGTGATCATTTTTTTGTTCTGGACCATACCTGGGAACCTTCTAGTTACGGAGATATTGGGGGTCAAAGTTCCAATTTTTTCACAAGTTTTTATTTAAATACTACTTTTTAAGGTTCTTACTTTACTCCAATTACCTCCATGGTCCGTTTACTATTCAAAGCATCCATCAGAAATAAGTTTTGAGCGCATTATATTGAGTTTTACCGTAAAATGTGATTTTTGACCCCAAAAAAAAATTTTGTTTCCCAGCAAATTTTTTTGCGTAAAGTTACTTAGTTTGATGTACAGAATGCTTGGTTGACGGCTTGGTGAAGGGTCTGTTTACACCCCGTAGATGTGAAAGGTCAGCCATGTTAATAGCATAATTTTTATAATTTAATTTTAATTACATATAATATCGGGCTCTCTGGCAGATTTTCATCCAATCTGTATCTCTATATAAATGGAATAATCCATTCTTTGTTTCAGTAAGCAACAATGGCTCCAATAACGTTTACGGAGACCGAACTGGAGCAGCCGCTCCATACAACCGACTACGTAGAGTACAAGCTTCATCACCCAGCCAAGGACACCAGCGACACCAGAGCCAATTCCAAATTGTACCAGACCAGCATTTACGACCAGCTGCTAAGTCCAAATGACCCAAAGTTCCTCGCGCCATTACGGAAATTAGAGAGAAGCTTGGGATTCCTAACTCCGATCAGATGGTTCAACACTATAATGATTGCACTGTACCATCTTGTAGCTGGCTTATGGCTGATTTACTTCTTATTTATCTGCACTGAGCCACTTAAATGGCAGACCTTCTTATTTGGTAAGTGAAATTACTGTTATACTACTATTACGTCATTCAATACTGATTTTATATCAGTATCATACCAACTCAGTAATTTTAGAAAATAATAGAATAATTTTATTTGTGGAAATAAAAAAATATTTGTGTTTTGCTCTTGATAACGAGTGTTTCAAAAATTTCAGAGATAAAGGAAAGGTCAAAGAGGAAATGGATATAATTATTTAGCGTATAACCTGCGCATTAGTCTAAATACCATTCGCTGGTTGTTATTAGAGGGTAACTGATAAAACATAAGGACACTTCAGCCCATTCTTATAACGCTACCACAAGAGTCCTAACTGTTCTAGTAGAAGATATTATGGTAGAGTAAATTCTGTCAAATCTATATAGTTCTTGCCCATCACTGTTTAGTACCGAGTCCGGTATTTTACAGCGCCTGAGTAAAGTATCCTCCTCAACCACGAACTTAAAGCCAGTTGGATAGATAACATCAAAGCTGCCAACCACTAGGTACTCTGGAGTCGCCTGAACCTTGTCATCATACGGATTTACGGGGTAGAAGGGACACCAACGCGAAAACGGTTACCACGTATTCAGTACATCATTCTGAGCTGTTTCCTACAAAAGTGCAATGCCTACATGTTCAAAATGTATGGAACATCTGTTTTTTTTTTAATAACCGACGAAAAATTTCTTTGTCCACTCCGTATCATTGTGACATTTAAAATAAAATATTTGCTTACTGAATTAGAAGTAGGTAAGCGAAATGTTTTGTAGAACCTTTTACTTTTAACAGCGACCATATTTAACTCAAATAAAGAGTATTCTTAGTCTATTCCTCTTATTCGACACCATAAATAGATTGTTACATAAATAGAATATACTCTTTAAATGTGCGTAATGCGCTTCATAAATTATGAACGGTACTTAATGTTCCAGGATATTTCATGGGCCAGGTTTCTGGGTTCGGGGTGACGGCTGGAGTACATCGGTTGTGGTCTCACCGCTCCTACAAAGCTAGACTGCCCCTACAATGGATTCTAATTATATGTTATTCGGTGGCTGGTCAGGTAATATATATCTTGCACTTTGAATTCTGAATAAACTCTTTATTGCAATCTTTTGTAGCCATCCCTCTCTGTTAATGCAAATTCCAGTGGTTAGTGTTGCATGGTAACTAGGCAAATTAACAACAAGATCCATACCTAGTATTACAATTCAGTGAAAGTCACTACTTATATTTGTTTTGAACAAAATAACATTCTCACATCACACTTACACTTAGCACAATCATATTCTTTTAGAAACGGTGATGACACGAAAAAATATTTCGCAAGTATATGACTGATGTCACCTTCACTTGTTTAGATTTGATTATGAAGATTGATGGTAAAAATACATCTGCTTTCTGGTAATTTAATTTATTACGTATCTTTTTTTAAGTAAGTAAGTAAGTATTTATTTGCATAAAACATGGTATAACATGGTGTTACAATAATTTACAATAAAGATCTTATCTTTTTGTGAACAGAACACCATTTTTGAATGGGTTCGGGACCATCGCGTGCACCACAAGTACTCCGAAACGTTAGCGGACCCCCACGACGCCAACCGCGGGTTCTTCTTCTCGCACGTCGGCTGGCTGATGATGAAGAAGCACCCTGATGTGATAAAGCAAGGCGTCAAGATCGACATGAGCGACATCGTCAACGATCCCCTTATTCAGTTCCATACCAGGTACCTAGTCTTTTCTGAACCCGTTGCCCAAATTTTTAAACAAAATATTTCTTCCTTTTTATTTTGCAGTTCTAATTATTTCCAGGTTTGATGTAACTATCTACCTCTTTACATTTCCAAACTATAGATACAACGATATACCTAAATAACTGAATATAGAAGCTATATATTTTTTTTGTACTCCCGTTAAAAATACGAAGCGATAAATTGCAATAAATTAATAATTAAAATACTGTTAAATTATAATTATGTACAATCTAGGTAGTAAGTACTATCTACTTAGCAGCTGTTGCCGTGAATACTGTCAGTATTCCTTCACTGCAGAGTCTACAGGTACCTACCCTAAGAATAGTACACAAGAAAAAAAAATACACGAAATATTTGCGTTTGGAATTTTAGGGCAATTCATTGATCACTTTACCAAAATAAAGACTAACCTTCGTGTACCTATTGTAAAAAACTTGACGTGATAAAAATTTGATATTTATTTTAGTGATTAGAAGGTAGTCACAAAATAAATCCAACAGGTGCCATCATTGGAGCAAAGAAAAAATAAATATTTGTAAACTAGTGTAATTAGAGCTGTCTTATAAGAGAAAATATAAAAGGTACGCGAACGGAATGAACGGATATTATTATCTATTCTGGGATAAAAATGAAGCCTTTGTTGTAGAGAAAATTCTAACGTAGCTTGTGTAAAGGAAAAATCTGAGTATGGACGACCGACGACATAGCCCCTTTTCCGAACACATTTTAAATTTTCTCTTTATACAATAAACTTACATAATTGTTGAATGACAACTTTCAGGTATTTCACGCTATTCAAGATGGCGTTCTGCTGGGTTATCCCGGGTATAATCCCTGCCTTGTGCTGGAACGAAACCTGGGAGGCATCCATCATGTCTCAGGCCGTGCTGAGATACGTGCTGAGCCTCAACTTCACCTGGGCGGTCAACAGCTTTGCGCATTTGTGGGGCAACAAGCCTTATGACAAGTAAGTTTCCTTTCTTCAGTTTCCCGGGTACCACAGCAGCAGGGCAAAGACCTTTCTCTTATTTCAATTCTTCCAGCTCGCTATCCTCGGTACCAGTGTAGTGAGCGTGTCATAATTTTAAAAATATAAAAAATTGAATCCCACGCTGCCTGTAGATAAACCAGCACTATCGTAAAGCCGGGCGTAACACGCTGTCGCTTGTGCGGGAAACCCCGCGAGTGTGTAGATAAACTCCGTCCGCATTATAAATGGTCATAAAATCATCTTGGTTGTTAAAATCTATCATGTATTGTGGAAAACAAAAATCATGAAGAATCAATAAATCACATTAAATGTGAATACTTCTTCTTAGCCACGTATCGAATAGAGGAATAAATAAGTCGTAGGTACCTACCTAGGTACAAACGACAGATTCTGAGGTAAGTGCACATAGAATGTCAATACCTAGGTACTCACTACCTAGAACTCTCACCACAAAGAATAAAATTGTGCCAAACTAATCACAAACTCATAATTTCAGGAACATAATGCCAGTTGAAAATTGGGGAGTTTCAATGGTGGCCATGGGCGAGGGCTGGCACAACTACCACCACACCTTCCCCTGGGACTACAAGGCAGCCGAATTAGGAATACCCCTCAACCTGACCACGACATTGTTAAACTATTTCGCGAGTATAGGATGGGCCTACGACATGAAGCAAGCTTCGCCATCCCTCGTCAGGTCGGTGGCCAAGGCCAGGGGTGAACCACGCGATGAAGACTACTAAACTAGCTGATACGGAAGGAACCATTTATTATTATATTTGTACAAGGATCTTAATCTTTTAGCAAAGGGCCAAAACGGAACTAAATCTGTCATCTTATTTTTTGTATGATTTTAACAAATGTTTATCAAAAACGGCCCCTTTCAATAACATTCAAGCGCTTTGTACTACTTTACATAGGTCAATTTAGGTGGCATGGACCAACTTGAAGCTACATCAATTTATAAGTAGGTAGGGGTACCCATTGGTACCTTAAATTGTATAGAGTAGAATAAGGGCAAACGTGATCTTAGGTTTTATTTATTGATTAATGTGTTTTGGTGTTTTTGTACTGTTATATTAAGATGGAAAATAGTTAATACTTTATTGTCATGTTTTCACTGTGGGAATTGAAATACATTATTTCGTATCTTAGCAGTTAGAGGGAAGGAGTAGTTCGGTTAGAGGAGGAAAACCTCTGTTTAAGGTTCGGTGATCCCAGGACATTTTCCTATAGGTATTAGGGAAGTAAAAATAGATAATAGTAAAGAATTCCTATTTATTTAGTCGGTGTAGGTAGGTGGCTTAGCGCCATTTTTCAAGGGCAGCTGAATATCTGCAATCTTAGGCTCCTTACATCGAATGTTTTATATATAAGACATCTGACTGCTCCCAGTCATGAGGAAAGCTCTATAAGTTTTCATATTATTAACTACATTCAGATTTCCAAAAAATCCTTGTGACTCTTATAGTTGTAATGATGCGACAGTGGATCAAGCGAAACATAAGAAGTGATACAAGTAAAACATAGTGAAGAGACTTTGACTATTAATTTTAGAAGTCTTACTAATGAATAATGCACAGGTAGGTATAGTGACGAGCACCAATATGTATACACTTTCCTAAATTTAAAATCAATTTTCGCGAGAAATAACGATTGTAACTTGGAGATAGGATCTATTTCATAAAAATATGAGTTATTGAATATTATGATCGTAACAACATGAAATTTTAATCAGAACAGTAGGAGCAAAACCTTTTAAAAGTTGTTAAAGGTTTACATATTGATGCTTGTGACTGTACTCGCTTAAAGCCGTTTGCAGTACACCACCGCAATTTATAAATAAAGAAATGTATGGAAAAGAATCCCGTTCGCGCGCAGCAGCATTTTGGACTCTACACACCAATGTGCAATGCCAGCTGTAAATAACTTGAAGCCGCCAACTATCCCGCCGACAGCAAAGTTGCCAACACATGTCGGCGGATCGACAACTTTGGTGTGTAGAATCGTTTAAGCGACAGCATACAACCGGCTTAGGGCTCATTTACGGAGACTCTAGCGAGTTGGCGTCTCGCTGCACGTTGCGCGTTCTTTCCGTTTACGAAAAGGCGGCGCGTGCAGCGGCCTGCGTTATTACACGTGCAAACACAAACGTATGACAATGTACGTTGCTATTTACGGAGTCGTCTCCGTAAATGAGCCCTTAGGTGGAAAATGGTGGGCGTGGCAACTAGCTGTAGTAAACACGACTGTGTGGATCTCAGTCAGTGCCCAAACCCCAATTTCCAATATTTTTCTTGTAAAATAAATTCATTTCCACAGGCTTATTGTATTGCATAAATCCAGTCTCATATTGATTGTCAACAATGATGTACTCTAAGTATATGGAAACTTGTATTTTGTATTATAAGAATTATTGATAATAAGATAAATTATTACATAAGTATACATTCGAAAATAATACTTGTTGTTTTATTCAAAGATACACATGATGCTCAACTCTGCTAAAGCAGTTATTATACGACCACTTAAATTAACACAACAATTAGAATACAGCAGCCATACATAACGTTATTATTATATAACAAGCTTTCAGAGGAAGCTTTACAATAGGTAGGTAAATAATGTTTAAAGCACGATGTCCACTCGCAAGTTCAGGTTGCTGAAATGAGTAGCTCAACTTGCACATCTATCTAGGTATACATTTACTCAGTTGTCTAGTACCACACGTGTCTTCTCGGCGTACATTGGACACTAACAGTTTTAGTTTGTTTGCTGACAAACAATGAACTTGCAGCTCCCAAGTTTTAATTACACAACTGTGCTTCTTGAATAAACTGGCATATTCTACTGCGAGCATCAACTTACACAGTACAGCTTGCTAGAGGGCAATGCACATAAGGACTAAATAAAATCACAATATTCAGCACCAACACTAAAGTAACAAAACAATTTTAAAAGGAAAACAGAACAATCATTTCTCCTCGGCTTCTATACTAAACTTAAAGTGAGAGCCTATTTACGACAAGAACATGATTGTTGTTAAGATACAAATTTATAACAAGATACAATAGAATTTGGAAATATTCAAGAACACAACAAAATAAAATACATATACATAATAAAGTGGCAGGTCCCATTATTAGAACACTGCCTAGAATGTAGAAAGTAGAATCATTTCAAACAAGCTTATGTTCATGCTGTGACTAAAAGCATTAAAATATTTAAGACTCTTCTACATTTATATAATAACTCGCCATGATAAAAAACTACCTTCATGCGACATCCACCACAGAATGTGATTTGGTGTGGTGTGGCTGTGGTTTTTCATGAGACTCACTCAACTAACCAGTCATTTGTATTGAATGGCTCTCTACAATAGTAGTATGTATTTAAAATCAAGTTTCATGATTACTATGCTATGAGCTTACATTATTTATACAAAACCTATCCTTCTATAATTTCGTATTTAAAACATTAACTTTGTTTAATGACATCAATTTACACATTTAATTCCAATACATTTGGATTATACAAATAGATATCTCACGAAACGAAAGCACCTTAAAAATGATCCTTTTTTAAAAGACACAAATATTAGAATGTTTTTTCATATTTTCCAAAACAGAGGGTACCAATGTTCAAGGATAGGTAGTGCTTCAGTCTTCAATCAAAGTAAACAGGTCTTTCTTAGGCTTTACAGGAATCACTGCAGATACAACTTCTAATTTATCTGTACTCATTTTGGCTTCCTTCACAGGTCTATTATTGTCATCCTTAGATGGTTTCCTTTTTAAGCTCAAAACTTTGTTAGTGTAGATGCCATCACTGCCATTGTGATCACTAGCCGACACCTTTCTCTTCTTAGTTTTAGTGATGACAAAGTCTAGGTCAGAAGAATCATCATCAAAGTCAGCATAGACGGGCACAGACCGGCCACTTCTGGTCGACCTTACTGGTTGTACTCTTGTGGTCTCTTCAACAATCTGCAGCGGTGGGGGCCAGGCGGCAAAGTTAGCAGACTGTCTGGCTTGGTGGTAGCTATTCAGCGACATAAGTTTTATATAAACTGCTAGACTGCGAGCCTTTTCAGATGGTGTTATTGTGGTGGGTAGTAAGCTCCATGGCAAACGTCTGTCTCTTACATTAAGGTACCTTCTTTTCATAGGTTTTTTGGGTGTGGTACTACTGGTACTAGATTGATTATTTTCAATCTGAAACAGAAAAATGATGTTTATGGTTACAGCGAAATGAAAATAAAACAAAGTATTTTAAAGAGACTTTAATGCCTTTTCCACATATTCATACTGCCTGCTAGGACAGAGAATAGCTAGCAGAGTAGGGACAAAGCAGCTGAAATGTAAAAGAATAAATTAAAACTTTATTAATCGACAATACATCAATAGAGTGCTGGACTATCCAGCAGCCTGAGTGTGTGAATTATACAGCAATCTAACTCACACTATCATTTTCTCCGTCACGAACAACTTCTTCTAGCTTTTCTGATGATTTTGAATTCTTCAAAGCTTTCAGAAGATCACTCATTTCTTCCTTGCTAAGATTTTCTTCATCAAATCCAAATTCTAAGAAAATGAAATGTGAGGGTAAAGTATACATTATTACAGAATAGTAACATCACTAAGATTGCTGAAAAATTCAACAAGTCGAGTGCCAGTTCGCAACAGACAAACAAAATTAAAACTATTATGGGGAAGACTAATTGAAATCGAAGGAACCTAGTTTAGATAACTCTAGACAATAAGTGCAAAATATTCTGTTCTCTTTATAAATCGTTTAGGAACACATCAAAAAATATTTTATAAATACCGATCAATTCATTCTTCATCAGCTTCATTTCTGAATCGCAACTATCGTCAGACGATAGTGAGGGCTCCATTTTTGACTCTGTCTACTTCGGCCAACAATGCAATTGTACTTAATCTACATTACAATTTGGTGTATATATATTGAACAGCGCAATATAAAAAGATAAAAACATTGAAAGTTGATAAACACAACTCCAATCAAATTGTCTTCCTATTTACAAACTGTCAAATCCATTAAATCTATATTGACAAATTGATTTGACGTTGATTTTCTGAATGTTGGCAATAAGTGGAGATGAATTGAATCCTCTGAAAAGACCGGTAAAGTCGTATTGCAGTGATGTGTTAGGCCTCTATGGTTATGCCGGCTCCAAACGCACGCTTGCCATATTATCTCAACAGACCTGATTTTGTGATAATTCAAATGTTGTTCAACTTGTGACGGGCTTGTTACTAGCATCACTTTCGAATCGATCCACCCCAGCAATACACACGATAATATTTTGAATGTTTTTTTCAAGAATAAACCGGTTATCCATAAATTGTTTTTAGGTGATTCAGGTCCAACCCTAAATTGTTTGTGGTATCAACATTTTTTTAGTTTTTTTACACTGTGTGTGACAGTGTGTTCTGTCTGTAGTGGTTGTGTATGTGTTGCAAATGTAATGCAATGCATGTTGCGTTATTTTTCTTGTTGATTTTATTTATTTATTAATAACATAAACTCAAACAATGTTAAGAACCTCTTAGGAGGATGTGAAGTGAATTCAAATTTATTGTCGGAGAGGGTTTATGCTCTCACTCCAGTTACAACAAAATGGAAGAGGAGATAAGATGTTTTGTTTGTAAAGAATTCTACAGGGAACCAGTATTACTACCTTGCGGGCATGCACTTTGTAGAGTTTGTGCAGTCAATTTACAGACTCATATACACGAAGGAGATAACTCTGCAGCGTCGAACGATTATCAAGAAGCGGACAAAGCCTCAGTGTCTAGCGAAACTGACAGTGGAGTAGTATGTGGATCAAGGCCTAATAGTTACGCAGGAACCCCGGCTGCGCCCGCGTATTCGAGCGCAGCGTTTACATTAACATGCCCATCCTGCAGTAAGTTAGTTTACTTGGACGATAATGGAGCAGAGGGACTTCCACCGTTTCGCGTTATGCGAACTATTGTTGAGCGGTTCGGTGGGGTCACGGGTGCTCCGCCCGCCGAGGAGGCCTGTCAGATGTGCGAGGGGGACCGGCGCGCTGCGGTGGTGCGGTGTGAGCAGTGCTCGGTGCGGTATTGCGCGGGCTGCCGTGACGCCTGGCACCCCACGCGCGGCCCTTTGGCGCAGCACGAGCTCCGGCCACTGGGCACCACGTGCGCCGACCACGGTTCGCCCCCTGTCCTCTACTGCAATGCTTGCTTAGTACCTATCTGTCAGCGCTGTCTCGCTGAAAGACACACAACACATGAAACACAGGCATTGTCCGTTGCTGCCAGAGCCCATAAGGTAATGTAAAACTGACTTGGATGTTTAATATTTTGAACTTAATTTTACATGTAAAGGATCACCAACCAGATCCTGCCTGTCTATCACTTGATGGAACCATAGCTGACACTATCAGATCTGCCTCTACTTTCTGCTACCATACATTATTTATTAGAGGGAGTTAGATTCAACTAGTTTCTTAAATTATTGGCACATATTCAACATTGTTTAACTATTTTTATTTCAGACTGAACTATCACAATCATTGCAACATCTATCTGAACAAGCCAAAGCCATGACAGAATATATACAGTTAGTAAAAGGAACAGGTGACAAAATAAATGTAAGTACTGTGATATTGAGACCACTACTTGTAATGTTAGCTTAGAACTAAGATTTAGAACAAAATTGAAAAAAAAAAAACAAAATTGGATATGTTTTCTTGTAACAAAGAAAGACAATATTGCAAACCAGGAAAATTGAGCTTTGTTTATCTTTTGAAGTACTTATCTCTACAAAATGCTACTGTTTGCACAGAATTTACTTAACTTTCATCTGACTTTTTTATAGGAATCTTGTGAAGAGTTGGAAAAACAAATAGACCACACTTGTTTGGAAGTAACCCGTGCCATAGAGAGGAGACGAGATGAGCTCATACGTGCAGCTCGGAACACACGGTCCCAAGCCATAACCAACATGCGGTCCCTTACATCGCATGCTGCTCAAAAACTGCGAGAAGCAACGGCTTTACTACACTTCTCCATTGAAGCTCTTAAAGAATCAGACCATGCAGCTTTTCTACAGGTAAGAAGTTTTTTAAACGTAAATATATAATGGTGGTTTTGGAAGTTCCTTCAAATGTCTAAGCAACTGATACCACACAAATTAGAAGATCATTCCTTCATGACATCATTATAATTTTTATTCTACATAGTATTAGAAGTACTACCAAGTAGACCTCATAAATATTAAGGGAAATAGTTTGACATCTTATTTCCTTTTTTCATATCTACATATACATATAAATTTTATTTTTAAATATTTCAATCTCTAAAAGTAAATTAAAAACAAAACACTTAAAAATCAAAAAAATAATAGCCCACCAGTATCGGGAACAGGGTCCAAGCTACTGTTGGTCAGGGCTCCAGAGATAGGAACCTCCTAATAATACAAGCCTTGTCCAGGAATACCGCCCTTAATTATCAAGCCCTTGATTAGCTGCCTAACGAAAGCCTCTTCAGGTATTGATTGTGGCTCTTGGCAATTAAGCCATGGGCTGATACGACTATCGATATCGCCACAATGATCGCTGAGTCCACATCCCACATGTCGCCGACCTCTCCAGCCAAGTCAATGTACTTGATTTGCTTATTTTTCTCGGCTTTCAGGAAAATCCTCAATAATTAAGTTTAACCTGAAGTATAAAACCAATATAGCATATTTGTTGTTTGTTTATTGGTAAGTCGCCCAATGTGTTTTTTGGCACACTGACTGATTTCTCAAATATCTTCAAATATTGACAAGCATATCAATTCAACATTATTAGACTGACCTCATTCTAATGTGTGCCGGTATCAGTCAGCAAACAGTATTACATTATGTACTGTCACACTGATAAAGCTTATCTGCTATGTTACAGTGTAACACATTAATAGGCCTCATCGTAATTGATGGGTTATCCATAAATAGCATATTAGCCGATGATATAAAGATAAAAATGTATGAGATGTAAGTTTCTGTGTAAAGCATAATAAGTGACCACACTTATCGACGCAAATCGGAGATCTGAGCCGATCACGTGCCACCACATACAAGGTGTAAAACGACACATCACGAAGCCGTCAACCAAGCATCCTGTACATCAATATTACTAACACGGTGCAAAAATTGTTGCTGGGATACGACTTTTTTTCGGTGTACGATTTACGGTAGCGCTCT
This sequence comes from Noctua pronuba, assembly GCA_905220335.1. Classification (NCBI taxonomy): domain Eukaryota; kingdom Metazoa; phylum Arthropoda; class Insecta; order Lepidoptera; family Noctuidae; genus Noctua; species Noctua pronuba. Next base: position 11,026,891 of record LR999903.1, on the reverse strand, counting down.
CACACTCATACATCACAATCAAAACAAGATTGTGCTGATGAATGCATTGGAACAGGACAGCGGCCATGGAAGGCTTTTAAAGTAAAGTTATAAAATTTGAAACTTTGGCCTTAAATTTTTCCGTAATCTGGATCATATCTGGGAACCTTTCCCAGATATGATCCAGGGTGTTTTTATACCCGTTATACATCATTCGGCGTAGTAAAACGAAGCTATTGACAATTTTTTCACTTTTATTGCTCGAACTTAAAGCTTTTCTGAACGGCTCATGCCGATTATGCGTCGATAAGTGACTCCCTAATTCACAAAAGAAAAGCAATTTCTAAGTACTGATAAGGCGTATTTTGTTATCCCAGGTGTGTCATATCCATGAATAAAGCTTTCTAAGAAATGTAAACAAATCTGCACCTGCACTCTAGACTAGACAGTTCTAAACAAAAGATAATATTATGTTTTACTTATGGGGCATGCCCCATACTCGGGTATGAAATCCATTTATAAATTATTCATTGTATTCTTCGACTAATTAGTTACGCAAATTTACGCAATGTTTTCAATGCGCGCAAGTGGTATGTTGTACCTTATTTATTAGATAGTCCTTGTAATTAATGATTATTTTGTCAGGTGGGGAACATCCTGTCGGCGCGAGCGCAGGATACCGCGTCTAATCTGTGCTCGTCGCTGGACTCCCCTCCCGCTGCCCCCGCACTCACTCTCGACGTCGAGCCGGTACTACGAACCGTCAGGAGTATGAACTTCGTGGAATGCATACGTAAGTTTATAACCTATAGGTAACAAACAATGCCGCCTATATTTAAAAATCTTTGGTTTTAACACTAAATTGTCTTTCCTAATTTCTTTTGCGTACATTGGAAATACAGCTGCGGAATGCCTAATGAAGTCATCAGGTAAGTAAAGAATCTGTATTTCAATTTACAACCATTTTATACATTTTGGTATGACAACTTACTGCGCGTATAACACGAGATCAACTGAATCGAGTATCTAATTTTTGTTTTAATAGAGTAAATGCATAGATCTATGCAAGCCGAACCAAAGGTCGACCAACTTAAGTAAATAACATAACATCACTCCTGTTATCTTCGAAGCGTTAGGCAGAGGTGTACCTACACATTTCGTCCAGTTATGTTTGAATTTCATATTATGGGGAGCGAGCCTATTGTCATTAACCGGGCATAAAGCAATTCTAGGCTCCTACTGAGAAATTCCTGATGGAAGGACTCAATAATACTTTACTCGACCTGAAAATTGAATTCATGAACTTCATGGTCAGCCTTTTTTTGCTATAAAGAAATCCTCATGTCATGTCATCCTCATCCTCCCTGCGTCTGGCTATGATCCTTCTACTAGGTACCATAAGTCGAGGGTCCGAGAGGCAGGTACAAGTATACTTAGTTCGCCCACCCGTTCAATCTAAGGCCGAGTTAGTTTTAAAATGTTCTGATGTTACCACAGCACCGGGAGCCCCGGAGATGGCGGTGGAGGCATGTGCGGCGCGCGGCTGCTCGTGCACGCTGGCGTGGCGCGCGCCCGCACAGCCGCACGCCGTGCGCGGGTACGTGCTCGAGCTGGACGACGGGCTAGGCGGACCCTTTCGGGTAAGCGAGTTTTAATCATTCCTACCGCTTTTACACCCAGACCTAACATGGATTTAGGTTCTGTTACTACCGTTCCTGCTTATTAGGACTCCAACACATAGCAGGTGGTTCTACCGGATTTTTGCTATGCGGCGCATAACAAAGAAGAATAATGTGTCGGCGGCATAGGAGCATAAAGCAAAAGTCCCTAGTCTTTTTCCCAGCTATGTTGGGGTCGTCTTTCAGTCTAACCAAATGCACCTGAATATCAGTGTTTTACACGGAGTGACTGCCTATCTGACCTCCACAACCCAGTTAAAACGCGATATCCTTTAGTAAAACTGCCAACTTTGTGGCTTCGGTCTACCCGACCCGAAGGTCGAAACCTACGGCTTTTTTTTTTGGGGTGGGATATCATCAAATAACTCCTCCCGCTCTGGGTGGAGTGGGAGCGCTACGGCTTAACTTCCTTTCCGAAACACGAAGGATCTCTGTATGTTAACTTTAAGGATGGTTACCCATCCACGGACCGACCTCGACAAGCTTTGTTCAACCTTGATGATTGACCCGTGAACTGATAAATTGTTACCACTATCAGGCATTTGAGAGACGATGTACACGCTCTACTTTATTAATTTATTGGCATTGTATACTTAATAGCCTCGTTAAATCGATGGTCCACAGCTCGACACAGTTAAATGTTGCCACATTCACAGCGCCCAATCCATTGACCACTTAAAAGGCATCATACTTTGCTTTTATAAAAATTAAACTGATAACTTACGGATCAGCCATTGTCCCAAACAATGGTTGGCAAAACATGAATGCGGTTAGTTAAAAGTTGCCAATTCCCTACCAAAAGTGTCAATGATGTCGCATTTGTAACAATATTACTAAGCGGATAAACGAACGGAACGATGTCTTGAATTCGTTTAGCCTTAAATGTGTTAAATGATTTGTGGCGCAAGCGGGCTGAAGTTTACAGTTCTCGACTACATGAGATTATAAATATCAAATATTTTTCAGCTATTCCTACCTAAATCGTCCTTGACTCGTATACTTCAGATTACCATAAGCCCCATTGTTTTCACGCACTAACCGTGCTCATCTCGTTACTCATAGTTAGTTTATTTTATAGCCTATTATCATCCATGTTTATCTAACGTAAGCTAATGCGGCCTTGTGGAGTATTTTTATAGATAGATAAGCAGTCGCACCATTTTATACCGCTTGTTGCTTTTTTTTTAGTGCTATCTCATTGTTTGTTTACTGAAATGTTGTTATCATAAAAAAATTAAATTAGGTAATTATAGCCTGATGTTATATTATGTTTTTGTTTTGATAAAGATGTACCCAATATTATATCTTAATGAAAACAAAGGCCTGTGCTGTTATCATTGTTTTTACGCGCTGTTCTGTAAAAAATCCGCCTATTATTAATATAATTTATTTATTGATGATTTTATGCAGGAAGTATACTGCGGTCGAGAAACAGTTTGTACCATAGACGGGTTGCACTATGCTTCGTTGTACAGTGCTCGAGTGAAGGCATTCAATGGCGCTGGAGAGGGGCCCTATAGTGAAGTCATCGGGCTACAGACTTCTCCAGGTACACTTTCTTTGTTCCCTTCGAACTTTACTATTTGCCATCTTATCAAGTACACCTCTGTAATCAGTCAAAGCTGTTGTAACTTTTACCAGTATATTTTGTAACATACCTTCTAGGGTGCAATTAGATTGTGGTGTAGCATTGAAACACTAACCAACAAAAGAGCTTTGCTTATTTCTACCAATACCAATAGTTTGCTCTAAGTCACCTCTGCCTTAACCTTCGGGAAAAATAGGCCAGGCCCTGCAGTCTCGACATTAGATAGCGACAAAAATCGGTCGCTAAGTCGAATCGTTGTCAAATTCCTTTAATAGATTTTCTCCTTTATTTTGAAAGCATAAGGTTGAAAATCTATTAAAGAAATTTGACATCGATTACACTTAACGACCGATTTTTGTCGTTATATTTGTCGAGACTGCAGGGCCTGATGTTATGTTAAATTGTTCCAGTGGCATGGTTCACATGGGACGCGCGCTGCGTGGAGGCGGATGGCGGCGTGACGCTGAGCGCGGACGGGCTGAGCGCGGCGGCGGCGGGCTGGCAGCCGCGCGTGGCGCTGGCCGACCAGCCGCTGGCGCGCGGCCTGCACTACTGGCGCCTGCGCATCGACCGGTACGACGGCGACGCCGACCCCGCCTTCGGGATCGCCAGGGCAGATGTCGCTAGGGATAAGATGCTCGGTTAGTAGCGTGTTCTTATAACTAGAATTCACCCTTCTGAGGGCTATGGATCTCTTAAGACTAAGTCATAGTCAATTGAACAACAGTGACAATAGACATGAATCGTCATAGGTTTATTATTAAGATGCGATGTGTTGCTCTCTGTACACGGGCGTGCTTGAGTCTGGTATCAAGCTGATAATTAAAATGTTTGGGCTAGTTTAGAAACTTCAGTTCGTAAAACTTACTCTGCATGAAAGTCCCTAATAATGAGCGTGTAACGTCTCCACTGCTGGGACACAGGTCCACTTTCTGTGGAAGGTGGACTCTCTCTCTAAGAAGCCAATATGAATGATTGAGTACTGCGTGCAGGTAGCGACGCGCTGGGCTGGGCGATGTACATCGACGGGTCGCGCTCGTGGTTCGTGCACGGCGGCGCGCACGGCGGGCGCGCGGCGGGCGGCATCGCGCGCGGCGCCAGTGTGGGCGTGCTGCTGGACCTCACGCGCGGCACGCTCAGCTTCACCGTCGACGATCAGCCGCAGGTAGCTTATAACCCAGAACTTACATAAAACAGCACATTTTAAATGATATCTGACAGACTCAACCTCAGCTGCAGAGGGATAATCCACACCAAAGTTACTTTTTGTAGAACAAAGATTATAAGTGAGATTGGGCAATAAAGAAAAGAAAAAGATAGCTCAAGTCGCAAATATTACAGAAAGTGACTTACTATTACGATATTGCAAAATGGCTCTCTACCTTAAATTGTGTTCCCAAACGGCAATTTGGATGCAAAAATGATCCCGTTGCAAGCACTTATAAGTATTGTGTGACTCGACTTTATGGAAAAAGTGCGTAATACTTTTATTGGTTTACAATTTAAAATCACATGATACCGATCCCGAATAGTAACAACGAGGCTGTACTTTTACAGGGCGACATAGCGTTCACGGGCTTGCGCGGCGCGTTCTACCCGGCTGTGTCGTTGAACCGCGGCGTGACCGTGACGCTGCAGCCGGGACTGCCGCCGCCGCCCGATCTGCTCATGTCGCAGCTCTCCATCGACTGAACTGCACTGCACCACGGTTCTTTTGGCGCTTCAATGACGTTGACAGGGCGCTGTTGGTAAACATTTGTGAATTGTCTGTGGAATATGTATTGAAAAAACAAGATGACTGCGTTAGTTCCGACTACGGCCACGCGCCAAAGGAACCATACACTAATCACCAATCACTAACGCACAAGGAAGCCGGAGGTTAGCCGAAGTACACATGTCATGTACCTACTTCTGCCTAGTAGAAACAAACGCCGTAAGCGTTAAGTCCAACTTTCTCCTAAGCAACTAGAATTATTTGTCGAGACGATAGATACGTAAACTCTTTGTTTAGTAGAACATTAAATAACTATACCCAGTTAAACTTACTGTTATCGTGTTAATATCTATGCCTTTTTTATAAGTCAACAACAATCACTTCACTTGTGAGCAGCGAGTACATTTTTGTTAATAAGACAAACATGATTCACGCACATTATTCTTGCATTTGTAATTACTACAACCATACAAATTAAGGACGTACGATCGTCCATGGCTACTTGGTTATTCTTTGTACTTTATGTAAATCGCCTACTTTAAAATACGCAATAGAGTATCGAATTTACATTAATTGTTATAAAAACATATTTTGTAATGGCCCCCATAGTTATGTAAGCTGCGTTTAAAACTAATATAATATATTTAATGTCATTTAGATAGGTATAGTAATTGAATTGTGTGAGATTTTGGTTTACTTAGATTTTGTTGACTATTTTTGAAACGGTATGCCATAAAATGCTATTAATATGACAATTATTGAAGTATATAAAGTACTTCTTGTTAAGTAAATTTTAAATTTGTACTTAATTAACGCAATTTGATCTCTTGAATTCAACTTATTAGTCATGAACTATGAACAAAAGAATGTGTAACTTAATAACAAACACTGCTAAGACATGACATTGCCGTAAGTTATATTCCCTTATTTATAAGTTAAAAGTGTTTTGTGTTCTTATTTATAATCTGATTAACAAAGTTATTCAAAATATATTATATCAGGGGACCTGAAATGTAACTAAAATATTCCATTACCCACCAGAACAGTCCGCCAACATTTCGTTACTTGTAAGGCAGCTATTTTTACTTTGTTTTCCCTTCTTTAATTTATTAAATAAGATATGTGTTTCCAAAATAAAACTATGTGTTCAAAATTTTATTACTACCAATTGTTTTTCTAAAAAAATATAACATTTATCACCCTTGAATTACAAAGAAAAAAATTTGGGGATTGCCTTTCTGAAATCTATTAGATCAAATGATTGTATTAAATTAGTCCTGCAAATAATGCTAATGATAATTAAAAACTTGAAATGTTGTACAACAACTTTTTATATTACGACACTGAGCACTAAGGAATAATTATTGACACCTCTCCCCTGAAGTGGTTAAATAGTGCATAAAAATGTATGTGGCAGTTCGTATTTTTTGCAAAATGGGAAATCTCATCGAGCACGGCTAGTAAGATTATGTAAAAAAAACTAAAATGTTTTTTTTTGTAATTCGCATCCGCCTATTTGGTTATTGCCTATATTATCCTGGCAATCTCTTGATTATAAAACATTATAATTTTCTTCTACTAACACGTCAGAATATCTTAGATATATATTATTATTTATTAACATAATATATTATAAAGCTTAGCTATAATAAAATTATTAGCACACCTAATTTTATTTTGCATCGTCCCACTGCAGGACAAAAGCAGATTATCATCATAATTTTGTGAAAAAACTACATATCCTATAAAAACATAAATTGTGTAAATTATTTATGATCTTCATATTTCTTATGTAAATTATACGGGGTGGAAGGGACTCCGACGCGGAAACGGTTACTACGTATTCAGTACATCATTCTGAGCCCCCCCCCACCTTGAAATTCTTCATAGGTTATTAAAAAAAAACTGCTTTCCCTCGCATTTTGACCGTGTAGGTATCTATTGCACTTTTGTAGGAAGCAGCTGTTTTATTTTTTTTAAACTGGTGAAAAAATTTCATCTGTTATTAATTAAGAATAAGATCTCAGAATGATGTACTGAATACGTTGTACCCGTTTTCGCATCGCTGTCCCTTCCACCCCGTATATTTAAAGTAAGGAAAATGTTTAAAATATGTAATAACGACATTATTATTCATAGAATTGTAAGACGTTTATTTAAATAAAACCAGTGCTATGACATCCATTACATGAACTGCGTATGTACTTAATTATGACTGATTTTCATTAAATACTTTTAATATATATTTTGACGCGTATCATTGTTTTAATATATTATTGTAAACAAGCAGAAAAAAAGTAAGAATCTGTTCAATAGTACGTATTTAGGAAAATCGCGACTACAGATAAATTATGGTATTTAAGGTCTTTAAAAAATGTTTAACAGCAGAGATAAACAATTTTTTTTAAGTATTTGTAAGTACGGTCTTCGCTCGCGTGGATGTCGGGAATTTTCCTAAAGAAAAGTTATACCGGGTTTCAATTTTTGGCTGGCCTGCTCAAAATAGCAGCCACACATAAAATCTGTATTAATCAAAAGCTGGCATCAATACAAACAACTAGACAAGTACGTACTTCGTACATAAACTCACGCCTTTTTCCCATGGAGTAGGCATATACTACAGGACGCCACCTGCTACGATCCTTACAATACAAGTAGGGAGTGTTTCAAACAAAATCTTATAAAGCATCACATTTCTGAAATAGCTATCAAAGTTGTACATACGAATCACAATCACTAATATGTTTATACTTACGTTACAATTTTTTTTTATCCTGCTGCATTATCTTTAATTTAATGTTGTTACATTACAAAGATAACATTTTAGAACCCATTATCTTCAAAAGTATCGGTAGTCACAGTAGCAAACACTGTCCGGGAATATTATATTGTAGTCTTTGGTCCGGGATCAGATGTTTTGACAGCAGGCACTCGCTCCGTGCGCGTGTTTTAGCGGATGCCGTGAGCACCACGACGGCATTACACCGGCTCGGGATCAGTTTGTAACTAGATTTGTAAAAACTTTTCTTACCTTTAGGAAGACCTGTCTGGATCCAAACCTAGCCGTTGGACTAGCGGTGGACTTTATAACGAGCTATCAATACTGGTACATAATTTAGTATGTACTGTTGACCTTTGAGGAGTTCCCCATCTGTAGCCAATCCTGGGTGTAGAAGAATCGCTGAACTAAACTGCGTTGGATGAGAGGAACTTGTTCTAAATTCAGCTAACAAGATTACAGCCTACACGAACTAACAAACATTGCAAGTTAAATAGAAGCTTTAAAAAAAAAACATTTTCGCTCCGAAATTAACAACTTCCAAAAAAATTACTTTACTTTCGTAAGTCGGTAAGTTTGTTTCTTTCACTGGCTTTTTTTTTGTCTCCGTCAGGATGAACGGTCACTCGGCGTATTTAACTTTGAATTTATGCCTAACAATTGCTTCCCTATTGCTTCTATTTGCTTCCTATTCTCAAACAATTGCTTCCATCGTATTCTAGAAGAAAAAAAACATTTTAAGAGTGACCGTTCATTCTGATGTCAAGACGGCCGGTCACCGAGTGTAGTGTCCTTGTTAAGTAGAATTATTGAAATTCACGGTGGCCATTAATTACTTCCCGTTTGCTCATCTCAATGTTTTACAACGATAATACTGTAACTATCACGGCAATAAAGATATCGACGAAAGTGTTGTATAACAATATTTTTAGTGCCTGACAAAAAATAAAGGCAAAACTCGAGAAAAAAAATCCAAAAAAAAAAAATATAAATTTTTGTTATTTAAATTCACATTTATTATTATTGTAAGACTAGATCGAATTATGAAGTCTACCTACGTTCATACGTTGGTATATTTTTAATATCATCACGCCTGCATTCCCCAAAGAGATAGGCAGAGGTGTATTTTCGAATGTCCACTACCTACATTAATTCACTAGAGATATTGTTACGCCCCATGTAATAGCAGGTCAGGGCAGGTGTTTGCTTCCAGATTCTCACAGACTACTGTGGGTGGAGTTGAAGTGCGGTAACAGTCAGGACGCGAAATTATTACCATTCTTGCCCGGTCGCACGCTACCATGGTCCATGACGTGCGAACACAACCTCACACGCGCGCTGCCTGCCTAGCATAGAATAAACAACTTGTTTAAAAGAAGACGCCGCGCTTCGCCCGTCGCCGCGGCGTGTGCGGGGCGAGTCTCATTCATAGAATAGGGAGTAAAGGTTTTATGCAAAATGTCGTATAAAATTAGATGATCTATTGCTAAAACATATTTCAAAAACGTTCAAAGAGGAGATGTCACTGAAGTAGATTGTGAATGCAATGTTCTATATATTTTTGATAAAATTCTGATTGACTGCTGTCTTTACAGTGCGGATGAAAAAATGTCATGTACTAACTTGGACTGTTCTATAAATAAAGTAACCAGGAAAGTGTCTGTCTTACGTTTGCACGATAAAAGTGTAGCTGATATTCAAGAAGCTGCAAGTTCACTGATCGACAATATAGATATGACTCGATGCTGTCGACTTTCATGTGATGGTATATTGTTGTTTGATTTGAAGTTAAGGAATCTTATAAGTTTTGAAGTACTGGATGAACTGATGTTTGTACATGAAGCGCCGCCAAGGTTGCTTTTACAAAATACCGAATATGAACTACTTTCAATCATGAATTTGTTCCGCCTGCTATTGGTACGATGGGTCACTATAAAGCACATTGTAGGCGTGAAAATGTATGGGAATGTTATGATGATTTAAGTAAGAGAGTTGTAAGGAGTAATAAAAAGGTGGTACCACATTGCATTATGTATGTTAAAAAATAAATTAGTAAACTGTTGTCACTGTATTTTTTTTTCTACTCTTTATTGTTGCATTAGACACTCCACACACACTTGAATTGAAATATTTAAAGGTGTTTATTACATTTGTATGAATTTTTGTCACTAAATGCGATAGGCACTTCTTTTTAACCGACTTCAAAAAGGAGGAGGTTCTCAATTAGGATGTTTCTATTTTTTTTATGTATGTTCGGCCATAACTCCGTCATATATAAACGGATTTGCAAAATTCTTTTTTTGTTCTAAAGGGATTTATTCCGAAATGGTCCCATTTAAATTTCATACAGATCTAATGATGAGTTTCGGAGGCAGACATCGGAACTAAAAAAACTTTTTTGCAAAAAATAAAACCGACTTCAAAAACACAAAAAATTGAAAAATAACTTTAGCTTCAGAAGTCGGTGACAAAAAAATTAAATCAAACAAACAAAAGTCACCGACTTCTGAAGCTAAAGTTATTTTTCACTTTTTTGTGTTTATGAAGTCGGTTTTATTTTTTGCAAAAAAGTTTTTTTATTAATAACATAATACTTAGCTGTAGGCCACCGGTACAATACCATAGATTTATCGCCTAATCAAGCGTAACTGCAATGTTAAATAACGTTTGTTCCCACTAGTTCTACGGTAGAACTAATGGGATTTTTTTTTCTCGAGTTTTGCCTTTATTTTTTGTCAGGCACTAAAAATATTGTTATACAACACTTTCGTCGATATCTTTATTGCCGTGATAGTTACAGTATTATCGTTGTAAAACATTGAGATGAGCAAACGGGAAGTAATTAATGGCCACCGTGAATTTCAATAATTCTACTTAACAAGGACACTACACTCGGTGACCGGCCGTCCTGACATCAGAATGAACGGTCACTCTTAAAATGTTTTTTTTCTTCTAGAATACGATGGAAGCAATTGTTTGAGAATAGGAAGCAAATAGAAGCAATAGGGAAGCAATTGTTAGGCATAAATTCAAAGTTAAATACGCCGAGTGACCGTTCATCCTGACGGAGACTTTTTTTTACGGCAGATAGCTGATGTTATATCGAGTAACTTATCTGTAAGTCCCGTCAAAATCGGTCCAGCCTTTTCGGAGATTAGCCGGAACATAAAATAAGGAACAAACAAGAATTTAAAAAAAGTTGTAATGTGATAAGTAAGTACTTTCACAAAATTATGCATTCAGTAAAAATCTGTTATTTTGAAATTTCGAAGCTTTATTTGAATAGATAAAATATGGAAATCTTTAGGCAGACTGCAGGCTTGAGTTGGCTGCTGCAGTTTCTATTCGGCTATATGGGGTATAATCGACCCATCTCGTACACAGTTGGATTATGTAGCCCCGGACACATGAGCAGCCATTTTGAATACAAGCATCATGATCATCTCTCATGGTAATTGTCACAACTACTTTCGTACTTTGAGGGTTTAAAATGAAAGAGAAAATGGCGTGAAGAGTTTATTTTTGGCCCGTTTTTTAACAACAATATATTTCTGAAATAGATAAAACAAGATAAACAATTATTAAATTACAGAATATGCCACTGCCAATATAGGTCACTCTAGAATGTATACTTTTCGACACATATTTTGTATAAGAGCATGATTTATTGAAACTATAACATCTATATAAAATCTTATCTGATATGCTTTCTATTTCGGGTTTCAAAAATCTGGTTTAGTCAAGATCATAACTATCACTTCCCTCTTTGTAGGTGCAACGTTGATTCAGTAGTTTTTATTTTGTCAACAACACATGAACACAGGGTCACTTGGTCTGTCAAAACTCCATACACTTATTTACTGAAAATAGAGATCAAATACTATGCATGAGTTCGACAATCAGCTTCAAGCATTAATTTAAACAAGCTAGTCAAGTACTGACCGAGCCTGCTATCAGACGCTAATTCAGTAACCAGGAATCAACGTCGTCACATGTTTGAATAACACATTATCCGGGATATTGCCACTTTATTTTATTAACCTGTGTCGATTCGTAATATTAAATGGTCAGTTACATTTACACATACTTCGAGATTATCGGAAGACTAAATAATTAAATGTATAGTTAGAAGGTACACACACATTCTATCTTAATCCAGTTACGCACGATCAGCAACACAGATGATTATATATTTTCACATTATATCCAATTATTGAGTATATTTAATAACTATAAACATTATAGTCACTGTGTTGCTGGGTGTACCATGAAACCATCATCAACCTTTATCACAGATATATTTTGTCAAAATCATTTTCCCTGACTCACAACATTTTGTATGCAATTTCCACCAAATATATTATAATTGAATTTCAAGCTTCATTTTCCAAAACAACCCTTATACTAAATACAATCGCCAATCAGCAAAGCAATCTCTACAAACAATTCTCATCTTGGTCTATCCTTAATTTACAACCTGCATTTGCACCAATGCTTTTCTTCTAGGTCAAATTTAACAGGCTAATAAAATAAACAATTCTTGACACTTTACATACAAAAAACCTGAAACACCGAATTCTGTTTTCTTCAGAATATAAAATTCTTAAGATTTGAGTAAAAATAGGTTTGTTTGCAATTTTGTTCATGTTAAAATTTGACTTGGAAACAAATATGTGTGTTAAAATTGACAGTAGGACATATATGTACATTAGTGATATTTAAGTCTGTACTGAGTAACAAAACAAAGATTCATTTAGACCAACATAAAATATTTGACATACTTTGATTGTACTCTATACTTCCTGTAAGGCCTGCTAACCAAATAACTCTTCACTTGACATCCCGAATTGGTTTTATCCCCAGAGAGCAGATGTTAGTTTCGTTCGACAAAACGAAGCCCTCAAATTAATTCCCCAGTATGAACAAAGTGCCATATCTGCAAGCCGTAACAGAATGGCTTATTGCTCAACTTTCAAGTCACAGTTCCTTGCAAATGTTATGTTTTTTTTTCCCTAAGGCAAAGTGCCATTTTCTTACCAGATAATACTTGGAGGACCTGATAAAGTAGGAATGCTATTTATATTTATTGCCATTAAAAAGGAGTTTTGTGATTAAGAATAGAAGACTATTTTAAAAAGTTTTCTGATTCAGTCAGGTCCTCCAAAGTGTTATATCATACTGTAAATTACTTAACTCTGTGACAAAACCGCTTAACTATAAAATGAAATCAATAATACATGATAACACAATTCTTCAAGCTAAGTCAAAATGATACTTCACCAAGATTTAAAAAAAAACTGAAAAATTGTTTTTTCTTTTGATTATACTCAGATTTTTGAGATCAGTTTAAGTTTTGTCTAAAAGGATTAGTATCATGATGACTTGCTTTTTATAAACACGGCTTGTTGACAAATATTGTTTCAAGCGGCCAGAAACAACACGAATTACACTGAAATTTTTCTTCATTTAACAATAGATGTTGTTTGAGCTAGACTAACCACCTACCCAACCCACCTCACAGAATTTTAAGTTTTTTACTTGAAAATAAAATAGGTGCTAGCTCAAACTTACATATGGTGTGGGTAGGTGTTCGTGATATCAGCAGAAAGTCAACCACAATTTATGTAAGATGATGGACAAATCTAGGTAGACTCTCACAGATGATGCTCAAATAAATATTTTTTATATTTTAACAATGTAGGAATTCGCACACAGTATCCAATATGGACAAAGTACACAAGATACCTTTTTGTTTATGTCCTGATGTGTGGTTTATTTACACTTTAAAAAAGTAACCCATTTCAGGTCAAAGTCTTACTCACGATAAACTATTTACACTCACATTTTGTTACAATAAATTCATTACACTTTTTTACAAATAAGTTTTTGTTTTTAAAGATTTAAACTATGTAGTTCCTTTCACCAGTCAGCAAGTCCAGTTAGTTGCGGTGCGCGCGGCGAGCATGCGCGCGAGCGGTGCGACGGCGGCAAGGCGTTACTTGTCGGCCGAGTCGTCGTCGTCCGCCGGGCGCGCCACGTATAGCGCCGGGTCGATCACCTTCGGGATCGGCTTGATCTCCGTGCCCAGTTCCTGCTCGATGCGGTGCAGAGCGAAACGGTCCTCGTACGTGATTAGGTTGATAGCGATACCCAAGTGGCCGAAGCGTCCCGAGCGACCGATGCGATGCAGGTAGGTTTCGGCCATACGCGGGAAATCAAAATTGATGACGACGTTGACAGCTTGCACGTCGATACCTCTAGTGAAGAGGTCAGAGCACACGAGATTGCGGCAGAGCCCCGCGCGGAAATCGTGGAATACACGATTGCGGTGCGCCTGCGCCATACGCGCGTGAATGTAGTAACAGCAGTAACCTAGCTCAGTTATTTTCTTTGCAAGCAGCTCCACACGCTGAGTTGAATTACAGAATATTATAGACTGGTTTATTTGCAACTGAAACAAAATGAGAATACAATTTAATGTAAATTTGGGTGCTATTAATTTATTTGTAGACTAATATCAAAAGTATACTATGAGGAACAAATGTTACCTTTACCTTTGAAAAAAGTGTATTTAAACAATGCACTTTCTGTCTCTCTTGTACAAATGCATAGTACTGTGTAACTCCCTTCAGTGTTAATTCCTCCATGAGATTAATCTCATACGGCTCTCTTAAGTGCTTTTCCATGAATTGTTTCACACTCAGTGGGAAGGTGGCAGAGAACAGCAAGATCTGGCGTTCTTTGGGTAACCTGTGGAGACATATCCGTTATGTGTGTGTCTAGGAAATGCAAAACAGTAACTTAGGACTTGATTATTAAACTTTACAAACCGTGAAATAACCATATCCAGCATTCCTTTGAAGTCTTGAGAAAGAAGTTTATCCGCCTCATCCAGAACCAGCATCCTGCACTGGTCCATCTTGGCAACTTGTTTATCCATGAGATCAATCATACGTCCCGGCGTAGCTATAATAACTTGAACTGAAACAAAAACATGGCACAAATAAGATAAAGATAACAATATCAATTTACTGAAAATAAAATTACAAAAAGAGGATCTTTACCATTTTGATAAATACGCATAATGTCATCCCGGAGATTAGTACCTCCTGTTGTAACCATTACGCGAATATCTGTGTGCTTTGCCAGTTCAATGCAAATTTGTGATGTCTGGAGCGCTAACTCCCTAGTTGGTACCACAATTAAAGCTTGAATAGCATCTTTTTTGGGATCCACCTAAATATAGAAAAATAAAAATATTTATAAAGTACTTAATACTCCCTATGATCATGTATGCAGGTAGCTATAACAATCAGTAAATACGGGTTTTATCACTTATAGAGAAGTGAAGGGGAATCCAAAAATATCATCATTCAGACCATTTAGGCGATAATTGTACAATAGCAACAAATTTTAACAGTAATAACATTTTATCAAACCTGTTCTAAAACTGGAATACAATAAGCGCCAGTTTTGCCAGTTCCATTTTTAGCTCTTGCAAGGACATCTTTACCACTGAGTGCGATGGGAATAGAAGCCTCTTGAATGGGGGAAGGTTTTTCCCATCCTTTCTCAAAAATGCCCATCAGCAGCTCACGTTTTAGGCAAAACTCTTCAAACTCATTACCTCTTGTGTCAGTTACATCCTTTAAACCCAAAAAATACAATGGTTTCATTGAATTTTACTAAAATATAGCCTGAAGTAAACTAGTCTTTTGGTAACATTTTAATTATAGCACCAAATACCACAGGTAATTGCAAAGCTTGCAAAATATCCTATCCAAGCTCAGAATAATTAAAAAATGATTGCAATAGTTCTGTTTATCCTAAATATGTATATTTGGTATATGTATATTTGGTATATGTATAATACATATAATAAATAATAACACATAAGAATGATGGGGTGATCTTGTTTGTGGTGCAGACATGGCCAGAGATCACAAGACAGGAAGAAGAAAGGGGAGACTTGCCCACAACAGGGGCACATGTTAGGCTACTAAAAAAAAAGTTAATACACAAAACACATAAATGGTGTAAAAAGACCCTTTACGATGTCGAAAGTCACCTGTTCTCCCCGTCATTACAATCATTTTTTTGTTCATACTTGGGAACTTTCTAGTTACGGACATATTGGGGGTCAAAGTTCCAACTTTTTCACAAGTTTTTTTCAAATACATGTTTTTATTGTAAGATTTTTACTTTAAACACCTTTAAACCCTGTACTATTCAATCCATCCATCAGCACAATGGTTTGAGTGTGTTACATCGAGTCCTACCCTAAAATGTGATTTTTCACCCCAAAAATACAAGTCATTTCCCAGCAATAATTTTTCTGTTAAGTTACTTAGTTTGATGTACAGAATGCTTGGTTGACAGCTTTGTGAAAGGTCTTTTTACACCCTATACATATAAAAAAATAAACCACTGAACTTATTTCTAAGAGCAGTGATTTGCATTTTAGAGCACCAATTCCTGTTATCAAAGAAAACAAAAAACTTTGCCTTCCTATAAAAAGCTATGAAAATAATTAATTAAATATTCTAGACTGAATTATTTTAAGATTGGAATAGTGGGACTAAATGATAAAGTTTAAGTAGGTAATTTACTGTTACATTTATCCTTTTTTTTTAACTTAATGTATAAAATTGAGGGTATGAAGGAAAAATTATACTTACACTAGTCTTTATTCTCCTGTCTTTCGGGGGTATTTTTAATTTTGATTTCCAACCGATGTCATCCATACTTTTATCGACATCTCTGAAAAAGAAATAACGATTTTAATAAAAATACATAAAGATGAACTGTATTAGCAACAAAGAGTGATACGAACCCCTTATTCTGACTGGTCATACTGTTTCCGACGTGATTACTTGAACTAATTCTATTTTCGGTCATCATTTTGCCAAATAATCCCACTAGGGACACGACTAAAATTAGAAACTTAGAATCACAATTCTTTGTCCAAGTCCGACACTAAACAAATTTTACGATAAGTCACTTTTCGACACATAAGCTATTTAGAAGTTTATCACGTTCACCAACTTAGTCCGGGGATATCTGGAACAATAAATAGACCATAATCAATTAACATTATAGTATAGATAGGTACGCCGAAGCAAGATAGGTAAACGAGATTACGAGACGCGTCAACAAGCACCAAAATAAGTACAAATAAATTACAAAACAGAAAATTGGCTTGCAAACAAATACCTACTTATAACTAATGTAAATGTATTAAAGCGTATACAATTTAATTGAGATTTGTTAAGTATTTAAACGCAAACAGAACAAGATTACAGAGATTATACAGGATAAAACGAAGTCGTAGTTTTATCTTCGAATTTTAATATGGCCGCCAAGAAATATATAAATGACAAGTAGTTGGTAGCGGCTATAATTACCCAAGTTGTTAAACAATACCCCATTTTTAACTTACGCATAATGGAAACAAAAATAAATCATGCAAAATTCATATATAAACATTACCTTGATAAAATTCTACAAAAGACGACGACACTCGATACTCGACGACGACATCACAATGTAACCAAAATAGTGTTGCCATTTACTCAATGATTTATCTTCCTTCCTACATAAACAATAAAAATAGACTATTTTAGTTTCAGTGGCCTGTGGCTACTGTAGAAATATTGGCACAAACATAGGAAATAAAAGTTAATGTAATAGCGATTATTATTGCATTTATTGATGCCTAAGTGATTCGTCTTATGCAACACCTCATGACCTGCGGCTTCTTGGATTTAACTTATTTAAAACGCACGATTTCATTCCAAACTTGTGATTTAAATAATAAATGTGATTTAATATATCA
This sequence comes from Noctua pronuba, assembly GCA_905220335.1. NCBI lineage: Eukaryota > Metazoa > Arthropoda > Insecta > Lepidoptera > Noctuidae > Noctua > Noctua pronuba. Next base: position 11,009,317 of record LR999903.1, on the reverse strand, counting down.
TTCTATGAGCTGAAAGTTTTCTTTAAAAGGGGACTACTTACTGAATTGAAAAAAACTTTTAAAACACGTAAAATACTGTTATCAGAAGTATTTATAATGGCAATACTTAATCAATAGATAAGATTTGAGAAATAGACAATATTGTTTACATATGAAGAGCAGCCAGAAACAATGATATTCCATTTTAACGGCTGCAAACATGCAAACTCAGAAAATGAGTTGTGTCCAAAGATAAATTTATTTGTTGTGGGTTGGTTGTGGTTGTGGGACATTCTCTGTGGACTTTCTGACGGTGTCATTGGAAATGTTAATTGCCATGTCACTGTCAAATGTCAAGCGTAGGCTAGCTAGCTAGCAAATTAGCAATGCCGATGGTATTGTGTACGAAATATAACGACGTGTTTATTGCAAACTATTTCTAATTTTATGTTTCGGTGGTGCATTTCTAGATTTTTATAGTAACGGTGAAATTATTTAATTTATGAAGTGTTTTCTAACTTTTACATTCTACAGATTATTTTTGATTCAAACATCGACAGGGTTACACCGAAAACAGAATGTAAGTGTAATCTATTTACCAACTATTTACGCAAATTCTGTGTCAAAACCATAATTTGCATAATTTGACAAATCTTTTGTATGTTTTTTTTTCAGGACAGAATATTGGAAGTCCCAAGCACGAAAATATTGCGAATTTTGCAAGTGTTGGTTTGCTGATAATAAAGTAGTAAGGATTGAAATCATAGCTATTTGTTTGTTAATGTTTACATATTGTTTAAGGTTTTGACAGAGGTAACTCATGAAACCTGAACATTCGATTTTAAATTCATAATTGTATGATGATCATATTCTACCCATCACATGATACTCACTGTTATTTATCACATTTCAGTCAATTTCATTCCATGAAAACGGTAAGCGTCATAAGGAAAATGTTCAGAAACACATATCACAGCTCAGTAAAAAAAGTGCTAAAGATTTCAAGCAGAAAGAAAAGATTGATGATGACATCAAAAAAATGGAAGCGGCAGCTATGGCTGCTTACTTAAATGATGTGAAGAATAATGCTGACATCACATCACAGGTATAAATTGAATAGTTAACACAAACTTGAGTCATCCCAAACAGAATGCCAGTGTGGAGCCCCTCTGCTAGATATGCTCCACCTCCTGTCCTGCCCATCCTGCACAACCACTTGCACCTTTCAGGATTTAATTGGAGCAAATGTTAGAGCTATGCAAAACTGGTCTAACATATTTTGAGATTCATCGATACATAAAGAAGAATAACACTTACTCTAATGAAATTAAGCCACTAAATGTTGTATAAACAGGCAATATATAATCATTGAAACTGTAGAGCTCAGTGTATTGTTTTTCACTTGAAGAGTTAAAAGTGTCAATAAACATTTAAAATTAAAAATAGTATTCCAGCAAGGTAACTGGTTATTTGGAGTTGAATTATGGCTTTACAAGGGCCATAAGTTTGAACACCTACCCCTTTTTCTTTTCTCTAAACTTGGTCAATAATAAGGCTTGCCATTATTGTAACGGCTAACCCATTGTTTTTATTTTCAGAATATCAATGAATTACTAAATCAGAGCAGTAGCAGTGATACTCCCATAGTTTTGGCCAACACACCTACATCAAAGGCAGCTCCTGCCTGGGAAGAAGTCAAGAGTGAGGATGGGAGCTCGTACTACTGGAATACTGAGACAAATGGTATTGGAAATTGGTTTAATTTTAGGTGATAAGTTTATTTTATTGTTACAAAAGATTGATAGTACATAATTATACACAAAAACCAGAAAAAGAATCTTCTCACTTTATAAAGTTCAAATATAAGTTATATAATGGGTGTAAAAAGACCCTTAATGTAAGCCGAAAGGCACTTTTTCTCCCCGTCAGTGAGCATTTTTTTCCCAAAAAAAATCCCAGCAATCGATTTTTCGTACTAACTTAGGTGCTTGGTTGACGGCTTCGTGAAGGGTCCATTTGAACCTTGTGTAGGAATCACCTAGGTTTCGCTTTAAATAAACTTGGTCGTCTCGCCTTCTCTTCTTAGGGCCGGCGTCGGCCGCGCTGGCCAGCACCATTGTGTTTTGGCACCCATTTTGTGAAGACTTTAGCCCAAAGGTCGTCGTGCATTCGGCTGACGTGACCTGCCCATTTTAGCCAGGCATACAATTACTCTGGCAAATATTACATTACCGAGTAAACAATAATATTGATTTTTTTTTCTTTATTTTAGAAACTACCTGGGATGCTCCAGATGAGTTTGTGTCAGTAGTAGAGCAAGAAAAGAAAAAATTAAACGACGAAACACAAGATAAAAAGAAGCAGAAACTAAAGTGAGTAGACAGTAATTTATATGCATGTTCAATTCAAATGAAGATACTTGAACTATTTCTAGTAATCACACCGACAGAGACGCCTTCCGGTATTCCGAACCAGTGAGACATAATTAACACGACAATCGCGTTTTAGCGCGACCGGTGCACGGAGCGGGTGCCTGCCGTTAAAATATCAGAAAACCAGCCGCATGCGCCCGCGCCTCTTAGCGCTGCTCACCCAATTTTTCAATACAGATACGCGACGCGCGCGTGATTTAGCGGACGCCCTGAGACGTGGGGTTAAATTGACTGTACTTTATATACTTTTTGTTTTGGTTTCCAGAAAGCAACAACAAAAGCAAACCCAAAAAGATGTGCATATGGAGGTGAACGCTCATATAGCAAGAGAAAGAATGAGAGAGTTGGCAGTCAACAAGGACCCACCACCTGTCAAGAAGTTTGTAGACTACGGGCCAGCTCCGCGCGCCACTAAGCCTTATGGCTCTTGGACTCCAGTAGTAAACGAGTAAGTCGACTTTTCTTGCGGTTCTATGCTACTTGCATTTTAAGTAGAAATTAAAGATTGTTGCGTACAGTGCTGCGTGGTTCTTTTAGCGCGTGGCGATAGTCTGAACTAACGCCGCCATCCTTTCACAGACAATTTCATAAATGTAACCAACAGCAACCTCCAATCGCCAGAAGAACCATGCTGCACCAGGTTATTTATTGCATTGTATTTAGTTGCCGAGGTGGAAGAAGCACATCAACATATTAGTAAACGGACTCAAGTGGCCAATCATCCTATTATACAGGTTGAATTTTTCAAGTAGGCGTGAATGGCCAAACGACCAAATCCGAAACTATGTGGAATATCGAAAAATACTCAAATATAATATACTCCTTTGAGTATTTTTCTCAATTCCTCGTAGTTTCGGATTTGGCCACCTGCAAAAATTCAAATGACACAATTTGCATCGAATAATAAATACATTTATTTTGTTTTGTTTCCAGCCCTGTAGAACATATCGATCTTCAGCTACCGAAGCCTGAAAAGGAGCTACCGCCGCCCCCAGTCATCGTGCAGCCAGAAATCATTCAGTTTAAGGAGAAGCGCGTCGAGTCACTTGGCGACGAACCCGTCGAGTTCAAGAAGCGAAAGTTCAATATGCCTAAAAGAAATATGCGTCAAAAAGTAGATGATGACTGAATAGGTGATGAGATGGCAATGAAATGTGTAAATAAAATCAATTAGTGTTACACAAAACCTACTGTTTTTATATGTGAAACCCTATGCACTAAAATATGACCTACACCATATTGTCGCGGATCAATAAACGACTTAACATGATACACCATATACATATGTGATACACATGGTAACTGTCCTCAGCAGTTGCACGGCACACCCGATCCGAGTCTCGCAACGGTGCTCCGCCCTTGATTCGCCCTGGGGTATGCAAAGCCTGTATACAAAGACAGGTAAAACACCCAATTGTGTTTGTTCTAACCTAACCCAACAGGTGTGCGTTTTCTCGCACTGGCGTCACATTTTGAGAAGGACATGGTGTGTGTTTTGCCGCACTGGCGTTATATTTGCAGAAGCACGGTGTTTTACCGCACTTCCATTATAGTTGTAGAATCACAAGGTGAGCTTGGCCACACTCGCGCCTATAGATTACTAAAAAACCCGTCTGAAAAAACTAAAAATCCAAAAACAATCAAACAAAAGTTGGAAGCAGGCGGAGCCCATTTGAATATAAGATTATGAAAATGGAATGGGCCCCGCCTGCTTCCAAATTTTGTTTAATTTATAATGAGTTTTTTTTAAACAACCTTTTTTATTTCCAGTTTTTTAGTTTGGTAATGTGAAAGATTTCGCAGATGGTTTTACTTTTTTTTTTTATACGATTTTTTCTCTTTTTTCATACAATTTGTCACTTCGAATTACTTTTAAACATATAAGATGTATATATCTTTGCAATCACCTTTTAAAACCCTTCTTTTTGATACCCCCCACTCGCTGGTATTAAAAGAAAAAAAAAATCGAACTCCTCAATATGGCAAACCAAATTCGCCATTTTTCTTGTGTTCTTTTATATATAATTTTAATGTAGCCAGTGACACTCGCGCCACCAAGACGAATCTAATGACGTATAATTTAACCAAATCCGTTCATTCATAGGAGTTACGAGGGAACAAAGAAACGGACAGAATACATACACACATACGTAATTACGTACACACGTACTTACAAACAGGTCAAACACATAACCCTCCTTTTGGGTTTCGCCGCAGTCGGGTATAAACGGCGGAATAATACTTAAAAAATAATAATAAAAGAACACAGAATTGCTCCCTTTTAAACAATTTCTTTTTTGTTTTAAGCAAATAAATATATTATTATTATTATTTCCTTTATTTATCTTTATACATATTTTTTTCATTTTTAAATATTCTATACAAAATACTATAAAAAACATTTAAAAATATAAAAAATAGTGGTCCGCCGGTGTCGGGAGCAGGGTCCAAGCTACCGGTGGTTAGGGTTCCAGAGACAGGAACCTCCTCACAATGCGAGCCGTATCGAGGAGTACTGCCTTCTGAATCAGGCCCTTAATCCAACCGCCTAGAGAGAGCCTCGAAAGATGGTCGTCGAGGCTCTTGGCCATAAGGCCATTGGCCGTCACGACAATCGGCACAATGATAGCCGAGTTCACATTCCACATGTCGACAACCTCGTGTGCCAAGTCGAGATATTTTATTTGTTTCTCTTTCTCAGCTTTCACGAGGTTCTCGTCATGCGGGATTATTATTATTATTATTAATATTGTTTCTGCAACATGTGTTTCTGTGACGCGAGTGCGAAATATAAATAAATAAAATTGAAGTGTCTGTTTGTAGTATCTAAATAACAGCTTTTTACTGAATGCATATGAAAATATATACGGCACTTATAAATACATTTTTTTAAATTTTTGTCTGTCTGTTTGTTCCGGGTAATCTCCGAAACGGCTGGACCGATGACCGACGGGACTTTTATTGGCAGATAGCTGATGACATAAAAGAGTAACTATTAGGGTTCCGTGCAAAAAAATTAAAACCCTTAATATTAGTAACAAAATTCGATTCGTTTTAGCGCGTAAGTTTGGCCTGGTCTAGGGTACCTAAAACTAAACTTTGTCTACCTCCGTCATCTGTAACCCCACACACAAGATTATGCAAAAATAATTAGTAAGCTAAATGAAGACTTCATTTCAAAAGCAAAGCCTGACTGATCCTTATCGACCTTCGAGACACCAAGAAAACCGATATCCATAAGTAGGTACCTGACCTATACTACCTATGCTACAGATGTGATAGGCTGATATGAATTATTATTCAAGCTACATGATCATTAGCCACATGTATCTATGTTTGTTCCTTTGTGGCACTTTACAGACCAAAGGTGTGGGCGATTTTGATGATTCGTCAATCGATTTGTCTTAATTTTGCAAGTGTCACAAGAGACATGACAGCAATCAAAATCCCCGAAAATTGCATAATACGTTTGGTTGTCGCCATATTGTGAAATTTTCGGAATTTTCTTTATAACGGCTTTCGGACATTTTTATTGCAGCATCTTATTAACCTTGTCCATAAAAACCATTTAAGCTCTGAGACACATGGCCTACAGTCTCGGCTTCATAACAACCTCGTCTGCGGCTCGGGTGTGATTTCGCCTCGGGTGCAATACAAGTTTTCTCGACTTTTGTCAAAATGTACTATGCAACGGAATCAAACGACGTTTTACAATACTCTTACGATAAAATAAAATAACAGAACGAAAAGTTTTTTTGTCATAGTCATTATGAAACTGCGCTTTGCTTTCGTAAATTGAAGGAGAAGAAAAGGTATAAAACCGCAAATAAGCCTAATATTAACAATAGAAAATTCAAATAGTTTTGAATTTAGGACACAAATAAATGTTAATTTGTTGATAAAAGCAAATAATTTTATTAATAATGACGTTTATTTATTCAGTATATTCTTTTTATAAACACAATTTAAATATTCATAAAATATTAAGGCTTTAACATGCAACATGAAAATAAACTTTCTGAGAACATGAAAAGTTGAGGAAACGGAAACCGTACTTGCTGTAATTACTCACCTTTGTAGGTCTTCACATCGATAACAGTAGGGTTCCCCTAATTTGAAAAATGTTTAGGTATACTTTGTGATTAGAAAAGATCAGGGTCTTCGGAAAATGTTTGTGTAACTTTTCTAAAGTGATATTGAATGAATTAGGTACCTAGTTTCTTGTTTCACATTTTGAGATTCGTGTTGATCAATAAAGGAGTCACGCGAGCGGCAGACATAGGTAGTACCTAGGTACCTACCTACTTTATTACCTCAGTTGTTCGCAAGCTGAGTGGGTGTATAATTCTTTGTGGGCAGCTTGTATTGTTTTACCTTTCTAAGAACGGATAATGGATCTGGATTATTCTTTACAACCTATGAAGAATAGAATCAAATTTCAAATTAGTTATTCCCAAAAACATTTAAAAAACGCGATTTGAAAACCTATAGGCAACATGGTTGGTAACTTAATTACACATCAAAAAGTCTTTGTTACGTATTCAATACACGGATCACCGTGTATTTTTTTTTTCATTTTATTGACTAAAACACGTCAGAGGAATCAGGATCTCAGTATAATATAGGTAGATAGGTGCCTATGTACCTAAATGATTCACAAGGTTTAGAGATATTGTGATAGTGACAAGATTCTAAGCCTTCTAGGGAGAACTTATGTGCCTGGTTTCTAAGGAAGGTACCTACCAACTCAATAAACTTTGAACAGTTATTAATTCGATAAAGTTATCTGATCACAATCAAGATAGGAAACCATAACATACAGATTTTCAATTATTTATTATACTCCTAAAAATTTCGAGTAAAGAAATAAACTAAGATTTACCAACTCTTAGTGGTAGGTAAGTACCTAAAAGCCTGAACTATTCTATGATCAAAATACATTTCAAACTTTTACTACCATACACTCGGTAAATCTTAGGTTTTACCTCAGGGACACGGTAAAAGTTGTGGGCGAATGACTGTGAGCGACTACACATCCTGAAGACGGTGACTTGAGAAAACGCAACTTGGACATAGCACGTTTTGTCACAGTTTTAAACTTTTTCTTTTTTTATTAAGCGGTGAAAATGCCTGACGCATACCGCACCGTCCGGGGAGACTGTTTGGTTATGTGGGGCTAGCAACCACTAAAAAACACCGCCGTTGGCTTACTATTGCCGCAAGACTGCTACGCCAGACGTTCGCGACCCATCCACTATCCAGCGCAGCCTGCCTCCGGGCACCGAACTCCTTTGGCGAAGGCTCACCTGAGACACCGCCACCACTCATGAGGGCTTTGCATTGCGACGAGGATAGACACCCCGATCTATCGCCTACTGGCACGTTCTAGGGCGGCATTGCTCCTCCTCCGCCGCTGCAACGAATCGCGTCGGCGAGGGAGTTCTCCTCCCTGACGCTTTCCGCCACCTCCTTCTGCGAGATGACGTCTTCGCAGAAGGATGCTACTGCGTCCGCGTTGGGACGCATGAATTACCGGGGCTTCCATCTTTTGGTCGCAGTTCTATCCTAACCCATTTAAATCAGTAGGGGTGCCCTAGCTTAGTTCCTGCGACCATATCGAGTCGCACATGGTTGGTCATGCTTTTAATTCTACCTAACCCATTTAGTCGCTCAGTTTAGTATAATAGTATGTCATCATTACTCGCCAGATATTTAATCCCTAGTCATTGTTTTATTCTCAAAACCAACATTTACCAACAGACAGTCACTGGTAACATAACAACAGCACGTCCCAAACTATAAATGGATAAAACCTGAAACCTCATCTCCACTTTATAAAATCCTTACCTAACTCATGTTGGTACCTAAATTAATAGTAAAACCAAAGATTGGCCAATATGCGGGATTTTACCGGGTGCGTAGTACTCGCAACCGGCGTGCGGTATGACCAGACCAGATGTATGAACGCGTAGACGAGGCAAAAGGAGTACCTATGTAAGGATCGTAGCAGGTGGCGTCCTGTGGTCTCTGCCTACCCCATCGGAAAAAGGCGTGAGTTTATGTTTGTATGTATATAGGATAATCCTAGAAGAAGAAGTAAAACTAGGTTTACCCGGGTAAACTTATACAACAACACATCATTTATTTCAGGCTTCAATGGTCCATAGATATATACCTTATAAACTAACATACATAAAGTAAACACCAAACGTGTGTTAATAAATAAGACTTACAACTGTGTTAGTAGTACTTTACTTTTTCACACTTTACTTTTGCTGGCTGATCAGTGGAACTTGTCCAAGGAAGCGACGGAACATCACGTACTGCGGCCAAAAGTCTTCCTCCAGCACCATGGGCAGATAACAATTCGGTACTCGCATCACGAACGCCTTCAAGTTGACGTTGCGGCGCGACCCCTTAACTGCACCTTCGGTGTGTACTTCGTCTTCTGGCGCACGCGTGTTCGCGGTTGTTCGCGATGGGCGCTTCCTTCTCTGCACCGTTACCTTATCCGCCTTATTCGGCGCCTTTTCAGGCACAGGCTTTTTACTACCCCATGCAGACACCGGTGGTTAAATTATGTCTGACATAAGTCTTTTAAGCTTTTAAGCATTCATAACTTGAAAAAATGGAAGAATCGCCAGTAAAATGGTTAAACTGGAGGAGGGAGGTAGGTTTAAGGAACTAGGCTGAAAGATTGCTTTTAGCGATAAGAACGCCCTTTGTGTCACACTATGTGGAATGTTTTTTTTATATCAATTTAAATTTGTATGCTGTACTACTTCTTCAATCGGCCCCTCTCATCACTGAGGATCGTGGCCACTGGACCCCTTTAAACGGACAATCTGCTTCCATTGACTCCGGTCCAAAGTTGCCATCACCACCTGCTGAAATTTGCTCGAGTATATAGCCTCTTTTACTTGGTCGGACCATCGTGTTGGCGGCCGGCCTCGTGCTCAATTGCCCTCGGTATTTCCAACATCACCAGCTTTTCAATGCTGCTATCTCCCCTCGCATTATGTGGCCGAAATACGTCAAAATACGTTGTAGGCAAACTGTAGACAATGATCGGGTCTTGATATCGAGTTGGGAAAGGATAGACACATTTGTGCGTTTGGCTGTCCATGGAATTCGCAGCATCCGCCTCCAGCACCACATTTCGATTGCGTCTATCCTCAGTCTTTCTCTTGCTCGGATTGTCCTAGTCTCAACTCCATAGAGGGAAATCGGGAAAACTAGTGCTCTGACCAAGCGGGTCCTGGTTTTGTAGCTTATATATGGTGGTAGGTATATATATATATGGTGTACATAATAAACAATATTCTATTTATCTTTATACTGAAGGAAATGTAAAAATATGAAACCTAAAACAGAAACATTTCAATACAGTATACAATGGCACTAACTATCGTAACACAACTATAGCTAGGTAAACTAATTACCTATGTATGTATAGAGTAGCATCTACATAGGTGCTAGAAGTGCAGGTACCTAGTTTCACAAACGACTCGTTTCAGTCATTGGCACTGCAAACACCATTTAAAATAATTGACTGGCGTTTCAGTTCTGCGACTTTTTATAATTATCCACGCTTTGTCGGTTTTTGGAACAATGTTTTCCTTCGAACTGAGTGTCCGGAATGAAGTGTAATCGTTTTCATTATTTTTCCGTGGCCACGTCCTTACCCGACCCGTAGAAATCCGCTCAATGCTATAATTATTATGTACTTATATATTGGACTAATTTTGCATACAAATGAGAATAGTCACCATTCGTGTTCTTATGCAGAATAAGACCAGTTACATAAGCATAATCTAAACGTATTCATATAAACAAACAAGCCACCTTGATTGATTAAAATGGATTAGCACCCACTTGCTACTGTTTTATTTATTTAATAATACAATAAAATAACGTTAAGTACAAACCGTTCTTGGAAAATTTTTGAAAGTAATTTTTCATAAAAAGTTGTAGAGGGCAGGCTTATTCATTATCATATTGGAAAAAATGTCCCTATGAACATGAAAAAGTTATCATTGTCCCTGCAATAAGTATGGTATTGCGTGTACTGACCATTGTTTACGAGTACCTAAACAGTATTTGGAGGTGCTAAGTCTACCTAATGAGGCAAATAGTCTGTGTGATGAGCGTGTAGTTAGCACCTGGTTAGGGGTAATACTGATCCTGCTAGGTACAGTTTTCTCTCGCTTACTTAAATCAATTCTTGAAGAAACGAATAGATATGGAGTTGTTGGGACTATTAGATTCTACTCGAATGAACTTAAAAATATATAAATATCTCAGTTTTTAAAAATAGGTACCTACTTAACGTTAGTGTTAAACGTTACATAAGTGTTTTATATTTTTTACCGCCATTAATCTCGCGTCGAATCTTCTGCGCGCCTATTGTCCCACTGTGATCCGGGTCCAATATGGAAATGAAGTACTATTAACTGTTAATGCGACATTGTGTATAACAATTTTTTACATCCTATATGCAGTATGTTGAGGACGGTCGGAGGATCATTAGTTTTTCCAATCACGGATGGGACGCCGGCCTCTGGGCTCCGTATATAAGCTGGGACGCGGGAGATGGAGCTATGATATCAGCCGTCGCATCCATCGACTACAGTCCTGTCTAGTGTCAGCTAGATTTTGTTTGGTGCTGTGTCTGAGGAGGATTTGAAAATCTTCAACATGTTCAAATTGGTGAGTTTTTAAATAACATTTGACTATCTAACTGGTGTCCTTTCCTGATTGTTTCTAATTGGAAATCGCAAAAGTGATTTCAGTTATAGTTGCCCCCCTTTTTTCTGATTAGAAATATTGCGTATTGGGCCGTAGTATTCAAGCGTATATATCGAGGGTTCCATTCCAAGGTTTAATTAAGTGTTATGAAATATACTTTTCTTATATGGCTGTCTATTATGTACCACTAAAGTACATTGATAAACATCCCCAGTTTATCGATAATTCTCCGAAGAAGTTGAATAATTTTTAGATAAATGATTTGGTGTGATAGGTGTCTGGTGGTCGCTAGCGTGACTGCTGAGCATCAGGTCCCATTCGGTTCGATGTCAGGCAAAGTATTAGTAGGTTTTTCCAACACGAAATTCTCTGAAGCAGCCACGGAGTCTGGATTTCTGCTCGATTTTTGTCAATAGGCTCATCATAACTGGTGAAATTTGGGTGTACTATTAGGTACACCTCTTTTGAACCCGTTGAGGATTACAGATGTGTTATGTGGTGCGTAGCAATGAGCTCTATTGCTAACAATGGGCGCGATGGATCTAATATTGAGTACCTAGCATTTTTTAAAAATCTGATTCTGTTATTCTAGTAGCTTTGTTGTAAGCTGTAAGTAAGTTTTAATGAACATTTCTAATCATAATTCATTTCTCCATCAGTTAATGCTGGTTGCCTTCGCCGTGGCGCTGATGGTGAGCCCTGCAGTGGCTAAGCCTCAGGTGCTGCTGGACTACGGCTACGGTTACCCCGCCTACGCCTACAGCCCCGTAGCGTACTCTTACTCGTACCCCTATTATGCCTACGGTTACCCACTAGCCTATTATTAGCGCGCAGTCAACACCTCCCCTACCCACCAAAGCGTGTATAAACACACCTTATATAGAATCAAGGTTTGTGTCAATAATCGGTATTTAAAGTCATTGCAACATTATATTGTGAATGTGTGATAATTATGTTTTAAACATGTAAGAGTCTGAGATATTGTTATCAATAAATGTATCTATACTGACTTGGTTTTTGTATTTTGTCCTTTGTTCTTTGAGCTGTGTGTTAAAGCACAGCTTCAAATCGTTCCTACACAGGAGCATCATAGACCTAACGATTGTTTTATGCCATTTTCAACTTTTGGATACAGAACTGTACCTACATAAGTAAAGTATTCAATATTTAATACTCGAATAATTTATTAGACTCATTGGTTTAGTGGTTGCAATCGAGAATGCGGAGCATGAGGTCTTGGTTTCGAGTCCCAGGTTGGGCAAAGTGTTTTTACGTCAGGAATTTCTCAGTAGCAGCCACGGAGTTTAGATTTGTGCCCGATTGATGGCAATAGGCTCGCCCCCTATTACATGGGACTTAAACTTAACTGGCGAAATGTGTGTGTCACTATGTATCTTTAAGTTCACCTCAATGTGGTGTATATTCTATTAGGTACACCTCTGCCTAACCCTTCGGGCATTACAAGCGTGATGTTTATGTAATAAATATTGTTTTAGCAAATCAACAATAATTTATCGTAGCAACTAAATGTCGCATATTTTAGACTTGAATGGTGATGGTGCCGGTAATAAATATGCTGAACTATGAATGGATTTGATTTGCATAATAATTAAATTCGGAATGAGTCGTGCTACATAGGTACCTACAGGTATGTTTATGACTGTATAAACGGACTTCTATCAATAAGGTTTTAATGGAATTGGAACATTTATGCATTAAACGTTTTCAGCAGGTCATCATCTGCCTAACCTTTTCCTAACTATGTTGGGGACGGCTTGTAGTCTATCCGGATGCAGCTGTAAATGTACCAATAATTTACCTGGAGCGACTGCTTATTCTGATCCGGTCAAACCAGTTTCTGGGTCACCTGATCATCCTCTTTGTTAAGGCTGGTTGTCAAACCCTTGGGCTTTATAGTTTTGCGTGATATATACGTTTACGTATAGGAACATAAGTAAGTTCCGATCAGCCCCCATTCTTATTATTGATTATTTATTTAGTGAAGTAGGTATACCACGTTGTCCTACTAGTCAATAGGTGTGTTCCACAATTATGAATCATAGTAGGTACCTAGTTATTGTCTTTATATGCGGTCACTCCGAGACAATGTAGGTAAATAAAACATATAAAACTAAATATGAACTATGTAAGTAAGTACTTAGGTAGTTTGAACCATGTAATCCATTCGATTTGGGCTGAAGACTGGCGTACCCTCGACCCTCGTGAATCATTAAATAAGTTACAAGTTATAGCTATGTATTAAGTAAGGAGGTGTGTACAGTCACGAGCACCAATATATAAATACTTAAACTCTTAAAAAAGTGTTTTTCTCCCCCTGTTCTGATTAAAATTTCATGTTGTTACGAACATAGTATTCTGGAACTCTTATTTTTATGAAAAAGATCCTATCTCCAAGTTAAAATCGTTATTTCTCGCGAAAATTGCTTTTAAATTAAGGAAAATGTATACATATTTATGCTCGTGACTGTACGTAGGCTTGGGTTTGGAGGGCCATCGCGTCGGTCAAAATATTTTTTTCTGATCGGTCTTAAAACAAAATAACACTAAAGATTTTTTTTAATTCTTTACTTTGCACCTCTGTGTTTACCGAAGGGGTAATAGCCGAGATCAAAGCAACTATCCCATTTCGCCTTGTGCCTATTAGAACGCTACTGCGGTAGTGACCATCAACCAGGCACAACCCTAGACTCCAGCCTAAAACTTCTAATGGTAGAAACCCAAGAGCGCGGGAATCCAGGAGCCACTCACATCAATATCTAATAAGATATCGATAATAATAACTGAGTTAGGACCCTGTTCCCAGTGCTGGTGGGCTACTATCTAATATATAAAATTCTCGTGTCACAGTTTTCGTTGCCATACTCCTCCGAAACGGCTTGACCGATTTTGATGAAATTTTTTGTGCTTATCCGGTATCTATGAGAATCGGCCAACATCTATTTTTCATACCCCTAAGTGACGCAGACGAAGTTGCGCGGTCAGCTAGTTTTTTATATTTTGCAATGTTTTTTTTAATAGTATTTTGTATAGGAATATTTAAAAATGTAAAACATTATGTATAAAAATAAATAAAGGAAATAACTACTTACTCAGTTACTTAACTGATTACGTTATTGTAATTACCTGACAGTGGCGAAGAAGGTACCATATAACTCGATTCCTACCGGGTTCCCTTTGAAAAATGGTACAGTCAGTATTCTATAGACAAATAATATAATCACAAATTAAAAATTATGTACTCCGGCTTACCTTTTACAAAAATTGACCCTTCGCTACCGGTACCTAATTAATGTTGTCATCGAATAAACCGATGATCATATTCGGTCACATCATTGACCGCACATGCTAACACGCGCATAGTACTCGAGGTATTAATCGGGATGACATAGTCAATGACACAATAAAGTAAGCAGTAGAAGGCCACACTTACATCAGTTCTCATAGTCCATGCTCATTTGTATGCCAGTGCAATACACCATCAGTCAAAGGCTACACAATGACACCTAATCCGCCTTTGGGAACTCCATTAATGTTATCACGACTTGTCATCGATCAAGGAAAATACCTTGGTGTTATAGATTAAAAAGTGTGAACATATTAGGAAGTCGCCATTGTTTATATTTAAGTAAGTACTACCTAAGCATGTTCGTGTTGATATGATCACGAAGTCTGTGCTCTATGTTACAATGCTCATTGGAAGACAATGCATGCAGTAACTGGAAAACGGGCTCACTTCAACGACGTGATGATTATAATGTTGGTACTCCTGCTCTTTTAAAATCCGTCTTTTGCTGTAGGTATTAACTGTATCAAATGAATCGGAATAGTGGTAGATTCTCTGTCTTTTTAAATTTTCACATTAGATTTTGAACCTAACTATCAACTTTTTATGCTTTAAAATCATTGTTTACGAGTAATAGTCGACCAACTTTAGGAACGGACTTTCAGGCACAACACATAACGGAATGTCATTTTGTTGTGCGTTTTTAATCTTATTTACCAATACTATACTATCAAAGTAGAAAAAAACGCAGACATGTTTAGGTATATTATGTAATTACGGATTTAATTACTTTTTTATCTAGATAAACCATACATTTAGTTATTAGGTACTATTGCAATAAACTTTTGACTGTCACGAAGCAAAATCTTAACATAGACAAGACAGTTCGTTTTCTAATTCCGTCTTAGAATTTCTTGCACCTGTTTCAACCCCAAATAAATAACAAGTAAACAACAACATAAATTACGCAGGGCGTTCAATAAGTTCTTGGTTATTGGAATTCAGAGATAGGTAATTACAATAACTGGACAAGAATAAGTACTAACAAGAGTAAGTACTTACAAACAATACAAACAAGTTATTACCTATAAGGTTTTTTCCCCGAGTGTCATAGGGTGTATTTAAAACTATATTATTCCTAGGATAATTTCCGACCATAACGCGAGCGAACCCGTAGTCAAAAGCTAGTCATCAAATTTTGAATTATTCAAGAGAGACTATATTATTGGTAAGGGGCAAGTAAAATTTTCCAACATTTTCATCTAAATGACGTAACGAGAATACCACCCTGTTTATTTTTTATAAGCGCTAAGTAGATGCTGGCCAAATTTCGTCAAAAAAAATTTGAAAAGCCATTTTATGTTTGTTTTCTTTATTTATTTTTAAATTTTCTTATGGATTTATAAAATTATTTCATTAAAAGCAGCCAGTGTTTTAAAATACGTGACATAAAACCTTTTTACTTTTTGTTATAATTATTTGGAAATTCTTTTTTAAGTGTTGTTTCACTTGGAATAACCGTCGGTACAAAATATGGTCCGTGTTACCGAGGCCCCTGACCACGGAAGAGGAAAAGCATTGCGTCCCCCTGACTGAGACAATGGTGTCAGACTAAGATCATCAGTCTAATTTTTATTCATCTAAATATACAACTTATTGAACGCCCTCCATACCTAGATATCATTTGATTAAAACAAACTAAAGCTAATATCATAATAGAGTTCGTCCTTGATCATTCTAGAAACTGCGGTAATATACAATGAGTGGACTCCAAAACGATTCTTTAGCTGTCTTGTTAACATTAGAAGAATACGTAAGTAGGTAGGAACCATGGTAAAACATACTAGCACATTTTTTTAGTTAGTCTATAAATAGGTACCTACCTGTCTGTTGATGCTACAGTCTGGTTATCATAGTCAGAAATAGATACAAAATCCTCAAGATTTCTACAAAAACACTTCTAAAACTGCAAAGGATGATTTTTCACGGTTATCGTAAGCGATTTTCAGGCAATTTCCCAAAAAAAAATTTTACAGGTACACTGGGTAATAAAAAGTCAGCTACGTGTACCTGGTAACATTTTATGCCTTGTAGTGTTACTTTACTACTATTTCAGTATTTTTATAATGTAAACTAATTAAGTTAAATACTGGTGATATTGTTTAATTGATGATAAAAGTACTTTTAATATTTAGATATAGTACACTGTGCTTAAACATTTATCTAGATAGGTAGGTACTGAATTTCAGGAAGCGGAATTACTAACCGCTGAGGTTAACATTTTCTATTCTGCCGATACTTAAAATTTACATCAAGGGAATGATCATGTATTTTATTTAATATGCGTTGATATTACACACTTATCTACATTTAGTAGGAGAAAGGTTATTTTCTAAAGTAAAATAATACGTTTAGTCGAAGAGGAAGTCGATAAGCGCTGATACTATTCGTATTCTACATACGTACATAATATAATAAGCCTTTAAACATTATACATTCTTAATACACGATAAGTTATAATTTTCCTATATACAGGCTGAATTTTCCAAGTGGACGTAGATGGCCAAATCCGAAACTATGAGGAATAGCGAAAAATACTCAAAGGAGTCTCGAGCTCGATTTTGATAAAAACTAAAACTGCGTCCTTGGATTTTTGAAAAATCAATATTCCTAGCCTGGAATCGAAACGATTAGATTTCAAAAAAAAAAAAAACTGTATTTTTACATTCGCAACTGTTTGCATACTGTTACGTACCTATTTTATCAAAAATTATCTGTTTCCTTTGATTTGTTATAATGTCATTCCTTCCCAGAATTCGATTCTTAATGGAGACGATATCGCATGGTGTAATACTAATAATACAGTGGGTTTTTTTTCAAAACCATCAGGTTCGATTCCTGGCCAGGAATATTGATTTTTCAAAAATCCAATGATGCAGTTTTAGTTTTCATCAAAATCGGGCTCGAGACTCATTTGAGCATTTTTCGATATTCCTCAAAGTTTCGGATTTGGCCATCCACACCCACTTGAAAAATACACCCCGTATAGGCAAGTAAGTTGAGTTAGATATAATTCACAATTTAGATATCTACCAGTCAAAATGATTATTTTCACAACACATAGTTCACTGTCGTCCTCGCACTGAGTTTAGAAGTAACTAAATCACTTGAGATGGCACTTTTACACACTTGTCTTCTCATTTTCTGTCACTTTAAAGTTAACATGAGTCTGTTGTGATAGTGGTGTTCACGAATGTTCTGGTGTTTGGAAGTGTAGTGTTTAGGCGACTTCTAGGTCAGAGTCGGAGTCGTCGGTGTAGTGGCGTGGAGTGGGCGGCGCGGGCGGCGCAAGCGCGGGCGAGTGTGCCGGCGACAGCGGCGGCCTCGCCAGCAGAGGCGCGCGCCCGCACGCTCGCTCCTCCTGCAGCTTGCGGAGCCGCTCCTGCTCCTCACGTTTCTGCTTGCGCCATTTTGCGCGACGGTTCTTGAACCACACCTGCGAAAGAAAATGAAATGTCAATAATGTCTTAAAAATTGGAAAACCTCGCTAAGACGTCAGTCTGATACCATTACCTACTACGGAATAATGACTATAAAATAATATAGATACCTACAATTTACATATGAAAGGTGCAAAACAGCCAATTATAATTAGGTAGGTGATCTAAGGTATGTTCCTTTAGATCAAAAAGAAAATGGAAACTTATTTCCAATAGTCTTACAGACGTTTCTAAAGGTACAAATATTTGCAAATATCTACTAAATAATACAAATTCTATCAACCATATGTGTATTATCTAAATTTCTATATTGGTTCAGAAACTTAACAATATTTTTTTCTGTGAGGATAACAAATAACAAAGATCCAAATATACGGTGTTTTTTTTTTTTTTTTTTTTAATTTATTGTTCACAAACATAATATTTTTTTTAAATCTACAATATACTCGCCAAACTTTTTAGTTTGATGGCGAGAATTAGATGTGTGATATCATAACTCAAAGGTTTCTTAAATATTGAATCATTCAGTTCGGTAGCTAATACGAGCCGAGCCGATCTCTTGTAAGCGATCAATTGATTGTTATACACCGTGTTATCTACGGACAATTGGAACGACCCAATTTTGTAGCAAACATTGACCGAGCTACTGAACTACATAATAGCAAAAAAAACCTCAAAGCTGGTATTGTTGTTGAGGTATCATTGATAGTTCCCGGTAGAGAGGGGCTGCGCAGGCGCGCTTCCACTCGAGTGGGCAGGCACAAGTGTGAGATGTTCCCAGACTGCGGGTGGTCGCCTGTCCGGCTGGCCGAGCCATTGTAGCACCTCGCCGTCACAACACTGGACCAGCCTTCTTTCCAATCGATGCATACGAATCATTTGTTATCTCTCGTCTTCTTTACAAAACTGACGTTCATTGATGTAGTATGTGAAAATAAAATTATAATGGAACTCTTTACAGAAAATTGTAATGCGTACATATTCTGAACGCTCCAATAAGTCATTCATAAGTAAATAATAAGGATAAAAATATTATTTACAGGAGCAAAATACTGTTATTAAAATATTTTTCAAAGAATAATTATATTTTCATTATGTCAGATAAGAAAATTAAGTCTATTGTCTAGTCTAACAATGAGTCTAAAAAGTGCCTAACTTTTTATGCTAGAATAGATGTTCATTAACAGTTTTCATTGATATTCAAATCATGAAAGCAATACAACATAAAATAATATTCCACAACCTTTTTCCATAAGATAAGTCAAGTCCGTGATCCGTCACCGGCGTCCATACAAAATCTACATTTTAAAAGGGGCACCCTGAGCTTATTCAGTAGGAACCTTTAAAATTAATTCGTTAACGATAGCACCATTGTCGGAGTTAATTGCATTACAAGAGTCGGTCGGCGGCCGACAAAGGTCCCATTAACTTTCGATGAAAGAGTGACGGGGTTTTCGCGTTCGGAGTCCGCCCGCGCCCCTCCGCTCATTGGGCGCCACTCAAGCGGCAAATATGGCCGCTGCCACCGCCAGACTCCGGGGCTCCGCGCTCGCCGGTTCCTTACACCCGCTCGCACGCCTCGCACCCGACTCCTTTGTCATTCCTCACCCACAATAAGATTAGCCCGATGTTCTTTTGTGTTCTACTGATTGTGTTTGGTTTAACTCGTTTGCTGTTTTCATTGCAGCCGATGAGTTCATTTTCTGCAATAAAAGCACCCCTGTTTTCTTCGTATCGGTAAGTGCGTTACGTACTTAACCGTTTGTGGGATAACAAACATCGGGATCGACTAAATTGGACGTTTATTTCAGAAGTCCCCACCGAGATTCATAATAATCAATTACAAAGCGTCATGTGATAGCTATTTGTGTCCACAGTTGATCCGGTTCAACAGTCAAACTGGTGCCCCTCAGGGCACAGGAAGCGGGCGAGGAGATAAGGATAAAGAGATGGCGGAAAAAAATATGGATTCCTGAAGAACAGGAAAGAAATTGTTCGAAGTTCTTAGAATCGTTTCTCAAATGACCTGAATCTGGATTGTTATACATTAATAATTATAAGTGTATCAGTGAATAAGGTTGTAACTTTGTAAGTATGCTGAATATGCAGGATTTTTATGATTTAGGCCTAACAAGATTTGTGCAACTCTATAAATCTGTTATCCACTACTTAGTAACTATTAATTACTATTATAAACTTTTCTGACTTAAATACAAATCAGAAAAGTTCAACTGCTATATTATTAGGATCACGTTCACCGCAGTATTACATAAATCGAAGCCTTTCATTCACCAGAGACCTATTGTTGGTACGGGTACCTACACTACCTACCTAGATTGAAATAGATAAGCTTCATTAAGCGCCGTCGAAACTCCCGGTAGCTTATAGGCATAGCTTACATTGAAAGTTTGATATTCCCCATTGTTTTAATTCCATTGAGAGCGTGGAGAATTCCCAAATTCTATTGTACGACGCCACGTACGGCTGCAGCGGACTGGCATCATGCATGCATAATTTCAATGCGGTAATGTTCATTCTGCTGAAGACAAACACGGTATTGAAGATCTAAACTATGAGAATATAACGTTATCAAAACTAAATGAAACATTGAAATGTTTTAATAGGAATTATTTCATTGATCCTCTAAAAAGTTATTGAGCTTTTAATGATGTTCTTTTTTTCTCCTTTTCACTTTAACTTGCCTATTCTCAAAGTTGGTCGCAGTATTAGTATTTAATTCAGTTGTAGGGTTTGACCAATACATAAAACATTATAACTAACTAACAATTATAAAAATAGCACTAAATTATAACAGCCATATGTGTCGATCTAGGTTCAGCAACACAAGGGAAATCGCGTTATAGGTACAGTAACCGAGTGTTGGAGGTCACGTTAATTTTTCTTGTGAAATACTAGTATTCAGCCTCATCCGATTTGACTGGAAGACCACCGCACGATATTTGGAAAAAGGCAAGGCTGATGACGTTGATTCATGAAAAGGGTAAAGTAGTTTTGGAGAGTGAATGATGTGTTCTGTTTTAAGATTTTTTTGGAAAACTACCCATAGAAAATATAGTCGTATGAAGTAAATTCCGTGGCATTACCGATGGAAACGTATTTTTTTTACTGTTTAGACCATTTTACTCCTCCGTGAATATGGAGGAGGAAATTCACGTATACGAAAGAGTGCCTGTGAAAATTCACGAGGTTTTTCCGATGCCTGAGTTGAAGTTTGTATAAGCACGTATTATCAAATCACAGGCAACAGCTAGCATGACATAATTATTGCAATCCAAGGACAGATGGCTGCATATTACGCACGATTTTGAATACGATCAATTAAGTCACGTCAAGATAACTCACGCTTTGGAATATTAAATATCTAGTCCGCTTTAATTAAAATAAATAAACAAGTGTTTCATTAGGACGCGCACGGTGCGGATATGTCGTGTGGGAAGACAAACAGATGAGACGGCAGGGCGGGGCGCAGTGCCCGCGGCAATGGGCACCACGCCTCGACGCCTGCCCACCCCCGCACCCCAAACACTATCTACTTAGCGGAACAGTAGCCTAGACATAATTATAACATACACTCAAATACAATATTTTGAGAGTTTTCCTCTGAAGACCCATCTTATCTTACTAATATTATAAAGAGGAAAGATAATATATTTTTGTGTGTGGGTGTGTGTGCGTGTGTGTGTATGTTTGTATTGAATAAACTCAAAAACTACTGTGCCGATTTCAATTTTTTTTTAACATTTTAAAGTTACATTCACCCTGAGTAACATAGGCTATATTTATTGCTAGAAAAGATAAGAAATCCTTACTAAAACTTTAGCAACGTAACCCAAAGTGTAAAAAAATGCCATAAAACATCTTACGTCGCATGCGCTGCGGAAATTATTGATGATAGAACAAAAGTATGTTCTACAATATTAAAGAACATATCAATAACTACAAAAAACTTTGGGATACTATATGTCCAACTATTATCGTTATGTCACAATAACTACTTTTTACATTTTAAAAGTTGATAGAAATACCGATCAAAATTAGACCATGTTATTCATACTTCTGTTTAAATCCTTATCCAAATAAATTATATAGTTTTCAAGACTGTTTCAGTTCATGTAGATTACTTTTTGAATTGTTCAAATCGGCTATTCCAATCAATAGATATTACGAATTTAATAAGTCATAGAAATAGAAAAAATAAACGCTGTCGCGTCGTGCATGTTATACCAGTGCGAAGCTGGGACGGGCCGCTAGTATAGTATATATATATTGCAATGGAGTAGTCATTGTCATAAAAGCGTAGTACGTTTAGTTAATGCTAGTCAATCTTATAAATCATTTTGTGTATTTTTCTTAGAGAATGTTTCCGTTCCAAAGCCAATCAAGCCTACAGAATAACCAAATCAGCGTGGTCGTCCGATTTGGACGATCAGTAGCGAAGCCTTGCAAATGAACTGCTTCATTCTTTAGAAATACCTGACATTGATCGTTCGATTTCAAGATAAAGGCATATGAGTATGCGCTATAACGTCAAAAGTTTTCACGCGTACCCCTGAGAAATGTGACACTTTTTGAATTTGTTGTGTAATGTAAGTAATCAACGGTTACACGGAGGGAGGCACAAAGCGCGATACCGAGTATTATAATATCTAGCCAACTCATGAATAATTGTTATAACGTCCAAAGTTTATTTACCAATATTACATTATAATCTACGTATTCCTGTGTATGTTATGAGGCTTTACCAAGTTAATACGAACAAAATAAATAATGTCGAATTAACAGTGATGAAACGATTACTTTTGTGAATTATAAATAATAGGATCGTGGGTAACGTTTTGGTTTCGCAGAACATTAATTTTATTCCAAAGTTTTCCTGGACCCACGTTACGTAGAATACTGAAAATGTATAAAATATTAGCCGTTGCCCGTGACGTCGTACTCGTGGAAATTTTGATGTGTATGTGTGAGCAAATCCTATGTACTTCTTCAGGATACAATCTATCTCCTTGTCAAACCCATCAACTGTTTAGTCGTGAAAAGGTAACAAACAAACAAACAGAGTTACTTTCGCATTTATAATATCAAGTACTTATTGATATTTGAAGTGTTGTCATGTTGTCAAGTGACAAAGCTACAGTCGATGGGCATTAACCGTATCTTAAGCTTAAGCTCTCATGACTGCTGGTCATTGAATTTCAGCACTGAAAAATCTTCATTCTACTCGTACAAACTTTACTTTCTACACGTTAAATCTCGCTATCATAGGTCATTGCTACATGGAATCAATTTCATAAGGGACACGCTTCATTCCTTGAACCCTCCGATACAAATACAATTCTTTGAATGAGCTCATCTCGCAATCTGTTAGAAGTCTTCCTATTACAAGGCGCACTTCAACGACTTCACCAAATAGAAACGTTTAATCGGCATCAGTTAAAAGTGACAAGTTAATAATGTAACTACTTAACTGTATCTGTCTCTGTGGCTGTAGTTTTACGAGTAAGTAGACCCGTGCCCCAATTCCGATTGTTTTTGGTTACAAACGCGATTTTTTCTTAATTATCTTGTCGATAGACAATAAGCATCGCGCATCGTCCAAAAAAAGGTTCGCCTATCAGTAATTAAATGCTTTTCCGGAAAACGGATTTTGAAGAAAAACAACCCGTTTTTAGTCTAATCACAAAAACTGGGGAATCAACGTACTTATGACATTTTACTTGCCCGATAATAATATTGTTTTATCTTTAGACTCACTCACGTCTACAATTTTCCGTGTTATTTAGATTTTTATTTCTGACATCAAGATTGGTGAATGAATGAAGAACATAAAAGATATCGACGGCACAGTAAACGTTGTTTAGTAATATAAATATGTACGTAATGTGTGTTTAAGGTTTGCAACGGCAAACCATCGTGTGAACCGCACGGATGGGGCCGCAGCGGGCGCGGTACGAGGCGGGCGCGGCGCGGCGCGGCGCGGCGGCGAACCGAACCCAAACTTATTGTAATAATGTTGTTAGAACAAACACCGCGCTCCCTCCGCCTTGTTTGAGATTACAATTACGGTTTTAGCGAACTGATTTATTAATGGACCGCCTGATCCGCCCTTGATACTTTAATGTCGATTTAATTTGCATATCTAGATAAGTAGATGCTTGTGTTTAAGATCTAGGTGCTTTTTTAAGTATCTTTAGTAAGCTGGCTTTACCTACCTATAGGTATTACTATTATTATAAGGCTATTTGTATCTTCTTTTTTGCAAGGGGTCTACCCACTCCAGTTGCACAATACCCAATATCCTAACAAACGCAAACGCAGAATGATATCTAACGTCGTGTGGCATGTATATATGTAGCATAATACCTATCTACTTTTGTAAAAAACCTAAACCTAAAATTTAGGACTCAAAAGACTCGAGTTCTTTACATCTCTAGCCGGTGGTCTAGGGGCGCAGTGACAATTTAGTTAAAATTGTCACTGCGCCCCTAGACCACCGGCTAGAGATGTAAAGAACTCGAGTCTTTTGAGTCCTAAATTTTAGGCTCAGCTGACAAATTGCACAGCTCGACTCGTTACAACAACACCCCCAGACTAGAACACTTAAGTCTACATAGAGACTCGAGCGCAACATGGCGCTCAGGTCTTGATTCGAGCTCGAGTCGTTTCACGCGACGAGTCGCGCTCAAGTTCTTTTCCATTTGGAGTTCCTTTATAAATACACAGGGAATAAAATATAAGTCAGAATAAAAATAATATAGGAAGAATATAATATACAGGGTGTAAACAGACCCTTCACGAAGCCGTCAACCAAGCATTCTGCACATCAGACCAAGTAACTCTACGCAAAAATTATTGCTGGGAAAGGACTTTTTTTTTTGGGGTCAAAAATCACGTTTTACGGTAAAACTCGATGAAACGCACTCACAACTTAGTGCTGATGGATGCTTTGAATAGTAAACGGGTCATGGAGATAATTAAAGTAAAGTTAAAACCTTTAAAAGTGGTATTTAAGAAAAATCTTGTGAATTTTTTTTAACTTTGACCCCCAATATCTCCGTAACTAGAAGGTTCCCAGGCATGGTCTAGAACAAAAAAATGATCGCATTGACGGGGAGAACAAGCGCCCGTCGGCTTCGTTAAGGGTCTTTTTACACCCTTTATAATAATAATAATACAACCTGTTTACAAAAATACATAGACATAGTCTATGTCTATGTATTTTTAAATAAATCAACCTTGATACGCTCAAGACTCGATACACTCGAGCTCTTTTTAAGACTCGAGTTCTTTTTGAGACGTGAGCTTGTTTTTAAGACTCGAGCTCTTTTTGAAATACGAGTTCTATTTTGGCGCTCGAGTTTTCGAGAAAGGACTGCAGATCGGCTCGACTCAAGGCTCTGAGTTTTGTTAGTACACCGAGTCTTGTAAAATTGAGCCGAGTCCATCGAATTAAGACTCAAAGACTCGAGTTCTTTACATCTCTACCACCGGCTCTACCCAATTAATTAAAAACTTACAGTAAGGTTATCTAACCGTGAAATGTCACTCACACATGAAACATTTGTACATTAACATCAAACAGAGTAATGAAAGTCGTTGTTTTTTTAATCCCGAGCGTCGTTATACCCTCGCACCTGTCCTATTCCATTTCCCCATTAGCAACGAAATGCATTAGTCAATATTAAAGACGCCATCCGCGACTATAATTCCACAAAGGGCACTTCAAATCACACCCATCTCTTTTCGGTTGATGTCAAAACATTACCTACTCCTCTCTACGGCCGGAGGCTGAAAAAGTATCCCCTCGTGTCTGTCACTTCGTATCAATTACCGCACGCAAACACCCATGCATGGCTTGGCGACGAAACGACGTATCTGCGCTCCGAGCGCCACTCGAACCGAAATTCAATTGTCAAAAGATTGCTTTAATAGTACCACAATACCTTCGCAAAGCGAAAAAGTATTTCATTCCCGCGACAGCCTTACAAAATAACACTTAAAGTTACATAAGTAAATGTCAAATTCGTTGAGCCGCACTAGCCCGTAGGGAGTCCCCGAGGGTCGTTCTGCAAACAACGCTCCCCTAAACGTTATACTTTGAAAACAATAATTTGTATTGCGTATCGAACGCGTCTATAAATAATAGAGTGATACTTCACTCACTGATGTGACCGCGCTTGTTTCAACGAGCTCAAAATAATTATTTAATTGATAACAGTTTTAGGGGCAGTTTTATGCGTTAAATCGTTTATTGTAATTGTGTTACGATATTGTTTTGTGTAATAGGTATTCAATTTTCCTACTGAGATACTTTTTGGTTTTACTACTTTAACATGAATTTTATTAACAGACCCGACCAATTGAAAACAATATTAGGCGCTTTTCCGATTTTTTGGAAGTTATAGTATTCAAATATCGCTTTTTTAATCGAAAAATTCGTCAAGTCTTTTTATAGCCAGTTGGCTTGCTATTTATGATTATAAAAAAATTGTATTTCCATATTTTTTTAAATCTGCATCTGGACGTCATATCAAAATATAATATAATGATATACTAAGAACTGGCAATAAATACACTACCACTGCACTACGCAGTTCAAAGTTGTAGGTTTTTAGGGTTTCACTCCAAAAGTGTGTCACCGGGACCCTATTTTTGACCGAAGGATATCCAGTTTGTCTGTCTGTCTGTCACAAGGTTTGTTCTCAGTAACCGGTAAGTTGCAGGATTAATATTGTTGTTTTGCATGGTTTAGCATCTGTTTTATTGTGGTACAATTTTACCCTGCTAGTGTTTAGTTGCAATCTGTTGTAGCAGTTTCACTCACAATGATTTGTTCGTCAGGCACGAATGTTATTGAAACGAAAAATTGCTTTATGAAAAAGGGTTCAAAGCATCTTTTATGGGACTTTTCTGAACAAAAACCATACTATTAATAAATTTTAATGCAACTTTCTCTATCTGTCCGCCATAATGTTAATGACTGAGCTGATTTGGACCGGTAGGCAGGCGTTAGGACATAAGATACTTTTGCCCCGGTACCTTCGCGTGATATTTCCTCCACGAGGGTGAAGCCGCGGGAAAAGGTTAGTATAAGTAAGCATGCCGTTTTGGGTTGAAAATCTGGGGCCGCGGGATCTGAGTGCTCCGAGCCTTTTTAAGGAAATTTCTAAACGCCTAGTTGACGCTTCCCGTGCCCCAAGGACTTACCTTGGCCCGAGACTAAGTATTGCCATACAATGTGGCAACGCCGCCAGTCTCTTGGGCACATTACCAGCTGACAGAGTTGAGGAGGAATTTTTGATGCCATTTAATAGTTAGTTTAGTTTATTTAATCGTTGTTAATTGTTATAATGTAAATAGTTAGTTTATAAAATAAAGTAGTAATCATGTATTTCTAGATTATATGAGGAAGGTATACTTACCGATAGATATATTTATACATTTAAATTTCAAAGTCCTGACTGACTGATATATCAACACACATCATAAACCGCTGGTCTTAGAGACATGAAATTTGGAGGGTGTATTCTTTATGAAGAGTAGGTATCCACTAAGAAAGGGGTTTTCGACATTCCACCCCTAAGAGGGTGAAATGGTGGGATGAATTTTCTGTGAAAATTTTTATTCTCGGGATCGATTGACTTGAAAATTGGTGCACACACTCTTCAATTAAAATTATGAGACATGTATATCACAGTTTTTCCAAAATCATCCCCATATAAATAAAATACGTCTTCGAAACTCACGTAGGTATACTAGCGCATGGCGCGCAGTGTGGCGCAGGGTGTGCGAGGCGCGGGAGTATTTACCTATTACTAAGTAGGTAAGATTTTTCTGAGGTATATATTCATGTTCATTCATATTCATTTATTTGCATTCCATATTGTAAAAAAGATGAAGAGAAAGATTTTGATTATTCTTTTTTTGTTTGGACGGATATTGTTTCGCGGTGGTCCCGTTTAAATTTGGTGAAGATCTGATGCTGATCTTCAGAGATATCAATGGAACTTCAATAATAGACAGCAAATCTGTCGTGATTGCTGCAATTAATTGGATGTTTGTTGTTTACACAACACCATAACATAAAATCACGCCTATATGCTCTGAGGGGGTACGCAAATGTGTACAGTGCACCCACATTTTGACAAGTTCCATTTTATTGGGGATAAGCTTATTACCATGACATGTATTGTTAACGGTTCACTAATGTTTCACCAAAACTCCTTTGACAATTTTTAACCGACTTCAAAAAAACTAGAGGTTCTATGTTCAACTGTATGTATTTTTTCAAGTACATGTGTTAACCGATTTTTCCGCCAATTGTCGACCGATTTTCAATTTTTTTTCTTTATTCGAAAGCCTATGACCTCCTGAGGTGGTCCCATTGTCACCATGTCAGAATCTGATGATAGGATCACAGGGAAATCGTGGGCCACCCTCAAATGTTATAGGCACGTACAATGTTTTTTTTCACATACATATTATGTACTTTCAACGCAATTCAAATATTTATGTTAATCAACATCTTAAGTTGCTGAGCTGATGATGGAAGTTATAAGACAGGATCTGATGATGATCTGGGATCCCAGGAAAATTATAGGCAACTCACTTTTATGGGCATTATTTATTGTTTACACAATATCGTAACATAACGCCTGTATGCTCTGAGTGTGTACACAGATGTATACAGTACAACCAGATTTGTATGTTTTTGTTGACAATGTAAAATAAATGCATAGCAAATATTAATTGTATAGGACTACTACAACTAAAAGTACACTTTTTTGTGTTTTTGAAGTCGGTTTTGTTTTTTGCAAAAAAGTTTTTTATTTGTAACCGAATATTGTCAATACAGATAAATGCCTATTGACTATATTCAAAAAGTATGATGTTGTGGGGTATGTATTCAAACGTTCGCATGCCTTTTCAGCCATTTCGATTTTATATGGCCAAATTGCTGTCGCCCCTTAACATGGATACAGCTGCCTCATTTATTTGAGAAATATCTTTTGTTGGATCAAGTGAAAGAAATGACATTTTTCTGAGTAGTGTTTTACAATTTGGCAAGAACCTAAGACATACATTTATTTGCTATTTGGTTGATCAAAATAGTTTGATTGGTTTAGAATCAACCCGCTATTCGGACGTCAGATCAAATTATTAAATAGTGTTCGTATATGTACAATTGACGTACATTTCATTCCTAATGTCAAATTTGAAAAAAAATTATTGAATTAGAATTAACCGGCCAACCTGACGTCAGGATGGCGGCTCATTTTAAAATGATGTTTGCTACGCATGTATGACACGTACATTTATACATATTTTAGTATAAAAACGTACATTTTACGAACATCTATATGGTTTATTTGTGATCTATTTGGAAGTTATACACCCACGATTCTGACGGATACAAAATTTGTCATTTATACAATAAAAATTGGTGTAATTTATTTATGAATGGAAGCCGACCCCGACATAGTTGGGAAAAAAACTAGGCAGATGATGATTGTTTACAAAGATAACTGCGGTAGTTACAGTATTTCGTTGTAAACAATATTAATTATTTGTTTTCCACTTCTGGTTGTCTCTTAATTAGATCTTTTCACACACGCTCTGAATTCTGTTAAAACCGTACAGTTATCTACTTTCATCCCAGAGATTCGTTTAATTTACGGAGAACTTCGTCTTTATTGCTTTGTTTCTGATATTTTCAGTTGGTACATTCAGTGCGAGGGAATGAGAGCGGTCACGTATGTGCATGTAGGCCACGCGGGCGAAGCCGCGGGAAGAAGTTAGTATAAAAATAATTGCCAACAAATATGAACAAATACAGCCGTCGTTATTTGAACTGTGTATACCTATGACACACAAAAAAGAATTGAAAGATTGTGTTATCACCGTTTCGTTTGACAATGAAAGAAGAGCAACAAGCGTAAAATGAAACAGGACGAGCTCTTTGATCACTTGATGCCGGATCGCTGCTCAGCTCATAAAGGCGTTATTGCTTTCAGGCGACACGGAAGCGCAGGACAAAATGGCGCCGCTTTATTACTTAGTAACACATTGCTAGCGTATCTGTTTTATTGTAGCTACCTATTAGGAGATAAGTCCTGCCGGGGGGAGGCTGCAGATCACAAGAAAGCGCGGCCGGGCGCTGGGGGCTGGGCGGAGCGTCACGCCCACTTTTTCTTGTTCATCGCTGTGTGTTGGATGTTCCTCCATTTGTGTCATCTGCGCCGTCTGCTCGCACACAGAGAAGAGCATCACTCTTCTACACCAATATCATTAAGAATGCCGTATCTTCAACTTCGATACAAATTATAAGTTTCTGTCGACATAGAAGGAATAAGTTGTAGAGAGTGCATGTTGGTACGCAGAATGATATTGCTTCAGGAAAATGCAAGTTTGATAGAACAGATTTTTCGGTTTATGAAAACTTATTTACATAAAATAAAGTACTCCGCCTTTGTAACGATTATATTTATTCTATTTGGAAAATAGAAACAATTGAAATGATTTACACGGAATATTTTATAAGTACAAGTATTTGATTTTGAAACTTATGGGCGAAAAAAGACCTTTAAAAGACGAGATTCTGTTATTAATTGAAAAAAATCAGATCAATAAACAGAGCAAAGATTTTTCTCAATGTTCATATTTTCTTAAAGATTTATTTAAGCGAGGCCTACTTATTTTTAAGGCTTTGCAAATGGGTGAATCTGATGTTTCTGCCGGTTATAAATTATGTCCGTAGATTGTGTATTTTCCAAGACAATCAAAATGACAAATGCTACTTGGAGATAGAAACATGTGTGCAGATCATATTTAGGTAGGTTAGCTTCCTTACGATAGCTGCTTCACAAAGAACTTACTGTTATATTTAAAACTACTTGATACAATAGGTACAGAAAAAAATATAAAGATATTTTTTTAATGTCCTAAATTGGAAATTAAAAAAAAAAATTACTCGTCAAAAAAATAACGTTTTAAACTAGACGACTAAACTTTATCATCGTTTACCTAAGTAGGTACTAATAAGAACTGTGATGATGAAAACAGATTGCCACTATCTGCATTCACAGTAGCACTGTAATGCATTTGTGCAGTGAGGCGTGGCGTGAATACGCTCTGCTGAATTACAATCCGCATTGCCAATGTTACTACATTTACAATACTGCAATTTTATCTTACTGAAACATGAAATCAGACTGGTGACAAAACTAAAGCAAAATTAGATTGCCGTCTATGTCCGCCGAAATGCACGTCACCGTCAGTAGCTGACCTTTCTTCGAAGAACGAATTTTTCGAACCAATTACCAAACATTACATCCAGAATAAAAGAGAACCTAAATGCATGTTGATATAATTTATTTCTTCTGAATGATTTTGCGGCGCACAGTCATAAAACACTAACATACAACCTGAAAATTATTCAGATTATATACGCCTAGATCTATTACTCAGTAGATAGGTAGATATATCATTTTCACACTCATACGCAACATTAACATAAATATTACGATTATAATCGAAAGAGCACACGGGTGTGGGTCGCATTATTATGGTTTAATTATGAATATCGTTAGAAAACATAAATCGTGAGGTTATAAGTGAATATAAGCCATTCAGTTAATCAGACAGTGGTGGTGTAAGATCAACAGCGTGGGCGCGAGCCCGCGGCGCTCCGCCGAGCACCGAGCACTCTGCGGAGACAACTAGATTACACCTCACTTAATAATTAATTTGTGTAAAGAGTTGAACGTCTATCATACAATGGAAGATTGCGAACCACCCTTCGTTGTCTTTTCGTTTACTCAGCCGCCGTTCTTCGTAAAATATTGACACAGTGAGTTTTTATTCAACAAACCTACCGGGAACATGTCTCAAGTCAGCTTGCATTTAAATCATTTCTTGCTAACATCATATTACTGTTATAACCTAGTTAGTGTTTGTGTTCTAAATCTAAGCTACGCTCTGGGGACGACAGCACCGCACGCATGCAGCTTTTAATAAACCAATTAAATGTTCAAAGTAGGACGGGAAGAATTTAAACCAGTTTGGTTAAGGGAACACTTAAGTGCGACTGTAAGGCGAACAGTCACCAGCGCTAAAATACATTCCTACTAATAACGCCACGCTAACGAGTGATGCTATATTTCACAATCGACACAGTAATTCGTCATAGTAAACTGGAATACAAGTCAGACTTTCAACCTATTTATTTCAGGAATTTTATGGCGTAGCCAGCCGTCGTAGCACGGCGTAGCACTACGTAGCGCGGCGTAGGCGTATAATCAAATCTTAAAAAATATAAGATTCGGCCATATTGTTACAGATGATGTTTGTTTCTGATTGTCTTATCGCAGTACAAAATGCTTATGCAAGTTATTATGATCAAGGAGCATGGTATGGAGCGGTATACCCGAACATGTCTAGTCTATCATAGGAATTATTTATTTCATTGGATTGGATTGTTTAGATTTAAAATGTATAAATCTCTCATTTATCCATTTTCTATACTTATTTATCAAATACTAACTTATTTACATACTGCATTAGTTAATACTACAAGCAAAAAGTTGTATCCAATTCAGAAACAAAGCAATAGCTATGAGCGTGCGCTCGATTTTGAGCAAGTGTTGTGATGCCTAAACAAAAGCGTTTTAATAATGCAATTTCCAATTGCCGCTGCGCAAATAACAGGGGCAACAACGAGACCGAGTGTATCGCCAACAACTCACACTTTTGTTGTATCTACAATGTACTTCCTCCACACAACCAACCACTGCTAAATTATAAAATGTAACGAATGTTCTTTTAAACAGGTGCAGGCTTTCATGTTTCGTGTTTTCATGGCTTATGACGAAAGTTTAGTGAAATGTCCTCAATCATAGCATAGTCCATTCCTTGGGTGTCCTACCAAGTAGGTACAATTACTACAAAAAATATTAATACTTTTTTATAATCGAAAAGCAGACACAATTAAAACATAATTATAATATAGATGGAGCAAAGCTGACGCAGACGAAACTTCGACCTAAAAGCAAAAATAAGAGTTTCAGAAAGAATGAAAGACGGGACATGCCGAATATTAAGGAATTATCTACAAAAGTAGTTCGCCGGAATTCATCCGAAAGTGGTCTAATGGGCATTATAAGACACAGTGTTTTTTTACCGATTTGAGAAAATATGCAGCTAAAAAAATTATAAAAGCTCGTCGTCGATGCGATTCAATGCGGTAACTAGTAAATAACATAATAAATTAAGTTCTAAAAGTAAAAAATACGAGGCAGACCTAGCAGAAATTTTATAAAATCAATTTAAGGAGAGGAGAAACGAAACACTTATAGACACGAAGTGGAAATTTGATTGAAAAAACATAGAAATTTCTTACGAATTGAATTGACAAAGCGATAAAAATATTAATTGTTTATATAATCGGAAAATTGGTAATGCGATTATATGAATATCTAATTTAATACCGAGATAAATACCTAGATTTTCATTACAATATTGAAAAATCAACATGTCGCAGCTTATTTGATTCGTAAGCACCATTGTGATAATACAATAGCGACTCGTGTACATCGAAGGCTTCGTGGAAAAAAGTTTGAATACGAGAACAATTTATCCTTCAATAAATTAAACCTGGCCAATGATAAATGAAAACAACAGCTTCGCATAAAGAATAACTTTGGTTGATTACTCAAGTTGTAAGTTACGCAAATCGGAAAAACTCTGTTATCCGGGAAAAAGCCGTAAAAGTGACCCTCATTAGCCGTATTGTTGTGCTTTTATCGTTCCCTCGCTCCGGCCGGGGCAGCATAAATAAATCAAATTTAATTAACTCAGATTAATTTTCGCGGCGCCCGTCTCACCGCGTCGTCCCTTTTTATTTGCCCTGAGGCAAAATTGTACTCGGTTGAAAACTCTACCCGCCCGCGGTGATTTACTATGGATTCCTTAATAAAAAGTTTACACTAAAGCAAATTTCACATGTAGACCGTTGCTCTCAGCCTGACAAGCCATAGAAGTCATTTAAATTACTTATTTATATTACGTACTGATCTTTTAACTTGTTTACATATCGGGCTTCATTTTACCAATTAAGTAAGGCGAAAAATTAATGAGCTTCGACAAGTCGTTATATTACATACCTACTGAAACATTATAACTGATAATTGGTGTAAGGTATGATAAAATACGTACGAGTATTTCTAACCAGCGGTTTTTTTTAAATTAAGGTAGACTTCCAAACTACTTCTTCTGTTAAAATCAACTTGGAAACAGAAATACGATGTGGTTTGTTTCCATTCAATTTGACTGGAGCATAGTAGGGTATACATTTTTGAAAACAAATATAATAATATATTCTGCCAGTAATATAACTTATAATGATTTATATTATCCGTGTCATACCCACATATGCACATAAAGTCGAGTCAACACTTATGTTGAATTTCATTAAACCTTCGAAAGTTAAGAACTACAGAATGTCATTTGGATTTGCGCAGTCCGTGGCCGGATAAGATGAGTGTTCGTGTAAACAGAGCCGTCCGGCTGGGTGGCACGCTGTCAAGTGGTCGGTACACATCGCCGCAACACCGGTAGCCGGTGGCCGGCAGCCCACAAACATATCCCGACTTACTTTCAACATCACAAATTCTATTGAGAGCACTCTGTGTTCTAGTATCTATACAGCAGCTCGGGCTAATCTTGCGATGTACCGGTGAAGTGACGAACAGAACTCCAGAAATTAAATTGGCGGGCAATATTGGCCTAGTTGTATTGGAGTGGAGTGGAAAAATGAGTAAATATGACCGGCGGGGTAGATATGAATTGGCTGTAAAGGGTGTTTAGATATCTATAGGAAAACTATAAAAGAAGTAGACAACGACCAAGCTTAATTGCAAAAACCGATTTTTTACTGAGTAAATTGCGTCATAGAAATCATAGTCTTGGTTTTAGAGAAAACATGTTCAGTTCTTGACGCGTTTCATATAACGGCCGACCACCCACATGGTGTCGTAGAATATGTCATGTCAGCGTTGTTGACTGTGGGCCCTTCGCTACTACTAAACGTTACGCCCCGTTAATCTCGTCATTCGGAGTCACATACCAACCCACGGGCGCCCAATTTCAGTTTTTTTTGGGTTCGAAAAAGGATTAACCAAGAGTTTATTTATATTAATATTGTAAATACAATCTGCCTGGTGATATTTACTTTATCTTTCTGACGTAAAATCGTAGTCTTGAAGGTATTAACGATTTTTGGTTCACGTTTAGTAACACATTGACGAATGAATGAAAAATAATCAAAGTATAAAAATAGTATAAAATGGGTGTAAAAAGACTCTTAATGAAGCCGAAAGGCACTAGTTCTCTCCGTCACTGCGATATTTTTTTGTTCGGGACCACACCTGGGAACTTTCTAGTTACGGAGACATTGGGGGTCAAACTTCCAAGTTTTTGACGTTGTAGCTTTAAATACCTACATGACCCCTGTACTATTTATTCAATGATCCATCAGCACAATATGTGGAGTGCGTTACATTGAGTCCTAGCGTAAACCATGATTTTTCACGAAAAAAAAAGTCGTTCCCAGTATTAATTTTTGCGCAGAGTTACTTAGTTGAGTGTACAGAATGCTTGGTTTACGGCTTCGTGAAGGGTCTGTTTACACCTTGTACGGAGAGAAGTTGCACTGTTGAGATTTATTAATTAATGAAATTGGATAAGTGTTTCCTGTTTTGTAGCTGACCTAAACGGAAAACAAAAACAGACGGCTTAGGTACATGCTATGCTTTGTACGCCATCGTTGGTCATAATAAGCTGATTTAATAGGTGGCTTAATTTTATTTGTCCACCAGTGAATTATCATAATAGATAGAAGTAGAGATCTACTTACAATTTGACTAAAAATTTATTTCAGCTTAGTGAACATACTGAAATCACAAAATGTTGTATATAAACTTATTCTATCTTTTAATAATTTAAGTATACATATTTTGATACAAAGGGGGAAATTGTGTCATTGCAGCCGAGGTGGAATTCACGAAGTGTTAATAGTGCCAAGAACTGTAGTGACAAATGAATGACGTGAATCAAACGAGGTTTTTAAATACACTTGAGAAAAAATTTAATTATATACGTTCTGTTGAACGAAAAGTATTTTTGACATTAACCATTATGAAACTATAATTTAATTTGCTTTTTTCCCCGCGCTTTGCCTTCGCAGGTTGAAGGAGCAGTCGCAAAACCTAATATTTAAAATAAAATAAAAAAGCAAATATTTTTAAATTTAGGACACAAATAAATGTTAATTTGTTTTTAAAAATCAAATTATTTTATAAATAATAATGTTTAGTTATGACATTCTGTTCATAAACACAAGGCTTTAAAACGGTGCGCCTCTTTGCTGTGATAAAAAAAAACAATCACCTCCTCCAACTACAGGAATTGAACAATTGTTTGTTGTTAACTTTGGAAATAAAACACCTAGTTGAAATACATGTAAGTGTATTTCACACTCGTGGATTTCTTTCATTTATCGCAAATAGTGCGAAATAAATAGAACAAGTTAACATTTATTTGTGGTCTATATAAATACAAAAATATTTGAATTTTCAATTTTTCATGTTGTTTATCGGCTCCATATCTTTGTTTCTCCTTCAACCTGGCGAATGCAAAGCGCGGAAAAAAAGCAAATTAAATCATAATTTCCTAATAATTCATGATAAAAATACTTTTCGTTCTATTATTTTATTTCTTCGAAAGTATATTGGAAAACGTTGTTTCATACACGTGGACATTTGTGTCTGCAGATCTCGGCTTCATAACACCCTCGCCTGCGGCTCGGGTGTGAATTCTACCCCGTCTGCAGTGACAAAGATTCCCCACGTATTTTAATACACTTCCTCGAAAACGGACTCTCCAGCTGCAATGACAAAGTTTCCCCATTTGTATCAAAATGTATTATTACGTAATCTCCTAAATATTTCGATTTCTTTCATCAAACACAAAAGACTGTAGGTAGGTAAATGAAGGATTGTTTTTTCTAATTCAATGAAAGGAAAGTGTCAAACACGCGTAGGTACAGTCACGTACCAGTAAAATATTTCTCTTTATTACTTAACATTTTAACGTGAAGCCTTACACAACAAAGGAAAGAAAATACGGTTTTCTGTTGGTATTATGAACTAAGTAGATTTCCTATTTATCGTTGTTTGGAGGAAAATAGTGAAACAAAGGAACATTTTAGAGTTCCATCATTAAATATCGCTTATTGTATGAGAGCGAAAAAACTGGGAACTTGATCGCATCCTGGAAGAACGTGTTTCGATGATTTTCTTCTCAATGAAAGACTTTAAGGTACCTACTACTTTACGTAGGTACGTACCCCAACCATTTCTCTGATAAATAACCTACCTGGCGAGCGAAATAGTACAAAGTAGCAAATTCAATACTGATTTCGGAACTAGCTTCCTAGAACAATTGTAAGATTCTATCTCGTGTAGTACCTACCTATACTAATTGGTACAATGTGTTATTGTCGTTATTGTAAAACTTTAATTACAGTCGGTGAAGATTCGCAAGTACAGTCAGTTACTCTTGTAAGAGCAACTGGGAATTAAGATGACAGTTTCCAGATAAAACAAAGAGACATACCTCAACCCTCTCTTCTTTCAAGTCAACCCGCAACGCGAGCTGTTCTCTTAGAACAACATCAGGGTAGTGCGTCTTGTCGAAGGTGCTCTCAAGCTGTTCGAGCTGCTCCTCCGTGAAGATGGTGCGGTGGCGGCGCTTGCGCTTGGGCGGCGGGCCCGCAAGCCCGGCCAGCGCAGCCGCCGCGTACCCGCCGTACAGCCCCGCGTAGCCGCCTGCGCCCGACACCACGCTGCCCACGCCGCTCACACCTGCGCGCGCAAGCGTTCTTGTAAGTTTTAAATCATCAATGAATGAAAAGGGCTTGATAATATTATGCCGTCTACCGCTGAAGGTAATTCTTGCTAAATATAGCGATTGATTTTTCCTGAGAGGCAGAAAAAGAAGTCTGCGGCATTTTATTTTGGATATATGTTATACAAAATTCGAGGTTCTCAACATCACATTTTTAGATTGATCTATTAGGAAATTCCTATAGTAAGTAATTTAATTCAGGTCTGAGCATGTGTTCAGCTTCAGACACAGATTGAAGTCAAAGCGGTTGCTAAGGAGATAATTATAATTAGGATAACCAAATGATTGTTATAAACTAGCGACCCGCCCTTGCTTCGCACAGCTCACCTATCGGGTCCAAGGCTATATCTAATGTAGCCTATATTTTAAGTTAAGTATCTAGCAGTAGAGCGTTGAAAACTGCGTTCAAATACATGCAGAAGTTTTTGCGTGATACGCGTTCAAACATACAAACAGAAAAAGTTTTAAAATCTGTTGTTTTGGCTTCTGTTGCTCTAATAAAGTAAATGGAAAAAAATATATATGGGGGGTCGCATTTTTTTTTTTTCAATATCTTCTATGTACAGACATTGTCCTGTAACAATTTTATTATATGTACAGATATAGATTGTTATTTTGTTTAGATAGTTAGATATTTTTACCGTACAAAAATTGAACAAAACTATTTAATAACGAGACACTTGTTATAATTAAAAAGCCGTCTCATTAATTTCCTTTCTTTACAACTTTCGCGAACAAAGAGTTATTTGATCTAGAAAGTTATTATAGTAAATAGGTACTGTATCAAAATTATAC
Source organism: Noctua pronuba (assembly GCA_905220335.1). Lineage (NCBI taxonomy): Eukaryota > Metazoa > Arthropoda > Insecta > Lepidoptera > Noctuidae > Noctua > Noctua pronuba. The sequence goes on along the minus strand of LR999903.1, from coordinate 10,970,576 downwards.
CTATCTAGACCTGCATTTTTTAATTTGAATATTTTAAAAAAGAAATCAGAATCAAAAGTAGGATGCGTCACCACGTATCAGTGTTAATACGCGTTCGAGTAGGCGGTGCGTGAAGATCTGAGCTTAGAGCCCCATGAGCTCCCCCGGGCCGCACTCCAAAGCGAACCGTTCAAAATATTAGCGCCAAGAATAAAAATTGAATATTTTTATACTGTGCTGGAAACGCGAGAGGCATTACACTGTATTATTTCTTAAAGGAATATAAAAGCTTTTAAGGCCGGCGGCACGTTGCTAAGGCGCTATCGGCAGTATTCCACACGCGCCACCGCAACACCTCCGCCCGGCTAAGCCCTATCGATTTTGAATACAATAAAATCCTATGCTGCGCGAAAATGTCAGTTGTGTTTATTCAGATATAGCAGACAGGTCTGCTGAGATTAACACAATATTAGAAGGCGAGTTGGTTTTTTTTTAAGTTAACTTCTCTATTTTGCAATAAATTTTGATGGACGTCAAATCATTCCAACTGATATGATACTGAAGAGCAATTAATGTTTTGACCCCTAATTGTAAATTAATTCGAGAAGCACCCTCAAAGAGGGTTGTCGAAGGGAGCAATTCAAATTAATTGTAATGTCAAAGTTCCTACTTAATAGAATTAACAAACAGAAGTTGAGGGTTAAATGACGTATTCAATGGTTTCCTGATTGAAGACACAAAATTGTGTCTTTATTAGGATGAGGACGAGGAAAATGTAAACGGAGTGAATATTAGATTATACGGTAGCTAAATGAAATTGTGAAAGAAGCTAAATATGGTGTATATTAACAAATTGGAAGAAGTTGCTCGATTCACACAGGTAGGTAAAAAAAAAATACTCAGCGGAATCTTGAAAACGTGACAAAATTGAGCGCACACCAAACTCCGTCGCCGCGTCGGCCCTTGACACTCAAATCGGAAAATTTGGCATATTGTGAGATCGAAAGCTGTTCATAGAATAATGAAGTACGTTACTTAGTATATCATTGATAACCTTTTGAATTTACTAACTAATTGGCTACTTATCCTTTATTTATACTTTCAATAAGATTTAGATAGAGTTATTAAGAGTAGATATGTTGAATGTTATTTTGAACTTTGCGCCTTGAAAGACTAGCACACTCTTTGACGGTATTTTTCTTTCTATTCTGTAGTGACTGTATGTTTTCTCACATGTTTACTTTAAAATAAAGTTAATTAGTAAATAACAGTAGTTTTGATTTGTGTAACCCCATCAATATATTTAGTCTAAACATCCAAAATTACTTGCGAACTTAATAAAAGAATATAAACGTTTGTTTTTGTTATGGCAACGATTCACCGAACCCTAAGGATATTTTTAAATTTTAAAATGTTCGCTTGGATAAGAGGAAAAAAGATTTTAATTGAGATAAGCCGTCTTCACCCTCGATGCGGTTTGGCGTGTATTCGAGGGATCGCCCGGGGCTCGCGCCGCCGATGTCTTGCACTTAGCCGCTAAAGTACATAGACGGGTAAAATTTCATAAGTTCGTGACTGATACTGATAAAAACCGGTAGAAACCAATAAAAACTAAAGTAAACCGAAACCATAGCAGCTGAAATCGTACCTCACTTTAATTCGAAGGAGTAGGTTAGGTACGGACTTAGCAAATATATGTATATAATCATCAATATATCTAGATAGAGACAAAAGACTGAAAATTATCTTTAAAAGTGCTCAAATTCATTTTAAAGCTACTTGTATTTAAAATAACTAAATATTTACAAAAAGGGAATATCAAAGAAACTAACTTAATAAACGTTAGTATAAAAATAGGACGCTTAGGCGTCAAAGTAGTTTTCCTCTTCGCTGTCATCCGGAAATGTCCCCGGAAGACTGGTAGCATTGCCCCGTTGAATAGCAATGCTAATTCTTTGGACAAAGAAGGAGGCAGCCCTCTGGTCACGCGAAGTGTCGAGCAGTCGGTGAGAAATATCTTTAATAAGGAGAAGCGTACTTGGGCCCCATGAGCCAAGCGTTTCGACCCCAAACGGCTCAAAACTGTAACTACCAATTAGGTTACAGTATTTGCGCCGTTTGAGGGTCTCAGCAGCCGCAGCAGCAGCGCCCGCACAGCCCGCCGTGCTTGCAACATGAAATGGCGCAAGAGGGTCGAGGCAGGTTGCATCCCACACCAAAAGAGCCTTAATTATGTCTCTTGATAGATATGTATACAGGGTGTAAACTAACCCTTGACGAAGACGCCAAGCATTCTGTATATCAAACTAAGTAACTCTACACAAAAAGTATTGCTGGGAAATGACATTTTTTTTAGGTGAAAATTCGCGTTTTACGGTAGGACTCAATGTTACGCACTCAAAAAATTGTGCTGATGGGTGCAATTAATAGTACGGGGGGAGCGGCGGTATTTAAAGTGAAGTTATAATATTAAAAACCTGTATTTAAAATACAGAACTTGTGAAAAAGTTGGCACTTTGACCCCCAATATCTCCTTAACTAGAAGGTTCCCAGGTATAGTCTAGAACAAAAAAAAAATCGCAATGACGGGGACAGTAAGTGCATTTTGGCTTCGTTAAGAGTACTTTTACACCCCTTATGTAACTTTCAGACGCCACGTCGGTAAATCCAGTTCTTTCCTGGGTCACTTCATTTAGGATCTTACCACCTGTACACCACATGTACCTATATCACGACGGGCAGATCGCACTGGTTGAAGACGTAAACTAGACTTAAAGTTGTATCTAAGGAGTTGAATGACTTGCCCCCTCCCTCCCTCCGATAGATAGACTCCTTCACAACCTCAGAGCGTCACTTCGATATGGATTTTTCTCGGCCAGACGTTTCAATTGAATTATTTTTGATTAATTTCGTAAAAAAATTTATGGGAAAGTAGATCAGTCGAGCTTTTTTCCCAACCAAAAATCAAACAAAATAATCAAAGTTCCATACAAAATCGGTCTAATTTAGGAATATTTTGCATTTCCTTCTTGGGCATTTTTTAAGAGCATTTGTTACACGATCCATGTCTTTAGGACGACCAAAAAGGTCGTTGCCACGTCTCAAGTACGCTTCAACTTGCGTTAGAAGCATGCTTTGAAATGCATCCTTGTACCCAGTCTCTTTCTGTTCCATTTAAACAAAATGATCTTCCTTTAATTGCCATAATGATGTCAAATTATGTTACTCTGGCATGATCGACCTATTAATATGCGTCATAGTCCTGTGCTACGTCGTAGCACAAGCTACGATATCTCGTAGCTGCGTACCTAAATATCTCGCTGACAGCATGCACCCCTGAAAGGGAAGCTAAAAGCGCAAGTTGAAGATCATCAGTGTACAACAGCAGGCAATAAATTGTACAATATTTTCAGTTTTCAGCGTTTCGTTTTCCGAATGGGTGATCACTGAAAATCACTGCGGACCTTCAAAAACAAAGCATTTGATTTATGTTCCGTTCTTAGTTAATATATTTTGTTTTGTTTATTATAAGAATTTTATCTATTATATTTCGATTTACCTTATGAAGGGTCAATTGAGTCAAGCTTTTTTTAATTGCGCAGAAAACGTCCACGCCTCCCTACAATATTATTTCTTCACAATATTTGTAGGTTGCGGGTTGAATAAGTTGCGGTGCGCCGGTACTCAAAATTCTGTTCAGTCTTTTGTCTACAGAAAAAAAATTACTTGACATTTTTAGTCAAGTCGGCCATAAAACCCGGTAAGGAAATGGTCTGAAAATTAATAAGCTACTCAGCATTCTACCAATTATTTTACAACACTAGCGTTATAAAAGAAATCTTTTCAAAAACATATCCCAGCGATATTGATTGGTAAAACCAATACTCTCTAACTGCACCTGACATAACATTAAATTCTCCCAACATTTTGCATTGATAGCATAACAAGGGGGATGTAAAGCACTGATCAAAAAGTACCCAAGTGCCTAATTGCATCATTTGAAAAGAACACAATTTAGTTAAATAATGTAGGTATTTAAGTTATTTTACGAATAATAGTTTTTCTGCCAGTGGTTTTTTCAAGAATCCAAAGCAATGTATTTGAAAAACTCAAAAAGTGTCAAACTAGCCAATCAAATTATAAATGCTTTTGGTAAAGCTGCAAAGTGCTGGTTTTACAAGTGGTGTAAAAATATAGGACACTGTTGTTTACCTACTAGTGGATAAACTAGAAAACCCTCCTGCTAAATAAAATAGAAACTGTACACACACACAACCTCATCGTTTTAAAATCTTATGTTAATAATGACTGAAGTTTTGAGCGAGCTCCAAATCCAGAAGAAGAGTCACTGGTTTTAAATTGGAGTTGAGGGAACACGAAAAAACAAAGTCTGGCTAGTCAATTCTAAGGTCTTCCTACAAATACTGAATATATACCAGCAAATAAACCAAGTCTTAGCGTCATTTTAAACATCAGTTGAAGGCTCTATGAATATGGCGACATGGAGAGAGCGACTGTCGCAACCCCCTGCAGGGCACGCCACAAGGCGATAATTCCCCTCTTTGAAGAGTGGCTAGAGAGGCGCCACGGCGCCCTCACCTTTATTTTAGGAGGTTCCTGCACCGAATCGGGCGGGAGGAAACGCCCGGGCGTTACCATTGTGAGGATCGTCCGAAGGACACGGTGGCGCACACCGTGGAGGTCTGCCCCGCTTGAGCGGAGCTCCGCCGTGTCCTCGTAGCGGCGATTGGCGGTGGCGACCTCTTGCGCCCGGCCCTGGCCCTGTGAAGCCGTCACCTCCTTATGCGAAGCAGTCATGCTAGCGAAGGAGGTGGCGGGACGTGAAAGGGAGAGAACCTCACGTCCCAGCCGCCGCGGGGGACGCCCCGGGCGTCGGGGGCCACGTGGTGGCTACCGGCCACCGTAGGCGCGGGCCTGTGGACGGTGAGTAATGGGTTAGCTCACCGTCCGTCCGTCTTATGACGACAGGCCGTGTCGACGGCGCGTTCGTGTTCCACGCACGCCTCAAAGAGATGTCAGCAACAGGAAGGGGCCCGCAAGGGCCGATGCCTACCGGGGCTGCGGGACTGTTCAAAAGAGATACCGCGGCCCTGGAACACAAAGGACAAAGAAGGAACATGGATGGGTTTTAGTCAGTAAAACTCTGACACTCCCTCCCACTCCACCCAGAGCGGGGGGCGGGGGTTATTTGATGATTTCCCATCCCAAAAAAAAAGGCTCTATGAATGAATATTCAAAGATAGGTGATGGGTATTTATTTAAGTAAATTATTGTACACACAAGTTTATGTATTGTTTAATAAACTAGCTGATGTCGGTGTTAATCCTACATATCTGACTACTCTGAGAAGAAACACCGAAACAATGACAAGAGGGTCCAAAAAACGACGAAGCGCTTCGAGAAAAGGTAGGCGGTTCCGATGCCGTGGCAATTCGCTTGACCCGTCTTGTCGACTATAGTCTCTTTTCAAGTTCAGACTTTCTTGGTCAGGTCGTATGAGGCCAAAGCGCATTAGTGTCTGAGGATGTCTTTTGAGGAAACAATTGTTTGAGTGGAACTGTCCGGTCAGTGTACGCATTAGACAGTAATCGTCTAGCTTGACTCAGAACTTATGCCACTGAAATATTCGATGAAAACTGACAAACTGACCATGTTATTAAGACAACTGTCAGTCTTTACACAATTATTATGTTCTTCTTTAAATAAGGTCTTTACTAAGATTAATGTAGCACATTGGGCGGCAAAAGCCAAAATGTACAATTCCGAATACCAATACCGCAGCCGATTGCAGCGTTGCAATTAATGCAGACGGCATACAGTGCCGCTGTAATTTTGATTTAGAACTTCATTTTTGTGAAGATTTACGACAGATTCACAAAAATCATTTGTCAAACCAAGTAAATACATTTTCTCTATTAGTTAGTGGCAGCCACTATTGGTATGCCGTCTGAAATCACCGCTCGACCGCAGCAGCAAGCGGTAGGTGCTATCGTGCTCTACGTCACGAGCCGCACGAATTAATACGGGAAAAAACAGCAGATATATTTGGGCAAAACCAGCCGAGATTTGTTAAAATGGCACAAATAATAATTAAATCAGGTTTGAAAATATAAACTGTTATTATGATATTTTGTTAAATGTCATTTTGTGTAGGCTTGATTTAACCTATAATATTGCCATGGATGAGTCTGTAATTGTGTAATCATCATTATCATCATTTCAGCCGAAAGACGTCCACTGCTGGACATAGGCCTCCCCCAAGTTCGCCACATTGATGGGTCCCGTACGACTAGCATCTAGCGGATCCCCGCAACTTTCACCAGGTCATCGGTCCACCTAGTGGGAGGCCTTCCAACGCAACGTCTTCCGGTTCGCGGTCGCCACTCCGGTCACCGAACTTTTCGGCCCCATCGGCCATCCGGTCTGTGCCCTGCCCACTGCCACTTAAGTTTGGCAATTCTTCGGACTACTTCGGTAACCTTGGTTCTCTTGCTGATGTCCTCATTTCTCATTTGATCACGCTAGGAAACTCCGAGCATAGCCCTCTCCGTTGTCCTTTGGGTGACTTTAAGCCTTTTGATGAGGCCCATTGTAAGCGACCACGTTTCGGTCTCGTATGTAATCACTGGCAACACACACTGGTCATAGACTTTCGTCTTGAGACACTGTGGTAATTTGGACCAGAAGATACCACGCAACTACCCGAACGCTGCCTAGCCGAGTCGGCTTCGACGATTTGTGTAATAATTGTATTTTATTTATTTTACAATAGATATATACGGGGTGTAAACAGACCCTTCACGAAGCCGTCAACCAAGCATTCTGTACATCAAACTAAGTAACTTTACGCAAAAATTATTGCTGGGAAACGACTTTTTTTTTGGGGTAAAAAATCACGTTTTACGGTCTGAGTCAATGTCACGTACTCAAAACATTGTGCTGATGGATGGATTGAATAGTATGGGGGTCGTGGCGATGTTTAAAGTAAAAATATTTCACTAAAATCATGTATTTAAAAAAAAATTGTGAAAAAGTTGGAACTTTGACCCCCAATATCTCCGTAACTAGAAGGTTCCCAGGTATGGTCTAGAACAAAAAAATTATCGTAGTGACGGGAAGAACAAATGCCTTTCGGCTTCGTTAAGGGTCTTTTTACACCCTTTATTATAGTTGGTTTCCAGTCTGACCAGATACAGCTGAATACCATTATTACACATAAAGCGACTGTCTATCTGACTCCCACAACCCAGTAATTGTATAATACGATGCCCTTTGGTAACACTAGAAGTCTTAGGACCAGTGTAATTTTGGTCTGCTTATCTACGTGCTAAAACGATACAAACTAACATAATGTGTTTTACGTGATATGAAGATTTTTTATTTTTATTTGACAGTTTTTGTACACAATAAACAGAGTAAAGAAGAAAGGAACAGAGGAGGAGCTTGTGATGCGAAAGTGAGTGTGGAAAGCTGCAGTAAGAGTCGCAGACCAAAGAATGGGAAGGTGATAGCTAAGAAGGAAATTCAGAATTTTAAGATATTGGCTTTCGAAAAGAAATATGTAGGAGGTGCGGAAGAAAAATGTGTGCTGCTTGTATCAGCCTTTTTAATATTCATGCTTGCTCTCTGGAAAAATAAATAACCTTTATCTACTAATCCACCGCGGTAGGCAGCGTGGGCTGGTGGGGTTTATCAACATTCTTCACCATGATCACCTATAATGTTCCCAGTTCCCCATCGCTAGGGCACAGGGAAATATTTTACATTAATTTAAATCATGGTGGAAAATTCTACAATCCAACGGTTGTAGTGACAGGTGCACAGTTTTTTGGACTTTAAACTTTTGTTTTAATTAACACCATTACAGTTCGTTGTAGTTTATCTAGTTAAGCAAAGGTTCATAAAAGTATTCCCAGGTGGCCTTCCAATGTGGGAAAAAGATGGCGCTAGAGGACATGTATAGCTCTGTCTCTTTTCCATACTGGAATAACTCCTGCTTTGAGACGTCATTGTGACCCCCCTGTTCTTAAAAAAATCTAACTGGACCTCAATATAATGTTGATTAAGATTAGTGACACAATAAAAGGACTTCATATCAAGTTATTTTTGAATATTTTTAAAACAGTCAAATACGTTTGATTAAGATAAAATAACAAATGAATATTGTTAATAAACAGTTTCAACTTTGTAGAAATGTTAGACAGGAAGCGGAAGACCAAAGAAACGATGGATAGATTGTGTAAAAGATGACATGGCATAAACCGCTGAGGTGACTGAAGAAGATATGCTGCGTCGATTTCAATAAATTGGGGCTAGGAGAAGGATGAGGAATACATTCCCCTACACTGACTGGGCAATTGTAGCAAAATAATTTAAGAAAACCACAAGTGTGCTAACTCGTAGCAAGCGTAGCGTAAGCTGCATGTTTTAGATCATTTTAGTAGTCTTTTTATTTCGCCTACCTCTAATCTAAACATTGTATCGCCGGTAACGTTTCAGTATGTTCTGTGTTGATATCGTAATATAACTTGGATATAATGCATAGAATGACAATAATTTGAAAAACTAAATAATCATCTACGTACGTATGTATATAGTTTTAGTATGGATCAAGTTTTGAAATTTTTGATCAAGTTTTGAGAACGAAAAATTTTAAAAGTTATCCACGCTCGCAACAAAGGGAGGCAGATCCAAGTCCTTGTGTAGACAGATAAATGTTTATTAGACTTTAGGTTAAGTCACAGATTTTTTTTTTGGCGATCGAATTGTTTACGTCATCGAGCTGAGAGAAGGCGAGCTGGATTCGGCTCCTTAATTCTGAGTAAATTATGAATGTCAAGGGTGTTTACCTAAGCTGTTGGCAAACGTACCAAAGAGGTCATGTGCTCTATGGAACGGCGAGTGCGCCAGGTGCTGCAGCTGCAGTGGCGGCAACGGCGGGTGCGGGCGCGGCGCCAGGATGCTGTCGATGGTAAAGAGCGGCGCGGGCGGGCGTTCGGGCAGCGAGCCGCCCAGCAGCAGCGCCGTGCTCAGCAGCGCCGGCGCCTCGCGCGACCAGCCGCCGCCCGCGCCGCCCATGCCGCCCTCGCCGCCGCACGCGCCCTGCGTCGCCACCGCGCTGACCACGACCGCCACGACCCTCACCGACCCCCACACACTCGCGCCGCGGCACCAACCCGCACGAGGCACCACATCATACCAAACTTGATAAAGTTTTTACGAACATTTCCAACACTCGATTTTACTTTTTAATCACTTGGTCCAACTAAAATACGTTAATTATTTTAATCAGCGCTCGAATTAACTATTAGCCTCGAAACCGGAAAAGCGTCGATTTTTGGTGTGATGATGGGATAATGCTCGGGTGATGCGATTGCGAGCAAATCGTTTTAGTGAGTAAAGCGGGCGCTGCGAGAGTGCCGGGCGCGGCGTGTGTGGGGTGAGCAGCGCAGGGCGTGCGGGGGGCGTGGCGCGCCTGGCCCCGCCCCGAGCACAGCTTAATGGATGTGACAATACGACGCCGACGCTCCCGAACAGTTGATATAATAGTAATCTGTGTATCCCTCTCCGTAAGTTGTAATCTGTTATAATGAAACGCGTAGGTATGTTGTGCAGAGCGCGGCCGTCGCGTCGCGCCCGCTGGACCGGCTAACCGACACGTTCATATAATACGTGGTAATACCACATCACATTAACAATAATCAGAATTGCTGGCACTGACATAAAAATATTGTTAACTAAGTAGGTAGGTAGGAACGTCTGTATATTAGGCCAGCAGGTATTACGCTCTATTTACTTCGTATAACCAAGTGACAAGAGGTACGGTTTTTTTTAAAGGTTTTGTTCGGACAACCGTTAGTTGTTAGGTATTTTAAGTTTGATTTTAAGAATTATTTAAGGCGAAAAGGAAGCAAATTCCATACAATTTATTTACTTACCAATGAACACACCATATTATTCATATCGGTCAGATAGACAGTCGCTGCATGTAAAATACTAGTACTCAGCTGCTTCCGGTTAGACTCAAAGCCAACCCCTAGGCAGATGATAATAATGATGAGCTTACCATATTATCGCTTGTTTGAAGAAACAGACCTCTTACTAAAACAAACCATGTAGGTACGTATCACTGTACAATGCTGATGCGGCACTGCCTCCTTCGTATCAGGGTAACTGCGACCACCCCGGTCACGATTATCTTTTACTCTATTCGCACCATTTTGTTTTAAATGTGTACCTACCTCTTAATACAGGTATAATACCTCCTCCACTTCCGAGGCATACGGGCACATGATCACAACTCAGCCTTTTTGTGACAATTGTGGAGACACGAGGGATTACAACTTGTACCTAACAGCGAACAAATTGAATAAGTTGTTTTGTCAAAAGTTGCGCCCGCGGCGTTCACGACGTGTTCGCCTTTTTGCAGCTTATGAGAATCGTATAACAATATCTAATACTCACACACTTACACACATCTTCTATTATACAGATAAAGGGTAAAAAAAGGTTCTTGTCAATCAGTGGATGTAAAAGAAATTAAATGGGTGTTATTAGATATAAAGCTGCCGTGAAAAGAACATCGAGTTAAAATAAATAAATAAGCGCGATTCGGGATTAACAAATAAATGAAAAAAGTTCTCTCGATAGTTTAGCAATAGTCAGTGCAAACAGAGACACAGGAGTTCGATTATTTCACAAATAAATACCTAAGGAATTCTCCAAGTACAGTCTCGAGCAAATAGCTATCTAAAATATTACTGTCAGATTCTTTTGTAGTTTGGTAGAGTCGTTTCAGTCAGTTTGGAACTAGTCAGAAGTGTAGGTAATCTCGCGTTGAAAAGTTCCCCATTAGGAATGTATACAGTATGAGGATGACCTTGTGCATTAATAATGTCCACGGCTGTGTGACTGTGTGTCGTTGCGTAGACGAGTGTCCATTCGAGGCGGGGAGGCGGCGGCCGCTCGCCAAATATTGACAAAGGTGGGAGCGAAACCCGAGCGCGACTCTGTTTGCCTGTAATTGATGTAATTAGTCGTGTCGCCCAGCTGCCAGCGATAAAACCTCCGATCCAATGTTTGAACAGTTAATATGATACTTTTACGAACCGGAAACATCTTTACGGTGTTCTGTTCCGACAAATATTGGTCACTCGACGATGCGTGACAGTAAGTCAAGATTACCTGTAAAATCAAGGTATATTTTTTTCTACCAAATGAATGTAAACAATTTAAAATTCGTTTACGAAACGACAGAAGTAAACAGAAGCTTATTGCCTCAGTTGTTAAAACAACATTCGAAAATATTCTCTACTTGGGGAACAGACTGGTTGAGCAAGTTGCATGAAGTAGGATCTGCGTCAACCATCAGATGAATAATACAAGACCAACGACAATATGGGAACTCTTACCTATTGACAAATCATAAATACTTCATATCTGAATCATAACATCCGGTCATGTTAGTTGAATAAAATATCGATTTGGCATTAATATTGCCAACATTAACTAGAATGTACCGTGGGACAGCATAATACATGTAAATAATGCACACATTTGGGCGGACTGCATGGATGTCGCCGGCTTGTTCCGCGGCGACAGTAAGCAGCTGCCAATCCCTCTGGTACAAGCCAATGGAAAATTAACTCTATATAATACGGCGATTATCCGCGTATGACTTAATAGAGGACACACACAAAGGGCATAAGCATTAAAATAGCTAACAATGGCGGGATTATCCGGGGCTAACCTCCTGATTGCTAACAATGTGTTGTTCAAACCACGTTCGCCATGCTGTCAACATTATATGGGTATCGATATACACATGCATTTATAAACTACACTACAATGCAATGTGCGCTTTTAAATACATGCCTGCGGAATACATAATTCCGTGATGGTTGTTTGCTACAAATAATTACAGATGAGTATTATTAGTTTATTTCCAAGTTATTGTAGGGATTGCGAATTTGAGTGTGGGATAGTTTCTTCAGAAAAGGGATGGGTAACTTTGTAGAATAATTCGACTGAAATCGACTACTTAATTCTATAAAAAAAATCCGATTTCGGACTCTCAAAGAACAAAAGGAAACATAATCACGGGTCTTTCTTGTTGGATAATTTTGGATCCGTTCATCATTTCCAGCCCTTGTCCCAAGTTATATGGGCTCGGCACAACACGTTTGTTTCTTCCATTCTCTCCTGTCAATCGTCACGCTATCATTTACTCCTTTTTCCTTCATATCATTCCTTTGGATCCGTTCTTAATAAGTATCAAATAGATTACACACATATTCGAAAGTTAACTAGCGATGAGATACCCAATTTGTGAGTACGAATTATTATAAGCACAACTCCAATCTACCTCCACTGACTCCCCAACTACTCCTACGTACGAACCCTCCTCACAGTACTGACCTATATCTAAATATTATTTTAATCCTAAGAATATAATGTTACAGTAATAACAGTGTTAGCCAAGCGCGCGCTAACAAGATTGAGTGATGTATGGCTAGGCTTCTTAGCGCCTAATGCCCTTAAGTACGGCGCCCTGGATGCACTAAGAGCATTAGAGCCTTGTGACTTACTGCAACTGGGGCTCCGGCAAGAGTGTACGATTTCTTTGTACAGATTTACGAGTGAAACGTTCATGCCACCTGCTTATGAATCATTTAAGTTGTAAAGACAAAAAATAGAATCCTTTTTTTAATAGAGACGCAATTTAGACGTCAAGGGGAATCTAATAATACTTGTATATGTACCCCTAAATGTCTTTTAAACATAAACAAAACAGTATCTAAAGAAACGTAGAGAATTCGTGTTTTCCGACGATAATAACTTCCAAAACCTATCAACCCATAATAGTGGTCACGTAACGTTCACACACATAATAAAGAACCCGGATGTCTAGAAGTAAGAACCTGAAGAAATCAGTAAAAAAGAATGAATTTGCAATTTGACATCGAGAAATAATTAGATGTCTTTTGTATGAAGAAAACGTTTTATTGCTACACACTCACACATGTGCTACGTGGCTACGAAAATGTGCTACGGCTACGAACCTGCTACACTAACTTTATTTCGCATCTACGAGCTACGGTCTGTGTAATCACGTGTCACGTCGAATTTCATAATTTCTAAAGGTTCAGTGATTTTCTTTATTTGTGATACCTATTTAATATAATAACTAGCAAGGTTCTACGACATAACCTAACGCTAGTTATGAAGCTATTTAAATACAACCCTGCCGGTGCTAATGTGTCGAACGTTAGGGTAAATTAAAAGGCGGAGGGTTGGGCCGGGTTTGTTCTGACCACAACTGACTGACCTAAACTGTGCTGTCTCTATAGGTATATTATGTGCTGATATCCTTTAGGTATTGCAGCCGAACTTGTGCCATAGACTCAACTTCAGCATTTTTTTTTTACTTATTTAATTTCTTATAAATGGTGAATGTATATTATGCAAACGGGTGTCAACCTACATTTAATTGGTAGGTATTATATAAAACATTTATACAAGGTGTAAACGGATCCTTCACAAAGCCGTCAACCAAGCATTCTATACATCAAACTGAATAACTAGAAAAAAACTTGTGAAATAGTTAGAAATCTGACCTCCAAATTCCAATATCTCCGTAACTACAAGGTTCCCAGCTATTGTCCAGACCAAAAAAAACGCAATGACAGTCTTTCTACACCCATTATATAGGCCACCTATAACATTTCTGTCTGAGAAATTCTCCACATCACAGATTAGAATGCCTTCTTCGCAAAGTCAGTATTTTACCCAAATATGCTAATCGTAGAGCAGTATAGCTCGGTGTTGTAGCTCATGAGTTCGAATCCAGGCAGACACATCTCTTAGTGTAATTTATTTCACTCTTTAAACGGTGAAGGAAAACAACATGAGGAAACCGGCATATCCAAGAATCAAAAATTCTAAAAATGCGGGTTCACAGATATCTCATACATCTGTCAACCCGTTCTGGGCCTGCGTGGTGGATTAGCTCATTCCCACTGATAGAGTGGAGGCCTGAGTCCCAGCAGTAGGGACATTATTGGCTGATTATGTTATGCTTAATGCTAAACATAGATTGGGAACAGCACCAAAAATTAAAGAAAGTAGTGAGAGACAAAGTTTTTTTTTTTTCTTAAGCTGTAACGAAATTCTATACGGACAGCAGCTAGCATCCCAAGAACACTTTATAACTCATCATCATCGGCCAGCCTTTTCACAACTATATTGGGGTTTGCTTCCTGTCTTTCTGGATGCAACTGAAAACCAGTATATTTACTGACTGCCTATCTGACCTCCACAACCCACTGGGAAACACAATACCCCTTAGTAAAAATGGCTGACAGACTTTCGGGCCACTGACTAAGTGAAAACTGTAACAACCGTCAAAGATCTACAAATGACAGCCGGAATCAACGGCTTAACGTTTTGTGTGTATAAGTACTCAAATCACGATTCCGTTTCATTTAATTAAGATACACACTTATTATTCTAAGATACACATAGTAGCTACTGTAGCCACATAACGTTCAGTAATTCTGCCATAGCAAGCGAAAGTACTTCAGAAGGCCACGAGCGGCGACCTTGAACACTCGGGGCTCTTTTGAAAGCGAACCTTTAGAAAAGAGCCCAATAGACCGTGGCGATCATGAACTTACCTCTCATAATTATATATTTGTACAAGAGACATGTTTTTATTGATATCCATAATTATTTTTATTATGATTTAATATTATCGATCGTCATAATGTGCATTATATATAAATGAGGCAATGCCTAGGACAGTAGCTGAAACGTCTTTCCGTCATCTTGATAATGATGGATGGTATTTTGATTGCTATCATCACCATATCATGACCTACCATGTGATGATAGGAATCCAAATAGGTAAATGAAAAGTAGTTATATTATCAAGATTAACAAAATACTTAGATTGGAACAGAAATAAATAGTGTGTGAAAGTTTTGTTAATGTTTGTGTTCCAACAAACAAAACTAATTTGTTGTAAATGGAGTTTGTTAATAAAAATGGTTGAGTCATCTATTAACTTTGTAACGCTGCATCGGTCTTAATGGAAAGAGCTCAACACCTCTTGCAAACTGAAACTGTGGTCTTTCTAATACTTTATTGCATTAACTATTGTTAAAGATTTCAAATTCCCATTCTTGACCATACCTACTCTGATAGGCGTGCTGCACACAATGTTCGAGTAGACATGATTCGGTTCAGCTGAACGGGAAAATCAACCCATAGTACCTATTGGGTGTAAAAAGACTCTTTTTAAAATTCCTTCCTTGAAATGTTTTCCTGCGCCTCCTCGAACCAGGAGAGACCCTTAACGAAGCCAAAAGGCATTGGTTCATACCTGGGAACCTTCTAGTTACGGAGGTATTGGACGTCGAAATTGCAACTTTTTCACAAGTTTAAAAAAAATGTAGGTTTTAATGCTTTACTTTACTTACCTCCATGGCCCATGTATTATTCAATGCATCCATCAGTACCATGTTTTGAGCGCGTTACATTGAGTCCTACCGTAAACCGTGATTTCACCCAAAAAACAGTAGTTTCCCAGCAATAATTTTTGCGTGGAGTTACTTGGTTTTATGTGCAGAATGCTGGTTGCTTGGGTTAGGTATAACAGGTATATTATATGATTAAATAATATACGGGGTGGAAGGGACACCGACGCGAAAACGGTTACCACGTATTCAGTACATCATTCTCAGCACCAATAGACATTTTTTTCATCGGTAATTTTTTTTTTAAATCACCTGTTCCATACATTTTGACCGTGTAAGTATTGTATTTTTGTAGGAAAAAGCTGTTTTTCTTTTTTAATGGGCTCAGAGTGATTCACTGAATACGTGGTAACCGTTTTCGCGCCGGTGTCCCTTCTGCACCCACCCTGTATTTACTCAAATCGAGCCAAGCCGACACGAACTTAATTTAGCTAGGGTAGATGCCGAACGTAGTTTGCCGATCGGCACGACCCGGGTGAAAACCGAATATTATGTACTTGTTGCGGATCGGCTATGATTCTAAAACAGACTCGAATGTGCCGAATCGAACATGTGCGTATTGTGTAGCACGCGTTAGTTGCTTAAACATTTTGACGTAGGTGATGAACAATTAACTGTCTTACTTACCTTCTATGAAAAAGCGAGGAAACAACCGGCAAAATGATTTACATAACAATAAATGAGAATAAGATAAAGGTGAAAAAAGTTTGGTAAAATTGGTTCCTTCTCTGCAAGTTGAATTTTATTGAGCCACTTTAATTGCAAGTGTTGTAAAACTCGTTATTAAATAGGTAGATACAAACAACTTTGCCAATTTATGACACCGTAGCGGTTGTTCGAACTTAGTTAATTTAAATACTTTAACGATTATAATGAACCTAAGTCAAAGTCGCGCAAAAATGCCATGAGAAATAGGTACATAATTTATACTAGCATAACACCTACCTACTGCTATCTATACAAATGCATACACATATTTAGGTATATTTATGTAAGTATAATAACTGAAATGTTTACAAAAGACCGTGATGAACTCATAAGCGTGTATAATCAAACTGAATACTCAAACAGATCTGCATTATGTTGTAAAGATCCGGACGTGGAGCAACAAGGGCGAGGATTAACAGTGCTAAGTCATTCGGAAGAATTGTTTAACGCTATCCAAATAGCGGCGAACGGAACGCGAAAAGACCCGCTAAGCAGATAATTTTCGATAGACTCAAGCTTATGAGCCGTCAATCAACTGTGTGTTATGTTGAATGAAGA
The DNA here is from genome assembly GCA_905220335.1 of Noctua pronuba. Taxonomy (NCBI): domain Eukaryota; kingdom Metazoa; phylum Arthropoda; class Insecta; order Lepidoptera; family Noctuidae; genus Noctua; species Noctua pronuba. The sequence continues at coordinate 10,953,774 of LR999903.1, read as the reverse complement.
TTTCTACGTGGTGAGGTTCACAATGCCGCCATTGATGTCGAGACCTATTCAACTCGAGGCTACGTTAGCTACGCACTCGCTCGACCGGCAGTTACTTGTAAAATATGAACACTTGCTCATAATCGTGTACCTGAAAGTTTGGAAAATAATCTCGTCCTGCTTTTAGGTAGAATAAGTAGGTGTCCCAGTTACTTTTGAGCTTCGGGGTTATCACGGAGTACAGTGTAAAGGACTCTACAGTTGTAAACTTTATGTTACGCTTTTATGCAGTCCTACTAGACCAAGCTACTTGAATAGAATGACAAGAATATCAATCATAATGTGTGTCATGGATGTACGCCCTATAAGCAGTTTACTTAGTTTGTACACATATCGTTTGAAGAAATCATTGTTATTAACAGGAAAACAAAAGTTTCCAGATACCTATGTTTAAAAATGTAAGAGTGATGAATGAACAACTTGCATATACATATTTGATGTGCATTAGTGAATTAATTAATGGACACTTTATGTCTCTTAATAAATAAGGTTTGGACGTAACGCAGTAGATAATCGACAAGTAATCTGTGCCTCCGGCGAGTGCCCAACAGTGCGAGATGAGGGTGCAGAACACAGTCACTACATGTAATTAATTGGACAGTAAAATATGCTCAAATTGTTAAAAGATTTATCCTTATATTAGCTGTTTAATAAGCTACTTGTTATTTAAGTGAATTGCGGATCACACGTAGGTACCAATATGTATTGACCATTTTCCGAAGAATCGTACCCCACATAACTCCCTACGAACAAAACAAAGACCTTAGAGATTAGGTTTAGAGTAGGCTCAATTTTTCAAAATAGGTAGTTCGTGAACTCAGTAAGGCAGGAAAAAAACATAAATTCACGCCTTTTCCTATGGAGGTGTGCAGAAACTATAGACCGCCACCTGCTACGATCCTTACATACCTACCAACCGCTTTTTTTTACCCCTTTCTTCCTTTTGTCCACGCCTCATACATCTGATAAAGCGGTCATACGCCACGCACGGCACGCCAGATGCGAGTAGTTACTTATATTAATTATACTTACCTATTTAATATTAGGTATGTATATAATTATGTAGTATCTGTTGCAATTTACCGTTATATTGCTTATTTCTGAGCATTAGTAAAATGCTTTCGACAGCATAGAGGCGAGTAGGAACTGTCATACTACGAACTTCGTTACTTAATACTCAAAGTAGATCCATTTCCTGTCAGAGGTGACCCCCAAATAGATGCTTCTACTAAGCATTTTCTACATACCTTTTGTTTATGGGAATAATATATCATAAAATCGGGAATAATTCAGCTTATCTAACATAAAACAATTACCCACCACACTCAAGTTGGGTAGGAATCCAGCTAGAAACTATTTTACCTGTCGGTACATGTAAAGACGGACGACCACCAAAATAAAGAATACGATAGGTGTTAAGTAGAAAGCAAATACAAATCTATTTATTACCGTCCTCAAAACATATTAGGTAAATATTAATCAGAAACTTAATAATACTGCACAGAAACACACAGGTGGTAAACTCTAATTCACGTCATTTTATCTCTGAAACGATTGACAACGACCCGGTATTTTTTTTTAAATTAGTAAAATATCCTGTTAACTAGTAGAACTATAAGGACTAAATCTGGTTACTGACTAGATCATCGTTATCAAATGATTTGCTATAGGTAGGTAATCTAAACACCTAACAAAATGACAGCTGCCTTTTTTAATTTGTCCATGAACTAGTGCGGACGCTTGCGGAATTATTTCTCCACCGCTGTAGACGGTGCTCTACTACTTACCGATATAAATAGGCAATCAATGTATCAGAGGTCAGTTACAACCGGACTTCCTCTCAGGACTTACCTACCAAGGAAGTACAATAAAATATACCATGAGGGTGCTTTTAGTACTTGGTGTGCTGTGCCTGGCGGCAATGTGCTCCGGAAAGGAGGCTGACCGCGAGGACCAAGCGGTGGCCGCATCCGGACACCACCACGAGCATGGCGGCGGACATGAACACCATGCCCATCATCACCATGACCACGGCGGCAAGGGACACAAAGGACACAAGGGACATCACCACCACCACCACGGCGACCACGGTGACCATGGCAAGCATCACCATGCGGATCATCACCACGAGCACGGTGGCGGCCACAAGAAGCACTGGGATGAGCACGACCATCATGGTGAACACCACGAGCACGGACACCACCACAAGGGCGAAAAACACGGCCACAAAGAGCATCACGACAAGGGCGAACACGTCGACGGCTACCACAAGAAGCACCACAAGGATCACTTCCACAAGGACCACCACTTCCACGACGGCCACCACCACGAAGGCAAACACCACAAGCACGGTCATCACCACGGACATCACGAGAAAGACGGTGGACATCACAAGAAGGGCGGTCACCATCACTCCGGCCACCACGAGGGACACCACGGCAAGCACGGCCACCACGACAAGCACCACTACGACGAGGACCATCACGGACACAAGGGACACCATGGACACGAAGGACACCACCACCACCACCACGATCACGGCAAGAAGGGACACCACCACGACCACAAAGACTGGGGCCACCACCACGGCAAGCACTGATACCACTTTGTATCCTGATTGTTATGAATTACTATTGTTAAGAATGGAAGTTGTTATTGTTGTTGTTCTTATTTTTGTACGAAGTAAATAATTTTTCATAAATCTATTTTTTTCTCTTTCCTGCATCTTTTAACATTTTGAAGCTTGTTGTGATAATAAAATAATAACCTGATTACGGAGTTTAAAAAAATCAGATAATTAAGGCATCTTCGTTCTTCAGACGGTTATCTAGGTCATCGTCTGTAACCCTTGAATCATAAAGCTAAGAGCTCCGAATTCGGTTGTCAGTATCGCTGCTTGTAATTAGTATTACATAGAAAAATAGATACTTAATTATTAATAATATAAGCATACCTATACCTTAAACCTGAATTTCGATATAATCGAATCGTATTATTTTATAGAACGCTAGGACCCGCCCCTGCTTCGCCCGGCGCTACCTATTGGGTCCAAAATATAACTATCCTATTCTATATTTCAAACTGGAACCAACCATACACAAAATTTCATTAAAATCGATGATTTTCATATATTAAAAAAGTATGACATAGGCATCTAAACGTAGGTACCTCCTATTTTTTCAGCCTGGTTGCAGGAAACAATTTTGTGTTTGTTCCTCGTTTCTTCTTCTTTGCATGTTTTTCATTTCTTCATGCTTGAAAAATTCGTCTGCTCGACATAACCCCTTTGGGGGACACGTAAACTCACGTATGTATAACATATTTTTGACGTTTTGTTACCTCTAGTATGATAGTTAATGATGATGCCGGTCAGCTACTTAAAAGTATGAGGCGCATCAGCGGCATTATCAACAAAAGTTAACAATTTTAGTAAAAAAATTGCGATGAGCAAATCTACTTTCACCCTTACTTGTGAATACTGTCCTAAAACTTAGTACTGACGCCAGCACATCAAGCTCCCCAAAACTGTAAAATTTTCCCAATCAACCTTGAACCTAATGCTTTGGCGATAAAGTGGAAAATCTATTAAAGAAATTTGACAGATTCTAGTAGCGTGATGTGCTGGCGTCTGTACAACTATTATGTGCGATACGAGTATTTTTAATCGACTTCTAAAAAAGGAGGAGGTTATGTGTTCATCCGTCATCTTTTTTTGTGTATTTGCATTGCACCGATTTCTCCGTGATTACAGGGCCGATTGACGTGAATCTTTTTTTATTTGTTAAAAAACAAAATTACACGTTAAAGTTGTTTCCGTTCCACATACCTACATTGTTTCAGAATTTCCTTCTCTTACTTTAAAAATTAGAGGGGGCGGCACAATTTTTACGACTTTAGAAGCGAATATCCCATCAACCATTCACTTAAGAAAACAGATTAGGTAGGTATATTAGGAATCTCGATATATTTTTTAAGAGCTGCCGATAGACACAGTTATATGCCTACGTAGAAATAGTTTTATCACAATGTTACATGTATGGAGGGCCACCCCTATTTATTTAAAATCATTAAGTATTTCACTTCAATTTTGTGTAGCGGTTCATAGAAGATATGTGCTCCTCAAATTTCAATTGTATGGTGGTCCTATTTCCAGCTTGCAAGACAGGATAGTTTCGACCCAATAGCTGGAGCCGGGCGAAGCAGGGGCGGGTAGGTACTATAGTAGGTACCTATTATAAATCTTAAAGAAACCTATAATTTTATATCTTCAGGGTGATTGGTTAAACGTGGGCTCACTCGTTCACGTGGGCGTACTCATTAATATGAGCAACTGTTACTATGGGACTAACTATGAAATATGATTTAAAAAATCTGATGTTTCAAATTCACATCCCTAAAGGCCTAAAGAATTGATCGCGTTTAACATATCATCCAACATTAGACAATTATTCAGAAGGTCAACAAGTTCCCATGGCGCGTGGTAGTGATGTCAACACAATTTACGTTCGATCGAGTGCGGTGCTATTCTTATCTGAACTCCGACATAAAAAAAGAAACTGAAAAGCGTAAAATAACAACCTTTTAGTCTAACTACGTTACGAGTATGTAAGTAATAAATATTTTGAAGCGGCGAAAAACAAACAATTAATGAAGATCGATCAATCTATCATCGTAACGCACCTAATTAAATTATGCTTATTTTTGTTTGGCGGTAACTCATTAGTTACTTGTGGTTTTATCAGTTAGCATATTCAGCACGAAAACTTGATACTTAGGAGGTTTGTCGTTATTAGAGCACGCCAAAACTATATTTGACAAGTTTCAGATAGGAACCCTGCGAGCAGGGGCTTTCTGATTTCAAAAGAGGACAACGGGGTGTTCAGCGACGTACCTACGTGACTCTCTGAAAGTCACTTTCAACTTATCGCTGTGTACCCACCCAAATCAGTTAAAGGGTGAGTGAAGACACCCTGCCACGACTTCTAGCTACGTTCTAAGATGTAGCGATGATCCGTCGACTTTCCTCAGCGAAACTACGCTTCTTTCGCTTTTGAACAAAAGAATTGTCGGTTCAAAACAAACCTTCGGTTAAAAATTACACTTTTCCCAACCTGGGAATCAAATCGAGGACGTTATGCTCAGGTAGCGCTTGTGATCACTACATTAAAGAGGTAGTCAAAAGTTGGAAGGTAATTAAGATGTGAATATTAAGAAGTTCATTGGTATATAGGGATTCGAGCTAACCCACGCAAAAACAACAGGATTCAAAAAAACAGAAGCTCTACAACTATGTACAACACAAAATACGATTCGATTAGATGGTGCAGAAGATAATTTAAGGCTCTTTATTAAAACTTGCAGTTCCCTTAATCTAGGACATCTTATTTAAAAAGGACATCGAATTAGCGATTTAGTTTTTGTTACAGAACAGGTAGCTATCAAAAGAACTACTTTAGGTGTAATAAAAACTGAATTGCTATGAAGTGTCTAGCTACCTTCTTTACAGCACAGTTTATGTTTGCAAGTTGATTGTTTATGAATTAACTGCTAAGTAGCTGTATTCTTTTTTTTTGCGTAGGCTTTTAGACATGTCGCAATAGTAAGGCGTAACGCGTTCCGAGCTGGCCGGCGTGGCGTCCTTGCCGATGGTTTCACCGTCTGCAACCCGCAAATCTAATGATATAAAATGCTGTCACAGGCGGTTCACAGGCAGTTCAGTCCAAGTAGCCAAATACAGAACAAATAGTGAAGTAAAACAATAACAATGAGGTCGCTAGTCGCCCTTGCCGTGCTAGCATGTGTCGTAGTAGCGTGTTCCGGACGAGAAGAGGAGCAGGGCGACCTGGTCGCCGCGGCGAGCCACCACGGCCACCACCACGAGGAGGGCGGCGGCAAGGAGCACCACGCACACCATCACCATGAACACGGGGAAAAGGGGCACAAAGGACATAAAGGACATCATCACCACCACAAAGGCGAGCATGGTCACCACGGCAAGCACCACAAAGCTGGACACCACCACGAGCACGGAGGCCATCACAAGAAGCACTGGGACGAGCACGACCACCATGGCAAACATCACGAGCATGGACACCACCACAAGGGCGGCAAGCACCACCACAAGAAACATCACGATAAGGGCGAAGAAGTAGAGGGATACCACAAGAAATACCACAAGGACGAGTACCACAAAGATCACCACTTTTACGATGACCATCACAAGGAAGGCAAGCACCACAAACACGGCCACCATCACGGACACCACGAGAAGAAAGGCGGTGGTCACAAGAAGGGCGGTCATCATCATTCCGGTCACCACGAGGAGCATCATGGCAAACACGGCCACCACGACAAGCATCATTATGATGAAGACCACAAGGGGCACAAGGGGCACCACGGACACGAGGAGCACCACCACCACCACCACGATCACGGCAAGAAGGGCGGTCATGAGGACCACAAGCACTGGGGATTCCACCACGGCAAGCACTGATAATATTACTGATAAGATTATGTTATTGTTTACTTCCGTTACTTTACGCATTACCTCTTTGTAAATAAATTTAAACCAATTTAAAAAATAACATGTTTCATTCCCTCCTTAACATTCATACTTAATTCAACCTACATAGGTATCTATACAAGCTATACTAAATAGTAACAGTTGCAATAAAGCAAATCAATAAAGTGTCATTATTAGCTATAATTAGCTGTCGATAACGGAACAAATTCAGTTTAACCATAACATGATGTCGTCACTGCCACCGCTTCGTCGCCGTCGCGGAATCATTCATCCAGAAATCTGCAGCAACAATTGCCAAACACCACTCTGTAATCGACGTCAGATGAAAGCGATCTAATCTATAAATGCAAAGTGCGGAAACAGTTTTGACACTGTTAACGTAGCTTTGGTGACGGCTACGACTGTAGTCGAGCCAGACAAAGTGAGTTGGACTTTTTTTATTTTACACATATTAATATCCTTATTATTCATCAATAATGGTGATTTATCAAATTAAATAAATAAGTGTGTATGTATAGTATAAGTTCATCCATTACAATTGATTTATTTTTTGTTTTCAGTCATGAGGCTCCTGATTTTAATAGAGCTTCTGGCATGCGTGGTGCTATTCGCGCATGCTCGAAATGTAGCCAACGTTAAAGGTGAAAAGGATGCTGTAGCCAAGGCCGTCCCGGAAGTTGCAGCACCCACGGGTGCAGACCTGTCGGCAGCCGGCAGTGAACCCGGAGACCAAGCGATAGCGGGCACCGAGCACAAGAAGGCGAAGGATAGCCACCACGAACAGGGCGGCGGCCATGAACACCATGCCCATCATCATGAGGACCACGGGGATAAAGGTGAAAAGGGATACAAATCGCATCATCATCACGATAAAGGCGAGCACGGAACCCACGGTAAACACCACCACGAAGGCCATCACGACGAACACGGAGGGCACAAGAAGAAGCACCACGATGAACACGACCACCACGGCGAACATCACGAGGCCGCGCACGGACACAAAGGAGGGAAATTCGGACACAAAAAAGGCCACAAAAAGGGTTCAAAGACAACCGGTTTCCATCACAAATCTCATAAAGACGAATATCACAAGGAACACAAGTTCTACGACGACTTCCACAAGGGTGGACACCATCACAAGCACGGTGACTTCCACGGCCATCATGGTAAGAAGGGCGGTCACCATAAGAAAGGTGGTCACCATGAAAAGGGTCATCATGAGAAACACCATGGCAAGAAGGGTCATCACGATAAAGGACATTACGACGAAGACCACAAGGGGCACAAGGGACACCACGGTCATGAGGAACACGTTGCGCACCACCACGACCACGGCAAGAAGGGCGGACATGCCGGCGGCAAGGAACATGGTTACAGTCACGCAAAGAAAGCGTAAAGAGGAAAAGACGAACCCGCTTAATTATTTGTTAAATTATGTTGTTGTTGTTTTTTATTGTTACGTTTTTCAACAAGTCATTGTACATAAAAGTTTACGTAAGATATTATTAATTTAAATTAAAATTCAATTCAAAGTTTTCTTGTGACTATGCTGCTCATTTTTAAACCCACGTTTACATATTATTTACTTCACATATAAACACATATACAAATATATGTATTGTATAAATCCTAGAGAAGTTGTCTGAAGAAGTTTGAAGGTAATAGAATAGTCAAGTTAATATAACTACTCATAAATCTTTGACTATGAATAACATAAATATAATAAAATTATCATTTAAAACTATTTGGGTAAAGCAACCTTTAAAATACCTGCCAAATTCAAAGTATTCAATCTCAAGTAGGCTAAAGGGGCAAAGCATTGTAAGTATTGAGATTGAAAAAACGAAGTAAACAATTGCACAAAAAACGAGTTATAAACATAACAGTATAAGTGGTGATGAAAGCAATCAGAGCAAGAAATGACAAATATTTTATTTTTAAATTTATTCAATACAGTTGCATAAGATTTACAACAAAGCCATCAGTGGAGCTAGATGGTCGAACTCAATCTTTTCAGTAATGTTCTTAGTCTTTATGTTTTCATCTTGGTTGGCAATGAAGATTAGGTTTCCGTCATCTCTCCATCCATATTTTTTCACCCAGTGTTTCAAGGTCACATCTAAAACCAATCAGAAACACATTTTGAAACTGTGTATTGGAAACTAGAATTAAACTAATTAAGTATCATACATAAACATAACATCATGCCTGTAATCCCTGAAGAATTAGGAAGAGGTGTCTATAATAGTACACTGTTCATCCACCCATGTTTAAATCCCATGTAATATGGGGCAAGCTTATTGCCATCAACCAGGCACAAATCCAGACTCTGCCGCTGCTTTGAGTTTTTTGCTACTGAGAAATACCTTATGGAAATACCCAATACAAAAACATTCACACACATTAATTTACATTTTTGTTTTTTTAATAACAATTTGCCCAACCTGGGAATGGAACCCAGGACATCATGCTCAGCAGTCGCGACAGTGACCACTAGACCAAGAGGTCTGTATTTAAGTATCAAACCTTTGAAATCATATACAGTGAGAAGGTGAAGACTTGCTGCAAACATGGCATAAAATTTCCAGTTCAAAGAATTGCCATTTACCATACAATGATAACTTACACCATTTTTCGGGCAGTCAATTCAGTAACAAAATAATTTACGTGTGAAATGCCTGCCTGGGTACAAATGACTGCTCTCACCATGCTTACCATCATGTGTAAACAGCTGTATGTTTGTATATGTATACTTTTTAAATGAAGTGAGTAGTTATATTATTGTTATTACTGACCATCAATCCCTCCCAATAAGTTAGCGAGGTTGTTCTTATCAATTGTCTGGAAGGTAATGCCAACAACATGGCACACAAACTTCCTGATAGAGTCATGGAAACCACTGATACGGTTGCAAAGCTCTGGCATTTGATGTACTCTGTTCCAAAACTGGGCAAAGTCACACTGCTCTAGAATATCAGCCAAATATTTAATCTGTGATATTGTCTCATTCTCCACCTGAAAAAGACACATTATTCATTAAGATAATACAAAACTTCGAACAACAAACAAATTAACTTTAACTTATAAAAATACAATTTGGTTTTAAATTTTTTACACTTACCACAGATTCAAGAAGCAGACATTTGCACAATGTAAAATCAGTATGTGGGAAATTAGTCAAGGCTTTCAAAAGAATCTGACATGTGATATCAGCGTTGAACTTCTCGGGATTGAATTGGTACAGTTTTAAAACCGCCAGATTAGCTTCCAAATCATAAGTATTCTCTCGTGACTGCATTTCAACATATCTCTCTAATGTTTGAAGATTGGCAGGATTGTATCTATAAACATGTCATTTAATGTTAGCAACTGATATTCGTATTCAAAAAATACAGCATTTTCATCAATTATTTAGTATGTAATAAACTAACCCTTTACTTACAGCAACAAATCATTCCATTCATAATTTCGAATACCCCTACAACTTAAATATCATTGCATGAACTTACCTTTCAATACTTTTTAGTATGGTTGCGACGGTTTGCTTCATAGTCTCAGCCATTGTAAAGGCTTTTATTAAATAATTTCAACTTAAAGAGAAGATAGATAGATTCAACAAGCGTGGCATTCACAAATTACAAATGGCAATTTGACATTGACATTATTGACAAGACAACTGGTTGAATGAATCCCAAATGGCAGTGATAACCAGAAGCAAAATGTTTTTTTTTTATTTGAGACTTATGAAATGGGCCATCATTTTTGAGCTCACCAGATGGCGCTTTAGCGAGTAATGTCCTGTCATTAATTCTATTTTATACTTTAAAGTACTATTTAAAGTATAAATTAACTTTAAAGTACTATTTAAAGTATAAAATAGAATTAATGACAGGACATTAATAACTTCCTAAAGAGGTTATTTTATTACGTATAACAACATAGTGTAAACTTCAGATACATATTTTCAATATTGTCCCTAAAATTAGCAAGCATGAAACATTTAAAATCAAGTACCAACAAATTAGATCCTAACTTGCTCCTTAAAATCTTCCCGTCATAATAAATCAGGAATGGCTCAATCTCGACCAACATCGTAAATCACACTAATAATATTATAATGTAAAGATGAAAGTTTGTATGTGTGTATGTATGTTTGTTACTCCTTCACGCTCAAACGGCTTTTATAACGGATTTGTATGAAATTTGATGTCAAGACAGCTTATATTCTGAATTAACAAATAGGCTACTTTTCATCCCGGAAAAATGCGGTGTTCCCATGGGATGATCAAATAACTAAAATATTATTTTCCCAAATTTTGATTAAAATCGTCTCTTTAGCGACCAAAAGTACTAAGCTAGCATCAATTCAAGGTGTTGTTTATCCAAACGAGGTAGGTAGGGTAGCATAGATAAGTGAGAAGTTACATAGGAAGGGTAGAGTAGCATCAAATTATAAAGAACACAATTTTTATGAAAAAAATGTTCTTGAAAATTTAATGTCATGATTTTTTCCAAGTTTCAATTCGTGTATGTATGTGTGCAAACTTTTTCACCGCGGGCGCAGCTAGTATTAGTATAAAAACAAGATAAAACGCGATAGCCCCCATTGAAGACTTCGGAGGACAAGCCATGGAATTAGTATTTACACAAAAACAGACGAATCTAAAAAAATAGTTTGGTGCTTGCTTCACACTACAAACCCCTACAAACACAAAAATGTGCCACGAACATCAACACCTACCATTGCTGGTTGTGTAATGTAACATAAGAAGGCGACCTAAACGCTGAATACAAACGTTTAATGAGATTACAAGAATGATCATAAAACTTTAAAAAATAACCGATTATGGTAATAATTCATATTATAATAACATTTGTACAGTTTTTACCAGCATGGTATTAGCAGAAGCTACAGTTTTTTTTTTCAAAATCCATAATCTCATTGATTCCGTAGAGAAATAAATAGTAGTAAATAGTAGATTTGGAAGAGACCTACATTCAGCATTGGGTCGCCAAAGAAATAGAAAAACTATTCTTTTTCTACGACACAAACGCTGTGAGGCATTATATAGTACTAGCGACCCGCCCTTGCTTCGCACAGTACCTCTTGGGTCCAAAAGTATACCTAATTATAAATAGCATTTTGTAGGTTGTTTTTTCTAAGAGAAGATAACTTGACATGTTTATTTTAAAGGCCTGATACATGGTTGGAACCAACCTCCAACAAAGGGCACATTGGTTGAGTTTGCATAAAAATTGACCGTGTAGACGACGGTTGATGCCCAATATTTGGTTGCTTACTCAACAACCTTGCAACGACCTTGGTTGAGAACGCATCCTTCGCAACCAAGGACTAACAGAGGACATTGAGTCGAATCTCGACCGTGTGGACGCTTGTTGGCGTTTGGCGTTTCAGTAATTCAGTGTGCGCTTGTCAATCGTCACAGCCTGACGCATAACTGTATTTTTCTTTGTGATCATTGGACGCACCATTTCAAGTAATTCATTAAAAGTGTCTACATCCAATCTTAGAAAATTCCGAAAGTCTTCAGAATCAAGAATCCTTAAAATATTGAGATGGTTCAAAGTAATTCGCTCTTTTAGCTACTGTTTCATCCACTTTTTTTTTTTTTCTTTGTTTTTCTTGGTCACTTGCGCATAAAAGAGTTAATGCTACTCCGATTTTTTAATGTTTTGAAAGGTAAGGTGCCATATTACAAGACGTATTAGACGTATCAATCTGTTGAGTTCGCAGTATACACTGACAAGTTGAGTCAACCACATGATCGTGTAGCCAATTGGTCGACTCAACCAAGGTGCCCTTTGTTGGTGGTTGGTTCCAACCGTGTATCAGGCCTTTAAGTCGTTTGAGTTGACGTTAAAATGATGTTTAATTACCCTGGATTTGACAAAAGTGGACATGACAAACTTTTAATGGTAAGTCCATTAAAAGTTTGTCATGTCCATTGGCCTAAAGATAGTATAAGAAAACTGAAAAAACTAAATATGAAAAAATACGAAAGACATTATTGATAAAACCTATCATGGCAGAAAATATTTATGGACGAAAGTCTAGGCAATATGGTCAAAAGACCTTCCCTTCGGGGCAAATTAAAAAAACAAAACGTATGACCGATTCTGTCACTATGATTGACAATGACATACAGAGTGACACATGTCTGACAAGTGACATCTTGACGGGTAGACCAATTTCGTTGGCGGTGGAGGCTAAACTAAATTTTGCATTGAATTTTATGATGCTTTTCTTATAACGAACATAGAAAGACAGTGGTTTAAATAAAACAAATAAAGTACAGGCTTTCCAATTACTGAAAATTAATTACTGGTCAAAATATTCGTCAAAGCAGTGGTTTCAGACTTTATTTCAGTACCATCAAAAAGTGAAAAACAAACTTCAAAATGGATCAAATGCTACCGAGTCCATACAACATACCTGGCATAGGTACTCCTTTGCATCAGCCAGAAGAGGATCAACAGATTTTGCCGAATGCTATGCAACAGCAACATCAGCAGCAACAACAACAACAGCAACAAGCCCTCGCCGCCATGGGATCCTCACCACTCGTCGGTTTTGGTTCATCGCTAATGGGAACTCCTCAGAGATCAGTGCATACTTACGCGCCAGCTGCCAGCTATGCTACACCTCAACAAATGATGCAGCCACAAACACCAGTAATTATTATTCTGTATTCTCTTCTATCTTCATTCATTTTTGGCTGTAATCATGTAAAATCTTTTATCCCACAAGTTACTACTTTATACTTAAGTTTGTACTTTTGTTTTACTTTGTACTTTTGTTTAAGGATGATTCTCCTTTCCTCTATCCTAATTTTTTGAAATATGCTATTTGAATCACTCTAAATCTAGAAGTCTAGAGCTATGATTAGCACAATTGCTCCTTAACAAAAGTAACTTTTTATTCAGTATTATTAATACATTCTACTAATATTAATAATTTTTAGCAAATAATGTCTCCCATGATCACAAGTGGCAGTCTCGCAGGCCAACCGATGCTGAGCCAGGCTAGTCCTGCACCAATGACACCTATGACCCCACACTCGGCTGACCCTGGTATCTTACCACAGTTACAGTAAGTACTTTTGTGCAGATTTGGTTAAACAGATCAAGTAAAATATGTACGAAGACATTTAAAAACGAAAAATTATTAAAGTATAATAAATAGAGGTATAAATAATATAATATAAGTTTAATTATATTTTAGACATTTTACAAGGGAAAAATATTAAAAGAAGTAACACTATCATTTTATTCTTTTTTTAAGGATGTCTACGGTTATTCCATCTATCTACAAAGGGTTTCATAGTACATGGTTACAATGAATAGGTACTGATTCTTTAAGCATGCAGGCCATTCTCACGACAAAGCATGGTCATGCTAGTCTTGGCTTATACAGTGGCTTCGAAAACATGTTGGCAATGTGGTTTTCTGTTCCGATCTTTGCAATCATCATAGTTCCATCAACTATGGCTTCTCTAATAAAGAAGTGTTGTAGCTTGATATGCTTGGTTCTATTGTGGAACACATATGTCGGATTCAGTGCAAGCTTGATGGCAGACCTGTTATCCACATGGAGAACAGGACTCAACGTTGATTGCTCAATGTTTTCAATCAATAGTTATTTCTCTTGCAGCTTCACTAGCAGCTACAATTTCGGCTTCTGTGCCATTGTGACTAATATCTGTATTTACTTCTCCATGATATTGGACTTCCGTAAGTATATACAAGTCCTAAAGTTGACCTCCCAGTGTCAGGATCACCACCATGATCCGCATCGCTGTAACAGACCACTTCTTTTTGCATGCCTTTTCTGTATCTAATGCAGTAATCTCGAGTACCATTCAAATATCGATGATAATTTTCACTTATGTGATATCTCTTTTTGTAGGTGCTCCTAAGTGTCTGACCCACCATTAGATATGCAAGGGCTCCAACTGCTTTTCTATAAGGAAACGAATATTCTCCTCCAGCATCTTCTCTCAACTCGGAGTCTTTGACATAGGTGTAGCAGCAGCATTACTATTCTGCATACAATATTTTTCAAGTATCAGTAATTTTGATATAATCTTCCTCTTTCTTTATTTCATGTCCTAGAAAGTAATAGGAATCTTTGTTACTTTAGGCCTTTATTTTAAATCGCTTCTTTAAATTCTGGAGCAAAATATTGATTAGTGCTTGTGACATATCAGCAATTATGCCATCGTCAACATATAGGGCTAGAAGTAGCTTGCTTTCTCCCTTTTTCATAGAGAATATACAAGGATCTTCTCCTTGTTTGAACCCTTTTTCTAAAGGAAAGCCTATGATGCAATTGTTCCAATACAAAGGTGCTTGTTTAAGTCCATATAAACTGCGTTTCAATTTGCATACTTTGCTAGTTCCATCGTTATATCCTGTCCTGGCTATTTCACGTAAATTTCTTCATTTAAACTTCTATAAAGAAATGCGGTAGACACATAAAATTGCATTTGCATTTTTGCAACTGGGTGAAATGTTTTCTCATACTTATTCTCAAAATAACTAACAGCTACTAGTCTGGTTTTATACTACTCGATATTTCTTGTAAACCCATTTAGTTGAAATGGCTTTGCGTCCTTTGGGCAATGGCATTAAGTCCCAAGTATCGATATCTTTCAGGGAACTTATTTCATCATCCATAGCATTTACTTTTATCAACAGCCTTCGTCGCATCTTTGAACGTCTTTGGTTTTTTTTGGGCTTCATGATCTATCAGGCGGTTTGATTGTTGAACGATCTCTTAAAGTCATTATATGTGGAACTTGTTCATGTGGTAAAATACTTCTAGTTGATGAAGTGCCGTCGACATCAGAGTCAGACTCAGCAGTATCGAAATTAACAGACTCATTAATTGGATCAATCGGTATATTATTTGATTCAACGGTTTCTTGATCGTGTGCCATCTGTGAATCTTCTTCTGGTATGATAGATAGGCTGTAACTCTAGTTCAATAGAGGGTATTGGTATAAAAAATCTGTTTTTGTCTACCCTAGGTGCCTCCACTGCTGTCTGATCTATAGGTTTTTCTATGAGAGGTTAATCAAAAATTACATCTCTTGATCTGATAAGCCTAATTTTTTCTAGATTTTTTATCCTAGATTTTCTTTAGACCATATTCGATAGCCATCATATCCGATAAGTATTCCTTTTTCGGTTTTCATACAAAGTTTCTTTCGTCTTTGTTTTAGTACTTGTGCATAACACGTCGATCCAATTATCCTCAAGTGTTTGATGCCTGGTTTCTTTCCAAAAAATAACTCAAAAGTTGACTCTCCCTCAACGGTTGTCGGTCCCGTTCGATTAAGTATCAGTATATAGACAGAAGTATTAATTAATTCCGCCCAAAGACCTTGTGGTATAACATCATGAGTATGCATGATTGCCCTAGCAGTTTCAGCAATAGTCCTGTTATCTCGTTCCGAGCATCCATTTTGTTCTGGTGTATAAGTCATAGTGAAATGCTGTCTCATACCATTCTGTTGTCAGTGAATTGCATACCTGCTCATTATCAAACTCTCCTCCAATATCGCTTAGGAAGTTTTGTACAACATGGCCAGCGGTTCTTTTCACAGCTAGAAACTGTTTAATATTGCTGTGAACTTCGCTTTTGTTTTTCATGAAGTAGTCATGACGATAAAAACGAGAGTAGTCGTCTTTGAAAAGAACAAAATATCGAAATTTGGAAATTGAATGCATAAAAGATCCACTAACATCTGAGTGAATAAGCTCTCCAGGCTTCGTCGCTCGTTCTCGTGTTGCGAATTTCAAACTGTGTGCTTTTCCATTGATACAACCTTGACATAATTATGTATTATAGTCCAATTTTACATCAAATTGCTTTTCTACTACTTTTTTACATGTTTTTTATTCTGATATCCTAAATGACACAATTGTAACGATTGTGTATTTGTGATATTTTATTTTATTCTGTCCGCAATATTTACACTTTAATTGCGTTTTGTTAAAGTTGTTCTTACTCTTCTCAAATTTTACTACAAGAGCTTTCACATTAGTCCCAGACTCTGCTTTATTTGTTAGCGCTCTTTCATAGGCACATAACTGTCACGTCAGATTCTCAATGTTTCTATCCTGTTTTGTCATCTAAACTGCCGTCCTCAAGCAATAATGCCGTTATCTCGCATCTGGTCGATTTTCGTTTTTTGATACCACAATAATCAAAAAAAAAAACTCTATCTTTCTGTCTAAGCAGTTTTTTTCTACTATTTATGGATCCCGAGATAAAAAAAACAAAAACGCCGTTAAAATGCCTTTTTTGTTAAGTTTACCACACTATAACGCAGCTAAGCAACATAACTAAACTAAAAAGTGACTAAGGGCTTATAACTTACATTTTAACTAGAATATTTACCATCACTTTCATAACTAAATTGCCGTTAACAGAATTTCCTACTCTAATAAGAGGCTAAAGTACTTTAACGGTTATATAGTCCTGCTTTGTTTCAAAATACAGTATTCTAAATCCAACGCTAAAAAGCCGTTAAACAAAAGTACTACACAAAAATATCTTTAATGTCACTTAACTGCATTTATGCGTTGTATTTCGTCGGGTTTTTATTAAGAGATTATGTAGTGAA
Source organism: Noctua pronuba (assembly GCA_905220335.1). Lineage (NCBI taxonomy): Eukaryota > Metazoa > Arthropoda > Insecta > Lepidoptera > Noctuidae > Noctua > Noctua pronuba. The sequence goes on along the minus strand of LR999903.1, from coordinate 10,936,560 downwards.
AACGCCAATAACGGCGTTTTTAATATGAAATATAAATATTTTGCTTCGGCGTCAATCACAAAAATGCAGTTACCCCTTATTACTACACTAAAACGCGATTATCTACTCTCAAACGCTCGCTATTGATCCGCCCCACCCCCGCGGCCCTTGATCGATGAAGCCGTGTCGCACAAAAGTTTAAAGGGTAAAAGGACGAGTCACGCTTTGCGCACTCGCCGATTGTTACGATGGCTGACAACTCCAGGTAAAAACATTATTTTATCATGGTAGTTATTATTGCCCGTTTAGTATACACTATAGATTGTACAATAATAAGAAACAGTAGATACTAGCCCAATAAAAATTCGGAGAGGGATCTTTCAGGGAGATGCGCTTAGAATATATTAAACGCTTCAACATTAGGATTTCCATTAAAAAATACACCAACCGAAGGACATGCACAAAAAATTGATTTAAATCATCAATTGTATATGGATGGCATTAAGCTTTACGGAAAAAGTGAGGGTGAACTTCATAAAATTAGCAAATTTGACAGAACAATTTTCAAATGATATTAAAATGGAATTCGGCATAGATAAATGTAAAAGAAATTCAATTAGAGCATGGCAGAATTACCAACACCACTTTAGGAACAGGAGAACAGATACAATCATTAGATGAACAAGATAGTTATAAATACCTAGGGTACACACAATCACGACAGATTAACTATAAAGAAACTAAACAAAAATTAACACAACAATTTCAACACAGACTAAACACAATTATATTCCCGAAATACAATTAAAGCGATTAACACCTTCGCTATACCGGTTCTTACATATTCTTTTGGGATAATCAATTGGTTCAAAACCGACTTCAAAAACCTTCAACGAAAAATTTCCACGATCTTGTGTGCAGAGATTAACACTGCCGCGGAAAGAGGGAGGTAGAGGTTTAACTGTCATTTTTAACCTACACAACAGACAGACAGACGACAGACAGATAAAAGCCCTCAGACAATTCTTTTTTTCAAAAAGTGAAAACTCTATTCTCCATAAAGTTGTTACTCAAAACGACCAGCAATTGACCCCCCTGAATTTGAAAGATAGGTCAGATCAGAAAAATGAAAAAAATACCGACGAAAGAACTAAGCTCCTAGAATGGACCCAGAAGTCTCTACACGGAAGACATCGTCAAGACTTATGCCACATAAATGTCGACAAAGAAGCGTCGAACGCGTGGTTAAATCGAGACGAACTTTTCCCATAGACTGAAGGGTTCATGCTAGCTATACAGGACCAGGTAATTAAAACCAAAAACTACAAAAAATATATTATTATAAAGAATTTAAATAATGACACATGTAGAAGATGCAATAGAGCTCCTGAGACAATTCAACATATCACAGGCGCGTGCAAGTCAATAGCCCAAACAGATTACAAACACAGACCTACACGATCAAGTAGCCAACGTCATACACCAGAAATTAAGCTCACCAGTAAAAACTCATAGACTCCGTTGTACCATATTACTAGTACAATCCAGAGACTAAATAAGAAAATCCCTCAACGAAACTGTTTTTTGATCGAGGCATTTTTACCGACAGAACAATTCACTTCAACAGACCAGACATTGAAACAAGATAAATAAAACTGCATATTTAATCGATATTGCTGTACCAAATACACATAATTTAGGCCACAATAGCAGAAAAGCTAACCAAATACATCGAACTAAAAGATGAAATTACCCGAATTTGGCATCTGCAAAAAGTTACAATAGTACCAATAGTTTTGTCATCAACAGGAGTAATACCGAAACACCTTCACCAGTCCCTTAATGCTCTTAGCTTACTTCAAAATACCTATCATCGGCTACAAAAGGCAGTGATATTACATAATAATATAATAGACTCGTGAGAAAGATTCTGCAATGTGAATCAGACTATAAATGACGATTGGTAAAGTACCTACCTATAATATGATGTAGGTTTTTTGGATTTTTATTAATTTGTACCCGTAGATAATAAGAATAATAAGAAGTAAGTCATCACAAAGTGATTTAGTTTGTCATTTTATATTTTAATTAACAAAGAGCAGGCAGGTTCTATTTGCCAGAATATTGTGTTACCTACATACCGAAACTAGATTACTTTTAGATTTAAATAGGCCTTTTTGAAATGTTTTAGTATTTTTTTATGATCTCATTAGTTATAGGGTAACGATGTTTTTAGTTATTTGCCAAGATCTCATTTTTAATTATTATAACTAGTTTTAGTCCTTGCAAAGTGATTTTGTTAAATTTAAAGAAGACTGTCACTTAATGATTGATTTTATTTCTGAATAAGCTCTTTTATTTCTGTAGATGACTTAATCTTTTTATTTTATTTCCTCAACTATCTTGTTTAAGTTTCAAAGCTAGAACGCCGTTACATTTTTAATGTTTTGTAATTAGCGGCATTTAAGCGATGTAATCAACCTAAAAAATAAATGCAGAAAAAATATCCTTGTGACTTACTAGTCTTAAGTGCGGCTAAGTGATTTTAGCTGCATTATAGTTTAGCATAGTGTTTATTCTCGTAGCTATAATGTTTAGCTACAACAACGTTAAAGTATTTAGCGGCATTATAGTTTGGTAATGAAGAGATTCTTTTAAATGTCAATTAAATTACATTAAAATCAAACACTAAAAAGCCGTTAAGGTAGGTTTAGCGGCATTATAGACGTGGTTGTATAAGCTGTAAATTATAAAAACACTAAACTAAAACGCAAATTCCCTATTTTTGTTAAGATTTAATCATTGTTAAGAAATGAAAGTATGGCTATCTGAAAGTGCAATACTAGATCTATTTTTTGATACCGATAAGTCTCGCATACGAGTTATAGTTAAAAAACGGCATCATTTTTTTATTTTTGCGCGCTCTTTTGTCATTTACTCGAAATATGATTTTGTTGGATAACGGCATTATAGCTTGCGGACGGCAGTAAAGCCAACTTGACTTAAATGCAAAAAACTGTTCCGAAAGTGTATCCAGTATCTTGCTAATTACTAGGATTACTGGTAACTCGTTTCCTTCTAATTCAGTATTCAGGTCGTAGAATAAAGATTTTACTGCAGATATAAGTGTGGTCATCTCATGCTCAGGATCTTTTTGGCAGCTGAAGAACTTCATGCATAATTCGTAGCTCTTATCTTCTGTTGCTCCGTCGTACAGCCTGGCAAGTTCATCCCACATGTCCTTTGCTATGCTGAATCTCTCTCAACTTGTGCAGCATATCCTCAATCATATTTGATGAAAGTCTAACATTTCAAAATTATTTTACTTCTTTGACTTGTCCAATGTTTCGGGTGTGGCCAATGCTCCTGGATGAGTAGGCAATTTAATTGTACCCTTTATACCATCCATTGTACCTGAATAACTTCTCAGTAATCGAGTTATCATGAATTGCCAATTCTGTCCATCCGATTTGTTAAATTCGATCTTTACCACAGCTACAGACTGCATGGTGACGATCGTAAATTTTACTTATATCCAAAGACATTCAAATATAACTAGCTATAGACGGGACAAGACCAAGAAACTGACAATTCCAAAACCTGTTACAAATTAGTAACAAGTCGATCAGTCCAGTGCGATACGTCGCCTTGCCAGGTCGCATTCATATGACACAAAGATATTTAAATATTTCCGAGCTATAGACGGGTCATGACGAAGAAAATCGTAATCCAAAACTTGTTACTACTTAGTAACAACTCGTTCTGTCTAGTGTCATCTATGTCATTCGCCCGCTTGTCAGGTAGCATTAGTGTGTCAAAATCGAAAATATTCAGGATGAAAATTATTGTATGACAATATTCCCAATGTCCTCTCTATATGTGTTTTAAATCTCTTTGCTTATATCGTAGATACAGTTCGACTTTTATGTAAAATTCAAGATTCTTACTTTTCTTTTGCTATCCACCAATAGAATTTAGCCTCAGGCAACTCAACGCTCTGCTACCATATTAAAGTAAAATAATTAATTATTATATTTTAGACATTTTAAAAGGGAAAAATTATTAAAGAAGTGACACTATCATTTAATTATTTTTTGAAGGATGTCCGTCCATGGTTATTCCATATATCTAAGAAGGTTTCATAGCTTCACCTTCAAAGAGTTTTGATATACAAATTCAAACAAAAATATAATTTTTGAGAATCTTTTGTTGTTAAAAACAATTTAATGTCCATAAATGTACAATCGTTTTTTTTTTTAATTTTCAGAAATATCGTCTCAACAGTGAACTTAAATTGTAAATTAGACTTAAAAAAAATTGCTCTACATGCAAGAAATGCAGAATATAACCCAAAGAGATTTGCTGCAGTCATAATGAGAATAAGAGAACCTAGAACGACAGCACTGATATTTTCATCAGGAAAGATGGTTTGCACTGGTGCCAAAAGTGAAGAAGACTCTCGTCTGGCTGCTCGGAAATATGCTAGAATTATTCAAAAGCTTGGTTTTTATGTAAGTATGCACTGATAATAATAACACAATAATCATGTAGCTTTATAATAAGTAAAGTATTGATATTAAACCTACCGGGCGCGGTCCCAGCCAATGGTTTTGGGGGGGTCACACAGGGCCGTAGCCAGTTACTTATACAACGCGCGTTTCCGGAGGTGGAGGGGGGGGGGCGGTTGCATCTTCAGCTTCCCGAAAAGAGCTTGTAATCCACCCAGGATATGTTAGGTATTACGTTTCTTGGTGTTGATTCATGCAAGGAGTAGTTTTGTTGATACGTATAAAAGCCAGCCAAAGAGCGAGCGTTGCGAACTCTTAAAATTTTGCACCCAGTTCGAATTTGATGTTTTCTAATACAGAAACTGTGTCAGTTATCAAGAAAGAATGAAAGAAACGTGATTTTAGCACTACATCGGGTATGTTAGATTTTCTTTCGACCATTTATAAAGGAGTTATGTAAAGAGTGTCCATGAAGTTTCTTACCCATTCTTCTCCATAGAGATTTTTATGTTTTTATTGACATTTAAAAGCGTCTATAATGGTTTAATAATTAGATCACACATACACACCATTACATACACACAGAAAGCATTAATTTGAATTAGACTCTAATTGAAATAAATGCTTTGAGTTTGAGTAAGTACTACAGCTAATGCAGAAAACTTTTGAGAATTAGCAGAATACAAGAGCGAGCAAAGCAACCTTGAAAATTTTTGCACGCTTCCTGGGATAAATTAGGTTTGTTTCGTTAATTCATACAGGAATGAGAATAGGAGGAACTCTCTCAACTTATGTAGAATTAAAACAGTACGGGATGTATTAGCGAGCGAAGCAAGCTGGAAAAATTTAGCAGCTCTCCTTGGATATAACTTAGGTTCTTTTTGTTCGTTCATACCGAGATGAGAATAAAAGTAACTCCGTCAACTTATAAAGAACTTAAAAAAGGTAGGATTAAAAACATTCAAATATAGCTATAGACGGGACAAGACAAAAAAACTGACAATTCCTAAACCTCCACCAACCAACCAGATAATAAGATGTAGCACCCCTATCACAGGTGGGTACTAGCTCGTTCTGCCGGGTAATAGCTGAAGTATTGTATTGTATAACGGGCTGGTTTCCGCAACTCCACGTCAAAGCGCGTATTTTGCGTGCGGAAACCAGCCCGTTATATAGTTATAGCTGAAGTATATTCAAATATTTTTGCTATTCATAACTAGATGGCGCTACTGACGCATGCAATCTAAAAAAATTAGATTGCGTGCGTCAGTAGCGCCATAGCTTCAGCAAAATTTTTTTGTATGACAATATTCCCAATGTCCGCTCTATGTATAAGTCTTTTAAATCTCTTTGGATAGGATGCTTTAGGGAGCGAAGCGAGCGTAAAAATTTTGGCATTCTGCCTCGGAAAGGTTAGTTACTCTTGTTGAACGTTTAAGCAGAAAGTGAATAATTTAGCTCATAAAAATTTTAATGTCTTTGATAATTTATAAAAGGAGATGGACAAAACGTGCCCCAAAAGTGTACAAAATAAAAGTACCTACCTATTACAAATGATTATAATAAAAAAAGTTAAGAATTTTGGAAAATGATTAACGTACTGTAGCCGATTTTGAAAAGAACTCAATATATGATGCTCTCAAAATACTTTAGCCGTAGTGCCAAAAACAGCTTCCTTAAATCTTTATAGCTTTTGTTCAAGACTACTGAGCAATATGCACCTTTTTATTTTTGTTATGGAAGATCTTTACTATTAAATGACATAGATTTTATATGTACATTCTGGGGAACAGGCTCATACAATTTTTGGCCATCTCCTTTCCGAAAAATAGGTAACTATTTCAAGAAGATTGGGGGGTCATGACCCCTGTGCCCTCCCCCCCCCCCCCTAGGACCGCGCCCGATACTTACTATTGGTCAATATATTGTTTACTTATATTAAAGTCATACTGTATCAGTTAAACCCCTTAACAATATTCATTTCAGTATTGAATATAATATGTATTATAAAAATCAATATTATGTCTACACATGTTTAATGTTCTCATTTTATTTTACAGGCCAAGTTTTTAGACTTTAAAATCCAAAACATGGTTGGAAGCTGTGATGTAAAGTTTCCAATTCGCCTTGAAGGTTTAGTACTGACACACGGACAGTTCAGTTCATATGAACCCGAGTTATTCCCAGGCCTTATTTATAGAATGGTGAAACCAAGAATAGTATTATTGATCTTTGTTTCTGGAAAAGTTGTGTTAACTGGTGCAAAAGTGAGAGAAGAAATATATGAGGCATTTGATAACATTTATCCAATCTTAAAAAGCTTTAAGAAACAGTAAGTTGTAAGTATCATAATTATGTGTTCTTGGTTTAAGTGAAATAAATTCTGTTCTATTTTTATTTTATAAATTTTATTGTGTAGTTTTATTTGCATCTTTCTCTGAATTCCTTTTTTGTGTCTTTACAAGCTTTTATTTAGTTTAACCTGTCTGTGTGTCCGTCTGTAAAGAAATCTTGCAAGTTAAAGGAGATCACTCAGCCTTCATACATTTTTGGGCTATTTTGAAAAGCCATCAAAAATTTATTACTTAAATAAAGCATAACATAATTTAATATTTTTTATTATTACTCCTAAGTCTGGTCAATTCACTGAGATGTTATAAACCACAAAATATCTATTCTGTTTACATACTTAGAGATCGAATCCAATCCATATAATGTTTATATCGGCACTGATACGGCCTTCGAAGGTCGACAAGGTATTATGCATTATTTATTATTGCACATGGGCGCCGGCAGCAGGGTGCAAGGGGGTGCACTTGAACCTCCCCCTGTCGGCAAAGAAAATCTGAAAAGTCGTTATAGAAAACATTTAGATTTTTATAATATTTTACTGTGTTAATAAAAACTTAAAAGCGTCTAAGTTGCTGTCCAACACCGTTCATCACCCTGGCAATCAATTAAGTGTCCTCCTCTACTCTTTTCTTTCGCATCACAGGTCGCTTTCGCCTCGTGTCTTCCATCGTTAGGGCTGTGGGCAGGGGGAGAAGATGCGAAATCTTGGGCAACCAGTAAGTAGAGAAACCAATCTATCCGAGGCAGAAAGCAAAAATTTTCTACTGTACCTACTCCTATTCTCGACTTGTTTCTAAGAACTAAAATGACCTAATTTATTCGAGAAAATCCTAAATTATTCGAGCTCGCTTCGCTCGTTCAGATATCTATGTATGTCTTTTGCGTTCATAAGCTTTTCTTTAGAAATAGGCAGAATGTCTTGAATTATAGAAATAGGGCTACCTATTTCTATAATAGTTGGCTCGGACATGAAACTTTGTATTATGCATTCAACTTCTAATTGAAGAACTCGTTTATTCGAAACAAATCGGCAAGAAATCACACGAGTTGTTCGCCTTGTGACAGACATATACTTGTGATAGACAGAGGCTGTCTCCAAAGAGGGGTACTATCCCCTCTACTCTGGAGTCTGAATCTAATGGTTATGCAGACAACATCGCAATCATTCATTTCAGGGAAGGTGACTGGGACAATTTGCAACCGTACTCAACAAACGCTACGCATCGTAGAACGATGATGCAAGGGATTTGACCTTTCAATGAACTCCACTAAAACTGAACTATTCATGTTTACCCAAAAACGAGCACTAGGCCCGTATCGCCTACCTAAACACACACTTCAGTTAGCTAACGAAGTCAAGTACCTTGGAGTCATCTGGGACAGAATTTTAAACTGGAGTAACTGCCTAGTCGTCTCTTAGACAACAAATTAAACAGGGCCTGCATCACCTTCAGGCAGTGCAGGAGTGTGATAGGTAAGAAGTGAGGCCTATCCCCCAAAATAATAATACTCTGGCTTTACTGCATGGTGACCCAACACATAATTATCGCCTACGTGACCGTGGTTTGGTGGCCCAAACCAGTTGCTGCCTCAAACAAACTACAACGCATGCAAAGGCTTGCCTGCATGGCGATTACAGGCTGCATGAGGACTATTCCCAGTGCAGCTCTTGAAGCCATGTTCCACCTCTTCATCTGTTCATACAACAAGAAGCAACGATGGTGTCGGTACGCCTCAAAACTCTACAACTCTGGGGTAAGAAAGATACACTACACACCGTGATTCTAGAGGGATTCTGCAAAAGCGAAAGTCATAAACGGCCGGGTGCTAAAACAATTGATCTTCGATAAGAAAGACAAAATCCAGCTCTGTGACCTTCACCACTGCGAGGGGTTATGCCCCACAGAGCTGCGCCTACATCTATCATGAATCTTCATGGATGGGTCCAAAACAGGTACTGATGCTGGAATATTCTCGGAGAATTTTAACATTCACATAGCCGCACCATTGGGGATCCACAACTCAGCTTTGCGTGACTGTACCTACTGCAAGCGCTAAACACACACAGTCAACGCCAGGATGGTAATCTCATCAACATATAAAAACCGTCCAATGGATGACAACGATTGAAGGACACAGCGATTCCCAGGCCAACTATGCAGCGGACGAAGGCGTTAGAAGGGGATCGAGCATGGCAGCAGTGGAACCTGAACCCATCGCCCAACTCCCATTCGCACTCTGGTAAAGAAACGCACCACGGATCAACAGCATGCCTATGATGGGTGCAGGCAGGCCACTGAACAGGCGCACAGCTGACTAAACACAAGTTGCGCACAGTTACAGCCACCTTAACTAGACACGGCTCATAAACACCTCTTTGTCATAGGAGTCACAAACAGCCTACTATGCCGAACCTGCACGTAGGAAGACGAGACAGTAGCTCAGTGCTTCTAAACTGACTAGACACTAGGAAGTTTAGAAGCAAATGGGCTGCTGGTCAGACACCCTCTAGGCCCTTGGGTAACTCAGGTTCTCTCCGAGAGATCGTCAGTAACACTAAGGCATTGCTGGCCTTTCTCGAGGTGCTAGGGTGGATCGAATGATCGATTTTCCCTTCCGTACACAAAATACACGCATTGGGCGTGGAATACGGACACCAGCCAGATATACTTATTTCCAACTTAGAAAACTAGAAAGGCGTAAAATAATTTTTTTTAAGTACCTACCTCGTAAGTTTTTATAAAATGCAATAAAAAGAAGAAAATAAACCTTGGACTAAATTAATGAAAAAGAATACTTTTCTTAAAAGCTTGTCAAAACGCAAAAAGTCGCGATGTACCTATTCTCGATCCGTTCTCCAATCTTCGCTCCCCTGATGTCGTCAAAACAATCGCGTGTTGGCGCGCTTGCGCCGATACAGTAGTTCCGTTTGGTATAATAATTAATATTCTTGATTATCTGAATTAAATGAAATTGAAATTAATTGAAACAGGTAAATATTTGACAGCTATTTGCGACGTTGCCAACTTTTTGGATGAACGCCAGGGGCGTAGCTACCGCCGTATCTGCCGTATCAATTATACGGGGCCCCCGGACCACGGGGGCCCCCAACTTAGAAAAACTAAAGTCATCATCAGCTATAAATGATTTAATAAATCAGTTTGCCGAAAAAAGGCATGGATAGTGTATATTTAATTTGAATTGTTTGTAAACATTTTGGAAAAAGTGACAGATAGATAATTATCTTATATATAAAATTCTCGTGTCACAATGTTAGTTACCATACTCCTCCGAAACGGCTTGACCGATTTTCATGAAATTTTATATCCATATTCAGTAGGTCTGAGAATAGGCTACTATCTATTTTTCATACCCCTAAGTGACGCAGACGAATTTGCGCGGGTCAGCTAGTGATTAATAAATATTTCTTTTAATTTTATGCATTTTTTTTTTCTTTTGTCAGAAATCGTTACCTACCCTTCCTAAGGGCCCCCAAACAAATTTTTATACGGGGCCCCGCCAAGGCACGCTACGCTTCTGATGAACGCTCTTAATATTATAAAAGCGAAAGTTTGTAGTATGTGAGCATATTTGTTACTCCTTCATGCTCAAACAGCTTAATGGATTTGGATGAAATTTGGTATCAAGATAGCTTCTGAACATGAGATAGCTTCTTCTTTTGTGATTCTGGATTTACACATAGGCTACTTTTGATCCCGGAAAAATGCGGTGTTTCCGTGGGATAGGTAATCAAATAACTCAAATATGGTTTTCCCGAATTTTGACTAAAATCGTCTCTTTGCTAACCAAAAGTACTAGGCAAGCATCAATTCAAGGTGTTGTTTATTCAAACGAGGCAGGTAGGGTAAAGTATAAGGAGGTATAGCACAGCTTACTTTTAACAGCTTTTAGCATCAAATTATCAAGAACTTATTTTTTATTTTTTTTCCTACGGATCACCTTGGTAATCACTTATTTTCTGGTTAACCTGTAATTGGCGACTGTATAAGTCCAAGAATGTAAAACCATAATTACTTATGTTGTACACAGAAGCTGTTGGTGAACCAATATTAATAAATAAATATATCATAGATAAAAAGATAACCTTAGCGATACTAGCTATACTAACGATATTAGCTACTTAGCGTTGCCGCTATTTTGAAAAAAAAATAGCGGAAATTAGGCAGCACTGCACTGCTTTACGGCATTCAAAGAATATAATAATAATAAGGGAGTACGGCACTGCTTGTTTTTAGGGTTCCGTAGCCGAATGGCAAAAAACGAATCCCTTATAGATTCGTCATGTCTGTCTGTCCGCGTGTATGTCACAGCCACTTTATTCCGAAACTATTAGGACTACACGGTTGAAACTTGGTAGGTCGATGTATTCTGTGAACCGCTTTACGATTTTTATACAAAAATAAAAAAAACAAAAGATTAAGGCCCCCTTAATCTTTCTCTCCACATACATGGAACTGAAACTAAAATTAAAAAAATAATCAAACCTATACCTACGTGCGGGGTGTCTGTAGATAAGTCTTTAAAAATTACATTGAGGTTCCTAAAACCATTTTTTCTCAAAGTTAATCGTTTGAAAAATAGACACTTCCTGTGTGCGTGTGAATGTGACTCGCACTTGGCCGGTTTTTTACTTACTGTACTCACGTCAAAACTGACAGCTAAACAACTTTGCTGAGGTTTTTTTTTTTCTTGTATTGTTTGTTCTGTGATTCTGTCACAGAACCAGTGTTGCCAATTTAGGCCCTTCGGGGCTAGATCTAGCCCTTTTTTTGCTTATTCAGCCCCAAGAATAATGATTTAGCCCCTAGCTAATTTTCTAGCACAAAACCATCGTCTGTCAAAACCATGGACACGTAACGGAAAGTGTGAAAATATTTGTCATTTCATTAAACAATGTACCCAGAATTCAGTATTTTAATAGTGATATTTTAGTGCCAAAAACAATCACCTACACAAAACTCTTTATTTCTTAGTAAAATGGCAATCTAGACCTTTTTTGAAAAAAAATTGTCAAATCTAGCCCTTTTTTAAATACTGTTTAGCTCGAAAACCTGATATGGAGTTGGCAACACTGCACAGAACTTCTGTTCTGTCATCTGTGCTAGAGATGGGTAACTAGCCGAAATTTCAATAGCTTAGCTAGCCGGTTATTTGTGGTGGAATAGCCAGCTAGCTAGCCAGCTATTTTGGCTACTTGGCTATTGAACAATAACGACTAGCGCTCGCTAGCGGCGCAGCGGCGTAGCTAGGTGGACTACAGAATTGAATGAATAATGAACAACTGTCCTGTGATTCGAGTTCGATCCTCGCCGCGGCAACAAGTCTAAATGTGAATAATAAGTTAGGTAATGTCTTGATTTCGTTTTTCATTTACTTTTTATTTAATTTATTATCTTTTGAAAAGAAATGACTTCCCCTCGTAGGTCGTACGTATTATTATTGTAAGAAAACGAAAATCAACAGTGCACACAGTTAAGTCAGCTATCGGCTACTCGGCTACTCCAGCTAGCCGGCTACCGAAAACCGGGACGGCTGCAAAACGAAGTAGTTATATTATACTCTGTGGCTACTATCCGCTATGCCGTATTCTAGCTAGTCAGTAGCCAATAGCTAGTTATAGTGTTGACGGATATCGTAACCGTGGCTATTTTGTGAATAGCCGTTATTTAGCTAGTTATGGCTATAGCTACCCATCACTAATCTGTGCCATTCTGTGCTTTGTTGACTGAGCAGCTCGCTAGATAGAGTATATGCCATATACTATTATATACTAGAGAGTATATTTATGTTCTGTGCTGAGCAGTGGGCAGGACCCAAAACAATAAAAATATAGGCAGTACAAATATTTATTTAACATACAAACCTAACAGTGTAAACATTTATACGTATTGTTGTTTGTAGTTGGAGATTAAATAACTTTTTCGAATTGTGGTGTAATTAAGACCCTCAATTGTTAACCAATAGACACGTCAGCAATCTAATATCATTTTGTTAATAAAATTAATCCACAACAGCAATGAGAACCGACATAGAAAAAGAAGTTGGGACTTGGCTTCTCAAAAGATATGGCCAGTTTTTCAAAGCACAATATCAGGATCTTGCGTCGACAATAAAAGGTGAATTCTGGGAAGAAAACAGAACTTATTTGCCAGTACAAGTTGTAATGACACCAGAAGAACTTATTCCAATAACAGAATTGGTATCATCTGATAACACTTGGATGACCAAAGTTTTGAGTGTGCTTTCATCATTATGTGTTGAAGTTGTGGCTCTCAAAAAAGAAGCATTTGAAAGGTATGATAATGATAATAATTATTTAAAAGACCTCATCCTTACAAGAACCAACTAAAATAATGATAATATGACCACATTTGATTACAGGCATTTCAGTTTTTTATCAGTGTATGAAGAATATAATAACAATGATATTAGTACTCAAATGGAGTCAATTTGTTCACTGAGTGCATTCACCAGTCGTTGTGATGATGTACTGCGGAATCTCTGCAGCCAAGTGTTTGCTATATTCGCCAAAGGTGCCATTAATATCAGTAAGTCATGTCACCAACCTTTTGGTTTTATTCAAAAACTAAAGGAATTGAAATGTTTGACTATTTTGTACTTTTCATGTTTCAGATGGGATACAACTACATTACATTATAAACCACATTGGAGAAATATTTACCGTTCTTGTTTTGCTAGAAATATTAATATCCAACACTTCTTTAGTCACTAATTGGAATAAATATTGTAAAACTATGAAATCCTTCAGCCATGTACCAGAAAACTTGGATTTAATGGAGGACAAATTCAAGGCTATGATGGGGGCTATAAATACTATCACAAATAAAATTATGAATGATGACATTGTACAAAAGAGTATTCAAAACCTAACAACTTTAAGGAGCAGTTTAGTTGATAAGAACTGCTCATTGGTAGCAACAGAATTCACTCAATATCTGAAGCAAGCAATAGCAAATCTGGACAAACTTATACAAGAGCAGCCCAATGTCAGCAATATGTATAAATGTATCAAAGTGAATGGCCTTTATGTACTGTCAGCACATTTGTTTGGAAACAGCGACAGGAAGATTTTCAAGGCTTTAATAGACTTGAATACAAAGGTAATTCATCAAAATTATGGTGACTTAATTCATATAATCAATTGGATTAGTTGAAACACTAGCACTCTGGCAGTCTACCTGTCTTCAGTTATATTTTTATTAACTCATTTCATCCAATTTGCAGTCTTATCTGTCTTCATTTATATTATTATTTTAATCTTATTTTTTTCTGAGTAATGTAGCATTATTTTAGAGTTAGAGAACAATAAACTTTTATCAAACTTGAAAATTGTTACAGACACACAGTATAAATATTATTGGGACAACAATCTGGTTTCCAGAACAATTTCTTCAGAGACATGTGGCATCACAGTGTGCTAAATATGACAAAATATCACAAACAATGGTTAAGGCAAGACAAGCTTATATCAGTACAAAGAAAGCTAACTTAGCCAAGGATATTGGCAGTCTCCACATGATATGTACACAATGGGTACTTAATATGGAAGAAATATTTTCTTCAAACCATCACAAACTGAGTGCTGCTGAAATGAGTTTGCATGCTAAAACTCTTTTGGAAGGGCTTGACATTGCATCAAGAACAAACCATTCAGTGCTCACTTTAATTAATTTACATCTCACCCTGGGTATACCACTACCCAAGAGTATGTTGATGTCATTATTTGAGATTATGTACATGTTAAAAACCTTAAAGAATGCAGTTACCAGGAATCGTAATCAAATAATTATTTCAATTAACATGATTCTGCAGCATCTTGTATTTCAGTCAACATCCTCTATACTTGAAGTAAAAAAATCTTTAATGACTGATAAAAATTATGCAAATAAGCGGCTTGATGAACTGACATGCTTAGTGATTGCGGAAAGAGCACTGAAGGGAGCTGCAACCATCGAAAGAATTGTAGCTGCTAATATTGCCTTGAGTTTTGTTCCAGACACAACTTATTTAGAAGACAGCTACATTAGACTTGGGAAACTACTTGAGAAAATTCAAACTTTATCAAATTTTATACATTCCATGGATCATTTATGCAATTGCTCATGGTTGTTGTGGCACCAAAATATTATCCCCATTTATTTTGAACAAAATTTTAGCATGCAGTTGAATACCTTGAAATTGAAATATTTTCTTATGGTCTTGGAAGACTGCATTGTATTATTGCATAGAACTGATAAACATTATGGAATTACAAAGTACCAACAGTTTCTAAATAGTATGAAATCCATGATAGAGAATAAAATTATACTAAGTGCAAGTCAAAATATTGAGACAAATTTGAGACTTCATATTCATTCACACCTACAATTGGATGTTGTAAATCCATTTACATTTGATATGACCAAGAAATTATTACTTATTGTAGATAACTTTAGGATGCAATTCCTTTACATGTCCATTGTGCCTTCAGTAGAACACTACTTGTCTACAATGTACTATAATCTAACAACAGTAGTTCTATCTGATTGGAAAACATATGGCGAAATGCGGCAAATGGCGAAATTCAAATTTAATCTTAAGACGGTACAAGACAATTTACCCACTCAGACCTTGGAACAAGGTTTGGATGTATTAGAAATAATGCGCAATATTCATATATTTGTTTCTAAATACTTGTACAACTTGAATAACCAAATATTTATTGAGAAAAGCAGTAATAACAAACATTTAAATTCTATAAACATCAGGCACATAGCAAACTCTATTAGAACTCATGGTACTGGCATTATGAATACGACTGTTAATTTTACTTATCAATTCTTGAAGAAAAAGTTCTTCATCTTTTCCCAATTTATGTATGACGAACATATCAAGTCAAGATTAATAAAAGATCTTAGAAACTTCAAGGAAACTGCTGATGCCAATGGAAATGTATATTCATACAAGAATGCTGAAAGGTTTAACAAGGGCATAAGGGTGCTTGGCTTAAATGAAGAAGGACAGAGCTATTTAGATTTGTTCCGTGACCTTATAAGTCAAATTGGAAATGCCATTGGATACGTTAGAATGATTCGGTCAGGAGGTCGTCATTGCTGCTCTGATGCTACCATGTTTTTACCAAATCTTGAAAACGTCGAATCTTTTAAACAATTAAGTGAGGAGAGTGATCTTGGACCAAGAACGATTGAATCATCAGAAAATTTAGATCATAATGTCAATGAGTTGATATCGAACTTTATCCAAGGAACAGAATACTTTAAATTACTTGTCAATGTATTCGCACCTGTATTTCGGAATCCTAAAAATGTTCATCTTAAAAATTTCTACATCATAATTCCACCATTGACTTTAAATTTTGTAGAGCACATGATATTATCAAAAGACAAAATGTCAAAGAAAAACAAAATCGGTGCAGCATTTACTGATGATGGATTTGCAATGGGTGTTGCTTATATTATAAAATTACTAGACCAGGTTAGTAATGAAAAACAATTTTACGGTTCTTTCTTCACTTTAAATGCCATTCCATGTTTCGATGACTTTCATCGCCGCGTGCCGCCCGCTGCGGGATGTAGTAAAAAACGCCGAGAACATTCCGCAAGGTATTTGTATAACGCTACGTTTCCACCAAAAATGCAGCTAGGCGGTGCGCGAGAAAAATACTAATAGCATTATGTAATTTTGCTAGCCCCGCTTTGCGCAAAAAAGGGAAAAGACCTAGCGGAGCTAGGGTTCTCTATGACATAGGTACCTAAGGACCTAGATATAAAAAAGCGAGAGATGTGTGCAAAGACGAAAGCGAAGAATATAATATGCAAAACGGTGTTGGGATTTAGACTAGAGCTGAAAGGAGTCCGCTACGCACAACACACACAACAACTCTGCTACTCATCCTCACACTGCCTGCGAGGATGAGTAGTGGTACTGTGAAAAGCTACCTTGCAAATCGCTGGTGGAAACCAGGCCCAATAATAAACTTTTGCGGCGTGTGTGGCGATTAATTTTTAAATCAATTTTATTTTTCAGGACTCTAACTTTGAAGGTCTTCATTGGTTTGACTCTGTTTGGAAGCACATCAGCGATGAAAGGAAACTACTGCAAGAGCAACAACATAAGGGCTCTGTACAACTACAGCAGGCGTTAGCGCTCACCGAGATGAAAATCAAAACTTTAGAAGAAGAGTATAAGTTATTGTATTACAGTCTTACAAGTGCGAGAATATTTTTCAGATAAAAACACACTTAGGCGTTAATACATAGAGTAACAATGATATATTTTAATGGGCCCAAGTACAGACGCCTACACATCAAGCTACCCGAAACTGTCAAATTCCTAACCGACCTTGAACCAAGAATAGGGATGAAGTTAAAAAAATCTTTTAAAGAAATTTGACAGATTGTAGTAGCTTGATGTGCTTGGTGTCTGTAGGGTTCTTTATTTCTAACTATATAATATCAAGTAAATCAATGTATGACCGAGGACGAGGCGAAAGAAGTAAGGATCGTAGCAGTGGCGTGTAGTTTCTGCGCCTATCTGCGGATCTTTTGAGCATAACCGTTAAAAAAAAAAAATTGAAATATATAGCTTAACGACTAAAACTATAAAGGACAATGTAATTACATATTTTGTTCTTATTAAAATATTATCAGAATTATAATTTTACCTAGTCAATCATTTTGGACAACCCTAAACCTGGCTAGCGATGGCGGGTCATAAGCGAAGAGCGAGCTCGGCAGAAGTTTCATATATTATTCTAAAGCCCTCTCACCGACCGAGCCCTGTTTGATGTTTGGCAACCTCCCGGCCACCGAGGGACACTGATCAGTGAGCGGGCCTCCGAACACCGTGGCCCTGATACCCTCCACCACTCTGCTCCTTAGTAGGAAAGTTATGTGGAAATCGGTTGTCATGGTATGGGCATGCGATGCGGAGATCTGAGGAAAGTTTTGATTACGAATGTGTTGGCTAACATAAGGGTGAGGGCAAACAGGCATAAATATTTGAGTTGTGTAATTCGGTGTCTACTAATTTTGCGTCGTGTGACGTCAGACTTTTGGACGAAATCGAATATAGCATAAATTACGCGACTTAGCTCACAATTACGCTCGTTTGGCCTCACCCTAAACTATGGACAGACTGTGTGAAAGATGTTATGATTAAAAACTACTGAGATGACCACTAGTAAAGAATTACAGAAGAAGACCAATATTGATGATGAAATCTAACAGTACCAGGCCTAGTAGGGAAAAGTGACAATATGATATTATAACTCAATATCGCAAAAAATGTCGCTTATACCAATTAGCCTTTCAACCGTCGATATGAATGGTAATTTGCCCCATCAAAAAAGACTATTGGGACAAAGTAGCCCGCCAAATGTTGAAGATTTCGGAGTGTAATAATCCCAGAATGGAAAGTTCCCGAAAGCAAGCAATGGATACTTTTAGAGTAATTACTCATTAAAATTACATGTATGAGAATAGAGTAGGTATATCTTGAATTAATTATTGCTATTTATAACCATTAAATCAATAAAACATAATTATTAATTTAAAACAATATTTTATTTAAATGGAATCATTTGTACTAGCTATAATTTGGTGCATTTGCAAAAGTGCTCCATATTCAAGATGATTTTCCAGATATTTGGCATATTTCATGATAGAACTTCCAGCACCCTCTCCTTGTAGGTAAGAAACAATTCTTTTCATAGCCTGATAGGCCTCCATTCCTGATGTGGACTGACATGCTTTTTGACTTAACACTTCAGTTGATTGCATACTTTCATCTGGTTGCCCACAAATACATGGCAGTTTCTTGTCACAGAAAATATATTTATCTAATAAACTTGGGCAATGTTCTGAATTCAGGGGAACATTATACAGCTTGCACCACCGAGATAAACTATGATCACTGTCACTGTCCTCTTTGACATTAAAGAAAAGGCTGCCATCTCCAGGAGGAAAGCATAGGCTCTGAACATACTTCTGTGGTATATTATACCATGCCATACCTATCATATGAATGTAATCCACAAATGACGAGTTGTCTTTACCATAGGTCAAAGATCTACTTATTTGTAATCTTCGATAATGGTACTTGAAGCATTCAACCACCCTTTCTAAAATATTTGTCACATAGCTTAGGTCGGTAGTACTGACTATTCTTATATTTTGAAAATGTAGATTTCGTGTCAAGCTTTCTGGGACATCTAACACCAACGTTACATGGTTACCCTTAGATACTAATTCATTTTCCCATTTTGTTAAGTAACTGAGGACTGCAGAATAATTTATTTGTGAATGAATACAATAGTAGTAGTTGACTGGCAAGCTTCTAACAAGTGTTTCTGTTTCCATTAGCTCTTTGCCAACAACTGCTACTTCTCTTTTATCAGTTCCTAAAGTATTTACTATAAACAGTAATGAAACATAACTGTCTGCATGTTGTCCACTTAGATAGCTGTTGTAGTCAAGATTGTGTGATAATGCACAAACACCACCCAAGTAAATATCTTTGGACTCTGAACTGTTGAGAAACCTTTTCCAGTTCTCTTTATCTTTTTCACTGCACACATGATCAGATGTGTATTTGGATATGTTATGTCTTGTGCGAAAACTTAACAGCCAATCATCAATACAAGTGAATTCTTCACTCAATCCCTTGAGTATGTCCTGTGCTTTATTGCGTAGATTATCTTCAGTGATAACATTTCCACTTTTAAATTGTTGATCAAACCAATCCAAAAGGTTTTGTTCCAGATTAAGACTACAAATTTCCTTTAAAAGGTTATATTTCTGGGTATATTTTTTTATAATAGAATCTTTCTGTTTGTAAATAGATGAAATAGTCTGGGGATGCACGCCATATTCTCTAGCTATGTCAGATTTACATTGACCATTATCTAAAGCTTGTATTACTTGCAATTTTGATGTAGCGTCAATTTTGGTGTATGACTTCTTGGGGAAATCTGTTATAAATTCCGATTGATCTTCAACCACATTTTCGTGATTAGAGCTCCAAATTGACATGCTTTTTATATAACTTATCTTTCACTATCTACTTTTACAAAACTAAATAAAGATGTAACTTTATTAATTTCTCGACGTAAATAGATAAACATGAAATACGCCTAAGATTCCATTACTTCAATCAAATGAAATCTCACTCACAGGCACAGCCTCAGCAGACATCAACTATCAATACCAACTGTCAGTGTCAGTCAGTCAGTGTCCTGTCATATTTGACATCATTGTCAGTCATATATAGTATGAGTCTATGGTGCATTTGATCAATGTTTCGGGCTCATTCGCATTTCAAGTTTATTAATAGTGTACGGCACGATTAGTCGAGTCCTTGTCAGCGCCGATGTACCAGCGGTTTTAGAACCGCTGGTCAGTCATGAGTCACCCATGCCATCTAAGTCTTCTGCGACATCCATGATAAGAGACGTCCGGATGAGACGACGAACTAAACGACAGACACTGAGGACCCTAGTTTCGTGTGGCTGACACTGGCTTGGCCACCATCAAGGATTTTAATTTTGATGACACAAAAAATTAGTCGAAATTTCTCAAAAAATATCAGAATTTGTCGGTCACTGGTTCAAAATATATGAGTTAATAGATTTTTGAGATATAAATGTGGCTAAGCTGGGGAGACTCTCCAGATCGGCCACCTATAAACACGTTTCGAGATGGTGCCTTACAATTTATGTACGAGCCATAAAATAGCGGGCGCAGCGTATTGGGTTATGGTATTTGTTTTGGCCACTAAGGAAAACATTCAACGAATTTTTTATTTTGGCCCTCTAGGTAAATTCAGCATTTTAGCTTGACAATGAAAAGGACGACAGGGTAGCCCGCGAAATTCAAGCATTCTTACGTGTTTTGCAATTTGCAGTTCAATGAATTTTCAAATTAATTGTCGACCGTAACAAATGTTCTTTACTGAGTTATAATTATTCAAATCGTCAATACAACCTCTAAGTTCATTTTTAATCCCATGAATTGCAAAAAAACCTAAGAAAATTTTAATTTTGCGGGCTACTGGCGCCTCCCCCTTAAGGTGGAAACGCCAAGGTTGCCTGCGAATGCAAGTTTTGATACCCCTTTTTGCAATCTGCAAGTCAGACTATATTGGTCGATATATGATTTGTGATCATAACAAATATGTATTTACAGAATTGTAAACATTAAAATCTATACATATTACAAACCTACCTACATATTTAATTTAAAAAAATGCTGGTTGAATACAAAACTCCTCCCTTTTTCGGTTAAAAATTGAAGTGCCTCGTCTGAGAATTCAAAATAGCTAGGTGGCACTGTTGTTGCAGTACAATGTCTGCCAACGGGATCCGCTGTTAATTATGTAAATTCTGACCACATGTTAAAAGGAAGAAACAACAGTCACTCCATGGAATACTGAATAGCAGTGTACCTATCAAATAACTTTCACGTCAACTGAAATGTCATGTAAAAAAAAAAACGTTGCCGACCATAACATTTTAATGTGCGTAATATCAGCAAAACATTACATTGTATAATAATTGTTATTTGTAAGTTATGTATAGTATCCATATAACAGAGAATACGCATGTTTATCAAGTAGGTAATTAGTTAAACTTCTATTACCTAGCTGAGTAGTACACATAAACACGTCGTTGAAGAGATAGGCTTCGCATAGTGTAGTTGTTATTGCCTATTACGTGTGTAGGACACGAAATGCGCTCTTATTGAAAGATTGGAATGCGTCATTTTTAAACTTTTCGGCAAATTCGATGCAACGGAATGCACTGCCCAGCTTGGGCAATATAATTGATTGTATTCTGTAATTCTAAAACTTATTGCTAAGAGATGACATAATTACGTCAGACCATTAATGCTAAATAAGTAATAAACAATATAATAATTAATTATACATAAAATATTTTTTTTTCAGTCTCACAATGCGATCCCATAAAGTCTACTTTGGAATACATCTGAATAATGATTTTATTCTGCAATCAAATAAATACATATTTCCGTTAAAAATTTGTAGGTGGCTTGGAAACCAAATCAATTTTTCTACGGCACGAAAGAACGACATCGAGAGTATTTTCTTACTTTCAGTAGTACTGATCAGTAGATGAAATGACGAGATGACGAGTCATAAAGAAGTACGGAAGAAGAAGACATGCTGCGCCGACCCGGGCAGGAGAATGGTGATGAGTACTGATCAGAAGAATCGAAATAAAAACCGCCAATTTTAGACGTCTTGTTGATAGAATATGCCACGTAACGCATTCCGAGTTCATTTTTTTTCAATGACACCGCGAATAAATTTGCGCCCACAAGACGATTTTGGTGAATCGCATGTTGCGACTGAACGAGATTTTTTCACTACATCTATTTCTTTTGACGTACAGTCTATGGAACACTCAATATTAAATACACAAAGATGAAAGCACTCACTATTTTTCCGTTATCAAGAGTCATTAAAATAAGTTGCTACTCAAAGTTCACTCAGAAACTACACAAATCCATTTTCTATATTGTTTACAATGTTGGTAATACACCAGAAGACACTGAATAACTATATTTTCTCTTATATGTGTATGAGAACACATTGCGGAGCCTGAAAAAAAACAGATCATAACTGCTTTCGTAGTCCGTGTTCGTTGAACTGTGTGCCACCCGTCAGTTGCGAGTTCTTCGTCTGGCGTTGCGAACAATCACGCGTCAATTATTCGGTCAGTGCGTACACCGCGACGTGCGTACGGTCATGATAAAGTTCATGCGTTAATAAAGTAATAATGTTCTACTTTTTAAATTATTTCTGAATAGGCATGAGTTCGATAGCATGATATCACGTAAGAGTATAACAAGTTTATGATAGCGAATGATCGTCCGAATGGGACTGCGCGTCATCAACAGCGGCGTGTTCCCCTGCGGCGGCGGCGGTGGCGGACGTGACGGTGGCCGGCTTGGGGTAGTCGTTGAAGATGTGGATGTGCGTGACGCGACGTCAGTCCGCCTCGTGCTCGTGCAGCTGTGCCAGCAGCGCCGCGCGCCGCGACTCCAGCTCCGCGTCGCTCCACGCCGTCGACCCGCTCGATCTGTACACCGACATGTTCTGTTATTGCCACGATATAAATCGTAATATCTGTAATCCCTGAAGGGAAGGGCGGAGGTGTACCTTATAGGGCACCCAGATTTCGCCAGTTTAAGTCCCATAAATACGGCACGTCCTGCAAAAGACCCTTAATTCCCAATACATAGGTTAGGTTGTGGAACTATTGTCTACATTTCTTTTTCATTTCTCCTGCAAAAGCTCTGCTGGCAGAAATTTCTTATGAAATAAGCAGTACCTATGTACTCATATATTATAATGTTATTTTACTGTGTTGTCTACTGTGTGTACATAAATACTAAAATAAAATAAAAAAAATACATTTCATTTGTATCATCGGATCCCTTTCTGGGATCTTCTAAGACATCGATATCAATATGTTGTGACTAAAAATAAAATAAAAACCTTACCAAGACGTATTAAATGCCTTTAAATCGAAAAACAATTAAAGGTTATGCTCTTAGTGGACAAGTCTCGAACGAAAGAAACAGCTTTAAATTGTGTAGTAACCCACCGTTCTTTCTTATCCTTCTTGTCCTTCTTCTTCTTGGGCTTGTGCGGGTGCTCGTGCGACTCCTCCTCGGGACTGCTGGGAGCGCTGCGCTTCGACTTCTTGCTCTTGTGACGCATTGTCTCGTCGTCCGTTATACCACCCTCTTCTGGTGTCGGAGATTTCTAAATAAAATCAAGTATTCTCATCAGTAACACAGAAATAAACGTAAAAAATATCAGGGAAATAGGTCAGGATATAGGACGCGTAATAGAATGAGTACGAAATTAGATTAGACTAGCTTATGCCCGCGGCTTTGCCCGCCTGAAGGTCGGTACTGTCCCACGAATCATACTACCGGGATAAAAAGTATCCTATATGTTAATCCAGGTTTTAAACTATCTATGTGTCAAATTTCATCCAAATCCGTTCAGTGGTTTTCGCGTGAAAGAGTAACAAACGTCCATACATCCATCCATCCTCACAAACTTTCGCATTTATAATATTTTTAGTTAGATTTGATACGTCTACGAATCAAAAAGAGTCGTCGTACGATACTCTTCTCAGTTTCCCCTTAGGCGATTGGACCGATTGTTAGTCTTGGATGACCCGGTTTTCTTAAAGGAGATTTTGGAAGTCGGCTTCTTGCTTATATCAAGTGCGTAAGCGACTTACCTTCTTAAGTAGCAATTTCCTACTATATCGACCAAGTGTATAGGTTGTTGAACGGAGTCGGTTTTAGGGGTCCCAATATTATTCTGCAAATCTCATTCAGGGCAATGTCGAAATGCCTTGCGTGAGTAGATCGTTGCCACACTGGCCAGACAAATTCGCTCGTGGAAAAACATGAAAACATGTCAGTGGTGCGAAAAAAATCGGATGCTAAATACAAAAACAGGAAGGAAAATAAGCGAAGCAGATTGTTCGGGGCTCGACTGTTTTTTTTTTTAATTTTATAACTCGCCGTCCGTTCGTCCGTCCCTTTGTCACAGCCATTTTACTCCGAGACTGTTGGCACCACAGTTAAAATTTGGAGAGCAGGTGTTTTACGAATTTAAAGAAATAGGGGCCACCATGCATGGAACTGTAGGTTGAAAAAAAATCTACTAATTGCGTGGGATATCTATCGACAGCTCTTGAAAAATTATATCGAGGTTCCTAATATACTTTTTTCTTAAGTCAATGGTTGATTAGATATCTCTTCTAAAGTCGTAAAAATTGAGTCCCCGCCTCTTAATTTTTAAAGTAATGTATGTAAAAATGTGGGCTTGCAGAACGTAATAAGAAATTTTAACGAAAATTGCTTTGAATAAGATTTGAAAGAGATATGGGGACTTTCTAGTGAGATTGCAGAGTAACTTTGTTTTTCATTAACATACCATGAAAACCTAATTTAGTTTTGCTTTTGAGTGTGAATTGACCTACGAATGAGCGTTAAAAATATTGTTATTCTATTGTTTGGTGCTACGGAACCCTTTGTGCACGAGTCCGACTCGCACTTGTTAACCGTATGAACAGTGAGATGTTGATGTTTTAATCTCCAGATTTTACTGTAAAATGTCATATGGTACAGCGACGTGTGAACGGCTACTATTGAGTTATGAGTACTTACAGGCATTGGCGAGTGTTTGCGGTGCTTCTTCTTTGACTTCTTGTGTTTCCTGCCTTCGTCCGAGGTCCACGTGCCGTGGCTAGGCGCGGGCGACGGCGAGCGTGCCGTCTGAACGGGGGATGGGGAGCGCGACCGAGACTGGAGCACAAACATGTACGATAAATATGACGAGTGTGGCCATGGCTTATTAACGAGAGCAACATTGTTTTTAAGAAGTGTCCTAAGTTAGGATTACACAACTTTGTTTTCACGAGCACTTATTAGTTGAGAGAAGTGTTGGCTTAGTGATAACGATCGTGAATTTGTAAAATTGTGTCTTGTACGCACATTACTTTTTGTAATTTATTTCATTAATACTGTTCTCAAAACTTTTACGGAAAACACCGTGAGGAAACCAGCATGTCTTAGAACCGAAAATTCGAAGACATAATGAAATCCACAAATCAGCATGTCTCTCAGAGATGGCTTATTCCCCAGCAGTAGGAACGTTATAGGCCGGTTCTGCTTATATTAGTGACTTAATCCACTAACCAATGAGGCAGAGTGCGAACGCTTCTTCTTCTTAGAGCGCTTTGTTTTTCTGGATTTAGGATGATGGTAGTGCATGCAGCTTTCTTCTTGTTCGTGTTGGAAGTCCTGCAAAAAGTAATATCTTCTTTTTAGCAGATATATGAATTAAAATCTTTTATTACGTTTGTTACAAACATCGCTTATAAGTAGTGTGTTTACTAATACCATATGGATCAAGGCCTGAAGTAAAGTGGTTTTTATTTTATTTCTTTTTTAGTTTCAGTTTCAGATTTAAAAAGAAAACGAGTGGTTGTAAATCCATATAAACACTTACACTATTTCAGATCACGTTGCATTTTTAGTTATTATGCCAAGTCTTATCATTGTATTTCACTCATAATTGGTCGCGCCTAAAAGTTACGTAAACGGTCACGTGGGGTGCGAGATACCCAGATTATATAAATAAAATACGAAATACAGAAAAATCACGATTATGCACGATACTTGATCATAAAGGAAACGTGTTTTTATGAAGCTAACAGGAACTTCAGGGCTCAAAATTCAGAATTTATAAAGTTCTAAACTTTAAGCA
This sequence comes from Noctua pronuba, assembly GCA_905220335.1. Lineage (NCBI taxonomy): Eukaryota > Metazoa > Arthropoda > Insecta > Lepidoptera > Noctuidae > Noctua > Noctua pronuba. Next base: position 10,910,362 of record LR999903.1, on the reverse strand, counting down.
TGCGCTGGGGTGGGTAACACCCCACGCGACCAATTAAGGGTTAATGACTCCTTTCAGGTTGCACGATGAGTGCAATGTGTAAGGAATTTCACACCACAACTCATCATTTAAGTAACATCAAATATCGACATTCTTCTCGTCTGTCGATACATACATTTCGTCTGATGGTTTGATATGAGTGACAAGGACGATTAAATTGTATTACCTTATATATTTTAACCCGATCCTCTTCATATGCCACGGCCGCGAACTCGGGCGCGTTCAGATCGAGCTTCTCTTTGACCTCGTTCCATGGCAGCTGGTGGTCGATGTTGGCTTCACTCAGGGCCCATTTAAATGCACTCTCTACTTTCTTCAGAGCTTTGGACTCTTCTTTTATCTTTTCTTTGTTCCTAGCTTCAGCCTGAATATAAAAAATATATTTTAGAAACCAAAAGTGCAGAAACAAATAAAAAAAGAAATTTAATAATATTCACCTTTTCAAGTAATGAATTATACGTGAGCTTAACGTTGCCCGCATCCAAAGAAGCTGACTTGCTGTCCTCGCAGACGACAGTCGCAAACTCTTCGAAAGTAGTATCAGGCTTGACTTCGAAACTCTTCTCTTTTAATATTTCTTTTATAACCTTCTTTTCATCATGGAACCGTGCTTTCAGGTTTTCTACGTAAAATTTGAATAGATCCAGTGGAGTAGATCCATTTTGACCTGAGAAGTTAAAAATAATAATTTTATTTTATAGTTTTGTTTGCTTCCGCCAATTCTTACTAAATTTGATAGTTTCACTCACCAAGCATAGCTGAGAAGCGCATATCAGCCGATATGACTGGGTACAGCTCCACCCACAACGACATGGAGGTAAGTTTACCTTCTTCATGCAAAGTGTCGAGTAAAACCTGTAAGATACATAAATGTTCATCAAGTGTCAGAGTATATCTGACACGACGCGTTAAAAAGGAAATAGATTTGGCAACATATCACGAACTTTTATAAATGAGTGTCTGGCAATCTGTTAAATATGGTATTTTCATCGCGCGTGCAATATTTTTTGTAAAAATGACTGAACTAGAATGCTTATTGTTAAGATAGTGTTAAATCCTACCAAAAAGTTGTCTCTGTTTTTTCTTTGCTGCCTCTTATTCCGTTTTTTGACTTGTTCTCGTTCTTGCAAGTATTCTGCTTCTAAATTTCTAATATGTTGTTCAAACACTGAAAAGAATTAGAATATTATTTATGATTAATTCATGGGGAAAATAGTCACTCATCATACAACATATACTGTATACACATTCTGACTAGATAGTCATAATAAATAAATACTAGCTTCTATGCGCTTCTTCGCCCGCGCGGTTCATAACAAACAGACCCTTCACGAAGCCGTCATCCAAGCATTGATTGACGGCTTCGTGAAGGGTCTGTTTACACCCTGTGTTATACAAGCAGCACTTGTGATTGGATAACCAAAAAACAACTTACCAATAAGTGCGTCTTCTTTGTCCATGCCCAGCAAGCTCACATCGTTCTTGAAAGCCGAGTTCTCTAACAGCAGCACTTGTGCCTCGCTCCATGTGCTACTATATGTTATTTCACTCATATTCTCTAAGACCTGTAATTAAACAATTGTGGCAAATGATGTGAGAGTAATTTAAGTGATATCAGTTTAAAAATCCATTAATTTTTGTGTAAACTCCACAGACATGATTAAATGACTAAATAATCTATCTATCCCAAAATTTCATACAATCAGCCTTTAATGTTCTCAGTTCTAAAACTGGAACTCTTCTTTATGAAAGGATGGTAAGAACCTGATTACTTTATTATTACATGGGTTGGTAATAAATAATAATAATAATCCATTTATTTCAGGTAACAAAGACCCATAGATAAATACCTTAGCGAAAATATACAAACTAATAACATTTTAGTGCTTACAAGCACCTCATAGTTCCAGAAACACAACTGCCACCACTCTCAGTGATACAATGCACCGTCACCGTCAAACATTAAGAAAGATGAAATGTTACCTGTGCCAGCATCTTCATGTTACGTTTCTTCAAAGCCTTAGCTTCTTCCTTCTCGCGTTTTGTAATTGTAAATATGCAATCTTCAAATATATCTCTACGATCCGATTCAGGAACACATCGCCATATCTAAGGGAATGAATAAATTAGCACCACGATTTCTAGTTTAAATAGGTACCGGTACCATCATACTAGATTTTTGTAATTCGATTGCAACCTTTTTTAACCACCGACAAAAAAGAGGGGTTTTATTTACTAACTGAAACATATCCCTCTAGTAAATGATGTTATCCATTTCCTTAAAATAACATTAATATAAGATTAAACAAACACGCACGCAAAACGCCCTTACCTCAAGGTTGTTGAACATTTCCTCGCATTTATAATATTTCGTTAGTGATGTTACACGGTCACAGCTTAACAAAAACTCTTCTAGGTTTTCCCTGTTCTTTTTTGTTTTCAATCTGGAATATAAGATGGCTTATTGTAACGATATCTAGGTACTATATCTATAACACCAAAAGCAAATACAAATGTTATATCTTTCACCTTTGCTCCTCTCTTTCGTCCTTTAATTTTTGTGTTTTATATGCATTGAATGCCTGTTTCTTCTCATTTAGCTTTTTAAATGTTAAATAGCGAGGATCTTTAGATATTATCTTAACACACTGTTCCCAAGTTGCATTTGATGGCACATTCTGAAAAGTATTTACATTATAAGTTATAGGTATAAGTATTTTTTTACAACTTAATTACCCGACTGCTAAGGAAGGGTTATGTTTTTCGCCCGTATCTTGTACTTATGTTTGTTTGTTTTTTGTAAATTTCTTTATTACCTCGTATGTTTCAAATGGTAGGGTGGATTACGACTATTAAGGTATCATTCTTCTCAAAAACCCAAGTGTCCATAGAAAGGTGTTAAAAAAAAAATTTTGAATGGCGGATTTTTGGCGCTAAATTAATATTGTAAGTCGTAAATTTTTTTTTTCAAACAAAACTATCCAGTAGGGTATCAAAATGAAGGAAATTAAAAGGAGGTTACAAATATATAGGTACATTATTTAATTTTTGGTCGGGATTTTTGATGAAGACACAATCATGGAATATTGGTTGTAGACAAAGAAATTGTTCTTAGTCCGTGTTTCCATCTTTTTGGAGCTGACTTTACGTGTGTATGTTATTTTACTTAGTATGTATAGAACGCGTAGATGACGGCATAACATGGGCTTCCCGGCAAGTAAGCGCGGTCTTTTTACACCTTTGTTTGCTTTATTTGTTTATGGACGTTTTAATAGGTATTTTTTTCGACATCCAATCAGTCAGTATTTATTGTAATGAGTTTCTTACCCTATCTTTCAAGAGTTCTTTGAATGCCTCAATGGCTTCCTTCTTGTCCTTATATTGTAGTTCGGGCGGATTTTCGGAGTTCTCATTATTATTGCCTTGCGGTGGTGCCGTCATTTCTTCAGGCTTACCTAAACAGTCAAAAATATTTTGAACATTCAAGTTTTACAATGTAAAAAATGTATTTTAGATGCGCAATTAGGCGTCAGTGGAACAGTTTACAACACCAGTCGATGAGCATGAATGTCCCATTAGTCGTGAAACCTTTTACCTTCTGTCCTAACCAAAGTTATCATTTGCGTGAATACGCGTTTTTAGGTCCCTCACGGGATTGGGTTTATTTTAATAGAATCTGAATCATCGCCTTTGGTCTTGAAAACCCGCCTTCCTATTGTGTAATTTATAAGTCAACAATTAATTAACTTCACTTACTTTCCTCTGGTATTGGTATAGAGTTGGCAAGAGATGGATCAATTGATGCAAGAGTTTTGGCCATTGCCTCATCTAAGGCAGAGCTTCCAGTTTGATTTGTTGGAGACATTGGCAACGGCACTTCTCCAGGAGGCATTTCTGCATTCAGTGCTGCTCTGCAAGTATTTAAAGCATTAAATTAACACCACTGTTGACAGAAATAATAATTGCATAACAATTTCATAATGTAATACTAAGTTTCATCTGTTTATTTCTAAATGAAACAATGGAATTTCTGGCGAACTTTAATTATTGACTTTTTATTTGTATTCGACCTGCTCTCTTGTGCTATCGCCAAACGTTTACTGGGATGCACTTGCTGGTTCTTTTAGCCCATTTTTTGTCTATGTATGAAGCAGATATGTCTGGCCCAATCCCATTTAAGTGTATAGTTTGTGAATTTATATGTTTATGAGTATATGTTACTATATCTAAGAAACACTAAAACTGAGAAATTAAGTTATGTTTTGACTTTTCACCACATTGCTGCGAAACAGGGACAGATTACTAGTTTATTAATAATGAAGAGTGCGACAGCAACGGAACACACAACTTGTTTTCTTGAGTTTAACTTATATTATAATGTTTTAAAGAAAACTGAAAAGTTATGAGATTTACTGTGTAGCTTCCTCAGCAGCTATTTTGTCTTTGATTTCCTGAAGCTCTTTCGGTATGATCCAGCTAGATTCTTTAGTTTCAATGTTATGATAATACACACGCCCGGCATCCGTCGTGTATTCTTTCCACACACAGGCAGACAGTAATTTCTGTGGATAGAAAATAATACATCAATAAATCATTCATAATGGCTTGGTGGAAATGTTATGGTTGCTATTGCAAACAAATGAGCAAAATCAAGAGTAATGAAATGGGATAACAATGTATACCATGGACTATCAAGAGTAATGAAATGAGATAACAATGTATACTGTATGTACGACTGTATGTACAATATAAAAACTGTTGTTGCTTACTTCTGCTGGAGTTTTCAAATCATCTGGTTTCTCCCATAGACTTTGTTTACTGACAGAGTTGTAGTAATATGTTCTTCCATCTGGAGCTTTATGTTCAGACCAAGGACTACTTTGGTTAGCCATGGGGGCCACATCTGGAGCTGGAGCACTCATATCCTGCAAGTGTTGCATGCTCTTACACATCATTAGTAAGTACATATAATAGCAAATTAGCAAAGCAGTCCTACACACATATGTATATGACAATAGCTTCATTGTGTAGGAGGTTGTTTAGATATAATCAGCTAGTTTGTGAATGATTATTTCAAATCCAAGATTTGTTTGATATTGTTTTGTGCATGAAAATTAAATTAAAAAACGTTTTCTCATGCCATGATAAATAAAAATAAGTCTGAGTTCTATTAAGCATACTAAGGATATTAATAATTTCATAGTAATAGGTTTCATTTTAATATGAAATGCTACTGTACATAGCTTGAATAAGAGGCTTCATCTAATATCTATAAACTTAGCATGTGCTTTGGTTTACATTGTTTGGGTACAAGTCTCAATCTTGCAATTGTAGTGTCAAAGTTGAACAAAAGTGACATGCACAACACTTAGACATAGTAGAGGCTAAATAATGTTTCAAGATCTCAACATAGGTCACAATAACTTAGTTAAATTGACATGGAGAAAGACAAGTGAGTTAATTTTAACAGCAAGTTAAGCTACAGTACAATTCTCAATTAAACATTCAACTACTTGTCTACTATTAATCTTTTATAAGATTCCTTACAACTTGATACAAGTCACTTAAAGATCAATTAATGTTACTACTATTGTTACAAAACACAATGTAGCAAAACCCTTTGAGGAAAAAGTAATAGTCAACAATCGTAGCAGGGGCGGTCTATGGCTTCTGCCTACCCCATGGGAAAAAGGAGTGAGTTAATGTATGTTTTAGAAATTTGAATGCTGATCAGCTAATCTAAGCCTTTTCATCTCTTCATGACAACTTTGTACCTTAAAAACTAAAAATGTATACATATTACTAAGAACACTTACAGGTTTAAATGCAGGAAATCCTGGTGGTGGCATGGAAAATGGTGCTATCATAGGCGGGAAACCCATGGGTGGTGGCATACCAGGCATGTTTGGTGGCATACCAGGTACTGGAGGCATGCCAACTGATGTAGGCATAGGCGGAGGCAGGCCACCCAGCATCGTAGGCGGAATCAGTGGTCCCGAACCAATCAGACCAGGTGAACTGGTCCCTGAATTAGGCGGTTCCTGCAATAAAGCAACATAAACAATTACCGATGAATATTTATTGTAGAATTAGAAATATTCTAATAAATCAAATAAGTTAGATCTTTACAAGAATAGTAACAAATGTAGTAGGTTCCAAATAATCTTTGACACTATAGTTATATTTCTAGTCATAACCTAAAATACTTACCATAATCAATTACTTTTCGTATTTAAGTGTATCACTAAAAGTAACACAGTGTAACACCCAAATTTCAAAAAGTGAAATGAAATGATATCAGCATCGTTTCAGATTTTCAGGATAACACAAATTATTTGTGACAATTATTATTATCACAACCAACCAACCAAAGACAATAAAAGACCGGAGAACATAAAAATACAGATAACAGATAATGAAAACTAAATCAACGAGGTTTTAAGTGCGCAAGACATAGAAAAATAAGCACTAGAGTTGGCATAATTAAACTTAACGCTCTGCCTAAGCACAGACGCCACCACATTAAGCTTATTATTATTATACTTCCTTTATTCATTACGTTTCTTATTTGTTACATTTTTAAATATTTTAAAAAACAAAAGTAAACAAAACATTTAAAAATATAAAAAATAGTAGCCCACCGGCATCGGGAACAGGGTCCAGGTTGCCGGTGGTCAGGGCTCCAGAGAGAGGAACCGCCTCACTATGCGTGCCGTGTCTAGGAGTACTGCTTTCTGAATCAAGCCCTTGACCCAGCCGCGCAATGAGAGCCTCCTAAGGTGTTGGTCGAGGCTCTTTGCTATAAGCTACTACAATGATACAATCTGTCAAATTTCTTTTAAAAAAATCAACTTGACAGGTTGATTAGGAAAATTTGACAGTTTCGGGTAGCTTGCTGGCTGCTGGCTGCGTGCTGGCGTCTATACATTGGCCATTTGACCATACACGATTTATAAAACTAATTCATTCGCCAATGTCGCAAACAAAAATGTTCTCTAAAAATGGTTAATTGTGCAGTTTCATTTCAGTTTCCTTTTATAAAAAAAAACAACCAAGTGCAAGTCGGACTTGCACACACAGGGTTTCGTTGTAACAAACATTATAGTAACAATATTTTAACGCCCATTCACATGTTATGATGTTTTACACTCAACAGCAAAACTAAATTTGTTTTTCATGGCATGTTAATGAAAAAGGAAGTCACTGCTGCAGTTTGATGTCCAGATGTGATGAAAGCTTATTCAAAACAGTTTTGATTGAAAGTTTTATTTTAGAATTTTCTCAATTTGTCCATTTACTTTAAAAATTAGAGGGGGTACAATTTTTACGACTTTAGAAGCAAACTTGAAGAAAAAAAAGTGAGAAAAAAAATTGTTTTAGAAAACCCGACATCAGTTTTCAAGAACTGGATACACACACAGTTACATGTATAATGTTAGTTTCCTGTGTTGTCTACTGTGTTTACATAAATAGTGAAATAAATAAATAAATAATATGAATAGCCCTACTTTTATAATTTCATATCACTTTTGTGTACCGGTTCATAGAAGACACCATTTAATCCCATTGAATGATTATTACATGAAAAACTCATTCAATGAGATTAAATAAACTTTGACGGTTTAATTGATCATTTCAGGGAAAAGAGCCTGAAGTGGAAGTAGTACGTAATAAATCCACGGAATACGGAGAGTGGTGCTCTTTGAATTCTCAATTTTGATATGACAAGCTGTCAAGTTGACGTTTGTTGAAACTTGAAAGAGGTAGAATAGAACTAAACTAGAACAACGGATAGTAAACAGATTTTATTTTTGAACACAAATAGTTTTCTTACATTCATTCAATAATGAGAATACAAATATGATTTCACTTGTGGCCAAAATTATCAATATATTTGCTACCAGTCTTCAAACTGTTCTACTTTTAGCATCATTTACAGGAAAATTAATAGTTTCAGCTGTAACATGGATCTTGTCGATAATACTGAGCACTCTCAAAAGCCTACAGTTATTTTTTCAAATTGTATACGAAGACAATGTATCCATATTTACTGAAGAAATACCGGCTTCTGCCCATGAAATTATTGAAGCATTTATCAATCAATTAACTTACATCCAAGATGGAGTTGTTAATATCTATAACATTATATATTTCAAATTCATTGGAGTGTTATCTACGGCTAACTGGTTAACTCGAGCAGTTATTGTGATGTTAAGTGAAGTGATGACTTTAGTGAAGAATTCTGTGATATTTGTGGGAGACACTGCATGGCTTATAGTCACATTTGTGCCTATACATCTTCCACAATTGTTAAGGGCAGTGTTTAAGTATATTGGCCATGTGATAGGAAGTGTAATTGTAGATGCCTATATGACATTATTAAAATTCACCAATTATTTAACAGAAGTGCCTTTACAGTCTTTTATGGGAATCACAAGTGCTATAATAATTGTGCGCTTGTGTGTGCATTTTAGGGAAACTATAGTTATTCAAATGACCATGTTGTATTGGTCATTAATAAGGAATGTTTTGTATTTATACTATGTACTTTTTAATTATTTTACCAACTCAGAAGTTGGTATAATAACACAAATGACCGGTGGGCAAGGTTTAGACTCTAGACAAGGTAGCTTTAGTTCCTCACCTGCTGACGATGCTGCTGACTCACTTTGTGTAATATGTCAAGAGCAGCAGAAATGTGTACTGACACTTCCATGTCGCCATGTATGCTTATGCACAGATTGTTGTAGACGCTTGTATGGATATCAGCGCACTTGCCCCATTTGCAGGACATTTATTTATCATACAGTGACTGTGTATTTGTGACATTCAGATATCATTTAGTATGCATTTTATGCCTACATTCCTTGTGTGCAAAGTCTTAACTTTGTGTCAGTAATTACTATTGAATTGAATCGGGTTAAAGCCAACATTGTCATTGCACACCCCATGCAGAAGTTATCGAATGTAATTTTTATTGAAATGCTATAGAGTTTATGTTTATTACAAATAAAACATTTGTAAATTATCTTGGGAAACATTATTTTATTTGATCTGTTTTTAAATGTACACAAACTATGCCTTATTCAGAGCCATAACCATGGCTCTGAGTTATGAGAATATTTTCATTTTTTTTTAAAACAAAAAAACCAACTACACCTATTTAGTTGGTTTTTTACATTTGTTTTTTTGAATGGTTCACATACAAACAAATATAGCTTGTTCCTAGTCATCAGTAAGTCATATTTGTACTGATTACAAATGTGTATTATAAAGTTGGAAGTCTCATATCATTTGGAACATGTTAATCTTATAAATCTGAAAGTAAGAAGCTGCAGTATGGACTTAGTTCAAAAGTACAAAATATGAATATTCAAACATCAATCTATAATTATGAACATTGAGTTCAAATGTAGATTACACCTTGAACTAAATGTTGCAAATTCATAATACATTCATATGTATAGAAAAGCACATTAAATGTAAAGACTAGGCTGAACTTGAATAAATTATTATGCTATTAAAATTTTCAGGTACCCACAACATGCATAGAAATCATTAGCACAATAACCTAGTAGGTAGGCTAGGCTAGAAGTAAAATTCTGAAATTTTATTTAGAAAATAATCTTTTTCTGTTTACACTCCTTCTGACACAGACACTAATAAACTTGCATCGGTAGGTGCCGTTGTACGTCTATCTACATTTAAAATGGCATACAAACAAAAAACAATTTACAAGTTATTAAGATTCTGATCAAGCTTTTAAATAATGTTAATAGTCACACCATCATCATCATCATCACATATAAAGTTAAAAACATTTAAATACCTTATAACTAAACTTAAAAAGAGTATGCTGAAATTATCATTAGATTGTTATCTTATGTATACAAATGCATTCACTGGGTGCTACCACCTTTTTAAAATGAATGAATGAGTATTGGACTCATGTATTTTTAATACTTTTTACAGTCAGTGTAACACAAGTACCTCTATGCCTGTCTTATGCGTGAGGTTAATGCATAGTTCTCAGATTCTCTTGCTTCTACAGTGTGTAAATTGAGAGCACTTCTCCTTTGTCTAGCGTTAAGATTTAAATCTTTTAATGATATTTGAAAATCTTTAAATGCATTTAACATAAAAACTGCTGTTATGACTACGAGGAAACCACATATGCATCCTATGATATCAGGAGTACTCATATGATCCCATTCCTTGAACAGGATACCTGATGCGATTATAACTAATATTGTAAACATGACATAGTACACAGGAGTAACAATACTTGTATTAAATATGTCTAGGGACTTATTTAAATAATTCATCTGAATCATGATACATATGACAGCAGTAGCAAATAATAGCCAAAATATGTAGTTTGAAAAATTGTTTGCATTTCCATAAATACTTTCTCTTACACCTAAAGCAACTCCTTTACAAAATACCACCGTCAGACTACCAATAGATGAACATAGTAACAAGTAAACTGCAATATTCGTATTTCCAAACCTTGGTATAAAAACCAATTTTATAATAAAACACATTAAAAATATTGTTCCAACATACGTCACAAATAAATAGTCAAATAACTTATCTACTAACTCACTAAAAGCTGTGATTTCTTCCGATTTTGGTGAATGAATCACAAATATTATTGATCCAATAATACAAAGAAAGCATCCAATCTGTAATAGAAATGTAAATCTGTTAGAGGAGTCATGGTCTCAGACAGTTGTTGTTTTTTCTTTAATATGTATAAAAAAACAATATAAAAAACTTACTTTTCCAATGAAATTAAGTTTCTCATTCAGAAACTTGGAAGAAAGCACTGCTGCAACAAGTACACTAAGGGCACCTAATGGAGTCACCAGTGCTGCAGGAGCAAATGCATATGCTAGAAGATTGGCTGCTTCACCTATGCCCACTGCAAAGAATATTTCATTATTAAAAGTTACTTAATTTGTTTCTTAGTAGATTCTCATAGTGTATAGTGAAAGTTCAAAAACTGTGGTAATTTATTTTTTTGCCAAGAAGTGTGTAAGTTATTGGTAAAAAAATAAATAAGAAGAAAATTGGAGGCCCTGCAAAGACAGCATACTCATGGAATCTATTCAAACTGACCTATAATCCGTTCAAACAATTAAGACTCTTTCATTACATTGTTGTTTTAGGGCCTAACAGTTTTCTTCCACACATTCCATCATACATCATGTATAAAGTTTATAGTTACCTACTTGTTATCAGACCAAGCCACCACAGCCATTGTTTTAAGTAAGCAAACCCACCCGCCGATGCCCGAACGTTTCCCGAGGCTTGGAGTTTTTTTAAAGCAACTTTTTTAATGATAAAACTGGAGCCGATAAAAACACTAGATGATATAGCAAGACTTAACCCTATTGTAAAGTGGCTATTATTGTAATTCTGGCCATTTATAATTAAATTAGAGGTTTTCATTGTAGCACGTTAATTTACCTACTTTATAATATTCATCCTAGCTAAAATGTATGAATCATTAACGAGGTACGTTCTTATCAGATAGATACGAGATAGGTACCTCTATCAGGAATTTACCATGGTATGAAACACTGACCAACTGATACCAATGTAAATTCAATTCAATTTAAAGTTTCCCGTATTTGATTAGAAACCGGAAAACGAAATAGCTACTTTAAACAATTGTCTAAATGCGTTTATGGAGACAATGTTATTGTCTAGCATCGACCATGGGCAAGCTAGAAGTTTGACAACGGCCTGACAGACCATCAGACCATCTGAGCAGTGTTGCTAGATCTGGTTCTGATTTTTCCACAAACTTTTTTTTTTCTTTCGAAATTATTCATTTTACAACATTTTCTTAATTCAGCTTTCATACATACATAAATTCACGCGTTTTTCCTATGGGATAGGCAGAAACCACAGAACGCCACCTACTACAATAAAAAAAAATTAAGGGCATTTGTAGATTCCGTATTAAATTGGAAAAAACAGCTCACCGCCATTGATTCCTCAATATCATCAGCTTGTTACGCGCTAAGAAGCCTTTGGGATAATATTGATCTAAAGCAGCTAAAAACTATATAATGCATTGGTAGAATCCAGATTACGGTACAGTATTATGTTTTGGGGGAGCAGTTACGGGTATAATTGGCAAAGAGCATACAGAAACGTGCATTAAGAACGATTATCAGAATCTCACAACGAGAGTCATGTAATAAATATTTAAAAAAAATCGTATTTTAACCAAGTTTATATGTTTTAGTACTACTCAGCCACTTTGCGAAATATATACACGAGCATGAATCACAAGAAGAACGTCAACTTAGAGAGAACACTAGAAGAAACGTTATAAAAATAAAATTGCACCTAAACTTAATATTGCTAAACATTGCTCTAAATACCAAGCAGTAGAATTATTTAATAGGTTGCCTACTGACTTAAGATCATTGATTTACAAAGGTACTCTATTAAAAGCTAAACTTAAGGCATTCCTGTTAAATAAATGCCTATATTCTATATCTGAATTGGTGACTAGTAAATAGTTTTTATATTTAGTAATTTATCTTTTTGATACCTACCATCTACTTATGACATTAAATAAATTCTTTGCATTTTAGAGAATAGTTTTATAATAATTTGACACGATAATATTTACAATAATTTATATTATAATTACTATTTACGTTCTATTGACATAATATTTATCATATGTTATTGATTTTATTTTTAGCCAAATTTGCTGTTTAGTATTCATGATTTATTATTTTTAGCTGTAATAAATTAATTAATTTACTACATAATTCAAAAACAATGCATATTGTTGTATGAAATAAATAAATAAACAGATGGGGCGTCCCGCCCGGTGTTGCCACTCACATCTGTCTTGTAAATACCTTTTGTTAGTCGCCTTTCACTCATCCTTGCCACATGACCAAACCATCTGAGCATACTGTTTTCAATTTTTGCCACTACATCTTTTTTTTAAACCGCAACGTTCCCGTATCATTCCCATTCCTCATTTATCATTCACAGTTACACCACACATGCATCACAAGGAACGCATTTGCACAGCATTATTTCTGCTTTCATGCGTCGTTTGCCACACCCAACATTTACTTCCATACATAATGTGAAGGCACTAGCATACCATTGTGAACAACCAGACGAGCCTTATTTGATATCGACTGGTTGGTCACAAACGCACGTATAGCACCATTCACTTTATTTCCCATATTCAGCTTTCAAACGGGAAATTAAACGAATAGGGAGATAAAATAAAACTAAATTTATTTTAGAAATCGGTGGGTCGCACGAATTTTGTGTCTGTGTGTGTAATGTATCTCTTGTTTTCCTAAATTTTAGTCTGACATCTTTATCTTCGGGATTTCATTTCTCTAAAATTTTCCCAAGAATATTTTTTTTCCCCAAAAAAGAAATAAATCCACAATCTACCAACATTTATGTTGTGTTGCCAGTTGTGGAGCGCCACAGAAAAAAAAAGGTCCCAAGTGGGCAAGTTGTCTCCTACGACACTCCTTTTAGGCACCCATTAAGAATAATGGAGCCCTTGTAGGATGAAAGAGCGAGCGAAGCGAGTTCAAATTTTTTTGCACAATATTTATTTGTCGCAGGGACATGACGTGCATACAAACAGGCAAAAAAACATACAACGCATACTTATAATATTAATAAATACAACAGGACGGAACAAAAAAAGTTGACAGCTTGCACGTCGTGACCTTAGTATTATACAATGTCGCCCATGCGCATGTGACCGCCCGTAATTTTCTGAATATTCATGAAGAAATGTCGAAAATAAACTTTAAAAGGGGGGGTCTATCTACAACATTTTTCATGTTATTCAATTTTTAATTTTTTAAGTATAGTTTGTAGATTTGCTTTCTATTTTTTGACACATCTCCGAAGTTTATGGGTCGATTTGGATTCTGTTTATTATTTCTAAAAGCTTATGAGTTATTTTAACAGGTTAAATTAACATTTTTACTAAAAATTATCGACGTCGAAAAAAAAACGGAATCGAAGTCATTTTTTCGGTGAAAAATTGTGTATTTATTTTTAAAAAACTAGTGTAAGTCCATAAATTGTCCCGATAGGATGACTTTTTTAATCATTGCATGAAATCTACTACATAACAGCTACAAATTCACAGAACATTATTGATACCTAACTGTAACTAAATCCAAGGTAAAACTCTTAAAACTCTGATGAGTCAAATTTTGGAAAAGATAATGTGAAAGTAAATTGAATGTTGCTCTTAGCAGTGAGTACTAAAAGGTTAAACTAATAATGAGGATGATAATGGAATTAAAAACAAACAAGCAATAGCCAGATTTTTACTAAAAAAATAAAAAATACAAGTATTTTAATTAATTAGATTTTCGAAATGGCCCCCACCCTCCTGTAAACAAACCAAAGCCCTCATGGCAACACTTTTGATTGTACGACGTAATTCTTCACGGTTTTCTTTTATTTCCGCAGCAGCAGCAAAAATCCTAGCCGTTAATTGCTCGCGGCTTTCGAAGGGCACGGCATACACTTTTTGTTTCATGTAGCCCCAAAGATAAAAATCTAAGAGTCTAAGGTCGGGAGATCGCGGCGGCCAAGCAATGGCACCTCCTCTGCCAATCCGCCACGGATAATTTTGATTTAAATAATCACGAACTAGTCGTGCGAAGTGTGCTGGAGCTCCATCTAATTGCAGATACATCCGCCTTCTTGTTTCCAGCGGTACTTCCTCCAAAAGCAACGGCAACGTATATAAAATCTAAAAACGCGTGTTGATCTAGTCTGTTTGGTAGCACGAAAGGGCCAATAAGTTCACCGTCAATCATTCCAGCCCATACATTTATGGAAAATTGAGTCTGGAAAGTTGTTTCCCTAATGACGTGTGGATTTTCAGTGGCCCACACATGAAGATTGCGATGATTTGTTATACCCGCCCTTGTTTTTTCTTTAGAGATAGGTATCAACAATGTTATGTGAATTTGTAGCTGTTATGTAGTAGATTACAAATAATTATTAAAAAAGTCGTCCTATCGGGACAATTTATGGAGTTACACTAGTTTTTTTAAAATAAATACACAATTTTTCACCGAAAAAATGACTTCGATTCCGTTTTTTTTTTCGCCGTCGATAATTTTTAGTAAAAATGTTAATTTAACCTGTTAAAATAACTCATAAGCTTTTAGAAATAATAAACAGAATCCAAATCGCCCCATAAACTTCGGAGATGTGTCAAAAAATAGAAAGCAAATCTACAAACTATACTTAAAAATTAAAAATTGAATAACATGAAAAATGTTGTAGATAGACCCCCCCTTTTAATGTTTATTTTCGACATTTCTTCATGAATATTCAGAAAATTACGGGCGGTCACATGCGCATGGGCGACATTGTATAGTAGTCTGTGGTCGCGGAAGCGACAAGCAGTGTACCACAGTACAACGCTGGTTTTCAATGGACACCCGTGAAAAAAACGTACGGAAGCCAAGACAGCATAAATATTTGATTACATATTATATTTGTAAAAATTAAGATTATAATATAAAAAAACTATAAGAAATTAAATAAACATTGGTAGTATTCGGCGAATCACTTCGGTGTGAGAAAGAGATATGGAGCTATTTAGGACATCTCCGAATCCTGCCAAATGTGGCCTAGCATAGAGCCAATTACCATAAATCGGGAACGCTGACTGAGGTATTAATAACAATAAGCGTCGGATATGCCCGTATTCTAAACGCAGGGCGCCCCCCCCCCGCTGGGGATGTACCGGGCAAAAATGAGAATTAATTTCACGCTTTACCGGCTCAATTTATTGGAACAGAATGGGCATGTCACATGCCCATTCTGTTCATACAGAACACCACACCACCACCATACACCACCAGATACCATTACAGATATGTGTATGTGATACACATGCCGCATGTGTATCACATACACATATCTGTAATGGTAGATGTAAGTCGATAAATAAATAAATATCACGCTTTATACGTAATACTTTTGGTTTAAATTGCTTATTTAAAGTGTGACCTGTTTTCATAATTATTTTCTGATTTCTGAACCGATATTCTTCGGGGTGTTCTTCTACACAACCCCGTTTTTGCTCAGTGGCAACAAAAATGCAATTGACATATTGAGTTGTGACACGTAGACACGTCATCATTAACTTTGAAAACAGCTGGCTGTCAGGGAAAAATATTTATTTGAGTATTACTTTTGTAATCTATCGTGATATTAGAAGCCTATTGTTTTAACATCAGTTTATTCAGTGAAGAATCATCGAAGTAAATATATATTTTACCGAAAATACTATAGAATGCGATGCTCCCTCGTCGGCGAAACATCGGAGGTGTGACAGAGCGACTTTTGGAAAACGATTTAGATACTTATGATAAATTAGACAAAAAAGGGGCTCAACACTCGAATAACAATTCAAGTATTTTTAATCCGTTTCAAAAGACTCAAGTGAAGCAAGTGCTTTCAAATCATATAGCAGAACCAGATATAACGTTTGAAATTCTTGAAGAATTTGTGTTCGAGCCCGTGATGGCTGCTAGAGACAGAACCAATGAGTTCATATCGGCTGTACGAAGCCTACAGGGTAGAACTCTGGCTAGGCCAGTTGTCAGAGATGAGCGAAAAGCTCAAATGCTGGAGACATACTCCCAATTTATGGGTATGGCAAAAGTTATTAGTAAAAACATTACAAGTACTTATGCCAAACTTGAGAAATTAGCAATGTGTGAGTATAACAAGTTTTTGTGTGACTTGTCTTTACTTCAATTATAACAACACAATCAATAATGGTTACTCTTTTATCTTCTTTTTATTTCAATAGTGGCCAAGAAGAAGTCTTTGTTTGACGATCGACCAACAGAGATACAAGAGTTGACATACATAATTAAGGGAGACTTGAGCTCCTTGAATCAACAAATTGCTAGACTGGGTGAGATGCCTAGGGGTCGCCGCAGCATGCACAGTCACTCATCTAGTGTAGTGCTCGCTTTGCAATCACGTTTAGCTTCAATGAGTAATCAATTTAAACAGGTAATAGCATTTATTCATTACACAGTGTATAAGTTTGTGCAAGAACTAACAACAGTCTTGAGAGAGCCTTGTGTTTTTATTAACAAGATAGTTTTTTTTTAATTACCCAAAATTTCATGTTTAAGATGGCATAACTGTTTATTTGCAGTGTATTCTCTAACAACCTTTTTTTTTTTGTAAAATTGGTTTGTACAAAATTTATTTTTACTTATTTTGTTTGAACTAACAATTGAATTTTGTGTCCCTTAAACCTTGTGTAAAGTATTAAATCATGAGAAGTATAATGATAAGCAATAAACATAGCAAGAGCAGTTAACTTATTGTTTCTTGATAAATGGATTCTTTGATAATGATTTTAAATGATTAATTTTTTCCTTACATTTCCTTTTAAGGTTCTCGAGGTTCGATCTGAAAACTTAAAACATCAAAATAACAGACGGGAACAGTTTTCAAGAGTGGGACCTTTAGTTAAAGAGGTCCCATCTCTCTTGCAACAGGATGATGTTAGCATAGACTTGGGAGATGCACCTAGTATTCAAACACAACAGCTAGCCATGCGAGATGACTCTGACACATATGTGCAGCAAAGGGCTGAAACCATGCACAATATTGAGAGTACTATTGTTGAGTTAGGGGGCATATTTCAACAGTTAGCACACATGGTTAAGGAACAAGATGAAGCTATTGGAAGAATTGATGCAAATATTCAAGAAGCAGAAATGAATGTTGAAGCTGGACACAGAGAAATCATGAAGTACTTTCAAAATGTCACTGGCAACAGAGCCTTAATGTTTAAAATTTTTGGCGTCTTGATATTCTTCTTCATATTCTTTGTAGTGGTAATGGCTTAAAATTTAAATAATTTTGTGATATAATATTATGTATATGTTATTTTGTAATAACTAACAACAGGATGATTATTTGAATAATGTATCCTTTTAACATAAGGACGACATATTGTTATGTGTAAAGATTACTAGTGTCCGACTGAAGGTAAGATTTCTGGCCGAAGCCGATTAATCGGCTATCGTCAAAACCTTCGGCCGAAGCCGAAGCCAAAGGTCTAATAACCCTAAGAAATTCAGTTCAGGATTGGCTACAAGTGAATATTAAATATAATTATAATAATATGTATTTTTTTTACTTCTAAATTAAAAGTTTATGTTGACTGTAATAGACAATTTAACAAGCTTAATAAAATTAGTAACTTATCAAAAATACTAACACTTCGAAATTTGTATGGTAGCCCTCCGCGCGTCGCCTTTTCCATTGCACCCTCGTGCCACCGTAACGGTTCGTTCAATTTCGGCGCTTGCTAGAAACCTTCGGCTTCGCAGCAAGCAAAAGCTAATCTCACCCAAATTATTCACTTTTTTTGGAGCTGACTGTACCTACTGTGTACAGGGTATCAAGTAATTATGTATAACCTTGAAACAGATTATTCACATAATATGGCCTTGAAAGGAATACCTGGGAACTATGTAGTTTTATTTAATTCCTGCTATGTACAGTCAATATAGGTACCTACATCCGGTCACCTGCTGGTATCACCGACGAGTTCAGTGTGGCTGTAGGCTTGCATCAAAAGGCTTTGAGTCCTTACCTCTTCCTGTTGATTATGGATTCTTTGACGTCGGACATACAGGAAGGGGTACCCTGGTGCATGCTGTTTGCTGCTGATATTGTTCTTGTCGGTGAAGACAGGCCTGAGATCCAGAGCATATTGGGGAAATGGCAACAGAAGCTGGAGAATATTGTCTTGAAAAACAACAGAACTAAAACCGAATAACATGTTCTGCGATGTCGGCGGTCTCTCTAGTTCCGGAGTTAAAGCGATGCGAGCGATTTTCGGTATCTCGGTTCACTCGTGTAAAGCGATGGCGAAATAGATCGTAGTGTAAAGCACAGAATAAACACGCTATGGATGAAATGGCGGCAGGTCACGGGAACAATTTGCGACTCCCGCATTCCCCTTAAACTTAAGGGGAAGGTTTATAAATCAATGGTTAGACCTGCTGTCTTGTATGGATCAGAATGTTGGGCTGCAAAAGGGTTGAATGAATGTGGCTGATAAGTTTTTACTATTTTAACTAATTTCCCTATTAGTTTTACTCCGTTTCTCGAAGATTTAAAAAATGGGCCCTCAATCCAGATGCACATGCCGCCAGATACACTTTCTACTCCCGCATCAGGACGATGCGCTGACCGAGCCATACTTACACTACTTTCAATGACGCTATAACCATCCAAGAGCGTTGTAGTAGGGTATTAGTATCGTTAAACATAACTGGCGAAAATTGGGTGTACTATTAGGTACACCTCTGCATAACCCTTCGAGGAATACTTGCGTGATGTTTATATACACAACACGGGCGTGCAAGCGGCGTTTTAGGCCCGGTTTCCACCAAAGCGGAGACGAGCGGAGCGGAGAGGAGATGTGCAAGATTCAACCAATCACAGAAGAGGCGAGAAACACGATGTAGATATAAATTAATGTGATTGGTCGGTGTCCGCACGTCTCCTCTCCGCTTCGCTCGTCTCCGCTTTGGTGGAGTCCGGGCCTTACGTACATTTTAACTAAAGGCGCCAACGCAAGCACCCGCCTGCACTCTGATTCGCCCCTGTATGACTTCACACTTCATCAAAAAAAAAAAATATTAGGGATACATTTCACTTTATTAATAATTGAATAAGAACTTAATTTTAACTTACAAACTACTACTTTTTAAAATTATTGTAAAAAATTGGTAGTGGCAGAAAAAGATTTTATCATAATAGATTTATAAAAACATATTTGCAATTGTGGCGAATCACAAGTACTCAGAGGAATATGTTTGTATGAAGTTAATGGTGACGACATTTCTCTTACAAAAAAAAAATCTTAAAACGAATTGTGAGAAGTGAGAATTGAGATGTAGTACCAAAAATAATCACAATGGTATATTACAAAACTTAACTCTCTGTTTCTTATAGCCTCATTAACTCTTGTGATAGAAGCCATTATACCTATCATATGAATTATGAGCCACAGCTCATACATTCATCCCTATTTTGTAACGAGCAAGTGATTGCAGCCATATTGGCATCATCAACCTCAAGCTTTCCATTAGTCTCTGATTTTCCATTTGTGACTCGACCCTTAACCTTAGATTTATCAACAGTAAACTGTATAGCGTTGACAGCAGGTTTTGTGCGTAAGTAGTACATTCCAGTTTTCAAGCCCATTTTCCATGCATAGAAATGAATAGATGTTAATTTACCATAATTTGGTTCAGCAACATGGATATTGAAGGATTGGCTTTGATCGATAAAAGCACCTCTGTCAGCAGCCATTTGTATTGTAGTTTTCACAGAAATTTCCCAGACAGTTTTATACAACTCTCTTATGTCTTTAGGAATAGATTCAATGTTTTGAATAGATCCATTATTGTGGATGATAAGATTTTTCATATCTTCATCCCATAAATCTGCTTCAGTTAGATCATGTAAGAGGTGATGATTTACCACTTGGAACTCACCTGACAAGACACGTCTTTGGTAAATGTTTGACGTAAATGGTTCAAATGATTCATTATTTCCTAAAATCTGGGCTGTAGAAGCAGTTGGCATAGGTGCTAACAAAAGTGAATTTCTAAGACCGTGCTTTGCAATCTTCTCTTTTAGTGATACCCAGTCCCATAAGTCTGTCGGGGTCTTGTTCCACATGTCATACTGTAATATGCCCTGGCTTGCAGGGGAACCTTCATAAGTCTCATACGGTCCATACTTCTCAGCTAATTCACAACTACCTTCTAGCGCTCCATAGTAGATTGTTTCAAATATTTGTTGATTTAATTTTATAGCAGCTTCGCTTTCATATGGTATACGCATTAAAACAAAAGCATCAGCTAATCCTTGAACTCCAATTCCGATGGGTCTGTGCCTCATATTTGATTTTTTTGCCTCTGGCACTGGATAAAAGTTCACATCAATAATCTTGTTCAAATTTTCAGTTATAGTTTTAGTAACTTCCTTTAATTTAACAAAATTGTATGTTTTGTCTTCATTTACATACATATTTAATGCAACAGAAGCCAAATTGCACACAGCAACTTCATCTGGTGAAGTATACTCCACTATTTCAGTGCAAAGGTTACTGCATTTAATGGTGCCTAGATTCTTTTGGTTACTTTTTCTGTTGCATGAATCTTTGTAAAGCATGTATGGAGTTCCTGTTTCTACTTGAGCTTCAATAATGGCTTTCCACAAAACCTGAGCTCTAACTTGTTTTAGAAACCGACCTTCTTTTTCATATTTCTCATATAATGCTTCAAATTCTTCTCCCCAGCAATCAGCTAGACCAGGACATTCATGAGGACACATTATACTCCAATCTTGATTACTTTCAACTCTTTTCATAAACAAATCAGGTATCCATAATGCATAAAACAGTTCCCTAGCACGTACTTCTTCTTTTCCAGTATTTTTTTTCAAATCCAAGAATTCAAATATATCAGCATGCCAAGGTTCTAAATATATGGCAAAAGCACCAGGTCTTTTATTACCTCCTTGATCAACATAGCGAGCTGTGTTGTTGTACACTCGTAACATAGGCACAAGACCATTAGACACACCATTTGTACCAGCTATATAAGTACCTTTAGATCTAATGCAGTGAACATGGAGGCCAATCCCACCAGCTGATTTAGAAATAAGTGCACATTGTTTTAAAGTATCATAAATTCCTTCAATGCTGTCATCTTTCATGGCTATAAGGAAGCAAGAAGATAATTGAGGACGTGGAGTGGCTGCTGAGAAAAGGGTTGGGCTTGCATGTGTAAAATATTTTTCGGATAGTAAGTTGTATGTATGAATAGCCCCGTCAATATCTTCGCCATGAATGCCAATGGAAACCCGCATGAGCATGTGCTGTGGTCTTTCTGCAACCTGAAATGTTATAGGTAAATAAAGTCAACATTCTATGGTTATAAGTTTTTAAACTGACATGGTCACTAAGTGTTAGTGACCATGTCAGTTCATAATGACGAAAAACGGACAACCGTGATCAATGCGCTTGCCATAGTGCCAAGATATCAATAGCTCATAACAAATAGTAAACATGGTAAATATCCCACTTTTAGTGTTAATGAAAGTACATAGTAAAAAAACACTTCACGGACTAGTAATAATAAGTTTACCTTATTATTTATTTTCAACAAATATGACCTTTCCAATGTCTTGAATCCAAAATAGTTGTATTTGAAATCTCTGTCATACACAATGGCAGAGTCCAGCCTCTCTTTGTTTTTTATAATTATATTGTAATGAAAATCAGATATCATTGGTGTCCTCTTCTTCGTATGTGGATTGATTATATTGTATAAATCAGTAATTACATCTGAAAAATAAAGAATGTTTGAACTGTAGTAGAAACTGTTATAAATTTTTTTGAGTAACAAGCAGTTGTAGAATATTTTACTTTAAATATTTTTCTCATTTTGCATTAGTGTTGGTACGTAAAAAAACATTCTTATTTCCATATAATTACCAGAAAAGTGTTTTTTTGTTTCCTTATGCAAATTAGAAATGGCCAATCTTGCAGCAAGTATTGCATAATCTGGATGATCAGTAGTCATTGTCGCTGCTGTTTCAGCAGCTAAGTTATCAAGTTCCACAGTAGTTACACCAGAATATATACCACTGATGACTTTGAGAGTTATGGATACCTGCAAACATTAGATTACTATAAAATGAAAACCATGCACACACCAAGGATGATAAACATATCAAGTTTCGTGCCTTGGCTGGTGGAGTTTTTGAAATGAGGCATAGAGACTTGGCTTTTAGAAAATCATGATGTTTTTTGAATTGGGTATTCTGCATCAAAGTCATTACTTATTTAGTTAGGATGATCCCATCCTAACTAAATAAGTAATGACTTTGGAAAAAAGAAAGTCGATCAACAAACTTTTAGATTGTAGACAGATTTAAGAATACTTACCGGGTCTACAAAGTCCATGTTGAGACCATAACATAACTTTTTTATCCTTGAGGTGATCTTATCAATATGTACCTCTTCCATTCTTCCACCTGCAAAACGAGACATATTTTTTCCAAGAATACAATTTAAAAAAAAACTAGTTTCAGTAAAATAGAATGTACCTGTATGATAAAGTACAACTCACAAGGCATTGGGAATGTGGATGAAATGTAAAGATGTAGGGCTAACTTGAATAAGCAATAAGTGTGATCAATCTTAGGGCTATGGAGTTAGTACCCAGTACATAGAAACCATTTTTCTACAGCAAACTATAGCCCTACAATTCACCAGTTCAGGGAAATGGGCTTTCAAATATTTGTATCTGTTTAGGTGAAGAACTTGATAACTCGACTTGCATGATTTTTTTTTTATCGTAGCAATGGCCTTCTACGGCATTGGTTTTGTAGGAAAAAGAATTACAACTCGATATCTACGTCACTCTTAAGAGTTACGGCCTGTGACAGTATATGATCATCTCCATATTTAGCGTTTTTTATTTAATAAAACGAGATATCAACGCAAATCACATCAAATAATATAGGGTGACTGGTAATTAGTGACCTATTCTTAAACACGTGATTGTACTCATGATAACAAAGAACTTTCCCGCAGAAACTTTTTTTTTATACCCATTTTTACACTAATTTATTCACATGGAATTGCCACATGTTGATTATTTCTACATGTGACAACTATTCTAGTCAGCCATTGCCAATCAGTGCAGAAAAGAAAAAAGATTTAATGGATTTAATGCAGTTAATTGATGAGCCATTTCGTGAATTCTATTTGAACATGAAGACCACGAACTGTACTCCCACGGATCCTGATCTCGACGTAGATAATCCAGATATGGAAGACTCATGTATATGAGAATCAATCTACCGCAAATACATTCAATCCATACATGTTTCACAAAATAATCTCAATATTATCCCGAGTGTCATGAAAAAAGTTGTTCAAATTTTTCTTTTCTAATTACTAAAAAAATTACTACTGAATTATAGAAGTTCCAGTAACAACTACTATCCCCTAATCAATAGTGAATAAGTTGATAAGTCATCGGTGAACAAATTGATAAGTCAATTATTATGAATAATAAGATAATTAGAAGAAAAAAAAAACTTTATTTGACAAACCACATAAAATTACCCTTAAATCAATTTAGATGTTTCAGTTATGCAGAAAAATTGTTTTGTTAGGAATTAAATCAAATAATGTTTTCACTGATTTGAGTACTAATCTATGGGGAATAGGTTGATAAGTCTTTGGTGAATAAGTTGATAGTCTAATATCATACAAAATAAGAAGATTTTACCAAAATCATTTAAAAGATTGCATAAAATTATCCTTAAATCAAGCTTTAAAGATGGTGTTCAAGGTAAAATCGGCTTTAGGAGAAAAAGTCAAACTTTATAATCGCAGTCCTGTAAAATTGTCATTTTGGACTTATCAAGATATTCATGCCATTCACGGATATAGTCTCTGAGAAACAGTACAGACTAAGATGCAGTGTTTCTGAATTTTGGAACTTTTAAGGTATATAATTTTTTCTGCTTCTCTAAGCTACATGAAGTTGATGTTTCCTAGCTGATTAGACTGAGGAGAAACACTAAAACTCAGAGTTTAAAGTCTCTTTTCTTGAGGAAAGCACCTTTGAGTGGATATGTTCAAGGAGTCCATGTAAGTGTCAGTTATTGTGTAGCTCAACTCAAAACTTAAGGAGCTCAACTATTCAAACAACAATACTAACATTCCTTTTTAGGACAGTCATGTAAAAACAAGATGGGTGTAGGCCACAAGTACTCAAAATGATAGACAATCAAAAATCTAAATTTATCCATATCTATGTCCTCATATTCACGATAATAGGTACTTATTAAATATCAATGTAGGTATGTTTAAAAATAACAATCGAAATGTAATTGTGTATACTAAAAAACTAAATATGTGATGAAATATGTCAGCTAGTCATGAGTCTTACTCAATATTGAAGCTGAAGGTTTCAATGGACAAGATTAAAGGTAAGCCAAATAAAGAATTGGGTAAGAGTCATCTTAAGACATTTATTGAAAGACCTCTAAGATGTGTTTGTTTTGCTGGTAAAGAGAATTTATGCAAACACACAATCCAATTCCCATGGTTGGCGAACATGCGAGATGCATGGGTACGTTTGATTTAAGTGGAAGAATACCTAGATACCACAAGAATTATATTGAAATGTATAACTTCCTTACCTCTTTTGAGAACGAACAGTCTATTAAGTTTGCCCACCATGATGCAAAGAATCAAGAAAGAAATTAGAATTAATTAACCGGTTGTTCAGCAAGCCAGCAGAGTGAAATGACGTTATTTACAGCGGGAATTGGCGGGAACGGGGAAATAACACGACATAGAAAAACAAAACAAAAATATATTGCGTATGGGTCTTTTGGCGCGTGGGTATAATCGGAACTAACTACACCATCTTGTTTTACAATACAATTTCATGAAACTCGCAAATGTTTACCAATGGCCGTATTTCTGTCTTTTTTGTTTTGTTTTATCATTTAGAGTAGTTTCACTGCTTAAACAATTTATAAAAAGTAGTAATGATCTATTATATTAGACCGAAAAAAATATTTATAAACATGGGACACAGATTATAGTCGATTGTGCAATTATTTTGAGAAATGCTCAAATACGTATTTAAAAAATACTCAAGTCGAAGCAACTGTACAGAATAGATGACCACGCTCATGGTCAATGGCAATAGCAACTAAATTGTCTATAGAAAGAAACTAAGCCAATACAAGTCATCGTGCCAAACACGACATGGATTTGGTTTTTACTTGGTAGCCTGCAGTCACTTGTCATGATTTTGGTCTTATAATGCGTGAGGTACTTTGCCTTTATGTACGGTTTTTTTTTGGGATGGTAAAATCATCAAATGAGTCCTCCCGCCCTGGGTGGGGCGGAAGGGACTGTCAGACTTTTACTGACTAAAATCCACCCGTGTTCCTTCGGATGCCCTTTACGTTCTGGGGCCACGGTATCCTGTTTAGACAATCCCGCGACCCCAGCAGGCTGCCTTTATGTTGCTGACCGTCAGCATAAAAAAATGGTTTTGGTGGATTAAAGGACAACTTTATTTCGCTTGCAAATCGATCTGAAAACTTTTGTAGGTATTATGAACCATGTTAAAATTTTCACACTACTACTCTATTCACTACTTTTTAGGCCGTCCGTAATACACCTGGCGAGGGCGCGTCCTCATAATTAGCCTAGGGCGGTCAGAACTCCTGATCAGTCGCTGTTAGCCAGTAAAAGCTATAAATACTCTCAAATGTTCGAAAGTACTTCACGTTGGATTCACATTATACCATGCAAAACTTCGGTTGTGCATTGACTCGAGTACTGTTCCCACCTTTGGGGTGGATCAGCCAAGTACCAGCTGCCGAGGGCGTCGCCAGGTTTTGGGTTTTGGTTCCGTTTTAATGACAACTTGCCTTGGACAGGTTAGAATTATTTCGAGAATTGCTTCACACTACAGGAGTTACTTGGTCGACTTTTTGACAAATCCAAGAGAAATTACTCTGAAGTCTCGAAAATCTCCGTATCTCTGCTATATAGATACGGATAAGCGTCACGGTTGTATAGTTGAAGTTCCACGGAACCGAACAAAGCGCAATGCTTCCACATTTAATTTTATTGTGCGTACGATTGCCGACTTTCCTGTTCCCCGATCATTATAATCTGGATCTCTTCAAAGTTCGAGTGAATCGGGGTCTTCTAGGCAAGCGAGCTCCACCCTAGGCAACATCATCAAAAGCAAAGAGTATAATAATAATAGGGGAGATCAAAATCTCGTCTGGCTAACGGAGAATACTTGCATAGACACAACCTCGTTGCCAGGATTATCCACCAGCAACTTGCTTTGAAGTACAACCTTGTGGAATCAGAAGTGCCATACTACAAGTATGTGCCCGACCCAGTTCTCGATAATGGTAATATCACGTTGTACTGGGATCGATCTATCATCACTGATAGGACTATTGTTGCTAATAAACCTGACATTGTGGTGATAGATCGATTGGAGCGTCGCGCAATGATTGTTGATATAACGGTCCCGCATAGTGATGTGCCTGGTGGCAATATTGCCGCTACCGGCAATATTCCCAATGTTGCCACTGCCGGTAAAATACCAATATTGCCAGCAGCATTGGCAATATTGCCAATGTTGCCTGTCAAATAATACCAATATATTTAATATTCCTTTATTCATTGTATATACAGATTTTTGACATTTTTAAATATTAAAAAAAAGACATTTAAAAATATAAAAATAGTGGTCCGCCGGTGTCGGGAGCAGGGTCCAAGCTACCGGTGGTTAGGGCTCCAGAGACAGGAACCTCCTCACAATGCGAGCCGTATCGAGGAGTACTGCCTTCTGAATCAGGCCTTTGATCCAACCGCCTAAGGAGAGCCTCGAAAGATGGTCGTCGAGGCTCTTGGCCATAAGGCCATTGGCCGTCACGACAATCGGCACAATGATAGCCGAGTTCACATTCCACATGTCGACAAGCTCATGTGCCAAGTCGAGATATTTTATTTGTTTCTCTTTCTCAGCTTTCACGAGGTTCTCGTCATGCGGGATGGTTACATAGACTATCATTACGCGGCGCGCTGATCGATCTATCACTACAATGTCAGGCTTATTGGCGACAATAGTCCTGTCAGTAATGATAGACCGATCCCAGTACAGTGTGACATGGTCTTTCTCGAGAACTGGGTCGGGCACATACTTGTAGTACGATACCTCAGATTCCACAAGTTTATATTTCAAGGCAAGTTGCTGGTGAATAATCCTGGCTACTTGGTTGTGCCTGTGCAAGTACTCGCCGTTAGCCAGACGAGAACAACCGGAAATAATATGTCTGATGGACTCAACCGGACGGTGGCATGCCCGACACACGTCAACCGTCCCGTCCTTCATAATATACTTCCAGTAGTTGTTCGTCAACATAACTTCGTCCATAATCGTTCAAGGTCGCCGAAGAGTAGCCAGGACACGGACGCTAGAAAATCTACATCAGGCCCATGAAGAGCCCGGTAGAAGCGCCCGTGAAGCTCCTTGCCTTGCCATACTTCCTTGCGGTCATCGGTAGTAAGTACAACAGGTTTGCGCCAATTCTCTTTAGCCATGGACAGCGGGGTGAGTCACTTGTCCACTGCGACCACATCTCGGTGCATACCCACCTCGGCTTTAAAAAAATATTCTCTGACACTGCACACCTCGCGGTTGTGGAGGGTCTTCGCATTTAAAAAGCCTCGACCCCCGCACTTCCGCGGGATGTACAGCCTCAGCACCGATGATCGTGGGTGATGCATCCGGTTTGCGGTCAGCAGTGTACGAACTCTCCTATCTAGGGCATCGAGTTCGGTCTGAGTCCATTTGAGTATGCCGAAAGAGTACATTAAAACCGGCATGACCCAACCATTGAAGGCGCGCACCAATATATTTAATTATTACTGCAGGTGTAATCACCGTTTAGTTATATTTGCGTAATATAATATCGATCATAAAAAAAAAATTATTGATACAGATTTGTAAAGATTTTCACTTTTTTATTTCCATATTACATACTTATACTCATTGTTTCTGTTATGTGATTTTGCATGAAAAACAAGTACAACATTTAAAGAAATTATTCGAATTTATGCCTTTTATTCACTACACAACGATCGTCAATTCTTATCTTAATATTTATGTGTTATTTCTTATATTCACTATCGTGTGCGGCAACATGGGCAATATTGCCGGTAAAATACCGGGAATATTGCCAAAAATGCTGGCATTTATGGCAATTTTACCCAAAACAATATTTTATTGTATATAATGTAGATTATGGCCTGTAAACACTAATTTTAAGTGCTGTACATAGTTTCCGTACTTAATTTGACTTACAATTAAGCAATATTCCCAAATATTTCCACTCCCGGCAATATTGCCACCAATATTCCCACTTTGAGCAATATTGCCGGCAACGGCACATCTCTAGTCCCGCATGACGAGAACCTCGTGAAAGCAGAGAAAGATAAACAATTCAAATATCTAGATCTGGCTCGCGAGGTTGTCGACATGTGGGACGTGAGTACAGCAGTCATTGTGCCGATAGTCGTGTCCGCCAATGGCTTAATTGCCAAGAGCCTCGACCAACACCTGAGGAGGCTCGCGCTTGGCAGCTGGATCAAGGGCTTGATTCAGAAAGCGGTACTCGTTATATTACTTTACTCTATGGCGGTACTCCTAGACACGGCGCGTATTGTTAGGAGGTTCCTCTCTCAAGAGCCCTGACCACCGGCAGCTCGGACCCTGTTCCCAGTGCTGGTGGCTTACTATTTTTATATTTTTAAATGTTTTTTAAATTAGAATATTTAAAAATGTAAATAATATGTATTATAAATGAATAAACGGAATAATAGGGGAGATCAAAAGTCTGTTGCGCTCTCATTTGAACCGTCATTTAAACGGCTAAAATTACTTTTTAATAGATTTTATTTGGATATTTTGTATAAACTACCTACTATTGTTATTAGTGTAAGTAATTTTTTTGATCTCTTTAGTTTAAGTCAAAGATGTCTTGTTTTCTATTTTATGTTACATTTTATTTCTATAACTTTACGATTATATAGCTATATTGTATTCAAGCTAAGAGATTTAAAACACATAGTTATATTTGAATGTCTTTGTATTCAAGAGAATGTTGTGGTGTTGTGTCGGAAGATTGTAAAAATATCCTTGCATTGTATAGATTCAATCTCTTAGTATTATATAATTGCATAGCACATGTGTGAATACTATGTACTGTAAAGCTACCATTTACATTTAGTTATCATTCATTGACTCGAATTTGCCCTGGCGGTTGAACCATCATCGGATCATTTAGTTCCCTTCAAAACCAGACTCAACCAGAGTTGAATGGTGCTGATCCATGCGTCATGTTCGTGAACGGGCGCTGTCAGTTGGGACTGGTCATCTCTTAGCGGCCCGGTTTATTCCAACTACTTTGGTTTTTAAATTGTTGATCTAATCTTTTACTCTGGACGCTCTTAATGTGCACATCTTTCTACATCGTTCTCACATATATGTATTATCTCAACATGAATGATGTAACCAAGATCTTGTAAAATATTTTGATTGAAAAGAGTGTCTATGCAGTTTCTTGCCCATTCTTCTCCATAGAGATCTACGCTTTGGAATGGGCAACTACAGTACTTTCACAAGCTATTCTGCCTTGTCTGGGACTGTAGCTTCGCCTTCTTTGTTTTTCTGACATTGAAAAGTGCCTGTTATGGTCTAATTGAAATAAATGCTTTGAGTTGAGTTGTGTACACCTATAATTGGTACCTACATAAGAACCCTAACCTGTACACTTTTATTGTTAATAGTAAAATGTATGTATTGTTGGCGTACCTATTTTAAATAAATAAATCATCGCTTCTCATCGGGAGAATTGTGGCCAAACGCAAGGGTATTTGAAAGGTTGCCAAATGGCATAAACGGAACCAAAATGTTAAAAAAACCCCGTCCGGGGGTATTAGGTGTTGGGATTGGATTCTATTTATGTAGTCCTTTTTACCCGACTGCCAAAGAAGGGTTATGTTTTTCGCAAGTATCTTGTTTCTTTGTAAATTTCATTATTGTGTCTTTCGGCCTCATTCGGGGTCATAAAGAATATTTGAGTCAAGCATCTTCCGTTTCCGTGACACATCTATACAGGGTGTAAACGGACCCCTCACGAAGCCGTTAACCAAGTATTCTGTAAGTACATCAAACTAAGTATCCCTACACAAAAATTATTGCTGGGAACAACTTTTTTTTTGGGGTACCTTTTACGGTAAAACTCAATGTATGTAACGCATTCAAAACACTGTGCTTATGGATGCATTGAATAGTAAACGGGTCATAGAGGTATTTTTTAATTACCGCCATGACCCTTTTACTATTCAAAGCATCAATCAGCACCAAGTTTTGAGTGCGTTACATTGAGTTTTACCGTTATTTTATAATAATAAGCTATTTTAATTTTGATAAACGCGAATGAAACTATACTAGCTAGTTTAAAACAAAATAGTGTTCAATTTAGTTTTTCTTAAAATGGCGGATAGAATACAGACGCGTAGTCGTAAAGGTTCTGTTTCGTCATCGGGTTCGTCGAGTTCCTCAAGTTCCTCTGAATCATCACCGTCGCCTTTAGAGGTTGAACAGGTTGCAAATTCCGAAAAAAGCGTTTAAAAAATGTTTTGATGATTGGATTATTTTGGCGTACTTAAATGTATCGTTTCTGAAATAGCATACTTTGAAGGCGATATTATCAATTACAACAATGAACAAAGTAATGCGTGTACCCATAATGCCGCAGATGGAGTTGCAACGATTTAAAATTTTATTAGATTTTAGTGTAATGGTGGTAATTTGGGCACAAAAATCAGGGTTTTAAAATTCATCAATAATATGTTTAATTTAATGAATATTTTGTTTCTTACTTTATTTGGCATTGCAATTGGTGTACCTATACGCCTCTTTTGGATCAGACAGGTTTTTTTTAGCATAATTATTTTAGATTCGTCCTTTCCGGCTGTTTGTTTGTCTGTCCTTCCGGAACTTAATAAGAACACATCAATCAACATCACAAGGTTTTGATTTAATAATGTAACGTACAGACGCCAGCACATCAAGCTACTACAATGTGACAATTTTTTTAATAGATTTTCAACTTTATCCCTGAAGCTTTAGGTTCAAGGTTGACTGGGAAAATTTGACAGTATCGGCTAGCTTGATGTGCTGGGGTCTATACCTATTAAACATGGGTAAATGAAATAACTTATAAAAAAAAAATATTATTTAAAATTACATTATTGTTGCACCTTGTAGATAAAATAATTTACACATTATAAATAAATTAACTTATTCGATAACTCCTTAAAATTGGATATATTATGTCTAGGGCTTCGTTAATTTCACCTCTTGTTTTGCCACCTGCAAATTAAAAGAAAAATACACCAATTACACACAGTTGAAAACTTTGTAAAACTGTTGGATTCTATATTTAAGTTACGTTTACATACGTAAAATTTTTTACTTTACCCTTTTTGCTTGTGTCATTGACTATTTTACCCTTTCTAGTTGTGATATTCCGTTGTAATGTCCATTGAATTATATAATGTATAAATTTTACAATGTAAATTATAAGATCATTATGTCAATAACATGAAATCGATGTACATTAATTAAAAAGATGACGGCTGAATACATAACCTCCTCCTTTTCTTTAAAAGTGGTTATCCCTCCCGACTCATTTTGAAATTAATCTGATCCAGAGATGAGGGCGGCAATAACGCGGCATCAGGCCAAAACATTTGCCCCGGGGCCCGACGGAGTTCCTGGCAGCGCGCTTGCCCTCGCTCTGAAAGAGCTGGAGCCAAGCTAAGTAGAGTCCTCTCACCAGCTAGAGTCCTCTCAGCTGTGAGAGGACTCTACTCAGCTTGTCTTGAGCAGGGCCAATTTCCTAGTCAGTGGAAAACGGGTCGTCTGGTCATGCTCGGAATGGCGAGGCGTACGGGTGAGCATAGCGCTGCTAGAGGAGATGGGTAAGCTTTTCGAACGGATAATTGCTGCCCGCGTCGTCAGCCACTTTGTACAGAGAGGGGCCAGATCTACATGATGGACAGTTCGGCTTTTGGCATGGGCGCTCCACAATGGCCGCCATAATGCGGGTAAGAGACCTGGCGGAGGAAGCGCTGTCCCGGGGCGAAGGGTACTGGCGGTTTCTTTGGACATCTCCAACGCTTTCAACACCCTGCCCTGGAATTGGATTCGGGAGGCGCTACCACAGGGTGCCCCCGTACCTCCGCCACATAGTTCGAGCTTATTTAGCGGAAAGGTCAGTCACCTACAGGGGACGGCAGAGGCCGGCGCGATATGTCGTGCGGTGTCCCACAGAGCTCGGTCGTGAGCCCGGTCCCCTGGAACATTTGGTACGACTGGGTGCTTAGAGGCCAGCTCCAACCGGGAGAGGCCCTGACTTGTGACACGCTTGTCACGGCCCGGGGGAACTCGTACAGGGAGGCAGCTCCTGGTCTTTCACGGCCGCCGTGATCACATATTGTGGTCGGGGGGACCCCAAGTTGCTGTGGAGTCCATTATGAAGTAACTGGGATTGGTGCTCGACAGCCGTTGGGACATCGGCCCCGACTTCCGGCGTCTGGTGCCCAAGTTGATGGGCGCGGTTGGCGCGCTCGCTACGCTGCTTCCCAAGCTTGGGGGCCCGAGCACCTTCTGTAGGAGATTGTACTTAGGGGTTTTGCGATCCATGGCCCTGTACGGCCCTGGTGTGCGCCTCTGATCTGACGGCCGGCAGCATCGTGATGCGGCGAAAACCGCAGAGGGCGATGGCCGTCAGGTCTATTAGGGGTATCGTACAATCACCTACGAGGCGGCTTGTGCACTGGACGATGGCCGCCCTGGCCCCTAGAGGCGAGAGTCCTCGCGTCACTGTACCGATAGCGCGAGGAGGCGCGGACGCGGGGCGAAGTCGCGTGCCAGGCTTTTGCGCCCTAACTCGCTACCATCAAGGCGATCCGACCCGTGCTCGACGAATAGCTCGAGAGGAGGCACGGCTCCCTGTCGTTTCGGGCGACGAAGGTGTTCTCGGGGGATGGTTGCTTCCGGAAGTTACTGTGTCGCTTAAACTGGGAGCCGGACGCTCGGTGTCATCACTGTGTCCACTGTCTGGAGGACAAGGCGCGCGAAGGGAACACCGGGGTGGTTTTTAGAGTCTGACAGATCCCTGCGCCCGCCCCAAGGTGGAGGACAACCGTGAGGATTTTCCACCCCAGAATAAAAATTAAAGGGTTGAGTTGTTCGGATCGAGTTGTAGAGGTTGTGTTGTCAAGGTCTAGTTGTCGGAGTTTGGCCAACCCTCTTAACTCGACTCGACCGTTGGGGTCGAGTTCAGTACGGGTGGCAGTGCACCCTAAAACATTACGAAGCCGTTAAAGTGTACTCCGAAATAGTGCGATATCTTAAATAATTCAAGCCTTCGGCAATTGGCTCGCATTTGTTTGTGAAGAATATGACGATAGACGCAATAATACAATAATTATGAGCAGTGTTAGCCTTTGAGACAATCAATAAGTCGAATTATAAGTTTGTATTAGAACATAAACATCTATAATATTACTAGCTGTTGCCCGCGGGCCGCGATCTTCATCCACTTGAAATTAGCGGTGTGAAATATACTTTACGACCGTATCACTATTCTCATACCTACCAAATATACACAAAAATTTCATAAAAATCAGTCGAGCCGCACAGTGGGTCGAAACGATGATTTTAGTGACTTAGGGATTAACTTGGTGTTTTTACTTTTTTCTTTATGCGGATCGATAGAGCTCATTAACCTCAATAATAATTGTTCTGATGCTTTTTTTCCTAAACTTGCTCCTTTGGGTGGAAAAATGCATTTTGTTATTTTTTTGTATGAAGCGGATCAAATTAAATTAAATTCCTGCTAAGTGGCGAGTGATCCCGCTTTGAAACTATATTTTTCTTAAAGCTTGTCCAGTCTACTATCATTTGATGCTTTGAACATTTGCATAAAGTTGCAACACTGCCAAATAAATGGATCGAAAAAAATGAAAAAATACATTGAATAATTTTCATTTTCTTAAGTTCTTTTAAGTTAAAATTGATGTGGAATAGTAAGTAAAAGCACTTGTTTTGAGCTCCAAAAATTCTGTACGCGCTTTTGTTCAAATATAAGTGCAAGATGGGAACGAAGTAGTCGCACGTTAGCACCGTTTTTAAGAAGAAATGGTGATTGGTTAGAAAGTGCGATAAACTGGCCCGAAGGAGTAATACCTGAAACTGTGAACTCTGAACAGGAAAGGCTTGAGATTTGTGATATTGAAGATGTTGAAAATCTACCACCATCTACTACAGAAGCTTCAACATCTACATTTACACCTCGAAAACCTTTCGAAGAATTGGGCTCCAGGCAAAAACGAAGACGCGTTGACCAAGTAAACCAATCGCTTTCGTTATCCCCGGATGAACTGAAAGCTACTACAATTGCTAGTTTAAGAAACACTAGAAATGAGGATGTAGGAAAAATAATGAACCATTTGCTAAATCACCCTGAAGATCTAGAAAAAGTTAAGCAGTGTTTAAGTGCAAATAAGGCAAAAAGTATTACATATTCACCCGATAAAGCACTGGCTTTATTAGTTTCACTTAAATTAAGTAAGTGGCAATATATAAGCCTAAGAGAAGCAGCCAGTGAAAATGGGTCTGATTTATACCCTTCTTATTATAAAATTAAGCAAGCAAAGTCAAACTGTTATCCAGGGAAAGAAGACATAACCATAACTGAAGAAGGAGCTGCTATTAAACTGCAAGCATTACTCAACTTGACGGTTTCTAGGCTTTTAGATGTAATTGCTTTGGATTTGGAGTCGGCAACAGAGTTGCTGCTTATAAGCAAATGGGGCTTTGATGGAGCCTCAGGTCAAAGCAATTACAAACAAAAGACTGAGACAGAGTTTGATGACTCTACTATTTTGATGACCAGTCTAGTTCCTATAAGGCTTCAACAATCTGATGGAACAATTGTTTGGGAAAACGACCGACCATCATCGACTTTCTATTGTCGTCCGATAATGTTTAAATTTACCAAAGAAACTCAGACAATAGTGGCAACTATAAAGGGTAACATAACAGAAGAAATAGAAAGACGTCAGCCAACAAGAATCCACCAAGTAGAAGTTAAGCATGAATTGTACCTGACGATGATAGACGGCAAAATAACATCATATTTGTCGGATACATCTGCAGCTATCTGTGATATTTGCAAAGCAAAACCGTCAGAGATGAACAATTTAGAGGCACTTTCTCAAAGAGAAAAAAAACGAGGAAATGTACCAGTATGGTATGTCATCCTTACATGCCTGGATAAGATGCATGGAGTGCTTCCTTCATATCGGTAAATATAATTTTATTGCTTCATATTTTTTCATGTTTGTAGTTTCCTGTGAGATTATTTTTAAGTGACATTTTCTTTGCAGCTTATCGTTTGGAATTCAAAAAATGGAGTTGCAGAGGCGACGACAAAGAAAAACTGTCCCTCAGAAAGAGTGCTATACAGCAAGCATTTAAGAGGGAATGCGGTTTACTCATCGATATAGTGAAACAAGGAGTAGGCACAACCAATGATGGCAATACTGCCAGAAGATTTTTCAGGGATGCAGCAACAACAGCCCGCATAACAGGGATTTGTGAAGATTTGATAGAAAGGTTCTACGTGATTCTTCAAACCGTTGCATCTGGAGAACGCGTGGACCTTTCTAAATTTTCCGAATTTTGTAAAGATACGGCAGAATTGTATGTTACCTTGTATCCCTGGTATTATATGCCTTCCAGTGTACATAAATTGTTGGTACATG
Source organism: Noctua pronuba (assembly GCA_905220335.1). Classification (NCBI taxonomy): domain Eukaryota; kingdom Metazoa; phylum Arthropoda; class Insecta; order Lepidoptera; family Noctuidae; genus Noctua; species Noctua pronuba. The sequence goes on along the minus strand of LR999903.1, from coordinate 10,873,749 downwards.
GGAGTGATATAATAAAGAACTTTGGTGTCATACCTATAGGGAAACTGTCGGAAGAGGCAGCGGAAGCTCGTAATAAAGATTTTAGGAAATATAGAGAGATTCATTCTAGAAAGGTAAGTAGAACGGCGACAAATGAGGATATTTTACACAATCTTCTTTTGTCGTCTGATCCAAAGATCACAAGTCTACGGCCTCGATTGGCGAAACAAAATAGAATGGTTCTCTCTCCAAAAGTCAAACGAGCTTCTGCTGAGATTTCCTTCAGAATCCGATTTAGATTTTATTGATGTAAATAATTTACAAGACAGACAGTCATAGCGATAGTGAATAAGATTATTGGTGGATTGTAAGTTTCTTGTTTTTTTTTTTTATTAATTTGTATGTCATGACTGAAAAGAAATAGTAAATTTGTTGTTGTTAGTTAGTTTTAAGTTTTTACCTTTAGTAAATTTGTATTTGCATGTACCTTTACTTACTTTTCAGTATTAAATCTAATTTTAAAGATTTTATAAGTTCATTAAATAAACAAATAGAAATGAATACTTCCACATTTTTAAATAATACGTACTTAGTAAATTCAAGCAAATTAGGGACCTTTAAATGTATTGTCGTTAGTCTTTAAGTAATTATGTGAGTTATTAAGTGCTTTTACTTACTATTCCACATCAATTTTAACTTAAAAGAACTTAAGAAAATAAAAATTATTCAATGTATTTTTTCATTTTTTTCGATCCATTTATTTGGCAGTGTTGCAACTTTATGCAAATGTTCAAAGCATCAAATGATAGTAGACTGGACAAGCTTTAAGAAAAATATAGTTTCAAAGCGGGATCACTCGCCACTTAGCAGGAATTTAATTTAATTTGATCCGCTTCATACAAAAAAATAACAAAATGCATTTTTCCACCCAAAGGAGCAAGTTTAGGAAAAAAAGCATCAGAACAATTATTATTGAGGTTAATAAGCTCTATCGATCCGCATAAAGAAAAAAGTAAAAAAACCAAGTTGATCCCTAAGTCACTAAAATCATCGTTTCGACCCACTGTGAGCCGTTTCGGAGGAGTGCGTCCACAAACACCGTGACACGAGATTTTTATACATAAGAAGATTATATTTACTAATGAATTGAAATGTGTTTTAAAAGCTATACCCACAGAAGATTTTGAATTATTTAAATATAAGTATAAGTGTATGTATACTTTACCTGTAAATACAATCTTTCCGTTGACAAATATTAGTAAAACCACTCTAGGGCGTACCATTCTGTAAACAAGACCTGGAAATAATTCTGGTTCATAAGATGCAAATTGGCCATGTGCTTGTTGTAGTGCCTCTAATCTTATCGGAAATCTCAAATCAGCGGTAGCAATAAAATTTTGAATTTTGAAGTCCAAAAACTTTGCCTGAAATAAAATAACCAAAATTACTATTATACCAAGACTATTTTAATTAAGTTTTGCGTTCAAATATTCAAATAATAAATAGTGGGTAAAAATTTCGCATTAAAAAAAATCGAGATTACTCGAATTTCAACATCAAACTCAAAACTGTGATGTGGACATAAAGTAATTTATAAAGGATTTCGCGACTTCAAAACTAGTTTATATTATACATTAGTTTTGGCTCATTCAACTTCTAACATTCGGTAAAACAGTGATCTAACTAAGATGACTTCACAGTTGGCGCAAGATTTTCTGGAGATTTCTGTGGACTTGTATTTACTCCCAGGCTCCCAGCTGGCTTAAAAATTTGAATATAGTTGGAAATATATTTAGAGAATACCAAAATTAAGGAATATTCGTAAGCACTAGTTCCTTCGTATAAGATTATGATTTGTTATAAGTACATACAGGATATCCAAGTTTGTGAATAATCCGAGCAAATTTTCTGGCAGCTATATAGGAGTCATGTTCATTTCTTAGCCCAGTGCAGAGTACTTTTCCAGATCTGTAAGTATAAATATTTTTTAACATGAGGGAACTTTTAAGTAACGACAATAGGGTATGGTCTGTTCCAAAAGTATTTTGAAGGTGTTACTAATGGCTGATTCTATAAACAACAGGGGGGCTTTGTTCACTCACTGTAAGCCCCTATGACCCACTTCGAACCTAACCTTTGAAAATATTCAAAAACTATTAAAATGCTATTCATTTAATACATCAATTTATGCAAGAATTGTTGTCCAATACAGATGCTTTTTTACACTTTCTAAAACAATTCGGTAAAACTACCATGCAAAATTATTATAGCTCATGACCAAATCGGGCGGGTTTAAGCGCTTGCCAAGGACGGTCCGTGGATGGGTGACCGTTTATTAGTATTACATACAGAGTTTCCTCTAATAATATTACATATAGTTTCCTCCGTGCTTCGGAAACAACGCTAAGCCGTTGGTCCTGGCTGTCATTCGAGAATCTTTGAAATTTTATTGTCGTGGGGTTGACCTGTAAGGGTCGAGTCACAGATAACGTCCTCTAGATAGACATTTTATTTGTATAGGGGTGGAGCTGTTTTGACACGATAATCATTACCTTTTGTGAGTAATTACTCACAGAAGGTAAGAATTTAACCAATACAAGTTTTTTTTACACTTTCATCAGTCTTTTAGAACAAGACCATAATGGTCTACTCCAGTGAGTAGACCCAATAGTTACACAATAGTTTGTGTCACAAATAAGATTTGTTTTTTTTTTACCTAAACACCAGTGCTGTAGCTCTTGGATCAATTATTTTCATGACAACCCCATGGAATCTTGCTGGATTATATTCGGAAAATCGTGTTCTGCAGTAAATATCTAATAATTTTAATTCACAACCTAAATTTATAGTTGATACACAGTTCCTGTAACAATCAAATACATATATTAAATCTAACCTGCTTAATTTTTTGTATACTAAGCTAAAAGCAACCCATCACAATATCTATATTCCAGTGTCACTGAGTGCTGTTACTGCTACTAAACAAATCATTTTTCATGCATTGCTGTTTGTTTCATACTTTAGGTATACCTTGAACAAACAATGTACGCAAATAAACAATAAATCACAAGGGATATGGTGCCCTTTCAATGAGATATTTAGAGGTAAAGACAGCAATATGAGAAATTTATTTATTTACTTAGTGACCGAAGGTTCGGTTTCAGTTTTGGCTCAGTTTCTGTTAAAAACTGCAATAGTACTCAGCAGCAATTTTTTTTTGCAATAGGTGTTATTACATTGGGTTGATGCAGCATTATGTGATAACAATATAATGTGATGTGATATCAGTATTAATATAGCAATAACACAAAGTTACTTACTGAACTTTTATGCTGTTCTTAGCTTGGTCTGTTCCACTCACCATTGGGGTGATAGCAGTCATTGCACTGTGAGGATTTATGGCTTGTGGTGTAAAAGTACTGTGTGTTGGTGTAAGTGCCACCTCCCCAGCAATATAAGACAGTGAAGTTGGCATTGCAGGAGTAGTAAGTGAAGACCCACTGGCTCCAGAGTGAGCGGGAGTATGATGAATATTTGTACTACTATTCCCATTCTGATTTGATACACTGCTAATTACAGACACTCTGTTCATTGAAGTGACACCTTCTGTGTCATCTTGTGAATTATGTTGATTTATTTTTGCAGCTGTTTCTTCATTGCTAATTTCCATCTGCTAAGTAGAGATTTATATTTATTATTCTTACAGTATCAGTATAGTACATCCTAACTACTTTTCGAAACAGGTTACAAAAACTCTGAACGTAGGGAGCAAAAGGCTGTTGCATGGTAATGACTAGACTGATTATGGCAGTTATTTTAGGGTTCCGTACCTACCGAAAAAACGGAACCCTTATAGGATCACTCGCATGTAAGTCGGTGACCAAAAGAAGGACCTATAACGTAAATTAATGAATTTTAAACATGGCGGCCACTTTTGGGGGCATTAGAAAATGAAAAAAAAAAAGTTTTGCAAACTATATCGTGTTGCATATCAAATGAAAGGGCTCATTGTGAGCATGTCAAATATAATAAATATTTTTTAAATCATTTTAAGATAAATAGTTTTGAAGTTATTTAAGCAAATAGGCGAAAATTGGTGTCATACTTTCTAGCGGTGACATGACTTTATACGAACTTCAGTCTAATGTCTAAAATATCTTCGAAATTGTACGCTAAATTAAAAAAAATGATATAAATAATACTAATAAGAACTCGATGCCCTGGATAGGAGAGTTCGTACACTGCTGACTGCAAACCAGATGCATCACCCACGATCATCCCGCGGAAAAACGGGGGTCGAGGCTTTTCAAAGGCGAAGACCCTCCCAGCCGCGAGGCGCACAATTTTTTTTTAATCCAAGGTGGGTATGCACCAAGATGTGGTCGCAGTGGACAAGGGACTCAGCCCACTGTCCATGGCTAAAGAGAACTGGCGCAAACCTGTAGTACTTACTACCAATGACCGCAAGGAAGTATGGCAAGACAAGGAGCTTCACGGACGCTTCTACCGGGCTCTTCATGGGCCTGATGTAGATTTTCTAGCGACAGTGTCCTGGCTACGTTTCATCGACCTCTTTGGGGAAACTGAAGGTTTTGTCTGTGCGATTATGGACGAAGTTATTTTGACGAACAACTACCGGAAATATATTATGAAGGAAGGGACGGTAGACGTGTGTCGGGCATGTCACCGTCCGGGTGAGTCCATTAGACATATTATTTCCGGTTGTTCTCGTCTAGCTAACGGCGTGGACTTGCACAGGCACAACCAAGTAGCCAGAATTATTCACCAGCCACTTGCCTTGAAATATAAACTTGTGGAATCTGAGGTACCATACTACAAGTTTGTGCCCGACCCAGTTCTCGAGAAAGACCATGTCACGCTGTACTGGGATCGGTCTATCATTACTGACAGGACTATTGTCGCCAATAAGCCTGACATAGTGCTGATAGACCGATCAGTAATGATAGTTGATGTTACCGTCCCGCATGACGAGAACCTCGTGAAAGCTTTTTGTTGCATTTATGATGCTTATTGTGACTTTGTGACCATTTTAAGTTGCTTATAATCCGGACTATATAACGACATAAGATGAAAAATGTATTTACCTCATTATTTGAATTAGTGGTCCAATCAGGTGTAGGGACACACGGAGTTGGTCTTCTCTCTACATTCTGTGCTGATATTGGTTGACTTGTAATTTCCATATTTGTGCAACCAAATTGTACACTGGTGAAAATTGACTTTACAGTAAGCACTGCCGAATTTGATGATTTAATTGTTCAATTTTAAAATCGGCGTTTAATCGTGGACAAAATAAAAAAAATAACGCTTAATTCGGAATTAAACGTGGGATAAACAAACTTGGACTCGTATCGTATTCAGTCAAATTCAGTTGCTACTGTTAGCATTAGTAGTCTATGATTGTCATTGCTTGTTAGGTAGTAGATGGCCGCTGACACTGACAAGAGTGACAGTCATAGACTACTATTATATACCTGACCAGTGTTGCCAACCCGAATTTTAGAAAATTAGTAGATTATGTGCCAAATGTTAGTAGAAGTTGGTAGAATGTAAAATGCAAAATTGGTAGATCTACCACCTCAATTTAGAAGATTTTTTAAGATTAAAAATGCATGAACTGTTCTCAAAATGTTTATTCTTGGAAATTATACAATTTTTTTTTGAAAATTTTTAAATGTTCTGCGCTAGGCTGCCCGTTGTTTGCTATGAATCTTTTAGTACGCAACAATCCCTCTAGAGTCTCCGTGCAAATTCTATTTCTCTGGAAGGTTTCCATATTATTAATTGCAGTAAACAATCTCTCAACGTTGGCGGGCGCGAAATGGTGCGAACTCGAAAGGCGAATTGTTGTACCCGTTATATTACTTTACTCTATGACTGTTGCTGACGTTTTTTTTTTTAGGTCTATGGTGGTAGACTGAAGTGAAAATTGGTAGATCTACCAAAAAGTTGGTAGATAAAAGCTCACCAAAGCGCTGTCGCATTACAAGCCGCAAAAAAAATCAACAGCAATCCTCAACCTCACTAGAAAATTATGTACAATGTCGCCCATACGCATGTGACCGCCGCGCCCGTAATTTTCTCAATATTCATGAAGAATTGTCGAAAATAAACTTCAAAAGGGGGGGTCTATCTATAACATTTTTCATGTTATTCAATTTTGAATTTTTTAAGTAGAGTTTGTAGATTTGCTGATATATTCTGTGATTCTCAAACGTCAACGTCAAATCTACAACGTCAATGATAATAATGTCTTTTGTCCAAATATAATAAATTAATAAAATAAATAAAGTAAACGGTCAGTGAGTCGTCTTAGAGGCAAACTTTTATCTTGCTGGCAGAAGAATTTATTTATGGGGTCTTCGACTTTTTGATTTATTCAACTGTGCTCTTAGAAAAATATAAATATGTATAAATTAATTTCCCAAAATACTATGTAAATTTTTTGAAAATGTCTTGTCAAGTAGAACAAATAGCTGACTGTGGCGATATATCCAGTTTAGGAAGAGCACTGTTTATATCAGAAAAAGAAGGTATTTTATGTGAGTTTTTTTACTTTCTTCATTTTATTGATATTCTTTCTTTATTAATGTTTACACTTTCAGACACAAAGTGGCTGCCACAGTGTTCCATTTCTTTGTCTTCCTGCAGCAGCTTATTGGCAGTCGGATATAAGAATCGTCTCTGTCTACTTACCAATCAATGGATTAGTCTGACCAACAGTAACACATTTCTTATATCATGGAGTGGAACTTTACCTTCAGAAATAACAGTGGTATTGGCATTACCTATATGTCCATCACAGCAATCTTCTCAGGTAAATACCCAATGCTCTTAGCAGGGGCGTGCATTGCAGGTAGGCCCTGTCTACTTGCCTACCTCATAAGATCCAATTAAACTATCATAAAACACTTTAATAAGTATAATGGATGATCACTGATATATTTTATTTATGGAGTTGTAGTGATGTTAAAGAAAGTAGCTAATAATAGAAGGTACAATATGCAGTACCTACAGTAGATTTGCATTTTAATTTGAATTTCCCGGCTCATTCCTATGTAGGCAAAAACTACAGAATGCCACCTGCAACAATTTGGAAAATATTGTTATAATTTGCTTACTTATTTACAGAATGGACCCGATTGGTTCTGCATAATTGTTGGCTTTAAAAATGGCAGTGTTGGATTCTATACCAATACTGGTCACTTGCTGTTACTAGAAAAATTAGATGACAAGCCAGTTTTGAAATTATCTTGCCACACTGGGACTTATGGAACTTTACCTGATGATATACATATATTGTTTCAAACTTGTGAGTGTATTATCTCAGGGTCAAGCTTGTACCAAACACTCAGGAATGCCAAAGCACAACTAGCCCGAGGTATTTCTACTCAATTATAATCACAATGTATTCAAAACCAAATTTGTTATGCTTCATGTTATGATTTGAAATAATAATTATAATTTTCTGGACTAGGCACTTCTTTAGTAAAAATATAAAACATCATTGTTATAGTTCGAGCTGGTATCCTTGCGGACTACTCTGTGGATAGCCGAAGCATCAATATACGAAAATGGATGTTCTCTGAACAAGAAGTTATGAATGATGCTGCAGTTGTAGGACTAGATCTCAAAAACACTTACGACCACCTGTTAGCAGCATCCACTTACGGAGGATATGATGTTTGGTAATTAAAATTCAAAGTTTTTAACCAACTACAATTTTTTTATCTGTTTCTTCTATGATGATTAATACAAAAACGTGTATTTTTGGACATTGGTTGTTTTTGATAGGGTTTCATACCCTAATGTCAAAAATGTTGATCACTTCCTTACCCAAATCAGCACTGTCCGGCCTTGTGAACAAGCGCTCATAGATCCTACGTGACCATGCGCCGGGCTACCGGGACACACCAGACACGGCGCAAAGTTGAACCGGGCGGAACTTGAAAAAGCATCCAGTGTAGTTAGCCGATTGGTTTTCAACAATTCATGCATCCCGGTTTGGTAGCATTTTTTCATAATTCACTAGTTTAGCGGCTCTTAGATGCTTTACCTTTCTTCAAAATTCCATCCCGTTTGACAAACAGACATGTATGTCTGACTAGCGACGGCTTTTAGACAACATTCATTGCAAGTTTATGCCAAAGAAGTACCTTTTTTTTCTAAAAAACTATATTTTAATATTACAGGTATCGTTCTGTGCCACCTGTCAACACTTTGATACTTGGAGCAGGTGTTAAACCATATATTGGTTTTCATTATGCTCTGGAAGGAGGAACTTCTCCCCCTCTGCAAGATGTGGCTAGAGCTGTTGCAAATAAAATCAAGTCTGCTCTTCCGTAAGTATGAGATAACGCTTATAGTATAAATAAAGTGTTTACATACGGGGTGGTCCAAATAGTGACGGGGTGGTCTAATGCGAAAATATCCCATGTATGTTCCGCGATTCTTGATTGTTTTCGAGTTATAATTCGTGAATCGGCCTATAGTCGAGTGCAATTAGACTGCACTGCTGACTGTGTTTTTCTGGCTGCTGATTGTGCTTTTGTGTGCACTAAATAAATGTTTTATCTATCTATCTATCTATCTATCTATCTATCTATAAGGTGGAACGAAGTTTATAGTGGTCGGATTTTCATGGGGTTTTTTTTATTGAGTTCCTAGAGTTGTGGAGACGAAAGTTAAAAAAAAAAAAATTCTTTTGAATTTTATTTTTCGTATAGGAATAACTTGAAATTCGCCGAATTTATATTGTGTCGTAATAGTGAGACCTGTGTGCATCCATTAAACGGGAATTTGGTCTGTTTCTTTGTTCATTGTTGTTGACGAAACGCATTTTTCCAGATTTTTTAATGAAAATTTCCAATTTTTTCAATTATTTCTAAAATACCGAGTTTTAATATAAAGATTTATTTTGTCATTGGTAACTGATACTTTTTCACAGATAACTGGACGTAAAAATGTTCATGAAATCCATATTTACGAGTGAAGTGACTAAAAATTAATTCGCAAATATCAGGAAATCGTCTATATAAAAGATAAATAAGGCCATTTTTCTCAAAATATTTCTATGGTGGTCATTGTAAATATTATCCTGAAAATATCCTTATTATATTAGCTATCCACAGAGAACACAAAATGAAAAAAATATTTGGTGGTAAGTACTCGATAAATGTTGATTATTGCTGACGAAGGTGGAATGGGGCCGCAGGTAAACTCACAAAAATTATCGTAATTGTAACGTAACCATTTCTCATAATTTCTAATTAGAATTAGAAGCAAGCTTAGTTCTCTGCGCCCCATTTTATATCAATACCGATACCGATACCGCTCCCAATTCTTAGCGATAGATCCCTTTTGTCATGTTTTGCTTTCTCAGCAGTAACTGATATTTAACAAGTATTCTTGAATATTTTTCTAGTTATTATACCTTATTAGATTGCTACTAAAATGAGGTTTTGGAGAATAATTTGCACATTGAGTTACATTGACAAATTTCGGAAAAAAAATGCCTTCATTAACATAGACGATTTTCTGATTTTTGCGAATGAATAATTTTAAGTCAATAAACGCGTGAATATTGTTTTCTTGAACATTTTCTTTTTCAGTTATCTGTAGAAATGAATCTGTTACCAATTTAAAAAAAAAAATCTTAGTCTTAAATTCGGTAACTTAGAAATTATTGAAGAAAATGGGATATTTTCAAAGAAAAACTTGAAATATGAACATTGAACAAATAAACTGACCAAATTGGCATTTAATGGATACACACAGGCCTTTCTATTAAGCCTCAATATAAATTCGTCGAATTTCAAGTTATACATAAAAGAACAAAAAATATTACAAAGGCAATTCAAAAAAAAAAAAAACTTGCGAGCGGCGAAATTTTTTTTTTAAACTTTCTTCTCTACACCTCTAGAAACCCAATAAAAAAATTCCCATGAAAATCCGACCACTATAAATTTCGTTCCACCTTTTGAGTATTTTTTGTCTAATTGCACTCGGCTACTATAAAAGTCATTTGATTTATTTATTATTCGAAATCATGTCATTATACTTATTTTTTTACTCTTGATGCTAAACTCATTAGAAAATGCCTCGACTTATTTATTTATTTATTTATTTATTTTACTATTTATGTACACACAGTAGACAACACAGGAAAATAACATTATAATACATGAGTACAAAGGTACTGCTTATTTCATACGAAATTTCTGCCAGCAGACCTGCAAAAGGAGAAATGAAAAAGAAATGTAGACAATAGTGTGTGAGAAAAGGAAGAGAATAATGAGTATATGTGCCTTACCTAACTTAACCTAAAATATTATATATAACTACACATATAAGTTAATATTAATATTATTTCTTAACGTTAAAGAATGTGAAAAAACTGTGTAAAAAATTAAAATTACAAAAAGCTGATTACAGATTGCCTAAGGATTGTTAAAGGGTTATTATTTGGTTTGATTAAAGGGGCTGGCTGGGAGGGGGCTCTACAGAAAACACAACGACTGGTAATGAACCGTTAGTTCGTACCGAACCGTTATCGATGCGCAACGGCTTATATGATGGTCAGCGACATGGCAACGTGGTGGCTGTGTCGCCAGATCGACGGCTCGCGGCCATAGTCGACAGCTTCGGACGCGTTGCGGTCCTAGACGTTACACGAGGACATTTAATTAGACTCATCAAAGGATGCAGAGATGCTCAGTGTGCATTTGTTCAAGTATGTGTATAAATTTATAAAATTAAGTTATCATCAGTCTTCAGCAGTCCACTGCTGGACATAGGCCTCATCAATCGCACGCCACTTAACTCGATTTACCAGCCGATCGTTGCTACCAGCCACCGTGCGAAGATCGTCACTCCACGCTGCAATCTATACATATAAAATTCAAAGTCCTGACTGACGACTGATATATCAATGCACAGCTCAAACCGATGGTCCTAGAAACATGAAATTTGGAGGGTGTATTCTTTGTAAAGAGTAGGTCTAGGTATCCACTAAGAAAGGGTTTTTCGAAATTCCACCCCTAAGAGGGTGAAATGGGGTGTTGAATTTTCTGTGAAACTTTTTTTTCTCTGAGTCGATTGACTTGAAAATTTGTGTACATACTCTTCAGTTGAAATTATGAGACACGTGTATCACAGTTTTTCCAAAATCATCCCCCAATATAAAATTCAAAGTCCTGGACTGACTGATATATCAACGATTCAACGTACAGCCTAAACTGCTGTTCTTAAAGACATGAAATTTGATGGGTGTACTCTTTGTTAATATTGGGTATCCCCTATGAAAGAGTTTTTCGAAATTCCACCCCTAAGAGGGTGAAATGGGGTGTTGAATTTTCTGTGAAACTTAATATTTTCTGGGTCGATTGACTCGAAAATTGGTGTACACACTTTTCAATTAAAATTATGAGACATTACTTTGTATCAGTTTTTCCAAAATCATCCCCAACAGAGTCAAATAGGGCTTCGAAGCTCACTTAGACGGGCGCATGGCGCGCAGTATTACGAGGTATGCTGGGCGCGGTAGTATTTACCTATTAGTAAGTAGGAAGGATTTTCTGAGGTAGACGTGTCTGTAAATATGGTTTATTCCACCACTTTTCGCATTCGTGATACGCGACGTTGATATTAAATATTATGTAAAAGTATTATGTCTTTAAATAGGTTCTTAACGAATCATTTGATTGTTGTCACCGGTGTCCAATTTCAAACCGAGGTATCAATATTTTATATATTTAATTTAATTGATATTATTATGAACTAATATTTGCAAGTTATAAGCAAGCACATGTAAATCTATGTATGTACTATACAACTAACCATGGTTTGAGTGACAACGGTGTTTACCCTTACATGCTGTACATACATAGATTACTTATTATCCCAGAAGTAAGATCCCGTGGGCAATTTCCGAACTTCACGCGGGCGAAGCCGCGGGCATAAGCTAGCTAAGTATAATATAAAAGAAAAATCGATGAGTCAAAAATAATACGAGTCCCCGTAGACTTTCTATGGGCTGATAGTTTAGTCGGGTTGTGCTGCTAGCGTGCACACTAGGCCAACTAAACGCGCTCGCAGAGTCGGCCGTTTAAACAATCGGCAAGTGTGCGCGCGGTATAAGAGCGCCACTGTACTGATATAGTAGTTGGCTGATAATTTAGTTTGAAGGCAATCGTAGAGCCCATCAAACTGATTTATCGGCCGATACCAAAACGTAATATGCACACTGGAATACATGATCATAGTGATTAAGAGCCCGACTGAAATATCAACCGATAGAAAGACTGCAGACTGTAATATTTGTAGTGTAGTTGTTATAAATAAAACTTTGAATAACAAGGTCGTCGCTTCTTTCTAACGATATTCAGCCTCCGTATGGTCGTTGATTGCTGCCAGTTGCCGCGTATCTTTAGTACTGGCCAATTTTTCTGCTGATTGCGCTGGGCGGCACAGATTTTTATCTCTCGACTTGATGTGTGTAAATAAAGTAGATAATTATTATCTAAATTATAATACCGGATACAAAAACTAAATTCAGTCTGCCTTATTGGCGTCTTGCTCCCTTTTAAATAAGTGGGTACTTTAAATAACTACAGGTTGCCCCGTTTAAATCCCATGTTTTATTTATTTTCAGATATTCGATATGGATGACAAAAAACCTCAACTGTCAGTTGTTAAGGAACTTAAGAGAGCCATATTTTTAATTATTTATAACCCTAAAAAAGGGCTCATAGATATAAGATTAATGCAAAAAGGAAACAGAGTAGCAGCATTTACCGCGACGAAAAACGGCTTACTTTTATACAACACTTGTGGTCTAGTTGGTGCTGAGAAAAATTATTCATCTAAAAAGCTCAATTTGCCCGAATTTCAATGTGTATTAATAGACCCAGACGGAAAATTGAAGAAGTTTAATATTCCATTTTTTTATGCTTTGGAAGGCGAACATTCTCAAAGATCTAAAGATCTTCACGCTTTGAGAGAATTACGTGAGTATCTCAAAAAATCATCTACAAATTCTGAGGATTTTGTTAATGAATTGCTGAAAAAAGCTATGGAATTAAAAACATTGGACCTGAAAAAACATTGCTTAGATATGTTAGTAAAAAAATATCAAATATCCCCAAAAACTGTAATGGCTTGTCTAAATTTGTTTTGGGATAGTATTGAAAATGATGAACTGAATGATCAAGAAATCGAAATAAAACACTACTTTGCAAATCTCGGGTTAGCCACTTTGTTCTTTAGACATATCAATGGAGAAAACACTGATGACATGCAAGATCTTACAACCAAAATACACACCTTTATGCATTTAAATAGAGAAAGAACTGAAACTGAAAAAATTCAACTAACCGAAAACTGCCAAGACCTATGTTTCGATCTTTTGGAGGACGATAATTGTATATTGGAGAGATTGCTGACCTTAGCACAAGAGAATAATTTCAAGGAACACCATCACGCCAGAGTAACATTTGCCGTTAACAACACCAACACATACAGAGAGTTTGTCTCGTGCTTCAAGTTAGATGAAAGCGATAAATACATTTCTTTGAAAGTTGATACAACAGAAGACCAAATCAATAATTTAGCTAGTGTCACTTTCAAGTCTATATTTAAATTAAAGAACATATCAATGTTAAGTGATTTCGTAAAAGAAAGTAACATAGACGCAAAAGAAATAGTAAAACTATTAATTATGCAGTTAATGAACATGCCGTTGGAAGATATAAGTGTTGAACTTATTGAGCAGTTCATACAAGTTTTATACTACTTGTGTAATGTTATAGAGGAGGCCACACATATAGCTTACAACGAAACATCGCCCTGGTGGCAAGATATTCGCGATGTGTTAGTAGACATGCCTTGTCCTCTGCGGAGCATGATTGTTGCAATGGCTTGTAAAGCAGTCAGTAGAATATTTGAAACGAAACGTCAAGAAATAGAAGATGATATATGGGAGTCTGTTACAAAAGAAAATGCTAAATGGGGAATACTAATCGGTAAGCTAGAGGACATTTCTATCCTTAGTATTATCCTTATGTTCAAAGATTCTTTCACTGGAACTTCCTTACCGAAATTACAAATGACTGAGTTAAATATAAATCTCAAATATATTTACACAAGAGGGAAAGGATCTGTAACGGAATTAATAGCGAAGTGGTTATGTGGAATGGGCGTTGTTCCCGAGGCAATTGTTGCCAACGAATTACTTGAAAAATATTCCAGTATGGGTATTGAATCGTCGGAAATCAACGATGACAATGAATCTGATTATCTTTTTATAGAAAACAATCGTATATATGTTGACGAAAATCCTAAGATATTTAAATGGCTCTCTCTGTTAAGACAACAATTCCCTCTAAGCACATCATCGAATTACATAATTGCAAACATGTGTTGGGAATATTCTATGGCTTGGCAGAAATCAATGAAAAATTGTGAGCAACTTGAAACAGTCCTTCAATGTCTTACGTGTATATCGGACTTACACATTAGAATGGGTTTATTTTCCATAATATGGTCAACATATATTAAGCAAGTGTTTGAAGTGAGTTGTCGCTTAGTGAACAAAGTCGGAAGACTGCCAAAAGATCCATTATGTCTTCAAGATGTTGGCTTTGACAGCACAAGCATGGTCAAATTCCTACAAATTGCGTCAAAATACTTGAATGAATTTCTAAACTGTTCAAATGTGTCGATCAATCAAAGTAAAACAAATATTCAATTCGAGAAAATTTGGGATGAAAGTAGTCCTTCTTTAGTGGAAGTGGCACAGGATAATAAAAGTATTAATACCGACATATTAAATTTAAATTATCAAATATCATGTACCGTGTACTATATGTGTCATTTTAATGTAAAGCTGTCCAAACCACTGGATATTCTGTACGATATTGATTACCAGTATATATTTGAAGCATTAACTGGCGACGTACATAGCCGAGAAATAAGCATGAAAGCATCTGAAAAATTGAGAAATCCGAGAATGAAATTTCTAACGAAACTCATTCGTTCTGCGGTAGAAACTATAACCGCATCGGAAAGTGACGGACCATACCAAACATATAATAGTGAAGAATGTCTTGCTTGGATTGAAAGAATCACCGTCCTAGCAGAGTTATGGAATATTGATATCGACTTTATAAGGCGCCAGCAGGTAAAGACGGTGTACCTAAATCTAAGAAAATAAATAGGTTTTTTGCAAATAAACTAGGTACCTAACTGTATTTGTTTACAGGTAATTTCACTTTACCATCTCGGCTATGATATGCTAGCTGAAAATATAATAGGCTTACTTAAGGAACCAGAAATAGTCCTGCCATCACTTTTGGCCATAACTACGCAAAGATTCAAGAGGAGTTTGGAACAATCGAGCAATCAGCCTGAGTGGATAGTTACAATGCCACCACAGCTTTACAAACGTCTACAAAATACAGTCAGTATTTTCCTATCCCTCCATTCAATCATCACAGAGACAGCGTGTTTTTTTTTGTACCAATTAATAAAATTAAACATCGATTTGAGTGATATGGATTGAGGTATCGCTACATTGCGGTAGCAGTCGCCTTCGGCACAGTACCTTGGGTCAGCTCTCACGGAAATGCAACTCGATGCGTCGAGGCGCACTTTTAAAGATAACGATGCAATATAGAACTTTATTGACCGCACAAAAAGTTGATTTCCGTGTCAAAATTCGAATACATCGCATGGGGCGGCGCAACGCGGATATGATTTGAATAAGTTAATTTGTATTTGCTTCGGTGTAGTATGATTTCACGCGGTTTCACGATGCGCTTCGTGGCCTCACGTCGTGAGGCAATTTGCGACCACAACTATAGACCGCTTTAATGAGTCCTCGCGAAGGTATCAGTTTAAATAGAATATTCTGAAGGTTGATCACGTATTGGTTCAATTAGTATCGTAATACCTACGTGGATTATGGTTATTTTAAAGCAAGTAACCTATGGGATACTGTTAGGACTTTGTGGACGCTTAATGTGCCTTTGATGGGGCAAGACGGAGGACTCATTAAAGCGGCCGGTCTATATCTGACCTTTTCAAGCATCATGGCGTCGCGTCTTGTGAGCTGGCCCTTAGTTGCACTTGGATAAAGTCTGTCACACTTTTGGTTTCATAATTGAAAATTAACGATTAGAGAGTATGTGGATTATAGTAATTATTAAATAATTATAATTTTCTTTTTGTTACAGACATTAGATACTTCGATACCAGCGTATCCGTCAATGGCCACAACAAAAATTGTACTCGAAAAAATACTTATACAAATAGATAAAAAAAATGCAAATAACCCTGCAAGCTCGCAAAATATCAAAACTACAGAACTTTTAATTGAAAGTTGCGAAGTGTTGGTTAGGCGTAAACTGTAAAGCACCGGCCATACGCATGGCGACCAATCAAAGCTAAAAACCAGTTTATGCGGATCTTTCGTTCAACGGGAACCTATTCAAAGCGAAGCCATGTTATACTGGAAATGTATAGCTTGATGTGACGCCGTGTGTACCCACCGGGAACATTTGCTTCGCGAACTTACTGTACATCAAGGGGTCTTGGACAAAATGGGTGTAAGTCCAACAGAATTGATATATATCTCAAATCTTAGCTCACAATATGATATTATCCAATTTTCATACTTTTGCGACAAGTACTACAGACCAGAGCAACCGTCAATTAAAAATTTTGCAATTTCCTATATTTTGTCGAATATTTGACTACAACAGTCCCCCAGCCACATAATTAAATTGCCACTGTATGAGCGCATAGGTTTTATGAACCCACCCAAAAATGATTACTTGCGAGTTGCGACCCTATGATTTGTCTGCCTGCATACAATAAGTATTGAAATAATTCCCTACGTTAAAAAAATGTTTCTTTGGGAAAGTTGTTTGTTATCGTGAGCACCCTATATAATGAAAATATTTTTAGTCTAATTAAAAAAAAGAACTGTCCTGCATTTCTTATTTTTCGAGTTATGACATTGTCGCAAACAAGTGATTTCTATTCTGTTGCCTTTATGCCCAGAGTTCGTAAAGAAACATGGTCCTTTATGTAAAATAAATTTGCGAATCCTCTCGGTTAGGCTTATGGCACGTATTTAATTGATCTACAAGTAATTCCATTTATAAATTCCTAAAAATACTAATCGATCGTTTTTTATACTCACTGTTATTTTTTTTTGTGATGTGCCTTGGCCCTAAGCCTAGTTACTGAGAGACCTGCTTGGTTGATGAATTGCTCGCTCCGCTAACGCGCTCCAGGTGTCAGTAAACCTAATGCCATTGTCACATATACGTGACGAGCAAGTGCGTGCCCTGTACGTCAAACGACACAGATATAATGACAAAATGGTAGGTGAAATTGTGGCTTGGAGTGGAGGCCACGGGCGAGCGTTTATGCTCTGTTGTTTAAAAGGTTTAAGTCACAACCCGTTGTAACCCGTTTAGGTCGTGATGTCCTAGCGCGCGACCGACTTTAACGTCGTTGTTTTAAGATAAAGAAAATCAATAATAAAAAGGGGGACCATAAGGCTCCTCAACCCCAAGCCCGTGGGCCACCATGCGGCCCGCCAACAGTGGTCATCAGCATTTCAAACACGATCGAAGCAATATTTCGTTTATTAAGAACCCATCCTCAACAAGCTCCAGATAGGAATTACAGAAATCCAACCACAGTTATGCATACTTAATTTTTTTTCTCATAATATCATCAAGATCGTTTTGTGACTGGCGTAATTTTACCCTTAGGCCAGTCTGTAAACTGAGAGGGGCAGACGCCGCCTCTTTTATTTTCTGGCCTACCACTCCGTATTTACTAAATACAAGCAATTTTACCTGCAACCCCGTAGAAATTAATGAAAATAAAATCTAACATTTTCGAGGCGGCGCGACGTGCTAAAAAGTCATGAGTTCCACCACGAATCGCTAAACGCGTTTAATGTAGAACGCATTTAAAACATCGTTCTGTTTCTATCAATCGTTAAAAGATGACAGAGAGAATGATGTTTTAAATATGTTTAGCGTTAAACGCGTTTAGCGATTCGTGGTGCAAGCGGGCCTTATAATACAAATAGGACTGAGTACCTACTCCGAAATTTACGAATTTCGGAGTACATAATGGTCACTCCGTAGGTTTACTTTTGTTAAGCTATCATAACCGAGGCGAGAGAGATAGCCCTTTGTCCCTTTCATACAATTGCCAACATAAAAATGTTAAAGATTGTAGCAAATATTACACCGACAATCACCTCGCACTACAAGTAAAATAAATTAAGTATAAGTATACTTTTTTAACTTTAAGATAAGTTTTAATTATTTTCTTTTATAGATTTACAATCTGTACATAATACGAATTTATTTATCTTAAGTAAAATAAAATATTAGTATGATTATTTGGAAGCTATTATATATTCATTATGGTAACACTGAAATCTGTCATCAATGGTGTTGTGGCGGCATTTTTGACGTCATAAGTTGTTTTGAGAAAATTAAACTACGGTTCTTTTAAGGTGAGTATAGACTACAACATTTTCTGGAGCATTTCTGTGTAATATAACGTTCTTACGAATGGTACAATACAGGCAAAAGCTCAGTTTCCAAAGCATTTCCATGTAATGTAACGTTCCTGCGAATGCTCGGCGTTATGTTACGGGTAAATCCTCCCTCGGGTCTCCCTCCGCGTCACCCCGCAACCGCGCATCGCCCGCACTCGTGGCTCGACGAAATGTTTCACCAATACGCTCGACGAAATGTTACACCAATACGCTCGACGAAATGTTACACCAATACGCTCGACGAAATGTTACACCAATACGCTCGTTGGTTTGTAACAAAGAGGCGAACGTGCTCGACGTTTAGTTCGTAAAAGGATGATACACTAGAACATATCATAGAGCGGTTCGTTGTTCTGTTACAAGTAAATGTTGTAGTCTATACTCACCTTTGTACAGTCACCATCAGATATATCGTAGCGGGCGAGGTACTCAAACATTTCGGAGCAGCATTACTTTTGCAATAAATTCGTTACACTAGATATGGCCAATAACATCAGAACATGCAATATGTCATAAACATAAGAGCAGCGACTTTTCAATACTTACTATTTTTGACAACTTCAAAGTCAATATAGCAACGAATTTAAACTGTGTAATACAGACTTAAGGTATATTTTCCATAAATGTTCCGATCTTATCGTATCTGACTGCGTCGATACCTTTGTAGTTCTGTGCTTTCTGATATTTTTAGCTCGTTATGTGTTCCGAATCTATTGAAAAGTAATGCTGTTCCGAAATATTTGAGTACCTCGCCCGCTACGATATATCTGATGGCGACTGTATCACGTCATGTAAAAGTGAATCAAATGGTGGTTGTGGCATATCATTTCACAGGTAAGGAATATTATAGATCTTGTTTACTAACAATGATTTGATTAGTGTGACCATGCCTTAAACGTTTTGCAGGCGAAAGACTCTTTATGCTTTCGTGTATTTTTCCATAAAACTATTAGTATTATGCGTATGAGTAATATAATTTGTACCTATATATCGCATTATTGAAAGCATTATTTTTGTTTGTTATAGCTTAGCCTTTATTGATAGGGGAGGTCTAAAATAAGTATCTAGATTTGCCTTTGAGGTTCGTGTAGTGTAAAGTTGTTTATATCTGATTTAACTCCTGGTTCATTCCGAAATACCAGTAAACACAAATTTTTGATGCGATTTAAACATATGTTTTATACAAGACTCAATCATCCCATTAGTCCATCACACTCTATCCAATGTATAACAGATGAAGAACCACACGAATTACAACTGGTAAAAGCATTCGCTAATTCGTATTTCATCATGCGTGTAATGCAATGCGAAACTTAGGCAGTAAGATTGGCTTAAGGCGGAAACTCCACAAAACGATTCTGTTTAACCATTTTTGATTTTAATAAATGTTTGTCACACACTTTTAGTTTTATTCTCTCCATTTTAATGTCCGAACACCAATTCAGAAGAGTAAATGGAAAAAGAGCATGGAAAGGCCAAGGTTCCCAACGAAATTCTATTTTTTTTTCTCGTAATTATTATTTCACTATTTTAAGTAACCGGTGATGTTATGCGGACACAAATAATCTCTGTCAAAACGAATCACCAACCATAAATCGCCGATCACATGTCTAACAGACAACCGAGGCATTAAACAATTTAACAGAGAAAAGGTTCTAGAGATTTGCAAAACATTCTATAAGAATCTTTATTCCGATTTATCAAAAACACAATCCATATCCCAGTGGCGTAGCGTGGGATTTTGCCGCCCGGGGCCGAATGTAATTTTGGCCGCCCCCTCTAATTTTATAATTAGTCAAGAAACGAAAGGAAAGAGTCAACATACAAAGCATTTTTTTTAAATATTAAAAAAAAAATCTATAAGTTTATTTTTCAAAGTAAAATCTTTTTTACACACGAAAACATCATTCAAGAAAGGAGGTTTCTGATGAGATGACGAGTAATAAAGAGTTAGAGAGGTATGGAAGAGGAAGACATTCACAGACAGAATTGGGATAAGAAGGGCAAGAGAATGATGATGATGATGATGATCATTTGTTCGTATGTATGTAGGTTTGTCATGTTCAATTGCTAATATAGCTTATACCTAGTGTATAAGGTTTACTGTTCGGGAAATTAATAAAAACAGCGAGCTCAAAATTTTTTTTCACATCTGATAAATTACATTTTATTTTAACTTTTCATATAGATAAATAAGCTTTTTTATCGAATTATAAATTAAAGCTTTAGATTCGAGAGTAAGTAGGATGCAAGTGCGAGCGAAGCGAGCTCGAAAATTTTAGCACCCCGCCTCGGATAGGTAACAGATTTTCTTTTCACGATTCAAACAAATGGAATTTAACATACTTTTTCTACGAATGTATAAGTTAAAGATATGGAACGATTAAGAAAACTTAGCTGTAAGAGCGAGCGAAGCGAGCTAGAAAATTTTAGCATCCCAGATAGGTTCGATTTTCTTTTTTACCATAAATACAGATATAAAAAGGGAGGCGGCAGGCTAGAAGAATTAAGTGCTTGTTTCTAGAAAATACGGGGCGGCAGACCGGAATAGACGTGAGGCTTGTATGAAAAGCCGCCCCGGGCCAGCGGCATATATTAAGGAAAATGCTCCACTTCTTGTTTGTCCTTGTTTTAGCAACGTTGTCCCGATGACTTTAGTAATTACTTGATCTGATAATTATGACCTGACGCTACCGCCTGGTTCCGCTTGCCGCGGCCTGGCTTTTGCTCTCTGCCGCCCCCTGAAATGTGCCGCCCGGGGCCATGGCCCCCCCGGCACCCCCCACGCTACGCCACTGTCAACATATATACCAACGACCAGCCAGTTAGCCCAAACACCACCCGCTTCTTGAACGCTGACGACCTTGTACTCACTTGTCAAGCAACCAACTTTGAGGAGATTGAAGCAACACTTTCTGCAGCTCTAAGTGATCTCAGCCATTATTAAGCAGAAAACGCTCTGAAACCGAATCCCTCAAAAACGTAGTCACGCGCGAACCAACTCCGTAATAAACATGCAAGTTCCAAATTGAACATCTCTTGGCAAGGGGTGCCCATCGTGCACAGTTCTCACCCGAAATACCTCAGCGTAACCTTAGACCGGACACTCACTTACAAAAACAACTATTACAATGTAAAATTAAAAATACCTGTTATGCCGTCTTACATCCACCAAATGGGGGGCCTCTCCAAAAGTCCTGCGATCCAGAGGGATGGCACTCTGCTTCTCTACTGGTGAATATGCCTGTCCAGTAGGAGACCACTCTGCGCACGCACACCTAGTGGATACAGCTCTAAATGAGACGAACCGAATAATTACTGGTTGTCTTAAACCGATCCCGTTATGAAGGCTGTATCCACTGTCCGGCATTGCGCCAACCGTATCGAGAGGACGAAGCTACAAGCTGACTCACGCCATCCAATGCATCAGTGACGTAGCGTGGGGGGGGGGGGATGGCCCCGGGCGGCGCGTTGCATGGGGCGGCAGAGAGCAAGAGCCAGAACGCGGCCAGCGGAACCAGGCGGCAGCGTCAGGTCGTAGCTATCAGATCAGGTAATTACTAAAGTCATCGGGACTAAGTTGCAAAAACAAGGACAACCAAGAAGTGGAGCAATTTCCTTTATATACGCCGCTGGCCCGGGGCGGCTTTTCATACAAGCCTCACGTATTTTCTAGATAAAAGCACTTTATTCTTCTAGCCTGCCGCCTACTTTTTTTTATACCTGTATTAATGGTAAAATGAAAATCGAACCTATCTGGGATGCTAAAATTTTCTAACTCGCTTCGCTCGCTCTTAAAGCTAATTTTTCTTAATCGTTCCATATCTTTAATGCATTCGTAGGAAAAGTATTATAAATTACATTTGTTTGAATCGTGAAAAGAAAACCTATCCGAAGCGGGGTGCTAAAATTTTCGAGCTCGCTTCGCTCGCACTTGCAACCTACTTATTCTCAAGTCTAAAGCTTTTATGCATAAGTCGATAAAAAAACTTATTTATCTACATGAATAGCATGAATAGCTTAATTTCCGGAACGGCAAACCTTATACTCTAGGTATTAGCTATATTGGCAATTGAACATGACAAACCTACATACAAACGAACAAATGATCATCATCATCATCATTCTCTTGCCCTTCTTATTCATTAGGGATCGGCGCAGTATGTCTTCCTCTTCCATACCTCTGTAACTCTTTATTACTCGTCATCTCATCAGACACCTCCTTTCTTGAAATTGTGTATAAAAATATTTTACTTTGAAAAATAAAATTATAGAAGATCATTTTTAAATAATTAAAAAAATGCTTTGTATTTTGACTCTTTCCTACGTTTATTAACTAATTATGAAATTAGAGGGGGCGGCCAAAATTACAGTCGGCCCCGGGCGGCAAAACCCCACGTTACGCCACTGCAATGCACAGCTATGTCTCAGTGCCTCCAAAGCTTAAAAGTTTTCTTGGATGCGTGGGCCCAACTAGTTCAGCCAATTTCAACGCCTCCATAGCAAGGTGCAATCTCTGGCGGTAGCGGTTTAAACCTCCTGACAACTTCAAAGATCTATCAGAAAATCTTCCACCTGGGCACGCGTTGCCGTGGCCAACATGGAAATCCTTAAACAGACTTCTAACCAAAGAGATTTAAAACACATATAGAGAGGACATTGGGAATATTGTCATACAATAATTTTCATCCTGAATATTTTCGATTTTGACACACGAATGCTACCTGACAGGCGGGCGTATGACACAGATGACACTAGACAGAACGAATTGTTACTAAGTAGAACAAGTTTTGGATTACGATTTTCTTTGTCATGACCCGTCTATAGCTCGGAAATATTTGAGTGTCTTTGTGTCATATGAATGCGACCTGACAAGGCGACGTTTCGCACTAGACTGATGGACTTGTTACTAATTTGTAACAGGTTTTGGAATTGTCAGTTTCTTGGTCTTGTCCCGTCTATAGCTAGTTATATTTGAATGTCTTTGTTTCTAACCCAAGTCGGCCATTTAAGAAACACTTTTCACTTTTCCATGGAAGTAATAGATCCTCGCAAATATCGATATCAGTGCTGGCAACAATGCATATACTTACTATAAAGTCCTAGAAAAGGCAGTCACTCCATGTAAATTATTGCCATTCAGCAGCACCCGCATAGAGTGAACCTTAGTTGGGAAAAGGCTAACTGAATCGTCAATACTTAAAACTATTCTACTCAAAACCAAAGAGTAAAATACTTCCACCAAAAGGAAAACCAAACAAAAACAATGATTCTGTAATCTGACAACCTTGTGACAACCTAATAAAAAAATAGCTAACTTGACAGGTGACATGACAGCTGACTTGACACTTTGGGTGACTTTGACAGTTTGTCTGTCTTTCAGTTTCATTGTATTTGGTGTAAATTCATTGGTCCTTAGCTGAATTTTAATCTGATTTCATCTTGATTTTAGTTGTGTTGAACGGCATATAAATTCATATAACGATGGCTCCAAAAGCTGGTGGTGATTCTGCTAAAGTTAATTCGGCGGTGTACAAAGATAAAAGCAAACCAACTGACATTCGGCTCAGCAACATAAATGCCGCTAAAGGTAAAAACATCTGTAACTATTTTTGATGATAAAAAGAAAATTATAACAAAAACGATGATTTAATTTGCATTTATGCAACTAGAAACACAAAATAAAAGTTGTCCCTGTTTTGTTTTCTCAAATCCAGTCATTTTTATCTGAAAAAATCTCATAGAAGAATCTCGTGATTTTTCAGTTTATCTATGGTTAAATCATTTTAATATTCATGTTTAATTCGTTATTTTAGGTTTAATATATAATATAAACGACTCTTTGGTTGATTTATTTAGTATCATAAATTGACCTACAACAACAAACAAGTGTACAATTTTTTTTGTACCAACATAATATTACCTACTTTACCAGAACATAATGTTAAACAGAAACATCTCATTCTCTTCCAAAGTATAATAAACATTATGATAAATTTCAGCTGTATCAGATGCCATTCGCACAAGTCTGGGCCCTCGTGGGATGGATAAAATGGTAAATTAAAGTTTAAAATCATACTATTTTGCTGTATTCCATTGTTATTATCTCATGTATTTACATATTTTTGCCTTGTTTTAAAAGTGAGACAATGTCATAAGTCAAAAGTAAAAGAGTGTGCTCTTAAATCTAGGCATCCTCTCACAACCCTCTCTGGCTTATTCTACTTGACAGTATGGTTTAGGTATCTCATATCTGAAAATTTAAGTTTGTATGTATACTGCTTGACTTATTTTAAATATCTCAAAATTTTCAGATTCAAGCTAGTAATGGTGAGGTTACAATTACTAATGATGGTGCCACTATCTTGAAGCAAATGAGTGTAATTCATCCAGCTGCTAAAATGGTAAGCAATCACCAAATCAATATTGGTCCTGTAAACAAGATGCTGATAAACTTAAATATTGTATAATCAGGAAGAAAGAAGTTGTTATCAATAAGAATTAAAAATTACAGTTGGTGGAATTGTCTCGGGCTCAAGATATTGAAGCTGGTGATGGCACCACATCTGTTGTGGTTATTGCTGGTGCTCTTTTGGATGCTGCAGAAAAGCTGCTGCAAAAAGGAATACACCCAACAGTCATTTCTGACGGTTTCCAGAAGGCGTTACAGATGGCTCTACAAGTAAATGATTTTAAAGTCTTTATAAATATAACACCATTATGCGGTTCGCTGAACCTCGCGCATTTGCCTTCTGTCAAAATATCCTTAGAAAACCCATCACGCACCAGCGTATCTTTTGGTGCCACTCGAACAATTTTTCAATATAGACATAAGGGCGTGCACATGCGTCTGCTCCTATGCGTTTTTTAGCAGACGCCCTTCAAGATTGTCATGGTTGTCTATTTGTTTTGAATAGGCCTTTTTCAAATTCAATTTTTAGGTCAATTTCTGTCCACATGCACATCCAGGTTTTACTGTCTAAAAATATTGGATGTCCCGCTACTGTCCCATATCCTTTTCAGTCACAACTTTAAATTAAGAAAAATCTACCAAATTTTTCTTTGTATCTAGTAAATTGCAGGGGGGAGGCCTTTACCCTGCAATGGGAAGATACTCATAATAATAATCAATACAGGCTTGTATTATTCGAAGGGATTCTAATGCAATTAATTGTAATTAAAAGTAAAATTTTAATTAATTTATACTTTCAGGTGGTTGAAGGTATGGCTACCCCGGTGGACTTGTCAAATGAAGATGCTCTGTTGAAGGCAGCAGCAACTTCCCTGAACTCAAAAGTTGTATCACAGCATTCTACAATACTTGCTCCTATTGCTGTTCAAGCTATTCGTGCAGGTCAGTATTACAGCATGGCTGATTTTGGTATTCATTTGTATACCTTTGTGACTTTCACTAAGTAACTTAAATTGATTTTTCAGTAATGGAACCTATTGTGGGAGGTGTGGGTGCACGAGTTGACCTGCGTGATGTGAAAGTAATTGAACGCATTGGAGGGACTGTAGAAGACACTGAACTGATTCAAGGACTGGTCATTCCCCACCGCGCATCTAATGTCAATGGACCACACAGAATTGAGAAAGCTAAAGTTGGACTCATACAGTTCTGTATTTCACCACCAAAGACAGATGTAAGTTTATAAATTCAGTAGAAGAGGGCACCATAATCAAATGTTTATAATAGGAATTAATTATAATTACTCATTTGTTTAATTTTCGTTTCAGATGGACCACAGTGTTATTGTATCTGACTATGCTGCAATGGACCGCGTCTTGAAGGAGGAACGTCAGTACATCTTGAATATCGTCAAGCAAATAAAAAAAGCTGGTTGTAATGTGCTCTTGGTGCAAAAGTCAATTTTGCGGTAAGCTTCTTGGTTATTGATCAATACTATTTAGATTTCTAACTGCATATTATGCTGTTTTTTCTCATTCATTAAATATTGAACATTTAAATTACAGGGATGCTCTGAGTGATTTGGCTATTCACTTCTTGGACAAGATCAAAACAATGGTGATTAAGGACATTGAACGTGAAGACATAGAGTTTGTGTGCAAAACTCTTGGCTGCAGACCTATTGCTTCACTGGACCATTTTACATCTGAAAACCTTGTTAACGTTGATTTAGTAGAGGAAGTCAATGAGCCTGGTGGAAAATACATCAAAGTGAGTATGAGTTTATTTGATTATAAAAAACAATGCATGCATAAATCGCCGTTATCAGTCAAAGTTCAAGTAGTACGTAACGCAATTTTTGAAGATTTGACCCTCCCTCCCCCCCATGTAACGCGCCGTAACGTTTTTCCTCTCTCTCTCCCAAAACGTTACGTAACATCCAAAGTGACCATAAAGTCACAATAATGGGTGCGCAAGTACCCGAAAGTCGCTAAAATACCTTTGTTATGGTTGTAATCCGCTCGCGAACCGCAGCTACGTGCCGCTCCTAGCTTCTGCTACGTGTAAAATACAATCGAGGAATTCCCCGTAAGGCATAAACGAAAAGGGTTGCACACTTGGGTGATTTTAATTCCCTAGTTTTTTTTATTTAAATGAAAAAAACAATGTTACGTAACGCGTGCTAGGATCCCGTCTCTGTGACGCATAGTAACGTTTTACAAGAACCCCCTCCCCCATATTGTGTTACGTAATAGTTGAAGGCCCCCTTAGATAGATTGCAAAGTAAGCAAGCTGGTAGCTGGTCATGTCTGTCAAAGGAATGATGACGGAAAGGGTTGATGAGTCGTGGAGTTGAAACTGCACATCGGCTAGCGCAGCTTTGGGTGCCCCACAGCTAGCTGGACCAAAGACTGTAAATAGATATCTGTATCAGAGTGGATGCGGAAGGCGGAGGGTGTTGTGAAGCAGCTCAGGAGAGGCCTATGTCCAGCAGTGAATTCCTGAACTGATTGTGATTGGAAAACAGAAAAATTGAAACTAGGCATATCCATCCATACATATGACTCGTACTCTCTCAGATGAGCGGCTGCGCAACGGGCGGGCGCACGGTGTCTGTGCTGGTGCGCGGCTCCAGCGGCGCCGTGGTGGCGGAGGCGGCGCGCTCGCTGCACGACGCGCTGTGCACCGTGCGCTGCGTGGCGCGCCGCCCCGCGCTGCTGGCGGGCGGCGGCGCGCCCGAGGCGGCGGCCGCGGCTCATCTGGCGCGTGCGTCTGTGGCAGCGCCCGGCGCGGACCACTACTGCCTGCGCGCCTATGCCGACGCCCTCGAGGTCGTGCCCTCCACGCTCGCTGAGAATGCCGGTGAGTTTCTTACTAACGTAGCACTGAGCATGAGACCTTGCAGACCTAATTTACGTAGCATAATCAGCCTGTAATGTCACTGCTGGGACACAGGCCTCCTCTCTCTGAGGGAGTGGGCCTTAACCCATTCGCTGCGGCGGACGCCTATCGGCGTTTTTTGATTTAATATTCAGGTGCGAAAAACGCACATCGGCGTTTTTTAAAATTGCTTATATATCTGGGCAAAAACAAGTCACAAAAAAATATTCTTGCAATACATGCATTTTTTTTTTAAAAATAGGACAAAGTACTGCCCGCCGTTTCCGAAATTTTAACTTTTTGAAAAATTGCGAATTCCTGCCTAGGTGCGGAAGACGCCCATCGGCGTTCGCGACTAAAACCGTCCCGCGCTTGGCTAGTAATCGTAATTTTTATCGCCGCAGCGAATGGCAGACTACGATGGACTAGTGCAGATAGTTATCACTTTGTTAAATCGATACCGTCAATCGATAGGACCTAGAGTGTTTTTTTATACACTATCAAAAAGCAAGGATCCTTCGAGTTGGTAGATGTTTAACTATTTTTTTTCTCTCACGATCTTTTCAGATGTCCTGATGTATGGCCTTTTATTACTTAAAATGGTGCTGATGCCTGTTTTTGGGCTGTAATGTATATTTAATAAAACATTAATTAATGAATGGTGCATTCGCAGGTCTGAACCCAATCGAGACAGTGACCGAGTTGCGTGCGGCGCACGCCATCGGCGCGGAGAGCGGCGTGGGCTCCAACGCGGGCGTGAATGTGCGCCGCGGCCGCGTCACCGACATGCGTCAGGAGCACGTACTGCAGCCGCTGCACGTCACCGCCTCCGCGCTGGGGCTCTCCACGGAGACTGTACGCGCTATACTCAAGATAGACGACATTGTAAGTATATTGTTGTCATCACGGTTAACAAAAAGCGTGCTAAATAACCATCAGTTTAAATATCTAAAGCAAGGTAGTAGAGCACCAATAGGGGGGCTGCCGCCTCAATCCAAGATGGATTCACACTTTTCTTTGGTCTATCCATTAACATTTATATTTATCACTCTTTTAGTCACATGTGGTTCATCCATACTCATCACATGTCCATACCAAGACAAACAACTCCCTAATTCAATAAAGAAACAAATACTAAAAAATACAAACAAATAACTTCTGGGTCGATTCCCAGAGAGGTTTTTCCTTCCGGATTTTTTCAGTAACAGCAAACGAGTCTGGATGTGTGCCTGGTTGATGACAATAGGTTCGCCGTAAGTTTAAAGTCTCATGTAATAGGGGACATGAGATTTAACTAACGGTCTTTTTGTTTGTAATACTTGATTTATAATTTATTATTATGTTTCCTCATTGTTCCAGGTAAACACATTAAATTAGTTGAAGAACTTAAATGGAGCTTTAAATATGTCGTTACCTTTACAAAATGCTTGACTTTACATTACATTAATAAATAATTACTAGCATTAGTATTAACACTTCCGTTATTTTAATTCTAATAATTATTGAGTTAAATATTTCTTTTTATCAAAATTGTCGTAAGTAAATCGAATTATTTTATTACAATTTTGATAATTATGAAGGTGTTAATGGACTTTTGCTGATGAATCTACACTCGACCTTGTACCTAATTTCATTATTATTTTGACAACTAACAATTCCATTGCAGGAATGTACCCAGTAACTGTCACATTAGTCTTGAAAGCAATACAGGCTGACATGCAGAGCAAGTGGCATTCAGCCTTAGTGTGATAAAGCAAGCATTTAATTAATTAATAGCATCATCTATTACATGAAAGTTTAGAAATATTAATTCACTCACCGACAGACAAATCTCTAACTGCTGGGTCGAAGCTTGAAATTTTGCTTAAGAGGCGATACAAGTTTCTATGGAGGTGACTAAAAGTTGTAAAAGTATATGGGGCGGGTGAAGTTGCTGGCATTACTTGTGCATAATAAGACGCAAATTGGTTCAGTTCCCCATAGTCATTCTCTATCCCATGGCTTTTGTAGCTATTCAAGTGGAGTTTCATTGAAAGCCAGTCCAAAACTATCAGTTACTGGCGCTGCTCAGTGCAAATAAGTGCAGATGTTACAATTATTTTAAAGTCGTTTATGATTATTTTGTCATTACGAATATTGATTGTTATTTTGGATATTCCTACTTCCTTAATTTTCATTAATTTGTCTTTTGATTTGCTAATGAGAGCTTACATGAGTACACAACAAGCTTATATTATGAATTATTTTACTTACTGCATAGTTTCCTTTAATTTAAATAACATGAGTATTATAATATGGATCTTAATTTCCAAATAAATTAAAAGTTGTAACTGGTTTTATTTTTATAGCTGTGCCCTAGTCATTCCCTTACAAGTACAATCAACAATCATGTTCGTGACTACCGCCGGACCACCAACGCCAATCGCTTCCATATTTGGTAAATAATTAGTTCCTCAGTTGGTGCTAATTAGTGCTCGAACAACAAAATCGGTGCCTTTCGAGAAAATTGACTTTGAAGGTGGTCAGTCAAGCTCCTTTCAGCAGGACCACCATGAGCGCCGAAAAAGAGGGCATGCTACAGTTATTCCAAGTAGGTATACAAATAATTAATGCTCTTTTAGGTGATTCATTTCGTAAAAAAAACAGAACTGAAAAATTTGTATTTACCGAGAAATCAATGGTGATAAGTTATCACCATTGATTTCTCGGTAGTTATCACTGATAACTTATGACCGACGCAGGACCACGACTATGAATGTTGATTCCAAGTTTGAGGAGCTTATCGCTTTCCTTTGCATTGAAAATTACTGCCCTACGAGACAAAATTAGTGCCCAAAATTCACTACTCCGGTAGTTTACGAGATATACCATGCCATTTGTGGGGTGGCGGTGGTCACGGTTTTAAATTATCATTTCAAGATTTCCTTATTAAAGCTCTGTGATTTCGTTAAGGATTTAAAAAATGGGCCCCAGGCTCCTGAGTCCAGATGCACATGTTTGGTCTGTGTCTGTAATAAATATTTCGTTGACACAGGCAGCAAGACAACCGGCCAAGTGCGAGTCGTACTCACACGCACACAGGGTCCCGTAGCCATATAATAAAAATATTTTAAAGGCTCAATCATGTTGTATTGCATTACTTTCAACAGCAAGCTAAAATTGTTTTTCATAGTATGTCAATGAAAAACAAAGTTATGCTGCAGTTTGATGAAAAAGTCCCATCAAACCAAATCTTATCCAAACCAATTTTCGTTGAAAGTTCTTTTTACGTTCTACAATCCTACATATTTTTCAGAATTTTTCTCTTTAGAAATTAGGAAAGCATTTTTTTTTTAATAACCGGTGAAAAATGTATAATGTGGGTGGGAGGGGCTCAGAATGATATACTGAATACGTGGTTACCGTTTTCGCGTCGGTGTCCCTTCCACCTTGTGTATTTTCTTCATCGTCCACTTCGAATTTTTAGAGATAAGTGACCAGCACTGCATAGGACATATTTATTTAACCATATGTCCGAAGATAAAAGGAACGTGGTGTGGATGTAAACAAAGCTTTAGCCGCCATTCACTAGTGGCTATTCTAAATCCCGACGTTGTCATAACGTTTTTGGAAAAAATCACGAAAACACCAACCGGCGTTTTCAAATGAAAAGGGTTAGCCTTTTAATAGATATCACTATTATTCCCTGCTTAGTGTTTCCTCATCACCTCAACATGGACCAACTTATGAAGGTAATCGATATCTTTAAAACGATATATGTTTCGGGCAGCCAAAATCAATAATATTAAGGTAGAATGAACATATTATAACACTAAATAGGTAGAACATTCCAGGGAGTAGTCTATAGGTTGGGTCCCTCCATCTTAATATCATGATGGCAAGCATTTTGTTAAAATATTATGTATATGATGAGATAGCTAAAATTATAACAAAGGTAGGAAATACTAGAGTATGTAATGGTATTATTTTTTTATATAATTATGTATGGCAGATATTTGAGACTTGGTCCCTTCATTTTGACGATCATCACAACAAGCTACCCGAAACTTGTTAAATTTTCCCATTCAACCTTGAACCTAATGCCTTAGCAATAAAATTGTGAAAATCTATTAAAGGAATTTGACAGATTGTAGTAACTTGATGTGCTGGCGTCTGTACACCTTTTTTATTTGTTTGTCAATTTATTCGATCACTAATGGGAAATAAAAGAAAGCTTTGAAAACATCATGTACTCATCACACATTAAGTACCACAAATTTATTTTTAGTAATTCATTGAAGCATTATTTTACAGCTATGACGACGAGATTCGATGCTATGTTTAAATTAACGTTGATAAGGATGAATCTGGTTAGCAGCTTTGATATTGGTTTTAATAGCAGATGGTGCTTTTGGTAATGATGGAGTTGCCTGGCCAAGTTGCGGTGTTGGTCCACGGGATGGGCCCATCCCTGGCGCTCCGCCTTGCGGTACTATGGATGGTATTCCTGGACGTAAACCTTTACCCGTGCCTACAGCAGTCACTAGTGCATGGGTATCAGAAATACTGTGAGTTGGTTGCATTCCTGAAAAGATAAATACAAAGGACAATGCCAGTAAAGGTTTGGATCTGGTACCCACCTATATGTATAATAGCTGTGTAAGGAATCATTGGATAGCTTTTTTTGAGCTAACTTTATAGAAGTTAATGTAGCACCATGGTTAAAATCCATTCAGAGTTCTACAGTCCTGAAGATATCAGTTTCATTTCAAGGCTAGACAAACATTTCTTTTTCAATTTCTGTCACTAGCCACTTGGATGGCTAAGTTATTCAACAACATTGAATACATACCAGCTGATCGCATAGACTCTCCATCCCAATCTTCCCGTCCTTTGGATATTATTTCCCAAACATGGCTCACCACTTTAGTAAACTGTGCAACTTGTTTCTAAAACAAAAAGTATTCAAAGACAATTTTTTTCATTTTAAAGTCAGTTGAAACTATAATTTTATTCTCACAATTTTACCTGTGCTGTGTCATAACTTAGAGTACTGGCTTTGTGGTTAAATTGTTGAAGCCTTTGTTCAGCTTGGGGCTCTGGCTTGGTACGAAGTAAATCTGGGACAAGGTCATGAGTGCATGCTGGAACACGGCCTTCCGTTAATCTTGCCAATGCTTCATCCCGCTCACAGCTCAGTTGAAGAGGCAACACAATGCGCGACCTAAGTGATGCCGCAAGTTCGGCTTGTAGTATTTTACTCAATCCAGTCAACTGTTAAAAAATAAATTATTTTACTTTCTTTCTAAAATGAAACAACAACCATTATTGTGCTAATAGATTTTTTTTTTTATCGAAAGATTCCCAATAATTTTCTTTTTTCCCAATGAGTGACCATATCTGCCTGCCAAAAAGTTGAAACCCATTACCGGTTCGGTAGAGCAACTTTCAACTTGTCAAATTTTAACTAATTAATGTTAAAGGTACTTGTTTACCTACTTAACCTTACCCGATTTTAACTTAAGTATCTTGACTTTAAACTTTTGCTAAAAATAAAATTTTGCCAAAGTAGCAACAGATTGGGTTCCGAACAACAGAACCCGGCGACGCGGTAGGCCCAGAAGGAGATGGCGTGACGAGCTGGACTCTTGTCAAAAGGGTTGTGCCCAAATAGCCGTACACAGAGATAAATGGAAAGAGGGACAACTACAGGGACACATAGAGAGGTCATCTGTACCTCAGGAGCTTCCTACTTCAGACACCATGCTTTATATAAGATTGTGCATATGTGCACCAGCATCTGTAAATCTTGATGTTGAGATAAATAAAGATTTATGATACTTTTAATAACGCAAAAGAAGTATTACACATAAAACATGTAAGTACTACAAATACTTACATGTCCTGATAAAATTGCATAGTTGTCCAGAAATGTAGGCCAGTTGATAGTTTCGTATTCATTTTCAAGCTTATTAATAAGTGCCTGGATAGCTGTTTTTAAATCATTAACTCTGTTTAATATAGCTTGAATTGTAGTCTCCAGTTGCTTTTCCTCTCTTTGTTGCATGTTCATTTTTTAGAATTTAACTAAATAATTTCACGTATAGTTAAAACTTGAACTTGACTCGGATTGCAACTATACGGTACGACAAATAATTAAAATTATTCACTTAGGCTATAGTACTAATACAATTGCAACGATTACAACTATTGCATTACAAGCAAAGAAAAGAGTGAAATAATTTTATCAAATATCAATACAAGTTATTATGACACTTGGAATGTATCTACGCTTGACACTTGCTTGACAGATGAAATTGTCAAAAATATGTAACATTTGAAAAATACGGTAGTCTGTGGGTAAAAACCATGGAGCAAAATAACCAGGTAAAAACCGTAGACAGCACTCGGAGCACTCAAACGAGCTGAGAGAGATATGTATAACTGAGGCTATTTATCTCTTTCCATATGGTGACCAAACATTCTTATAATAAACTGGCTGTATTCGACATTCGTCCTTCCGTGGTACCGTGGTGGTGTTAATCAACCTTTGACCTAATGCTTAATTTGAAAATCTATTAAATAAAGACAGATTGTAGAAGCTTGATGTGCTCGTAACGCTGGCGTGTGTACATCTCCTCGTATTTTTTTACTACTCGTCCTACCTACCTACCCACCCTTCAGAAACCTTCCTGGGCGTATGTTTTCGCAATATTTGATCAAAATCGGTTTAGTCGTTTAGGAGTCTGGGTACGAATAGACGAACACTCCCTTATTATTATTCTCTTTGGACGAACATGCATTGATTTATATGTAAGTTACGGCTAGAAGCCGAAGTAAGGTTGCACCTGGTTCTAGCCGGCTCTATCTAGGTGCGGCCAGTAGCAGTTTGTTAAACTTAGATAATAATTATTAATATATATTATATTATATTATATTTTCTGGGTGTTCTCGTCTGGCTAACGGAGAGTACTTGCATAGACACAACCTCGTTGCCAGGATTATCCACCAGCAACTTGCTGTGAAGTACAACCTTGTGGAATCAGAAGTGCCATACTATAAGTATGCGCCCGACCCAGTTCTCGATAATGGTAATATCACGTTGTACTGGGATCGATCTATCATCGCTGACAGGACTATTGTTGCCAATAAACCTGACATTGTGGTGATAGATCGATTGGAGCGTCGCGCAATGATTGTTGATATAACGGTCCCGCATGACGAAAACCTCGTGAAAGCAGAGAAAGATAAACAATTCAAATATCTAGATCTGGCTCACGAGGTTGTCGACATGTGGGACGTGAATACAGCAGTCATTGTGCCGATAGTCGTGTCCGCCAATGGCTTAATTGCCAAGAGCCTCGACCAACACCTGAAGAGGCTCGCGCTTGGCAGCTGGATCAAGGGCTTGATTCAGAAAGCGGTACTCCTGGACACGGCGCGTATTGTTAGGAGGTTCCTCTCTCAAGAGCCCTGACCACCGGCAGCTCGGACCCTGTTCCCAGTACTGGTGGCCTACTATTTTTTATATTTTTAAATGTTTTTTATATTATTTTTTATTAGAATATTTAAAAATGTACATGATATGTTATGAAATGAATAAACAGTATAAATATATTAATTAAAATAAAACGTTTTTGAAAAAGACAAAAACCAACTTGGGCCTATCATGTCTTTTGGAGGGGTAACCAATTAATGGAGCTGTGTGTACATTCCGCGAAATAATTTGATAAAAGACCAGTGAACCCAATACTGGTTCCGATTAAAGCCACGCGGTGAAAGGACCACGCAGCACCATACTTCACGTTCATTATTCATGGCTTCATTCTGTCACCCATAGACTACCATCTGTGAATCTGTCACCCACACACACCACACACTGACTGACTCAACTGACTGACAGTCACTGTGCTCCATCAATCAAATCAAATCTATCGTCTCTATTTTGTAATTAAAAGCAGTGATAAAATGCATTAATCTTCGTCGGTATTTGCAGAGATATTGGATGAATTCAATAATTTAGTGATTCTTTTGCATTTATACCTACATTGTAACTTGTACACAAGTGACTCCTGATAATATTTGTTGTAAAACAATACATAATGAGCTTTGTAGATATTCCTATTTTAGATAAAGAATGGAGGAATCCGATTGATCACTCCAAATTTTAAGTAATCAGGTAAGTACCATAATTTTTATTGATTATAATAAAATTGTGTGTACACCTAAACTTGCGTAGATGCAGTGAAAATAATATTCTTGGGAAACATATTTAATCATTAGGTATATAAATGTATTTTTATTAATTATACCTGTAGGTAATTCATTTTATTGTTGCCCTGTCCATCCAAAAGTGATCTGGTAGATATCACTATTAGCGAGAAGACTGCCATTGTACCTTGAATATTGATGGTTTTGTAAAGGAAAAAGTCAAAATTTTGGTGTTTAATAAAGCATGTTCTATTCACCTATCTTATGCTGAACCTATTCAATCAAATTAAAAGCGTTTCTGGTTGTTAAAGTCCTTAGGCTATTAGATATTATATTAATGGCTAAAACATCCAACCTAGGAGTTATACTGTTGATGTTTTGTTGACTAAAGATTCTACAACATGTATTCTAATGTAAAGCAATTAGGCTGACAAAACAAGAAAAAACATATTCTGAATAAATAACAAATCTAGGTTATAGTCTTGTTAGCTACAAACCAGATGGTCAAAATGTAATATGTTCTAAGTTAAGTGTAGTAATATTTTACTTTATTCAGCTTTACACAATCATATTTTATATATTTTTAAATATTCCTTTATAAAACATTAATAATAGTAACCTATTCGCATTAGGAATAAGGGCTAGGCTGTCAGTCAGGGCTCCAGAGATTGGAACCTTCTCACTTCATGCCATGTCCAGGAGTACTAGTTCTAAATAAAGTTCTTGACTCAGCTGCACAAATGAGAGTCTCCTAAGCTGTTGGCTGAGGCTCTTTGCTATTAGTCCAGTGATCGTATTGACTGTCTGTATAATGATTGCAGAGTCCACATCCCACATGTCAACAGCCTTGTGTGCTAAATCAAGATACTTGATTTTTTAACACTTTGATGAGTCTAGAGAGACTTAAGATGTCAACTGTACCGTCATTGACAATGTATTTCCAATAAGTATTCGTCATGATAACTTCATCTATAGTTGTACAGACAAAACCTTCGGATTCCCCAAAGAGGGCACCGAAAAGTAGGCAGGCTACTGACGCCAAGGGGTCTACAATAGGCCCGTGAAGGGCCCAGAAAAAGCGTCCGTGTAGCTCCTTGCTCTGCAATACTTTCCTGTGGTCATTAGTATCCAACACCAGAGGTTTGCACCAGTTCTCGCAAGGAGAGCAGGGACCCACCCTGCTCTCCTTGTCTATTGACACTACATCTCGGTGCATTACCACGTGGGCTTCAAAGAAGTATTTGCTGAGACTGCACACCTCGCGGTTGTGCAAGGAAGGTCTAAGCATTTAAGAAGCCACAACCTCCAAACTTCCCCGGGATATACTGTCTCATCACCGATGGTCTTGGGTGATGCATATGATTTGCGGTCAGTGTGCGGATTCTCCTATCCAAGGCGTCAATTTCCCTCTAAGTCCATTTGAGTATTCTAAACGAATACATAAAAACCGGCATGACCCAACCACTGAAGGCCTTGATTTCCGCCTGATAAAAGATTTTATTCAGACAGCCAAAGAAGCGCTCCTACAACGATTGCTTCATGTCGGCAGTGTTGAGGTCTACCTTATGTTTCCGACATATGCAAATACTTGTAGATCTCGAAGTCTTGGTGACTGTGTTGATTTGTAGGTCTAAGGAATATAGAATCCGAGGATAAGTTGCCATGGATTCCCTAATCTCCCTTTTTTTTTTTTAGGGATGGGAAATCATCAAATAACTCCTCAGACTTTTACTGACTAAAACCCATCCATGTTCCTTCTTTGCCCTTTGTGTTCCAGGGCTGCGGTATAGCCCTCCCTTCTCTTTACATGCATGACAACAAATCAAATTGCATCCTGATGGCGCTACTGAAACTTTTAGCTAACTTTAGTAGCTCCATCTGTGTTAAACTTTTGGGGGCAAAGATTTTCAAGTCATCCTCTTAAAGCAGGTGAGATATAACCGGACCACCTCTCCTCAACCGGTAGCCTAGACCTGAATACTCCAGCAGTGTGCTCAGAGAATTCAAGACCAAGCAAAACCAAACCATACTCTGGGCTGTCATAATAAAGGGTGTAAAAAGACCCTTAACGAAAACGAAAACCACATATTCTGCCCATCATTGGGATCATTTTTTTCTTCTAGACAATACCTGGGAAACCACAGGTTCTGGAGATATTGAAGGTCAAAGTTCCAATATTTTTAAAGTCTAAAAAAAAAAACACTTTTTAAGATTTAAACTTTACTTTAATTAACTCCATGACCCATTAACTATTCAAAGCATCCATCAGCACTAAGTTTTGAGTGCGTAACATTAAGTTTTACCGTGAAACGTGATTTTTCACACCAAAAAAAAAAGTCGTATCCCAGCAATAATTTTTGCGCAGAGTTACTTAGTTTGATGTACAGAATGCTTAGTTGACGGCTTTGTGAAGGGTATGTTTACGCCCTGTATAATATTCCTCGCTCAATCCTGATAGGTTCGTCGTTCACAATAATCTTCGACATCCTGGATAGAGAAGGACCATTATCCACTGCCTCATACACGACATAGGTGCGAAGACTTGCGTCTATTTTGTACAACTCCAGCACCCTTCTGAACCATGTATGTGGTACCGGGTCATAGGCCTTCTTATAATCTATCCAACACGTCGTCAGATCTCTCCGGGATTAACGAAAATGTTGGCTTATAGCCATGTCAATAAGAAGCAGCTCCTTAGTACCGCGGTGCCCATTCCTACATCCATTTGAAAATAAATACGTGATAGAAAAGCGACACCCATCTGACATTTCATTACTTCCTCTAGCGGCGAATATGCCCGATAGCCCCCATTGAATTGCAATCAATATGTTGAGCAATTTTAGCGCTCCGAATGGATGGTAAACACACACGTAATTTGTCTATAGTTTGTAGGTACCGTAGTACTACCCAATTTATGGAGCAGGTGGGTAACTCCTGTTTTAAAGAACGGTGGTAGCGAGTGTAACGACCCAGTCTCTAAGGATTAGTGGAATTGCGAGGCTAAGGAAGCGTGTTACCTTTGTAGCCAATTAATCCAGAAGTTGTGTAGTCCGTTCAGCTCTAGAGATTTAAAGTTAACAGACGGACTGCACGGGCCCCGTCCAGTGGACTAATAGAAATGGGGCCCATTTCTGAGATTAAGTCACACGCACTTTCAACAACACGCATCCAATCACCCTCAGTGTGACCGATGTGCACCGACCAAATTGTTATTATAATTTACCTAAACCAAACCACATTATTCAAAGAAAGAAGTCATTGAAATTGAGCAAACTGCCTGTTGGAAATTTCGTAAAATTACATTCTTTTTATTGTATCAACTGCATGATTGTATTATTCATACTACTGGTATTTATATTTTCAGATTACACAAAAATATATGA
Source organism: Noctua pronuba (assembly GCA_905220335.1). NCBI lineage: Eukaryota > Metazoa > Arthropoda > Insecta > Lepidoptera > Noctuidae > Noctua > Noctua pronuba. The sequence goes on along the minus strand of LR999903.1, from coordinate 10,834,295 downwards.
TACAATTTGTTTTGCAATGTAACATAATGGGGTGCTTACACAGCAAGAAGGAAACTTCAGACTTACATCCTAATGTGTTTCGTGTTGTAAACATTGATGAGAACGGTGCTGATTTATGTTCTGGTCAGTTAGAGATAACAGATTCTGATATAATATTGTATCGCGAGGGCAGAGACTCGACTGTATGGCCTTTACACTCATTAAGGAGATATGGATTTGAAGGAGACATATTTAGCTTTGAATCAGGTATGTAATTACAAAGTCTACATGAATGAATATGTTTTTTACCAATCTTGAATGTTCCATTACCAGGTAAGGGTTTCCCCTATTCGTAATGTTTCAAATTAACATGAGTCATGTATAAAGAATATTGGCATAGATAAGTGAGATTAGTCTAGGTTAGGAATATTCCAGGTATATCCCACCTATATGAAGAATGTTGCCATAGTACAAAATATCTTATCTACCAGACGCTTCGAATGACATTTGTTTCAAACCTGTTGGACAGTGGGGACGTTTCTTCCCAATGTCCTTTAAAATTATTGATGGTAAAAATCCATGAATTGTTCTGATAAACCAGGAAAACAATCAACTACAGCTGCACCTGTTTACCTATAAGTTCCTTTTCATCTAGTTTGACAACTAACTTTTGATTGCCTAGTATCCTTGCTTTGTGGCAAAAGTCACTAAAAATGGAGCAATCACTAAATCTCCAATCCAAAATGAAACGTGCGAAACATCAAAATCAATTAGTTTTTCTTTCTTTATTGGTACCTACTGTACAAAAGTGTACTTGACGCCCTACTTAGGCACATGGCTCCGACTAGCCATCGCTTTAGGCGATGGCTAGTCGGACCTATACCTTAAATATTGCTTCATGTAAAAAAAAAATATTTTTGATTTTCAGGCAGACGTTGTGAGACTGGCGAAGGTATATACGCATTTCGCTGTCGAAGAGCCTCTTTGTTATTTCGCACACTGCAACAACACATTCTAATAAGGAATGTGATCCATGATTCTGTACCATATCCTGTATCCAGATTAACACCATCTCCTCAGGGTAGACAAACACTACAGGCTAGTGTAGTTCATCGCTCATCCATAGATAATGGCCAGCCAGACAATGCGCGCCCGGCTGTCAACAACAATTTACCAAATAGTATATCAAATGCATCTGTTCCACGTAATGTTACTCAGTCACCACGATCACCATCCAGCGCGGATATACTAGAGGTAATGCCGCTTTATCCAAGATCTCAATCCAGTACCAATCAAGTCACTAATGTCTATCAGGTCAGGGATTTTAAGAGAGAACCCAATAATAATCAAGGTGAGGTGCCGATGGCGATCGCCGAGAACCGTGCATCAGAAATCCGACATGTTTACTCAAATGACATAAATAGAGATTTAGCTTTCTTACGAAGCACGTTGCGTCAAGAGGCTGCTATGAATACGATGAAAGAAATAGAAGATGAAAGCTTATTCCTTGAAAGTTTGGATAAAAATACTTCAAATACCAGACAAATAAATAGCCCTTTATCCCCGACATTGAGTAACTCAAGTGAACACTACGCCCAATTGAGTCTAGAACAACAACAACAGCAGCAGCAACAAGAAGCTGCTAGAATGTACATGAACCTGCCCACCATACCCACTGATGCAGAAGCTGGTAAGAATGATACCGGGCCTACCACTCCATTGACACCAAAACAAGTAGAATATTGTAATTTGTCTGTGGGGAATAAACCCGAGATAAACACATACGCCAATTTATCACTCGGTGATATGGGTGACAGTATTAAAAACGCTAAACAAATATTAAGTTTCTCAGCACCTTCAGAACACAACCAAAAGTTTTCAGAATCCGATACTTTTACGTCTATGTCACCTGTGGAGGAATTAGAAGTCAACTATGCGATATTAGATATTGATTCGAATAAAGAAATTATAAAAATGACAAGAGATTTAACTTCTCCCGAGAGTCAGTCATTCAGCGGGTCTAACAAAGAAAGCGTTGCTTCGTATTCGTCACAGCCACGTGGACGTCTTGTATCGCAGTGCAGTGTAGAGAAAGTGAGCCTTGCCAACAACCCCGCAACGGCACCGTCTGCTGCCATCGGTTACACGACTATTGACTTTGATAAAACCGTCGCGTTAACATCTGTAGCCGCCGGAGCAGATTGCGATGCAGATGGCAATCGCAAGACTAGACATAATTCATGTAATATCATTTGCGGAAGTCCAGCCAGTAATGACAAAATAAAATAAAAGTTAAGTATTGCACCCTGTATAGCAAAATATTTTAAAGCCAGCCGCACATCTGATACGAATTAGTATCGCACGTAAACGTACGGCACTAGTCGTAGGACAGTAAGCATACTGGTAACATGTTTTTCGTCACTTATTTTGTATTATCGTGGCCCTGTAACGTCAAATATTCCAACGAGATCTAATTTATAATTTCGCGCCTCTTGCAATAATCTTTTCCGACAACAAATTGTCATAATTAGCGTCGAATTTCCCTTACAGATAAGTTCGTTTGACTATTCACTCTGTGCACAACATGTACTCTTGCATTCGTCACCGTCATTGTTTATTCAGTCACTGTTACGGGCTGACGCTTCGGTTCCTGTGACAATGGCAGAGTAACCTATGCATATTTGTTCTGTACCCATGCAGTGAAGCGGGGTCCGCAATTTTAAATTAGACAATCTGTACCCAATAACACTTGGTGGATTGGGATCATTCGTCTGTTTTCGCCATGCCTAAAGTGGTTCGTCGGTAGAGTTCTATTAGACTTCTTTGAGGAGGAGCTTGACTATAGAAGTACTACAATCATACCATACCATTTCTATCACCGAGCAGCGCTTTTTTGGTTAAACATCTGTCTGGCACCGGCCAATGTAATAACACTACTTAAGACATATCAACTGGGTATTACGAAAATGTGTCCAAAGTGCGGCCGACTTTTACAGATTATAAATGCAAATATTCAAAGAATATGTAGGGTGCAATAGTTAATATACAGGAAATTAATGAATGTATCAGCTGCATTAATTAGGTATCTCACTCATTTTAAGATGCTAAAGAAAAGAAAACATTCTTAATTTTTGGGTAATATGCCTTTTTTATTAATTCGTTGGTTGGTGTAGGTAGTAAAAAATATTAAAACTGAATGTTGGCTTTTGCCTGTACAATTTTCTTGTATACATGTACCAAATAATTTATTAGATAAGCATTAATTTTAGTTATTTCTAGTTCCTAAAATTAATCTATGTAAATATTTATACTCCATGTTGTTACAAAGTAGTGTATACCAAATGTAACCTGTGTTTTAGGTAGATACCTATCATAACATAAGGCATCTACATGTAGTGACTAGCACACCAAAAATCGAAAACAGTGAATAATTTCAATCAAATCTTTAAATCTAATTATGTGTCTGTAATTCTGGATCTTAAAGTGAATAGTTTCAAGAATGTTACTTATCACATAAAAACTTTGTTTTAAACTTTCACGTTTTACAACTGAACTATTACTGCCCGCGATCATGGCGCTGCCGCTACGAAATATCGTCTCTAGATCTAGCGTCGAAATATCGGGAGCACAAAACAATGAACAATCACGGAAGATATCCCGTAAGTGACAGTAAAAGTTAACATAAAAATTTGTTCAACAGCACAAGTTTACTTGTACATTCTTGTACATCGTTATAGTTAGCCAAAGCTGGATCGCTCACAAAAAGAATAACCAAACATGTTAAATTGTTATTTTTGTTCCACTTTTTGTGGTAAGTTATGAGTTACAATTGTTGTTTAAAACACGGTAACATTACCTTCCTAAAAAAAGCCAACAACTAAAATTGGTCCTTTTTTGAGGGCTAGTAACGTCTTTATAAATTAGGTAGAAAATAATAACAAACGACAAATTGTGTATGTCGCTAAAGTTTATAAAAACAGCCTGACCTGTAGTTAGATAGTCAATCTTTCACAAATTTTCACAGTTAACTCATTTATTCAGTTTGAGTGCCGTGCATACCGTTTACCAATGACACCTAAGTTTAATCATAGTAGTACCTATTGTTTATGAGGCTTTTTTAATCATTGTTTTAGTACATTAAATAATATTTAAATTATGGATATATTATAAGAAATATTTTTGCAAGTGAGTAGTGCATAGTGTTTATTTTGTGGATAATAAAATGCACTATTCGAATGTTTAGGAAATGGTGTAGTAGGTTAGATGTGTTAATGATTTAGTAGGTAGATGCTTTATCTGTGAAATTGAGAATAAGGTGCTGAAAAAGCAAGGGTCTAACCTAAGTATGCGTAATATGAATACATTATATATTTATATTTACTTGTAATATGTGACTGGCCTAACCGCTTTTGAGTACACACTTATCAACCAAATAATGACAAATACCAATGTTTAAAAGTTAGTTATTGTAATAGTCGTACATCAGCTACGTAGTCAATGTCCTCATAAAACATATTTTTACATTATAATAATTATTTGCTGTTGAATTACACCGTTTATTTTAGGCAAACTTGACTTGCTTAGTTTGTAATTATATGAACTCTTTTAACTTGAGATTTTTTTTCAACTGCAGCTGGATATTTTTACGTGTTCAAAATGTACCTAAATTGCGAATTGTCAATATTAATTTAAAAAATTTCAACAATCTTTAGTAACTTTCTGGACAAAAACAATTAGTATCACCTCCATTGAACATAACTGTCTGCACTTATCATTAACCACCATGCGAAAGTGGTATTCTTCTCACGTACCTATGTTCTTTTAATTCTCTAGTCATTTCATAGTTATTTTACACCTGAGATCACTACCAAATTCAGTGATCTTTATTGTCGTACTATAGGGTTGGTTTTTGGTTGCTTCCACGGACAAGCCTGGTCAAGGTGATAGTGATCTTTATGTTCCTTGCGATAAGGTTGTTTTTGGGTTGCAGCTGCCCAGGGTAAAATAACTGTGAAAAGACTGTAGTTTTAGTTTTGTTATTGTATCTTCTTTGTTTTTAATACTGTTATTATCACACTTTTTATGTTATAGGCATCTTCAGAGTTAACAAAGGGCAAGATTCACAGACTACCTTTACCTCAAGTAAGCTTCTCATTTGAATAATATTCGTTAATCAGTAGTATGTTCATATTCGTAATATACGCTTGCTTACGCTCGCTTTATACGAATAAAGTTGTACTAGAAAATGTTTATTTTAACAAATTGGTTCGTATCAATTCCTATTTTTCTTTTATATGGTATATTGTGTTTTATATATACTTTCGTTGGGGAGCTGTGTCAATATTATACGTACATATACGTAATAAGGTTCTCATTCGTATAAAATACTCCCTTTACCTAGCTAAAGTAGGTACTAACAGTCTGTCAAACTTGCCCTTATAAATTGAATAGGATGTGTAGTTGTAAAAATCTGGTAAAATGTGTTGTATTGGCACAAATAAATATATCAGTATAAGTTTTTGATATTGAAAAGCCAAAAAATCTGTTCATTTTCCTTTATTTTGTAAATTATTGTTTTATAATAATATCGTAGAGCACACATGGTTGTTATGCCTAGTTGAGGGACTATTTATTGTAACTTTTTGTGAAAATGATGACTGATTTTCAGTCCTATCCCTAACTCTAATGCTTTAAAAATGTAAGAACCAAAGACTTTTATTTGAACCCTTCCGATACATAGTAATGTTTTGTGTTCTTTTTTCTTTGACTGAAAAGTAAGGATGACATGACTAAGTATGAGGATGTGGTTTAGACTTTAATTATATTTACATGTGCCATTTGTAAGTAAGGAGTAGCTAACGAAATTGAAAAATCAATTATTTTAGAGATGCTGTGTATATAATATAAGGTATAAGAAAGCTACCTAGTATATAATGATATATTAATTGAACAGACGTAGAAATTAGCTGTTTAAGGAAAAATATAAGATATTGTTCTATAATTTTTTGTTATCTTTTTTCCTAAACCAATTAACTAATACCTGTTAGCTGTAGATAAGTGGCATCATAATGATCTGTATTTCACCCCTATAGATTTTTTTAATATTATACTATTGAATGATCCTCGTCTTGTTAGTCTAGTGGAGGCAAGCGCTACTTATGAGCAGGGGTCCTGGGTTCGATTCCCAGGTCGGGTAAAGTGTTATTACTGTTATTGGGTTTTTCCATCGGGAATTTAATCAGTGGCAGGTGGTGGTGGTGGTGGATGTAATATTAGGTACACTTTTGCCTAACCCTTCGGGGATTGCAAGCGTTATGTTATAATGAACATTTATATGTTAAATGAATTTATCAGTAGCAGCCACGGAGTCTGGATTTGTGCCCCTATTATGTGGGACTAAAACATAACTGACGAAATGTGGGTATTATTAGGTACTTACACCTTCATATGCCTAAACCTTCGACTACAGGCGTGATATGTTATGTTGTGTCATACTTTTAAGAGTACCGTTTTACTAACTTAGTAAAATGTTTTTCCCTTTCGTAAAGTATTTCAAAAGATTAAATCTCAATAAAAGCGTTCATTTGCAACAATAGGTATCTTTATATTAATAATGTAAATTGAAATAATTTTTACAGGTACTTACTAGGTAAAGCTTAATCAAATTAAAACTTAGTTAAATAGTAACATATAGCATAGTTACATAATTAGTATCACAATAGAGAAAAGTCAGAGTGTCGCTTGTAGATGCGTCACGACGGCTGCCAACGTCAGCAGCGCCCACGAGCAGTGGAGCCGAATGCTGTCGTCACCTGGAGAACATAATTATCATAATGTGAGTATAGGTACCCAAAATAATTAATTGATTGCGTTGACGATTTTTTTAGACGGTATATATGATATAGTCCTTAAAAAAAGGACTATAAACATATATACCTTCTTATGAAAAATCTTAATTTTACTGACAGACAACGCACAGATAAATTGTCGGGTGTAGAAGTTGAAAGTTTGGCAAGAGTTCCTCATACAACGAACGTTAGTATTAAGAAAGTTCTTGCCATGGAAACTACCACTTGAGGGACGGTTATTCAGAATAATTCCACACATGGTCAACATCCTCATTGGATATTCTGGAATGTGCTATAAATAATTATGGTTTTTATATGAACGCAATGGATCTTTGTGGGAGGCATCATTTGTGTTCTCAATATTAAACGAATCAGATGTAGCTCTGCACTAGTAAGAGGATTTCTGAAATCGTATTTTTATACCTAAATAGAACTCCATTATACAACGGCGTGATGCATGACAGTATTGTCGCCGTGGATTATTGCGGCGGGTTATTTAATTTACAACCTTTTTAAAAATACAAGTCGACACAAGCAAATCAATGTACCAATGTACGGTGAGCAAATAGTTAACAATTCAGGCAAAAGGAGAAGACTAATTAATTTTTACTGACTTAAATAGGTGCAAGTTATGTATTTAGGTACAAGTGCTCAATAATGATTGTCATTTGACTTCGTAATTTAATAACTTTTTGCCTGCTGGCTTCCATTTTACCCACCGCAAGGGTTAAATGTGGTTAATAGTTTTTGTAAATAATGTGGCTTGTTAACATACACAAACAAAACTTTACGAACATTCATAGGCGTAAGCACAAGGCTAGCCGAGTTGAATCTTCCGACATATAAATGATTTTGACATTTTAAGTCTACTACATTTTATGTGCTAGTACCAGGTATCTTTGTACTTTACAAGATTTTTAGGTAATTTATTTATTTATTTTATTTTGGATTACCAACAAGTCATATTACAATTTATCTATACTAATATTATAAAGCTGAAGAGTTTGTTTGGTTGATCGCGCTAAACTCAGGAACTACTGGTTCGAATTGAAAAATTATTTTAGTGTTGGATAGCCCATTTATCAAGGAAGGCTATACAACATCACGCTACACCTAGTAGGAGCGGAGCATCAATGAAAAATGGTGCAAAAACGGGGAAAATAGTAATTTTAAAATAATTTCACGCGGACGAAGGTCGTGGGCAACAGCTAGTCTTATATAAAATGAAAACTATTACAAAATACATGGTCTTGTAATGCACACTCAATTACAGGTACCCACAGCTTACACATAATGAATCGTTCTTACAAGCAAGTCAACTCGATTAACCGCGCTTTCACTTACAATAATAAGGTTGAGTTAGTAGGAATTTATATATCAGGCATATGGGCGTGGCCAGGATCCTCGGATGGGTAAAATATGTAATTTTCAATTATATTACATTTGAATATATATACGAAATAAATAAATGATAATACTTATTGATTGGTGTACTAATTGGATATATGTAATAAAAATAAGAAAATATAATTACACATTATATTGATAGTGTTGATGTATTCTTATTCAGTCAAGATAGTATAATTATTGATAAATACATTTTCAGTTAGTTTTAAAATCATTTCTAGTCAGTGCACTGACGTAAAGTGTAATACTTGGTCTTGTGTACCTAGTTTGTCTATGACTTACTGGGGTTTTGCAAGGAGTCGTGCGTAGGATCCGGCTCGGTCTCGTCCTCGGGCGGCTCAGTGGAGGGCGGCGCGTCGCGGCCTGGCGTCGACCATCACCAACAACCAACGTTAGTACACAGACAACACACAGTGGCACACACTACTCTACAGCCAGCCACAGTACTACATACGTCTTATTTATTAACTACAGATTGATCGCAGCACACTGCACATAATAATAATTATATTGCCACCTTGCATTTCCTGTAGGCGATTAGACCAAAAATTGTAAGAAATATATTTTACTGTTCAAAAATATCAATAGGTATTATTAGTAGTCTGTTTTAAAAACAACGTTGAACTGATTTTAACGAAACCTGTAAAATATAAATTATTTAATTGGATTGAAACTAAAGCTTGAAGTATGTTTATCTATCCCTGTACTAAAAGCGAAATGCTGTTACTCATGCTTTTGAATCCAATATCTAAGTAGTGCGGATAATGGGTAAATGTGCAGTAATAATGAGAATGTTAAGTTGGTTTTGTAAATGAAAAATGCAAATATGTAAGTTATTTTCTTTGCTCGAATACACACAATAATGTGAAGACGTTCCAAAGCAACACATGTGTGCCATAGCGATCAATTGATGCATTCAACGTATAAAGATACCGGTTTCTTTTTAAATTACCATGTTATTAAATATAAATACTTAGGTACAGTCCTGAATTCATAAGTCAACTATAAAATTCAATTAAATATCTTTTCGCTTCCTACGTCAACATCGGCTTAGCTTTTTCCCAACAAAATTGGGAATGGGGTCGACTTCCAGTCTTACCGGATGCCTGACTACCAGTATTTTAGATGGAGCGACTGCTAGTCCGACTTACTTAACCCAGTTACTGGGTAATATGTTGCGCCTTGTACGCCTGGCTGCTAGGCTTTTAACTACTCGTAACAACTGAAGATCTGCAAATCACAGCCAAGCCCAACGGCTATTTGGTGCGATCAAACTGACTGAACCGGACTTTGATAGATAATGCATTGAAATATCTATCTGTCGGTTTTACATCACCTTAAAGGCCAGTGTACACCGGCAGGGTCGGATTTATTGGTGTGGAGGCCCTGGGGCAACCTTGAAGTGGAGGCACCGAAATTTGTTTTGGGACAGACGAAAAATTTTTTTTTAACAAGGTGTAACATAATAACCGCACAACCCTCTTCGAATAAATTAGGTTCTTTTTTTGCTCATTCGTTAAGAAAATGAGTAACTGTGTCAACTAATATTGAATTGAGTAAGTAAATGATTAGGATGTATTAGCGAGCGAAGCGAGCTCGAAAATTGTAGTATTCCGCCTGGGATAGGTTGGTTTCTCTATGGATGTCCGAGATTTCGAGGGGTGTTTGAACACTCTTTAATGGACTAATGGACACAAAGGATGTAATTTTTTCTTAACTAAGTTGTGGTGGACCCTTTTTGTGGAGGCCCGGGGCAAGAGCCCCTGTTGCCCTGCCCTAAATTCGGCACTGTACACCTGGAACGGCAGGGCAGTAATATCCCCTTTGATGCCTTGGGGTCGGAATCTGTATCTTGTTACCACCATCTACGTATGAATTTACGTTTGGTAAAAATAAAATCTCTCTGCCCTGCCGTTCGGGGTGTGCGCTGGCCTTAAAGTGCTTTCAGAAGCACGGAGCTACCTACCGTCGCTTCCTACTTATTAAGTATATAACAGGGATGCACAGACTTATTGAGACCATGGGCCACTTGGGCAAATGATGAACTAATGGCGGGCCAGCAGCACAAATTAAAAACATAGAAATAGTCAAACAATTTAATAAAAAACAATATTCTAGTTTGAAGCGTGCACTGCATTGTGCTTACAATCTTTTTAACATTTGGCTCAAATTTACTTGTTAGTAGTGGCTACACGTAAAATTGTTTCCAAACTTTCGTTTGCAAGGCGATTTCGAATCGAACTTTCAATGTTATGTTTTATTAATATTCAATACTGAAATAGTTTTTTTCACATATAAGTAAAACCAAATAAGCTTCAAATTTATATTACTTTATTAGCAATATTTTTCCTTCAAATGTACGAGGGAATATTTTTGCTGGCGGGCCACTGGTATATTGCCGGGGGGCCGCATGCGGCCCGCGGGCCGTTGTCTATGCATCCCTGGTCTATAACATACCTGCAGGTACGTATTTCTTCACATCTACGTACGGAGGATGATCTAATGAAAAGTACGTTAGCTCGCAGCGTATTTCGCCTTCGTCGACATCTGCTATGCTAACGGTGGTGTTAACGAATATTTTATACAAGCCATTTTCACTTATGTCTTCTACAATCGATGTTGTGTTGATTGTTTCCCTGAAATATTAAGTTTTTATTTTAGTAGGTATCGTATTTATATCCAAAAAGGTACTTTCTATGTATATTTTGACAATATTATTAAGACTCATCTTAACTAAAATAAAACAAGAAGGTACGTATCGCACCACTTACAAACAATAGTACTTTTGCAAACACAGCATTGATTTGGACAGATAAATAAGTTTGTAAACATAACATAATATCATGCCTCTAATCCCCGAAGGGTTAGGCAGAGTTGTACCAATAGTACACCCACATTTCGCCAGTTATGTTTAAGTTCAATGTAATAGAGTAATAGAGGGCGAGCCTATTGCTATCAACTGAGCACAAATCCAAACACCGTAGATGCTACTTAGAAATTCATGTTGTAAAAAATAAGTTTGTATTCTATAGTGTAATGCTGTGGATGGATGTGTTAGATATTTATTTGCGAAGATAATATTATTTTACTTCTAGTCTGTCAAATCTTACTCGTATCTAGTTTAAAAAAAACATTTATGACTACTGTGGCACCATACAAGTGAAAGTGAATAAAAAATCTGAAAATATATTTTCTAGTAGGAGGCAGCTGCATGTCCTGAACATGCAGCTGCCTTTTACTTGAACGTGCTTGCTTTGCTCGTATATCTTCAGAGGAGCTCAATATTAAATAAAAATGTACCCTTGAAAGGAGATGGTCATATCTGGGAAGGGCGCGACGTCTTCAGCCGCACATTCTATTAACAACATATCCTCTTCATCCTCCGCCTCGCTGTTTATTAGCGTGTAATTTATTGCTGGACCGGTACCCATAGCTGAAGAATAAAATGAAGATTACACAAGATTTTGAAGTTTAATCTCACGGAAGCGGTCTTTATTGTGTGTCGGATGCATGACATGTACAGTCACAGTAAAAAATGGTTTTTGACCTTAAGGCCTATTTTCGTTTGCTTCGTGCATGATGGAATTTGCCACAGAGCACGGAAGCACTGCGCAAGCAGGGTCTAGTGACGGCAGTACTAATAAAATCTGTGGTGCCAAAAGTGATATGAGCGGACAACTTCTGCCACGGAACATCTTCACAGCCATCATGGAGAGAGTGTTAAAATTGTCGCCGCTAGCAGCGGCCGTCGAGGCATCACCGTGCTCTGTGGACTCTTCTTTACTGGCTCAGTTTTGTCATAATCTCAATATAACAGAATGACACTCTGTTCAAAATTAAAAATGATTACATAAAACAAAGATTTTAAATATTTAATTAAATTGCCAGTCCATTAAAAGCGTCTTTTTGATTGAAGTCAGCAAGATATTTGTTAAATGTTTATGCTATTCTGTTCCTTGTTGTTGATAAAGGCAAGAATTTGATATCGGGCGAAGGCTTTCGTAACTGAACTGTACATTTCTACCCACGTACACAATGAATTTCATCTGTCTTCGTGAGATAAAACAATACATGGTGTAAAAAAGATCTTAGGAAATGTACTTGTTGTAGGAACTGGTTGATACTTACAGAATACAATAAGCTTCTCGTGCTTTCTTAGTTCGATATCGTTATGTGTCACTTCACACTCGTAAGTTCCGGAATCCACAGGGTTTACATCTAGTAAGGTGATGGAATCGTTACCCTTAATCTCTGAAAAGTAATTCAAGGTGTGTTTTAAATATATTTCGAAGTTCACGTTTGGTTTAGTCGGTAGTGTATTTTTGGGTTCCGTGTGCCGGTTTTATTGTTGCGGAGAACAACCACCCACATTAACAGTCTATTGAACAGGAACCACCCTGTATTTCTTGTGTAAATTATAGTTACCTATTTGGCTAGTATTGTTGTGATGGATGGCCTGTGCGTCATGGCCGCCGATGCGCTGGTACAACTGCCTTGGATCGTCGCCATTGCCTGCGCCCGGCGTCCACCACCACTTCACATAGATCGCTTCTTCTGTCTCGTTACTTTCTAGCTCGTACTGACATCGCAGTTCAGCATCTTTCCCGACTTCTATTGCTTTCGGCACCACAAATTCTTTTATCGATAATTGTCGACTACCTGTAATTTAAATTGGTTTACTATACCTCTAATATTTACAAATTAACGTTTTACTTTTGGATTCTAGTTGAATCTATTGAGTTAGAGTCATCGTGGTGAAAGGATTCGGCTAGACTCTGCGTTACCGAGTGCTACCTGTCCAGGTTGCGCCGGACGTTAAGAATTCCAGAGCGATATTTTTAGCGCTGCTTGGGGAGTCTCCTTTTATGCACCCCTTTTCCTCAGAAGACAATACGTCAGATGAAAGATGTGAATTGTGGAGGAACAGACATTCCACCCCTCCTCACTTCTTCAATCCAGCAGAACATCTTCCTCCGGGACAGGAACTGCAGTGTCCAATCTGGAAATCTCTTAACTGTTTGCGGGCCCAGGTTGACCATTGTAGAAATAATTTGGCCAAATGGGGTATCATCGACCCGTCCCAAACACAATGCCAATGTGGAGGGCTCCACACTGCAGGATACCCCACCTCCTTTGTTGCTCATCCTGCATGGCCACCTGCACCTTCCAGGATTTAAACGAAGCCAACGAAAGAGCTATGCAGGTGACTATATACTGGTGGGATATTATTTGGGCCATCGACACGCAAAGAAGAAGAATTTGAATCTATGCGTTGTTTGACGCAGTACCTACCTAGAATAGGTCATAAACTTCCATCAATATATTAAGTAGTATAAAATACTTCTATATGCCTAATATTGTATTGTATAACGGGCTGCTTTCCGCAACTCCCCTTCATTCTTCATTCCACTTCTATATAATATTAAGTATATTTATTTTTCTGGATACGGGACGCACAAAACCGGGAAGTGTGGCAGAAAAAAGGGGAGGCCTGTACCCAGTAGTGGGTGATTCCGGGCTGATATGATGATGATGCTGATGATATTTATTACATTAACAACGGTGTTGTTAATGCATGTGCTTGTCTATATGCAGCCGATAGGCGCTATAAGGTCAAAAGGTATCTAGGTAGGATACGACTACACCTAACCTTACTTAATACAACCCGACAAAAACATATTTATTCCATATTTAAATCCCTTGTTTCCAATTGATGTTATTCAATCAAAAGGAATACCAACTATATTTGTTTTATCAGATGCAGTCCCACAGCTGGGCAAAGGCCTCCCCCAAGTCCTTCCACAAACTCTTTTCTCGCGCTAGCTCGAACCAGCCTGCGCGGTACGCATCTAGGTCGCCTCGGCACCGTTTTCTTGGCACTATTCGTTTTTTGGAACGTAGCATGGTGTTGCGTATTCATGGACAAGTAGCTTTTCTAGGCGTTTTCGACTCGGCGATCCATTTTCTTTTCATGACTGTTTTTGAAAGACACTAACTGGCCCAAGTAGATACTTGTTCAAAATGAACTCTAAACTGTGAGTTTTAAAGTAATTTTTCACTCATTGTTAAATTAATTTGCGAACGCTGGTTAAGTATTTGTGAAAACTTGAACTTTGACGGCCTAGAATATCATGCTGTAATAATTTTCTCCTAGACCTAAGTAATAACTATTTTTAGGGTTAACCCTTATAGGTTCTTTTCATTTCTGTACAATGTTTTAGGTTAAATAGACGAGGGCTATGCTTTAAGGGAACTAGTCATGAAAAATCACTCTTAGTATGGAAATGGAATCCAACTCTGGATTAAGAAAAAAAAACATAAATGTGTGAATGATTTTCGCGATTTTGGACTTGCAACTAGTATTCAGTAAATCCTTATAATTAAACATGATCGGTAACGTTTATCGTCACACTTGGCAGGCTGATCGTTGGGCGCAGTAAAATGTTATGGCGTTTGTGCGAAACTGCTCAGGCAAGGTTGTGCTTTAATGGGGTTTAAGGTGAAGTCCATGTTCACCAGTTCAGTTTACGTTGAACAATAAATAACTTCCGAAGAAAATTAAGCAATTCTTTTGTCCAAGAATTTTGAATGTTTACCAAAAATATTTGCATAACGTAACAAACTATGTAACTAATTGAAAGTGCTGGTATTATATTCACATATCGGTTCATGTTTTGGCTACACAGCTCAGAGCGTCTGGTGTAGGTAATTGCTTTATTGTTGTGGCAAAGAGCTTAAGAATTGAAATAGACGGGCACTGGCAGGATCACTATCATTACGATAACGTGTATGTACCTACCTGCGGAACTACTAGGGTGGACAATAAATCTGCATTACCTAAGATTTATGATCACGTACGAATCATACGATTATTACGATGATTTAGATATTTATATTTTAATTTAACTACTATATTGCTCATCGCTGGAGTTTCCTTAGCCCACGCTACAATTTTAAAATTAAAATAAAATTGTGTGTGGTGTCATTTGAAGATATGTGATTGTACTTTGTAGGTGTGTTGTATTATGGTTTGACTTGTATGAGATATTTTAATGTAAACATAGCGGCATGCCGCTGCACTTAATTTAAGTGCGGATGAACTAACTTCCGCATACAATGCCTTAATGAGGTCGATCCTCTATTATGTTTATAACTCCTAAGTATTTGACTTTGCATCCATTTCTTTATGAATTTTCTATAAATAAATTGTTATAAGAAATTAGGTCATATGAATGAATAAGCGACTATCTTGGCTAACCTTGAGGCGGTCCGGGAATGTTAAAAATACCACCGCGACCAGAGCGCACGCGGTGTGCGTCGACGGGATTTGTATTATTCGATAAAATACCGACAGTTGATCAACAATTGGCAAAGTCACCTCTTTTATAGCAGGAGTCGTCACTGTATCTACCAAACATATATATTGTAAACAAACCCCAAAGGAAATAGAAATTAATCAAATATAAGTCGCGCAGCGCGTACTAAAGCAAATTGCATACAAAAGTTTGTCTTCCTGTGGTGTTATGATTGGATGAGTCACGTGAAGTAGAACAGGGATTTGAGCATCCTATTGTATCTATGTGTGTAGAATCTACATGTCTGTACTCACATGAATATTGCTGCAGCAGCTGTTTAGTGAAGTTTACCTATCTGGCCTACAAACATATTCCTAGTTAAAGCTAATCTAGGTAAATAATTTGGTGCGATGTGGCGTTTACCCTACCTATAAAAATCTTACAAGACTATTTCATAACTCATCACGTAGGTTTATCTTCGGCTTTTAACTGATTTAAAATAATATTTAGTTTAAGATTTTATCTTAAACTAAATTATTATCTGACACAATACGAATAAATTCTTGCTGGCACACCAAATGACGAAAAGTATGTTATTTGAAACGGTTTTTTTTTATATACGTACAACAGTGTCAAAGTAAATTCAATATAACTAAAGAAAATCGTGAAGATCACCCGATGTAATAACCCAATTTAAATTTTGAAAATTTTGCGGGGCGAGATTTTTCCATAATGGAAAGCATTTCACATGGAAGTATCAGGTCAGCGCACTAGCACGAGATGACCGATGCGAGTAGCGTAAGGCGCTCACCTGCCACCAGGCACAGCAGCAGGGCGCATGCGCGCAGCGCGGCGCTGGAGACGAACATGGCGTGTGGCGCGCGCGGGACGAGCGAGCGACTGCCGCCGCACACGACGCCGCCCGCCCTTCGGACTACCAATTGGCCTTGAGGCAGCGCGAGGTAACCACTAAATTGTACCCAATGATACTTGTAGCTCGATGTGAAGAAGCATAGCGCAGAAGATCATTGTTGTGTCAACTAGGTGTGTCATAGTGAGCAAGATCTAGTACGAGTCACGTCATGTCTCAATGTGCTCTCAATAAGCGAATTCCTTAGTTTATTTGTTTATCTGGATAACTAAATATGAATCTGATGTAATGCAAACTCCAACTAAGAGAGAAAGCTTAATTTTAGCCGGTGTGTGCCTAATTTTAAGTGTTGAGAGTATTTTAGACCAAGGCAGCAAATCAAATCAATTTAACAATCCTTAGATCATTATTTATGTACCAAGAGTTGCTTCAGCATACATCATGCCATTAAGGGCATAAAGACGTCCAATTTCAAAGCCGGAGCATTAGAAATAATCATTCAGTAGATTCTTAACGATCAGAAGGACAAACATGTTGGCTTCTGAATGTTGTGATTGTGAGTATGTCAGTCTAGGTGTTCGTGCCTAGGTAATAGGTAGTATAATAGGTTAAGTATAGGTAACTCGTAAGCAATTTACATAATGAAATAATAGTTAGTGTGTTTAGTTGATGATTTATCTTATCACTGTAGTAAACATTAAAAAAATGTTCAATATAAATAAAAATATATTTTTTCATAATTTACACATTTATACATATAAATAGATTGTATTAAAAGTAATAATACTAATATATTGCCGCTACGGTAAACGGCGGTTAGACGGAGTTCGTCAACCCCCCTATTTTCAGTTTCCACTAATAAAAATGACTGTTACGTGTTTATAAGACGGTGATGACGAAAGTAGCAAATTTATGTCTATCTGTTTAAAGTGGAAGCGCTAGGGTAGCCTGCGTATTCTGATGACTCTAATGATTATAAATACACATTTGTTGCGGTCGCAAATTAATCGATCATCAATCTACAACGATGACCTGCAAATTGCAAAACACGTAAGAAAATTTGAATGTCGCGGGCTTTCCTGGCGCTTTTACCTTATGTATAAACATGATGTGAGGTGCCAGTCTTCTAGAGGTTAAAGTGTGAGAGTAGTCTGTCGCTGAAGGTGATGTGTTTGAAGAGCGAGGGGTGCGAGTTGGCGCGCGGCGGCGGGCGCGAGGCTAGCGCGATGGCTACGGTGTCGCGCAGGCGCGCGCGCGGCACGTCGCCGCGCAGCCACAGCAGGCGCAGTAGCTGCTCCTCCGACATGTCGGGGCACTTCGCCACCACGCTGTGCAGGTCCAGAGACAGCATCTCGATGTCCTGGCACCGCAGTACCTGCACACAATGCTTGTTTTGTAGTAAAGCTCAAACCACACTTTTTCATTACATTTTTGACTATCTAAGACGTACGTGATGATGACTTTGTAATAGAGGAACAATGTCTTCCAAGTCTCTTCTTTTTCTTGTGGTTAGTGCCTAATCTGTTGTCAGAGTTTTTATGCCGCCCATGGGCCTCTGACTTGGCTTTACATGCCGTCGAGAAATATCTTTCAGACTGCTGGTTTGGTTTCCAAGTAAAAGGTATAAATCTAGTTTGGGAACCAGGGGACCTATGTGTGGGACAAAATTTTTGGATGTTGTATATTAATATAATAGTCTGTTACAATGTTGTCACTGTTTTGAAATAAACAATTTATTCAATTATTATTATTTACGCTGCTAGCTACGGCTGACCGTAGTGCTACAACAGGCAAACATACCGCGTTAACTTTAAAAATCTAAACGCTAATAACAACAGAGGAACAGTCAAACTATTCCTACACCGAACACGTCATACGTATCTATGATCTAAATAGAACATGAGTTTACTCCGGGATAGACATCCACAAAATTTTTCTTCACGGTTGTTGAGAAAAATAAACCAAGTGTGTACGTTTAAGTAAGCACAATGAATATGCTGAGAGTCTTCAACTCACGAAATCTAATACAAGTTTATAGGTAAATTTAAGGAGGGGCTCGTGCCTAAGTGGTTGCTGGCGCAAGGTTCTATCAAAGCTACGCTTTCCAAGATCGGACCAAGAAAGGGTGACCATTCATTACATATTGAGACCCTTCCGTGCCTCGGAAAGCACGTTAAGCCGTTGGTCCCGTCTGTCATTCGACGAGCTTTGAAATGCACGCCTTATGTATAATTTTAACAGCAACTGGATAGTTTTCGTAGTTAAATATAAGATTCGCCAGAAGGGTTTGTAAAACTCACGCATGGATTGGAATAATATGAAAGACTCACCTCTGCTAGCATACTGATGACTTCGAAGGGCCAGTCCACGTTGACGCCCTCCGCCGCTATCTTCCTGAAGAACGACCGTATTTGATTTGCTTCCTTCACTATTTTAGTAGCAGCTTGCTGAGCTTCCTCTACATTTTTAAAGGAAACTTTCTTGGACAGCATCGCCGTAATATACTTTTTGTATACCAAGTTTTGAGCTTCGTTTATGACATACTCAAAGTTTTTATCTCTCAAATGGTTGTAGTCTTGGAAATAGTCGTCGAGTGTGATGCAAATAGTGTCAACTGGAATGGTGGAGGGTAGCCATTTTGCAGTAAATAGGTCGTCGAAGTGAACTTCCAGGTCTAAGAACGCTTCCTCAAGAAGAAACCTTGCAGCTTCATCTCTTAAACTCTAAAACAAAAATAAATTACATCGTAAAGTATATTATAGCTACTTACATACATACGAATGAAAATGAGTTTCAGAAAGATTTTTCTGAAGATACAAACATTGTCGGATATTGACATTATTCCACGAGTATTGAGCTATCCGGATAAACGAAGGTAAAATCACCCGGGAAACGTGGGAAGAAGCGAATTATTATAACGCAAACAATTCTACGGGATATTGAGTCTAAAGTTAACAAATGGAACTAAATATTGTCAACCTAGGAAGTGGAAAGTAATGCCGCAAACGATCGAATTAATTGTAACAACCTCGACACTATGGAGCAACTGTGAATTTCTTAACCGAGACTGCTGTTTAGTATATAAAATCATTGTCACCGATGGATCGATATCATTCAACAACAACAAGTCCAATCAATCATGAGGAGTATCCTTCTGGTGGCATTCGGCCTTTTGGCCATCGCCGCCATCAGCTCGGCCAGGGAGATCCGCGAGAAGAGGGATGCTGACCTGGAGACCGCCGCATCCGGCCACCACTGGGACAAGGGTGGCGGCCACGAGGACCACGGACACCACCACCACGATCACGGCGGACACGACCACAAGGGACACAAAGGACACCACGAGGATCACCACGGCAAGCACGGACACCACCACCACGAAGGACACAAGGGACACCACGGAGAGCACGGCGGACACAAGAAGCACCACCACCACGACGACGGCTACCACCATCACGAACACCACGGCGAGAAGGGCGACCACGGCCATGGCCATGACGAGCACGGCCACTGGCACAAGGGACACGACACCAAGGGACATCATGGCGTCGAGAAACACGACGAATTCAAGAAGGACAAGCACTTCCATGACCATCACGGAGAGAAAGGCTTCCATGAGCACCACGGCGGGCACCACCACGAAGGCGGCCACAAGAAGGGAGGCCACTTCCACAAGGGACACAAACACGGCGGCCATCACGAACACCACCACGGCAAGAAGGGTCATCATGAGCACGGCGGCCACCACCACCACCACAAGGGTCACCACGGCGAAGGCGGCCACCACGAGCACCACGATCATCACCACGACCACGACCATAAGGGAGGCCATGAGGATCACAAGCACTGGGGACACAAGAAGGGTCACTAAGCGGTTGCTGAATGTAACTGAACCGTTACTTGTTAAAATGTTACTTACGACTGTTTTTGTTATGTTCTTGAGCCAAAGAATAAAATTTTGTACAAACTGAATTCTTAGATTTAATTTAAAACTAGCTGCGCTCCGTTCTTTCGCTTGCATGGAGTTTCTCACCGGGCATTTTTTTGACTAAAAAATGTTCTGTATGTCACTACCCTCAGGAATAGTGTAGCTTATTAACAGTGAAATAATTTTATTTTTTGTAATCTGCAAAAAGGTTCACCAGTGATCAAAATATGTAGTTATGTCATCAAGGTCAAGTCATCAAGCAGTTCTCTGGTCATGGACACGGTTTCTTCTATCTAGCAGTACGAAAGATATGCGAAATAACAGAATGTGTACAAAATTTGTCGAAAGTTCAGTACTTGCTTCAGGAACTATTATTGTTCCATTATCTTGCCAACACGAGTTTTTTTTGCCAATGACCGCGGAACGGCGCTTGACCTTGTACCGATGAGAGTTATTTACACATCGAGATCTCACTGACCGTAGCGAACGTTGAACTGACACGATTGGCCCTGAATTTCAACGAAAGTGTCTGTCTATGTTCAGTTTGTTGATTTGATTCAGGTGGCAGTTAGGTTCGTGGTCTTCTCTTTCTTTTTCGAATCGATGGTAAATACATAATTATTTTAAACTAGCTGTTCCCGGCATGCGTTGCAATGCACCTTTTTCCTATCCTACCTACCCTACCTACCTACTTACTTACCTACCCTTCTCTACCTACCTACCTACCCTACCTACCCTACCTACCCTACCTACCTTACCTACCCTACCTACCCTACCTACCTATCCTACCTACCCTACCTACCCTACCTTGAATTTTTCTCGCCGTAAAAACCATCCTTGACCTCCAAAGAACATTTAAAAAAAAAATTGGCCAAATTGGTCCAGGCGTTGTTGAGTTATGCGCTTACCAACACATTTTGCGATTCATTTTTATAT
This sequence comes from Noctua pronuba, assembly GCA_905220335.1. Taxonomy (NCBI): domain Eukaryota; kingdom Metazoa; phylum Arthropoda; class Insecta; order Lepidoptera; family Noctuidae; genus Noctua; species Noctua pronuba. The sequence goes on along the minus strand of LR999903.1, from coordinate 10,813,031 downwards.
TATAGATAAGTTGGGCTCAATCGGTGGCCACGCCGATCGCAGCATCAGGTGCGGTTTTTAGAGCCTCAGAAGTACAGGTCTTCTGAAGGTTTGGTCAGACTTTCGCATAGGGTGTCGGTGAGGTCTATAATCCCCCGTTTTCATAGACTATACTTGCAGCGGGCTACTTGGATCCGTAGTCAATTGTATTTGTAACTAGCTTTTGCCCGCGCTTTTTGTTAATTTAGAATTTGACAGTCAATTTGGGTTGTACTCTGCTTGTAATAATATAATTCAATCATGATTCGAAAGAGACGTGGCGCCATCTATTATCATAAGGACGTTATTGTTATTTTAACAGAACTTTTTTTCTGGATGAAAGGTACCCTATGTCCGTTTCTATACACCCGACAACGTATATGCTAAATTTCAGGATTATCGGTTTAGTGGTTTAGGCGTGAAAAGGTAACAAACGAACCAACAAACTTACTTTCGCATTTATAATATTAGTAAAGATAAGTATTGTTTCTTTACTAGTCTTTTCTGGCAAACAAATATGACGTACCGTTTGAGATATAGATTTCAGGAATTGGTGGTGGTTTTTGTTATAAATCATACTTTACACGTACAGAACACAGTTACTTAAAGTGTGCGATTGAATGAAAAAATCGTGTTTAGTACACCGGAAAATTCACTATAACTAGATGAAAGAACAAGTTACCTGGAAGGTATTGAGCATCCTGTCAAACTTGGCCTCGGCCGGCGGGTCGTGGCGCGCGGGCGGCCAGTGGCGCGCCTGCGTCTGCTGCGCCAGCCGCACCATCTGCTCGCTGTTGTTCACGATGGTGATCATGTGGTGCGTGAAGTACGCCACGCGGGAACGGTCCGCAAAGTGAGCGTTCTATTTACAAAATATGTTTTTATTTATTTATTTTTATAAATCTTAAATGGGCCCGTCCACATGTCGACTACACAGCGTCGGCGTCGTTAGGGCCAAAACACATAGGTACACACCTACATACGAAATGTCGAATCGCAAGTTGCAAGTGAGGCCATAACGCGAGCCACTTGCGTTTTTTTTTCGGTACTCTATAGACACGACACCGCATCGTGATGCGACGTCGTAACGTGTTAGTCCTTACGACGACCGTCACTAATTCTATGAACCAACGGCAACGGTGACAGTATTGTGACAGTTGATGACTCGACGTCGTATCATTGACATTTGGTTGGGCGCTATTTCAGCTTGTAACAATATATTTTGTTGCACACTTATTTCGAACTCACCTTAAATTGTATAACCCCATCTCTGTACATATTCCCGTAGCGTGTAACTTGATCAATACTGAGTAGCAACGCTTTAAACGTTATATCTTTGCTTATAGTTTCAGTAACCTGTAAAAACACATAAATCAGTCACATAAAAAAAAAACATAACTATGGAAAGTTATTCAATAAGGCCGCTTACGAAACGGTCGCGGTGTCGGTTGACTAGCAGCAAGTTCAAGGTTATGTTGTTAGTACCATTATTTTTTTCGTAATCGCCAAAGGAAAAAAAAGTTGGAACTATTGTTTGTAAACTTCCAATGGTCGTTAAATTCACACTGCGATGTGTGCACTTGGAAAAGTGAAGAAGAAGAAATTGGTTTGAATATTTTAGTATGGAGCCTGAGCTGCGTAAAAGTCCGCCATTTTACTTCCAAAATTGCAGCCACGCGAAAACTTGTATTAATGAATAAAATAAAGCTGTGAATGGGAGCAATGGGCGCTGGAAAAGAGGTGACTGCTGAAATGACAATAATAATGAATGAGAAATATGGAAGAAATGGACATGAGTCACCCCAAATAAATTGGGATAAGGGGAGGGGAATGTTGATGAAGAGTGGGCGCAATTTTGATCAAAATAATGGCGGACGAGTAGGCAGGCCTGACTATTCAAACTCCTTTCGAGACTATTAAACAAAAAATCATAGACGACATTCAGTGACGGTTTAAGGCCACTTGTTCTCTACATAGAAAGTTTCTAAACAACGAAAGTGACATTAAAAGTTTCTGGAAAACCGACCGTAAAATTCTGTTAATTTCTGCACAACAGGCCTAGCCCATGGTCTCACGTCGTAGAACTGTATGATATTTTACTGTATGATGTTTGGATCACGTGGCAGTTTGAAACGGAGTTTATTATTGTATTAATGAAAAAATGGTATGCCTGCAAGTTCTGGTCGATCATCTGGAAGATAATAACGGGCGCGTGCGTGTGGTAGGCGTTGGAGTGCGGCTCCACATCGGGCGCGCGCTGTCCTGCCCACTCTGCGCGCTCCGACTCCAGAGTCTTCTCCATCCATTCCATGTAGTTCGATTCCATTTTCTACAAACAATAATATGACATTTAAAATAAAGGAAATTTCCGGCGATTGTTAACTGGTTCAAAGACACATAAGATAGAAAGTGGGGCAAACGGGTCATGCCAAACCCCGCTTTCCTTTGATGGTACAAACATATACAGGGTGTAAACGGAACCTTCACGAAGCCGTCAACCTAGCATTATGTACATCAAACTAAGTCATCCTACGCAAAAATTATTGCTGGGAAACGACTTTTTTTTGGGGGTGAAAAATCACGTTTTACGGTAGGACTCAATGTAACGCACTTTGAATAGTAAACGGGTCATGGAGGCAATTAAAGTAAAGTTAAAACCTTAAAAAGTAGTATTTAACAAAAACTTGTGAAAAAATTGGAACTTTGACCTCCTATATCTCCGTAACTAGAAGGTTCCCAGGTATGGTCTAGAACAAAAAATGATCGCAATGACGGGGAGAATAAGTGACTTTTGGCTTCGTTAAGGGCCTTTTTACGCCCTTTATGTATATGGTTGCTTCTTTATTTATTGCTGTACCCACTGTGTTCGTGTTTGTAGCTACATATATGTAAGTTACGGGTGCGCCAAAGTTCACCTAAATTTTCAACTCCGATAGTTGGAAATCCGAAAATGTTCTTCCTAACATTTTTCATCCTAACAATCACAATTCCTAACTACTCTGTCTCTAATTTTATAATTCCGAAGCATTCAACTTCATAATGTCAGTAGCAATAAACATCTATTACACTTTTATTTGTTTTCCTATGTTTTCTCAACATAACCATCTTTTACACTATTATTAAAAGTCATATATTTTTTGTTTAGATTTCTTTGTTTAGACTTAGAAAAATTTAACCAAAAAAGTGTTATTTTTGCAAACCGTTTATTTTCTCGATTCTATCGTATAAAACACCTAAATGTAAGACTAAAGTTTCTTGGTGTTTTTTTTCTCCGACTAACCGTTTGTCGTAAAAACGATGTGGAAGGGATCCATAGGTTAGGTTAGGTTAGAACTGTGACCTGTAACTACGCGCGAGCCGAGCGAGCGTAGCGAGCGGTGCCGCGGTAGCGGCCGGCGAGCACTACTTCGAAATTGGTTGCGAAATTTTTCTAAGTTTTTTTTTCATAGTGCCCCCAAGACGTCTCGTCTTGGGGGCACTGACCTGTACTTATGTTTAGGGATAAAAGCGTTATGACAAAAAACAGTAGGAGTTTAAATATATTTACATTAATGATATTATTAATTACAATTTTCGGAAACATGAGTGTTATGAACATCGCTGGTAGCACTACAAATAGTATGAATGAAAACTTTAGGATGAAAATTTTTTGGAAGAGTGATCATTCGGATTACAAATCGTTAGGAAGAACAATTTCGGGAAAAGAACTTTAGGTGAGCCAATATGGACCCGTAAGTTACAGCAATTCTTTTCATTCATCTAAAAACTCACCTGCAAGTATTCATCCTGTATTTTTTGCATTGTTTCCTTACTGAGCAAAGGTGGTAAAGTCGATACGTCAATAGTTAACTCTGAACTGCCCATCAATTCCTGTCCAGGATAGGTATTTAAAATCCAGGATAGAAGAGTTACATATTCATTGCCTTCTATGCCATTAGTTACTACATCTTGGAGCTGTAACAATGTTTCAGTATAATTATTTAGTAAAATAATAATGTTATTTTTAAGAAACGAGTAAATCTATATGTATAAAACAAAGTCAGGTTAGTTACAACATTTATAACTTAAGAATGGCTAGACCGATTTGAATGATCTCTGATTTGTTGGATTCGTCTCCATCCCGAATAGAAAAATAAGTATTAAAAGTATCAAAAATATATATAAATATTTTTTTTTTTTAATAAAATGTGTTTTTAAATAAATTATAATTGGGATCTTCCGCAATTGACAGCTCACGTCACGCAAGTAACTACCTAACCATTAGAAGTATGGGTTGGTAGGTCTAGGTAGCCAGGTAGGTAGCCAGATAGGTAGGTAGGTAGGGAGGTAGGGTAGGGTATGTAGGAAGGCAGGTAGGGTAGTAAAAAGGATAAGGAAAAGGTGCATTGCAACGCTTGCATGGCACAGCTAGTAAAATATAAATTGAGGTCTTTGAATATTCTTAAGTAATTGTAATAAAATATTTTTTTATTGAATTTTACAAGTATTTAAGCGCAAGTCGGGTGCTGGCTATGAGTAGTCCGAACATTAACAAAGATATAAATAACAAAACTTACACTTGCAGATAAACAAATATGGTACATATTGACATATTTGTTCACTATATCATAGTGGGGTGGGAAGCAGGGAACGCATAATGTTTTGACGACTCTCAAGTCCTCAAGTATGAGTTGTCTGGTGAGCTCTAAGTATCGAACCAGCCAAAGTTTATTGTCCTCTCGCTCGTCAACGCGCGTGCCTTCTATACGCTGAGCGACGGCACATTCTAGAACTTCAAAAGCTTTGGCTCGCCAATTTTTAGGGCGGCCCGGCGGCATAAAACCGGTTTGGCTTTGTTGCTGTAGATAGAAAAACAATTGTTAAATAAAATTAATTAATCAATCTGAAAAATGTTTTATTTTTAAAGTAATGTAAGTACCTGTAAAGCCATTTGATCCCTTTTCTCTTCCCTCTCTATAATCCTCAGTGCAGTTACAATAACAGTAGGCTCTTTACGAACAGTATTCAAAGTTCGTGCTAAAATCAGTTTTATCTGTTTTTCAAGCAAATTGGACACCATTTCAACATCTTCGAAATATGCCTTTAGCATAATTTTATCATGAGATGATTGATTTGGCAACCTATGCAGCTCATATAGTAAGTCATCTCTGGAGTTCTCCAAATCATTAAGACACTGAAAGTGTAAACAAATGTGCGTATTAGAAGAAGTTAGGTTAGTTAAGCAAAGGGATTTTATTTTACCTACTACGTAACAGCATGTTTGTAAGCCCGAAGAGGAGTACCTACCTAATAGTACACCCACATTTCGCCAGTTATGTTTGAGTGCTACTGAGAAATTCGTGATGGAAAAACCCAATAACACTTTGCCCGACCCGGGAATCGAACCAGGGACCACATGCTCAGAAGTCGTGCGACCATTAGACCAATAACGCAGTCATTTCTATTTCAGTGGGTTTTATAACAAAACATAAAATGTAGGTCTCAAATAACATGCACGCGCTTACTTGGTGGGCATGCAGAAGCTTGCCTTCTCCTATCCATTGTTTAGTTTTGGCCACACTTTCAGGCACAGTAAATATGTGTTTCAGACTGTCCATAGCTGTTACATACTGTGAGTGACGCGAGTCTTCCTCTCTGACTGCCTGGAGTGATGCCACCAGGGGTGGCACACTTTTCAATAACTCCTCCAATTCATCCATTCTGAAGTCAGGAATTAAATTTATTTAACATCCCTTTGCCTTTACATGTCTGTTTTTCTGACAGGTTTAATTTTGTACAGCTTCTAATTATTATGATAATAAAATTGGTTGGTTGTCATATTTGATAAGTCAATTACATAGGTACTGGTTTTAAATCAAAGAATTTATAATTTCAAAAGATTGGTCAATACAAAAGTTATGGATGATCATGTTTAACAGCAGATAATAAAATAATAGCAGTTGGTATTCTGTAGTTGTTTCTGCAGTGTGCCCTCCCCATGAAAAAAGGTGTGCATGTATATTATGTAATAAAATAATACTTACTTGAGGCTAACTTGTTGCACATCCTCCAAACACTCCTGCAATTGTTTCAATCCAACGCTCACTCCATCTAGTTTGCCCTGTACAGCTGATTTCAGCTGAGCCTCAATAGATGCTTTCTTGTGAGTGATTCTTTTTTTATAATGTTCCACCTAGAATTGAAACACCAAATAAAATAGTATAGAATAATGAATATGTAAAAGAAAACTTTTTAGTTTGGCTAATGTACCAAATTATTACAACTTCAATTGAGAAATAATCTATTATGTATATACAGTAGTTTCACTAATTCGGCACTATTAAAAACCAAGGGGTGCCAGATTATTGGAATGTTCAGATTACTGGATTGTTTACAAAAAATCAAGATAAATAAATTAAAGTCATTCATAACATACTAATTTTATAAGGGAATAAGTATTTGTGTACTACAAATAACTTTGCTTTTTTTTTGTTGACAGCAGTGGAAGGTATGTTTTTATTGATAATGTTTGTACAGTGTAAGTTCATGCTGTTGATTAGGTTTTAGTTCACACTGAATTGGGCAGAGGGTGCTGGACTACTGGATGCACCAAATTACTGAAGTGCCGGATTAGTGAGACTATACTGTATTTGTTTTCAGCCTGTGCCAACCCACTGCAGGGCAAAGCTCTCCCTTTCTCATGTACATAAAAAAAAAAAAAAAAAATTGTATTTTGCCTACCCACAGTAATATTGAGAGTTTGTGTTTGAATGTGTGGGATTGCTGATAAAGAAACCACTGAAGTTTAGGCAGTTAAAAGTGGAACAAGTGGTGGTTTGGCACATTTATAAAGTAATTTGCAATCAAATGATACACCAGAATATTTATGAGACAGAATCAAATCTTCTATAAACTTTAAAGACGTTTTTTTTTCCTTTAGTTCTAACAACGCCCACAAAATATACATTTCGAGAAATGCCTACTTAATTGAGGGTTTTTGGTCAAAACTTAGTTTAATACCTTTACCTTTACACGATATGAAGGAGAGTGAAGTATTGTTAACAGTAATAAACTGAACGTCTCTACTTACTTTTTCAAGTTGTCCTGGTCTCTGCATCATATTCATTACCATCTTTTCGGCTGCAGCTTTCGCTTCATCTTCTATTTCATCCATGGTACTCATTTTTGTTTCAAAACCAAGTCACCGTTTTTAGCAAGATTTAGGCGACTGTTAATTAAAAAGTACTTCGAATTACTAAATTGGATAACAGATGATTATTTCGAGACAAAATTAGCAAAATCCTTACAAAATAAACTAGACAAAACTTTGACAACAAACAATGACATAAGATAATGAATTAATGACACCATTGACAGTCGCGAAAGCAGTTCGTTCTGAAAAAAAATAGGAAACTAGTAACATAGTCTGAATTTGTTTGAACCCGGTTGTTGTTATGAATAGGCTCGCCCTCTATTACATGGGACTTAAACATAACTGGCGAAATGTGGGTGCACATATGCACGAAATGCTGCATTGACGCTAAATAAACATCCGTAGGATCCTTGGTCCTTCGACGTTCAATCTAGCGTTAGTTAAAACCTGATATATCCGAACCGGATTTTTTCCGCTTTGAACCTAGGAAATTTTGCGTTTTCTGTGGACTTTTTTTAATCTTGGCTGGCTTGCTGGCCTGTCACGTCGCGTCACATCATCACATCTCAAAACGGCTGTCAGTTACAGTATGTGTAGCCCACTCGGCTGTCAATTCAATGTTATTGAACGAGAATTGGTACTATTTTACTGTTTATCTATTTGCCGATGAGACTATCTGTTAACCTGCAAGATGTGGGAAATAGTTACATTATTAATATTATCGGCGGTAGCTTACTTCATAACAGATGAATTAATACCCAACCTTACAGATTTGTTTGTTAAAGCCGGTCTATTTGGAATAGATCTATGTAAAACCAATAAGAAAAAAATGTGAGTAAATGAAATATATTTTAATGATTTTCAACTAAGTCTGATACGGGTTTCTTTGTGAGCTGTGAGAAATTGTCAGCACTACTGCTGCTGCATCATTGAGGGAAATCAATCTTAAAGTGTTACTAAAATTTTCTTAAATCTCTATAACATTATTTCCAGCCCAGAAGCAATAGGTGTTGTATCTGGTTGCGTCTTCTTAATAACAAGTTTTATATTTATACCAATTGTTTTTGGTAATGGCTTGATGGATACACAGCAATTCCCTCACAATGAGGTAAGATATATAATTTTTAATCAATTTATGCCAGTAAAAATGGTGTGACCAAATGGTTGATTAATGTGTACCAATATGAAATGATGTTATAACTGGTTCTTGTTTAGTTTGCAGAACTATTGGCAGGATTGTTATCCATCTGTTGTATGCTCCTTCTTGGCTTTGCTGACGATGTTTTGGACTTGAGATGGAGATACAAACTGTTACTGCCCACAGTGGCTTCATTACCCCTGCTTGTGGTTTACTACGTGAACTTCAACTCCACTACTTTTGTAGTACCTATTCCTCTGAGGCAGTGGTTGGGAGTTTCCATCAACATCGGTATGTATTGTTAATTCTCTAATTAACAATTGATAACATTTTGCTAAATTTAGTCTAACCCATATGAAAACTTTTTCATTCTGTTCTAGGGGTACTGTACTACATCTACATGGGAATGTTAGCTGTATTTTGCACAAATGCTATTAACATATTGGCTGGCATCAATGGACTTGAAGTTGGACAATCAGTCATCATAGCCTTTTCTATAGTCATTTTTGACATCATTGAATTGAGAGGAGACCAGTATAAAGCCCACACATTCTCTTTACACATTATGATACCTTATCTTGCTACTACACTGGCTTTGTTGAAACATAATTGGTAAGCTATTGCAGCATTGATTTATCTTTATTTCCTGTCATCATCATATTCAGCCTACTGTTATGCTGGCATGCCCTTGCATTATTAATAAGCCACTTCAGGAAAAGAGTTCTCAATGTTTAAATTGCAGTATACAAATAATAATATTATAAATTTCCTGAAGGGCACTTTCAACAATGAAAAAAGATAAGACCTCTATTTAACACTCAATGAGTGTCACCTTCAAATTATACTCTAGTAATTATAAGTTAATAAGAGTTAATTATTGCCATGACTAAAATGTTTCTTTTCTATTTTTCAGGTTTCCTTCAAAGGTCTTTGTAGGGGACACATTTTGTTATGTATCTGGCATGACATTTGCAGTTGTAGCTATATTGAGTCATTTCAGTAAAACAGTTTTACTATTTTTCTTGCCACAAATCATCAACTTTTTGTATTCAGTGCCTCAACTATTCCATATAATTCCATGCCCAAGACATCGCCTACCAAAGTATAGTGAAGAGACAGATTTGCTTCATGCAAGCAGAACAATAATAGCAAAAAAAGAAATGACTGCCTTAAGCAAATTGATAATTCGTGTGTTAACCATCTTACATTTAATTGATAAAAGTGAAGATAAGGAAAGTATAACTATAAATAATATGACGTTAATTAATTTATTTTTAATTAAATTAGGGCCAATACCTGAAGTTCAGCTGACCACAAAGCTTATGGGTTTTCAAATTATATGCACTTGTATAGCTTTTGTAATAAGATATCCTTTAGCATCATACTTCTATGATAGTTAAAATTAGTGATCAAATAGTTAGGTAAGGTATATTATTTTGTAAAGTTATTTATATAACCATTTTATGTCAGCTTTTATAAGGTTTTACTAATTTAGAAGGTTTGCCAAAGATCAAAATGTGATAAAAAACACTAAATTGGCACAAACAAGGTGTAATTTAACTGTTGGGCAAAGTAATATAGTAATATAATTTTTCCATTAGGAATTTCTCAATTGCATCCCAGGATCTGAATTTGTGCTGGGATGATGCCAATAGGCTCGTTTCCTATTACATGGTGGTGAAATGTGCGAGTATCTAATATATTTCTGCCACTGCCTTACCCTTTGGGAAAAAAATGGGTGTGATGTTATGTTAATTAACACTGTAATTCAAATATGGCTCTTGTTTCTATTATTGGTCCATAAATTATCGTAAATACAATTCCATTGAAACCATTATTGTTAATATTTTATATGATTGTTACATACAATAAAAAAGTATTTATAAAACAAGTTCTTTATTTTCGATAAAATCAACATAAATTACTATAAATAGGTAGGAAGTACATTCATCACAAAAACAATTTACTACATTTAAAAACTGTTGTATATCCTGTTTAAATTGTTTACGTGTGATTTGTGACAAGGTGGTAATGCATAACGTTATCAAATAAAAATTACAATCGGTTAATAGATCTAAATATAATAGTACATGATACTCAATTGATATTTCTTTAATGTACAGACGCCAGCACATCAAACTACTCGAAACAGTCAAATTTTCCCAATCAACCTTGAACGTAATGCTTCAGCAATAACGTTGAAAATCTATTAAAGTAATTTGGCAGATTGTAGTAGCTTGAAGTGCAGACGTCGGTACCTACAATTTCACAGTCAGCACTAAAAGCAGATGTTTGTTGTACAGAATTTATTTTAATCTGGGGAATATTATTATCACTCGTCCGCGCCGCAATACTCTCTTTGATACCGATCTCTAAACTTGTGGCACTAAAGTTAACAGGTGTTTCATTCTGAACTGCTGTAGGCTAGCCTTTGCTCACTCAAACATAATGAAACCTGTTGGCATAATTGCATAACTACTGTGAATCTGTGATAGCTGCGACGTGTTTTGGGTTGGAGATTCGCCGTCAAAAGTAATAGGTACCGGGAAAAACTGGGTGAATTCGAGACCAAACTTTGATAGAGATTTTAATGCTAAATTCATATGTTAAGTTACCAACAGGTATCTACTCTATTTTATTGACTTAATAATACTTTATTATTTAGATACCTTGTTGGCAACAATGCAACATACAATATTAGTTCAACGTTAAAACTCTTTAAAGTTTTGCCTCGATTCACCCCGTTTTACGGTATGGACGGCAACATATAAATCGTAGTTATTTAATTTATAGCCACAAAAATATTTGATACGGTGTGTTTTCAGCATTTTATGTGATGGATAAGAGTTTAAATCATATTTTTTTAAGTATAATTTGTGTGTAAATTAACAATAATCATTAAAAAAAACTCATTATAAGTTGATAACAGACTTTTTGCTGACTTAGTATACTTTAGGGTTGAATCTCATCTAGCAGCACGGAATCGCACTTTTCCATGCTCCTATCCCTTTCCGGCAAATGACAGTTCTAAACTTTTAAGCGACAGAAAAGGATATGAGCATGGAAAAGTGCGATTTCGTGCTGCTAGATGAGACGCAACCTTTAAGGGTCACACCGCTGCACCGCCAGCTAGCGGGCCGGGCGAGCCTCTTTTCATACTTCGTTTCGGCTCTTTCGGTAGTTCGCGGTGTAAACCAAAGTAGGAAAAGAGGTGAAACGATGCCTCGCCCGGCTCGCTCGCTAGTTGGCAGTGTGACCTGCGCTTTACTCTTTCGCACTTTTTGGAAATATCGATGGTTTTTATGACTAGTTACTTTTAAAATAATTGTTTGGATAACAATTTATCTATTAGTTCCAAATGTTTCAGGTGCATCTAAAACCTTTGGAATAAACCATTTATTGGCTTTGGGGTCGTATGTGATAGCGATGGCGCTACGATCCATTTAACTCGTCATCTCCATATCTGTTTTGTTACTGCTTACGTCGAATAGATTTTGGTAAATAGATATTAGCAGATGAAAAAGGTATAAGTACAGAACTTGGAATCCGTCAGATTTTTATAAGTTTGCGTATTGTGTAGAATACCTATAACGGTAACAAAGCCGGGTGAAAGGTGGTGGGGAGTAACGACAACCCTGTCTCGGATTATGAGCGGAAAGAAAGTGAAAGTGTCGTGTTTTATACTTTAGATAGAGGCATGGGGATATGTGAATGTATGAATCATTTGGTTATTCTAGTCTATACTAATATTATAAAGAGGTGAAATTTGTTTGTAAGTTTGTATGTAGAGGGTAATCTCCGAAACTAATGATCCAATTCAAAATGTTCTTGCACTGACAGGAAGCTACATTACTCGTGGGTGCTATAGGCTATAAATTATATTTATATCATGCATATTAGCAGAGCTAACACAATTTTGGCCGACGAAGTCGCGGGCTAAGTGCTAGTGTTGTATATGCCTGGGATGGGATGTCCTGTTTTCGCATTATAGAGGAGAAATATAAGTACATAATTGTATCATTTAAACTTATTAAACAGTTTATTTACATAATACATATACATCAGTTTCATTAATCAATATTATACTAGGTACACACGGCGGCACATGAAGCTGTACATTTCCAGTATAACTTGGCCTCGCTTTGTATAGATTTCCTATACAATGAGAGATACGCATAAACTGGTTTTGTATAGCTTGATTGGCCGCCGTGTGTACATATTACAATGAAATTCATCTCTGACCTTTACAAGTTGGTTTTATGTCCAAGTTAAGTCATTGTATTGTATACCACATTTAGAACAATAAATACATACTTAGATAGTGTTTAAGAAGAATAAGTATTTTTTTTAATAAAAATGGCTATAGAATATTTTCTCTATACCTTATATGCATACCTTAGTTTAACCAAATATCATACAATATATTGTCCTCTGCATCATTTTCGTTTATCACCCGTAGTGTTTTGAGGGTTTGCAAGTAAAAAGTCAATTCTGAGGTGACTACGCCATGCTGAGGACTACCATTTGCTACTATGTTCATCTTTACTAATTGTTCTCTGAGTTTATCTTTGAAGTTATCATGTACTCTTTTATAAACAGTCCTTATTTGTTCATTAGGAAATATATCAATAAGTGCTTCATGTAATTTAACTAAGTGTTTAGAAATATTTCGGAATGTTTGAGATGGAACAGGGGGTTTAGCATCCCACCCTGTCAGTTGAGATGCAAGCATATTACTTACTATGAGACAAATCTTATTCTCTATTTCCTGCTTATGGCTTACTATATCACTTTCTATATTACTAAAACCATTAAGTGATAGTTCTTTAGAATGCTGTCTTTCTAGCAATCCTCTTATCTTAGGTAGAAACCACATGACCACTTGTAGGGATCTAGACACTAAAGCAAGGTTTGATGTAGAGATCGTTTTTAAGCCAGCACTCTGTATTGCTCCAGCACCTAAAACCAATTGGCAGCATCGAGAATTGAACAGGCGAATCAATTCCAACATACAGTGCACCAAGTACTGAACGATGACAGGAGACTGTTTTGTTGCATCACAATATTCCAGCAAGATCTTGATTAAAAGCTGCACTGTGGCAACAACAGCGTAACTCTCCTTATTTATGATTAAATATTTTCCATCAGGCTTCCCACTGTCATATTGCAGGGCATTTGGTATTTCGCCTGATTCATGTATTTTATTTATTGCACTTTGTAATTCACAAGGGACGTCTGCAGCTTTCCAGCGTTCTGCATTTAGAGCAGATGTCAGTTGAGTTCTTCTTTCAGCATGTAAACATTGTATATACTTCATTGCATAGCTTCGAAGAGCTAGCTTCATTGCGTTACTGCAATGTCCAGTAATATTTTCACATTCATCACAAAAATTTTCAATGAGTTTGGACAGTGTTGATAATTGGGACATATCAGAAAAAACATAATCCTTGTCAGTTTTAGTTACTATGAGATTAGCACATCGTTCATTACAGTAGTCAGAAAGAGACCCAATCATCTTTTTTAACTTCTCTTCAACAAAAAGTAGTTCCTCAGGTGACCAAACATCTTCACTATCATTTCCAGTAACATCATCCATTTGAGTAATGTCTAGTATCAAATTATTTAAAGATAAGATTCTTTTAAATAAATTAATTAAGTTTGGACTAACTTTCTGTAGAAATGTTATACCTTCATTACACAAAAGCCATGTATTGTCAGCAGTAGATCCTCTCAAAACAATTTCTGTGTTTCCATCTCTTTCTGAAATAATTTCTATCACAGATTGTTTGATTGTAGCCTGAATGGATGTCATGGCTTCTATTTTGAATGTATCAATAAAATCAAATTCCTTTAGGCGGAGAATTCCAGAAACTATAGATACTATTTTCTCCCTTTCCGGTATTTCTGTGTCATCTTTTGGAGGTCTGTTTAAATCTGTGACAATGAATCTTAAAAATTCGTTGCTCAGCATTTTATGTATTAATCTCTTCATTTCAGTTAGTTGTGGAGATAAATGTCGAAATGCTTGTATACCGGACAGGCGTGTAGATAACACTTTTTGGGTAGAACTGATCAAGTCCAAGGCAGCTACATAGTCTGAAGTACTCAAAAGAAGCTGTATCATCGGTTGTGTCTGTTGTACTGTGCCCATTAGCTTTAAAAGATCATGGACATTATTCAGATTGTGATTAATTTTTGTTAAACTTGCTAATTTTAATGGACATTCAGTTAAGTTTCCCTTTACATGAGTTATATTTTGTCTGGTTTCTCTAACTGTTTTTACTGCTCTAGCCATCTGTTCCATTATAGTGTCATGAGACAGCATTGCATGAAAAAATGCATCTGATTTTTGAGCTACTTGTTTAGAGATTTTCATCTCAATAACATCTAGGTATGTACTCAGTGTTTCTTGGAGAGCTCTTATAGCAATGCTGGGATCTTCAGAAAGACTTAGACTAGGAAAAACTTGGGTAAAAACATCTGGATCACTTAATGGTAGTGATTGCTCATAGAATATGCTTGGTACCTCACACACATTTTCTACTACAGGTGTTTTATTTTTGACTGGACCACTTTCTTTTAGTCTGCAATGACGCCGATATTTTTTAGCAACTCTTTTGCAATATGATTCAAAATGTGCCAATGTGATTTCAGGTAAATATGGACTAGGGTATATATCAACTTTATCAATGAAACTGTCTCCCCACGTCTTAGTGAAAAAATTGCTCTGTTTACCTCTGTTAGGATCATTTAATACTGCTGGAAGGTTTTGAGAGGAAGAATAGAACGTCCAGTCATCATTTAAGTCTTTTGTATATAAGTGATACTCTCTTACGTGATACTTAAAGCCTGCTTTCCGCAAATCACCAAACTGCAAGGATGAACACATTCCATTTTGCCCATACTGACAGAGTATGATAGACCCCTCTTTAATACTGTGCTTCTCTTGAACATGCCTGCAACAAAATATTTTTATGAAGCATCGCCCTTATCAAGTGAATATTGCTTATAGTTAACCGATAAATACTAATAATATGTGTATAACCTTTCAAATTCCGTGGCAGAAGTGAAAAGTAGTCTCGGACAATGAACACAGTTTTGCCATGTTGGCTTTTTACAAGATGTAGAGTTGTCCTCCATACCATGTTTGTCTTATAGAACGGGAATAATTAATTATATGTTCAAGGTAATTAACATAGATATATAAAATTTCGTAAATCCACCCAAGAAACTCATGACATGGTAAATAAAAATTGACAGACATGACACGATTTGACAATTGACGTATTTGACATAACGTTGACAGAGAGGCCGCCAGCGAGCCAACAGGGTTACCATTACACATAGACGAAGCTCTATTCCTCTATGCCATTCGATTATAACGAGACGAAATCATTGAATTATTATGTAGATTTTACATAGCTTGATGTACTATATCGAGCAGTCATCATAATATGGAATAATTGGAATAAGTGAGCATAAGAGGTAGCATGACATGCATGCCACGTCTTATGCTCATTTATTCCAAATTGAAACAATTTTTATTTTATCCTGAGTCTGACCTTAGTAAAACATTTTTTATGTCGTCGATAAAGCAGGTGTAAGTACAGACGCCAGCACATCAAGCTATTACAATCTGTTAAATTTCTTACACATAGTTTGGGCCTTGGATATTGTAATAAGTGAATCATAGTCTAGTAGCACTCCAGTAAACAGCACCGCCTTCCTTATCAGGGGCGTCTTTAACCATTTGGGGGCTCTGGGCACTTGAGAATAATAGGGCCCTTGCAGGATGTAAGAGCGAGCGAAGCGAGCTCGAATTTTTTTGCACCCCGCCTTGGATAGGTTATGTTTAGTAGTGACAGTTCATTCAAAAATAATGGATGTTTTTTTTAGCGGCGGCGAACTTTAATTTTTATGCGATGGATGTATGAATATGGTTTCGGTCATGTGACCACCGCGGCTGTATTTCGGCAATAATGGGTTGAATGTTGGCTTCCAATTGTTTCTGATATCGTCAAAAGTTAAAAAACGATGATGGTCAGATCTTACAGTCAACGGCGAGCAGTACAAAGACATGATTTCTAACTATTATACACAAGTTTGCAATATTATTGCAAGACATTAATGTTGCAAACATTTGGTTTCAAACGACCAAGTCTGAGATCCATAGGTCAAAATGGGAAGAATGAACATGTGAATGTTTTTTTCACTTGAGTGCCAAAGGAATTATTCCTTTCATAAGCTCCTGCATGGCAAACAAACATTAATGGCATAAAGTTAAATATTTGTTTCAATTAAATTTTTTCTGCCTCTAAAAAACATCCTTTATTTATATGTAACTATTGACTTATGCCAAAAAGCTAGATGCAAAAGCGAGCGGAGCGAGCTCGAAAATTCTAGTATCCTGCGGTCCTGCCTAGGATAAGTTAAGTTTCTTTTGACAGCCTCTAGCTTGGACAGTTACAGGAACTTGGGGGCCCCCTTAGATCGTGGGGCCCTGGGCATGTGCCCAGACTGCCCAGTGGAATAGATGGCCCTGTTCCTTATTATTATTATACTCTTTGAGCACCGTCCTCGTACTGGGTATCAAATGGATGTGTATTGTCTATTTACCCGAGGATGTGCAGGGCTCTCAATTTGGGTATTCGTATTATTCGAATAGAAAAAATAACGGTGTATGCGAATGCGAAATAAGTCTTCGGGTATTTTTTAAATAATGATCATGAAATATATCACTATCTTCCTGCTCTTGTCCCATTCTACTTGGGGTCGGTACAACACGTTCTCTTCTTCCATTCTGCCATCACGGCATCATTTACTCCTTTCTCTTTTTCATACAGTATAATATACGAGCTTGTAGTTCATTGTTTAATGTTCAATCTGAATCTAACATTGCGGTTCCAACGCGGTGCGTACCTACTACCTACTCGATGCGCTAACGCATCATAGGTCAATCATGTCAATTATGTGTGAATGGTTGGATGCATAGAGGAACTGCTCTAAGGTTGAATATTTTATTACCTACTTTGTCTAATCTGGCGTTACTCAACTGACGATACGTAGCGCAACTTCCATTTGCGCAACGTCAATTTGCGCCTGGACCGCAAATGTTGCGATATGCCGTGTAGGTACCCATGTCAGGTATGGCGACTTAAGGCTCATTTACGCGCCGCGTGCTCCGTCGCGGGTTTCGCTACGTTTCACACGCTGCTTCTCTGTGAACAAAGTATTAAAGGAACTGGCTCGCCGCTGCTTCGCGGCCATGTCAACTGCGGGGTCCGCCGTAAGTAACGCTGCATTTCAAGCAAACGCGCGTAAAATTGCTTATTTGTAAACGCTCCCATACATTGCCATATGTTTGAATTTAATACGGACCACGTCGCACAACGCGCCCCGTCTACGTAAATGATCCCTGAAAAAATTTCACCCGATATTACCCGACATGTCAGTTGTACGCCGAATATCGAGAGCTCCTCCAGGTAAAAGAAGTTATAATTAAAGGTTCCCTGGCAGGTTATTTCTATATCTTCTGACCTATAGGTCAGAAAACATTTATTTTCCCCCGGTTTTCACTAACAATAGGCGACATAATCAGATGATAGATAGATAGATAGATAGATAGTCTTAACAGTGCCGGATTTAGGGCAGGGCAACAAGGGCACTTGCCCCGCGGGCCTCCACAAGGAACGGACCTCCACAATTGGTTAAGAAAATTACATCCTTTGTGTCCACGAGTCCATCAAAGAGTGTTCAAACACCCCCCGAAATCTCGGACATCTATAAAGAAATCAACCTATCCCAGGCGGAATACTACAATTTTCGAGCTCGCTTCGCTCGCTAATACATCCTAATCATATGCTTACTCAATTCAATATTAGTAGACAAGCTTACTCCTTTTCTCATTTCTAAATGAATGAGCAAAAAAAGAAACTTTTTTTTTTTCATCTTTCCCAAAACAAATTTCGGTGCGTCTACTGCTTGGTTGCCCCAGGGCCTCCACACCCATAAATCCGGCCCTGAGTCTTAATAAAAGTGCATTGATGGATGAGCAGCTCAGCGTGGAGAGTTGAAATTCTAAAACTTAGTAGTCATTAAATTGGTCTTTGTTTGCCCGAATGAAGCTAGGGGGGCCGCTAATATTTAGTAATTACGAGCAAGTGTGTTATTTTGTCATTAATGGGCATGGCAACCGAGTGTCTTGAAGCTTTAGGACGGACGGACGATCGCACTAAATATGCATAGGTGTTGGGCACAGATATACAGGGTGTAAACAGATCCTTCACGAAGCCGTCAACCAAGCATTATGTACATTAAACTAAGTCACCCTCTACGCAAAAATTATTGCTGGTAAACGACTTTTTTTTTTGGGGTGAAAAATCACGTTTTACGGTAAAACTCAATGTAACGCACTCAAAACATTGTGCTGATGGATGGATTGAATAGTACGGAGGTCGTGAAGGTGTTTAAAGTAAAAATCTTACATTAGAAAAATCTATTTAAAAAAAAACTTGTGAAAAAGTTGGAACTTTGACCTCCAATATCTCCGTAACTAGAAGAAGGTTCACGAAGCAGTACGATCATTTTTTTGTTCTACACCATACCTGGTATGGTGTAGAACAAAAATGATCGTAATGACGGAGAGAACAAGTACCTTTCGGCTTCGTTAAGGGTCTTTTTACACCCTTTAGCTAGACCGTGATGGGTGTACAGAAAGAAACACATACGATAATATTGTTCGATATGTTTAATCGCACTTAAAGTTAATTATGTAGAAAATGTTGCAAGTTACATTTTACATGGTATAAGTACATAGGTGTTAACTAGGTATAGTAGGTATCTACAATACACTTTATTTCAATAATCACTTTAAATTATATCCTTACAAGATAATGAACAAACATAAGGTAATTTAGAAGTTTTCTAGACAAATTATTCCTTTTGACAATGGTAGCAGGCACATGTAACCGCTGACTTAAATATCAAATTTCTTTCTCCATCCAAGCACAGCACCTTAACGGGTACCTGAAACAAAAGAGTGAATTTAAGCTAAAGCTATTATATGAATGTAGACGAAATCGCCCGGCTTCGCTTGTCATGTCGCCGACACATGTCTTGGGACATTTGTCCTCTACTGTATCCCTGGCATAAGCATATAATAACTAACACAATCCTTGCATGAGCCCCGGTTTTCACCAAACCGAAGTCGAGCGGTGCGGAGACGTGGAAGATTCGACCAAACACAGCATCCACCAATGTTATTGATTGATTCCCGCATATCTCGTCTCAGCTCCACTCGTCTGATCCACTTCGGTGGAAACCAGGCTTCAAGCTGTAGATGCAGTGCCAGTAGTACCTAGTAAGTTGGTATACTTACGTCTTCGGATTCCATGATATTGCAACACTGGCCCAATGATGTAACGGGATGTCGCTTGAAGCCCAACATGATGCTGGGCAGTGACCAAGACTCGCAGAAGCCGCGACAGGCGTTTGTAGTTATTTTGAATTCTACGCAGTCTGGAATGCTTATGTTCCGTGTGTGACCTGAAAATTCAAATTCGGTTTTAGTGAACTGCTGTTCCAAAGGCGTTATTGAATGGATATTATTCCACTTTGAAGGTCTTATCCAAGCTAGGAACGAAAAAACTGTTAGTAAAGTGCAATTCTTGATTAACACTTAAAACGATGTATTTACCATGTTTATTATTTTAAATGTTAATGATAGTGTTAGTGACCATTAAAGATTTATATTATTTTAGCAAAAAAAAAAAAAAAACAGTTATCTAACCGATTCGATGACAACCCGGCTTCCTCCATGATTCTGCAGTGAATACGTTGGTGAGAGATAACAGTAGTATTAAACTCCACAGAAGCATTTTTGAACTGTTCTACTCGTACTACGATTTGTGAATGAAAAAGAATTCGTGACTCTGTCCTTTTATCCTGAAACTCTTGAGCAGAGATCGTCAAGTTGGGGCACTATTTAAAAGATAGGTAAGTACCTAAGTATAAAAAATATCTAGTGATCGATTTCCATAGAAATTATGGTTTGATACATACACATATCAAACCCTAATTTAGGGGAGAACAGGGTAATGAGAGCGGTCGGGTAATGGGAGCGATGGTGATTGAACGGATTAGTATGCACAATTTTCGCGAGCGTAAGCACTCGGCCGCTTCCGTCAACCATCGAGAAACTTTACCTGACGCTCACGAGCCGTTAGTGCTATGTGTTAAGTCATGAGGGACGGTTATGTGTTTTTCGCTCCACGCTTATAAAAACTGCCGATTGCCAGCTTCAAGCTAAGCATGGAGTTATATTCTTATTTTATTATGTTTATGCTTATTACATCCCTAGATTCATTTACTAACAAGTCCAATTGGTTAAATTGTGATTGGAAGTATAATTATTTATTTATGTTTTTAGTGTTCTAAATGGTGGTCAACGGGTAATGGTAGCCTAGCATGGCTCTCACTATTTTGTTTGGAGAGTAGATTTTTTTATTTGTGCAACAAGTACTTCGTTGTATTCATAAGAAAGATCTCATTTAAAGTATGTTTAGTTAAATTTCGGGAAAGAGTAAATATTATGGCTCCCATTTCCCATATGAGCGTTAAATGGGCTCTGATTACCCGCATGTGTCGGGTAATGGGAGCGACTAACTTTTTTTGTAAAATCGTTATTGTATCTTAATACATGACTGTAATTGATTATAACTGTGATTAAAATATACTTTAATAATGAAGATAACAGTTCCTAATCAAAAATTATAAAAATGTAAACAAATGAGGTTTTTATCGAAATTTTCCCTTAGTAGGCTCCCATTACCCTGTTCTCCCCTAATAGCCTATAAATGGGAACGACATGGCGATTCAATGTAAGTAAAGTAATAACATGTATTATGGCGCAATTACACTTTTGCCAGAATTCGATTGCCTCTGGAATTTAGACAAACGACTTAAGTGAAAAAGAAAGGAGACGAGTACATCCGTCTTTGGATAATCTTGTTCGGATTCATGGTTCGACTTGATTGAAACTACGCGCAGTGTGATAAATGCATCGAATACGCCCGTATTCGATTGCTAGCGACCAAACCTAATTGCGCCATTAGATAAATATAATTAAAACACGACGTGTGTTTTTCAACACACCTCAAGTACACTCATAAAATGAGTCTAATTTAATTACTATTTGGCGCCCGACGTGGGGCCAGAAATTTAAACCAAATGTTAAATTTTTCTTTGGTTTGATTAAAAACAAATCTATCTAACAGAAATGTTAGTAAACCTATATGATAATTGGTACGAATTTCACGTAAACAATGTCTAATCTATAAATATTCTAAAACGTATACTAACAACCTAAAACTGTTGATAGCGTCTGATTTTGTAGACGGAGTTTGTTTTCAGTTCATTAATTTCACTGACGTTGGGCATAAAGTGTTATGGGGCGCGCAGCAAACAAGTAAACGGCCTGTGATAATACTGTTATTGCGTTAACGTAGCAGCTTTACGTAGGTAAATATCATATACCAAGCTTTGTAGCATTGACCCGATTGAGGTAGCGAATTGTGTAGCTAGATGGTACCATATTGTTAGTTTCCTACTACTTTACGAACTAAGCACTTCTGTAAAAGTTAACTCTACGGTTTGTTGTTGGACTCGGTTGCTAGGCGCCGAGTACCTACAATAGTGCATCTTTAATCAAAACAAAAGGGCTTCGAAACTTCACAATGGAAATCGAATACAGAATATTAAATCTTTACAAAACAAAACAGTTCGACGAATGTCTCAAGTTATGTGAAACGGCTTTGAAAGAAAAAGATGACCGTATGATAGAGTTCATACGAATGCGCGCTATGACTATACAGGCGAAGGTCGTCGGTAATGGATACGAAGAAGTGGAGTATTATCCTCAGCAGGATGATCTGATGTCTACAGCAGTTGCCAAAACACCGCGGCCTGGAACTGCATTTCAACGAAATAATAAAACTGCCCGGAATATTGACTCTTCGTATCAGGTACTTACTCATTAGAATATTGAACTAAAAGGGCATCTTGGAACTTGACATTGTATTCCTTTTTTTTCTAATTCTAGAAAAGAGCCACAGCCACAGTGCGGTCCCGGGCGGGCACCAACACAGCCGGGGCTCGCAGCGTACGCACTGCTCTCAACACTGCATCCCGTATGTCCCGCGCAGCCACGGCCCTCGCCGGAGGAGCACCCTTCACTCCTGGCGCACCACTATCACTTAGATTCCTTTCAAAAGACGACAAACTCTTCGCTCCGGCGTCGAAGACACTGTTTGAGTATGTGTTTTATTGTGAAGGAGATGTTAGGAAGGTAAATAAACAATAATTATAGGTATAACCAGAAATGGGGCCATCATCAGCCCCAAAGACGTAGCTCGTGCAGTCCGTCCGTTGCCTATCTGGAAATTTCTAGGGCCGGATGGACTGCACAACTTCTGGATCAAGTGGTTTCCTAGATCGGACGGTGGCTTGGCGTTCCAGTTTCAATCAGCCTTAGAGTCAGGGACCCTGCCGCGGTTCTTGTCGACAGAAATTACCCACCTACTCCATAAATCAAGTAGTACTGCGGAGCCCAAAAATTATAGACCAATCACTCTACCAATGGTCTATGAAGTTCTTACATCCCTTTCTGAGAGGTAAAATCAACCAAAATATTATTGAGAGTAATTCTATCATGTCTGCCTCTCAGAGTGAATGTAGGAACGGGTCTTAACTTAGTAGCTGGTTATATGTAGTAGATTACAGTAATTCATTTCAACAGGCTATGGAAGTGGCGTTTCAAGCGCAGAAATCAGAAGACTCCACAGACTGGTGGTGGAACTTCTCATTAGCTCGTTGCTATTACGCGCTTGGAATGTATAGAAACACTGAAGATTGTCTACGTCAGGCACTCAAACAAAACAAACACATTTCTATATACCTTCGTTTGGTGGCGATGTATGTGGGACTGAATCAGCCAATTTCAGCGTTGGAGGTCTGTAAGCAAGGACTATCTGTTTTCCACGAATATACACCGTTGTTGATAGAGCAAGCAAGGATACACGAGCAGATGGGCAACTCTGCGCTGGCTGTTAAAGAGTACCGCACGGTAGCGTTAGAGGACCCATCCAACATGGAGGCCATCGCTAACATAGGGATGTACAATTTTTACAACGATCAGCCAGAAATTGCTTTGAGATATTACAGGTAAGATGAGCTCTAGGAAGTGTAAGTAATTTGTACCAGTTGGTAATAAGGCTGAACTGAAGGTCCTGTTGTTTCCAGGAGGTTGTTAGCAACAAACCCCGCCGGGCCAGAAATATACAACAACCTAGGACTCTGCTGTCTGTACTGTAATCAATGGGATTTGATAATACCATGCTTTCGGCAGGCTCTTTACTTTTCTGCTGATCCCGATATCCGGTCGAACATTTGGTTCAATCTTGCTCATGTTGCTCTGGTAAGGCTTTGAATTAAGTTCGAATGAAAGAAATAAAAGAAAGATTTAATATCGTCATTTTTAACTTTATACCATATCATTTCAGTCTACTGGAGACGTAACATTGGCTTACCGAAGTTTGCTAGTAAGTCTGGCAATAGACTCGAAGAATGAAGCTTCACAACAGGCGTTGCAAGTTTTAGATGCAAGACTGCGCGCAAGAAAAAAACCGGCGAAGAGCGTGTCGGATCGTGCACAGTGAACGGTTCGTAGTAATAAACTAACATTGCAGTTGCTAAACATGTTCCCCATACATTCCGTATGAACTCCGAGTTCCGTATTATTCACAAGTTCATGTTATAAGTTACTATCAGTTGTATCAGTCGTATGATGGACTAGCCCACTTAGGTGTTATAGTTTTCCTTTTTACTTCGTTGTATATACTGCCGTGAACAATCAAACGATAGCCCATAAAAGGGCATAAGTAGACGAGACAAAAATGTACCCCACTTTTGATGAAGGGGTGGTAATGGTCCCTACCATTAAAAATATTGTTTTTCAAGGTTTTAATTGAACACTTCATCGGCATGATTAAAATAATAAAATACCCATGCTCAATTACAGCTTTCTATAGACCGACCGCTTTAATGAGTACTCCGCCTTACCCCATCAAAGGCACATTAAGCGTCCACAAAATCCTCACAATATCCCACAGGTTATTTGCTTTAAAATAACCACAATCCACGTAGGTATTACGATACTAAATGAACCAACATGTGATCAACCTTCAGACTATTCCATTTAAATTGATACCTTCACGAGGACTCATTAAAGCGGTCGGTCTATGGTACTACATACGGGTAATGACATAATTACGTTTTATGAAATTGAAATGTTTCTCTGTACCTGTAGGTATATAGGATTTTTAATCTCATCGCGTTTTTTTAAATTGCAGATCGCTCTGGAGGTATCTAGAAGTTGAAATGGTGTATAAATCAAGTTATGTTTGTTATACCGGGTGTAAATAGACCCTTCGCAAAGCCAACTTTACGCAAAAATTATTGCTGGGAAACAACTTTTTTTTTTTGGGTAGAAATCACGTTTAACGGTAGGACTCAATGTAATGTATTCAAAACATTGTGCTGATGGATGGATTGAATAGTACGGGGGTCGAGGTCCGAGGAAGTGTTTTAAAGTAAAAATCTTACATTCAAACCATGTATATAAAAAAACTTGTGTTTAAAGTAAAAATCTTTCATTCAAATCATGTATAAAGGGTGTAAAAAGACCCTCAACGAAGCCGAAAGGCATTTGTTCTCCTCGTCAATGCGAACATTTTTTTGTTCTAGACCATACCTGGGAACCTTCTAGTTATGGAGATATTGGGGGTCAAACTTCCAACTTTTTCACAAGTTTTTTTTTAAATACCTACATGTTTTTAAAGTAAGATTTTTACTTTAAACACCTCCACGACCCCCGTACTATTCAATCCATCCATCAGCACAATGTTCTGAGTGCGTTACATTGAGTCCTACGTAAAACGTGATTTTTCACCCCAAAAAAAAAAGTCGTTTCCCAGCAAATTTTTTTGCGTGAAGTTACTTAGTTTGATGTACAGAATGCTTGGTTAACGGCTTCGTGAAGGGTCCGTTTACACCCTGTATAAAAAAAACTTGTGAAAAACTTGGAACTTTGACAATATCTCTGTAACTAGAAGGTTCCCAGGTATGTTCTAGAAAAAAAAAAGTATCGCAATGACGGGAAGAACAAGTGCCTTTCGGCTTCGTTAAGGCTCTTTTTACACCCTTTATAGGAATTCAAATAAAATATTGAAATATTTTCGCATGTATTATTTATGGGTCTCCCTTGTTTGACCGAAAGGCATTTGACAAATTTTCACTACCCAAAAAATTTTTCGCGTAATTTCATTTGCCAAATTATTACTTAGCAAAAAATCTATTCACAAAAAATTGTAACGCAAACCTAATGTTTGGGAAGTGAACGTTTAAACTATAACTTGTTTACCAACAAGTACTTTTAACATTTTTTATTTAGTCAAATATTTCAGTTGGAATAACAGTTTTTACGCAAAATCAAATAAGACAAATTCTAAACAGGTTATAATAATGTGAATATTAACTATTCTTTTTTTTTAGTTAGTACCGTTTTTTTTCCATATTTTGTTTTTCTATATAATGTAGTCGTTCTTGGAGGTTACAGTTTTAACCTAACCTAACCATTTTTTTTTTTAAATAAGTAATTATCCTAATCTAAATAGTTCAGTTCTGGGTAACCTACTAAAAAAAATCTTTTTTCTATTAATGCAAGTCGTTTCTGGCACTCGCCGGCCGCTGCCGCGGCACCGCTCGCTCCGCTCGCTCGGCTCGTGCGTAGGGGGTCACAGTTTTAACCTAACCTAACCTACCCTTTTTTTTCCTTAATATTTTTTGTCTTAACAAATCATTTCACCAAACGTTTGTTGTCTGAAGATTGTTTGCTGTAATAAATCATTTGAGTAAAGACCAAATGCCATAATGAGATTATACTTGGTAATATTTTGCCAAGTAAAAATTTGACCAAATAAAAATATGCGTACTAAAATCATTCGAAATATTGCAATGGTATAAAAAAAAGTTGGTAAAATTTGTTTGGGTAATGAAATTTGGTCAAAATCTTTTCGGCAAAACGGCAGGCTCCCATTATTTATTTATGGATAGCAAATAATCAGTGGATATGTTCAGTGACTCCATATTGCGCAGTTCATTGTACTTGAGGGCCACCAGCGAGTCCAGCGCGACTTCCGGATAAACGTGCAACTGAGCTGACACCGACGTGTCTGATATACCGATCACTGCGTTCGGCGGTATTCGCGTTATATGGCGGATTTTAACCTGAAATTATTTAATGATGATTTAATTAGGTTTTAACAATTCATACTAGAACCATATGGTAAACCTGAACTAAATGAAAGAGCTGAAACCTAAAATAAAATCAGTATTTATTAAAATGTTAAAAACTATACATAAAAGACTCTAGTAGGTAACCCACAGTAAGTAACTAAAGGGATTGCACTACGCGATTTTCTGAATTCAAGTGTAACCATAAAGGATTAAGTTATGGAGCAAGCAAGGAGGGAAAAGCCGATTTTTTTTTGCGGGAGGCAAGGTAAACCCATACACCGAACTACAGGGAGTTTGAAAATCACATAGAGTGAAGTGCCCACAAAATAAAGAAACTCACACACATTGACAAATTAGCGCATATGTATATAATTGTCTGACATCAAACAAAATGTGCAAGTGATGTCGCAGATTTTCTTGTACTTATACTTGAGAAATTTCACAAATACGTAACTACGTAAGTTAGTAATAACAATAATTTTTTGACCACAATTATTGACATTTCAGAGAGCACCTGCTTGCTACACAAAATGTTACATAATGGCGGCGAATGAACTACAATTCTTGTTTCCAAATTAGCACGAACGTGGTAACACAGGGTAATAACCGACAGTGAAGGCAAAGCTTTGTTTTATATAACGAGTATAAATAAATTCGTTTCATTTCCATGTATGGGGATTAAGGGGGGGCTCCCCTTAATCTTTTTTTATTTTTGTATAAAAATCGTAAATCGGTTCACAAAATACATCTACCTACCAAGTTTCAACTGTGTTGTCCTAATAATTTCGGAATAAAGTGACTGTGACATACGGACGGACAGACAGACATGACGAATCTATAAGGGTTCTGTTTTTTGCCATTCGGCTAAGGAACCTTAAAAATGGGGCTAAGCGGCTGCGCTCCTGAGTCGTAACGGCTACGATGCTACGCCGTAACAGCTAGGCTGCTACGTCGTAACGGCTACGCCGTAACGGCTACGCTGCTACGTCGTAACGGCTACGCTGCTATGCCGTAACGGGTACGCTGCTACGTCGTAACGGCTGGGCTGCTACGTCGTAGCTGCTGCGGTCATCATCATCATCATCATCACGACTAAGGCCTATGAAGAGCTACGAACAAAAGGCTTAGGCTTCTACGAAGAAAAGGCAAGGTACTACGTTTCTACGAAGAAACTTTTGCTTCTACGAATAACTGGAAGACTGCGAAGTAACGGCTAACGTAGCGTAGCCTAACAGATTACGGCAAAGTAAATCCATAGCACTCTTGACTACAACTCTACTGCTCTGTAATGATCATGAACTGTTATAAATTACCAATCATTAAGTCACAAGTCAGTAAGTTAGAACTCACTTGCTCTATTGTAGATGGCGCCACTCCAATACTTTCCCAAGTATCCGAATCTTTTGGTATAGACAAAGGTTTAGTGTAGTTCGTGTTCTTCTCTTTGATAGGAATACAATTTCCAAAAGCGATGTTGAACAGCATGTCTTTGGCGCGTCGCAGAAGTTGTGGTTCTTTAGACGAATAGAACATTAAGTGCGCATGTTGGAGCAGAGCGAAGCTTCTTATGGTTGTGCAGATCATTTTCTTTATTTCGCTATCTGAAATTCCATGTTAGTGATTAGTATAGACGTGATTATATTGTTTAGTACGACTGTTCTCGAGATTGAACCCAAGACATGCACCTCTGATTTTACGGATTCATGTGCGTATTTTATAATTATCACTTGCATCGGTGAAAGAAAACGTTGTGAGGAAACCAGCATGCACGAGAGATATTTCTCGACGGCATGTAAAGCCAAGTCAGAGGCCCATGGGCGGCATAAAAACTCTGATACCAGGTTAGGCACTAACCATGCGATAGAGACGAAGAAGAAGTATGACTTTTTTTTGAAGATAGTGCATTTCTACCTAGAATCGGCCATATGGTGCATTTTTGGGCAAGTTTCCTATAATTTTAACTGTAAAAAGCAAAAATGAGCCAGAGGTGACACCTACAAAAAACATCTAAATTCAAATAGTGCCCAATTGATCTAAGTGGATGATGAGATGTGAACGATTATTTTCAAGTTGTAAGAATATTCTAATTAATAGAAGGCTCAATCGTACTACTGAAAAATTTGGAACAGTACTCGTTATGACGGCCTAGTTGGTCTAGTGGTCGCAATCGCGACTGCTAAGCATGAGATCCTGGGCTCAATTCCCGGGTCGGGCAAATTGTTATTGGGTTTTTCCATCAGGAATTTCTCAGTAGCGGCCACGGAGTCCGGTTGATGGCAATAGGCTCACCTCCTATTACTATTACATGGGACTTAAACATATCTGACAAAATGTGGGTGTGCTATTAGGTACTCTTATGCCTGACCCTTCAGGGATTACAGACGTGATGTTATGTTAGTATTCAGTATTAATTAAAAAAAAATGTAGAAAATGGAGTAAATAAAAATTTAAAACATTATTTTTTAGTACTTATTTAAATTTTATTTTGAATGTTTGATCTTTTTCAGGGAGGTGCACCTTCAGTTCCATTAAGAAATGTATGGATATAGCCTATAGGATATGTATATTCAAGGAGTACCTAACTTTGACGATTTATACAGAAAAGTCCTTTAAAATAAAAAATAGCACCCACCTCGAATTTGATTTGTCCTTTGGTAAAGAAATACGGCTAATTCCGCCTATTTATAAAGAAAAGCTTATGAACGCAAAGGAGATATAAGTATTCTGAGCTCGCTTAATTGGATATTATGGGCGAATATATTGGGATATTCTCGGATAAAATAGGTTATTTTTATTAATACAAACAGAAACCAGAATAAGAGTATGAGCGAAGCGAGCTCGAATATTTTTGCTTTCCGCCTCGGACACATTGGTCTCTTTATAGTAACCCTCTCCGTGCCAACGGCCCTGGGAAATGGGATGAGAAACGCGAGGCTAAGCGACCACTACCTACCCAGTATTCACAAGAAAAGGTTGGGGCCGTACACTAACTTTATTGACAAGATGATGAAAAAATTTAAACAGGAACCTAGACTGCTTAAGTTTTTATTACACAGTAACTTACGTATTTTCTTTTCCGACAGGGGGGAAATCTTGCACCCTGCTGCCGGCGCTCATGGTTGCATGTATATTTTGGCATTTTAGAAATGCCGACTATATTCTTTATTGTACAGCAGGCCGCACGTCCTATTGAAAGGCCAAACGACACTAGGCCAGCTCAAGGTCTAAAGTGTTAATACCAACGCGACGTGTGATCGACTGTACTGTGTGTAAGCCCTCTAAGAGTATTAGTATACTAGCAAGTACAGGGAAAAAATACTATTGTATCTTGGCCCGTGTGTTCAAAACTTACCAAAATTCTTAAATAGATCATATTTCCCGCAAATGATTATCAATTCTGGTGAACTTTCTGCTCTTGAATAGACCTCGTTCATTGTTTGAGTACAAGTTTCTAAAATCTCCCAAATACTTTTAATTTTACAAAGATCTACCATGACGCAGAAAAAGAACTTCCCTCGTATAGGTGTGGCTTGTAGCACAGTATTCAATGTTTCCAATTTGCCGCCGTATTCCCAAATGTGACACAGAGTTTTATCGATCCCTTGTTTTTGGTTTGATTTCCTTCCAAACGAGTATTCTACCACTAATGTTTCGCGTGGTGGATCGTTCTTCTCTAGAAAAGTATGCAGAAGTGTTGTTTTGCCCTAAAAGTTTTGAATGATGAGTTAAATATTTTTTGCTGTTGGAGCAATGAGGCAAGTCATCATCATCTTCTTATTGCCGTTGTATCATGTTACTTGAGGTTGGCGCACCTCGTAACAATTTAAATACAATGATTTAAATAACATTAATTGATGCGCGGGGAGGAATTGGAAGAAGTGGACGGAGAAGGGATAGAACAGTCTTGGAAAAAAAAATACTCCAACTCACTACTGATTTGCTTCCAACAAAAAATATTGTTCGTGAATTGTTTTCGTTCACGTTTGATTGCGTTTTATCAATTATTTGTGTAGCTATTTCTGGTATTGATAACATAATTCTAGTTAAGTGGCTAAACGCGAAACTGCTGCCTCAGCTCTTTAGCAAAGATTTAAATTGCGTTTTACTCAGGAAACTCACCAAGTAAACACACTGACTTTTTTATATAGCAGATTGATTTGGTTTGGTTTCCTAGCAACCAAAGGTAAAACATAAAAAGTTCCACGCGCGTTTCCACTTTGGCAAAAAGCCTAATGCGTTGTTCAGACCAAAGAGTAAAATATACTTATACCAATCGAAAGTTCAGACAGAGTCCGCCTGCGGTGGCTGGTTTAGTTCCAGAAGTATGTAATGAAAATGTAAACAAATTGATTTGAAAACGGATCTGTGAATGCCAATTGTACAATTGTAGAGCCTATTTGATTATTTGACTTTAGTATTCGATATGTATTTTAGCTTGATACTTCTATCTATCCTTCCTCTACCCGTTGCGGACAACGAACACTTTTATCATTCGTTTTGAGGTTCGGATACCTAATCACATGCCGTTTACTATTATATCACTCTGTTGTGGCGCTACGCCTTTGCATAAGTTAAATTCAAAGTAGGTATATTACTAAGTCTATTATAATTTACGAAAAACGCGTTTTGTGGCGTGGGGTCACTTTAATTTGTGTTGTCACTTTGTCTGTGGTATGAAAATTAAAGTTGCTAAACTAAAATAATAAAAAAAACTTTATTTATCTGTGGAAATGGCGATTGGTGATCTTGGTGTCAAGAGATTTTTGTAGAAAATCTTGTGCGAATATATTGCGTTGTAATATTAGCTGGGTGTTAATTCTTTTAAAATAATCTTTAGATTTCTTTAAACTAGTTTGAAGTGCATTTTATTTGACATCGATGATTAGTGTCAACTGATTGCAAGTGGTAAGAAATACATTGTCACCTTCCTCTTGTCCTAAAACTTTATTTATTTATTGTGCTTATTTATCATTGTTTATGTTTTTTAATCATAATTTACTGTTTACTTTATCGTACCTCTTCAATATTTTAGAAGACATGTTGGCAATCTTTTGAGTTATTATTACGAAAGAGAAAGGACCATTCTGCACATTATTCTCAGTCATATTATTCCGTAACCTACATAAAATTATAATTAAAATCTATGCCTAGCATTTCTCGTGTTCGATGTTTTTTTTCTTTAACATGAACATGTTTTTTTTCTTCAAGTAACTGTTATTTGGAAACTTAGGATGTTTATAAATAGTATAGTTCATTGAACTAATTTCATAATTACGTTTCAACATCCTAATTATAGTGTTCTATCGTCTTCATAAGTTACCAAAAATTGTTAAGTTGGTATGAACTTTTTTGAACATGAAGTGGTGACTAATGCATCATTCACAGTTATTTATTCCCATTTCAGGTGACCTGGGCCACTAAATCAAGAAGGTAGTTATTTGCTTTATTCTACTTAATATTTTGTGTCGAAATTTAATTTAGTTAAAATTAATAATTAAAATACCAGCCTGTTACTGTCCCACTGCTGGGCAAAGGCCTCTTCTCATACAGAGAAGGCACGAGCATTGATCACCACGCTTGCTCAAGACGGGTTGGCGATTTCAGACTTATATTAATTATAAGTCCAGGTTTCCTCACGATTTTTTCCTTCACCGCTGTCTGTGATGTCCAAGATAAACTTAGAAAAGTACATATGAATTGAAAAAGTCACATTGGTACTTGCCCGGATTTGAACCCACAACCTCATGCATGAGAGGCGAGGCCTTAACCTCTGGGCCATCACGACATAAATTAATAATTAGTTTAGCATTATATTGAAAAGTGTGTAAAGAGTTGCGGCAACTTATACATAAAAATTGTGATATAGATGGCGGAAGTGGATCCAGAAACCTTGTTAGAATGGCTGCTGACGGGACAGGGTGATGAGCGTGACATGCAGCTCATCGCTCTTGAACAACTCTGCATGTTACTGCTCATGTCTGACAATGTTGACAGATGCTTTGAAAGGTAATTCATTTTTAAACAAGTTTGCATGGAAAGCAGCCAATGAAAACATAGCCTATCAGTATTCATACTGTGAAGACGCTTGTTTAAGCTTAACAACAGATTGATTGATGTGATAATCACCATTGCTGTAAATTCTGGATTCACCTAAGCAATATTTTTTTGGTTACACTTGAATTCAGTTTATTGTCAAAAGACAATTACTTGTTTATAGTAAATAGTCAAATATTTCAATACATTGAGTAATAGTTTAGCAATACTTTTTATTTATATATTTAAAATGTATACATGTGTGCACACATACAATGTCGCCCATGCGCATGTGACCGCCCGTAATTTTCTGAATATTCATGAAGAAATGTCGAAAATAAACTTTAAAAGGGGGGGTCTATCTACAACATTTTTCATGTTATTCAATTTTTAATTTTTTAAGCATAGTTTGTAGATTTGCTTTCTATTTTTTGACACATCTCCGAAGTTTATGGGTCGATTTGGATTCTGTTTATTATTTCTAAAAGCTTATGAGTTATTTTTACAGGTTAATTAACATTTTTACTAAAAATTATCGACGACGAAAAAAAAAAACGCAATCGAAGTCATTTTTTCGGTGAAAAATTGTGTATTTATTTTAAAAAAACTAGTGTAAGTCCATAAATTGTCCCGATAGGACGACTTTTTTAATCATTATTTGTAATCTACTACATAACAGCTACAAATTCACAGAACATTGTTGATACCTATCTCTAAAGAAAAAACAAGGGCGGGTATAACAAATCATCGCAATCTTCATGTGTGGGCTACTGAAAATCCACACGTCATTAGGGAAACAAATTTCCAGACTCAATTTTCCATAAATGTATGGGCTGGAATGATTGACGGTGAATTTATTGGCCCTTTCGTGTTACCAAACAGACTAGATCAACACGCGTTTTTAGATTTTATAGTCAATACGTTGCCGTTGCTTTTGGAGGGAGTACCGCTGGAAACAAGAAGGCGGATGTATCTGCAATTAGATGGAGCTCCAGCACACTTCGCACGACTAGTTCGTGATTATTTAAATCAAAATTATCCGTGGCGGATTGGCAGAGGAGGTGCCATTGCTTGGCCGCCGCGATCTCCCGACCTTACACCCTTAGATTTTTATCTTTGGGGCTACATGAAACAAAAAGTGTATGCCGTGCCCTTCGAAAGCCGCGAGCAATTAACGGCTAGGATTTTTGCTGCTGCTGCGGAAATAAAAGAAAACCGTGAAGAATTACGTCGTACAATCAAAAGTGTTGCCATGAGGGCTTTGGTTTGTTTACAGGAGGGTGGGGGCCATTTCGAAAATCTAATTAATTAAAATTCTTGTGTTTTTTATTTTTTTAGTAAAAATCTGGCTATTACTTGTTTGTTTTTAATTCCATTATCATCCTCATTATTAGTTTAACCTTTTAGTACTCACTGCTAAGAGCAACATTCAATTGACTTTCACATTATCTTTTCCTAAATTTGACTCATCAGAGTTTTAAGAGTTTTACCTTGGATTTAGTTACAGTTAGGTATCAATAATGTTCTGTGAATTTGTAGCTGTTATGTAGTAGATTACAAATAATGATTAAAAAATTCGTCCTATCGGGACAATTTATGGACTTACACTAGTTTTTTTTAAATAAATACACAATTTTCCACCGAAAAAATGACTTCGATTCCGTTTTTTTTTTCATCGTCGATATTTTTTAGTAAACATATTAATTTACCTGTTAAAATAACTCATAAGCTTTTAGAAATAATAAACAGAATCCAAATCGACCCATAAACTTCGGAGATGTGTCAAAAAATAGAAAGCAAATCTACAAACTATGCTTAAAAAATTAAAAATTGAATAACATGAAAAATGTTGTAGATAGACCCCCCCTTTTAAAGTTTATTTTCGACATTTCTTCATGAATATTCAGAAAATTACGGGCGGTCACATGCGCATGGGCGACATTGTATAGTTGATTTTAATAGAGTTACCCTAAGTAAACAGAATACTAATGCGCTAAATTGTGAAAGTGTCTGATATCCATATTCAATAAACTTAGTATTGTTGGAATGTTAGTATTACAGCATTAAATTTAAAAAATATTATCTAGTTGACTAACAATACATATTTATTTCATGCTGTCTTTGGAATTTGTCACTTTTGATGACTGACTTGATATCTGAAGTCTAGAATTTAGTAATATTCTGGTATAATAGTTAGATATAGTTTTGTGTAATAATACAAAAGCCTGTCTGACTGAATCAGCTATTAGAATAACCATTGAGGACTTGCAGCATTTGGTGTATTGATTAAATGTATCATGTTTAAAGTATTTACAGCAAAAACATTCATACATTTGGCCAAAATATTTGTAGTAATTTGTCTATATTTACTAACAGTCTGATAATTTGTATTATCTTATCACAATGTTATAAAATTATCATATTTGGAGCAGCACATTGAATGTGACCTACTTTTATTTCAGTTGCCCTCCTAGAACATTCCTCCCGGCATTGTGTAAAATATTCTTAGATGAATGTGCACCAGATAATGTCCTGGAGGTGACAGCCAGGGCTATCACATACTACTTGGATGTTTCTGGTAAGTTTAATAAAATTGGAATAACTGATCAAAAATTAATTTAATATATTACTATGCATTAGCAATGAAACTTGAATTCTATTTGTGTAAACAGAAAATTCCATTGCACATGGTCATGATCATGACAAATGGTGTATATTTACCATTTGAATAAATAAAACAGTCTGGTCTTAGTTTTGGTGTCAGAGTGAAACAGGTATATCTGTCAATATTATAAATATCATCATTATTAATCTTCCTTATTTTCATTAATTTTAAATAATGATGCCTAATTGTTTTGTCTGTCTGTTAATTTTTGTGTAAAAGCTATACATGCATATGGGTATACATTGAATGTGATTGTATCTTATCTTGCAGCTGAATGCACTAGACGGATTGTTGCTATTGAAGGAGCAGTTAAGGCTATTTGCAGCAGACTGCTCACTGTAGATCCTAACAATCGTACCAGCAAGGACCTTGCTGAACAGTGCATTAAAGTAAGTTTTTTGGACCATATTTTGAAATGTGTAAGTTTTTTGTGTTTAAAGGAGCGTCTACTAACAGTATGTCCTATCTTTTATCACAGGTATTGGAGTTGGTATGCACCAGGGAAGCAGGTGCCGTTTGGGAAGGCGGCGGCCTCCCTGCAGTGTTACATTTCATAACACATCATGGTACATCTGTGCACAAGGATACTCTGCACTCAGCTATGGCAGTTGTTTCAAGGTATTTTATTGATAAATCTTTGCTATATTTCATATTGTCTCCAGTCTTGTTATTGGTCTTAGTGTTCCCGAGAAATCCGGAACTCGATGTGATGATTTACAAATAATTTGTTTGTCAGAGTATGTGGCAAAATGGAGCCGGGTGACGCTCGCGTGGGTGACGCCGTCTCGTCTCTGTCGGCATTGTTGCGTCACAATGACGCGCGCGTGGCTGACGCGGCGCTCCGATGTTTTGCGTCGCTTGCCGACCGCTTTGCGCGCGCGCATGCTGATCCAGCCCCTCTTGCTGAACATGGTATGCAACATAAAATTTCAAACAAAGTAAAAATTGTAATTTGCCAGTGTATTGCTTTCATTGTATGTACAAAAAAATCATTTAGTTTTTAAATTAGTTCCTTCAGACCAGTTATTGATTTGTTTTAAAAACACTAATAAAGGATATTTGTTGGTCCTGTTGTACACTTGTGCAGAAAAACTCAATTCATGATGTTTTTTACTATTTCATCATATGCATTACCCTTTCAACACAGGTTTGATTGAAGAATTAGTTCGTCGATTGGGCAGTGCTGAAAGTGGTGACGACAAGTGTTCAGCTCCAGCTGTATCTACTACTGTTAGTCTGCTCTCCACACTATGCCGAGGTTCTGCACAAATAACACATGTAAGTAAAAAAAATATGATGGATAGTCACACTGATGAAGCATCTCCATTTTTTTAAATGTTTTATATAAGTAAAAGCTTTCTTTGGAGTGTGACATTGTTATTTATTCATGAACCTTAAAAGAAAAAAGAAACATCTTAATGTCCACAGCATTAGTATAACCTCTCAGAACTGCAGAAATTCATGTTATGTGTTTTTAAGCTTCATAAGCACAGACAATATAAAGGTACTTTTCATACACTTTTTCACATCATAAATAATATTAATAATATTTATAATAATGTAAAGCCCGGTATTTATCAAGAGTAATCCCGAAGTTTTCGGGACTGGTAAACAACCGGGATCCTGAGATCCTGAAACATGCGCTCTCGGGATCAAATCCTCTAGTTAAAACCTTCAAGAACTTCGAAGTAAATGCAATTAAAACTGGTAAATTTATAGTAATTTTGATGTTTATGAACGTCGTAAAAAAATCAATGATTGTTTGTAGGATCTCGTCCGCTTGGAGTTATGTTCAGCGGTGGAGGCGGCGGTGCAAGCCGATGAGCGCTGGTGCCTCGAGTGCATGCGGCTCGTCGACTTGCTGCTAGTGCTGCTGTGTGAGGGACGTCATGCTATACAGAAGTAAATATTTTTACATGTTTTTATTGGTAATGGGTTTTATTTTCCAGGTGATGACTGCATTGTCTAAAGACCGTCAGAGAATGCTACAAAGATTTTTGGCACTTGAATTACTTTGACAGGGTTTTGATAAATTTTTTAGAACTTGTTTAACAAAATTGCATTGGTAAAACAAGATGTCGAAAGATCTTTTGTTTCGTTCCCAAAATCGGATTTAATCCAGTTCCGATTTTTAGAACGAGACAAAAGATCTTTGTACAACTAAACTACAGCGTGTATGTATCAGAAAGGTGTGGTCATATTTCAGGGTGTGACTCAGACCATCATGCTGAACAATTTTTTCCATTTCCATTTTTTCCACCAAAGAAATCGCGAAAAAAGAATCTACTTCCTCATACATTTGGGTCGAGTAGGTATTGAAAATTTGTACTGGACAGCAGTTTTGTTTCTCACCTTCAAATATGAACACGCTGTATAGTTTACACCAATTTACCATTTTCTCACGTTTTCCGTTGTGTCAGTGGTTCGACTCGCAACGGCAGCTCGACATCAGGCTCGAGCGCGTCGGGAGGCGCGAGCGGCGAGGGCTCGTCGGCCAGCGGCAGCGGCGCACGCGGCGACAAGTCGCACCGACAGCTAATCGACTGCATCCGCGGCAAGGTACTTATTGTTTATTATAAATTATTTTTTAAATGGTACACCATAGACTACCTGCAGAATTGTCTCTCCCTCTCCTTGTCATCCATCTAAAGATTGCCTTGAAAATATCGCTTTTAGTTATATGTGTAATTCATATGGTGTATAATAAAGAGTATTCTATCTTTCTATCAAGGACACCGACGCTCTACTGGCCGCCGTGTCTAGCGGCGCCGTCGACGTCAACTTCACCGATGATGTCGGGCAGACTCTGCTGAACTGGGCGTCCGCTTTCGGTACAAGAGAAATGGTCGAGTTCTTGTGCGAGAAGGGTAAGATTTTCTTGTTAATCAAAGTTTTTGTCTCCCTTAAAATAATATAACCTTTGCCCTCGATTTCGTGGCCTGCGTGGAGGTTACAAGTCATGGTCTGTTCTTGTGACAAATATCATCCAAATCCGTTCATCCGTTAAAGCGTGAAAAGATTACAGATGGACAGACCATAGTTATACTTACCTCAATACAAAGAAGGTTTATTTAAATTTATGTTTACTTATTATGTTGTTACGTTTCACGTTAGGTGCTGACGTAAATCGTGGTCAACGCAGTTCATCTCTGCATTACGCGGCCTGCTTCGGTCGCCCCGCTATTGCCAAGGTGCTCCTCCGTTACGGTGCCAATGCTGACCTACGAGACGAGGACGGGAAAACGCCTCTTGATAAGGCTCGGGAAAGACATGACCAAGGTAAACAAATAGAAGTTAATTCTTCCAATGGTTCCATTAAGTAAGAAGTACACAAATAGGCACAGTATAACTATGTTTATTTCTAAATCCAGGCCACAGGGAAGTGGCAGCTATTCTTCAGTGTCCGGGCGAGTGGTTGGTAGTCGGCAATCATGACTCGCCCTCGCCAACCAATGATGATGATTTCCCTGAAACTGGAGACAAGGAAATGGCAGCAGTATACCTTGAGTAAGATATGATATTTTTGTTTCGTAAATACATTTTGAGTTGTACGACTCCGTAGGTTATGTTGTTTTGGTTTGGTTAAAACCTGTCGTGTGTTCTGAACTTATCTGCAGTTAACTGTGTTTTAAACTACAGTCCTAACACGGTAATTTTACCTCGTGACATTGCACCACTTTTAATTTTGTTTTAATGATCATTGTTATTTTCTTATTATTTTTTTATAACTAATATGTTTGCTGTTGAGTTACCGCCACTGACAAACTGCTAGAATTATCTTCACTTTCATCACAATAAGCTGTTTTCAGTGGTAAAATAAGTGAAGGAAAGAGTAGGAGGTAGTAGTAGTCGTGTCGTTTATATCGTCCGTCCGTCCCGCAGGCGCCTGGTGCCGGTGTTCTGCTCGCGCTACCTGGGCGCGGGCGGCGCGGGCGTGCGGCGCGCGTGCCTGTCGCTGGTGCGCAAGATGGTGCACTACGCGCCCGCGCGCCTGCTGCGCGCCATCTCGCTGCGCCGCGACCCGCCCGCCGCCGCGCACCTCACCATGCTGGTGGCCGCCGTGCTCGACAACGCCGTGAGTACCGACCTACACCTATCTACGCCGCGTCTGCGTTCTCTCGGCGCGTGCCCGCACTCGCCGCCGTCTTGTTTTTAAATACAATGTCTGCAGGCTATTTCACAAATGTTTACCGATAGCGGCTTTCTGATAATGTCATTCGAGCTCTTAAAGAATCATAGCGCACTAAAGCAGCCTGCCCGCCAAAAAGAGCCCACGGTACGACCACACGCGATTTCTTTGCGGATAGTTGCAATCTATGATGTCACAGTACAGTAAAAGCAATCGATTTATTATAGACATGAATTTGCACTGCTATCTGTTTGTTTGCCTGAGTTATAGAATCAGGCGTAACTTTGCGGAAATCTATTACATTAAATGTTTTGCATAACATTTACTGCCTGATTGATTTATGATAATGAGCATAAGATCACGCAACTTCAACACAAATTAAGACTTAAGTTATGCGTCTCAGCAATGTTTATGTCTCTGCATTAATACGAATAAAGTAGCAATCTAAGTTCGCCTCGTTATTTGTCACTTCAACTAAAAAACAAATTTTGCGAAACATTGTTTGCACGGTAGTATTGCGCCATAGTTCGCAATTATCCGCGTCGTCCTTGTCTGGGCTGACGTAGTGTGTGTGGCAGGGCGAGCTGGGCGCCGGCCGACGCGCTCCGGCGCGAGTGCTGCGCAGTCGCTATATCCGGCCGCCCGCGGTAACGTTACGATGGTGTGATGCTCCCAAGCCTGATTGTGCAAGTCGGCTCTAAAATGACTGATTTAAGGAGTCTGCACACTACACCGTATACAATGACCGTGCTAGGAACAAGACAGAAAAATTCCTTTGTAATGTAATGTATGGGACTACCCACATCTGTGCCATGCATGGAGCGTCAACAATTGTCGGCGATAATATTTTGCCGGTGCTGATGCGGTCCGTGCAGGGCACGCGACGGTGATGGTCGGTGACATAGAGAGAGGTGATGGAGAGTGGGCATAGTCTGATACGTTTCAATACAAAGAAAATGGGTTATAACCGCGTATGATGACCGTTCTAAACCCGTTACAAAAGAGTATAATACTCTGTTAATACGTTCTAGTAGTCCGTGCCATGTTTCCTCCTGTGCCTGATACGTTTATAGCACGGTCATGGTATGGCACGGTGTAGTGGGCAGACTCCTTTATACTTCATAGCGATATAAGAGACCAGCGATCTAAACGACTAATAAGTTATAGAAAAGTAATGAAACTCACTAAAGTGATCATCCAATTTAGAGCCGTACCCTCATCATTGCTTGAGACACCGTTGCACGGATTTTATGTGTACGTTTGACATCCATGTTTTGGCTTGAATCCGTCGAACGATGCCATCAACTGCTCAGCTTAGAACTTAGAATAGCTAAACATAAATAATGAATGTCAGTTATCATAAGCATCAGACTTATAATACTAATATTTTTATTTGTAATCTGCTGAGTTTATTAAGATTCTGACTTGTTTTCTCACTGTCATTTATTCTTGAATGCATCCACATTTTTGTAAAGACATCACACCATCGAAACTTACCTGCATCAACAATCCTTCTCTTGTGTTTATTATTTTTTGTGTTTAATAATAATTTATCTTTTGATTGTTGTATTTGTTTTGTGACATATCACAGTCAAAAAGTCTATGCCAAATAATGTGCAGATTTCGTTGGTATCTGTATTTAGTAAACTTCAAATAAAAATCCTTTAAGGCCCCACTTTTCTTCCCTGGAATACTTTGTAACAAATGTAACTGGGCATTTTTTAAATATGGTATCTTGCTGTATAACCTAGGATGATGACGACGGTCATCTTATTGTGCTGGGAATCGCTGAGGAGCTGATGGTGAAGGCTTCAGACATATACCTGGAGCAGTTCGCACGTCTCGGCGTATTCAGCAAGGTGGAGGGATTGGCGGCCGCGCCGGCGGCCTTCTTGTCATCTGACAGCGAAACGTCCAGTATTCCAGGTAAGGACATACATTGTTGTAACCATTCCTGGTTTTATTCATGTTATGATGATTATTTTACGGGACCACAAAAAAGACGGTAGTGGAATCTTTCGTTGTATCGTCGCAAGAATAGCTGTGGATGTGTGGGTTGATAGAGTACTATTCAAATGCGTCGGCCGTTGATGTCGTCTCATTTCAACGAAAATCTAGCTGTTTTTGATATGGGTAACAAATTCGCCCTCAAAAGTTATCTTCCTCATGTGTCATATTACGGAAATACTGAGGTTGAATTTCACGCGGATCAGCACTTTTAAACCACGTTCAAGAGCTGTAATTGTACGTGGTTTATATGTGTAGATCGCGTAGCATTTTAAACCGCAATAACTCTATTGATGTGTTAGGTTGTAGCGAGGACGCGTCGTGCCTGTCGAGCGGCGTGGGCTACTCGTGGGCGGAGTGGTCGCTGTGCCGCGGGCGCGACGCGCTGTACGTGTGGAGCGACGCGGCGGCGCTGGAGCTCAGCACGGGCAGCAACGGCTGGTTCCGCTTCCTGCTCGACGGCAAGCTCGCCACCATGTACTCTAGCGGCAGTCCCGAACATCAGACTGACAACACCGGTATGTACATTTTCGAGCATTTTGTAAATAGTATGTAATAGTACTTAACAAGATTCTAAAGAGATTATGTTATAAGAGATTTTGTCGTGATATATTGATTAAATATTTAAGATCAAACTCATTTCCATCATACTATTTTTATTTTTAAAATAAAATTACAATACAGTGAGAGAAAATCACTTTTGAAGGTTGTTACGTAAATATAATTAGTGCTCTTGACTGGGTTGGACTCGTACATTTAAGGAACTTGGCCGTGGAACAGTATAAAACAAGTTATTTTTTCTGGATTATCGCGGTTTCATGCTACAATTGAGTTTACAATTTACGGACATTAAAATGTTGGTGGTCAATTTGCTTGTCAATCAAGTTTTCTTATCTTGAATTTTATTTTTTAGATTTTTTATTAAAGCGCTGCACCTGCGCACCAAAGCATAATTACTAATTTATTACATGCTACTTTTAATGTTAATAAGAATCAACGTTGTTGTTGCTAGACTCTTGCGGCTAGAGGCAAGATTGTGTCTGGTTAATGGCAAATCGGTTGTCTACACCAAATAGAACCCTTTACGTGTATTTACATTATGTACACTTTACATGCTATGTTTTCATTATTCATCTGTATTCATAAGCAGATTGTAGTTCAGTTTCTAGTTTCTGCGATTGTGATACTGAAATGTTTTAATTCAAGTATCACAGTAAAGGTTTTGTTGACCGTGGTTATAAAAGTTATGCAGTGCATGTTCTGTTGAGAAAAAAATGAGAGTAATGGTTTAATAAATTACAGAAAATCGTGGTGAATTTATCGACAAACTTCAAAGAGCGCGAGCTTCAGTAAAGAATTCGGTCCCTCAACCGAT
Source organism: Noctua pronuba (assembly GCA_905220335.1). Classification (NCBI taxonomy): domain Eukaryota; kingdom Metazoa; phylum Arthropoda; class Insecta; order Lepidoptera; family Noctuidae; genus Noctua; species Noctua pronuba. The sequence goes on along the minus strand of LR999903.1, from coordinate 10,770,183 downwards.
TCTGTCTAAACCCGGAGCGTCTAAATTAATTATTGGCAACTGGGCTCTCTCGTGTAAAAAGTAAGTAAATTGCATTTTCTGACAATTAATATAACATTTTGTCATTTGATACCATTAAACTTCATTGTATGTTCTTTCAGAGAAAAGGAATTACAGATCCACAATACTGATGGTCAGCAACAAACTACAGTACTCAGAGAAGACCTGCCTGGCTTTATTTTCGAATCGAACAGGGGTACCAAACATTCGTTCACAGCTGAAACCTTTTTAGGTAAGAATATAAAGCTTAAATATATACATATTGTTAATGGATAAATGATAAGTAGCGTAAGAATAAAACGAAAGTTACAATATATGCTTCTTTTTTTTGTAACTTTCTTGAGTTCTTTGCAGATTTTTATATTTTTTTAAATATTGCTGCGCAATGTTTAATGTATGTGTTATCTTTTTAGGTCCTGAACTAGCGAGTGGTTGGACAGATCGCAGGACGGTGACGCCTCATAACGCGGTAAATGCGAGTCGATCAAGACTAGCGGCCAAAGCAGAGGCGTTGAAAGCACAGGTTTGTTAATGTGTATTTATAATTTGAATATCTATAAATAAATTTGAAGAGTCTGTATTTCGTAAAAAACTTTTATTTTGATATTACAAACAGACACATCCATTTTATTTATTTTTATAGATTTCACGCGAACGAAGGTCGCGGGCAACAGCTAGCCATAAATAAAAGCAGCAATAAATACATCTAGGAATAAAAGTTGACCAAAATTAGGAAGTAACTTGTTCATAATCTAAAGGTTTCTAAACAAAATGTTGACCGCCAGGCAGTCCACTGCTTGTTCTTTATCCATTTGAACTATTTGGTTAGCCAAATTTTACAACAGTTCAAAGCACGGTTTCCACCAAAGCTGAGACGAGTCGAGCGTAAAGGAGATGTGCAAGATTCGACTAATCGCAGCAAAATCGAGAGATACAAATTAGATGAGATTAGATACAACCTGATTGGCCGATTCCCGTACGTTTACTCAGTACCCGCTACCACTTTAGATTAATCCGGGGCTCAGGACCTTGTGTTTTAAACAAAAATTTTGGATACATGTTATTTTGATATTGTTGTAGGTATGCGAGCGAGCGCGCGCGCTGTACTCGCGCCACCTCGCCAACGCGGCCACGCGCCAGCCGCGCCCGCCCGTCGCGCGCCTGCGGGCCCTGCTCGCGCGCATGCAGCGCCTGGCCACGCAACCTACTGGTGAGAGCACCATGTTCTACATACCCGTAAAGGCAAAAATTCTTTGTCTGAGATAGATTTTATAACATTTATTTTACGTCGTATAGTGGCATTGTTTATCAAATCACTACCACAAGATTTTCCTATATATCCCAAAGTGAGTGAATTTAGGATTTTTATATAACTAGATTCTCACGAATCATATACAAAATTATTTCTTTACAGAGGACTGGCAAAACGAGCTGAACGAGTCGCTAGATCAACTGACAGAGCTGTTGTGTGGAGACGAGCTGCTCTCGGCTTACGAGCTGCAGTCATCTGGCTTAGCACCTTCCTTGCTGCAAGTGCTGTCACCGCAGGCTAATGGTAAGTGACACTTAAAGGTCATTTTTAACCGACTTCAAAAAAGGAAGAGGTTCTCAATTTATCGGAATCTTTTTTTATGTATGTTCACTGATTAATTCTTTTTTGTTATAAGGGGTATACTTCCTAGGTACCGATTTTGATAAAATTTAAATGGGGGAGGTCCCATTTAAATTTTAAATCGGTCGAACGGTTTTTGAAAAATCAACAAAAATCTAAAATTTGTAAACATCGATGATATTTTCGTTTACTCCGAAACCTCGCTGTCTCATTGGAGCAGTGCGCATATATTTGTATAGGATATTACAACTAAAATGGAAAAATAAAAAAACTTTTTTGCAAAAAATAACCAATTTCAAAAGCAAAAAAAAAGTGAAAAGTTACTTAAGCTTCAGAATTCGGTGGCAAAAAAAAAAACTCAATCAAACAAACAAAAGTCACTGACTTCTGAAGCTAGTTATTTTGTCCTTTTTTAGGGATCCGTAGTCAACAGACGAAACTATAAGGGTTCCTACCCTTATAGTTTCGTCTGTCCGCAGCTTAGCTCAAAGATTCTTAGTACTAGAAAGCTGTAATTTTAGAGTTTAGGGTAGACATAAAACCTCGTGCGGTCCACAGACGGTCCGGGACAGGCGAGCCTGCGCGCGGGGCTGGTGCGCTTGTGGCTGACGCGGCGCGGCGGCGCGGGGCTGGCGGCGCGCCTGGTGGCCGTGCTGGAGAGCGTGGAGCGCCTGCCCGTGCACGCGCCCGCCGGCGACGCGCCGCCGCCCTCCGCCGGCACGCTGCACCATCTCACCAAGCGGATCAGGTGACCGCTAGCTTTCTACGACCCGAATACTCCGCTAGCGATCATAGCTTAATAAATCGTTAACAAAAACAAGATCGACTTCTCTTCACCGATGAGTGACCTATTTACCGCTACTAGCAAACTAAACGGTGTAAAAACACTTTCTGGGAACTTTCTGGTTCCACAAGAATTCAAGTCTAATATGTTATTGAACTTTAAGTACTCCCATAACATCAAAAGTCATTTATCAAACTAGGCCGAAGATCAGCACTTTTTGAACGTCAATTACACAAGACAGTCCCCCAAGAGCCCGCCCTTCGCCACTTCCTAGTGTTTTAGCTGGAGAACATAAGCGGCGGAAAAAAGTCCATCTATCTGATATCCAAAGTAATAGCATTATAACAATTAAATAAAATACTAAATTAATTGCTCCATGTCAGGTAATATTCCAAAATTAAAGATAAACATTGCAACGTTTATCTAGATAAAACCCAAAGTATTTTTACCTAGATAAAGCCTCCAAGCATAAAGAGTGAGCTCGCTTACATTTGCAATGCTGGAATACGAACATATAACTGTAGCTAGAAGTCAATAATTAACTAAGACCATCACAGTAAAAAAAAAACAATAAAATTCTAATAATATGACCACAAGCAGCACCCATTCACGAGCAGCGCTCATTCACGAGCAGAATGCAAAGATCCACCATTGCCCCCCCCTCGCCATATTTGATGGAAGGAGGCAACCCGTCCCCCGAGGCTAACGCAAGCAGTAACATATAGGGATTATGACACCCCTACTGCGGGACCCCTTTACTGTTGCATGCAACCACTCATAAGCACACCGTTCTACGTGCATTGCGTGCTACCTTAAACATAATTTGTCGCATTAAAAATAAAAATCCGTTTCGAATAGTTCAGCAATATTTTTTGTCTGATAGCGCTTGGTACTGTACAACAGTACAGAGAGTTTAGATGACAGCTACGTGATGGGTCTTTTTACATCCCGGAAGTCAGTTTGTGCATTATACTTTGGTAAGATATTTACTCAAACCATTGTCATACTCATATTGCATTTCTAATTATCCGTTTCTCTTTAGGCTGCGCGTTGAACGTGCAAGCGATGAATCGACAGAGGACACAACATCTAACAACGGCAACAACGCTGGCCGCAACCTAAAGGTGGAAGCGTTGACGACAGTACGGCAGCTCGAGAGATTCCTCGCCAAGTCAGTCGCGCGCCAGTGGTACGACATGGAGCGAACCACTTTTAACTTCGTACAGAAGATAAAAGCAGAAGCTCCTATGACGTTTACTTACGAAGTAAGAAGCTCTCCATACTGAGTATCAAATTATTTATTTATTTATTTATTTATAACCAACTTATACTGACAGTTTACACCACACATACAAGGTATTGGTTGAACATAAAAATCAAGTCAAAACTACATAAAATTAGAATTAAAAATAAAATAAAAATAGTAATAATTGATTCTGTCAAATACGTATTTCACAAATATTTTTGTATTGCAGCACGATTTCGACGAGAACGGTATTCTCTACTTTATTGGCAGTAATGGAGGTAGTTGTGAATGGGTAAATCCGGGTGCTCACGGTTTGGTCAGCGTGTGGTCCTCTGACGGGAGGCAGTTACCTTACGGTCGCGCTGAGGATGCACTCTCGCGGTCACCGGAGCCGCTAAACGTTCACACGAACGACGACAGACGAGCTTTCATAGCGTGCGACTTGGGCTTACAAGTAGTGCCCTCGGCGTACACGTTACGTCATGCCCGTGGGTATGGACGCTCGGCGCTCAGGAACTGGTTATTCCAAGTAAGTAAAGCGGGATTTTGTTTATTAGGACGAGAGTTTTATTAATATAGACTAGCTGTCACCGGTTAACTCGTATCCTAGGGAAAATCCTTTTTATTATTAGCGGGCTATCAAATGTATATTTAGTTTTGTGTACAATTTTCATTGTTTCGTTCAGATGTCAGCTGACGGCGTGACATGGAGCACCCTGCTGGCGCACAGCGACGAGCAGACGCTGCAGGAGCCGGGCAGCACCGCTACGTGGCGCATCCGGGCCGACGCGCCCTACCGCTTCCTCAGGATACAGCAGAACGGCAAGAACGCTAGCGGACAGAGCCATTATCTGTCGCTTTCTGGACTCGAGATTTATGGCAGGGTAAGTTATACAAGAACTAATTAAAGCTAGCGAAACTTTACAGACGTGATGGGTATATTTAAACATGATACTAATGAAGTTGTACAGTTTTTGTACAGTTGCTCTACGGCAGAATAACACAAGCGGCTCGTTAATTTTTAGGTGGTGAGCGTAAACGAGGTGGCACCCCGTCAGGCGGGCGGGGCGGGCGGGGCGGTCGGGGGCGGCGCCAGCGCGGCGGTGGGCGGGGCGGGCGGCGCGCGCGGCCGGCGCTGGGCGCGCGCGCGCGGCGTGTGCGCGGGCGCGCGCGTGCTGCGCGGGCCCGACTGGAAGTGGCGCGACCAGGACGGCCCGCACCCCGCACTCGGCACCGTCACTTCCGACCTGCACAATGGATGGCTCGATGTTAGGTAACTCGCAATAATTCATTATCATATTGTTCAACATAACTAAGCAACCGCGCTAACGTGTGACGTCACGCTGCGAGCTGCGAGTCGGCGCTTGCGTACACCTACATACTTTGGCTCGTTGCGCCCTCGCGGTTTCGCTATAAATTTAATTGTTTTTCTAATAGTGGATCACTAAAATGGTTAAGAAATATTGTATTGTGCCTATGAGTACCAACTCCAGTGAATAAACACCCCAAAAATTTTATTTTTCTGTACCATGTGATAATAATATTTGGAAAAAGTGGTTAAAAGTTATGAAAAGAGCAGATCCTCTCACAGCCTTTGTCAAGTGCATTGTTGTGAAGATCGTAAGTTTTGTGTTCATTAAGTATACACCCAAAAGTGTTTCTTTTAAGCGACACCTAACCTAAAACTATAGTTGAATAGTCCTCAAAACTATTCTAAACCAGTACACAGTTCGGAAGTGCGTATTTTGCAGCTATTGCAGTTTCCGCATGGTTTGTTTTATCTCGTATAAAATGTTACAGAGATTATTATATATTTTTTATTATTTTATATTATTTATTTATTACTGGTACGAAGTTATGTAGGACCTCAACCATATACTTACCTTCCTTCCGTGGTTTTAAATAAAATCTATGGGTAAAAACTTAACTGGATTTATAAACCTAAATCATTATAACCAAGGCAATGAATAGCTTTCTTCTTCTTTAATTGCACTCGATATGTAATAATCATAGCATAACCAGCAGTTATCGGATAACCAGGCGCTTATATACCTAATTTTCTTTCCACGAAAGATTAATGAAAGCCCCATTCTCAGACAAATATCGCGCAACCATAATAATTTCGACTTTTGGTAGGTTATCCGACTGTCTTTTTACAAAACCCTCTTCCATCACTATATTATTTTAATAACAATAATATTTAAAGTAACCGCTAACACTTAATAAGTGCAAACCACTTTACAAATCAAATTTTATGAACCTAAACTCCGCATCAACCGCAATCTCACATGACACTCGCAGCGTAACGTCTCGCAGTAACGCGCGAAGGAACACAAATTTAAATTTTTTAGTAATATTTTGATGTGTTGGTGTGACTCATTGAATCGTGTGTAACATGAGGTGGGACCACGGCGGACGCAACTCGTACCGCATGGGCGCCGAGGGCAAGTTCGACCTCAAGGTGGTGAGCGGCGGCGCCACCGGCGCAGAGGCCAAGCAAGGACGCAAGAGTCACTCCACGCCCAGCCTGCCTGACGCTACGGCCGTCGACCACCAGGTGAGGGAAAACGAAAGAAGATAACATTTATGACATTTGTAAAACGAAACACGATCACTATCCCCATGCAGAGGTGTGCCTCAGTAGTTAAGCCCTAAACATTTTGACAGTTGTTTAAATCTCTTGTTAAAATTGCGAGCCTATTGCTACCAACGAGGCAGAAATCCAGGCTCCGTGGCTGCTACGGAACTACTGCTGAGGAATTCATGATGGAAAACCCCATAGCACTTTCCTAGACCTGAGAATTGAAATCAGGACCTCATGCTTAGCAGAAGCGCTTGCGACCACTGGAACAACGAAGGAGGAAATGATGTTCTTTTAACATCTTGATAAATCTATACTTGTACTAATATCGAATAATGTCAGGTATCGGTGGCTTCAACTGAGCAGGCGTCGTCAGCGGACAACATTTCGAGCGAGGAAATGGCCAGCAACATGTCGCGGCCGCGCACGCACGCCACCGACCTGTCCGCTATTAACAACTCCACACATCATATCAATACAGGTACTTATTGTTTATGTATTTTTACTAGTTCGGCATCATAACTTCTTCAATGTCTTTCTATGACTCTCGCAAACCAATAAGGTGCGGTCAAACGGACACCGAACATTGATGGATTTTTCATTTTCAGTACATCATCTGTCAAAAGCCCACAGTCCGGTGCGCACTCCCGTCCACGCACGCAGTTTGCAAATTTTTTGTAGAACATAAAAAATGTGTATGTTTTAGATCTGGCAACAATAGTAGAATCGCTGACCCTCGGAGCGGAGAGCAACAACTGTATGACTGATTTGGGCAACACATCTTTCACAAATATGGAAATGGGACCAACTAGTATAACTGATATCACTAAGCCCTACCCAGCCAAAGAACCGGTACCGGAAGCGAATGCTCAAGAGGTCAGTTGTTATGTTTCATACACAAACTGTTTATTTCCTGTTGTTATAATATACGATCCTGCACTGCCATACACTTATGAAGATTTGGGAGAAAATGTGCACTCAAATTGTTCGAATTAGACTTTACGCTTCCAATTTTCGCTCCACACTGAACTTATTATGAAGTAAGAAGTTAGCGTGATGTTTGCTCCATCGCCGATCAACATATTGTGAGCGTTGTACATGAGAAATTTCAAAAGAGTTAATATAACATAAATATATGCGTTTGTGATGTTGCCTCAGCTAAATTAAAAATTGGGGATGCTGTATATTATAACGGTTTCTGCACGTGAAACTTGTATGTGCAAGTAGGATAATTTGTGTGGTTGTGTGCCTGGTGATGAAAGTATTAAGCTTAGCTCACGTGTCAGGCTGCGCTGTGGCGCGCCAGAACAACGATTGGTGCGTTGTATCGTGGTGGGTTTTGTTAAATGTATAAAAATTGGTACCAATCTAGCACGCCACGATATTTTTAATGATACAATGAGTGTATGAGATGAGGCTTGTGTGGTGCGTGTGCGGTGTGCTGGCAGCGGTGTGACGCGCGAACCTCGTCGCGACAATACCAACCGCCTCCACATCAGCTATCACTCACACTTTTGCATTGCAATCATTTGTGCGCTTCTTGCGCTTAAAGTTTTAAGGCCTGCACTTAGTAACGCGCCTCTTAAAGGTTCGATGCACTCGCACGATTGTGGTTAATCGCGTTAACTGGGACGTGTATTGCAAACCACGTTTGTCATAGCGGAGGCACTTATTACTTTATTTTGTAGCCGTAAAAGCTTTGTCAAGGTTGTTGTATAAATGTTGTGCGTCTCGGGCGTGTGTGATTGATCCTACGAGTTGTTTGCAGTGCGAGGACAACGACGCTGCCGATGGTCAGTACGGTGACCACAAGAAGGACGGTCAGTCCGGCGGCTCGGGCGCTATGAGCGCTAGCGAACCAGATTTAACGCAACAGGTAAACAATTACTGCGTAAAAGTTTTGAAGCTCGCATTTGAGAATGCTTTAAAAGGAAAACAAATAACATTAGATCAGAAAATATGAATGACAACATCACATTTATAATATCGTCTGTCGTTGTCCTCGCAGTGTAGGGTCTGATCATATCAGCTTTAAAATAAATAAATATTAATTGCATGAATAAATAAATGCAAAATTTAAACCAAGTAAAAATTAAATCTTTTGCTCAGTGTTTTGCATGAACCACAAGTTTTCATGTATTTATGTATTTGTACACATTTTCATGTGTTTTAACGTTAATTTGTTTGCGTTTTACTCAGGGTGCCGCAAGATTGTTAGAATCTCTAGGAGTGGGACGTGGTTCGGGCGCAGGTCGCGGCAACAATCCGCAACGCGCCACCAGAACTAACCACTCTACTAGTCTTTTTCCGAGGTAAGTACTTCTGGTTTCACAGACATCGAGTAAACGCTTGCACCGTATCCAACCGAAAAAAAATCACATCTAGCTTTCGAAAAAGTTCTGCTTTAAAGAGGGTTCTGCCTACCGCTTATAAGTATGATGTGACAGTATCAATTAGAATTGCGTTATATAATCATATTTACACGCCTCTCTTCTCTGCTATTTCATGAGCCCTTTGAATAAAACTTGCTTAGATTTCATTAATACGTTTGTTGTTTTCAGTTTGGTGCGGTTAGCTCTATCGAGTAACTTCCCGGGCGGTCTATTATCAGCTGCTCAAAGCTATCCATCGCTAGTACCGAACGCACAAAATGCTCTCACTTTATCTCTGACATCGACGTCTAGTGAAAGCGAACAGGTACACTTTTTGAATACTCGCAAAACTCAGCTGGACAATTTGTGGACCTCAACCTGCTGTAACTTGTTTTTACACGACATCACGTTGTCATTTTAAGCTATTCGGATTGGTTCAGCTCCGCAGATATTTCCACTGAGTAGTCGCACCTTGTATGTTATATGCACGTAGCAGTAGTTAGATATTTAATCTGGGTCTAAATATTAAAAGTGGCTGCAGGTGTCGTTAGAGGACTTCCTGGAGTCGTGCCGGGCTCCCGCGCTGCTTACAGAGCTAGAAGATGACGACGAAGGCGACGACGCGCTCGACAGCGACAAAGAGAACGAGCCCACATACCAGGAGGTAGTGAGTATAAATTCTGTAAGTAGGTTGGATCATTCCTAGCTGCATGACTGTACAGTCTAAAAAGTTTGGTCATGTTTTGTCTTTTTTCATTTACACTGCTTTGTTGTCTGTTGCTGTAGGCTTATTGTTGCTAATGAAACAGTATTTATTTATATTTTATGACGAAATTTACCACTTAACCCGTTTATTCAAGGCAACCATCGATATCTATACATATAATAAAATTGTAACAGGCCGATGTCTATACATTGAAGATATTGAAAAAAATAAAAATATGAGAGGTCTTTTTAGAGCAACAGAAGCTAAAACAACAGTTTTTAATTTTTTTGTCTGTTTCTGTCTCTATGTTTGTACGTGCATCATGCAAAAACTACTGCATGGATTTGAACGCAGTTTTCACTGCTCTACCGCTAGATGCTTAACATAAAATATAGGCTACATTAGATATAGTTTTATTTTGGACCCGATATGTGGCGCTGTGTGAAGCTAGGGCGGGTCGCTAGTAAAATAATAAGCTCTATGGTTTTTAAGAACAATCTGCTGTGTCTGTGTTCATAACATTTTCAGATATTCGCGTTGTTTTGAAGCTTTAAAGATTGGTTCGCTTTATTTAAAATTTCCATGAACTTAAGTAGTAAATAAAATCATAGTTTTTCTCGTAATCTTGCGTATGTCCATTTAGAAAACCGCTACCATGGTCACTACACACACTTCTGCAGATGCCTTACTATTTGAATTACTTTCAGGTATCTCGGAATCTTCTGTCGTTGATGGAAGAGGAAGCTTTGGAGGCAGTACGTGGTAGCAGTGGTCAGGGAGGCCGCCAGCGTAAGCCTTGGGATGACGACTTCGTATTAAAACGACAGTTCTCTGCACTTATTCCGGCTTTTGATCCTCGCCCTGGAAGGACCAATCTGAACCAAACCGTTGGTAAGTGGAATGATGAAATCTAGACCTTAATATTTTTAGCAATTTTCAAAAAATATTATAAAGTCTTATATTTCTGGGTGTTTTGTGCATTCACTTTAAGGGTCTTACCACACCAATCGATCGATCGTCACCAATCGATTGGTGAGATAACACCCTAATTTGTATGCGTTATAAGTTGAGATCGGATATTCGGATGCATATTTACCCAAAGTATATAGGGCAAAGGGGACAAAAGTATGAAAGCGGCTTCTTAAAATGCCAATTTTTCTCGGGATTGCGAGATTTTACACACAGTGTTATTTTATAAATAACACTGTGTATAAAATGTGGTACTCATAACCATAAAGCATATTTAAAATCTGTTTAAAACCAGGCAAGAAGTTTGTTGAAAATAACACGTAAAAAATACAAAATTATACGATTTTAAATTTTGCTGCTGAATATTCGAATAGGACAAAATGGTAACTATGACAATTCATTTGAAGTAAAACACTAAAATGGTAAAAAAAACTATGTATTTACATAAACCTGGAATTTTTACACTCAAACTTTAGGTAAATATGCATCCGAATATCCGATCCCTAGTTATAAGTCAAAAATAATAAAGTGCTTCAGTATCGAGTTAGCTCGAACGTGTTTCCGATTACAAAAGGCGTTATTATTTGTATAGAAAAAATAAATAAAATTGAAGTGTCTGTTTGTAATATCAAAATAACGCCTTTTTATTACTAAATGCATATGAAAATATATAACACAAAAACAATTTATTTTTCAATTTTTGTCTGTCTGTTTGTTCCGGATAATATCCGAAACGGGTGAACCGATTTTGACAGGACTTTTACTGGAAGATACCTAATGTTACTTGGCTACTTTTATTTTAGAAAAGGAATTAGGGTTCCGTGCAAAAAAAAATTCCTTGAAGTTGGTAACAAAATCAGTTTAAAAAAGGGAAGTATTTTTTTTATAATAATTACACGCGAACGAAGATCGCGAGCAACAGCTAGTGTATAATAATTGTTTTGCAGATCTCGAAATCCCGCTAAACGAGTCGTCAGACGGCGAGGAGAACAGCAGCTCGTCCACAGCCCAGGCCAGCGCGCGGCCCGTGGCGGGCGCCAGCAACTGTCCCGGGCGCCTGCCCGCGCTGCGCCTGGTGCTGAGCGCGGCGGGCGCGGCCGTGCCGCTGGAGCGCCCGTCCTGGACGCTGTACCGCGCCGTGCTCGCGCTCAACAACCGTCTGCCGCTGCTCGACACCCACCGCGATCTCACTTACACGTACGTGCAGACCTACAACACCTTAAACATCGTCGTCTTCCTGCCTTTGTTCCATTCTATTTGGGGTCGGTGCAACACGATTTCGTCTTTCATTCACTCGTCACGATCACGACCTACATGATCAACTAAAAACCACACTGCCGAAGTGGCAAAGTTTTGGTTGAAGCTAAGTTACTTGAATTACCATAACGATCATCCAAGACGATGGACAAGTACCAAAATCGAAGGATCAAATAATATTTATAGACGTTCTGAGCTGATTTTACGATTTTTTTTTCAGATTAACTTACAAGGAAATAGAAGGCATGGAAACGTTCGCTTCATCCAGCGACAGCGAGGACGACGAGCCGTGCGACCCGGAGCGCGGGCTCGCGGGCGCGGAGGGCCCCGAGGGCGCCATGGCCACGTGCTGCGTGCGCGTGCTGCGGCGCCTGCGCAGCGCCGCGCCCGACCTGCCGCCCGACGCCTTCGTCTCCACTAAGCTCACCAACAAGCTGCACCAGCAGCTTCAAGAGCCTCTCACCCTCGCCGCTGCCGCTACGCCGCTCTGGTAACTTAGTCAACGCTGGACTCCGAGACCCACAAATTTCTAATAGTTTTTTTGAGAACTCTGAGTTATAGCACTATTACAAATAAATAGTAATCGCGAAAAAAATATCAGCTGTCCCGTACTTTTCGATGTCCCAAGGAGAAAGTGGTTTAGTTTGATGGTCTGTAACGCCTTGAATTCCACACATTTAATAAACGCTGCGTAACAGAAAGTCTTTCGTTGGTTGTCTGTAAATGGACAACAAACCAAGCAAATAATATAAACTAATATCAACGAATTCTCTCCAGGTGTCAACAATTAAATGACTGGTGTCCGTTCCTGTTCCCACTGGAAACTCGTCAGATGTTCTTCGCGTGCACCGCTTTCGGAACATCCCGTACTATCGTGTGGTTGCAGGCTCAGAGGGATCGGGCGCTCGATAGACAAAGGTGATTTCACAGCTAAACATGCCCTGAATACATTGCGCCGTAAAATAGTGATAGCATAAAAATCCAAGTGACGATTTTGAGGTTGGGTGCTTTTTTTCTTCTACTAAATACGAATCTTAACTCTGGCAAACAAAGCACAGTCCATACATCTGGATCTAAAAGCTTACCATTTTTCACAAGAGTTCCTAATATAGCGTAAGTGAGCACTAAGGAAGGATTCATGACAATTCATTCTCCAATGGGGTTGAATACGGGATGAAAGCTTGTGTGGAAGTTCGTTAGTTGAAACTAGTTCAAAACTCAGGAGTAATTATTGTAACGGATATTGGAATGTTGTAGATCTGGTAACACGGTGTCGCCTCGGCGCGCGGAGCTGGAGGCGACGGAGTTCCGCATGGGGCGGCTGCGGCACGAGCGCGTGCGGATACCGCGCCATCCCGACCTGCTGCGATCTGCTATGCAGGTATGTACAACCATTATTTCTTTACATTTCTTAGAGGTAACAATAACGACATTGTTGTTACGAGCTGGGTATGGGATAAATTGAAACACTACCACTTAAACACCAAATATCTTTATTCACAAGACACTTATAACTCAATCACAAGTACACTACTGATCACTATTCACTTGGATATCGCACTTCTAGTTCACTTCGATTCGCTTCGTTGTGTACTGTGACTGCTGCCTCAAACACGACGGCTATTTATATGCCGACCGATCCTTCCAGAAAGTTACACAGCTTTCGTCATAAAGTCGCATAAGGAACATTGTGCGCGAAATGTTTGTGGAGCTCCAACCTATAAGATTCCTTGGTGCAGGTGATGCGCGTGCACGCGGGCCGCAAGTCGGTGCTGGAGGTGGAGTTCGCGGGCGAGGAGGGCACGGGCCTGGGCCCCACGCTGGAGTTCTACGCGCTGGTGGCCGCCGAGCTGCAGCGCGCCGACCTGGGCCTGTGGCTGCACGACGCGCCCGCCGCCAACACGCACGACGACGACAACGCGCCGCACCATCTCGTGCTGCCTGACGGTATGTTACATAACATAATATTTATTTATTTTCAGGCAACTTTGGCCCCTAGATAAAACGTAAAAATACAATTTATGTTACTAAATAGAACGTTTAAACTATGATAACAACACTTACTTGTACACTATGTCACTGTGCGTTCATGTGGCACTTGCACGTGGAAGCGACGGAACACCACTTCCCTGCGGCCAAAAATTCTCTTCCAAGACGAGGTGCAGAATACACGTTTGTATGCGCACTAGAATAGATCATTTTGATATAAGTGGGGAAAACACTGTTTTAGATAGAAGAAAATCCCGTAAGTGACAGTACTTATAAGTTAAGTGGGGAAACTTTTTTATTGCACCCGAGCCGCAGGCCAGGATGTTATGGAGTCGAGAACTGCAGTAATAAATGCCCACGTGTATCACTACACTATAACTACGTTTTTCAATACACTTTCGAAGAAGTATTTTTGTCATGAATTCGACGATTTTGACCGGCTCAAGTCGATATTCTGCGGTCACTCCCTCACTGTACTACGAACTAGAAATCATAGCCATTATTGCAAAGATTTTAGTCAATTGGCTGGTTCAGTTCAATGTCAGAACAACCGTGATTACTTCAGAGCGTATCTCAAATCTGTGTTCTTTCTTCAAAAGATCATCACAGACACTAATTTGCACAATGCAGACATAATTTTGGTCAACTCATCTTGCATATCCCCTCATGCGAGTTGAGTTGACCAAAATTATGTCTGCATTGTGACCCGGACCTTAAAAGAGACTATGTCCTCTTAGTTTGTTTCGGCTGTTTCTTCTCAGAGTAGTCAGGTACGAAACACCGGCCCCATCAAGTTATTAAAAAAATACATGTAAAAGTGTTTCTAAAAACCTATTTGCAAAATAAACATAATTTATTATGATGTATTTAGCCTGCAATAGCAACGAAGTGCGTTTACAGTAACTGTTGTTTTGTCAACAGAGAAACCGCCGGGATACTACGTGACGCGTTCAGGCGGCCTGTTCCCAGCGCCGCTGCCTCAAGATTCCCACATCTGTGATACAGTTTGCAAATATTTCTGGTTCTTAGGAGTATTTTTAGCTAAGGTATGCATTCTTGTTTATCATGGTTTTATGATTGTGTAGGATCGAAAAGAAATGGCTAATAAAGGATTTTTGTTATTTTACAGGTTCTGCAGGATGGGCGGCTTGTTGATCTACCGATCTCGGAGCCCTTCCTACGTATTATGTGCGGGGAGGAATTGACCAATGACTGTTTAGAAGATATAGATCCTATCAGGCATCGGTAAGACCATGGGTTATGCTGTACTAAATGTGATAAAAATAGCTACTGTCATTTCTTTGTCGATGGACGAGAAGCCGTGCCTCTGATAATGCTGATATCGGAAAAATATGAGTTCCGCTGACTGACTTTAGACACGGTTTCTACCAAAGCGGAGACGAGCGAAGTGGAGGGGAGACATGCAGGGTTCGACCAAACAGTAGTGGGAAAAGCCGCGATGTGGATCTTTACCATGATGATTGTTCGATTCCCATACGTCTCCTTTCAAATCCGCTCGTCTACGCTTTGGTGAAAACTTGGCCTTATATTGTAGCAGTAAAAGAGTGATTTTGTGTGCCAACCGTATAGTTGCAAGTGTTACGTTTTGGTAAGGTAACCTTATATGTTCCGTTCACCAGATTCCTGCAAAGCGTGCTGTCAGCGGCGGAGCAGTACGACGCGATCATGCGCTCGGCCGCGCTGGACGCCGCCGAGCGCGACGCGCGCGCCGCCCAGCTCACGGTGGACGGCGCCACGTTCGACCAGCTCGCGCTCTCCATGACGCACGTGGCCGCGCACAGCGATGCCGACGTCGCCCTGCAGCCGCTCTGCGACAACGGAGAGAACATCGAGGTACGCACATATTACTTGGAGAAACGGTCAGCTTGCGATAAATAATGTTCCTTTTTAAAACACTTAAATGCTGAACGAATAATTTTGATAACGATTTATGAAAAAATCATATTAAAAGACTATCTTCTGACTATTAGGGTTTTTTTTGTGTTAACCTATTGATCAAATTTAATATGTCGCCAGGTGGGCCCACACAATGCGCGGGCGTACGCCGAGAGCAGCGCGCGCTGGATGGTACGCGGCGGTATTCGGCGCCAAACGGCCGCTTTCCGGCGCGGCTTCGGCGCCGTTTTCCCGCCGCGCCGTCTGCGCGCCTTCTGCGCCGCCGAGCTGCGCCTGCTGCTGTGTGGCGAGCGCGGACCCGTGTGGACGCGCGACCACCTGTTGCAGTACACCGAGCCCAAGCTCGGCTACACGCGCGAAAGGTAGGAGCACACTATATACTGCAGTACCGTGTTCCTGCCGTCATACCGCTGATGACAATGGGATAACGTGGTCTTAAATTTGAACATATGTCTTTGTTTCTTCAATCCTAAGAACATTAACCTATTTCTGTCATCGTTTCTAGCCCCGGCTTCCTCCGCCTCGTGGACGTGTTGGTGGAGATGTCGCTGCGCGAGCGCAAGGCGTTCCTCCAGTTCGCGACGGGTTGCAGCAGTCTGCCGCCCGGCGGCCTCGCCAACCTGCACCCCCGTCTCACTGTCGTGCGGAAGGTATACTCACACTTCTTCTTCTCTCAAAATGGTGAAGGAAAACATCGTCGAAACTAAAGGGACAAAAACACCGTTCGAAATTAAAAAAAATAAAATAATCAAAGGATGTTTTTAAAATGAAAAACGTCATTTGACATTCTGGCAAGAATTTTGTCCACTGAGATAAAATTGTATTTTTTTCTTTCTTTTTTTTATCATTTTGTACAGTCCGTTTTATTTTATTTTTGACGCTCATTTTACGTTATACCGATGCTTTTACACTAGAGTGTAGGCAGAGTTGAAAAAAATGTGTACTAATATTATAAAGAGGTAAAATTTGTTTGTAAGTTTGTATGTAGGGGGTAATCTACGGAACCAATTTTAAAAATTGATTTACTGGTAGGAAGCTACATTATTCGTGAATGCTATATATAGGCTATAAATTATATAGATATAATGCGTATTAGCCGAGACTTGCGATAGACACTTCCCGTCGTCACAAAAGGGATAAGTGCGAAAACCAGATTATTTTGTGACCGTAAAATTAAACAACCTCAAACATTGTATACAGAGAAGCTTTAAATTAAATACCTATTTAATTTAGTTAGTCACCTACCTAACTTAAATTTTATAAAATTCTTTCACCTATAGACATCTACAATATCAGCGAGTAATACTTATGGGCTGTATTTTCGAAATCCACGCCGACGAAATCCCAGTCGAAGTACTAGTAATAAATAAAAGTCTTCAAGATTGTGTGGCCATGAATGTGAATTATTAATATTTTACGTTTGCAGGTTGACGCTGGAGACGGGTCCTACCCGTCAGTGAATACTTGCGTGCACTATCTGAAGTTGCCGGAGTACTCGTGCAAAGAGGTCCTGCGAGAAAGGCTGCTCGCTGCCACCAATGAGCGTGGCTTCCATCTCAACTAGATGCAACTATTACTAAACAGCCCAGACTATCGACGCCTGGGCGGTTCGGAATATGTTGAGAATAACTTTCACACTATTGTTACTCACGCACTTTCGCCTATGGACACGCGAAACTAGAAATAATTATCTATTTATTGAACATCAGTAGCCTTTACCCTTGACTGCTAAGCGAAATAAAAACCATAGTGCTTGTCAGATTTGAACTTACTAAATGACCTAACTCGAGTACATTACATAAGAAGTTACAGTTATTTTTAACATAAACATGTAATGTGTATAGTATGCCAGCTCATAATATAAAACTGATCTCTTGAAACATATTTTTTCAAGACATTACTCCTTATGAAATAAATAGTATTTTATTATATCGAGTTATTGATCTTATTCTCAGAAAGAAAAGTGTGTCGTTCGTCGTAATTTTTGTTATTATCATGCAATAATATATTTTATTTTTAATATTACGTATAAATAATTGCATGGGTTTATTATATTTTATAGGATGGTGTGAATGTGTGAAAAATAAGAGGCTGCCTACTGTAACCTATTTGATAATTGGGAATTAATGGCAATATTCAAAAGATTTTTAAATAAAAGTAATTTTCAGAGATTCGACTAAATAAATATATAAATATTGCAACAATTTAAACTGTATCCACAAATAAAACTATTTTTTGATATTAATATAATAATAAGATAAGCGATCTATACTTCAATTTGACATCGCTTCACTTCTAACATAAACATTTTAATGTTCATTTCACTAAAAGTATAATAACAGTAGAGTTTGTTTAAGTGACTTTTATTTGAGTGTGTTTAAAGATAAATTAATGAAAATTAAATAGGCGTCTAGCGTTTCTTGCTAATTTTAGATAAATGTTTGTGTATGCTGTGGTGATACTTAGTTTTATTTTCGGGTATGTAAGTTGTTCCAAGACGTGTTTAGTTGAAATGTAATCTCTGGTCTGTCAGCAATAAAAGAAGTGTTTCAAAATATTAACTATTTACTTTGTTTTGAGTTTATGCTTCCATCGCCATTCAACAGTACTTTTTTTTTAAAAGCAACAAATCGTAAAAAATATTAATAAGCTTCTAAATTTTAACTTATTTCTCTATAGAAATTGTAACCAAAAAACATATAAATGCAAGCTTTTCGGTAATCAACACATATTTTTATGTAACGGCTAAAACTTTTGTAGAGCACAATTCGATATTATTTCTAACACAGAAATACAGACAGCTAATGAATATATTAAAATACTGTGGGATATTGTCGCTTGTAGCCGTTGCATTTAATATGTGTTTGTCATACCATAATTAGGACTGAAATTATGATAAAGTATATCAAATTTTAACATTAGGGTGTGAAACACTGATGCGTTTCTACGAAAGATATTTAGATATGTTCCTTTAGTTAAATAATTTTGTCAACTGAAAGTTGGTATATATTGTGATTTATTATTATAAAGTACTTTACGAATTAAAATATATTTAGTTTAAATTTAATAGGTATTTAGATTAAAATTATTAACCATAATGGCATCATGTAGTGCTCATGTAATTGTTGTTGAGGATTGTATCAATAAATTAAGCAAAAATCATTTGCCTTTTTTATAACTTGTGATAGATTCCTTTGGTTCATAATCAGTAATGGAGCTTGTGTAAGAAGTTCTGCACACGGGCGTCAGGGCGACTCGGCAGCTACACGCGTGCGGTATTGCGCGGTGCGCTCCTGCTGCACTGGCAGTGCGTGCGGACGAGATAGTCGCCTGTTCGTGCCGCTATACCCCGCTTCTCAACTCAGCATACCGTACATTTAATTCGACTCTCTTCGTCTTCACTGGAAGAGCGCAGCAAGATGTGGATCAACCAATGTGATGAATCCTGCACGTCTCTTCTTCAGTCCCCTCGTCTCCTCCTCATTGGAAACGCGCCCTTAAAAATACTGCAACTAATTAATTACTGCTAACAATTTATTACTGCTAAAAAGTAGCAGAAAAATAATTCAGAAGTTTAATATTATCTATTCGAAGTTTTGATCTGCTTAGTACACCGTTTCTACACATTTAACAGATCAGTAACAATTATATAACTAGAAGGGTGAGTTTGTGCCTGGGTCTATTAAAAACAGTTTTTTTTTATATAACCTAGGTAGGTTATTTTTTTAAAAATAAAATATTTGTATTGACAAAGAAAAAGGTATACATTACTTTTATACATTTCCGGTATACATTGACTCCTATACTAAGTAAGACCTGTGTTACATGAGTTTGTGTTCACCCGTTTTTGGAACGACCTGCAATTTATAGGTTCAGGAGAGCGGAATTTCAATTAAAGTAAAAATATCTCAAAGTACGTTAAGAAGGTCCTACATTTTTAATATTATATTTGAGCATTGTACGATTATAGCAAGCCGACAGCCGGCTCTAAGCCCTTACCTCTTCCTGGTGATTTTGGATGCTCTTACGTCAGATATCCAGAAGGAAATAGGCTCCCTGGTCTATGATGTTTGCCGATAACATTATGCCGAGAGTGATCCAGAGGAGGCTGGAGAATGTTGGCCTGAATAGAACTAAAACACAAAACTTGTTATCTGATCATCAGGCAGGACAGAATGGTCCTGTGCCCATAACTTGCCGGAACGCCGCCCATAACGATCTGTTCCGATTTCCGGGACTTCGGGCGCTGGTCCAAGGGGATGGTGAGGTAGACCGAAACGTGACGCACCGGATCAACTCGACGGTAAAATGGCGACAGGTCACTACAACATCGAAGTCCGTGATTAGACCTGTCGTAATGTATATGGTTCGGAATGCTGGGCTGTGAAGAATATGGATGAAAAAAGAATTGTATGTAGTGGAGAATGATGAGAACATTGGTGAGGGATAAAAGTGGTGAATGGAAAAAGTAAGAAATTGGAATATTAGAGGAAGTTTGAAAGTGCCGTCAGTTATAGCAAAATTTAAAGGGAATTGTCTGTCTTTGTATGGATATATGATGAGAAGGGACAATCGCTTGTAGCTAAAAGAGTGATGATGACCAAGGAAACGATAGATGGATTTTTTGAGGAATGATGTGAAAGAACAAGGAGTAATGATAGCGTGACGGTTGGCAGGGGAGAATGAAACATACAAGTGTGTTGCGCCGACCTCAAGTAACATGGGACAACGGCAGGAAGATGATGATGACCAGTTATTCAAAGACAAAAGAAACTGTGAATAATAATAATCTTTCACACAGTCCATTCGACTCTGTGAAAGATTATATGGCTAGAAATGAAGTGGCTAGTAAGAGAAGAACGGAAGAAGACATGCTGTATCGGCCCCCAAATAAATTGATTGATCCAGATGTGTAAGTGAATAGGTAGAATAATCTTACTTGATTATAGGATTAGGTATCCAAAAACTATAGTAGGTAGGTACAGACGCCAGCACATCAAGCTACCCGAAACTGTCAAATATTTCCAATCAGTCTTGAGCTTTTGTTGAAAATCTATTAACCTTTTGAACACCATTGTCACATGATATGCGTGACAAGCAAGCGCGTGCCCTGTACGCCAAACGACACAGATATGTGACACAATTGTAGGTGAAATTGTGGTTTGGCTAGGAGGGCACGCGCGTGCGTTTGTGCTCTGGCGTTCATAAGGCTAAAGTTTGACAGATTGTAGTTGCTTGATAATGTCGTCTGCTGGCGTCTGTACTTATAGATTTTTGTACGATTCTGGTTGAATTCCGGTCAGTTAATCCTAATAATAGTATTTATTAAGAGGTGCGTTTTATTCTTATTCCAATTGAAAACTCTAAAAATAATGTTATCACTGGATCTTATCATAGGTTTACTGCATGACCATTTTACCTCCCGCCCGGCGGTTGCCAGCGTTGGTGTCGGTATATTTTCCGGCTGCGTGCGTTCCACTGCTTTTCACTGGATGTCGTAAGTAATTTGTACGTAACAGCTTGTTTTCACAACCATGCCGTAAAACTAAGTATGAGTACTTAGTCTGGAAATGTAATGTTAAACATCATTGGGTATAAACGCGTCTGTAACGGATGCTTGCCTATGTTCCTACGCATAGGTAAGTCTAGTTTAATTTCGACAAAGTCACGAAAGGGAAGCATTACGCTGTGGCCCTCTCCTGTCATGCAAATCCATACTTTTTGTTAGTACAGTTTTGATTTTCACGTTGAGACACCGGGTGGAACTGCGCAACCCAACCGTTCTACTGCGTCGCCATATAGCTGCAACCTTGGAGCTTTACACAATTTTCATACAATACCAACTAAACGGGCTACCAGTATAAAAACTAAGCTATCGCGAACACAGGCATCAGTCAACTTCTTAGATCACATCGGTGCACTGGAAACATGAGGGCTTTACTGGTGTGCTGCATAGCCCTCGCGGCGCTAGCATACGTTAGCTGTAGAACCACTCGCGAGAAACGCGATGCCGACCTCGAGGTAGCAGCCACGCATAAGGGTGGCAAGTGGGACAAGGGCGGCGGCCACGAGCACCACGGAGATCATCATCACGATCATGGTGAGAAGGGACACAAAGGATACAAGGGACATCATCACCACGAGCATGGTAAGAAGGGCCACCACCACCACGAAGGGCACAAGGGACACCATGACGAACACGGCGGACACAAGAAGCATCACCACCACGACGATGGACACCACCATGAGCACCACCACGGCGACAAGGGTCACAAGGGACATGGGCATCATGAAGAAGGCCACTACCACAAAGGACACTCTACTAAGGGTCATCACGGTGTACACAAACATGACGAGTTCAAGAAGGAAAAGCACTTCCACGACAATCACCACGACGGCGGCCACCACGAGCACCACGGCGGACATCACGAGGAGCACGGCCACAAGAAGGGAGGAGAATTCCACAAGGGACACAAGCACCATGGACATCATGAGCATGACCATGGCAAGAAGGGCCACCATGAAGAGGGAGGACATCATCACGACCATAAGGGACATCATGAGGAAGATGGTCACCACCATCACCATCATCATCACCATGATCATGGTAAGAAGGGCGGACATGAGCACCACAAGCACTGGGGCCACAAGAAGGGACACAAGTAATCGTTCCTTAGACTGATGCCTACCTATACGAGTTAAGGAAGTCTTTATTTAGTTGTATCTAATTAAGCTTTCATAATGTGTTAAGTTTTGTTGACTGTGATGTTTTGTTATTAATAAAATTAAATGTTTTTGAAACATAACAATGACTGATTTCGTGTTTACAAACCTATTCATTGACAAAGGGCTAAATAAGAGACAAAGATTTAAACCAATAAATGATTTGTTAATAATTCAATTATGAAAAAAGAAATAATGTTTGCAATTGGATGCAGATACAAAAACAAACTTATCAATTTCACAGCACGTTTCAACAACAAAGTTACATAAAATAGTTGGCGTTGGTCCGTTGGCAACGGCTCCCGACGAGATAAGTAACTCAGCGTTGAGAAACTAGAGCGCTGCCCGAGATTGGCCTACATTTTACTGGGCAACGAATTAGTCGTGGTTGCAATCTACCGTTTCCTATAGAGAACACTTGCAGCCACTGAAATTGATAACATTTCTCAATAGCCAGCTTGTCAATACCAATAAGTTAGTCTTTAGTCTGACTGACAAAAGCCCAGACAAAATAATCTTGAGCCTGTTTGGGCCATCTCAGTCAACTTTTTAACTACTGTGGTCGTTTTTACAAAATTATTTGGTAAAATAGTAGCCAGTTGTACTATTTCAATGGCACGTGAGTACCACTATTTTTCGACGCTTCACGCTTTATTGAACACCTAAAGTGGGCACAAAGCTCTATTTGTGCTACCGATTCCGATTGTAGAAAAAACAACCATGCATAAACACGATGTATTTTTTGTCGATATTAGGTCAATGTGATGCTTTAGTAAACATTTTCTGTTATAAGTTTGTAACATTTAGTAACTGTGTTTATTTTGAGTTGGTGATTTTTTTTATAAAACATTAATATTCCCGTTACGAAAAAATTGAAATAACCAACATTATCAATCGTCAAAGGACCGCACATAGTATTTTATTAAAAATCTGCAGGTACCTAACACTCGTCCTTGAAGGTTTCAAGAAAAGCTAGTCGCTCTGCATCTGCCTTATAGATGGCGCTACTTGTTGCGATTCTGGTTCACGGGTAGTTTTTTAAACTTCCTGTAGTTTTCGCATTTTCTCTCTGGTACAAACAGTGGTGTCCTGAAATAAGTACCAATTTAGATTTATATGTGATAGTACCAGAAAATTAAGTTATGTAACTATTTTGACTAAAATAGATCCTTTTCCTTTTAATCATTCTAATAAGTCATGACTGCCTTGGCGTTGTGCACAAAAAACAGCAAATTGATTATTAAAAATCAATTTTTTTGCGTGCTAGGTGTTCAAACTTTGTTTTAGTAACGTGACACAGTTTTTTATTCTTTACTTTTTAACGAGTTCGCTGTGTTCAGCTTTCGCCATATTATTAGATACCTAAGTATATGAAGGGAGTGTGATCATTGGAACTAGTCAACATCGCCAACTTTTAACTATGCATTGATAAGCCGTGCACTAGTCTCAGCAAAAGTTGGAAAGAAGGGGAGTGCACTTTAATAAAACAAATGTTGATGTACATATTGTACATACTTAGAGAGTAAACAGAGATTCTTTGAATATCAATTTCCAAGTAACACTTTTTAAAGTCAATAACGAGTGTTATGATAATTCTTTTCCACTTTGCACGATATTGGACGTCGTCGCTTGTAAATGACAAGAAATGCAGTTAGCTCTCTTGGCACATTGCCATTATGAGTATGGCCCTCACCGGATGAGTTTAGTTTCAGCTGTATTTTTGTTCCGAGATAAGTGTGTTTCAAGTTAATAATATTTCAGTAATTATGTACATTGCGACCTTATGTGGTTAACGGTATCCCGCGCAACAAGTGGTTGAATCTTGAGGCCAGCGGTCTACCGCGGGATCGAATACCTAATAATAAAGGACATTGTGTGTACACTATGGGATTACCAAATTCTCAAGTCTGTATTTCCTACCATCGTTTTTTGCAGATTTAGCCATCATCCAGTAAAAGTAAAGAGTAACGTTCCACCTCCTTTTATATAAACTCCTTGATAATCCTGCTACGAAAACAGGCTGTAGGTACCAAATAATGTTTAAAAAACAGGAATCTAGTTCTTAAATTAATTTGGAAGACGAAAGTTGTAAACCAAATACTTTTGATTTTCGGAAGATTTCAATTCACAGGTTTCTGATAATAATTAATATCAGCTGTTTCATTTATATTACATTTGCCAATGTAAGAATGACAGAACACTTTTCAGAGAAAATGTACCTACAGGGGGTGAAAGGGTCACGGACGATCGGTTACCGCGTATTTAGTACATCATTCTGAACATAGAAATTTTTAATCAGTAATTTAAAAAAAAACTGCTGTTCCATACATTGTGACCGTTTCGGTATTGCACTTTCGTAGGAAACAGCTGTTTTTTTTATTACTGATGAAAAAATCCTACACGCGGTTTAGAATGTTGTACTAAATACATGGTAACCGTATGTCCGTGGTGTCCCTTCCATCCTGTATATTAGGATTCAAAAGCACATCTACTTGCTAAACGGTGGACAGTTTTGAAAACATAGAATTATTGTGCCCTGTTCTCGTTGTAACTATTAGCTACAATATTATCTAGACAAACTAAGTAACTGGTCTAAGGTACTTTATTGTATCGATAGGGTAGATATTTTAAGGTAGGGGATGCAGGAGCTCAGCTGTGGATGTGTCGAGACAATACTTTATATCGATGCGCAAACAATTTAAAAAACAGCAATTATTTTTGGCCTGTATTAATAAATCCAAATAAATAATAACGAAATTATAAAAAAGTCGTTATTTAGGAATAATACCGCGGTCATATTTTTGTTTACAAACAGGGTTGATTTGAATACAAAGTCTTCTCCCGGCAAGCGCTTGCTGCAACTCGTGGCCGCCCAGCTGTCGCGCGACGCGACGATTAGCACATCTTACTCAATACCTTATATAAAACTGCTGCAGCATCAATGATGTTGTCAATATTAAGAGTAGAGCACACCGCAGCAACACCGCGTGATAAAAAAACCTAGCAATATGAGGGTGGCGTTAGTTTTAGGTTTTCTAACGTTGTTGGCAGTTGTTCATACACGTCGTTTACCCTCACGGCAAGTGGAAAAAAGTACAGAACTAGAGACAAAGGATCAAGCGCCTGCTGCGACGGAACACAAAAAAGAAGGCCCAAAGAATCATGAATACAAAAAAGGAGGCGGCAAAGAGCACCATGCACATCATCACCACGAGCACGACGAAAAAGGTGTAAAGGGATACAAAGGTCATCATCATCATGAAAAGGGAGAAAAAGGACACCACGATAAGGAGCACCACAAGGGCGAGTACGACGATCATGGTGCTCACAAAAAAGAACATCATCACGATGACGGACATTATGATGAACACCACAAAGGCGAAAAAGGCGAGAAAGGGCATAAATACGAAGAGAAAGGACACTACGACAAAGGTCACTCGACGAAAGGACACCACGAAATTCATAAGCTTGATGAATTCAAGAAAGATAAACACTTCTTTGATGAAGAGGGAGATTCTGGCCACGAAGAGAAGCACGGAGGATTTCACGAGGAGCATGGTCACAAGAAAGGAGGCAGCTTCCACAAAGGTCATCACCATGGTGACCATCACGAGAAACACCATGGTGAAAAAGGTTCCCATGAGAAGGGCGGCCACCACCATGAACATAAAGGACATAAAGAGTCCGGTGGACATGATGAGCATCATGATCATCATCACGACCATGGCAAGAAAGGCGACCATGAACACCATAAGAAATATGGATATAAGAAGGGACACTGAACACATCTCTAGGAACTGGCCGAATGAAGGACAGTCCTCGACAGACGACGCTAGTGATTTCGGATTTATTTATTTTCTCGGAACTATAACTTATCTGATGACAGTGCACTCAATACTGCGACAACGGTTAAGTGAAGGCATAATTATGTAGGTAATTAATAACTAAATTATTATTTTTTTATATTACGTAACTTGTTAAGTCATTTAATAAATAAAATGTACGGCATAATCTGAGTTTTTTTACTGATCTTTTACAAAACCCAAACTTTAATTGATTTTAATGTCGAAGTGGAAAATGAATTTAAATCGTAGCTTCTTCCCAGCACTTTAGATGGTGTGAGTGCGAAATTCCGTCGCTTATCTAAGTATGCTTTTAAACTAATTAAGGTTGGCAACCACCACTCAGGATCGTACGACTTTCGCGTCGAGATAATATGTAAATATTATGTTAACTGTGTAGTATTAAAATCAGAAAAGTGGGACACATATGGATCTGCCTGGTATATGTTTGACCGTAATCGCCGTACACCTGGACTTTGAGTACGGCCACGTCTACGTTGTCGGTATTTTGTGCCATCTAAATGTCAAAATAACGTAAAGGCATTAATTTAGGTCTGAGATGGTAATGAGAGCCATCTCGTACCTAAATAAATGCTTATTTTTAATAAAGATCATGCAGTTATTGGTTTATCATTGTAATGGCATATTTAGTTTCTCATAAGATGTTAGTACCTATTTTGACAAAAGCGAGCTTATCATCCCACGACATATTGTGCAAAAAATAAACAATAGTGTCTGAACAGATCGAGTTCACGAAGGTCATACATTACCAAACAACCAATTAACCTCGCACTATCTCTGTCTTTCTACAGCATTGTCATTGTCGAAGTCACGTTGGCTCTCGACAATGTCACCTCGCTTCGGATTTGTCACGCTTGGAATCCTGCCCACCTGTAAAGCTAAATAGCGTGATATTGGATCTATGTCGCTAGCTGATGGATTGAACGATCAAGGGTTCAGTTTCACGATCGATTTCTGGTCGAACAACGTGTCGGTCAAGGATTAAACATGAATGAGGTCCAGCGCTGCAGCGTATGCGAGCGACTCAATCAAACTGTCGTTTTGCCGACAAACAGTTCACTTCATTGTTTGCATGTTTTATTCTGCTCTGTTATGGGACACTCACTTTTCCCGTGCAAGCAGCGTTTCAGCTGTATTTTTAGACGAGTCTATTGTTTCATTTTGTTGCATACGTAAATAGCTCACGTACTAATTAAAGTACCTATTGGAACGTTATTCGTTTAATTCGGTGGTAACAGATTGCGGTCTATCTAATTATTTGTTAATTTCACAGGCTGTGCCAACTTGATTTGTATTTTATGTTACAACATAATTCTGATTTTATACCTAGTACATTACGGCGGCGAGTGACCAACTTTGTAACAACAATTTTATCGTGGTGTCAACAACAGAACTATTAAAGTTAGGTCGGTTAGTTATAAACTATTGATGGAAATAATAACACAGACGGTCCACGCTTTAAGATAAACTGTAGGAAAAGTTTTGAGAATCGGTCAAAAGTTTAATTGTCGCACATTACTTTTCTGGTTATTTGCCGGGTAAAGCAATCTTTTATTAGGCATTGATAATAATTTTCAAGTTATTTAACGACAGCTAAACATTATCTATGAGTGGATCGTTCAGCTCGTAGGCCCTACGTGGCGTAGCGGCGGCGTAGCGCTACGTGTGTAGCACACGCGGCTACGTACGTGTGTCGTAGCATCCATCATTGTGCGAACCCAAATTACACATTAAAATCTTAACGGTACTCGCGCGAGTAATGTATTCGTTTATGGTTCACGAACTTATTCGTTGAAATAGATCTAATTTATAGTACCTACACACACGTGACTATATCTGGTAGTATCTAATTGAGAATATATTCCGCCGTATTTCATGAGAAATAAACGATTGATGGGTTGTAAAGATGTCATCAAATGTCAGTACGCTGTTTAATTGTAAATAATGTATAGCAAGGATGGTACTACGTTTGTGACGTATCTAAATTATTACAGTAAACATGTATCTCAACATTCAGGGTGTATTTGTAGTGGATCCGTAATTTTAAACAATTCTCGTAGCAGGTGTGTTTTAAAGCTTTTGTTTAAACTTTATGATAACTTTTTAGGATGATACCATATTTCACTTCGTTTCTGAAGAGAATAATTATATAAACAAAGAACAAGGTGGTGAGATCCTAAAAGCCACGAATAATATGTAAGAATGAAAACATTATTATTATTTCCTTTATTTATCATTTATTCTCTCTTCACAAAGTAGACTTAAAGTTAATATGCACAAAAAATGTCTCAGCTGTATTCCACCTTTGTGAGAGACTGGTGCCTGATGTAGGTTTCGGGAAAAACCTGTGTTACAACTCTCCAGCACGCTTAGCATGACAACTGTAGAAACGGGTTTTTTTGACGGAAGAATCGACAAAATGACGGAAGAATCGACAAAATGACAGATTGTGTCGACTAAATGACAGATTTCTTTGCACAATCTGACATTTTATCGATTCTTCCGTCAAAGAAACCTGTTTCTACGGTGGTCATGCTACGCGTGCTGGCCCCTTCCACGGCTAGAATTAGCTTTTATAGAGATACCGTGTAAGAGTACGAGTTAAACAATTAAATATGCATAACAAGATTATATGTTTTTTTCTTTTTGTTTATTAAACGTCAGGAAAACAATTGAGAATCAGTTTTCTTGAACTGACATTTCCTTTCTTTCTGACGTATTTTACGGAACTTTGTTAGGTAAGTTACTTATTTATTGTATAGAAATCTGACACATTGTAATAAAAACCAGTGGGCGGACATAGAAAATGTGGGAAGAATATTCCAGCACTAAACTTTAGAAACTTTCATGAAAAGCTTCTGTAAAGGTTACGAGGTGCAAGTTTTATTTCCACCGAATTCGAAATTAAGAGTATTAGTATCTATCTAAGAGCAAATCCGTTTTAAAAATGTTTGCGCCACTCTAATCGATTCGCGTCGATCCACCACCATTATATCAGGCTTATTGGCTACAATAGTCCTGCCAGTGATGATGGATTGATCCTAGTACAATGTGATATTGCCATTTTCGAGAACTTGGGTCGGGTACATCCCTATAGTACGACACTTCCGATTACACAAGGTTGTACTTTAGACCAAGTTGCTGATGGATAATCCTGGCAACAAAGTTGTGTCTTTGCCAGTTCTCTCCGTTAGATAGACGAGGACACCTGGGATAATGTGACGGATTGATTCACCCGGACGGCAGTAGGTCCGACATATATGTCAACCGTGCCGTCCTTCACAATAAATATCCGATAGTTATTCGTCATCATAACTTCATCCATAATTGCACAGACAAAACGGTCGATTTCTCCGAAAAGGTCATCGGAACGTAGCCAGGCTAAGGACGCTGTTAGGTCTACATCGGCCCATGCCGGGCCCGGAAAAAGCGTCTATGAAGCTCCTTAGTCTGCCATACCTTGTCGTTAGTCTCAAGCACTGAAGGTTTGCGCCAGATCTCTTTAGCCAAGGAGAGTGGGGTGAGGCCCATGTCCACCGCGACTATACGTATACTATTATAAATAACTCGTTTAAATGTTAAGATTTATTTAAAAATAACAAGCACCCCTAAACCTACGCAGTTATTTACCTAGATCAAAAGTCAATGCTTAAATCTTGTGCGGTTACGAATGGCTGTTAATTTCGAACCCTAAAAAACCCTCATCGGTGTTAATCTCAGAACCGCAAAGAAGATTTGTGAGCATTTATCCACATATTTTAGAATTTACGTGGTTACAGTAGACGGGTGAGGTTGTAATCCATTGATAACGCTTTTACACTAATTAGCAAGTGAGTATGGAGCTTAGTGACGTCACGTCACTAGATTTATGGGTGCAGACGCTGTCAGCCGTAATCCTGACCAAGTGAGCAGGAGCTGACGTGCCGAGCCGTGCCGAGCTCTGCCGAGCTGAGTCGAGCCCTCGCCGCGCGTGATGCATGGGGTTTTGTTATAGTCGCCTCTACTGTTAATAGCATCATTATTTAGTTGTATTATATGCTTAACTATTTATCACTATCTCAAACCTATTAAAATAACTAGAACCTTTATGTTACACAATAATAATACCTACCCAGTAAACCTAATCGGATTTTCGGGCACCGTAATAATTTCATTGTTACCGCAAGTACCTGTGTATGTGCTATAGCGTACTAGCGCTATAGCGTAAGCTTTCGACAATGTACTCAGAGAGCTTGTCAGCCCGTTAATCGTCAATCGCCATCACTATGAATTCGATTTCCATTTACGTATTATTCACGCGAGACTAAAGTTATTATTAGCGTTTAGTCGTAACAACTTTATACTTAATACCACGTATTTTATATTATGCAGAACTGATTAACTGTGCTGCTCAATGAACACATTCTAAGGTATAGGCATTACCTCTTCTAGGGTATAGGCATTACAATAGCCGACTCACATGGCGGTGGTGGAACGCTAACAACATTCACAAGATACTATGCGAAGGTACAATAAAATTGTTATTAATCTGATAATACTGACAAAAAAAACCTAAATTACACTTTATTCGGCTTCGGTATTAATCCCGAGAACTCACGCTAAAACCCTAGTTTACCACCCTCTAGAAGTCTAGCTAGCCTAGTGAAGCAGAACAAAACGCTATGTGGTTTAAAAATATGTTTCGACGATCAAAAGGAAAACCGTAGAATGCATTATGTGGTTTTTCACACGTACATCGTAAGACTTGCCCCTACCCGCCGAGAAATATATTACTGTTACTGGTATTACGTGATGGCCAAGCTACATCACTATTTAATGTTATATTATAGTTATTTTATTCCGGAGAACTATGCTGCCTTGAAGTTGGAAAATATTTGGTACTTGCAATTTACTATTTAGGTAGGTAATTAGTATATTTAAAGGTTTTCTATTGTGTTCCCTAACTTATTTATCCATAATCTAAAATGCTATATTTTTTTTGTCCTAATCATCATTTGTCCGAATGATAACTTACCCGAACTTAATATCACATGCCATAAAATTGATATTCCTACATACAATATGCCTTAAATCCGTTTGTCATAAATATTAAAGACAATGTGAACCGCGCTCGCTACGCTCGCATTTTACATTAAACACTTACTTTCTGTCACAAATGTCGTTGTCGTTCCTTCGGCCTACGCTCCTCACGCCAGCTAGTAAGACTTTTAGGATAATTTTTAGGAAAATTGCTGGTTACCCATGCGCAATAACACACATATATAATATAATATAATACAATACTTTGGACATATGACTTTATTTCATGCAAAATAAGGAGATTCAATTATTATACTATTCGATATTATGACAAAATAGTTTTAGAAGTAAATATATAATTATGTAAAACAAAATTTAGAATTTGAATTTGAATTTTGAATTTGAATGGTTACTGAAGTTTATAGCAAACGTTTTATAGATAACTAGCTTATGCCCGCGGCTTCGCCCGCGTGGAGTTCGGGAATTGACCACGGGATCTTACTTCTGGGATAATAAGTAATCTATGTATATATAGTAGATACATGGTTTTATATACTTGCAACTTGCAAATATTATTTCATAGTAATATCAATTAGGTACTTTACATATTATTATGTGAAAAATTGATACCTTGGTTTGAGATTGGACACCGGTGACGAAAATCAAATGATT
This sequence comes from Noctua pronuba, assembly GCA_905220335.1. Taxonomy (NCBI): domain Eukaryota; kingdom Metazoa; phylum Arthropoda; class Insecta; order Lepidoptera; family Noctuidae; genus Noctua; species Noctua pronuba. Next base: position 10,738,434 of record LR999903.1, on the reverse strand, counting down.
AATTAGGCATCTATTTATAGACATAACACTTTTACATAATATTTAAAATGTCGCGTATCACGAGCCAACGCGAAAATCGGTGGAATAAACCATATAAATTACAGACGTCTACCTCAGAAAAATCCTACCTACTTACTTAATAGGTAAATACTCCCGCGCCCCGTACGCCCCGCGCAACATTGCGCGCCATGCGCCCGTCTAGGTGAGCTTCGAAGCCCTATTTGACTCTGTTGGGGGATGATTTTGATTTTGGAAAAAACTGTGATACACGTATCTCATAATTTTAATTGAAAAGTATGTATACAAATTTCCAAGTCAATCGACTCAGAGAATAAAAAGTTTCACAGAAAATTCAACACCCCATTTCACCCTCTTAGGGGTGGAATTTCGAAAAACCCTTTCTTAGTGAATGCCTACTCTTTACAAAAAATACACGCTCCAAATTTCATGTCTCTAGAACAAGCGGATTGGGCTTGCGTTGATATATCAGTCAGCAAATCAAGACATTGAATTTTTAAATTGGGGGATGATTTTGGAAAAACTGTGATACACGTATCTCATAATTTTATCTGAAGAGTATGTACACAAATTGTCAAGTCAATCGACTGCGAGAATAAAAAATTTCGTAGAAAATTCAACACCCCATTTCACCCTCTTAGGGGTGGAATTTCGAAAAACCCTTTCTTAGTGAATACCTACTCTTTACAAAAAATACACGCTCCAAATTTCATGTCTCTAGAACAAGCGGATTGGGCTTGCGTTGATATATCAGTCAGCAAATCAAGACATTGAATTTTTAAAGAGGGGGATGATTTTGGAAAAAACTGTGATACACGTATCTCATAATTTTATCTGAAGAGTATGTACACAAATTGTCAAGTCAATCGACTGCGAGAATAAACAATTTCATAGAAAATTCAACACCCCATTTCACCCTCTTAGGGGTGGAATTTCGAAAAACCCTTTCTTAGTGAATACCTACTTTTTACAAAGAATACACGCTCCAAATTTCATGTCTCTAGAACCAGCGCATTGGGCTGTGCGTTGATATATCAGTCAGCCAATCAAGACATTATTTTTTTAAATTGGGGGATGATTTTGGAAAAACTGTGATACACGTATCTCATAATTTTATCTGAAGAGTATGTACACAAATTGTCAAGTCAATCGACTGCGAGAATAAAAAGTTTCATAGAAAATTCAAGACCCCATTTCACCCTGTTAGGGGTGGAATTTCGAAAAACCCTTTCTTAGTGGATACCTACCTTTCACAAAGCATACACCCTCCAAATTTCATGTCTCTAGGACCAGCGGTTTGGGCTGTGCGTTGATATCTCAGTCAGTCAGTCAGTCAGGACTTTGAATTTTATATGTATAGATGATTTTGATTGTGGAATATACTACGAAATATCAATTATACAACGTGTCTTACTACCGGTTACCGATACTTTAAGGGCATATTATATATTCATTTCTATCGACAAATACACGTTTATAAATACTCCTAACCCCGCGAATGGCAGCCATTTTGTTTTTTTAAACGGCTAATATGGGGTATGTTCAATGAAATGCTAATATCTTTGAATTTAAGAAACCCAGAGACGTGCAAATGATCTTATTGCAAGGGTAAACGCCGAGGCTATCAAATGTTTCAATAATTTTTCCTGAAAAATAATCAAAAAGAGCCTAAATAATAAGAAATTACGAAATTTTACATAAAAATTACTCATTTTTTTTTAAATTTTCTCAAAAGTGTTTGAGTCGCCCTACAAAATGATATCAAAATATTGACTCAACACGAATTATTTTAAGACTTATAGCCATTTGAACATAGCCCTGTCCCAGCGCATAGACTCCACAATGTTGCAGTCGTACGTTGGTCAGCTGTACGTCAGAGTAAGAGGTACTGCGGTGCAGGGTGCTAGCGAAAAGGATGTCATTATTTCAAGGACACTTCAAGGAATAACGCGGTGACGCATGACGTTCCTAGTTCAGCCATCGCAAGCTTTATTGGCTGTATTATTTCTATAACTAACTAAAACAATGTTATTATTTTATCACCAATATTTTCTTTTTTTTCTATGGATACAGATAAGTAAACAATAAGCATTTTTACAGTTTATCAAGTAGGTGACTACGCTAGAAAAAATATGTTCTTATTTATTATTCTGTCCTGTTTTTCGAGCCAACAACGACATTGTTATTTTAACTTTTTACGGGCTTCGTGAACTTGCTTATAATGACTTATGGTGTTGAGGAAAAACACTTTAGAAACATTAAAAAAGTTTGGTGGGAGTCTATTATGTTTAGATGTACGACTATTGTATATTTTCACTGAAATTCATGTACGAATTTAAGTGTCAGTTTTTGTTTGTTATCAACGATCGATGGTCGTTGTTCTAGGAAATACGGGACAGCGGGTTCGAACAGTTCAGTATAACATATGGCGCTCCGCCGCCATTGTTATAGTGTACAAGACAAACAAGTGAATAATGAACGCGTTGGACTAACAATATCTTTTTGAAGCGCCGACGACGTCCGTACAAGAGTCGTATCGGAAAACGCCTGTCTACTTCCAAAAGCACAATGTGCGTGCAGCTATTGTTGCGGCAACTATTTAGACGCTTGTAGTTAAACATAATTTGGAGTTTGACGTTTAACAATTTGAACATGTTAACATAGATAACAATTAAGTTTTAGTTCTACTCGCTGTAACTAATGGTTGCTTCGCTGACAGGTATGCCCTTAGCCTATATACATTATTAAGTGAGTAGGCAGGCAGTGGTGTGATATTTATTAGTAGGTAACTAAGTGAATACGTTGTTATTAAGTTTACACTGATTTCGGACGTTCGTAACAAATTGCGCACAAGTTCATCCTCATGCATAATTAAGATTTTTTGTGGCAGACAACATTAATTAGGTACAGTTAATGTTAATCCCGTAGCTTATGATCTGCCGCCGCGCCATCCTATAACGTTGTTGGTTTAAGAAGTATGCAGGCAGAAGAGCAGTTTTTACTAGAGTTCCTTGTGAAACGGGACTCTGTCTATTTGTGTTGAATAAACCAGATATGACCAGCTCTAAAGCTAAGTTTGCAAAAACTGTGGCCATTTATTTAATTAAATAGTTAGTTAGATTATCCGCTTGCGTAATACAATTTGCAGTTTTCTAGCTCTTAGCATGATTACAAAAACTTGTCTGTCGTGGTTGTTAGCACCTCGTTACCCTCCAAACCGATGTCGTTTTTACTCATTTCATGCCTTTTAAGGGAGGTTGATTTAATGCATTAAGCCATTCAAGGTTTTTTGTTTAAAATTGCACGAAATAATAAATGATTAGACATTGCACCTAATTTGTGGAGGATACACACTTACATTTATAACCCAATTCCAGCAGCCTCATTAACCTTATTTGAAAATATCTGTTTGTTCATAGATATTGTGTTTCTGATGTTGGGCAATTAAATTACGGATTTAATATTTAAGTAAATATTATCATATTAAAAACGCTCGTTAATTTGTAATGAACAAGCGGGTCATTATTAAGTTAGTGCAATATAATAGGGAATATGCATGTAATTTTTTCTTCACTTAAATCAATAAAATACAATACTATCAACCCAAGAAAATAATTAAAAGTTAATTTCAACTACTGCTTGTCGCTCAAAAAATAAATTAAACTCCTTCAATTTTCTACGACAGTTCAAACGTCCGTGACTGTCGCGGCCATTCATGTCATGTTATGTGACGTCATTTACCCTCTATCTGCCTTGTTTACATCTAATTTTTTACCCTTAATATGTTAATTTGGCAAATTGCATGTCCTTTATTCAAGTAAAAATTGCAATAACAATATTATAATAAAATCTTAGTGAAACTTTAAGTACTTTTCAAATAAAAGTGTTTCTTTGACACATGGTATTTGACGTCACTACCGGCGTTATCGAGGGGCGATGCGTTTTGACTTTGCGTTCCGTTTCACCTAAAACACGCTACATGAAATATTAAATTGTAAAGTAAGTGTTGTATTAGAAAATTAAACAAGTGTACCACAATGTTTTTATGGACCAATACAAGGCATTTTTAAGAAATAATAAAAGTTTTGTATTTCTTGCATATTCCCTATTACATAATAGGCTATTATTTATTTTACACCGTTTGCGTTGCACTGCTGCTTCGATTCTTTGGTAAAATCAATTTTGAGTCATATTATTAAACATTATTATTGTCTTATGGTCATTTCAGTAAAAAGATAGTCATCTAACGTTAATTAAATGTGTTAGACGGCGAAAACTGGAGCTCGTTGAGAACCTTGAACAACTCCAGATTTTTCTACATAGGTAAGAGGTGTAAGGAACATCGACGAGGAAATTGTTATCATGAATTCAGTAGATTAACCTAAAGCCCCAAGCTCAGAAACTTTTCGTCTGATATCAAAAAAATCCTAAACCTAAACGGTCACAATGCTACAGGCATTCAGTCAGTCATTTCCTTAAATCCTGAAATGGAAAAAGCAATAATTAAAATGTATCGTACAGCTTTATTTTTCAATTTTGTGGAAAACTAGTCAAGTAGGTAAGCGATTTCTAAACCTAAAGTACGTTTGTAAAAGGTTTGTGTTTTAATTAATTGAAAATTGAAACCTTGTGTTTTCTTTCACAACAGAATTTTATTAACTTGTTTTTACACAATCTTCATGCAAGTCCCTTTAAACTTTTGCGACACATGCATAATATAGTTGTTTATAATATATAGTATAAATTTCAAGCTACCAAAATCAGACTGTTTAGGTTTAGATCAATAAATCCACATAAATCATTATGTGCGTCAATTTATAAATATTTAAATAAATCTTTATGATATGCCACGACATATATCGCTATAAGAGTGTGTTTTATAATACCTAGTCTAGACATATTACAAACTTGCTACGACTATATTTTTTTAGCATTAAACCTGGTAACATGTCGTTAACAATACAAAAAAAAAACTTCTGAGGCATCGCCACAACTTGTATTTCGAGTTATTTGAAATAAGCCGCCATAATAACTGTTGTTGTACAGTAAATAAGCTTTCTAATGACATTTATATTATGTGTGTTTTTATTATTTCGAATGTTGCTGATTCTTTTTATCGAAAAAGTGGGTATTTTTCTGACTGGAATTCAATTTATTTATTTCAGTATATAGATACAATTTGGTGTGTTTGAATAGATAGGTATTAACCGAAAATTATCCCTCTTTATTATTTTTTATATGAAAACACTTTTGTTGAAATGTGAATAAGGGATAACATAACACGAAAAACATCCGCGAAATCGTAGCACGTAACCTTATTGTTTTTGGTTTTCTCGTGGGAGAAGAAAGGCACGAGTTTCAATATGATAAAACTTGAGAACGTATCTCACGACTGACGAAATTCATCATAATATCACCACTTTGGATAGTCTGCCTCACTAGCTAACTTGCTGACTGACTTCTTAATTCTTGCTTACAGCATAACATCATACCTACTATCTTCATGTAGCCCATAGTGACACGAGAGGAGATCAGGAGAAATAGAATATGGATAATTAATATGTATTTAATACACGGAACTCGTCCAATTGAAATTAATGACTAGGCATAAAAACAGTCGTTTTTAGTCTGCGTTATTAGCGTTGACTGCTTTTCATTAGTCGGCCAATTAAAAGTTTTGAAAATACTAGACTAGCTTTAATTAAAACCAATCTAGAATGTATTGCACGACGAATTAATGAACACAAATAGTCAGCAAATGTATCCTAAATATTCTAGTAGTCCTTTTGTTTCCCTTTCTTTTTACAAAATTCGTAGGCTTAAATAAATCCAATGCGCTCTCCAATAAAATAGTGTTTATTTACATCGTGTAACAAAAATATAAAAACATAACAATTACTATAAGTCTATCAGTAACGTCAATATATTAGTGGACTAATCTTTAGTGTCCCTTCTTGTGGCCCCAGTGCTTGTGGTCTTCGTGGCCGCCCTTCTTGCCGTGTCCGTGGTGGTGGTGGTGGTGTTCGTGGTGGCCGCCCTCGTCGTGGTGGCCCTTGTGCTCGTGGTGGTGGCCTCCCTCCTCATGGTGGCCCTTCTTGCCATGGTGGTGCTCATGGTGGCCATGGTGCTTGTGTCCCTTGTCGAAATGTCCGCCCTTCTTGTGTCCGTGCTCGCCATGATGCCCACCGTATCCTTCTTCGAAGCCCTTTTCGCCGTGTTTATGGTGGAAGTGCTTGTCCTTCTTAAACTCGTCTAGCTTGTGAACACCGTGATGTCCTTTCGTGGAGTGACCTTTGTGGTAGTGTCCCTTTTCTTCGAAACCGTGGCCTTTCTCTCCCTTTTCTCCATGGTGGTGTTCGTCGTGGTGTCCATCTTCGTGGTGATGGTGTTTCTTGTGTCCTCCGTGGTGGTCATGGTGTCCTTTGTGTCCCTCGTGGTTGTGGTGACCCTTCTTGCCATGTTCGTGGTGGTGGTGTCCCTTGTATCCTTTGTGGCCTTTTCCCTCGTGGTGGTGATGGTGGTCATGGTGATGTTCCTTGCCACCTCCCTTCTCGTGGTGATGTCCGGTAGCGGCAGCCTCCAGGTCCGCGTCACGTTTCTCGCGTAAGTCTCGCGCCTGCGCTAGTGCGGCCAGCGCCAGCACTGCACAGCTCAAAAGGAGAGCCACCCTCATAGTTGTTGTTTTCTTGGACAGGTCGAGATGAGATATGGCACGTATTATTGTTACCACAACGTTTTATAGATACTGTGGGTCTGGTTTTCTCGTACCTGCATTGGGCAATAGTTGCACTGAGTCGGGTGCTTGCACTTACTTACCAGCAAGGTCAAGCGCCCTAGTGCTAGGTGAGTTTTGATTTATTATCAACTTTGATCGGTAACGGTCTCAACAGTTTTTACTTCGATTGTTATGTAGTGATTGAAAACAATATTTTGCCTATGATCTTTCAACAAAAACATAGGATGCGAATACATTGCCGGCATCGAAGCGTTATCGTCCTCTGTGCAGCTGTAGTTATGTTTTACCCATATTTTCAACGTTTACCTTTATTTAGTTGAAAACATGGACAAAGACATTATCTATATTTTAGTTGCTACTTAAACTATTTAATTCAATTTTCATACGTCTAACAGTCGATTGATTATGGGTTAGATTAATACCTCCTTACTCATTTCCCGTAACTCGATAGTGTGGACATGGACATTTGTAAGAATCCGTTTCATCGAATGACAAAACAGTGTCATGCTGTCTGGTCAGCATCGGAAGCGACAGACTTTCAAAACCAACAGCGCTACAGCAAAGGCAGGGTTATATTTTTAATTATTAACCCTCTTGTTTTATTAGAGTACCTAAGTATTTCCAAGTTTATAAGCCAATACAGTAATATAATGTTAGACTACAACCCGAGAACATGCATGTAATCAACCGACTGCTGTAGGGGAACAAAGCCTCATTATCTCTCTCACATGTGCTAGTGATAGCAACATGTTCTATGTAATCGTATGTACATAATACATGTTGCATATTGTTCCGATGATACCATGCGGTAACCACTTGTTCTTTGCCCTATTTCAATCACGATCTCTGTAGACTGAAAGGCATCGAGGTAGTAGGTATATACTCTAGTTTATGTCTTTATGTCAATCCAAAATAACTCTGTCTGTTTGTTCTTTTCACGCCTTGATGGTGGGATGTCTGGTACTTAGGTGAACCATGATGTGGGTTAGGATATAGGATTCTTTTTACCTCGGTACCGTAGTACGTTCCCGTGAGATAATTCCCGAACTCGACCAGGGCAAGGCGCGGGCAAAAGTTCTTTTCGGAGACTAAGACGGATCCACGCAATTTTCTTATCGATATGAGGAATGTTTCCTAGTACCATCATTAACAGTGAAAACGGGATTTTAAAAACTTATATCGTTTCAAAGTTTTCACCCCTAACACCTCTTAATTTAAGCGTCTTAAGTGTCACGGTTATTGAGATGTTATTTTCTTTACGTGAAATGAAAAAAAACCAATCCCAATCCCAAAAAAAACCCAATTAATCAAAAAAAATAATACCTAATCTGTCTATCACCCTGTATACATAAAATTATGCCTGCTTTCCCCGAGGATTTGATAGAAGTGATTACTAATTCCACATTTCGTATGTTTAAGTTCCCAATAAATAAGTAATACTAATGCCTATTGCCACCAATCGGGTACAAATCCAGACTCCATGGCAGAGGAGCCCAGAGGTTATTTTAGTACATTTCAGATTCTTCAAGACAAGTTTATGTCGTTTTTAATGTTATTTTAATTTCATTCTACGGGATGAAATAAAAATAACATTGCTGATCAGCGCTTTGTTAGTTTTTAGCTCTCTTTGAAAACGGAAAGTGGGCCTCTGCCCGAAGAGCTCCTTTAAATATTTGAAACTTTTCAAATATTGTTTTAGCGTTCTCTCGTCAAGCCTTACCTACTCAGCTATAAAGTTATATACTGAATGTGTGAACCCTCTGGGCCCCCCTACCACCAGACTGCTGTTGCTAACAATTTGCCCGACTCTGGGGATCAGATGACCCCAAGTTCCCACCCTCTAGGACCCTCGGTAGCTTTTATTTAACGAAAATAAATTTCACTTTCTAAAAGGTGAAAAGGTGAAAATTTTGGTTAGTTAAGCCTCGTAGATCATTCAATATGCATTCTGCAGGGCTTTATGTGGAAATTCATGCGTATTTAAAGTATTTATCATTTACTATTTCATGAGCAAGATTTGTATATATTAATATATATGTATATATTGTATGATGATTACATTTATTACATTTATTATTGTACTAGCTTCTGCCCGCGACTTCGTACGCGGATCCTGTTGCTTATGCCAGCGACAACGGGGTCGTCAAAATCGAAGATCTGAAACGTCTGATGTCGAATTCTAAGAGCCCGGGGACGGGAAAACAACGGGATGCGCGAGACGATTTGAGACGTTCCATATCTTTCATTTTTGTAAGTCAGAAGTCGATGCGTAGATACGCTTGGAACTCAAGCGTAATTCTCTATCTGTGAACGTCTCCGACTCGCGAGACAATGCGTGACGTTCACGATCAGCGGTCAGTCGCGCATCACGTTCCCCACTTGTCTCTAGAGACCTAGAAGTCAATGCGTAGATACGCTTGGAACTCGAGCGTAATTCTCTATCCGTGAACGTCTCCGATTCGCGAGACAATGCATGACGTTCACGATCAGCGGTCAGTCACGCATCATATTCTTCACAGTTCTCTAGAGACCTGGATGTAGATGCGTAAATACGCTGAGAACGCAGGCGTGCTTCGTTATCCAAGAGGAAGAGAAGAGAAGAGAGGAAGAGGTTTCCACGGAGCGAGTTGCAGCCTGATGTTCTCGAACAGCATCAAGTCTCTCCTGACGTTCTTCGGTAGATTCTTGGGATCTTATGACCCTCAATCTTTTAGCTCCTTTGGAACATTGGGAAAGATTTGACCTCTTTCTAGGCATGGTTATAGTTTTATTGTGAAGATACCTGATCAATTAAAATTTAAGTGACTGCTCCCCTGCGTTACTGGGTAGGCTACGGTGTCACGAAGATAAGTGGAAAAAGTCTAAAACACTCAAATAACATAAGCCCGAAGGCATATTTATTCGATAAAATAAAAAAATAAATAGGAGTTTTGTCCAGTAGAGTCAAATTTTCAATGATATACCGTCGTCATCGAATATCAGTCCTAAACTGTTACCGCCTTCACCGCGTGGAGGTACTCCCAGCTTATGTTATTATATAATTATACAGTGAAATTAGTGATAGCTTTGATTTCCACATCAGATGTTTCTGATCTTCGATTTTTATAAGTCAAGAGGAAATGCCCATCAGACCGAACAACTTTTGCTAAGACGTCATTCCTAAATGTGTTATGGTGTAGCTGGGCTCTTGGAGTTCCACAACAGGTGTTCCAGATCTTCGATTTTATAAGTCAACAGAGAGTGCTCATCAGATTGAACAATGTTTGCTAAGACGTCATTCCTATATGTGTTATGGTGTAGCTGGGCTCTTGGAGTTCCACAACAGGTGTTCCAGATCTTCGATTTTATAAGTCAACAGAGAGTGCTCATCAGATTGAACAATGTTTGCTAAGACGTCATTCCTATATGTGTTATGGTGTAGCTGGGCTCTTGGAGTTCCACAATAGGTGTTCTAGAACTTCGATTTTTATAAATCAATAGAGAGTGCTCATCAGATTGAACAATGTTTGCTAAGACGTCATTCCTATATGTGTTATGGTGTAGCTGGGCTCTTGGAGTTCCACAACAGGTGTTCCAGATCTTCGATTTTTATAAATCAACAGGGAGTGGTCATCAGATTGAACAATTTTTGCTAAGACGTCATTCCTATACGTGTTATGGTGTAGCTGGGCTCTTGGAGTTCCACAACAGGTGTTCCAGATCTTCGATTTTATAAGTCAACAGAGAGTGCTCATCAGATTGAACAATGTTTGCTAAGACGTCATTCCTATATGTGTTATGGTGTAGCTGGGCTCTTGGAGTTCCACAGCAGGTGTTCCAGATCTTCGATTTTTATAAATCAACAGAGAGTGGTCATCAGATTGAACAATTTTTGCTAAGACGTCATTCCTGTATATGTTATAGTGTAGCTGGACTCTTGGAGTTCCACATCAGGTGTTCCAGATCTTCAAATTTATTCTCTCAGCAGAAAATGCTCATCACGTGGAACAATTTTTGCTAAAGTACCATTTTTGTATCTCTTATAGTTTAGCTATTCTATTGCGGTTCTGCATCAGGTGTTCAAGTTTCCAAGATAAATTATAGCCTATATGTTGCCCAGACTTAATACCTATACAACAAAAAAAAAATCTTTCAAATCCGTCTAGTAGTTCCGAAGATTAGCGTGTACAAACAAACAGACAAACAGACAAACAGACAAACAGACAAACAGACAAACAGACAAACAGACAAACAGATAAACAGACAAACAGACAGAATTTTTTTTTTGGATTCGTGGTCTATTACTGTTTCTAAACCCCCCTCAATTTTTTTTTTTAAATATATTCAATGTACAGACACAGTTTTTTTACTGTCTTATTATATGTATAGATATATATTTATATATATAATCACGTTCTCGAAAACGGCACTAGCGATTTCGATGAAAGTTGCAATATGAAGGGGTATACGAAGGCGAAAAATCGATCTAGCTAGGAGTCATATAAAATGGGAACTTACTTTTTTTCTATTTTCGCCTGAGCAGAGCTCGGTCGCCCAGGAACTTAATGAAAATTTTAAATAACTGAAATCTGAGAGAATAATTACTAATAAATTCGTTATATTAGAAATAAATGTAGGTAGGTAATTAACTATTTGTTTTCATTCACTTATTTCATTCCAATTTGTTCGAGGTCGAAATAATTTGATACTAAAATAATGTTGCGTTATTTAATTTTTTTAATTCTTGGATTTTACTCGAAAAAGTTCCATTTTTAAATTAGGCTCCGACCTTTTCATAATAAACATTAATTTGCGAATGTTTTTTTTTTTTTAAATTTTCATTTTATAGTCTTCAATACCTTTACAAATTGACCTTTGGCACTGCAGCTCGAGACATGAGCCTAGTTAAAATGAAATGTTTTCATCATACAACTACTACATCATACTACACGTTTTACGTTCTACAATTGTCATAATCCCGATCTCGGCGAGGGGGGGCAGGAGTCCATAGCACAGATATCCTAGTTTGGATTCCTGACTCCCACAAACCTTTGTACCTCCAATATTTGGAACACCTCTATATTCTAATTGTACTTTGTGGTAGAAAATAAACCTTTATTATTATTATTTCCTTTATTCATTTTTCTAACATATTATTTACATTTTTAAATATTTTAATTAACATCAATTATATAAAACATTTAAAAATATAGAATATAGTAGCTCACCGGCATCAGGAACAGGTTCCGAGCTACCGGTGGTCAGGGCTCTTGAGAGAGGAACCTCCTAACAATACGCGCCGTGTCCAGTACTGCTTTCTGAATCAGGCCCTATTATTATTATCAAACATTTATTCACTTAATAACGACAGGTGTTGTAAATTATAAAGTAATGTGAAATACATTACTTTATAATTTACAACACCTGTCGTTAATATACCTTTTGTTAATGTTTACGGTACATCCTGTGCAACTTACGCAGACAACTTTGATGCCTTGCTGACTATCTAATACCTATACATGAAGTTCGAATCGATACAAGGACGAGCTAATGAACTTTCGTGTTGGGAGAATTTCAACGAGACATTACAATATGTCGAATCTATCAAAAACTCGCAGTTTTTTATGGGGCACAACGATGTCACAACAAACTAATCCCGCCACGTGTTTCAGATGTCGTGTAGTTCATAAAAACGAATGCAACATTTTATTAAAATAATTTTAAAGATTTACTTCACCCTGTTTTGTGAAAATGGAAAAGTCAGAAATCAATACTTAATAAGGTTTTCAGAGAACCCATTCCGGAATAACATTGGCCTGAATCCTTTAATTAGCTAAAGCTGTGTATAATCAGTGACGTCAGAAACAGATTTTGAAGCACAAATTCACGAAATGGGATTTTATTTGAGTTAAAATAACGTTCGTCAACACTGTAATTATTTAATTTTCTATTATGTTAGGAGGTTCCTCTGGCTGGGGTCCTAACCACGGTAAGGATGGTACTTGTTTACAATTGGGTGGGTAACTGAGTATTTTCGATGTGTATTTTTTGTTTTAGGCGGCAAAAAATGCAAGTTCGTTTTTGTAACTATCGATAAATTTTGAGATGCCACGAAAGTATTCCGAGTAATTCCACCATGATCCTGTAAAAGGAAGGTTCTCGGATTTCATCAACTCTACTTGACTTATCTACTCCTGGCTATGCACATAGTAATATCATGATGCTTATCATTTGGTGGTTTCGTACACCACCCGATACTTCGTGGCAGTATGAAATGAAAGAGATTAGTTCTTAATTATTTTGTACAAAATGTAATTCTTTGTAGTATAAACATAACAAAAACACTCTTTATCAACGAAATTTCAACAAATAACAATTCAGGTACATTCAGTAACAGCTTAGTGACCCTTCTTGTGTCCCCAGTGCTTGTGGTCCTCATGGCCTCCCTTATGGTCGTGGTCGTGGTGATCGTGGTGGTGTTCGTGGTGGCCGCCATCGCCGTGGTGACCCTTGTGGTGGTGGTGGTGGCCGCCGTGCTCATGATGACCCTTCTTGCCGTGGTGGTGTTCGTGATGGCCGCCGTGTTTGTGTCCCTTGTGGAAGTGGCCTCCCTTCTTGTGGCCGCCTTCGTGGTGGTGCCCGCCGTGGTGCTCATGGAAGCCTTTCTCTCCGTGATGGTCATGGAAGTGCTTGTCCTTCTTGAACTCGTCGTGTTTCTCGACGCCATGATGTCCCTTGGTGTCGTGTCCCTTGTGCCAGTGGCCGTGCTCGTCATGGCCATGGCCATGGTCGCCCTTCTCGCCGTGGTGTTCGTGATGGTGGTAGCCGTCGTCGTGGTGGTGGTGCTTTTTGTGTCCGCCGTGCTCTCCGTGGTGTCCCTTGTGTCCCTCGTGGTGGTGGTGTCCATGCTTGCCGTGGTGGTGCTCGTGGTGTCCCTTGTGTCCCTTGTGGTGCTCACCGCCGTGGTCGTGGTGGTGGTGTCCGTGGTCCTCGTGGCCGCCACCTTTGTCCCACTTATGACCGGACGCGGCTGTCTCCAGGTCAGCATCCCTCTTCTCGCGGATCTCCCTGGCCGAGCTGAGGGCGGCGATGGCCAAAAGGCCAAATGCCACCAGAAGGATACTCCTCATGATAGATAAGACTAGTTGTTGCTGAATGATATCGATTCATCAGTGGCAATGATTTTATATAGTAAACGAGCGCGGCGATGAGGTAAGTCACCGCTGCTGATAGTGTCAAGGTTGTAACGACTAACGAGCGCCGGAGATTTCCACTTCCTTCCAGGTCGGCAACGTTTGTTATGAGATAACTTCCGAATCAGTAGCGTTTAGGGAGCACTTTTTACTATGTTATTATTAGTACTTTCCCAGGTAACATGGAATAATGGCAGGAAGATGATGATTAGTGTTTGTAATGTACAAGGGTGGGGTGTACGAATATTCTAGTTGTGTATAATAATTGAAATAATAAGTTTACAAAGAATGTAAACTGACTACCATGTTTTATTTTTCCTTGTAAATAGATCATGTATTTCGTGTCATTACTAACGAATGCTTACGTGAACTTCGTTGTCGTCTTTAATTGACTCGTTTGAAATAACATGTTTAACAAATCGATTGTTGATCTCAGTATCTCGATAACATACAATAACCACAGAAAGAAAAGCCATGAAAAGTTTAAAGTAGTCAGGTACGAACAGTTAGCGTCGTGTAAAGCCTTGACCTTTGACAATTAACTTCTAGAAGTAACAAAACGCTTTATAGTTTCTTTCATTACTTTAGAAGCATAGGGAAACATAAACAGAAAACGCTGTACTTCGAATAGACAATTCATAGAAAAGGGAATGAAAATATTTTCCTGGAATTTTTAAATGAGAAAAGTCAATGAAAATTCTTCGTAAAAGAATACTTTTGAAAGTATAAGAAATATGATTTGTACATTAACACGATCCTTATCTCGTTTGCCAAATGACTGACGTGCCGTTAATATTCACTTTGAAAATGATAAATGAGGCAGACATAAGATATTTCTTTACCTCTTTACTTATTTCCCTGCTTCTTGTGATTCATCTTTGTTTTGTGACGATATCTGATATGGCAGGGGTAGTGTACTATTAACGGCATTTTATTACATAAAATATTTTTGTCTCTTTTAGTTTAATACTTTGTGTATTGCAAGGAGGTGCATTAAAAGTGGGCTACTGGCCGTGGGATATTTTGTATTGTTGAGAGAATTTGAGGAATACACTACTATACACTTTTTAGGGTTCCGTTGCGAAATGGCCAAATCGGAACCCTTGTAGATTCGTCCTGTCCGTCTGTCTGTCTACGGAACTCCGAATACAGTAACAAATCCCTTTCTTGACAGCAAGTCGATCATTTGGAAGACCATGTTCGGCAGACATATCAGACTCCATCTTCATAATCTTCGCGATTTGCACAAAGTTACTTACGAGCTTATTCAATAATCTACCTACTAATTGCCCATTAGTAAGTTGAAAGAGATACTAAAAATCATCTTTATTCGGAACTGTTCCCGTGAAAAAGCTTTACCCATGGATGCGACTAATGAAGCAAAAATTTTCGACGCTGCACGACGGAAACTACGCTGCATAAAAAACACGAGTAGATCACGTAGATTTAGACAGTAACGGTAAGAAAGATAAAGGAATTGAATCCGTAACATTTGAAGCAAAACCCGGTGTAGGGATTCTAAATCATATATTTGTTCCGTACCTAAGTCTATACATCAGAATGTTATCCAAAATCTCCACAATGGATGGTTGGTTTGTTGCGCAACAGGCTATAATTGTACGCCCAGTTACGTTCAGAATATGTTGCGCTGGCATTTACATAAGTGCAGGCAGTGTGTTATATCGAACATTTGGTTTGCATTACAATCCGCTAACTTGCGTTTCACAAATATAACTTGTGTTAAGGACCTATATTTTGAAGTAACTTTCGTGATAGCATCATTACGAATAAACTTTATTAATGTTTTGAATGTTAACGGAAAATTGTTATCGCCCATATTGTTAAAGAAAATGTCAACGTATCTAGAATCATGAAATAAAAAAATGTAACGCTTCAAATAAATCCTCTCATGTTTTGTCATTGGGCTTGAGGTGTTCAAAAATACCTCCTGATCATGCCGTGGCGATCTTACAATTACGTCGTGTATTACTTTATAGATCTTTATCATTCACTAAAGGACGAAGCGATGCATTAAATAAATATTGGCATGAAATGCTAGCAATGTGAGGGGTTATAGTTAGGAATGTCATTATCTTTGCGACCGGCACCGGCCCCGGAAGGAAATTCTTGCGGATCGGTATGTGCCAAATGAATCTTTAGTTTGAGATGAAAATGCTCATGTTTATTTCATTGATAGGCATGTCTATTGTAAAACGTTTATTGATTTGCTATTTAGTTTTGTAAAAACTTAGATATCTTCTAAGGATCATATCATAATGGAGGTATGTGTGAACAATAAAGGAAACAGAGCAAAGGGACAAAAAAAGCAAACATTATTTTTATGTAGGCATAAACAACCTTGGCCAGACAAAATTAAAGGTCTAGGGCGGGCACAGCAACCAATTAGATTCACAAACTATCACGATTGACCGTTAACTAATTCAACGTAATGGCCATCTATGCATAGCTCAGTTGTTCCAATAATCACATCATATGTGGGTAAATTTTCACAAAGTAAAATATCAAATACACCCACACCCACATTACGACCTATTCCAAATATGAACTGAAGTAGATATTCAATAAGTCTACCGAATATAAAAGGGCCCTTTGCTGTTGGTTACTTGGACCGTTTCGAGTTTCAGTTTTTGTACAATTTAAAAAAGTCGGTAAATGTCCAAGCATTTACTTTTCAGCGTATGGTTTATAAAACCCTTAGCCAACTCATACATGACCTGGTGACATACCAGCTGACATTATACTGAATCCAGCTAAAACAATGTTCCTTGGTATTTGATTCCTATCGCTTGTGCGGAATTGTGTTGCCGCTATCAGGAAAGTTTCATAAAAACGAGGATTCATAGGCTATGAAAACGACGATACAATCAACGGTATACTAAGATACTGTCGACAAAGTCGCGTGTATTTTAGTATTCGGAACTACTATGCATAATATCATACGAGTAGTGTATTTTAAGGGGTCCGTAGTAAACCTAGATTTGTTATGGCCGACCGTCGGTTACATAAACGCCTTGGTACAAATAACTTGTCGCGCATTTTATTAGAAAACAAGCCGTCCGTGCCTGATGAGAATTCCAGCAAAAATGAAGAACGTCTTCCTCTATTTGAACTATTTGGGGAAAGAATTTTCCAAAATCATCCTTATGCTGCACCAACGGTTAAGGCATAGGCTAACAGGAATATTCTGTGTAAGGTCTATCAGAGAATAATTTATATATGAGTTGTTAATAGGTACTAAAATTTTCAGGGTTGTTATAATTAACCATGAACAACTCTTGGCTTGTCGTAAGCGTGGCTTACTTTTGACCCGGTTTTGTTTAGAACCTTTTCGTTAAGCTTGATGACACTGGATTAACGTTATTAACAAGATAATAATTTAAACGTTTCCATTATATTAATAAATTGGTGTCGGCTCATTAAACTGTTTAGCTCTACAAATTGAGTTTGAATTGAAAAGGACGTAAATTCTTGAAAGCAAGTTTTTAGCTATATATGACATTAGCAAACAATGGCCCACTGTTACGTAATGTAAGTACATAAAAGAAGCTAGTGAAAATATACTTTTTAGTAGACGGGCACTCTGCTGGGACACTGGATTAGGTATTCAGTGGGGATTTCAACCGCCGACGCTTCTCGAGAGTCCCGCGTTGTTAGTTTTATAAAGCCGTGGCTAATAAACCTAATGCCAGAGTTTTCAACTATTTTTATTTAACAACAGATTTATGTATTCAATTTAATTTTTTCTAAAACTCACAACCCTTGCACCACCTTTATTACAATCTGGTTTTGCTATTTTTAGAAAAATGAAAATTCTTAATTGGTTGTTATACTTAGGAATAGCTCAATTCAGTTATTAATAGGTAATAGAGTTATTTATTCGAATCATTTTAATGTAGAGGTCCACAGAAATCGCTTATTCAATGTGACGATGTCCTTCCGAAAGAAAATCCGGTGATCTAATATTTAAACGCCAGTAATCTCTGTTTGCTGTCAGACAGAAGAGGAGGGTTAATTAATTTAGGCAAGTACCGAAACTCGAAAAAATAAGTTCAACTCTTTACTTTTGGGTTCCCTTAAACAAATGTTTTTTTTTCAAATAAAATCCCTCAGTAGAATATTAAAATAAATATTTATTCATGTATCACAAAGTATCAACAATAACAAAAAGCCTCATCTCTTAATAATCACAGCGTTAACTTATTTATGACCTTTCTTCCAGCCCCAGTCTTTGTGGTCATCGTGGCCTCCCTTGCTGCCGTGGTCGGCGTGTTGTCCCCAGTACTCGTGGCCGGCGCCCTCGTCGTGGTGACCCTTGTGGTCGTTGTGGTGACCTCCCTTTTCATAGAAGCCCTTGTTACCGTGCTCTTGTTCATGGAAGCCGCCTTCCTTGTGTCCCTTGTCGAAGTGTCCACCTTCTTTGTAACCTCCCTCGTGGTGATGTCCGCCGTATCCTTCTTCGAAACCAGACTCACCATGCTTGTCGTGGAAGTGCTTGTCCTTCTTGAATTCGTCTAATTTGTGGATACCGTGATGTCCTTTCGTGGAATGCCCTTTGTGGAAGTGACCGTGTTCTTCGAAACCGTGGCCCTTCTCGCCTTTCTCACCCTCGTGATGTTCGTCATAGTAGCCATCGTCGTGATGATGGTTTTTCTTGTGTCCTCCAAGCTCATCGTAGTGACCCTTGTGTCCTTCGTGATGGGAGTGTCCTTTCTTGCCGTGCTCTTGGTCGTGGTATCCCTTGTACCCCTTCTCGCCATGTTCGCCGTTCTCTTGATGGTGGTCACCATGGTATTCGCCGCCTTCGCCCTTCTCCCAATTGTTTGAAGCCGCAGTCTGTAGGTCGGCGTCTCTCTTGAGGCGCATGTCCCTGGCGCACACGGCGACCACTAGCGCCAATAAGCAAGCTGCGATGGTAGCTCTCATCCTGAACTGTTGTCCTGGTTCTGTTGGGTAATGATTGCCAAATGATACCTGTTACGATTTTCTCTGAGCTTATATAGTATTGCCAATAATAGTGTAGTTGTTGCTTTTAATGTCAGGGTAATGTATGACGGTCACAGGTACGCGACTGACCTGAATTATATTTTAAATAATAGATACGTATCAACGGCAATGTTTCGGTCCTCGCAACTTGTGCATTATGTTACATTACCTAATTATGCTATACAATCACAGCTTATTTATTTGACTAAAGGCCATACGAAAGAAATAAGTCATCGGTTGCACGAAACAGGTTTTAAAGATGTTCTGGCACGTTAATTAAGTTATTTGTACAACTAATTGAATACAAAAATACTTAGGAACTTAGCTTGGTTAAATTGATTTTATATTATAATTGAAGAATATACTGAAAACAACCACAGTTGGTTAAAGTGCTGTGAATCGCAAAGCAGCGAATTGTTTAAAATTACTTTAATATTATTACAGATGTAAATATAATGATGTGCAACTAATACATTAAGCACCATTACAATGAAGTTCCCGATTGTAAATATAGGCGAGTTCTCACCACACGAACCATGTTTCGGGCCGGGATTATATAGTGGAACAGTAAATAGAGACATAATTTATTTATCAATGTTTGCCGTTTAACAACGTATTGTTTGTCTTGCCATTTAAAAAACACGTTACAATTTCATTTACTTATGAAGTTTATTTTGGAATTATAATTATGATCAAATGTTCGTTTAGAAAGTAAACATTGACTCTTCGTGCGGTCGTTACAGACTTTCTCCTAACTACATCTGTGTTAGCATTGCGAAGTTACTCAAATTAAAATTCATGAAATTTAGGCTTACACCAAACCGACGCAAAAGTCGGATAAACTACCATCGAAGAACGGCGACGACGAGTACGAACTTTTGATACAATTTGAACTTTGCGCCAATCCGTCACGCACTCGGGCAGGGAATAAATTAATGCGTTGTATGGTGGTTGTATGTGTACGGTTGCTTCCATATTTCCTTGCCGAGTTTATGAAATATGGCGAAGTGGAGTGCTCTAAGTAAATAAGTATGAGCGAGTATAACGTTCTGGTATATGTATGTCCTGGTGTTCTCTTTTGTATGTTTTTTAAGGTATGTACCTAAAATTATGCTTTTGTTGGGACTTTTGGTGATAGGTACTAAGAATAAGTATGGTACTGAACATACAGTTTGCTCTTAAGCACCACGTTAGTAAATAAAAAATCACTAAAGCTAAAAATAACCATATCACAATAAAACTTTCATATTGAATCATATATTTACTTTGAATCCACACATTGCAGACGAACAAACATAATACAGAATTTCATTTCGCTAAGGTTACAGCGCTGATGAGCCGTCAGAAGTCGCGACCGTTTTCACTAGAGTCAAGGGCGTCGCCAGTCAAGGTTATGTTGCGAAGCAGTCGCCCTCATTTTTTATTATCTTTTGTCTAAATTTTCTTCTGATCGATTTCTTTCGTCATCGTTTCCGGTCGGGTGCGCAAGAGTCGCGCGCTCGCCGCTCACAAATAGTGTTGCACAGCTGAGCAATTGACACCTGTCTACATTGAGAGAAACTTAATTTAAATTAAATTAAAACATTTTATTACATTTACTGGTTCAATTTTGAGGCAACTCGTGTTTGTTAATTCATTTTAAGCATTTTCTTTTTGTTATTTTATTCTGATGTTGTAATTAACTAGAGACGAATTTAAATTTAAAAATAATTGCCATTTCATTATTTTAACCTACTGTGTTTGTGATTCGAATAGAGGTTAGTGGAGGATTCCTTTACAAGTTAGAATGGAAGTTAAATCACTTTTGTATCACTTGAGAGGTGACTGGTGACATTGCCGTACCCCGAGGGTAATCCTAATGTTCCGTAGCCTCGCTTACCAAAAATAGAGGCCGGATTGCATAATAAGATACAGGAAACGATCACCCCATTCCCGTTAAAATTAGCGTTGGTCCCTAGATTATCAAATAAAGTTAATCTCGTAACAATTCTGTTGGCCGATCCGGCCGTCTCTATAGGAAACCAAACAAAATGGGAGAAAGAAATTTACTACACGGCCGTGTTCAGAATTCGAATCAGGGAGAGGTGTCAAGTCTGAAACAATGGCTGTATACTTATATCAACCTGTATACAGTGTTTGTATATAGGTACACGTGCCTCCTTAGAGGATATAATACAAACTTTTGGGGTTGAAAAACACGTTTTTTGTGAGTGGAAAATAATAGTAGCATAAATTAAGTTAGTGAGAAATCAGACAAAAATGAGGTAAAAAATGTAAGGTGAAAAATTTAAATATTATACATGAGTTATTCACTACTGACATTTCTTTCCAGCAAACAGATGCTGACGTATTCTGATATTACCCTTAGATGACAAAATATTGTTTGAATGTATAACAATACGTAACACAGAAACTAATTACGGCGTAGTCCGCGTAATCCGAGTCTGTGCTAAACCAAACCCGGCGTATTAATCCTCCCTAGTGGGATACTTCCAATGTGTCGGTAGTCGGAAGGCAACAGGCGGGTGTCGGGCCCACTTTATTACGTCACATTACGTATGTATGGCAGTGAATGCGGCGCTGAAGGATCGTGTGCAATGAGAGGCCTATGTCCGACTATACCGAGTTGATTGACTACGTGCTTGGATATTTACAGGTGCTGTGGTTGGTAACTATGAGTGTGTTGCTTGCTATCAACACTCTCATAGTTTTCAATAAATAATACAACCAGCTGTATCTACCTCTAGTTGTATCACAACATTATGGTGGTCAAAATATGGAGGAGAGATCACTATGATAGTAAAGTATATAGGATAGAGGTAAAAATGTGAGTGGTTCTTGTTTGTTTCAAGATTGTTTATCTCAGTTTGAATTCAAATCTATAATATTAGGCATGAAAATGAAGAAACGACTCGGTTTAGTTGTTGAATACAAATAGGCAGTATAGTAAGCCAGTCGAGTACTCCCTGCCTCCCCTTATTTAAATATCTTTAAGACTCATTTAGAAGTTCTCAGTAAATCCATTTTGTACTTAAGATCAGCGTCGTAATTAATTATTTCGGATTAAATAAACTTCCGTTCTTAATAAGCAACTTAAGCTGTAGAACTACCATTAAGATAATATAGATGCTCTTTTAAGATGAATAAGTTTGCCTCATGGGTTTTTTTTTATCGCAATAGGAGCTTCACTAAAATCCCAGTAACTGTATAAAAGTAGGTGTATTTTCCAACCAATAGCTTTCGATGAAACCGCCCATTAGTCTTTTGGCCAAGCGTGAGGCGCAGGTTTGTGTTCCTAGGTCGGGAGCTATTTGGCAGTGAGTGGCTTACCTAGTACAAACAACCGTAATAAGCGCAATATAATTCACTGAATACATCCATATATTATAACTTGTAACGTTTTCGATTTTTTCAAGATCTTTTTCACATGGGTACCTTCTGAAAGTTTGGAAGCCTATACATATTAATACCATATTATTTAGATTTGTATTGATCTAAGTAATATGTATAATAAATACTTGACATTACAAAGCCTTTATGAACAAGACCATGAACTTAAAACCTTTTTAATCATAAGTCGTTTGTAAATAATTTATGAATGCGGGAGTAAGTATACGTTCAAGACATGTAATCGGTGTTTTACATTATATAAGTAGTAGCCATCACGGTCGATAATATTGTCAGAGCCACAATAATTTCTGTTAAGTATTAAACCAGAATAAGGTTTCCGGGACCTCAGCCACTGCTCAGCAAATACACCTGCCGCTTGCAGTGTTTGCACCACGAACTATGTAACTCGCAGTTAATTAACATCGGCTCTCCGCCTAGCCGGAGCCGAGACAAATATCTGAACTATGTTTTAAGCTAGAATATAGGTCAGTCCGTCTTCGTCAGAATAGTTACGAAACTTGCAAATAATGAAATCATTCCCAAGTCTTCTCTTCCATTCTTTGTTTGAGTTTCATTGGCGACATTGTGCAGGTACAAAATACAAAACTTACACTTACTTAAACTTACTTTTGTAGTTTGATGAGAAAACCGAAGTTCCCAGCGTTTCCATTCAATTTTGCCAGTAATGGAAACAAGTTGTATTGTAAGTTGACAGTAGTTTGCTCTGTGATCAGAAGACATGATATAATACTTTTTAGTACTTTTCCGATATTGTATTTAAATGAATACTGTTTTTGTCTTCAAGTTAAGTGAAATATTCCCAAATGGTCTGTTGAAATAGACAACTGGGTACTTGTTTAAGGCTGAAGTTGGTTCGGTGTCCCCAAAGTTTAGGCGTACTATTAACATATCTCATATGATATCTAAATACATGAAAGCTTTACGTCCTTGCGGCTGTAGTTCAACACCTGCGGTACACGTCTCCACTGGTCAAAGGTTACCCTAATGCCGCCATAAAACAGGGTCTAGGATAAGCACCGCCATACATAATAGTAACTTGCGCGCTTTATTAACTTATGACTACGTGCATGAAATTGTTAAACCACACATGATATTTGTATTAAACAAACAGAAATATACGATGGTAGGTATTATTGATTGCGACCAGCTTCAGATTTATATTTTAGCGTCGAACGCCATTTGTAATAATGTGTGCTTGTAACTTGCACATCAATGTCACCGTGTTTGCGTTGGCGCGCGGTCGGCTCAATAACACACGAAATAACACAACACAATACGCATTCATCGTTATATATACGAGTACGTATACCCGCATATGAAGTTTGCGTAGTGCCTAGCTAAGTACTTCAATTTATTTTGCCAGCCAGTCTATTTAATTAACGCTCAGAAACATCAAAGCTTACTTTTAATGTGAAATAATATGGAATAAGTATCATGAAGTTGTTTGTGAAAATAAAATAAGAAAACGTATTTTTGGGATGATTAAAATTCTTTATATAGATAGGTTCGAGTGTACATAGTTTCGAAGTGGCTGATTTAGTAGAAGCCTGACTGTAAACCGTCTACGAGCAGGGTAATAAGTGATTTCCCTATAATTACCACTGAACTAGAACTAGGGCCGGCTCTCAAACTATCAGAACTATTACAACTAACTGTAGGTTTAATTTTGGTAAAGTTTTAAGGGGTTGTTATCGTTAAAATAGTTTTAACAGCACGTAGACTAAAAAAAATAGTCAAAAAAAATTTTTATATCGCTGAAATCGGAAGCTAAAATAGTTGTTTGATACTGGAAAAGCTGGCTATCTACAAAGAAAAGAGTCCCGAATGGTTTTATTTTTCATCCACGGTCCGTCCAGCCTGTAAACACAATATACGTTTATGACAAACCACGGCAGCGAGCTCGCCAGGAATAATCTGTCACGCCACTTGCGTGTGTGCTGCGCTAAGGGGTGAATACCTATTGCTTTGTGCACTGACTATGCAGATGGCGTTATATGCTCAAAATAAAATATTTGTTTTAGACTAAATTAGGTATGTATAGAAAATTATGATTTCTTTAAAACATTTTCAATCATATATCGAATTATTTAGCTCTGTAGAGAAAAAAACCCCACAGAGTTGGAAAGCTTGACAGTTTAAAGATATTGTTGTTAATGAAAGAGCAATAGCCCTATAACAATACACACCTTGCCTTTGATGATTGATCGTTCATCTGTCTCAAAAAAACAGTTTAGTACTGCCAAATAAAACCGAATCATTAAAGTCTGATGTAGTAATTGTAGCGCCATCGCCACGGTGTCATCTTTAGAGCGCTAAGTTTGAGTGCCTCACACTTGGCTGGAGAGTCCTAACTTTATTAGTAAGAGAATAAAACTTGACTAGACACTTCAAACAACAGATGTAATTAAAATTATATTAAAACTACTTACATTATAATTAGAATGAAGTGCTACTAAGTTAAGGCGTCTGTGAATAAAATTTAATTACTTGTTTATGTTACACAGGAAGTTCTATTGTAGAGCACATCAGCGTCCCGAAACTTGGGGACTGGCTCACAACTTGTGCTAACTAGTTAGTGCGATTAGCAAAGAAGCGTTCTGCTTGTTATAGCTACTCATGAAATATGTCACAGCTGAATTTTATTTATTTTTTTACTTGGAAGAAATCACTACAACAGGATTAAAATATTACAGATATTCATTTTATTAAAATATTCATATATGGAAATCACAACAGAGAATGTCTTCATAAGGCTCGAATAAAAATATTTTACTGTCGCAAAAATGTAGTTACAAAGGTTTCAGATTTTTTCTGGCAACTGAAAAATACAGTTTCACTATGGAAGAACGGTTTGACAAAAAAAACGAGCTATGTTCAATCAAAAACGGAGTACAAAGAAAAAGAGTGCGTTACATTACGTTTGTAGGCATTAGATGTAATGTTCATACAAATAAACAATCTATGCATTGTGTCTGTGATGCTCGTATAACAAGTAAAAAGACTGAAAATACCTAGATAATGAAAAGTTCAGAACTATCGTACGTCTCACTAAAATGATATTGATCTCGTTATGAAACAGGTCTGTTATTAGTATGAGTAGGTATGTACCTGTTATAATTTGACGAGTACTAATAAATCGGGCGCGCGATATTCAAGTAGTAGTGTGACATGCGCTCACGGCGCGTCGCGCGTCGGCTGCTAATCGTTTGTTAATTACAGCGCTCGTTATAGCTCGCTGCAGCGGCCGTAAACAAAAGAGACTTTGAGGTATTCCGAATGCCGACGCAGTGGCATCCCTACGCTGCGACGGAAGCTATTAATGAAATTGGAATTGTCGCCGGCCCCGGAGCTCCTCGTTCTCCCCAATTGATTTTCATAGACAAGAATTGTCATTCCGCTAGAGAGCCGATTCCTCGGGGTCGGCAATTGTCGTGATATGAAAAGCAGGTGGATCGACCTTTCGTGGCTCGAATACTAAACGCCTTGTTATCATCTCATTCTACGCCACCAAAGGTTAAAATATCTCCGTATCCTCTTTTGATATTCTTTTTAAATCCATTTCATTTTAGATTTTAATTTACTTTAGCTTCTCTCGGGAGTCACGCTGCTGCATGGAGCTTTTGCTTTGTCTGTATTGATTAAGTTTAACGTTTTTATTATTGTGAGAGAAATGTAAGAACGGGGAAATGTACTTGTATATTTGATTTATATTATTTTTCTTCTCTGTTATAAATGTTATCTGGTTGAGTTTCGTTGAATCTTGTTTATGACATTGTAGTGCTTTCTAGAACTTTATACTGTAAAAGTCGAAAAATCGAAAGAGGAATGAGTGAGGATGCGCAGAACAAGACAACAGTAAGAATTGGTGTGTCTTCGGTTAACAGCAATAAAAGTTATTATCGGGGCAAAGTTAAGACAAGTGAATTTTGTAATGAATTATTAAAGGGGCATGTTATTGAGTATCGAGAGGCGAGCGAGGCGACACAACAGCACAGCGGACGCGCCGCTCGTCGCTGCAAGTTTCCGACCGCATTTACATAACTTGACAATTTCGGCGCCGAGCTCCAGCGCGGCGGCGCGGCGTTGCTCACACACAGTATTCTTCACATAGCTCGTGCCACTCGTGTCACTAAGTGACAATTCGCTCTCGTTAATCGTTCAACTGAAACCACTTTAGTCTATTAAAGCTTTCAGTTGTGTCTTTAGAAATAAAATAAAGCTATATATTATATTTTTCTGTGAATTGGGATCGTTTGGAGAAATATTGACAGAACTAATGATAAAAGTTATCGAAGCTTATAACCTAATGGAACTGTTATTTATAAAATATGTTGTAGTTCTACCTACGTTGAACCTACATAACTTAATATTAAATGGGATAGCTAATTTTGAAACGATATTTCCCATTCTGGGAAACAAACTAAGCGGCTTTAGGCTAATTGCAACGTTCGGAATGGTAAGAAGTGTAGTTAGGAGAGATTAGAATGTGCAGGGGGCACGCCGGGCGCCGGCGGGGGTGCGGCGCGCTCAGCCTGTGGGGCGCAGGAGGGGGGGGGGGTGCTCGCGGGGCCCGTGCGAGCACCACCCATGCATTTCTCAGTTCGCTGACCTGGAATGTATATTTAATTGATTTCGGTATTGCGGTTGGCATGCTAACGAAGCCTGAATTTCAATGAAAAGTTTGATCTTTCGGCCAGAAACAATAGTTGCGCGAAACGTGAGCTTCGCTCGAATCGATCAGTCAATGAGCTCGTCTGATTGGTACAACTATTCCATAACTTTTCTATTGACTCCGTCATAATAATAAAAATTAGTTCTGTATTTATAGAAATTCGTTTTAGGATTTACGATATTCATATACCGAATTTGGTATTTTGTTACACTGTTATATAGAAATTTATAGAACATAGGTAAATGGTTTTGATTCAGCAGTGGTTGTGGGAATGTAATATATGCTCGTACTTACAGAACAAGGTACTTGAAGCACAAGTTGAAGTGCTACGCCGACGCGTAGGTAATCTGATCCGCGTAGCGCTCGTAGCACGCCTCGGAACCGCGTAGACAATTGTAAGACGTTTACGCAAACTAATCTTGTTACAATAATTCGCTAATTTATTTTTAAGTTTGTATATTTTGACGGAACTTTTATATTTTAGACTTTATTTTATTTGACAGAAATGTAACGTTCCTTTAATATTTATAGCTTGCAAAATCTTTTAAGCTTTTATCCAGCTAGTAACTGCAACAATTATATACGAGCTGCCAGAAACAATCGCATACGAGTAGATACAGCTGAATAACAGAATTTCACTGCGAGCGACTGCCTATTGAGACAATAACTCGGGGCACAAATATTCCTTAGTTAGGCCGCCTGTCCGACTTTGGACTGGCTGTGACGACTGGCACAGGTATTCGTAGGAGTGGTATGTGCAGTCGACGTAAAGTGCGCTTCAGGAAACGGTGGACTTTGTGTAACTCTCCAATTCAATACTTGACTAAGGGAATGTTGTTTTATCACGATAGCCTTTTTGTGGTCATAGTTAGTAGTTAGGTTATAAGAAAGGTTTTTAATTGAAATCATATCTAATCCAGTAACAGATTTAAAAATGTATAATGTTATTATGTGGTAGTTTCTTTCCTGACTTTTTTTATAAGAATGCTATTCAGGGTTCACAAATGATTATATATTTTTTTGCTCCCCAACCACAATTTATCAGAAAATCGAAAATCCACTTCAAAACTTACAGCAATAGAAAAAAAAGTTATCTCAGCGGAGCCTCTTATCCTTGATGTTCATTAGCGTAATGTCGGCCAAGGGTAAAAAGCTAAGGGGGTTGCCTTCCAGCAGAATGAGGGCGCGGGACGTGTCGAGCGATGTGACGAATAATAAAATTGACAAACAAGATCACAACTCGAGACGTTGAACAACGTTGAACATTGGATGACGTCACGCCTGATGGGAACCTCGGCATTTTCGTGGTATTATTGTTCTGCGACTAGTACACGATAAATTATTACTTGCACATTACCTAGACCATAAATAAGTATTTGCATTAATTTATTCAGGTTTTTTCAAAGAAAAAAATGTTTAATAAAGAGAAAATATTTTTCAGTTCCAAGTACGCCAGTACCAACGAGCTAGTTAGTACGAGGCGCTCCTATACTTTTTGCGATAGGTAGGTCGATACTCAATATTTCATAAAATGTAAAGAGAGTCACGGCCACCGGGTAGGTATTAATGGACGCTTAAATGGAGGTGAAACTTTAGCCAAGTCCCGTTACCGCGGCAATTTGTCAAACAAAAAATATGAGTGAACTTTCAGGCCAGAAGCGTTGTCTGACATGACTTATATAAATAACCTGTGCCCGGCGACCGACCGACGGTTAGTTTTAGCTTTATTTTATGGGACTTTTTTATTCGACAGAACTTAGTGTTGCCCAAGTCAGGGGTCTCGATGACCCTTGTGAGTAAATTGTTATACGGACATATGAAGCAAGTTGATGTAACAGGTTGAACCGTTAACCGATTAGTTTTTATCTTACTTGAAATTGCTAAAACATTATAGTTCAAACCGCTGAAAAACATAATGTAGTATTTCTGGAAAATGAACCGTTTCAATTATAAAAGAGAAATTGATATTTTTGTAAAATGTATGATTCAGAACCGTGACAGATTTTACAATTTCTAGAATATAGAATATTGCTTTAAAAGGTACATCTAGAGCAGTCTTTTTTAGGGTTTCGTAGGCAAATAGCTAAAAAGGAACCCTTATAGATCCGCTCTGTCCGTCTGACTGTCCGTCCGTATGTCACAGTCATTTTACTCCGAGACTGCTTGTACCACACATTTGAAATTTGGAGAGTAGGTGTCTTCTATGAACCGCTACACCAAAGTGACGGTAAATTCTGAAAAAAAATAGGGGTGGTCATACATGTAAACGAGGGCTGAAAAAATATATTTCAATGTATATAACTGTGTGAGGTGTCCATCGACAGCTCTTAAAAAATTACATCGAGGTACCTAAAGCACGTTTTTTCTTAAGTCAATTTTTGATGAGATGTTTGTTTGAAAAATAAATAAAAAATGTCCCGCCTCTAAGAAAAAGAAGAGGAAAATTCTGAAAAAGATTTGTTTTGTAGAACATAAATAAATAAAAAATCAATGAAAATTGGTATGAATAAGATTTGATATTTTGTTGTTTTTTTTTCACTAACATACTATGAAAACCAAAGTTAGCTTTGTTGTTGAGTGTAAATTCACATATGAACGATCGCTAAAAATTGTATCATTATATTGTTTGATGTTACGGAACCCTGTGTGCGCGAGTACGACTCGCACTTGGCCGGTTTTCTTTAATTAGTTTTTAATGTCTTTATTTTCTAGCGACAATTTGATATAATGTATATGTAGATACCTAGTTAAATCTAGCAATTATACGGTGGACGCAAAAGGATCGCTAATGTACCGCGGCTGCTGCCTGCTACATTGAGTGGAGTACTCAGATATTCTGGTAGTTAACCTCTCGCAACGAGCCAGATTTAAATTCGTAAATCACGCGATTTTATTATGGCAAACGTTTTTCGCACGTTTATAAACTCGTTGCTTCTTTTCTAGTATAATTATATTTTCAATACACTTTATAGAAAACTGGTTCTTACGTTCGATTAGGTTCAACATGCAATGTATTTCACACGCGTGGATTTTTAATATTTTTCAGCACATGGCGTTCAATGACTATAGTCGGCTATGATTGTTTTTTTTTTAATCTCAGCTAAGTGATATGCGTCTTTACGGCGCAAATTAAATGATTAATATGAACAAATTATTCTTTTTTGTGTTCTAAATTCAAAAATATATGTGAATTTAATATTTTTCATAAAAGCTGTTTAGCGGCTTCATACCTTTGCTTCTTCTTCAACCTGGCGAAAGCAAAGCGCGGAAAAAAAGCTGATTAAATCATAGTTTCTTAATAATTCATGACAAAAAACTTTGAAAGTGTATTGAAAAACGTTGTTTAATACGCGTGGGGATTTGTTACAGCAATTCTCGGCTCCATAACAACCGCGCCTGACGGCTCGGGTGTGAATTCCGCCTCGAATGCAATAACAAAGTTGCCCCACTTATATCAAATTGTACTATTTTAAATAGTTTCGGTGAATTTAGTCATTTCTACATCATATCTTTATAAAATACGTACAGACAGAGAAATTAATTATTAATTAAATTGACAGGCGCTTACATTTTTCGTGTTCAGCCATTTCATACAACTCTCCAAAATTTACATTTGTTATTCATGCATACGTTATTTAAGTTGGTAGTCAAGTCGGTAAACATTAAATTTCCCTGACTTTACAAATAAAGTTGTGTAAAGTTTTGAGCTCAAAGAGACGTTATTAGGCTGATCATGATGATCAATGGTTAGAGTAGCAAACAGCAAACACGCCTGAAACTTTCTCCCAATCTGCATACTATTCATAAATATGTAGGGAAACTTTATAACGTTCTTGTATAACAATGTAAATGATAGGTAAACTTGCGAGCACGTTCACGTGAATCATTGATACTGTGAAGACGCGGCGCGCTGTAATCAAAGCATGAAACAGCCACTCGGGGAGAGCTTCCAAACTAGTATCTATCGCACAAACATTTAACGAATTACCCGAGGATTACTAACTTATTTCATTACGAACTTTGCGCAGGCGAAATGTTATTTTGGATAAATCCCTCAAGTGTTATCTAGATGATTGCAGCCGGAATCTCGCTCTTTCAACCACGGCGCGACATTGCTTTTGTTGACTGTACGTGGCTATCTAAACGGCTCTCTCCATGTAACAGAATACATGGGTGCGGTGCTATCAGTTTTACGAATTGTTTTGGGTTATTTATGATTATTATCACAATATAACACACGCTTGATTAAAAATCCTTACAATCGTCACATGTAGGTAACAATATACCATAAGGACCAAATGGAGGAGTAGCATCATAATCATTACCCCTACATTGTTTAGACACAAGTCTTGCCGTACCTGAGAAAAACTACGCGACATGAACTCCCTATTATTGGGTCAACATGCCCCATTCCTTTCATAACAACCCTTCCTATCGATAGCAGGCATGTCGTTTGTTCCTTGTAGTGCATAGCATGTAGGCAAAGCAAATACCAGTCGAGCAATTTGCATTAAAACAACTGCCGCGCGATTATAAGATTAATGGAATATTTCAAAAGCAAGGATTAAACGTCTACATTGTTGGAGATCCTTTTATGAGAAACCTGATTAAGATTTGTGAAGTAACTGCTTTTTGCGAAGTGGGATTTGACGCTTAGTCTAGAGGGTAGTTTCGCGGGGATACCCAGCCAGAGGAGTTCAAAGTCTTTGTTATTGTTTTGTTTTCTTAAAATAATTTTATTTTGCTCCATTGCAGTTGAGTGACATTATAATTCCAAGGTATAGATGGTAGACATCCGTTGCGATTGCTTCTTGATAAAATTTGGATGGAAACTATGGAAAAGAGTGCCTTGATATTACTAACAATATCAGCGTCTAGTCTAGTTCATATCCATAGACCACGTTTTAATATATGACTGACCCTTTATTTGCCCTTAAATTACAAGTTGAGTCCATTAAAGCTATATTAGATTAAGGAGATTATGTTGAGGAGCGGCGCCATTGAAACAATAACTTAACGTGCATTCGGGCTGTCAGTTACCTCCAGCAGGTCACCAAATAAATACGTTCAGTTCAGGCATTAGGGCCGTCCTCTTCGGCAATAATTCTTCCGCATATCAGCCCTTGCTCTACGATGTCCCTTTGTCCCTTGTCTTTGATCGAAAGCCTCTTCGATTGATGACATCTATTTGCGCCGAGTTCGAGTTCGTTGAATGACTTTCAAGTTTGTCTTTAACGTTTGAGTTGTTCGAAAAATATATCACTGGAATAATATTGGTTCATGAATCATGTGCGTTTATGAGAAACCAATATTAGATCAGATAAGTTTTATTTTGTGCATAGTAAAACGTTTAAGAGAAATTTTAAGGGTAGTGACATGACTAGTGCCCGACTGAAAGTCGATTTCAAATCAATCGGCTAGCGCCACAACCCATGGTCGTAGCCAAAGCCGAAGGTTTAATAACACTAAAAAATTCAGTTCAAGATACAACTGGCTACTAAAACTAGCGACACACGGGTGCAATTTTCTAGTGAAGACAATGAAAAAAGGTAACCAAAAATTTTTCCTTCATACAAACCTTGTCCTGACAATAAAATTACGAACACGACAAAAAAAAACAGCAAAGTCGGTTGAGCCGTCCTCAAGTGATGCTCCGTCATACATGAGACAATTGATTTTTATTTACATAGATTTGTAACATACCACCACGCCTGTAATCCCCGAAGGGTTAGACAGAGGTGTACCTAATAGAACACCCACATTCCACCAGTTATGTTTAAGTCCCAAGTAATAGGGGGCGAGCTTATTGCCATCAACCGAGCAAGGACAGTCTCCGTGGCTGCTACTGAGAAATTCCTGATGAAAAAACCCAATAAAACTTTGCCGGACTCAGGAATCAAAACCCAGGACCTCATGCTCAGCAGTCGCGCTTGCGACCACTCGACCAATGAGGCAGATTTACATTGACTAATAATAAGGAAATTAACGAGATAATTAAAATTACCTAGAAACTTGTCAAAAATAATGACTTCCATCGCGCTCTCACGCATTCCTAATAGTTCGTTCAATTTCTGGACTAGCTAGAAACCTTCGGCTTCGGTTAAAAGCCGAAAGTGGTTTTTTTGTCCGAAGCAGGAACTTCGGACCAGCATGATGTGAATTCACGCTTACATGCCACATTTAGGTCCCGATAGCATCATGAATATTTAACTGAAGTAAATAGTTTAACAAATCAAGCAAAATATAAAAAAGTAGACAATCAATGTCGCCGAACTCAATATTTCATTAAAATCAACTTCACAAAGAGAAACCGTAAAATAGCATTTGAATTTAAGTCGCATTAAAAGTTTGCGTGAGCTGAGTTCGTAGCACAATGGGGCCGTTGGAAAAATTCTAATTACTTTACCGAGTTGGAATTTAAAAAAGTTACGCTCACTGGTCGGCCGTCTGGCTTGATGCACAAACTTATTTTTAACATTGAAACATCACTGACGGATGGACACACTATCCCCAAAATAAGCACTCACATATAGAAACTGTGAGCTCTTAAAATTCATGCTATCCCATAGTGTAGGCGTGAGTCTCTTTTATTTTTCGAAAATCTGATTTGCTTTCATTATCCCCTCTGCACGAAAATGCTCTGGCGAAACATATTCATTCTGAACATTTTTATTATTTTTCAGTAACAATGCAACTTAATGACAAATGAATTTCCCTTTTACGTTTATCGTCAGCGTTTTCGTACTTGCAATGCGGAAAATGGAGGTACGGTATCGTCTTTTATCTGGCGCATACACTGATGGTGCTATCATATAACAGTTTACGCGATCCCGGATCGATGCAATGTAACAAATAATGAAGTGGAGTGAACTCCAGTAAACGCCCACGGCTCAGAAGTGTTGGCAATTTAGAACAGCCGGCGCCGCTTGTTGCCGTCGTTTTTCTTGCCGCTTTGTTCAATAAATGTACGCCTGGAGTGCCTTTCTCACGATGTTAGGTTCATATTACAATCATAATTACGTAATAATGCTTAAACCATGTATTTAAAAATCGAGATGCGTGACTTATCTTGTAATACATTATACTCGTAAGTTGTATATCTTTCTGAGTTTAAAAGTGCCTTTTGTTTTATTCCAGTCTTTTGTCTTCATTACCACTTAGAAGTTTAAACAGAATCTGGACATTGTGTCTCAACGAATTAATGTAAGTTATGTAAGTATCCATTAAAGGAAGCTAAAGTTTGATCACGGGTTCCTGATTATTTAATAGACTTGAGTTTCTAGAATTGATTGTATTTAGCTTTGGTTGAAGTTTTCTCGTATTAATTAAGGTGGCATCATTTTGCTAATGTATTGTTCACTTAAAGGCTATTAACATTTACAGTGAGTGAGTCCAACTAACAGTTTAGATTGGATATTAAAATAAACTGGAACAGTATTTCTCTGAGCAACAACACATTGAAATGTAACCGCATAATGAAGTCACCTCTAATCAAGGGGCCATGGCATTTATAAGCGTGTGGTATAAGTATCACCGCTAAGGTAAGAACAAGGGGTGGTTTTAGTTTAGTCAGCTGAGTATATAGACTTTGCTGTAGGTAAATATAGTCAAATAATAATGTATGTACGTAAGTAATCTGCCGCTTAATTTGAACATAAACTCCGAGCATCATTTGTAGGTTTTTGAGTGTAGAATATGTTACTAATAATTATTTAACCTCTCCAAATGCCTATGTCTGTCAGCTAACAAATGGCACGGCACGTAGGAGGTAACCCTCTAACGAGCCAGTCAGTAACCTATAGGTATAGGGACGGTCAGCAGCCTCACTCGTAAATGTACTCGAAAATAAATGTCTTTTTAACAGCCGTTCTCCATCTTTATCGATACGAGTTCATTACTCAGGTAAATAAAAAGTGGTTAACCAATTAAGTCTGCTCCAATATGAACGGTCGTAATATTTTTGGTGGTGTGCGTTACATAAGTCTGTGAATATTTTTTTGTGTTTTAAAGCAGCCCTGAAGCACTTGTCGCATAGGTTTCGGGTCGTATTGGAAAAGTAACGAACACAGCAAAATCCAGATAGAACGTGGGCAGTAACGGAGTGAAAGCAAGCTGTACGAGTTCGTTTAACAAAGCCGTTCCGTGCCCCATGCGAATTAAAATCCCAACAATACCTTCGGGCAGGTGTTTTACGTGTGTTGTGTTTTATACCTATTATCCTGTAACATCCGTCCGGACCTACTTTCAGACCGTTTCATCTTACGCCCAAACGGGTCAGCGTAATTTATTACCTATTGTGCGGATATTTCATTTATCACGGTGAATTCAATTTACAGAACAATTAATCATTCCACAATACTTACTTGCCGACAGCGGCCTGGTTGCCCGCCGCCGCGCCGCTACTGGCCTGCCGCCGGAGACGGAGCCATTGCGATAAAAAAACTTTTCGTGCTCGAAATACAATAAAAATATCGTTTTCACACGTCCTTTACACATGTATACGTAACATTACGTATTTACCGACACATATTCGTCGTTCGTATCGTGACTTTCATTTGGACGTTTCGTCGCCCTCCTCGAGGGGGAGCCACCGAGAAAATATTCTTAAAAGCTTGTGACTCAGCGTAATTAAAGAGCGGTTTGAATTATCCATTAATGAGCCAGTGAGGACACTTGATTAAAGTGAGATCAAGACTGTTATAATAAATTGTATTACTCACGAAAAATCCCTTAAAAAGGTGAGCGAGAAAATCAGGGGCCTCGAAAAATAATTCTCAAAGAAAAAGAAATTAAGTTTGAGGGAAAGTTTTAAGAAAATTAAAACCTAAATCCTTAAACCGCTTAGAATTATAATAATCTGGCTCATGGTTACATCAGAACCGGTAGAAATACCGCGCTTTATATTCGGCGCGTATTATTAGTGAATAGAGTATGTTCTCGCATGTGTTATTTCAGTATACGTGTTCATTTTAAGCCGGTCGTTAGCATTCAGTTCGCTGCTGCGGAATTGAATTAGTCGTCGCCGTCTACCCGTAACCTTACGTACGCGTCGAGCCGCCGAGCCGACGAGCCGACGCTCTACGTTTGACATGACATGTCTGCCGTGATTGCGATCCCGCACCAATTAGAACATGCGCCTTTTCAACATGTAAACATCTAAACTTTTCATGCCTTTCACCGAAAAACATACATAATTCAATAGCATACGTAAATATGATAATTAGGTCAGTAGGTCTATCCTACCCACATTTTTTGATTGATTAATTTACGGCTTGTTTTCCCTCGTTTACGTTTTATGGTAAAACACGTTGTTATTTTTGTAAAAAACGAAAGATTTTTTTAATAGAACTTTTCATGGTAATTATAATTGTAACGCAAGTAGGTACCTAATATGATACTCCACACTATATATAATACTACTCCATATAACTTGAATAAAGTATATTTATGGACCAATAAGATAGATAAGCGCTGGAAATGAAGCATTATTTAACTTAGCTAATTGAATCACTGCTAATCCGTTCATCTGGTTTCCATAATAACATTTCAGAAGTATCACGCCAACGGGGTACTTATTTTTATTACAGTTAACTGAATTCGTCGTAAACTTAATGACCTAATTATAGTTCTTCCGTAATGGGAGCTGTTTAATTTGTCCAGCGTAGCAACCGCGTAGACTGAGCGTAGCAAATGCCTGGACGTCGCGTTGTGTAGCCGCGAAGGCGCTGAATGAAACGATGCCTACGGTCAACCATTGTCAAATACGATGGCACCTTAATTGATTACAACACAAGAGACGAAATAAGGAAGCCTATTCAACTCTCCGTGTAAAGTTTGAATACGACAGATGTCGTATCTCTTGTCTTGCAATCTCTTCGTCTTAATTTACTTGTGTAAGGATCGTTGAACACGTGATTCGTTTTATTAGATTGGAAACTTCAGCAAGTCTATCAAGCGACTGGTTGGGACTAGAACGAATGATGCCTCGAGTATTTTTGACAATACGTACTCCAATGACAATAAGAGGAATTCAGAGGCTTTTGTTTTAAATAAAAATAAACAAAACAAATGCCAGGCACATTTATGCGAAGAACGTATATTTGGAGAGCAGATATACGTTTATTTCGTTTGACAAAGCTATTGAAATACAAACGGCGGCAGTAAGGAGTGGCTGCCTACGTCAACCAGAAGTGTCGTTAAGTGCTGGGGCCGCGCCGCCTCTGACAATTACCGCTACGAGCCTGTAATGACCCAGAGAGACCCTTATTAAAACTTGCTTCACCCCACTTCCACTAAGTAAAGTTTAAAGTAACGATGCATATTAATTGAAATATCGATACCGTAGTTTGTGGCCCCTTCACATCAAACAGCCTGTGACTGACGACCTGATGTGGCAAACAACTAGGTATCTACCTGTTTAAACGATATTTTATGTGGCCATATCATGAACTAAGATAGGAACAACGCGCGTTTCCAGGATCCTTTAAAGCCTTGCCGTCTTATAATTGACGATTGAAAGCTACCACTTAACTGAAAAGAAACGTGTCTTGAAAATCTCAAAGAACTTACACGCGTATTGGAAGTAGGAACGAATTAATGTACGTGCCGAGCTTAAATGTCAATAAAAAAGATTCATTTAATACAACGTATGAATACAAACATTGTTTTATTGCGTGTGTTATAAAATAAAAACTTCTTAAGCATATAAATTGGGGGCGTGACATAAACAGAGCTGATGGGTGATGCAGGCCGGTTTTATAGGTGTCATCGAATGGTGTGATCGTAAGCGCCGTGTTTTATTGCATCCACTGCTTATTATTATCCAGTTTTACTGCCGCGTGGATCCGATATAACTTCGGCCAATATATCCAGGATAAAGTTTGATCGAGCTCAGCGGCCGCAAACGTTTCGATAGGAATCAATAGAGAACAATACTACAACTATGGAAAACGTGTGTAAGGGCTTATGTTTAGAATTAGGAGTAGCGGTTGTAACAGAGTTTTGTTAGTCGGGAATTCGGGATAAAACGCACATTCGTGTAAACCTTACCATCAACCGTCGTTCTGTAGGTAGTAGGGTGACTTGACTTAGTTAAGATCGAGTGGTACGTACATAAAAGTAATATTAGACCATTTATCACAGTTCCAACAAGTAATCGATATTGTATGCAAATGTGTCAATTAGTATTTTATGCACACGTTTCTGAAGGTAGTGAAATGTATGGATTTCTGTGAATAGATCAAACGCTCTTTCTTCCTTCGTAATTTAAGATGATTCTGATGTCTTTTGTACGAATTCTTGGCAATCGTACGTAAAGCATTCATGATAATTATGTCAATACAGAATCAAAGGATGCAATTACCTCAATTTTGTCAATTACGCCTGCAACTTAATTTTTCGCAAAGAAAACATCTTTATGCCATTCAAGTTTCCCTTCTGCTAAAATCAACAGCATCTGTTCGGTAGTAAAGCCGTAAAAAGTTGCGAGCAAACTTATTTGCATTATAACTTGTCTCATGACTAGCAGTTAATGAAACAGTAAGTTAACTCGCACTTAATTAGAGGGCAAGTAATTAGGTGTATCTGCGCAGAGTGCAGAGAGAGGGGACGCGAGTGCGACTCGTATTTTGCATTATTATGCGAGATTACCGAAAAGCTGCACTCCGCTTCAGTGCGAACTCGGGCGAAACAAAACGTTACGTCGGAAAGTTAACGCCACGGCAGATAGTTAGTGCTACCAATTAACTGTACCTGTGATAATTCGACTTCGTTCTGACTACGGCAAAAATTACCTTTTTAGTTGATTTATGAGTGTGAGATAGATCTTGTTGTGTTCATATTGTCATTTAGACCACTGAAGTTCTATCTCATTTGTTCATCTAAAACTATGCCGTTGGTGTATTTTGTATTGTTTAGTCACTATAGTATAGTGAGTAGGTAGTTATCTGTGCCAATTGGGCCTACGGTAAATAATTAGTTTAACTTCCTGAAAGTGAATTTTTCAGATCAGTCTTGACTTTTTGTGAAGTATGGATAGAGCAATGAATTCAGTTGAACCAATTAAAAATGAGAGCATGGAATATGCAAAGTAGAACAGATGATTTTCAAAGGATAAATAGGAAATCTAAAAGTGGCAGAAAAATATAGGCAACGGTGACGGTACTACGGTGCTAATGGGTGCGTCGTTTCATAAAGGGTAATGCGCTTGCAGCCGAGCTGGATATTAGGCTTTAGACTACTAAGAGATTTCAAATTTCCATGACAAAATTATTCTCTGTCTAACGCTGGTGGCTGCTTTTAGTCTATCTAGTTAAAAAGGCTTTATGTTGGAGTTTTTATTAAGTTAGAAGACGGAGAAAGATGCAACATTGTTAGCTATCTACATATTCAAAATGAAAAATAGCCATAAAATAGTCCAGTTTTCGAAGAACCGCAGGACTTCGGGATCCCGAAAGCAGCTAGACTTAAGGCATGTGATCAGCCGAGTACATTCAATAATAATAATACCAAACGGCTATGGCATTTTTAAAAGCTATTTAGCATGTGTTCATCAGATAGAGTATTTATAGCAATTCTGAAAGACTTGTTTCTGTTCAATAAACATAGAAAATGCTGTAGGCAGTATTTTTGATAAGTACTAGGTGTAGGTATTCAATATACATAATGAATATTCTAATTGAACATGCCCCGAATACATTAATTTACGAACTCCTTGAATGGAATTAATGGGCATAGTCCTTTGTCTATTAATTAATCAGAACCAGACCAGGCCATACCAATGGAACATAAGTTTTCTTTTATAATCAAGCAAGTAAGCTGCCTTGTTGCCAAGCAGGCATAATTTAGGTGTCGCAGTTATTTGTGAAAACGGGATTTTTGACGAATTGAGTACACAAACCCGTCGTGAAAAACAGTTCAGGGGGTCTAAAATGGCCGCTTCAGCAGGTCATCTATATATATAAAAAGCAAAAAGCAAAGTTACTGTTCGTTAGTCTCCGCTAAAACTCAGAAACAGCTTGACCGATTTTGATGAAATTTTACACAGTAGTTCTACATAGGGATGGTTTATAAGGTAGTAGTAGGTAGGTAGTAGGTAGGTAGAAGGTAGGTAGCAGGTAGGTAGCAGGTAGGTAGCAGGTAGGTAGCAGGTAGGTAGCAGGTAGGTAGCAGGTAGGTAGCAGGTAGGTAGCAGGTAGGTAGCAGGTAGGTAGCAGGTAGGTAGCAGGTAGGTAGCAGGTAGGTAGCAGGTAGGTAGCAGGTAGGTAGCAGGTAGGTAGCAGATAGGTAGCAGGTACGTAGCAGGTAGGTAGCAGGTAGGTAGTAGGTAGGTAGTAGGTAGGTGGTAGGTAGTAGCTAGGTAGTAGGTAGGTAGTAGGTAGGTAGTAGGTAGGTAGTAGGTAGGTAGTAGGTAGGTAGTAGGTAGGTAGTAGGTAGGTAGTAGGTAGGTAGTAGGTAGGTAGTAGGTAGGTAGTAGGTAGGTAGTAGGTAGGTAGTAGGTAGGTAGTAGGTAGGTAGTAGGTAGGTAGTAGGTAGGTAGTAGGTAGGTAGTAGGTAGGTAGTAGGTAGGTAGTAGGTAGGTAGTAGGTAGGTAGTAGGTAGGTAGTAGGTAGGTAGTAGGTAGGTAGTAGGTAGGTAGTAGGTAGGTAGTAGGTAGGTAGTAGGTAGGTAGTAGGTAGGTAGTAGGTAGGTAGTAGGTAGGTAGTAGGTAGGTAGTAGGTAGGTAGTAGGTAGGTAGTAGGTAGGTAGTAGGTAGGTAGTAGGTAGGTAGTAGGTAGGTAGTAGGTAGGTAGTAGGTAGGTAGTAGGTAGGTAGTAGGTAGGTAGTAGGTAGGTAGTAGGTAGGTAGTAGGTAGGTAGTAGGTAGGTAGCAGGTAGGTAGCAGGTAGGTAGTAGGCAGATGGGCCGAGTAGTACAAAATACAAGGAGGTAACTAGGTAGAAAAAATTGCATTGCAAAGCATCCCGGTTACAGCTAGTAATAGGATAATAATATGAATCACGATAAAATTCTTAAAATGGTCTCAGGCGCTGTTTGAATTGTCACTTTGTGACCATTTTACGAATTGTAACGAAAATCCTATTATGATTCAGCTAAAGCGGCCATTTGGATATTACAAAAACAAGATAATCCTGAGTGACGTGATATTTGGTTATTGGCCTTAAAGTTGACCAAAAATACTTAAGATCTCGGAGGCAGCGAATTATCCATACAATGTTATTTTAAGCGTTGCCATTTTCCCAATAACGCGTAGGATTGAATCGGTGGCGGATAAGCGAACGTCTATATTTATAATTTTCAAGCGAGTACATACTTCGTCTATCTTTTAATCCAGCCGTCGCCCACTGACCACGGCTATTGTTCAGTGATTAATTGCTGGGAAAATTGAATCACCGTGATAAATGAAATATCAACACAATATGTAACAAATCGCTATAGTCCCGTCCTTCGACCACCGGCCAGCCGCGATTGTTTGATTACGAACGAGTGAACGACACAGAAAGGAGCAAATTAACGAGCGGGCGGCGGCTCTTTGCGGTTTTTGTACACATGCTAAATCACAAAAATCCCTGCTTAGATTTCTTACAGCTTACACGGACGATTTATTATCGAAAGATAGATTGCATCGAAATCAAAGCGTTGTAAAGAATTCTAC
Source organism: Noctua pronuba (assembly GCA_905220335.1). NCBI lineage: Eukaryota > Metazoa > Arthropoda > Insecta > Lepidoptera > Noctuidae > Noctua > Noctua pronuba. The sequence continues at coordinate 10,696,769 of LR999903.1, read as the reverse complement.
AAATATTTTTGTTACTTATTTTCCAGACTTTGGGAAAATATATTGTAACTTTCAGTACAAATCGATGCGCAACATCTTGCTCTAATATAAAGGTTAACAGATTGAGTTTGTAGTCGTCTAAATACGGAACATTTTCGTCGACAGAACGATCAATCAATTTGATATGCTTTCGCTTTCCTTACAACAACATGGTAACACTAATACACAAAATCGGATCATAAACAGAGTATAAAATGATATTTATCGGACTGGAAAGGGAATTGGGTTTTAAACAACATGTAGAGATAGATGTAAAATACTTGTATTCAATTTTTAATTCAAGTAGTCTTCAAGTGAGTCAGTTTGAAACTTACACGTACTGTGTTTTTCTGTTATTCCTTGAAATGTACTCTGTCGTGGGTGCGTTTATACTTTTATCCGGTTCCACGAATGAAGGTATTATATTATTAACTACGATAAAGTAACCTGGTTACAGTATACTTCAGTGTTTAGATTGTGCTTTATTAACATTTCTTCTAGTTTGCATTTGAACACAAACAAGCCACTACGATGTGATTGAATGCCGTATTCTAAACTAAAGCAATAAAAAACCAGTTATTTCCGGAAAAGCCCTTTAACCTCGACCGACATACAAGATAAACCCAATAAAAAGCTAAAGCCCGATTAAGATATCTTTTTTATTATTTTGGGTTCTGAATCACACACATACAATCATCTCGTTAAAACTTGCCTGGTTTCAAATACACAAACCGTATAAACTGAATTTTTGCAGAAGCGAAAACTTATATTGCAGTGTTTGTTCAACACAGTAGGTTCGTAAGTGTATTTCAACCTGCCCTGATAAGCAACTCCGTGGTTTTTCTTCATTCCCAGATGAGTACAGAAATTATTGTGTATTTTGGTATTATTTCCACGTAGGAACTTTTTCCGAGGTACAGGGAGGATCGTTGTACGCTGAGACTCGTATTTTAATAATGAATGGGTCGTGCATTAAAGCCGTGACATTTAAGTTGGTTGGTAGCGGGTCGCCCCGTCCGCCTGCCCCGGCGCGCGTCGCTCGCGACCCCGGACACCTTGATTATAACATAATTGAGTGCTTCCGGTGAACCGAGGAGCCTCCGTTACATTTATAGAAAAAATTGAAACATTGTCCTCTATCGTGTCCGTGGTGAATGTCCATTCGCACAGTCTAGTGAAGACAGTCTAGCAAGAATAAATGAAACTATAGCTCTACTCGAAATATGATAAGATATTATGGTATTCCAAATTGCTGGTTGTGGACAGTAAATAAACTCCAGACGGCAAACCGATTCTAGATACCGCTAAATCGACTCGATATTTTGTAATTTATAAACTGACATTTTGCTGATTTATTTTAAATTGCTTGACTAGAAATCTGATTGCCGGTTTTATCTAAAAGGAATAGTTGATGAACCATTACTGTCCTTTTTCAAATGGTTTCATTTTACAGAAAAGAAAACTTGATTATAATAGTTTTAGATGTTTTCAAAAAGAACATCAGTATGTCACTATAAAAATCTGTAGGAGTTTTTAAAATATTCCAGGATGATAGTTTATTCGCAGAAAGTTTTCCGCTTTTTATATTTCTGCGTGGAAATGAAAAAGTTTAGCGAGTAGCGGCATCGCACCGCGCACCGCCCCGAGCCACATCCGTTCTCAAATTCTTTGACTCAGGCTGGATCATATTTTTGGCTGGCTAAATTTGCGGCAATGAATCTTTTCAAAGTTTTGATTGTACACATTCGTTACCTCCTACCATTCGTCAACGCTAAAGAGTTCCAATCCATATAACTTTGCGGTCCAAAGAGTTAAGCTTCCAAGTACTTGGAAATTGAAATTTGTTACGGAATTAATGTGTTCTTACAAGTTTAAAAATATGGGCATGGAACGAGTTTCAGTCGTATTCACATTAATTGAAGCTTTGTTGATTGGCTGGTGAGAGATTTTCTTAATCATTTTTTGATTTAATAAATTGGTTTAACACCCACGGCACTTATACCGTGGGTTTACAAATATAAATTGTAGGTTTCAGTGTTGTCTGTAGTTATTTTAATTAAAAAGAAACAAAAAATACAATATAGGTAAACTGAACTTGTATTATTCTTTTCAATAAAGTAACATTGCTAAAGTACATACGTTGAGCTTAAGCAGAAACTCTCAAGTAAATATCTCAACTTTTTGACAATGCATATTTTATTGTAGGGAGATTTCACAGACCTTCGCAAAGGGGTGGGATAAGATATAATCATCCTCGTCGCCTGTGAAGCTAATGAATACTTTTCTGATTAGCGAAATAAGCGCCGTCATTAAATAGCCACTCAAGTAGATGAGCCTAAATGTTGTACAACTTTGCGAAAGTTAAATTCGCTCTACAATCATGATTTATATTTCTTTAAAGAGGTACCTATTAAAACTTTTTTCAGATTGCAACTCCTTTAACACTTTCAATTCCAAGTGCAATAAATCAGAGCTAACCGCGGCAGCTTTCACGTTATGACTTCCTCATAAAATTTACATTTAAAAGTTAATTTTCTCGCTTCCCAGCTTAGGGCAATTGTTAATCTTGGTTTCGCTCGTATTGCCCTCAGTGTAAAAATTAAGAACATTAGTGTAAGTTGTAGCGGGCGGGGTAGCCAGGGAGCCAGGGAGCCAGGGAGCCAGGGCGCCAGAGAGCCCGGCCGCTCCCGGCTCTGCTACACTCATACACTCTGGTACGATTATTAACCCGGCGCGGCGCGGCGCGGCGGTGCGGAACCTATGTTTATCTTGTTTGTTTATTTTTGAGACTGTTTTCTCATAAAGTGAACATTAAACGGGTTCATGAACGTAGCTATACGACTATTGTCTAACTTTATAATTAAATTCAAGATATCTTGCGCTGCCATCCATGTTATTTAGAACTAACGAAAGCTTATAACTTCATCTAGAGTAGAATTTGGATTTCTAGAGAAGGAGCAGCGACGTCCTCGTGAGCTCTAACATCAACTAAATTCCTGCTTCTGCCATTACCATTTCATTTGTCAATATGTTGGACAATGACTGGACGTAGAGCATTTTGACGTCTATGGTCATGAATAATCTAAAGGACTCTTCTTTAAAGTTTTAAAACTTTCACAGCACAAACATGGGAGATAACACACATATTTATGTGTGTTATCTCCTATTTTTAAACAAAAATGTTTCATTTAACAAACCATTGTGGATACTTGTACAAGTTAGCACTGAAAACAAATGTCTAACGAGCAGAGAAATGTTATCACCACATCACATTCAGCGAAGGCTTAAGAGATAGTTACAGACACGAAAAATTGTGTGACCAAACTGCATAAATATGCAGAATCTAGGTCGTTAACCGAGAAATCCGGTTACACAAAAGACTTGGTCGGGTGCAGAGTATTTCGTAGTCCGCAAACGAATTGCAAATGCGGCTAGAGCGCGAGTTTGCTCACCGAGTCGCCAAACACGCCGCGCGCCCGCCCCTGCCGCGGGCCGCATCCTCGCGCTGAATCACAACACGACGCCACCGATAAATACACAAATATTGTTCCGCACATTACTAGCTAATGCGAATATCACCTAATCATATTCGCTCCGGACTACTTCATCAGTGTTTTAATATTCTGTCCGTATATCAAGCTCTCACGCAACAGCGGCCAAGTTGATTGACTTGGGTCTCCATTATAATAACGAGGTTAAAATTAAGCTTAATTTTAAAATTCGCTTAACGACTAGGTCTAACATTTTGCGATGCTCTCTTTTGATAAAAGTCGACCAATATTGGTTAGCCGCATTACCAGCTCAAAGCGGTGCGCATTCTAAATAGCTTTGAAAATATAACTTTAGGGGCTGTAAACTCTTGTTGGTTAGTTGATAAATAATGGTTTTGTGGTGTCAAGAATTCTTGGATTTACAATAATTCTGTTATTCTGCGATACAAAATTAAGGCGATATTTAGAAATAACAAATATTTCGAAGGAAATTTACAAGAGGATTTGTTGGTTACAATTATTTGGAAAACCCAAATTCACATTCGCACACTCAGTGATGATGTTTGGGTAGTAGCTTGAATTTCGTATCACTTATGAAGGTATATTCAGAATATTAGGATGCATATATTTATATAGAGTTATTTATAGGTTCGATTCCCGGGCCGGGCAAAGTGTTCTTGGGTTTTTCCGTCAGGAATTTCTCAGTAGCAGACACGGAGTCCGGATTTGTGCCCGGTTACAAGTACAGCTGTACAGCTGACAGCTTGTACTGCCCCAACAAATTATAAAGCTATTTTACCACATAGTTTATGTTTAATCCATTTTGTTACGTGTCGCGCGGCAATAAAAAGTGCCTGATTTATTTTTAAGAGACGGTAGACAATTTGCGATTGGTGTCTTTCTTGTTATTTAGGAACTTTGTAATGCTATAACTGATGATAAGCGAAAATAGTAAGTAAATAAAAATATATGTACCTGTACACGTAACGCAATGTACCTTCTACCAGTTTATTAGATGATTCTTCCTAAAGTGGGCCACGTAACCTAATAGTCCCATGTAAGGTGAAATGCGGAGTTCAATCTTTCTGCTTTTTTTTTTTCAACGAGTATGTTTCTAACTAAGAGCTACGGGGTAAACCTTCATAACGATAAATTCATACTAGGAATAAGGCAAATTTGGTTAAATCTCCAGAAAAAATGGTTTTACATATTGGTTTTTCAACTGGTATCACGGAAATTTGAAAAAGAAATTCACAAAGTTAGAAATAGCGTATTTGTTAAAGCTTTATCCTTTAAGCGAGTTTTGGCCAATTGGTTTAAAACACGCTATGATGAAACGTAAGTAAACTCATTTCAGTTCAACTACAAGAAATACTAATGTTCATTTGGCACTGCTCACTCCACGATTAGCAGGAAGTGCCAGACCAAAGACAATAAGGGGACGTAGATAGTAACTTGAGATGTCTAGTTCAGGACCTTTGTTTCCGGGAGGGTATTCCGGTTACACCCTAGATATCCGGAGCATCCCGATGGCTTCCTAGTAGTCGTGTTGTTGAACAAAACAGAGTGACAAAGCTAAAATGATTAATTCCCATCAGTTGATTGCAATAGGTTGATAAAATTGAGATGAGTAAAAACCATTCCTCATTTCAGATCAATGTCACTCATTATTTAGTTAAGACGTGTTGAAAGTCGACGAAATGAAAAATAGTGAAAATTGGCTCTTAGCGCTGTTGTCCAACTCATTTTGTCGTTGGCTGTGTAACTAGGCAAATGCATCGTGGACAAATAGAAGCTTTAGAATTTCACAAATACTTGGATAAACGCCATGGTTAGACGGAATGTTTGTTCAGGCGCACTTCTGTACCTAGTGTCACGGTGCTATAGGTATGTCGGTACGACATACTATGCTGCAACTACCTTCGAACTCCAGTGTGCATCTGTTGAGTATTAAATTCATTTAGATTTATTACCTATTGTTTGTGGCGGTGTCACTATGTTCCAATTTGCCATTATATATTGAATTTAACGTATATATGCGTACAGCAAGTATAAATAGTACTTACGTGTGTAAGCACACACTATTTTAGGAATTTATTTTACCCAAAACGTGTGATCCTTTGACAGAATTTTCATTTCAGGCATTAAGCATTTTTCGATACAATCAAATTCCCTGTAAACAGATTTCCCTTTATCCGTTACAGTATTTAATTATTAATATTGGCCTCAATTAGAGGCAAGGCGACACGAGGCGTGCGCCAGTGGCTGTCACCATAACCGAGCCGAGTTAACCGCCTCTCCGAGAGTAATTACACTGAACTTCATTTAACTTCCGCAGCTCAGTCCAAATACCAGTACCACTAAGCACTGTACTTACTTTACTTAGCCCGTAACAAAACGATGCAATTTTAAGTAACGGTCCGGCGGGATAAGTCGAAAGCGTATATAGCTTAATGTACTTATGGAAGTGAACTTTTGTATGGAAGTGTAACGTTCTTGCTAAATAGTTTTGTGAGTTAGGTCGCCTGCTCGTGCGCTGCTGCTAGTTGTTCAAGTTATGTCTCGACCTTATCTGTTCAATACATAGTTCAAGGTAGATGACCCAGTTACATGGCATTATTACATTTATAACTTTATGACGAATGTTTCTGTGCTGTGAACATTGATTTTCGTTTAGTTTAAGTAGGTTTACTTGCGTAATGTATGTTTTGTTCTTGTTTTATTTTTAACCGACTTCAAAAAAAGGAGGTTATCAATTCGACCCGTATGTATGTAATATTGTCAGAATTGCACATTTTTTTTAAATTTTTTTTTAATCGTTATCGTTATGTAATAAGTTGTTAAGCTTTATCTACGTGCTTTGACATTTTAGTAAGTTCTGTATGTATAAATATAGCTACTCCTTTACGGCGAACTATTTGTAAGGTCTAATATAAAGCAACTATTTCATGTTTTCCTTTCATCGCAGCACATAAATAGCCGTGCACCTATAAACTTTACCTTCTCTGATGTCGGCAACAGTTAACGACGAATTTTTCAGAAATAAATTGAGCGGGAAGAGGCGAAATATGTTTTCACCGGGAATATTAGAGAGCGATCGGGTACCAGCTCTAAAATATTTAAAATGGAGTAGGTGTTTGCCTTCCGGGGGGAGTTACTTAACGATTTTGATACATAATACACGCTCTATAACGTCTTTCACAAACACCCCCGGTGCTCCGTTCGTATTAACTCCATAATCTGGAGTCATGCCTTGAGGCTTTATTAGCCTTATAGCGTGACGTAATTCATCACTGTTACGGCAACTGAATTTAACTTGCTAATATTACATAGCATGTTTTTTCGTACTGGGTACTACATAATTAAGCGTCTATTTTAGTAGGCGCTTGTTTGAAATGTTCAAAATGTTATGAGTACGAGCTCACTACTTTAATTAAACGAAAATCAAAAAAGTTTTCCATTTCGGAGAATAATAGCTTTTCTGTTTTAGTTCCTTTTCGGTTTATCTTAATTTTCTCGTCTGTGTTTGTCAAGTTAACAATCGTATTTGGAAAAACTTAAAGGTGAACGCTCAAGTACCAACTCCAGGATGGGATCCGAATCACCATAGCTAATTTCATGTTGAGCCGGTGTCAACACAACACGTCAACAGGTGTCAATACAACGTAATCAGGCAACTAGATCGGTGAGCCGTCACCCAGGGTGAAGGTGGTGAGAACCCTAAGTAATTTTGTCTGCGGGTGATCCACCCACCATAAGCGTATGACCCGAGCCGTTAAGATGTTGAAAAGTGTGCGTAGCAGAATGGAATTTCAGTGAGAGGAATCTGAACAGCTCGAGTCTAGGCGAAGATGACCCCGTTGCAGTGCTTATTATGTGTACGTTGACCTTAGTAACTATTTCCTTTTTAATGACACAATAAATAAATTCTCTAACAAAGTGTTTGTACAATCTCATTAAGTTAATTCTGCGCTGGGAAGCAGAATTTTCTATACATTAAAACTCGGATTCACATATTTCTTGTGTTACAGGTTTAGTTCTGAAAGTGGTTGGCTTCATCGTAACATCACTACAGCAGCAGATGTAGCACGTTTCCATCGCGACAGTCACAATTGGGAACTCAGAGAAACAAGTTATGGCGCCAGGAAATGTACTGGCAACCTGTGACTGCCTCATGCACTTTTATGATAAACGAATATTGAGAGAATTCCAGTGACATCGTAGAGGAAAATAAAACGAACTTACGGACAGTTCTTTACCACGGTACCGTACATTTTTTTCAGAAAAGGACTGTCGCAGAAGGAAAGCGATGTCTTTGTTGTTTGCTGAGAAAATTCAACTTCTGATAGGCAAGTAATATAATGAAGGACTCATCCGGTATTGTTTTATAGAGTAATTGGAATATTTTAAAGGATTGGTGTCTATGGGGAAACATCAGTCGCAGCATTATCTCCGCTATACGTTATGCTTGCTTCAAAATACATAAAGTAAACCTGAATAAATCTATTTAGTTGTTTGTGCAATGTAAGCTGACATGAAACGCAGTGCCAACAAACGTAAGAAGTATGGTATCGATATAATTTGCGTTGTCATGCCTCTGCCTATATTCCACGGGAATGGAATAAGGCTCTTGGAGCTCTCAGAGATCTGATGAATTGCCTCATAAATTGTAGCTTACGCTATCCTTCGCGCAAGTCGCAAGCGGCCAACTCCGCTCATGTCTCAGAACATTCGGTGCCACTCCGAGAATAAGTTTCTTTTTATAAAAATTTTAAATATGAAACGTTTACTTACTTATGTCTGAGGGTTGAGGAGAATTTCTAACAGATAATTTTGATTCAATGTTGGTTTGACAAATAGACCAATTATGAATAGAACACAAATATGAATATACCCTTGTTTGCGATTTTCTTAGAAGTCATTAGCGTCAGCTATAAACAAGGTTGTTAATTTCGTATCAGATCTTAAGAGAATTATACAAATTTCTTAGAACATGATTCTATAGTTACCACTTTTGTATAGGCCAATCTGTATCTTGTATTGGTAGTCTCAGTTCAGACGTGAATAATTTCGCGTAAGTAACCCTGATGCTGCTAGGGAACACCTACTCCTCACTGAGGGTCAAAGTTATTGCAAAGGTCAGTTTGCCTGGATTTTCATAAAAGCCAAGCAGAATTACACCGTGGACAGGAAAATGGCAAGGATAACGAAGACAAGGAAATAGATATGACGCTACGAGGGTTTCGTGTATGGGATTTTTATACCGGTGTATGTCACAGGATAATTGGCAAAATGTTGCGAACATTCTAGGTTTTTAACGCTGATTGACTGATATGTACGTAAAGCACTGACGGGAGCGCTCATTAACGGTAGCGCTCATTTAACAAGTTTATTCGAGCTTTGTCCTGACAAGTCAGAATAAAATTTTTACCTATGCATTGATTCTTAAGTTAGCCAATTAGCAATGAATTTTCCAATCACCCTAAACAGCGTAGGTTTTAAAAAGAAATCGTAACAGTACGATTTTTCAATAATCCTGCGACGTAGCTATATCGTTTGCAGAGATGTGTGTGCTTATATGAAAATATACACAAATGTTATACGAATTTGTATGAATGACGCACACAGGTGAAATTTACGCATTTTATGCCAAAATTGATAAAAATTAAGTTCATCTTATTCAAAAGTAGTAACCTAAATTACCATCCAGGTATACAGCGCCATCTATTAGTGTCTAGCAAAACGTTTGACACTTTTTATTCTACTACCTACATATTTGAATAAAGTAGTGGTTGTTTAGTGGAATAATTTGTCATGATTTTCAATAACTCTTTAAGCCACGATTAATATTTGTTTAGTGAATATTTGGATTAAAATATTATGGATTCCATATTTTCAGGTAAATGTCTTTTTTAACAAATAACTAAAACGTTTACATCACTTACGAAAGTGAAGATATATCGTTTTAAACAAAAGACTATTTTTATCAGTTTATTTTTATTCATATAGTAAAAAAGTTTATACTCAACCCGTTTTTTTTAGTATATAAAGAGTACATTTCATTGGCTTTAATTTGATACTAGGTACGTCTTCTTGCTTTGCCTGAATAAATTGTTACATTCGAAATTCAACAACGTAGAATTGTAAATATATTCTAATCAATTTCAGGCAGTTCCCAGCATAACATACCAATTAGCCGAAGAAATCTAGTGAATTTTTATTTGATGGGTGTAACTAATGATCACGAGGCTCGATTTCAATTCTTAATAATAAAAGTTCGAGAAATGACACACTGTGAAGACGAATTACCATATGATATCAAACAAGAGTTATTTCACTTTATTTATATCAATATAAAAAGAATCTAAACTGGGAATGTTAATAGATCAGCCTAAACATGGCTATATGGGAGTGCAAATGATGGGAATTCGGCGCGACGGTTTTTTAGCAATTATAAAAGATCTGCAGAAATAATTGGCATTAGCAAAAATCTGATTTATATACTATGGATAATATTGGTGATTCCTAGTGGGCTAGCAATAAATGAATAAAAAATCAAAATATACGCTCTGAAAGCTGCTGTGCTCTATTTAAAATGGTATCCATGGTATAATATGCCGACTACCATTCACAGAATATTAATTCATGTACATATTATAATACAGAATATAGTAGTTCCCATAGGCCTCTTATCTGAAGAGGCCCAAGAAAGTAAGGTTTTACCCGAAAATTCTCCAGAAAATAAACTATGGAAAATTAATGTCAACAGCTTTTAATATCTTCAGATCCACACATTACAGGTCTCAGAAAACTACCACAAAGAGAAGTAAAGTCCTATCCTCACGATATTATAATACTCTTGTATTTTCTTTTTGTTTTATTATAAATATGGTATCAATAAAGCTTCTATTTTCACAATACACATTTAATCTATTATTTTAGACTAACTATAGCAATATACAGGCGTTAACATACTTGATGTAATATTGGCCAAGTTTTCGATAAATTTCATCTGTGTGTGACGGCTCAATTGGCGATGGTGTTGGCAGTCCGGATCATTGCTGCGGGTGCCTGCTGCGAATCCTGCATCGGTTGGCCCACAGATAGTTGTCTAGATTTCGACAGGCGTTTGTTCAAGTACGATACTGAGATTTCGTTTGCTATTTGCATCAACGTTAGAGGTACGAAACATGGCTTTACACAAAAAGGAAAAATGTTACAAATCATCGAGACTCCAGCAAACAAAGGAAAATAAAAAACAAGGACGAAACTCTGAACGTTATTTTGCTTATCACTTTATCAAGGATGCTGCATTTGCGATAACGTTGTTTTGTATGTGCGGATGTTATTCTATCAACGTTTGCGTTTTCATTAGGATTCGTAATTTCCAGGTTGGGAAATTGCGGATCCGGCGAAGTCGACGGCGCTGCACCGAGTCGCGTCAGTGACGTCACAAGCACGGGGCGGAAGGAAGAGGGGGCAGTCAGGGATGGGGAGGGTGTTACCTGACTACTGCATGACGTACTGCTTGTTCATTAACTGCACTTGACTTCTCCGCTATATCATCTTATTATCTCGAATTAGTACATATGTTTCACAGTGGTACAATTTATTTTGGTTTGTGCCGCAGGTGTAAGGAGAACCTACAATGTCTTTCAGACTTCTGTTTTACTACCGCTGTGCCAACCTGGCCGTGTTGTATTATATGAGCATGATTCGTAAAATAAATGCAAAAGGAATCTATAAAATACACAACACGATATCTAAGACCAGAAGTGTTTATCATCATCATCAGCCCATAGCAGTCCACTGCTGGACATAGGCCTCCTCAATTGCACGCCACTCAACTCGATTCTCAGCAACTCTCATCCAGTTGCTACCAGCCACCCTGCGAAGATCGTCACTCCACCGAGCCTGAGGGCGTCCCACCTTACGTTTGCCGATTCGCGGTCTCCACTCAAGAACACGTTTACCCCAACGGTCATCGGTTCTACGGCTAATATGACAGAAGTGTTTATAATGACTTGAAATTGGACATGCTCAATTATTGAAAAATAATAATTTATTGAGTAGAAACTTGCTTACGAGCGGAAAACCACCTGCTTTCGAACAAAAGGTCAAGAATCAATGCAAATTTTATCAATGCGTAAATATTGCATTTATCCTCATTCGGAATATCACTGTAGATTCATTCTCCGAATTAATTAAGAATGTTCACTGAACTAACATTTATCTTATAACTCATCCAATTTGTACTGAATTTTATTTAATGCCCTCGGCCATTATGAAACAAAGGTTCGTTACTGATAGACTTGCATTATCCCAATCGATTTCGGAGGATTCTTAGTAAATTGTAGAGTTGTTAGAAAAATATACATTCCCTGAAACTTTAAATGAATTAAAAGTTAGATCAGTAGTACTTATTCTGAATCTCAGATTCAAATTAATTTTGTTGAAACGTAAAGAACATTCCAAGTACTTACCTGTACATTGTACATGTGTTTCAAATTAATTTTATCATTAAACAGTCTCTATTTTCGTTCACGCTGTCAAAGCGTTCGGGGGTGACATTTTCTAATTAACGAAAATTGATCTGTTATAAATCTGTGGAGCGGACGCCATATTTATGAAATCATTTTAGCTGACGGAAGGCTAAGCATGTTTTCACAAATTATGCCCAACTTTATGCATAGCACTCAAAGCCCGAGCTGTTTTAATGGGCTGTCGCTTTTAATTTATTTTTATTGTAATCTCTAAAGACTTGGTTTATGTCTCTGAGATATAAGATTTTTCACAATGGTCTGATGGTGTGGTGTAGACTGGAGATTACGGGTTGTGTCGAATCCTATATTATAAAGCTAACGTATTCTGACCTCTAAAGAAGTCATGTTCAAAGTGCAGTTTCCACACGATATACGATCCGCAGGGCTCAGCCCTATTTGATGTTTCCATAAGGCGTTCCGTTTAACGCTTTGCTCATCGCTGTATAACTTGTGAGTCTAGATTCCAGCAGCACTTTTCTGCTCCATTTGCCACCATGCCTCCTGCATACACGGCAAACCTGCCGTTGCGTGCTCCTGAGGGCAAATCCTAATTGACAAATCGTAAAGAAAGAGTCCCGAGCTCTATTGATTTTACCTCTACGACCCAGACTACATGCTAAACCTTATAGCTATGTCATAAACATAATCCGAAATTCTCGCATATATATTAGAGAACATATTTCGTAATGTAGGTGTCTAATTATCTGTAGGCGGGTGGTGTTAAAGATATTTTGGTAATAAATTAGCGGAGACCCTTTGTATAGGACGGGCAAGCCCGGGTCTTTGGTCGAGGGGCGATAATAGGATCCCTGTCATCATACGTGTGCCGTTTATGCGTTATTACCTGTTGAACATTAGCCGTATAAAATAATATACAAGGACAGCAAAAGATTACGGTGATGCTGAGACAGTACATAAGATATCCCTCTCGCATTGAATACATTACTCCTATACCTAATTATTTAGTGAGTACTAAGTAAAGGTCGAGTCTCAGATCTATTGATAAATCACTCTTATAAAGGAGCTCCTTTTACTTTAAAATGCTCTCTAACTCTTAGAATGCTGATTTGAAAAAGAAAAATCCTTTTATGTCAATATAATATGAAATTCAGATAACACACGTTTACATACTATTGAGAGCTTTTTTGGGATTCTGTCCTATTGAGAGTGGTTATAAGAGCGGCGTTTAGATTGACAACACTTTTAGGCTGAGTTCTGCTATTGAATGAGTTGAATCAAGACTACGCTTCATTTGTATGGACCCTCATATGAACTTTTGCCAGAGATACACACCGTGACTTTTAGTCGTCTTACAACGGCAGCCCACTTCATGTATCCATCCAATGACTACTAAGCAATCATAAAAAAAATGGTATTTATGAGATTTTAATAATTTAAAAATAAAAATATTATTCAATATTATGACGCATGACGTAGTTAATACACCATGTTGTGAGCGATAATCTACTGGAGTCGAGCGCTGGGTAGGTATATTCTCCCGTTTGACACGTAAACATCATTAACAGGATGTTTCATATTTTTTTCTAATGTTTATTTAATTTTCTTTGTACCTATTACGGTAGGTAAAAAAAAAAATCGCGCCTAGAACTATTTTATGTCGGGCACATTGAGTGGACCACCTTTGTAAGACGACTAAAAAGTCACGGTGTATATACGTAGATTAGATTTTACAAAACGTGGACACTACACTATAATCATTACAGAATGTTTCGCACCGTTCGCAGCTAGACGACTCAGGATGTTACGCGAGCGCGCGTCAAATGCGTCTTCCTGTTTAATATAATAAACTACAAAACAATGGCATCGGCCACAGGTTGACTCACACTGCTATAGACTAGATTTATTTCCTACAACCACTACAATGGCGCGTCTATACCACAGAACATAGTCACTCCATGACCTCGGAATGAGTATGTTCGGTAGGTATTCTACATGCCTTAAAATTGGATCATATAACATACAATTACAAATATAACAAAGTTTTTCAAAACATTGCAAACATATTTTTGAGAAGATTCATTTTAATTCATCATTTCCACTGTCTCAAAGAATTAGAGTGAAGATGCTCGTATAATATGACTGCTGTGACAGGCTAAAAGAAAAAGTGTCAGATTTGTGAGGACTCTAAAGACTAAAATGATGAAACATTAATCTTGTTATAGAGTCAGAAAGTTGGCACTTAGTGCAGGCAAAGTGTCTGTCTAGTCGTAATCGAGCCGGGCGTGGAAGCTACGTTGAAGTACTTAAGAACTATCTACTAGTAAGTATAGTTATTCATGTGACTCCTACTGCAGCATCACATATTGAGCTTCAGATGCTATCAGATAGTATTCGGAGCATCCGATGTGGTCAAACAAAGGTCAAATCTTAATTTAGGCATCAAGATAACATAATTTAGGAACACAGCTGCTATAAATTAATGCTATTATCACGTTATTCAAAAGACAGTTTAAGTAATTGTGTAAACAATCTCATTACAGATCTTTTAATGTTTTGAAAAGCATGAAGCGAAAAGAAAAGTCGTTTGTCTTCGCTTAATTAGCTTCAGGTAGACTAGCCGCTGGATAAAACAGCGTGAGCTGGTAAAAGTTTTTCTAGACCTAGACAAAACAAAAGGCAGGATTGATCGCGGAGCTTAAAAGATTATTCACAAACGTAGGAGGTAGTTTGTAAATACGGTCGGCTGGTCGGCAATTGTCGGCCATCATACGACAATCAACCTCGCTAAATGAAGATTTCCTGTTGTTGTGAGGTCTCTTTGCTGGCCGCAGAGGGTGACATCATACAGACTGCCCGCTTTATTTTCCTCTTAACGTTTTCCTTACACGGACATAACAACCTTAATGCATTGTTAAAGTCTATAAAATATGTATATAGGTAGTTTTAATAAAAATAGTTTTTGTGGAGCATTGCAATTCATGGAATTAGACATATGACATAACATGATGCTCAATAAAATTAATGCTTCATCAATCATCATTAAACATCATTATTTTAATCAAAGGTGATTCCGGTCAGTTTGTTAATTACAACAAAAATGAACATAAACCTAATTCTAACAACCCAATCCTTGAGCATATATTATGAAATTATTAGCTGTATGAAATTAGCATGTAACATAATAATTTTACGAGGATAGTGGTCAGCTTTCATTTGTTATCATTATTATTTTGCTAGTTGAAATTGTTTGCGGTGAATTATACCTATTGTGTGACCGAGTGACCATTACTTTCTGTGCATAAATTCATGACAGCAAAGAATTTAATTTTACGTGTTAGTGTTATTTTAATTCTAATGAGTCACCTAATAAAATTAATTGAAATAAAACAAATAGTTGGTGAGTTTTTCTTTATTATAATCTTACTGAAATTAATGAGTGAACTAATGAATGAGCGATACTTAAATACATATACTACATAGCTTTAGAGGTATTTATTAGATCTGTGTGTGCTTTTGGTATTAGACGTAGAATTCGACCTGGTAGTTGAGCCCTGATCCCCGGTCGCTCTTAAGCCTGATGTTGGCGTATGAGAAGCCGACTCCTCCGGCCGTGACGCTGGGGATGGCATCCGTGTGGTCCAAGTCCCGCAAAATTATACCCTGGAAAAAGAAAAGTATAAAGTTACATATATAAAAAGAAACTCACAAACAGGAACCCTGAAATCATAACATAACTTTTTTTTGGGCTAGCGCGTAAAAACAAATAAATAATTTTTATAAAAAAATATAGAGTAAAACAGTGAGTAAAGTTTAGCTTATGTCAAGTTCACAAAAAAACCTGATTATCAATAATATTTTATTTTGCTCTGTCACACTGAATAATCAACTATTCAATCTGCTTATACTGTCTGTATTGGGCCACTAAGATTCAGGCTGTGCATAGTTTGGGGCCACGGCTACTTTTACTTTTGAATTCTTTTAACTTTTTTCCTCACTGTATGTTGTTTTTCTATCTTGTATATAGGTAAAATACTTGTGTGTATCACACTTATTTATTTATTTAAATATCTAGATTAATATCAAAACATTGACTATATAATAATTCGAAGAAACGAAGTTGTCATCAATTTACATAGGTCAATTCGCGACCTCGCTACGTGTCGTGTTCAGTCGACCATTACAAATTCTGGAAACAAGTCTATAATGTCCCGACAAGTAGGTAGATAATTCGATGACCAATAATTTTGATTATAGTCTAAAAATGTGCAAACAAAGTTAAAATGTACGTGTATGACAGTATGACTATCGACGAGGAGGCCTTGTAGCATATACAAGGCGTCTACAATGTAGATTCCAAGATGTTTAGTTAACAAGCCAACGACTTATTTTCAGGCCTACGCTGTCCCATAATATAAGACTGTAACATAATATCATTGTAAGACCAAATAATTTAAAAAGCAATTCCATGGTTACTTCATGGCCGTTTCTTCTCCATAGGAAACGACCAACCCGAACCATGCACCTTTTCTCAACGTAGGCCTATGTGAAATAAAATATTTAGATTATGAAATTTTGACGAGGCGAAAGGAATATTTAAGGATCGTAGCAGGTAGTGTTTTGTAGTTTCTGCCTATCCCCATGCAGCGAAAAAAACGTAAGTTTATGTATGTAACGTTAAAAAAGTCAACATAAATTTTTACTCCGATTATTTTTAAATTCCGTATAATTTTAATCATGTAAATTTTTAAAAGGTTGTCTGCCCACGGTGCTGCCCACCTGCTGAAAAGTGGTTTCAGCTGCCATAATAGTCGGACACCTACAATACCAAAAGGTGTTCCGACTCGCTGCCGGCTTTAATTTGGCGCGCTTTCAGCTTTTTCAGTGTAAATAGTTCTGAATGATGTTTTGTGCTAGTAAATGAATGTTAAAATTCGAGTTTTAATGACGGAAAACGCTTTTAGCGTGCGAAATGAGTTGTACAAATAGTTGCGGAAATGTATGCAGTAGATATGTTACATGCCTAGTTATAATAGTAGCATAATATATTATGGTAACGATCCTCAGGTCATGAGGTAGGTATTACGCTTCTTCTTGCAATTGCTTACGTATATTATCGTATTATTATTGATTGTATAATATAACGTGTCTAGCATCGCGATGAGTCGATTATCTTTAGCTTTTGCGTCTGCACGAGCTGTTATGTCACTCACTAAGTTAATGATTGGCTTAGATGTTAGGAATGATATCTATGGTAGAGCTGAGCAGAGGCCGTCAGCTCGACGGTTTATAAACTCAGGCATAAAATACGATGATAATGACGTAATAATATGTTTTATAACCGGTTCCGAAAAAAAGCTTTCGAAAGTCAACAATATTTTTGCTCATGAAGTCACACCACCTACCAGACTGTTGATATAATATCTTCAAAGGTACTTACAATCTCATACATATTCATTATTATGCCAAGGTGGTCAACTTGGATTCTAGTTTTTATAATAACTCCAGCAACTTTACGAGTATGAGTCATTGCAGTTCGACTAGGCCCGGGGGGAATCCGGACAATTCCCTTGTGAGGATGTCTGAAGTCTGAGCTGGTCTTATAATAAAGATTATGTGAAAGTTGTATTATTTCTTCAGCTATAAATCCACGGTCCTCCATTGTGCTCAACTAAATAAATAAATATTTTTTTAATTTGTTTCCCAACATTCTTCGCTCATTTTGTTTTTTTAATAATTTAAGAATAGGGAAAAAGGCGTTTAGAAATGCGATACAAAGGGAGATTTCTCAAAAAGGAGGAGTGTCTATTTTGTCAACAATTGAACTGCGATGGTCTGAGTTGTAATGAATAAAATGACTTGTGAAACATTTTGTCGTTTGAAAATAATGATTATTTGTACTTCTGACCAATTGCTCTGAAGTTTCGTAGATATTCATCATAACATAAAAACAAAGGCAAAGACTGAAGAAGGTGCCATTAATAACATTCTAATATTTATTATTCATAGTACCTATTCAGTAACTCGGTTAACGGTTAACAAACCGCAAAGCTATTTACAGAACAATATCAGTACAAATGAGAATAATTAACGTTCTGTGAGCATCTAAGGTGTTTGAGAAAACCTTTATTAAAGACTCAAAAATAACTAAAAGTCAATTTCATTACGAACTAGCCTAGAAATAAACATCACAGAAAATTGATTTTGCTTTTACCAAAAGCAATAAACGTTACCTTACTGACAAAAACATTAACAAAAAAAGCCAATCGGTCTTTTCCACGGTGCCAAACAAAGCTTTATATGACACGCAATTGCTGAACGTAAAATCACACCAAAAAGGCTTTTTATTTGTTACAACAGTAAAAAAACCTTTGCGGTTGAGTATCAATTAAATGAATAAGATCAGAACGATTGTACATACTTATGCATGTTTACGTTTTACGTAGAGTTTCGCAATAAAAGAAAACCTTTTCCTAAAACGATCCTTACTCACAGTATTATGATATGTACGAGTATGTGGTTTCAAAAACATTCAATAGTGCTCACTTACTCGTAAGTAAGGAGGAAGGGTATTCAAATACGGTATAGAAGTCAGTTTAATTTTGTAAGGTACCTGGCTGTGGTTGAATTATTTGCAAGAAGGTTTTATGTAGCTAAAGCCTTGTTTACACTACTTGGGGCATTTCTTGTCGCTGGAATGAGCCGTATTTTTCCGCATTGCACGTTTAATTTTATTTTATTATACGAATAATATGGTATGATAACTTTTGACTATTATAAAGTATTAAAGACTGGGTGATTATTGACATATGTTTCAGGGCGTAAGCGCATCGTAATAATCCGAACAGTTTCTTGAGCTACTCCTGGAGCAAAACTTCTACCCACAGTAGCCTGACCCTTAAGATTTCTTAGATTCATTGCTTACTATGTAAAGTCGTTCCCTTATATTAGATGCGTAGACAGTATTTGTACGCCGGAAATTGCAAAATGTTCCACAAATAGTGCGAAGGTTACTATCCGAGTACAGACTCGGTAATAAATAAACCAAAATGATTCGTGCTTTTGTCCTGCATTGCGGCCCGGAATAATACGCGCATTCCTGCACAGGCACACGGTACTACCTATTTCTACAAAAATGTGAGGAATGTTTGCTTACAATTAGCTGTGTACAAGGCCTATGGTATAAAACGTGAAAGCTACATGAGTTATGTACAAAGTTGTATAAAATATTACGCATTGCTTGTTCCAGATTTCAACTGGTTATGACTGGAATTAAAACAATACAGTACTTCGGTCTTACCTAGCTCGCACGTTATAAAGTAAAGGCATAACATTTCTGATAAATGTTAATTAGTTGAACAGTTCTAATTGGTGTTAATCTTAGGATATTATGCATGTTATATACAGATGGAGTTTGTTATCAACGCGTGGGCAAGTGCGCGGCGTGACCCTAATTGCTAACATAAAACGAAAGCCGAAATCCTTATTGACATCGTTATTCTTGACGACTCACTTGCCTAGGGTTTAGGACGCAGTATCAAAATACCTTTCACTTTCCCAAACAAAATAGATACATAGAGAAGAGCAAAACGGTTTACTTAGTCTAGTCTGCGGCGCTGTAGTTTACAATCTGTTAGCCCAACTGACGCAGGCGAAAATATTAATAAACTAGTTGCGCTGTATACCTATTTGTAAGAGCCAATTGTAATTCCAAGAATCATTTGACTGAATACGTAGTTAAAATGTTCAAAGTGCTGTTGTCGCAATTAGATCACCTTTAACTTTGTGTATGAAACTCTTAGTGCCAGTTATCATTAAAAACTTCTACGAAAGTCAATCAAGTCAAGGTTTGAAAGTATAATTAAATATCTTTTATTAGAAATTTAATTAAGATATAATAGGCACCTACTTGAAAAGGGTGCGAAAAAGCGTTAAAACAATTTTAATAATTAAAAAATTAAATAGAACACAAAATTGTTTACCTTAATAATTTGTTGTCCTGGATCAGAAAAGAACACTTCTTTAACTCGCTTCTTGAGTGGGATAGCATTGTACTCGGCTTTCTGCTGATGTATCAATCGGTTGTTGAAACTGGAGCCCACAATCAGATCCTTACAATGGACGACACAAATGATCGACAAAAGAACGACGAATAATACAGGCGCGGTCTTCATTTTGCTGGTAATGTGCGTAACGTATTAGGTAATGCGACCCGGTCAGTGGATGTCGATCGACTGGTTAACTCGCCTTCGCGTCGTATACAAAAACTCGTTTACCTCACAACTCGCAGAGTGAGTAACCGGAAAAAAGTGTTTAGGTACTAAACAAGGGCTCTCGTGACTTCGGCGTACATACAAAATTTATACCTATTTATACAAAGTTACTTACACTATTGATTTCTCCGAACTTGCGTTTAATTACGTGTTGTGTTTTACGTTTGACAAAACAAAGCCATGGTGAACTGTGAATCATTTACTAAGCTCGGCAACTACCTGGCACCTTTGTCTTGCGACTCCTTAACAATGAAGTTCATGATATATTCATCGTAATAGTTAGTAAGGGAGGGTATCAAATGGCCCAAAATGTTAATTGTCATAATGTTGTAATTGTACTGCCGCTTATAGCACGAGCTGTTCTTAATTTGGTAACTGGGCAATTAGGGTGGTTATTGTAAACACAGTGCGAGGGTCGGCAACTCGGCAGCCACAAGGACAGCGGAGCTGTGAGACGTCACCCACATTCGAATAAGTTTGAGCGAAATACGCATTATACCAAGGTCTCAGGCAGACCATGGAGGTCAAATTCAAATTCGTGAACTTATAAGTTTACAAGTTTGACTTTGGCGTTGTTTAAGCTATATTATAGTGTACAAGTTTAGTGTAGAATATACGGTATGGGGTTAGCTATCTGGAGAAATGGTAAATGCTCGACTGAAATGATTAATGTCGGACAGACTGGCTTCCTTACAGCCAGTGAAAAGCTGATAATGGTACTTACCTTATACCTATATGAGGAAGCCCATGGGCGGCATAAAAACTTTGACACCAGGTTACGAACTAACCACACGATAAAGAAGAAGAAGAATGATAAATAAATAAAATGTTTCAAGTATGAGCATGAGTTACAATGTGTGGGTTGCTAAATAACAATTTCGGTATCAAAAACAACAAAGAAACAACCTGAGCCAAATTGGGAAAAATATAGGTAACACGTTTTGAGTCTGACCTTTAGGAAAGTTCTTAGGAAAGTAGTTAGACATTCATAAGACAGCCTGGATTATCCATTTGTTTTGTATTTTAAGTACCTATCGCTTTATCGTTTTATTCAAATGTAAATAAATGAATTAAAGCTACTTATAGAATAATTAAAACAAAATATTTAGAAAAAAAAGAGATAAATATAATATAAAGTAACTAACTAAATAAACAACAGTTCCTATAAGGTATGTATCTATAAAATGCCTCACTTGGTCTACTATCTCCAATATAACTGTGTCATCTAAATCACAAATTAGTTATGCTGTACAGTACTTAGAACTATTACGTATATCCAATTTAGTAATGAAATCACAAATAAGTTACGCTATACAGTACCTGGAACTGTTATCAGACGGGCGGTCCGCGTGCCCGGCTGTTCCACGTGGATTCATGCAGCTGCAGGACCAAAGCCGAGGCACGAGTGCCTCTTCGTCTACTTGTGGAATCACACACACTCCATGGACATAGATATCTTCTCTAACAAACAAATAAAAAAATTAAAACACTGGCTATAAATATTCAAACTTTATGAGACAAAATTATTATTCCGTTCTTTATTTGTTCATTTATTAACCAGTGGACAGTGATGTGGGTTATATGTTTACCTATTTATGTAACGACTCGTAATTTTAAACTTTAACATGTAACTGTTTTTTGTCCCTAATAAATAAAATAAAATAACAGCATAACCCTTGATCTATGCAGAAACCATTAAGTTAGTGTTTCACTTCTTTTCTTATTTCACAAAGCAAATTGCCGGTCAGTTCTCAGGGATTTAAGTTATTTCATTTTGAATATTCGTGCAGCTTATCAGAATTCTTTGCGTAAAATTCCCGATAACCTCGACAGAGTGTATCGGTTATTTACATTTTGCTAACAAAGTGTTCTCGCTTCTTTTATCGCGTTCAAGGAAATTTCATATTCTATTAGGAATTTTAATTCTGGATGGCAGAATGGATAACTGAATTTGTACTTTTACTACCAATAGGGAGATTTAGCGAAGGATTTTTACGGTGTGACGAGCTTTTAAAAGGCGATTTTGATACGTTAAGGTTTTGATGTATATTAAGCTGTTCGTCGGTAAGGGGATTGTATGTGTTGACCAAGTATTGTAGGTTCCTTAGCTCCAAACAATACAATAACAATAATTTTAATGCTGATTCATGTGCCCGTAGGAACCTCGATATCATTTTACGAGCTAAAGTTCACATACTTATTTACTTATAAATTATTTTTCAATCCTCAATTCCATGTATGGAGGGACCCTATTTTTTCTCTAAATCTCATCACTTTTGTGTAGCGGTTCATACAAAACATCAACTCTCTAAATTTTTTAACTGTCTCAGAGTTAAATGGCTGTGACATACGGACGGACAGACAGAGAGATGGATAGGACGAATCATTGGGTTCCGTTTTTTGCCAATTCGCAACGGAACAAAAAAAAGGTAAAGAGACGCCTGTTCAATAGACTAGAGCAACGTAAAGCTGAAGTTGAAATCGTTGTGGCTCCATATGCTGATGTTTACGTTTTATGACTAACCGTCGAAAAGCGCGGGACTTTCCAAACACCGAGTAGGTAAGCTACACTGGTTTAGGGGAAAAACTATTCATCCAGTCAATCTATCTCAACTGATAGCTGAATAAACATCGGTTCAGATAACCCAGAGTAGTTCAGACGTGCGACGTGCGCTTTACAAATGTGTTTATCTTTACACGCGAAAATAAAGCGAAGAGGAAAACAAAATCTCCTTACTGACTTACCGTTATCACCCGTCTTACTTGTCAACACTTATTCAGCGCGTTTAAACTACTAAAATAGCGGGGTAGCTTATCTGTTTGCAAAATTCGTGTAGCAAAGCCATCGCGGAGGTAGCGCTCTAAGCATAGGTAATTTATTTCCTGCAAAGAAGCAAAGTATGCCGAGCCGGAGCGTTTGTACACATTAACGTGGCACACCTCATGAAAAATCGCTTAGGAGACGGAGTTCGTGATACGTTATATTACAATGAATGTACTTTATCCCCTTTCTTTTGGCCCGTTTAAAGTACGCTTCGTTACTCGACACCACTTGTCATGAGTATAATTGCTCGCCCAAGTTTTTCTTTGTGCTGGGAAAAGATGCGGATTCTTTCGAACCAATTTTGTGTTCTTACCTGTACTCCGTGTACAGTAATGTTATGTAAAAACTTGATTACGTTTGACTAAATTCAAAAGTGAATTTCAGCTAAACTTGCTAGTGTACATATTTTGGAGTAAATAAGTGCCTATGTGTTAACAAATACCTACAACCATGACGAACACTAAAATAACACTAAAATCGTTTTACTCCAAAAGTAACACATTTTAAATTTCAGAATATAAAATAACCCTCCTTTTGGTCTTTGCCGCAGTCTGGTAATTTTCTTTTGATTCTACGACAATGTCATGTAGATTGTGGGTGTTTACAGTGGGTAACACTTGACGACATCAAGCAGTTGTCAATGTCAAATTGTAAGCAATGAGGTTCGGTTGACTGTACCACTTGTACCAACTAAAAATAATAACAACAATGATTTTTGTAATTCATATATTTAATGATTACATTCATTATAAATTAAAGTGTCGCAAACGTACTGCTTAATTTGACTAATATAATTTTTTCAAAGTCATAAATAATCGTGAAAAGCTTTTGAGCAAGCAGTAATAGTGACTCAGATGACCTAAGTTTTATGCTCTTCTTATTTATTAGTTTACAAGATTTAGGTTCAAATAAATATGATTTATACAAAAACTAAGGCAAACTCAAGCGTAATGTTTGGTCTTAAAAATAAGATATTGTCTAATGTATGAACCTTTTTGTGGAACGTTCAACTGAAACTGAACCGAAATGTCGTGCACAGCAATAAATATTTTGCTCATTTTCATAATTTTCTGGTAAAAATAGTTTTCAGTTACTGATCTATTTAATAAAATCACAATATTCACATATGTCGTGACATTGAGAAAACGCAAAATTTCACAGAAGTCGCTGTGTTTAACTTTGCAATCGTACCTACCCGAGTCATGTGTACGTTTTTTGCTTAAAAATCACTTATGGAAGTCCCGATTCAATTACTTAGTTCAACCAATAATGAAAACTGATATCAGTTATTAAATAACTTTTAGTGTTTGAATACGCTTTGCAAAACTAATTAAAAACAAAAAACCAAATTAAGCACCTTTAAAAAGCTAATTTATTTAGCAATAAAATAGCAGCGAAGAACTGAGTGTTTCTTTAAGTAAATGGATCTAATGTTTAATTATTACAATATTTTTTCTTTTTAATGAAAAGCCTGGATACTTGGAAGAACAACTTAAATTTCAGTAAAATTACAGGTACTGTGTTTGCTAAATAAAAGTTGATTTATATTTTCGTCTAGGAATAGTATTCCATTTAAAACCTACGCGCTGGGGAGTGCTACATCTACTACGTACGTGTATATCTACTATTTATATTATTAGTAGCTAGTACCTATCTGGTGCCAACTTTTGTACATTATTCCGTCGCATCGTTGCATTTTTTTAAGTATGTTAAGTTTTATGTAAAGAGTTTTATTTAGAAGTTTTACAAATCTAAGAACGTATACTTTAGTTAAAAGAAGATTGTGACTGAATATAGGTTCCGTGTATATTTTGGAATTAATTTTGATTCATTGGATTTAATTTCAGAAACAGTTTCCCCTCGGATGTTTTAACATAATATCATTACGGCTGCGTAAACGGACAGAATACACAATTAAAGAAATGCATTTTGCAATTGCTCCTGGGTAATATGTACATTTGTAACCCAGATTTAACCAAAATTTGCATAATGCTTTAACTTGTCACATAACAGCGCAGGAACAGTGGCTATACTGAGTTTAAATTGCATTTTGGTAGTTTGGGAATGTTGCGGCTGCATGTGCGTGGCCGCATTTTAGCACTAAATTATAACCGGCGATAATTGGTTGTATCTACATAAACTGGCAATATTACGGATTACTACTGCCAAATTAGTAAACGGATTAACAGCTTAATAGTTACATGGTTTGCTAATGGAATTAATTTAATTAAAAATTTAGTTCTGCTGTGAAACTTTTATACTCGCTTTCATCGTTAGTGACGGCCCACAAAGCGAGTGTGGATTTCAAATCCTTCTTAGATTTTATAGAAGACATTCCAGACCGCTCACTTTTCCCAATGTCCAGTTTCTTTTGTGTTGATACGCGTGAAGTCCAATAAAATGGCTTTGACTCTTATACCTAAGGGTTTTTTCATTAAAATGTTGAGCACGTCGAATAGAAGTTCGGGCACGAGTACCTACCTACCAAATAATATTTTCTTTCGTCGTTAGTGCTACTTGGTAGAATGTACAATGGAGCGAGGAATGATTCCTAGTTGATTCTGTAACCCTGATAGTTACAATGATTAGTTTAAGTGGAAGATCACGATTAATATTCGGTCGGTGGCGCGCCGCGCGCCGTCACTCACTGAATAATCAGATTTTCCGCGCGGGTCGAGGTGACTCCTCCGAGATGTTATTAGGATGAGAAGTGGCGCTCACTTACATTAGTATTATATGATTATGTTAAAGGTAACACGATAAAAGACTAGACTGTAATTATATTGGCCCGAATTATGGAACGAAATCGAGTGCCGACTCTGATTTAGTTACGTACGAGATCGTGAAGTGAATCGGGAACCCAATTATTATACATAATTACATTCTTAGATAATGATAAGTACTTACTTACTCATATTTTAATAATGTAATTGGATTTAGTTTTTCTTTGCACGATGTGGCCCTTGCCAGTAAAGATTTTGTTACTTGTTTTTATTATTGCGCGTGATAACAAAGAATTAATAAAAATCCCATAATTTATTCGTAAATACTTTTGACCCTGAAATTGATGTAGAGTCTAAAGGAGGGGAATGCCAACGCACGAAGGCTGGGCGGTGGAATCTCTGCGAAGCCGCTGGGATTAGCGTCAAACGAAGAAAAAGAGAGGCGGGAAATAAGCCGTAATCCATGAGACGTGACCTAAATTCTTCCTTAAACATCGACGATTTGATATCCTCGTGAAAACAATTTGATTTCTCCCTTTCTTTTCTAACCATGCCCTTTGACAGTAAATTGGATTGATCCGTGTTTTACGCCTGATCATTTGCATAATTTGTCTACATATTCAGTAGACGAATTTTATATTTATTTACACTTCAATGTAATTTCTGTTTTGACTTGGTAATGATGTCGTGCTCAGGTCTGTATTCTGCGATATTTACGTATCGAATGCGTAGGCAAGCTCACCGACATCGCCAGGGTGGGTACCAAGTGGTGGAGAGTTTGGATCCACCCGTTAGTCTGACCATGGTGATGGTGTATATTTTTAAGTAATTATACAAATTATTGTTACTTATGTAGATTTCCTTATAGTTGCCATTTACTTGTACATGTAATGTAATCAAATAATACAATGAAGTTAACGCTGTATTTTCAATTTACATAAGGATTATTGAACAGGCAAATTGATACAAAGCGAAACACCTGGGAACAGCTTATTATTCAGCGCAAGTAGACCTGCTTGAAGGTGCTCATACATCTTGGCAGCCTTTACTTATACATACACTTTTTAATGTTTAACGGTCTTTACGTTATCGGCTTTTGTGAACCTTTGCCGAACGACTTACGCCGTTCGCTCCTTAGAGGAACTCCGAATCAAAAACAAGGAAAATTTGGTATGT
Source organism: Noctua pronuba (assembly GCA_905220335.1). Taxonomy (NCBI): domain Eukaryota; kingdom Metazoa; phylum Arthropoda; class Insecta; order Lepidoptera; family Noctuidae; genus Noctua; species Noctua pronuba. Next base: position 10,669,763 of record LR999903.1, on the reverse strand, counting down.
ACTTACTTTCCTTCCTGTGTTAGTCAACTCATAAAAATCAGTTGTTGGAAACGGGTGTCTGGGAGAGTCATAAAAATCAATTGTTAGAGACGGGCATATGGGCAAAAATGTATCCGAGTGCTTGGGATTGCAACCCGATGGTCTGCGGCAGTCGTCCCGCTTCTCGTAACAGAAACATAATGCGACGGAAAACACCAATGATTACGTGTTATGAACATTCTGAAAAAGAAAAGGAATGCACTTTTATTTTTCTGTAAGCTTATCAGCATAAAAATACAATTATTTTATGAAAAAATACACAGGAACAATAGTTGTTAGCGCGCGTCGAAAGAAATGGCCTTGCTTTTTATAATTTCGCAAAATAAAACACGGGGCACGATGAGTCGCTAGATGTAATCGAGCTAAATGTTAAAGAGCAACCGTTTACATTAACCGCTTTTGTGAAACAAATGAAAACTACGCTCAGGGGCAGCGTTTCTAAGTAAAATTATTCTTTACTTTTTGTATCAGCATTCTAATTTTCTTTTGTGAACACTCGATACTGAAATAATATAATTTATTCCTAGATACGGGATTGTATGAAATTAATCATGAAATTAGTGAGCAGGTACCGATTTATTTTCTGATGTGTTTATGATAATATACGGATAGATACGGTGGCCTTAATGAGTTATGTTTTGCTCTAAAACTCTTATTTATACAAACATGAGTTTTATCATAAATATTCATTCATATTTACATAGATTCAAAAGATTACGTATACCTAAATGCTAAAATAAAAACAAAACCAATTATAAAATGTTCAGAACAATAAAATGTTGGTAAGCTCGCATTTATCTGACATGATACGGAGCAGAGAGCTGTCTGAAAACTATTAGTGTTCTATTCATGTTATATTTTGCTGTATTGGGCACGATTCCAAACTCTGAATTCACTAAATATTAGAGCTCTTAAGGTAACGAAAATCCCGAACGGAATCGACTTTATCAAGCATCAATTCGACTTCAAAGAGCAGTGGGAAGTGGCGAGTTAAGCAGTCGGTAACAGATGTGAGAAAATAAATTTCAATTGCATAGAAAATGACATGCGGTGGGTGGCTACCTCGGCTTCTAATAGAAATAACTTTTGGAGCTTCCCACAATTATTGGCAAGGGCCGGAAGATTAGGAGGATTACGTATATGTGAACAAGCCGATATAATTCGTCCACACTTTGCGCAATGTTTCAATAACCCATATCACGGATTAAAGGGTTTTGGTTTGCGCATAATCCTTTCTTATTCCTTCGTAAATGGATATTGAAAAAATTTGATGGGCCCCTTTTTATCGGAAACTCTTTTTCAGAAGTGCTCTATTTTGCCTCTCGGAATGACGTCGATTTAAGGTGAATGAACGAGCGAAATCCCTCTACATGGAAGAGGCGGTCCTGAGGAGGTGATGAGTTTATACAGTACCATTTAGTCGACGGCGCACCTTTGAACCAATAAATTGGCGTCAAGAATAAGCGTACTTACTTTTTAGCAATCTTTTACGTTCGCTTCTTGTGCGAAAAGGGGTGTCGCTTTCTTTCAGTTATGGAACAAATCTTCAGTATAAGTGGATCGACATTCAATTCCTTCCATCTTGCTTCAATACGGTCTTGATCGCGATACTTTCTTTACGAAAGTATACGTCGCGGAATTTTACTTTGTTATTCGTTGGTTTCCTCCTTTTAACTGTTCATTTCTCTTCTTCTGTCTGGGAAAACAGAATATAATCAGTCTTAATAGGTTAATTATTCGCGCTGCACTTAACTATAGGGTAACCGAATCTGTTAGTAGTTTCATTTGTGATATTGGCGTCGAATAAATTCGTTATTATGGGTTAAATTTGCAAATCCGCATGTTATTATGGTGGAGGGCAGCGGCCACTGTGTCTAGAATTTCATTTAACGATCCCAGCTCGACAATAACCGTCCGTGGAATTTAATGGTTCGTAAAGCGGTCTCGATTAAAACTGCCGTCTGTATGGATAAGGTCAGTCGTTTTAGTATATGGAGGCAACTTTTAATGAGTTTATGAGCGCTCCTGGCTTGGCTCGGTGTAGGTAACCCGTCTGTAACTTATTCCCGAATGTCACATTGACGTAATTAGTTCGTCCGTGTGACATGTTGAATGACAACTGTAATGTGATTTTGTTTAAAATAATAAACGCGTGGAAATGGGAGGTGTTATGAGATACAAGTGTTTGCATTACCATTTCCGTGTTGGTTTAGGATACAGAAAACAGAAGTTGCCATAGAGATGTGTTTTTAGCGTTTCAGTAGAATCTTCAAAATATTGTCAAGTGCGTGCTAGTGGGGTGTGATTTAAACAATTGCATTTACTGCCTCAAGAAGCTCGAAAATCATATTCTTATAAGAAAAGTGCGAAGGCAATAAAACGATAAAGTTAATGATGCTTAAACACACATGTATGTGAGTACCATTGGCTGCCGCCAGAGTTTCGCCTTCCGTTGCTCTATATATTTAAGACGTCATGTACAAATGTTGCACGAACAAGGTGCAGAAAGTTGGACAGCAAAAGGGACATAAATCAGGGCGTGGAGTGCGCCAGCTGGCAGCTCGTGAATAGTTCTGTCGGGTAGCGACCGCGTATGACATTCGATTACCCTTGTGCCAGGAGAACGTCTGGCGTACACCCCTACAGCCGTACGTACGTTGTATGCCGTACGCCGTACGCCGAACATGACGCGATACATATCGGAAAATTTAAGTGAAAATGGACGCTGCGAAAAATTCTTTTTTTGTTATAATTAAACACTACAGTCACTCGTAGTTGGACGCTTTCAGGTTTATTTTATTTTCGCTTGTTCTTAATTAAAGTTTGCGAAGAACCGCTGTGGAAAAATATTTGTTGAACGTAAAATTAATACTGGACGTCACTTAATCTAAGTAAGTAAAGCTTTTGCATTTCTTATGCATTAACTAGAGCGCCGGTTCTAAGAATCCAAATAGCAGTAAATGTCCCTACTCTGCAATTTACAATAGTATTTAAGAACACGGTAGAGCTTGGAACTTGGAGCCTTAATAATATTCATACATATTCATGGGAACTTATGGGTATTTATAAGATAAAATAACGTAGTCTATATATTATTATTATTATTATATATTATTTGTTTAGAAAAATATTCAAAATAGAAATGGTCTAATGATGATCGTGGTGAAGGTTGTTTTTCCCTTAGGAATTATACATATTTTAATAGTTCATACCGCAGTAAAATATCACCCTACTAAGAAGATCTATTTAGGGTTGCCCAAGAAGTACCTACTACGTATTATGTACCGCTCGAGGATGATGTTTTACCCAGGTGAATTGTCAACAGTTTTTGATCGCTGCCTTACTCATTAAACTGTTGTCTTCGCCTTGTCTACGCATCAATTCATTACAAAATTGTGACGTATAACGTCCTTAAAGTTGAATTAATCAAATATTGATGAGTAAATCCTGTTGCGTGGTAGACAAGATGATTTGTTAACACATCATGAATGTATAACGAAGTACGAACAGCTAGGTGACCTCGATCGTATTATTCCTTCCTACATTGATGCGGTATAACCACGGTATAACCATTAAGGAAGGAAAATCTTCGGGAAAAACAATCAGTTGTGGCAAGACTCAATTTGAACCATATGACTGCTCGTAAACATCCTTATTCCGTTTGCCTGTTACCACCGCACACTCATAAACTATAAGGCCCTTAATAAACTGCGACGAAATGGCTACTATACCAATAAAACAAACAAAGGCTTTGAACTAGATTTCATACCTTTTAACAGGAAAAGTGATTTACGGGACGGGAAAGCTCAGGATCCTGTTTAGAAGACAAAATTAATCATTATGATGCAATTAACAGGTTTAATTACGGTTAAATAATTTGAGTGCCCAAATATGGGCAAATATGTGTAAAAAAACATGTTCAGAGAAAGTTTATGCCCATCTTAATATTCCACAGTTCCGCTAAAATGACCACTGACTGGGAAAGTTGTAACCGTCAAGGCCAAAAGTTAGAAAAAAACCCTTGGCCACTTCCACGAATTACGGGAAAAGCAGTAAGTATTGCCCATTATTTCCGGGGAATCACACGGTAAAAACATTATCCTGTCATTACTACACCGCGGTCTTGTACCCGCAAGTCATCTAGGGAAAAAAGCTTTTAAAAGTCTTTTACCCCGTACCAATAAAATCTATAAATCAGTGATTTTGAAGATGAAATCAATAGAAAGTAATACTGAGGAGCAAAATGTAAATGGAGAGGTAGACATTTAAATAAGGGGGACTATGAAGGAGAATTTAGAAGTATAATTTACGTAAAAACGTGCGCAGTGATCATGGGCTCTCATATTAACTACCTAATTAACTCCATTCTAAGACCGTACCGATAATAGTAACAAAATGTTACAACGTTGTGTTCGACACAAACTTTAGCAGTAGCTGCATCCATTTCTGCTAACCAAGCTTTTTTACGAGGGAATTAAAAGTCACAATAATGTTGGCATTTAAAGCACCTACGCATAACAAACGGTTGTATTGTAAAAGTTGTCGGTATTCTATTTTGGAAATTGTACAACCGAAATCATTCCGACAGTGTTTGCATAAAATGTAATGGCAGATTGCGGCCGTGCCGGGAAGTACTACCAGCGATTCGCATTGTGCCATCTGCTCACATTTAGATCCCTTATAAAATGTTACTGCGCATTATCACACGTGGATATGGCCCCGGCCTCGCGGTTATTTCGAAACGTTACCTTTTTATGACACTAATGGAAAATACTGTTTAGCTTCACACTCATATTTATTTAACGCACTCCACATGAGATACTCGGCTTTCCCTGAATGGACATTTTTATTACTGTTTTGTCGAACAATCAATCACACCAGCACGCGATACATCCAATGCACGGCTGTCGGTCGCTTGCCACCCATATTTACATTTTTGTTAATATTTTTCAGTCTCGTTTCGCAGTACCTATCGTAATTCTGTGTAATAAAAGTTCGTGTAGATAACGTTTTTACTGATCTCACTTGATATTTGAGTATTTACCCGTTTACCATGTAAGCTAAATGTAAAATCAAATGTGTGAATTTCGATACGACACGTAAGGTTGTGCAAATGACCATATAAATCATACTGACTGACGTAAAATTGACATATCGAAGTCATAAATCAAACGGGAATACCATAAGAGAACAAGTTTTGACAAGGCACTTAACTCCGCCAGGGACAAAGTGGTTTTTGGTAAAATTTACCTACTCATATGATGTTATACACATGTGCCGACGTATGTACATAATTATATGTACTTACAATGTTTTCTAAGTTAAGTTGTACACGGTGGCAGTAATGCCGGGTTAGTACAAGTAAATGAATATGTCGTTGACGGTATTTTCCTATTAATTTTATTGTAGTAGTCCATCCAATTAATCATACTCATAAATAAAATTGATTAGGTATGATATGACTCTATTGTATCTGTTAAATTTTATACAAAATAAAAGAAGCAAGTTATCAAGTATTACCTAGTATTAACTGGGTTATGAAGGTCAGATAGGCAGTCGCTCCATGTAAAATACTGGTATTCAGCTTCGTCCGGTTAAACTGGAGGCCGACCCCAACATAGTTGGGAAAAGTCTAGGCAGATGATGATGAAGAAAAGAAGCAAGTTATCATGCATAAAACATGAAGTTCGGGTAATAGGATCCATCTGCCCTAATGATGCTTCATATCAATGACTGAGCCAACCCAAGTAATTAGCCACCTTTCCTAAAAAGTGCTTTGTTTCTTTGATGACTAATTTCATAAAATAAATAAAAGGGATTCTCACTGAACTTTTATAAATAATGAGAGTGGAAGAAAGGGATTTTTACTCCGGACTCACTTTTTATGACGGCTGAAGCTTTTACGTAATTTTCAGAATTATAAAAGTTGAGAAAACTGTTCTAACTCTTAGGATATGAATATGGAATCATTTAGTTGTAAGATTTTTATGTCCCTCTCAAACGAATTGCTTCAAGCAAAAAGAAATAAAAAAGATTTGTGTTCCATTTCGAATGCGAATAATGTCTAGCTGGAATAATATAGGTATATCGTTTACTTTTTTGATATCTCATTGCGTTCTATAAAAACTGAATACGATGAATATGAAGAATGTCTCTGACAATCATGAATGTAAGCAAAAAGTTTGTACAGTAACTTAGAACTTGTATCATTGTAAGTTACTACTTAGATCATAGACGTTTCTCTAGCTCAAATGAGTTTTGTTATATTCTGGTAATCCAGAATATTTTAAAAATAGGCCTCAACCATTCTGCTTCATAATAAAGTTAATACCCCTCTGAAAGATGAACATAAGAAAAACATTGTTATTAATACTTAAGAAACTAAAGTTCTGAAGGAACTAAAGAAAGATTTTGCCGATACGCTTCTCGAACAAACTTTATATACCTAGCTAGGTACTAACATTTTCAATTAAAAATGTATAACTTCCGCCACCGAGACTGGAAAATTATTTTACGTCAAAACTTTATAGTCAACTCACTCATTATTCATACACTATACTTTTTTGTTTATGTAATCTTTAGGTAGGGAGGCATTTAATACTGCCCAGCCTTCTAATTTATTTTTTATATTTAGCCGTCTGATTTTTTTTTATAAAATAGCAGTTTTATCTCCGAAATGCCAAGGTATCACCGGTTACAGACTTCCTGAATTTTGACTACCTATAACTATTATCATTGTGATGTTTGATTACCGGAACGAAAACGTTTACGTGCTCACCGAGGTAGGTACGTCGCCTCCGTGACTCTAATTTGATATTTAATCATGAATTTATTTAGGTTACGCTTAGCAACTCATATATATTTTATAAATTTTTCGATATGAATGTGTGGCTACTTCCCTCCCTCCCCGGCATGCATACATGTCTTACACACTTGTGACTAATGTTCGCAACCCGCGTCAATGCTTGACGAAGGTGAAGGCACAGGTGCACCCCACTGGAGCCAGTATTGACGCTCCAGTTACGAATTCTATGCCAATAAATTCCAAATCAACGTTGTGATAATATCGGTCGCACCCGTCGTTTCTCATTTTCGTAACATCGTACGAAATAAATTGACGATCGAGTGACAATTTACTTTTTTACGGTGTTTTGAAAATGTTATCCAAATGTCGTCTCACATGACTTATCGTATCTATAAGATTCAACGGTAACCAACTAAATCGAAGAAAATGTGATCACGTTCAGCTTCCTATCAACTTGTTTTATTTCAAGCTTCTATTTCTCAATCAAAACGTGAATTTCGCACAACTAACTAAAGCCTACCCGTTCGTGGACAAAGACAACTAATGCCTGTTCTTGAGTTTTAATGTGCTTCCTAAAGGGGTAATTTACTTTTTAAAACGGAAATTCTTGTTTTAAGGGGAAAAGAAACCCTAACGACGCGGTCCCTAAGAATTTAGGACACGAGACGTCTTAAACGAGCAAGAAGTCTGTACAAACGATCCAGAGATGTCTCAATTTAGACATCTCGTCCGCGGCCCTCTCGCGTTGAGAATTAATTTAAATGAAATCATCACAGTTTATTCTACTGTGATGGCGAAACGGGCGTTCAACCGACAAGAAAGCGCCGCAAGACTCATTTACAATTCCAATTAAGGGCAATTCTCATTTACTTTTGTCCTGCAGAAGTAACGAATCTAACCGGCCGTCTCGTGCAGCGCGACCTCTAAAGGCTCCAAACATTTACGGCATAGTTCCCGCGGTCAGTTCGCGGCTCGCTCCATAATTTATAGTCTCTATGTTCGTTTTCGTATCATGCTGCGTATTGCGTGCGTGCGAGCCGCCGAGCATCTGCCTCTAATTGTATTTTATTTCCCAATAATAACCATAATATACCTTAGGTGGTAATTAAAATATAATGTATCGAAAAAGTCGATCTATTTTATTCATCACTTTTAATTCATTAACTAGCCGACGCGACGGCGGCTTAATGTATTGTTGTTATCTTCTGAAGCACTTCGAAAAGTTATAAATCTATTTTTAAAATATCCTCTCAGTGGCGGACCTAGCTGGAATCACAGCAGACGAGTGAAGCTGCGGGATTTTCTTAAAGACTCCGGTCGCTTCCAATAGATACTGGTATTTGCTGAATCCTCGATTGCGAGCTTAGACATTCAATTTAACTTACTGTACGCTAACGGAGATTTGTGATAGCGTCGTACACAGACTTGGTGAAAAGTAATTTATTATTTTCTTGAGTAAATCACGCGTGCACGCTAGATTTCGATTTATGAAGTACACATCTTTGATAGATACACTCATTTGAAATGCTAAGTCAAACTGTGTGCCAATATTATTACATTTCTATTAGAACAAAACGTTGTAACACCGAAGTGGCGACCTCTCGTACAAATTATAACGTTCGTGTACACATGCATGCATGTCAAACATCAGTTACAAGTGGTGTATATTTGCGTTTTAATAACATTGTGACCGTCCGCGTCCGCTCGGAGAGTTTTAAAACAAAACGCTGCAAACTAATAAATTGATTTCAGCGGTGATAAAATCGTTCATCCTATTTGTTTGACGCATTTTTAAATTAAACTGGTCACGTTTCTTTGATATATGCGCAAAATAGTGAGGAATTATGTTTAATTCTGGCAAACTAACGGCTTCCCAAATGACGGCGTAGCGCGTTTGCGGTCGTCCGCCCTTCAAAGGGTCTTAATCGGCACATAAATTTTCTTTTAGGTTCACGTTACGTAGGTACATGGGCCAACGGATGGATTGAACAATATACGTGGTTTTTAACTTTTGTTTCGAATAGTCGGGACATTTTTTGAGCATAATTAAGTGGAAAAGAAGATAAAATTAATTATTTCTTTCAACGAACCCACTATTTTAAAATTACTACTTGTAATTGTAAAGTAATGGGTTCGTTAACCCACAGAGTGCGTACCTAGACCTACCAATAATACCTAATCAAATAAGCACAAGTACAGGTTCCATTGGCTATAAACTTGTTTACATTCGTCTTATTTATCGAATATTATGAAGGCAGAAACAGGGCATGGTTAGCTGATTCTAAAACAAAATGAGTACAAGAAGTTTCAGACAGTTAAAAAAACATAATTTGTTATAAATTCTAATCAAATTTAAACTTAGCAAGACAAATGAATACCACCTTTGTTTCTTTAAAATTCGAGCCCACAATGATGAAAGTGAGCACAAAAAATATTCTAAAGAAGACCTACAGAGAAATTAAGTTTCTAGATTTATACTCAACTCTTCGTGTCTCTTGGGTATTTCTAAATTAATTCTGAATACTTTATAAGTGTATGTATATTTCTATGAAATTGGATGTTAAAAGTTGGTCGCGACCGCAGGTGCGGGTGTCACCTCGACTCGTATGAAACATTTCTCACTTGCAACTTAAATTCATATTTTCTAGAAACAAATTGCTATATTTACGGCACTTTGAAGTTTCAAATTGAAAACTCATTAATTATTGAAGAAAAAAATGTGTGAACAGTGTGTAAATAACAGGGCTTTTATTTTGATTAATTTATTAATTAAAACAAGGTAGAAGCGTACTTTTACAGAAGCGAACTTTTATCTGTTGCCGCAAGCGTGGTTGGTGGGATTGAACAAAAATGTTTATTACCTCGGAAAACAGCTTATTGGAAGCTTATCATTTTGTTAATATTTTAATGGCGGTAGTAAAATTATTTTATCTTATCAGTCGATGGTAATATACCAACGCAAGATCAATAAGTCAAACTGTTTTGATTCAGATTACCTAATCCGAATGACTTAGTAACTAGCACTACAAGAATAACACTGACATACTACAATGTTATAATTGAAATTGACTTGTCATCATCTGCTTAGCCTTTTCCCAACTATGCTGGTCGGCTTCCAGTCTAACCGGATGCAGCTGAATACCAGTATTTTACATGGAGCGACTGCCTATCTGACCTTCACAACCCAGTTAGCACTGGGTAATATGATACCCCTTGGTAAGACTGGTTGTCAGACTTTTTGGGACTACCTGTAACGACTGTCAAAGATCTAAAAATTACAGCCGGGACCAACGGCTTTACGTGCTTTCCGAGGCACGGAGGAAACTCGGTATGTAATGGGTGGTCACCCATCCACAGACCAACCTAAGCATGCACGGCTTAACTTAAAGATCGACCCAAGCGGCTGTTATTATTTAGCCATGAGCTTTTGATTGACTTGTTTAAACATAAAATAAATAGATGATTTGTATAAACATCAAAAGTAGTAAAGCCGTCACGGCAGTTAGGTATGAACGTTGTGTCATTATGAAATTATTTAAATTACACCAGCGTAACTATTTCTAAAACAACATTAAAGTTTACAATAGGCGAAAATATCCACGATTTGACATCTCTATCATCATATTTATAACTTGGCAAAAACTTTAGTAATTTTGGACAAAATTATAATGGCCAGACTGAATAATCGACGAATAATGGAAAGAGCTCTGTTTTCCGCCGATATGTTAATAAAACGTGTGAAAACCTTTGGTAATCGTGATATGCACAGTCGAAATATTTATTGATACGGACAGTTGAACCATCCGCTGTATTCGTTGGTGATCAATCGGGTTTTAATACCGAATGTTTTATTTATATTGCTGTAAGTCGGGTTATGCCATTGGTAGGTGTCCTACGCTAGCGGTGGACTAGATAAAATGGTCCGCCTGTCACCACGGACACCAATTTCTAAATGTTTTGGTTTATTTGTGTAACGTAACGTAAGGCCTAGAGCCTTAGGCAAATGAATGTATAATGTAGTAACTTATGTATATGTATGCTATGTTGACATATCGAGCATATTTACCTGGTTTATGATGTTGTAGTAAATGTACCAATTTGTTTGCATAATGTTCTGAGGACCACGATAATAATGTTGATTCTCCTGCCATAAAGGAAATTTTATGGCCACTCCATTCGGAGTCAGATGTGAGCCGAAATATTTTATGATAATATTTTCATCTGGAATGTTGTTCAAATATACACTTCATTTTCTTAAGTAATAAAATTGGATCCGTGTTCAACAGGTAATAAGATACGATGACAAGGATCGCATTATCGCGCACAAGGCAAAATCCCGAAAGTGGGTTGATTTATTGCCTGAAATATCCTTGACGCAGCTCGCAGAGAATTATGTTTTACCAAGGTACAAGCCCTTCTTTAAATATAAATCCTACTTTTCCACGGGAATCTAGTTTTATAAGACCTTTGGCCGGGCCAACTCCTCAATGTAATTTATTAGGAGATACTAGAACAACTTAGGTACGTCTCCTTGAAAACCGCCGAGATTGAATCTGAATCAAAGGTATTTTTTTAAGATATCCAATTTATTAAAACGAGAAATCTTATTCATTCTTGCGTTTTGCCGGCCTACCACAAAGCCTTACCTCTTGTAAATTAATTAAGATCAGTATTTTTTATCCACAATTTGGAGGGTTTCTGGTTCTAGCGACAGTTTTTTTAACATTTCATTTGCATAATTTGGCAACGTGAATACATTTCAATACTTTACTATCCTAATAAATTCAACAAAGAGTACTTAATTGAAATGGTAGCGGGAATGCTCAGCTAATATATGAGTTTAAAAAATATTTCACAAAAAAATCTAATTCCTTTATCTAATTAATTTATCGATATTGAGCCACCTGTTTATGGTTTCAAGTTATTTTAATATGATATTGTAGTGTTCCTCACTTTAATTTGTTCTTAGGTTTATTTGTCAGACTTCTTTTACGTACTTACAATTTCAGAGAAACCTACCTTCAAGCTAGGCTCGTGATGTATTACAAGTGTGCCGTTTGGCCTCTAGACCTTACTCAGGTCTCTTGTTTATTCTCTTAGCGTTTTCTTTCACAAATCACTTTAACATCAGCTGTTCCGGCCCGCCTTCTTTATAACCTCAACGCGAAAAAGGAGGGCCGTTATGAGTTGGAGGCCTATGTTCGTAGCCAACTTTTATAGCCAAATATGATTTCGTGGCTGTGTGTGTGCTATTTATTGGTTAGACTGAAGCTCCACAGCTGCACAAACAGTGGATGTGAATTTGTTTTAAAATCTTATTGGAGTTTGAGACATCTCAGTGGCACGATATGTATGTTCGTAGCGTCATAATTATCGTATGTTGAACATGCAAACATATTCTACCGCCAGCCAGTTACTAAAAAAAATGGCATATGTTATGTATGTTTACTAGCTAGCTAGCTTCAAAGCAAACTATGGCTCACCTCCTATCCTGCACTATGTGTGGTTCCACGTGCACTTTGAGGGACCTGTCCGAGGCCACCACAACGCCGTCGAGGTGGCAGAGTTTTGGGTAAAACAATATTTTTTTTTTTAAAGGGGAATCTTCGACACGGCGAAGAAGAAGAACTAGCTAGTTATCGTTATAGTTCGAATTTCCTCACGATTAAACTTGTCATCCGCTGAATCCTATCTAAGTAATTCGCTGAAAGGGTGTCTAGATGAATAGCCATCACTCCGAGAAGGGCCGTCGAGCTTCATTTCAAACTTCACGTAACAAATGACAAGTGTATTTTGGCTCGAAATGACAAACGTTTAGTGAGATACATTCGCACTATGAAACTCATTAACTAACATGTTAGAACTGGTGAAATAACTGAATAGATACATTCCGTGGTAGGTGGAAATTACTGGGGCGCATATTGAATTTTCATGACATTCGCCAGGATTAAACACATTTTCATGACTTCGACATAGTATAAAAGCACAAAGTAAACATGTACTACGACGCTGGTTTAATTTGAGATATTTTGTTGACTCCGAAAATAGACCACAAAAGTATTATTTCTATTTCGGGATCTACATGTGGGTTCCATTTTCCTCGTGAAAGAAGAAATAAGTATTTAAGTATAAAATTGAACGTAATAAAACTTCAGCAAAGCAGTACTATCTCTTAATTCAATTACTGAGATATAAGTGTCATTAGCGAACAGAAATAAATATGTCCAAGTTTCACTAAACCTTGGCCTTCGTCTGCAGGAAGAAGTCATGACATACGAGCGCAAAGGGCTTATTCTATCTTATCGCGGGCCCAGTAAACTTGCTTTGAAAACTCCACAGGGAATACACTTGCGCACAAGACAAATGGAATCGTCCCCGACACTCGAAAGCGATAACTGCGAAAAAATATGTTTCTGCTCGAGATAATTCTAATTTCTTTTTAATTTATTGTTGGTATCATTTTAAAAATACTTTTATTCTTTTCAAACTTTACTTTTTGCTTGACAGTTTCCAGTCTTGTAAAACAAATAAATTACTGCTTGGACATGTCTACGTAAAAGAGCTTATCTTTATTTGAAACTACGGGGATTAATGGTATTTACCTGGCCAAATAAGTAAATATTTATTTAATCTGTAGCCTCCGAAACAAAGCATTAAACAGTAGCAACTATCTTTTATAAATACACTACAAAGAAATGTTGTTAACTAATGCATATTGAACTGTTAATACAGCAGAACAATATCAGTAATGGTTGCTATTTAGAATTATTTAATAGCAGCAATTAGCTCGGGGGTAATGAATTAATGGCCATATTTTATACTGAGGCTGGAGAATCGGCCACCATTTATTCAAATGGCTTCACTCGTACAGTTATCAGAGGCCCAAACAACGAAGTGAGGACTCCGTTTGGAAATCTGAATAAATTGAGTCGTCAGTGGAAAAATGTAAATTGTTGCTGCTATTCCTGTCACTGCCACTAATTATTATTTTCCTTGCATTTGTTAAGCACAACTTTTAAACCACTTCTACCATAATGTGAGTAGCGTACACGCAAGCTAAAAGTAGCTCTAAGTAATTAAAAGCGCCTTACTCCACGGACATTAGCATAGAGTCATAAAGGCAGACGTGTGTCCAAGTAACTTGAATGGCGTCAAAGTGTTGATCCAAAAAAAGAGGTTGTATTATCATAATATGCTAAATGTTATTAAGCATCATTTGTACCAGTTTAGAGACCCCTCATAACTAAAGAGCAGGTAAAAAGTAACTGACAAGCCGACCTTGTAAAATGTGCTTCGGTTAATCGCCCTCGTGTCCCAGCCATTTGTAATCGTCTGCTGATGGTCTGGCCATTTTCTTAATATTATGTCCTCGCAGACGTGACGCCTCGTTGGCGCTGCTGACAGTAGTTACAGCTGCCAACTTGTAAATGAAAATTTGAGATCAAAACTTGATACTGAATCTCTCTTTATGCATTTAGAACTTGTCGTTTGATATGTCAGGTCGCATGCTATTTGACACAGAAAGTGTTATTTACGTGGTCTTTGATTAAATAGAGCTGCGCTGTACGTATTTTGCGGTTCGTTGCAATTTTATTATGAGCAATACAACTTGCGACGAGACGATTCTTTGTGTGAGCGAAACATGAAAAGGTCTTTATGACGTACATATGTGGATTCATTTCGTTACTGCTATCCAACTTCTGGCTTTGCCCTAATTTTCCATAAAACTTCTACTGGATGAATAAAGCTGAATAAAAACGCACAAAGCGGTATATTCTGTCAGTAATTCCACCAATTATCGGTATGCCTTTTTTCGTATAGTAAAATAAATAAAATCTGCATAGTAGGTCGCGAATTGATTCGATTCAACCGTCCTAACCGTGTTCAATGAGAGCTCTCGAGCCGGCCGGCGGCCGCACGGTTCGCGCTCATGTCGGAATTTAATTGAAACGGACGCAATTCGATCCGGCTCGACATATGACACGCACCATGCGACGCACTAATTACAGACATCATAGCCGCCACGAGTAGAGTGACGTCTAGTGGTCATACCAAATTCACAAGTGCCTACGGGACGGTATTGACCCTTACAGCTTTCACGAATGCCAGCATGTTGAGAGTACGTTCTATGAGTATTCGGATTAAATTCTTAAAACGGCACGATGTTTATTAAGTCGGCTCTGTTTAGCGAAGGGATGACCACTCCGAACGTCGGGCCTTATCATTTCATTCCTATTTGAGAACGGTTGAGTTTCGTGAAATACAAAGATAAAGGCTGGCCATATTTATTTAGCGAGTATTTAATTTGGTTTTGGTTTGAGAGGTGTATCAAAAAAAGCCGTGAGATTTTATTATATCAAGTAAACTAAGTAAAAATCGTAAAGCTAGGTCAAAGTTATCAAGTACAGACAGATCCAACCGAGGTTTTGTTCGTGCGCTTGCGACAAACGACTATCTAACGTAACTCGATAAATAAATATTACAGAATTATTAAATAAAAGAAATACTTTTGGAACCTCGCTTACTTATTTTAAAATATGACTGGTGTTTTATTTTTAAATCTATAACGACACTCCTAAAAATAGATCTATATTCAATTTATATACACATACCTATGGCTGGGATCCACACTACTGGGAGATTTTATGTACTTGTACACGCCGGGTGAGCATGTTTCAATGTGGCATTTAGCATTACAAGCTTCAATTCACCCGATTGATAGCAATTGAAAGTAAATTGCATTTCACAGTCTATAAAGTACCTATCTGTTTGTCCCGGAAAAGTTTGATAAATTCAATTTTCAACTGGGTAACTTCCGTGTCTGGGCGGTTCACGCTTGATACTTTTTGAATAAATTGGCCCCGCGCCGAATCGATAGTAGTATAGAAAACTCGGAAGTTATCGAAAGGCAACATAACTTTTCGTAGAATATTGAATCAGTAATATCCGTACTTCTGAGCTTGTTTGTGGTCGATGGTCGGACGCCGTCACATCTATCAAGAAAAATATTATTTTTGGAAGTAGGCGTGATATTTGCCGGAAATTCGACTTCCTGTGTTTTGTTACCATGCGTAGATAGATACATCGAGCTAAAATATATTCATCGGCATGCCCTCTGTTAGAGTAAGTAGTAGTAGTTTACTGGCATAAAATGTAGACACACACAGTTGACTAAATTCATTAAAAAAAAAACCTAACAACTTGAAATAAATATTTTAGTGCATTAAAATATTTATTTCAAGTTGTTAGGTTTTAAAAAAAAAAATATATATTTATATTAATTTTGCATGCCTAAAAAGCAGAATTTACAGGGACTCTCTAAGCACCTTAACACGTGATTCGTAATATCTACATTCATTATTCATTAAATCACTATTCTATTCTATTCGATTCTAACTTTAAAGCAATAATATCGCAATATTTAATTAACTAAGCAAGTCTCGTAAACAGAAAACAACGCAGTACGTTTATTTCCCGTGGGTTTATACGGACGTTTTCAGCTGCAACATAAAATTATTTAGAACTTAATTTTGCAATAGAAAGTTCATAATGTGTTTCTAAAGAGCTTTAATAGTTGTAGGTCTACAGTAAAGTCACAAAGCTTGTAGAAGTAAAAGTTAATTGTTTGAATCAATTTGTTTTTAAATGCGACGTTCGAATAATCCGGCGAACAGCCGCAGGGTTAGGCCCAAAAATAATTCAAATAAGGTAGTCCTCAATGAAGGATTAGTTTATGCGGTGAACCCATACCCTTTAAATCTGATGCAGGGTGGAGACCAGGACTAATCAGCGCGGATTGTTGCCCTTCCGCCACTCTACGCCCTGATTCAAGTAAATGAGAAAACTTTCTAATTGGAATTTCAAATAGGCCTCCGTTTATCCAGACGAGAGCTGTTCGCGGTTCGACGCCAACATGCTGGGCCGCATTATAATTCTCTTCGGTTTGGGTAATTGATATGGGTTTTAGTAATTTAACATCCAGTGCCTACCATTGTCAACAGACCATTTGTTACATTTATAAATGCAGTTGCGTGATAACTTTGAGGGTGCCATTACACTGCGGGGACGTTTCGGTGTCAGACATGAGTCGTTGTTGCGGAGTAGTTTTGCCGTTTATACTAATTGAGGTAATATTACATTTAATGTTGTTGTATTACTTGTTAATTGCGTCAAAGTTTACGACTGGCCTTTTGCTTAAGATTATACTTCATGATTTAGTTTTGTAACAGTTTAGAAATAAGTAGTTGGAAGCGTGTCACGCTCTCTATTTCCTTTGATAGTAAAGGCAAAGTTTCATAAACGTTCAAGGAGCTAAAAGTTACGGTTTTGAGGTGCGTCAGGTAGATTCAAAGCAAGTGCCGATATATTTTTAAATATCTGTACACGAATCATGTTCTTCTTCTCCTTTGCGTGTCGATGGACTCAAATTACTTACATCCGACCAGGATGAATCATGTTCAAACTCAACGGTTGAGGAAAATGCTTTGAGGGAATTTCCTTCTCATGTGAAACGCTCTGAGAACGGAGTTAGGTTGAGCCACCTGTCACGTTTGGCATGCTCATTAAGCAATTTACCACACTGACGTGATTTCGTTAAGTATCCCTTTATGCTGTGAAGGAAGTAAACAAGCAAGAAAATACCCAGTTTTTATTATAAACTTTCCTAACTAACCTAATTTTTTCAACGGTTATCGTTATATTGTTATAAACACTTTCTGTACTCACGATACCCGAGTCGCCCTTTGGCTCTGTCCATTGTTGTTTAATCCAGATGTGGGTTTATCTAAGCCATTTTATATAGGTTCGAATAGGTAAAAGTTTCACGTACATACGGAGTAGATATCGATTTCCAATCTAATTATTGTATAACCTTACTAATCCTCTCTAAAGGCTTCGTTTGTATGGGATTAGATTAGACGATAGCGATTTTTTCAGCATTCAATATCACAATTACTAAGGTATTAACTATTAGGACTCTTTCATTATGCTTTACTAGCTTTGATCTTTGTTTAAGAGAGTTTTTGAACTTTATGAGATACGTACCAAACGTAAAATAAAAATAGAATGAACCTTAAAATCAAAGCAAAGAACCTTTTTTTAAAATGATAATATGTATTTTTACAATCAATGGCAAACTACAAGTCACATGCACAACCTAGGGGAAAAAATAGTTAAATTTAAACAGGTAATTTATAATAAAATTACGTCTGTAATCCCCTAAGGGTTAGACAGAGGTGTACCTGCCGAAGTGTGGTTGTACTATTTATTACACCCACATTTCACCGGTTATATTTAAGGCCCATGAAATGGGGGGCTATTGTGCCACTGTAAATTGCCATTAACCAGGCACAAATCCAGATTCCGTAGCTGTTAATGAGTTTCTGATGGAAAAAAAATAACACTGCCCGACCTGGGAATCGAACCCAGGAGCTCATGCTCAGCAATAGCGCTTTGCGACCAATAGACTAACGATGCAGCATGAAGTTACGAGTGCTACGTATCGTAGCAGATCCTACTACCACTGCGTAACAGATCGGTGGGGTGCTACGACCGCGTAGCGGTTCGGTAACCCACTACGATAGTTTGCTCGACGTATGTAGCTGTCAGATAGTCGGGTGCTCAATAAAAATGTAATGATGATTTTTGCTAGTTTTATTACCATTACTTAAATAAGCTATACTGTTCTACTTAATAATGAATTGAATACCGTTTAGAACATACGCATTTGGTAACGTTATGGGACTGATATAGTAAGAAGGTTATAGAACTTCATTGGCGATGGAATGGTCAGTAATAAACTCACGTCAGTGACAGCTAAACTTTTCTAACATTAAATAGGGAAAATGAAGTGCTGAATCAGCAAGATCAGTGCGCATGTATTAGAGAGTTTCGTCAGAGCATTCGCGTTACATCAGAGACGTTGTAAAACTTGTCCGGCCGATGGTCGAGTAAGCTCGGAACGAAATTGCCAATCCTCTTTCACAATGGACCGTAAAATGGTTTTCCGTTTTTGCCCGACCGAGCGGAGCGCTTCTCGTTGATTCACCGGACACGTCGCTCGGTGGGCTATCACTAGTGGGGCGAATTTGTGGAAATAACTCTTCATATACCTGGAAGCCGCGCCGCGGGAAAAACTACACCAAGCGTTTACACGCTCTTTAGTACCCCCTCCTTGTAATTATCGCGAAATTAATCTAAACGGCAAGAGTCTTTTTTAGTGTCATTTTATATATTATATGATAGTGTGTTGTTACCACTAACCGGCTCGACATTTTACAAAGCCCATTTAATACCCTCAATAGTGAACACAGTGAAACGAAAATGTACCTTGAAAAGCTTTTATTACGCTTAAACTTTTACGAAGCCACGAGCTCACACATTGTTTTTGACGTATTTTTCATTACATTAACTGAATTTATAATTGAATGCGAATATGTGGGTATTCAGATGACAAAATACGCCGGTTTGATAATGACTGTAACAATGGTTTCAAATCTCTTCGAATTTATTAACGAATCAGAATTCACTGACTGTGCATTTTCATCTTACATGCTAAGGATAAGTAGAAAACCACGTATAAGCGGTGCGTTTTTAACATTTATTTTCGTTTTCCTCCCGTTCTCAGAATCCAATTATGAGTATTCATGTGTCGATATTATATCATATTAAAAAGGAAACCATAGTATTCAATAGGCAACAAATGCTAAAGAATTACATCGCAAATCTTCAAATGTTTGTGACAGTACCAACATTCATAGAAATATAATTTCTTTAACAAAAGTTTGTTTTATTCCAATCCGAGAAGGCAAGTTAGAGCTTAAAAATTTATAATATTCTTTGCCGCCGAAGTTTCCTGAGAACTAGCACAATTAAGTTAAAATATTATAAAGATGCTGTAAGGTTTCTGACGCTTATATACCATCTGTTCAATGAATGTTTGTCTCACTATCAGATCTTTTAATACTTAATAGAAAACCCAAAATGATTCCAACCTATATTGTATATATTCAATGTTTAGATTATTTCGTCTGTTTCGTATGAAGACGTGCTAGAAATTAGAATCTCAATGAAGTGAGAATGAGCTACTTTTCTTGTAAGTATCTCTCTACTTTTATGTTGAACAGTGTCGGATAAATGTAACGTTTCTTTCAAAGTTTTATTATACAATGGCTAACTAGAATTACGTTATCGGGAGTGTAATGTCTACAAACACTGTTACTTTACTTACTCTGCACATATTTAACAATTTGTGAAATGCGCCTTTCCTGTACATTTGCACGTCTAGGGAGGACAATGAATACACTCTCTACTTAATGCATCCTATGTTGTCTACGATTAGAATCTGTGTCTTCTTAGCTCGTGGGTAAGATTTAAAATCCAATGATATCACATTGAGTCACGGTTAGTTTACCACATAAGTAGGTAGAAAGTGTTATATTTTAAACAGAGCTGCAGAGAACAACCAGACAAAGAAAATTACATCGAATCCTAAACAAGCATTATTTGGAAATAAAAACGTCCATAATGTAATGTTCCTAAACCAAATCACCGCAAGTAACATTACGTCCACTACATATTAATAAACATGAAGACAAAAAACGGTCGGGTAAATAAAAAAGAATAATACAGCGTAGAAACACATTCCGCGCTCGGTCCGGGAGTACAATGCGGCGAAACGACACAAGTACATAAGCCAGTTGAAACTACTGGCGGTGACAGCTACAGGCAATATCTTTGCTACACCAGACCAATATCTGTAGAGCTGCAAAAATAATGATACTTGAGAAAAAGTTGCACTACGGAATAATCTACTCTCTTCTCTACATATGAAGTTGTTCCTTTCTAGCTTTTAAGCGAGTCAATTATTATTTCTATCTTGAGAAAAGTAACAATTTCTTTCCTTTTCCTCATTAAGTCCCCCGCATCTTTGCACTGTTGCTGTTATGCCCGTCCCTAGGGCATTGAGAGTAATTGAATAATTTCTTTTAACACAAAGACTTACAATCTCCAATTATAATGACTACAAATTGCGTCTATATATTTGTATATTTCAATATAATAAGTATTTTATTTACGTAATCGAAAAATTTAAACAAACATTAATACGTTACTTAGAACATAAAATTCTAATATGAATTTATCTGTGCCTACATAACTCAATGATACTTCAAAGAACTAATAATCACAATGTCTTTATCTAATGTCAAGGAAAATATCAGGTCAAGGAGAAGGACATGGCCGTTTTATCTCGAAACATCGAGTAATGCTCCCGGGATGGTATTTAATTCAACGCGGACGAATAAAGGCATATCTCCATGTAAAAATGAACATTTCGTTTACTGTATTTCACAGAAATTCATATACACATGAATTGTATCGGCGATGAGCGCCTGTGTCCGAGTACAATGGAAAATGAGCGCCGATGCCAATTATTTCAGCATTTATTCGATAACTTTCGTTAAAGTGAGACTTGTTAGCAATCGCATGTTTTATTCCGTTGCTTTCTGTTTAAAATGTAAAAAATATAACGAGAGACACGTATTAAAACATAAAATTATCTTAACGAGATAAGCGGTTCGTTATAGGATTTAACGAACCTTTGTAGGTACGAATCGCTGTTAATATTACTAATTACTGATATATGATATTTATTTTAATATTTCATTCGTTTTTAATCATCTGTCGTGTGCACCAATCAGCTAAAAAATAACGAATTATCTTATTAGAAAATATTTATTACATCTTAGTGATCTTTAGTAATATTTTCATGAGTACTTGATATTGTAGTAATATCAAACAATTTATATGCCAGTAACAGTATTACTCATTTAACGAGCTGTAATGGATTTATTTAATCCACAGTAATATTATTATTCCATATTGCTACTATTATTTAATTATACTACTCTATCTTTTTGTGTGGACTGTGGTGGGCCATAATTATGTGTGCATGATGTGATTGTTCCATTTATTAAATGTATTATTCGCTAGCAGACCTTTCATTACATAAATGACTGTCGAAAATATTTATTAAATAAAGCTTTCTGTTACTGTCAGCATTTCACTGGTCATTGACCCATTCGCTTTAATTAAAGAACTAAGTGCTTACACCCGGCTAGTTCCTTCTTTCATTATTTGGCGAAGTGTGAAGTGACTTCTGACTTCCGAGGACACATAAGTTTTTTAGTACACCAAAACCTTACAATATTGAAACATTCAACATAGCAAGCTAGATAGTTTGACTCTAAAATTAGTTATCACTACACTTCAAGCAAAGCTACAGATTCTTATTAAAAGTCGACCTCATCACATACAAAATCCATAAAGTCTCCCTTTATCAGATAAAAAGGGTTATACCATAGAATATTAATACAAGATCTTCTATTGAACGCACTTGATTTAAGAGCTATAATAAAAGTGTCCCTTACAAGTGAGCCGGAGGATTCGTTCTCGTATTGCGTGACCTTTCCCATAAGCGGATTATTATGAACTGGGTCCGGCACGGCGCTGACATTTATGGCGTCATTAATGCCGTTAATGATGTCTGATCTGTCAATAATACCGTGACAGGTTAAATTGAGCCTGGATAGACATTGGTCTTAAATTGTTTTGAACCACTCGGGAATACGGCTTCGAAAATCGGGGTCGAAAATGGAACGGTTCACTTCAAATTATAGACGTTCAATTATTTCTTGACCTATTTTAGAATATCTGACCATTCTTTGATTTATTTTTCTTTTATTTATTTTGAGATATGTATGTCATGTCAACACATGACGTAAGTGAGAAAAGTTGAAATAGTTGTATTTCAACTTTTCTCGAAATTACGGGTTTTGTTATGTTTTTCGATCGAGAAAATTATAGTTTAAAGCTTGGATATAATATAACTCACAATGTTCCTATTTTATGCCTAATTAGTGTAATTTTCATAAAACATCTTTATGTTCATAAGTATTGGTTTATACCCGCTCTCAATGTGTAACTAAATTCGTGGTTCAATACACTGTATGTCTGATCTAAGCTGTATCATAAATGTTAGCTGTTTACATTTACGAGAACATAGTTGAAAGGGGAACTTTAGTGTTCCGTTCAGTGGTTGAACATGCATTAAACTCGACGAATCGTTGCGATGCACGCTGCCTGAAAAAGTCTTGCACACTTGACTCCTGTATTGATTTGGCATAAGTTATCGACTACCTACATACAATACAAAGAGTTCTATTTCGGAGCATAGTAAGGCTTTTATGTTTTATTTTCTACATTGTAGTAGAGATCAAAAGGGATTTGCGATAAGAAATAATTAAACTAAAATTATAATGTCACAAGTTCACAACCCTAGCTTTCGTAGCCCTAGCGGAAATGTTTTGTAAGATAACATTCAAAATATTTCTGTAATCAATTTTCCAGATATCAATCACGTGACGTCGGGTTAATTAGCTAATCACCTTGACCCTCCGCTATGTTCCGCGGTGGCTAGGGAACTGTTGCAAGCGATATCGAGGACCCGCTAAAACGAATTCCGTGTTTCTTAATGTAGCGACGAAATAATGACGCGGTAAATATTAAAATTATACGATCACAGTTACGAATGAAAATTCTAATTAGACGGTTACATTACCTACTGAAAGCAAAACATTTGGTGTGGTCAAGCGAATAGTACTTATATCAAGTAAAACTAAAAACATAGACTCTGGTGAAATACGATACTGCACGGAACGTGATTCACATTTTATGCGGTTTCCATTTCAATATCTTAGATATTAGCTAGATATGTATTAAAACAATATCTCACGACGATAATAACGTCAAACTCACATAAAAATAAAGTAGATCCTGTTAGATTGTAGTCGTATATAAATACATCTAAACGACGAAGTTAAGGTGATCGTATAGCTATTTACGTGTTTAGTACGCATTCAGTAAAGGAAAAGATCGCGTATCGTAACGGAAACATTTGTGAAGTATCCCTGAACATCGGGGCGTGGGCATTCGGGTCACGTCGGCGTAACAACGCGCGCGCCGAGCACCTCGGGTTTGTTGTGATATCGCCCCTGGTTTTTTCACAATACCTGACCCCACTACGAGAGATTCCCTAACGTTAGTTTGTTGAGATAGCTGTACCAACTTTATGTTCTTTTTAATGTTTTAGTGGCCAAAGCTCTACGTGCCGTTCACAATGTTCGGATATCTGTCGCGAACCCTTTTTATCTCTGTGAAATGTTAATTGGAAGGGGATTTCTGTATAAATTTATTATATCATTTTATAGAACTTGACTGGTGTATAGCGTCGAAATTGTAGCACTTAAAACGGATTTTGTTAAAGAAGAATTAACTACATAAATCTAAAGAATATATAATGTTCCTACACGTCTACCAAGTTTTTTTACATTCACTAATGCCTTTAAGAAGTCTTGAAGGGTTGCTTAGGGTCAAGACGCGTTGGCGTTTCTCGGATCTAATCTGCTCCTACACATAGCTACTTATTTTAGCGGAATCCGAAACAAAACCTCTACCCTGATACGTTTGTTAAGGTTATAAAAATCTCTTACAAAGTTTTGCTACAGTGTGTTGGTACAAAATCAGATATCATCTCACTCACCTTACCCACCCCAATCGCCTCATTCAACCTCGGTTCTAACAAAAAATACAGATATTTTTCCGTACCTATCTGTTCGTATGACTGCTACGTATAAACATCAACATCGTGCTTGTTACCGAACGTAATAAAAACACCCTGTCAAGGACAACAGTTTCATAAGACCGCTTAGAAGTTCATTTTATAAAAGAGTATTATATTATTTACTTCTCTATACAACATTATGTTTGTTTATGACTCCTTATTATTCCTTAGTGTTCCAGAAACTTCTGTGGAATGGGCTCAACAATCTTAAGACTTCTTTACAAAAACAAGAAAATATTACGTTTCCTTTTAAACTTTCGCTACCACGTACTTGTGTTGGAAACTTTGCCAGTGTCCTTTGCAATGCTCTCTAAAACGTGATTAAAAAAATATTCTCTCACTCTGAACGTATTTAAGAGCAGCAGCTGTGGCTGTTTAACGTCTTTATCAGCTAAGTCTTTGTCTTGACTGTGGAGGTTCTAATTCTAAACTAACCAGATGTGACTGAGCACCAGCAGAGTTGGTAGCGTCATGTTGGACTGAAGAGTTACAGTTTTGTTTTGTGCTATTTTTCATTATTATACGTATTACTAGCTGCACCCGCGGTGAAATTTGCAAGCAGATCAAGCTACTATAATCCGTCTTTCTTTAATAGATTTTCAACTTTATCGTTATAGCATTCGGTTCAAGGTTGATTGGGTTTTGACAGTTTCGGATAGCTTGATGTGCTGGCGTCTGTAAATGAACTGAAACTTGGAAAAAAGAATGACACCAAATTTTCGAGAACATTTTTTTTCATGTTTTTGATAATTTGATGCTAAAAGCTGGTAAAAGTAAGCTGTGCCGCCGGGCAATGCACCTTTCCAACGCACATTTCCTACCTACCTACCTCCTTATACTTCTTATACTTTTTACTACTCTACCCTATCTACCCTAGCTACCTTACCCACCTACCTAACTTCACTTTCCTACCTACCTTACCTACCTATCTACCCTTCCTACCAGTGCCTAGCTACCTATCTTCTTAACCTACCTGCCTACCTACCTACGCTACCTACTTACCTCTTTTGAATAAACAACACCTTGAATTCATGCTAACCTAGTACTTTTGGTCGTCAAAAATACGATTTCTGTCAAAATTCGGAGAAAACTATATTTGGAGTTATTTGATCATCCCACGGGAACACCGCGTTTTTTCGGGATCAAAAGTAGCCTATGTGTTAATCCAGAATATAAGCTATCTTGGTACCTTTGAGCGTAAAGGAGTAAAAAACATACACACATACATACATCCACACATACAAACTTTCGCCTTTATACGTATAGTATTAGTGTGATTCATTAGTAGGTATGGTGGACTATTTAAAACGTTTTACATAGATTAAGCTTACAAGGTGTAAACGAACCCTTCACGAAGCCGTCAACCAAGCTTTCAAAACCAAACATCAAACTAAGCAACTGATTGCTGGAAAACCACCTTTGTTTGAGGTGAAAAATCACGGTTTACGGTAAGACTCAATATAACGCACGTTGTGCTGAGGGATGCATTGAATAATACAGGGGTCGTGGAGATATTTAAAGTAAAGTTTATCTCCGTAAATAGAAATTTCCCAGGTATGGTCCAGAACAAAACAAATATCGCAATGACGGGGAGAACAAGTGCCTTTGGCTTCGGGAAGGGTCTTTTAATACCCATTATATCTATCACAAGAACTGGAATCTGTTATATTGAGCTAGGCTTTCATTAGGTACCTATAATATATTTACAAAAAAATAATATTTTGCGAATATTCCTAATTTTTGCGTAGCTCGAAAAAGAATAGCTTTTTGAAAAATAATTCTGATTTAAAAAATATTTGTGACCTTACAAAATAAACTTACTATGTAACAGTACAAAATGTACTTATTTATGAACGATCAAGTACACAAAGAGATGTTCAAAGTAAAATTGTGTGCGACTGCTTTCGAGAACACCAGCCGATGTGAAGGTACGGCCTGACTTTAGGGTTCCGTAAGCACTGGTAATATTATGTGAGTTTTAATATTCCTGGTATTCGTGTGAAACGTTGTCACGAAAATAAAGTATATTTTTGTAGCATTTATGACAGAAGGTAGAAAACTTAAGCATGGGAAATTCACAGGATATTTATACAGGAAAGAAATAATCGAATATTGTAGGCATGTGTCGTATTTTTATATAAAGATGTTGTTTTGTGTTATCACCATATTTTGAAACGCGTTTGTCGATTAAACTACTCTAGAACATAGGTAAAGTAATGAAAGAAAGAATGAAAAGAAAAAAAATTGTGTTTATTGGAATTATAAAAACAGAAACACCTTAATATAAAATAAAACTATTAATGCCAAAAGGGCCTCAGCTCAGCATAAATGCCAAAATTAGAATTTTCTGAAGGTAGTTCCTCAGTTTCTAAGTAAGGATCCAACACTTAAAACTAAGAAATTGTTACTGTCCAGTATCGACACTTCAACAGCGCTGTTTCAATCACCCCTGTTAATAATTTAACGAAATCATACTTAAGCTTCTTTCAAGGGGAACTAACTTCAGTTTTAACAGCCCTTATTAATATTCGCTATAGTATAAAAGTAGGTAGAAAGGGCTCTACAGCCGCTGACTGTATAACGTTACGATAAGATAAGTATACAAAAATAATTCGATGTTTCTTATGCAGGTTTTAAGCCGTCTCTATTACTTTTGGATGCCTAACCCGAAAGTCTGATAACCAGTCTTTCCAAGGGGTTTCGCGTTACCCAGAAACCTGGTTGTCGCTTCATGTAAAATACTGGTATTCAGCTGCGCCTGCGTTCTATTACATTGCAATAGTAAATAGTAAAAGGCTAGGTGGATGCTAATGACTATTATGGATTTTCAAGTCAAATGTATTTTTTTTTCTCAGTCTGAGTTGTCCCACTCCTGGGCAAAGGCCTCCCTTAAAAGAAAACTCATCCATCCAATATTTTAAATACAATAATAGGCTTTTCTTTTTCTCAAGGATCCGAAGGATTGACATTCGACTTAATGTTTATTCTTTGTATAAAGTAAAGTACATTGAGACGTAAAAATGAATATGAAATGAACAATATTCAATGTTTACTCTCATTTTTCAGTACAACAAAATCGATCATACCTACGCACTCTACGCAGTTATGGTTTTGTTTCGGTATATCTTCTGAAAGTTTATCATCATAACTGTCTAACTTATAATTAAGGTAATAATGCAAATATTTAAGCATAATAAACCGTGGATACACGGTTATTGTGGATTTAAAAATGGGTTTTAAAGGTAGGGTTTATACCCTAGCATGATTTGCTGGGCTAAGCACAATTATGGTTACAAACCGCATGCGGGCATCGTTGGAGAGCGTTTTCTTTTTTTATTCCTCTCATACATACCTACAAATATTTATAATACGAGATAACACCGTAGATTGTAACATAAACCCTAGAAAATCAACCAAAAGATCTTAAACGAAACAATGAAAAAGTTAAACCGCTAAACCACAACCGCATGCGGGCGCGGAATATTATCCGCCGTGAGTTTATTCCCTAATCTGTATCAATGGTAACCGTCAACCAGCCTCCTTGAAAGGGTGCCTGAATATTTAATACCAGTTTCAGCATGTTTACGTCGTTTATACGGAACATTCGATAAATACGTGGGTTCGGCCTTGGCATTTTTTACAGAGGGGAAAGGAACTCATATGAGAAATATTAAGGCTTAGCGATCGCCAACAGCTGACGCGGGCCACGCGTGACTCACGCCGAAATGTACCCTATGACCTTCTTCACCTTGGAAAATGACATTTATCCATACATTATAATAAAGGAAAAGGTGAAGTTTTATTTAAGGGACATGGCTTTGCTAAGTACTGTACTGAAATTCATGAAAGATACGTGCCGTATTAAAATTAACTATGCTCATTTATTTATCAAAAATGTTTTACTATTTTAAATATGTTTCAACTGGTTTTATCTGTTACCGAAAAGACTTTATATAGCCAAATAAAAACATGTTTAGGTAAGTATTTCAAACATTATTCATACTATTTTAAAGATGAAATTTGCATATTGATGAAGAGAACGCAGTAGAAAACCTATATACTTTTATCGTCAGTTCGTATAAAATATTTTTGAACCAAGTTAAATGCATTTTTAACTGTTTTCAGCATCTACTGATAGTGCCACTACCGAAATGATTTTAAAACGATCAACGTCGAACACAAGTTGAAATAGATGGACTAAACAGATGCTACTCTGATTCTGTCTCATCGTTACTTCGTTTAATTTTAGATAGACGCTTGTTTTTTTGAAAAAATAATTCTTTGCTAGTTTTGGCGATAGTTCCTTGAATACCAACTCGGTTATTATGTATTGTGACAGCTTTCGTTAACAATGCTAATCACATTAAAGTATACGAATAATATATATATATATATATATATTAGAGCTTCAAAAGCTTTACTGTCTTCGAAATGTGGTCTAGTTAAACAAACACGC
Source organism: Noctua pronuba (assembly GCA_905220335.1). Lineage (NCBI taxonomy): Eukaryota > Metazoa > Arthropoda > Insecta > Lepidoptera > Noctuidae > Noctua > Noctua pronuba. The sequence continues at coordinate 10,640,783 of LR999903.1, read as the reverse complement.
ATGATACTAGAGAAGTAAATACCTCTATAAACGGATAGTTAATCATAAGAAGATGAGCTCATTGTGATTGTTTCATATCTTCAGAGTATTCAGTCTGTTGTGTATCATAAATCTATTGTCTTCAATTTATTATCATCTTCACAATGAAAGCAGTAAATAATTAAATTATCTAATCATAGCTAGACGTCGTAATTATTTTTATGGCGGCCATTCCACAACGATCAAAAGGGTCGTAACTTAGAATTGTAAGCTTTTTAGTATAATCGGTCAGAAATAAAACCGCAACACAATTTAGACGTTTACTTTATTTAGGTTAAGCTACTTTTATTGTCGTAGTGTTTTGTTTTTCTTTTCCTTGTATTTTTAATTTCGACACTCAAACAACCCCGGGTGTGTAGTAGAGATGTTCCAGACACGCTCGCGTTTTGCCAAAAAAGATTCTGGTGTCGGGAGTGAGCTCGTTTGTCAGGGAGGGCGCGCGGCCGGTGCCTCCAGCAATCTGTTTGTCCAGCTGCCACCTTCCTTCTTTTAACAAGAGCTTTGCTTGATATCCGGAAATTTATTTTTCTCACAATTTGTCGCGACGTACCATTGCTCGCGGCCGCGCCGACGATTTATGACAACATGCCGAGGACATCACGAGCGTTATTCGTAGAAGCACGTTGATTAAAGTGCCTATCATTCACGAGACATGTACGCCGCAATCTGAACTAAAACATGTCAAGCCTTTCTATACATTTTGGATTTTATATACCTACATTCCGCGACGACACAAAACTTGAAAAGTATGAAATTAAATTTTCTCTTGAAAAGTTTCCACAAAATATGGTAGGCACAGTCTTGTTGAAGTTACAAAAGTAGCGTAACGATTTTGACCCTAACGAGTTTCAAAATACAGGTAATTAAATTGAGAAACTGAAACACCTACACGTTGTCACCATTTACAGAATGACATTAATCAACTTAAATGGCGTAACGAGGTGTTGAAGACGGAAGCACCTCCCAAAATAAATTGTGTGTAGGTGTGTGTATGCGTTACGCGAAGTCAATATTCAAATTAACTAGAAACATTTTCATTGTCTCAATATAATGTGAGGTAGTATTTTAGTGGGCACGTCGGAGTACGTGCAGACAGAGATTGAGCCCTCATCAAACCCCCGGATCCGCGTCTGAAGGAAGTTTGACAACTCTATAGTTACAAGTGCACACTTTACGAGCTCACGAATCATTATCTCATTGTTCCGGTGGAACTCAAAACACGTCGTTCACGGCAACGCTTTGTTCCCCAAAATTATGATCGTCCCCTCGGTTATCCCGTACCATTAGCAACATTATGTCCTCGGGTATTAGCTTAGTTATTCGCCTGCTATCTCGCCTATGATTTAGACGTCAATATTATGTACTGTTTATAGATATGTATCTTTCTTTGTTCGCATGTAGATCTATAAGAGGTCTTCACGACGATCAGATAAATTCATCCATCGAATATCTATTTATATCGGCACGTGTTAGGTAATTTGATCAAATAAATCATATATTTCCTTAATAACCGCTATTTATTTATGTAAGTACGTGCGTAATACTATACGCAGAGTATTTCAGTTTTTGAGGGAACAAAAAATAATATAAGTTTTCGTTAGTTATTATTATTCAATTTTATACCTGAAAAAGGTTGCTTTTGTAAAAGGAAATATAGCATTGTTATCATGAATCGAATGAGTTACATCTCAGTTCAGGTGAATATAAAAGGTATAAAAATCAAAACGGTTATACAAATAGGCAGAAATTTATTTAATTAAATATTATTACCATTTCCAACTAGTTTTCTGCCGCTCTAACTAATCTTTCCCGGAGTGGAAATATTGCTTGTGCTCATTACTCGATCTCTATCCTTTGATATATTCTTAGAAACCTATTTTATTTAAAAATTATATCATATACAGCTGACATTTAGATCCAACGTTATTTGTATCTTTAAAAATACTAAGTGCAAGCTTAATAACACGACCTTTGGGAGACATTTCCAAGAGTTGAGCTCGTTTAAATGCACTTTATTTATAGGAGCTCCTCGTTTAAGCGTTAACCTGTTTACGGTTGACCTTCACTGAAATTCTGAAATGCGCAATAGAACATAAGTCGCCATTAGCCCTTTCCATGAGTAGAATCTGTGCTTCTTTTATAGGTCACTTACTTGCTTACTGAGATTCAAAAGTGCCTGTTATAGTCTAATTGAAATAAATGCTTTGAGTTTGAGTTTGAGATTCTGTGAAATATGCACGAGAAGATATTTACCTATGTTAGTTTAAGAGAATTCCTTTCTGTTGAAAGTGTAAGTGCGATACATATAAGATCTGCCTCTTGAACTGAAAGTTGTTAGTTTGTCCCTCAGGAGACAGTTCGTTCCCTGATTATATAAAGAAGATCTAAATATAATTCTCATTCAAGAAATCCAAAGTGAGATAGCGTTCACAACATTATTTACAACCGAGAACTCTGCGATCTCGGTTTGTAATGTTATGAATGAGATTTGATTGTAGTTTTATTTGTTACTTGATCCGGTCCCGAAGGACCAATGGTTGGCGATGAAACTTTGCAGGGAAAGTTGCCTTCGCGCAGAGGGACATAGGCTACTTGTTTACCCGATTGGATCGCTAGTTCCTTAGAGATCAACAGTGAAATATGATTTCTTTTAGATATTAAGTTAAGATTTCTTTACCCTAAAGTTTTCCCGGATTATTGCCGAAGTTTGTCTTGTTATATGGACCGTTTTAGAAATAAAACAAATATAATAAAATAATAATGTCAGTAACAAGAAGTGTTAAGATATTTTCGTGTAGGTATATTATTCGGGAAATTAGTTTGATTATTTTATTCCCGGTAATTAGACGGCCAGTCCTTACTGTTACTGAGCAACTAATTGGTAGGCGAGTTCGTAGAGGTAAACGTGAACCGATGTTCAAATTATTATTACTTATAGATAACTACGATGTTCCAGACGCTCATAAAAGTTAATTTCAACATAATTTTAGAAACATAGCACGTGCCTCTCAGTTTGCCGCATAACGACCAGAAATATAAACATCTTAAATCAGTATGTAAAGAAAAAGAACGTGACGAAACATACATTGGATCAACTTCCGAAAACGGGCACAAACTACTAAAACGTGGCAGCAAAACGACATCATTTATATACGCTCCGTTTCGCATCTTGTATCATTTGTTAGTTGTGGCAGTATTAAGCAAATGTTTGTTTACATAATACAACACGGCAGTACTAGGTACTAGTGCCGGTGGTCAGCCGGTCATCTGAACGCCACACAGCGCTCCGTAATCCTGCAGTGCATCCATCATTCGGTAAGCCCGGCTCTAGCTCACAACCGCTCAAAACGGCTATAAAGGGGCTTTAAACGATTACGTGCGTAAACGCTCCTTATATCGTTCAGTGTTCATTAAAAGTGATAATTAAAAGAATGGTGCTGTAGTGATGAAGGTAGGGGATTTATTATAAACGGGAATTGTGGCCGTTTGAGGTGTTTAAGGAATGTGAGGAAATCCGTAAATAAGCTGCTACTTGCGTCGTCCGTCGCCCCTAAGTTGTGGTTGATTCAAGTAGGGAAAAGGTTTCATTGTGGCTTTCAAGAGGTGGGCTAGGAAATGTTAGAACTCGGCCTACGCTTTTTGCAAATTTATTTAACAAAAACTCGCAGCTATAAATGGTTTATTAGCACAATTTGATTGTTCCGATCAAGTTCCTTCTCGTTTGGAGTACCTACTTTTCATCAATTTGACGGGAATAAATCAGTAAAAAATAAAGTAATTGGACTTGTACGAATTCTTGACCGAAATTCTGAATTCACTGAAGAAAAGGAAAGCTACTACTGACCTTCAATGAACCTATCTATTTACATTATGATGGACGCAATATTTTTATAACATTCATAAGCAAAATCAAACCAGAAAGGAAAGTCACAAATCAAAGCATAAATAAAAATAAATATTGCCTGAATTGTTTGAACTCACGCTTGTTTTTGTAATGTTTGAATTATTACATTACTTAGTACTTAAACGTAATGTATACTTTGTGAGTTAAAAAAGCAACGTTTTAATGGTTTGATTTGTTATTAATTAAATATGAAGTATTTTAACAGAACTCTGTTTACCTATGTGCAGGAAATAGGTAGGTATCTAATCTCAGTTATTGTTGGAAAACAGTGACCAGCACTCCATTGACTATTTTCAGATAAGTTTAGTTACACATTACGCCTGTATTCCTCCAAGGAGTAAGCAGAATCGCTCTGTAGCTGCCGTGAATATCTAATCGTATAGATGATACTTAAATAGAGGAGCTCATGGCTAAATAATAACAGCCGCTCGGGTCGATCTTCAGGTTAAACCGCGCATGCCTAGGTTGGTCCGCGGATGGGTGACCACCTATTAGATACCGAGTTTCCTCCATGCCTCGGAAAGCACGTTAAGCCGTTGGTTCCGGTTGTCATTAATAGATCTTTGACAGTCGTTAAAGGTAGTCAGTAGCTGAAAGTCTGACAACCAGTCTTACCAAGGGGTATCGTATAACCCAATACTAACTGGGTGGTGGAGGTCAGATAGGCAGTCGCTCCATGTAAAATACTGGTATTCAGTTTAATCCGGCAAGACTGGAAGCGACTCCAACATAGTTGGAAAAGGCTAGGCAGAAGACGAGAGTTCGATATTCCGGGAGGATTCTTTATTTACCAAATACCTGCCGAATGGTTATGAAATCGGAATTCTACTTAACATCTAAAATACATAACTTCAACAAATACCAACAAATTTCAACATATGAGTCTGCTGGAATATTTCGGTGATTTTCCTGGATTTCATTGTTAGTGGGTCATTCTAATTTATGTGAAAAAAAGTGCTTGTGACTCCTCAGGTGATAGCCACGCGATGTATACGGGAAATATATTATGTATGGGCACTTACTGTCATCGAACCCTACAACAGTTGCTTTCGAGGGTTATCAGAAACATCATTATAGCTGTGACTGTCGGACAGCCAAATCATAGGTCTCGAGTTACCAAGAACCAAGAAAACGAGAGACCAAGGCACGCACCTCTGATTTTTCGGATTCATTTTACGTAATGTATGATCATCACTTGCTTCGGAGAAAACAAACACAAACATATCGTGAGGAAAACAGCATGCCTGAGAGATATTTCTTGACGGCATGTAAAAGCAAGTCAGAAGCCCATGGGTGGCATAAGAACTCTGAAACCAGGTTAAGCACTAACCACGTGATAATGAAGAAACGGAAACATCATTTCCATCGGAATTAAACGTATGAAAAAAAAATCGAACATGAAATAAAATTGATAACCGATTATTCAACACACACCTATGCATTTTTCAATAACTGTTATAAGTTCATATTCTAAACCGTTTTGTGATAGATTATTCGGAATACCGGATTCAGCTCTGAATTGGCATAAAATAACGACCAACGGAAATAGGACACATAAAATTCATTTTTTTATTAATAACCAATCGTTTTGGGCGATTTTTTTACGTAGACAAACTGGAATTGAATAAGAGAAAAGTTCAAATACTAGTGCTCTCCCTACCTGTAACTATTTACAGGTAGGTAGAGCACGAGTATTTAGCATCAAATGCCTCCTCCTGCTGCTTGACAACCGCGCTTGCAACAACTTTCAAGAGATGTATTTTACAATATTGCTTCCTTGAATCCCTCATTTAATCTTTTTCTCGACCACTGTTTCTCTTCACAGGGTGTGAGGGTGCCAGCGCGTTATCTGCGTATACAATGAAAGCTAGCCATTTCGATCGGTATTTACAAAAATACAGTCAGAACTCAGGACAAACTAACATTGATTTCAGAATCAGCCGACTTTGCAAAGACTAAAACTCATATTCTACTTCATAGTCTATTCATGAACAGTTAATACTAAAATAATAACCATTATATAATATTTAGGTTGCGTCGGAAGGAAGCCTGAACACACGAGTAAGGGATTACCTACTAAGTTTTTGTTCCTAGCCTATAAACCCAATTCTATGAATAGCCTCATTCACTACAAAATTAATTTGCTCGTCCAAGTAATTAATACTGAATGAGATGGTGCTGGTAGTGTGTGTAATATTATACATGTGTTCGGATATGACCAACCTAATTTTAGCGTTTTGTATTTTACAAACTTCAGTGACCGACCACAATAGAGGTATCCACCAGTGTCTACCACTATGTTCTATGTTAAGGGATTTGGTTTCCGCACTTAGTCCTTAAAGTGGACCATTGTACGTGAGCCATGGTGGCCGTTACTCCAACCAGCCCACCTCCCTCTAGAAGCAGATCAAACTTCCCGGTCTTCTCAGGACATCCGCAAGAGATCTTGGTGTTCCAAGAGTCTCCTCGCGAATCTGGGTGACGCCGGTGCGCTCGAGGAGTACATGCGCCACCGTCTCCTCCGCCTCCATGCACGCTCTGCACAGGGGACTGTCAGTGATACCTAGGGTGTGGAAGTCTTTGTTCAGTGAGCAGTTTCCAATGATGGTCCCCGAAACCAGTCGCAGGCTATCTCTGTCCAGGCGCAGAAGGCGCTTGGTCAGCTTCCTATCCAGGGATGGCATAGCTTCCTTGGATTTCCTACACCCTGGTGTCGAGGTCCACCATTTCTCCGCTTGTGTTTGAGTGTGATCCTTTAACCAACTTCTTATCGGCTTTAAAGGAATGGGCACAATGGGTCCGAAGGCTTTTGTGCTGGATTCCCTTCTGGCGAGTTCATCAGTTGCATCGTTTCCAAGCGATCCACTGTGTCCTTTGATCCATTGTAGTAAACTACCATACCATTTTCTTAATGAATCAACTAGATCTAGATATACTAATCTACATTAATAGTTAAATTGGCCTGAGACAGAAACAGAATATTTCCTCAGTAACGTATAGATTTAAATTCTAAGTGTATTAACAGCTTTATATTCGAATCAACTTAGGGTAATCTGATCATTTCTTTCTATTATCCTTATAAATTATTCAAGTGAATCTGAACAACTTTACGTCTATATTCGTATTAACTCAAAAAGTACGCTTGAAGGCGAATCACTGAACGTAATCTGCTCATCAGACATTCTGCGTTATCTTTACAAATCGTCTCTGGGCATGCAATAACGCGAATGTACTTTTTTGAATGAAGCTTCCTCTGCGACAGTTCATGTTTCTTATTCAACTGAAGTCGGATCACGGTTTAAGTCGCCGTAAGTGTTGAAATAAAGAAAGAAATGTATTTATTTGACTCGCACAGGATAAAACAAAATAAAAAAAAAGTAAAAGAAATGCATTAAACGAAACTGGTCCTGTACGAGACCAAAAGCTGGTGCTGTAACATTAAAAAAAAACTCTCATCGCTGGTATTCTGATATTCCTGGGCCTGTTGTATGTCTGACTGTTACCTACCAGATTCATAATGAAACGTTAAAACCTGTTCATATTAAAACATTTCATAAACTGATTTACACGACCTCATTAAGCTACTTTGAGCAATATTATTTATCAACAAAAAATAATTTCGTCGCATCAATACCAATTGTATGGCGAGCGACGAAATTAAACACAAGTACCGGCCAATAAATTGACAAATTTCACTCGTATAACCCTCTTTTAGGCTTGTTGAAATCACAAATGAATATTCAAATTTTACATTGACTAGCTTACGAGCTTTAATTTATAATTGAAAGTGTTGCCTTTCCTGACGTTTTCACAATTCGGATGCGGCTAATTGCGATTCTGAATGGAACTTTGAGTTGGGACTTAAACTGGTTATAATGTCCGCCGTACCCAGGTCACGTAACGTTTTAAGCCCTAGGGTTGCGCCTTCCACTTCGCACATCTATTTGTTGTTCACTGTTTTTGACGTTTCGCGCCTTTGGAACTGGATTATAATGCGCTAATTTAATATTTAGGTCACGTACTGCAGGTACAAAATTCGTAAATTGCATTAATTATAAGCTTAAACTAGATTAATTTACAAAGAATGTTGAATGTATTGTGCACATTCAACAAAGCGATTTATGCTAAAAGAAATAAAGTAAACAAACTAATTTACTTCATGTGCCACGCGTAGTGTATATTTTATACACTGTTTCTGTTTACAGAAATACTATTGCCAATGGATAAATTGGAGCTAATTTAATTTTGGATGTAATAAAATTTAAATAGGGGTTAAATGTGAATCTGGATTTAAATTCTCGAAACTAATTTCAGATTTCAGTTCATTTTAATGACTTCAGTAATTTTAAGTTTAGAAAGCAATGAGAGCAGCTGTGGTTGTTAATGAAAGTTATGTAGAGCCCTAGTGTTGGAACTGTGTTGAGTGTTGGTACTTTTCCGACTTAGAGTTATGGTTCTACAAAGAAACAAAGAAGATTCGAAAAAGTTCACACACGATATGAATTCCCGGGAGAGGAGACGAGACGTGGTCGGAGAGAGTGGGCCGACGCGCCGCGTCTCGCCGCTCCGCCCGATCCCCGCGCGCCCGCCCCGTATTACAAACGTGCCCGTTTCAAACGTCTAACAGGAATTGTGTATTTCAAAATAAAACTTAACGCAATGCTGTGTACCCTCGACTTTTTTAAAGCGCTGGTAATCTAGGGTTGGAGCCGATTTGAGTAAACACAGAATTTAGTGATCAGGCCTGGCAACTGAACATTCTGAAACTAGTAAGGCACATTTATACAGGGATTTTAGTACATAGGTACGCAAAACATAGTTTTTATACACAAAGAATAGTAATAAAAAGAATCTTGTAGAAAAATAAAATGTTACTATCAGAATGAGAGAAAATCAGATAGAAAATCATGCGGAGCGAGTCCGAAAATAAACGGAAGTTAATTTTCCTTATACATATTTAATTAATAAAGGACAATTATGATAAAAAATCTCTTATTTTATCATTAATCCTTTTATTAGTAAATTGAGATACTTTACTATTTAACTAAAACTAAATGAATGAAGTTATTTGATCACGTTAATACTTCTCCCACAAATAACATCTGTTATTGAGTAAAAATGAAAAAGATTAGTGTTGATTAGTGTTGTCGTCACAGCTTACCAGTATATGATAGGCTTTTTCTTTATTACAAGACAAATAAAGCAATCAAAAGGTAAATCTGGAGGCTTTCCGGCCGATGGCTATCTTCACAATAAATAGAAATACTTATCTACAACAATATATAATGCATTCTGGCTTATTTTCTGCAGTGGACGATAAACTAGCACGCGAGCCCGACTCGCCGATAGCCAAGCGTGAGCTTACACACGACGGATTGCACAGCAGTGTAGGACAAATGAACACATACACTATCATTTGAATATATAACTAGTAGCCATTAGGAATACAACATTAAGTTGATAAATAAACCTGAACTCATTTGTCCTCATATTGATGGTAGTTTAGTCACCAGTCACCAGGTTCTGCGGAAGAAAATCCCTTTTTTCTTATAGAGTTCCGGTATTAGATATTTAGATACACTTGCTCGAAAACATCGTCTTTGTGCAACTGCAACTATATACCTAATACGAAAATTGATGAACAGAAGAGCTGATTTTGAGGCGAGACCGAGTCTATTGGCGTTGCGTCTCCTCGCCGCCAAACGATCTTTTTTAAACAGGGATTTTTGTTTTCAAATTAAATTAAATATTTGTTTATTTATTGCAATTAGGCCCAATCGTTAGTAACATTGTTCTTAAAAACTATTGTTAGTAACAAAAACAGAAACAAAAAAATTGTAATTTTAGGTGTGAGGTCTTCTGACCAGCACCTCCACAGCGTGCGACAAACAAGGTGCGTCGAACTTCTCTATCAACATACTTAAACCGAAGCTCATACATTTTATTTTCCTGCTTATATTTGAAGTTCCTTAAGAGGGAAGCGCCTGCGCAGTCACCGAAATTCAATGTTTCTTAGGTTTTTTGTAATTTGCAGGTCATTGTCAGGCTGTGTGTTAAACAAAATATTATTATGATTCGCGACCGAGACACGTATGTATGTAGTTACAGAATTATTATCAATAGAAATTTAATAAGTTCATTTAATCCCATTCAATGAATATTTCATGAAAAGTCATTCAATGGGATTAAATTAACTTATAGGGTTGTATTGATGATTTTAATGATTTCAACTCTATAAAGCCCTATTTGTTACGGTCGCGAATCATATTTTAATCAACCTACGATCCGTTACTGACCTGCAATTTGCAAAAAGCGTTAGAAAATTTGAATGTCACGGGCTATCCTGGCGCTTTCACCTTAACGAAAGTTTCTTAAGAACAATAGTTAAGTTCCAGGAGCGAATGGCAAAGCTCGAACACGTGCACGTATTCAAAAACAAAATTAGATATTCCTTTGCTGATAGCTGAATAGTAACGGCCTATGAAAGCCCCTTGTGGGAGAAAGCTCCTTTGTTGAGGTTATCAGCACTACGAGAGGTAATTGGCATAAATGCCAAGCTCCCCGCAGAACGTTACTGGTCCTTGGTTAACTTTTGCTAAACCTTGTCCACGGTAAGGGCACTGGGGGCTGCGGGACTGTTCGAAAAAGATACCGCGGCCCTGGAACACAAAGGGCAAAGAGGGAACATGGATGGGTTTTAGTCAGTAAAAGTCTGACACTCCCTTCCACTCCACCCAGAGCGGGGGGGGGGGGGTCATTTGATGATTTACCATCTGAAAAAAAAATGGCACTTCCACCAGAAATGTGTATAGAGAAGTATAGGAGAAGAAGACATGCTGCGCCGACCCCAAATTAATTGGGATAAGGGCAAGAGAATGATGATGATGTGTATAGGGAGGGATATGACTGATACCCACCAACAGATTACATTCTAGACTTGTATAGCGCAACTCTAGTGTAAACGAGGTCTGTACAAGTCTTCCGCTAAGCCCCTTTCTACCAAGACTGTGAAAATTCGTGCGAACCTAAGAAAAATAAATAATCTTAGTGATGGGTATCACATATCGCGCTATGCATTCTGACATATCCCTGCTCGACCTTTCTTGCCTTCTCCAGACTCGTAGCACCCCGCTACCTTGCACAACAGAGTCCTTTTCGCAACCTCGCACCACTCCACTTCCTCTTACAGCTTTGCTTTCGACATAAAAGTTCTACAGTTCCGCTCCACCTCCTCGCACCACTCAGCTTCCTGACACATCTTTGGTGGAAACGCACGCTAATACTTTATATTTGATGTCTTATCAATCCTTCACAGTCAACTGTTAAAAGTTTCATAAATGATCCAGATATACATTAAATAAAAAAGTAAGTCTAATTACTCTTGTACCACGCATCGGCAGTATTTTTGCAGCTGAAAGTTGCTGAAATAAAGCTAGTCTAAACATCTTCTATTGTTATCTGGGTGAGCCTACCGTTTTGTCGTAACGTTTGCCGCGGTACGCTCCTGACGATATCTAACAAGCCAGTAAATAAGGAGTTTCAAGCTCTAATGGATCCCTCCGTCGCATGCCGTCTCAATCTCGCAGCCCTTAGGGAAACTAGACGGGTAATATTAAGTTACCTGTGTACCGATATGTACGATTGCATACCATCTTATAAATATATAACGAATTACATATTGATTCGCAAGATAATCATGAAAATTGTTACGCCGTTAACTGCCTCGTTGGTCTAGTATTGCTGCGCAAGCGCTACTGTTGAGCATGAGGTCCTCTGGATTCGATACCCATATCAGACATAGTGTTACCTTTTGGGTTTTTCCATCGAGAATTTGAATTGGATGATGGCAATTAGACTCGACCTACTACATGGCAAACAACAACAAAATAAACATAACTGGCGAAATGTGGCAGAACTATGAGTTATACCTCTGCCTAACCGTTCAGGGATTTTAGGCGTGATGTAATGTATGTGTGTATGTAGGAATGTAATGTCGTTAAACTAAGTATCAGCAACGATTCATTTTCACAGTAAAGTTAAAGTGCCCTGTTTGCAGCTCTTAGTATTAACCTAGCTATTTTTTTAGCCAGTTCAAAGACAGAATCGTCTATGTGCCACATTACCTTTACATATCTAATAACCAGATTTTTGTACGGCCGCGCTCTTGACAATCACTTACATGCCTCCTATGACGATCTTAGAAAGAGAAGAAAATGATCTATTCTTCACAAAAAGCGACTACTTTACAGAATCCCACAAACTGACAAAATAATATCAAATATTTTATATGATGTTGTAACTGGAGCATATCATATATACCAAAGTTATTGGATATGTGGTGTACGCCGAAAGTTATAACAGAATTCTATTGTGATTCCCACACAAAATAGAAAATATTGGATCTAGTAATATCCTCGATGGTCTCAATATGTAATACTTGAAGTATATTTAAAGCATTATTTGTTATACCCACAATCTTATAAAGAGATACTTGACATTTTTGTAATACTTTGAACATTCTTCAAACGGCAGCGGCGCTTATATTCTGCTGGTCCGTTCAAAGGGCGGAAACATTTTCATGAAAAAGATGGCTACCACGCTGTATGGCCTTTATGTATGGCTGGATACGTAAAGGTTACATTTAATTACCTACATATTTAAGGCTCGTTAAAGTATTTGTTATTGCCACGTAATTATCTCAGTAAACTTAAAGTAAACACACATTACAAGCTTCATTTACCTAATATTATAAACCATCATTAAAATAAATGATGTCGGTAATAATGGCTGATTTATGACATCTACCCAAGCAGAAGCAGCCAAGCACAGACCCCCCCCCCTCCGGCCCTTTCCCTTCCATTCTAATAAAATCACTAGTCATCATTTTGCCACTTCTAAAAATTAATGGATGCCTTACGCAACTCGTAACTCATCGATATTAGAAATATTGAACATTATAGATAGTGCCCATTTGTAAAATGGTCTGTTAACTTGATTAATATTCCAACTATTATTGAAATATATTTTTATTTGAAGACGATTTTCTGAACACTATTAAAGAAGTAAAATACAATCTCTTGGTGGATATTTTTTAAACACTTCAACAAGAAGGTGTGAACATAAAATCGTGGAAAACAGGCAAATGGCGTAAACCATGCTTGGGTTTTCTATATCCTATCGAACGGAGACCAAGAGAAAATGAGAATTTTATCGAAACGGTAAGGTTTTGGACCTATCTACATCCGAATAATTTATTAGATCGATAGGTATGTAAGAAAAATCAACATTTGATTCGGCGTCCAGATACCATTACTAATATAAAAATACCTATAATATTTCCATGTTACGCTTGATTAGCTTAAGGCAAATAACATGTAAGGAAAATGTATGAACGTGTAAAATGTGCGCGAAAGATTTCCCTCAGCTAGTGAAAGTGAGGTGGAACCTCCAACCATCGTCAACGTCACCTCCCTGCGATTTTTCAAACGGTAATACCACTTGATGTATCTGTTCGTCGAACTTGATCGGAGATTTATACATACCTACATATTTTACGTAAATACTGTAATAACCTTTCAGGTAGATTTTATAGGCATTTTACACGCACTCGAGTGTTCGATTTTATAATTTTACTAGCGTGTTCGGTTTTTGCTTCGGAGTGTCGTTTAGTGGGTCTAGCACCGTAATATACTAAGTTTGACATAGTTATAGATAAGTATAGGTACATAATAAAACACAATTGATTAATGTTGAGAGAGAAATGAAAACAAATGATATTATGTATTGTAAAGTACAACAGTAAGACAGTACGTTATCGCTTAGTTTCCTTTTGGAACATTTCTGAACCGGGGAGCGAGCGGTCCAACTAATATTATTTCAAAAACATTTGCACAATATTCTCCCGATTCTCCCACATCATTTGTCAACAGCTTCGGGACGGAAAATGTAGTGAGAAAAGCCACGTTTCTGCAATATTCTAAGGAGTGTAATACCCTACGGACGGCGATAGGGGCACCTGTCATGATAGGCACGATATACCTGCGCGACCAGTATAATACTTACATATTTTATTATGTCGCAGGGTTAACATAAAATCGAGGTTACGATGGAATCCCTAGAAGTTTCCTCTTTCTGGCAATTTCTACAGGCAATACCGAACCAGTATCTAAGTGGAAAAAATCTTATAAAGCCAAACCTAAAAGGTACTTAGCCTAGTATCGCCCGCCTTTTTACAAAAGGAATCTGCTTCAATGCTAAAACATTATTATTTCAGACGCTTTACTTTCCTAATCTGTTTTATATGTACAGATATTATCTTAACATTGGAAGCCGTACCTATTACATAAAACAAAATTGTTCGCAAACGGAAGACCATATTTCTTAATCGGCTTAAATGAAATTCGGCATATGGGTACTTTGGGGTCGGTTAAATTCGCGAATGAACCAAATCGACTCATTAGAATTAAAATGGTGCGGTTTGGAATTGCCATAAAAATTACACGCCACCCCACATACGCATACGGGAAAGAATTGGCTAAAAAGCTTAGCATTCGAGTGTCATTCTAATATAGACCTTACGGGTTCGTCATGAAGTGCACGGTTGTTCGAGATACAATATGAGCGAAATTTTGCGACGATGTGACCTCGTGTCCCGTCTTTGCTAAATCCCGATCCCGAATTGTATCATATTAGATCTGACAAAAATAGATCTTGTGTTATACGTTGGAGATACTGTTCTTATTATGACTTAAGACTTTCGACGTAGCCTCTACTGATGAAAACATAATCTTATTGAACAATGGCCATTAGCATAGTGTTAATGTTCCGAGTAGTGCAATACAACTAGCAAATCCTAAACTAGGAACATCGCCAGCTACCCAATTAAGTAAACTGCGTACAAACTCTGATATAGCAATTTACAACGTTGGACTAAATGCGCCTTTTACAATAAATCTATTTAGGAAGACTAACGCGGTCATTAGTATGGGCAACAATTTGGCTGCGGGCGTAGTGGTACAGTGGTAGGTACATCATTAAGGTTAAGACTAAATGGGACAGTGTTATAGAAACGGTTGTGCAATCCATCACGCGTAAGCGAGGCCCGACAGACCACTTAGCCACTGTCCGCCAGCATCGGACGTACCCCTCCGCACAACATCCGCCACGGGCGGGCGCCCGGCCGGGCGGCACGCGGCGGGCAGCCACACTCACATGCCACGCTACGCGAGTCGTGCGTACTCGCGAGTACGTGTGTAACGACCACGAAGCGAACAAATGGAATGCTTCAATCTTGTGCGACTGCCCGAAAAACTCTTTTCGATTCGGACGGCTTTATTTTTAACGGTTAAATACTCGTCCATTTTCAGTGGATTCTTTGAACTTATTCGGTAGATGAAAAATAAACAATATTTGTTTAGAACCTAATTCTCAAATTGTTTTACTTATTTATAAACACAATATAAGTTAATGTACCTGAACAATACTGCTTATGTAATTCAAATAGATTATAGCGATAGCCCAAGGTGTGTTTGCTCTTGGAACCCTAACAAACACAATTGTTTACGTTACAATATTTCGTTGAGAAACAATCAATCAAAAGATGCCTCCGATGAAGGAATTGAGTTTTCTCAGTATTAACTTGTACTATTATTATCTTGGACATTTTGCAAATTATTTAATGCTTCTTCTTTGCGCTGGCATTAACTTATTGTAATATTAAAGCATATTCATACCCATCACGTACCCATGTATTATCTAACAGATGTAATTAAATATCATAGCTCGTTCGACACAATATTTTGTTTTTCTTGAGTGTTGCTAAGCAACCGGGCTTGGCCTAAATATTTTTGTGTGTTACTATTATTTTCTGAACTTGTTCTGACCAATCTATCATGATATGTTTCTCAATTAGGGACTTGAGGTACTGCTATTATTGTATGAGGAACAAAACAATAGCCTTTAGGTAAACCGCAAACATCCATAAAAGTTTTTTTGCGCGTAAGTATTATGATTTATGGTATTAACCTTAGGTTAATAAATATCTGCTAGATCTAGAAGTAAACGTAACCGTGGTCCGTCCGTCCGTCTGTCTGTCAGCGGGCTGTAACTCATGATCCATAATAGGTTGAAATTTTCATAGAATGTGTATTTCTTTTGGCGCTATAACAACAAATAATAAAAATAAAAATTTATTAAAAATTACTAAAATGGTACGGAAGCCTTAATGCGCGAGTCCAACTCGCGCTTGGCCAGTGTTTTTTGTAATAACCAAACATTGTTACAACATATCACATAACATATTACTTTTAGGTATCTACTAATATCTTGTATACCTTTTTATGAAATGTTCCGGATTCCTTTAAGCACCTTGTGAAATACTCTTGAATTTCAGCTCATAAGGGCCATTTTTTAAGGACAGTGTCTAGCACAATTGTGTATAAGTCGGCTGAATACCTAGACAACTTCTGGAGATATTACGATGCACTAAATACACATTGTGTTAAAGTGATATGTGTAGCGATAACACAAATGAACTTATACAAGCAAAACCCCAATGGTCTGTACGGGAATTGACCCCGTTTGATTAAATACAAAATGAAAACTTTATTCGGTATTTTTTTTTAAACTGTTCAGGTCAGGATACGAGAATTTTCACTAGTTTTGTAACGTATCGTGTTCCTCTGCTGAAACTTTAAAATTTTTCAAAACTGTCTCCAAAGAAGTGACAAAGTGAAAATACATTCATGTCGTCAAAGAAAATGCTTACGGGAATCGTATCGATAAACATGGTTTCAAGTAATAGTATTTTCAACAATACTTTACCCGACTTTACTTGTTATGTCTTTTCGCTGGGTCCCGTTAACCAGAGCTCACTTAACCATAACGAGTAAAACACTTAGGTACTTGTCATCATCTGCCCAACCTTTTCCCAACTATGTTGGGGTCGGCTTCCAGTATAACCAGATGCAGCTGCATACCAGTATGTTACATGTAGCAACTGCCTATCTGACCTCCACACCCCAGTTAGTACTGGGTAATACGACACCCTTTATTAAGACTGCCCCCCTTAGTAAAACACCTACTTGTGTAAGATCTAAATGAAGACGGAAAATAAGTGGCAATATAAGAATCCTGCTAGGCTCAAAATGATAGATAAGGTCTAGGCTCACGACGATACATATATGTAAAGCAGTGGTAATATCTTACTTCTGTCCTACTCTAAGCTGGGGGATGGTTTACTCTTGTGGGGAAAATGTTCAATATTAACAGATTAACTCGGTCGGGGATCTCGCTTCATAAAAATAAATTCCAATATTCCCCTCGTTGCTCTCATAACTCGTAAGAAACGGCTCTCGCTGGAAAGTTTAAGGCGGACGATTGGAGAATAAAAATTGCATTTTTACTATGTTAAATTAAGTTTTTATTGTGAAATTTACGGGGTGTAGTAAAAAGAATGTTACGTTATAGCAATTAGATATTTTTTACGGGTTCCGCGACGATATAAATGTTACTGTGAACAAATTACAAGGTCTTAATACTTTGTAGTCTCAGTTATGATTTGTTTATTTTTCTCTTCAAGAAAAATATTTTTAGAAAGCCTCATAGGATGCTTATCTTCAGGAGCGAACTCCTCACCTAACCATAACATATTGTCCTCTAAGAAGATCAAGTTATTATTTGTAAAAATACCCAAAGGTGAAGAAATACGTAAAAAAAATGGCTTACTAAACACGCACTTGGCAAAAACTGTGACCCCCTCTAACGTCTAACTTTAACTATTTAAAAAGGGGCAAACAAACAAATTGACAAGCTTTTCATACACATCATAAAATATGCATCGCTTAACATAAAATAGTTTAATCATTTCCAAATAATGTTACCGCTTTGACAGGTGCTCATGAGCACATACAAAGAGGATAATTACACCAATGTTTTAATAATTTACTCACCTCATTTTACCCCTATTGCACATAACTATATATTTTGAATATAGTTACAGTAAAATAACAGACGTATTTTTTATAACTATTTGTCGGGTTCGCTCGCGCAAATAAATGTATCCAAGGGAGCGTAGACATTTTGCTAGTTTAGAGTATAACTGCCATAACCTTGCTGTGACAATGACTGTCTGGAGTCTCGGAGGAGACAAACATATTATAATTAGCTATAAACTTTTGTGATAATGTTGTCTGTATTATAAATGTGGTTAAACTAGTGCTGTGGTTATATATCAAAATTTCCAAGGAATAATGGGACGGCACTTTGAGTGTTTTTTAACGTTAACAAAGAAACCTCTTTAAAAATAAATTGAAAGGATTATTTTTGCCTCTATATTTTTGTGATTTTTTATGATATATTAGAGGCTGGCGGTTAAAGGTCTACGCACTACGTAAATAAGGGCATGTTAAAAACATGTTTTAAAACCAAAAGTATTATTATTTTAGCACGTTTAGATGAGTTACGTATTTTTATAAACTATAAATTAAATTTTTTCAAAAAAAATTTGACATGTTCAATAATCTTTTTTGTTTTTAAATGTCAACTTAGACTGTAGCTGAAAACATCGTCTGAACTGAAGCAAACTTCAACACATCTTTTTACTTAAACTTCTTAAAATACCGGTTTTCCGTAAAACGCGCCCCAATTTCAGGAACTTGCGAAAGTAGTGTAATTACAGCTTGGCATATGAGACAATAACAACTAAGTACATTTGCCATCAATCTAGTCGTCAGGTAATAAAGCCAAACCCTAGCTGCGGATTTAAAGAATGTGGTGACGAAACAGGTCAGATAAAATTATTCTATAAAAATATCCATTTGTTTTAGCCCTTCTTGCCTAGAAACAGAATACCAGCTGAAACAGAATACACAGAGAATTTGCTATGTATTCCTATTTGCCTTTACTTATCAATAACATGCTTTGTAATTATTTCCGTACTAGATCTAACGCAAAATAGGAACTTTACCCATCTATCAAAGTTTATGAATCGATGATCACTTTGGCTGTTCACGATAAAGTTAGCTAGCCTTACTAATCTAAAGGTGAATGCAGTGACTTCGGAAGTTCAACTTTTGTATGCTTAAATTTTAAGTAGCGAATGTTGGGGAAGTTTCGTCCTGCTCTTGCTCGTACGTCAGTTGTTCTCAGCCCCTTCTACAGAAGTACGTAAGTAAGTACTTGAAGAGGATCACTTCATTTTAAATCGTCTGACTTGTCACTAATTTATTTTCATGCCCAAAGGAGCTCTGTAGAGGCATTGGGCTGGGAAATCAGCCTTAACTTATTAAAAATATTTAATTTGATATAAAATGTTGATAGAATGACTTTCAATACAACAAATTACCATCTATTCGAATTTAATAAATTCTGAGCGAGAAATATGAATTAACCAGATGAATCTCTGTTAATAAAATACCTACCTAGCTAATCAATGTTAAGTCGGATATAGTAAATAATAGACAACATTTTCGCCTCTCTTTACATATTCCTTCAGCACCGAAATCAAGGTAATATCAGCCATATACTATCAGTGAATGGGACCTCGAGTAGACAGCAAGCGATTCTGAGAGAATAATGAGATAATCATCGCGTTTGGCAGCCGGATTGATCACGGCATAAGTCGGGAGCTCCGCCCGTTCCCATGACTTAATCCCTCAGTCGCCGCTTACAAAATCCCGTATCAGTTTTTTGTTTTAGACTACAGGATTCACCTGTGTGACAGTGTGTGTGTTTCTTTTCACATGACATGCTATTGTTAATATTACAGAAACAGGTGTACCTATCTAGTAACTACATAATGTAGTCGTGTAGGTAGAGTACCAAAATTTACTTTCTGACTAAACCGGTTATTGATTAATTTTTGATGAAACAAGTTATTAAAGTACTACGTAGGTACTTGATATTAACTTACTCAACTATCACGATAAGGGGTTCTGATTGCCGCATAAATTCGAGTACCTACACCCACCGACGTAGGTTCTGAAACTATTTTCAATGTTATTTGGGTAGGTATAGGTCCTCGTGAAACTTGCATAGTTCTAGGACATTATTCCGGCGGGAAATAGGTCAATAACAAAACGTAAATACCTTCTAATATATCATATTGAATAACAGTTCAAAACGCGTTGCTTTTGTGAAATAAAATCTGAAATTTGTTTGTTTATACGTTACAATGGTCAACATAGCTGAGCCGTCCACCAACAAAATAAAACAATAGGCGTAAATTTTAAATTGTTAATCTTCATTCTCAAACAAAAACAATTTTGTTTAGTTACCCTTAAAAGTAAATATTATTCCGAATATCGCTTTTGTGTACCTTTTTACCTAAGCTTACGGATACATAATATTGAACGTGTCGTCTACGTTAGTAATAAACGCCGCCATGGACGTGGTATACTTTGATATCTTCTGTGTTGATTCTAATATTAATATTAGAAGTGCTGGCGTTCTGCTTTATAATAATGCAGATAACCCGCAAAGAATGGGTGGGTCAGGGTGTGGGGCGCCCCCTTTACTGTTCAGGCCTAATGGCCCTGTCGCAAGTCAACAAGCCGACCGACGTGCTCAGCGTCCCCAATTAACACGTACCACCTACTGAAAATAAACATGACGAACGATTGACTTTTCCATATTATTCAATTTTTAATTTCGTTGCCCATGGTTTTGCAGATACGGCAATAGAGTTAGTAGCCGTGCAGCAACGATAAATTCATGTTTAACCTCAAAAAAGTATCTTGTTATTATTTTATCTTGTTGAAAAAAATCTTCATACTCCGTATCCAAACTGACAAGGTTAAAATACTACTTGTTCAATGGCATATTTTAGTGTGTCTATTCACCAACTTTATAATATCAAACCAGCTTGATTAGGGACCATTATGCGGGTCATACCAGACCAGAGACAGACTAGAGGCAGTCTAGGTATACGTATACCTAGACTGCCTCTCAGTAGCGAAGTGTTTTTTTTTTAAGAGGTAAGCCGGAGTACATATCTTTAATGTGATTTTATTATTTGTCTATGGGAAACTAATTGTGCCAGTTTCCAAAGGGAAGCCGGTAGGAATCGAGTTGTATGAAACCTTCGCCACTGCTGCCTCTGGTCAGTATGTTAGTTAGTAGTTATTCAAAGTGCTTGACAAGCGTTTCGATGATCTCAATAATAATTTACCTGTGTTTGAGGTATGTTAGTAAATGGTACAATAATCCATCAAGACCAATATTCACTTTGAAAACTATATTCTATGTTGAAAATTTGTAGTCCTATTTCTATTAAAATACAGCATGCGCCGCAGATCGATGTCAAATCGTTAGCACTAGGTGTTCGAAGTCGATTGAGATAGAGCAGGCACAAGTGACCGCATCCATCACACGCCGGTCACACGCTCCGAAACTCCATTTAAATGTCTGTTTTCACGTGTTTAGCAAACTTGTTAAATATTAGTGTACAGATAATGTTTGCGCTCTCTGAATGTCCAAAAATATCGTTCTATACTTATCTCAGGAGAGTTACGAGTTTCATAAATACCTGCTTGAGAATTAATACATACCATTGTGAGTTAAAAGTTATTTTATTAAATAAAAGATATAGATAACATATCTAAGCTTATAAAATATAACAATACTTTCAACATGTCATTCTAAGACCAATAAAGAGTGAGGGGGCGAGGGGCTTATAGAAAAAAAATCCATCAAAGTAGCAGTAAGTTTCCTAGAATAAGTTAAAAGAACAGTTAAATCAGCACTTACTGATATAATAATTTCATCAACTTAAGTTATCGCAGTTTAATTTTAAATATCTTGTCTTTTGCCTTAAAGACCTTGTATTTATTTTTAAAAAGATCAAAATATTATTCTGAAAATTATTATTCAACTTGATTCCAGACAGATTGAAAATCGAATCGAGTAAACACAATTCGCCTTCAGCTGCATATTTATTTGATTGACATCGATCTACAGACAGATTATCCGAATAGTGTAGCGTACCAGCGAAACGGCAAATGCATTATCCCGATCCATTTAACACTTGGATTTAGTATTCCGCGAGCCAATAAAACAGCAGTCGCGCGTCACCATCACTTCCATTCCTATATACATAGGTACGTGGATTACATAAAAACTCAGACACTACGTACATAAATTAAATCACTTGGGTGTACTAACACTACTTAAGTTTTGATTAGTTTTCCAAGAAAATTGCTTATAGGTTAAAGTGTTCTATTTAATCTACTCCGTCAGTAAGTGTAGTATAGCTATAACCTTTGCTCATTGTTCACAAACAAATAATTACGTCACTTTTGACAGTACGGCGGGTCAAGGGCGTTCCGTACATGCATTATTGAGCAATCTTGCAGCTGTTACAGTATCTTCACAGCATTTCTCCAGTATATTGCAGGAGCTGCTAAATTTATAAAGGTCCCCCGCTTCGTACTGTCCAGTTGTGTCCTAAAGCCTTGTTCAAACAACAAACATGGTACTGTTGACTGCGGAACTCAGGTATATCTTACAACAATACCTTATAACTTCCATTGCTTAGCAAATAATTATTTCGATACGTTACCTGAAATAGCAACTGAATTTCATCGAGCACATTGTGTCATCAGGGAATGAATTATAACGGTTGTGAATAATTTATTCAAGCTAAGCCCTAAACCGAATCATCCGACCATTATACGGTTCGGTTTCATGCATTAAACAAATAAACATAATATTATTGACTAACTATAAGCAGACTATAATTACAGAGGATCCGCAATGTTCCAACAGATTCGACTAGGTTTAATATAATCAATATTGTACCTAGTCGAATCTGTTGGAACATCTCACTTAAGGTATGTCCATAATCGAACTGTCAAACAATCAACGACGTTATGTCCGGGAAGGTTTGAATACTAATCACATTAATGTTGCTATAGATATTACCCTTTGGAATGTCGGGACATCGGGCGTGTTGGACATATCGGACGTGTTGGACGTATCGGAAATGTGACAGTCGTTATTCCGAACCGGGACGAATTGAAATTTGATTTTCAAACAAAATGAGTTTCTGAGTAAAACAATCGTTACACCACAAAAATTAATCACGTGTGGTTTTTCCCGTAATGAATAAAACCAAATCCAATCATACTTTGACAATGCGGCCAATTTCACACAATTAGCGCAGTTTCCGAGACATTTCGGGATTCCGTTTGGCTCGATTCCCATACGAAACCAATATTTATATGGCCTACAGATATTTGTTCCGGGAATATGTAGCTGTTTGTGTATCTGACGTACCGACGCGGACGCGACGATACAAGACAAATTCCAGCGAATGCAAATATTTTTAGTCTTTACAATCTTTGTTGAATATAAAATTATAATATGATACCTGTCCCCCGCAGTCCACTGCAATGTAAACGTAGGCTTCTCCCAAGTTACGCTACGACAATGTGTTTCGCCGTCTCCTAAAATATGTATGGGTTGGGTTACTATTTTCCTGGCATCACGGGTACACCAGAATAGCCTCTTATAACTGATTGAGATGCCGCATGCAAATGTATTTTCATACTGCAATGTTGCCTATACACGAACTCGCGGCAAAATTACATACCTAATCAAATTACCACATCTAGAAGGCATTAATACATGACTTGAATAGGACGGGAATTTCTTAATTTAAGCATACAGGCATTCTATCACACGTTCTAAACCTTACACTAGTCTGTAGAAAGATTATTATGGCATGACAATTCAATTTCACAAATACCTCTATCCAAATAAAGGGTCGTCAAAGAGAAAAGTTATATCAGGATATATGTAGCTTTATACCTTTATAAGCCGACTCAAAACAGAGGAGCTCGTGGCTAAATAATAACAGCCGCTCGGGTCAACCTTCAGGTTAAGCCGTGCTTGCCTAGGTTCGTCCGTGGATGGGTGACCACCCATTACATACCGAGTATCCTCCGTGCCTCGGAAACCACGTAAAGCAGTTGGTCCCGGCTGTCATTTGTAGTCTTTCACAGTCGTTACAGGTAGTCAGTGGCCCAAAAAGTATGACAACCAGTCTTACCAAGGGGTATCGTATTACCCAGTACTAACTGGGTTGTGGAGGTCAGATAGGCAGTCGCTCCATGTAAAATACTGGTATTCAGCTGCATCCGGTTCGACTGGAAACCGACCCCAACATAGTTGGGAAAAGGCTAGGCAGATGATGACGTCGACTCAAAACATAGTAACGTGTCAGTTGCCCTTGAATGGAGTTTTAAGCTCGCTTTGCTTTGAGGGACGCTTTGAATGTTAACAGGCTAACCGAAGCTTTAAAACGAGCTTATGACAGTTGCTCTGACTGGGGAATAGGGAAGATTATGAATTCTGCCTGGAACAATTTGTATTCGTCCTAATCCCTGGTGCAACACTTTGACAGAATTTTACCGTTGCGGTGAACGTTCGAAAATTCCCCCCTTTTGCATATAATCATACATCACCTAAAGTAATCAGTAAGTTCTAAGTAAAGCTGTTTTCAAACTTCAAAAGGATCAATATATTAAAAGATTTAACGTTATCAGCCACTACCTTATTTAAATTTTCAACCAGTTTTAATCTAAAAAGAAAAGTAACGTGTGTTTTAATGCAACTTTACCCTAGAGAACGGTCTATTACGAATAACAGAATTCTTGCACAGAAAGGCTTTTGTTAAACCCGTTGCAGAAAACTTTGGTCACACATTTTGGTTTGCGGCAAACCTTTAGTACACTTTATTTTTTACCAGATAACTTCAACATGTGAATATTCATGTTATGCACAAAACTATAGTTAATCGTAATATGATGAGCAATCATTATTAATATCATGTATATTTTGAATGCTCGTGTGGTTAAAATAACAATTGCTTTAAATTAATTTCAAAATATGTTTTGTAACTTAATTGTTGATCGTTTTTTCATTGATAGCGTGTTATTTCATACAATATTGAGTATTATGGTAACAATATTGTGATATTTTGTCATAATCCATTGAATGTCTAATGTTTTTATCATTTTATAACCACAAGGTGCTCCCACAAGCACCATAATGGATCCACCCAGTGGTTCTGAGATAGCTTTTAAGCTGAGATCCGAGTAAACCTTTAAGGTTTACCGAGACCTGCGAAAATCTAAGGTACACCCCAGTAAACCCCTGGGATCTTCGTCTTGTGTACCCAAGAGTTAATTAAAAGGGCCTTTTTTCTCACAGTCAGTTACATTCTTGCTGTTACCACTAGATGTGTTTTATTCTAAAACTCTTATCAATGTTCGGACCTGCGATCTGCATTTCAGTGAGGTCATGTTGAAAACATCTTATTATTCTGCGTATTTACGGTGTGCAAAAAATATTGGAGTTACACATTGCCACATCGAATCCAATAAGAGAGTGGGTAGTTTCCTCGCCTTGCCGAATAGGGAGAAGCTTGCCAGAGAGGAGAATGGGTATCATTTTAGAACAACAAATAAAGCATGATTCGTACTTTACTTTGGTAAGGTAGCAAGACAGATTTCATCATGACTAACGCCATATTATTTTCATTTTACAATGTTGTCCATTAACGTAAAAAGTTTTTTTTTCAGACTTTCTTGATTTTCCTTGTAAACGTTACACGTGTCTACGCTCGATTTCCAGGCACGCTGAAGTGACTGTAATTAGACCATCCTGTGGCCGACCGATAATTAATTTATGAAAATGTTATGTAAACTTGTTAAAATATAGGTACACGTCCTCCGAAATAATTAATTTAAGGGTAATTTCTAGACACTCGGAAGCCAAGGTTACTATCTAAGCTGGCTGAATGTTCTAGGAAGTTGTTCAAGGCCTCTTTAGCTCCTCTGCAGCTTGTTCTTATTGTCCAAACCAAGATCTACTTAACCCTGTGGAGATTTACATAGGTGTGAGTGTCATATATTCGGTACATAGCTATTCATTTTACTGTAACAGAGCTCGCCAGAATAATTATATCGCAGTATTATGCAGACTCATCCACAAAATAATACGTATTATCTAATTAGCTTATTAAAATAATAACCTTAATTATATGTGCTGAACACGACAATAGATTTATCTCAACACAGCATAATTATGTTGGAACCAAACGAAACATTGAACATAATATTGAAAACATGTCCTGAAACTGTTAACCTATATAGGGATATCTAAATTTTAATAGGTAGTGTAGGTATACTATTATTAATAATATTGTCCTATTACAAATTACGGTAAATTGCTGGAGTTTAGTGAGCGGCGCACTAAATTAATTACAAGCCATAAATAATGAGAATCATCTTGTTAGATCACAGATAACTAAAGCTTAGCCTCAGTTCATACATATGTATTAGGTTATATCCTACGTATTTACATATTCATGTTAACCCTAAGATATATAATAGCATTTTGAAAGAATGTACCTTTTATTTAGCTCGGACATACATGAAAAAAACAATCATTGCTAAGAAAATCAATCTTTCTCAATGGTGACCATTTTGTGTGGCTGGTTTTTTATATAAGAGCGTTTAACGTCTAAATGGAGAAATTTAATGCTTTTTTGTAGCTTAAACTTTCAGGTTCGTGTTATAAAAAATGGTAGTAAAGGTACAAGTTGGTGCCAATCTGTCAGGCCGGAAAACTTTTTATCCCCCTATAATGCCGACCGAGAACGATTCCGTAAAGTAACAATAAAAAAATAACGATAAACGCTATGAGGTCTAAATTTGAAGAAAATTACCCAAGACCTCCATTGTTTGTAATGGCTTTCTTTGTGCTTTAAAATTAAATTTGTTTCTTGTTTGTTGTACGGAACCCCAAGGTGACTGCGGCTCGCACTAGATACACGAATTTTATATTTTGAGCTTTGACTTGAGAAAACTAGGTAGGTAAGGAACATAATACTTACTTCAAAGTTTGGAACTAAAGTACTTGTGGTTTTCTTATAGTCATAGGTCTTGCCCTATTATTTTCAAACTCAGAAATGGGCTAAGGTTTCGTGATTTTCGTTATTCTGTGTCATGTATTTTTTTTTTGTTGTAGATAGAATTAGTATTTTGACTCGCAGATAGATTATAGCATAGCTTAGCCCAAGAGTGGGAAAAAAGGCATAAAAATAATAAAATAGAAGTGCACTATTTCCTATGATGATGCTGTGTTGTGATGTGCTACGCTGTAGGCGATGCGTAGTACCGCTACGCTAGCTACGCCGTCGTAGCAGTTCCTGGGTTAACGATTTGGACAGAATCTTATAATTTGTATATTCTAAAGAGACATTTAAATTAGCAAACGATTCTACGCTTTCAAACGAAGCCACACCAATCGAATGGAATAAGTTCCGTCGCTTAACTTACCCAAATCCTGTTTGTAATTACTTTGACTGATGCTAATCTGTTTAATTGCACCTCCGCAAATATAAGGTTCTCTCAATACTGCTCGAAGTTTCAGAAGATGTTCAGAATTTATAAACAAAGGTTTATGTTAAAAAGCAAATTCATTTAACTTGAGCAATAATAGTGATAAGATATTTTTGTTTATAAAACCATCTAAGTCGCATCCTTAAAATACAACATCGAGTAACGGTTTAGATGTTTCGCTGACTCTCATATTTGCACCTGCTTTCAATTTCATCTCGTCAGCCATCAAATTCTGAATATGCAGTCGGTGTTTACGTAAATTTACATTTGCTCAAATATTGTTTTTAGTTTTAGTTTACTTGTTTTGCGTATCTAGCTCGTATTTAAACAGCAACCGTGTCTAACCGAGATTGCGGTCATATTTACGTTACGAATAACGATGAAGCTAACTAGACTTGTAAAACATAGTTAGGCTGGTAGACGTCGGCAGTAGGTTCACCCGTTCACCGCAACCAGACATGGAGCGTGTGTAATGAAAGGTTTCATTATAATCAAGGGCCCGTAAGTATAACTATTTGAGAGAAGCGAGCTAATCACGGCGGCACTTAAAGCCTTTCCACGCCCTAAGTGATGCAAACGAGGAAACTTGGGGATCGCAAACGGCTTAGACTTCATCGCATAACTTTGATCGACACTTCAAAGTCAAAAGTCAATTAACTGTAGTGAAAACAGAAAAGGTTTCTTTGACGCCGTCTATTTGTTATGATAACATTTTCTGTTTGGTAAACTAAGATAGTTGGCGGATTATTTATCGAGTTTATAGTATCTTTGGTTTGCGCTAATTTGTTTTGTTCTGAAGAAAACTTTTACAAAGGTTAAGGAAGCCCATTATGAAGTGGGAAAAGGGAAACTTTAAACTCATTTGTTTCTTTTGAAAAGTTATGGAAATAATATGCTTTTGCGTAAATATTATGGAGGTAAACCATAAAAAAAGAAGAAAACGAATAATGGAAAAGATAAGAAGATGGTTTTATGTGTTGGTAAAATTACGTATCTACTAGGATACTGACCGTCAGATTTGTGCTTATCTTGTATTACCATGCCTTTCATGTCAACTGTATTAAGCTTCATAAGACTCTCTAACACTACGCCGCGGTGACCGCTTGGCAGACGGATAATGATCCCAATTAGTTGTTATTAACTAACAGTTGGTCGCTATTGCCCATCGTCTTAAAGTATTTCGCGAGTCACCTTTTACGATGGCTACAAGAATGGAATGGTTGGGTAGTTGCTTTGGAAATGGTTATAGTAAGGTTTTGTGCACTTTTTTTTACGGATGGGAAATCACGCTCCCCCCCGCAAGCCCCTCGCTCTGGGAGGAGTGGAAGGGAGTGTCAGAGTTTTACTGACTAAAACCCATTCATGTTTCTTCTTTGCCCTTTGTGTTCCAGGGCCGCGGTATCTCTTTCGAACAGTTTCGCAGCCCCGTCAGGCATCGGCCCTTCCTATTTGCTGACATCTCTTTGAAGCGCGCGTGGTACACGAACGCGCCGTCGATACGGCTTGTCGTCACAAGACGGACGGACGGCGAGCTAGCCCATTACTCACCGTCCACAAGTCCACGCCTACGGTGGCCGGTAGCCACGACGTGGCCCCAGGTTTTGTGCACTGACTTTCGGGGAAATAGGATTTAGGGGTATGAAGAACAGGGTGTAAAGTTTCTAACCCTCCGTTGTCATCCGCGTTGTGTCTGATGGGCTAGTACCCGACGGTTGTTGTCGTTGATGAGGCTTAACTCGTAACTTTGATAGCACGACGCAGGATTTCAGTTCTAATTTGCGTCATAGATGCCGCTAGTGCTCTTTCTGTTAATTTGATCATGTTCGCTACAAGGGCTTGAAATCGGTTGGTATAGTTGCACTAGCATAATATTTGGTTGCTCGATCATAATCGGTTCTTTTTTTCAAAACAAGTTTTTCCATTACAGACTATTTCACAAATGTTTACCAATAGCGCCATTCTCACAATGACAATTAAGCACCTAAAGGTCCAAGCAACATTTTTAGGTATCTTTTCAAACTTCATCGTCTGCCTGCCTTTTTCTCTATTTTTGGGTCGGCTTAAGCGGATACAGCTCAGGTTTTTTACATAGAGCGACTGCCTGTCTGACCTCCACAACCCAGTTATGTACTGAGTAATACGATTTTGGTAAGACTGGCTGTCAGGCTTTTGCGCTACTGCTGACTACTTGTAACGACTTTTCGTACTTACTATCTTAAAACGATGTTCGCTCGATACCTTCTTATTAAACTCTTCACTAATGTTTCAGTCTGACCCGTCCATTCCTATCGCGTGCGAGAAACGTGTTAAATTAGTAAAATAATAAAGAGACCCTTGCCTAGCTTTAGCGGTAATAGCAAGATAATAATAGCCACGTTTACAAGCAACAGTAACAACACATTTTTAAAATTGATCCTTCATTTGATATGTAAGTACGTGGAGTTTTCGTCAAAGGTAGACCGTACTAAAACAGAAAGTGAAGTAAAGATATGAAGTACTAGTAGAAGAATTCGTCATGTTTATGTTCTCCATAATAAGTAGGTAGGTATTTATTTTCACACCTGTGGATATAGCTTGGTATACATATTTATACCTGTATTAGTTTAATATAATATAAAAAAGCTAGGTGATGCTGTTATATAAAATAGGAAACAAATTAAAGGGAGAGTAGTGAATATTTATCCTTAGGTTGAACTTACAACAATATAAAAAGATATCTTATTAAAGCCTTCTAACGTTGCCCAACAGATTCGTCGAAAATGTTAATTGAGGCACAGTAGTGTTCGCTCGCCGCACCCCATATTTATGTTCTACCTCCACAACCCGCGAAAAAGCTTTTTAACCGTGACCGACATACAACACAAAACAGAAGCCCGATAAAGGTATTCTCTTTTGTTGTTTTAGGTTCAAAATCAGATTTACAATCAACTCGTTCAGGCTCGCCCGGGATCCAATACAAGCCGTATAAAAGCCAATAAAATAAACTTCCCAAATATTATAGTTATAGAGGTGGATCGTAGATAAGGCAGCAGATATCATCTATCGCTCCAATGTAATGATAATCCTAGTCGGCTCTGATTCCGTAATGAAATTGGCGGCAGTCGAGAGCGATCTCAGTTGATTAATGTCAGTCTCTTTCGGGCTCCGACGGAAATTAAGCTTCCTTAACGAAGTTTATTGCACTTTTTGTTAACTTGTTTCCTAATTAATTTGCAGCAACAAGTGCTCTCCCAATGTTCCAGCGGATTAATCAACACGGCGAGATGGCCACGTATTTATATAACACTCCTACAAAAAATCTTAAGAGGATTCTTTATCTTTTCAAAATTTCAAGAATAACGCGTTAATGCTTGTTCAGCGCTGTAGCGAAACTTTTCTAAAGATAAATGTGCCTATTGTTGCGATTGTGGAACTTTGCAAATCACTCTGTGAGCTTACTCCAATGGAATAATCGGCTAAACTTTTTGTAAATGCTGGCTAACCAATTAAACGAGTTACTGTAGGAAATTGTTACAGTGGCCGACGAAAAATTATTTTCATCGAACTCCCGCAAACTTCGATGGATGTCGTACTGTCGGGTTTCGGAACATGAAACAATCCGATGGAAATACCTATACCACGGCCTTCAGCCTCATAAAAACCAATATTGTAACAAATATTTAATATGTGATGAATAGTGAGGACGTGAATGTGAATAGGAAATGCGTAGGCATCAACCACAGCGTACCGGAGCTAAATTCTTTAAGATAAGTTAGAGATGTCTGCGAAAGAATCTCATAAGCTGTGCTCATAAATCACGTACATACATTTCACGTGGCTTAGCATGTTTTAGCTTGTAGCTGACGATTGTAAATCTTACCTCTTATTATTGTGTTTATTCGGGAGCATCGTTGGGGAACAGGAACGTTACAGATAGAAGTTGAAAGCTCGCCGATCACGGCCCATTACACAGGTCCTGGCTCCGGCTAATAGCCGACCGCTAACTTCTGCTCAAGTATAAATCAGGATAATGGGTAACACTTATAACCTTAATTCAATATATTGTTTCAATGTTCTACGTAGGTATATGGATAGGCATTAGGTAAGTCGTTTAGCTCTACACTTTAGCCGGACCATTTTGTTCGTAAAGCTGGGTAGATACAAACTACCTTTCAATAAATACTATGAGCACTTACTGAGTAGGTTTACTTACCTATTACGTAATAAAAATCATTTGATAGAACCGTGTAGAAGCCAACGTGTACTATACGTACTTATATACCTATTTCTTTAATAGTTGCCAGTTCTGTTTATGAGAAGTTTTTCAGAGTAAATTCTCAGAATCTTGAGGAAAATTCTATTTATATTTTATTTCTAAAGACGACCAAATTAAAAACCTATTAATGATTAATTGAATTTTTACTGATCAATAAAATAACCATTATGTGAAAATGTTCCCCTCTCCTAGCTGCCCACCATTGATACCGCCTGAATAATTAATTGGCCTTTCAATACATTGAGTAATTAAGGATAAGGAAGGATACGTCCCGCCGCCAACGTCGCCACCGCCGCCGATACAATATACGGTGTGCGGCGGAGTTTTAGTCTATTCCACAGCTAAATCCCACCGGACTCTATAATTCTATTTTCGGTATAACATTTCTACTTTCTTAGAAAATAGGCATTGAATTAAAAAGGTTAAATAATACCATTTAAATTGAAAACATGCGTAAACAAATTTACACATAAGAGTTAGTTACGGCCTGTTGTTCTTCAGCGATTTGTAATTATTAATTTATCGATATTTCATAAAAGCAAACAGTTCAAAAGTGGAGTGGGTAATACACGTATTACTTATTCACGGCGGAGCCCCCTCGTATAGGCTGGATGTGGCTGGTGAAAGCTCGTAGACCATTAACGCGTCCTCACACATCCCCCGCAAGCTTATGCGGCTGAAATCACTGTTATAAGTAATATCAAAGGAATGGATTGCGATGTCGGCGCCGGATCAAATATTTGGCGAACAACAAAGAACTTGCCGCGTGTATCGCCTGAGCCATTAATCACCCTATTATTGTACGCAGTGGCACAAAACGCAATATTGCCCTTCGACCGACGTCGCCGCGGCGCTCATAAACACACTGCCGTAATGACCTATTTAAGAAGAGTTAAATGAAAATCGATAACCACAAACTGTTTAAACGGGGACGAAATTTAATTAAAATCAAATACAACTTTTGCATTTTTATGACAATGGCGCGCTGATATTTCAATACATTCAGCAACAGACATTATAATATCTATAAATTGTTTTACACGATTGTAAAGCGAGAGTCAGCGGCCGCTTGTGGTGGGTATATAAAGCACGTTGACACTCCGTACAGTAATATTTCAGAACAGGCTGTCGGGTGGAATTCGGTTTTATTTTATAAAGGCAAAATCCTGCGAACGACGACGCTATTAATTAACCAGAGCGTGACGTCAACAAGTACGTACGGAATGACCACTATTTCTTGTGGGTTGCATTCAAAACACAACATAGTCCAGAGAATCCAAAAAGAAGATTCAATCAATATACAAGGTGTAAACAGACCCTTCACGAAGCCGGCGACCAAGCATTCTGTACACCAAACTAAGTAACTCTACGCAAAAAATATAGCTGGGAAACGATTTTTTTTTTGGGATGAAAAATCACGTTTTATGGTAAACCTCAATGTAACGCACTCGAAACTTAGTGCTGATGGATTCTTTAGCAGTTAATTAAAGTCAATATAAAACCTTTAAAAGAGGTATTTAAAAATAAAACTTGTAAAAAAATCGGAACTTTGACCTCCAATATCTCCGTAACTAGATGGATCAGATCAAAAACATGATCGCAATGACGGGGAGAACAAGTACCTTTCGGCTTCGTTAAGGGTCTTTTTACACCCTTTATATAACATCAATTACTGTAGTTGTAATATAACCATTGAAAATATGTATACGAGTATGTCAACAAAACAAATTCTTTGCAACTCTGAAGCTTTGACATCCTTCTAAATAAGTACATTTAAAGGTATGGAAATTGGATGCAATTCAAATGTTTTGCAAACTGGTTCGGTGAAACAAATGTATCAATTTAAATAATGTCTCCATTGGATTGAAGAGATCGGAAAGGGAGGGATCGGATACGGGCTTTAGGCATTTACTTGCTTGTATATTGTAGCTCATGTTTGTATATCCAGAGTGGTTTTATACAGACAACGTTGAAATCTTTTTTGGCTCACGGAATATAGATCAGCTAACTTCTATAAATTGTAATTCAATTTAAACTCAACACAGATTAAGCACTAAGGCACTTATCGATTAGTGTTTTATTAGGTCATGACACTTTAACATTATCATGTATTAACTACCAAGTTATTATCACCTTGGGCATGAGGGAAAGGTCAAGTAATTATTTGACCTTTTAATTGCCTGCTTGGTTTTACAAAATTATTACAGGTGGAAACAGAGACTAATTGCCATGGCGCTCTTAACAGTCTTTAGTGAAACTTAACGAATAATTCCCGTTACTTTTCAATAGCTGTTCTTCTTAATTAATCATATAAGAAACTAATTAATTCCCTACAGTGAATTTTCTCCCTCGTCAAGCTAGCGCCTGAAAAAAATAATAGCTACCTGCCGCGGAGCCGCGGTACACTAGCTTGCTACGATTAATTTATAAGATAGTGTCTAGCATGGCTACAGGGCGTAGACCTGACGTAAGGCAGTTAAAAACGATACTGCAATTAGATTATTTTTGTAGCGATTCAAAGAACTACACACGTTGTATATTGATATGGTAAAACTACGTTTACGATATGTACGCAGTAGTGTACCTACGCAGCTAAGTTACCTTTACTGAGTAATGACACTTGAAACTAAGTTCCTTGGTAGGTACTTTGCAATATAAATTATATCCATGAGTCAGCATTGGCAAGCAACGTTTGATTTTGGGGTTATTTGCAAAGCAGCCGGCACTAACATATATGGACGCGCTCTCTTTTACCAGAGCCCCTTGAAAAGGTCTTTATCGGTCCATAAAACTTCTTTTATGCTACGCGAAGTTTCTGTAGCGAACGGTAAGTTGTTTGATGGTCACCCTCGAAAATAATTTTCCAAGCCCTCCTTCAGCGCCGCGATCGATTCACAAGTTACTGCCGATAAAATAAATTCTATATAAAATAAATTCTGTTATGATCCCTTTTACTTTTTACTGAAAGCTCGCCGAACGAGTAATAATAGGATGATCCAAGAATGAATGTTTTCAATAAGTCGTCCTTTTTGAACTTAGTTTAAAAGATTTTCTTTTTGTATATGACTAAAAGGAAATGTTTGGTATTTCAGTAATACGGTTAGCTTTCAGTAATTTTGTAACACGTGTATTTCACTTGGGCAGACTGGTAGACTCAATCATTTCCATATCAACTTTTATCGAATATACATATAACGCACCGTATATTATTTAAATATATTCCTGGCTTTAAAAAAAATGCTTTTATTATTACATCATACCTTTTACGCATTCGTTAGCCTTCTTTTTGGTGAACATTATAACTATTTTCCATAATAAATTGACAGCAAATTTTAATAAGTTTACACAGCAACCTTAAATTAACCTTCTATTTTAGAGTTCCGTACTCCAAGGTGGCAATGGAACTTTTACTAAGCCTGCGTCCATCATCTGCCTGTCTGTCGCAGGGATGTATCTTCAATCCGTAATAGGTAGCAAGTTAATCACATAATAAATACAAAAAATATGAAGGCTCTAAATATCATTTCTGTGATAAAACCAATGATATTAGAACGATTCGCTATGTTCATACTGAGCGGCGTTCAAATATCGTTGCGTTGTTACGACTGCCATAGATGACACGGAACGTATGATACAGAAAAAGACTAAACTACTACTAAGAGAATATCACGACAATTTTCTGATTTGTCTGCAACAATTTGCGCGCGCTAGTACAATATCTACCTCTTTTTATTTATAATATCATTGGTTAAATAAAACCCCATAAAGTCGGACTCGCGCTTGATCGGTTTTACAACATTTTTCTGTCATAATTGGCTCTCAATCATAAACCTCACGGGGACTTGATAAGTGGCCAACCCACAACTGACATCTCAAAAAAACCACATATACCCCTTATCAATACGTTTCCCAGGTACGTTCAAACCGCGATTATGAATATTTTCACCTTCATAGTAATTGGCTACCCCTAAAGGCTGATTACGCTTGTTTATGTTCACCATTCATGGAACGGCCAACGGGTGCTATAGACATCTATGTACCAACACATATAATGGTACTTACCTACCTACGTCATGCCTGTGAACGGTCCCGGTAATGACAATAATCGACTCGTCCCCTATGACATTGATATGGGAAAGGTATGGCTGTACTTACCTACGACAGTATGGGTAGATGATTATCTGCCTACCCCTTTGGAAAGCGATATACCTACACAGATTATTCAGAATTATCAGAAATGTTGTTTTCGATATAATAACATTTTGAATAATATAGCTCATTCGATTAATAAAACCTTTGTCACTCGATATTCCTCTAAAATATACAGGAACAAAGTCCCGGGTGCACACTGTTTGTTTTATTTACGTTCGGCAAACACATCGCGTCAAATTTTATTTCGGCCGTTTATTGTCAGCGTCAATATTACCGGCTCTACTCGGCACCACTCCACAAAACTACGAAGTACAATGACTACATTTTTCATTTTTACTTGCCAACTTAAACCTTGATGTCCTTTGCTAGTCAATGGCCTTCTAAATACGTACTACCACAGTCATAATTACATGATGGAAAGAAAAGATTATGTAAAAATTAAATGCTTTTTATTTTTTAAACTCAATACGAACCCAAATTAAATTTTATATTACACACAGGGGCTTAAAAATAAAGCTCTTTGTTTCATTTATTATTGATATTTGATTTGATTTCAGCAAATCAAGTTACGGTTGGAGGTGTCATTCGGATGGAGGTTAGGTCACGTCCGGGAACATAAAACGACACTGGTTGCGCGGCCGTAAAGGCGTCATATCATTGAACGTGTGTCGTAACGCGGAGAGGGCGCGGTGAGGCCTGATGCCTGATACCAATTGTGTGACTCCGTCAGGTCGATAGGCGGCCATTCACTTCCTTCCAAAACATTCTAAGAAATCGTTCTTGGCAGTATTTCATTTCCTAAGTTTGTGCTCTGGGTACCTACAGCGGGCTTATTCACCTTTTTGTTTACGTTTCTGATATTCAGGAGTGGCACTGTGCTCCATAATAGGCCGAGTTTTACTGGAGTAGTGCTGGGCTCCGGAGGCGCAGTGCGACGCGCGGCTGGGACCGATTTCGTGGTCCGCTGGCCGCCACACACCGGTGACCAGAGACAATGGCAGCCGGAGCACTGCCCTCGCGTCTCGTCGCACCGACACACAAACTTCTCATTGTTTCTGATTAATCACGCATAGCAGTTTAGATGATCCGCTTTATCAACAACACCAAGTAATTGAGAACCATTAATTGGAGCGAAACCTCGTGATAAGTATGTTTTGTAGGAGTGAGCAATTAGGCCGCTTTGGGTGTCAAGCAAAACGGATATAGAAACGGAATCGGAGATCTAAAGATAAATGAAACGGAGGCGAGCAGGGAGTGAACGGGCAACCCATTACGGGAGGTATCTATAGCGTAGTAAAATCTGAATACTTACCTGTTGTTTATCCGGTTGAGCAGAGGGATTGAGGCTCGATGGACGTTTCGTTTCCGCTCGATGTTCGCTCCACATTTATTACAGTGTTCATTCTTGCGCATCGCATCGCACTTTATTGCCGCTTTGCCAAGTTGTTTGAATGCAATTATTAGAAAAGTTTCATGTAGACGGTTTTATACATTTTCCCTCTAGTATTGTGCTGATATTGTGTTCATATTTCCGTCAGTTTAGACATAATGAGAGTAGGGTATGGCATTGTTTATTGAATTTGCATTTTATAAGCTTTATAGAGTAAGCATTTGCACTGCCTGTAGCTTTGGATTAAGAGTGAGGTACCTACCCAGGTCGTACATAGAATTAATAACGCAATGAGGTATCTAATTATATAACCTCTTCGTGAATCTCAAAATAACTACCAAAATTATCCGAGTCAAAGTAAATTAAAACTAGGAGTAGAATAGCTGGGTGATAGGTCGAGAGGTAGAGGTTAGCACAGGCGGTGTCATTGTCTGTGGTAGCTGAAACAATTAATTACTTTTTGGTTGCGGCGAGCGCCACTAGCGAGTTGAGCAACTAAAGTGAAATGTACACACTTGAAAACAACAGTAACTGGTTTAATTTATATAATTAATTTTTACTTATTTTGTATACTTGGGGTGTATTGTTATTCTGAAATAGAACTGGGCAACTGTGAAAGTGTTGACGGATAGAGCGAGACATCGACTGACTGATGAGCAAAATAATCGAGAACTTTGTTACCCGTCCGCCCTTCGATATTACACGAATCACCTGACTCTCGATTGTGACTACAGGGAAAGTGCAAAAACGGTGTCTTGTCTTTAATATTACTGTAGGTGTAGTGTATAGGTGTAACACACTAACAATAAATTGCTTTGATTTTTCAAACAAATGAATTTATTACGTGTTTCTTTTAAGAACCTTCGGATTGAATTGGGCTGTTGGTCTTCTAGCTTGGTAAGAATAATCATTTGGATCACCATCCTGGTTAAAACCCGTCAAGCGTGAGTCAGTCGCGCACATGACGGGTTCCTACACCGCCGAATTTTTAATCATCGTAACACATTTATTGTATGAGTCATAACTTTTATTTTTAAATTTTTATTATTTTTGTTGAAATGCCGATACTAATACACTGTCAAATATCAAGTTTCAATCTTTTGGGTCCAAAAGAAACAGCCCTGTGACAGAAAGACGGACGAACAGCTGAGCCTTAGTAATAGGGTCCCGTTGGCACTCTTTGAGTACCTAAGGAACCTTTAAATTGGATTTCATCGTAGAAACAATATCATACATACATGTGTGGGTACTCTCATAGTCATTTTTGGTAGTAGTTTATAATAGAATAGCTTTCAATCGATAGGAACAATTTAACGAAAACAAATTGCTTTTCAACTTGTTTATAAAATATATTAATAGAACGTTAACAATAAAATACCTAGTCCCCGGAAACTGTTCTATTGTATTGCCGGAATTCAATGAATCCAATAAAACGATAAAATATTTGTAGAATATTTAATGAAGTGAAATAACGGACTTTTGAAATGTAAATAATCTGTTTTTAATCTCATGCCTGAACACATAGTAACTATTATTATTGGCTAACGTATTTGGGCTATGAAATCACTCAATGGAGAGCACCGTGGCCCAGTGGTGGCGGCCCCGACTTACGCACAGTAATTCATGGGTTCGCACCCAGGCAGGCGTATTACTTTGCGTAATTTATTTCATCACCACTGCTCTTAAAACGGTGAAGGAAAACATCGTGACGAAACCGGTACGTCATAGAACCAAAAATTCGAAGACATGTGACATGCTACAAGCCCGCACTGCCTGCGTGGTGGATTATAGCCCATTCCCTCTCTAGAGAGCAGGCCGTGTGTCCCAACAGTGGGAACATTATAGGCTGAGTATGCCAATCACTCAATGTTATTTTGTAACTAACAGGTCACAAAAGTTTAGTGCGTTATCAGTATCATCAATTAGGCACTCGCCAAAGTCCATCGTAATACCTTAATTTTGATCTTTTTGTTTAATTAAAAAAGAAGACATCACAGACAGTATTCTGTAAATTGAAAAATCAAAGTGCGAAAAGCTCGTTCAAAATTGTATTCATATCACACAGCCATAAAAAATGCAGTTTTACGTTACTAACAATTCCAGTTTTAACGAGTATCTTCCTGTATTCGCCAATGGGTCCACATGATCTCATGCCCCGATTTCATAAAAAAAATAACCGAAAAAGCCAGATCCCTGTTCGTTACTTGTTGTTGGACAAGGATTATTTTTCCCGGAATTTCCTGTGATACTATGACAACCTTAATTATCTTCAGTGCGTATCGCTCGTGGCACGTATAGGTGAGTACTTCTGAGGAATTAGTTCAGCTGAAAAAGTTGAGAGCATTCACTTGTAATGGAACATGGAGCGCACTCAGCTCACTGTTATGGAAGAAGATTCAAATATCAGTATTTTTACAATTTCAGTTTTTCAAAATAAGTTACAGTTCAAAGTCTTCAAAAGCCAACGGCAATCAAGATCCCTGAAATATGTAGGGTAGCTTAGTTAAAAGTATTAAATTTGAGGTGAAATTATTGCAGATTGCAGCATATTTTATATCTTACCGACATGACCCGAAACTAGATCAATCATCAATCATGTTTGCAAACTAATGTTAACAAAATTCCTTTAAACAATTTAAAAGTTAAAAGTTCATTAATAATAAAACTGCTAAACTGTATTAAACTACAAACAGATAAAACTACGAAAACACTCAATATATCGTTCTACATAACGAAAGGTTCGGTAGTACGAATACTCTGAAACCATTTAACCGATTTCGCGACTGTACCCAGTGAAGTGTAAGGCATTTATCACGAAAGGTCGTATATCTTTGCATAACGATACAAAGGAAAAGCAAATAAAAAATAAGCTTTGAAAAAATGTGTTAATATTTTTTGCGGAACACATTTGTTAGACAGATGTAGAAATTTTATTATTTATCGTATCTAACACAGTACCTGGTTAAAAGAAGGACTAACACTACTACTGACTAATCAATAGTAATTATATTTTTATTAATCATAATTTATTACAAAATTATAAGTCCCTTCACTAAAAGTTTTTTTTTTTAACCAGCCTGTTCTGTCCCACTGCTAAAGGCAAATGCCTCCCCCATTTCTTTCCAGCTATCACGGTGTTGTCTAATCCCTATGCATAACTAAAAGTTACTATTTCTAAATTTAAGTGCACTATATTTGTCGTGACAAGACATCAATGTCCACCCATTGAATATACCTATTACATCCATAGGTACATATTGCCTACATACCATTTCTATCAAAAATTGAGGGGCACGAAAATTTAGCTCAGATGATCACAGCTAAAATTGCGTAAAGGTAAGCTGTGTAAAACACCGCCTAGGACGTTGAAGTTTAACAACCGTGACATAAATGACAATTTCACTAATATTTAGTAAAACTTGATTACATTATGAAACTTTCAATTACATTCCAGCGATGATCAAAGAAATACCTTTGTCTAAAACTATGTAACACGTACATCTAAGTATCAATTTAATTTATTCTGTACAACATATTATGTAGTCTCCATCGTGCATCGCCTCAAATTTGTAACACTTTGAGAAGACAAAGGCTTATACTTGAGTTTTGCCATAACACTTCAAAGACACAGTGGTGTCTGTGGCACTCTATTAACTACAGTTCATTACCGAGTGTTTTCAACTGTAAATGTTCAGATAGGTGTGTAGGTAGTACTGCTATCATGCTTTGACGTCGTAGTCTCTTTTTAACCGACTTCAAAAAGGAGGAGGTTTTATGTTCGGCTGTATTTTTTTTTTTTTTGTAAGTGCACTGATTTCTCGGTCAATTGTGGATTGATTTTGAAAATTGTTTTTTTATTTGAAAGACTATACTCCCAAGTTGGTCCCATAGAAATATTGTCATGGTACTCTTCAATAATAGTCAGCAAATCTGTCGTGATTGCTGCAATCGCTTGGATATTTTTAATTGGAAGAAAAACAAAGCTTCTAACTTTCATTAAAACAATTTACTTGAGTTCTTCATACTGCGATCAATATTTAATGAACGGTAGTATAAAACTCACTGCTCGTTTAAGAAACTGAACGTCTACCTACATCATAATCCATATTCAAAATGGCTTTATAATAAATCACTAAACAACAGTTCCCTTAATGTATTCAAATCCACAAAGGTGCTGTCTATTATCCTTAGCTTACCTTAAGAGCCACGTTGCTTGAAAGTTTGATTACTCTGCGAAATTAAGCGATGGGCGTTATTAAATTGTCATTAGAAAAGCATCCCGTGGCCGTGGATGAGTCATTAAGTATGGTTCTAATGAGTGATTTACGTGAACTGGAGTGTGCGATGTCACACTCGCTACGGAGGTGATGTATGCCCGCTACGTTACACGATTAATGCTTCGCCTCGCACGGAACTGAGCAACCTGTTATAAGAGCGCTTTCAGCCGTGAAGTTCGGCTACACGTCCCCGTTACCAACGTTGACGCCTTACGCGAAAACCACACAGGTCGCGGTAATGTACTTGCCAGAACACTCCATTTATATAAATTACCTTGTACCTTGGGCGTCACTTAAAAGCCAATCACCTACAATTTTTTTTTAATTATGCTTTTGTTATAACAAGTGGTAATAATATTGAACTCCATTATAATAATAGAACGATACGTTACAACAGTAAGGTAATCAAGTTTAGTAAGAAAAATAAAACGCGCCGTTTTCATTGTGTTGTATGATAATGCAAAGCTCGAAACAATTCTGAATAATATAACGACAGCAAGTGAATACGCATATCTGTGCAATTTTCGGACAATTAACAAATTGACGCATTTCAAACACAGTCACAACATAAACGTGCGTATTTAAGATGTGAATCAAACACAGGCATTATCGAATCATACGCAGTGGGATTTGGATCGTGAATCACGAGTCGTCAAGTAGAATTCGATTGTAATAGCGGCACGGCTGAGCGCGTCAGCGGCGGCGGCGGGCGGCGGGCGGCGCCCCGCCTGCCGATAATGAGCCGAGATACGACGGAATCACACGACACGCCGCTTTCCTCGCCGCCGCCGCCGGAATAATTCACCGTGCACTCGGTAAAAAATATGTGAACCGAATTTGTCTCAGTTACGATAAAATCGGATTTCACCGGAACGGAAGTTTGTCGGTCTGGTGAAGCTGCTTAAACCGCGCCTGCACAGTGCACACACTCGCAGTCGCAGCGCGCTGCTCTCCGTAATGAGATGCAATCGATTTTATTAATTACGGGTATATTAACATAAGCACACAATCATGACAAACATTGGCAATGATAATGAAAAAAAAAAATCTGTAGAGAAATGTTATTACTGTTATTTATGTCAATTACACTTGACACCAACACGCGCAGGGTACGAGACTCAATCAAATTCAAGTCCCAGGTATTTTGATCGGCCTTGTGACAAGGTCAAGTGCGTAGCACTCACAATCGGCACGTGTATGGCCTGAACTCGGACGAAGCAGAAGAAATGGAGCAGAATCTAAGCTAATATGGTTCGGTGGTTTCTATCACCTCTCAGGGCAAAAGCCGGTAATATCTTGTATATTTCTATGACTTAAGAGCAATGTATGATTTAATTAAACCTAACTACAAATGAAATCAAGTTTCCACGTCGAGCAAATTCATCAATGTTAATTAAAAATTCGTAGTAGCCCGCTTGTTAAACACAAGCTAAACTCCTATAATCGAGAAATAGCAAACAAAATCAAATCAAACTTCGGAAATCGAATCACATTCAAAGTCAAAGTTTATTTAGAGCAGAACCATAGTAACACTAGGCGGGGTACATAATAAGTTTATACTGGGGAACATAAGGCTCAGTTCACATTAGGTGAGGCGCTGACATCGCTCCAATTACCAGGCGATGCGTTTTCCGATAAAATATTCTATGCTTAAAAGCGAAACAGCATAAAACCTCCGTTGTGTTCGCCATTGTAAGGAAAACTTATATTATTACCGACGTTTTGTATCACTAATGCGCAACCATTTAATGTAAAAAAACAGCAAAAGACATAACAAAAAAAAAGCTTTTTAAGACTTTTGTATCATGTTTTATTTATTAAGATTTTAAGACACACTAAGCGTGGGTTTGGCGATCAATGGGAAGTAATAGTTTCAGGTAAAATACTAAAATTCAGCAGCATCTGATATAATTGAAATTGTCTAAGTGGATGATAATAACTTTATAAATAACACAGTGCCGGCTACTTTTTAATTCAGATGATATACTGATATCAAAATCGTAGTCGAACCGGATTAAATTGATCGGCGCCCCACTACGATCATTGGCGGACAGTAGATGTACAATATTATACTTCACCCTTTCGGGTGGTAGGCTTACTCCTCGGATTAGGAACGTAAGCGGTAAAGACGGGTTATAAAATAATTATTATAAGTAAGCCTTCGTAAGTTAGGGTGGACAGAAGACGGCGCTTGTTTCTTTAACAAGATAACCACAACTTGATAAGTAGATCAGAGTTATCTTTAAATGAGACTGAACAATTTTCTAAAAAATTACATTAATAAAATTGAAAATTATGATTTTATTCCGGCACTAATCTCACTTATCCCGTGACTGAAGTGGCTAAGACATTAAATATTCAAAAAATGTACTTCATAAGGAAAGAAACAAAGACAAGAAGTACATCCGTACTTTACTTAGCGACCAAGTGCCGCGCTTGAACTAATCGATAATAAAATGTACCGACCTTATTGTTTCTTATGCTTAGAATCAAATACGAGTTTAACTTCTTTGTTGTTTTTTCCTTAAAAAATTAATATAATCTAATTATTTATTCCAAAGTACTTTCAGCTCATAATTGTGGTGTCTTGCGTAGTCCAAACGAATAATTAACAAGTAGCGTGAACAAGGGGTAGCTACTCAATTACTCATATAAACATAGT
Organism: Noctua pronuba; assembly: GCA_905220335.1. Classification (NCBI taxonomy): domain Eukaryota; kingdom Metazoa; phylum Arthropoda; class Insecta; order Lepidoptera; family Noctuidae; genus Noctua; species Noctua pronuba. Next base: position 10,596,699 of record LR999903.1, on the reverse strand, counting down.
ATTATATGAAGTAGAATTTTAGCCGTTTTGCGCTCCGCTTTGCTCTCTCAAATAACTGTGAGGGAAATATTTCTTTTATGGATACCCAGGAACGTTATATCCGCATTTTCTCTTAGAGTTCCACGTAGGCCCGAAAAATATTCCGGAATTATAATGTCGCTTCATTGTCAACATACCCGACATACCCACGTTAAAGCGCGCACATCAAACAATGAGTTCCAATAAAGGACTAACTCCCAATCATACAGAATGAAACGATCAGAAGTGATCAAACAGGATTTTCTCAATTTATCATCTTTTAAATAACGGTCAATGTCCTCTTTCTCGTCAAATCTCAACAGATTTCAACATATGGTGAGACGAGAGCTTACGCCGGGGATTAGGTTCAGAAGCGAGGGTTAGCTTATTGCCTAATATCTTCTTGAACATTTTATGATCTGTTTTAATAAAATATAAATCTTTGTGTAATATTCTCAGAATTTAAACGCTATCTACTCTATGCCTAACCGCAAAATAAGAAAGTAAAAATAATTTTCCCGAACGTTGAAATGGTTTTCCCGAAATAATTAAATTCATAATTATGAAATAGTTTCTAGGTGATCTAACGACAAGGGTTAATGACTTCGTCCTTGTCGTTAAGTCCTTAAAAATAAATATTAAGCTCTATAATATCGTACACTGTATATACATGACGTATAATTTTATTCAACTTGCATGTTTTAATATACATACGTATTAAAAACTGGGGGCTCATCGTGAGGGTTCAAGCGTCCCTGCGAGTGGGAAAATTAAGGTAAGTGCCAATAAACGTGCGGAACCCGCGATACGTGCGAACATGGCGTTGTTGTCATTTTTTTATTTAGCAACCCGGTCACGATGAAGACTATAAAAGTAATTGTTGATTTCTGTGAACATCTTTCTCTATTAAAGGGTAGTTTAGACGCGTGCGCCCTCCGCGCGTCTAGCTATCTATTTATCTAACTACCCTCTTTATGGTTTTCCTCGCAGTGGGTAACAATTGTGGCCGTATTCCTTATATCTTAAAACGTAGCTAGACGTAAGCGATAAACGTAGGGAGAACACCCCGGGGACTCAATTCCTTGTATATTGCACGCGAAAAATCTGTCTGTCAGCTTGTTACCTGAGGATTTGACATAAAGTGTTATTTCTACAGTAGCTAGCAACTCTCCAGAGCATTAAGTATGATGATATTTCCAACTTCTTTTTGTTTTGTTAACTCCACCTAAACTAAAAGTTTGCTAGCTTCCACTTTGTATTTTTCTCATTCGCTGACTCTATTCTCTGTGATACAATTCTCAGATTAACTTACAAAAATAATCTGCCGAATGGGGATGGTAGTAGCTGGTAATATCTGAAACTAATGATGTCACAGCTAGCTAATCTGAAAAATAAATCGAAGATTCAAAAATGCAGGTGGTACATACCTACCACGATGATCCTTTTTCGACATTAACCCAAGCTACACAAGGGCAAAGTACCGACCTATATCAGTCGCTTCTACTAATAAGACGAAAGTTCGAACAATTACTCTTCAATTTGGCCTTTGACTTGTCAAACTTGGCTCGAGTTGAAATTGACTCGATTCCTACCTTGATATGCAGAGACAGAGCGTATCTCGATTCATTACGTCAACGCTTACTCATTAGTGTCCGGGAAATGTGCACTAAATGCCAAAGGCAAAAGGTTTCATATCCGGTTCCAGTTACATACCGATCGCTTTGTGTAAAACTCGTGTATATAGGTATGTACCGTACCAATACCATGCCAATACCGTAATCTTAGTAGCTTAGCGTAGGAGACCCTTATCCGCTATAAGCCTGTACTGGTCAAATTAGCCTACGGATAGGGAACAGGAGCACCATGTAACCATTTTGTAACGAAGTTCTACATTTTGGGAATGATTCGATCGTTTTTGAGATATTAATTCTGCCCTTCTTATCATGTTCCCACTGCTGGAACTCAGGCCACGTCTCTGTAAGGGGGAGGGGGAGGAGTGGGCTGCAAACCACAGACAGACAGAATGAAGTGTATTATAGTTTAGGGTCACGATATATTGATCGACGGCGTTTGATAGTTTGTCCATGCAAAAGAGTACAAACTATGGGAAGCCCTACCAGTCCTGTCGCATCAATGTGTCGTGACCCTTAATTTGATATCTTCATTTGAACCTGTTCTTTAAAGTTGAAGACATCTATTCAAGTCCTATCTGATAACAGCTAAAATTAAACTTGATTACTCGTCCCATATTTTGGTTTAAAGTGCAGGTTACCTAAGGATAATCACGTTAAATCTTCATTGATATCAATTGATAGCAATTCAGTAAATCATTTCACAATAGAATACTAGTAATTTTAGTTATTGAGTTGAGAAATACAACGAATAAAACTAAAAACACTTAATTATCCTAGATTTTAAAAGACTAGCAACCTGCCCCTTCTTGGCTTGGTTTTTACGCCAAAATGATTCCTTTACTAAGTGTATTATTATTGAAGAACCTATCCCGAATATATTCTCTAAATTATGGTAAAAACCGCAGTAAAATCTATTCAAATTAACGCGGTCACAAAGCAGACACTAAAAGCGACTATAATAAAACAAAATAAACAAAATGGAAAAATATAGAATTGAAGTTGCAATAACTGTGTTGTAATCACAGAATTAGATAAATAATTGTAATCACAAAGTATTCGATTTTCTGAAAACTCTTTTTAAACCGAAATCCAAATAACAAATAAATAGATGGTTAGCTACTGCTTAATGTTTTTTAAAATTGCTTTGATTATGTATTAGTATTGATTAAAACCTGTAAATTAAAACAACAATAATAGAAAATACATTTATTCGCAGTCCAAATATTACAGATCTAGTATTCACATACATCGTATATTTTTTCAATTATTCTATAAATAACGTAATAAAATAATATAAATAAAAGCTATGTATGTATAAGGTTATTTCTAATGAGCTCTTGTCATCAGCTGCTTACTTTCCCGCACACGTAACACGTATAATGAAACAATGGTCTACTAATTGTCATTCATTTTATTACGTTTTCAGTTAATTTTCCCTTTCTTATATTTAATACAAATGAAAGCTAATTCGACACAGAATTAATATAAAGATAGGTACTAACCCCAATGGATAGGTATCGGAGACAGGAAAACATATATTTTTTGTGATACCGACTTTGTTTTTGCCTCCACTCTAAGCTAACTTCAGCTACGGATAGATTATTCTGCATTTAGAAATCCAATTATCGTGTGTTCGAACACAATGTGAAACGGCGAGTTGTTTCAGAAAATACCTGTAAACCAAGAAGACTACAACTTCAGGAATTTTGCAGACTGTATACTTGTTAACATACAGTCGACAAAACACTTTCCAATGCATCTATCAAATCAATTTACGCGCCTTTGCAATCGCAATAATTCCACAGAGCTTTCAAAAAAACACAGTGTGTTATGGCAGTCAACACAATGAATGCAGCACTTGTTTTAATGCACATGTCACACATTAATTATATTAACCCACACATTATTTAAAATAACGCACGCCACCACCGTTTAATATTTTAACGCCAATATTATAGCATGTCGGTATCAGTCAATCAGATGGCTGGAACTTTGGACATAGAAAGCTTACATGGGGAAACAGGCTACTTTTTATCCCGTTTCGTAATCCCCGTGGGGTCCGCGAGCAGAATGAATTATTATTTCTTTTTGTTGTTCCGTCTCAACGGATTAATAATTTTACGAGAACTTCAAATCTACGTGTTGCTGCTGATAAAACCTTGTACAATAACGGTGTTCTTGTTTTCTCTAAAGCATTGCGATAACAGGAAAGCTCTGACAGATTTTTTGTAATATAGGTGGATTATGTCTTTATTGTTCTCCTATTACAATAATAACCTAGTTTTCCTTCCTTGTTGACCCGGTTTGAGAAAAGAAAGTATCGGATAAACATTTACACAAAAGTCAACTATTAATTAACAAAAAAAAAGATCCCTTAAAAAGCTTTGCTTCCATATGCTTTAAGATAAAAAAACTGTAAATCTTCATTGAGATAAAATAAATATTATGAAATCTAGGTCTAAAGTTTTGAATTTTACGCAGACCAAAACTATCAAAACCCTTTTTATTCATTTAGAGCTTCTTTGTGGCTATACGTCATACCCTATAAAAACATGACAAAAGCCGAATAACATTAAAATAAAAGCGCATGTAACTGTTTGAAAACGAAATGTGCTTTACAAAAGTGCAAAGTGGCGTTCTCTTCATGTCTGTCCTTTAGGGAAATGTTATATCACATGCAATAACAAAACTACGTATTTTTATATGTTTATTTTAGACGATAAAACTGGCGTCGCAAATGTTAAGTTGAACTTTAAAAGAGTATATTTAACGGCGAGTTTTGCCTCGTGCCGCAATTTATTGCTTCGCCAAGCCGATTCATGTTTGAACACTCGCTTTTATTTTTAAAGTGTATTGCTTTACAATTGCTGGATAAAATGGTATAGCGTTGAAAATAGACTTCTGATTGCTTATTTTTTCTACGTTGCTAACTCAATTGTTTATTGACAATTGTTTGTGGTTTTATTTATTGTCCTTTAACTTTTTTGAGGCGGGAGCGTTCGATTTGCATGAAAGCCTTTGAAAAGGGAGAGAGCTATAAAGTCTTGATTTTTATGGTTGACTGTGCGTATTTACCGCGCTAGGGAGCCTTATGGCATATGGGCTTACTTTCCTCAAATAGCTCGACACAAAGTCAATAAAGCTGTAAAGTAAACATCAGCAGCGGTTAAATCATTTGATGAACACCGCGAGCGCCACATTCACGCAAGCCCCTAATCAAAATTAAGAATCTTCCGACGTCACGCAATTGTTGCCTTTTAAGGGCTTGCAGTGAGGCAACGCCGCGCGCCGCGCTAGGCGACTGCCGTCATTACTTTAGTCCACTACAGGATCGATAAAAATTTACTTATGCATACTGGGTCTACCCCAATGCCACTTGCAATGATGGATGGAACATTACTTTGGGCTTCGCAGAAAACTAATACTAAAATGGCGCAAGTTTTAACCTCTATAACTTATTTTATATGGAAAGTTTTAGTTTTGGGTGCTCTTAAGTGAATATGATGTTTACGCACACATAGGCACGTACAGAAATACCCACACGATTTTATACATTTTTACTCATTAATTTAAATCGCCAGTTTGCCATTTCCTGAATTAAATTAGAAAACCTGCTAATTAGTAAGGTACTTATAAACTGGAGCTACACGGTGGATGTGCCAACATAAATTCACAAAGAATGTGAATAACTAAGACATCACAACTTAGGTAGAGCGTGTCGAAAATTGTATGTGCGGTCATTACGCTTTTAACTTTATTTTATTTGTTTCACAGCCATAACAGTTTGCACACAATAGTAAATACATCTAATGTTGTGAAATTCATAACTTTTATGGAAACCGTGAAGAATCTTACTTTATGAAATCTGTCGGTAATGGTTAAAGTTTTGATGATTAAAAAAATTTAAAAGGTCTATCGCAGCAGCTAAAGTGAAAATTCATATTACAGAAGCTTTCACAACATGAAAAACAAGCTATACGTACTTATAAAGCATAGCAGATTGCTTCATAATATTAATGTAACTTTTATAGCATCATGAACAAGAATGTCATACAGAGGCTAATATTCTTTTCTTATTTTTTAACGTTGATCGTAAACAATAAAAGCGAAATTTAAAAAATCACTTTATACTCATACTCGTAAAACGCGACTTACACAGACGAGTTTAGATCCAAATGTCAAGGGGAATGAAACGTACACGCGGCCAATAAAATTATTCTGTTTCTTACGTTTTTATTGCTGAACAATTTTCACGACCATTTTTTCCCTGGTGCCTAGTAGAATAAATTAGAGTGATATAAACTCATGAATCAATCAACAGCCTTCCTCAGCTCACTGGTGGAAATAAAGTTTCCTAACAACGGAAGAAATCCGATCCGTAAAATAAATATGTTGTATCTGTTGTTACCAATAAGAGAAGAAATGTTTGTGAAGTGTGAAGAAGAGATATATAAGTCGGACATAAATCCTAAATCGTTGGCGCGGTGTTTACCTACAACCATTAAACCTCGATCGAAGCTAGATTTCTCGAATAGCAAGGGATAGCGGTTTCAGGCCGAATTTAACAGTATGAAGATCTCTACAAAGCGCAGTTTTCTGATATTGTTCTTGAATTGTCGCCATAGCAAGCTACTCGTATGCAGGGAGCTTTACAAAGAGCGAAATGTCGTCGTCCATTTGGTACAAAAGTTGTAAGTGTAGGAGTCGTTCGTAGGCCGATATCTGGAGCGTCGGCGTCGGCCCACCACTCGCGAGCAATCTGTTTACGTAACAGCCCCGTTATGTTCGGAGAGGGTTCCCGTAGTAGACGTTAAACATATTGCCTCATAAATCGTGAGAATCCCGGCAAGCGCTGTACACCCGTACCGGTGTCGATTTGACTACGTTTCCTTTACGATTCCACCATATTGAGCGATCGGGCTCAACATTTAAATATCACTACATAAATCTACGTGACATATTATAAGCCGTTAAAGCTCAGTCATGACGAAATATCAAATAGTCGCGTTAACTTATGCGAGCCATAATGCGAAATAAACAACATTTACATAGACTAACTTCATAATAAAATTTCAATTAAACATAACATTTTGTTATATTCAGTTATCAAACACGAAGCCCAGATTTCAACGGGTTTCACTTACCTAATGGCTGGCTAACAACATTACTGTTTGAATTAATAATTACATGTGGGTTTAGTAGTTTCGAAATTGTGCTCTCCTTTAACAAACTTCTTTCATATAAAATTATATTTAACTCGAAACATTTATTGAACTGTGGGTATATCAAAGCTCAAGTTTCAAATGTAACAGTTTGCTAAAGGTGAACAAAAACAGCAACACCTACAAGGAAGTTTACAATTAAAATCTAATTAAGTATTTTTACAAACATTTTTATCAGGAATGTTCAAAAGGCCGTTACACCGCGAAGTAGGTTAAACTTAGTTTTGTGGCTAAGTTGGTTCAAGATTAGACATCTACACGAACACGCGAGCGGAGGCGGGCGGCGGGAGCGAGCGCGGGAGCGAGCGCTAGCACGGGGCCGCGAGACATGCTCGCCGTCACACGATGCTACAACTGTTGCAAAATTGCTTTTGTTGTTCGATAAATTAGAAATGCTTCCATTCAGGGTCGTTGAAGTTTTCTTTAGAGGCCGAGCACCATATTTCCTGTTCACCGGCTTTCCATTGGCATGTAAACAAACGATACAAGGGATAAAGGGTTGATATTTCGTTGTAATGACTGGTTTGTGTTACCGATTAGTCTTCGTGTGGGCTACGATTTAATGTACTGTGAACTGATTGAACATAAAAGGATTTTAATTGATGACTGGTTCTTGATAAAGACGTATCGGAGAATGTGGAAGGCCTATGTTTAGTAGTAGAAGTCTTACGGTTCTGTAATGAATATGACGGCAAAATAAACTGACTAGCCGAGTGACGCGATGATTTTGCTAGAGTCAGTGTACAGAGAATACAAGGTGTAAACGGACCCCTCACAAAGCCGTCAATCAAGCATTTTGTACATCAAATAAGTAACTCGACGCAAAAAGTATTGCTGGGAAACAGCTTTGTTTTTGGGGTGAAAAATCACGGTTTACGATAGAACTCAATATAACGCACTCAAAACATTGTGCTTATGGATGCACACTGAATAGTATAGGGGTCATGGAGGTGTTTTAAGTAAAATGATAACGTTAAAGACGTTTTTTCTTTAAACTCGTGAAAATGGTGGTACTTTTACCTGCAATATTTCCGTAACTAGAAGGTTCCCAAGTATGGTCCAAAACAAAAAATAACGCAATGACGCATGACAGGGAGAACAAGTGCCACACCAATTATAATATTAAACGGTTTCAATTATTGTATATAACATCCGCAGGTCTTTCAGTATTTGTACGGCCTCTGCCTACGGGCATTTGTGATAAACTGATTACATAATACATATGGTGCGCACACGGAAATTCAACTATGCTAACCCGTAAACGCTTAAGCGTTAACTATTAATAAAACCTTTATTTATTACATGAAAATCTGCGTCTTCCTGCAAATAAAGGGAAAAAGAGCGCAATGTACCAACTGCTCGTTTTATCATCCCACAAATAGTAAAGCTCTGGGACAAAGGTTTACTGGTGTGCTGGTAGATAGCCGACGTGTTGGCATACTGTCACTACATACTGCGGTTTATCTACTTTTTACCAACGATAGTCATGCCAAAAGTGGTTTTATGTAAATAAGCTCTATATAGGGTGACTGGTAATTAGTGGCCGATACTTAAACACGTGATTGAACTAATGATAACAAACAACTTTCCCAGATAATCTTTTTTTTTAAACGAATAACAGCTGATAGGTCACAGGCGCGTGCGTGCGAATTTCATACGGCAGTTGTGTTATTGTGATAAAAGGCGGTGTATAAAAAAAAATTCTTTGGGAAAGTTGATTGCAATCACAAGTAGACGTATCACGTATTTGAGTATCGGTCACTAATTACCAGTCACCCTATAAAGATACGCAAATTAAATACAGGAATCAATAATGTAGACCTAAAACAGACAAAGTAGGAGAGATATACATTTAATTACAAAGACTTTTTTCCAGAAGGGTTAACAGCTTCTCTGTAGATATTTGGTACTCTGAAAATGAAAACCGTTTTTATCTGTCAGCTTTAGTTTTTGAGATAATATGACATGTGTGCACTTGAGTAGAAAAACACTTAGCAACTACCACAAAAATTAATTTAACCTTCAAAAGCAGCTAAAAGTGATCTTTTTAATGATTTTCTTGAATGAGATACTTGAGATAGGTCTCTTTTCAAAATCCAGCAGTAATCTGCGATCATATGCACGTGTCATCTACCTTTATATCGTTCCTCCATGGTACAAATTTTTTCAACCCGAGATTTTCAGGAAAATGGTCCAGATGAGAGTTTAAATAATGGAGCTTGACGCTCATGTTGGAAACAAGATCTTTAAAAAAAAATAGCATAATATGTTGAGCTAAGTCTTGGTAGTTTTGGTGCTTTAGTATTTATTACTAAGAAAAAATTTCGTTTCTGACACAAATGCTTTCCATGAATTGGAATCGGTTTCATTTAACAAAGTTGGTCGTTTGGCAGAAGGAACATCAGGATAAATCCATTTATAGCGGTGATTTTAATTTATTTCATTTATATAAACAAGGCAAAAATAACAATCATCATGGTGGTTTTTAGGTTCTCGCCAGGTCATCGGCGTTTTAAACTGCTGAGTATGTATTTTTCCATTTAACCATGTTGCAAACTAACAACACAATTTTGTAAAATTGTTTTAGGCACCTACGGCTAGTCCAAATTAAACACTTGTAGTTTAAAGTAGACAAAATAAGAAGTTTTCACGAAGCAAAAACACTGCGGATTATTTAAACATCTTATCTTTGATGTAGACATTGCGTTAATTTTAACTTAACTAATATCAATACTATGCTGAACTCGTAAATGCGCGCCTACCCTCATATAAAACACAAAAAAACTGTGTACTAAAAACTAAAGCTGACACATACAAACGGACGGTACATTTGAATTTACGGTACCTAAGTCTATAAGAAAAGTAAAATACATCATCGGAAAATTTTAAAAGAAAAATTTTATTGCTATAAATGAACATTATGCACCAACGCGTTATGAGCTCTATATTTGTAAAAGGTTGACGAAATCAAATTCTTTCAGTACCTTATGTGCCTATACGTCATATAAAGGTATTACTGAACAAGTTTAATATTACCTTGGAACTCGTGAGCTTTTCGCAAAATTCGCTTTGTTGCGTCCAATAGTCGCGCAAATCTTGTCACCCTGTCCAGCTCTATATTAAATAGCTGCAAACATTTTTCAGCATTAACAACAAAAAGCTCACATGTTTTATAACCCAAATAAATGTTACAGATAAGAAATAAATAATCTGTTGAAGCAATAGACTAGCAACAAGCACTGACAGATTGTTAGGCTTCCTCTAAAACATTCAGACAACCCTTTTCACTAACGTGACTGTAACAAATGGCTCCGGATTTCTCGTTCGTTCTCAAAGCTGCGCAAAAACCAATAAGTACCTCCTTGGCAAGATATAAAAATTATGGCTACGAAACATTCATCATGCAAAGTTGACTTGCGTTCCTCGCGTTTTATTTTTATCTAATTTTAGCATTTGGGAAAGCAAATATTTAACTAAATTCTTTGTTCACTAAAATATTCAACGTTTTCATCGCGCGTACGTTTCCGCCGCAATTGGGTTGATTCGTTTAACTTAGTAAATATTGCCTGCCTAGTTCACTACGTATTCGTATTATACTTTATATTTATGGGCCCCAGTATTACATAACCTACAAACATTATGTTCTTTTTTTGCCTCTTTCCTCTTGAGCACCTACTTAGGCTTTATTCAATAAACATTTTTTCATCGCTTCAAGTTACGGCCGCCCGGCGTCCTTCATGCATATAAATTGACGTAACTGTAGTTTTAAAAATACAAAGCGTTAAATGTACTCACTATTGCGGTGCAGATTAAGGGATTCGTATATTTCCAGGGAAATAGGTATTTTATCTGGAATCGGTTCACGCCTAGCTCGTCTGCGCGACCATTACGAAGGCAGTATGTATGTAAAATAGGTGTGTAGGCTCATTGAGATGGTTTCCCGGCGCGGGAACATCAATAGACCGCTTGCGAGTGTTGAGTCCTCACGGCCTAACCTGCGGCGAGATTCCAATCCACTAACATTTTATTTCACTTACCAGTGGGTAAGTATATTCCACCAAGCAGGTATTGGCTATCTTGATAGCCAATACCTGCTCATATGTTACGTTCCTTCACAGGTTTGATCTTGAGTTTTATCGTTGGCTACGCAGCTCAGCCGGTAAAGGATTAAGTGGGCCTTTAACTTCAATCCTTTCTTTGTCAAATATACCTATTTAACAAAAATATATTTCTGAAGGACTTTCTCCGAAAAATATAAGTAATTTAGTAGGCTACAGATTTCTGCTTTCAATATTAGTTGTTTGAAAGTTAGCTAATCGGAAAATGTTAGGGTTTGTCTCAAACTTTTGTAAGAAACTGTCAAGTTAGGGTTTTATGCTTGTTAAATAAAGATTATTTGCGCCCCAATTTCACGATAATTAAAATTTTCGTGTTTTATTTGTATTTAAATCAGTTGTGTCGAAATGTATTTTGTATATTAGTAAACTCCCCATTGTACCTATGTAATGATTGTGTATATTATTCTGTCGAAACTATTTGTTTCAGCTGTCAAAGTGCGCTGTGAGTGACCCAATATAATGTCACAATCACATCAATCACATTTCCAGAGCAAATACCAAGCACTTTTCTATTTTATATCGTAACCCAAAATTTGTATTTATTAATAAATACGGAACTAGCGGAACAAATATTTGTCTCCGTCTATCTACGCTAGATACAACCGTGTAAAATATCGATATCTTCGATACACGTATGAATGAAAAGAGCACAGCTGACTTGTCGCCGTGGGTTCTCAGGCAAAGGTAAGTAAACTCAGATAAGGGCGGAAGCGAGGGCAACGTTCCCGTCCGCTGATAAAACAACACCTGCCTTATACTCACTCACTGCACACCTATCTAATGGAGCAAAAACTATGTCGATGCGATTTACTCAGTGCGTCTGCGAACATATATATAAACATCGATTTCTTTTTTATCGATCTTCAATGTAGAGCGTACATGGAGACTAGTTTTATTTTTATTTCATTAACTTTGCTCGCACGGTGGAAAAACAGTATAAGAGAGGAAGCTGCAGCGATAAAGTCTTAAGTATTTCCGGCTTTATCTTGGGATTCGTCTCAGATTCCAATTACGCGGTAATTATTGTTACAATCATTATAGCGCTCTAGTAGCAGGCTCTATGGAACAGCTAACGTAAGTAGGTTGAGTTATAGAGTACTTATCATTGTACAACTTTCTTTTCCGAGTGAACAAAGCTCCTAATGATATGCCAGACGTGCCGTGATATCAGCACATGCCGCTATGTACAGCAAATTAGGTTCAAAGAACGCAACGGTTCATACTTAATAATCACTGCCCACTGAGTTGATTTAGTGCAAAATATAAGTACCAGCTTAAGGCAACGCTCCAGTTAATTAGTAATAATAGATGCGCTAGTTTATAGCCACTCTTTTAAAGAAAACTACCTCACTCTTATTTAAATTATAAAAAGTTACTATACCTGTTATTTTTGTTACCGATACAGAGGCCGCAGAATAGCTCTTCGACGTCAAAATCTAATCTCCGAAGTGGTATTACGAAAATATCACAAGAACCACTAACGTCCGTCTCACTGTCGCTCGGCATTTTTTCCCCGAGAGGAAATGGCGTGCAGTACAAAAAGGCGTTGAATGGAAGGCGCGATCGACTTGAGAGCCCTCTGAGTGAGCGCCGTGAGAAGCCACCGAACTCACGATTGATTTACCTGCAGAGAACATTGTGTGCAGAGTCTTGCATCAGTCGCATGACACACGAATCACCGGTTTACGTGCGCACTCTCATCTGGACGTAATCGTCTTGTCAGCTCGTATAATGAAAATGTGCTGCACGTTCATAAACTCACATATTTTGATCGTTGTTTTGATTTTCTGGTTTTATCTTAGAAGATCGACGTATTTATTATATTATCTTAGGCTACTTCATTGTAAATCAATGTTGTACGTTTTTCTACAAATATAGGTAAAGGAACCAAACATTACGGCATAGATTTGTATCGTGTTTTTGATATTTTCAAGTACCTGCCTCCCTATTTAACGGACCAGCAAGAAACTCTGGTATTGTCATGCTGCAATGACGGTTTGCCCACAAAAACTCAAGTCCGATAAAAGCTCGAACGAATTTTCCCAACAAAAAACGCGTAATCACGGAATCGACGCAAAACCACAAAATGGTGACTATTCTTTGAACAGGGGAAAATATCTTTACCTACCTTAGTATCTTGGGCATTAATCATTTTTACAAATAAGATAATCCTTTTGAGGAACATCGATTTGGAATTTTAACAGCATTTTTACTCAAAAACGTAACTCCAATATAATGTCCAAGTTTCAAGCACTATTGTTCTGAGGTTTCAAGTGACATAGACAGCACCATGCGTTCACGGTGCATTCTAGTAAACAGTAGATGGACATAAACTGTACGAAGGCCATCGTAGGAGCGTTTGTAAATAGCGTACATTATTTGGCACTAAGTCAATTCTCTCTTCTCTTCTCTCTCTCTACTCTTTTTATGCAAAAAAAAAAACAATATGTGCAGACTGGCTATTCTAATAACAGTAATTGTAGTCATTTTTAATTTTAAAAACTATTAATATAATCTATCATATTTTTCTTCCCTATTTTTTGTAATAAACCAGTAAGTAATAGGCCAGTGTGAAAGCTCTGGGAACTGTTGCATAAAACCTACTTACCGAAATAAATAGATGTTATTCAATAAGACGTAATTTCCAATGTATTCGATTTGGCTAAATTAATTTTTCAAAGAAGGAAAACATTGCGAGGTTTATACTTATGGTTGAAGATTGAAATCACCTATCCGCCTTGAGCAAGACAAGTGTGGAGATCGTGCTTCCATCATGTTTCTTCGGAAAAAAATCGTCATTCAAGTACCAAAAAAATCTCATTGTTCTGTAAGTCGTTTTCACTCGTTTGCACCGAGGTTTACACCAGTATGTGTGAAAAAAAGTCTTTAATAACTGAGTGAAAGATTTCTTTTTTTTTATTGGATTTAAAAAGTATTATAAATATACTTCCTTCTCATACCAGACTGGCAATTTTAGAAGGAAAAATTTTAGACGCCATTTGTAAATAAAAAATATCTTAGATTTAATTTTTTTCTTTCTTTATAATGGCTTTCTTTTATATTGTTTGTGCGGGAACGTCCAGTATTAGGTATTGCTTTAAAAAAAAGTTTCAACTCACTCAATATTTTACGTTTCTTGAAGCTCAAACTCTAATGCAATGTGTAGAAAACGTCAGATTTTTTGACACATTGCATTTCTATACCATCCCCTGCTCACGTGCTATTTAGTACTAGAAACAAAATTTTAAAAGCGTTATAGGTAACAGTATCTTCATATCAGTTAGTAATTGCCCCAATGCAAGCTTTATCTCAAACAGATATGGAACGAACATGAATCATCACGCTCAGTATAGTCCTAAGTTTCCGAATCTTCTAAGTCTTTATTTGATCCTGATGTTTTTCTCATCTTCAATCAAAAATAGTCTAAAGATTAACATGACTCTAAAGTCATCATGACGTTAACGACGACACGAGTTAATTAAATTTTATAAATAGTTACTTCTTTATTCATTACATTAAAAGCCACACGGACTGAAGCGTAGACTAGACAATAGTCTCATTATCCAGATATGTTTATTATGTATTCATATATTCTCTGCAAATAGACGTTTTTATCTAAAACCAAGAGCAATAAAACGAACCTTAAAATAGTACTCCTTCAATTAATGGAAATAGCTCCTAAAGACCATCTTCCAGCCTTTGAATTGAATTGATATGTTTTGAGTTAAGATATTCCTGAAATTTATGGACACCCCGGGGACGAAATGAACAAAATGATTGGTATCCAATAAATTGTCGGTGTGCGTACAGGAAAATTACTCATGATAATTTATTGTGTTGCGAATTGCTCCTCTCCATACAGATTTAACATTTTGCTTTTCTACATTTATTTACTAGTTAAACAGATCATTGACAAAGAACATACTAAAGAGGTCAATGTTGACAAAATCCCTGTGACTAAGATCTGGTGAAATGTTATTCAAGAGTTATGAAACATATGTGACTAATAAGATTTAGGAGGCTTACTCAATAAAACGCCATCTAGGTGAGTCAAGATATTCCGCCTAAGAGCTATGACATAACTTGCAAATGACGTGCAGCCTCACAAATTAGTCATACACATGTGCATAGAACTGGAAAGGGATTACAAATATTACATTTGAATAAAAATGACTCATTATTTTTATTCAAGAAGCAGACATTTTAATAAAACCAGTTTTAGTTTATCACCTCTTTTTGTTTAGCTAACGAGGTAGTAGCGACAATGTGTCTTACATATATGTAGGTACATAGAAGAATAATTAACTTAACAATGAAAAAGCAAACTTCCCATATTCAAATCTTAATGACTAGACGTTTTAGTACCAGCCATTTTAAATCACAACAACCGACTTCCTACTATAGGATGAAAAACACTTCCTAGAAAGGATTTTGAATAGCACTGAAAATAGTAAAAAAATTGAGAGAACGGTACGCAGGAAAAAGTTATTATCTCAATTACACCTTTAGTGCACCAAGTTTGATGTCAAAGCGACATTTTTAAATGGAAAAAGATATAAAGAATACATGAGAACCCTTCGCATCACAGCCCAGTACTTGCAAATGTATCGACGCTAGTTCGCCTGTACATAAAACTGTGACAAACTTTTCAGTCTACTGTTTACTGGAGAATACATATCAGAGACGAAAAGTTTCGCAGTTGAGTCCGATCCGGCGATAGATGTGTGTTCGCCGGGAGCCTCCTACAGATTACGGGGCCATTTACATATGAAACGTTTCACTGAACGCCTGCACTCGACTTGTACTTTTATCCCACTGTACCCATATCCTACTTATTCTGCTAAATTCGTCTTTATGTAAAACGAATGTGGATACTTAAAAGACCATTCGGAAGATAAGTAGGATCATTTCCTTTGCCATTTTTTGCAGTCGAACTCAATTTATGGCGCTGTGTTTGTACGGTATGTTCAGTGAGATTGTCTTACTGTTAGGTACATCCTGTTGTTATTTTGCATAAAAAGTTTGATAAAATCTTGTAAAAAATACCGGTATCTGATAAATGGACCGCTATTTATATTTTGTTCACTAATGACATAATGATCGCAGACAGGTAGATTTGTCATAATATGAGTAGAGTAGGTATTTACGCAAAGTTCCTATTGTATTGTCCATATAATATAAAGACTATGATGCATCGCTATTAATGCCTTTCACACCTATGTTAATGAGGCACACAAAGCAAAAAAAAAATTTTCAATGTCTAAACATAAAAAATACTTCCTCTTGTTATTTGAATAAAACTTACTAAGTACCTATAATCAGAATTAACTGGAAGTCGTTAATTAATCATGGATCTACATAAGGTCATAGTTATGTTTTCATCAATAGCCAGCTTTAGTTAAATTCGATAAGTACTCGCGTCAAAAAAACTTTCATTCTACAAATTATTTTATATCTACCTATCTATTATCAAATTGATACGGTTCAAAACCGGTTATCAGAAGTTCGTGCCAGTAATTGTTTAGTTCCAAATACGCCTACACGGTCCTGTCCGTTCCTATACCAAATTTATCAATGGCAAAACGTATATACGTATTACTTGGTGGCCTACCATGACGTCTTAGAGCAGTTGTAATCCCAGTGTGGGAAAAAGATGGCGCTAGCCGACCTGTATAGCTCGTTCTCTTTCCCACACTGGAATTACAACTGCTTTAAGACGTCATAGTAACCCCCCAGAAGGTCTACATAGATTCTATAAATTTTATACTCCGATAAAATATCAGAACTTCGATGTGTCAATGATAAAACATACAAGTACAAAACTACAAACTACACTTCTTACGGATTTTTGTTATAGCTGTCGATTTTAATAACTTCTGTCATTCGCAACCGATAAATCGATGAAGCCATATGTCGGAATTCATAGCCCCTGGCACCTCCGCATCTTATTTTATATCACACTTTAATCTTGTCCATTTTTGTACCAAAAAACATTTATTCTTTTATTAGGTGGAACCGAGACGTTTTCCTCGAACAAACTTTGTAACCAAACCTCCCATTTGAGCATGTTACATGAAAAGTTGATGCTATATTTTATTTCTACCCTAATAAATAAGGACTCGTTACTGATTTGTGGTCGGAGGGATCCGAATTTAATCTTAGAATGATTTTATAAACATAGTCCCGTGCTATTGATGCTGTCCTTTAGTTGCGATCACCAAAAGCCGTTCGATTCTAAAATAGAAACTGTTTGATGCTATTTTTTACGATTTCGCCGAACATGTGGGTGTTTATACTTCCCCAGTTTAATGAAAGGGCTTGTTTACTTCAGTATTTTGTATTTGGAACCCCGTTTTCTATTGATGTGACTGTACAGCACTTTAGAATGAACGTTTGTAGTTGTTGTTCGTCAGCTTCTCACCTCCATGTTTTTTTAAGTGCGACACTCGATCGATATTTAGTCTGGCGCCGGGACAGTCATACAGGAAAGACGAACGGACGAGCACCATTTACGTAACGTTCTGTAGGTAGTAAACACAATCAGTCGGTGTCCAATTCCCGACCGTCAGCTATCAAAGTTATCGCAACTGGCGGAGTACTCGGCCGGGTAGGTACTGAGGCAGCCGGGTATAAGGAAGTGCGGAGCCGTGAGGGGAGTGTTGCTAGGGTGCCAGAAACGTGCGTGGTAACGGACGCCCGACCACCCCACGTACAAATCAGACGGCCTCTATTAACTTTGAGACTTTACCTACATACATTTCGAATTGTAACAGTTGTAACTGGTAGCGCGATCACATTTCTCTTGTAAAAATGTCCGAACTGTGGAAGAAAGTTTGAGAGAAAATCAATAGGCCCATTTCAAAATATTTGGCCGAATATGTTACTATAACTTTAGGAATTCTAGAACCATCACATAGCAAGTCAGATTTTTAATTTAGTTCGTGCATACCTACCGTGAACCTACAACCTTGCTCTCCCATCCTGCTTGTTTACCACATGACCGCTCGTCAGTCAACA
This sequence comes from Noctua pronuba, assembly GCA_905220335.1. Lineage (NCBI taxonomy): Eukaryota > Metazoa > Arthropoda > Insecta > Lepidoptera > Noctuidae > Noctua > Noctua pronuba. The sequence goes on along the minus strand of LR999903.1, from coordinate 10,578,690 downwards.
CGCCTTTTGATGACTCCCGTCGAACATTCTGTTAGTTTTGCAGGAATTCCATCTGCTGCTGTCTACATGCTTCAATGGTGTTTTTAATCCTGAAGATCAAGATATATGTGCTTAGAACACTGCATGAAACAACTCCTACTCCGTGTCCTAGGAGTGATAAACTAGAATTGGCATTCATACGAATTATGGAGAGAGACGTTACGTGTACAAACAGTATTGACTTGTTTACGTTTTTCTTCATGTCAACTCATAGTTAATACTTAATAATATAACCATTTGTTCACATTTATGTCATTGTTAATACTCACGCTAAACGCCGTACCCTGTCGTGGTGAGACTAGGTTGATAGTGTTATTAGACTAGAGGTAGGATGTAGAAGTCCACTGGTCACTGCAACCTACAAAGATCTAACAGCTTCCATACCGCAAGCGGTAATGCGATACGGTTTCTCGTTAAAATCCTCTTGAATGCACGATCCTTAGAATCACAATAGCTTAGATCTCCATTTCTACGTAAAGCGGACTCCTTTACATTATATTGAGGCGATCCACAAAATATGATGCACTATTCAGGCTTGGCCTTTATGCTTAGTACTTGCACACAATGTAGCGTGTACCTGCTTTCTGGGTTATATTTTACACGGGGATGCAACAAAGGGGTGGTTTATATAGACATTTTCATCCATCGCTCATATACAAAGCATTATTGTAACAAGCTCCGTTCTCAGATTGCAGTAGTAACTGCAGTGAATATTTGTAGTGGTTTGGTAGTAAAACATAGTGATGGTCGTCGTATGTAGTCAACTAGGTTTGTCTGTCGTCATACCCACGTCATCGTTAAAAATTCTTAGTAAATTAATCATTACTTCATTAGATTATTGGAAATTCAATATTTTGGCGAGCAGTGGGCGTCTACGGACGTATGTTGTACACAACACCCACATTCCACGTAAGCACCATGATAATGGAGATCAATCTAAGCTCAGGACTCCTACAAAGAAATTCCAAATAGAAAATCCAATAACACTTATGACTGTTTTCCCTACTAACACTAAGCATCACCTAAACAGAAAGGCACTCTATGATATTTATAATGCGGCTCATCGTCGAAAGTTAAAATCCCAACAATGTAGTAATATTTTGGCACTCGTTTAGATACCGCTTAATTTTAGTAAACGGGCATTAATCCTACATAGCGGTCAAATCCAGAGACCAACGAGGGAATCAGGCCGTAAGCACACGATACTTCCAATATAATACTTCCATTGTCAAGTTCTGCCCCCTCACCGTATCACAACAAACGGTCAAAACCTGCTCCGTACAAATACGCCCAAACAACGTATTGTTATTGGAAAGGCTAGATAAACACGTCGTCGAGCACCTGAAACACTTCCCTGCACTCTATGAACAGGGGTCAACGAAGTTAGGCGTGTATTGAGGTAATCCCGATCATGTTTCAGGCATAGGTGAACCGGGTTTTCTATTTTCATGTTAGTTTATGGCTGCTTAGATATTTTGTCACCCTCTATACTTTTATGAGACTTTTATATAGTTATACACAGTAACAATTAGTACATTTTCTCCTGAGTACCTTTGCTGTAGCTATAGGCGTGTGGATTATGAAAGGCCTCTGTTGTGCTCAGACCCATCAAATCAGTCTATACTAGGCTCGCCAAATAAAAAAGTATTATAACAAAACTGAACTACACATTGCGTAGCGTCAAAGCGCGCGTAGCTATAGGCACACTGCTACATAATTTGGCTAAGTACTGTACTGGAAGAGATAAAAAGTCCCTCATACAACATTAGACTTCTTATACCGAAGTGGATTTTATTTATTATTTGAGTCTTAGGCTGAAACTTGGCGGTTTATCGTGAAAGTTTCGTGAGAGACATTCTTCGGTGACGAAAACTTTCAGAAAAATATCAATCTAGGTAGGTTGTCCTCTTACGAAAACGACACCAAGTCACTATTTTATGTAAAATTTGTGCAATCAGATATGCAAATTTGAGACATCTTTAAAACCTTCATAACACAACTAGTATTTACTCATTGAAAAATTTACACCAACTAAATTTACATAGAAATGGTAAAAAATTGGTTAATATTCAAATCAACTCCATGAATTGCAAAGGTCAATTAAAACAGATTCAATTAGAAGTTAAAATGTACAAATGGAAACCAAGTTATTTGAAATTATGTAGATAACTTAAAACGTTCAAACAATACATATACATGTATCTAAATGTTGTTTGAAAATCTGGATGTTGCCACATTATTGTTAGGTACTTCCACTTGTGTTATTTGTTACAAAATAAATAAATTCACATCTGGCAACTACCACTCTCAAAATGATTGTTATTTAATATTAATCGAAGATACAACCAAGATTTTAATTTACTCTTTCTGATCAATTTTATACAGATGGCCCTGCACACCTCATGGCGATAAAATTATAAAAGTGAGAGAAAATGTCCACAAGTACGTTACGTACTCGTACTAAATCCACAAAAGTTAATGGAAAAATTGAATAAACTGTTGCGAGCACCATCTGCCAAAATGTGTAATAGAATTAATTCCAAAAATGATTTGTCTGAGTCCGCATGTTTTTCAACGTATGGAGAGGAGCACAGGCTCATATTTTAGCCGTCGCTACTCCATTAGTGACGCGGGAACCCCAACCAATATGGCGGGGTGAATCTGCAGTGACAGGGGCATTCACCCCGCGTGCAACCATCCCCTCGTTTTTGTTATAAAATCAATATATTTGGAGCAGGGTTTCCTAGTTGCAACAAGATACAGACATATGCGTAGAGCGTCGTCGATAATCCCGCGCCAGCATGAAATTTTCCGTTTTGTCGAACACTGTAAGTTGACAATTTATTATTTAAACCAAAAGATCATCCATTTTTATTAGCATCGAAATAAATATAAAGTTATTTCGAAATCCGTTTTCCCTAAACGAGATAAAATGTTGGCTCGCTACCTGCCAAACAGTATTCAAATGAAGTGGTCACACCGTCACATCGACTTCGGTGCCTCGGTAATGAACTCGCCGGGATCAGATGCAGTCACTTGTCACGGTGAGTAATCTTTCACTGGGTGTACTTACGCAGACGCCAACGGACCGAATCTACATGTTGCCTTTCTCTGCCTACATATCTAATTTCAAGTAACATAAACCTATCTATTAAAAAAAAACTAATTACGTCGCCGTGGAACAAACTAATACTCGTAAATTATTACAAAACTACTGGCCTGTTAGTCAGTTTAAATGTCTATTATAAGTGCTACAATATTTTTTACAACTTAAATAATGAATGAGAATGACTTTATCAAGCTTTTAACCGCGTTGATAGTCGAGAAAAAATCGCTTAACATAAAATTTTAATTCATCACTGCTCATGTTTACAACATTCAGTTTACAGATGTTTCATCAATCATAAGTCAGTGCGTATCAGATTGGAGTCCTCGATCGATCGGTTAAAAACAAAGTCTAGGGAAGTGAAGCGATTCGAAACAAAACAAAAAGTGGGAATCCAACGCTTCACAATTTATAAAGGAAGAGGCGAAGAGCCAGAGACATTGGTTTTTATATCTGAGGTAGTATATAGTGTGACCGCTGCGTGACTGAACATCGAAGCAAAAACTCGCCGTAACAATCGTTGCCTCGTGTTTTTAACGTTCCATTAAGAAAGGATTGCTCTCTCTTTGTGGCTTGGCTTTACAGATCTCAAGCCTTAACCGCGCACGTTTTATAGGGTTCCGTGTCAATAACGTGAAAATGGATCCCTTACGGCGGTTTAATGTATTTCTGCCTGACACGCCCGATTATCTATAAACGACCTAATATGCTTTCGTAGTGGTTTATGTTAGGTTTCTGAGTCTAGGTGTCGGTCGGCGCCTTGACTAGGCGCAGGCCAATAGTGCAGTGCAATAAATATCTAAGGCGAAACCGCTAGTGGCGAAATTAAAGGGTTTTTTTAAGAAAAAAATCCTCTGTAGAATCTTCTAGGCTCGGTAGAGTTTTATGTTTACAACTTGTTGGGTTACACACAATATACATAAATGTATTACCTGCCTTACGATATTAGCCACCCATTTATAGTCAATGGGTGGCTAATATAGTAAGGCAGGTAATCTCTGGTGATGTCTTCTGAATCCAATATCATAAACTTTCTTATTAGACTGGGACTTCTTCTCTTCTCCTACATTCACGACAATTAGTTCAGTATACCTTTATGTACGTGAATAAGCTCCACTATAACTATATTAGTGTTCGGAACTAATAAAAACAAGTGTCATAAATCTTATAATAGTAGGTAATATTCACTTTACAGTTATCGCTATTGTGTTTCGTGTAATTGGCGCCGTCTGACAAAGGAATTAGGTGCGGTACTGAAAACTGGCTATATGTTTGTTTTCATTACAGTGTGTTGCTTCCCTGGTATAATAAATTATCCATCCATCGCCTGTCTTACTTATCATTGCCCTCACTCACTTTTACGACTTGCGTCCAATGATAGGCGATAACACTAGTTCTGTTTTTATTTTACTTCTAGTGTTGGGGAAGGAATCCTTATAGAACAGGTCAATATCCTTCTATGTGATCAAAATGTTACTTGGATCACTAATCAGCCTTCTAGGCGTGGTGATTATATGACAATGTTGCCCCAAGTATCATCAGAGCTTTTAATACAAACTACAGGTTTAGCAATATCCGGCCACAGGTTAAAAAAAATCAACTGCTAAAATATTCAACAAAAATCCCACGTATAAAATGAAATTGCATTGCAATTTATGTTGAAAATAATGTCACAATCGAACCGTTATATTTGGAACGCAAATAACGGGTAGTTTTGTTAATATTTACGTTTCCACACCACAGTGGTTAATCAGAATGACATAAAACTTTCATTAATGGTCCTGTGATGGACGCAGGATGTCAATAATGAGTACTTATGTCGATAATGTTGCTGTAGATTGCGTCGGAAGCGAACGATATTAATGATAGTTGTAAATAAAAAGACGTCGGTCTGAACCGGATTCTATTTAATTGTAGTGATTCATTGACCTCTTCCATTAATGCTTAGAAATAAAATTGAATTGATCAAAGACTAAAATTGACTTAAAACGTTAGACTTAGAAAGGTTAGAAAACAAGAAAAAGGTATATTTTCCCGATTTTATAAGAATTTAGCATTTGATGTTTCTGGTTCCAATAATCGTGTGTTCAGTAGCAAACAGCTTTAGCATGAAAACACAAAATGCTAATTCGTTCGCCGACAGTTTTGTAATTTCGTTACGTGTGCGTTTGCACATAGAAATGGCATTCCATTTGTTTGCGGTAGCACGGGAACTCATCTGCCAAATAATTATAAAAAAATTCTAAGTGTGAACATCATTACGTGTAGGAAAACGGACGTAGTTAGTAATAATAAACGAGCTAAATAATGAGCAAGGAGGGAGTATTTAAAACGTACAAGGGCGATTATACATGCTAACGGCCTTTTGCACGCTATCGAGAACCCCGAAAAGGTTCAATATTGACTTACTACAAGTTGGAGCCCTGCTATTTGTGTATCTGCAATCAGTTTTTGGAAACCGCCAATCATAGTTCACGAAAGCCTCCAACCGTTTTTAATTTGCCGATTGAATAGACCAGTACATTGGTTTGTAAAGTCTGCAAAGTTTTATCAGCTCCGGTTTTAAATAAATTAGCTAATCCAAACAGGACGAAACCAATAGTTTTCGACATAAATGTTCTGTTTGTCCATCCGCCTAAGCGCCTAGCGCTATCGCCTCCAGCTAGTTGTTCAGCTATCAATACAAATCAGAACGAACTTTTGCATTTCTACTGCAACGGTTTATGCATCAATTTGGATCTCGAATTATAATCATCAGATAATCATCATCTGCCTAGCCTTTTCCCAACTATATTGGGGTCGGCTTCCAGTCTAACATCAGCTGCATACAGTAGCAGCTGCAGCTGAATACCAGTATTTTACATGGAGCGACTGCCTATCTGACCTCCACAACCCTGTTAGTACTGGGTAATACTATACCCCTGGTAAGACTGGTTGTCAGACTTTTTGGGCCGCTGACTACCTAACGACTGTCAAAGATCTACAAATGACACCCGGGACCAACGGCTTAACGTGCTTTCCAAGGTACGGAGGAAACTCGTTATGTAATGGGTGGTCACCCATCCACAGACCAACCTGGGCAAGCACGGCTTAACCTAAAGATCGACCCGAGCGGCTGTTACTATTTAGCCACGAGCTCCTCATAATCATCAGATCAATTTATGGATTTGGAATTGGATACCAGTTTATCTTCCAATCCGTACTTACTTTTTATCTGTCTCCCAGGAATTTGTGTTTTCAAATTGAAATGTCATGAAATTCTTGGATTTCATCGTTTTCTGTATGTTCCTAAGTATTATGCTCTCCTTTTGTCTTTTTTCCAAGGTGTTTACTGGTTTCGTTTTGCTGTTTTAGTATTAAATTCCTGTGTATTAGTTAATCGACCTCAAATGAAATAGACATGAAACCTTGTGCAAAGGAAACGGTTTCAAAGCAACACCGACTTTATATGAAATAATACTGGAATAACAAGATACCTGTACCGTTACATAATACCTAATGGAAATCGGAAACACCCCCTGGAGTCGAGACTATAGTCAATAGTGACCTTCTGAGATAATTAACTCGAGGTCAATTAAGATAACGCATGAGACCGATATTATCAACAGCCTGTAATATGACGATTCGTATTAATTATAGGAATGATAGAATTCTTCAAAGTGTTTATATCAAACTTGTACTTACTAAGTTGTTGCTGAAATCTAGGATTTAAATAATTTAGATCCTGTCTATCCCAAGCCTCCAACGTAATAATATAATTAGTGATGGTCGGATTAATCTGTCTAAAATCTTATAACTCATTAGGAACTCCCACTTTTCCCGCGCCAACTCGAAATAAACAAAAGAATGGCGACTTAAAGGTTTTTTTGTTATTTCCTTTTGTTCTGTTAATGAAGATAGCGTAACATTCATCTTGTCCCCTTTAATAAAATATATAAATAATTTGTATCTGCGAGCTTCTATACCAAAACAGATGTAAAAATAAAGCATTTTACCATGTTAAGTTGTGCAAGCCCAGGGATGCAAATGTATGCAAAATTATTAAATTTTCTATTTCTGCGAACGCGGCCATTTGGTACAGAAAAAGATAAAAAGCCTTTTATCTAAACCAAACGTTGGATCAGTTAAGATAGCAAAGTCCAAGACACAGTGCTAATTGATGTTAAGGCGTCGGCCAAACTGACCACGGGCCAACGGGATAAGGAAATCCCGGTATTAGCCTTAAGGTGGTTAAGCTTAGCCCCGGACTTAGCGGTAAACACAACACAACCAAAAGGTCGGTCGGATATATGTGAAGTTAGTACACTTTACAGTCTTACACTTTATTTGTGAAAGAAGCTATTATTTTTTCTGCTGTATTTTTTTTGTCAGCTTTCTGGCTGAGGTCGGTTTAAAAGGCAATGGGTTTTACTACAACGAACAATATGAAAAGAGTTGAAGTGGGAGGGTAGGTACTAAATGGAAGTTAAAGGAGACCGACATAAAAATAACCAAATATAACCAACACTGTACAGTAATATTATAATAGGAAGGTCCCATAACTGCTCCACATAATTATATTGGGGATACTCAGCGAGGGATACTCGGTATTGTCTTTTTGGGTCATAGGACGCGTGGGGAGTCTTATTGAGCAGGAAACATTTTATAATTATCGAGGCCCTTAATAAGTTGTCAGTGGGTCCAAACAACTTGGGTACTCAAGTTGTGTCAAGTTGTTGCGTAGCTTGAACCTACTATTTCGGGAGTCCGGGTCATTTAAGCTTAGTTAATTAAAGAGAAACTGTAGACAATTTAAAACTAGATAGTAAAATTATTTCAGAGCATATTACGTGAACCACTAGTTTCTCGTTTAAATAAAAATAATAACCTAATTAAACGTTTCGAGCTCCTGAGCAGTAAGTCGAGGAAATCTACTTTCATTTCGTTTTCCTTTTGCGTAGTATCTAAGTAAGAAAATGTAGAGTAAATGCTTACCTTTTCCGTAGAATTATGTAAGTGCTAGTGTAACAAATGGAACACTTGGAAAACATATGCTCGATTTCTCTAACACTGAGCGACACCAAAATGAATGCCTTAATAAAAGCAATCTGTAAGCTCTGCTCTTCACCGACAGTTGAAATTCAAACAGAGCGATTATAGTTAGGATTTTATTTAGGTATTGCTTAGTGTATATGAGCAACAGACTCATGAAATAATATGTACGAGTACGTACGTAGATATATACGAATGATGATAAACATAGATCTTCTATGCGACTGTGGACAGACGACGCTCAGTTAGGTAACTAAGTAATGCTCCTTTACGAAATTGGGCAAGCTTCGCAAATAACCAAAACGATGGAACATCACCCACCGCTCCTTTAGTGCAGTCCACTCTGCACATCATAAACCTAGAGGATCCTGAGCTAATAATTTGATCTTTGCTAACGATGCCCACAGGCTATGTGCAAAGTCAAACCTGCCCGAACTATGCTAACTCTGAACCCCTAGTGGACTAAATACACACGTAAGATCGTATAACTATACAGGTATACATGTGCTCCTTGGGGCATCAGTCCTGTGAGGTGTACTCAAGTGAGTATATAAATAAACAATAAAATAAATATCAAAGACAAGGGTGACTCAAAGTTTTTCGAAAGCTAAAATTAGACTGTAGAAGCTGACTGTCATTAAGGAAATGTAATTGACATTTAAATAATATCAAATATAATTAAACCTATAATTAGAACTCCATATCAACTGGCAGCAGGCTATATTTGACGGCACGGTTGGCGCAGTGTCTGAGCGATTGACTGCTGCGTTGCGTGTCGTGGGTTCGATCCCCGCACGGAACAAATATTTGTATGGCCTACAGATAGTTGTTCCGGGTCTGGCTGTTTGTGTATGTGAGTTTAAATGTTTGTAAACGCACACAGGACAGAGGAGAAATTCCTAGTGTGGGGCAACGTTTGAAAAAAAATATGGCGACTAAACTCCATAAATACACAAAACCGTATTTTCGTTAGTTAAAAGACTCATCAAACACATTTATGTCGATTTTATCATTCCATGAAATCAGAGTGTGTTGTCGTACAAAAACTCCAACCATAATAATTTTACAATATAGATGTAAAAACGGCCAGGCTTGTTGTTAATCGCTGTTGTTGAACAAGCTCATGCAATATTATCTATCGAAGTGACCACACATATCGTTGATTTCGGCGCAAACCAAAACACATGCCAAACTAATTTATGAGTGTGCAAGAACATTCATCGGTGTGGAGCGGTCGGCGGCGGCACTCCGCCGATTTACCAAATTGCTTTGGGAGCCGATTGGTACCCGATGGAATTAACCATTAATTCAATTATCAATCACAAGCCCAACAACAGTTCCATGTTTGCATTAATGTCGGTATGAGATACCTTTGTAACGTCCATGTCCGGCTCATCACGCGTCAAACCACAAGCGTGGGCCTCTGAAAATTACTCTTTGAATTCTCCTTTGAGACCCACAGAACATTTCAGAGGGTTTACCTACTAAACCATAAGCCAGATTAATGTAGCTCGCAAGTTCTCAATAGATTCAAGCCTCATTTAGCCAGCTTGCATTCTTCAAAGAAAAGAACTTGTAGGTAAACTTTTGTATTTTTACAAGCTTTTTGTTCTGATTAAGTTTATCACAGATGAATTAGCTCTCGGGGAAATCTTGTGCGTCACTTACTCGAAACTATGGTACCCTATAGCAAATGCAATACATACCACCACAAAGCGTATTTACCTAGCGAGAATTAAAAAGAAAACATACTGTGTTAACCCTCGTATTACATTCTTTTTTCATTCGTGGTTGTTAGAATTATGGAAGCCGTAGAACCATAAAGAGTTTACGTCATACTGAAATCTGGTTTTGGCTTTTATAGCGTGGCCTTGGGGCATGGCCGACATTGTTAATTGAATATGTTTTTCGAAGAAGAGTTGCTTATCGGTACTTGCTCGACGATTGAATGGCGGTGTTTTTCATTAATCATTTTGATTAACTTGTAGTGCTTTATGTTATTTTTCTAGTTCGCGCAGGACTTTGATGTCGTTTTCTTCTGTGTCACTATGATACAAATTATGTATCTAGATAATTTATTATTGTCGGGATATTAAAGAGCAAGTGTCTTATCGGTTAGTATTTGTACTAATACGATAGGTCGTCCACCAAATAAAAGGTTAATATTTATAATGGAATTGGATAACTTTTCAGTTCTATTTTTTTAAAGGTCATGTAACATGACTCACGTAACACAATAAAATATAGAGCAATTAATCACGAACCAACAACAACTGATGTTTACTCAAATCTGCAGAAGAGACTTTTAATCAAAAGTGGAATGGAATTGCCACTTTTAATTATGCCAGCACGTGTCAATAACGAAAAATAAAACCTATTTTTATTGGCATTGGCAACATCATGCGCCGGTGGCTTCACTGCCGCCGCTGCCTCCGGCCAGTTCGTCTGAATATAGTTTCTTTTTTTTATATTTTGCTTTACAATGTTCACACCAATATTAATCGATCACGATTCAATCAAAATTGAATGACATGGTGCACCGTCGATAAAGTTGCCGCAGCTGATAAAAGAAATCAGAAAAATTGTGCTATAAGTTAACTAATTAGCGGTTTGTCTACTGAATTGTGAAAAAAAAAACTGTGGCAAAAGAATACTTCACGCTGTTGTTGGTCGGAAATACTTACAGTGCAATTTTAAATTCGCTAGCTTAACAGCCGTTAAAAGTTGCTTGTTTTCAGATCAACATTTAACAAGGTAGAAGGTTAATAGACTGACATTGATGTATGTACAGGTAGTGTATAGGTACTTACTCTTTCAGCTCTAAGTCTAATCGAACCGTTGCAATGTATCTCTCTGTATTTCAGCAAGATCCATAGATGATAACACAACTACAACTCTGTTTTTTTTATATATTTTTTGGTTGATAAAGTTAAATCATCATCATCATCTCCCTGCCCTTGTCCCATTATATTAGGGGTCGACGCAACACGTTTTCTTCTTCCATTCTCCCCTGTCAGACGTCACGGCATCATTTTACTCCTTTCTCATTCATAAATGTTTATAGAAGTTCATTTTGGCCAGTGATGGAAAGTTGACATTTATGAGGCACGTGCGATAATGTTTACGTTTCAGCTCAGCTAGGATTAATACAAAACAAAAACAGATAAACGTCCCTATCGAAATGTCAAAGATAAACAATACCATTATTCTAGGCATAAATGCCAGTTTGTTAAAATATACAAAGTAAATAATCGCAGCTAAGGCCCTCACAGTCTGTGGCAACGATTCCATTTGAATTTCAGAAAAAACTAACCGTTGGGTTGATTTCATCCACATATAATAAATCATAAGAAATCATTTACCTACTTATTCCTTTGGAAATATTCAAAGAAAAAAGAAAAACAACACAAACATAACTTCCTATAAGAAGTATTTGAAGTTATGTTCACAAAATCTAATAACATTGTCTCCAAAACCGAGCCTAAATTCAAACAAACTAGATAGCCGAACGTAAAAACCACTAAGACAGCGAAAGCTAACAAACGATAAAATAACAAACGTTACACGACAAAATATGATAGCAATGAATATACAAAGAGCGAGTCTCGAAAGCAGTACACAATTGAAATATTCAGGCGAACAATCAAGATCGCTCTGCCTGAGTTCCCATTGTTGCCAGGGCCGAAACATCATTATTGTCAGCGAAAGTCTCCGCTTTTACGAGAAGAAAGCGCAAAGCCATTGATGGTAGGTAAATAACGTTGTCGTTCTACAAAATTTTGCTTATTTCAATACCATTGTTTCTCTTATCAAAGTTTCGGAGTTGCCTATCTTATAGTATTCGAGATGTTAATAGACTAGAAAGTTTGGATACTTGTCGACTCGCAATTAATTGTTGCGGATTTGTGGTTTCTAGCCTGTGCTTCTGAATCAACGTATCTTTGACTTCAGGAGTGAATCCTTGATTTCAGGGCAGCAGAATTTTGTGTTGAGTAACAAGCATGTCTACGTTTTATTTCTAAGGTTCTAACTATTTTAGATGTTTGTGTAGAATACCCGTGGGTAGTGTCTAAATTCTTTAGCAATACTCTAGACTAGAGAGGTTTGCTTGAGCAAGCGGTAGACTAACTACCTACAAAGTACGTTAACTTTCAGTTTTAAACTTTTAAGTCTAGGCTCTAGAAACAATATATTAGAATGTTATTCCAACAGTTTTTTTAAGTTAACCACTTATATTTGCTAAACCTACGTTCCCAAGTAGGTATCTGATAAATTCATGAACACTAGAGCATCTATAAAAAAACTTTGAGACTCTTATTCACAATGGAATAATAGTAACCAGTGGGAAAATCTGATCATTGTTAGACGGGATGTGAACTTGCATGAATATTAAAACAAAACATGAATTAATAACTACTGCAGTGGGTAAAGAAATATAAAGTATATTTTGAGAAACAATGAAATCAAATTGTTTCTCTTGTTATGAAAGATAAATAGGCTTGAAGCCATGTTCAAGTTTGGCTTGTACCTACAAACATCTACATGTTGAAACGTGTCTAGACAAGCTTTACATCGATATCTCAGAACGATAAAACTACAAATATAGTAGCCACGTTCTTGACTTACGTGTTCAAAAAGAAACCTTAAGAATGCCTTTGACCACTTCCCCCTACAAAGTGGTAAACAATCATGATGCAATTTAGCTATACTTATAGACCTACAGTAATATCCTACAAAAGGCCACACCTATCTATATCATCCACCCTAACACATTCGTTTTTTATCCGGTGGACTAATGTGTTCCTATTGCAAATCACTTTAGAGATAGATTTTCAGAATAAAACCTAATGTACTATCTTCTCGACCTGGACATGTTTTAAACAAAAATAAACTATACTACTGCCACTAAGCCGGACATTTTTTTTAACACAAACGGCGAAATCCACAATAGGTGATGGCTTTCGCCTTTTTATATTTAGCAATTCTGAATATTCATGAAGAATAAGTAATTCTAAAGTTTTATATTTAAAGCAAAAATGGCAGTCTGTTAAATCGAAAGCGATGAAAACATAATTTTATTTAACCTTATAACCTAGAACGACTTTTTTAGTTTTTTTATTGATGTCGGTCAACTTTAAAAAGTCTAGAGTAGCTTGGCCCAAATGTGAGCATAATAACTACAATTTTTCGGAAAATAAGTGGAACAATTGATGACTACGAAACTAAAGATCTTCATAATCATTGACAATAAAATATCATGACCAGTTTCCTGTTTCGCTCAATAATTTCCAGTCATACATCACACCTTGGTGAGGTCCGTAAGTTGGAAATATGTTTAACATACCTGTATACCTTTCAGGCATTACGTAATGTATCTATGTCTATAGACAGTTATGAATGATTAGATACGTTATGTCATAGCATTATGTTCACGAGATGCTGAAATAGATAATTTCATTAAATAGTATCTAGTAATTAATCCATATTAGCCCCAATATTTCGCCTGTGCCAAAAATAATAACTAGGTACTACCAAAACAGTAGCACAAAAGTATTAAAACACGCTATTAAAATCACAGATGATATTTCTGATAAAACGACACGATTCGCACTATTTATGTAAATTTCAAATTCGTTGTAATTCAATACTTTGCCTTAAAAATCTTGTTTCGAAATTCTCACCTCCATTGAACCCGTTTAGAGTTTGGTTCTAATAAAAAACTGAATCGAACGGAAATGAAATAACGTTAACCGGTTTTTCTCCGGCGGGTTGGAACTTGGAAGGTGCGCTTCAAACTTTTTTCTCTTTTTTGTCGCCATGACACTGGCTCTCCATAGAAAATATTTTAAGTCGACTTTATTCTTGTATTGACTTCTAATGGCACGTATATTAAATCTAGTTTCCTTCTGAATTGTTTATTCAGATTGTGATACACCTTTCGATGCTATGAATGAACAAGCTAGCTCCAACCGGTTTGTCCGGATACGGTGGCTATAAAAGTAAAATAACCTTGTCTGGAAGGAAATTAGCCATCTGTTTGCAAATTTTAACTAAAATAATTTACAATGTCTGGCAGAGGCAGGCAGGTTTGTAATAATTAAGTACCTACACTCAATTACATACACTAGCCTACATTTGATACCAAAAAAGCAGGTGTACGACCTAAAATATTCATGTATGTAGGGTAACCTAATGATATTTAAATATATTTAAAGTTGCTTACAACATAATATCCTGACAAGTAAAGAAGTTTAGTCACTTACATTTCCATTAGCATGGTCATGGTAACTCTCTAGCGGGCCTTCGACGAACATGCTGCCCACGCCATCCTGTCTCAGTACGTGGAGGCACTTTATGCATGAGACTAAGATAAATCATCATGTGCCGGTATAAGAATGTCTTTGATATTGACGACAAATATTAATATTATTCAACCGCCACTTCATGTCATTGCGTCACTGGGCACTTTTACAGACAGCAATGACATTCAATCTTTGACTCATTCAGGATGTAGATAGTGCTAGTGCGAAGCGATCAGGTGGAACTAGGTGAAACTAAGTCAAACAAAGTGTACATTTTACAATCGCCTGATTTATTTTTTCCATTTTACTGCTAAAACTCTTATTCCTTTTCAACATAAAATTTACACATTCATTATCGTACATTGATTAACATTCATCGTGAATTACAATAATAGTAATATCTTTCATTTATATTACTTTCAGGGGGAGTTCAATATCTTTGGATAGTTCGTGTATGTCTTACACTGTATAGTTATTATTAATATTCATGTAACATCTTATTTGAGTTTCAACAATCAAGATATAATTATATTCAGTATTTTAATTATTTGGCGATCATAGACGATACCATTCCATATCACGTTATAATTTACACTTACATTCTTCAACTAATCAGTCGCGGACCCATCGCACTTGGATCCAATGTAACTTTCCATTAATTATCTAAATAAATTATATGATACAAAAAATATTACACTAACAACCTGTTTAAGTATAAATTACACATACCTTACGTATAAGATGATTTCTAGCTTAGGATACAAATTTACAATTTCTGACATGTCATCTAGATATGCAAACAATGCGTTCTTCTATCAGATTATACATCAGTAGCACAGCCATCCTGAAAATGATCGTCGGCCGAGGGCCTGGTGATGGTGAGCACGCGCTTGAGCGCGGCCACGGGCGGCAGCACCGGGGGCGCGCGCTGCCACACGCGCAGCGTGCGCGCGCCGGACACTGGCAGCCCGTAGTCAGGCGGGTAGGGCGCGTCGGCCGCAGGCGCCGGGCTGGGCGCGCTGCCTGCGCTCACCGCGTGCGACCGCGGGAACGTGCGGCTCATGTAGCCCAGCTCCTCCTGCGACCCGTCCACGCTGCAGTTCTCTATTATAGGCGTTCTATCATTATAGTACGTGGGAATTGCCGTGCTGACCGCACGAGCTAAATTACTGGCCTGGGTCATTTTCATCTGATCCCAAAGGCCGGATGGGTATAACGATTCTGAGGTCTCGCGGGCGTACTCGCCACTTCCTGGTCTTGCAGCGCTTTCCGGCCTCGTATCATTTATAAGATCGGGATCGATAGTGCCAGAAACTGTGGGGGACACTACTACAGGTCCGCCAGCAGTCACAACACTTCCTCTTCCCTCATAGTGATTCGTGGTGTAAGGTATATCATTCGCTCTCGGAGGTTTTAGAACAGGATTACATTTCGGGTCATTGTAATTTGGTGAATCTTGTCTGTTTGCCAGAACAGCGACGTGAGGTCGATCTGTCGACGTTGGGTGTACTTCATTTCCAGAAACAACCCTATCAATGGTATTCGGTGTTTTGCTCTCACAAGCCGGTGTTGGACGAAACCGAACGAAAGTAATCAGCAGAGCTAAGGATATGACGACTACGATTAGGAATAACGCCGCTCCTAGGCTCGCGATTTGTGCGCTTCCTAAAGATGCCATCCCCACTGGCAGTTGTGTCACATGTACTGTAAAGTTGACCTCGGCATTCCCGCCTTTATTTTCAGCCACACAGTAAAACTCGCTAGAATCTGATTCCTGTGTATTCGTCAATATTAAAGAAGACTTCTTTTTAGTATCCCCGTCTTCAAATATATAAATTTTCTGATGCGAATTGAAGTGGCTTCCATTTTGAAGCAATCTCCCATTCCAGTACCAATTGATAGTGGCACTCGGTACGGCTTCCGTCCGACATGTAATAGTAGCATTGGAACCTACTGATGCCTCGACATGCCGGCTAGCTGGTAATATCTCCGGTTTACATGCAAACTCTTCAATAGGTAACTCTGAGAATGGTCGGTTAGCGAGACGTGTCGGGGCATGACAGCTAGGAGTTGATAGCAATTTATGTTTCGCTAACCATAATTTGAGATCTCTTAGCCGGCAGTCACAAGTCCACGGATTGTCCGATAAGTCTATCGCTCGCAGTTTCTCTATCTTCTCTAATGAGCTCAGTGGTATGTCGCGTAACTTGTTTTTGTTTAATTTTAAAGATTCCAGCGAGCGCAACGTTCTAAACGCGTCCGGAGCTATTTCTCTAATCTCGCACTTGGATAGATCAAGTTTAACGACGCTGCCAAGATTGTTCAAAGCATCAGAATGAACTTTTAACACTGGGTTGTGATACAACGTGAGATCCCTTAGGAAGGGCGCATCCTTGAAGCTATCTGAAGGGATCTCTGTGAGTAAATTTAAAGACAGATCTAATTCAACTAAGTTAGTTAAGCCTTTAAAAGCTCTATCGTGTATTTGGCCAATATTGCAATTGCGTAAATAAACCCTCTGTAAGTTGAGCAGCCCTGTTTTGGCGAAAGCTTCCTGAGGAAGTATTTGAAGATTATTCCCGGAAAGGTCCAATACTTGAGTAGCAGGATCTACTGGTTCGGGCACTGTGATAAGAGATTTGTCCACACACTCCACAGTCTGCTTGCCTCCTTTCCACTTGCACGCACACACAGCAGGGCAAGAGCCTGGGGGTGCGATACCGGCTAAAATTGTTTCCCACACCATCACGCTCATTGTCACTATAAACCACCTCATTTTGTTTCCAAATCCAATTTATTTTAAGTCACTGTAACATTTCTTTCACTTAAATCCACACGTTTAACTTGTGTCAGAATAAACATAAAGTTTACAAAAATTCAATAATATCTAATGATAAGTCGCGTTTGATCGTCGGTATCGTATCACATCACTACTCGAGAAAGTTGGCAAACGGTACATGACGGCACGGCGTGCTCGCGCGACGACTCGGACTCAACTGAGAGGGAGGGATCGTCTGCTCGTCTCGGTAACAGAGCTCGACGCATGCGTGCTGACGGCGCCCCGCGCCCCTCTCTGCGGCTCTCCTCGACCACCGAGTTGAGTAGCCCTACTCGACGCGAACTGTTGAAAGAATTCCAAAAGTGTAATTTTCTACCTGGCTGTGACCGCGGCCGATCATCCCACTCGCTAGCTCGTCACGTTCATTCATAAATACCTGAGTCACTAGCGGCGGCGGCGGCGGCGGCGGCGGCGGCGGGGTGCTAGTTTCAATGGCGATGCGATGCCGGTCGGAGATGCAACAAACAATACTGCTCAACTGCGGCACGCAAACCGCTCCGATTGTTATACAATACGCATCCTTTTGTTGAGAGCACGTCGGGCATCGCATCAGGTAGAGGACTAATTATAAATAGCAGTTAGAAGGGATGGCAGGTACACAGCAACAATAACACAGGATGTGTCGCACAATGGATGCGACGGATTCATTCATCTCTTCGTTGGACGAGCTTAAGTCGCAACAACTGACTGGTTTTAAGGCGATTTGGCGATGAAAAAGCTTTTTGTTGCCCCACTGATGCACCAATGTCGTATAACTAGCTAACCGTAAAAGCTTTGGATGTATTTCATTTCGGACATGCGTTCTATACACAGATTCAGAATATTGCATGTTTTGCTTCTTAGTAAGCACAATATTTTCGGGATGATTAGTATCGAAAATTCGCATCGAGTTTTTTTAGAATTACTGCGAGCTTTTACTAATTCTACCAGGTAAAGTACCTAGCTAATGGTTGAACTAGCAACACATCCGCAGTTCAGAAACTACGAGGTACTTACGTTACACGGTCATTAATTAAATAACAACCCTTATTTGGTCAATCCCATTCCGAAAAACGACCAATCGTTATTGATATAAACTTAAAAACTCACGACGAAACGAAAGAAGTTTTTTTTTCCTTTTATTATTAGGACTGGAGACGTGGATTCAAACTTTCGCGTAAAAAAAAACCCTTCAGAATATTGCCATCTAAGTTACTACTAGCAAGACACATCGCACAGTTATGACTTATGATTACAAAGGATAACCACCCGTTTTCTAACTTTAGAAACTGCATTATTCATTTTTATTCCAAACCAAAACAAAAAAGGAAAATAATTATCATCTAAGAATAAAGCGAGCCACAAGCAATAATTTAGGCAGGGCTTACTAGCAGGATCCTATAAGTGGGGTGTAAAGCTGCGATAAATTACAGCAACTGTTCAAGTGTACGTATGTTCGCGAGCTTCGACAAAGGTTCAAAGGAAGCTAATAAAACGAAATTAGTGATGTGGCACGCGGCTGGCACGCTCCGCCATATGCACGGGCGCCGGGGACATCTTCTGCACAGTCAGCTGCGCCTCACCTGGCGAGCGCGTGGAGGCGCCGCGACACATGCCGCCCCTTACAAGGCTTCTCACAGCTTTTAATAAAATTAACAGCGCCACTCAACAAGTAATGGTCCTACAATCTATTTATAGAATGTAATATACGCGAACCTTAATTTTGTTAACATCTGAAGCAAGTTCACTGATGTAAAGACAAGTACATAAGTAAGTACGGAGAAGTTTTCTTATATTAAATTTATATAAAAATAAAAATCTTTGTATCAAAAATAAAAAGCTATTTCAGTAGTTTCACGAAAACGTTAACTAAAATATGCGCCCCTATAGACACAAATTTTGATTTAGTTGGAACTTTATTACCATAAATAACGTTTATTTCAGCATAAACAATCTTTCTTTAATCTTATGTATCGTACCATAAAAACTAATGTCTATGAAAATAATACCAACATTTTAAACTCTGCTAAAAAACAGTGCAAAAAACTGCATGTACGCTCCATATAAAGTAATGCTTATCGCTCTTTGTGCAGTAACTCGGACAACACTTGGTTTTGAGTCATACACTATAATGCATCACTTTTCATCCACTTACATTCACTGGCCTTGTATGACGTAAGTGTGGAATGACAATAGAACTCATTGTCTGATATATAGGTATTTTATTAAAGATCCATTATTTCATGCAAACACTTGGCTCTTCTCAACCTACGCTGAAATAAAACAATAGACCGTCTACGCAAGAGCAGAAACCTGTAATTTAATTAGGTGTCTTTCAAGGTCCCTACGTAATGTTGGCCAATATTAGCTCCTCATTAAATTCAACAAAACACCTATGGCCTGCAAACGATAGCACCCGCCATTCATCTCCGCAGTAATATAAACAGTCCGAGTGCATGTCAAACAATCTCAACAGAAGAATGAATTGTGAAATCATAATACTGGTTCCGTTAACGTCTACACATAAACAAGAAATGTTTAATGATCATTGATCCCGTATCTGGGGAATGTATATTTTATGAACAATATTCTTCCTGAAAACTGCAGCTGTATCAAGCCGTTCCAACAAAAACGTTCTCATTGAAGAAATAGAAGCACACTTGAAATAATAATTCAACATTCAACAGTCGGGTGATCTTAAAACAGTTTGGAAAGTTATTATGATAACATCTGTATAACGAAAGTAAACGGAAGCTGAAAATAATGTAAACGATAAATTCTGATATTAATCATTTTCCCTTTAGAGAAGATTCGGGTTAGGATACAGTTAGCTGACATAGTGCAGGATTTGGACATTGTTTTAAAGATTATCTGTAAGTTTTGCCGTATCATTCGCCTAACATAACGTGTATTTTTGCAGTTCCTAGAAAAATGGCACTAGTTTTCAAAATGTTTTGGCAGATATTTCTACAACACGGAATTAACAAAGGATTTTAGGTGGCATTTTTAAATTCAATATGTTTTTGACTTTGCCGTCATGGTTATCGCTTATTAAATGCCAATTTGTCAAGGCCTCAGAAAACCTTAGTTTTCCCAAGGATTTAGTGTCTTAGTGCAGACAATTTCCACAATTTTGACATAATTTTATAAAAGCCATTTAATAACAGATTCAACAACACCTGTAGCAGCATGGTAAAAAGGCGTAGTGAATACAAAGTGAGCTTTTTATTTTATTTTTGTTGCGAACTCACTTGCCTTTATGATTCCGCGTACTAAAATATCTTGATAAAAAACTGAGTCGTTTTCAAGTTCTTATACGTGTATCATTTTGATTTCATTATATTTTAAAGTGCTTAATTTCTGTGTATAGTAAAATTAAAAAGGTAAACATGAGCTACAAAAAAAACTAATGGACGCTCATGTTTATTCAAAATCTCTTCGATGAAAACTTGATCAACTGCATGCACAATCCATGTAAAACAAAGAAACACAACAAAATTACTACAATTGATAATTAAAAGGAAGTGATTGCTATTTAATCCGAATCAGAATTATAATAAAAGCTCCGTGGGGCCTTTCATGCAGATTCTTAAAGCTATATACAGTATGTATAAACATTTATTAAATAAAATACATAAGAAGATCAGAATTCTAAACTACGTAATTACTCAATACTGTTCATTAATATTAATTAGAATTAAAAGACTCGCTTTCGTTCATTAGTATTCATGGCCGGTTGAAAACAAACTTCAAACAAAAAAACATTGTTTTTTTCACTAAAGGATATAAATTAGTTGAGCCGCTAAAGGATTTAAAGAGATTACAGCGCGCTTACAGTTCATTATGTATGGCGTTCCTAACAATGCATGATGCTCTCCTATTCCCGCTAACTCCACCAATTAAGGCAAGTGGGCTTGTGCTACTACTTCGATAGGGTCAGGTTTCTACTCAGGATTATATTTGGAGAAACCGTTTTAACTATTGTTCTTTACTTATTTTTGTACTTACTTTAATTGATTAGTAGTAGCACATTTTATTACAAACTAGCGTTACCCGCGACTTAACCCGCATGGAATTTAATAAAAAAACGGTTTAACTACGCGACTTGGTTTCTAAAATAAAAATAGTCTAAGTTACTCATTCTAACATCAGCTATCTGCCAGTAGTCCCGTCCAAATTGGTCCAACCGTTTCGGAGATTAGCCGGAACAAACAGACACACAGACAGACAAAAATGTAAAAAATGTGTTTTTGTTATAAGTGCCGTAAACATATATTTTCATATGCATTCAGTAAAAAGCTGTTATTTTGATATAACAAACAGACACTTCAATTTTATTTATTTGTATAGATAAATTACACTAAATGCGAAAAGGTGTCGGAACTCAGCAGTCGCCTGATAAAAATGCAAATTAAAATTCAACAAAGCAGTCGAAAAAACGCGTTCATTAAAATCAGAACCCGTTTGACATTTTCTGGCTTTTAGCAGTCTACCTAAATACCTAATTGCATTTAAAATGTCGCTTGTATTCACATCTGTGCGTTTCTTTTTTCTGGAGCCCCTTAATGGCCAAACCGTCGGCAATAATTAACAGTTAAACGAGCGTCCCAATTTAATGATTATGAGCTAGTTCCGGTGGTCAGCGACCGACAACACTTCACTGTGCGAAAACTCCACTTCACTCATTTCGGAGCTCTTAAGTGAAGGATAAAATAATTAAACATATAACGAGTGTTCAGCCTCACACGGTTTTAAATGCCAAGTGCCATGAGTCAGTCTATTATACCATTTATACCATATTCTTAGCTTCTACAGTTTGCTTTTAAATTATACAGTAGCACGTCCTCAGTCAGGACAATTACATTTTACACAAATGCCAGATATAATTCCTTTGGTAAACTGTTCTATTCTTTCATGGAATGACTAATTTCTTTATCGAATATGTGACAAGAAAAGTTAGCAGCATTCATTTTAAATATTCAGTTTTTGTAAAAATGTTTTATCGCGAATAACTTTTGAAATAATCTCGATAGTGAGAGTGGGGGACAAAGTAACTATCTAAATATTCTCCTATTGTCGAATGCAATCAGACAAAAACGTTGAATGAAGTTTATAGTGGACGGATTTTTATACGACTTTTTTATTGAGTTTCTAGAGGTGTGGAGAAGAAATTTATATGTTTATGAATAACTTGAAATTCGAACAATTTATATTGTATAGTATGATCTTTTATTTGTCCACTGTTGTCGATGAAATGCGTATTAAAGGTTCAAGTTTTTTTTTGAATTTTCTGTTTTCTGCAGTTTCTTCTAAAACACCGAATTTTAAGACGAAGATTTATTTTGTCTTTGGTTACTGATACCTTACGGCATAAAATGTTCAAGAAGTAAAGTGACTAAAACTTCATTCGTAAATATCAGGAAATCGTCTCTCTAAAAACAAAGTCTTCCATAAACATTAACTGAAACTTCATCAAGAGTTTTTAATTGATATGCAGTTGTTTGTATAATTTAAAGAGGTCAAAAGTTTAATGTATGAGTAAATTATAATAGATACTTGAAATAATATTTGATTTTACTCACATTAGGAGGATTTTAACTTAATATTAAATTATTGCTGGATTCCAAAACCCACGTCATGACGGCAACTGCAAGTATCCAAACTTCGACGATGTACAATTGTATTCTCATGACACTTCAGTAAGTTTAAAATCAATACGACATATTCGGAGAAATGGGTCAAAACGGAGTTGCAAGATTTGACGTTGTAGTTTCATAAGTAGTACACACAAAGTGTTACTGGCGAAACTTAATTGTTAAACTAGAGCTCCTATATCTTCACACATATCAAAACTAACCTAATTTTCTACGCTTAACATAAGAGATTTCCCTCCTTAAAAGAGCTTACCGTAGAAATTTCCTTAAGAGTGTTTTCAAAGGACCGGTTAGGCATTGCCAAAATCTGCGATCGGCAATACAAACGGTCTATTTTTGGGCATACGATCCGGGCCAACAATTTCAGTATGCTCCAATTAAAGCAGATTATTCTATGTATTTCTCATTTCCAGCCGCTATAAACCGGATCGGTTGGTTAGTGGACTAAAAACAGGGTTAAACCGAACGCCTGCAGGGTATTATCGCTTCAACGCTTCCTGTCTAACTCAGATCTGTCCCGATATCTGAAATTCGGATTAACCAGCATAATGTGACTTTTATTCTTTTATGCGTACATATCGTTTCCCATTTGATAAATAAAATAAAACAATCGTGAAACAAATAAAGTCGCTAATAATTGGAAAATAAATTCCACCTCATAAATCGAGACAGATCCGACTTGAATCGATTTAAGTTTAAAGGCCTTTAAAATGTTTGATTCACTACAATACATAATGAAGAGCTCCGCGAGCGCCCGGGGAGGTTCTTTCAACCCAACCTTGTAATTTTGCTTTTTCCGGCAACAAGGACAATTCTTTTTGGGTAGGTAGTTACCTTTTTGTAGAAATTATTAATCTGCCTTTTGATAAGTTTTCCTTTTCCAGCGCGCTTATTAGATCCTGTTGCTACTTTTACAACTTCAATTAGATACCTTTGTGGTATTAATACATTGGTTTTATTTAACAATATTGTTTATTAATTTCCTCACAAGATTGGGTATTATAATCCTGCTCAAATCTACATACGTTCACATCCACTTTTCAAAACAGAAAGTGACAGATTTTGAAATAATTTTCATTAAACGTGTTTGTTATTTTGCCTTCGCAAGAATGTTCAACGTGACGTTCAATTGTTCTGATATTCCTATTTCATTTCAGTAATGACGTAACAAAATTCATTTCATTGTTTTTAACGACACGGACGCGAGCAAATAATGCTAGAGAGACCGTCCCGGGCCCATTAAGGCTCAATAACTGCCGTTCGACGCACAACATTCTAAATTTCGACATCGGCGCATGCTGAGGATAATCTGAATAAGAAGGCAATTTTAGAGCACCCTATTTCAGATCTGAGGGCAACTGGCGCGATAAGATCGGTAATGGCGGCACTCGGTAAATTAAAAAGCATGGTCTAAGTTCGGCCTCGCCCGCTGAGGAATTGTGCCGGATATTTGCATTTTATTCGACGAAAGCCACCATTATACACTGACGGGATACTAACAATAGTGGCCGTGTAACATTTCCCAATCGGGAAACCGCAAGGTGTTGTTAAGATATGCTGGCTAAGCTATGCTAATGAAGTGTGTAAGTTACTTTATGCTCCGTCCGGGACGTGGGACAGCTTGTGTACGAGTATCATGGATGCCACTCGTCTGGGATCGACCTAAATTAAGAAAATTAATATCCGGCATGCGAAACTTCTTCACAACGGATCTCAGTACATGCCATTTAAGAACAGTGCACAGTGTGGATTACTTTAATCATTTACAAGCGCTATGAATATCATAAGCGTAGACTGGCTAAACAAATTATTTCAGTTCAGAAACAATTTCAGGATAAAATACACGTATATCTATCTACCTACGTACCTGGCTCGCACCTCGAAACATTGAAGCGGACCTTTTCAGGGATTGTGCGTGCGTAACGCAATCTCAGAGGTATTTTTAATTTGTAACACCGCGCACCGTGTGGAGTGTGTTATCGTTACATAACATTATGGTGACGCCTGACTGCTAACGTTTGTTGGACATCAGCCTTCTTGACTTTATATTAGACCGTTTGAAAAATGGTTTGAAGGGGACGCTCAAGAAGGTAATGGACAAAAATAACAACGGACTACCTTTTTTATCATCGCATCAGGTCGTAAATGTCCACTTCTAAACATGGCCGTCCCCATAGACCGCTACAACTTCGTCCTTTTGTGCTTTAAATGTATACCACTCTGTAAATTATACCTAAGTAAAAGTAAAATTGTACGTAAACAGCAAACAATGATGACTTAGCGTAGACTGTGTCGGGAAATAAATCTTATAATGCTGTCAAAGTATCGTATGTAAAAAAGGTGTATTTTATTTTCTTAATGTACTCATCCGAGTTTCTTATAAGTAAGGGAAATAAAGAAGTCTACGTATGAAAATAAAAGCAATATGCATGAAAAGTCTTAGTTCAAAACATATTTGTTCTTTCCCTCCAACCATAAACAAGTCAGGAACAGTGACGAGGTCGCTATTTAGCCTTTTATTCCAATATTCAATACTGTTCCGCCCCAGAATCATTATTAGCTCCCAAGCGGTTCTGTAGTGTAAATAAAAGAGGCTTTATTACCTTATGCTATTAAAAGTCGGCGCAGCTTTATGTCTGTGCCTGTTGGGTTTCGGGTTAGTATTATTTACTATGCCATAATACCTACTGAAGGCCTTTGAACCCTTGAGTACG
This sequence comes from Noctua pronuba, assembly GCA_905220335.1. Classification (NCBI taxonomy): domain Eukaryota; kingdom Metazoa; phylum Arthropoda; class Insecta; order Lepidoptera; family Noctuidae; genus Noctua; species Noctua pronuba. The sequence goes on along the minus strand of LR999903.1, from coordinate 10,553,026 downwards.
TATAATATATATTATGTGGCCTGTAGTCACGTACTCCGTATGAAGACGTAGAAAAATATATCTTTTTATGTACAATTTATCTAGTCAAAGGAAGTTCTTATTTCTTTTTACTTTGCTCGTCAGAACATGAAATCGTAGCATCAAGATAAGTTTATCGTTCGTAATTTATTATTTAAGCCTTTAAATCGATTTGAGAACGGCTCTTTTACTTCTATACAATAGTACTTGGATTTGCCGCTACTCACAACAACAACTATTTATTGTGAACTACCTACTTCAATTAAAAATAGTTTGTCACTTAATTGGCTATTTTTGCTGAATGTGAATTTCCAAGTAATAGAAATTCGTGACATCCGTTAAAGCTTTTAGACCGCAACAACATAGAAACGTTTCCTGCTAAAACCGGCAAAGCAAAAAATATAAAAATTGCGAACTGTTGTTGTTACGATAATTGAATGAGATGCCTGTCAGTGACAGATTTGACAACCGTTTTACGCCTTATTTTTATTTCTTTTTTCCCCGTTTTCGATTCGAATGGCGATGGCGGGCGGTTGAAATAACTCTTTTTGTTTTAATTTCACTCGAACATCCCGACCCGGAATCTGATTTATCAGATCTTAGTCAGCTTTTATTGCTATATACTTCGATATCATATCGATAGGGAAAAGGTAAACAATGCGTTTATTTCTCGGAAATCTTGGACCTCTGGGGAATGTTATAGTGTAACTTCTACGAAGGAAAGTAGCCTACATATTGACGTTTATAATATTGGGTTTATGAAAAGGTCGGTCTCGACGTTACGTTGCATACAAAACAAGAAATCTTAAATGGCAAAATGTTTTTGGTCCGAGAGTACTTAATATTTGTGATTTTAAACAGGCGGTTTCGATGAATGCCGTTGCACCTTTTATTTTTGGGTATTGGTCCTCATTTTTCAGATAAATCTCGAAGGAGAAAAAAGCTAGACCACAAAAAGACGTCAGTTACATTTAAATAGCATACAAGGTACCTGCTTTCCTGCTATTATACGTAGATATAATTTATTGTAGCGTTCTATTACCTATTCCGTATCTCTGCGTAGTTTGCCGCGCATCGTTATCAAGCACCCAGCTCCAATCTCTCACCCCAATTACCCAGCTCCTTTTGTACCCAATTCACCCATTCCTATCCCATTAACTTGGGTAGTTGGGTCAGCCCCTCACCTTTTTCTCTCTGATTATGCTCGAGCATTATATGCATTTTATTATCACACTTACTAAATTCCTTAAACTTTCAATCGGGCCGTCTAAAACGAAAGTTTTATTTTTTATTTTTCTACAATGTTTATCCAGTAATTGTTGTTTATTGGTAACAAAACTCGTATTTACTGAAATTAATTTCTTTGACACCGATGTTCAATGATCTGCTTCAAACGAGGCGGAAACAAGATATGTACCGTACTTAAAATGACATATTTTAAAAATCTTGACGTGAAAGGAAGAGCTCGATGGCGGAACGTTTCTATGCTCTGCAGTCACCGAATACGTCACGACTGTTTGCCATTCTCATTGTGAACAAAAGCGGCGCGCACCAGGCAGCAGGCGCGGGCGGCGCGGGCGGCGCGGGCGGCGACGGCGGCGGCGGATAGGGGGACAAAACCAACATCCTTCACATCACCTCACGTATTTATAATCCCACATTCGCTTCCTGCTTTTTGTTGGATGTTATTCTAAGGAATTTAAAATTTGCAAAGGAATCGTTTCAACGAACAGTGTATAATTTAAAAGAATTAGTACCTGCCTGCTTTTCAAGCATTCCTCATAATACAACACAATTATTTAATTTACATTGCTAACTAGCTGGTGTGAGGGCTAATGCAGTGTTTACATTGTGTGGAAGTTTGTAGTTATGGTTACTCTAGCTAATTAGACTGTCAGACTTAATGTAAATATGAAGTGCCTAGCCTCCTGTACTAATGCCTGATGTCAGGTGTAATAACCTAGTGAAAGCTCCAACTAATCTATATACATATAATAAGACAGTAAAAAAACTGTGTCTGTACATTGAATATATTTTAAAAAAAAAATTGAGGGGTGTTTAGAAACAGTAATAGAGCACGAATCCAAAAAAAAAATTCTGTCTGTTTGTCTGTTTGTCTGTTTATCTGTTTGTCTGTTTGTCTGTTTGTCTGTTTGTCTGTTTGTCTGTTTGTTTTACACGCTAATCTTCGGAACTACTAGACGGATTAGAAAGATTTTTTTTTTGTTGTATAGGTATTAAGTCTGGGCAACATATAGGCTATAATTTATCTTGGAAACTTGAACACCTGATGCAGAACCGCAATAGAATAGTTAAACTATAAGAGATACAAAAATGGTACCATAGCAAAAATTGTTCCACGTGATGAGCATTTTCTGCTGAGAGAATAAATTTGAAGATCTGGAACACCTGATGTGGAACTCCAAGAGTCCAGCTACACTATAACTTATATAGGAATGACGTCTGAGCAAAAATTGTTCAATCTGATGACCACTCTCTGTTGATTTATAAAAATCGAAGATCTGGAACACCTGTTGTGGAACTCCAAGAGCCCAGCTACACCATAACACATATAGGAATGACGTCTTAGCAAACATTGTTCAATCTGATGAACACTCTCTGTTGACTTATAAAATCGAAGATCTGGAACACCTGTGGTGGAACTCCAAGAGCCCAGCTACACCATCTATAAAGGGTGTAAAAAGACCCTTAACGAAAACGAAAACCACATATTCTGGCCATCATTGGGATCATTTTTTTCTTCTAGACAATACCTGGGAAACCACAGATTCTGGAGATATTGAAGGTCAAAGTTCCAATTTTTTCATAAGTTTTTTTTTTAAAACCACTTTTTAAGATTTTAACTTTACTTTAATTAACTCCATGACCCATTAACTATTCAAAGCATCCATCAGCACTAAGTTTTGAGTGCGTAACATTGAGTTTTATCGTGAAACGTGATTTTTCACCCCAAAAAAAAAAGTCGTTTCCCAGCAATATTTTTTGTGTAAAGTTACTTAGTTTGATGTACAGAATGCTTGGTTGACGGCTTAGTGAAGGGTCTGTTTACACCCCGTATATCTATATCTATATACATATACATATAATAAGACAGTAAAAAAACTGTGTCTGTACATTGAATATATTAAAAAAAAAAATTGAGGGGTGTTTAGAAACAGTAATAGAGCAGGAATCCAAAAAAAAAATTCTGTCTGTTTGTCTGTTTATCTGTTTGTCTGTTTGTCTGTTTGTTTGTACACGCTAATCTTCGGAACTACTAGACGGATTTGAAAGATTTTTTTTTTGTTGTATAGGTATTAAGTCTAGGCAACATATAGGCTATAATTTATCTTGGAAACTTGAACACCTGATGCAGAACCGCAATAGAATAGCTAAACTATAAGAGATACAAAAATGGTACCATAGCAGAAATTGTTCCACGTGATGAGCATTTTCTGCTGAGAGAATAAATTTGAAGATCTGGAACACCTGATGTGGAACTCCAAGAGTCCAGCTACACTATAACTTATATAGGAATGACGTCTGAGCAAAAATTGTTCAATCTGATGAACACTCTCTGTTGACTTATAAAATCGAAGATCTGGAACACCTGTTGTGGAACTCCAAGAGCCCAGCTACACCATAACACATATAGGAATGACGTCTTAGCAAACATTGTTCAATCTGATGAGCACTCTCTGTTGATTTATAAAAATCGAAGATCTGGAACACCTGTTGTGGAACTCCAAGAGCCCAGCTACACCATAACACATATAGGAATGATGTCTGAGCAAAAATTGTTCAATCTGATGACCACTCTCTGTTGATTTATAAAAATCGAAGATCTGGAACACCTGTTGTGGAACTCCAAGAGCCCAGCTACACCATAACACATATAGGAATGACGTCTTAGCAAACATTGTTCAATCTGATGAACACTCTCTGTTGACTTATAAAATCGAAGATCTGGAACACCTATTCTGGAACTCCAAGAGCCCAGCTACACCATAACACATATAGGAATGACGTCTTAGCAAACATTGTTCAATCTGATGAGCACTCTCTGTTGATTTATAAAAATCGAAGTTCTGGAACACCTATTAAGGAACTACAAGAGCCCAGCTACACCATAACACATATAGGAATGACGTCTTAGCAAAAGTTGTTCGGTCTGATGGGCTTTTCCTGTTGACTTATAAAAATCGAAGATCAGAAACATCTGATGTGGAAATCAAAGCTATCACTAATTTCAATGTATAATTATAAAATAACATAAGCTGGGAGTACCTCCACGCGGTGACTGATATTCGATGACGACGGTATATCATTGAAAATTTGACTCTACTGGAGAAAACTCCTATTTATTTTTTTTATTTTTTCGAATAAATATGCCTTCAGGCTTATGTTATTTGAGTGTTTTAGACTTTTTCCACTTATCTTCGTGACACGGTAGCCTACCCGGTAACGCAGGGGAGCAGTCACTTGGATTTTAATTGATCAGGTATCTTCACAATAAAACTATAACCATGCCTAGAAAGAGGTCAAATCTTTCCCAATGTTCCAAAGGAGCTAAAAGATTGAGGATCATAAGATCCCAAGAATCTACCGAAGAACGTCAGGAGAGACTTGATGCTGTTCGAGAACATCAGGCTGCAACTCGCTCCGGAAACCTCTTCCTCTCTTCTCTTCTCTTCCTCTTGGATAACGAAGCACGCCTGCGTTCTCAGCGTATTTACGCATCTACATCCAGGTCTCTAGATAACTGTGAAGAATATGATGCGCGACTGACCGCTGATCGTGAACGTCATGCATTGTCTCGCGAATCGGAGACGTTCACGGATAGAGAATTACGCTTGAGTTCCAAGCGTATCTACGCATCGACTTCTAGGTCTCTAGAGAGAAGTGGGGAACGTAATGCGCGACTGATCACTGATCGTGAACGTCACGCATTGTCTCGCGAGTCGGAGACGTTCACGGATAGAGAATTACGCTTGAGTTCCAAGCGTATCTACGCATCGACTTCTGACTTACAAAAATGAAAGATATGGAACGTCTCGAATCGTCTCACGCATCCCGTTGTTTTCCCGTCCCCGGGCTCTTAGAATTCGACATCAGACGTTTCAGATCTTCGATTTTGACGATCCCGTTGTCGCTGGCATAAGCAACAGGATCCGCGTACGAAGTCGCGGGCAGAAGCTAGTTACTAAATAAGAACACACGAGTTACCAGAAAGTCATCTTTATATTTTTCACAACCCGTACCACATCCTAAAATAATAAGTTAAGAGCGGCACGACTCGACGCACGGGACCGCAAACATAGTGCACTTTGTAACCCGCTAGAGCCCGCTAGACACATGCCTACAGTGTGCATATTTAACAAATACTTCACGCGTGGTCAGTGTCGGATAGTTCACAAATTTCACGTAAGTGAACTTCCAGGCGGGCCGCAACTGTCCCGGGTCCGCTCCCGGAGTCCGCAGGCCGGAGTCCGGCGTCCGGAGTCCCGGCTCACCGCCAACAAACAATGTGCCGCCGGGAAATGTGTAGCATTCCCATTCTATAATATAATAGCCTTTTTATACCAAGTTATAAAAACTTTGTATTTTATAAGCAATATTACCTTCCTGCGCTCTGGTTTCATTCATAGATACATGATGAAAGCTATTTACGTACTTAGACTTACTATTAAGCTGTAGCATACAAGTATACTACATGTCATCAATTTCATTTTACTGAAAGACCGACTTTGATCTTCAAATAAAAAAGTAAATGTAACAATTGCATACGTAAAGTTTTCCCTTCTAACGTTACACGGTGTGGGAATGCAGGAAATTCGCCACGGACAAGCTTCGGTTAGAAAACTTAAACGTAGTAAATGTTAGCGTCTGCAAACCAACTAACGCCTTATTTGTAACGCTATCCTGAAATAAAAATGTGATACTCAAATAAATAGCAGTTTAATTCTATAATACAGACTAACAAGTTTAATCAGATTATGAACAGGCAGGTACTTCAGGTTAAATCTGCGTAAAATCAACTTCCGAAACTCTTGTTTGAGCAATAATTCAATCAAATTAAGTCATAATTCGCATTCGTTAAGAGTCGGCAAGTTTACACGGGTCGGGCGGACTACTAGCTCTCTCGCAAATTGGCTTGAGGCACAAGTTTCACAGAGTAAATGATACCTCGACATGATAGCACGGCTCACGAGCCATCAGCGTCATACAGGTGCTCAAAGTACAGATTCATCTCGATAGTCACGGATTAAAACTCGGAGTAATCTCAATTGGCTTAGTGCTACGTTTTTACTAATGGGAAAGTGCAATCCAAAGTTAATATGTTTCTTCTGAATCAAAGCTCTATCAGGGTTCATTTTTAAGTCATAGATGTGAAACATTTTTAATGAATTGAATTTTGAATAGTAAGTGATCAAAGAAATATTTTTGTATTTTGTATGTCTCGAAGCTTAGTATAAGGATGCATAGAAAATTTTCAAGTTGAAAAAAAATCTACATAGTTTTCCTCTAATATACGATAATTGTGCCGTTTTGTTTTCAAAATAATAAAACAAAGTAATTCATAAAACAAAAACTAGCGTTGAAAAGAAAAGAAGTACACTTTATTTTAAACGTTTTCATAATCTCTACATAAACACATCTATCTAAACTAAACAATGTCATTTCCGGCACATCGGTGCCGGTGGATGTAGGCTGTTGTACGTTTTTAACATATCGTATTTACGAATGCTATGAGTCAGTGATATCGCCACAAAAGCTCGTTTGCATAGCGATAAACCACGGCGACAAAGGAACAAGGTTGAATCGACAGGTTAATACATGTCTCGCAATACCGCTGTGTGGGTGATACGTGGAGTGTGACAGGGTGACTCACACGAACACACCGCACGTTAATACAGGATGTGTCGCACACAATAAGGCCCATAGAACACGTTGCTGACTGAATTGTGTGCTCATTCGTAAGGTGTTCGGTACTGAATGTCTCTATGTTGTTATTTGTTAACTCCAAAATAACATTCTGTCGGAATATCCAACGTTCAGTATTCTACCCAAACGTTGAAAAGCCCAGGTTCCGGCTATTGAATCTGTTGCTTCTGTTATCGAAAAGCTTTATTGTTTTACTGCAAAAACGAAGAGATGGTTTTATAACTAAAAGGAGCAAATAATTTTGCAACGTCTGCTAAGAACTGTGATATGGAGTTAGCTTAGTTATTTTTGGACTCGCTAAATTGAGTCATATGCCCAGTAGACATTTGGCTTCGTATGTACGATACTATGATATGACGAAGCATTGTAATTGGGACATTATTTTATTATTTTGTATCATCATTTCTGCCGAAAGACGTTCACTGATCAACGTCAACCTTCCCCAACCATATCACTCGCCACACGATTCATTTGTTTAGATAGTTACATTTATTTACATAAATAAGACTTACATCAAACCACTTTTTCGGCTCTGTCCTAAACAGTTTGGGCACTTACGAAACTTGAACGTGACTTAAACCGACAACAATCATATACACATAATCGTGTTCCGCGAAAGTTGCCATGTAAAAGTTAGTAGATCAATAAAATGGCAAAAAATATACCGACATGTTGGATCTCATACAAATTCAAAATCCATCCAAACAAAAAATCAAACTGGATTTCCTTAACTACAGCATCCTCCAATAAATTGTTTTCAAAAAAGGTCTAATTCCTAAATAATGGTACAAATAAAGTAACAGGACGCCTGACGGGTTACGGGTACCTGTCGAATGAATATGCTAAATAAATAAACTACTCGTGTGAGCCCGGGCCGTGAGATCATTCCATTGATAAATACTGGCCGCAGAGTCCGAGTTAAAAGGGAAATTGTGTAGGAATGTCTGCTGCGGTTAGGGCTGCTCGCTGCCGCCCTCTGTTCCCCCACCACTCGGGGATGGCATGCTTTAACCAAATGTATTAACAGCGACCACCAAGGGTTTGTTCTATAGCAGTAATTATTATCTTAACAGACCTGCCGTTATCAGGCTTATTGTAGCGGGCACACTTGGAATTCAAGCCACGTGTTACTATCGAGCAATGTTCCGCAGTTTGACGGGCAACGTGCCGTGCCGCGGGATAAAATGCTCCACCTAAACAATATTACCAAGGGAAAATGTTTCTTGTGACCCATATATCGTACAGTTACATATAGCCGGCGGCATATTGTGCACCTAGACTTTTGACCTCGTGAAATATTCTATATATTAGCGTAGGTATGTGAAAGTTGACTTGGTTATGTGAAATCCTTTATTCTGAGAGGTTTGGGTAATATTTTTATTAAAAATAATACTTTAATACTTCACGTGTAGTCAAATAAGCAGCCAAGAAATGGACAGATTATACAAAACTCAAAAAAGTCATTAAATTAATTTCACTTTAAATTGAATATTATTTCAGTTTATGTTCGTGAGTCAGCCCTAGGCCGCGGTGTGAATGTGAACTCCCACTTGCAGGCGAGTGTCGTCGCCGCCACACTACCTCCACTCTATAATAATGCCAGACTTACCAATGGCCCCAATAGGTGACAATAAAGATTGAGGAATTGTTACTCGCACTACATGACACTCCGGACTGGTTCCTGTTACTCCAGCTTTGTGTGTGGCTTCATCTTATTTATTCATGTTTTGTATTGTTATGGACGTAAGGAATTTTATTTGTCATACAATAAGATTATCTTTTTGATTAGACAACATAACGGTATTTAATCTACCTTTCTGAATCAGAACATAACGTTAATACCAGCCTGTTACTGTCCCACTGCTGGGCAAAGGCCTCTTCTCATACAGAGAAGGCACGAGCATTGATCACCACGCTTGCTCAAGACGGGTTGGCGATTTCAGACTTATATTAATTATATGTCCCGGTTTCCTCACGATGTTTTCCTTCACCGATGTCTGTGATGTCCAAGATAAACTTAGAAAGTACATATGAATTGAAAAAGTCACATTGGTACTTGCCCGGATTTGAACCCACAACCTCATGCATGAGAGGCGAGGCCTTAACCTCTGGGCCATCACAACATAACGTTATCACCAAGAATACAATTAATTTTTTTTAAATTACTTGACTCTGCATCTCACAGAAATTGTGAGCGTAACCTCCTCAATGAACACCTCTACAAACAATCCTTTACCGACCAAAAAAAACCATGTTAAGTTTAATGTTAAAGCTAAATTAAAATAAAAATCATGCATCCGGCGTGAGTTGTCGTCTCACAGTAACGGAAATAACTTATCAGATACGCCGCCGGCTCGCACACGGCCGCGGCTATACCTTGCCGGTGCATTTATATTCACCGGTGCCGTCTGCTGCAATAAAAAATACTTAGGTACAGCTGACTCGGCCATACCAAAGACGTTATACAAGCTATGAGGCTTTCTGTCGTCCGTGCAACATACAATGACGACCAACCCGGATTATTCTTTATGCTAGGAACAGGTAATATTGATAGTGATGTGCTAGTGCGAGCCTTTTGTTGAAAGTATCGATATCCGAGCATTGTTTTAGTACTGATTTGTAGTTGGAAAAGTGATTACACGCGACTTGTGCGATTGTTTATTTGTAAAACTACACGATTTTTCAGTGCTACGCTGCTGCTACGCTACCGCTATGCCGCTACTAATGAATGGGTTCAATGCTACTACCCTTTCTCTGAGGATACACTTGCTGCTGGAGAAAAGTTGCCATGGTTGGCGAAAACAGAAAACAAAAATGAATCTCTACTACTACCAGGCTTTTTTGCAACTGTAGCAAAAAAGCCTAGTCTACAATACATAGGCTTATTGGATACCCACCGGAACCTGCCAATCAAGGTTTTGTCACAGCCAATCAAATAACTCAACAACTGCTACTCAACGGCACCGACCTCCACACAAACTACAAAATTCCAAACTACCTGCTGATACTCCTGCGAACAACACCGAATAAAAGCAAGCATTTTACACTCACTGTCATCATTCTGGCCTTTAAGGCACTAAAAAATGGTAAAGCGACTGGTGTCGAAGACCTTACGGTGGAGCAAATCAAACACCTGGGGCCTTTACCTGTATCGTGGCTTCTAGCATTTTTTAATGAATGCATGGCTACCGCACACATACCCAAACTTTGGAGAAAGACCAAAATCGTAGCTCTGCCGAAACCAGGTAAACCCCAAAGCTACCGGCCTATTCCCTGCTAAGCCACACCTGTAAGCTGTTTGAAAGACTGCTACTTAATCGCCTTACAGCAGTAACTGATCCATCTTTAATTCCTCAGCAGGCTGGCTTTAGGCCTGGCAAGTCTTGTTCAAGCCAGGTCCTCCGACTAGCAGAATATTTAGAGACTGAATACGAGTCTAACAAAGTCACTGGTGTCGTATTTGTTGATCTTTCCGCAGCTTACGACACCATAAATATCAAAAGGCTTTGTGCGTATACTAAGCGAACTCTTGCACAACCGCCGTTTCCAGGTTTACTTTCAATCTGGTAAGAGTAGACGGCGACAACAAAGGTACACATCGATCGATACGACAAGAAGAAGTGCTACGCTGCTGCTACGCCACCGCAACGCCCCTACTAATGACCGGGTTCAGTGCAACGCTGCTGCTACGCCACCGCTACGCCGCTACTTACGACCGGGTTCAGTGCTACAACGCTGCTACGCGGCTTCTACGTGGGCACAATGCTTCGACACTTCTTCGCGGGTTCTACGCCACGACAAAAAGGGTGCTGGACATACTTGTCTAATTATCTTTCTCTTCGGTCAGAAGAGATTAAACTGTGAAAAGATTAAACTTCTTTGAACACGAATTACTTAAACGGATATTCTAGTTCAGTGCTGGTATAGAATTCAAAGCAAAATTACTCGTTTTCAACAGGGCTTTAAATTGTTAGATAATATTTGTATACGTAACCCAAGAATCTGTTATGCATGCGAACTAAGGAACTAAACAACCGTATTCCAAGTAATCGACAAACATCGTTGAAATCCCTAGCGAGACGGCAATATCGCTGCGATGCTATGTGATTGGCGCGCGGCGTGGGCGGCTGCATAATGAACCGCCGAGCCGGTGGGTGGGGCAGGTGGCGCGCGGGCTCCGGGGGAGGGGGGAACCCGGCGTGCCCGCGTCTCGTCCCGTTTGACGCTAGATTGGAATCCGCACGAGCCAGCGCCTTCTGCCGTCAAATCCGTCAACATCTCTATCCCGGATATCCGAACCTTGATCTGTTATTAGAGGATCTGGTTCTGTTAATGCCCCCAGATTGTATGCAGTGATCAACAGCCTTCCAGTTAAAGCCTTTAGAACGTCGAATTGAATATTCCAACATTAATGAAAATGTTTCTCACAAAAGAAGCAGCAGGAATTGGCATTTCAACCCAAACAACATCTGACAACTTGGCGTAGCGTAGTACAAGAAATGTTTACGATTGAAAAAACTTTTTAAACAGAAAATCTCTGAAAGGCAGTAGTACGAATGACCGGTCAAAGCGTCCCGGAGCGAGCTACTTTTCCCCTCGATTGCGGCAACCGCTTCCGGTAGCCTTCCGGTAAAATTCCACACTCAGTTCGAATTTTCTTCGACTTACTTCTCTTTTTAATTCGTCGACTGATTGCGAGGTTTAGGGATTCAACCACGAAGCTCTTTTCTATTTATTTGCCTGTTATTTATTTATTTTACACTTTCACTTCGAAATATTTTTACGATTCCAAGAATAAAATTCGACTGCTCTTTGAATGTCAGCTACGGCTCAATAATACGGATTAATAAAGAAGAAAGAACAAAGAGAAAAACATCGGTAAATGCGGTCCAATTAAACCTTGAGTCCAAATATTTACATTATTACAGAATGTTTCATGATAACGAGGGTTATATTTCTGTCCGTATATTAATTAACAGTCGTTACACAAATATAAAGAAGTACAAACAAGTACTGTAAAGAAGGCAGAGGCTATACTAGGTGCCTGGGTGGCAGTAACCACTAGCTGTATAATACGTAATACGTTTTGTGGTTACCTACATATCTACGTACCTGTTACATAGCTCTTTTAATTTGGTGGTCGAAAGAGGTTTGCCAACATCGTAGCTTGGGGAATCTACCGGGAACATTAGGTATTCTGTGAATCCACCCGCCGAGAGACAGGCGTGAATTTACTATACAAATACAAATTACACTCACATATATTTATGTACTTACTTAATACCTTTACGTGACATTTTATGGGTTAAGAGGCTTTAAAACTGTTGGCTATCGATGTATTTAATTTTAACAATTAAACATAGTTTTATTTTCGTACTAGGTAATGATAAAAACGTATTAAACCTACTTACTAGAACTAAACATCTGGGCCTAACACGACAACGGCGCCACAAGCCTAGCGTCTAACTTTTCGTAAATAATAAAAATATCAGATACCCCTAGTAAAAAACATCTACAAAGACAACCTTAATCACATGTCAAGATGATTATTATTAACACTGAAAACGGGTTATTTACCATGTTTACTATACATGGTAAATATCCCGTTTTCAGTATTAATGATAATGTTAGTGACCATGTCAGTTTAAAAACATGTCAAGAAGATATTATGTTGGTATAATAAGTACATTCTCCATGCCATCGTAAAAACAAGAGCTATCAGCAAAGAGCAGTCACAGAAAGTCCCACAATATAGCGTCAGTCACTCAGCAAACATTGCGTAGGAATTTTATTAAAAGTGTCATATCAGCCTCGTGCATCGTACACCAATTTCTACCCTTGACGTGTTAAATACACGGTTAGTAAGCTTTGTAAAAAATTAATATGCAATACTGACGCTGTTAGGGTACCGAAGGGGATTGCAATATAAGCGCGATGCCCCGCCCGCTGCCAACGACAAACAAGCCGTATAACTCTTCAAGTTTAATGATTTTTTCTCTTCACTAAACTTAATAAATGAGTTTTTGAATGAAAACGAGGTTAAAAAGGGCCTCAAGTTTAATGTGACCTAAAATAATAAAATATTCAAGTACTGTGTCAAGCTTTACATTATGTACGAACTTTTTATAAGCTGTATATTTTTATATAGTCTTCATCGTCGCGTTTTCTCGGCGTTTTGCCAGAATTTGCTTTACTTAAAAGAAGGAAGCTCAATTTTTTGATCGCTCGCCCGTGTTAATGTCATCACTGGCTAACGACAAATCGCCGTTGAAGTTCTAACAGCACGTGAGTAAAGCGATTTTGACATTTTGATGCCGTTTGCTAGATAATCGGGAGACGCGTTGTTTCAGCCAATCAGAAACAAACAACTCTCTATCTAATTTGAAGTGAACACAAATTAAAAAATGGTTTTGTACTGTTACCTAGATATAATTACGCAGTGTTTTCACTCTCCTGTAAACTTGCTATTTTTGACTTACGTGGTGTTAGAACATCACCGACGAAATGTGCGAGCGATTTTTATCCCTGTTGTACATCTAGGAAAATTATACATTATTGTGACCTATTTTTCAAACCTGAACCATCAGTAACATTATTAGTTTCTCAGATCTTCATATTCCATGATCTAGTAGCTGCAGGTGTCAAAGCAACATTCTGGGATCTAATGTACTAAAGGAGTAATTTACGGGGAACATTAATTGTGGTTAATATAATTATTACTACGGAAATACACGTGAAGAGAGCTACTATGGCACATATAGCTGGAAAGGTTAAGTGGCACACAGTTAATGCGTCAGTATTGACAAGTTTTAACCTTATCTTGAAAATAGCAAAATACGCACTTAAAGCTTAAAGCTTAAAGCTTAATTCCAATACTAAAGCTGAAAGTTAAGTATTTCTTACTGTTTCTTCCTCACCCTTAACCGAGTTTTCCAACTTCTAAATCGTAACCCAAAGCTATTCACTAATATTTTCCGATCGATCATCTCATTTTAAACCATTTGGTACCTTTTTGTATTATTTTGTAAACTAAGCTGACATTTAGAAAGGTCATCCTACATAGGAAAACTGTTTGAATAAAGTTAAAAATTAATTTTCATTAAGAAAAGCTTCACCCATAGTCAAGAGTTGTTACACTGATTACAACGCTTTTATTTTTTAATATTCTGGACAACATCAAAGTGAAGTCAAGATTCCATAATTTTCTCCACTCGATTTAACAAAAAGCCACGTAGTTAAAAGTTAAGAATAGGCTGGGACTTTTCCTGTAGGAAAGTAATAATAAAAAGAAGTGTGAAGCTCTACCGAGAATATATTTACGCAGTAATTAACTTCAATTCAAATGAAAATACTTTTAGAGTCATCAGAGAGAAGTTAAACATAAATTATTAATTTAGCAGCAATGCTTTTCTAATTATACTGTCATATTCTATGAATTCTTATAAATTGAAGTAATTCCGTACATTTAAAATTACGCTGGGTCTCTATACATTATGGTCTCTGCTTTTCGTGTGGTTAGTGCTTAGACACAGTTTTTATGCCGCGCATGGGCCTCTGACTTGACTTTACATGCCACCGCGAAATATCTCTCAGGCACGCTGGTTTCCTCACGATGTTTTCCTTCACTGTAGCAAGTGATAATTATACAATATGCACATTAATCCGAAAAATCAGAGGTGCATGTCATGGCTTCGAACTCATGACTTATAACTTGGCAGCCCAACAGTGACACCACTAGGCTATCACTGCTATCATGCTGCATTATGGTAAAGTAGATTTTTTTCATCTCAATACTATAGTAAAAGATAATTAGTATTCCGAGTTTCCTCCGTGCCTCGGAAAGCACGTTAAGCCGTTGGTCCCGGGTGTCATTTGTAGATCTTTGACAGTCGTTAGGTAGTCAGTGCCCCAAAAAAAGTCTGACAACCAGTCTTACCAAGGGGTATCGTATTACCCAGTACTAACTGGGTTGTGGAGGTCTGATAGGCAGTCGCTCCATGTAAAATACTGGTATTCAGCTGCATCTGGTTAAGACTGGAAGCCGACCCCAATATAGTTGAGAAAAAGCTAGGCAGATGATGACTAAAGTAAAAGATAATCCTCACCATCGGAAATTAAAACGTTAACCAACCTTTTTGAAAATCCACCCCTTACCATAACATTTCTCTATTTGGGTGTATAAACGAAAACACATATCGCCTTACTTTAACCTCATATATAATATAAATGAAGATTTATAATACAAATTTATAAGTAGGGTGAACATAATGCTACATCATTATGTATTATCTCTCAACCATTCGAATAAAACACGCAGCCGTGGCGCGCGTCATTTCACACAGTTTTTATTTTATTTTCGGAATGATGAATGCTGTACTTCATATGCAACAAACTGAATCAAATAGAATGGTGCATTCATAAAGTGGACGCCGTAGTGTTCAAGCCTAGGAGGTTATAAAGGCTTGAGATAAATCTCAGTGATATTTACATATGTGCAGTAGGTACGTATTACGGTCACGCAACATTTTCCGTGGGAACGAAGCCAAAAACTGACGACACTGCACTGACTGCACTCTGTTGGCCTTTTTTCTTTCATCCTAGTTAATGTATACTTGGAACCCCAAGTAACAGAACAGAGCGTACAATGTGCACATTTTATACAATAGTAAAAAATAAAGCGGTACCGATAGCTGCCAGGGTTTAAATCAATACTTTAATTTAAAAGGCATTGGGGTGCATTAAAATAGCCTCTACGAGTGGCGATACTCCAATGCACGTCCGGCGCACCCCGGGTAGCCCCGTAACCACCTCGCTGACTGGCTAATATAATTTTACTTTTTACTACTGAACTGGTTTATATATGTATTTCGTTCTGAAACGAGACTAATGCTCCTTTTCGCTAACTATAGGCGACAGAGACAAAAGAGAATTCATTAAGGTATCGCATAGCATTAGTAAAAAGGTGTTTATAGTTGTAGAAGTAAGGTGTTGTGGAGTTTGGGAAATTATGAGACCTGTACCTAACCAATATAATATAGTAAACATTAAAGAAGAATTTGTATTCAAATAAAAAAAAACAAATTTCATAACATTTTACAGTTATTTACACGTTTACAGAAAGATTCTCAGTACAAGCATTACAGTGGACAAAACCCTGTCTACTTTCAGTGCTTATACAACCATGAATACGTATAGGTTATATGAATTCAGACATCATCAATAAATATGGATTATTCTGTCGGACGAAGCAAAACTGTGGTTTATTTGTGAAGCAAGTAGAACAGTTGGCGGGAAAGCAATTATGCTCACTGTCGGCCACCTAGTCCAAATTGGATGGTGTTGTCGGATACTCGCTAGATATGAGTACACGTTATTGAATGCGCTCTAGCGGAAATAAAAGGTATCAGTGCAAAATATAATTGTTTCGAAAAGATTTATTACAATAGCACGAAAAATAGTTATTCTACATATCGGGAATATTTGAAAAACATCCAGTCTTTCTACGTCATCGTCAGCGAAATTAACTTGTAATTTATGTTACAATTTTAATTAGTAAACTTGCGTTTACTAAGAGAAAATATACGGCTGAAGGGTAGAAGCTAGTAATAAGATTTTCATAAAAAATTAGGTCAAAGTTGATACGTACTCAGGGTCGGTTGCTTTTAATCCTTTAAAAACCTCTAGGAAGTGTAAGCGTTGCCGTCTCCGCGGGCCGTAATAACACTAACTCTTATAAACTGGGATTATACCACTCTCCGTAACACGACTTAAATTCAAATATGCACTTGCTTAAAAATGCTGCATATTTCGAGAATATTCCAGTATGAGAGACTCATAGTTCTAATCTAAACTATCTTATATTAGAGCTTGTTTACGAAAAGAGTTGACTATGCGAAAGCTCGTGAGAATAGAAATATGATGCTTGATAACGATAAGGCCCTTTAACTTACACGTGGTTATGGTTATAATGACTGCCTCATTGGTCTAGTGGTCACAAGCGCTAAGGCTGAGCATGAGGTCCTAGGTTCGATTCCCGGGTTGAGCAATTGTTATTGATTTTTTCCATCAGGAAGTTCTAAGTACAAGCCATGGAGTTTGAATTTATGCCCGTTTCGTTGCAGTAAGCTCGCCCCCTAACTACATGGGACTTAAACATAACTGGCAAAATAGGGAGGGGAATAGGGTTTGCCTAACCCTTCGGGGGTTGCAGATGTGATGTTATGCTATGTGGTTATATTACTACGAAGAACGTGGTTACACATACACATGGTTAGATTTGAACGGGACAGAAGATGTAGGGTATGAACTTACAAAGATGCTGCTTGTTAGAGCAAAGCAAGTGATTTTTTTTTCACCAGTCTTGTTACGTGGATCATAGAATACTTTTAATTCAAGTGATTTACATTGTTCTCTAAAACAAGGTAAAAACATGAATATTTTGTCGCCTTTCGTATTTCTGAAATTGCTTTTCTTATTGGAAGCTTACGTTTTGAGCCTCGTACACTCGCGAATTTTAAGTTCTGGTTTTTGGAAAACACTCGACTTTTTGTATTATAATATTTAAAATATTTTTGTTTTTATTAGATTTTTTTTTTCAAATCTCTACTGTAGAATATGTGAGTATATTGTAAGTACCGCACGCAAAATACGCGCTTTGACGTGGAGTTGCGGAAACAAGCCCGTTATACAATACAATACAATTGTAGGTAAGCAAAAATTACCATTAATACATCATCAACGTTAAAATTGACAATGTATGGTACGACTTAATTCTGTCAATTCTCATTTTTAAGTATGTAAGTATTTTAAAAACTTAAATCAAACTCACATTATTTCAACAACATAAATCAACAAATGTTTACCAATACACAGCGCCAACATTTACTTACTTCCAGCAGATAAATACTTGTGCAAAAATGCTTGGAATGCAATATTAAACAGATAGTAAAGTCAGGAGTACGAATTTGCATAAACATGCAATTAGAGCTAGGGAAGGGACGTCCTCGCAGTGATAATATTGAAGAAGAAACTCCGGTCATTCATAATATTAACATAGTCATTAGTCATGCATTTACGCAAAGTTTGACATATAATCCGAAAGGCTGAATTGTTAATCAACCCCTTGTTAATGAGAGTACCTTATCATTATTATTAGAAGTACTATACTCAGACATTAGCGCCACGAATCACGTAAGTTTGTACTTCAACTAATTGACTTCCGGAGGAGTGCTTCCTTCCTTTTAAGTTTTAGAACTCTGTTGTGAATTTCCTCCTTCTTTTCGTTTTAGTTAAATTACGGTTAAACCCTTTACCTACATCGTTATTTATTTGTTCATTTTTCTGCTCTTAGCAAACTTTAGAAAGTAGAGCATGAACTTATTCAAAGAGGAAGAAAAACGAATCAAAATGTGACGTGTTCCACGTTCAACAAAAAAGTTAAACATTAGACTTGCAGTCGAGTACATGTTTAACTTCAAGAGTCAACGTTTAAATCCGTACTTTGACTTAACCTACCTTGTTTTACGTAAATTCAAAGCTACGAGTTTGCTTATTTCCCTTTCCGGCTTCTCCCCCTTCCTACCCCTTTTTCATTTAAGGAGCCACCGACCCCCAGGAGCTTACTTGCAAGTCTGTTATCTAATAATATTAGGCAGCAGTTAAACCGTGTGTGCCCAGTTAAGAATAGGTCAGCTCGTCTGCGCCTGTGGGGATTGTAAGACACGGCTAAGGGCAGCTTGCATATAAATCAGGTCAGATGGCCAGCGGCGTCCACCTACCCATTAATAATGCTGAAAATACCAAATTGCACCTTAATTACATCGCCATAATGGTAGAAGATAGAACATCACCCAAACCTCTTATAGATACCTCGTTTAAAAATACAGATAAAATTACAAGATCTTATAATTGGATAGCCACAAATCACATTGGAGGCGTCTTATTTGACGGCTTCTGATTTATAACGCCAAACCCTAAACATATCTGTACCCTAGTAATGAATCTAGTTCATTCCTCAAGGCTTCAATAAATTGGACAAAAACATTGATATATAGAAAACCCAGATTTGTATGGTAACCAAAGCTTTTCCTTAACCGCTGAACAGTAAATTACCTGACTAACAGTTTAAAAAAAGCTCAGAACCGAAGTTGAATTTTTCTCGTAGTCTGTGACCTCGCAGTTTGAAAGTACGTAAAATGGCGAATGCATTTGACATAGTTAAATCAATATAAAGTGTACAGTTAATTGTATACAAGACAAGAAATACTCTGCGACAATAAATCCTGAGAGTAAGATGCAACAAAGAAAGTCATTGGCGATAAAAGGCTACGTGGTGTTGCCACTCTAAGACTCGACTATTGTCGGACAAAACCGGTGGAGAGTGAGGCTCGCATCTAAACTAACATAGTGTAGGACACCTCCGAACGATTTGCTAAGAGTGGCTGGCAAAGATTGGATGCTTAAAGCTGGAAGCGAGCTCAGGAGCGCTTTTTGGAAGCACCCCATAATACTGGATACACATTGACTAACACGTATACTGCTGCTGTGATTTTTATATTTTGTTCAGTGTATTCGATAACTTGAAATAAACATGTAGTGTTGAATTGTTCAAAATTGAAACTGCCTCAATTTGAGAACTTTTGGGAAACTTAGGCTACCTACTCTTATTTTCTGTTTATCTAACCCCACTATTCATGACTTACCAAACCTTCTACATTTTAAACCACTTCAGTAAACAAACAATGTTTAATAAAGATCTGCACAATGCTGAAGTTATTACGGCTTTCTTATAATAAAACATTGAATTTGCTTTTAGAAAAATTAAAAGCATAATTCCGCACAACTCCCACATTTTCCCTTCATTTTATCACAAGAAAGAACTTACCTATATAATACAAAGCTTATACTGTTGTATTTCCAAAGCGAAACGCTTTTAAAATCGAAACTACATAATATTGAGCGGCACTACAACCCCAAACCACCCCGAGGGACTTATTTGCAACAATCTGTGTTCACAAATAATATTACCGGAGCTGCTTTGTGTTATATTAACTTTAGATTTATACAGATTGAAACGTCTATGAATATTTCTGTTGTTTACCAGATACTGGTGCGTTGTGGACCAGTAAACAAGTCTCATGAAATAGAACATTATGGAACGGTAAACGACATGTTAAACAAGATAAAGTTAATGATAAATTCGTAGGTGTTGTACTAATGAGTTTTCGCTAAGCAACAAATATAGTGAAAGTCTTTGAAGACCTTTCAAATAAATAATTTAAGTAGAACAGTTATCATAATGTGAAAACATTATGTTTCGTGACCCAGTGTCCACAGAAAAACAGAATACGATATTGTGTCCCCCAATTGTATTTCCTGTACAACAACATGTTTATACGAAATTCAACCGCAAATAAGTTGTTTTGATATTCCATTTCCCCGGTAAACATACAAGAAAGCTGTATACATAACTAAACATACAAACCCGGTTAAGTTTTATCCGGTCCATATCTTTGGTAATTCATGTAAGCAACATGGAACAAGCACCCTGTATCGAACGAGTGACATCGAAAGCGGCTAACCACTCATCCTCGACGTTAGAGACGATCAGCCGCCACAAAATAGACCAATAGAGTCCGTTCCCGTAATGTAAAAGGGCAATGAACGTAGCAATATCGTAAAAGCGATGTAGTCAGGTCACAAACGGTGGGGACACGTGAACGCAAGAATTTTCGTCATAATTCCGAGGAGTTAACGGGCTCCCGGGAATCACTTTCATTTTCACTTAGCGCCACCGACTACTCCATAACCATTAAATCCTCTTGTTTACTACTGCTCTTCGTCGGTTTAAAGGCACTGGCCCTCTCGCCACTTATCTAACTTATTCACAGAGCAAACTAAACAGTAAACAGAAACGAACCCATTTCAGTAGGTACGTATATACAGTCATCCCCAAACAAGATACAATTTTAAATCGCCGCCTGCACGAATTTTAAGCTCGGTATAAATTAAATATTCAAATTCAAAAGTACGAGACTCAAATTCCTTTTGTTATCGTTCTTCTTGCGCCTGTTTATTTATATTCTGTGCTGAAATGAAAAATAGAGCACTTGTTACGTAAGTTTGTGTGATGAGCTTGTCTGTGTCGGCTGGGCTGCTAGGCGGCTCAACTTTACATTCATTCTGCAATCCGTTATGATACGTGAATAATTCAGTGGTGGAGTAAATACATACTCATTTAATTCTTCATGTTTAACGTTTGGTCTGAATTACTTTTCGTTTTTTATTATGAAATTCCGGGTCTCTGTAATATCTTGAGATGGAGCGACGAAATTACAGCTTTTTGATTTAATTTTGTACAAAGAAATAAAAAAGGTGTTAAAAAAGGTGGAAAACTTTCCTTTTCTGTCAACAGTATGTGCTTCCGTCATTACTTTAATATTGTGAAAGTTTGTTAATGTTACCGGTATAGTTTCTTTATCAAAGTAATCTGATCTATCCGGGAGTGTGCAGGGGCAAACTAAAACCTTACCCACGTTATTTGTAAGTTTAATGAACAGCTTCCTTTACTACAGCGAGAAAGTTTCAAAAATTACTGTAGTCAAGTAGAAACAATGTTTTTGAAAGAGGTACCTCATACATGGTGACACCAAAAACGAAAGCGATTTCGGAAAATCAATCTACCTTTGGAAATAAGCATACTTAAGCATGTTTTATTTGTTTTATGTACTTCTACTTACGTTTATGAGACGCGTCTGGTCTTCGCACTTTATTAATTCCAGCCACATCTCGTCATCTAACAAAAAACTCTTTCGTTTCAGATTTCAGTATACAAACAGTACTGATACGTATATATAAGACATAACTTTATATTCGCGCACATTCTCGTTCACAGCTATTCGCGTCGGGACTTCATAGCAATGTTCGCCAGTAATATGTTGAGTTTAAAGAAAGCCTGCATCTCCATGCTCAAGCAAAACATCTCCATATCTTATAGTCATCTGTAAACTTAGATACGACTTGGAACATGGGAGACGTGTATCGATAACGGCAGACGACTCTCGAAACTGGTGTTTACAAGTTGAATACTATAGCTACCTGAATAACGAAAGCTACCATAGAAACACTAAGTAATGTTGACTACACTACTGTTTGAATTGTTACCAGCCACAAAAATGCAGCAAAAATATTTCAGTCAGTCTTCAACTTAACGCTGAATACCTTTTGAGTAGAGATACTCTAAACTCAGCGACTGAGAATTTATTAGATTCAATGTTATGCAGGGTGCACAGGGCACCAACGGTTACCACGTATTAAATTAATTACTTTACATTTTGACCATTTGATGATTTTTTTTTAAACTACCGATAAATAATTTCTATGAGGGGTTAAGAATGATGTACTGAATACGTGTAACTTTTTGTGCATCGGCGTCCCTTTCACCCTGTATAGAGACCACATATTCAATTACGCTTTATCTGGGACACCGCCATTATATGTACCGTTTAGTAGCCCTTAATAGATTGTTATTTAATGAATCAATAATTTTCTATCAAATTACTTGGGAAATTGCTCCAATGAATAGCTAATACGTCCCAACAGTAAGATTAACATCTGCAAGTGTCTCGATAACCCCGTCACGTCAAAAGTGTTACTGTCCTAGAGGGGAGTATAAATAGGTACCTTGTCGACTGGACACCTCCCCTGAGGTCTGAACTTCGGAGGGTTAAGTTAGTTAACTCATTAAAAACTGGTTAACTGCGAGGTCGTAGATGAAAGCGATGTTCGCCGCTTACCGTTCGATACTAGGAATTATTTTACAGGACTAAATAGTGTCCAACGTTCCGTAATAGAATCTAATATCGTTTGAACAGTTGGTACCAACTTGTTTCACATTTTACCTGCACAATAACATTTGAATTCAATGGCTTATTGTTATTTGTGGCTTTCTGTATCAATGCACCATTTAAAGCTCTCCACACTACTATAGTTTGTACTCGTAGATGCACAAAGGAAATGATTTAATTTTTTTCTACTACCTCTTTCTGGGAAGGAAGGAAAGTAGCATAAAATTAGTTTTAATGGATTATTAAACTGGCCTTTTGTTAATACTTTTCACAAAACTAATAATAATATTCGCAAATGACGCAATACTAAGTCAATTTACTCACTTTTCACACTTGTGTTTTTAATTCGTGGCTAACGCGTTAATTAAGCATTTAGTTTGTGAAAGTTGGGCGCGCAAATTGTTTAAAGTTGTTGTTTTTTTTATTGCACACGTTTCGCTAAAGTTGGACATTCAGCGGTATGCTATAAACTACATTATTCACAGTAATTTGGTCTGCTGTGACACGAATACACATAAAACGGTATTCTTATCTCATCCGAAATATCGGGCACGTACCAAAGTCATAATTCCACGATGAAGTACCGCATGGGCAGGGAGCGCGCCCTTTGCAGTGGCGAGAGTGGTGATTCAGTGTTACGATTACCCGCATACACCGGAAACTGTGCGCCGTTTTTTTCTTTAGGAAACAATGTAACAGCACCACCTGAGAACCGAAACGGGAGAAAACAAAAAAGCCCATTACGCGGAACCTACCTGAACAGTGTACGTACACGATTACAACTCCCCTCATGAGGAAAACGTGGATTGATATTACACAAAATATTTATGTTCACTTTATGTAACATAGTTTTCTTTAGCACGGCATGATACAAAAATTACAATAAAAAGTTTCTTTGCAATTCTTTTTATTTCAGTTCTGATTTTGTCGAATATTACGGTTACAGGGTTGACTTATTGACTACAACAAGCCCTTGCTCTTTCGTAGTTAATAATTTAGGCACGTGATAGGTAGGTATATAGTTATTTACATGTAAACCTATAATACCAAACGTAACCTTCTGGCTAACAACAAACAGTATCTCTTCACATATTTGCCGAAATTACCTAAGGGATTCCCTAGATGTTAAGTATAATAACATGTAAGCAACACAATTCACAATAACCTATGAGCTTAACCTCTACCAGTTTTCAGGTCAGGAATATAAGTAGTTAAGTAAAATAGACTTACAGAAAATAACTAGACACGTTTTGAGTCCTAGGTAGAGAAATTATATCACCAGATTCAATAAAATAGCTCCAAACAAAAATACTTTCACCGGATAAAGATAAAGAGGTTCAAAAAAGGAGCATTTACAACTAAATTCAATATTAGTCTGGAACTGCTTCGATGATGTCGTTTGCGCTGAACTGTTTATGACGTCACAGTTCCTCGTCCAACTTCGATCCAGACGAGTCGAGTGAGCATCACCTTTGATCGCTCTCTTGATAGGGCTGCACCTGCAGCTGCCACCCGATGCATACCAATAGAAAATAGCAATCTACACTAGATTCGAATCCTAGTCTTATACAAGTTTTGTGTGGAATTAATCCCTTTGATCGTGTTTGAAGTTGGAACGAGTGATGTGGAATACATCACTCGTTCGAAATTCAAACACGTGGTTGTGCGTTCCTGGTCGTGATTGGTCTTCATCCTTTTTTAAATAATACTATTCCTTTTGGTTTTGGCAATGTCCAATGACATGATTTATTATCATAAGGTGTAAAATGACACAAGACATTCTTATAACATAATTTAGGTACTCGTACAAGTTATTATTCCCAACATGATCTATCGAAAATAATTCTAGCATAATTTTCATATTCACATATTTAAAATTCATTTTTAAGAAGTATAGAACAATGTCTGGGTCTAAAGTGTCCATAAATTAAAACGTTCTCGGGGGGCGAGTCTCAGTTTCCTGTCTCGGTATAAATAATTGGCGAACGATGAAATTTATTACGCAGACAAATTTTGACAAATCTTCTTTGGGCCGAGTGGCTGAGAAAAATCTTCGATCAGTAACAACAATTTATTTCCTCCGTTTACCTGCCCCTTTCCTTTACTCAGCATTTCAATTAATGTAGCAATATGTACCTATATAACGATGTTTCGCGAAGATATGCATTAGTTACGTGTTCAGTAGAGGTACCCACTTATGTTTTGTTAATTTATCTTAACATATTTAATTTTCCTTTATTGAAATAAGAAACGTAGAGATTTTACTATGTTTACTGTATACCTCTTTAAAATACAAATCCATTTCACGTTGCCGTAAGAGTTGCTTAGATAACTTTACCTAGTTCTACCCATGAAAACCTCTATTGACCAAACATTCGTAGAAAAATGCTTTTCCCAAAAAATCTGAGTAGCTTTTACGAGCAGGTATGTATGGAATATTTACAATCCTGTGTCCGTGTAACGTTAAAAGGTAACTTTTTAGACAAACTATAGGAATTTTGCTAGCTTTATCACAGTCTCCAGCCTCAACCTAAATATCGTTTTGTAACACTAACATGTACTAATGTTCTCTAAAGAAAACTTGAACACAAAACCCACACAGAAGAAATAACCTAATTCTTAAAATATGAGATCGACACAAAGCATAATTTACTTCATTTATTCAGGCTTAACCTACTTTTCCAACTTTTACCTACAAGTAAGAATAAATGAGTATGAAGGTTCACGCCAAAATATAGCGTTACATCACTCACGCTCATTACTTGCGATTTTTTCCGCAATTTGCCAACTCAAGACATTTGACACTAATGACCTTCGCCAACTACCTGAACACGAGATAGTTCTCATTTAGTAAAACAACGAAGCGTAAAACTGATATCTCTATGATTTATATTCAGCTACGTCGTAAATTAATAACTTGGAGACATCATTAGGATATTTTAGTCGTTCGTTCTGAATCGTAACGTTATGTAATATTTTATTTTGTTAAATAGAATGTATGAATCGTTCTATGTTGGATGTATTTAATGATCACCAAATCATAGGTATCCTTAACAACATGACTCTTTATCATTCCACTATTTATTGGGTTTATTTATTTATTTTACTATTTTAGTACCTTCACACAATAAAATGTATAGAAAATCGCATAAAAACTTAGGGTTCAAATTTACTGGTTTTTTTTTAAGTTTCTGATTTCAAAGTTCTGCTGAAAATTAGGTGCCTTTATGGAACATCGCCACCAGATTTAAATTTCGCACTCCGGTCACAATAATCTATTGGTCATAGTTTTGTAGAACAACGGAAACCACATTAAGGCTTCTATTAAATCGATGTTGGCACATAGTTCAACACCAGACTTCAGTCGCTTCTCGCCGTCTTGGAGAAAAACAAACTCTATGAAGGAAACTGAAAATGGTAAACCCGCTGTAAACATAAAGTCAGTTGGCGGTCACTTGGAAACTTTTATAAGTCCCTAGTATGTGCATTAGATCAATTTGATTGTACAATAGATTATAAACCCGTCACCGTCTTCCTGAAGATGGAAAAGATGCTTCAAAATTATTCTTCTTCTTAGCGTGTCGATGGCAATCTAAATTGTGTCGGCCCAGAACTGAGCTACTAGTTTGGCATAAAAAAACTAATAAACTAACTAACTAATTAACTCTTTAAACGATTCTCTAATTTTGGCATAGTGGTCGAAAGTGTCATTGATGAAAATAAAAATTACTACGCTTTTATTCAATGAACCTTATCTGTAACCTACAAAAATTTAGTTTTGTTTCTTTCTTAGTGACAATTTTAATCGTCAAATGGTCACACCCAATTAAAAAATTAGCCAATCTTTGAGAAGATTTTTATTTTTATAAGTATCACTGAATAAATTTATTGCTTAAACAACTTAATACTTATACATCCAATACTGTCAAAAAACACGATATATTGAGCGACACATCCAAAGCATCTACATTCAAAGACTGATTGCGGTAGTCGGGCCCTTAATGAAAACCGGCACGTATTTTGTTTATTTTGTCATTCTATTAATTAGGGACCTTGTTTACTGTTTCAATACGACAAGTCTTAAATAAGCTTCGCACGAATGAACTTTTATCAGTTTAATTTATTTATGTATCCTCGCAGAAAGTAAATTGCTTTGCCAACAAATTTTCTACCTACACGCACAAAACATTTAATCTTCTGGTTCAGAATTTACTTATATAAAAATTAAATCACTTATCTGAAACATAAATTTCGAAAGCAAATTAATCTAAGTAAAATGCTTGATCCATAGAAAAATATGAAGTGAGCCAAGGGAAATAATTTTCTTGGGAGTATAAATTAAATCAAGTAGGTACCGTAATGGTAAAGTGCGAGCCAAGTGCTTTTAAAAACAGTGCTGACTGGTAGCCTTACTTTTTGTTGTTTACAGGAAAATCTTTAACCGTTTTGTTAGGGGTAACGTCCGGTTCCGCCCGCATGAAATGCTCCTAATTTTTCCGAATGAAAAATAAGTGCCCTGGTCGTTTGAATGTCTGTTTTGCTGCTGAGTCGTATATCCAAACAAACGAGCAGACGAACATTTGCTTTGTTTTCCGATATATTTCTTATCCAAAAGAAAAAAATGGGTATCAATAACACAATAACGTAATGGCTTCCTATCTAATTACATCGATCCTCAAACGATCCCCCAGGAGATCACATATTGTGCGGGTACAAATGAGGCCAGTCCTTCACGAGTTTATTTGTTTTATATTGCATCTCAAACGCAATTTCCTCAAGTACTTCCCCCATTTTTCCGCTCAATAGACAATAGAAACAGAGCTGAAGATGGGTCGTAACCATCAAACAATGATTGATATAAAGAGAGGTTGGTTTTATCTTGGCACACATAAATCATTTTAGGCTCATTTAATGTCACAGTGAGTTCTTACCGATGTGATAGGCGTTTCAGTATTGATTGATAACACTGCAAAATACTCCAAACAATATTAATTCCGGAGGAAAGCTCAGCTTATAACATTCCTTCTCATCTTCCAGTCTCTTTATATCGGAATGGGATTATCAAGTAGCCGAGTAATTTTCTCGTGTAACGTACATAGGTGTAGGAAAAATTGCTAGGCTACGTAGATACCAATTATTATTGTAGCTAATAAAATACACTTTAGCAAGTACCTACCAATAAACTACGTCTAATATTTATTTAAATTACCTATACCAAGGAATTTCTCTATTTCAAACCAAATTAAGGTCTGTAGTTATTCTATCTTAGAAATAAATAGGCACAAGCTAGGTCTGACTTGGCAGTACATTCGAGAGATCCAGTAGGTAGTTCTACTGCTCCTTAGCAGATATCTAGTTAAATACGAATACTATCTACTCTTACTTTATTAATTCTTTACGAAATCAGCTACTTCTTTCTGCTTCCGTTCATATATTACATAATATCGGTACGGTTTGTTTGGACCTCGTCATTACAGCACGATTCCCGCATGGGACATAAATGTATGCAGAACTAACAGACATTTATTCCGAGCCTAGATGTTCGAAAATGTGATTTGTGTGTAATTGCCCTCATTAATCAAACGTTCATAGCTGTACTGTAGGAATCCTTGCAAGCGTGTTACACCATTGCAGGGCCTGTGAATCTACCTAAGCACCTATAGCAATATGCATTTGAAGAAAAAATAACCTAAACTGGTATGAAGGTATGCAGATTTTTCTAAATAAACGTACTCTTTTATTCATTCATTGAATATGATAAGGAATTATTTCTAAAACTCTGATTCGAATCACATTCATATAGTAAAGGCCAAACTATTTATACAACGAAGCATTCTGATACTTGTTCATCAACATAATAATTAAAATGGATCCAAGTCTACGACAGTTGGGAAAATCGGAAATGTTTTTAATTTTATTATGTGCTTTCACTTTCCAGTAACTCCGGGAAATGTCCTGACAGGATCGGATGTGAACCAAAATTGTGGGAAAACGTCGTGGTTGTCAGATTGATGCATGAGTTCGTGTTTTTCTTTGTGCTCGCACCATCAATCTTACAGATCTATTAACGTCGTCTTTAGCGCTCCTCCTAATTATCCGAGCAAGCTCTCTAAAATCCCCGGAGCTTATATGGAGCAAGGATACACAACATCATATTAAATTGTTTTCTTAATCGTTCACACAATAGCTCCGAGCTAATTAGATTTTTATTTAAAAAGGAAAAAATAACATTTTTTTTTCTTCCTTTTGCCGTTGACATTTTATTTTGCTTTTCTTTCTAAAAATAAACTCTAAGGATCAATTATTTTGTCAGTTACAGTTGTGAGACTTGTTCAAAGTTTATCAAATTGAAGATCAAACATTTTTACCAACCTACCGCTGCTTCTTTTCAACAACGTTTTTCGGTTTTGGAGTTAATCGTATTCCACATTCAGCAATACAACTTACCATGTACCTATGTAAGTATCCTATCTTGCCTACATGACGTGATGACACTTGTAATAGCAACTGGTTTGCTGGCCCACATTGTTTCAGTAGATGGTATAACTCATCGCGTGCTGTGTCATAACGTTCGTCGTAACCGTTTTTCTTTTCAAACGCATAACATTTCGGAAAGATTTATCTTCATTTTGTAGCAGTGTTTACGCAACATTATATATTCCCTCTGCTTGTACGGGAGAGCTGTAATGTAACATTGGCGGGATAAGAAGAATCCATTTTGTGAAACCCTAAAATCTTCGTTGCAATTGCGGGGGTTTGTCGCGCAAACAGGCAATAAATGCTGGCAGAATAAGCCAAGCTAGGATCGTTGTGGTACCTACTGTCGATATTGTTGTATGAGCTTGAAACAACGTGTTTTTTCTTTAAATAAAAACATTCGCTTGAATGTACAGAAACATTTACATTGTATAAATTAATGGTCTTAGAAAGCAGAAAAGAAAAGGCTGTTTCTGTTACTCGAAATTGACTCCGAGAGCTTTTTGTGAAGCAATCTGAAAATATAAGAAAATACTGTAGGTAACAGACAGGCAACCGAGTATCGCATTAAGTAACATCTACCTACTTAAGGATGGCACAGAACAGAAAAAAAACATAAAGTACTTAGATAATTGTCTTTTCTTTAAGTGATGTATCATGTCAATAGTAAGGGATAGATTAAGGTGTCCTTTTTGTACATTATATGTTTACTCTAACACGCGTTGTTTGGCACATACTGTATAAATAAGACCTACGTTATACACACCTACATTTTAATAACAAGTAATACTCTTTTAAACCTCTCATGGGTGGTATAACTGATAAGTTTTCAGGCTAAAGCAAAACACTTACATCGTCCTTATACGATACGGTTAACAACTCCATGCTATCTAAACCTTTTTTCCACGGAGCTCGATCTCTCAAGACTCTAATAAATTAAATTAAACAATTCAGTATCCTTATCTGCGAGAGAAATAGTGTCTGTAATATTCCAACTTAATGTCACTCTTAAGATTATATCACAGCTTAAGCCCCTTTGTGCTGGCTACTTTAGCAACCGCGTAACTTAAATCACTACAATTAGGTTACAAAACAAATCTGAGACAAAACTCCACTTGGCTCCGAACTGAGAAACCGAAATGAGCATGAGAAGAAGGAAGTTATTAATTAAACATCATAAATATTCACTTTATCCGAGTGGATTACCGGCCTATTGTGTGATTCCTTTGCTAAAAAATACGAAAAACAAGAGCTCGTGAGCAAAAAAAATCATGGTGAGGTTATTTTTATCCACGTAGTGACATTCAACTGTTCTGCTCAGTGGAAAGAAGAAAGAAACCTATCGCTCCATTTGACAAAATCCCTCCATCACCCATAACGACACCCTGGGGAAGGGAAACGACCTATATATTTGAGATTAACCTTACAACTCACAAGTAACATTGTACTTAGAATACCCATTATATTATTTCTGTGTTAATCGCAACTTACTTAAAGAGAACAGTAACATTAAAGTACAGTTCAATAAAAAGACGCTTGGCCGTTCGCCAATACTTGTGAGACAATTCATTTGTTTCCGTCGAAGTATGCTCGTTTTGAACAAAACAGTGTAATTGCTTGCCTTGCTAAAGAGAACCTTTAAGTTTCGCAGGTATTCAACGTCAAAATAAATCAAGTCTTCATTTTAATTAATCAAGTCTTTGTTTCCATGAAAGATGGGTAGGCATGGGTAGATGGGGCGCAACATGTGTCGATGCTCTTGCACCATCCCATCTTCCTGGCTCATCGTGCTGTTCTGGAGCTGCCGCTGCGGCTGCGGAAAACCTCAAGCGGCGTAAATATAGTGACTATATTTTCGAGCCGTTTGGGGTTGAAACTCTAGGTCCGTGGGGTCCGAGTGCTCATAGCCTTTTCAAGGAAATTTCAAAACGCTTTGCAGTTGGCAGTTGGCACTTCCCGTGACCCAAGGGCTGGCTTTTACCTTGGCCAGAGGCAAAGCGTAGCCTTACAAAGTGGCAACGCCGCCGCCGCCAGTCTCTTGGGGACTTTACCAGCTGACAGCGGAGGAGGAAATTTGAGACGCAATTTTTTAGTTTATTGTTAAGTTATTTTAGGTGATTTTAATTTATAAAATAGAGTCTTAAAAAGAAGATATTTTTAGTTGCATTAGGTATTATTACTGATTATCTCATGATTTCGGTACCGTTTCGTTACCTTGTGCACGTACACATATTACACGGTTATCCATATAACACGTGCAGGTACCTAACCCCCATATTATATTATGACAACCTACCTTTAACGTATAATAGACAAACTCTGCTAATCACAGCAATATATCAAAAAGGTTCACTCATTAGTTTTTATGGACATTATGAGAACATGAAATAATATTGACCCTTTACCAAAGCACAAATACAAACAGGAAGATTACTCACAAATTCCTGAAAGAAACGTTCTACGACTTTTATTTATTTATGAAAGCCGAGTGTTATTTCAAATAAAAAATAAATTATATACGACTGTGCCAAATATAGCAAAAAGGGATTATGGAGAAGCCT
This sequence comes from Noctua pronuba, assembly GCA_905220335.1. Taxonomy (NCBI): domain Eukaryota; kingdom Metazoa; phylum Arthropoda; class Insecta; order Lepidoptera; family Noctuidae; genus Noctua; species Noctua pronuba. The sequence continues at coordinate 10,521,180 of LR999903.1, read as the reverse complement.
CACTAATTATATTGCCTTAGCGGAAAAATTCGTAGCATCTACTAAAGGAATTTTCCATCGCCTGATTCAAAATAGCTTCACAGTGGTGCGGTCCAACAGCACATAATTCATGCCGCTCAGTGAAATATAATGCGGATGTTCTCATAATGTACGACGCGCAACTTAATCCGGCCGCGACTTTTTCCGCCACAGATATTTATACAAATGGCCACCAGCGTAATGATCTCACTAGAACGCTCGTTGCGGACCGTTTTCGCCACTTTACTCACTACTTAGTCTTGTGTAACAGTACCGTTTTTATAAAACTACAAGAAAACTGTGTACCTATTTGTCACTGGTGAGAAGTAGAGCCTTGATACTCCTCGTTTTTATTATGTTTTTTGTTGTAGCACAAATAAAACAGCAATTATTGCTTGCAGTTTCGTTAAAACTCTGTAGTACAATAACAAGTACTGTAGTGTGTAAGTACTGTATACAATAATAAGCAGGTACGAAAATAATTGTTAGTAGTTTTGTTAAATTGTTTTGGAAATTATAATGTTGCGTCATTATAATTTCCATTGTATTTCACTTAATATAATCTATCCAATATAGCAGACTATCATTTAGGCTACTAAATGGAATCATATGCATATACAATGGTTTCGAAATAATGTTGTTTTTGCTTGCAAATTATTCTGACAAAAACCACAGTTGAATTAAGTAGATGCCGACTACATTATGATATACTAGACCCTATTATTCTATTCTAAAAAAACGAAGACGAAAAAAATATTTTCAGTGGAGCATTTATTACATAGGGAATATTATAGCCAATACACAGATAGACGAATGTCTTACAGGCAGAATCCCATAAAACGTTTTGACCTCTTTCGGCTATTGAAACTTTGTCCACCACGAAATACCTTCATGTATGTTAAATAATAAAAGGCTGGGGCTACCGGATACGACGGCCTCAGTAACTCATACACAGTTCCGGCGCAAAAACGACACAGCCGGACAGAGCGGGCGACGATAGCGCAGTTATATGTGTGTGCGCTGCCTTATTTACAACTAGTCCGTTTCCGAGGTTTCACTCCAAGCCAAGTCTGCACAGTTTACTTACTATGAGCCATCAAGCCTTTCAGTAAACTAAATAATCTACACAGGTTTGTGTGAAAAAACTTTTAACAATCCCCGTCTACGCTGCAACGTGTTAACAAAGGTTCTGTTGATAGGCTCTTACAATAATGAAGTCTATCAGTGAACACTGTACGTGTATTATATTACTCATTGCGTTATAAAAGCATTTCAGCAATACTTCGTAAGCGGCACTCGTAACTTGCATACTTTCATATACTGAAACATTTGCATATTTAATTTCAGGTACTTTTTCATGTTTACCTCCTTTATTTCAAGTAACTTTTTCACCTCAATCTGAACCTACTTAGAATGGCTGTAAGCCTGTCGTTGGTGTCACGGGAACACGTCCAGGTCATCACAGGGTCGGCGGCGTTCATTGCAGGCGGACCCCTTGACTGCGGCATGCGTGACCCCGCATCAACATTTTCTCAAGTGCTCCTGAAAATCTCGAGGAATAGTTGTACGTATACACGGCTAGGCAATCACTTACGTGGTTATATCGCCGACAGAATCGTGCATGCCATACCAAATACTTGCTCCACATAAAAGTATCTTTGCTAAACGGGAAATGAGCGATAGTGTACTATATTAGATGCACTATTTGATATTTATTGCACGCGGTTACATGGTTCCATACATGTTGCAGTTAGTTTTTCAGTTTCAGCATTGCAGAGCTCAAACTGCACACGATACAATTCATTTACGGAAAAAACATGCTCAACATATATTAGTGCTACATAGGTAGATATATACGAAACAAAACTAACAAAACTACAGTGCATGAGCACGAGGAGTTTCAGCACCGCCCGGAGAATCATCTCTCAGCGTAATTACGTGTATGACGTCAAGGGTGTGATCTCTGACACGAGGTTACAGTTAGTGCTGCCAAAGTACCAAAATATGCTTGAAACCGTTCCATATAGCACGATTCTATATCTTGGTGGTAGTAACATCGCATTGGTAATATAACTGTTAAGAAGTTATTTACGTAATTTTAAATAATTAATAAATAACATACCTACGGATATTGCAGGAAAATAAAATGACAATTTATTGAGAATAAACTTACCTTCTTACTTTCTTACTACCATTAGGTTTCCTACTACTCCTTAGTTGATTGCTTAAAAAGAAAGTATTTTCGTTTACATTCTTTAAACGTATTGCTATTTAAAGCTAAGTAAACAGAAAGACTGCTGTCTCTTTAAAACGAGCTATTTTGGTAAAAGGTACTTCAACGTAACGTGAAACTATTTACTGGGGCGTATTTTTCGTATAAACATGATATAAATTACATTAATTGGGTGTATCTTCCCAGTTTCATACAGTTTATCTACGTTACTCCGGAATTTCAATGAATTTTTCCCCCGTGGCCATAAAAGCGCAAAAGAGTAAAAACACTCGTTCTTGAGCACTGCAGCGTTCCCTATAAATTACAGCACGTTAAGAACGTACGGAACACTATTGAATGTTCTAAACTGGGAAACTTCACCCCGTATCGTCATTTATTTAACACTCTGCATGATGACGACACCAGCACGTGTAAGGTAATCTATCACAATAGTAGGTACAGTAATAGTACGGCAGTATGGATATCTACTTATCGTATGCTACCGTCATATGTCAAAACACGACGTGCGACGAATTTATTACGAGAATTAAACGGTGAAATTCTCCACACAGATCCGTTGGAATTTAATGTTTTCAAAGCAACAAGAGCGTACTAACAAGCTGCGGAAGCTGGTAGATTCGTGACGTTTTCAACGAATTATTTTAATTAATTTGAGGCAAGGTGAGGGTGGTTCCGCCTGCGCTGAGCCTCCCCAGTCGAACCGTCCACGTCGCGGCCCGCACACCATCCTCTACAAAAACTAATTCAACTTGTGCGCCATGTGGCCGCGTGTGCCTACCAATTACCACTTTGTAAGCTAACTATCCGCTTGCCGCACGAAAAAAACATACATGAAGCCCCAACTGACCACTTAGGTACAAGCCGTATAATAAATAATGAGACACAAACCTATTTTTTGTTATTTTACAACTCAAGAAACAATAAATGAGATTATTTTTACTTGATTGTAAATATACACAGTACGAGTTTCCTTGAGTAGATGTTGGTCAGGGTTGCTCGAGAGCTTTACGAGGAAAATCTGAGCGCGACTCCCGAATATCCGTTCTCAGTTTAACAACGTTGAACCAGAGTAAGTACATGCTTAATTGGAGTTTCTTTTCAATTTTTTTTTTCGTTTGGAAATCCTACAAAGTTACAAAATATATTAAAAATTTTGATTAATATCAAAACATACATCTTCTTATGAAATATAGGTCCCTGTTTTACGAAGTCTCGCAAAATCTTTAACGAAACGGAATGGTAGAAACCTACAAAAATACTCAATAAAGATAACTTCTGAATCAAAACTCAACATGATGCTATAAAAAGCCATATTGAAGACTTTTAAAAAGATGCCCGAAATCCTGATACAAAATTCTTGGTAGCCGAATAGTAATTTAATAATCTTCGGGGATCCGCAACGAATTGTAGAAGAATAGATACCTACGGCATAAGTTAATTACACTAATGAAGAAGGGAAGGTACGCTCAAAAAAACCACCCCAAGATCACTCCAAAGTCTTTAGTACGATGTTCTTCGCGCGGTTCATTAGCGCCTTGACTTACGGCCGGGCTTACATGTCACCTACTATTGTAACTTTTACGACGTAACGTGCTTTCGGTACACGGGAGCGGAACCAGATTGTAATTAAACCTGAAATTGTTTTTAGGGTATTTCGTCTTAGTCGCGCTTGGTTGTATGGCACAGCCATAGCTTGCTTTAGTATTACGCAGCTACCTTCTTCTCGTTTTCTTTGCTTTACAGTTCTTACAATAAGTTACATCAGTTTCCGTAGCTAAGCAGTTCTTTAACAAGTTTTAATTCCCATGTCAGTGCTTAATCTTGATTTTTCTAAACTTAGTGCAATCCGTGTAAATATTTACAGCGTTTGCTTATTGGGCATAGTGTTTCACTCAATCCTGCCAGCCAAACTATCTCCAACATTAGACACTATAAAGCCTGGAGTAGACAGAATACACTTTAGCATTCTGTAAATTTTAAGCTCACATTGTTCGGCGAGACATTGAGGCGTCGCTCTCGATTATCGCCTTCATGTCTGTTCTGTGGGTGTTATTTAAAGGACACTCTGTTCAGAATGAATAGTGTTACAATTTCAATTTACAGGAACTGCCAAATAGTGAGTATATGGTTCCGATAAATAAAAGGTAACCACCCCTCACTCTTTTATGAGTAATGACAGATAATTTAAAGACATTCGTTTAGATGTCCCCCTTCTAGCTAGGAGGCCAAAGTACGGTGTTATAAGCCGGTGGTCCTTTTTATGCCACTTATCACCTCCGGCTAAGTACTACCGTCCAACTCTAATTCGCTTTACGGGTATTCATGGAATCGGTATCTAGCGCCAGCTACTCTGAAATCTCCTATCCGTGCTATAAGCAGGAGCAGAAAAAGTTACCATCACATGAAATCAATGTCACAATGACAAATGCAGTTAGTATTTTGTGAAGATATTACCAGAGTGATTTTTTCAGAAGAGCCATGTTGCCTGCCTACGTTTTGCTCTATCCCTGTCTAGAACTTACAAACACTAACCAAAATAAAGCATCACCCCGTTTTCCTTATATAAATATAAAATCCAATCACATAGGAACACTCTTAAGAAAAAAAAGCGGCATGTAATTCGATGCTAGCGACGGAGTAGCTCCTTCATTAGTGGGCCAGTACGGGGCGGTGGGGTCTCAAGTATAGACCACATTTTTTGTCCCGCTACCAGAGAATTTCCTTATAAATTATCACCGTGGATACCGTAATTTACTACAACGCTGGAAAAAGGCTTTACTTTCACCCTAAGCATCAGTTTTATGTAACCTACTTTATTTTAAAATTCAAACATTAATGTTTTTGAAATAGTTATTATTTAAATATTGACATAGGTACTATGGACTGTGTTTTTGGTAGATATTAGATATACCTAAGTTATGATAATTATGTATAACTCAATGCTGTTTACATTGATAACGACTGCACTCACGGATAATAGATAAATGTGCGACGCAATCATAGGACTAATAGATAAACTGCGATGCACTTACGGATAATAGATAAATGTGCGACACAGTCATAGGACTTCCATGAATTCGTTTCACGGAACCGTTACGTTCAAAAGAAGTAGTGATGCTCATAAAATTAAACTCTGTAGATGCATTTGCATCGAAATAATAAAAAATAAGTGGACAACTACTTAGAAAACGCAAAATTGTTATAGTAATATAACAGCACTCTATTTCCTGAGCCATTTGTCCCGACAAAGGGACGAGTACTGGCACCGTGTAATCCGTCCATCATACCATGCAAATTGAATCACGTCTCTCATCTGCTCACATGAGTGTCTTTCTCTCTAGAAAAGCGTTGCTTTACACTCAACATAAAATCGTACCTTAGATCTACATTACTACATACATATGTATGAAATTGTGGTAATTTTTACATAAAATAGGCCTATCTATTTAAGTCACCAAATGCAACGCCTGCAAATTACAGTTATTAGTGAGTAAATGTAAGTAAATAACATAACAAAGTCATTGATTTCTAAGATATGATTTATTTTAGAACTACTTACTTCAGCAGAATATATTATTATTAATTTAAATTTCGGTTAAGAAATATCAGTAGTCAAGAAAGTCATTTAATGTGAACCGAAGCGAGCACTCGGTTCATTTAAAAGATAACTTTGAACTTGCTTGAAAAAATGTCAAAGAAATTAATTGGACTAGTGTCCAAGTTTTTTAATTTCAAGTCTTATTATAGTCAAAGGTCAAAAGCTTAATTGCACTGAACTTTAATACATTTTAAATAAAGATTCAATGGTTGGTTACAACCCAACGCATCTAAAAGTAAAGGTTTTTGGATTAGGATTCTGGATTAGGTACTCGCATGACTGATGATATGCATTTCCCCTTATTGTAGGAATCGTATTAATAAGCAACATCAACAAATCATTTTTCAGTAAATTGAAAAAGAGCCTTTAACTTGAAAAAGCAACAATTTAACGATTCGTCACTAGAAAAAGCTACTAACATTCACCAGTTAACGGACGTTCAAGCTCGTAGGTGAGTAAACTGAAACCTGCTTAATAATTTAAAGACAAGCGAACATGATTATAGTCAGTTCTTCTCAGCACTAAATAATATCAATTGCATCGGCGACCGCCGTGACGGTAGCGTGTCACGCCGCCCAGGGGCTCACGCCGCTCGCCTCACACCGCCGCGTGCCTCCTCAGGCGAACCATTGTGCAACTACCTGTATGTTGAAAACTTGCTCCTAATATGTTAGCTTCTTCCATTATTTCCACACTGATGTAGAAACAAAGGATTCTTTATGCCTTTAACACACTCTAACAAAAGCGAAACGCAACTCCAGCGGTGGTGAAACTTTATTCAGCATGATTTTAACTGACTTCTGAATGACGCGTTTCGTTTCGGTTCGCAGACATTTATTTATTGTTACTGCAAGTGCCTAAGCAGGTCATAAAAATTACTTTGTTGCATACTTAATGCGGTGCCTAAATTATTCAGATACCCAGGTACCTACATTGGCTGGTAATTTGCAATATACTTTCTCGAAAACTTGCTCTTATCGCACTACTATTAGGTTCAGTATGCACAGTCGTGATTATTTATCACTGATCTCTACTAGTGTTTTATTTTCTCCATGGACTTCGTATAATAAACTGGACTGAGCTTATTTCCCAGAACTCGATCCTTTTTAGCGACACTATCGAATGATGTAATAATACAGCGTGTGTTTTTTTTTTTGTAAAATCAATGGGTTCGATTCCTGGCTAGGACAATTGATTTTTCACAAAATCTAATGATACAGTTTTAGTTTTCATCAAAATTGGGCTCGATACTCCTTTGAGTATTTTTCGCTATTCTTCTGTGTTTCGGATTTGGTCATCCACACCCACTTGAAAAATTCAACCTGTATAATAAATTGTTTGCTTTTATCAACAAATTACCATTTACTTGTGTTCTTAATTAAAAAATAATAGAATTTTCAGTTTATAATCAAATCAAATAATTATTTATATGGATCAACAAGGTCCATATGGGTTAGTGAATAAGTACAGTAAGTAAGAACTATGTTAGTGGTAAGAATTTTGGTGGCTACGTTACATTCATTAAAATTAAAATTCATTCAGTTAATAATAATTAATTAATAATTCCATCATTCCATAAATTTTATGTTATTCGTTTTAATCAACACCCTAATGTGATGTCTTAGAATTGGGCAGTCAAATTTGTCCGCAATAACCTCCAGAATGTCATTGCTGCTAGCACAAACTCTGCTCAATAAGGAGGCGACTTTTTTACGAAAAATAGCTGCGAATCCGACCGAACGAGCCTCCATGATGCGCTGCAGAAACATGGGAGCCGCAGTAGCATTCTGAAGGCATTGTTATATTGGATAATGTCAGACTGTTTTCCGGCTTCATACCTTTGTTATTCCTTCAACCTGCGAAGGAAAAGCGCGGTGAAAAAAAGAAAATTAAATCATGGTTTCATAGTGATTAATGACAAAAATAGTTTTATTATTTTATTTCTTCGTAAGTGTATTGAAACACGTCGTTTAATACACGTGGGCAATTAATTGTCACTGCTATTCTCGGCTCTATAACACCCGAGCCGAAAGCGAGGGTGTCAGTGCCGTCTCGGCAATAATGTCAAAGTTTCCCCATTTGTATCAAATTGTAATATTCCTTAAGATCAAATTCGTATCAGAGATAAGACGGAACACGAAAGGAGGACAGGTACAAACTGTAGAAGCGTTACAGCGAGACGACGTTCGGCGCCGCCCAACACCAACTCTTACCTGTAAGGCGGAGCGCAGCGGACGCCGGAGTTTCATCAAGCATCAATAGTTGGCGGAACAAAGACGGATAAGTTGGACGCGAATGGCGGACTCGATCCGCGCTCGTATCGGAAACTGAACGAGATCTCGCTTTGTTCGTAAACAATGTGCAGCGGACAAGGTTTCCCATAAAACTTTGAAACTTAAAAATGGACTCCGCGAACTTAACCAAGAATTAAATTTATTAGTTATAGGTTATTAACTGAAGTTTTGAGTGGATTTCCACGTTCGTAGCCAAGAACTAAGGACTGAGATCTAAAACAACAATGAGCGGTGCGGCTTTTCAATTAAAATAACAGATTGTCTATGGAACACTGTTATTATGTTATACGCAGGCAAACAAGCCATGGCAGCCCACCTGATTGGAAGTGTTTACCGTCGCCTTTGGACGACAGCAATGCCAAGGGGATTGTCGATGGACGATGGGGGTTGGCCGACCTTAGTGACAAAGTTCAAGAGTCTCATATGAACTTGTAGACTCTACTTAGGTAAGACCGAATATAGTAAAAGGGGATATGTTTGAAACGGTTTTGGAACGAGAGTTATTTTTTTAAATTGAAAACCTATATTCAATCGACAAATCAGAAATCCCTTCACCTGATGTTAACTATGGATCGTCTATCTATATATACATTCAGACAGGGCAATACAAACGTTCGTAAGCAAAATAAAATCGAAAAGCGAGAACAAATGGTCGCGGCTAAGTGAAATTAACTGCGAGGAATCGGCTTAAGAAGTGACAAAGCCCTAGCCAAGCTATCTATTTCCCAACCCCACTAATATTCGATTCCACAGTGGACTCATGTGTTTCACCGACTTTCAACACACTAGTTCACTTGATCTAAGTACTCTTATTATATATTTACTAGCTGTGCCCGGCAAGCTTTGCAATGCACCTTTTTACCCTACCCTACCTACCCCCTAATCACCTAGCGGTGGAAAATATACATTACGACCTATTCTCATACCTACCAAATATACATTAAAAAAAAATGTAAAATCGGTCGAGCCATTTCGGAGGAGTGCGACCACAAACACCGTGACACGAGATTTTTTATAGATTGTACATCGCGCGCAGTAATTTATATAAGGTCTAACTTTTTAAACACGAAATATTTCAAGAGTAACTTCTATAGGTCGTAAAGTCACCATAGCAACGAAAAATTTTTTTTTATAAGTGTATTTTTATAATAAAAAAATTACTTGACCCACAAAATAAATACTGTCTAAAGGTTTAAAAAGTAAAAAAAAGTTTAAAAAAGTAAAAGTAAGTAAGTAAGTTTAAAGTTTGTAAAGGTTTTATGCAAAATGTCGCAAGAATATTTAGAACTATAATAATTTCGTAAAAATAAAAACATTCCGAAAAAAATTTTTTTTTCTTTCCTATGGCGACTTTACGACTTGTAGAAGTTACTCTTGAAATATTTCGTGTTTAAAAAGTTAGACCCTATACAGGGTGTAAACAGACCCTTCACGAAGCCGTCAACCAAGCATTCTGTACATCAATCTAAGTAACTTTATGCAAAAATTATTGCTGGGAAACGACTTTTTTTTTTGGGGTGAAAAATCACGTTTTACGGTAAAACTCAATGTAACGCACTCAAAACATTGTGCTGATGGATGGCTTGAATAATACGAAGGTCGTGAAGGTGTTTAAAGTAAAAATCTTACTTTAAAAACATGTATTTAAAAAAATACTTCTGAAAAAGTTGGAACTTTGACCCCCAATATCTCCGTAACTAGAAGGTTCCCAGGTATGGTCTAGAACAAAAAAATTATCGTAATGACGGGGAGAACAAGTACCTTTCGGCTTCGTTAAGGGTCTTTTTACACCCTTTATAGATTCCATAAAGTAGAACTGTAGAGGCCCTAAAAACATTATCAATTCATCGAAATTTGCCTGAACGGCTTGTGCAATAACAAAATAAAAGAAGCTCTTACAATTCTAGCTATGTAGTAAAATCTCAATAGAAAAGCGTTCTTCAGCAAATTCTTATTTTTATTGTTGAGCATTGACATTTAACAACATACGTATTGTCGAATATCTCAATTTCTTCGAAAACGATTTCTATCAAAATACATAGGTTTATTTTATTTTACGAATGGTTCTGTTACATTAGGTACTAAAAGATAATTAAGAAAAACGCTACGTAATAAAATAGTGGTGGCTTAGATAATCACTTGACTTTATTTTGGTATGCTCGTAATCCCAGTCATGCAATAAATATGTATATTGTTATGAATAGATAGTTACTACTGAGCTACACTTACTTACATAGACTACATAGACTGAAAGAAGAAGATAGGTACGTAGTTAGGTATACCTACACAAAACGAGATTGAGTCAACCTCATTGAATAAAAACTTCGCTGAGTTTGTAATCGCAGTCGCTTCCTCGTTTAATTTAGTTCAGTAACGTTGGAATAAAATCAGTGCGTCTTAGTAGGTACCTTCTCTAACTCTCGATTAAAGCTTTTATCGGAGGACTGATTAAGTGTCGAGACCAGGATGGATTTATTGTAAAAGTTGGCCGTTCGCTGAGGTTAGTGATTCAAGCCCGCACACTTTAGTCGAATAATTGTCTACGTGATCGGAATGGAGGCTTCCTGCCGCCTTTAATAAGATCAGATAAAGAGCTCACACTGCTGCAGGTGTGTGCGCAGATCTATTCAGCTCCGGCTCAATATCCCACCCCTCATATAACGCTTAGCGCGATTTTCTTAGAGTGTATATACCTTCATCGCGTTGTGTAGATTTGTAGATACTGGCTACTCTATTACTCCGGATACCTTCGACCGCAAGATACTCAAACAGCTACCTCATCTATAGATAATGTTAGAACCAATTAGTTTTTGAGGAATTATTCCACGTAGAGACACTTTTGAAAAAATCTCGATTCTGTTCCTTATAGATTCTCTTTTGTTTAGTACAGCAAAACAGAAAATAGTTAGTGTAAATTTTGTAACGTGAAATAAAAAAATAAAAAGTTAACTAACTGCTTATGTTTAATAAAACGTTCCCTACCAGAGTGGGACACAAGCTAGACAAAAGAATAATAGCAATTCTTCATTCATTACATTAATTACAATGATGTTATTTTAACCTCATTGATTCATTAATCGTCATCATCTACCCAGCCTTTTCCCAACTATGTTGGAGTCGAATTCCAGTTTAACTATATGAAGCCGAATACAGTATTTTACATGGAGCAACTTCCTATCCGACATCCACAACCCATCAACTGGGTAATACGATACGATGATATCCCTCGGTAAGACTGATTGTCAGAGTATAGGACTATAGGAAAGGTCCACGAATGACAGCCGGGACCAACAGCTCGTGGTTTCAGAGGTACGGCAGGCATGGGCGTGGGCGTGCACGTGGGCTTGCGGCTGTTATTACTTAGCCACAAGCCTCTCACTTCATCATTCATCATCAACTTCATCATCATCAAAGAAACTGTTCAGGATTTTAAAAAGTGTATCTTACAGGAACACAAGTGGATGATTTCCAAAAAGTGTCTCTACGAGGAATAATTATTTCTGAGTAGCCCACTCTTCTTTAAAAAAAAACTCTTCAAAAATCCTGTCATTTCTCTTTAAAGGTCAAATCTAAGTTTCAAAGAGTCACTCAATAATCTCTGCAACTGATGCCACGCTGGCTCTACCCGTTAGCGTGTGTTGGCTGGCACATGAATTGCCGGCATCCATCACTTCGTTCAGAAAAGGTCCATCAAAGTAGATACATAGTAATCCATCAATGGGCAGCGAATGCTCAAACGTGTCACGTCAGCCTAGGTTCTGGATGCAGATAGGCGGAAGCTGAAATATATAGTGGAAAACTGTAAATCGTCAACGTAAACCTTTTGTTAAAATTATGTAGAGTGGTTGGTGTGTAAGTTCCTATCTTCCTACATTGGAAAATTGTAGGCCTGCTTATGTTTTCGCAATGTATTAGGTTTATTCCGTCTTCATTTACGTATTGTTTTTCATTACCTACTCTTAAAATATACAAAAGCAAATAAAATGATTGTAAAAGGAACAGCAATTTTTGTTATAAAACTGTATCGCGGCACGGTATCAGACCTCAATCCTTATTTTATTAAATATGTGTATGCGGGCACTATATCTAACATAATAAATAGGTTCGCTTACCCATAAGTTCAATAACATAACCCATAACCATAAGTTAAACTATCTAACTAAAGGTCTGTAGTTATGTACATTTTCAGAAAGAGCTCTTTTGTTTGGAAATCAATGTTTTAGTTTAAAAGCTAAAGCAAATAAATGTGTGTTCCTTCGATTTGTTTGGTATACTTACCCTCTGTTGGGTGTAAGTATCAATAGGTCTTAAATAAATAATCAGAAACAAGGGCGGAAGGGCCTAAGTACGGGACATTAACAAGGGTCCAGTCCAATTTTCGTCCTGTCCACGTTGATATATTGAGGGCCGATGTGAAGCCGTTGCCCACCGCGCCGGCCGACGACACAACTCATTTACTTTTTTCACCAGATACCGAACACAATAATTGCATTGCGATACCAAAGTCAAACTACGGATTGGGTTTTAGCTCCTTTTTTTGCTTTGTGGTCAAAGAATAGGTATGATTATGAAATCTAAACTTCCATAAATAAGTATTATAAATACAAAAGTAACTCTACCTGTCTGTTACTTTTTCATGCCTAAACCACTGAACCGATCATATGTACTTAGTCTGAGACGGACAGGTTACTTTTCATCCAGAATATATTAAAAGCATATGAAATACATGCAGACGAAATCACGGGCAACAGCATGCTTACATTCAAAGTCAAAGTCAAAGTATTTGTTAGTGTGATTTTTGTTGATACAGTAGGTCTTCCTTTTTTTACGGATGGGTAATCATCAAATGACTTCTCCCGCTCTGGGTGGAGTGGGAGGAAGTGTCAGACTCTTACTGACTAAAACCCATCCATGTTCCTTCATTGCCCTTTGTGTTCCAGGGCCACGGTATCTCTTTCGAACAGTCCCGCAGCCCCGGCAGGCATCGGCCCTTGCGGGCCCCTTCCTGGTTGCTGACATCTCTTTGAGGCGCGCGTGGAACACGAACGCGCCGTCGACACGGCCTGTCGTCATAAGACGGACGGACGGTGAGCTAACCCATTACTCACCGTCCACAGGCCCGCGCCTACGGTGGCCGGGAGCCACCACGTGGTCCCCGACGCCCGGTGCGTCGCCCGCGGAGATATCATTATACCTTACGATAACTTTATTTTTTAAATCCTGTGTTATTCGATATACTTCATTAAGTGTAGTCGGGGCCAAGAACAGTGATTCACAACATGTATTCGGGGTCTCATAGCTCCCAGATCTTGTGGCCTTCGAAAGTAATTCTGCTTGATTCACAAAGTGATCGTTAAATGCGTTCGTTATGGCACTGGGGTTTAATATTAATCCCGATATTTGTTCCTATGGAGGGAAGTATTTATTTTCATTTATAATCTTCCATGTATCTTTTGATTTATTTGTTGATGTCATTGTCTTATGGTTATTTTTTCCTTTTGTGTTTTAATATTGTGATCTTATTCATAAAAATATGACCATACTGACCATAGCCCGCAAGCAATCGCAACCACAAAAATCCTCACATCTTCAGTTTATTTAACAAACATTTAAGCTAAGCTACCATTGCTAACCCTTTAAACATTTTCACGACTAAGAAACTGCCCTAAGTGCTTGAAAAGGAAAAAGCAAAGCGACTAACGCAAAATTTCAGTCTGTGCAAGCCAACAAGTTACGAACGCAGGCGGTGCTTTAAAAATTCAGTGTGTACCCACCCGCCACGCTTGCATTTTTCGAGAGTACTAAAGTCTGCTTCGTTTATATTAAAGACCTCTATCTATTCGTTTTATCCACCCCGAAATATGCTTTTACTCTCGTCGGCTCTTCATCCCGTAAAAGAAGCTAACTCCTAGATACATTGCAATCTTTTCAAGTGAAAATATCTTGCCGTTGCCTTTTTTCAAGAAGATCGTTTAGTATCTACTAAACGAAATAGTAGTGTGACGAAACTTACAACAAATAATGGCTACCACTTACGAGTGTAGGTCGTGGGTTCGAATCCAGGTAGACTTTACACTTTGTAATTTATTTCATCACCATTGCTCTGAAAACTGTGAAGGTAAACAGTCTGAGTAAAACCAGCATGGTCTTAGAACTACAAAAATCGTAGACATCTGACGTCCATCAACCCGCATGAAGTATTAGGTTACACTGACTCTCACTGTGAGTAAGGAGGGTTGCGGGCTTGTGGTCCTGTGGTGGAAAGGAAACGTTATAGCCTGTCATTTCATGCTCGGTACTTTCTTAATTCAGTCACAAGATCGCTTACTGATACTGTTCTTGTTTTTTTATATAGGTTTGGAAGCATGATTGTTGTGTCCTCCCCCACTCTTTGGACTTTAATCAACCCAAGAATGTGCTACGCTACCTTACATTTTCAAGCATTTCGTCAAGCTGCACATGTTCGTCGAGCCCGAGTTTGTCAGGTTGCGATGTGAGTGCGTCCATTATAAGGTCGTCCCTAAGATCAGTTGGGTTTAGTGCGCATCTGCAACCTAGGAGTCTTCACACCACCTTGCCGTTACAATGACTGCCACCAAAATCAGGAATAGCAAGGTGGCCGGGAACTGGGGGCCATGGTTCATTGTGGCTTACCATTTGAAGGGTTTGCCAATAATGGCCACCCTGGCCATGACTGTTGATGATCGTAGATCACAGCTTCTCGCAATAGATAGTGACGGTACTGCCCATCACTAGTTTGTGCCATTTAGCTGCCAAGTTCTCGTGGTCGTCAGACCCTCGTTAGTTGTCTAGCCGGATGCACCACGAGCATTTATGGTTGACTTGGGGCACTGAGATTATAAGTGCTGGTGTAAAAACTATGACAATAAGCGTTATCTTTACTTGGTCAGTACTCCGAGCAAATCTTCGAGCCACTTATTACCCCTGACCGCCAGAGTCATACGCTCCATCTAGAGCATCATCATATAATACTGGTATTATAATTATAATAATATGATGATTTGTGCACTGAGGTTATCGGTAAGAAAATGCCCAAGATATTTGAACTTTTTCACTCGTATTGACGTACAGTTTATGGTAAGTTCGAGTGCACTCTCCCGGCAGTTACCAGCGACCCCAAAGACCATGTACCTATTCACATTTTTTGGCATTATAGACCAGTCCATATGCAGCAGCGATGGTCTCACATAGCGAAGGTATATTAAGCAACTCTACATGGCAAAACATGGACGCCCACAACATATTTATTTAATACCCTGCATGTCTGATTAGTCAGTTTATGTAAACGCTTGTTTGACAAATAAATTACCTTTCTTTCTTTCTACGATCGCTCCTGGCGACGGGCCCAGCAGCACCATGTCATACGCATAGCTGATGTCGTTGCTACTAACACCATAACCCTGCATATAATATGCCCTGTATTGGGTAACCTTGTGAAGATTCCATACACAAGCGCTGGTTTCGAGCGTATACCGAACTAAAGCATTGGACAAGAGCCTGAAATCATGATACCATATGTTACTTAATTTATAATTCTGTATAAAAACTTGAATCTCGCGAGCTACCCTCGCGCTTTTGGTCTTAAGTAGAAAATTTATTGCCCATTGTGTCGAGTTCAATTTTCAATTCCAGTCAGGTTGCAATTCCCAGGGCAGGCAAAGCGTTATTGAAAGGCTGCTAATGAGAAACACCTAAATGAAGCAGGCCGGGGTCCCGACCCGGGCCCGGTTGATCGCAATAATTGACTCCATATCCCTGAAAGTGCCGTGAAATGAAAGTCCAAAAAATGTCATGAAATGATTCTTGATCAAATTGTACATTCGCGTGGTTTATCAAGCGATTTGCGTGGGAATCGTCAAACCGGCAGCGGCCGCCAATGCGTCGTCACCGCTTTTTTTTGTAAGTATATTATTCTTAGCCTTATGTACTACTCAAGATAAAATCAACGTCGTACGCTGGTAACTTCATTTGACTACATCCGTGCTCTGCACCTAGTACCTATACATAGTATAGTAGTCTATGCTCTGCAATCTCGTCTCAATGCTTCTCTCTCTTTGTTGACGTAACAGTTTCGGTGTGACCTGATCTACATTGAAGCTAATGACCTTCTCAGCATCATCAATTCAGCCTCCGCCAAAATCGGTCCACTGGAAACCTTCTAGCGTACGGCACTCACATCTGGAGTGAGGCCATCGAGAAATATGAGGGAAGCACTGGCCGTCTCCCTGAACGTCTCGAAGGCCTTTGATAGGGTTTGGCAAGATGGCCTTATAAACAAGCTTCCATCGTATGGCTTGTCCACTAGTTTCTGTGAGTGGATTTTGGTCAATACGAGTAGTTTTTTATGGCTGTTGGTCTGATCGAATGGCTATAAATAAAATGCCGGAGTACCTCATTCACTCGGGTCCTTATTGTGTATAAGGAGTTCTCGCAAAGGTGCGAAAGTACTGCTCACATTATACCAAGCACAAGTTCGATCGTGCATCAAATACTGTTCGCACCTTTGGGATGGATCAGCCAAGTACCAGCTGCAAGCGTTGGTATCTATTTAGCGACGTGCCAAGAGGCTCATTGACAATGACTCCCACGACTCCGTTGTCAAGGCCAATCTCCAAAGATTTGAACATTGCCGCAAAGTTTCCAGCCTATCGGATTTTTATCGGTTACATTTCGGACTGTGCTTTGGAATTACACAATCTAATTTCCCCATCCTCTTTCTATCATCGGACGAACAGAGATTCGGCGATGCCTCACCGTTATTATTATTAATTCATTTATTTCAGATAATTATATTCCATACAATCCACTAAAAATCAACTAACACATTTATACTAACATTAAATTAAACTAAATTATTAAATAAAATTAAATAATTTACAACAAAATCAAACAAAAATGAAAATTGTGTTAGTAGGTATAGGAAATAAACAATGTGTTAGTGAGCGCCCAAAACAATATGCATCCATTTATTTTGGATAGGACAATCCGTACGAGATACAATCATCTGCATGATGCCGTTGCTACTGCCTCGCACACGCTGTGACAAGGAAGCTACCGTTTTCCGCACAATCGCATGGAAGCCGTCCGTTTTCGCCTCCGCAAACATACCAGACGCACTACAATAGCGAGGCAACTGCATCAGCATCCAAAAAATGTTGTTATATTGGACACGCAGAGCTTTAGTAGCCCGCTGAATATACGTTACCCACGAACTGCTCGAGTAAAAAGACTGGCAATACGGGCGTATTGCCACAAAGAGTTATCTTAACTTCCCTCGAGCAGCGAGCAAACCTACGCGCAACCATGTTCCCCCTGGCTTCTAATGCTCTGCGCTCCCTCTTAGCGTCATCCTGCATTTCTCCTGTCACAATGAGCTCCAGATACCCGGAACAGCTCACCACTCCTAGAGCTGCGCCATAAAGGACGAAACATGAAGTGGACCACGTTTTCCATTCTTAGAAACAAGAACTTCACTCTTTTTACAGTTACCTATATTTCAGTCTATGATCCGCCGAATAAGCCTCACAGATCGCTACAAGTTTACGGACTGCCCCCACCGATGGGCCCAGCAGTACCATGTACCTTTATATGGTTGAGGTTCCACGAACCACGCTTGAGTTGCGGCCAAACGTAAGCCTATTTGGTATTAAAAAAAAATGTGGTACCATAAACGACTATTTTGACACTTATATACTCTGAAACCATACTACACTAAAATAATCATCTTGTCGATTTGATAGGGTGCAATTGGAATGTGATAACTAAAAAAAAATCGTTCAGATAGCGTTCAAAAAAGATATTCGTATATTAGTTCAGCGGAACTCAGGAAACTCATTAATGTTTGCAACACTGTTTTGTTTATGATTACTATGAAATTGAAGTTTGAATTGAACGTTGTTGTTGATGTCTTGAAGATCTAAAAACTCGTGTTCGATTCCATTCTTATGATGTTATTTCAATTGATGGGAAACATACCCAGTTTTGTTTGTTGAACTGTTTACAGTTTTTAATATTTACTATTTATTATAATATTTTTATCTATTGCTGTAAAGATGGAAGACGGTGATAGCTGTCCAGTACTCGAGTCTTGTAAAAAACTAAAACCGGAGTTTAATAATTTTAATAAAATACCTATAACCTCAGATAATGTAAGTAGAGTTAACGTATTCTTAATTTCAGTTGCTGTTGCAGCAGAATTACAGAAAGTATACCTTTATTTTCATTCTGTTCACTATTCTTATTGTTTGTTTTGCTTCAGTTTTCACTTGGTCGTGGGTTGAAGAACTCGGTTGTAGTACCATTTATATCTATATCGAGAAATCACTGCCAGTTCAAAAAAGGTAAAAACAATGAATGGACTCTTGAAGATAACAGCACATTTGGTATCAAAATCAATGGAGTAACTTTAGGCAAGGGGCTTGAGAAAACACTGTGCGATGGAGACATCATATCATTAGAATTGACTGATGAATTCGTGTACAAGTTTCTAAATTCTCCATCAGAAGAAGTATTTGAAGTACCCAGAAAGAGATTAAAAATGGATAATAGTGATCAAAATAACAAGATAATTGATAATGTAAAAATGAAGTTTGAAGAGTCACAAACATTTGAAATAAAGCATATTGAAGAAAAGATACAAAATGCCAAACAAATGCAAAACACATCAATGATATTAAAGGAACAATTGCAAACTGAAATGAATAGAAAAATTCTTCAACTTGAAAATGAGTTCGCAGCGCAAATAGAAAACTTAAAAGGGGAGAAAAATGAGGTTGAATGTCAGAAAACTATACTTTTGGAAGAAAGAGATGCACAGCTTGCTGCCATCAAATATGAAATGGAAGAGAAAATTAGTGAACTAATGGTAAGTTTCACATGTTAAGTCAATCAGAAAGTCTTTACACCTTTACGTTGGCACCTTTAGATGCCAACTCTGCCCCTAAGACAACCTTGACACTCATTAAAATTACTATAATTGTGATTATAGGTATTAATATTTGTGGTATACAGTTATCCTCTTAGTCAGTGAGAAGTACTCATGTAACAAATGTGGAGAGTGATTCTTTGGTTTTAATTCTGTAAACAAACAGCATTCCAAACTTAAGATTTTCAATAGAAAGTTTAGTATAAGCTATGAGCTCTTTTTTTGGCTCATCAGATTAAGACATTATTTACAGTAGATCTATCTGCTTAGCATTATTTCATTATTTTTATTCATGGATAAAAGTTCTGACTTTGGTAAAATGAGCCTAAAGAAAGACAATTTAATTTTGTATGATTGAACCCATGTTAATATTGATTTAAATCTTGTATTCATAGGAGCAAATTCAGAAACATAATGAAACTGAGTCAGAACTGCTGAAAGAGAACAACTCGCTTAAAGAGAAACTATTGAAAGAGAGAGAAGAGTTTGATTCAGAACTAAATCGAGAAAGTACTTCGAAACAAGAGATGTTGGAGAAGTTAGAGGCCAAGATACGTGAACAAGAAGAAGTGCGGTTAAAGGAACGGCAAGAATTTGTAGACATGCTCCAGCAGGAAACTGAACAACTTAGATTAGTAAAAGAAAAGGTACTAGCAAATTTTGATTAACTTACTTGCTCAAATAATATGCAAAATCATCATCATAATCAACCTTACCTTTTCCCAACTATGTTGGGATTGGATTCCAGTCTTACCGGATGCAGCTGAATACTAGTATTTTACGGCCTCCAAGCCTGGATCTATTTTGCGGATTTAAAACTAAATATTTTGCATAGCATTTAATGTCCTGGATTTCCACAACATAACGCCTGATTATAAATATTCAAAACACTGTCAAATATTTAAGAATTTTCTTTATGATTACCTCCCTTAAATCAGTTATCTAAAACACAATCATATCATACTTACAGGAACTAAAAGAAATAGAAGAACAAAGAATACAAAGAGAAACAGAGCTGAAACAAGAACTAAATAATATAAAAAAGAATCTTGAAGATAGAGTACACCAAACAGAACAAGAGAAATTAAAAGCTGAACAATTGCTTAATGAACAAATGGAGCATATGAAGAAACTTAGTAATGAGGAAAAAATCAAAATGGACCAATTGGTAACAATGTTTTGTTTTAACATAACTACCAGGCTATGATATGACACACATTGTTCCTTTACAAAGAGACACAACAAGTAAAGGAGACAAAGCTCAACACAGCTGTTCTTTTTCTAAAATTCAATATATCTTGCTTGCAGCCAAGTTTGAATAAGAAAAGTTTTTAATAAGATACGCAATCATACTCATTTACTTAAAGGGTCTATAGTACTGACAAGAAGAGTACAATAAGCTTTTTCACAAACTTAATTTTTTTTAAATACCGAGGCTTACCTAAGTTGTTATTATTATTGTTTTTTTCTTAAATTCAGATGTCAGAGAGAGAAGAAATACAAAAACAATTAAATGAAGCTCAAAACAATGCTGAAAAATCACTTGAAGAATTGAGGGTAAATAATCTTATTATTTTAACTTCTCATAAGAGAGAGATTTTACTTTTTTAAACACTAAAACATTTCGGTACTGGATGCTGAGAAGTAGCTACTACATACTTACACTTCATTTTTACTAACAGATGCGAGTGACAGAGAGAGAAACTGAGCTGGCTGCATTGGCAGCAGAACGGATTCAGAAACAGGCAGAGCAGTCTAGTGTGGTCATCAATACATTACAAGAACAGCTTGAAAAGGCAAGAGTAACTTTTGGTATTCAGTGCTTCAGGGTTCCTTTTTGAAATAAACCAGCATACTGCTTCTGAACCGTAAAATCAAGTAACACAGAAAAATAAAATGTTCATCATTGGTTTCTGTAATCTCTTAGAGATCTACGCTTTGGAATGGGCAACTTACTAAAAAAAACAACTGTGTAAGTAATTAAAGGATTACCTAAATACTTTTTAAAAAATCTGCAGGTTAAAAGCCAACTACAAACTGTTGAAACAGAGAGGAACACAATTTTAGAGAACATCTGTGCACCGGAAAATTCTGGCGAAGGCTCTTCAAAGGAGATGGTGCTGAACGAAATGGGTGAGATAATGGAAAGTGAATTGCAGTGCAGCATATGCAATGAACTATTTGTGGAACCCACCACACTGAACTGCTCACATACCTTCTGCAAATACTGTATATCTGTTTGGAAGAAAAAGAAAAAGGATTGTCCTATATGCAGGTGATATATTGGTGTCTTGTTTGTTGATTATATGTATAGGCTAAGATTTTATCAAACTTACACTATCAAGTACGGGATACCCTGTAAGTGACAGTATTAAGTTTAGTTATAAACTGTGAAAGTTTAAAACAGTGTTTAAGATCTTATTGTAAACTTTTAACTTGTTACAATTTTATATAATTTTCAGAGCTTCAATCACATCAGAATGCAAAAGCTTGGTACTAAACTCCTTCATAGAGAAAATGGTGCAAAGTCTTAGTGAGGAGATGAAACGAAAAAGAAAAGAAATCTTGGATGGAAGAAAAGGTTTGTAATATTTATTTTTTATTGAATAGGGCCTTGACAAATATTCGCTTGTGCTTAAATTTTGTGGGTGTTAATATATTGGTTTTATTGAAATTATTTTAAACCGCGATACTGATACTTCATGTTATGATAATCATGATTTCATATTATACAGAGTGGAAGAGAAGAGACATCGACGCACAAACGAATACTAAATTATGATATCTGATTATTCACTAATTGATAGCCCTTCTTGCACATAAAATTCGATAAATATTCAAATAAAAACATACCATACTACACCCTGAATTTGACATAAGCAATATTTATCTTTTGAATGAATTGGAAAATCGTATATTTTTATAAACTCTATATTTTACAAACTCTTTCCTTATAATGCATGACGATAACAATGCAGCTTCATAATCAATTATTTTAACACAATAGTTAAGGTTTTGAATTGATTGGTAGCCTTACAAAATAAAACACTTTTATAACTATTCGTCTCCAAAGTTATTTTCATTCTTATCTTACACAGATCGTCAGGCCAACACCAAACGAAGGAGACGTCAGTAAATCCTTTGTAACTTTTAATGTGTAACTATAAGTGGCTCTCAGTGTGATGTTAAAAGAATGTGTAATTATGCTAGGGACGAAACAAAAGGCTGAGATCCTTGCTAAGACGGAAGTCAGCCAAGAATTATTTAATAATAATATTTTTCGTTATTGTGTAGTGTCAAAAGATCTTTGCAAATGAGTGTAGGAGTTGAATGTCCTCCGACACATAACTTGCTTGGAAGCGCCAAATCAGCGGCTTGGCAAAGCTTTAAGTAGGTAATATCCAGAATCTTGACTTTGCTTAGAGATTGCTTATAAGATCGAGCGTGAGCACTGATTTTGACTAAGCGAAGCAAAGTTTACGCTCTTCTGAACTTCAGCCTTACTTCCAAAAAAGTACATTAAGCATAAGCGGTCATGAAAGTCAACCCTAAACCTTAGTAGCAATGTAGTGATTTAATGAATGAGATGATTTCTTATTTGGTTTAATAAAGCAAATATTGTTAACTCTACGAATTTATACAAAGCTAGGTAACATTTTAAAATGTTATTTAATATTAGTAGTAATGATTGAAGTTAAACAATTAAAATAAGTAATATACAAGCTGGGTGATGAGTGCGTAGCACTTGAAGTACGACGCGGTATACTTCTTACATATTGGCTCGATACATTATGTATTCTATTCTTAACTAGCTACCCCGGCATGCGTTGCAATGCATTTTTCCCTACCTCCTACTACCCAACTAACTACCTACCACCTTCCTATCACCTACCTCCCAACTAACTACCTACCACCTACCTACCTACCACCTACCTACCTACCACCTACCTACCTACCTACCTACCTACCACCTACCTTTTACCTTATAAACCATCCCTGACCTATGTAGAACAACTATGCAAAATTTCATCAAAATCGGTCAAGCCGTTTCTGAGTTTTAGCGAGACTAACGAACAGCAATTGATTTTCATATATATAGATAACAGTTGTCAGTTCTTTTAATAATGATGTCTTTTTCTTTTATCTCAAAGAATTATTTTGTAAATTATGTATTTCATTGAATATTATATAAATGTAATTATATTTACAAAGATGAAGTCGACTAGTAGTAGTAATGTTAAGTTAAAACAATATACTTTATTTTTTTTTATTAATTTTGCTTAAATTACGTCTATATACACAAACATTGTTAAAGAAAAATAAATTAGTCTTTCAGACCTTTATGAAAAATTCGTTTAATTTCAATCCTACTTCCTAAAATTTCAATCCTATTTCTCTATTCAAAACAATAACTTTTGTCAAGTGCAAGTTAATTTCTTGTATTCAAGCAGGTTTTAATGATAGTAGAAGATACAATATTTGACAACTTCATTTTACAATGATCTAATCGCGCACGCCCTTAGAACCGCCAGTTTTAGCCTAAATTCAGGCTTTAACGCACAGAAACCATTTAATTATTGAACTCGTTTAACAATTATAAGAGTAGGGGAAAACCAAAGTAGTATGGATGGCCTGAACATATTGTTCAGGCCATCGATGGCTACTAATAGCGACTCATGAGATGACCTATAGAGATATACGGAACAAGAATACAAGCTGCGGCGACCCTAAATAAATTGGGATAAAGGCAGGAGAATGATTATGATTTTACATTGATGTAACCGAAACTAATCAACTCAAACCTTGTTCTATTGTGCATTCCTAGGTAGGGTTTTTCACTCTCACTTTTATTTATTTTATAATTGGGCTCAGATTAAGAAAGGGCTAGTTATAAGATATGAATAGCTTTATGAAGCTGTATTGGTTGCAGAACTCGAGTCGGAACAAGGCCGGCAGTCCACCGCGAACACCAACCGGTATGCTTATTTAAACTCTTCAATATTAATTTTGGGTACCCTTTATTTTCCAATCCTGGGCACTAACTAAATGATCGGAAAGTGAGAACAACTAACCTTTAACAAAGATCTAGAATAAAACCCTCTCGTAATTAAAGGTGTGTGTGTTCATTATCTATGGTAAGAAAATAATCATGTTCTAGCTCTCTATTTTCGTTTTGCTTGGATAATGCATCTTAATAAGAATATAAACGACGACAACCAACCCAACGACTTTTAATTTCTTTTAAAACAAAGTATCCACTCGAGAAAAAAAATACATACATAAATAGATAGGTTTGCATAGTATTTCTTTTGAGAGCATGCTTGATAAATTATATGCATGCATGAATATGGAATAACTAAGGGCCTACTTTTCCGTCTGATAACTTTTGTCTGATATGATCATATGAATAATAGCGGTGGTAAATATAAGGCGATTAGTTGACGGCTTTCGTATAAAATAAATCATTTTTGACCACGATATTTATTCTTCAGATAAGTTATCCGACTATTGTAAAATGATTCCTAAGAAGAATGTTTGCATTGTTTACAGAGGAGATGACCGCTCTTATGGCTCCACGCCCGACTACCTCGACGAGGAGGAGGAGGAGGAGGAGACCGAGTAAGTGACTACTCTGTTACCATTACGTTTACTACCTCTGTTCCCTGAGGAGTAACGCTGAATCTCCACCGTAATAGTGGAGCGGCTAACCAACAAGGGAGGCCTTATAAGTTCTGAACGGAGAAGAGACTTTAAAAATAAAAGGCGACCTATTTTATGGTATACCCATAGGTGGTGAACCATTAATCCTCCATTTTGCCTGAAATAAAACACTTTTTTTTATTATCCTATTTCAAATCTAGACTGGGCTGTTACTAATAATTTCCTCATGGAAAACATAAATAAACTAAGGACCTCATTCTGCGATCACAACACCAACGGGGCATTTAAGACTGTATCACAACACCGACGGGCCTGTGATTCTAGCCCTAAAGCCTACTGAATAGCTACAGCCAATTTGGCTTTGTGTGGTTCATTACATACAGTATTTATACACCGACACTTGGCCGACTTTATGATTAAACTGAACTTTGTTAGTTAAGTAATCCCTGAATGTTGCTTACAGCGACGAGAGATACCTCTGGATCAGCCGCGAGGGTGATAGTGGATCTAACAGTGATGCCTACGAGGACTGGGGTACGTATTAAACCGAACTTAGCTGTCTACTTTAATAGTTCTATTAACGATTTTGTACGTATCATATTAACAAGCTAGATGATTATCTAAGTATCGAATAAAATAATACAAACTTCTTTGATATTCAGTGCTCATTCAGCATTTCAGAATGTTACTGCATGAAACTTCGTGACCTGTTGACACTTAGGTACCTTCTTCCAAGAAGGTTCTAGTCTTAATTGTAACGAAAACTTTTCCAGATGATTGAGTAGAACATTTGATGTTTAGCAGACGGAAGTGATAGTGGTGTTAGAGGAGGAGGGGAGCTAGTGGAGGGCCGGCCCGACGCATACTACGGCGGCTACGGGCGCTGCTTCCGCTGCGGCGCGCGCGGCCACTGGTCGCCCGGCTGTCCTAACGCGTAGCGGTGTGTCGATACCTCCGCAGCACGAACATCTAGCAAAATACTTAACTCACCGTTATCGTATCGCCATCCTCTCATTTTGCAAAAGAATCGTAACAGCGCCATGCACTCAATGTCGACAAATGGTAGAACTATTTGACATTTTACCTACTTTTAACGGAGGCAAGCGTTACTAAGGTTACATACATAGTCTCATTATGTTCGTGCTGCAAAGTTGTACCATAGTCCATGATGCGATATTTTATAGTGCAAACATCTAATTTAGTGCGGAAAATCTCAAATTTACCGAAGGTACCTGGGTATTCGTATAGCACACTGAGAACAAGAAAGAGACATATTGTTAGTATTAATTTTCTTAATGAATGCTAATACGTCGATTTATTTTCTGGATGCCGCCATTTTGTCGACCGCTGCTGGTCTGGCGTGTGTGTACATTTGGTGCATTTGTTAGAAGCACAAATAAGGTGCTGTCATGTCTCTCTCTTGTTGTTGATGCGAATTAATGTACCGACAGTACAGTATACCCAGGTAATACTGCAGCGTATTTTAAATGTTATTTTAGATATTAGGTTTAGTAAGTGTTGCATAATTATGCACACAACTCCACATTCTCTTTCTCCATTTGTTTATTATTTTTAAGATGTTGATTATAGCTACTTTACACATGCCTAGTTAAGACAACCTTGGTACAAACTGTATCCGAGATTTATCTGTGATAAAACGATTATAATATTTATGATTCATGGCATTGGCGTATGAAACCGTACCATTCTTATTCATTCGTTATATAAATTGCCCAATAAATATGGACACATCAGCCTAGCCTACACGCCTTATTTGGTCCATCCATCACCAACTAAATGGGTCGATATTTACCCAATTACAATGTTATAGTTTTGATCTGAATAAACAAACTTTCATAAAACTCACAAAATATTGATCGAGTTTCCGTATTGTGTCGGTTTATAACATAAACAACTGCCAGTATTTCGTACAGAATAGTTCTACTTAAACATAGTGTCATGTGCCATTTTTTCTGCCTTATAACGACGCAGGGGCCCAAGTTCCTGATCTAAAGTTAAACTTGCAATATCTAAATGTCTTCAGAACTTCATATTGCTAAAAGAAAACGCAAAATTTCATAGTTATTTTTCCAAAGATGAACAGAAAAAGTGTTGATTTGAACTTGAAGTCACTCCATGCCTTTGGCACCAGACGATACTTGTTTCATCTATTTAGATATAACTTAAGAAATGTATTGAATTGATTGAAATCGAATCGTAACAATGTTCGAATTGACTGATTCGCGCATTTTTGTATGTAGGTATAACCCGGTTCATTAAAGAAAGGAATCTTAAATGGCGGCGCTTATCATGTTCTTTCGCTCGCACACTAGTGCCGTCTATACTCACTCTCGCGCGTAGCGTAAGCAGAATTTTTTTTTGTCTTGATTTGCTTCCACGCTATCTTAACGCGCTCAGTGATCCTTTTTACGAATATCTTGTTATAGTTTTCTGTTATTTTTCCGTTGTTACCTGTTTGTTATTGATGTTAAAGTAGGCACTGCTTCCGATGAAAACAATAAAAATTATTTAATGATAATAGATGGCGCCATGGTCGCTTTAAAATTTTCAAGTTTCACCCGGGCGAAGCCGTTGGCAGAAGCTAGTTTGAAATTAATGTGACCCAGTCTTGTTTTTATTATTTTTAATTTGAAAAAAAACTTTAACTTGAAATTTTATATGCTGACTGTACTATCTGTCAAAGCAAGTAAATGCCGCAATTTAAGATTCCTTTCTTTAATGCACCGGCTTATAACAAGGTACTTAAAAAAACGGTATCCGAGTTTGTTGCGCATAGGTGTACCTATATTGTAAACTCTAATCTCATTTGTCCTGATTAATTGAGTAGAACTCTTAATTAATAGCTTAAATCAATAATGGTTACATTAGTAGTTATTTGCGTTAATTTGCGGGTGCGGGCACGTTTACTTACCTCTGCTGCAGTTTCAATACATCAGCAATTAACGGAACGAGGCCGTAACTAACGTTAATATTTCGCGAATGAGCTCGCGAGTTAAAATCAACTATAAATAACTCTTATTGAGAGCCCTCGTGGTTGTGTTGATTTGTTTTTAAACAAGCCTTTGCCCACGGCTTTGCTCGCCTTATCGTCGAAAATAAGCCCATGAGAACGTCGTAAATATGATCTGACACTCTGGGGTAATGTAGCATACCATTAGTGAAAGAATTTTCGGAATCGGATCAGTGGATCCGAAGAACACACGTTCATCCAAACTTTACCTCTTTTTATAATAGATGTAAAAAATTCTGAGGTCACCTAAAGTTTCTCAGTTCTCTACAAGTGAAACGGCTTATAAATACGTTTTAGTACAAATGAGCCGCTCCCTTTTGATAGCTGGCAAAAAGTCATGTGAATTTCTTGAATTTAAAGACATCAAAATCACAAATTTTGTTCATAAGACTCCAACTAACAAAAGCCTTCAAATAAGGTATGTTCATTAATATGGACCTTAGACAGTAGAAATGCCGCCTCGATGTAAAAAAGTTTAGATTGTTCTGTCATTATAAAAACAATGTATCATGGAAATAACGCAAAATGAGATAAAATAATGCAACAACACATAATTCTCTTGACTATTTTTCCATACAAATGTATGAACAAAATCTGTCGCATGTGCCAACGTACTGTATTATGGAAATTGTTAGGAATCCCTTAGGCACTCCTAACCCGACGTAAAAATCTGTTAAGGAAGGATTAACATAAATAAACTAACATTCACCCAAAAATACAATGTTATTTGATCATCTTTTTGAGAGCTACTACGTCTCAAACAGACTGACCTGCCAGATATTGAGCAAATCGTTTTACGTTATTTCAGTGATATCTAGTGTACAAACTGTATGAGGGGAAAGCATAAATTAGAACACCTAATAAAATATATTTTTTAAACATTTCTGTCTAAGTATGTGAGAGCAACCACAATTTGTTAAATGAATAATGTCTAACAATTAATTCCTTTTAAAATGAATGTAAATTTATTATTATCGTTATGTAAAATGATGATTGAAATATTTTAATTAAATCAATCTTTTTGTAAGAAAATTGCTATTTTATTCCGTTTTACGGATTTATCATATTACACACCACGTTACATGCATAGGTACATACTTTCTTTTACAAACCATATCAGATCATAAAAAGTACTAGAAAACCTACCCGTAGTCCCGTATTACAGAACCTCAATCAAGACTCGAACATTACTTACACAGCAACCAATCAAAAGACTTGGAACCTAATTTGAAGTAATGCTTAAGTAGGTATGTGACGTTATGTAACACGGGCCGTAGACTGCTGGTCGAGGCGAGATCACGGTGCTGCTCTGCATAAACTAGACCGTCCGCGGAATATTATTGAGATGATGATCTAAAGATCTAATAGATTCGTAAAATGTTCCATGTCGATGGTGAAACGATCGCGGTGATTTTTGTTTGATATTAGTATTTTGCTTGATGTCCGTGCTATGCAAGAGGTTCCGAGGTGCTATCGGAAATTTTCATAAACGTACTATATTATGTGTCCCATTCATCAACATTACAGCAATCCATTGCTGGATTAAAGCCCTTCCAATTGTTTGCCTCTGACCATCGACTTCTCCTATCTATCCATTTCAATGAACTAGCCTGAGGGCGTCCTATACTGCGTGTATTGATTTATTCGAAAATATTGACATCAATATTTACATTTGTTGGATAACTTCAAGAGGACACTGCTTACGGGATCTGCTTCCGGGGTTTCAACTGGTCAAACTTGTTAGTGTTTTTGTCTCAGTTCACTTGGATGTATCGCCATTCGGCTCGGCATCGTTGCAGATTACATCTGAGCTTCATTCCTTAAGATCTAAACACTTACTCCAGTGATTAGTCGACATTGTTTTAGATTCCGAGGTTAACCTTAGTTTTTTGCCGCTATTTCACATCAGCTTCTGAAGTTCTGACTGGTAAGGGTATGGGAAATTAAATACCTAATTTGAATTTTGCTGTTTGACTGGAACGTTTCAAATCTTACTATGGTTTCAGCATAATTAACCGAAGTCTGGACGTCATCAAACGATAACGGTAGCGAGAGAACTTGATAGAAGTATCTTTGTGATTGTTTCCTGTTTGACGGTGGTAGTGGTGCTGGTGGTGGTGTATACTTGAACAGCGTCACCGCTGATCACGGATACATCTCTGACATATTTATTCTTCATCTTAGTCAATAATATCAATATCTACCAAATTCAAGATCAACGATATGGCAAGTTCAGTCTCTTTGAAGCTGTTGGACAGACACCATTTAAAAAAAACAATGGGTTATTTTTGTGCTCGGCGCCGTGATCAGGAATTTATAGGCATATTGTGATAATAATTTTATCTTTACTGGTAATATCCCATCCCACTTACATTAACAATATCGGTATGCATCCGGTTAGACTGGAAGCCGACCCCAACATAGTTGGGAAAAGGCGAGGCGGATGATGATTAACGATATCGGTATCACCCATAGGGCTAATGTAATAGTAGATAACCGAATTTCTAGTATTCACAATTAACTACAATAAAAGAATATAGTTTGTTTAAAAATAATAATGCAAGATGATGTACCCAATACCTTATTAATAATCCGATATAACAACTTCTTTTCGAATGCTCCCGGTACGGTGCCGTGGGGTGACATTATTGGGATGACTGTATTAATTGCAGAACTCGATACAACAAGCCCGGCCGTCCAACGCGAACAACAGCCGGTGAGTGGGTATGCTTTTTTAATTTTTTTTTTTCTTCACTTTTTGAATTGTGCCACTCAATATGACACTGGCAACACGGTGGGCTACCTCACTTTAGAACCGAATCCAAGTGTTCAATTTATATTATTATTTTATTTTAATTAGAA
The DNA here is from genome assembly GCA_905220335.1 of Noctua pronuba. Taxonomy (NCBI): domain Eukaryota; kingdom Metazoa; phylum Arthropoda; class Insecta; order Lepidoptera; family Noctuidae; genus Noctua; species Noctua pronuba. Next base: position 10,490,538 of record LR999903.1, on the reverse strand, counting down.
CAAAGTTCAAAATAAAATAACTGGCTCTAATATTGTTAACTTATAACTAACATTTCCAGACGAATTGACAGTCCTGATGCCCCAAATGATCCCGCAAATGTGGACGGTAGTGACTCTAACGATGAGAACGAGGAGGAACCTGAGTCTGAGTAAGTTTGCGCTGCAAAAATCATATTCAAATATAAACTCATGCGTTCATCACGTAGTGGATTACGATCGATCTTAGGTACACTCCTTTCGCTCAATTTCAAGTATTTGGTCATACAGGTTGTATGACATTTTGTAAAAGTACCTATATTTCAGAATCGAAATGAATCCTAGTAGATAAGTAATGAAAAATGTTACTTCCAATGGTAAAATAAATAATTGCGAATAAAATTAACACACCAAATGTTTTTATTGTTTCTAGACAAAGTCTCAGCTCTGATGACTCAGAACATGGCAACGAAAGTCCCTCTCTCGAGGAGGACGAACAGGAACCGGAGTCCGAGTAAGTGTTGAGTTGATATAATAAAATTCTAAATAGCGGCAAAGATTTTCTTAAGTCAACTGTGCATTTCATTTATTTACATCATGTTTCTTTGTCACGACATAGGCCGTGACAAAAGGATCGCCTCGTCCTCATTCTTACATTCTGCACTCACACTGCCGTGTCGCTGAGGATCTGGGGATTATAATTTAGAGCCCAAGTAATGTCGAGGTATTGAATTTTATGTTCCGAATTATTGTATTGTTTCAGTCGAAGTCACAGCCCCGATGAGTCCGAAAATGACAACGAGAGCCCCCCACAAGACGAGAACGAGGAAGATCAGGAATCCGAGTAAGTTTACGCAGAAAACTTTCCATTAAACTCATCATCTGCCTAGCCTTTTCCCAACTATGTTGGGGTCGGCTTCCAGTCTAACCGGATACAGCTGAATTCCAGTATTTTACATGGAGCGACTGCCTATCTGACCTCCATAACCCAGTTAGCACTGGGTAATACGATACCCCTTGGTAAGACTGATTGTCAGACTTTTTGGGCCACTGACTACCTATAACGACTGTCAAAGATCTACAAATGACAGCCGGGACCAACGGCTTAACGTGCTTTCCGAGGCACGAAGGAAACTCGGTATGTAATGGGTGGTCACCCATCCACAGACCAACCTACGCAAGCACGGCTTAACTTAAGAACGACCCGAACGGCTGTTATTATTTAGCCACGAGCTCCTCCTTTCCATTAAACTCCTAAAACTATTATTAACGGAGGTAGGCAGAAACGCCAAGATATACCATACAATACTCCTTCCGATTTGCACACGTACAGTAATTATAAGTCGGACGTCACAAGACGGACGGAACCTTTAGCACGCAAGTCCGACCCGCATTTTCCCGATTTTAACTCATTTCTCTTCGTATTCTGGATTCGAACCTTTTAATAACCAAATGGTTTTATTGTTTCAGTCCAAGTCTCAGTCCTGATGAGTCCGATCTTGACAACAGCGTCTCACACGAGGAGAATGGGGATGAACAGGAAGAATCGGAGTCCAAGTAAGTTATTACTAAAACATTCTGTCATCATCATTATTTCAGCCCGAAATCATCCATAGCTGGGTATCGGCCTCCCCTTTCCATCCAGGTATCTTATCACATTGGTAATACACATAGCTATCCGGATTTTAAACAATATTAAATTAATAATCCTCTAAAACAGAAACAGCTTTACTTGATTTTTTCCTCCCTGAGAAACCTTTTCGTTACCGGTTAATTTCGGAGTAAAATAATAATAACCGGCAAATGCGTGTCGGACCAGGAGCAGTCCAGCAACGCATGCACAATATTGAGTTTATTGACATGATCCGGTCAGCTCGTGACCGTTCCTGCGCATAACCCCGAGTTCAACAGAGGACGTCTTTCAGTAGGCTGAATGACAATGATGTAATTGTTTCATATACATACTCACGCACACACATACTCACACACTCACAAAACGAAACACTCGCGCATAAGTTGTTTTTTTTTTAATTCAACCTTGATGTTTCAGTTTGTTTGCTTTTTTGTCATAAAACAAATGCCACTTTATCAGGGAAGGACACTGGCTCCTGCAACACAGTTTCAACTATCGCAAGAGTCAGAGAATTCCACATAGCTACCTTGTACAATGTTTTATGGCTTTTTTTTTTACTTTTGTTTCAGTCAAAGCCACAGCCCTGCGTCCACACATGATTACGACAGCCACTCGCACTACGAGAACGAGGAAGAACCGGAATCTGAGTAAGTTTGAACTGTTACAGCAAACCGGACTCGAGAACAATTTCAAATGAATAAGCCCGTAAATTAATTTAAAATTAAAAAGCCTCTAAAGGAGGAGCTCGTGGATAACAGTGATCCGAGCGACATCAATCTTCAGGTTAAGCCGCGCTTGCCTAGGTTGGTCTGTGCATGGGTAACCACCCATTACGTAATGAGTTTCCTCCGTGCCTCGGAAAGCTCGTTAAACCGTTTCTCCTGGCTGTCATTTTTTGTAGATCTTTGACAGTCGTTACAGCTTAGACTTGGCCCAAAGTCTGACAACCAGTCTTACCAATAGGTATCATATTACCCAGTACTAACTGGGTTGTGGAGGTCAGATAGGTAGTCGCTCCATGTAAAATACTGGTATTTAGCTGCATCCGGGTAGACTGGAAGCCAACCCCAACATAGTTGGGAAAACGCTAGGTAGATGATAAAGCCCAGCATTAATACAAGAAAAAACCATGTTTGGAAAACCTGCTTCTTTATAGTTTTCTTAGTTCCGAAGTAAAATAAGGTCCGCCAGTGAACCCCTTTCAGCAGGGCGAATGTTGGTAGTAATGATGTAGGTAATGGTTTTATTATTGTTTTAGTCGAAGTCAAAGCCCTGTTGAGTCCGCGCGTGACGAGAGTCCTTCACACGACGAGAACGAAGAAGAACAGGAGTCCGAGTAAGTTTTCACCGTGAACAATCTATTTTTTACAAACCGACGGTAGTTAAAATTGCGTATTTAGGACGTACTAAGCTGCTGTTGGATTTTCAACTTTTAAGCGTTAAGCCGAACGTTCAAAGTTCCACTGGCGATTCGCGCTTTTTATCACTACTGTAAGCTGCGAAACTACAGAACACCGAGCCAGAGCCCAATAAGCTCCTTTTGTATAAAATTAATTTTTAACCGACGAAATAAAAGGAGGAGGTTTCAATTCGACGCGTATATATTTTTTTCTAGAAGAAGTCAAAGCCCTGGCTCCGCACCTGATTACGACAGCCACTCACACGACGAGGACGAAAATGAACCGGAATCCGAGTAAGTTAACAATACGGACATTCTATTTCACGTAAACTGACCTCCGGTTGCACCTTATTATTTGTCACTAAAAATAATGATTTTTGGAATTACATAAGTTGTTAGTAATTTCTACTTGCTACTACTTCCAAGGTTCTAAAATACAGGTCTATTTTAGATCGGGAAATATTAAAGCTTCCGAAAAAAAGAAAACCTTCCAACGATCTGTGGTTGACTGTAATACTAAGCTTGGTTAAAATGATTTACCGAAAAATATTTAACCGACAAAAAATGTTGTATTTAACAAACAAACATGAGCTTATTCAAATTACCATTCTACGAAAAATAATAAAATAAATTTCCAAAAAAAAAAAAACTAAACTTCCGAAAAAATACTAAGTTTCCGAAAACTTGTTCTATTAAAATAATCGTTTTCTTTAGTTCTATAACGTAAGATACAAGAGCGAACGAAGCGAGCTCGGCACTTGGGCCACCCGGACTCAGGTTAGGTTTGAAGGGGATGGCGGGGTCTTGAGAGCGACCTCGGGTCTTGAGGCACCCCGACGTTATGTTAGGTTACTTTAAACACTGCAGACAGAAATAGGAAAACCGCTTATTACATATTGATATTTTTCTTGACGTCGATTTTATTCCTGTTTTATTTATTTAATATTTTAAAACGCAATTTGAGCTGGTGGAAAAATATTACTTATAAGAATTTTCATTATTTTACTCGGTCGTTTCTTTGTCCTTCAGTTGTCCCAAGATTAGTATTTAAAGCAGTACATTTCATATTTTGAATACCTATGCTCATTTGTTTCGGAGCTTTATTAGTACTCTTTTAGATCTCGTCATCGCGTGTTCGTTTTTCCGAAGATAGACGATTATCCGAAGCGCATACTTTTCCTGCATCTGAACATAAGTATATGCCTTCTTACTATGGAGTGGATCTGATAACAAACTGGAAAATCTAGGCGCTGCCCCTCGAAATCTTAAGCCTAATGACCCCGTGTAGGTAGGCTAGGCTACCCACAAGATGAATCGATGACCTGCCGTATCGCACTCGCGTGCTTTCGTTATGCCTTGTGAATACGGGGGCTGGTGAAATTTGCAGGAGTTTTCTTATTGCGGACCGGGATGCGCAGGGCCAGTCTTTGTGTTGATGCTAAGGGGAGGCTTATGGCCCAAGCAGCCTAGCATTAGCCGTGTTTCAGCTGCGCGACGATAATAATTTGATTTTCTTGTTTCAATCCAAGTCATAGCCCTGATCAGTCCGAACATGAAAACGAGAGCCCCTCCCACGACGAGAACGAAGATGAACAAGAATCCGAGTAAGTTTACGCAGCGAGTATTGTATTACAGTTAAACCAGAAAATGTATGGGCTTTTTTCGGTCACCTTCGTGTTTCCGAAGAGAGTAACAAAGGCTAAGTTTTACTGCCACGCTTTAAAATAGTGCATCTATCATTGTGCTTTCGTATCTGGTTTAGAGGCCATCTGTCACTCAAAATAATGATTAATGGTATTATATAGAGTACTTTGTCTATAATTTTATTACTAGGCACTTGTTCCTCTTGAACTGAAGATCTATACATAATATGTACTTGTACAATACGTACAGCTTATGCCCGCGTGTACTTCGGTAATTGTCGCACCGGATCGTCCTACCAGGATAGAAAGTATCGTATGTGTTAATCCATAAACGAACTGTGCAAAATTTCATCCAAATCCGTTCAGTAGTTTTTGCTTGAAAGAGTAACACATCTATTCTCACAAACTTTCGCATTTATATCTAGTCGAATATGTGGAGTATATCTGGTACACGAAGTCGAAAAGCAAGCAAAGCGAGCTCTGGAGCTGCCCTACCAAGCAGCCCAACTACTCGAAATCATGAATCGATAACCTGTGAAAGTCGCGGATAATTGATGCGGGAAGCACAGGATCGCTCTTGTAACCTGTGCTTCCTCATCATGTAGTGATGCTTAGGGAAGGCCTAAGCAGCCTAACATTGGTCGTGTTTTTTCTGCGAGACGATGAGAATGATGTTATAACATGGTTTTATTGCTTCAGTCGAAGTCACAGCCCCGATGAGTCTGTACATGAATACGAGAGCACTTCTCACGATGAGAACGAGATGGAACAAGACAACGAGGACGACCAAGAGTCCGAGTAAGTTTCTAATGAAAACAGTGCGAATAAAATTAAATGTCTTTCTTTCTTTTTCTTACCAATTTTTTGTTGGTATTCTTTCCAGACAAAGTCATCACGAGAGCCCCTCGCTCGAAGAGAACGAGGACGAACCGGACTACGAGTAGGTTTAGTTTATTCTGTTATATCCATATTACGCTTTTATACGCATCTCTGACACTCAAAATCTTTACGCATCAGTTAAAGTCATGCAAATAATTGTTTTTTTTTTAAATGACGTGAATTAATGGGGTCCATATTGGCTCACCTAAAGTTCTTTTCCCGAAATTGTTCTTCCTAACGATTTGTAATCCGAATGATCACTCTTCCTAAAAATTTTCATCCTAAAGTTTTCATTCATACTATTTGTAGTGCTACCGGCGATGTTCATAACACTCATGTTTCCGAAAATTGTAATTAATAATATCATTAATGTAAATATATTTAAACTCCTACTGTTTTTTGTCATAACGCTTTTATCCCTAAACATAAGTACAGGTCAGAGTCTCGTCTTGGGGGCACTATGAAAAAAAAACTTAGAAAAATTTCGCAACCAATTTCGAAATAGCGCTCGCCGGCCGCTACCGCGGCACCGCTCGCTACGCTCGCTCGGCTCGCGCGTAGTTACAGGTCACAGTTCTAACCTAACCTAACCTATGGATCCATTCCACATCGTTTTTACGACAAACGGTTAGTCGGAGAAAAAAAACACCAAGAAACTTTATCCTTACATTTAGGTGTTTTATACGATAGAATCGAGAAAATAAACGGTTTGCAAAAATAACACTTTTTTGGTTAAATTTTTCTAAGTCTAAACAAAGAAATCTAAACAAAAAATATATGACTTTTAATAATAGTGTAAAAGATGGTTATGTTGAGAAAACATAGGAAAACAAATAAAAGTGTAATAGATGTTTATTGCTACTGACATTATGAAGTTGAATGCTTCGGAATTATAAAATTAGAGACAGAGTAGTTAGGAATTGTGATTGTTAGGATGAAAAATGTTAGGAAGAACATTTTCGGATTTCCAATTATCGGAGTTGAAAATTTAGGTGAACTTTGGCGCACCCGAATTAATGACCTAGAATAACTTGTGTCCAATTTATTCCTTGACTAGCGTCCCGCCCCGGCTTCGCACGGCTTCAATATACATATAAACCTTCCTCTTGAATCACTCTATCTATTAAAAAAAACCGCATCAAAATCCGTTGCGTAGTTTTAAAGATCTAAGCATATATAGGGACAGACAGACAGCGGGAAGCGACTTTGCTTTATACTATGTAGTGAAGTATGAGTATTGTTCACATGCGACGATTGAAATATTTGGGTTTCTTAGTTAATGAATTGTGAAACTACCCAGTTCATTACCCGGACTTTGTTTGGCTTTGACAGCCAATAAGAACAGCAGTTTTCTACAATTGAACTGAGCTTCGGGATGGTAATAACTAAAATTATTTTATTTTTTATTCAGTGATTCAGTCAGCAGCGGTGCACAGTGGGACGACGAGATCGATAGTGATAGTATCTGAAAGAGCCATCGACGATAATGGGTGTAGAGAGATGTTTGAGTCGAAAATTAAGCAGCAGAGTGATGCCTGCAACGGCGGCTACGACTGCTTCACTTAAAGCCTTCTCGGCTCGATCGACGCTGCTAAACTAAAGATACAATAAGGCTACCATACTCTACCACCTGCAGGTACCTATGTATGCCAAATTTCGAGTTTGGAGTATGTTAAATATTTGGAGAAAATGGAGTTTGATAGATAGATGAACACGAAGTGATTTCTACTTATTTCGTTAAACAACTCTCACCTTTATTACAAATGATACATAAAATATTTTGTTTTAAATGTAGGTATGTACATAGAACAATTTATGTTATGTACAATTTTAGGTTCATTATTATTATTTATCAAAGGTTTAAGATTAGCGTTTCTTCGGCGCGTATAAGCTCTTTTTTGGAAGCGCGGGTAAGCGCGACTTTTGACACACAAGTTGTGTGTTGAACTGAATAAGCAGTTAGTTGAAGTAGTTGGGTTTTTGAATCTCAAAATGAAATGCGCGTGTAAGCGCGTAACCCTATACGAGCAAAAAAGACGCTAGTCTGAAACCGCTCAAAGTCTTGCATATATTGCAAAAGACTCGACTGTATTTCTCCTTTTAAAATGTTTGTTATGCACTTAGCATGTTATTTTACGAAGGCCGCTCCATTTAACCAGTAATACCTACTATAAACTACTCACATTGTGTAGATAATGATCCCTCAGTACCTCTTATTAAAACGCGGAGTAAAGTTAGTTGCCAATGATTTAGGTTTGGCATAACTACAACTACCAACTTTACATTGCGTTTATTTATAAGGGGATATAAAGGGTGTAACAAGACCCTTAACGAAGCCAATAAGCACTTGTTCTCCTCGTCATTGCGATATTTTTTTTTGTTCTAGACCGTACCTGAGAACCTTCTAGTTACGGAGATATTGGGGGTCAAAGATCCAAAATTCTTTTTCACAAGTTTTTTTTTAATACATTTTGGAATGTAATTTTTTCTTTCCTTTAAACACCTCCACGACACCCGTACTATTTAATCCATCCATCAGCACAATGTTTTGAGTGCGTTACATTGAGTCATGATTTTTCACCCCAAAAAATAAAGTCGTTTCCCAGCAATATTTTTTGCGTAAAGTTACTTAGTTTGATGTACATAATGCTTGGTTGACGGTTTCGTGAAGGGTCCGTTTACACCCTGTAGAATTAGATATCCGTGAAGAACGCCCTTTGTAAAATAACATTCTGTTTACGTAATAGCTAATGCATAGTTACATAAGACAATCTTGGTAGCTGGTACAAAGTATTCCTATAGAACATTGATCTGTGATAATACATTTAACAATGTGTATGTAAGGCTTTGGCATATTACAACCCAATCTTCAGTCAGAACGCCTGGCCTACACCAATACTAAGTGTTGGTATAGTTTTTTATAAGTGCATGCTATGGTGCATGTTTGTGCGTGCATGGGTTCCACCCTGTATAGGTTCTTTTCGTATTCAAGTGAATGGTAGTTGCGGTGTTTTAGTTTGTTATAATTTTATTCAAAGTGATCTGGCAGCAACATAATTATGGTTGTGTTGCGAATTAAACCAAATGTATAGCAATAGTATGTAACGTACATTTACGTAAAATTATGAATGATTGAAAAGTTTTAAATAAATCAGTCTATTTATACGTGTTTTTAGATTTTTTTTATTTCGTTTCACGTGTCAGGCCAATTGTATTTTGATAGTGATGAGGATGGCAGTAGAATCATTTAGCTCGCAGTAATTAATATGGGCTCGCTTGCTAGCTCGTTAAACTGTCGGTATGAGTATGACGACATTCGGTGATGCGATGGTTCCAATTCGAAACAATGAATTCTTTTTGAAGTATTATTTAGATTATTCGTAACGAATTCAATGTTGTAGCAGAGTAACATTTTAAAACTTCAGCAACCATTAAGGGGTCCGCAAGGGCTGATGCCTGCCGGGGCTGCGGGACTGTTCGAAAAAGATGCGGTATCTTTTTCGAACAGTCCCGCAGCCCCGGAACTTGGAACACAAAGGGCAAAGAAGGAAGATGGATGGGTTTTAGTCAGTACAACTCTGACACTCCCTTCCACTCCGCCCTGAGCGGGAGGGGTCATATGATGATTTCCCATCCAAAAAAAAAGCCATCCATCTGAGAGGCTCCATAGCCGAAGTAATTTTTAGTAATTTTTTCAATTAAACTAGTATTTAAACCACTAAAACCATAGACTGTAATTATTACCTCATTACATTTATCGTAGACGTATTTAAAAAGAGCTACTAATTGTAATTAACACAAACCCTTTCGTCTTAATCTGAAAACCCACTCATCATCTTCGCCCCCTATTCCCATGTTACTTGGGGTCGGCGCAACAACGTTTTATTCTTCCATTCTCCCCTGTCTCCCGTATCGAAATTATTTACATCTTTCACGTTCATACCATTCCTCACTTTCAGCATTTTCAAAAATCCTCCTTGATCATGTTTTTACTCGCACCCTGGCGACGCCTTTGGCTCTGAGTAATGGCTACTTTCCTCTAATCAACGATGTACATACCGAAATCCTTTCGGTCCCAACCCAGGTCATATCAGAATCACAAACAGCTGAGTTACTTTCATATGATTAAAGTATTAGTATGGATTAATAAAAGAGATCATTGAAACAACGAATTTATTTAAAACTATATTACAATCTGTAATAGTCATGCAATAAAATAAAAACATTGTGCTGAATTATGTTGAATTTCTAAGAAAAAATATTGTGTTACTAACACAAACATGCAGAATTAACACTGATAATAATTATTACATTGTTTTGAAGTCAAATTTAATTAAGTAGACATTAATAAACATGAATGCAAATGTATGTCGACACTTGTAAGTAAAAACCTTAATCATGGCCGTTTTCACTAACGTCAAACAAAGTAATGTCCAGTTAGGTCATGTCTAACATAAATGCAGTTTGTAAGCACCCACTTTTTCACCATTCGTCTTTCACTAGGTAACTGGTAAGGAATCCACATTTTCACTCTTGTTTATGGTAGGTACTTACAAGTCAAGTTCAATGTCAGTAAATAATGTTAGAAATCTGTTGCTAGACATCCTGTAAGACTTGCCTCTACGCATGTCGCATCGGCGAATCGGTGTGGTAACTTGAGTCTTTGCCTTGCCCCGCTTAGTGGTTGATGTTTAGTTGCGCCAAGTGTGTATGAAAACTAAATGTAATTAATACCTAACAACGCGCAATGTTATTCAGGCAGATGTGTATTTAGATATCGCCTAGTTTTTGTACAAACATAACTTAAGTTTGATTAAATAGATATATACCTACTTCAAGGCACACAGCTACTATCAGTCCATGATAATTCCACTGTCAACAGTTTATCTAGTTCACACAAAGTGACAAACTTACACATCACCTAACTATACTTTTAATTTGCTTTACTAGTGTATAGAATACAGATTTGTTGTAATGAGGAAAATGTATAGCTTAATATTTACAAGTGTCGATGTTGTAATATAACTATTCTTAATAAAGACATTATCTGAATACAATAACGCACATACACAACGTTTCCTATATATTATAACAATAAAATAAAAAGCAACGAAAGATCATCCGAGAAAAATTATGATAATGAACTTATCACACAACCATAACTTCTTACAGAATAAATTAAATAAATACTTTTAAGTGCTATATAAGAAAATGTCTTTTTATCTCATTATAGTCAAATAATACGTGTCCCAGTTTACATGACTAACATTATATTAGCTTCACTCTAAAATGAATTTTTGAGAACTGAATAACTTTCACGCCAAGAGGAGCCCAATAAGAAAAGGCGAGCTGATGACGCAACTTAATTGTTTTATATTATTTATTACACAAATACATATTTTTACCAAAAGCTTCTGGTAGTTGCATAAAATTTAGATTTTTAAATGATACATACTACAATGTCTAAATCCAACTTGTTCTTCCTATTTGCAAAAACAATTTTTTTCTATTATCATGCCATATAAAAAAGCATTCTAATAAATTACTTCAAAATAACTGTGAGAATATTTAAATATATTTTATTACTCATTTTGGTATTAAGGTGATGAAAAATACTCTACCACATCTACTCACTCCCATGTTAAGAGCTTGTCCATCGCAACTTGTCCGTACAACATTTATCCAGCCTGCTCTCTGGTTGAAATATACCAAATTCTCAAAATAAGTAATAAGTGATTGATTTTACCTAAAATAAATTAAATTAATCATTCTTCTTATCTGCAGGTTGTTGTTCTGTTTCTGTAATAGCTGGCGGTGTGGTGCCATTCTTCACTTGTTTCTGTTGTTCTTCCATCTCACCAGAGAACCCAAATTCATTGACACGCTTGTGGTCGACTTTGTAGATCCAGCGCTGATATAAGAAGATGAAAAATACTATGTCTGTAACAGTAAACATTTGGAATCAGAGGAAATTATGAACTTTCAAATATTTTTATATTTATCTAATATAACATTTTAAAAATCAAAATATTTAAAAGAAATGTGCCCTTACCATCTCTGAAGCAGCCTATACGATACATTGTTGGCATTTTGATAACAAATGCAAAGATGTCATCTATGAAGGTATTAAGGAACTTGTATGTCATCATTCGCCAGGGCAGATGTGCTACTGATTTCAACTTGTAATTGATGAACAGCTGGGGTGTCATCATAATGAATCCAAAAGTCAATAAATATCCATACATCATATTCAAGACAAAGGAATACCATCCTTTGTGTTCCTGGTATAACAAAGAGTACACTCCATATCCAATCAGGAGAGGGAAACAAGCCCAGCTGAGGTAGCGGAATGCTAACATATCATACTGCTTTGTACTGGATGCAACATAGGATCCTTTATCAGTAAAACTAAGTTTTGGTATCCCAAATATGCGGTCCTCTCGATTTATCTTTACATCCATTACTTTGTTAATTTTCCATACTTCAATAAGTAAACCAATGAAGCATGAAATTCTGACCATGACATTAGTTTCATTGTCGAGAACATAGAGCAACACCACAGTGGACTGGAAAACATTAAAAAAAACTGATCTTACAGAAAGACCTTCAAGAGACTGCCTATTGTTCCAAAACTGAATGTCATTTTTAAAAGCAAGTAACTCAAATATTGAATGTAAAACAGACACACTAATAGTGAGTCCAAGCAAGTATGGAGATGTATCAAGAAGTAACTCCTTCACTGTGTCCTGCTCCTCATCTTGCTCTTCAGCTCCCAGTGCTGAGAACATGCTCAATTTGTCTCTCATTGCTTGAGCTGTATACAACTGCCATTTAAAAAGGCTCAGCGGCTGAAATGTTAACTCTAGGTTTAGGATATCAGTGGTCTGGTTAATTGGTACATAATCACGCATCATATTCCAATAGTCATTCAAGAAAACTGCAGGCTTATATTGTTTTCCATCTGGCAAAAAGAAAATAAATTCGTCTAATGGAGGTGGAACACTTCCTTGCATCCAGTTAGTTTGATCAGTGACCAAATTTATGGTTAAGTTTGGATGCCAATGTGACACTATTTCCTCTTTAAGTGTCTCAGCTTTTATTATTTCTTCAGCAGATTTTTCAGTTTGCCCTGTTAACAAATTATGTGTTTTCATATAACGGAGCTTTTTGTACTTGTTCAGCTGTTTTTTTCCATACGTAACATAAGGTCCGCCATAGTCCTTTTTATTTTTAGGATCAGGTGATTTGCCAGTCTTTACCAGAAATACGTGAAGATAAATTGATCCATTATTCTTAAAGTCCTCTGAAGCCTTAATACTGGTAGAGTGTGTGAAAGTACCATCATTAAGAGGACCACCCTGCCAATCACCATAAACAATTCCAGTATGCTTCCAAATTAAATCTGAATCATCTATATCAGAATAAAATGGTATCTCTGATACATAACAATACATATCTAATACTGTGCCATTAGTAAACATATTAGTAGCAGGAACACGGGGCACTGCACTTGGGTTGCTTATATCTGTCTTGGGTGCAGATGGTTGACGGAACATGGTTGTGATGAAATAAACTACTAATGCTCTTATTATCAATGACTTTGTGATAGCAAAAAACGATTCCAGCTTAGATGGTTGCATTCTGCGCCGTTGTTCGTCAATCTCGGCATTGATCTAAAACAATAGTGATTAGGTTTATGGTTTATAATAAAATAAATTGATCTTGACCTAAATGGTTTTTTACAGGTTATTTTTATAATCATATAAATATTCTTTTTTTTCTGTCTCGATAGTCGAGACCCACCCCTCATACCATTGTGTTCTTTCCAATACGAAATAAAGTTACTTAGTTTACTTACATCAACAGCATCTTCAGAAGATCCATTTGCTTCAACTAAACTGTTTTCGGTGGAGGCCTCGCCAGGGGGATTGTTGGAAGGACTGAGACTATCAGTTTCCGCCATACTGAATAACTGGATATTGCTTCGTTATTGCTTGTTATTTTTTAAAGCACTCATTAATTTGCAAGGACAACTTAATCTCATCATTCCCTACGTCTCACATAAAATTGGATTTTTCTTTCTATCAATTCGCTTATCATTGACAAATTTTATTTTTATAATTCCATAAAATATTTCTGGTTTTGGGTTGCGGGCTTTTAAGACTTCCAGTTGGTCTTAAGCGCTCTCTACGTCTATGGTTCGTCAAAATAGTTTAATCTTTGTAAAACTATTTTGACGAATACTCATTTCCGGTTTCCGAATTGGGTAATTCAAGTTTAGAACTAGTCAAACTTTACATGAGTTTTAAATATTGAACTAGTTCCTTATTCAAATCAGTTACTAACCGTATAAATATCCTACTCTTTGTTATAAGTAGCTCTTTTCAACCTGAATAATATTTAGTTTGGGCCAATTTGACATCCACTACATTTGAAATTGTGTAACTATATCCGAATTAAGATACTGACTAAAAGAAAACCTACCCATCCGAGGTAGCTGAGTTTTGAGCATAGGCGTATCTAGAGATATTTTCCAGGGGGGGGGGGGGGGCTGGACCCTGCCTTGAGATACATTGGGCTAGACTTCATTCGGCTTATTTATAAGTGGTCAATGAGCAGAGCACAACAGCTATTACAGCATCGTAATTCGTAAATTAAATAGCTCTAGTTACACTTCATATGTAGAGGTATTGTACCTTGTCGCTGTAAAGTCATGTTTTTGCCATACTTTACATGGTTGATCAGTGAAGTGTCTCACGAATTTGTCAAAAATGTTCAAATCAGAATCACAAGGCCCACAAGGTGATTTCATTACCAACATGAAATTTTGAGCTAGGTGTAGGGCCTTTATTTTAAGTTCTTAAATTAAACAATTAATTAGTATGTTTAGTGAATTATGTATTTTTCGCCTTTTTTTCTTATTTACGTCGTTTAGATGATGACGGAAAAATGGCAACAATAACAGTATTATTATAGAAGAGTTCGAGAACCTCTCCTCTCCATAGTAGATCTGAGCCAGGTCTTTATTCTGCGCATTCTGCTTTATTGCCGAGAAACTCCGCTCACATCCAGCTGAACTCACTGGAATAACTATGGCAGCTTGGATTAATTTATACAGATTTGGACAAAAATCTTATTTAACATGGACTTTCAAGTCTTTAATTGTGACTTTTTTAATAAGTTTTTCATAATCAAACATTTCATACAAGAGTATTGTCTATTTGCGGATGTCCTTATAAATTATCTACAAAAGCCTTCCCATTTTCGAGATGCAAATTAGAAAATGTATCGACCGATTGAGAGAAAGGTAGACTTTCAATGGAATTGAATGGAATGTATTTACATAGGTAATCGTGAATTATCGTTTGTAGTAGTGTTATTTTGACAGTTTTTTTTTTTGTGTCCAGCATAGAATTTCCAATCGGTAACCCAACATCCTGGGGTGGGCACCAGACCATTCTGGAGAGGGGACTGCCCATCCGCCCCTCCTATGTACGTCTATGGTTTTGAGCTCACTTCGCTCACTCTTGCAACTTGGGTTCTCAGTATGGAAGGTTCTATCAAAGCTCCTTGTAGATGGAGTATTCATAGTTAAGTCCCAATCTGACCTATAAGATAATGTCAAAAAATTTTTAGCCAATGATGATGCTTTGAGTTGGAACTAGCTATGCTAGTGCCATTGGTCCCACAGCTTTCTTCCCCATTCTGTAACTTTTCAACGTAACTCGATAAAGTAACTCCCACCTATTTCTGTATGAATGTGAGAAAATCTCAAAACATAACTTACTAATGCAAATCCGTCTATGCGTTTGTTCTTGAGACAACAATTGAAAAACAAAAAAGAATAAAATAAAATTTAAAAAACGCTTGTTTCTTTAAAAAAAGGTTTTTTTTTGTATTCCTACATAACAATAATATGTTTGTACATCTGTTCCACATCCTTGATCAAATAACGAAACAAGCGTTTTAAAGATATTATTTTATTTTTTCTCGATTAAAATAAGTTCGACGGTCGAACAATTGAGAAGAAAAAAATATCAGTAGTTCGACGGTTGAACTTTTGAGGAAAAAAAATCGCAGTAGTTCGACGATCGAACTTATGAATCGAACTGTTGAGAACAAACGAATCTGTCGTGACGTTGAGCAGGTGCGCGAACGAGCCGACGACGATGCAGTGACGTGAGCACTGAGCACGCTCGAGTGAGCTGGACCGCGTGCACAAACGTACGTGTATTTAGATACTACCTACAAGTTTACACATATAGAGTGTAAACAGACCCTTCACGAAGCCGTCAACCAAACATTATCAAACTAAGTAACTTTACGCAAAAATGATTGCGGGGAAACGACTTTTTTTTAGGGTGTAAAACCACGTTTTACGGTAAGGCTCAATGTAACGCACTCAAAACATTGTGCTGATAGATAGATTGTATAGTACGGGGGTCGTGGAGATATTTAAAGTAAAAATCTTAAAGTTAGAACTTTGACCCCGAATATCTCCGTAATTAGAAGGTTCCTAGGCATGATCTAGAACAAAAAAATATAGCAATGACGGGGAGAACAAGTGCCTTTCGGCTTCGTTAAGGGTCTTGCAACACCGTTTATTACACATTGCAACTTTAAACTTTATTTTCATCGGTATTACATATTTACGTTTAAAATCTATGTGATAGACGATATTTCAAAAAATGTAATGAATATTTGAATTATTTTATATTTATTGTGTGAAGGTAGATACGTTAATGTTTATTTACAATACTGAATACAATAAATACTCTTAATCTATTTATATAAGTACAGGTGAATTTTTCCAGTGGAACTGGATGGCTAAATCCGAAACTATGAGATATAGCGAAATATACTGAAAGAAAGGAACCCGTTTCTACGGTGGTCATGCTACGCGGGCAGAAATCGAATCCGTTGATTTTTGGAAAAAAAACACTATTATTACACCATTCGATAGCGCCGCGAGTTGAGTATGTTGGTTTATCGTAAATGCATTATAAGGTTAGGTAAATACTTAATAATGCTTTTAAACGATGATATTTTCTTTTTAAATCTAATTAATGCACCAGTTAAGATCTACTACTATACTTCATAACAGAACAGAATAAAACAATATTTTCATATTTAATGGTTTATTTGAAACACAAAATTGAAAGACTGACAGTTAATCGGACCCAAAATGCATTCGGAAACCTTACCTTGAATGTTTAGATTCCCAAACCATTACCAAATTAGTTTCGACAACATTAAACAAAACATAAAAATATTACTAACAGCAAGTCACTTTATAAAGTTCGCCTAGAATCTACTCAGTAATACTCAGATTCTGCAGTGCATATGTTGAAATTCCGCCACTGATTTCCATCACAGAGATTTCATTACCTACATTTTGAAGATTACTTAAAAACATAGAAATATCCTACTTCCTCACTAGCAATGTAAATGGATGCATGATTTCCTGCCTATAATTATTAAAGGCCCAAAACAGCCTTGTGCTTGCAAAAGATACCTTTAAAGAAAAGGTTTCTTTCCTTTTCACTTGCATTCATCACCTCGCATTGTTCCAAGCGGTCCTCTGTACAAACTGTCATAATAAGGTATCATTTTATAGGCACAAGATAAAGACCAGTATAAATGGCAACAGTCCACAAATTATGCCAAGCTTGGCCAACCTTCAATAGTCCACATGTTAAAACTCAAATATTATGTATTATGAAACCTAGCAAAAAAACTATCTGAATAAAAAAAAATACATACTTTATAAATTAAAAAAAATGTTATGCATCACAAAGATTTAAACGTAACGGTAAAACTTAAAATTAAGTACCTATTAAACCTACGGTGTTGTATTACGACAAATTAACGCTAGCCGTGGTTGAGCTGAACAATTCGGATACTGTAAAACGTCAACTAAATTAATTATACTTAAAAAGACCTCTACGAAATTTGCGAGAGAATTAAGAAGAACAGTGAATGTCAAAAAAAATATTTATGATTGCATTACTTCAGTTTCAAGTATTAAGATGATTCATAATGAGAATATTATATTACCCTCAGACATACAAATATAGACATAGACTTTTATCCACACTAAATTGTGAACTGCCACCATTTCTAAGATTGTCACTACAATTAATCTTGCATTTCTTCAGGCAACTCGTGAGGATTGAGAATGCCTGGCACCGATAACTGTTCTCTTCGTTTCTCCTCCTGCGCTTGACGAAGAGAAAACAAGCGCTCCTCCAAGTACAAATCACTGTCGTCTTCACCCGTATACTCCTGTAAAAGGAATATTTATTAATAATTATGTAAAACACTCTTTAAAAATTATATCATCTAAATATTAATTTAAAAAAATAAAGTGACTTGATGGCCCTGAGGTTAAGGCCTCTCTTCTCATGCACGTTGAGGGGTTCAAATCCGGGCAAGTACCAATGTAACTTTTTAATTCTTATGTACTTTCTTAGTTTATCTTGGACATCGGTGCCCCAAAAAGCCATTCTAACCGATCGTTTTGATTGTTATAGCTTTCGCATTTAGCGAATTGAAGAGCCCATCCGCGTACCTCTGATTGCGCAAAAAGCCTCCGCTTGCGCTGCGAATGGTTTGCCACGTGTGCCCTAGGTTGTGTGGAGAGGGTGCTCATACTCACAGTGAGCATTTGCTGAATTCCCCGATGCGGCGAATTTTATTAACAACTAGCTTTTGCTCGCGGCTTCGCTCACATTACGTATGCAAATTAATCGACAGGAACGTTTCAAATGTAATGGGAAGCCAATTGCACTTGGGAATAATGGAGCTTCCCATTAGTGAAAGAATCGGGTCAGTAGTTCCGAATATTATACCCCATTCATACGAAACTTAGAAATAAAGTTTTACCTTTTTGTACTATTAGCTCTTGTAGTAGTTATTAGTATGTTCGTTAAGCCTATGGCATGCTAGGCAAATCATTCGCGGAGCATGACAAGCGTCTTTAGCGGGTGCTTTGTTTATTCACTTTCAAGTTATTAAACCAAACTAAGATACTCAATAATCATACACGATAATTGACTTCATACTTACTCTTATTTGAACTAAAAAGTCTCTTAAGTGATCTTTGAATGCAGGGATATCTTGGTCCAAATTGAACAGCCCTTGAACAGTGATCTTAATTTGATTGTCTGTTAAATGGGGGAACGCTCTTTTCAGTAAGTTGGCCACATATTCCTGAAAAGATAGAACACATATTTAGAAATTATACAATGTGCTACACAGTAGTTTTTTTCCATTTCCAGCTTTTAAGTTTAGTAATGTGAAAGATTTCGCAGACGATTTAAGTTTTTTTTATTATACGATTTGTCGTTGTTGTTTGTAGTTGTTTTTATAATCACCTTTATAAATCCATCATTTTGATACACCAACGGGATTGAAAAAAAAAAAATGAACTCCACAATATGGAGCCCAAAATCCGCCTTTTTTTCTTTGTTTTTATGTAGCCACTATGATTCTCCAAATCGGTTCATCCGTTTTGGAGTTACGATGTCACAATGCAATGGAACGAACATACATGACACAGATAAATACGCGCAAAAACATTACCCTCCTTCTGGGTCAGTCGGGTAATAATAATGTCATAATAAATGGGTTATTTTGACGTAAATGAGCAAATTTATTTAATACTATTTTAATGATGTGTGTGTGGAAAACAGCTGGTTACTTGTTTATTATTTCTTATAAGATCGTAACTGGTAATGAAAACCATACTAAGTTTCATTATTAAAATGAATAATAAACATATATTCTTACCTGAATATAGAGGACGTTATCTGGTGTGGGCCCTAGCGGAACCGTTACTCGGCCCGCCTCCACAAGTGAGAAGACATACGCTAATATCGTAGCATGCATCGTGAGACCGGCGCCATGAGACGTGTCTGTTACCACGCTAAATACATGTTCTAAAATATCACACAAATAGGTCTGGTAGAAACTCTGTGCTGCCTGGGGATGTTGTTCTACATTTTGCAGCAACCGGTACAGAATCTGTAGTCCAGTATCAGCCACATTCCTCATTGTGTGCTTAAATGCCCAGATAATGGAATCCAATACCAACTTGAACTGTGCTGGTGGTATGCTTAGGAATGCCTTAAAACAATGTATATTCACTGCTTGCAATAGGAGGAAGAACTCTGTCCTATGCTCTGGATATTCTTCAAAGTCTTTGTTAATCATTTCAAGAGTACACTCAAAAACCGCATCAAATATTTTTGGTACTTCGGATGTTATATGCCCTTCTAGCTTATAAACAATTGCAGCCATGCATGATAACACTTCAGTTTCTCGTGCATCTGGCACTGCAGTTCTTTGGTAGTCCAGGAGAACTGCATCTAAAAGTGGAGGAATGAAATTTTCCAAAACCATGCTGTTATCTGTAGAGCGAGATACCCAACTGGCAATCAATTTTAGTGTTTCTTTCTTTATTATCCGCATGTTCTTTATTAGTGGCTGCTTGGTGACAACAACACCATTCAAAGCAATGGCTTGACTGATGTTTTCAGACATTACTTTATAAACATTGAGCATGTCCAAATATATTCTACCCAGCTGCACAACATATGGATGCCCTAGGGCACGGCAGGCACGTACGTTTGTTTTAAGAATACTCACTAGCTGTTTAACAGCCTCTGGATCTTTCAAGATATCCACATTGTGCGATGCTTGGGATATTATATCATCCCAAACCTGATTAGGCAGCAGCATATACTTCTCAATGAGCTGTTCTTGAGCCACTTGATCCACTTGTGCACTAATCATGTATCCTACAGCTTCATAGAAAGTATGCACTTGAAGTGTTTGTAAATCACAGATAATGGAACTGATTGTGCTTAAGATTTCTTCGATAAATGGACAAGCCTCACCAACCTGTGTAGTGACAAAATGGCGCCGACATTTTATTGCAATCTTTATGAATGTGTCACATGCCATGTCTTGGACACCATCATGAGTCTCGTGCATGAATTCAAAAAGTTTATTAACCACTGTTTTCAAAAATTTCCAATGAGCCCTTAGGAACCTGGGATACTGGCCCACAACATACATTATGTTACTAGCTATAATAGCTTTATTATCTTTCCCTTTTTTCTGTTCACAAAGACCCAACAGCTCTTTAATTACGACAACAAGAAATCTTTTCTCATCTTCCTCCATCATTGCGCCTGAAATCGAACCAATAGCCCAGCATAATGTATTCAGGTTTTTCCATGACCATTCACTGCCATTTACCTGGTTCTGGAGTTTCTCTGTCATAATGCGTTCTGTATCTTGATAATCCAAATGTGTCAAATAAACTAATGTTTCTCTCATATTCTTATACAAATTAATTGAATCAGTGTCCTTCATAAACTCTCGCACTACTTCACCATTCTCATTCTCTACCACTAATACTTCTTCAGGCTTAGCCATTCTAGAGATCATAATGTAGCGAACACTGCTCAACACATTTGAATACAATGCTTTTCTCCCAACACTCTTGCCAAGTGTGTACATGTTGGATGTATGTGAGCTTGGTGCAATCTTGTACAAATCAGCAGCTAGTGCATTCCAAAATTCCAAACAAATTTTAAATATCTCAACTTCTTCTACCTCTGATATCAAAACCAGATAGCGGAGGGCATTCATTAAAGTGTTTGTAAGCCCTCTTCTTTCAATCAGTTGCCCATGTTCTTTCAAGTAGGTGCAGAGAAACAGAGCAAGGTTCTGGATAAAAACTTGCTCCTGATCTCGACCAGCAGCATACGCTTCGCGTATGTTGGTAGTGAGTGGAAGCATCGCTTCAAGCTGCTCCATGGTCTGCACAAGCAGAGCAACAAACTGCTCCTCATAGTTGCTCACAGTCACACCGGCAATCTCTGTCAAGCAGCTCAATGTTACATTACGGAACATTGGTACGTTCAAAAACTTAAATATGAGTGTGCTTATCAACTTCATTTCAAATATATACCCAAGAGGAATCCAGTTCAAAAATCTGAGCAGAGTATGGAGTGTGGCATCCACTAATGGTGCATTTTGCGAATTTTCAAGAACAAATTGGCAGAGTTGAAATATCTGACTGAACTCGGAACACATGGTGTCTTTTAAATGTTTTGCTTTTGTTTGAGTGAGTTGTCCTGTACTAAAAACAAACACTTCCTCACTAAGTAGCTTCAAAATCACCATGTTGTTTTGACAAAGGCTTTCATTTGTCTTGGATGCACCCACAATATCACTTATAAACGTCTCCCAGTTGTGAGGCCATTCTCGTTTCAATACTTGAATCAAGATCATATTGAGTTTTTTCAAATACACTTTGTTGTTATCCATTGTTACAGGGTCTGATGAGTTTTTGATAATGAGACCAACAATGTACTTCTTAATACCTTCACATTGATTTCTGGGTAGTATTTTCCATCGTGTTAGTATAACTTGTTCTAATATTTGTAAGGCATAGTACTTTGTTTCCTGATTTTGTGAATACTCCAATATAGTGTCAACACGAGTCCAGGCATCAGGGTGTTCCTTAAGGGCTGTCAGAATCTCCTGTGCAGTACGTTGTTGTTCTCCAACAGTTGAGTACAGACATCCAACTATATTATCAAGTAGGGTGATGTCCAATTTCTGGTTGAAGTCCAAAAGTTTGGAAGCTTGTTGCTCTAAAGTTGCCATTCTGTTTGATACAACTTTTTGAAAATTGGTTCCGTTTATTGAAAATCAAAACTCTGATAATTTTTTCACATTCATTCCTCACCATACGTATCACTGAAAAAAATAATTCCTGAATTAGGAAAGACTTTACCAGTTATAACCTCTTCATGATGCATAGATAAAAATTGGAGTTTTAGGATAATTCAACCTATCGAACTGTGGTTAAAATGACTTGTTTGAATTGCAAAGATTACAAGAATCGTAAAAAATAAGATAATTACAAATGCTTTTTTGTTGTAAATGAAAATATAGAGCACACACCCCGCATAGAGAGTGAGGATGTTTGCTAAGAATCGTAACACTGATTGTGTGACAAAAACTTTAGTTAGCTCATTTTGCAAGGCACTGAAAAAAGTGGTTGGTGATAACGACAAATATATTAACTTACCCGAGAAAATAATTTGCGGCGCAATCAGTCTAACGCACTACCATACATACTAATCCGTTGTTTTCGTGAAGCTTGAAAAAGCTTACACGCATGTTGTCTATGCTTATTTTTTGTGTCCCACAATTTATTTTCTCAATAATTCTCCACAAATCTACAATGCAAAAAAGTAGGTAATAATTATTTTATAACACCTTCTAAGTAGTAAGATTTTAAATATATTTTGATTAACGAGGAACATGTACTTTTTATTCAGGTAAGACAATACCACCCTACTTACAGAGTTACAAGAATCTTTTGGCGCTGGAATGACGTTGACAGAGAGCGCTATTGGTTACCGCTTTGTGAAATGTACAGAAGAAACAAGATGGCGATATTAGTTTCAATCTTAGCCACGCGCTGAAAGATAATTTATAGCTATAATCTGTGAAACGTGTGATGAAAACACCATAGAAAAAAGGTTGCCACCCTTCGAATTTGGATTTACTTTGGCTCTTTCCGAAAATCACACAAGTAGCGAATAGTATCGATTAATGGTTATTAGCTATAGAATAAGGGCTAACGCTTTTGAGCTCATCAGATGGCGCCACTGTCGAGTAAGGTCCTCTGATTAATTCTATTTTATACTTCTTCATATTTTGTTTATTTTATTACATAACAACATAATGTAACCTTCAGATCCATATTTGCAATATTGTCCCAAAAATTTGCTAGCATAAAACATTTAAAAAACATTATTTCTCCAAGTGCTAACAAATTAGATCTTAACTTGCTACTTAATAATTAATCATTATAACATAATTAATCAGGAATGGCTCAATCTTGACCATAAACGTGAATATTTGTAAAAAACGACATAAAAAATGCGCAATGCGCGTGTCATCTGACATTTCAGAAGACCTTACTCTTCACGAACGCCTCTAGAAGTGGCTCTATTAGTGGCGAATTCTTGCGCGATAGCCCCAATTAGATTGTCAAAAGGACGCTGCTGGTAAACATTTATGAAATTGTCTGTGGAAACTGTTTTTTGAAACAAAATGACGGCCTTGGTTCAGACTATGACTAGCGCCAAAAGAATGATGCTGTACACACAGCGGCACATCAAGCTGTTCATTCTCAGTAAAACATGGCCACGCAAGTGGAAGGAATAGGGGGAGGCCCTTTGCCCAGGAGTGGGACAATTAAGACAGATACAAAAAAAAACTTGTCTCTAAATCTAGCGAAATCATCATTCTCTTGCCATTATCCCAATTCATTTGGAGTCGGCGTAGCTTGTCTACTTCTTCCAAATTTTTCTATTAGTCTTCATCTCGTCAGACACTTCTTTTCTTGCCATATCATCCTTTACACAGTCCATCCATTGTTTCTTTGGTCTTCCTCTACTCTTATACCTATCAATATTCATACTCGAAACTTTCCTAATTCTGAAATCTCTGTATTAATATTGAAGTTGTGGCTAAAAAGTGTAGCCATGTACATTGACCTTTATTATGTCTTGCATCCATGGAATTGGAATGATTAGTTATTTACAGACGACAACATTGAGAATCCAATCTTTTTTATCTGTCAAACGACAGATAAGAAAAAAACTCTGTAAATGACATCTTGTCAAAACTGCCATCTATAATAGAGACTAGCCCAGGGGTAGGACAGTTCCATATATCGACAGATTTGGGGTAATTTCTTTCAAAATGCGACATCTGTTTTTTGCATCCAAAACAATTAGTTACCTTATGTCACCACAGATGGCGAAACCGGCGACACCATCGATCCTGATATAATTTGTGACTCAAAACTTAATAAATGAAATATAATGTCATTACCTAATCATTTTATTTAACACGTATTATAATTATTTGCAAATATTTATGTAGATTACAATCTGCGTAATAATTACAATAGCAACACATTGAATTATTGATTTGGTAATGATTGTCAAATGTCAAATTGTCAGGTCAAAATTCAAATAATATGGCGACTGTACCCTGCCCTTGCGCTTGTTTGTAGTTTTCATTCAGTGTTTGTGCCTTTCTTCGTGAAATTAATCCGCCGATCCGCGTTGTGTTGAGTCCGGACAGGACTCCGTAGTGAAGTGTACGAATTATTTTGAAAACCCAAGTATTAATGTGCTCATATAGTTGGACTTGTTCAACAAACCGGATTTTGTCTGGCAAAATCACATATCATGGTGCGGATGAAATTAAAGCAGAGGCGCAAGCTTATAAAATAAACACAAGATAAATAAATAAGTTTTTTATAAAATAAAAGTTGTTTTTTTATGTATCCACTGTGTACCTTGAATTGATGAAATTGATGCTTCCTTACTATTTTACTTGTTTTTTTTATTACTTTACTCTATGGACTAGCCCATAGAGTAAAGTAATATAACGGGTATAGAGAGCCCACTCGCACAATTTTTTGAAGACCGCTAATGTCAATTGATCGGATAAATGGCGCCATCTATTATTTGCATCCACAAACTTGCGACATATATAGCTATAACTAGCTATAGGTACTACTTATGCATTAGTGCACCTATACTTTAAGCTTCCTCACTATTTTACTTGTTTTTGAAGTTGATAAAGTTTTACATCATTTTACTTTTTCTCTTTACTAAGTAACAAAATCATAGTAAAACTTTATCAAATTAAAAAAACAAGTAAAATAGTAAGGAAGCATCAATTTCAAAAGGTACACAGTGGATACATAAAAAAAACAACTTTTATTTTATAAAAAACTTATTTATTTATCTTGTGTTTATTTTATAAGCTTGCGCCTCTGCTTTAATTTCATCCGCACCATGATATGTGATTTTGCCAGACAAAATCCGGTTTGTTGAACAAGTCCAACTATATGAGCACATTAATACTTGGGTTTTCAAAATAATTCGTACACTTCACTACGGAGTCCTGTCCGGACTCAACACAACGCGGATCGGCGGATTAATTTCACGAAGAAAGGCACAAACACTGAATGAAAACTACAAACAAGCGCAAGCGCAGGGTACAGTCGCCATATTATTTGAATTTTGACCTGACAATTTGACATTTGACAATCATTACCAAATCAATAATTCAATGTGTTGCTATTGTAATTATTACGCAGATTGTAATCAACATAAATATTTGCAAATAATTATAATACGTGGTAAATAAAATGATTAGGTAATGAAATTATATTTCATTTATTAAGTTTTGAGTCACAAATTATATCAGGATCGATGGTGTCGCCGGTTTCGCCATCTGTGGTGACATAAGGTAACTAATTGTTTTGGATGCAAAAAACAGATGTCGCATTTTGAAAGAAATTACCCCAAATCTGTCAATATATGGAACTGTCCTACCTCTGGACTAGCCTCTTATTCTTTAGTCATTGAGACTAGCTGACCCGCGCAACTTCGTCTTTGTCACGTATGAGAGAAAGAGAGGATTATATCTTGGGTTAGAGAGCTCACCAGATGGCGCCACTTTCTAATAAGGTCCTGTCCATCATTATATTTTGATACTTTAAAGTAACAATAACGTCATAAAAAGTTTATTTTATTACGTATAACAACATAGTGTAATCTTCAGATACATATTTACAATATTCTTCCTAAAATTAGCAAGCATGAAACATTTAAAAAACATTCTTCCTCCAAGTAGGTGTGTATGTACTAACAAATTTATAAGATCCTAAGTTGCTACTTGAAATCTTCAAGTCATAATTAGTCAGGAACGACTCAATCCAGACCACAATCGTGAATATTAGTAAAAAATACGTGATAAAAAGCACGCAACGCGCGAACACTCGTAACAACCGACATTTCGGTGATCTCGCGCTGCACTAGCGCCTCTAGCGGCGAATTCATACGCGATAGCCCCCATTCTAAAGGATATCCATGTACGAACCACTTGAGAAGCATTGAACATTTGGTACTAACAGTGCTAATTAATATCACACATACAAACATTGTTTTTTATGTCTGTAATAGGTAATATTTATTAGTTAATTTGAATATTGTTTTTTTTTATAAGTATTATTATACGATAAGATTTCGCTAAAACATATTAAAAAGCAGTTCGGTGAACACAACCGTTCTGTAGGGAGCCAAGGGCATGCTACCTCGCAGAGCTTCCGCGCCCGTCTCGCACATCATTCCGCATAATACAATTGTGCGCGCGGTACTTGATCATTATTTTGCTGTGGAGTTCTTTTAAATCTGTAATATCAGCTCCTAAGATATTCATTGAAATCAAATGATGAGAACAATGTTGTTCAAAATTAAATACTTGTGATAAATAATGTATTTATTTGGATAAGGATTAATACCATGTTTATAAAAACATCTTCGCAATTTATAACGCTCTATTTTAGAACTTTGATTACCATAAAAAAGGTTGTATTTAACATCTATTTGTAAATAAAAGGACTTAAGAAAACCTAACGAGAAGACCCACTTACCTACTACCCGTACCCGTTGGGCCTACTTTTAGTTGCTAGACTTAAAAAAAAAACTCTTCAAAATTATTAACTGAAATTATGTATAAGAAACAAGTATGCAATGCGAGGTCACCGAGGTGCTTACATTTTTTAAGTGGCTATTGTATTTTAGATTCGCAAAAGAACTTCAGCTGCATCCGTAAATAGTAAACTTAACCCTTACAAGTCCGTTTTAACTCGCACCCTTCTGCCTTCCCTGGCTCAAAAGCTGGCGACGCCCATGAAAGGTTTGTCACTTTCCACTGAATTTACTAACAGCGAAGTCGTCACTGGGCCAGATAAACTTGTATGATTTTAGTAGCAATTAAATTAGTACGGTCTATGAGCAATACGGAAAAGACAATTTTGACAGTAAATCAACAACTCTTCTGAAGTGACTAGTTAGCACGTAAGTACGTTATCGCTCGATTTAAATCTAGTTCTATCCACATTTACATTCAAATCATCAACAGTGTTTTGTTTTACATAGCACCTATGTATATTAACAAAATGTTGGTGTAGCCTCCACAAAAGACCCATTAATGGCTTTTTGGTGTTGAACGTGATCCATTTTGCGTCAACTGGCACCAACTTGAGCTGCTGCTGTTCATGATCATCAGTTTTGATATTTTTCATAATTACTGTTTGACAAAATGGGTCTACAATTAAAACTAATTTCTATATTTTCGGCTAAAACTACTTATTTGGAATATTCCAATAATTTAAAATCTACACTTAACTAATCTGCAGTTCTAACACGCAACTATAGCATACAGTATGTGGTTAATATCTACATTAAAATAACGATGATAGCTTTTTACGACAGCCGATACTTTAAACCAATATCCGGTACAACCTAAGCAGTAAACCCCGTTTCTACCTATCTACTGGAAAAAACTATCCCCTTGGTCCCATACCGACTATGATATCTACTACAGATCGTGATTACGGTAGAGAATGACGGGTTTCCTGTCCACGGAAGGAAAGCAACAGGAATAAAATTCAAGGTTAAGTTTTTGTTTCCGGCAATAAATACTAATGCACACAGTTAGATAGAAGTAGACATTACGGTTAGGTACGATACTAATTAATTGACCGCTTTATCTATGTATATTAGTAACGCTTAATTAACTCTCTGAACAATGTTCTACAAGAATACTTCAAGCAAACATATATGCATTTCCGTAAAAATTAAAAAAAAAAAATACGTATATACCAAATAGCTCAAAGTAAAGGAATCTCTAAATATCATGTTGATTAGACCTTAACATCGATGGCGACTTGTAGCTTAAACTTTTGATGGTCAGTTGACCATGACAGTCACCCCCGCATTAGAGACTGGCGGCTGCGACCCCTGTATGTCGTAAACATGGACCATAGCTCACTAGTAGTCACTAGGATACCATGGTGACAATGACCAGCCGCTTTAGGATCTCCGGCCGGAACATGTAATTGCTCAAAACATGACGAATTTTAAAATTAGCACCAAGTTAGGCGAAATTTGCATCATGTACTTACGTCATTTATAAGTTATGTGACTCATATTTCGCCTACCACGTAGGTACACCAGTTGGCAGTTAGGGTGTAAGGTGAAGCAACAATGGGTGGAACGCCACGGAGTGCTGACATTCTGGGTGACACAGGTACTCTCGGAGACGGCTGCTTCAGCAGCGCAACAACCTGGTAGCTTACGGTATGATCGGTAGGGACGATCTCTTGCTTACCACTGTAATTAATCTATGGTCGGAAGCTACAGCTGTTGGCTAGCAGTAGCTGCCTACGCCGAACAAGTGATGGCAACAAAATAGGCAGCAGAAAGGGAGAATGTCTTCCACTCTGCCAATCCATGCCCAAAGAGTTGGACGCCGGAATAGAGCCGGCAATAACCTCTTCCACCCCCCAAAAACCGGCCAAGTGCGAGTCGTACTCACACGCACAACCTTCTGTGCCGTAGCACCGAAATATATATATTTTGAAGGCTCATTCACATGTTGAATAAATTGTGTTACATTCAACAGCAAAACTAAATCTGATTTCACAATAAGGTAATGAAAAACAAAGTTACTGCTGAGGAACACGGTGAGGTTTTAGTTGGGTAGGAGTATGGCAGACCCCTCCGCCATTTTATTTTGCACCTTAACGCTTGATACCCTCTTGCATAACTAATTTTATGTGACAAGCAAATAAAATGGATTAATAGTCAAATCAGTCAGTATTCGCGGTTTGTGCAAACTTGAACAGTGTTTTGAAATGCATTTTCATTTAAATAGGTAACAATGTCTAATTTGGATTTAATCATATTTATTTTTTTATGTAAAGTATGCATTTATATGGATTTTATTTACAGTAAGTACTTATCTTTAGTTTGCACATACCTAGTGCATTTTACAGTAGGTATTTGATTTGAACTATACAGTCCCAACAGTATACGGGGTGCAAGGGACACTGACCCGAAAACGGTAATCACGTATTCATTATACTTCATACCCCTTACATAGAAATTTTTCATCGGTTATTAAAAAAGAAATCAGATGTTCCATACATTTTGACCGTGTAGGTATTGCACTTTTGTAGGAAACAGCTGTTTTTTATCACCTGCTTAATAACCGATGAAAAATTTCTATGTAGCCCGCTCAGAATGAAGTACTGAAAACGTGGTAACCGTTTTCGCGTCGCTGTCCCTTCGACTCTGTATAACGAAGTTAAAAGGAAGACTATCACAGCTAGGAAGGCTTTACAAATTTACGAGTAATAGTCGACCAACTTATAAAATGTACATACCTACTTGGATAACATATTTTCCTAAAAATAATGTAGCACAGGTTTTTCAACTGCAAATGTAAGTTTGTTTTTTATTATTACAATAAAAATCATCGTTCGGAGGCAAATCGGACCGCAGGAAGTTATCGCATATTTTGATGGGCAACTACGGAAGCCTACATTGTGCGTGGTTCGGATCACGCACAATGTAGGGTTCCACACACTTGGCCGGTTTGATAAATATTTTAAGTCAATTTTTTGTCATTTAAAACTACATTTTTGCACAATTGCAGGTACTTTAGTAAAACATAATTTAGATATCTATAGAAGTGAGTACGGTGATGACTATGGAACTAAATGGATATATTTCCCGGACGGTGATGGAGAACTACATTACATAAACCTGACAATTACGGAAAATGAAATGCTAATTCATCGAAACTCAGTGTTTGATGACATTGAATTTAGATTATATGTTGGGTACGTTGTATAATATTCTGTTTTATGTTTATATTAAGTGTCTTGGTAGCCCACTTTTTTCATTTTATTTATAGAAACACAAATGTTACTACACAAATCTCCTGCCAAACTGCAGAACAGTTTGTCGGCAGTCGGCAGCCTTTTGTTTTCTCTATTTAGTGGGCAGGATGCTGTGTACTCTAGAGGAACAGACTTGGTACGGAGCGAATCACTTGCCCAGCAGTCCGTGCCAAGTTCGGTCGTCTGATTAGTGTTAATATATGTATTTATTTGCCACTCTAATTTTTCAAATCCTTTTACTACCATATAGAAACGACACGGAGAGTTATATTTTGTTAAATAGAAAGGGAAAACCGATTAAAAAGAGCGATCAAAGCATTGCAAAGAACATTTTTCTTTCCAATAAACCAATAAAAATAATTACTCATGGATGGCGGTCTTCAGTGGATAAAGAAGGCGTCGTAGATATAAAGAACGCGTATCTTGAAGCTCAAAATGTGAACGTCATCACGGTGGACTGGAGTTGCACTGCGAACTCTATCTTGTACCCATGGGTGGCAAATGAAACTAAAACAATTGGAGGTGAAGTAGCTATCTTTTTGAATGGATTGATCAGACTGTACAACGTCACTAGTGAAAAGATACATCTCATTGGACATAGTCTAGGAGCACACGTAATGGGCATAGCAGCGTCTAAAACTAACAACACCATCTACAGGGTCACGGGTAGGTATTTCATAAAAAAATCAAGTACCTATGAACTACTTTAATTTTTAAACGACTTCTCATTGTACAGACGCCAGCACATCAAGCTAACTGGAACAGTTTAAGGCATTCTTCTATACATATAAAATTCAAAGTCCTGACTGACTGACTGACTGACTGACTGACTGACTGACTGACTGACTGACTGACTGACTGACTGACTGACTGAGATATCAACGCACAGCCCAAACCGCTGGTCCTAGAGACATGAAATTTGGAGGGTGTATTCTTTGTGAAAGGTAGGTATCCACTAAGAAAGGGTTTTTCTAAATTCCACCCCTAAGAGGGTGAAATGGGGTGTTGAATTTTCTATGAAACTTTTTATTTTCGCAGTCGATTGACTTGACAATTTGTGTACATACTCTTCAGATAAAATTATGAGATACGTGTATCACAGTTTTTCCAAAATCATCCCCCAATTTAAAAATTCAATATCTTGATTGGCTGACTGATATATCAACGCACAGCCCAATCAGCCGGTTCTAGAGACATGAAATTTGGAGCGTGTATTCTTTGTAAAGAGTAAGTATTCACTAAGAAAGGGTTTTTCGAAATTCCACCCCTAAGAGGGTGAAATGGGGTGTTGAATATTCTGTGAAACTTTTTATTCTCCGAGTCGATTGACTTGTAAATTTGTATACATACTTTTCAGTTAAAATTATGAGATACGTATATCACAGTTTTTTCCAAAATCATCCCCCAATTTAAAATTCAATGTCCTGTCTGGCTTACTGATATATCAACGCACTGCCCAAACCATAGGTCCTAGAGACATGAAATTTGGAGGGCGTATTCTTTGTGAAGATTAAGTATCCACTAAGAAAGGGTTTTTAGAAATTTCACCCCTAAGAGGGTGAAATGGGGTGTTGAATTTTCTATGAAACTTTATATTCTCTCAGTCGATCGACTTGAAAATTTGTGTACATACACGTCAAATAAAATTATGAGATACGTGTATAACAGTTTTTCCAAAATCATCCCCCAAATTAAAAATTCAATATCTTGACTGGCTGACTGATATATCAACGCACAGCCCAATCGTCTGGTTCTAGAGACATGAAATTTGGAGGGTGCATTCTTTGTGAAGAGAAAGTATCCACTAAGAAACAGTTTTTTTTAAATTCCAGCCCTAAGAGGGTGAAATGGGGTGTTGAATATTCTGTGAAACTTTTTATTCTCTGAGTCGATTGACTTGAAAATTTGTATACATACTTTTCAAATTAAAATTATGAGATACGTGTATCACAGTTTTTTCCAAAATCAAAATCATCCCCCAACAGAGTCAAATAGGGCTTTGCAGCTCACGTAGACGGGCGCATGGCGCGCCGTGCTGCGCGGGGCGTGCGGGTTGCGGGAGTAAGTAGGTAGGATTTTTATGAGGTAGACGTCTGTAAATATGGTTTATTCCACAGATGTTCGCGTTGGCTCGTGATACGCGACATTGATATTAAATATTGTAAAAGTTTAATGTCTATAAATAGATTCCTAATTAATCATTTGATTGTTGTCACCGGTGTCCAATCTCAAACCAAGGTATCATATTTCACGTTCAAATGTAATTTAATTGATATTACTATGAACGAATGTTTGCAAGTTATAAGCAAGTACATGTAAATCTATGTATGTACTATACATACATAGATTACTTATTATCCCAGAAGTAAGATCCCGTGGGCAATTCCCGAACTCCACGCGGGCGAAGCCGCGGGCATAAGCTAGTTAGCGATAAAGTTGAAAATCTATTAAAGTTTGACAGATTGCAGTAGCTTGATTTGCTGACGTCTGTACAATGAGAAGTCGTTACAAACGTCTAGGCGTCTGTAAAAACGTTAATAACTTCTAATGTTTTTCAGGTCTCGATCCTGCAAGACCTTTTTTTGAGTTTCCACCTCAAGACACATTTGCAAAACTTGATTCTTCTGATGCTGAAATTGTTGACGTTATTCACACTTGCGCAGGTCTGTTAGGTTTTGAAGGAACAGTCGGAACAGTAGATTTTTACCCTAACGCAGGAATTGCACCACAGCCAGGGTGTGAGGATATAGTCAAGTTTTTTGGTTCGTTTCTATTAAACATCTACCAATCATAAATTTGTGTTATGTCTTGCAGGTATTTTAAATGTTTATTTTTTGTTATTTATAGAAGCATGCAGCCACGGCCGTTCATTTTATTATTTCACAGAATCAATCAAATATCCAACATCTTTTCCTGCGTATCAGTGCCAATCTTGGATGGATTTTACAAAAAATCGATGCAGTCATAACGGTTTTATGGGTGAAGGTGTCAGTAAAAACATGTCTGGAAAATTTTATTTAACAACTAACGCATTTGAACCATTTGGTATAAGTCTATATCTGTAAGACTGTAAATGATGGTCATGCTATAAAGTACTTCGTATTACAGTATATACGTAAATTATATTGTTTTATGTTATGTTTTATTAATACAAATACAATACAAGCCACACGAAATTAATTAGTTCCATTGCTGAACGCGGGTACTAACTTCGATAAATAGTAAGAACATAACTATTTGGTTGTGCAGACGCCAGCACATCAAGCTACCCGAAACTGTCAAATTTTCCCAGTGGACTTTGAACTTTAAACAAAAACTTATACAATTCAAAATGTTTTATTCAAGAAATTTGTTACAGTAATGCTTTAGCGATAAAGTTGAAAATCTATTAAAGCAATTTGACAGATTGTAGTAGCTTTATGTGCTGGCATCTGTACAAAAATCTTATGACACGTGGCTAAAATCGGAACTAATGCCACCGTCTAGATTTGCTTGTTTTTGTCTCACAATGGATAGCCACAAAATACAAAAAATAAACATTTACTACAATGACGAGAGAAAATTAGGAACTCATCTTTGTGTCTATAGACTCAAATAATGCCCGACCAGTATATTGCAACTCCGTGATTCATGAGCAAGGATCTTAAGTAAGTAGTACTTATTAGTTCTATGTTTATTAGGGATGAGCCAAGGAACTTATATACTAACTGGAATAGGTACGAACAAAATTTTGATTAAAAAAACCGTTTGAAAATGAACTTTATCTCAAAGGCATAGAGTTCGTATTACTTTAATTAATCCAAAGGGGGAAGAAAACTTCAGAGCGAGAAAGCGACGAGAGTGGATTGTGTCCTTGTCTAATAATTGCCAGTAATCTAAAAATAAACAAATATTGATTCTTTTTTTTTATATAGCAATCGGAAATCACGTTCATAGCTAAACTAGCACATAAATCGTAACTGGAGTTATTTGATATTTAAATAACAAATATTAAAATAATTATTATTTGCGAAATTGAATTCTTTAGTAGTTACTTACATTTTATGAATGCCAAAATTCATGAAAGATTAAAAAAAAAAAAAAGAAAATGGCCGAAACGGTTTCGCGTTGCAGTCGTATTTTTGCTTTCTCAGGTGCTTTTTATTGTATTTAAGTGATATCTTCCACTATAAATATGGTGAAATGGTGTTGTTTGAAGGGGTGTAATAGTGTGAGGGGTTGATGGATATGCAATTTCCTTTTTTCAGGGACGTTCGTTTAACTTTGTTTACAAATTACGACTAGGGTGACAATGTTTTACATTTTTAACGGGGATTATGAAAATATTGTAAAGACGCCGCATTTTTTATTATCCATATCGGTATTTATAATCTTGTGCACATGCGTATAAAATACAAAACATTGTTATTTATAAAGCAGTAGCAAAACTTAATCATTTACTCAATTTAATATTAGCAAAAGTAACTTCTTGAAAATAAACATTTGAATTCTATCTTTATGTTTAATAACGTATAGTGTGATTAATAAATTTATCAAATACTATTAAGTTGTTTGAATATGCTACATGCTCATGCTTAATCTATGTGAGCATTGCAGCCCTGTACGCTTTAAAATCTCTATTTACAAATGAAGGATATAACCTATTTAGACCACCGTGAACGAAAATAAGTCTACGTATTCTTCACATCATCAACCTATCCCACTACAGAGTTTTTTTTTACTGTGGCACCCTTGGAAAATTAAAATTTATTGAGATACGTTACCGCTGGTACATGCCGGCAGCAGTCAGATGAGGTTTTTTAGTATTATTATACCTAAAAATAAAGTAGTTTTTTTTTTACAAATGGCTCTGCCTTAGATGAACAGTATGCGTAGGTTTCGGCATCGCCCATGCAAAGCGGGGAGCGGGGTGCTAGTAAGTTAGAACAGAAAAACTGTCCCAAATTTAAGTACAAAAATATGGATACCCTATTAGAAAGAGATACAATCCACTCTCGAAGTTCTCTCACTCGGAACGGCTTTGCGTTGCACGTAATCATTCCAGTTAGTATATAAGTTCCTTGGGATGAGCTGACTTCACTACTTCAGTTGATTGTCACACTTGACAATTATTGACATCAGAGTATAATAAATAAATAAGGGAGCTTGACATTGATACTGACGATTGTGGTTGTGGAATTCAGAGTAGAATACCTTAAACCAAGTGGAATAAAATAAATTCGTGTGGTTTTGTGCTGAATGTGCTCGTTGTTTTCCCTGTGAAAGATTGTTTATTGTTCTATCCTGTGTGCTGCTCTGACTGGATACTCGTCCAGTTTGATAGCAGTGCTATTATTGCTACGACTAAAGAAGATAATTTTACTACTTTCTATAATATTGTAGGTACAAAAACTGTATTATCCTTTGATTAAAGAAATATTAACAAAGTTAAAAGATTTGGGGAATATTTTGGGTTACTTAAGTCGTGCAAAGATCTAAACAATCTTTGCTATTTCAACAAATACTCATTTATTTACATTATGAATAAGAAAAGAAACGTTAGTTTCATAAAACCAGAAGATCCGGAGTTTCTCAAAGTGTTAAAAAGGCAAGCTGGGTATGATGATAAAAATCACAAGTTCGATGAACTAATGAATAATGACGAAGATTTTGTTGAAGATGAAGACAGTGAGCAGCCACAAGTAGTGGTTCTTAAAGAAGGTGACTTGACAGCAGAGGAAGCAGAAGCAGAGAGGCTAAGATTAGAAAAACTAGAATCTGAAACAAAAGCAGACCTAAGTCAACGAGTTCTGTTCAAGACAAAAGAGAAGCCATCAGCAGAATCAGCAACTTCTAAAAGAAAAAGAGAAGAAACCTCTAAAACAAAACCTTCAAAAGAAAAAAAGATCCGTCCTGTTTTGTCATTTAATGACGTTGATGATGAGGATGAAAATGATGAAACATAGCATGTACAATATCATGGTTGCAATAATGTAAGGTCTGGTAGAATTAAAAACATAAATTTACTGTTCAAATTCATTTTATTTAATTATACCTTGCTACTGTGTTTGAGTTAGTTACTTACAATAAATAAAAAAACAGTGGGCCAATTTGTTAATATAATTAAGATCTACCTGGCAGGTCAAGTTGAAATAACATCACAACAGCTGTTTACCCTAAAGTGTTAGGCATGTATACACTCACATTTCCCCAGTTATGTTCAAGTCCCATGTAATAGAACCATTTATACAAATCAAGACTGCTTCCAGAAAGTAAAAGTCAAGTTTCAGTTCCTTTATTTATTTATTTTATTTCTACAAGATCTGTATTACCATTCAGAAAAGACTGTCTTCTGCTAGTTTTTCTTCAGTTCCTGCATAATTACCACATTAATTTCAAGATTGTTATTACTCTTTCTCCAGTTTCATTATCTAGTGTCATCACAGCTTTGTCTTTTCTTCATTTTTGTTTTTGAACCATTAGTTGTTATCACAGTGTCATTCTTTAAAAAAACTTGTGACACTTCAATATCATTTTCATATTCTAGTAGTTTGTGAAGTAAAAATCTTCGTTCATCTTTTACAATTAATATACTTTCCTGAACTTTTGCCACTTCATCGCACAATGCAGCATTCTCCTAAAATTAAATTTCAGTTTAGTTATGATTATAGTTAACATATACCAATGACAAAAACGATAAACTTAGTGCTGGCTAAAAATCGCCATGAAGTATTTTTTCTACATTCACATATATACTATAAATACATCGCACTACTGTGACTTTTAAGCAAATGTATTATTCAACACTTGCAATGTTTCACTATGTGAACACTTACTGAGACTGACAGTTATACCGACCATCCTTTTTTTTTTTTTTTTACGGATGGGAAATCGTCAAATGACTTCTCCCGCTCTGGGTGGAGTGGGAGGGAGTGTCAGACTCTTACTGACTAAAACCCATCCATGTTCCTTCATTGCCCTTTGTGTTCCAGGGCCACGGTATCTCTTTCGAACAGTCCCGCAGCCCCGGCAGGCATCGGCCCTTGCGGGCCCCTTCCTAGTTGCTGACATCTCTTTGAGGCGCGCGTGGAACACGAACGCTCCGTCGACACGGCCTGTCGTCATAAGACGGACGGACGGTGAGCTAACCCATTACTCACCGTCCACAGGCCCGCGCCTACGGTGGCCGGGTGGCCTTATAGTTTGATTATGGTAACTCAAAAAACTACCCATACACTATTTAACTATATAAGAATTTAAAATCGGTATTGGATACATTTAAATTCTTATCTAGTTTCAAATTAACAAAAGTTCAATATTTAGAAAACAATAAATTATTATAATAAAAATTCAGAGTACAACTAATTACTGAAGTATTTGAATTTTCAAACATAAATACACAATTATCAGCTTAGGTGATTATCCTTTAGGTGTATTTTTAATAGAAGCTAGGTTTATTTTGAGCAAGCTCTTCACATTGAGTAACCAAACAAAGCTATTGCAATTACTTTCTACCACTACCT
Source organism: Noctua pronuba (assembly GCA_905220335.1). Classification (NCBI taxonomy): domain Eukaryota; kingdom Metazoa; phylum Arthropoda; class Insecta; order Lepidoptera; family Noctuidae; genus Noctua; species Noctua pronuba. The sequence goes on along the minus strand of LR999903.1, from coordinate 10,452,638 downwards.
TCGGGACTACAAAAAGTGCTCATATGGTGTGCATCCTTTAGAATATAAGTGATGCCAAAGTAAAGAAAAGCCAAACCATTGAAGAAAATTGTCACACCAGCCAGCAAAAACCAAATGGTTGTCTTATGTTGATGCTGTGTCAATACAAAATAATGGAATAGTTGTTTCAGATCTTTAAAACAGTTAAAGGATAATTTTATGTATATCGATACTTACTAGTATTAGACTTTTAATTCTCATTTTCATGTATTTGTACTTTTTCCGATATCGTTTATTTTGCTTATCATTTTGAATAGTATTCATTAATTTATTATTTCACGTAAAGATGTAGTAGAAAAGTGATAATATCTGGTAATATTATAAAAAGTATTATAATCGATTTACCAGGGTTTTCTATTAAAGCTAGGAATATGTATGGTATGCCGTATGATTTATGAATCAAAATCAAGAATTCAAGAAAGAATCACAACCAAGGAGAGTTACTTCGTTACTTCAGTTCAGTTGTCAACTTGACATTATATTTGACACTGACACATGTTTGACATCCCTTCGAAGGCGCCACAGAATTTGCGTATCGACTAAAATTATGACTTCTTATTTAGTCGATGTTTGAATTGCGCACAAGTGACGCCATTTTTTTGGATCTTCCATCATAATCTATACCTAATATTATAAAGCTGAAGAGTTTGTTTGTTTGGTTGAACCCGCAAACTGGTACGAATTGAAAAATCCTTTTAGTGTTGGATAGCCAATTTTTCAAGGAAGGCTATAGGCTATAACATCACGCTACAACCAAAAGCAGCGGTGCATCAATGAAAAATGTTGCAAAACCGGTGAAAATTTATTCCATTTAAGAGCTTCCGTTGTGTGCTCTGAGTAAACGGTTAAACTTTTAAGTAACAATCATAGGTATATGACAGAATTGTGCCTCTTAAAAAGTTAGAAAAAGCCCGCATTAGCATAAGTCTATCTTTTGTGGTTCACGAAGCCGTTAACCAAGCATTCTGTACATCAAACCAAGTAACCCTACACAAAAATTATTGCTGGGAAACGTTTTTTTTTTGGGGTGAAAAATAACCTTTTACGGTAAAACTCAATGTAACGCATTCAAAACATTGTGCTTATGGATGCATTGAATAGTAAACGGGTCATGGAGGTATTTAAAGCAAAGTTATAACATTAAAAGTTTGTATTTAAAAAAAAAACTTGTGAAAAAGTTGGAACTAAAAGGTTCCCAGGAATGGTCAAGAACAAAAAAATGATCGCAATAGCGGGGAGAATAAGTGCCTTTCGGCTTCGTTAAGGGTCTATTTACACTCTTTATAACTGTTTTTTGATCTAAAATAATGCATTATTTGCGAAGATGTTTTTATAAACAATCTATTAATCCTTATCCATATAAAAATGTAATTCATCACAAGTATTTAATTTTGAACAAAATTGCCCTTACATCATTTGATTTCAATGCATATCTTAGGATATATCACAGTTTTAAATTAACTCCGCAGTAAAATTATGATCAAGTTCCGCGCGCGCATTTTTATTGTAGTGTTACTCAGCGTTCTTTTATTATTCCTGTTCCCGTGTCAATCAAATTCTGTTTAATGGTTCTCAACTGTTTCGTGGATAAAACAAAGAAGAGTTTCAGTTCCTTTCACGGACGTATATAAGGGGGGGGGTTTTGGGGGTCCGGACCCCCCCCATTTATATTCATCTTACGGCGGTGCAACTTGATTCCGAAGAATTTATTAATCAGTTAGCAATAAAACGTAAAAGACTAAATTTATTACTTTAAAGTTTCAACTTTCATACTTTTGAATAAATATATATCGCAATACATACATTTCACATAAGTTTTTATTTAAAGGCACCTACTTAGAGTAACCTAAGTTACTTGTGTGTTATAGTCTAAGGCAATATTTAATTTGTAAATGATAGATTTAATTGGCGTTAGAGCTCTGTTTTTTTTTTACTTTGGGGACCCCCCCCCTTGTCAAAGCTATAGGTACGTCCCTGGTTCCTTTAGAATTGTATTATAGGTAGGCGCCTACGACACACACTCTCTTTTGTGACACAGACGAAGTTGCGCGGGTCAGCTAGTAAGTGATAATACTACTACTATCTTGACTAGGTACTATCTCGATCTCGAAGTATCTTATATACTTCTAATACGCATTTCTATACTAATTACTATCGAGTTAACATTTTCGAGCAAGAGTTGTTCGATCTCACGTCATTCGATTTCAAGTAGGGAACCCGCGCCACCTTCAACTGTATACTTAAAATGGTTATACTGTAGCGTATACTTTGCATTGCAAAGTTTGCAAGAAAGTAATAGTCTTGGACAATTGGGTACTTTATATGCAATTACTTCAGATGTTCCACTATCGACCCTATGTGGGTAGCAAAAACTACAGAATGCCTTACATACTCTCTTTTCTTAGACACGACAGTTACAAACAAGTACTACGCGCCTGACCTAACTAAATAAACTTGCTGTTGGATCTACTACATGCGTCTTTGTCTCATCATTTTATTACTTTTATAGTGGTTGTCATCTCATCACGTCAGGGTCAAACAGGGGTCAGAAAAATGAAAAGGAAATGTGTGACTTATTAATTACTTTTACCAACATCGGAATGAATCTATTATCACATAAAAACCGACTGAGCGAATTTGTGTCAAATAAATCCTTAAAAATATTTTTTTATTCAGTAAGATTCTAAAACTCTCAGATCTTTTCAATAATAAAACATACACGTAATGCTGGGAGAAAGGGTGGCCAAAAACATTACGACGTATCACCAAGGGGGGGAGGGGTATAAAAGTGGTTCGAAAAACCTCACGTGATTAAGGGATCGCCCCTTGGTCTTTGATTGCTATTCCCATGTGTACCACCCACATCGACCAAAGCTGCGTCTGCTCATTTTTAAAACAAATCCCGCGTACACATCTGTAAAAGAGAAAAAATACTACCTTGACGGATTCCCCGTAACAGAGTGTAGGTAAGTTTTCAGCTGCATCCGGTTAGACTGGAAGGTGGTCCACTATAGCTAGGAAAGGCTCGGCATGATATGTTAAGAATGAAATGCAATTCATATTCAACTCATAAGTATTTATTTATCTCATTTTATTCAAACATGAGGATTGCGTTAAAATCGATTTGATCGATATCGGCATTATTTAACAATAATGTGTAACAATGTATTTGAAGCAAACATAAAATTATGTCATAGGTATATTAATAATAACACGAAAATATCGCCGGAAATACGAAAACTATGACGCATTTTTATAAAGCGGGTAAGTTGTATAATCTACAAATATCTTCTCAATAACTATCATCTACAGGTATTTATTTTACTCTGATGGAGTTGAAGCTGTTGTATAAATATGAGGCTGAAAGTGATAAAACAGCAAACGAAATTATTATTTTATAAAACCTCTTTATAAGAAATTTTAACATTTATGAAATATCATTAATTAAATTATTTCAAGCGTAATATTTATACAGGGAGCGGATTCAGGAGTACATACGTGATGTTATCTATTTAAACATTACAAGATTATTATAAACCTATCTTACATAGTTCCCAATTTATAAAAACAAAGATTGATAGAATTTCAAACAGCGCTCCTTTAGCAGACTCAGTCATTGCAAAAGGCTGCGCTTGAGACGAGACCACGAGACGCCCAGTCTATCCTGCGTTCGCAAAGTAAATTTTTTTTTTGGAAATACAACAGTAACATCGGCACATAAAGTTCAGTTTGTGCTACAACTTTCAAAATTTTTGTGCTTTTTCAGTAGGTAGTACTAGTCATTAGGAATCGACTTATTTACATTTACCTACCTAGACAAACATTTGAATTCATTCCATTAAGTGAAAATAACATCAACTGAAAACAACGATTTCAATACAGTTTAGAGGTGAGCGTCTTGTCTAGTTTGCTTCGCTATTCTAATATATCTTTTTTGCTGACCCTACCTGACTGTTTCGAGTTTTTCTTCTTTTTCATGTGGTTAGTGACTAACCTAGAGTCAAAAGTTCTCCGATTCGACAGCTATGACGTCACAATAGTGCGCCAGTTTAGACCTATTCTAAGTTGAAGCGCCGGGGTAGCCCGCGAAATTCAAATTTTCTTACTCATTGTCATGAAGGCTGAAAAGCATTTGTGGTCCAAGCTATTTGGCGCGAATAACTTTTGATGTAATGCATGAACAAGCAATAGAGGATATTACTTATGTAATAAATGCAGGTTTCACAGGCGTTTGTACAGAGTTAAATGCAAAAAGTCTACCTTCCTAAGAATACCTATGAAAAAACACTTAATTATAATTATTATGACACTTCATAAAAAACATAAACGATAGTATAGTCAAGCCTGATTGCAAGTAGACCAAAATATACTTAAAAGTGAAATGAAGTATGTAAGTGGTCGGATTTTCTTGGGATCTTTAGACTTAAGAGATAGGTTACAATTTCGACGAGGACCACCTCTATAACTCAAAGAAAAAGCCCCATGAAAATCTATCTACTCTAAACTTTTTCCACTTTTTGAATCTAATTAAATTCTACTATTGGTAATGTGTGACTTTTCTAAATTAGTAGAATTATTAGCGCAGGACTTGACAGAATAAACGTTTCGAAAGTGAAAGTTACCTATGTGTTGGAGAGGGGAGGACGCTCACGTGTTTCCAACGACGTTTTTCATCAACATAATAAAAATATCTTGCGGATACTTTTTTCGTGCGTCGTGCAGGAGGCACTGGCACAAGCAAAGAGAGGCCTATACCCAGCAGTGGTGAAGTCGGGCTATGGATGATGATGAGGAGGCACTGAATCTATACCTATTTGTTATTGAAAGCAACTATGTCGTAGCTTCCCCTATCCAACACTACACACTATTAATTCCTGGCTAGTACATGTAGATAGAATTACGATTTTTCAATTATTGCTACGTCTTTGTTAAGTACGGTCTAAGATTTTTGTACGTAGGTAACTAGGTACTACATTATACAGACGTCATGTGATTTCCATGATCTTTATATAATTAATATCCCTAACATCATTTTTAGACCTCACATAATTATAATAATTTCTCACTTCAATTTAAATGCATTCTACCTTATAAATATATTATTGTAATGGGTGTAAAAAGACCCTTAACGAAGCCGAAAAGTACTTGTTCTCCCCGTCACTGGGTTTTTTTTTTCGTTCTGGACCATATCTTGGAACCTAGTCTTACTTAACCTACTCTAGTTATGGAGATATTGGAGGTCAAAGTTCCAACTTTCTCACATTTTTTTTTAATACTAGTTATTAAGGTTAAAAGATTACTATAAATATTTCCATGACTCGTTTACTATTCAATGAATCATCACGTTTTGATTGTTTAGAGTCCGTTATGTTGAGATTTACCGTAAAACGTGATTTTTCACCCCAAAAAAAAGGCGTTTCCCAGTAATAATTCTTGCGTAGGGTTACTTAGTTTGATGTACTGAAAGCTTTGTTGACGGCTTCGTGAAGAGTCCGTTTAAACCTTGTATTAAATGACGTTTTACTGTTACGAGAAGTAAACAGTGACCTAACAACCTCGAAAAAAAAACAAGGAATGTTTTTGTAGACAGAAACTGGAGTAATAACAATTTTCCATACATTAATTGTATTTGTTGTCCAATGATCACGATATTTCTATAAATATAGTTAAATTAAAAAAATATAAATCTTTTACCACGATCATTCTTACAATAGTAAAAATTGAAATATTAATAAGAACCATTCTGTCGTTATACAATGACGATCGTAGTATCTACTTTATACAATGGATTTGTTGCTCATATTATATAAATACATAATACATTAATTACTTTGGAGCTTCTCGATGACTAAGTTAACTATTTGTTGGCAATAGGAAACTTTAAGGCAACAGCAAAGTAATAACTATTAGTAAATAATAAGATGAAATATTTTATAAGGGCGAAATCACATTTACGCGCGCAGATCAGGATTTTCTTGCATCTTTTTCCCTTTCTGTCACTTAGAACCACCACTCACTAAAGTCCATTCCCACGTTAAAGTGCTTCCGATGCGAATGAATGCGGATGCTTGCGACGAGACTCCGGTGAAATAGGGTACATGCTTCCGAAGGCTGCTGCCGTTGCCTTCGGAAACATGTACCCTATTTCACCGGGGACGTGACAGTCGATAACAATCACAAGCGACAGTGCCGCTGCGGTTTCAATTCCAAACGCAACGTATAATTTCAACGGCAATTCTCAATTCGCCTCTTCAGTTTAGCGAAACCCAAAACTACGTCTTTTCGCTCTGTTAGGCATTGTGTCACTGCCAGCAATATTGTACGCAGTATTTGTATGCGTCTGCCTGCAGTCGCGCTCGACCGCAGCAATAGGCGGCGTTTTCGTTAAATACATAAAAGTGTTGCTGCGGTTTTTTATTGCGGTTGAGCGGCACGTCACAGCCGCTGCCCTGTACGGTCTGCCGTCGCCTTCAGTATTGTACTTTGGTGGAAAGCACCGGGGTAGCCCGCAAAATTCAATTCGGTTACCATGGCGCTTCTACCTTAAGACGTGGAGTCGCGGTAGGCACCGATGTATGTGTATAATAATAAATGCCATATGGAAGCACCTACTTACACATCATTTTAAACACAAAACCAGACACTGTTCAGGAAAAGGCAGCTTCACTTATGCATTTTTATACCGCATAGAAGCAAGCTTGAACTGGACAACTTTGCTAATGCGTCGCCGATTACCAATTGATAAGAGTGTTATGTCTGCTATGGCTCTCTTACACTGGGTAGATTAAATCTTAAACTGTTTGCTATTACAATAACTATTGTATAAATGCAAGGCAAACAAAATTATTTTTCATTCTTAAAACGATGTCAATAAGTACATGCTACATATTAGTGAATAACTATGGGTGGGACATTTATTAAATGCAAACATGGGCGTTCCTAGCGTCATCCACTCATCACAGTTGTTATTTTATGTGAATAATTATATACAGCTCCCACACTCCGGCTAGCTCCCTGCGTGTGCGGCGACCGTAGTCAAATTCTTGCCGTATTTTCACGTGCGTGATGAAAACCTCATGACTTTAAAATCGCCTTTAAAGGTAATGTATAGTCAACCACATATTGGTGGCAACATTTGAAATATTGAACTAAGAAAACTGTTCATACTGCTAGGGAATAAAAGCATTTTTTTGCCAAAGACGTATCATAGACTATACCTTAACTGGTATGAAATTATAAGTAAGAAAAATATTATAGTTGGCATTCAGGATAATTGTCTAGTCTGAATAAACTTTCCTATTCATCAACATACAACATGTCTCTAATATACTAATTATTTAGCAACTCCTGACTGAAGACACTGAAGTCATCTTAGATAATGGTACAATTTCTAATGAGGTGCAAATGCAAGGGTAGGCATTCCAGTGCAGCAGAATATTTTTGAATGTAGATTCGTGACGTTGCCCTATTCGTAATAAAATCACAACGACGATACAAAGTTAAATTATTCCTTATTGAGTCACAATTTTTTTGGGTGATTTATTCAGTTTTAAAGTCGACTCTAAAAATACATGATAATTATTATCACCCAGAATAAATAATGTACTACCAACATTAACAATCTAATAGAAACACATAAACTACATAAAATACTTTGTATACATCACTCATTTAGGTACATTGGTACCAAGTCTAACAGAGAAGCGTATTCGGTTTCAATTCAAAAACATTACCAATTCCTTCAACGTTCACGACGGGCACGTTTGGCGCGCGCTGTCGGTAGAGAAGCATTAGCGTCATCGACATCTCTCTTCTTCGAGGGCGCCTGCGGGCGCTGTAGCTGGCTCTGCGCTGTTAACTGCAGCTGCAGCGCGTGTGTGTTCAATCGTTCAGCTAGGAGTAGAGGCCTCAGCGCTGCCATCTTGTGACTGTACAGTGTGACGCGCGGCCGACTGTTGACTGCGGCCGTTAACTGCTCGCGCACAGTCATCTCTGTGTTCTCAGAATTATTGTTCCATTTGTCATTTTCACCTTTGTCTTTGTCAACATTCTCTGATGCTTTGTTTGACTCTGAATGATCATCATCAGTGTTACATATTATGTTGACTTGAGCTCGTACTTCCGCATCAAACTTTGATATCGTGCTCACAAGGGGTTTTGCCCAACCAATATGAAGAATTGGTGTTTGACTACCTTCTTCCCATTTGCAGATGCCATCATAAAATCTTAAAGTTAATAGAAGCTGTGTTATTAACAATTTTATTAGAAAATTGATAAAAATGTGCTGAGTATTTTTTAAATACAAGCCATACCTAAGTAATGACGCAAAGCACTCTGGGTCCTTCAGAATGGATCTGGCCGAGTGTCCAGAGCTTTCAGCTTTCATCAGCTGTGGTATTAGTTCATTTGCAATTTCAGAAAACTCTTTATATATCTCTTCATCATCACGGGAATAGTTGTAGCTGTAAAGAGGGATATGTTCTTATGATTAATTGGTATAGGAATAGTATGTATCATAAGGCACAATGGGTCTTTATTATCTATTTTATTCAGGTAGCTGGGCACAGCAATCATTATTTCATTCACTTCACTTCTATGTATTTTATTAGAATTTTAGACCAGACATTTAAAAAGAGTATTTATGACAAATTTATTAACAAAAGGACTAACTGTCGAATAACGTCGCCAGCACAGGCCCATGCATGGAAAGCTTCTTTGTACATTTTATGGCGATGGTAGTGGCCTCCTTGGAAAGTGTATGGATAAACATGGCGATCTTCATAATATGTTCTTGATGAGCGAATAGCTTGCGCATAAAGTGCAGCAGGGTCTGGTCTCTGCGTGCCATCAGGTCGCAAATTATCTAATTCATTAAGTAGAGGCAATTCCACATCAGCTTCTACTGAACAATTGGCTATCCTCATGTATTCATCTAAGTCCCCAAGATTGCCCAATCCCATAGGGTAGGCATCCAAATGACCTGGAAGGGGAAAAAGGTAATTTCTATTATTACATCATCTGTAGTGTGTCGTTTAATAAAAGCAATAATGAGTCATCATCACAGACATTCTCCTTTTTTTGTTCTACTAGGTTAAAGACATTTGTAGATCTTCTTGCACTATGAGTTGGTACTGCATTTTTGTACTGGCTGACTTGCAAGGTCACAGTATAGTTAACAAGTGCAGTGAAGTTGGTCAGTCATGTTGTCTCATGACAACATGACTGACCCAACTTCACTTTGGCAGGGCTGCCGTCACAGCTTCTTTGCTTTTTCCATGTAAAAAAGTAGATATTAAATACATTTGTTATATTTACCACTGTCATACAATAACCACAGAAGCCTGTGCTGCATTTGAGCAATTTCATGTACATCTGTAGTTTGTGTCAATGTGGGGTTAATTGAAGATACAAGTGCAGCTAGTTCCATAACTCGGGTGCATATCACTGGTTTACCAGCTACATACAGCCAAGAATGTGCAGATACTCCGTCACCAACTGATCTTCCACGTTTGTCTTCATTACCCTTGCCATGCCAAGTTACCTAGAAACATAGTATTTTTTATTGTAATAAAATATTTTGAATAGGTATAAGCTACAAAAAAAAAATTGAGTTCAACTGAATAGATAAGACATTTATTTGGTAGATACAGATAGACAAAATTGATAATTAAATATAAGATGGGGACAAAAATAAATGACTCAAAAAAACAATTCCAAAATTAAATTTTTAGTGGCAAAAGAATTCCTGTGATACAAACCTCAGCTGTTTCTGTGCCATCTTTCCCAAACACTACCCAAGCATGGTCTTCAGATAAGGCCAGGTGAACATCTTGTTTACCAAGAACTTGACAGCCTGCAGTAACTGCAAAAGCTACACCAAAGCAGTCAAGTTTGTTTCCTGTTAAAAAACTATAAATAGACTGCAAGTGCGCTCGGTCTTTATAGTAACTACGAGTTAAGGAATTCCAAACTACATCGGCAACTCGCTTAACCAGATCTCTCGTAGTGTAAGCTCCGTTTAGCAGTTTTACATCGACGCCTCCACGCATCAGTGTCACAAAACGTTCATGGAGTGACTTTACTTCTTCGTATTCAACAGATGGGAACTTCATTTTCCCTACTTTATTTGCCGCCAAATTAATTTCCTTGTCGCTATTTTTAATATTAGTTAAATTATTTTCAACCGCTCCAACAATAATAGAAAACAAAGCTAAATCTGCCTCCTTCTCACTGCGTAGTTGTTCCTCAAACATATCACATACTTTTTGTATGCTATCTATCGGAAAATAATGTTTATATTCTAATAATGCCATTGTTATGATTTAGATTATTCACATATTTCTCAAAAAACATTAAAAATTATTAAAAATCAGATAGTTTTGCCGGCTCGTTGTAATTATTTTTAGTTTGCTGTATTTGTGTATATGTCTTACTTTTTTTATTGACCTTTGAAACATGGGCTATTGAGATCTCAGAAAATAAGTTAGTACAAAAAATTGCATTGCGTTTTAGTCGTTGGACATTATTAATAAAGAAAACATGGCAGGCCACGTCCTTTTTTACCCGACTGCGGCGAAGCCCAAAAGGAGGGTCATGTGTTTGACGTGTATATACAGGGTGTAAACAGACCCTTCACGAAGCCGTTAACCAAGCATTCTGTAAATCAAACTAAGTAACCCTACACAAAAAATTTTGCTGGGAAACGACTTTTTTTTTTGGGGTGAAAAATAACCTTTTACATTTTTTTAAATCAGCTGTTCCATGCATTTTGACCGTGTAGGTATTGCAGTTTTGTAGTAAAAAGCAGGTTAAAAAAAAACAAAATACCGTAACCAAGTTCCGCGTGTAGTTGAGTTTAAGCCACTTCTAGCGTCATTCTTACAGAAAAGGTACGCACAGCACAATGACCAATCAAGGTGTAAAAAACCAGTTTATGCGGATCTCTCATTGTACGGGAAATCTATTCAAAGCGAGGCCATCTTATACTGGAAATTAATAGCTGATGTGTCGCCGTGTGTACAGGTCCAGCTATGGGGCATGTTTTAATTATGAAAATAATGTGTATATACCTAATGTTTTATTATTTTATCTAATTACTGACCTACGCAGTTTCACTGGTCACTTATCATGTTCTGTAATTATTTGTTTGTTATATCAGTCAAGTATAAGTACAGACGCCAGCACATCAAGCTACTAAAATCTTTCAAATTTCTTTAGTAAATCAACTTTATTGCTAATGCATTAGGTTCAAGGTTGAATGGGAAACTTTGAAAGTATCGGGTAGCCGTCCAAGGAGGCACTGGAATATAATCTGTACACTTGGTGAATACCATGGCCTCATTAGTTACTATTTTGTACAACAACGAATATCGTTGTATTTAAATATTCCATGCACTGGTCATGTCATCGTCAATCTTGACAACGGACCCAAAATCCCCGTGTTTGATTTGATTGATTGAAAAAGTTGACATATTTGGTTGAATGTTTGTAAAACTTTACAGAACTTTTTGTATTTTACGATAAATGGTGTTGTGAGATATGCATCAGTTGTCATGAATAATTTGCACATCGATGAAACTATTGGATATGTTAAGAAAATAGTTGAGAACACTCAATGTGCTATTTGGTTAGTTGCGAAGTTAACTTGTTGGCATAACGAATGTATATAAAGTTTATACACTGTCTAAACTATAAACAAGGATTATACATATTTTAAGAATATTGTATTCTTCATATTATTAACTTCATCATCCCAATCTTTGTTTCAACTTCGAGCCCCTCCCTTTTTTCTTGTAAATGTTGACACGTTTGTATGTAATGTTGTCGATTACTGTTTTAATATTTCAGTAAAAACATTAGTTTTGAAAGTATGGATCATACTTAAGAATGTTTTGTTTGTCTTCAGTGATAAAACTGATGGTCAGCGACTGAGATATGCATGCGGCCATACTGCATGTGACGACTGTGTTATTGATGCAGTAGACTGCCAGCTTTGCCTCACTCCACCTCTGGTCTCTAGTCCACAGCCCAAGCTTGACAATGCTTTGACACAGAGGGTAAAAAATGCATCACAACTACTAAAAGCTTGTGAAGATTTGTTTAGTATAGATGGTATGTATTTTATGAATGGATTGTATTTGACTCATTTGTACACTTATTCATTTGCAATGGTAATAATGACTCTTCTTGTTTTTAGTTTTCAAACATAAAAGATTGTCAGAGCAACTAAGGATTGAAAAAGAACTGTTCCCGGAATGTATTCAAGCTCCTGCAAAGTATGAGAACAAAAGAAAATCTACTTTTAATTCTTACAAAAATAAAGAAAACAGCAATACAACGTTCTTTCCTGGTGAAAATACATCACTTCCTAGGGAAAATATTACAATGGAAAGCTCTGCCAGATATGTACAACAGTGGCTCAACAAAAATAACACAGATTTTGCCAGAAAACCATTTAGAGATCTGAATGTGAACAATCAATTAGATCATAAAACAATATTACCCAAAAATAATTATGTACTGCAAACTAAAAATGATGAAAATGCATCATTTGTCAAGGCAAATAGAAAGAGATCTCACTTTAAAACTACTGTTAAAAACAATCCTCCACAGAGTGGAAACATGAAATCAATGAAGAACCAACATTATGCTAGCTCTAAGAAAGTCAAAAAAGAATTACATTTGCCAAATGCACCTCTTGTAAGAAATAACACAAAGACAGAATGTGATAATGATGAAAGTGGCATTTTTATGGATGATGATCCTATTGTAATAGATGACTCACAAGAAACAATAATTGATAAAGATAGAAATGCTTGGCTAGCTGTGCTTGAAGCCAATGAAAATGAAGAAATTGAATCTACCTCACTAGTTAACATAGATAGTAAAGATCATAAAACTTTAATTTATACCAATAAAGAAACTCCAAGGCAGTCTGATGGTTTACAAAGTAAAACAGAACCAAATATAAAAGTACCTTTTTATAAAAAAAGTTATATCTTAGAAACATGTACACATTGCAATGCTGGAGCTGATAAAACTATAAGCCAACCTGAAAAAGTGGAAATAACCATTGATAATGCTAATTTCACAGCTACAATTAAGATTGTCAAGGATGTTGAAAATAGATCTAAACTAAATACAACAAATTCAGTTTCAGTTCAAACTAATATTCATGAAACTATTAATGTTAATGGCTTTACAAACTTGAAGCAAAAAGATGGTGTTGAGGATGAAGTTTCACTGAAATCAGATACTCAAAGTGAAGATTTATTTGGAGAAGAAGAACAAAACATTAGATCTGAGTGTAAACAAAACTACCCCCATGACTGTTTAGTAATTGCAGAATCAGACAGTGATATGGAGATGCAAGGAAGTGGCCCATTGCCAGTTAAAGTTGATGTCCACAGGTCTTGTGATGAATCGTAAGTTGAATTGCTTTTATTCTGAATAATTATGTATTAATAAGCTTGACAAGGCTTCATGTTTCACTAGTGATTTCCTTGTGATATTTTTTTTTATACAACTGTTGTTTGGAAAAACATGTTTAGATTTTCATTTAAAATAAAAACACCCTTCTCTAGGGATTTTTCCTGTATCGTGGGTTTACAAACTTTAAAACTTATACACACAAACAGCCAAACCCAGAACAATTACCATACAAATATTTGTTCCGTGCGGGAATCGAACCCGCGACACACAGCGCAGCAGCCAATCGCTAAGCCACTGCGCCAACCGTGTCAACAAATATTAATTACATAATTACTTTAATTCCAGGGAATATGGTATTCTTAGTGAAATAGTGAATACTCAGGAGCACAATGCCAGGCCAAGGCGTGGACCGCGAGGGCTCACCCCCACAAGCACTGATTCTTCAGATAAAGAAAATTACAATCCCAACAGAATGAAAAGACATACTTATAAAAAGAAAAAAAATACAAAAAAGTGACAAACATTTAAGAATACAACCTATATTGAAGAATTTTATTTTGTCTTAGAATGTTAATCAGTAAGTTAGCTGTATAAAGTTAGAATATATTTAAACATTGTTTAAAATTAAGTATTCGTTATTTGCTAAGGATTCTGTTTGTGCCTTATTTGTTAAGTGCTGATTTTAAATTAAAATTTTATTTATGTAATTTATTTTTTATTCACCGACACCCCTCCAAATTAGTAACGTCAAGTTGTTTTGCGCGCCTAAGATCGCGTCGTCGTCTCAGTACTCACCTCCTTGGTGGCTACAAAGAAACCTGCAATCATGACTAATAAAGAAATATGGAAGGAGATTTGCGTTACCGGCCCTAAACCCTAAATGCATTGGGATAATGATTAACTAATATTCATGTGAAAGTTTCGACATGTTTATACACCCTCATACCATTCAGCCCTCGGCACGTGTTCACCTTGGCTTTGGGTCATCCATCTAATCAAATAGAATTCACATTCATAACAAATGGGACGAACTTATTTCCCAAATCGATTCTGAAACATTTCTCCGACATTCGTTTCGCCGTTGAACGGTTCACCGTTGAAACGTTCTATCGGTGAAATAATGAAAAGTGAATCGTTGTGTCGGCGAAACGTTCGTCATTGAAACGTCCTGTCGGTGAAAAAATGAAAAGTGAATCGTTCTGTCGGTGAACCGTTCAACGGCGAAACAAATGTCGGAGAAATGTTTCAGAATCCCCAAATCTGATGGGGTTGCATATGGATATTATTTAGGACCAAAGTACTCGACAAAACGAATCAAACGAGCCCAAACTCGATGGGATTGTGTCGTTTTATTACGGAGTTCTTATGGCCACCTTCCAGCTCCATCATCAGATCCTTGTTACCATCTAGAGACAAAGTACTTGTCAAGACGAATCAAACGAGTCTAAACTCGGTGAGGTTTCGCCGTTTCATTACAGAGTTCCTATGGCCACCTTCCAGCTCCAGCATCAGATCAGCTTCATGTCATCATAAAATTGCATTGTCACGCCGCACGCGATATACATATGCGTGTTGTTGCAGTTGCAAGATTCCACTCGAACACACAAGACAAGACAGACAACAACTCAAGTTAAAAATAAAAGCTTGTAAAAACGCATGCAAGCAGCGGTGATATGCAAGATGAGAATGTTGAGATGGATGTGTGGAGTGACAAGAATGGATAAGGTAAGGAATGAGTTTCTATATGTATTAGAGGAAGTATGAAGGTGGCGCCTGTAACAGAAAAAATTGAAAGGAAGTCGTTAGTCTCTATGAACATATTATGAGGGATGAAACGCATGTGACTAAAAGAGTGAAGAAGAACCGCACGCAAAATACGCGCTTTGACGTGGAGTTGCGGAAACCAGCCCGCTATACTATACTAAGAGTGAAGAAAATGTTGATGGGTGGACAGAGAGAGGAAGGCCAAAGAAAAGATGGATGGATTGTGTGAGAGATTGTATGAAAGAGAAAGGAGTAGGGGAGAACAGGGTAATGAGAGCGGTCGGGTAATGGGAGCGATGGTGATTGAATGGAAAGTATGCACAATTTTCGCGATCGTAAGCACTCGGCCGCTTCCGTCAACCATCGAGAAACTTTACCTGACGCTCACGAGCCGTTAGTGCTATGTGTTAAGTCATGAGGGACGGTTATGTGTTTTTCGCTCCACGCTTATAAAAACTGCCGATTGCCAGCGTCAAGCTAAGCATGAAGTTATATTCTTATTTTATTATGTTTATGCTTATTACATCCCTAGATTC
Organism: Noctua pronuba; assembly: GCA_905220335.1. Classification (NCBI taxonomy): domain Eukaryota; kingdom Metazoa; phylum Arthropoda; class Insecta; order Lepidoptera; family Noctuidae; genus Noctua; species Noctua pronuba. The sequence continues at coordinate 10,436,868 of LR999903.1, read as the reverse complement.
ATTTAGGTACTAACAAGTCCAATTGGTTAAATTGTGATTGGAAGTAGAATTATTTATTTATGTTTTCAGTGTTCTAAATGGTGTTCAACGGGTAATGGTAGCCTAGCATGGCTCTCACTATTTTGTTTGGAGATTACATTTTTTTATTTGTGCAACAAGTACTTCGTTGTATTCATAAGAAAGATCTCATTTAAAGTATGTTTAGTTAAATTTCGGGAAAAAGTAAATATTATGGCTCCCATTTCCCATATGAGCGTTAAATGGGCTCTGATTACCCGCATGTGTCGGGTAATGGGAGCGACTGACTTTTTTTGTAAAATTGTTATTGTATCTTAATACATGACTGTAATTGATTATAACTGTGATTAAAATATACTTTAATAATGAAGATAACAGTTCCTAATTAAAAATTATAAAAATGTAAACAAATGACGTTTTTATCGAAATTTTCCCTTAGTAGGCTCCCATTAGCCCGTTCTCCCCTAAATGATACCGTGACGTCAGGCAGGAATAGACGAAGAAAAAAATAAAAAGAATGGGACAAGGGCAGGAAGATGCAGACGATTAGGGTTGGTCGCGTAAACACGCATATTTTAACTTAATACGTTTTGATTTATTTTTCTTTACTAATTCGATGATTTAACTTCAATAAAGCCCTATGTTGCTGAAAGTGAAGAGCTGTAGCCTGTGATAGATTAAGTATTAGCAATTTTATGTAGGTAGGTTTTTTTGAAGAATATGATTAAAACAATAGGATCGGAGGTATTACTGTATTGTCGGAAATTTCGCTATAAGTTTAGTAGGGACGGATCACCACCAGCCGCCGCCGCCACCACCACCGCTGGACCATCCGCCGCCTCCACCGCCGCCGGACTTCCAGCCACCGCCGCCGCCTCCCCCGCCGCTGGACCAGCCGCTGCTGCCACCGCCGCCGCCAAGCCTCCAGCCGCCTCCGCTGCCGCCGCCGCCGCCAGACTTCCAGCCGCCGCCGCCGCCGCCGCCGCCGCTAGACCAGCCGCTGCCGCCTCCACCTGGTCAAACAATAACAATACTCAGTCAGTGCCGAACTACAATCAATCGATATAATCTGAAGAAAAACTACCTGTTACAAAAACAAGAGTGTATACAATAAACGACAAGATAATGATGGTCATCGGTTCTTATGAGGGTAGGTAGGGTAGGTACTTAAATTAGATGCTCCTTAAGAAAATTTAGAAAAGGCAAATTATTATAGGTGTTGCAATACCGTTAAGTCAATGCCTTGTACCTTGACTTGCGGTCAAACACTCTGTAACCTTATATTAAAATAATTTAAAGATTGCGTAAAATAAGTTGGTATTATTATTGTATTCAAGCATCAAGTTTTACAAAGACAACATAACAGACCAACTAATGTCCAGGTTGAATGCAGTCATTGCGAAATTCGTAATGGTTGCCGTTGAGCGAATGGATGACCCTAACTATTGGCGATGTCTCGACCTCCAAGCTTTAGATATTGTAGGTAGATATATAAAAACTACTTTAATAGGTTGACACGGTAATGTGAGGTTGACGTAGCCCGTGAGTACAGATACCTACACTTATTTTGTAGTTATATAGATTATGAAATAGGCAATCATTTTCATGATATGCTCCACTATGTATGGATTACTTACACCAAATAGCAAATTATGATTTACTCACTAAAAAGTTAGTAGGTGGGATCGAAGTTCCCTGTGCTATAGGTTCTTACGACAAGTCGACAAGTAGATTTAGGTTCATTGACATGTCGTGACTTCTTTGTTACGAGGTCAGTAAAACGTGGGTTTATTCGCGAGGTACTGCAGTGCATAAATAAATATCTGCGTCGTAGTAAAAGTACCTATAGGTATAGGTAGTCCTATTCGTAGTAGACTGGTAACGTGGAGCAATCGAAGTTTAAGTAGGAACCTTTAAGTACCTACATAAGTAGGGACTTTAACTAATGCTGATTCATAGGAAAGATTTAGCACGACTTACTCATAGCTAGGTACATTTCTAAGTCACAGAATATGCATTAATACTCCAGCGAGTTCTAAGTACAAAAAAGACTGAGATGTTCCGAGGAAATGAAAGATAGTAAGTAAATAATAGGGCTTACCGTAGCCTCCTCCACCACCACCTCCAGTAGTGATGATCTTGATGATCTTCACCTCTGTGTGCACAAAAAATGAAATATTAGTACAAAAATTATTGTCTATTAAGCATATCGTCAAGCAAAGTCGCGTTTCGGGTCTGTCTGTGTGATCTTTTAAACTACTTACACAATAGATTTTGATGAGGACCTTGGACTACCTGACTAGCTGGTAGGTATAGTCGACCTCGCAGGTAATTGTTTTAGTTCTCTCCTCGTACTGACTTACTTTTGACGAAAACTCCCAGTAAATTGTAACTTCATTTAGATCGATCACCTCCTTGTGAAATTGATCCTTAAGAATTTCGTGACGTGCAAGTGACATTCAATCTTATTGTGGTAAACCATATTATGTATATGAAGACGTCTATACAAATCATGGGCTACTGTTAGGTAAAAAAATTGGTAGGTAGTTACCCAAGTTACGGCAATCGTCTTTGTTGATCGAGTTAGATTTCTAACACAGAATGACTAGATCACATATATTTCGGAAGGCTGGAAATGCCATAGAGCAACAGGAAGAGTGACTCACGTCCACCGCTACCACCGCCGCCGCCGGACCAGCCGCCGCCGCCACCTCCTCCGCCACGCTTCCAGCCGCCGCCGCCGCCGCCGCCACCACCGTAGCCGCCGCCGCCACCACCGTAGCCACCGCCGCCGCCGCTAGACCAGCCGCTGCTACCGCCGCCGCCGGACCAGCCGCCGCCGCCGCTACCACCGCCGCCAGACCAACCACCGCTACTGATGTAGCCGGCTTGGGCCGCGACCACGGCTAACGCTAACAGACAGACGAAAACCTAGAAAGGACAAGTCAACATTAAGATTGAAGTCACGAAACTTACTATGAACGTTTTGTAAATGGCAGTAAGATCAGTCAAGAGATGGTCGTAAATTAATTAGGGACAAACATAGATGTTGTAATTTAGGTGAATGTAACATTCTTTTTACTAAATAAACACAAGTTAGCACAATAACACTTATCTGATCTCAAAATAATGATGAGAAAAAAATTGAAAGTGCTGTAAGAGGTCACAGTGGTATGAGAGGAGGAAAGATTATATTTTTATGTAATAAGTAATAAAGCATAAAAAATTGGCCATCTTTATTTACTAGTGTCTTGTCTTTTTAGATTGTGACTTAACTTGATTGGTATTAGGGATTACATTTACGTTTTCAAATAGATTCCTATCGAGACATTTTGACCAGGACTCATGGATCTAACTAGACCCTAATTTCGGTTATTTTAGGCATTATGATTAGACCTTTTAACTCTAGCGACCACAATTATGTTAGTCAAATTTTTGCTAAGCTATTATTTGACACTTTGAGATGGCGAGTAATAGAGAAGTATGGAAGAAGAAGACATGCTGCGCCGACCCCAAAATGAATTGGGATAAGAGCAAGAGAATGATGCTGATGATGATTATTTGACACTTTGTTGTCCCTCGATTTTTATAGTGGCTATAGATAGCCAAAAGGGACAGGACTGACTAAGGTCCTTTAAGTTTATAATTGACGAAGTTCCTTCAAATAACTTACAAAATTGAAATCACTTTTTAAAATTAGACACAGCTCCTAAATGGTAAAATTGTTAAATGAAATATTACCTTCATTGCGAAGCTGAGAGCAAACTGCTTGCTGAGGGGTCGTTGTTATCGCATTATATATGTGATGTAGCATCTCCCACTCGGGTGCTCTCGCGGCCGCCAGCGCCGCGCGCCGCCGTGAAGAGGCGAACGGAAGCTGCTCTGCGGCCGTCAGTGACGCAACCCATTGTCCCTGCGTCCATTTGCCGGACTTGCGATTACTCACATTAATCTGTATCCCATGGAGCTTTACTGACATCGGTTTTCGTGATAAGGTAATTTGACCATTACAATTTATGCCGTGTGTCGGTCGTAGAACTTCTGATTTTAGAATGTGTAGTTGTAGCACTGCCTAGGCAAAGGGGACTTTTGCGTAGAACACAGAAATAATGAGGTACTGGCATAGATATTGATTGGTCGGATTGATTTATTATAACTTGTAATGGGTACCAGACTTACTTTGCAAAATTGTAACATTAGGAGGCAGTACCAAATAAATTGGAATGCATCTGCACGAAACGGCGATGTACATATTGGGGCAACAATATGGCCAGGCTAGGTCTTTGATTAGCTAGGGCGCTACAAGTGGTGCGCCGTGCGGTGGCAAAGGAGTCTTTGTCACCAATACAGACCCTTGAGGTGCGTGTCCTCATATGGTAGTGTCCAACTCAAAATACAAAATCAGTTCTATTAGGCACGTCGTTTTGAAAATAATCGAACTTCTCATCTTTTTGTCACCAACCAAATGGTTTGGAACTTGGAAACATTGGCTCAATCCTGTCTTCACTATTGGATTTAGCACTATAAGGACATTATATTATCATTGATAGTGCAATTGCAACAACCAAGCCACTTCCAATATTTACACTGCGTACCTTTAGAGCATAAAAAGTAGGCTGCGTACTACTGGGTAGGGCAGTGACACAATTCGGTAAGTGTAAGTTTGCTCATACTTCTGAACAGTGTAAAGCACTGAGCATGTTCTAGTTTCTTAGACGTGATTTAAAATGCCTCTTAAGATTAATTTGAAAGTAAACCGCACGAAATGATGCCGTAAGAATCAAAATGTTACTTCCGGGATAATTCGAACCTCCTCTGTGGGTTACTCACGAATAATCGAATATCTTGTTGGGTTCTGGGTTCGGTCCACCAGGTCGTTCTATTCCGATCTTTGATTATGGCACAAGAATGTGGTTGTGGAGTTTGGCACACGCAAAAAGAAGGCTGTACCCAGCAGTGGGTGCTCAAGTCGCGCTGTGGATGATGATGACATAATAGGTACATAGGTTTAGGTACGATCAGCATAGAAAAACGATTAACTCCTCAGTTTTGAATTCTTAAAGACTGCTGCGTGGGTCCACTACGCGCTTGCGACCACTAGTCGCAAGCGCGTCTGCTGAGAATGAGGTCCTGGGTTCGATTCCCAGGTTGGGCTGTCGGCGGGTGTTGTTTTTTTATTTTTTTATTATTGATTGAATAAAATAAAATAAAATCGGAACAAGAAAAAATTAAAACTTTCTCGTAGGTAGCTATTATGTGGAATAGAATAATTTTGTATTTTTGTTGTTTAAACTTGACAGTGCTAAACGGAATTGCGTTGCTGACCATACGTAATTCAATAATTCTGACGAAATGTGTAGGTATGTAGCAGGCGGAACTCTACCTAACTTATCCACTTCCCTATGACCCAGTTACTTCCGACAAGAGAAGGAAGGACCTGGTTTGCACTAAGCCTCAAACTAGACATACATGCGCACTTTTATGTGTTCTCAACAAGATACTAAACTGCTCTAGGTACTTAGTTTAAGTTACAAAAATTGTAGTTTTGTTTGTTATATCAGATTATTTACGGATACCTACTCAATTATACAGACACAAATAAACTTACAGAAATGGTGGTTTGATTGATATCCCCACGTATCTAATTGTAGGTACATACAAAATAATATTATTTACTTAAGCTAGTTTTAGTGTTTTTTGTACCAATTTGATTATTCTTGGGTATACCTAGTTGTTAATGGATTAATTTTATTTTATAAGTTAACTGTCCCAATTAGATTGTGCTATTTGTGTTATGTTAGTGATGGCCAGAAACACAGGTTTGAATAAACCTAGATAGGGCGGGACACTACTAATCATTATGACCTACTTGCAGCTTTTAAATATATTTTATTTTATTTCTTAAGAAAACTTACAGCTAGGATACAGATAGGTGTTGACATTTAGTAAAAGAAGGTCAATTAAAGTTTTCACTGACATAATTTATAAGGGTAGTAGGTACAGAAGAAGTAAGCACTCGGAGAGAATTAAGAAAAGATTGAACTGATTTTGTGAACTTCAAAGAAGTTTTTACATAGTAATTTTTTAGTTTAGGAACACTGGTGGAGAATAAGTCAAGATCATCAACACTCTGACGCATCGAGTTGTATGCCCTGCTAGCTCATGTCATAAAGGGTGTAAAAAGACCCTTAACGAAGCCGAAAGGTACTTGTTCTACCCGTCATTGCGATCACTTTTTTGTTCTAGACCATACCTGGGAAGCTTCTAGTTACGGAGATATTGGGGGTCAAAGTTCCAACTTTTTCACAAGTTTTTTTTTAAATAAATGTTTTTAAAGTAAGATTTTTACTTTAAACACCTCGACCACCCCCGTGCTATTCAATCCATCCATCAGCACAATGTTCTGAGTGCGTTAGATTGAGTTCTACCGTAGGTAACACATGATTATTGACCCAAAAAAAAAATTGTTTCCCAGCAAAAATTTTTGCGTAAAGTTACTTAGTTTGATGTACAGAAGGCTTGGTTGCCGGCTTAGTGAAGGGTCCATTTACACCCTGTATACGTGTTTTGTCGATAAATGCACCGCACCGAGGGAACATACAGAGGTTGATGAGGTGAAGGATGGAACACGCAGCCCAATTTTGCCTATCAGTTCGAACAGTCAGTTGAATCATTTGCCAAATTGAACAAGAATACCAAGTCGGAAAATTTTCTCCGCTCATCGAGTAGTAGTAGCTCTACTAGTGGACGAATGTGGAACTTCCTGTAGCGGTTGTAATAATTGGGTAAAAAGGTTTTGGATCTATACTGAATGTACCTTAAGAATTTCCTTGGAATGCTTTCGATGCAATTGATATGTGTAAGTGTAAGTATAATAAATCGGATTCCATACTGGTGAGCAGTATTCGAGATGACTGTATTTTAGTTATAGTTTACTTTTAAGGGGTTAGGCGCAAAAGGCCTAATTCTCAAAATGGCAACAGAGTCGCAAAAGGACTAGTTCTCAAAATGGCAAATTCTCTAAAAGCCTAATTCTCAGAATGGCTAATTATCAAAATGGCACATTTTCTACAATAGTATTCTTATAAATAAAAGAATTCATTTCGATTTGAAATAAATGCTTTGAGTTTGAGTTTGTTGGTTCCGATAAAATCAAGCCAATTTTAAGCTATATCTGTCACTTTTGTTTGTTAGAAACAAGGATAGTGAAGTCTCACGAACTACCAGGAGGCCAGAATCATGAAGGAGGTATTGTATATTGTTAATAGGAATTTCACAATCAAGTCTATATAATATTTTTTTTACATATCGATATAGTAGGTATACGAAGTAAGAATAGTCCCAATTGTAGAAAATGTGCCATTTTGATAATTAGCCATTTAGAGAATTGGCCATTCTGAGAATTAGGCTTTTAGAGAATTGGCCATTCAGAGAATTAGGCTTTTAGAGAATTGGCCATTCAGAGAATTAGGCTTTTAGAGAATTGGCCATTCAGAGAATTAGGCTTTTAGAGAATTTGCCATTTTGAGAACTAGTCCTTTTGCGCCTCTGTTGCCATTTTGAGAATTAGGCCTTTTGCGCCTAAACCCTTTTAAGCACTAATCATACCATTTTTTGAGAAATAATACTACTGCACTTAAATGTACACTTTTTGTAATACTTTTTAAAATAAATTATTATTATTCTATACAAGTATTCTTAATCTCACCTTTACTCACCACACCAGAGAACAAGAACACAGTCCACAGGTGTAGATCCAGTAACTTGGATGGAAGTCAGACAGGCAGTAGCTCTATGTAAAGTATATAGATACTGGTATTCAGCTGCATCTGCTTAGACTGGAAGTCGAACTCAACATAATTGTGAAAAGGCATAAGCAGATGATGATGACCCATCATCTTCCTGCCCTTGTCCCATGTTACTTGGGGTCGGCGCAACACGTTTTTTTCTTCCATTCTCCTCTGTCAACCGTCACCCTATCATTTACTCCTTTATCTTTCATATCATTCCTCACACAATCCATCAATCGTTTCTTTGGTCTTCCTCAGATGAAAAATCAAAATAGATCAGTATGAACGAGTAATAGATAAGTATGGAAGAAGAAGACATGCTGCGCAGACCCCAAATAAATTGGGATAAGGATAAAACCAGGGATGAAACTCAGCACCTATATCGTTATGTATAACTTAACTGGCTTTTTAAAAAAGATTAAAACATTTCTAAACAAACATAATTTCGATTATCTAGATATTATTATTTATTTATTAGCATAGACGATAACTTATTGGAATAAATTATTGTAAAATCAATAACAACGTTTATCTTTGATGAGTAAATTAATTTAGAAGGTAGTAATAATCTACGTGTGCGAAGCGATGCAACGCAAGGTTAAAAATCTCTACTACAACCTTAATAATAGTTTGGTGATGTGATGATGATGCATTTGAACTCGATATTTAAAACGTAAAGTTCTTGAAACGGTATTTGCAGGTAGTTCTGACCTCGATGTTTTGATAAATTTTGACATTTGAGCTTTTGTTTTTTGTTTGTCTGTAAATATTTATTTTTTACTGAAGTACGTAACAGAATATCTATAGGTAAGGTAAGTTTGTATGTAGGTAATCTTCGGAAGTAATAACGCAATTCAATAAAAAATCACCGATAGAAAGATGCAACCGAACTATTACAATTTTTGCGGACGAAGTGCTAGTTATTATTAAAATAAACACATTACCCTCCTTTGCGTCGCGCAGTCGGGTAATAACCTAAGCAAATACGTAGGAATTTGCGTAGGTTGTTTAATAGGTTCATACATTTCAAATGTTAAAAGTTGCCTTCACACATCGCATCTATCTTAGCCACCTTTTTGTGCCTACTATAGGTAGTATCTCAGTGGAATTTATTTCCTAACATTATTCTCTTGCGAGCTATATTTACAAACATACCTACGTAGTATCTTGTAAGCTGATGATGGAAAAAGGGTGCTTAACACACCATCGTAATAAATGGTGTGTTGGTAGCGCCACCAACTTAGGAGTTTTCACCCTGTAACATTTTTTCAGGGTGTGCGCAATTACTTTATTTACAATTCGTTACCATACTAATTAATTAGGTTTTATTTTATTCGTATAGTAGTCTCCCACAGCAGGTCAGAGGGCTGCCTTTTCATCCATTATGGGAAACATAAAACACCGAATCGAATCTATCGAATTATGAAAAGACTGTCGACTGAGCAAAGAAGAAGATAAGAGTATCGTAATGCAAAGTATTAGTAGCTTGCAAAACTAATGAGTCGTTTAATTTATTATAATAAGTAATATATTGGGTGACTGGTAATTAAACATACACAATGAAAACATTGTTTTTTAAACAATTTTTTCACAATAACACAACAGCCATATGAAAGTCGCACGCGCGCGCCTTTGACCTATCAGCTGTTAACCGTTTAAAAAAAATGTTTATTTGGGAAAGTTATTTGTTATCATGAGTACAATCACGTGTTTAAGTATCGAACACTAATTACCATTCACCCTATATTTATTTTTTTGTGGACCTGCCGGCACTATTAGTCGGTATGTAGATCACACGCGTGATGCTGCGATTTATCATCACATTATTGTATGCCATCTTCATCTTGCAACATGCATACAATGATAAGCATTATAAATGAATATTGCGCTCAGTCGCGAAACATTGCAATTTGCACTCAACTGCCTGTGATGTAGTAATTGCAGACAGTAACATTAGCAACAACGCTACCACATCCACAAAGATTTAATGATAAGAAGGCAGCTTTGATTAACGTTTGAAGGAAACCTTTAACATATTCAAGGTTGATTAAAAGTAAGTTGATGGTAGTGCTAGGTACCTAATTGGCTGCTCAATGTGTTGTCGTCCGTTTCGGAGGAGTACGGGAACGAACATTGTGACACGAGAATTTTATATATTAATCTATAAAAATAAATAAAATTGAAGTGTTTGTTTGTAATTTCAAAATAACAGCTTTTTATGTCCTTCTGTCTGTCTGCTTGTTCCGGCTATTCTCCGAAACGGCTGGACTGATTTTGACGGGACTATTACTGGCCGATAGCTGATGTTATAAGGAGTAACTTAGAAAAAGGATTAGGGTTCTGTGCAAAAAAAAATAAGGCCTTTGAAATAGTGAAAAAAAAAATCCGACTCAAATAGAGAAGTAATATTTTTATAATAATTTCACGCGGACGAAAGTCGCGGGTAGCAGCTAGTAATAACTGTGACTTGTGGACAATAGCACGCCTAGAATAATCAGTTCATAATGCTCCCTTTGTAGACCCAGGCTACCTCTCTATAAAAGTGTGTAATCCACCACGCGGGCCTAGTGCGGCTTGGTATGGAGATGTCAAATGTCAACGAATATTTGGCTCTTGAACGTCCCAAATAATGCCGTTGGTTGGTCATTTGTAGATCTTTGACAGTCGTTAGGTAGTCAGTGGCCCAAAAAGTGTGACAACCAGTCATACCAAGGGGTATCGTATTAGCCAGTACTAACTGGGTTGTGGAAGTTAGATAGGCAGTCGTTCCATGTAAAATACTGGTATTCAGCTGCATCCGGTTAGACTGAAAACCGACCCTAACATAACTGGGAAAAGGCTAGGCAGATGATGATGGACGTGCCAAATAATATATGTTTAAGTTCTATAGTAACCTTTGTTATAATTAACAGATTATTTTGATTGATTATGAGCAATAATCAGTCACAAATTAACATCACAATAAAGAGCTAATACATTTCGTTCAATTAGTGGCAATGTGTGTGTGTGTTGATCGTTGACTGGGAAAACTTTGGAATTACTTTTAAAGAAAACAATACTATGAGGTTTCTAGGCGAGGAGCCATCATCATCATCATATCAGTACGGAATCATCCACTGCTGGGTATAGGCCTCCCCTTTTTCTGCCACACTTCCCGGTTCTGTGCGTCCCTTATCCAGGTGTGTTCCGCGGCTTTGACGATATCGTCGTCCCAACGAGCTTTAGGACGGCCCTGGTTTCTTTGGCCACCACTCGTTCAAAGCGTTGCTCCATCGGCCATCTCCGCGTCTAGCCAGATGTCCTGCCTAGGTCCACTTGAGGCGAGGAGTGGCGACGAATAATGCGATAGTCGCATGAGTCGATCTGCAAGGTTAAGCAAACCTTGCTGAGGTCGGATTCCTGGAAGGTAAAGTGTTTTTGAGTCAAGATTGAAGTTGAACTTTAGTGTCCGGTTGACAATAGGCTCGCCCTCCTATTACATGGGACTTACCTAAACCTAACTGACGAAAAGTGGATGTACTGTACTATGAGCTATATATCTTACCAAATCTTCGGGGATCACGCAGGCGTCATGTGCTATGTTAATCAATGCTTTACTAAATTTAATAGTCAGATAATAAATAGGACATTTCTTTGGACAACATTATTGTAATTATTTACTGCTTCGTTGTCCACACTCCTGGCGTATCAAATGCAATTCGTCGTGAGAAAAGTACGACGCTTGCCTGATCCGAGAATCGAACCGACTCAAATGAAAAAAAACAACACCTGTATTTTTGTGAAAATAACATTTGCATTTTTACAGTACTGTACCAAACGATTATGTGTGTTTTTGTTTACATGTAATAACCTAACTACCTCCTTCCTTTTTTGAAGTAGGTTAAAAATAGAGGCACCCCTTTGTCTCTTTTTTTTATAAATTAATTGCTAGATTGCATGATTGCTTATTTATTATTAAGGTTGACCATTTCAAATGTGACAGAAAATTACACAATGTACTTTTTTGCAATGATGTCGGTTCGATTCCTGGTTCAGCAAGATTTTTCAAAATTGTTTGAATAAAGAAAAAATCCGCTGTGTTGTTCCGCTTCCGTGTTTGCATGCGGGCCAATCAACATCCTATGAGGTAAGCCTTTTTACTAAAACCTAGAAGCGATGCAATAAGTGCCACTTATCAGGCAAGTCTTGGGTGTTGAAAATTAAACTACCCAGACAGTTAAGTATCTACTTAACAAAGTGCTGACCGCAAAAAGATACACCTGTAATTTTACAATTGAAATCGATCATATAAACAGTACAGTAGGTTTGCTATTTATTTATTTTTCAAGATAGACAGACAGTAAATGTTAATAAGCTAAATTGCTTTTAATATTCTAGCCGAATTACCTCCGTAATTTGACATTTAGTGTCAGAGAGGTACAGATCACACTTAAGACCACCTTTTATCTTCTACTCTTCTTTTTCGTGTCGCTGGCACGACATTTATACCTTATCTACTTAAAATTTTGTTGCCTCTAAACTTCGCCAGTTCTACGGCGTCGTTGGAGGTAGGCTTTTCATTCGCATGTTGTACCACCTAGCCTCCTACCCTAGAAGTTCATGGTCTATATTTATGCATTGAAAATCGTGATTCGCGCAGGGACATCTAGGCTTGGGGCAAACAAATTTCCGCTGATAGAACGTGACCATAAATCAAACAACATCAATTAAAAACCAACACACTTCAGTGAAGTAACTACTCATAAATATACGTTGAGGAAGGACGGATTCGGAAATGGTTCGTAATTGTACCTAATGCAAGTAAACTTTAAAATCCATCGAGATCGAGATGAGTTAGATGAGATTATTACGGTGAGAAGGCCGTAGAACCGTGTAAACATTAATTTTATTATGTACATAAGGTTCTCAACAATGTGTGGCAATCTAAATGTCTTGTAGGTTGATTTCGCAACTACCTCAATATTGAATTAGCTTCGTTTTGTATAATTCGATACTTAATAATTAGTTAGCATAAAGATGGATGGGTTAGGTTAAGTAAAGAAATATTGCCTGCATAATAAGTAAACAAATGATTAATTCGTGAATTATTTGTAGTTCGTGAAATCAGATGGAAATTAGCAGTTGCCCTCGACTTGAATTGCAACTCACTTCAACCAACCTCTTTTGTTAGTGCCAGACTGCCAGCGTGCAGGAAACTAGGAACTCAGAATGTCTATTGAAACTTTGCCGAGAGTTGCGAACGGCAATCCTGCCTCGAGTGCAATGACAAAGTTTGCACACTTACCTGATTGATTTTCCTTTGATTTTTAATCCATACCTTTAATCATCTCTTTTCAACCAACGCATATGAATAAGTAAACCCCTAGGTGCATAGGTGGGTGCACTGCTCGCTGCTTGACTAGTTTATGCTGAAATTAGCACCTATTTACTATCGCCATGTAAGTAACTCATGCAACGTGATAGGTACTTTATTTTCTTACTCATTATACAGATTAATGCACACAAAAAAAAAAAATCTTAGTAAATGAATTATAGTTTTGATGTAATAATTTTAGGAATTTCAATATATTATTTTCCCGTTTAAATTACATTTGGTAAATAAAATGTAAATATAAATGTTAATTTTAGCATTTTCTTACCAGATGGAATGTTTTGTGGTAAGCTTTTTTATATATTAAGAAATATATAATCATTGTGCACTGAGAGGTCATCGATATTTATTAATTAGTTTATTTTAATTTCAAAAATATAAAAATGTATTTTCAAATCGTCCTACTTAGATTTATGTTTGCACACTCAAGTAAGTATGTACCTGCCTATAATATCAGTCACCACTTTAGTCCTTCTTCCCTTTTCGGCTGAATTCCGTGATCTGAATTTATTCATCTTCCTAGGAGGAGAAATCTGGCACTGAATACGACAGAGACATAGGTACAATTCGACTTTACATTTTTAGGGTACCATACCCCCAAAGTGTGCCAAGTCCCAACGGGACCCTATAACTGATGCTCCGCCTGTCTGTCTGTATATCTGCCACAGGGCTGTATCATTTTGAACGGTAATAGGTAAACAATTGATCTGTTCACAGAGTGTTTACAACTATGACCGCAATAAAATTAAATACAGTTAAAAATTAAAGGAGGTCCTTCCCTATACAAAAAACGTGTTTTTTGGCGTTTTAGCACGATCTTAACATTGGTGATACGGAACTCTTTCAGTGCGAGTCTTACTCGAACTTAGCCGGTTTTGACTAATTGGGTTGCTTGCTTAATGCGATAAAATTTGTCTGGATTCAGTAACTTAGCCATTTAAACGTGTTTAGCAAGAGGAATAGGTACTCTGTGTGAATTTTTGAATGAGTGCAAATCAATAATAATTAAGGTTAAAAAAAAACACGCTTTCAAGTATTCTTCTCAACAAACCATATTTGAATGTCTTTGAACAAACCCTTTGATTTGATACACATCAAGGGAATGCATAAAAAAATAATTAGTCCGCCATCTGTGGGCGTCCGCCATATTGGTTTGAAGTATAAAAATATTTTTAAATAATTAACATAGGAATCAACAGCATTCCTTGCATACTTTGCATGTAAGTTAAATATTTATATTTTATATTTTAAGCACACCGGAATTGCTTCCAGTACTGAATTGTGAACCTTCCACCCTGTATTATTCAATTGATTATAAGAAGGTCACAGTCATAAGTCATCATTACGTGGGTACATCATTAGAGTGCAAAGAGTATAATAATATTACAGAGAATCCGTAACGCCTCGCTATCCTCTCGAACTCGCGACTCTCGGAGTTACATCCGAGTAAAAGGCAAAACTTACGCAACGAAATGCAGGATGATTGCGATTTCGGTGATCGTTCAATAAGAATTTAATAGGTACGAATCATAGTGTACAGTAGGTCGGTAACAGCCGCTCGGGTCGATCTTTAGGTTGAGCCGTGCTTGCCTAGGTTGGTCTGTGGATGGGTGACCATCCATTACATACCGAGTTTCCCGTTGGTCCCGGGTGTCATTTGCAGATCTGTGACAGTCGTTAGGTAGTCAGTGACCCAAAAAGTCTGACAACCAGTCTTAACAAGGGGTATCGTATTACCCAGTAGGTACTAACTGGGTTGTGGAGGTCAGATAGGCAGTCGCTCCATGTAAAATACTGGTGTTCAGCTGCATCCGGTTAGACTGGAAGCCGACACCAATATAGTTGGGAAAAGGCTAGGCAGATGATGAGTCTATAGTCGGTTAGGTATACGTACAATACTAGTTATTTTACCTACAGCCACGATTTGGGATTACGATATCTTTTGTTTGTATCGTAAACACCTCTATTTAACTACCTAGGTGCGCAAGCCATTTCAAGTAGGTACCTAGTGTAGGTATTAAATTACTGCAATCAGCATTCAATAAAATTATTATTTACTTTTATAGGTAGGTACTTGGTATGATTTCAGGCTTCCAAAGAATGCAGATGGTTCGAATCACAAGTTTACAAAAAATCGTGAAATCCCTTTACCTACCTTGATGACTTTTAGGTGGCTACGTAACTAACGAATGCAGTACCTGAAAATTTATAACAATGTGTAGTCAACGCCTAAACAAAGCTAAAGCCAAGTCGTTTTCCTTTTTTAGTGTTTTCCAAATTTCCAATAAACCCTAATACAGGGTGGAAAGTTCACCCTGTATAGGGCGACGGTGTATAGGGCGACACACAAACGGTTACCAGAACCACGTATTCAGAACATCATCCCACATAGATCAAAAAAATCTGGCGTTCCAAATATTTTGACCTGTAGGTATTGCACTTTTTTTTAAACAACAGATTTTTTTTTTAAATTACCGATGAAAAATTTCTATTCGCGGGTTCGGAATGATGTACCTATTGAATTCGTGGTAACCGTTTGCGCGTCGGTGTACCTTCCACTCTGTATAATAACAAATGTTGGACTGGTTCCGAGAATTACCTACCAGAAAATGCCTGAAGTTTTATGTGAGTCACCACTTTGACCCAGAGAATGAACTTGGGACTTCCACCACGTCCACGCTCGGCATTCCATTTGGTGAGTACTGTCCACCACTGACCATCAGACATTTGAAGAAGGGAGAACCGGAGAAGGGGTTATCATGTTTTACGAACCTAATTAGTGTTTAAAACCTTCGTTATCGTGAATTCGTGACTCGTCAGATCATGAATCTACATTTTAATTAGCTAAGTGGTGTCGATCATAAAACAATTTAACGGACAAATGTGATCAAGTCATGACTATGCAGCGCAGGCACATGCGGATATATAATTATAAATAATAGTGCAGGTAATTTGTTTTTCTATCGTAGATTAACAGCAGGTTGCCACCTAGGGCCTTCACCTTCAAAAAAATTAAGATGGTAGCTACCTAACTTCCTATTTACATACATGAACTCCTTATTTAGGACAAAATAATTAGATTTTCATGCAGTCGATGATTACCTGCTAACAATCCTAGTGTTGAACCATATGTAGATCATTTAGTTACTCCACCTCACCATTTAGCATTTGCAAATTACAATGAGTGCGGAAAGATTAACATTTGATATCTGAACAGCGTCTAATTAGCACAACGAAACAATTTCAAGAGCCATTAGGTACCTACTGCCACTGTCCGAAAGACCGTTCAATGAACATCATGCCTTTCAACCACGATGAAGAAATCTTAGTCTGCTGAAGGTCATAGTGTAAAAATAAGAGGAGGACCTCCCGCGTGTCTTATGTATAAAACCACGGAGGTTGGTCGGAGCTACGCGCCCTGAATACTTGAGCCCAGCTAATAGCAGCCTGTTTAGACGAAATAGTTAATTTCTCTCTCCAAACGCATACGCACTAACGCACGGGTCATGGATAAGTTTGATGACAAATTATAATTAGGTAATTTATAATGATCGACCGTAGTATAACTATTTACTTAGATTGTGCGTCGTTTCTATGCAGATACAGTTTACAGTTACACCTAGACATAGAGCCTAGTTGGAGTTTAAAATAGTAATAAATGACCTCGTAACTGCTTTACCAGTTAACCACCCTAGGTTAATCTCATCTCTCATCAAGACCAATTTTGTAATCCGACTTGCCCCAATTCGGTTATGTACTTACTTACATCAAAATATGCAAGTACTCAAAAAATTCCTACCTAGTTATCTTGACGACTACGAAATCTGTCACACGCCCAGTGTTGCAAACAAGGCGATCAGTTTACCGAGCAGGGAAAGGATCTAACGCAGTGATTACTGAGATACTGCGATATTGTATTACATTGCACAAACAAATTTAAGAGGTTTCCTTTCATAATAAGAGACGTTGAGTAAAGCCCATTTAAGGAATTGTGTAGTACAGTACACATATAATTTACGCTCCACTTAAAACCGACGGACATGAAGCAATTTAGACACAATATTTTTAAATAATTCGGATTATTTCAGGCAGCTATAGTTACTCACACACAGTTCAGGTCACGGGATGGAAAGCAGATGCAGTGGCAAGTCGATTTGATTCGAGTATTCGACTTACTCTTTCGTTAGCTGTTGGTGGTACGGATTAGAGCCCAGTGCATTCCTATTAATTTTCTTGGGCAGGGTAGACTAAAAAATACATATATAATTGCTGCTAGGCTAGTTACAAAATCTAGTATTTCATATTTGATCATTAAGTCTTAAGCACACATGGAAATCTGTTTGGATTAGTTGCGTATTTTCTCACTGTTTTATTCCATTGTGATACTCACAATGATTGTCAAGAGTGCACCAGATAGTGTAATTGCATGTGACGCAACCTCATGCAATACCTGCAGCCTCTGTGTTGAATACTGAACCTAAGTAAATTAGTGCATGTTAACTTTGTCGGTGGATGTTACCAATGTGATGTTGGCAAGTAAATAACATTAATATCCCTGTTTTGGAAGACCCATCAGACCCGTTTCTCACTATAATTAAGTAGTATATACCCATCTGCGATGATCTGGTATGAATGTGAGCGTAGTGAATGAAGGTCGGAAACGAATAAATGCCATCCATCTCATACAAATGTGTTTTGTATTTATGTATTTTTATCCTATGGAGGAGTACACCGACGAAAAATGCGCAATCAATCACGAATGACCATGCATATTGTTGATGGCAATCCACAATCCAAAATCACGCTCGGAGATAATTAAGTTTTACGTAACTTACGTTATTATTATTATGTTATAATCTGTAGCATTGAAGATTTCTGTTAAAATGTTAAAGGCTGAACATTAATGTGTTGGACTGCTGGCATTACTTTCATTCAATCGCACAGCATTATTAGAATGTTTAAATTGTGTCGCTTTGTAACTGGCTTTTTACTTTGTAAAACACTAGTTTTCTTAATTTATATCGTTCTTGAGCTAAACCGATCGACGGATCCGGTTGGGCGGGGTGCTAGAACGTCAAGCTTGTCCCACCCCTAGTGGTATCCTTGCTAGCTTTAACACGTTTGACGGCCTCGCTGCGCGATGGTCTAGTGGTCACAATAGATCGACTTCTGTTCTGTCAGAGTCTGAGCGCATCCTTGGGTCGGAAATGATGTTATTGGTTTTATCTGAATTAGTGGCTATCAGCCGTCTGAATTTGTGCCTGGTTAATGACAATTTTTTTCTCCTCTATCATTAAGATTTTATGATCTTGCTGTCGCAATACGGGTATACTTAGGTCTACTTTTAAACCTCCGCGGCCTACGCCTTCCTTCAGCATGAGATCATGATTCATCCGAAATATATCGATTGATCTCACTGTTTGATTTTGCTCACAATCGCGCAAGCACTTAGGTAACCGCAGTTTTTTTGTAAAAATAATTAGAGATGGCATTCCTCTATTAAACCGAGAGATGAAAAAAGAACTGTGAACCCATAACTAATTAAAAAGATTATGTTATTGATATTAGGATATTTTCGGTTAAAACTGCAAAACAGCTTTATAATAATAAGCTTTTATTTAACGACTTAGTTAGTTGGTTAGTAGAATTTCAGGTCAGTTCCCTCCAACCGATTGAGCTGAAATTTTGCACACATCTTTGGTTCTGATTACAATACATTTTTATGACAGACATGAGACTTGATCCTGCAGCCAGGATCGCCTCCTCACGAGATGACGAGAGAACTCCTACTCGGTTAATAGCACAGACATGAAACTTTGTATTATAGATAGGTACCTAAGCGCAGATTAATATAGATAATAAAGTAATTGTTTTTGTTCAAGTTTAATTTGTTTTCAGTTTCTTTGCGAATTACATCGACGTCGACAGTACGACGTCGATCGGTTGGGAATAAGTATTCAACATTAGGGAACATAGCCAGGCAATTTGATCGATTGTTAAGGAATCTAGACTAATAGGAATTAAAAACAGGTAAAGCTTGCAGATAATCTCCGATTAAAACAATTATCCGATTATCTGATTTAAACAATTCTTTACCTACGTGATAGAAAGCGACATTATTACCGAGTGCCATGATTACGATTTTTCGAGTCTGGTTGCTTCTTTAAAAATAGTTGTTGAAATGTTGTACCTAGACCTTACCTGCCCTGGGCGAATGTTGGCGTTAATATTATGTTGTTCGGTACAACGTCAAGGTAGCTTGAATAGGTACCTTCCCAGCGAATTCTTCATGCTAGTACACACGCAGAGCATCTAATTTGATCGATGACGACTCGCGGGTGATGTCAAAATCTGTGCGTGGCTGTGGACGTGTCGGGACTTAGACATCGGTCACATAGATGCATCACTAGCTGGATCAGAGCCGCTGCGTGTTTCTAGCATAAAGTTTGAATGCAATTATCTATGATAAAGTCCCTACATTGTTTCCCATTTTCAATAATATACCGGGTGTAAACAGACCCTTCACGAAGCGGTCAACCAAGCATTATCTACATCAAACTAAGTCCCCCTACGCAATAATTATAAAAAACAGTATTAAAAAAAAAACTTGTGAAAAAATTGGAACTTTGACCTCCAATATCTCCGTAACTAGCAGGTTCCCAGGTATGGTCCAGAACAAAAAAAATATTGTGATGACGGATAGAACAAATGCACTTGCAAATGCATTTTTACACCCTTTATGATACTACAACGGCGACACCTAAATTTATAGGTACTAAATAAAACGCCATGAATTGAAATTCCAACAATTCAATAATATTTAGAGTAAAAGACATTCAATTAGGTATTTGTTACTGAACAAAACCTAGGCTAAACCGGTTTAATTTTTTATCGCATTGGGATGTAGTATTAGTAACTAGTAATCCAAACAAACCAATTACATTGCGTCCGACTTGGTGGTCAGTATAAAATTAACCTAAGTCATTAAGTCGGCGTGCTCTATGATCTTCTTGTAAACCACTTTAGCCTGCGGGTTTGGCCGGTAGCATATTAATACGTTGGTGCGTTTAGTCGATTCGATTTAGAACCAATAGGAAGGTAAAATCTATAAAGCCATACACCGCAAATACCTACAAAAAGAATAAGGATTCCAAAACTATTTAATTCGTGTTATATGGGTTGGAACTGTTGGAAGGGACACCGACACGAAAACGGTTACCGCGTATTCAGTAGGTACATCATTCTGGACCCCTCCACATAGAAAGCTTACGTCGGTTATTTTTAAAAAAATCAGCCAAGTCGATCGGTCGGTCATGATGACCGTTTTCTTTGAATAACGCGGTGTTGTGTCCTCGGAATTCTTGCCGGAAGGTCAAACAGTAAAAAAAAAATTTGAGCGTTATGCGGCGTTTAAGAGAGCAAATTCGACGAAAAAGGCTAGATGTGTCGAAAAAAAATTCTTGGATTTCCACGACAATGCGGCTTCGTACAAGGCGATCGTAGTGGACGAATTTTTGACCAAAAACTCAACAAATACCATTGAGCAACCACTTTATTCACTTCTTAACAGAGTAGTATTGTGACAATGGCGTTCAAAAGTGTAATACATAAGTTATCAAAAGTTATAGCGGCACTCGACACTTAGTTTTTGTTTGTAATTTCCCTATTGTTATTATGGGAAAAACGATCATTAATGATCTGAATCGGATGCCAGGAAGCTGAGCAGAGATCACGCAAGTAGGCTAGGTATACGGGTGAAAGTGGAAACATTTGCGAGTTTTTGCAATGTCGTGTAAGTACTTGAGTCTCACACCCGTATTCAAAGTCAAAACCTCATGATTTCCTCGACTCGACTCATCCTCACTTAGGCGGTTTCATATTCATAGTTGTTATTTTACTCCTCATCTCAAACAGTTTCCTCAGTCGAGGTGAGTGAGACTTGAGGAACCAACTGTCAAATATAAGGTACGTCGCGATCTACCTTGAAGCTTCCTTGAGGTAGTTTACAAGACACTTTTAACCAAAACATGCGTATTTTTATCCGATTTTCATAATGTCTTTTGAAGAGTTTATTGATTATCTATACGATAATCCTTACGATTACATATCGCGACGCTATATAAGAGATGCGGAAAATCCAATTGAGTTTTATGATGAAAATGAATTTAAAATAAGATTTCGCTTCACTAAAGATATTGTGATGAGTTTCTTGCTACCGCTATTATTTCAAGACATAGGTGGTAACAGACGTGGATTGCCAATTCCACCCATAATCCAAGTGTTAGCGGCTTTACGATTTTATGCAACAGGAAACTTTCAAGTAAGTTATTATTATTTTTAGCACACTCATGAACTTATCAGTTAAAATTAATTATTTATTACTGTACAGTACGTACATACATACTTAAATTTATATTATGTATTTTCAGATTGTTTGCGGGGATTTGCACCATATTAGTCAATCGATAGTATCAAGGATTGTGGCAAAAATTTCCAAAATGTTGGCTTTAAAAATAAGACGCTTTGTCAAATTTCCGGATGTTGCTGAGCGAGCTGATGTGAAAATCAGATTTCATCGTATAGCTGGATTTCCTGGGGCTATAGGATGCATTGATTGTACTCATATACCAATCAAAAATCCCAACAGACAAAACGGTGAAGCATTTCGCAATCGCAAAGGTTGGTTCTCAATTAATGTACAAATAGTGTGTGGACCACAAATGGAAATATATGACATAGTTGCACGTTGGCCTGGGTCTGTCCACGACTCACGAATAGTTTTGAATAGCAGGTGTCATATGAGATTCGAAGAAGGGGAACTCGCAGGTTTATTAATTGGTGATAGTGGTTATGCGCAATCATCGTATATGTATACACCTGTGCTTAATCCACAATCACAACCCGAAATGACATACAACAAAGCTCACATAACCACAAGGAACATAATAGAAAGATTTAATGGCGTATGGAAAAGAAGGTTTGCATGTTTAAATAGAAAACTACAAAACAATTTACCAAACACATGTAACATAATAGTTGCATGTGCTGTGCTACATAACATTACTATTGAAACGAATCAAGAAATTTTTGAACCCATCGCAAATATTGAGTCAATTCCAGTCTCCCACACTAGAGATACTACACGGGGTAGTGTTATTAGGGCTGCATTTATTGCCAGGCATTTTAGTTAAAAGGTTAATAGTACAATTATAATATGTAGTAACTACCTGTGTGCTATATTTAAGTAGCTTTATTTTTAATTTTTCAACTAAGTACATAAATGTTATTAGTTAAGTCTTATTTAAATACTTTAATTCCATATTCAAGTTGTTATATTAATTTTAATTATTAGGTAGTGTAGGTACAATTATGTTTATAGAAAAATAAGTGTAATTTAAGTAGCTTTATTTTTAATGTATTTTCATCTATGTTTGTTAAATATTAATGACACTTATGTATATGAGGGACATGTAAATAAATACCAATACCATTTTATAGTTTTAATTTTTATTTCTAAATATTGCCAAACGCAATTCAGCCTCTTGTCTCTTAGCTCTATTACATTGGAGAAGTTCCTCCATAGCTTCTCTCTCAGCTTTAGCTTTGAAGAAGTTCTCTTCAGCGGCCTTCACTATCCACTCTTTCTCAGCTATTCGAAGTTTGTGTAGAGCTTCTTCTCTTTTTTGGGATCTGTCATACGATTTTTGACGAATAGAGAATTCCTCCTGGATAACTCGAGTCCGTATATTTCTAGATCCTGTAATGTAACAAATAAAATCTATAAAGTACATACCTTTAGTGAACATTAATGTGTTATTAATTAAAACATTTTTAAAGAATGCTTTCATATTATTATGTTGCAATTTGTTCAGATTTATTCTAATTTTATTATGTATAATTAGAACAAATCTAAAAATATTATTTGAAACTTGAAAAATATATTATTTAAGAAAGTACCTTGTGATGGAGCTACACCATAATCAGTCAGACGGGACTCAGAAAAACGAGGAGGAGTGGTTGTATTACGTTCTGTAACAAAATATTTTGTTAGTCTAAATTGTCTTAAATATCTTTCATTACCAATGACTTTAATAAAATGTTGGTATCCTGTACCTCTTTCTATTGCAGACTCATTATTTTGAGTTCCGCTATCACTGGCAGCAAACAGAACTTGAGGTGTTTCAGGGTGTATCGCAGTATCCATTTGTGCCTCTGTTAAATAAAAAAAACAGCAATAAAAAATCAGACACTGACAAAAAGTAGTAATTAATCATTTATATATATGATTTACCTGCAATAGGCATGTTATCACTATCAATAACTTCCATCAATTCAACATCTGTTTGCTCAGCAAGAGCATCTTCCAGTACCTGGTCTTGGCTAGAGGTACTAGGCAAATTAGGGTTAAAAGATCCTCCCCCAGTCCTCATCCTTTCCCTTTTTTCGTGAGCCAATACACCTTTGCGCCGGGTTTTCAAATTGTCCCAACATTTTTTAAGTTGAGCTTCAGTTCTCTGAGAATAGAATTATATAGGTATTGTATAACTAGTTTTATTGAATTATTTTTAAAGTATATAAAGTTCATAGACGGAAATACTGTTAATATGCATTACACTACGTACTTACTTTTGAATTTGTTTCAATTGTATTGTATTCCTCCGTTAGGCGAGCCCATGCAGCTTTTTTTAATGCTGGGCTGCCCATAGTTGTTGCCACCGAGTTAAGTTTATATTTTAAAATCAACTCTTGAAGACACATCTTTTCACTTTCATTAAAAAACTGTCTTCCAGTTCCAGCCATTTCGAACAAGTAAACACAGCACACACAGTAGACACAGCAAGTAAGTAATGAAACATTGCTAAAGGGATATTTTTATATTCCCAAGCCATCCACTTCTCAAGTATCACCATATTTTTTGCCCAGGACGTGGTTTTAGATTCAAGTGGATAAATTATTAGGGTTTGTTTATTTATGTTCTACTTTCATTTGACAAGTGTTGACACTTCAAGTTGAAAACCACAGATAACGCGCTCACAGACTGCTCTCAAAATAAGCTTAGCCAATATAACAAACGGAATATTCCTCCAAATAATGACGTATTCGTGACGTATCGCCTCAACTCTCACTCATTCGAGGGACCTCATAATTTCCTTAATCTAACGACTATGAATACTGATTTTGAGGATCTTTTGAGGCACGCCTTGAGGTCTCCTCGAATGAGTTGTGAGTCGAGTAGCTTTCGAGGTAACAATTATGAATACGGGTGTCAGTCTCATCCGGACGTAATCATCATAATATTTATGTAACTGCTTGTGTCACAAGTCGCAGTCTTTGTGACCTTTCACTATAACAATCGCGGCATCTCTAATAAATACTGACAAGGCAATTGGCTACCTAAGTAATCATAACAATCATCAAGCCAGTAATCTCGTGGCAGCTACTGAAATATTCTTGATGGAAAAACCCAACAACTCTGCCCGACCTGGGAATCGAACCCAGAATCATGCTCAACAGTCTAGCCTGCCACCACTAGACCAACATAGCCTACCAACAAATAGTCTTTAGGTCTAAACTACTGCAGTTGTCCACTTGTCCTAAGACTACATTAAGTAACATGCATACGACTTTACCTTCTTCAGGGGCATGCAGCCTTTCTTGAAGCCGTTTCATGACTTCCAGCTGTCGTTTTACGGTTAGTAATAATCAAAAGAAGCAAATGGCTGAAATAAGAGGCTTTTTAAATAAACAGGCATACATAACTATAACATATATTTATATTTATTCTATTACTGCTAAGATACACACTACATATTACAAAATCAACAAACATTTTACTTCTTCTTCTTTCTTTCGGCGCGACTGCCGCCCATGACTTGAAGTTGTTGCTTGAGTTCCAGCAGTTGGTTGTCGGGCACGTATCGGACTTCTTCGTGCACGATCTCGTGCTCATGCACGCGCAACGTACAGCCTTCGGGTAACACGGCACGAGCCACGCGCAGTAATGTGCCCAGAGCCCACGCGGGGACATCAGTTACCTGTAATGTAAAAATACTTTTGATATGATTTCAGAGGTGTAATCGTACCATATGGATGACCATGAAAAAGACAGTGGAAAAAAGATTGCATGCGGTGGAGGTAAGGATATTTAGATAGATGTGTGGATGTGGAGTGACAAAAATATAACAAGTAAGAAATTATAGGAGGAGGAGGAGAAAAAGAGGAGATTTAATAGTCCCGTTAGTGACAAAAAAGTTTAAAGGAAATTGTTTGGCTTGGTTATTGATGAGGTGCGTTGAAACGCGTGTGACTAAAAGACTGATGAATGTAAATTTTAGTGCACAGAGGGGGAGAGGACTGCGGGACTGTTCGAAAGAGATACCGCGGCCCTGGAACACAAAGGGCAAAGAAGGAACATGGATGGGTTTTAGTCAGTAAAAGTCTGACACTCCCTCCAAAACTCCACCCAGAGCGGGAGGAGTTATTTGATGATTTCACATCTAAACAAAAAAAAAAAAAATGGGAGAAGAGGGCCTTGTTGTTTGAGGGATTGTATGAGGCCTACCGGTGGTCAGAGCTCCAAAGAAAGAAACCTCCTAACAATTCGCGCAGTGTCAAGAAGTACTTCTGTCTGAATGAGGCCCCTGACCCAACTGCCCAACGAGAGCCTCTGATGCTCTTGGCGGACGACTATCTGCACCATGATCGCTGTCGTTAGCTAGATATATTTTACATCTAGCTAACCGTCACATTATCCGTCACATTATCTCTAGGTCTCCGTTAGCTAGATGAAAAATATATCTAGCTAACGGAGACCTAGAGATAATGTGACGGATTGATTTGCCCGGACGGTTGCATGCACGACATAATTATGTCAACTGTGCCGTCCTTCATAATAAATCTCCGGTAGTTATTCATCATCATAACTGCATATAATTACAGACAAAATTATCGGGTTCTTCGAAGAGGCCCCCTGACTATCTATGTGTTTCGGGCCCAAAAGTGTCCGTAAAGTTCCTCATCTGCCATACCTCCCTGCGATCGTTAGTGTCAAGCAGTACAGGTTTGCGCCAGTTATCTTTGGGTATCAGGCCCTTGTCCACCGTGCCCACATCTCGATGTACATTGCTACGTCGGCTTCTAGGAAATATTCCTTTACACTGCATATCTCGCGATGGTGAAGTCCTAGCGCTTAAAATCCTCGACTTCAACACCTCCGCGAAATATACAATTTCATAACCGAAGAACGTGCGTGATGCATTCGATATGCCGTCAACAATGTAGAGACCCTCCTATCCAGGGTGTCTAGTTCTGTTTGAGTCCATTTGAGTATGCTGAAAGAGTACATCAAAACCGGCATGACACAAACATTGTAGGCCCACACCTTATTTATGCCTGATAAAAGACTATTAAATACTTTTTCAGGCAGCGAAAGAAATGCTCCTTCAACAATGGTTTCATTTCTTCTTTATAATTATTAAGTTATTAATGTTGGTGTGATACTATGATCCACGACTTGTAATAATGTATTACACTCAACTTAGAGGTTTGTCAGCCTACCACTATGAAGAATTTTAAACTAAAAAAAAACAAAAAAGATATTTTTGAATAAATTACCTGCACATTTCTCTCATAGACATTAAGATGATACTCAGCATCAAGTGCAGTGCCACCTGGCTTAAACCGTTGTACTTTCAGTTGCTGGGCTGGTGTCGCCCAACTGAACAAAAACAAAATAATATGTATTCGTTTATTGTACCGTAATATGTAATGGAAGTAAAATAAGTTATAGACCAACCACTTTAATGAGTCCTCTGCCTTGCCGCATCATAGGCACATTAAGCGTCCACAAAGTCCTAACAGTATCCCACAGGTTATTTTCTTTAAAATACCATAATCCACATAGGTATTATGATACTAATTTAACCAATTTCTGATCAACCTTCAGAATATTCCATTTAAATTGATACCCTCGCGAGGACTCATTAAAGCGGATGGTCTATAAATACAGTCTACACAACTAGCATCTCAGTAAAATTAATCATAGCTTGATTCCTTTTGCTAGCCTACTTACCTAACTTTCACTTAGTTAAAAATATATGTAATGGTTGGAAATCAAAGATATTGCAAAAATTACATAATATACAGAAGGGACAATGAAACAGAAACTTTTATCAGGTACTCAGTACCTGGGTCTAGATACAGAAGCACAAAAAAGGTTCATTGTTTAGTAAAAAATTGCTGTACCATACATAAGTGCAATACTGACATGGTCAAAATGTATGGAACAGCAAATTTTTCGAATCTATGAAGTTTTTGTCAAGATGTCCCCTCACTCCTTCTATGTATTAATACCATTCATCAACTTGAATCCCCATAACTTCAGCATATCTATGGATCTGGCTCTGGCAGGCTTCCAACACAGCAAAGTCGTACCCTTTCAGCTGCAGATTCAGGCAATCATATACTGGTTCGTCAGGCTCCATGCTCTGTAAAAATAAGCATTCTACTTTAACTTCTATATGGGGATCTAGGTATATGTAGAGGCAAGGGTTAAGCTAAATAACTGATGTGGAAGTAGAAGATTATAAGGACAGGAACTAACTGAACACAGGTTAGGATGCTGATTAAGATGAGTAAGAGATCCATTTATTTATTTTCGTTTACCAAAAAAGAAAGACGAAGATGTTGAAAATAATGTAGGTACCTAGTGCACTAGCCCTAAATCAATTGGGATGGGGACAGGGGGATAATGAACATTTACATGATATTTCTATTCTTCTAACCATTTATTGTAATAAGGATCATGAGATTAAGTAATAAAATAACTTACACCGAATCTTGTAAAGATTTAATGAATGAGTTTAAAATACTTACAATTAAATAATCAGGTTCATATAAATCACTTTTTAATCTTTTCTGTTGACTATGAACTGCTGGCATGCTGCGATTGTACAGGTTGTTAGACTTCAAACATTGACGAAGTTTTAACTGAAATTTAATGTAATTCTTTCCTCGTTAGTTACTCAGATTAGCTTAAATTAACTACGAGTTTAGAATTATGTTTTGTAAATAAATTAAGAATACTCACAAAGTTTATTACTTTTTTACTAAACATTTTGTGTTTTATTTAATTGGGATCAATTCAGTTATTATCTATCTAGTAAATAAAAATATCATATCAAAATAGTCAAACGCTTAGTGTTATGAAAGCGAAGAGAGGTTATTTAACTCGCAAAAAGCTAATGTGTCCATACACATTAACTTTATTGATTATTCGTAAAATATTTCTATATTAGATAAAAGATTTCTATAAATGAAATGGTTTAATTGCTATTTTAATCGCAAATAAAGTCAGAACATCTTAAAATATCCCGCAGTATTTAATCTTTGAAATATATACTTCTGTTATGGACAATCGATGGTATTCCGCTACTGACAGTGACAACAATGACAGGACTTGACATTTTGTTTTCCCGAACAGGGCTATCACTTTAGTTTATATTATCGTTTTATTATATTTGATAGTGAATATTACATAATTAGATTGTGTTTGTGAGATATATGACACTGAAAAAAATTTAAATAACATTGTATTTGTTTTTGTAGCCTTCCGATCTATTTAGTAATTTGTTGTGCCTGGGATCGTAATATATGGCATAGTATTCCTCTATGTAACATGGTTTGGACAGCCCTGGCCATCTATGTCATAGACTACTTTATAATTTATTATAAAATCTATGTCATAAGGGGGACCTTAGAAGATCTCTAACGGATCGGTTCAAACCGTGATCTTAGTTGAGTTGGACCAAAATTCTTTCAAAATGAAACTGTATGACTGATTGTGGAAGTGCAAGATTGACGGAACTAAGACGCAAAATGTAATCAGTAAATTGATAAAATAATAAAACTGGCAGTTTAGATCCACATGACATGATTCATACTAAAAAAAAAAATGTCAAAGATTGTCTATGTTTTGCTTTACCTTCGAGCGTGAAGACATCAATGAAATGGGAAGAATGGTAAAGAAAATCATAAGTTAGGTGTTCTGTATTTACGATATTGTAGTTGTGATAAACTTAATGGTGTATCGTTTATGGTTTGGTATCTCTTGAAGCAATTTCCCAGAAGAAATGGCGTCAACAGGCAGTACACCCTTTCCTAAATGGCAACTGGCAATTCTTCTAGGCGCACCTCTTGCCATCAGTTTAGGTTACCTTTATTTCAGAAACAGATTAGAAGATCCAGAAAAGAAAAAAGTATCTGAGTTAAAAGCCAAGACTACCATTTCATTGGATAATGAAGAGAATAACGCTAAAGTTTCCGAGAGTGCCATCGACCGCGCCATGAAACTTAAAGGTGCCGGAAACCGGGCTTTCCATGCAGGAGAATATGATAAAGCTATAGCTTTATACAACGAAGCGATTGAGGCCTGCCCGCCCGACCG
The DNA here is from genome assembly GCA_905220335.1 of Noctua pronuba. Classification (NCBI taxonomy): domain Eukaryota; kingdom Metazoa; phylum Arthropoda; class Insecta; order Lepidoptera; family Noctuidae; genus Noctua; species Noctua pronuba. The sequence goes on along the minus strand of LR999903.1, from coordinate 10,407,245 downwards.
TCCCGTCGACCTTGCCACTTTCTATCAGAACCGTTCTGCATGTTACGAAAAACGCGATATGTGGGAGCAAGTTAAAGAAGACTGTACGTTTGCTCTTAAACTTAATGAGAAGTACGTTAAAGCATTCTTGAGACGCTCTCGTGCTGCTGAGAAAAGTGGAGATCTCGTTTTGGCTTTAGAAGATGTTACTTCTGCCTGCATTCTTGAAAGGTTCCAGGTACAAAGTTCTCTTGTTAATGCTGACAGAATCTTGAAGGCACTGGGTAGGCAACATGCTCGCGAAGCCCTTGCCAAACGTCGCCCGGTCATGCCATCCAAACATTTCATCAAGACATATTTCTCAGCCTTCTCTGAGGATCCCATTACCAAGTTGCAACTTGATGATAAGGTTACCAGTGGCTTTGCCAAAGCGAAGCAAGCCCTTGATGCTCAAGATTATGATTCCATTGTTGAGGCATGCTCTCAGGAACTGAAAGATGCTGATGGCAAATACAAAAATGAGGCCTTGTTGCTGCGTTCCACCTTTTATCTTCTATTAGGAAGACATGATGAAGCCCAAGCTGATCTTGCAAAGGTTATTGATAGTGATGCTTCTACTAAAGTTAAGGTAAATGCCTTGATCAAGCGTGCTTCATTATTTACACAATTGGAAAACACTGAACGCTGCCTAGAAGACTTTGAGAGGGCTGCACAGCTAGATCTTAACAACTCTGACATTTATCATCACCGAGGACAAGTGTATTTACTTCTAGAGCGCATGGATGAGGCCACAGCTGAATTTGCAAAGGCTGTTGAGCTGAACCCAGACTTTTCCATTGCCTACATACAGAAGTGTTATGCTGATTACAGGCATGCGCAGATCAATAAGAATGTTGGAGCTCTGACTCAAGTTAGAGCTGACTTTGAACGGGCTTTGGAGAGATTCCCTCGCTGTGCTGAAGCATACATCTTGTTTGCTCAAGTATTATCAGACCAGCAGGAGTGGGGACGTGCTGAGGCACTGTTTGATGCCGCCCTCTCGGTGGACCCCAACAATGCCACTCTGTATGTGCACAAAGGACTGGTGCAGCTGCAGAAGAGCACAGACTTTGATAAAGCAGTTAAACTGATCAACAAAGCCATTGAAATGGATGACAAATGTGATTTCGCATATGAGACATTGGGTACAATTGAAGTACAGAGGTAAGCTAAACAGATTGAATTAATAGTTGGCTTCATAGTATGTAATGATTTTGAACTGAGTTGACAGCAGGAGGATGGCCATGAGTAGTTTGATGTTATCATAGTTATTTTTCATGCCATACTAAATATTTAAATGAGTCTTGATTCATGGCCAATAGAAGATCAGTTAGTATTTCTTTACTATTGATATCCTTTATTGGTGAGTTATCCACTGTTATCACTGAGCTGTTTTATCATCCTCACTAGTAAATATATACATGATAAGAAGCTTTATCTCACACTATCTTGTAAAAAGAATACTGTTTTATTGTTATGTAAGAGACAACAACCTTACAATATAGGTCCTTGATTTAGAAATGGTTGAAACACACCTTTTAGAACAAAATACATATTTAAGGTAATATGGTACCTCAAAAAAAAGCAAATTTTACCTTATCATCAGGGGTTTGACCTCAATATATAAAAGATAGTTCAATAGTTTACCATATCCATAGATTAAACAAAAATTTTTGGTACTAATTTATTATTTGATAAAATTATCTTACAGTCAATATGAGTTTATAAGTTGTGTTTGAATCTATGCAGTTGTTTTAGACCTAGGACCTTTGCCCAGTAATTTTGTTAAAACATTTTTCTATGAAATGATTTATAAATAAGTATCATTGGCACTTCAATAGAATCAATAGACAAGAAAGAATATTTGTAGAACAAGTTTTTCTCACCTTTACTTAGGTTACAAAATAATTGAATTGCTATTCATAAAATTTAAAAAAATCTTTTTCAGAGGAAACCTGAGACGATCCTTAGAACTATTTGAGAAGGCTATCTCACTAGCCAAAACTGAGCTAGAGATGACACACTTGTTCTCTCTAAAGGATGCAGCTGCAGCACAACTGAAGGTATCTGAGCGCTGGGGACTGGACTGGACTGTGAGCTAGACTATTGCCACACAACTTGCCTCATACTCAACGAGAATAGAACCTGGCCGTCCAAGTTAGCCAGAGAGCTCAGTATATTATTCGTAATTTATTGTTCTCAGTGTATGTATCCCTATATTATCCTCTATGTTCATTACCCAAATTTTGTTATTTGTTAAAGCTTTAAGACTGGTTGAAATACTATTTTTCAATGTGTCATATCATTTTAATTACCAATTTATTCGATTTTATCGAAAATCGTGCCAGATGGTATTCTCGTTGTGGACTACTGGTACCTAGCCGCCGCCGACTCGCAACGCATCGTTACAAGTCCTTTTTGGTGTTAATCTTTCTAGAAAGCTGCTTCTTTAATAGCGCTTTTATTTCCCAACATATTGTAACTATTTAGGTGCACCATAAATTTGTAAATGTCAGTTAATATCACACGATTCTTCAATTCAGTAGACAAACACAAGACGTTACTATTATAATGAATACCTGTTCAGTGCTATTCTTTATGTGTATCACAAAATAGAACAATAGCCTTACACATGTAGTTCACAAAAATATGTTGTAAATATTTATGAAATTCTGTTAAAAGCAGGCTTCAAAATGTAGATGTAAATTGATTTATTTGGCATTTATCAGATATTTGATTCAAATATCAAATATTTTTATGTAGGTTGTATGCCTGCTTCATATTGAAGTGGTAAACTAATTGTTTCTCAAAAAAACTATTAGTTTAAATTTATTTACATTTCTGCATTTAACATGAACAAAACTTTAAATATGTGTAGCTAAATTGTTATGTAACTTACACCTGTTGGATAATTAATTAAGAAATTGAATAAAATCCTGTAATCGAAATACCTAATTCTTAATGAATAATTGACTACTGAGCGAGGCATGGCAGGGAATTTGCGTAGGGCATGTTTTATTTTTCAATAAGTTTGTTAACTTATCGACTTTAGATTGTGATATATTATTTATTTTTTATTTTGCATTTATAGGCACTTAGTAATTTGGATTGTATATTGAGTTTTAAATTGATCTATTATAATCTTTTTTAAAACGTATAAACAAAATATCGCTCAGTCGCTACATTGAAATTGTATAATATTAAAAATATTGTATCACTTCAACTATAATACTTAATAAATACTTTTGGGAAGTGGGATCTTACGCAATGCGCATGTTGAAACTTGTGCACGCATATTACGTAGGGTGGCTATTTGTTCATTTCATTGATTATATTCCTTACTAAAAGAAGAATTGATGTTAAATGCTGGCTTGAGTTGTGTAACATGGTAGGTAAATGTGTATTTAGTTTTTATTTGGGTCCAAAAGATGATTGCGAGTCTGAAGCGCTGCAACACTTATAAAATTTGTTGTTATGTATTGTGGCTATTTACGTAGTTTTGGGAGTGCGCCTTGAGTTTGTGCGGCGGTGAACGCGTGCTGGGTGCGTCCAATACATTTATCTACTCACAGAAAATGCAATAAAATCCAGATAGACTAATATATTGTTATGTATAAACTGTAACTCCTTAATACTGATACTTATTTAATAATTTGTGTATTTACCCATACATAATAAACTGTCAAGTAGTCTTAAGCAATTGAATCAAAAATAGATTCGAGTTTGAAAATACTTTGGATGCACCCTCAAATTATCAGTTAGATTGTGAATTTAGATTTGTAGCTCGCTGAGATGGTTCTACAAGAGTTGTTACCTCACCGATAGTGGATAGTTATCAATTTATGGAAACTACGAAATACATTATTGAAACTTATAACAATGTGTTTTAGTTAATTATAGTGCTTTTTAATTCTAACCAGTTTGACCTGTTTCTGTATCTGACTGTCTGATCAGCTCTTGAGCCTCCACTCAAGAGTTCCTAAGAAAACTAAGAGCAGTTGCGAATACCTACATCAGTGCTAACAAAATAGTATTCAAATAAGCTAGACTAAGACTAAGTAGGAACAAATAAAATATAAAACGGAACAGGCAACTTAGGCGTCAAAGCATCGCTGTCATCCGGGAACACGCTCAGAAGACTGGCAGCCTCCAGTGCCACGTTGAATGGCCCCAAACGGCTCAAAACTGGAGCTACCAATAACAGTAGGTATCTGCTCAACCGTTTCCACATATCAACTCGGGAAGAGATCGGCACCATATCGCCTTTGGCCTAGCCGTCAACCTAATGTAAGCAAGTAACCAAAGCGAATCAGAAGCTGCGATACCTACGTCGAATCGGCTACGGCTCGCCGACCGCTGGCTGATTAGAATCCGAACGTGAAGTGTAGCGCACGGTTATGTCTCGATTCCCAATACGCGAGATGGCTATCATAGCCATAGCACTGGACGAAGAGGAAAAAGAACGTAGAAGAGACGTAAGCGCGAGGACGATGAGCCGTAAGCGCGGAACTGCAATTTGACCTCATGAGCTTGTCCTGCGGCGAGGCGATTATGTTACGTTTCCGATTAATGTGCGTTGCAGTGGCGTTTCATACTAAGAATACTGAATGGCTCGAGTTGATACGGTGACGATCCCTTTCCGAGTTGATATGTGTGCTGCGACCTTCAAGCTAAACGGAGACGAGAAGTGTAAATAACGTAATTGTATTGGTGTTTTACAACACATCTTCTCTCTCGTCTCGTCTCCGCTTCGGTGGAGTCCGGCCCTGGAGGTCTCAGCAGCCGCAGCAGCAGCGCCAGCACAGCCCACCGTACTTGCAATATGAGATGGCACGAGGGTGTCGACACAGGTTGCGTCCTACACCAGAGGCCTTCCCACCTTCCAAGGCAACATCGTCATGCAGTGAGGTCTCTCCCATCGTCACGTACCAAGCCGTTAGGTTTTAAAGCCGCTAGTACGCTGGCGCTGGTAAGGGTTGCACGAATAAAGGCTCATTCACACTGGATCCGTCAACGACGATTCGTCAAAAAAGACGATACGTAATGACGGATGAACGTTCACATTGTATACGGAATCGAGTTTTTTCACGTTTCATCAAAATATCCGAATAGATGTTCACACTGAATTCGTGATTCAGACTTCAGTCTTGGACGAACTATCCAACACGATGGATGTGAATATGACTATCTTGTGTTGATTTGCGCGACATGTCTTTACATGTCAACGAACGGTCGTAGTGTGTGGGTGCAGTGCAAGGCATAATCGTCCTGACCGATCCGTCATAACGATTCGTAATTTAAAACTGAAGGTTTTTGAAAAAAGACGAAACGTTATTTAAGACGTATCCGTCATTTTTCACGATTCCGTAATAGTGTGAACACAGGCAATTAAAATGTATAGCCGCCCATACAAATCAAAATAACGATTCGTGAAAAAAGACGATTCGTCAAAAAACACGAATCGTCTTTGACGGATTAGTGTGAATGAGCACTAATATCGTTAATGCTGGCGTGCCGTGCTACGCTATTCCGTACAATACTACAGAGCGGCACGTCACACCGTCTCTAGGACAGGTTGTCGATCAAATCCATAATTGGGCAAGACATTTTGCCTAATTATGTTAAAAAAACTTGTCCGTTCTGAAAGGGGTACATTTTATTAAATTTTTATCGGGTTACTTTTTTTTACTTATGAATCTAATCTCGATACCTAATAATATCCTCACGGATCAGAATGGGTATTTTATTACCATACTAGCTGTGCTATGCGTTGCAAATGTTGCAATGCACGTTTTCCTCTACCTACTACAGTACTACTCACCTACTACCTACATTTTTTCTTTCATAAGCAGTCCCGCCATTATTACACTCTTTGGGTCCGCCGCTAGCTTTTTGAATGCGTAGTGCGTGCAATACCGATTAAGCCGCCCCACATGGCTCAAAGCTGAGCTCGGTATTGGTGAATCACTGGAACAATTCGATAACGTTCAATCCGTTGGACTTCTGCGGTTCCGGATATCAAATCAAATTCGAGCCATTGTTTTATTAGGGCATGAGAAAATAAAAGAAATACCTTACCAAAAATAAAACTATATTTAGAATTTAGATATAAATACATATTTATATCTAAGTATTTATAAATAAGAGCACAGAAGCTGTAAGGTAACCCAAACGTCGTCGTCGAGCTTAAATTAAAATGCACAAATACCAACACAAATTCAACGCAATTTGTAAGTGTTATTTTATTTTTTATTTTATTTTTTTACATAAGATGAAACTATATAGGTACCGGTTTTTTAGAAGACATCTTGTTGTGGTAACAGTCTCGGAGTAAAATTACTGAGACATACGGACGAAAAGGCGGAACCCTTAAAAGTGAAACTGGTTAGCTTATTAGCTATATCGAATGCCGGGGTGACAGTCCCCTAAAGCTGCGTTTCCACTAGAGATAAAACACATCCCTCGCTACACATCCTCGCTCATCTCTGGTAGAAACGCAGCCTTATCGTTATTATTTAATGCGGGTCCCATAAGCCCCACACAACTAAAATCTAGTTGGCCGTACCTTTTTTACTACTACCACTAGTACCATTACGTACTTACCTCATGTCACAAACATTAGCTATTGACTAAATGCTTATATTTGTTATCTTAAACTTCATTGTAATTATCCATAACACTTGTCCTTTACTATGCTACAATGGCACGTTCACATCTAGACGTTACGGACAAGACCCTGTGACATATAGAGGACTATTCGGCCCCAGTCGGATAGCTGTGGCAAGAACACGATGTGCACTGACGACATACTGTAATACTCGTTCAGGTTACCAGCATGATAATATTGTTTACCGAAATAATTCTTCATTCCCTAGATTGGGAATGAAGAACAGGCTCCTCGCTGTCTGCGGCAGACTGCCAACTTGTCAAGCTTTTTTTTTTTTTTTTTACGGATGGGAAGTCATCAAATGACTTCTCCCGCTCTGGGTGGAGTGGGAGGGAGTGTCAGACTCTTACTGACTAAAACCCATCCATGTTCCTTCATTGCCCTTTGTGTTCCAGGGCCACGGTATCTCTTTCGAACAGTCCCGCAGCCCCGGCAGGCATCGGCCCTTGCGGGCCCCTTCCTGGTTGCTGACATCTCTTTGAGGCGCGCGTGGAACACGAACGCGCCATCGACACGGCCTGTCGTCATAAGACGGACGGACGGTGAGCTAACCCATTACTCACCGTCCACAGGCCCGCGCCTACGATGGCCGGGAGCCACCACGCCCGGTGCGTCGCCCGCGGCGGCTGGGACGTGAGATTCTCTCCCTCTCACGTCCCGCCACCTCCTTCGCTAGCATGACTGCTTCGCAGAAGGAGGTGACGGCTTCCCATTCCCTCTCGCTCCAGACCATGGCCTGAACCAGGGCCGGGCGCGAGAGGTCGCCGCCGCCGATCGCCGAACTTGTCAAGCTTCAACTGGCCTTTTTACTTTAAATTGAAGTCAGCCTCTTTCAATTATTCTGTCACATGCTACGTCCTGTCTTTAGCCCTGTTAACCTTATGTCAAAACTTGTTTAAATTCACCATGACACACTGCTGAATAGACTGCTATATTGCACTGCTCGTTTCCGCACGCTTGAGTGCCACTACATGCTATTCACTTATCAGTGTCTGCTGCTGATAAAGTTTCTACAGATTTCAAATATGCACACACATGTTGTTAATAAAATTGTGGCTTTGGTTGTTTTTGTTTAAGACAAATGAGGCACTGCTCTGTTATAACTGTTCGTCGACTCAGAGCGACTGGAACCGCTGTGGAGGAGACTTCGTACCGTCGACTCTTTCATTTAACAGCACACGGATGTTTCTTATTAATTGCACCGGAGGTGTTAACAATCATCCTAATGATTACATTGATTTACAGTTGAGTTTGGGTTCATAGCTTCAATGGAGTTTTGTGTTCCAGAGAACGCGATGTGCTTTGTAAGGTCGTGGAGTGCCCGGGCGCGGCATGCGTGGATAGTGCAGAGAGGATGCTACCAGTCAACAGCAGACGATTTTATTCCTCGAACTTTGTCGTTACCCACTAGAGCCATGTCTTGTAAGCAAGAAAGGTGAGTAATATTTCTGTATGTAGAAACAATTGTTTCTATTTGTTTTTTTTTTTGTTTGTTTGCTATATTTAGCAGAGTAGAATTTGGTTACCTACTTATTAAGTGCGACCATGAGACTAATTAAAGGGCGTAAAAATACGCCTAACGAAGCCGAAAGGCACTTGTTCTCCCCGTCATTTTTTTGTTCTAGACCATACTTGGGAATCTTCTAAAAAAATAAAAATAAAATATTGAGGCAAATTGATGAGGGAAAATTCCAACTTTTTCACAAGTTAAAAAAAAAAGTTTTTAATGTTGTAACAGGAGGAGCTCGTGGCTAAACAATAACAGCCGCTCGGGTCGATCTTTAGGTTAAGCCGTGCTTGCCTAGGTTGGTCTGTGGATGGGTGACCACCCATTACATACCGGGTTTCCTCCGTGCCTCGGAAAGCACGTTAAGCTGTTGGTCCCGGGTGTCATTTTTAGATCTTTGACAGTCGTTAGGTAGTCAGTAGCCCAAAAAGTCTGACAACCAGTCTTACCAAGGGGTATCTTATTACCCAGTAATAACTGGGTTGTGGAGGTCCGACAGGCAGTCGCTCCATGTAAAATACTGGTATTCAGCTGCATCCGGTTAGGCTGAAAGCCGACCCCAATATAGTTGGGAAAAGGCTAGGCAGATGATTTGAACTTAAAGTACCTCCACGGCCCCCGTACTATTCAATGCATCCATCAGGATCAGCACAATGTTTTGAGTGCGTTAAATTGATTCCTACTGTGACACGCGATTTTTACCACAAAAAAAGCGTTTCCCAGTCGTTTCCCAGCAATATTTTTTGAGAAGAGTTACTTAGTTTGACCATCAGAATGCTTGGTTGGCAGCTTCGTGAAGGGTCCGTTTACATCTTTGTGTTTTCACTTCGCCATCGACGTATCTAGTTATTTCATCAAAAAAAAATTGTTCCACACGCGACACGGGTATCGAACCACTGGTCTAAAATGAAATCTATACTAATATTATAAAGCTGCAGGGTTTGTTTGTTTGTTTGTTTGTTTGTTTGTTTGTTTGAACGCGCTAATCTCTGGAACTACTGGTCCGATTTGAATGATTCTTTCAGTGTTGGGTAATCCATTTATCGAGGAAGGCTATAGGCTATATATCATCACGCTACGACCAATAGGAGCGTAGCAGCAATGAAAAATGTTGCAAAAACGGGGAAAATTGTATTTTTAATAACTTGACGCGGACGAAGGTCGCGGGGAACAGCTAGTCTTATATGTAGTTCAAACCATTTCTCCAATCGAATACTATTACATTGTGGTCGAAACAATCGGTCGTTATACCTTTACTTAGTTCCTAATTAATACATAGGCACAGGTAAACTAGTTACGTGATAAGATAACACTGGCCATCCTATTTCAGACATCCTGAGGCCGAGTACAAGGTGTGTCTGTGCCAAGCAGACTGGTGTAACTCTGCGTCCAGCTTGGTACCTTCTAATAAACAATACTTTTTTAAGTTGATCACGTTCATAGTTGGAAGCATATTATTTTCTGATCGTTTAAATATGTTTCCATAGAAAGCATGTAATGTTTAAATGTTTACTGGTGTAGACAACTATAATTCACGCTGTTTTACTTATCTGCCATTGACCCTCCATCATAGATGTCTCCTTATAGGCTACACTGGATCGCAATAAATGTGACTTTATGGGTTTATAAGCAGCTTTCACTTTATCTAAGGTGTCTCTGTCTATTTCTACGAAAAGGATGGTAAGAAATGTGTGTGTTAGTGGGCCGCGTCCGCTGCTCGCACGTGTCTTTTTTGTAGACGTGCATCAATCTAAACCTACATACTTAATTAGAAAAATGGAATATTATCTAAGCTGCAATTTATCAGGGCTGTTACGGGAAAAAGGCGCTCAAAATACAAATCAATTAGGTAGGAACTAGGTACGGATCAATTTTAAAGATTACAGATTAGAACATTTTCAAAAATGCTTCCTTAGTGACTCGGTACCCCCGTATAAGGAAGTGTTGTGAAAATTTCATGATTATAGATCTCAAGGTTTAGGTTTTAGGACTTAACTTCATCTAAAGTAAAATCTCAAAATTAGGTAAGTATATAAATGTAATATAATTGTTTATCTTATCACTAAAATAAATACGTTCACTAAATAGGTACTACCATACAAAATAGTCTTATTAAAGTCCAATTATTTACTCCGTCACTGACCTGACTCACAGTGACATTCAGCAACAATTTTTACTAGCTCTTTATTTGGTAAAACAGTGTTTGTAACGTTTTAACAATTTTTATCTAATGTAAACATGATTAATAATTATTATTTGCTACTTACAGTACTTACATTATTGAGGAACGCGTATTTTCCGCAGTAGATTCCTGTGTGCACTACCAATAGAAAATAGGAGCATTTACAAACACTGTAGAACAGCTGCGGGAAAATTATACGACATTGCCAGTCATGCCATGGCTAAGTTGGGATAACAGTTGTGAGTTAGTGCGTGAGAATACAATTTTACTAGAGGTTGTACGGTGGTTTTGCTCATACTACATCATAAAGGTCTCGAATTGGTTGACAACACCCGCTTGAATGAGTCTTCTGACTGAGAAACTTTCCCAAAAGAGCACTACCTAATACATTTTTTGAAATTTTCCAGCCACATCACCTTCCATTTGGTTGACGTAGATTGTGTATGCGAATTTCGTTAAACTTCAGTGGAGAGACTGAACTGAAGAGTATTATGGGTAGAATCCTACCTTAAATGATTGTGGCCGGTATTTACAACCAGTATACCTCTTAGATACTAATTTCAAGTTATAACTTTTGTTGTGGAGTAAGCTGATCCATCGGTGGGGTCGATCAACAAATAAAATTTTAGTTGAATTGTCTAATTCATTAAATTATCAAACTTCTGCACCAAAATCGTTTTTGTTTTTGGTATTGTGCTATGTAATTTATCCTATTAGGTCTCTGAAAAGCACTTAACAGCCACTCATCTTTTTTCTTCTTGTTCACTATCATCGTCATCTTCCAATTCGTCTACGGCTTGTGCGGCATCACTAGTTACAGCTTGTGCGATTAATCCTGTAATACCAGTCTCATTTTTTCTCCCCTCTAAAAAATTATAAACATATTCTTCAATAGCCTCTTCATCAAATGGTAATAAATCTTCGAGCTCAATTTGTCGTTTTCTCCTTAATTCTTTAGCACTTTTCCTAGGGGTAGAATAGTTATTTTCATCATTGTCGACAATGCCTTTTCTATATATTTCTATCGGCACGTCACTGCCATCACTAACATCGTATTTGATCCCAACATCGGTTTCTTGTATTTCTATGGACCCGAGGCCACTATCGATCAATGACTTCAAATTTTTTGCTTTGTTTTTCCGACTGGCATCGGTTAAATCCAATTTTTTTGCTGATTTTTTAATTATTGGATGAAGGTGTTTAACTTCATTTGTTTCTAAAGGTTTAGAAATCTCATTGTTGACTGTTTCCTTGCTATCAGGAACTTTTGGTTTTGAGCCATAAGTTTTAACTTTAGAGTGTCCCTGTATTATAAGATACATCGGCACGGTAGGCGTCTCAGTTGTTTGTTTGAGATTCTCCGAGTACTCTTCTATAGTGGTTGGGATCGGTGTTGTAAAACGATTATGTAAATATGGACCATGCGTGTACAAGGCTGATTTTTTATTGGAAACTTGTGAATTCACATGGAATTGTTGCTTGTGAGGTGCTGTCGAACTTTCAGTCGATTTAACCGGCGGTGGCGGTTGCATGGTTTGCATTGTTACAATTTGTGGATCTTCCGGTTTATTTTCGTTAAAGATGTTAACGGTCTCAGACGCGTGAGCATAAAGATTGTCTTCGGGCCTCTCTGGGCCGTTTACCATTGGCATCGACATCATCGGTCCGAGCATATCGAATAAGCTAGTTTCTAGTTTTGGCGTTGTAGTGGGAACTGGCGTCGGCTCAAACACAATTGTAGTTCTCTTTTCGGTCGTGTCTTGTGGAGTCTCCGTCGTAACTTCAAGCAGTTCAGTAGTTCGCTCTGTTGGCCATGTCACTTGAGTAAAAGCAACAGTAGCTGGTTTCGCAGTAGTAGGTAGCAAAGCAGTTGGAATGAACGTTGATACAACTGAAGGGTTTAGTATCGCCTTGGGCGGCGGTGGCGATTCAGACAACATTGGTTTGTAGAACGAATAGGGATGTCTTGAAAATTCTATGTGATCATTGAAAATTAAGTTATAAGTGTCATTCGCGGCATCGTTATCATCGACAGGTGTCGTTGGTCCCCAACCAGCGTAATCACTACTTACAGCATTTTCTAAGATTTTAGTTTCATTCGAATCCCTTAACCAATTTTGGGTGGTTGTTGAAGACTGATAGATTAGGTTTGATTCTTGCAAGGCATACAGAGATGTAAGCTGTTCGGGTGCAATTGTGGAATCTTGAATAACATTCTGAGGAGAGTTGTTCGAATTCATTGGGGACGGTACTTTATTGCTTATGGGGGCTTTATCATCAGAGAGAATAAAAAGTGGTGGTTGGTGACCGGGTGGAGGTGGCGGCGGTGGTACTAAAATAGTCATTGGGTAGTGGTCGCTCAGTTTGTAGGTAAAGTCTTCGTACTTATTTGGTTGAGGCCGATGTACGTGGCGTCTCGGTGGCAAGGGGGGTTGTCTGGAAGTAACGCTCGGTTTTCGTGAAGAAACGCCGAGCATAAGCACTTCTGATTTCCTCTCTGGGTAATGTTCCCGTTCCAGTCTAGTTTCTTCAGCCCAGTAGTGGACTCGTTCGAGGACTGGAGGTTCGTAGTCATACGTCGGATCGTTGCGCAGTGGGTCCCCACGACCAGTTAGTGGCTTCCATTGTTCAAAGTCCATTCGAGGAGAAAATATCGACGTTAAGCTGCCTTGGTTTTCTATTTCTGCTCCATCTGAAATTAATTTAAATGTGCTAAATAAATAAATGATTATGCTTAAAATTCATGAATTTCGTTCCATAAGTAGATAAGATACTTACAAGTTACATTAGCAATTTGATTGATCGGTGCCGAATGAGCCGCAACCAAGTCCGAAGAAAACGATCGAGAAGTTGTGACTGTCACAAGGAACAGTAACAACAATATGTGTTGTTTTATCTGGAAATAAAAAATATATCATGTAGGTAAACATATTCCATACTAACGTAGAACAAAGACGGCTATAATTTAACTTCTAGTTAATGTAATTCCAAAAACATACATTTTAAAATCATACTTTTATTTCTCATCGAGCCCCATTCGAGGCATATTTGTGTCCGACATGTGCATGATTAATATTTCAGTTTTTCGTCGCATGCGTCGTTTATATGTACCAAACTATTGGAAACATGAATTTTATCCAATTAGTAGAGTGGAGGCGAATGGTTTTTGGGAAGTTTTGGACACGACAGTACCTCGTTAAAATGCCGACTGCTTCGGCGGGAAGAAAGACGAGCTAATTTAATATTTTAACCATCCTCTTTATTTATGTATACGGAATGCTTGACCTCAATGGCTTTTTATGGAAAAAACTGGGCAACTTCAAGTCGTTTCCTTGTTCGTATGCGTTGTTCCAAATTTGTTTACTGAATTAAATCACAAATTAAGCTAAAATATGACAGTCCACCATGGTGCCTAAATGTTAATTGAAACATATCCTTGGCCGTGAATGTACCCACGACATAGCCATGTAACGTGTTCCGAATGCATTGTTCAGACAATGGCGCGCAGCAGTGGTGGTAGCGGACATCAGACACTATGTCAGATAGTACACTATCAACATTATATTGTTTACATAGGTAATAATAAACGTATTTGACTCAAACGCGTAATGTTATGCTTTCAAGGTACAAACCTTGAAAGCATAACATTACACAAAGATTCTACTTGACCACCGCGCTGCAAAAACATAATGTCAGTCCGCAGTCGTAGATGTACTTTATTGACACTTCTTCCGTTATCGATACGACCTTTATTGGGAAATCGTTGGGATGTAAGAGCTACTGCTATGCCTCCAACACCTCAGGTACCAGGATACAATGGACACAGCAGCAGTGAAAGCGGCGCGTGCGTCGAATCACAAACACGCACAGTACTTGACGGGAATCATATTAAGGTGTTTTGCATTTAATTTATCCTATTTTAAAGTGTCCTTTCACTCTCTTGTAAAGTAGGTACCTAGCCATACTAAGCTTGTACATGCTGTAGGTAAACGAGGTGTGACAAAATTGGATGTAATGTAGCCCATCTTTAATTGAAGTGCATACAACGAATGTATCAGTTAGGTCTTTCAATAACCTTTCCTTGGCAGTCGGGTAAAAATATAAGGCATAAACTTGTTCGACTACAATCGAACAAGATTATTTCAATGACCGATTAACTTGGCATTAATGAAACTTTTGAAAATGAGGTAGCTATACAGGGTGGAAGGAACATCGACGTAGAAACCACGGGTTCAGTAGGTGTATATTTTTTCCATAAATATAAAAATTTGTCATCGGTAATTGAAAAAAAACAGCTATCTCCTACAAAACTGCAATATCTATCTACGCGGTCAACATATACGAAACTGTGTTTTTTTTTAAATTACCGATATAAAGTTTCTATGTGTTCGGAATGATGTACCTAATACGTGATAAGTAATCGTTTGTTCGTCGATGTCCGTTCCACCCTGTATAATTTGTATTAGCATAAATCATACACCCACATTTCGCCAGGTATGTTTAAGTCCCATGTAATAGGGGGCGAGCCTATTGCCACCAACCGGGCACAAATCCAGGCTTCGTGGCTGCTACTGAGAAATTCCTCAATTTTACTATTGGGTACACCTCTGCCTAAGTCTTCGGGGATTACAGGCGTGATGTTATGTATTATGTTATGTGATAAATCATAATATCACTCTGAACTAGGTTTATACTAAGGTCATACAGATGATACAGGCTGTTTTTTGGAACGGGACTAAATCCGAAACGAAAGTATGGTCAAAAAATATGGGTTGCTGGTAGAGCTAAGTAGTCAAAGGAATCATGACAGCATGACTTTCTCAATTTTGGAGGAAAAATAATACTTTTGCCTGACCTTGTCAAATAAACTTAAATTAAGAATATTAATCTAAGACAGTAATCATTCTCGAGTGCAATGTTAATTTGGTCCCCGCGCTCATCCAATCGGCACGTTCAGTAAACATTTGTTCGGACTCCAAACGCGGTACAACTTTCCTTTTCTAGTTTTATAAGCATTGTGGTTAACCGAGTCCTCTAGTTTTACTAACTGAATGAAATTATATACTAACCACCAGCTTACTCAAGTTGCTAGTGAAAACGACATTGACATCTGTATAGGTACTTACTTTGTAAGATTTGAAGACCAAATATATAGATCTACAGGGCATAGTTTCGTCCTACATCACGGTCCTTATCCTCCATGAATAAGTTTTTGAGAAAAAAAAGCACAAAAAAGCTAAAAGGCTTAATTGGTAAGGGCGTTATTTAATATATAGACAGACTTGAACGTGCTCAAGCAGGTACCTTTTACTTATTAATTTATTATTTCCGTGCCTGTTTTTCTTCTACGTAAAGTAAGAAAGCAAGATCAAGATGGTCGTAAAGTGATGGCTTTAATTTTTAAGTCACTCATGAACACGATGATTACTTACAGGTAAGTGAACTTTGTAAGTTTTATGACACATAATGCAGCTGCGGACATTATACATCATTACTTTTTACTTACGCCCATCTAGCCGCTGCTCCGTTACTACATGAGTATGTATCAAAGTATATGTATAGTCATGTAAATGACTGCATTACATTATATCTACCTATAGTGCGTCTAGTTTAGATACCTAGTACGACCCTTAGAGGCTACTTCCTTACATATTATGATAAAATGTCTGAGAAACCACATAACCAAAATTTAGTTTCATTAATTCATAGACATCTTCTCTGGCAAGGATTAAGTATACTTTATATATCGTCCACGTGCTAAGCACAGCACTTTCAAGACACAGGTTCCGTTTACATAGCGCAGTCCATAAGTTACAACTTTTATCTGAAGTATGTCATCATCATCATCATCATCATATCATATGTATTTTAATGAAGATGTAAGGAAGTTGAAAATTAGATTTGACCAAGAATTCCTTTGTCCAGTTAGGAACTTACTCGTAAGTAATTCGAAAAATGTGCTATGTCAATAAAATGGAAACGTAAAACTAACTTGAGATTTTATCTCGTAAATATTTTGCTAAGACGGCAACGCACCTCCAATAATAGCTGTTGCATGTAGAGACGAGCAAGCACAGCTACCCACTTAATTTTAATAGGTAGGTATGTAGGCATCAAGAATTACCTACGTACACGTCTACAATGGACGTGACATAAAACTGCCTTCGAACCTGTCTCCGACACAGATTCCGTTAGGCTTTGGTGCCAGCGAAGCTGCATACGGATACCAACATAAGCGCATGCATTATTTACTTGTACATCTGCCGGCTATTATATTACCAAGTAGATACAGTATTCATTGATTTCTTGAAATAAACATAACACAAGCTACAGCAAAAAAGTAGAATAAATTGAAACATATGAAATTAATTGGGAATGTGGAACTTTACACCAAGTATAATTTAATGTGCTTTCGCGAAAAGCTTCGTAAGATTTGGGTTAGGTAGGTCTATGTACATATTTTTATCGTCAATCTTTTAGATCACTCTGAATATAAATCGATATTCTTCGAACCTCATAGTCATAATTACTTTTCATAAATTAAATATGTAAATCAGTCGATTACGGCAAATCGAAAACGAAATCAATCTAAAAACTAGTGGACAGATTTTGACAAATGAGGTCTCTATTGATTTGACCCACAATTAATATAGGGACCGGACGACTTTATTATTATGTATTGCACATACCTACTGGACATTTCTATGCAAGCGTTTCTCTGATTTAAATTACGTGCGGTGGGTTATTTGTTTTTTCCGTCCATCAAGAATTTTAAAATGCTTTGTGTACCGGGTTAGAGTATTTTGGGATTCCACCCGTGGAGCATGAAGCGAACCCAAACGTTGTACTTACTACTAGAAAACTTATGTTATACAACTACTTTTAGAGAGGAGTGAGTAATTGATAGGTACTCAACCTGTGACTCAACTGCATTGACCGATAGTGTAGTATTTTCACTGAAAGATTTAGTCTCAAACTCTCTTTAAAAATCTTTCAGTGAGTGTTTAGGTAGTATACACATCGTCAATATGTGCTAACCCCTCAAGTTTTAAAATTTTATTCTGCTGCAACATTGAATTCGTTACGAATAATCTAAAGAATACTTCAAAAAGAGTTCATTGTTTCGAACCATCGCATCACCGAATGTCGTCATACTCATACCGGCAGTGTAACGAAGTAGCCAGCGAGCCCATATGAATTACGATGAAATTGTTATCTAATATCGTCCAAGCTACTTTATCTTTACGTCTCTGTCTAATCGATAGATGTTATAATTTGAGGGTATTTATTAATTTTACTTCTTACTTTTTCTTTATAAAATTAATCCATACCCTCAAATTATACCGTTTTTGCAAAATACATAAACCGACTTGGGCCTATCACGGATTTGAACGCACATGTCTTTTGGAGGGGTAACCACTTAATGAAGCTGTGTGTACCTCCACGTTTTCCGTTTAAGGCTAGGCCCATTTGTACCACAGTGGTTTGCGATGCAATAACTCATAATATTAAATGTTCGGATCGACCAATTAAACCGAAAACGACGTTTATGCATGTAATCAAATCGTAAAAAAACGTAACCTAGGCGCGTCCGTAAAATCAATTTTCTTCTAATTTCTGAGTAGACGTATCGATGAGTAGCGTGAAGAGAACTGCCGGATGAGGCAGAGCGGCCGGCGCGGACGCAGCCTGATGGGGATTCATCACGTGATAAGTACTCGCCGTTGTAATCACTATTATTCGACTGTCTTCAGTTTTATCACAGCTATTTACCTAATGTTACGTATAACGCATCATACGTGCAAAATACTAAAAGAATATGGTTCCGATTGTTTGTTATCTTATCATACGCAGATTCTCAAACGGCTATACCTATATATTTTAAGCGGGCTTTTAGACATAAATCATTATTCATGTTCTTCCAAAAAGTCGTATATATTTGTTAGTGAAAGTTTTTGAAGCATTTATTTATAAAAGTCGACGTTGATTCACGAGAGGCGGAGGGGAGCCGGGTAGTGCGGGGGGTGGCGGGGCGAGGGCGTGGGAACGACGCGCGCGCAGACTGAGTGGCGCCACGGGCGGTTTGACGCCAACGCAGCCGCCCGACAGCCCTCAGCCACGCTTATGACTCTTGTCGAGGATATTTGATTATTTTGTTCCCTGGATTCCATCAATATGGATCTTCGGTTTGCGTTGAAGCGCATGGAGAACGGCTTCGATGTTGATCGGATCTTAACTAATCACACTCTGAACAAGTAAGTTGCTTGTGTTTTCAAGTCCGAAAGATCCACATAACATGATCACTGAGAAAAGGTGATACAAATGTGCTCCTCTTTCTTGTCTGAAGCTCTGAGTAGGTACCTCAGTAGGGTACGGAACACTCCCAAAAGTTCTCTGTCGCCGTTGACCGCCTCAAGATAATTATAAGGAGTCAAATTACCAACATATTTTTTCTACTTTTAGGAGTCGACAGTAGGCATTAATCAATTCATAAAATCCTATTGTTTTAGTCGATCGTGATAGTCCGGCACAACGAGGCGACACCGACCTCTTGGCGTGTGGGTGCAGAAGGAAAGATATAACACTTTCACACGCTTTATGTGTCGATGACCTGTCGGCTCGACGGCTCGTCCGCTCGTCGGCTCTGGGAGGCAGAAGACTTGCCCACGTACCGCGCCCGCCCGCGCCCGAGGCGCCCGCCCGCCGCCGCTCGCGTCCCACACTAACACTTGATTTCCCTGGATTTTAATGGACAATGGACACTGATGGCAGCGAGGAAAGTGCTGGTTTATTTATAACGTTGGTACCTACGTGTGTGTAATGCTAAAGGACCCTACGACACCTCGCGAACTAAAATGATTTTGCAACTTATTAACAGTAGTGAGAGTGACACTTGTGCTGATTTGCATACAACAAATTAGACACATGTAATCTTGAGCAAGTTGCTTAAGTTAAGGACCGAATATTTTATTGGATAATGCCTGCCTATGCCTATGGGCGTATCGCTACGTAGCTACGAAACCATGGCATAACATACTTCTTTAAAGTAGACAAAGAGAGGATTAAGTAGAGTGCCATACCATCAGAAAAGAACTCGACATTCACTCTGCATGGCAATTAAAATTTGGAACACAACACCCATGACAGTTTAGATAAGTATATCACTAAAAAGTCGCAATTTAGGTCCTATACTTTGAGTTTTATACTTTTGAGTTTGGCCTTTTAAACAAGGTGTAGGTATCTAATTGAAATAACTGAAAACGGGACATTGTGCTCATCAACTACTATCAACTATTGCTCTGGGACCATTGCAATCCTAAACAACACAACAACAACAGCTGATTTTAGATACAGATATGACAAAGATGTCTGGAGCAACTTACATGCAGGCTATGACTTTAAGGATACATTTCTTGTAAATGTTATCGATTCGAGTAAAAATAGAATCTGAGTGAATTAACAAAGGCTTAAAGCCATCACGTCGTTGACCACCTACGCCACCATTACATAACGCCAGTTAATGGGCACCAAAAAGTTTTTGATGGCAAGTTTTCCAAAGCTTGTTTAGAAGAAAACTAGTCGAGTAAGAACTTGGCACTAGAGTTCAGTAGACGAGTCAATTCACTTGTCTGCTACGAAACTTTATTGCACGCCTTTGACCCACACTTGACCGGTTTTAGTGTGGTCGTTTGTATACCGCGTAAATATGTTTTATGTGCTGACTAAGCATTTTATGACAATTCTCAATTTTTATGAACAATCTATTAATAATAAATAATATTTACGACCCTTTTCGAAACTTATAAACGTGAAGTGGTTAATTCCTATATTGTAGTATCGATTAGTGTAAAGGTTTCCGTTGTTCTCATTCACCAAATTATTACATAGGTATAACTGAACCAGCATCTTGTACATAAAGAGAAATAAGGAGTGTTCTATCTATCTACGTTTTATTTTAATCCTCATGGTTTATAAACTGTACCTAACTACATATGCTGCCAACAGTTAGCGAAGTCATTCAAAGGGTTGAAAATAAGGGATCTTTAGAAGCACCTAATTTTTAAAGTAGCACTATTTATTTTCAGGAAAATTCTACCTGTCTATAGAAATGCAGTTAAATAGGTATTTCAAAATATACATGCTGAACCAAATGTCTAACACTGACACTGAAAAACAAAATCATATGCATATATTTATACTTGAATAAATTTATAATTTATGGTTAACTACCAGAAAATTGTAGCACTCTCTATTGAGTAATAAGTAATAACAAACAAAAGCTTCAAGATTATTTCGAATATAGCACTGTCACTGGACATATCTTACATAGTTTACTTTGCCATAAAACATTAAGCTAAGTTCTACAATTAGTATTACAATGCATTGCTATTGAGTTCTGATTATTGTGTAGAACTAAACGCTTTTAAACTGGTAGGTTAATAAAATATTTACGCAATATTATAGTAACAAGGCAATCTTAAGAACTTAAAAACTAGTTCACAAGTTGTTAAAATTAAGCCTCTAGCGCGTTGATGTCTTTTGTACGCAAACGAAATTATAGGTTCCGTAGCGCACCACAGGATAGTTGAAAGTTTAAGTATTTCTATGTTATTAGTTTTAAAGTTATTATTTTGTTATACACTGGGTATTATTTGCATGTAGTTGATAAATAATTTGTAGAAAAAAGTTATTTTTTTAATGTTGTTTTTGGAATTTCAAAACAGAGACCCTGTAATAAAATTACATGAAACCTAATAATATTATCTTAGACTAGCTAGATAAAAATAAGGTGAGGTACACTATAATTATGTTCGTACAAACACTTCAGAAACTATTTATTCAAAAACTCGAAAAATTCTTCACTTACCAGAAACATGATGTTCGTACGACCGTCTGTAAGGACACCACTATACACGAATGTCACAGTATGCGCGCGCGCCGCTCCAGCGCGTTTCCCGCACGACGTCTGCGCCGAGTCTGCGTGCGGCCGCGCGCGCGCCCATTCATAGCGCACGCGCTCTCCGCACGCGCTCACCCGACCCGACCCGCGACTTCTCCTGCCCATACACGTGATTTACTTACTGAAATAATTGTACCATGGTGAGAAGATTGCTAGAACTGCCCTTTCGAGATAGATTATGATATTTATATATTCGATCCAACTAGGTAATTAGTTTATCCAGTAGTCCGTTACTGATTACTCCATTGCTAGGTACTGCTGCTGAAGCTGAAAAATAGAAAGCTTTGCATTTTCGAGTTCTCGTTTGTACCTGTCAAAAAGCGTAAAGGGGACATCTTGTTTGTGGATGACCGCACTATTATTGCCCATAGCTACGTAGATATGTCCTGTAATACCTACCTACATCAATTTAATTAACCATCATTAGCATTGTATGCACACAGAAAGTTCTTGATTGTACTACAAGAATAACAGGACAATAGGAGGAGTCGTTAATTTAATTTGCATCGACTGACCTCCTTGAGCAAAATTTAAAATTTAACGCTTAATCTGATGTTTTGGTTTTCTGTTTGTAATTTTTGGGACCGCTAGTTTAGCCGATTGTATGCAAATGTTGTTAAAGAATGGGGTGACATGGAGACTGTGCGTTAACCATTATACTGTGACAATACAACGGAGCTGCCGGTGACCTGGCTGCCGGCCGCCGCCGCCCGCCGGCCAGTCGCCGCCGTCCAACATACATTTTATACGTGTAGTGTACTGGCTGTATTTACATACTATACAAATAACTCGTTCTTAAAATATACTTGCTACACTAGTTGCTATGAGTAGTCTCTTTACAATTACAAATACCAAAGCTAATTAACGAGGAATTTCAAACTAAGCCAATTGATGACTATCAGCAGACAGACCTTCAAAACTGTAATATTACGAAAAAGAAGATTGCATAGCTTTCGAAAGATTGCTGGCATAAATTATATTCCTTTTCTAGACTCTACTTAGACCCCAAGTTGCTAGTCCTGGTAGTCGTTATTGCAACTGCTTGATTCTTCCATTGGGAATTCCTACGGATAAATACGAAAGAAATGCCAAGGAGTTTGTGACCCGACCCTTGCTCGACGAGCCAGCCCGCGCCGCTGAGCCTGTAGCTTTAAATTCCCCAACTAATATATCGACCCAGCCCAACCCTTGCTGCCCCCCCAATGACACACTAAGCCGAGGCCCGAACCCCACAGGGGGTGCCCTTAGTGAATGCTCATTTAATGTGATATCCTAGTTTGTAAGCCCTGGCTGGGGGCCTTAAAGTAATTTTTGGCCACCACAGGATAGACCGGTTAAGTAGCTACAACCTTCTAGAGTTGTTGTGCTACGAGAGGCCATTCAAAAAAAAAAAAAAAAAAAAAAAAAAAAAAAAAAAAAAAAAAAAAAAAAAAAAAAAAAAAAAAAAGGAGCTTTGTAGCTAGTCGTCGCTGCCATCTTAGAACACTACCCAGCCCTGTCGGGGTAATGATTCGTGGTGGCTTAGGGTTGATTGGTACACAGGAAGACCATGACCTGTCTTAGAACATGGAATACTTGATATTTTTCCGGTAGTAGTAGTACCTAAGTACGTTCCTGTGAACTTCTGACATCAAGGCGGGTGAAATCGCGGACGGGAGCAAGTATAAAATAAATATGCATAATATTATGATAAGCACCATGAGTCCATGACATAATGCACTTATGATCGGTATGACTGTTATTGCATTATGACATAGCTCGAAGAGGAAACAGGAAGAAATAGCCTTAGTCCCACTGTGGATTATTCAACTCTGTCTGTGCGACTAAGTGGAATGTTCATGTTCACTTTGAACGACTGATCGATTTAATCCATACAAATAAATAAACTTGAAGTGGCTGTTTGTAATTTCTAAATAACAGCTTTTTACTGAATGCATATGAAAGTATATACGGTACTTATGTATAAATGCCAAATTATGAGTTTTGACCGCATGCGGATTCCTACACAGTATGACTACAATATGAACAACGAGTCTATAGATAGCCAGAGTGTCGACAGTAAAAGACCTCGATGTACTGTTTCATAGCAAACTGACCTTTCATACACACAAAAGCTAAACGATCTTTCAGACGCTTAGGTTTTGTTTTACGTAACTTTCAAAGTTTTAAAAACCAGACAGTTTTCAGGCCCTTGTTCAAAGCTCGAAACCAGCGCTTGTGTATGGAATCCTCTCGAGTGTAATCCTATACACTCATGCTGGAAAAAGTGCAAAAAGCTTTTCTCAGATACCTTTACAAATATTTGTGTTTAGATATTATCCAAATATGTATCCTACTTAATTTAGTTTAGGATGTTTGAATTTTAATTCCGTTAAAGTTAGGCGTGCTGTTGACCAAATAACAACAGCGTATAAAATTATACATGGTTATACCGACGCCTCGGATTTACATGCGGAGCTGTATCAATTCTTTGTTCCAAATAATAATAATCGCTCTAGAAAGCATAAATTGTTTAATGTCCCATTTTGCCGCACTGTAGCTCGATCCACCTCCCCTATATCGCATATATGCTTACGATGTTCAACGCGCTCGTGGAGACCAACCCTGGATTGGACTTGTTTGCTGATGAATGGAAGACGATAATGAGAATGTTTGTGATTCTGTGAGAAGACCGAGTAAAACGATTATTTAATTTAGTGTTAATGGGTTATGCTGTACTAAACGTAATAAATAAATAAATAAAAAACATTTGTTTTTATTTTTGTCTGTCTGTCTGTTTGTTCCAGCTAATCTCCGAAACGGCTGGACCGATTTTGACGGGACTTTCACTGGCAGATAGCTAATGTAATAAGAAATTTTTGAGGCTACTTTTATTTAAGAAAAATAATTAGGGTTCCTAAAAAATAAAGCCCTTGAAATTGTTAACAAAATCCGATACAAATAAGGAAGCATTTTTTATCATTAATAATTTCACGCGGACGAAGTTCGCGGGCAACAGCTAGTATAACTCGTTACGGATTTGTGCCCGGTTGATGGCAATAGGTTTGCCCCTTTTACATGGGACTTAAACATAACTGGTGAAACAGATCTAGTGCTACATCAGTTACATGATAAGGATAACATTATCGTAAATTAACACACATTCTGCAAAAAAAAAACCTACAGAAAAAACTAAATTACCTAACTGTAGGAACTATATTTTGATCCTGTGGAATAAAAATATCATCCATGGAATGAAAACATGTAGCCGTGTACAGGTATGTTATGTGAAATTTGCAGTTCACTTCTCAGTATGCATACCACGCGTCGGCTACCTTAGAAAGAGTCCACAACAACAAATGCGTTAGGCAGCCGCGCCAGTGAAACGCACACAGTATTCGAAACGATCAATTAACTACTTCTATAGTTATAGAAAAGCTGTTGCATGTGATGCTAACTTTAAGTTAGTTGTGCAACATTTCCAATTAGATTTTAAATTATGTTTATTGCATTATTACATTACAGGAGTTACGTAGGGTTATGCAGGAACTCGACATCTGTTTATAGTAAGTCATTGGCACGATGGCGTACGCGTATTAACACAACACAGCTATGAAATGTGGTTGAAATTTAAAAAAAATCTCTCAGTATATTTTTTATTACTGCGTTTTGAAACTCCACTTTATCACGAAAGAAATACCTAAGGTGCATGAGAATTTCTCGGCGGCAGTCTGAAGTCTAGATTTATAACTGACTGCACACAGTGCACAGGCACACTTCTGCCTAGTTTTTTTTTTTGGTGTGGTGGCATTTTCGCAATAATGGCACGGGCACGCGATTGATAATAGTAGTGAAATCCCCAGTCTGGCCTTATTAACCGATTAAAAAGAAACAGGTGGTTTAAATTTTCAAAGAGCTTTCTAGCTTGCTTTACTCGCATCTATAAGCAATTTTTTACCCCAAACCCATGAAATGAAAAAACCTATACCTACTAATTCTTTTGATAAAGAAAACAAAAATGTAACTTTGGTCAAGTTTATTTGTGATGTTTTTCATAAATTCATCCAAAGGATCTTCTTGAAGGTTACTTTCCGAGTTCTTTCTTCCATATTCTTGAACAAGTTTCATATGCTCTTCAAGATTCTCTATATCATTGGATTCTGTATCAAAATATCTATCCTCTGCATCTTGTGAAACTTGCTGAAGATCATCATATTCCTCATTATTATCAATAGTATTATAATCAACATCTGTATCTCTTCCCTCTATAAAACTGCAGAACATCTCTTGTAAAAATTCTTCTCGAAGAAGGTTCCTTTCTGATGCACTAATCATACTTTGTTTTCTAGGCTCAGGCATGTAGTTTGGTCTTGTATCAGGGGTATCAAAGGCACCCCATTGCTTTTTACTTCTAAAGATGTTCTCACTATCACTGCTTTTAGAATCATCTTCAGTATTAGTTAACTTCATAGATTCTAGATCTTCTTCAAGCATCTGCTCATTCTTCATTTCTCTCATGTCATTTCGGTCTACTGTTTCTAAAATCATGCTCAGCAAGGTAAGGTTTTCATTATCAACACCATCACGTTCTTTGATTTCCTCATCAGATAGGTACTGGCCAACTAGCTGTTCATAAAGTAAGGGATTTCGATACATCATTTGTTTTTCACTGAAATAATCTGTTTCATTCTGAAATCTCTGTAATGCGTTATATCGCCTATTTCGGATTCTTTTACATTTGCTCTTATCAGAATGGTAAGTTTTTAACTGATTAATACACTCTCGAAAGCTGCCATCCTCACGAGACTGTAAGTTCTCAAAGTAACCAATGTGATGTGGAGCTAAATATTTCCCGAACTGTAATAAAAAATCCGTGGGCGATTGCTTGTAAATTTCGCAGGCCATTTTAATTTTATCGCTTGTGTGAACTTCTGATTCATCCACATGTGCATTTTTGAATGATATTTTAGCACATCTAACTAAATAATCAATTATGTCATTAATGGGATCAACCTCAACTTCGGATTCTTCAAATTCATGTACATTCTCATCAGTTTTTGTTTTGTCTGATTCATTCGTCTCCATTTTACTAAAAAAATTGACAACTTCAGCCAATTACCAACACTTGATTTCTACTAATTTAACTGCATATATACTGAAGACAAAGTAAATAAAAAAACCTAATAAAATCCTCTCACAGTCACACTTCTATTCATTAAACATTAATTCGATTCAGTGTATTTTCATTTCATTGTTTTTATCAACTTCAACCACAGAGTTCCTTTTTTTTTTAATTTACTCCAAAGGGAAGGCCAGTCTCTCGACCCATAGAGTTCCAATCCAAAATCAACAACTCACAGCAAAGAGTAGTTTTCAACATCATCTTCCTGTCCTAGTCCCATTCTATTTGGGGTCGGCGCAACACGTTTTCTTCTTCCATTCTGCCCTGAATTATTCTATAGAACCTAAGCTGAAACCAGCAGTTACGCAGTTCAACTCCATAAGAGCATTTTCTCAAAATAAATGCACCTTTCGTAAGATAATATTTATGTTACTAAAATAAAAATCTTAAAATTCAGTTATTTTGTTTGTATTAATTTGTAGATAGATGTCTAAAGATTCTGAATATGAGGTTTCATTTGTAAAAAAGCAGAGAAATGTGTAGAAGTAAACCAAAGGCGGAGAAATATTCCTATTTTGTTACCTTCAATCAATTACATTAATTAAAATACCAAATTAATTTCGAGAAGTTTTATTAATTTAAATAGGATAAGATAACCATAATTTAACGTGTCTATAAAGAAAACTGTTAACATTTACAGCAAAATGTTACATAAAAGCAGTAATATATTCCTTTACGTTACCATTTGCCCACAACTCTACATTAAAATCACAGTAAAGGCGCTTTGATGTCGTTTTATTTTAATTTTATATGTCTACATATGACATAATAATGCACACATTTGTGCTTTTTTCATAAAATTACAGCTAAAGATAAAAAAATATCAATTTTGAAAAGAAATACCTTTTTGGCTTTTATGGGACAGTAACAAAAATGGAATACTGGTAACAAAATGGGATTTTTTAAGCCTAGTGTTCACAGCAGTTCAAATTATAAAAGGTATAGATCTGTCTATAAAAATAATTATATTTTTTTTTTAAATTATATATATTATAGTATGAACTGCTGTCAAAGTCTGTCTTTGTTTCTTTTTTCGTCTTCTGACATTTCCTTTACTGATTTATATAAATATTTTGATGTTATTCTTTCTAAGTTTCGTATTCGCTACTCCTCCATCTTTTCTGGGTTTTCTTTAAGCCTTTCCCGGTACCGCCTCATTTTCTCAGCAGGGGTTAGAGGCATTTTTGATTGCGAGCTGTAAAAAAATGAAGCTCAATCATGCTCAAACAGTTAATAGTCTTTTTTAATCAATCCTAATTGATGTTTAATCCAAACCGGTACAGGTTACAAACAATACGCATATATAATTGTAATAATTATTTTTATAAACAGACAGTTAATATATACTCAGCCTAATAATTTCCTATTTTGTTACCCTCTTTTCCACTTATACGTTACCACACAAAGATAACAAAATGGGAAGTAACAATACAAATCCAAAATTTTATTTAAATTGTAAACGCATGCAACTCAAACTAATACTCGTATAACGATTTGATTAACGAAATCGAGATTGGGTGCTGTAATGGTAGTTTAAGTGAAGTAACAATAAAATCTGATCTTACCTGTGTTTTTTGAGTAACAAAGCTGAATTTTTTTTCTGACCGCTAACTTAACCAACCACTTTCACCGTTCGCATATGGCACTTATAAAAACTATTAAAATTAAAACAACATGTATGCCAAGCTTGCTAGTTTTGCCATTATTCTAAAATATGTTTAGTACCAATCGATTCTGATATTTTCCAAAATTATGGTAACAAAAGTGGAATTTCGAAAAGGAACTTTTTACGAGACAAGTTAAAATCATTAATTAAAAATAAATTAATAAAGTAATGCCAAAAAGCATGTTTTAAAGTGAATTGTGGCTTATAGTTATAAATAAATAATATTTGTTATTTATGCAAAGCCCATGTCCACTCATATAAAAATCGATGGTTTGGTAAGCTATTGAGATTGGGACACTTCACTTTTCATACAACTGGGTGAAACGGGTTTTTGATATATATTTTTAATAAAAAAATCTCACTGTATTTCTGTCTTTTTTGTTTTGTTTTATCATGTAGAGTAGTTTCACTGCTTAAACGATTTACAAAAAGTAGTAATGATCTATTATATTAGACCGAAAAAAATATTTATAAACATGGGACACAGACTATAGTCGATTGTGCAATTATTTTGAGAAATGCTCATAAGGTTCCATTACTGCTCAACCGGTCTATCCTGTGGTGACCTAACAAGCTAAATTACAACTTAAATGACCGACAGCAAAGAGTAGAACAAAGAATAAACTTTTAGTAACACAATGTAGATGAGAGGTGTATAGAACCTCTCATCAAGTCGTTTTTTTTATTTGAAACATAGATCTTTATTTTTGCTCAGACACATACACAAGAAAACTATAATAACCAACAGACCATACTAAAAATTAACTGATAATTGAACTGAAAAACATTTATTCTATTATATATCATTCATTCGTTTTTGTTGTCCTAGGCCTATGCCAAATCACCTACCTGTTGCCCCTGTACGCACGACGAGCAATCAAATTAGACAAACCCAGTATAAGCGGATCTCGGGTTGGGTTTAGAATCGCGTCCTCTGAATTCGAGGATTCTGTCACTGTGGGGGGGTCAAGGGGGTTTATTTGAAGCGCCCCCATGTGATTTTAGCTGCCGGAAATATTTAAAATTATTTTCTAAAAATATTGGTAAATCACTACCTAAACGTGAAACGGGACGAATATTTAACTAAAGTCTAACGTTTTTGACGTTACATCTGTCAAAATCATCTCAAAATGCGTAAAATATATGATATTGAATGAAATATCGAAAAGATCCTTTTTTAAAAATCGTGCAAGCTATAATTTATGTTTTTTTTAAAGTCAATATTTTCGTGTTTCGGTTATTTTTTTGTAAACCATTCAGAAGTAGGAGCCCCGCTTTGCGGGGCTCCGTCGACCGGGCTTCCCTCGACCGCGCCACGTTGACTGGCAACAACTAACTCAACTCTCCCCCCTATAAATCAGGTTTATAATGACAAAAACATTAGCAAACATAACACCTAATTGAGATTTTAAAAAATTTATAAAAAAAAACTACGCGTCTCCGGCAGGGGGGGAAAGTGGGGGGTGACCCTACAACTACCAATTCGGAGGACGCGATTCTAAACCTTACCCCGGATCTCTCATTGTACGGGAAATGTATACAAAGCGAGGTCACGTTATACTGGTAATGTGTAGCTTGATACGTCGCCGCGTGTACTAAGTTTGAGCTATCAACGAGCCACGAAATTTTCTATCGTAACGGTAAAAAGTATTTTGACATTTTTAGTACCTACCTTATCTGTGATACGAAACACCATGGTTTTGCAGATTTAAAATGGCAGATCATTCTTTACACAATTAAGCATTTTTAGAGTTCTGTAGCTGAATGGCGAGAAACGGAACCCTTATAGATTCGTCATGTCTGTCTGTCTGTCCGTCTGTATGTCACAGCCACTTTATTCCAAAACTATTAGGACCACATAGTTGAAACTTGGTTGGTCTGTCAACCGATTTACGATCGTTAAACAAAAAAAAAAGGATTAAGAACTCCTCATACATGAACTGAAACTAAAAAAAAGTTTTTTCATCAACCAAACCTAAATGTGCGGGGTGTCTATAGATATATCTTTAAAAATGTATTTGAGGATCTTAAAACTGTTTTTTCTCAAAGTCAATCGTTTGAATAATAGACATTTCCAAAATGGTAAAATGTGTCGCCGTCCCCCTCTAATTTCTAAAGTAAGAAATTCTGAATAAATTAAATTTATTTAATAGATATTCAACTTTATGTCTGCAGCGTTAGGTTCAAGGTGGATTGGGAAAATTTTACTGTTTCGTGTAGCTTGATGTGCTGGCGTCTGTACTTTGGCAGAGGAATAATTCTAGCTATACTAACTCTAGGGCTATTTCCTCTATGGGTTTTGTTGGTTACGTTGGTTTAGTGTTTGCGACTCGAATGTGCAATAGTGATAGGAATTGACATTTGACACTTGACACTCATTGACAGTTCAGTGATTCAGTTCAGTGTCAGAACAATTATTTTATCATCCCGATTTGTAAATATTAGGCATCGTTCGTTTAAAAAAGTCCCGACTTTCAAAGTAAATTCTCGATTTATGACGCATATTCATTATTAAAGCTCTTTAAAGTTTAAGATATAACAACGAATATGTATCAAAAATAGTAAATAAGAAGAAGTGACAAAAAGTAGCTATGATAAAAATTATTTGATAGACAAAGATAATTCAAAATGCAGTGGCAGTGGGAATACATGTGCGGTCCTCAAGGCTTAAGACCATGGAACGACGTCACAAAAGACTTCGGACAATGCTTCCAAGAATTATTTTTACAAATACCTGTATTCTTTATTATTGCAATTATATCAGGCTACTATGTTGGATACAGAAAAGATTGGGTAGTACGCGAAAAGGCACAGGAGCGGGCATTAGTACTCCGAAGTTTTATCGCATTAGCCCTAGTGTTCATTCCTATTATCGAGTTATATGTTTTTATTACTACTCCTGGTTTTGTTTTGTACCCTGTCAACTACTTCACCGCCGGTGCGTCATGCCTGGCGTGGCTGTTCCACTTCGGTTATGTTTTGGCGTTGAAACATAGACTGGGACAGAGTTCCCGCGGTCCTACTTCTCAGCTGTTGATGTGGAGCTTAGCAGTTGTTGTCAATGTGATAGCGTTGCGCAGCAACATTATCTCTGGGACCACTGTAGGTTTCAATATTGCTACAATTTGCTGCCATGTTTTGTATTTTCTCACTCTACTACCAGCAAGTGATTCAAGGCCTACCTTCTATTCACCGTGTCTGGTTGGATCACAACATTCACATGTAAGTATCAAGCTTTTGTTCTTTGTATTTTGTCAATAAAGAATTTTCTAGACATAAAATATGATGTTATTATAAACAGAATGAGTACACACCCTTGCTGCCACATATGGATGAAGGAATATTGGGAACTGCTATGCAAGGGGCTGGATTTTTATCAAGATTAACATTTTCGTGGGTTGATCCTCTTCTTCAAAAGGGTTAGTTTAATATTTACCAACATTTTTGTAACTGTAGTTTTAACCATGTTTCTATTATAAAGCCACATTTATTAATATTGTTTTTTTAATATTGAATGTGAGATGCCACCTCTATCCTACATAATTATGTATCCATGTTTTTCATAGCCATTTAATATTTACATGTTTGTAACAATTTTTGTTTAATTTATAGGTTTGGACAATAAATTAAATGACCCAGAGGAATTGTTTGACATACCAGCAAAGTATTGTTGTTCTTATGTGGGAGCAAAGATGGACCGATCACTCATAGGCAATGTGGACAATTACCAGCAGTATGAAGAAGTGCCACATGAACCTTTTATAGGCTCAGGTAAGAACTGTCCATATGATACAAGTACTGCTATTTTGATCTCAGAAGTTAAGTAAGGTTTCTGACTTTAAAAGGTAAAATAGAACTTGTATAAGATTGTTTGTTGTCTGTCAGTTTTGACTGTTACAGTTCGAACTGGTTAAACCCTTAGCATGTTCATTACAGTTAATGTTTGTATTGGGCTTGTTGATGGGGCTGAAGAGAATGCAGAAGCCTTAGCGACCACTGCTAGAAGCTACATTCTCAAAATTTTCCATAAATTTAAACCAAATGTCACTGTTTACTCGCACTGCAACTGAAATAATGTAAAGAAATTGATGCTTTGAGCGAATGGATTAAGCTGAGGGTATTTTTGACACTTTCATTCTTTGTGAAGCAGACACAATACCAAAACAATCACCCTGAGCCATGTCTGGTTTATCAGACCGAGTTATTGGACCAAGATCCTATGAACGCCAGACTTATGTCATTTTATAAAAGCTGAAACTTTGTTTGTGGACGTAGCTTACTATAGGGAAGAACAGTTGAATATTCCGAAAAGTCGGTTGTTTAATTTAATGTAAGTTCCATTACAATTTATCATACTTTAAAGGTGTCTGGTGGTGGGTTTCCGCCACATTCAATGACTATGTAATATAAAAAATCACGTTTTATAGTATGACGTAACTTAGCAGCTATTTAGCACACCTTTGTTACCTGATATCTGCCAAAGCCACCACAACCGACTTTTCATCATATCCAATGTAAGGTATATAGGTCGCGTCATGTAAAAAGAACGCTGACCGACAGTGGAGGGGATGTGTTTGCGCACGTTTATAGTTGTAAATAAACCGTTTTAAACCACAATCCGTGGTTTAAAACCGGTTTTAAATTGGTTTAAAACGGTTTAAAACCACGCCCACGTGGGCCGTACATTGATTATAAATTATTTTAAAAGGCTAATTGAAAACATTTAGCATTTTTATTAATATATGTGAAGTCATATATCATACTTATACTACTTTTTAGGATTAGACAGACTGAAAACAATCATGAAATGCGTGTTTATTAAAATATAACGGCAATGCCGTATTTTTATTTTGCAATTTGCTACCAAAATCGTAACGTAGGGTATGAGGAGAGAGAAGAAAAAGAAGGAAATACATTTATTTGGCACATGCCACAAGTGCACACAATAAAAACAAAACAAAAACATTTTAAACCATATTAAACCGCTAATTGTGGTTTTAAATCGTTTTAAACCAAAAAGACGGTTTAAAACCAAATGGTTTAAAACGTTTAAAACCCGTTTTGCATCTATACGCACGTTATACAGTCGAGTCCTAAAGTACTAAGCTATTGTTTTATAATTAAGTATAATTGTTTCATTGTAGAATCGTAATAGGTACTTAACTAGCTACTTAGTACTTTGGAAAAGGCCAGAATAACAAAAATTGAGAAAGTTTATTTGAGCGAACTGTACTTTCCCAGAAAAAGTTTCAGCTTTTGTAAAATGACGTAGGTCTGGCCGTCACGAGTTTTCCTTCTATATTTAGTTACAGGAGAATTTTCTTGTTTAATTTGTAATATAGATAAGGAATGTTCAGGATTAAATAATAATGCCTCTCTCATTTGCAAAAAGTAACAGTAGTCCCCATAGTGTTGTCCACAACAGGAGTAATACCAAAACAACTCCACCAGTCCCTTACTTCTCTGAACCTGCCCTCTAACACTTACCACCTGCTGCAGAAGGTAGTGATTCTAAACACGTGCAGACTGTTGAGGAAATTCCTACAATTAATCATGACCTACCTACATGAATCAGACAACCGGCACCAACGTATCCACTTAAACATACCCTACTCTCTCTTTCAAGCTACAACACAAAATCGTAATGTACCAATTACTACGTCTTTAATTACTCTTAACCCAGCTGATAATCACTTGGCTTAGGCGCGTGCTTTCAGTAAATTCCGGCTACCTGGCTAGCCGAGCAAGTAAACATAGATCAAAATAATAATAATATATCATTTATTTCAGGTAACAAAGACCCATAACATATATACCTTATAGACTATCATACATATTTATAAAAACCAGAAAATGTAGACTATTGTACACGAAGTGACGGCGTTGTTGCGCTGCATTAAAACTATACCTAATATCTTTTTTTTTGTAATGTATTTGTCCTGTTAGTTTTCTACCTATTTAGTAGATAACATCTTTAAATCAAAATAGACAGGCGAGAAATAGTTTTTTAAGGACGTATATGCTCAAGGATTTGTTATAGTTTTAGTATATTATGTAAACTTGTTGCTTATTGTAGCTTCTGTTTCTGTAATGTTGCAATGTTAGCAAAACAACAGAGACTAAAACTATAAACAAACAAAACTTGTTAAGTTGGGTACCTATTTCAGTGTGATCTGTATTGGAAGGATACATTACTGTTATAGATTTTTTATCAGCCCAAGCACAATGATATTGATAAGATTACAGTCATGATACAGAATTGCAAATGAGTAATAAATATTTGTTTATATCATATTGTATAAACATACCTTAGACAAAGAGTGATAATGTTAATACAAGCTACAATCATGTGTATCCTTAGGAATGCATAAATAACTTAGACTACATTTTTTTTAATGCTTTTATGGCATATATTATTATATGGGCCATGTTAACACTTTCGCTGCCCAGAACCCAGCATATGAGTCGAACAATAATTCGTTCATGTGCCCAGAACCCGTATCCGAGTCGTCGTTATAATTAGCTATTGATGACTTGTATTCATGCCCAGAACCCGACTAGCGAGTCCATAGCTAAGTAAGCTTTAATAGATACCTTGCTATTTATTTGTAGGATATGGTGCAACAGGAGAGTCAGCGCCACAAGCATCGACTCCCGTGACGCCGACGACACGTGTGCTCGTCCGCTCACCGCGACGCCAGAACGTGACACTACTACGGGCGTTGCACACATGTTTCGGCCTGCAGTTTTATAGTATAGGAATACTCAAACTAGTTTCTGATATGGCTGGCTTCGCAGGTCCAATACTACTAAACTACCTTATTAGATTTGTGGAAGACGAAAGTATTGATCAACATTTAGGGTATGTATTTCTATAAATATAGAAGTTTTAGGCATAAACATTGTATTTGCTGATATTTATGTTATTTTTCAGCTATGTGTATGCTGGATCTCTGCTAGGGGCTACTCTAACATCTGCTCTGTTTAATGTCCATTTCAACTGGTTGATGTCGATCGTTGGGCTGAAGATGCGCGGCGCTATCGTAGCCACCATACTCAGAAAGACTCTCAGTGTTACTTCTACAGAATTAAATAATGTATTCTCAATTGGTGAGATTACGAATTTCATGTCGACTGATACAGACAGGATTGTGAATTCATGTCCTAGTTTCCATGCATTGTGGAGTATACCGTTACAGGTAATAGAAATAATGATTCATTAGTTTTCTATGATACCCATGCATAGATTAAATGATACATTCATGCTTATTAAATTTCCAGTTGTTCATAACACTATTTCTTCTATATCAACAAGTGGGCATATCTTTTCTCGCTGGTGTGGCTTTCTCGGTGATTCTGATTCCGATAAACAAAGTGATAGCGAATAAAATTGGACAACTTAGCACTGAACTGATGAAACACAAGGACACTCGCGTCAGCCTGATCAGTGACTTGCTGAAAGGCATTAGAACAGTGAAGGTTCACGTTTGGGAGGATTACTTCATTAACAGAGTATCAGGTTAGTGAAGTTACTGAAGAGTTTAGTTTAATTGCAATGACGTAGGTTCACCTGCTTCCTGTTTGAGATAAATTTGTAAATAAACTTTTGATCAGCAAAATTTGATTTAGGATGTGTGTGGGTTTGAGTAACCACGCTTATGTCTCCTTTCTATAAAATCGTTTTACACAGATACCAATTAAGTAAATACAAGTGTAGATTGTTTACTTATTCGTCGTTTTCAGAGGCGCGAGGTCAAGAGCTACGCTACCTGCGCGGGCGCAAGTACTTGGACGCTATCTGCGTTGTCCTGTGGGCCACCACGCCCGTGCTCGTGGCCGCCTTCACGCTCGGCACGCATTCGCTCAGGGGAATACCACTTGATGCACCGACAGTATGTAACTCAAATTCAAATAATTTAATTTAAATGAAGAAGTTACAGGCGCTTTTTAATTGTCAGTTAAGAACAAAAAGGTGAAGCTACAGCCTACGCTCTTCACGGCCACTCCACCCCGACAGTAGCAACCCTTCAGCAACCTTATTGTGATTAAAATAAAGTTCATTGTGGTTTAGTCGGAGATGCGGAATCAGAGGCATAATAAATGATAGGACTGTAGATGTATCTGTCCCTGTAGTGATAAAAGTATTTATCGATCAGTTCTGCTTTATCATCTCGGTCTTGAAATCACCCCAGTTATATGTGTAACAGGTTTATTAATTGCAGGTTTTCACGACAGTTGCACTTATTAACATGTTAATAGCCCCGTTAAATGCCTTCCCTTGGGTACTTAACGGGCTAACAGAAGCCTGGGTGTCTATAAAACGTATACAAAAGTTGTTGGATGTAAGTAATTTTATACTCATTATTTCTATTGATCTCTATGTTAAATAATGTCACCAAATCACAAATCGATATTTTTAGCTCCCAGACATGGACGCGGAACTTTATTACGACCGCCTAAATAAAAATCACGATGAAGACAAAATTATCATATTTAAAAATGCGACATTTGCATGGGCTAAGCCTTCAAAGAGGAAAAAGCAACCAAAGAAATCTAGGAAAAACAAAGGAAAGTCTAAGAAACGTTTATCGAGGGGTAGCATACAGAGGCGAGACTCAACTTCATCATCTGAACATTTGATACAAGATGAGCCGTTTATGTTAAAGGACATTAGTTTAGAAATCGGTAACGAGGAGTTGATTGGTGTCACTGGTAACGTTGGCAGTGGCAAAACTTCGCTTCTACATGCCATCATCGGAGACATGATTAAGAAAAATGGTTATCTACAGATACCGGAAAACCTTAGCAGTAAGTAGAATCGAGAAGCAAAATTATGCGAAAATTTATAGAAATAAAAAAAATTACTTGTTTTTTACTTTTTTCAGGCTTTGGATATGTATCCCAGAAACCTTGGCTAGTGCGTGGTACAATCCGTGATAATATACTATTCGGAAAACCGTACGAAGAGGCAAAATTCAGAAATATAATCGATGCTTGCGCACTTACTGGTAACTACGAATCTTTATTTTTACCTATCAAAAGAGTTTTAAAGTGGAATCTTACATCAACAACCTTACAGCAGCTATGTTATGTTATTTGAATATCCACAGAGGACTTGAACGTGCTCGGATGGAACGCGTACGTGGGTGAGGGCGGCTGTACGCTGAGCGGCGGGCAGCGGGCGCGCATCGCTCTGGCGCGTGCCGTATACCAAGATAAACAAGGTATGACTGTAGATTGCTTGCTCTGTTCTGTCTGCTGCTTAATAGGGAGGGAAGTGGAAATTGTGTTTTACCTTACTAAAATTTTCGGATTAACTTCGATACGGGATCCAAACCAGTTATTTTTTTTTCGGGACGCGTCGAGGTTCATTGCCTAGGCGCTTTTCTGATCGCCACTGTTGATCCTGGATTTCAGGAGTTCCAGTGGTTGAGAATAGTGTGACGGGCTTGTAGCTTAGCGGTGTGAAGATGCAATGCCATTTAAAGCTAACATCAGGTGTATTGTTCTACAGTGTATCTATTGGATGATGTGTTGGCGGGCGTGGACGCCACAGTGGCGCAGCACATAATGCAGCGCTGCATACTGGGCGTGCTGCGACACACGACGCGCGTGCTGGTCGCGCACTCGCCGCGCCACCTTGCGCGCACCGCCTACACCGTGCTCATGCGCGACGGCCGCATCGTTACACAAGGTAGGTGCATACTGGGCGTGCTGGTTTGTATTGGTAGTTATTTGTAAATGACTGCCAATATAAACCATCAATATTCTTCTGTGCACTATTCATCAAGCATTAATTTGGTCATCTTGGCACTGACTTCCAATTAAGTGTCTTAATATTGGTAGGTCCTCCTGAAACCGTCCTGAATGACATCGAAGAGTTCATGCCAAGCGAGTCAGAGTCGTTGGGTGAGGAGCCGCCGCGGCCCCCGGAGCCCGAGCGGGATGAACAGGATGCTGTCAGCAGGAACAGTCTGGATGATGAGGTTTGTAAATAAATGTGCACAGTTTACTGATAAGGTACTTATAGATAGAAGAAACGACTTATCCACTTTATTTTTATAAATTTTACTTATAGGTCGGATCGGTATATAACAGCAACAAAAAACGTATTATTAAATGATACCTACAAAGTACTAATAGCAGCAGTTAGTTTAAACTATTTTACTTTTTGTGTTTTATTTTTATTACATTGCGATAGTAAGTTTTTGTAGTTTCACCTATTAGGCTATTAATTAAATAAAAAGACCATGTTTAAACAGGAATTTATATTCAGTACTTTTTCTTAACAGGAGGCAATGTCTGAAGGAACTGTTGGCTGGTGGGTTGTCGGCTTGTACCTACGGTCGGTCGGAGTATTCCTATCTATCTGTATCATTCTTTCGCTGATACTCATGCAGCTCTCACAAAACTTCACGTTCCTCTGGCTCACCTACTGGGTGAAAAACAAAACTAAAAATTCAACTTCATTGCATGATGTTGAGTTTACGACTCACCCCACGGAAAAGACTTCCATATTGGATCATGGAGTAATAGCTATTGATAATATGATACACACCATAATAAATACAACAACGCAATGGTTGAGTAACAACACT
Source organism: Noctua pronuba (assembly GCA_905220335.1). Taxonomy (NCBI): domain Eukaryota; kingdom Metazoa; phylum Arthropoda; class Insecta; order Lepidoptera; family Noctuidae; genus Noctua; species Noctua pronuba. Next base: position 10,368,486 of record LR999903.1, on the reverse strand, counting down.
GGAAACGAAACTGCTCCTGAAATCCCAGACAGCAAACCAAATACAGTATCTGACGTTACGGCAAATATAACTCCGACTTATACCGACAACTTCTACTTGGAGATCTATTTCGCGCTGGCGGGACTCAACTTGGTATTTACAATAATGCGAGCGTTCCTGTTTGCTTACGGCGGCGTCAAGGCGGCAACCAGAATCCACAAGATTCTACTGAAAGTCATCGTCAAAGTATGTACATTACGTCTCACAAGTATCTATTATGTATCTATCTATTAATAGCTTGATCACCTTTTTAATATAATGTACATATTTCAGGCAAAAGTGAAGTTCTTCGACGTAACGCCGCTGGGCCGTATTGTTAACAGATTCTCGTCGGATACTTACACGGTGGACGATTCATTGCCCTTTATTTTAAACATTTTGTTGGCTCAATCGTTTTCTTTAGTTGGTAAGTCAAACATATACCTACTTGTGTAATGTCTGGTCTCTGTGTATAAGTATTATAGTAGAAAATTGAAGATATTTAGTCAAAATAAAGTAAGTGAAAATATCTCTGACGCTGCTGTTAAGCCATGAAAAAAACAGACAAAGTTACTTTGGAATTTATAATATTAGTACCATCAGGCCTCGTTAATATTAAAGAAAAAAAATGGCAGTAAACGAACGGGCCCCATTACAGGCGCGGTAGTGGTGACTCTGTACGGTCTGCCGTGGCTGGTGGTGGGCGTGGTGCCGTTGTCGTTCGTGTACTACCGGCTGCAGCGGCGCTACCGCGTCACGTCGCGCCAGCTCAAGCGCCTGCAGAGCGTCACGCTGTCGCCTGTCTACACGCACTTCAACGATACGCTCGACGGTTAGTACAATCACTTTAGTAACCTAGAACACTTTGAACTTTGTCACATCTTCTTTCTTCTTCTTCTTTCTTAGACCGGTACAAGTTATAACAACAAAATTGATTCCCGCTTTAAATACCTACACTCACTCAGCTAGTTTTGTTCACAAATTCACTTTTAGGGCTTAGTGTATTTTACGAATCGTGAGATGTAATGTGTAATGTAAATCATGTATGAAGCCGTTGACCTAAATTGGTGTCTGTTTATTTATTTATTTTTCGGTGGCATTTAACAAAACTAACATAAAATAGATACCTAACATTCATCAAATGGACATCATTCATTCAGATTTCGAACATTTTGTGTCTGGGCACTTTAAATTTAGGGTACAAGCCTGGTTGCAACCCAAACCGCATGTAATAACTCTGCACACACTTGGTAGGTCACGACACGGTGCGCGCGCTGGGTGCGGGCGGCGCCTGGGTGTCACGCGGCTCCGAGCAGGTTGAGGCGTGGCAGCGCGCGGCGCTCAGCGCGGCCGGCGCGGCGCAGTGGCTGGCGCTGCGCCTGCAGGCCGCCGCCGCCGCCGTCGTGGCTGCTGCCGCGCTGCTCGCCGTGCTGCAGCGCACGCTGCACGCTGCCGACCCCGGTGAGTACACGAGTGTGTCACGACTATAGATGCAAAACGGGTTTTAAACGTTTTAAACCATTTGGTTTTAAACCGTCTTTTTGGTTTAAAACGATGTAAAACCACAATTAGTGGTTTAATATGGTTTAAAATGTTTTTGTTTTGTTTTTATTGTGTGCACTTGTGGCATGTGCCAAATAAATGTATTTTCTTCTTCTTCTTTTTTCTTCTCTCTCCTCATACCCTATGTTACGATTTTGGTAGCAAATTGCAAAATAAAAATACGGCATTGCCGTTATATTTTAATAAACACGCATTTCATGATTGTTTTCAGTCTATCTAATCCTAAAAAGTAGTATAAGTATGATATATGACTTCACATATATTAATAAAAATGCTAAATGATTTCAATTAGCCTTTTAAAATAATTTATAATCAATGTACGGCCCACGTGGTCGTGGTTTTAAACCGTTTTAAACCAATTTAAAACCGGTTTTAAACCACGGATTTTGGTTTAAAACGGTTTATTTACAACTATAGTCACGACACGCTGAGCTCGGCCAGCGCGGCGCAGAGGCTGGCGCTGCGCCTCTGGTCTTCCTCTCCCTCTCTCTCCATTTTAGCCATAATTTGCTAAACCCATTCAGCAGTGTAATTTACATTAGTTATACGAGATATGTGTGCTAAATGCTTACCAAACGCAGGTCTCATCGGTCTCGCCATATCGTACGCGTTGTCCATGACGTCGATGTTGAGCAACCTGCTGAATTCCTTCACCGAGACCGAGCGGGAGATGATCGCCGTGGAGCGTGTCGGCGAGTACATCCAGAAGGTATGTCGTTAGCAGAAAACGAACAACAATAAATTTTCCTCTGTCGTACAAAATTAACGTATTTTGGCACTTTTACAGGTGGAGAGCGAAACTATTGACGGTGACCCACCACCATACGGGTGGCCCTCGCAGGGCGTCATAGAGTTTGATGACGTTTACCTAAAATATAGGTACTTATCTCTTTTACCCGTAAGTGTTCTGCATGTTTCCTAATGGATCCCTCACTTTTATTTTTTTGTTTATTTTGTAGCGGTCGTGAGAATGCTGCGATGGCGTTGAACGGCGTTACGTTTTCGACGCACCCGGGCGAGAAGCTGGGCGTAGTGGGACGCACGGGCGCCGGCAAGAGCTCGCTGCTCACTGCGCTGCTGCGCCTGGCGCCGCTCGCGCGCGGCCGTCTGCTGCTGGACGGCGTCGACATCTCCGCGCTGCACCTGCACGCGCTCAGGTAACAAGAGCTCGCTGTGCACTATCCACCCAAATATATGTGTATTCCTTAGTGAAAACGTTTTCCCGCTGCTCATAACTTCGCACGCGCACTTTCGACACTGCAACGAGAAAATGCGTTAAGTATAAATAAGTTTCGATCTATAATGTTAAACTGCAACAGGTCCCGGATCGGCGTGATCCCACAAGAGCCGTTCATATTCGAGGGGAGCATTCGCGAGAACGTCGACCCCCTGCGGCAGTACCTGGACGCAGAGGTGTGGCGCGCGCTGGACGCGTGCGGCGCGCGCGAGCTTGTGACGGCGCGCGGCGGCCTGCACGCGCCCGCTCGCGCACAGCAGCTAGCGCGCGGCCACGCACAGCTGCTGTGCGTCGTGCGCGCTCTGCTGCACCGCCCTAAGGTACACCACACTTACCGATTATATAAGTGCACCTCCATTAGTTCAGAACTCTTTGGTGTAATGTCGTCTTTATATTGTTCTCCAATGCTCTGGCAGTATGACTTATTTTGAAGATTAAATTTCTTTTGGTTCCATGCTGTTAAAACTGCAGCGCATTCAGGGCATTGCCACAGCCCCGCAGCATCGCATTTTCCCGGAAATTCCTAAAAGAGCCACGGGAATCCCCATAATGCACGAAGTACAAAACCCGTCGTCGTTCTTCCTGCTATTGCTCCATTAAAGACGCATCTTTTCGATGACGCATAGGAGCTTTGGTTCGATCATGAGCTACATGTCGAGTTTTCCATCAGATCCTGCTCGTGGACGAGGCGACGGCCAACTTGGACCCGGAGGCCGAGCGGCTGATCCTGGACGCCATCCGCTGCTCTTTCGGCGGCAGCACCGTGCTGTTCGTGGCGCACCGGCTGGGCGGCGTGCTGGAGTGCGCGCGCGTGCTGCTGATGGGCGCGGGGCAGGTGCTGGAGCTGCGCTCGCCCGACGAAGCGCTCGCAGACACCACCTCGCATCTCTATGCTCTGGTTTATGGCTCCTAGACGCACCTATTTCGATCTGTCGTGTCCAACCTTTCGTGCCCCGATTTAAGTCATTCCCGCCGGCTACTGCGGCATGCGCGAAGTTTCGATCAGGTCACCTGATCATTCATTTCTTCGACGGCCGGTGTAAATGTTACTTACTTAAGACACGAGTGTCTAGTTCGCGGCCCTCTTGGGAGTCGACGAGGCTGCAAAGGCGGGCTCGGCTTCTATTATAATCGGATTTAATTAATTTATGAAAAGTAGCGACGGTCATCGACTCTATTCAAAAACTGGCTGGTCGCGTTGGTAAGACTGAAAGCCGACCATAAAATTTCCTGGAGACGAGTTATCGTAGAGCTTATGAATCCAATGTTTTACTTACGTCATGCACTTGCCCAAATTCTAGTTTTATAGATAAATATGTATAATTTAAACTTCTTTAATTATTGATTTCTATTTGAAATAATTTAAACTCTAAGTCAAAAATTATTTTGTGATTGCTCGTTTTAAAACTAAATTACAGATTCAAGGTTATTTATATGCATGCTGGCAAACTTGAACCATGATCGCATTTACATGGCGTTGCGACTTAACGTTGGTTGACTCGTGAAGCAAGTTCTTCAGAGTGTACTTTTAAGATGTCCGTCTTTTATTCGCCTTTAACAAAAACAATGTGTCATTTGATGATTTGTTTTCCAATGATAACACCGATCTCTAGAGATGACGTTGAATGGAGTAGAGTAAGTAACAATTTAAAAACTAGTGTTAAATCTATTCAGGACTTGCACATCCAGATATTTTTCGTATCCACTCTGCTAAACCACATTATCAAACAAAGAAAATCGTCTACTTGACACAAAATCAGGTTTGAGTTTGTTTGTATTTATTATAATATATTGTAATAATAGATCAATAAGTATTGTATCGTTTGGTATTTAAGTGGCATCACAATGAAAGCCAATATGTTACTATTTCTTATGAATTGAAATTTATGTTAACATTGTTGAGTAGTTTTAGCTAGACTGAAAGATCAGTCAAGTGGCAATGACGTTGAAAAGCCTTGCTGATTACTGATTTTAATTTAAAAAAAGTATTAGTGTTGTTCTAGGTGTACAATAAAAATTATGTTTTCAATTAATATAGCCTTAAGTAACGTCCTTCTAATAAATGCGTCACTGAGGGCTATGATATGAGATTTTATTGTGTTAGTAAATCTTTTAGAACGAAAGTATTGCATATTTGAACTGCCGCAGGCCGCTAGGCGACTAGTGACTGCAATGAGTCAACGTCGTCTGGTGGTCTTAAGTAGTAGTCGAGAAATTCCATATAGTCGCTACGATTGCAATGAACTCGTCACACTAGTTGCTCGATCAAAACATACTGGTTTGTGTTTATCCGGACAAGGCGTTTTACCCGTGTATACTGGATGCAACAAAGTGCCCAGACTGCGAGTGTAAACCTCACGAGTAAGACGCGAAAGCGGCTACGAACTCGGTTGCGCGCGAGTCTGTACGCGCGCAAAACGCTTTTAGCTGGAAAGCTGGTTGACTGGCACCAAAGTGGTGCCTGGGCCACACTCTGCGACTTGTCGTTAGGTACCAGTTAGTTGTTTGTTGTTTTCTGAAGGAAAACAAGAAGCGTTAACAGACACTAGCACGAGTGACCTAGTTTATGACGACTATTTTAAGATATGAAAAATGTATTTTCGTTGTATGTAACTTTAACCCATATCAATAAAATGAAGTCGATTCTTGTGATATTGTAATTTATATTGAAAGGTGTGCGTAGTTTTCGCATTTATAAAAATTATGGAACATTTAAGGGATTTTTATTGTATGGTTTTGTTTAGTTCGCAGAATTATACTTCTGAAATTTGTTTATCTTATAAAATACATTTTGTGCGTTATGAATTCGTGGTAAATACGAAAATTACGTATGTCCTAATATAGGTATTATTGTAAGCAAATATTTTTGTAACATTAAACTTTTCTGTTTATTCTTACAAGATGTTTATATTTCACTTTTTCCTGTTACATAAAAACTTAAACCCGTTATAGTAAAAATTATACGTATTTTTTTTATAATTATGTGTGATTACATTATCAAAAGATTTAATTTGCCCAACTTGGGAATAGAACTCAAGACATCATGTTCAGGCTTCGGACCACCGGATCAGCGAGCTAGAAAAACTTTTTTATTTTAATATGGATGGAAGATGTAACACTGACAGTTTGCTGCTTGGACCTGGAGCCTCTTAAACTGAGGTCTATGTGAGGTTTGCTGACATGGCAGTGGTGTCGAGCAATATAAAGATATCATACAGGTTCCTAGGCATATATACATAACAAATACAATACAAATAAATAATTTAAGTGTCTGTTTGTAATACCAAAATAATAGCTTTTTACTGAATGCTTATGAAAATATATACGGCAGTTATAACAAAACCACATTTTTTTCTGTTTGTCCGTCTTTCTGTCTGTCTGTTTGTTCCGGCTAATCTCCAAAACGGCTGAATCGATTTTGACGGGACTTACTGGTAGATAGCTGATGATATAAGGTCTAAAAAGTCCGATTCATAAAGGGAATATTTTTTTTTTAATAATTTCACGCGAACGATAAAAACTCGACTAATTTCGAGAACTACCTACAACCATATAACATATAATAGTAGTCTGTGCATATAACCGACATTCTGTATTTCTGTTGTCATGTCAAAATTGTCAATGTCACCGTGTTGTCAATTTGTGAATTTTGTGATGTCGTATTTAGATACGAAATAATTTGAGGTTGTTTTTATTCTTTATTTATTTAGTAAAATTTTCCTTTATTTTTATACAAATATGCCGCCAGACTTGTCATGGTTAAAAGTTTTCACAATTTGCGTGCCGTAACTTTGCTGGTGTAGAGAGAGCAAAAACAGCTTTCACGATGGACAACGTAACAGAAAAATTATTTCAATGTTTTGGACATCGCAAGTTCAAAAGTGAACTTCAAGAGCGTGCGATTAGGGCAATTGCAAGAGGTAAGGAACGCAAATTTAGCCAAATTCTATCAAAGTTCTTAGCGTGCATTGAGTGCGTATTTTAAAAACGTTAGTACCTACTAAATTTTGAGTGAACACAAGTAAACGCAATAATATGCGACATCCTAAAGTGATTGTTTAATATACATCAAGAATTTACCAAAATACGCACCGAAGTTCTAGTTCTAGAATATATATCTACAGTGCATATACTACTATTAGACAAAAGTAACCCATCCATGACACAAAACCGCCAAAATTGGAGAGATTTGGAAGAGACCTACACTCAACATTGGGTGGCCAAAGGTTGAAGAGGAGAGAAGAGAGAGAGAACCAACCCATACACAATCATATAATTATGCAAACTATCTTTGAACCATTTTAAATTAATTATGTTTGTTTTGTTTGGGTTGACAATATCGTCAAAGTCGTGGGAAACAACTGGATACGGGACACACAGAACCGGCAAGTGTGGCAGAAAAAAGGGGAGGCCTATACCCAGCAGTGGGTGATTCCGGGCTGATATGATGATGATGATGTTTCAGCTAAACTTGATTGACTGTTATTTTTCATAAAGGCATTCTTGCTAGAGGGGCATGATGCCCTCCTAGCAAGAATGCCTCTAATAAATAAATAATTATTTGGGTCTCATAAAATGAATATTTTTATATTATCGGAGATCCTTTTATTTAAATTCAACTTATATTATTTCAGGTGTGCATGATGTATATGTATCAATGCCAACAGGCTCTGGTAAGTCTTTATGCTTCCAGCTGCCAGCAATGTTGCAGGACAACAAAGTTGCAATTGTATTCTCCCCACTGTTGGCTCTTATCAAAGACCAAATTGATCATCTCTCTAAAATTAAAATTATTGCTGAGTCTATTAACTCTAAAATGACATCAAAAGACAGAGAGAGAGTTCTCAATGATTTAAGAAGCATGAAACCTAGCACTCGATTTTTATATGTCACACCTGAGCAGGCTGCTACTGGCACATTTAAATCTCTTATGGAGCATCTAATCAAATATAAGAAAGTTTCTTATGTAGTTGTGGATGAAGCTCATTGTGTAAGTGAGTGGGGCCATGACTTTCGGCCAGATTATTTGAAGTTAGGTAATCTCAGAGAACAGTATAAAAGTGTACCATGGGTTGCCCTTACGGCTACCGCAAGTTCCGAAGTGGCAAAAGATATCCTGTCTAATCTCAAGCTGTTGCTACCTGTGGCTCAATACAAAACACCAAGTTTCAGAAGAAATTTATTTTATGATGTAATGTATCAAAACTGTATAGAGGATGAGGTGGGCCATTTAATGGAGTTTTTAAAAAAAAGCTTAAAAGAGGATGAAAATGTGAAACCAGTTAGTATAATTCTTGGTAAATTGTTATATTTTATCTAAATTGCCACTTTTTTAAATTGTTTATACCATATTTCAGAAAGATAAAAATGCTGTTATTGTTTATTGTCGGACTCGAGAACAAACTGAAGATTTAGCTAACATGTTATCCAAAAGGGGTCTACCGTCTTTAGCTTATCATGGAGGTATGCTTTGCAAATGTTTATAAATATTATATTATGTAGGTGTGTGGTATTTTTATTTACGAATCTGTTATATTTGTAAGTTACATTATTTTGTTCTTGATAAATTAATTCAATTTCCTGTTTTTATATTTCACTGATATTTCAGGTATGAAGTCAGGTGACCGCATATCAGTTCAAGAAAAATGGTCGCGCGGCGAGGTCCCGTGTGTATGTGCTACAGTGTCGTTCGGAATGGGCGTCGACAAGGCGAGCGTGCGGGCCGTCGCGCACTGGGGTATCGCGCAAAATGTCGCCGCCTATTATCAAGTTAGAAAACCATTATATATTTTTACTCAGAATAGTAAACAAAAAATTATATTGGTTTGTGCCCATGGATACCACCAAAGGTTGAGGTGAGAAAGGATTGTATGGATGGATGTGGACTTTATTCTTCAATAACTTGTTGCTGTATGAGGCTATATCTGACGAATGGTGTAACAGTTCACTGGTGTTCCCAAGTTCAAAAACAAAGGTGATGTGCCGGAGTGCGATAACTATAGAGGAACAAAGCTAAGGTCACATACTATGAAAGCATGGGAGAAAGTTATTGAAAGGCTGAGAGAAGAGAGCGAGATTTCACGGAACCAATTCGTTTTATGCCCGGTCGGGGAGCGACAGATGCCATTTTTGCTATCCGCCAGCTATGCGAGAAATACAGACGTGCACATAAAACCTTGCAACTTGTTCATCAACCTCAAAAAGGCATGATGTTTTATGGTGGGCTCTTAAGGAGAAAGGTGTGCCTGGGAAGTATGTGCAGTTGTTTTGAGCGATGAACAGACGTTTTAGAACCCAAGTACGGTCTACAGCGGGCACTAACAGCCGTTTCAAAGCGGCAGTTGGTTTTCACCAAGGGTCAGCTCTGAACCCTTACCTCTTCCTTGTGATACTGGATGCTCTTACGTTGGACTTCCAGGAACAGGCTCCCTGATGTATGCTGATTGCCGACGACTTTGTGCTAGTTGCCGAGAGTGGCCTAGAGGTCCAGAGCAGACTGGAGGTGTGGTGGCAAAGACTGGAGAATGTTAGCCTGAAATTAAGTAGAACCAAAACGGAATACAAACTTGTTTTTGTGATTCTAATAATCACAAAACAAGTATGGGAATTTAAGCTATTTTTCTTACGCTAGCAGAACATTGTAATTTTTTAACTTTGTGTAGTGTCTGGGTCACCAAGATACAGGCTATGCCTAGGTTGGGACCCGCTGTTAAACCTGTCAGTATTCTGTTTTATAAGCTAATAAATGAATTTGAATTTGATTTCGACGATCTCTCCAGTCTTGTGTCTATAACCCTTGCCGGACCGCCCATACCGATCTGCCCCGATTTTCGGTACCTCGGGTCACTTGTCTAAGGGGAAGGCGAAATAGACCCGGACGTAAAGCACCGGATCAACCCAGGATGGATGAAATGGCGACAGGTCACTGGAACAACTTGCGGCCCGCAGATGCCCCCCTCAAGTTAAAGGGGAAAATATACAAGTTCGTGATTAGACCTGCGCTACTGTATGGATCAGAATGCTGGGCTGTGTAGAAGATGGATGAAAAAAAAATGCATTTAGCAGAGATGAGAATGTTTAGGTGGATGTGTGTGGTGTGACAAGAATGGATAAAGTAAGGTATGATTATACTAGAGGAAGTTCGAAAGTTGCGCCAGTAATAGAAAAGTTGAAAGGGAATCGACTGTCGTGGTATGGGCATGTGATGAATCGCATGTGACTAAAAGAGTGATGAATATAAATGTTGATGCATGAAGAGGGAGTGGAAGACCAAAGAAAAGATGGATGGATTGTGTGAGGAATGATATGAAGGAAAAAGGGATAGCGTGACGATTGACATGGGAGAATGGAAAAAAAGTGTTGCGCCGACCCCAAATAACATGAGACACTGGCAGGAAGATGATGATGTATATGGACACCACCAAATAAAGTGGGAAAATTCTTGCTACCTCTGACATCTATTAAAAGTTCATTAAAACTTCTTGCTTTTCTTAATAGCTATACGCTAACTAGTCAACACACTGTCTTAATAACACAGCACAAAAATCGCCGCCTGCGAATCTATCTCATGCTACCAGTGTCCTAGTGTGTCCGAAGCTGTATAATGTTTAATATCTTCAACTATTATTTTATCAAACAGGAATCTGGTAGAGCTGGTCGTGACGGCAAGCCAGCTTTTTGTCGTATTTATTATTGCCGCTCTGAACGCAATGCAGTTGACTTTCTGTTGAAAACTGAAGTAGGAAGAGCAAAAACACCAGAACAAAAGAATCGTTGTAAAACTGCCTACAAGAGCTTTGAAATTATGGTGAAATACTGTGAAGATATTAAGTAAGTATTATAAAAATAAAAAATCAATCGCTAATTATTAAATAAACCTTCTCTTCTCAAATTTTGAACTAAAGAAAATAAAAAATCATTTTCTAGAAGCACTTGATTGCCACAATAACCGCTTAGTATTTCCCAAGTCAAAGCTTGACAAGCGTAATTTAAGTTAAAATTTGTCCTAAAAAAAAAACTAATCAACAAGCTTGTACTCAGGTGCCGGCACAAAGTCTTCGCGGAGTACTTCGGCGAGGAGGTACCTATGTGCAGCGCGCGCTGCGACGTGTGCGCGGACGAGCGCAGCGTGCGGCGCGCGCTGGAGCAGCACCAGCGCCGCGCCTCTTCCGCGCAGCTGCGCTCCGGCGGGCTCGTCGTGCACCAGAACGTGGCCGACCTCTACGGGGAGGGGCGGCAGGGACAGAAAAAGTTATTGCCTTTTTATATGATTGTCTTCATGTATCTATCAGCCGCTACTATAATGAATCTTTGGCGTATGTACATATTGATGCAGGCGCGGTCATCGGGGAAAACAGCACGGGGTCATGACTCATGAGCTCATAACTTTAAAATCTTGGCTTGACTCCTTCAAAATCTTAGGCTGCTACCGCGCCTATGCTGACAACTTCTGAATAATATCCTATAACAAAGCCGTGTGTCAATTTTGGTGTACAATAAAATATATCTATCCTAATTATCGATTATTATTAATTATTTGAGATGTCGTGATGGCTCAGAGGTTAAGGCCTCGCCTCTCATGCATGAGGTTGTGGGTTCAAATCCGGGCAAGTACCAATGTGATTTTTTCAATTCATATGTACTTTCTAAGTTTATCTTGGACATCACAGACATCGGTGAAGGAAAACATCGTGAGGAAACCTGGACTTATAAGTAATATAAGTCTGAAATCGCCAACCCGTCTTGAGCAAGCGTGGTGATCAATGCTCGTGCCTTCTCTGTATGAGAAGAGGCCTTTGCCCAGCAGTGGGACAGTAACAGGCTGGTATTATATTATATTAATTATTTTTGTGTATTTATCTATCCTAATTAAATATGTACGTTTTATTATCATTCCAGAGAGTCCGAGTCATATTACGGCGGTGGAGATGACAGCGACTCAGATGGTGAAACTAACAGGCGTCGTATTGCACAAGAAACGAAATCTCTCATTCTGCAAGAGTTCGCCAATAGAAAAAAACGTACAGAAGACAAGAAAACAAGTAATGAGGCTGAATCTGCTAAACACTCAAAATGCAAAGCAGCTGAAAGTACAGGCAATAAAGTAGGTCTTGGTGTACCAAAAATTTAAAATGTAATATTGTAACTGGCGAAACGTGGGTGTACTATGGTATACCTCTGCTCAACCTTCAAGGATTACAGGCGTGAGGTAACAAATAAATTGCTCGTTTAGGCGCACCTAAATTATTACCGGAAATTTGTTGCAGCGGTCACACATTGCCGAATGTGTGACCGCTGCAACACATTTGAAGGTTGGGCAGAGGTATGACCCATTTTGAGAGCGCCATTGTTTTTAAAGAAAATATTGAAGGTTGACATTGAAACTCTTGATATTAAAATATGATCTTAGCAACAAAATGTACAACCATACATTTTATTTTAAGGTAAACGGATTAACCGTCGCAAGCCGTGATGGCTATCTAACATTACTTACCGATGCCCTAAATAACAACTTTCAAAGCGCGAAGGACGTTGACCATTTTGAGAAGCCGCTGTCGAAACACAACATAGTACAGTGTGCTATAGAATTGGAATATGAGGCATTTTCCAGTAGCACAGTTATCAGTTTGTACAGGAGAGCGATGTCCAAATTGGTAAGACATTATTTTTGTTTTCCGAAACATTAACTTAGTAAGAACTACATGCAATGCTAATACATACTAAATATTTTAACAGATTTCAGCCGTAAAAGCGTGTAAAGATCAAGTATATCCACAGTTAAAAAATTTCGAACCCAAGAAAGGCAACACACTCAATGAATTCGTTAAAGAATTTGAGCAAAAAAGAGGCAAAAACTGCAATGGTTTTATTACAGCATCACAATTAGGTAAGCTTTATTGGTAAGGTTCATTAAGCTAAACTTCAATCAAGTCAGCCTATCGCAGTCCACTGCTGCCTCTCCCAAGTTGAGAAACAAAATAAATGCTCATAAGTAATTGACAATAATACTCTGTTTGCCTGTACATCACTCTATGGTGGCTTTCATAGTCTCATGTTAGCACGCCTGTCAAAATCTATACAGTCCTTTAACAGTCAAATTGCCTCTGATTTTCCATCGTAGTGATCTTTACTCTGGTTGCTACAAGGTAAGGGTCAGAGGTAAATAACTGTGAAAAGACTGTATAATTGTAATGTATAGTTCAGCTTGCTAGAATCGCGAATGTTGTAAAGTGTATTAAAATTCCCCCGTGTAATAGGGAATCGTCTTTCTATTGCACCTGACCCACCCCGGCTTCGCTGTTCTAGGAAGCTAAACTGTTCATACTACAATATAATCTAATCAACTAATTTATTCTCGAGGTGACATTATTATTTTTATTTTTCAAAAAGATATGGACTTAAAAAACGAAGCACCACAGTTATCCAAAGCTGACAAAGAATCAAAAAGAAAAGCAAATTCATTCAGAAGAGACCCATTAACACAAACGAAACTAAAAACCTTTTTTAAAAAATCATCAGAGGCATCTCCTGATAAAACTCCACATGATAGTGACGATGATGGCAGTGGCCTTGTTATTGATGAAAATAGTGAAGACACCAAAAACAGCGACGACAACGAATTTCACGCAAGTAGTAATGATACTACGCTCAAACTCAAACACATAACTGACGAAGTTATAAATACCGATGATGATACTAAAACTGTTAATAACCATGCAGAGTCTGTAAATAGTATTAGCGAATACAAATCTGGTAAAGAGTCGAAAACATTTGTGATAAATATAACGTTACAAGGTATACCGAATAAACATAAAGAAACGTGTAATGTTGATAACAACCAAGAAATTGTAAATAGTGAGAAGCAACATGATGATCCTAAAAGGAAACATAAGCTAGATCATAATTTACACAAAGACAAACCCCCTTCAAAACGAAAAATCAAAGCTCTCTTTGGAGAATCTTCCGATAGCGATGGCGAAACTAGATCATCTAAGAAAATAAAAATTACGCATCGTGATAAAAGTGATCGCAAACATAAACAATCCAAGAAAAAAAGCGCCAAGGAATCTAACCAACAAAACCACAAGAAACACGACACTTCAACAGAATCAACAATTTTATTTGGTCAGTCAGATGAAGAATCTGAAAAGGATTTAGTAATCGATGATGGCACTGATTTAACGATAAGCAAAAGTGCAGATGAAACATTAATACTTAGTGACATTAAAGATAATCAAGTTCATACAAGCATAGTTGATTCTGATGATATGAAAAATGACAATGACACGTCTCTCGAAGCAAATAAATCCAGCAGCTCCTTAGACCACATGGGAAGTGATGATGCAAATTTCAACAAAGCTCGTAAATTAAGTCTAGAAGCTGACGCTGTTTTGCAAAAACTGCAAATGTTCAAAGATCTGCCACCCGATACTGCACCTCCAGAACCCTTGCCTGATATTGAGCAAATCGAAGCATTAGTTACCATAAAGTCTTCTCCAAAACCATCTAAACATATAGACAAAAATAAAAATGTAACAAAACACAAACTTACCTTAAGTAAAAAAAATAAGGATGAACGAAAAACGAGGGAAGGTAAAAGTGAAAAACATAAAACAGATAAACCACGTCGTAAAGAAAGCAAACATAAGAGCAAAAAAGATGCAAATAATGAAAACACTACAAATAAAACAGAAAAAGTGGATCTTGCTGGTCTTGTAGTGAAACTGCTGATGCCGTACTATAAGAAGAAGAAAATAAGCAGCCGTGACCTGTTTAAAACTACTGCACGTCATATTGTTCACCAATTACTGGCTATACAAGTTACGGGTAAGTAAACCGAATTTTGATCCCATGAGCGTGAGAGAATGATGAAAATGATGCTCAAGGATTAATCTCGACTTAAATATAGCAGGATAGTGAAATTTCAATACTAACCTGTTCTCAAATCTAAAGGTCTATTCAAATCCTTTCCAATCACCTAAACAAGTATCAACTTTACCAACAGTGTAAATTAAGTTAATTTCAGAATGACTATCTAGTACTATTGAAAATGTCTTAATAAAGTTTTATTTGAAAGTAAACTTTATGGCATTAAAGTTGTTTTCCCGAAAATACATAACTAAATTTAGTTAAATTGGGAACGAAGTTTACATACTTAAATCAAAATTATTGTCTGAGCACCGGTCCAAAATGCAGGATTAATGCCCGTTATTACTAACATTAAGAGGGGGGATGGGCTGCGATTTCTCCTTACAAATTTTGACGAAATCGACTTTCGTATTTCCCTTTGTTCTTCCTGAACAATGCCTCTAGAACTATCATTTTTTTCCATAAAATCAAGGCCTACTGTAGACACGTTCCTGTCATTTCCATTTTTCGGCAACTAATAAGAGTAAAGAAAATATGACAAAAATGCCCCATTTTTACGGCCGTGATTAGAGGACTACCAGACAAATTCTAAAATTCCTCGCTGGCCCTCTCTCCTCTTAAGTGACAGCTTAATGAATGCAATAAAAGAGTCCCATTCCATTTTAACGCTCGGCCTTGGATAATATATCGGCTGAGCTCCGAGAGTTGAAACTCCAACAGTGCAGTAATATTTAGGCATTTGCGTAAATGTTGCTTAGTGTTAGTGAAAACAGGTAGTCTGCTACAATTATCCTCATCTCTCTCATACTTAAAAACGTCTGTCTTAGCTTCTAATAATCCGGCTCCATATGTACAAAACTAAAAAATCCTTTTACTCGATCCTCCTCAATGTATTAGTAATTGTATCAATATGAAATGGATTTTTTTTTGTTTCAGAAGAAGCAGCTATTGACTTATTGTTAAAAAAAACATTTGGTAAAGAGTTTAAAATAGAAAGTGAGAGTGATTTAGTAGTTAAGTTAAATTTGAGCAATGTTGTATAATTTATTAAGTTTTAAAGCCTTATTAATAATATTGTTATTCTTGTACCCATTAATAGTTAATTAAATAAAAAGGAAAGTTTTAAATTTACTTTGGTTCCTAGTAAGACTACCTTTGATTATATACGTCTCTAGATTGAGCAATGCAAACAAACGACGCGCAAAAAACTTCTCCAATTTGGCGATTAGTGTGAGTACCGCTCGCGTACTTATTGTATTCAAACTGTCAAGGTGTGTGGGTGTGTCTAAATTATTAACTTACCTTCCCTCCATTGTTTAAAAGATGAAGGTTAAATAAAGTAATTGTTTTGTAGATTACTGTTTTATTAGGGTTCCGGAGCCGAATAGCAAAAAACGGAACCCTTACAGATTCGTCATGTCTGTCTGTCCGTCCGTCACGACAGCCACTTTATTCCGAAACTATTAGGACTACACAGTTGAAACTTGGTAGGTGACCAAGTTTCAACTGTATAGTCCTATTCTGTAAACCGCTTAACGATTTAAATTCATGGAACTGAAACTAAAGATTTTTTAGTTTCAGATATGGTACTTTTTCATCAAACTGCAGCAGTAACTTTGTTTTTCAATAATATACTATGAAAAACTAAATTTAGTTTTGCTGCTGAATGTAATACAATATAATATGAATGAGCCTTCAAAATATTTTTATTATATTGTTTGGTACTACGGAACCCTGTGTGCGTGTGAGTACGGCTCGCACTTGGCTGGTTTTTAATTTAGTAACAACAAAAAATACAATAAAATAAAATAATATGTATTCTGAAAAGAGGAAATACAGATCCGAAGGAAATCTGAAACTCAAATATTAGAAAAAAACTAACAAAAATACTATTTAGTGCATGACGACATGGATTTCATTTATTTAATGTAAGTAGGTAAGTTATCATTTTCGACATTTTCTGATCAAATAACCTAATAAGTACTATAACATCCTTTTATTATTTATGAAGATATTGTAATTTGTCTCCCATAGTTTCGACAAATCTCCCAAGTAATAAATTTGCAACACCGACCAATCAGTCGACCTACAAAATTATCATCCTCATCCTATAAATTATTATTAAAACTTGCCGATGAAAAGTGATCTTGGATTCTAGGTGTTATTACACGATTTTCTCACATAATTGCGACACAATTTGCCAACACAAAACGGCATAATTAGTAATTTTTCGTGAGCACGTTATCATTAAGTGATCGAAATGACACTGGCATAGGTGATAATCGAGTCTAACAAAGGAGATGGGGCGGAAGCGGTCCAAGTAGCGTTGGTGAACGAGACCTATATTTTCTTGAAACTGATGTAAAGAGCATATTTTTTTGTTATGGCATCAAAAAAAAAAATCTCTATGGTGAAAAAACTTATTGATCATTTAAAATGAACCATGTAATTAACGATTGCATTAATTATAAACAGCGTCGGTGATTGAGACATATATCATTTTAAAACTTGTTAAGAGGGTTTTTCTTTGTTCAACGCCACGGAATAAAATACGGAAAACGGAACGTACTGGTGTCGCCCAACATTGTCCGACATGGCGTTGAACGTGTTAGACACAAGCATGATGACCTAGACGCGCATCACGAAGGCTGGTTCGAGGTGGCGTAGGAGAAGAGTACCTGGAAGGATATGGGGGAGGCCTTTGCCCAGCAGTGGGACATTCAAGGCTATAAAAAAAAAAAAAAGACAAGCAAATCGGCGCCGGGAGATAAAAGTTAAACGCCATAATTATTATTATGCAATTACAACAAAATCTTCTAATTCAAGAGATACAAGGGGCATCGGTGCAATATTGATTCATTGGTTGAACGCCCTTTGGGTTGTACGTACAACTATCTCGTACTAATACTCTCAGACACCGGTTTTTGCCCTGTCAAGAATTTGGTAAACTGTTCGCTTTCATCATATAACACCTAGTGCGACCAACTGTGAATATCCGTTACTTGATAAACCCAAAAACCGAGGACATCCGTTCTGCACAGCATTTTTTTGTGCAGAGCGGATGGCATTTCTAAGTAGAGATTTTCGATTTATAATTTTATTTGACCAGTTGGGCCCATCCTCTTTTATGATTGGAATGCTAAAATAATACTACGCGTATTTTATTCTATTTTTTTATTATAACAGGTGATATTTATTACTCTTACAACTATCATAACAGAGTAAAAGACGTGAAACTAAACAATAGGGAATATGCAAGAAATACAAAAGTGTTTTTATTTCTTAAAAATGCCTTGCATTGGCCCATAAAAACATTGTGGTACACTTATTGTTTAATTTTATAATAGAACACTTATTTTACAATTTATTATTTTACTAGCTGTGCCCGCGACTTCGTTCGCGTGGAATAGTAACTTTTCGGGCTTTATATAGCCACGGACGCTCAGGCGCGAGGCGTGTAGTACGTACTCTGTACGTTAAAAATGTTCGCCGTGATTCTTTAAATTGACATAACTTTTTTATTCATGAACCGATTGACATGAAATAAAAACTAAATGTTAAGTGAAGCTTACTACAATATATATGTGAAAACCGTATCTAAATCGAATAAGCCGTTTCTGATATTAGCGTGCACAAACACACAGACAAACAGACAAACAGACAAAAAAAAAATTAATTACAATTTCGGGTTCGGCATCGATATAATAACAACCCCTGCTACTTTTTTTTTATATATTTCCATTGTACAGACACCACTTTTCTACAATTTTATTATATGTATAGATGTAGCGTGTTTTTGGTGAAGCGGAACGAAAATCAAAAAGTATCGTCAACGCGTATGTGTTAAAAAACACTTTTAATTGAAAAGTCCTTTTTTTATAATATTGTTATTGCAATTTTTGTTTGCACATACAATTAGTAAAATTATTCTTTTAAGGGAAAATTTGATGTAAACGATAGATGTAAATGACGGCACATAATATGACGCGAATGGCCGCGACAGTCACAGATGTTTGAACTGTCGTAGAAAATTGTAGAATATGTTTTTGAGGGACAAGCAGTAGTTGAACTTTACTTTTTAATTATTTTCTTGGGTTGATAGTACTTACTGTATTCTATTGATATAAGTAAGTGAAGAAAACATTACATGCATATTCCCTATTGTCTATCTATTCATTGAATATTTTTGGAAAATGTTTTTCAATACACTTTCTCGAGAAAGTGTATCTTAATCATAGTGCACTACGATTAAGTTCAACATGCAATTTATTTCACACGTGTGGATTTTTAATATTTTTCCGCACACGTGCGGTTTTTTTTTTAAATCTCGGCAAAGTGATATTTAAATTGTATTTTTTTTATTTTAAAAAGTTTTAACATTTTTGGGTAAGTATTTTTTACAATACACCCCTTTTTATTTTAAGTTCGTACAGTCCAAAGTTTGTCTGGAAGATAACGCTATCAGCGATAAGAACGCTATTCAGCCATTGTAACCATAGAATTAGCAATATTGTAAAATAAGTGCGTTACAATTTCTGTGTACAAATAAATTATATTCTATCTATCCATCAAACAATAGTCCAAGAATGGTCTGCCACATACTAGGACCCAGTGCAGCACTCAGTTCCGCATGTGAAGTAGCAGATAAAGAAAAATGCAGTCCTTCGGTCGGCGGTTCGGTGCGAGCGGGTACTGCGGCCGACGCCGCGGGTCACACGCGCAGCGCGCGCTTGCGCGGCGAGGAGGCGTAGGAGCGCGGCGCGCGGCGCTTGTGCGCGCGCGGCGTGTCGGGCTCGGGCGGCGGCGTGCCCGTCACCAGGTTGCGCACGTTGCCGAACGTCGCCTGGACCCCGATGGTACTCTTGAACCTTTGTACGCTTTTCATAAGTTCCTCGTTATCTTCAAAGAGCTCCTTGATCTATGAATAAGACAACTCTTTAAAATTGTGGTACTGCTGCGTTACTTACATTTATTATAACTACATTTTTTTTTTTTACACTGGTATATTATAGTGTGTCATGAAGACGCCTTTTAGGGTTCCGTTACCAAATGTCAAAAACGGAACCCTTATAGATTCGTCCTGTCCGTCCGTATGTCATAGCCATTTTACTCTGAGACTGTTAGCACCACACAGTTGGAATTTGGAGAGCAGATGTCTTCTATGAACCGCTACACAAAAGTGATAACAATTTACGAATAAAAAAAGGGTAGCAGCAGTGGCGTGCTCGGCATGAAATCGAGTCAAAGCCTTGAATAAACAACTGAAAATATTTAGGGGGGGGGGGGAATTGACCGAGAAAATCTGTTCCGAGTTCTGACATTGGTATTTAATAACGCCGGTTTTATTTTCCTATTATTTAAATATGCCTAAATATAAAATACAAATAGTGGTTATTAACTTTTCATATTTTATATACCGTCACAAAATTTCAACAACTAATTCAATTAAGTTGTCAGTATCAAGTAAATGATATAAGAGCCATCTATTGACTTAAATGTAGCAACTCAACTCTTCGAGTCAATTCGTAATTGTTTCCCTCGCTTTGTTAGAGATGGCGCACGAACAATAAATTGGTTTCCAACTACACATTATTGTAAATGTTTGTAATTACTCACAATGTAAACAGCCACAACTCAACTCTTCATTATTCGCTTCTTTACCTCGGACAGATGACAAACAACAAAGTACACAGAAGTCACCACGTATCTATTACTAGATAGATTTTCAAATTGTTTGAATGAGAGCAGCCGAACAGCCATTGAACACGCCAACCTACGCTGATCGACTAAAATGCACATTATGGGTTTTAGTTTTCTGAGAATATTCAAATCAGGCGTAGGTTTATTTAGGTGAAGTAACGAGATTATATTTTTCTGTAAAACTCAAAGTATTTATCTTGCTAAGTAGGTACCGATTACAGACACTTTAATCCTTCATAAGGAAAAATTGCGTTTCCGAATTAATTTTAGTGTTCACTTCAAAACAAAGTTAATTACGGCAATAACTAATCAAAAAACTTTAAATCCCAAGAAATCGAAAAAATAAAACCACAAAAAACAAATGCACCAGTTCCTAATCGCTCAAAACTAACTAAAATACGAACTATCATGAAATCGTACTTTGTACCTATCAAAATTCGCGCGAAGCGCATATAAATTGCGCGCATCCTCGGTGCGAACACACTTCTCTCTCAAACTTACACAGACTTACATGCACACATTCAAAGAAAAGCCCAGCTTTAAACTCTATACAAATTCTCAAATCAGTACCTACCAATGTTATCAATAACAGAGACATTTTGTTAGGAAAACTGAAAGGTCAGAGAAGCCAAATGCAAGCCAGTGGGTGAGAAAGAGAAAGCATTAGCGAGCGCGCGTAGGTACGATTGCGTACTAAAATTCTACGTTTAACTCTTTTTTTGTATAGTGTTAGAGCGAGCCAGAGTATCGCGGCCGGCATCGGAGAATAAGCGCGCGAATTTAAAATAATTTCTGTCATAGAGGACACAGTTGTGGAGATAGCGAATTTTGTTCTTGTTTGACAAAAAATTATGTTTTTGTAAAAATGTTTTTTTTTATTTCTTGAGTTTGATTTTTAGGCAAGCCCGGCTTTCCGGCTTGTAAGATAGGTTCGCCACTGGGTAGCAGCAGATACATGTAACTGAAGGTTGAATAAAAAACTTCTACGTATGTAACTGTGGGGTGTCTGTCGACAGCTCTTGAACAATTACATCGAGGTTCTTACAAGATAATATTGTTTGATGCTATGGACCCTTTGTGTGAGAGTGCAACACGTACTTGGCCGGTTTATTATCATTTAAAATCGATGGATCCGTAGATTTTTAGGGTTCCGTAGTCAACAAGGAAAGGAACCCTTATAGTTTCGCCATGTCCGTCTGACTGTCCGCAGCTTAGCTCAAAGACGTTTTGTACTAGAAAGCTGTAATTTGGCATGATTATACAGATTAGTTACGCCGATAAAGTGGTAAAATAAAATAATAAACAGTATTTTTTTTAGGGTGTCTCCTGTACCTATACATTAAGTGGGTATTTTTTTTCTCGCTTGCCTCATAGTGTGGTATGTCTTTGGATAGGTCTTTAATATATATAATAAAAATATTGCGAGTTTGTTCATATAATTTTTCGATTAAGGGATACGTTTGTTAAATATTAAGCTTTAAAATGAAAGTGTTTGTTAGACTCCAGACCACTTGAGTCTAACAAAAATTTAAAATCCAAAACCGGTACTAAATTGCTTGAATATGGTTTTGATTTTGTTAATAATGAAAATAGTGTGTTGAAAAATTATGTAATAATACCTCTTGTTCGTAATCTTTCAAGAGATCGTTAGCGAGTTGCACTAGATACGTGTTGATCTGGCCGCCGCGTGGGCTCAGCCGATTGTACAGCCTCAACACCGCCGGTACCAATACTTCTGCCACTTGTACCTTCATTTTCTGTAACAATGACATTCCTAAGTTTTATGTTTTCAATACACTACGATTAGGTTCAGCATGCAATGTATTTCACACACGTGGATTTTTTTAAAATTTATCACAACGTGTGCGGAAATAAAAATTTCTACAGATAACTATACTTATACTAAGTCCAATTAAGTTCAACGCAAAAAAAAACAGCGCCGACTATAGAGTCGGCGGTGTTTTTTTTTAAATCTTGGCAAAGAGATATGCGTCCTTACGGCGTAAATATTTTATGATTATTTAAATTGTGTTTATAAATAGAATATCATAGATAAACATGATTATTTAAAACATATATAAATAATCATGTGCAAATTAACATTTATTTATGTTCTAAATTCAAAAGTATTTGAATTTTTTATTTTCCATATTGGGCTGTTTAGCTGCTTCGTACCTTTGCTTCTCCATCACCCTGGCGAAAGCAAAGTGGGGAAAAAAAGCAAATTTAATCAGTTTCCTAATAATTCATGACAAAAATACTTTTCGTTATATTTTTTATTTCTTCGAAAGTGTATTGAAAAAACTCGTTTGATACACATGGACATTTGTTATGGCAGTTCTCGGCTCTATAACAACCTCGCCTGCGGCTCGGGTGTAAATTCCGCCTCGAATGCAAACAAAGTTTCCCCACTTATATCAAAATGTACTATTAACGATAGCGAAACGAATAAAATATCAGAGAACAATACTAACATGAGACACAATGTTGGTAGTCACCCGCTCTTGCAAATCTTCTAAATCGTTCACCTCGCCTTGCTTTTGCGATTTTTCTGTAACATAAATAATTATTAAGGTAAAATAAAATATCGAGGGTTTAGTAACCCTTAGTCAAGTTTTTAAACTTTAAGCCAGCTATGTAATGCGAGGCTTTAAAGGTATACTATACACTGTCAAACTTTATTACGATCATGTGTCATGCGCCTCAAATTGCTCGCTTAAGAATTTGATATCACCAAAGACAAGTCATTATGCAAAAAAAAAAAATAGATTTCCGGCCTAGATATTTCAGTTTATTCCTTACTCGGATCTGTTTTCCTTAAGTCACAAATAAAATAAAACAATTTACTGGGCAGCTTCATCCTAGGTCCGCACAGCAGTGTGATTGTATCCAGCAGTGCTGCATTCATCTCTGGAGGCAGCTCCTCATCCCCTTCGTCGGTAAGGTCGGCCGCATGCTCTAGTACTTCGCGAGCTAAGCGACACTGGATGTTCAGCTTCTGTACCAGTGTCATGCGTTGCAGCATCAAGTCGTATATCAGCTGCCGATCGTCGAACTTTATGTCATCTGTGAAACAGACATGCGTTGTGTTAGTTTGGTTGCTGCTCGAAAAATCATTCTTATACAAGGTGTAATTACACATACATAACCAGTCAGGGAGCCCACACTCTGGGCTCCCCTACCATGACAACCTACTACCCCCTAATGAACAAAAGTTGTTCAGTTTCATGGTCTGAGACACCACACGAGAGGTCTTGCGTTTATTATGTCACACCCTGTATAAGCTGTAGACAAAATCTTCTACAACGACACGTTTCGGAAATGTGTCGCTTTAGATGAATTTGTCTCAAACAATAATTGTTTGTGTAGATACCGGCTATTGATGGTGTATTCCGCGTTGACCCCACCGCCCGTGTCACCACCGGTGGGGCCAGCGGGAATTGATTGAAATAATTATAAATTGTTCCCGTTGGCGCCACCGTATTTTTTAACATTGCCTCATGCACATCATCATGCATTATAGAGTAGTAAGTTGTTGGTACAGTTGTGCTAGTTATGGGCGGGAATATACCCTATTAATAAATACAGTTTTATGAGTGGCTTATACAATTAAAGTTGTACTGATGGCAAAATCCCTAATTTTGAGAGCTTATATTTCGGGAATATGACGCTTTAGAAGATTTTGTCTCATACAAAACTTGATTGTCATCATTTATATGTTTTATATGCGTGGCTAATAAAATCAAAGTTGTACTGATGGTACCATCCGTGAATATATTCTAAATTTGATAGTAAACTATCTCGGAAACGAGATGCTTTTGAAGATTTTGTTTCTTACAAAACTTGTTTGTTCTGATACCAGCTATTGGTTTAAAGGTTCATTGCGTGGCCACTCCTTTGAAAAGGGACATTATTCATCAATTTAGGTTACCTTACACCCTGCAAACTGAAATAGGAGTCCTGCGCAGCGGAGCTACGTCGACTACGCCTTATCACCAATCTATTGGTTACCTGAGTCCTAGAATTATCACATTGATCGTATTGAACAACTAGTAATTCAAATTTGTATTTTCAAGTCGCCGTTTTATTCATTTGTACTCGCCCACTGTTTGTCGCCCACTTAGTTTTTCAGTAGTTCTATACAGTATTTTTGACACCTTTAATTTGAATTTATTTTCGCTCGTTTAGCTACTTCCTCTTTGAAAATAAAATAAAATGGCGGAAGTTAGGCAGGTCAAGTACTGAGTTAAATCAACACAGGGTGATTTTTCATATGTTCAAAGCCAAAGCCGAAACTGGTTAGTAGTAGTAAAGTGGTCAAAGGAATTACCTAGATTTTGGAGGAGCCAGAAGCGAAATCTAATGTTAATGTCGCTAACCATCTGCATACGGGTCCCAGACTAATTCCGGGGGTAACATTAAAAAACTGATTGCTGGGAAACAACAAAAATTATATCTTGACTTACTTTTTATTTGTGTAACTTATTTAACGACTTACTTTTGTGATCATGGTTGTAATACAGCACGCACTCGACGAAGTGATGATAGATGGCATCGACGGTGAGACCGCACGTGACGTAGTACTCGACCGGCTCACGCACTTCGCCGTCTCCATCCGCCAACAGGGCGCAATATCTTTCGGAAATAACCATCAATACTAACTTATTCAACAGGCGTTATTTTGATCTAAATAAAATTCACAGCCATTATGACCATGTTAAGACTTCATTATATCGCGTACCTTACTCTTAAGTAAGGTACGAAAGTGCGCCTTCTAAAATAAAACATTCACAAAAAGCGGTGTGAGAAGTAGGTACGTAGCATCAAAGGTTTTAGCGCGAACTCATGAGCATTCTTGTGACTTATGGCACCTTCTGCAGATAAGATGCATATCGCAGTCCATAGCTAGGCCTCTCTCAAACTGAGCTACTAGCCAGCCTCCGCATCCAGTCCGCCACAGCCACCTTTTCAAGGTCGTCGGTCAAACAAGATGAGGTGCATCCAATGCGTTAGCTAATACATGGTCTCCACTCCAGGACTAGTTTACTCCTCGGCCGACGGCCGTTCGACAAATACGCCCAGCCCACTGCCACTTCAGTCCGCTTCATCTGCAAGCCATGTTGGTAACTCTAGTTCCTATCTGTATAATTTCATCCGCTTTCTAGCGAAAATCACGGCGAAATTGGCATTACTTCTGTTCTGTTATAATGTAGATTAACTTACATAATTATCCAGGTATACATTCAGTCAAAAAAGTATCGGGGAATGGATGATTTGTTTATGGTTCAAAATTTAATTTTTGTTTTTTTGTTGTTGTCAGATTGGTACAACTGTTTTCCATTTTGGCGCGGAGTTTGAGTTGCATCTATCATTTAGATTAAATACAGTGCTGTTTTTAGTTAGATCATATCAAGTGTGTTTTGCGAATTTCATAATGGACATAAACATCGAACAAAGAGTTTGTATAATGTTACAGAAGGCTTACGGTGAATCGACTTTATCAAAAACACGTGCTTATGAGTGGTAAAAAGCGTTCAAAAGCGGTCGAGATGTGATGGAAGATTTGCCTCGTTCTGGTAGGCCATCAACGTCTTCAACTGAAGTTAACTTCGCAAAAGTGAAGGAAATAGTGACTAAAAATCTTCATTCAAGTTTGAGGGAGATAGCCGCTGAACTTTCTGTGTCTCACGAGTTGATCCGTACCATTTTAAATAATTACTTGGGTATGAAACATGTTGCCGCTCGGCTAGTCTCAAAAGTCGCTGAGGACATGCTTTGTTACTGGTGACGAGACGTGGGTTTACGAGTTTGACATGCAAACTAGTCAACAAGCTTCCGAGTGGCGCCTTCCAACTGAACCGAAACTGAAAAAACCACGCCAAAGTCGATCAAAAGTCAAAGTCATGTCGACTGTTTTCTTTGATTATTACCTAGACATATAATAATGTTAACATTTACACTAATTGATGTTGTATTAAAATTTAACGTTTAAGATGTTCTAATATTTGTATGCTATTTTATGGCGAAACATGTAAGTTCACAACCCTATTTCTAAGACCTTATTGTACCATGTTTTTACACAAATAAAAATTATTCTATTCTATTCTAACGCAGTGTTGTGCGGAACTCTTGCCGGTAGGTCAAACAGTTTTTTTTTTCTTAGCCTACTCTGTCCCACTCCTGGGCAAAGGCCTCCCTCGGGGGGGGGGGGGGGGGGTCAAACAGTAAATAAAGAATATTATTTGAGCGTTATGCGGTGTTTAAGAGAGCAAATTCGGCGAAAAACGCCAGATTTGTGGAAAGAAAATTCTTGGATTTTGCACCACGATAATGCGCCTTCGAACAAGGCCATCATAGTTAACGAATTGATGACCAAAAATCTAAAAATAACATCGAGCAACCACCTTATTCACCATTGCTCCGACCGACTTCTTTCTTTTTCCTAAACTCAAATTACTACTTCGTGGCACCCGTTTTCATTCGGTAGAAGACATGAAGGAGAATTCGCGGCGAGAACTGACCTCAATTCCGGAAAAAGCGTTTAAAACTGTTTTGATGATTGGATTATTCGTTAGCGTAAGAGTATTGTTTCTGAAGGAGCACACTTTGAAGGCGATACAATACCTTTGGAAGAATAAATAGCATTTTGTGTATTATTGATCGTTTCCCGGTACTTTCTTGACAGAGTAGTATATTCTCTTACCGGTAATAGAGTGGAGTGCGCAAACGCAAGAATCCGCCCACCAAGAGACGAGTAAGCTGGAACGTGCCCATGCGCCGCAACAACACGGGCGTATCCTTGGATAGGCAGTCGCTCATTGTGCCGAGCAGCGGCTCTACTATGCACGTGTACCTGAATTCATAAACCATGCGTTTAAAACTAAATCGGTTTCTAATAATAGGGGTTAAAGTATGAGGTTGCCGTTTTAACGTCACCTTCAATTAAAAATAAACCTAGTCCAAGCTTGATGTGCTGGCGTCTGTACATATGCTTTGCGACTAGGGTGCAGACATTTTAGTTAAAATCTTTTATTACATTTGTTACTGACATAGCTGATTAGTAGTGTGTATTACTAATATCATATATTATGGAATTATGGATCAAGGTCTGAAATAAAGTTTTTCTTTTTAAAGATATTGCATTGAAAAATCAGTTTTCCATATTAAGGTGAAAGCGCCAGGGCGGTCCGCCAAATTCATATTTTCTTACGTTTTTTGCAAGTTGCAGGTGTCAGGTTGTATGTTGATGAAAAATGAGACGGGCAAGTAACACGTATGCAGTTACAGAATTGCAATCATTAATACAACCCTCTTAACTCTAGTGTTACTGGCGCGACTAATTTTTCATCAACATACAACCTGACACTGATCTGTAAATTGCAAAAAACGCAAGAAAATTTGAATTTGGCGGGCCGCCCTGGCGCTACCACCTTAAAGGGTAAATCCCCCGTCAAAAATTGGCAACACTGAATTTTGAGGTAAGAAAATAAAAATATGGGGTAATCACGATTTCATGAGATTTATTTTTCTTTTTCCAATTAGTTAGGCCATTACTGCGACCATTTGATTAAAAATAGTAAAACACAAAGCTATCGAATAATTAAAAAGATCGAATACTTACGAGTGAAAGGACAATACGTCACGTATAGTCAAACGACAAACTTCTTGCGCATAACGATGTGCTCAGCCGGCACTCGATAAAGGACAAAAATATTTTTACTCTGTCTCTTTTATTTGCTAGTGACGTTAATATGTTCTTCTTTGTCTTGTGCAAATGCAATGGAAGATATCCAGCAGTCTATAGAATACTTTGTCTAAGCTGTTTTACAAGCGACAGTTGACAGATCGTTGTCATTGACGTTAATATTCTTATTTGAAATGCATTTTATCGTTCAGGTTCTTACGCAAAAGTTCGCAATTGGAAAAGACGATAACTGGTATGGCTACGTCAAGCGGTTCGACATACCTGGCACATATGTCGCTGAGCACAATGAGTGCGTTGACGCGCACGGCGAGCGGCTCGGACACTCGCGCCAGGAGCGTCGCGAACACGGGCGCCGACGTGGCGGCCGCGTCGCGTGCGCGGATGCACAACCGCCCCGCCCCCGCCACCGCGTTAGCGCAGCGGGTCTGGTCCCAGTCTGAGCAAGAATAGGATTCTACATCAACTACACCAATAGAGACAAAATTATGAAAGATGCAGGACAGTTAGCGATTTAAATAGGTCGCACGTCACACAACTGTGTTTTTTTTTAGTCTGACTTAGTTGTTTCTATAAAACATGAAATTCTCATTACGCTCACAATAAGCGAGGATAGATAGGAGAGGTGTCAGTTGTGATGGTATGGGCAAGTGATGTGGTAAATGAGAGAAATGTCGTGAGGAATGTTCTGAGTATAAGGGGGGCTATAAGAGTAGGGGAAGACCAAAGGAACGATGGATGGACTGTGTGAAAGATGATATGGCTAGAAAGGGGATGACTCATGAGATGACGAGTAATAGAGAAGTATGTAAGAAGGAGACATACTGCGCCGGCCCCAAATAAATTGGGAGACGGGCAGGAGAATGATGATGAACGAGACAGTAGCGGTGTACCTGGCGGCGGGTTGGCGACGTTGAGCAAGAGGCGCAGCAAGTCGGGTCCCGGGCGCACGGGAGCTGTCAGCGACAGGTCGCTCGCGCGCACGGCCTCCGCCACGTCGCGCGTCACCACGGCGCGCCGCTCCGCTGTCGCACAACACACGCCACTGTACTCCCCGACGTCGGCAGGACCCAATCGGCGTGGATGTAGTGTAGGTACAGTCCTTTCACAGATATGATATTTGTTGAGTTATTTTAACTCTGAGAGCAGCAATCCTACAAAAATCTTATTATGTCGATAATTAGGAACGCTGCGATTTGGACACTGATGCAAAGTAAATGTGAAAGGACTGTACACTACACCCACGCCGGTTATCCTAGTCGTTCAGCTAGTTTCACGACCCGATGACAGTTCGCATGAAAGTCGCGGTTGTGATTGCTAAATCAGTTAGGTCAAAGGTCCACAAACTTGTTTGTCTCTTGGACAGTGGTCCAAGTCACAAACAATGGTGGTCCAAATCACAAACAACTTTGTGGACTTTAGTTACGCATTTAACCCGTTCCAGGTCCTCCGTCCCGTTTCAGGTACTCTCAAACTGCTTATATAATATGGATTTCTTGCAAATTCATCAACTTCAAATATGTTTTGACGGCTGGTATTCTACCTCGTTGGTCTAGTGGTCGCAAGCGCAACTGATCAGTATAAGTCCAGTATTCGATTCTCAAGTCGAGCAGTTTTATTGGATTTGTTCACCAGGAATTTCTTAGTAGCCGCCACGGAGTCTAGATTTTTGCGCTGACAATAGGCTGATAGGCTCGCTCCCTATTATATGGGACTTAAAATTAACTGGCGAAAACCTCTATCTACCTACTATTAAATTTATATTTTTCCAAAAATAAAACAGCCATCTGCTAAATTCATATTCATCAAATGCGCGAACTGTCAAACGCGCAAAGTTAAAATAGTCGTTAAGTTTCTTGAAATTTTCCGAAAGTATGAGGAATATCGAAAAATACCGATTTTGATGACAACTAAAACTGCTTCATTAGATTTTTGAAAAATTAATATTCCTAGTCAGGAATCGAACCCATTGATATCGGAAAAAAACACACGCTGTGTTATTACACCATTCGATAGTGTCACTAATCAGGATCATATTCTGGGAAAGAACTAAATATTAAATCATTAATATATTAAATAGGACCCAGTATTATGGGCAACCATTTACATCTTATGGAGCCCCTATTTTTTCGCTGACATGGACCACTTTGTGTATCAATGAGCTAGGCAGTCAACAAATAGCTCAAATAGCAATAGTGTTTGCGAGATTTTCCAGCAAATCTTTTGACAACAGTATCGATATATTATAAGACATTGTTTTTAAGAAAACTAAAACCAGAGGCCTTTTACCCAGAAATACATAAAAAAATATTAGTTAGTCATATGTAACCTATTATTTTCTACTTACCCATCTGCATCATCTCGGTAGCCCATGTTAAATTATCAGGATTTAGTTGATATGCCAACTTTATGCTGTATATTCGACTTGCTGCAAAAAAAAACGTTTACGGCTATACAACCTTTGTTGACGATAAAAAAATCGTAAAAAGTACATATCAGTGTACGGGCAGTCCCACGGCAGTTCTTGAACCACGAAATAAATTCGCTGCTCATAGACATTGACCTCCGTTTGACTGTAAACTATTGGACTAATGAATAATTGGAAAAAAAATTAGTCGCTTCGCGATCAATCAGACGGCTTCTTCCCGCTGATCTCAAACGATCTTTCACGGAGCAACTGCCTATCTCACATTCACAACCCTGGTACCTACTGGGCGACAAGACATCGCATGGTAGGACTGGCTGTCAGACTGTCAGGTTTTAACCAAACGTCAATAGTAGCATAGTGCTGAATGGTTCTATTGGCCATAGTTAGAACTAACGCCGCCATCTTGTTCTTTCAATACGATTTCCACAGCTAATTTCACAAACTTTTAACAGCGCCAATGTCATTAAAGAGCCAAAAGAAACATGCTGAAGTATATAATAAGTAATAGTGACAGACTATTATGTCGCGCCTCTGCAAGACGCTGCACGAGATGGTTGAGCAGCTCCGTTTTCTCGGTTGCGCACATGAACCGCGACCACGAGCCCAGCAGTTGTAGTGTCAGCTTCATCAGGCGCAGGTCGCGAAACTAAAACACGAGCATGCAAATCGTAAATACACAGAGCGATTCTTTTAAGTCGGGCAACAAAAGAAATCAGTATCCATAAACGCCTGGAAGAGCTACTGGTCAATGAAAGAGCGATTCGAGAGCGATTTACCCCTTTCCCTTAGGAGGCCGTCGAAATTTGCTGATATCGCAGATTTACGTGATTTGACAGTTAAAATACTGTGTTTATTTAAACTATACAGGGTGTAAACGGACCCTTCACGTTGCCGTCAACCAAGCATTATGTACATCAAACTAAGTAACTATACACAAAAATTATTGCTGAGATACGACTTTCACCCCATAGATGTATGTATATGTGCAGTTAAAAATAAATGAATACCTGTTCGCTGTCGCACAGCTTGTAGTAGTAGTCGAACACGAAGCCGAGATCGGAGTAGTCGACATGAGGAGCCACGCTCGTCAGCAGCAACATACAGTGGACGTCTCGCTCGTCGTTCAGCGCGCCCAAGTGCGAGCTCAGTATGTCCACTAAGCGATGGCTGACGAACGATCATTATTCATTTAAATAAATGCCACAGTTTCACACATCTAAGGTCAACCATAAAATTGCTTTTCCACCCTATTATTTATGAGCTATCTCCAAATTTTAGTTCAAATTAGAGGACATTATCGTAAGAAAATTACCAGGCATAATTTAATTTGTCAATCGAAAATAATTATAAACATAATATCTCGTTTTCTTACAATATCATAATCATAACGATGGTTATAGTTATGGCTGATAATTGTCCACTCTGTTTTAAGGTAAAAAGTCGGAGAGCTATAATTAACTTACTTAATGCACTTCGCCGACTTTTTAAGCTTATGACAGCTTTTCTGTAGATGCGCCATCTTTTTCCGGCGCGCGATTCCTGCGAGAAACATCCAAGGCATCGGATCTTCGCATCCCGGCGCTGTAAACTTGCACAATCGATCGATCACGAGTTTTTCTATTAGACCCAACACCTGTTCCTGTACCTGGGCGAAAAAAAATACACATTTAACAGATTCACTTACCGACAAAAAGGATTTTCGTGTAACAAATGCTTGCTGATAAATTCACTGTAGTACTCATATATTCACTGAGTAAGTACTTTGTACGGTTGACTAATCTGTAGGGGGGATGTCGGGAAAAACTCCACCCTCTCTACAAGGGTCTCGTGTGATCGATGATCCCTTATGACGCCTATTGGTTAGGTAGACTATCAGGAGTCGTCAGAGGTCGTACTAAAATCATAGCCGTAGTACTAAATTCACATCATAATCAATAGCTTTCAGCGGAAAATAGAATATACGTGTGTCCAGGATGGCCTGTAATGTTCTTTCGGACATGCACGGTCCCCATGTGCTGATGGTAGTTTAATTAGCGGGGTAGTTTCAGTGGGGCCTCACACTTTCCTGTCTATGTCAGACGGGTGCCGTAAACAAAAACAGGTCTCCATTAACTACTCAAAACTAATCCAAGTCCTTGGATAAGGACCTTATTTGTTAAAAAAAAACCTGTCCGATCCGAAAGGGGCATAATTATGTATACCAATGACATTACCAACATACAATATTTATGAAAATAAACATATGAATGACTTTTAAAACCCTGATTGTTGTGCCCAAATTACCACCATTTCTAATACCCTAACGGAACGGACAGTTTATATTAACATATTATATTTATAAAATGGATACCTTGGCCTCTGGGTCAGAGATTTGAGGCAGGGGCCCGTCGAGGAAGGCGTCAAGAACAGAGTCGCTGGGTCGCGCCGTCAGCAACTCGGCAAGACCGGTAATGGCCGATTGACGAACAATGATGCTCGCATCACGGCACAAGCTCACCAGAAACTATTTACAAACATCGCGTTAAGGGTTAAATGAATGACAAGATCCGAAACCCTGTCACTACACAAATACGTAAAACATGGAATAATAATTGTGTTATACTGGGCATTGCGTATCTATCCTAAAATTCTCGGCATCTGTGTAGTTTAAAAAACATCCTATATATTTTCATCTCGTACGCACGACGATCAATCAAACTATATAAAATCCAAATTAAGCTGATCTCTCACTGTACGAGAAGCTCATACAAAGCGAGGTCAGGTTATACTGGATATGTATAACTTGATGTCGTGTGGACCAGCTTAAGGCCTATTTCAGAGCGAGACCGGCGCCGATTGCGTGCGTGTTCACAGTTCAACGTGCGCCAATCGACTCTTCGGGACACGCTCGACCAGTGTTACCAACTCTCAAAAATATTTACCCCTAAAGTTTTGTCAAAAACCCCTAAAATCGCCTTAATTATAGAGTTATCCCCCTAAAAAATTTATAAATTACACAGTACAAACCAAAATCAAAATACCAATCGTCGTAAGAATATTCTTAACCTACTTTTTTGGCGGTATCCTATCTGACATAAGCTAATGTCAAACATACGTTCAAGTTTAAAAAATATAGATATGAACACAACAATAACCGCCAATGCACAGACAATAAAATGACCGCCAGTGGCGCTAGTATTGCCGCCAGTCACCACAGAGTGGTTGTAGAATTACGTACTAAATGTCGTTATAAGTCGCTAGGTCAAGAAAAAAGTATTAATATTTTCAATTTAAAAATATTAAAGAGTGAAAAAATCCCTA
This sequence comes from Noctua pronuba, assembly GCA_905220335.1. Lineage (NCBI taxonomy): Eukaryota > Metazoa > Arthropoda > Insecta > Lepidoptera > Noctuidae > Noctua > Noctua pronuba. The sequence continues at coordinate 10,334,670 of LR999903.1, read as the reverse complement.
AAAATACCCCTAAACATTTCAGACCCCTAAAAAAATCCCATTTCACTTTTTTACCCCCTAAATCTGGGGGGAAAACCCCTAAGTTGGCAACCGTGCGCTCGACCGGCAGAAAATTTAGCCGAAGTCCGCGCGTGTCTCATGCGGCGGTTGACGCAACAGCCATTAACAATTTAGGATGCGTTCAGAGCGAGACATGTGCCGGTCGTGCTTTCCATCAGGCCGAGATCTATAAACCATACTTAACTTAGACATGTCCCGGTCTCTGTCTCGAACTTGGTAATTTGACAGGTGAGCGACAGTGACAGGAATATCGCTGAGCAGCAGTAAGTGCTTAGTTACGTTTATAAATCTCGGCCTCATTTCCATCAGATTGTAAACTAGACTATGTCATGTAACATTTCTTGATAAAGCTATTATTTATGAAGTTATTAGCCATTTCTTTTTCTTTTTGTATGGAACTGTACATTTATTTTAATTTTATTCCTTATTCTTAAGCTAAGCTTTCTTTAGAAATAATAATAACGCCTAATGCTGCCAAGCATTAAGCGTGATAGTTTAGTTCTGAAGGCATGTTATATTGAAAGCAACTAAACACTTTTATAAAATTAGAAGACAGGGAATATATAGGTGGAGCTCAGAGGTCTGACAGTGCACGTCATGACGTAAAAAATATTATTATTTAGTAGGTTCGTTGTAGTACTCACCGTAAGCTCTCGCCGCGTGGGCGGTGGCGCGTCCGATTGGGCTAGTGCCTGCTGCAGCAGGCCGGCGGCCGCCTTGCGCACCACGGCGCGGTCGTCGCTAGTGTTGCGCGCCGCCACGGCCACCATGCGCGACACCTCGCCCGAGCCGTTCAGGTCCTGCAACAAGAAACCCGTCCACTTAGCTGGAGGATGCTGTTGGTAAACATTTGTGAAATTTTCTGTGGAAATTGTATTGAAAAATCAAGCTAGCGGCGTTAGTTCAGACTTCAACCACGCGCCAAAAAAAAACCATTACGCACCATTGCCTGCACCGAGTGTACTAACTACGCGCTGATAAAGAATCTCTGCGTGCGTAACGCTTACCTTTATAGCATTCATCAAAGGCACGTGTTTACTGGTGAGGCACTTTGTTAAAATAACTATGGAGCGCGTGCGTATCGTGGCCGAGTCGTCGATCGTCCGATCGAATATAGCACGTAATATCTTCCGGTGCATCACTTTATGGCTGCGTTGCCGTACTACTGCTTGATCTTCACCTTCATTCATCATATCTGGCTGTAGAAATAAACAATTAATTAAGTATTTTGGTATCTATAGGACTCACTCACACAGGACAAACAATAAAAAATATATAAATCAAATCATTAAAATCGTCACTTGCATTTGGTCAACACACATACATACTATAAAGGGTGTAAAAAGACCCTTAACGAAGCCGAAAGGCACTTGTTCTCCCTATCATTGCGATCATTTTTTTGTTCTAGACCATACCTGGGAACCTTCTAGTTTCAGAGATATTGGAGGTCAAAGTTCCAATTTTTTCACACATTTTTTTTTAAATACCACTTTTAAAGGTTTTAATTTTACTTTAATTAAATCGATGACCCGTTTACTATTCAAAGCATCCATCAGCACTAAGTTTTGAGTGCGTTACATTGAGTTTAACCGTAAAACGTGATTTTTCACCCCAAAAAAAAAAGTCGTTTCCCAGCAAAAATTTTTGCGTAAAGTTACTTAGTTTGATGTACATAATGCTTGGTTGACGGCTTCGTGAAGGGTCCGTTTACACCCCGTATAGGCTGACAAACACATTACCCTCCTCAGTCGGGGAAAAAGAAAACAAGAGAAATAGAACTGAGAGAAAAAAAAACTAAAGCATAAATTAAACTAATGAATAGATTGTTTACGAAGGCAAAAAGCCCTATCAGTATTATCTGTATTTTCATGCTATGTTTTGTCCGCAGCTTCGCTCGCGTTATTGTCGAAATCGAGAATCATCAAGTATTTTTTCTTGTTAGCGCGCTCGATGGCTGATCATTTCCAGACCATTCTATTACGTACTTAACTATACCTACTTACTAACCTCATCTTTTTCTCCCTCGGGAGCATGTTCGGGTCAATAACCGAAAAATAATAAACATGTCAAGGTAATTGCGACACCGCGCTCTAGGTATGCCTTGAATATTTAATTTTTATGTATTACCTAAGTAAAACAGTCAGTACCTCTCGGGTAGCACATCGGGCGCGAATCAATCTCATCTCATTACTTTTAATCGTTATCCCATTTGTATTTCTGAAATATATCTATCTTTAATCTTAGTTTATCTTAATCTCACCTATAGTTGTAAATAAACCGTTTTAAACCAAAATCCGTGGTTTAAAATCGGTTTAAAATTGGTTTAAAACCACGACCACGTGGGCCGTACATTGATTATAAATTATTTTAAAAGGCTTATTGAAATCATTTAGCATTTTTATTAATATATGTGAAGTCATATATCATACTTATACTACTTTTTAGGATTAGACAGATTGAAAACAATCATGAAATGCGTGTTTATTAAAATATAACGGCAATGCCGTATTTTTATTTTGCAATTTGCTACCAAAATCGTAACGTAGGGTAGGTATGAGGAGAGAGAAGAAAAAAGAAGAAGAAGAAAATACATTTATTTGGCACATGCCACAAGTGCACACAATAAAAACAAAACAAAAACATTTTAAACCAAAAAGACGGTTTAAAACCAAATGGTTTAAAACCCGTTTTGCATCTATAATCTCACCCCAACCACGAACAATATTGCTTGGAATTATTTCTTTCAACAAGCCTCACACTTATGCTACGATTTATAAAGATACTGGGAGTCAAGCCATCATTCACGGTAATTTGTACATACCGGTGCGTGGACGTTGGCTTGTTCGTTGACTATTTGGTCACCATTTGGTTGTGGTTCTTGGTCATTACTGCGGCCAGCAACTAAAAACATGTAATTTTCTGTTTATAAAGTACCTAACATCTACCATCTCATTTCGAATTCTGCCTGTTCTGAATCTGTTATCCTTGTATGCTTAGCAAGCGTTCATTCTGATCAGGAAACGTTAATAAGCAAAAGTTTAAAAAAGTCAAAGAAACATACTGAAATCCTCTTGTTCTTCTAGTTCACTGCATAACAATTTAGCCAGCATCTCCTGTAATTCAAAGTAGTAGTGATATAGAGCACAGCACTAGGACACTAATGTGACACATTTAGAAATTTAATGAAGCCAAGCTTTTGAAATTGAACATTTTTTATGGAAAAATTTAATCAAATAAAAGTAATATTAGCCTTTAAATGGTAAAAAAATTAAAATTCACTCCATTCACGCCAGTGACATTTTGCCAAAGGTGGTAAATAATTTTTGTGGTTGACTATACATAGTTGTAATAAATCTAAGGGTCAGTACACAGAGACGCGACGATGCTGGCCAGTGGTTTAGCGATGCGCAGCGCGCTGCCGCGAAAAGTATCGTGAAGTCGCTGGCAGCGCAACGCCTAGCTGCGCAACGAGACGCCGCCGTGCCTACTGGCGAAGCACCGCTGCATATTTTCTCAATAAAATGTATATCTTTTTGTATAGTGTAATAAAGTTAGATTTTGTACTAGTATCTTAAAAATTGCGCGCCGCGTTACGTCTCTGTATGAAATGACCCTAAATGGTATTGATACATACTACTGCTATCTGACGATGAGGTAGTTTAGTAGGTTGCCAACTTAAATCTATCAGCCATATAATAAACTCTGTATAAGCTGACTGAGGTAGAGTGCTCATCATGCCAACGACTAATTTCGACCGCGTCTCGCGAACATCTGCACGTTCCTGTTAAAAAAAATAGCAGTAATGTTATGTATTGTGTAGTTTATTGTACGGAGAGGTATTTTGTAATGGTGGTTTTCAAGATGAGGAGATCTGACATGACAAGTAAGGAGCTGTGAAAAGAGATGGGTTCCATGAAGAAGAGCAGCTCCGCATCAGAAATAGAGACCTGTGTAGCTTAATCCAGGAAGTGGTGAAGTGGTATGGACATGATTTATGGTTTGAGTATTTGAAATCTGTTATAATTTTTCAATTCACAAAAACAAAAACTTACTTCTACTAAACTAAGTGTGTGTGGCCTATTTAGGTTGTTTCTTCGAATTTGATTGAAAATTAGAAATAATATTTCCTCTAACTTACCAATCCATCTGGACTTGTACACAGATGTTCTAAAAGAGTTATGTACGCATTCAGTGCTGGCTTGCCATGTTTGGCCAGCAGCAGTAATGAATACGTCACATAAGAGGGTCCAATATATTTCTGGAATAATAAGAAGAAATAAATTAAAGTTGAAAAAAAAACATGCTTTTATTAAAAACAAGAAGAAGAAAATTAGGTTTATCTATCAACTTTGTTATTTTTCATTTTGCGAAAGTTTGTTTTAGTAAATATACTATTAGGATTTTGAAATCTTAGAACTATAAAATAAAAAAACTACTTACATTAGTATGCCGGCTGTCCAAACATGAGTTGACCAGCTTGGGTAAGATACATTTGAAAAGAAATGTTATTGCATTTTCATCGGTTGCCCCCGTTGCATCACATAATAAAGTATGTATTATATCATATACCAGCTTAACTATGCGTGCAAGTATTAACTTGTCTGTAAAGATAAAATTAAATACTTTCTTATTGCATATTTTTGACATGATTAAAGTGGATCAACAATCAATAAGTTTACTATATTTGCACCGCTTGAGGCTGTCTGCAGCCCCAGCATAGCATGATGAGCTAAAATGATGGGATGGCGGTAGAGTATCCACACATGTTGCATCCCACACTAATGGCCTACCACTCTTCCGTGGAAACCTGTTAAACCTTTTTGTAAAGAAACAGATTTCCAAGCAGCTTTATATGTCAAAGCATGTGATATGCAAAATTATGTTTTGATTTCATCGGCCTCTGGCTTTAAATAATAACAATGCCATCCAGTATTTTGCCTGTTGATTAATTTCAAAGTGGACCGAGGACATGAAAGCTCATAAACAAATACTAGAAATTTTGCAGAGGCAGAGTCCTCCTAATCATAATTATCTCAGTATCAAAGTAAAATATGTAAAAGAATCAAGCAACACTCAGCGTCTTAGCCAAGAACCTGTCTCAAATAAGTTGTGAAAATACTAACTGAGAAAGTAAAGCCCATGTGGATGTCAATGGAATATCAATTTACACAAGAAATAGCTATTTAGCAGTATGCAAAAAGAGGAGGACTAACAAACACTAAGAACGCAAAAAAGACATACTTCGTTGTCGGACATCAGATTTTTTTTAAAGATTTCATTATTATGTTACCCATAATAGTTTTATAGTAATTACTTGTTTAGTTATATCACAAACTTTACTTACCCACATGTAATTTGTCAACAACAGCATAACCCGTTACATCTACTAAATTACTTAAAATTTCTTCGAAATTCAAATCATTGGGGCTTAGTTGTAAATGTTTTGCAACAACGGTTAGGTCTGCTACAAATTCTGACAGTTGCTCCAAAACAAAGTTGACTTCATTCGTGAGATCTCTTGCGTTGAAATTACTTGCTTCATCACACATTTCTAATGGAAACCGGAGGCATGCCAGCGAATGAGCAAATAATTGTGAATGATAGATATGGTATGCTTTGCATCCAGGGATTGTCAACAGCTTATAGTAAACTCGAGATGCTAATAAAGCATTGTTTCTATATTCTTTTGTATGCACATTTTTGCAACCGTAATTTATATAGTATGCTAAAATAGCTAACACTTTTTCGTGTTGTATCAATTTCGATAACGAAGCCCAAGTCTTTTCTTCAGTAGGTATTGCTTCCGAGTTCAGCCATGAATCAGTCGACATTATTATATCCTCAAATGTTGAGCTCAAATCAAGAGATTCTATAGCACTCTCATATTCTGGCGGCAAGTCACAAAACTCAAGAAATTCAGTTTGATAAATCGCTTTAACCCAGCCATGGTCCAGGTAGTCTAAGCCAAGGTTCTTTAATTGATCGACTAGAGCCATTGCAATATTTGTAGGTATCACCGGTATCACAAAACTTTTAGTTTTCTGTTGTTGTTGTTTCCCATTATCTCAATGTATCAACAACATTCCATCGGGAACGCAGTATTTAACTAGGCACCAAGTTACCAATTGATCGGTAGGATAAACTAAACTTATAGATGAAAAGTCTAGCCCGACCGATGGTAGAGTATTAATTTTCTGTGATTATGGTGAAACCAAAGAGTACTTAGAATAATAATTATACCACAGCTTTGTTGATAGACCTATCAACAAAGAGTACAAAATAAAAATACTTGTAGCTATCAAAGAGTAGATAGAAGACCGAACTTTGCTTTGCTTTTTTTTTATTTACTCCGAAGGAAAGCTTGGGCTATAGTCTTTTGAGTCAACCATATTGTATTGTAGAGTAGAAAAAGTAAAAAATTACTTGTAGGTTTTACTTTTTTTACTCTAGTGCAAAATAAAATTTCTTATTTTTTTAGGCTCTCTTTGACTATTTTTCAGGAAAATTTAGATATTATAATAATTAGATAGCCTCGGCGTTTACCCTTGCAATAAGAACATTTGCACCTCCCTTATTATTATTATACTCTTTGATTTACACGTATCTAGGTCTCTTAGATTCGAAGATTTATATGGTGCAGTACGGTACAGGCATGATGCCCGTTCAAAACGTTTTCATACATAATCTATGTAGGCAACGTGTCGTGAATTACACTCAAGCGGCGCAGGCACGCTGTTATTTCTTTTCGTTATAAATTCCACGCCTGCGCTGCGCTTGCGCCGCGACTACACGTTACGCCGTTTCTGTATATATCGCGCCTTACTATCATAACTTCTTTTCTTAAAAAAAGTGGGTAGGTACACGATTCCACACCGACAAATAACACAAAAATGTCAAAGTTTCAAATACCTATGAATTATCGAGAAAAACTCTTGTTTAAATGTACAGAATTTGTTTTCTCATAAATTATAATTTCACTATTCTAAGTTGATGTGTTAACCGAAATACACTATTTCTTTCAAAACGAAGTGTATTTTTTGTAAAAAAAAATATTTGGTCACCCTATTAGAAAAAGATAAACAGCCGCCTCAGGTAAAATATCTCTCATGTCACGGTGTTCTGGTCCTGGTAGAGGGCTCAGTCCAGTTTGTATACTCCATGGTTCAATATTATCTTCTGTGTTAAACACTGGTGTTATCTGTGGGTATTACCGGCAAGGAAGGAACATTATGGTGTTTTCATTGTATCCTGTTGTTCAGTCCTGTCCATAGAGTAAAGTAATATAACGGGTATAGAGAGCCCGCTCGCACAATTTTTTGAAGACAGCTAATGTCAATTGATCGGATAAATAGCGCCATCTATTATTTGCATCCACAAACTTGCGACATATATAGCTATAACTAGCTATAGGTACTACTTATGCATTAGTGCACCTATACTTTAAGCTTCCTCACTGTTTTACTTGTTTTTGAAGTTGATAAAGTTTTACATCATTTTACTTTTTCTATTTACTAAGTAACAAAATCATAGTAAAACTTTATCAAATTAAAAAAACAAGTAAAATAGTAAGGAAGCATCAATTTCAAAAGGTACACAGTGGATATATAAAAAAACAACTTTTATTTTATAAAAAACTTATTTATTTATCTTGTGTTTATTTTATAAGCTTGCGCCTCTGCTTTAATTTCATCCGCACCATGATATGTGATTTTGCCAGACAAAATCCGGTTTGTTGAACAAGTCCAACTATATGAGCACATTAATACTTGGGTTTTCAAAATAATTCGTACACTTCACTACGGAGTCCTGTCCGGACTTAACACAACGCGGATCGGCGGATTAATTTCACGAAGAAAGGCACAAACACTGAATGAAAACTACAAACAAGCGCAAGCGCAGGGTACAGTCGCCATATTATTTGAATTTTGACCTGACAATTTGACATTTGACAATCATTACCAAATCAATAATTCAATGTGTTGCTATTGTAATTATTACGCAGATTGTAATCTACATAAATATTTGCAAATAATTATAATACGTGTTAAATAAAATGATAAGGTAATGAAATTATATTTCATTTATTAAGTTTTGAGTCACAAATTATATCAGGATCGATGGTGTCGCCGGTTTCGCCATCTGTGGTGACATAAGGTAACTAATTGTTTTGGATGCAAAAAACAGATGTCGCATTTTGAAAGAAATTACCCCAAATCTGTCGATATATGGAACTGTCCTACCCCTGGTCCTGTCCTGTCAGTGGGTAGTGGCTGTCAGTTGAGTCGGAAAAAAAAGAAATTTGCGGATACATTTTTTTTTATTAGATTGTATTTATTTGTGAATGTGATGCTTCCACAACAAGCCAAAAATCACTAATTTGCCGCTGTGTCTATAAATAGCTTTCACCATATTATACAATCGTAATAAATATTAATCATTATGACAACGCGAAAACCAATAAATTGGTTTCTGACTGATACGGGTCGAAAGTTTTCGTTTGCTGTAATTACAGGAACTGGACTTGCTTGTACATTAGCAAAATACGGACCGCATACTTTTTTTTTAGAAAAGTACAAAAATTTCGTGCATTATTACAGGTTAGTTGGTACCAACAGCTGAGCAGTATCAAATTCATGGCAACAAAATTGTTTACGATATTGTAGATTGTCTTGTGTTGTTTTACAGCAACGGCCAGCCGGCTCTTTTACCGAAGGAACTTAGCAACAGATACTCAAAATGTCTGGATATCCTGAATATATCGGATGTTCAACGAAAACTAATTGTGCCATTTAGTGTTTTTGGATATGACTTATTTCATGCTGGTAAGTTTGTGATTAAATAGTTTATAGATGCAAGTTATCTGAATATAAGAAAATTGTTCCTAAAGTTACAATTTATCCATCTAGGGAGAAGGGTAACAATCTGTTTTAAAACTTTTTGATGAAAGTTAAAATAAACCCTTTTCAGGTTAAATTATTATACAATCACTCACTTAAGGTAAATAGTAACACATTAATATGTGTGTTGTGAAGGTTTCAAATGTTTCAATGGTTAACTAACATGCTTAAACATAACATCATACCTGTAACCCCGTAGGTCATGGATACATGGTAACCATTTGTGGGTTGATGTTCGTATAACTGAAAACTTCATTATCTGGGTACATTATAGGATGGTAGTCAAGAAATTACTTAAGCTCCATCGCAAGAATAATCTAGTGTTAATTACATTTTATAAGTAGAATTTTATAATACCACTTTTGTTCCAGGTAGTATGAACTCAAAGTTTGGAGTAGCAGTTGGTATTCCAGTGAACTTTAAATACAAAAGCTTAGCTGATTTAGAAGCAGATGATATTCAGGTGATTATCATTTTTCTTAAAATTTTACAAGATGTGCAAGTTTTCCATAATTTCATACAACTCCAGGAATTATAAAAAAAAAACATATGTTTTAAGTAAAATACTTTGCTTGAAAAAAAATCAAGTAAAAATATAGTCAATAAACAACCTAAAAAAGGGGGTTATCAATTCAGCCAGTATGTATGTCATAATGTTGAAATTGCAACAAAAAACGTAGTTATCCCAGTGTATGTTTGTCTGTGTATTTCTCAGAAACTAGAAATCAGATTGCAATTATTCTTTTTTTATTGAATTAAGTATATGAACTCCTTACTTACTAACTTGGTTTGCAGTTCTTTTAAAAGTTTATTGGGCTCTAGCTTATCCATTTTGAAACAACTCAAAATGGAGAAAATCCAAAAAAAAATTGCAACAAACAAAATACAACCGATTTCCAAAAGATCCCTAAAAACTGAAAACTAACTTAGTCCCAGTCAGCAGTCCAGTAACATTGACAGCCCATCGAAATATTCGCGCAGGTTTATAATTTTTTTTTAAATAAAGTTATAAAGGAATTGCAATTACTTTTAGTGCACCAAAATATTGGTTATATGATAATAACTACACAAGTGTCCGTTCGCGCAAATGTCCATTCGCACAGCTGGTGTCCTTTCGCGCATAAGTCCATGCGCGCAAATGTCTTTTTTGCGCAAATGTCTTTAAAAAAAAATCCTTATCATTGTTACAATTTTGCAAAAAAAATGTTCGAAAACTAGTGATCATGAATTTCAATAATAACTATCCGAAAAATATATTTTTTATAACGTCATTGTATTGTTCCTGGAAATAAGAATAAATATAAGGGTCGAATTGATAACGTCCTTTTTTTGAGTCGGTTAATAGGCAGGTAGAGAAACTTTAGCATCATCTCACACATACGATTTGTTTTTGTTTTTGCTGTGAATTTCTGAGTTTTGCACAAGCAGACTATCGCCTTAATCTCTGAAGTTGGTGACAAATCTAATAATTTATCAAAACTCATGTTAATGAACATATTAAAATCGATAGTAGTCTGAACTGAAAAAAAATTAACCTTTCTAGACCAGATACTTGCGACTTAAAAGTCGTGCTTTCAAAAAATCATACATTGGTGCAGATAAGTTGGTCAGTGGGTCGTCTTGATAAGTTTTATTTCAATAATGATAGTATTGTTGCCTGGAGAGATGGGCAACGATTGTCACTCACTGGACGGCTGTCGGGAGAAATCGCCGTCGAGGTAGACCGCGGGGAAGATTGCGTGACGATCTTATCTTGATTGCGGGGCGAACGTGGCCAGATATGGTACAGGATAGAGAGATTTAGAAGGAGTAAAGGGAGGCCTTTGCCCAGCAGTGGGATACTCAAATAGGCTAACAAAAATTAAAAATGATAATATAAGACAACCAACAGTTGTAATATAGGTATCCCTTTTTTATTTTGAGTGGGTATACCATAACGTTCATGTCATTTTCTATTTCTCCTCCATTTTCTATTTGTCCTGTCACGATTTTGTTTACAATAGGCGTCTTTGTACAACGATGCATTGGTTCGCTTATTAAAACCCTGCCTATTTGTTCAAGATATTTATCGAATAAGTAAAAACATCATGTATAAATTTCAGGTGAACCAAAAGAAAGTCGACTGGGAATCAGAAGCTGGCAAAAAATTGGCTGATGCTTTAATACTTCCTGAGAAAGTTCAAGAGTTTGCTATATGTAGGGAAATCATGATGACACAGAATAACAAGATAATGTATGAAGCTGCATACCCATTCACGTGCCTATTTCTTGCTTATAATCTTTCACAATATCTTAATAGAAGATTAAACTTATATGCAGCACCTCCATTTGTAAGAGGGGTATTATACTCAATAATAGGCTTGTTTGCATCAGGTACATATTTTCTCATGAAAGATATGACTGAGGTTCATTATGAAGTAGACACTGACAAGAGATTGTGTGAACTTGGTCCTCAATATGTTGAAAGTGGTAAAATATTTTATGAAAAAATTTTAAAGAGAAATCAAGCCCTCAGGGAATTGATGGGGAGTGAAGGAGAAAAGAAATACAGTAAATTGGGAAATGAAAATTTTGGCATACGTCAACCCCGTATAGCGCTAATTCATAGGAAACAATATTTTGAAGAAAAGTTAAAAGAACTAAGTGCTTCCGTAACTACAAACGATGCTGAAACATTAGATTAAAAGTTGTATAGGTATTGTTTATTTATCATTTTATAGTGTATCCTTGTTATGCTTAAGATGGAATAGTAAGAAATAAATGTTTTCGTTAATTTGCGTTATTATTTTAAGTATTAGAACCATGGTTAAATTGTTATCCGGCTAGTGTCCGGTATTGTGTAGAATGGCGAATGTGTAGGGAAGAGTTTCGTGTTGCCAACAAAACTGCAGTTATATAAGGTCCACAACACATTAGATACTTACAAGAAAAAAAATCAGCTATAGTTAGAGATGGGTTAATGCCCTGGCATATTGGGCGCATTGAATAAGCGCCGGATAAATGCCCATAAACGCCCAATAAATGCCTTTTGCCTGGGCAAAAACTTTAACAGAACTTTTATTAAATTTTTCATTCAAATAGCTATATTTGAGTGTGCGGAAAATGTAAATTTCCAAAAACATATTGGATTATAGCTAATATATTGCAACAAACTAGAAATCGATATAATAAGGTTAAGTAAGCTTTTTTTTTTTTTTACGGATGGGAAATCATCAAATGACTTCTCCCGCTCTGGGAGGAGTGGGAGGGAGTGTCAGACTCTTACTGACTAAAACCCATCCATGTTCCTTCATTGCCCTTTGTGTTCCAGGGCCACGGTATCTCTTTCGAACAGTCCCGCAGCCCCGGCAGGCATCGGCCCTTGCGGGCCCCTTCCTGATTGCTGACATCTCTTTGAGGCGCGCGTGGAACACGAACGCGCCGTCGACACGGCCTGTTGTCATAAGACGGACGGACGGTGAGCTAACCCATTACTCACCGTCCACAGACCCGCGCCTACGGTGGCCGGGAGCCACCACGTGGCCCCCGACGCCCGGTGCGTCGCCCGCGGCGGCTGGGACGTGAGATTCTCTCCCTCTCACGTCCCGCCACCTCCTTCGCTAGCATGACTGCTTCACAGAAGGAGGTGACGGCTTCCCATTCCCTCTCGCTCCGGACCATGGCCTGAACCAGGGCCGGGCGCGAGAGGTCGCCGCCGCCGATCGCCGCTACGAGGACACGGCGGAGCTCCGCCCAAGCGGGGCAGACCTCCACGGTGTGCGCCACCGTGTCCTCCGGACGATCCTCACAATGATAGCACCCGGGCGTTTCCTCCCGCCCGATTCGGTGCAGGAGCCTCCCGAAACAACCGTGTCCGGTGAGGACCTGCGTCAGGCGGAAGGTGAGGGCGCCGTGGCGCCTCTCTAGCCACTCCTCAAAGAGGGGACTTATCGCCACTATTGTGGCGTGCCCTGCACTGGGTAGCGACAGTCGCTGTCTCCATGTCGCCATGAGATCGCGTCGGAGGTCTGTCCGCTGAGCGGTGATTTGCCGCGGCAGCGGAGTTTCCCCCCGACGTAGTGCCCCCGCGCGCCATTCATGCAGGCGCGCGAGGACTATCGCCTCCAGATCCCATGGCGGCAATCCGGCTAGGAGGCTCGCCGCCTCGCGGGAGATCGTGCGGTACCCCCGGATCAGCCTTACGGCTACGACCTTTTGGGGCGCGTTCAGGTAGTGGGCGACACGCCGCTTAATTAAACGCGCCCACACCGGGGCCCCGTAAAGGGCCATGGACCGCACGACCCCCGCGTAGGGCCTACGGCAGAAGGCGTTTGGACCCCTCAGGTTGGGCAAGAGCCGCTTGAAGGCAGCCCCGGCCCGTTCCAGTTTGGGAGCCAAACGTCGGAAATGCTCAACGAAGTTCCACCGGCTGTCGAGGACGAGAACGAAGAGTATGCTTTACCTTTTTATTTTAATTTACAAAATACCTACTGACATTAAGTTTCATTTTAAGTTAAGTTCCTGCTTTATTTTTTACAAAACAAAGTTATTCATTTTTATGCCCAATGATCGGGCATTTATTTGGGCGTAAACTCATTTATGCCCAATATGCCAAGTTTATGCCCATTTTGTCCATATTTGTTTTTGCCCTCGACCCATCTCTAGCTATAGTCTGTTTTTAATCCCTGAGACTAAATTGACAAGTAAAAATGGCAAACTGACATAGATTTCAATAGGATTTATGTCAGTTTTGAAAATTTTACTTGTCAATTTAGTCTCAGGGATTAAAAAACAGACATTAACGAAAATACACTAAAAATGTTAGTCAACTGAAAGTTACTATGGTTAAATACAGAATGATATTAACAGAACTGACTGGGTACCTACTTACAAGAACGGGTGCGAGTGCAAGTACCTACCAATAATGGATGTGTTTATTCTAGAGTGCTGGCAATTTATTATTTTAGGTCAAAATAAAATCACTATAATCAGTGTTTTCTTTGCTTGGATATCTTTTGTTAGACGTACTGAACGCTGTGTTAAAATTTGTCCATCTATTTTAATGGGACCTTATATATTACTAGCACTTCAGCCGCGACTTCGCGTCCGCAGAAATTGTGATAGCTCGGCTAATTTGCATGATATAATTATTATTTATAGGCTATGTTACTTCCTGACAATTTAGCTTTCTAATGGTGAAAGAATATTTGAAATCGGGCCAGTAGTTTTTGAGTTTATTCGTTACAAATATGCAAATGTTTCCTCTTTATAATATTAGTAAGATTTATGTACAGACATTGGCCTGTTACAATTTTATTTTAAGTACAGATGGAGATAATATATGCAAGAGCGTTGCCAGGGGGGGGGGGCTGCCCCTAGAGGCTCAGGATTTTTTAAAGTTATAAGTTTTCCTGCCTGCTGCCTCAGAATTAGTAAGTACGTAATAAATTGTAGCGTACGGTGGAACCACACTCACTATTTTATATTATAATGCCAAAAATTAGCCTCTGAGTAATCTTACTACCTCTACAAACATTCTCATTTTCTCTGAACTTACGCTGTTATCAAAAGGATTGGGCCCAAAAAGCCAATCACAAAGATAAATGGAAAAGGGAAGAGAGGCCTTTGCCCTGCAGTGGGACACATCATCTCATAAAAAAAGGCGCGTGGGCCATACTTTAACCCTAAGAAAAAACTTTTCAGAGGCTCCTTTTTTCTGCCTCTGGATTGGCACCTTCTATTGGATCGACCGATATGGATAGAGGCTGAAATAAATTAGGAGCCCCTTGCTCCCTTATTATTATTATACTCTATGGTGCTAATGACTGGTACGTATAATTAGTGCGTAATCAACTGTGAATGTGCGCCACATAAAAAAATTATGCGTTTTGTTGTTTTGGAAAAAACGATTCCTGCTGGAGTAACGTAACTTCAGCACGAAAATTCTAATCTAAACGAATGATCAGAGAGAGAAATATTGTGCTATGTTTGTAGGTCAGGCGACCTTCACATTACAAAAAAAAATGAATTTCGCTGGCTATCCTAGCGCTGTTCCGTTCCGCCTGTGTAGACGCGACGCGAGCTTGTGCGAGCACTGATCTTTTAGCACACCGAAAACACAGACCATGACATGAGTCCGATATATACTTAGGATACTATTTATTCCGGCATAGGATAATTCCTAAGGGATAATTTTCAACCTCCAAGCGAATAAGCTGCGGACAAAATAATTCCTTGTATATAATAATTCCATGCTATTGACATATTGTCAATAGTGACACTACTGACATAACATTCACTTCTGACTTCACCCATGACATTCATATTCATGTCGTATTTCACTTTCGTCAATGAATCAATGAACAAATTGCCCTTGCACTGATTTAATTCTTTTCTCTAATTGATTGATTCTGCAGACAGTTACTTCGTAGCTCTTAATTAAAATATACTTATTAAAAATCTCACGTCTATATTGTGTTAATTTTTTAACTCATTCATTTAACTCATGTTAGACTTGTTATCTCGCAGTTCTTGTGTGGTGTAAAGTGTACTGATACTGAAGAGATTAACAAAAGAGTTCCAAGGAGTCGTATCATTCGAAAATATAACTGCGTATAAATGAATTAGAGATTTTGTGTAAATAACTAGCGTCAACATGTGTGGAGGATTCACTTGTTCCAAAAATGCGCTTATTGCGTTAAACATTCTCTATGTGGTAAGATCTTTTGTCATAATATCTAGATAAACTATTAAATTAACAAAATGTGGTATTTTTACACTCAGTTTAAACAGGTCAATAAGATAGTGTAAAATGTCAAGCTGTCTTTAATCCTTGTTTTTCCTAATGTGAATGTCATTGTCAGGTAGTGGCCAGCATTCTGATATCAGTGGCGGTGTATGGGCAGGCGTCGTCACTGGTCACCAACCTGCCGATTGTGGGAGGAATACTGGCATGTGGAGTGTTCCTCATTTTGATCTCTCTGCTGGGGCTGCTGGGAGCTGTCAAACATCATCAAGTCATGCTATTCTTTGTATCCTTTTCTAAAGTCCAATTATGTGCTTTCTATCTGCTATCTTAATTTACTAACAATACATATTTTAAGCTAGCTCAGAGTTTGATATTGTGATAGTAACAAACAATTGTGTGCACAGTTCAGATAGGCACACTATTACACACAACTTTAGAAAGTAGTTGTGCTACATTGCTATACAAATACATCAAGGATTTCCTAATACTTATTCTTTTGTTTCCTCATGTAGTATTTTATTACTGCTATGAATATTCAGTTTCATAATAGGTTTTCAGATAGCCAGGCTTTATGAAGGCCTATTGTGTGAGTTACACTTTGATTCAATTTCTCTATCACATAATGTTTAAATTGACTTTCTTCTTAGTCTGACAGCTGGACATTTCTTAAAACCCTATTAATTTTACAGGGTGGTAGGACCATTGATGCACAAATTATTACCACATATTCAGTACAACATTCCGAACATAGAAATTTTACATACTAGTTAATTAGAAACAAAAAACAAAACTTCTATTTGGGGTTATTCGGAATTATGTACTGAATCCATGGTAACAGTTTGTGCGTCAATGCCCCTTCCACCAGTATTAATTATTCAGAACAAAAACCTTAACTCAGTATTCAGTACATGGTGATTCTATTCCTTCTGTTCTTGGTACAGTTTTCAGTGGCATGTGCATGCCTCACTGTTAACTCTGACCATCAGGAAATACT
The DNA here is from genome assembly GCA_905220335.1 of Noctua pronuba. NCBI lineage: Eukaryota > Metazoa > Arthropoda > Insecta > Lepidoptera > Noctuidae > Noctua > Noctua pronuba. The sequence continues at coordinate 10,317,992 of LR999903.1, read as the reverse complement.
GGCTCGACAGGTGAGTTATTAAGCTGAATTTCTTTCTGTCATGAAAAAAAATATGAATTAGATAATACGGGATTTTTAGACAGAGACAAACGTAATGTAAATACGTCGATTTCGCCATCGATTATCGATAAATTGTTAACGAGTACAATAAGTATCATCCATAAGTATGAATAAATTCTTAAAATTATGAAAATATTGTATGTGAAAATAGTATTTTTAATTTTAAAATCAACGTATTTACGTTACGTTTACACCGCGCTCTAGGCCTCTGTACATTTTAAATGAGTTATTTTGGCTTTGCCTGTTACAAAACATACCTACTCGTCTTTTTGTTGTTTTAAATGATATCTTATCATTCATACTCAAACCAATTTAAATAGTTTATCAGCATCCTCTATTACTGTGACTTCTAATAACTTGCACAATCTGTTATTACAAATTACATACAAGTATATTGAATTTTACATGACTAGGTACAAATCGGCAGACAGCATTGCAAAGATAAGAATATTGAGCACCAAATGTTGTAGTGACAATTTACAGATTTTTTTATGCCAAACATTGAAGACTTCAATGATCACAACAAGTGATCTGACGTTCAATTAAAAAAATATAAATAGTTGAGGATAGGGGGTTACCTTACTTAATGAGCTTAGGCTTAGGTAAATGATCATTATGTTAAGTTTATGTGATGATAAATTTTTATATGTCAAGGGATGGAACAAGGTGACCATAGATGTCAAAGAACAAGTCCAGGAGAGGTTCCAGTGCTGTGGTTTCCAAAGCAGAACGCCTGAGAATGGTACTGCTGAACATCCCTCATGTGAACTAGTTGATGTAAGTACTTGAAGCCAGTATAAAGTCTTACCATTACATCATTCTCTGTAAACACAGATTATAATAACAAAATTGAAGGGAGAAGACATCATTTATTTTTTTATACTTAGGTTTTCAAATTTAACAAAAAATAAGCTTCAAACAGATGAATCAACTCGAATTTTTAGCCTGACCTGAATACATATGTTGATACAAAACAAGACTGTTGTCGATAACTGTTGATATTTTGATAACACGGTTATTCATATCTAAACAAATATAATAACAAAAATATAAAAGATATGTAAAAGAATGAATAAATGGAATAATTAGAATGTTATAAACAATCTGTCATGTTCTTTTTTAATTTACTCTATTTTCTTTTAATAACTGTGTTTCTATATTACAGAAAATTTGTTGCCAAAATGTATTTGAACCTATACATTGCCAATGTGAGCCATGTATGGGAAAGTTAAAGGAGACTATTGACTATGCATTCAAACTGTGCGGTGGCATTGGACTGTTTTTCAGTTTCACTGAGGTGAGTTCTATTGACTTTAGTTATCTAGTCTTTATCATTGTTTAGTGATAGTAACTTTATAAATAAATACAGTTTGATATGGCTGAGTATATAACTATTAAATTAAATCTTATTCAACTTCAACATGTAGTATTCGAATTAACAATAAGAATTAGTTAGTTAAAACAAACATTCAAGTAAATATTTATCTCTGGCATATATGTATATTCATATATAATATATTTGTATCTAAAATATGATAAAGTCACATACATAATATATAACTAATACCTAGATGGCATAGTTATGTAACAAAATAATATTGAAAAATTGCATGTTAGAAAACATAACTAAGTACACATCTCTAATAATACATTTTTAATTTGTTAAAGCATTCACATTTTTACGCAGAAAAATATACTTTATGACCGTATTTTCACACGCTATAACAACAAAACTTTAGCGAGATAATATGTTGTGTGCTCATATTATAATTCTATAGAAACTTGCAAAATTGCATTTGTACTGTGTGGCAAGAGCAAGACCAGCAAGTGTAATTTTTATACTTGCTAGTTGCAATCGGACAGTAATATCAGATATTTCTTGCATGTGGAAATGCGGGAACAATCACCGTTCGCAATAACACATTCAACTCACACAATAATTCTTTTGTAAATTAATATTTGCAATTTTGCATGTAGATACGAGGTACCTATAATCAGGATTAAGCATGGATACAATTATTGTTCTCGATTTAATTTATTTTTTCTATGTAATACATTTGTAATTAACATTGAAGCGTTTCAGATGACCGCTCCATTAGAAGCAGCTAATTACTTGTTACTAAAATATGGAGAAACTGATCACGTTGATCACGTAGCGTGTATACAGATTGACTGCAAACTGCTATCGACATACAAGTCTAAATACAGCTGAAAGCCGAGTGTTGCATGCTGTTAGTGGTTAACATTGAATATGTACTGCCTCTTCGGCTCCGTTGATACCTCTTTCATCTAGTGATTGATGAAAGAGGTATCAACGGAGCCGGGCACAAAACTAGACTTTGAGAAAATATATCCTGATGGATAAACCCAATACTACCTCTACACACGCGCTACTGCTGATTTCGAGGTCCGGTTTATTCCCAGGTCGGGCAGTATTGTTGAGTTTTTCCATCAGAAATTTCTCGGAGTCTAGATTTGTGGTTTATTGATGGCAATAGGCTCGCCATACTTCAAAAAAACCTTACCAGTTTCATGGTAGTAGGTATTACGATAATTCTGCCTAACTTTTCGAGAAATACAAGCGTAATTTTATGTGATATAACTACACAGAAATCGTTCTACTCGAATACGAATTCATTAGAAGTTGTGGATAGATTGTTTGTATTGATATAGCTTGACCTGAGGTAAGGCGCGAACATAAAGTATAACAAAGCTCTAGCAGCATTTACTGCGTCGGCAGCTATACAAGTTTCAAGTCTTCCATGCTTTTGGAATTTAGACACCATGTTTGTTTTTGCAAAATCTCTGTGCTGACAGCGAGTTAACTACATCCAGATATTAGCTTGCTGTCGGCATTACGTCTGTATACACTCTATGTGTACATCTGTATATGAAACATTTCTTAATATTTCGCTTGCACTTGTAACTAACAATCGGACGATTAATTTGCAGTTTCTGGGTGTATGGTTGACAGTAAGATACCGTAACCAAAAGGATCCGCGTGCTAACCCCAGTGCATTTCTGTGAATGATCTGACGATGTGGATTTTGATCACTTGAGGTGGATTGGTGTTTTGCTTTGGATTGCATTTTATTGATGTGCGCATGCTGCTTTTTCTTTGATTATTTTAAATAGGTCACCGATTAGGGATTATAAGTACTCAATATAAATCAAGTTTCAAGCCTCGCCTTCATTATACAGGGTGTAAGGGGCAGCCCTCCGCAGACTGATGGGGTGAATTCAGTATATCATACTAAGATGAGGAAATAAAACAAATCAAATTTATTGGATTCCAAAAAAGTTCCTGAAATAATTTCTTGTACCGGTCATACGCAATGTATCGTTACCGTGGCAAAACGCACATAGCGAAAGGCAAGCGCGACGACGAGTTCCATGAACTCTGTAGCTAGGCAGGAAGTGAACAGCTGATTTCACGCGTCTTTCGTTAGAGTATTTCAATATCCATTGTTGGTTTTTTGATTTTAGACGTATTATTTACATAAATGGAGAGCTGCGTACAGAGAATGTAATAGTTACATTGAAATAAAGGAATAGTAGGTAACTGAAAAACCGATAAAAAAAGTGAAAATTTTCCTGAGAAAAAATCCGGTGGAATATGATGCCAAATAAGGAGCTGTACGCACCCAGTAATAGTATTAGTAGTTTGCGGAGGGCTGTCCCTTACACCCTGTATATTAATTTTAGTATACTCTTCACAGCTCACACATCACGATGAAATGTAGGTATTTTAAACACCTCTGGATACCTCTTCGGATAATACACACATATAGTATTTATGTGTTATATTACGTTATAAATAATAACTAACAAGAAACGTAAAAAAAACGAATAATTTATTTTGTTTTGATTTTTGTTTCAAAAACATTGGTTTCGTAAAATGTACCTAGTGTAAAATAATACCATAACACTTTAGCTTTGCCGTAGTCGGTTAAAAATTTCTGCGTTTTGATTGCTGCAATGTGAGCTAAACCGCGGTTGTATTATTACTTATAAAAGCGAATATCTATGTAGTTGAGGCTAAAATGAGACAATACATATATTTTAATATGTATTATTTATAAACCTTCTAAGGAAACCCGTCAATCCACCTCCTTAAGTATTGAGTTTAGGCGAAGTTCTGAAATTGGCAACCACTTCCAGCAAAACCAGATTATTGCATATTATGACAAAATCTCTCAATCAGAAAGTAAATTACCTGTCAGTTAACATTTTTGTCGTTTAACCTACTAACAAAAATTAAATATAATAATTTAGAGCTGTACAAATTGAAGATATTCTGTGGTTTTTCAAGACCATGTTACTTCTTCGAAGCGATTTTTGTTTATTTATATAATTGTAGTCGTTCAGTTTAAGCTATATGTTTGTACATCGTTGTGTCGGTCAGTTTTTCAGGAGTCGCAACTATACTTTCTATGTATAATAGTTTTATTTAATTTGCGTGCTTATGTTAAATATTGCACAATACATAATTAGCATGTTCGCACGTGCATGCTCGTTTCTACTGTTACTTACGTACTTATTTCGCAAGTACATAGCGCTAATTCTTTATTTTTATGTTTCAGTTATTCGCTGTATGGCTCGCCCGACGATACCGCAACCAGCCTGATCCTAATTATAAGGAACCCCATGCTATATTCCCTAGAAAGAACTACCTTTACTGAAATGTAACATGTTAATTTTAGAACTGTAATATTCCTGCAGACTGATTTAGTGAATTTTACTTTTTCGTAGTACCCAGTTTGTTTAGGTGTGTTTTCTGTATGTTACAGTCTGCCTTCATACGTTCAAGGGATATAAGTCATAGGAATATTGACATAAAAGCACCTCTTCAAGACTCTCTCTGCAAATAGTACATAAAGGGTGTAAAAAGACCCTTAACGAAGCCGAAGGGTACTTGTTCTACCCGTCATTGCGATCATGTTTTTGTTCTGCACCATACCTGGGAACCTTCTGGTTACGGAGATATTGGAGGTCAAAGTTCCAATTTTTTCACAAGTTTTTTTTTAAATACTTCTTTTTAAGGTTTCAACTTTACTTTAATTACCTCCATCACCCGTTTACTACTCAAAGCATCCATCAGCACCAAGTTTTGAGAGCGTTAGATTGAGTTTTACCGTAAAACGTAATTTTTCACCCCAAAAAAAAAAGTCGTTTCCCAGCAATAATTTTTGCGTAGAGTTACTTAGTTTGATGTACAGAATGCTTGGTTGACAGCTTGGTGAAGGGTCTGTTTACACCCCGTATAAAATGAATATTACTCAAGCGCAATACATTTGTGGTACGATTGTACTAATTTTTAATTAGTTTTGAGTTCATGAGATTAGTTGCAACTTGCATCACTTATGATTAAGTTAGCAAGTGTAAAGTTTTTAAGGATAATTGATTAATATCCTCCTAATGCCTTAACATAATAATTATGCAATTATTCATCGCGCCTATTTCACACAGGAAAATTTATAAATAAATCCTAATTTCGTCACTTATGAAGCCAGACCGTAAATAATAAAGACTTATAACCTTAGTCATCCCTAACAAATAATTGTAGCCAGAGTGTATAAGTGTTATAGAAATGTGATTATAAAACTTTCCGAATTTTATCTTCAGTGTCGTTCAACCTTGAGTCTTTTAATAGTTTAGTAAGGTGAGACCAGACTCTAGAACTCAAGTAAAGGCTATTTTTCTCTGTAAAATTCGTATAATTTTACGAATTATTCAATAGGTGTAGTGTCTAGTAGAAGAACCCACGCTAATCCGAAAGCGTATCAATTTTTAATTATTTGGTTTAAAATTCTACAATCGTTCCATTTGAATGGTTTTGGTTTTGATCAATACGTTAGAAAGTACTTTGTGTATATTTAGCTCGTCTGAATCTGTTATTCCATCTAGTAATTTGATCATTACTTAGATTTTAGTCATCGTAATTCCATTTTAATAAAAAGAATAGTGATCCTCGGAATTTTATTTCCTTGAATATTTACATAAATTTAGATTATATTGGCTTCTACAGTTAAATGTTTCATATCAATTGGATGTATATTTATTAAAAAACGTATAAAAATATTTTAAAAATATTAGTGAGTACGATACTTTATAATGAAGGCTTTATATTTTCCATGCTTACGATCAACTGTTTCGAGAGGCGAATTGAGTAGGTTATTATTTATTATCTTCCGTTTTTAATTGATTTTACAAATATAAAGTAATGCTTTATTGGAAGAGGCTTATAAACTGACATCACCGAGGTCGATTGTGATCTCACTGTTTTGCATTTGTTTCAATGAATTAAAACAATGCCATTGCAGGTTACTAGGATTAAAAACTTAAGTTTTAGGTACATTTCATCTACTAGTCAGTAGTCTTATAATTTAGCATAATCTTGCTTTCAATTTGAATATGCCAATAAACGTATAAGCTAAAATTAGGCTTTTACGGACTGAATTTGTTATAGATAGATTAAGTGCTATCTTTTATTATTTGGACGCTAGGACTATTTTGCCCTTATTTTTTTTGTTACCTACATTTTTTTTAACTCGATTAAGCTTTAATTAGATATTTTATCATTATTTTGTATAATCCAACATCACCAGTTCACTTCCCAGCCTTATATTTTTTGAAACTTTTTAAAATTGTAAAGAGATATTTTGATACTTGTTTGTTTTTTAGTAGTCAAACACAGTAGATGAATTGGTTAGAAAGTTTGTGTTGATTGTGTCAAAGTCTCGAATTTCGCCAACTAGAAACAAAAGCATGCAGCATATTATTTTACAAATTTAATAAGTACGTAGGTATGTTACACGTGATGTCAATAATTTTGCCAAAATGAATTGTCCTTGTGTATTGTCAGTGTATTGATATGATCTATCTAATTATTCGGAAATAAAGTGTGCAAGCATTATTAGTTGTTTCATTGTTCACTATTCACCTTAGCAGGCTCGATGGTCCTAGTACGGCTTTGGGCTTTTTCCATCAGTAATTTCTCGAAGCAACCCGACTGTCTGGATTTTTGCCCAGGCCCAGGCAATGGTTTAAAAGCTTTAAGTTTATCTGAGCAATACATTTTGCTGATCCGATCTAGCATTTGAGTTTCCGCAAGACCACAAAGGTACAAACGCAAACTGGGAATGCGACTTACAACTCTCAGAATTACGCACTGCGCAAGCTTTGCAGAGCTGAACATTTTACCCGACAACGGCAAAGCCAAAGGGAAGAGTTATGATTTTAGCAGTCTATGTATGTAGGTTTGTAACATTTTTGTGTTCCACTGAAGCATCTAAACTATTGAGCCGATTTTAATAAATGAGTCAATTGATTCTTTTTAACAGTCCTGGTGACACACCTACACTACTACGCTGATTCATATTACTACCTACCATATTAACGCCCGATGCGGTTTGGTGGATATAGCGTGGCTTCTAATGTTTGATGCCAGTTTCTTCACGATGATGTTTTCCTTGACCGTTTTGAGAGCAGTGGTGACAAAATAAATTACAGAAAGATAATTGAATGCCTGGGTTCTAAGTCACATGCTTAGGTAAGTCGAGGCTGTGTTCACTGGGCGACCCTGCTCCAAGGAGCATGGCGCAGCTGTGTGTGCTATTGCATTTTAGATTCTTTGAGGAACTTGAGCTGCATCCATAAATGGTGAACTTAACCCAGCCAGAAGGCAGAAGAAACAAATGTTTTTTTTTTTACAAATTCGTTTTCTTTTTTGTTACCCTTCTTCCTGCTGGCGACGCCCTTGACTTGAACTAAGGGCATGCCACAATCCGGAGGCGGCGTGGCGAAAAGATCCGATATGAAGAAGTGTTTGTAGAGATGGCAATGGTACCTACCCTTACTTAAAGACATGGCAGGGCGCTATCCAATAACCTGAGCAGTATGGGTTAGGAGCCAACGCCCATTATGGTAATTGCCTCGAGTTCCTCGACGACATTGCCGAGTCTGGGCATCACAGTATCGTGACCTCGTCGCAGCAGTAGGTGGTATGCCTTCGCATCTGCCGATGCAGTTAGCTCCTTTTGGGACAAAGTTATGGTCATCAAAAAGACGTGGGTCAGTGGGAGGAGAAGATACTTGTTTCCCTACGTCACAGCCTACGTGCAACGACTTCGCGGGCGTAGAGAAATGTTCGTTGAGACTGACTTACTTGTAACACTTTAATAAAACTGTCACTGTCCTTATAATAAGTATGGAAAGATGAAACAGGCCCTAGAGGGTTAATTAGTAGCTATACCCTAAATATTGATGCCATACTAATTTTACTCAGAAAAGAAGCAATCCATTTTTTCAAAAGCAGGTGGTTCAGGTGGACTCAGGCTAGCGATTTCTTTTTAAAGTGATTGCATCTTCCCCATCAACATGACGCCACACATTCCTGGACGCTTATCACTGAGATCTGATACACGAAATACGGTAACTCTAGTGTTTGCTGCTCCAGGCGCTTAGGTATTTACTTTCCAACAATATAAGGTAAATTCACATTTTAGGGGAAAGAGTTGTACGTCATAGAAAGACAACGGCTAGGCACATTCCTTTCACATTTAAGTATTTTCTTGACTGCGGCGATGCTTAAAAGGAGGGTTATGTGTTTGATCTGTATGTATGTATGTCTGTTTCTTTGATCCCTCGTTACTGCTAAACAGATGAACGGATTTGGGTAAATTATACGTCGTTAGATTCTTCCTGGTGGCGCGAGTGTCACTGGCTACATTAAAGTTATATAGCAAAGAAATAAGATTTCATTTTAATAATTTTATATTCAAACCGGCACTTCACCCGCGACTTCGTCCGCGAAAATTGTGATAGCTCGGCTAATTGGCATATAGCCTGGGCAATGAATGATTGTGGTTGGAAAAGTCGAAAGCAGAAAATCTGACTTATGAACTTTGTTTGGACTAGTTAGAAGATAAACATATTAAAAGTCCTGACCCCTCCGAGGTGAGCCCGAGGGATGGGTGGGCAAAGAAGGTCCCGTTTTTTGGTTTTTTGCTTATATCTCGAAAACGATGCGTCGTATAAAATTTTGTTGTACTACATAATAAAACCTCATAAAATTCTCTACAACTTTGTTTGTCAAACTTTTTATAAACCACAAAAAAAAAAAAAAAACGAAAAAAAAAAAAAAAAAAATTTGGCAAAGTTGTAGAGAATTTTATCAGATTTCATTGTGTAGTACAATATGTATTCGTGCGACACACCGTTTTCGAGATGCAAAACAAAAACCAAGACGAACGGGACAGAGAATTGGACAAATTTTTAAAAATTGTTCGTTTTTCGGAGCTCATACCAATTCAACGATAAGAGATAGATAAAAAGTGTGACAAACAAAGTTGTAGAGAATTTTATGAGGTTTTATTATGTAGTACAACAAAATTTTATACGACGCATCGTTTTCGAGATATAAGCAAAAAACCAAAAAACGGGACCTTCTTTGCCCACTCATCCCTCGGGCTCACCTCGGAGGGGTCAGGACTTTTAATATGTTTATCTTCTAACTAGTCCAAACAAAGTTCATAAGTCAGATTTTCTGCTTTCGACTTTTCCAACCACATACCCCTTTTGAGCACTCATTTACCAGACTAATAGGCTATAAATTATATTTATATCATGCAATATAAATATAATTTATAGCCTATGTTACTTACTTTCTTATGATAATTTAGCTTTCTATTTGTGAAAAATGGTTAAAATCAGTCTAGTAGTTTCGGAGCTTATTCGGTACAAACAAACAAAAAAATGTTTCCTCTGTATAATATTAGTAAAGCCTGCTTCCAACTTTTGTTTAATTTATTATTTGCTTTTTAGTTTTTCTGTCGGGTTTTTAAGTTTTTTCAACTACTTTTATTTGTACTTTTGATTTAGCATGACTGTCAAAATCCTATGATCTGTATTCTCGTTACTATAAGGTCGTGGTTGGGTTGCTGCTGTGAGACGAAGAATAGCTGTGAAAGGACAATTGATATTTGTCTATGTGACACACTGACAGTCTAATGAAGTTTCAATTTGCCGGGAATTGTTGTCAAAAATGGTAAAGCATTATCGAGGTCGAGTACATATCCTCCGGGGTCCGCTTCTATTTTCCACCCCGAATGCTATTCTTATCGGGGTAGATATTAATGCTACATATATATACAATCTATTGATTTACGTGTAAGAGGTAAGTAGGTAAGTAAAAGCACCAATTTGCGTTACGTAATCGTCTTCGAAGTGTAGGTATATCTATCATACATAGGTACCGTCGTGTACCCTGCTACATTCAGAAGACTAGTTAAATTAAATTATTTTTTTTAATTAAAGAGACATCTCATTCATTTAATTAGGCAAAATGCTCGAGTGCTAAAGACACATCTCTCATCTCTGCCTAACCTTTCCAGAAAAACAGGAATGATGCAAGTTATGTAAATGTGTAAATGTTATTTGAAAATGTACTTAGTTCACAACATTTAAGGCAAATTAAATGTGGGTTACAAGTGACAAAGGGCGGGTAAACAAATTGAAATGCGTCAACACATTTTCCAGCACCCTCCGGATGCAGAGAAGGGTTCGTATCGTTGTCTACGCGCACAGCGGTCGCGCAGACCCTTCGGCAGCCCGCCCGCGCCCTGGCCACTCTGGGCGGAAAACCTTTGGTAGCTGATAGCAGACAGTCGCGCACCGCTCGCTACCACCGCTACACTCATCGATCGGTCTCAACACTGATACTGTGTCTAACGCGTTCATTGATACTGTGCTGTGCCTGTGAAATTATTAAATCAACACAACATGTCCTTCGATAAAGACGAACTCCGTGACGAGTAAGTATCGCCAACTCGTATCTATTTAGTCTTTCTCGGTACTTATTACGGCAATGACTGTCACTCGCCATAACTTAAACTAGGTGAATCGATGACTGGGTATATCAAATCATTAAACCGAGGTATTTTGTCTTAGTCGGTGTTGTGCCTGGATATGGATTTCTGAAACTTCATAATCCAATTCCTCCGATATTCCAATCTAATTGGAAATTATTAGAATTAAATTTGTTACGGTAAACGAAAGACAGGAAGGGAAAGTTCAGGTAACTTTTAATTGTTGGCAGATTGTTATTTGTTTCATTTAACTTAGTCTTTAAGTATAAAGTGGTAAAGTAAAACAAGAGGGAGGCGTTCAAGTCTCGCGTGAATATGATGTTGCTTTTCAGATTGTTGCTTCAGTAAACACAAATCTGAAACTTATTTAATGCTTTCTTTATAATAAAAAGAACAAAATGTGCTACTTCTTCCGGGTGTTGTACAAAAACTTCTTACCTATCTTTTAAAATATGGCAATAGGAATAGTACATTATTACAGGCTTACAGCGTCCACACACCGTGCTGAAGCGATGACCCATAACCGAAGTAGGTACTTAAGTTAGATATTGGTCATCTATTGTGTACAAAATGTTTGTAATTGATGAGGCGATGTACAAAATAATGTGGTGTTCACACTGAATGAAGCGTGTTTATTGCTTGTAAACATTACCAAACTATTGCCAGGCAGGTAGTCACACTAAAAGCATTGTAATCGGTTAAGCATTCAGTGATGTTTTAAAACATTTTCATTGCAGATAATACCTATTTTACTTAATTAGTTTACAGAAACATAAGTAGAAAATTATCAACGCAACTGTCTGCTGAAATGTGTCTAAAATTGGAAGCGGTTTCTAAGGAATTCTTGAGTGTTATAGTTGTAGCGTCTTTTGTATTTCGACCTAATTATTATCCAATGTCTTGATAATTACGGGTAATCGACAGTATTGATAAAAAATAGGTGTGCTAAAAACAGCTGTTACATCAGAACTGAAATGCCATTATGCCACCAATAAATTCTTTATCTTATCTTAATGTGATTGTGGTCTATAGTAATCCTTGTTTAGAATTAGTTGTCGCTAAGTGTGAGAGCATCTAGCAATATTGTGAACCGTGGCCCCAATTAACTAAAGTTATTTCGATTGATATTCTGGGGATTAAACACGGTTTCAAACTCACTCATCTTCTGTCTGTCACAGTAGACAGTTTAACAAAGGTTCTTTTCATAGAACTTTGGGACACAAACAGGAAAGCAGGATCTCGCTCATGTTGCGGGTTTGCTAGTGAAGGTAACAACAGTGTAGGTACACGTAGTAAGTAGATGACCACCTCTTTTGCTGTCGCAAGTGTAATCCTTGCCTTACATCTCTTTGTTGGGTAACCAACCGCAGTTCAGCCCATGGATTTGTGGCAGACGCCAGACAGACATAGGACGTTTCTTTGTATGACAGCTGCTAGCTACGTATAGATTTGTGATCTGTGTTCTTTTGAAAGCTGAAAAGAAGAGTCAGTATGATGCTCTTAAGAAAGAAGCCAAGAAAGCTGCTGCAGCCATAGCGAGAGTAAAAACCCAGGACAAACTTTATGACGCAGGCCAGCAGGGCAAAAATACCTAGAACTAGAGAAAGAAAGTCGAGGGACGTATGCCTGATAAAATGCGTAAAAGATGAAGGTGGAATAGTTATTTTGGATGGTGAGAAAATTAAGGTGGAGGGGTACTTTGAAAGACTGATGAATGACAATACACCAGTGGAATGAGGGGTTAGTGAGGAAGGTTAGTATGGATGAAGTGAGAAGAGCCGTAAATGGAAAGAAGAATGGTAAAGCGTTAGGACCTGACGGTATGCCAGTTGAAGTTTGGAAGTTATTACGGGTGGATGGATAGACGTGGTTAGCTTTATTCTTCAATAAGTTGTTGTTGGAAGAAGCCATACCTGACGAATGGTGCAACAGTTCCCTGGTGCCTTCTTCTTTAAAAACAAAGGTGATGTGCTGGAGTGCAATAACTATAGAGGAATAAAGCTAATGGCATATGGTGAAAGTTTGGGAGAAAGTTATTGGAAGACGACTGAGAGAAGACAGCGAAATTTCACGAAATCGATTCGGTTTTATGCCTGGTCGAGGAACGACGAATGCCATTTTTGCACAAAAACTTTCACATGGTGTTATTCGACCTCGAAAAGGCATACAACCGGGTACCTTGTGAGGTTTTGTAGTGGGCCATGATAGAGAAAAGTATGCTTGGGAAGTATATGCAGTTGATATAGAACCCAAGTACGGATTACTAGCTTCAACGTGGGTCGGCTTGCACCGAGGATCGGCTCTATATCTTTTACTGGTATGGACGTACTTACGTCGGACATTCAGAAAGAAGCCTGTTTACACCATACACCAGGTTACACCAGGGAGCCCCCTGGTGTATCCTGTTTGCCGGCGACATACTTATTCTGTGATTTCGGCGATCTCTTCAGTCCTGTGCCCATAACTCTAGTCGGAACGCCCATACCGATTTCCGGTACCTCCAAGGCGATGGCGAAGTAGACCGAGACGTAACGCACTGGATCAACTCAGGATGGATGAAATGGCGACCGGTCACTGGAACAACTTGCGACCCACGGATGGCCCTCAAGTAAAAGGGGAAAATATACGAGTCAGTGATTAGACCTGTTGTATTGTATGGATCGGAATGCTGGGCTGACTACAGGGCTTTGAAGAAGATGGATGAAAAAAGATTGCATGTAATGTAACGGAGATGAGAATGTAGAGGTGGATGTATGGTGTGCCAAGAATGGATAAGGTAAGGAATGAGTATATTACACGAAGTTTGAAAACGCCAGTTCCAGAAAAATGGTAAGGGAATCGACTGTCTGGGTAAGTGTTGTATGAGCATGTCATGAGGAGGGTCAAATCGCATTTAGGTGAGTAAAAGAGTGATGAATAAATAAATGTTGATGGATGGAGAAAGAAAGGAAGACCAAGGAAACGATGGACGGATTGTGTGAGGAATGATATGAAAGAAAAATGAGTACCTAAATGATAGCGTCGTGACGGTTGACGGAGGAAAAAAACTAACACCCCAAATAGCATGAAGGGCACGCCAAGGGCAGGAAGATGATGGAATGGAAGAAACCGGTTTAAACCAATTTTAAATTAGACACCATAGAAACCCCCCACACTGGCTACGGCCTTGAGTGTGTTATTGAAAGCTGTTTTTAACATCGAATGTTGAATAAATCTTTAAGTAGTTTCGATCCACTTACAATTGCTACGCCTTGAAAACTTCGCTAAGTTAGTTGACGTTAACTCTACAATGCGATTGCCGTAAACTTTCAACATCTGTTGCCGAAGCACACTGCTTGGTAGATGCAGATTAAATTGTGGTGATTAGAGCAAAATTTAGTTCGAATCGTTTATTAAGAGAGGGTTCGCAAAGCTTCTGGCCACGATAATAAATGTTAAGCACGTGCAAATTAGGTAAACAAATTAGTGCCCTGTGCTCAGTTTTGGATGAACGGTTTTGTCAGATAAGTAACAGTGCACGTGGATGGTACACTCGTTTAATACGAAAATTTGCTATGAGCTGGTTGGCTGGTTAAAAATTGAAGGAAAATGTATTTTATTTAAGAGAGTCAAAGACTGCTACTTATCTATCATACTGACTGGACAGGTCCACTCAAATCTGTGTGATTATTTCTTCAAAAGACCATCTCAGACATTAATCTGCATGGTCATCATATTTCTTGATCAATGTCTGGACTTTAAAAGAGACAGTGACCTCTGAGTTTGTTTCGGATGTTTCTTCTCAGAGTAGTCAGGTACGAAACACCGGCCCCATCTAGTTTTAAAACAACATGATGGCATGTAAAAGTGTTTTGTAAAACCAATTTTTAGAAATAAATATGATTTATTTATGATTTATCATAGTTGAAAACATAACAAACAATAGGAAAACTGGTGCGTTTTCTCAGTCAGTCATGTTGTAAACTGTAAACGTTATGTAGTAATAAGTCAACTGGGGGACTTACCTTTGTTGACGATGACTGTACATCTACAACCTGCGTCACATCACGTCTGCAAATTCGAGTTGACGTCATCCTAGTATTAGTCTTAGTATGGCAGTGTTAAAGTTTGTAGGTCTTGCGCAATTCAGAGGAAAGTATATAGCTGATCTATTTTACATAACAGTAAGTACAATAGGTTTGGATAAAAGATTTCACAGCCTTTTATTAGTCAGCCTTGAGCGGGAGGCTCCGTAAATCCAGCTCTTATTACTAAAACACATTACAATATTTATTTACTAGTTTGATTCCCAGTTTTGACAAAATATTCTTGGAAGCATATTCAATAAAATAAGCTCGTCCTATTACATGGGACTTAACATAAGCCTTTCGGAAAAAACAGGCGTCTGTTGTGATATTTTATGATGGTCATCCTAAAGGATCTAATTTCTAAACTATATCAGTTTATTTATATTAGTTATCCATTTATTTAGCAGTCGATGTTTGCTATGGATCTGAAATTTGGATGGCTTCGTTTTACTACTCTACGACTCGTATATCTCTTGATTAGGTACCACCCACTAAACTGATCCAATTAGCATCCGACGGAACCTCTATGGTTGTTAAGTACCGACCAAGTCATCTTCGTCTTTAAAATGCTGAATCGCGTAACTACCGTGAACAATTTAATAATGCGTTCCGCACAATTCCTTTACTAGGAATGATTAAAGTCTCCGAGGCAGTGACATAAAATTATGATGCATTATACATCGGGGCGTGTACTTCGAGAGCGCACATCGTACTATTGTGAGCACGCTCAATGGAACGTTGTATGTAGCACAATATTTTTGATAACAAGCAGGACAATATCGCAAAGTTGTGTAGTAAAAGTTTTGGTGGATTCCCAGGCTGCTTTATGCGAACCGCAGCTAGTGTAGTATTCGCCTTTGGAAAGTCGATCAAACAATACGTAGTAACCGTTCGGTGTGTCTCGCGAAACGTTCTCGTGTGCTTTTCGTAATTACTGTAAGGCAGCAAGTGTCGGGTTAACATTGTGTGTGATAAATATTTATTATTTATTAAACAAGGTAAGCTTTTATTGGTATTTTCTTTAGTTGTATTATTTACGTACGGTACCTATGCGTTACTGACGTAATTCGTATATATTAATTCGATTTAAATTAGAATTTGTAGCAAGTTTCATGTACCTATCATGCTCTTATATTATGATTTAGGAAATAATTTGCCTCGTGAAAAAAAATGTTTTGCAACCTTTTATCTTAATTTTAATTTATCAAGAAAGGAGCTCTGAATGCTTAGTTTAAACACATTTTGCGTAGGAACAAACATCGTATTTTGTTGCTACAAACAATTACTGTTAACTCTTTCAACATCGATTAGTGGTTAACCTTGATTAAATTGTTTGCAAACAGATTGTATCAACGTAGTTTATCATCGCAACGCTCAAAAAATAACATCAGGCGATATGACCTTTGATATGAACTGATTCGCTGTATAAACCAACAGTGATGTAATGAGGTTCGACTTCCAAGATTTAGTAGTAAGATCAGCAGGGTTAAACCCTCAACGTGATTTATTTTTAAAAACATTGTTTATTTAGGATAGGAATCACAGGAGCCGTAACTTACTAGTATTTTTATTACTTATAGGTTCAAAGTTAAAGACAAAATGCCGTGTAACTGTAAGGTGGGAGAGCCGGGTGCATCCTCTCAGCATCAGAACGGATGCGAATTCAATGCTCGTCGCAGTTCGACCGGACAGAACGGACACCATCATCCACATCGGAAGCTGTTCACAGAAAACAATGGCCATGAAGAAGTCAAGGAGAGTCCTCCTGATGAACCAGTAGACAGAGAAATGTTTAGGTGGACATTTATGAAATATTTTTGAATGCAGGAAAATAGCGGCAATTTTATGTACCTACAGTGTTATTATTTAGTACAGTATATGTAGTGCTCTACTAGGTATCCTGTTTCCTAATCCAAATCCAAATCCAAAAGGAACTTACCTAGTGACATAACATCTACAAACAGCTGTGGTTTTAGTTTTGAGGGTTCTCGACAATCTTTATCCCTTAAGTTTGAGTTAGTTTTGCAAGATCACCAGTTTGGGAATTGACCGGACGTTGTACCTACTTACTTCTTTTGTGCTACTTTCCTTCCCTATGTTGTGACGTTAAGTGTAGAAACCGTTTAATAAAGGGCTTCCCGAAAACAGGTAAAGTTTACAATAAAAGCGAGTCTTGCGAATAAAAACTCCCCTCCGAAATCATACAAATTGAAAAGTTTGGTAAAGAATATTCTGAGGGTTGTTGTGTAAACGTGATGTGAAAGTACTTATCCTTACTTGTACTTAAGCTTGTAGATTCTCATGTCCGACCCTTTTTTCGCCAGGTACCCCGATGGCACAGTGCGCCTACGGAACCCTAACATCGAGCTAATGGACCAAGATATATTATACCACTTGGCACTCGGCAGCGGTTCTCACGATCTAGTCGAAATGTTCGGAGATGTTAAGGTACTTATTGTTATTACAGTGGATGAGTGGATACTTATTGGAATTTAGACTTGTCTTGAGGAACTTTTGACATTTCTTTATTTCTGCGAAATCATATGTACTTTCTGAGTTTATCTTGGACATCACAGACATCGGTGAAGGAAAACATCGTGAGGAAACCTGGACTTATAATTAATATAAGTCTGAAATCGCCAACCCGTCTTGAGCAAGCGTGGTGATCAACGCTCGTGCCTTCTCTATATGAGAAGAGGCCTTTGCCCAGCAGTGGGACAGTAACAGGCTGGTATTATTATTATATTATATAAATGCATTTCGAATCACGTGATTTGATTCTAAGGCTGTGTCCTCATTAGGCTAACAGTGAGCGGCTGACTGTCCGCTGACTGACTCTGAGCGGCGAATTGTTCGTAAACTCAATGTCGAGTGAGCGGCGAAAGCCGCGAAGTGCTGGCGAACTCTTGCCGAAGAAAGAAAACTCATTAGCCATGTCCGGCGGCGTAGCGTACTTCACCACCGAATAGTGCAAATTCACGCGTAATTTCGCTGCAAATCGACCGGTCATCGAATGAGTCGGCAAGCGAAACGCCGCAAACTACGTAGTACTACGTACAGTACGCGTGTATGGCCGCTGCTTTTAAAATAAACAATCAGCCGCTCACTGTTTGCCTAACAAGGACACAGCTTAAGCCAAATTCTAATTGCAAAACTTAGCATTTTATCTCGAGATGCTTTTCATTTAACTGTCTTATATCTAGGGTAGTTAAATCTCTTTTTGTCTGCAGTTTGTATGCATGGGGGGCACCCCGAAGCGGATGGAGCAGTTCGCGTACACGATCATGGCGGAGATCGGGCACAAGCTGCCGTGCGGCACCACGCTGCAGGACATCAGCCAGTTCTCCTACAGATACTCCATGTACAAAGTGGGGCCCGTGCTTTGTATCAGTGTGAGTACCTATAACAATAAAAATAGGGGTGAGGGGGCAAAGGAAACTTTCACACAACATGTCAACTACAACGTCTCGTTTGCAAGTCGCAACCTGCGCAACTGGTCACTTCAGTGTAGTCGCGCTACTAACCTGCACCATAATTGCATAACACACTTTTCTATCGCATTCTGAATGATTTTGAAAAAATCGTAATACATTGATCGTCTGAGAAATTCGTCTGCTCGTCTCCGAAAAAAACGCACTGAATGTTGTTGAATTGTCAAAATGGGATAAAACGTTCGGAATGTGAGTGTGTACACAATTACCCCGCTGTTGACTGGCTATACGTACATGGCAACCCGACTTAGATCTTGTATTTCCCGAAGGGGTATGTAGGTAGAGATGCAATTAGGTACCATTGTTGCAAGTTTCGTAGAAAGCCAATCGCTGCTTTCCAACCCTGAGCAGTGAGCGTCTGCTAAGAATTTCTATCAGATAAGCTGAATACGAACTGAAATCACTGTAATTTTTGGACAGTTTTATATTTCGTGTCAGATATTCCGCAAATAATCTTTATTTCAAAAGTGATTTATTTTTTATGTGAGAGCAGTTTTATTCGTTCTCTGCAGTGATGGAAATGGCCTTCCTGTGTATGTACCTACTGCATTCAACTCATGATGTTCGCATTGTATTTCATACTTCATGCGTAGTGTATTAGGTATACATATAAGTAGTGCAAAACGAGACATAATAAAAATAGAAAAATGTTTTTTTAATGATATCAACTAGTCATTACATAAACAAAATGATATCTTTTGTTGTGTAACCTTTATCGAAATGTAAATATTTTGGGCGATCATTCAAAATACATGTCATTCAAACCTTAAACAATACGTGTAGGTTTAAATCAGTCAAATTAGTTTAGTTTAGTAGTAGTGGTTTAGATTAGTACTTGCGGTAGGTACAAAACTAGTTCTAAATTCAATTCCAACTGCACAAAGGTCTAATTAAAGCCTAATTCAATAATGACCTATCTATAGCTACGGCTCCTATTACAATGCTTGTGTTACGTGCGTGCACTGGGCACCAAAAGCTTATTAGTGGGTACGCTTGGCCTAACTTAATCCTGTTACTAACAATGATCTGCTATCAAGATGGGTAATTAATACCGACTGTCTACGACATGCGTGTTGCAGGTACCTAGCATATTACAATTCACGTGTTTATCGCCTCGTGACTGTCACGCGTGATACGGCACCTGATAAAACAAGAGTAGGGTTGTGACCGTCGCACTGTCCATTCTGAGAGGCTGTAATCTTAGCTAGTACAGTATGTCAATGTTCAGGTTTATTTCAAGTCTGTGAAATATTAAATGAATACCTCTCTCTTTGGTTTTTCAAAACTGTTTTCACCAGTGGATAGAACTTTCGAAAGCTAATTAAAATATAGTAGTGTTTCAGTTTAGTCTTACCTTGACTTTACGGTACCTAGAGTACCGAGTGTATACTTTTTCATAGGTGGGCCGTCGACCTAATTGCAAACCGATTGTTACCAACCTGCTCTGCAACACAGTGTTGAAAATTTTAAATCACTCACCTCAATGTCACCATAAGTAATAAGAGACATTCTGGCATTTCTGTCTTGACAACCTTGAATTAAAGTTTCTATCAATTGCGACTGCTTCAATTGGGACAAATTATTGTTGCCATACATTTTGTTCTTAGCCTGATTGTCAGCTGCATAAGTAGCTGTAGACTTCATTACTTAGGTTATTTAGTTGATTGTCTATCTTCTATTATTGAAGATCAAAACGAATTATGTACTTGCCATCTTGGAATCACTATTCAGTTGTTTTTCCTTTGCAAATTGAGTGTTTTGTAAGTCCCTTACTGACTGAATAAATTACTAAAATCTTTCTTAAATAAAGTGTTTATCTTTATGCCGTTGCTCAAATTTACTTTGAGTTTTAGCTAAAGCAGAAGTGGAGAAGTAGTGGCTGGCAGCCTACGATGAGATCCCATCATCATTCATTATTCATAACGTATGATACTGACATGGTAATGCAATTTTAATTGGAACTGCTTCGCAACCCCAGTCCTTTTCTCATTATTTACGCATTATCATAAACTTTTTGCTAGTGTTTTAGTTTATATTCCATTTGAAAGAAAGAAAAAATATTTATTTGTCGCAGGGACATGATATTTGCCGTCTCTGTATGTAAGTGTGTCATGTTATATTATTAACATACTCTGCTACAGCTGCTAATAACAGGATAAACAAATTATTATGTCAATTTAGGATTTCCGTGGGCAAAATCCAAAGTTTCACCTACTACGAGAGGATGAGAAGTAATCTGTTCTGAATAATATCGCTGTATTTTGCTCGACAGCTTGCATAACGTGCACTAGGCAGCAGGCACGGGCTTCGTCGCGGAAATGTTGATTTGCCTCGTAAATGGATCGATTAGTCTGCGCAGTAGCTAGCCATTTAAATTAACCTAGTCCCCCCATGACGTGCTGGCTGTTAGAGAGGTACGGTTACCTATCTACGTATAAAAAGTCTTGCAGTTTCCGGAGAGTGATATAGTTGTATGTGAGGGTCCATTGTAAATTGCGATAATTGTTAACGACCTCTCGGAAACGCTTTGAAACCCTCCATTGTTTGACGTCGACCTTTTTCTTTACAACTATGTGCGATGTACGATATAAAACGTTATTTCATCGTACATGTTTCAGGAAGACGGGTCGTCTGGACATTTTATTGTAGCAGCAATAAACTTTAGTAGAATGTCAGCGAAATGTTGCTCTACAAGTTATATAAATAAAAATTCTACAGCAAAGAGGGTGTCCCGCACTCCCGCATGTGGTTTTGTACTGCGGAACTTCTTTACTTGGATTAAAATTTGCGCAAAAAGGTTTTATGAGATGACCAACCAAGGGTATTAGGGAGAGCAAATAGAGAATTATATTCGTTCTGAAATAATGTAGTTTGACATTTTTTTAACATTGTAGGTACTTATGTGACCTGTTAACAACGAAACTAGGTAGGGTCCGTAACTCCGTATTGTGTTAATGTGTTGTGACACAAAACTATCAAACCACGTTGCGCCCGTATTTGACCAATAAATCTGCGGGCGATACAAAAGCGCCGCAGTTTCATCTAAATTGAAAGCTGATGGTGGTTGATTAGTACAAAATGTTACGTATCTGTTGAATGTCATTTGCATTGTGCATTTGTGTCGAAGGAGCGGTGGAGACTGAAGTGATTGTGTGTGTGATTAGGTTTCTGTAGGATTATCTAGTTGTTTAGTTCCTATCTGATAGAAGGTATTATTGTAGGTATACTTATCTATTTATTCATATCCCTAGTCGGGGATGTTCTCTGACACGTCAATCAACAAACATTCACCTACCTATGTTAAAATATTTTCTGTAGTTCTTAAAACCGGAAATATGTTAGCTAACTTAAAATGCAAGATGCAACTGGAAACTTGCAACTTATCGTATAGCTGCAACGTACTTAATTTATAACCCAATAGAAGGCCAAATAAGCATTTCAGCGAGACAAAGATGATTACCAAGTTGATGAACACACACACATCCACATAGTATCCCGAGGACTACTGCGGAATAACATAATGAGCCTCCTTGATGAACGGTTGTTAGGCACTAATCACTGGGTAGGAGTTACGGTGGAAGAATAAAAATAGATTAATGTTCACAAACCATCAGCACATCTTAACCCACGCCACGTGTAGACGAGATGGTAATCGTAACTGGGCATCTGTCGTTAATTCTCATTACAGAATTGTCACTCCTGCCTTTATTTTATTTATTTAAACTTCTCGCATACAAATAAATTACAAAGGCGGACTTAATGCCTCTCGCATTCTCTACCTTCTGCCATCAACCAAGTTGGTCTTCCAAGGGTGAAAAGATAAGATGGCAGGTATTCTGTTAGACTTAAAGATTTGTTTTGTTTGCAGCATGGGATGGGCATCCCATCGGTGGGCATCTTGCTGCACGAGGTGATCAAACTGATGTACCACGCGAAGACGCGGGACCCCGTGTTCTTCAGGATTGGCACGTGCGGCGGCATCGGCTACGAGGGAGGCACTGTCATCATCTCCGAGGAGGCCGTCGACGGCGCCCTCAGGAATGTGCTCGAGCTGGTAGGTTTTGTCAATGTTTTTGTCTTTTCCATCACCGTTATCGCTTATCGCTGATTGAGTGTGTGTAAGTACCTAATCTAAAAATTGCATTAGTGTGGCTATAATGAATGACCGAGTTCACATTACATATGGTTTATGTCTGGCATTTAAATATCTTTTTGTCAATTTCAGACGGTGTTAGGCAAGAATATTCAAAGACCTGCGAAGCTAGATAAGCGGCTGGTTCGCGAGCTGAAGGGCTTGGCAGACCCCGAGGATCCGTATGACACTGTCACCGGAAAAACCATGTGCACATATGACTTTTACGAAGGTACCCTTTCTCCATTTCTCAAAATCTAGGTCAGTTATAGCTAGGCAACAGGGCATGTGCGCTAGTAGGGAAATGATATGCCATTTCTTCTTTGACTGACGATGTTTGATGCTGCTGAGGACGTTCTCCTAAAGACAGCATTGCCCTTAGACAATTAACAGATCGTCATTCCCCTCTAGGGACTGCGATGGACTCATTGTAACAGCCATTTTGATTGATGTTCGAGCAATTTTGAAAAAGCTGTAACACGATTACTAAGCTTTTGCATTGGAACGGATTTATCTATCTGGGTGAACTTGGGCGACGCTATTGTTATGCTAATGAATAAAATACTTGCTAATGTCACGACATGATCTAGTGAGTTTAACTAATGCAATAATAACGTTATCACTACACTGATAACTTTACTTTGACTCTAACACGGAAATAAACACTTTAAATATGACAAACAAGATTATAAAAGTGCTTGATACCTAAAAAGGTATAATGTCACTTTTATTTTATGCTTACTGAGCTGGTAAAGGCCAAGGTGACGCTAAGGACACAATCTTTGCACTAACTTTATCTAAAACAGAAACACGGAAACAGATTGGAATTTGCGTAATAGATAGATAGTTCTCAAGATAAAATCGGCGGACATAAAACAAAATGATTTCGTAGTGTTGTTCTGAATGAGGTCACTAACAAATACTTGTGCGTTGTTGTCATATCAGGTCAGGGTCGCCTTGACGGAGCGTTCTGCGACTTTACGGAAGCCGACAAGATGGAGTACTTGGAGAGCATTCACAAGTCAGGCGTCGTCAACATTGAGATGGAATCTCTCGCATTCGCTGCATTGACGCATCACGCAGGCATCAAGGCGGCCGTCATCTGCGTCACTCTGCTCGATAGGCTGAGGGGAGACCAGGTAACCAAGTTGGCTAATATACTAACTTAACGGTATTACAGTTACGTGTCGAAAAGTATTTGTATACACAAAGTAATATGCACCAATGACCGATGACCGATGACCAAACGTTTAAAAAGTGGGTGGGTCAGACTGGATGCTAAAGGTGGAGAACAGGTGTTGTGGCGAATCTTGGGAGAGGTCTTAGTCAGCAGTGGACTGTAATAGACCTATTTGGCTTGAGTAATTAAGTATTCTACTCTTCGAAACTATTCCTATTCGTCCCGAAATAACAGAAAACTGAAATGAGGAAAACGAAGCGACTCCTACAATGTATCAATATGTGATTTCAGGTGTTAGCTCCCAAGGAAGTCCTGGATGAGTGGCAACAGCGACCAACGAAGCTCGTGTGCCGTTATATTAAAAGGTAATTACTTACATAATTCTTGGGCTACTAGGGTTGCTTTTTGGAAGACAAGTTAACATATTTTTGTCTGAGCTCTCTAAATAAAGAGAACTCCCGGACTTATACGGCAGTTCTCTTTGTGAACTGTAACGTTCTGGAACTGCCTTCAAAATGTATAGCGACGTCATGTTTTTACAGGTACCTTCAGATGAAGGGCCGACTGTCGCTCGACGGGCATGGATCCATCGCAGTGAAGAGCCCTCGCCGGTTCAAGCTGGTGCAGCAGGAGTCGGAGACCTATGACTAAGCAGTCCGCATTCACGCGCACACCATGGAATCTTCTCGAAGCGACGGAATCCGGCTTGCACTAGTTTGGAGCCATCTGTGCTGATCGCTCAAATCTTAATTACGCTCTAACTTTACCTACCTACTTAGTTTCAATTTAATTTGACACCTCTTCAAAATCATATATTTTTTCGACTATTTTTGAAAGTTTACCTTGAAGAAATCTGGATATTATAGGAAGAATCGATGCTTTTGCCAAAAGATCTAGACTTCATCGAACATAAAGCTTTGCTTTTAACAATGGTTGGCTAAGTGAATGCCTCAGAACAGTTTCGTATCTAAATAAAAAGTAATACTGCGTCACTCTGCCAAAACTAAGGAATAAATGATTTTACAGCTAAAGAAAGAAAGGAGGAAGGTTACCTAGCCTATTGATATGCACCCTGCACGAAATTATAATTTGGATCTTCTTAAAATATGAGCTATAAATACTCTTATTCAATATCAAAACGAAAAGTAGTGTAGATAAAATTATAGCGATCATTTGTGGCAAAACTTAAATAAGTGTGGATTTGTTGTCAAGCTTTACCTTAGTTGACTCTCATGATGATAATTATGAAATATTTAACTTTAATCAATACTCTTTGTGTTGTCTTCTATCCTATTATATTGTTATTGTCAGTGTTCTATATACTCTCACTGCTTGCCTATGTCAACGAAGGTTAGCTTATCAAGTGGGAAAGTAGTTGCCAGGTAGAGCCATGAAACCAGAATTGATAACATAACATTGAATTTGAAAGTAAATGGTTTCTGAATATAGTAAATTAACATTAATTACAGCAAACTGAAAATAATAAGGTAGCCAAATTGATGAAGATATTCTGAAAAAAAGTCAATCCCGACACTTGTGCGGATCTTCTAATATAATTTTAGTTTTGTAATTTCTTATGATATTTTTCTAGCAATCAGCTGTTTTCCTATCGTTCTAGTGAAACAGAAATATTCTAGGAAGACTAAATGGAAATTTTCTGGTGTGTTCGTTAAGTATAAAAAGCCTTGGCACGGCGTAAATGAAACTGAGTGTTGCTATGGCTATGATCGCGTTACGTTAATATTTTAAAGCTAGGTACAATATTGTACAATTAGGTGTTCGTCTGGTTATGTTGTTGCACAAACTGTATTAGCGACAATTGTGATAATATTTGGCAGTAGTGTTAAATATAAGGACCACGCGGCAAACGTTCTGATTCTTTGTTGGCGATGTTTGCACCACCAGATTAGGTACCCTCACGGCGGCAGACGTGAGCTAACTCTCAAAGTCGAGTTCTCGACAGTGGCACTGACAAGCGAACAAACTTGTGACGGAAGTGAAGGTGAACTACATGCACATACGATATAAATGTAGAACCTACACAAATCAAGTAGCGTTGTCTTGTCCGGCTCCATTTATTCCATTGCGAAGTGCGCGCTGCTTGCAATGATTCGCTCACGTTTGTACCAAGACTACCATTGGGATACCACAAATTAAAAAATGAACATAGAGAAAATAGGTACAACTGAACTTTGCAAAGGCTCGTAACAAACAGTGAGCTTTTGTTTTACTCGTTGTAATGTCTATCGCCATCAGACAATCGTACGTTTGTTCCATTGATTTAATGTGCTTCCACGAATGGTTATTGTTGATAATTTATGCACGAAGCGTTGTCAACATATTGCTTTATATGTTACAAATATATAAGAATAGTGTAAGAAATTCCAGTTATCTACGTTGATGTAGTTTTCATATTATAAGATATCTGATAAGACATGTTAATCCTTGAAATTGAATAGCTAATTTTTAAAATTATCTCACGGATTTGAGAGTAACTATAACTTAATTTATTATGAAAAATGACCAAATCTAATCTCAGCCTGATAGATTTTATCTACATTGGAAAATTGACACACAATAACTTGTGCGCTAGGCTAAAAGTTCATCAAAGAAAGTTAAGCAAATTAATATTGTTAATCAAAATAGTAGATAATAAGGCCAACGCTACGATATGGTATAATATAATTTTAACCATGATAGTCCTAATTATAGTGTTATATTTTAATGTATTTAATATTTATTCATATTATTATATAATATACAACTGTAGTTCAATTTATAGTGCTGTTTCGTTGATAACTGTTCCAATTTAATACATATCTTATACTATCTATCTATTAAAACGATTCTTATGTATATCATAATTTTGAGCTGCTTTTTAGATAATTACATCTACCTATCTAACTTCTTATCATCGAAATATGCTTAGGTACCTATTATATTGTAACTTTTACAATTTGCAACTTACACATGCTAAACATTTACTCTCTTACATTTATTTAAATTTTATCGAGATTCTTTACTATATGCCTACTTTATTTTATACCCAGTATGTATTCAAAAGCCTTTTTAAACGTGTACATGGGCGTTTGGCTTTGTTGTATAATACATAACATTATATAATATAGAGCACTGTTGTTAGACGTTAATGAATATTATCGGCCACAATATGAAGTGTTGTTCGTTGCATATCCCTTGTGTCGTATATGTCCGGTTCAGTGGTGACGAGTGTGATCACTTGAACCACAAACGAAACTGTATATCGTAACGAATTAGGTACATATATTTTTATAAAACTATATCTGAATAACCGCTTACTTTGAGTATACAAGTTATTTATACTAACGTATTTGGTATTTTTGTTTTTATTTAATTTTCTATGTAAGTACTTATATGTTTTACAATTCGTACCTGTAGTTTAATCATTTTGCTAATTGGTCATACCAACAGTACCTAATTGACATGATCTACTAATTTTCCTCATAATCTAAGGAAAGTTCGAAATAAGCACTGCCAGAATCATTGCTGCCAGCTATATATATTATTTATATTATATCAATTGTTTAGTTTTCCTGAAAATATTTCGAAAACTAAAAGAAAAATGTTTCCATGTTAGGAGTGAGTGTGCAAAGTTGCATATCGTGAATGAAGAGTTTGGGAAAATAAACACTATTGCATGTTCATCAATATTTATCTCATAATTGTGTATTTATTACCTATTTATTTACAATACAATATCGATTAAGTTAACATAGAAGAGAAGTGACAGTGAGCTAAGTATTAATAATTTCGTGTACAGCGATACATGGCACCAGAATTATTATTAGATAAGTAAATATAGAGATAACATCGAGTTTTTCCTTTACCTTTATTTTGAAATTGTTTTAATTACAACTAACGAGAATGTGGTCATCACCATAATAAATAACACATAATTATTTAATTTCGATCAATTCACCAGCATCGACTGGTTAGAATACAATCAGAGTATTTAAAATACATTCAATGTATCAAGCATAATTTTATTATTTCATCGATTGCGAGTGCTGAGACAAGTTAAAGATTAATTATTATTTTTAACTCAGGTGATGTGACTACCCTACCCATGATATCAGATTTGCAGACTCTTAAAGTTGAAGGTACTAAACTGGAATATATGGATTTGCATTATATTTAATCATTCAGTCTTTATTATACAAAGTAAACTGTTAAAATGTACTTTTATTGTTGGTTATTCATATAGTTATGATATTTGATGTAAGTACTTAATTAAATGAGCAAGTAAGTTATGTGTGCATTTATTTTGAGTTCAGACCAGAGCGAGTAAAACTATGTGAGCTGTAGGAACTTCATGAGCGCGTCGTGGATAAGCCGCGGACTGGCATCGCTGTCTGCCGTGTAACGCACGCCCCGCAGCGCACCGTCCTCGTTTCTCACCACGCCGTATTCTCCAACGATGAAACCATCCGGAGTTCTCTCTTCTACCCTATACTTCTTAAACTGGCGACCCTCCAACACGTATCCCACCTTACAGTTGTCTTGTTTACACTTCTCAGTGGTCGTGTCTTGTTGTACGCCGTGACTCCTGCCATCGGTGAGCACGCTGATCTTCTCGTCGACTTCGTAATTTCTCTCCGGCTGCTGCTCAACTGTGGTCTCTTGTTGGAACTCGCTAGTCACAGTGCTTATGGGAGTCGTGTTCACAGTAGTGCTACCGAATGGAGGATGAGGTCTTCGCCAAGTCGAGTAGTTGGGAGGGATGCTTGAAGGCACGTTTTGATCGAGATGCAAAGACGCAGGTTCACTGTAAAACTTGGAGGGTTCACTATACACTTTAGCAGGTTCACTGTACACTTTAGCCGGCTCGCTGTATACCTTAGCTGGCTCACTGTATATCTTGGCCGGTTCACTGTAGAACTTAGCTGGCTCACTATATATTTTAGCAGGTTCACTGTAAATTTTTGGAAGGTCGTAGTACTGTTTTTGATGAGGAATGACTTGACTTGTCGATATGTACGAGGTACCAGGTTCGTTGTCATTCGTTATTTTGGGATTATCGTGCACTATATTAAAACTCACAGTTGTCAATCTTGGATTATTTCGTCTTTCGTCCTGTCGTATATTTGTCAAACCTTGAACGTTTATCGGAGAACGCACTGGTGGCATTGTTGCTTTCGGTGGAATGTTTTCGATTCTTTCGTTATATGTTGTAAACTCAACTGACTTTATAGAAGGTTCGGCTATTGAGTCGTCGGTCTGATAGTTTTTACTATTGGAAGAAAATGAATCAGTACTCGAAAAGCGATTTATATTTCTAATCTCTTTGTTTTCCGTTTGTTGGTCAACAATCGGTAAAGTTGTAGCACTCTTTTCGTTTTTATTATCATTATTACTAACAGTTTCTAACCCGAGTTTCATCTGAGGCACAAGTATCGAACCACTTGTCATATTAATATGTTGGTTTTGAACGTGGGCTTCAGCTTGTAGATTGATTTGAGGACTCTGAAATCTATGTATTGTTTTCTCATCTTGAAATCTGTTAGCATCAGCTGTCGATGGGACTTTTCTTGCCAATGGTATATCTTGGATATCCTCTTCATATTCGTCTATTTTTGTCGAGGGTTCGCTTTCGTCGTCATTTTGACCTTTAACCATTAACTCGAATGGGTGAACTGGGTCCGCACTGTGTTCTCTTGTTTCTTTTTTCGCATTTAATTGCTTTATATATTCTATATTAGCACCTACCAGATTTGGCGGGACGTCTGTTGCTCCTGTTACCGACATTTCCTCAACTTTGGACATTATGGTTGGGGGTTGTAAACCTGAAGGAGGTACTTTAGATGGAGCATTTTTCAGATCGAGATCTAACGTGTCACCAGTATATCTATACGTAGGTTTTCCTCTCCCGCGTCCAACAGCCACTGATGACGTTATTCTAACTGATATCACTTTTTCGTCTGAAGAATCAGGTGAGTCTTCATATCTTGATATTTTTGAAGAATTGTTCGTAGGTTCCTGACCGATGCCGATGACGCCCAAATCGTATTGATTTGGTACTGGGAACGACGCCGTGAAACTTTGTAGGATCTGCAAACAAAGAAAAGTAGCCATTAGTCTCATTATTATACCTATACATATGAGAACACCAACATTTTGTTTAAATATTACACAATATCATTTGTTTATTTTCCATTGAAACAAGATTTATTATCTATTCAAGGAGAGAGGTTACAACAAGATATGCCTAGGTAATTAACAACATCTACTTAGTTAACAGTCTGACTGTTAAGTATCTAGTTATTACAGTTATAGGTATAGTCAGCAACACAATGCTCATTCCAGAAGTTTTATTATTGAATTGTAGAATCTTATTATTATTTTGAATATACATAGGACCTTATTGATAGTCTTTAAAGATGACTGTTCAATATTTTTGTCACACACGTTATAATTAGCTTTAAAATCTAATTCTGAAACTTTGCATTGTGCTCACAGACTTATGCCACTGACTGTATCTACTCGTCTGAGCAAAACTTCGAGAACTTGTAGAATTATAAAGTAGGTGTCCTTTATCAAAGCTCAGCATTTAACATAGATACTTATAGATGTAAAATGTATCCAACTAGTTCCAAATGAAATTGTTTGGCGATAAGAAATCCAAAAAGTAATTAATTATGAAGTAATTATTTAATATGCTATGAAAGCACAAACCGTAACACATCTAACACATTCCGCTCTACAAACTGCACCGAGGAATGTGGGCTGGAAAAATGTTGTTCGCATCAAGGTAAATGAATCTGTAGATAATATACGATATGAATAAACTGGACGACTACTTGCATGACTTGCCGCTATGGACGCTCTATCTATGGATAGATACTCGGGAAAAGAAAAACGATTTATTAATGACTACATTGTCCATACATGTTTTATTCATATTTATTTACGTTAGAATTTTTTATAGTGCAGGAAAGTATATATAACAAGTCAACCGCCAGGTAGATAAATATTAAAACTTAATTATAAAATAAAGTCGCTTTTCGTGTCTGTCTGTAAGACTGTGTGCGTACCCTTTTTTTTCGGTTGGGAAATCTTCAATTCCACTGGCTGTCGAGGACGAGTCCTAGGTACTTCAACGTCGACTCGACGCCGAGGGGAACCCCTCCTACCGCCAGTAGGGATCCCGACGTGGCGCATTCCAGGCCTCGGACTTGTGCAATGCCACCTCGAGACCCAATTGCCGGATCCCTCTCCACGACTATCGCAACCCCGCGGTGTGCGTACCCTTCATAACGGATTTTGACGTTTTCGCAATAATTTAGAGAATTTATTCTAGAAGGTTTTTGTCATAGCATGTTGCAATTTATACTTGCATGTAAAAAAAAGAAATCTCATGTTTTATTAAGTTGTAAAAACAGTGCGAAGCAGGGGTGGGTCGTTAGTAATAAAACAAAAAGTCTCGCCGTGAAACGTTGACCGGTTAATTTCGCGCACCTCATGACTATAAATGAGGCTCATGTTTAATCTGTGAATCATGATATTATTTTCCAGCAGTTTCACTTAATTACTGAAAATTATTATAGCCATAGTGTACAATGTGGCAATTATTATGTTAAACACATTGTTATTACTGTATAGTGCACTATACGTGCGAAATTTATCGCGCGAGAGAAATGTCAAGCAAGTTGCTGGCAACCTGGATATACTTACCTTTATTGAAGGTACCGAATTACCGATCCATGTAAGATTGTCAACAATTTTGCTTACAATTCATACATCCCACTTGGAGGCATGTAAGTAGGTATTCAGATGTATTGCCATTCGGAATTGTTTTCTTCATATTAAAACCAGATCCACATATTTCGTAGGTCAGCATGGCTTGGTTACTTTTTATATTGTCATGTGTTTACATTTCCTTGTCCATACGTCACAAGCTCCGTGTATGAACAGATTTTAATATTATTGATTTCGCTTGCTCAAATCTTTCATGAACAAAATACGAGTTAAATCAATTAAATATCTATTACTCAGTAATACTTAATCAAAAACTTTTGTAAATGCGCAGTCCTTGAGTTTGGCAAAAAACCGATTCAAAATTAATTATTTGATAAGGTCGCGCTTACCTAAGGCAGGGATTACTCAATAGTTACCTACTACGTAACTTTAACTGCTGATCTAGACTACAGATTAGACAGTTAATCATAGTTACTGAATAGTTTGTAATATTTAATATTACTAACTGAACTTATAATGCGAAAACGTCAAACGTAACTACCGAAATGTGAGGTATCTACTATTAGGTAATTCTGATCCTTCGGGGATTACCGGTGTTATAAATTACTAGCTGTTCCCCGCGACCTTCGTCCGCGTAAAATTATTAAAAATACAATTTTCCCCGTTTTTGCAACATTTTTCATCGCTGCTCCGCTCCTATTGGTCGTAGTGTGATGTTATATAGCCTATAGCCTTCCTCGATAAATGGGCAATCCAACACTAAAAGATTTATTCAATTAGAACCAATAGTTCCTGAGATTAGCGCGTTCAACCAAACAAACTCTTCAGCTTTATAATCTATACATATAATAAAATCGTAAAAATCCAATTCGATGTTCCGACTTGGCGCAAAAACTACTGCTTAGATCCTGTTCAAATTTTGCACAAATATTCCTTACAGGCTTCTTCACATGTTAGGCTATATATTATCACGCTACTCGCTTAAGGGGGTGAGCAATAATGCATTATGTCAGTATCCTTCATTTGTTTGACGTTTCAGTCATGACAAGCACCAGAACGGCTATTTAAAGCTTATGTCAACAGAGAAAACAGCCTAGCGGGTTTTTGAACGTTCTGTAAGCTACGGGTCGCAAGTTCAAACCCCACTATTACTTTCACTTTTTGTAATTTGTTTGAATTTTTTTTTTATGCTTTTAGATTTCCATTTTTTTTTTTGTATTGACATCGTTTACATTTCCGTTTTTCTACTTTTTTCTTCAAAAGTTTCTCCAAAAAGTAATAGAGAAGTATGGAACAAGATGACATGCTGCGCCGACCCCGAAAAAATTGGGATAATGGCAGGAGAATGATGATGATGATTTCTACAAAAAGTTCTTGCTTTACTAGAAGTCTGTTTCCTTCTCGATTTGCAAAATATCAATAATCAATCGCAGTTTGGAATTTTATTGTTCTTTTGTAGATTTTATAGTGTTCAGAAGCGAGCATGAGGTCCTGGGTTAGATTCCCGGGTCGGGCAATGTGTTATTGAGTTTTTCCACCATCAAATATTCTCAGTAGCAACTTCGAAGTCTGGTTTTGTGCCCGGTTGATGGTGTATCGGCACTATAAAAAGTACTACAGCAACATATAACAAAAAGTACTACAGCGCCATCTATGACATAGGTGATGAACTAAACATCGAAATATGTCTAAATTCTGCCTGGGTCAAATAAATCGCCCAAATAAAGTTATCCGCGACTTAAGACTATGTAGAAGTACCCGACAATAACTGTTGGGCAGTAGCCCACCAGACATTACACCCGTCTGGTCGGACTATCCTCCCTTTTCTATGGGGGATGAAGAACTTTACAAACTGTTCTTTATACCCCAAAATGGCAATAGGCTCGCTAAATATTTCATGGGAGTTAAACATAACTGACAAAATGTGGGTGTACTACTAGGTACTATATACACTCATCTGTTTTCTTATTAAAATATGTATTAAAAAACAGATAGGTAATTTTATAACAAACACGATGTTATAATGTTTTGTTTTTTTGATTAGCTTTTTCTGTCCCACTGCTGGACAAAGGCTTTCCCCATTTCCTTTCCAACTCTCCCGGTGTTTTGCCTTCTCTTGCCAATCAGTCAGGAACGAGTCCAAATTGTCAAACCAGCGTTTGTTGGGCCTGCCTCGGTGACGATGACAGTCTTCAGGCACCTACTGTATGACCATTCTGGCCCATCTGTCCTGACCCATTCTAGAAATGTGACCCGCTCAGTCCCATTTGAACCTCTTACACTTATCGCCAACATCGGCGATGCCTGTCTTGGAGCGTATTATGGTGTTGCGTATTCAATCGGTGATTTTGATGTTTAAAATCCATCGCTCTTTGGCAAACCTTGAGTTTGGACTTTTCAGCCTCCGTCAAAGATCATGTCTGGGTACCATAGGTTAGGATAAGCAGGATACACAGGTCGACAAGTTTACGCTTAAATGAGATTGGAAAGTATAACGTTGTCTAAGTAAAAGCGGTTCAGCCCTGCGCCTGTCGCAGTTTTAAATATTCTTGACTTAATGATTAGGCAACCCATTCGTTATAATTTTTATATAATCTTTTTTTTTTAGCCTGTATTGTCCCACTGCTGGGCAAAAACCTCCCCCATTGCCTTCCATTCTTCTCTCCGTGCGATTTTCTTCGTCCAATCTGTCACAAACGCTTCTAAGTCGTCACACCAGCGTTTTCTAGGCCTCCCTCGGCGACGACGCCCGTCTTCTGGCACCTACTGCGTGATGACTCTGGCCCACTGGGCCTGATGCATTCTACAGACGTGGCCCGCCCAATCCCACTCCAAACTAGCAGTCTTATCGCCCACATCAGCGATTCCAGTTTTTGAGCGTATTGTGGTATTGCGAATTCTGTCGCTGAGCTTAATATCCAATACGCTACGTTCCATCGCCCTTTGGCGAACCTTGAGTTTGGAATTTTGCGACTCGGTCAGGTTTGAGCACCGTAATGCTCAAACTTGGTCCCTCTCTGACCGGTTAGGATGGGCAGAATGCACATGTCGATGAGATTACGCTTCAGGGATAAAGGTAGGTTACCCTTCATCAGCGACTTCATGGACCAGTAGCTCTTCCGGGCGTTCTAGACTCGGCAACTCTCAAATGTACTCATCGACGTAGTGAATTTCTTGCCCATCTACCTCAACCCTACTTTTTACGCTATTGGTGATGACTTTAGTCTTTTTTATGTATGTTCAACATATTTTTCATTCGGTGAACAGTTGGGGCAGGGCTGTATTAGGCATTTTTTCTTTACTAAGCAAGCTTTATTTACAATTGTGGAGTGAAGAGAAATAACGAAAATAACTAATAACTGAGATAATAACTGTTTCACTCGCGGCACGTCTTTAACGTTTAGATGTGGCTGCACTAGCATTTTAACTTCGGAGCAAAATAAAAGCGAAAGGTCACTCACTCACTCACTCATCACGGAATGTCGAAAACCGCTTGACGTAAAAAGATGAAATTAGGCAGGGAGGTAGTTTATAGTTAGTAGACGTCCGCTAAGAACGGATTTTGCGTCAGGGCCGGATTAAGGGGGTCTAAGGGCTCTCGCAAGTTTGTATGAAAGTCCTTCATTTTTTGTGCTATAAACTTGAAATTTGGCAGGGAGGAAGTTAATAGTCAGTAGAGGTCCGCTAACAACGGATTTTACGACAGGGCCGAATGAAGGGGGTCTACGGGCTCTTAATAGCCAATAGACGTCCGCTAAGAACGGATTTTGCGACAGGGCTGGATTAAGGAGGTCTAAGGGCACTCGCAATTTTGTATGAAAGTCCTTCATTTTTTGTGCTACAAACTTAAAATTTGGCAGGAAGGTAGTACATAGTCGTTAAAAGTCTGCTAAGAACGGATTTTGCGGCAGGACCGGAATAAGGAGGTCTAAGGGCTCTCGCAAAAAGTTTCTTAATGTTGTAAATCAAAAGCAAAATCTCACGACATCTCACCAAGGAAAAGAGCGGGGGGTTGAAAAATCGCAAAATTGCCTCACGTAATTAATGGACGCCCCCTAACCCAAGCATCTCCTTGCTTAAAAGGTGATCTCCAAATCACGTGTGATAACTTTATGTACCTAATTGAAATATACATTTTTTTTTAACACTTTGCCCGACCTGGGAATCGATCCCAGGACCTCATGCTTAGTAGTCGCGGTTGCGACCACTCGACCAACGAGGCAGTCTTACACATACATACCAAAATTTCCAAGCGAACGAAGTCGCGGGCAACAGCTAGTATTATATAAGTACCTATAGATAATGTCAAACATGATTGAACTTTGTACGTAGTTTTTTGTGGTCTACATTAGCATCGCTTTATAGGGATTAAAAACAAATTTCGTCTTAAGAACTAAAGTTTATCTAACTGATTACGTAAATAATCTATCAGGTCATTAATTTTTTAAGCAAGATACTTAAACCTACAAAGGAATTAAGCGTTACCCGTTGAAATGTTTGCGTCAACCACTAACAAAATAATGGCAGTAAGTAGTACCTACCTAAGTTATTGATTAGAGAAACTAAGCATAATTTAATAATTCAATTATCATGCGTCATCTGCGTTTTGATATTTGTTCAGCTAGTAATAATTAGTGCCCAGAGCGGAAATTAGTGGTAAGAGCGTGTCTGGTGGCTGGCGGGCGGTCGGGCGGATGCGAGGACGCAGGCGCAGGCGACGCTGTCAGTGACCGCGTGGGCGTCCTTGCCAACTCGCACCTAACTATACCACTACCACTGCTCTTGTAGTGGACCGAACCGATTATATTGTACTTGTAATGAAAGACTTGAATCAAATAAGCCTAGTTTGTTAAGTGCTGAACTAGGTTTAGGTTAGCTAGACGAATAAGGGTTATAGACAGTTATAGACGTCCAGGATAGAGTTCCTTTTAAGATCCTTAACAGGTACTCCATACTGTAGCTTCTTCACAGGTTCAACTCAACGATAGTGGACGATGTGCTCACTGCAGCTGTTGCCAACTTTGCTATCTTCATTTCTTTATAATGAATTTGGTACTATTTTTTTACTTCAAGTAAAAATTATATCAAGCTTATCAAAATGAATGATTAATAAGTAAAGCATACCTACCTACATTAGAAAATTATATTCAAGTACCTAAGTATCTTTTTCAACATGGCAACAACTTTTTATCGGCTATCTAAGCACCAGTAAATATTATAACGAGACAAAAAACTGAACTTGATTCCATCGGAATTCTTTAACAAAAAGTTGGACACTTGTCGTACACGGGTGTGAAATGCGAACCAGATAGGTACTTGTACCTACCTACATGTTTATTAATGTGACATCGTTATTAATTGACCACATGTTGAAGTTCTGCTTTTTACGTATGAAAATACTTTTAAAAATAAGAACACTGAAATCCACATCGACCAATTCCATTCTTGGAAAGGCCTAGCATCCGGGATCAACATTCGTGCAGGTAACTACCGAGACCTGAGGATTAAACCCCTTCGAGAATTGAAATGTCTCTAGTAATTAATGAATATAAGATCCGTGGCTCAGTGGTAACGGTCCTACTAACGAACTATAGAGTTCGAATCCGGACAGGCGCTTTACTTTTGTAATTTATTATCTACCCGTGTGGTGCCCACTCTCTTTGGTAGAGAGGACGCCTGTGCCCCAGCAGGCAGCGCGCATGTTATAAGCTGATATTGCCATGCATATCTATGTTGGGGTCAGCTTCCAGTCTAACCGAATGCGGCTGAATACCAGTATTTTACATGGAGCGACTGTCTATCTGACCTCCACAACCCAGTTAGTACTGGGTAATACGATAGCCCTCGGTAAGACTGGTTTTCAGACTTTTTGGGCCACTGACTACCTAACGACTGTCAAAGATCTACAAATAACAGCCAGGACCAACGGCTTAACGTGTTTTCCGAGCACGGTGGAAACTCAGTATGTTATAGGCGGTCAGCCATCCACGGACCAACCTAGGCAAGCGCGGCTTAACCTTAAGATCCACCCGAGCGGCTATTATTATTTAGCCACGAGCTGTTACGATATTGCCATGCATGTGCTAGTAATCAACTTATATTTTTGTTTAGAAAATAGAACCTTTGTTACTAGTGGGTGGAGCGGTAGCTGGCGGCGCCGGCGCCGAACGTGCGGAAGCTAACAAAAATCCGCTATGAAGAAACATACCGACCTTACATTAAATCTAAAAGTGAATATGAATGTGACCTTTAGAAAAAATGCTCTACAAATACAAAGTACTTACTTTGTATATTAATCAACTAATCGATTTTCAATGTTAGCAATTAATAAAGAAAATACTTAATATGCGAATTTAATTCATACTGAGTTAAAATGTGTAGATACGTAAGTGTCTGTTTGTTACCTTTTCCCTTCTTAACGGCTCAACGGATTTGGGACACGTACATGGATATATACCATGACCTGTGTTAGGATATATTATGTTTGGACATGGTACATACTTACTATCCCATTACTACATCCTCGTGGGATAATTTCTAACCTACATGCGGGCGAAGCCGCGGGCAAAAGCTAGTTCCTCGATAAAACATAACTTGTCGATACATTAAATTAGTGTAACGAATATTTATTTAAATGTTTTCACGAGATGTCTCAATTAAATCTTAATGGTTTTTAGGTGCGCAAATACCGTGAATTTGGAATGTAGCTTACTGTGACGCATTTAGGAAATACCAGTGTTGCGCGCAGAAGTTCTTGCTTGTTGCTCCCAGGGAAAATACTTACGTAGAAGCCCTAGACAAGTTTTTCCCCGGTTCCACTTGGAAATAACAGTTATCAGTATGATAGCAATTTGGCAAAATCTTTGCTATGTTACGAACCCAGTAGAAAATTTGTGGTGTGGAAACCTTAATAGTGGTTTGGATAAAGAACTTACATACATACATAAACTCACGCCTGTTTCCCATGAGGGTAGGCAGAAACCACAGAAAACCACCTGCTACGATCCTCACATACCTACTCCTTTTGCCCCGTCCACGTTCATACATCTGGTCATACACGCACGGTTGCGAATACTATCTACGCAATGCACCTGCCCTTTTTGAAGAACCGCACCCATTTGGATAAAGAACTTATTAATACAAATGTGAAGTATTGATCTATTTCTTCAAATGATATAAGATTGAGATTATAAACCTAGCTACTAGAACGCCTCTAGATTGCTTCAATCCGTCTACAGCTTGTGTGGTCCTTTTGTTAGACGTACATACTTGTATTTGAGAGAACCTGATATCTAAAGTCTGTAGAAGGTGTTGCGGGGCGTGGGCGTGGTTACCATTTCGGAAAAGATTTGCAAAAATACTCCGGACTTTTTACTTTTTAATCTTTCTTTCTTCGGTAGTCATTAAACTATTGTAAATGTCCGGCCAAGTGACAAGGCCGGAAGGAGGGCCAAAAACCCAAACCTCTCCGAACAAATCTATTCGGATGGTCACCCTAATCATGTGTGAAGTGGGGCGGTGGGCGCCACACACACGTGCCCGCGCCGTGACAGTGAAAAACGCGAAGGCCACAAGCTTGTATAAAAACAAAAAGTAAATAACAAGTTAAGTGTAGCAGTGCATAAATCATTAATCCTAATTTGGTTATTATTAATCATAATCACTAAATAGGTTCTGGCGTCGGTACTTACATGAGAGATAATTCTGTAAACGGATTCAGGTTTTATTAAACTGAGTGTACCTACAGACGTTGTGCCAGAAACTCTTACAATTAAGTATTCAAATTTTAATAAACACTGAAAACGGGATCGGGAACTCAAAACAAATAGTAAACATGATAAATACCTCGTTTTCAGTGTTAATGATAATGTTAGTGACTATGTCAGTTTAAAAACTTATATTCAAGTTGTAGTTTAGTATTTACAACATGATTCTGATGAGTATTTATTCCTACATGAATACTGTTGAGTAGACGCTACGGAAGATCGTTAACAGGTATCGGGAGAGGAGAGTTCCACTGGGAGTAATCTTCGGCCCTCCTTTAATTTCCAAACATAACTAGTCTATTTAGACTTACACATACTCCGCCCTATACCTACTTTCAATTTGGCTAATTTAATATCAGATATATAGGAATATGTAAATCAAAAGATTACAAAAAAAATCGGGCTGATTAGATGAAAATAAATAAAGAGAGCTATTTAAAAAAGATGAATTAAAAACAAAATATGAACAGCATCGCGTTACGTTGCTGTTCATTTTGGTGGAGTTCAACTAAATCTTTATCTAAATTAAAAGTTTTCATACCTACAACGTGATAACATAATTGCAGACCTTCCTATTCAAAGGACGACAATATTTTTCAGGTGTTGTAGGAGCTGTTGATATTGATTCAATATTTTCAAATAGAGACGTAAGCTGTACAGTTACACGATGTTTATTTAAGGACTGTTGTGGGCTTTTAATTACATTGGCTCAGGAAATTACATTAGGAATGATGGGTTTATACATGAGGTATACAGTACTGTAATGAATTTACATACTGCTAAATTTAATAACCGAGTGGACAGGAGATGCTAGGTTTGTTGGAAGATGAGAGTTTCACAGGGTTCTATCTACTTCTTCTTTACGTGTCGATGAGCTCAAATTGTTTTAGACCAGTATGTAGCCCACCTGCACAGCTCTAACATTTACTTCGATTAAATCTGGATAGGTGGAGGTGGTTGTGGTTTTGCAGGATGGGCAGGACAGGATTTGGAGCATATCCTGCAGTTCTATGTGACTTGAAAAAAACGGATGATTGGCTTGTGCACTTGTCGGTCTTTATTCGGATCGGTGCGGTGCAGTCCAGGGTAAACTACACGCCACGCACGCGTAATTACGCTAGGAACGATGAGTTTCATGGAACGTCGGCAGTTGCTTGCTTTGTTACTCTACGTGCAAAGACGAAGAAGACAAAAAGAATTTTGGGGTCATCCCCTTATAACTGACAGGGTCCTTTTACATAAACCACAATAAATTGAGGCAGGACGAAAGAATTCATTATAATTGCTATCGGATGTCTACAGCTACTTATAATTTTTGTTTAAACGGTCCGGAATGGGAAAAAGTAAAATGTCGGACGGTAAAATTACGTATAGTGCACAAGCTAGTATATATATTTATGGCGTGCCATATCGGACCGTAAAAAATCGGACTGCCGGACAGTCAAATTCCTTGTAGTGCACAACGCCTTTACTCTGTACTCTGTATTTCTGAAAATTCGGAATAATATTAATTGATACCAGGTGCAACACAGCTACAGTGCCCGTATGTAATTTGATTAGGCTACAATTTGCAAAGGGCCTTGGACTTATAACTAACAAAAGGTATGACATAACGTGTAGGTAGGATAATGCGTTCCGGTACCTAACTTTAATTATTGTACTGTAGACTTACAAGTTGTACTTTTAAAAGTTATCTTAGTAGAACTATCTAAACTGAGATAACTTTTAAAAGTACATCTTGTGATATCTTATCTAGTTGTAACATGTTACGTGCGTACATTTCATGGTTTTGTGTTGAAACTAATGCAAATCTTTCGGCTAATCTGGTTTAAATTCTCAATTTTCTTTAAATCTAAGTCTATTCTTATTCGATAGGCTGATATTGTTTTATCTTAATTATCTAGCTACTTGAGATCTGTAGCTGCCGATAAGACTCGCGCCAGGAATAGAAATAAAATAAAACAAACGCCTACTTGTTTAGAAACTAAGCCTAGATGTCCAATAAAATCCTGCATGCTCTAAATTCGAACAGTGATGATAACGAATAAAAATCCGACCCTTGAGAAGTGCGCAGGGCTAAATAAATCTTACTTAAAGTACATTCTAAATGCACGCTCAAGAAAAACCAGAGCCAGTCACTAGTTTAGACTTGCGCGAACGATTAAGGGCGTTTCTTAGGATAAAAGTGCTCGTCGAAGGCCGCCTGCTGCGCTGGACAATGCGCGAATATTGCCAGCTAATTGAACGATTGTGGCAACTGTCGCACCTGCGTCACGTCTGTCACCTCACAATACACCTTAACTTGTAAAACGTAAGGAATCTATTTATCATGTCATTGAAGTATTGTTGGAAAGCAATGACATGCTTGTGCAGCGGTATGATCAGTTGAACACAAAGTAGAACATAAAAAAAGTAATGAAAGAGTAGCTCTGCAGTTTATACTAGATTCAGATAGTTAGTATTCCATGAAGTACATAAATAGGACTTGGATACTTGGATCATTGGATGGAACCGACAGACAATTGCTTAAGTAGTACCTATAGGAATTGCAAATTTGCAAAGCAGTACTAGACTTTTCGTAACCTAGTTACTTTTTCTCAGATTTAGTATGACTTCCTTGACCTCACGGTCATTGTTTTTCGGAACACGTATTAAAACTGCACAAATAATAGTAGCTGAGGTAATGTAATTGCAAATTGCAATCGGCAAAGTTATTTGTGGATGATAATAATGGTCAGCCAGACAGCCGATCAGCCAATTTAGTGTTTCCTCGTTAAATGGCTTCATCCTGTACGTGTAGGTATAACTTTTTTTTTTCAGTACACTTGATAACTACTTGACCAGTGTATTGTTCGGTAACTAATGATCAGCTTAAACAGATCTGTGATCCTATGAAACTTAGCTTTTCCAAAGTAAACCTCCTAAGTTTGAATTTTCAACAAGTTAATCACGGCTAGCAGTTACAAATATGTTGCTGTCTAATATGAGAAAGGAGCTCGTGGGACATTTGTCTGAAAAGATATTTATTTAGTAATTCTTTGTCTTTATTATCCATATATGGTCTGCGGACAGTGGACGGGGAGCGAGCAAACCAGTTCTGATTTACCAGATCGTGCGGTATTTTAAACTCGAATGCAAATAAATTGACCCATGATAAAGAACTTGAGAGCACAAAGAAAAGATGGCGCATACCGATCTGTAAGTAGGTATTGTAGTTTACTATTCAGTCTTGGCATTGGAGTTAACATTACAGATATTATTTAGCTTCAACATTATTTTACGATTGCAACGACTGCAATAAGTAATGTGTTTTATTGAGTTTAATACTAAGTAACATAGCCAAAAGTTCTACATGTGGTTGTTATTTTTCTAAAGGCTCTTGTTAATTTGAACTTGACTACTGTTGCTATTATAAGCAACTACTGTTGCTAAGTTAAGTTCTGATTTGGTGGTTTTTAAGATTTATTCTGTTAATCGTGGTATTTTAAAGTATAGCGGAAACGATGTGAAACTTTAATCCTCTTAATTACAGTTGTGAGTCGATCGTGTGCTAAATTACCCTCATGTAGCAATCACCACTGAAGATTATCATAAACAATCATGTTAATCTCCTAGCAACAGCAACTGCAACCTGAAGTAGTGAGAACCGAATATTTATTTATTTTAACATTTTCCTCCGTATGGATATTTGGAGCATAATTTAAATGTTTGGTTAATGAAAAGATTAAACACCCTTCATGAATTATCGACTGGATTTTACGGTTATGGACGCATATTAAAGGCAATATAAATGACTATCTTTAATGAATCACAGGAAGTGATCATGAAGATACGCTTGCCATCTGATGGTTTAAAGTTTAAACTGATATTATCGAAAATAACGCGGAGAATGTAAGACAATAATACGTCCATAAATATACGAACACGCCTACCTGATGCCATTTTATAAAAAGACCAGGAAGTGTTCTAGACCCGTTTCGCCCTCAGCTGAAACGAAATTAGTGTGCGAAGCCGATCCAGTTTGTTTAAAGATCACTCTGACATTTATCATACAAATATGTTTACTTTGAACTTGCAAAGGGCGCTGCAGCCACCTCGCCGTTGCTAAGGGGCTTTTCTAGGCTATTTTTGTCACCCAGATGTATACGCTAAACTAGTCTGACTTATATCAGTTTACATAGTAGAGGCTGCAAGTAAGGATACCTTCGATTTCAAGTTCAACAGTTTACTCTTTGCATCTCTGGCATTCAATGGGGAATTGCAAGCATGATCTTGGTCACGCTCACATGATTTAACTTATTGCATAATAAGTGACTTTGTTCATGAATGCTTGCTTTAAAACAAAACTATGTAACGAAAAAATAGATGTCTGATTATTATTTAGTGGAGGTAACTATGTGAATGTATTTAAATGTTATTCATCAACCTTGCTGCAGTGACATGCAATTAAAAGTGTAATAAAAATGTCCGCTAAGTGTGTTTGCGCTTTATTAGCTTAATCAAAACGTGTTGGGACTTTTTCATTTATTAGTAGAAATCAGATTTACAATTTAAATTAAGCTCATTA
This sequence comes from Noctua pronuba, assembly GCA_905220335.1. Classification (NCBI taxonomy): domain Eukaryota; kingdom Metazoa; phylum Arthropoda; class Insecta; order Lepidoptera; family Noctuidae; genus Noctua; species Noctua pronuba. The sequence goes on along the minus strand of LR999903.1, from coordinate 10,274,127 downwards.
CAATGTAAGTATTATTATATAGATGAATGGTAAGGACATACAGCGGGGTGTTGTTTAACTATAAGACGGCATTTCTTTTTTTTATTGGAATAATTGTTGCAAATGTATATTAAACTGTGTAATAAACACAGTTTAATATAAATTAGCCAATTAGCCATTTATACGAAGAGTTGTGTATATTCCGAAGTGACTAGAGAAAGGCTTCCAATAATTAAAAGTGAATTCGATAGGAGATCAGATTAGGGGGTACCTAGGTTCAAGTAGGTCAGGTACCTACTTGAGGTACGAAAAAAATTGAAAGATGAACGAATTTAATTTAAATATAACAACCATTCTATGATACTTATATAGGTAGGTATTTTTATGAATACCAACAGGTAGGTGCAAGGTAACTAGATATACCTACTTAGAAAATTTAAGATGCAACTGATGCCAGCAGGGGCTATCTTTATTTTTGGGGTAGATTCAAGTTAGATAGGTACGCATAGGATAGTATGTTATTAATGCCCACCTACCAACAATAAATAAAAACCTTCTCCGACAATCAAGCGCATTTTGATCAAGTTATCTAGTTCAAGTAGATTGAGAACTAGATCGGAAGTTTCAAGTTGGAACCTTAAAGTTTGATCAAAGGATAAAGTAGTTTAGATATTTTAGACTACCTAACTGAACAAGCAGGCACTAGTTACTACGACAGAAACTTAGTTAATCAATGCGTACAAAACTTTAGTTTTTGTGACGAAATCTAAAGTTTTGAACGCATTTGTTTGTTGACAATATCCAAAAAATGTCTTATTGCTAAAATGCATAGGATGTAAGATGAAATAATTATAAATGATATCATACCAGAAGAAAAATCCATAACAAGTTGTAACTCATTTCGTAGCAGGACAACGCCGCACCTTAACTAATACACTAGTTAGGTCTACTGTATCGATAATGACATGTCCACTCTGACAGGAATTACTAACAAACACATCTTATTGACGGGGACAAAGGGGAGGCGTTATGTGGGGCGCATGGGACTGGGGTATAAGGCGGTTCCAGGACTCGATGCAACACTAAGCGAACTCCTCTGATTCGCTATTCGACACGAAAAAGCGATTCGCTTCTACTACACGAGTGGCCTGCGCGCGCGCCGCGATCAACTACTCCACTCAACAGTACTGGTGACCTTAACAATTAAGAATTTATTTTATTAATGCACTTTCTTATGACGTGTTACGCCGACGGCTCGAGAATATGAATCGACATCTATGATGAGACAAAGAGCGGTTCGTAAGGTAATAATTTATTGGGGCTAACAATTTAATTAATAATTATTTTATTGCGGGTTGAATAATTTACAAAATAAACAATGATCAATTCTATTTCTTTGGTAAAGAATGTAGAGAGATAGGAATATAATAAAATTTGAAATAAATAACTTAAATAGGTGTAGGTTAGTGGACCGGTTGTGTTATTGCCCATAATAAGGATCGTGCTGATGCTGCGGCTGCGGGGGCGCGTATTGGGGCTCTGCGTACTGTGGTGCGTATTGTGGCTCGGCGTACTGGGGGTGGTACGATGGAGCCTGCAAGAATAACATAATTGCTTGAACTGATAGCTTCTTTTGATCTCGGTGTGTCCAAGAATATGTCCAAGTCATCCCATTTATGTTATCAGCAATGCGCTACACTATAGCCTACGGTGACAAATCTCTTCACATCTGACTTGAACAGCTGTTTGGCACAAATTTTAGCAATTATCTAGGAAGGTGCACATTTGCACAATCAATTAAAACATCATTAAATTATTTTTTGAACTACTCGTAATAACCAAACATTTGCGGTTAGCATAAAACTTGAGTAATTTGTTAATTGCATTAGTAACTAATCGAATCTTTTGACTCAATTAGGAGAAATACATCTAAGAAGCAAAGCCATCTTGTTTCAATCCCTTGAGGTTAACTTAGCTACTTTTACTAATCGAATACCTTTAACATTATGTAGCTGGTATATGAATACCCAGTGTAGGTACCTATCTACATTATGCATCAATTCTTAGAATAGTTAGTTACCTATGTATCAAAAGCACGGAAGGGAAACTTGTATTAGCAGGTACATATTACATTGTATTTTGCGTCTGCGAGCCGCCCACGATTTTAATGTGATTTAATTGCTAACTTATTAGTGATTTTATGGTATGCAGTCACTACTAATGATTTCGTGTTGCGGTCTCGCCGAATATTTGACTTGAGCGCACGAAGCGTGGTTCAATGTCGGTGTTAAAAAACAAGATCTCTTTTAGCAAACTGGTAGTTGCTCTAGAATATTATTGTAGGCTATTTAATTGACTATTGGCTGGTAGGCAATACACTGATACATCAAGTGTGAAGTCCGTCATAATTGCAGCCAAAAGACCTCTCTGGACATAGGCGACTAGCCCGTGGTTAATTATTCTTCTCATTGATCAGTCAGGTGTACCGAGTGCATTGGAACCCTACACACCTACCCTTTAAGTAATCCTATAGTGCAACAACGCTGATAAACCCCTATAACTAAAGTCCTTATGTACATACTTTCATGAAATAACATACCTGATAGTTATAGGCAGGTTTCTTCTCCCCATGAGTATGTTTCTTCAGCACCAAGCTTGCCGCGATCAGCTCCTTCACCTTCAGTTTGGTGGACAGGAAGTTCGCCGCCAAAGCCTTGTTGAAAGCTTTCAGTTCCTTGATCTTCGCCTTGACCGCCCAGAGTCCATCCTTGAGCAAGTCCAGCTTGCCCGCAGGCATGTCGTTATCTTCCTGGTACTCATCGTGGTCGTAGGCAGGTGTGTCGTACGCCGCTCGGAGAAGGTGCTGGTCTTCGTCGTCGAGATCGGCATAGCGTGGCATGTTTCGCGAACACACTACATGAAAATAAATCATTAAACAGTCAATTACGTACGTTATTTCATGCAAACGAATCTGTTACTTAAATGACCATTAATCATTTCTAGAATCGTTTAGATGAGTGTCGAGTGATGGGATGATTGATTGCACACGTTGTTTGACTAATGATTTGTTAGTTAAGTCGTTCTTACAACGTTATAGCTACTAAGTAATTAAGTTTATTCCGCTATTCACTAATGATACTCATTAACACCGCATGGTGCTAGTGCAAATATTTAGACTGATACATCATTTTAAATTACGACGGGCATTGAATATTGCACGAAATGCAGACATTACTCACCGGAACTGATGAAAAGTACGAAATAAACGAATTTGATGCACATTTTCGATAATTTAATTAGAGGCGGATCTAGTGTTAACACGTTTGTTCCAATGAGCTGACTTCTTTGTTCCTTTTGTTTGAGGTAGATACTCATTGACTTATTAATTAACTAAGACTACCCTCAACCGTGTACCGTAGTCAAAGTAAAGGTAGTTTCACACGAGTCACACCATAGATAGCTAGATCGGATCTGTTTTAGTTTGCACAAATATTTTTAACGTGAAGTGATGGAATTAAAATCGTTGCACTTTTTACTTTAGTATCTAACTTAATCATTTATTAGTTCAGGGGGTGAATCTGTGAGAATGACTGTGTCTATCATTGGCTTATTGCATCATTTCAACTTTTTTCTGCTATTTCCCTTGATTTAAAAATAATGTTCTATCTACATATCGATCGAGGTCGAATTAATGATTGATAGCGCAATTATTGGTTATTGTACGAAGCATTATATTACTGTAAGTCACATTATCATTGAACATAATTAGTTACGCGTATATTATCTAGATAAATCTTACAAAAACCAACAAGTGGTGGTCGGCTAACATTAAGTGGTTATGTTAATTATATCTTACTGGCCATATTGATCGGGTGTGTCGAAAAAATGGAATAAATAAAGCAATTACTTGAATTATGTACATATTTATTTACTGGATGCGGAATACTAAGTAACGTCGGGTGCTACATATGAACATGTTGTTTCTAGTAGTAATTACAGGTTTCTGATAATTATAAATAATAATATATGACATTAAGTACATAGAGGAACGACGCAATATGTTTGTCCGGAAAGAATCTGAATGTAACGTACCTAATAATCAATTTTATAGAACTACGACCGCCCACGACTTCGAGTTATATAAATAATAATTTTAAATTAAAACAAGTACAAAGCTTTGTAAAATAATAAATTGATTAAATTCAATTTAGTTTTACCTGTATTCTAGATTAGCAAGGATAATCGAATTAAATTCAAACTGACGGATCAGATCGGTCGGAAAAAGTTTGCACTTCAGCAAATACCGTCTTTTTCGAAAATATGATCACGCGATGATGGGATCTAATATAGTGCTGCTACAACCACGCCTGCCTATTTGCATAACCGTATACAAAAAAAGGGAGAAAAGGAAACCCAAAAAAAAAATCGAAACTTTCGAGTGACAAATGACAATCTGCGACCGGAGAAGGTAACCCATCAGATAGATGGCTTCATACAAACAATGAAAGATGCACTACTAGGGTCAGTTTCCACCAAGCGGAAAAACCCTTGTGGACTTTATTGATGTCACTGAATAAAGAACTAAATCAGTGTTACCTGTAAGTATAAAATTCGTCTCTTCGCCTTTTTTAGTTCTTTTTTTTGTAGTATACTACAAATAAAAAGGGTAAGATACCACACAAATTCTTGTCATGAATTTCATTTCATCAAATTATCACAAGAAGAAAAAGTACTTATTAACACGTTCATTGTCAAGCCAAAATGCTGAACTTACCTAGATGGCCAAAATAAAAAAAATCGTTAAATGTCTTCCCTAGTGGCCCAAACAAATACCAGAACCTAATACGCTGCAGCCGCTAATTTATGACTCGTATATAATTGTAAAGCATCATCACGCGACGTCGCGTGAACGGCCATAGCATAACAGGCTACTTCACGGGACGTCGCGTGATGTGAGGAAAAAAATCAAATTACTGAACCAATTTTGATGAAATTTCTATGGGACCAATCGGGAAGTATATCCTTCTATATAAAAAAATATTTTTTTCAAATCGGTTTAGAAATGACGGAGTTATGAGGTAACAAACATTAAAAAAAAAATTGATTCAAAAGAATTTTCAATAAATTCTGTAAAAAGCAAAAAAAAAGGCTTTAAAAGGAGAGCAATAATTTGCAATTAAAATCATACTTAGACATAAATGTTCTTATTTCTAATAATTGCACTATAGAATTGCGAGAAAATACATTTTACAAATTACTTATTTTTCTAGTTACTTATGTTAAGGTTATAAATGTAAACTACGACATTTTTCTAGGACAGTTTGACATTTTACCAACATAAGTCCATATAAAAATAAATAAAAAACTTAAAGATTAATATCTTTGCTTGACAAAGTAATGGAAGACTTTAACTAAAGATAGGAACACCAAAAACTTGGACAAATATAATTAACATTTGCGACGGATAACATAAGTCATTATAACATTCTTAAGATAATTACTACTTCCTTGTCGCACATACAATTACATAGTGGCTACTTAATGTGTAACATTTATCTTAAAAATATAAATTAATGAGTAGGTAGTGAGTACGTCAGCCGAATATTTTTGGGTCGATTGATTTTTTTCGATCAGGCATAATTGTTTAATATGATCCCGTGGCTATACTTAAAAACATGCGTAGACATTAATTTTGGTGCGATATTTCCTTATCAAAAATATTATTTTCTTACTTAATTTGTAAAATGGTGAACGATTATGTATTGCTATAACTTTTAATATCCATGAAATTGGTTCTAGTTTTGTCCGATTAAAAACTAGATGATAAAAATGTAACTTTTAATGTTGTATAGTCGACCGTAGGACGGTGATAATACTTTGACATTGAGCTGGCCTACTGAGTTTCGCTAAAATGCCAGCTTATACTGATTTTATTACCACTGATGTGACGGGTCTTGAGATCCTAAAGATGGCTTAAAAAAATACTTAATATCTTCGACGTCGACCATGTTTCAATTGCGACGCCTTTCGAAGACAGTTTGCTACTTGGTAGAATGACATTTCTAACCGCTGTTAGCTCGCTATTGTAGACCTGGACTTATTGTGTAACTTTAGGAGTTTGAAATAAAATAAATCAACTGCAGCAGAAATAACGGTTTCTAAAAATCTCCACTGCTAGTTTATGGTTCACCTCTGTTCAAATGTTTAAACGTAACGTCAAATTCGTCACATCTCAGCACGTAACGCCCAGCTTTTTATAGCCACGGATTTTAGCACTGCAATAGGCAATTAGGCAGACGATAGGTACATACATTTCACAACTTGTGTGTTGCGATTAGTCTCAATAGCCCAAAATGTACTGTTTCAGAAGAATATGTTGAAAGATGCATTCAATTTCGCGTTCTAAAAACTCTGGGCGTTAAGGGGTCAGCAGACGATGTTTGTTTTAATGACACTGTGTGAGCTCAGAGTGGCCACTTCATACAACGCGCGATGAGGGACTAACACAGGGTTAGATAGGCAGTTTCGTACCTACTATTATAACTTTGTTGCTGTTGCAGATTGCACATCCTAATGTATACACATGTACAATGTACATGTCTGTATGTTGCACATGTCTTTATTTCAGGATTATTTGTGTGAGAAATGTAATCGTTGTACATTCAATTTTCTCATCAGTTTTGGGTCATCCACAAGCTGAGAGATGCTAATGTAAGATGCATTGCAGGATGTGACATCCAAATCCTTAACATCCCTTGTTTTACTCGAAGACCTAGATGCACGGTGTAAAAGACATCGACGCGCAAACTGTTCCATGAGCGACGGTCAGACCTAGACGTAGACAGTCCATGATTTTAGACACCATGGTTAAATTTTTACGTCAGTTATTTAAAAAATCGGCTGTTTCACACAAAAGTGCAATACCTAGTACCTACATACCACGATCAAAATATGTAGATTTTTAACAGAAGATTGTTTTTATAATAACTAACTTGCGCCTAGGATTTTTAGATTGTTTTTAAAATAACAATTTCGCGTGCCTACCTACTGATGTCATGGTAACAGTTTGCACGTAGGTGTACTTTACACTCTGTATCAATGACATAAGTGTTATTGTCACTGTCAAATTGACAATGATCTTTATAACAGTAAAAATAGGGTTGCTGTTGGGTTGCTGCTGTCAGAGTAAACCAACTGTGAAAGGGCTCTAGTAATTACTCGGCACGGTTGTATGAAGTGGTGTTTCTGTGAGTGGTCATTCACAATAAGGAGAGGTCCAGGTCTAGAAGCGAGCGCGGCGCCTCGCGTGTCACAAGCCCGCACGCGCTTTGTATATCTCGTCGTCCAGCTCGAACGCTGGGTCCGCGTACCCCGAGTCGTCGTAACGAAGTGACCTGTAAAAAAACAACAATTATTCAAAGCGATCATTTTTCGTAGAGGGCAGTGTTAATCTTTTAACGTGCACAAATTCTCGACTGATCGTGTGATAATAATTAGACAAAAGCACGCTCTGTTTTCGATCTGCTGCTGATCTTCGATCCGCATAAACTGAGGGTAGGTGTTTGTCGATAAAATGGTGACGTGAAACATGGATGGAATGCTACAAACACTATTGTTATAACAATCGTGTCTAGAGTAGTCAGTGTCCAGGTGCCCGTCCTGATTCGGCAAACTAAGCTTTGTGTGCCCCTAAGAGATGGATGTAATGCCAAGTGCCAACTTGGAGAAGGCATCTAGGTCTTCTTCCTTCAATCATAAATCTATAGTATATATAATATTATAAAGCTGCAGTGTTTGTTTGTTTGTTTGTTTGTATGTTTGTTTGAACGCGCTAATCTCTGGATCTACTGGTCCGATTTGAATGATTCTTTCAGTGTTGGGTAGTCCATTTATCGAGGAAGGCTATAGGCTATGTTTCTTTTTTTCAAAATTAGGGATCCGTAATAAAATTGCTATTTTGTAACACAAGGTGTAAAATCGAAAACCTATTTTTGCGTGCGCTGCAAAAACTATTGACAATAGAACAAAATAATGTACTACGGGTTTGTAGATCCCATTAAGACCTACAAAAAAGTCCGCGAGAATATATATCTAGCTATCATGGTTTAATCACAATAACCGATTTTGTGTTCAAAATAATGATTAAATCGTCTGAAGAAAAAAAAACTACGTTAAATATGTATCGTAATATTAATCTTTATCGAAATTAAGCATAATATTATCAAGAGTATTTATGTAGAAGTAAAATACTTTTTGTTTCATCTCAATCGGATATTTCGTTTAAAAGTTATCACGTGTGTAAGATGTTAAGAGTTGGTACCTATTAATGAGTTATGGGCCATAGAGTTTTTTATCAACATAAAATCCTGTAATAATCTTTTTCGAAATATGTTTGTTGATGATTGTAAGTTTAAGATCTTTGAAGAGTATAATAAATACATTTCTAAAATAACTCTGCTAAGGAAATCCACGCGCGCTTGATGCAAGCAAGACTACTACTACTAATATTATAAAGCTGAAAAGTTTGGTTGTTAGTTATGAACGCGGTAATCTCGGGAAATACTGATCTGATATGAAAACTGTTTAAATATTTTATCTCGGTATGGGGCACAGCTAGTATTTAAATATGTGCTTTAAAAGTAACAGGAATGCTGGTCGTTTGTTTTTTGGTCGAGCAGTCACTTTAGGCTTACATTACTGTTCGCATTGTGCGCCCGCATGGTGGATTACGGGCCACTGCCTCTCACAGAGGAGGGCTGTGTCCCAGCAGGAAGTTCTTTATAAGTGGATTACATTGTACCGAATATCCAAAGCGAACCTGTCAGGTGTTCTGGTCCGGCAGCGCGAGGGTGGAGGTGAGCGGGAGGAGGCGCGCAGCAGCGCGGGATCGTCGTACCGTCGCGATACCACCGTGAAATCGTGGTGCGCGTCGATTAGCTTCTGCAGGCGGGACACCATCTCGAAATCCGATACCGATACCGGAACCAGGATGCCTAGCAGCTTCGCAATCGAATTTCTGGAACAGGATTATTTTCACGTCACTTACCCAAGTAGGATATGACACCGGTTCTGTTTCCAAAAATCCTTCAAAATTATTTGATAGGACAATATCATTTTAGTTTTAAGATGTCTGCCAATTAGACGCAGAGGCTTGGTAAATTCACGACAATCTAATATTTCAACAAACCTGAAGCTGGTGAGCTGTGCCTCCCTCCGCTGGCACTCCGCGAGCGCCTCCTTAGTCCGCGCCAGGTCATCTCGCAGGATGGTGATCTGGTGGTCGTTGGAAGAGCGCTCCTGCTCGAAGGTCTCCCCAGTGGAGCGCACTTGCTCCTTCAGTACGTTCACTTTACGGTTGTAGCGTACTCGCAACAGTTCCGCCTCCTCTAACTTCTTTTGGAGCTCTTCCACCTTGCGAGCCCGCTCCAGTGATGTTATCTGTGTTGTTTAAGAGATAAAAAATGAAGGCGCCACTGGTGACGTAGGCATTGTGTTTTGATTTGCGTTTACAACTTTTTCTCCTTAGGCAGGAAGGTTCAAGCACATGGTTGACGCAAGTGCCAATAAAATGATTACGTCCAACTTTAATAAACTGGATTTCAGTAGGTTGCTTTGGATATTTACCGATTGCAGATGGTCTATAACAATATAACGTTGCCATTACCTCTAATATAATTGTAAGGCATTGTTGGATAGTTAAAGCGTGATGATTCGAATAAATGAATACATTTTATAAAGTTCAACTACAACAAATGAGATCATGGTTCAGTTAAACAAATCACTTTAACCTTGTATGCAAATAAGATATTCCAGTAATTCGCTGTCTAGGTTTACTTCACCTACATAGAATTGTTACATCATGGATTTGTACTAAATTCCAAAATTTCTATCGCCCAGAAAATTATTGACCGCTAAAACAAGGTTCGATACATTCGTCAGTCTCGTCCGGGTAGTGGCAAACTATAGTGTCCCATTTACAAAAGTGTCGAACTCAGATTTTCTGTGAAATTTTGGACGTGTGTTTGCCAATACTGCTTTTGCACGCCCTACTTTGCCAATATATTTGTTTTCGCGATTACCAGATTCGTCCTACAGTAAAAGTCGTTCATAATGATGAGTAAAATTACCCCTTAAGAAGTTTAGCGTACACAAAAAATAAGCAGGTGGTGAGGATTGAGGAACGCCATAAAACAGTTCACAACAGTTCAGTTACTAGACGTCGAGATGGCCGATGGAGTAAAGCTTGACCGAGTGCTGGCCAAGATTTAGGTTAAAGAAACCAGGGCCGTCCAAAAGCTCTTTGGGTTGCCGATATCGTAAATATCACGGGAAACATCTGGATGGGGGATGTGACCATGGGGGATCAGAACTGGAAAGTGTGGCAGAAGAAAGGGGAAATTATGATGCTGATGATTACCTTATATTCAGCAGCGTCTACAAGCTGCGCGTTGAGGTCCCGGACCTGCGCGCGCGCGTCGCTGAGCTGCACTTGCAGCTTGTCGCACTGGCGCGCGAGCTTCTTGTTGCGCGCCACGGCCTCGTCGCGCTCCGCTTGCAGCACGGCGCGTACGCGGCAACTTTCATCCTGACATTTATGTATCCAGGAAAAAATAGGTAGTCATAAAGAAATAACATTGAATTAAGTAATTGAAAAAATAAATTGAAACGAAAATTAAAAAAAAATGTTCTACGCTATTTCGAAAAAGAGTGGTGGTACCTATACTTAATCAGTTAGGATAAATTAACAGGCTAAAATGTAATTATATACCGAAACCCTCCACAGACATGATGCGTATTATAGGTATCGTTATCTAAACAGGATAAGTATTACGGTCGATCACTTTTCAACCTTAATACTCAAGGCATAAGGGTGAAAAGTGGTACTATACATATACATATTATACTATACATAGCTAGAGCTACATCTAAAATTCTAAACCCATCACGTCCCCGGAGTTCCACCAGCTAATTTAATTTGACCTTGATAAGTAACTTTATTACTTTCAATGTCTTTGAGTAACACTTTTCTACTTACCTGTACACTAAGCTTTCGTCGCAGTAAGTCTAAGTGCAGGTCCTTTCTCTGCAGCTGCTCTCTTAGAATCCTTATTCGTCTTTGTAACTGGTAAACTACCGCAGTCTGAAATTCGGAAACCAAGTTACGGAACTAAACACGGTAGGTACTAAATGACAAACTTGCTCTATAAATCAGCGCTGTCATGCAAAATGTGCGCGTGACTGTACTGCGTTTGTTCGTATCGATGCAGACGACATCGCGTGTGATGTCGACTGTACATTCCAAGTCAAATCGTTAAGGTTGCTTCATACATTGTCAAAAAATCTAAAACGTGCACTATGTCAACAGAACATATTTGGAGTCATACTTATGATGTTTATAGCATGATCTAACTTTATAATCCAATCTATATACAATGTAGATACTTATTGGAAGATATTAATACCATAAGTAGATGAAAATAATGATTTTAACGTTACTGTCTTAGGCAGTGACGATTGTGGCTCAGCCTTAATGCAGTTGAAGTATGGGAACCTAATGAAAATGTACCTAGGTACTTCATAAATAAATGAAAATGTAAACTATTCTGCTTATTCGTTAATGATTTGTATGATCTACTTTAATGAACAATAATAATATGCAGTTTAACTGCACCTAGTGATTCTAATTACCATTAAATTACGTGAAATTATTAATGAAGTACAGTATTTTGTGCTAATTAACTGTGCAGGATGACAGATTCACAAGTTATTAAATTGCAACTGAGAATTCTGTTTGTGAATTCTCCAAATTACTGTTTGTGTAAATGACTGCTTAATTTCTATCGTAGCAAAGTCATTCCAATTTGTTAAAGTGCAAATCTTACTTCTTTAAGATAAGGCAAATCATGGAAAGACCTTTCCCTGCGTAGTCGGGGCAGCGTGCCATAGTATCCGTAATATAGCATCTACACAGAACACATACGGGTTAATGATGCAATTACAATGGGTCGTTAGTTCGAAATTGATTGCATTTGGAATTCGGGAAAACGACTGAGCGTAAATGAACCGGGTCGATTACGCCCGTCTTCGGTCAAGCTCGTCCGGCTTTCATCGTTTTTACCCGAGTTCGGGTACACGACGCCAATTTTTATTTCACTTCGATCAGTGCTAGTCGTCACAATTACATCATTAAAATTACTCGAAGTCGTCAGCTCGTATTCCATTGCGATGACCAATATAATCAATGAATCGGGTGCCCGAATTCGAGTAAAATCATTCTAACACCCGAATATGGGCTAACGACCAAGAGCAATCGCGTCATAACACACACGAGACAGGTGACAAACACTGTACAAGTTGCAACATTGCCCGCACGTGGACAAGTGTACCGACACAGTAAAGGTGAAGGTAACGTGCTATTGTACATGTTATTACACTGCTAAGGTGCCGTACCATAGCTGTATAATAATAATAGGTGGATTAACATAATTTATACCTAAAAAAAATTGTAATGCTGTTGCCTGGTGGTAAATATAGGTAGGCAGGGACTAATATGTTGTCACTTGGATGTAGCGTCTAATAAGGTCATTATAATTTCGTTCATAATCATAACGAACATCCACTGAGTCGTCCTATTAAATCTTAAGATCCACTGGCGAATGATCGAAATTATCACGAAAAGAATAAATTACGGTCATTCACCATCGAAACACAACTACAACTACATTTACAAGATTTGACTCTTTACTTCATCAATGTGTTCATATTAATTTAAGTAAATTTTTGGGGGCCAAATATAACATCAGCGGTATTATAATAATATACTTAGGTATGTGTGTCTGTACCAAAGCATCTGCCAGCTCAGCTGTCGGTACCTCCTACTAATACTAACCTTGTCGACAATCTTATCGCTCTCGAGCCTCGCCAACTGCTCGGCGCGGTGAATAATAGATTCAGTGTGCAATTCTATTCCGATATCTTGGGTTAGCTCATCCATATTAAGCGTTCTGCTTAGACGTTCTAGGAACGCAACAAACTGTAACAATGCAGATTTCTCTGTAAACTTCAGAATAGTTTCCGTCTGTCGGCTTAGTAACAAAAAAACAAAACCAAAGTCACAACAGTATTTCAGGTGAACTGAACTGAACGAGGCACAAAAATAAAACTGTAGCTTCTCAAACATCCTCAGCCAGCTGACTATGTCAATGAAGCCTGAAGAAAGTTCTCGGCGGCCAACCAGCCTCGGGCCCTTGGCCCATTTTGAAATCTCTGAACCGACCACGAAATAATAAGGACACTGTCATATAAGTCCCAATGCTTTCGCGATTGTGGGGCCTGCTTACAGAGTTTAGACAATTAGTAGGTGCCTGCCATATACACAGGCCTATGCGAGGTCACAGTTTAAGCTTTTGATGTGGCTGAATTTTGGTCAAATGTAACTATTACAACTACAACACTACAAGAGGAATCATGAACATGAAAAAGAAGATTAAGATCTCGCCACCGCCTTTTATCTTAAAACGATGACGCCAAAGCTAAATAAGCTCTGCTAAAACACAAAATTTATAATAGTTGCAAGAATGAGGGTGTTACCTACATTGGCCTTATCTTTGCGTAGGTTTTCCCTGGAGAGTTCCTGGGCGTTGAGTTCGGACTCCAACTTGTGTACTTTGGCTTCAAGCATGTTTCTCTCATCTTCCAGAATACGCACTCGTGTCGTCGCCTGGTCATGCAAGTGTGCTGCCCTGCCCAACTGCTGAGACTCCATACCCAACTTATCGCGCAAAGCGTCTATTTGCTAAAAGTTAAATAAATTGTTATTCCGAGCTAAGCAAATTCAATCAATAAACAGGATGCTGGGACATACATTTTTAGGTAACGTCTAAAACTCCGAACCAAAACATAGGGAGTTGTTGCTGTTGAAATAGTTGTTATCTCATGATTTAATATTGTACTACTCACTACAGATTTATCTTTATTATCACTTAAGATTTCGCGAATTCTATCTTTTATAGTACTTTCGTGTGCTTCCACAAACCGTGTCGGTAAACTCAGTAAGATGGCTATTGACTCCATTGTATTACGGAATTCCGCATGGAGCCTTTGATATTTTTCATCTCGATGCCTCAAATCCTCTGAAAATGACATACACAAATTATACCACACAACGTTATTGTTTGTTCAACTATCTAAAGGTGCCTAACTATTTATGAAATAAGTACCTTTCAGCTGAATAATTATAGACTCATTCTGGTTAACATTATCAGTAACAACACTTAAGTTTTTGGAACAGTGTGATAGTTTCTCTCTTGCTTCATGTAGTTCCCGTTCGATAACTCTGTTTTGTACACATAGAGATTCCTTTTCTTGTTTGAGTCTCTCGAGTTCCAGAAGTTGGCCTGACAGTTGCCTTTGTAAAATATCCTTGTCAGTATTAGATCTTTCTAGTGCATCTCTACAACTCCTCAGATCTTGTTCGACAGTTGACAGGTTTTCAGTTGTATTCATACATCTATTTTTTAGTCTGGTGATTTCTTGGACAAGTTCAGCAGCTTTTATAATTAAACTTTCCGGAGAATGAGTGTGTGCGGTATCACAAAAATCGGATTCCAATGCTCCGGACATTCGACGAATGAGGTCGTGAAACTGACAACGGGCATTTTCTTTTTGTTGTTCTTCAGTGTGGCATTCCAATTCAAAAGATCGTAATTTCTTCTCTAAATCTTTAATCTTTTCCTCACAGTAGCGGTTATCTCTTTGTAAGGTTTGCACCGTGATTTCACTTCGACCATGCGATGTCTGGAGATTTCGCTGTATCTCTTCAAGATCTTGGATCTTCTTTCGAAGAGAAGATATGATAGCATTTTGGCGAGCATTCTGTTCACGAAGGTGATCGATCTCTACTTGCTGCTCAAGTATTCTCTGATCTCGGGATAACATTTGATTTTTTAAGTCACTGTTCTGCAATAATTATGTACACGTATACTGTAGGGATTGGTCTAATATTTTTTTGTTTTACTTTTAAAATAAATATGAGAAGATGTATAACTTTATGGCTCACTTCAGATATCAGCTTATCCCGCTTGTACTGGAGACCAGCGAGATCACTTCGAAGACTGGTTATTATGTCGTTACCAAGGTCTGCCTCCATCTAAAGAAGTATTATTTCTATTATAATTATATTTTTATATTATTTGATTTGTCTTTTTTTTCTAATATTGAATGTACAAAAACTGGTCTGTTAAACTGAGAGACTTACAAAACTCCATAGTGAACTAGATCATGTAATACACTACAGTAAAAAGAAGTCAGATTTTCGTGACGAGCAAAAGACGACTAGTGTAGTAAAGTACCTCTCCTTGCTCGAAATGTAGCGTGATACGGCTCGAGGTTTCAGACTTACCGACCGAGAGTCACGATACCTTTTCCACCGACCTATATAGCCGGTACTAACATGCATAGCTTTGGCATTTACATAAACGATGGGGAGCGTACCCCAAATCACAATTTTTATGGACATGATAATTGGTTGGATTGTGATATAGTTGCGATGTCATCACGGCCATCTAATCGGGCTCTGTGTTGTGGCTTGTGGCGGGTAGACGAAGAAAACACGGAAATGTTGCTGAAAGGGAAGCTTGTAATCTACGACTTGGTTGCTCTGTTAGGTATAGGAACGTATAACGGTATACTTATGTTTATATTCCACGAGAAATCCGTGCGAGGTACGGGACAATGCACGCTACCCGCTACCACCCCCTTCAGCGAACATTTTTCTAATTCTCGTTAAACTTATCGACCTTTTGATTTAGCCTCTTTCGGTAGGTCTTGTAATTTATTTGATTAAACGTTTTATTTCGCCTTTGCTTTGTTTGTACCAGTGCGAATGCCGAGTCTGGTCCTGGGTTCGTTATCCGGGTAGAGCAGTATTATTGGGGTTTTCTGTTAGAAAATCTTAGGCGTGGGCCGTGAGAGTTTGGATTTGTGTTCAGTTAACACTACAACAGGCTTGTCACCTCCCTTTTACTATTGTATAATCATAATCATAAATCTTTATTTATCTCAACATCAGAAATTACAGGCGCTGGTATATGCACAATCTTATATAGAGAAAGGTGTCTGAAGTAGGAAGGTCCTGAGGTACAGATCACCTCTCCGGTTACATACCGACAACCCAACTACACTAAACAAATACGGGGTAGAAATATAAGGATATTACAACGCAACCAACGGAAAAACGGTAATGTTGGTAGGTACCGTATTAAGTAGGTACCTAGGTGCAAAAAGGTAGGTGCAAACATCAGTCGGCTCGAAGATGTTTCGCAGTTCTATCTATGTATCAGTGTCAGTGTATCTTTCCAAAATAATTGTATTTGTATGAATTATTTTGTGATTGTATTAATAGTTGGAGTTCGGTTATTATCCCATGGGATCGTAATATCGGGATTGAAAGTTTACTATATGTTTGTATTGTATAACGGGCTATATGTTTATCCAGTTTATAATCTGTCTTTGTGCCAAATGTCATCCAGGTCCGTTCAGCCGTTCTGGCGTGATTGAGTTACAAACATCCATCAATTCAAACTTTTGGATTTATAATAGTAGTCAGATTTAGAACGCATTGTTCCTGTTGCTAGTAATGTCTTTAGAATCGATAATATTTTCCTGTGCGTTTACCACATAAAATATTTCGTTTCTTGAAATTATTTAAAATATTTGTTCGCGTTGTGATCGGAGATTTGACCACGGAAACGTTACAAATATTGCCTATAAGTATAACAGTCTCGCACAATGTAGCTTCTTGTTACTGAAAGAATTTTCGAAATCATATAGTAGTTTCCAAGATCTACATCCTACCCAAACTAAGATACTTTAATAAACCTTCATAATATTAATAGACCAGGTATAGATGTTTGTAATGAAAAGTAAGAGTGTTAATCTGACCGTTGAGGTACTTACCTGTATTCATACATCGACCAGCAGATAGAGTCAGTTAAATTAGTAGATACGTAAGTAATTAAAACGCCTAATAATGAATGGGGCAATTACCTATTCCTAATGTTACGAGACTCGAACCCCGAAGTCTTGGGTCGCATACGGATACTTACATTATGTAGTCTCAAATCAATTGACCAGTGCGTCTCGCTGCTTGATATGACCTACAGTGCTGAACTGCTGAGATTACGGACACAGATTGACTGCAATCTCAAAAGCTCTAGTGTCATTATTTTTAAACAAAACAATGAAGGTAAGTACCTCGGTTGGAGTTTTGCTGCACAGCGCTTCGTAAACTTTCCAATTTTCAGCTTCTTCACTTCCTTTGTCTTCTTCCATATTTATTAGATCACGAAACAATTAGTTATCTACATGAACATTTCCACACACATTTTAAGTTTATGCTGTGAGCTACACTGTGAATGCAGCGTTGCTATGGACATTGAAAACGTAAACATAATTATCGATTATGGATGGGGACGAGTTTCTTGTCCTTGTTGTGGTTTGGTTTGGTTGTCTATTATGAATCCATCACTTATCCTACTAAATTATTTTAAGCTTTGGGAAAAGAGGAAGGATATGTACCTAGGTACTTGTAGTCTCTCCAATCTAAATCTACTGACAAGAAAAGCTCTAGAAAAAATGAGTCATATCCCGGGATTGGAGATTTATTATTATGGATGCTTGCATAAAGATACAGCTTCTCGGTACGGATGTATAGGAACGGATCAGTCTCGATAAAATAATTATAGGTAGGTGGGTATACTTTTTGCAAGGGCTCTCGCACATAAAGAAGTGGTGCACAAAAAACACCTAGCACCTTTAGATTTATACATTACACCTATAGTGGTAGATACCTAATAGTAAGGGGGTTTGAATATTTTGGCCTGTCTACTCGTCCGCCATTTTATTTTATGCGACCGCTGAGGTTTAAATCAATACAAACAAATACTTTTCTAGGGCTCCTTGCCCAAAGGGTGACACGGGACCCTATTACTAAGGTTCCGCTGTCTGTCAAAGCGCTGTATCTTTTGAACCGTAACAGGTAGACACATGAAATACCTACACTTTCAGTGTGTAGACATAATAAAGCGCAGGCTACACCGCCAGCTAGCGAGCACACACATTTTGACCGGTTTTTGCTTATATCGACTCTGACTGGACCCACCATCAAATCCCCACTTCAATAAAAGAGTAAACTGCATGTCTTGATTATTGTTGGATAAACTGTCAAGAATTCTCTTTACTGTAAGATCAAGTAATGCTTGGATTGTAATCTAAGCTGACACATCAGTTAAAGTCACTGATTGACTATTAAGTAGATTAGATAAATTTTAATGCCTAGGATTAGCATTATTTTTTACGATAAATTAGTTGCAACGCCGGGTGCCGGCGCCGTTCTGTCCACCGTGACTACAGGTTCTTAGGGGCTCCCTCACCGGGAGAATTCGCCTGTTATGTAAGATTCGATTGAACATTTGATTCAGTGGTTCTACATGCTGACGGTGTGGTCTGCGCTTTAGATAGGGGAACACGGGAGAATCGGAGCTACGGGGTAATGAGAACTAGACCTAGTTTACGTGTATCTTATCAAGTTAGATCCAGATTTGTTTTGCCGTAGTAAAGGACGCGGGAGACCCACGTGACTAGTTAAATCGCTATTTAGTTTACTTTTGGTACATAAAAAAAACCAACGTCGGTTTTTCGGGCGATCGATCAAACTTTTTATGATTCAAGAACAAATTGTATTAAAATTCTTTTTATTATAAGTTTTGCCTCTTTTAACCTGTAACTTAATCTTTAGAAAATTGGATAAAAAGTAACCCACCAGACAACACCCGTCTGGTCGGAGGATCCTCCCTTTTCTATGGGGGTTGAAGAACTTTACACCGTGTTCTTCGTACCCTCAAACTGGTGACCCCGAAATTGATGACAGCGCAGCCTTCGAGCAACGTGACTTCATCAAGATCACTTCCTCAAGCTTTCGAGTATCGAGTCTTATAGCCAGCCAGCTTCAAATGGGTATTCCTGACCACCAGCATGCAGCGGAAGCCTACAATACGTCACAAAAAATTACCTACATACCTAATAATCTTAAATCAAAGATGTAAATACTGGAAAACTGGCTGACTTTAACTAACGACACGGGCAACTCGTTCTAAGGCGCGAATTACACAGAAACGGCGTAAGGTGCGGCGCAGGCGAGGAATTTTTAACGCTGTTTCTGTGTAATTCGCGCCTAAGGAGCTCTTCTGTACACGCGCATCTATCTCTTTCTTACTTACCGTAATTGAAACGGAGCACAGCGATCTATCTGCTAGCGACTAAGTGCACATAGTGTTCGATAATAATTACATATATTTATTGTAGATCTGTTTATAGGTAATGAGATGGTACAGCTTTCCTTTGGTGGGCAAGCAATGGGTTGATACTTACAATACGTTTTCAACGTTAAGTATTTTAAACATTTTACTAAAGGTACGATAATTTTAACGTATTTATTATTCTAACGTACCTAAATTAGATGTGCATGTGGATTGAGTGATCCTCTCTTCAATCTTAACAAAAATCGAGGAAGATTTAGTTAAAAATAGTTAAAACATTATGGCGAAGTTAAAAATTTGTTAAACCTGAGATAAAAAAGATATGGTCAAGAAAGTGGATAACTCCAATCGCGCGCTTAAGAAAACGTCATAATGTATATCTCACAATACATAGCCTTTGCTCTTGTTATTTCAACATTGAAAAATTGTTAAAAACTATTAACAATTTGTGAAATCACTTGAACGTCCCGTTCTTTTTTAACATTTTGCTGGGAAACGATTTTTTTTTGGGGTGAAAAATCACGTGATACGGTAAAACTCAATGTTACGCACTCAGAACATTGTGCTGATGGATGGATTGAATAGTACGGGGGTGATGGAGGTGTTTAAAGTAAAAATCTTACTTTAAAAACATGTATTTAAAAAAAAACTTGTGATAAAGTTGGAACTTTGACTCCCAATATCTCCGTAACTAAAAGGTTCCCAGGTATGGTCTAGAACAAAAAAATGATCGCAATGACCGGGAGAATAAGTGCCTTTCGGCTTCGTTAAGGGTCTTTTTACACCCTTTATATTAATAGAAATATTTTTTCTTGGCAATTTTTTCGTAAACTCTTCGATTTAGCTCTTGGACTATACCTTACTAATTGAACTCATTATGTCTTCTAAACTAAGACCCGATTTAGGCCCGGCGCCCACTATCGGTGGGCATCGGTGCGGCTCGGTACAGCTCGAGCGCTTTACGCCGGCTTCGAGCGGCTTAGGGCGCCTTAGAGCTCCGTCGGGTGACTTCGGGCGGCCTCGGCAGCCTTAAGTATGGCTAAGGATGCCGAGGCGGTCTTCGGGTAGCTTGGGTGGCATTTTCGGATCAGACACGTCGCAGAACAGTCATTTCGATCACCGCACGCGCCTTCATTATCGTATCGTACAAGTAGACGCAAAATAACTTGGCAGTCCTGAACATAGGCTCTGCGAACTTCTGCGCATGTACATTCGTAAAGAAAACTGTTATTGGCATTTTTTTTAAACCAAAATACTAATAAAAATGTTCTAATACCAAGTAAAAATAAAATAAATATCAAAACAATTTGAGACTAAAAGCTACAAAAATAACATATGAATAAACACTTAAACAAAAACAAACTTAAAAAAAAAACTAAACAAAAACAAAACAATATAATAAAGCTCCAAGTTTCTCTTCTTCTTCAGCAAGATGAACAATGAGAACTAAGTCCCAATCCACCATTATAAATACACACACATAACTGTTTTCACGGAACGTTACGAGTGACTGCTCTGCGATGTTTCTGCAGCCAGAACTATTCTTAGGCTACCCAAAATCAGCTACGGCGTCCTTAGGCGTGTTTACGACTGCCGAGGCAGCTCTAAGGCGCCCAAAGCCGCCCGAAGTCGCCCGACGCAGCTCTAAGGCGCCCAAAGCCGCCCGAAGCCGGCGTAAAGCGCTCGAGCTCTACCGAGCCGCACCGATGCCCACCGATAGTGGGCGCCGGGCCTAAATCTGACTTGGCGACAAATTAGCGATTAAATTTGGAACAAAACAAATCTTCGCTAGGTGCCCTAGTTTTTGAGATATAAATGTGGCCAAGCTGCGGAGTCTCCAGATCGGCCACCTATAAACCCTTATATCTTTTGAACCAGTGACCTACAGATTCTGAAACTTGGCGACGCATTGTAACTAATTACCGATTAAGTTTGGAACAAACAAATCTTTGCTAGGTACCGTAGTTTTTGGTGTGGCTGACTCTGGCTTGGCCACCATCACGGATTTCAATTTTGATAACACAAAAAATTAGTCGCTAATTAGTCGAAATTTGTCGCCAAATATCAGAATTTGTCGCTCACTGGTTCAAAAGATATAAGGGTTTATAGGTGGCCGATCTGGAGAGAGTCTCCCCAGCTTGGCCACATTTATATCTCAAAAACTAGGGCACCTAGGGAAGATCTGTTTTCTCCCATATTTAGTCGCCAATTAGTCGGAATCAGTCGCCAAATATCAGAATCTGTCGGTCACTGGTTCAAAACTTATAAGGGTTTATATGTGGCCGATCTGGAGACACTCTCCCCAGCTTGGCCACATTTAGATCTCAAAAACTAGGGCACCTAGCGAAGATCTGTTTTCTCCCATATTTAGTCGCCAATTAGTCGGAATTAGTCGCCAAGTCACAGATTTAGTCGGGTCTTAGTTTAGAAGATATAATGAGTCCAATTATTAAGGTATAGTCCAAGAGCTAGATCAAAGAGTTCACGAAAAATTGCCAAGAAAAAATATTTCTATTAATATGTGTAATATACTTCTAGTTTTATCGGTCTAAAGTCCTTAAAAATGTCCGAGAGAGACAAATTCTCAATTAAATACATGTTTTTATGTTTTAAATTACTTGGTTAGAGTGGCTTAAACTTATTTGAAAACATTAAACCTTGCTCTTGGTCTATTTGGTGTCAAGTTGTACAGTCGCATGCAACTGTTTTACCAGTTTACAATGTTAAGCTCTAATTTACGTTAGAATAATAAAATAAGTTAAAATTATCGTACCTTTAGCAAAACGTTTAAAATACTTAAACGTTGAAAACGTATTGTAACCCATTGCTTGAAAAACACTACAATACGTTACAAAAAATACCTACCTAATAATCTTTAATCAAAGATGTAAATATTTAGATACCTAATATGAGCATTAATGGTAATTATTTTATTAGGGTTTAATAAGTTTATTTATTGCTCCTTAGAAATATAACATGTTGAACAGTAGGTATTTAAATGCAGTTAGAATTAAGCATAACCAATAAATATGATCGACTGCGCTTGAGCTAGGCGGAGCTTGTTTTTCAGGGTCACAGTTCTCTTCCCAGAGTTATGAGCGGTTAGACATTTCAGTTAATCGCTTTTTATGTACAGAAATAATAAATCAAAATCAAATCAAATTATTTTATAAAATGAATTTCCAAAAAGGTGGTTTGATGTGTGTTGTGTATGTGTGTGTATTTTGAGGTGATTGTGAGTGTTGTGTTGTGGGTGTGTGTGTTGTGTTGTTTATGTAGAGTTTGTAAGGACGGATGTTGAGTTTTTATTTTATCTTAATTTAGGTTAGAATAATAAAACTTCTGATGTCGAAATATAAAATGATTTATTACCTTAAACTTATTGTACTTACAGATAATGAGACCTACTTAGTCAAAGATGTAGGTACCTGGATACCTATCTGTACTAATATTATCAAGAGATAAAGTTTGTGAATTTGGATGTTAGGGATATTCTCCGGTACCTACTACTGATCCGATTTTGAAAACTCTTTCACTGTTAGAAAGGTATATTATCCCTGAGTGCTATAGGGTATATAACATCACGTTATGACCAATAGGAGCGGAACATGAAAAATGTTGCAAAAACGGGGAAAATTTATTGCTTTGGCTCTTTCTCTTATACGACGCAGATGAAGTTGCGCGGGTCAGCTAGTTAGGTATATATTATATCTCTCAATAAAAAAATCAATGAATGTTTCTTCATTGGACAACCCTGCTTGAAACCAACACCGATGCCTATCGATACCTACCGACTCGACGACACGTCACCGACAGCTACATTCTTCATTTCGCCACCGTCACGACCGCGACCGCTATTTATGATTTCGCATTTGAATTTTGAATCTTCTGTACTATTGTGTATTCTGTGGCCGTAGTGTAGAAATGTGACAGTATGACCATTTCGTACAAATATTATTTATAATTTTCGGTAGCTTTGGAATGGGCAACTACAGTTCTTTCACAGTTATTATGCCTTTTGACTGGGACATTTTATTGTTATCTTTGTTTCGACAGTTCAAAAGTGCCTGTAACTGGCGTACTTAAATCAAAACACTTATTTCAATAAATGTTTTGATTTTGGAAAGTGTTTACTTTTATTAGTAAGTGTAACTATTTGACTAAAAACAAAACAAAACGTTTTATTTATTTATTAACAACCCACGCGAGGAGCTCGTGGCTAAATAATAACAGCCGCTCGGGTCGATCTTTAGGTTAAGCCGTGCTTGCCTAGGTTGGTCTGTGGATGGGTGACTACCCATCACATACCGAGTTTCCTCCGTGCCTCGGAAAGGACGCTAAGCCGGTGGTCCCGGGTGTCATTTGTAGATCTTTGACAGTCGTTAGGTAGTCAGTGGCCCAAAAAAGTCTAACAACCAGTCTTACCAAGGGGTTTCGTATTACCCAGTACTAACTGGGTTGTGGAGGTCTGATATGCAATCGCTCCATGTAAAATACTGGTATTCAGCTGCATCCGGTTAAGACTGGAAGCCGACCCCAATACAGTTGGGAAAAGGCTAGGCGGGCGACGCTTCATATTATATTTTACACAAAATAACCATTTATAGGTACCTCTAACCCTTCTTGAATTATACTATTGATATTATTTCATTAGTTAAATAATTAATAATTGTAATACAATATTCGCCTAAAGAAAGTGTGCCTACCTACTGCTTCATGTTCTATACCAGGACACGAAGATTTCGCACCCTTATGAAAAATCGAATGGCGCGCGGCGTGTAGGTTTGAATCATACCCGTATTCATGATCTTAGTGTCAATCAGATTTTAAATTTACCTTATTCACAAAAATAAATAAGTCTACCTAAGAACTTATTTTTAATTATTAGTAATTAGGTTTAAGTTCATACAGTACGTAGGTTCCTAATCTATGTATAACCAATACTTCCTAGAAAAACAAAACAAAATGAACGTATACTTATCAATTCAAGTTGATTTACTGCATTGTTCTACTCTGCTTTCCGCGCAGCGTAATTTGTTACGTATCGAGTCTCTTTGCGCGGGCTGGGGTAAGCGATAATGCCTACGTGCGCTCGGGTTAACCTTGCCTTAACAAGCACCTGGGTAAGCTCGTTCCATCCTAGTTCTCATCTGCCTATCGCTTTCCATCAGGCGAGATCGATTTTATAATAATAAAAAAAAACAGTAATAGCGAAATACGAAACTTAAAATTCCACTCAAATTACCTAGTAGGATTCTATGTAATTTGAGTGGAATTTTAAGCTTCGTAAATATATACAGAATTTATTAATACGTAGCCATGTTTACGTAGGTCAGGCGCAGCACTAGGTACTACTTAAACAAAGCTATGTACGAATGTGAGATTTATCTAGGTAAATAGCTATTTTTGGAATAAAAATATCTCATCAAAGGGCATTTTTCAAATTAGGTGCCTAATAACCTAGATTATTTTACTTACTTTATTTTTTTGCGTTCAGAGTTTAACACACTAACATTGATTTAAAATTTCCTTTTTAAATATCAATGCACACTAAGCGTATCATTTCAAAGTTATCCAAAGGCTTCCTCTGTTTATGTTAATGTTGCTTTACACAGATATACCTATAAGGAAAAATATATAAAACACTCGAGTTCCTAACTATTCAAAATAAGTCCCACTTTAAACTGGCTGACTATAACTTACGTCACGGGCAACTCGTTCTAAGTAGCTTGTCTGTGGTACACGCGCATCTATCTCTTTCTAACTTACCGTAAATGAAAAGGAGCGCAGCGATCTATCTGCCAGCGACTAAGTGCACATTGTGTTCGATAAATAATTACTTATTTATTGTAGATCTGTTTATAGGTAATGAAAACAGCTTTTATTTGGTGGGTTGAAATCATAGAATAAGTTTAAATTTATATATTTCGAAACATACGTTCCTCCATAAGACGTCATAGATACTGTCTAGAAACTACTTAAAAGTATTTTGTACTTGCTTGTACCACTGTATGGGGAAATTGATTCTTTAATATCTTTTTAATTATACACCGACTAAATCTGTGACTTGGCGACTAATTGGCGACTAAATATGGGAGAAAACAGATCTTCGCTAGGTGCCCTAGTTTTTGAGATCTAAATGTGGCCAAGCTGGGGAGAGTGTCTCCAGATCGGCCACATATAAACCCTTATAAGTTTTGAACCAGTGACCGACAGATTCTGATATTTGGCGACTGATTCCGACTAAATATGGGAGAAAACAGATCTTCGCTAGGTGCCCTAGTTTTTGAGATATAAATGTGGCCAAGCTGGGGAGACTCTCTCCAGATCGGCCACCTATAAACCCTTATATCTTTTGAACCAGTGAGCGACAAATTCTGATATTTGGCGACAAATTTCGACTAATTAGCGACTAATTTTTTGTGTTATCAAAATTAAAATCCGTGATGGTGGCCAAGCCAGAGTCAGCCACACTAGTTTTTGAGATATAAATGTGGCCAAGCTAGGGAGACTCTCCAGATCGGCCACCTATAAACCCTTATTTATATCTTTTGAACCAGTGAGCGACAAATTCTGATATTTGGCGACAAATTTCGACTAATTTTTTGGGTTATCAAAATTGAAATCCCTGATGGTGGCCAAGCCAGTGTCAGTCAAACGATAAAATATAAAGAAAGAAGTTCAACTAATATAAATAAGGATGAGTCATCAATCAATAGAGCAACATAATTTCCTGAAATAACACTTCACACACAGAACTTCCAACTACTAGTGCTCCAGCTAACGAGCTCGTATCATCTAACTCGAGGGTGGTGTTTGGATGAAATAAAAGATATATTTACATAGAGAAAATGTATTAAGTAAAAAAAGGTTACAAAGTTGTAAGGATACTGAAGGCTGTAATTTGTAGACAGCTTCTGTCTGCAAATAACTGATTTCAGTATTTTTAAGAGGCATATTTTTATTGTTACCGTTTTTAAGTAGGTAGCAGTTCTAACTCCCAGAGCTCAGTCATGAGCTAGTTAGTAGAGGCGCAGTAAGGCGGTGAGGTACATACAGATTGATAAAACGATAAACAATAATAAACATGCTTACTTACAGTAAGTACTTAACTATTTATATATCAGATTTACTAATGTTTGATTGATACATTCTCTTAAAGATATACGAAAGTTGATATGAAGTTAACCCATTCGCTGCAAGTCATCAATTTTCTGAATTTTATAGATTACTCAGACGCTATAAAAATCACGATACTGCAAGAATCAATATTATATCGTGACGTAAGTCAATTGAAGAATTCTAATAGTAATAAGGACAATTTACTCATTTTCGTCGGAAAACAGTGTTCAATCAGCGATGGGCTAATAACGACAAAGAATCAGTTGGAATGAAGAATCAAGAGTAGGGTTAATACGGGATGGAAGGGACACCGACGCGAAAACGGTTTTTCATCGGTTATTAAAAAAAATCCTTTAATTTTAACCCCGTATAATTATGTACTTTTTTACTCAAATTACTACTCGCTTAAACCTAAGAACTTAATTTAACTGATGCCTGTGGCATATTTTTATGGCAATTTAATAACGTCAACTTTTTGCCAGTGGTAATTACTTTCTAAATACCAACTTTAGACAAATTCCACGAATCCTTTTATACTTTCAAAAATGCGTAACTTAAGATAATATTTTCACGACTTCGCTTGTCTGGCGTACATGCAAAACAAGCTTACAAAAGACTGACTATACAGTGTGTTTGGTTAACACTTACCGATTCTTTAAGGGCATATTATATACTCATTTCTATCGAAAAATACACGGTTATAAATACTCCTAACCCAACACCCCGCGAACCTTACTGCCATCTCACCCCCCAATCGTAAATTTCATGCCTTATCTACCTGCTCAAGCAAAGAACAGGGTACCTGCGCCATTGTGGAGTATACGCTCTGGGGCAGGGATATGTTCAAATGACAATAACTCTTAAAATAAATGGTGTAGAGTCAATATTTTGATTTCATTTTGTAGGTGGACTGGTGGTTAATTTTGCACTAGAGTACAAAATTTGAAAAAAAAAGTAAATGCGTAAAATTTCGTATTTTCTTAGGCGCTTTCTGTTGGCTCTGCGTTTACCCTTGCAATAAAGTCATTTGCACCGTCTCTAGATCTCCGATTCAAAGATATTAGCATTTCATTGAACATACCCTAGATCAGCCAAATAAAAAAACAAGATGGCTGCCATTCGCGGGGTGTTGGGTTAGGAGTATTTTATAAACGTGTATTTGTCGATAGAAATTAGTATGTAATATAATGTATCGGTAACCGTTAACCAAACACACTGTATACGTCATTTGCTCGGTGGTGTCATGTGACTAGCACTTAGTTAACATTAAATAACCAACAGAGCAATTTTATAAAAAAAACGAAACTAGCAATAAACACGAAAAAAATAGAAAACAAATGAGGTAATTAATACAGTTGCATGAACTGCAAAACCTTAAGCGAACTTAACCTAAAAAATAATAAAAAACGAATCAGCAAATGTCATATTTGGCTTGAAACATATAAAAATCATTTCAGCTTGGTTTACTATCAGTAAGTAAGATTCAAATTTAGAGTATTCCTTATAGGCTTCAATACTTTCCAATTCACATCACTCACACACACTTCCACTTACCCTTAGCCAGATATTGGTCATAAAGTGACCGCATACACTAGGCCGTTCCGCTTTTCTTAAAGTTATCTATTTAATAATGATCACTAGGTTAAGACTTATGTCTTAACCTATCTAACCTTATATGATCCACCACAAACTAGTAAACTGGTGAAATTTTGGCAGCAAGTACATGGATCAGTTCACAAACAGACGAGATGCTGCGCGCAGATCGCTTGAAGAAGCGCACTACACCTTCTGGCGGTGTGTCAAATTGCTTATAATATCATTAGAAACATATTTTGTTACGATATCTTTTAAAAAGTGAGTGCATTGTCTCATCTCAGTGTGAACTGACTTGAAGGAACATTGACATCGTTCATAAAAGTTAGGTGTAGTACGAAATTATATAAGACACAATGAGATTATAAATCTACAAGAAGTACAAAGTATCACTGAGGGTATAATGTGGCTGGCTGTGGAGGCTGTTAGCAGCCAAGAATGCGAGCTTGTGAGCATACTGGCACACAGAAGGGACCCGAACCTGTGACGAGCAGTTGAAGTACAGATGGGTCAGCTTGTATGTCAGCCATTGCATCTGAAATCAATACATAATTGATACATTATCTTTTATTTGAATAAGTTTTTATGTTATCTTTAGTGTAGGTCGATTTTTAGACGAAGCCGATTAATCAACTATCGCCACAACCTTCGGCCAAAGGTTTAATAAATATGTTTCCGGTACTTGTTCATCAACATAATTTCGTCCATAATCGCTCAGACGAAACCGTCAGTTTCCCCAAAAAGGTCGCCGAAACGTAGCAAGTATATCGACGCTAGAAAATCTACATCGGGCCCATGAAGCTCGTTGCCTTGTCATACTTTCTTGCGGCCATTGGTAGTAAGTACTACTGGTTTGCCGAGTTGTCTTTAGTCATGGACGGCGGACTGAGTCCCTTGACCACTGCTATCACACCTCGGTGCTTACCCACCTCGGCTTTTAAAAAATATTCCCTGAGACAGCACACTCTGAGATAGCTATTTATCCCTACTACGAAACCCTTCACTGTGCGTGCTCCGACACACACTGGGCCAATTTTTAATTTAACCAGATTCTTTTATTTTCACATTGAATTGCTTAAAATTTAAGCAAAATATTTAGTATGATTTCAAATTCAATAAAGGATAAATTACCCTATCAGGGCTCAACCCTGTAGTGTCTTCAATAACGTTGTACGAGGTCGGTGAGATTGTGCCTTCCCGCACGTTCTGTGACACCAAGAAGAAATCGTAACTGTGAATTAAAACAAATATTGTTAGTCATTCCAGGGTTTGAAGTGCGAGGAGTTCCCAAAACATAACATCACGGCTGTAATCCCCGAAGGGTTAGGCAGAGGTGTACCTAATAGTACACCCACATTTCGCCACATTAACGAAATTAAAACGTTATATTTGTTACTATTATTTTCGCTTATATTACACCGAGTCTCTAAAGCAATACGAGGAGCATCAGTCTGTCGATAGTTCAATGTATATGATTGTTATGTCAAAATCAAATCACTACTAAGGTGGCCATAAAAAAATCTGTCAACAACTAACCGTTCAGGTGATGTGACGACGTCATCGATGACGGTTCCCGGGCGCGGGTTCTCGCCGAAGCGGCCGCGATCCAGGAATATGCGGGTATTAATGCGCTTCGAGACTATCGTGAAACAGAGTTTGTACTCCATATCACCATAAATCTCAGCTAATTTCTTTTTTATTTCCGTCACCTAGAAAGAGTACATAGTGTAAGAATTTTTCAAATGTGATAACATTGACCGAAATCATTAATCATTATATCGTACCTCGTGGCTGTGCACATAGGGAATCTGCCCGTCACCTACACCATCTCGGTAGATAAAGATACGTTGTGGCAAACTCCCCTCTGTAAGATAATACATTTAATATTATTCGAGTAATTGATATACAAACAAATATTTTTTTTTGCATAGTTATTTATAAAACAGACGATGGAAAACTGTCTCAGATGTAAAAAATAAAACCCTAAAATCATAGGCATTAACGATGTTACCGTTGACTTCTCGGTATCGGCGAAGGGCAGCAGCTATGTTGAAGCCCATGTGCGCACTCAACTCCTCGCCCGACGTGTGCGAATTTACTGCTGAGAAGTAGCGTGTTAAGTGGCGATCCAGGGTCGCCACAAACCCACCGAAACTTTTCTCTTTCGAGCGGGTGTCGTGACAAACATCATAACCAATAAATATGGCCGAAGTCAAGGGGATCTCGACCCTCCAGGGGGCGCCACCGAGCTGTAAATTATCAAAACATCTTATCTCAACTGAACACAATCATGCACTCATGAATACACATATAAATAAATAACTTCAGCAAATACAAGTTCAGTAAATTCATAGATTACAATTATCAGATTAATGCTTACCTTGCAGTTTATTTGTATTGCCACTTTTGTAGCAATCGACATAGCTGATTTCGAAGTCATATTACGTGCGCAAACAACTTGCGTAGGCACTGCACGGTCTACCGTGCATTTCTTTTTGATTGCCTCGTATCTAGAAAATATATATTTTTAAATCATCTTTTACCTACCTAATTTAGAGAACTTAAATAACTTCAGCAAGAAAGTAAAACTTACAAGACCAAATGCATTTTCCAGCATCTATAACCTCGTTGAGGTACTTGAGATACTTTGCCATAAAAAATACGGCCCATCCAGTCGAGTTTAAGGCTTAGCACGCACTGCGATTTTATTTCAGTACCAACATGGATTTCTAGAGTAGAAAACGTAGACAACGCTGCCTGCCTCCATAAGTACTGGGTACATCCACTAACAGATCAAAGACATCCAAAGGATACTTTTGCATAATGTACAACGACGTGCGCCAACATCCCGATAAGTTTTTTAATTACCACAGAATATCGATTGGTACTTTTGATAAATTAATATACCATAAAAAACAGAACGCGGCTAACCGCTGTGCGTGCGCCAACATACTATTACTAGGCCACATAAAAATCAAGCGCTTACAAACCGCGATCCAAATGTAGCAAGTTACTTTTTAAAATCAGTCACTGAAAAAAGTAGCTAATACGTGTGCTTGTATAGAAAGCTATGTGTTACATTTTTCCGGTTTCAGACGTACGGTCGTCTGCGCCTGCGTTTAATCACAGTGCGTGCTAAGCCTAATACCAAGGATTAATTTAGTTGAAGTAAATGGTGTTAAAACACTCACCGATCCGCAAATTGACGTGCCAACACGCACAGTATCATAGCAGGATTCTTTCGTGCGATGGCGCCCTCGCAAGCATTGGCATATTCCATAGGGCTGTCATTCCTGATGGCAACTAGAGAAAGTACATAATTTAAGGTTAATAAAAGTTTATTAAATTAAAATATCATTTTAAGATATCTGTGACTTCTTGGGCCTTGGGAGTCCTGACCCTTTGTAAGGCGTATGAGGACAATGAAATGAGGCATTAAAGGAATATTGGATGTGATCAATACGAAGTGCACCTAAGGACATGGCAATAAAAGATATTGTGGTATGGCCCACTGTTTGACCACTGTTATGTTGACTAGCAGTCCCCCATGTGGCTTATAAGGGACATAACATGTCAGAAAATTAAATAGCCTATAAACTTCTGCAAGAATTGGGCTATCATATAGAAATACCTTTTTTCAAATCTGACTGTAGTATACAGACTGTACAGATATAAGCCCATTCAAATAAACATACTCTTCAGCTTTATTACATTAGTGTAATTGTAGTTATGGTTCGGACATGTTACTTACTTATTTCAGGCTTGGGCATTCTGAAACCCACACCTCCAGCTGTCTTCATAATCAAATCCATGAAACCTTCAGCGTCACGACGCTGTCTCTCCGGTGTTATAACTACCCATGATGGTAGTTGTGCGATGTCAAGTAAAGGTTTTGACCTAATTAAAATTATGGTTTATTTATTAATCTATATTAAATATAATAAATAATTTACCGACAGCTTCTGTGTACAACATATCTTAAGTAAAGGTTTTACAGTCTTGGACTTACACAGTCGCCAATTACTGGTTAACCAGCATTCACAAAAATAAGTGTTAACATAAGAAAAAATTAAATTAAAACGAGTGGCTGTAATACATGATTAGTAAATTTTTTTTTTAATGAAATTTTCATTATCTAATCAATTATAATCTTACCGCATATCCCTCGTCCAGCCCTCAGTGGTATCTCCCGCCGGATATTTACTATTACCGCCCTGAATGATGAGTTCTGGATTGAGTTGCCGTCCTTTAAACCTTACCAAATCCTTTGACAGTGTAAGAGACCAGTCGCCCATTTCCTTAAAAAAAAAAAGTTATTTTTATTAAATCCTTTTAATTTATTTCCTGAACAAATCTGCCAGAAAAAAGAATATTGAACCATTCAAAGGTTAAAGGCATATACACACCTTTACCACTTCTTTACATTTGTTTAACCGTTGGTTAAAGGCCAGCAATTTTTGGATCCTTATATCTGGTCCTATCTTGGTGTGCACATCCAGAGCCTTCATGAGCTTGAAATTAGCACGCATCTCGTCGGTCAGGCCTGTCTGACGGCACAGCTCTGGCACTAAGTATACCAGCTCCGGCATTCCAGCGCGGATGTCGCGCGGCTTTGAGCGAGAGATCAATAAAGGCTGTCCAGCGTCTTGAATACGGATATTATATTTCTGAAAGTATGAAGATTGTACAGAAAATGCAGAAGAGAATGCTTTAAAACAAAAGGAGAAGGAAGTTGTAAGGTGAAAGAAACAGGGTAATTACAAAAAAAGGAAGAACATTAGAATTTCGCGGCCTAGCCACGGCTTCCCCATAAGTTACTTATTTACCTTTTGATAGTAGTCTATATACGAAACATTTTCGTCCCGCATCTTGAACGTTGATCGCGGGGAAGTTTGCCAGGAAATATCATCCACTCGATAGGTTCTTTTATTATAGTCCGTCATGACTATTTTGCCTGGAATGTTACTTTTAGTTTAGTTTAATGTGGAAATACTTTATAGTTTGAGGGAAACCGCTTGACCGCGCCTTAGGTATTTGATCGGCGAGACGGGACGGATAGGCCGCTCCTGTCCTGACAGTCAGCCGTCAACGCTCACGGCGGTAGCTAGTGGTTTTGTGGACTCAACGATCATTGTGCCGATAGTCGTATCAGTCACTGACTTAATTGCCAAGAGCCTCGATCAATACCTGACGAGGCTCTCGTTAGGCAGCTGGATCAAGGGCTTGATTAAAAAAGCGATACAGGCAGCTATAAGAAATAGCTGTCTAAGTTAAAAGGACAGGGCAACTCAACATAATGTTATACAAACTACAGAGAATCACTTTTAAAAATTGAAACTTACCAACAATGTCCTCCAAAAATATCTTTTTGTAGTTGCTGCCTTTTGTTGCGGCATATTCGCTGAGCATTTGTAGCACCGTATCTAGACGGAGCACCTATAAATCCATTAAAAACATTTACAATATTTCATTTTTAGTAATAAAAAGGTTCCAGTAAGATTTTTATAGAAAAATAATAACAGTAGTTTTACCTTATGTGTTATTTCCGTGACCATCAATAGACGATCTTCATATTGATTAATGGTTGTTTTATAACCTGGCCAAATTTGTAGGCGATACTCTGGTATGTCAACCTATAAAATAATAATGAAATATTTAAAAAAAACACGCAATTAATGCAAAGGCAGTTAAGTAGAACACAAAACATAATTAAATCCATACCTTAGCAATGGGATCAAAATAGTCTCTACCCATCAGTTGTAGTTGTAGCAAGTTGAAGCACTTCCTTATAATAATGTTGAACACCTGTATGTAATGATAATCCCCTGGGCTTACATCACAAGTCAACTGCAAACAAGACAAATTAACTTAATATAAGAGTCAAATTGGCTCAAAAACAGGGATCACAGACTTAGGCAAAAAGGCTGCCAGGCTGAAATGGGATTGGGTAGGTCACGTGAGCCGCATGCATAACGACCGCTGGGCAAAGGTCTTAACACGATGGGTGCCTGAGGATGGACGGCGCTGCCGAGGCCGGCCCAAAAAACGGTGGCGAGATGATTTAGACGCGCATCACGAAGGCTGGTTCGAGGTGGCGCAGGAGAAGATATACCTGGAAGGATATGGGGAGGCCTTTGCCCAGCAGTGGGACATACAAGGCTAAAAAAAAACAAAAAGAGTCAAATTTAAATATTGTTTTAGTATGTCTTGCTTCACATTACCTTAATCAAAATCCTCATGCGTGCTCCATCAGTTTTCCTGTCTGAGTATAGTTCCAATGGATCAGGATTTAGTCTCTTCACAGTGTATAGGACTGCTCCATCAAACAAATACCTTTAAATTATAAGAAAGGTTTTTAATGCAGTTTAAAAGATTTTTAAGTAAATTCCTGATTTATTATTGCTTTATAAAAAATCATCAACTTGACTTGTCAAGAAATTATAACTGCACTTCATAAGCTGTTTTTATGAAAAACTGACACACATAACCCGTCATTCAAGTAAGTACTTACCCTCCAAGGGTGTTGGCGTGGATACGCATTAGGCCTTTGCGAACCACTGTATTATCCTCCTCTGGGGAGAAGTCCACATGATACTGGTAAAGACACCATTGGGGTGTTGTTTCAACGGTAAAGTAGTTGGCTTTAAGATCAATCGGAGTTCCTGAACTACCTGTAAATTAATTAATTTTTTGTCTAAAGTTTCTACACATAATGTAACCATCATTTTGCACATAAATAAAAGGATTGTTTACATGTTTTTTATCTAGACAAATATTAAATCTTGAAATAAGTAAGATATAAACAAACCTTGCTTGGATTGGATCCTGGTTGGGCGAGTTCTTAATATCGTGATTTGTTCAGGCAAAACCCTACCACCACCGCGGCGCGAGCCACGCCCAATCACCACAGAGCCTGGTTCACCACCAGCACTTTGTGCAGCTGAAATTATCATAAAACACACAGAATATTGAATCTATTTAATTTCTATACCTATGTAGGTAACAGTTTACCGTTTTAACAATATATTTAATTATTCTTGTCTCACCGATTTGCATGCTCTGCATGCGCTGTTGTACTTCAAAATCACCAGATTGTTCTTGATGAGTTGTTGGTGTAGACCTGTGAGAGGCTCTGCCTCCCTGCACAGTTGGTGTTGGCACACCAGCTCTGACAGGTGGGGCTACCGTGGGGGGTGCCCATGCCGACGGTGGCTGAGGTCGAGGCCCTGAAGAGCCTGGTTGTTGTTGCTGAGGGGGCCGCTGAGGTTGTTCGCCCGGCCTACGTGGAGGAGGCCCTCCTTTGTCGCCGCCCCTACCGGCACGCCCACGGGAGCGCCCTCTCCCAGGTTCAGACATCTGCAAATAAGTACTTAACTGAGAATATCTGTCATAATAACCAATTTAAATTGAAGGTATAAAGGGTGAATTTTCCAAGTGGGCGTGGATGGCCAAATCCAAAACTATGGGGAATAGCGAAAAATACTCAAAGGTGTCTCGAGCCCGATTTTGATGAAAACTAAAACTGCATTATTGGATTTTTGAAAAAACAATATTGCTAGGCAGGTATCGAAACTGTTGGTTTTGAAAAAAAAAAAAAAAACATTATTATTACGCCATTCGATAACGTCGCTTATAATGATCAAATTCTGGGAAGAATGAAATGATTGTTTTTTTACAAATAGCAAATCTATCTATAAAAAAAAATAAGTGTCTCTTTGTAATTTCAAGATGCGGGTATCCAGCTGCATCCGGTTAGAGTGGAAGCCAACCCCAACATAGTTGGAAAAAGGCTAGGCAAACAATGATGACTATAAAGGGTGTAAAAAGACCCTTAACGAAAACGAAAACCACATATTCTGCCCATCATTGGGATCATTTTTTTGTTCTGGACCATACCTGGGAACCTTCTAGTTACAGAGATATTGGGGGTCAAAGTTCCAATTTTTTCACAAGTTTTTTTTAAATACTACTTTTTAAGGTTCTAACTTTACTTCAATTACCTCCATGGTCCGTTTACTATTCAAAGCATCCATCAGCAATAAGTTTTGAGCGCATTATATTGAGTTTTACCGTAAAATGTGATTTTTGACCCCAAAAAAAAATTTCGTTTCCCAGCAAAAATTTTTGCGTAAAGTTACTTAGTTTGATGTACAGAATGCTTGGTTGACGGCTTGGTGAAGGGTCTGTTTACACCCCGTATGTAATAGTTATAATATGTAATTCCTTGACATTGGGATGGAAAACGGAAATCTCAGCATCTCAGGGCTCTACTTTATAATACATTCTATACTACACAACTAAATAGGGCCCACCTTGTTTTTTGCTGCAATTTAAAATTGAAACTAAATATTCAGTTTATAAAAACTGAATTTATAAAAATATATAAGTTTCAAGTGAGCATTCAGGAATAGTGTAATCATAAACAATAGAAACATTTGTTTATTTTGTTGAATAAAAACAGAAAATACAGTTTAGTTTAGGAAAAATTAATCAAAATAAAGGAAAAACAATCTTTTAAAGCACAAATATTCTGGAAAAAATATGGTGCTTGTTATTTTTTAATAATGAGTGCATCCTCCTCTGCTCCGTATGCACTATCTGAGCCTATCTGGGACACCTTCAATAAAGTGAGTTACATTTATTTCTGGTATTTGTTCCCAACAGACTTTCAGGGCGTTAATGAGCTCCTGCTGGCTGTTCACATAACTATTATGTTCTTTCAGGCGTCTTATGAGCTGATCCCATAATTGTTCCATGGGGTTGAGATCGACTCATGGCTGGCCATGGCAAAGCGGTGATATTAGCTTCAGAGAGTGCCCTTTGTGTAGTGTGGGCTGTGTGTGCGCGAGCATTGTCATGCCTACTCTTTGTGAAAATGAGTTGACATGTGGCCAGATTACTTGCTTGATGTAATTGTACCTTCATTCAGAATTACCAGCTCTGTTTTGCCGTGCAAGAAAATTCACCCCATACCATAACACTGGGACCCCCAAATTGGTCTGTTCCATGGACGCATGGTTCAGAAAAACATTCCCCTTCTCCACACACATATCAGTCTGTCGTCACTGTAAACCTTCACTTTATACTCGTCCATAAAAAGCATATTCCTCCAGTTATGCATGGTCCATTCCAAATGTTCCCAGGTGTACCTTAAATGTGCTGCACAATGAGCCCTTGTTAGTTTCAGTCAAATAGCAGGTACTCTGGAGCCTTGTCTATCTTTGTGAAACTGATTCCGAATGATTTGATCGCTGACTCTCGTCCCTGTGGATGCCATAGTCGAGTTTGTAAGGTTCGAGTGGTTACAGTACACTCCCGACGTGCGGTTAACCTTAGGTACCGGTCTTCCTGGATAGTTGTAGCCCTAGCTCTTCCTGTGCCAGGTCTCCTAGCTACACTTGCGGTCTCCTCATACCATTCCCAAACTTTTCGGATTGCTCGTCGAGATACACCGAGGTGTAAAGCCACAGATCTCCGACTGTCCCTCTTGAAGATATTGCTCTTGCAGCGGTTTCCATATACATAAATGTCGGCGAGAACCAGACATAGTAATCACAACTAACACAGGAACCAAATAAAATGGTTAAAATCGTGAGTGTACCACAACAGCGTTTAGTGTAGACTTGAGTGACTGAGAATTTGTGCATTCGATGTTTTTTTTTTTTCGAGTACTTCACTTTTTCAGCTACCCTCTTGAAACCAATATGAATGTTGTCGGAATAAACTTAGATAAGGGCTCGTAAACATGTGAGCTTGACGGTTCAATGCATAACTTTGTCAACAACTACTTAGATAACTTTATTTAGACCAAAATAATGACTGATTCGAGGCAGGCCCTATTTTGTTTTGAGTAGTTTACCTTTGTACTTGTTTGTGATTTCTTAATACAGATAGCAACGGAATAAAATCTATAATCATGATTTATACGGTTTTAGGTAAAATGGCCACATACTACCTAAGTAGGTACTTACTACGTGCTGCGGATGGTAAAGAAATTGAAATAGCTCAGCTATTTGAATCAATCGCAGAAAATTATTATGTGGCCCGTCCAAATACGACCGTACCACGGAATCTTAGTACAACTAGAATGGTAGGTAGGTACTAAGTTACTATTATACCTAGTTTTAGCAGTCACGCGGTGAAGGTAGGATGGTTATGAATAAACCTAAAATAAATGGAATGGATTCGTGGATGCAAAAAGTGCTTAGGTTGATATCAAGACCTTTATGTATCATATTTCTGTTCCGAGAACGCTGAGCTCAGTGCATAACGATATTGCTAAATTATAAACAACAATCGCCGAGGCCCGAGACTGACTATGAGTAAGAGAATCTTAATCTAATAATTAATACTAATAAAAAAAACAAGGCAAGCTTGTAATTTTGTACTGAAGGTGGCATGAGAAAATAACATGTTTATCACTAGGGTACCTAAAGGTAGTATGAGAATAAAAATGATGTTAGGTACATAACATTTTACACTTTTTACAGTACCCGTTGAAAATTAATAGGAAATTAAATGATTTTTAATACATAATTCCAAGTAGCAGCTAAAGTATACCTTTTTGAAAATTAAGATGGCGTTCAACAAACTTCACTCCAGGCAATTCACGCATAGACTATTTGATTCGGCTGTGTATACTTCATTATTGATATCTGATAAAATAACTTACCACGATTGATAATAGCTGTAACACCTAATTAGGCAGTCAAACAAATTATTAGATAAATATTATGATGGGAGCTCTTCC
Source organism: Noctua pronuba (assembly GCA_905220335.1). Taxonomy (NCBI): domain Eukaryota; kingdom Metazoa; phylum Arthropoda; class Insecta; order Lepidoptera; family Noctuidae; genus Noctua; species Noctua pronuba. The sequence goes on along the minus strand of LR999903.1, from coordinate 10,235,367 downwards.
GTTGCACGAAGTGTAGGAAAGACAAAGAGAGGAAAAAAGTTGTACGGCGACTGCGCGCACGACAAGCAGTGTTGCCAGATGACCGTTTCGCGTTTTCCCCAAACCTTCCACGAATTCCCCCCAATATTGAGGTTTTGAAGAAAGAATCCTACAAAAAAACCAACCGAATGCTCGCCTCTTAAAAGAAATAACTAAATAATGAAACGATTAACCAACGAAAAATGCCTTGGATTAAGGATAGATGAGAAACTAACTTGGAAATTACACATCGACCATCTCAGAAGTAAATTAGCATCGCGCGTTATTGGGAGCATTATATATAGCACATGAAAGTACATAGCAGAGGAAAGTAGCAAACTGTATTCCAAATAAAGTGCGCTCTTTGATTTATAACTCATAAATAAATCGCATATAGAATATTTGATTGAGATATTGGATTCTGCAGCAGTACCTAATTTAAATTCACCTTAAAGAGCTCAAAATAAAATAATTAAAACTTTGTTCCGTTATCATTATCTTACTCCAACAAAGACCAAATACCAAAAAAAATACTATTAAATATTAACCAGCTATACTTTTATTACACCTGCATTCTTATTAAAAACATAACTTCAAACTCAATATAAACTAACATACAACTAATGAAAAAAACAATGTCACACAACTTGAGAAATAGATATAAAAACAAACGAAGACATTGAAGTCATCAGCGTACACACTAATTACTGTAGAAAGACCATATTATTTGAAGGAGTTCATCTGTTCAATGGATCATCGGACGATATTAAAGAGTGCGATTCTAACGTGAATACATTTAAAAATAAGCTTAAGAAACATAATTATTTGTACATTATAAATTCTAATACTCTGGAGGAAATTGTATTGTACTGTAAATAAATTTCTTTAAACCGAATCCCCCACATATGGCAATTAAAAAAAAAGAAATATGCTATTTCAGCAATAGCTTCCATTACAGAATTCACATCTTCACTCGAGTCGCACGTCGCGTCGTCTGCAGCCCCGTACATTATTTCTGAGTTAAATCTCTTTAGGAAAATTATTGAACTGAGTTTCAAATAAACACATATCCTTCTAGCAATGAATTTCTTATTCCCAAGATGAATTTGGCAGTGTGAATTGCTAATCTGTATCGAAGCTTGTCTTTAATAATTCCTGCTAGGGGGAGGGTCTTTGCGTTAGAAAAACGCAACGACAAAATTCCTAATGCCAATTTGCTAGCAAAAACATCAATTAAATCCCCCAATTCCCTCCAAACTCAGTTTTTTCCCTCCACGAATCCCCCCAAAAATATTGTCCCCACATAACTTTATAAAACCCCCAGATTTGGGGGGATTCCCCCCAATCTGGCATCACTGACGGCAACACAGGACAGGGGTGAGGGGGGCCACAATTGATCGTTCCGTTCCGTCCCGCGTCCGCCAAAAACGTTGGGTTGCCAAGTGGAACTACTGAATTTTCTCTAATATTCCCTATTTTCACGTGTTGCACCGACTCCAAGTAATATGGGACATGGGCAGGAAGATGATGATGATTCCCTATTTTTCACGTGTATTGAAGTAGTGCGTCATAGATCCAAATCATGTGGCAAAATAGTGAACTAAATTGAAAAGCAAAGATTAGAAACGTTTTTGACATCTTCATCATTGATGGCACGATTACATTGGTATTCGATAATCTTGCTGAAATTTGAGCACCAAATGCATTTATTGCACTGGTCATGGTGGTTGCAATGGAATAAGAGTAGTTTGAATGAAGTCGATTACAAAGCACCAAAGACATTCAAATATAACTAGCTATAGACGGGACAAGACCAAGAAACTGACAATTCCAAAACCTGTTACACGTTAGTAACAAGTCGATCAGTCCAGTGCGATACGTCGCCTTGTCAGGTCGCATTCATATGACACGAAGACATTTCAATATTTCCTAGCTATAGACGGGTCATGACGAGGAAAATCGTAATCCAAAACTTATTACTACTTAGTAACAATTCGTTCTGTCTAGTGTCATCTGTGTCATACGCCCGCTTGTCAGGTAGCATTCATGTGTCAAAATCGAAAATATTCAGGATGAAAATTATTGTATGACAATTTTCCCAATGTCCTCTCTATATGTCTTTTAAATCTCTTTGCAAAGCACTGATCGATGTCAAAAGATTCGTCGACTATCTGAATGCAGGTACCCGCAACGATGAAGCCAGACGAGTTTGTCTGGAGGCGAGCGTACAGTATAGTTCTGTTCAAACTTTACGGGCGGCTCGAAAGTTAGCTGCGAGTGACGGTTGACATTAGGTAGTAATTTCTTCTGGACTGAAAGTCATATAAACTCAAACAGTCAGACCCGGAACAACTATCTGTAAGACATACAAATATTTGTTTCGCGCGCGGCAGTTAATCGCTCAACCACTGCGCCAACCGTGCCGTCAGATTTTGCCGGCCGAATTTAGTTGTGATGTTGGCAAAAAATTGAAAAAAAAAGGTGGCAGTGTTAGTTCTGACTTTAACCACGCGCCAAAAATTCCTTGTGTAGCTATGTGTTTGTTTAAGATCTTTTATGAAGCTATACTTAATGATAGTACCTATTCTCTTCCTCTTTTTTAAGATAGGCCAAAATAACTTTTAGAATTTGACAATTTTTGGTTGTACTCTGCTTTTAGTAGTATAATAACAATCATGATTTGAAAGACACGTAGAGCCATCTATTAGTCATCGTTATTGTTGATTTCCTTGGGACCAGTACTTTTTTTCGAGATGAAAGGTACCCTATGTCCGCTTCTGTACACCTGACAACGGATATGCAAAATTTCAGGATGATCGGTTCAGTGGTTAAAGGTCACAGCACACATAATCAACTCGGAAAGGGATCGGCACCGTATCGCCTTTCGCCTCGCCGTTAAACAGGCGTCAACCTAACGTAAGCAAGCGGATCAGCAGCTCCGATACCTACGGATAGGCGACGCCGCGCTTACGGCTCGCCGACCGCTGGTTGACCTGGCTGGCTAGTTTGAATCCGATCGTGAAGTGTAGCGCACAGTTATGTCCCGGTTCACAATACGCGAGATCTAGCTATCACAGCTATAGCACTGGATGACGAGGATAAAGAACAACAAAGAACAACAGTAGTGAGCGTAAGGGTGGACAAAGATACGTAAGCTCGGGTACAGAGAGGCGCGAGGCGATTACGTTACGATTCCGATAAGTGTGCGTTGCAGTAGGGAGTTTCATATAAAGAATACTCAACGGCTCGAGTTGATACGTGTGCTGTGACTTTAAGGCGTGAAAAGGTAACAGATAAACTTACTTTCGCATTTATAATATTAGTTAGGAAATTAGTATGAGAAAACCAAAACTGAACATATGAAATAAGAGTTTTTCTCGAAAAGTGTTATTGGTCGGTGTGGAATCGTGTACCTACCCACATTTTTTAAGAAAAAAAATTATGATATAAGACTACAACATTATTGATGCACATGCTTTGTGTCGAATAGTTAACTACGATCAGTGGGCTTATCATGAGTTTGAAATGTATTATTCGTTATCGAATACTATCGCCCTGTCTCTTTCATATTCATCGACTGCTTTATGACACGAGAAGTATAATTATCCGATAGTTTTCGATATCGAGGATAGTTTTTTACAAACTCATGGTAAGGGCACAGATAGGTGCGTGGCTTATAATAAAGTAGATAGGTAAGAGTGCATGCAGAATTTTGTTGGGGACCATGGCCTTATCATGCTCTTTTTCCGTTTATAGCATTTAAATGGAGGAAAATAAAACTTAGTATGCGAAAAACATTATCATTTAAAAATCCATCGGCTTGAAATGAAGGCTGCACACAACAGAACTTTAAGTTACTGTTAACTAGCGACCCGCCCCGGCTTTGCACGGGTGCAATGCTGATACTAAATATACTACAGAATGTCTTTATATACAACGTTCACAGCTTTTTTGTCATTAGACAATACAAACATGTTTCCTTTAGAGGTTACTCTTGAAAGAGCGACATATATAATTGGCCATGTGAAAAACACTCGACGCTCAAATCTAAGCCTGCAACGTTGAAAATTTGACCCTGCATTTAAATTTTTCTTTAATTTTGCTTTTTCGTAAATAAGCCATTATTTTCTCGTAATAAGTAAAGGATAAAAAATGGTTATTGTGGGTTATCCCTAAGAGATAGACATATACCATCGCGGACTTTTTTGTAGACCTTTTTAAGGTGTACAATACTGTAGTACATTATTTTGATCTATCTCGTGGGGTTTAGCCAGCGTTTGCAATGTAAGCGCAAAAAAATGTGTTTATTTACGACCTTACATTAAAACCTCTAAAATTATCAGTGTTTCTCTACTATATTATGCATGTATTATACATATAAACCTTCCTCTTGAATCACTCTATCTATTAAAAAAACCGCATCAAAATCCGGTGCGTAGTTTTAAAGATCTAAGCATACATAGGGACAGACAGACAGACAGCGGGAAGCGACTTTGCTTTATACTACGTAGTGATGTCTGTTTTTTAATCTCGGAGACTAAATTGCCAAGTGAAAATGTCAAAACTGACTTAAATCCTATTGAAATCTATGTCAGTTTGTCATTTTTACTTGTCAATTTAGTCTCCGAGATTAAAAAACAGACTTTAGAGATTCGGGAATCACATTCAACTATTTTTGCTTAATTTCTTCTTTCGATGGAAATATGTAACAAGCGAAAAAATGCTATTTGAGTAATCCGATAGTCATGTACAAATTATATTTCTCATATGCATAATATTAATAGTGTTGGGGTTGGAGGTCTTGTGTTTTTGAAGTCGGTTTTATTTTTTGCAAAAAGGTTTAATTTTTCCAGTTTTAGGTAATCTTACTATTATTATAAAGAGGAAAGATTTGTATTTTTGTGTATGTTTGTAATGAATACTCAAAAACTACTGTGCCGATTTCAAAAATGAGTTGGGTATGAGTATTTATGTTTACAGGTAGACAGAACACTAAAATATAAGATTATGTGTAAAATCAGATCCGAAAAAGGTTATGATCGATTTAGTCAGTGGAAAAAAGCTTTGTCGGCCTCTCCTGAAAAATCGTATTTTGTACGTTACCCTAATTGAACCCACGGTCGACAATATTATAAGTAGGTTTTAATTTATTATTTCTCCAGTTGTAAGACGTTGATTTTTTAATACAATTTTTACCCCAATATTTTATTTGATCTATTTCAAAACAATCGTAAAGAACTACAAGAAATCTACGAGGCGCTGAAATGTTTGAATAATTATGACACTTTCGATCGGAAGTTTAAAATTTAAAGTGCCGTAGACTATCGTATTAGGCACTTTCAATATATTTTGGTAAGGGCGTTTCCCTGTAATTAATCGAAAGAGCCAGTTTCGATTGATAATAGCGCCCTCCACACGTAAAGTTCGGACCACGGGAAACAGCACGCGCCGTTCCATCCCTCGCTCCGAACTGTACGTGTAGATGTGCGGGTCTAACAATCCGATCTGGCACATCGACGCGAACGCATGTCTTACAGTTTTATGCGCGCATCACGTGTAAACGTAAATTACAAAAATGGCGGTTTGGAGCGTCGAAGCTATCACAGAGTTCATTCGTTTGTTCCGTGAACATCCACACGGATTTTCACGGAACAAACGAATGAACTCTGGAAGATAAAAAGTAAGGAGTATATTAACAGGAATATGAGAAATAAAGCATATGACGAGCTCGTTGATTTTTGCAAGTCAGTAGGTTTTGTTTCAGCAGATCGCGATTTCGTCAGCAAAAAAATACAGAACGCTAACGCGATGACCAAACGATCGTCCATTTTTCTTACTACTGCGAGAAAACTTTTAAAAGTTATAACGTTCTACGCGCCAGTCCAAACTGCAGTCCAAACTCTTGAAAATCAATTTACACGCACAGTTCGGAACGTTTGTCTAGATTATGTAAGTTTCGTCGGCAATCCAAACTGTGAATGCATTTTTAATCGTAATTAGCACAACAGTTTGATACGCAGTCCAAACTGTACAGATCTAACTGCGGTTTGGAACGCAGTCCAAGATGCGCGGTCCGAACTGTACGTGTGGGGGGCGCTAATGGCGCTGGATGCGCGCACCATAGTGCGTATGTTACGCCCAGCACCGCGGTCTTGAGCGGACGTACAGCCAGATAGATCGTAAATCAGGCGCTTTAGGCTGTGAGAGGCAGCGATGTCTGGTCGGGACCTATTAGTGCAACTTCTGTAGATCTTTATTTAGTAACTTACAACATCAATAATCTACTCTAATATTATGAAGGGAAAGATTTGTATTTGTGTGTGTGTGTGTGTGTATGTTTGTAATGAATAAACTCAAAAACTACTGTGCCGATTTCAAAAATTTTTTCACCATTAGAAAGCTACATTCACTCTGAGTAACATAGGCGTATTTATTACTAGAAAAAATTACGGCGGGAGGGGGGAATTAGGGGAAAATAAATGTCCACCCGTGCGAAGCCGGGACGGGCCGCTAGTATTTAATATAGACGTGACCTATGCAAGCAGTTTGGCTTATCAACCTTTAGCGGTGCACGGTCCAGCAGCAATATCTGATCACCAAGAGCCATAGACGGACAATGCCACGGCATTTAAAAAAATACTGAAAAATAAACTTCCTTAAAAATTCTCGAAGATCATTTTTCCAAAGAGTGTCATTGTTGGTACCTCATACGGTCATACCTGAATAGGTAGCTAGTAAGTGCTTGGTACCGCACGCAAAATACGCGCTTTGGTAGTGGAGTTGCGGAAACCAGCCCGTTATGCAAGTGTTTGGTAGGTATTTCAAATGACCGGGAAAGAAACATGAATGAAAAATGGCTCTAATGTAGTTTTGATGTTATCGAAAGAGCTGTAAAAGCACGGGTGTATTTTTCTATAGAAATTAATGGTGGTGTGACCGCGTGACGAATCGCCACGGTTGACTTTTTCGTCCAGAGGGTGGTCGCTACAGCAAGTTTATAGCTACATATACGTTTTATACCGTATAGTGTAGATAAGTAGGATGTTAGAAAAAAATAAATAAACGTGACTTAACTTTTCTTGACCAAACTTAGCACTAAGGGTTTCGGTAAGTTCTTAGTTAGAAAAAAACAGTGGTCCATAAACATGGCTGCGTAACACCTTGGGAGCGGAGTTCAGGGGAAGCACCAGGGTAGAACGAGAATGCCAAAATTTCCTTCGTTTTTTGCGATTGCCGGTTAGAGTCGGTCTGTTGTATGTTGAACAAAAAGTCTTTGTGTTTACAGAATTGCAGTCATTCAAATTATTAATACGTTCCTACAAGTACGTCCTTTAAGTTCAATCAATGGGATTAAATGAACTTGGAAGGGTTGTATTGATGATTTTAATGGCTGATGTGAGTTGAATGCGCATTTTGTGGGTCAGCAGACTTGTAGATCTAAGTCACTCACTCACTCTTCAGAATACTATATAATACTACAAGGTCACTTTTCAGAATAGCTTTTTTTCGGTTTAAGTCGGTTGGACTTTAAATAAAAAGACTCGACGCTCACGACTTTTTGTTGTTTTTTTAAATTTTCCTACTGAGTTTTTTTCGTTTTTGAATATTTGGACGATTTTATATTGTGGCTTAATAATGTGACCTGTGTGTTGTTGTTTAACACCTAATTGGTCTGTTTACTATTCAATTGTTTTCGGATAATGAAATTATTTAATTTTTTTATTGAAGCTTCTCGTTTTCTTCAATTATAATTTATTTTTAGGAGCTGATATATTATCACGGATAAATATAATCACATACAAATGTTCTAGAAAACCAAATTGATGAATGTAGTGACCGAAAGTTCTTTCACAACATGAGGAAATCGTCCTTGTACCTAAATGAAGCCATTTTTTTCACAATGCTTCGATGAAACACAACGTAAAGATTATCGTTTAAACATCATTTTAGTATCCATCTAAAAGGAGGCATTATAACTAAAAAGTAGTATTGATAATCAGTTCTTTAATATTAATAATTAATTATAACTAGCTCTGCCACGCGATCTCTGTCCGTGTGAAATTATAATAAAAATATTACTGCCCTATTTGAATCGGATTTTGCTAAGAATTTTAATTATTTATTAAAAACGTTTTGCCATATTTTTCAGGAAAATTTATTCGCTAATTCGATAGCCTCGGCGTTTACCCTTGCAATAATGTCATTTATTTGCACGTCTCTAGGTCTTCAGCACGTTATTAGGTTCATTGAACATACCCTAGATCAGCCGAATAAAAAAACAAGATGGCTACCACTCGCGGGATGATGGGTTATGAGTATGTATAAACGTGTATTTGTCGATAGAAATGAGTAATATTATTAAATGCCCAACCGTATCCAAACACACTGTAAGGTCGCGGGATAACCTGGATGCGCATCACAGAGGCTGGTTCAAGTTGGCGCAAGTGAAGAGAACCTGTAAGGATATGGGGGCCTTTGCCCAACAGTGGGTCATACAAGGCAATGAAAAAAAAATATCCCTTGGTACATTTTTTTATGGCTAATACAGTACTGCACTGTGATATGTTATGCTTAAGTAAGCACCTCGTCTTTGTTAATCTACTTTTATAATTTATTTGTGAAGAATTGTACACATGAGTATTTGTAGGTATTTTAAGTATGAACTGAATTAAATCTACGCAGTAAATAAACAAATCCTACAACTTCAGTTCCGGGCAATAATCGATGTGTATTGGGTGAAACAAAAGATCGATATTGCCAAGATGAGAGAGCGAAAAGAGCGCTCAAGTGTTGTTTGCTTACGTCTAATGGGAGGGTGCCGATATTGCACTGATGGCGCTAAATAAAGATGGTAATAAAGGGACGGCTATATAGAAGTTTATCATCAATGTTATGCGTTTAGCATTGGTTACTAGTTCCATTGGGAGGGCTGCTGCTTAGCATCATCAGCCTATAACGTCCCCACTGTTGCGATTGGGACACAAGCCACCTCTCTGTGACAAGTAGTGGACTCACCATGCGGTCCCAGAGCTGATTGGTGTACGTTAGGGATGTCAAGCATGCGGCCTTTTGCACGCTTGTCTGCGCTGCGGCCTGAACCAATTTTAAGAACATCCTTCTGATGCGGCCCACGAGCGTGTCTCAATAATATTATTAAATTCAAAAAAGCAGAATAATATTAATGTTTGGAAGCACTTACAGGTGTGAACAATTATTTTTACTAATGATAGGAAACCAATCTCGCTCGAGATCGCGATTGACCGTCGCACACTTGGATGCAGTTTTAAATTTAATTAGCGCAAATAGTAATATAATAGACAAAAGGTGTCAAATATCTGTGAAAAGATTGTAAATACTTTTTTCTACAATTTAATTGTACCGTCCGCTCCGGTATCACTTTACCTATGTAATAAGGTTTATTCTTCTCTATGGTTGGGTTGTCCGGCCCACTGATTCTACGATTTATAATGTAGGTATGTATATGGCCCACCAATGGTCTTGAGTTTGACATGGCTGGTATACGTTGTTAAGTTCACCAGTCAAAAGTCAAGTTAAAAATCGGTAGGTATCTAATCAATCGGAAAATATGTAGTACTTACTTTGTTCTACAATGTACAATACAAGTACTACATTGAATACGAACAACAACTCACGTCTCAATTTGTGATGTCGTTGAAGATTTCTATTTGTTACTTTAGTTTTCATGAAATAAAAAACCATGACCACTGATGACCAATTCTTGACTGATCTTGTCACCTACTGTCGAAAGGAAAACACAGTTCACTGTTCAGTGTGATATTTCATTGTTTGGTTAAAAGTACTGCTATTGCTTTTAAAGCTATTAAGTAAGACGACAAGTATTATTTGTTAAGTTACCTATAAGATAAAAAAGCAAGCATGTAGGTTTGTAAATATGCATATATGCATTTTATTCAGATGCTGTTATTGTCGCCTATTCTAAAAACCGCATTAACCAATACGTTTAACTCGGTATCCACAGCAATGTTTTAAATAAGTAACACTTACCTTCCCAGACCTAAATTTAAAAAAAAGGATCTTATATATATTTGACACTGCTTTAAAATTGCACGTTTTAACTCCGGAATTTTTATTAGCTCTCGTTTTCCTTTTTGTAACGGGAGCGGAGTCTCCCTCTTTATAGGAAATTTATTTAAATTCTTAAAAGAATATTCTATTTTCTTTGTCTTCGTACGCTCCTTGAGTTTCGGAAGTCTTGAATGAGTTGGTTAGTTTGTTTGGCAGTAAAATAGTTAATTTTCTCTTTAGATAAATATCTCTCTTTATTTAGATGTAAATCACTTAGCTTGGATTCAATTTTGTACTAAGTAAATATTGAACAAATTGGATAATCATTGGTTCTAAAACTAATTTATCGTTCTTCTTCTTCGTTAGCGTAACCAATCTTAATGAATTGGTACCTACGTAACATCTGGAACATTTATACCTAGTTATTTAGTCCCTGTCTGCATGCCAAAACATATAGGTATTTATGAAGGCAGTAACTACAAATATACAAAAACTATTTAATGTTTCTGCATATTCACTTTATTTCTAGTCATTTTCATTATATTACTATAAAAATAAATGCCTCCAGAAGTGGCAACCTTATTTCAAATGAGACTTTTCAATCTGGACTAAACAATAAGGCCGTAGAGCGAATCACCGCGTAATATTAATTAAAATCTATTCCCTTCGAAGCTACCCCTTAATTAAGTGCTAGTAGAGTTTTGTACGTACCCTTCCCCCGGGAGCCGGGTGACACCGAGCCGCATAAAACATTCATACCCTAAAACCGGTTAATAGCCACAGTTTAGAAGCATGTACTTGCGATGCTCGCTTATTATCTTTACCTACTTGTAGGTATTATAATTAAAGGCTTCGTGGCCGAGTTGTTCTTCTTGTCACAACGGATTTTGGTGCGATTTTCAACATATTTTGAGAATTTATTCAGAAAGGATTTTGTGTATAAAATCCAATTTACATAATGAAGAAATCTCGATGTCTTGTCAAGTTGTAAAAATCAAGCGGGGTTGCGGCGTTAGAATGAATGAAATTAACATTGTGAATCATTTCAGACAATTACATAATCATAGCGAGTGTGGTAAAGGGACGGAAATAATAAATAGACCACAAAGGATAGTGATAACAGCAATCCATTCAGTATTTTTAATAGTTTGTGTGTCTGTCATAATAAATAACAGACTCGACTTAATTTAGTTATAGCCTGTGGAAATTAAAAAAAGCGCGTAATTGCGTAGGTCACTCTTCTATTTCAAAAATTAATTGATCTACTTAGAATGTACCTTACATTCTCACTTGCATAGTCACTTACCTAGGCATATGAAAAAAGCACACAGTAAAAATATTCCGAATAAAACATTGAATAAAGCAATAACATTACCGACCCGCTAATCCGAACCCGACGACATCATTGCAAACAATATATCTGCAAATTAATCAAAGTTTGAAATTATTTAAATATTGATTTAACTCCAGTAAGTAGCGGGGCGGGAGGCCGGTCGTCCAAATATTTGTTGATGGCAAACAGCAATATCGTTGCGCCTCCCGGCTGTTCCCGGCTCACTCACTCACTTCCTCATTCCCAATGTTCGCTCAATATGATAATGACGGATACGCTGTACGAATGCTGATGTGTGAAGTTCGGCTTAGCGGGGGATTTTATTCAAATTGCAGATAAACTGTTTTAATACGAACTGTTATTGCTAAGTAGCACTGTCTGTGAATGCATATGGTCCAGGTATTAACGAGGATGAGAGTGAACTCTTGGTTACATCGCCATCGTCGAAAATTACATATAAAATGACATAAGTAATTAAATGATTGCTAGTTTTTCCCGAAGGGTTAAGCAAAAGTGTACCTAATGGTACACTGACATTTTGCCAGTTGTGTTTAAGTTCCATGTAACAGGGGGCAAGCCTATTGTCATCTACCGGGCACAGATCCTGACTCCGTGGCTGCTACTGACGGTCTAGACGTGGCTGCCTGGCGTACTTAAACAAATAATTAATTTCCATAATCTGCCTAGCCTTTTCCCAACTACATATGTTAGGGTCGGCTTCCAGTCTAACCGGATGCAGCTGAATACCAATATTTATCATGGAGCGACTGCCTATCTGACCTCCACAACCCCGTTAGTACTGGGTAATACGATACCCCTCGGTAAGACAGGTTGTCAATCTTTTTGGGCCACTGACTACATGTAAGGACTGTCAAAGATCTACAAATGACAGCCGGGACCAATAGCTTAACGTGCTTTCGGAGGCACGGAGGAAACTCGGGATGTAATGGGTGGTCACCCATCCAAAGACCAACCTAGGCAAGCACGGCTTAACCTAAAGATAGGCCCGAACGGCTGTTATTATTTAGCCACGAGTTCCTCTTATAAAATAATTAAATCAAAGTTTATTAATTTAGTGTTCTGTTATCTAACACAGCGCTGTTTATACCTATAGAAGCAGTAATTATAACGGGAACATTATCCCGTTGTCGCGGGCTTCCTTAATGATTCGTCACTTTTAATGAGACTCCCCTGTTGTGATGTATTAAGTTTTAACTTTGCTTTTACGACAAACAACTCTCATTATGATAAAGACATTATTACGTGATCATGTTTTTGATGCAAAATGACAGAACTGTGATGTTAAAAAAAGCAGCTGTATCTACTTAATTAGAACTTTAAATGAGTTCTTTTCAGTTGCGATTTTTCGGTGTTTTGCTACAGATTATTTAGACGAACATCAGCGTTATGAGGACCTGGCAACTATGGTAGCCGTCAAAGGCCATAGATAGTTGATAAGTACTGAAAATTAAAGTTTTATTGGTAGTTCAGTGAGTAAACCATGGTTTCCTCAAGTAGGTTGTGAAAATTTGCACACGAGGTGAAATGGCCACCTTTAAAAACCATAAGGCAAGTGGAGCTTAAAAAAAAAATAAGCCATTTTAATTTTAGAGAACTAGTTTTTATAGAATAGTGGTTTTAGAGATGTCTCATTTTAACCGAATTAAAAGACCCTAAAATACTCAAAACAATGAATTGCAGTTTTGAATGCAGCAGAAGGATAAAGATAAACCGTCGAAGGGGGAGGGTGGACATTGTCAGCGGATCATCTTTACACCCCGTGCACGACCTCGGGCGATGCACGTTGCGAGTGTTGCGATGGGACTTGTGGCGAGTGAAACGCGCTAATCACTTGATTCTTTCTTGTGAGTTCAGGTTTCTTCACAACATACGTTTTTTTCCCGTGAAAACCTACGGTTGATTGGCCGTGTCTGGGGTATGGTCGTCATTGTTGTATGAGTAACTGCGGAACTGCGGCGCGGTGCAGTACTCTGCAAGTCACATCTTGGCTTGAATTCGTGGCAACCACTAAGCAATTACTTTTACTTTTTTCTCCGCAATGGCTGTTGCAGCACGCGTGTCGCTTGAGTATGCAGTTCGTGGCTAAGCGGTTAAGCTCCGTATCGACGCGTCAAACTTTCGCAACGCCAGCAAACTTGGTCTCGGCACAGAGTAATGAAGACTTATGAGTCTGGACGTCCCCGTCGCTTCTCCGACTCGATAATTGTCATCTCGGATATTACGTAGAAGAGCTCGTTATCAACTAGTATGGTATTAACTGACGTTGACACATTTCGATGCTGGTGATTTTAATTGGGTAATGATGAAAAAGAAAATTGGATGAAAGCTGTTTATAGATTAGTGATTTGATGGAGCTACTGCACTGTAACGTATTCGCCTGTTTTATAAATTCACAAAAAAAAATACAAACAGTTTTTATATTTTTGTTCACATGTTCTTAATATCGGAGGGAGCAAGCAAATCTCTTTGCAGGTTTAAGTTCCCCTCTATGGTGGTTTGTGTATCGGGGCTCTAATGCGTGGTACATCTTTCCGTGTGAACGGGCATGATTCATCAGAGCCCATTCACAGTAATCTCTGGATTCAGCTGCGGTTTAGTTAGAGATGCTGATACGAATTTTTCAGGAGTAAGTCAGAATAAAAAGGTAGGTTTTTTATCGTTAATCGTAAATATTGTCAACATCATCTGCCCAGCCCTTTCCCAATTATCTTGGGGTCAGCTCACGTCTAACCGGAATCCAGATGCAGCTGAATACCAGTATTTTGCATGGAGCGACTGTCTTCCTGTCCTCCCAGAAATCAGTAACTGGGTAATACGATACCTCTTAGTAGGACTTACAACTGGCCACTTTAATGTACCATAAATAATTTATAAAAAGTTTTGTTCATCCTGAAACTATAAAAGCTTGTATGGAGCAATTCCATGAATTGATCGGAAAAAGCGCCTCGCCCATCAGTCAAGTTACCTACAACTCTAGACTAAGACGTCCGTCCTAAGTATCACAGTTTCCAAGTATCGATTAGTTTATAAAATATTCCGATAGATATCAATTATGAGGCTGTATCCACAGTGTCGCAGCACTACGTTCGACAGAGATTTAGTCGGCGCGCCGTCGACATCGCGGATTACCGTGATTTCCCGAGGGGACCGACCGAAAAGACACCTCCGTTGCATCCACATTATTACTTTCCCATACCGTGGACAGCTGCCGATGTGTTGAGCACTCGTAATTATTTTGTGATGTAATCATTATTGGTGCTTCAGGATGAATGTCAAGACGTTAGCCTTAATTGCTGGCTGCTGAGGGACTAAGTTTTATGCTTATGAATATTTGTAGGTATATGTTTTTAGTAAGTATGTTTAATTGTTTTGGACATAATACAGGGTGTAAACAGACCCTTCACGAAGCCGTCAACCAAGCATTATGTACATCAAACTAAGTAACTTTATGCAAAAAATATTGCTGGGAAACGACTTTTTTTTTGGGGTGAAAAATTACGTTTTACGGTAAAACTCGATGTTACGCACTCAAAACATTGTGCTGATGGATGGATTGAATAGTACGGGGGTCGTGAAGGTGTTTAAAGTAAAAATCTTACATTAGAAACATGTATTAAAAAAAAAAACTTGTGAAAAAGTTGAAACTTTGACCCCCAATATCTCCATAACTAGAAGGTCCCCAGGTATAGTATAGAACAAAAAAATGATCGCAGTGACGGGGAGAACAAGTACCTTACGGCTTCGTTAAGGGTCTATTTACACTCTTTATAATTAGTGTCTCAATGGATTGTGAATATTATAAGATTTCACTATGCAAAGGTACTGCTTATTTCATGAGTTTCAAAGAACGAAAAAGAATTGTAGACAATGAAAAACAAACGTTATAACGTTAATATCTTATGTCATGCAAACCTAGTTCTATCATCGTTATGTACTCAGAAATAAATAAATAATTTACTGTGTAGCAATTTGTTTTGCTCAGCGTATCGCAAAGTCGTAATAAATAAAGTATAGTCGAATGAACATATTAATGTTTGTGATGAAAATAAAAACATCGATGTCCACCCTCCGAGGCGTTGACAATGCATCACGAGGCGACATCCGCCGGAACTTACGTAACGAGGCCGTTGTTCCGCACCCCGCACCCCGCGTCCCGCGCCTTCGGAGCCCCGCAAGTATTTTTCCGAACCCCACTGAGATTATTTCGGGATAGCATTCAGTGGATCTGAATGCCGCCATGGTGATGAATATCGGTTCATATTAATGATTTGTCCGCGGGCTGTCTGTCGACGGTCTCAATAAGCAGCCATTCACCGCCCGTTATGAATGTAATAGCTCTTAATAAGCTCGGTTTCAGTTATCATTATTTTAATCTACTACTGATTGTGTTTACCAACAGTACACACGTGGCTTTGGGTAATTGGTGTTTGTTTTTCTTTCTTCATTAAAAATCTCGACGTTAGTCTGTAAAAAAAAGACAAGCAGGTTAGCACTTGAGGATTTCAAATTTCTTCTTCGTAGACGGATGATGGTTAAATGTTTACAATATACATACACACATTACAATACACCTGTAATCCCCGAAGGGTTAGGCAGAGGTGTACTTTACTGTACACTCACATTTCTCCAGTTATGTTAAAGTCCCCTGTAATAGTGGGCGACCCTATTGCCATCAGCCGGGACAGATCCAGACTACGTGGCTGCTATTCAGAAATTCCTGACGGAAAAACCCAAATACACTTTGCCCGACAGGGGGAATCGAACCCAGGACCTCTAGATCAACGAGGCACGATAATCTATTCTATTTCCTTGTTTTTAAAGTCCGAAAGTGCCTTTCTTCTTTTTCTTTACGTGTCTATTACACTCAAATTCTGTCAGACCAGTATGTGAAATTGGAAAGTGCCTTTTAATGGCCTAATTGAAAAAAATGTTTGACATTAGGGATACCGAGAGTAATTTTGATAACTAATCGAATGTATCATATCTTTACAGATCCCTAAACATTTTCAGTTTTCTGGTGTACCTATACTGAAAATACCGATTATAATCCTGTTGCTCAAATTAAATGATTAAATAAAATGAATACCTAAATAATTGGCTGAACAACGGAACACTGGACTTTTAATTGACAGGAAATAACACTCTTTCGTATTTAAAAACTGAAAAGCATGAAATAAACAGTAATACTCTAATGTAACTCGTGACGTCCATAAATATCTTCTAACGAGGCAATGCTACTCATAATATCTCTGAGAGCGTACCAATTAGACCAGCTTACGATGTAAGAGGCTTTGCAGCACAGAAACTGTCGGTAAACGCTCGGTAAGCAGCGTGGCGGGTATTAGGTTCCTAGGGCATCGGTCTCACTGAAGGCGATTAGCGAGAAGCGAGTTAACAACTAAAAAACCATCCAAGTGCGAGTTAGACTCGCGCACCGAGGCTTCCGTATAAACTTGTAGGTATTTTTTTATTAAACAAAATATTTACGGTTTTCAGATTTTTCCTTCACATGTGCTGTAAGACATTACTTCTTGCCAAATTTCATGATTCTATGTCAACGGGAAGTACCCTAGGTTTTGATTCCCTGGTGAAATCGCAAAATATACGATACTAGCTGTTGCCCACGATCTTCGTCCGCGTGAAAATATTATTTGCCGTTTTTGCAACATTTTTCATTAATGCTCCGCTCCTTTTGTTCGTAGCATGATGTTATATAGCCTTACTTGATAAATGTGCTACCCAACACTAAAAGATTTTTTCAATTCGAAGCAGTAGTTTCTGAGATTAGCGCGTTCAACCAAACAAACTCTTCAGTTTTATAATATTAGAATAGATAAACGGTCATATCTTTTGATTGCGTTGACTTACAAGTTTTAATTTTCACTGCTTTAAGGGGTAGCAGATTTGAGTATTTGATATTATTTTCAGCTTGATACTCCACGCGTAACTGAGAAAAATGATCTTGACAGACAGAAAGACGGACAACAAAGTCCTGATCCTATAAGGGTTCCCTTTTTGGCTGACTGAGGTACGGAACCCTAACAAGTTGTTTGTTTGACGGAGTTCTCTCTGGCCGTGTTATATAATAGTTGATCGCTGTCTGTTAAGACAGCGATCAACTATTCATAGGTATATCTCTTTTACTAACACGCGATCTACAATCTTTCGAACCTTTCTTTAGCGGGACAATATAATAGTCCTCCTGACCGATTTTCAGTCCCGGCGGCCTATCTCGCCGGAGATTGTGTTCGCTGGCACAGATGCACTCTCTGTTCTTTACGATGGGACGGCAATTCGACACGACTGAAGAGAGATCAGGCGCAGAACCAACGGCTTAGCCTGCTTTCCGAGGCACGGGGGTATCATCCCACCTACTTCCAAATTCCGGGCTGCAACTGAAAATTTTCTGATGGAAAAACTCAATAGCACTTTTTGCCAAACCCAGGACTCCATGCTCAGAAGCCGCGCTTGTCACCGTGAGACCAACGGGGCAGTCAAAGTTTACTGAGATAATACTTAGTCGAAATAGCTAGTCGTAGTATCTCTGTAACTGTCACGGGATCTACAAGCTTTCGTGTGTTTCTTGAGCGTGATAATAATCGAAAGCGATTGTCGCTTCCTCATCAGCGGGCGGTGGAGAAGGTGCCTACTAGTGCTTAAACCAGTTGAAGTCTTAGAATTTTTTAATACCACGTGGGTAGTGGGTGCCTACCTAATTACAGCGGAATTAATTCTTAGTATTTGCGTTTGGTACAGATTCGTGGAACTCTTTGAAAGGGTATTTATATTTTATTTGTATTGGTATTTATTTCAGTACGGGAGTAGGAGTTACTGAGAATCGTGATAATTTTAGTTTTTTATGGGTATTTTTTGCTTTATCCCTAATTTGATGAGTTTCATGTATTCGAACGAAAGTAGTGTGTTACGTCAAAAAATAAAGAGAATATACAAAGGTAATAAAGACACAGTAAAACATTCAATACCATTTCATAAAAAATGCACAAAAGATTACAAATTAAATTAAGTATACCGAGAACAAAGTACAATATTTTACGGCGCAGCGTGATGTAAAAAAGGGTTGTGGGCGGAGGTCTGAATTTAATCAAACGGATCGAAATGCCCACTGTGCAGTTAGGAAAAACCATTAAGGGAAGTTATAATAATCCATTTTGATCACTTCACAGTCTTCCAAATCAATCTTCTAGTAAGTTATCGTAGAAGTCGACCTTTGTTGCCAAGAGAAAGAAATTGGATCATTCGATTGTAAGGAAAGTGTGATTGGTAGACAAAGGTAGGTGTGGATAGCGAAGGACAACGTGACAGAGGGCTGCAATGTGCTGAGTAGATTCATGACTAGCTAAGCGATTAAACCAGCATGGCTGCTGTTGAAACAATCTAGCCAAATAGGATTGACTATTGACCCATATCAATAAAGTGCCCTGTATACCCTGCACTGAAAATACCTCACCCCCTGTCGTTTCCTATGGAGAAGAACCGGCAAGAAACTCCGTGGTTAATTTTTAATTATGATAGGACAGCGTAGGCCTGACAAGATTGTAAAACAATGTACGAAAAGTTAACAAATCGAAGCATCTATGAATTTACAAGGCCTATCTCACATTCACAAACAAAGAGTAAAAAAGAAGCTATGTATGAGAGAAAAAAAAGTTAATAGCTTCGTGGTCAACATTTTAAATTGTATTATTGTCATCGAAATTGCAATTAATGTTAATAATTTCCAAAATACAGTATTTAATTCACCAGCACTACGGGCACTATATTCTGCACACTCTTAACTGACAAATTCGAGAACATACAAGCCATACAACCTCACAAACTATAGACAGTCAGCGACCACTTCAGAGAAAGGTACACTAATCTAATCTACATTACTCCCAAACCATATCTTTGGGAAGAGATTTTCTTTCGGATGACTCTAAACTAAAACATAATGGCACCAAAAAATTATGTAGCTAATCACCTGTAGCTGTATCCTGAGCATTGTCGCTAGTAAGATTGCGAAGGCCACGTAATGGGCCACCTGTGAGCAGTGCATATATTGTTACACAAGGTGGTATAATATGGATTACTATGATATTGGGTTTGTGTCCTAGTCAAATATACGAACATAACCAAACAATGGGTAATGTGCATGAGCTAAGTAAAGCTGGCGCAGTGGCAGAGCTATTGGCTGCTATACTGCGTGTCGCGGGTTCGATCCTCGCACGGAACAAATATTTGTATGGCCTACAGGCAGTTGTTCCGGGTCTGGCTATTTGTGTATGTGAGTTTTTAATGTTTGTAAACGCACCCACGATACAGGAGAAATTCCTAGTGTGAGGCAACGTAAGGAAAAAAAATAGCAGTTGATCCTTTACTCGTGAATGTGGTTTAACTGAATCCAAGCTATAAACAGTAGACATAGGACAGTAATAATTACACGGATGGCGTGACAGACAAGCGAACGACGCCGACGGAGTCGTCATGCGCCGCTAATGGACCCAAGCCATTACTCACATAATTGTGCAGCTATCTGCTATTACTGATCTCTGCTTTTAAACCAAAACTATGTATATGTATACAACAATTTAATGGTTTCTTGTAGGTACAGAAATGGCAGAGTTATTCTAGTATAGTTTAAGAGTATTGTCTCTCTTTCTTCTCATTTTTCTTGAGTGCAAATGCACTTATATTGCTACTTTTGTAAAAGAAGTATGTTTAGGTCGTAGCGTGTGGTTTTTTGTAGTTTCTGCTTACCCCCATGGAGAAAAAGCATGAGTTTATGAATGTTTGCATTGACATTAAAAGGAGTTTCCCAGAAAATATACTTATTAATACCTTATCTTCTTTACATAGTATAAAACAAAGTCGGTCCCGCTGTTTGTAAGCTTAGATCTTTTAAGCTCCTCAACGGATTTTAATGCAGTTTTTAGCAATAGATAGGTGATTCAGGAGGAAGGTTTAATTATGTTTATTGCATCCGTGCGAAGCCGGGGCGGGTTGCTAGTTTACAAATAATTTACAAGTAGCAGAGACTCATTTTGTTACTAACAATATTTCTTAACAATATAACATAAAATTACGCCTGTAATCCTCAAAGGGTTAGGCAGAGGTGTACCTAATAGTATACCCACAAATATGTATGTATTTCGCCAAATATGTATTTTAGCTCCCAAGGGGGGCGAGCCATCAACCGGGCACAAATCCAGACTCCGTGGCTATTACTGAGAATTTCCTGATGTAAACACCCAATAACACTTTGCCCGACCTGTTAATCGAATCCAGGACCTCATGCTCAGCAGTTCACTGCCAAACAGCATGCTCATTGCCAAAGTTATAAGAATCCCTGCTACAAGCTCAACACCGAGGTAGACAGCTTGCCTTGGACTTTACGAAAAGCGTGTGTTGATAAGAGAGAAATTTCTATGAAAATACCTAGTTTGAGGCGTTTATTTTCAGGAGTGGAGTGAAAATGTGTAGCACATATTTTCAGGTTTTAGAATAAATGTCATCTTCACTGAAATATTTTTTTATTTTTGACATAAATATTACTCATTCATCATCCACAGCCCGACTTCACCCACTGCTGGGTATAGGCCTCTCTTTGTTTGTGCCAAGCTCCACGGTCTTGTCGCAGCCTCATCCAGGATATTCCCGCCATGGCAACAATGTCATCTGCCCATGTCGCCGCCGGACGACCAACACTTCTCTTTCCATTTCTTGGACGCCACTCGGTCATAGCTTTACTCCACCTGCCATCACCACGCCTTGCTATGTTTCCTACCCAACTCCATTTGAGTTCCATAACGCGATTTCCAACAATTAGACAAATACTCATTAATTAAGATAAAAAACACACATACAAAAAAATCTATAAGCTGTTCTTAGTTACAAAATAAGGGATGTGTTAATATTTTCCCCGTCAAACTATAATTGGCACGTTAGCACCCAATATAAGAGCTATAATAAATAATTTCCCGCTCCCAATTTACTCGGCGTGAAGGTAATTCTGTTTTTATGGCGTCAATCCCCTTATCTCAGTTTCCAGTTGAGCAAAGGTTCCTTCGAGTCGTTACCTAGACTTACTCGCTACAAACATAGGATTTAGTACTGTGTTATTTCAGATATAGTTTTTATGAGTAGGTAGCACTTAGGAATCTCTTTTGGTATGAAATTTTTGTTTTCTTTAAACTGTTAGTTTTTTTCAACTCTTCCTAATGAAGAAGTTTGCGACTTTTCATTATTATATTTCGCCTCATTTAAAAAGAGAGGATAGAAAACATATTTGTTAGGCACCCTTATTATGAATTCAATGTAAAAATTATTTTTATTTGAATACAATTCATTTCCCAGGCATCCGATCGGGTACAGGGAAAACATAACTAGTTTTTTTTCATGGAAAATTTTCCTGAACAGATTTCCTGTTTAAGAGTAAAATTGCGAACAATATGACGAGTGGGGATGGGACGACGGCGGCGGTGGTTCGCGTGGGAGGGGTGGGGGGGCCGGGGATGTAAACACAAAGCTTCAGCAACGCCGGCAGTCACGTGGCGCGCCCGCCGGGGGCGCATCACTCTTAAGGGTGGAATCGGTAACAACACTATCTTACCACAATAACATTCCGTAACACTGCTTCCACCACACTAACGGATCTTCATTTCACAAGTGATTTTTTTTTTAATTTTCCAGCAATTTCCCCGTAAGAGTGATGCCCCCCGGTGTGACTGTATTCTTAGAGCGGAATATTAATAATAATTAAAAAAACATATCTTGAATAACATTTCAAATCGATGTTTACGTATTGAATTAGAGTACATTGTATATAATACAACAACCACTCTAAAGAATATCAATACAGAACATATCAAACTAATTTTAACATATCTTATAATTGAATATCGTAATTAATTAAATACTAAATTAATTAGAATAGACTACATGTACTAGATGTAAATGTAATAATATGTAGCTAAATTAGTAGGTGTAAACTAAGGTGGACGGGAAAATCTTATCAGAGGTAAGAACTTCAAACTTTTTTCTTTAACTTTATTTGTTTTAGTTTAAGTTTATGTATGCTTTTAAAGTTATATTTACATGAGTCAACGTGCATAACTATCACTGGTGTTATGACATATAGAAACAGAGGTATTCTAAAAGAACATAACTTTATTTAGGCGTTTTTATGTTTTGCTGTTATAGTACCTACAAATAGCGATTATTAAATTGAAAAAAGTTTAAAATTCGACAACAGATATTTTATTATTTGCACAAATGCATTGTATTACAGATGAAGGAAAATATAAGCTATAGCACAGTTAAAATTAAATTAAAAACAAACATATTTACTATAAGGAGGTTACTAGATTAGCATACTAAACAAAACACCTAAAACTAAAAATATAACAGACAAAACCTAAACATAATAAATACATATAAGCATAAGTAAACTGAAACTCAAATTGAAGTATCAACTATTATAGACACATAAAAAAAAACAAAAAGATCTCCAATGTGGATTGTATGAGAAAACTTGACTTTGAGAAAAAACTTGAATGAAACATTCATAATAGTTTGGATTTCATTATTTGGGTACATTATAAAACTGCAATTCGCGTGCGAAAGTGAGAGTAAGCTAATTGATGTGATTCGATGCTGAAGTGGTAAATGATCTCAATATACTTTTTTATTCCGTGCTGAGTTTTGAACGTGAGCATAGCCAAATTGAAAAGACGTTGAGTTGGAGACTACAAGAAAGGAGTCGTGAGTTCGAATCCCGGCTCACTGAATTAATTTTTGTACGAGGAATATTAGATAACGTTTTGTTTAGTTTCTTTTTTAGTGTGTAGTCAGTCCGTAATAAAAAAACAAGCAAATTTATTTCAGTTTCAATTAAAGCGGTGACTTTATTATATTTCAACCCTTTTTCATATCATTTTAATAATGTTACTTAATGTGGCTTCTAAAATAAGAATTCCATTATTTGGTAAACTCAAGATTATTTACAAAAATGAGATGAAATGATTTTTCATATAACTTTATTCAAAAATGTCCGTGTTAGAAATAATATTTATTATAAAATGAGCCACAGCACTTATTCACTTTTGATTTTAAAGTAAATGAAAAACACATTAAAAACATTAATTTGAAACAGCTAATTCATATGTTATTTTTTTTAAACATGCCCGAACAAAATAATATGTAAACGTAACGCGCCAAGCAACGTGTTTGTTCGTGTGTGTGATTTGAATTAAGCTGTATTCTAATGGAATAAAGAGCACATCATAAGCTTTCATATGACACCGGTATTATCAATGTAGAGGGTTGATGCGCGACCAATACGACAGTGCTAGCGATCTTTGATAATTTTTACAAACTTTTATTATTTATTTATTAAATTTATGTTGGGCTACTAAAGTACCTTGGGCATTGTCTAAATTTTTTTTTTTTTTTACGGATGGGAAATCATCAAATGACTTTCCTCCCGCTCTGGGTGGAGTGGGAGGGAGTGTCAGACTCTTACTGACTAAAACCCATCCATGTTCCTTCATTGCCCTTTGTGTTCCAGGGCCACGGTATCTCTTTCGAACAGTCCCGCAGCCCCGGCAGGCGTTGTCTACCTTGGGCAGTAAAGTTTATTTGAAATTAATGAACAAAATAAGCAGTTCAAACGGACCAGTGGTTACCTAGTGGTATCAATCAGCTCCAACTAATGGGTTGAAGGTTAAAACCCAATTACGCATTTTCTGTAGATAATTTATTTCATCACTACCGCTCTCAAAACGGCAAAGAAATTTCGTGAGGAAATTGGCATGTTCTAGAACTTGCAAAAGCTCGAAGATATGATGATGGCCTGCGTGGTAGATTACTGTCTACTCCTCACAAAGATGTGATCTTTATCCCAGCGATGGGAGTGATACAGGTTGAATATGAAAAAAACAATGTTTTTAAACAAAAATCTTATTAAGGGTGTAAAAAGACACTTAACGAAGCCAAAAGGCACTTGTTCTCCCCGTCATTGCGATCATTTTTTATTCTAGACCATACCTGGCAACCTTCTAGTTACGGAGAGATATTGGGGGTCAAAGTTCCAACTTTTTCACAAGTTTTTTTTTTAAATAATTAATTTTAATGTAAGATGTTTACTTTAAACACCTCCACGACTCCCATACTATTCGATCCATCCATCAGCACAATGTTTTGAGTACGTTACATTGAGTCCTACCGTAAAATGTGATTTTTTACCCCAAAAAAAAGTCGTTTCCCAGCAATAATTTTTGCGTAAAGTTACTTAGTTTTATGTACAGAACGCTTGGATGACGGCTTCGTGAAGGGTCTGTTTACACCCTGTATTTATAATAAGTGTATTAAATATTTTTTGACTAAGCATAAAAGCTGAACTTTAGTGTTAATCAGTTTACAAATGGCCATAAATTCCCTCATCACATCATCATCTGGAAATAGATGAGAATTTCAGTTTAATTAACAGTTTAAACGACTGTAGCACAAAAAAGCAGTCAAAATATTGCAAAGTGACTCTAACAAAAGCTGACAAGCTCTTACATCAGATAAAAATAATGTCGTTTTGTGTACCATTTTATTTGGATCATGATATTAATCAGTATGGAAAGCTTTCTCGTCCCCCCAAACAGTGAACGTATCTAATCTAATAACGAACCCGCCCCTGAAAACGTTTCAACTATTATACGTCACAAGTTGTTTGCGTCGACAAAACGTTAATAGAGTTATTAAATTTAGCGTTAATTTATTCAATTTCGGGTGGGTTTGAGGAAGACAATGGCTGGCAGGGGCGGGGCCACTGCAAGCGCCGCCTCTCCTCACCTGAAATCTCATTATCATATAACCATTTATTACAATGGTTGCTATGTATCATCGGTCGATATTACTAATATTGGAAAAGAGGAAATGAGATGCAAAACTGATCGGTCTCGTTCGTTGGCGTAGGACAATGGTTGCTTTCAGGTTGTTACTTTTTTGTGAGTATTGATTTTCACCTGGCGTAGACTAAAAAGCTTTTAAAAACGAATATTTATTAAACTTTCCTTCCACGTCGGTAGTTAACAACGCATCAGCATTTTTGGATGCTGCAAGTGTTAGAGCCAGTTTTTAATAAGTTTGTCGTCGGATAACTTGTTAATTTATCACAAGAAAAAGTGGTTTTAAGGAAACTAATTGATTTTAATTACCATGCATTATCGGAGAGCACTTCACTATCACAGATTTTTTCATGATATCTACATAAAATAACGTTATTTCCATAAGTGAAATGACTCAAAGCTTTTGCGATTGGTCAGTCAGCTACTGAAAATTTTATAATTGTTATTAAGCTCTTGGTTATTCCTTGACGTGTGCCGCTCCCGTCGGACCCAGTTGGTCCCTGGTATGCAGAAATGTAGGTATCAATTTCAATTTCATCGAAACTGTTTTATGTCTGAATATACCTGATATAAGAAAGACTTTATAGGAATCCTACTATCCATCACCTCTAAATTTCTAAATGGTAAAATTTTTAAATTAATATATTCAGATGCTCTTGGTAATAAACCAAGTTTTTAATTTAAGACGATTTCCGCATTCAGTCTTTTTCATAATTCTTTCAGATTCAGATTCAGATTCATTTATTTACCTGAAATATGGTATTTTATAGATTTTATAAGGTACACAATAGTTCTTCATATCCCGCCTACTAAATTCGGCATGCAAATGTGACAATAACAGTGATTCTAAGTGAAACAAAATAATTATTAAAAGAATTTTCTAAATATTATCACATTACAAATGTCAAAGAAAAATAATTAAATTACAGATTTTCTAAATTTCAACTTTCAAATAATAACCAAAGAAATCAAATTACAAATGTCTTTGTGATCATTAAGAATTATGGTATTTGAAGTGAGATGACTCAAAAAAATGCTGTAGTTAGAAGGTTTTCTTTACTCATCGATTATTATTGCAAAAGTTTACAAACAAAACAAAAAAAGTTTGGAAAAAAATAATATTCTGACATAGAATTTTAAAAACATTACTTCTTTCGATAGAGCGTCTTTATTCTTTTATTTTTATGTTAGTGGCCTTTTTTAAAATTACTTTTTTAAGTTTACCTATTCTCCTTTCACTTTTTTAAGTTTACCTATTCCTTAACGTATATACGTTACAATTAAACAACCTATTCATATTCAAAATTATATATTTATATTTCTTATTTCCATACATCAAGAAAGCACTATTCTCACATAACCACACAAAAATTTAATAATTCAGCAACTTGGTCTTTTCTATCAGAGAGTTCTCAATAAATATCGGAGGGTTTAGGGGTATTTTATTGCTTCGTGAGCGAAAACTGGTTGAGTCGCGTCCCCAAGGAGCGATCGGTTGGCAAACATCGCAATCTTCCACAGGAGGATACGGATTGTAGCTCCGTATTGCTTTCCACTGTTGAAATTCAATACCAAAATAAAATTAACATAAACGTTTTCTTTTTACCTTTGGTTTTGTTCTGTTGAAATGGGAAAAATACTTGTTTGTTAGGTTTTATGAGACTGGAAATTTAGACATTTGTTAATTTACAATGCTAAGTGCATTATAGATTAATTCTGATCAGAACTTGGTGCAGGTAGAAATTCTTTTGGATAACAATGTAATTTGGTACCTATGTATTGATAAATATTAATACGTTTTTAGTTTCCCTTGTACAATCTCCAAGCGAAGGTTAAATTCATAACTTATAATTTTAATAAGTTTTGATTCAATTCAAAGTCATGATTGAAAACGCAGTGATTTAATTACTTCTGCACTTGATTATCAAACTAAATTAATTTGCTTGCTTGATGAACTTCTAAAACTTGAATCGGTCGGCACGTGTATGAAGAATTTAATAAACTGTGTCCTGAGTTATTCTTGCTTGACTTCACAATTTTCTATATTAAATCGTGGAGCGGTGTGGGAGCGGTTGCCATGATACCATAGAGGAGTTAATAAGTCATAAATAGCTTGAAAGAAGGGGACAGAGCGATGAAATATGTGTGTGTGGGAAAGAGAAGGTTGTGTCACCCCAGGTAGTGGTGGTGATAGGCAATCGTCTGGAAAAAGGTGCGTTTGGAGGAGCTATGAGGTGTCACAAAGTTGCGATTTTCGACAATATAGTTGTCTATTATCGACTGAGTGTTACATTATTGTCCTTAATGTAATTCCAAGCAAGGTAACGTGTAACGTGAGTTGATGGGTGACTGAGTATCAATTTGTGATTGCTCAATCACCTGTGTTTCCGTACTAAGAAAATACTCTTTTAAAAATAGTGATGGAATTTTACTACCACTTTTCTTGCTAGTCATCTTAAAATGTCTTTCAAATGTTGTTTTGTAGAAGGTCAGAATTTTAGCCAAAAATCCGAAAATTTGACTTCATGTTGCCAGTTTTTCATTTGACATTAACTTTTAAATTAGTCTCGATAATAATTTTTCACTATGGTCTCTAACGTTATGAGCTCCCAATTTGCACATTTTTCCATA
Organism: Noctua pronuba; assembly: GCA_905220335.1. Classification (NCBI taxonomy): domain Eukaryota; kingdom Metazoa; phylum Arthropoda; class Insecta; order Lepidoptera; family Noctuidae; genus Noctua; species Noctua pronuba. Next base: position 10,207,422 of record LR999903.1, on the reverse strand, counting down.
CTTTTATCTTGACAAATCAAGGTTACGGTAAGTATCATTTGAAGTAGGTAAGTACCTTTCCTATTTAAAACGCTTTTCTACCCTTCCGAATCTAGGACAGGTTGAAAGTCTCATTGTTTCTGTGGAGGGTCATCGAGATGCATCGCGCTGTAAAGCGGTAAGCGACGGCGTCGATAAGCGCTGAGTGCGCTGTATCGACGAGTGGTCGATCACTGGCAAGTGCCCGCTACAGTGCCACTTGCCACTCATAATACTTGCCGATAAAATCACGTACGACATTTTTAAGGATGAAGTGTACACCATTATCAAGCTTTGGTTCCTTGTATGAATCGAAAATCATTTTAAGTAACGCGAAACCAACAGAAGCTGAGAAACAGATATTATTTCAGTTTAAAATAATGTTGTTTTGTGTCTCAATACAATTGAACACTTTTAATTAAATAATTTGCAAATAGCGATTATAGAAATGATATACTTGCTTTACTTAGGGAATAACACGAGTTTTGCGGCATTGTTTAAAATCAACTTCTTATGATCAGAATCAGATAATTTGTCTCCGATTTTGCAATGCAATATTTACTGCGTTCCAATTTTTGGATAAAGGGATTAATGTCAAACAGACAGGAATTAAAAGCACGTAGCGGTATAAACATATCCAATCAGTTGATTCCCTTACTTTAACTATATGTATAATTCACTTAATGTTAATTATAATCTAGTTTGTGTGTAGTGTGTTGGACCTGAAATGTCAGCAAAGTTGCGCTACTTATATAAAGTTTCATCCTAATCTCAATTCAAGATATAAAATTCGCTTCAATGATTTAATTTATTGCATCCAATCAGTTCTAACTGACGTCATCCAAACTCGTAATAATCAAGTTGCTCGCTCAGCGGTTTTATAACTATTTAAATGGATTGCGATCCACCCCTAATCTGACGTTTCACGGTATAAAAATATACATTAATCGTCCACTAAGAGGGTGGTCTCGCTTCGTAAGCTAAATTTATAACAGCGCTAAACTAAGTACTTACACAGATTTTTAAAATTTGTCGTCCTTTATTAACGACTTTCTTGGCAAAGAGGATACTCTGCATAAAATTTAAATTACACAAACGCGCCTAGAATCTACGTAAACGTTCTAAAATTATTATTGCGGTAGAAAATGCTTGGTAGTAAAAATATATTTCATTTTAATTTTGTAGAGGTACAACAAAAATGAAGAAAATATTTTATAAAAGCTAATGACTTGTAAACAGTCGATGGAGGTTCTGCAAAATATCTCTCGTTTCAAAGGCTTAAAGGAGCTCCTATCATAAAAAAGTTAAAACGGTCTGATGGGCAGATTCTGATTCAAACGCGTTATTCAGCGAGCGTAGCAATATGAATCATGGGCCGGAGCTACGAAGCGCTACGAAGTGCTACGGAGAGTTTTATGGACGGCTAGCTTTGCTCTAGCAAAATTTATAACAGTATGAATATCTTTAGTGAGTAATAGCCGTGTCGTGCTGCGTTTTACCAGTGATCGTGGATATTGTGGAAATATTTTCTCTACGTTTTATCACTTTTAAACGGAGCATTTAGTTTATTTGTCCTTTTGTCGCACGACCTTGCTTGTATTTAAGTGAAATGAAATATCTGATAGTTTTTTTCACCAAGGCAATATTCAATTACATAAACGTTGGCCTCCGTGAGTAATGTTTACAAATCTAAAGAGTACTCTTTAACGCCTTGACTTTAAATTAACAGAGTTTTTTTACTCAAAATCGTCTGAGTAAAATTTAAAAGCAAAGTTAGATTGATAGTTAATTTTTGATTGATTGATTGAGATTGTTTGGTTGATTGAATATACTAAATTAGCCTGACTAAGGTTTTATTCAATAATTTTCCTGATTTTATTTCTGTGAATAAATGTTGTAAATATGAAACCTCAGTAGTGAATCTTTACCAAAGATTTATGAAATAACTGAGCAATATTGTACCGCATCCATCCGTCGATGAGTTATGGTGGCTGAGACCCATGGCTTTGAGTTCGCTGGACCGCGGAAACTTCATTTGCGAGCTCCTCTGTCCGTGAAATGAAGTCGGCGCGATATAGCGATCATGTTATATTGGTATCGGTATCGGTCTCGGATGCGTCAGAGCATATAACTGAAACGATTATTACCGAACTATTGCTTTCATTATGTGCTGTGAAAGTTATAAAATTTTTGATTTTATATCTAATCTACGCGACGGATTTTGATGCGGTTTTCATAACTATTTAGAAAACTTATTCCGGAAGGTGTTAGTGTATAATGCAGAGCATAATACATTAAAATTTTGGCATAGAGATAGCACTGACATCCCAATGTTTTCACATGTCTCCATTGCACGCGTGAAGCTATGGTAGGTCGCTACTTCTTTTCAAGTTGGCAGTAATTTATGTCGGTTGGGCTACTTAACAACGAATTTAGAATTATCGTGTGGTTTCCTGCAGTATGCAAGTATTAAATGTATAGGCAGGAAATTATTTAACGGGTCCCACCATTAACGCATTTAGAGCAAGAGAATTAATGTATATATAAATACATGGCTGTTTCGAATAATCTATTTTGTGATAGAGATTGTCGCAGGGAGATACAAAATTATAAAAATAGTTTATTTTTACATTGGTCAACAAAATAAATTCTTCTAAGCGAGTCAATGGCATTCTAAATTGAATCAACCCAAAATTTGGCGACGAGTTTGGCACTTTCAGTAGCCTCCATTAGCTCCTCCGTCATCTACAAGCAACAGGACAGGCAGGACACGATGTTAAGTGTCCCATCGTTAGTGGAACAACACCACATTTACACTACAGGGCAGAGTCATCTATGAATCTCCACCTGAACAGGTTTTCCTTGTTTCAGCCAACCTGTGCCTGGAGTCTATTTAAAGACATCCAGGAAGGCAAGGAATTATGAGTGCTTACGTAATTACGAAACCTTTTAATTTGTTGACATAACATGCCAAGATCATATTAATGACAAAAGAAGAATACCTAAAAAGGTTCAATGGTTGTGACGGAGTTTCCTCGGTGCCAAGCTGTCTTTTCCTAGCGTTATTTGGCAAAGTTTGTCAAAATTACAGCAATTAGTAAGGTCATTTTATTTTGGAGCATGCTTTGATATAATAGTAGTAACATAACATCACGCCTGCAATCCCCGAAGGGTTAGGCAGAGGTGTACTTCTATGTTAAGGGGTTTTGGTTTCCGCACTTAGCCCTTAAAGTGGACCATTGTACGTGAGCCATTGTGGCTGTTACTCCAACCAGCCGACTTCCCTCCAGAAGCAGATCAAACTTCCCGGTCTTGTAGGACATCCGCAAGGGATCTTGGTGTTCCAAGAGTCTCCTCGCGGATCTGGGTGACGCCGATTCACTCGAGGAGTACGTTCGCCACCGTTTCCTCCGCCTCCATGCACGCTCCGCACAGGGGACTGTCAGTGATACCTAGGGTGTGGAAGTGTTAGTCCAGTAAATCGGTGAGCAGTGTCCAGTGATGGTCCCCGCCACCAGTCGCAGGCTATCTCTGTCCAGGCGCAGAAGGCGCTTGGTGTACTTAATAGTACACCGACATTTAGCCAGTTATATTTAAGTCCCATGTAATAGGGAGCGAGCCTTTTGCCATCAACCGGACGGAATTCCAGACTCCGTGGCTGTTACTGAGAATTTCACCCGGGAATCGAACCCAGGAACTCTTGCTCAGCAGTCGTGCTTGCAACCACTAGAAAAACGAAGCAGCACATAATAGTAGTACTTCGAAATAATATTAAATTATTTAAAACCGGCTGCGATGTTTTTAAGCTGTTCCTTTGTTTTATAATATAAAAAATGTTATGAATGATTTCCACCAAACAGCTCGCAACGCATCGGATCGGAACAGATTTTACAATCTTTAAACGATATAAAATCGTGTACACAGTATTTAGTCTATATTACCAAGCCGCGCACAGCAGCTTGACCGCGGGCGTCTTCCGCGACACGCGATCGTAGCCGAAAGTATGCTGCGACGCGCGATCGGTTCCGTTCGCCTGTCGTCCGACTAATCCAATCGGAATTAGAACATGTCAAAACGGTAGGAATGAAACTATTTGATTAGTCGCAGAAACGGATACGTTTGAAAGCGACGGTATGGAGCCGATCGTATGCGTTGTCATCCTGCCGGACGCGATCGGCTGTCGCCGTATCCGTACATAACCTTTCCGATCCGATGCGATGCGAGCCGTTTGGTGAAAATCATCCTTTATTGGACAAAAAAATTAACGGCCAAAAGTAAGTTTTTAGCTTATATGTCTCTACTAGCTGTTCCCCGCGACCTTCGTCCGCGTAAAATCCCGTCCCGTTTTTGCAACATTTTTCATTGCTGCTCCGCTCCTTTTAGTCGTAGCGTCCAGCAAATCAACAATAATCAGTCTAAATCAGTCTCAAAATCACGAGTTAGTTAGTTTCACTTATGAACGGAATAGTAACATTAGTGTTACCTACTAATTAAGTTTAAGCAAGCATTAGTATTCAGTAATTAAGTTTAGGATAGAAATGATCTTCCACGCGCTGATGAAATGCCTGGATTTAGACGATTTCGAGAAAAAGTTTGGAAAGTAGTCAGATTATTTATGAAGTCGCCCGCAATTTAATTACTAATACTATACAGAGTAAAGAGAAAGACCTGCTTGCTAAGTTAATTACTAATACTAATGTAACTATTTGAAAACATAGTATTAGAATAAGAAGCTAATAACGCAGCCTAATATACTAAACTTGTCTTATCAACTTCGATAGATAAACTTTGGTAGCTTTAGTAAAAACAAAACAAATTCTTAAGAGCAATAACAATATTCTTTTGATAATAACAATAACTTTAGGTATTATGACTATTGAGTTTTAATATACTTAACTATAATTGAGCAAATAGCAAAATCTTATGCCAATTTGCTACAAGTTGGGGCTTCCGTGCCGCAGTTTACGTACCTACCGGGCCCGGTGTGTATGGCCGGGCCCGGTGGATGTCTAAAAGGGCACCGGGCCCGGTTTGCAATCTCTACCAAACAGAAAGCCAAAGCAACGTTGCAGGAATCAGTTAAATTACATAGTAAGTCTTAAAGTAATAGATTAATGTGCAAGTATAACAAAAAAAGTTAAAATTAAGTTTAAAAAATAAGTACAAATGTGCAGTCAAGAGATGATGGTCTCCCTTATGAGTTATAATTAGGTTTGGTTAGGTGAAGTAGACTGGTAGAAAATGCCCAAGGCATTAAATCCGCCTTTGTACAGTTTTTACTTGTGCATACATTTTTAATAAATAAATAAATAATTTGTACAACACTGCTAGTAAAAACTAAGATTCTTTGACATGATATACGACGCACCTGTATTTTGTTGCAAGGTTCCAATGACGATTGAGTTTTTTAAAACAAATATGGACATGAAACGCCATATAATTATACGCCCAATACACGATGCTCCAATAACTGACAGTGTAATATTTCTATGACTATTTATTTAAAGTGATTTGAAATTGATCGTGTATTTATAAAAATGTGCTGTTTAATAAAAATCAAGCGGATTTCTGTTTATCAAAAGTTAAGGGTACGTTTCTTGCGTTGCATTGTGTATTATTAAAGGATTAGAAAGCCACTGATCGTGTTTGTTAAAAGTATTTCTTACATAAAATAAGGCGAGTGAAGTATGATTGAAAAGTAGTGATATGTTTACCCAATACTAACGGAATTAAATCCATGACTAACAGTGGTCAGCTATGACAGGGAAGTTGTAACTATAAAATATGAAATATGGCCGCGATAGATCATACCTACCACTGTGCAGTTGCTGGCACAAAAAGTATCGATTACCCGAGGAAATACAACGTTACAAAGTTATGTACTGTTGCAGATAGTTCACTTGAATTCCTCATGTCTGTGGGCGTCAGGCTATATGCTAAGCTTGGCTGGCTGCTCAGTATAACATTGCAAGGGTTGACGTCAATAGTACACATTTTGGGACCTCCTGAAAATTTTCAGAAATCTGATAAACCCCGCCCCATTTACAGCACCGGCTGTGATTCGTCGGAGTTCGTCTACGTCCGCACTCGTAGCGGCCAATGACGGTTGGGGCTACGCGCAGCCGTAGCGCTACGGCGTAGAGGCGTGCGGGGAGCTACACGATCGACAGACGCTACATCGGAGCTGCTACGCCAGGGAACTGAAAAATGTAAGTACTAATTATTTTATTTGTTAGGAATCTCTGTCTTTTTACTGTGAAATGTATCCAAGTACTTTTATTTTAACGTTGTATAATAGTGTACAAGTATCATGTATATAGCTAGTGCTACTGGTATATAGGTACGTACTCATGTATAGGTAGGTAGTAGGTACCCAGTACATACTAGGTGATTATGTAACATGAGGGCGGTAGATAAAGCAGAACAATTTTCTATTACTTTTTGGTACAGAAACGAGATTGCAATTCCAATGTGTTCCTTTCCAAGGAATTTCCACAAAAAATGTACCTACTTAATTTGTAAAATCGTTAGATACTTATTTTTGTTTTATTCGTTATTAAAAAAAAAAGCAAACAGCGTCTCTAGACTCGATTATAGGTTGTGACTCAATTTCCAGAATAAACTGGGAAAGTGGTTAAAGAAAATCGAAATCTTTCGCAAGCCCATAGCAAAATTAAACTTTTAATTTTAGCACTTGGTTCTTTTTCTTTTTTCTATTTTTGAACACCTCATCATTAGTTTGAGCACGTAACGAAATTATTGTCAGAATTTGTGGTACTAGTTATTAATCCCCTTCTAACGTATTGGCGTGTGGATGGCAATCTAACTTATATCAGCCTGTAAATTAGCTAAAAGTATTATGACATCATGATTAGAGTTCATAAATCATACAGTTATCAGGGCACGAAAATATTTGCTAGTAATAGCTGTGAAACAGACTCAAGAATGAATTCTCTAACGGTGTAAAGCGGTGCTCCGGAGTCTCTTTAAAGAAATCTTGAAACGGTCAATTTTTCTCGTGGCCCAAGAGCTGGTTTTAAGCCTGGCCAGAGGCTGAGCATTGCTATACAACGGGGCAATATCGCCGGTCTCTTGGGCACATTACCATTCGACAGCGATGTGAAGGGATTTTTCGACGCTATATTATATTGGTCACGCCACGGCATATCCTAGCATATCTGGCATATCCTATAGATATTTAATTTTTATTTAATGGGTATAGTTAGTTAGCTCGTGGCTAAATAATAACAGCCGCTCGGGTCGAACTTTAGGTTAAGCCGTGCTTGCCTAGGTTGGTCTGTGGATGGGTGACCACCCATTACATACCGAGTTTCCTCCGTGCCTCGGAAAGCACGTTAAGCTGTTGGTCCGGGGTGACATTTGTAGATCTTTGACAGTCGTTAGGTAGTCAGTGGCCCAAAAAGTTTGGCAACCAGTCTTACCAAGGCGTATCGTATTACCCAGTACTAACTGGGTTGTGGAGGTCAGATAGGCAGTCGCTCCATGTATAATACTGGTATTCAGCTGTATCCGGTAAGACTGAAAGCCGAACCCAATCCCAATATAGTTGGGAAAAGGCTAGCCAGATGATGGGTATAGTTAGTTAGTTTAATATACTAAGAAATAAGCACATAACAGAAAGTTTAAAAGTGGCACTGGTGACTGAAAAGTTTTGTGTATGTGATTCGGAGAAATGAGGAAAATGCCGTGGGAAAAGTATTAGGTATGAAGAGAAGGGAGTGCCCATAGAAAGGATAGATGGGCTTGGTGAAAGATGACATGGCTAGAAAGAAGGTGACTGCTGAGATGATGAGTATTAGAGAAGCGTGGAAGAACAAAACATGCTGCGCGGGCTTCAAATGAATGGGATAAGGGCAAGAATTGGCGAGAAGAGGCGCAACATGAAGAAAACTGGAAGGAATGGGTGGAGAACTTTGCCCAGGAGTAGGACAATTCAGGCTAACAAAAAAAAAAGAGGCCAGAGAATGATCATGACCAAAATGATCATGTTTTTTTAGATTTTCATTTTAAAAAGTAGAATTAGAATGGTAAGAACGTTATATTAACATTGATTTATTATTGCAGGTGTTAGTGAAGAGTGTCATTTGATGAGGGACGTGCGCCCAGCAGCATGCAGGGGCTCAGTGCCGCGAAGGAGAAGGCCTCGGGGCTCTTCGCCAACAAACCCCTTCTGTTCAAGTAAGTCTCATGTTTTTGTATGTATTCATAACGCAACATTACTTTTTATAAGGGGTTCTGGTATTGGGAGCGGCTTGGAAACTCTTTATTTAAAAAAAAACTAGTTTCTTTTTAATTGCACTTATTTGCAAAATGTTTTTTGTTCAATTCTCAATTTTCAAAATCGGAGCAAGTGCGTGTTACCAACAACCAACAGTAAGAACTATTTGTAAAAAAAAATGGTTAGGTTTCTTACAAATTAGCTTTTACACTCATGACTTACATAATTTGCCATATTCCCTAGATGGGTCCGAAGACCTCCACAGTAGTCCTCTATCACGAATGATCTTTTTACACGCATTATATATGCACAATAAATGATGTTCCAGTTGTGATTCTTTACAAATCAGTCAGGCAAAATAAATGTTTATCAAAAATATGATCGTTTTTAGGGATCCGTACCTCGACAGCAAAAACGGAACCATATTAAACATACTACTGACTACTTATTCCTTGAGATATAAATCGCTTGAACCACCAGTTCATACATCACACACATCATTTTAACAAAACGTAAAGTTAGAGCACTGGAGTGATTCCTACTTTTGGTTGTTTATTCGTAAGTAGCAACCATTTTCCCAAACGGCAATTGACAACTACCACTCATAGGTGTTAAATCCGTACTTAAAATTTAAATATAACTACCACTGTTTGAAGGAAACAAAAAATAACTTAAAAACAAATAAGTAAATGGCATTCTTCTTTTCGCATTTCCCGAAGATGGAACGTCGTTGTTACAAAAAACTCTATGAAAACGAAGTATAAACAAAAAGAAACAATCGACGGTTGGGCAACGCGCGGGGAATCGAAGCAATTCCGAAGGAAGCCGCGAGACGATCGCCGATAATATTGACAGGCGGATAATACTTGTTGCAATCGAAATAAAATATAAGGGCGGAGAAATCTCGGACGATTCTCTCTAACAAGCATTTTGTACGCAGGGTCGCATTTTTTGAGAAAACAAAGAAACAGTTTCCATTCACTAAAATTCAATTCAGACACTGAAATATAGTTCGAAATTGAGAAGATATTTGACTAAAATCTAGAAAAAAATTGCAACTCTAGAAATACAGTATTATGTTGAGCTTTTTTACGCTAGCAGCACGAGTAAGCCTGGTTTTCAAAACAGTCCTTCAGTTGAACAAAGCTTGTTTGAACCAGACGTGCCAACAATGAAACTGAGCGCTCCAGTTTGTCATTTATTTATTTAAAATTGTGTAATGAGCTTACAGTCGGTAAGTAAACCACCGACTCTCTTATACGCTAAGTCAAAGTTACACATTAAAAACATACATACATTTGTTTTTAACTATAGTAATGCTAGAGTAACAAAAAAACACAAACTTGAAGGATTTAACAAATAACTCAAAAATAACGGTGAAGGTAGCACAAAAGAAGGTTTTAGTGTTAGTACGGAGCATTATTCACTATTTTGATTGTCTCAATACAACCATCAAAGTCCTGCAGTGATGCATATACCATAAAGCCAACTCAGTACCTCTGACTCGAATATTTTGGATGTCTGCATCATCATCAATTTTCACGTTAGGGTAGAAACGAGTGCTGTCCTCCCATCCTTGCTTAATGTTGATTTATAAACGGAACTTTTCCTCCTTAGTCTTCATTGCCTTGGTGACTGATTTTCCTTTTACATTACTGAATTTATTTAAATGGACGACCATAAAAATACCTAAAAAGTATAAGCTGAAAACGCACTTGAATTGTTATCACTGCTATTAAAGATATCTCAACGAAAATAACAAATCAATATTTCTTTATAATAGGAGTAAGAACAAAGTTCCCTCAGCCCAGATCATAATACCAAATGGTCCGGATTCGATAAATAATGCGATTACTGCGTGAGCTGGTGGCAGCCCTAGAGGTACAGTCGAGTGCTCAGCGCTGATAACAAACAAACATCATCCGGATTTGTGTCGTCATGCGAACGCTCCCGATCTCCCGGTGCAAGGAGCCGGGTACCTACGAGCACATAAGTACATTGTAACGGTGATTTGTTCGCAAATCTGTGAGTGTTTCGAGATATGAATTATTTTAGTTAAGCCGGAACATGTTTTGTGGAGATATGGGAAAGTTAATTATGTTAAATGTTTTTATTTCAAGTGAGTTATTAGTCAGATCTATCTAGTGATTCCTTATCTATTTGTAAGTTAGACATGAAAAATGTGATTTTAGTAATTATACAAGAACGACTAAAATCTTTAATTGATAAAATATCTAGAGGTCTGGAAATTAATCAATGGTTTGGAGTAAGTTTTTGAAGTCTAATAAACAAAAATGTAATCGTAAAGGATAAAAAAGACAGTTGTAACATAGTTATTTTTTCATGAATTCATTCATCAAAGATTCGAAATTGAATTGAAGTAGTGCAGAAAACAAGACAGTGCCGGTTTACAAAAAAACCGAAGCTCTTTTATCATTATTACAAAGTCACCGGACAAAAAATGACCACTCACTTTAGCTACAATCATACATCTGCGTCCCGCGACGTATCCCTAAGGTTTTAAGCTCATAAATTGCATAGCGAGCTCCGAGCGTGGAAGGGTAGTCGGTTCATTATTTAGTCCGTTTAAATCACTAAGTCCTTAAAAGACATTAGCAGGCTTTGTAGCGTTATCGCAGAACACAAAAGAGATTTAGAGCAAGCTGACAAGGGGAGGACCCGTCAGTTTTTATTCAATAATATTTAGCTATATTGTACCGTGTACTGCTTGATTGTACACGGATCTTTTAATGGTAGGATTAATATTTTAATTGGGTACTTCAGATTGTAGACGAGCTTATAGGTGCCATTAGGAATAGCTTTTGTCTTGATGAAGAGTGGCTCGAATCGTGAAATATTTTAGTAGTTTTGGAGAAAATCAATAAATTGACTGCAATAATATTAACAGACACGCTACCCAAGGCGTATTGCTTGATAGCCTTGTCCTAGATAATTATGAGCTTTTATTAGCTTAAATATTTAAAATTACCGTAATTCTTTTATAATTTCTAAAATCCGCAGCACGTTTCCATTGTCTAAACAATACAATCGAACAAATGTGTTAAGCTCTTAATTGTTTTGCAATCAGTACGAGGCATTAAAAGGTCTAGACAACTAAATACGTGTACAGCACTTACGTTAATTGTTTCCGCCATTTGAATATTGCGCGCGACAATTACTCGATTGGTCCACCCGACAGAGGACGCTGTACGGACCCCTAAATTAATTGCTCTCTGCTCACTTTGTTTTATTTTGATAAAGATTAAAATGATTGTTGAAATCGAGCAGAAACAAAAAATGGAAAGAACTCATTTCAATTTGAAATAAGTAGCAGTGTCTGTTTGTCCAACGGTTTTAGGATGAAAGAATCGAATTATGCCTATGTAGACATATTCGTATTTTTAACGTTGTAACCTAGTTTTGCAAAATGTTACCTGGTTTGCTCGAAAACAAAACACTAAGGATAAGCCTAAGGACAAGCACATACACCAAACCGACCAGGACCCGCGTCGCGGATTACAACCCAGTTCTTCTCATAGTCCCACTCAGGCCACCTCTGTGGGAACATTATAAGGTCATTTTGTTTACGCATGGACAAGCACTCGAAAAAATGTTAATCTTTCTATTTATCATTTTCGTGAATCGTAACATGAGTGAAGAACAAATAACAGGTAAACTTCATTTCCTCAATTTGCACCTTTTCTTGGATGATTTCATTATCCGGGAAATACGCATCCCGTCCTTCCTGCACATTGATATCAAGGTACAATATTATGTTATTGGATTTGAATAGTATCTAAGAGATACTATTCAAATCAACGAAAAAAATATTGTAGGCCTTACGATTATATTCTTTTCAGTTTTATTTCTTGTACGATTTTTCAAAAGTTACTTAAATATATAATAATTTATCATGACATAACTCTTAATAATTACAATAGGTTAACCACAATACATAATTTTTAAAACGTTATTTCTTTCGATATGAAATCAAAATTAGAGTTCGCAGCTTGCTTTTAAGTAAAAAGTGCTAAGGGTACCTCCCCCCGTCCACTAGTTTTTGAGCCACTGTCGAATTTTGATTTACCGGGCATTATAGGCATATTTTGAGAAAAAGATTGGAACATACCAACTTTATTGACTCGGTGTATTCCTAAACAGGAGGACGGAATCTCCATTTTTTATTTTTCAGCGGAGATTTTTTGTGTGTAGGTAATGTCTTGTTACAATACTCGAATGTCTTATGTTACACAGTTCGACATAAGAAAAAATGCTCCAAGTGTCTTAAGTCGGACAGTTACATTTTTTTTTTTTCTTTTTTTGTTTTTACTGATGGGAAATCATCAAATAAAATGCTCCAAGTGTAGCATTTTTTCTTATGTCGAACTGTGTAACATAAGACATTCGAGGGGTTAAGAAAAAACCTACCCTAACCGTCTTCAATGAATTTAAATGTCGTGAGAATCTGCCGGAAGGTATACAAGAAATTGTCCAGTCCAGTCCTAACCCTTTTATTTTGAGTTCTTGTATCATGAATCGTTGCAAGCAGATTTCAACACGTGCAAGTCTCTCATTTCAATAACATCGACTGTTACGAAACCGGTTTTGTTTGTGCAAATATCTAAGGGAATGCAAAGGTCAAGGTGGAATCGCATTGAACGACGAACAACATCCCAGTATTAGCTCCATTCAATTAACGACTAAAATACAAAAATTGAAGCGCATATTCTATTTTGCCAAACTGTATCTTACTTTGTGGAATAGCTAATGAATAGCTTTGACGTACCGTAGGTATTGTCTGGTTTACTGGACTAATTGGGAAACTATGCAATACCTGATAGTCTTACTAATCATTCAACAAAACAAGCTTTTGTTCCGAAACAATACTCGTGTAACATGATTCAAATATGAATCCACAGACACTAGAGTTTCGCCATAGAGTTTGACGTCAAAGTGTTATGTTACTTAACTAATTGGTTGTCAAAGCTTTCGCCTCTGGGCTTGCGGATGAAATTTTAATGAGGATTGCTTTCTGGGACTGATGCGGGTGGACATGGCCAATTAATGATAAATACTTTGTGTTAAGAGTACCTGAATAGAGTTGTAGGGAGTTTTAATGAGTGTAAGAAGGTGGACGGTGTTTAAAAAAGTTAAAGTCTCTTAAAATAAATTATGGTACACTTCAATCAATTTTTTTGTGCAGGCGGGAAAACACCGAAGTAAAATAAATGTACCAAGTTTGACATATAGATGCAAATTTTCTTGACAAGCAACGCTACCCTGAATGCGCACTTAAAATAGTCATGCTATACCTACATGATCTTGTATTTGCAAGAAGTAATGTCCTCTTAGATCTGTGAAAATTTCAATTATTGAAAATAGCCCTAGGCGGACTTTAGGTAAAGAAATAAAAATCTCTTCGTTCCAAATCCACTTTTTCATTTATTTTTCTCCACCAGAACAACAACACTATCGAAATGAGTGTGATCCCCAGTAGTAAAGTAAACTATGGCAGCTAATCGTGTCGTCATCTCGCGAGATCGATAGCCGGGTGCCGCCGCGATGTCTGCCCGGCGGGACGGCGCGGCGCCCGCACCGGCGGCGAGGCTCGGCGCCAAGGGGACGCCTCATCCGGAAATAAATCTTATAAACCGCTACTGTTATAAATTATTTATTTTTCTTATGATTTCTGTATCTCTATATCGATTGGCCAGTTGTTAGGGGTTAATTTGAAGGAATTAACTACTAAATAGCCTGTACTTCTATTTTCTGGAGACTTTGTAAAGGTACGTACAACATTTAACCAGTCCAGACCCCTTTTTAAATCAGTAAATCTTTTGAATACATGTTTCAAGAACCATTCAAGGAGATTTCAGTTTCATAAAATCGACCGTTACAAAGCCAGTTCGTATTGTACACCATGATCTTAGTGGTCTATCATATTTTTTGTTATGATTTAAGTATGTCTATTTCGATAAGCCGGTTCTTTGGGTTAAATTTTAAGGTACCTACTAGCCACAACATTAGGAAATTACGTTGACGTAGATAGCGGAAGAGTTATAATTTTATAAATTTATAAAAACGCACAGATTTTTTAGCTACTAATTAAAACGATTAAACCAAACTCCATCATCATTGGCAACTATAAAAACAAACCGAAGATCTTGCAGAGATGTATCAACAACATCAATACCAATCAAAAATCCCTCTATCCGAATAATTAAAAAAGTTCAATCAGTCAACGCCCACAACGACAGGCGGATTTAAAAAGTATATTCATCATCCCTCTGACTTATACTCATTACGGGTACTAAATTGTCGTAATGAGAATCCTCTGTGAAAGGACACAGATTTAATTTGCTGCGTGCCCGCGACCACACAGGGTGGCGGGGCGGTTCGCCAGTATTAATCCCACTTCAAAGGACACACTGAAATTAGAGCCTCCTGTACATAGCGGTATTATATTCAAATGAACGTAGTTTGACGTGCACGAGTTAATTATTTCTGCCTCTGAACTGATACGGAGTTGATGAGATTGTTTGTTTGTGGGTCGGTTTTATTACTGACTGGTCTGGGTTTTTAATTAAATAATTTTGGCGCTTTTTCTTATAAAATTATTTACGTAAAATGTTTTTTTACATACGGTGTTTTTTTTTAACTCTGCTGTCGAACTGGTTGAACTGGTGAGGCTTTTTAACAGTCTACGACCTACCTAATCAACAATCACGTGAGTGATTTAAGTTTTTTACCTAAATTCATCTACTCGTAAAACCCCTTTTCCGACTATCATAGAGATTGAGCGAAAATCCTGCATTTTTAAAACAAAGACAGACGTCTGGCGCCAACGGAGGGTAGACTTCTAGGCGCCTCTTATTCCACTCTCGTGCGCCTACATAAACTACAATGTTACCAAATCGTACAGAGTACTCATAACTGTCAACTTTGATGGTAGTTCTCCCAATTGGTATTGTTGGTGGCGTAATAAGTTGGTTCAGATTTCCATAAATGGGGTGTTTTCTTGAAAATAGTTTTGTGCCAGTAAAACGTTGTTGAAGCCATGTTTAGTGTAAGTTAAGAAAAAGTATAATGTGTTAGAACTGTATATAAGGTCTAATAAAATTACTGGGACGAAGTAAAATGAAAGTACCACCAACCATATTTTTTCCTATTTTCATGCATGAAGCATTAGTGCTATAAAATAAAAATACTCTGAGTGCAACTGCATATAAAACATAATACACTCGATTAGAAAACTTAAAAAAAAACTTCTGCACAAAACTGAAGAGACCATTGTCACCTCTGTCCGCGGCCTACTCTGTGTCGTCAATCGACATTCGTCGTTTAGTGTGCGCCTCCACCTCCACTAATGTACGTGGTGTGCAAATATTTGAGTTCGCCAAGACTTATTGATCAGAGAGAGATCATGACGGCTCGCACTCCTCGCTTCCGTCACGTTTGGAGTGCTTGTAAGCTGGTGTGCGTGCAATTTTGCACTCTCCGTGAGCCCCGACCCTCAGAGCTGCGAGGAAAACAATGTTTGACACGAATCGATGTACTTGTTTTGCTGAAATATGTGGATATAGTTTGTGTTTCGTATGTTTTTCAGAAAAATAGTTTTCTTGATAAAAAGTTTTTACGGTAAAAACTTCTCTACATTTATATGATTTCTCCGCCACACCTTGGTTCGGCATTTTGTAATACTTCGTAACTTTTCTTTATGTGAACTTTTAGCGGATGTTAAGGAATCCTATTAAAGAAAAGTTATGAAGTATATTTCTAAATCCATAATGTTTGTAGCAAGTTAATATAAGCTGAACGTTTCAGCACTCGATTGAATTTCCGGGCGGTAACGACGTTGCGGCCCAACGCCAGCGGAAATACCGTTAATGCATGTCAATTGTTGTACCCCTAACTTTGTTGAGCACCCACTCTCCAAGCGACAATACTGCTCCTCATTTTAATATATTGAACAAAACATTTTAGAAAGATTTAAATATAACCTGACTGTTACCTAATGTTTGCAAAATATGTCGTACTAAATGCGTATTGCTCGTGGCCTTACTTCTTTTCTTCATGTGTCTCAAAGAGATATCAGTCGTCTTATGAAAATTGGGTCAGCAGCAGTCACAGGCAGTTAATTAAAAGCAATGCAAACTATTAAAAACAATTAAATTTAAAGCAATGCAACATCAATTGTGTTATATTCACTAGGATCTGGCAGCACATCATTTTGGGGCAAGAACTAAGTTGAATCGTGGTCGCATCTAACTACTTATAAGCCACCAAAGTATACGCAAAAAAATCCACATTGTTCATCAAAACAAAACCCGCGTACCTACATGTATAATCCTCATTAGGTACTCAGTCAGACAACACTGCCTATACTTTGAAGACCAAAATGAGCCCAACCACTGCACATTCACTCGCACAGATTGTGAGTCAAAACAAGTGATGCACGCCACACAAGTCACCGCGCATTCACGCGTTGACGCGGTGACGCGGGGCGAGCAGACAGCTTCCCCGTGTGTACACAACAAAGGGTTGCACTCGCTATTGCTTAATGGACAGTGAAGGCTGAGATAGCGACGTGATAAATCACCGACGTGATTACCGAGCCATTATCTAAAATACAATCTCGGGGGCGACAACTTGGAGAAAGTAAAGTTGTTGGTGTAATTGACGGTGACGCGCTGCCGTTGTCTTTATTAGATCAACGTTATGGAGGGCTTTTTGGTGCTGAAATGAAAAATATTTATACTGAATTTAAGGTAGGTAAAATGCATTGCGCGTACTGCGTATCCTTTCGCTGATTGCTCACTGAAAGGTTGGGCAGACGTGTATTTACAATACACTCACATTTTGCCCATCAGTAGAGTTTAATTTCCATGTATGGGTGAGCAACAAATCCAAGCACCGGGCTTCTTCTAAAAAAAGTGTAAACATGAACGAAAAAATTGGTATTACTATTTATTTTGTTGATGTATAAAATATTATATCCATAAATACGTACCAAAATATACAAGCGGTGGAAACCACAAAATTGCATTTCCACACTCGGGGCACCCTCGGTAGTCGATCAACGGCAAACAAATAAGCGTATTGGTACAATCGAGTCTATTTCATGCAAGCCCCTCAAGTGACGCGCTCAAAGAGAAGCCTGAACGATCCGATCCTTTGAAACACGCTCACAAACGTTACAAAGGCTGAGCTTACTACGTGTATATATTAGAACCCGATTTAATGAATCAATTAAAAATACAATTTGAAAAGAATTTTGTAAATAAAATCTATTTTCCGTCTTCTTCATCTTTGAAGCTTGACTCTAAAATCACATCAATTCATTGCCAAACTTACTAATAAGAATAATAAAATTTGCGATGCGCATAATGTCGACGAACCACATACTCGTAGTTCCTAAATTCATCAATAACGTACACTCCAAAGACAAATGAATAACGTCGTCTCGGCAATATTCATCAATCTTACAATAAACACTTACATCGCATCGTATTGAAATGTAGGCTTAGTATTTAAATGGGTTCCCATTTGTAGTCCCGAAACATGAAAATAGCGTGGCCCTCGAACAGAGAGGGGTGCGTAGACTTAATAAAATGCGCCAAGCGTCCGCTGACGAGGATGTATGCAAATCAGACAGGCAAGCAGAAGAGCATACTGTGGAAACATGGCGATTGTTAATATTGAAAAACTATTCTTTATTCATGATTAATACCGAAACAGGATTTTTAGAAAGCAATAGTTATGTTTTTTTACATTATAAACCAATATGTACATGTATATTGAAAGAAATCCATTTAGTTATAATATGGTCTATTTATTGTACACATTTCATACTAAAGCTTCGGTCGGTTTTACAAAAGAATTTTATCCGTCGCATATGAGTGTCCTGTCTACAGCTTCGCTAGTCTATCGTGGGCGTACTTTTAAAGTATATTGCGTATCCTCATACATACGTATAGTAAGGGTTATTGTTGTTTTTCAAAGCTGGTAACGTTTCGCCCATCTGAAAGGGGTTTTACCGCGGTTTCACTTCGCCTCTAACAGATTTGTAGCTACGCATTGCACATTTAATACACGGTGGGTGCTTTTATATCCCGCGGTCGGATTTATTGAGTGTTTAGGATTCATAAAAACGTTATGTGAATTCATTATATTATTTTATGGGTTCTTTGGTGAATCACGATTCTGAATTTGTCTTTTGACGATTGTGATTAAAGATTTATGGTATCACATTATTATTATGCACATTAAGTTAAGACAGCACGAAGTTGCAATAATTTTCGCCGTCTTTCATCATACAGTTTGAAAAGGCTTAACACTAAATAGGATTATACAATTCTAAAGTCTAGACAGCAGCTCTTAAAAGATCTTAACCAGGATCTCCTAGAAAGTATTACGAACTTTGCTCGTAAATCGCAGCTATAAAATTCAAAATATGTGCTTCCATTTCTAGATGGGTTAATGTCAATGTGCCTTAGTTTATTCCTGGATAAAAGGGTCTTCAATTCAGCTTGCCATCTCAGCAACGCGATACGATCAAATGGATGCAACTTAAATAGGCATTAAGAAACATTTTTGCGACCTCCTCCGAGATAACTTTCTCTTGATCCCCGGCCATTGTGATAGTCATCTGTGGAAAAGTCCGTGAAAAGCCCCGGACTCATTCGCCATTCATGGGGCGATTTGATTTACTTAAGATCTTTGCCCTGATACTGTCTATTAAGCGAGTGCTTCACGAAAGAAGACGGTCGTTTTTATAAAAGTATAATGTGATGTACTGACCCAAGTATATCCTAAATCTATATCTGTAGAGTGATATCTATTAGATATGAGGTCTAATAATAGAATTTATTGAGCAACTCGAGATTGGGATGTATTGTTATCGTAGGCTGGATGTATATGATAGACTGGAATTCAATAGTTTAAGGATGTCTACACTTTTGAAAAATTACTTACATCAGACTTACTACTGTTTCGGTTTTTGGTGGTAATGAGCACTACAAAATTCGGCTTCGATTTTTTTCAAATAAAAAAGTAATTTCAAAGGTAGTTTTTTTATAGAGTTGGTTTACAAAGGAGGTGCATTAGAAAGGAGGGTTAACGCGTGGTTCCGGGCGAGCGGACGGACGATTTATAAAATGAGTTTGCGGTGCAACCAAGCCGTGATACCCCATTGGTTACGTCTCACTTCTTTATTAGTGACGCTCTGGCTGGGAACTTGCGGGCTATCGATAAAAAGTTTATTAATATACTTGTTATCTTTTCATAAAGAGATATCGTAATGATACACGGTTATCTACAGTTATTTGTTTACCTTTATAAAGTTGTGGCTTAAATTAATCTCTATACCCACTCTCCATAGTAGATTTTTCGAACGAGTGATCTACATTGTGTAGATCAGTTCTATACAGTTTTTCTGAGTCATCAAGATCAGTAGTTGATTATTTATGTCTAATTTTAGTTTTTTTAGCAGTTTTAACCATGGTTGAACAGTCTAATTGCAACCGTCCCCATTTTAATGTCAATGGAAAAGGCGTTTCTTTTAAAGGTGCCTTATGGTGAGCTGGTTTTCTACGCTGCAGCATCAGATCAATATTACTATAAAGACATGTAAAAAAAAAAACAAAAAAAAGACATGTCTGAATACAACAAACACATGTTCAGGCAACATGTTCAGAGGTAAAAGTGTATGTTTAAAAAACACGTTACACTGTAATTCTTGACTAAAAGAGGATAAATTACTTTAAAGATTTAAGTGCAAATTCAAATGGCATAATTAAAATTTAGAAAGCAACTCTGTTTGTCTGTCTTATATATTTCCACGCCTAAACCACGGAACCGATCGTTAGGTAAATAGGTAGCCGGTAGGTTTACTAAAATAAAAACGGAATACAAAAAAAAATGCAAATGAAGTCGCGACCAACACCGGTACCTACACGATATTTAGTCTAAACATAAGAAGAAAACGTCAAAATGTGACTTATTTTAGTCACTCAGTTATTATATTACAAACTTCGACCCAACGACTCAATAGATATATCCATTAAAATACAAGCCTGTTGATTATAGGTAATAAAGAAAACTATAAAAATAAAAATACGATAAATAACCGACATCGTCACAACACTATTTCACGGGCATTTGTCGCGGGACGTCACCATTTTTCCCTCAGTGCGCCGCCATCAGTGGAAAGTTAAAAGCATTGAAAGACATATCGCGGGTTCCTTCCAAGCGGCATTGTTCTCTCGCCCTTTGTCCCGCGCCGAATGTTTTAATGTAATTGGCTTTGTGAGACGATTTTTTTACCCCACTTTCCTCATACATGTGTGCGTAGTACGACACACGAAAAGTTTCAGTTATATCCACTCCGTTGGGCGTATTGTAACTTAGTCTTAATTATTTGTGGTACTTCCTTATTGAATGGCATTTGTTACTTGTTAATGGGTTTTAGTCGGAATGAACTACGAAACAAGGTCAAGGAAAATCATTAAAATTATTTTCGCGTTTAGTATTTGAAAATCTTTTTCTTAATAATGAACTTGCAATAATTACATTTTTCATAACTCAATTACAGTCAAAAGTTCCAAATTGAATTAGATTATCTTAATCATGTTCTAAAGTGAAACAAATGCTTGAGTTTACCACACAATACTAGTGTGTCATGCATATTACTACAACATCCTTCCTATTTTAACCACCCCATCTCCACTGACTCCAGTAAGTGAGTTGGATATAAATTGGGGCATTGTCTGTGAATCTGGAGCATTCGCGAGACTTTCAGGCTTATTCTGCAACACGAAGTAAAACGCTAAAGTCCAATACTGTGCGTGTCTCCTTCCCGTCCATCGAATTTCCTTAAGGACAGACAAGGCGAGATAAGGATTGATTATTATTATCGGCATAGAATATTTGCAGAATAAGATAGCTGATCTTGAATGAATTCCCTTTTGTTTTCTCGCTCTGATGCTGTTTCGTTTCGCTCTGGCGCACAGGACTTAGCACTATATACACTCCTGTCACCAGAATACAGGATCAATCCGCAGAGTGATTCGGTACTTTTTTACAAAAAATACTACTTAATATTTATGATGGAAAGTTTTGTGATATAAATAGAATTAGGTCAGTGAGATGCTTTTGTGTCGATCTAGTAATGAATGAATAATGAATCCACTTGTTGATTATTGGAAAAAGTAGTATTTTTAAATAAAGGCACGTGGGTGAATACTGATAAGAGATACTAAATATAGTAAGAAATATTCAATTAACATCGTTTCCGCACAAGGTAGCAATTGATAACCTATGCGTTTTGCCCTTATCAACTAGATTTATCACTACATGAAGACATTGTTGCATATCTATTGCAACAAGGCCAATACCTTGCTTGATTAGGTCATACAAGCACCTGAAACTTAGTATGAAAAGTCATATTTTATTGAACATTTATCACAGCTGCTTAGGGCCACAGACCTCTTGAAAGAGTGGCGTTTTATTTAATACACAAATGTGTCCTTTCAGTAACAGAGAAGAATAATAGATACAACTAATGACTCCGCAAATTATAATTAATAAAATAAATGAGCAACAGGTCAAACGTCTTTGCAGAATATCACTGTGAGTGAGGACAGAGGGAGCGTGGCACGCATTTCTAGCTAGTTTGATATCAGCTCCCGTCACATCGCTACCGTTTCTTCGTTCCTTCGTTAAAATATACGATAAATTACTCTTGATCAATCGTTCTCTTATACTTGACCGAAGTTTGTGCACAATGACCGCGTTCTATTGTGAAATATAAAGTGTTCCTCAGTTTGATACTACGTTAAAACTGTGAATCTTTCAGTGTCTTCAGACAGTGTTTGGAAAAATTCTGTTCACGTTCTCTTAAGTTTATTTATGTGTTTAAAGAAATCCACAGGTTGTTGTTCCATAGTGTTTCACATCCTGCGCGAGCGTAGTTGAAATTCGGACTTAATAACACAAGTATAAGGTAGTAAATTGCTCAAGAGACTTGGGGGTGTGAATTCTGATATCACCTGTTGATTTCACCGAGAAAATCCTCAGGGAACATGTTTTGGAGGATACTGTAAGTATTCTCTTAAGTTAAAGAAAAGCGTGTGGCTTTACTGACAGTTTACTCCGTTTTAAGAAGTGGTTTTTTCGCTCTTGATATTTAGAAATACTGCCAGGATGTTTTGAAAAAGAGTGGCTAAAGAGTTAGGAATAGACACACACATTGATTGTTTTCTTTTAGATGATCAAAAAATGCGTAGAAATGTTTGAATTTTGCTTTTTATTTATCAATCCTGAGAAAAATCATGTGCCGATACTCGACCGATATTCATTCGGATTAAATTTTACAAAAGTGATAACAGAGATTGTTTTTAATTAAGCTCGAGATGAAAATCCTGGTGTTTAAGATTTTATTACAGGTTATCAGTCTATTTCTTCGGCAAAAAGAAAACTAGCAATAGATTTATGTTACCTTCGTTAGAACATTTTTATGTGATAACTCAAATCCGATGAGGCATTTCTTCGGAATCACTGGTCCCTCGTCACGGCACAATAAGCCAGTGTTATATTTATGTCTCCATACGTCATCGTTCCCCTCAGGAGCGGTCTCAGGAGACGGTATTATGATGTCACAGGTAGACCAATTTATTTTTATGATTGAACTGTACGAACTGGAAGATCGATAAAGACATACTTTTTTGTGACGTTTTTTTCTGGTCTTTTGTGCAATAATTTTCGGAATTTCCAGAATTAAGGTCCAATCCATAAGCAAAATTGATTGATAAAGTTTACAACCCAAAAATAAAGACACAACAATTTACATTTTACATCATTTTTAACTTATCTCAAAACTTTTTCACTAATAATTTCATCATTCATTCTAATTAAACCTCCACGGAAGGCTTTACCTCCAGGACAATAAAACCCATTATGACCTAATAACAGGTCTATCAGATTGACGTTAGATCGATACAAGACTCCCGGGGCCTGCGACACGAATATTAAAATTATCTACAAGTCTTCAACGACTGTCCCCAGTCCCCAGCTCTATTAGATTTGAGGGAAAAAATCGCCCCAGGGACTTTTATTCAATTGCCGGCTACTGTACATTTTATTAGTTTGTTAGGTACGTTACTGCGTTATGTTGGTCATTATTACCTTATTTCATTAATTATCGTTTGTAGATAAATATGTTATTTGGTAGTTTACTTATTATTTTATCATATATTGATTAAGATCAATAATGATCAAGCAATGTAAATATCTTGTTTATTTTATTATAAAATAAACGGAAAAGTAATTGAAAATTTATTTACATTAGGTACTTTATAACTGATAGACTCTCAACTTTAAAAACGGGTGAAGTGCAAATTCACCCCTTGCAAACGCACGCAGTACCCGGGCCACCATTATACTTCCTAATCCGGGGTATTTGCGTAATTGATATTTACAACTAACCTGGATTTGAGAACGCTTTTCTCAGGATTAGACGGGATTTGTTTGGATTTTCCTTCTTCGCGAATTCACTTCAATTTATTTACAGCCTTGTACCTCGCCGTGAGCGCGAATAACGTTTACTGATGCCGTTCAGCGTTATAGCAGACCTTTTCTTGTTTTGCATATTTTATTTGAGAAGGTTCTTTTACTATTGTTTTGATTGTAAGAGGAACATGTTGGGGCATTCAAAAACAGAATTAATAGATTGTACTTTCGTTTTTCCCTAAAAAAATGTTGATTTCTTATAAATAAAACAAAATATCAAAACGATAAGTCTCCATTAGCAAACCGAGGAAAAAAATCTACAAATGGACGAGAAATTCAAGAAACAACAGAGGCGTATCCCGGACGTGAGGTACGCGCCGCCCGACAGATTAGGGCCCAGCAAAGAGAGTAAGAATCTACCAGCCAAATACGAATATCATAGCAAATACAACGAGCTTTCTTGTTTGCCTTCCATTTTTATGATATTTGTTGTACGCTGCGAGTTGAGAGAAAATAAAATTTGTATTTGAAATAGAAAATATGAACTGGAGCACGTTCATCAGTCTGGCTTATATCGAAGAGATTTTATTATTCGACCGTCAGCTGGATGCAAGTAAAGAAAGAAATATATATTATTTTATGTTATAAATTTGCCAACCAATCTCATATTGATAAAATAAAGATAATAATTTATGAGAATAAAGATAAATACTCTCAGTCAAGTCCCAAGCAAAAACTTAAGATCAAAGAAATGTCACTGGTTGAACTTCTCAGCGAAGTTACTTTTCTTTACATTGTACTCGGCGTCGCAAATCGATGAAATTATTGTTTTATTTGCTGCTATCTCTTTTCATTCGATTTCCCCGACATCCATGAACGGCCATAAAATAAATCTGGCCATAAATAAAAGCAAGGAGACGCTAACAAGCGTCTCGGGTTCACCAAGTGATATTTCTTAGCTCGCGTCGCCATTTTTGTCATAACTCTATTATGTTCGCGAGTGTCGAAATGCGAGATCGTTCACTTGATTTATTTGTGGAGTTATTCGCAAGGAGCATGCTGTGATGAATACTTGTCTTGTCGTGAACAAGTGCACACAAAAGCATGGTTGCACAATGAAGGACGTGCGAGCGGGTACATCGTTGAGTTGTAGAACACATTAGCTCGAGGCACTTCACAAATGTGAAAAAAAAGGATTATTTAAATATTTAAAATGAGATATAAAAAAAAAACATAGAAGAAGATGTATGTAAAATTGGAGTTAAAATCCTAAAATAAAAAGTACTGCGGACAGTGATATCAGTACTAAGACGATGTCTGTAAGCTCCCACTCAATAAATGCGTAGCGGTACCGAAGTGCGCGTAGCTGTAATAGGTCGTTACGTTACATTGGTTACATTTATTTATTACATGTTTTATTCACCATCCTGCCGGTTTCGGATCGTTGACAGGCTGGCTTACACACTAGTGTCCCAATTTAGTCAAATATCACATTAGTTTTGCTTACAATACGATGTTTGTGTTTTTGTCTGATTATCGTAGCAGTGCTACGGGCTACGAGAAAGCGTAGCACGAGGTTTTTCTGCACGTGTTTTTTAATTTATTTCTGTTGCTTTTAATATGATTACTTAAGTTAAAATCGTGTAGAACGTATTAATTAGTGGACTACAAAATTACATAAAATCTAGTTTCCGAAGAAGTACTTTTATAGAAATATAGAGCACAAGCGGGTGCTCGTAACTGAGGTTTTTTTTTTTTTAAATATTTGTCTGAATTTGATTCTATTATTATTGCTTAATAATCTTCATTGACTCATTAAACTTGATTTTTATTGAAAAGTTTACGTAAGTCTCACTTAAGAATGTTTTGTATTTTTCACGGTTCATCAATAGCATCCCAAAATGCATTTGCGATCGGTGATCGCAGAGGGTGGTCGGGAAACAAATTTAACCGACAATTGTAAATCAATTAGAGAGGGTGGCTTTACGGGGTGTAATAGCTACCCCCTCCCGAGTGCTGGCAGGGCCGGAATCGAACATGTTATACTTTTTCTGTTACATTTAGTACCATAGGAAAACATTGGATTTTCTACTGCGAATTGTACCTGAATTTCTATTTAAAATCTTTTATTTATAAAATGAGATGTTGTTAATTAATAACCTTTAGCTAGAGTATTCAATTAAGTTCTCTGAGGTCAAAGTAAATAACTGAGAACAATTATTTACAAGGCCTTCAAAATAGTTAACGATATTTTGCGTTAATTAAATAGGTACTCATACCTCAAGTCTTAATTAATTAAGAAGTCTTCGCGTCCCACCCTGCCCTCTGTAGGTATTCATAGTGGGGAATGTTGAAGTGCATATTGTGATCTACGCAACAGCCCCCCTCTCCCCCCGCCAGTCTTGTGCCCCCCTGCTCTTCACGTCTGATCCAGGAGTTCTGTCTTCGAGAAGTCGAGAAACCTATACGCACGGCTAAAGTTAAGAGCAGTTTATTGTCACCTACATTTCGAAAACACGATTTCCTGAAGTACCTCACAGTTTTTCAATACGTTCATTTTTGTCGGGTGAAATAAAGATCAATATTTCACTCCGCAAAAAGCTTTTCATTGAAGAGGACACAAAAGGTTAACCCTTTCTAGTAATAATTCAGGATTTTCAGCTAACAGCAAGAACGTAGCGACGAAGTGCCAAATGACAAAGTTGGCTTAGAAGTTTAACTGTGAAGTGAATCACTAACCGAGTTCCATACTCGGTCACTCATTCAATTTGCACTCCAAAATTTTGAGCTATGCCTGGAGAATGTACCGGCACAGGAATTCTTTACCAAACCTGTCTTCATTTAGATTTAATAACTTAACTGGATACTGCTATAACTTAATTGGATAATTTTAATAAAATACAACATTATGTTGCTGTAAAAGCAACCTGTAATTAAACTTTTCTGTATCTGTGTTATTAATCTAAATCAATATTTAAGTTCGAAAATGACTGTATCCATTAAATTTACGTAGACAAACGGGGACAAAACAGTAATTACAGCATTTAGAGTTGCGTCACATAATTATAGGCACAGTGTATGGGGTGCATTAGTGGTACAATGAAGCGCCGCCGACGCGCGACGCTTCTGAGGGGCCGATCTAAAGGGGGCTAGGGGGGCCACGGTCACAAAAATGATAATCACATGTTTTATTCGTATACGTATCACTGCTCGAAAGTGAAGCTAGTTATTATGATCGTAGGTCGATTGTGTGTTGTCGAAAGACTGTTATTTAGTAGATCTCCACTGAAAAATATTACGTTGATTATGGGCGGGTTGGAGAAAAGTTTTATTTATACCTTTAACGGCTAAAAATTACCTTTGGTTTGCCATAGGTAAACGTAACATATTGGTATTCGTTAAACTACCCAACTTCCTTGATCCAATTGTAACTATTATATAATAATGTATCTCCAAATGTAACGAAAAAATCCAATTGTCCAAAAAGCTTTTAAAAACTCGCACTAAAACCATTTATTCACCCTTCGTTTAATCGCTTAATTGTGTAATTAGCACAACATCCCTGCAGATGTGTCGGACTAACGTAACTGTTGACGTCGGTATCTCGTCCAGTCGCAGCTAAACGCATTAGCGCGGGAGCCGGCGTGATGGCGCGTGGTGTGGCTGGGGCGCTGCTGTGGCGTCGCAGCGGCCACCCAAGCGCCACGGTCGCGTCGTCCGCCGACGGCTCGGGTAGCGTTCGCGCCTCGTTTCCACTTGGTTATGCCTTTTATGCGACGATTCATTACCAACAACGTTAAACGGGGGACGGGGACAGATAGCCACATTTATTACTTTTGTCAGCGGAAAAATGAATTTACACGCCGATGACTTACGCACTGCCGTTGTCGCCCACAAGTCGTTATATTCATCGCTACATTTAATGGCTTTTGAATTTTGATGTTTTGTGTACGGCTTTCTTCATTTCCGTGTATTTTAATCGGAAGTGCGATTGTCTGATTAACAATGACACTACGTTTAAATTTTATTGATTACGAAAATATTTACGTCGATAGTTAAAAAAACGGTTTTATATTCTCTAACCTGTAAATTCTTACCTGGTATAAACATCTCTTTAGGGTTTATTCAAACGACAAGCGAGACCTTAACGAAGTTACAGGTTTTCCGATAAAACCCCCGTAGCTGAGCCGTCAAAAGCCGCCTATCAGTTTGCAAACAATGAGCCGCGACGCTACGTCAATGGCGAATAATTCAATTTTCCCACTAATGGGCAACCCGAGCGCGCTTTTGGGGCGCATAGACAGACGTAAAACTGCACTCATGATATGGTCGGAAAATTTGCATGGGTTGTCTTATTTACACATAGAAAATTGTGATATACAAATTATTTGAGATGCACCTGTATTCGAAAGATGAAAGCCAGCCCTTGGGTCACGGGAAGTGTCAACTAAGCGTTTTGATGTTTCCTTGAACAGGCTGTGAGCACTCGGACCCAACGGTTCTAGAGATTCAACCCCAAGCGGCTCGAAAATATAGTTATCAATAAGGTTACTATATTTACGCCCGCAGCGGCAGCCCCAGCACTGCACGATGACCTAGGAAGATGGGATAGTGAAAGATTATATTTTTGTTTCACTTATAAGAAGAGCAGATGCACTAAGAGCAGAAAAATAATTACCTAGAAATTCCACCTCCTTTTTAACAGCGGTAAAAACATTGAGTAGTTGAACTTAATTTGGAATATTATGTTGAAATAGGCAAACTTTTCCCTATGATATATCATTTGAATATTTGGTTTTGTAATTTGAATGTTATTACATAAATATAATCTATTTCTGCACCTTTCTCATTAAAGTTTTAAAACTTGTGATTTCCACCTTTCTTTTGAATCGTGGCGTGCCAAGTATTTAAAACAATTTCAATAGAGGTATAAAAGTTGAGCGGTCTTCCGAGTCACTGCGTACCCTTCTTACTTGTAGTGCACTATTCAATGGATAACTGAAGAATCTCTGACACGAAACGAAGTTGGATAAGTTTCGCAGAAGTTTCAGACTTTACTATTGTGAAAGATTTCAATAAAATCTTGTGGTATCTTGATATTCTTTTTTTACTTAATTAAAAATGTCCTGGTCTGAGTTTCATGCTCTTATTTTTATTCTTCAAATAAAATTAAACTTTACTGATATCGTTGTATGAGTGTTTTATTATCAGTTTCCATTGTCAGGTCCTATCGAAACGCAGGTGTTCGTGCATGTTGGTTGCAGCCCTATTAGATGGCAGACGTTTTTAATTTTATTTTCTCCGGCGAGGTGTGTCGCTTCCCATCCGCTTCAATTACAGGGAAAATAGCGCAAAATAACGCGGAATAAACTAATTGAAAGTCTATAAGTCTGTGTTTGATGTTGGGGATATTGTGCGAAACTGTTCGTTGGGAGATTGTTTTTGTAATTGAAACTGGGCTTGATTTTATAATAATATAGAATACATTTTTCAATGCATCGGAAAGTGGATTTATGACAAGTTTTTGAAAAAATATTAAAAGTTTATCGCGGTATGTTTATAATTCTTGCTTCCTAGTTGGCCCCAAAGTTAACGTTTGGACAGATAATAATGTGTTGGCTTGTCTAATTGTTCTTCTTTGTTTCAGAAATACTCAATATGAGAACTTTCACGTTGATCAGAAGGGTTACGACCAGATGTACGATGGCGAAGACTTGGAAACACCACCATCGCCTGACCGACCTCCACCACGACCTATAGGTACGTTCAGTTAACTCTTCGGCGAATTAAATTAAAGAACCAAGAACAAGATTTAATAATTACCAGTTCGATCGAAAAAGCATCCTTTGTATCCATTTTTGTCCATATAATGCCAATAAGCTCTTCATTGCTATTTGTAAAATTAAGAACAAGTTCTATAGCCTGATTTTACACACCCTGTATGCATACTAGTACTCAGAATACTTTATTTAATCACCACTGCTCTCTAAACATCTTGAGGAAATTGTCATGTCCTAACACTAAAAATTCGAAGACATGTGACATCTACCATCATGTGACATGTGACGTCGTACTGGGCCCGCGTTGTGGGTCCTTCAAACAGAGAGGAAATCTTTGCCCTTTTTCTTTCCTTTTATGAAAGCATTTTTGTTTTGACTTTTTCTTCTCTTCACTAGACAAGTACGTGCGCGCAGAATGCCCGTGCCTGAGCGCGCGCTACACTGTGGCGCTGCTGGCCTGCTTCGGCTTCAGCATCATGTTCGGCATGCGCTGCAACATGAGCATGGCCAAGCTCAAGATGACTGAGAAGCAATCCGTAAGTTTTCTACATTATCCTACACTTTCATGTAACTCAATGAGTGAATCGGTTCCAGGCAAACGAGCATAATCACCGATAGGAAAAAAAGTGAAATAATGGAGGATTTCAGGGATATAATTATAAGCAATTTATTATTAAATATGTGTAAGTTTATTTTCAATAGAGTCGTTGGATATAACATTCTGGTTGGCGCTTGGTACAACGGCAACGTCGAGCATATTACAGACACACAAGACTTGGGAGTAACGTTATTGTGAAATCCAAAACTAACTGAGTATGTTTCCCCACCAATATATGATATTGAACGCCATCAAATATTCGTTATTATGTATACTGAAATCACACGCATTGTTGATGACTTTCTCGTATAGATTTTGTACCTTAATCTAATTATTTGTCACACAGCAAAACTCAACAGACAAAGCTCCATTCGAATGGACCGTGAGCGTGGAATCTTCGATAGACTCTTCATACTTTGCTGGGTACCTCATCACACAAGTACCCGGAGGTTTCCTGGCCTCCATGTACCCTGCCAACAAGATCTTTGGCGTGGCGATTGTGACGTCAGCTATTTTCAACATGGCGATTCCCGGAGCGATGTCCGTGGGTCCTGCGGCTGTTGTCATCTTAAAAGTGGCGCAGGGATTTGTTGAGGTGAGTGGAGTGCTTCACTTATATTTTTTATTTGTAATCAATATGGTTGCACCTGTGTCACATTTTTTCAGCGTTTATCTTGTTCTTCAAAATGTGTTATCATCTAACTTATAGCATGTGATATTACTAACGTACAGTGACAAAGATTTTAATTCCCCAATATTATAGAATATCTCTCTAAATAACACCCTCAAAGATCGCATTAGTAGTTAACAAATCTCTATCACAAATAAAGTGCAAATTCAACAGAAACGACTCTAAATCCAAAAATGCTTTCACCAACACGGAGGACTCGTAATGAAGCAGTAGGGAAACATGTTGTAACGAGTGAAACGTCACACGTTTAAAATTTTAGACATTTGACAATCGGGACGTGCTGGTGCATGATCAAGCTTATTACCAATGCTCGAATTTTCGAACCCGGGATCGTGTCGAATGTCCCACTCGTCACGTTTGTGTTTCAACACTCCCCTATTTTGTACTTTTGACACTTTGAATGCATATTGCTATGATGTTACCCTTTTCGTTGTAAAGGACGAGTTCCTTTTCCCTGTCCCTGTCTTGTGATGTTAAATGTTTTTAGTTTGGGTCAAATAGTTTCTACATATACAGGGTGTAAACAGACCCTTCACGAAGCCGTCAACCAAGCATTCTGTACATCAAACTAAGTAACTTTATGCAAAAATTATTGCTGGGAAACGACTTTTTTTTTTGGGGTTAAAAATTACGTTTTACGGTAAAACTCAATGTAACGCACTCAAAACATTGTGCTGGGGGATGGATTGAATAGTACGGGGGTCGTGAAGGTGTTTAAAGTAAAAATCTTACATAAGAAACATGTATTTAAAAAAAACTTGCGAAAAACTTGTAACTTTGACCCCCAATATCTCCGTAACTACAAGGTTCCCAGGTATGGTCTAGAACAAAAAAATGATCGCAATGACGAGGAGAACAAGAACTTTTCGGCTTCGTTAAGGGTCTTTTTACACCCTTTATACAAGATATTCGGTCTGTTTTTTGCTATGTGATACTGATTCATAATAAGGCTAATTGAAGGGCATGAGTACAGATAGATTAGTCACAGAGGAAAATGTGACGTCGAACTAGATATGCTTAAATTATGCATAATGTAACAGATAGGTTGAGAGTAAAGCAGATCTGGGAAAAAAGAAATTTAATTTAAATTACTTCAACTTGAAATGAATTTAAAATTACTTTGATTCTGGTACCTCGTATTTCAGTTTCAAAGGTTCGATTTTCAATGATTGCCTACAAAACGATCGGTATCTATCGTCAATCGCACTTGAGTATAGTCAACATCGCTTACCGAAGTACAAAGCCTCTTCAGGATTACCGGGCCCTCCGTTACCATGGCGACGTATTTGCTCGTCTCCGCATATCCCGGCTTAGTTGATTCTTCAATGCCACTGCTATCCTATTAAATCTTTAAGATTGCGCCATTGACATAATATAATATGGAACTCTCTTTAATCCACCTTTTCCTATCTGATTTAATAATAATGTATCGGTTCTTCAAAAGAAAGCGAAACTCTGCGAAATATTTATTTGGAAGTTAGGATTTTCTTTTTGAATATTATCGTTTGTTCGTAGGGTGTGACCTACCCATCTTGCCATGGTATCTGGCGGATGTGGGCGCCTCCCATGGAGCGCTCCCGATTGGCAACTCTTGCCTTCTGTGGCACGTACGCTGGCATCGTTGTTGGCATGCCACTGTCTGGTATTCTCACTGACTATATCAGTTGGCAGGCGCCATTCTACTTCTACGGAGTGTCTGGCGTGATCTGGTAAACAATTATTATTTAATGATAACTAATATCTGTAGAATAGCTAACAACCTTTGGCATGTAGTAATAATCTGTTTGATAATAAAAGAATAATCATATTTAATAAACATTTTTTTTACATTTTATCTAAATAAACCTCTTGTCAAGGTACGTACTATGGCTGTGGCTGGTATTCGAGAGGCCCAGCAAGCACCCCACTATCGCCTCCAAAGAGCTGACCTACATCGAACAGTCCCTTGGCACTGCAACACAAGCCGCCATGCCTGGATTCTGGTCGACGCCCTGGAAAGCTTTTGCCACTTCACCACCAGTAAGTATGGTCACAATTTCATATTCAAGTCTTTTAATGAATTTGTCTCAGGCTGCTGTGTAGGTTCTTTAGTCTACTAGTTCCACTTAAATGGGACCGGCGGGATGAGTTTACTAATTCATCATTTTGAACTCGTGAGATTCAAGACATTGTTACTTAAACAAAAGGTTCTGGTTTTTCTTTCTTTTATATGGCTTTTAAGGAGTTTTTATATTTTTAGGTGTACGCCATCATCGTAGCGAACTTCTGCAGAACGTGGAACTTCTGTCTACTAGTCATATTCCAGTCGTCCTACTTTAACTCAAGATTCAATATGCAGATCACAGAGGTAACCTTCTATTGTATATATCTATGTTCATTTACATATGTTCGTAGCCCCAAAACTAGACTAAGTTTGAGTGGCTCTTCCTTTATTGTATTTCGTCGTTTCAGTCTGGGTTTGTCGGCGCCATTCCACATTTAATAATGACGTCACTGGTGCCTATCGGCGGCATGATGGCCGACTACTTGCGTAAGAACAACATCATGACGACCACCACTGTGAGGAAACTCTTCAATTGTGGAGGATTCGGACTGGAGGCGTTCTTTTTTGTGCTCGTCGCTTATGCTAATAACAAGGTAAATGAAGTTTTTAATGAAACAATCGGATACTGCTAAGCTGGGTTCAGCAGTGTTAATTTATTTCTGGTTTATACATACATCAATTCTTTGCATACTTTCCTTGGATAGTTCATTTTCCTAAATAATTTCAAAATAATTAATAAATAACATAAATGAAAGTGTGTTGGTATTTTTGTGTATGTTTCTCACTAAAGAAAATTCTGTCCGAAAATAAAAAATAAACTTCTTCATTTATTAGTACGTGGCAACCATAGAGCTGACCCTAGGCGTAGCGTGCAGCGGCTTCGCTATATCTGGCTACAATGTGAACCACCTGGATATTGCACCACGATACGCCTCCATCCTCATGGGGCTGTCCAACGGCATCGGCACCATCGCTGGCTTCGTCGTGCCCATCGTTATCGATTACATGACGCAAGAAAAGGTAAGATTATAAAACTATTTTTTTAAATTCATTTGATTTGTTTTGAAAAAAAAAATATAAGTATACTGACTAAAGTATTGTTTCGTGTATCAAGATGCACGACTGCTTAGATTTCTCTATTTGAAATTCAAAATATTTTTTCCGTAGGTAGCTTCACTTAATTCAAAAGCCGAACTTTACTAACAGAATCAGTTTTCAAAGGGAAAATGTTTTTCAATAAATATGTTCTTGAATTTTTATTAGACACTCCCCCAATGCAATAGAGCGGTATCGCTTTCAGGCGCGAACTAGCGAAACAAAAAGGACATTCGTCCGTGGCTAATTTAAAAAAGGAAATCGAGCTCCATGGAGTCGCGTTCGGAATATACAATGAGTAGGATTGTGGGTGCGCGACGATGCGGCACGGTGGTCCTGAACACTTTATTATCGCCCGCCGCCGCGCACGACTGAATACATTGTGAACCAACTTACTAGATATTTGTTACAGATATGCTTATCTGAAAGTTTGAATATCTCGTCAGCTTTCGGGCGTGCCTAATGCTGTTATTGTGTTGCGCTTTTCTCAAATTGTAATAAGGTTATGAGGGGCTTTCGTATGATTGTCTATGAAACGAAGAATTTGTTGTGTCAGGTACGATTGAATCGTCTTTTGGAAAATATAAATTTTAACACACCAAATAATAGAATAGCAAATATTTATTATACAGTTGACCAATACACATCTTCAGCAGCTTTATGAGGGCTCTAGGAATTTATAAGCAATAGTTAGTGCCAATTAAACTACAGAAGGTCACCTGACATTTTCATCTTGATTGCCAAAAGAATCAACTGGAGAAAGCCATTACGGAGTGGCGGGCGGTATTCCTCATGGGTGCGACGGTCCACTTCATCGGCATCACCATATACGCCATCTTCGCTTCTGGAGAACTGCAGCCGTGGGCTGAGACCGCGGTGGACGAGCCTCAGCCTATGAAGTCCTTGGATCAGGAAACTACATTTGTACGTATTCACAAGCTGCTCTTTTTAAAAATAATTTATTTACAAATTTAGGGCGTTTCTCCTGTTATGATATGAGCACTACTGTTGGAACTCCTAGAATTGTCGTTTTTCTATGTAAAAGGCAATCGTAAAGTAGTAAATAATGATGGTGGTTTAGTGTTTTAGTTTAATGTTTGCTTTGGAGTCAATTTTAAAAATATAATTATTTTATAATAATATTAAATATAAAACTATTTGATTTTAAATTCTTCTGTTGAATATTAGAATTGATCAAAATCGTAAATATGACAATTCATTTGAAGTAAAACAATAAAATTAAAAAATACTGAACTTTTTCCATAAAGACCACAAGTAAAAGAAAAAAAATGCAAGCAATTGGAATTAGAACTTACAAGTGAATTGGCGCCATTAGTGATTTTGTTCGTTGATTACTAACCGTTTTCATACTGTTGCGTATTTTACAAGTTAATTTTGATGTTTATTTTTACACGAGACACGTCTTTTACATCGACTGTCTCGCCAAAATTTTCTCAAATAGTAAAACCGACGTATTTTTTCCACCCAAGACGGAGAGACCATCGGCACCTCTGAAAGGTTCAGAGCAGGCCGGCTACGGCGCCATCGCACCGCCACCACCGCGGCCGCCAGCGCCCGGCGCTCACGTGCCCAACAATCCCTTCGTGTCAGGCGCCCTATACCAGGCCGAGCCCATCCAGCCACCGGCGCATGACTACTATGACGGGCCCGCCTCTAACGAAAAGCACTACCCGGAGTAGAGGCCAACGTTAACTGGATGATGCGTGACTAAGAAGTTTTTTTACGTTTACGTTACGGCACTGCAATGGGTTTCAGCGGCAAAACTAAGTCGTATCTGCTAACTGGCAAGAAAAGAAGCAATAGACACTCTGTGATTTTCCCCGATTTTTCCTTAACATTTTTGAGTTACGAATTAAATTCTTGTTGCAGATGTCTCAATGTAATTGTCAGTTGAATTCTTTACGCGCGTCGTCCGTTATCGATGTTACCTCTCATTATAATGATAATAGGTAAATATACTTAAGGCTCCAGTCTGGGAACATTGACAGCCCGTCGCAATATACGCGTAAGTTTACAAAGTTTTTTTGACTAAAGTCCTAAAGGAATTGAAATTATTTTTAGTGCACCATAATATTGGTTATATGCTTAATAACTACGTATTTTTTTAAAGTTCATTAAACTCGCTCTTGTTGCGTAAATCTGGCGTTGAAAACAGGTCTCTCGCGCCCAATGCGAGTCCGAGGACAGTTTCAGCACTCTTTCCGAGGCAACAGAGGCTAAATCGCAAAATCTATCGAGCCAATAAATATCTTTACATTCTTGTCTTCAAAGTTAGTTCGTTACTTTTTGTAAAAAATCTTTTATTTTCTTAATTTGATGTCGCTATTATCGTCAAATTTCTCGGTTTTTGCTCTCAAAAAATTCGTAGTTTCTGACATTGGATTTGTGTTATTATTCGATTTTATGGTAGGGCCACTGTTGAATGACACGACAAAATAAAAAAAATCACTAAAATTAACTTAAACTGAAAATTATAAGTAAACCAAAACACCCATATTAAATACAAAAACGTTTGCCATATTTCTTAGTGACCGCCGAGCGGTCGAGGTAGACGGACGTCGGAATATCGTCAATTGTTTTCCGGACTTCTCACTCGCACAATCATGCTGTTGCGCTCATGTTATGTCATGCAGGCTGCTCTACTTAATTATTTTAACCGACTGCAAAGAAAAGAAGGGTTACGTTTTCATCTTGATTTCAATTTTTTTTACACATGCGCGGATTCACCACATATTCGGTTTTTTCATCATGGGTGTCATTTTCGTTGTTTTCGGGGTCGCTGATAACAAAAATGACGTCAAAATTAGAATTCAACATGGCGCCGACGAAAATATTCGGTTTTTTCGTCATGGGTGTCATTTTCGTGGTTTTTGGGTTCGCTGATAACGAAAATGACGTTAAAATGAGAATTCAACATGGCGCCGACGAAAATATTCGGATTTTTCGTCATGGGTGTCATTTTCGTTGTTTTCGGGGTCGCTGATAACAAAAATGACGCCAAAATGAGAATTCAACATGGCGCCGACAAAAATATTCGGTTTTTTCGTCATGGGTGTCATTTTCGTGGTTTTTGGGTTCGCTGATAACGAAAATGAATATTCAAGATGGCGCCGACGAAAATATTCGGCTTTTTTTGTGATGGGTGTCATTTTTTTGGTTGTCGGGGTCGCTGATAACGAAAATGAGGTCAAAATGAAAATACAAGATGGCGCGACCAAAATTTTCGGTTTTTTCGTCATGGGTGTCATGTCCATGGTAAATAAATATACTCATTGAAGTTGTGGATTTCTTGCCCATCTACCTCAACCCTAATTTTTACTTGCCCTCTAAAGGGTGTAACAGACCCTTAACGAAGCCGAAAGGCACTTGTTCTCCCCGTCATTGCGATCATTTTTTTGTTCTGGACTATACCTGGGAACCTTCTAGTTACGGAGATATTGGAGGTCAAAGTTCCAATTTTTTCACAAGTTTTTAAAAAGATACTTAACTTTTTAAGGTTTTATCTTTACTTTAATTATCTCCATGACCCGTTTACTATTCAAAGCATCCATTAGCACCAAGTTTTGAGTGCGTTTCATTGAGTTTTACCGTAAAACGTGATTTTTCACCCAAAAAAAAAAATTGTTTCCCAGCAATAATTTTTGCGTAAAGATAGTTAGTTTGATGTACAGAATGCTTGGTTGCCGGCATTCTGTACATCAAACTAACTACTAACTTCGTGAAGGGTCCGTTTACACCCTGTATATTAATGTAACAAATTTCCAGTGGCAGGGCGTGTTCCATTATGCGAAAGCCAAAAAAAAAAATGTTCGAAAACGAGTGATCATGAATTTCAAAATAGCTATTCGAAAAACTTTTTTTATTACGTCTTTGTATGATGGTTCCTAGAAACAATAATAATAAATATAAGCGTCGAATTGATAACCTCTTTTTTTTAAGTCGGTTAATATGTAGGTAGAGCAGCTTTAGTATCATATCAAATAATTGAAGTACGACTAGGTGTCGAAGGGGGAGGTCCCCGCACACACGATGTGTTTTTGTTTTTGCGGTGAATTTCGGAGTTCTGCACGTCAAGACTATAGCCTTAATACTTTAACAAATAACTCTGACAACAGTTCCCGGAACGACTCGCCGTGTGGCTCATATTTTTATAGGAAAAGTATATTGTTCTCATCGTTAGCTTGTATGTATGTTAAATCGTTTAGCGTTTAGGCGTAAATTGGGTTGTTTTACCAAAATCAAAGATCTCGATAATTCTGTTACTATCGTTAAAATTACAAATCTGAGCTTTATACTTACATGTCATGCTTGAGTTACATCTAATCAGTATTAACTACGTACCTGTTTTATTTACATTTGTACATGTACAGGTGTATATAAAGATTATATTGGCATATCACAGTAGAAATATTTAAATTTGTCACTGAATGGTTTAGCTTAGTAACCAATTTCTAGTTAGTTTTGCCTCATGATATCGTACTTATAATAAAATTAATGGTTACTATAACATTTCTAGTCCTTGTTACTAAGTTTCATAAAACTGTTGTAAAATGTTTATAAATATTTACGAAATAAATTTAATTGTTCAAAATTTAGAATTGTATTTAATTGGATGCGTAAATGTATATGTATCATAGGAGTAGACATTGAAATAAAATGTTAACACTATAAAGGGAAGTAATGTAATCATTCTTGTTGGTATTTTAATTGTTATTTTTTTAATAATTTTGCATTATTTAGATTGATATTTCAAATTAGTCGTTGGAAATAATTCAAATTACAGATCATTTATTTATTTTTATTTGTCACTTGTAAATATTTGATAGTGGTTGCAAAATAAACAAAATGTGTGATATAATTTATTCAAGCATTGCGTTGATTCAAAGTAGAGATTGAAGAGAGTTAGGCTGGTTGTTTAATACACATCTTCCTTCCTTGTTCCTTGCCTGAACGCTTGAAAATATAGAAAATAACTAAAACATACGTCTGCTAAATAATACGTGAAAATGATGGAATTTTGAATGATTATAATTTTAGTAAAAACATGAAAAAAATTGACGTTAGTGTAATAATTTGGCTATCATACTAATGGCTAAAGAAAAAATATAAAAAAATCAAAAATAAAATCTTCTTCCTTGTAACGCTGCGCTGTAAGAAATATTTTCTAAAATCTTTGTAAATACATAGTATTGGGTTAAGGTATCGTAAGCATGTACCCACATAATGATATTGTGATATATATTAGATCGAATATTAATTACTATTGTAATAGCAGAACATGCAGCTATTCTTATTGAGTAAAATATTCGAGTATTCTAGAAAGGTAAGTTCGCAAATCTTTCTTTTAATGCACAAAACACATTCTTAGTATTTTGCACTATTTTTTTGAGATTTTTCTTTTATCCGAGTCTCGTTTTGTAACTCTTTTATACAGGATGTTTTTTTTGCGTTGATGGCCAAATCCTAAACTATAAGGAATAGCGAAAAATACTCAAAGGAGGCTCGAGCTCAATTTTGATGAAAAATAAAACTGCGTCATTAGATTTTTGGAAAATCAATAATCCTAACCAGGAAACGAACCCGTGGATTTTGAAAAAAACGTCTAACACTGTATTTTACACCATTCGATAGTGTCGCTAATAGGGATCAAATTCTGGGAAGTAATGGCATGCGGAAAATTTAAGGAAAAGGGGCTCGAGACTCTTTTGAGTATTTTTCGCTATTTCTCATAGTTTCGGCTGTGGCCATCCACGCCCACTTGAAAAATTCAACCTGTATATGCCTTGAAAATAAAATCACATGATATCATCTAAACGTAAAGATAAAGGAACCCTAAAAAACACACACATAATTTGTTCTTCCATCCACTTTAATACATCATAGGCTCCAATTTCACGAACCGTATATGTATTATATATCCTTATGTATTCTCTATAGAATTTTCTGAATAAAATCACTTAAAAAGTAAACTAGATAATTATTTTCTTGTAGACAGATAAACTGAAGCACGTAAAAACCGCATCGCAAATAAGTTAAGTAGCATAAGTAACTAGTTTATAAAATCGCGTGCAAGTATAAAAAGCGAAAATATAGTAAGTAAAATATATTTGGACAATAATTTTACTGACAGACAGACAGACCTTAATATATAAGTCTTTTTAGCATTAATCACTCATGCTGCTCACTGCACAATCCCCTTTAGTTTTAACTTTAAGTGATCGTTAGACAATAATTTATCCTCGTAATGTAAACGTATATCTATGTATTCAGAAACATAAGCTCAAAGGAAAGCTTGACGCAATGACAATAATAACTGACTGGTGGTGTCTGAGACCAACGACCACTCGTTAAATGCGCACCTATTGGATAAGACATGAGGGAAGAATGTTTGTATTTGCTTAACTTTTGGAAAGATGCGGGTCATCTGTTTTATCTAAAAATCATTTGAAGAAAGCTTGCAAAGCTTTCGTAACTTTTTTAACATTTACTTTGAATATAATAACATAGTTCATACGTTATGTTGTCATACAAGTATGTATACCTGATAATACTACCTACTCATTCGAGTTTACATATATGAGCGAACAATACTTCTAACAAAAACAATTCCTACAAAAAATAATAAAAAAAGAAAATATCTTTCTTAAATATCTAACTAGACGAATGTCCTATGGCTACGACATCGGTCCATAAAAAACTGAAACCGAGTTTTTTCTTCATTTGACAATTTTCTGACATTACATACACGAGGGGTAAGTAACTTGCAGTAAAAAAATACATTATATACTTATAAAAAATACAAATTGTAATATTTTCCATAATACCTTTTCTGCTCTAATACATAGTAAGTCTTGTAAATATAATAAATAAAGTACATAGAACTGCGAAGGTGACGACTCGGACTAAAGTATTCAAGCTATTGTAGATACATTCGCGTAGGAGTAAGTGTTAGTTTCTTGGACATGGGTGAGAATTATCATCTCGGATCAGATTTATTCTTTCAGTACATCATACCAAAATCATTCTTAACATTATAAAAGCTCAGTTGAGCAAAAGTTAATAAAAATAAAATAAGTTAAACAAAATCTCAGCTTTATTTAGGCCTTTCATTTACAGTTTACGGTCAAAAATATTTTCAATTTAACGCTTCCAATTTTAACATAATGTGCTTAGTATCGCAAATTTCATTAATCGTAGAGTTTAAAGTCACTCCCATCCCGTAAACTAAATGAAGATTTTTTTCAAACATTTCATAATAATTGCCACAAACGTTTCACACAATTTTAGGTCACAAAAGACACAAAAACTTTAACGACGTAAAACATTCATTTTATATATTTTCATATCAGATTATTTTAATTTGAAAATATTTCTTAAAAACATTAAAATTATAGACTAAATTATATAGTATAAAGCAAAGTCGTTGTTTTAAATAATCTCTACGCCGTCAATTCTGTGATGTAAAATACGTTTACTAACTTTGAAAGGATATTACTTGAGTGTGTAGTGATTTGTATCTATTTATAAATAAATCTTCTATTGTTATTTTAGCGATATAATCAGTTGAAATAATTAATAGTCGAACGGAAAGTAATCATTCTGGGCTAAACGTGGAGGTCGACTCTTTAAATGTTTTTTTTTGTTTCTGTTTTAAATGAGTCAATACTAAGACACCGGTTGAGAAATAAAAACTGTAATCGCATATCCTTGAAACTTACGTATAATATCTAACCATATTTAATAACTAGAAGCATGACCATAATCTCTTGAAAACATTAGTATCTATTTGAATACCGAACAGGCAAGATTGTCTACTTCTCGATATTAATTTAAAGTATGTTGGCCGGGGCATGTGCATTGAATATAATAAGGAGTATTTAATAGACAAGTTGTACATATAAACCTATATATATTTCCTATACATATATATTGTTTGTAATGATAATTTTCACAATGTCCAGAGCTATGGCGGGAAGGGTACGGATCCCCACGCACTTGTTGAAGCGCGCACTATTACACTTTATAGTTGAGTAATACTAAGTATAAAAATGAAATATTTTAAAGTATAAATTTATAATAAGTTCTTAATCGATGGTGAAAACGCAGGTTCATTAGTGTAGAAGTTTTTGAGATATTCTTAACAAAGACACAGTTGTACTACTCGTAATTGATTAAATCAATAATAAATAATTGATATAATGAATAATAAATCAATTATAATCGATAATTGATTAAATCAATTACGAGTAGTACAACTACACGATACATAAAACTGGTTTAATA
Organism: Noctua pronuba; assembly: GCA_905220335.1. Taxonomy (NCBI): domain Eukaryota; kingdom Metazoa; phylum Arthropoda; class Insecta; order Lepidoptera; family Noctuidae; genus Noctua; species Noctua pronuba. The sequence goes on along the minus strand of LR999903.1, from coordinate 10,165,146 downwards.
CTGGTTTGGCACATTCAGCACAATTATTATTATCTCGTCATTGGAAAATTCAGAATTATATATGTCATTTTTTTTTAATACTTTAAAAGTTTATAGGTCGTTGTACTATGGTTTTAACTTTTTGTGTTACAGTATACTTAGTTACTTTAACACATATATAATATCGTACTATTTATTTTATAGTATTCAAAATAGAAAAAAGTACAATAATTTAACGTAAGGTTTACGATAGGCTTATGTAGGACAATAATTTTATTTTAAACGGAGTGATCTCTCACTCTATAAGGCTGTGGTGACAATAAAGCTTGAAAAAGCGACCCTTAGCTGTAAATATGAAAACAATAATTAAGACAATACTATATACACTTAAAATATAAGATAATAATTAGTATATACGCATATACTTTAAATATTACTTAATTTTCAATGTTTTTTGAGTTGTCTTTTTCTATGTATTTGCTAAATTCAATAAAATTTTATTTATTTCACAGTTAGATTTTTATATAAAATTATTAGCTTATTAATAGATTGTGTTTTTGCGAAGATTTTTTTTCATATATAGGGTGAATTTTTGAGTAAACCGTTTTTATAATTTTAATACGTTGCTCAAGTTACTTATGACTTACTTAAGGTTTTATTTAATTAAATACGATTAATATTATAACAAATAAGGACGGTGTAGATAAATAAACTTAGGGTTACTTAGATAAGGTATAACTTGCACGGAAGCACTGTCATAAGTCAATTACTGATTAGGCTCATATTTAAGGATTTGCTTTTAAAGTCCTGATAGTATGGAAGCTAAATGATTTTGTAAATAAGTTGGTGTCGCTTCTTAACATTTTACTAGAAGAGCTATATTTAAGTTGACAGCAGACTTTTATTTGGCAATAGTTGGAGATTTCCTTCAAATAGTTTTGATAGTGTTACTATAGGTTTGCAATTAGATAACGCATTCATTATTTAAAGGAAGTTTAATAAGTAAATACGAATTATTTTGGTTAGGTTAGGTTGTTTAGGTGTACAGAAGCGGTGCCGGATTTATTTATCTTGTATCCTGAAAGCATGAAAAACTAGTGTAGGCAACCATGTTACGTTACACAAATCCATGGATTATCTCGCAAGATAATTAATGTCGTAGGCGTCATTATTCAACTATGTGTTAATCATTCAATTTGGAGAGTGAATAAACTAATTTAGTCTTCCAATCTGCCATGATTTCTAAAGTAAGTATTCACAATTTCGGCCATGGTAAAAGCAAAATATAATACGTTTTTAGGTTGGGAGCGATTATTCTAATAACCTTATTTTTTTTTCAACTATTTTGTGAGACTACCCCGGCACTGCGCAGTAGATTAAAAGTTTAGTTTTTTAATGTTAATTCGAAAGTTCAGCAGAAGTTTGTTTCAACAGGCCTATTATCGATTTAGTCTGTACATAGAGTAAAAGCTATTGTAATTAAATAAAGCAGTGTTTAATCAACGGTATATCTCACAGCGCTCTCTTATGAGAAAAACTAGTGCCATGAGAGCCGAGATTTTATGAAAATTTCGACTCTACACCAGCCGAGGGAATACCGTTAAATCTAGTCATTTAAGATAATTAATAGGATTAGGAATAAAAAGAGATAATGTGAAGGATAATAATGAATGAATATTTGGGCTCAGATCAGGAGAAGATTAGTAAGATAAATAAGTAATAATAAATCCTTTGTAATTAATGCCCTTATTATAAGTAATTTAAGGTGAAATCTTTTAACAGCTAGAGATATTAAATAATTTAAAAATGATAAAGGTACTAACCTTTACTAACTTAACAGCTCTAGAAGAAGTCCTTGGGCAAACTGATGCAGATACTCAGATAGCAAACCTCTTTAGTTACTAACCTCTTTCAAATTCAGTGACGTCATTGGAGCATAGACCATACATTTTCACGCTGTTATATTGGCAATCGTAATATATCCTGCTTTTCGCTTCTGGAAGCTTCTTTGATCAAATATTACATCAAATTCAATACCAATACTTGTGCAGGCATCTCGATATGTAAATATGTGGGTAGTATGAGAAAAACGTGTTTATTTCGTGCGTAGTGTGGCGTTACAAACCAAATAACTAATACTTTATTGTATTCTCCTAGCTCGATGTTTATTGGTCGTTGGAATGATCTTAAATATAAAAATGTAAAACGTCCCATTAAAATAGATGGACAAATTTTAACACAGCGTTCAGTACGTCTAACCAAAGATATCCAAGCAAAAGAAACACTGATTAAAGTGATTTTATTTAGACATAAAATCATTTTCGTTAGCTGATTTTTTTTCTTTTAAGTATCTAATGCGTTTCTCTTTTTTTTACCATTTTCCTTATTTAAGTGGTCTGAATGATTTCTAAAAGTTTGTCCATCTATTTTAATGGGACCTTATATATGTAATTAATTACTCTATGTTTTATTTTGACTATTTCTATATTTTTTTAAAGGAAGGGCTATGTGTGTTTAGACAACTCCTATGATACAACGATTCTTACTCACATGCTTTCATCTGATGTGATTAGATAATAGAAACAATATGATTAATTAATAAAATTTAGTACCTATACTTTCCTGTCTAATATTTTTTACGACAGATCAGTTTGACTGATTTAAATTTAAATACCAAGAACATGACTTCATAAGATCTACTATAGAGTTGTTAATACCACCAGAGGCTGCAGAAGAATGATGTTCTAGCAAGAATCTTTTTTTAAAACTTACAGATTTACTAACCTGGATTAAAATGAGTATTTAATGGAAATTCATACACTATGAGCTTAAGTATGAGTACAGGCATATAGTACCTATAACAACCAATCAGGTCCTGTCTTATCTGTGACTTTATAGGTATGCCTTTTAAGGATTTCCTACATTACAACATCATATGCCAAGCTCTATATTAACAGTAACTTCGTTCGAAACTAACTCGAAAGTTCTTATGGCGCTTGTTTCTTATCGGTATTTCTAGTTAATTTATAATAGTGATGTAAGAACCTAATATATTATAGGTAGATAAAAATGTAAATACTTATTTATTACATGTGTACCTGTGTCTTATTATTCTGTCGATGTCTGTCTTAATTTTATTTGGAATGAATATTGGGAAATATTCTTTAAGGCTACGGGATTTTTTTGAATATTATTAGTATGGAATATAGTCCTTTACGGTATAGCAAAAACTTGAAATAAGACCTTTTCACGTGTTTAGTGTTAAATAAGTTTACTTAGTTGTTTTCGATTCTTCTCTTAAAATACTTTATTATTTAATTTATAAATTAGATGTAAAAGTTATATTAATTTATTATACTAGTTAATTTTGTACTAAATTACTAATAAGTGTATCCAAATATGATCTCATTCACTAAGCTGCTGCTGTTCTCCAAACAATCATAATAATATAATATTTGTTATAAATTATAATATCATTGTTCCGTAGATCAAAACGTGTGTATTTCTATTAAATGTGCTTGCTGTTAAAATTGTGCCCATTTGTCGTTTCGAAATGGTAACATTATCTTCCCTAATATATGTTTTAAATTTATTTACTATTGTTTTAATGACTACGAAATCACCCTCGACTATGTCGACTATCTTCTAACAACTTACCGCAATCCACGTCTGGACATAGGCGTGTCTCCAGCTGCACCTTAACACCTGGTCCTCCTCCTTCAGCAGTCAGTCCCAGCCATATTTTTAAGGGGTATCATCATTATGTCATCTTTTATAGGATGTAAGGGACACCTAAGCAAAAACGATTACCACTTATTAAGTACGTTATTTATAAAATAAAACAGCTGTTCCATACATTTTGACTGTGCAGGTATTACTTTTGTAGAAACAGCTGTTTTTTTTTTAAATTACGGATGAAACATTTCTGGGGGGTTTCAGAGTGATGTACTGAATACGTGATAACCGTTATTTGCCAGTGTCCCTTCCACCCTGTATATGGTGTAAAACAGCCTTTTCTCTAGTTTCTTCTCTTGTCTCCAGAATATTTAAAATCACCATGCTCAGTTATGTCCCCATTTAAAAAAAAAATGGTTGCTGTATTACCTTTTTTTGTGCGCCCAGTTGGCCGGGTCTCATTTATGGTAACCAGATGTGGCACGAGTGTTAGTCAAAGTAAAAAATGTTGACATCTGATTCGTTCCTTTAGAATTTGATGAAATATTGCACTTTAATTGTCGGCTAGCACTTGTCTCTTAATCGTTGCCATTGGGTCGTCCTTGTGACATGCATTTAAAGTTAATATTAGTGTTTCATTATTAAATTGATAGACAGTTAAATATTCTTCTACTGAAATCAGAAATTTGAGTTATGACTACGTACCTACCTACATTATTGTCATACTGACTTGTTTCGACAAGGAAAAAAAAAGTTTGATATTAATAAAAGAAAATATTCCCTTTGAAATCCATGTTTAATCCTAAATAATATTATCACAAATTTCTTAAATATCTAAATAAATTAACACTCATTTTGAGCAACAACACTTTTATATCCACAGATACAATAACGACGGTGACTATTTCCACTGATATAACGAAGGACGCACTTTAAGAGGGTGTCAGTAGTACTCATGAATATTAGCAGCTTTCACGATGGAACCAGCTCTGACACATACGAAAAAAGAATCAGCTGGCCCCCATTTTAAAGCTATGTAAACATAATGTATGGAGAAGTTGATGTTTTTCAGAGTTGGTTCCATTGTAAAAGTTCTTGTTTATATAAGTTCTACACTCCTGTAAGGAATGCCCCTAACACCCTGTGTACCTATCGATTAAATATATATTTACAAACAGATAATTCAAAACTGTACTAAGTTCATATTTCTGTACTAATAACAATATTATAAAAAAAAACTTTTTATTAGGTACGAATCCTATCTTCTAATGGTAAAGACAATCAAATCATTTGATCTACTATAATCTCTTAATTACCACTTATCTTAATAGGTACCTTTAATTTATTAAAACCCCGACAACAATGGCTAGCTACTTAATTTAATTAATTATTTTGGTAAGTATTATTGTTCTAGTAGTTATGAGTCAATTCATCAGCTGTAGGGGGTGATAGATCGGAGTCGTCTAGATTTGCCGGGGAAACCTCTTGCGTACGGCGGCTTAGCGTTCGTGGTAACGTAGTACACTCCCCTGGCGCTGAAACAGAAAAAAAACACTGTTTTGAAAATCGTCGATAGGTATTCAGAAAATACTGTTCTTTAAAATAGTTGTAACAGTGTTTATTGAATAATAAGTAAAAAAAAAAGTACATAAGGTAGAGCTTTTGCATCAAACGTTTATTAAAAGAAATCAACGCTACCTGAAATACGAGTACCATAGTATACAGAGCAAGTTTTTGACAAGAGACTGCAGGATTAATTGCGACAGTATGGAAAGTAGAGCAAGGTGGGTAAAAGGAGCCATTTCCATAAATGGTCATCTATTGTATTTTCAGTTAGAACATGATTCTTCAGAGAACATTGTTTGCAACAAATTAACGAGTATTGACTTACAGAGAAACTCATCATTTTTATTGAACTATGAGAAAAAAGTTTGTAAAAATTGGAACTTCTGAACTAAATCTTTATAGTGACGTAATAGCCGCAACGATTTACCCCAATTGTGAGCACTTACTTTTGACTGACGTGTTCACCCATGAGCACATATTCGGAGTCTTTTGGTTCACACCACCCGATGAGGTATGAGAACAAAGTGTTGCATGGGCCTGCCCAGAACCCGGCGCGACTGTTGATCGACTCGATGAAGTATGGAGTCACCTTTGTATGGTCGCACGAAAGGGTTTCTGAAAGGAAATCGGTGAATATTACTGTTGAGTTCATTAAAACGGGAATGGGTATTGATGAGGTTCAAAGCGCCCTCTATGTTATGTTGATGGAACTTAGACACGTTCTCTATGGTATTGATAGATGGCGCTGCTGTCGCTGAATAGCGACACCTGTCCAGGATTTGATGGATTAAATTGAAACTACAATCCATTTGTGTTAGTGAGGGTTCTTCATTTCTTTAAGGGAGGGTGCGTTAAATGTTGTATAGTTCCACAAGTTGATAAAAGAGGGTCTTGTGTTACACAGTGTGAACGTAATTTTAGTACCTTGGCTACAGGGTCTTTTAGTACCGTGGCTTCAGGATCTTTTAGCGCTTAAATGTCATTGACAAGGGGTCGTTGTTGGAAAACTTTTATGAAAGACATGGAAAAAAACAAGCTGGCGGCGGTAGTTCCCATTTTGGCCACAAGACAAAATATGCTAATTAGAAATAATTATCAAGTGATAAACAATGACACAATGACCGAAAATTTATTTTGAAAAATATAACTTACGGAAAATGGTATCATGAGCACATCCAGGTTGGCTGGAACCGCCGTTGACGTAGAAGTCAGCATGTCCGTTGGGCCCCCACTGGCCCAAGATACCGGCGCCCGTGTGCAGGATGTCCACGAAGTGAGCGTCCGTATGGTCCAGGTCGCGGGAGCGGTTGGTGCCCATGTAGAACAGTATTGTTGGGTCTAGACCTGGGGGTTGGAAGAAAAATGTTAAATAATCTGTTTAGTGAACACCTCGCATAAGCATAATCAGCTTCTAATATGCTGCTGGGACACAGGCTTCCTCTCTATGAGACGAAATGGGCTGTAATTCACCATGCGGGCCCAGTGTGGGTTGTTAGATGTCACTTGTTTTCGAATTCTTGGTTCTGGGACATGCCAGTTCCCTCTGGGCCACCGCTGCTCTTCTTGTCTCTTCTCTTTTCTCTTCTGGGCGTTACCATAGAACACGTGGACTGACTAATAATGGCTGATGCTTTAGCATGGGAATATAGGTTTGAAAAATAACGTTGTGGAAAAATGCGGGTCTTTTAAAAGGTACACCTCTACCTAACCCTTTGACGAACATCGGCGTGATGTTTATGACTTGATGTCTAATCAACAGTAACTCCCATATCAATAAACTTGGAAAAAGTTATACCAGTACGTAAATATTAATTTCAGTTCAGCAATAAGTACACTTTTCGAGGTTTAAGTTTGGCCTAGCGATGCTCTGAGTTTATTGGTAAAAAGTTTGGTATATTATTGAATATCCTCTCACTGACATTGTGAATTCCGAATAAACAGAGATCAATAACTGAGTTACAGATAAAATTATCTTTATTTTTGAGAATCTTTTATGATGTAGATACTGAGTAAGATTTAAATGTTAACCTTGTTTCTAGCACATGTTGTGGCGTCTCAATAAATATTATTGACAATTGAACATTTTGTTAAGTATTTATTCATCCATTATTATGAGCAAATCACCACCTATGTCTATAATTACGATAAAATACTGAAATAGGAGTTTCAATGTCAGACAATCCCTTTTGTATTTAACCGACTTGTTACGTATATGAATGTTGCATAAAATCTTGTGTACCTTTGGATTCAGGAAGTTATACAAAACTGGCTTTTTGCGATCACACCCGCTTTCAAAAAGTTAATAATATAAGGAGAATGGAATCAGTGTACGGTACAAATACTTAAGTATTTTCAGTTCTTGCAAATCCGGAATAAATTAATTTTTTATAACACAGGGTACAAAAACAACAACTGGAAGTCATGGGGAAGGGCCTTTGCCCATGCATTACATACATAACACGAAGCCTGTAATCCCAAAAGGGTTATGCAGCGCTGTACCAATAGAACAAACACATTTCGACTGTTATGTTTGAGTCCCATGTAATAAAGCCATCTTTTGATACAGTTCCGACATATGTCATCATCATTTCAGCCTAAAGATATCCACTGCTGGACATAGGCCTCCCCCAAGTGCCACACATTGACCGGTGCCGTGCGAAGGCTGTGTAGAAACTCGATATTCGGTTTGGTGTATAAACAAAGTCAACGTAAACTCAAACTCACCAGTTATCCTGCCAAGCTTTCCATTTCCCAGGTAGTTGGCGACCAGGCCCAGTATGTGGGCCCCCACACTGTACCCGATAGTGTGGAGCTTGTCAGGTGCCACTGACTTCTCGGGGTGGTACTGCAAGAACTCCACCAGCTGAGCGATGCAGAGGCCGGCGAACCGAGGCGCCCACTCGATCTGGAATTTTGAAGAAGATGGTTAAGGAAAATCACTCTATTCTCATTACTTGCGTATAACACATGTTTACTAAAAGATTGTGTTTGATAAAGTATAATAGTTGTAGACTTTTAAAACTTGAAACGAAGTGAACGTCTTATATCTACCAGATTAATGCAAAAATTATAAACGCTATCAAAGCATGTAGCGATCGATCTACGTTCTAGAGTTGCTTGATACTACAAAGTGCTAATATTTTTAAGTAGGTATGTGTTGTTATAAAGTTCACTATTTTGTATAGAGATGCACCTAGTTAATGACGAAAATATCGAAAACGACTTTCTCGAAAACAGTAGAAAAATAGCTTTTCCTGTCTCATTGTTTGTTTGCCAATTACGTCGTCATCTAAACTTCATTATAATTAAGAACACACAGATACAAAAACAAAATAAACAGTTTGCAAAATAGGCATGACGGTGCACAGACCTCAATTGCTAATAAATTAGTATCACAAATAATTAGCATATTATGTAACGGAGTAGGTAATAGTATTATGATCTCTTTCACTAATAGTGAGTTATGGATGACAATGCGTTTTTAAACTCGAATGCAGTTCATCTTAAAACGTTTCTGTTAGGTAACTATGTTTTGCAAGCTACCGGTGAAGTGATAATGAAAAAATATGCAAGTCACGTTTCATGAAAAAAGAAATGCCGTTTGCCTACTTTCAATGTTGTATGTAGAACGAAGTAAAAAACCTTATGTAAAGATTTCCAGCTGCATAAGACGTTTAATTTTAACATATTATGAGGTTCCCTTAATAATTTGAGAGGAACTGGTGACGACTATAATGTACTTGAGCAAGTACTGTATGTAATCTCAGCGTTTACTGATGTAAGTAAATTTTGTACGTTATAATTTAGCTTTACATACTTGTGTACATTTTCGTTGTTTCGTGGGAGTTCATCAATGCCCGTCGGCTATAGGCAATTTGTTGCAACTTTTACACAGGACTTGTGCTTTTACATATGACTTGCCAAATTATAATGTTCATAAGAAAGTAATAACTGCGTTTGTACTTCGTCGCTATAATTTAGGGATACATATTTGTAATTTTGGCTGAGGAATACATGACTCGTCACATATTTTGACCACACTTTTCTTATATGGTTGCAAAATTGAGAAAACAGATAATTGCATCTGCTTTTATCAAAGATATGTGTTGGGGTAGCTATCAAATCATTGTAGGGCTTGTCCGAACTTCACTTTTGTGTAATAAGGCAAACATTACCGTATAGACAATTGCTTGATATGGAATTTGTTTGAACTATTAATTGTTTGCCTGCACACTAAACTGAACGCATCTATTTGGTATTTTCTAGTAAAACAGTCAATAAAACACCTACCTGGCTAAGACACGGCTCCTTCACAAGATCCCCGTAGTCCACTATGATGATATTGTAGCTTCCTCTCGTGAAGTAAGCCTTCCTCATGTCAGTGCTGGGCGAAAGGTTCCGACCTCCCCCGAAGCCGTGCACTACCACCTTCGTCGGGTGTTTGGGGTTGAACTTCGAGTATGTCAGGGAGTCATTGTCCAGAGTGTTTATCAGTTCACCTTTTTCTTGAGTTTTCCTGGAAATTAGTTTTTATAATTAATTTATATTCAATATTGGAATACCAACTCGTAATGGTTCAACGGTGAATGATGAGTTTAAAGCTTTATTTGATAAAACAAGTAGGTAAGACATTTATTTTGTGATAATCATGAAGCAAATATATACAAGGATCGTCCTCCTTTGCGTAGGGCCAAAATAGAAACTATATCTCTTAAGAATCTAGTTTTATCAATAAATCTTCAAAAATATTTATCAATAATATTCTTTCAGTGCCAAATTCAAACGCCAAAAGATCCTTGTAGTACTGTAATACAACACCGTGAACAAGTCATATTTAATTATTTCAATGTCTCTAATGTGACCTTCTTGGAAGGTAATATTTTTAATCATGTAGGTACTGACATAGGTATGCTGGCCATTCACGATGAAAAAAAAAAGTCGTAAAGCCATTAAATACTTTTTTCTTTTATGTTTCCTTTGTGTTTAATGGTTTTGCAATTTATTGTGATGAAATTCAGCTTATCTTTAAACTTGGTTTAAATAAAAACCTTTTTGGATATATCCTTACAATAAATAAAAATATACAGATCTAAAAAAAGAATAAATTGCAATTGAGTTTTGTTTTATGCTAGGTCCTACCTTTATTTTTTTATAAGCATTTTTATAGAATTGTGGGGAAAAGGGCTACGCAAAACTAGCATTTTATAATATCTTCGTCACTTTGCATTAAGCTTGTAGATAGAGGTTTTGGAAGATCGAAAACAAAGCTTCTTACTTGTAAGAACAACAGTTTTGCTGTTGACCTTATAAAAATGGGCATCGAGCTGTGACAAACATCGACTATTGTTTTCGATGCCATTATTTTTTTATTCACCAATATCATGTTCATTGTTTATAAGACAAATAGTGTCATTATCGTGATTTCACCCGTGTGAATAACTATGTGAAAAAAGGTCATTGCCAATTTCCTATTTTCAATAGACAATATTTCTTTTATTAATTGCCATAAAAACTATTTTAGGTAACATAATCAACCTATGGGTTTTCTTATTATACAAATTGCGAAAAAAATCATGTCGCAATTTTGCATTTAACATTCATAGATCATACTGTCTAGCCGCAAAATTAGTAATTATGACATTTATTCATATTTTATCCGAGTACCTACACAGGGCTATTTTCTATTAATGAACATTATAACAGCTGACCCCAACATAGTTGGAAAAAGGCTCTTCTTAGCGTGTCGATGGCAATCTGAACAAATTAATGACAATGATCACTGACTTACCTAGTATAAAGGTAGAACTGCATCTTGGGATGTGGACATCGATACGGCGGAGGTATGCATGATGTAGTGTTCAGAATATCTTTTATTGACTGCCCCTTCTTCACCGGCAGTGCTCCCTCTTGACACTTTGACACTGAAAGGAGTAGAATTTGCTTTTATTTTGAGTTATATAATTACTTTTACAGTTACACAATATTAAAAGAATAATAACCTAAGGTCCCACTGATACATAACTAACGTACGGTGGTGAACATCATTTATTACCCTCAAATAATATAGCGACCATTGCTGCATTTTTTTATCGTAATAATGAATCGCAAAACCTTTTATATTTCACTTTCCATTTAACCCGTTCCTCACAGTTAACTCTCAATACTACAAGATAAGGATCACATTTTTCCCTTCTGCCATTCCTCGTTAAAAAGAAAATACTTTTCGTTAAATATAGTTCAGGATTATTACATATTAGAACTGAAGGTCGTTACGGAGTATGTTTGTATTTGCAGGCAAAGACGCGGCACATAATATGTCATGCTCTGATGCTAACAATTCTAATTCGCGAACGGTTGCTTACATCTTTAACTTCACATTTCTGTCATTGTATCAAGAATGTTGTATGAATTTTCGCCTTTACATTGAAACCATTGAGACATTCTACGTCAAGAACAAAAGATTGATGTAATAGGTGAATGCTGTTTTATGTTGTTTTGAGAACAACAAAGCGACACTTGTCGACAGTTTTGTTTGATGTCTGTTGGATGTAATATAACTGTCATAATTTTATATAGAGAGAGAGAGTATGTTTTATAGCATCATCTGCATAGGTCGTAAACGCAATTTCCATACGTGGCCAGGTTGGGTGAGTAGAGCCCGAGCCTGGGTCTAAGTGCCAGGTTAGCAAACATGTCACTGATTATTCGGTTTTGGATTTCATTTATATGTCTCAATTCTAAAGGTTCCATAAAACTTAATTATTCGGCTAAGTATTTAAATTTAAATTTTCTATGTAAATTGTAAAGGTTTAATCAATAACATAAATATTGAAATAACCAAATCAAAAATTCAATAAAAGTAACTATTACTTAATAAATATTTGAGATTATACTGAAATGATTTAAAAAAACCGCTCTATTGAATTCCATTAACATTTTATTACGAACAAAGGCATTGGCAGTCGTCAATGCTATTTTTATAAAGTCAGATACTATATGTCGTAATACCCAATAAACATTTTGTTTTAGAATTCGCGTGACCTCCATTTCAACGCAGATTATTTAATTTTAATATTCATTTCTAACTTGAAAATGGCGGAACTATGTTAATACTGTCCGAATTCTTTATTTAAAATGGTAGGTAGCGACCTATTTTTTATTACTTTTGTTACGGGATTTTCCTATCCATAAAAGTATCGCATTTAGGGATTAATCGTGATTAGAACTTTTGTGGTCTATTATTACTTAATGATGTGTACAGCCAAATCGTCTTGGCCGTTTATTCTAGTAATATTGTTAATCGAAGGCTTAAATAATTATTACTTACGGTAGGTTTAAAGAATTTACCTTCACATTATTAGATTCTAGTATAGCGTGATCGTTTCAAGATAGCGAGTAAATGATTCAATTTAGAGGCTCTTTAGATAGAGGAAGTGACCTTGATTGGGAACATCCGCCGGAAGAAGCCACTACGTAAATTTTGTTACAGACCACTGCCTTTATAATAGCTTTAGTAAAGCTGAGTGGGTATTTAACAAAATAATTATCTTAATGTGAACAATAAAAAGGAAAACAAAATGAAATAATCAAGGAAATCCTCACACCGGAATAATAAAATGAGTTTTACGAACATGTTAACTTTACATAATATCAGATAATCATTTCAAATATTTTACAGGTTTTTTATTATTTTTTTATTAACCTGTACTGTTCCACTGCTGGGCAAAGGCCTCCCCCAATTCATTTCATGAGTTCTTTTCCCGTGCCTCTACGAGCCAGTCCTCGCCGTACGCGTCCAGATCGTCTCGCCTCCTCTTATTAGCAGTCAATTATAAAGAGCTTGTCGTTAAATAATAACAGCCGCACGGATCGGTCTTCAAGGGTAAGCAGCGCTTGCCATGGTGATCGTTTCTACACGATGTTTGTCGTTAACAGTTTTGAGAGCAGAGGTGCTAAAATAATGTAGCTAAACACAGTAAAATGACTGACTGGAATCCGACCTAGATCTCTAAAGAAACGACTGTTTCCACTGGACATCATTTAACTAAATAACAACAAAGGTATCATGCAACATGGTTCCACTAGGAACGTATACCACTTTTCCAAATCCACGCAATAATATATTGTGTAGTGCAATTACAAAATGGTGTACCCAACCCAGCAAGTGTTGCGATTTCAAGCTAATTATATTCTAACCGACAAACGACGCCAACGGAATGTGACTTAAATTACTTTAAAAGACATTTCGAAGTCAAATAAGTGCCTTATGGACTTGGAGTAAAACGGAACGTTAAAACATATATTTCTGATGGAAAGTGTCACAGCCTTGCTCGAAAATAGCAGGTATTTTCAAAAATATGCGAAATTATAATATTTGTATAATGTTATGAATTATGACTTAAACTTGTTAAAAGGTTACCTAAGTTTTTCGATGTTTTTCTATCCTTGAATTAGATCCATGTTTCACAATGTTATTCAACATATTAAATTGGCATTTAAGACATAGCCCAATTTAATTGATTCCCTCTCTATGCTAATTGGTTAAGTGGTTGACCTCGATGCCCTATAAAATATCAACCATAATTATGTATGGAAAATCGAATGTCGTAATAGTGTTGAATATTATTAATTTTGACTTTCTACATTTAATTGGAAAACGTTTAGTTAATTGTATGACTCAAAGTTGCTAGAAATTCATTTTATTGAAATGAGTAGTATCTCAAATCTAAGTATGAAGTATTTTTTATTCTAAAATAAAGATCTAAGAAGGTTTTCATCAGTTAAGAAGATGAAATGAATTCAGGCTGCTTTTCATAAAAATCCCCAATAAATGCCATTATTGTCTATAAAAAGAAATAAATTAAAAATAATAAGTTTATGGCATTTCATTTTTTTTTACCAGAAACGGCCAGCCGACGATACACTTACCTACAAGTCAAAAGAGGTTAACCTTCGCATTTTAAATGGAAACGAAACCTCTTTTGATTTGTAGGCAAAATGTGCCAAAATATTCATAAATTATAATAATTCTCATTATTTTATTTAAATGCAAAAATAATTATCTCTTAGCAGATTAAGCATTTATGAAGTCCAGCCTAGGTAATGTACTACCCTAATAAAGTTAGAGAACTGATTCAGATGACCATCTATTAGTTGAATAACTAGAATTTGTGATTCCAATTGTTCTTAGTTTGACTACTGCATATACTAAAAACACGTGGAGTCCCTAAAAATGTTCTTCAACACATTCATGTAATTCCAACAAAACTTAAAAATTAATATGAGTTGGCATGGCACGACGTCTATTTGAATCTTTTTATATGGAATGACCGACTCTTGCAAGTTTCAATACACTTCTATATTTTGCTCTGGAATTGCCAACCCAACTAATGTAAAATCGTTATGACAGAGATAGTTCTGGATAGTCTTTTATCATGTCACCATATAACAACCTAGTTTTCCGCATTTCTCCATCTGATATTCGCTATCAGTTTTCAAAGGAGCCTGAGCAGTAGGAAATGCGACAATCGTGGAAAGGTAAGTGCACCGATTGTATAATCAAATTGAACCAGATCACGAGTTCATATCGATGGCTCGGTGGAAAGTACAAGTGAATCGATGGAGCAGTGAAAGCGTCGCCACTCTTGCGAGTATAACCTATCGCACTGTGACTCATACAACCAATTAAAGAACACCTCTACCACCTTTCAATTAGTACGTAGTCAGAGATTGATATTCAATGGTCATGTTATGCGATGACTTGTAAGGAATAGCCAACAATGTTGCTCGCATTACGTGTGAGCATTAAGTTATACATCGTGATGTGGGTCTCAGTTTAGTGGATGAGAAATTATGGCTCATTCATATCTTCGCTGTTACCGACGCATCTACGAAACACGATTATTTCATACACGTAACATGTTGTTGTATTGTCTTGTCTTGTGGTCTATGATTTTTAGATGTTGTGTAATTTGTAGAAAACATTTTGTTTTAAAGTTGTATTAGCCCGTAAGAAATTAGATAACTTCTTTATGCACTAAAGTTACAGTTTACTTAGAATGCCGCAATTTTTTAAAATCTGTTGTCGTTTGGTTAATCAATGTTCTATGAATGTACCAAACAGGTAGGTCAAGAAACTCCAGAGCATCGCTAAGACATCACACGTACTGTAGTAACTGTTAATGAATAAGTTGCGTAAATGGAATGCACGCATGGTCGACCTGCGGCTAATGTAATAAGCCTGGTCATAACATCCACGATTTCTTTCGCAACATCCATCACAAGCATTTGTCGTATGTCGGATGTTGACCAATAACATCCATATATTTTATCCTCTAAGGTCATCACTACTTATCTTGCCTAATCATTCTTTGACCTCTGGTATTATAATTAGCTGCTTTTAGATATAATATGACATTGGTATTTACATTGTCCATGGATTGGAGCAATAAAAGGTGCTAAATGGTATTTGAGTGCGTTGATTAGATATTCTGAAGGTATCTGGAATTAATGAAGGAGTTTTGAAAGGTGGGCTTTGTATTCTGGTTGCGTTTTCTTTAAGCCTTCTACGTGTTCTCAGAGGTGGAAATTGACACAATGACCAAGTGCGAGTTGCACTTGGTCATCAAACAGTTATTTATACAGTTACTAGCTTGTGCCCGCGGCTGCGCCCGCGAGGAGTTCGGTAATTGTCCCACAGAGTTGTACTACCGGGACAAAAAGATTTTCCATACAAACAAAATTCCCCCTTTTCACCCCCTTAAAGGTTAAATTTCCAAAAACCCCTTCTTAGTGCTCCCCTACATTATAATAGGAAGCCGTGTATAAAATTTCACATTCCTAGCCCCAGTAGTTTCGGCTGTACGTTGATATGTCAGTCAGTCAGTTCTCCTTTTATATATATAGATTATTTTTATGTGAAACAATTTTATTACTACAATCTATTCTTCAATTCTATTTCTTGTCATCAAATGCTTTTTATTATTTTAGTTGTTTTTTTTGTTTTATTTTTGTATTTTTTTTTCTAATTTCTGTGCTAACACCTAGTTTTATGTGAATGCTGTGGTGTCCATTTGTTGAAGGAAAACACTTAAAAGAACCTTTGAATAACTGTGACCTATATTATAATATCTGTGTATCTTTTGTTGGATATCCAAAAAAATAAATTAATATTTAAAGCCTGCGTAAAACATTTTATACCTGCAAGTAAAAGATAACTCAAAAACTAATAGGTACAAAAATTACAAAAAGGTTCTTAGGTAGGTTTGATCGATCCAAAAAAAGTTCAGAGAAGAATTAATTTAGGAGGCCATCAAGTTACTTGGCTTATTAATTAATCGCTTTCTTGAACCTAAAGGAAACCGATGGTGAACATAACATTATTAGATTATAATCTTTGTACTAGTTCCCAAACGATTGCTTCGTTAAATTATCACAATGATCAATTCATTCAAATCTTTGCATACTTTGCTGTAGTTCACACAGTAATATTTAGCATATAATAATTAAAAATAGGAATTTGAAATATTATAAATACCAGCCTTTGTTATCACAGTTTTTTAAATCGGAAAATTTTCCAATTAATTGAAAAATTACGAGTTCATTTGAAAAGTTCAATGTTGCCATAATTAATCAATAATCGAAACGAAGACATTATAATATACTATCATAAATTAAAAAAAAAACCTTGTCATTAATTCACACATTCCTCATTAGGCACCCAAAACCGGTTTAGAAAAAACAAATAATGTTGCAAGAAAGAAACCCGCAAGGTCATTAATATAATAAACATTGAAATTATTTAACAATTATATCATAATCAAGCAATGTTGCGAAGTAACGGTTTTCGCGGTCAGAACCAATGATGCAATTTGAGGTCAACAAGTTTGTTTGAAAAATATATGCTAACAGAAAAGAGATCGTTTTGTATATTAACAGTTCATCAATGATTTATTTTCTGATTTAGAGGTTGTCTACTTTTTGTGTCTACTTATGTAGGTGGACCAGTTTTAATTCGGGAAATCTTTTTTTGAGCTCTTGAAAAGAGATAGGAATAACAGTTTATCGACAACGCCTGGAAAAGCGACTGGTCAACGAATTCGCTAATGAAGAGAGATTTACCGATATCCTTGAAGCCCAAACTCATCCATGTGTGTCCCAAACCCTTGCTCAGACCTGGTCGCCCACCGAATCTCAATTTACGGCCACTAAAAAAAAACCTATGTAGGCAACTTTTTTAACCCTCTCATACAATACAATACTTCCAAAACAGCCAACTGTATACCAGGTACCGTGCTTAACAGGGTTAAGAGTAACTTTTGGATGATAACGATTGCGATGATTATCTTTAAACTCGTCTCAAGCAGGCCTGTCCAAAACTGACTGTCTTCATACATAATTTCCACCATTGTAATCATGCATCATTTACAAACAGCCTTGACCCAAAGACATTGCTGACCCTATACTTACAGAAAAAGGCGTGTTAGTATGCGAGTCTTGTAACCTACAATTTGTAGGTACCTATCTACTTACATGGATCAAAAGTTTCAGGGCAAAGGGGCTCGCCTGGGTCATATGTAAGAAGAGATTGACGAAAAGAGAACTAATACAATAAATAATGTTATATAATACTCAAGCAATCGATCAACTCTGCCCTTTTATGCAAAAATTATGGGTAAGACATATAAGACCATTTTTTTTTTTCAACGAGGGTCTCCTCCCGCTCTGGGTGAAGTGGGAGGGAGTGTCAGACTCTTACTGACTAAAACCCATCCATGTTCCTTCTTTGCCCGTTGTGTTCCAGGGCCACGGTATCTCTTTCGAACAGTCCCGCAGCCCCGGAATATAAGACCATTAAGTCGCTATTGGAACAAATATTAGGCAAAATAGTAGGTACTAGGTGAAACTAGGTCCAAAATACTGCCTTATAAGCCTAGAATAACGTTTTGTGTGATATTATTTGAAATCTCATCTAACTTACATTAAGTACGTACCGTACGATGATATTTGTTTACATAAATAAGAACACTTTATAAATCACAAACAACAAGCTAAAACAATAATTCGTGCCATTTTCTGCAAGACAATCGTATGTAAAAAGTAAAGTGGCACCGTTTGTCATCCTAATGTGACAAACAAACCGGATTGGGCAAGCACGGCCCGCGTCTCGCGTAGTCGAGACGTCGAGAGTGGGTGAGCGATCTTATGCAACGAGAATGTCGGCCGAGTAACATTTCGGAAGTAGCTATTGTAAGAGCACACACCTGCGATTCATGCTTCACGAGACACGCGGTTCACGAGTTGAGGATTCTTTTACGAGTTCATCTGATTACGTGGGTGCGATTGTTTTTGTGTGGATTTTTTCACACGATTTCCTCAAAGTTCTGTTTAAAGAAAGTAAAAGGATTTAAAGGCTAACAGTGGGTTTTAATGTTCAGGGACGCCAGCGTGATGCTCTGGTTCTCATTTGCATTTATAGGTATAAATAAGCTTTACTTTTTAAAACGTATTATAAAACCTAAAACTAATTACTAAAAACTAATTAATACAGCTTCTTGCATGGTCTTTTTCTGGTCATCTTCTTTGTACCTACTGCAGATGCGCAATAGCCATGACCAAGCTGACCAGGCTAGTCGTTTGGGCACCATGGGAAACCTCTCTCCTGTGGGATGCCCGGGTTCTGATTTCCAATCACATAATATAAGCATTACTTTTAATTCTTGATATTATTTTATGATATATCGTCAGAGGTATCCTGTTCTTAGGCTTATTAATAAGCCAAAGCCTTGACCTTTAGCCAGGCAGAGACATTAATTGTTAAGCTTGTTAGATCCCACATGTTATAAGAAAGATTGAGAAATTGATAAAATAATGTTTAGACATAAATGGCGAGGACGAATCTATACTAATATTATAAAGCTGAAGAGTTTGTTTGGTTGAACGCGCTAATCTCACGAACTACTTACTGGTTCAAATTGAACATTTTTTTTAGTGTTGGATAGCCCATTTATCGAGGAAGGCTATATAGCACGCTACGACCAATAGGAGCGCAGCATCAATGAAAAATGTTACTAAAACGGGGAAAATTATATTTTTATAATAATTTCACGCGGACGTAGGTCGCGGGATACAGTTAGTAATATTATATTTCGAAATGACCTTTCAACTATCGTTTTTTTTTTAACTTTTACATTTGAATTAATCTGTTACGAATTTTAGCTTAAATACTTAATAAATTATTTTTAAGTTAAATCATTTTGTGTGCCGCGCAGCATCTCTACGCGGATGAGGAAGCTGATCAGCCGGTTACTGCAAAACAAACTTAACGGTCTTACGCAATAAGTACATTATCAGTTGTAGGTTATGTATGTCGGTGCATTGCCGCCGTATTATGTACTGCAGTTCGCGAATCTTCGCAGAATCTCTTGTTATGACAAAAGTTTTAAGACGTAATTTTTTATATTTAAGAAAATGTCTTACGTTGAATATTATAAAATCAATTGGGCGTATCAATAAATACAGCTATTATCGTGGCGTAAGTCTGGTTATCCACTTTATACCTACTGCATATGAGTACCTTATAGCCATGACCAGGCTGGTCGCTAAGGCATTACGGCCAAGATATATCGATATTTACTGAAGGACGATTCAATAGGTAAACATTATAAAATAAAGGGCTATTATTTATGAAACTACTTAAAAGTAAATAAAATCACACCAAAAACATACCAAAAAAACAGAGGCGCGTTAGATAGCCGAGAAATATTTTTCCGGAAAAGCCTACAACTTAACAATGAGGAAGAAAATAAATAATTGTTATAATTAAAAAACTTACCGGATATTTGCAACGCAATTATTCCAACTAAAATAAACCACTGTGCACCTGTTATCATTTTGTTTTTTTAGATTTTCATCAAACTAACATAAACAACTGTTGGTTTACAAAACAGGGACACTGAATATTTTGTTTTTAAAAAATAACTTTTTAGTTACTTAATAAAATCACTGAAAATGTATCACAATCAATTTGTTTTTTAATATGTCCGCACTGTTTGTTTTATTTGTTAATCTGTGTGCCATAAATGCGTGTGCCACGTGCGTATTCCGTACGGGTACTGAACGAGCGAAAGTGTCTGCATAATGTTGACCCTCGCTTCGTACCTGACTTCCCCCCTTTTGCATGAGATGACTGCGAATTTGGTAAGAATTCGGCCACTCTTTGCATAATTACAAACACATTTTTTATTAATTTAATATTTTATAATATTTGGTGAGCAATAAATTAAATTAATTCGTGCCAATGCTGCCATCCTTCTTGGCTCACTTTTAAAGTTGAATAGATAATAAAAATATATTCATAAATAAGTAATATATTAATAAAAAAATAACCGGGCATAAAAAATATATTGCTGGAAAACATATACCCTTCTAATTATACCTAAGTAATTAAGTTTGTCGGAATCAAATGAGTTAACATAATTTCGTCAAACAGTTCATTCCCATAAAAGGCGTGATAAAATATGAATACTTTACTGCTTGTCTGCGTAAAAACTGATTCAGTTACATAAACCGGAACGACTACGAAGAATTCCAACAAAAACACAATTTTATTACATAAGTTACCATATTCAAATTTATGATAAATGGCCCCTACTTTTATACGTGACATGATAACTCTCTTCAAAGTTACTTTATTATAGTTGAGTCACTGTAATCTCAAATTAACTAGGTATATAGAATACTAATCTAGTTTAACTAATGCGGCTAGAATTACTGCATTATGCAACTAATGCAACACCGTTTTATCTTTATTGATTGAGAAATCATTTAGAATTAAATAGTTGGTAATTTTAAAAAGTATAATATATTTTGCCCAGAAGATAAATTAGGATATCTCAGCCAATCTCAGCATCGATCGAAGCCCATAGTCTGTTTTTCTGTCCCAGGTTTTAGATGTGTGGTGTCTATACTTCGATACTAATATTATAAAGAGGTAATTTTTTTTTGTAAGTTTGTATATATAGGGGGTAATCTCTGGAACTAATGATCCAATTCTAAAAGTTCTTTCACTGGCAGAAAGCTACATTATTCGTGGCTGCTATAGGCTATATCAGGATAAATTATAATTATATATACATCATGCATATTAGCCGATCTATCACAAATAATAATAATATAATTTTTGCGGACGAATAGCGGGCCAAGTGTTAGTGTGGAATATGTGATTTTCATGGATACAATTGGTGAACATACTGGAGTCATTATTTATTTTACAATTTATGTACAGACTAAATACAGAAAAGAAAAAAGGAACGGTAAAATTGGCACAAAAGTTATGCTTATTTCTTCCAGAATACCTGCGATGCACATGTAATTTTCAGATTTTATATTTTATTTAATGATTTGGTAAGACTAATGCATATAAAGATGAGCCACGTTAACCTCCGAGTACCTAGGCTACAATAGGCATTATTATAAGGCATGTACTGACATGGTAACCTGTGCCCCTATTGTGGTAGGCATTGCCCAACTGCTAGAATAATTGTGAGTTAACGACGTCTTCAATCGAGGGTCGGATATCGGCGGCGACTAACTAGACAAGTTGCCAATTGATAGATGTTGGCAATCTTCCGTTTCAAGCATTTTATTTTTACAATGCGTGTGGTTTATTGATTTAAATCTCGTTCGAAATCACTCTCGATTGTATACCTAGCTGAAAAACTGGCGTGGGAGAATTATCATTAAATACTCAGTTATAATAATGTCGAAATATTGTTTTATACTTCGTATGCTATAAAGGGTGTAACAAGACCCTTAACGAAGCCGATAGGCACTTATTTTCCCCGTCATTGCGATCAAGTTTTTATTCTAGATCATACCTGGGAACCTTCTAGTTACGGAGATATTGGGGGTCAAAGTTTTAACTTTTTCACAAGTTTTTTTTAAAATACATGTTTTAAATGTAAGATTTTACTTTCAACCCCTCCACTATCCCTGTACTATTCAATCCGTCCATCAGCAAAATGTTTTGAGTGCGTTACATTGCGGCCTACCGTAAATCGTGATTTTTCACTCCAAAAAAAAGTCGTTTCCCAGATATAATTTTTGCGTAAAGTTACTTAGTTTGATGTACATAATACTTGGTTCACGGCTTCGTTAAGGGTCATGTTACACCCTGTATAATGATAATTCATAACTAGGTATATTTTGCATTTAACGTGTCAACCCTTTGTTCCGCATCATCTGCCTAGAATTTTTCCCACTATTCTGAGCCTTTGTTATAAAACTAAAAACACTGTAATATTTATTTAAAAACTGAAAATAAAATTGTAGGTAATTTTAGACACCTAAACTTATTAATACTACGGATTACAAAAAGCAATTTCAAAATGATCGAATCTTCCAGAGCTGCCGATGTCTTTCGTCATAGGTATCAAGTTTATAACTTACGGCAATAAACGATAAGGCCCGGAGCACACTTGTACGTAACCCACGCGGGCGTTTCCCAATTTGCGGATGGCGGCTAAATAAGGCCATGGATGCAACATGAATGCTGCGCGGTGTTGCAACCGAATATCGAGGATAGCGACAAGGATGTGGGGAAAGCCCATACGAATGTCCGCTTGTCTGCTCCGTCATTACCAATTGTCCGGTAGCACGGTTTGGAAATATTTAAATATTGGCTGTTCGATAGCATCCTGGTATTTAGCGTGTGTTAGTTAATAGGTATGAATTTAAAACGTATTGCAGTGCTGCTTCCACGGTTGCTTTTTAAGTTGTTTAAGAAAAAATAGATATCTCCCACCGAAGTATTCTCAGTTTTTTGTTTGAGATTGGAAACAATCTTCATCACAATCATCATTCAAAACAAGGAAAAACTTGCTAGCTATATACGCATCTGGCGCCTGTTACGAATCCGTTTTTATGTAGAGCACACACCAGCGGATAGTACCGGTTCAGAACAAAGATTAGGCAACACATAGACCGGCTTGTAATTACAGTTTAAATGAATTTTGATGTAAACTTACATAAACACAGGATTGGGTAAGTGTAAGGTTATCAAGATTCGCGATATACGGAAGAAGGAACTGAACATATTGGTTACCTGTTACCTCGCTACAAGTGCCCACCTTAGCGGTTTGCATTAAACTTTCAAGTGCACGTTCTTGAAAAGTCAAGTTTGGATTGAACATAAACATTAGTATGCCTAACAGGCAAATTAGATACTTCATCAAGTAGTATAATAATGCACATAGTAATTAATTATTTGATAAAGTACCAACTTATTCATAAAAGTAAGTAAATAGGTAATATTCTAAATTCTTATGTCGAGAATAACGAAATGAAAATCAAGATTAACTAATAAAATAAGTAATCACCTAAGGCTTTGGAGGTTAAATTACATCAAAGTAAGTAAACCTGTCCATAAAATCCAAGAAGTTGCAATAACTTTGTAAGACAATTATTGCACATCAAATAAAACAAGTTGCCAACATTGATGGTCGTATAATCTTGTAATATACCTATCAATTGATACAGTATCGGTTGCAGACCATAAAAATAATTTATGGTGTATAATATTCAATTAAAATATTGATTAAAATTCGAGCCATCAGCCCAGCAACTGGATGAGCAAAATGCCGGGGATGAAACTGCTGTGAATAGTTTGCAGGTTTGGAGGCCTATACAAGAAGTAAGCAGACCCTTCACGAAGCCGTCAACTAAGCATTCAGTACATCAAACTAAGTAACTCTACGCAAAAATTATTGCTAGGAAACGACTTTTTTTTTTGGGGTGAAAAATCACGTTTTACGGTAAAACTCAATGTAACGCATTCAAAACTTAGCGCTGCAGCAGATGTTTTGAATAGTAAACGGGTCATGGAGTTAATTAAAGTAAAATTAAAACCTTTAAAAGTGGTATTTAAAAAAAAACTTGTGAAAAAATTGGAACTTTGACCTCCAATATCTCCGTGCCTAGAAGGTTCCCAGGTATGGTTCAGAACAAAAAAAAAATATCGCAATCATGGGGAGAACAAGTGCCTTTCGGGTTCGTTAAGGGTCTTTTTACACGCTTTATCTAGCAGTGGACTGCAATAGACTGATCGTGATGACCTAATAATATGCATTGTGTTGTATAACTGGCTGGTGTCCGCAACTACACGTTCAAAGCGCGGGTGGAGGAATTGTTCATTCCATCCATCCCAGCCCCCAGCTGCCAGCAACGCTTTGATGCATAAACTTTGCAAATAAAACTATCTCGAAAGACGGTGCATAAAAAATTTATTTAACAAATAAATAAAACAGTAAGTTTTTTCTATAGTTGTTTAATTCCTCGTCTAAAGTAATTAGAACTTCTTCTTCTTCTGCTCTTTTGGCTTGAGCCACGTGCGTATGGCGACTCTGAGTTCGTACTGAAGAAGTATAACCCGCGTGCACTGAAACAATATAACAATGTTTGTTACAAAGATATCTTATATTATTAATCTTTCAAGGCATCAGAATCTGCTTTTTACGTTCGTTTGACATACGACTGTGAACAATAAAAATGGTTCCATAAGTGCAATTCATTGGAGTTCCTACCTACCTATTCATTCATAACATAAGGAAAATACTTTAAAATCTTTTTGAATGTCGTATACGTAATAATGTACATAGGTTACAATGTTCGCTCATATTATTTGTGAATGGAAGAAACCTCGAATCATTTCTTTGAGAGTGAGCACGCTTCGGTCAGACGGTAGAGCTCGGCGTAAAATCCCTTATATCTTGCCAAACCATGACGTAAGAGTAGAAGTAACTGGTTATGTACATTATGAAAGAAAGTCTTACCTATTATAACGACATTTTAAAGACAAGATCAAGGAAAAGATTTATGAAGCCATGATTTATCTCGTTATATATTGCATTCTAACTATTCTTTAATATAATTTATAGCGATATTGTCCGCTCATTTGTGCATTATTGTCGGTGTTGGTTGTACACCTTTACGCTTAAAAATTAAAAGGTCATCGATCTTAAACGACCTTAACTTCGTAATGTCGTACATAAGTAATAATAAAAGCTAGTAATTAACATGGTCACGAGGAGGAAGAATGGCTGATGAAAAGGGAAACTGTTAAGAGTGAAAGTATGGAAGTGTTTCGGTGCCTGCACTAATCATAGAACTGGCAAATTGCTGACAATGCTATTCACTATTGTTGAGAAAAAGATGAGGTATTTTCCTAGCTGTCCCAATGTTATGCTATGTAGTTTGAAGAAAAATGCCCATAAATGGACATTACCTAGTGCTCCTTTTAACCATACGCGATGATTCAGATGTCGAATTCTGAGCACTGTTTTCGCTTGGTTTAAACACATCGATACCTTTAGGCTCAAAGGGCGTATCCACCAAAACACGATTTTTTAGGAGAGCCAAAAAACAAAACAGTTTTGAGACATAACTTTTTTGTGCTTATAAATGACAACACTTGTTAGTATTTTGAGATAAAGAACATCGTAGAATAATATAAAGTAAATATAGCAATTAAAAAATTGACATCGTGTACACCCTAAAATTTTAAGAAAATCAATGTTTAGCGATCCAAAAATAATGGCTGTATCCATCTTTTTTTTTGCGAATATCGAAATTTTAAATATACCAATCGAAAGAAGACGAAAAACTAAGTATGACTGCATTAAAATCTCATTTTGGCCAAAATGGCGGTTACGACCTTTGAGCCTAAAGGTGTCGACATTTTTGTCTGTAGGGATGTCAGCAAGACTAGGCGACCTAAATTAATGACTCAATATTGTTGGATTTTAATTTCTCGTGGCGCAGAGCTGCCTTTATATAGTCATTAATTCAGTTGGAGCTTAGGGTTAATGAACCCGGGTATTTCTTAAATGCCAGTTCAACTTACTGCCACAATTTTGTAACTTGAATTCATTTCGTTACCCTTGCAAAACTTCTTCTTGCTTACTTCACACAACATAACACCATGCCAATAATCCCCGCAGGGCTAGGCAGTGATGTATTAATGGAGCACCCACCTTTCTTCAGTTATAAATGTTTAAGTCCAAAGTAGTAGGAGCGAGCCTTCAAATAAAAGACGACGCGGCAGACCTCGTGGAAAATGAGGTGACAAGCTGGACAAAACCAACGTCCAGTGGCCCAAATAAGCCCTTGTTCGAAAGACCTGGAAGTCATGGATAATGCAGGCTAACAGTAACACTATTGCAACCAACAAATACTTACTTCCTCGGAACATATTCTCCGAAGAGCACTTCATCATTGGACTTGAACATCTCGCACCAGCCAATCATGTAGATGATCCAGGAGTAGCACTTGGTTCCATAGAACCCCACGTCTGTGAGGATTGACTCTGCGAAGTACTGTGGCGCTCTGGCGTGGCTACAGCCAGATTTTGCTGGAAAGGATTTATTATTTCAGTTGAGAACTAATTAAAGTATAGTTTTTAGGGTTCCATAGTCAACAAGGAAAGGAATTCTTATAGTTTCGCTATGTCCGTCTGTCTGTCCGCAGCTTAGCTCAAAGACTCTTAGTACTAGAAAGCTGTAATTTGGCATGATTATACAGATTAGTTACGCCGATAAAGTGGTAAAATAAAATCTCGAAAAGTATTTTTTTAGGGTATCTCCTGTACACGTAAAGTGGGTATTTTTTTCCCTCGCTTACCGTATAGTGTGGTATGTCGTTGAATAGGTCTTTAAAACATATTGCGAGTTTGTTGCAAACACAGCCGTTTAGCTGGTAGACGGGGGGGACCCCGTCTACCAGCTAAACGGCTGTGTTTGGGAGTGTGAAAAAAATCACAGTAGTAGTGTATATAACGAAATTATATTCTCCTTTTCCCACATAATTCTGTCTTGTACTAGTCCGTGTTCGAGTTCTTTCGGTAGGAGTCAAGCTCGACCCGTCATCTTCGCCTTGCAAATACAGCCATTTTTGTTACTTTACTAGAAGCAAAACGAAATCTAGGGAGAAAATTACATATGATGATGGGATATTATTACATATTTATACTCACTTTGTTCTTTAGTACTCTTGCAGCCAGGCTGTGATAAGCCACCATTAGCGTAGAAGTCGATATGCCCGCAGGCTTCTAACTTCCCCTTCTCCAGTGCGTTCGTATGAAGGACATCAACGAACTTCGCGTCTCCTTTGTCCACTTTCTTTTTTGTGTCGGTGGTCACGAAAAGAGGCATAGCAGGGTCCAGTGCTGTGGAGTATTGTTATTGGAAGATTCCGTAAACTCTTACATACTTGGAGGATTTGGTTTGAGGAGCAGTTATGGCCCAGTCATGGTTCCGAACTGAGGCACTTCGCTTTGTGTAACTTATTTCATCAACTTTGCTCTCAAGAACGTGAAAGAAAACGTAGTGAAGAAACCAACATGTCCTAGAACCGAAAATGACTTCCACCAACACGCACTGAGCTCGCGTAGTGCATTAGCACCCTGTCGCAGAGAGGCCTGTTAGTCACAGGCCTCCGCAGTGTGCAGGCTGCAGCAGGCAGCAGTAGAAACTTCATGGAAGTGAATATGTAACATAAGTATATTGTGTTTTGTGTGAATGATATGTTTATGGCTGTGTAATTTTAGCTCACCGCACCTTAAAGAAGTTAATGGCAAACAGTCGCGCGAACACGTAGGTAATCTTTAAATTAGTAAGGTGCAATTGCAAAGTTGTCTATTATGTACTGTTGTTGTTGAAGAGAATCATTGCTAACAAAATAAATACAGGAGGCTACCTCCTGGTGGTTTGTATATTAAATCTGTTGAGCTGAAAACATTCATCTTGAAATAGTATATTTTATATTTACCAGAAATCCTTTCCAGCCTCCCGCTGGTGACGTAATCGCCGATAAACCCGGCCACCTGTCCTCCAAGACTGAATCCTATGATGTGGAATTGAGTGAGGTTGAAGCCATATTTCTGGACTAGCTCGTCGATCAGCTGAGCAGTACACATACCCACCAGCTCCGTATTACGGGCAGCCTCTATGTAGCAAGGCTCCCGGGCTATTGGGTTGTAGTCTATTGATATTATGTTGTAGTCACAGCATTTCATGTAAGCTGAAATTATTGTTACATATTTGTTATAATTTACGTCATCAGGTGTACACAAACGGACACACCTTTCATTGCGAAACAAAGTACTGTTCCCAAGGAAAACAACAATAACGTTATTATGATAATAGATGGCGCCACGTTTCTTTCGAATCATGATTGAATTACATTATTACAAGCAGAGTACAACCCGAATTGATTGTCAAATTCTAAATTAACGCGAGCGTAGCCGCAGGCAAAAGCTAGTGTGTAATTAAATTTAATAGTTTTTGATCAAGTACTGGCAGTTAATTTACTGAAAAATGTGTGTATTATGTAAAAAAGATAATCGGTGCAAAAATGCAGCTTGAAGTAAAATTAAAATACTTGACAATGTTGTTAAAGGAACATATGTGTAGGTCATTAATTAGTGGTATTTTTGCAATCAGTTTCCGAATAATCAGCATACTTTAAAAAACAATGTTTACCTGGTCTTATTTCTGTGTTCGGCGAGAAATCCTTATAGCCTGTATATCCATGGATTAGTATCTTAATAGGTGCGTTTTCTACCCAGGGTGCAGACTCGATGGACTTCTGATCCATAACCAGCAATTGATGCGGGTTGTCTTCATTTTGTCTGGTTAATGTAATTATAAAAGATTTATTATAATTATATGAATTATATGAAAACTCTTTTAATATTTTTGGTTCTATTCGAAAAGGAACACGTTATTTAGAAAAGTATCTTCAATATCACTTAAAAAAAATCGACTGATAAATACGAAAATTAAGGTTAAGAATAGAAGTAAAACATAGGTAGGTAACAAAAGACACGTCGTCGGTTTTCCCGGGGTTAGGGTGAGGTGTACATATATCTACACACCCACGTTTTAGTCTTATGTAAGAGGAGGGGAGTCTATCACCAAAAACGGAATGGGAAAACCCAATAAAACTATGCCCGACTTGGAAATCGAACCAAGGTCCTCGCACTTGTGGAAACTAGAGCAACGTAGCAAAGAGTCGATTAAAAACTGAAACCAATCGGGAGTTTTTTCCTCCCAGGGCCGGCTGGGAATTCCCCGTCCCCTCTATTTTCACTTTATAATTAGTCAAGAAACGTAAAAATTCAAAATGTATAGCAATTTTTTATCATTATAAACTGTTCGTGTTTTTTTAAAAAAAATCAAAGCCTTTTATTCAATTTTAAACGTCGGTAAATGTGTATATATCATGTTCGATTGCCAATATAGCTGATAAAGTGATAAAGTTTGCCGTTCCGGAAATTAAGTAAATCAGCAAGCGAAGCAATCTCTAAAACTTCTATAGATATTGGTTTTTTTTGTCAACTTATGCAGGATGCGAAGAGCGATCTCGTAAATTTTAGCACCCCGCCTTGAATAGGAAACAATCCTTTTAAACATTAAAACAAATCATATTTAACTTATTTTTTGTAATTATGCATTAAAGTTCTGTAATCATTAAAACAACTTAGCTGTTGGAGCGAGCGAAGCGAGCTAGAAAATTTTAACGTGCCGGATAGGTTTGTTTTTTTTCACTATGAGTACACCACGAAAATACGCCACTGCTTAGTTGTCCTTGTTTTTACAAATTAATTATCTGCTCTGATGACCATGACCTGACGCTGCCACCTGGCCCCGCTCGCTGCCTCCTGGATCCGTTCTGTGCGGCCCCCTGAAACGCGCCACCCGGGGCTATGGCCCCTTCCCCCCCCCACGCTACGCCACTGACCAAGTGGCATTAAACCAAGTAAGTAATAAAATGTTATAAAATGCCAATAAATTGACCACACTTTGTTTTTATTAAGAAATTCTGTAATATTATATGTTTGATAGGTTCTCGTAACTATGTAATTACATGGCAGGTGAGTTTACATGTTGGTATGATTTGGATTGATAGAAAATAGTTATCGACTTCTTTGAATAAGATGTTTTAGGTTTTTATCATTATCATTATCGTCCGCTTAACTTTTGAGCCTATTCTACAACATATAGTTCAATCGACAGTTATAATTGATAATTAAAATTGTACGGTGTGGATCAAGAAAGATAAATAGATCTGATCACAGTCATAGTCTTGAGGGAATCAGTAATACCACGGGTTTTTGTAATGAAAAAGACATTTCAAGTGATCTGATTGGTGTTGTCAATTTGTCAAAGTAGAAAACGTACGTTTGACATTTTGTCATTTACCAAATTGCTTTGCAAACCGTTCAGAAAATTCCCTTTACAAATTGTTGAGATTTTTGGAAGGAAAAGTATGCCTGAAAATTGGCCCAAACATTGATGACGGCATGTCGTTAGGTTGCCGAAAGCAATTTCATCTTACTGAACTGTAAGCTAATTAAGAAATATTAAAAGGCACAATTACCGACTTACCTAGTATAAAGCCAGAACGTTATGTTTTCATTGGGGCACTCCATCGGCGGTGCAATGCAATCAAAATTTGCATTAGTTGAACTAATACCTTCAAAAACACTTTATTATGTAGTACAAACACAATCTGGTGGATATGTCTAAGTTTCAGGGCAGGCCGGGTATTTATTCAGTAGCAGTTCATAGCCTAGATTTGTGTTGGAGTTACCTTAAATCAAGTAACTCGGACTGCTTTTTGTCTGTCTGTTTGTTTGTCTGTTACCTTTCACACCGTAACGGCTGAACGGGTTTGGATGTAATTTGGCTCACGAATAGACCATGACCTGGGTTAGGAATAATAAAAACATTGTTTTTCTGTTTTTGAAGATAACCAGGGACCTCGTTTTTTTTTTTCATAATACGTAAATTAGAAAGTAACGATTAACCTCTTTGTTTTTATCTCAGGATTAATTGTTTCTACTATCAGAAGGCTTAACCTTACCCTCATTTAATAAACTGCTTCTTATCCGTGTAAATTTAACTACTAACTTAATCCAAACATTTTTGATTTAAGGTGGAAGCGCCAGGGTATCCCGCGAAATTTAAATTTTCTTACGTTTTTTGCAGTTTACAGGTCAGTGTCCGGTTAGATGTTGATAAGATATGATCCGCGACCTAAAAAATATGGCTTTACGGAGTTATAGACATTAAACTCATCAATGCAACCCTATAAGTTCATATAATCCCATTGAATGACTTTTTCATGAAATAGTCATTAAATGAACTTAAGAGGGTTGTATTGGTGACTTTAATGATTATAATTCCGTACTTAACTACATACGTGTTACGGTCGCGAATCATATTTTGTTTTACATATAGCCTGAAACTGGCCTGCAAATTGCAAAAAACCTAAGATAAATTGAATTTCGCGGGCTACCCTGGCGCTTGCACCTTAACTAAAAAGAAGCGGCTCTATCGACACATAAAATTAATAAAAGTGTTATTAAGAATTTGCGCCATAGTAGAAATTTATTTTAAAATAATACTTTTTCACATGTAATTTGGATAGAAGACATTCAGTACCAAATTTTTTTACACGAAAACAAAACCGGATGGGTCTCTTGATGCCCAAGAACCGCATACTTCTAACTGGTTTTGGATAACTAAATATAAACGTGAATAAATTTAAGAATTTATAAATTAAACTGTAGGTGGATAAAATTATTTTCACGCATAAAATTGCATCTCGAAATCAATATATTTAATGGGAAAGATGTTTCAGATACAATCGTAAACTTTAATGAAAGGTGTAAACTGTAAGGAATGAATCGATTAAAATATTAAGTAAGTTCTAATTGTAAAGACTGGAGGAATTGATTTTATCACAATACTCACATATAAAAATGAAATTAATAAACAAAACTATGAAAACCATAGTGAAGATGTCGTAAGTAGATGTCAACTATCTTTCAGGGCTCTCTGACACACATTTATATATATAGAACTTGAGCGGTGTGTCTTTCACCCATTAGCGGCAAAACAGCTGATTAAAACAATGAAAACTGTGGACGTTCCAATCAGGCTTTTCGACAACTCGAGGTAAAGTTGGAACTAGACTGTGCTGTTAGAAACGTTGCATGGGCTTATCACCTAACTAAGTACTGGCGGCTAAATTTACTCAGCTGCAACAAGCGTATAATTTTTGATAATATTACAAAGACTAATACTGGTATCAGATCGATTATAAACCAAAAAAAAAACGAAACGTTCCGGTATGAGCACTTCATACATACATTCTACAAGAATTATATAAAATTAACATGAATCTGACATCACGATGGGCGTTGTATTCAAATCTTCCGTGTTGATAAATGTCATACTCAGAGACTTGTCACTCTGGCGGGACATGAGAGGGAAAGGATCTCACGTCCCAGCCGCCGCGGGAGACTCCCTGCCAACGTAGGCGCGGGCCTGTGGACGGTGAGTAATGGGCTAGCTCGCCGTCCGTCCGTCTTATGACTACAGGCCGTTTCGACGGCGCGTTCGTGTTCCACGCGCGCCTCCAAGAGATGTCAGCAAAAAGTAAGGGCCAACGCCTGCCGGGGCTGCGGGACTGTTCGAAAGAGATACCGCGACCCTGGAACATAAAGGGCAAAGAAGGAACAAGGATGGGTTTTAGTCAGTAAAAGTCTGACACTCCCTTCCACTCCGCCCAGAGTGGGAGGGGTCATTTGAAGATTTCCCATCCGAAAAAAAAAATTCTTGAAGACTCGTCTCACTCACTCCCATCAATGCGTTACGTTTTGAACGGTACCGCTTTATTACAGTAATTACATCACAGAAATCACCCTCGACTAACGCCTGATCGATTAAGTGTGACAGGCATCATCTGCGCTTGATTAAATTTAAAAACACAGTTCAAATTGCCAATAACTTTAAAATTTGTTTTTGAGTTGTTGTTTTTATTTGAATTCAGTATGTAAACATTATTTACGAACTACAAATTGATCTAAATTATCAATATAAATATGTGCAAATATCAAAATGGGAAAAGAATTACAGGGCGTCAAAAGATTCGTCCACATCTCTGTCAATGGGAAAAGTGCCCTGAAGGCTGGCAGCACTGCCACGTTGGATGGCAATGCTGATTATTTGGTAAAAAAAAAGCCCGCCCGTTGGTCACGTGAATCGACCGACCAACCGTTTTTTGGGACAAGCCCGCTTCACTCCCAAAGCACTGAAACTCCTGAAAACCAGAATCAACTGTGGGGACTACCAGAAAAGAGCCGAGACAATGAAGCTCGACGAAGTCCCAATGAAACAATTTAACTGTCTTGGATCCAACAACGAAATTAATCAGAGAAGTAAAGCGGAGGAGTAGGACCAACCGTGTGGCGATATCGGCTCAAACACGTATCTATCAATTAAGTTATTGTATTTGCGCCTTTTGAGGTTTTCAGCTCAAGCAGCAGCCGCCCCAGTGCTACCGTGAGGGAAGATGGGATGGCGCAAGGGTGTCGACGCAAGTTGCATCCCACACCAAAGGCCGACCCATCTTCCATGGCATTATGGTGCTGCTAAGTGTTCTTTAATATAATTTCATTTTAGTAGTAGAAAATTGTAAAATCAAAAAACGACTCCTCCGCACTATTGTTCCAAATTATTATGTAAATGACATTGAAATTGTCGTAAGGGAACAAGCGTGCATTATCATCTTATCTGCGTTTGGTGTATTTTCCTGTGTTTTCTTTATACCTAATTTACTGTTGAAAAATGCGTTGATAGTGAATTAAGGGCATTCTTGTATTTGGTTTACATATTGTTTGTTTTTCCGTACAGAATCATAAACTGCCGTGTTTTTGTGTTTGAAGGCACTACCGGGGCAATACCATCATCAATATTTGTTTTAACGTGGATTTTGTTTGCTGTACGTGAAGTATGACTTCAAGTTCAGTTGACTCTGTAGCCACCCGAAGTGTGGGTTTGGGTCCGGTTGATGGCAATAGGCACGCCGCCCTTAACATAGGATATAAACATAGCTGGCGAAATGTGGCTGTTCACTTTGGGAAGAAACAGCCGTTATGTCATATTATAATATAAAAGTATGTACAGTCACGAGCACCAATATGTATACATTTTCCTGAAATGAAAAGCAATTTTCGCGAGAAATAACGATTGTAACTTGGAGATAGGATCTTTTTTCATAAAAATATGAGTTCCAGCATACTATGTTCGTAACAACATGAAATTTTAATGAGCACAGATGAGCACATGAGAAAAACACTTTTAAAAGTTGTTAAGTGTATACATATTGGTGCTCGTGACTGTACGAGAGATTTAGTGATTTATTTGATTGCTACCATGTTTTATATTTCAATTTTATATCTTTTGGTGACCATTCCTAATCGCTACACGATGTGATTTCCTACGAGTTTTAATTCTTGCATGAGATAAGACGTATGAAATTGAACAGCTCGTTGAAGATTGCGGCCGACTTTGAAACATAGTTGGTATAGAGGTTCGTTGTTATCACATTCAGGTTCAGAAGGAGCCTCGGATCTGGCATGCGGAGACTCCATCTGGCTCGGTTTGAAAAGGACGATCTATCTTTGTGTACTGTGTAACC
Organism: Noctua pronuba; assembly: GCA_905220335.1. Classification (NCBI taxonomy): domain Eukaryota; kingdom Metazoa; phylum Arthropoda; class Insecta; order Lepidoptera; family Noctuidae; genus Noctua; species Noctua pronuba. Next base: position 10,130,382 of record LR999903.1, on the reverse strand, counting down.
AAGTGCTACTTCTCTTCTATGCTTATCATCTATATATCTTTCGTTCTGCTCCGCTTTCATGAAAAGCCTCTCTGTCAATAGGTATATAGGATAGTACGATAAAATAAAGTAATAGGTGTTATGTGTATATTATGTGTATTTAAAAAAAATGTAATTGTATATCTCTGTACTTATAATAATATTGTAGTGAAGCCGTAAGCTGTTGTTGGGGTTAAATTAATAAAAGAAATTTAATTTAAATTATGTTTTATTTATGAAATCAGTCAGTTATTTAAAATTATTTAAAGTCATTTGGCACTTTACTAAATAATATGGCGATAATAACGGGAATGAACGCTCTGACTGTTTACATTTCCGTCTAAATGACAAACTGACAACAAACATTTATATGAATATGTGTACATACAAACATTATCACATGGATTTATTTGATTCCATTAAATAAGCGTATTTATATTATTTACAAGAGACAGTTACACATTATTTATTAGTCAGTCAGAGCTCCAACAATTTTGTGTTACAATTTGAACCTAACATAATTCACTGTTACCTACATATTTACACAAAAATTATTTGTATCCGGATATAATTATATTTACAATATTTATGTACAATGAGGTTTTACATGTTGAAGCTGTAATAAACCAATAAGGAATTGGACATAACGTTATAGTTGTCCCTATTTTGAGCAAGTGACAGGATGTTTTTTTACCACACATTTATTGGTTTAAGATTTATCAATGTGTTTTATTACCAGCTTCAAACGACGATAAACAACACCGTCTATCATAATAATTATTCATGTGCCTTGGTTACATCTTGTGTTAAACATTTTTAGATACAGAAATTGATGATCTCTATTGACGCCGAAAGTTAACAAGGATGTCAAGATATTTACGCTGCGAATAAGTTTTGCACAAGTTATATCCAAGACATGCTCATCTAATTATGAAATCATATAAACAATATATGGCAAGAAAATATAGAGACCTTGATACAAGATCACAACAATTATTTTACACAATCTTAAAACAAATGCAATTTAGTTTTATTTACAGTCTTAATCTATACTAACACTTTAAACGTATTCTTCTGATGGTTTCGGGGTACCATTCTGCAGTCTTAGCGACGAAGACATTCTCCCATTCACAGAATCAGGTAATTCAGCTATATCCTTGAATACATCGATCATGCTTTCAAAATTCGGTCCCCAGTTGAACAGGTCGAGAGCAGCGGGGCCCCAGCCCAGTGCTGCTGATGCGGGAGAACCATTCGCTTGCCGGTACAGGGCTGAACTAACATGAGGGGCTAAATCATCATCAGATGCGACTAGAGTGCTTAACGAGCCACGGAACGAGGAATCGAAGCTTTCATAAGGTGGTGGCAAAATAGGTTTTTTAGGATTACTTCCACTGCTAACATTCTGTCTTCTAACATCCTCTAACTTATCTGCGTTTATACTATTGTTGTCATATTCTATTTCGGAGCAAGTAAAGCTATCATTTCCACTTTCATCGTCTGAGCCGGTAGAACTTCTGTTATCGTCTGGAGGCGAGTGATGTCTGTGCGACATGTGGTGACCGACTCCTCCTCCTCGAGGTGCTTCGCTTGAGCTTGATACTGCATCTAATGTGGACACCAAACTGGATGTCCGTTGTCTTGCGTTCATTCTTTCTATTTCTTCTGCTGTTAGTCCCACTGCGCCAGAACCAACAGACACTACTTGTGGAACTTGTGGCGGAGCGCTGGGTGTTTTCCTCCCTGCTGACGAACTTTGCCCACTTAGTTGTGACATGACGGGGCTATTCAGACTTCGTTCACTGTTACTATGCAAAGCATCTTTGCCAACGCCACCCGAACTAGACGTAGTGGCTAACAAAGCACTCTGCAGCGGTTTTCCAGATATATCATGAAGGGTTAATATTCTAGGTTGCTGACTGAGCTCACTGCTTGGAGATAATCGCGCTAATGGTGTTGTTTGATGTTGTCTCGGTTGTGGCGGAGGCTGTGCAGCCTGTGGTACTCGAGACGGGTACCCACTCGGATGATGAGGAGAATGGCGATGTTGCGGGGTTTGATGCTTATGGTGGTAGCCTGCGATGGGCGGTGGAGTAGCTTTGTATTTGCGAACACCTGCTGCTTCTCGGAATCCTTTATAATGATAAACAATGTCTATGTCAGATGGTGCAATTGAGCTGGCGTTTTCAAGATCATAGTGTTCTGGCACTTCTGAATTTAAATCCATACCACTAGGGTGATCATGAGTGTGGTGCGAGGTATTTGTAGACGGTGGCGGTGGTGGGTGGTGATCTTCCCGAAGGGCTGGACTTTTTCCAACAACTTCACGCTCTATAATATCTGGGCGTTGTGGTCTCGGTGGATCAATGTTCATTATTTCTCTGTCTTTGTACTTCTTGGATAACAATTCGGGACCAACAATATGGCCGACATTACGTGTTATATCGGCATTTTCTGACATGTAACTATTGAGGCTCGTGTCGTTATTGTGAAGATTTCTATTCATTATGCTGTCATTCGTACCTGCTATAAGATTTGGTGCGTTTAACATTGCAGGCCCTCCGTTTTGCTTGGAGTGTACAAGATTGCCTTTACTAGCAGATCCGTTTCCTTTTTCTTTCTTTTGCTTACGAAGGCGATAAAAGATTATTGAGACTGAGATTGCGACTAACAGAATGACGAAGAACACTATTACTAGGGTTATGCCAATACGCAGTGGATGGTTTTGCGCTGCACCTACACCAAAGGCACTATGACAGCCGTTTAATATTTTACCTCTATGAATTGTTTCTTTGAATATGCTGCCGTTTCCACTGAATGGTTGAAGTTCGCTGTTAATCGAAAAATTAGCCAAGCATCCTTCAAACTTGTTTTGGCTAGCTGTTGTTATCCATTCATTTTGAACTCCCCCAATTGATATTACAGTTAGATAGGGATCCAGGAAGTCGTGAACACCAGCGGAGTCAAGTTCTTCGCCAACATTTTTGTTATCTACAAGCAGGCGTATACTTCTACCAACTGACACTAGAGTAATGTTGTGCCAGTTACCATCGGAAACATCACTCTGCTCTGATTGGCTCATATTAACTACGGTGTTCTGTTTTGATGTGTAGCAAACTTTTCCTTCCAGTAGTTCAATCAAAGTGTAGTATTTGTCAGTTGCTGAGTAAAATAAGACACCGTCTTTTCTGTGAGTTCTAAAGAAGAACGATAAACTTTTCGCTGGACTGTTGACTTTAGGAATAACTTTGCCAGAAGATTTGCTGTTCTTCTTTGACCAACCTGTATTGCCTCCGTAAAATGTTTCCAACAATTGCATTCTTCTATGCTTTTCAGATATTGTGTAAGTAATAAATCCATTTTCAGCCACCGAAATTGATTGTAGTGAAAGACCACAGTCAGGAGATATTAAGTCACCTCTGCACTTGCACAAATTAGCTCTCCATCTATCCAAACATTTTCCTGAGCCACAAACATCTTTCTTGAAACATGCGCCCCCTTCTGAGCGTTCACACTTTGGTTCCACGCTTCGTGCCTTTATAGGGTTGGTAAGGTTTAGCATTCGTCCGTTTATGGTAATACTGTGCATACACCCAACGAAGTCATCAGAATGAATTTGTCCCGGACGTTCTAGGACTGGGTCCGCTTTATGAAGACCACCGATGAGCAGAGGTTCGTTGTTGAAGTTCAATGTTCTGAAAATAAGATAAAGAAAATCTTGTTTACATGTCCATCCAATCATAAAGTTGACTATCTACAATGTATGTGATGAGTTGTATTTATATACATATTATTATAAAAGAATTAAAGTAATTGAATCTTATTACGCGACTAAAGTACGTAGTGGGTTGACTATGTAGGCTTATACAAAGGTCTGTATTATGATCAACAGTCTACAGCAGTACACTGCTTTATATATTTGATCTAATTTGCATAGCAATGAACTCTGTTTTCGACCGCTCTTTTCCTACAGCTAGCCTGCGAACATCGTACCGCCTAGCTTTAGGATGTTGAAAAGTATTATTCGAAAAACCTAAGGCAATCCTGAGATTCGAACTCAAATTCGCCTGTAATGCTACTTGCAAGTAGTATAATTTAAATTAGTGCGTACCCTGCTTGTCCAGTATCGTCGTCGTAACATGAATCATCGCCAGGATCGCATTCGGTGCAGACGTCTCCATGATCAGTGCATGTGGCCACACTCAATGAAATCACTCGGCCATTTCTTGTAGCTGTTAGTTTGTACCAGTTTCCGTCAGCTAGGTTCTTCTTAGAATTCATTATGGCGACAGAAGTAATGGATGTTCTAGCTCCGCCAAATGAAAACACTGGCTTTCCTCCTAATAACTCAATTGCTATAAAATCTGATCTGCCGCCGGTCTGGCCACCAAAGTTATATAGCAGTAAAGCATCCGGCTTTGTGGTGGCAAAAATTATGGTTATGTCGTTGGTTGATGCATCAAGAGATGGGAATTGCATGTAAGATAGTTCGCCAAATCCAAAAGTAGTACTTTCACAATGTGTTCCGTAGCGACCATTTGTGCAGCTGCATTTGTAACCTGGTTTTAGACTGATGCATATCCCTCCGTGCATGCACGGATTAGGTCGGCAGGAGTCAACTAAAGCTTCACAGTGATTACCACGATAGCCAGGGCGGCACAAGCAGAAGAATGAATTCCTATCGGCACTTTCTTTACAGGAACCTCCATTCTTGCACGGGTTACTGCTGCATACGTCATCTCTTTCCATTTCACAAGTTTTACCATCTCTGCGAGCTGGACATGTGCATGTAAAATCGTGACCCTGTTTACGACATATACCTCCAAAGCGACAAGGATTTGGTGAGCAGGGATCTTGACGCTTTTCACAATTGCCTCCAATAAATCCATCTGTACAGTGGCAAGTATATTCGTGTCTGACCAATGGCGAAGACAAAATGAGAGAAGGGCTTTCTATTATTTTTGTATCATCCAAAACTCGGATTGAATCTGTACAAAGGCCATCATTTTTGCATTGTTGAGAAGCACACGGGAAATAAGCTACTATTATTTGGCTCTTTAATAACTTAGTCATTTGGAACTCTTTAGCTTTCAGATACTTTTCAGTCATTTCCCTTTTCCAAATTGAATGATTACTTTTTGTCGCTATTGTCAAATCCAAATGACCTTCAACTTCATTGATGCTGTACAAGTAAATACTTTCATTGCTTTTCAGACTTTCTTTTAGTAATTCGAGTAAGCTCCGGTAGTAATGAGTTAAAAAGTCTGATGCAGTCATGTTTAAAATTCTCAAAGTAATAGATTGCTCGACGGTATTATTGTCAAAGGAAAAATATTCTACACTTATTGAAGATAGAACGTCTCTATGAACTCCGTCATTTCCTGAAACCGTGAACGAATATCCTTGTCCAGGTTTAACCGCGTTAGTGTGCAAGTTGCATCCAGATCGAATATTGAGAAGCGACAGTGTATTTTCGGATGTTGACTCTTTGATAATCTTGCATCTGTAATCTCCTACGATATCAGGATCGTTTGGTTTCACATCGGCAATTTTGCCACGTGGAACTTTATTGTTGAAAGCGTAAACAATAACGTGAGCGGATCTTGGTGTTGGTGGATTGTCGTTTCTGTCCAATACTTTTATAAATATGGTGTAGTTGGATTTCATAACTGGATTGCCACTGTCTTCAATTTGTATCATAACTTCAAGAGTGGGTGTTTCTTCTCTGTCAATTTTCTTTGTTGTTAAAAGCACACCTGTATGCTTGTGAACTTTTACATAGCTTTGATGCTTTCCACCAACAATAGCATACGAGAATGGTGCTCCGTTGGGTGGTAAATCTGGGTCATTAGCGGAAAGCGTTGCAATGCTAGTGTTGGGAGGCTCATTCTCGTAAACAGAACCTTCAAACCCAGCAGCATCGAATATGGGTCCATTGTCATTGATGTCTGACAAAGTTATTTTAACGGTAGCGGTACCAGTTTGCGGTGGAATGCCTGTATCAATGGCACCAACAATCAATGAATACATTGGCAGGGTTTCTCTGTCTAATTGGCGAACTACTTCAATTTCCCCAGTTTGTGGATCTATTTTGAAGTCCTGGTTTGTATTGCCACCAAGTATCGAGAAACTGAACTGATTATTCTGTGGCCGCACGTCTTTATCCACTGCTTTTACTTGTATAACTTCTTGTCCAATACTAGCACCCTCCGATACTGTAGCCTCGTAATAATGGCGCAAGAATTCTGGTGGATCATTACCATCTTGAATAGAAATAATAACTTGTGCTTCATCAGTATCATTACCACGTATACCACCGGAATTTTTCGCAAGGACTGTTAACACCACTCTGTTTTGTGTTTCTCTGTCTAAATAGCGAGCCACTCGAATAACACCAGTTTGTGAATTAATACTAAAGCCTTTATCGTTACTTGAACCCACAAAAAGATAGTATATAATACCGTCATCTCCACTGTCTTGATCAGTAGCTTGAATAACACCAACATTTGCTCCAACTTCGGCAGATTCTGATACATCAAAGTGAAACACGGGCTGTTTGAATTTAGGATAATATTCATTCACTCCCGTTATGTGAACAATCACTTGTGTTGTGTTCCGCATGATTGAATCAGGATTTTCAGCTCTGATTTCCAAAGTGTAAAGTCTCTTTTCTTCATAATCGAATACTTCTTTGGAGAATATTTCACCTGTATTAACATCTACGTGGAATAATGACGCCATATCATTGTTTATAAAGTATTTAATTATAGCGTTCTTCGGTGAATCTATATCAACTGCTGTAACTTTGTATATAAAACTATTTACTGGAGAGTTTTCTGGTAAATATGCAATATATTTTGTTTGGTTGAATTGCGGAGCGTTGTCATTGATGTCGGTCAAAATAATTGTCAGCGTAGCAATGGCTTCTTTAGACTTGAAGCCAAGATCTTTTGCAGTTATATTCAATCTATATTCTTGGATAGTGTCGAAATCAAGAGGGCGCAAAATACTTATAGCTCCTGATATTGGGTGGATCTGGAACTCCTGCCCTGCATTCCCAGATGAAATAGAATATCGCACGATACCATTCGGACCGTCATCTTCATCGCTTGCTTTTACTGTTAAAATGGGTGCGCCTACTGGTTCGTTTTCGGGTACAATTACTTGATAGCTCAATGCTGTGAATTTGGGGCTATAGATGTTTTCACCAGTCACAACAAATATTACTGTCGTTTCATCAGACTGTGGAGGAACTCCACGATCAACTGCTTTTATTTTGAGTTCATAGTACTGGCCTAGGTAGTAGAACTGTTTACTCACAATTATCCAACCACTTTTTTTGTCAATGGTTAGATACGCAGTGCCATTTCCACCTGACACATAATATTCTACTTCTGCATTTATTCCAAAATCTAGATTGTCTTCAGCTGTCAGTTTTATAATTCTTTCTCCTGAAGTGGCGTCTTTTGGTACCGGTACAAACTTTTCATGATCCTTGAATTTTGGCGCATTATTGTTAGCGTCGACTACATTGATTGTTACTAAACATTCAGATGACATAGGGGGCTTTCCATTATCCGTAGCAACAACAATAACGGAATAAGTATTTTCTGGCGATGAATTAATTGATGTTCTTTTGTAATTCATCTTGAATTTACTAAGTATCTCTCCTGTTGCGGGATCTATCGAGAATAAATCAGATGGTTGTTGCAATGAATATGATATTATTGAGTTGGGACCTTGTTTGTCCCTGTCAGTAGCAATAACCTGACCAACAAAACTGTTTTTCTGTTGTAATTCTGGGAAATTGAAACTGTAGTACGAATATTCAAACTCTGGTGCATTATCATTTTGATCCTGTATTGTGATGGTCAATGGCGTTTCCGATCGCCAAGCTCCATCAGTTGCTGCTACTTTGAGAATGTACTCATCTTGTAATTCTCTATCAAGCGGTCGGGCAACTGTAACGTTACCACTTATTGGATCTATTATAAACTTTTGGCCTGGATTTTCAACAAAATTATACGTAGCATTCGCGTTTGGACCAGAGTCTAGATCAGAACTCGTAACTCTTATCACAAACGATCCAATTTCCGCATTTTCTGTTACGTTTACACTGAAAAGTCGAGTAAACCTTGGTGGGTTATCATTTTTATCTAAAACGGTCACGATAACTGTCGAAGTTCCTATGAGTTGAGGTACTCCATGATCCACCGCTTCTACAATCAATTCATAAAATGGAATAGACTCTCTATCCAAAGCAATGTTTGTATAAATTTCTCCAATTTCTGTATCGATCCTAAATGTTTCGTCGTAGTCATTGACCAGTTTAAAAGATATTCTGCCATTTTCATTTGAATCATCGTCATGTGCATCAATTTTAATTACCAACTGAGGCGGATATTCTTCTTCTAATACAGTTGCATTGTATAAAGCGCTTTCAATCACAGGAGGATTATCATTTGCGTCCGTTACTTTGATCTCTATTTCAATAAATGATTTTAGTGGAGGATTGTCAGAATCCCTTACTTCAAACCAGACTTCGTATAGAGGCATCGTCTCATAATCAAGCCCTTTTCCTGTAATGAATACTTCACCACTCATTGGTTCTACTCTCAAGGCATCACCAACATTTCCTCCTGCAATACCGTATTGCAGAAGTCCAGTTGGGCCCTTCTTCGGAGATGTTGCTGATAATCTTGTCACCAAAACACCTTCTGGTGTATCTTCCGAAAAAGTAAAAGTCAATTTATTTGTAACAGTAAACTTTGGAAAATTCTTCACTGACTTTGGAATTAGAATCAATTCTGCTGTGCTCTGTTTTGGGATTTCACCACTATCTGTTGCTATTATTAGTAGATTGAAAGTGGATCCATTTTTATCCTTATACTTCATTAGATTTTCATTGGCTTTTATAACTCCTGTTTCTTTATTTATAACAAATAAGTTTTCGTGTTCACCTTTTAGATCGTAGACTATTTTTTTGTTAAGTCCAATATCATTATCACTGGCTTTTACTCCAAAAACAAAATCGCCTTTGACGGTCCGATCAGAAATGTGAGCTTCATATACCGGATGAGCAAATGTAGGTGTATTATCATTCTCATCTTCAACTATTATTGTAAGATTGGCAGTAGCAGTTCTTGGGTCAGTGGTTGATGAATCTTGCGCCATTATAATCAGATAGTAAACATCCCAATCTTCTCTGTCTAATGTTGCATTTGTTGAAATAACGCCTGTAGCAGAATCTATCTGGAATCTTTCCGATTTGTCACCTAGAAGACTGTATCTTATCTTCGCATTGTTGCCAACATCCTTATCTGTTGCTTTCGGTCGGAGGATCACAGTTCCAGACGGTAAATTTTCTTTTACGTTGGTTCTATAACTTTGCCTTTCAAAGTCTGGACTGTTGTCATTTACATCTTGTACCACAATTTTCACTGTTCCTGATCCAGTAAGAGGAGGTGACCCTGTAAATAAAAAACTTCATCAGCAACAAGCTTTAAAACGAAGTCATTTTTCGCAGCCGAGTAATTAGATTGAGAAGTACGTTTCTGTGCTAACTCTTTATTAATAAATATTACCTCAAGACCACACACAACTCACAGACATAAATGTTTCAGAGATTACTAAAATATTTGATAATATACGTGTGTTTATATCCAGAACTCTGCGAATTGCTGACTAACTACATTTTATAGCTGCGTAACTTACCGGTATCCATTGCCACGAGTGCTAGGGTGTATTCATCCTGTGCTTCACGATCTAATGTTCTTAACAAGGAAATTTGCCCAGACGAAGCATTTATTTTGAAAAGATCCGCATCGCCTTCCTTTATGAAATAGCGGACTTGATTATTAAATGGAGGTGAATCAGCGTCATAAGCATGAATTGTTATTATGTACCCGCCGTTGGGAGGAATTACATTTTCCATTACGTACGCTAAGTACGGTGAATCAAGGAACGTGGGTGGGTTATCGTTTATGTCTTGAATTGAAATAGATAATTCAGCCGTATCGAATCTGACATCGTCTTTAGCACAATCCTCGGCTCTTATTGTTAGCAGGTAACGGGATTTTCTTTCAAAGTTGAGATTTTTAGCAACTCTGACAATACCAGTGTCTTCACTGATACTGAAATCTCTATTTTCATCGCCTGAAGCAATTGCATATCTCACTCTTCCATTTGCACCTTCATCTATATCGGTAGCAGAAACCTGTAAATTAATTAAGAATATAATTAGTTTTTTGTTATATTAAGTACCTACTTACTGTTTTTTATTTGACTATCAAATTGTAGTTCATTTGTAAACTATTTCATATGTAGCTGTTCTTGATCATACTTTTTTTTTTTTTTTTACGGATGGGAAATCATCAAATGACTTCTCCCGCTCTGGGTGGAGTGGGAGGGAGTGTCAGACTCTTACTGACTAAAACCCATCCATGTTCCTTCATTGCCCTTTGTGTTCCAGGGCCACGGTATCTCTTTCGAACAGTCCCGCAGCCCCGGCAGGCATCGGCCCTTGCGGGCCCCTTCCTGGTTGCTGACATCTCTTTGAGGCGCGCGTGGAACACGAACGCGCCGTCGACACGGCCTGTCGTCATAAGACGAACGGACGGTGAGCTAACCCATTACTCACCGTCCACAGGCCCGCGCCTACGGTGGCCGGGAGCCACCACGTGGCCCCCGACGCCCGGTGCTTCGCCCGCGGCGGCTGGGACGTGAGATTCTCTCCCTCTCACGTCCCGCCACCTCCTTCGCTAGCATGACTGCTTCGCAGAAAGAGGTGACGGCTTCCCATTCCCTCTCGCTCCGGACCATGGCCTGAACCAGGGCCGGGATTCTTGATCATACTCACTTGTAAGACGCTAGCTCCAATGCTTGCATTTTCTGGAACCGAAGCACTGTACTGCTTCGGATCAAATACTGGACTGTTATCGTTCTCATCCAAAATATTTATTTTTATTTTGGACTTGGTCACATTGGGTGGATCACCTCTGTCCTTTGCTGTGACAGTAATCGTATAACTAGCCTTTAGTTCTCTGTCAAGTTTCCCTGTTGCTCGTAATATACCATCAACATTTCCCAAAGAAAAGAAACCGTTAATTTCTGGATCTGGAGTCATAAAATATTCGACATATCCATTTCTTCCTTCATCTTTATCGACAGCTTTTATTGTCATTACGACTGTATTCAGTGGAATATTTTCGGACACTGTTGTTATATTGGGTGTAACAAACTCAGGTGCCATGTCATTGACATCCTTTAGTTGTATCGTAACCTGTAACAATAAAACAGTGCCATAAAAGTGTGTGAAAACGAAACATACAAACATAATAAAAATCAGATAAATGAAACTAAAATCTTCTCAGTTGGGAGGCTTTTTCGAATCAATGGAATATAAAAGTGGCCGGATGTAGCATCAATTGAATTTTATTATGTTTTTTGAAAACAACATCTCACATTTCTAAGAAAGTTAATACAAGGAAAATAATAAAGCAAAGCGCGTCCTATGCTTCCGTCTGCCCTCATCAGGAGCATATTGTGGAATCCAACAATAGACGCACTTAACAATGGCTCGTAATGAACGTGATTTTTAAGGGCTTGGAATATAACATTTAAGTTAGTTAAATTAGTAATAGTTTCAGATCTATGTTTGCGACTACTTAATAAATGGTAAACGACTTTATTCATTTGAAATGGAATTTAAATTAAATATATTATTTGGCAGGATAGCATAGCAAGCCGAACAGTGTTAATTATTTATTCAAATCTTTTGTCTAAAAAATAACATAGGTAACATAGGTATACATACATATCTAGTAAGAGCTTTCTAAAAGTGACACGACCCTGTTAAGGTAAATAAGGCGTCCCACTCCCATGTAAACACGAAGTAAGCTATTCGAAAGTAAACGTTAGAACTTAACTTAAAAAATATGGTAATAAGAATGTGCGAGACAACGCTTTTATAAATTGCTCGTATCCACTTGATCGATGGGAGGTTTTATGGTAAACATTTCACAAGAACACTTTCATGCGAGTACATTCAGATTTTAGATGAACAAGTTGCAATACAAGCATTTTATGAATTAAAGTAAGACATAGTTGCGTTCTCCTAATAAAACCACGAGAACCAGAATGTAGTAAACAGGTTGAAAACATAACATAATTATGTATAGGTATCTACATAACAGAACACGGAGACGCCTCGCCGGCCGCTACCAGAGGCGACATTGTCAATGCTTTTCATAAAGACCAAGTGACACCTTCTGCCACAGTGCGAGTAAGCGGTGGTACCGTACCGTGGCATACAGAGACTGACTGCCTTGAAGGCGACCCTTGACAGAAGTTCTGCTCAAAAAACGATTTCGACGGCAAGAATTTTATCAGTACCCACTGCCGCCTTTAGACGCTGCCGGTGTCATCCAAGTCGAGGATCCAAAGCTAACAAAAAAAATGATACACCCTTACTCTAATAAATATCATTGTTCTTACCTGTACAGTTGAAGACAGTTGGGGCTCAGGAGGCTTAGCCATATCTTTAGCGGTGACAACGAGGTTGTAGATCGGCAGAGTCTCTCTGTCCAAGAGCCTCGCGGTGTAAATTGTACCGTTCTCAGCTATACTGAAGTCTTGGCCGTCGTCACCTGAGCTAATGCTGTATGTCACTTTGCCGTTTAGACCTGCAAGTTGCATGAAAATGATTTTAATGTAGGTGTGTGGTCCATTTGTGTCCCAATGGCTCACCTTGGCTTTGAATTTACCTGTATTAGTCCTATGATTGCATTAAAGTAAACAAAATAGTGATTTAATAATTTTCATATTTGTGTTGTACACATTTAAAACGTTATTACTACTATGTATTTATTTACCTGAATCCAAATCAGTAGCGCTTATGGTGACTACTGAAGAACCAATGGGGACATCCTCCAAGATCTCGTTGGAAAAGCTCATGGGGTCAAATATTGGTGCATTGTCGTTGAGGTCAATCACGTTGACGTAAACAGTGACAGTGCCAGACAAAGAGGGGTGGCCATTGTCCTGCGCCTGCGCTACCAATATGTAGTGTTGAGTCTGAAACAAATGATTACAATATTTAATAAATACAAAGTAATTATTCTTACAGCTATAATATTATGTCAACCTTATAAATGGAAATCTATTAATTTTGAGTGTGCTATTAATTAAAATCCCGTTATGATCATAACGTTAAACCATGAAACCTTAAAAAGTACAAGATTGTCCACGAAATAACGTCGTAAGTGATCATCACGAAAACCTGGACTCAAAAACAACGCATTACACGAAGTACGACGGTAACATTTTACGAATGACGGCGGCATTCAGATTTTCCATATAATAGGACACCGAAGCTTCCCAGCTATGACAAGCTCCCTCATTCGCGGATCGTGGAGCGAGATGGCGATTTAAAAAACAAGTAGTGGTCGCGGAATCCGGCCCGGGGATGTTTTGCGGACGGCCGCTTTGTCAGACATTGTTCGAGCCTTAATTTCGATGGCGGATCGAGCGGGCAAATGCCGAATATGATGCGCGACGCGAAAAAACTGTACCGGGATGAAATTAGCAGCTCTCTAGCGGGGTACGCGGAATTGGCGGGCGGTCGAGAGAACGAATGTACCCAGCGAATTGTTTTTACTAATTAACAGGGCCGGCCGACTTGATGAGTCCAGTGCGGCGCGGATGGATCGCGAACACCGCCCTTATGTACTGCGCCGGAGACACGTCGCCGAGCACATACACACACAGCACGTAACGAGAAGATAATTTTTAAAAACAATGGAACGAGTTTCTTTTGGCTCCAGACTGAAAAAGTGTCTGCTACATTGTTGATGTTACGGGGTCTCCGCGGGAGCTAAGTAGGCTACCTAGTGACTGACATCGCGGACCTGCTGACATATTATTTATTTGTATTCTGTAATGTATGGGGTTCTGTTTAAATAATATTTAAATATTTTGAGAGTAAAGTTTTGTTTAACCTACTTTACTTTTGCTAAAAACGGATATGCCTGAAACTTTACCCACTGAGCAAGTGTACCGTTCGAAACGGTACACATAAAAATCGGCCAAGACCGGGACAAAGATGCATAATATTTAGGTACTTATACTTTAACAACTTTCCTAAGATTAATGAACAAGTTTTTAAATTACAGCCTACAACAATTAAATTCATCGATCTACGTAGTAAATATTTGTTTGAAGCGCTTTAGAAATATTGCACATAAATACAAGATCCTACCCCTCCTACCTAATATCGAAAAATTACAAAACGACCTCTGATTTATGTCCATAGAAAATTTAACGACTTGTTTGTCATTTTACTACAGCATTGATGAGCACAATAAGGCGGTTGCGACGACTTGCCGCAAAAACATGTTAAATAGGCTTTATGCTGGGCTTGTGAAAACAAAAAAAAACTTGGTGCATATAGCATACTCGTAAGTTTAAGGCGTACTTCCCTTTGTTCAATCACGGAGTTTTTTATGATTGTTCAGTTAACATGGAAATGTTAAAGAATGCGATAGCTGCCGACTTTTGAGTTTAACTTCTACTTTAAAAACGGCTTTTTGGGTTGGTTTTACAACTTTAAAATTAATGCTATAGCACTGATATTTTATTGGTTGTTGTTTATGTTATTTCTGATTCGCAGTACAAAGCTGCTGAACAATAATAGATGATTAGATACTTATAAAAGCTCGAGCAGCGACAAAATATTTCACGAAAAGGTTTTACCGTTATATCGATATCAAGTTTTTCCGATTTCAACCTTCCACACAAACTCATTAACCATAGATAAATTTTCCTTTGTACTACGTGTCGTTTCGCTTGAACAAAGTATCCCTACAATCATTGTTAGGCTTGGAAAAGCGCTTCATTTGCACTTTTGCTGACACGTTTGTGTCAGGTTTGAATCGGTAGAATTATTCAGTTTTCGCAAAAAATATATATAATTAGTGAGAAAACCAATCCCGCTCATCAAAAACCAGACAATATCTTGTTATAACGAATCATATGAGAAAACCATAATATTAAATTGTGCTTGATCATCCACTGTGCCTTATTGTGCAATTATTTAATTCAAAGTTGTGAATTTTCAGGGATATTCATAATGTACCTTTCACTCAGAGCCAGAAAATTATGTCTCTACCTATGTAAACTGCTGATCCATATCAGGTAAATGATGTAAGTAAATTACTTAATTACGATTTTAGAACGTCCAAATTACACTGATATTAATATGTACAATAATTCTGTGGTATAAAGTAAGGCAACATTATTATCGGGCACATCAGTGGATTGGCTTCATATTAAATACCTACCTACCTAGCCTGAAGGCAATATTGTCCTCCGTTCTTAAATTGCGTATATTATCTACAACATGCAATATTTTTCATGGTCCATAATAAATTTTACTCAGTCCTGTCTTATTTTTGCGAAAAGACATTAATGTCCGGTGTATATCATGTCCGTACACTACTGGTATGAAGATTATCATGCAGATAAACTGATAAATGTGGAATAGCTTATCATAAATTAAGAGAAAACAAAAAAAAAAATGGGGAATTTATTTATAATTAGCCGCCAGTAGCTTTATGTGAATAGGTTTAAATACGAAAAACTCACGAAAGGGACCTACATAATATAAACAGAACATATTCTGGGTTTCCAAGATAAGTGCACACACATGTGTACGTGCGCAAAGGCGAATTGGTTACCTATGGTTGGCTTTGAGTATTAGATTAACAATACCTATTGTCGGAAGGTTCAATTGCGTTCTAAACTCCAGCGGAAATAAAATGCTGTGTTCTTGAATGTCCCATTTACATAGATTAATCGTTTAACCTTCCTAATGCTAGGCACAACGTGATCAGTTTTCATTTTCGCTCAGTTTTCATTGCTTTTATCACCGTGTTGACTGTTTGGAATGTCAACTACAGATAAAGGTGAGTGACATTCTACGTTTAATTGTATTTCTCAAGAAAATAAACCGACTGTAAACTGTTTAGTTTTACGATGCACCCAAAAAGTTTAATCTCATTTTTATGTCAGATGTGAACCTTGGATTAACGTATCTTCTAATAACAATAACTAAACTAATAATCTTATTTAGAAGTAGTTAAAAAAAATGACGTCGCGTAGAGGCCGAGCGGTCAATGCCCTCATCAAGATCTATGTTACGATAATTCTTTCAACCGCAATGTATGGCCGCGAGCAGTAAGGGGCTGGCACATGTGAATCGGTACAAACCACTATAAATAGTTTATCCACTTAAAAAATTGCAAGATACATGAAATTATTATGAAATGTTGCAGGCGTGGCAGTGAGCGATGCATACCGGAGGGTCTGGGTTTGAGGGTCTGTGGGCTCTCAACAACCTGTATCATCTAGCAAATGTAATGGCCACTGAATAGTTTTTTGTCATAATTATTTTACAAAAACAACCTGATAATGTTTGAAATTCACATCCATGGCACCTTATTGTAGCTAAAAAGGTAAGATGATCAAAACCATTACTTCTAGTTTTGACTTAGCAGGGTTAAGTAAAACTAATAAATGTCCCTGTTCTAGTTTCTACATCAAAGTCTGACTTTAGACATTCTCTTGAAAATAACCATAATAAACGCGGATACAACTTCTATTACACTCATCAGCATCCACAAAGTAATGGTTCCATCTCAAAGCATACAGCTCAACTAGAGCCTCATCAACGAGGCGCCAATTTTCAATATTGTTGTATGGAATATGCAGATGAAAGTATTAATATTTTATGATGCTAGAGCTACGCTGCAACTCATTTGCACCCATACAAAGCTTTTCACAATGTTAGCCGCAGACAACATTTATGAATTTAAAGTCCGTGCGATCAGTGTGTAGTCGTAAATAATCTTAAAGTAGACGAAGAAAGATTGCTATCTTTATTATTCGCTGTAATTTGATAAAAAAAATAACGCGGCCATGAAATGCAAAACTCTGATATTTATCTAAGTAATACATGTTTTAATTGCAAGCATGTGCTGGCTGGGTGTTCTGAAAAGTATATGCGTAAAAATCTTTCGATACTTAAAGCAGTAAAAGTAAAGAGTTTTAATGAATCATAAAGAAGGAAACTATTATAGAATCGCGCAGGTAGGTACACATCGTAAAGTATTTCACAAACAAGATCGAACATTTTCATGGACGCTCTAGCCGAACTAAGTCTTAAATTACAAGTTTTGTTAAAGCCTTGTTTTAAATAATAAATCGACTATCATGGGGAAGGACGATTATTTTAAAAACATAGGTGTTATTGATTAAAAATAAATTGGCACTAATTTTGCATTACAAGCAAGCAGCCTGTATGCAAAAACTTAAACGAATGCAGATTAAATTGATTATACCTTCAAGAGTGTAGGTCGCATGTCGTCGTTACAGAACATATACAATTTACCGACACAATTAATTAAGCTTTAATTAATTCCGTATTTACAAGCAAATGTTTCAAAATAAAAATCTTGAAATGCAATAACATCTACCTGATACAATTGTTATTTATTGCCGACGAGCAATCAACGATTGGATTGGAATCAATCAGACTATTTTAGTACATGGAAGGGCAGTTACATCCATGTAACAGGTTCGGGTACTGATCAGATGAAAATGAACTGTAATTCTTCTCATTACTGCTCAGAATGCTAGAGGGGTTCCAGAAATGATTATTCGCAAAAATTGCAAATTTACAAGATAAAAAACGTTTTTGTAGTTCGAACCCGATATGCCAAGGTCTAGGAGCGCGTTCAATCAGCTTTGTTTTTTGATCGGTTGCAAATGTTTTCCACGGTAATCACTTAATCTATTTTAAGTGTTTTTAATTGCACATTTCGTCCGTTTTTACGACGATGTCGCGCCACTTTACGAGTGTTTTTAAAGTTTTGCCTCCGTATCTCGGTGGAGCGTCATGCCCGCTGGGAGGTTATTGTCAATGTACATTTACTACTCAATCGTTTTAAAGCCCAATTAACATTTGCTGTCATTTTATTTTCGGTTCGGTTCGTCAAGACCTGAGCAATGAGCATGCGTAACGTATTTTATACGTGACCTTAATCTCTGTCTTATCTTTGGTTTGTCTTATGTAAGGTTTTTTTTGCCGTTTCTATGGTGTGGCTGTTGAATGAATTTCTAAAAAAGCAACCGTTATTCTGCTAATGAGTGCTAGTGAGTATAAATTGACTGAGATTCCATAAAAGATTTTATTTTAAGAACAAATACTGAGCACATAGAAAACGACTACCTAGTGTTTCTTAACTTAACCTTACCTCTTCATAATCCAGCCTGGCTGTAAGCGTGAACACCCCTGTCTGAGGGTTGAGCGAGAAGACGTCATTAGCCCAGTCCGAGATGACGGTGTAAGTGAGCTGGGCATTGGGTCCTGAGTCGAGGTCAATGGCCGCAACGGTGCCAACCATGGCACCTCTCGCAGCGTTTTCGGCAATGTCGAAAGAATAAGCACTTTCCTTGAAAACGGGCGGGTTGTCATTCGTGTCTGTCACCTGAAAATTATATGAACCCATGAGAATACGAAAATAGAACCTCCAGAGCTTTAAATCTTTCACTGGGTGTAAGATAATGTTATGATAAACACAAATTAACATAACTGAATATTTGAAAGTTAATGTAATCGTAAATAAATAGCAGAAAAGTGCTTAGATATCGTAAACATTAGGTAGGTAGGTAGAAGGCTCAGTGATTAGTTAATCGGCGGTCATACGTCGGGCGGACTAGTGGAAGTAGACGGGGTGATAAGAACTCTACTGATTTGAGCCGACGCGGCAGCGGACCGACATGCAGATGTTTGGACTCATGTACAGGCGGCAACAAAACGGGTTATTATATTTTAGAGTAGTCTCATATGAGTTTACATTACAAAATTTAGGGATTTTGTGTTGTAGCAATAACTTGATGAACTGTTTTATAGTTCTATCTTTAGGTGTCGATTATAGGTAGCTAAGTATTTCTCATAATGTGTGTGCGTTTATCACAGAAGCGAATTTATAAACAAAAAACTGAATTGCTTTAAGCCCTTAACTGTACTTTTAGATCATTCACCTGCCTAGCCTTTGCCCAAACTATATTTGGGTCAGCTGCCAGTCTATCCCGTAGTATTTTCCATAGAGTGACTGCCTATCTGACCTCACAACCCCAGTAACTGGGTAATACGATTACCCCTTTGTTAAGACTGGTTGTCAGATTTTCGTGACAATGACAGCCGGGACCAACGGCTTAACGAACCCATCCATGGGCCGTGCGTCTTTTATTACTAAGCCCCAAGCTCCTCGAAGTACAGTAATCACTGTACTTTTAGGTATAGACATAAAAATGAAAACAAATGTGATATTTTAACCACTTTATAAGTTTTACAACGTTTTAAGTGTCTGTACACCACCATCGGCTCTAACATTCTAACATAAAAGTGCTTCTGTTAACAAGTGTACGGTACATCTTATGTTCCAAGATCTAAGTATCTTTATTACGGCTGCGACTGTACGTAATTCGAGTTTCTCATAAAAAAAGTAACAAACCTGAACAACTACTGTGACATCCGTGAACTGGACACCATCGTCAGCTCTCACGATCACCTGATACTCAGAAGTCGTTTCTCTGTCCAGGGGATCTTTGAGGGTCAGTAGCCCGGTTTGAGGATCCAGGGAAAATGGTGTTGGCTCATCATTCTGGATACTGTAAATGATGCTGCCGATGGTATCAGGGTCTTCGGCTGCGATGGTTGCTATGCGCTGCCCGGGAGCCATGTCCTCGGAAGCGAGGTAAGCAGGCGGAATGTTCTTGAACTCTGGAGGACTGTCGTTCTTATCCAGGATTACGACTTCCACCTGTGAAATAAAGGTACTGTTAGTTTGATTGTCTATTATGTTTTTTTTTTTGGATTGGCTATTGTTTTAGCTAGAGTATGAGAGTCGACGAGATTTTAGTTTCATTTAAGTAAAATAATAATTGAACTATGTAAAACCATAAAATCATGACGTCCTTAATTTGCCATGTTATAAAAACAATGCCTTTTAAAGTAAAACAATGCAACTTAATAATAACGTATTTAAGCAACCGTCGACTCCTATAAAACAGTCGCAAGAGAAGTCTGGTGATGTTTTATTTATGAGCTTGGCACAAAATCGGCCACTTTAACACAGTATAAGAACACGGACCAAATTAATAATTCTAAAAATGCAGCCAGCGACCGAGTGGCTGGACAAATGTGTGACTGGGCTGACCGCCGCCCGTCCGCCGTCCGCCAGTCGGCTGTCCGGACGACACACGGGATGACAAAATACGCCTGTGGCCCTTTTATTTGATACGCTCCAACATCGATAATCGACGAATTTATTTTATTTTTTCGACTAAACTGTAGCATGTTCCAGACAAGCTATGCGAAAGTTGCGAAACAGAATCGTTTATGTCAAACTCCAAGCACAAATTACAATGCAGACACAAATATTTCTCTATCATTAGCAATAACCTTTTCAACCAAAATAATTACACAACAAGAATGAATGATCGTCATGTGTTAATTAAACAGTCACCTCAATCAAAGCCGCGATTCGAAACATCATTACGTGATGGTTCATTTTCCGAAATGTAACGCGAGAGAACACGCGGCATTATTAAAATATTTCGGACCACTTAAAAGGGTTGAATTGAAAGAAAATCAAAAATAATCTTCCGAGTAGGATGCATCGCATTCGATGTTAGTGTCTGTGATACTAAGTGCATTCATCAATATGATTAATGGAGCAGTTTTTTTTTTCCTTTTTTGTAATTTAAACTTTTTTTACTTTTTCGGTGGGTCCCATTTTTTCATTCTTCATTTTTAAGGAGTATTTTGATGAGTTTTTGTTTGAATATTTTGCAAAGATTGATTACATCAGAGTATAATTACGTATTTATTGATCAACATAATGAATAACTGATAGACATATTTTTTATTGATGGTACCAATGCCAATGGGCAATGATTTTTTCTTACGTTTGTACAGTTACAATTTTTTACTTAGCGATCTTAAGGCGAAGGTACAAGGTGTTTAATTCTCGCTTGATGCGATGAATTAGATAAGATTTATGAAGTCAGAGCAAGCTTTACAAGCGTGGCGGTTGAACATTTACAAAAAACCATTCGAAAAGAACTCGACAAGTCAACAAAGACAGAGCAAAGTAAAAGACTAAAACGTAGCAGTATTTCGTCATTGGTACTGTGAAGCACGAAGTATTCGGGACACAATGATCGGAGCCGTCACAGATAAGAAGAGGCCGATTGTGGAGAGTTCCCTGCCCTCGCAGCTCGACGCAGCGCGCATGCGCACAGCCGCGCAGCCGCGCCGGTGAGGACAGCCTGCGCATTTGTTATGATGACTCAATCTTTTCTTTGTATCTGGCCGAGGGTGCCGTCTGTAGAAACCTCCACAGAGCTATCCTCACGCCCACGATACCGCACGTAAGAGAAGCAGCAATTAACGCTGATTGTGTGATCTTAGCTCTCGACGAAATAAATTGAAACGTGTTAATAAAATTTATTGTTCCCGAAATAAGAATGCATGAGAACCGTAGGGATCGATTGTAAACTTTGACTTTATAGTTTTTACCGTACAAATTCCCAGCCGCTTTATACATTTTTGAATGGAAGCAATATAATACGGAAATGACAACGTTTGTACATTTAATTGTCTTATTGATGAGCGCAGCTCCCTCAGCGGTCCGACGCACTTGACAGCTGGCACCTCGCACATAAACTGTGTAAAGTGTTATAAAATCAAACAGTATATTAAATTGTATGAGATAGCAAAATATGACTGTTGACCGCTGTCGGGACTGTCGGTAGTGGCGTGTAGCGAGCATAAACAACGAACGGTTGAACAGGCAAGCGCTACATACTTCACAACAAAAAGACTAAAAAGATTTATTATGGACAAAAAGGTTAGGTACGCGATGGGTACGCGTACGGCGTAGCCCGAGCAGTGAGCACTGTGAGCGCTAGTGGACCCCCTAGAGTTCATGTTTGAAGTAATCGATTAAGGGAAGAGAAATGACAGTACGTCGGTTTATTGGGATCGTCGATTAGTCAAGTTTCGATAATTGATTGCGCTTCGCTACTAGATTAATAAGAAATATTGAATGTTTCCTTGTAGCGTGCGTCTTGAATAATGACCCGTACTTAATAGACGTAAAAAATTGACAATATCAAAACTTGAACATCTTATCGGTGAAATCTATTAGGAATATAAATTGTAATATCATTTACATAATACTTAGTTGAAAAACCATTAAGTCTCTTATGTAGTGACACCTACGAGTTCTGTAATCACTGGATTGAACAAGAACCTATGCAATTATCATAATTTAGGAAAACGTATGCCGCCATTGGATGTAAGTGCTAGGAACGGAATGTTTCCGTTGTTGATAAAAATACGGTACGATCGCATTAGGAGGCGGGCAGGCGGGCAAGCTCATGAGGAGTATTAGGAGACGCTATCAGACAGGTACAGTAAGAACAGGTTGAGCTTAACATAACAATAGCGCATAAGTAGCGACAGGATGCCGACTCACCGACTACTAGTGAAATCACAGAGAGACGATCCTATAAGTGGATTCTAAGTACTTTCATGAAAATAATTGCTTGATTTCTTTGTAAGAAACCCTATGCTCATAAATTTTATTTCTGTATATATCAATTCTTCCAATAATACTCTAAGGTATCCGTGTCAAATAGTAAGTAAATTATTTTTATTATATGTTTCATGCAGTTTTTGGTACAACGCGCGATGCATAGTCGCTCGCTCGATGGCACTTATGAACTTGATTTATCCGCGCTATAACTTACACAGATTATTATTGAAATGGAAATTACGTGTAGAAAACGATAAATGACTGCTATTTGTCTAATTCAAGCCTTGTACGTGAGTACGGAGAAAAACTACAGCCAGTTTACATTCCTACGATTTCCCTATTTAGTTTGAAACTTGCAACTGGCTAGCAGAGCTGTGGACTAAAGACGCTTTTGGCTACAATACTACTTTTTACTCCACTCCTTCTCTTTTCTTCTGAATGTGTTGTGAACGTGTGTGTGAAAGTAATTCATCTTACACATAATTAATGTAATCCCAATTTCTATACTAATATAAGATTAACATTTTTCGTGTAATTACGATCCGGATTCAGCCGAACGTGAACCTTAAGGTCTGAAAGATGACCACACAACTCTGTCGTTTTTAAAACAGTGTAATTTTACGAACATCAATCATTCAAGTCGTTTACCTCCAAATTTTACGTCACTCCCTTTATTACCTCATTCCATTTTTTAATGCAATCTCGTCTTGTGTGCAATAAAACTGTTTAAACTACAAAGAATTTATTTTTTATTAATGATACGTAAAAATGAAAACAAGACATTCTGAATTCCTGATCAGAGATACAGATCTGTTTTAAAAATGAATGGAACTAGATCATAATGTTGTACAAGTATAAATATGCGATGAAAATATTAACATATTCTGCTGGCTATCTTGCGGTAAAAAAGCTATTGGCTCTTATTATCGTCGCCAACTGAAATGTCAGGCGCCGATCGACCAGCACACTTACTATTCATTACCGACCAACTGACTTTTATCGACATTCTGCCACATACATACATATGGATTATATTAATTTCATCCAACAAGTTTATATTGTTCCGAATATAAGCTGAAGGAATGTAAAAGGTGTTAAAAACATTGTTCAATTCGCGTCAATAAGCGTCAACATTACTTTACAAACTTATTACAGTCCTTTTACGAACAAATGTGTGTGTAAATTTTATTCTTGTGTAAACAAACATAAGTATGGAATCATTAAACAATCATCATCATCAGTCAACTTTACCTTTGAAAGTAACTTATATCAATTTCGAAAATATAAGCAAAATTGTCTGAAGTTACACAAATTCATCGAAACGAAATTAATATTCCGCATAACAAAATAATAAACATGTACTACGATTGCGTATTGTTGCACAAGAGCCGAAACATTGTAAGACGTTGTAAACCTAACATAGCGCTGTAAACCATTGGACAAATCTTCAATACCGTTGGAAAATACAGTGTGTACAGTGGGTTCATAGGTAGGTAGGTATATGTTGTGCTAGCCGTGAGCCCGAGAGCCCGAGAGCCCGAGAGCCCGTGAGGCTGAGGCTACACGAACTTATGAGTGGATGTTGTCCGCCGACGGATATGGTGGCATCGTTTAGGGCTAGACTCTATGTTTAGAGCACTTCGTGACCGCAGCGAGGCCGCTATCCCCCCGGGACTCTGCACAATTATGTTATGGTGTCAGAGATTAGTGGCCGAGAGACGCGATACTGATCTTTATTGCCTCTATTTATTTTGTGCCTATGTATTACGAGTTTGATCTACGTCTTTTTGAACGATATTCAGATATGAAAATGAGTTAGCTGTGTGCGTAATCTTTGCTGTAACACGTGGTTTTTTTTTAATATATTTTGATTCCATATACCTGAGACCTTTATCTAGACCCGTTGTAACTGATATGCAAATCTACTTAGATAAGCTAAAACTCAGTACAGTATGATCATGTTAACGTTTAATTTACCTAAGTCCGAGTCTGCGCTCGCGCCGTTTACCGCGTGCATTAGCATGCGGCCGCTGGGTCCGCCCACACCGGCTATCGGCCGCATCCCCACAAATATATGTAAAATATGCACAAAAGTACCCCGGATAAAGTGCACCGATAACAGGCGACGCAATTTGCATCGCCCTGAGCACATCGATCGAAACCGTTTCGGACCTATGTTTACCGAAAATAATGTCCACTATGTAACAGATTGCTCGATATGCCTATATATCTAATAATAAGCAGTACTTATCTTCCTATATACATACTTAATACATATAATCAGTCGCGATTTATTATCGAGACAATAAATGTTAATTAGAGTGATTCATCATAAAAATATG
Source organism: Noctua pronuba (assembly GCA_905220335.1). Classification (NCBI taxonomy): domain Eukaryota; kingdom Metazoa; phylum Arthropoda; class Insecta; order Lepidoptera; family Noctuidae; genus Noctua; species Noctua pronuba. The sequence continues at coordinate 10,105,358 of LR999903.1, read as the reverse complement.
CTGTGGAAATATTTGCAATGTAATAAAGTTTTTCAAAAATAAAACACCGTTATGTATTGATAGTTGGGTAAATATATATCTGTAAATATCTCGAGTTGTTGATCTGTTTCAATGGTACCGTTGTGTTACAGCTCAGATATCATGTTTGAGACAAGCAATCATGACGAATCAACTTGCGCCTGTATTTCTAAAAGTATTTTGATTGTGTAAATCGTTTCCCCCGTGCTATATGATCTTGGTGAATAACATTTATTATTATGCATGCATGCAAGGATTATACTGCTCGCGGGAAGGCACGCAGGCACCCTCAATTTCTCCTAAATTCGCCACCCGAGGGCACTATCCTCGTATTATTGCCTGATCGATAGTATAATTTCGTAATAACTACGCGCGTCTCAAATATTTTTGGAAAAACTTGAATAACAAAATGGTTCATATTATACTTACAGTTAAGTTCATATTGTGGTGCATTTTAGCTCCATATCGCATGGAACATGACTGCAAATTCCGTCTGATTTTAATGGTTCACCGATAAGATTTAACAAATAAGTAGGCTGTGGAAGTTCAGAACGGTATTTCATGGGCATACCATTAGCAGGTAGTGTTTGAAAATGAGTTGAGCAGTTTAGGAACGTAAAGTTTTGAAGGAAATATCCCATTAAAATATAGAGTACATAATTTTAGAAGGTAATTTTCTATAATGCAGTCAAAGTGAAAGCCGGAAAGCTCTGAGAGTGGCGCAGTAAACAATATTCGCCGTCTCCGTGCAAATAAATGAAGTACACGAACGAAAATCACGAGCTCTGAATTTTTCAACGTCGCTCGCGGATCGAGATCGGCGCAAGCGCAGCGGCGAACACAAAGCACTTAACGATTAACGAACTGAAACCAAATGAGAGCATATCATTTATATTTTTGGTAGATATCATTTTTACTTTTTTTCTCGCTTAAATTGGTATAAATTCGAATGATACTGCTCTCTACCCATTCTATTAAATAACAAATAAGCTACGAGGCTATCCTAGATATTTCTGCGCCATAATGTTGATTTGCTATAGCCATTTGTATCAAAATAATCTTTTGTTTCAAATCAAATCCTTTTAAAATCATCCGATATTATCTCCAATCTTCGAATGTATTAAATTGACGAGTCATCGCGATGAAAATAATAGCAATAGCAACAAAAGAATTATAATGTCTGCTGCCAAAACCGTACAATAACAGCGGTCGTCAGATCGTCTCGCAGGTGGTTCTAGCGATTTATCGGTGGGCGATACACCGTTCGATAATGACGGGGCACTTCGGCCGACAGAGAAGCGATGTCGCAACCACCTCGCCGATTTCGGTCTGCCCGTCGGTCATCTCTAACGATGGAGCGATAATTAAGATCGGACGTCGGCATTATTTACGCCCGCAGCATCCTGCCTGACCCGCGCTCGAGTCGGTCACGACTTTTTCCATGTCGGGCGAGACTATTGTTGCTTTTACTCGTGTTTAGTTTAGCTAGATCTGCTGGTTGCACGGCCGATTTGTACGTCGCGAGTTTAGCTATCGAGCGGCGACTCAGCCGTGTACTCGATGAAGTTTATGACTTTTGAGTTGAGATAAACTTATCTCTATTAAGGGCGGTGCTTGATGCTACTTCGCTAACTCTCATTTTAGCCAATGGTGGTGTGGAATGTCGGCATTGGCGGTTCTGATAGCCAACACAAACAAGTATTTGGCTAAGAATTACCTACTCGGTGGTATTTTCATAATTTATATTGTTTCTAAGTTCATACTAATGTGGCATTGTTAGTACGTTTATCAAACATCTGCCGCGACACTGCGAGCACTGCTTTATGATAATCTCGCTCTCAAGTTAGTGCCGTGATCTGCGCGCAGATACAACTCATCTCGCCCCTTTACATTTTGCTATTAACTAATAATATTTCATTTTATATTTACAGTTTCTAGTTACGTGTCTTACGGTAGTATTTAAGTACCTATGGTTATAAAAGGTTGGCGAATTATTTTGATGACCAGACAATTCCTTATTATGGGACTCACGGGTAAATGAAAACCATTATATCTTTATAACTCATCATTCAATCAATGTCGTTACATTGACATCGTGTTAACCGAATAGCACACGGTAAAAATATTGTGTAATTACCGAAGGAGTTTAAAAGCCAAAATAATTAAAAAGGATCTTCGGCCTTGTGAACTAACCTTATATATACCATAATCAACACGAAATAATAAGCAAAGCAAAGCGCATATTCAATAAAAATAAATATGAACGGCGCGTCGCTAATAATGTTTGTGTATCTTTTAAGGTAATACCAGTAAATATTTAAAGTGTCTGGTAATACGAGCCGTAGTAATCTATGAAGCTGTGGTGTGCCATTGGTGGGCACTGTGTGCAGTGGGCACTGGGCAGTGTGGCCACTAGGGACCGCCTGTGGCGCTGCTCAAGACCTCAAGCGACAGTAAACGCATTGCTCACCGCGCACTTTTATTTTATATGCGACGTTGTGCTTTTAATAAGCTTTCAAGAAAATTATCGTTCTTGTTACTACTGTTTTACGATGGTATGCAGACAATGTATATCATGTTGTGGTAGTGCTTATGCTGACCAATCAAAGCTTTGACATATATAATTATGTATTAAGAAGTTTCGTCATGAAACTTGTCTAAAAGTCTTGCATGCGCGCTGCACATTTTTGTTGATGCCATATTTGTAACCTGTAATTAACTTAGGCTTTGTTTCTTTCCTAACATCAGAGGTATTTGCATAATTATTTGCGATAAATAATATACGAACATGTTTAAATAAATAAAAACATATGTTTTCTTTTTTGCTTTGTTTATTGGCTGGCTAACAGGGAATGTGCTAAAAATACAGTTATGGGTGCTAACTTATGCATCGGTATGTAGTTGTTTTTAATTAAAACATTTCTGAAGGAGCCTCGTCTTTTAAATTCGTTTTCTTCACCCTAGGCAGTTGGATCTTATTGCTAGGACCGCCTGCTTAAAAAACTGGATCTGAGTGCAAAAGCTGCATATCAAATATGTATACCTAACCATAAAATTGTGAGGACGGTAGATAAATAAATTACATTCCGATTTGTTTTAGTATGAACCTATGTAGTTTGTAAATATTTATTATCTGTTTTCATTTATATATTATGAAAGTGAAAATGTGAAGCTATATACAGTTAATATGTTTATGACCTTTGAGTTTTTTGTCATGGTAGTCAGGTACGAAACACCGGCCTCATTTAATTTAAAAAATTACGTACGAAAGTGTTTGTATAAACCTACTTGCAGAATAAACATTATTTATCAATACCCATACTATTTTCACACCATACCTGCCTTTTCAGCTTTGCAGGCATTTTCTACAAGTATAATTGGTATAAGTGTTCAGTTTCAATATTTCATTTGAAAAAGTAACAAAACTACCTATTAGTGGAGAATGAAAACAAATTAAATCCGTATCATGTTTCAAATAGATGAAAACACGTTCTGTCACACATCAAAAGCCAACTGTATCACAGCATATAATTTATATTATTTTTATTATCTAGTAAAGTTTATCATAAATGCGAGTTTTAATAGCCGGCATTATTAGTACAGATCTCGCTCAAGTCAGTGTTTGAAGGTAAATAATAATAGATAGGGTTTTATTCCTTACGATTTATTACTCGAATAACTTGTGACTTTACAGTGATAACTTCATTTGGTAAACGTAATTGGTTGTAAATTTTAAAACATTTATGATGCCCATATATTATGATCAAATTTTAATTGAGAAACTAATAAATAGTGTGTGTTGTTAACTCATTAAAGGCATGCGAAATAAAACACGTATGATTGTCATGGGTCCTTTATTGTATTTCGAATAACTCGAATAATACGGCTATTAAATGCCCCGTTATGATTGATACGTGTATGCTATGCTATGAGTGTATTGTAGGTTCATCTTCTTCTTTAAGTTAACAGCTATTGAATAGATATTTTATTAAGCTGGTCTTATAACAAATAACGCAAGAACCATTTGTAATCAAGGATAAGACAAGCTCAGGATGAAGGTTTAATGCTAGACATCGACCGTTCGTCGAAAAGTAATTTCAACGACTTTTCTTCGGATGACACGAATTATTATGCCGCATACAGACTGACGCAAAGCAGCTTAATTCTACATGATTCGGATCCAGACTCCCGGACTGAAGCTGGACTAAAGATTTTTGTTTTTTAGAACACAAAACCTCAACACAAATCGATAAGTTTTTTAAGATTGCTTATTAACATCTATGAACCATCGTCCTTGACTTACAGATATGTTTCAAAATGTGAACAGATGGTAGATCTTTGTTTTCTTTTTAAAAATTGGCAAAGGGAACGTAATAATAATAAAGAATTTTGTTTTCACAGCGGTAATGTTAATCTGTATACATCAAACACAAGTAATTACAAATATACAATTATTATCAAAACTTTATGTTATTGACATCCAGTTATTGATTCGGTTTTAATTTATTTGTGTGACGCATTACAACTCGACTGTTGAGCTTAGCTAGCTTAGCTCAGCAATGTTGTTGTCTGCAACAATTTGCATATGGCGTGCTGCGGTTAACTCCTTTAGAAAAAGTAAGGTAAGTTTCAAATCTTGTCCTTACACTTACCCTGTCTATTGTTCCTATAATCTAAGGGGCGATACAATTAACAAAATTAAAAACCCACCAACATTCTCAGTTTCTGGTCATCACCTTAACATATTAGTCTTCATCTCGCTAATCATTTCTAGCCATGTCATCTTTCATACAATCTATCCATCCAAGAAATACCAACCAACCAGATATAAAATAAATCCCATATTCTATGCATGTGGCATCATTACCCGAGGCCGGACTGACAGTCCCGTTCGCTAGCGAGAATACAATTAAAACTAAAATAAACATTAATTACAATGACAGAACTGTAGTTTTTTACTCAACACTTGAGATGACTCACATCCTAGACAGCTAAATCTATAATTGACATCAAAAAGATGCCTATACACATAAAATATGTAGTTCCATGACAGACAGACAAGACAACACATAATCTAAATCTTTGAAGAAAGAAACGTGTTTGAAAGTATTTTACAGGACGTAGATAATTTGAAATTCATGAAACCCACATCTGCCCAGCAGTAGCGGTTGCCACCAATAGTCCAACATGACCGTTGTTGTTGAAATTCAAATCGAAAAATCGAATACCATAATGTTTCCAAGATCCACGCATAGTCGCGCGTACCAGCTTGTGTAAGACGTTCACCGCAAAATATCTGTGAATGACCCGCGTAGGTATGTACTGATACTTAACAATAACTCAGTAATTAATAATAATGAGTCGAGCTTCAATCACTTAGGAGGCCAGACTTTCTAACGAGCCACATCAATCTATAAGCAAAATATTTGTACAGTTGAAAAGTACGAACGAACGAAAGTACGAGTAAGAATTGAGGCTTTCTTTGTGTTCGATTTTAACAATTACTGATTTTAATTACGTACTCGTATTTTTAATTAATATGAATATGGTAAAATTGAAATATGTACTTAGGTATTTCATTTTATTTTATAATTGAATAAAATTGTATAACTTAGCACGGATACAATGTTTGGTGCCGACAACAGTTTTTTTTTATTGGTATATTGGTCATAGGTTTCTTAAAATATGTATGAAGAAATATTATCTATCATCCTAATAAAAATCATAAATCTATAAGTCCGCATGATTGTATAAATCTGTGAAGGTGTCAAGAGACATATAATGTCGATGTTTTGACACATTTTTTTCACATTTTCTTATAATAGAGATGTGTGATATTTTATTAGCGGACACACCTAAAGGCATTGACTTTTGTTTGGACACTTGCTAATGGACAGTCAAAGCATTATTGCGAAGAAAAAAATAACTTATCTCTCGACAATGGACTGCCATTAGTGTAATGAATAGGTACCTATTCTGTCCGCATGCGGAATCAATTGGCTATCAGTATTTGTCGTTATTTGATGGATTGTTACTTAGCAGAACAATCGTATCGTAACGTAGATATATTTGCGGGATTTTCCATTTAATAAGATAACACACGAATTACGTTACGTAATTCTTTTCAGTAGGCAAACAAATCCGTGCAAAAAGTTTCTTACACTAACAAGTTTGTATATAATTGGATCCTTTTTAGTCTTATAATAAACATAGTCAAAAATAGAACATAATAGCTAACGAGATAAGCAACACTTGCGAGACGAGTTTTTTTCTTTCAGAGTTTCATTAAAATTCTCCTTTTTAACAGTAAAGTAGAATGTTATCAAGTTCCAAAGTACACAATGGGAGCGAGATCGTTGTCTACGGCTGGCCACGACGGCCGCGGGCCCGGGTTCGATTCCCGTTCGACGAAATTCAGGCTAACGAACGGCCCTCCGATAGTGTTGTTACCTAAATACCGTTTTTTTGCACTATTCTTTTTACATAAGCGATGAGCTGCTACAAGGAACCGTTATAAATTGGTATAGTTTTTATAAAAAGTTGACAGAACGAATTGTACTGGCTTGTAATTAATAGCTTCAAATTCTTCTCTTTCTAGTTACATTGTTTATACACTAAGCTCGAAGTAAGCTTTCAATCGGCTTAAATCATTATTATTATTTTACATTGACATTGACCGGTAGACCACCTAACGTTATTATACCACAAGATGCTTAAACTAATGATTGTTACCTGCTCGGACATGCATAAGATAGTCACGACATTGGTAGGTCTTTATATTGTAAAGATTTACGCGTAGATATGCCACGTACACGTAGGTGCATGACATCAAAGATATTGTATTGATTTCCGTTAGATATCTTTCTAAAAACCATCGAAAGTTTTTTATAAGGATAACTGAACTATTTCAAATATTTATTATGCTTAGGAGCAGTGCGCCGGTAGTTTTTCGCAAATGCAGGTCAGAATCATGCTGACTTATGTAGGTTAAAATATGATTTGTAATTTTAACAAATATGTATTTATAGCGTTGTAATCATTAGAATAAGACTTTCTATATCACCGTTGAAATTGGAAAACTAATAGTAGTTTTAGCTTTAACTTAGTAATGTGATAGCACATACAAGCAACATTTTAATGAAACCTTGTTTTAATTTAAGGATTTATTTCAAAACTTTAAGGTTTAAGACCGCACACTTGAGCGTATCACAACATTTAAAAATTCGAATCGTTATTCAGTGCTCCGAATAATTTAATGACGTATAAAAAATGTGATAAGGGCTGCCTAATAAATTCGCCGTGTATATCCAAGCTTCATTATCGTGCCCTAAACTTAATCGAAAAGCTAAAAATTGATGAGACGTCACTGTGGAAATAATTCACACTCATTTCAACCCGCCGAAAGTTAAGATGGTTGCACACTAAACATGCCAAAAAATTAAGTCCCTCTCTTATATTTCGTGAGAGTATTTCATTAACGATTTTTCATATGCACAAGATTAATCTTGCCATCGGAAACAACTTATAAATCTAAATCAATTTTGAAACTGAAAGAAACAATTGCGCAAAACAAAAACGTTTCATTCCATAAACAATTGTATGAACCTGCAGTCATTTCTTTTTATCTCAATACGTTCTCGTAAAAGTTCAATTGTTTTATGACCGAAACACAAGCTCGGAATAGCCTGCACGGTTCCTAATACCCCGTATTATATTACCTAAGGGCTTAGCCAGTTCATTAGGGATCGTTCAATCATTCTTTAAGGGGAGGTAGTGAACTTGAACCAATTTTTTCATTAATTCTTGCCGAGGTAACACAAGGATAATGAAATCAAGTTGAAAGTCACTTTAATTTTACATGAAACTCAAGAATACGCAGAGATAATTATATCCTATCCAAATTAACAAAATAGAAGCGGAGTGAGAGTAAGTATGTCGATAACAAGTATATATCAAGTATAGTTTTTTGTAAAAAGGTTACTTACCAAAACGCCTTGTTAGAAGAACTATCACATCAACAAATATGTGTTTTAATTTTAAGTTAACGCAACTCCGGCCCCCAAGATACAGGCGCAGCCTAGTTTGGGGACCTCTGTTTTCTAATTACTAAGTTAAAATTTAACTTCTTACGTTTACATCATAGCTCTAAGTTAGATTAAGAAAATGTTTGTAACAATGGCTTAATAAATTTTATTCTTATTCTTATTCTTATTCTTATTCTTATTCTTATTCTTATTCTTATTCTTATTCTTATTCTTATTCTTATTCTTATTCTTATTCTTATTCTTATTCTTATTCTTATTCTTATTCTTATTCTTATTCTTATTCTTATTCTTATTCTTATTCTTATTCTTATTCTTATTCTTATATATGAAAGTGAATACTCATTTTGAAACAGCCACCTGACCTTAACTACTAAATAAAAGAATAATAAGTAGGTATAAGCGGCTTATCATTCCGTGTCAATAGTAAAAGTCAACTCCGGGAAACGAGTTCTGGCATCTTATGATGTTCTTACTTACAATTATATTTAACATCCTGATAGATCATGAGCCTTTAGTAGCTTATTGGCCGAGACCTTAAAACTTTTTTGTATGCTATTTTTTTTTTGTTAGCATGAATTGTCCCACTCCTGGGCAAAGGCCTCCTCCCGTTCCTTCCACTAAAATATGATAATAAAGCTGGCTAGAAAACCTGAAGAGAGGTGCTTTCTGCATACGAAATAGAGCTCCACTTAAGGTCTTTGTTGATATGCTATTCTTCAGTGAAATGTGAACGGAGTATAGAGAGAGGGATATGTAAGAACCTGACTTGAAGCCTTAAGACTCTATGCCCCGTTTGACTCAATTTCAGAGTAAACCAAATACCAATACAGGGCCTAGTGAACCGAGAATCATAATACATATTTAGCACGCTTATTAAAAACTTTCAAGAGCTGTTTCTCACGCTCGTCACGTAAGACGAAGTGGAGCAAGCGACGGCTGCGCGGGCGCACTCATAATGAACTGTGACGTGCGCCCCACTTGCTAAGATACCATCGCCTAATCACTGCGAATTAATGAGATTACCATCGACTGATAAACGACATATTTTGTAGAGAAATTTCAAAGAGGTCAAACGTTTTAATCAGGTTAATGAGAATTATTACCGAAGACACATAAACGAATAACATCGGAATCTACTTGCAATAACCAACTGGTTGGTCTCAGTACAAGTTTAACGTGTCAACTTGATAGTTATGTCATTTTGCTTTATGGCGTCACTGAGACTTGAGCTCACAGTTTTTCTATGACACTTCTTCTGAAAGCTTCTTATAGCACCTTATGGCCCGGACTCCATCAAAAGACGGAGATGTGTCAAGTGGAGAGGAGAGGAGATGCGTAAATCCTAGGGTGTACCAAAGCTGTGTGGAAATGTGCAAAGCGGGGCGGGGAGATGTGTAAAGCAGTACGCCGCTCACCGCACACAGCACACATCTCACCGCTCACCGCACGCCGCGCCGCTCATGTCTCTTCTCGTCTCCGCTGGCCTAAACAATTGCAAGACATCTGCTCTCCTCTCTACTCAACCGTTTCTACTAAAGCTGAGCGGAGATGAGAAAATGTGTAAATAATGAAATTATATCGGTGGTTTAAAACATATCTCATCTCTCCTCGTCTCGTCTCCGTTTCGGTGGAGTCCGGCCCTGAATCTTTTAAGTTATTAACTACGCCTTCACTATCTACATTATCTAAACAAAAGCAGTTTAATGTGAAAACAATTGACCACCCAGGTGACAAGAAATTCTGCGAAGATAGTTTCATCAAGATATGAAAACCCGGTTTGCTAGCGTCATGGTTAGTTTTAATGCCAAAGTAGGAAAAGGGCGGTTCGAAGCGGCGAGGTAATTTAGAAAAATGATCATTGCGGGTCTTTTCAACTAGTCTGAACTAAATACATGGATGAAAGAAAATAAAATAAGAATAGTTAATGCAGAATCATCGGAATGATAAAAGTCATTTCTTCTTCTTCATTTTCGTCATACTTCAAGTGGATGGCGCAGAACTTCTTCGCTTCGCGGTCTCGTCGTTGGCAGCGCAGAGGTCACTTTAACTGCGTGTTATAAGGCACAGAGGCCTTTATTAAACTGATGTGGATAGATAGGCCCTGAGCAATCCAGTATTTAAACGGTGATCATGTTCCAACCAAACCAATTCAATTCATACACGTACTACCGCGCTCACTGGCGGTCGAGCACTTTTCACCCTTACGCCTTGAGTAATAAGGTTGAAAAATCTTCGACCGTCAGTGTGAGAACACTAATAAAAAAATCGTTTAGAACCATAAGTTAATGGGACTATAAATACATGTCAGTCAATCACACGTCTACTTAATTTGGTGCACCAAATTTTATCAATTGGCAACTGTCACAGATTTGAGTGACATTTGAGATATTGATACAGCCTGTGGACCAATAGCGCGACCGACAGCTAGACCGAATAGTGTAAATATCCTGCACCTATGAAAATTTTATTAGATTTTCATTGGTCACTGACGGACTTTTAAACGGACATAGAAAACATGGTGACAAATTTTCCTGCTCTGTCACAGCGTAAGTCCAACTTACGTCTTGTTCGCAAGATTCGCTCTTTTAATACGTTCTCAGCTAAGATCGGCCCGACAAAACTTTTCAAATGAAAGATTATATTTGTCATAAATACAAAAGATGATAAAATGTTAAGTCATGGAAAATTTTGTCTATTCGCAAAGTTAGTTTGTCCATTTGCGTTAAGCTGTATTGTCGGTCAATGTACAACAAAGTTTAGACAGCAAACCATTAACTAAACACGCCCGTTTATTGTGTAAATTAAATTAACTAAGGCCTTACATAGCAACAGTAACTTAAGCCCTTTCTCCAGATCTATCAGTATAGCGGTACGGTCAGCTATGGACTGCTATGCAACAGGACTCAATCATAGTTATCGTCATGCATCAAGATCGTCGTAAATGTATTACGAGCTTTTATCGGTGTGTTGTATAGCGACGCTTGACGTATTTACGTCGATATTTACTGGATTTATTATATGTGATGTATCCATTAAATCGGAAATAGTCTAGGAATGGCACCATCTATCTATCTATACATATAAAATTCAAAGTCCTGACTGACTGACTGACTGATATAAAGGGTGTAAAAAGACCCTTAACGAAAACGAAAACCACATAGTCTGCCCATCATTGGAATCATTTTTTTCTTCTAGACAATACCTGGGAAACCACAGGTTCTGGAGATATTGAAGGTCAAAGTTCCAATTTTTTCACAAGTTTTTTTTAAAAAACCACTTTTTGAGGTTTTAACTTTCTTCGTGAAGGGTCCGTTTACACCCTGTATTAACACACAGCCCAAACCGCTGGTCCTAGAGACATGAAATTTGGAGGTGTATTCTTTGTGAAGAGTAGGTATCCACTAAGACCGGTTTTTCGAAATTCCACCCCCAAGAAGAAAATGAAATGGGGTCAAAATCAAAACCAAAATATTTTATTTCACTTGGGCCTAGATGGGCACTTATAAAATGTCGACAAAAAGGTGCACGGTTCGGGTTGGTCGTTTCCTATGGAGAAGAACCGGCATGGTTACTCTTTTCAAATCATTAAGTATTACAGTATTATCATGTTACAGCATTTTTTTTTGTGAAATCCCGATTTTCGCATTGGCGTATAGATATAGATGCGAAAGTTCGTGAGGATGGATGGAAGGATGGATGTTTGTTACTCTTTGTAACTTGGATGAAATTTAGCACACAGATAGTTTATAACCTGGATTATCACATAGGATACTTTTTATTCCGGTAGTATGATCCCGTGGGACAATTATAGAACTCCACGCGGGCGAAGCAGCGGGCATAAGCTAGTAATACATACTTTGCAATAAGTTTGGAAAGTTCATACTCGCAAACTCTTCTGTTCAACTAAAACTACTGACTTCACTTACTGCTACTGGCTTCCCATAAAAGCACAGTCAATTACAATCTCTTCATTTATCAGTAAAGTTAGTGCCAAAATACACAAAGGAACAAATTAAAGTTTTATCGTCAATAAATCTAAGCTTCCCCGTGTGTATTATTGAGCTAATAGCTAGACACCGTTGCCCGGTGTTCAGTTGAACTGTGTGTGTTCAGCGAATGAGGAACCGAGTGCAAAACTAGTACCTAAGTATAATATCGATATAAGGTGTCATTTTACAACACTAAAACCCCTTTCCTAATCGTAGGCTTTGTATGCTAAACACTAATTTTGTGTTTGTTGATTAACGACCGAACTTACAGAGGAAAACAATCTTTCCTGTTTCGTATATATTTCCAAAGAGATTAGAAAATCTTTCCTTATTTACATACGTATATAAGGTCTTACTGTTGTTACTGCATAGTCAGCATAGTATAGGCAAGCTCATTTATCGGCTGAATGCAGAGAAGCATGTCTTGGGCGAAGTGTTGCGGCGGGCGATATATCCGCCTTTCGGTTTAGTTTGTTTTAGATAATTACGGCTAGCTGTCCGCCCTCGGCTGGCCTTGAGTTTCCCACTAATGGCCGTGCCATCGTTCAAACCGTGCCACTTCTGTGACGGCAACATGGGTTCATTAGCGCTATCACTCGCCCGGCCCGAGATTGTGAGGATGTGAGCGTGTGTTATCTTTCAATGCTTTTAGCGAACAGATTACTGTTTCAGATTCTTTAAACTTGACTCGCTACTATAGTTTTCGAATGCCTAGATTTTCTTATCCTTTTTCTGTCGTAGAATCAACATAATTGACTACATGCGCCAGTATACACAAGTGCGCGCCGATTTATACGTAACGAACGGATTATGTCGCCTTAAGCAACACAATATTATCTTGTTAATTAATTAAGTAACACGGATTAAATCATTTACATAATCGTGAATAGATTATTAATAGTTTACAGATAAAAGAAGCAATTAAATCAATTGCAACTTAATATTGTCATGCAAACAGCATACTATCGCATGGCGGTGGTGGCGATCGCCAGATGACTTCGGGCGAACAATTTGTTATTCAAATGTAAGTTCCAACGAGCCAAAACATGAGCAGCTTTGACAAGTCGTTGACAAGATACGAGTCCCGACAAAAGATGTAATGACCTAATATACATACTTATCTACTGCCAGGCTGGACAAAATATAGGAGCTAGAACCTAGCAGACTACCTACCTCCATCAATCTTCGGCTGACATTTCGAACAGTGCAAAAAGTAGGTAGTTTTGTAAAATGTCGTGTGTTATTGGTTCGCTGAGATGACGAGGGCCGCGAGTAGTGTTGTGCGTTGCTTGTGTTGGAAGTGAGATCGCGACGCGACGCGTAAAACTGTCACGATAAGAATCGATCGCGCAGATACGGATCGACTCTCTCGATCGGAACTCGGCCTGCGATTCGTACGACAGTTGCCCGACATTCCAGAGAAAGCACCCCATCTAGCCTCCACCCGGAACATCAACCTTAATAGACATGACATAGAGCGGATATTTATTGAACACGACCTCGATACAGTTCATTGAGAACAGAATAATTAAAGTGATTTTGTTCTAGTAATAACATTATTGGAAATGTAATCAGAAGTTGTGTATTAATTAATGTAATTGCTTATTGGTTTTGTCCAGGGCGGCTGTGTTTATGCAAGAGAAATGTGAAGGAACTAAATAAAGCTACTGGTCTGTTGTCACACTGTAATTACGATTCGATCTTAGTCATTAGTCTTGAAGATGACAAAACATAGAACTTAGAGCGTTATGTGTACAATATGATACCTGCTAATCGACTTCGACGCATGAACTACAGAAAAAGCTTGATTGAATGTTTATAATACGACTTTAATGGACATTGCCTTTAATAATGTGGATTACATGTCACATAATATACCCACTTATACCCAATATTTCTCAACGATACTTTAAAAAAATATGTAGTTGTTATTCTTTGAAAATATTTTGATATTTTTCTGTTTATCATAAATATGTACAATCGGTACCTATCATAAGCAACTTCTTTTAGAATGGTGCCTATATACCTGTATCTGTTGACAAAATCTTGTCTTGTCAATGTTACCGAAACTGGCGTAATAATTAGGAAAATGGAGGATTTAATTTATTATTAATTTAATCTTAACCTTTTGTGAACGAATCTAGGTATCGATTTGTTATAATACCGAATTGTTTTATGAGTGCAATAAACTACTTACGATTAATTAACTGCATTTCATCTTATAGGTTGGTTGTAGCGAAACAGCCCGTAATGAGAGGCTCTGCCATTCTATTACCCGCTAAATGAATCTTGATTAATTTACACGTTAGGCGGAAACCTTTCCAGCCATACTTACGCAAAACTCGTAAAGTGTATTTATTCAATACAAGCTGGATGCTCGGTGTTTATCGACTTCTGTTTTAATTACTTTCATGCATACGATTTTGTAATTTCAAATCAAAAACTTTCTCTACAAGGCCTGTTGTTAGGATAGGAAGTGAAACGTATCAGACGGCAGATAAATATTCCCGTGACGCCAGTTTCAGGGAGTAGTTGTCGGAGGGTCGGGCGCGGGTCGTTCACTCGATCTCGTCCAATTTATTTACTTTTTTCCCAGGTGTAGTGTTACGGCTATAAAATTCAGTTTTTGTTGGTCGGGCGCATGCTCGGCTAGATCTCCCGTCGCGAGATATGTTGATTTACGTTTAACGCGCGTGACCCCTGGACGGAGCCGATCATAGACTCGATAGACGATTCGAACTGGCGCGCACCTAAGATATCGCCACATCGCACTCGTGCCGATGTATCTTGGGAAATATTTCGCGGTGTACAGCCTCCCCGCCGGCCACTCGGACAAACATTAGTAGATTTCTTTGTGTTTCACACGATTCATTCTGTTTTTGCTACAGAAATACATTTTCAAATACCATTTTCTAGTTCCTACTAGTTTTATATGATTTATCTTTACCGGAATTACTGCGTGGATATACCTTAACATCGCATTGTATCGCAGTCGGCTATATCGCTAAGAGCTACTAAAACTAAAACCTTGGTTCCATTTCCGGGAGATTTATGCCATGCTACCAGATTGTAAGTTAAAATACGACTTTTGCAAAGATTTAACTGCGTACTTAATTAATGTACCCACATCATGTGACAAGACCTTTAAATTGGATATTATTTCAATTAGTTTGAGACGTAACAATGTATTATTGTATGGAAATATTGGACTCATTACATTAAAAGTGGTAGTTGTGTTCTGTTTGAAAGCAGCGACAATGTTTGACCTTTTCCCTTCATGAACAACAATAGTATCTATTGCTGTATACCTACATACAATTCAATTCAAAGACCTACAAATGTAACAAGTACTATCTGTTCCCGGAACTCTTTCGGCTAATACCGTTCTTGTAACAAGAGGATGTTTATTACGTTACGGTGCGATCGAATAAAAACTGCATTTCATTGCATCGAGAGGTAGCTGTGTCTGTAAATGAGACCATTTACATGTATTATTAATGATGTCTAATTAAGAATCTGCAAGCAAGTATGGGAATGGCAAAAAAAAACATTGTACATATCGTATCATACCGCGAGTGGTGAGAGTCAGGTGGAGGAAAGAGGATGTTGACTAGCAACCGTTATTAGTGACGAACGCAGCATTACCAATACCATGATATGCCTTGGGGCTTCAATCACTAAGTGAATAAACTCTGACAGCGTTACTATACGTACCTAAGTATTTAATACATTCTGTATCTTAGAAATGTGGTTGTTTGCTTCTAAAGAAGATCAATTTAATTCGGCCACTTTTTGTATAACAAGAGTCTACATAGCTATAAGTGTTTCAATAAGGTATTTCTGCCCAAAACCTACAAGTCATGCCACATATGTCGATGTGAGATAGCGTTAAAGTGTTGCAATACAGAAACGTTGCGCATTACGGGCGTTTAAGAGCAGGAGGTAAAAAACAACCCGAGACAACATCAAAACTTGAAGGTGAACATATCTTTAAAACACATTACGGGTTATCCGACAAATAAAAAGCCTCGACTCAGATAACCACACTTCATTAGCATTTCGCTTTCTGCTTAGTTAGCGTCCTGTGTGATATAAGCAAGAAATATATGCAAATATAACGTAAATGTACACATTTTTTACGTTGTAAACGTTGATATTTATTCAATAGATCTGCCTGCTTATACAAATTAGGTGGTGCCTAAACTATCATGACTTCTTTGGAGCGATCGTTAAAATTAAAATAATATAGACCCAGGCATAAAAAAAATCAATCGATGGCTTCGTTGAAACAATATTTATGTGCTTTTAGACATTTAAAAAACAAAACAGCTTTATTTGAGCACTCAAATAAAGCTGTTTTATAAGTATTGTTTTACATTATATGATACATTTATAACATATTCTTTTATTTTGAATGTCACATGTAAATTATGGATCAAAAAGCGATTTTAGATTTTATGCAAATGAATGAGAAGCCACGAAAATTGCAAATACACACCCTGCTGTGATTATACGAGACATATTTATGGCACTGCTAATATTTTCCCTTTACTGCATAAAAAATTAAAACATATGAAATTATTAATGTTTGATTTATACCGGAATTTTATAATATTTACTTTAATAATTTGATAATGCATTTATTAAATTGGTCTGGCACCTGTAGGCATTTACCAAGTAGCTGCTAATGTTTTAGATCGAAGGAATTTTCTTTATAACAAGTTTTATTTAAATCTCTGAATAAATTTCAATAGAATCGTTCCCGATAATCAAAATGTTCTCACAGATGCGATTCGCAACTATTTACCACCGTCCAATCGCAATAAAGCACAATAAAGTTGGACGTCTTCCGGCATCCGTCAAGCGGACCGTAGTGGCCACTGGTTGTGCAACCCGCCACCCAACTAGTTGGCCCGACAAACCACCAAGTTGGGACAATTGAGCGATTTGTCAACTATTGCATTAGGTAACCGGTCACCGCGGGCGACTCGAAATCCTCAAAGCATCGCAAATATTTCCCGTTCGTCGGTCTCTTCTTACATTACATCGATTCTGATAAAAGTGGGTTCGATGCGGTAATGGATACTTTGTCAATCAGCAGTGACGAGCAGCGAGCGTGGGCTGCGGAGAAAGCAAAGCTCGCAAGAATCGCATGCTCCTTACGCAAGATATATCTGCAAGGAACACAATGGACGCGGAATGCTTGCAGAACAAGCTTTTTGGATATTTATTGGATAGATTTTGTGTGGGATGGATTTACTTTGGTGAGTTACATGCGGACACTAACGCGTTTATAGCAATAATAGTTTAGTTGATATCTTGCTGAATAAAGTGCTAGGAGACAATCGGATACTGAGAACTCTGATGTGCAATAAGATGGATCGATGGAATGGAATATCCAACAACTTCACTTGATCAATGCTTATTATTATCCTAACTTTAATTTCAAATTAACCTTGTCTCATAGAACACTATTATACCACATAACCAAAGACCATTTCGTATAACGGTAAGTTAATTCAGTACAAAGTTGGTAGATAATTATATAAATAGGCTCGGAGATCTGGCGAGTTAAATAAAATACATAATACATAACATAGATGGCGGTATCGAGCGCGGTACAATGTTACAACATTATCGGGTCATGACGATCGACGCCGGGTGTCACTATCGGTACAGTCCTCGCCGTAAACGTATAAACGGTGGACTGGTTCTAGGATTGGGAGAGAATGCTTGATACTTCGATAGTATGAAGAACGCGCGGCAGTTATCGGCTTACACACTTTTATGGCTTTTTATGTATTAATACTTGGAATTAAGATGTTCTCACACCGCCCCAAGAATTAAAAAAGAATGACAACGGAAATGAGTCAGTATGATCCTTGTCGAATAGAGTTCTCGCAACTGTCAGCTTTATTATTCCGACACGCTACGGCGAAATATTTTTAGTGTTTCTTTAAACTGTATTCCTCACGCGATTTGTATCTAAATCAAATTAACATGAGCCTATAACATAGGACTTTCACGTCCGTATCGATCGTGAAAGAATATCTTTCACAAACGGCCTCATTTTCAATACATTTCAATATAACTGCTGCAACGAATGAATTGTACATGGCTGTAATTTGCAGAAAATGCATTCGAATAAGCCTAGATCTTTGATAACTTGTTCCGTTGTTTTTATATCGAGTTAAAAGAAGAACTTGGGGAAACGAGTTGGGACTAGGCAATATTTTTAACCAATTATAGCGAACACAAAACGAAGGCGATATTGCTTGCACGTGTTACTATTTATTTCACTGGCTTATTTTTTTTCATTCTATTATACATAAGCCTGATATATAATCGTGTTACTTAAGAATTTCCAATAAAGCAGGTTTTGTTGATTAATTGTCTACGTTTTTGGGTCATTGCAAACTACTGCTAGTCCTAGAACTCAGACAAAGCCTCCAAGTTCGCTTCTGCCAAAGGCTTCGAATCCTTTTGAGACATAGAAGACAGTGCCGGGCATGTAAATCAAGTTTATTGAGCTAACAGCTATAACTATTAAATCACAAAGACCGCGAGAAATATGTATCTTTATATATAAGTAGGCACTTATTTATTCGTTTGCTTTGAGACTCTAATTTATACAGATTATTAATTTGTCCAGTGACAGCCGCGATGGGAGTACACGCTTGGCTCTAAAGCAAATCCGATGTGCTTGAGTTGATCAAACAATTTTATGGTGCTGAGATTCCCTTATATCGAAAATGACACTTAAAGTAAAATTATTACGACGTTGACTATTTTAATTGATTGAAAGCAACTTTATCGTTTGTACCTGCTTATATGAGAGTACGTGGTGTTGGTATATAATATCAATTTTGTTCATTAGTTAGTGTACCGACCTCGGCGAACCGACTGCGCTACCCGACACCCGGCTGTTACTAGGTCGACATAGATGCTTGGCTCGCGGTGCGAACTATTTGTACCGTTCAAGCCCACAGTTAGGGTTACACGCGTGCTAATCCAATACCAGATAAATGATACTCTGCTATGTAGGACGACGACATTTCGCCTCTAGGACAAACAAATGATGCGGTATGCAACAATTTATACATAGTAACACTTGATGTAACATTTTGTACTGCTATATCAGCTATGTGATTTTAACTCATTGACATTTAAGAATAAGGAATAGGAGATTGAATCTCGTCTGAGATATTTAGTGCTAGAAGGTGGAAGGTCGGCTCTCGCGTGAATTATGTAAGCTTTTTTAGAACAACTCCGTCGACGTTTGCAATGTGCTCTGTTCATAAGATAAAGAACACACTGTCATTACTGTTCGTGCAATAAGAGTGGTATTTAGGGCACAGATAAGTCATAAAACTGGAAGGTTACAAGTAATTCTGAGAACCGATTCGATCTGCACTTATCCCAAATTGGATATCTTGTTTGAAATGCTTTTGATGTTTATCGTACAAAAACAAAATCTGGCGTGAAACAAAGGCAGTGTCGGAGCCGAGAATAAATAGGAGAGTGTAGGTAAGTGAAGGCTTGTGATCCCTGAGGTTCGTATGGCCCGGGGCGAGCGTCTAACGGTGGATGCGCCCACTCCGTAGGTGTCGCCTGGCTGCGCCGACCATCCGTCCCGATGTACCCACGATTTACGAGACATCTCCTACTTTATTGGCTAAAGCGATTCACATAAATCCACTAAGTACATCTTGGGGTATAATTTTTAATGCAAAGGGCAATTTATACTAGGTTCTTTATAAGCATCGTTCTAATTTATAATTTTACGATCTTTTACAAACATTTGTTCGCCGTAATAGTATAGATTGTTAATCAGATAATGAAATGAGTGAGATCTACGCAGTTCTACGAGTAAATTCGTTTCTTCATTTTTTAATTACATCCAGAAATGTCGAGTCGTTTACAGACCAGCGCTCACTAGTAAGATGTTAAGGTTGTTTATTATTTATTTTCATTTACTACGGGCGTCTTTGTTTTGTTATTTTCCAGTTTGATTTTTACTCTCGAAAAGCGATTTAAGAGACTAATTAAATAACGTTTTTTCAATGAACTTGTTGGTTGTACCCATAAACATCACACCATGGCGCATGGGAGCGTATTTGTTAAATGTCTTGGTATCAGTACAGTTATTTGTTAACGTGGCTTATAATCGCCTGAAAGATTGAGTGACAGGACAGACCCGGGCCCGGCCGTCACACCGCACTACCAAGTCTAGACGCAGACGCGTCCGTTAGGCATTCAGACTCACACAACGTACCCGGAATCTGACTAGATATCATCTGCTCGCCGTTCGTTATTTGTTGACTTGAGAATAGATGGGGCAAACTGTTCAACAACTGAAATTTGTTGCCACAAGTTTAAACGTAGGTACTGTGAAAAATTGAGGTTGAACTGTTACCCACACACGAGTTTCCTAGAAGTTAAACCATTAACTGAGAGGTAATAAAGTTCTAATGTTCAACAGTAAACAGGTTTTAGTCAATTTAACTGAAGCCTAACAGTCAACGGTTGTAAAGTGAAAGAATTCACTACTTTTCTCCACGGAGTTAAATGGCAAGACTTGCCTGACTTGCTTGTACGTACCTGCTAAAGTTTGTACGGCAATATAAAGTGTATTGTGCATTAATCTAAAGATGCTATTTATTAAATTCACAGGAAACGAAGCACGTACGGTTTCTAAGTTGAATTGGTAAGGAGAAGAATGGAAAGTATTCTGGCATCCGTCTATTACGGAAGTGGGTCGTAAACATGTTATTATGTTCTAGTTCGCGTTACCTGTTGCGATTACACATTATTATTATTTAATGTCTTTATGCGAAGCGAATAAGGTTTATAAGTCGAGAAAATGCCAATAAAATTTGTGCGAATTACTTGGTGATTATACCTCTTTTTATTGAGCAGAAAAGTAATAAAAATATCGAAGAAATTAATGATACTAAAATACCTTTTCATAGAGTATAGTATACTGTACCTAACCTGATCAGTGGAAATAAAATTGTAGTCGTTAATACTGTTAACGCGCTTTGTGGGCAAAGTGCGCATTTTTTTTTAACGAAACTACTTAAAACCGAAATTAAAAGGGCCTGTTCACCAACTCTATATAGGCATTATCCTATATATCAGATAAACAATTTTTATGTTAGTATCAGCCAGATAAAACGGCCAGTCTGTTGCATCTTATCTACATAAGAAGAAGCACCTTTCTGATTGCGCGTTGATGTCTTTTGTTAGGGATAACTTTTTGGTTCACACGAAGTCGACGATTCAGCTTTTTCAGATATGAGAATGTGTTTAATTAGTTTAATATTTGACACCAACAACAGAAACTATATTTACTGTCATTATATAAAGTTTCCCATCCCATAAGAGGAAGAACTAACAAAGAGCATAACCGAAAAATTTTATAACTCATACATTTAACAGTCATAAAGTTAGAATCCAGCGGATATCATTAATAAAAATAACAATCGAATGTAATCCTACACTAAATTCGAATACGACAGCGACCCTTTATCTATGAGATTAGTTTATAATACTCTAATAAGTCTAACAATAAGTATAGCAATAGATAGAACGGTTTAAATGCCTCTATAAATTGGTGTTTCGCGAGACATCATGATAACACCACAAATCAAGGGGCACGTTAATTACTAGACCTCGTTCAGACGTCTGTGTTAGAGATGGGACGCAAACCTTGCAACGATCGACTGTCGACTATTTCTCTCACTTGCATTACAATCGACCATTGAATAACATTGAACATTAAAATACATTCTTAGCAATAACTTTATGCTGTATTTTATAGTCGGCTCCACAGAAATGGAAATTAATTTAATGAAAATGTAATCAGGCAGTATTACTGCGAATAGTTACATACTAAAAAAACCGAGAACGTCTACTTCTATAATACCTATCCAAAAAGCACAATTCTAAGCTATAGTATTGTAACAATACCTATGTAATTTATATATAAATTAAAGAATAAGAATAATATATGATAAACATTAAAAGGAAAGTCCGACTTAAACCACAATTTAAATGGTTTTTAGAACTTAACACATATTGCCAGAACAAAAAAAAAATTGCAAGAAGTAGTTTCATCCCACCCCTACCGCACTAAATAAATAGAAATGTAAGGTTCGTTGGTACACGACGTATAGTGGAACAATTAACTTTTATATATATACTCGTGTGTACCTAAACAAGTGATGTCTTATCTCTTGATGGCCCAGTGGTTAATGCGTCGCCTCTCAAGCAGGAGGTTGTGGGTTCAAAACTGGGCAAATACGACTGAAACTTGTTTTAAGTTTTTTTGAATATTACTGACATAGGTGAAGGAAAACATTGTGATTCTGAAATTATAAATTGATGTAAGTCTGGAACACCTATCAGGCTTGGTAAGTGTGGTGATTAAGGCTCGTGACTTCTATGTATGGGAAGAGATCTTTGCCATGCACTCCTGCAATGGGACAGTATCAGGTAAATATTGTAATACCTAAACAAGTATCTAATTCCAAGACGCAAGTGTCTCGTTGGTGTAGTGTACGCAGGCGCTACGGCTGAGCATGAGGTACGGCAAAGTGTTATTGGGTGTTTCAATTAGGAATTTCTCAGGGGCAGCCAGAAGTCTGAATTTTGTGCTCTGGTGATGCGGTTGACAGCCATTAGGCCACCTTTTACATTGTACGAGAAAGATAACTGACGAAATCTGGGTGTACAGTCACGAGCACCAATATGTAAACACCTAACAACTTTTAAAAGTGTTTTTCTCCTACAGTTCTGATTAAAATTTCATGTTGTCACGAACATAGTATTTTGGAACTCATATTTTTATGAAAAATAGCCTATCTCCAAGTTACAATCATTATTTCTCGCGAAAATTCCTTCTAGATTTAGGAAAGTGTATACATATTGGAGCTCGTGACTGTACATATGGAGCTTTTGGGGAATTTTTGTTATATTCCAACCCGCATTGGGCCCGCGTGGTAGGTCATAGCGCATTCCCTCTCATAGAGAGGAGGCCTGTGTCCCAGCTGCAGGAACATTATAAGCTAAATATGCATTATGTAGTTACCTATGTGAGAAACACCACCCCATAGTCCCAGCCCACGTGTGGCGTTCACATTTCTTTCGCATGAGATAAAGAATAATTACCTTTGTTACGACTACTCTGACGTCACACAGTTTGGAGGCGTGTGAAACCTCCTTCGTGTCAAAATATATTTCCGAGGCCTTCCAAGTAAACGTGCGTTCCGCTACTAATGTGACAGGGAAACTAGAGCGTTTTCACAACTGGATTGCCATTAAAGTAACGTGTGACAAACAGACTTTACGACGTAATTCAGTTATATCAACGACAAAACTTTCTTTAAAAATGATTAACTTTAGTCATAGAGGTAATAAAAAGCTATAATTTTATATAAAGAAGTGATAGCCTAGTCAGTCGTGTGACCGTCGGACTGCCAAGTCATAGGTCGAACCCAAGGCACGCACCTCTGATTTTTCAGATTCATGTACGTATTGTATAATTATTACTTTCTTGTAGGAAAACATCGTGAGGAAGCCAGTATGCCTGAGAGATATTTCTTGACGGCATGTAAAGCCAAGTCAGTCTTAACACCAGGTTAGGCACTAACCACACGATGAAGAAGAAGATTTTAAATGCAAATTGTCCATTTACATCCACAGTTCTAATACTAAAAGATTTGAGGGCACGGTTGGCGCAGTGGCTGAGCGGTTGACTGCTGCACTACGTACTGTCTCGGCCGGTTCGATTCCCGCACGTAACAAATAATTGTATGAACTACAGGTAGTTGTTCCGGGTCTGGCTGTTTGTGAGTTTAAATGTTTATAAACGCACCCACGATACAGGGGAAATTCCTATTGTGGAGCAAAGTAAAAAGCGGGTTTCACTAACTGTAGGCGACACCTAAATGAATGCCCCAATACAGTTGTTGCTCTTGGCTCTGAGCCGACCGTTGAAAATCCAACAGAGAGCTTTTATTTAGGCATTTCGTAAGTGTCCGTTAGTGATTATGAGAACGGGCATTAACTATTTAATATTGAAGTGAACGATTAGCATCCAAATGTACGCCTTCTCTCGGATCATTTTCAACGCCTTACAGAATTACTTCACGGGACATATTTTAACCGGAGTTTAGCATAACATTTCAAAAGTTCTTATAATGAGATCTCCTCTGTTCTCATGACGATTATAATTGAGTATATAAGAAGTTAAAAGTCGCACGATATCTTCATCTCGATCAGAGATAAGCGACTTTCTAATCGGGTCAAGTAACGTTTATGTTTACAAACTAGTTAAGCCACGGATGTATCTTGTTAACTGTAGTGACAAATGTTGTCCAATTGTTTGGTAAAAAACTCTATATCTCTCAAATTAAATCGTATATTTTGATATTCTTGTATCTTTTTAATTGGGTTGTTAACTGCTATGTAAGCAGATAACTTCAATTAAAATATTAATAAAAATGTGAAATCAACAAAGAGTAGACCGATAAAAGGCCGGCCGACGAAAGTTTAAGATAAAAATACACTTTCCGTGTGATTTGTGGTATTCACATCCGAATTCCTTATTTGAAATTCTACGAGCGTTCGCCGTTAATAAAGTTGTCAACATATAGAGATACAACCAATACCATTTCGCCCCAGTTTTCACGCATAAAATGCTCGGAACAACTTTTACTCAACACTTTTACCGAACTTCCCGTATATATCAATTACAGACACGATTGCTTATCTGTGACTCGGAATTATTGTATTAAATGGTATTTTTACACGACGCAGCACAATTTATGGCGTCTTTCAATGTTCCCAATAAGTGCGCACACGCAATGGCGCTGTCACGTCGCAAAAAGAATCAAAAGACGCCACGCAACAAGGCCTGCGGTTAGCGATTTTATATTTATAATCATCGTCGGCCGTAAAATAGTAAAAACTAAACATGCAGATATCGCTTATTTACATGTACCTTGAATAAAATTGTTGCGGAATAAATAGGCGCTATCAGGAGCTTTTATTGCAAGTTTTTGTCGAATTTGCCAAGGTATGCTAGGAATGAGAAGGGCTTTTTATAAAAAAACTTTAAATATGTATATCAATACGCTCACTTGAATATTGATCGATGGAACTGTAAAAAAATCGAACATATCGAATCAACGCAGTCGCCAAACGACACAACCTACTTCCAA
Organism: Noctua pronuba; assembly: GCA_905220335.1. Classification (NCBI taxonomy): domain Eukaryota; kingdom Metazoa; phylum Arthropoda; class Insecta; order Lepidoptera; family Noctuidae; genus Noctua; species Noctua pronuba. The sequence goes on along the minus strand of LR999903.1, from coordinate 10,080,080 downwards.
TGTCAATTAAAATCAGAGGAGATGCCATCTTAAAATTAAAATCAATAAATTTTTATGCAGCATCCACATTATTCATAAGATATATCTTAATATGATTCATATATAAGGAAGCTTTGCTAATAAAGCGTGATTAATTTCCGTGTTTGGCCTACAGGCACGGTACGGACAGCGCGCGTTAGGTGCTGCCCCGGGCCAACGTGGCTTAGCGTAACCATAGATAACAATTTTATAAATGGAATAGTTTATTTCGAATTTAGTCGCATGAATAATAATTTTATCGTGGAACAGTGCGCGGGAGTTTTATTTAAAAAAAGTGTGCAGTTCAGAAACTACTTTCTAAAGAAACTGTATTTTCCTTTAGGATGTCACTTTGTCTCTTGTCATAGCAACTTGTTGCTATGACAATTTTGAGATATAATTATCATAGCAACAAGTTGCTACAAAGTGTTGATTTTAATGAGATAATGACTACTTTTACACTCATACACCAAAAAAGTGACCCTTCAGTATCACAAACGTGACAGTTTCACCTCCAATAACAAAGCCTTAACTCAATATTCAGCCTGAATCAAAATCTAGGACGAACAGGACATAATAAGGGCGCTCACCATTGTAACGAGGTACCAAACAAAGGTACTTCCAGCTGGCGTGATGTTCCTGCTAGAGATGGCACAATAATTCATACAGCTCACTAAGAGAACAGTTTATTATCTACACAGATGGACAGAAGTGTGTCGGTAGTAAATAGCTTTTCGTGATAGCAGGGCGCGTGTGAACCCTGACACGAGTTCTAAGGCATTGTCTATGCTACAGAGCCGTGGTTTGTGAAAAGAGTATAGCACTAAGAAGATATCATTGTGTTTACGTTAATGAGTTATTGATATAGTTAATTATGAGAGACTCTAATTAATCAAGAAATAAATGTTTATCAGGCTAGAAATTTTCAATGAAAGTTTGAAGTTTATTGAAGCTTGGAAAATGAATCTATTGGGTCGCCCTTTTAAGGTACTTAATGAACACACGGAAAATTGTGGCCGTTCACCACTCATATTTATTTATATACGTCCTTCTTCAAGAAGATAAGTCAAATAAAATATAAAGTACAATATTATATTAGTTATAGAGAACATAACTTTCAGTTAGATAAACCTCATTACGACAATTCTCAGTTTAAGATCGAGATAGTAACTGTCGCCGATAAATGTGATATATTCGCTTCTTATCATATTGGAAACTAATGCTTTTATCGACGAACTATGAGTATGAGAATATAAACCTACTTTTAACTTACTTTACGAGTTAAACTTAACAAACCATCATATTTCTTTCATCAATACGCTATTGAAAATAAATACGTTCTAACTGTCAAAAATGCGTCCATAGACAATTTGCTGGTTTTTCGGAATTTAAAAAGATTGTAATGGAAACTTAATGCTAAAGCAAAGATACCTCTATTAGTTGAAATTATTCCATAACTGAATTTATTTTGTATTAATTAGTAATGGAATAATTTCAACTTTAAGTATTTGTTTCTTAGCTTGCATCGAGTAGGTAGAAATATATTCAACTACGGTGACACTAAGGCTAATCTCGTATTCTACAACAGCACATGCAATGTCTCAATTCCGAAAAAACTGGTCAAAAGTGTCATTGACATCAGTGTCAAACATAATGTTGTGATCCACGGCTTTAAAAGCATCTCACGAAACATTGTTATTACGAAGAAAGGATTTTTTTTAAGTGCAGTATTGTCCGCACTTCCAACTGTAACGGCTGAACGGGTTTCAACGAAATTTGGCATACGGATATACTAGAAACTAGGTTGGCACAAGACTGTTATCCTGCTAGGAAGTACCCTGGGGATAAATTCCTCTTTGCCATCGAATCTAAGGGGCAAGATACTATTTTGAGATTTTTATAAAAAGAAACAATTATTGTTCCTTTAACGGAATTAACAGGTCAGTTGCCATGTTTCCTGAGTTTTTTTTTATATTAAAAAAAAAAAAATGAAATTAAATAAAAAAAAGTTCTTTTTTTAAATTTAATTTCATTGTTTCTGACAGTGCTTTCAGATATGTCTTCAGACGATAGATTCAGGAATGCTTGTGTGCTGGCATAAGTCTTGTAACTGATAATGGACTATTACACGTAAAACAAAACAAATAATTTCTGGGGACTCTAACAAAATAAGGTACTAAATTGTTACTTCATATTTTTATGGCAATAATTGTTTATCTATATTATATATCTATCCTACCATAGACCAGTTAGACTAGGGTACTTGGAGATAGACCTAGAATGTACTAGGTAGAGTAATTTTGTAGCTTTATATACAACGTAGACTGCTGTTGACATTCTCTTTACTTGAAAACAATCTTTCACGTCAAAAGGTCAGGTGTGCAGTTGCAACCAGGGTGAGTGTGCGACCAGATGTATGCAAGTGGACGAAGCAAAAGCAGTATGTAAGGATCGTAGGACTACCCTCATGGGAAAAAGGCGTGAATATAATGTATAATTCGTCACAAACCTTTTTCCTCAATCGTATTCAGAATCCTACTTTTTATGAATAGCCCAAGAAAATGAACAGTTACCTACACACAGCATTTGACATTTTTCTTTTACTTTCAGATACAGTAAGTGGTCGAAGAATGCAAAACAAAGAAATTGTACTCATAAATAAAACACCTGGTGTATGTTGGGAACTATTTTTCAACGTAAGCGCACGCAGGTGTTAATTCAATTAGCACTAGTGATACAAAGTGTTATCGAAGTTTGACACTTGTTCTTCATTACGTCACAGGTTCATCGTATACTAAAGCACCCGTTTTTAGAAGATTCAAGATATCTCAAGTTATATGAAGACCTAACTTTTGCCCACGTGGTCGTCAGCTTCGTCCGTTATGGTGGTCAAGTATAGCCCATGGCACTCGGCGATAATGTAGCTTCGCATTTATGAAAAAAAATTCGGAATCAGATCAGTATTTCCGAAGATTACTAGATATAAGATTAGACATGGGACACAAATTCCATGTAGGATTCGACATAAAATGTCTTGTATTGTCACAGCCGTGCGTGCTAGCCTTTGCTAAGTGAAGACTAAACTCACCACAGTTCTAGGTAATGGAACATTATACCAGGCGTTTACCGTTAAAAATCATTTGTAAGCGCTAAGCATGTGCGTTGCATACTTGTAAATACCGAGCTCAGGTTTGTTACATGGGTTTATAAGGAGACAAAGTTCCTTATGGTACATAGAGTGTTAAGCGATGAAAATTATATGATTATTTTTTGGCATACCTCATTACAATCCTTAATTTGTAAATTGGTTTCAGATTATTTGTAAGATTGACTACTGCAAATGAAAGAATTAAGTGAACATGAAAGATAACATCATTAGGGCCGCAAAGATTCAGAGTGTATCGAGTATCTCAAAAGTATGAGTGACATGCAAATAGACAATGAAAACATGAGTATCCAGTGTTGCAAGTCACAGGAATACTATCTCAAGGAAAAATCTCAAAATGGTGGCGGACCAACAAAAATTGATGAATCACATGGAACCGGCGCGCTCGCCACTCGCCGCCAGTCGGCTGCTCTCGGCTACAGTCGCCTCCACTCGGCCCAACCATTACCAATAACAATTTCCCGGACGCCATCTTTGTTCACGATTCAGTAAGCCACAGAATAATAAAGCTTCACGTTCTCACAAACTTGAATTTGTCACACGGAAATATAATGTTTCCCTAATTACTTTCAAATGATACTGCAAGAACATTATACAAAAATGTTATAAAAATATCCCCGCTTTACTCAAACCATCAACATTTTATAGTTCATTAGTAAGTCCGACCTGAACAAACAAAAATGTCTAGAGAAATCAAAATGATTCAATCATAAATTGAAACTATGCCCAAGTCCGATACTTGGGTAATAATATAACTGATAGACATTAACATAATGTGTATGAATGGATAATATAATATTTTTCCAGTCACGATTTCGAAATAAGGTAATGTGCGAGTGTATTCGTAACTCTCTGTGTAGATATTCCTGTGCTCAACGAGCGATATGATCGGACTCCCCGTCGCCTTATTGATAAGGTTTCCATACTTCCCGTGTGTATCGGAATGCTTCTGAGTTTATTTAATGTAATTCCATCTATACGGCATTCATATGGTGTATTTAATATGTACGTAGACGTTTAGGATATTTGTATTAGTTTAAAATATGTTCCTCATTACGCTGTATTGTTCTTGTAATAAAATATAGTTTAACATTACACCTCAAGGGTTAAAACGATATCGAACAATAACCAACATTGGAAATCGAGCGGTGCTATATATCAAGCGATAGAATAGCCACCGTAAATTGAAAGCAGCGATTATGATGGGCAAAATAGATTCGCCCGAGGTCGAGGCGACATCACGAAGCGAGCTGAGGGTTAAAGAGCGATCCTTCTAAGCTGGTTCGAGTTATGGGCTCAGCCGACACAATGGCCAATTTCATAGAATTTCCTTTGATGGATACCAGTTAACCTGGAGCAGTTAACGGTGTTTTGCAATCATTTTAAATTAAACATACATTTAAAACCCTACGCCACTACATTAAATTTCACTATAGTATTTGTCGGAAAGTTAAGATGCTTATCTCTTGTTTTGATCGTAAACAGGAGTTTATTATTTGGACAGATAAATTGGAAGGTATTTGTTACGTCCCAGGGAGCCTCATGACGAAGAGTTCTTTCGGTATTGTCCTTAGCAGCACCCAAACTCAGATTTCATTTAATAATGAAACATGGTGACTAAATGTGACAATAATTTACTCATATCCATTTATCATAACGGTATTTAAAAAGCCCTATCTGGAGTAGTGGAAAAAAGTGTATTGATGTATGATTACACGCACACAAATGCACCACATACATAAGTATTTACTAACATACCTTAAGCCTTATCTTTTACAGGCTGAACAAAATTGTACGCATTACTAGAACCAGGTGCTTCGGTAGCTACGCGCAGCATTGGGACTGGTTTCTCTATGTTTCGCAATAAAATAATTGTGCAATTGCGATGTAAATCGTATTTGTCTGGAGGCTGTAAGGTTGGCTGGGGGGACCAAAGACATTGGGTGAGGATTGACCTAAATTTCGATAGTTACGGTTCAGCTTTACTGGACGGCAATTCTGAGGTGACGTAATATATGGCTGAAAGTCAATAGCAGACCAAGTCTGTACTTACTATAAAAAAAATCAAGTTTGGCTCGGGATAAGGATAACTCAAAAAAAGTTGTCTCAACATACTTTTTCATAAAGCATGTGCTTTATGTTATTAGAGTTATCCTTATCTCGTGCCTTTACACACATAATTATTTATTATTTACAGATAAGCATAATTGAAAGGAATTTAACTTATTTACAAAATTATGTGTCGCAACACAACATTGGAAATCCATAACGAGCGTTGTTCAGACAGGCAGGGGTATGGTCATCGAAGAGGATTCGTCACGGGCGCGACACGACACCGACACGCGGCGCTGCGCCGGCGCACCGTCACGAGCGTACCTCCCCCCACCTCCCTCTACGTCCCCCCAACGCCCCCACCAAACCGTACCCGATACAAACTTAATGAATTTCAATATTCACTGCAACACATTTCCTTTTTTTTGTATCGACGAATATTCCTCGTAAATTATCGGCCTCAAAGAATATTTTACATCAATCACGGTACCGTTATAAAAGAATAATTTGAACAGTTTACATAATTATATCGAATTAACTTGCAAATCTTTCGTCTTAGTTGTTTTGGAAGAAAAAGGCAAAAGAATTCTCCTAGCGCATTACAAGATCGAAGGTCGCCGTCGCGCGTCGTAAAGAGCAACTATAGGGATTACATGGGCATCCGTCGCGATCCTTGTAAAATAAAACTTTAAAGAACATCACAACGACAATTCGACACAGAGTCGACTTGCTCACCGATCACAAAGCTTTCTCATTAACCGTCACGTCACCGGTCGAAGCCGTGACACTAAAAGTCATTCCGACTAAAAAAATTCTTCAACCCGTTTTGTTACATTTCTCAACGCTCGGAAAAAGAGCACAAAAGATTTTCTTAGTTGAAGCGTGACTGTCGTAATTAGGTGGCGAGAGCAGTGCTCGTGTTAAACGTTCAGCCCGATACATAATACAGGAATCATCAGCAGTTTGTCACTGCATTATGCTCGCATGTGAGTGTCACTCGCAGTATGCATCACGCGAGATTATCTCCCTTATTAAATAGCTGCTCGTACTATGCGCAATTAACTAACATACTTTATGACTTCTTGTATGCAGTGCTGTTTGCGAAACATTTTTCATCTAAAGTCACTGTAAATATCTGTGCCGATCCAGCTTTTTTTCTGAAGTTAGTAGAACTGTAACTACTATGCAGAAATGTGGTTTATTAATTTATGTAATAAATATTAATCGATTTCAAGATTGAAGTTTTTGTAATATAATATTCGTAGCTATAATTGGTAGCGTAGAGCCCATGGCATACCAGAAGTATACATTTCTTGGGTAGCTCCCCGTTAACTTTTACGACAGCTGATACAAGATTACCCATCTTAGATTTTCCACTTCCCCGTATATGAACATAAACAAAACAAAAATACGTTTATCGAACATATTCTAGTTTATGTGACTCGGACGCCGATACACTGGGACCGCCAATCATTTACAATGTCCCATCACATAAAACCCCAGTTTAATAAGTTGCTTCCAATTTAAAATCAAAATTATTTTTAAGTCCGCTGTCTCTGCGAAGAGGGGACCCGGCGGGGGCCGGATTATAAATCATAAATGCCACGTTAGCCAGCCAGCTCTGCCGGCCCTGCCAGACGACCGGCCGAGTATCGAAATTATCGCCCGCCAGCCCGCGTAAAATATACAAAACAGTTTCAGGTTACTGCGTCAAATATTTCTTTTGGACAACTAAAATAAAATGCGCTGACTCATTAGCACACAATTTTATCATTCTAAGATCTTTCCTAAAGCGAGCGTTGAATGAACACACAAGTGAATCTATAAAACTGGTTTTTATGATAATAAAGCGTTTAAATATAGAAATCCGTCATACCAAAAACAAGTATATCGATTAACAATCTGCAAGTTATTGAATAATTAATTGCGTTAAACGAATGTTTCGCTACATTATAGAATTATTGATTGATTCATTACATTACAGATAAAGATGATTAAATTTAACAGTGTCATTAATCTAAGAATAGACCTCCCATACGCGCATGCAAAGTATAATGAATACATATTCTCACAGTACTCGGACACACGCCACGTAGAAACTGGCGCAGTACTTCCGCAGCGGACCAACTCAAATAGAAATTGAGACATTTATACAAACAAAATCGACTTACATGCAGACATGAATGACAAACTCACTCCAGTTTCTGTGATCCAAATAAAACGACTTACTTCCTTCAGTATCACTCAAAATGTCGCATGTCACCGTTGACTAATTAAGCCACATCCAAAAGGCTTTTAATTTAGATAAATATATGTATATAGGTCTGTGAATGAGTAAACGAACTTCAAGAAAAAGAGTTAATGTCTTAAATCTACATAGAGGTACGGTTAGCTCTAATTAACGAGTAATTAAAGTTTTGCATAGAGCTTCAAATTGAATTCTGTGAATTTGTTATTGATGACAAACCAACTAACATATTCTGCATTGACCATTGCGAGATCTGCGTTCTTAGTTTATCAATTTTGTTTTTAGTTTTACCGCAGGCAATATATATTTCCATATTGATAAACAAATAATATCATCGCAAAGCAATATGAGTCAGGAAAGACAAAGCAATAAATAAATAACAATGTGTGCAAAATAAAGACGTAGAGGACAGACGTATGTAAGCACAATCTACAAATGTCAAAGATTCAAAATCTATGTCGTGCATATAACGAACACGGCACTCGTGTGGGCTAGAAAAGCAGTACATAAATTATTCTCATTGTTCCGAAAGGCGAATGATAAATGTATTTGTGTTCTTAATTTAAGTTATGCTATTGGTAAAAGTCGACTGTACCGGTCCATTCGGGAAATCTCGAAAGTTACGTTACAGCGCCGAGTTCGGTCAGCATGGCTTGAGCCCAGATTGGAATTAGGTGCGTTAATTGATCTATGTTTATCATGCTGGAGAAATAACGGCGACATTTCTGCAATTGTTAGATTACGAGCAACTACTGTTTAGAATTGCCAATCCTTAACTGTAATTGCTTGGTGTGTGGTATGCAGCATGCAGCGGTAACTCTACATAATATATTATAATCGCAGCTCTCGACTGCTTCTGTTTTGTGTATTCTGCTACAAGTTTCATGAACCCATGATGAGAAAAACTTGTTGTTGGCATGAAAACATTATCTGCGGCTAATTTATTTATGACACTTGTGTAGACATTTTTGCAATAGTAGAAAAGTTGATGTGATTGAATTCAGAACGTAATTTAGTTTGAAAGCGAAGGCGCATTTTATTTGTCCATGTAGTTGTAGGCCGGTATCCGGCGCGGGCGCACCGTTACGTCTAAACCTACAATATATCATTCGGAAGTAGCAAAAACTTGGTGTCGGATCGTTGCGACAGTAATCACAGGTGCAAAAACTTCTCCACAACTGCCTACAATTACTGACCATTTAAGGCCGACTACGTGCCTTACATAATAGTTAAAATCTTAGTGTTTTCTATAAAGAAATACTATCTTAAGTTTCTATCGGCTGTTAGTCTACAAACAGGGACGTTAATGTATTGACGCCCTTTTCAACACGTGTCCTGAAATAGCCCGGAGCAAGTTCATCGTTGTTAATACGAGTGTCACCGAGGACTGCTTATGATAATTACACTTACAGACACTTTGCCAACGAGATAAGTAACAACTAATTACGAGTCATTTTATAAAACATGAATGTTTAGTGAGTTTACAAAAAGACATCGTGGGATTTTTAGCAGCTAGCGTCAATTGAATTAAGGAAGAATGTGATTTAACTTAGTATCGGCAGTGTCGCTTGTCTTAAGGACAGCACACACGACCGTATCAAACACAGTTTGCAGGATTACTATTCTAGAAAAACGGCTGGGGGCGAATAGCGTTGCAATTACAGTCGGAGCGTCTTCTCGTCCGTCCGTCTGTCCGCGGATCCAAGATGGCCGCCGCATGCCTGCCCAAGATTGACTAGTAGCTGAATGCTTCTTTGCCAACGGCGATCTAGGTTGAGTCGATCTATCTGAGGGCATGCTGGCATGCAGGAATGGAGCTCTTGCCCCTCGGTAAATTAAAATACTTTTTGTTTGATAAGTGTTCTGTGATTATCTCGTGTGTTGGATGTAATGCAGCCGTGCGAGACATGTCATTAAAATGCGAATTGTTTATTAAACTTACCGCTCAATAGTTGAGAACTCCTAAGTACTCGCTTATACATACCTGGAACATAAAAGATTCATATTAACCTCATGAGCAAATATTACACGTGTGAGTTATAAAACCATCAGCATAAGATATAAAATTAAATTTATTTTATGTAATATTGCAAAAAACATTTGATTTGTATCATATTAGATATAATAAATGGGCTATTTAGAGAATATGCAGCATAAAATATGATTCGTAATGTTCATTTACGTGCTTCAGTAATTAATTCACATGTATTTATTTCCTAATGAACTGTTTATGAATTAATTAGAGAATGAATTAAACTCATCGCATCGTTCACGCAACCGCTCAGCTGTAGAACGTTACGGAAACCCTAATAACAACGTTCACACATTAAAGTATAAACGCTCCCCGCCCGTTGTGCACAAACCCATCATTACACAAATGTATTCGCTGTTAACCCAAAACCACATAAGTCACATTTATAGCCACATCAAAAAGCAATCAAGCGACAAAAGTTGAAGCGAGTCATCGAATGGAACTTCGTCGAAAATATGTTCGAAACGCACCTAATCGATTCCATGGCGAGGCCACAGGTAAGCTCTGCCCTAACGTAATTTACAAAGGTGCCCTATAAAAAGATGGGGCGTCAGGAGCTGCATATAGAATTTTATTAACAACAATAAAGTGCATTTATTTATGCGTCTATCTGCAAGTGTATTTACTACATAGCTGTGTAAATAAATACCTATTGTAATGATCCTTGTCACTTAAAGATCACTTATTGTTTGTTAAGAGATTAAATATTATGTTGAAGTGCTTTTATTAAATCTGAGTTGTTAAGGCCTATTCTGTTAGCATCATTCGTTTTGTTGTACAAGTTATTATCTTTGTGTTTTCAAAGCGCAGCATGTGTTAGTGAGTTCCTTTATACTGTGTGGTACAAAATATTCTATTTGCGTAGCAATTAGAGAGAAAAACGGTCTCGTACATAGCTCCATCTTAATTGTTAACTTATCACGCAGTCATTAATGTGTCACAGGTGTGCGAGACATCCTGACTGCAGCCAGAGAATATTAATCGAGATTGACGGTGGGCTCGTTTTTGCATTTTAATTTATTTTCTATGTTACGCAATTAATTTTAAAAATACACTTTGTTTAGGTGCCCATCTAGGACATTCTTAACATAGCTCCTAGAAGGGCCTGTCAGAATTATTGTATGTCAATTCAATTTCATAAATGATTATGATTTTAATCAACAAATAGCTCAGGAGTCAGTTAATCCGTTCCAAAGAATTGGAGCTCCAAGTTTCTAGCTGTGTAACTTACATAATTTCTCAACGTTACTATTGTTTTATAGCTCTTGGACCAATAAATTCGATATGGTATATATAAGTAATGCCGCCTCCGCGTAGGGGCACTCCTGCGCATCCTTTAACTTTGCCCCAGACACCCCCCGCTGTCTCGAGAGATATGTTACCTGCCCGACGCCCGACGATGGAGGAAACAAACACTAACGTATAGACGACGCTATAAATTACTAAAATGACCGTGGCATTCTGATTAAGAAACTAATTTCGGTGCCGAAGCGTATACCTTGTTTGTACATACCTCCACGTTTGTAACAAGACATTCCGTGTTTATTTAATTTAACTAAATGTTCTTTAAACTTCATGATTGTCGTTTTTCTAATTACTTACCTCGAGTGGTACCGTAACTAAATATCCTGCTTCGTCGAGACGCTTTTACTTTCCGTACGGACGTTCGTAAAATTGATTCGTGACAGATATATGCAAGTATTATACGATTTCTGCAATATTTTAATCGGAGGCTTTCATTGAATAAATACATAATAATATGAAACATTGCTAGTAGTTACTTTTGTATTGTCTCTAATCAATAAACAGCAATAGAGCTAATATTTCATGGTGAATAATTTAATCATAAAATAACGTGTCGTTAAATTTACGATCCCACATAAAAGGCGAATGGCTCCAGTGGCTCTGAGGCGTGGTGTCGTGAAAGCGCACGCGCACGCCGGAAGCCTCTCTCCTACATGCCGATGCCGCTGTGAATCTGCGACTTACTGCGCTAAACCGACTTTAACTACTGGTTCACCTGAGTAAAATAAATTAATGCCTTACTTTTGATTAGACGGTCATTATGTTGTTGATTGGTAGGTAAAGGCGTCGGCTTGTATTGAGGCTAAACGCCGTGGTGGCTGCGAAGGCGGAAAGTTTCTAACGTAAGCCGACAGCGTATGACTCTGTCGTGTTGCCGTACTATCGCATTCTCTGTCGGAGAGTAGGCAGTTTTATTACAATAATGCTGAAAAGTAGCCGCGTGGTCTGCCCGTGGCCGAGCCATGGCGGCACGTTTTATTTGATTGCAATCGCTACGGGGCATTAGTAAAGCCGATCGCCGAAATAGAGGGACATAAACAAACAACTTTATAAATGCCATAATCAACAGTCAACCGCTTGACATTAGTTACGCAATAGTAAGAAGAAAATCGTAAACCAAATCCGAAGGAATAGGCTGGTTAGACTATAAAAATGTTTATTGCTTTTCTTCCCACTTGCCCAAGAGTTCATTGGCATTATATTTTTAAGATTGAATTTACAATACAGCTAAATATGTACATATGATTACCGTCAATTAATCAATGTATGAGACAGAAGCATGGAACTATGTGTGACGGTGTTTGTTCTGACGCGCTGCGATGCCTGCGAAGAATTTTCCGTACTACGTGTCTCTCTCATTCACTCTCTCCCTCTCTTTCATTTCTGTCTGTCAAGTTCATTTCCACGGAAGTGCAGCTTTCTGAATATGTTGACATATTCAGATCAGCTGTTCCGCTTAAAATACTTTTCGAACTTATTTTTATCCAGATACATTGCATTGGAATTACTGAATCGTACACGTTTACTATGGTTTTAAAAATTACGTCTTGAAATTTCATTTTAATTTATTTATTTAAAATAAGTACGCCAACAGTACAGTCACGAGCGCCAATATGTAAACACTTAACAACGTTTAAAAGTGTTTTTCTCCTACTGTTCTGATTAAAATTTTATGTTGTTACGGACAAAGTATTTTGTGACTCATATTTTTATGAAAATGATTCTATCTCCAAGTTACAATCGTTATTTCTCGCGAAAATTGCTTTTAAATTAAGGAAAGTCTATACATATTGGTATACATACATTTTACATTTAACAATGAAAGTATACAGGTTAGGGTTCTTATGTTGGTAGCAATTACAGTGTACTAACTCGATGTATAAAAGTTTCGATTGAAGAGAGAGGAACTAGGAAATCCTGATCTAAATTACCACCGTATTCACATAATTATGCTGTTATACGGAACTCTCGCTACATGAACTAATTTCACACTTGCTTTTCTCAGTTTATTTAGTAAGTGTAGGCGATCTGTTTGACACAAAGTATTTGAAAAGCGACGTGATAATTATTATTTGGTGTCAAATAGTGAGAAAAGTCGTGAGAATAACATCAAGTGAACGTGGGCTCGTGACTGTGTGGACACTCGGACACCCGGACACCCGGACACTCGGGCTCTCGGACAGTCGGACGCGAGCGACGCACGCCGCGGTGTGGACATTCGCTTTCTGTTCAACTTTAAAACTGCTCGGAAACCTCATCGTAAATTGACAACTTTATCTTTTACGACTAACTTACACACACACGCGCATTGTCTTATTTTTCCACCAACTGTTCTGATAAGTAGGTATAAGGTAGGCAGGTAAGTAGGTGTAAAGTTTCGCCTATCTAGAATCCTTACTAATATTATAAATGCGAAAGTAAGTTTGTTTGTTACCTTTTCACGCCTAAACAACTGAACCGATCATCCTGAAACTTTGCAAATACGTTGTCAGGTGAACAGAAACGGACATAGAGTACCTTTCATCCCGAAAAAAGTACAGTTCCCGAGGAAAACAACAATAACGTTCTTATAATAATAGATGGCGCCACGTATCTTTGAAATATGAATGAATTGTATATTACAAGCACACAACCCGAATTGATTGTCAAATTATAAATTAACGCGAGCGAAGCCGCTTTCAAAAGCTAGTTCCAAATAAAATTATCATAGCCCTTTTGGATAAACCATAGTTAATGGGTAACGGTTAACGTATTTAGCAGTGTACCAAAGCCGAAGCTTAACTTGAGGGTTTGCTGAAAACTATTAATTTGAATGACCTATGAGTCATATACGCTCGAAGACGTTAGCGGTACACAGCCTGCAAAGGCGCCGTCCTACAATGAAATATTCATTATAAGCTATCGCATGACCACTCTGTGATTGTTAGTGCGGCAGTAACATGACTGAGCCAGCTATTGACCCCACTCCCAACCAAACTTATAGGTTAATAATAAATTGTATGGGAAATACGGGATCCCATTAAATCACATAGCTCAAAACATGCTACTGGCGCCGACGACTAATTGAAAATAGCGAATACGCGCTGCCTAGATTCAGCGTATTAATTAAAACTAAAGATTCTCGCCTCTCCTCGCTTACGCTCAAATACTTACCTACTTGCTACTATTTGTACATGCTCATCCCCACCCATGTCACTACAAACTGAACATTAATGCTGTGTCGTAAGGGTTAAGTTCCAAAGTCTCGACTCAAATGTTTCGTACACAATTTTGGACTATAAACAAAGGGCCTAAAGTCTACTTTAAGGTAAATAATAATAAGTATGAATGTAAAATCAAACAAGGAGCGTAGTTAATAATTTATTGATATAAGACATGCGAAGCCCATAAAGTTACCTTTGGCACACGTCTTGGTCTCTTTTAATTTGTAACTCGTTAGCATTAAGCAGCCGCGGCCGTGCGGCGGTGAGCCCGCATGCTTAGATTAAGATTTTAGCCGCGGTCAAGGAACATTTTCATATTGTTGTATTTTATTGGTTCCAATGTTATCGGGAGACTTTTAATTTATGTTGATCAGGCCCACTATCGGCTGCTAATTATTGAACACAATATCTCGTAGCGATGCCAGACAAACTTGTGACGAGTCTGAACACAAAAGCTCGGCGCTAGCAGGCGTCGCGCGTCGCTTGCCATTTCGTAACGTAACACTGAAGGTGATGACTAACACTAATGTGTATTTGAAATAAATAAAGAGTCATTAGAAGGATGAGGTAACAGAGCTTCATTAAGTGAGTAAACACTCAAAGCGAGCGTAACAAGCATCGGTGTGTCAAACAATAGTCATAACTGTTGAACAAACAAAAGTTATCGCTCATAAGACAGGCGTTTGGCCGAAATAGAGGGGGCGGTGCAAGCGGAGAATGTTAGAAAAACTTATAGAAAATGACAAGCGCCCGACAAGGACGGAAATAGCCATAACGTAGAAACGAGCAGGACGGATACAAAACTCGTTCTCCGGCATTCCGCCGCATGGTAGATTTAGGAACGGGGGCAGAACGATACGATTAGAAGGTTATGTTGTATTATTTTTAAGGATAGTTTAAATAATTAGATATCAATAAATAAATGAAAAATTATAGCCCAAAGCTTTGAACAAGTTCACGGGCTATTATTAAAATTTATTTACGAGGCGAGGGAGCGGTTCGCGAATGCTCAGTTGCTCAGTTGCTCACAGTTCTGCCAGGTCAGGATACAATCGATTTGTTACGTTGACAACTAAATTGATACAATGACTGGTCGTTGATCTCACGTGATTGAATCATGCGTACACGGAATCTTCCTATTGGGCTTACAAGCAATATTAGGTTTTTTCTAAAATAGTCACGATATTTCTTCATGTGTTGAATTTAATTATATGAATTTTATCCATGAGTTGAAATTGATAGTCTATTATTGTTTTTTTTTTTGCGAAAATACGCATATTTTGCATATTCATATAAAACGTTTGAATTTCTTCGTTGTTTATTGAAACCATGACGAAACGAATCCAATTACGTACACAATCGTTTATTAAATAAGAGGAAATATGAAAGAGCTTTAATGAGCTTTCATTGTTTCGCCATTTCTGCCTCGACGTAGTGCTGTCTCCGTCTAATCCGCAACGTTATGTGGTAATATAGCGGTATATTGTACTATAATATTTTGAATGCAAACCTTTATAACATTAGCAACGACAAATATTAGAAATATTTAATTAATTTAACTGCTAATCAACTTAAAGCCTATACACGTTAATAAATCCAATTCTAGGGTAACAACTTTATTAATAACGCTGTTTTCCCCAACTTCTATTGAAAAATTTTAGATACACACAATATTTATGAGTGTTTGACAGTATTAAAATTTATACCTATATCACAATTAATCCCAATATATTACATTATTATGCAAATAAAGTAACAGATTATGTCAATTTAGGTCTACGAACATAAACAGAATGGGCCGTTTCAATGCGGCTCACATCCTGTTTGGTCATCAAATCTTAGTATTTGAGTAAATGGTAGTAAAATTCGCAATTCCGTCAAACCGCTTTTCTCTACATTTGGATAAGCTGGGAAGGCTATTTTTGGTTCGTGTGAGATTAGCTACATGCTTACATCTTACATCCTCGACATCACTGACGTCTGTAGGATCCGGAATGTAGTTAGTAAGTGATACGTGGAGCGGGGGCTCAGCCTCGTGACCTATGTTATTTACACAGATTATTCCGCTATTCTCGCTGCGTGGAACAGATCGGTGCTAATACTGCCTGTATATAAGCTATACCTGTAGGTGTCTTTACATTGCATAAAACAAAGTTGCTCTTCGTGTCTGTCTGTGTGAGCACTCAGTTCTTTGCAACTGCACAATGGATTTTGATTATAGTTTTCACCAGTTTTCAAAATCCATAATAATGCTATATATATGCGAAAGTAGCTCTATCTGTTTGGTAACTTTTTAGGCCTTAATGACTGACCGGATTTGGATGAAGTTTTGTATATATTGGGATAATCTTTATGTATCTTTATTTGTTTATTTTATTGCAGTGGGATAACGTCCGATTTCCAGAAATCTCAATGTTTTCAGATGTCGCCATGGCAACCAAAGCAGGGCCGGTTCGCTAGTTGTGTTTAAGGTAGCATTATTGGTTTGTTATTGTTGTATTTTGTAGGAAGCCGGGGGGATACCGCCCACCACACGCATGCAACACGCAACGAGGTGTCCGGTTGCTTGTCGTGTAACGTTACCGCCGTGTAACGAACCTGGCCGGGACAAGTTATGACACGCCAACAAACGCCGACACTACCCGTGATAAAAGTTTTTTATTTATTTTTGATACCGACTCCTGTTAAAACGTTTTTTGCCAATACTTCGATCTTGATTCCGTGATTCTAAGTTGACGTGTCAGTGTAGCACTTATGGTGGGAAAAAGAAGAAAATTATCAGCTCGTAACAACTGGTTTCAGGCAATAAAATATTATGAATACTTTGTAATTTTTGTAGGCACTAAAACTTGCTTAATTACGGAAAAGCGGTTCTATTGAATTCATAAACTTTTAAGCACTCAAACGGCAACATACATTTCAAAAACTTTTGCTATAACTTTAACGGTAGGTGTTGGCAAATTATATTCGATGTAATATAAATTTTGTCAATGCAATTTAAGTTTCAATTTTAGAAATGCTAGACGCTAAAAATGAATGAAGTCCCAGATGCGCGCACGCAGGTTCATGATAAAACTTTCATACATGCAATCATAACCGTGTAACTACATATTTAGTGAATTAACATAATATAATAAAAAATACCCATCATAAACTCAATCGATCGTACCCTCAACCCTCGAGCAACAAACACGGTATTTCTTAAAATTTAAAAGCGATACGTTATATAAATTCCGAACATGGGCGCGACAATCGCCAACCAGAAAAGTGTCGTAATAATATGGCAATAAGTCATAAAATTCGCTGAAATAATTCCATTCTCTGATACTCATTATGAATAATTCGTCTGCGAAACTTTTTCGAAAACTGTGTACACAACAGGAATTCATAAGCAGCATCTCCATTTTTTATCCTCATTAACCGACCGCACCGTGAAATAGTTTGTGCTTAGTATTAGTGTTAACGATTATGTATGCACATGTAGATAATCTTTACAACTTGTTCGGCACACAAGGCCTATTGGCTCGGGATGCCTAAACAAATAATACAAAGGCATGAAAACTGTCACAGTTCCGTCCGTATTTACCTAGCATAAGCACGGCTCGGCGTTTGAGAAAAAAAAATGGAAGAGAGAAAAACGTAGCGACTTGAAACTTTTTTCTCGGAAGTGTCTGCGTGGACGCGCGAAGTGATAAAATACATGGCTGTATACGGTAACAAGTCTAGAGACAATGCGAGTGTTTTTGTGGGCAGTAGCAGCTCCTAGATCATTACAATAGCATAAAGTAGCCAGTTATGAAGCGGCCGTACGTTGTGAGAACGCGGTTTGCAACCGGTTTATATGGCTTAACGCTTTTTATAGGAAAAAGGATCCATCGTAACCCGAGCGATTTCTGAAACACTTGAGAACATTGAAATAGTGCCAAAGCTGCTTGCTTATTAGTACCCCACAAATCAATGTTACAATGTTGTATTTTAGAAGCCACCGGGAGCGATGCAGAGTGAGCGTCGCTACCTGTATAGAAATTATAACATAAAAGACCGATCTCGAATTATCGATACACCGCGAACAACCGATCCATAAAAGTCAGAAAAAGAAAAATCGAATATCGTATAAAATCGTATCGGCCGAGATAAGGGCGGCGACGCGTTCGTGCCGCGTAGCCCACGGCTGCCACTCGATATTTCATGAAACACCCGATTTATATTCGCTGCCGTGGTCCAGCAAAACTTTAATGTTCACCGTTCGTAATTACTGGCGAAAAAGGTAATATAAAAACATACGAACGTTATGTTCTCATGTTGATGCTAAACGCTCACTTGTGATTGTGCGCTGTGATTAGTTAGGATATTCATTAAACTGTTTTAAAATAACGAAGACGACATTCTTTTAGAAGCCGAATGAAAGGGAATTCCTTAGCGTCGTTTCTTGTTTTAAAATCCATAGATAATCATAAAACGAAGCCCATGAAACTCCTGGCTTTTCGTAAGTTAGGCATTAAATACCAACAATGCGCTGAGCTCACCGTAATAAAACTAATGTCCATTGGGCAAGAGCCGCGGGTGATCACTAGTTCCATAATAATTTATAATTATAAAAATCTCACAAATGACAAGACTTGTAACGTTGCCATTAAACTTAATCCCGTGTTATTCATTAGGCAATTCCAAGTTTACGAGCATGGATACCGAACAGTCCCCACTCATAGTCAAACTCAGATTGTAAAATCGTCTATTATTACTCGTATTATTTTGATGGCAATAATAAATTAAAGACTCCTTATGGTAATACACGTCATACGCAATATGATTGCCTTCTAATTATGTTCAATGATATTTCGCATTGAACTTTTCTTGTTGAATAAATGTGATATTTCTATCGAAGCTCTTACAGATAGTGTTATCTGTAATGAAATTTGATTACATGAAACAAGATTTTCTCATCTGTAAACGCTTCTTGGTATAATGGGTACTTATCGTATATTCATACAAATGATATACAAGCACTTTTCTTTTAATTAAGTATCGCATTACAGAGCCTCAGGGGAACTGCTACTTACTAATTAGTGATTACATCGTGGATGGAAATTTTCTCATTACGGTTTTATGAAGTTCAGGAACGATAAAACCTAGGTTTTCATCAGTATCTAACATCGGAAAGATTTCTAAAAACCTATTTAGGTTGGACTTACAACAACCATTTAAAATCTTACTAATTTTGTTTTATCCTAGGTAGGCAATCTTCTTAAACTAAAAATCAAAGACGCACGCCAGAGTGAAACTAGAGCCAAAGGAGCAATTACACAATATTTAACTTAAGATGTCAGACCAATATATTAACAAGAGTAATTGGAGCGCTTCATTCAGGTAGTGGCCCCAGTTGTCAGTTACAACATTTATCAAGCAACGAGTATCAACAACATACATTAGTTGCCGCTACAGCTTTTTACTTAAGATGCGTATCTTGCCACATACGGATTTTGAGACAGTTACTTTCAACGTCGACAAAAAATGTTTGGGTTTAGTGAATCAGCAGTCAGCAATTTGTCGCTACCTAGCGGGTAATGAACGAGCTTTGCGTGGTAACCTAACATTACTGCTGTTATATCGTTTAAAATTAAGCGTTCAGGGAAATGACAAAGTGAGTAATGTTCTCATATACATATAGCAATTTAGTTTTTCCCACAGTTATTTATTTCTGAGATAACTTTAAATTTTCAAAATGTAAGTACATTCACCTGCCTAGCATTGGTTTCGATATTTTAACATCGATAAACATCAAGTAAAAACTACTTAAGTTATAACAAAAAAAACAAACAAGATCAAGACATTAACACCAGTCTACGATCTACTTACCACTTTGAGGAAAAACAACTTGAACTTGACGATAAGTAAAGAATTTACGAAGAAATGTAACGAACATACCGCGGGAATCTACTCAGGTGCATTGAAAAGGTGCCAGGAACCGGTCTCTTATGACAGTTAATACGAATACCGTTTTATTTTTAGAAACACAATAATATAAAGGTAGGCTTATGTAGCTTTTGGAATAAGTATTGGGATACGGATGAATAGAGGATTAAGATAAACAAAATAAGTGTATTTGTGAAATATCTAATAATGTGTTAGTTTGGCAACCTCGTAGCACTTGCTACGAAATTTCGTAGCACACTTGTCATTTTATTTAATGCTCATTGTAAGTCCTGAGTTACAGTTTTATGTAATTGTAATAATAAAAATATGTCTTAAAACCAACCGAACATTGCTTTTTGGAAAATCTTTTTTTTTATTTGCAAAAAGTTTTCATGATCTAAATTAAAGAATAAGTTTCGTTAACATGCACGAATTAATACACACAACTAAATATTGTTTCGTAATTGTATGTATTAATCAATCGAGAGCTTCGGCCGCGGAACCCCGGACCATTACAATGTTTTTTTTTTCTTTTTGTATGATTCAATCTTTAATACTTATTACTGTGACAGGTATATGCCCTTATCTGTGGCCGGGTTCTGATGGATCGATGTTAAAAAGCCTCTCTTACTGCCGAGCCTCTAATCGACTGCCCTTTAATGGCCGCCGCAAAGCTTTTTTAGAATTTTTATTTAAATGTTTGTACAACAATTCTGTTCTCGTTATCTCAGCACCTGTTTGTACACCGTTTTCTAGCTTCGAAGTAATAAAATGGTTGAGTAAATAATTAAATAAATATGTTATCATTTAGATAATAGTGTTTAATCTTCTTTATTTATCTTTTTAATTCGGATTTGGTTTTTTGAACGGGTTCTACACCTTCGTAAAGACTGTCAATATTTTATAATTGTAATATGTACTTATAGTTAAGTCGTATTTCATATCTTATAATTCAAATAAAAAAAACCTTAAAATACGTAGGTACCTATTTAAAACTAAGTATAGTCCTAGCAGCCGACATGTGTTTTAACGAAATTGATTTAATAAAAGGTTATGTTCCATATTAAAAGCATTCAGGTAAATGATCACTGATCAGTTTTCTACAAATTTACCGGCCATATGTTGTTCAACAATAAATATTCGTAGTAACACTGGCGGGCCTCCCACTGAACCCATGCCAGCGCCGACCACAATAGAACACGTCAGATTAAAAGATGAATGATTCCAATTTTGGCGTCCCACAACCTGCACCGACTCTACCTGAGATAAAAGCCTTTATTCACTTCTCCCACCTCCATACACACAACCACACAACCAACCATTTTTAACATCTATAGAAGTCGGAATGCGCTTTAATAAACACAATTTTTAATTAAGCTGTGTTCAGAATTTTTAATGGCGGTTCGTGAATTCATCAGTTCCATAGCTAATTATGGCGGGATTGCGTTTATTTAGGATTGAATTGTGCAATGGTCGGGCGAACCAGGGCTGCATATTAAAGCTACGAGTGTCGGATATCCGACGGCGAGCTAGGAGTACAGTCGCGGGCAATAAAACTCAACCCGCCATTTTATCTAAATCAATTAAGAATTGAACGCGAAGGAAAGTAAAGCCTTTGTTCGATAACGGCTACAATTGCTCAGTGATTGATTTATTTGTAATGATTCATTGCTATCACTTAGTTAACTTGTATAGATTTTTTGTCAACTAAACGGGGCATGAATTATGAAAATAAATAACATGCGTGTTTTTAAATGTCCAAAAGCAACAGGGCTCGTGTGACAAGCTGGTGCGCCCGCGCCGCTGCCGACTGTACCCGAGCAATCCCGAACAATGGCTGCTAATAATAAGGGACGTCGTATTTACGAGCATACGTGCCCTCCGAGCTGAGACGAGCTAGCCCTATTGTGCTCAGACCTCCTATGATTATTTCAGTCCCTTGCACTTTTCCAGAAATCCCCTTTTTAAGTTTAGATTTTATTGCCTTTAGATGGAATGAATCAGGCGTCCGCCGCGTAAATCTAATTTACGCTTTACCGAAACATTCATTGAATAGGAATTTTAAGCTGTAGCCGGTCGTAAGTCATTTTTAAAGCTGGCTCTTTACCAAGTAGAAACACTTATGGGATTGCTTTTGTTTAAATGTTAGGACCTGACTTACTGCTGATATTTTATTAGATATTTGTAAGTAAGTACACTCTTTTCATTGTTTGGAAACATTCAATGATGGTGGAAACGAGTACAGTTTCTAATTAACTGAAGAATGCTATAAAATCAATCATAAAAACTGATTATCACACCTTTTAGTAAGTAATACGTCATACAGGTGTCTACTGCAATAGAGTTCTAGGTTTGACAAACCTTAACCTGTAAACCAAATATGAATCAATCATTTCATGCACGCATAATTACGTCATTTATATAATTGCACCCATTCACATAATTACTGACATAAGGTTAGTAATCGTTTTATGCTAGCCCTGTTATAAAAGCTGTTGCTAGTCTAGACCCACGCGGCGCGGTGACCTAAATACATGCGCCTGAGTTGCACCCGGCGTCCGCCAATCACACGCCGCCATTCAAATCGCCGGCGCCGATCCTAGTGTCTATAAATCTGCAGAGATACATAACGCAAATTATAGGTAACTGAGCTATTAAATAATATTAGCAAATACCCTTTGTGCTAATCTATCTGGTTACTATTAATTCTGTTTATCATAACTCTTGTAGGGATGCAAATCATTTTAAGAGTGCTCTTTATGATGGACTTGTTCTCACAACATTTTTGACATTTGCATCAAAATTTCAAAAGATCACGACTATGTCTAGTTAATTTAACTTTTTAGAAAACAAAGAACTTCATGGGGCTGATATCTTACTTAGAGTTTTATTATATTTGTCACACTTAGTATTAGGTACAATGAAGTTTTTGATGTCATGTTTCATAATTAATAGATACTTTAAAAAAATCTTCCCTTTCGTCTATGGTCTGTCTGCTATGGCCCATGGTGCTTGGTATAAAGTCCGTCCGTGGCAACCCTGAGCAGTGAAACTGCATAGTGAATAAGCAGTAACCTTGCATGGCGCCTATCTCATTTGAAAACAAACTGTCTCTGTTTCAAGACATGATTACGCTCAAAAATAAGAAACCGGTTCAATAAATTATGCAAAAAACATAATGAACGGATTAGAGCGAGCCTTGAAATTAAATCTTGTAATCGTAATAATCATATAAAATTGAATTTGTTCAGAAATCATATAATTACGTGATAAAACGGTTACGAATTATGATAACTCCATTTATATGGTTTGATAGATAAGTATCTAACGTGTTGCGTAAAAGGCCTTTTTTTGTCATTTGAATTAATTTTGATCAGATCTCTGGAAGAAATAAGAGGTTGTCCTTGTGTTTCATTTAATCGCATAAAAGTGCTCTTAGATAAAAGCATTTCCAAGGAACGGTTATATGCATGTTAACAACATTATTAACACGAGCCTTATACAACCTCAGATATTCCATAATTTAATGTCTGGACAGTAATGATAGAAATATGTCAAGTACCTACACATATACCTGACATTAAGATTGACACATCAAGCCACGTTATTCGTTGATCACCCTTGCTTATCACACTATAAATCTAACTTGAGATGAAATAACAACCGCCATCGCTATCTAAGCGGTTATTTCCGGTTTAATATTTGGCTCAATAAATCTGAGCGAGTGAAAAAATAAACTTCGGTACATGGTATCGTTTGGAACAGGAGAAGCGTCTCCGTCGACGGCCGACAAAGCGACCCAGAGCGAATTGTTACATCTTGACCGACGACGTTTTAAACCCCTCGTAAAATGCGCAAGCGGGACACCTACTAGCACCATATTAAACAGGCTCTAAAGTACACACTAAATGGGTAAAGTAAAAAAAAATAGTTTTTGTAAGCTAAGTGGTATAAGCAGAATTTGTGGGTTCTAAGAAAGAGCTTTGTTTGAAAGCTCAGCATTCAAAATGTACACTTTTTCTTCAGAATTTAATTTTGCTCGTAAGGCAAGGACTAACTATAAATATATAGCTATCTGGTAAAAAATCAGAAAAACGAAAATATTAATCTGACCACAGTGATTCAAATAAGAAACTAAACAAAGCATATTACTTGATTTGTTACAGACTGGCCCGCCCAGCGAACATTTCCGTGACGTTTGAAATAAAATCCTCGGAGTTGATGTCTCAATGACCAGATAGAAAAAAATGGCAAACACCCGAAAAGTTTTTAAATAAAAATTGATAGCATTTTTTTGCATAATTCATAGTGTATAATTATCGACACGCTTTAAAATAAATATGCTATAAAATTTATTGATAATTTAGCATAAAGCTTTGCTTTTGGTTTCTCGTAGATTGGATAATCCTAGTCGTTGACAAGAAAGATTAAGCCAGGAGCAGATTAAGCCGCGCTCAGTAACAGTGTTAAGTGAGAGATTAACTTTTACGTGAGCGACGGTGCTCGTGTGAAGTAAAATATTTGAGTTATGATCCACTCCGTAAGGGTTTTATGGTGAAATATTAAGATGGCTCTATCATATTCCCAAGGATTAAAAAAAGAACTTTCTTTGTTGTTTTTTGTCGTGTGTTAAAGTTTAAATAGAAAAAGTGTCAAAATATGAACCTATGGAAAACTTTTAAATTGCCCCGGAATGCGTTATGTATCTTAGGTATTAAGAAAAGGTTTCCAACATCAATTTAAAATCACGCATCAGTTATCTTTTTAATATATAGAAATTGAAACGAAAACGCTCTCTAAAGAACGGTTAAAACGCTCAGTTCAGTAGAGTATATTTTTTCACAATATTCAAATTACATTGTAGTGCATTTTAAATCTCCCCACTCATCCTTAATGCGGGAATTATTCCCTGCTCATCTACATTTAAATATGGCTACTTATAGAACAGCGGTGGGATACTTCGGGACGATATCATGACGCGGAGCTGCTAACCATTCATTTATAGAACGCAAGCATTCACAGCGAGGTAAAGTTTAAAATAAAAAAAATATAACACGTGAAGCCTTGTATCACAATATGAGCTTTCGTCGCTCGAGGGATGAGCGAACCTTTTAAAAGCTTTTCCGAGGCCGTACAGGGCATTAAGCCCAAGTGCAGATAAACCTGGTAAGAACCTCCGGACGATATGTTGCCTGCACCATAAATATATTTATCTACTTTGCTTTTGTTGCCAAGATAAATCGGCTCGTTTGACTAGTGCATCGTTTCCAGATTGAAATATACAAAGTGTTACCACTTTGTCTGCGCGTTCTAGAGCCGTTGTTCAGGTTCTAGTTCGCTTATTTACGCTTTCTTGCTGTTTGTTAAATACTGAACGTAAAGTGTTAAGTTCATTACCTCGGTAACTGTGTAAAGTAATTGAAACGGGGCAGTGATTTGAAAATGGTACTTACTTCTTTAATTTGTTAGTCAGTGAAGCAGACTTAGTCATACTTAGCTAAACATTACGATTAACATGATGTAAACACTAATCCTTGAACACTGCATGTCAAAACATCGTCAGTTATTATTTGTGTCTCGCTTGAAGTCGTTTACCACTTTTTGTACAAAAACTTTATGTTTAAAAAGTTTTTTCTTTATTATAACATAATTTGGGTGCATGTTTTAATGTTGTTTCACAAAACATTTAAAAGTATTCACGACCCTTGTCAGGCGTGTTCCTACACATTTGTCCAAATGCAACTTTACAAGCGCCATTATTATAAAATCACCATATTTTTTGTAGACTGCATTCAATTTATTAACATTCGCACTGCTCAACTTCCAGGACCTCACAATGTCGTCAGACAATACTTTACATATACTTTTTGCTACTTAAGCAACGCTTTGACCACATTTGCTTATTTGAATGATTGCAGCGAACTTAGTTGGTGTTTGTAAGAACTCCTTTATCAATTTTGGTTTCTAATAGGTTTAAGAACGGTAAGTCAAATGTTATACGGTGTGTAATCGTTAACACAACAAAGAAAAAGAATTCTATCTTCAATGTAGGTAAATATCGTAGCCATAAATAAATAATTGTATACATTACAATTGACGCTTACAAAATAAAATAATCCCGCTTGAGAACCAATGACAAAACCTCTCTCGATCCGGAAACATATTCTTAGTTCAGATAATATATGAGTGTCGCTTAAGCAAAAGTAACTTCGATATTTCAAGCGGCAGTTAAGTTATTGGCCGTTATTAATAATGCGCCTTTCCTAACTTAATCTGACTTGAAAGGCATTGAGTCGCGCGTCGTGCAGCCGAGGCATTGTTCAGACAATACTTTAGGCGTATGTGCGTATGATCGTGTCCCTATATCCTTTTACAGTCGTACGCATTTTTTCATTGAGTCTATTAAGCTGCGGTTAATCCTCTTCAATGTTATCCCGGCTTAAATTTCATTCTGAGAAGTTAAATGATCAAATAGAGCACGTCATTGTGGAGGTCAAGTTTCTCAGTTTCTTAATCATGAGAGAGTTATTTGAGACCACAAGCTTCCGGTATGTACTTACAACGTCTTAGAACAGAAAACCGACAGGCTAAAATATAATTATTTCCTATTAAGTTACTATAGTGTCGTCGTTCACTTAAAACCTAATTTACATTCTTGATAAGGTACATAATCTCTATTACAACATACTTTACTCTGAATTATTAATATACTGTTCAAATAGTAACACAACCAAGATAAAATAGCGTAAATATGTTAATTATCTTCTTAATAGATAGATAAAGAAGTAATTAATAATATATTCATGCTTATTTACAGTATAGGTTTTCCATTTTCCGTCTGTATTAAATGCAATGATTGCACATCTGTCTCTGGTTGCGCTAAACGAAGCTTGGCAGAATGATTCGTTTAAATAAGTACATTACAGAAACTTATTTAAAACATTTTTTTAAGTGTGTGTGTTACGAGAAAACTGCTTGTATTAGTACATTAATCTATACAATTAATATGTATTATGAGCATGTTGACTTGGCTCATGAATTTCTCATGAAACTTGTAACCTGTACACATACCGATACTATTTTTAATTTTTTTAGACGAAGGTACAAAGCGGTCGTTGTGGACCTTATTTGAATTGAATGTGGAAAAACATTGCGTACATGTGGCGTGGGTGTGTCCCTCGGCTGTTCCAAATTTGAATGTTTGTATTTGATGAACATTGACTTGGAATAATTAGGCGCAGGACGAGCATGACTTTCAAACTATGATTGGAAACAATTCAACTTATTTAAATGAGTAGGTACCTGTCGTGTCAAAGTTATTTGAATAGTTAAAGATTAATAAAGATTTTACGAATTCCACCCATTCCCCAGATTTCACAAGACACTTGAACAGCTTAAACAAAATTAAACTGAAAAGCGTGTACTGTTTTCTTAAGACCGGTCGTCGACTCATGCATGAGGCATAAAAAATGTTCCAGAACGATACATTGTTTATTGTTTCTACATCAAAATCATTATAAATCATTAAGGCGTCGGGTATGTACTTGAAAATACTCACGTCAATCGTTACTCGTTAGCTAGGCTGGCTCAAAGTTAACTCCTAAAGAATCCAAGTATCTCTTGAGAGTAAGCGCTGTGTCATTGCTTGAGCCCAACGGAACACAAGTCCTATGAAGACGACGTTACTTTAGATTTTATTTCCATAGCAGATAATAATTAAACTTTACGATCTTTTTATCATTAACTACTGCTAATATCTGAAGTTTTTTAATTATCATATCACCTGTTCAATTCTGAGAAAGCCTTCGTCCGTAAGCTATAAAAATATGATATTTAAAATGTTGTTTTACGCTTCATTTATTGCCATTATTATTGTGAAGTATGCGTGGAATATAAAATTATTTTATTTTACACTGATTAAAGATTATGAAACATGTAGTGACTGCCGTTAGTGTATAGTGTAAACATACGACTAGTGTGAAATATTCTATTTATATCTAGAATAATCGTCTCCGCGTCTTTTTCTATTCCGCTAGAGGAATACGAACGATTGAGTGGCCATAGGTTGGCGTGTGGGCCGTGGAGGACTATTGAGGATTTTCTCTTTTTTTCTGCGTACGCGCGTCGTGGCCCCGCCGCTCTGCGCCCGCGCCTCGCCGCTGCTATGCCGGCATTGTCCACCATACACTAAAATAGCCCGCATTTTAGTGCCACAGCAAAATGTTGGAAATACATAACGCATGAGTTATGGAATTTGTGTGAGTAAACTTAAATGATTTATTGGGACTCTATTGCGTACTTAACAATAATTGAGTTGGCTGATACGAAAGGCTCGTATAATTAGTTTTCGTTTTATTGAGCAAGCTCCATAAAAGTGTGCATTATCCCTAACTAACTGGTGCAAAGAGGTTGTAAATGCGAATCTATTACGATAATCACCTTTATAATTATCCAATTATTTTATATTACTTTATTCTCTACGCACTATTGGTCTTTATTATTTTGATTAGACGTCTCATTGAAACTTATCTAAATACAAGTTTTAAGACAAACAATATCCCTTACATAAGCTTTGTTATAAATCGCACTAAAATATAATAAAGTCATCTCGTAGACATGTCGGGAAAACATATGTAATATACTAAATGGCTTACAATTCATATTACAATCAATATAATAAATACATGTGTCGCGTTTCCCGGCATTGTCTGCTATAAACAGGCTCGCTAATGCCTCGTGCAGACTGTAAAAATCACGAAGGCTTCACGGCAGAGATAGCAACTATCTGAACGATTACTCAAGGGGACATGGTACGAATAAAGCGCACCCTTATCTTATGTTTAGCCGTTGTCGTAAAGCTGGCCATAGTGTACTTTATGTCACGCTATCCTGAAGGCTAATTTACAATTTAATAATATTAGCTGCATTTGAATACACAGGGAAACAAGTTCGAATGAAAGTAACAGTTGAATGAACTTAAAATTCTAATCATTATAAAGTTGCAAGTTATTGATATGTATAGAGTAGCGTAACAAGTGAACGGGCCATGGGACTTTATTTTTTTTTAATTTTTTTTTCTGAAAGTTTATGGACACCTGTTGTGTAATGTTTACAAATAAATAATTCTTGCGTTCCGCTTCTAAAGTGTATATGAACAGTTAACTAAGATGATGTCTGCACATATTAAAATAGTTAATACAACCATTATGTTTGAATTAAAAAACGAGTTCAATTAACGAATAATAATCAATAGTTTATTAAAGCATCACCTCATTAAAGCTCTTTAAAAACGCACGAGAAAAACGATGCTAAAAACTGTCCGCAAAAACTTAATAAGGTTTAATTTATCTTTAACTTTAATCTATACAAATAGGTGTTTTTTGCATGAGAATGTAAATAAATTATCGGAATATTTGTGTGTGTAGTGTATGGATGTTACGCGCAATGAGTCTGTCATAACACGAGCGCGAGGAGCTGTTCCCAGCCCTTTAATGTAGAGGCATGCTTGCTGCTTCCATTTAATAGAGCTTACAATATCGTTACTCAAATACGGTTACCTAAATTAAATTTTAATTAATAGCATGGAAGTAATTACCCTACTACATCGTAGTTTAACAGACCTCTAGAGAAATTTAAACTATGCATGTTGGTAAGCCTCGATAAAATCAATTTTGTACTTTACTGTCGGATGTCATAATAAATACTGCTATATAGCTTTTCATTTCCAGAATTATTTCGATCTAACTACCGTTCCGACGGTTAACCGAAAACAAGTCTTACCAACTTTTCTTTTAGACCAAAATTGAGTTAGCAAATGTTTTAATATGACGATATTACCTTTCTCATGTTTCGTGGACAGTATTTATTTTTGTATGAGTCCAAATTCTTGTTAGAATCGAGTGGCGAGAAGAAACTGGTTTTGAATTGTATCTGGTATAAATATGTAGATAGTAACGCCCCCGAGGTGATCACTAGTTGTTATGAAGCATTTTAAATATTGCCTCGCATTTCAAATAATATGATATTTTGTATCTCTATCAGGGTTGAGAATGTTTATTTTGATTTGCTCTTTTAATTTATTGCGTATCAAGTTAACGAAACGATTGGACGAGTCGTAGATTACTCAAACGAACACTCGAACGAGATGGTGGGCCGATAACGTATCAAGTTATAACTACTTGTTACAAATAGGACCGGCCATCTATACACACTTACATTACATATTTTTAAAGACTACAGTTTATATCGAATGCAAGAATATAAAGTAAGTAGTTAAAATATGAAACGAGGCAAGAATATGTGAATCCAACCAACCGCCTCTGAGTGTAGATCAATACTGTAACATTAACATACGTTATGATCCCTAGACAACATCAATAAAGACATTAAATGGCGACCTAACATCTGCAGTACATACAAAGGCAGTTTTACTAACCTACAGATAATTATGCCAAGTTTGTGCGTAATAACATCAATTTAATTTCTTATAAGCTCAATTAATACGATCAAAACAAGGACAAGTCTTTTTTCCATTGAAAAGCGCCCGTCTGGAAGATTATTGCAGTTATAAATACGTGCTGTATATGTCACTGTTCCATCAGTATTCAGAGCTCATGAGGCAGTGAGAAGGAATTAAGAGCGACATCATGTGATCCGACAGAGAACAATAGAGACAGTGCGGGACAAAAAGCAGCAGCGAGCACGAACAGAGAGCGTACCTGCGCCCGCGCACCGGCCGCGGGGTATTAATTAGTAGCCATAGGGTGACAACACCACCCAAAAAATCGGGAAGCGAACGCTTTACGACCACTGTGCAAGAATTTCTCATTCGAAAAATACTTTTTGGCGGAGACCAAGTATCCTTTTTATGAAGCTTTCACAACTTACGTTTTGGATAGGTATTGTTTTAATTGAATACCACTTTTTGTCGCCGAGTTCGTTGTCCGGAAAATTAGTCGTAATCATGGTTCTCCTAATTAACGAAAAAGTGTCGCCATATCGAGGCGCCAGAAAAGGATGCCCGAATTACTCGTGCATTGGCCGTCGCGAAACTCAAAAAACCGTTTAAAAATCACTCGCTCCGCCCATCGTCCGCCCAGCGACTCCTGCGCACTTATGATTTATCGTTACGAGGACAACCCGCCCCTCGCACTAACTACCCAGCTTCCGCACCGCTAATTATACGTACACATAGCCCTCTCAAAATCTTAAATCGCATTCTCGATTCTGTCATCGGGAGCTCGCACCGAGCGCGCTCCGCCATAATCGAATTCGATACGGCTTATTCGTCTTAATCGTTTAACTTCGATTCACGTGCTATATCCGTTTGTTCGTCCAATGCTACTACTGTTATTTATATTCTTTCCTCAAAATGTTATACATAAAACATCATTTGAATAGAATTGATAGATTGGATTAAAGTTTCTTTGTGTAAGCTAAGTAGCAGAGGTCAATGAACTGGTAATTGATTGAGTTTCAAATTCTCCTTACTGGCTGACGCAAAAAGCTCACTGAGTAGGTATAGCATACACAATATTGATAAATCGTAGCAGGTAGGTAGATAAACGACTAGTTTATAAAAGCTAGTTTTTAAGTAAAAGAAAAACGCGATGGACTACAACAATAGTGCGCGATGCACTATCATCGTCGGTATGATCGCGATACGACATTTTTATAGATAAAAGGTAGTCTGCGGGTAGGTGGAGGTACGTGCCAAGTAAAATAATACACACGTTGTGGTATTGTTCGCAGCTCGCTGATTTAGTTACCGGTCACGCATCAAGGACGTGGATCGAACGTATTCAGAATAATTTGGAAGTGGACGCGGACAGTTCTCACGCTATTGGCATTCTTACGCGGTAGATAAGCTATTCATATGCCTGCGCCCGCGCATAATGTCGCCATATATTTCTCTTTAATTCCTCTCGGTAATCTAGAGAGATTGAGGTACTCCTCCAAACTTCACGGTGCCAGCCCTGACCTTCGGACGTTTTCGTTACGACTATTAGATAATAGTCGCTTCAAAAGAACTGGTATTAGTATAATAACATCATCCGAATAGAGAATCGTTTGAGTTATGATTAAATTGTTATCTGCTTTTAGGCGATCCGATTACTTGAACCTGCTGAATCATTTTCTCCTTAATATTTTCACTCTCTAATCAAGTAGTTATTCCTGATATTACACAAGTGTATCAAGAGTTAATAGAGGTCATAATCCAGCTTATTTCACGTGGAAAATGAGCGTGACCCCGAGTTACAGGTGCAAGTTTTGATAAATCGATCATTCATGAAAGCAATTACGTCTAAATATCAAAATGATTAAGTATTGCGTGTTGAGGCAAATGTTCGTCCAATGTAAGTAAATGTAACAATTATTCAAGAACACACAAACGCAGCGGGTAGGTACCCACGGTGTGTTGAACTAACACACAGAATTTGTCCATGACAAATTGGACGCTTAACCAACGGACGATGTTCTGAATAAATTATTTACAAGCTTAGAAAAAAGTCCTGTTTGCTGTGACTACAATCATCTAACGAGTGTCTCATGTTCTTGACTCGATACGATGCATAAAATTAATATTTATTCACATAATAATCTAATAAATTAGCCGGCTTCATTACACCTAAAAAAGAAAATTTATAAAAATTGTATATGCAAATCTTATCCGATATTGATATTTATTCAAATTGTGTCCTAATGATAGATTTTAATATGGCAACAATAGCTTATTGGTGGGCCTTGATTAGAGGCCGCATGGTCATGAGGTTAAACAACACCGATGAACTTACATATATAAATCTAATTTCTGTGAAGTTAAAATTAAGTAGATCGTTGGCTTTACATAATAACATAGATTTTGTTCATTCTGTTCAATTACCAACTCAGAAAGCTAAAACTGCTTTTAAAAAAGTGTTTTCCCTATTCATTTTCAACGAATAGAAAAACATGACATGGATAGAAGGATTAACCCCAGAAACGATTAATTACACAACTTAACATCACACCTGTAATCCCCGAAGGGTTAGGCAGAGGTGCACCTAATAGTACACCCACATTTCGCCAGTTATGTCTTTTAAGTCCCATGTAATAGGGGGCGAGCCTATTGCCATCAACCGGGCACAAATCCGTGGCTGCTACTGAGAAATTCTTGATGGAAAAACCTAATATCACTTTGCCCGACCCGGGACTCAAACCCAGGACCTCATGCTCAACAGTCGCTTGCAACCACTCGAAACGATTAATTAATAGTTGATCAACCATCACATCGAACAAGTAGTACTGCATACTAAACCCCTACCTAATTATATTTATTTAGATAATATACATCATTTAATTTACTCAGTCTAGACTTGTATTATCAAACAAAAAATATTCTCATAATCATAGAGAGAAGACAGACGACATCCAACTATTGTTTTTTAATCTATTCAAACATAATCTCTGACTTTAACTAATAGACTTCATCAGTAGAGATTAATTTACTTCCTAAAATCTTGTCTCGTTTTAAAGAATTCCTCAGAAAATTATAAAAACGGTCCACGTTTAGTATGCGTACTCGTTTTGGTCATTTATCTTTCTCAAGTCTCGACCTTTTTCCTCAGTTAACTTAAGCAGGTGTTTCTAACAGTTAGAAAATAATTTTGTTACTATTGAGTGGTAAAAGTAACTTACAGGTCAACGTTAATTGGTTAAGAGCTGTATAGAAGCTGTTGTTGAACAAACTGAAGAATGTACAGACGCACATCAAGCTACCCGAAACTATCCAATTTTCCCAATCACCCTTGAACCTAATAATAAATCTAAGGAGATGCTCGTGGCTAAATAATAACAGCCGCTCGGGTCGATCTTAAGGTTAAGCCGTACTTGCCTAGGTTGGTCTGTGGATGGGTAGCCACTCATTACATACTGAGTTTCCTTCGTGCCTCGGAAAGTACGTTAAGCTGTTGGTCCCGACTGTCATGTGTATATCTTTGACAGTCGTTAGGTAGTCAGTGGCCCGAAAAGACTGAAAACCAGTCTTACCAAGGGGTATGGTATTACCCAGTACTAACTGGGTTGTGGAGGTCAAATAGGCAGTCGCTCCATGTAAAATACTGGTATTCAGCTGCATCCGGTTAGACTGGAAGCCAACCTCAACATAGTTGGGAAAAGGCTAGGCAGATGATGAACCTTGAACCTAATCCTTTAAAGATAAAGTTGAAAGTCTATTAAAAAAAATTGACAGATTGTAGTAACTTGATGGCTGATGTACCTAACTCACAATTGACCTGTAAATTTCAGGTTCAGAAAGAAGCAATCAACCCACGTCCAACACGCTGGATAATTAACCAAGCATATAATTTGATATATCAGTCCAAGTTTTAGAGGCAATATATAAAGTCACGAGCTATCTAGACAGATAGGGATTGGTATAGGAATCAATATAAATAAATTGCCCAATAGAATTGCCGGAGGAACACGCCTGGCTTCGGATCAGATACTATAAGTCAGCACGCAACATATCAATTAAAGGGTGTATTAAACATCCTCATCTCCATACACAGAGTGTGATTTAAATGCGAATACTGCATACTATTTTATTTATTGACTTGTTACTTGGCGCGACGTAGCAATTGTGTCAAGTGTGAGTTAGTGTTAGCTGTTACTTCAAACGCTGTAATATCAATGTTTAATTATAGTCATAAAAGCGGCTTGAACATTGTTATTGTTGTCGTAAACACTCTATTATTCCTGATAAGTAACTAGTAAGTAAGTATGTTAAAAGCTGTATTCTCTATCACTATTAGTATCAAGATTTCACATTAATATGAAAATAATTACGTGTTCAGTTACGTCTGTATGTAAGTGAAAAAGCAACATTATTATGCGTTTATTTACTTGAAAGCTGACATTTCCATCAGACGGAGGAGCAAAGGCTATCTGCATGTATACTACCTTACACGAGCCACTAACGCCGCGAGATATCTCTGTTTTGTCATAAATCGCAACTTTATTTACGATCAATATCTCCATGTGATTTATAACGACAATGCTATTACGTCCTCCCGATACTTATGCATGACCATCCTTTGTCTTATTATGAGATACGATACTTAAAAATATCGTATAGCAACCGAAAGCTTTGCGTATTGCTTCTACGAACTATTTTAAAAACGACTCACAGTTGAAGTTACGAGTGTGTACCTTTTTGTGACCATCCTGTATAGCTCGTTTCTTGGTAGTGGTTAGATAGTGTTTCTTCTTCTTATTAGCAATACGGTCATAATGAGTATAGGACAAATTAATATGCACGCTTAAATGTAATTCTTATTATGTTTGATCACTCAGAAGTAATTTATTTACACCTTGTTGGTATCTTGTTAGAATTTACAGTTTCCTCCTACTCGTTTTACATACTTAATATGTTTATTAAACGTATTGTTTTTACACAAAGTAAAAAGAGATTAAGGAAAACATTTTTGTAAGTGAAAACTGTAAGTATTATTCTGTTTAAATGCCTAAAGGCATTTTGATTAGGTTTAGAGGTTCTGAAACGGTTATAGCCACAGTGCCATTACGAGCCAACCCGTGGGAAGTCCGTAGTAACTTTAAAATAGTAGTCGTTAAATGATGTGTGTAACTCTTGGAAGTAAGCCCGCAGATAAGGCGAAATACAAACAGCTATGATCTTCTGGTCATAAATATTGATGGTCTTCATATTGAGCATCTACCAATATGTACCTACCGCATGACGGCACAGTAATAACTTCACAATGGCTTGTAAACGCACCAGTTGATGGATCCGTCAAGAATTAATTTATTGTATCGTTTTAATAGCATCCCGCGATCAGTGCGTGTACGGCCGCTAATTAAAAATGGCTGGTGTGTTCTGGAAACCCATCGTACTTGTGTATCTAGTCAAGTTTTTTTTTGTAATTCCTTGATGGGCAAGTACCGTTGACCCCTGTGGACATAAGCTATCCCTGGAATTGGAGGAATCTACCTGAATCAGCACCATGTCGTACTTAATTAAAGGATTCTGAACTTTTTCTAATTTCTACCTTTTTCTGGTGAGTTAACGGCACAGTATCCATAAAATCCTAACTAATCCTAACTAATATTATAAATGGGAAAGTCAGTTTGTTTGTTACCTTTTCACGCCTAAACCACTGAATCGATCATCCTGGAATTTTGTATATGCGTTGTCAGGTGTACAGAAACAGACATAGGGTACCTTTCATCCCGAAAAAAAGTACCGTTCCCGAGGAAAATAACAATAACGTTCATATGATAATAGATGTCGAATCATGATTGAATTATTTTATTGCAAGCAGAGTAAAATCCGAATTGATTGTCAAATTCTAAATTAACGCGAGCGAAGCTGCGGGCAAAAGCTAGTAAGAATATATTTGGAAGTCGTTATCACTTGCAATCACAAAATTCACTCTAACTATTTTTTTCCCTGTGTATATTTACATTGTAGGTAAAATAGCGTTACACAATGAATACAAATTGCTTAATCAAAGTAAAAAATGGTATTTATGTTGCAGGAATATTGTACTACACGAACTTTCATAATAATCCCAGCGCACGAGTGAATGCGCGAATCGAATATACAAATAATTGTTTAGGTAGACATAAATAACTGTGGTAACTTTAAGCGAATTCAGACCTTATTGCAAGGGCCTGGCGTCTACAGTCTATATTCTTATTTTATCTTATGATGCCTAAACATAAAGTGGGTCGTTATTTCATGCAATTTACTCCAATATAAATAATTCATACACTCCACTTTGCATTTCATCATAGTAGGCAGACATGTGGTAAAACAGCTTTACAAAAAATACCAGACGAAATTAAATCCTATCTTTTCACCTGCAAAAATAGCCTTTATGTCTAAAATGAAAAGATATTTAGAATACAAGCTTAAACACTTTTTCTCCATAAGAACATAAAGTTTTTCGTAAAGCATTCAAATTCCGAACCTAACAGTTTACCCGCAACATATTGTTTCAAAACTAATTTCCCAGCGGTCCATCACTGTCAAAGAATTGTTTTATTAGAGTGAGTTAGATAAGTAAGATAGCATAATAATCCAATAATACTGTTACAGCCGTCTCTAAGATACCTGTGCCCATATAATAAGGCTTACATTTTCATTACAAGCTGTTGAGTCGGGTTCTAAGGTTATCGTTCAGTTACGCCTGCGATCGTTGTCACCGTCCTCATAAGTATTTCTTGTCTAAAACGGTCAGCATTAGATCGTTCTTGCTGTTTCGAAGTGAGTTGAGCAATGTTTAGAAGTCACTGCGGAAATTCTCGTGGATTATCTGCATAAGACTGTGTTGAGTCGGTTCCTTGTTTTAATGTTTTGAATTAATTAATTAATATTAATCTTTCGCTTTTCGTCTTGAAGTAATGACAGTAACTTTTGAGGATTTTACTTTTTTATGCTCGTGTTCACTATAACCCTACTTTATCTTAGTAAATAACTCAAAGTAGAAACAGAACACGATACGGGAAAAATTCTTAGTGTGGGGCAACGTTTTTTTTTAAAGAAGAAGAAGATAGCGAAAATAACGTCGAGTTATATTTGAGCTTAGTCCAAACACCAACTTATTACACTAGAGCTACAGCACTGTGACAAGCGAAACAAATCATTATTCAATGTTTTTCATACATGACTAAAACACAAAGAGAGTGACCACTAACCATGCAGCTAAAGGTGCTTACATGAATTTATTCATCTCCTTATTAGAAACCCAAGTCAGGTAACAATATAACGCTATAGTCTATTCTTAGGCATAGGCAAACCGCATACAGCCTCCAACTACCTAAATATTGCGTGTACAGCCAAATCTTCGGCTGATCAAAGGCTATGTTAGTCTATCACCATCTTAATGTTTCTAGATAGACCCAATTAGCCCACTACTGAGTTATTTGTTGTGAAATTTATTGGAAAATTTAACTTTTATTGTACGTGATTAAGTTTCGAATAACTGATTAATTCAATAAATAAAATTAATTTAGAATTAGCCTTTCCTAGCCGCGTGACGTTCCGTTATAGTCTCACGCGCACTTATGAGATTTGTTTATAACTTTAATATCTCTATCAAGTTTAATATATGCGTTTAGGATTTGTAAAGGGAAGCGCTCTTTTATTTGTACTCTGGAGCGTCGTATTTTCCAATTTATTTTATTTTAGTGGTCATTAAACATAATTTATGACTAACAGGCCGCTATTAAAAGGCTTAGTGGAAGTTATCTGTAGTTTCGCTTCCACTTGTCATTTTTATTGATCTAAACACACTTACTAGCTGGCCTGAATGGTAATAAAAATGGTTTTTCACATGCACTGGTATACCAGTACTTTATGAAACAATAACATACATGCTCAAGGAATGAGCCAGGTCTATGTACTTACATCGACGGGAACAAAGCGCAGTTATTTGTATTGCAATGTTTACCTGAAACGAAGAAAGGAAGTGTTAGTTATTTCCAAAGGCACAATCATGATCATAAAGTTAAATCCGTTCCATAAAATACTTAGACACGCACGTCCTCCTCTAAACATTCGGGCATCGACAATAGCCAGAGGAACAAAGACAAGGAAGAGGACATCACTTACATTCAGAATTCCATTTGAACTTAACAAAGGAAATGTAACGTAACAGTTATTGATGTTAAGAAATTTTACGGTTCAACTCAGGCATTTTCGGATGTGTCCGAAAAGTTTCATACTCAAACACGGTTTTAGGCTTTCATGGTTTATAACTAAACTTACACTACCCGTCTTCCGTAATTTTTCAATTATTAGCTGCCGATATTTCGACTCTGTTGCAAGCACCATGATCGCGGCATAAATAATATAATAATCAAACTGAAAAATTCGCTGTTGTGTCCTGAAGATCAGAGGAAAGTAGTACGTCAAAAAGACGATCCAAGTTCAAGAGTTAAGAGTTTCTTTATACCTATCATAAAACTGATAAACAACACTAGTGCGTGTTTACTCCGAACAAATTCCACCAACGTTTACTATTTAATCAGCTCACATCAAACAGGGTTTTGCTCAATAAAGAGTTCTTCTTGTGAACTACTTTTTGTCTTCTTGATTCCAATTTACTGCAGATGGAGAAAACATCAGAATCAGAACGATATCGGCCTTAATTAAACATTAATGAGGACATGTTTTAATCTAAGTGCTTATATTAAAATTTATCTATTTCCAGAGTAAGTAATTCAAGAAAGTTCTGCTAGAAACCTAGTGGTTTGAGTTCAAGTTCGCGTTCAACCGGTTCTTCTATTAAAATCGTTTCATACAGCTTCCATCATCAGATTCCTACCATGCACAAATCGAACGGAGCGTGCACAATTACTAATTGTTGTAAGTAATTGTCAATACCAAGACAATCAATATTTTGTTGTTTTAATTGACTGTTACAGATTGAATTGACTGAATCGAGAAGATAACTTGCTATACGAGTATGTATGTAAAAGATGTGAGCAGTGAACTCTTAAAACAATTGGGTTTCCTAAACTATGAAAATTCTAACAAAGCATAGATTAACATTCTGGAGCAAAATTAGACTATTACAATGTAGTGCAAACCATAAAGTTACATCTATACATATTAACATACATGATTATCGTGACTGGCCCTATATCGCGTGGTCATTTAGATCATAAAACAATAGAACAGTTGCAGCCGAGAGAATGCATTGCGCAGTTATGCAAATAGTAGGGGTCGCGACCGTAAGCATGAATATTGATACAGCATTGTCGAGATTGCAGATTTCCTTCGCGATAGCCCGGGCCCTTACTCTCTGCCGGCACGATTCCTAAACGAATTAACCTAAACTGATTATCTGACAATGGTATTAGATCTTTAAATAATATCCGTGAATGTCGAAGAAATTTGAGCTAAAAATCCTTCGGAATAGCATAAGACTTTAGAATAATAAGAATGGCAAGGAGACGCTGCGGAGCGGTCACGCAGCCACAATGGTCGGCCCGACTAAGAAATGGCTTCAAAAACGTATATAACTTCGTCAAATGGTCATAAAATGAGACCCGTTTTATGGCGCACCTTTATAGCCGCGAGCTACGTAAGGATGAGCGGATGCCACGCCGAGCTGGCCGACTTGGCCCCACTGTTGGACCAAACTGTGCTCACCTCTATAAGTACCTGCATTTCTTGCCGCTGAGTAAGCCGCACACACATAATAGAATTCTGACTTTATATGATTTGTTCGATAATTTTGACACGGTGCCGTTCTTCAATGAATGGGTGAGGTATTCAGCTTCGAACAAAGCCCGTCTTCGAATAATGAAAATGTCCCACTTCCTCTAGCAGGTACATTAAAATCGAAAGTATGTATGATTGTTTTTTGAATAATTTATCATATCTTCCTCATTGAAGAACATGTGCAGTAAACGCAATCTTATGATTGTAATTACAAACACAATTACTAATGTTATTGTTTAATAGCGATGTAATTTAGTGATATTCTAATACATAAATTGTTTTGATTTAACGTCCACTGAGGCACTGGAACTCGTAATTATTTATAGTTTAAATGAAGCTATATCGTAAAAGTCCTCAGTGATTTATTTTCGACCTAAACTCATTATAGCAGGCTCAAATCGTACAATCTACTTTTCTCGTATATACATGTAGACACATTATAATGATTTTTTTGCTGAATATTTATATATTTACGAGCGTTTTAAAATTGATATCCTCGCGGCCGAAGTATCAAACCTGTTTGCTTGGTTTATGTACAAACATCATTGATATTTATTAGATTCAGGGCTTGTTTCACTGCCACTATAAGATAAAGATAACAGATATCTCACAGATAACAGAATAATATAACAGATTTTTATGTTTTGTGATCATTATCTACGACAGCATGTTATGAAATAAATAAAAGTGATACCTTTTTAAATTGTTAGTCTTTAATGTCTCATAAAATTATGCCTGATCATTTTAATTGGAGTTATTTTATTAATATTACCATATTTTTTGTCCACTTAATTTGGTGCTAATTCAAAGAACTTGCAAATACAGCATTCGCTCAAATATGCGGGCAATATTTCTAAGAAACTACCTGACTCACATAACGGTGTACAAAAGCAGGAGCTCAACTGCAAAAAAATGCTTTCAACACTTGAAATGTCCAAAATTTCCGACACTTCTTACAAGTATATTAATCTTATCTCCTTAGTTTTTTTCTAGCAACATATTCTCGAATTTAAAAGTGAGAATTCTTGTGCCTTAGTCATGAAACTTCACTACCCAAAGAAACCGGTGTCAAAGCTTTTTCTTATGGTACAACAAATATTTTAAAACCAACAGTAAATGAATACGCGATTAATGGAATGATATTATCTTTTTAGGAAATACTCATAGTGACAATGATCATAATCTAACACAATTATTGCACTAAGAGATGTAAGTATAAACGGCCGTGTCAACGACCTCTACCGCTCTACAAGGTCGCTCTTTAATAATTAAGTTCTTTTCATCTTCGCCAGAATTAAAGCCTCAAATTGAACAAAAACTCGAACCCCTTTGCTTAACTGAATTATTTTATTGAATAGGCTTATTACTAAAGGAAAAGGGAGGGCTCATGTTTTATAGTGTAGAATAATTCAAGTTCTCACACTTGTTCTAGAACCTGCAAACAGGTTTCAGAATTTCTAATTGGTTTTAGTAAGCCATCAATACTAATGAAATACGGAGTACATACGAAACTTTTTTCAAAAATCGAACGTATCAGATATGTTGTATCAATTAGAATCGATTCAATCGGTTTATCATAAAACGATAAAAACTTGCAGCTATGATTGAATTAGTAATAGTTGCAAATAAACTCTTGGAACGCTTTATGGTTATTTTTCTCGTTCCACAGACTACAGATGTATGACGCATGTATGTAAGAACACTTCAGTGCAGGATTACAGGTCGCTGGTAATTAATTTAAATGACCAAGTGGCCGTAATTCACAAACAAACCAACAAGCAGCCGGGTACATTTCTGTAAACATTTCCAAACCACTTGAGCAGTGGATTTACTCACAGGCT
Organism: Noctua pronuba; assembly: GCA_905220335.1. NCBI lineage: Eukaryota > Metazoa > Arthropoda > Insecta > Lepidoptera > Noctuidae > Noctua > Noctua pronuba. The sequence goes on along the minus strand of LR999903.1, from coordinate 10,038,072 downwards.
GTGGATCGTGAATAACTATGTAACAGGTAATTACGGGTTACGCGCCAACCAAATTAAATATTTTTAACGGCCCGTTTCCTCAGAATAGTGATGTGTCAGTGCACAAGGTATTTTTTATTGTTATCTATAAGATGTCATTGATCTCTTTTATTTTCACTGCAGTTTTTATATTTTATTTTTTAAATATTTTATTTCGTAGGCATTAACGCTATTTGAATTTGAACCGGCTAATATTTATGTATTTAACAATTAGCTTTCATGTCTTAATATTTCCAGACGCCAATATTTGTCGCATGATTCTAGGTTAGGAATTTGAGTAGGCATTCATAAATAACTCGACTCTGACAAAAGACATACCTACTTGTCTAGATTGCATAAATTATTATTGGTGGTACAACAGATAAATTTACCTTATTTGACAATTAAGAGATAAATGTAATCGTTTAAATTTTATGTGTGCCTTATTAGTAAAAGGAATGTAGATAGTATACATTTAATAGGTCTTAAACTATCAATAACGTATCGATATAATAAATAATAGTGAACATTATCGATGAATCGCATCCCTAATAACAAAATGGCGTTTAGCTGCCGTTCGGGGCGCTTGCGCATCGACGATCGACTCACGCGCCCTCTACAATTATCGGATGAAATGTAGTCACTGCTATAGTCTATTGTCTTGCCCTTCTAGATATATGGACTCCACACTCGGCTCTCCCATCACATTCAAATTGCTACGTAGAATTATTATTTAGATATATTTTTATAGATTCAAGATAATTTATTTTGTGGAACGTAGTTGAATGTTTAGATGGAAGAACATTTTGTACTGGAGTTCAAAACTAAACATAAACTTGTAACGGGACCAAATTGGTTTCTTGAATTCATTGGCAAATCTACCTAGACTTTACGAGGCTTTAATGAACATGAAGTGAGGAAATAATTAAATTAAATACATTCTTGGAATAAACGGTCTCTCTTTAATAATATAGTGTAAAATATCTTCACACTGAACAGAATCTTAAATTAAAAGACCTAATATAAGTTGGTCAAACTATATTTTACAAAAGGATTACATTTTTTTAACAAGAATTCCCAGAATTTGATGAACACATATAAGTTATACTTAACTTTTTTAACTTCAAGCCGGCAAGAGGTCCAGTAGTGCACTAAAATGTCACTAGGTGAGCGATAAGGATGCTTTAAAAGCTGTTAGACGAAAGTAGTTAAAAGACGGAATGTCTTTAGAAGCCAAGCCGTCGAGGCTCAAGAGATTGATATATAGACACAAGTAATTATAAATAGTGGAAAGTCCTTTAAAATATTACGGCTCAGGCAGGTCTACAGATTGCTATTTCCAACTGCTAGTCACGAACAAAAGACGAATTATGTACGTAGATATATTGCGTTTCCTAGAAACTTCGTTAGTTTTTGTGAAGTGGTGAACCCTACATTTTGTAGGTAACTTGTATGTCAACCAGACTGACTATAAATAGCTGATATTTAAACCAAATGCAACATCTTAGATAACATTTACCGTCGAACTAAACGGTTTGTCCGATAAATTGATGCGATACCACGAGAAGTGTGAAATATATGTAAACTCTTTACATAAAAAGTACCATTATTTATTGGTGAATACGAAAAGTTAACGTAATGTGTGAAAATATATCTGTATGTGAATAAAGTAACGGTGCTAAAGGCGTGGGCGTAAGATTCTTAACATTTCACTAGCCCCATTTGCATTTTACAACTTTTATCGATGTACTAAACGAGATTCTGCCGCGGATGGCGAGAATCAGTGCGTCTTCCATATTGCTTACATTTTATCTTATGTTCCAAGGCTTTTAAAAGGATTAGTGTCTATATTCATACACGCGGTTTTAATTGGGCGATTTATTTACGTTTCTCGTTTTTTTATCTAAAAGCTAATTATCATCTCTGTGTTCCCTATAAGACTAAATGCCTTTACTGGAATTTGTATCCCAGTGAAGTATATGATAACATTCAAAAGATATCGAATACAAAGCCGATACAAGAAAGCGTCAACAATCAATAAAGAGTCATAATCAGCTCTACTAAAAAACGACATAGGCGTAAAACATGCCAAAACATGCTCACCAAAGCAAAAAAAATAAGTAAAAGGCACGCTTAAATATAACACGATATGTCAAAAGTGCGATCCTAATTGTAATTTAGTAGGTAATACATGCGAGAGATATCGAGATCAGCCAGCTACGCTCATTTCAACCTTACCAAAATTTATTTGACTTATGCGAAGCGAGGGCTGAGCTTGGCACGTACAATAACGCACTAAATCATATCAAATCGTAATGCGACGGAGGTGTGTCGGGAACGGAATTAAAACGCAGTAATATCCCGGCCTTGCTGTAATTCTGGCCTGTCTCAGATCTCCGAAGATTATTGTAAAGTATTTATTTATCCAACGTTCCCTGGGGAGGTTAGATACCATCAGGAAATCAATTTTGCAATGAAACGTCGTGGAGGCGTAAGGTTTGTGGCCTTTTAGTTACAGGTGGCGGTATTATGTCGATTTAAAAGCTATTGAGCTTCCAAATTGTATAGAGTTGCAACGAAACCTTTGCTGGCGAATATTCGAAAAGATTGGCGCAACAAATTCTGTGTAAAACCCTAATCAAACGTTGAAAGCAAACCATTTTTTATTTTCGTGTCTCTTATAAAAGCTGAAGCTTTATAACTGCTGTGTTGCAGTATACCTTTTATAGACACAATAACACTGCCCACTAGATCGAAAAATTAAGTTGCGTACTACACAATACACCTGCAGGCAGGAAAGCAACTATAATTCTATAATAAATCTTTCGAATCTTAAATCTCGTTATACATTATATGGATACATCTGTGCAATGTACCACGTACGTACATAACCACACTATAATTTTTTTGAACATTCAGATTAAAATTCCATGCATTCGGTTTAGCTAATTTGAATAATCAATACACATAAATTACTCTGTAAGGGTTATTTTAGTGGTTTTATTTCTTTGGACAGCTTTACATTCTGAAGTTTGTTTAACGATATCTCAGAATAAGTTATTTGACAAGCTTGATAAAACATTTTCATATAATTAGATGCTAGATAAATATGACTTGTCTTCCGCAGAAACGAGCAGATGTGTTCCGGGATGGGAAAGCTACGACGTCGCTGTATAATATTGCATCGGCGTACATCTCTCGCGGAGAAGATATGAACATAATAAAGACGACAGCGACAAGCTCGCTTCAGCTAAACTCCCATCACGCCTCCGCCAATGATACACAAATCATAATAAACTTCACACAACTTCAAACTTGTGAACTACATACACACAGCGGCCTCATAAGTATCCCTACAGAAACATCGATGTATGACGTAGAAAGCAACAGAACCACTAGGAACCGGTCCAACTTCACATGAATGCACACACATAAACTGTCCAATTAAGCAAGGCCTATGACAGCGCGATCAGTGTCCCCGCGCAGGTCTCCGCGTAGGAATGTAGGGGCGGGCAGGACAGGTCATGCTTCAGTGGTCGTTATAGTCAACAACGATAAGAAAGCGGACTCGGCCGAGGGACTGTCAAGAAACAATCTATATTGTGATTACAGACAGATATTGAAAAATTGTTGCGAAAATAGATGCCAATACAGATAGTCCATACATTCCAATAATACAAATTCCATTAATGTACACGATAGTTATAGTTGCTGATTCGTTAAACAGTTACAACAGCCTATGGTAACAGTCTATGGAACTACGTCTCCATAGATCCGCATAAAAAAATACATTTCACAGAGTTGTACGAGGAAAATATAATTATTGCTTCATTTTGGCTATGAAGCAATTCTACTGATGTATATTTTCCTCTGTCACCATACCGTTTCCTTGCACATCTAAGTAAGAAAATTTTCCACTTGCTGCATTTTTTGCCGAGGCCGCAGCCACCACTTAAATTGAACATGAATCAACTGAGTAAACTATCAACATTATTTTTGTAATCGACAAAATTATGATTTTGTCTTCAATTTCCAACTCATTAGAGATTCATTTTAAAACGAGTATCAGACCATAAAGCTTGACAAATTAAACACCTAAATGAGAAATGGGATATTTAATTATTTCACGTCTCTAGCTATTTATCAATGTTAAGTGTTATATCGATTTTTAATAAAGGATATTTGAATACCAGGATCTGTGGCTAAATATATGCAAGATATTTTTGTATCTCGTACAGTGAAATAAAATGTTTTTCGTAGAATTATCTTCTTAAGACGGATTGGTCGTAGGAGAAAGTTGCTATAAAAGAATAGCTGCGGCTTCGAATTTGTTGATAGTTAACCAAAGTTTCTCTCTAAGTAGTCAATTCTATTCAAATATTTGTTTATTTTCTTTCGCTTATAATATGAAAATAAAATATACAAAGAGCACTAGAATAAACAAAAAAAATGCATGAGCTGACACACCCTATACGATGTGGAAGGGACATATTCAGTACACCCCCATATAGAAATTTTTCATCGGTTATTTAAAAAAAAACAGCTGCTCCATACATTTTGACCGTGTAGGAATTACACTTTTGTAGGAAACAGCTTTTAATGTAATGCAACATGTCTACCCTGTTTACTTACTCTGAAGTATCTACATAATTAGTAATTTAGTAAGTTGGCCGACATGAACACCTTGAATTGAAGTTCTCATTAAATAAATAAATATGAAAGGAAATTAAATGATCAATCCAATATCTAATACAAACAAATCATAAGTTTATAACATTTTACTATTACTATAATTAATATCCATTAATTAAACGGTCGTTCCGAGTTATTATACAAACCGTAATTTACTTATTCCTTTTATGGAAATGGGGTTTTTGATAAACGCCAGTTATCTAGGTCTCATAGGTATTCCGAGACATACCTATACTTGTTAGTTCTTGCTAGGTGGGTAAGAGGTGGTTCGATCTCTCTTCCCGCGACTGCGTCTGCGTCGGTGACACAAACCGATTTTCTATTTCTATCGTCATGAAAAACTTACCCAACATGTGAACCACACCTGATAGCTTTATAATTTACTGCGCTATGTTTTATAAATAAACGCCTCGGCTTTTAGAACTAAGAAATGTCTGATATTTTAAATTCTTTGTATATACACATATTATGATATCTATACTAATATTATAAAGCTGCAGTGTTTGTTTGTTTGTTTGTTTGTTTGTTTGTTTGTTTGAACGCGCTAATCTCTGGAACTACTGGTCCGATTTGAATGATTCTTTCAGTGTTGGGTAGTCCATTTATCGAGGAAGGCTATAGGCTATACAACATCACGCTACGACTAAAAGGAGCGGAGCAGCAATGAAAAATGTTGCAAAAACGGGACGGGATTTTACGCGGACGAAGGTCGCGGGGAACAGCTAGTATATTATATTATCTATTTAGCACAATTTTTTTTCTTTTATCTTATTGAAATGTACATGATAAATCAATGATTTGATACAACAGAAAAGCAAAAAAACAAAACATTAATTTCCTTGAAACCCTGTTATCCTTGAAAGTATCAATGTCTGTATTTTATGTGGTAAACAATAAATCAATGGTCTAAGAATGTCTAGACGCAGATTCGCAAGTTTAGATTTTTTCTGCAATTTAAAAATATTTCAAGTCACTAATAACCAAGCTATCGAAAGCAATCAATAGTAACTAAAAGGATTGTAAATATAAAATGATGATTCAAAATGTCGGTTCACAACCTTTTATCTCATCCTGAATAATATATTTTACATTTCATCTCTTTAGTGCTTGTTTTAGCATCCGATTGATAAAAGTGATTCTATTTCTTTAAATAAACGAAAATGTTATGAAATTTCAATTAGTATAAACAAAAAATTAGCACTGACGAGGTGTCAGTGTTAACAGGAAACCGTTACGACCAAGTAATCATTTGTGTCAGCACACGTCTATAACTCTTGTATTTTATTGTTTGACGAAACCTGTCGAACTTCTTAATCGTTACTAAGTTTGATGATAAAATACTACTTTTCGAGATTGACTGAATGTTTAATTTTATTTGCTTGTTGATAGGCTGACATCGAAATGTTAAGAATTAACATGAACAAGAACAGACACCGAAGCTTTCCAACATAAACTAAAAGGAGCGTTATTCTCCTCTGCTATAATTGTGATCTCTTTTAAATAATATTCGAACAAAATTAACGTCAAAATATTGCAAAACATAACTGATCATCAATTTTCCGAAACCTAATTTTTAACATTGCCTCAAAACCGAGTGCATCAACTATCCTTTTGCGTTAAGATTGCAGAATTGAGCAACTAGGGCTGGTAAGTAATTTGATACTGAACTAAAGTTAAACCTCGCACGATTTCGCTGATTTACGCAACTTACTCAAATGGTACAGCGTAGGATTTCACTTAGGATACTGCGGCTCGAGTCACGACTGGCGTCTTTCGGCAACTTGTCAGTCACCGGTTATCTACTCGATTATACCAATATAATGGCAAATGCAGTCGTGTGACACGAGCTTTATAATTGGTTGATTATTGTCACTGTTAACTCATTAGTTACTGTAAATCTGAAGGCGGCTTTACTGGGTAAGGTTTAGTTAAAAGTGAGATTGTACAAGCATTTACAATTTTAATAGATAGGGCAACTTAGGCAAGAGCCTATTAACTTCAACCTTTATCCAAGTTCAGTCATTGACTTGGAAAAGGTAACATTTTGTAATTAATTTGCTACTGGTCTTTTACAAAGGCGCAACCATCAGTCAAGTTGGTATGTAAATTAAAATCAAAGAACGGAAATCACTTAATGCTTTTTAAAGATATAACAAAAAGTCTTGTTTATTTACCTTTGAGAAAGCATGGTGAGTGATTTTTTTACAATGATAACGCTTTTAGGGGACGTGCCACCCAAACTCGTTATCAATTGCGCCTCGGAACGCATTTAGGCGGGGTAACAGGCTAAAATAAACGTTGATTTAGCATTTAAGTTTTCGTCCAATCGGCACGTTTGGTTGGCCACCAATAAATTCATTGATAAAAACCGAAACGCTAATAAGTTAAAAACGGCCGGACGGTAAATCGGCAATTCCGAGCGACGCGCTTGACGATCGGATTCATCGATTTATGTGTATTTTCTGAAGCATGTCATTTCCGCTCGGATGTGGGAATTAGCGAAAAACCTCGTGACGACACACGCGTTCAACGTGCGCTGCTTTCTGTTGCATGAGGGAAAAACTCGTTGCTACGGAGTTCGTAGAACGTAAACGATTGACGACGTACATCAGTATACACGACCGTTACAAGTCATCAGCTTTTCCTTGCAAGTCTCATTATACCAATTTCTGAACTCTGCTTTTATCCATATAGATACAAAAGTAGCATTCATTTACATAAATTCTTGTACGCGAACACAATTTACTGCGCCAATGTTTAACTTTCCTATCTGTTTCGCATTTAGCATTCATATCTCCAATATTTATTAACTTCAGCCGGTTAAAAGAAGAATAAAAAAACCATTACGCGAATGGGGGTTAAACGCGCCGCGTAGACACAGGACTATTAGTATTGGCGTGAAATAATGAAAGCCATTTCACAGTATAACGTAACGTTGTACGTTCATTAAGGCGGGTGTCGATGCCCGAGCCGCCGGGTGCAAGTTGCATAAATCAGTCCCGGGAATGCAGCCCGGCGCCCTAATGCGCTTTCGGTGTCGGTTGATAGTCACCCCCCGCCCCTTCTTACCTGAAATCGCTCCTTTTCACACAATCATACCCCCCAATGATTTTATGGCCTCTGCGATTAAAAATGCAATGATAATTGAGACTGACTTAACTGCGCACGAACAGTTACAAAAAGCCGTGCATTCTGCGAATTTTAAGGCTACGCAAAATGGGGTGTATGAAATGTTTATATTCTAGGTAAGTTGATGCACGGAGCAGATAATAACGCAACAGATACCAAAATGATGATTCACATCAATAGCTTGCGCGTTTAGTGCTGTATATGTATATGCGGCACGTTTTAGGCTCGTACATGGGGCCTATCATTTGAGATCGGAAACGCCTGAGTAATCCATCTGATGGTATCTTTTTCTACAAAACACTACGTATACGAAACTTGTCTAAAACAAAAGGTTCTATTTGCCAGTAATGGTTGGTTCACATCGTTACGCGATATAGCTTAATTAATTCAAATTTGTCGTCAACTGACCCGTAACGGTTGTGAAGACATGCTCGCGAGTGAGCACGACCGCTCCTGACCGCACCTGACCACTTTTCGGATTACGATCACAAAAATAATTAGGGTCGTTTTCTTAAAGTTGACACTTCTAAGTTGATGCTCGTGCATTGACGCCCTTTAAGCCCATTCATGTAAGTAAGATTGAGTTTCTGCAGATTGGAAGAAAATGGGTTTTAAGATGGATCTCAGGACTGAATAGTACCAAAGTGGCTTTAAAAAAGTTTAGTGATGTGCAAAACTATACAATATTGTTCTATTATGTAGTTTTATGCATGTACACTGTCCATTACAATCTACTTTACTTAAGTTAGGTAAATTATTTCGTAAAGTTTCATGAATGTGCCAGAATCTTATCTAAAATAAGATTTTAGCAACTGATGTCGATAATGACACCGCAACGAGTAAGCTGTATAAGGTTCCAGTATACCTACTGTGAATTAAATGCCCCAGAATATCAGATTTCAATAATTTTCCACCGACGTTCTTTTATCCATATATAAAACGAAATATTGCCTAATAAAGGCACCAACTCCTAATTGTATGTAAATCAGCAAGCTGAAATAACGAGATTCCGCATTATAAAATAAAATGTTGTTAAAAAGTGCTGCTTTATGACAATATATTGAGTAGTAAATGTGACACTTCTCACTCGACGGCCAATCCCTTGCCGTCGATTAAGTAAGATATTCGATTCGTATATTCAAATAAGCAAGACTCGAGTTTTAATACGCTTTTATTATTTCTCCGATTCTTAAAGTTTTACTGTAAGTACGGGGACGTTTCGGACACCCGTTAAAGATAACGGCTGTGGCGACCTAAAATAACTCTGCCAATGTTATGTGTTGCCCGATGGCAAAAATGACGTGATTGTTTTAAAAACTTCCTAAATAGAATAATTCGCAAGCTGTGACATTTACGACGCCATGACAGGATTTTAACATTGAATCACCCTGAAGTCACTGTTTTATTGATGTCGTAAGAAACAATTTTATTACGAAGCCATTACGTTTGTCGCCAGATAATATCTACTGAAGTATCTCCTAACCATGTTATTCAGCCTTCAATCATCAAAGTCACACTTTATTTTTTAGGGATCCGTAGGCAAATGGCTAAAATGGAACCCTTATAGATTCGTCGTGTCCGTTTGTCTGTCTGTCCGTCCGTGTGTCACAGCCCTTTCTCCTCCGAGAACGTTGGCCCCACACATAAAATTTGGAAGTAGGTGTATTCTATGAACCGCTACACAAAAATGAAGTGAACTTATGAAAAAAATTAAACTAGGGGTGGCTCTCCATACATGTTAATGAGGGTTGAAAAAAAATCAATGCATATAACTGTGTGATGATATCGAAGTTCCTTAAACACTTTCTTTCTTAAGTCAGTCGTTGAAGAGATATTTGCTTCTAAAGCCGCAGAAATTGTTGTCCCCCCCCTCTAATTTCTAAAGTAAGAGGAGAAAAATTCTGAAAAGTGTAGGTTCTTCTACAATAACGTAAAATTTGTTGGTTTCAATAAGATTTGGTATTTGAGTTATGGGACATTTTTCAACTTTCACCAGTAATTTTGTTTTTCATTAACATAATATGAAAAACAAATTCAGTTTTGCTGTTGATAGGAATGAGCGTTAAAAATATTTTTATTATATTGTTTGGTGCTACGGAAACCTGTGTTAGCGAGTCCGACTCGCACTTGACCGGTTGCAGCTTTTGTATTAAAAACGACACTTGTATATTTATTTATTTTAATGCCAACTTTTATCTGTAACGAAGCTTTTATGCTTTATTTTATGATCTTGCAATTAACAAGTACTCTTTTTAGTAAAAATTATGATTTTATAAGGTTCTCAGTTTATAGTGTAATTGTAGTATTAGTACGTATCTGACTTATAAACTCAGTTTATTTTCAAAGGAAAGTATTTTAAATAAAACGGGAGAATTGTAAACGGCCGGTGTGAAGTGGGCACGCCACACCCGCATGTCACAGGATCAACATTTTATTCGTCAAAGGTGAGGTACAATATCGTAATCGTAATGTGACGAGATCTTTTACGAGCACACGACCTGTTTTAGGTACTTTTTATTTCTCTCGCAAATAACAAAATTGCGCTTAAAACTTGTGAGTCAAAATGGCTTTTTCGGATCAAATGTTAAATTATTATTGAGGTGGATTTTGTTCAATGAACTACTAAATATTTTGTTCCATGTATCGAAACCAATAATAACTTTTATGTTCAAAAACAAAATCTTTTTGTGTATCAATAGTTATACCATTGAGGATAATATTAATGAAACGAAACGTGTAACAAACAAAACTCATGTTTCACGTACAGTTAATCTTTGGAAGGTTTCAGAACGAGTGTTCTGATATCGTTTGCGAGACGCAACTTATCGTAATTTAGAGCCCCCGATTAGACTGCGCCGCCCGACATACGCTAACGAGCATACATTTTTTATTTATTTTTGTTTTAACAACAGTACGGTGCCGATGTTTTGTCTCTACCGGCGATTGTGCCAAGTTAATTGGATTGTTCGTTTTGAATTGTTAACTGTACAACAACGCTAAAATCACTCGATACGACCAAACAATCTGTCCAATTAATTATATTATTTTATTTTGCATCTTATTCTTATTCTTTATTCTTATTCTTTATTGCACACAAAATAACGAAAAAATACACATACAAATTGCAATAATATAGCTTATGTACAATGGCGAGCTTAACCCAGAATTGGGTTTTCTTACAGCAAACCAAATTTTGATTGCGAAATTTGCGTAAGAGGATATACCTATGTGCATTAACAGAACATCTTATTACTTAAATTAATAAATTTTATAAACTAAACTACATACATACAGTATAATATACGTAATACATACAATATATATACAATACAATGTCTATGTTATGTAGAATCCTATTTACCTACATATTGATCATTTCGACAGGAAATGTTCCCTTATTCCTTTCCTGAACACTTCTAACGACGGGCTATCCCGCAAGGAGTGTGGAAGTGAATTCCAAAGGCGCACAGCACGAACAGTAAATGATCCATCATACCGACTTGAGGAGTGAGGAGGGAAACGAAGGAGAAGAGATGATGATGAGCGACAAGGTTTACCTCTTGGAACAAGGTACTCAAAGCGTTCCCGAAGATATGAAGGAGCTTTAGAATTGTGAAGAATGGAGAAGAGAAAAGAAAGAGTGTGACAATCTCGACGCTGCCGAATAGGTAACCACTTCAGCTGCTTCCGAAATTCCGACACATGGTCGTACTTACGAAGCCCGAAAATGAAGCGGATACACAAATTCTGCAGACGTTCGAGTTTATTAAGAAGTTCCTCAGTCGCATCAAGAAAACAGACATCAGCATAGTCTAGAAGAGGAAGAAGAAGAGATTGAGCAAGAGTAATTTTAGTTTCAAATGGAAGGAATTTCTGAAGTCGCTTAAGAGACCGATACGAACAAAACACCCTCCTGCTTACTTCAGCAATGTGAACATGCCAAGATAGGTTGCAGTCCAATAATACACCTAAGTCTTTGACTTTCTTGGAGTAGGGTATACCGATACCATCGTACATAACAGGCGGGAGTGACTGATGACTCAATAAATTGACAAAGTATCTGCCACCAATAATGAGAGCTTGTGATTTTGTTGGATTAACTAACAGTCCAAAACTTTTAGCCCACTGACTGATGTTTTGAAGATCATTATTGATGGCATCGATGACTCCAGGAAGTTCTTCGATTTTAAAATGACGATAAATCTGCAGGTCGTCTGCATAGAGATGATAATGTGAAGTTAATATCATAGTGACAGCGTTAATGAAAATGGAGAAAAGAAGAGGAGAAAGGACGCCACCCTGAGGAACACCCGCAGAAAGATCGCACCAATCAGAGCAAGCCTCATCTAAGTGTACCGACTGCGAGCGACCCCGAAGATATGAATCAAACCAAGCAGTCACAGGAGGAGATATGTTTAGAGAGGAAAGTATACCTAAGAGGATGTCAAAATCAACTGAATTAAAAGCACTGCTAAAGTCCAATAGAACCAACACCGTAAGTTGTCGGTTTTCCATGGCCAATCGGATGTCATCAGTTATTTTAACTAGGGCTGAAACAGTGCTATGGCCAGTACGAAATCCAGACTGATAAGGGCTAAGCAGGCTATTAGAGGAAAGGTAATGCGATAGTTGATTATTGACAACACTCTCAAGGACTTTGGACAGGATTGGAAGTATTGAAATTGGGCGAAACTGGGATATTGAAGAGGGATTAGAAACTTTGGGAAGAGGCAAAACGTGGGCCTTCTTCCAAGCAGAAGGAAAGAAGCCAGTAAAGAGTGAATAATTTACAATGTGTAAAATTACAGGAATAAGGTCATCAAGGATAGGAAGAAACATCTGAAGTTGAAGGCCATCATCACCTACTGCTTTAGTAGAAATAGATGTAATGGCCCGCTTGATATCCCCTTCTGTGACCGGGTGAAAAGAGAATGAAGTACATAATGGCAGAGAAAGATTAGAGAGATTGTTCAGAGTGGAAGATTTAACGTTGTCATCCAGAGTCACTGGTGATTTAGAAAAATGTAAATTAATTGTGTTTAGGTCCATATCAGTCGTGGTGTCATTCCCAACTTTGCCGATTCCAAGGGACTTGAGAAATTGCCATACTTGTGCTGTGTTGGAGTTTTTAATTGAGTCGTGTATGTGACGCCTTTTAGCATCCCTACACATACGACCGCAGCGATTACGCAGTTTCTTATAGAGGGACCAATTCTCATCAGTAGGGTCCCTTTTGTGTCGCCTTTTCGCCTTATCCCTTTTAGACATCGCGCTTTTAATTGTATCAGACAACCATGGAGCTGGTAGATGCTTAACCCTAACCTTTTTTAGTGGAGCATGCACATCATAAAGTTTCAACACTATCTTGGCAAATTCGGCCACCTTAGTGTCCAAGTCATTGCTGTCATAAACAGGAGACCAATCAATATTACTCGCATCCTCTCCCAAACGCTCCAGATCAATGTTCTTGAAACTACGCAGCAAGAGAAATTTTGATTTGCGTTTAGGAGGGCGAATTTTATACGATATAAATAAAAGATCGTGGTAAGAAAAGGAGGCAGAAAGTTGCCCGTATGTGGCTACTTTCTTTGGGTCAGAAACTAGAATAAGGTCTAGTAGTGAGGGATTGCAGTGAGGAGCATGGTGAGTAGCGTTGAGCTGTAGAATGTGCATGTTGACAGAAGAGACAAGGGACCTGAGTTTACGGCTGCGCACATCATCCTTGATCAGACAGGTGTTGAAGTCTCCGAGGATTATAGTGTGGTCATATAAGGAAGAAAAATATTCAAGGTTTGTTTCAAAAGAAGAGAAATAATCAATGTGACAGGAGGGACTATAGTAGACACCTAAAAGTAATTTTGTGTGATTAAATGTTATTTCAATAAAAAGGTGTTCAGCAGATTTTGTATAATTACTCGGAGACTGATCGATAATTTTGTAAATAATATCTCCACGAAGATAGATGGCGATCCCCCCACCACCCTTGCCCGTTCTGTCATTACGCACAAGCCTGTAGCCGGGTAACGAATATTGCGTTGAAGAAAGAGCAGGTTTAAGGAAAGTTTCAGAGACAAGTACAGCATGAATAAGATCTGAGTCAAATGAGGATAATAAATCGGTATGATGGGCTGGAATGCTTTGAGCATTAATATGGACTGCATTGAAGAATTTGTTGTAGCAAGAAAAGGTAGAAGAAAGTTGGTCGCGTAAGTGTACAGAATCATCACTGAACGCACTAGCATAGCGCTCGTCAGACGAACAAGAAGAAGAGCAGGAAACAAAACTGTCATCAATATTGTCTAACATGACATAATATGATATAAATATTAAACTAAATTATTCAAAGCTATTTCTAAATAAATACTAAAATAAAAAACAATTACTTATTCTATATCGAAGATCCTCGATGCACCTTGCCAATAAAACATAGATTAAATTGCTGGTATCCAAGTCATTAAAAAAAAATAAAAAAAAAAAATAACATAAACTCTAGTTGGGAAGTGTTTCCGAACGAGCAAGCTACAATCAAACTTAGTTGTCAAAATGTCAAAACAGTATCTAACTAAATAAATATTATGAGTGACCGACACAAGAGAAATAATTTAAAAAAAAAAGTATGCTTAAAAACATGGTGTGTGCGATCATTTAGCTTGCCTCCGGGATCTCTTGTCCGAAGCAGGGTTGCTAATAGGTGACGATGCTACTTTCTCAGCCGAATCAGCAGATGTAGATCTTACCTTAGTCGTTGTCGTTTTAAGCGGCGTTCCTGATGATACTGCGCAGATCTCCACTTCGTACCGGTCCACGCCCGCTTCTCGGTCCAGAGAAACAGCCGTCGATAGTATTCCCAACGAAGAATCTATGTCGAACAACCTGTCCACTTGTCTACCATCACCAGTCACATTCACTATGTAATATTCTAAACCTGATTTATAGTTATTAGTCAAGTTTAACACGGCCGTACCCGCAGGTTCGTTCTCAGCCACAGACACCGACCCTACGTTAGTCCAAGTGACACCCTGTAACTCTGCTCCACCCATAATGACCGTGAGGTATGCTTCAGTACTTTTCTGTTCACTCAACACTGCCTCATCCGTAGCTTTTATGACCAAATTCCAGCGTGCCTCCGGTGTCGCCGGAGGATAACGTAAAGTCAATGCACCGTTACTCCTGTGCAGATCGAATAGATCGTTGCCACCGTGGATAAGCTTGTAAGTGACCAATCCATTTGTTCCTGAATCTAAGTCACGGGCTAATACGTTCATGATAAATATTCCACGGCCTGCACTTCTTCCTAGTCGCTCCGTGTTGATCACGGCTGCGTTCATAGATACGAAAACTGGAGCGTTGTCGTTAATATCTTCGACGATTACAGTAACTAATTTCTCAGCAGATAGCCTCGCCGATGGTGGCTCGGCTCTATCATAAGCGACAACAGTTATTCTGAACGTGTCAATACTTTCTCTATCAATAGGTAATAAAGTATGAATGACCCCGGTGATGTTATTTATGGCAAAGTGCCGCTTGCTGTCATTAGGGTCTTGGTGCGTGATGGAATAATAAACTTTGCCGTTTAATCCAGAATCTGGGTCCTCTGCAGTGACTGTTACTATTGGCGTGTGCTTCGGTATACCCTCTCTTATTTGACGTACAATAGCTGTGTTCGTAAAGATGGGTGCGTTGTCATTTGCGTCAATTACATTTACAGTAAATAATATGCTCGATGATAAGCTCGGGTTGCCGTTATCTGTAGCAGTGATGTTCAAAACGTACGAAGTTAAATCTTCGTAATCTAATTGTTTATGCAAGAACAATTCGCCCGAATAGCTATCAATGAAAAAGGCTTCTTTTCTATTACCCGACGTAATTGAGAACTGCAGCTCCCGATTGATACCCAAGTCAGCATCGGTTGCGTGGAATTGAATTATCTTTTTATTTACTGGTTCCGTTTCTAGCACTGACACTTTCATTTGTGTCTGCGTAAATACTGGTGCATTATCATTCTCATCAAGCACGTCTACTGTGATAGTTGTTGTGGCGGACAGACGAATTATCTGACCAGAATCATGAGCCAGTATTGTTAGCTTGTAGTGATCCGTTGTTTCACGATCTAAAGGTTTGTTTATGAGTAGTTGTCCGGTAGCTTCATCTAAAGCGAATTTTCCTAAATCGTCGCCTCCAATCAGTTTGTAGTAGATGTCACCATTCAGACCTTCGTCCGCATCTGTCGAGTACACTCGCATAATAGAAGCTCCCACAGCGGCACCTTCGGATACCTCAACCTTATAGGGAGTTCGCGTAAAGACGGGCGGGTTGTCATTGACATCTGTTATGTAAATCGTAACTCTCACGGAATCAGACAATTTAACTTTACCGTTATCACTAACAGTCACAGTTAACGTAATGTAATTTTGACCTGAATGTTGTGCCAAGCTTTCCCTATCAAAGGACTTCAACGTTTTTATAAAGCCGTTTCTAGAATCTATTCTGAAATCATTCTGCGCTATAGGCAAAGAAAAAGTTAACTCGGCATTACGCCCAATATCCCGGTCTGTAGCTGTTAATTTTCCAACAAAAGTATCAGGTGGCTCATTTTCTTTGATTTTGAATATGAACGTGGTATTAGTAAATTGAGGGCTATTATCATTTTCATCCAGAACGTGAATAACGACTGGTACTTGAGATGATCTCACTGGTTTACCGTGGTCTGTTGCGATTATCGTTAACGAGTAGTAATCGCGTTCTTCTCTATCTAATAGACTTTTCACGTACAGATAGCCATCTGGGAATACACCAAACTTGCCATCAGTGTTTCCTTCTGCGATGTAGTAGGAAATTCTACCATTGGGTCCCAGATCAGCATCAGACGCAGAAATAGCAAAAAATCTTGTGTTTACTAATGTAGATTCAAGCAAAGATGTTTCGTATGATGTATGATCGAAGACTGGAGTGTGATCGTTGACGTCATCAACAATAACCGATATGGAGTGCTTTGCCGCTAGTGCTGGACTTCCATTATCTGTGGCTGTTACCTCGATGAACATTACTGAGCCTGGCTCGCTGGATATTGGCTTATTTAAATAAATAACTCCCGTCGTTTCCGATATACGAAAGTTACTTTCAGGGTTGTAACTAAGCGTATAAAAGATGGTTCTATTAGAACCTGAGTCACGGTCAGTAGCTCTGGCAAAATAAACCTCTTGTCCCACTGCCATATTTTCCGGAATATGAACTTCATCCTTGTCTTCAATAAATATGGGGTAGTTATCATTCACATCTAGAACTGAAATATTGACTGTGGTAAAGCCGAAAGCGACCCCAGTCTTCGCCATAACTCTAAGGTGATAGGTCATCTTATCTTCACGGTCTACATTAGAATCGGTTGTTATCACTCCTGTTTTTTCATCCATTTTGAAAATATGTTTTGAGTCACCTTCTAAGATGTAGTAAGAAATAGTGTCACTAGATATTCTGGCATTCACCTTTCCTACAAAGCGTCCTATATCTGCTTTTGAGGTGCCTTCGTCTTCCAGAATTTTAAAAGTATAGCCGTTGTAACCGTCAAATTGCAAATTTTTACGTTGAGATGTCTTTACAATTTCAACTATAGCATCTTCAAATGCTCGTCTATTTCCTTTATCTTTACAGGATATTTTCAGGGTGTACACAGTTTCTGGAGCTTTACGAAAATCTTTCTGAAGCACTATATTTCCTGTCCAGGGCTCTATATCAAAATAACCGTCTCCGCCACTCTCAAGTCTATACATGATTCTAGCATTTTCGCCTTCATCCAAATCCAAAGCTCTAACTTGTAACACATTACTTCCAATTGGCAACTCTTCGTTGATACTTTCAATGTATCTTTGAGGATAAAACATTGGATCATTATCGTTCACATCAAGAACTTTCAGTAATATTGTAGCAGTGGAGGATTGCGGAGGAAACCCTTGATCCTTCGCAAGGACTTGTATTTCGTATAAAGATATTCGTTCCCTGTCCAATTCGATTACTGTACTTAGTTGTCCTGTAATAGGATCTAATGTGAAAGTATTAGGGTATTTTCTCTCTATACTTGAAGGTAAGTAATATGATACTGAACCATTTGTACCCTGATCGTAATCGGATGCAGTGAGAATTAGAATTTCCTTGATAGGTTTTATGTTTTCATGCAAAGTTGCATTGATTTGAGGCTGAGAAAAGGTGGGTGCTTCATCGTTCTCATCTAAAATGGTTACTTTTAGTCTAGTGTATGCCCATTTAGGATTAGGACCTCCGTCTCTTGCTGAAACATTCAACTCAACCGTTCCTTGAATCTCCCGGTCTAACATTGATTTTGTTGTAACCAAACCTGTCAAATGGTCGATGGTAAACCATTGCTGTTGATTTCCATCATAGAAATCATAAAATATTTCAGCATTCACTCCTGTATCTTCATCAGTAGCAGTTATGCTGGCCACATAAGATCCTGAAGGGGCGAGTTCCGTCAGAACTGTTGAATATTCAGATTTTTCAAACACAGGTTCATGGTCATTTACATCATTTACATGAATAACTAAAAATGAGGTAGCAGTACGTGGAGGAGATCCTCTGTCAGTTGCAACAACAGTCAAATTATACTTGCTAATTTCTTCTCTATCTAAAACACCATTTACATGCACAATATACACACTGGATGAATTTTCCAAGCGAAAATGGTTGAGCTCATTACCTGCAACTATACTTATGCTAGTAATGCCATTTAAACCTGCATCTAAATCTGTAATAGTTATAGCAGCTACAAGAGAACCATTTTTAGCGTTTTCGTCTACAGTAGCAAAGTTAGCTGTTGGAGGAACATACGTGAACGTTATTACAGGATCGTGATCATTGGCATCTATGAGGTTGACAGTGACATAAGTCCGTGCATCTTGCCGCGGTACACCATGATCTTTTGCGATTACAGTAAGAACGCAAGTCATATTGCAAGTAGTGTTGCTACAATACTTAGGGCAATTCAGCTTCTTCGTGGTCGTAATCACTCCAGACTCAGGATCCACTGCAAATTGTCTCTCTGTATCGGTCACTTCATAAGTTATTTTACTATTATCACCCAAATCACTATCCGTGGCTGTAACCTTCAGAACTGTGGTACCCGGTGGTACACTCTCATTTAGAGACACTGAAAAGTCACTTTGATCGAATATTGGAGGATTATCATTAACGTCTAAAATAGAAACATTCACTTGCAAATACCCGTATTTAGGTGGATTACCACCATCACGTGCTGATATGTTTAGGATGTAAAAGTCGGTCGTTTCTCGATCTAACTTTCCCGTTGTCTCTAGATGTAAATAAGACGTTTGACCGCTTGGATTTACGGTGACGTTCAACCTAAACTTCCCCTCAGTATCACCATCAACTATTCTGTAATCATTCGTGATACCGTTTTCTCCTAAATCCATATCGGTGGCGGCATCGAGCAATAACTTTGTCCCAGCCGCGGCACTCTCGGAAAACGCAACCGCTATACTCGGTTCGGGGAACTCTGGATAATTGTCATTCACATCCGTCACCCGTAATCGCACTTCTATCGGATAAGTAGGTTGACTGGATAACACAACGAACGCGTAACGGTCTACGGCTTCCCTATCCAGGACTAAGTTGGTTTTGATCTCACCAGACACCGGGTCTAGGACGAATTCCTTGGGAGGTTCATTGAAACGGTAAGTGAAACCAGGTTTTGTGGGAATCCTGCCAACGATGGTGCCGACGGGCTGGTCTTCGGGCACACGAAGGTCGACGCCAGTGTCGACGGCGCGGGACTGCATCTGCTCTGCGGCGGCGCTGACGCCCGCGCCTAGGAGCGCCGCCAGCGCGACCAGCGCCACGTGCCATCGCCCCATCCTCGTCATGACACCGACAAAAACATCGCAGGGTTGTTCTTCGTCAGGGAAAGTTGACGCGCGCCGGGAGCGCTCGCTGTGTCCCGTTCGCGCAGACTCGCGCGCTCGCTCTCGTCAGGTATGCAGCATGGCCGCGACGACCTGCGCGCGCACGAATATCTCACGGAGAGTGCGACCCGCCGCGGCTGCGCCTACGCCGTCACATTCATTCGTAAACACGTGACAAAACACTATCTACGACCGTCACACACTTATGTCCCGATGTGCACTGAACAAGACTCTAATTACGATAGTCACCCGATAACACGCAACACAATTTGAAAACACTTTTCAGTTATGTTTTTGTTATGTTTGACAAGTGAAGAACGCGTTGTATGCGGCATGCGGGCGGCGTCGCAGTCGGCGCGGCACTGGCAGGCGGAGGCCTCCACGCCGGCCCGCGCCC
The DNA here is from genome assembly GCA_905220335.1 of Noctua pronuba. Taxonomy (NCBI): domain Eukaryota; kingdom Metazoa; phylum Arthropoda; class Insecta; order Lepidoptera; family Noctuidae; genus Noctua; species Noctua pronuba. The sequence goes on along the minus strand of LR999903.1, from coordinate 10,017,906 downwards.
CTCCCTCCGTCGCATCGAACCTCCCCCGCAGCTTTGAAAGCTCTCGACTGTAGCTGCGTGATGATGATGCCGAGATAATGGACGTCGAAGGATTCTACTATTTATTGTTCGATACGAGTCACTTTACCATTCCAAGAAAGCTTACGGGTGCATAGGTAGGTAGCAAATATAGTTATTTAGTAAGGAAACTTGTTTGTAATCTTCTAAAACCCAGCTTATTTATTTACACAACTGCATTAGGGCCACGTCTGTTGCAAACATACTTTAAAATTATCTTAATGGATCAGACGAAAACCTACATGCATTAAAATACATAAGAATTTATGCGAATAACAAAAAGTCAGCTAATGGTTATTAAGGTTCTAAATCGTATTTATGCTGAGAAATGTTTTATTTGAAGCCTAAATAAATCTTAAGTAAATACAAAAAATAAATATTGAGTAATTAAAGTGTTTTCCACGGTTGTCACCGTCGTTTGCCGTGCGTTGATGTCTATTATACGTGGCTAGTGGCTACGAGACGCGTGCCCTGCGCAGGCGCATCCAACAGCTGAGCTCGTAACAGTTAGTTCCGTGTCAGGTTGACACAATGCAAGCTTAATTGTTACACTGTTTATTTAATTACCGCCTTGACTATTCATAGCACTCGTAACGTACTTCGGAGTATCTTAAACTTTTGACTTGTTGATAGAATCTGTGTGCTACGGTTAAGAAGTTAGCGAATATTACGAGAAAATGTGCTTTATTGATGAAAATGTATATATTTTTCAAGGTTTTAGCTTATGATAGTCTGTTTCGAGCAAATACACAAATAGACACATGTATTTTAGCATTGAATTATATAAAAGAACAGTATAATATTACTAAAACGTTTTCATATTTGCAAATAGATTCTGTTTATTTATTAAAAAAATATTTTAATGTCTTTTTTTGTTTTAAATTAATCAATGCTGATAACGAATCTTGGGTGTCACGGTCGCGACAAAAATGTGTTATGCAAACCAGTACCACTATCACAAACTATCAGAGATTGGAATAGCTAGAGTTTATTTGCCTAAAAACGTCAAGGAAGTAAGTCATCATCTGCCTAGCCTTTTCCCAACCATGTTGGGGTCGGCTTCCAATCTAACCGGACGCAGCTGAATACTAGTATTTCACGTGGAGTGACTGCCTATCTGACCTCCACAACCCAATTATAATCGTACTGGGTAATACAATACCCCTTGGTAAGAATGGTTATCAGACTTTCGGGCCACTGACTACCTGCAACGACTATCAAAAATCTACAATTGACAGCCGGGACCTACGGCTTAACTTGCTTTCCGAGGCATGGAGGAAACTCGGTATGTAATGGCTGGTCACCCATCCATGGACCAACCTAGGCAAACGCTGCTTAACCTGAAGATCGATCGATCAAGGAAGTAAGTAACATACAATGTAGATAATAGTCTTATTGAACAGTTTTATTTCGAATTTAGAAAGCATTCCGAGATTTGATAGTGATGTATTATGTACATGTTACTTATGTCCTTAAAGTTTAGGCAAATAAACTTTACTTATTCAGATCTCTGGTTCACGAGTTAAAACATATTTTTGTCATCATAATTAATGTTTACTCTACAAATGTTCACTAAACAAATCCTAACACGCGGTTAAGTCACTTTTGTTATGGTAAAAGCTCGCTAAAAGCTCTGGAACATTCATAGAAACCCATCTACCGGTCGCTACAAAAAACTCCTACCATTCACTTGGGACGAAAAGTAGTAAAAATGAAGAGCGCGAGCTTTAAGTTCTTATAGTCACTCCATTTTTACAATAGATGGCGCTATACCGACTTCTGGCCCATGTTGGCGCTTATTTTATATAGAACTTATTCATTTAAATACGATAATCCATTAGCACCTATTTACTTTAAAAGAGCTATCAAACCGGCATTAGGTAATTGAGCAAGCGTCAACTTCTTATTTTGACGTAGATGGCATGACTTACTCGACAACTACACCTGTTTCAGAATGAGCCCCACTCTACCATACTAAATCGTAGCTCTTCACTACAAAATATAAGAGTTATTAGCACGATAATGTTAAGAATAACAATTGAATCGTTTTTTTTTTCCTGAAAATACTTCAAGTAAACGCTACGTTTTGAAGCTTTCATTGCTTGCCGGCTTCCACTCGTCAAGAGCACGAGCTTTCTAAGTTTAGACTTACTTTTTAATAGATGGCAGCACTGTAACCACAAACGAACAAATACATTTATGTAAGTATTTAAATAATTCTCATCTCATCCATTTAATTATACCTAAGAGTACACACGTTTGGTAAATATTTGAATGCAAAAGTAACAATTAATATAAAAAAGAAGGTTTATATTTATGACAGTTGTTTTATTTTGTACTTGTTACTTATTAAAAGGAGGTTCTTACAGCCAGTTCGATACGGGGAGGGGTGGTAACAAGGAGGGATGGAGGTTTCATGTCTCCACGGAATGACAGTAATTGCGTCTACGTCTAACGATCGACTGGATTCTATTTTTAAATTGCATTTTATAGTACTAAGACTTATATTTCAGGTTCTCTTTAAGTTTAAAATAGTTATCGATTCTTTAGTGTTATTTCGAGAGTAGGTATTATAGAATCGAACCGATTTAAATAACTCGCTGTTAGTAAGTTTGTATGTTACAAACTGGGGTCAGCTCCACGTATGACCGGTTCAAAGTCAGAATTAGATTATATTTCAGTGCGCACTTTAGTTAAGTACATAATTGGTTATTTTCTAGTCAGTGTCTAATTGGGTCGCGGAGGTCAAGCATAGCACTTATCCGCGTGTAAAAAATGTAGATTACAAATGTTTAAAGAATAAAGAAAACTATACTTAAGATTACGTGATCAACGATGATCATGTCGACCTATTGGTTTCCTTGGCGTGACTTTTGAACACATATATATATTTCTCGGTCAATCCAGTATTCGTCTCACATTCGTTTCTAAGTACTAGAAGGAAATACACGATCCATACAATTCACAATCCCATTGTTTTTGGGATGGTCTGTCTAACAACCGCCTCCTTCAAGCTATTTGGCACGGCTTCCAGACTAAAGACTAACCAGATAAGAATGACTTAATGTTAGTGCTCATCCATCCGGCCTCCTCAACCCAACAACTGAGGGATAACGAAACTAACATCAGCAGCTACTGCGAAACATATTCCCAAAAGAGACTAGTTACCATTCATTGAAAGATCAAAAGGCACATGTAACTATATCATTCAACATCATAGCACTATGTAATCTAAACCTACTTACAGCACAAAGGTAGAGCCTTTTTCGGCAGTCTAAAAATAAACTGTGGCCTATACCTAGGTACTTTTCTATCGGCACTTGTTGCATGAAGGTTTGACGTCACAACCCCCCTCCCTTTTGTGCGCTAGTGCCGAGGGGGGACCGCACCTCCTAGAGGGGAGAGCTGCTGACGTAAGCACTTACATTCATGAATGGATTGAAGCCCAAGCCCGCTATGGCTTGATTAGTACCCACCCATACGTGAGTTGTATTGATTATAGTATAGCTTCATAACAATGTGAGCTTTCAAGTGGTTTATTTGTGACGAGAATGTTAATAATGTACTTTTATGTAGGTCATAAAATGCTTAAACATAATACCGTCTGTTATTGTAATGATAAACCTTATATAGTTTATGAGACAGCTTACTAAGCAAATCAAGCTAGCGCTATGCTACAAATACGCTGTCTGACTAGTCACTGTTTATTGAAGCTCATTTTCCTAGCACGTGTTAACATTTTTCTTGGTATAGCTAACCCACTGTTACCAAGCCAAACTAATTAGAAACTATGCCCACGTTCCACCTACTGCGGGAAGATCAAACAGAACTTATAAGAAATCTTATAAGCCAGGATACCAATACAAAACTTTCTTCCAATTCCTTTTGAAGGCATATGAATAAACTATGAACTTTCAAAGATGAAAGTTCTTGTTACTACACTACAGTAAATTGGTAATGACAACTTAGGGCGTGAATTTGTTGGTTTCATTGACTTTTCTGCCACTGACTTTTCCCGTAATTTTTCAAATAACATGTCTTTTTTAACCTTTTTAGCTGTTGTAGTATCCCAATTCTTGTAATGAGTTAATTTTGTATTGTAACTAGAAGTAATTAAGGAACCATCACGAAAAAATACGTATTTAAGGAGTTAACTCATGATACTCAACTCAAGCCAAATTAATAAAAATTTATATGGGACTACCGCGCGAGCTTCTTCTACCAAAGAATCACGTAAATCGGCTTGGTAATCTCGGAGTTATCGGTGCTCATACATGAAAAAAAGGATACACATAACCACATCCCTTTTTTAAAATCGGTTAAAAATTTACATAAAGTTTTCGGTAGAGCTTATAGTTTGACCATTTTAAGTGTGCAGTTCAAGGCAGCGTTGCTTGTCAAGAAAAAAATGCATCGATGTGTTAAACTTGGTACATTTATTTTCATAAATCTGTGTTTCTGCAGAGATAATTTGTTTGAAGCATATTAAGTTATCGCTGGTACAATATAATTTTGTCCGGGCCTTAATATCTCTAGCAGACTATCCTACAGCCAGTATTCTCTATGTAAATCCTAGTTAATATCAATGTAAATCTAGGACATAAGCAAAAACATAGGCTATACGTAGTTGCTACCATCCCGTGCTAGTTTGAAAGTGGATCAAGGAAATGGCCCGGTTGCACTGGAGCACTGTAGATAAGCGTAGGTATAGGCTGAACTACCTATCACTATGTAGTGCAACTTTATCGATTTATGACCTACTTCCAACCAACCTCTTTAGTTACCTTTTAGGAATCACAAAATATGCTGAACATAGCACAGCAACAGTGCTGTTTGAATCTGATAAGATAACAAAGCTTTTGAAAATGTATCCTCATTCATAATTTGAGGTTTTTGCGATAATTTTCAACAGATCTAAAAATAAACGCTTATAAATTCTGAAACTTCGTACCCGGCTTATTATGTCGCGTTTTGTGCGTAAATTGATCGTACGCTTTGATAAGTACCTAATAATAGAATGTGGGCCAGTAATTTGAGAACAATTGCTCGGCTCAATAATGTGACACTTCAGTTCAAGGTAAGAAGAAGGACTATTAATGTAAGAATTTGAGTTATTACTTTACACATAAGGTCTTGACTCTAATCCCCGAAGGGATTATTTTATGCACAGGTGTAGCCTATAGTATTCCAACATTTCATCAGTTATAAACAGTTTAGTTATTAAAATTGAATTATTACCTACTTATATTTCATTAAAATCATAATATATGAAAATTATGAAATCTAAATTCAATAAGTTCCATTAGATAACATTGCCGGATGCTGTTCAGCCCCGGGGAAAAACTATAAATAGATACATTATGACCTTTTATTGCTGACACGGCTGTGCCGGTGGGCGTCAGGAGTCCAAACGGCAACGCGTGGGCAGAGCACCCCCTTTCCTATGCAATAACTAAAGGTCATAACTGCAAAGAATTGCGACGCGGCGAACCAGTGCTCGTTCAGTAGGATTAGTACTGCCTGAAAATGCGCAGTTTGCAATGAAATAAAGAGAATTAGCAGTTATTTGTGCTGAAGCTTGAAGTTTCAGAGAAAAGGCTTTTACGATGAAAACAAAGGGTTTAAAAAAACAAAACAGATACATACTACTTTATACATAGATCGACTATCCTGCAAAGTTTCATGACCCAATTTAATGTTTTAATTGAATACTATCCATTTATAATTCATTTTAGAGGTAACTTTGAGGTACTTTGCTATCGAGAAAATTTTATGGAATCGTGTTTCCGAAACAGATACAACTTAGAAGCAGTCCTAAACTTTGCTATATATTAATCACAAAGTGAATCCTTCAGTAATATTAAAACGAGAACCATTCAAAAATCACAATTTGGGGTTATTCTGGCCCTTGGTACACATTTCAATACCGTATATGCATCTGGGAGACGATTGGACAGGAAGAATTATTTTTGCTTTTATTATTTGTATAGGTAAGGACGTCGTCGTTATTGATTGACTAGCTTATGCCCGCGGTTTCGCCCGCACGGGCTTCCGTAATTATCCCACGGTACTACCGGGATAAAAAGTATCCTATGTATTATCAATCCATGTTATAAACTACCTGTATGCTAAAATCCGGTCAGTAGTTTTTTCGTGAAAGAGTAACAAACATTGAAAAATCCATCCATCCATACTCACAAACTTTCGCATTTATAATATTAGTAGTATTACTAGGACAGTCTCCTACCTTATTGTTGTATTGCGAAAGTTAATAACGAGAGATTTTTTTTTAAAGATACAAATTCTGTATTGACACTATTATCTGCCTAGTTTTTTCCCAACTATGTTGGAATCGGCTTCTAGTCAAACCAGATGCAGCTGAATACCAGTATTTTAAGATGCTTATCTGACCTCCACAACCTTGTTACTGGGTAATACGATACCCCTTCGGTAATGTCAGACTTTCGGGCATTGATACTATTATTCACTCTACAATATTCTCCATTCGGCGCTGACCGATTCTGACATTACATACAGTTTTTAGGCAATCAGCCAAGAGTACCCGCCAGTCACTTTGTTTGTGGGCCATGCGCCATCACTACTACGCTTCTACGTCTTAACCATTCACATAATAAAACAAATACTAGCTCTATTGTAAATAAGTATGGGGGTCGTGGAGCTGGGTACACTACATAAATACGAAAAACTTTATTCCGACATACACAAATCCGAATTTTAAAATACTGATTTTCATAATTCCGAAGGGTTCAAAATTCCTAATGTCCGATTAATCATTGATCCTATTTTTATAATTCCAAAATTTCAATATTCTTAACCTTTATAATTACTATTCTCAAAATACCGAGTTTCAATAGATCGAATAACAAAATACGAATCCCGTTTATTAAAATACCGATTAATTAGAATTCAACACGTTCGTATTTAAAGTAAATCTCTTACATTAAAAAATGTTTTTAAAAAAACTTGTGAACAAGTTGGAACTTTGACCCCCAACATCTCCGTAACTAAAAGGTTTCAAGGCTTGGTGTAAAACAAAAAAAAATCGTAATGACGTGGAGAACAAGTGCCATTCAGCCTTGTTAAAGGTCTTGTTACACCCTTTATCTAAGCATACTTATCGGTCTTTAGTATATCAGCTTGCAACGTCTCTACTGCTGGGACACAGGCCTATTCTATGTGCAAGTGCGCTATCCACCACGAAAGCCTACCGCTGGAGAGCTGAGCGAGGGATGTATGTGAAAATAACCAATAATATCACTTCTTTTCTACAGATTCAGGTATTCTAGCTAGGGCTGCGGGACTGTTCGAAAGAGATACCGCGCCCCTGGAACACAAGGGGCAAAGAAGGAACATGGACGGGTTTTAGTCAGTAAAAGTCTGACACTCCCTCCCACTCCGCCTAGAGCGGGGGGGGGTTACTTGATGATTTCCCATCCGAAAAAAAAAACAGTATAGCTATGTGATTGGTTTCACACACATCCCTCGCTACACATCTCTTTGAAAAGCAGTCTAATGCGGGTTGACAGATGTCACAATTCTCGAACTTGTATATTTATATCTATACTAATATTATAAAGCTGCAGTGTTTGTTTGTTTGTTTGTTTGAACGCGCTAATCTCTGGAACTACTGGTCCGATTTGAATGATTCTTTCAGTGTTGGGTGGTCCATTTATCGAGGAAGGCTATAGGCTATGTTTCTTTTTTTCAAAATTAGGGATCCGTAATAAAATTGCTATTTTGTAACACAAGGTGTAAAATCGAAACACTATTTTTGCGTGCGCTGCAGAAACTATTGACAATAGAACAAAATAATGTACTACGGGTTTGTAGATCCCATTAAGACCTACAAAAAAATCCGCAAGAACATATATCTAGCTATCATGGTTTAATCACAATAACCGATTTTGTGTTCAAAATAATTATTAAATCGTCTGAAGAAAAAAAACTACGTTAAATATGTATCGTAATATTAATCTTTATCGAAATTAAGCATTATGTTATCAAGAGTATTTATGTAGAAGTAAAATACTTTTTGTTTCATCTCAATCGGATATTTCGTTTAAAAGTTATCACGTGTGTAAGATGTTAAGAGTTGGTACCTATTAATGAGTTATGGGCCATAGAGTTTTTTATCAACATAAAATCCTGTAATAATCTTTTTCGAAATATATTTGTTGATGATTGTAAGTATAAGAACTTTGAAGAGTATAATAAATACATTTCTAAAATAACTCTGCTAAGGAAATCCACGCGCGCTTGATGCAAGCAAGACTACTACTACTACTAATATTATAAAGCTGAAAAGTTTGGTTGTTTGTTATGAACGCGGTAATCTCGGGAAATACTGATCTGATATGAAAACTGTTTAAATATTCAATAGTCCATTTATTGAGGGAGGCTATAATATAGGCAATATTTTATCTCGGTATTTCCACGGAAACGAGAAAAACGCGGGTGAAACCGCGGGGCACAGCTAGTTATTATATAATTATAACTTCACCAATAACATGCCCGTTATTGGTCTTTAACTTCCATTAATTGATTTCAACTTGTGACATTCCCAGTTTGTTGGAAAAGGCTCGTCTGATGAATGAAAGAACATCGTATGACGTAACAATTTCAGTGAATCGAGCAACTATTCCTTTACTCACTTAATTGGATAACAAATTAATAGCTTTTCGTCTAACTGACAACGCGGAATTACTTCCAAGAAACGACGCGATGGCGAGATATAAATAATAAGCATGAAAATATCGACAAACCTTTATTGAGTTAAAGGTATTTCTAGTGTAGTACTTGTTCCAACAATTTCTATTTTAAACCTCACTGAGTTAGGATATTGAATAAAGTTGAAGTTCAATAATATTTCAGTGGTATGTATGTACCAGCCAGTTCTAAAAATAACATCAGCTACCCCCCCCAATTTAGAAAGAGAAGGCGCTATAATAAAGCTCGTGTAGAAAAGAGATAGATGTCACGTACCTGCGCAACTTTATTTCATTTCTTTCTTGGAACAAATTTCCCAGAAATTACTTCGACATTCCGATATGACATATTCGCGAAAATAAAATCCCTAGCTTATTAAATTACGGAAATAACCTGTATTTCAGTGTTCAGTGTAATGAAACTTTCATTCGCTGTGGAATAGTACATAAATAACACCCATCCTGTAATGGGCCTGGCAGAGATTCCTGTTGGGCAAATTCCTGATGGAAAAACCCAAAGAATTGGCCCGAACCGGGAATCGAACCCAGGACCCCATGCTCAGCAGTCGCGAATGCGATGTGACCAACGAGGCAGTCGAGGCAGTGGAATATTTCCCGAAATGATTTATATCTTTTTAGAGTTGTAGTGCTGCACAGTGCACATTCTGAACATCCTTTTAGACCACTGCATTCAACAATTCACCGCTCATATCAGAACTGCAATGGTCGTTAACTTAACAACGTGTCGTGTCGTGTCGTGTGTCGTTTTGTATAACGGTGTGGTCAAACCGAACTGCGGACTGACTGCGACACCGGACTTCGACAAATGTTTCAGTAGGTCCACTATGGGGAGGGGATATTTCGGTATGGGACTATTTGAAACCAAGGGACATTTTAGGAAGGATCATTCTGAGCCTTAACGCACTGACGGTGAGCCACTTTTAACCCTTATACCCTAAGTAATTAGGTTGAAAGGTGGTCGGCCGTCAGTGAACTCGATAGTACATTATCTGTCTGTTAAATAAGACACGGCCTTCGGTAACAAGCTGTTTACTTACACTGAACTAAGAGGCGTACGCGCACGACACGCAGCTCGCACGTCTATATCTACAGCTACTAACTAACCCAATATCCCTCTACCATAAGTTCTCAACTCAATAATTACATAACTAGAACAACTTCCGACAATTGGCTCGAGCTTCGAGCGAGGTTCCGTATCCGTCAAATTCCGGTGTCCGCAGTCGGATTCGGAATCCCGTCCGCTCCGTTTGACCGCACAATACAAACGGTTGTAAAATGACGCTGAACGAAGCCGAGTGTCACTTATTTTTCTCGACATTGTTTAAGTATCGTTTTTGTACTGAACCATAGGTACTTAAGACATTGAAAGGTTCCCCTTTCAACGTAACATGTAAAAGAAAACTTGTTTTAAACGTGTTATTGTTCACACAACTTACTTTTCTTACTTAGCAAAATATAATGTTCCCACTGCTGGGACTCAGGCCTCCTCTCTATGAGAGGGAATGGGCTATAATCCATCACACGGGCCCAGTGCAGGTTTAAAGATGTCACATATCTTCGAATTTTTGGTTCTAAGACATGTCGGTTTCCTCACGATGGTTTCCTTCACCGTTTTGAGAAGTGGTAATAAAATAAATTACACAAAGTAATGCGCCTGTCTATGATCAAACCCACGACTTCTCATAGTCGTGGCCGCCAACACTGGGCAACCACTGCTTTTTTACTAAGCACAATATTTTGTGTGCGCGATTTTTTACTCCAAAAAGAAAACTCGTTTGATTCCCTGCAAAAATATCTGCTCAATGTTGCTTAATTTGATGATGTACAGAATGCGTAGACAACGGCTGTCGTATTAATTCCAAGAACTATAATAAAACGTTTTGCTTTATTATTAGTATAGGTATTAGGTCCCATCTTAAACTTAAGACCTTTTGCATGGCAGTTTCCTTAATACAAAAAACACAATGACGGAAAGATCCTTGAATTTGTTAATGTTCCTTTTACCTACACCCGTTATTGTAGACGGTGGAAAACTCTAATCAATTCCAATGATTCACTTGGAACATTTAATACAAAGTAAATTCATTTTCATGAGTGAACAAAGTGTTTCCACAAACAAATTGTTGTTAGAACCTTTGAGGCCGAAGTTATGAAAATTCATGTACACAAAACATTACCTATTCAATTCGAAATGTCATAGGTTAATTTTATGGTTCAATTATTTCCCTTTGAACATAAATTAACTTAACCACAACAGAAACGCAATTTACCGTAAATTAAAGCCATGTCATGTGTATTTTAGCGAAATGCAATTCGTCAATTTGTAATATGACCGTCATAGCTATCCGTCCGTATCAGAAAACTTGTGTGCGTATGATGAAGAGAATAATTTGGAGTATACCTATTGATATTTTAATACTCAATAATCGCATATACAGGGTGTAAACAGACCCTTCACGAAGCCGTCTACCAAGCATTCTGTACATCAGACTAAGTAACTTTAAGCAAAAATTATTGCTGGGAAACGACTTTTTTTTTGGGGTGAAAAATCACGTTTTACGGTAAAACTCAATGTTACGCATTCAAAATATTGTGCTGGTGGATGGATTAAATAGTCCGGGGGTCGTGAAGGTGTTTAAAGTAAAAATCTTACTTTAAAAACATGTATTTTAAAAAAAACTTGTGAAAAAGTTGGAACTTTGACCCAATATCTCCGTAACTAGAAGGTTCCCAGGTATGGTCTACATCAAAAAAATGATCGCAATGACGGGGAGAACAAGTACCTTTCGGCTTCGTTAAGGGTCTTGTTACACCCTTTATCTATGAGTGATGCAGTATAAATAATTCTGTGACTGCATACTCTGTTTTGACCGTCCTGATTTCTTCCCAACACTACAAAAGATTAAATAAAGAATTACTTTATCCGTAGACACACTAAAAATCTAATTCCCAGAGGCACCGTCAACTTTCAAGAAACTATTAGTGGTCATTTACGGAGACGCGGCGCGTCGGGCGGCGCGTTGTGCGGCGCGGCCCGCTTTCAATTCAAACATATGGCGATGTATGAGAGCGTTTACGGAGAAGCGTTTTTACACGCGTTTGCTTGAAGTGCAGCGTTGCCCGCCCCGGCGAACGCGGCGGCGAACGCGGTGGCGGACGCGGCGGCGAACGCGCAAACGCTCAAATACGAACATATGGCAGATGACACCGCCGCATCGCCCGCCGCGTCGCCCGCCGCGTCGCCCGCGGCGTTCGCCGCGGCGGCGCACGCCCCGCGTCTCCGTAAACAACATCGGACATTGCCATATGTTTGTGTTTGGGCGTGTGATAACGCGGGCCGCTGCACGCGCCGCCTCTCCGTAAACGGAAAAAACGCGCACCGCGCCGCGCGACGCCCCGCGCTACGCGCCGCCCGACGCGCCGCGTGTCCGTTAATGGGCACTTAGTATAATCAAGTACGCGTTTGTTTAGCAAAAACTATAACTATTAAATTCGGCATGATTAAGAACCTTTATTCATATGACAGGAGTGGTAACAATTTAACAGAAAGACATCACCTACCTAGCAACTTACCAGAAAATAAACTATAAATAAAACAATTAAGGCTCTTAAATAACAATTGATGAGTTACAAGTATGAAAGAGTTATTATAAAATAAAGGTAAATGCTGTTACCGAAGAAATGCGTGGGAGGACTTTCCTCCAGGAAGCTATAAATATAATCGAAGACAATTGAAACGAAAAAGTCGTTCCAAGTACATTTTTGCTGCTGTCAATATCTTATACAACGAGTTTGCTTTGTTCTGGCAAAATTAATCAAAGAAACCCTGTTTACCTGATTACAAAACTTTTTACTGCTGTTCAAGATAATCTTTTAGCCAATAATAAAACCCGTCGTAGTTTAGATTTAATACACAAACGACTAATATTAGTAGTTTTGAGTAGTTAATAATTTTAGATTGACGATTTTTTTTACATTCGACCAATAGTGTTGCGACGCACTCGATGTCTCTTTATTGGAGATGATCGTGAATCTAGTGTCCTTTTAGCATTTACGAAAAAAAACATAAATATGAGACTAAAGAGAAGAAACAAAGGAAACAATGTACAAAATGAGGTTAACTGGAGTGGGTGGTATAGTATAACATAAAACCTAAACACAAAAAAAATCACGCACCCAAGTTCAGAGCCTCATACTCGGCTGAAATTATATCATAGTTTTTTCAAAATCTGTTTATTTAATTTTCAGGTCTATGGATTCTTCAGGCACCTAAATTGCTGCTTCAATAACCATCACACAAAATCAAAAACACAGATAACATAACACTGTGAGCACAAAGGATTTTTTAATACATTTTAGTTAACGGGCTGAAGCCCCGGGCAGGCCGGCTACAATTACTGAACACAGACGAACGTAGGCGTCACACAGGGCTGATTCAACTGAAAAGAGAATTTATATTAAATATCAAGGCGGGCTTTATCAGACAACTTAACATTAAAGTTAATTAAGTATTTCATATAACACGGTGTCTGTTTTAGGTGCCCACGCACTAATCTTACATTGGGATCATATTAAAACACAACGACCCTCTGAGAATTGATGAATATTACCTAATCACACGTCGAATTAGAGGCCATAAGTGGCTTCCAGCTACAGCTTATGGGGCCAATAGTGGAACAGTGGAACTTGTATACAGTGAGATTTTCAGCAAAAAAAATGTCTCTTTAGTCGCGCCCACACTACAGAGAAAATCTGTTCTGAAAATTCTAAGATTCAGTATAAATTCTAAGCTTTTGGTATTTCGTAAATTGGAGGATTCAAGGAACTTACTTGTTAGACCACTAGATACTTACTTATTTTCAGGAACTGATCATTTTGTCATCATCATCATCACTCTCCTGCCCTTATCCCAATTTATTTCAGGTTGTCCTCTTCTTCCATACAAGGAACTAATATACATTAAACCGGGAGATTATTCAATATTTTTTAAGCATGTTAAGATTATCTAGAGACACTTTACCGGACACAAACTTTGAGCTGCAAACCAATAAAAGCCATTACTACGCAATAAACTTAAATTTCCAAGTAAATTGTCTGCAAAGTCGAGGGCGTTGCTGTGGAGGCTCCCACGTTCAATGAATCATGTCTCATGTGTTTGGCTTTCCTAGGACTAGCCAAGCCAAGTTTACTGCACGGCCATATTACATGTGAATGACTGTATCCAGCAGATTCTACGAAAAGTAAAAATACACGTAAATTTGTCTGAAATCTGTCAAATAGACGATCTGTCTTTTCGAAATATACTTTCTAAGTTAACTTGAAACTGATCTCTGACTTGCAATGAAGGAACAAATATATCCAAAACCTTTTGTTATGTAAGACATACATAGTACTCGTGTTCAAAACGTTGTGATCAATACTCGTGCCTTGTTACAATATTAAAAGTAATTTCCCCTTAATATAACAATTTTCCAGGCACATCACAAAATCTAATATTTTGTACTTGTACAGATTTTCTCCGCAAGTCGTAATTGACTTGTCAACTAAGTACGGTTTTTTTATATTTACTTGTGTAGCTCCGTACATAAATTTAACTGATTAGAGCAATGATCGTTATATAAATTAGTAGTAGACAAATTTATTTGGTTTGAATTAAAACCCAAGAACCAAGAAGAACAATCTATGGTTACTTTAAACAACAAAAGTCTACAATATCAGATTGCATATCCAATGTAAGTATACTAAGAATCCAACGCTCAAGCAGGCTCGAGCTGGGCTGGACCTGCGGGGCTGTGACCCAGTTTAGCGACCTGACACAGTTTGCTGACCCATAGGACACCTGGAACCCTACCCAGGCACTTCCAGGTCAGTACCCACTTACGACCCAAGCTAAGTAAACATGTATTTGTAGAGAAGATTAGTTTTTTATTGTATTAACGCGGTAATTGGATTGGCTTCTTGTTCTCCCGTGAGTGCTGTAAAACCCGACTTATAAAATTTACTGAAATCATTACCCGAACTAATAATTAAAACATGAAAACGTTTTTGTTGCTCAATGAAAGCATAATGACCGAACTAACTTAGGTCAAATTAAGTACAGAGGTTGGAGTGTTTGCTCTGAAACTGTTGAAAGTTTCCACGCCTACATGGCCGCAGGCATCGCTAGTTTTGCTACAATTTAATGAATAAAAATGAATTTATTAGTTAACTAAAGCCGCAATTTATAAAGAATGAAAAAAGTATTCTTATTCGATCACAAAAGGCAAAAAAGACAATTGCTTTAGCGATCGATTATGTAAAATAATGATCAGATAATTTTAAAATACAACTATTTATTTTGTAATAATAAAATGACTCCAAATAAATTATTAGCCGTTAACACGCTAATAATTTGGACTCGTTCCTGACTGATTGACCAGAGGAGGCAAAACACCGGGATAGCTGGAAAGAAATGGGGGAGGCCTTTGCCCAGCAGTGGGACAGAATAGGTTGATAAAAAAAACACGCTTCCAGAGTGTAAAGAATTCGAGAGTGTAAAACATAACCCTGTCTTTGTTAATTCCGCAGTCAGATAAAAAGAACTGCTATCACTGTAAAAATAACCAATGGACTGGCAGGCAAAACATCACGACACATTCGTGTATTTGACTTCCAATTCCAACGCTATGTATTTCATGCCACCGGCGATAGTAAACAAACAATGTTTTCTGCGATGCCACTAGTGGTTGTTTTTCCGCTGGACTTTTCCACTGGCCTCGAATGATTCATTGGTTCTGCGAGCTTGCGGGATACCTCACCTGTGTACTGACTTACTCACCTACTCTTCTTGGAATCGTATGCGCTGTAACACGATAATGTGTTGGCCGCGATTTTAGTCCGCGTGAAATTATTATAAAAATATTACTTCCCATTTGATTTGATTTCCCTATTTTTACTTCGCCAATTCCACTGCGTCGTCGGTGGCAGCACAGAGGTCACTTGGGCTACATGTTTTTGGGCTAAAAGGGCAGGATAGGAGATGGAACATAGTTTGTGACACAGCTCCACAACCACACCCCGCTGCTGTTTCATGGCGGTAGCTCCACTTGACGAGGTCGGAGTTACATCTTCCCACTTGAGTCCGAAGACGGTTCAGGGACTAAACCCCTGCTATAAAAGATGGTTCTTGTGCTAGACTTTAGATAATATTACAACTGACATCACGGAAAATATAGTAGGTATTAGGCCATCGAAACTTTATCCTGTGAACATTCAACAAAAATAGACAAACGAATTGTCCGATAAGTCCATAATATTATAATACGCTTATGTCATTAGATAAAAGTGGCCTACCAAGACAAGTACCTATAAATACGCTGTAACTTTACAGAAAAATCAATGACGCTGGAGTGACTATGCCACTTGGGTTCTATGACCTTTGAAGACTTGAGGCTCATAGCGAAGCCGGAGGTACGTTTTATAGATAATGTTTAACGCCATTAAACCTGAAACAAACTTCATTCGAGTTGAGCTCCCTTGAGATAAGCAGCCATGTAAGGTTTGCTTTATAATTACTTATAACACATTGCCAAAGCAAATAAACATAAATGGTTAGGTAGTTGATACACGAGGCGGTTCTTTTAAAACTTTACTATTCCACTTTCGCAGAAGTCATGTTTTTTTTTAATGAACTTTCTCGAATACCGGTTCTTTTAGCACTCCGATTAGGTTCAACATGCAATATATTTCACACGCGTATATTTTTAATATTTTTCCGCACACGTGCCGAAATAAAATTTTCCACAGATACTTATACTAAGTCCAAATGGGTTCAATGACTAATTATTTTAAAACAAATATTTACTTATATGAACAAATTAACATTTATTTGTGTTCTAAATTAAAAAATATTAGAATTTTCTATTTTTCACATTAGGTTTTCATTTTTTTTATTCGAATTTTCTATTTTTCATAATAGGCTGTTTAGCGGCTTCATACTTTGCTTCTCCTTCAACCTGGCGAAAACAAAGCGTGGAAAAAAAAGGACACTAAACCAGAGTTTCCTAGTAATTCATGCTTTTCGTTCTATTATTTTATTTCTTCGAAAGTGTATTGAAAAACGTCATTTGATATACTTGGGCATTTGTTACTGCAGTTCTCGACTCCATAACCCATAGGACATAACGCATAGGCCTGCGGCTCGAGTGTGAATTCCGCCTCGAATGCAATAACAAAGTTTCCCCATTTATATCACAATGTGCTAATTTTGTTTGGTAACATTGAAATTAAAACTCAGCGAAAATAAAATTGGGCCAAAACTCGATAATTAGTAGTAGTAGATTATTCCACTTCAAAATGACATTACCCATTTGAAATATATATTTTTGAAACAAAATATGATTAACCCAGAAGTTAATTAACTTCTTTAGTCTAAATTGCAACAAAACATGTTTTATCCTTACATTTTTCAGTCAGAACTTATGTTCTAGAGCACATAACAAAACTAGATTATTCCAATCAGCCGCAACATAACTAGATTATTCCATTTCAAATTTTGGATTTATTTAAAACACATTATTGGAATTTTTTTGAATCCTGTACAAAGCAATGACTAATCTTGTCGTATATGATAATGATAATGGAACAAAATTTTGGGTTAAAAACATGTTTGAATTCCTAAAAAATTCTAAATTTTCGTAAATTGTGCAAAAACACAAAAAGTGGAATAGTCAAGTTTTGAACAGGAGGTTCTTTTCAAACACAAACGGCAAAGAAGGAACATGGATGGGTTTTAGTCAGTAAAATTCTGACACTCCCTCCCACTCCACCCAGAGCGGGAGGAGTTATTTGATGAAGTCCAAACCCAAAAAAAAAAAAAAGTTCTTTTTAAAACTGTCTGTGACTGTTTCACTTTTTGTGTTCTTATGGCCCTTTTCACAATTTTTCAACAAGCTTTTTCGCTTGTTTTATTAATTGTCACATGTAGTTTCTCTAGCCAGATTTGAGTAATGCACACTACATAATTATATACCCATTAATAAATACAGACCGCCTATATGTGTGTGCATTACATACGACAGATCCACTTGAAAAACCCATAAGCCGGTGCAGATAAAAGAGAATATTAATATTTGAATGACGCAAATACCAGCAATTATGTGATGTAAAGTGATACTGAGTTGGAGATAAGATTTCTGAAAATAAACTGAGTTACACAGGAAAAAAATATATCAAAAGCTCGTGAGTATATCAAGACAAAGTGACAATCTATCGAAACATAGATAGTTTGACCTAGCTGATGAAAAACTCATTGCTAGTTGTCAAAACCCTCATGGCTTAGCTGTATGTACCTACCTTAGATATCCTTAAGCACCTATTTATTTATATTTTATCGTCTTAAAGCCTTCCTATTATAAAATAACTGGAAGGTTTTCGAAATTAAAATTCAGTACTACGATATTTATAGCAAGAAACAACAATCTTAGTTCTCGAAATAGTGCAATTGATCTTATCTTATTCACAAGCCAAATAAATGTCAAAATCCACCCCATGTCACCCGACTACTTTTTTGTTATGTAATTCAGAACAAGAAACCTAGGTACAGGCTGCGTACGTAATAAAACCTTTACCGTTTACTACGAACTAATTAGTATTTCGTCATATAAACTTGACTAGAAACTCTTCTTGAGCAATATAATAACACAAGTTACCTACCACGTGGGGAATAAATAAATAAATAAACGTGACCCTTTCCTAACGAAGCACCAAAAACGACGTTTTATGTAAAGTTTGAAAGTTTCACAGAGTTTTTCACAACTACGTAGTTGCTTCGACTGACTGTTTGACGGGCTTCCAATAAGTACAAGTGTACTAAAGGTAAATTTTTGCAACATTTCGAATAGTGCTTCGACTGCGAGGCGCCAGTCGGCTATTGAACCCTTGTTTGT
The DNA here is from genome assembly GCA_905220335.1 of Noctua pronuba. Lineage (NCBI taxonomy): Eukaryota > Metazoa > Arthropoda > Insecta > Lepidoptera > Noctuidae > Noctua > Noctua pronuba. The sequence continues at coordinate 9,999,176 of LR999903.1, read as the reverse complement.
GACGACTTCCGCTCCCAAACCTGACGATGCACTTCGAATGCACCGAATTTCACCCGATACGACCCCCTCTCCCGACCTACCCCATGGAGCAGAGAACCACCGCCCCTGGGAACTTTCAGCGATCTATAACAGTTACGAAACCAGTAGATTTGAATCCTTATAACCGATTGGTGCACAGTTACCGATATAGATACAAACTAAGGCGGCGAACCTTTGACCTTTCCACATTTCACCGAAAATAGATATGGACAAGCTAGGATTATTTAGAGTGTTCGTGGGAAAAGCACCAACTGCTACATACCCCTAACTACTCCAAGTAAAAGTCGGAACATTATTAGTTTCGATAGATTAAAAATAGTTCAATAAAATAGAGCAACATACTGCTCTTCCATTTCATAAATTTATTTTAACTCTTACAAATATTGGATTGCGAAAATGATATCACCGTCAAGTTGAAGTAGGTAAAATACATACACACGAACATAGAACCTCGTCCTTTTTTGAAGTCGGTTAAAAATAGAGGTTTCGTTAAAGCACAAAAGAAAATTTAGGAAGACTGTTTCATTCTCAATAATCATGTACTAAACCACTGCCTATCCCTTTCGGCGAACACTTACAGGCGTGATGTTATGTTGTAATAATAATGCCACATACATGGGTCTTGAACAATGTGGGTGTACTACACTAACACCTCTGCCTAACCCTTTGGGGTATACAGGTGTTATGTATATGCTGTATTGTAATATTGTTTAATTGTACAGTTACATGAAATTGCCCTCCCACAACACTCATCTGGGATTTGAACAAAATACAAATACTTAAAAGGAGTTATGTATTCCACGTGTACGAATTAAATCCTCTAAAAATCATCCATTTAGTCGTAAATATTTTTACTATGGATTTAATGGGCTATTACCAGTTTCCGTACTTGTGCTTTATACTTTTATCAATTACGTGCTCTTTTCCTGGCAATGGATAAGTGAGAAAATGCTTCAATAGCTTATATTGCAAAGTATTTCCACAATGTCTTAGCAGGATGAATAAAAAGCAATAAACTATCTTACTTACAGATAGGAAGTAGTTGCTACAAATAAAATTTAGTACCTTTCGAGCTAGCGAAAGAGTGCTAACACTTACAAATATTAGGCAGGCGTACATTTCACAAAATAACTTCTTATTTGAAATTATTTTATAGACTATGTTCTTGTCTTATGCGACTAGAGAGGTCCACTTAAATTTCCACAAATAACTCTACTTAAGTATACTAAGTCCAAATTGGTTCAGTTCCTGTAGTCGGCAAAGAGATATTACTACGGCGTAAATATTTTTTGAATATTTAAATTGTTTTTATAAATACAATATCATAAATAAAAATTATTATTAAAACAAACATTTACTTTTACGAACAAAATAAGATTTATTGGTGTTCGAACTTCAAAAATATTTGAATTTTTATATTTTTCATATTAGGCTGTTTAACGTCCTTTTACCTTTGCTTCTCCTTCAACCTGCGAAAGCAAAGCGCGAAAAAAAAAGCAAATCAAATCATATTGTCTAATAATTCATTACAAAAATATTTTTCGATCTATTATTTTATTTCTTCGAAAGTGTATTGAAAAACGTCGTTTGATACACGTAGGCATCTGTTACTGCAGTTCACGGCTCCATTACACCCTCGCCTGCGGCTTGGCCTGAATTCCGCCTCGGCTGCAATAACAAAGTTTCTCCACTTGTAGCAAAATCTATGTTTATTGACGGGTAAAAGTGTTTATTAAAACTAATATACAAAACATGATAATTTACTCTCAAAGGCACTAACAACAGAAAAATAGTACTTGGTATTCAATAGGTGACGACGTACCCTTAAAACTTTTTAGGTGAAAAGATCTGCCATGACGTAGGTTCTTAGGTTCAACACCGTTATCTACCTCCTACGCGTAGTTTCTTGAATCCACTCAATATTAAATTTTGTCTCGAATTTTCACGAAACAAGCTAGGCGGAAAAATCCTATAGGTAATTGTCCGATGTCAAACAACGTTTCCGTAAACGTGATTCGTTAACCTTTATGTATTTTCTATTCGTAACACCAATTATGTTTCTTCCACGAAAATCTAATTTTGTTCTGAAAATACCTATTATAACTGTCAGTTATAATGTTTCCGCCACAGTCTTTTGACATCAAATCTTTTGTTATGTGGCCTCTCCTTATAGGTACCGTCTTTGTAATTTATGTTTAGAGCAGATCATGTTTTCATATACTTACCCATTCACCTTTGGAACCAAGTCAAATTGCTGAAGACTCTATACAGTATGAAAGGAAAATAATTTATTAAATTGGACATTATTTTCTCCGTCTTGAATATTCATGGATCTAGAAGGAGTCTCTGTAATGAACGTTGCTTAGACGCCCACTTGCTGCCAACGTTGCATACAAAACTATTCTTCTATCTGTTTAAGTTTATTTCTTAAACTGCTGAATGTATTTGAATGTAACAGGATTTAGGTACAAAATAAGTACTGTCTATTTAATGTTTTATTTACATACTTATACATCGTTGGCAATCACTCTTAACAGTTATTTCATTTGCATAACCTTGAAAACATCTCAACACTAGTACAAATAAATGGCACTGAAAGAAAGACTTAAATATCTTCAAAAAGTACAAATACATGTAAAACACACCTACTTTTTGAAGATATTTCATAAGTCGTCAACCTAAGATTGTTTTCAAACGCATACAAAACCAACAGTGAACAGATTTTTACACAAGGGTTGATGTACCTTACCAAAGAATTAATACGTTACGTTAATTATTAGGTATTACATATTTCAATAACCATCTCACTTCTTCATCTCATCAGCATCTTTCAGTTATCATTTTCATGGTTTGTCGCAAACGTAATAAGTTCCACTCTCTTGTTTCTAATCTTGACTTCTGCCTTCTACATGTACAGACTTTCAGAATATCTTTAATATATTTTCAACTTTATCGCTCAAGCATTAGGTTCAAGGTTGATTGGGAATATTTGACAGTTTCGGATAGTTTGATGTGCTGGCGTCTGCACTGTCTGTTCCCGAACATGAGTCTATATTTTCAGACAGTTTTCGTCGCTCAAACTGACTACGAGACCCTGTCCAGTCTTAAGTCACTGAAAATGGATGCACTAATAGATGCACTAGGATCATAATAATGCTGAATGCACTGAGAAAGGATTTTTCGAAATATAACAGAGTATTATAATATATGATATATTTCCAGGACGAGTCAGGACATATGGGCTAGAATCATCACACAGTGGGTGTCTGAAGGCGGTCGTCGTCACCAACGCACGCCCAAGAAGCGTGCGCTAGCGTGATGATTTGGACTCGTTCCTGACTGATTGGCCAGAGAAGGCAAAACACCGGAGGAGTTGGAATGGAATGGTGGAGGCCTTTGCCAAGCAGTGCCACAGAATAGGCTAACAAAAAAAAATAGAGTATTCAATTGTGTGCGGTTTTGTGTGGTAAGTTCTTTAAGAAAAGATTTGTCGAAAATATCTGAACAGAGAGTTGAGTGTAGAGAAGAATAGATGAAATTTGTGATGAGTTCGTCCAAAATCAACGAAGACAAAGTCGCGGGCAAAAAGTAGTAATATCATAAAAATAACACATAAAACTCCGCCTCCACACGCAGACAAAGTTGACGCAGCCTTTCACGTACACTTGTGTAGCATGTCCCCGTGACGCAGGCCAGTCATTACGTCCTACACGAGTTTTATACTGAGCCACACTTATGTCGGAGTACTGGAGTACGGCTATAACTGAAGGCTCTCTTGGGGTTAATTGCCTGGCCTGCGTCATACATATGAATGCAATGAAGCACTAAAGAAGCTGAATGGAGATTCGTATGAATGAAGATTATTTTTTAAATGAATGAAATGAAACATTATGTTCAAAAGATTTAGCTTAGCTTAAGATTTAACTTAGGCTTATCATGAAAGCCTTGAAAAATTAAAAGTCAGTACAATCTTTGTTTAAAACTTTTGCATTAGTGAAAATGTAAAACTATGTGATGTAGAGCCCAAACTTTCACGATCCAATCCTAATTCGGCAACATTCCTAGAAACCAGTCAAGAATTCGGTTCCAAAGCCCTATGTTGTAAAACTAAGAACATCAAGAAGGGCTGAAGTACTTTATGTTATCTTAAACATTCTGAACTCGTCCTTACAGATCCTATTCTAAATTTAACCCGTAGCCTTAGTATACTACGTCTGCATCTACCGATGTGCGTATAATATACGAATAAGTGTATGTCGTGCTGTCGTGCGTCCCTCGGCACGGTAGACAAATCTCACCCTTCTGGGACACTTAATCTCTTGACATAAGCATTAATATTTCTAAACTGTAATTAAACGTTATGAAGTAACCCCTCGTCAATAGCCGTCAACAGTTTTCTAGGAGTAAAAACAGTGTCATAGCAAGATGAATAATCTGTTGGCGCGATCGATAGCAGAATGCCGCGGGTTGAGGGTAGCTGGGGGGGCTTGGTCGCGGGGCTGGCGTGGGCTCGGGGTTGAACTGGGGGTGTGCAGGGGGTGCTCGGGGGGCGCTGTTTCATTGAGAACGTGTGGGCGGCGCGCGTGGGCGAGCTGCTTATAAAGCTCGCAGGCCCTCCCCTCCTACTTGTAGTCGTGTTCCGATCGCGCCTAGACTAACATCTATCAGTGAATTATGTGCAACATGCGGCTTTCGAGCTTGAGGTGAGCTTTCTTTATAATTTTTTTTCACAACCCGTGAATAAATTCAGAAATAATGTAACAAATACTTTTAATTTTGGTGATTTTTAATCTTTATTTTTTTTTAAATTATTGTACCCAAGTAAAAAAAAGTAATTATCCACTCTTGTTACAAAGTAAATTTAATATTTTTTGAAGTGCAATGTTAACGGTATTTATTTTGTTTTAGGCTATTATCGGTCTTACTTGGCTACTTGGTAGCTCAAGCCAAGGCTTACCCTATGCAGGGATGGCCTATGTACCCGCAAACCTCTAGGGAGTACCCAGATGACGAATATTACTATGCCCCGAAAGTACAATACTTTTATGATGCACCGGCGATAAGTGTCCCCGAAATGCACGCTGCCCAGGTGCCATACCCCTACTTTTATGACCCTTATGGCCACTTCATTGCAAATGAAGCGCCAAAGAGACAAGAAGAGAGACTAGCCGCGCTACCGATTGGACAAGAAACTTGGTTCGAGAGCGACACCACGCCCCGCTGGCAAGCCAACGACGTCGATGACGTCAGTGCAGCCTTCCTCGACAATTTGATCCTTACACAAATGGCACAAGACGCACAGAGGCGGCGCGAGAATGCCCGCGCAGCCTTCCCGCCTGTTGATTACGAAGAGCATGACACCGAGGACGAAGATGTTCGCGAGCTGAAGGCATTAGCCGGCAAACCCTTGTACCACGTACCCAAGACCGTGCCCAGGATCGACGAAGACGACTATGCATCAGACGACGGCTTCATCAACTGGAACGGAAACAAGAGGAGCGTGACTACTGCTGCCCCAGAAATGTCTACTGAAGCGCCTAAGGCTGGCGACAAGGAAGTTGTGATGCCGCGACCCGCTAACAATCCATTCCACAGACACCAGAACACTCAGAACAAAAGGAGCAATGCCTACTACGACACCATCGTACAATACTTCGCAGACAAGAAGACGAATAAAAACTCACAAGTAAGTGATCTTAAACAACTAAACACTTCCAAACCCTTTTTCCCAAATATTTAGGTCCCGAAGATTCAATATTTAAAACAATAATTATTACCCTTGACTTCACAAAAATGTACTCGACGTCAATAAATATAAATGTTTCATTGTTTGTGAACGCACTAAGACTGTGGAAGCTCCGAAGTCTAAAAATAGCATGGCCGGGCCGGGGCGGGGGTGGCGGAGTGGCGGAGTGGCGGGCTGGCGGGTGACACAGTGGGCCCCGAGGCCGGGTCAATCGGCGCCGGGGGGAACCACTACATGTAGCAACTTCACCTCGCGCCTCGCTATAAGCGATTCAGCTGAAAATTGTATCAAATTATTAATGAACATAGACTCCTAAATTAACATGATGTAACCTTGTCAACAGGATCCAGCCAAAGGACGAAGAATTGAGAAACGTTTCATCGCAGACGACGCTGATCTTGTTGGGGAACTCCGAGGCCTAAAACACCGCATTGCCACTTAAGCAGACACTTCTGAATTATCGCCAACAAATATGAGACTGAGTAATAAGTAGACTAAATCGTAACGCAGCGGCGACATCATGGAACGATCGCGTTAGGGGCAAACAAAATAAAAAAAAATATTAACATTTGTCACGCGTATAATGTATCCATTTCATAAAGTTTTGTCGTCCACTTCGAATAATAAGTAGTTTTGTGTCAATGATTATAATACAAAAAAAAGTTTAGAAGATCCTTTTCTATCTCTATGAACACTTCTTCCGGTACAGAACTAGTGGTAGTTATGTTAAGCGTGAGTACGGGTGTAAATGATGGTACAAAATGTGACTATAATCTCCATTTAGAACAAATGCGTCGTTGACTGAAAACTGCATGATAGTATAATGATAACAGTTGCTCCTTCAATTGGCAGCTACTATGTCGCACGATGAGTGCATTTTGTAAATATGGGTAGGTACTGATCGTCTAAGACTTATAATTATTTAGATAGAAGTCAATACATCAAAAAGTCGTAAAAATAAGAAACATTTTTCAATACTATTTTTCAGTTTTGTATAAATTTATTTATAATACGATTTCGGAAACGGGGAATATCTTACTGCTTCTTCGATAGCAAGCTTTGACAAATACACGTCGAAGGAATCTTTGAAAACGAATTAACTGTTAATTTTTTTTTAAATTTTGAGATTCTCTAAATTCATTGTATTTATATTTTGATAGCTTTGTTCACACCATGAGTTAATTGGCCTATCTGGTAAACATTGTATTTTCTCTCGGGTGCTAACTCATTATTTTAAGTTAAACTTACTAACGGTCTACGCAGACAATACCACAAAACTAACTTTTTGCAAAGCAAAAACGTACACATATTTAGTATATGAATATATCTATTTTAAGAGTTAAGATTCTCTCGGGAAGCAGAGGATTACGTGATATTTTAGCTTTACTGCTTCTTATCTAAAGTTATTTAAATGCATCTGGTCTATGAGACCGATAAAAACACAAAAAAAAAATGATAATCTTTGTTAACCCCTTTTTCTATTTGCTATTTGAACATGACATGTTTCCTGCGTTTGTCAAAGAATCATTTTTGTACCCACATTTTCTAACATTCCTACTTTGTCCTAGTTAAGAAATCACCATTAATAAGATTTGATAAGTAATTGTATCTTTCAAAAGTACATATCTGTTTAAAGTATCGTCAAATTACTTTCCTATGTTGAACTACACGATCCTTGAAATTAATTGTAATATTATGTAATATGACCTGTAAAGTATTACTAGTTGATGTTAAACATTAAAATTAAATAGAATTGTAAAATACAGTTAGGGTTCTATACACACACATTTCTGTTTGATCTCAGTTATTACTTTAACATTGTGCAAATTCCTAAATTGTTGAAGCCTAAAAAGTTATGATGTAGAGAACATTAACTTTGTATAGTAACTTGTCCAAGCAGGGGTTTAGACGCCGTGTTGCAAAGTATTGCTCAGAATATTGTCTATCTGTAGATACATAAATTGCTATCTGTGTATTTGTATTTTGTATAGGCATTACTGTATTTTAATAGATAGGTATTTTTTTAATTATGGCCTACTTGTAACTGAGAAGAACCTATGGATACAAATCCGGACCTTAGCGAGCTATGAAATTGTATCAATATAAACGAGAAAAAATAATTAAAATCATTACGTAAATTGTACGAGCATCTTTTACTGCATTTTATTTTATTTATAAGTACATACCAACCTGTATCCTTGGCGATCCTCACTCGCCCTTTAATCCACTACTTCATCTTTGGTTACCATAATAGTAAAAACACAAAACCTTAAGACAATACCAAAGGTTTAATCACCATTATCCACAGAAGTCACTGATGACGATGTATTGCGATGATAGAGCTATACCTAATTTAGTAACTATACTGCCATACCAGTATATCAACGATCTAGCCTAGAAAAAATCCGAATGGTGCTCGAGTAAATACAACCTACAACAGTATTAAAAAAAGCAGTGTAAAAGCGGAATACCTCGAGAAAATTCTCGTAGGAAAACTTGTAGTTAGAGAGCCTCTCAAAGGAAAATTAGTCTCAGGTGGAGCTTTAGAAAAAGTGCGTATAGCCAATATGGTCGAGTAATTAATGAGGAAAAAAATGAAATTCTTTTTGGATACCATTTACGAATGCCCTCGAAAGCCTTAATACCATGAAATAGTAAGTTACCAGCATGAATCAAAAATAATGTTGCAGTATTCTAGTAATCTATTCCAAAAAACATTCTGAAACACAGAAACAACAGTTCGGGAAATACAGAATTTAAGTGACGCAAAATACGCGCTTTGACGTGGAGTTGCGGACACCAGCCCGTTATACAATACAATACAATGTTTAAAAAAGGCCTCCAAAAGACCAACGAGAGGTCCAATTTGCAGATATCGGCAATTTAAAAAGGAACACTCACATTTCAGATGTCAGTCATTCCGTTCAATTTAATCAATCATTAGGAATATCTAGGCCACTAGTTGACCTAAATACATTCAATATTTGCAGTAAATGCAAAACCAGCTCTCTAACCATCTTGTGCAGCCCAGGTAGATCTGATACAACACTGGTAGACTATCAGCAAGTAAATAGAGAAAACCTGTTACTTTGGGTCGATGAAGTAAGCCAAGCCCGCTACATTGTTTCTAAGAACAGTGAAATCTGATACACCAGCAAAGCAACCCCGACAAAGATAAACTCATAGAAACTTCTAGTAACAGTGAGTACTTTCAGCATGTATAAAGTATCGAATCGATTCCAGTACTTACTTACTTTAATTAAGGTGAAAACAGGGAGATTCAAATAATAATGGCATAGCAAAATACCTAATAAAGTAAGCCCGTTTCTTAATAAAATCATATTCATTTTCTTCTAAGATAAATACAGAAAACGGGATAAAATAGTCTAATACAGCAAACCCACGCATATTACCTTTGACCTTTTCCCACAACGCCCACCAACCTCCTTTATTTTCATACTGCGGAATTTCTCGGCTAAATTGAATAATCAACGAACGTGAGTCAGACTGAAGGCTTCTCTCTCTCTTGTTCTAGGAAAGAGTTTAGAAGCTTGTTTAAAGCAATTAAGAGATTGAAAAGCTTCTTTTTATTTGCTAAAATTCTCGCGCAAAGGCGAAAAGTATAATACGAGGGCGCGTAAGCCTAATGATAACAATAGATATACGCTTTTTCAGCTAAACAATATTTTTATGTTCATAAATGCGTTCAGATCCAAGAAAAAAGTCTCACTCCAAAGCTGCACAATCAATAGAACAGATTTCATAACCAACTTATTCGCATATATTTTGTTCTGTAGGTAATTCTCGTTTCTACAATCTATTATAATGTCTGAATATTTTATGAAAGGCCCACGAGATACTCAAGGACAGGATCGTTCCCTAATTAAAACCAACAATCCTTCATAGCTTTTACAATTACCGTCCAAATTAAACACAAACAGATAAAATGCGCGTGGATCTTAACAAAAGATTGCCCATCCCCTTTCTTTTTGTTGTAGTTATAGGTACTAGGTATGACAAATTATTATTATTCAGAAAAAAATACTGTAAACATGTAGGTAATCATGAAACAATTTCGCTAAATTTGTCAAACATGCAATGTATAAATCTACCCGTATCTAGTCGTAGTTAGAAGATTTTTTGGAGATCTCTCACCGCTTTACGTTATGTTAATAGAACTGTGTAGGGACAAACAAAAAAAAAATTTAAAACTTCAATAGTAAATATAGTAAGTAATACATATAGGTAATGTTTTGCTTTCCGTAGCCTACTATTTGCTACGAGAGCGTAGTACTGCGTAACCGTCATTAAAAAGGGCCAGCTACGTCGTAGCACTCGTAGCAATACAATCATAGTCATCCGTCATCATCCTGTCCCAGGTCACACAGGGGCCGGCGCAGCGGTGGCGGCGGGAGCGGAGCGGTGCATACGTATTTTTCTTCCATTCGCCTGTGTTAACCGTGGCAACAATGTAGTCATCAAAATAATGTACATATCTGCCAGCCATAAAAATCAGTCATTTTAAATCTTTATGAGAAACTCGAGACTACTGAGATAGTAGTATTGAACTAAAATTGACAGTATTACAACTTATAATTGCACAAATTACCTAAGCTCTTGGATAAACGTGTTGTCAATCCAATCATGGAATCATCCTCTCACATTCCACTTGGAGTAGGCCTGTATCTAGCAGATTCAACTGTCTGCCGTATGTCGGCAATAAGAAAGTCTACGTTTATCTAAGTTTCTGTACCTCTAATATTTTGAAAGAGGTAAAATTGTTTGATAGATTCTAAGAGGAAATCTCAGGCTGTACTGATCCGATTCAATAACTGATTGAAAGCTACGCTGCCAGTATTGAGTGCCACAATGTGCGTGGTTGGTAAGTACCGACAATGGAGTGCGGCAATGGACGCTGCTTTTTCGATAAATAATTCAGAACGCCATGCCACTTGATGGTGTATGGTGTTGAAACGCAACACGTTGACGTCGGACAAGGTGGCACAGAGAAGAAACGAGAGGGGGTTGCGGTGCGACGCCGAAGCGGAAAAATAGACATTATTGTTTATATTATATCAAAGATTTTTTAAACCGCTGCGACGTAAAATCGTTGTTATTTCGTTGCGATACCGCAGATGTTACGTTGCTCGTGTGGCACTCGGTGCTCAGGCAAGTCTGTGTTGAAATCATATCGTTGCGACGACGCGGCGACGCAACGCAACGGCAACGCCCATCTGGCGTCCTCTTAGGATATGTTTTATAATATACCTACATAGTCACTCCCACGCGGACTAAAATCACGGGCAGAAATTGTTGCTAGTAGCTACTTTTACATAATAAGAAGAGGTTCATGTTGGGTAGTGAACGTATACTACTTTATAGCCAAAGAGTAGAATAGTCGTATCAAATAGCATAAATAAGTTAACTTTGAGTAGATGTAGGTATAGCTGACCAACTAGTCATATCAAAGAGTATCGTATTACCCAGTAATAACTGTGGTACTAACTGGGTTGTAGACTTGTGGATATCATATAGGCTGTCGTGCCATGTAAAATACTGGTATTCAGCTGCATCCGGTTTTCTGGAAGCCGACCAACGACGATACGACGACGATAGTTGGGAAAAGGCTAGGCAGATGATGATGACTGGCTTGCAAAAACTCATGATTGGCAACGTTGGTACGCAACTTGCATAAGATTTTGTACAAGCATTAAAAATATTTGGTTATTTTGTTACCCGTACTAAAAATAAACACGACACTTAAACAATAAAAAACTACTTCAAGTAAATTATTTTTTAAGTACTAAAATCCAAACCAAAAGGAGATAGCGAAAATTTGTTTGAGCCTGTGCCCCAGAATGTACAGACGCCACTTGACGCCAGTATATCAAACTACCCGAAACTGTCAAATTTCCCAATCAACCTTTAACCTAATGCTTTCAAAAATCTATGTCATTTAATAGTAAAGATCTTCAATAACATAAAATCGTAAATTCATCACGAGCAAAAACAGTCTGGTGCAAAAAACCTATGTTTCAAAGCTGTAAATATCGCCAATCGCAACACTAAAATTAAATGTCAATCCACTGACGTCATTGTCAATGTCAGTGGCAAAACCTCCACTGGTGAAACCAAAACAAATCAACTTTAGTTTTGTTTACTTTTTATTATTTTAGAGACTGAATGTATGTGAAAGTAATTATTTTGAGCAATTGATGCGACTGTCCAGTTAATCTTAAGTATTTTTGTGCGGCTGAATTTTAACAGTTAAGTGTTTGAATGTAAAAACCGCTAATATTCCCGTTACTCGTCGTTCGCAAGTTCGTATCCACGTCAGAAGTGTTTTCTTGATTTTAGAGGCCGGCAAGATGGGTCGGTCTAAGGGGTATCAGGATTTGGATGACAGCCATATCCGGCCGCGGTCCCCGGGGCCACCAATGCCTCCACCCCAGGAGATCGAAATGGCATCGGTGTCGGTAGTCCCTGACGGTAAGCTAACTTTCATTTTCTTAAACGAACACTTCCTTTAGAGATTTTAATAGCCTCTTAAAACATTGGTATTCATACTATGTTTTATAGACTACAATTCTGTTCTAAAGAAGATTTCTAACTATCGTAAACAAGCATTCATGTTTACTGTTTAGAAATCAGCTATGTATCAATCATGTGTCACGAAAAAAAACGTTTAATCAACAGATCTCATGATGTATGTTAAGCAGTAATTAACTATGAGATTGAATCAGGTAATAGGTATGTGAATGTTTCAGATACTTTCACTGTCACTCAAGCGGTGAATGCGCTTGGTTTCGGATGGTTTCAAGTCAAACTGTCTCTCTTCACTGGCTTGTGTTGGATGGCCGATTCTATGGAGATGACCATTTTGAGTATTTTGTCACCAGCATTGCACTGTGAATGGAATATCAGCAAGTAAGTATTGTTGGGTAATTAAGCAGAGTTAAAATATATTATAAACTGTGAAGGAAGGCTGCTAGGCTATAATGGGAGTGGAGGGATACGTCAGCCGCATCCACCATGACTACTGGGCAAAAGACTGGAGTGCTGGAAGATGGATGGCACCACCAAAGCAAGCCAGCCAAGAAAAAGGTGAAAAGTTGGTTTGAGGAGGCACAGGAAAAGAGCTCATAGAAGCAATTGGGGGAGGCCTTTGCCCAGCAGTGGGACAGTACTGGTCAAAAATTGTGAAAATTTGTAATCATACAAATGTGAATAGAGATCAGATAGATCAGAACATAAATGTTATTTATATATAGTAGGATCCATATCTGTTTATGAAGTGGTTGCCTACAGTGTGCTAAAAAACCGTATCTAAAAATCCAGGGAATAAAAAACTAGAGACAACTTTACTGAAGATATTAATTAAATTAAGGAATAAATAGTGCAATAATAAAAGAATGCATGTTAGAAAATGAAAAAGGAATGATGCAAAGGCAAAAAAAAAAAAAAATTGACCACATAACATCACACCTTGTAATCCCTGAAGGGTTACACAGAGGTGTTCCTAACAAGTACACAAACTTTCGCCATTTAAGTTCAATTCAACGTAATAGAGGGCGAGCCTATTGCCATGAACGAGGCACAAATGCAAATGTGGATTGCTACTCAGAAATTCCTGATGGAAAAACCCAATAACACTTTGTCTGACCTGAAAATGGAACCTTGGACCTCATGCTCAGCAGTCGTGCTTGCAACCACTAGATCAACGAGGCTGTCTCAATCATTTGACAAATACTTTTCTATAACAGATATCAGCAAGCACTGACCACAACAATAGTGTTCATGGGAATGATGTTGAGTTCCACATTCTGGGGCAACATCAGCGACCGCTATGGAAGGAAAACAGTGAGTATTCTGTTTAAAAAGACAAGTTGGCCAAGTGCGAGTCGTACTTATACGCACACAGGGTTCTGTAGCACCAAACAATATAATAAAAATATTTTGAAGGTTCATTCATAATGTTGTTCAACAGCAAAACTAAATTTGTTTTTAATAATATGTTAATGAAAATCAAAGTTACTGCTGCAGTTTGATGAAAAAGTCCCATATCTCAAAACTAAGCACAAATCCAATTTTCAAGTGAGTAATGTACAGAGAGCACCGGTGGCCCAGTGATGCCGACCCCGACTTGGCACTAAGTCGTGGTTTCGAACCTAGGCAGGCGCATTACTTTGTGTAATTTATTTCATTACCATTGCTCTCAAAACGGTGAAGGAAAACTTCGTGAGGAAACGGGCATGTCTTAGAACCAAAAATTCGAAGACATGTGACATCTACCAACCCGCACTGGGCCCGCGTGGTGGATTATAGCCTCTCATAGAGAGGAGGCCTGTCTCCCAGCCGTGGGAACATTATAGGCTGTTTATGCTATGCTTATGCTGAGTAATTTACAAGCATGAATCTTCAATGGACAAGTACATAAATGTTGCAATGAGATGCTATAAAGAGTATAAAGGGTATAAATAGACCCTTAACGAAGCCGAAAAGCATTTCTTCTCCCCGTCATTGCGATCACTTTTGTTCTGGACCATACCTGGGAACCTTCTAGTTACGGAGATATTGGAGGTCAAAGTTCCAATTTTTTCTCAAGTTTTTTTAAATACTACTTTTAAAGGTTTTTACTATACTTTAATTAACTCCATGACCCGTTTACTATTCAAAGCATTCATCAGCACTAAGTTTTGAGTGCGTTATAATGAGTTTTACCGTAAAACGTGATTTTTCATTTTTTTTTTAAAGTCGTTTCCCAGCAAAAATTTTTGCGTAGAGATACTTAGTTTGATGTACAGAATGTTTGGTTGACGGCTTCGTGAAGGGTCTGTTTACACCTTGTATATCAGTTTTCTTACATTCCCCTTTAATTTGTTTTCAGGCTCTTAGCATGTGTGGAGTATTACTGTTTTACTATGGTCTGCTGAGTTCAATAGCACCTAACTTCCTCTGGTTATTATTCCTAAGAGGTCTCGTCGGATTCGCTATAGGATGCGTGCCACAATCGTAAGTATGCATGCTTTTCTCCCAGGCAGAAACTAGAATGTTTAATTAGTAGTTATAATTCATTTTGATGTGAGTTATTCAACAATTATCCTTTTGACCGCCATAGTCACATATACGTGACAAGCAAGCACGTGCCCTGTACGCCAAACGACACAAATATGTGACAAAGTGGTAGGTGATATTGTGGCTTGGCATGGAGGGCACACGCGTACGTTTATGCTCTGGCCGCATATTATATTTTGTTATTACTGGCCAACGACTAAAAGTAAATGTAACACACACTAAATTAATTAGATTTTTTTCTTATTTCAGTGTCACATTATATGCAGAGTTTTTGCCAACAAAACAGAGGGCTAAATGTGTTGTACTTCTTGATGTAAGTAAATTTCGAATGAAACTTCTAAACAAATAATAAACTAATACAGGCTGCCAGTGTTTGAATATCACGAAGAAATCGCAATCTCAACTCATTGGTAGAACACCTAACAACAGGAGCCAGAAATAACCATAAACCTACCGAGAGAAAAAGTCTGTGACAACTGCTTAGTACTTGCTGTGGTGCTTTTAAACATGGGATCTTGTAATTATACACCGTGACTTTTTAGTCGTCTTACAACGGCAGCCCACTTCATGTATCCAATAACTACTAAGCATTCATTAAAAAAAATAGGTATTTATGAGATTTAAAAATAAAAATATTACCTATTGAATATTATACGCCTATAACTATTTTATGTCGGGCACATTGAGTGGACCACCTTTGTAAGACGACTAAAAAGTCACGGTGTATAACTAGTACTGTCAATCAGGGTAATTGTAAACTGGGGTGATTGGAAACGACTTCCAATAAACTTTTAATAATGCACTTAGGTTGACGGACTTGAAACGAAACATTACTTTAATCTGTTGTCTGTGACTACAAATGTCTTTTTCACCTGCCAGAAAAGTAACTTCACTTTTAGTGTGACGAAAAGTAGTCTGCAGAAACTTTGTTTTCAAGTTTTTGAACGAAGTTGATAATTAAAAGATTTTGTTAGAAAAGTTGATAGGTAAGTTGTTGATTGTTTTTTAACTGTGATTTAATGGAATTAGCTTTGCATTTTTCTAACTTTCCATCAATAAAATCAAGCTAACAAGAAGCGAAGCGATGTTTACATTTTCCCATACGATATACTGGGTGGAGGTAATTGTAAACGGATTTGGGGGTGATTGTAAACAATGGGATAATTGTGAACTCTTATAATTTCTGCTACTAACATGGTGATGGGTAATGGTAAACATTTATATTCAGGTACATTTTCAAAACACCGCGCGTTTACATCCGAAAAAGAGATACAAAATATACCTTAATGGACTTACAAAAGGCTGTTAAGAATGTAGAGGAAAATAAGAAGACTTATAGAAAAGCTGAGGAAGCCTATAACGTCCCTATCTCAGTTATTTATCACCGAATAAAGGGCAGAAAAGTGGACATTAATAGAATGTAGGTACCTGTGTCGTTTGAGTGGATTTAAAAACTAATAAAAGACAGCACTCCTTAAAATTTAGGTGTTCACATTTACCCCATAATATCATTTTTTGTTTTAAAGTCAAGATAAAATGTAAACACTGCATTTTCAGAACCGCTAATGAAGCAGTTTAAATGGCTGATGTTGCAGTTTTTAGATAAATTACTATACAATCAAAGTCATTAACTCCCCTTTTCTAACTGCTAATATATTTTTTTACAAAGCCGAAAAATTATTAGTTCAAAAGGTATTTTTCAAAAACGTTTACAATTACCCTGATTGACCCTATACTTTTTCGTGTACAAAAAAAAAACTAAAATAAAAATAATATCTTTCAAGAGTCTTTCTAATATTCCATTATCACTTTCCAGTGTTTCTGGGCGTTGGGCGCTTGTTTAGAAGTTGCTCTGGCGCTGGTAGTGATGCCAACGTTAGGCGTTCACTGGCTACTAGCATTGTCGACTATACCACTACTGCTGTTCGCTCTTATATGTCCTGTAAGTATAGTATTAGTCACTAGCAAGATGCAAATATCTATACATATAATAAAATCGTAAAAATCCAATTCGATGTTCCGACTTGGCGCAAAAACTACTGCATAGATCCTGTTCAAATTTTGCACAAATATTCCTTACAGGCTTCTTCACATGTTAGGCTATATATTATCACGCTACTCGCTTAAGGGGGTGAGCAAAATTGTATTATGTCAGTATCCTTCATTTGTTTGACGTTTCAGTCATGACAAGCACCAGAACGTCTATTTAAAGCTTATGTCAACAGAGAAAACAGACTAGCGGGTTCTTGAACGTTCTGTAAACTACGGGTCGCAAGTTCAAACCCCACTATTACTTTCACTTTTTGTAATTTGTTTGAATATTTTTGATGCTTTTAGATTTCCATTTTTTTTGTATTGACATCGTTTGCATTTCCGTTTTTCTCCTTTTTTCTTCAAACGTTTCTCCAAAAAGTAATAGAGAAGTATGGAAGAAGATGACATGCTGCGCCGACCCCGAAAAAATGGGATAACGGCAGGAGAATGATGATGATGATTTCTACAAAAAGTTCTTGCTTTACTAGAAGTCTGTTTCCTTCTCGATTTGCAAAATATAAATAACCAATCGCAGTTTGGAATTTATTTTTGAATTTTATTGTTCTTTTATAGATTAGTATAGTGTTCAGAAGCGAGCATGAGGTCCTGAGTTAGATTCCCGGTCGGGCGATGTGTTATTGTTTTTCCACCAGAAAATTCTCAGTAGCAACGACGAAGTCTGGTTTTGTGCCCGGTTGATGGTGTATCGGCACTATAAAAAATACTACAGCAACATAGAACAAAAAGTACTACAGCGCCATCTATGACGCAGGTGATGAACTAAACATCGAAATACGTCTAAATTCTGCCTGGGTCAAATAAATCGCCCAAATAAAGTTATCCGCGACTTAAGACTACTTAGAAGTACCCGACAACAACTGTTGGGCAGTAGCCCACCAGACATTACACCCGTCTGGTCGGACTATCCTCCCTTTTCTATAGGGGATGAAGAACTTTACAATCTGTTCTTTATACCCCAAAATGGCTATAGGCTCGCTAAATATTTCATGGGACTTAAACATAACTGACAAAATGTGGGTGTACTACTAGGTACTATAATACACTCATCTGTTTTCTTATTAAAATATGTATTACAAAACAGATAGGTAATTTTATAACAAACGCGATGGTATAACGTTTTGTTTTTTTAATTAGCCTATTCTGTCCCACTGGACAAAGGCTTTCCCCATTTCCTTTCCTACTCTCCCTTTTGTTTTGCCTTCTCTGGCCAATCAGTCAGGAACGAGTCCAAATCGTCAAACCAGCGTTTGTTGGGCCTGCCTCGGTGACGATGACAGTCTTCAGGTACCTACTGTATGACCATTCTGGCCCATCTGTCCTGACCCATTCTAGAAATGTGACCCGCTCAGTCCCATTTGAACCTCTTACACTTACCGCCAACATCGGCGATGCCTGTCTTGGAGCGTATTGTGGTGTTGCGTATTCAATCGGTGATTTTGATGTTTAAAATCCATCGCTCTTTGGCAAACCTTGAATTTGGACTTTTCATCCTTCGTCAAAGATCATGTCTGGGTACCATAAGTTAGGATGGGCAGGATACACAGGACGACAAGTTTACGCTTAAATGAGATTGGAAAGTATAACGTTGTCTAAGTAAAAGCGGTCAAGCCTAGCGTCTTTCGCAGTTTCAAATATTCTTGACTTAATGATTAGGCAACCCATTCGTTATAATTTTTATGTAATCTTTTTTTTTTAGCCTTTATTGTCCCACTGCTGGGCAAAAACCTCCCCCATTGCCTTCCATTCTTGTCTCCGTGCGGTTTTCTTCGTCCAATCTGTCACAAACGCTTCTAAGTCGTCACACCAGCGTTTTCTAGGCCTCCCTCGGCGACGACGCCCGTTTTCTGGCACCCACTGCGTAACGACACTGGCCCACCGGTCCTGTTGCATTCTACAGACCACTCCAAACTAGCAGTCTTATCGCCCATATCAGCGATTCCAGTTTTTGAGCGTATTGTGATATTGCGAATTCTGTCGCTGAACTTAATACCCAAAACGCTACGTTCCATCGCCCTTTGGCCAACCTTGAGTTTGGACTTTTGCGACTTGGTCCCTGACCGGTTAGGATGGGCAGAATGCACATGTTGATGAGATTGCGCTCCAGGGATAAAGGTAGGTCACCCTTCATCAGCGACTTCATGGACCAGTAGCTCTTCCAGGCGTTCTCAACTCGGCAACTTTCAAATATACTCATCGACATAGTGAATTTCTTGCCCTTTAGTTTTTTTTTATGTATATTCAACATATTTTTCATTCGGTGATTAGTTGGAGGGGGGGGGGGGCTGTATTAGGCATGTTTTCTATACTAAGCAGACTTTATTTACAATTGTGGAGTGAAGAGAAATAACGAAAATAATAATAAGTCCTTCATTTTTTGTGCTACAAACTTGAAATTTGGCAGAAAGGTAGGAAATAGTCAGTAAAAGTCTGCTAAGAACGGATTTTGCGGCAGGGCCAGATTAAGGAGGTCTAAGGGCTCTCGCAAAAAGTCTCTTAATGTTGTAAATCAAAAGCAAAATCTCATGACATCTCACCAAGGGGAGAGGCCTCACGTAATTAATGGACGCCCCCTAACCCAAGCATCTCCTTGCTTAAAAGGTGATCTCCAAATCATGTGTTTGATAACTTTATGTACCTAATTGAAATAAACATTCTTTTTTTTAACACTTTGCCCGACCCGGGAATCGATCCCAGGACCTCATGCTACACATACATACAAAAATTTCCAAGCGAACGAAGTCGCGGGCAACAGCTAGTAAGTAATAAAACGATGTATATTATCTACACATGTTTTTGCAAAAATAAATTAATTTAAATTTAAAATTCTCAAAAAAGTATCACAGCTTTTTAAAACATATAACTAGCGAGGGAGAAATATGATTATGTTACATATGGCTAAATAATAACAGCCGCTCGGGTCGATCTTTAGGTTAAACCGTGCTTGCCTAGGTTGGTTTGTGGATGGGTGACCACCCATTTCATACCGAGTTTCCTCCATGCCTCGGAAAGCACGTTAAGTCTTTGGTCCCGGGTGTCATTTGTAGATCTTTGACAGTCGTTAGGTAGTCAGTGGCCCAAAAAGTCTGACAACCATTCTTACCAAGGGGTATCGTATTACCCAGTACTAACTGGGTTTGATAGGCAGTCGCTCCATGTAAAATACTGGTATTCAGCTGCATCCGGTTAAACTAGAAGCCGACCCCAATGTAGTTGTGAAAAAGCTAGGCAGATGATGATAATTTTACTAGCGACTCGCCCCAACTTCGCACGGCACCACCTATCGGGTCTAAATCTATCCTATGTTTCAAGCTAGAACCAACCACACAAATACACAAAACAATATCAAATTGGTTTGATGGTTTCGGAGATTAGCGTTTACGAACAAAGTAAACACGTGATTTTTATTGTATATAAGGCATAATCTTATATGCCTCTAGATCAAACTCAAAACTTTGAACGGACTTGCTGTCTAGGTATCCTACACACAATGACCAGTAAAGCTATGATAACTGATCTGTTTAGAAGAAACTGTTACCCCATGTCAATTAAATTATTTAACAAATTACCTAGTGAACTGAAAAACCTACCCATTACTTTATTCCGAAAAAAATTGTATGCCTGGTTAGTCAATAAATGTTTCTACACGACCCAAGAATACCTTAGTTATAAGAATCGAAAATTATTGTAACACCTCATTATGTTCCTATTCTAGTACAATAATTAGTTAAGTTAGTATACAATGAAACAGAGTACCGATGTACAGATATGTCACCCATTTCGTTTCTTTGTTATAAGCTTTTATTTTATATTTCGTATACCAGAAATGGTCAATATGAGGATTCTTACTGTTATTATGTAATGTAACATTTATTTATACCACCTACTAACCCATATTATACGAATAAATTATTTGATTTGGACCTCAATTTAATCCTAAGTAATTAACTTTTTTCAGTGGCTTCCTGAATCTGCGAGATACCATGTAGCGAGTGGTGAACCTGATAAAGCCTTAGCTACATTAGAACAGGCATGTACTATCCTTTTGCTGCAGCTATAATTAATATGTTTTATCCGAAACGCGATAATTAAACACTTAAGGCCTACGCAAACGAGGGACAATTTGTCCGCGAACAATTTGCAACAACCAATGGACGTCAACCAATAGATGAAAAAACAACCAATGAACAGAAAAAGTCATTTCTATCCGGCGGACTAAAGTGCCTCGTCTGCGCAGGCCCTTAGCCTAACATTTTATCAAACTTTTCAAAAACCGTTGGTTTTTTTTTAAAAAAAAAAACGTTGCCACACGCTAGAAATATCTCCTGTATCGTGGTTGCGCTAACACAAATTTAAACCAAATAACCAGACCTGGAACAACTACCTGTAGACCGTACAAATATTTGTTCCGTGCGGGAATCGAACTCGCGACAAGCAGCGCGCTTAGCCACTGTGCCAACTGTGCTGTATTGAGAAAGCCATCACAGTTTCGAAAACGGAATGGTGCTATCGATTCTCTCTTTTAGCTTAATTTGTCTCCTATACCAAAAAGATCAAAATAAAGGGTGTAAATAGACCCTTAACGAAGCCGAAAGGCACTTGTTCTCCCCGCTATTGCGATCATTTTTTTGTTCTAGATCATCCAACTTTTTTACAAGTTTTTTTTTAAATTAAATTTTTTAAGGTATATAATTTTACTTTAAATACCTCCATGACCGGTTTACTATTCAATGCATCCATAAGTACAATGTTTTGAATGCGTTACATTGAGTTTTACCGTAAAATGTAATTTTTCACCCTAAAAAAAGTTGTTTCCCAGCAATAATTTTTATGTAGGGTTACTTAGTTTGATGTACGGAATGATTGGTTAACGGCTTCGTGAAGAGTCTGTTTACACCCTGTATTATTTTATATAACCTAATAATTACGACTAGGGGGGTACTTCCTTTCTTTGAAGGTTCATAACTATGTGATGTCGATTCATTACAGATCGCGCAAGACAATGGTAGACCGATGCTCCTAGGTCGCTTGGTATGCGACGACTCCGTGGGTATCGGCCAGCGAGGCAGACTGAAACACCTTCTCATTCCACACCTGAGGAACACCAGCTTATTACTCTGGTTTATATGGTTAGTATTATAATGAGTAATTGTTACTAACATATTATCTACTAGCGACCCGCCCCGGGATCGGGATCTCACCGGTGCAATATACATATAAACCTTTCTCTTGAATCACTCTATCGATTGCTGAAAACTGCATTAAAATCCGTTGCGTAGTTTAAATTTTTAAGTGTACACACGGCGGCACATCAAGCTCTACATAACTAGTATAACCTTACTTCGCTTTGTATGAGCTTCCCGTAGGATAAGAAATCAGCTTAATTTGGTTTTGCAAGGCTTGACTGGCCGTCGTGCGTACAAACTTTGTTTTATACTATTTAAAGATGATGTTTATTTGATTGTAATAGGTGCATTGTGGCTTTTATTATTTGCTGATTCCGTAAGCTATGGCTAGCCATATTATTGGCATAAAGTTGTTTTTCTTCGAATCGCTGTAGCGATAGTATTTCAAATTTTATTGGTCCAAAACTTCGGCAGTGTCGATGATATAAATAGTGACACCTAGTTGTCTAAATATCATCATCATCATTTTTTCAATTTCTTTGAGAAAGACAAAGTATAGGAAATGTGCTTTTAAAGAAACCATCAAAAGCTCATAAGTTTATCATTAGTAGTCATAGTAATTATTAGAATGTTTCTCGTATTTTGGACTATTTGTATGTATTATAATATATATTAGTTTATTTCATTTTATTTGTATATATATGTATTAGTATGTGCCTATTTATGTATTTCAATTTATGTTAACATAATGATATTTTTCTTATTTATTTTTTTGTACTCTATCACTATGCTGTCCTATTTGACCCCAAGGTTGACTGGTAGAGAATGCCTTGTGGCATTAAGTCCGCCTATGTACCACTTTTGTACATGAAGTTTAAATAAATAAATAAATAAATAAAATAATCACTGCTTCTTAAATACTACATAACTTCTGATTAAATTCAATATCTATTTGAATTAATTAAAACGAATCCTACCTGTTTTTCGCCGAAGGGTTAGGCAGAGCTGTACCTATATTACAGCCGTTCTTCGCCAGTCTGATTAAGTCCATGTAATAGGTGGTGAACCTATTGGCATCAACCGAGCTCAAATCCAAACTCCAAAACTGCTAATAGAAAATATAATACACAAAACTGACCAAGTGCGAGTCATACTCACACGCACACAGGGTTCCGTAGCACCAAACAATATAATAAAAATATTTTGAGGGCTCATTCATATGTTTGTTGTAATGTATTCCATTCAACAGTAAAACTAAATTTGTTTTTCATAGTATGTTAACGAAAAACAAAGATACTGCTGCAGTTTGATGAAAAAGTTCCATATCTCAAAAACGAAACATCAAATCTTATTCAAACCAATTTTCGGTGAAAGTTATTTTTACATTCTACAATCCTCCTCTTACTTTAGAAATTAGAGGGAGGGGGACACACATTTTACCATTTTGGAAGTATCTATCTTTCAAACGATTGACTTGGAGAAAAAATGGTTTTAGGAACCTCAATATCATTTTTAAAGATACCCCACATATATACATATATAGGAGGCGAGGGCTTCACATATATGGGCAGCCCTCGCCTCCCATATACTTTTTTTTAAATATAAATATAGTAAAGCTTCCTACGAAGTTTCAATTGTGTAGTCCTAATAGTTTCGGAATAAAGTGACTGTCACATACGGACAGACAGACAGACATGAAGAATCTATAATGGTTCCGTTTTCGGAATAAAGTGACTGTCACATACGAACAGACAGACAGACATGAAGAATCTATAATGGTTCCGTTTTTTGCAATTCGGCTACGGAACCCTAAAAAAGAACATTAGACGCGTGTAACAATTTTATTAAGGTGTACAATATAGTATTTTCTATCCATCTTTCTTTACTTTTTACCCGACCTGGGAATCGACCCTAGGGTCAACAATAGCGCTTATCACCTCTAGGCCAACTAAGCAGTTCTATTTTATTTTAAACAAAATGGAGTCAATGACTGATGAAATGTTTTCCAGGATGTCCTGTGCATTCTGTTACTACGGTCTGGTGTTGATGACTACGGAACTGTTCGAGACGGGCCCCAGTGGGCTGGAGGAGCCGTGCGCCGCCGACTGCCGCCCGCTGCAGACCACAGACTACATGGACCTGCTGTGGACCACACTGGCTGAGTTCCCTGGTAACGTATAGAATTTGGCCGCTAAAGGCTAACAGTGTACAAAGTGTACACGGACCTTTCATGAAGCTATCAATCAAGCATTCTATAGATCAAACTAAGTAACTCTTCCATATGGAGAGACCCACATAACGCAAGTATCACGATCTGTATGAAAACCAAGCGTGGCATTTTTTGACTTCCTAGTATGTTGTCACAAGCACTATTTAGTACCAAATCGATTCAAAGATGCGGCACCCGTCAGAACACGTAAATATTCGATTGAAACACCTTATAAAGGGTGTAAAAAGACCCTTCACGAAGCCGAAAGACACTTATTCTCCCCGTCATGGCGATCATTTTTTTTGTTCTAGACCATACCTGGGAACCTTCTAGTTACGGAGATATTGGGGGTCAAAGTTCCAACTTTTTCACAAGTTTTTTTTTTAAATACAAGGTTTTAATGTTGGAACTTTACTTTAAACATCTCCACGACCCCCGTACTATTCAATCCATCTATCAGCACAATGTTTTGAGTGCGTTACCCTGAGTTTTACCGTAAAAGGTGATTTTTCACCCCAAAAAAAAATCGTTTCCCAGCAAAAATTTTTGCGTAAGGTTACTTAGTTTGATGTACAGAATGCTTGGTTGACGGCTTCGTGAAGGGTCTGTTTACACCTTGTATAATCAATTTAAGTTCTATTGTTTACAAAAAGAAACGGAATTCTACCCTATTTTTATCTCTCTTAACTCAATGGTTTGCTGGATGAGAACACATTTTTTAATAAAATTCGCCTTTGTACATACCATTTCTCAATTACTGTACGAGTACTATTTATAGAGTAATTGTGTACAGTTAAGAATTATTAACAATCGTTTGTGACAAAGTAATGAGATTTTCCTTCAACAAAGCTTGCTTCCTCAAAATGTATGGAACAAATAGTGCTATACTTCATTGGGAACCAATCTTTATTTCCCGCCACATCAATCCATTTTTTTTTTAATTACCATCATGTGGAAAACTAAAAAATCACGAAACGTTAAAATTAAGTATTTATTTAAAATTGTCTGCATACTGAGGATAAAATACAAAATCATCCATCTGTGTCCGAAATCGATTCTCGAGAATCGAATTGTGTTGCGTACAATGAACAGCACTAATCGCTAAAATTGTCAGAAAAATGACAAAAGCACCTATACTACGAAACCGAAGCGATATACGATATTATTACTTGTTTCGATATTCATCACTTGTTAAAACAGAACGTCGCATCAACCTCTCCAATTAAAAGCCGCAATGCATTACGAATTTGCAGTTTTAATGTTTCGAGAGACGTCCGACTATAGTGGCGCACCAATGCAGACTGTGCCCACGTTAAATTTCTTTAAGACTTAAGTCGGGCACGTGAAGTAGGTGCTCTTGCGTTATCTAGGTCTATCTATGTATATCTGTAAATTCAACGCACAAATTATTGCTGGGAAAGTACTTTTTATTTGGGATGAAAAATCACGTTTTACAGTAAAACTCAATGTAATGCACTCAAAACATTGTGCTGATGATTGCATTGAATAGTACACGGGAGGATTTTAAACTAAAGATATAACATTAAAAACTTGTATTTAAAAATAAAACTTGTAAAAAAATTAGAACTTAGAACTCCCAATATCTCCGTAACTATAAGGTTGCAGGTATGGTCCAGAACAAAAAAATATCGCAATGACGAGAAGAACAAGTGCCTTTCGGCTTCGCCAATGGGCTATAGCAGCTTCCTTTTTTTACCATACACCTCTTAAGGGGTCATTGTACCCATCATTATGAACAACTTTTACTAAAGGACCAACCCTAAAATCGTCGAAATATTTGGTCCCAAAATAAAAATGTATCATAATTATGAGAACACTGATCCCTTAATACAACTAAAGTTGTATAGTAGAGTAATCTGGAGAATTCTCTGACGTACAAGAACATAGCTAGGGAATCTAGGCCTAGAGGCCCTTATCTGTACAAAAACAGTGTTGTAAACTGTGGGTACAGATTTAAACAAAACTAGACTATAATGTTTAATAATAAACTATACAGTGGAACCGCGGTAATCCGACAAAAGTTTTGCAAGGCGATGTCGGATGAGCAAAGAAGGCGATGTGGTGAGGTAAGCTTTGAGTATGAATGTGGATGGCCATAAGAGTAAAGGAAGACCAAAGGAACGATGGATAGACTATGTGAAGGATGATATGGCTAGAAAGGGAGTGACTGCTAAATGACGAGTAATTGAGAAGTATGGAAGAACAAGCCATGCTGGGCCGACCCCAAACAAATTGGGATAAGGGGAGGAGAATTTTGATGTTTAGAAATAAAAATTAAATTAGACAGGAGCTGGATTACCTCGGGTCTACTGTAGTTCTACAAAGTGTACCTTCCATTCAAAATTTCATCCCGTATTTAGCCTCTTTAGGAGAATTAAAAAAAATAAACATTTCTTAATGCTCACCTTCGCTCAACTCATGCTTTTAGGCTTCTAGTGATTTTAAGATTAATACAGGTTAATTATATTTTCTTTGCAGGTATATTCGCCACAATATTTATCATTGAGAAGTATGGTCGCAAAAAGACGATGGCTACGCAGTTTGTTATATTTGCGATGTGTGTCTGCGTTCTTATATACAATGGAAAGTAAGTTCATTATCATTGTAAATAAAGATATTTCTTTTAATAAATGAGTGATTTGTTTTTTTTTTAACCTTTATTGTCCCACTTCTGGGCAAAGATGTCTTGTGTTTTCTCCAGCCAATCTGTCACAAACTAATTATTATAATCCTTTTTGTTTTATAATTTCAGCCGCACATTCCTGACCTGTATTCTGTTCCTTGCGAGAGGCATTATAGCTGGTCTGTTCCAAGCTGCCTACGTTTACACACCAGAGGTGAGCTAGAATACTTAACAGCAGATGTATCTTATATTCTTTCTCTTAATAGTGCCTGTGCTATGTAGGGTGACTGGTAATTATTGACGGTTTCTTAAAAACGTGATCGTACCCATGATAACAAACAACTTTCCCAAAGATTTTTTTTTTATACTCATTCACTTTTATTACAATAATACACCAGCCGTATGAAACTCGCGCGCGCGCCTTTGAGCTATCAGCTGTTAGCCGCGTGACGTCGTTCTGTCTCATTGTACCGTGGCGTGGGTAGGCAGAGCACCCGCGCGGCTCGCAAGCCCGCTTCGCAAGTTTTATTGTGATAAAAGTGAATGAGTATAAAATAAAATGTTTGTTTGGGAAACTTTTTGTTGTCTTTTTGTTTGTGCGCACAATAACGTGTTTAAGTATCGTTTACTAATTACCAGTCACCCTGTATTAAATTCGCTGGTGATACTTCACAGCCTCTTCTTAATATTGCTAAGCATGAGGCCCTGGATTAATTCCCTTGCCATGCAATGCTTGGATTCTTCCATCAGGAATTTATCAGTAGCACCTAGTCTGTATTCGGACCCGGTTTATTGCAGGCTAGGCTCGCCCCCTATACATGAGACTTAAAAATAACTGGAAAAATGTGGGTGTACTATAAGGTCACCGCTGCCTAACCCTCTAGGGAGAACAGACTTGTTGTTATGCATACTATTGTTTTGATTTATTGAACTGCAAATCGATACAGTACCAAATAAAATATTTGTTGTGACTTTCAGGTGTACCCAACAGCTCTGAGAGCAACTGCAGTGGGTGCTTGCAGCGCTGTCGCGAGGCTGGGCGCCATGATCACACCCTATGTAGCGCAGGTAATTTTCTTATAACTTCAACAAGTCCTGAAAGCGATATTAGCGGCTGTCCATTTTTTTTTTCATTCCATGTTCACACAACACCGGTTAAATTATACAAGGTACCGACCCTTCACGAAGCCGTCAACCAATCATTCTGTACATCAAACTAAGGAACTCTACGCAAAGATACGCTGGGAAACGGCTTCATTTTGAGTGTAAAATCACGGTTTACGGTAGGACACAATATAACGCATCCCAACTCAAACTCAAAGCATTTATTTCAATTAGACCATTACAGGCACTTTTGAATGTCATAAAAAAAACAAGGACCGAAGCTACAGTCACAGACACAAGGAATAATAACTTGTATAAGTACTATAGTTACCCATTCCAAGGCATCCAACAACCCAACATTGTGCTGATGGATGCATTTAATAGTACGGGGGTCATGGAGATATTTAAAATAAAGTTACAACGTTGAAAATTTGTGAAAAATTGGGATCTTTGACCTTCAATCTCCGTAATTAGAAGGTTCCCAGGTATGGTACAGAACCAAAAAAATATAAAACACTATTTAGTGCTTTCACGGTTTAAAACTAAACTTATATTGTCAGTATAAGTTCAGTATAAGTAAAACAATATCGCAATGACGGGAGAGCAACGACTTTCAAACACAATTACTTTCGCCGAGTCAGTGTCTATTGCTTTGTGCTCGGAGTTTTTCGGTCAAAGTTGGATATGCCAGCCACTTGAGAGCACATGATAGAGCAGCACACCAAAGCTCTCGACAACCTCCCTAGAAAGCCATCGGACGCAGTCGCTGTGGCCCAAATCGGCTAGATGGCATCACTACATCACTAATACAACATTATTGTGTTATTAACTAGTCGAAATCTCATTCCAGGTGCTGTTAAAGAACTCTATAGTGATAGCAACAAGCGTTTACTCTCTTGTAGCGGTGTTAGCCGCGGGGGCGTGCCTCGCACTGCCCATAGAAACCAAAGGACGGGAGATGAGAGACACCGTCACGGCTACTAACTAGACCAAACCGCGACTTTTCGCGATCGTACGCATTTTTATTTATATTAATAGTAAATTTCACCAATTAAACTGAAGATGTACTCGTTTATACCGCATTGAAGTGATGGATCAATAATCCACAGCAATCCTGGCACTGACACTTTTATTGGTGAAATTCACACTTCCTTAGTAACAAACAGACATACAATATTTTGTAATTGTAATTGCTAATCTCACTGGCATAGTCAGGCTCAAAAACGACCAAGTACTTTCAAGTTGTGGTAATTGATTTTTGGGACATAGGGAAATTCTGCTATACTAATAATACTTATTTTACTGGGTATGACGATCAGTTACCGCGGGACTTGTTAATGTAAATGGTCAGCCAAAATGTTGAGTGTTCTAACTAGCTGGCGTCATTTAAAGTCGGAGAAAGCTTAATATCCGGCATTTGATTACGCCTCGATTTTAGGAACATGTATATGAAAACATTGTAAACAACAAATTCTCTATAAAATAGATCTGAATCACTTACATATTCAATTATATGTATAGAATTGAATAGAATGCCTGTGGCAAGTATCTTCTGACAAAATATTTGAGGGAACAATTATAAAATATAGTCCATTTTTAATAATTAAGTCAAATATTACAGATGTTAGCTTTTTTTACTAATACGGATAGACTATAATGATTAGGTAATTATTAAAAATGTTCTCAATTCTTTGTGATTATATTGAGTGAACTGCGGTGCCTTAAAATGTTTGTGGACTAAATAAACAGCTCTTTAACTTAAATACTGCGATTGTACAAACTGGCAACACTATTGAAATAATAAATTAAGCCGCCTTTTATGCCCGTTTTTACTAATATTGCATATTCAACTTTCGACCCAGTGCTGAAAGTTGAAGCTCAAACATCAGATTTTTTGAAAGCCATCGAATGCAGTCGCTGTGGCCGAAATTGGCTAGATGGGCATCATCAATTTAGTTTGGTGTTTGTAAAAAAGAGCATTATACATAACGCAGTTTTCAAGTAAAGCAGTTGTTCTTAGATGTTACGTTTAAAATTCTCAAGACTGCTTTTGAGTAGCTACGTATTTAATTTTAATATTTTGTAATGCAACTTAAAATAATCAAAATGCAAAATGTACTTAAAATACTCAATACTAATGAATACTCAGATGTTTCCGTCCTATTTACAATCATTGTCTTCCACTGGAATGTCAGTATTTATATTATGTAACGCTATTTAGAGCTCAGGCATACGATAGATTAGAAGGCAATAATAGAATTATGCCAATTTGATTAGACGGTTGTCGAGAACATCCTTCGACGTTTTGAGATCATCAGTGATGAAGTAAACTGCCTGTCTGGGGTCGAACACACGACCTCCGACTTGAAAGCCAGGGGTATCGGTTACCACTGAGCCACTACTGGTGCATTGGAATGTTATAGGTACTTATTTTATCTCTCTATAATAATTACGTTATCCGTCTGATCCATGATCAGTTGATGTCCGATAAGTATTTTAATCAAATTAAGCGCTCCCACACTACCTACAAAACAATATAAGCGTATTACCTATTTTAAATACCTATTGTTTTCATATCATACTTGAATATTTTGTCATGGAGCAATAAGGATCCAATCTTTATAATCATGAGCATAGCTAGCCTATCTTCAGGTTCATAACACAAGTGTTAGGGTCACTACAGATTGATTGACGGCGTTCGGTAGTACCTATGCGTCCTTTCGCATCGACGTGACGTACAGTATACAATACGTTGTTCTCTTTTTTATGGACAAACCGACGAACGGCGCCAATCAACGAGACCTTTGGAACCTGAAAATTTTAAATTTTGGCATCTTCATCCCGAAATTCAGTTAGTCAATGAATCGATCGTATGTCTGAGAATACTCGTTACATTTTTTTTACTTATTAACTTAAGGTTGTGATACCATACAGTACTTACGCAAGGTGCTATGACGGTACTTTTGAATGGAATAATTATAATTATTATTGTTGTGTGAGATAGGATTTATAATATTTAAGAATCTCATATGGAGTATTCCAAACTTAGTATTATTATATTTCGTAGACGATGAAGACTAGGTTATTATCAATAATATTCATAATTATATATTTATAGTAAAATTATGAAAGCTGTGACAATAATTTGAAGAATTATATATTTTTCGAAAAAAAATATATAAGTATCTAAGAAAATAAGGTGACTCAATAATTTTATCAATTTAACGACAAACATCCGTTAAGATAATACAAAAGGCAGTTACCTCATAATGTTTACACAGTGATGAAATCATTTGTTCAACGGTTATAGCTTAGCCTGCCAATTTGTTTCCATTTCTGGAGACTTGAAAACGAGGCGTAGGGATTATGCTTAAAAAATGCACTTATCATTCTGAGCAGCTATGCTGATAATCAGGGTTTTTATGCGTACAAATGAGCATGAAGCTAATAACCTACTGGTAGCTCGTAACATAATCATTGATTTGTAAAATAAATGTACCTACCTTAAATATTCCTTGTTATAGTAATAACTGAGCGTATCCATTTAAAGTAAAAAACGATAAGTATCTTCATTTTAGTAGGCATAATAATATACTTTAGAGATTTTAAGGATAGTGAACTCTTGTTTTTTACGGTGATGTAATCACGGCTATAACACCAAATATATTTATGCTTATTTGTTTATGTAATGTTAAGTTTTACACAATTTTAATAAACTATTCTTTGCACAAGTTGTTTTTTTATTGGAGGTGGATGGAGTTTAAAGGGTTGGATAAAAGAAACAGATATTAATATAAGAATTTAATTAATTGTAACTATATCGAAATTAATACTCACACTCTTAATTATTTTTCATTATGTCAGAAGCAAATAAAATTTTGGAATCACAGTATAAATCACACAACTGAAAAATAATTTACTAGTCACATTTTACTGTTCACTAACATAATGACCTAAATACCTATGAATACAAGAAGTCAGTCAAAAAAAAGATGGCGTACATGTTTATTGTATTAGCCTATAAACGACATTACATGGGATCACTACTGAGATTAGGGCACTGTAAGTGTATTAAGATTTGTTGTCAATAACGTCAATTTAGCTAAAACTCTGCATATTTAACCAGCCCTTGTAATGCCGTGGTTGTTGATCACATAATTAACTTTAAGTGAAGCAAACATAAACATGACCATCATACAGCTCTATGTAATTATCATAATTAGTAACTTAGTAACAAACACTAAACAGAACTTTTGCATAGCGCACAACATTTTAGGTCTATGTCTTCTTACTTCTTTTATTTTGGCTCTTATTTCAATCATATTCAAGCTCTAAGAGCATAGGGTTGGTCATGTTTATATTTGTCAATAATTGATGGTGAATCTTAATTAACTACAAATAAATATCAATTTGGCTATTTTTTTTTTTAAACTCAATATGTATAATTAATTATACTCATTACATAGCCTGCAATACAATTTAACATTAACTATATTTGAATATTATTGAAACGCATTTACTCTCATACCATTTTCTCAATTATCTTCTAATCTAGTTTTAATCAATAGCTAAATAAGTAAATACTTCTACTACTGATGTGGTCAACCAATCCTCATGCATACTCAAACACTATTTAATAAATAAAAGGGCTTAAATGAACAGCCCTCATTTTAACAATAAGTGTAATCAACATCCATGGAAGAGACATAATATCTGTGACTACACAAAATGTGCAGGAAACTTTGAAAGCAAAAATAAATATGGTACTCTGGGAGTTAGAGTACCTTTTCAACTGATGCACATAGTGCGTACCTGATCACTGTAACAATTTGTATTATATATCCAAGCTTTTCATTTATCTGATAAACACACTAACTTATATATTACATACCCTATTCAATATTTTCCAAATGTGTGTAGCATTCACATAACATGTTTCAGTACTGAACTTTCAACATCATAAATATATAAAAATTTGAACCTTATGGCAAGTACATAAGGCTAAATAATATAGACTGTTTGTCATTACATATTTATAATGCTGATTGTTTATTGAGATCAACATGGCTAAGCATAATTAGTTTGGGACTTGCAATTTTTTAAATTATAAATTCACATATTCACTAAATGTTATATCAACTTTTCATTTGAGATATTAACAAGAACTTAAGGGTGCTTATCTATTAAATATTTTAATTGTTTAATTTAGTGACAATTAAAATTACTAGTATGTCTAGGTATACTCAGAATATTTATCCCCATCTCCTACCGAAATTGAAGATATTTTGTTACATTAGGTACACAGTAAACATTTGCGTTTACATACATTTTATTTCCTTAAAGGTATATTTAAGTGCAAAAATACTTGAACAAAGGGTAGAAAAGTATTACTGAGCTAACTCCCAAACATTTGGCTCACAAACTAGGTATAAATGAATAGTTAATCTTATATATTGTTTAGAAGAAAATAATAACAATTACTTGAAAACTAAAAAATCTTATTATTATGATACGGTGGGAAATCACTACAATAATACGACACGACATACCTACTTCAACATGACAAGAAATGGAAAAGCTGTAATATTTACATACTTACTTACATAGTAAAATACCCAAGTCACAGGTCTCAAATATACATTATATTCAGAAGTATTTTTATAAGATTTTTCATAAATAAATACCAAGTACTTATTTACAAAGCAATTTAAAAGAATTGTATGTATTATCATACAAAATTAATAATCTAAGTACCTGCTTCTGTTTTAAGTTACAGATAAAGATCAAACATCTGGTTTGAATAAAAAATAATCTAGCTAGAGCATACTTAAAGCTGCCTTATATTGTGATGAGAACATAAATGTGATAAGAATGTAGGTATGTTATAGCTACCCAATACATATTTATTTGCAAGTAAAGAGTAGGCAGTTACATAATATACATAATAAAAGGGATCTTATGTTTGTACTAGTCCAGTCTGATCTTAACTCAATCATCATCTAATTCTATAACTATTGGTTCAACATTTTCTGTTGCTTTTGTATACTCTTCTTTTAATTGTGATAACAATGCACACTTTGGTATTTTCAGTTCTTCTGCTTCATCTATCAAAACTTTTAACTTTTGAAGTCTCCCAATGTCAGGAGCAGTGGGAAGTAGTATGTTCTTAGCCCCTTTCATCCATTTGTCAAAACTATTGACTCTAAAATCTAAAGTCTGTAGCATAATCCCAAGCTCATCCATATCATAACGATAGTTTAATGACTTTTTCTCTAGAGGGCATTGACACAAATTACTTGTATGCTGCAGACAAACCATGTGTTTACATTCGCTGCATGACACTGAAGATAGGAAACATGTTGTTTTACACACTTCACAAAGCCGTTCATCATCACCAAGTAACTCAAATGCAGTCCTAGACACACTCTTCAGACCTTTTTTAGCTATCAAAGCTCTCAAAGATCCTTCTTCTTCTGTGGCTCTCATTAATTCTCTTTGTGTTTCTAGTGCAGTTTCCAAATCTAATCGATCACCTTCTAATGCCATTTTACAAATCAATTCATCATGGGAGAAGACACAGAACCTTTTAAGATTTTTGTAATGTGTTATACACTCACGTCCAATTTTCAGCCAGTCAGGTGGGGCAAAATTTACAGCTTCAGCGAAGTTATAACCTTGGTTAAAACCTGCATGGTATGCTCTAGGAAATGTGACCACAAACTCTCCAGCATGCTGATCGGTTCTATAAATCGGCACTCCAGCTGCCATCAAAATATTTGGATTCATTATTGTGACAAGTTGGTGTAATAAATCTGGTTGTGATTTAAATAGATCTGGTGCTGCTGCCTTCATTGCCGATTCCAATAACTCTGCACCACTGCCTGGCACTCCATACCAAGTTTTGGCCTCACCCCAATGTAAATAATTAATTGAATAACTCCAATGGTCTTCATTATGCCAACAAAATGCAGAAAAGCACATACCAACATACATCCAAGGCACAGTCATGCCAGATATATCAGCATTTATAAATCTTAAAACTGAACCATCTAGAACGGGCAGATTGTTTAAATTCCATCCTGAATCTACATACTCTTGATCACCAGGATAAAGATTTAGTGATGATTTAGTTGGAAAACCTGATCCATGATCCATTGAGTGTAGGTCAGCACCATACTCTACAGTTACGTCTTCTTCCACTGAAGAAATAATTCTCCAAAACTCCTTTTCAGCCACTGTAGTTGGAACCAAATGCCCCGACATGGCAAAATAGTCAGATTTAAATTTATCTGCCATTTCTCCAAATTGTTGCAGCGTGTATTCTCTTTCTGCCTGAGCAAACCCAAATGCCTCAGCAGGTTTATGAACCTCCTCAGCAATACAACATGGGCAACGCCAGTCTCCATCTGGTACAGCATTTATAGGAGGTTTCAAACAAAATGTATGATAAGTTTCAGAACAACCATTGCAAATTAACAGCAAATCATCTCTATAGTCTTTTTGGCACATAGCACACTGGTAGACTGCTAATGGATCAAGATCATAGCGGGGCCTCTTCCTTGATTTTGTAATGTCAAATTCTTCATCATTTAGTCCTGGCATTTTCGGTCCAGGTCCATAGCAAGCTAACCTTCTTAGTTCTCTGTTGTGTTTTATCTCTTCACACTCAACTTTGTTCTTAGGGTTATCAAAATCAAGTTTGATATCAGATCCTGTCTTTGTTTTTTTAATACTTGTGTGTGGTTTCTCTTCTTTATATTCTACTTTGATCTTGGTTATCCTTTCTATAGGTACTTCTGTAATCTGCGGTTTCCCAACTTCATCTTCTTTAATTTCGATTTTGGGGTCAGTTTTCTTGACAGTTTTTAATATATCTGCCTTACTTTTTTCAAATATTTCATAGGGCAGCAAAATTTTTTCATAATTACTTTTTAGAAAATTCATGGTACCCATGTGCTGACTGTAACCCATCGCATTAGCAATCCTACGCCATTTCTTAGGAGTATTACAGGCTTCAAAGCCGCCCTCTTCATCTACCCAAAATTTAAGACAGTACAAATCTAATGTTTTGTTTTCAATCATTGGAATTTTTAGTGGCGATCCTTGAAGTTCCCAAAACTTTAAAATTTTCTCAAGGAACAAAAGTTTTAGACGCGTGATGGCTTCCAATTCGTTTAGTTTCTGTATCCTCGGGACAAATTTTAATTTGTCCACGTCTAATGAAAACGGTGGCTGCCAGCGCGACGGAGGCTTTATTTTGCAAATGCCCGTTTTCTCTGCAAGTGGGCGGATTTTATCTATATATCCAAGTGGATCCAAGAATTCTTCGGGCGTAGGTTCAAAAACGGGTGCTTCAGGTGGTGGAGTGAAAGTGAATTCTGCACTTTTATGCATGGCATTTTTCTGTATGTTCTTGCAATCCATTTCCGCTAGCAAATTAAAGCCTCACTAATTAACAAAAAAAAACTCACAATATCTCACGTACGTGAAACATTTCACTCGCAGTTTAGTCTACGTGACTTCTCGCCATGTGTAAATGGCTCCTTAAATATAGAGATAGTAAAATACACTAAAACACTGCCATTGACATATTCCGCAATAAGAGCAGATGAGACGATTTTAAATGCAAAATAATATCCACACTGATTGCCTATAACACAAGCCGTAAGTAATATTATCAAGATTGAAACAAAATTAGTATTGATTATACGATTTCGTTTACAAAAGCTGTATCAGGCTAGTCACAATCTCACAACCAGCCAGTTACTTGATAACTCACTCGACCACGATTCGTTCATTGATGCCTCGTTCAAACGCAGCTCGCTCAACAAAAATATTACGCACACATGCACGACAAAATAATATCGTCGACTTGCTCTTCGGCTCTTCCTCAATCCCATTGGTCATTACATCGGGATGATATGCTTGCTTCGTCGCCGTTGCCGTCGGTCGGATGGCGAGGGAGGCGTTTGTATTTTTATTTTTACTTGTATGTTGGTATCCTTTTTCTATTATTTAGTTTAGACAAAGAAATAAAATAGTGTTTTTAGCCGTACACACAAACAACACGGTTTTGTTGATTCTTCATTTAAATATAGTTTAGGGGACAGCTGTTCAGCGATGAAATGAAATTTTAAGCAGAAAAGTAGTCACCGTGATTCATTTTTGAGATTTTACTTCGAGTCATAAAAATAAGGTTGGAGCTGAATAGTCGTTGTAAGATGGGCCGGGCCAGATTCGGTCA
Organism: Noctua pronuba; assembly: GCA_905220335.1. Taxonomy (NCBI): domain Eukaryota; kingdom Metazoa; phylum Arthropoda; class Insecta; order Lepidoptera; family Noctuidae; genus Noctua; species Noctua pronuba. Next base: position 9,961,937 of record LR999903.1, on the reverse strand, counting down.
GTGGGTCGTCTTAAAACATTCTAGAATAGGTAAGTTGAGGTTCTTTTTGAAATAAGAATCCATGCCTTGTTGTAAGGTACTAAACGGATATTAGAAATTCAAGAAAACGCACACTAAAATAATAAATTATTTCTTTACGTTGCGTAGGTACCTATTAAATAAAATGGCTGACGGAACGGATTGTTATCGTGGTACCTCGGTACCTTATGTGAGTGCAAGTGCCTTATGTGCAAGTAACTTGAGTTGGGCAACTATGCTTTATATTAATACATTGGAGAATTAAATAGGTAACATACAATTATCGGTAGCGTCTCGCTTTGTAGACTTCTGTGACACTGCATTGCACACTTGTAGCTGTCCGTTGATGACTGTTGACCTACCTAATACCTATATAAAGTTCAATTATGCAGATCGACACGATTCATTGTATAAAAACATTTTATCAAGCTCATGTTACTATTTCTCATCTAAACATAGGAAAACAATACATGCACGCATAAACAGAAAAGCATAGCACCACATAAACAGTATCATGTCTAAATTCATATAATAGAATTGTTGCCCTAGATTACATCGACATTTTTAGCCGACTGCGGAGAAGCCCAAAAAGAAGAGTAATTTGTTTTTTTTTGTTTTTGTTTTATTTAGGTATGTCCGTTTACTCCTAAGCCGGATGGACCGATTTCTATAAATTATACGTCAGTATAAATCAAAAAATTCTAGTGAGGGGTTCAGAATGATGTATTGACTATGAGATACGCGTGATAAGTTGTGCGTCGGTGTCCCTTCCACCCTGTATATTCAAATGGGTCTCTCCTGCCTCCAACTTTTAGTTTCTGTCTATCAAGATTTTTTGAAAGTTATCTATAATTGAAGTTTTGCATACATCAGTAGACAGATATAATTTCATAAACAAATGCAATTTTGCTAAGACAAGAAATGGCGATTCTCTATTTTCTACCTACCCCCATGGGAAAACGCGTGAGTTGATGTAAGTTTAAAAGGAACGACAACTTACAAGCGTAAAGTTTTAGGTCAAGCTGTAACCTTTTTAACTGATGGATAAACTAGGTAGGTACCTATATGTATACAGGTTTGTGTCAGAGTATTGATTATTCTGTAAAGGTATATTTTTATGATGTAGCATTAATGACAGATGCTTCATCACACCTAAACAATAAAATATTAGAGACGGAATTAAGTAGGCTAGGTAATTATTTTCCTATGGGTTTTTGTGTTATTAGATAATATATATAATTTGTTTTACTAGTTTAGTAGATTTTAAAAAATCGGTAACACTTATATTGCCAGCAAACATACTAAATATTAACTATATGTTTTTTTTCAATTCATTGTTTCTTTATACTACCTACATAATACGAAATCACGCCTGCAGTCGCCGAAGGGTTAAGCAGATTTGTACGAATACTAGACCCACATTTCGCCAGTTACTTTTAAGTCCCTTCCCAAACCTAACCCCTACATAATAGCCTCCTGCTTTAGCTCCATAACATCACGCCTGTTATCCAAAAGGATAGGCAGAAGTATATTAATACACTCACATTTCGTGTTTGGTCAGTTATAATGTAAGTCTCATGCAACAACCGAGCACAAAATATTTAGACAGGTTGTTACGTGAGTTCCTCTTTGACTATTAAATCTTTTTCTTTAGTTAATCAGTATATATACCAACCGCGTAATTATCATGTTTTAAAAATGTTCGGTTTGGTCTATACCTACATGTATTCAGAATAATTTAAAAAAAGTTGCTAGTTTACTACGGTGGTCATTACTACGGAACCCTACTTTCCCAACACTAGACACACTTGGCAAGTTTAAAAACTTCTTTGGTAATCAGCTGTTTACTACTGACCTGTTTTTTCTAATATTAAATCTGATAACACTGTTCTAAACTGTCATGTCATTGTCAAAATTATAACCTCAATTCAATCCAACTCAATCTTCAATGTTTTGTGATTTGTGTCCGTGTGTCGACTGTGTCGGCGGTTTTGTGTAATTTTGTCTTGCGATTTGTCAATTAGAATTAAGCTATGTTAAAAACATTTCGTGGAGTCTGTGCAGCCAATGCTCAGTTACATCAGATAAGATGTGCACATAGGATAAGAGGCAAAGCTCCTATTTTCTGTCGCACAATAAAGGAACGTCTGGATGAACTGAATTATAAAGATGAAATATATACAACCAGAGTTGATATCGGTCTGCCCCGTACAAAGTAAGTATAACTAAAAACAACGTTTTTCATTAATTGATTAAAATCCTATCACTAGGTTTCCCCATGTAGCCGATACAAAATTATATTTAATGAACTTCGATTTGTAAATTTGTACAAAATTAGGTACAGAACCTGTGCAAGGTCTATGTCTCCATATACCAAGTATTGCAATGCTAGTCAAGAACATAACTAAATAATTTTGTCTTAGCATTTGTGGGATTAATTTGTTACTTGACAATAATAATTATTACACTGCCTCGTCGGTCAAGTGGTCGCAAGCGCGACTACTGATCATGAGGTCCTGGGTTCGATTCGCGGGTCGGCAAGTGTTATTGGATTTTCCATCAAAAATTTCTCAGTAGCAGCCAGGGGGTCTGGATTTGTGTCCCGTTGATGCATGGGACTTAAACATAACTGGCAAAATGTGGGTGTACTTTTAGGTACACCTCCGCCTAACCCTACGGGCATTACAGGGATAATGTTAAGTTAATTATAAATACTTAATCTGTTTTAGAAAATCATCAGATGGCAGCCGTATCTCAAGACTGGAACATCTTAAAAACATAAAAGCAGATAAGAATATAGAACAGCTGGCACGTAATCATAAGTTAGAAATTGACTTGAATGAAGTTAAATCAGAATGGCTTAAAACTTTAGGTCCCCAGCATAAAAAGCAAACTGCTGATCACTATGGCATATTTGAACACTTATATGGAGAAGGGTACTTTATTCCATATTTGAATTTGGAAGTGTTGTATGATTTGAAGAATGGCACATATCACCCAGTTTATACTGGAAATGACATAAAGCCAGCAGAAGCTCTTGAATATCCTATTGTTAATTATGAATCTGATGCAGATACATTATGGACTCTAGCACTTACAAGTTTGGATGGACATTTAACAGAGAGTGATAAGGAGTATGTACACTGGCTTGTTGCTAATATTCCTGGAAACTCTATTGAGAGAGGAGATACCATTGTGGAGTATTTGCAACCTATCCCATTAAAGGGTACTGGATATCACAGATATGCCTTTGTTCTTTACAAGCAAGATGGAAAAGTATCTTATGATGTGTCAAAAGGTAGTATTTTTTGTAAGAGATAATAATCTACAGTATTATTTAGATTACCTCATATAAATGTGATTATTTTCAGTAACTTCATCATCCCCTCTGGAAGATAGAACATTTGTGACAAGAGAATGGTACCAGAAGTACCAAGACAACATCACTCCTGCAGGACTAGCATTTTACCAAACCAACTGGGACCACTCAGTAAGAGATTTCTTCCATCAAGTACTGCAAAGCAAGGAGCCAGGTAAATAGCAGAGCAATGTAGTTTTATGTATCCTCCTATCTTTAAAGAGGTTTCCTGTTTATAAGATTAATCTCCTTTTTTATAAGCTTTTATTTAACTTGCCTTGTTAGAACTGAATTTCAAACCATTCCCCCCAACCGACTGAGCTGACATTTGGAGACACCTTTGGTTCTGGTGACAATACATTTTTATGACCAACATGACTTGATCCTGCAGCCAGGATTGCCTCCTCACAAGAGAACTCCTCAATGGTTAAAAGCACAGACACGAAACTTTGTATATGCATTCAATGTTGATGGTTAAACTAATTTTATTCTTTTCATTTTAATTTTTTTTTAATTTATTTCAGTTTATGAGTATGACTTCCCTAAGCCCTACTTGAGACCTCAAGAATGGTTCCCCCGAAGAAAACCTTTCAATCTTTACATGGACAAGTACAGAGATCCAAAGGAGATCAATAAAGAGTATTTATTGCGCAAATTGAAGAACGAAGACCCCTTCAAGGCACCTCCACCACCACTCAAGTTCCCCAACGCCCAACCTTTACCTAAGAATATGCCATCATGGTTGAAACTACATGAGCAGAAGATTAGGTTGGGTTGGGGCAGAGTAAATGATGTTTAGATTTAATAAATAAAGTTTTAGGTAGTTCAGATACTGTTGTATTTATATTTAAAAGAAGAAAACTCCTCAATGTTCCTCTACGCCATATTGGATTTGTCTCACTCTGTATTTAAGAGTTGTATTCATGATGAGTGGAAACAATGGATGAGAGCTACAAATGTGAGAAATCACCGGGCGGTTCTTGCTACCTGCCCGACGACGCGACGTGACGAGACTCCCAGAGTTAACGAAGTATCATCGATTTGTATTTCCTGATGGGGTACGCCTCTCGGGCAAATCACGTATTAATGCGCACTACGTGGGTTTGGTATAAGTATTCTACTCTTTGCTCGTTGCCACGAACACGAGCGGGCCGCAGAAGCGAATTTTGGTCTAATCCAGTTTTGTTCAAGTGCTGGTCACGCAACAAGTCCTGGCCTTGGACTCTGTGAAGTTTGAGAAATCTTTCCTTTTCTCAATGTTTTGGTCTTCAGTCTTTGAAAATTATAAAATTAGGAAATAATATTAATAAAACACGGGTTGCGTAACGTACTTTTATTAAACATTAAAAATAAAATTAACTTTCTTAAATCAGACAGTTTTTATACATAGTGCAACAAATTTGGTTTTCCTCTGAACTTTTTATCGAAATTATATAACTAGTAAAACCTATGCAGTCTATATCAAGTTTGCTTTTCAATTTTGATAATGAGTTGAGCAGAAACCCTTATCTTAGATGTATAGAAAAAGCAATTTAATAAAATAAATTCCATGTTACAATCGCATTTAAATTATAAAAAAATAAAACACATACGTGTTTTGATTCATTACAACTAAGACTGCAATTCCTATTTGCCTTCAACCTTAAGAAGATAATTAAAACAATTATACAATTTTGGTTCTGAAAATATATGGCAAAAAATAGAAAACTAAATAAGTAAAATAATCATAATACGTAGTTACAATAAATGCAATAAAAGTGAAAAGCATGGATTTAATCATTTAGTTGGATGATTCTCAAAAATGTGCTTGTAGCTAATGAAACAGTTTATTAGGAGAACTTCCCAGATTGTTATCAAGTTAACATGTTTTAATATTGTGATATCTGAATATAATATTTTGCAGGAACCTCATAGCAACAAGTAGCAAGCACCTTAATTTGCACTATTATGGTGTTAAATGTAAAATACACATTGCACAAGTGGACATTTTTATCAAGTACAATTTTATTAAATTAATGCTTGAAATATACACATATGGGTTCGTGTTGTAAATTATTATAATACCCACTCCATATTATACATGAGTTATATTTTATATACCTAGTGAACTTGCAACTCTAATTACTAATTTGATACCAAATATTGCATAAGAATCGTGCGATCTAGTCAAGACCAACGTCGTCGTCCGTGGGAGCTTTAGGGCCCCCTGCTCCGCCACCGGGTGCAGCGCCGCCGAAACCTGTGAACATTGTTAATAGATTATAGTACAGGTGATATCAAAGTTACATGTTTTACCTCTGATAGCAGCAACCTTATTGTAACGAGTATAAAGCTCACTGTGCTTTTGATAGACTCTTCAATGGTAGCAGCCCAAAAGTAATAAACATGATGTCATGTCATAGTGATGCAAAATCAGAGGTAAAATAACAGTGTTAGCGGGAGAGGACATCTGAAAGTGAGTGCGATAAGCGCAACCCAGGCAGCGTGCGCGGGACTGGCGCGGGTCGGGACCGGGTGTAGCGTCGTTGCATTGCGTCATTATTATGACATATTAAGCTGGGTACTCACTTAGCAGTGTAGCATGTAATGTATCAGATACGGTATCAAGTGAGTACGTAGGCACGAGCCCGCTGCGAGCCGATCGCGCGTGGAACGCTGTAAGCTCGCAGTGACCCGACGAGTGGCGGTATCACTGCGAACACAAAGGCGGCTCGCAGTGTGCTCGTGGACGGTGACACGACCGCTTTTGTAGTGAGTACGTAGGCGCGAGCTTCAAACGAACTTACGTATTCATTATGGAGTGGACTGAAGAAAAGAATCTAATTGTGGTTTACCAAAATACTCCAGTATTGTGGGACCCTAAAGATTTTAGACCCAAAAGAAGAGGCTTTTATAATTATCTAAAATATTGTACGTGAATATGAACCCAGCACTAGCCACCATTTGAGACATATTGTCGGCGTGACGTCGTCGCGAGCACTGCGGATCCGGCAGCTCGTAGCTAGATACGCGGTGGACCGTGGACGACCCGTTCCCACTTGCAGGTTGATACAGTATCTGATACGTTACATGCAACACTGCTAAGTGAGTACCCAGCTATAGGCAGTCACACCGCAGAGCATGATATAGTACTGAGTCACACTCAGGGATGTTTGTCATTGAGACATCGATTTTTCTCTTTTCAATCTTAATCGATTTAGAAAAGCACGATTTTAGTGGAAAAATCAACTATTTCCGTTATGAAAAACTTCATGCTTGCACTTTTAAAACCCTTGAAATTGTTAACACCTTCGTCCTTTCCCGTGCTCTTCTTTCTAATTTAATTTCTAATAAAAAGAAATAATATTAATTCGTCCATGTCCGAGTCCACCGACATCTCAATACAGTTATGTTTGGAAAACAACCGTTGTCGCTTTCTAGTCGAGTACGCCCAAACCGCGTCCGTCCCGCGCCCGCGTTGTGTGTGAAGGCCATGAATAGCGCTTCTGACGCGACGGGCCCGACCCGAGAGGCGCCCGCTTTCTGTGTTATTTGGGCTTAAGTGTGTAGTAATTAGAATAGAAAGGATCATCAATCACAACAAAAAAAATAACAACAGACAGCTTTATAAGTTAATAGCTCACATCTTTCACTGTAATGAAGCAGCAAAACTTCATCTGTGTAAGACAAGACTTGTATTCCACAATGTAAATTGTTTGCATGAAAAACCATAACTTCAAATCTTATAAATAAGTACCTGGAAAGCCGCCAGGTCCGCCCTTTCCGAGTTTAGCTTGCAGTTTTTCTATTACTGCCACAATCTTGGGGTTACCCTGATACTTCGCGAAGTTACTTGGGTTGGTCGACACATCTTGGAATGCTGCAGCGATCTCTGGGTCCTAAAGTTGGAAATTTATGTTAATGTTTTTGGTCCCACAATTAATGACTCTGTATGATAAACAGATGCAATACTCTGTAGCCCTTTAAATGACAACATAGGGTCACTTTCATATTTTCCAGGTCCTTGGAGTTTGCGTTACTTGGAGTTGAAACAATAAAAAATGTGACAGATGGACAAGAAATTGTGATTATAAATGTTCCGTTTGCCCTTTTTTAAATACCTGGAATGCCGACATGATTTCCTGGTCAAATAGCAGGTTGCTGAAGTCCTGGGGGTTGAGTCCGGCGGGGTAGCCACCGCCGCCCGCTCCTGGGAAGCCACCTGCGCCGGGGAATCCACCTGCGCCGGGGAAGCCGCCAGCGCCGGCGCCGGCCGGGAAGCCGGGCGGTGCGCGGGCGTTGGCCTCGGCCTGTGCACGGGCCGCGCGGGCCCGAGCCTCTTGAGCCTTGCGGGCTCTGCGCACCTTCTCACGATGCTAGAATGTTTTTTGAGGAATATTTATTTCATGTAAAGATTGATACCACGGGTGAAGCTGCGCGCGGAAACTAATAAATAACTTGTCGGTTCATACATTAATTATTGTTTTTATATTATGTATGTGTAAAAACGATTTCACATCATAATTTTAATCGGCTAAAAATCCTGTTTCGGTCAGACATTACTAAAAAGTATTTATTTGAATACTACCTCTCTTTCTTCCTTCTTGCGTTGAGTGCTGAGCTTATGTTGCCGCAGTTTCTCAGCATTGGGTTTGACCTCGCTTAGCCATTCGTTGGTTTGATCGTCATAATCAATTTTGAGGGATTCACAGAGATCGTGAGATGCCTCTTCAAACTTTCCCAGCAACCTGTTAACAGATTACAAAGTAATACAATGCCAACGAAATTGCATAATGATACATACAATAAATACAAAGATGAAAGAGGGGTACAATGTTAAGAGTCGGGCGGCAATATCGAATGTATATTTTGCTAAGCAGCTGCGATGAATCAGGTGAGGCCGAACAAGTGTGTAGGTAGCCCGCCGAACAGACAGTGGTGATCACAGCATTTTATTATACGCACAAAATGACTGATCCGTGACCTTAACGGAAAGGTATAAAGATAACAAGCATAAATTAACGGTGTGTTTATTACAAAACCAGAAAACTATCCAGTTACCATGCGTCTTTGTGATATTATGAGTATAATTATCTTTATCCAGTTCCTTGCAGTTCAAATATTTTGACAATATGACCAGACACTACACTACACAAACAAAATTTTGGTCTTACGAAAAAACATAGCACTGTGCTATTTTTACACAAAACCAAAAGTATGAGTTATTCCAATTAACATATTTATGCCATCGTAAATCTGTAAAGAGCGTTATTATATCGTACTAATTATTAGTGAATAGTTTTAGAGCAAAATAGCTTGCCCACTTAATTGTTAAAAGTTCTTACATTGAGATTGAGGCTAAACTGACCTATAAGCTCTTCCACGGAATTTATACGCAGCGGCACTGTCGCAGTTCAGTTCTAGAGCGCGCGTGCAATCCTTGATGCAAGCATTCGGTTTGTTCTGCTTCAAATAGATCTGTGGACCACAATTCTTATTCTTTATTGCACACAAAACAACAAAAAATATACATAAAAATTGCAATAACATAGCTTATGTACAAGTGCGAGCTTAACCCAGAATAAAACAATAAGAAATAAACAATACAAATGAAATCGAAAACAGCCCAATATAAGTCAACACTGGTAGCCGCGACTGGTAGTTTTAAGTGAATTTAATTAACAACTTTAATGAATTAAATAAATTAAAATAAACATTAAAGACAATTTAATGTTTTTAGCCTCTTCCAATAATTTAGGATTTACAAAATTACTATCGGTCTAGTGACAGAAGAATATTATCATAGACTTTTTGATAAATATTTAATCAACAACATTAACATACTATACACAATAAAAAAAGTGTCAATAACACATACCTGTCCCCGTTTAGCAAAAAGTAAGGCACTCAGAGGATAGAGTTGTATAGCTTCATTGTACAGTTTGATGGCTTCGTCATACTGCTGCTCGGAGAAAGCCTTCATCGCTTCCGACCTCTTCTCATCAGACTGGTCTCGTTCTTCATCTGTCACTTCTTTTGTTTCATCACCCATTATCTGAGAATCATCCACTTTATCTGCTTCTATGACACCTGTGTACAAAATTATGAAAGGCTGTAATTCTGGACCCATCATAATTCTCTTGCCCTTATCCCAATTCATTTTGGGATTGGCTAAGAATGTCTTTCATACTTCTCTATTACTCTTCATCTCATCAGACCTCTATCATGTTAAAAATAGAAGGTAGGAGGAATAAAGGGCAGACAACATTACTGAGGAGAGCATATAAAGGGTGCGTAAAAAATCGTGGATCAAACGAAACAGGACGATAGTTCGAGTTATTAGGGTAATTTTTTGATAGTATTTTTTTTTACAGTAATGTTCTAAAGTTACGAATATTTTTTCGTGAGACTCAAAAAATATTGAAAAAAGTACCAATGCTCATAAATCATTGTACCAACTGTCATAAAAGCACTTTTGTAGTGATGATAAATTTCCTAGAAGCAAGTAAACACCATTTATTGTTTTAAAATAGGTACCCATTATACCTAAATTGCCTATTTATTACAAATTTCGGTATTTTCTTAAAAAACACACAAATAGTCATAACTTTTAAGAAGATCAAGTTAAGACTCTGCCACAGACATATTTTTTACTGCAAATAACCCCAACTATCGACCTGTTCTGTTTGAACCACGATTTTTTACCCACCCTGTAGATGGTAGTAAGCAGTATACCTGGCTATGGTTCGTAGATTAAATATTTGGGAACATTAAGAATCCTGCTAAAAATCAAGCTTTGACAGTCTTAATGTCATTTCTTCTCTCTAAAGCAACCTTTTATTGCTTTCTCAATATCTGTCAACTTCAAAATATTTTTATTATCAAACTATAACAAAGTTTCTTTAAACAATTTATTAAATGTCTCAAACATTAATCATTTGTTTGCTTTGTTATGTGCTATCATGATCTTCATAATAACAGTAGTTGTTCTGTTTTTATAAATAACTTATTTATCTTGTCCCACATACAAACATATTTATTTAACACTCTGTTAATGTACTGTTACAACTTCTTATACCTATGCATTAAAATTATGCATAATTATGTATATATACAAGTAATAAAGTGTTTATGATACTTATTGAAAATCCCAATCGTAAGCTCCATCAGTTTCCCTGAAATACTCTGAAATAAATTGAAACAGTTTATGAGGTCCTGGTTTCGATTCCTGGGTTGTACTAAACCAGGAATTTCTCAGTAGCAGCCTAACATTTGAATTAGTTACATGGGACTTAAGCTGTCTGCACCCCGAAGCCGCCGGAACGAACCCGGCGGCCTGATTTTAATTGTGAACACTGCATGCCGCGACTGTCATGCCGCCGGGAAAATTGTACAGCTCGCAACTTCTAACCCGCCGGGTTCGTGTCGGTATGTAGACAGCTTTAAACATTACTAACAAAAAGTAGATGTACTCTAATGTACACTTCTGCCTAACCCTTATGAGATAAAAGAGTGGTGTTGTTTTGTCAAAATCAGCCATTTTCCCTTGATTTGGCTATCCCAAAATAATAACCAGTGATCGGAGTAGGTAGATTGAACTGGGGTCATTGATCCGAAACGTATATATTACTATGGACATTCCTGCGGAATTGGTGGATTATTGGTGTGTTTGTTTTTATTATTCAACAGATAAATAATGAATTAATTTAGTTTAGCCTTTAAATTTTGAATTGAGTAGTAATAATTATCACTACCAACATTAACAATATTTAATTGAATCTGGAAATACCGGAATTACTTTCCGGAAAAATGGCTTATCCATGTTATTCTTTCTGTGTGCATTTATGATACAAGTACCAAAAATCAATCTACCTACTCCGATCACTGATAATAACGCTATCAAGACGAAATACGACATAAACTTTGTTTCAAGTGCAAACTAATCAATACCTATTAGTGCCATTTGAGGGTTCCAGAGCCCTTTATAGACTGTCTTGTCCGTTTTTTTCAAAGCGCGTATTTAGTTTTGATGTTGAGTGTAAAATTGATATAAGAATGAGGTTTAATAAATAACGCTATGGAACCCTTTGTGCGCGAGTATGCCTCGCTCCTGGCAAGTTTTTTCTTTTATTTCAAGAATTTATTGTCCACCCGGCTACTATATAAAAATAAGAAATCAGCTCTCAAAGTGGTACTGATGGCGAAGTTTGTAAATTTGATGGGTTAGATCTCGGAAACAGGATGATTTAGAAAATTTAGATTCATTTACAGGTTTAATTAACAAGATGTGGCAACTATCTCGAAAATTAAAATAAAATGGCAGAAGTTAGGCAGACCAAATAATTCAAAGCAGTAGTATTTGCTCTCCTTCTCCCTTTAATCTATCCAAAGCTTGCCTCGACTAAGTTGCTAAAAGCTATAAATTTCTACCTTTTAATTTGTGTGGTGTTCATAATCCATACTAATATTATAAATGCGAAAGTATGTTTGTTTGTTACCTTTTCACACCTAAACCACTGAACCGATCATCCTGAAATTTGACATTGACAAAAACGGACATAGGGTACCCTTCATCCCGAAAAAAAATACTGTTCCCGAGGAAGACAACAATAACGTCCTTATGATAATAGATGGCGCCTCATATCTTTCGAATCATGAATTAATTATATTATTACAAGCAGAGTACAACCCGAATTGATTGTCAAATTCTAAATTAACACAAGCAAAGCCGCGGGCAAAAGCTTGCAAAGAAATATTTTATTCCAAAATTGGAAAACCTTGCAAAAACTTAAATTGTCGGTGTCTCAAGACTTACCTTCCAAATTCAGCTCCACATCACAATCTTCAGAAGATTCCTCTCCTGATGATGTTGGAGTAGTATCTTCAGAATTATTTGATGCATGGCTGAAACTTCAATATTTCTTAGTAAACCCATGTAATCTTTGGCTATCATAATATAGTTAACATAATCAGCCTTACTTTTACTTACTACCTAACATTTACATAGCTGAAATACAAGTCATTTCTTGGTGGGAGCGAGTGGGCCATAATCCACTTTGAAGGTGGTTGTTAGATGGCATAACAACAGTGGGACTGTGAAAAAGGCCGGCCACATACACTGTGTGTGATCTGTTAGTTTCAATTTAGAATACGGTTCTCTGAGAGTGCCGTAACTTGTTATAATTTAGTGTTAGTAATTATAATATGCTTTTATCTATCAACAATGTCTTTTGCTTTTTGTTAAGGCATGGTGATCTAAATAATATCAGGCACACCAGTTTTTGTGGAAGAGACAGATGGTCTATAAATAGCTCTAAGACTGTTTACATTTTTTGTGACAGTTTGAGAATGTGTTTGTAGACTTCATTGTGAAACAGCATAGATTTAAAGTGAGCTTATTACTTACGTATCACCAGATGGAGTAAAGTTCTTAGCGGTTGGTATTGGGCCCGGAATTGTAACCCCCAAAGCAGACAGGTACTCTTTGAAGAACGCTAATTTTGGGTGATGTATGATCTGCGGCTCTTCCTTGCAAAACTCGACGAATGCCTTCAACTGATTCAGTTGCTCCTCGTTGAATGGACAATTCATTTTTCTTGATTATCACTGCTAGAGCTGCCGGCAAAATGAATAATTAACAACAGTAATGCAGCGTCACGAATTGTCGAATATCGATTAGAATTTGAACTCCGTCAAATAGAAGTAAAAAAATAACGTTGAGACTTGTAAAAAAGCAATAATTTCCTCACTTTCTATTAAAATGAAGAATACGGCACTGCTAAGACCGCATAAAACAAATAAATTGACACTTTGTCGTTGTCCGGGGTCGGGTATGGAATTTTCTCGCTTCTTAGACCACAGACTATATTGCACAGGTCCACACGAAAAAATAATCTAATAACATTTCCCAAGGAACTTATACAGTGTGTTTGGCTACCGGTTTCCGATACTCTAAGGGCATAATTATATACTCATTTCTATAGACAAATACATACACGTTTATAAATATTTAACCCCACACGCCGCGAATGGCAGCCATTTTATTTTTTTTATCGGTTGATCTAGGTCTAGGGTATTTTCAATGAAATGCTAATATCTTTGAATTTAAGAGACAGAGACGTGAAAATAATGTCAAAAAATTACGTTCGTTTGGCTTTCCCCAGGTGGGGTTCTGGAGATCAGATAGCCAGACGGTTCATGTAAAATACTGGTATTCAGCTGCAGTTAGATTGGCACCCGACCCCAACATAGTTGGGAAAAGGCAAGACAGCTTAGGTCTATGGACCTTTGGAGCTAGCATTGGTTTTTTTGGTAAAAAAAGAACCCTCCACTATGCATGTTGCGACGCGCGCTTGGCCGATTTTGCCACCAATGTATCAGGTAACTTTCAAAGTCATGAAAGTTACAGAGACATCTCCCATTTACCGAAGTAAACGCTTGTTCCGAGGTTAACCAGTGGGTAAAAGACTCGCATTCGAATAGGGCAGCAGTTCGTGTTGCATTGCCGTCATAGATGGCGTTGTCTGTCTCTTTGGGACTGGGCACCAGCTACTTTCGCGGGTAACCTACCTAAGTAGGTATAATACCGATTATAACTTCATAAAGTTAAAAGCACACGAGTACCTATGTACAGACGCCAGCACATCAAGATCCGAAACTGTCAAATTTGGAAATTAATAATCACAGAGAGAAGCTAAATCATCATTTTATGTGGGAGCCTCGTTACAAAAGGAGTCTTACAGTAATGGACGCACGACTTAGTTTACTTAGGGTTGAATCACATCTATTCCGTGCTGTCAGAATATGTGGTTCAAACATTATACTAAGTCGTGCGTCCACTACATCAGGTAGGTAGGGGGTACCTGGACATGGGCTTCAGCATACAGGCACATGCTCGGTCCTGCGCCTTCCATATCCAGACTGCTATAGGTCCCCCTTCTTTTGAGTTATTAGTTTTAGCCTTTATTATTCTATCCGGTAAAATAATGAACGGGCTTCAATTTCTCGTATTTTCAACTGATACTGATACTGCTAGCCTGTGTCATCCCACTGCTGGGCAAAGGCCTCTCTCCATGATTTCCAAATTCTTCGATCCAGAACCAGTGTGGACCACTGGTCGTTAGTTTTGTCCAGCTCGTCCCGCCATCTCTTGCGAGGTCTACCGCGTCGCCTTCTGGCTGTGTCAGGGCTCCACATCGTGGTTATTTTGGCCCACAGCTCGTCGGGCATGCGGCACACATGGCCAGCCCAGTCCCACTTTGGCTTAGCAGCTTTTTGAGCAACGTCAGTAATTTGTGTTTTGGAGCGCAGTGTGGTGTTGCGTACATGGTCTGTAAGTTTGACGCCTAGGATACTGCGCTCCATTGCACGTTGGCAAACCTTGAGCTTGGACTTTTGAATGTTTGTCAAAGACCAAGACCAACGTATTTTAAAATCCTTCAATATTTGAGATATTTACCATAAAATTAATAATCTAACGTAAAAAGTGTCAGCAGGCACCTCGCCTTTACATCGCTACAGTAAAAATAGAAAACATCATAAAATAAAAAAAAAACATTAGAATGGTAATTGGCTCCTGTGTTAGTGCGACCTCTTTTATTTTTCGACACGTCCGGGGGTCGCGTCGGGAAGCTCTCGTCTTTTATGCCACATAGCTTTTTAATGAATGGTATTATTAGGGTACATTTTCCCGGTTGTTGGGCACTGCTATAATTAACACCGCCAGATTTATTTGTAGGTACGCTGTATTGGATTGTATAATTTATACAGTTCGGGTGCCTAAATTTTTACCGAATAGGGAGGAAGGTTATGTAGGTTCCTCCTGGATCTCCTGGTCTAATCTTCTATTACCTACTTAAATCAACAGATTTCTTGTCTCTATAATATGTGAGATATACATAGTGTGGCTATCTAAAGGTGGATCTTCAACGGGAGAAGACGATCAGTATCAACGAAGACAACTACCTACCTACCTATAGAATAGATGTAGGTAAGTATGACAGGTATAGTAAATACCGTGGTAAAATGTGTTAACCAGCTTATAAAAAATAGTAGCGGAGCTAACCACTGGATGGGACATCATCAATTAACCCCCCCCCCCCCGCTCTGCGTGGAGTGGGAGGGAGTGTCAGACTTTTACTGACTAAAACCCGTCCATGTTCCTTCTTTGCCCTTTGTGTTTCAGGGCCGCGGTATCTCTTTCGAACAGTCCCGCAGCCCATAATGCACCCCTAAAGGTAAATAAAACGTTGAGCAGGTACCCATCTACCTACACATCTTAAAAGCTGCCTACAGCTTGCACTTTAGCAGCCTGTTTAGCCAGAGATAGATTGCACCACATTTACTGATAAGCTTATTCAAATACCCCAATGGCAAATATAGTTTAGTTCCTGACATTCCTACGACTGAAATGATGGCAATAATCCCCGGGAAATTTTTGTTAATGTGAGGAATTTCCGTCTATCATCAATTAACTTATAGGTACGTAGGTATTAATGACTAATGATTAGCATTGATTCTTTGTCTATTATAAAACAACAGTTGCCCAGATAATGATTGTTTCGATTTAAGTAATTATTTAGTTTGGTATCATTCACCATAACGGACACAGTGTAAATAACATAAAAGTTGTTCCCGCGAAGATTACTATTTGTGCTGAGTTTATATATTTTTTAGGAGGTGTAATAACAAAATAAATAATTTAAAATGATGGATAAAATTAATTTACAATGTTACTTAGTCCTGAGTAAGTAAAAATTAAATTATTATTTAATTGGTGATGTTTGTTTTACAGAAATCTTACTAATGTTATAAAGAGGAAAGATTTGTATTTTTGTGTGTGTGTATGTTTGTAATGAATAAACTCAAAAACTACTGTGCCGATTTCAAAAAATTTTTCACCATGAGAAAGCTACATTATCCCTGAGTAACATAGGCTATATTGTATCCCAAAATGTTTAAAAAATAAATGTCCATCCGTGCGAAGCCGGGACGGGCTGCTAGTATTTAATAAACATAATGTATCAGACGGGGGGCGGGACTCAAATGTATGTGATAGCAGTTTTTTGTTTCGAGATCATTATGTTGGTCCCATGGAGAAAGTTGTTCAGTTTGATGGCACATCCTTAAATGTGACCGCATCTTTCTGATACCTGCTTTATTTATTTTTGATCATGAAAGTAATATTGACATTTTTCTTTCAGTATTTATCAAATTACTTGGAGCACAAGAAGTTCCCAACACAAGTAGTAATCAAGGCAGTTCCCCAAGTTCGCTACAGCCGAGATTTTCCGATCTCGGCGGCGCCATGGGATTCCCAAACTTTGGCTCGGGAAGATTCGGAAATCCGACAAGTAATTATCCAACGAATTCCTTTTTCCCTTTCGGAAATCAGGTAAAGTTTATTTATTAAAGTATTTAATTAATTACCTTAGCGCTACCTTAGTTTTTTTATCGTAGCGCATTGTCTAATGTATAACTTATAAGTTAATTTTTAAAGAGAAGTGGTTAGATTTCATTTGATAAAGAAAAAAATTATTACCCATTTTATATTATTAATAACGATATATGTACCTATCTCCTTTCAGAATAACAACATGCAACGGCCTCAACAGGGGTCTGGTTTGGGTTACCAAAGTCAAGGCAATTTAGAAAATAGTCCTCAAGGTTACCCTAATCAGCAAGGTAACCCTAACCTGCAAGGTTACCCTAACCAGCAAGGTTACCCTAACCAGCAAGGTTACCCTAACCAGCAAGGTAACCCTAACCAGCAGGGTTACCCTAACCAGCAAGGTTACCCTAACCAGCAAGGTTACCCTAACCAGCAAGGTAACCCTAACCTGCAAGGTTACCCTAACCAGCAAGGTTACCCTAACCAGCAAGGTAACCCTAACCTGCAAGGTTACCCTAACCAGCAAGTTTACCCTAACCAGCAAGGTTATCCAAATCAACAAGATTATTCAAATCAACAAGGTTATCCGTATCAGGGGGACAGCATGAATCCGAGTCCAAACTATCAACGGCCTCAATACCCTAATCAAAACATCCAGAACAGGCCGGTTCAAGGAGGCTTCCCAAACCAAAACGCTTTCCCGTACCAAGGAGACAGCAGTAACCGATACCCGAATTATCAACGACCACCATATCCCAATAGACCAGACGATGCCTCAATAATGTATCCAGATGAAATCGGCAGACCCTATCAAAATGGAGGATTGCCATCAAGCCAGGGCAGTCCTGGACAATCGTTCCAGTACCCTCCACAAGATAACCAATATCCTTCTCAGGGAAGTGTTCAAGGCTACGGTAATCCAAATGAAATGAACCCAAACTTTCGGCCTGATGATTTAGGCAATTTGCCTGATACAAATATACACTTTCCTGATGAACCATATCCAAATCAGCTCAACCAATATTACCCACAAAACAATCAAAATTTTAGACCTGTTCAGGGACAACCTGGCAATTTTCCAAATAATTATTATCCATCAAATAACTATCCTAATACCAACACACAGTTTCCAACGAATTACCCGGGTGGTGTAGACCCATCAGCAATTCAGTATCCCAATCCAGGTATATCGAATCCAGGAGGAACAGAAAACGTTTTGCCAGGTCCATCAATGAATCAAGGTTTTAGTAATGCGTTTCAAAATCAGTCTCCAGCCAGCCAATTACCGACACTGACTGATGATCAAGGAAACATCCCAAACGATAATGACCCAGCGGCCATTTTGGGAAAACCGGTGATTGTGCCACCAGCAACCATATCGCCGGGACAAGCTCTGCTTGATGACAGGTAAATTGATATCATCATTAATTCGTAATTAATAATTGCATCAAGTTGCATATTGATATTAACAAGTTACAAAATAACAATAAGTAAATACCTAATTAATTACAAATTTATCGTTGATGGACAATATTTAATACAGAGCTTTTTCTTTTATTTTCAGTACCGAGGTGACAGCAACTCAAAAGAAATGTGTCCAAGACTGCCCGACCACGTCACAATATGACCCGGTGTGTGGTACGGATAATGTGACATACATAAATGCAGGAAAATTTACTTGTGCCCAAAACTGTGGTATAGGTAAGGGTGCTCACAAAAATTATAATATTTTTAAATTATGATAATAATATTCATTAACGGTATAACAGACACACCTTTGTGAATGTTATATATGGTATTCAGGGGCGTAGCTATCGCTGTATCAGCCGTATCAATCGTACGGGGGCCCCGAGTAACAAGGGCCCCTGATGAGGAAAAAAATCTTCTCACAACTTAAAAAACGAAAATATAACTAAAGATAAGAAAATAATAATAATATAGATAAGTTTGTCTTTAAAACGAAAATTAATAATAACTTTAGTAGAACAAATGACAGCTAAAGCGATGCAAGTCAGGATGCTATTTTCTCAGTTTTGCAAAAATCATTTGTTTAATTCAAATGTTTTTATATTTTTTTGGGCTTCGCAGCACTTGAGTTCAAAGGGCCCCCAAAAAAATGATACAGAGCTTTACAACAATACATACAAACAGTATAGAAAAACTAAGTTCCCCAGTAGATCTACACTTGACATAGGTAGTAATCAGAGTTAATATATGTAATTTCGTTACAGTCAATCTGGGTAACTTTGGTTCATTCGGGTAACTTTGACAGCGGGACCATGAACTAGTTTTGATTATTTTTTCGCATGAAGCCAACACTATTCATAAGTGTTTATTTCAGATTTGCAATGTTACCCAGATTGATAAAAATAATACTTATTACTACTTTTTTATGCATGGCTCTGTGTGTGTCAAAGTTACCCATTTTATGAAGGTAACTTTGACAGGGCACAGAATTGAGATTTTCTACTATATTGGTATGTTTTATAAACTTTCTGTGAATTTTCTATAGATGGAAAGTAATACGAGAGCACTGATAAAATAAAAAACACTCGAGTGATAGGCGTAAATTTTTTAAATATAGTATAAAATATCGCCCTTATCTGTCAAAGTTACCCAGATTGACTGTAATGTAATAACCACCTAATAAATAATACTTTAAAGTTAAAACTTACCTAAATGGCGTCGCGTTGAAAAACAACACAGTAATTATTCACAGCAGCGCGCACCGTTCGCGCATGAAAGACGTAATGAAAAAAAAAATGTTATGACTATTATTTTACTAACACGTCATATAATGGTTTCGTCATAACCAGTACACAACCAAATATTTAGTTATTTAATGTTTATAAAACCTCTAATTGATGTTAAATGGTTACAAGTTGACATTAATGTAACCACATACAACTATAATGTCTTATAATTGGGCCACTATCGGGTCCCATTAACGTTATAATTAAGTTTATAAGACCACTCTTTTTACGAAAACTTTGGTTATAACCAACGTTTTCGTAAAAAGAGTGGTCTTATTAATTAATAACGTATTAAACGTTTTCATGAACATAATATAACGTATTTTTGTTAGTTGGGTATAGCGTACCATATTCTAAACAGATCCTAACATTTTTTTTGCACCGAAACGGTATTTGTAGACATGGTTTTGTGTTATAAAGGGTGTAACAAGACCCTTAACGAAGCCGAAAGGCATTTGTTCTCCCCGTCATTGCGATATTTTTTTTATTCAAGACCATACCTGAGAACCTTCTAGTTACGGAGATATTGGGGGTCAAAGTTCCAATTTTTAACAAGTTTTTTTTTTTAAATACATCTTTTTAAAGTAAGAACTTTACTTTAAACACCCCGATGACCCCCGTACTATTCAATTCATCCATCAGCACAATGTTTTGAGTACGTTACATTAGAGTTTTACCGTAACACGTGATTTTTCACCCCAAAAAAAATGTCGTTTCCCAGCAACAATTTTTGCGTAAAGTTACTTAGTTTGATGTACAGAATGCTTGGTTGACGGTTTCGTGAAGGGTCCGTTTACACCCTGTATAGTACAAATAAGTAATTGATTAATTTTTTTACATTTTCCAGCGGTACACCTTCAAAGGAAAGGCAGGTGTTCTGGAGACATTGTGCCGAATAATTTGGACCAATAATTAAAAAGAAGGATTAAAAGAACATGATTATTGCGCATCTTAATAATAATGATATGCGACGGCATTACTTTCAACTGTAGAGACATACAAAAACTGTATCATCAAAGATTTTTAGAGCTGTATTCAGATCTCGGTCACGTAATAAATAGTTTTTCCACTTGTTCCATTTTTCCTTCAGCGAGGTTTCCCTACTAACATTATGTAATACTTAATGTGAATTCTAGGTCAAATAAGATG
This sequence comes from Noctua pronuba, assembly GCA_905220335.1. Lineage (NCBI taxonomy): Eukaryota > Metazoa > Arthropoda > Insecta > Lepidoptera > Noctuidae > Noctua > Noctua pronuba. The sequence continues at coordinate 9,941,290 of LR999903.1, read as the reverse complement.
AAAGAGAGAGCATTTTTTCGTTGACTGTTTTTGTTTACGCAAGATTTGAATTAAATAGAAAACACGGTTTTTATTAATTGAATCTCATATTACACAGATAATAGGGTTAGGTATGTATGGAATAGCAAATCGGGACCTCTGCTTTGCTGGCACTTACTTTTGTCGTTTTCTATGACAATTTGCATAAGGCTCAATTTCATTGATGCAGTGTTGAATCTCTTCCTTCAATGCACGGCTGGTTGGTATAGACCTTTGACTTCAAATAACTCCATAAAAATAAATCTTGTGATGTAAAATCACATGATCCCATTTCAGATCACCGAAACGAGAGAGTACATGACCAAGAAACGACTGATTGACTTATTTCACGGGCTGAATTTGTCCTCTCGTGTAGTGTAGTGTAGTGTTTTTACTAACCCTAAACGGTCAGCTGTCAATGTGTATTTTTTATTTTGTTGCCAATCCTAGTAATACATAGATATAATCTCATACAAATATAGCTACTTATTTATTACACTGGGTAGGTACACCTGGTTGCGAACCATTGACTACTTAAGCCGGTCTTCTATTTTATTATGTTTCAACACATTGAATTCCCAAAACCCGCCTCCGAATTCATTTATAATAGGGATTTGGTTTGTGGACACTGAAAGGGTTAAGAGCACAGAGGTAGTTTTGAGTTATTGCAATTTTTTTTTTGTATTCGTGCAAAGGAATTCAACCAAACATCATCTAATTCAATTCAATTCAATTCAATTCTATTCCTTTATTTCAATCACCAATTGGATCATATAATAGCATTAGGTACATTAATTAGAAAATCATTAGAAAAATAAGACAAAAACACAACACACTGACACACACTTGAACACATTTATACTGACAAATTAAATTAGAATAGTCAACAAATTAAAATTAGCAATAATCATACAATTATTAGTTACATACTTAAAAATCAAATTCATATACAAAAAATACTCATATAAATTTTTTTTTTTTTTTTTTTTTATTGTCATTAAAATTTTCAATATAACAAAATGGAAAAGAGGGACAGATAATTAGATATTATAATAATTACCAAAATGTGTTACGATTATAAAAGTGACGAGTTGTTTACCAGACATTGGGAATAAATAGACATTATTTCAGTGTGCATTATTGAGATTTGAGTAAGCAAGTAGTATTTGTAGATACCCAGTTTACGGATTGAATTTGCATTGACAACAAGAGTATGCTTGGTTGTCTATATGGCACTTTACGTCTTTCGAAACTTGTTCACGTAGCTAAAACATTGTTATTGTTTTCGTCATACTTTTTGGGATTCTATTATTTATTTATTACTAGTATATTTGGTGTATTATTAGTAAGTACCTATATAAACGAAAAACCCGTCACTGTATCGTGCAGTTTTTACGATTAAACAAGACATCGAGATTTTTTTGGAGGTTTTAAGTTAAATACGAGTGTTGTACATACAATTAATTCTAAATAGTGGTGAAAAGCAAATCAAAAATCGAGCACCCAAACGAAAGAACAGGCAGACACGAAAAGCAACTTGATTTCACATAACTCATACAAAATCTAACAATAGGCTTTCACATTTCTATTGAAACAGTACCCTTGTGGAATAGATTGGGCTGAGTATGGTTTATACAGACGTCGTTCATATCACGAACCTATGATTGCAAAGCGAAGTTATCGGTTTTACCGTAATGAAATCCGTCTGCTTCTCTGAATTCCTACCGCCATTTTCTGTGAATGAAGATATGCCTTTATGTTGAGATAGATAGATAGATAAACCATTTATTCAGTGCACTCAAAATACAGTACAACACACAGAAGTACAATTAAATGATTGATGTTTAAGTACACGTGACGTGTTCAATGTTTTTATTTGTATTACATCAAATAAAGTATTTTTTGTATTACAGTAAAATACTGGTATTCAGCTGCATCCGGTTAGACTGGCAGCCGACCTCAACAATTTGGGAAAACGCTAGTCAGGTGATGAGTTAATTAAAACACCTAAAGGATTAAAATACAAAGGTGTCAATTTGCTATCATCGCATGTCATAGTTCCCATTTTTAAGCTGTATTTCCCAGAAATGACTGCAAAGTAACCGAGCAAAGTATTGATATAGTTTATCGTAGTATTCGGTGGAATTTTCGGCGTTTCGACCAAGTGCCTTTGTGAAAGTAAAACAAGTCGGCTTCGAAGCCACAAAGCTCCAATACCTAGCCGGTAGTCGGGGGCACGTTCCCAAACCATTGTCGGAAATCCGCTCACTTGTAGTAAATCGGAACTGTCGTTAAGCTTATCGGTTACATACTCGTTTACTTCAATGACGTCACGAGCTTGTAACGAGCCAACTTCAACGATAACAGATAATAATATATGTTGACTATTTAATTCAAATTATGTTACGGAGGTACCCTCATTTTGTTTTCCTATGAAAACGGAACTGTTTCCGTCTATACCGTCAATTTTGCGTCACGCGATGAATATCTACATTCTACGAGCTTTTCATGGCTTTATTTATGTATGGCACTGAATTGAATATTACGACGCACAAAGCTCCTGGCCGGAGGTCTGTATGAGGGCATTGTTTATAAACAAAAGAATGATTATCGTCCATTGATGAGTAGGGATAAAAACACATATAAAACGCGTGATTATGGGGTAGTAATAAAGACATCCTATAGCTTGGTGTAAAAAATATAGGACAGAAAGTGGGTAGCTTCGATTAAGATTATGTGGTATTATGCCCACGGCTTCGCTCGTGTGGATTTCGGTAACTGTTCCACGGGATCGTACTACTGGAATAAAAAGTATCCTACGTGTTACCTAATCCAGGTTGTTCAGCAGTTTTTTCATGAAAGAGTAACAAACATTAAACTTTCCATCCATCCATCCTCACGAAGTTTCGCATTTATAATAGTAAAGAATAGTAATACCTAAAGTATTTCGTAGAATTTTTATAGTACAGACAGAATATGTAGAGTATTGTGAATGGTATACTTCTAATTTTAGTTCCATGTCACACTATAAACACGAGGAATATATATTAAACCTTCAAGAATAAAGAACCTTCAAAATATAACAGTGCCACTTTCTTGAGAAATCTAAAAACATTACAATAAAATCCTAATACAACTTATGTAAAGACAAGTTCAATAAATGGAGACACTTGTCTCCCTTTGATTATAAAAAGGTGAAGAGAGGTGCTAAGGCTAAGGGGTAAAAATGTGGAGTGTCGAGCGAAAAGGGTATGCCAAGGAAATTGTGTAAAAGCACCCTTGAGTGAATCTTGTCGTCGGAGTGCGTTTATATTGTCATGCGGCGAACATGGGCACCGGTCGTTTATTAGATTACCAGGATATATGGTGCACTCTGTCTGCTGCAAGAGATTCGTGCCTAGCATATGATATTTCCAGCCTATATGAAGATTGAAGTGGCACTACTAAAGGCTTTTACTGCGCCGTCACCTCTTCAAGCAGGATTTAAAGGGGGGTGAATACGGTTTACTTCGGTGTCTTTGAATTATTAAGCGTGGCATCTTTGCCTTGATGTTACACTTAAGATGCTGTACGATTAGGTATATGTACCTCTCATACACACTTATGTTATGAGGAGGAAAGCTGTGTTTATTATGTTCTTATGTATCAGATCCAGTCATCATAGTTCAAATTATGGTTGAAGGAGGTTTAAAATATTTTTATTTGAGGACCTATCCATGAATGTTCTTTAATAAATGGGAATATTTGTTAAGTGAGAGATATAATACATAATTTACTAACAATATACAGACCTACAATTTTAATAAAAATATGCATAAGTATCAAAAGCGGGAGAAAATACAGGGCTTCAAAACATTCGTCGCATTGTTGTCAACAAAAAAAGAGCCCAGAAGGCTGGCAGCATTTATGGGAATTGAATAACATGCCTAACGTAATTTACTAGATCCAGAATAATATCAAACTGCAAAGAAACCTTGAAATAGTAATATTGATAACACATTTGTGTGCAATATTAGACCTGAGTAAAAGTATACTAAAATAAGAAACTCACAAATAAATAAAATTTAGGTGTCTGTTTGTAATATCAAAATAACAGCGTTCTTCTGAATCCATACGAGAATATTACGGCATTTATAGCAAAAACCACATTACACATTATTTTCAATTCTTGTCGGCTAATCTCCGAAGCGGCTGGACCAATTTTGACGGGACTTTTACTAGCAGATAGCTGATGATATAAGGAGTAACTCAGGCTATTTTTATTTTAGGGTTCCGTACAAAAAAATAGAACCCTTGAAAATTGGTAACAAAATCCGATTTAAAAAGGGAAGTAATATTTTTTTAAAAAAATTTCACGCTAACGAAAGTCGCGAGCAACATCTAGTTTAACGTAAAAGGCAGCTATCTAAGACAGGACAGGGTTCCATGGTAACTTCCGTTAATATAGCACATGTAATGTATGCAAATAGTTCTGAGTTTGTCATGGGGTATAAATATCTTGGGCGAAGTCCCGAGGGTGGTACTAATCTGTAACGTTCTAGTAGCCCCCTCGGGCCATCGTTTTGCATGTGCCCATTATTAGTTGGAGATCAGTCGTATGATCGCGATTAAAGCAATTGTCCGTTTAATAGAGGCTAATAGCTCTATGAAGAATATTTGTTGTATAATTTAGTTGTATGAGCAGGTTCCCTTTAACAATAATTTCGTATTGTTATAGTTGTCGTGAACGAGACGCCATCGAAATCTTTTAAAAAATAATTTGTAAAGAGTAAACTGATCTATCAGATTTGTAGTACTAAATATCGAAAACGATTTTTTCGATTATTATTTCGGCTATCGAAAAACATAAATTTAAGTGCTAAGACTACAGCCATCATTACCATCGGCGATTTCTTCCCAATATTCCTCAAAACACAATAAAAGTGCCACAACCAAAGATGCTAATAACCATTCTGTAATACGTACATTGTCAATTTGTTAGCGCGAAGCAATAAAAGACTTCCTTTCCCGTATATCCCTGAATTAAGTAGCTCAATGTTTGCTAACTAAGTCTCGGTAAACACAATTAAATCGGCATCTCGCGTGTGGACGGATTCCGACAGACTTAGATATAATTTTCCGTAGTAAATCCCGGCTTTAAGGAGCCCTTTCAAATTCCCCCGTCCGCCGTAAAGGGAATTTTAACGATAGCAAATTGTCTATTTCGACTTGTCTTATTTTCTACTAAAATAGTAGTCATACGGTGTATTTTTAACCGGTCGCTTGTGTTGCAGCGCCGTTTTCGATTTCCTAGGGGAAAGTGTCTTCATTTAAGATATTATACAGCAGCTTTTCTCTTTTTGTTTCCCTTTTTAATTTGTGTTGTGTTTTTGTTACAAAGCTGAAGTATATTTTTAAAAGTCTTTGTTGTGATGTCTAAATTACGGGCGTAGGAAAATTAATCTGAGAATGTAATGCATTTTTTATGACGGCGGCTTCTTCAGCTATTCATATCAAAGTGCATAATACAGCGGGTCATGAACACCGGTGCTGCTAGATGATGACACCTACTGCTGTTGAAAATATGGTACCTACACATTGCAGGTATGTATCATGAGTAGAGTAGCAGAAAGTAGCTCAAAGTTAAAATTTCAAGCGAATAGAAGCAAAAGTACCTATTTGCCTTATTTTGTTTTTGTTTTTCAACTGCATTGTTTTTTTGTTTACAATTTTATTTTTAATGTTTAACATCCCCTTTAGGTACACACGAGTTCATTTTAAAGTTTCAATACATCGTTTCTCCGATAGATCGAGAGTAAGGAACAGCTCCTTGCTACGGTACAACTCTACGCTAATAGACGCCGCGCTACGTGCGCTACAAGCGTCTACGATAGTGTAGCCGATTACACGATTTGTATTTTTGTGATTTGTATTTTCCGATTCGCATCTGAATTCACATTTCGTACATTTCATGTTTGGATAAAGTATTTTATTTGGACAGAAAGTTTAACTGCCAATATTTACTGCACACAGAACTGCGTTCTGTATCCAGGGCACTCAGTATTCATCCAACAGGGATATGAAATATAATAATATTGATGAGATACCGAGTGATTTTACACTGAAAAGTGTGAATGGGATTGGAGTTAATTAAATTTTATTGTATTCGACCACAAACAGACGAAATTCCGAATCGTAATGTTCCAATTAACAAGTTTATTTTTTGTTTTATCGGAGGGAGAATGGGGTTAGACATTCGGTTGGCCGGTACTGGCTAAATCAGAGTAGGGGGACAGAATCGGGCTAACGAACCGGACCAACCCATTACTTCGGCAGACGGGCGCTGTCATGGCTACAGTAACGTAATAGGTAGCTATACAGCCACCTACTTGCGGGAAAAATGATTTAGAGCCTCCCCGACCCACGGACACGCGAAAGGAAAATGTATTTTTATAAAGGTAAGAACAAATTAGAAAGTAACGGAAGAAGTGCTCATTAATTAATATTAAATTTCGAATATAAAATATAAAATTGTGGTTGTTGTTCACAATGAGTTAGGCGGAGTTTCAATATGATGACTCCTCCGAACATCGTTTGGTATTACGTGTAAAGGCCAGGTAAGGTTGTTAACCTGTTCGTTCTGCGGAATTCTCGGCTGAGAATGGTATACAACCCACTCGGCACTAGTGGGTGTCGTAAAAGATGATTTGTAAATTTACTTAAACAAAATTTTCTTTTGTAAGTATAGTTAACTTGATTGTGGCAAAACCTTCATCCTTTTGAACGCCATTGTCACATGATAAGCAAGCGCGTGCCGTGTACGCCAACGACACAAATATGTGACAAAAAATGCGATGACACTATAACACGAAATAAACAATCAAATAGCTTTGGAGTCCCTATTCTTTTATAGGTATTTGCGGTGAAATTGTAGCTTGGTGTGGAGGGCACGCGCGTGCGTTTATGATCTGGCATTCAAAAGGTTGGTAGCAGTGGTTGTCCCCGAACCATGTGCTAATACAATTTTTTCTAATATTTGTCCACATAGTGCAGATACGTAGTTTATTATTTAAATATGGCGATGACGATGATAGGCGATTCTTCCTATCACAGATAGAAGGTTTCTGTCCCAGCCTTGGGGAAGGAATGGGCTGATTATGCAATAGAGAACACCAACAAAGAAACTGCAACCGAATATAAACAATTTAACGCATTTAAAACCATGCGTCAATTTGTCACTCGGAAAAAGGTCGTCTGTAACAAAATCTGAACTGGCCACATGTGCTATTTTTATCCGGATTAAAGTATAAAAAGCCAAACATTGTCCAGTTTAATCCGTACATCTAGCAACCTCAAATAACGCAACACCGACAAAAACCGCGGTCCTCTTAACACGTATCCTCATATAGTGTGTTTGTACTTTACAGTCTTATTTTGTAAACAAACACGATACGAAATTTGGTATGTGAATTTAAAGTCGTCGCATATTGAGTTGTAAGTAAAATTTTTACTTCACATTTACAATGGCAATTTTATTTGGCCAGTCCCACAGCATACACTGTAGACAAAGGACATTGTAAAAAATGCCCTATGCATCAACACGTATGAAACCTTTACAATAACTAGTTCTTTTTATAATTTACATTACAATTATTATAACAGAACGGACACTTAATAATTGCGAAGACATTTAAAAAGTATTTCACTTCCCTATGTTTTATTCCCCGGTGCGGGTGCCATTTTTTTTTTTTAAATTGAATAAGGTTTTTAGTTATAAACAGAATAAAGCAACTGAAAGCGCTATATGAAACGAGCAAAATCGACACTAACAGTCGATGAAGTGACAGATGACACTTTGACATTTGATAGTAACGACAGAATGACAGTCTCTTCATTTTGTCACTCGCAATTATTTTGTTTCTATTGGCCTAATTATAACCTCAAATGCCGAAAGTGTTTTGGATTTTTTTACAATTCTCAGAAGTGTCTGTGATTTTAATTTAGTTTCAATCGAATAAATGCAGTATTTAGAACACAGAAAGTAAATTTACGTATCTGTTGGTTCTTAGGCGAACGATGTATGGACGCCGAATTATGTCCTTTCAAACCAAAGAGATTTAAAACATATAGAGAGGACATTGGGGATATTGTCATACAATAATTTTCATCCTGAATATTTTCGATTTTGACACACGAATGCTACCTGACAAGCGGGCGTATGACACAGATGACACTAGACAGAATGAATTGTTACTAAGTAGTAATAAGTTTTGGATTAGGATTTTCTTCGTCATGACCCGTCTATAGCTCGGAAATATTTGAGTGTCTTTGTGTCATATGAACGCGACCTGACAAGGCGACGTATCGCGCTGGACTGATCGATTTGTTACTAATTTGTAACAGGTTTTGGAATTGTCAGTTTCTTGGTTTTGTCCCGTCTATAACTAGTTATATTTGAATGTCTTTGTTTCAAACCTATGTTTTACTATGATGCAATAGATTCATGGATTATGAATTTATTTCAAAAATCTTTGGATTGCGTTTGAAACAGCCCTGTAAGAGATTTTCGCATCCATTACACACTTAAATATGGGTACAAAGGAAGACCTTCTCAAGAAGACTTTCGGCGCAAATTTCCCCACAAATGTTATTGATCAACCAATAAAGAACATTTCATTGCCTAATAATCTCTCTCTCAGTACGCCATATTTGTTTATTAAATGAGAAAAGTAAAGAAAACACACTCATCCAACCCGGAATGCAGCGGAAATGTGTAAAATAGTCTCGATATATAAATTGATACTCAGTCAGCACCACTCGTTTCTTGAAAATGGAGTTTCTTGTGAGAAATTCAAGGAAATCGAAAATTTACGTTCGCTCAAACACAATTCGCTTACGATGTAGTCAGTAAGTCAGTCTGATTGTGGAGTTCATAACGATTTTCTGAATCTCTCATTGTTGATGTATTTTTATCATGGAGATAGTTATTATTTTCTGTATTGTAATGACGGGTAATTTTATTCCTTTATGGAGAGAAAATGGTCAGATAAAAACCCAAATTTTAGGATTATTTTTCCAACCATTGTCGTATTGGATTTAATTGTTTTTGTTTGGTTTATTAATTATCACACACAAAAAACCCATCGTACAACTACGACTACAACTACAACGACTAATCACGACGGGGCGGGGGAGGGCTAATGTGACAAACATGTGTATTTCTTAGATTTAATGTACACGTCAAATATTGTGTGACAAGTGACCAAGCGATTTTTTGTCGATAAAGCCGATATTATTTAGTATACCATTCTAAAACTATCTGATCTTTCAATAACGATCTTTCAATACACGTAATGCTGGGAGGGGGGAGGAGGCTTTGCCTAAAACCAAGGGGGAGAGGGGGCTATAAATGTGGCCTAAGAACCCTCACGTGATTAAAGAATGGCCCCTTACCTGTCCCATGTGATTAATATTATTAAAGTTGTAGAACTTTAATAATATTAATCACTGACAATTCATTATTGTTCCCTTCATTTCGTGTTGTAATGAATAATACCTAAAATTTCAATGTGGTTTCACCGTCGCGTCGGCGGTTCGTGGAATATCTGATATTTAACTAACTTTGAATCCCCGCAAAAGATTTAAGCCCGGGTTCAAAACTTTCTGCAAAGAGATTTGAGGTCTATCGTATCAAAAAGGGCGAATCACGTATTTTCAAATTCACCAAATTACTTGAAACTAACAGAACCCGAGCTAGACTCTTAACAATACTCATTATTTGTTAACTCTTCAAACTTTTTGGTTCTATTTGATTCATTTAGGTACAATTAGTTTCACGTTCCTTAGATGGATTCACTTATTCGTGGCAATAATAGATTTAGCAATAGGGCCCGTCTGATCGATGGACTAAAAGATGATTGACTAACAAAGTACAAAAAGTTAGTTATCTAGAAGACGTTGATTGAACGACCGCAGAAGTTCGCAAGAAATTGTATGAAAAGAAATTTGAACTTTAGGTGGGATGAAAATTTGCGGTAAAAAACCTGACGCCGAAAAGTTATGAGGAAATGCTTATCCCTTTTTACACCTTAAGAATAAATGTGAAAGTGAGTTTGTTTGTACGTTTTACGCCTTAATGACTGAACCAATCTGTGTATCTTTAAGTTGTAAAGGCGAAATTATTGCTAGGCTAAGCATTGTAGATCTCAACCCAAATTCCACGCGAGAAAACCCAAAGTTGCAAGTTAGTTTCCTATTTATGGCTAATACTGGTAACCAGCGTTCGAGTAGGTGTAAGCTTTTTCTTTTACCAGTTCATCCTCGCAGAAATGGTTTAATTCTCATTTCTTCCAGTAATTAAAAATAAAGCTGATATTCCCGATTCATCATCAGTCGATCATACTTATTTTTGTAATCACAAATTATGTATGTTAAAGGGTAAAATGATACGTAGAGTTTTCAAAGAAATAATTAATTAATTTTGGGGCTGTAAATAGCTTGAGATTTACAAATTATATTTCCTTACGAAACGAATATTTGATTCTACAGTTTGTTCTTTCAGATCTTTGCACCATCAGTGAAATTAATTTGTTAGCCAAAAATACAAGTGTCAAAGAAAGACGGTTGTGACTTATATATACAAATAATTTATTTATTTATTTAAAAAATCATGTACACATTAAATACAGAAAAGAAGAAAGGAACAGAAAATAGTACAAAGGTGTTGCTTATTTCTAAAGAAATCTCTTCCAGCATACCTGCGAAAGGAGATAATAAAAAAAAAGATGTAGACATTCCATTCGTTTAAGAATTAATTTCAATGAATTTACATATGAGATTTGTGTCTGATTCTTGTAAAGGAAGAATGGGTATCAAATAGGTGTGCAAAAATATATTTCACAATTCCCTGAAGAATATTCGTGAGTAGACAAAACAGCTGAATGCTTACTCTATTCAGTAGCAGTTTGCGAGTCTCCAGCTCCATATAAAACGTGGGCCATTTTAATGCCATTGTTACACCGTGCAGGAGGAGTCATAACAGTTGATCCCGATTTTATTGCACTTCTCAATGCAATATTCTACCTTTAGCACACAGGTAGCTGTAAATCTGGCGGATATTAGATGCTTACTGAATACCCGGCTCTGAAAAGCCGGTTCTTCACAGAGTTCAACTGTTAATTAGTTTTTAAGCATGTTTGAGTTGAGTATTAGGCTATTTTAATTTAGAGACATTGTCATTTGTTATAAGATGTATATTTTTTTATGAAGTTATGCCTAGAGGTGATTAGAGGTGTTTTAAATCACTGATCATGAACTCAAAATTGTTCAGTGATCACGGCAGAACATATGAGAAATAATGCTAAACATTGCTTTGAAATAATTAAAGCAAAAGTATTGTCTATTAAACTTTTCAACAGCAAAGTCTGGTTAACTGAGAAAGCTTTTACTCTGATTATTCAGATTATATTAATAAGTAATAACCAAAGAATAGAATAGAAAGCGAATACAGGAAGATAATCAGAAACAGGTGTCAAACCATCCTTTTATATTGGTCCCGACCGCGCTCGCCAACGGGTAGTCGTAAAAACTTACCACTTCATCGAGTGGGTTTCATGAATCGGGTTCTAGTCGGGAGCGCTCGGCACACTCCGCGCCGCCTCGGCCCTTTTGGGCGGGCGGAAATTCAGTCTTCGAACACAGCGACCGAAGGTTGTCGCGTGTCTATCGCTCAGCAATTTCAGTTAACATCGTTAAATAAACAGTTATTGTTGTTAATAAAAAATCGTAGAAGCGTGATAAAAATAGTTTGAATAGTTGCAATAATTCTACAATTGTTTAAGTACCGTGTGGTTAGTGTTGAAAGTTTTTTTTACAAGTGCATTGGATTGCGAACAAAATTGACTTAAGTACGTCGGGAATGATGCTAAGGCGGCCTACTAAAAGTATGGCATTTAATAAGGTGAGAATAAGGTTTCTGCATTAGATTATAGAAATGTTGTGACATTTTTGAGTCAGCTTTGATATGGTAGAACGTGTCAGAGTTTGTTCAGTTGCAGGAAAATGTTTTTGAAAGCAAGTTAAACTAACTCTTAAAGTGGTTCATTATAAAAATACTCAATGTTCAAGAATTATTCATGATAATTATTTTTTTAATAGAAACTTAAGCTGGGGTAATTATTTTGAATGGCAATTTATCCTTTTGTGTACTCAAAGTTAATTAGATTTAGACACGTTTCTAGCTAATTAATTTTGAAATGACACAATAAAATTGAGTTTAATGAATGCCGAGTTTTTCTCATAATGTGAAGCAGCGTTATCTTCAGTTCCATGGAGAGTGTGAAGAGGTTTAATTTCTTTACATTTAATTTCCTCGTAGATACCGTTTGAATACAAAATACGACGTTGTTTGCCTAATCCCCTACCTCTGCTGCCGTAACTCGAAATGCTTTTAGTCCTGTTTCGTATTCTCAGGTTTACTAAAAGATTAAAGATCAGGATTTACTGATTATCAATTTCTTTGCATTTCAGTTGATTGCTTGACATGGGTATAATTGTGTTTTTGTGAAATTTATCAACGAATGGTTTAAGAATCCGTACCTATTATTATTAATAGTACTTATTAAAAGTATCTCTGTCTGTCTGTTAGCTTTTCAGGCCTTACGCCTGAAAGGATAGTGATGAAATTCCGGTCGTAAGTAGACCGTGCCCTAGGGCTTAGGACATTTTTTTCCCGGTAGTACGTTTTCATAGGATACTTGCCATTCTCGACCACGTGAACGTGGCCACAGACAAAAGTATGATTATATGGTATGGTAATCATCACAATTGGCAATTAGATGATGGTAATGACAGTGTGATTGAATGAATTACAGCCGCTTGGGTCGATCTTCAGGTTAAGCCACGCTTGCCTAGGTTGATCCTTGTATGGGTGACCACCCATAACATACTGAGTTTTCTCCGTGCCCTGGAAAGCATTTAAAGCCTTTGGTCCCGGCTGTCAATTGTAGATCTTTGACAGTCGTTAAATAGTCAGCGGCCTGAAAGTCTGACCACCAGTCTTACCAAGGGGTATATAGTATTGCCCAGTATAATACCAATAACCACAATTTTCATTCTTTATTTCTTTCTTTCATTACTAACTGGGTTGTGGATAGACAGTCGCTCCATGTAAAATACTGGTATTCAGCTGCATCCCGTTATACTGCAATCCGACCCCAACATAGTTGGGAAAAGGCTAAGCAGATGATGAATGACAGTTTGATGTCACAGTCTACATGTACATGTATGTACATGTATATACGTATAATACAATCTCTACACATACAACCTCTTCAGAGACCCACAGGAAATCAGATTTGCTTCGTTCTGAGGACGCAAAGAGAAGGGTAGCTATTTTTGTCCTGAGAGGTTACTTAATTATACTTGCAGGTATCTGTTTAGCATTTTTTCCCAGTATATATATAAATGTATTATGTGCTTGAAAGTATAGTAGACGGGGATGTTTAATTAGCTAGGCGTCTAGAATAAAAGACAGGCTTTGAGCAACGTTTTATTAGGAACGTTGACCTTAATTTGTCTAGGCATATTGTTCTGTAATGGTAGGCGTTTTGTGGTACAAAGAACTCATCATCTGCCTAGCCTTTTCTCAACTATATTGGGGTCGGCTTCCAGTCTAACCGGATGCAGTTGAATACCAGTATTTTACATGGAGCGACTGCCTATCTGACCCCCACAACTCAATTAGTTCTGGGTAATATGATAACCCTTGGTAAGACTGGTTGTCGGAGTTTCGGGCCACTGACTACCTGTAACGACTGTCAAAGATCTACAAATGACACCCGGGCTTAAGTTGCCGAGGCACGGAGGAAACTCGGTATGTAATGGGTGGTCACCCATCCACAGACCAACCTAGGCAAGCACGGCTTAACCTAAAGATCGAACCGAGCGGCTGTTATTATTAAGCCACGAGCTCCTCCTGTTTGTGGTATAAAGAACTAAAAAGGGAATTTAAAGTGGTAGCTCAGAGTTTGTGTTTGTGCCCGATTGATGGCAAAATACATAACTAGTGAAATTTTGGAGAATACGGACTTGATTTTATGTAGGTACTGAATATTCGTTGGATAAAAAAAATGTCTTGACTAAATAAGTTAAGCTGCCGGAAAACAGTTGTACGGCCTCCTAAAAGAAAAGGTCACCTGTTATAGATCAGTGGGTGGGTAGCTGGGTAGGTATTATGAAGCATATCTACTGGTATTCTGCAACAAATAATCTTTGACTTCATGATTAATAATTTAATGTTTTTTTTTATCAATAACAAGTGAATATTTACATTATATACAAACTGCAAATCTATAATAGTAAGAAAAAATAAAAATGTACAAGTATCAAAACGGTCACAGGGCGTCAAAAAATTCATCCACATCGCTATCAGCAGGAAAAGTGCCCAGAAGGCTGGCAGCATTGCCACGTTGGATGGCAATGCTGATTCTTTGGCCAAAAAATAGGCCCGCCCTCTGGTCACGTGAAGAGTCGACCAACCGCTTGGCGATTTCCCGAAATACTAGGTGGGCACTCGGACCCCATGGCCCTAGTGTAATACTATAATTGTTAATTATATACCAATATTAAGGGGTTGTACCTAAATAATAATTTAACATACGCACGGGGGGATTTTCTAAGTAAATAAACTGTAAAGAAACGAACTCGAACATATCCAGATATCCATGTCTCGGAAAGCATGTTAAATCTGTCCCGATTATCATTGTCGTAATCACATCACCATATCCTCACGCCTGTAATCCCCGAAGGCTAAGGCAGAAGTGTACCTAATAGTACACCCACATTTCGCCATGTTATGTTTAATTCCCATGTAATAGGGGGCATAAATTCATTCATAAGTTCACTTCATGGCTGCTACTCGGAAATTGCTGATGGAAAAAAAACCCAATAACACTTTTCCCGCCCCGGGAATCGAATCCAGGACCTCGTGCTCAGCAATCGCGCTTACGACCAACGAGGCAGTCCAGTCCAAGCAGTCGCTCCTTATACGATTATCATTATTTTATGGATATTTGACTGTTGATACGGTTAGTCAGTAGCTCGAAAGTCTGACAACGACATTTACCAAGTTATATCCTGTTACCCAAAAGCTGGGTTGTGGAGGTCAGGTAGGTCGCTTCATATCATCATGTGCCTGGCCTTGTCCCAACTAGGTTGAGTTGGCTTCCAGTCTAACCGGTTGCCGCTAAATACCAGTATTTTACATGAAGCGACTGCCTATCTGACCTCTACTACAACCCTGTTAGTACTGGGTAATACAATACTCCTTGATAAGTCTGGTTGTCAGACTTTCGGGCCACTGACTACCTATAACGACTGTTAAAGATCTACAAATGTCAGCCGGGACCAACAGCTTAACGTGCTTTCCGAGGCTTGGAGGACACTTAGTGTGTAGTGGATGGTCACTCATCCACGGACCAACCTACCCAAGCGGCTTAGCGTGAAGATCGACCCGAGCGGCTGTTATTATTTAGCCACGTTCATGTAAACTACTTATACGAGTATTCAGCTGCATCCAGTTAAACTGGAAGACAACCTTACATAGTTAGGAAAAGGCTAGGCAGATGATATACCAAAATTTGACCAATCATTGCAGATGATTAGGCTCTGCCTAGTCGGCATGACTCTGGTTTTGATGAAATAGATTCATACGAGAATATTGGTATAATTATTAAGACGTAGTTTTTGCTCCTGTGATAATATACGCTTCATTTACGACTAACTTATTTACGACTTCCTAAGGGAAGCTTGATTCTTAGAAATCAGTTTCCCTAGAAATAAATAATTACTACATTGCTTCTCTAACTATATAGGTAACGCTGAAGCTCACTAATAGTTGTTCTTAGTTAAGTTCTCAGCATGAACAACGCCTTGTCCTAACCAAAACGATCGGTCGCGCGATTATGTGATTCTTGCGTTCATATGTCACTCGTTTCTTGGGAAAGCCGGAAGGCGAAGTAGTGCGACAGAGTGGCTGGGCTCTCAGTAAAATATGAACGTGCCGATCGCTTTAGTTAGGCTGCGGACTAGTAGTATTTTTATTTTTTAGCTCGTTTTGTATGATGTAAAATTTGTGTCAATGCAAGACTGGCATACAATATCGTCTGCGTCAAAATGCGGTGGTACATCATTACAACTTACCCTGGCGTGTCGCGTATTTTATTCAACGTCTTAATATTCTGGTCTTCATTTATAATGGACAGTCACGAAATAATTCCGAATTTCGATCTTCCGTGGCAATTAGTGTCAGTAGCTAAATTACCGTTATAACATTCCGGCCATTTCCTTCGGTTTGAATTTAATCAGTCTGACTTGGGTTAATTAATAACAATATTGTGAGACGGTTCAGAATTAAAGTTTGTCTTTTGGACTAAAACGTATTTTTAATTCATTTGGTTATTGGGATTTGTGACTGGCAGATGCTCATTGAATCTTTCGTTGTTTCCATCATTTTCGCTTCCGGTATACCCAACTGGTGAGAAGGTTTATGTTTTTGTATTTTCTTAAAATAACTAAATACAAATCCATGACCATTGATTTTGTTTCATATTAATTTCACAGTCAGGTTTTTCTTAGGCAAAGGTGATAAATACACGAGAAGAACGGCTCTGACGGAAGAGAGGCTACCATTTACCTATTTAAAATTTGGTTAAATTTTAATAACAGTCAAGGATTGATATTGAAGCGAGTCGGTTCAGAAATTGAGTTTTTTCGATAGCATTCATTATACAAATAATATGGAATTTTCAGACGTTTTATACAGGATCTTATTTCGTACTTTCCTTATTAACATTTTTTTTTAATTTGGAGACTGACAGCATATAAAAATATGGTTGTAAAATAATAGACAAATAAGTATAATACGTAACGCAATGCATAGTCACGCCAACAGTTTCATGTGTATACTCAATTTGACGAGTCCAAAATACAGCGTATGAATAATAAATATCAGAGTCAGAATGGATACTATTGTTGACAATAACATCGAATCTAAAAATGAACAATAGCGACAACATCCGTTATAACTGCCAAAATGAGGATATAAAATATTAAATTAAATGTAGCTAGTACGTGGACCATTTAGTAATTGTTTTGTGGTTCAAATAATTAGTGTAAAAAGGGCAGTAAAACTGTAATGGTACAAAGCTTGTATTTCAAATGTCACTAACGAGCCACGTCCCATGTTTTGGGTCAGCCGTGAATAATATACAAAGTACGTTTTTCAAACAACTTCAATTACAAGTAAGCGTCTTCTTCTCAATACGTTTGAATGCTTGGGTTCACAGGGATCATAAAACTGGGCATTTTATGAC
Source organism: Noctua pronuba (assembly GCA_905220335.1). Taxonomy (NCBI): domain Eukaryota; kingdom Metazoa; phylum Arthropoda; class Insecta; order Lepidoptera; family Noctuidae; genus Noctua; species Noctua pronuba. The sequence goes on along the minus strand of LR999903.1, from coordinate 9,923,921 downwards.
CCTGGAAAACTGCTGTGGCTTTGCATACTATGCATTTTTACTAGCATTCAAGTTATATAAGCTCTCACGGTTTTATGACTGACCCTAAATTAAATAAAACATGATACAGTGTGTTTGCATAACGGACTGATATAATTTCGTTCAATCAAATTAGTTGGAATTTAATTCGATTGTTACACGCGAACGTGCATACGAGATATGTGTGCACAGTTATGGCTCGTTTTAGTACATTTCTGAACTAATTTATGAGTAGATACATTGTTATTGTTACGTTAAAACAATAGCATAATTTTAATTTAGTATTATTGTGCTTTAACCGAATGTTACTCGTGTAGCTTTAAGTAGAGATGGAGAGAGAGGATACAACGCTGTTCATTTCATTTTATGGACAACGCTTAGGTAAACTAAGGGCTTATATTAAGTGGCTAGCCAGGGTCGTACCCTGTACGGCTAATAACGTGATTTCTACTTTGTATACGTAAGTTGAACAGTAAACGAGAATTTATAATCGCACGGTTTGCAGTGTACATACCCTCTCTTTTACTAGAAAGTTGTATGCAAATCGGATCAAGCCCAAGGGCCGTAAAATCCTCTAACACGAAGGTCATTGACCGCCATAAAATATTAACTGAAAATCGAAAAGATAAAACTCGTAACAGTTAACAAAAGAAAAAAAATCCGATTAATACATCTTCCGTGGGACAATAACACAATGGTAGGTATTACAACGAATTCGTCATTCGTGAATTATTGCCGTCAGAGACACAATAGTCGATCGTTACTTACGTACGGAGAGTCGTGTCCCTACAATTATATCGGCCGGTATTTATCGGCACGATTTATTTATTGGATTACGAAGCGACTACTATTTAATTAACGCGGGACAAATTTAGCAAATTGCTTGAATTAATATTTACAAACCGGAATCGGGACGAGATAAAGTTCTGTAACTAGCTCCTCGCTGTGGAGTGTTTGACTATGTGAAACTCTGGCCTTACTGCTCCGTGTTTTACATTCTTCGGGTTTTCGTAATTTTAAGGGTTTATGTTTGATTTTCGCGTTAATTTGGGAATTTTGAATATGTTTATCGTTGTTTTACCTAAGCCTCTGTTGTTGTTTAGAAATCGTTTCCTTGATTACTTTTCAAATTTCTCTTTGCAATTTTTTCGAGTTTCCATGCCAGTGAATGCGTCATCCATTTATCACTCTCCCGGTGCATACCAATTAATCATTTCTGGCTATTCCAGTTCATTGCATAGGTCTCTTCTACAGCCGTCAGTCCATCTGGCTACTGCGTTAGCCAATTTGCTCGGTTTTCATGTTCCGTTTCGTCCGTGTATGTAGCAGCTCTTGCAGGGTCTGTGTTGATCTTGAGCCTGTTCAATTTACGCTAGAAAATTGATATGGCTACGTTTTCGCTTCAACACCAAAGTCTCTAGAGAAGACAAAGCTACATAGCATTTTCAGAGCTCTACATTTAAACGAAAATACGCTTTTGGCCTGAAATCGTTTTGCTCAACTCACCTACTATGTCGATATCCCCATACCATCACTAGCCTAACGAAAAATAAGACCATTGTTGTGCACTTAAAATTTAATAAAGTATTCTTCGAAATACATATAATTATTATGTTCAAAGCTGGAGGCGATATAAAAGTCGCATGTGTCTTGTCTCGCTGAAAACTATTACAGTCGTTAAAAATGTCTCATATTTTTTATAGAATCGTAAAATATTTCTTTCAATTTTTCGTCGCAAGCTCTCTGGGCGGTATAAATGTACCTCTTCAAGTGCAAAACCGTTTGAAATTTTATTTTTACGCGTTTCATATTTTTGCAGTTTTAAACTACTCTAAATCTTAAACACTTTTTCCAGAACTTCTTCGTGTTTCAAGAAGTACATTGTAGAGTAATGTTTACAAAAGTAAATGCGGTTACAGTTAAAAATAGTTCTCTATTTAATACAAAGGGGAATTTCTATGTTACCGGTTCGAAGATAGCCTAAAGTGGAATAGCTAGTTATCTGTCCGGCACTTGGCCAGTTCGTTACCCACTAAGGGGATTATCGGCGCCGCGTACTCCAGAGCGCACGCGTGGCGAGTTAGCACATACATTTATGTAGCCAAGCTCTGGCTACAACTATTGTGGAAAAAACAATTCGAATAGTGCAAGTGAGCGCTTAATATTTAACAAACATTGGAAAACTATATCGAGTCCCGTTTGTTTAGATGGTTATGTGAGCGGCTATTTTAAAATTGGATTGCTGTTTGCTTTTATGTAGGTTGGCATATACGGAACTTTAACAACAGTGTTAGAGGAGTATATTGAGGATAATGTTTTATTGATTTTTTAAAACTTTTTCGATAAAAAAGCTGTCGATTGTGGCGGCCTGATTGGTAGCGACCGATTTTTTACCCGTAAAGACAATTTGAAATCAAGCAGAAATCACATAGCACTGGCGAAGTGTAAAGAGGTATTAAAAGCTTCCACTAAAGGATTTATTATATACCAGGAGAATCGGAAACCGCACAGATGTCATGCATATAATGTCAAAACCTGATCAAACATCCGGCTTTCATGGTGTTTATAACATTCTACGATGCCCACCAGCACTCGCAGTAGCCTTGCTTTGAATGTTTACACAGCTCAACTCGGTTCACCAAAGGACTATACAAACACTACCTCATAAAGACTTTGACAGTCATAATAATATATGTAGTTAACGCTGGCCGTAAAAATGGCACCGTATGCTATTTTAGAAAAAGTTAGGATTTGTACCTAATGCGTCGTTTCTGTCGCACAGTCTCTTTTTTTAGCTCCACGTGTCACATTTACGTCCGCACGAGAAGAAAGGCCTATGTATCAAGTTGCTTGCCACCATTTCAACCACACCCACGCGCTCACTCAGCGTGTGTGGGCAGTGAAAGAAGTGACTGACTGACTTCAAATTCATGAGACGGCGTTTGCAGATGGAATAGGTGTGAACCTGTGTGGGACCTAGCGAAATAAGGAGTATTTATTTTGAAAGATTTAACTATAAATTTAATTCCGTTAATTTTCATTGGTCCGTTATTGAAGTTTGGTGAATTGAAATAGGCTAAAATTTTGAGTGTGTGGTCAGTACAAAGTGTACAATCTCTTCAGCGTATCTCATCCTGGCACAAGTCAAAGTTAAAGTCAATCCTTTTTTTTATTAGACCAAGGGGTGGTTGTAAATAAATTGATTTAAAAGACATACTATATTTTTCTTACTAACTGTACTTTTTGACCTGCTTTAAACTAATGACGAATCAGGACACTTTGTATAAAAGTAGTCAAAAAAAATTTGGTGACTAATCGGAACAGTGACGAGTCGGGAATAACTCCATTATAAGGCACTTTTAAACGTCAAGTTTTAAATGAAAGGAAATATAATTGATTCTATTACACGGTCATCACATTCACGGTATTCCTCATAAGGTGACAGGTTTATTGGAGATATAAAATCAATCATTATGACTGATCCTTTCGATTAGTGCCATAAAAAACGGATGTTAATTTTTCGCATTAGAGTCGAGATTCATATCAAACTAGCGACTTTTCTTCAAAAATATTTGAATGTAGTTCTATTAACTTTAAAAAGAACAAATGTTTCCTTTGAATAAAAATTGGCGGCATCAATATTTAAGGAACTTCCGGGGCTTCAAATTTCCACCCTGTATAGTTCTCACTTAGAGGTCTATAAAGGGATATCCTCTATTTACGACGTACCCTGTAAACACACGATGAAAGATCTAGTCTAATAGGGCTGTAAGAGCTAACAACCACTTTATACTGCACGCTAGCCTACGATAACAAAGAAACAGAATAGATACAACATAAACGATCATTGATCTAGCGGTCGCAAGCGCAACTTATAATAACAGAACTAAATTCAAAATAGATGAATGGTTTCAAATAACGTACGGTTGAGAAGCGATAATGTTAAGAAATGTTGATGACGAATGACAATGACGTAGTCGGAAAAATTACAAGTTGCAAGCAAAACTGAACCTTAAGGTGCTTTACATTACTAATTCCTTAACTGTACCTATAAAGGCTGAACTGGCAAGCAGACGTCGTGAGTTCGATCTTCACTCGTTGCAATATTTATTTAAAATACGAGGAAAAGCAGCTTAGTTCACGTAGTTAGCAGGAATGTTTTTCATATTTGAGTAGTCAAAAATATTGTTGGGACATATTTGTAGAAAGACTTAATAAAACAAGAGAAGCAATAAATATTTATACCCATGTGCAATGGAAACATGACAAAACATCCATATTTAAATGAGACAACAGCGTCATCTTTCGGGTCCAAAATCATACTATTTTTCAAACTGGAACCAACCAATATAAGTTTTTCAACTGTCATGTCACTAACATTATCATTAACTCTAGAAACGGGAACAGTAACCATGGTAAATATCCCGTTTCTAGAATTAATGATAATGGAACCAACCACACAAATAGTTTCGCAAAATTTCTTTGAAATCGGTTGGGTGGTTTAGGAGATTAGCGTGTACGAACAAGAGTAGTGAGTGAGTGTGTGAGTTATTAAGTTATACTTAGGTATAGCTATGCCTAGGTATAGCTTCATTTTTTATTAAGGGTGTTAAACTGTCCTTAACGAAACCTGAAGACATTTGTTCTCCCCGGTTCTGGACCATACCTGGGTACCTTTTAGTTACGGAGAAATTGAAGGTTCCAAAGTTCCAACTTTTTCCACACGTTTTTATCATTGTGTTATGCACAATGCTTGGTTGACGGCTTCGTGAAGGGTCCGTTTACATCCTGTATAAAAGAGTTTTTTTTCTACCAATCGTTTCTTCCAAACGAAACTACTGGCCATAGAAAGTTTAGTTATTTAAGGCCAGTACCACAATTGTAGGGTTCGACCGTTCGATCACATGGTAAGCTTCGGCCACTCGGTTTGAATAGGTGGCCTTCCTATACATGAATAGATGACCGATTACAATCGGGCCCTTTCTTTGCTTTTAGATCTCTTCGGTGAGTTATGGCCGTTTCTAACGTTATGTATACGAGAAACGTACGAGTTGTTGTAAAACTGGAATAATGTTGTTTTTACTGCATGGGGGAAAGTGGAGTTTTTTTTTGTTCAGACGTCTCGGAGGAGCTAAATAGTAACAGCCGCTCGGGTCGATCTTTAAGTTAAGCCGTGCTAGCCTAGGTTGGTCTGTGGATGGGTGACCACCCATTACATACCGAGTTTCCTCCGTACCTCGGCAAGCACGTTAAGCCCGGGTGACATTTGTAGATCTTTGATAGAAGTTAGGTAGTCAGTGGCCCAAAAAGTCTGACAACCATTCTTACCAAAAGGGGTATCGTATTACCCAGTACTAACTGGGGTGCCATGTCGCCCCATGTAAAATACTGGTATTCAGCTGAATCCGGTTAGACTGGAAGCCGACCCCAGTATAGTTGGGAAAAGGCTAGGCAGATGATGACGTCTATGAAAGACAATATTTATTTATTTAATAATTTAATTCGAGCAACAAAGTACTTACAAACTTTGTTAGTAGTACACTCACAAGACAAAAACAAAATTAAAAACAGAAACAGATTAATACCAAGCAATGTATTTAATGTTGTTGTTGTTAGACAAAAACAAAATCAAAAACAGAAACAGATTAATATCAAGCAATGTATTTAATGTTGTTGTTAGACAAAAACAGATCAATACCAAGCAATGCATTTAATGTTTGGTATGAAAAGAAGAGAAATCCACTACGTCGATGAGTACATTTATTTGGGCCAGCTAGTTTCCTTCGAAAACAGGCAAGACAGAGAAATCGACTGCCGAGTCGAGAACGCCTGGAAGAGCTACTGGTCCATGAAGTCGCTGATGAAGGGTGACCTACCTTTATCCCTGAAGCGCAAACTCATCGACATGTGCATTCTGCCCATCCTAACCTACGGTGCTCAAACTTGGTCCCTGACCGAATCGCAAAAGTCCAAACTCAAGGTTTGCCAAAGGGCGATGGAGCGTAGCATATTGGGAATAAAGCTCAGCGACAGAATTCGTAATACCGCAATACGCTCCAAAACTGGAATCGCTGATGTGGGGAACAAGACTGCTAGGTTGAAGTGGGATTGGGCGGGCCATGTCTATAGAATGCATCAGGACCGATGGGCCAGAGTCGTCACGCAGTGGGTGCCAGAAGACGGGCGTCGTCGCCGAGGGAGGCCTAAAAAACGCTGGCGTGACGACCTCGACGCGTATTTGAGAGATTGGCCAGAAAAAACCGCACGGAGAGAAGAATGGAAAGCTATGGGGGAAGCCTTTGCCCAGCAGTGGGACAATAGTGGCTAAGGAAAAAAAAAAAAAAAAAAAATGAAAAGAAGAAACATTAATATTTTGTCATTCAGCGATTCCACATTATAAGACTGGGCACTACAAACGAACCGTTGGCAGTTAAAACAATTACCTACTCAATTCTCATAGTGCTAGCTCGTGTTATTGTTGTAGTATTCAAAGGCTTAAAACCTTTGGTATTGGTATTATTGATATTCAAGTACTAAACAGGCGTTTAATTTCAAGCAGCTTAAACTGAAATGCAGCTTCATTCTATTTCTAAGCACGATTAATGTGAACTCCTTATCACTGTAACCAATTGAGCAGTTCCACGTAATAACCTAGTTTCAGTTGTCGGCGTTATCGATCTACTGGATAATTGATTCCCCTGCTTAATTAAGTAGTCATTCCACTTACGACCGTTCCTGTAATCTAATTACATACTTCCCATAATTTTAATATTGTCATCATCTTGAAATTAATGGATCTTAAGAAAATTAACGTTTCGAGTACGACGAGAGGGATCCCATCTCTTGTGTATACTTCTTGAGAATTTGAAGGTTATGTACTTCGGTAACTACTCTTCAATATTTCTGTTTTATTTTGCGTAATTTTATTGTAATTTATTTTTGATGTATTTGATCTCACTGTAACAAGCTCTTCATATTTCTGCTTTTATACATTAGGCTTCGATAACCTTACAGCACATGTTTAATCTAAAGCCGATAGGTACTTATTCAGTTCTGGGAATCTGTATAGGTAAGTTTTATTAAGAAATTTCTTTCAGTAAACACACCCATTATAGAGCAAGAATAAAAAGCCTCAAATAAATGATTACTCAGTAGAAACCCCTTTAATAAAGATAAGGCTACTCCACCGTGTTTACAAGTTACAGTAATATCTTGTAGCCATTTTCTTGAAGAGTTACTTACTTCACTGTGAATACCTAGATAGGCACTGAGCTGGAAACCTTTCAGTAAATTATTAAGAGCGATTTTCAAGTGCCTCACTAAAGATTATTTAATAAACCGCGTTCTAATGAAACATTTTGTGAAATTGGTTCTGGTTCTGATTACTTCAATAAATAAATTTTAAGGGATATTTAGCATGTTTACTATTTGTTTCGAGTATCCGATTTTTTTTTTGAAATTCTCTTTATCGTGTGGTTAGTTCGTAACCTGTTTTTATGCCGCCCATGGGCCTCTGACTTGGCATTACATGCCGCCAAGAAATATCTCTCAGGCATGCTGGTTTTTGAAATTGAAATTATCGAAATAAATAGTAAACGTGGTAAATATCCCGTTTTCAGTGTTAGTGTTAGTGACCATGTTCGTTTAAAAACTTTAACAAATAGTAGGCCATAGATTAGGCGCGGACTGGCAAGTGAGATATCGTGAGTTCAATCCAGTTCAGAAATTCCGGGCTACTACTGAGTACATATTTCCTGATAGAAAAATCCAGTAAAATTTTGCTCGACCTGGGAATCTAACCCAAGACCTGCTTAGCTCTGTCTAGAAAAAAACAGTAATAAAGATACGTAATACTTAATATCTTGCAGTTTGTTACGAAGCAGGAAAGTGTACTTCTAGAGATTCAATATCGTAGACAGTGCCATAAGACGTCTTTTAAGGAGGTGTGCTAATATAATGTTACAATGTAGTGTTACAATACAATAATAATACCAGCCTATTACTGTCCCACGGCTGGGCAAAGGCCTCTTCTCATAAAGGGAAGGCACGAGCATTGATCACCATGCCTTTTAAGACGGGTTGGCGATTTCAGGCTTATATGAATTATAAAGTCCAGGTCACGGTGTTTTCCTTCACCGATGTCTGTGATATCTAAGATAAACTTAGAAAGTAGAAGTACATGTGAATTGAAAAAGGCAAATTGGTACTTGCCCGGATTTGAACCCACAACCTCGTGCATGAGAGGCGAGGCCTTAACCACTGGGCCATAATTTAGTGTTAACTTATTTAATTTCCACTAGGTTAGAGAATTATTGTATTTTTCATGAAACATTTTTATAATGAAATATTAAGAATCCCCATTTATCTTAAGAAAATCGTTATAAATTTGATTTGTAAGATTATTTTTTTATTCACATTGACATGAAAGAAATGTGTTCATTTTTCTAGAACACGTAGAAGAAATTGTTCCGGGAAAGTTGACACTGGTCAACCGAGTTCAAGGCCGACCATTGCTAACAGGGAGGATTTGCTTCACCTTAGTAACGTGACTCGTGTTACGAGCTCCTGTTATGTCGAGTCACTATTACTTCTCCTTTTTTTTCTTTTCTTACAAGTCTTATTTGGTAAACGAACAAAGTGAAGATTTCACATTATTTACATACAAGGTGTAAACGGACCCTTCACGAAGACGTCAAACAAGCATTCTGTACGTAAGGGCATTTGTGCACTACAAGGAATTTTACTATCCGGCAATCCGATTTTTTACGGTCCGATATGCACGCCATAAATGTACTACTCTGTCAAGAAAGTACCGGGAAACGATCAATGAGACACAAAATGTTAGTTATTCATCCAAAGTAATTTTATCGCCTTCAAAGTATGCTTCTTCAGAAACGATACACTTACGCCAACGAATAATCCAATCATCAAAACATTTTTTAAACGCTTTTTCCGGAATTGAGTTCAGTTCTCGCCGCGAATTCTCATTTATGTCTTCTACCGAATGAAAACGGTTGTCACGAAATGGTAATTTGAATTTTGGAAAAAGAAAGAAGTCGGCTGGAGCCATATCATGTGAATAAGGTGGTTGCTGAATGGTATTTGTTAACTTTTTGACCAAAAATTCGTTCACTGTGATGGCCTTGTGCAAAGGCGCATTATCGTGGTGCAAAATCCAAGAATTTTCTGTCCACAAATCTGGCCTTTTTCGTCGAATTTGCTCTCTTAAACGCCGCATAACGCTCAAATAATATTTTTATTTACTGTTTGACGTTTCGGCAAGAATTAAGAGTGCACAACACCGCGATAGTCAAAGAAAACGGTAACATGACTTTGACTTTTGATCGACTTTAGCGTGGTTTTCTCGGTTTCGGTCCAGTTGGAAGGCGCCACTCCGAAGCTTGTTGACTTGTTTGCATGTCAAACTCGTAAACCCACGACTTGTCACCAGTAACAATGTACGTTTCATGTATGTTGGGTCGGAATTGACTCGTTCTAGCATGTCCTCACCGACTCTTATGCGATTGAGTTTTTGGAGAAAATTCAGGTCCTTTGAGACTAGCCGAGCGGCAACATGTTTTATACCCAAGTGATTATTTAAAATGGTACGGATCGTGTCGTGAGACACAGAAAGTTCAGCGGCTGTCTCGCTCAAACTTGAATGACGATTTTCAGTCATTCCTTGACTTTTGCGATGTTAACTTCAGTTGCAGACGTTGATGGCCTACCAGAGCGAGGCAAATCTTCTATCGCATCTCGTCCGCCTCATAAGCACGTGTTTTTAATAGTCAAAGTCCTGCTTCAATTTATTGTAGTTTAAGTAAAATTACCTGTCAGTTACTTTTCATGTATAAGGGGATGAACTCAAAATTATTTTTGTCTTCTACGTCTTCGCACGTAGAGTAATAAAGCAAGCCACTTCCGACGTTCCAAGAAACTCATCGTTCCTAGAGTAATTACGCGTGCGTGGCGTGTAGTTTCATAGAGAGCTACCCTAAACTGCGCCGCACCGATCCGAGTAAAGACGGACAAGTGCACAAACCAATCATCCGTTTTTTCAAGCCACATCGGACCGTAAAAAAGCGAACTGCCGGACAGTAAAATTCCTGGTAGTGCACAAAAATTATTGCTGGGAAATGACTTTTATACCGTAAAAATCAATGTAACGTACTCAAAACATTGTGCTGATGGAAGAATGGACTAGTTAACGGGTCATGGAGGAATTACAAGTAAAATCATAACCTAAACTAGTACATATATTTTTTTAAAGTTGTTAAAAAGTTGGAACTTTGCCCTCCAATATCTCCGTAACTAGAAGGTTCCCCGATATAATCCAGAACAAAAAAAAAATGCAATGACGGGGAGAACCAGTAGCTTTCAGCTTCGTTAAGGGTCCATTTACATGCTTTATTTTAATTTGTAATTCAATGAACATATTTACAATTTGATGTAGATTATGTCTGGACTTTTAAAGAGACTGTGACAGTACACAACCCTGTTGAGGTGTTTCTTCTCCGAGAAGTCAGATCAGATCAGGAAACTCCGATCTCATCTAGTTTTAAAATATAATTTATTTCACACAAATAATAATATTTATTATTCAATAACGTCTTAGTATAAGGTTGTCTTAGTTACCTAACAACTAGTTACCTTAAAAATATTTGGAATTAATCAATATAAAACCCAAAATAAGACAAGAAAAGAAAAACTATTCTTAAGTCGTAGCAATGTCGTAGCATTGTTGTAGAAATGTCGTAGCATTGCCGTAGCAGTGTCTTGGCATTTGCGTTGTAATGTCGTAGCAATACGTATAGCTAGCATTGGCAACAGAATTGAAATAAGAGCAGTATCTCACAAAATCGGAGCTCTGAGTGCCTCGTTGGTCTAGTGGTCACAAGCGCAACTGCTAAGCATGGGGTCCTGAGTTCGATTCCTAGGTCGGGAAAAGTGATATTGGGCTTTTCCATCAGGTATTTCTCAGTAGTAGCCATTGACTCTGCATTTGTGCCCGGTTGACAATAAGTTCGCCCCCTATTACATGGGAATAAAACATAACTGGCCAAATGAGGGTGTACTTGTTAGGTACACCTCTGCCTAACCCTTTGCTTTGCTGATTTCAAGGCGTGATGTAATGTTATCTCATAAAATCGTATTCTGCCAAAAGTCGACTTATCGATGTGAAACAAGCTCCTTTCTAAACCATCACTGGAAAACTCTCGTGTCAGTTTCAGAATAAATATGGAAATAAAACATTTTATTAAAAAAGATTTTATTAAATAGTAATACTAAAATGATTCAAGAAGATTCTCGAAGAAATAAATATGAGGAACTCCCGATGCTTTTAAAAATTCATGTAGTCACTCGGTAAATTGATATGCTATTCGATTTTATGATGAGATATAAACTAGCTGGCCTATCGCGATCTATGAATAAGTAATCGAATATATTTTATCTCATTCGATCGTATTTCTTTCAAAATATCCGGAATTTTATGAATACTTACATTTTTATTCGCAAAAAAACATCTTTTGGATGGAGTTCGATGTTTTGGAACCGTGACCTGTCAAGGTTAATTCGATATGATGTTTTTGATCGTAATGGTATAGGTACAGGTAGTTGTTCCGGGTCTGGCTGTGTATGTGAGTTTAAATGTTTGTAAACGCACCCACGATACAGGAGAAATTACTAGTGTGGGGCAACGTTTTAAAAAAAAAAGAAAATAAAAGAAAAAGAATGGTGCGAATATTTGTGTTTAAATTTTGTAATATGTCAGGGGGAGTCAGGGAAATAAATGGTTCATCAAATTGACACAACTGTCGATTAACGACATTTGTGATTTGAATATACAATAATTTTATTTATTTAGGATCTCCAACAAAAGACATAAACACAATATGACATAAATTATGAACAACAAAAGGTATTGAGAAAGTATGGTCCCTTCACTTATACAAAAGTTGATATTACCTTGAGTTTTCATGTACATCGCCGTACACAATTATTTGATTCACAATTAGAAAAGAATTGTCTTTTAATTGAGAATAGAGATAGAATCTGTTAAGGGAATAATATCTATTGAGATATTGTTCCCTACACAGATTCTATCTCTTTAGCCAAAACGCTTAGTCACAACCCCAATCCATCCTCTTAAATAATGCAAGCCAATCTGTATCTTTATTAACAACACATTATTTATTTAAGCAAGTCCTTCTAGCTTTTCCCCATCTGGTGCTACAAAGTAGAACTTACGCAGGACATCATACCCTCTTAGTACTTCAAGAACTAAGAACAAGCCGATCAAGAACTTTGTTCTTGGGCTTTGAGTAAAACAGTAAAATTGTATCAACGGATCGTTCCTTAGAAACATTATCCTAATTGCTTTATAAAACGGGTTTGGTATAACATTATTTTTTATGAATAATTCTGTGGGTAGTCGTCACGCTTTTGTGTGTCTCAAGGAGTGGCAGAGTGGTATGGTTACTTTTTATTTTTAGTGAAGATGACAGGCGTGTACAATTTACGAATGTTGAGGTGGATGTGTGGTGTGACAAGAATGGATAAAGTAAGGAATTCTTCTTCTAATATACTCAATATTAGAGGAAGTTTGAAAGTTGCGCCAGTTACAGAAAAGTTGAAAGGGAATCAATCAATCAATCAATCAATCAAATCATTTATTTGCAACGAATGTAGGTTAAATTAAAATACAGGTGGAGTAGAAAGGTGTGAGCCATGTACATTCTGCCTGGAAATAGGCACGCAAAATTTAAAATAAAAAAAATAAAATAAAAAATTATCAAGAGTATCCAAAAAATAAAAATAGAAATTACAAATTAAGATGTCACAGTTAGAATTATTACAAGTATAGAATTATACATTGATTAATATTGAAAAAATGTCAAATTAAAATGTCACTTGAAAATAAAATTTAAATTAATGTAAATTAGGTCAATTAATTTGGGTAATTAATTAATCGCCTGTCTTGATATGGGCATGTAATGAGGAGGGATGAATCGCATGTGACTAAAAGGTAATGAATATAAATGTTGATGGATCGAGAGGGAGAGGTAGACCAAAGAAAATATGGATGGATTGTTTGAGGAATTATTTGAAGGGCAAAGGAGTAAATGATAGCGTGATGATTGACAGGGGAGAATGGAAGACAAAAACGTGTTGCGCCGACCCCAAATAACATGGGACAAGGGCAGGAAGATGATGATGACAGGCGTATACTATTGTTTAGCAGTCTAAAATAAACTCTGAGTGTGTATAATTGTTGACAACAAGTTTTAACAATATTTCATGTGAAAGCAGGTGTCAAGTTTGAAGTTGTTGTTGCGTTATAACTTTGGAATTTAGAGGTTTGAGGCACAATCCAGACTCCTTGGCTGCTACTGAGAAGTTCTTGATGAAAAAAACTTAATAATACTTTGCCCGTGACTCATTTATTACCCTCAACTTACGAATCAGCCCAAAACCTCATGTTCCAGTTTTTATAGAAAAAAAAAATAATACGCTTGTGTGATTAACTACAAACACAGACGTGGAAAAAGCAAGAGTGTCTAAACTTAATTCAAACTATGAAAGACATAATTTTCAGCAAAAAACTTACTTTAAAGGCCTTAGTTCTGTTTTTATTTTCAATTTGAAAAATGAGCGATCACTTTGTACGTTTTGTCGAGCACGCTGTACTTAATCGAGTGTCTATCATCGACATGAATGCTTGTCACCGATGTATCCATGACGCGCCGTAATTCAGACCGAACGTGACAGGCAAAACCTATTGTTTAGGCCTTATTAAAAGCTCGTGGAGTTTCACACAGTTTTCATTCTGTTAAATTGATGATTTTATAAGCGTTGGTACTTTCAATGCACTCTTACACGTTTAAACATATTGGAACTATTGAGGGGTGAAATAGTTTTATATCTGTCCATAATGTAGTTATTAAAAATACTCCTTTTGTAAAAAAACCCGGCCAAGTGCGAGTTGGACTCGCGCACCGAGGGTTCCGTATAAACTTGCAGGTATTTTGTGAATTACTATTTACGATTTTCAGATTTTTTCCTTTACATATGCTGTAAGATATTGCTTCTTGCCAAATTTCATGTTCTAGGTCAACGGGAAGTACTCTATAGGTTTTGATTCCCTTGTGAAATCGCAAAATAAGCGACGTAAACGGTCATATCTTTTGATCGCGTTGACTTACAAGTTTGATTTTTCACTGCTCAAAGGGGTAGCCGACTTGAGTATTTAATCATTTCAGCTTGATACCTTCACGCGTTCCTGAAAAAAGGGTCTTGACAGACAGACAGAAGGACAAACAAAGAGATCCTAAAAGTTCCGTTTTTGCCGACTGAGGTACGGAACCCTAAAAATGTATTTCTTTATAGGAATATATTTATGCTTACGCACATTATACCCACACGATACGATGAAATCATAAACATTGTAGGCATGTCAACATGTATTTCGACCCACACTGTAATATCTGTCAACAACAAACCTCCCTGCAACAGTTTAAAAGAATCAGTTGCACGGTTCTTGTACGAGGCGTATTATATGAAACAACCGTCCCCGGCTGCCTACGACAGAAACAACTGTTTAGATAGGACAAAAGCTCTAACTGGGCCACTTATGGCGCGCCGTTCTACTTACGGCTCGTATCTCAGACTTGTCAGATTCGCCCTGTTCACCTAAAGAGCGCACTTCAAGCGCGCTCGGCAGAAAAATCAAAGAAGCATTGTATGGCACATGTTTGGATATCGTTGATAGTTTTAAAGTTTTGGAAATAGGTTCGTTTTTGTGACAGGTAACTTAAGTAGTGGTTTTTTTTTATGTTTTAATAATTATGGCATTTTCTGAGACGATTTACTATTGTAACATTTTTTTTTTCACCATCAGAAAGTAGAGATTTCAACAAACAGAAAACGTACCAACTTTTTGAAAAAGCTGATATTTTGACGGGTGAATTTTCGATTGAAAATTAGGGTGCTTTTTCGATATTAATTCAAAATAAGGTGAAAAAATAAATATTTTTAATCAAATAAATTACAGCGTATTTGGGACATAAAAAGGTAAGTTTTCACCAAATTTCGTTAAAAAAAAAGTTTTGTAAAAGATAAAAATAAAAAACCAAAAACTTGGTTTTTTGAATTTTTCACATAAATTTTGAGGTTATGTGAAAAAAGTGTAAATACAAAAGTTGTAGATATTTTTATTACCTACAACTGTGCCATTTGACTTTTTTCGATAGGACTTTTAGTTTTGACGGAAGTCGAGAAAAACCGTTTTTTACCCTTAAAAACTCACCCCCATCCCCTTCCCGACCTCAGATCGCCCGTAAATTATTTTTCCTTTCATTTTTATAATATTCCCCTCCTTTTCTAATGGGTTTCATCCTACTATTATTTTTTTTCACTGTTTATTATTTTTAAAGGCTTCTACCCTGGTCTACTATTCAACTTAAACTTGGTAGTTGTTAGTAAGTAAACTGTAACTGTTGCAGTACTTGCAGTTTTCAAAAGAAGAGTGAAAGAACATTATGTTTCCATTTCGTCATAGTTGCATAAGTATTTATCATTATTTATTTTATTGTATTTATAGATTAATATTTATTTTGTGATATGTTTTGTCTTTGTATTTATAAGTTTGTTAGTATATTGTTCTAAGAATACCATATATGGTATATTATTTTTAAATAGTTCTGTTTTATGTATTCAATTTTCTCTTCTTCTTTTACACACTATGTCTACATCTCTTTTTTTATTATCTCCTTTCGCAGGTATGCTGGAAGAGATTTGTTTAGAAATAAGCATCACCTTTGTACTATTTTCTGTTCCTTTCTTCTTTTCTGTATTTAGTGTGTACATAAATGGTTAAATAAATAAATAAATAAACACACATACAAAAAAATATAAGTAAATACTTCCCTTAATTTAGATTGAAAAGCGTTGAATGTGATTGTTGGGCCCGTTTAAGTATTAAATGGTTTGTTATTTCAGGAATAGACTGTAATAACTCGAAGTTCGCCTACAGATTCCAAGTCTACACATACATATGTTTGTATTGTGAAAATTTTAAAAAGATCTAAAAATATTTGACCTCGATACCGATACAGGAACTACCGTCCATACTAGTGATCATTCTTGCAGGCAGCACCTCTCAAAATGGTGAAAGAAAATATCGTGAGGAAAAGGCATGTCTTAGGAACCGAAAAATCGAAGACATGTGATATCTACCAACCCGCATTGAAGTAATATATACCATTAAATAAACCAGCACAATCAAATCACGCATACATGAGAAGTTACGATCCACATTCAGTAACTTTTCCAAAAATATTCTTAGTTTTATCAAAGTTGACGTTGTCGTGACCGGAAGAAGATTGGAAACTTCAGCTGCAAGCATATGGGTGAATCGTAAAACTTAATGTTATTTACTGATACCGTGGCGGTTCCGATATTGTGGAACAGGTATTGAAGATGCAGAACATAATATTGCGTCAACTGTTGCGTTTTATGTTTTTAGGGTTCCGTAGCCAAAGGGAGCCAACGGAACTCTATTTCTAAGGCTCCGCTGTCAGTCCATCGGTTCGTCTATCATAGGGCTGTATCTATTAAACCGTAATAGGTCTTAGACACTTGAAATTTTAACAAAGTGTGTATTGTTGTGGCTATAACAATAAATGAAAACAAAAATTAAGGAGGACCCCATACAAGAAACATGTTTTTTTAGGTGTTTTTTGCTCGATCTTAATAATGGGAATACATACAAAAGTCTAATTAGTATAAGTATTTAATGCATATTCTTAAGTAACGCAACAAACTTTTTATTTCCCATCTAAATAAATAAGAGGCGAAAGAGCTTTGGGGTCCCCAAGGCCCCTTCGCCACTTACTTATTTAGCTTATGTTTCATGTAATATTGACGTACAAAAAGTGCTAATTATCAGCTTAATTTGAATAAAATACTTTTGATAAAAAAAAATGTAGTGTTCCATATTGTAAGGTGATACGGAACCCTTCTTTTACGTGCCCAACTCGCTTGGCCAGTTTTTTTTTCCTTGAAATAGGGATGTTATGCGGTTCGCTTGCATGTTTGAAACTGTTATGAGAAGCAATAACGTATGTAGTGCGGTTACTGATGTTCCAGCGGCTTCTAACTAAATGAGTATCTATGTTGCAATAAACTTTGTTGCTTGTAATAGTATTTTAATTCTCAGTTTGTGCATTTGATTTGCCTTTTCATTTTTTTTTGCAACTTTTAGTCTGGACACTTTAACGTGCACATTTTTCTGATACAGGTATATACATATGTAAAATTTAATCATGAATGACGTAACCATGGTTTTGTAACTACACTTGTGAGCAAGCAAAATGACTCAAGATTCGCTCTCGTAGAGTATGGAAGAAAAAATACAGTACTTCATTATATATATCACATAAATGGTTTAAAAGCTTAGGACGTTCTACGACTTAGCTTTAAAAAATTAAACAACATCTATTATAAAAAAATAATAATTTATTATGTCAATACTTGGTATGCCACCCCTAGCTCTAGTCATGATTCGCATTGGTTCTTCATTCAACTAATTATTTTTTGATGGTGTCTTGAGGAATACCATTCCACTCTACTAGCAACGCACCCTTCAATGCCTGGAATGGTCGAAGGGACTTGATTTTGGAACACTTCTTTTCAGCTCGTCCTGTATGGATTCCTATCTAAGCTTAGTGCAAGCCAGTCCATCGTCCGTACATTTACTTTGTCCTGGCATTGCTGAGTGTCACGCGAAGTGTGAAAGCAGGTTTTATAGTAGCAGGTCTTTAGTGGTTTTTGACATTTATATATTTTTCTTTGTTTTTTTTTATTTTTGTCAAAATCAATTAGTAATATTTTTTTATTTTAATATCTATGAATATTTGTACTCCTTCGGGTATTACACAGCGCGCTTGTAATTTTTATAACAACTATTTATTGTACCTGTGTTAACAAATTAATAAATGACTTATGACTTATTAACAAGAAGTAATCGGATGGAAATCAAGCGAAGGGAACAACGTGATCTTGGAGAAGGTCAGTAATATACTGATCAGTTGTCAGCCCTCCTACTTGACCTCCTCCGGAAACGAAAACGAGCGTTGTTTTCCCTCTATAGATAGGTAACATGCAGGAGCCACCGCCGTCTGCAACCGTTACAGCGAGCTGCGTAAATTGCTCCCCTGGACGCGAGTAGACTCGGCCTCTCTTGTCACTGCCATGTAGACAAATTTTGCTCTCATCGGTGAACATCATTGACTCCCATTGCAATACGCTTTAATTGAGATGATCTCGAGCAAATTAGAGGCGCGTTTGCATTCTATTTTGGACCCCTGGCAGGCCGTTCCAGAGTATGATTGGCTTCCATCAGTTGTCTTCTAACTGTCAGCTATCAGCCTCTCCTCGATAGCTCCTCAGCCTGCTCAATCTGAATCAATCCGTCAGGTGTCGATTTCGCAGCGAGGTTGAGACGATAAAATAATGGTCTCTAACTGAAATGCAATGTTGGCGGCTGGTTCTTCGTCTCCGATTAAAGGCATCAGTATCTCAATACCATCCGTACCACAGAAGTCGAGTACACCAAATATTTACGAACTCGGTCCACTGCGCACACAGGACTAAGTAATGGCTAGTCTGTAACTTAGACAAAGTTGCAGTTTTCCAGTTTGTTGGGTGTTCGTTTGTCCGAGTTCTGCTGATCACTTGTTACTTAGTTAATGAACGGACGCTTCCTGAAGGATAGCTACAGGGTGCAACATGCAATGTAATCACTAATCCGTGTTGCAAGCACAAACATTTATTTTGACGTTAAGTTAGTGTAACTTGTTTATTCAGTCTGAAGTTATTTGGTTTGAATAGAGTTTCGTTCACTACTCGATACGGAAGTGTACTCACTCCTAGCATGTTTGTTAGTACGTATAAGTAAAGTATCTACGTACTTTGAAAGTTGTAGACTTGCCCCAAAGTACTATTAACAAAATTTCATTTTTGAGAAAATCAACTACCAACTTAGATTCGTAACGTAATATTAAAATCACAACTCTCATTTTGGATATGAAATAACATTATCACGGGAAATAATAATAGAAGAAGGGTATCAATTAGTTTAACAATTCATTTCTCTAAATGTACACACGTACTATCAAAAAACAAAGAAATTGCCCCAAAAAGCACTTTAATTATTAAACCTATTCTCAATTCGGCATTAAATTCATTTTATGAACACGTGTAATAAAGATATTAGCAGCAATACGAGTTAATTCCCAGTAAAACGAGTGTAGTAATTATTTCAGTTGGAATTAGGTTGTGAATCGTGCGTGACTGTGGCGACAGGAATCCAGGCATCCATTGGTCACTGGTCACGCGACCCAAAGTAATTCTAATTACAAATGCACATGAGTGGCTGTTTATTGCGAAAAATGTGCCTAATTACTTTTAAAACCACCGCTACTATTTTTTATTCCACTTCTATTACTCCAACGTATTTTTATTCAACAGAAAATGGAGACAAGACACTGTTTAATGTGATAATTGTTTACGGAAAGTTTTATAATAAGCTAAAACCTTTCCGCAAGGTAGGAAGAATTTTTGGGGAAATTTAATAGGATCTGGCTCGGCTTCGTTCGGATTTATTTACTATGAAACGTATCCTATGTCAATCTGCATTAATTTAGCATCGTATCGGTACTAGTAAAAGAAGTTTAAAAATAAATCTCCAGCCATTTTCTCTTCATAGCACAATGAGCCTATAATGTTCGATGAGAGGAAGTGGGCTGTATTGCAACCTGCTACCCAGAGCGGGTTGGTAGATGTCACACGTCTTCGAATTTTTGGTTCTCGGATATGCCGGTTTCTTCACGACATTTTTCTTCATTGTTTTGAGGGCACTGGTGATGAAATAAAATACACAAAGAAACGCGCTTGGCTGGGGCGAACCCATGACCTAAGACTCGTAAGTCTGGTGCCGTTACCACTAGGCCACCACTGCTATTCTCTTTATTGGATTGTAGCAAATACTGGATATTTTCATTGAGTATATGGCGCTCAGAATAGGCAGTAATAACTAACAATACTTACATGAATTGTAAATGTTATCAAAACAACAAGAAATATGAAAAACATCGTGAGTTTTGCCTAGCGGTAGGATAATAAAAATCACATTCAGAATACAGCACAAAAAGTGTATGAATCTGTGTGGAATTATAAAGACAACTAAGTGATGACAACAACAATAGAGATACTTATGGACGCAATTAACAAAAGTGTCAAACTCCGGATGATTGTTCAAGAAAGATGAATAATTTACTTACTCTGTTTACTTTCTTTGCAAACTATTAATGGATGAAGTGCAATAAGGTCATTAAAACATTGGAAACTCGATGAGTTCCCAATAGTTTATGATTTTGTTGAAGAACCTTATTTTACGCTATCTATATATACTAATATATAAAGGTGAAGAGTTTGTTTGGTTGAACGCGGTAAACTCGGGCACTGCTGGTTCGAATTGAATAAATCTTTTAGTGTTGGATTGCCCATTTATCGAGGAAGGCTATAGGCTATATAACATCACGCTACGACCAATAGGAGCGGAGCAGCAATGAAAAATGGTGCAAAAACGGGGAAAATTGTATTTTTAATAATTTTACGCGGACGAATGTCGCGGGGAACAGCTAGTAGATTATAAACAGTTTGGTGAACAAACGCTCTTCACAAATTCTGCGGAATAATAAATTGAAATATAAATAACAATACGAGGAATAATAAATTGATATAAAAATTTATATTGATAATATCAAATTAATTGAATATGAAAAGAGAATATTTGTAAATACCAGACTAAGGCCAATTTCAGAGTGAGACCGGCGCTGGTTGTGTACGCTGGTCGGCGTTTCAATACATTGATTTATATGATAGCTTTCATAGTTGAGCGTTGACTCATTGCACTATTGAAAATATCTGTTCCAGGTAATATTGATCAATAATTTTGTCATTTACTAATTTTGTGCCCAAACACAAAGAAATATGAATTGAACGGCATTCATAATAATTGAGACGAATTTCTATAGAGAATAGCATTACAAAATATACTGCGCTGATATTCAAAAAAAAATTTAACGCTATCAATACTCAAGTTTTATGATAACCAACGCAACTTAATACCAGTAAAGTTAATACCAGTTAAGTTGCACTCTTAGCAACTTAATACCAGTTAAGTTGCACTCTATTCCTGTTCCCATTATTTATGTAACCCTGATAATAACCCTAATAAATAATAATAATATAGGGTTCGATTCCATCCTAGAGTTCAAATAATAGATTGTAGAACAGCAGGTACCACACCTGCTGTTCTACAATCTATGGATACCTAACGTCACAATATGCTACAACATACAAGCATAGAATGTAGGTAGAAGAATTGGGCGTTAGTTACAGTCAATTTTTAACTGGATGCGAGGAAAGATATCGTCATCGTCATCGATGGAGAACACTTGGGCTTTTGGGTAACGCTTCCAAATAGGGGCCTGCTAGATACGGCTCTTCTTAGAGAGGAATGACAAGAAGTAGGCCCTAAAAATAATAATAATCCACTTGGTTAAGGCATCGTAAATCTACGAACGAATCGTTTCCGGAAAAGCGATAAAAGTACGTATATAGTTCGTGGTCACCAACAATTAAACTTCAACAACAACTTGAAAGCAACAATAAAATAGCAACACAACGGTACCACAATAAATTTATATTTACGACAGTTAAAATAGTTGAACGGATATGCCATAGTTTGATTTGTGCTTTCTTGTCAAGGGCCCGCTTTGTTTCAAATATTGGAAAACGAATCACGTACTTACTACGGCGTGTGTCGAATGGTAATCTAGCGTTTTCAATATTTTTGTTACAAAACGAATACGTATATGTTACGTACTTACTGTAGTATTGATTCGGCTATCGTTTTTATATGATAGCTGTTGTGTTTGATAGTGTGGGTATATTTGTCTAAGGCGTTAACAATTAGCCGGATGTAGACTAAAAGCCGAAAAAAAATCTTTTGTTCTGATAAAGTAACTGCCTACTTGTTTATGGCATTCGTGTAGACGAAGACAAATAAAGTCTTGCCTAGTGAACAGTATCTTTTCGGTAAATGTTTTTTTTTTCTAATTCATTACCTAGGGTTGGTCTACTCGGCCTCATTACCCTAAATGACTAGTCGGGTTGCTCAGACACCGCAGGCTTATTCCTGACGTCTGCGACAAAGATATCCAAAGTTTTTTCCATATAACCTTTTAATCAAAAACATTTTCAGCCTAAAGCAAGATAACTTTTGTTTTCGAACAGCCAAGTTTTCGAGCAAAATTAAACAATACTTTTTTTCTGTTATTTTGTACATAGTTTAGATCAAATATTTAGAAAGAATCCGGGTGAAGAATTCTAAACAATTTTCTCGTTAAAATTGGTTCATGTTTTTTTTTAAGATTGTTATGTAAATACTTTGTACTCAGCACTGTTTTTGTGAGAAATATCCTTTGGTGATTTGAATATTTTGATGTCTCCTCACGTTCACCTTCGATTTCTATGATTCCACTAAATTCTTAAAAAGTCACTTTCGACAGACCATTTTCCTCCGAATACTCATTGAATTAAATACAAAAGTGTTAAGGTTTACGCTTTAAAAAGCTTTATTTATTTTAAATTAAACGGGGTACTGTTCGTGATGAAATTATTAAGGAGGCTGGGAATAAATTAATCATGTTCTCGAGCGGATCTCGTTCCTAGCACCTACAAAATAATGTTTAGTTCAAATATCTAATTTATTTAAATTGAACGATGTTATGAGTTAGTCTAATGATTCTTAACATTTGTTTATTTAGAATAGAGTTGAAAGTTTAATTAAATATTTAGATCATTGAATTATTTATTGTTTTAAACATTTCAGTTGGAGTTTAAGTAAAAGCTACGAAATGCTCACTTTAATTTTGAATTTGTATATCTTTTAAATTCTATCTTAACACTCTGATATACCCTTCATACATTTTCATGTGAGGCTAAGCTGAAAATTACGTGGAAATGGAATTTTTTTGGCGCAGTCACAGAGTATGAAATGCAACTTAGGAAAATAATGTGGAGTAGCAAAACCACAGTGTGAAAACAGTTAGTTTCCACAATGTTGTTACTAAACTGTACAAAGTGTATAATACCAAGCGCGTGACACCAATTTAAAAAGAATTTCAGCAAAAGATTGCGTGGAAATTGGATTAAGTAACAAGCTACCTTTTGGGGTTTCAGCAAATCTCTTTGTAGTTTGTTAGTTGCGGGGCGCGCCGTACACTTTTTAGTTTTATTACGCTTGCTTACTGAGTCTTCAAATATGCATCGTCGAGTTCTATTTACAAAGATTTGAATACTGTAGAATTATACCTATTTAAATAACTATATTATTGCGTGTCCTAGATTGTATATTTTCGCGTAATTTTTCATAGAAAGCACTTGAATGTTCTCGTCACTCTACGACAATATTCCTGTGTTTTCTGTAACCTCGGAATACCATATAAATATGGATACCACGTGGCTACACTTTGATGGATACCTTCCATACGTAGCGATGTACGTTGAAGTATGTTCGACATCGGGCTTTGTAAACAATAGTGTCCATTGACGCGCTGACCATAAACTACAGGTGCATCACGATAGATTGAGAACTGTCCAGCTCTATGATTGGCACTCGATTACGTGTTGTCTCTATTTTTAGGAACAGATGTGTACAATGGTGGATGGGTCTTTTGGCGCTGTTGTCAGGGGGAGCTGTTGCTGATGTGTCTATTATAAGTTCTTAAACTGATATGGTCATTAACACTCACAAGGATAAACAATGTTTACCATCGATCATGGCGCTTGCAACAGCGCCGAAATATCGGGAACTCGAAACAAATAATAAATATACTACATATCCCGTTTTAAGTGCTAATTAATAACTTGTGTCTATTTTTTTGAGCAATTTATTGGGAAAACAAGATTAAAAGCCATCTTAGCCACGGGCCAAAAACTCTTTGTAGCTATAAATGGAGCACGCCTGGAATTATATTAAACGAAGCCAAGCAATTGCCAGAATGATGCATGGAAATAGAATGAAAGAATGTATTCAGTCATACATAAAACTAACTTATGTGAATACTTGGCTGAGATTATGATGCAGAGTTCATAAATAATAACGTAGGAAAGCACTGCATACGGACACATACCAAGCTCCGCAAATGCCGATGCAAATTCTCTGTTATCGCTGACACCTTGCATGGCGTCCTTTAAAAATTCATACTTCCCTGAATAATTTTAAACAAACATTTAAAACATATTGAATTATTTATTTCGAATTTTTCACATTCTTCAGTGTGAAAGCCGTTTGGAATGTTATTAAGTATGGTAATGAGGATTGTCACAACGGTAATTTTATTCTGCAAGGGGTGATTATGTTCGGGTCCTTTAATAACCACGAATTGTTAACGTCGCTTTTGTTTAAGTCCCGAAGTGTGCAAGTGCCAATTCCTTTTCTTTTGCTGATATTTTTCCTTGTGTTTATTTGTTTTTTTAAGGTATTATAGCTATTATGTGGTTGTTCGGTGTATTTAAGATTGTTGAGCTACCATTACGAGTATTTTAGAACGGTGTTGTGGTTTCTTTATTATTAAATAAGTCGCTAGATGATTCATATATTCTTATAGTGACTTAAACGGAATGATCTGAGTGTCCAACCAGTCTTACTTAGGGGTATCGTATTAACCAGTTCTAACTGGGTTGTGGAGGTCAGATAGGCAGTCGTTCCATGTAAAATACTGGTATTCAGCTACATCCGGTTACTCTGGAAGCCGACCTCAACATAGCTGGGAAAAGGCGCGGCAGATGATTATGACCTGTCCGTACAACTGCACTTTGGAGGATTTAACGAAAGACACTAATACTTTTATGTTTTTTTTTAAATTTTTGTTGTTGTAATCCTACAATGCCCAACTGATCCGAAGAGTACCATCGACAGGAAAATAAGTGATTGAAATATTTAACGAATAAAATCAGTATCCGTTTCAATTTGAACATGTTAAAAACTACCCTAAAATCCTTGGAATACTTTATTAACGAAGTGTCGAAAGTTCACGAGGAAATTGCGTTCGAATTTCAGGGCTCGTACCTACCTACCTATTGGTAATTAGTTTTGACATGTTCGCAAACTGTCTGCTTTAATTAAACCTCACATCGTGTTAACTAATAAATGGGATCTAATATTTTTTTATTTCAGATAATCATTGCTTAGAGAATGTTGGGAGTATGTTACTAAATTCGTTTTATTTTCCTGTACTTCCTACTAATAATATTATAATGCAAAAGTCTGTGAGGATTGGAGGATGGATGGATGGATGTTTGTTACTCTTTCACGCAAAAACTACTGAACGGATTTCGATGAAATTTAGCACACAGATAATTTATAACCTAGATTAATACATAGGATACTTTTATCCCGGTTATATGATCCCGTGGGAAAATTATAGAACTCCACACGAGCGAAGCCGCGGGCGTAAGCTAATCTTAATATATAAGAATCACGTGTCACTTTATTGAACAACAACTAGCTACAATGAAATTTTGTGAATGTGCATGATTGGTTCCAGCTTAAAAGATAGGATAGTTTTGGACCCAGTAGGAGGCGCAGGGGTGGGTCGCTAGTGTTTATATATTTTTAGAGTTATCAGCGTTTTTAGATATAACGCCCCGCTCACAACCTCAAGCGATACGATTTCCATCAAGGGACACCCGCGTGTTTCACTTGTTTCCTTGGCGTGACTTGTGGCAAACAATTCAAATAAATTGCTTCATTTCTTTCAATTCTTGTTCTGCAGCCGCTGTTGTACCACGCGTGACTCGCGTGACCGTGTAGCTCTTGGACAAGCGGCAACACATTTGATTCAGCAATTTCCTATTTACAAAATTAGCCATTTAAAAGTGTTGCAAATAATGTTGCGTTGTCGGTTATTTTTGACAAAACAAAAATAAAAATCAAATTTTAATATTTAAAAAAGCGTTGTTTTATTATTTTTTTACGCAATATGACTCTTCTCTATACACCCTCATCATAAACGAAAGCTCGTTTCAATGAAATATTGACATTTCGTAAAATTTTAATATTAATTTATTAACAGCCTTCATTGGAGCATTTCATAAAGGCGAGGATTTACTTGCTTAATTGCAAAACCACGTAGGATTTTAATAAAATGACGAGTAGTTTTTTTTGCATTGGTCTATTAGGAAAATTACATGCAGTCGATGTTTTAAAAACCATTTTGTTCTTTAATCGTCTAAAGTGAACGCGGCATTGGAAAAATATAAGCTAGGTACATAAGTAGGTAGTATTTCTAATCCCGCATATGGACCGTGAAAGCCCACTGGGACTACGGACTAAGGGAAACGGTTACTGTCGTTACCTACTAAACGCTCCACGTACCTATGAAATGAAACTATACGAATTATTTAATGGTTATCGCTATAGTACAGTTTTCTCTAGGTTTACATTTATATCGCTGGTGGTAAACGAAACGGTCAAATGTCTCATATGGTCAGACAAGCCGTAACCACGAATGCTGTTAATGGCTCAAAAGCGCCAAAAATGTAAACTACAAGGGTTAAATGATACGTAAGTTTCGTTTTTATTACGGATTTTCCGAGTCATATGGCCCGATGGCTTTATTTGTAGTAGATTGCCACGTTGACGGAACAACAGTTTTAATTTTATTGTGTACTCGTTTGCGTTACATTAAAAAATACCGACGACTTCACGTGGGGGAGTAAGTAAGCGATTTATGTGTATTGTGTTACGTACAGGTATTTCGTATGCTTCTTTAATATTTGATATCAATCTGCACTACCCTTGCATTTTAATTTTAATGCGTTCTAATTTGCTGTGTTTTCGTAATGTGGGAATGTAGCATGGAAGTATTTCGTTTATTAATGAAAGCATGTGCCGTACAGCGAGATGATGCCATCCTGTGATTATTTCAAGGGGTTTTTATCTGAACAGAATAATAATAATTTGGAAAACTAAATCATAAACTTCCTGCCGGGTCGGCGCAACACGTTTTTTCCTCTGTCAACCGTCACTCTATCATTTACTCCTTTTCCTTACATATCATTCCAAACACAATCCATCCATCGTTTTCTTGGTCTTCCTCTCCCTCTCCATCCATCAACATTTATATTCATCGCTCTTTTAGTCACATGCGATTCGTCTGTCCTCAAATTTTGAAAACCAAATAATGTTACTTTGTATACTTTTACTGAAATGGATTATTAATTCAACTATACATATAACGTTCATATAACGATATCTATACCTGTCTCAAGAAACCAGATGTTCAGTTATGCGCTAAAACGGAAAATGAGCTGGTACGGTCTCTCTCTTCTTCTTCTTTCCGTTGACACTGCAAAATGCTGCTCCGTTGACCGAGGCTCCTGGCTTATAAGTATCAATTTCAATCTCATCTCGACCGTGAAACTGGGGAAGTTTTAAAATTCCTTGTTCCTGTTACACTTGAAAGTTATATTGACGTCAGATTTTATATGAAACTAGTGACCCGCCCTTGCTTCGCACAGCGCCACCTATCGAGTCCAAAACTATACTTAATTTAGCCTATATTTTAAGTTTTTAAGCATCTTACAGCAGAGCGGTGAAAACTGCGTTTAAATCCATGCGGTAGTTTTTGCGTGATGCGCGTACAAACATACAGACA
Organism: Noctua pronuba; assembly: GCA_905220335.1. NCBI lineage: Eukaryota > Metazoa > Arthropoda > Insecta > Lepidoptera > Noctuidae > Noctua > Noctua pronuba. The sequence continues at coordinate 9,896,112 of LR999903.1, read as the reverse complement.
GATAGACAGACAGGCAAAAAATCTAAAAACTGTTGTTTTGGCTTCTGTTGCTCTCATAAAGACCCTCATATAATTATCAATATCTTCAATGCACAAACATCCTGTCCGCCTGTGACAATTTTATTATATGTATAGATGTATAGAAATGTAATAATATGCTGATATTGGAAAATATAAGAAGGTGGAATGTAAAAAAAAAGCTTGTCCTTTAGGTATAAAATTCAGTAAAATGTTTCAATTATAATTTTCAATCACTAAAAATGGTATTCAATATAGCTAAAACAATTTTAAAAGTTTGGTATTCTCTCAAAACTCTTGTTATGTTATATTTTCCCGTTCTTCGGCGGCTTCCACACGAGTGAACGTTGTTCGTGCGTGTTTTCCAACAACGGCTGCATATGAAAGGGCCTTATTCCACTAATTTCACTTTTCACAAAGCAGTAATGGAGAGCAGTGCAAGCACGCGACTGATTGCTTTGCGTGACTATTCGCTTCTTATTTATGACTATATTTACATAGCGTTTTAACTATGTCAGGCATAGTCAGGATGGCCCAATTGAAGGATAATTTAAATAGTTACGTGATGTACGATATGCGTTGTGCGTGTTCACTTATTTCATATTTACTGTATTATCTATTTCTGACTTGCTGAATTTTTGATGGATTACTATTAATGTCATTAGAAAGTTATTGCCATAAATAAAAAGTGGAGCTCGTAACGTAATTAGTAGGTCAAACAATTGCCTTGAAAGGTTGATGTTCTGAAAAGATCGTACCTAGTCCTTAAGACTTAAGGACGAAGAAGAAGAAGACTGAAGGCTTTTTTTTTTTGGTATTGGAAATCATCAAATAACCCCCCCCCACTCTGTGTGCAGTGGGAGGGAGTGTCAGACTTTTACTGACTAAAACCCATCCATGTTCCTTCTTTGCCGTCTCTCTTTCGAACAGTCCCGCAACCCCGGCAGGGAGACTGAAGGCTTAAGTCCTTCTTTTAGAAGAAAAATTTCAGGATATGCCTGAAATTTTTCTTCTAATTGTGGGATTGTGGATTGCAACGTATTATTATCAACTCACGTTCGAGTATCATTGGAGTAGATACCTTGTGGATTCAATAGTTCGCTCACATATTTCACAAAAGAGTTCTGTCTCTCCTGCGAGTCTTGATCCCTTCATCGCCTTTACCGACTAATGCGAAGACGCTTGCCTATTGTTGCCGTAAAACCACAAGGAACATGAATAGGTAAACTGAATACCCTGTAAAATGATACCTTAGCTACACAATTAATCTAACTGACCGCAGTAAGCCCCTTTACCATGGAACACGAGGAATTAACACCACGTTGAAGTTTCATAGTATGAATGTAGAGATGATATTTGAGATTAATTACAAACAATGTCACAAGACGGTAATGTTGTCGCCGGATTACGACTGACGAGGGTCACTCCATTTGTTCCAACTTTATGCTACAATTACCTACGTATAAACTAGCTGGGGATTAAATTCTAAGCATAGCTACAGGCCGTGTAATAAGGTAGTTTTTGGAAAGAACAAATCTTCCGAAGTTAGCTAACTTCTCCGAACCAAACATAAAATAGTCGCTTTCCAATCTTCTCTTTCATTTCTCGTACAAATAAAGATGCAACACTTTGCAAATACGGCACGTAAACAATTTCTTCAGCGTTGAGACTAGAGTCAACTAAATCGTTTAATTTGCTAAAACAATGTCGTCCCATTCATTCCCATTTCACTCTAAGTAAATTATAAATCAAAGATATAAAAGAATTTTAACGTAACTTAGACGTTTTATTAAGAAAAGAACGTTTTACGTTTCGAATTACGAAATAAAAAGAGCAATTTATTCTAAGGATGTGATCAGAATAATGATTCCAGAATTTATTTTTTCACCGCGAGTGCAACGTCGAGTTTAAAACGAAATTGTGTAAAGAATTGACGGCAGAACGAGTAAATTGTGTAAAAGAACTCGTGCTAAAAGTCAATAGCCTAACAAATGGATGCTTCCCCCATGCAGTCAGCATGTTACAAAAGAAACATCCAAATGTCTTTTAATATCGCGAGCTGCATTACAATGACGACGAAAAAGGTTTTTATACGTGTTTATTAGTGTCTATGGTTTTGTAAAAAGGTTTTTATGCGAGTTTATAAATGACTTTGGCTCGCATATCTGATGTTCCTGTTATACTAGATTATGCCAAAGGCTTCGCCCGGGACGAGTTCGGTAATTGCCCCATCGAATCATATTAACGGCATAAAAAGTACCCTATTTGTGTTGATCCGGGTTATAAACTATCTGTGTGCCTTTCATCCAAATCTGTCCAGTAGTTTTTGCGTGAAAGAGTAACAAACATATTCATAATAGTTTCTGTTATAACGCTACTTTTGGAACCGACAGAAAAAGTTGGATGGTAAAACTGCTAGGGTACTTAACGTTTAGACCAAGTACTAATAACAATTAACGCTGTTAGTGCTAAGATAAATAGGTAAAGGTTACTTTCACACGTCTTAATTTTCGTTACGACATTTGTGCTTCACGGGTATTTTTACCACAGTAGCACGACTCACGAGTGTACCCCACGCCTGCATCGAGTCGCAAACTCAATTGATGGAATCGGACGTTTCTATCGGTACTTACGTATAGTTACAGCTGACATACAGTTATGTCTTTATTGAAACGTGTGTGACCAACGACCCGGTAATTGGAGGAAGTCTAGACTGGTTTTGGTATCAGATTCGTCGGAGGAAGCGTGGAGATAATTTATCTACCTACAACTTTTGTTGTGTTTGAGTTTTTTTAGCGTATCGAAAGTAAGAAACTTATTGATCGACTGTCGAGCTAAAATATTTAACTAAAACATTTTAACAATTGAGAGCATTTAACGATCGTCCATGAGTGTTTATCCATCTCTTACGATGCTGATAAAAAACGCACGTTTGATGACTTTTACTTAGATAATATACAATGTATTTTTTACGATTTTTTTAAGTGACCTATAAACACCTATGGGCAGTTCCCTGTTTAACAATGTTCCTTGTAGTTCTATTCACCAAAGACTACACTTACTTATATATTTTAACCTTACACCATAGTCATACATTCGTTGTAACAATTATAATCCTACCATTATAATTGATGTAAATACTAGAGTTTTGCCATAGATATATTATTATGGGCGCATAAGTAGGTATTTATGTAAATTATCTGCTCCTAATGCCATTTTGATTGCAACAATGGTATAAATGGTAGCTCGGCATAATGGGGTATTTAGATATCCCCAAACATATGTTGTGTGCTTCAACCATTCCCACATTGTACAAACCTATGTGGCACCAACTTTGGGTTTTAACAACATTTGGCATGTTTTGTGTGTTTATCCGTAAGCTTGACAAGTATCATTGCACTTCGTTACTTTTACAAAAAAAATGTTCGCAGTGCCGACGCGACGCGGCGGTTGCGTGCGAATTTCAGTAATATCGTAAAATAAGTGCAAATTCCGTCGAGAAATGTGTTACTTTCATTTTGCTTGCATGTTACATGCAAATTCCGACTTTTTTGTTTGAAACTCTAGCCACGAACGACCCAACTTTAAAAAACTGGAAAATCTTAAACGATTTAAATATTGTAGGTGAACGCTACTTATTAAACGATTTCTTTTAAGGAAACTTTTAACAAGGGCCCTTACAGGTCGCAAGCGAAAGAAGAAGGAGAAAATATTTCTGTTTTTTCTTAAATTAAAAAGTTCGCAATAAGGATTTGGTAAGTCGGAGTTTTTGTGCTTCTGCGAAAACCCTCTACTGGTTGCGAATAGCCTAGAAACGTTTCGCGAAGTCAACGACCATTCGAAAGTAGTCGAATCATTTTTGGATTGCTGAAACTGGAAAACTTTGGTGAAAGGGGAGTTTGAATTCCATTTTTCTCGTTTCCTTATTTAGTAATCGTTGATTGGATTTGGTTTGCTTGTGAACATTAAATTGTTCTTACAGCTCTTTTAGATGGCTTGACCTGGATTGGCTCAATCGAGCTCGCGATAGGTGAAATGGGTTCAGGTGGGCGCTTGTACGGGCTCGAGGTCATCCTGCGAGTGTATCTAAAGTGGGTTGCGATTGTTGAATAAGTGGCTCAGACAAATAGAATCTTTACCAATTCTACGAATTACAAGAGCATTATTTCTAAATGTCGTCATTTAAATTTATTTCCTCAAGTTTGCAAGAGCTTTTATAGTTTTACAAACCAATGCAGAAACTAAACGAATAACCGTTAAACTGAAAACTAAAACACAAAGGGGAACGCGAACAAATCTGTCCAAAGAAAAATAGCTTTTTATTGTCTGTTAAAGTTGTGCTGCAGGGGCTATGAAAACTTGACCTGGTCGTGTCGGGAAGGCGCCGGGTTCTGCCGCCCATAGGCAAGTTGCTGCCGGCACGCTGGCACGCGATCGCGTGATAACCAAAGGGCACACTACAATTACAGCCGAATGACCCATGCTCATTCAGCACGCGAATGTTGCTATTAAAAAGAAGAACCCGAAATTGGCATGTAAAATAAAAGTCAGCGAGGTCCCGCGCGGCTGGTGTTTTGCTTGGAAAAATTGATTTTCTTATCACGCAACGTGTTAACTAACTTCGTTGTTTTGTTTTAAATGAGAAAGGATTTGTGTACGGTTGATGGCAATACGCTCGCGTTACATGGGGCTTAAACATAACTGGCGAAATGTGGGCGTAGGTACTATTATAGGTACACCTCTGCCTAACCCTTCGAGGACTTCAGGTGTGATGTTATTTTATGTGGGGGAGGTCAGACAAAGCCCATTGTAGATGACGTGTCCATAGCTAGGCCCCAATCTAACCAAAGAGATCAAGATATTTAAAAAAAAAAAAAAAAAAAAATGACAATCTAAAATGACATTAGATTTTAAAACAATGAGGTTGTTTGGTACTACCTATACTAGAGTTTTTAGTTTCACAGTTACCTTTGCCATTAAAGTAAGCACGCACTGTTTTTTGGTGGTTATAAACACCTAAAGAGGTTTGTATAATGAAAGGATTACAATAAAACTGGTTCCTATAAAAAAGTAAAGTACAATATTATTCTGTGCTAGAGTACATAGCGGTAATTAGTCTGACCTAGTTATTGTAATAGTTTAACCTTTCCTTAAATATAATTAATATAATTAGGTTCATAGAAAAACAATACATAACGTGTACTTAATAGGGTTTTGTTACTTATTATAAATATCCTTTCGTTTGGTTATTAATTTTTCCTAGAATTTCGAGTTAGTAATTATATAGACTGCTTCGTTGGTCTAGTGGTCGTAAGCGCGACTGCTGTGCAGGAGGTCCCTGGTACGATGCCCAGGTTGGGAAAAAAATTATTGGGTTTTCCATCAGGAATTTCTTAGTAGCAGCCAAGGAGTCTAGATTTGTGCCCGGTTGATGGCAATAGGGTGGGTGTACTATTAGGTACTCCTCTGCCTAACCCTTCGGAGATAACAAGCGAGATGTTATGTAATTACGTAGATGTATGTTTACTTCGACAACTACTGATTTATTACCTACTTTGAAGAAAATAAATCTTCACACATTATTTTGAACTACGCAATAATAGTACCCTATGTTTCAATCAAGAAGAATTACAAAAACATCAGCAAATGTTTTACGTAGTCAAAAACATAATCATCATTTTAATATTACATAAAAATAAACCACAAAAAATAACAGGTAAACAAATTGGGCTGATCCACGGGGAAACATTTCATCCGCTTCTAACTCTTTAGAAAAGGTACCATTTTGTATATATTTTATTCATGTTTAAAATATTCGAGAGTATGATAAAAACGTAAATGATGCCCGTTTTCAGTAACATGAATGCCTATATAAAAGCATGCTGAATATTTAATACAGCGAGAGCTTTTACCTAGGCATTAATTTAGATCAAGCCTAGTGTTAGTGAAATTGGCCATAAGCATTAGATTTAACGCGTGTGTAGTTCTTTTAAAACTTTGTGTCAGCTCGGAAGTTAGTTGCCAGTGAAGAATTCCCCAAGCCTTTTCACAACTATGTTGGGTTCGGTTTCCAGTCTAACCGGATGCAGCCGAATACCAAAATTTAACATGGAGCGACTGCCTAATCTGACTTCCACAATCAAGTTAGTACTGGGTAATACGATACTCCCTTGTTAAGACTGGTTGCCAGACTTTGGGGTCACTAATGACTTTTAACGACAGTCAAAGATCTTCAAATGATAGACGAGACCAACGCCTTAACGTGCTTTTCAAACTCAGTATGTAATGGATGGTGACCCATCGTCAGACCGTCCATGGCAAGCACTGTTTAACCTTGCCGATCGGCCCGTGCGGCTGTTATTATTTAGCCACCAGCTCCTCTTTGTGTAAGCATACCTAAACCGTTAAAATGTAGGGTACAGATATTCTATTGACGTTTTCCAGATTCCTTTCGTCGTCAAAGTTGTTCATAATAATGAGAAATAGACCTCTTAAGTGGTTTAGGGTAAAGTAAAACTAAGCTTGTTTATTTATAATCCTACCTATTTAATGTTAAATGTTCATGTTTTCTTCAGAACCGTTAAAAAAGTCATAGTTAGAAATATGAGGGTAGGGTAAAATGAGATATAAGTCCAAGATTCTGGTCCAAAATAAATAACGCGGACTGTTCGCGAAATGGGTAAGCAAAGACTGGAAACCCCTAAACGGCTTTGCTCGTAAATCGGGGATATAAAACAAAGGAAATAACATAGATATCTGTTCGATATAATAATATGTTTTATTAATGGCTATATTTCCAAACAAAAACACAACGCCAATACCGTAAAGGGTTAGGCAGAGATGTGTAAGGTTCAGCTACGTTTTGACAGTTAGAAATGTTCTAGTCCAAATAAACGGGGCGATACCATTTCTATTAACTTGGCACAAAACAAGATCACAGGCTATTAAGGAAAATATTGCAGATGTGTTGTAAATACCCCATAACACTTTGTGCGACCTAAGAATAGAACCCAGGACCAATTAATGCAAAATCATCGACATAATTAAAACATACGTACAAATCTGTTGTTCGTCGTATCGTTGAGCTTCTTGAGTTATGAGTTGAGTGACACGATGACTGACAAATACTTACTTACTGGACAAGTCCATTTAAATCTTTGTCGTTCTTTCTTCAAAACACGATCTCAGACACTGATCTGCATAGTCCTCATGAGAGTCGACCCAAATTGAGCCTGGACCTTAAACCCTTGAATTTGTTTCGGCAGTGTCGTGTCAGAGAAGTTAGGCAGGAAATACCGGACGTATCTAGTTTAAAAAATAATGACGTGAAGAAGTGTTTGTAAAAACCTATTTGTGAAATCAACATCATTTATCAATAAATATTCTAAAAGCAACATTTTCAAACAAAACACATTTTTGTTATCTGGCAATATCGAAAACTTTATTTACAGAAACAATAATCTGGTTCTAGGAAATACAAACCATTAATGTTCCGTGTCCTAATAGAAGTGATCTTCGTAAACTCAAACACGCCCTTTGCGGCCGCGGCGCGATGGCGTGTTCGGACAAAACAAAATGAACGCGACGATCGCTTATATTATGACACGACTTTATAGTAACCGCAATTATTCGATCGGATATAAATGTAGGAAGGGTATAATTATTTGAACTATGTGACAACACGTCATTGTAATAATAGTCCCTATTCATCAGAAAATTCGTGGAAGCTCTGTAATTGTGACCCCAATATTATTCAATCACACTGAAAGGGTTGAAACAAACGGGAGCACATGAGGAATGCGTTCGAAATATTATTAATCATGATTAAAATAGCATTCACGAGTGGTGATACTATAAATTGAGTATCTACTTAATTTTCACGATTTTATGTTTTGACCCATGCGAGCACGCTTTGTGTAATTATATTTTATCACCATTGTTCTCCATTCAGAGAAGGAAAATATCGTGAGGAAACCGGCTCGTCCTAGAACCAAAAAACCTCACAGAGAGGAGGTTTGAGTCCCAGCAGAGGTAACATGATTATGCTTATGCTATGTGGGTACTGGGCAGTCAGCCCTGCTACCTCATGACTGGCTGGGTAATATGTCATCTTCGGCACGAACTACCCTCAAGTATTCCAGCACAAGAAAATTTCTGAATTCGGCGTCAACTAGTACCCGCCCATGCAATGCACAGATGCAATCAACTGATGAAATGATCATCGAGATTTTTGTGCTATATTCAATTTAAATAAATAGAATTAATTCTTAAAATTATAGTGAAAACCTCATCTAAATCTATACAAAGTTTCGAAGATCTAAGAGCGATTTTTTTTTTAAACTATTTTTAAAGAAAATGTCATTTAGGCCTCGTTAAGTGTTATCCATGACACAAATCCGCCAAAAGTATAGAGATTTGGAAGTGACCTACACTCAGCATCGGGTGGCCGAAGGTTGGACAAGAAGAAGTAGTATCCTCATATTTTGCGATCGAGCGAACAAAAGTATTACCCAAAACGTTGAATCAGGTAACCATCATAGTTATCATTATTGAGAAGCTAGACCACTGTAATGACGATATTGCGAAACATGGCCGCCGTTCTTCAATCCTATTGTGAAATATCTCTATACTCTGTACTACATTTTTTAAACCTTTTACACAGAAAACAAACAACTCCCTGTATCCTGTTTTTCCGAAAAACTAAATACCTTTTTTTTTCATGGAGAGAAATAATAGGTAGGTACTATAGCTATTAAGAAAAAATAAGGGAAAATAACACAGATATAAAAATATCTGCGTAGCGTGACGAGATTGATGAGTTACCCTCGAGCGATTAGTAAGTAATTAGTGTGCCATAGAAAAACCATTTGCAGAAAATCAAGATGAATATTTTCTTACGTTTTTTCTTATATTATTATGATAAAATTCACGAAAATATATTACTAAATATTTTTACGTATAAAAATTATTAAATGCTATGATGACTGATGTATGACAATAATGAATCGCTTGTTCACGAATTATATGTTTCAAGCACCAGGCGTATTACGACGCCAACTGCGAAAAAAATTTAAGAAACGTCGCTTGAGGCAAGTCGCATCGGCTGAGGTCATTAACAGGGTGTAACAGGAAGCTCTATTCATAATTGATTTCATAAGTAACAGACTTAATCCATCAGCACGGAATCGTATTTTTCAATGCTCTTGTCCTTTTCTGTCGCTCAGAATCGTCATTTTCGAGAGCGACAAATAGAGCATACTGTCGAGCGCATCGTCGATGCTGCCGAGTGCGATGGCACTCCTGCTCTGTTTGGAAAATGCGATTCAGTGCTGATAGATGTGGCTTAACCCTTATACTCTGTAGACGAGTCTGTAGGTTTCTCTGACGAAGAAAACGTCTACAATAGCAGAACGACTAAGTCAAAAGGCACTGTGCTATGCGGCGTTACTGTTCTGTTTCGCGGCGTAGGAGTTCTGCTACGCGGCGTAGCTGTTCTGCTACGCGGCGTAGCTGTTCTGCTACGCGGCGTAGCTGTTCTGCTACGCGGCGTAGCTGCTACTGCTACGCTGGGCAAACCTTCTACGCCGCTTTCTTGATATTGCTACGTCGTTCAATACCTACGGCACAGCAACTCCTAACATATTAAGTGATTAAAAAAGAGATTAGCTTTTTGGTCCCCGTTTTCCTAGTTATTTTTATTGCTTATAGGCCCCTGAGAGTGACTTTTTTTCTGATACGAAAGTGGGTAAATAAATCGAGCTCGTTATATCGGCTGAGTTAAAGTTTATTCGAGATTTTTTCAAGTATTTTACGATTTTAAAGGATTTCAATACTTCTGCTCGGTGAAAGAAGTAATGTTTTTGTATACTTTCAACCTATTGACTGCTGTAAATATTCCAAAATTGCTCGTAAGGGACCTTTTATGGATTGACTGACTGTACTAAGAAAGACTGCGTGTTTTAAAGGTTGATTTTTATTGTTTAGCAATGTAGGTACCATCTTGAATTTCTAATATCCCTACATTTTTGTAATCAAGAGTGCTCATTTACAACTTGATAACACAGTCTCCTGTGGCGGCTTAGAACTAATAATAATTAATACCAAGAATATTACAACAGCTTATTGTGCTGTACCGGCTATCATCATATCCTCATTACGACAATTAATTTCCGAAGTCTCGTCATTGCACTAATCAATATGAATGACAGCGCACCCTTCTGTTCCCTTTAATTTGCACTTAAGCCGTTTCAGATGTCGTTCGATAGCATTAAGCCTCCGATCTGCGTGACGTCATTAGCTACGAAAGCTTACCATTTTTTCATGGAGCAGGGATTTACTTTCCGCTCTTTAGATTTACCACAAAGGTTTTTATACTAACAGAATGAAATTCACAAGTTTTGAGTTGACGTTAAGCTTCGAGGTCGTACGTGGGACGGAATTAATCTAAGTTATGCCTCTAGTGTTTGACAATAGGTGATCCAAAAAGGTCGAGGTTATTTTAGTTCTTGTATTAAGTTGTTGGGTTTGAACTTGTTGATTGAGATTGTTTCTGTACTTAGTTCTCTAATACTGATTTTAGACATTGTGGAAAAAGATAACCAGAGGCTATAAATAGTTTTCTAATTGGCTTAATCAAGTCTTTTTACACATGCAGTCTGTGGGTCAGGTATACCCTGAGGGTATACAATACAACGCCTTGTGTTTCCAGTATAACAATGTATTCAGGATATTGTTGGGTCTACCACGCTTTTGTAGTGCTTCCGGGATATTCACCGAAGCCAGGGATGATGGTTTTCATGCCATTATGCGGAAACGGTGCTCTTCTGTTCTCGGCAGAGTACGTGCTAGCTCACATAGCATTCTGAATGTACTGTGTGATAGGTGGGACAGCCCCATGCTGGCTCACTGGATACGGCTGGACACGTAGGTGTCAGTCGTTACAATTTTGTATATAGAGTGTCTTGTCTTGTCTTTCTTACTGACATTAGGTTAAGACTTTTACTAACAACACATGGATCTTGTTATTTGATCTGAAATAAAAGAAATATTATTATTAATCACATTGTACAATTCAAGTGCCATCTACGCTGTTACATGAAACAGTTAGGTGACACGTAACACTATAATCTCGGCGCTCGAACGACAAAGCCTGATTTCTGTTACTGTCGTTTCTCTTTTATCCCTACATGCTTCGAGCTACACGCATGTTGTGACAGCGACTGTGAAGAAAACAAATGAAAGAAATTGTTAACACCCGTTTCTAGAAACAAGTCAAAGTGATTACTTTAGTAAAAGTAATTATTAAAGAAACGATTTTTATTCTGTAGTTTAGTAATTGCTTGCTCTCAAGAGCTCGTGGCTAAATAATAACAGCCGCTCGGGTCAATCTTTAGGTTAAGCCGTGCTTGCCTAGGTTGATCTGTGGATGGGTGACCACCCATTACATACCGAGTTTCCTCCGTGCCTCGGAAAGCAAGTAAAGCCGTTGGTCCCGGCTGTCATTTGTAGATCTTTAACAGTCGTTACGAGTAGTCGGTGATCCAAAAAGTCTGACAACCAGTCTTACCAAGGGGTATCGTATTACCCAGTGCTAACTGGGTTGTGGAGGTCAGATTGGCAGTTGCTCCATGTAAAATACTGGTATTCAGCTGCATCCGGTTAGATTGGAAGCAGACCCCAAAACAGTTGGGAAAAGGCTAGGCAGTTGATGAGTTTAATAATTGCTTGGAGTAAGAACTGCCATAAGTTAGAATTCTTAGCTTTGCTTTCTTTGACGGTTCCTTCTTCGTTCAAATTCTTCTCTATTGTTTAAAATGGTTGCATTGGTAATTACTTAAACTCAAGTAATTACTTTAACTTGACTATAGATGTTAGAGCGCTACAAGTCATCGCGCTGCGACTTACGACACGATGGTACTCACTGGCCTGTGCAGACAATCACGAGACCAGCTGTTCCCCTGTGCTTTCCATTTGTGCTGTGCAAGGATGTTAAGAAAAATCCACCAAAATCCTTTAGTTTTATTTTCTTGTATTATTATTTCGCGCGTGGAGGATTAGGTATAGTCTTGTATAGAGAGTAACGATGATCATTCATAAGATAGTTCTAAATTATTAATTTTATTAAAATTATTAATTATATTTTTAAAGCCATGGGGGAGGCCTTTACCCAGCAGTGGGACAGAGTAGGCTGATAAAAAAAATGATATCGTCTTATCACGCTATTATCGCGCCTTCAAATGGAGAGAACGAAGGTTATATCGGATTCCAACGGCCTGTTAAGTTAAGAGCGTTGGATAAAATCACACAAGTTCCACGCCAAGGCTAGATTCTCCTTAAGATTGAAATATTAACCAATTTTATTTTCTCCCTAGAAACAGGCTAAAGTAATTAAATAAATACACATATTTTTCTGTAATAAGTAAGAAAAACTGTTTGGTTTCAGATGACGCGATCTTTCCTCGAGCGAAGCGTAGTGAGTATTTGAGGTGAGTCGGTAAATTAGCGTGATCGATCATCCGCCTCATTCCGCGGCAACCGACGACGCGACGAGGCGACGCCGCGCGCCGCTTGCGGCCCTAACTAACTTAATCGACATTCAATGTGATATTTTTTCCATAAACCAACCGAACCGAACTAAGATGAAGTTTTAGTGACTGAAATATATTACTGTGATAACGGTGAAGGAAAACATCGACATGTCCTATTATAGAATCAAAATATAGAAGACATGTGACATCTACCAATCCGCACTGGTCCCGCCAGGTAGATTCCCAAGGCCCATTTCCTCTCATAGAGAGGAGACCTATTTCCTAGCAATGGGAACATCATAGGCTCTTGGCTTGATAAAGTTATGAACTCTTAAAACTATGAAGGAAAATATCCCGAGATAATCGACAAGTCATACAACCAAAAATTCGAAGACATGTGACATTTAACAACCCACATTGGGCGCGCGCGGAGGATAATAGTCGTCTATAGAGAGAAACAATGATCATAAGATAGTCCTTAGTTTATTTATAGCACAGAAAGATGAATATTCAAATTCGTAGAATATAATTTACGTCGATGTTTGGTTAGCGTGCAGTTTTCAGAATATAACGACATTTGATTGTGCTCCGGTTTTGTGTAGGTTTCTTAGAAGACATCATCCATCTCATGTTCTGCAAGTTTGCAGCGTCTAACAACGCTTATAATACTCTTGACATTTCATGAGCTGGCGCTATGATGGTTTCAATTAAATATCATGAGACACAAATACTTCATAAATATTTTCATATCAAACGATACTGTGTCAAAATCTAGTTTTCAATCAAAGTGATTAAGTTGAATTTCATTCAAACTCTTCACATTGTTTTAAAACTCTAGTTTTATTTAGTAGTTGTTCTAATAAAAAAATGACCATTGATTTTGAATAAAATAATACACAGTAGGTGCGCGCGGATGCGGCGATGCAGACGCGATGCGAACGTGCTCGCGCACGTTTGTATCGCTTCACTGTTACATAATAATTTCCTTTTAAGGCCTTTGCACACCACGATTTCTTTCTGCGCTGACGACGCGCGTAGAACGCAATCAGGTCGCTCAGCAAACGGAAGACTGAAGTCACGTTGTTACCTTTGCACACGATCCTTGCGTTTGTATCGCTGCATCGCTGCATGCATCGCGCAGAAATCCGCCGCCATTTGGAACCACAATATTACGATGGCGTCTCTCGCACCTCTCTCCACATCATCTTAGATAAAGATAAAGATAAAGATAAAGATAATTTTATTTTGCAAACATGGGTAACATTAAATGGTGACAAAAAAAAAACATATTGAAAGTTCAGCCATATTTTACCACGTAGGCATGCAAAAGATATAAAATATCAACTTATAACTAGAAAGTAGGTACAATTAAAAAAAACATTACACGAAAAAGAAGGTACACAAAAAATATACATTATTCTAACTTAAAAAATCTTTCTCAGTAAGGTATTCACTTAAATTATAATAAGCTTTCACCACTAAAAAGCTACGAAGTCTTTTTTTAAATAATTGGACTGGAAGCTCTTTCCAACTCTTAGGCAAGTGATTATAAATAACTGGAGCCATGCAGTAGACACTTTTGCGCATGAGTGCTGTCTTAGCTGGCTCCTGACAAAGCAAGCTATTGTCGCGTCTATTGCGGGGAAACACGTCAGCTATACGTCTGAAACGACTCGGGTTTGCCTTCACAAACACAGCTACTTCTAGTATGTACAGACAAGGTAATGTTAATATCTTATAACTTTTAAAGTATGGTTCACAACTATCAGTGGGTTTAATTTTAAACATCGATCGAATGCATCTTTTTTGCGCCTTGAAGGCGGTTTCTTTTTCAGTAGAGTTTCCCCAAAATATGATCCCATACCGTAAATGTGATTCTACTATGCCATAATAAGCGGTAAGAAGAGCATCTATGTTAATTATAGGTGATAATGTATGTAGAGCGTATGCAGACTTACTCATCTTTTTACATAAGGTATCAATGTGTGATTTCCAATTTAATTTGTTATCTATTTTGAGACCCAAGAATTTTATATTTTCAACTTCTTCTATGGTATCATTATTGTAGTGTATATTTAAATTAATAGTAGGGGTCTGTTGTCTAAAATGGATAACTTTAGTTTTACTCAAATTTATTTTTAAATTATTCGCGTCTAGCCAGGTTACCATCTGTTGTAAACTATTATTAATGTCATTCTCATAATTATCTATCCTTCTACAAGGTATTGTAATCGTACTATCATCCGCAAATAGTGTTACTGGTCGATCAATAGATTTCGGTAGGTCATTTATGTATAGTATAAATTTAAATGGTCCTAAAACGCTGCCTTGCGGTACCCCAAATAATAATTCACGCTCTGAAGACCGAAATATTTCTTCACGTTTATTAACTATATTAACTTTATTAATTTCAGTAATTTGTTTTCTATTTTGTAGGTAAGAATTAAGCAAATTAAGGACATTGCCTCTTATCCCGTAGGCTTCGAGTTTCTTTAAAAGAGTAGTATAGTGTACATAGTCGAACGCCTGGGTCATGTCGCAAAATACACTACATACAGGATTCCGGACATCAACGTTTTTTATGACATTGTATAAAAAATCATATATAGCCATATTGATAGTCCTATGTACACGAAATCCTTTCTGTTCCTCGCACAGAATGTTATTTTTTTCTACGAATTTATAAAGTTCCCTATAAATATATTTTTCAAAAATTTTTGAAATAACGGGAATTAATGAAATTGGTCGGTAATATTCCATCCGTTCTCTATTTTCTTTTTTAAATAATGGCTTTATAATCGATATTTTTAATGCATCAGGGAAAACGCCTGCGCTAATACTTAAGTTAATTATGTGACTTAAATGGCCACTTATTTCCTTAGACACATGTTTCAATATTTTTGTAGCAATATCGTCATACCCTACACTATTTGTATTGTTTAATGATTTGATGATTCTCTCAATATCTTGTGGTATACTAGGGGCCATAAACATTGTTTTATTACTAGTGTCAATTCTGTTACATTTAGGTTTGCTAGTCACATCAAGTTTCCCTTGTACTTTGTCGATAAAATAATTGTTAAATGCTTCGGCAATATCGTTGGGATTAGATAGAACGCTGTTATTATTTATAATTTTAGTAATATTAGACTTAGGTAGGTTAAATTTTGCACGATTTATAATTTGCCACGTGGTTTTAGACTTATTTTTAGATGTTTTTATATTATGATTATTTTGGGCCTTTTGTGTTAGGTGTATAATTTTTTTGTGTAAGCGAGAGTAGTTCTTGAAAGTGTATTTATTATATTTATTTGGTTTTAATCTGAATTGCCACAAAAGTTTTCTTTTTTTTTGACTGCCTAGTTTAATACCTTTTGACAACCATTTAGGTCTTTTTGTGACATCTACTTTGATCAGTTTAGTTGGAAAACACAAGTCGTAAATTAATTTAAATAGATCGAGAAATTTATTATAGGCTTCATTCGGATCGATTGTATCGTAAATCTCACCAAAAGAGAGATTTTTAATGTGGTTTCTAAAGTTCAAAATATTGTCTACACTGTAGTCTCTTTTGACGGTATACCAATACTTAATGAGACACTTTGTTTGTACTGGACAGTGAAGCAGCTGTGCCGTATGATCGGACAACGCCAGTTCGATTACTTCTGTTTTACATACTGAACTAAAATTATGAGCAAAGTTGTCTATACACGTCATACTGGCCATGCGAGTCGGCTGTCTTAATTCTAGTTTTAAGTTAAAGCTCATTAACAAACATTCGAAAGCATTTGAGTGGCTATTAGGTTTAAGCATGTCAATATTAAAATCGCCTGCTATTACAATGTTGTTATATCGTGTGCGTGATATTTCTTTCAAAAGCGTTTCCATTTTATCAAAGCAGTAACTGAGATTATTTATATTTGGTACTCTGTAGATACATACAACAATTATCTCAAAATGGGTGAGCTCAATCGCACAACATTCAAATATGCCTGACGCCGATAATTTTGAAATTTTAGGTATTTCCTTATATTGAACATCATTTTTCACAAGAATACAAGCCCCTCCTCTTTTTCTGCCTTCCCTACAAAAACAGGCAGCTAGGCTATAATTTGGCACATACAGTTGATGTTGGAACCCTTCCATAATGAAATGTTCCGTTATACATAAAACATCCACGTCAATCTTTTTTTCGGACAGTTCATCTAGGCATACAGTTAAAACATTTGCTTTATTTAGTAAACCAGCAATATTTTGGTGTAACAATTTAATATGTTTTTTAACGAAAAAAAATATCATTAGTGTTGTCTTTTGTGCACGAAGAAGAAATTGGGGGAGACTCACCATCAATTACATGAAAAACGTCGTAGCTATTAATCTCATTAAGCATTAAATTTATATTTTTAAATATGTTCATTATACCATTATTATTAACAGATCCACTTCTTGGCCAGAACATTTTATAATCATATGTCAAATAAAAGTTACTATCAAACAAATACGCGTAGTGATGAGTACAGGCATCCAAGTATAAAAGACTGTTAAATGTTTCTATTCTCCTATTATACATCATAGAAAAGTCATTCAATTTAAATGTAGGTGCACATATTATAATATTAGTATGATTAATTTTTAAAAGTGCTTCACGCAATGTAATTATGAGATCGACATAGTTGTTTGTTCGGCGAAAGTCTTCCTCGCCGATGAAGATCAGGCAGTAATCATCCGTAGTGTAGTTCTTCAATTTGAGATCTATGTCCCTAATAAGTGCCTCTATACCACAACCCGGTATTAAGTAGTGACAAATTTTGTAATCTAATAATGTATTTTCTGCAATCGTTAGTATTTTGTTTTTGTTGTTTGTACTCAGGATGCATACCTTTCTTTGGCTTCCTCTAACTTCTGGTTGTTTAGGTATTTTTTTAATATAAGGCGCGTGATCTGACTTATTTTGGTTTTTCTTTTCGGTAACTTCGGTATTATTGTCCTTGTTCATCGGGTTATATGTCTGGGAACCATTGTTGAAAGTATCTTTGTTCTCATCTTTCTTTTTCGTTTTCCTCGTTGATGTTGGTGGGGTGGAACAAGACTCGCCGTATCCGACCCTTTTGTACAATTCTATAATTTTCTGACATCTTTCCAATTCACTTTTTAAGTTAGTATTCTCTACGTTTAAATTCTCAATTTCATTATTTGCAATTATCAATTCCTCCTGTACAGATGATAATTTTATTTGTAAATTACGTACTTCTGAAGTTTCGCTGGGGTCAGGTAGACTCTGCATCGTACTATCAAAGAGTGACGAGTCAGAAGTGTTCATAATCGACACATTATTATAAGAGTTAGATTTTCTCATTTTTCTTAAAGTTATGTTACTAGATACTCCACTCGCCATAATTTGTATTAAGAAAAAGAAGTAATAATACCAAAAAACTAGTTAAATGTTTGTTAGAATCTATCTTATGCCTAATCGACTCAAACAAAACAAGATATTATCTTGCAGAAAAATAAAAATGTCCAAAAAGAGAACGCTGATCGTGGGGTACGAACCAGCGTCACTTCGTTTACACCGGTGTCGACGCCGTTTGTTATTCTTCTTGACTAACTGAACATTACTTGTATCGGTGAAATAGAGTATCCGTTCTAATTCAAAATAATTTCAAAACGTAAAGTAGTCGTTATGTGACTCATGCTGCAAAAATGTTTGAACTGTCACACTGGATTCACGGCACTTTTTTGAAACATTTTGTTAACTGTTTTGAATTGTTCACTATGGCTTTATGTTTAATATTGTTTTGAGACCCAAACACTGCACTAGTCAAACGTTCTATTTTGGATCAGTCTCCTTAAAAATGATTTAAAACACAAAACTTATAGTTAATTTTTTTTTGTTTTTCTGGCTAAGTTAGCGTTCAGAAAACGATAAGTCAGCTAATTCCAAGCGTTACTAACACTTTAACACCACTTTCAACGCTAGATATTCGTTAATACTATTTTTAATAAATTTTATACACGGGAGCTAATGTTTACGTGACGGCAGCGCCATCTCGTTCGTCCCCGTACCACCAATTAAACAAACGCGCTGTAAGCGCGCGTTTCAATCGGTACAAACACGCGTTACATTTGCGTTTGTATCGATACAAACGTGTAAAATATGCTAAAACGTGATGATAATGAAATGATAATGAAAAAGCGCGCATCGCTAGTGCATAAAAAATAAGTGGAGTGCAAAGGCTCTTACGGCACCGTGAACGCGCGTTTGTGAAATACGCGTCGTCGGCACGTATAAAATACGCCGTCTGAATGCACTCTTAGGTTTTACGATAAAATGCCCACGAGGCTATCTTTCAGAATTACATCATCAGCAATCACGTGGCTGTTCCCACTGTATACAGCGGCTACCCGATAGTTTGATTGAGTTTATCAAAATATTTGCTTAATCTATGCCTTTACTAAGTTTCGATCGCCTAGCAGGATAGTTCCAAACAGTCGTACTATGTTATCTTCATATAGAACAGTGGTGGCATAGTGGTTACGACCAGACATTCGTGTAATTTATTTAATTACTACTTTTCTCAAAACGGTGTAGGTAAACTTGGTGTGGAATTTTTTATTTATTTAATTTATTAGGTCTACCAACAATTGTTTACACTAATCTACAACCAAAAATAAAGCATGCTTTTAAACTCTACACAGTGCAACAATTACTTAAAGGTAAACACCACATGAACAAAAAAAAACAATAATAAGTAATTATGTTAGTTGTAAGCTACTTTATGTAAAATTAAACTTAGTAAAATATAGAACTATGTATTAGTAACATTAAAAGCATCAATTCTTTAAAAAGTTACGTACACACAGTTCAAAAAATTTTATAACAAATCTGATATACAGTTCAGAAATTTACGTTTCTGCTTGTTGAGAGAATCAAAGAAAAAAAAACAACCATACCACGACAACTATTCAAAACCCTACAAAACCTAGCACATGGAGAGTTAGAAATCAATATGTCATGTCGTAGACCCCAAAATTCGAAGACATGTGACATCTATCGCGTACTGTACGCGTGAGGTGGATTATGGCCCACTCTCTCCCATAAAGAGGAGACTTAATTGTGTCCCAGTATCGTCAGTCTGTATTGTCCCCACTTTATAAGCCGTTGACCTATTTCCTAAAACCAACAAGCAAAGCCGCCATTATTCTAATCATTAATTAATTTCCCATTCCTGTACCTTACAGGTGCTTAACGGTTTTAAAATTATCGATAACCGCCTCGTACCTACTTTTATTGGCAGAAAATTGACTCCACCCCTGACACCTTTTTTTTTTTTTTTTTTTTTTTTACGGATGGGAAATCATCAAATGACTTCTCCCGCTCTGGGTGGAGTGGGAGGGAGTGTCAGACTCTTACTGACTAAAACCCATCCATGTTCCTTCATTGCCCTTTGTGTTCCAGGGCCACGGTATCTCTTTCGAACAGTCCCGCAGCCCCGGCAGGCATCGGCCCTTGCGGGCCCCTTCTTGGTTGCTGACATCTCTTTGAGGCGCGCGTGGAACACGAACGCGCCGTCGACACGGCCTGTCGTCATAAGACGGACGGACGGTGAGCTAACCCATTACTCACCGTCCACAGGCCCGCGCCTACGGTGGCCGGGAGCCACCACGTGGCCCCCGACGCCCGGTGCTTCGCCCGCGGCGGCTGGGACGTGAGATTCTCTCCCTCTCACGTCCCGCCACCTCCTTCGCTAGCATGACTGCTTCGCAGAAGGAGGTGACGGCTTCCCATTCCCTCTCGCTCCGGACCATGGCCTGAACCAGGGCCGGGAGCGAGAGGTCGCCGCCGCCGATCGCCGCTACGAGGACACGGCGGAGCTCCGCCCAAGCGGGGCAGACCTCCACGGTGTGCGCCACCGTGTCCTCCGGACGATCCTCACAATGATAACACCCGGGCGTTTCCTCCCGCCCGATTCGGTGCAGGAACCTCCCGAAACAACCGTGTCCGGTGAGGACCTGCGTCAGGCGGAAGGTGAGGGCGCCGTGGCGCCTCTCTAGCCACTCCTCAAAGAGGGGACTTATCGCCACTATTGTGGCGTGCCCTGCACTGGGTTGCGACAGTCGCTGTCTCCATGTCGCCATGAGATCGCGTCGGAGGTCTGTCCGCTGAGCGGTGATTTGCCGCGGCAGCGGAGTTTCCCCCCGACGTAGTGCCCCCGCGCGCCATTCATGCAGGCGCGCGAGGACTATCGCCTCCAGATCCCATGGCGGCAATCCGGCTAGGAGGCTCGCCGCCTCGCGGGAGATCGTGCGGTACCCCCGGATCAGCCTTACGGCTACGACCTTTTGGGGCGCGTTCAGGTAGTGCGCGGCACGCCGCTTAATTGAACGCGCCCACACCGAGGCCCCGTAAAGGGCCATGGACCCCTGACACCTTGGTTTATTTTTTTGGCAATAATAGACTGCCATCTTTACCGCTTGGCCACAAGCTTGACGCTCAAGAGACACGACAGTGACCGCGTCGCGACGATAGTCACGCGAAGGAAATCCTTTTACTTGATGCAAGTCGTACCGCCTGAGGTCGTGGATGGGGCGTTAGGACTGGTTAATTGATTTATATTGTGTACGATATATTAAGTATAGGTAACTTCGTTTTGAGTAGGCTTGTATTCGTAGGGCCTAATAGTCTCAAAATTGTGTGATTCACGGAAAAATGAATAGTTTCAGAAACTGGTATACAGCTGCCTGAGTTTAAAATATTCCAGAAAAACTAGCTAGCGGCCTTATTCTGACAATTAAAAATGAGCGGACATCGGGCAGTATAAATCAAAATAGTTTATTATACCAGTTTTAAAAATCCTTACGTTTGACAATTTACGTAGAAATACGGTTTAAGCTGCTCGTATGTACATAATATATTATGTACTCGGTTTAATTATATTTTATGGATGCATTTTATACAAAATTATTTTTAGCCGACGACGGTTACAGGTTACAGGGAAAATAGTACGACTGTCAGTACAAAAGCAAAAGCTAGGTTTTTGCAACACAATATTTGTCCAGACCAACGTTGCTGTATTTGTCTAGTTCAGTTTAGTGACTCTAAACCAATTTCCAGAACAGCAGTTACTAAAATAACCCTGTTCGTTACACCATGTATCATGTATAACCGTATTTCATTTTGGGGCTTCGTGCACATGCAAGTTGTAGACCTCTAAATCTTAAGCGCCGCTGCAACTTTCAAGTTGAAGTAGGGAAGTGTAACTAATCATATAAAGTGGTACATTTAACGGAGTAATGGGCTGTCTTCTTAAGAGCTCTTTCGTTAAAATTTTCTGTCGTACAATAATGCTTGTTTGACATGTACTTACACCTTGTTTAAGTACGTGTTCGAGACAGTCACTTTGTACTTAAACATTTGAAACCCTTTGGCGTTTCTTCCGCGTCGTTGATATCGTAATTGCTATGTGAGACGCGAAATGTTCAAGTTAGCTGTAATCCAGCTGTTTTTTCAAGCGCCGTGTAAATTTTTGAAACATCATTTATAGTTCCACACTGTCTGTGTGTTACAAGAAATTTTTGAACATAAGCTTCTCCTTGGATTCAATTTTCGAAAACCATACTTGGCTGGGGATAGCGGTTTGAAATAATTTCCGCCATCAGTTGGATTTACGAAACAGAGAAATATTTTATTTCTAATGACATTCAATATACCGACTTAGATACATGATCGTAATTTACCTTTATTGAATACTACATAATATCCGCAACGTTACTAGAGAGAGGGAATGACATTTTGCATACAATACCAGCTGATGGCCAGGATTAACATAATCCAGGGAACATTTCGATCGGATCTAGTGACACATGGCCTTTTTTATGAGTATATCTGCCGCGTGTTGGCTTAGCTCGGATATACATAATAAGAATATCTACGAAACCGATTGTTTAAATCGTGTAGTGTTCAGTTTTTGCCTTCGTCCCAAGTCATTATTCTGAAGTTTCATCATAATGAGAAGTGTGAAGCTGACAAAGGCAGCCTCTGATGTGCCGTTTGACCTTTCTCACAAACGTGGTGTTCTCAAGCAAAACGATGAATGTCTGAAAATAGACAGGGTATGCGAAGACGTAACGCGGCCGAGTGAAATATAAAATCCATGAGTTCCACATGGTTTTATGGTTCCAATGTAAGGGCCGTCACAGCATGATAGTATCCTATAAAACAAATGTTGCCATTTGCGGATAAAACTCGACACGCACGCTCAACAAAAGCCACGGGAATGTGGTGCTGACCGCTGGGTCCCTATTGAAGATTACCCGCTCCGAATATCCGATTCGATAAATTCTATGTTGTACCGCTCAAAGTGAAGATTAGGTAGAACCAATATGTGATCTGGGAAATTTCCCATTCGGTGCTGAAAGTGTAGGAAAACAACGTTCAGAGCCGAGCAATACCATAAGAGTTAACGGTCGGAGATGCGTTTCTATGGTTTTTACTCGTTGTGTTTTAGTGGTCGTACTAACGGCGTGCGCTAAGTAAGACGTTGTTTTTACTGTTATGTCGTCGTATTCGAGTATTTTTACTATTGCGGTCGTTGAAATACTCCTTTAAAGGCTCACTATTCCATTTGGCTACAGTTATTTCAATCAAAATAAATATCCAATTCAGCTCAACATCTATAAACGTTTAACATCTGTGACTCAACCAGTAAAACAGCGGAGCTTTTATCTAAAACTACGCCCAATATACTACCGCCGCTATTTATTTTTGGTACGAACCTTACCTACATTAGTTAAACTGTTCGAACCCGCAACGAAATTAAGTAGAAGAAAAAATGGAAGGAAAAAGTGAGAAAAACCCCATAGTTAATGTAGCATACCGAGTTTGTAGTGCCGATGGGGTCTGCACATTACTTAAGGAGCATGTTTACATAATATATACATAGAACTGCGAACGTGTTAAGGGTCGTAATCGAACGATCTACGTACAAACTGAGCTATTACCCTCTGAGGTAACTATAATAAATAATTACAATGATAAATTACTACGCTTTCGTGAATTTCGTAAGTTATTTTCCGCACGAAAGCCTGCATACATTTCTGACATAAACAGATGGACTAAAGTTGTGGCTATGTTTATGTAAATGTGTACCTATGTATGTATATATACGATTGAGCAATAAGTGTCAACATACTGAAGGAAGGCGGGTCTCTCCAGATTGCTCCTCTCGTTTTGTGCTTGAGTGGAGTGCCGTCAAGACATTAATGACTTTGTAATTATGAAAATAACGATTTCGCTTGTCACGCAAGATTGTAAACTATGTACATATTTGTTCCACTACGAACACTAATTGAAAATTACAAGGATGAAAATTACAATGTTACGCGCGAACAAAGACAAGCTGGGGGAGCTTCCTGAAACTTATATTGGGGAACATGAGATTATTTTGTTTGGAAATAATAAATACGTGTTTGGTAGGTCAATATTATTCTTTTAGGTATTCGTTGTTTAAATATCATAAAAAGCTTTTGGTGGATTGTTGTACGCACAGTTGATTGATTGGATTCTAATGTGTTGTGTTAGTATTTCGCCGAAATACTTGAGAGATTTCATCTACTATTGCTCAGAGTCACATTTTTTACGTAATCGATGTAAAAATAATAGACAGCATTTCGTGATTTAAAAAAAATAGAAGCTGGTAGATACGATATTTCACACCTTTCATCTACCAAAATTAATAGAGAAACTTTATAATGAAAATATATTTGCATAAGTAAGAGATAATGGAAGTATTGGGTCTCGTTACCGTCGTCCTAGTTCCATTGTTTCACTGTTGTTTTAGCATGATTAATACTCTATGAACTAGGTTTTGGCACTGGGATACTTGCATCTGTTAATGTATATACTCGTACAATAAAAGATGTTGTATTAACTATGTCAAAACAAATCAAATACTTACGTTTATTTATGACATTATAAGTTTTCTACTATTATAGTAAACAAAATAGAACATTACTCCTTTCAGCTTTGTTTTACTTCCTACGATATTATTTTTCACATGTTTTTGTTGACTTTTTACCTCAGAGTGCGAGTAGAGGTTCATAGGCTTAGCCGGTTTAAAAAAATAACAGACTTCGACGTTATTGGAATTCAGTTCAGTACACACGCTTGTTATTTGGTCAGCGGACTGCTCTAAGCTAAGCTGTGTCCTCTTACTCACTTCTCACAATCCTTCTCACAAAGTGGGGAAGCCCCAGTATTAGTATTCTTTCTCCGTACCCTAACAGATAAATTTGTCCGTCGTCATCCGCCTGTCGGTTTGTATCAGTAATGCCTACAAAGAGTTTTCTCCTAAAATGTTTGTACGCACATATATTGCACAAAATAAGGTCACGAACTTGTATGAAACGACTTTTTCTTACGTTATGCCTTGCCAGCGCTGATCGGGGATCGAAGCGATCCGTGCCAGCAGAAAACATTTATATAAATAAATAAACATGTATGTGTACAAACATGTAAAATGAACATCTTAGATTCACCTACAAGAATATTAGGTCTATTACCCAGGGTCGCCGATGGTAACCGAAAATAAATAAAATCGCCCCAATATTATTTCGTAGGGACTATTTATTATGGCTTATAACAAAGATTTATTGTTTCAATTTGGAAAGACCTTACGCTATAAAATAACAAACATTTATTACAACAAGTCGTAAAGATAAGTCCCTCTTTACTATTTTTAATGGCGTGCGGCCTTGTGTATTTGTATAAGTTATCATTAAAAGTGTTGTTATACAAGCTTGTTGAAGTCAATGAATAATTTAAAATTGAGTTCTCATCGATATAAATAAAACCGCAACTATACGACATTTTAATAAGTAGAAGTAACCCGGAGGCTCCTACAGGCGAACTCATTTAGTTATACAAACGCAAATTAATTTTAACGTTTCACTAAAAGAGGCACAATAAAAGGCGTTTACATTTTCCTCAGAGGCCTAAAGGGCCGACACGACTAGTCGTAAATAATTGCGACATTTTACCTCAAGGTACGCTCAGCGAGAAGTTACCTCATGAATTGAAAGTGTCCGATGTTATTACGTGTGAAATTATTGAATTAGTTACCGAGGTTCCCTTTTGTTCAAGTCTGCGAAGTACAACATTTTTCATGAGAAAGTTCCGGATTATTGGAGCAATCCAATTGATTTTAAATTATTCAAAGAGTTTTGTGGACTTAGGGATGAACCGGTAAGGGCTGATGTGTATTAAACGTTGGCCCTTTTATCTGAGAGGTCGAACTTTTTGTTTGGAGAATCGTCAAATGATTCAATATTTACGTTTATTAATCTGCATCAGCTCGCCACACTAGGATCAGTTCACTATAGATTTCCACTTTAGTGCATTTTAACCATAAATCTAGTACTGCGTCAGAGGGCAGATTCAGTTCGGCGTAAACGACTATCAAAGGATTAAAATGTGGACTAGCTTTGCCCTGCAATTTCATTATGGGACATAAATCGTCCGGACGTTTATCCCGGTACTCAATAGTTTTATGGGAAACTAACAGGCGACAGAATTTTTATTTTGTATGCTTACATATTTAGCTTAGTAAAAGTGCTGTAACATGATAAACATGCCAAAACAAACATTTTTTGTGGGCATCAGCTTATTAATAGTCCCCAGATAGCTATTTAAATGAGTACAATGTTCAGACTGAACCCTTTAGCTGCGTGTGTGTGTGTGCGAGTGCGATCCGACCCCGTGTCCTACATTACCGGCATGCAGGGCTTATAACACGTGGAATCGAATAATCATACATTGCATATGAGCTACGTGAGTGAAACGAAACACGCGAGCGTTGCGTGATCGAAGTGGCAGCCATTAGGTGTACACGTCGGTGCCATAGAGTTGTGGGGGTACAGTGCGCCGCAGATTTGTTGCGGTGCAATTAGGCGCGCCGTACAGTCGGCAGTGGCACGGGTTCAAGGCATATGCAAATGGGGAGTGATTTGCGAAGGACAGTTGATTTTATGCATTGTCTAAACTGCAATATGTGGGTACTGCGAGGTTGTGTTTAGTCGTGGCAGTGAGTTGTCGGGTATCGTTTTTGTCAGGCTGATTTGGATTTCAAGCCTGGTTTCAATGTATATTTCAATGCTTAATATAACCTACTGTGCAGGGGTAGACGGTGTGTCTGGTTTCTTCAAAAGCAAAATTCTTGTTACTAACAACCTTGCCTTGCCTATGGACTTTTTTGTCTGAAATAAATGTTTTTATTTTTATTTATATCCATGAATTCCTTCAGTTGTAAAAGAAGTACCTACCTCGCCATTTTAAAGATATATTGACAGCTAGACATGAAAAACTTGGATGAAATACGAACCTCATACCGACACTTGTTCCTTTTACTTGTACAATTTTTTCATTGGATGTCCAAAGAAAGGTGAAGGACATTTGCGATCGACATAAAGGTGAACCTTGCGCTAATGGCAGGGTCCGCGTTCTGAGCACTTATGAAGCACTCTTGATTTAATGATTGGTGAGAGTCTACTTTTATTTATGACCATGGAAAAAGATGACCGTTATTTAAAGCAGAAGCAGAAGGTTCTAGGAAATTCAAAAAGTTTTGATAAATAATAACCACGTAAGAATCTGTAGTTACTGTTCAAATGAAATTTCTTGTAAGACCATTGTTAGATGATGTTGCCATAGAATTTAATCCATAAGAAAGATCCCTACGACAGAACTAATAGTAGTAATTCGATTTCTTGAGGAAACTACTGAGTGTTTTTCCATGAGCACACATGCATTTAAAAATCTAAGGTGGGTACACTACGTAAGATAACTTTCTTTTCAATGTAAGGTTTTTCTTATAATTTTTACATTATTATTTTATATTTTAAAGAGTCTAGTATTACATAATATTAAGTATAATTTAATGAATACATAAACATTTCATATTTTAGTGTGTGTAAGCAGGTCTTCGTCATTAATTGATATCACAATATTTCGATAATTACGGGGATTCATAATAAATGTCATTAGTTATGGTCGAATGTGAGTAAGCAATTTAGGTCTATTACTCTCCGCATATTTAACAAGGGTATGAAAACATACCCATTATACACGAAATATTAAATTACATTTTGAATGGACTAAAATAGGCCTTGCCGGCTTCGTAAGTACCTACCTACATTCAATTCAGGAACAAAGGTATTCTCTAAATTCTTTAAAAAGCAAACTTTTGCCAACATTTTATCGGGAAACAAAAAATAATCATGTTCCCAACAATAAACCGATAAGTACGGAATATAATATTGGTTGAAATATAATTCTTACCTGAAACCATTTGTTCGGAAACATCGCTCTAAGTTGGAAGTTCTATTTAAGCATAACAGCGCGGTAGAACAACAATGTCGGTATTTAGGTGCCCGAACTGATATCAGTATTTGCATAACAACCGCAAAGCTGTAAAGTAATATTTGGCACGAGAGCTTAGCTCTACAAAGTTGTGGTGAGCTCCATTCGATCGGATTCCTTCTGTACAGCTATCATATCGTATCTATAACCTCACACCTGGGTTTCATTTTCATTTACAACCTCCGGACTCCAACGTTAATGGCACTGTGAAGCACTTTTAGAACCACTATGTAGTTTATAACAAATAGAATGTCGAAGAGGAACCTATCGTCTTTACTTTATATTGCAATTCTACACTAACCTCTATAAAACACAGGGCAGCGAACCCATTTTTTCCCTTTTCGGTCAAGCTGTAACGACATCAAGTTTATAGCCAGCCGCAAAATGTACCTAAAGTAGGTATCTAATAAAAAATATTTTTGTTGACGGTTACAGTATTACATAATAAATAAATACCTACTATTACAGTACCCTCTCTCTTAACTGCGTTACATTGGGTTGGAGTAAAAACTGAAACAAACATAGATATAGGTACCTACCTACTAGAATATTCATCTTTAGTAAAAATGCCAAGATCGAATTCAAATATATATTGCGGATCTACACGTGCGAATATGTACACGTGGTCGAACACAATTAGGACGCCCCTCGTCACAACTTGTTCAATCAACGTTATCATTTATTGTGGACATGTTTATAAACGGAATACTGGCTCCCTTCACTCATGAATTCATTAGCTTTATAATATTCAATTAACATTTGATGCTGTCGGCAGGTTGCACGTGGTTCGGGGGATGACGCTGGGCGGTGAAGACGAACGGCGCGGCGCTGGGTGAGCAGGCGCCGGGGATGTGGGTGCTGCTGGTGCTGGCGCTGGCGGCGGCCGCGTCCGCCGACTGCCCGCGCCACTGCGAGTGCAAGTGGCGCAGCGGCAAGGAGTCCGCGCTGTGCGCCCGCGCCGGCCTCACCTCCGTGCCGCCGCGCCTCGACCCCACCACGCAGCTGCTCGACCTCGCCGAGAACCGCCTGCCCACCGTCCGCGACGACGCCTTCGCAGCCGCCGGCCTCCTCAACCTCCAGCGCCTCTATCTCCCCTCCTGCAACGTCCGGACCATCCGACAATACGCTTTCCGAGCTCTTGTAAACCTCGTCGAATTGGATCTCTCGCGAAACCGTCTGGAAACAATACCTTCACATTCGTTTGATTCAATCCCCGAGCTTAGAGAACTGCGACTCGGTGGTAATCCCATTACGAAAGTTGGAGACGAATCCTTTATAGCACTACCCCATCTAGTGCGACTTACACTTAGTGCTTGCAAAATAGCCGAAATAGAGCCCCGCGGATTTGCAGGGCTCGAGTCTTCTCTGGAATACTTGGAGCTTAGTAAAAATAGACTGCAGGTACTTCACGTGGCGGTCTTAGCGCCGCTGCGATCTCTAAAAGGTTTAGAGCTGGCGAGTAATCCCTGGGAATGTACTTGTGCTTTGAGACCGATGAGAGATTGGATGATAAGAAAAAATGTTCCAGCAACAGTGGTACCAGACTGCGCTCTGCCACCGCGGTTAATGTCCCAATCATGGGATAGGTTAGATCTAGAAGACTTTGCTTGTCACCCAGAAGTAAGCGCAGCTAGTCAATTCAGAGGGTTGGAGGGAGATGAAGTGACACTTGTGTGTCGAGTGAGCGGAGTGCCTGCGCCGAGAGTGCGCTGGGTGCGAGCGGGTCGACTGCTCGCCAACACAACTTCAAATAATGTCAATTCCGGTAGAGCTTTTATGTTACGTAGTGAAGGACAAACTAGTAATTTAACCATTAAATCAGCAGACTTGCAAGACGCAGGATCTTACACGTGTAATGCTGAAAACCGTGCTGGTAAAGCAGAAGTGATCTTAAGTTTAGCTATAGAAAAGAAACCAGAAAACAAAAGTTTTGGTGGGCGTGCACTGATGGCGGGGATGGCTGTGTCAGCAGTGATAGTGTTAAGTTCGTGTTTAATAGGACTGTGTGTATACGAGACTCGAAAGAAAAGACAATTAGATAGATGGAATGAACAGATAGTGACGACGAATCATCGTGATGATAGTTATGATAAATTAGAAGCGAATTTTAAGACTAACGCTGAAGTACCAAGAGTGATAGCTTCTGATAGTGCTCGTAAAAGGGGTGACTATAGGAATGTGCCATCGCATGATCCAGAGGACGAGTTCGAGGGGTATTTGAGAGGCGAGGTGCGGGAGGAAAGGGAGTGCTCGGTGACGCCGCCCATGGAGGCTGGGTGGCGCCGGGCTGACTTCGAGCCGCCGAGCTCAAGGGGCAACATACCCGAACGAGATCTACACATACCACGGTTCAGCGACTACAATTTACGGTAATTCAATACTTCTCAAGCAACTTCTCGTGATAATTAATTAGTAATTCGATTTGGCCCTTAATTACCATACATGTGATCTCAGCGTACTCGTGGAAGTCTATAATTTTCGATGAATTCAATATAACCTGATAAAGTAGATAAATGAAGTCGATGGTGTGGAAAAAATAAATTGTTTAAAGAAATTGAATTGTTTGAGGTCTTTGATAAGCTGAAAAATAAGTAATATAAAAAAATGTTTTTATGTTTCATCATTCAAAATATTGTGAATGCTGCAAAGTTATTTTTTTCAGTATTCACGAAGGTGAATCATTGTTCGGTCTCAATAGCTAAGAGGTTTGTCTCTAAAATAGAATACGTATATATGCATTCATATCTATATGTCAGGGTCACAGGGAACAATAACAGATATGAAACAATATGACTTCTTTGGAGTAAGACAAAGTTTTACTGCTGTCATTGCGAATTCTATCAATATAAGAGATTCAGAAATGTGTTAATTCTCGTTATCTGAAGTATTATATTGCTTTTGATACAATAGTTAATGATTAAAGTAAAATGCGGTTCATATTAGATTAGATAAATGCATAATATTTGTGTTTGATCAACTGTTTGGGTTATTAAATGTATGAAACATTAAAAAAAACCTCACAAGTCTACAAAGAATTACGTAAATGTTTCTGATGATCCCATTTGGTCATTAAACGTTTATATGTTGGGTTTTTATGTCTGTAAGGGCTTATGCTAAGCCAAGTGCCTAAATCGCAACTGATTGCGAACCTACTACAAATTAACGTGGGTCGTGGGGCGAGCTTGTGATGAAAATCTCCCCAAACCTAGAGAGCACGAGAGAAAATTAGTTCAGTAATTATTGTCTAATCCCCTTGGTTTAGTAGCTTAATGTCTCAGACGGAGAGGTCTTGGCTTCAATCGTTGGAAGGAATAAAGTTTATTTTGTAAATTGTGAGCGTTTCAATAGTGTGTGTTCAAGCCTCCGGCGAGACGGGAACAGTGATTGCGCCAATCATCTTCCCATGCGTGGATAGTTTCTATTAGTGCGGCAGCCGACTGACTACTGATTGTTGCAAGCCCTCTGGTCGCTAGCAAGATATTGATTCGCGCAATACAATGCAAAACATGAGACACACAGCCATCATTTCCCATTGTTCGATTCTATTCTATTTCCATATTTTAATTATACCCGCTCGTTGTTTCAGATCTGATGCCACGTCAGAGTCAGTGCAAAGCTCCAATTCCACGGGAATGATGAGTGCCCACGTAGAGATATTATCTGAAAACAGTCGGTTTAACAACAATGGGCGCACATGTCCACGTACGCGACCCCGCGAGCGCCTCGACAACGACCTGTCTGGAAGTGACAGCGAGAAGAATTACCCCGACCTCATTGAAATGAGTGCCCTAGGAACCTCCTCGTACTTACGAAGCGAAATGAAACATGATCCATACTACTTTTACACAATACCCCGGAAAAAGGATGGCGATAGTCGTAGTCCCCTTCTCAATAGCAGAAGAAACAGCTCCGGTGCAGACTCTGCCAGTTTTTTGGACAGAACGTACGAAAAAAGCCGGCAGAGGTCTGGGCGGAGGTCGAATAGTTTTTTAGATCTTTCTACAGGTGGAAATAGAATACGTCGGAATCCAAGCCTCCCGGCGTCGCCCTCGAGGGAGCAGCCCACTGTGCCCTCCGCCACACCACTTCTTGATCTTTCCGGATTGCGAGACTATTCGCGTACCGGGCAACCCATTGAGGACTTTGATTTCCGAGCTTCTCAACTGGAAAAATTCCTCGAGGAATATAGAAGTTTGCGAGAACAACTTTCGAGGATGAAAGAGACCCGGGAGAATCTGCAACGAAATCGGGCTTCAGACAACGATGAGTTGCGTTCTATACTGAAACCCAAACCCAGTATAGCTGTGACAGAGACATCGTCCTCGGTGGCTTTAGCAGATGCTGCGTCTCCGTTGGCTCTAAGCCCTTCGGAATACAAGCCTTCACAACCGAGACCGGAATGGTTGACGTCATTACTTTATCGTAATTAAGTAGATGTTTTGTAAATATTAGTAGGTACGTCTGATTTAATAGACGAATATGTGATTGGACATTTATAATACTCTACTAGAGATGGGATGACTTGTGATTAAAGTAACCCAATACTGAATTGTTAGAAAGTTAAGAACTTGTAAATAAATGCGTTCATATTTGAACTGATGTTGATAAGTAATTTAAAATAATTGTTTGTAAGAAAGTGAAAACATGAAAGCATCATTTAAAGTTGAAATAAATCATTTTCAATTGTCTCAATTGTTTTAGTTACCCAATATTAGTAGAGCAAGGTTTATGTCTCAAAAGAGTACCTTGTATACCTACCTTAGTAAAAATGTACACCACAACACTCCAATGTTATAATTATGGTATGCAACAATGTCATTCAAAATCAGTCAAAAAAATCCATAAATACTCAAAATGTAAAGTAAACTAAACAAGTACCAACGAACATGATAAAATTGACTTTCCCAACTTACGTGGGTGTGCCAAGTGAATAATACATTCAAAGTTTCCTCCGTTCTAACATCAACATAAAAGCGTTTTAAAAGAAAATTTACAACTGCTCCCAACTCGTTTATGTTGAGTTTGATTATTTAATAAAAGGTCCTAGTGTGTCGTACGATTTTATCAATGTTAATAAAAAAAGTAACCGGCAACTATTACTCGGCATTCACGTGGCTGAAATCGCGGAAACGACTTCGCAAAGCTAGGAAAGTTGATATAAAAGTTGTGGCCACGGGACTCGTTAGTTTGCGTTTGGCTGGAACATGTTGGAACATGTCGGAACATGTCGGATGTCTGTGACATGCTCCGAATGTTCCGAATAGTTGCGAGGCCGTATTTGAGTACTGAGCTCGGAAGAGTAATAATGGGAAATGTTTTGAATAAGCAATGCTATCTGGTCACAAAATGTTTAAATAGGTATATCAACATGAACCCTATTTAATATACATAATAAATGACAATGATATTCGTTAATAATAAAATAATAAGTACTTACAATAAACGACAAAATGGTTTTCACGTTACAACAGGTATTGTTTAATTAACTTATTTTTTACATTTTAGGAAAGCTAGACTAGTAACATTACGATAACAATAATAAATAACTAAATTGATAATTACAAGCCTCCACAGATAAATACAAAACTTTGTTACTTTAAGTTGCTTCCTAAATTATATAAAGGGTGTAACAAGACCTTTAACGAAGCCGAAACGCACTTGTTCTTCCCGTCATTGGGACCATTTTTTTTTGTTCTAGACCATACCTGGGAACTTTCTAGTTACGGAGATATTGGGGATCAAAGTTACAACTTTTTCAAAAGTTTTTTTTATTATTAAATACATGTTTTCTAATGTAAGATTTTTACTTTAAACATCTCCACGACCCTCGTACCGTTCAATGCATCCATCAGCACAATGTTTTCAGTGCGTTACATTGAGTCCTACCATAAAACGTAATTTTTCACCCCAAAAAAAGTCGTTTCCCAGCATTTTTTTTTGCGTAAAGTTGCTTAGTTTGAGATTACATAATACTTGGTTGACGGCTTCGTGAAGGATCCGTTTACACCCTGTTTTATATTGTAAAGCAGAACACTACGAAATAAACTTCAAAAAGTGTGGTCGCCTGTCACTTTTATGTTAAATAGGCCCCTGGATAAAACATTTTTCATTCGAAAGCAATACTTCCCAATACACCTCATCTTCTTCCTGCCCTGGTCTCATACACGTTCCTTGTTTAGGTACTCATTTGGTTCATTCCTTCTATCCTTCCCAGTCAGCCGTCACTCATTTCATTCACTCCTTTATCTGTCATATTCATCGCTCACACTCCCCAATTACACGTAAGCGGATAATTATAATCCAGATTTTCAATATTGCAATAACCGGAATTCGTGTTATTGTTTCCACGAAGCGCAGTCTGATGTCAAACCAACCTGTAGATATGGTTTAGGAACATCCAATCAAATCAACGACAGTGGTCGATCCTATCTCAGTACACGTGTATGTGCAATATGCGTGGCTGGTCGCATGTGTTGGTACCCGTATGCACACAATTTCGATTGAGGCATCGACTAATGGGTAACCATACGACAAGATTCTACGAACTGCGTAGTGCTTTGTAGAAAATATAATAAAGGTTTATTACACAAACTTTTATTACATAAAGCCAGAATTCCTAGATTTTCAGGTCGGGTAAACTGTTATTAATTTTTTTTAACAGGGATTTCTCAGTACCAGCTCGGAGTCTGCGGATGGCAAAAGGCTCGTCCACTATCACATGAGACTTAAACAGGAGTCGTGAAATATCGATGTCCCTACTATAGCTATCTCTGCCTAGCCCCTCGGGGATTAAAGGAGT
This sequence comes from Noctua pronuba, assembly GCA_905220335.1. Taxonomy (NCBI): domain Eukaryota; kingdom Metazoa; phylum Arthropoda; class Insecta; order Lepidoptera; family Noctuidae; genus Noctua; species Noctua pronuba. The sequence continues at coordinate 9,861,356 of LR999903.1, read as the reverse complement.
AATTTGTTGTAGTTTTTGGTTGTTATTGATGTAACCTTCAATGAAGGATGTTTGTAAGTGACAAATCGGCTAGTACTAAATTGAAAAACAGTGTATCTACAGAATATTAGTATTTCCGATAGTTGAATTACAGTAGTCAGATGAGTCTAAGAATACAAAAGTCTATCTTTCGCTGGTCAGACTTACAGAAAAAAACACAGAAGAAAAAGGAAAACCAACACGATACGACTATTCATTAGTATTCCAATCATAATCATTAACATCGAAATCTACAGATGTAGATATTCCATTAAACAATAAACTATTGCTTTAACAGAAGTACGGACTGCTTTGATATTTGAATGAATGCTACTCAACATTCCCTTTTGTGTGGAAATGCAAACGTCTTGTTGCAATCTATATTCAATGGCCTTTGAAAGCACTTCAATTAGGTACGGCACTCCTTTGGACAAGGAATATTTCCGGCTCAATTCTATTAATAAACCTAGAGGAGTGTATTATTCAGGACTAAACGTGGACTTTAATAACTTATGAGTTGTCACAGTGAGTCATTTTGAGATTAAAAACTTTGTGACTATTCACTTTAGTAAAAAAACAAACATAGAACTAATCATTGAAATGGTAAAACTGATTCGAAATAGAAAAATAATTCTTTATTTCAAGAGCAACGTAGCAGAGTCAAAAAGAACCTTCTAAAATAATGCTGAAAGTTTTCGTAAGTCGCCACTTGTGACAATATTTAGCATTTTTACACTGACAATTTTACGCATTCTATCAACCACTGTAGCTCCTGCAGATCATGAGTTCACAGCAAGCTTTTATAGCATTTATTTTTAGAGGAAGAGATAAATTGAACATCAAATTGCAGTTATCGTTGCGCGGCTCGTGGCGTCATCCTTAGAAGCGAGCAGTCGAAATTCGTATACATTACCTAAAAGGTACGGTAAGTAAGTGCCCATTTACGGAGACGCGGTGCGTCGGGCGGCGCGTTGCGCGGGGCGTCGCGCGGCGCGGTGCGCGTTTTTTCCGTTTACGGAGAGGCGGCGCGTGCAGCGGCCCGCGTTATCACACGCCCAAACACAAACATATGGCAATGTACGATGTTGTTTACGGAGACGCGGGGCGTGCGCCGCCGCGGCGAACGCCGCGGGCGACGCAGCGGGCGACGCGGCGGGCGAAGCGGTGGTATCATCTGCCATATGTTGTATTTGCGCGTTTGCGCGTGCAACGCTGCGGGCGACGCGGCGGGCGACGCGGCGGGCGACGCGGCGGGCGATGCGGCGGTGTCATCTGCCATATGTTCGTATTTGAGCGTTTGCGCGTGCAACGCTGCGGGCGACGCGGCGGGCGACGCGGCGGGCGACGCGGCGGGCGATGCGGCGGTGTCATCTGCCATATGTTCGTATTTGAGCGTTTGCGCGTTCGCCGCCGCGTTCGCCGCCGCGTTCACCGCCGCGTCCGCCGCCGCGTTCGCCGCGGCGGGCAACGCTGCACTTCAAGCAAACGCGCGTAAAAACGCTTCTCCGTAAACGCTCTCATACATCGCCATATGTTTGAATTGAAAGCGGGCCGCGCCGCACAACGCGCCGCCCGACGCGCCGCGTCTCCGTAAATGACCACTAAGAATGAATCAATAGAAACAATGCAAAACTAGCTAATAATTCTACAAAATTCATGACAAATTGTTCAACGAGTGTCGCAATAATTTCGCTTCAGTTGTCGACCACGAGGATGGCTCATGGTCTTCTTTCTTTATCGTCTGGTTATTACCTAACTTGGTATCAGATTTTGTATGCCACCCATGGGCCTTTGACTTGGCTTTACGTGCCGTCAAGAAAGATCTTTCAGGCATGCTGGTTTCCTCACGACACTTGGCGATGGCACTTGGTGATGCTGACATAATAAATATATACGTAGTTAATAAAAATCTTAAATGCCACTCGCAGATAAATAATTAACACCCTGAACCTAGACTTGATGTGTATCGATATTTAAACAAGCAGAACAAAAAATCACTGTAGTTATAAATAAACCCAACTTTTAAATAAACTCTACGTAGATATTTCTACTGTTAACATTTACCTACAATGTACGAAGACAAGTAAGTCTTTCAAATAACTACACATTTGTCTTATTCAGTCCAGGAAAACGTTGTTCAAGGAAACAGTTTTTAAAATATTTCTATTTGAAGTTAAAGCAAAGCAAGGGATTTGATCTCAAGCTTTTCAGAACATGCATTTGTTGTCCAAGGATAATATACGAAGTACATATTGATTGAAGATTAAGGCAATATGTAGTCTTGAGTCGAGACTGTGTGACTTATACTTTTTTTATCAAATCCTTTGTAGTCTCCACAACCAAATTCGCAACAAAACTGTTTTGTTCTTTTTTTGGTAGGCACAAGTTGTTTACAGAAAAGTTTGTACTTAGACTCTGGTCTAAGGGAATCTATACATACTTTAATAAAATTGAAGTGTCAATTTGTAATTTCAAAATAACAGCTTTTAACAGAATTCATATTATGAAAATATAAACCGTACAATTTTATTATTTTTCGTCTTTCTGGTTGTTCTGACTTATCTCCGAAACGGCTGGACCGATTTTGACGCAATTTTCACTGGCAGATAGCTGATGTTAAAAGGTGTAAATGACTTTCATTGCTTTATTACTTGCTTTTATTTAAGAACAAGAATTTTTGTGGTATACAACAACTAAAAACATAACCCTTCTTTGGCAGTCGGGTAAAAAACCCGACTACTGAAAAATCACTCTCTTAATTAAATTAGGGGTTTACAAGGTAAAATCGATCTATTGTTGAAGTCGGTTAAAATGTAGCCTATGTTACCCGGGCCATAATAACGAATCGATTGACACCTTATTCATCAAAATCGGATGAATACTTTAGGCGCTACGGAGGAACATACGTAAATACAAACATACATAGACTGCTAAAATCACAAACCTTCCTTTTGACTTCGCCGTAGTCGGGTAAAAAGGATAAGGGATCCGTGCAAAAAAATTAAAACCCTTAACATTGTTAACAAAATCCGATTGAAATAGGGACGTAATATTTTTATAATAAATTCACGCGGACGGAGGCATGCAGTAACACATAGGATATCCTTTTATCCCTGTAGTAGGATCCCGTGGGACAATACCCGAATGCCATGCCAGCGAAGACGGGGGCATAAGCTAGATTTACATCTTATGTGATAGCAGTTGACTTTCAATCAGAGTCTGGTATTTAACCAGAATAGATTCTATTTCTAAAGATTCTTCTCACGATGATAACTTTATTCAACCATTGACCAAGATTAAGCTTTCTCAGTGTAAACGCTTACTCTGCTAACAAACTCCACGTCCCCATCTCACGTCTCAAGTGCAATTCTCAAGAAAGGTTCTCAGCCGTTCCGTACACGTTCTAAAATAAAATATCGAACTAGGATAAAATACTGGGTGGATAGATGGATGAAGTTATCCTTTTTTATTGTTTTGGGTTCTGAATTATCCTAACCTCGTTCAGTAGGTTTTCAGGGCCTAAATCTGCTCTCTGTATTTTAGATTGGTACCCGAGCGGACCTTAAAAAAGCGACTGAAGACCGAACTATTTCTTGGGTAAGTAAGTATTCAATATTTTTAGGCAACGCTGGGTCGTCTTAATCGACGTGGGTTTTCGGTATTCCCTAAGATGGAAATGTAATGTTTCGGCAAGCCGGGTTTTTGGCCTCACTTCTACTATTTTGGTAAGTGGCCAATAAGGGTTATTATCATGGTTGTGTAAAGTGATTGCCGCAGATACTTGTGATAATTAATACTAATAGTGGGCGGGTACTTGAAGCTCTGCTATCCACTAGAAATATTTCGAGGAAGTTTACAAGTACTCAGCTCGAAACCGGTAGGTTTACAGGAAAATGATTAAACACAAACACAACTAAAAACTTTACAGTAATTAGCTTATACACCGTGACTTTTTAATCGTCTTACAAAGGTGGTCCACTCAATGTGCCCGACATAAAATAGTTCCAGGCGCGATTTTTCTTTTTTTAAATTCCGTAATAGGTACAAAGAAAAATAAATAAACATTAGAATAAATTATGAAACATCATGTTTATAATGTTTACGTGTCAAACGGGAGAATATACCTACCCAGCGCTCGAGTCCAGTAGATCATCGATCACAACAGGGTGTTTTAACTACGTCATGCGTCATAATATTGAATAATATTTTTATTTTAAAATTATTAAAATCTCATAAATCCATACCTATTTTTTTTTTGTAAATCCTTAGTAGTCATTGGATACATGAAGTGGGCTGCCGTTGTAAGACGACTAAAAAGTCACGGTGTATATAAGAATAACACATAGGCTACTATTTATTCAGACATTGTGCATAAAATAATAATTTACACAGTTGTAAACTAGTGTTATAATAATATTTTAAAAAGAACGCTCTAAAAATGATGGAATAAAATATTTTTTTTTTGCATATTGTTAAAAGTTCCCCACTTTGTATTTCCGATCCGTATCTGAGGTACGATTTGGGGCAACACTTTTTTATATGCAGTTGAATATAAAGTCCGAACCGTTTTACCAAAATACTGGCGTTTACTCGCGTAGCTGCTAACATTGATTTTGTTTCTACTTGGTCAAGCAAGATGAATTATTACAGGTACCTATTTTGTTCAGATTTAAGTTTCATGTTAGAATTTCTTGCTTACTTGATTTATTAATAACATTTTATTTGAACTCATATGACCTTATCAAGTAACAAAAATAGTTTGTCAAATACACGGTATTGAAATTACGGTTTTCTATTCTTCTTCTTTCTTATTATGTATTGCAAACAAAATAAAAATAAAAAATATACACATTGCAATAATATAGCTTACAATGACGAGATTAACCCAGAATTGAATTGAAATTTGCAGAAGAGGATATACCTATGTGCATTAACAGTACATTTTATTACTTAAATTAATTAATTACTTCTATAATTAGTATCTGAGGCAGCTTTCATGAAACAACTGAATAAAACAGTCATTTTCTCTTAAAATATTTCCAACGTTCACACTTTTTGTCTTTCACAGTTTTATTACAGTATTATAGACTCAGGTGCTTTTAGCGGAGCTCAATAATTTTGTAAAACTAACGAACCAAAAATATTCAGGATAATGCTGGCTTAGTGCCAGCCGGCGGAGTTTCACACGCTCACGACGACACTTTGTAACGATTGATGAACTTGTAACTTGATCAATTAGGCCGTATTGACGGCCTTGTACTTTGTCACACAAGCGGTCATTATTGGGACTTTTGCGAGTTCATGATACATGTAAACGATATGTGTGGAACGACCTCAATGGATATTATTATCATCGGCTCTTTTTTAAGAACAAAAACCCCATATTTATTTATACTTCACATTCAGTACAGCATAAGACATTAATACCAAATTAAGTTAAATAATCCTTGTAACTCTAACATTATCGTCCTTCAGTCATCAGCAAACACGTCCGATCCAGGGTTGGTTTCCACGAGAACGTTGAGCGCCAGTTGCCAGCATACGCAGTATCGGGAGGTGGATCGAGCTGCAATGTGGCAAAATTAAACTTTTTTTTTTTAAATACATGTTTTTAAAGTAAGATTTTTACTTTAAATACCTCCACAACCCCCGTACTATTCAATCCATCCATCAGCACAATGTTCTGAGTGCGTTACATTGAGTCCTACCGTAAAACGTGATTTTTCACCCAAAAAAAAAAAGTCGTTTCCCAGCAATAATTTTTGCGTAAAGTTACTTAGTTTGATGTTCAGAATGCTTGGTTGACGGCTTCGTGAAGGGTCTGTTTACACCCCGTATATGGTAATATCCAAACATGTTTGTAAAAGTATCTGAGAAAAGCTTTTGCACCTTTTCCAGCATGGGTATTTAGCTAATCTCGTGAAGATTCCTTACAGTCGGTGGTTTCGAGCTTGCACCGAACTAAAGCGAGCACAAACAATACCCTAATAGTTACGTAAAACAAAACCTAAGCGTCTGAAAGATTCTTCAGCTAAGCTTATAATGTGTGTAGGAAAGGCCAATTTTAGCAAATTAGCCGCGGTCAAGCATTACACCGAGGTCTTTTACCGTCGACACTCTAGCTATATAATCGTTGTTCACACTGTAGTCCTATAAGTCGCACTGTATAGGACTCCGCCTCCGACCAAAGCTCATAATTTGGCATTATCTCAGAGAGGTGTAAAATTCCATTTTGTTGGTGGCGGCCCATTCAATCAACGCATCGATATCACGCTGGAAAGCTATACAGTCAGACACGGAGTTTACAGTTGCATATGTTTTATGTCATCTGTGTAAAGAAGACATTTCACGTGTTTTGTTATATGTGGCAGATCGTTTACTATAATCAAGAAGAGCAAGGGACCTAAAATGGAACCCTGACTCACGCCTGATCGTGTATGATTATGCATGTGAGTTGTATTACCCAAGGCGAACCAAAAGCTGATGGTCTCAGAGATATTCAGAAATCAGAAGAAGAAGACTGGGTGTAACTTAACTTAACTTGCGTAACAAGATGTCGTTATTCATTCTGTCAAAGGCCTTACGGAAATCGAAATACAGCACATGCACTTACTGTCCGCGGCCTATTTGAGAAGACATAAAATCAACGAATGTTAGCAGATTGGTGTTAACTGATTTTTGTTGCGAAAACCTTGTTGTTCATTGCCAAAAAAAAACCGATTTGTCTTTGAATTTCCTTAAATAAAATGTGCCCAAATACTTTAGCAGGGGCCGGCAATATAGGCCTGTAGTCTTCAACTGATGATTTCACCCCTGTCTTCGGTATAGGAGGCGTTACCCTAGAGAGTTTCCATTGAGTCGGATGGTTTCCGGTGCTTAATGACAAGTTAAATGTATGACATAAAGGTATGGCTATGGAAGCTTTAGACAGTTTAAGAATATTATCCAGCTCTACAGCATTGCTAAGTTTTAATTTACTGACACCACGTTCTACATCGTGAGTAGAAAATTTAACTAAACTGACGGATCACGGTGTTACTATAATAATTGCGGTAGGTATCAAAAACACATAAGTTCTGGGAGACATTCAAATCAGGTGTCTGAGGCAAGAAAACACTGGCACAAAAATCAGCAAAAACATTAGCCGTATCGACACCCAACAGTGATTGACCCTGACAGTTGATTGTAGGTTCAAAGCCTCCTTTGCCTCGAAGGATGGCTAGTTGTCGCCAAAATATATGTCGTCAAAGCCTATTACCTATTTCTTTTTCGTCGTTAAAAGTAGAATTAATTGCCAAATTTATAGTTGTACAGCCTGTTATTTATAGTGCCGGTCAGTTAGTGCACAAAAAACAGGCAAAAATAAAAATAGAATCGGCTCAGTGCACGAACATGATGCTAAAACTGTGGGATCTAAATTACGGAACCAATAGACAGTGCGAGAGTTCGCAATTACAGCTGTCCGAACGAATTGTGTGTTCGCCAATAAAAGCGATACTTTTATTGTTGCTGTAAATTGCCTTTCCGTTGTCGAGACGATGTCGTCGCGTTCCCGTTGCGTATTCTAGCAATAAGTTCATGTTGATTTAATGTTATTGCCCTGTGAGGCCGGCTGACGTTAGACACGGCCCGGACAACTCTAATACCATGCACTTCTATTAATTATTCAGATTATGACCTAGGTGGATGAAGTGGTCGTAGCAAGTCTCCTTTGTCCTTCATGGACTGAATTCGGAGTCTATGAATTTGGACGGAATTACTAAGATAGCGTTGCATACCTATCTTTGAAGACAGATAAATGATTTTCAGTCAGGGAAATGTGGTTTTACTTTAGTTTAAAACATATGAACTTTAAAGGCCTTAATTTATTCATCATTTTGTAATTCCGAGAGACTTCCATGGAATTTTGCAGTGGGTTTAAATTCTCACGTTCACACGTAAAACATGAAGGATTATTTGGCATGTACGAGTTTGTATGGAATCAGTGAAAGGTATTCACAATTTAATTGAATACCTGACGTATTATAGCTGAAATATTATAGAATAATAATTGTTAATGGCTTCCTTAAATTACTGCCTGCAAAGCCTTTCAAAGCTTTCAGTAAGGTTGTGGATTATAGAAAGTGCAAGTTAATTTTATTTACAGGATTAAAAAAGTAAAAAAAATAAGACATTATTTATAAAAGATAATTTAGTTAGGTACATAGATTAGGTGTCATAAATTTGATATGTTCAAAACTAACTACATACATTGCAATTCAAAACGACTAAATAAACTAAAATAACTAAAGCAACAACTAACTATAAAAGGGATTAGTATTTTTTATTCATTTTGTAAAAAAGAAATAAAAGGCGATTTATATTGGTTCTCTACTCGCAAACGTCAATTATGAACACAAGCAGTTACTAACCATTGAAATACACTTTTATGTGCTTATTTAGAACACAATGCCGGATATAAATCACCACGCCTGCTAGATGGATTGTGTTATTGCGATCGCAGTATGTTATTAGCGGCCAGGAGATGGCTACTACCCATCTTCTTAATAGCTGTAATCCCTTATTTGCCTTTTACGACACCCTTTTGAGAGTGGAGTGTTTCAATCTTGGTTGGTAACCTTAAACATGCCTTTACCATGCGGTAGCGATAAAATGTCCTATTAATCGATTTAATAATTACTGTGGTGCTATAAAGTCGAAAATCCACAAAGTCCGGCCACGTAATTATATTTCTAAGTACAAAATGGGACTGCCACAGCACGTTTCAACATCGGGATACGTCCCAAATCCGGGTCGTAACCAAACCTTGTTAAAAAGTCCACGACACATTTCAGATTGGCCAGGTGTCAGGGGTCAAAAGCGACCGCTCCGTATTTCACGTATATTCACCGGTGGAATCGAAGGTAGCGGATATATTCACCAATTCGAATGATCCACTAATCTACATTAATATTATAAAGAAGAAAGATTTGTATGTTTGTAACGAATAAACTCAAAAACCACTGGACCGATTTCAAAAATTCTTTCACCATTAGCATGCGAATAATAAAAAAAAAATGGCCACCCGTGCGAAGCAGGGCCGAGCCGCTAATGATACATATATTCTGAGGAGGTAATATTTTGCTGAATTATTCTTATATCTCTTATCTAAAGATTCATTAAAGAGATTTGTAGCTACGTAGACAAAATAAATAGATATTATTAGTCTGTCTAATATTATGTACCTAGTTAATAATTTTGTCTCGATTCAGAGCACACTCGGGAATGCTTTGTGTTACTAATTAGTGATTAGTTAGGTATTATTGCTTAAGGTCGGATTCAGCTTCGCAAATATAACTTGTAGGTACACAATACATGGTGAAATTAGCGCCATTTATAACTGTGCACCTCTATTCATCGCGTGGCGATTGTTTGTTGCGGTATTGTCTCATTATAGCCGGAACAAACACACTCTACTGTACCTTTGAAAACAAAATGTGTTCAATTCCCAGAGAGTTGCATCGTTGAACCATGTTTACATGTTAACAGTGTCTGCTATTATGTCTCATTTTAATTTTAGTGTAAAGTATTTCAGTTTTTTTGTAAATTAATTAAATAAATATTAGTTATTATTATTTAAATATTGATTACAGTTTTCTTTTCTTATTTCTATACAAATCAATTACATTTTTAAACATTCTTAAGAAAAAACAATATAAAAATATAAAAAAATTGTAGCGCACCAGTATCGGGAACAGGGTCCAAGCTACCGGCAGTCAGGGCTCCAGAGAGAGAAACCTCCACAATACTATTAATGATTATGGTTTTTTGTAGTAGTTATTATTAATTTGATTGAATTATTTATTTATTGTTGATGATAATTGTTAATGGTATTTGTATGGAATTAAATAAAGCTTATTCATTCATTTTAGTTGGAAGCGTATTTGGAGTGGTCGCATTGTTTTATTAAATTAAGGCTTTGGTACGAGGTTGTAATATGAGCTCAATAGGTAGCTAGATAGATAACTGTGTCGGCACTCAGTATAACGTATATTGGTGGTACTCAAATTAGTTGGCAGTGTCGAGTATGTAACGTGTACCTTTTACACAAAGAAACCGCAAGGAGTTTATATAGTGTAGGTAGACAATGGCGCATGTACTATACACTATACGTACATGTGTATATAGAGCAGGCTATAGACGCAACCCATCTCGGATCCCATTTCTAAGAATGGCGGTTTTCCTTTTTATCTTCAGTCAGAATACTTGCTGCCGATTGATAGAATCTTGTAGTTTCTTGGAATGGTTTCCATTTTGATTTGTCATCTGTACATTTGTATTTATTTGTATTAATGAAACACATTAGTAATATTATGAGATATCGAAAACTATACATAGATACTTAACTCGAATATCGAACAAAATAACGAGTATGACAATTTTACATATTTGAATTCCAAGTGCATTATAAAGCTATTCTATGTTGGAGCCATATGCGATTGACTGCTACCTATATGAATAGAATGCAAACATAAAAAGAGTTCAAAGAATCCAATATGTTTCTTCAATAGCTCGGGAACATTATTATATTGTGGAGTTCCGATATTCTATTGGATTCTGTGCAATTCAGGTACTATATTCCTGGATTTTTTGTTTTGAAGATTACGATATTATTTCAATGTTAGATGGCCTGAAGAAAAATTTCAATTAATGATTGTGTTCCAAGAAAAACAGACGGTCATCGTAGATTTGCAAGTCAGTCTAGCCCTAGGCGTGCTCCGGACAACGGAGTACTTGAAACTATCGTAAATAGAATTGACAGTGGTATCATTTTTTCAAGACAGAAGTGGGACTCCCGGCAAGGGTCGGCGGCGTCGTTTTTTTGGCCGCAACCCGACCACGGCGCACTCCGGCCGGTCGTTTAGCAAAATGACGGACGGACCTTTTTTATCTCGCCCAACCGCAATTTGTTGCCGGCGATCTCTGCTTGCGATACACGGCCCCGTTACGTACCCGAATACATTTAAAATTCCTATCCTATAAATATTTAGGTATTTCAATGTTGATGTCGATGCTTTTCCATTCCTAGTTCGACAAAGCGCCGCCGTCCTGCTAACGACTAGATGCGACCGCCCGGCGCCCGCCGGCATCTTAATTTACTCAACAACATTGCACTAATTTAATAAGGTTGAACAGAACAACGTCAAAGGCAGGAACATTAACACTGTGTATTACACATTAAAACACACAAAAAGTAGATTTATCTACGTTGCTTGATGCAAGCATACTCTGAAATTCAACAAAAGATATAAAACGTAAAAGTCCGAAGAGCTCCATGTAAGTTCGCCGCTCTGTGTTGTGGGTGCAAAATTCATCACGTGTTTATGCCAAAGCTTTCGCTACACGAACGTATCAGAATTGATGGATAAAAGATGTAACACTTAGGTACATAAAATATCTGAGAAAATTGAAAGCAGTCAGTAATCCCTTTAAATGAAGCTTTTACGAGCTAATAGTTAAACGAGACAATAAAAAGAAAAACAAATTCATCTTGTAATTACAAGACTTGAGCGGGTAGTTTTTTGAAAAGGGTACTGGTCGTCTTCCTTTTTTAAAAAAGTAACCGTCGTTTTCAACAATAGAACTCGGCTGTGTTGTCACGAGTTTCTCCTCGGTGAACTTTTTCAATTCATGTCATGTTTCATATTATTTTGTGCAAAAGAAAGCCGATCTTTTGACTTAACAAAGAAATTGCTGAACGCGTAAACTTACCCGTCACGGTATCGAGTGAGCGCGCCGCTTCAATAAAATAAAAGTTTACGCACTGTATACCTACTTATTTTTTGCAAGTCATAAGCTTTATAACTTATGAAATTACCCTTATTGTAACTTTGTTATGTTGTTCCTGCGTTATTTAGTACCGAGCGAGAACAAAAACTGATTTCTTTGCTTTTTGTTAGGGGTTTTATTAGATGTTTTGAAAGCAATAAGGTTGTTTACTTTTAAATTTCCTGATACATAAAGTGCATTTAACAAGAACTTTGATGTTCATAAGAAAATTATCTTCTGTTGCATTACAGCACTCAGGATGCGGTGATCCTGTTTGCCTATTAGCGATATTCTATACATATTTTCAATAATAAAGCTTTTAATATTAGTAGTTAGAAAATAGTCTTCGCCTCATTGAGGCTCGCCTGATATACAATGTGTACTCCTACAGTTTGCTAAGAAAGGGGGAGATAATAGTCTGTGCCGAAATGTCAAGTTTTTGGGTTAATAGCATGCACTTGGAATACTCGTTCTTATATTGTGCGCCCACTATAATATCAAATGTTATACAAAAGTAAGAAAATGCTTAATAGGCTTGAACTTTGTATTGTTCCCATGCCACCCGGCGAGGAATTCGATCCCCTCTTACCCTGAAATTGGCAAATACTTATTTAATTGAGAGGTACTCTGGTGAATAGCGAAGAAAAAAATCGGCTGGAATTTAAAGGAAGGAAATGAAGGAACAAACACAATGCGGGTAGGTTTATACAAAACAAGACTTCTCCCGAAAATGTTTTTAAGATAAAACTTCTGGTGGCTTTATTTCAGTTTGATTGTACGAGGCACAGACAGACCGGAACGCAAACGACTTTTACTGAATGTTACCAAGTGCAGCTTGAGACAGGAGTTTGCATTTCAGAAACAACATAGCCACATAAGTGTGAAAGCAATGTAAGCTGTTATCACGCCATTTCTTCGTGAGAAGGAGGTATTTAATACAATGTTAGCCGCCGCGCTGTTTGGTCGATGTACCCGCGTTGCTAAAGAAGTCGAAACTCGAGGGTAGGTAAGCATTCAAATTGTTAGCTTTAGGAGCTTTCATTGTTTTGGATAATTGAGTACTTTTTCGTTGTTTTTAAGGCGAAGCGATAAGCCTGAAATAGTATTTGTTTGTACAGCCCTCCTTCAAGTAATTTATGATTTTCTGCTGATTCTTCTCCGAAAAATTAACATTGAAAACCAATTTAGTTCATTTATTGTTCAGATTCTTTGTTTAGATAGATCGAGGCCTAAGATTGCTGAACCTATGTGTTCGTGAGAACAGCTTGTTGTTAAATAAACATTTTTTTATTACTTGGACTTTGTAATGAAGTGTCGGTGAATTTTCGAGTCGTTTAAACCATTTTCTTTATTAGTTCATGACCATTTTTATGATCAGTCCTAAAATTGTTAATTGTAGACTGTGGAGTCTAAAATAAAACGAAACAGATATGGATCTGTCTGGCCATCGCATTATTTTTGTCGTCTGGTGACTGGTGTTTAGATACGGTGAAAAAAATAAACATACAACAAATCTGCACCAGATTTGTCTTCATTACTACCCACCTTAAAACGTTACTTTCAATGGGATTTGAAATTCCCCTTTCGAGCTCAATAATATGCCCTGGGATCTTGTTGTATAAAATTGAGCAAGGTATAAAGCGGACGCAGGCAGATACGTTGATACGGTTCTATGGATAAATAATAATATGTATGTAAATAAATTCCATCGAATCGGGTTAAGGAATCAATTTGTAAAGCAGCAAAACAGCGGCAGGTATGTGAGTAGGCAGCATTCAACCTCTGTTGTCGGTCACGTCGAATGTTTTTGATTTTTTCAAAACTTTTTCCATTTGCGGCCGGGAATGTTTGTGCTTCAGTAAATTGGAGCGGATTTAAAAGTCTATTAGTCTATGTTTTGTGTAGTGACTAGCCTCACTGTTTGGACCGTTTTATGAGCTTTTCGAATTAATATTGACCATCTATTACACGTTAATACTTCTAAACCGGCCAACCCTTCAGATAAAATATAACAAACTAAGTTATGAACATTGTACTTGAATACCTTCAGACTGAAACCGTAACTTAATTCTGAACTAAAAGCAAACGTATTAAATATCCAAGTTCCTCAGGACAAATACATTTGTAATGATATACGAACGTAGATTTTGTATTTCGCTCGTTTGTAATGTAAATTTACCTTTCCTTAGTTAGTCGCTAGCGTACGGACGGCCAAAGTGAAGTAAATGGCCGACCGTAGCTGACGGTCGCCGTGTTGCCTTGTTATTAACTTTTAATTAAAGTATCGAGATTTTGTAAGCTGGTTAAAAAACGATTTTATGTAACACAACAACGTTGAGCGTAACAGCAATGCAGATTGCATACGATGCTGTTTTTTTTAATGATAAAATACGGTGTATCGGTGTTTTTGTAATAATGTCTCTTAGGTATTAAACGAAAGGGTGTAAAATGGAAACAGAAAAAAAACTTACAGTTAAAAAGTTTGTCTAGCGTCAAAATAAAAGAAGCTTGACGAAGGACTGAAAACGGATAAAGACACATAAATACCATATAAGAATTCTCTAGAAGGTATACCATTTAACCATAAAAATTCTAGCGTCAGCTAAATAGCGCTAGCACAACGTCCCTCGAAGGAGCGTACACCGCAAAGAGTCAATTTTCAAAAATGACGTCGTTAAAAAATAGTGGGGGAGCTAGTAACAGTTTTCAAGGGAACTCATTACCAAACTCTTTGAGGTACTATTTCGGGTGAATAGGACGGCGGCGCGGCGGGTTGGTGAGATAGCGCGCGCTTATGAGCGATATCGCGACAAACGAAGTGCGCTTCGGAGCTCGGCAGCTCGGGAGCCGTCGGCCCAGCCCGACTCAAGTGAACTCAGTACCCGACGAGCCTCCGACCGCTTGTTAACCACAAGATTTATCGGCCGCAGACGGATTTCTTGAATGTATTCGGAAGTGCTCTGTGACTCTATTGAATTGCTATGAGTGGAATTCAGTAGGCAGTTAACAATGAATTTTAAAGAACTTTTAAAACCTGGCATATACTTATTCTACGTTAGCTTTTTCACCTATAATTTTTAATGAACTTTCTAAAAAAGATTTCCTTGTCAAGACATCTGGATTCATTTGTCTAAACAACACCAACAATTATGGGTTTATTTACCTAACAATGGGATATTTTACAGGCCGAATCTAATAAGAAAATGTCAGCTTTTCTGTATAGACAGCATCGATCATCAACATCGTAGCGCTACGAGCTACGACGCGTAGCACTTGCTACGAACTTCTACGACCCTCTACGATCTTCTAAGACAGGCATATCGCATATATATTATGAAGATAATCGCGCATATATTATAAAGATATAATACGAAAGCGAATCGTGTTGTTCTTACAAGCTTGCAAACTTTATCCTAACAGTATTGTCTGTGGTATTGTGGTAATTAAACCCGTGTTATTACTATATGAAGTATCAAGAATTAGGAGTAAGTACACGTGTTTGTGGTAGAACTGGAACAAGTACAACATGTGTTACTGTTGATGTTTCGGCACTTTGGGGTTGCTAAAAATTGTTTAGGTTCGAAGAATCTAGGTGGTGGTGGTAATGTAGGTTTGTTGGGTGTTGTTTCTGTACACTGGTGACCGTGGTGTGAATTTACAGCATGAGCAGGCATTTCTTAATAAAAACAAAATTCGTATGGAAGAACAGGGAACTGTTTTCTCAAGCCATGCATTAGAACTATCAAGCTGAAGTGTGAAATTTGCACTACCGAAATATGTGTTCCATTTGCTGATTGCATGCTGTTGTTATAGATTCATACACGGTGACACGGACAACAGAGATGAGCGGAAAACTTATCCTTTACAATAGTTTTTTGTTTTAGTTCATTATACCACGATATAGCAGCTGTATAAGGACCTTTTTACACGTGGCCTTAGGGTGGTTGCAGATTAGCGTTTTTAAAAGTGCGTGTAGGTACGTGTGCGCGCGCCTTTTGCCACACTCGGACCTTGTACGAGCGTTAACGCGCTTATTTAAGCTCGCAAGCGTGAGCCGTGAGAGATACCGACATATTGCTCTGACACACCTCCCGGTTTGAGCGAACACACTGGAATTTTTGAAGCCCAAAATGTAGCGCTCGCGAACGCTCTCTACCCGACACGAGCATACCATCTTGTTTTTTCAATACGTTTCTCAAAACAATGCCTCAAGTTTTTACCAACAGAACTCCTAAAATATCCTGACAACGACAACTAGTATTTCAACGTCAGTCGAGCTTGTGCTTACGTCAATAGACGCCAAAACCTTACAAGAAATCTATTTAAGTACATTGTCTAGCTAAGCTAACACACAATCTTCAGAAGTAAAGTTCACGTGTTATCTATGTATAGGCAATTGAGAAGAAAGTTAGAAATATCCACCTATACGTAATCGAAACTATTTAGAGCCCGACTTTAAAATCTTGATTCAAAAGTTTGGTAAGATCTTGTTTGTATTTAGTAGTTATTTTCAACAGTTCCCCCGGGGATTGTTGAAAATAACTGATTACAGGGAATACTTGGAAAATATATCAAAGAAGATCTTAAATACGAGAAGGAAAAGAAGCTTATGGCTAAAATGTAGTGTTGGTATGCCATTTTGGCTACTCAACGGTGATTTCAGTTTGTAACAAATTACGAGTACCTATGAGTACCATAAGCGTTTGCGTAAAGTCAACATCAAAGTAATTTATTCAAATTACGCTGATAATATCAGCACTTTTGAAACGTCAAAAATTACATGACACAGTCCCCCAAAACAGCCGTCCTTCACAGAAGAGAAGAGAAGTGGCCGAACAAACTCCTCAGCAACACATCTGTCTGTTAAGCTATATTTTACAATAGTATGCAAAGAAATTTAAAGTGAATAAAATTAAATTTAAAAAACCCCCAACGAAAAAATAAAAGATGAAAGATAAATACCCACTTTAATCCCACATATCTAGTAAATGGCTGCACCGATTTTGATAAAACATATTTAATTTTAATATACACATCATGCGCTTGCATTTGATACCCCACTTGGGTATATTTGAAAATATTCGATTTTTCATGCTCACTTTCATCCCCCATATCTAGTAAATGGCTTCATGAATTTTGATATAACGTATTTAAAAACCATTGCCAAGAAACTAGCTTTCAAATCAAAAAAACTGCATCCAAATCGGTTCACTCATTTAAGAGCTACGGTGCCAGAGACAGACACACACACACATTGCGGTCAAACTTATAACACCCCTCTTTTTGCGTCGGGGGTTAAAAAATAATTCTTACATGCTTAGTTCTATTAATTGGGACCGATAAATCTGGCAGTAAATAAAACTATAAAGAAGAAAACGATGTAAAAAGAACGAGTCTATGGTAAACTTACATTAGGCTTAGGTGGCTTAATGTATGAGCTACTTCAAATGTGTCAACAAACCCCTTTTTCTTGACTCAACAAAAATATGTTTTTTAGGCCACAGAGTTCCTTCTTTTTCTACTGAAACATTTTGCTTAAATGTAGTGTGTTTTTTAAAGGGGTTTTTGTTTCCTGTAACGTCCTGAATATCGGGCAGAGGCCACTTCTCATACAGAGGACAAGGTATGAGCTTGATCACCACGCTGCGCTGGGTCAATGAGGGTTGGCGATTTCAGACTGAATTCCAGGGTTTCTCACGATGTTTCCTTCACCATCAGTCAGTAGTGTCAAAGTAGTATGTATGATTTTTTATCAGATATTGAATTAAAAATAAATAGTAAATCTAACGAGTGTTTTATTCTGTTATATTTACACCCCAAAACAAATAAACATTAATAAAACCTAACAGAAACCGCCAAAATTCCTCCAAATACTTCCTAATGAAACAATTCTCAAGTTCCAAATGATGAGCTTCACCACCAAAGTAACGTACACAGTTTAATTTTAAAGAAAAGGGATATTCAAAATAGCAGCCGTCGGTTTGCGGTCTCGAGAAAATAGAGCCAGAAACAAATTGCAGCCCGACTAAGATAAAAAGGGCCCGTCATTTTGTTAAACGACGCGCAGTCCAAGCCAGTGCAAATAACACTGAATTTACTTCGATACTATACAGTCGGAGTGGTATACACAATTAATTAATTAGGCTGCTAAATTGTACGTTTCTATTTTAGTGTTGTAATGGATAGAAACTATTTTAAGACTTCGTTTGATTCGATTTGTGTCGTCTTGAAGACGTTTTAATAATGCTAGGTCATACTTAAATGACACCTTCATTTTCTAAGTCATGGATGAATGTTGGATTTTCAACACTTAACTCAACGCTGAGATTTGAAATAGGTATAGTAACAGTGCAATAGGCGTTTGTTTAAGTGTAGACTAATCTAGGTGAAATCAAGCAGCTTCTTATTTAAATGCCTCGGCCTCAGATCTTAAAAATATCGTTTTGATCTTTTCTTCATATTTACGTAATCTATTGACTAAATGAGCTCATTAAAACTCATTAATAAAATAGCCCGAGATCAAATTAGTGTCATCATTCTTTAGCTCCTCAGTAAATGCTATAATGTACATAAATATAAAAGCATAGTGCTACAATAATCAGAATGGTTGATAGGCAGGATGGTGAGAGCAGTAACTACCCGGAAGATGTATTGATATTATAAATTAAAGGAAGAAAATAATCTTGACTACACGTGATAAGATAATTTGACTGCCTCATTGGTTTAGTGATCTTAAGGTGGAAGCGCCAGGGTGGCCCGCAAAAGTCAAATTTTCTTGCGTTTTTTGCGATTTGGTTGTATACTGATGAAAAATCACTCGCGCCAGTAACACGTATGTATTTACAGAATTGTAATCATTAAAATGATTAATACAACCCTCTAAGTTCATGTAACCCCATTTAATAACTATTTCATGAAAAAGTCTTTCAATGGGGTTAAATGGACTTAGAGGGATTTCTTATTGATGATTTTAATGATTGCTATTCTGTAACTACAGACGTGTTACTAGCGCGACTCATCTTTTATCAACATAGAGCCTGACACTGACCTGCAAATTGCAAAAAACACAACAAAATTTGTATTTCGCGGGCCACCCTGACGCTTCCACCTTAAGTGCTACCGCTGAACGTTTGATCTGGGTTCGGTTCCCAATTGGGAATAATATTCTTGGGTTTTTTCATTAGGTTAGGCAGGTAGGGTTGTTACTGAGGCGATGGCATGCTCGCCCCATTACATGTAACTTAAACATAACTGACGAAATACGGCTGTGCCTACTATACCCACACTTCACAGCCTTACCCTTGAATGTTGTGGCGGATTCCAGTTTAACATTCAACAATGTAAAAAAAAATGAAAAATATAACGGTTTTTTTAAAACACATTTCAACTAGTTAACTACTGGGCCCAAGATTTCCCGTCTCCTTTATACAGTTATAGACCAATCGTCAGTTTTAGTAACCGGTACAGGTTGTCGAGTAAAACGGTAGTAAAGCCTCTTAAATTTCACAACGTTTTACATCGCTGTGTCAATATTGAGCGAATGTGTCATTCACTCCACGTTAGTGAATTTGTGAAACTTTCTTTTTTAACTCGTTTCTCGTTTCCACGCTGTTATTGAAACGGGTTCTTTTTTCAAGTTTGTTTTACTGGTTTTATTTCGTATTATGCTAGGGTTTTCATTGTAAATCACAAGTGTCCGTAGTAAATTAGCCAAGGATGTACTGCGTTTAAAGATAATAATTATAATGGGGTAGGTAGACTCCCTTATCGGCCCAGAGAGTTATAGTAATCGTTTCGCCGGTAGACAATTACGCAGATGATAAACAACTGATAAACTCAACAGTTTATTTATTCACTGTTCGCTTAAAACTTAGTATCAAGCAATTTCTTAAACCAGTCAGCCGTGTGTTGCCAACGGAAGCAACCTCAAAAACAGAAAAAGAAAAACGCAGTGGTATAAAGCTACCCAAATTAGATCACGTTGGCGTTAATCTTCAAACGTATTGGAGCGACTCTAATGAACTCTTTGACCGTAAATCTAAAAAACGTGGGGGCTTTACTGACCTCGATTTTTGTATAATGATGTATGCCATCAGCGAGACGAATCTATTTATTGCAGCATCTCTTTTTCTTATTCTAAATCGCGGCCATAAAACCGCTCCCAAAACTAAAAATATATGCAATGGATGCGCATATTTCTCAGGGGGACAGCCTCGGCTTGACGTTCGATAAATGATAAATCGGCGGCTATCACTTTATCAAAGAATTAAAAGTTGTGCGAAACGTCGCGCTTTAAACTGTACAATCATATTTATTACCAAGATAAGTTCACGTAATAACAATTTATTTACTTCCAAGGGCTCGGTTGACTGTTATCAAAACGTGCACAGCAGTCGCGCAACTCCGCCTGGGAGCTAGAATGAATGAAAAGCTCTTTCATCGTGCACACTCTTTGTCTATCCCCGAATTCATGTGTAAGCTGTCACGAGGGAGGCTCTGATGACGCCACAATAAAGTGCCGTACACTTGCTTGCAATATAAGGAAAAACATGGAACATTTTCCGTATCCCTTTATATTTGTACTCAACATGTGTAATATCGCTAGCTCGATGCATGTTTGACAGTAATTCAACGTGAGTAGCAGACGCCGCATGACCAAGAAACGTATTTCAGTTCGAAACACAATGATATTAGTCGAGAAACATTTCGTTATTACATATATTTTTTTAGCTTCGTTATACATAATAATGTAAAAATGCGCCTGGTTACAAGTGCCTGCCATATTTTACATTATTCATAAACTTTTAAATTCGTTTGAGTCAAAGCGTGTCAATACCCCATTCTGTGGCGGCGGCTTTAAATTTTCATTTTCTAGGTTGCTTTACTTACATGTAAATGTATTTTTCACGAGTATTTTAATAAACAAGATTGTGATTATAGATTTAATATTTAATAATAATTGCAGAAACTTTTTGTTTATTAAAGTCATAGTTTGGTTTAATATTCCGACATAGTAACGTAGTTTTATGATCTTATAAATAAGCTGTTGTAAAAAGTGGCTAGAACTTAAAATATTAAACAGAAAATGTTCAATCATTTTTTGCACTGCACTGTATTGAAGTACGCTGTATACTTTCAAAGGGTGGAAAATTCGCCGTATGCGTATTTAAAGCTTAATAGCAGCGTCTAGCGCAGTGAATAGAAAAAGTAAGTATCGGTGAGAACGAGACATATGACGAGATACACGAGTTAACCAGAGGAGGTACTAGATGTACAGATAGGAGGCAAATGCCCAAACTTAGAAAAACAGACAAAAAATTAAAACTTCATATAATGTATTAGAGGGATTAAGCTTTTTAGTGCCTAATAGACTGTTATATTTATTATGAATATTTACATTATATACAAACTACAAATCTATAATTGTAAAAAAAATGAAACGATAACAGGCCGTGAAAAAGGGTGTTTAGTCTGAACGGCCCACATCGAACGGACCACGGGCCGTTCAGCCGTAAGAAAAAAATGTCTACGTTCGAAAGGACCGGTGTCAAAATAAGTTTAAAGGGACAGTCGCATACAATAAAAAGCTTTTCGTTGGTCCAGTAAGCGTCAGTATAGAATACATCTCGTGCCTATAAAGTACCAGGCTGTCATAAATAAGTAGGAGCTCCTAACATAAATTTTGCTTTAATTCAAGAAAACTACTCACGCCTATAACGTATACCAGGCTGTCATAAATAAGTAGGAGCTTACCTCATCTGATTTTTTTTTTTTTAAGCCTGTTTGAGTGTCCCACTGCTGAGCAAAGGCCTCCCCTTTCTCCTTCCAAACCTCTCTGTCCTGTACTTTTGAAAACTTTGCAACTCTCTCGCATTTGCTCACATAACCATTTAAATCTATTATTTCAACTTTATAACCTTTGCACCCGAATGTACTTAAAGTATTTATAACATTGCATTTGTTTACAAGTTTTTGACACCGGTCCTTTGGGACGTAGACATTTTTTTCTTAGGGCTGAACGGCCCGTGGTCCGTTCGATGTGGGCCGTTCAGACTAAACACCCGTCAAAAAATTCGTCCACATCGCTGTCAACAGGAAAAGTGCCCAAAAGGCTGGCAGCATTGCCACGTTGGATGGGAAAGCTGATTGTGTGTCTAATTGATCATTTGGGCACCAAAAACTCGAATTCACACAATAACCAATTCAGTAGCCCAGTTAATTTATCTAGTTCAAGTTACTTTAAGCTTGTGTAAGAAAGAATGGGTAGGTACTGTTGAATAAATGAAATTGCTCAGCTGCTGCCGAGAAAACGGTCACAGCTAAGTGAAGGAAGAGTAGCCAACATGATTAATTACAAAGTAAAATAAAAAGAATAATTTCTTTAGAGGTAATATGAAAGTGACTTCTACTGCGGGCTTTAGACATAAAGCACTAAGTAAGTACGTATAAAGTTTTCTTTTGTGTAGGGCTGCAGTGTCCCCGTAGGCCTCATCTTGACTCTCCAAGGATGAATGCATCCTTAAGTAGAAGATTTTTTTCGTCGACGTCGTTGTTTTGCGTCTAGATGCCATGTCCAGATTTGAGATCCTCTGCGTAATGAAGTACGTAGTTGTATACAGTTCATTTGATATTGCGTAGTTATCAGGACAATAACTTGTTGATATTGATGCTATACGCTATAACAGCGTAGTTAGTAGCCTTGTTTAAGTTCCGTCTTTAGTATCGGTTTGACACATTTGTGTTTACGGCTGCGGCCCTATGCCCAAGTTCCGTGGAGAAACGTACTTCGCCTTAATAATTAAAGGCGCGTGGCCCGGCATAACGAATAGCTCCGTTAATTTATGTGTTCCGATCTTATGAGTGGGACATTAAAAGATCCTCATGGGAAAGTGTTTCGTGATATAATTTAATTAACAAATGCATAAATTGGTGAGCCCCCAAATTCGGACTGTTCCGCAAAATGTTACAGATTTACATATTGTCTGTTTAGCTTTTATTTATGGCAGTCTGTTTGCTTGTTAATGTTTCAAAACAATTTAAATGTTTCTTTCATGAGTGGTACAATAAGTCGTTACAAATTCAGCTTGTTGTAAATAATATTTATGGATCAAGCAGTTTATCAAGGAAATTGTACTCCGAGGCTAGTTGTGCAATATCTCTCAATGCTGTTTGGCATATTATTTATAGCATTGTTCAACGCTAAGATTATTTAGTGTAACAGGCTGCAGATGGCACTAAAACACTTCCTAATAGTACTGCATAGACGAGATAATATATTCCATAGATAAGGAGACAAAAGGGTGCTCACTGTACTATATACAGTATGTGTAGGTATAAGAATGTAGGATATTCGGTCGTCATTAATCTAGATACAATGCGTCCCAAAGGTTTTCTTGCCAGACCTTAATTCAAAATGATGTATTGTCTAACAAGATAGCTATTGTAAAACAAAATTAACTTGACATAAATAACTCCTTTAACGTATGGCTTTTTCAAATTAAATCCGAATTTAATTTAACTTTTTATTTATGTTCCAAAGTAATGAAAGTGAATTCATTAAATCCATTTTTTGGGCTGAACTTTTGTTTTGTGATTAGCATATTACGCGGCGTTGTGTTAGTCATTAAAATGCTTTAAAATAAACTGCAAGTCATAAAAAGAGGGAAACGGGTTAATATTTTTAGCAAGGGTAATAGCTTGCGAGGGTCCATCAATAACGCTGTATAACGTAGGAACGTGTACGCACCCACCTACTGCTTGGCTCGTAAAAGAAAATCTTTGATGGATAGCATCATCCGACACAATTTACTTCCAGAATATTGTCTGATAAATTATTCCATTTTTTTTTAAGCTTATTCACCCTTATTTTAGTACCTCACTGTTGTTAATTCCAAGACGTGAACGAATAATTAAAAATTAGCACTTTAATCAGATAAGCGGCCGGCGCGCTTCACTTTGAGATCACTAAGTAGTAAAGTAACTTTCATAATTGCATACTTGTAATTTGCCGAGTCGAAACCCGAGCAAACTAGTAGCTATCCGAGCGTGTTTAATTTGAAAATTAAATTACGATAAATAATTCTATTTTCGTTAATAAAATTATACAGGTAAGGTAGTTTCATTTAGCGTCGAAAGATACGCCAGATGTAAGGGGAGTTGCAGCAATACGAACAGACAGAAAAAATAAAAGGAGCGAAATAAAAGAGTGTCTCAGCCTATTTCAAATGTAAATCTCTGTCGTTGTAACGGGTCGGCTCTCCTGAAAAATAAGACGTAGGTCGGCGAGATTGTCGCTTCTTGCTTTCGTTGACTTGGAAAATTTCTGAGACGACGCTCTCAAACCCTCTGTAGGATTTGCGACGAGTTTATGTGTCGTCCTGAGAGAGAAAAGTTAAACAATACACGCTAGATGTTTATGTGTAGGGAAGGAATTGGCAGACTTACTTATAGAGTGTCGTTGTGAGAAATATCGTCCTGAAAGCGGCAGGGACAGTTTGCTTGCCGTGTATGAACGCTACGATTCAATTGCAGGAGAATATTTTCTCTGTATTTTACAGAAAATTGATATTGCACTTGTAACACTGCACTGCTGTTTTGAATGTAGAATATGTATGTTTACAAAATTGATATCTTATCGCTGTATACTTACTGTGCATTAGGATGTTTCTTTATGTACGAGGGGAGGTACTTAAAACGCCATCAACGTAATACGTAAACATATTCCCAGGTTCAGCACTACATACTAGCTGATCCATCATCATTATCACGCCTTCATAATAATGCCGTGAAGGACGCTATCGACAAGTAAAGTGAGCTTAGATACAATTTCTACTAGTGTTTACTAGGACATAATACCCGGATCGTTCGATAGATAAGTCTCGTAGAGTAGTTATCGGACCACAAGGGCAGTAAAAGCTAATTGGTGGGGCGGTCGTAACGGGCACAGCGTTAGCGCGTCGGGATTGGGAAAATTAACCTCTTCCGAGCGACCCAATTGGTGGACTATGATTAGTTTGTAATTTGTGACGGGCCTTTGCGAATTGTGGTCGATGTTCACGTTTTTGGTCTGTTAACCATTACGCTATAGTGATTTATGCAGACATGGTGGCTTATTAAATTATGCCGCAATTTTCGCCTGGTGATTTTCATTTAATAAACGCTTTGGGTTTATTGTTGTTATATTATTCTATTGGACTTATTTATTGAAACAAGGCATTTTAAATCTAAGATAGATTAATTGGATTTTTTATGATGAAACATATAGGACAGAACATCCGTGTATGCTCGAGAACGCAATAAATTGTATAAAATGTACCATTTCTATATTTACCGAGTTTCTGATTATTACATACCTATTATATATAAAACACCGGCCAATTACGAGTTGGAATCGCACACCGAGGGTTCCGTATAAACTTGTAGGTATTTTGTTATTAAACTACATATTTACGGTTTTCAGATTTTTTCCTTTACGTGTGCTGTACGACATTGCTTCTTGTCAAATTTCATGATTCTAGATCAATGGGATGTACCCTATAGGTTTCGATTACCTTGTGAAATCGCAAAACATGCGACATAAACGATCATATCTTTGATCGCGTTGACTTGCAAGTTTGATTTTTTCACTGCTTTAAGGTGTAGTAGACTTGAGTATTTGGTATTAATTACAGCTTGATACCTCCACGAATTCAGAGAGACAGACGGTCAACAAAGTGATCCTATAAGGGTTCCGTTTTTGCCGACTGAGGTACGGAACCCTAAAAATTAAGAGGAAAATGGGGACTTAAGTTTCTTCCTGAAACAAAGTAGTGGTTCTGGTGTAAAACACTCGTTAAGAATTCGAGGAATACATTATTGAGTATTTCATATGCTAGTAGATGTGCATAATTTAGTGGAAGATGTAGGTAGCTTTTCTTGAAAGGTTCCGCTAACCGGCGAACGCATTAAGTACATAATTATTAAGTAAGAAGAGGTGAGTATTTATGGTTCTACATAATTTACAGGAAATTCTTAAAATGTCTTAAAATCTGCATAATTGAGGGGGGGGGGGGAGGTTAGAGATTCAGACTGCACACTAAGCTACTACAATCTGTCAAATTTCTTTAATAGATTTTCAACTTGATCGCTAATAGATTTGGTTCAAGATTAATTAGGAAAATTTGACAGTTTTGGGTAGCTTGATGTGCTGACGTCTATATACAATGTCGCCCATGCGCATGTGACCGCCCGTAATTTTCTGAATATTCATGAAGAAATGTCGAAAATAAACTTTAAAAGGGGGGGTCTATCTACAACATTTTTCATGTTATTCAATTTCTAATATTTTAAGTATAGTTTGTAGATTTTCTTTCTATTTTTTGACACATCTCCGAAGTTTATGGGTCGATTTGGATTCTGTTTATTATTTCTAAAAGCTTATGAGTTATTTTAACAGGTTAAATTAACATTTTTACTAAAAATTATCGACGTCGAAAAAAAAAACTGAATCGAAGTCATTTTTTCGGTGAAAAATTGTGTATTTATTTAAAAAAAACTAGTGTAACTCCATAAATTGTCCCGATAAGACGACTTTTTTAATCATTATTTGTAATCTACTACATAACAGCTACAAATTCACAGAACATTGTTGATACCTATCTCTAAAGAAAAAACAAGGGTGGGTATAACAAATCATCGCAATCTTCATGTGTGGGCCACTGAAAATCCACACGTCATTAGGGAAACAACTTTCCAGACTCAATGTTCCATAAATGTATGGGCTGGAATGATTGACGGTGAACTTATTGGCCCTTTCGTGTTACCAAACAGACTAGATCAACACGCGATTTTAGATTTTATAGACAATACGTTGCCGTTGCTTTTGGAGGAAGTACCGCTGGAAACAAGAAGGCGGATGTATCTGCAATTAGATGGAGCTCCAGCACACTTCGCACGACTAGTTCGTGATTATTTAAATCAAAATTATCCGTGGCGGATTGGCAGAGGAGGTGCCATTGCTTGGCCGCCGCGATCACCCGACCTTACACCCTTAGATTTTTATCTTTGGGGCTACATGAAACAAAAAGTGTATGCCGTGCCCTTCGAAATCCGCGAGCAATTAACGGCTAGGATTTTTGCTGCTGCTGCGGAAATAAAAGAAAACCGTGAAGAATTACGTCGTACAATCAAAAGTGTTGCCATGAGGGCTTTGGTTTGTTTACAGGAGGGTGGAGGCCATTTCGAAAATCTAATTAATTAAAATTCTTGTATTTTTTATTTTTTTAAGTAAAAATCTGGCTATTGCTTGTTTATTTTTAATTCCATTATCATCCTCATTATTAGTTTAACCTTTTAGTACTCACTGCTAAGAGCACCATTCAATTTACTTTCACATTATCTTTTCCAAAATTTGACTCATCAGAGTTTTAAGAGTTTTACCTTGGATTTAGTTACAGTTAGGTATCAATAATGTTCTGTGAATTTGTAGCTGTTATGTAGTAGATTTCATGTAATGATTAAAAAAGTCATCCTATCGGGACAATTTATGGACTTACACTAGTTTTTAAAAAATAAATACACAATTTTTCACCGAAAAAATGTCTTCGATTCCGTTTTTTTTTCGACGTCGATAATTTTTAGTAAAAATGTTAATTTAACCTGTTAAAATAACTCATAAGCTTTTAGAAATAATAAACAGAATCCAAATCGACCCATAAACTTCGGAGTTGTGTCAAAAAATAGAAAGCAAATCTACAAACTATACTTAAAAAATTAAAAATTGAATAACATGAAAAATGTTGTAGATAGACCCCCCCTCTTAAAGTTTATTTTCGACATTTCTTCATGAATATTCAGAAAATTACGGGCGGTCACATGCGCATGGGCGACATTGTATATATATATGCTACAGCCTTTGTAGTATTTGTTGACCAACAATGCCGACCCGAAGCAAGTATTACACACAGGCTTCCATTCGGTTCGTGCTAACTCCGTCCGAAATCTACCATCACTGAATCATGTTCCGATCGGCCTTGCACAATTCGAGCTGGGCATGCTGCTTTTTTTCCGAACGTATATCTACATAAGATTTACCCCTTCGATATTTCCACCCTTTTGTGTCATATCATACCGACCCGAACATTTACTTGGTGGCACCCCTTCGATTGGTCTACTAATGTATTTGGAAACAAATCAACATGTTTTCGCTACATTTTGTGATTTTTTATCATCATCATTCTCCTGCTCTTATCGGCGCAGCATGTCTTCTTCCCCCATATTTCTGTATTACTCGTTATCTCAGCAGTCACCTCCTATCATATGACTTTGATACGAATACGATTGTCAATTGTTTGAGGTTGCAATTGTTTCGTTTCAAAATACACACACTGAGGTCACCTAGCCCCATGTGAATTAATAAAAGTGATCGTTGCCCAAATAAAATTCGCTTTCTTTTGCGACTCCGCTATAGGAGTTCCGATACGTTCCGGTTCGCTGAAAATCGACGTTCGCGTTTTTGCACTGTTACTATTATTTACTGTACTATTAGTACTCGGCCTCATACAATTTGTTATTTTACAAATAAGTAGATGACAATAGACGATGACGATACGTTTCTTTTCCGGTGCTAAGTATATACTTACTATTGGAGAGTGCGCTGACGATGGATTATAGTATTTAAATCTTAATAAGAAAAGTCTTTGCTTATTATCTTATCTTTTCAACCGCTTTTGCAGTAAATTTATAAAATATCCAGTGTGTTTATTGAATCTCATCAAAAAATATTAAATATCAAAATCAAAAGTCATTTATTCGAATAAGGCTTAGAATCATCACTATTTGAACAATAAATTCTATAAGATAATCCCCCAAAGCACCCACCTGCCGCCACTTCCAAATAATTGAAAATATCATTTAATCAGTAGATGCAAAAAAAATGTTTAATCCATTTTTTTTCTCAAAATTTTAATCAGAACATAACATCACACTTTTAATTCTCGAAGTGTATCTGACTGGGGGCGAGCCTATTGCCATCAACTGGGCACATATCCCGACTCCGTGGTTGCTGCTGAGAAATTCCTGATGAAAAACACAATAAAACTTTGCACAACCTGGGAATCGAACCCAGGACCCCATATTCAGCAGTCACGCTTGCAACCTCTACACGAATTTAATCCTGACATCAATAAAAGCATAGACAAATATATAGTTTAATCCTTTTGCTCCTCAAAATATTTCTAAATGTTTTGTTCTGTAATATAATTTCGTGGAATTTAAATATACCCCACACGTATGCAGTGTTTTAGTAAAACAAAACCTGCCATGTCTCATGCAGTACCAACATACGGCGGGTGAATACCTAATTAGTGTAGGATTATAATTTCACTCGCTCAACTGAAGAAATAAAGTAGGTAATTTAATTTAGTGTGTGGGATAGACGAGCGTATGTATTTTACACAGAAAATAATTATGGTATGGTGAGAAAGTAACAAGAATACGTGCTATTTATACTTTTTCATCAACATCTGCCTAGCCTTTTCCCAAATTTATTGGGATCGGCCTCCAATCTTACCGGATGCAGCTGAATACCAGTATTTTAAATGGAGCGACTGCCTTTCTGACCGCCACAACCGAGTTAGTACTGGGTAATACGGTACCCCTTGGTAAGACAGTTATTACAATTATTTATACTCTTTGAAGACGATAAATAGTAGGTTTTTAATGATTACTTAGCAGGTGTAGGAATCCGTACAATGTTGGCATCGTGCGACCAGCTGTTGTGGCGTGATGCTTAAGAAAGGCTTATGTTTAGCATTAAACGTCTTTTGGCTTAGTTGGCTTACATGAGTTATTGTTAAATGATTGTGGGTTTTTCCTATAGAAACGTCGTGGCAGCGACATTTAACAGTCTTATTTCCTACCCAATCAGTCCATCACAGGTACACACTTATTCGTATATTCGATTCGGAATTTGTTAAACAACAAAGCCGACTCGAAGAATCTATCTATTCGGCCCTTGCCGATCGGCAAACTTCATTCGGCATTTATAATTGCTGAATCATGTACCTGTCAGCTCGGCACAGTGCGAGCTAGGTAGAGCGGCTTCAGTGAATCGAGAATCTATATTTCTATTTGATTTTTCCGACCAGTTTTGCCTAATCAAACCGAGCCGAACATGTGAGTAGCACCCCTTACAGTTTTCATTGTCATTTCTATACAAGGGACATCGACGCACAAACGATCATCACGTATTCAGTACATCATTCCGGACCCCCGAAATATAAATTTTTCCTCGGTAAAAAAAATCTGCTGTTTCCTACAAAAGTGCAATACTGACACGGTTGAAATATATGGAACATAATATGATTTAATATATAGTACATATGGTACGGAATGGTGTACTGAATACTTGTAAACCGTTTGTTGCGTCAAAGGCCCCCACCCTATACTGTTGATTGATATCATGACGAGTACGAGTCTCTTCAACTAAATGGTTCATATCTGTGTTCTATATTCGCTCTAAGGTCTAATACAGACATTACTATGCCTGTGGGCATATCTACATAGTATCGACGAATGTCTAAGACAATTCGATGTTACGTTTAGCATTAGCATTATACCAACGTCTATTGCTATAGACGGGTCTTTCTCTGACAGCTAGGATAGCTTGTGATCAGTAACGATTGTGTGGTTATTCACTTGTAGTCATGATCAGGTTGGTTGATGGCTTAGTGATTACAGTATGGTGCAAGTGGTAGTATGAAAGTGGTACCAGTAACAGAAAAGGTCTATAAATCGGTGGTATGGTATGGGAATGTGATACGGTGCAATGTGAAATGGCATGAGGAAAGTTTTAAGTATGAATGTAGATGACTATAATAGTAGAGGAAGACCAAAGAAACGATGGATGGACTCTGTGAAAGAATATATGGCTAGAAAGGGGAGGACTCATGAGATGTCGAGTAATAGAGAAGTGTGGAAGAAGAAGACAAAGGGAAGGAATCTATGCAAGAGTTGTAAGAAGAACACACTGTGATCCTCATCGATTCTAGATACCTCTTTAAGTTTTTTGTATGCTTTACATTCCTCATTTCTTGTATAAATCGGTCACTACTCTACAACAACAATTAAACACTACATTAGAATATTACAAAGGCCACTAAACGCTTAATAAAATATTCTTTAATGGCAGTTTCGAGTCCAAGGCGAAGTTTATCGTCGATTCAATCGCGTCGCTGCAAAGATAATAATCCCGAGGAGAGGCGGGCTTAACTCGCCATCGGCTGTACTTAAGCATTTTTACGCCCTATAAATTAAATCGGCACACCTTTGTTTAGATAGGCAGGTTCATTGTTCATGGCAGAATTTCGATATTGTTTAAAATCACAACGGAGATGAACTTTTTTTTAGTACGTAACTATAAAAAGGCGTTAAGTACCTTTTTTGGATATAATACACATACAAAAACCTCTCGTGTATGTATGTTAAGCCGAGAATTCGGAGACATGTGACGTTCACCGACTAATGTGCCCGCGTGGTGATTCATGGCCCACTCCCTCTCACAGAGCGCAGGCCTGGCTCCCAGCAGTGGGAAGTGTATGGTCTGATCATGCTACATTCATCAACAAAGCGGTTCTCTACATCTTCCAGTCTATACGTATTGGAAAATTCGTTCCTCTTCTGTATTTTCAGTCACAACTAGGTATTGCCTTATAATTTTATTTTCTTTTCTTTTCCTCCATATTTGCAACGACATGGTTGGCATGGCTGAGCGATTGGCTACTGCGCTGCGTGTCGTGGGTTCGATTTCCGCACGAAAAGATATTTGTGTGGTCTACACGTAGTTGTTTCGGGTCTAGCTGTTTGTGTATGTGAGTTTAAATGTTTGTAAACCACGATACCGGAGACCTTCCGAGTGTATGTTATCATTATCTGTCCTGTATATCTATCCATCTATTCAGTAAACAGGAACCTTTCGTTAGTTACTGTTTAAGTTCAAAACTGGAAGTAAATGATAAACAGAGACTGAAAATGCTTTTGATCCCGCACAAGTTTCGAAAGTTGACTTAGTAAAAGGGTTACTGTAATATGATACTGCGATACGCTGTTAAAGTTGACAGGTTATCTTCTATCTCTTTTCATCTTCTATCATAGCATATTTTCTACCTCCTTCCTACACATAAACAGATCAGTAATTGTCTCATTGACAGAAAACGCACAGTGTAAATAACTGAAGATAGAAACGTGAATTTTAAAAGTTGTTCCGGAGGCGTACAGAAAAGAGTTTTTGAAATGAGGAACAGTATTTATTTTGTTTCCGTGATCATACTGCCATTTTTCAACTAAAACATAGACAAATATATAGGCGTCGT
This sequence comes from Noctua pronuba, assembly GCA_905220335.1. NCBI lineage: Eukaryota > Metazoa > Arthropoda > Insecta > Lepidoptera > Noctuidae > Noctua > Noctua pronuba. Next base: position 9,829,182 of record LR999903.1, on the reverse strand, counting down.
CGGCTGCCAGTACTATCGGATGCAGATGAATACCAGTGGCGAAGGTTCCATACAACTCGATTCCTACAGGCTTCCCTTTGAAAAATGACACAGTCAGTATTCTCTAGACAAATAATATAATCACATTAAAGATATGTTCTCCGTAGTTTACAAAAATTGGCTCTTCGCTACTGATGAATACCAATATTTACATGAAGCTCCTGCCCATCTCCCACGCCCCAGTTTCTCGGTAATACTATACCCCTACAATACTAACTGAATAGAGCAGTTTGTGTAAGAACACAATAACAAGCAATGTGTAAGTAAAATTAAATGACTGAGGTAAGTAACTACTTCTATGTGAGTTGGAATTTTAAACCACTTTTACGAGTCACCGTTTTCCAAGCTTGCTGGCGTCGGCATTTCTATCTGACTAGCGCTACGAAGAAATGCTGTAACAAACTCAGCGGTCAAGGTCTCTCGTAAGTCCACACATTTATACGCGAATTTCCTGCAATGCAGGCCACGCTGCAACGTCCGAACTGGCGTTTGTAGTACGTGTTGAAATTAAATCATTTTGTGCTTTGCGCTACACAACGGATATTGTTTTCTTAAGAAAACAAAGCTATTCTTATTTGAAAGTTAAAGCCATATAATGGAAGCTAGAACAAGGGGTCGAAGTTCACTCTGCAGGAAAATATTTTATTTCTAGTATTCTTCGCTCCATCTCAAGAGCATCTCTAAAATATGGATTTCTCTTTTATATTCAGTTAGTTACGCTCCCGGGAGGTGTATTATAGTAAAGTAAGTTCCGTAAGTGAGCTGACCTGTACACTAGATAACAAAGAAGCGATTACAAAGTCCGTTTCCGGCTTGTTAGGTACCTACAAAGCGGAATTATTCAAGAAGTCCTAAAGGAGTCGAAGGGACTCACTAGGATGACTCAATTGTGGAACAGAGTGAGATCCGACGAGGGTCCGGGGGCTTTTTACGGCCTATATTATTGAGCTATAAACCATAAAAGCTCTTCGCTTTATAAACGCTAAAACAAAACACGGGCGACCGCATATTTCTTGTTTATTCACTCCGACTTACATTATGTCCCGCAATGAACTGGAGTGAGATTTTTACGAAGCACTTTTAATTTTCTCGGAGGAGGAAAAATGGCGTGTCCATCGCTGAAATGTATTTAAACTAGCCAAACGGGACGCGCTGCTTGCGAACGAGAATACAATTACAAAAAATGTATAGTTGGGGTTTCTGGAGACGACTTTGTTCTTCCGTCTACCCAAGTTTAAAAAGTATTCCTCCTCACTTTCTCAGTACTTAAGTAGTCAAGGATGCCTACATACTTTTGAACTGTTACACAGAGATTGTAAACCCGAGTGTATAATTACTGTGTGCAACTTTTGCGTTTCCCTTGAAATTTATGTTGTGCGTTGATGAGTTAGACAAGACAAACGGTTTTATGTGTTAGATAAACTGCAACTTCCCGTACACCATGTGTCACGTTTGCGAGCCCTATTAATCTTTATATGAACGGTGCCCGACAATGGGGTGCGCCGTTCTCACATACTACCAACAAATCTGTTAGCCCATAATCCGGTTGATGGAATTAGAATTTATCTTCGAAGCCAAAAGACTATTTACATAACCGTTAGGTTTGTAATCCCTGGAGGGTAAGTAGAGTACTTTTGTACCCAAATTGAGCCAATGACAAGTCTCGACGCGATCTTCGGTGGACAAATAGATAGTATTGGCTAGGAAATTCTAAAATGTATTTTGCTGTTTAAACGAAGATAAATGGAAGGAGTGGAGGAAGACTATTGCCCAGGAGTGGAAGAGAACAGTTTTTGAAAAAAAAGTACGAAGAGGCTTAGGTTAAGGTTGAAATTATAACTAATTATACAGGGTGTAAACGGACCCTTCACGAAGCTGTCAACCAAGCATTATGTACATCAAACTAAGTAAAAAAATTATTGCTTGGAAATGACTATTTTTGGGGTTAAAAATCACGTTTTACGATAGGACTCAACGCAAAGCACTCAAAACATTATGCTGATGGATGGATTGAATAGTACTGGGGTCGTGGAGGTATATAAAAATCGTACATTAAAAACATGTATTTCAAAAAAAAAAACTTTTGAAAAAGTTGGAACTTTGACCCCCATTATCTCCGTAACTAGAAGATTCCGAGGTATGGTCTAGGACAAAAAAAATGATCGCAATGACGGGGAGAACAAGTGCCTTTCGGCTTCGTTAAGGGTCTTGTTACACCCTTTATAGCTTCCGCCCGCGACTTCGCCATCGTGTAAAGAACATTATATTGCACTCAGAAATAGTGGAGCTTTACATCAGTGATTTAAAAAAAAAAGAATTCGTATGAGCAGTTTCAGAGATTATCTTCTATATCCGAGCTTCCTCTCTTTATAATATTATTAGGGGTGAAAGTATCTAGATGAATATTTTGAGTTTTATGATAGGGGTAGGTGTAAATGCACAACCCCCACAATGAACAGGCACGACCGTGTATTACACACTTTATTGACGAGAAACCTCATCGATATTTTAGCAATTTGGTGTTACTTTCATTAGCAAATGCCATAGCTTTATCTACTTGATGAATAGATAATAATTTTATTGAGTACTGAATTCTAGTAAATTACCCACTTTTGTTTATACCAGATAAAATTTTGTTTGTTTTCTGTTGAACGAGGAGTTTAATGAAGTATTATTCGTTTCAGTAAGAATATAAAACGTATTTCAATAAAAATACGTTGAGAATTACAATCAAGTCAGTAACTAAATAATAAATAATTGTATACTGTGCTTGATGTGCTGAAATCGCTTTAAAGCTTTACGCTTCAGATTTAACGTGAAACGTTGGCAACAGACGAGTACATAATTTGCTGAAAGATTTGATATAAGTTATTTGAGTGCACAAATAACACGAAGCAACACTTTTATTCACAAAATAGATGTATGCCCGTTTTCACTAATGGTAGGCAACACCTTAATCCTATACTTTTAAATGAGCAATATCCATATCCATACTAATATTATAAATGCAAAAGTAACTCTCTTTGTTTGTTACCTTTTCACGACAAAGAAGCTGATTGGATCGTAATGAAATTTGGCTAGGAGATAGATTAAATCCTGGGGAAGGACATTTTTTCTCACACCTACACATCAAAAATTCCACGCGAACGAATTCGCGGGCAACAGCTACTTTGTATTTATGTTTGTTATCACGAGCACGAGAACGGCTGCGTCGATTTTGATGAAAGTTGCAATATAGGGGTTTACGTTTTCCCTATTTTCACCCAAGCAGAGCTCGGTTACCCGAGTACTGTATACCTTAATATATGAAACAAGTGTAATAATAGTTAGGCCTTCATTTGGTGTCGCTAAGTCGTAGTGAAAACTGTCGAAGATTTCGAAATTACCGTTTCAGTGGCTTGAGAAGTGGTTTTAATAACAGAGTATAATACCAGCCTGTTACTGTCCCACTGCTGGGCAAAGGCCTGATGTTTTCCTTCACCGATGTCTGTGGTGTCCAAGATAAACTTAGAAAGTACATATGAATTGAAAAAGTCACATTGGTACTTGCCCGGATTTGAACCCACAACCCCATGCATGAGAGGCGAGGCCTTAACCTCTGGGCCATCACAACACACAATAACAGAGTAAGTGAAATTATTAGCCAATTTTTCACCACGCCTGTGCTATGGTCAAAAAGGGTTGCCACCCAATTTGACCTTCAATAGTTGGGTATTCCGGTAATATTATGCGTGTACTTCCTACCATGCATTTGCCCACTCCAGTGGACTACGACATATTGCAATCATTATTAGACATTTAGACTAATAATATAAATGCGAAAGTAAGTTTGTTTGTTACCTTTTCACGCCTAAACCACTGAACCGATCATCCTGAAATTTTGCATATACGTAGTCAGGTGTTCAGAAACGGACATAGGGTATCTTTCATCCCGAAAAAAATTACTGTTCCCAACAACAATAACGTTCTTTTGATAATAGATGGCGCCACATGTCTTTCGAATCATGATTGTATTATATTATTACAAGCAGAGTACAACCCGAATTGATGATCAAATTCTAAATTAACGCTAGCGAAGCCGCGGGCAAAATCTAGTCAGTAATAAGCACACTTAGTAATTACCAATTGTGGTGAAAATAGATTAGTCATCGTTATTGGTACCATAAATATGGTTCAGAAATATAAGTTGTTGTTTACAATTTTGTAGCAAGTATCAAAGGGAAACAATTCAGCGATGCTGAATTTTTCATATCCTTTTTGTTTCAAAAACTTTACCTAGAAATAGAATACAAGGATACATTGTATTTCTAGCAACTTTGAAATTTTGATTCCTTAGAAGATCTTCGAATAAATCCAGACTGGATGTATCTGTTCTTTCCTTCGTCTACCTAAGGGGGTCTGCAGACGACAGACTTTTTGCACGTACGATTATTGTTCACTGATTCTGTTAATGATCATATTTTCCTTTGGAAAATTCCATTGCTTCGGTTGCTAGTAAAAACATGTTACTAGGCGATTATTTCATCTATCATTATATTTTGTAAATATTCTCGTCTACTTTTCTATTTATTTGGTGTGTTGTGTAAATAATATGCACGGTGAAAAGCACCTATCTTTGAAACAATGGAATCGACTACTGTCTCTCGTCTGAGATCCACCTTATACATGTCAATTTAAAGAAATAGGTCAGTCTGGCTCTCAGCTAGGATCCAGCCATTATTTGTTGTTGCAATGTATTAAATATAAATAAGATGCACTGGCTTCTCTTTCCAGCTTTTAATAGTATTGATCCACAACCGCTATCCACATTTGTTCAATAAAATAATGAAGTTGCCCCTATCCACGTGACGATTGTGCTAAATGTTTATTTAATTCGTTTGTTTCGGTTAGCCAACGATTGCTTACTCAAAAATTCCTCATGAATACTTTTATAGGTGCAACAAACACTTACAGGCCCTTTGCACATGCACTATTTATGGTTTAATATCTATGATATATTTATGGTTTAATATATATGTGAACCACTGCTGCAAGGTTTCGGCTGGGCATGTCACCTTGCAGCAATGATGTCACAATCTGTTTCTGTTTTTGTCTTTGTAAGTGTATTACTAACATAGTTTGTAAGTTCTTTGTTACTAAGACTATGAGTTTGTTGCTCGAATTAAATGATTAAATAAATAAAATTTAAACTCATAAATTTTTATAAAGTTAATGAGTTTTAAATGCGAAACCATGGACATAAACGTTATCCAGTTTGGTACACCCGTGACATCATTACAGATCTTCGACATAAATACAAACTACATCATATTTGGAAAAAGTCTACTTGTTTAACGGCATACAAGGCATTTTCTGATTCAAGAGCAAACCTCAAGCACCGCCTTATAATCGCATATAATTCATATTTACATCATGTTGAGCGTAATATCAGAGTCAACCCGCGACAGTTTTGGCAGCACATATCCACGGGTCCATATTGGCTCACCTAAAGTTCTTTTCCCGAAATTGTTCTTCCTAACGATTTGTAATCCGAATGATCACTCTTCCTAAAAATTTTCATCCTAAAGTTTTCATTCATACTATTTGTAGTGCTACCGGCGATGTTCATAACACTCATGTTTCCGAAAATTGTAATTAATAATATCATTAATGTAAATATATTAAAACTCCTACTGTTTTTTATCATAACGCTTTTATCCCTAAACATAAGTACAGGTCAGAGTGTCGTCTTGGGGGCACTATGAAAAAAAAACTTAGAAAAATTTCGCAACCAATTTTGAAGTAGCGCTCGCCGGCCGCTGCCGCGGCACCGCTCGCTTCGTTCGCTCGGCTCGCGCGTAGTTGGTCACAGTTCTAACCTAACCTAACCTATGGATCCCTTCCACATCGTTTTTACGACAAACGGTTAGTCGGAGACAAAAAACACCAAGAAACTTTTATTCTTACATTTAGGTGTTTTATACGATAGAATCGAGAAAATAAACGGTTTGCAAAAATAACACTGTTTTGGCTAAATTTTTCTAAGTCTAAACAAAGAAATCTAAACAAAAAATATATGACTTTGAATAATAGTGTAAAAGATGGTTATGTTGAGAAAATATAGGAAAACAAATAAAAGTTTAACAGATGTTTATTGCTACTGACATTATGAAGTTGAATGCTTCGGAATTATAAAATTAGAGACAGAGTAGTTAGGAATTGTGATTGTTAGGATGAAAAATGTTAGGAAGAACATTTTCGGATTTCCAATAATCGGAGTTGAAAATTTAGGTGAACTTTGGCGCACCCCATATCCACCCTTCGATGCAAAGGAGGCTTCGAGCCTACAATCAACTATCAGGGTCAATCACTGTCCGGTATTGATGCGGCTAATGCGTTTGCTGATTTCTTTGCCAGTGTTTTCTTACCTGAAACACCTGATTTGAATGTCTCCCAAATATGTGCTCTTGATACCTACAGTAATAGTAACTCCGTCAGTTTAGCTAAATTTTCAACTAACGATGTAGAACGTGGCATCAATAAATTAAAACTCAGTAGTTCTGTTGGGCCGGATAACATTCCAGCTAATATCCTTAAACTGTCTAAAGCTTCCATAGCCAAACCTCTATGTCATATATTTAACTTATCATTAAGCACCGGAAAATATCCGACTCAATGGAAACTCTCTAGGGTTACGCCTATACCAAAGACAGGTGTGAAAACATCAGTTGAAGACTACAGGCCTATTGCTATATTGTCGGCCCCTGCTAAAATATTTGAACACATTTTATATAAGGAAATTCAAAGACAAGTAGATATTTATTTATGCAATGAACAACATGGTTTTCGCAATAAAAAGTCAGTTAACACCAATTTGCTAACATTAGTTGATTTTATTTCTTCTCAAATGGACCGCGGACAGCAAGTGGATGTGCTGTATTTCGATTTCCGTAAGGCCTTTGATAGAATTAATAATGATATCTTGTTGCGCAAGTTAAGTACCATAGGATTTACACCCAGTCTTCTTCTTCTGATTTCTGACTATCTCCGGGACCGTCAACAATTTGTTCGTCTTGGCTCATACAACTCACATGCATATCATACACGATCAGGCGTGAGTCAAGGTTCCATTTTAGGTCCCTTGCTCTTCTTAATTATGGTAAACGATCTGCCACAAATAATAAAACACGTGAAATGTCTACTTTACGCCGACGACCTGAAAATATATGCAACTGTAAACTCCGTGTCTGATTGTATAGCTCTCCAGCGTGATATCGATGCCTTGAGTGAATGGGCCGCCACCAACAAAATGGAATTCAACACCTCTAAATGCCAAATTATGAGCTTTGGCCGCATGCGGAGTCCTATACAGTACGACTACAGTTTGAACAACGAGTCTATAGCCAGAGTGTCGACAGTAAAAGACCTTGGTGTACTGTTTGATAGCAAACTGACCTTTCATACACATATTATAAGCTTGGCGAAAGAATCTTTCAGACGCTTAGGTTTTATTTTACGTAACTGTCAAAGCTTTAAAAACCAGGCTGTTATCAGGCTCTTATTCAACGCTTTAGTTCGGTGCAAGCTCGAAACCAGCGCTTGTGTATGGAATCCTCACGAGGTTACCTATACACTCATGCTGGAAAAAGTACAAAAAGCCTTTCTTAGATACCTCTACAAACATATGTTTGGTTATTATCCATATATGTATCCTACTAACTTTCTTTTAGGATGTATGAATTTTAATTCCCTTAAAGTTAGGCGTGCTATTGACCAAATAACAACAGCGTATAAAATTTTACATGGTTATACCGACGCCTCAGATTTACATGCGGAGCTGTGTCAATTATTTGTTCCAAATAATTATAATCGCTCTAGAAAGCATAAATTGTTTAATGTCCCATTTTGTCGCACTGTAGCTCGATCCACTTCCCCTATACCGCGTATGCTTAGGATGCTCAACGCGCTCGTGGAGACCAACACTGGATTGGACTTGTTTGCTGATGAATGGAAGACGATAATGTTAGAATGTTTGTGGTTCTGTGAGAAGACCGAATAAAAGGATAACTTCATTTAGTATTAATGGCTTATGCTGTACTAAATATAGTAAATAAATAAATAAAATAAATAAATAAACTAACGCCTTTAACCTATGATGACAAAAAGCCGTGAGTGAGGCAGAAACTGCCGAATGCCTCCTGCTAAGATCCTTGTCGACGTTCATACATCTGGTCACACAAGATAGCGAGTAGGTACTACGCATTTGCGCTCGAGTGTATGTCTTTTGCATCTCCTCCGAGCATTTACATTCGCAGTAGCCTAAAAATATAGGGAGGTAGTTTAGAAATTTACATGCGCATTGTAAAAACACAATGTCAAATCTAGAAGTAGATCGTTACCCACTAGGTACTTAATTAGCTCCGGGGCTGCGGGACTGTTCGAAAGAGATACTGCGGCCCTGGAACACAAAGCGCAAAGAAGGAACATGGATGGGTTTTAGTCAGTACAAGTCTGACACTCCCTTCCACTCCGCCCAGAGCGGGAGGGGTCATTTGATGATTTCCCATGCAAAAAAAAAAGTACTTAATTAACTAAGAGCAATATAAATTTAAACAAGCTTCAGTAAAACTTTCTGTTTAATATTGCAGCCTAGAATAAACTTCAAAATAAACACGCGCAGGATATGAGGGTTCTAAACTTTAATTAGTTAAACATGACGCAGGGTGCATTTGTTTAGTGTTTGTTGTGAACTTATTAGATACCTGCTACTTGCTGCTCAAGGGGGTAGGCAGCAACTACATGAAGCCACCTGTGACAGTCCTTAAATACATTCTGCTTTTGCTGTGTAATGATTAAAAGTTTTGTAAGTATACCCATTCGTACTCTGCTGTGGAGAACATGCTTTCGTTATACATTTTTGTAGTAATAGATGACTAAGCATTCGGAAACCTTTTGTATGCTAAAAAAAGTCGCATGCTTTGTGATTTTAAAAACAAAATGGTTGATCTATTTGTCCCGTCACATAGTTAACATCTGGCGGACTTATAAAATAAATAACACGACTATTTTGAACTATATATTAATACACATGTGGTCGCCAGCGCCACTGCTGAGCAAGAGATCCTGAGCTCGATTCCCTGGTCGGGCGAAGTGTGATTCAGTTTTTCCATCAGGAATCTTTCAGCAGCCATGGAGTTTGGTATTGTGCCCTGTTGATGGCAATAGGCTCATCCCCTATTACATGGGACTTAAAAATAGCTGGCGAAATGTGGTGTACTATTAAGTACACTTCTGCTTAACCTTTCGGGGATCACAGGCGTGATATTAAGGTATAATATTAATATTCCCAGTGAATTGTATAAGTTATTTGTGTCTTCAGAGAATTAACAAAGTTATCCCAGTTCTAGACAGGAAGACACCATTAATAATCGCTTTCTCACCTTTGACAAGGCATTAGTTCTCATTCTGTATTCGAGCTGAATAGACGGTACAATTACAATTCTTTAGTATGATTAAAAATTCTTTGATGTTATCCGAGTGCCGGGTTCGCTCTAATTTGGTTGGCGCTAACGATGCCAATTTTATTTGTGTCGTTTGTGACCGTCCGTATTACGGTATAATATCGAGTTTTTGCCACGTTGTCAATTACGTCACACAAGCACTCCTGAGTATAACCACGGTGGCATAACCAACCTCATTATTTTGCAGCGCACGAAATTTACATTGCGAAAGTAAATAAGCCAATTACATTTATTAATATACAAGACCTGTGAATAAATACTAGGTGTAAAGCGTGGAATTAACTACTGAAACAACGTACCTGGTCTATGCTCAATAACAACTTCTACGAAATTGGACGAGTATGATATATGGTATTTATGAATAGTTTCCCAATTTGTATCAAATCAAAGTGTTTTAATGATTACGGATTCACGTATCTGAATTTTCCGTTTTATGTTTATTGGGTGTGCTTATTTATAAGTTATTTTTATAACAGAAGCGGTATTTTTCCAATACTTAATTGTAATCAATCTATTAAATGTATTCTTGTTAACAAAATAATATTCATCAATCAATTAAAATGTTTAAAATGGAAAGCAAGTGTGACTTTTAAATTTTAATATTTTCAGAACAAGACCTATCCTTTTTCGATTTACTCAAAACAGTATAACATAAATGACTCCAAAACAATACTAAACGCTGAAATATAACAAGTTCAGTTAAATATTGAAAGCTACCATATTACTATCAAAAATATTTTGTTATTTACTATTTGCTTCTTCTCAAATCGATGACTCAGAGTTATTTAAAACACTAACATTACCTATAACCATCCATCGGATGAGATAAAATATTTTGAAAGAGCACAAATATTGCTTTTAGGATAACATTCCATTATTCCACATCTATCTTTAAACAAACTGAAAGCATTCACATGTAAAATTAAAACAAAAGTAAATTTATAAAGTAGTCTGCGATATATTTAATGCATACATGAACATGAGAAAATGCACAAGGAATAAAATACATTCAATGAGTATAATATTCCTCTTAAAAGATTTCTGCAGGAGACTTTTCTCACTTGACAAGCAAAATTGCAATAAGTGTGGTGGCTCTTTTTAAAACATTCGTATGAGCGTTTGTGGAGAATATATATCTGTTGGGGTATTGTATACACTGTGACTTTTTAGTCGTCTTGCAACGGCAGCCCACTTCATGTATCCAATGACTACTAAGCATTCATAAAAAAAAAATAGGCATTTATGAGATTTTAATAATTTAAAAATAAAAATTTATTATTCAATATTATGACGCATGACGTAGTTAAAACACCCTGTTGCGAGCGATGATCTACTGGGCTCGAGCGCTGGGTAGGTATATTCTCCTGTTTGACACGTAAACATATTTAACAGGATGTTTCATAATTTTTTCTAATGTTTATTTATTTTTCTTTGTACCTAATACGGCAGGTAAAAAAAAAAACGCGCCTTGAACTATTTTATGTCGGGCACATTGAGTGGACCACCTTTGTAAGACGACTAAAAAGTCACGGTGTATAGAATACTCTTTATTATGTACACCATACAAGTTACAAGTATTACAATAAAGAACTTATAAATAGGGTGACACAATCGGTGGTCTTATCGCTAAAAGGGATCTTTTGAAGTCAACCTTTGGAGGAGAGACTGTGGTGAGCAGTCTGTGGTGTACCATTATTAAAATAAATACATACATACATTGATATAACAAATACTTTCAACGACGTAAGAACAATAAGTTTACCCCATTTTAACATATTGTACAGACGTCAGCACATCAATCTGTCAAATTTCTTTAATAGATTTTCAACTTTATCGCTAAAGCATTAGGTTCGAGGTTGATTGGGAAAATTTGACAGTTTCGGGTAGCTTGATTTGCTGGCGTCTGTACGGACATAAACAACTCGGAACAAGAAGGCAAATGAATATTGCGTGTACTATCAAAAGAAAGTACTGGTATGTTGTGTGTTTTTAAATTACAGATAAATGAAAAAAAATACGCTTGCCGTTGATTTGACACGATATATTTGTTCACAGCATTTATTCCTTGCCAGCAACACCATTTGTTTGAGCAATAACCAGGATACTCCTTTATAAAAAAAAAACAGATTCGATTCCAGGCTCCGGCGAAAGCTTTTAAACTTTTTCAAAAAACGAATAATACTTTTTTATTCTCCTCCAAAATCAATGCTCTCCTATCCACATCAGTTCTCTACAATCCATAGTTTCGTTGAGCCAACTTAAAAATCAACCTGTATAAAAACTACTAACTCAGGTCGGACTGAGTTTCTAGCTTTACCAACATGCCAAATCCAGTTTTATTATGTTACTTTCTACTGTACCGTATTAACCGCGAAAAAATAAAATGCACCAATTTTGGCTTTCATAACACTTTGTTATTTTTTTCGGTGATAACAAAAACTTATGCCGTTTTACAAAACGCACAACAGCATTGTTGCAAAAAGTCGTGATGGGCGAGGCCCCTTTGGCATTAAATACGGTGAATTTTATTTACTACACTTTTGACACAATATTCCGAAACAACTAATTTAAGAAGACATTCCAAAGATTTGGAATCACCGTCAGTAGTAATTAGCTAACAGGGTTCAGTGGGCGAGTTTATTGCCATATATCGGGCAATTCGGCAACGGTTCCACGCCGGCCGCAACTGAGAATTTACTAATAACTCCCGGACGTCGGGCGAGTCCTGGCTTCGATGACTTCACAATTTATTGCGGCATGAAGCAGGTCAGCCAATGAGGCGAGGCACCGCATTCTGAACTAACGACTTGATAAGTACACGATGTCATTATCAATACAATACGGCGACTCGCTCGAGAGATTTTCTAAATGGAGCAATTTAATTGCAAATCATTGCTCTGGGAATAATTTGTAATCCGTTCTGTATGAAATTAATTTTGATATAAAATTATGATGAATTGAGAATCGATGGGAGTATTGTAAATTAAAATATGAGAACGTAAGGTCTCTAGGCGAATCAAACGACAAATGAGGTTTGGAAATCGTGGTCCAGATATTATATTAATCATTTCTTCGGTTAGTAATTTGGCCTGATATTATTTGATCCCTAATAATAGACAATGTAACGATATTAGCTCTTTTTGACGGCCAATAACAGATATTTAGTCATCAAAGCGCTGGATAAAGGTAAGATTAATTTTGTTCTCGCAATTAACTAACATTAAGTAATCTGTGGTTCGGCGATCAATTTGTTAACTGAGTGTAATTTGCACGCTCCGGCAATTGACTGGAACGTACAGTTTAACACATGATAATGCTACTATAGGACTACATAGTATACTATGAACCAATGAACAGATTTTATGACTGACTGATAAACATATTATTCGGTTTTGTAATAGTCTACTTCGTCACCACTGTTCCCAGAACAACTAAGGAAATATCTCGAACTTCTCCGAGGAAACCAGTCTTTCCTTAGAACTAAAAGTTTGAAGATATGACTCATATCTTTAAAATCATTAGCCCGCGCTGAGCCCATGGTCTACTTCTCTCTCAGAAAGGCAGCCTGTAGCCCAGCAGTGGGAATATACATTAGGCTGACGCTGTTTAAATAACTTCCTAAATTAAAATAAAGTTTGATGGGTTCAACAGAACATACCTATCAGAGTTCTATTTGAAATCCACGCGTTTGAATTCGCAGGCGTTAATTAAACTGCCAATCAATTAATACACACAATGAGAATTTGAAACGATGTTCAATGAAGCACTAAATAAAACACGCAGATAAATCAACCGTTTGATGCACTCGTCCATTAATTGGTTCGTGTAATTTGTAAAAGTGCTGCTAATACAGATATACTGAGCGAGTAGCCAATATGCTGCTAGGTAAAAAAACGCTTTTGGTAGACGAACAACAAAGTGAGATTTTAAAGGCTCCTTCTTTTCTTATTGTACCTATACCTACAGGCTATTGATATAAGTATACCTTTACCCTTTACCTGTTTAAGGGGTGATTCTACTCATGATGCTGAACAATTGCCCCCAAGGAACCTATATGAGATTCCCTTTAAAGATTTCCATTTTCTATGCAAAAGTAATCAGATGATCGGATGACACAAAAGCAGTCTTTATACTCTCTGATGCCATGTGTTCTATAGGTGTACTTCTGAAATTAACACGGTTAAAATATAAAGTAAAAATACAGTAGACTAAACGAACAACCTTCACAGCAATTCAAAACCTGCCAATCAAGCAATAAAACTGCGAGAATATCGAAACGATGTTTCCAACGTAGTGAATAAAAACTCATAGATTATTTGACCGTTAGAAGAGTACCCGATCAATTTGTTGGCGTAATTTGCAAGCTGCTGCAACTGCAGCTTAACGTTAGGGTGAGGTTACATTGGGAAGTGATTCGCGAAGTCACGAGAGGGCGCAATCAGATAAACTTCGTGTGGCAACAAAATTGTGAGAATCCACGAAAATTCTATTGATTATATCACTACCTTAAGTTAGGTGATGAGTTGATCTGTGGTGTAGCTAATTCTGGGTTTACAGTGCTTCCAGATCCCAAAAGTAAAATTACAGTGTTGCCAGCTAAACGTGACGTTTACGTATTAAATGTGATAAAATATGATTCTAAATTAAATACAGTATATTTATACACTGTATTTTATCAGTACAGTATACAGAGACAAGTTTAAAATACAGTAAATCTACTGTAATTACAGTGAATCTGGAAGCACTGGTTTAGTATGATGTTGTGCAATTCACGTAACTTAATCAAGGACTTCTATCGTCATATAGCGTACACTGTTGCCATTGACAAGAATAAATTGTTTTCAAGCGATCATTGTAGCTCAGCTCAATATTTTGGCTTGTTGACGCGTCTCGATAATCCAAATATGCAACAGGAGAGCCAGGGTCATGTTTTACACAAAAACTAGCAGGTCGCGTCGCGTGCTAATGGAGCCGCGGCCTTCGAGTGGCCAACCATGTTCAGGGACCGGAACAAACTTTGTTTAAATTTTAGACTCCGTCCGTAACTTGACTCCGAACCGCTCCAACTGTGGCCATTGAGTATTTCCAATAACTTACTTTTACATTGAAAACAATTTTGGTTTTATTTTTATTACATTCCAATTCTGTTTCTGTTTTAGAGGTAAATGTTTTACGAAACGGTTTTCGAGGCTTTTATTAGCTGAGATTTTGTTCTAAGTGTAAATTTACTTGTGCGTTCATAATCCTTGTATTTACGGTGACTATCAAGGAACTTTGGGTGCTATGTGCGCGGAGGAGTATCGTCGTTGTACGCAGGGTTACTTACTGGTAACTCGACGTATTCCTTGCAGGACGTCTATGACATCCTGCAGTTATATGGTATTGTTATTGTTAAATTGCAAAAAATTAAGCCACCATGTCCTATCGAAATTCAGGAGTTTTTAAGTTAGTTTGATTTTTAGTTTTTTTATGAAAAATCTCAGATTAAATAATTTTAAGTCCATTAAAAAAAAATACTAGGAAAATATCCTTGTTTTATCAGCTATCTAAAAAGATATAAAACTTAATACAAAGTCATGGACTACATTATGAAAATCGTTTTTGATTCAGTACAGGAAGGCGTGCATTTCCTAAAAGGAAAATTTCGGAAAATCAAATTAAACTATTACGTGAAAATTATTACTATTTATAATCAATAACAATTTGAGAACTTTAATTTCACACATTTTACTTGTCTTGTTGCATTCTAACTCTACTATGGCGTCCTGCAAGGAATATGTCGAGTTACCAGTAACCCTGTATATTTAGATACTTAGTTTTAGTGTTAACTTTTGGTAATCCCGTCAAATTGCCGGAACGCGAATCCACGACAAAATGACATCACGTGTTTTTTTTCGGATAACTTTCGTTCAGTTGCGGATCCCAAATCCAAAGGTTAATTTGGGCCTTTTTTTTGTAAATATTTAGTTTGCATATTTATTTAAGGTTGTTTATAGTATTTTGCGGATTCTTCAGTTACAAATTATATACATAACACTGCCTTTGACTCTTCACAAACATATCAAGTGTGATCAGAAAGTAGTACCCATATGTTTTATTGTGTCTACTTGACATTTCCTTATTTTTGTTTGTTTGTACATAAGTAAACAAACATGAAGGTAACAGCTTAACGTGTTGTATTTCGCAGAATACTTATACCCAGTTGTAACGTGTTGTATTGTGTTGTGTGTAATCGTTGTTGTTGTGTATTGTTGTACCTAATTACATTTTCCAAGAAAACCGTCTCTGCTCAAAGGCTTTAGCTTTGACCAGAGACGGTTTGCTTCACTTGCCATCAAACGATAAGTCCCTAATATCAAGCTTGTGCATACATTGTCAGTCACGACCACACAATAGGTCGACCATCGATCGCACTGTGACGAGAACAAGCTGAATGCTACTCACCTACAGCGGAATATACGTTTCGGTCCAAGACACGTCTACCTTTGACGTCAAAGTGGCACTCAGTACATTACAGACCAAGTTACGCCAGCGCGTGTGCCTCTATCTTACTTAGCTTAGTGTCTTGCCACGGGTGGCCAGCTTTTACAAAACAAATCAGTGAACCTTTCAATGGAGCATTACTCTGGTTGCGGGCCACAGATGGCGCTACTGTCTGCCAACAGTTTCGTGTAGCCGAGCGACAATTTAAACATCCCCTGCAAAGTTCCACACTTCTTGCCTCCTCACAGGAATAATGTGGAAACTTTAACTTCTTTTTTACCACTAGCTGAGTTCGCTTAAAGCTGCTTGTTTATTTACATTGCGGTAAACACTTTATGTAATAACGGTGACGTTAATAGCCTTTGATGGATCGTGGCTCTTTGTTTTGATTCGTAACGCAACGTTTTGCATTTTTTTATTTATTCATGAAGGTTCACACACAGTTAATTCTTACATATTAGTGAGGTAGTGAGTCTGACGTAAAACATTAATGTGTATTTTTTAAACCAATATAAAGACGTGAAGGAACCTGGACTTAAAATAAACAGAAATCTGAAATCGTCAATCCGTCTTGAGCAAGCGTGGTGATCAATGCCTTCTCGTGTCTTCTCTATACGAGGGTTTCGCCCAACAGTGGAACAGTAATAGGCTGGGATTATTATTATTTATATAGACGCAATCGTAGTGGCACAACATGTCACAAATGAAGTTTGTTTTGGTCATTTTGGTGAAACTGATTCTACATTCAAAATTTTAGAAGTAAAATCTACTAATCAGTCCTTTCATGACACGAAGAAAATACATAGGAGTCTCCATAAGCCAAAATATACAAGCGGTCTTAGAATTTCATAAATGACGCCTTCGCCAATTACGTTATGTTCCTAATTGCCACATCTTGGAGTTCTATTCAACGTTGCACCTGTGCAAGATCTTGTCTGGTTTTCTGCGCTTTTCTATACAACTTCTTGGCAAGTTTTACCCTACTAAGGAACTTAAAAACGAATGGTAAAAATGTACCTTGGTGTGTAGATTAATAGTTTTTGAAGTCTTTTTTTTAAAAGCTCGTGGCTAATAATAACAGCCGCTCGGGTTCTACAGGTTGGTCAGGTGCTACAGGTTAAGCCGCGCTTGCCTGGGTGGACCCAGAGATGAGTGAACACCAATTAAACACCGAGTTTCCTCCGTGCCTCGGAAAGCAGTCAATTCTTCTCTCTATCTTCGATCTTTGTCAGTCATTACGGGTAGTGTGATAGCTCGGCTATTATGCATGATACAAATATAATTTATCGCCTATAGCACTCACGAATAATGTATCTTTCTATCAGTGAATTCCTTTTGAATTCGATCATTCGTTTCGGAGATTACCCCTACATACAAACATACAAACAAATTTTACCTCTTTATAATATTAGTATAGATTTATTTGCATAAAACCTTATATCGTCGTTGCAGTTCTAACACCACATAACCGTAAGTAATTTTTTGACGGCGTGACATTTTGATTTTTGATGCCGTTTGCTAGAAAATCAGATTTGCGTTATTTCAGCTATTCAAAGAAGCAAGTAACGTCTCTACCTTATTTGAAGTGAACACAAATTATAAAATGGTATTGTACCAATACCTAGGTATAATCAATCATACAGTATTTTCACTCTCCTGAAAAGTTGCTATTTTTGACGTGGTGTTAGATCTTCAACGACAATATGTAGATACTAACAAATATACCTTAGTAAACACATATAAACACTGCTATGTTGTAGCTCATCACAATTCGTAGAACTAGGCGCAAGCAGATTGTTAAATTGGAATTTAACCATTGGTAATTGCTATCCCAGATCTGAATTATATAGGATCAATCAGCTGGTGCTAATGCTGTCTTCATTAAGTGTATTTCCTGGTATTGGAATGGCAGATTCGGTTGAGGAAACCGTTGATATATGAAGATTAACCTGAATTGTACATGACGTTTTAATTAGGTGCTTCGTTCTTTGTTATATAAAAATAAAGTGTGGCATCTTTTTACGTGTTTTATTAGAAGTGTAGCTACAAAAGATAACTTCTTCCTTTTCTAGCAGAAGTTAGAAAAATAGTGTGGAATGAACAAATGTCAAAATAAAAAGTAATTTCGCTCGCCTCGAGCCGTGCGCTTGTTCACTCAGTCATCTTTGTTTAAAAGAAACCTAGAAAATTCCAAGTTGGAGCAGAAGTCTTTATAATTCAATCATTTTCATCCATGTCATAGCTCTTTTCACAGTTAAAATTTTCATGGAACATTTTCAGGCATCCCTAGTATTTATAATCAAAAACCAGATAAAAGATCGCGCCATATTATTTATTTGGCAGGACCAATTTACAAAATGGCCACTTCAATTTTACACGCTTAAAACACAAACGTATGAACGTAGGTATCAATTACAAACATAAACAGGTGTATTTCGGTGGTTTTCACGGGGAATTTTACTCGATATGTATGACCAGACTTAATGAAACGTCGATAAATTCAGCAATAAATAAAAAGCAGTGACGGGTAAGTCAACATAATATGATGCTAAGTTAATTTACATACATGAAAGTGGACGGTGAAACATGAGAAATGTTGACAGCAACGGATTTAGGTCACTTCCTAATGGGACGCTCGTAAATAGGGTTGCCTTAAGTCCCCAATTTCAGGAGAACGTCCTGTTTACCTATACGAGTTCCTTGCATCAGAATAGATGATTGTGAAACTATGTATTATATTATTTAGGTAACACAGGGGACGCGTAAGATATTGATAACTACTACTATAGTAAATGTGAAAGTTTGTGATGATGGACGGATGGATGGATGTTTGTAAGTCTTTCACGAAAAAACTACTGAATGGATTTGAATGGAATTTTCACACAGATAGATAGTTTATAATCTGGATTAGCTTAGAGGATATTACTTATCCCAGCAATATGATACCATGGGACAGTTACCGAATACCACGCGGGCAAAGCTGCGGGCATGTGCTAGCTGTTATATATTTTTCAAAATTGTCTATCTACTACAAAGGACTACGAGGTACTTTTTTAGGGTTCTGTAGCCAAATGGCTAAAACGGAATCCTTATAGATTCACCCTGTCGGTCTGTCTGTCCGCCTGTATGTCTGAAAAACAAATTTAGCTTGCGGTTGAATGTAAGTTTACGAATTGAAATGCGTTAAAATATTGTTATTATATTGTTTGGTGCTACGGAACGGCCAAGTGCGAGTCGGACTCGCATTTGGCCGTTCCGTTCCGTTCCGTTCCGTTCCGCGTTTTGTTTGGCGGTTTTGTTTTTTAACATTACTTGTTGATGATTTTTATTGAATTAAAATTGCGTCTGACTGTATTCAGCTTTCACATCCTATTTCATCACACATTATGTATTCAGCATAATGTATTACTTTTAACTTTCAGGTTTATTCATATTATATGTATAAATGTTGGCTTTATGTTGAAACGGCAGACATTTATATCCATATATTTGATTGCTGACCTGAAAGAATCCTTTTTGTCGGCCGTAATTTCGTAAAAACGTTGGAAATTATTGAATATTTTGTTCAAAGCATCTCTGAGTTATGTGTATAGAACGTTACTATGTAGGAAAACTTTATTCGGTAAGGATAAAGTTGTAAATCGATAACATTCGATTGACAGTATAATCTGTTATATCACAATGGTATGGTATACAGAGTGTAAACGGACCCTTCACGAAGCCGTCAACCAAGCATTATGTATATCAAACTAAGTCACCCTATGTAAAAATTATTGCTGGAAAACGATTTTTTTTTTGGGGTAAAAAAATCACGTTTTACTGTAAAACTCAGTGTAACGCCCTCAAAACTTGGTGCTGATGGATGCTTTGAATAGTAAACGGGTCATGGAGGTAATTAAAGTAAAGCTAAAACTTTAAAAAGAAGTATTTAAAAAAAAACTTGTGAAAAAATTGGAACTTTGACCTCCAATATCTCCGTAACTAGAAGGTTCGCAGGGATGGTCCAGAACAAAAAAATGATCGCAATGACGGGGATAACAAGTGCCTTTCGGCTTCGTTAAGGGTCTTTATACACCCTCTATAGTAAGTAGATATGTTATATTATAACAATAACAGCTATGTAAATTGTAGTTACAGCCCACAGACAGGTTTTTATTTTTATTTTTTTACTGTCTAAAACCCATCCATGTTCCTTCATTGCCCTTTGTGTTCCAGGGCCACGGTATCTCTTTCGAACAGTCCCGCAGCCCCGGCAGGCATCGGCCCTTGCGGGCCCCTTCCTGGTTGCTGACATCTCTTTGAGGCGCGCGTGGAACACGAACGCGCCGTCGACACGGCCTGTCGTCATAAGACGGACGGACGGTGAGCTAACCCATTACTCACCGTCCACAGGCCCGCGCCTACGGTGGCCGGGAGCCACCACGTGGCCCCCGACGCCCGGTGCGTCGCCCGCGGGGGCTGGGACGTGAGATTCTCTCCCTCTCACGTCCCGCCACCTCCTTCGCTAGCATGACTGCTTCGCAGAAGGAGGTGACGGCTTCCCATTCCCTCTCGCTCCGGACCATGGCCTGAACCAGGGCCGGGCGCGAGAGGTCGCCGCCGCCGATCGCCGCTACGAGGACACGGCGGAGCTCCGCCCAAGCGGGGCAGACCTCCACGGTGTGCGCCACCGTGTCCTCCGGACGATCCTCGCAATGATAGCACCCGGGCGTTTCCTCCCGCCCGATTCGGTGCAGGAACCTCCCGAAACAACCGTGTCCGGTGAGGACCTGCGTCAGGCGGAAGGTGAGGGCGCCGTGGCGCCTCTCTAGCCACTCCTCAAAGAGGGGACTTATCGCCTCTATTGTGGCGACCCACAGACAGGCTCAAAGATTCATTTTAAATAATTTAATATACAGTTTATCGGAAACGTTTATTTATTCTATTTTAGGATTTAAAACAAAAGATATACACAAAACATTATTAGATAATGGACAACAAACGGTATTAGGTAGGTGTACTATAAAGTTGAAAACTAAGCTTTTTTTTTTAAAGCCTTGTATGACCCACTGCTGGCCGTTTAAGAATGTTAAATTACAAACAAATTCAGTAAGAAATTGAAGCTCGGAAGAATAAAATAAAATAATTAACATTGACATAAATTCTTAAAAAAAGGGAGAGGTCATATTTAAAAATATAGGTAGTTCAGAAAATTAAACTGAACAACTTCCTTCAAGCTTTCAATGGAGAAAGTTGCTCATTATGATGGTCTGAATCACACCTTCAAATATGACCACATTGACCACAGCTTTCTAATACATGCTGTTCCTTCATTATTTTCAAAACATCACGCCTGTATTCCCCGAAGGGTTAGGCAGAGGTGTACCTAATAGTACACCCACATTTCACCAGTTATGTTTTAAGTCATATGAAATAGGGGGCGAGCCCATTGCTATAACCGGGCTCAAATCCAGATTCCGTGGCTGCTACTGAGAAATTCGTTATATACAAACCCATTGACACTTTGCCCGAACCCAGGACCACAAGTAAGAATTTTTCATTTCGTAAAAATACTAATTAGTCCGTTTTTCCCAGAAAGGAGAACCACCCTCGTGGTTCAACAGACTGGGATTTAAACATACGCCTTTTCAATTTTGTTATCACTTAAGCTA
The DNA here is from genome assembly GCA_905220335.1 of Noctua pronuba. Taxonomy (NCBI): domain Eukaryota; kingdom Metazoa; phylum Arthropoda; class Insecta; order Lepidoptera; family Noctuidae; genus Noctua; species Noctua pronuba. The sequence goes on along the minus strand of LR999903.1, from coordinate 9,807,509 downwards.
TTGTACTTATTTCGCTTCATTGCTTTTACGTAAATGAATATTAATTGACCGTGTAATCTGGTTTGTGTCATTGAACTAATTTTGGAATCTTCTATCTTTTGACAATGTTTTAAAAGAGTTACGATGGAGATTCTTACCCATTCTTCTCCATTCGAAACTGGAAGCGAATGGGTGTAAAATCAACCCTATTTACTTTGTTTTAAAGTTTGACGTTCTAAAGTAATTGAATTAAATGTTTTGACTTTGACTGTGACTTTTATAAGCCCAAAATAAACCATAGCAGATTTAGTTTTATCTTATCTATATATCTTCGCGAAAGACCCCACAAAGGTTAATCCTTCATTGTGTTATGGCCATACTAGTTACATAGTTTTCTATTTCTATGTGTCACTAAGATTACCAAAGGTTTCATACCAACCACGCCACACACACAATGACCACGTGATAATCTATACTTAACTCAAGAGTAACTTTTTCTGTTCGGCTGTCGGTGTGCGTGTCTGCCTTTTACCGGCTGATCGGCCGTCGATGACGTTTGGCACTCAGGTAGATCATCAGGTAGATCATCAGGTACAGACTTAGACACACTTTTCGCCCGGTATAAGTTCTAACTTCTAAATATGAATAAAAATCTTTTATTGTCAGGTGTCGAACGTCCATAGTGCGTTAGTATTACAAATAACCGTAAAACTATGTAACAATAATGATACAGGTAAATATGCAAAAGTTGATATTATTTTGTTTTTGTAGTAAAACCTTTGCAGGTCACTGAGCGTCCCCCGCGAGGATTTTTCTAGAATTAAACCGGGAGTTAATGAGGAACTGGTGGTAATTAACGTTTTTTTACACACATTTCCTATTTCATACAACTCTACATAAGATATTTTTCATGTGAACAGAGGACCGAAAATAAATGTTGTATTTTGCGATTAATAATATCAGGTGCTGGAAACTCGTAATGACCACGGGGTTCTCAAAATATACATAACTAGCTATTGCCCTCGGCTTCTGCCCGTTTGGTGGTTGAAAATAATCCAACATGATCATAATACTCACTAATAATACTACCGGGATAAAGAGTATTCAATCTACTCACCCAGTTCGTGGACCAGCTTCGTGAACTCCACTCCAAAGATAACAGATAGACAGTCAGAGTTACATTGTTGCATTTAGATGGGTAAATATGAAATCCAAATATAAACTATCATTTTCCATCTAAATGACAGTAGTCCTGCGGGACTGCTAAGAAATAGACGTCGAACATACCCTGCTCTCACACGGGTGATTATGCTCCACCCCGTATCGTGGTTATAATCGATACCTAAGTATCGCTTTGTAGTTATAACTTTGTACCCATCTATAACTTCCAGCTAATGTTATTATGGCCTATGTCCTATGCATAATGAATGGTGTCGGGAATACTTCAGCGTCTCTCTACTGTTTAGTTTACTAACTATTTTGATGGGCCTTTTTGTATATCGACGTGGAGAGAGCCTTCTCTGTATTGTGTCAGCACCTTTTGTGTTTAACTTGGTCGTGTTTTGTTATTAGGTATGGAGTTGGGCTTCTTGTGGGTTCATGGTCTAGTTAAACATGCCTAGACTTAAAAAAGGAACGTGGATGGGTTTTTGTTTTTTTTAAACTGTTCGGTTTCAAATTACACAATGGATTTTGATGTGACAAGTCCACATATCACCTTTACATATATAATTAATTCCGGAAAGTTTATCTGCTGCAAGAATGTCGCATTTGATATCATCGAACAAAATGAACGCGACAATCGGAGCCTTTGATTGAAATATTCAATTATGTAATTGAAATCAGAGTACTGTGGTTTTATGACTAACAACCAACATTAAATTAGGCAGGTTGTTTGTCGCTGCATTCGGATTATCAAAGGATCTTGAATTTAGAGTAATTTAGGAAAATAATAGTTTTTTATCATGACATTGAGTGACAATTGAGTTGTATTCTTGTAAAAGTGTCGTCCATTATTTAAAATATGAATTCTGCCCCCATGTTGATATTCTACAGTACCTATACTATTTCTGGTGCACCAACATTGTCAGTTTCTAGCCGTTGAACCAAGTTGGAACCTGTAGTAGATACTAAGAGCTAGTATGCCGAGGTAAGTGTTCCTAAACGTTAATCGACTTATGTAGGAATTTGAGTGTTTTATAGCAGCAGTATCTACTAGTTATGTCATACTTGTTCTCTTTATGATAGGTTATAATTTAGAATGTGCCTAAATTAACTCTAGATTGAAAACGCCTCACATAATGGGTTCTAATCCTGGCAGATGAGATAATATTCCTTTATAACACAAAATATTCAAGATGAACACGATTCTGCGTGCACTTATAAATAAATTTTTCTTCATTAAGTCTCCCTTAATTTGGTAAAAGTTCAAGGTGGTATGTATTCAATAATTCTGGGAAATGTGGTTAGAAATACTTATTACTATGATTGAAATACCATGTTCTAGGCAATAACTTAATAATAAGTAGATACTAGGCTTACATGAATTGAACTTATGCTAGCCTAGTACTTTTTGCTGGGTTATAATTAACAAGACAATTTCAGTAAGCTTGAGGAAACAAAAACATTTACTTAATTGAAACATTTAACTAACTTATCTTCGTATGAATTTCATTTTAGGTGACTGAACCGGAATAATAAGATTGCAATGTTCAACAGTGTGACTCGTTGGGAACCCTCCCGGAAAAAAAGATGCAACGAGCCACACTGTGCTACGATTGGGCGTGACTCACTGGGAACCCCACCAATTAGATCGATAATTTAGGAATTATTTACTCAAAATTCAAGATCGTATGTAAGTTTTAAACTGTCATGGTCACTAACATTTTCATTAACACTAGAAACGGGATATTTACCATGTTTACTGTTTGTTTCGAGTTCCCGATATTTCGGCGCTGTTGCAAGCACCATGCATAAAAGTTCGCGGGCGGACACAGTGAGTTTCGTGTGTTGGGAACAGAATCGAGTTGCGAGTGACTGTGGTAGCGGTACTGAGTGCAAAAAACGAAAAAGAAAGACGGTATACCGATTTGTCTGCTCATAAACATCCACCCCCAAATACCTTCAGTATATCCGTGATTATTTTGCTTGCAAAAGCGCCGAAATATCTGGAACTTGAAACAAACAGTAAACATGGTAAATATCCCATTTCTAGTGTTAATGATAAGTAATTATGTAGTTACAGTTTACCAGCAGTGAAGGTGCTGCCAGAAAGTGTATGCATGTGCTTCGAATCTAGACATCTGACATATTACTGATACTGTTAACCTGCATCATATCACTGCTAAGCTCTCTTATCATAACTGTTCAGTAACAGTTCCCTCGGTCCAGGGCAAATGACAGATTCACCAATAGTCGTTGATTTTATCTAGCTTCTCCCGCCAACACATGGTTACTACGAGGATTCTGACAAATTGAAAAATATTTCTTTTGTCAGGACACAGCTTTACATAGATAGGTGGTGGATGAAGTCGGGTCCTGCTTTTTGTTGTCAAATAATCGCGCTCCCATCCTTTGTTTCCCGGCTTTTCAATTAAACGGTAATTCACTCAGCGGTGCGTCACTAATAAAACGGGTAATTGGTGTGGTACCCAAAAAATATACACGGTGACTGCAACAGCTACAGACTGGACATAATTTGTGGTTGTTAGGTGGTTTTACTCTTTAACCCTGTGGGGCTGCGTGTCGAATTAGAGGCGTTCCAGGGAAAATTGCCGAAAAAAGCGCATACAGGAAAGAGGAATACTTAAAGGGAGACCTTTTCCAAAAGATTGCGTTAGATTTAAGAGAATTAGAGATATTATTTAGTACAAAAAATAAGTGCAATGAATTATTAACTTCAGTTAAAAATAATTGTAACCGTGCGCAAACAATTGGACGGCTGTCAATTTTCTTAGACTGTGCTCTTATGTTACTTTCACTGTGGGAGTTATCTACCTGAATAAATTGGGTAAATTCTATCAATAAAACGAACCCAAAAAGCTCTGCTCTATCTGCTTTTAAACAAACACTAAACATACAGTTTTAAGAGAGTACTATTGCAGTAGCTTTTACGAGAAACAGTGGATCAACATATCAAACTTTCCTATTTAGCATGAAATACTAAGCGGGAGTTTGACCGCTTGAAAAACATCACATCCGTTAACGTCACGAAACTTTTAATTCCACACAGCGCTTCTATCGCTATAAAGCGCTTCATATCGAGATAATCACGCTTGTAATTTCCTATATTTACCTGAAACTTGTTCGTTAGTACACAAAAGGCAAGTTTTGAGTGTATGGTGAAGACTAAATTGCATCTCAAAAGTTTGAGGAGACAGCGTGAGACAGTTACAGTCATCCAAGACGGAACATTATATGATATAAAGTTATTACCCCACCGCCGAGAAACGTTCAGCAGCATAAGAAAGTCTACCGCGAAGTGACAGTTTGCATTTCATATTCTTATATCACTCTTCATCTTCTTAAACGTCCTTGAGTTAAATAGTGATCTTTTATTAAATTGATATGAACCTAAATTAAATTCAGTGTTGGCTTCGGCCAAAAAATACACATTCTGCCAAACCTTCGGCTTCGATCAAAATCGGCGGAAGTTTTGGGCGTAGCCAAAATTGAACGAACTGTTACGAATGCGCGGGAGCGCGATAGAAGAGCCGATGAGTGGGAGGCTCCCTACGCGCATTCAAATTTAGAAGTGTTTTTATTTTTTTTAAGTAGCAACGTAATTTTAATCATGTTGTTAAATTTTTTATTACAGTCAACATTCTAAAGAGTAAAACATCATTAGATTTTACTTCTAGCCAATCTTGAACTGAATTTCTTGGAGTTATTAGACCTTTTGTTTCGGTCTGACACTAAAGATAGGATGGATCGGAAGTGGTAAGTAATCAAATAATCAACCAGTTCATACGTTAGTAGGTTTATCTATTGTCAATTCAACCGTTAAAAAATTCTAACATTTCATTTGCGCTAATGCGATATGGGATTTAGTTTTATGATAAAAACTATTAATTTTTGAGTTGCTTGAAACGGATATAGGTGAAGTTTGCAGACTTAGTTCACTTACAAAAATTACGCGCGGTGTACCCACAGCAAGTTCAAAATAATCTTAATTCTTTAGTTGAAAATTATCCTCACGACAAAATTCACTTAGCAGTTTCACAAGCCCAGTCATGCACGTGCCGTGAGCAGCGAAAATTTGAGTGCAGTTGGAAACCAGCATTTCACTAAGCAAATTTTAAACTGTTTCATCACTTTAATGTTTTCGCACACCGCTGGAACTAGCATGGGATTAGTCAAATCAGGGAGCTTGCATTTCCTCACTTCCATATTTCCATTTATTTCGAGCTTATTCTATGTGGTTTTGATCTGTTGATGCATATCACGTCAACTTGGGTGCTTAGACAACAAGCCGGTTGGTAGCTAAGCCCCTGTAACTAGTTGCTTAAACGTTGGACGTTAGAGTATGCAGCACTAAATCAAATAGATTGAGTTCCCGGGAACTACCCGACTAAACTATTATAAACAGGTCAGTGGCCGCTAAGTGCATACGGTGATTTGGTTACAGAGGCATGTAGGTAGTACGTAGTAGTTTCACACATTTACGAACCAGGTATTTATTCAGCTGGCGTTATTTTCGGTTGAAGTTTACTTTATCGGAAAATATTATAAAGGTTTCTTTGCTTGCTTTAAGTTCAGCCTCGGGCAGTATATCCATTTGTTTATTTTTTCATGTAGCGTTCACTCAAACTTTCCAAATCAATGGGGCCTGCCCTTTCTCATTTTTTATGCTGATTCGCGTCCAACATAATATTAATTTTACGTACGAGGGAATGCATGAAGAATATACACAGCACATTACAATTTTATGCCTAGGTATGAAATGTTTTTGTATTGCTTAATACTTAAATTGCAAAAAACATAGCGCTGTTAGTAGTAGGTAAATACGTAAACTAAACGTTTGTTTACTAAGTAACACCACAACACAAGCGAAGTCGTTTTAGCACAGCAGTTCCATTGTAATGATAAACTCTAGTTGTGGAGTTCTCAACACTTCTCCTCAGAATTTAAAATACGAATACTTTATTCAGGCGGTGGTACCACGGGTTTGTTATTCCCGAACTCGCAACAACTAAACAAAGTTAAGATAAATAGGGGAAATTTTAAGTGAAGCTGGAATGAGTTTTATGATCATAGTAGTCTCCTCGTTGTTACAAAGATGAACAGCTGTTACCGTGGAAGAATCCAAATAAAGTGCGGAGCCACTTACACTAGGGAGTGTGAAGAAATTGGTTCCGTGAAAGACCGGGAACGACATATTGATACATTATACAACATACGGTGTTGGGAATAGTTATCGATTTTCGATGCATTGCCCAATTTATTGCACGTTGTGGGAAGAAAAATTGTAAAACTTATGGTCACGTCGTGATTACTTTTCTGTGTAATACGTGCTTGTTCTTTTGCGAGGTTGAGGTAAACTAGCGTTTTGCGTGAATAGAGAAAGTTTATCGTGTGACTGGACTAACATCATGAGCTTTTTTGCTGAAAAACGATTTTATCTCTGTACCTTTACGATTTTTGGGATTTCGAGGCAAACCTAAGCTTTCGGCATATATTAGTTCCTACCTACCTAATTGATCCAACCAACCAAAATCACAACTCTCCTGCACATACACCATGTTGGTTCAGATTTTAGTAAGCCAATGTTAAGTCAAGTATAATTTACCTTTTGTTAGACAGACTCGCAACCGTTTTAGACTAGCGAAAGCAATCTAATCTGGACTGCATTTGAGATATTGTAATATGGAGCTGTTCACCCAAAACTTAAATGTGAGAATAGACGCGGCTTGGCAAGCATCCAGAGAAATCATCGTCGAGCAATAGGTAAATGTCCGTATTTGCACAGCATTTGTGTTGTAACCAGGCAAATTTGCACGTATTTATATACCGTGATTAACATTGTAAGTGCTGCTGCTTAAATAAAGGCTATTTTAATATTGATGAGATGTTTCAGTGTTTTGTTGCTGCATTATTTTGTTTACTAATCGCACCTGCTTTGTTTTGATCGTTTAGTAGGTATTATATAATTATAACGCTTGGAAATTAGTATTTTATCTACCCTTTATGAATTATTAGGTTCTCCGTTCCCTCCAAGAACAGATTAATTACGTCTTACCGAGGAGTGGTAACTCGAAGTTAGCGCTAACCTCCGCAATCATGTTTCTTAGAAAAATACTCTACTCCAAACAGTGTTGTTCAAAGAGTACTTAACAGTCAACAATCTCCTTATCTCGAGGATATTTATGATCGCAAATTGCCTTTGAGAACATGACTAAGGGTAGGTTCGGAGAAATTGTCATATTACGACTTACTCTGTAACCGCCACGTATTCTAATTAACTCGTCGTTATTGCTATCATAAACAGCCAACTCCGAGAGTAAATAATTTATATTAGACGACTCGACAGATCTAAACTGTTAAAATTATACCTTTGTAAAAGTTACAGGACAATTGAAAAATCAACCAATATTTGTTTATTCTCTGCGCATTTATTAATATTATTAAACTTGTTAGCTCACCGTTTATATTGTTTGACATGGGTTGACGTTTCGGCCCGGTTTCCCCTTTTCCTGCAACACTCATATAACTTAAATAATTTATTTTCTCACCGATCGAGGAAAGAAGAAACAGCCTGTGTATCAGCTGTTTGTCTTTGCCTGTAATTTGTAAAAGTCAACTCAGCGAAATTGGTTCCTATAAATTGGCCATCGCCTGTTTAGCACTGCCGTTTGGACGGCTTTGTTCAATGCGCTTCGTACATATAGATGTACAATGTGGTGTACAAGGGGAACAAGGCCGTATTTACATACCTAGTTAGAAATAGAAATTGGGTTATTATCCAGGCAAAACAGTAAGCAGGTACAATGGTTGGAAAATAATTAAGTGAAGGACTATTTCATGAAAATCACACTTGGTTCGAAGACGTTAAAAGAACATCTGCCAGATTAAGTAGATCCACAAAATATATATGTAGTGTTTTTAGAATAGCCGGTAATCTTGAACGATCTGATAAAATGGTGAACATAACCCATATTAAATAAGGAATTTAGTTGTAAAATTAAAACTTGAATTATTAAATTTAAATGTCACGAGGGTCTAAGGAATTCATTGTAGCAAGACTTCAAACTATAATTAATAATTCAAACCATGGTGAGTGGCGACAGAGGGAGTAGTTGACAGTTCGACACCTTCAACGGTTAACTACTATTATATAAATATACTTCTGATAATTGTATTATTATACAAAAAGTGGGACAAGATCAAAGTACCAGTAGCGAAGAGTCTATGTTGTAAGAGGTAAGCCGGAGTATATATTTTTAATGTGATTATATTATTTGTCTAAAGAATACTGACTGTGCCATTTTTGAAACCTTCGCCTCCACAAAGTATATTCAATAAAAAATGTTCACGGATATTCTCATCTTTCGATACTTTTATGCAGCCAGCTTTCTAAATTTAAAAGTAAAAGTCAGAGAATCACTAATTTTGAACGTCAAAATTACATACGGCAGTCCCCGAAAGATTGAAAAAAAAAACCTACAATATTTATTGAATGAATCTTTCAATAAATTCTGAAATAAAACGTCAATTTTTCATAATTTTCGAGCGTTTTGACTGGAAAGAAGAAGTGACGGAACAAACTCTCCAAAAAGTAAGAAGGTAATAAGAGCGTTGCTATCGATACCATCACCCAAGCTCGTATTATATGGACAAATAAAATCACAGAATCGATAAAATATGAATCGGGGCCCATGTGCACTAAATTTTATTTACTTACGACGATAAAACACAGGCCGACTCGGCCGATCAGGAAGTTCTCATCAACAAAAAGAAAATAAAGTATGGAAAGTTATCAGGGATCCCTTTGTCTCAAAATTAGTTAGGGGACTGGTATTGGGGACAACAGTATTTTATTATTACAAATGTATAGGAGCACTTGCCCTATTTCCAGCTTTGCATTAAACATGTAAACTACTTTTTTCCGATTTCTTTGTTACAAGCGTGTGTAAGAATTTAGTATTTAGATGTTGTCTACATTTTTGGCGGGATACAAATAAATGGCGACCGTTTTGTTGAATTAAAAAAATCATATTAGTTCCTTTGTAACTACTAACATCGAATTTAATAAATAATATACCTAGTAGGAGAAGACAAAAGCAGTTATAAAAGCGTATTCATAACAGAATATACAAAAGTGCTAGTAGCTGGATACTATTTAATGCAAGTAAGTAAGTACTCATATCAAGTAACAAACAATAGATATGGAGACAATCAGAGATTGATGTCTAATTAAATGAAGAGCTGGAATGTCCATAATTATCAATTAAATTAATTTATATCATTACCTAATTACTAGTACATAATATAACTCAATTAATTCAAAATAATACTATGTATCGTCGACGTCCCTAATTCCGTAACGACTTTTGAAATCAAGTCCCAGAAGAGGTAAACTTCAATACACTTCAACCAACTTATCTGTGCAGGCGACAAACACAGAACTAAAATAAATGTTAAAGTTTGGCATGCCGATGCATTTTTTTTTGAGCAGCTGCGCCCCCTTGTACTGCAAACTTAAAGTGGTCGTACTGTAAGGTTGAAAGTATCTAACTGTCACATAGACTAATAGACCTTAGGCTCTTGACGAAGTGACATTGTCTCACGAGAAAGAGAGATAGAGTATGAGACTGACATCAATCCCGTTGATACTCGTAGTGGAAATACGAAACGCTTTGAAAGTCATTGCTCCTTTTGACCTTCAGGTCTTTTACACACATCCTCATTGACATTCATCCTCAGAGTGATAAAACGAGATCGACAGTCGAAACCTCCATCATATAAAATACATGTATTTGACAATACCCTGACATAAGAAAAGAAAGCAGCTTCATCGCTTAAAAATAGCCGGAAGCGACATCGATAGCGGGTATCGTTTAACCGGGTAACAATCTTATTCGAGTACCCGACACGACATGTTTGTTTTATCTTTAAGCGGCAGTAGCGAAACGCTGGGGGCACTACTTCCTCTACGAGAAAAACTGTGGAGTTGAGACAAGATATTTGAGTTTCGATATGAACTAAGACTCTCATCTATCCATCAAAACGGCAATTTTTGACTGTCTGCGTTGATATATGAGATTGGCTGTCTATTTTATTACAATATCGATTTTACCTAGGCCATTTTGCCGCACGCAAAATACGCGCTTTGACGTGGAGTTGCGGAAACCAGCCCGTTATACAATACAATACCTAGGCCCTAGGATATAAGGCGATATTCAGTTTTATTCTAGGTAAATTGATGATTAATTGAATAAAACTGTTAGAATAAAATACCATCTTATATTTATTTAAGACTAGTACTTTTTGTTGCGTTATCACCAAAAATATTTTTATGTACCTTTCTTAGTTAGTTACCATCAAAACAATAATTGCGTGATTATTAAACAGATTTATTTTTTATTTTTAGCGACGTTTTCCATTCAATAGTCAACTTTCCGCAATTTGGAATACTTTTTGTGTGGAGTTCTATGTACGCACATAAAAATTACGCATTTTGTATGTGTGCAGAAAAAAAAATACACTCGGCACACTAGCATTTACCTTCTGATCCTGTTAGTAAACATTTGTAATGCTAATATCTTGTAAAACTTGAAATATTGATTTTAACCGATTTCAATAACACTAGGCGACAACTAAATGAATGCTTAAATAAAGTGTGCTTTTAGATGTTCAAACTTCGGGTCAGTGTCGAAAGTTTTTTTTTTTTTTATATAAACGGGCATTAGTCTCATTTTTCATTTGAATCGGTACGGAATATAATAAGTATTACACACACAAAAACTGCTTTGATAGCTCTACGTAAATGAGGCAATAAAATTATCATAAGTAAAGGCATAATTGCCCAGCCATAAAGTTAGTCAAATATAAATTGTTTTGTACTTCCTTCCTTACCTTAATACCTGAAGAAATTCCATTTGAAATATTTATTAAAGCTGTGTTTGCACTCTCTGTTCTTAATGTCTCATTGTTTCTGTTGAAGTGACACGTCGTTTAGCTAAAATAAATCTTACAGAATTTTGTTGACGTTTCGTTCTTGCAAACATTTTAGACCTAGTTCACACGGCGTTGATCTTCTAAGATATTTTATAGTATAATGGTTCATTCCACATGGTCGTCCGCCCGAATTCGATTGCCTATGGAATTCGGGCAAACGACCAAGTGTTAATGAACGCGATCGAGTCTTCGGACAAACTCGTCCGGCTTCATAGTTAATTTTTTGCAATTGTAAACTTGTATTATAATACGATGACTAGTGCTATAAATGCATCAGGTGCTCGAAGTCGAGACATGTCATTCGAACACTGTAAAACGAACAAGTGTTATATTACATATTACTTTATATTGTGATTGATTGACGTGTGATTCTAACTTTTACTGTAAAATATTGGGCTGCGTGTGAACAGCCGTTCAACTAGGTAACGAGATTATGGCTCTGGTAAAGTAAGTCCATTACAAGTAAAAAGAAATGCTTTACGAAAAATATTTTGCTGGCCAATGTACACGTAGTAACGTAAGAATTTTCTCATGACAGTTAGCTGTCATTGCGAGGCCCGTGCTCAGTTGTGGGGATAAACGTTTATTTTCAAAAATGATTCATTTTCTGATGTTCTTAACTCCGGGATACCTTAGATCAGGGTTTCTCAAACTTCTGGCTCCACGTACCCCCATACAAGTTTCCAGATGACAGCGAACGTCTAGTAATGACTCCTGTTGCTTAATACTCAAACTAAAATTCAATCGCTCGGTAGTGACCATAAATGGGGCGCGCGCGCCTTCATGCTTTCCGCAGGCGCCTGCCAGTCACCCAGCTACCATTACGTAAATTTTGTCGCGAACCCCCTTCCGTCGCATGGCGAACCACTAGGGGTTCGCGAACCCCACTTTGAGTAACCCTGCCTTAGATGTACGCACAAAACATGTGATTGTGTATTGATGCATTAAGAACAGAACCTAAAAAAGTAGCAACATGGATAATGGAATATGTTTCATTGGTTCTTCAGTTCATTCAGCACCGAATTTTGACTGTTCATTAGCAACAAGGACATTTAGCTCATCATTTGAGTTCTTCATAAATTTATAAAAACCTAATTTAAAAAAATTGTTCAGCGAGCGAAATGTGCACATTAACTGTTAAATAAAAGAAATAATTTACACATAACAACACTTGCTGTTGTATCAAAAACTCGTGATTTCTGCAGTTAGGTAAAATAGGCCGATTTACACTTCTTTATAAAAATGTTATGCTACAATAACACTGTTGCAAATAAACTGTTTGTATGATAAAATAAGGAGTTGCTCTTCTTTTCGTCTCCATTATTTACTGATGTAGATTAATTATTATCTACTTTGTTTTGAATCGTTTGAACACTAATGAGTTTGGCGTCAGAGAGCAAATGCTCTAACACTCTGCTTGCTTGTTTTTGGTGTCTGGTTAATTCGTAAAAAAGTTATAAAACATTCATCAGAAAAGTGTGGTCATGTTTTAGGTTTTGGTACAGACCACCAAACTCAACAACTTTCCCATACGACCCAAATGTATGGGAAAGCTGATTTTTAAGAATTCTTATTTGCAGACTGCGTTGAAATAACGGTCAGACGTACGACTGCCGACTGCGCGGAGGGTTTTGAGTTCGATAATCGGTTTGGGTCATAGTGGGTTTTCATCAGAGGTTTTCATCTTGGTAGAGAATATTAGACTCGCCTGCTGCTACACGAGATTTGAAAATAAAAATGACGACCTAAAGTGGGTGTTCTCTACTATTTTTAATTTTTTTTTATTACAAAATGGGCCTGCTCTTGACCTCGATCACGCCTGATGGAAAGCGGTAGATGAGGTCTATGATGGAACGAGCGTGCCCAGAAGATGCCTATTCACTCTTGCTTTGAAGGCAGACGATTGTATAGAATCAAGTTCTTCTAACTTAAAAGAAAGATGGGATGCTTTTAGTGGTATGACCGCCCATTTTGTCGCCCTTTCTATAATCTCTACTTTAGATACTTGTAATTTGTAGTATGGTATACATAATTAAGAGTGTTCCATCTATCTATCTTGGGTGTATGCTGCGCCACTTCTGCTTCCAAGCTAAACTACTAGAAATTAGTGGACGGTCGGCACTTTGTGGGGCTGTCTCTTGTAATTATGACTCTCAGGAGAGTACTGCTTATCAGCATAATTAAATAAAAGTCTGTTGAATTTGCTTCGATGTTCTTTTGTGAGGATTGGTTTCATAATGTTTCGTACAGAGAGGCTTGATCTATTGGATATTCGGGGAAAAGAATCTGACTTTCATGTCTGTCGGAACGAATGACCGGCCACGAGTCACGAGGAAATAGTGCCATAAACACTACGGTGGCAAACGGATTGGATTGTGGATTGAAGATTGCAGTAGCTGTGTTATTATGAGGAGGAATGTCAATGGTTGAGGACAAAAGGACTGCTCAACTATTGACATTATAATAACCTCTTACGACGGCATGATAGGTTTAATTTTGTCATATGAATAAAGCTACAAAAACTACATACCCTTTAACGGTCTTTATTAAAATCAGAAGCCGAAAATCAAGTGTGTGCATTACCCAATGTAATTAAGTTTAAACGGGGCACGATTTCACGCGTCCATCCTTGATTGGCGATCATTACGGTGACGAATAATTTAGGCTATTTAACACTGCGGTTCGTGGTCACCCCGGCTTTGCGTACCCAAAATAATATATCTTTGTAATTACCATCTCCATTGGATAAAACGAAACTGACCAGGCCAGTTATTGAGTAAGTACTATTCCGTGTTAATGTCAGTTAATTTTCCCTTTTCCTAAAGTAACCGAGGGTCCGAATAACAAGGGTGTACGAGTTTAACCTTTCGCATTCATTATGAGTTGATTGTACTCGGAATTATGATGTGGTTGTAAATGACATGACATGTTCATTGTTCGAATGTTTTTGAACAATACATAGGTTACTAATATAGATAGACGAATGTAATAATAAAGACCTAGTTTTTTTTAGGTATATGTGGCTCCGCCCGTGTGTATTTCGGAAATTATTAATTTATTTTTTAAACTTTATGCACGAGTAAAAAAACCGTACAAATCTACCTTAGGGTGATGCAGAGGCAAAACATAGTAGGTGCAATATAAAATATGCAAGAAAATATTTATAAATAAAATACGATAAATAAAAATATATGTACATACTATATTATCCTACAGGAGTATACTAGCGAAATAAAAATAAGTATCCGATTTCCTAACTCAGGTTGTTTTCTATTTTAGACGTAAACATCGAAATTTGATAGCGTGTGAAAATATAACGGACAGAGAGATAGAGTTAATTTTGAATTTATAATGGGTATGGATTAGTAGCTCGTGATTGTACAGTAGCAGGAGCTCGTGACTAAATGAGGAGCTCGTGGCTAAATAATAACAGCCGCTCGGATCGATCTTTAGGCTAAGCCGTGCTTGCCTAGGTTGGGCTGTGGATTACATACCGAGTTTCCTCCGTGCCTCGAAAAGCACGTTAAGCCGCTGTTCCCGGCTGTCATTAGTAGATCTTTGAAAGTCTTTGCAGGTAGTCAGTAGCCCAAAAAAAGTCTGACAACCAGTCTTACCAAGGGGTATCGTTTTACCTAGTACTAACTGGGTTGTGGAGATCAGAAAGGTAGTCGCTCCATGTAAAATACTGGTATTCAGCTGCATCCGGTTGGACTGAAAGCCGACCCTAACATAGTTGGGAAAAGGCTAGGCAGATGATGATGGATTGTACACAGACTAGTAGCGTGGCAAGTATTGTCTAATGTCTTGAAAGTATCTCTTAAAAAGCATTATTGAGTCTAGACTTCGCTAAGAGTTTGATTTGATGCTTCTAAAAGTTATTTTTCTTCAGTGAAGAAGATTGGAACTTAGATTAAATAGCGCCACGCCAATACAGTGCAAATAGGTCGTATACCTACAAACTGTTGATAGAGTTTTTTTTTGTTTTTTTTTTCGGATGGGAAATCATCAAATAACCCCCGCGCTCTGGGCGGAGTGGAAGGGAGTGTCAGACTTTTACTGACTAAAACCCATCCATGTTCCTTCTTTGCCCTTTGCGGTCCAGGGCCGCGATATCTCTTTCGAACAGTCACGCAGCCAATAATTGATAGACTTTCAATAATTTCATCAACATTTTACTACCTTTTTCTATCCATAACAACTAATTGATCCAACAAAAACTTTTCCCATTGATTTAAGTAATATTATCCTGTATATTTGTGTCACCCTCATGATATTTTTCATCTCCGCTAAGCCGGTAATAAATTGTAATTATGCACATAGGTCTGACAGCACATTTGTACCGTAGCCTGAATTAATGACCATTGGCTTTCAGTTCTCCGAGTTGTCCCAAGAGTGTTACTTCTCGATAACAAACAATTTGAGATGCTTTTCATAATACATTTATAGAGGTAGAAAGCGGAAATAATAAATGTCACATTCTGTAAGAATAGGTCTTTGAATACCACACTCATAATTAGCTTATAACTTCAATTAGACTTATGCCCGTTTGACGGCAATAGACTCCCCTCTATTACATGGGACTTTAACATAACTGGCGAAATGTGGGTGTACTATTAGGTACACCTCTGCCTTACCCTTCGCGGATTACAGGCGTGATGTAATGTTATGTTTAATTAGACTTTAATTCCCACTGCTGGGCCTTAGGGATCCTCTCTGTGAGAGCTGAGAGTGGGCCATAATCCACTAAACGAGTCCAGTGCGGGTTCGTGGACGGTCTTCGAATATCGTCTTTTTTTTTCGGATGGGAAATCATCAAATGACCCCTCCCGCTCTGGGTGGAGTGGAAGGGAGTGTCAGACTCGTGCTGACTAAAACCCATCCATGTTCCTTCTTTGCCCTTTGTGTTCCAGGGCCGCGGTATCTCTTTCGAACAGTCCCGCAGCCCCGGCAGGCTCGAATATCGTCTTCAAAAACACCTTTTCCACATTACACCATGTATAATTACTAAACGTACCTATCTGTCCAGATCCATTTACTCATGTGTTACACATTAGTTCTGTATTAAGGCCGTGTCCGTAACTCCGTATTGAAGCATCGTATGTGTTTACGACGACTTATTCATTCGTGTTGACTAAATCAAAGACATTTTGGAGATTTTTCGATTTGCCGCTACACAGGCGGGTGGCGCGATTGATTGACTCTGCTATTCGGCGACGTAACGTTTTCCATTTATATGAAGAACTCACAAGTTCCTTCAAGAAATACGCAAGGGAATATAAGACTTGTGTAGGGTATCGCGTTGTGTCTTTACGATCGCGACGAAATTAGGAATTATTACATTTTCTTTCAGAAAACGTGTAAATATTTTCGTTTGCTGTAACATTAAATTACTAAATAAATAAAAATACTAAGCGGATAAGGTTGAAAATGCAACAGCATTGTGATGCTTACTCTACATATTCATACCGTCTAATCGGCATTACCGTGTGGCCGTAGTTTTATCAGAAAACATACATTCGTGTTCATTTAAAATGCGGCTGCAGTCCGCCAATTATAGTGAAATAATTGTACCCGCGTAAGTTCAGCCTGAATGTTGGTAGTGGATGCATAACGTTGGGGTTAGTTATGGAAGACGTAATTACATCGCAGCTTCCTAATTAACAAATAGTTTCAGCTTTAAAAATGAGGTTATATTTCTGGTGGGATAAACAGTAATACTGGCTGGAATCATGAAACTATATTTCATGATTCCTCCGGATGTATGATATTAAAATATTTTGTACAGATTGCAGTCAACTAACTGATATATTTAGAAAAGGGTTTAAAGTTCTTGTTCAGAATTATAATTTCAATCTAATAAATACTTGATCACAGTACACTTTGAACTTAAAATGAAAGTGTTTTATACGGCCAAAGTTTTCCTTAAAACTTGAAAAGGTAAGATAATAGCAGACATTATTATCTCAATACCTTCACTAACAGCTTTACTTAAATCTAATTTTAATCTCTTTGTCTTAAACCGAAAAAAAAGAGTTCCGGTAGCCGTCAACTAGGTAAAATATGATACAAATGGCCTTGAAATCTGAAAACAGATAAAAACTTCCGTTTAGACTCGAGCCCGACCTTTTTCCTACATAATGGGATGAGGATGGGTATCCAGGGTTTCTTCACCTACCTACCGTAATTTGCCAATAGGTTGAGCTTCTGATAAAACTTGTCGACAGCTGTTATATGTAATGGTAAATACATTAGGTAAAACTAGGCATATTTGTACTATGTGTCCTGAAAAAGTAAAGTGATTGTTGTCGATGTTGGTAGGTAGGTAGTAAGGCATACAGAACCGGTATTAGTTCAGTAGTAAGAACCGGGAAATCCCAGTTTTTGCTACAGTACTGGAACCGGTTCTGTATGTTTCTGGTAATAAAAATAGTTACTTTTCTTTTTTACAGCTGGTTTTCCGAGCGGAGTGATTTATTTTGAATAATCTTTTGGGCATTCATTGTTATTGTTATTGTGAACGTGATGGTAAAAAAACACTTCAATTTATAGTGCACATGTTCAATATATTTTTAGGCCTGTCGAGCGTTAATGAAAAGTCCCACCTCGTATTCAATATGACAGCTCAAATATTAGGTGTTTTGTTCAACGCAGATCCACTTTCCGAAATAAACAGACATTTGGCGGCAGACTGAAAAGGTATAATAACATCATGGAATAATATTAAAAAAGTAAGACATGAATTCAGTTAGCTTAAACGTTTTTTAAGCGAGATCTTTTACATCTCAAAATACAATTCATTGTAAAAAAGGTACGTAATATAGAAAAAGGTTAGGAAATTGAAAATTGTGCCGCGGAATATAACCCCATTACTAAGGAAATGAGGTACGTGAGTATGTTTTAGAATTCTCCTTCCTCGGCTCGGCAGTGAGTTAACTCGAAGTAACTCTACCTGTGATGTACTCTGTTTTTAAGCAATAAGGAAGATTGTCCTGAAAACATTTGCCGATCGGGATCGTCAATTGCTTTATCGATAGGTATATTGAGTAATGGATGAATGTTGGGTTTTGTTTTATACGAATGTGATGGTATTGAGTTTTTACGCTAATGGTATCAGTAGATTAGCTGATCTGGGTTTATAAATTGAAAAATCTTGACTGGTACGTAACTGGTAGGTACCTAGTTAGTATTTAATTAAAGACTAGTCAGACTTAATCATGTTTTTGCCTTTCGTAAACCAAACTCTTTCTTTTTTCAGGAGAGTGCAAATTGATTCCATTCAGATTTTCAAATCAACTATGTTAGAACAAAAACTTACTACAGACAATCTTTTTACTAACTCCATATTTCTACATACTGAATAGAAGCTACCAACGTTCATAAAAGAAAATCGCAAAGATGAAATCTTTGCTCCTATTTCTTAAAAGACCTCGACAAACGCAAGACACTCCAAGTTCTTTAAAATATGCTTGATGAGACATATTTAATAGCAGCTGATGTTGCATAAATAAGCGTTAAATGAAAAACTTGTTTGGCATGGTTTATTTACCGTAATAATTTCCGAGGGAAGATTTCTTTAAATTGCCAGATGTCGGCGTGTACATTGTTATGAATAAATTTGCGAGGGTAATGGGTCCAGATTCGATTAAGTAGGTATCTATTACCGCGCGAATTTGCAATTATATGCGTCACAACGTAATGGTGTTAAACTGTAAATTTACCGTGATATCACTACATGTATAGATGTTCACGTGTATCATGTATAGGTGTATACATGTTTATGTGTGTTTAGATATGGTAATGTGTTCAGCTTAAGTTAATGAGGTTGCGGAAACTGTTTTCGGTTGTGATAGGTTTTTGATTAAATCCATTACTAGGAGCTGAGTGTTTTCCCGGATTAGAATAAGCTTCGGGTATCGTCTTCGCGACGTAACGTCGTGAGAGGTGATCCAGTTAGAGTAACTATATTTTTTATGTGCTTCTTTCTTTTAAGCGGGTTTACTTACCTGAAAACTTTACTGAACTTTTTATTAGATTATGTTTGTAACATGGAATTTCTTTTTTCTTGTAACCAGTTGAAGGAGTCTGACTCTGTGTTTACGAATAAGAATCTCGCTAATGAAAAAACTTAGTTGTTGAAAGATTGCGCTTTCCAAAAGATTTTTCCTAAGAGCATCGTGATAAAGAAAACCGGACAAAAGCCGATTTCAGAGCCTTACTTAGCAGCTAAACCGAGAATTGACGAAAGTATTTAAAATATGCGATAACTTAAATCTTTCGGGCTGAACTCTGTCCCACTTACCACGACAAAGTAAGAAAATAAATACTACGGAACCTACGATTTTCACTTTACTTTTAAACGAAACGAACAAAATGTCCTTTGTTGTTTTTCCGCTTCCGTCTTGACGGAGAAAAATGGATCGCCCAGGTGCTTCCGATAGCATTTAACTTCTTAACAAAACCTAATTAGATAACATAGGAAGGTATGGAAGTAATAAGTCACAATTATTGCAACATTTAAGCTGATGATCCGCTCAACATTAAAATATGTAAATATAAATTACACATTGATTCACGCAACAATCCAATTACGCTACTGGATCCGTTGATTGTAGCTGTTTAATCATAATATTTAATTATTTTCCGATTAATGTCAAAAAGTATGATTGGTAACAATGTAATTGAAAGTCGGCGTTTCATAAAATTACTTATTGTTCATAACGGTTCCCTGTAATATCGTAAGCGTTTCGATGGTGCGCCGCAACAGATCGCCCTAATGAGAAAAGTTGGGTAGCCTTCGTGAGCCTCAGAAACAATGCCGACACCCAACAATTTCCTGACACTGGACAATCAATTCAAAAGCTTTTTACAGCACTGAAGTGGGGGGTGGCCACCTTCGCCCCCCTTCTGAGTTTCAACTTGCTTGTTTTCGACATTTACGCTTTTAAAAAACCCAAAAATAAATTATCACGCTTTGATTGTTCCGTCGAAAGTAATAAAGGCAAGGCGGTGACGTCGACGTTTTCATTATTCGATTAGACGAGAAGTGCGCAATCGTGTTCGTGTTCTGGAACCCGTCTTGTCAACCTTATTGCGTAGTTCCTAAAAATAAGTATGTCCTTTATTTTCCAGACTTTAGGTATAAAACTTCGTCAGTTTTTTCCAAGAATCTAGTTCTGCTTTCATCATCATCATCATCTGCCTAGCCTTTTCCCAACTATATTGGGGTCGGCTTCCGCGTTGGCTAACCGGATGCAGCTGAATACCATATCATACCATACCACATTTTACATGGAGTGACTGCCTATCTGACCTCCACAACCCAGTTAGTACGGGGTAATACAATACCCCTTGGTAAGACTGTCTGGTTTCATCAAAACAGTGAAAATTGACTAATCAAACAAACACATTCCCTCTTGATAGGTATAAAATGTCAGTAATCAGGATTTGTAAATAACTACCTATCATTTGACAGTTATTTATCGCTATGCAGCTATCATTGTACCTCATCGTTAATTTACTATTTAGGTCAAACATAGCCTTTATAATTGTAACAAATAAAAATGCTTTAACGAAAATGTGTTACGATTTTAAAAATACAGGGTGAATTTATTTTTTAATTAATGCATTGGTGTATAGTAGTGCGAATATAGTTATTGATATTTTTACCGTTAAAACCTCAAAAAATAGTTATTTATTCAAAAACAGTACCGTACAGTTTTTAACGGAATAAAAACATATTTAATACCACACGCAATGACCATTATTTCTTAGATGTTCTTTTTTTAAATTTATTTATCTCATTTTCTCTTCTTTCCCTCCCCGGCCGAATATTGTAGGGGAGTTTGTTTTCTTGTTTACAAAAGACCATACGGAGTGGCGTGTTTGCCTTTGTTCGCGTAATTACATTGTTACTTTCGTACCGCACCTGTCGCCGTCAAATGCTGCTGACAAATTTTCACATTATAAGCTTCGAAACTTATTAAAAGAACAATTAAGAACTTCAACTAGTGCCTGTAGTGTTCTCGGTAATAGAATTTTACACGAAATCTATTTGAACTTATGAAAAATAGGTGTGTACTGAGAAAATTAATTAAGACGTGTAGAAAAGAAGCAGGCTTTGTTTTAGAAATCTTTACTTGAAATGAGCATTGAATGAGTCTTCGTTCATGTTTGTGCTTTTAATGTTATTTAACTACTAGTTTTTACCCGCGACCTACGTTTGCGTGAAATTATTATAAAAATGTTGACTTCCCTTTTGAATCGGATTTTGTTACCAATTTAAAGTTTTTTATTTTTTTACACGGAACCCAAATTTTAATACTAAAAAAGAAGTTTTAGTTACTCCCAGTAGGTCCCGTTAAAATCGGTCCAGCCATTTCGGAGATTAGGCGGAACAGACAGACAAAAATTTAAAGAAATGTTTTTTTTTTTGTTCTAAGTACCGTACATACTTTCGCATATGCAGTAAAAAGCTGTTATTTTGACATTACAAACGGAAATTTCAATTTTATTTATTTTTATAGATTTATTTAATAAGCCCGATGAAGTCTACCTGGCAAATAAAATTGAATATTGCCATGCGATTTTAAACCGTAACTGCGTCGAACTAATTACGAGCCGTTATCTGCATCAAAAAACGATTTTGCTACATATTCTCTGATTCATATCAGTCATAACATTTAAATGGGTCCCCTATGTTGTTTCGAACGCCGCTGTTGCGACACACGCTGTTGCGAATTATTTTTCCACTGCCTCACAGGTTCGAAAGCTCATGGACTCGAATGAAGTAGTCGCGAAAGACGCTGTTTCGAAAAACATTTTCACTGCCTCATACGCTTGAATGCTTGTGATTTATTTAATCATAAAGTGTACAGAAAAATATTTAAGCAGTAATTAAATAAAAAAAAAACATTTATTTATTGAAATCTCCCTTACAACTATCATTACAGGTGTATTCCTAATGCGATAGTGCGGTCTTTATATTTAAACTTATTTACAATTAAACTATACAAAACGTAAAAACAAAAATACTAGTAGTAAGTAATTAAAATAACATCTAACAATCCTAAGTTCTATACTAAGTTCCCTAAATACACTAAACACAATATTTAAATTACAAAACAACAACATTTAGCCTACATATTTATTATTATTATTTTTTTATTAACGTAAAACAGTACGTTAATAAGAATATTAAATGTTGATGTTGACACCGAATTTTTTGATTTTATTTAATTACTGCTTAAATATTTTTCTGTAAGTACACTTTAGTGTACAGAAAAAGATTTATTTAGTCATAAATGACTAAATAAATCGAAATCACAAGCATTCGAGCGTATGAGGCAGTGAAAATGTTTTTCGAAACAGCGTCTTTCGCGACTACTTCATTCGAGTCCATGAGCTTTCGAACCTGTGAGGCAGTGGAAAAATAATTCGCAACAGCGTGTGTCGCAACAGCGGCGTTCGAAACAACATAGGGGACCCCATTTAAATACGTGAACCGTGAATTTATATGTAAATCAGTGCGGGGTACTGTTTCATTTGTGGAGTAATTACGGATTACTAGATGATGTGGTGTGGTGGCCAAATAAGCCAGTTATTTACTAAAGATACTCAAAAGCTTTAAGCCCAGGCCACACCGGCAGCTAGGGAGCGAGTGAGCGAGCCGGGCGAGGCATCGCTTCACCTCTTTTCATACTTTGGTTCACAATGCGAACTACCGAAAGAGCTGAAATGGAGTATGAAAAGAGGCTCGCCCGGCTCGCTCGCTAGCTCGCTAGCAAGCTGATTTCTAGGACCTTATTTAAAAGTATAACCTCGATATCTTAATTGTAAATAAAGTAATTTTTTTCTCCATAAATAGAGTGATATACGAGCCTCATTCTATCTTGATGGAATATCTGGTGTCCAAAACAACAAAGCCGACATACCTACAATTTGTTGGTTAGAATTCAAAGGATATTTTTCGTGCCACAGAATAGCAAAGATGCCAAATATAGATTTGAGTTGTCAGTTCTTGCTGAAGCTGTCCCTCGTCACACGAAGCTGGGCTGTCGCAGCCGTATATTTTTTCTGGTCCACTGGATTACACTACACGGATACATAAACATGATTTGATGTGTTCGTCTTTTATGATGAGCGAGGAGTAAAGAACCTATGTAATATGTGTCACATCGTAAGTATACTGTATACCTACGCAGATATACAGTACCTACATTTAGTTTATCTTAAATTATTTTTAAGTCTCTGTTAGGCAGTGGGTAGATAGTAGAATGAGTGGGATCATGAATGTTAGACTTTTTTAAAACCATAGTGAAGTTTTTGTTATTTGGGTTCTGGAGGTCAGACAACCATTCCCTCCTTTTAAAATACTGGTGTTCAGCTGTATCCGGTTAGCCTGGAAGCCGACCACAACGTAGTTGAAAAAAGGCTAGGCAGATGATGATCAGTTAAGTTTTAATTGAATGTCAATGCACACCTGCATTAGGAGAGCAGCATCACCTGAACTCGAGCTTTCCAGGATTGTTTCCATGAAACTCCACCACACGCTTATTCAATTCAATTCATTTATTTTAGACACTATAAATGATCCATAATTTTGTTAGAAGGTACACTTAAAAATAACGTTAGTAATTAAAAAATCAGACACAAATAAATGCACACCACACAATAGTATTATAACTAAATAATAGCTGCAGCAGCAGCTGCTGCTGAAGCTGCTGTTGATGCTTACAAGCATCACGTACTTCGTCTCTCGTACGTAGTGCCTTCGCCCCGATTGCGGCGAGCCACTGCTGGTAATGCAGAGTCGGCCGCAACCTTGACCCAGCCGTAAGCAAGTCGTCGGCAGCCAGCCGCACTTCGTGGCGACGCCCAGTCGTAAGCCCGGCGACCTACGGCGTTTTGACGCGTGGTTGACGATGAGCCGATAAGGTGACGTTATGCCGATCCGGTGAACTTACTTATGTGTGTGCGTTAATCTTTTTTTCGGTTTTATATTATCAAACTCTATTGCAATACTGTGATATCCAAATTCTATAACCCTTTCATTCATTTAATTAAATAGCGGTCAGCTTCTAGGGATTTTTTTCTAATCAAATTGTACCTACATTTACTATATAACACCTTCTGAATTATAATAACTTACCTAAATAAGACTCCGACCCACTCCACCCATATTAATTGCTCATTCGTCGCACAAAGGCTACGTGGAATTGAATCGAATTCATGGAAAGGCAGACAAGTCTCTTCATTAAAATAATATGAGAGTGTGGGACATTCGCTTGAACGTTTTTTATTCCCGACTTACGATATTTTTCATGTAAAATTGGAGTCTTTTAATGCGGCTTTGAGTCAAGATTATTTCGAACTAGCTTGTGCCCGCGGCTTCGCTCGCGTTAATTTAGAATTTAACAATCAATTCGGGTTGTACTCTGCTTGTAACAGTATAATTCAATCATGATTCGAAAGACACGTGGCGCCATCTATTATCATAAGTCGTTGTTTTCCTCGGGAACAGTACTTTTTTTCGTTATGTACCCTATGTCCGTTTCTGTATATCTGAAAATGTATATGCTAAATAGGATGATCGATTCAATGGTTTATCCGTGAGAAGGTAACAAACAAACAAACCTACTTTCGCATTTATATTAATTTATTTTCTATGGAACACGGAACCTTAAACTGCCTTAAAAGCTTCGATAGTCGGCTTCATGAGAAGTTTCTGGAATTTTATACGTAAAGCCAAAGTTAAACTTAGCAGCCTTATAAATTCTGCACTCGATTCAAGAAACTGCTTAGAATGTGGTTTCTCGCTAAAGTTATTATGATCGGTAAAGTTGGAGATCTAAAATAAATATAAGATGAAAATATAAAGACTATATTATTATTGAGAATAATATGGGTGATTAGAATTATTTTATTTTGAAGACCATGCCAAATATAACCTTTTTTTCTAGAGACGGGATATTTATCATGTTTACTCTTAGGTTTTTGTAATATCGGGAACTCAAACCTAACAGTAAACATGATAAATATCCCGTCTCTAGAGTTAATGATAATGTTAGTGACCATGACAGTTTAAAAACTTATATCATTTTAAATTAACAGATAAGACCTATGATAATATTTCCTTGGAAATACTTATGAAACGGAAGTATTTTGAGTCAACGTTAAATATTATAAACTCAAAGGGAAGACCCGGTTTCAAGGCAAGGGACGTTTCCTCCATCGATAAGGGACCCACGGTCACAAGACTCTAGAGATACGGTCATTTTGCCTAACGTAACAACGTCAGATTAAATTAAGTAAATGAAAATATATTAATGAGAAATTGGAGCTACTCTTAATTAATGTTGAAAATATAATTTTAATATGCATTACACAAACTCACTGTTTATATTAAAAACAATACATTTATAAAGCACTGAACCGTTTCATTGGTGTCCCAAATATATGTATTTTGGTAAAATAAATGTGCCTCTGTAAAGTTCAGTTAATTACTTACCCATTTAAACTAAACATCATCCAAATTAAATTTTTCAAATAGGAACCTGTGGTGTTCCAAATACATAAATATTCATAAAATAAATATGCCTATGTATTTTCAGTTAATTACTTACCTATTTAAACGAAACATCATCCAGATGACATTTTTCAAGTAGAATTTCATTAGCATAGATAGGAAATTTCACGTTAATTAATAGTCACCGCTGCTTTGAGAAATGAGGGTTACGTCTGACCGCTTCATTCTCGTTTGACAAGATTAATGGAATAATGCCACGCAACCACTACCTCACAATCATTATTGAATCCGTTTTGAATATTATTTCAATCATTTGCTAATTGATTTCTATTTCTGTCTTCTCAATTTCTAACTTAACAGTCGGTAAAAATCCCCTGTAATCCCCGAAGGGTTAGGCAGAGGTATACACCCACATTTCGCAAGTAATGTTTAAGTCCCATGTTATAGGGGGCAAGTCTATTGCCATCAACCGGGTGGAAATCCAGACTCCGTGAATGCTATTGAGAAATTCCTGTTGGATAAAACTCAATGACACTTTGGCCGACCCGGCAATCGAACCCCTTATGCTCAGCAGTCGTGCTTGCGACAAGTAGACCAACGAGGCAGTCGGTAAAAATGTAGTGTTAAAACATTAAAACGAACTAAATTCACGAGTCAGCTGTTAACCGCAAGAATCCGAGTTCTTAAAATAATGTAGGCAGTAAC
Source organism: Noctua pronuba (assembly GCA_905220335.1). Lineage (NCBI taxonomy): Eukaryota > Metazoa > Arthropoda > Insecta > Lepidoptera > Noctuidae > Noctua > Noctua pronuba. The sequence continues at coordinate 9,781,126 of LR999903.1, read as the reverse complement.
ATCAAGTACTGTTAACGTAGTGAAAAGCCTTTGTTTTGTTAATTACTGAGCTCCGGGCAGTCCGCACCTGCTTTCACCACACCAGAATAAACTGTGCGACTAAATTTCCTCTGTTTAAATTAAAAGATACTCCTGACCAATAGTTACTTCCGCCCGTACAGAATGGAATTTCAAATTAACTCGAATTTTGGATATTTTAAGGGAAAACTTTTAAAATTCACTTGAGGTAGCCATCTGTGTAGAGTATAGACTATAGAGCCTCCGTAAGTGATGACGTTAATAATTCCATTATAGGGGCGGCAATAAATTCTTTGGGAACACTTTCCTCTGGTAAAGACAGTAGTTAGAACGAGTAATGGAACAGAAGAGGTACTGGAGAGTAATAATTGAAGTTACGATCGATGGCGACTACTCACGGTACGAGCCGGGGAGTTGTTTATATTTTTGCCCATAGAACTGAGACTTTATTTACTTTAAAAGCTGTATGTAATAAATGTGTATGTATAGGCAACGTAATTACATTTTCAAGGACCAGATCCAATAAACTATACGTACTCCATCATTTATTATCCCAGTCTCCTAATACCAAGGAATTAATTTGTCGAAGAATTTCTGAACAAGTGTACTGTAAGCTTCCCTTATGAAATTCCGAAGTTGTACACAGATTAAGATTAGTGACAGATTAGCTTGATATAATTACAACAAAGATCAACATTTTCTTGTCTCTAAGAGCTGGCATAACTTTAGGGACGTAGGCGTATATCGAAATATTTTTGATGTTGGAATTTAGATAATGAATGTGTGCTGAATATTTTTGTATCTTTATGTACTTTAGCTAATAAAAAGCCTAGCTTATTACAGTTCTCAGTAATAAGATAAAAAAGCTTAAAAAACATGTAACTTAGCCGTTTTGTTTCATTTTTCAACTTCGCTACGCTTTACTGCTACGAGCTACGCCACACGCCTATCTATGCTACGCGTTACGCTACGGTTCCGCTACGCGGACCATCTCCTATGAAAATAAAGAAGCAATATTCTTGAAAAGCAAAAATGCTACAGTAATCTTTATGTATGGCACTCATACAAATATGTACCTAAGTCTAATGACGGCATGGCTTAACGTCTAGACTAGAATGTGAAACAATACAAAAACCTCTCTCTACAAGTTGTGAAGTGCGTGCCATTGTAACAATCGTAGGACGTAATCACATTAGTACTTGAGGTGAGACGGCGACGCGTGCGCTATCACTGCCGGGGGCGAAGCTCCTGAGAGAGCTTGGAGCACCCTTCACGCCCCCCACTGACACAAGCCCTACCCTTAATCAAACTACGCAGTTAGTCCTGCCCCTTCAACCACCTTAAAAGGTGTCTGAGCCCCCGTTGTATCGAGACGAGGAAAAATTTTAAAAGAGAATTTGTAATTTTTTTTGTCAAAGTTTTTCCTTCTTTGAAGGTAATGTATGAGAGTATCTCGTACTTTAGCATTAAGCTTTGAAGGTAAACGTACTTGTTAAAGGTCATCTATTTTATGCCCGCAGAATATAAACTTCACAGTTCACGTTAGATCGGGAGTCATAAGACAATTGAAATGCTGAATGTCGGGATTACATAAATAAATGACTTTCGCCTAAAGCTAAAAGCTAGCTTTTCGTAATATGACACGAATAAATTCATCGTGCAGTTCTGTACTGGTATACCGATATTCCCGATATTTTTTGTTCTTTTCCGGGAACTAGATTCCACTGAACCAAAACGACGCCGGAAAATAGTAGCTCCAAATCATAAAGGCCAACATTCCTAAAAAGATAGAAATATGTATATATACATATATTTCATTATGAAGCTTGAACGATACAATAGAAGCAAAGATATTTAAACCAATTAAAATACAGACTTAATAATTGTTTTTAAAATCTGTGATTTTATAACTAGGTAATAGTTTTTTTTTCAATTATACCCTCATACACCAAACTACTTACGTGACGAATATTCTGTTACTACTCGCATATAGCACAACAATTTAGATTGCTATGTGCACACCGCGTTTACTATTACATTTGTCCGCGAATACCACAAATATGTAGGGTAGGTACAATCCTAGCCACGTCGGCGCGCGGTCTCAGAATGTACCACAGCTTCCCCTAGCCGCTCTCACGGAGTCCCACGCAATTATATTAGAGCACACAGAGAATTAGCTACAAAGTTCATTTAAATAAAACTACTAAAGGACATTAATTTGTATAGTAGGTAGTGGAACACAATGCATACATGTTTATTGTAACTGTACTACCTACATATTACAGTCGCTTCTTCTTTGAATGGAAACTTGTATGTACAGACGCCAGCACATCAAGCTACTACAATCTGTCAAATTTCTTTAATAGATTTTCAACTTTATTGCCAAGGAATTAGGTTCATGGTTGATTGGGAAAATTTGACAGTTTCGGGTAGCTTGATGTGCTGGTTTCTGTACAAAAACGTGGAGTTTGGCATAAGCAAAGAGATGCCTAAGCCTACCAGCAGATAAATTGGGGTCGTGGTAGATGATGTTTGGCCGCTCATCGAGCGATGATTCGGTCGACTATGGTGCCTTGGTGTACCTGCTTATGTACTGTAAACCACTTGAGACTTAAAGACTTTGATAAAGATTTCAGCACCTTAGTGCCTGCATGGTAGTGAAGACGATTGCTGCCAGATTGGACTGCCTCTTCCAGAGACACTGGGTGGGGACAGTCATAGGTCTAAATAAATAATTAAGTTTTAAACTTTACACTAAAATTACTAACCTAACTACTTAAGTATCATTGTTACTAACACTAAAATACTAATAAAACTATGAACTATTTGTCTGAAAATATTATATTTTTTATTTTATTTATTAGTACTTATTACGTTTTTTTTGCCAGAAGGCTTTGTACCTATAAGTTGAAGTTGAACATCCAGAATATGAATCATATTAAGTTGCTTATTCACTGTGTGTTGGCGGTTTTCTAAGAGACCTTTAAATGCAGGTTTCCTTAAGATGTTTCCCTTAGAACAGATTTGAATTTGCTTAGTCTTGAAACTGCTTGAATTTCACATCTTATACGGATAGAAGTATCTTTAAGCTCTATTAAAAGCTCAAGATACGAGTCCTCACTGGCTTTTTGCTTAGGTATTTACTTAAGCTGTATGTAAATTCAGTCGGTAAGAACGTGTGTTTAACCGCCACTCAAGATACGTTTTTATTTTTCTATTTGCATGGAGAGAAACGGCTTCGTTATTTTTCAAAGCTTTATAAGTTGAGTTTGAGAGTACTTTCCGAAGGGAATTTTCCATGATGGACTATCGTTTGTCTTCATACTTGCTACTTACTATAGACCATGTCATGGCGGATTGTTGTTTTTGTTATAAGCTTATATTGTCCCACTGCAGGGCGAAGGCCTCCCTTCTCTCCTTCCACATTTCTTGGTCTAGTGCGACTTTAGGCCAATCCATTGAGAAAGGGTCCAGCTCGTCCCGCTATCTCCTTCTGGGCCTGCCGCGTTGTCGTTTCCTTTTTTTTTTCGGGTGGGAAATCATCAAATGACAGTGGCCCAATCTGGGCGGAGCGGAAGGGAGTGTCAGACTTGTTCTGACTAAAACCCACCCATGTTTCTTCTTAGCCCTTTGTACACCGCGGTGTTTCTTTCGAACAGTCCCACAGCCCGCGTTGTCGTTTCCTGCTATTTGGTATCCACCGAGTGGTAATTTTTTGCTAATTGCTACTCTGATAGGCGGATTAATGAACATAATCTCTAATAGCACCTTTTGTTTCTTGTTGGCATGTTCTAAAACCAAAAATTCGATAACATGGAATTTCTATGAACTCGCACTGACTCCGCGTGTATATGTCTATGTGTGCCTGTGTCTCTTTGACATATATAAACTATAAAGCTGTGGGAACATTGTACGCTGATTAGTCTGCTATGGTTATGGTTTTCTTCGTTACTAGGTACAAGGGTGACACAGTCAGGAAGATTCCAAGTTCCATGGTACCCTGATCTGGACGGACCAGTCTCGTCACTTTTGAAGGTTTTTTTTATTTCTGCAGGAGTAGCAATGGATTGTTAATTAGATATTTTATTATCATCGTACTTAAGCAGTAAGTAATTGTTGATATGAAACACCGGCACCGTAACCGTAAATAGAATGAGTTAATAGGAACCGTTGATTGCCGTGACAGTAATAGACAATTACGAGTAAGAGAAGTTAGTGCCGCTTGTGGCCAATAAGATGAACCTACACTACTTTTTAATATTATTGTTTGGCAAAGATAGATACGTGTTTATTTGCTTCAATAGTAAGTTCACTAATCACTATGGCTTATTTACGGAGACGCGGCGCGTTGTGCGGCGCGGCCCGCTTTCAATTCAAACATATGGCGGTGTATGACAGAGAGCGTTTACGGAGAAGCGATTTTACGTGTGTTTTCATAGAGATCTACGCTTTGGAATGGGCAACTACAGTACTTTTACAAGTTATTATGCCTTGTGTCTGTAACTGTAGCTTCGCCTTCTTTGTTTTTCTGACATTCAAAAGTGCCTGTTATGGTCTAATTGAAATAAATGCTTTGAGTTTGAGTTTAAGTTTGAAATGCAGCGTTGCCCGCAGATGAGACTGCAGCGAAAATACGAACATACTGCTCCTCACGCAGCGCAACACGCGCTGCATCCCGCCCCGCTTCTTCGTAAACAACACCGTACATTGCTGTATGTTTGTGTTTGGGCGTGTGATAACGCTGCACGCGCCGCCTCTCCGTAAATGGAAAAAAACGCGCAACGCGCCGCCTGACGCGCCGCGTCTCCGTAAATGAGCGCTATTGGGGAGATCATTTATCGCATTGGGTTATCCTGTAATGGCAAATGTTACTAGATAAATAAATAAATAAAAATCATCTAAAAGTGACCAAGAATGAGACAAATGACCAGCGTAAAAAATGTAGTTAATTTTCTCTTTCCTTGAGGACTGAAAGAAATGCATCTATAGGGAGCCTTAGTAATAACAAGCTTTCATTATCTCGCTTCTGTCGTAAATATTTATAATGGTTTCCTATGACGCAATCTTTTGCTTTTAACTATGTAGTATTTATTCTCAAGCTGACTATAAAAACAAGACAACATCAACTTTTATTTTATGCCAAGAAGAAAAAGCAATATTAATTTTACAACCTAAGGAAGAAGAAAAAAAAAGAGAATGAAAGGAAAAGAGAAAAGATAAAGAAAAAAAAGAGTTCGTGGAAGAAATTCTGGGAGGCTTTTGCCCAGCAGTGGGACAGAACAGGTTAAACAAAAATAAAACGTTTAGGTTTTATTTATTACCAAAAGTAAGATAATATTCCCGAAAGATTAGACAGCCGTGTGCCTATACACCCACAATGAGGAATACATTCGAACAATCGATATTAAACCATTAATAAATGGATCTGAAAAGTTTGTTTTGCCGATATGATTCTCATATTATTGTAATAAAATAAATATAGAAAACAGAAGGCTTACTTTTCAAAGGAGCCAAGAATTTTCCATTTACCTACGGCATTAATTAAAAAGTTAATCTTCAGTTCTATTTTAGTTAAACGATTCTAAACAAAATTTTAACTCTGGCCCTCTCGCCAGTCTGTTGGTCATCACTCTTCTCTAAAAATGAAAAACTTTGTCTCATCAATGAATACTCATTCGAAGATAAAAATATCCTATAGTTCATCATCATCGGCCTACAGCAGTCCACTGCTGGACATAGGCCTCCTCAATCGCACGCCACTCAACTCGATTCTTAGCAACTTTCATCCGTTGCTACCAGCCACCCTGCGAAGATCGTCGCTCCACCGAGCCTGAGGGCGTCCCACCTTACGCCATTGCCACTTCAGCTTACTTATTCTGTAAGCTACGTCAGCAACTCTGGTCGGATCACCTCGTTTCGGACCATCCTATAGTTATTGAAGATTTTTTTAATATAAATCAAATTCACCTCTAATTTGCAGCTACTACATTACACGAAGGTGACCACTCAGGAATGAATATTTTTAAAACCATCCCCTAAAGGTGATCAAATACGGTGATTTTTTTTTCTCTTTATTTAAAGGGGCTTGTTCAATTTGAAGATGTCGCCCAAATACGGTGATGAAAGTTTGTATGGAAGGCTGTCAATTTTTCACGGGTTGAAGCTAAACCAGCGCTCTGCTGTGGGCTCCCCATAGTACAGCATCATGCTGAGTGGTAACCTGCTTGTCGCAGTCACGACGTGCAAGATGTTAACGTATTTCTTTTTTTTTGTCCCGTCCTGTTGAAATTATAAATATTTGTTATGCGTTGTACCTACCTATGTTTATTGTATTTTTTTTATTATTTTGTATGACGCACGTCATGTCCCTGCGACAAATAAATATATTTTCTTTCTTTCTTTCTTTCTAAACAAAACAATTAGTTACACTTGGTCAACTAAAGTCAGTCGATCCCTATTAACCAATTTTGTTTAGTGTTTATGGTGGTGAACCTTCTTTTACGTTATATTTAATTGTATTTAACCACATTATCTCGCCCATTCTGAACTACGACCTGTTTATAGCCCTTAATCCTCGGATAGGTTACACAGTCCAGATATTTTAATGGGAAATCGATTCTTTATTTGAATATTATGTGGGGAAACCACGATTTACTTGCAAACATGTAAAATACACACGAATGGAAAACAGAATGTATGATAAATACCGTTATTTGGGAAGGAATAAGGAAATCTTTTGCGGAATCCTGTGTGGAAATCAAACGTGATGCTGATGATACAAAGAAAAACAGGTGTGCAAAATTGCAGAGGCTTTATTTGTGTACATATTTGCAGAATTTGGTACCAAAAGTAGGTCGGAGTAGCGTGCGTATTTATGCCCATATTTCACTATCCAATCTTGGCACCGAATGCATTCGGACACTAACGGGAACTCCGTATTAATTAGTGAAATATCTGGAATATTTTCTCTTCAAAATATAATAAAAAATAAAATCAAACAAAACCTGACCCAGAAACCGAACAGTATTTTTAATAACAGATTACGTAACGCAAATTAATTAATAGGGAAACGCCGAAAGGAGCATATTTTGTTACCATTTCACAAAATGAGTCATGAATAAACATTTGGGCTATTTCGGCGTAAAAATGTTGTTGTCAATCGTCTGATACACCGCGATGATTCCCTACCCTAATGGACATACACTCAATTAGGTTTTACTGCCGCACCGTCATTCAATTTAATGCCTAACACCGACCGCACCGAGCAGGTACCTATTTATTTTTATTGACAACAACAAAAAAAGAGGAACGAAGTTTTTACATAACACAACATTTGTATAATAAACCTTTGCTATTTAATATTCCATTGCGGGCTAAAACTCGTTGTGTAAACTTTACTTTTTAGTTTTATTTCAGTCTAGCCAGATTTGTGTGGCTTTGGCCGCAGACCTCGTTTAACCTTTTGTGAGATCGAAAAGGAATATCTAAAGAAATGCGCTGAGTTTCATATTTGTAAGTGAAAATATCATAGACGCTAAGTATTCAGTCACAGCTGGAATAACTATTTGAGTTATCTATGTTTGGCTAGCCAGCCATGAGTTTATTTTCGTGTCTATAGTTTTATGGTATACTAGCTATTGCCCGCGACCTTCGTTCGCAAAATATGACTTCCCTTTTTGAATCGGATTTTGTTACCTACCAATTTCAAGGGTTTCATTTTTTTTGCACTGAACTTCTGTTTCTAAAATAAAAGTAGCCTAAGTTAGTTAAGAATTTCAGGGTTTTTCTAAACCAAATCCATTTTTAAAAGTAGTAAAAGTCCCGTCAATATCGGTCCAGCCGTTTCGAGATTAGCCAGAACAAACAAGCAGACTGACCGACAGACGAAAATTAAAAACATTGTTTTTTTGTTATGTACCGTATTTACTTTCACATGAATTCAACAAAAAGCTGTTATTTTGAGATCGCAAGCAGACACTCTTTTATTATTTATTTGTATAGATTTATGGACAGGCTAACATTCAAACCTAATTAAAAGAAAATAGAGAAAATTGGGGCTTTTAAAAAATGGTGAAATATCGGCCGAAGAAATATGTATATTATCATGAATGTGACAGTGAGTGGTAACCACTGAACCTATATTCAATTTATTTTACGAATACAAGGCTTCGAAAAACAAAGCGAAAACATTAACTGGCACAAACATATCGTGGAGATTGCAACCTACTGACATTTTCTTAGATTTTCCTCAAATATTGTCATTTTATTTATCCTGTGCGACAGGTGGAGTCTTAGCAAACACATTGTACGCTAGTCACGTCGGCATTAGTGCCGATTCCTTTTTATTTACACGTCATATAACATTAGCTTTAATAAAAATAAGTGCCTACTTAAATGTAGGTGTAGTCGATAAAATGTTCAATAGGTATAATGTAGCTTTAGGACCTCTACAAATGGTCTGACTCGTTGAAAAGTGAGAAACGTTTTATGTGATTTCGTCTTGCAGAAAAACATTTCTTCATTTTAACTGTGGAAAACGCAGCCCAGTAACATATTTACAAAAGGCATCGACTTTATAAATAAACTAGCACTTTGCCCGCGACTTCGTCCGCGTGGGTTACGTACTACCATTACCACCATTAGTACCATTCTGGCCCAATAGATGTCGTTGCATGTATCTAAATTCTTCTATACAAATTTTCACACCCCCTCAAACCCTCTCAGGAGGTAATTTGGAAAAACAAAAAATGCCAAATTTCATAATTTACTTACATAGATGTTCGTGCCAAGTTTCATGTTTATTAACATAAGTAATAAGATTTTCCATACAATCAAAATTCCCCCTTTTCACCCCCTTAAAGGTTAAATTTCCAAAAACCCCTTCTTAGTGCTCCCCTACATTATAATAGGAAGCCGTGTATAAAATTTCACATTCCTAGCCCCAGTAGTTTCGGCTGTACGTTGATATGTCAGTCAGTCAGTTCTCCTTGTATATATATATATATATATATATATAATATAATATATAATATATAGATAAACCGTCCTCTGAACTCACGATGCCTGTCAATACCTACAGAATTTTACACACGAATAATTATTATGACGGCAACCGTAAACCAAAGTCCTTGACGAAACCACTTACTTCCGTTTACACACTTGAGTTATCGAAGCGTCTAGCCGCGGGTGTGTTACAGCCCTTATCCTCATTCTAATGTACCTATTTGATCGTTCAACTTTGCTAATAAACGTTAGAACAATGATTTCAACTGAGCTCAGCGGTCGATGTTACACCGGAGTGAATAGTTTCCCCGTTGCCACTCCGCTAGAAGTATTTGACTAGATATGTGATTATTTCCGCACGCAGGTACTGTTGGAAAACTATAATCAACTGGCTCGTTTGGTAAGTTTTCGTCACATAGTATAATTAACTACGTCGCTTATTGAGTATGAGTATGTTTCCTACAATTTTCTCATTTTCTCTCAGGTTTCGGTACTACAATGGACAAGGCCACTAGTAATAAAATCCCAACTAAAATGACCCCAAGAGATTATTTAACTGTAGGGTAATTGTCACATGACAAGAATTCCTAACACGGCTTTTAGATTGTAATAAAAGTCGAGGATCATAAACGTTAACGACTGCGTCATTTAACTTCGATTAAAAAGAAAAGTCATAAAAAAGGGCCATTGCCAGTTGCTGGATTCGTGCGAATTTTATGCCAAAACATTTTAGATGGCGAGCTTGAGGCAACCACAATTCCACTACAGAGTACGACTTTTGTTCAGTAATTGCTGTAAATACTCTGTGCAGTTTATTACAGTATCAGGGCCCGCGATTTATGCTAATTAAGCATTTTAGACAATATATTTAATTAGAGTTTTTTATCCTCTTAACTGAAACTGCTGCACTAATGAATGTCGTAAACAGTATCCATGTTTTTCGCATGCGCTACAAATTTAAAGGGGACATGCAGCTTACACAGCGAAATCCTACACTTTTTTTGTTTAGCTTACCGAAGATAAAAACTCTGTATACATTCAAAATACTCCAAAAATTTATTTCGCTATTTTTCGGTACCTTTTTCATACTACTCGACTGTTCGTTTATTCTATTCTTAAGGACAAATTAATATAGGGTGGCAGGGACACCGAGGCACAAACGGTTACCACGTATTCAATACATCATTCTGAACACCTCCACATAGAACAGCTGTTTTTTTTTTTATTACCTTTGAAAAAATTATTTGTGGGGGGAGGGGATTCAAAATGATGTACTGAATACGTGGTAACCGTTTGTGTGTCGGTGTTCCTTCCACCCTGTATTAATTTTTCCTTAAGAATGCAGGGTTGCATAAAACTCGTCTACCTGCCTTGAGCAAGCATGGTGATTTATGCTTGTGCCTCCTCTACAAGAGAATAGGCCTTTGCCCCGCAGTAGGACAGTAACTGTCTGATAATCAAATCTTACTTGTAAGAGATAAAAAAGCAGGATTGTAGCATTGCAAGTAACCTCAAACTGGTTCCGTCTTTTTCCGAAAATAAACGACCTATTTCTACAGAATAACATCACAAAGGGTTCATAAATGTATCGGAATAAACATAAGAGACCGATCATTTTCCCATTAATAGTTTTAAGTGAGGGGGCTAATGAATACACAGCGCCATTGCCGACAGTACAACCACGGTACCTAGTACTTAAAGCTCTTTAACATCAGAGCTCGGACACTTCCGATTTCTAGCGCTCCCTCTATGAATTTCAAATGTCTGTGATAATAGGCGTTGGCTACTTTTAAATGTTCCATTATTCAACAAGGAACTTTTCTACCCGACTAAGTAAATGGCAACTGAATTGGCTACGACCATTTGGTGTTCACAATCGAATCTAATGTCTACTTCGTACAAGTTAAGTATCGAATTTGTGGGAATTAAAATTAGCGTAACAGATAGAAGTGCCTTTTATTTGTGAAGGGTTACAAAATAATGTGATAAACGAAATATCCTGCGAGTAAGAGTGACGATATTATTATGAGGCTGTTGGGCGCATCTTGAACAGTCAGCGCGCTTTTTACCATGATAACATGACTAATCACTCCACCATTTAAACTCTTCTTCTCTCTTAAATAGAACATAACCTTTCGCCTGTAATCTATACTAATATTATAAAGAGGAAAGATTTGTATTTTTGTGTGTGTGTGTGTGTGTGTATGTTTGTAATGAATAAATTCAAAAACTACTGGACCGATTTCAAAAATTCTTGTACCTTTAGAATGCTACATTATCCCTGTGTAACATAGGCTACATTTATTACTAGAAAAGAATAAGGGGGGGGAGAGGAGTGAATTAAGGGAAAATAAATGTCCACTTGTGCGAAGCCGGGACGGGCCGCTAGTCTTCAATAATATGGCTACGTAGAAAAGTTGATTATTAACATCGCCCTGGAGTGCCTATTATCTTTGTAAATGCTCAGATAGTTAGTCACCACATGAACTGTTTTTTTTGAGAGAGAGAAGAGCCTCATTGTCATGTTCGAAAGCGCGGCAGCCGAGCATGCGGTCACGGGTACGATTCCCAGGTTGGGCAAAATGTTATTGGGTATTTCCATCAGGAATTTCTCAGTAGCAGCCACCCCCACCCCTATTACATGAATTAAAAAAAAAACATAACGGCCAAAATGTGGATGTACACCCTATTACTATTACACACTGGTAAACCTCTACCTAATCCTTCGGGGATTACAGGCGTGATGTTATGTATGCATGAACGTTATGTAGGTATGTATCTGTCAGTGTCCGGTGTTTGCAGCCAGTCTTCAATCAACCCGTACCGGTTTGCTCGATCTAATAGCATGACCACTTTAAGTGTGCAGTTCAAGGTGGCGTTGATTGGTCAAGAATTTTGCATCGGTATGTCAAACTTGATACCACCATTTATTTTAGTTCTGTGTTTTCCGGCCTGCACAGATAAGTTGGTTGAAGTGAGAGTCAATTCACATTTTTTTTTACTTTTTCATGGTTATCGCTGATAGAAAGACGGTGTTTTACCCTTTTGGGCACTCCTCTACTTAGCCCTTTGATGATTACAGGCATGACTTTATGTCGTTATGTAGAACGCCACTTTGTCTAGTCCCTGTGGCTTAGTTGTATGTTCCTACGTAGTTCGATTAAGCACAGTTAAGCTACAAGTGAGCGGCGATACCAATTTATGACACTTGATATCTACGTGCCGAGGCACGGAAGGCACATTAAGCCGTCGGTTACGCTTCATATGTCTGAGTGGTGTTCGTCATTTAGGCGCGTGGGCTCTTAGAGATAACTTGGGAGCCGTACACTCTGCTTTGTACTGGTTGGCACAGTTTTAGGGATTGATATAGTGGAACATCATGCTTGTAATCCTGGGTCAGTATTTATCGTTCCTGCCTACACAGAAATTTCGCCAGTAATTATGTTAAAGTCTCATGTAATAGCCAACGATTACAATCAACTGATTATCGATTCAGATTCTGAGCTGAGAAATTCTAGATTTAAAAACCCAATATAACTTTGCCTAGCGTGCGAATAATTCAAAATGAACATCTGTAAAACTTCGACTCTTTGGAGTGAGAAATCATTTTGATATTTAAAGCATTAACTCCCTCATCTTGAATAAGTAGGAGTAATCACAAAGGTCTTCATCATGTTAAATATTTAAGGAAATTATAAAGCTTCCCAAAAAAAAAATACTTCCAACGATCTGTGGTTGACTATAAAACTAAGCTTGGTTAAAATGAATTACAGAAAAATTAATACAAAATTAACCGGCAAAAAATGTTGTATTTAACAAACAAACATGAGCTTATTCAAATTACAATTCTACGAAAAATAATAAACTAAATTTCCAAAAAAAAATCAAACTTCCGAAAAAAAATACTAAGTTTAAAGATTAGTGTTTAATTAAATATATTTTGAGAACGCAATTTTTTTTTTCGGAGCTAAAAATCAAATCTCAGATCTATACTAGTCTAAACTATAATATTAGAAAGATTTAAAATTTGTTTGTAAGTTTGTATGTAGGGTGTAATCTCCGGAATTCATGACCCACTTCTAAAAATTCTTTCACTGGCAGAAAGCTACTATTATTCGGGGGTGCTATATATATAGGCTATAAATAGTATTTAGGTATATCATGCATATTAGCCAAGCTATCACATTTTTGCGGACGAAGTTGCGGGCGAAGTAATAGTCGTGTATAAAATTTAAATATGACTTTATCAATCACAATTACCAACAACCACAACAACTTTACTTACTAGATAGAAACGCCTATACGACTGACTACTCCTCCACAAACATACGAGTCGTTCTTGACCAAGTCTCAATGAATAAGTAAAAGAAGCACTCAACTAGTACATAACTACATAATGTATAGAGGGTGCGAACGTTTCCCAAAGGTATTCGTAATGAAGTGGGACATGACGAACTAACTCTTCGCAGCATTGGACCCGCATAGAAAATTATGGGAACCCCACATAATTATGGAAAGTTACTTCAAATATATGGAATAGAGCAGCCCTGGGGAAAACGGTCATATAAAAATCTGAAGGCCTTACTGGAAATAAATAAATCCAAGGTTGCTAAGGGTTTTGATAGAGGAAGGACTTATATAAGGAAGGCACAAGCCTTCTGGATTCTGGTGGTGATAATTTAGTTTATTCATAAAAATGTTGCTCCACACTAGGAATTTCTCCTGTATCGGGGGTGCGTTTACAAATATTTAGACTCACATACACAAACAGCCAGACCCGGAACAACTACCCGCAGGCCATACAAATATTTGTTCCGTGCGGGAATCGAACCCGCGACACGCAGAGCATCAGCCAATCGCTCAGCCACTGCGCCAACCATGTCCTTCACACGTACACTTACTATACACATTTATACAAATCGATTCTCACTGTCGAAGTTGTAATATTCAAAATTCATGTTTCATACCCAATCACGCGCCCATCTAAACGGTTATTAGAATTCAGGGTACAATCGTGAAGACATTTACTAACACAATTACTTTACATTAACCCATTAGTCCTACCCTAATGTCGTGTAACTATAATTTTGTTGTTGTAAAACGCCCGAATTGGTGAACATGTTAAACACAACATTATTCGCTAGTGGGTACCTCGTAGCGACCATGTGCGAATATGTACGACTATATTTGGCGGTGGCTAAAACCGCTTAAACAGAAGACTAAGCGCGCACATAAATTTTTGAAACGCTTTTAGTATCCTCGTAGACCATACGATCTCATTTCTGAGTACAGTTAGTAAGTAAAGTGAGAAGCCTAGAATTTATTGTAGGGGAATTCATTGTGAAGCCCATCGTGCGTGCTTCCGACTGTGTAGCGGATACAATAAGAATTGATATGTGTAGTACGCGCCTGCGACAGCAATATGCACTATTTTATTTCAATTCAGAAGCGGAATGTACCAGCGCCACTACTATTATTTCACGTGTTTACTAACCCGTAACTTTGTTCTGTATAGTACTGCCAATAAGAAATTCACGATTATTTTTTGAATGATGAATTGATTTTGGGAGTTAATGTGGAGGTCTATTGGAAATATGACCCGGCAAATGTACAATTATCTAATAAGTTTTGCAAGTATGGGCAGAGCTTATTCATGAATTGTGTTGGGCGTTAGTTAGAGCCAAAAAATTCACATCATTTGTATTTACATTTAAAACTGAAATGATAACCATATTATTAACATTATAATGGTGAGTCACGTAAATAACAATTGCACACAATCCTTTGAATCACTACCGTCAGTTGCAGTTATGGAATATTGTCCCAGAAATAAATTCAATTAAATCGACAAAGCGTTACCTGGTTGAACATTATTTTTATGCTTCGTAGGGTTTTGTCGCAGTATGCTCAAGCGGCACGTGTTATTTCGATTATTGTAACTGATCTGTTATATCAGCACTCGTAAAATGACGTCATGAAATTCGACGTCGTTGATTCGTCACGCGACGCGTTCCCCGAATCTATGCGCGTTTATGTCGGGTTCGAGTACACTTGAGCCTCCCGAATATACTCTTTTTATCGTAAAACTTTCGCCTTTTGTTTAGAGAGTACTTGTCCTAGTTTCTTATATTGCTTTCCAACTATTACGTGCATAATGATGTGGATCGATCAAAGTAGTTTTATGTTGGATATGTGACTTGTTTTCGACCTGATTCAGGTATTTTTCACATGATTTATTTAATTTAATGCTACAGGACAGCGGTAGCGAAGGGTTAATTTCTGTAAGAGGTAAGCCGGAGTACATGTATTTAATGTGATAATATTATTTGTCTATAGAATGCTGATTGTGCCATTTTTCAAAGGGAATCCGGTAGGAATCGAGTTGTATGGAACCTTCGCCACTGCAGGGCAGTCTTTTTTTTTTGCTTCATTTGCATTACTTTTTTCCTATTAGTAATATAAATAGCCGTTATTTAGTTGCTTCTTTAACCTGACGATCTATAAATTAATCTAAAACACAACTTTAGATAAATCTTCCGTGTGAACTGAAAAGCGTAAGTATCATATTATGCCTTGCTCGGCTTATGTCGGAATCGTTCCCGTATCCCATCCAAGTTTCTTGCAGCTTACAACTCAATTTCCTTCAGCAAATCCTGGATCAAGAAAGGTATACGCTCTTCAGTTATTTTATGAATACATCATATCATCAAAATACGTACGTAGAACAAAGTCAATATGAGCATAAATAAATTCAGACGTAGGCATTGTCTATTGCGCCGTTGTCGCAAAAATGTAAAGAGAATTCGAACAAAGTCTACAAAATGGAATAATCTCGTCTATTGTCGAGAACAACAATCTGGAGCGTTCCCAATGAGCGTGACAACTCTTCTCTCTAATCGTATATTCATAAGGGAGACACATCATTTTGACGTGGGAATGATTATGTCACTCGTCGTTACCAAAATGGCGGTGGTCGTCATTAAGTCGGAGTGCCCTCGTTTAAGTCCGCGGCGCGTAAACAGCAGCGGAAGGAAGGCGGGCTAAAAGCCCGGGGTACTGGTGCAGCTTGCAAATTAGCCACGCTTGCTGGATAAAACACGTGAGGACGAGCTAAGAGATTACTTTCTACGAAACACCACTGTGTATTTGCATAGGTACGTTTAAGGGCTCAGCTTTTGACTTTTTTCCCCGTTTGGAAAATTTGCGAGCGTGTCCCAGTTACCTACATGACAGCTTGTTCATAATATTCACCAACATTTTTTTTTCATAATGATATTCTGTCTTCATCAAAGTAGATGGAAAGTTGTGGACTGTTTCATATTTTTTTCATTTTTATTTTGATGTCACGCTAACTAAAAAGTTTTTGTGTTTGAGTTTGAAAAGTAGATATGAAATGTTCTTTATTTCTGCGGGAACTGAAATATCTGCAGAGATTTCAAAAGTATTAGGTTAAATTAATCCACCGACCCACAAAGGCAGAAGGCTTCTTCCCCGCAGTGGGAACATTATATAACAGATAATGAATATGATATACTAGCATAAATCAATTGAAAGGGGATGACTTCTGACAAGACGAGTAATAGAAGAAGAAGACATGCTGCGCCGACCCCAAATTATTTGGGCAAGGGCAGGAGAATGATGATGATGACGTAGAGAGCGGACTGAGGAGCTGAAGGTTGGGAAACTAATGTGTTTTCACTATGTATTTTGAGTTACAGCGAGTTACATAAAACTCACGCAGTAGGTAATGGAATTAAAACTCAGTTAAATAGTATACTAGTCATAGGTTAATTAGTTAGTCAAAAAAGGAACAGATTTGATACTTTCTTGCCTTATGGTTGTGAATTTTTAATATGTATTGACAACCGATAAATAATTTATTGAACAGAGGTCCAACACATCTGGTAACTTCTCAAATTGCCATGTCTCTTTCGCAATAAGTTAATAACTGTAGGTAGCCGCCAACTGCCATAATGTTTGGCATAAAATTAATTTGAATTGACAATTTCCACAATTAGCGGCCGGGATCACGGTGTTATTACTAAATTGTCTCGTCTTCAGGATCATTTATATGCATTTGGTTAAAATTAAAGCCGTCTGACATGGTCGGTATCGTTGATTCATCTTGGGGAATGGCCCGTGACAGGGCTAGTTCGTCAAGTCAGTCCCGTGGGAAGTAACATGAGGAATTTATTGAAACTAGTAAGTTGAGGAGATCGTAGCAAAATAATAACAGTTGCTCGGGTCGATCTTCAGGTTACGCCGCGCTTGCCTTGGTTGGTCCGTGGATGGGTGACCACCCACTACATACCGAGTTTCCTTCGTGCCTCGGAAAGCACGTTAAGCAGTTGTTCCCTGCTGTCATTTGTAGACCTTTGACAGTCGTTACAGGTAGTCAGAGGCCGGAAAGTCTGACAACCAGTCTTACCAAGAGGTATCGTATTACCCAGTACTAACTGGGTTGTGGAGATCAGGCAGGCAGTCGTTCCATTTAAAATACGGGTATTCAGCTGCATACTGTTAGACTGGAAGCCGAAACCAATATAGTTGGGAAAAGGATAGGCAGATGATGAGTAGAGAGTAGTTACTAAGTTTGACTGCTAAGCACGGTCCTGGTTTAGGTGCCCATGTCTGGCAAAAGGTTATCGAGTTATTGTTACTGGCAATTCTTAGTAGCAACCTTTTTTTTTCGGATGGGAAATCATCAAATGACCCCTCCCGCTCTGGGCGGAGCGGAAGGGAGTGTCAGACTTGTACTAACTAAAACCCATCTATGTTCCTTCTTAGGCCTTTATGTTGCAGGGCCGCGGTATCTCTTTCGAACAGTCCCGCAGTCCCGGCAGGAACGGATTACCCTGTATGGAATGGTGTCCAGCTGATAGCAATAAGTTCGATCCCTAAAATTAGTGAAATGTTACTTTATTGTAGAAACTATGTGTGCATTCTGCCAACCCCTTTAATGGCTACAGGCGTTACGTGTGAATTGAGTATATCAATAATTGTTTTAAAACAGGGGTATCCAACAGGAGGGCCAAGTTTACTATTTTTGTAACTGCAGCGGGCCAATAGAAATGCAAAGTGACCTCAATTTTTTTTAAACTCTGTTCCTGCAATTGATGTCTTATAATGTTTTAAATCGATCACGGGCCGGATGAAAGACCTATGCGGGCCGCTAGGTGGCCCAGGGGCCATATGTTTACTAGCCCATCCAGGGCTAGTTCTAAATGATTCTATGACATACAAGGCATAATAGACTATTGTAAACGCGGCCACAAAGCAAGTGTTCTATCCAAGGTAATGAAAACAATCTCGTATTACCCAACCCCTACTTTTTTTATTTCCTTTATAGCCGCAGCAATGACTTGTGTAGAAGTTTTTCTAAGGCTTCGTCGAGATATTATTTTACTTTTTCTTTCTTCACCTAACACACGCATATTTTTTATCTTTCTTTTTCATTGTGTTGTTTTTTCTTTTACAAGCAGTAAACTTATTGTACAGGTTCTCAGTAAAGGTTCTCTTTAAGTTATTTTTATTGAAAATACAACATTGAAAATAAAAATCATTGTTTAGTTTTGGAAAATGTAACAATTGTTTTGTTCGTATCTTGTTAGATAAGCTCTAGTTAATGATTATATGATAATGTGTTATTATATTTTAACAGGGATAAGTGATTCTAGATTATAAGTAGATTATGTAGGAGAAATACCAAGTTCAATTAAATTAGCCGATGAAACTCTGCATGAGTTGATAGATAACGATATCAAAACATGAAGAAAAAAAAAGATTATGAAATTATTGCGGATTTCGCTAGCTAATTTAATTTAACCCTGTATAAACAGAAAGACTTTGAACATGCAAGAAAGAAGTAAACAGTTAAAACTCTAATTATATACATTATTACAATTAAAAACTATTAAATAAATTAAAATTAATAAACTAACAACAAACTATAAAAGGACATTAAAAAACGCCTCCTCAACGCTATCAGCTGGTAATGTGCTCAAGAGACTATTGTCGTTGCCACGTTGTATTTCAATACGTGGCCAAGGTAAAAACCAACCCTTGGGTCACGGGGTCCTTGGGGGCCCTTGGTTCCCACACTAAAGGCCTACCCATCTCCCACAAACAAAGATATGCTATCCAAGTTTTGCCATCATCACGTGCCAAGCCATTGGGTTCTAAAACAGCTGGAACGCCGACGGTGACAAGAGCTAATTTAAAAAATATTTCCCACAATTATAAAATAAATTCTCTTATAAGCCATCTTCGAAATGTTTCAACAAGTAGCAGCAATAAATGACGATTCCCCCTCAGAGTATAGCCTGTCTGAATGTTGAACAAGTCGTCGGGGTCCAATGCTGAGCGAGATTTACCGCGGTCAAACTTAGACGCGCCTCCCGCGGGATGATCACGCTCTGCCAACCTGTAGACGATTACACGTATACGAAAACTTATTTTATTGTAGCTCTGATATATGAGCGAGGAGTGTGGGTAGTTAGTGGTAAAAAGTCTAGTTTCAAATAATACCTAATTATAAATCTGGTTAATTTAAATGTTGATTAGGAATACAATAAATGGTGACCGTTGTTAACCATTAATTTCTCCGACTTTACACCTGGAAGAACCTAAAAATGCAACCATGTTGCAAAATTAATCTTAATATATACACTGGAGAAATATAATACAATTATTATTTCTCCAGTCTTTCAAAGTCACATTTATCAAAGCCAACTAGCTATTGGACGGCACCCTAGATAAATAAAATACGAAAAGTTTGTTGTAGTAACGGATTGAGAAGTTAGTTTAATTCAATGATGAAGTCATCCGTCCGGCCATGGACATACTGGTATGGACGAATTGGGGACAGGCTGCGGACATCAGACACTGATATGATTCTCCCAGTAGTTTTTTTTATGGAGGAGGTGTCCCATCCCTTTTGCCCGTATCGATTTGTTGGTAATTTGCTACAATGCAATGTGCGAGGCACTTCAACATAAACTCATTTAAATAATTATGGTCCGATAGTTAAAGGAGAACGTTCAGATCAATATTCATACAGTTTAGTCTTGTCTTGTCCTAAACCCCGGCAATTTAGTTAGTTCGCTATTGATGAAAACAAGACGAGGGTGTAAACAACTTAGATGGATCCTATTTATGCTTAAACGTTGCTCATAAATATCGATTCGGAGGAAAATGGGTTCCCATTCTCATCATTTTATTATAGGTACCTACTTTCCGTTACTTTACTTTACATTTACTTCGTGCGTTTGTACTAGGCCCACTAAGCGTTCATAACTACTTCCAGTGTTCTTATTGGCTTAAACTAGCGCATCGGTGATAGCCAATCAAAAAGAAGATCGCAGTTCTAAGAAAGTTGGAAGTAATTCGCAATATTTTATGCGTTACCCTAATATTGATGGTGAATTAGCTCGCAGTTGCTTTCATAGAATTTATTACAATTTAGGGTTATATTCAACACAATGAATTAGACAAGTTCTAGAAGATTGTATGAAAATTTTGTATATTCAATAAACAATATTCGTACATTACATTATTAACGTACTACAAAAGTTTTCTTGCCAAACGTCTCACATTTCTGGTGACATTTAAGGTACGGACATCCAAAGATATTTCCCGGAACGTTACGTCTATGACCTTGTGACCTATACCCAAAAAGAAGGTGTTCTATGTCTCAGATGTTATTATATCTAGTTGACCTTTATACTGTAGTCCTTAACTGTTCTTTCATTGTAATGTTACATCTGATATTGCAGTAGGTATAGTGACATAAGGTTAATAAATGTGAAACAATTGTAAGTGTAGGCTTGCATCGTAGGTTCCTCATCATCCGCCTATAGCAGTCTACTGCTGGACATAGGCCTCCTCAATCACACGCCGCTCTACTCGTATCTCAGCAACTCTCATCCAGTTGCTACCAGCCACCCTACGACGATCGTCACTCCACCGAGCCTGAGGGCTTTTCACCTTACGTTTGCCGATTCGTGTCTTCACTCAAGAACACGTCTACCCCAACGGTCATAGGTTCTACGGCTAATATGACCGGCCCATTGCCACTTCAGCTTATTTATTCTGTGAGCTATGTCGACAACTCTGGTTCCCTGTCGGATCACCTCGTTTCGGATGCGATCCCTCAGAGAGACTCCAAGCATAGCCCGTTCCATAGTTTGCTGAGCGACCTTGAATTTATGGACCAGTCGTACCGTAAGTGTCCACGTTTTGGCCCCGTAAGTCATAACAGGCAGGACGCACTGGTTGAAGACCTTAGTCTTTAGGCTCTCTGGAATCTCTGTGGTATCGTAGGTTAATTTATGTAAATACATAGATATTTGTTTCGGTCCCACGTGTTTAGGTAAAAATACCACTTCTGTGTTTCCAACACAACATATTGTTAAATATTTAAATATGGTATTAAAAAAAAACTAGGCATAAGAAACATCTTTCGGGCATTTTGTTCTTATTCTCATAGTTTTAGTTTACCTACACTTCAATAAAACACACCCTAGAAGTTCACAATAATGCAGAGAGAGAAAGAGATCACTGTAGGTACCTAGTATCGTCATTTTTATTAAAATCGAGTGAACTTAGCCCTTACAAGATCGCCATAATGCGCATTCATTTAATTGTAAAGGGATCTAACCTTTATGAAGTCCATATTGTGTTAAAACTACCATCTTTTTGAAGTATTTTATTTGAGACGCATAAATTAGACCAGTTGTTAGATGATATTGTCATTAAGGATTCGTTTTTCAAAATATAATCGTAGGAGCAATTACTTAAAAACCTAAAAATAATAAAGATAACTAAATATTTTCCAGAGCACTACAGATACTCCACATAAAACAGTCATCAATCACCCTAATTTAGTAGAAGAGCATCATCCATTCAGAAAATATCTCACATTCCTTCAGCAAAATTGAATAGATTTATAAACGTAAGAAATTTGCTTTGTTGGAAGATTTTTAGAGGAAATTAAATGGTCATACCCTCTTAAACTGAGTGGCTCACAACAGCGCAACTGCAATTCTCTCGAATAAAGCGCAGGGTACATGTGCGTTTATTTACGCGACATTAAAAACTTTTTGTAGGATTCCAAATAGCGCTATTACATGGTTTCTAATTATACAAGGACTGCGCTAGCCATTTTTAGTTTTCGTTTTAAAGTTTTAATGGAACTTATGGGCCTTGGGTTAAGAATATGCTTTTCTTTCTTTTTAATTTATTTAATTAAGGATTTGTCTTCTCAATGCTTTTGGATTGCGGTTGGAAATAGGACACTCGTTGAAAATAAATGATTTGGGTTTATGTGAATATTGACGATTTTTACAATATGAAGTAGGTTTATTTATTTAAATGAAGAAAGAAGCGTGTAGTCAGTCTAAAACGGATCCATAAACGGTCAATTCTCAGATGAATAGGTGTTTAAAATCCAAAATTTAGCCACAAAGGAATACTAGTTAATACAACGTGCTGAAACTTTCAGGGAATCCCTAACACGTGAAACTTATAATCAACACTAACAATTTCATAAACGAAGCAAAAACGGACCGTATAAAGCAACAAAACTGCGAACAAACAGCACCAATGAGTATGAATCCGTCTGAAAACTTCAATATCCTGTCGGAGTTCATATTAAAGTAAATCAAAGCGGAGTCGTATCCGACGGTCTGTACGTCTGAACCCAGCCTTAAATAACGTTCGTTGTTTTGGCCGTCATCCAACGCCTTGTTAAGGAAACTGGAGAATTTCGCGGGGCTACCATTGTTTCTTGTTGTGTATATAAAGGCGCGACAGACGTCCTGAGCCTCGGTCTGTAAATGTATGCAATAGAATAATTTCCGTTCAATTATTTCGTTATCCAGTGTAATTGAGGCTTTAGTGGCGGTTATGCGGTCCTGTTTCGATGTTTAATTGGGAAAGTAAGTGGCTTTGTTGCGTAAATAGTTATGTTTGTTTATAATATTATGTCGCATTTGTAATGTGTATTTAATAGTCGCCAGGGGCGTTATCCTATCTGCTAATAACAATATGCTGCGATTAACTGTCCCTGTCACTTTTTGGGAAATCCCTGCACGCTCGTTTTTGTAGCGGTCATTTTAACACCAATGTACAAAAAGACTTTAACAGGCTAAAATTATCATTTTTGGGGTTATGTCAGTAAGTTCCTTAACCAAATACAGAAATTCTTAGCTTTTTAATTTACACGGGGTATGTGCGTACATATTCTAATGCACGTATTAAACAACTTACTGTCATAGTAAGACACCAAGGGGACTACAGTGAAAAAACAAATACTGGTATTCAGCTGCATCCGGTTAGACTGGAAGCCGACCCCAACATAGTTGGGAAAAGGCTAGGCAGATGATGATGAGGACCACAGTGGTCTAACTCATTTATACTAAATTGATATTTAAACAGTATAAAAAGCATAAATACGTAACGTACGATCAATATAAACATAGTAATTATTTTAAAGAGTCTTACTGTAAAATAATCCTAACAGTATAGTGTAGTAATTACAACGTGCATTGCGATTAGATTGTCTCAGATAATTGTACAGCATTAGATAATTGGAAAGGGAACACTCGATGCACAAGTTGCACTTGCTATTTCAGTACTTTTCTAGTCTATTCCAGTATTTGTTGTGACAGTATTCTGTAGATCATCAGACTTTTAGGTCACCTAAAATATGTATTGATTAATACCTTAATATGAATCAATGAAGTAGGGTGGGCCTATTTTTTGGCCAAAGGATTGCCATCCAACGTGGCAATACTGCCAGCCATCTGGGCACTTTTCCTGTTGACAGCGATGTTGACGAATTTTTTGACGCCCTGTAACCCTTTTGATACTTGTAAATAATGTAAATAATAAATACAACACACTAGACTAGAATACAACGAACTAGCTAAGTATGTAACATAACATCACGCCTGTATTTCTCCAAAGGACTAGTCAGAGATGTACCTGTAGTACAACAACATTTTCCCAGTAATGTGTATTACCTACGTATAGGCGTTATATGTAGATCAGTCAGTGTCAGATCAAAACTCTTGGAGAAACTTATTAAGTAAATAACCAGTTTATTCGTTTCAGAGAAAATACATAAGAGTTGACGGTATTTCTCCACTTGGTTTAGCCCCTAATTATCAAACAATTTTTTTTTAATTTGTGACATGTCTCACCCAAATTAAAATAAAAGTTAACAAGTTCAGTATGACAAAAACCAAAAGTGGTCAAAGTTATAGTGGGGTGATTATACTACAATACTCTTACCTCCTTACCAGAAACCAATTGGTTGCATAAATGGAGGACATAAACAATTTGATATGCATTTTTTTTTTCAACTCATTTTATCACCCATTAAATATTCAATTCTAGTGCAGCAAATGAGTTATGGTACCCAGCAACGTTTGGCCAACACCGCAGCAGCCGTATCGCAGAACATCAATGATTTATATGTCTTTCGATATACGACTAGCTACCATTAATTTAGAAATTATCTGATACTTATGCAAAAAAAGGTAGCATTTGGAGAGGTTTCTGACAGCGACTGTGATTTAATTAATAATAGTCCTCCAATCTCAGCGCACATTAGCCTTCAGCGCGGGAGATATTATGGTGCACAAGTGTGTGCGCAGATACAGGTGCACTCTCATAGTCCGACGGTAATCCGACACGACCGGAGATAGGTCAGGCGCAGAACCTTCCGAGGCACGGGGGCATCATACCGCCAACTTTCAAACTCCAGACAACTACTGAGTTATTCTTAATGGAAAAACCCAATAACACTTTTTGCCCGACAGGGACCCACGCTCACGCTAAGATTTGCTGAGTGGGCTAAGTAGGGTAACTTTTTGGCATTCTGGTATTTGAATGTGGTAACTAACAAGATTATCTGGTTAAAAGCGTGTAGAGATGGTTTAAATTTTAGAAAAATATTAAATTGCCACACAGATATATTATTTTAAACTGAAACTACATTAATATTTCCTAAAATAGACAAACATAATATTAGTTTATAATCTTCGGTTTGAAAATAAGCCTAAAACAGGTACAAAAAAACCTATTTCTGCAAAAGAGCGGATAGTAATCTATCAACCCTTATTTCAATTAATGATTCTCACTGACCAGTAATTAAAAATAAACCCACTACTTTTACAAATAAAACTCAAAGTAGTTTAGCAATGTTACTCGATTTAAACAATTAATTGAAAAATCTTTGTAACGTGCTCGGGTAATATGTTGGCAATTTACGAAGAGCTTAATTTACTTCGTTCCGTCGGGAGCTGTTGGTAAATTAACACTTATTACTGTTCTGTTTTATTGATCCCGTTTAATTAACTACTTTTTCCTGTAAGTATTTTAACAGATTTATATTGGTTCAGAGGAATCTGTGCTTTGTTCTCTTCTCACTGTGGTTCGCATTATTTGCACGAAATAGATTTTTTCGACTTACTATCAATTAGAGATTTAGGTATTAATTATATACTAACTAACTTATTGTGTAGCAGTAATTACAGAAGGTGAAAGTTGAAGTGGGCTCCGGTAGAGTGCTTACCATAAATATTGATGATACCAAAAAAATAATTATAAAAATATTAATTTATTATTCTTAAAAGTTTTATAAACTGCATTCAAACTATTTTGAAAATCCCTTGCTTGAAATAGGAATCAACACAACAACTAAAAAAAAAAATATCTTAAATCGCAGGAAGATCGTGGTCAAAAAGGAACAAAAGCTTGTCTTGTGTAGTTCATAGAATTTCGAGGTATTGCGGCGAAGGCATTGGCTGGCAAGTGCTACGACCTCGTCGAACTATTGTGGTGAACCGAAATACTGTACATAGGGAACCGATCCAAGAGCCAATTCTCCTATTTTGGTCGAGATCCGGTAAATGGCTTTATGAAATCTTAGAGTAACTGGGTGATTGTTGCTACTACTTTGTATTTGTTAGTAATTATATTAACTATCCACAGCCATCTTATACACAGGAGGAGCTCGTGGCTAAATAGTAACAGCCGCTCGGGGTCGATCTTTAGGTTAAGCCGTGCTTGCCAAGGTTGGTCTGTGGATGGGTGACCACCCATTACATACAGAGTTTCCTCCGTGCCTCGGAAAGCACGTTAAGCCGTTGGTCCCGAGTGTCATTTGTAGATCTTTGATAGTCGTTAGGTAGTCAGTGGCCCAAAAAGTCTGACAACCACACAAGACAAGGGGTATCATATTACTCAGTACTAACTGGGTTGTGGAGGTCAGATAGGCAGTCGCTCCATGTAAAATACTGGTATTCAGCTGCATCCGGTTAGACTGGAAGCCGACCCCAATATAGTTGGGAAAAGGCTAGGCAGATGATGAGCCATCTTATACACAGCCTGACATACTGGTTTAAATAAACCTAGATCTGCGACCTGTCCGGTCGCTACCAAACATTTGAATTCAACATTATCATTACTTGCAACTGTTAAATATATTTTAGTTATTGTTTACTTATAAGCACTACGTTCACCATTGTATGAGAAATAATATTACTGCGCATAAATGTACACTTTTTAAATAAATTATTCTTATTCTATCCTTATTGCGGAACTTTTTTGCCCATAATGGAATACGAATTTCTAACATTTTTATTATATGGTTTTGGGCAGCTTTTGGACTTGATCATAACAATCTGATTTTTGATAGTTTTTTCTGACTCATTTTTGGGAAAAAGCCTTACTCCATACATTTCTCAGAAATCAGCGCTTCCGACTTCCAGTGATGGGAAATCCAGCCAGTTCGTCCTGCCTTCTGGGTCCATCAACATAAACTTTAGACTTTTTCCCTATGTTGGGTTCATCTTCCAGTCTTACCGGATGCAGCTGAATACTTGCATTTAACATAGAGCGACTGCCTATCTGACCTACAGAATTCTCAACACAGGTACAGGCCAATACGATACTCCATAGTGAGACTGGTCTATCTGACCTGTATAACCCAGGTACAGACTAAAACGATACTCCATAGTGAGACTGGTCGTCCTGCTGTCTGCTTTGTGGTCAGATATTTTTGTATACCCATAAAATTCCGGTGTAGGTACGTGTACTTGTAACTCTTTATCTTCGAAACAGCTTGACCGTTTTGGTGATTAACTTTTTGTCACCTGAATAGTTCTTAGCTATAGCTGGACCACTGTGGCACTGTTGTCGATATCTAGTTTAATTTTTTCGTGTGCTTACTGGGTCCACTAGTAACATAAAATAAGTGAATATTTTCAGAGTCTATAGCCAATATTCCGAAAATAAACTTTTGTATAACACTGATTTACATGTTATCCGACAGACGTGTAAATTAAAATTGCTACGCCTTTAACATTGAACGTCGAAAATATTCGAATTATTCAGGAGTTAATAACAATGTAACCTTCGAAAATATTTTTTAATCCGAAACCCTGAAAATGATCGTTGCTTAACGGTTTATGAAGTACAGTCTACACAAAAAGTACCTACCTGCAGAGGAACGGATTACCTTTTTTTTTTTTTGGATTGGAAATCGTCAAATGACCTGCTCTGGGCGAAGCGGAAGGGAATGTTAGACTTGTACTGACTAAAACCCACCCATGTTCCTCCTTAGCCCTTTGTGTTCCAGGAACGCAGGAACGGATTACCTTACAAACGTTTTTTTTTGTATCATTGTGACTATCATTAATGAAATTCTATTTTTTTTTTTTTTAATTAATTTCGCTTTTATTTAACTTAATGATACGACCAGTCCATTTAAAATGCTATACTTTTTATTGACACACAAACATAATGGATTCCGAGTTCGAAAAGTACCAAACGCTGGTTGACTCCCAAATGTCATTTGGATCTCATGTTTTTTATAGCTTGTTCATTCATTTAAATGAGACAGTATATAGCAGAAACGAATCCTTATTTGATTGAATCTTTCTTTACAAGCCAGCTACGACCCACTCACTCCGATACAGTCGGAGAATTTGAATTTTATTCCAATCATGGTACACCATTTCAATGAAAACGACACGGTTTAGGAGAATACGTGGAGATGTAAGCAAACACAGGCAACACAATCATGTATTCAATTTGTACGAGGATTACTCTTACTTTCTGCCTGATTTTTATTCGTTGTATATGCAGCATGTTCTGTATATCGCTGATTTCCCTTACGATTTGCTCGGAAGTGTGTATAGTGCCAAGACGTACGTTACGTCACAGCGCTTGAAGCCAAGTACGGCAATAAAGTGTGTTAGCTTTATAGAGCACGAGATCTTTGGCTAAGGAGCCTGGCACTTGTAGGAGACAGTAAACCTGATTTGTTTAATTGTTGCGGAAGTTAGGAAATCGTTCTCACAAAGTTAAGGAAATATATGGAAAGATTTACTTCTAAATCATTTCATAAAAAATCACAATATGCGAAGAAAATGAAGAAGTATTCGAGGATAAGCTGTACCCAGACCCAAGCCGTCATCACTTACGAATAAAATACCAATTTGTTTTCATCACTTGATCCTCGGTTCTGAAAATGAAGCTTCAAGATTTATATAGCAAATGAGATTTATGCTAAATAAGGAATAACTTAAAAATATCCTTACCAAAAACTTTTATAGTCTCATTTGTTGATGCCAATGTACTTAATGCGGAGAGAGGACGCTCTGAAAATATCCAGAAACTGCAAAGTTTATTGCAGAACGAATATTTTGATACTTACTTTATTCTAAAATATTCAAAGAGTCTCCTATGCAATATCCTGGTTTTTGAAATCCAGTGACTATTGGTCTCGATCAGAATTCGCACAGATTTTTCAACAAATATCCTTTTGCTCTCAAATCTTTGAAATAAAACCAACTTGTGTGCGATTCGAAAGCAAAATATTCAATGTTACCTCAACATTCTGTAGAACAAAGGTGAACAATTTTTATTTCGTCCCAGTATACATTTTTTGTTATTTCAAGGAAACTACATATTTTCGTGGAAAGTTCCAAATAGAAAGAAAGAAAACATATGTATTTGGCACATGTCACATGTGCACATAACAAACAAATAAAATATAAAACTTAAATCTGCACAATATAAAACGTAAATTAAACAAAAAAAAAGAGATAATATTGTGTGTCTCACGGCTGCGCCAAATAGGCCCAGTTCAGCAAACTCATGATATTGATATTGTTTTTGGTATTTTCGCTGAATAAAATTAATAAGTTCGTAGAAATCATTAATCAAGTCAGGAAACAAACAAAAAGTAGATAATTAAATTAATAGCTACCTACTGGCGGAGTTATTTGGTTTTAAATATTTTAAATCATACAGTACAAATTGTTCGTATTTCAAGGTTTCAATTAACTCTATGATCATCATAATATGCCTAGCCTTTTCCTAATTATGTTGGGGTCGGCTTCCAGTCTAATCGGATGCGGCTGAATACCAGTATTTTACATGGAGCGACTGCCTATCAGACCTCCACAACCCAGTTAGTACTGGGTAATACGATACCCCTTGGTAAGACTGGTTGTCAGACTTTCGGGCCACTGACTTCCTGTAACGACTGTCAAAGATCTACAAAAGACAGCCGGGACCAACAGCTTAACGTGTTTTCCGAGGCACGGAGGAAATTCGGTATGTAATGGGCGGTCACCTATCCACGGACCAACCTACGCAAGTGCAGCTTAACCTTAAGATCGACCCGAGCAGCTGTTATTATTTTGCCACGAGCTCCTCAATTAACTCTATGATATGGGAAATAAATTCATAGAAATCATAATCATAACAATAATTCGTTCAGGAAGTAAAATACAATGTAGGTAATTATGTACGAGTATGTACCATCACCCATCCACGGACCAACCTACGCAAGTGCAGCTTAACCTTAAGATCGATCCGAGCAGCTGTTATTATTTTGCCACGAGCTCCTCAATTAACTCTATGATATGGGAAATAAATTCATAGAAATCATAATCATAACAATAATACGTTCAGGAAGTAAAATACAATGTAGGTAATTATGTACGAGTATGTACCTGTCTACAGGCATAGTTAATTTGTATTAAACATCGTTAACACAAAACCCGAAAAATCATCATCACTGAAAGCAGTCATAAGTAAAAAAAAAGCTTATATCAGAAAAATGTAAAACTGTACTAGCATAAAAACCTAATTTAATATTTCCGCCATAAAATTCCTTCTATTATTTTAATTTAGGAGCAAGAATTAAATATAAAATCCCTCTCCTTTAGCATGTGAAATTATTTTGTCAAATTTTATTCCGTCCGTAGTTTTGGCAAGTGCAGGATATATTTCTTACCGCGACCCGCCCTCTCCGCATAGCTGCCGGTGCTTTTGTCGTCATATACCAGTAAATCTTAGTAGCTTCTCTTAAATTTAGTTGCTTTCTTCATCAAATATTCCCTCGCTTAAAGAGGATTTTGCTGAGAAATTGTTTTTAAGCAACTCAATTCAGAAGTAAATTGATGAGGATGGAATCAAATTATAGAACTACTAGAGCACGAATGCGAAGAGTTGGTGAATCAATGAAATAGTGATTGCTATGGATTTTCTACATTTTGAATACCATTTAGTTTGGTTTCATGAATTGATTCCTGTGATTTGAGTAACATTGTTTTGTTCACAAATCGACTAGTCACTGAATTTGAAACGTCAATAAAGCCTAACATAATAACATCCATATTAATATTATAAATGCGAAAGTAACTCTGTTTTTTTGTTTGTTTGCTACCTTTTCAGGACTAAACAGGTGATCGGATCGTAATGAAATTTGGCGAGAAGATAGATTATATCCTGGGGACATAGGCTATCTTTTTTTTCCTCACTCATACTCATCAAAATTACCACGCGAACGACGTCGCGGGCAACAGCTAGTATTACATAAAATGTGTATAGACCTCGATTATTTTTTTTTGTTTTATTCCTGCATAAAAGCGTTATTAAGTTGTATTCACTGAATACCGAACCACATGCGTTTATTAAACATAAATACGAGTACATAATAAATTTCTTTTTAACCCAATGGGATCTGACGTGGGTTAATTAGATTCTATTGTTATAACTGTGTAATAATTGGGCGTGGGATAGATATTATGCTCTAGAATTATACTCTATTGGCTCGTTTATTTATATTAAGGCCAGAAAAGGGTATTTTCTTGGTCGAAATAATATTTTTCGTTAATGCGTTCTGCAAGTTCGCGGGTACGTCCTCGATTCTGTCGTAGCGCGGCCGAGTAGCGATAATTTTGCGAAAATGGCCGCCTTGTCGACAGCAGTGCCTCTGCCACGAGCCCGGGTGAAATAATAACCACATTATGATTTTAGACAGGCTACCGCTTAAAGTGGTTTAAGGTGACGCAAAGTGAGAGAGGGGCTTTGTGCCACTGTGAAAAATGTAATCAGGATATCCGCCTCTTCTTGTTTTGTTAATTTACTTTCCAACTAAGAGGTAAAACTATGAATGAATAGTAGCGAAAGGACAGGTTTATTCGTTAACAACGGCGAAGTTCTCAGAATGAATTAAATTTTTGAATCTTAATTCAGATAAAATTTTAACGCAACGTTATGAAGGAGTTTTTCTTCAATTAAAGCAGTTATAAGTTTTGATTTTGTTGTTTTGATAAATAGTTGCACAGTTGTTGAAATAAGGAATATCCAGAGCATATTTCCAGCCTATTTCATTTTAACGAGGTTATTACCTTTTCCTTCTCAATTGCAAATACCCTTTTCTGCCTTTAATCGATAAAATGGTTAGTTTTGCAAATAATCTTTTACTTACTTCTCTTTTTTCTTCTTGTTATATATATAATATAAGTCGGTCAATTTGTAGGTTTCTGTACGCTGCATACTAAGTACTTACAGAACTAGAGGCATATATAGACGCAGAGATGAGATACACAATTTAATTTGTACAAGGTTCTGATTATCGTGTAGGTATAACACTTAAAAAGCGTATCTACCTACATTTTTGTGAAAACTGACTTTGTCGTAATAAACTTGTTCCTTATCCTTCAGAATAAAAGACAAACAAATAAGTACGTACTGAATCTGGCGTGCTTAGCAGCCAAAATAACGTCAAGCCCCTATTAGGGCAAGTAGATTTTTCAGCACCCTAACATCATTAGAGGAGCTAGCCAAGCTTGTATGAAAGTACCGCCACTAGTATTAATTATTATCATCATCATGACCCACAGTCTGAATTCACCCATTGCTGGGTATAAGCCTCTCATTTTTTGTGTCAATCTCCACGTTGCTGAACCAGCTTCATCCAGGTTTTTCCCAGTTTTTTTTTTATCATTTTGCGGTTCGTAGCACAGTAGCATAGTTTCGTAGCAAAGTCTACGCGGCTTATTTCTTTTATCAAAGTTACGGGCATTTAAATTTTCTAATTAAACATGAAGGTGCTACCCTCTCCGTGTCGTAATTGTGCCGAGAGCTATAATAATCTCTGTTTTGCGGGAAACTGACAGAAATTACAACTCGGGAGGTAGAAAGCTTTTGTTCTTTCAAATTTTATTTAATAGCTGGGTTTGGAAATCAAATTATAGTTCAATTAGAGTCAGAAACAAAAGCGAATAGATACCTGAAACTTGATTCATTTTGATTCATAACGTTTTAAACGAACACAATAGAGGCTTGTATCTCTTTTCCTCAATAAAACAAAATGTATCCTATTTTACGCCTTTAAAGATCACAAAGTAGATAGTACCACATCGATGTCGTTAAATTAACAAAGAAATTAATTTCCCCGTCTCGGCTTTCACAAGTAATTATTTGAAAACAGATTGCGCCTGTCACTACGAAGACGTTGTGTACTTACAGATTTGTGACACTTTTCCCTCAAAAGTAGGTTACTTTAGATTACATTTCAGAAGGGAACATATTACGAATTTCTTCTTTAATATGCCCATTATAAATTTTGTTATGTGTACGTGTAGATATTGTTTGTGTTGAGATAATTGCTTTTTCTTTTTTGTAATTAAATTTGTTTGGCTTTCAAGGAAGAATTATTTATTTATAACTTATGAAATGGGAAACTAAAATTGTTATAGAAAAGCAGAAGAAGTTTTAATCAAAATACCCACATAAACGTAGTTTAATGCCTTCGTCTAATTTTATTAAATTGGAAATATGATTTCATTATCATATTCCCTAATGAGACTTAGAGCTTTAGTGTCATTTATCAAATATTTTTATTTCGAAAACAGCTAAGCCAATTAAAAGAAAACAAGCTTAACAAGGATTCTATGAGACTGGCGATCGCTTAATTACAAATTATAACAAAATTCCCGAGAACAATGGCGTAAAACGGAGCAATTGTTTTCCATTCTTTATTTATTGTACGGTTCAAGAACAGCTTAACCAACCTAAGTAAATAGGCGAGTGCAGATAATTCCACACAGGCTTATTTAGGGTGGAACTAATCAAAACCGGAGCTAACAAGTACCCATGAATAAATTTGCGCTCACATTTGCATATAAGCCAAATTAGAAAAACGATACGTTACCCACTCGTTGGTTGATTAAATAATTAAAGGAGACAATGGTGCTTTTCATGGTTAATATGGTAATTTACTTTTCCATATGCTTGCATTCTGGATTCTGATATTCTGATATCCTAAAATATTATTGATTTCTTTTCATCGAGAAATTGGTGCAAATGCAGAAACAAGATACTGTTTTCAGTGAATAAGATAGCGCTCTGCAATGCAAATATTCTCATTCAAACTATCCAACCATTCGGACATTATAAACCTAGGCATATTATTCCCACTGCTGGGACTCAAAGCCTTCTCTCTATGCGAGGGAGTGGGCCTCGGGCCCAGAAAGGTGGACGTCACATGGGCTCGAATATTGGGTTCACTTTAGGGAAATGGTAATAGAATGCTTTTAATTAATTTACTTATGCATTATTTCATAACTTAATTATTGGTTCCGATAGCAAATAATCTATTTCTCATCTAAATCTTAGTTGATTTTCTAGAAACAAAACTATTGTATGATCACTAGTTGTTAATTAGTATCTAACGTATATAATAGTTTATCTAAATAAAGGTTGTCCTTATATTCTTAAACCGCGACATTGAAAGATCGCCTTGTCGATACGTACACGTCTCCCTGAACGGAATCTTTGTCAGGTTCAGAACTTTTCTTCTCACTAAACGACCAAGTACGCAGTTGGACGGAAAATGTAACCAAACCTTGTTTTAATAACAAAGTTCAGCATGGTATTTTAGCCCTTATCGCGGGCTTCTTCTTCACTCGTATGGGCACGAGCTACACCTAGGAAAAATATGTGAAAGGATTAGCAAGTCAACAAGGTGGTTATTTGCCTGGACCTAAGGCGCGTGCTTACGGAAAATATACAAAATCTCTAGTAAGGAAGTTCTCAACAAACACAAGTAGTTTTCACATATAATTTCCCCTTACATGAGGAGCTCGTGGCTAAATAATAATAGCCGCTCGGGTCGATCTTTAGGTTAAGCCGTGCTTGCCTAGGTTAGTCTGTGGATGGGTGGAATGGATGGACCCATTACACACCGAGTTTGCTCCGTGCCTCGGAAAGCACGTTAAGCCGTTGGTCCCGGGTGTCATTTGTAGATCTTTGACAGTTGTTAGGTAGTCAGTGGCTCAAAAAGTTTGACAACCTGTCTTACCAAGGGCTATCGTATTACCCAGTACAAACTGGGTTGCGGAGGTCAGATAGGCAGTTGCTCCATGTAAAATGCTGGTAATTAGCTGTATCCGGTTAGACTCGAAGCCGACCCCAATATAGTTGGGAAAAGGCTAAATAGATGAGATGATGATTTCCCCTAATATGTCAAGTGGACTGCAACATCATTGTATTCAATTCCCAAGGATGGTGATAAAGCAGGGTTTCGCCGTGATTTTTTTAATTCATCAGCATCATTCTCTCATCCATTGCTAGACACAAAGCTCCCAAGCATCACACATCGCGACACAAGAACTAACCGGTCCCGCTCATCCCTTATACAGCGGGTTCTTATTTTAATGGCTAAAATAATGTTATTCCATGGACATCAAAAATGTTGGAGTGTATGCGACAACATTTTCCAACTCAGTTCGCTCAAGTATTGAGAGGGTTTGTAACAACGTCAAAACATTTTATTTTAGCTTTTGAGCGCAGCGTAACTTTTTGAAACGGCGTTTTTACAGCTTTTTAGGTATTTAGTGCATGTTTGGGATTGGATTAGTGAATGCAAATGGCCGCTAGTAGTTTTTGCTTCCGGTTTATTTCGGTAACTAAATAAAAATAAAATAAAAATTAGTGAAGGCACACGTGATCCTTTGACAATTATTGACCACACTGAGTGACTTTTGAAATCGTGCTCAGTTTCATAGAACTGAATAACCTGCATCGCTTTTACTCAGAGGTGTGGAGTTCAAAGTTATTTCATGGAATAATGCTATTTCACTTTGATTCTCTCAACAAGCAAAAACGTAAACGGGTTTGGGTAAAGTTGGCGTCGTTTTGAAGTTGAGCGGCCAGTAATGAAACTCGGATATTATGAAAGAACAGAATAAAGCGATCAAAAGCTATCAGGGATATATTTCTCTAAACCATATCGGTTTTGTATTGCTCATTAATATCGAAGAATTATTATATTCTATTGAACTCTTTTAGGTTTCTGCCGTATTTTTTTTTAAGAATTCTAAATAAAATAAACTAAATACAATGACGTAGATGAATGGACCGGACGTCCGATGTCTGTTATCTATGGGCACCTGATGGCCACATCGTAGACATATATGGTTTATATGAAGCGACTAAATCCGATGCGACGATTCTCTCAGAGATCTTTAAGAATTCATGTGATCCATTTTAGGCGCCGATGATTTAATTCTCTATGCACTTGGAACCTATCAAGTTCAACAAGCTCGTAGCTACTACGGAGAACATGAAAAAAGTGACGGCTCATATGTGATTGAAGCATGCAGAGAACCCAATATTATTAATTTTTCGGCGGAAACCTTAAACTGGATTGATATGTGGCTTCTCAGAGGCAGGATCCAATCCAGATATTCATCTAGACGGACATATTACGTGTATATTCTCGTAGAAAGAGATACACAAGGGCTGGATGCAATATTGGGCCACTATTGCTCATGTATTATTAGGAAACGGACCTTAGGCTGTTGTTCGCTTGTAATGTCCATTATATGGTACATGGGATGGGGCAGATATCAAAATAATCCGACACCGCCGGCACAATTTTTAGATAGGATTATTCGATATGACATTGAGAACGAACTGGACGAAGAGAGTTAAAAATGTGTTTTTACATGTAATGAAATGCAATAATGTGTTTTTATTATTTTCCAAGACCCAATACTAACGTCACATTGATAGATGGTCGTAAAACAGTACAGCCAATTTCTAATATCAACTTTCTAAAAACATAACTAAGATTTCTTTACGCAGGACAGTAATTGAAGTAAAACGTACATTTTTTAAATCTTCAAATGCAAATATCTCAGCTTCGTTAACACTTAGGACAAAAATAATAGAACATAATTACAGGGTGTAAACGGACCCTTCACGAAGCCGTCAACTAAGCATTCTATATAAATAATTGTTGGTAGACCTAATAAATAAAATAAAATTTTCAAATAGAGTGTTCTATTGGACTGGGACAGTAACTGGAAATTCTAAATCAAAACGGCTAAAGGAAAATTCTTTTAAAATACTTTTCGTGGGATATTTTATTTTTCATGTAAGAAAGAACATAAATTAGATTTTTACTTTATGAATTCTAGTACCATAAAATAGAATAACATTTTCGTTTTCTCTTGTATGTCAGAGACCAGAAAAGAAAATCCTTAACTATTATTATTATTCTTTCTTTTTTCATAATTCTTCTTAGTTTAACTGTCCAACTGCAGGACTTATATGGCGAAGGCATGAGCAGTGATCATCTTGCTTTTTGCCATTTATCTTTTCTTGGTTACCGGTTTTTTTTTATCATCCAGAATTGTCCCACTCCTGGGCAAAGGCTTCCCCCATTCCTTCCACTTTTCTCGATGTTGCGCCTCTTCTCGCCAATTAACGAGAAAGCCATCCAAGGCTTCCCGCCATCTTCTCCTCGGTTACCTATTATTCTGATTAAAAAAATACTCAAACTATTTATAGAGCCCATTAATAATAAGTCCTACTGCTGACCCGTGCAGGGACTACAGCCATAGTGTGTTGGTCCAGCGAGAATATACTCTAAACAGTACATTATTTACACCATAATTGCCTGCCTCCCTCAGCGAGTCATTACACTAAGTAGACCACTTACTAATGGACATAATAATTATTTGCGTAATAATAAGACTATTAATAACCCATTTCGGAGTAGCCTTTACGTATTCGTTAATTGGTCTATTCTAGATAGCCGAAACAATAACATAAATCCCCAAATCCTACTTTAATGATGTAAATTCCAATAAGTATCCAGTTGCTCATTATTTAGTTATTTACATATGGTTTCTATAAAATTAATTTAGTGTTAAGTTAATATAACAGATATTCTGATGAAGTTTTTCTATTGAATTCTATTTTCTAATGAAGACTGAGCGGTATTTAATGAAAATATTTAATTTGAGACTGTTACTACTACAATTATTTGGACAAAATAAATAGAATTCACTTACATAGTTAAGAAACTATCACTCCAAGAGTTTATTGTTTTACGGTAAGTACTTAAAACTAACCTGACTTGCTAAAAATCATAGCATCCTTTCAATAGATACACTTCATTTAGATACAGAATTATTTGTGGTAACTTGATGTGCTGACGATTGTACAATGATTATATAAGTAATTACGTGTGCCCTGCAGTTTCACTCACCGTTACTGACATTTTTTTACAGTTAGGCAGAAGTGCACCTAATAAAATACGCACATTTGGCCAGTTATGTTTAAGTCCCCTGTAATAAGGTACGAGCCTATTGCCATCATTCGGGCACAAATTCATGCTCCATGGCTTACACGACCTGGGATTCGAACCCAGGACCCATGTTCAGCAGTCGCACTTCTGACCACTGTGAGGCAGTCAAATGATAAGAAGCAAAAAAAAACAACTGGTAGTTCAAGAGAATAGCGCGTCCAAAAAAGCAAACAAACTACAGATTTATTATATAAGTATTTAGTATTTAGAATACTTATATTAAATTAAGACAAGGTATAAATACCATACAAATTCGCTGAAGTCGTTTATCAGCCACAAGAAGCTGTTAAGACAGATAAGACGAAATTTGTATTATCCGCTTTTACTTCAGCCAATTTGAGAAAATGACATCTTAGTTAGTAGGTAATATATTTTATTATTTGAAAATAGAAGGTTTAAATATTAAATAAAGCCTGAAAACAAGTTCTTTATAATTATGTAGTTATTTTTAATTATACAATCTGGTCAGAAACTGAGAAAGTATAAGGTGAGGTAAGTAAGCTTATATTACCCTTACTTATTGTCTCATCTGCCCCCATACTTCGATTACGCCTCGGAAAGTCGTATATCTATAGGTAGGACTCAATGAAACGCACTCAAAACATTGTGTTCATGGATGCATTAAATAGTACGAGGGTCGTGGAGGTATTTACAGTAAAGTTGTAACATTAAAACTTAATATAAAACTAGTATTTTTTTTAAACCTATGAAAAAGTTGGATCTTTGACCCCCAATATTTCCGTAACTAGAAGATATGGTTTAGAACAAAAACCCCAGGTATGGTCTAGAGCAAAAAAAATATAACAATGATGGAAGAACAAGTGCGTTTCGGCATCGTTAAGGGTATTTTTACTCCCATTGTGTATGTACGACTTGTCGAATCAAAATCGAATCGAAGCGTTTGTAAATAAGGCGCTGCTCTACAACATCAGTAAATGTATGTGATCGCTCTACATTTAATGTTATTAACCAAATATATTAAAAGAAAAACTACTAAAGAAGAAGGCTAACCTAGGTAAAATATTGACTATTAAATTGTCTAGTCGCCTACGTTATGAACACAAAGACCCTAGCTATAATAAGTTCTCCCAAGTTATTTAAGTTAGAACCCCAAAAAACTCAATACTCGTCAATCATCCCTAAAACAACCAAGTAAGTGAAAGTATAAAGTTTTCTTCACACTTAAACTCTAGTGTCAGAAAACGTGTCTGCCCCCTAGGCCTTACACTTACCCCTTTTATTAATAAACGGGGAGAAAAGCATGCCAAACTTATTCCTTGAAATTGTACGTCGTGTGGTTATAAATCTTTTGTACTTATCTTTTATAATCCTTCTGATAGTGAGCTATATTCTACGCGTTTATTGATAAGGGGATTAAAATTTTACTGCCTCGTTGGTCTAGTGGTCGCAAGCGCGATTGCTGAGCATCAGGTTCTGGGTTTGATGCCCGGGTCGGGCAAAGTGTTATTGGAATTTCCATCAGAAATTTCACAGTTGCAGCAACGGGGTCTGGATTTGTGCCCGGTTGATGGCAATAAGCTCGCACCCTATTACATGGGACTTAAACATAACTGGCAAAATGTAGGTGTACTATTAGGAACACCTCTGCCTAATCCTTTGGGGATATCAGGCGTGATTCAATGAGAAACAAATTTTAGTGAGGGCTTGTTGCTTCTTGACGTGTCATATGCACTTATTACTTATGCTGTTCTAGACCAAATCTGAAAAGCTTGTACAATTTTTTTCTCAAAACTAGGCAAGCTGCAAGGGCGACAGCTAGTTTATTTTAATGATTATATGTATATATTAGGTCTATACTTTACAACGTAGAAGAACACCTTACAGGGGTGTATCACGTAGAACCAGCGTTATAATTTAACGCTTCACTTAAAATATGGGTAGGTAGGTAACTAGCCGAGCCCGCGGCTCCGCCCGCGTGAAAACTTTTTAATTTTCCGGGATGAAAAACACTCTGTGTCCTTTCCGGATTTTAAGTTACCACTTACCTCGCTGTTATGTTTTATAAAACATACGTATACTTACTTAACTATCTAATTTTATTACATGTTTTTGTTTGGAATAACAAAAAGAGATCTTTTTGTTAATTGCCAGAAAAACAGTAATGAATAATGATGTCCCTAGTGAGACATCCAAATTCAAGTTTTATTTTATATCTTACCCAAAACTAGTCTGGCTAAGATCAAAAAGGTCTAGCTTAAATTTAAAGCAGATCACAATAAATTATTCAAATTGTTGGACGTTATCAAAACATAACGCCAATAAACAAAATATATTCCACTTTGTCGCCAAAAAATTTAATCTGCATCAACTTTTTTATTAAGTTCTAAAATACAAAAGTATTGTGATTCATGTCCTGTTGAATATGCAAGGAATCAAGAATATTCATAGCGGGCTCGTTAGCGGCGGGTCGGCTACGTTTCAGGAAAGTATCCTATTAAATACCATGTACTATGTAATAGGTACTAGCGTTTATGTTCGAAAGAGTTATTTTTATAAGATTTTTTTGAATTTTGTGAAGTTTTTAGGGTTTATTTGAATACTCAACTAACTATAATTTTACTTTTTTTACTGTTTGTTTGTGCCCTCTCCAAAATGAATTGAAACAATATTTCTTACACATTCACGATCATATTCTAGAAGAAATCGTGTAAAACGGGTTATCGTTACGACATATTATTATGTTTTACTTGGTTAGTAGATACGTACCTAACCTATGCATTTACAAGACTAGAGTTAATAAAAATTCTTCGTAAAGTGCACAAAATAAGAACGAGTACAAAAAGCAGTGATACTGGGCGGACGGTGCGAGGAAAGGACAAAACGAAATTGAAAAAGCCATCCTCGTACTCCCATCTTTCCTAAAACTACCACCCGTATTTTCGTATTTTTGACTTACGTTTTCATTTTAAATTCAATAACTGCCTGTCGACAACTCTACACCTACACACTGGAGAATTTGACTTCATAGTGAACGGACAAATACGGAAAATGAAAAAAACGAAAATTGGAACCGTCGAATATTCCGCATCAAATATAAACGTACAAGAACAAAACAAAACACGAATATTCAACAATTATTTAACTCAAGATATTGTTGAATACCAAATTTTAATTAACGAAAATCCTATTAACATGAAACCGAAATACTTGTGTACGAATAAAACCTTAATACTTTGAGGTTGTTGTTGACAAAAATAAGAAATGATTTACTGGCGCAAGTCGAGGAAACCACAAGCGCTCTCTCACGGCGGCGTCGCTCAAGCTTACTTATGTAGACGGGGCTGATAAGTCCCACTTTACTCTGATTTGTGGCCACCGTAAGTACCGATATATATTTTCATCAACGTTATTTATACGAACAAGTTATTTTTATGATATTCTTAAGGGGCACAAAGCGCGACAAATGTCTTACAAGCTTTTGAAAAAATACTTTCCATATGTTACCTACGCATATTTTATGAGTTTTATGTAAACGCTGGGAATCGTAAGAGAGTTTATTCGCTTTAATAGAATTATATTTGTGAGCTGTGCATTTAACCGATAATGTGGAAAATTGGTTCATATTATTAACGTGCCTATGCGTTTTTTCCCTCAGTAAATACACACTCATTATTTTTGAACTGAGTTCTTATTTACTTCAAAAACATGCCTAGTTAATGTTTTTGAAATCTACTAGCAGCTAATTCAAGAGACTAGACTAAACCCATTCTAATTCGAATCGTAATAAGTACCTAAGTACTGCACCCCCCCCCCCCCTCTGGTAACAAAAGAAGCGACGGGCGTCGACAGTTGTTGACGAGCGAACATCTCACTCCGGTTATTCTTTTAACTGTCGGCACAATAGCGGGTACTTATTCTTTAATCCGAACATTAGGGTGGAAAAAATCTTCCTACAATAAGATTTTGCTTTTTACTTATAGTAGTTTTGAAAAGATTAGGTACGGCTTTCTTACTTTTGCGTACCTAACAAATATTAATCATAAGATTTCGAGTAAGTACCTATCTTTAACCTTTTGGACGCAAGAGCATAAAACCACGCGCGTGCCACGCCAAGCCACAATTTCACCTACCATTTTGTCACATATTTATGACATTTGGCGGTCACGGCACGCGCTTGCTTGTCACGTATATGTGACAATGGCGTTCAAAAGGTTAATTAAAGGAAACTGGTCTTGTAGTATTTGCCTATT
This sequence comes from Noctua pronuba, assembly GCA_905220335.1. NCBI lineage: Eukaryota > Metazoa > Arthropoda > Insecta > Lepidoptera > Noctuidae > Noctua > Noctua pronuba. Next base: position 9,738,925 of record LR999903.1, on the reverse strand, counting down.
GATTCGGAAAAAAACGAAAATAGGGATTTTTAAAATATGTTACAGTTGAAAGGTTTCTTTTGCATTAAAATTATGTGGAAACTTTCAGAAACATACCTCGCTTCAGGAAAATTCGCTCTCCATTATACGCAGCTCAATATTTTTTTTAAAGGTAGGCTACGTTATGCTCAGCGGTTTGTTATGAAAAGTCAAAAGCTTTAACAACCGTTTATTCAGCTTCGACCGAGCCGACTTTGTAAGCAAAATCGGTAATTGACGCTGGACATAAGCTCTTGTGGGGTAAAATATCGGATTGGGTCATAATCAAAGGCTTACGAGCCGAAGCCGACGGGAAATCCTTCGTTCCATTTTATATTACAAAGAAACCTAATACTCACTCTTTAATGAAGCGTGTGAAAGAATAAATATGTTTTTTTTCCATGCCCAATTGTTGGGTGACTTTGTTATAGTACCTTTGCATTTTGGCGTCAGAAAACGGTCTTAAATTGTCAATAATTAAACATAATAGGTACTAAAAGTCCTTAGACCTACAAGATTGACATCAAACACTTATACTTTAAAACTTTACTAAATCTTTTGTAGTTCAAAATCAAAAGCAAGTTTCTTTGGATAACAACTACACCTAACGACCTCTCTAAGAGTATTAGAGACGAGAGAAGAGAGCTTACTTCAACAATACAGCGTAATCTAATGACTATCTACCAGAGAAGATGTCAAACTTTTAATAGTTTCACAAAGATACCTCTTTGAATTTAAGAACAAGTTTTAAACCCAATTCAAAGTCGAAATCGCTTTGATGAATATAAAACAAAATATTTGATTCATCATCTGCCTAACCTTTTCCCGACTATGTTAAGGTCGGCTTTCAGTCTAACTGGATACAGCTGAATATCAGTATTTTACATGGAGCGACTGCTTATCTGACCTCCACAACCCAGTTAGTACTAGGTAATACGATACCCCTTGGTAAGACGGGTTGTCAGACTTTTTGGGCCACTGACTACCTGTAACGACTGTCAAAGTTCTACAAATGACAGCCGAAACCAACGGCTTAACGTGCTATCCGAGGCACGGCGGAAAGTCGGTAAGTAATGGGTGATCACCCATCCACAGACCAACTTATGCAAGCATTGCTTAACGTAAAGATCGATCCGAGGGGCTGTTATTATTTAGCCACGAGCTCCTCTAACACAAAATATTTGAGTAAAAATGAAAAATAACTAGGACCCACATCTAACAGAAAATGAGCATACGACGTAGGTATTCAGTTTCACTATCCGTTTTCCTCTTGGGCAAGCATAGACTCGGATTGGAGCTGGTAAATTCTCCTGGTAGAGTAAAAAACGGAAAAAGAAATACAAAAGGCGTCCGCCAGCAAAATTACCTGGGGCCACGTACCAATGTAATGTCGACCTTAGCTATTAGGGAATAAAAGTCAAATGGCAACAAATAAAATCTTGGTAGACATGTTCGTGAGCTTCATTTGGGCAAAGGGAGGTCAAACACTTAAACTCCGGAGATACAAGATTGCAGACGAGTTGAGGCAAACGAAGCAAGCTTCATGAATCGCTTTCGTGCATGCGAGGGGGAATTTTTGAGGGCCGCTTCGTAATCAACCTGCTATTTTGATGGTACATGCACTTGGCGAAAGCTTTTCATGACGGGGAGATATTCATTATAAGTAAGGATATCACTAACAACATCATACGCTTACAAAGTTTTTTTGGTCATATACAGCCTCTAAAATAAATTAAGGTACCTTCACTACATTCATATTTACAGAGTTCCGTACATAATGAAGTTGGTCTTTACTGTGGAAAGATCTTTTGTGCAGGCATCCGTTCTCCATTCTTATCCCCCGTAGTGTTAGTAATATACATTCCCGCTCTGAAATAACACACACTTATACACATATACAGAACAGATCATCACTGGGGACCGTTTGAAAAAGGGAAAACAGGAAACGTGTGAAAAAATAAGCCGTTTTTCCCGTCGAAAGGCGTGAACGCGACGCATCACCTATTTCTAAAGGAACGTAAATAAACGCACCTTTAAGAGTGCGTCTGAATCGACACATGTCCGCACATCCTCACGTGAGTCAACACTCACCGGAGGCCTATTCTGAGGCAATATGGCTTCACTAATTTATTCTCGGATACGGCTTTCCAGTCAAGTGATGTAAACTCTTTGTGTGTGTTAACAAGACTGAAATAATTAGAGGTAGACGAACCGAAATTAACTGCAAATTACGAGATAATTTAACCTTAGATTATACAGTTCACATAACCAAAGTTAAATCAGCCAACGTGAATTATTTAAAGCTGTTAAATTGAATTTAATCACAATATGGTTGTTTATGCAAAAGTAAACAGTCTCCTCTTATGCCACCGACAATATAATCAACTGCCATGCAAGAAAACCACTTCAAAAGATAAAACGAACGGAAAATAAATCGGAATAATCCTTTCTATCGCTTAGTATATTCAGAGGAACGCTTCTAATTACTACAACTCGTTGGTGCGGTTGCCTTTGCCACATCATCAAAGGGGTTGCAAGTGACGTTGCTACTTGCAAAGAAAACAGCTTTTGTTTTCTTTGACCGGGACCTGAACACACGACAACTTTTAGATTTTCTTACGTAGATTAGTTCTTTTCATTTATCCTTTATTCTTTTCATTTAATAAAATCTTTAAGCTTTTCCACACAGCGCTTTAACTTTAAACTGGATTAAAAGAAACTTACAACTACAATATTGGTAGTTAAAATAAATGGTGCTGCTTGACAAATCAAAACGCTTAGTGCACAAGAGCAAAGTTCGAGCTCCGTTGTAAATCTAGATCGTAAACTAACATTAATCGTCCGTTGCGAACAAACTAGTTTCTCTAATTATTTCCTCGCCTTCGACCCTCTGGTTTTGTCTCACGGATTGCTGCATTCAAGTAACGACACCATTAATCGTGAAAATTCAATGGGATCTTTAGTGCGTCACAAAATTGCAGGAAATAATGGGGCTGATAAAGTTACTGAGGGAAATTAAAATAAACGTTGGTCTACCAAATTGGGGCTTGAAATTATTTCCGATACGAAACTTGGTTCCTTCGGTTTCTCTCTACTCAAGCTGAAAACCACTAAGCGGAAGGAAAATCTGTGTTGTGGAATCTGAGCGATATGTTCCATTATGCCGACATCCCAACATAGACTAATATTCTCTTCCTGCCATGAAAACCCAGAGGAGGCAACGGAGAGCTACAAAACATCGCGGCAAATCGGAGCGGTCCCCAAGCGGGAAGGGTGTGCAAGTAGGTACATAACAAACATTGGAAGAGAACATAAAAAACTAAAACCAAAATAGCGTAATACTGTGCCACTAAAAGGATTAAAAAACTTGTCAAATGTGAGTTGCTCTCGCTTGTTTTGGGTTTCACGGTAACTGTGAATGACGATTTTATTAAAGTTACCATAATTTGAACACTTCATTACCTCACAAAGGAACATGCCATCTTTAGTAATATTAGTCCTTTAGTAATTTTCTTTTATGTGACTATAACCAAACTGGCTTTTTAAAGTCAAAGGAATCATTTTTATGAAACCATTTACAGGTTTAAGCATTTACAACTAGTTTCAGTTAGTCAGAAAGTTAAAGCTAATTGCAAATTTTTAGTAGATACTTAACACCAATTTTAGTTAAGCAGTAAGCACTTACAACCGTACCATAAAATCAGTTTTAAAGGCAAGAGCTAGCTAGAGTCTTGATGGACAAACAGACCTAACAAAACATTTATATTTTAACGCTCCCATTTTTTCAATTCAGAACCCTAAAAATATAAATCAACACGAAACATTATTAACGAACTTCAGTGACAATGTCGACAGACACAGGAAATAAAATATCCGAATGCAATGTTCCAAGCTTTCTAGTTTCCTAGGTTGTAGTACTGGCTGAGTAGATACTTAGGTAGTCTGTGTATCTCGGCAGTATAATAATACCGCCCTGCAATCACGGGTTGTGTTTACCCAAGGACCCTGGTATTTATTTGCCAAACTCTTGAGGGCGCGCCTAGTAACGTTGGCCTAATTTTCAAAACGAAAGCTGAATAAGCATTCGATTGCGGATCGAATAAACATTCCCCGTACATAGGTAATTGGTTTAATTTAAAGTTAATTTTGGTAACTTTTTATTTAATGACGTTCCCAAAAATAAATTGTTGAAGAACCAATTGTAAATACAGAAGAGGAAGGACGTTCACTTGAAATACAATTCGGGTCGAAAGTTTTTGTATGAAGCTGTTCAATTGAAATCTTATCGGTGTTATCATACAATGAATTGTAAATTTTTGTGAGTTGTAGATTTTACATATTGAAAGTATTCTTATCTATATACTAGAGTTTGTTTGTTTGGTTGAACGCGCTAATCTCAGGAACTACTGGTTCGAATTGAAAAATTCCATGTGTGTTAACTTTTAGTGTTGGATAGACCAATTATCGAGGAAGGCTATAGGCTATATAACATCACGCTATGACCAATAAGAGCTGAGCAAAAATAAAACAAGTCTGAAGCGGCGGGTGAAACCGCGGGGCACAGCTAGTTCTTTATACAGCTTATGTACAACGAACAAAGTAAATTCCTAAATTAGAGTAGCTAGTCATAGAACGTATTAGAAAAAAAATTGAACTAGTAGACTAAATGACATTTATTTTCATGTTTGTATGCGCCACAGAAAATGTGAAGAAACGCTAGACTTACTCCGCATGGTAGTTTGAATTCCTTGAATACGTTTTAATCCATTCAGTACCATCTTTGAATTATCCACGAAGACGGAAGAGAAATCCCCAGCGTGGCTTACAAAGGTTAAACTTTACATAGATTTGTTATAATTAAAAGTTCAACAAAGGGAGCTCGATCAGTCGTTGAAATTATAATTTCGAATGAGTTCAATCGCTGTCATTCTTTTAAAAGCCGGGAACGACTGCTCCGCAATTGAATAGGAGTTTTCAATTAAAAGTGAAAACCGAATGAAAGCCTGTTCGATAGGTTAGGGGCGTGTTACGAACATAGTAAGTGGCCAGACGACCAAAGACTTGCCAATTAAATTTTAGGATTCCAAAGCCGTACTTAAAAAGTTCCTAATTTAATCCTAGTTCCATTCTAATCAAAGATCGGATCTTCAGTAGTTAAGTAATAGAATTAGATCCTCAAAGCTACTAGATATTCGACGTATCTTTGGTACAACGTTTTCGTTAATTAATATTAAAACGTACATTTTCCCGCTAAGTTTCTCTATATTCACCTACGCAGTGGTTTTGTATAATGATTTACATATTTTATTTTGAAACATTCCGCCGAGGCTTTATAATAAATTCATCGTAATCTAAAACATCCACATCATAATTTACTTTATCTTGCATATAACTCACACGTATATGGTGTGTACGTACGTATATATATTTCTTGTTGGTATGTATTTTGTGATCCAGATGACTTGGGAGCAGTATATCCTAAACTTTACCCAAAACCGGTTTGCAATATTAATGTATTGTACGCGGTAATCTTACTGATGTCGATACTGAGCCGAACAACTGAAATTATAATAACTGCCTTCCTTATACGCTGAGTGAGTATTATTATATTCTATCTGCGAAGATAAATGGGATTACGTGTGTATGTAACTAAAAAAGTGTTAGTAATAGTAATTTTATGCGGCGGTACATATGTAGAGAGGTAAACGGGCGCACGTTTCGGCCTAACTACTGGGTTCAGGGCGGAACTCACGTGCGCTCGTTTTCGTCAAAGAAATTTACGTACGTATCTGAGGGATGCGGTGATGAACACACGGAAAAACCTCCGTGAAATTACCTTCTTAATTATGCTTTTGGGTATACATATAAAGTAGGTTCTTTCAGTTGCGTACCGGTATTACGGAGTCGTGTTTACTTTATCCAGGAAATTTTAAATGCAGGTATTTCTGAGTATTTGTTGTTTTACGATCTGAAAAGCTGGAAGTGATAAATACCATTCAGTCTCAAGACGCAACCGATAACACAAGAAACCAACCTCTATTTTAGCCTGATGATCTCTGACTCGTTGGTCTAGTGGTCGCAAACGCGACTGTGGAGCATTAAGGTCTTGGTTTCGATTCCCTGGGCGGGCAAAGTATTGTTGGACTTTCCATCAAGATTTTTTCAGTGACAAGCACTATCTGGTCAGTCTGGATTTGTGTTCAGTTGATGGCAATAAGCTCGCTCTCTATTACATGGGACTTGAACATAACTGATGAAATGTGGGTGTTCTATCAGGTAGACCTCTGCCTAACCCGTCAGGCAATACAGAAGTTATGTTATGTTCATAACCTGATGATAATTTTGATTTAAGTCTAACACAAACAAATCGCTTTTACCACTTAAATTAATAATTCAAAGGTATATTCCTAAGTTGATGTCTTACTTTACCGATATCAAAGCACCTTATTGATTAATATCGAGTTTAAATCAAGCTTAGCAACAAAACAGTAATTACAAAGTCGAACGGTGTAGCCGTGTATACGACGCCTTTGCTATAAGTCTTTGTTGAACTCGACGGATTCAATTCTAAGTTTTAACTCTCTGTATCTGGGTGTTATAGTTGCGATTATAACTTAAAGTTTAAGTGCAAACGGGTTCACCTACGACCTGCGACCATACTTACTAAATGGACGAAGACCAAGTTAATGCTGTCGTGAATCGTTGCATATGAAAACCTTTAATTATTAATAACTAGCTTTTGCCCGCAGCTTCGGTCGCGTTGATTTAGAATTTGACAATCAATTCGGGTTGTACTCTGCTTATTATAATATAATTCAATCATGATACGAAAGACACGTGGTGCCATCTATTATCATAAGAACGTTATTGTTGTATTCCTCGGGGACAGTATTTTTTTTCGGAATAAAAGATACCCTATGTCCGTTTCTGTACACCTGAGAACGTATATGCAAAATTTCAGGCTGATCGGTTCAGTAATCTAGGCGTGAAAAGTTAACAAACAAACTAACTTTCGTTTTATAATATTGGTTAAGATTATAATATTGGTTTGGATTAATTATGGTATAAGCTGGATGCAAAACGGATAGAACCGGTAAACGTGGCAATGTCTAGCGGTGGTCTTTGATTATGTTGATGATGCCGATAAATGAATATGGTATGTTTTCTATCTGACCACTAGGTAGGCCATAGGATGGGTAGCAAATATTCAGTTTTCTGACTGCCCTTCCTCCCACAAATTGCCTCTCTGCATGTTTTGAAATGGTTTTGAATAAAGGAAATTCTAGTGTCTATGGTAACCATTTATTTGTTGTTCTGAAAAATGCTTGCCGTATCCTGTTACAGTAATGTAGTTTTTTATAATGTTAACTTCTTTATTATTGAATTTGTTAAAAAATACTGGCTATAAGTCCCAAAATCAGAAATCCTATTTCAATTACAAATTAAATTTACCAGTTTCATTCTGAAATCTTAATTTCCAATTTATTAAATCATTTTCGTTCCGTAATCTTATTTAATTTACAATTGATTAAATCATTTCCAATTTTCCTTACCTTAGGCCGATGTAATAATACTTTTTCATTTTAATATGAGTCTTGATATTACTTTCACTACCTGTCCAGGCGCGATCTATTGAAATTCACTCGTGCATGTCGCGTCAACTTTATTGCAAAAATACCTCGGGTCGAAATGCACCATATGCCGAAGTTTATGAACTACTGCATTTTCATCCTCCCGGTAAATATTAAAAGGAAGAATTTTTTTGTCTGGTGGGATCCGTGTCATTTGATAGAGTGTGAGGTTGTTGCTCGGCACAATACCGCGTCTTTCAATTCATAGCATCTACGATGAAATAAAAAAGAAAAATCGATGCTTTTCTTTCTATTTTTGGTCTTGACGGAATTTTAGCTTCCAAAAGTATGTTTTTTTTTGGGATTACGTATTATTCAAGTCTGTAGTAACTGTAAAATAGTGAAAACAATCATGAAAATTCATACTTGTGTGGAAAAAACATAAATGGGCTTATAATTTTCTTTTAAGTGTAGTAACTGAAAATACTACTTCGTTCACTACATAAAACCTCAGAAAACACAGTTCCATCCTAACTATTATCCTACTAAATGCGAAACTCTGTGAGGATGGATGAGTGGATGGATGTTTGTTACTCTTACACGCAAAAACTACTGAACGGATTTGGATAAAATTTGGCATACGTATAGCTTGTAATCTGGATTAACACATAGGATACTTTTTATCCCGGTAGTATGATCCTGTGGGACAATTATCGAACGAAGCCGCGGGCATAAGCTAGTAATATATAACACTGTTTCAACCTCTGGTTTCAACAATAGAATCCCCACAATAGCCCACAGCGATTTTAAAATAGACAATCGCAGCTATTTGTTCAAATCTGTTTTGTGGCAATACAATAATACGTACAAGATCTAAGATGCTTCTTCAATTTAGTAGGAACGAACAAAACAGGGCGAATCCTGTGAATCCAGCAGTATCCAGCGAAACAGGATATTTCATCGGCACTCGACTGGCGTGATTTGTAGCCGCGCCGCGTACTCTGATACACAATGAGCTCTTTGACTTGATGGTATTCACGCATGTAATTAATCCCGCACCTACATTAAGCCTGCATTTGCATGCAAATTTAAATTCATATCCGATAACCTTAATTCTCGGAAATGTTTTTGCCTCGTGTGTTCACTAGTGCGACTGCTCTACATGAAGTCCTGGGTTCAAATCCCAGGTCGGGCAGTGTTATTCGGTTTTCCGTCAGGAATTTCTTAGTAGCAGCCAACGGCGGGGTCTAGATGTGAGCCTGGTTGATGGCAAAATGTTAGCCCCCTATTACATGGGACTTAAATATAACAGTCGAAATGTGTGTGTACTATTGGTTAGATACACCTCTGTGTAACCTTTCGGGAATTACAGGCGTGATGTTATATTATTTTATAAATGTATTTTTTTTTACGACAAGTCCCAAAACTTTCAGATTAACTAAACTTATACTGTCACTTACGGGATTTCTTCCATGATTGTTCATTATTTTGAGCTCCCGATATTTTGACGCTGTTGCAAGCGCCATGATAGCGGATTGACTGGAGAATGCGGGTGGATGGAAAATAAATTGTTAAGAAGAGACAAATCTGTCTACCCTCTTTCTTCACGGAAGATATCCCGTAAGTGACAGTATAAGTTTAAAACAGTGAAAGCTTAAAACAGTATTTCAGATTAATGTTTTAATTTGTAACAACAGGTGCAAGTCAATACAAATATAGTGGAGTTTCAAATGTAGAGCCCCGCCTTTATTGCGAGCTACTTGCACTTGAGTGAACTGAGGTGCAAACACAAGGTTAAAGTCAATAGAACTAAAGCTTTTAACGTGCAGTTAATATACGAACCTGCTATTTACTTAGCTACTTGCACAAAACATAATACATGTTCCGGAAACTTCCCATTTATTATAGAAAGTCCAGTTTAAATGTTTTGAAGGTATAAGACGGAGGGAAGAATAAGTGCCTATAATTATTTAGAGGTCTCGTCACGACTTGAAATTCAATTACTTACTCTTCGTCATTTCAAACTTGTTTGTTTTATATAAGCTGGCTTTTGTCTCGTTGCTAACGCTTAAAAAGTGGGAGATTTTGTGCGTCTACTGTACCTACAGAGGTACCAATATTTGCTTCAGAAAAACTGGGTTTAAAATGTCGATAAACCAGTTTTAATTGGCAAAAAAGAAACTTATTGAAAGTGAGTGCCAGTCTGTTGATCCCAGAAGTTTTTCTTGGAAACCATTTTATGTACAGATCTGATAGATTTAGCGTAGTAGTGTTGTTTTGATTTAGGTATTTTTTTGATCAGAAGAAAGGAAGAAAGGGTTTCCAGAATCCATATCAATCCAAATATTCTTTGATTTCTGTCCGATAATCACACAAAGGGTATATTCTCATCAAGTTTAGTTGGTATAGAGCTTTTGATTTATGATGGAACTATGTAGTTGGGTTCCCAAATTCCATAACCATGTGACAAACGAAATACCGTTTGACGGTGATGACGTTTAATTCTCCAGTACAATCAAATAGTTGACCGTTCCATTGTTAACTGACCGCTCAAATTGAACCACAACTAGTATTATCTAACCACTGGCGGTCCACGTATGTACTCAGTTAACATAGTGTTTCATTTAATTTGACCGCAAGGCCGATAATTGCACAGACTATCTTATTGACCAGTCATTTGTTAATAATAAATTCGTTATCAGTGAGCTTTATTCGGATGATTCGGTTTTTGTTTGTAGTCAAGTTATCGCGTGGATGCCAAAAGCGAGTATCTATTGTTTAGTATTTTGCACAGATATAGATAGACCTAGATAACGCAAGAGCACCTACTTCGTGTGCCCGACTTAAGGTGAACGCAGACTTGGCCGCACCGCACGCGCCGCAGTCGCCGCAGTCATCGCTTTTGTTAACAAGTGCGCACGCACATCCGTTTCGGCCGGCCGGTGGATGCGAATGACGACAGTCGCGCCGCGCCGAGCGCAGCGTCCGATGCGGGCGGGCCGGCGTTGGTGACGTCATCAGCTGCGGCTTGGGGAGTTTAGCCGCTTCAGGTACTACGGTGACTGCGGCGCAGGTGGGTGTGCGAGGTTGCATAGAATTTCATATAAAGAATTCGAATGCGGCAACTGCGGCGCGTGCGGTGCGGCCAGGTCTGCGTTCACCTTTAAGCTAAAGAAACTTAACGTAGCCACTGTCGCGCTCAGTCTGCATTGGTGCGCCACGCTAGTTGGACGTCTCTCAAAAAATTAAAGCTGAAAATTCGTAATGCATTGCGGCTTTTACTTGGAAAGGTTGATGCAACTTTCTGTTTTAACATGTGATGTATATAGAAACAAGTAATACTATCTTACCACTTCCGTTTCGTAGTACAGGTGCTTTTGTAATTTGTCTGTCAATTTTAGCGATTAGTGCTGTTCATTGTACGCAACACAAATCGATTCTCGAGAATTAATTTCGGACACAGATGAATGATTTGTGTTTTATCCTTATTATGAAGACAATTTTAATAATTCCTATCACTAAATAGTGCTAGTGACGTCATAGTAGGCAGTCAAAAAATGGCACGCTTAGTTTTCATACAGATCGTGTTACTTGCGTTAAATATGTCTATCTATATCTGTGGTATTTTATCTATTTGATATGCGATACAGTTAATTTTTTGGTGGAAATATCTAGATCCGATTATTCTTAATTTACCCCAAAAGGACTCCTTACTGGAAAAGAGAGAATCGTGAGAATAAGTCCACCCGACAAAGTTTTTTAAATATTTCATTGAAAAGAAGTCTTTTCAAGGTGGCAATGCAAAACTTCGTCCCTTTTATTCAAAAAGGCCAAGTCGTAAATAAATTAAAATAAATAATTATCATGACAATAGTAGGTAGTCTTCATCTTTAGACTGTTACGCAACACCGTCTGTCTTTACAAATTAATTCGTCTTCGAAATTTGGCTTTAATTAATTCAAAACTATATTTCAACAAACAATAATTAAGAAAAATCTCCAGAGAGAAGATATCTAAAAACAAATTCAAGGAGTTTTAAATTGTAGCTTCCATTTTGTTAATTCAATTTGGTAATATCGAAAGGCGTAGAAATAATATTGAGTGAATTTGTTCGGGCGGCGATCACAGCGTTATCTTAACGAAATCCTGTCGAGCTGGAATCAACTGTGCCGACGTTGCTGCTGCCGGCAGGCGTTTTTAATTTGATACTTTTATCTGATATCAAAAGTAATCGAACGGATGTGTTAGTGTCCGTGACGGTGATTGAATTAATTTTTAACAGTAGTTTTATATGTTTGTGTACCTAGATAAAAACGATTGAAAAAAGAGATTACAACAAAATTAAAAAGTTTCAAGATAAAGTGATTTTATTTTTCAAACTCGTGCTAAGCCATAAATGTGTAGATAATTTACTAAACGTAGCGTTCTCGTATATCTTTGGGTAGTTTATTTATTTAACAATTTATGTACACACTAAATACAGAAAAGAAGAAAGGAAAAGAAAATAGTGCAAAGGTGATGCTTATTTCTAAAGAACTCTCTTCCAGCATACCTGCGAAAGTTATTGGTTCCCATAAAGGAAAGTAGAACTGACAACTTCAATAACCATAAATAATAGGCACCCAGGTAAACGACGAAGTTTCTATTTAAAAACCATAAAATTAAAACGAAATCTCCAGAAAGCGATCAAACTAAAGGAGCTTCTCACCGCCGAAATATAAAATCAAATTCACAATCTTTATCCACTTCTGCAGCACATACGTATTAAAAAGACTTCCATAATCGCTTTTTTATCATCCAGCGGGATATCATTCTGCATTTAGGCAATAAAACCACGGTGGCGCGCCCCGACGCCTTATCTCCGCCGAGCAGCCACGAAAATATAGATCTAAAAAAAATTGATAGCAATTTATATGTTAAACATCGGCTTGAATGAGATATTTCGCATCTTGTACGTTCCGTGCATGATATATGTACTTAAAGATGAGCGTTATTCAAAATTGGCTTTCTCTGGCTTATGATGAATGTTGTATATTCAGAAAAAAAGATCTCTCTCCGTGGAAAAAAAAGAGAAATAAACTAAAACGAAGCCAGAGAGAGCGTCGCGTCGGATTTTTCAAGTTTCACCAAAACAAACTAATGGAACTTTTGCACTTAATTATAAACTCGTTCTGCATGTAGACATCAAGTAAATTAACGATTTGTTGAATTTGTCTCTAGTTATCCCAACTGGTCCCTTGTGTTTTCTGACCTGCGACTTACTTATTCTTTTTCAACTAATCTTTTAGTACGGTCACCTAAGACAACAGCGTACTTCTTATATGCCAGGTATTGCCCGCTACTTCGCCTGGACATTTCTTTTTGATAAAATATCCAGAAAGTAAAGTAGTCTAGACCCCAAGACCTCCAAGTCCCAGGCCATGATCGGTTCAGTGAATTAGGCCTGAAGAGGCACCACAGATCGGGCGCAGTTATTTTTGCATTTACAATATTAGGTTTTGAATCCATCGTCATCCTACTATGGTACTTATCTGGAGTGTGCATTATACTAATAGAGTGCTATTGACGGTTATGGTTCGGCCATTTTCACTCGGTGTGCGCGAATTCTTTGCACCTGCCGAACCGCCTCGCGCGACGTTCCTGCAGCTTGTCAATTACGTCACGAATTCCGGAGCTGCCGGAAATGTGTTCGTCCCGGATCCGATCTAATATGGTAACGTCCTCTTACCAAAGTTACGTCTTTATTTTCTTGAGACGGTTGATGCATGTGTGGTTCGGGGTACTTCTTTATTATTTTGTGAAAGTAAGGTAATTTTTTTAACAATCTCTTAGACTAGACAGTAAGCCATCTGCGGTGGTTTAGTGGTTCGAAGCGACTATTAAGCATCAGGTCATAGGTTTGATTCCCAGGTGGGGCAAATTGCTACTGACTTTTTCCAACAGCCCGAAGTCTGGATACTTGCCTAGTTGATGGCAATAGGTTCCCCCACAATTTGGATGTATTCTACAGACAATATTTACACACATCTGGAAAGACTGATCTCTTTTACATACTTCGTAAAAAGTTGCAATACATTTTTACACTGTCACTCATTCACGGAATGCTTAGATGACCGCTAGGCTCTTCTTACACCCTGTAATTATGAGCCCCCAGTAAACTAGCCTGTAAAAATGTTTAGCTGAGGGTGCCCCAACTTTTGACTACTCATAAACTATAGTGGTATTTAAACTAACCTAGTACCTGCCTCTATATGACTGCAAGAGACAAGGGAACGCGTAACTTTATAACCCCCAAAAGCTTTAGTTAACCTGAGGATCAACGTTATCATAAAGCAAGAATAAAAATAAAAGCTTCATACAGACATAATATGAAAACGACTGAAAATCTTGTTTTAAATCTGGTCCTTTATGGTTTTTTTTTGCATATTTTATTCATGCATACCTAAATTGCCTTTTTTCATGGGGGTAGCCAGAAAGCAGAACTCTACTCCTTTTACTTCGTCCGTGTTTTCACATCATTATATCTCATATAATACTTTTAACTGCCGAACATGAGGTACTGGATTCGATTCCCGGGTCGGGAAAAGTGTTATTGTAAATAAACGTAAAAAACTGCCTCGTTGGTGGATGGTAGTGGATTTTTCCATTAGGAATTTCTCAGTAGCAGCTACGGAGTCTAGATTTGTGTCCAGTTGATGGCAATAGGCTCACCCTCTGTTACTTGGGACTTAATATAACTGGCGAACTGAGGGTGTACCTACTATTAGGTATACCAGACACTTCGGTGATTACAGGCGTGATGTATGTAATTTAAAGTATTTTGCCGCTAATTCTAGCCCGTATACAGATTCTAATTTTCCGACACAAACCACCACACCTCATATTTTAACACAAAAATTCAGTAAGAAAAGTGAAGAAAAGTGGGGTGCATGAAAGGAGCCTCCCCGAGCGGCGTTAAAAATATCGTATGCGATTCCAAACGCCCGGCGCACCCTGGACAGCTAGCACTCGGTAACGCAGAGTCTAGCTGACTAATCCTTTCACCACGATGACTCAAACCCAAAGGCGCAACCAATTAGCGCCAACCACAACGGCAACACCACCTGCCAACTCTGGTATGTCAATCACTAAACCAGCATTGAACGTAATCTCTATTAATATAGAAGGGTTCTCTAGCAACAAGGCCCAGCTCCTTGGAAATATGTGCCAAGACTTACATTGCGATATACTTTGTGTTCAAGAAACCCATCGCGATAGCGAAAAATCCAGGCCACAAATACCTGGCATGACCCTCATTGCCGAAATACCTCATGCAAAGTACGGAAGTGCCATTTTTGCACAACCAAATGTCGCTGTGCAGTCCACAGCCTCCACATCTGACAACTCCATCGAAATAATAACTATCGATACAGGCAGCTGCACAATAACATCCTTATATAAACCTCCTAGTCAAACGTTTCAGTTTAAATGCCCGGGTAACTTTCACGACAGGCCTATAAAATCATTGTAGGCGATTTCAACAGCCACAGCACCACATGGGGCTATACGGTCAGTAATACAGATGGTGATGCAGTGGAAGAATGGGCGGAGGCAGAGAATCTCACCTTGATACACAATGCCAAACTCCAAGCATCCTTCAACAGTGGCCGATGGCGACGTGGCTATAACCCTGATTTGATATTTGCCAGTGGTAATATTAGTCCTCTTTGCATAAAGACAGTGCATCAGCCTATTCCAAAAACTCAACATAGGCCAATTGGATGCTGCGTTGAATCAGCAGTAAAACCTCAAATTGTGCCTTTTAGGCGACGATTCAACTTTTCGAAGGCTAACTGGCAAATGTTTTCTGATGGCGTTGACTCAAAGCTACTCGACTTAGACCCAGTCCCGAACAATTACGATAAGTTTGTTGAAATTGTATGGGCAACATCTCGACAGTACATTCCAAGAGGTTGCCGCACTGCTTACATTCCAGGTCTAAGCACTTATTCCGCCTCATTACTTGTAAATTATGAAAACTCATACAACATAGACCCCTTTTCCGAACAAACCCTAGAACTCGGTGAGGGACTTATGCGCGAAGTAAGCGATAGCCGTAGAAAAAAATGGATGTCACTAGTTACCGAAATAGATATGACACACAATAGCAAAAAGGCTTGGAACACGATTCAAAAACTAACTGATAATCCCCCTCAAGCTTCGAACCCGGGCCAGGTGACCGCCAATCAAGTTGCCTACCAGCTGCTTCTTAATGGAAAACCTCCCCATCGCTTAGCCAAAACCGGAAAGTTGTCTAAAGTGGTAAATGATAATATCACACCCAATATCAGCAAGCCTTTTACACTATCAGACGTTATATACGGGATTAAAAACTTGAAAAATGGCAAAGCTCCTGGTTTTGATGACATTACGGTGGACCAATTAAAACACCTCGGACCAGTAGCTGTTTCCTGGATTCTGTCGCTTTTCAACTCGTGCCTTAAAGACTGCAACATCCCTAAACTCTGGAGGCGAGCTAAAGTAATTGCTCTTCTTAAGCCTGGTAAATGTCCGAAAGAACCAAAAAGCTACCGACCTATATCTCTTCTTTGCCACACATTTAAGATCTTTGAAAGGCTTTTACTCAACCGCCTAACGCCTGTAATCGAACCAAACCTTATCACTGAACAAGCTGGCTTTAGGCCAGGAAAGTCATGCACCAATCAGACCCTCAACCTAACGCAATTCATCGAAGATGGGTTTGAGGCGAATAAAGTCACAGGTGTTGTATTCGTTGATCTTTCGGCCTATGACACAGTCAACATCAAAAGACTTTTACGAAAAGTCAGCGAGCTCACAAAGGATATAGGTTTCGTGCAAATTCTTAGCGCTATTTTAAATAACCGCCGGTTTCAAGTTCATCTCGGCAATACCAAGAGTAGGTGGCGCTGCCAGAAAAACGGGCTCCCTCAAGGTAGCGTGCTAGCCCCGGCCCTTTTTAACATTTACACAAACGACCAGCCTTGCTCTCCACCAACGAAACGCTTTTTATATGCAGACGACCTTGCTTTGGCCGCCCAGACACTTACATTTGAAGAGGCTGAAGAAAACCTGACGGAAGCTCTGGAAACACTAGGGAAATTCTACGATGAAAATGCCCTACGGCCAAATCCGTCCAAGACCCAATCCTGTGCTTTCCATCTCCGCAACCGTCAGGCAAACAGAGCTCTCAGTGTCTCGTGGCGGGGCGTAGACGTGGAGCACTGCTCTCAACCACGTTACCTGGGCGTCACCCTAGATAGATCTCTGACTTATAAGTACCACTGCCTTAAAACTAAACAAAAAGTCGGGACTAGAAATAACGTTCTTCGCCGCCTCACGTCCACCAGCTGGGGAGCATCGCCACAAGTTCTCCGCACTACCGGCCTGTCTTTCTTTCTCTGCTGGGGAATTCGCATGCCCAGTGTGGCACCGTTCGGCCCACGCTAGAGAAGTTGACATAGCGCTGAACGATACCTGTCGCATTGTAACGGGGTGCTTAAAACCCACCCCTCTTGCGATGCTGTATCCGTTGGCAGGTATAGCTCCACCAGACGTTCGGCGCGAAATAGCTAGTCGCATCGAGAGGGGAAAACAGGAACGGGATAACCGCCACCCCCTGTTCGGGCATCAATTACCACCTTCACGATTAAAAAGCCGTAAAAGCTTCGTGAGACACACGATTTCCTCAGAGGACAGTGCGTCAGATGAAAGATGCGAATTGTGGAGGAACAGACATCCCAACCCTCCTCACTTCATCAACCCAGCAGAACATCTTCCTCCTGGACAGGAACTGCAGTGGCCAATCTGGAAATCACTTAACCGTTTGCGGGCCCAGGTTGGCTGCTGCAGAAATAATCTGGCTAAATGGGGTATCATCGACCCGTCACAATCACAATGTCAGTGTGGAGCCCCTCTGCAGGATATGCCCCACCTCCTTTCTTGCCCATCCTGCACAACCACCTGCACCTTCCAGGATTTAAACGAAGCCAACGACAGAGCTCTGCAGGTGGCAATATACTGGTCGGGTATTATTTGAGTTTATCGACACGCAAAGAAGAAGAAGTAAGAAAAGTGGCCAGTCTGTCTATCCATGTTTTATACTAACAACTTGTCACAGCATGTTCCCATCGGTTCAGTAATTCAGTCGTAATATAGTAATAAACAGAAGCATAAACCTAATTACTTATGTTTTATAATGCAATTTATTTACGAACAAAAATCATAATCTTCTGACGGATTTAGTTACGTGATAAAGTCAATTTAAACTGTATGAGTAGATACGGCGCAGGCGCGGGAGCGGGGGTGGATACTGATAATCCTGTAGCAAACTAGGAGTTGCTATCAAACCACGGCTCAATGGACAGCTTTCATGGTAGTTTGCAACATAAGTAGGAACTACTAATACTATATCAGTAGGTATTTATGAGACTAAGAAGTACTGCAAATATTGTAGATTGATATTTATTTTACTACAATTATAAATCCGTGCAAGTATAAAGTTTGTGAGGATGGATGTATGGATATTTGTTACTCTTTCACGCACAAACTACTAAACAAATTTGGATGAAATTTGGCAGCCTGTAATCACACGTAGGACACGACCGAACTCCACGCGGGCATAAGCTACTATAACATTATAGGTAGGTTATTGACTTTTCGTTAAAAATTCTTCGAAATCTCGAGTTTTAGTAAATTGCTTATGTATGTAATTAATTAGCTATTCAATGATAATAAAAAGCGCGACATTATTAAGCTTTCACTTGAAATAGATGCAAATGAAATAGATTTTTTTGCGTCTCGCTTTTTCTTTTACAGATTGAAAACAATTCTTGGAATAACAGCCATGTTTAAAGCGTATTTCATTGTATAAGAAAATTGGAAATAAGAAATGAATAATTTATTCTCGCTCACATACAAAATCAACGCACACAACCTTATTGAAATCGCTAGTAGCCCTCTGCCATACCGAATACGGAACGGGAACACTAAAAATCAAATAATTATGGTAGTTCAAGTATGGACAATAATGACCGACATCATCATCTTCCTGCCCTTATCCCACGTTACTTGGGGTCGGCGCAATACGTTTTTTTCTTCCATTCTCCTCTGTCAACCGTCACGCTATCATTTACTCCTTTATCTTTCATATCATTCCTCACACAATCCATCCATCGTTTTTTTGGTCTTCCTCTCCCTCTCCATCCATCAACGTTTATATTCATCACTCCAATCAATAATGACCGACAACACTTGCAAAATTATGTTGTGTGACAACGTATATGAGGACCCCTGATTAAATTCAAAACAGAAAAAAAAAGTCAGATAAAGTCGATATCAACTGCCAGTAGTCCAGTGTGTGAACGTCTGGTCTGACAGGTTGCCGTATCTCGGATAGGTGCTGCGCATTCGTAGGATCCTCAGTTAACGGTTGCCATTTGCAGCAACCAGCTCTCTTAAACGTCAAAAACAGGTAGTGTCGGATTGTTAATTATAGAAATTGCTCCGTCAGTTCAGCGCCTTACTTTGCCGCTGCCTCCGTTTGTGCGGCCACACACAGGCTAAAGCTGTCAAGTCCCTTTGTTTGACGTGTCAAAACCCAGAGTTCATGGGCGACCGCAGTATGTGGCTACCACATTGTAGCACTGTGGTGCAGTTTGGTTTTCTTGAGGGTTCCAAACAATCTATCCGGAAAAACACGCTTTATTAAAGTGTTGTCTAGCATGCGACGCAAGCTTATGGCAAGAAAGCACACTATAGTCGTGTTATTCGGTTTTATAAAACTCGCTTGTCATTTATAATGTTTTTTTATGAACCACGCTAACGGTGCGTGAGTCTTTGAATCCTAATTTGGTTGTAAATAAACGTATAAAAATGCCTCGTTGGTCTAGTGGATTTATCCATCAGGAATTTCTCAATAGCACGGAGTCTGGATTTGTACCCGGTTGATGGCAATAGGCTTGCCCCCTATTACATGGGACTAAAAAACATAAATGGTGAAATGTGGGGGTACTATTACGTACATACCTCTGCCTAAACCTTCAGGGATTACAGCGTGATGTAATGTGTGTATGTATAAACGAATGAGGGGTTTGTTAATGTTAAAAAATTGTCACCCTAACTCAAATACTTACAGTGAACGGGTTGTTCAGTTACGAGGCTTGGAATATGTGAATCAAGTAGCAAATTCGGCGAGCAACTCGTGGCGTTTAAAAGAAAATAAACGAACATTGTGAAAGTATTCGTTGAGTAAAACAAATCGATTTAAAGTTTTTTTACGGAATTAAAGTGGTCTTTACTCATTCCTGGAACCTGGAAAAGTTATTCAAGTTACCGTTGTTAATCTGTTTTAGAGAGAATTTTAATTTCTTGTTTCACAATCTTTTTCGCGGAAAGGCAATAGTAGTGCTTCCGTGGGCGAACACAATTGGATTTTTCTTATAGGTATATTTTTTATCATGATTATCACAATTACGCATAATTACAAATAAATAGAACATAAGGAGTTATACAAATGTATTCCACAGATACGAAAGATAACGGAATAAGACGCAGCAAGTTTGTTTCTTGATGCCGTCGTTGACTACGTTTTTGACCAACTACAAGCCAATAGTATTACGCCAACTATGTACAGACGCCAGCACATCAAGCTACTACAATCTGTCAAAAATCTTTAATAGATTTTCATCTTTATCGCTACAATATTAGGTTCAAGGTTGATTGGCAAAATTTGGTAGTTTCGGGTAGCTGGATCCTTTTGCCAGGGATCTGGGATTTGCTCACAACACTTGACTATACGAACACCAAACCACGCTATTAATCAACCCAACCGTTCAAACTCACCGGATTACGGAACTGTCTTTCTAAAAACAAAAAGCACATTCTCTGTTCATTTTTCCTGACAATATAGGTAAGCCAACAAAAATACTGCCCCGAGGCCCCAGTAGACCCTTTTACCTTGTCTGGCAGATTTATCTGGCATGTCAGTCAATATAAAGCGGGCGTATTATGCGTATCGTCTGTCACGCTCCCCTGCAAACTCAACCCTCAAGTGCCACTTAACCTTGACCAAAAAACCGAAGCCTGCCTCAAGGTTGCTCCTCGAATGCTCGATTAATCATATGTGCCTATTTATTTGATGTGCAGTATACACGAAGTAATGGTATGTAGTTTTGTGAGATTTGTTGTGGTAATATTAGTGGCTGTTTATGTTATTTGTTTTCTTGTGTATTACTTTGTTTTGAGTTATAAAAGGTCCTACCTTAGTTAAAGAAAGAAATGGAAATTACTTATTGTTTTGGGATTTGAAAATGATATCAAAACAAAATCGTTGTACTAGGCCAAAAATGCTCCTTTCTTAGAATACTGTATTTGTAGTCCATGAATCATGCTACTTAATCGTACAACGTCTAGAGTTCAAACTAATATTGCCTCCATGACTTGGCTGTTCCTATTTTACCTAAATAAATAATTAAATGTGTAACATGCACACATTTAATTATTTATTTAGGTACAACCTCTGGGTAGGTGTACTATGAAGTACACCTCTGTTTAATCTTTCGAGAAAAACAGGCGTGATGTAATGATAATGTATTTGTGTTAGCAACTAGAAACGTTCACTAGTATTGACCACCTTACATGAATCCATAAAACTTCACCTCATTAAAATAATGTAGCTCTGTTATAAGACTAACAGAAAAAAAAATAACTGAACATATCATCGCGGCTGTTTTCCCCGAAGGGTTTGGCAGAGATGCGAGTACCTACTTAGAGTAACAATTACTCACATTATAGCAGTTATGTTTTAAGTCCAATATCATAGGGGACGAGTAAATTGCCATCATTAGGGCACAAATCAAGACTGCAGTTGCCACAAAGAAATTCCAGAAGGAAAACGACTTACGGATTATATCTCTTTAAACAACCTGAGAATCGAATCTAGGACGTCATGTTCAGCAGCATCGCTTGCGGTCACTAGACCAACAAGGCAGTCAAAATGTTTACTATAATTTCCGATATTGAAATATCAATTAACAACAATAGATATGGCTAATCAATTGTTGACAATCAGATCAATTGCTGTCTATTGTTTAACACAATAGCAATCAAACTATGAGATCGGTTAACCCTGAGAACGCGTTGCCACGGTAAAGTTTACCGGGATGCAGTAAATGTCAGTATATTTACCGGAGACCGTGTCACCAGGAGAGAATTATGTCTGAAGTTCCACTATAAGTTAGCTTCGGTGGCTATGCATCATTAAAATGTAGGTATGCAGGTTGGTGTTTATGGTCTGGTAGCATAGTATGGTCTAGCATCAGGTCGAGGTCTATAAACGTTACTAAGTCCGTGTTTTCGCTTGCCAAGATACAGAAGTTCTGTCTCTTGCAGTTTTGTAGTTTAATACAGTACTTAGTCTTGTTTTAGTAGAATAATGCTTATCTAAAGTTTTGGTGTGCCAAGTATTATGAATTATGTATTTATTAGTTTTATTGCCTCACTGGGACGCCACGCAGCATTTACACCAATGGAACAAAAGAATAAAAGACACTTATTTTGTTTCTCTTTATCCATCCTAAGCACGATGGAAATCTGGACATCAGTGCCGATTTTTTTTTATACGCTGATTCATTACAATATGCCTAAATATGCTTCTTGAAAATTGGTATTCTCGTTACTACGTGTTTCATAGCTTACCATTTGAAACTTGTCAAAGAATTGAATATTACTTACTACAGGCATATCTGAGAACTTCACTGAAAAATCCATAATTTGAAATAGGTATTTCGTTCTTAGGTGTTAAGCTGATGTAGAACTGGGCAGGCCACGTCTGCCGCAAGCCCAATGACCTGTGGGCCAACATAGCTACTTTGTGGAGCCCTGAAACAGCCAGAAGACGTCAGTGACGAAGTCATGGGGAGAGGCCTTTGCCCAGCAGTGGGATGACACAGGCTAACAGTATCAATACGTCACTTGCTTCCTACAAAAATGTTTGTTATTTTCACGCCTAAACCACTGAACCGATCATCCTGAAATTTTGCATATACGTTGTCAGGTGTACAGAAACGGACATAGGGTACCTTTGATCCCGAAAAAAAGTACTGTTCCCGAGGAAAACAACAATAACGTTCTTATTATAATAGATGGCGCCACGTGTCTTTCGAATCATGATTGAATTATATTATTACAAGCAGAGTACAACCCGAATTAATTGTAAAATTCAAAATTAACGCGAGCGACGCCGCGGGCAAAAGCTCGTTGTATATAAATATGCACTTAGAGTATATTGAAGACCTACACAATTCTAAAAGTCGTTATTAGGCAGCATAACAATCAGTTTACAAACCAGGCATGTTTGTTAAACACACACTTAAAGTTTTTTTATGTTTTCAGGACGAAATGAAAAAGGTTAATGCGATTAACACGAAACTTTCATTACCTACCTGCTTCTCATTTAAAAAAAGTACTGATGCATGAGGACTAAGCCAAAAATTTATTCAAAGAGCTCTTTCACTGAACGAAACAAACAGAGAGTGCGGAATAAATACTCAATATTTATTCACAAATGGAATACACATACAGTGGAAAGTTCCAAGAATAAAGATATGAAATCGTTCGATTGATTTCAGGCATTTTCATATAAGTGAATATTATTCAAAATCCGCGTATTCCAAATATTTTTATAAGAAAGTTTTTTAACGGTCATCATCATCATTTCAGTCTGGTACCTCCCACTGTTGTGTAAAGGCCTGTATATTTTTTAATAGTAAATAATGGTACAGGAAAAACTTTTGAGACAAAACCGAGGAAATTAAATTAAGTCAAAACCTATTCTGAAAGTTGTCATGCAATAAGCCGACTCCAAAAAATAATTAACATTATGATATAAAGTAGTTGAAACAAAATCCCTCTTCAGAGACTAGGGTAAATGTTCAAATATTAAACATGTCCCATTTGTAAAATTATCGCGGCCCCAGAAATAAAATTACACGCATACGTACTCCCAGCCCGTCCTGACAACCCTATTACCAGCCACGGTCTGCCTGAGCCGGTAATACGACTAATATTTGCTACAGGCTAGTACCAAATAACTGTTACAAATAAGAGTCTGATGTTATAGGTAGGTACTAGAATGTGTCCTTTATTATCTTCCTGTCCTTGTTCCATGTTACTTGAGGTCGGCGCAACTCGTTTTTTTTATTCTCTCCTGTCAACCGTCACGCTCATTACTCGTCATTTACTCCCTTTTCTTTCATATTATTCCTCACACAATCAATCCACCCATCTTTACATTAATACCTACAAAATAAATTGAGGGAACGTGATACTTAGACAGCCTTCAAAAACGCTTTTTTGTCACTGCAATAGAAGTGGTGCAAAAACTTCCTAGCAACACGTCTCTATCTGTTGTGAATTTCAGGCACAGAATACACCACTTCAGCTAAACGAGTAAGATCTTGATTCAATCGTCGTCGGCGATATCCGAACGCGTATTGTTTTTCTCTGCTATTGTTCACGTAAACAATAGTAGTAAACGTTGTTTCACTGCTGCGCGATATCATTACACGGTAGCCGACGAGACGCGTAAGTGCAAACACGACGCGTCTACAGGAAGGTATTTGTCGTGCAGCCTTGTCGCTCCTTCCTTTCATCGTTATGATTAATGACACGTTATTTTTCATTGGAACAGCTGCTACGTATTTTTTCTACTTTCAAGTCTTCTGTTCCATGACGTTCACCTATTAGTCACGGTCTGAAAAGCTTTCGATGTGGATTTTTAAACTTGTTTTTTCCCTCTATCTTCGACATTTGAACGCACCACCTCGGTTTGGCTTTGACTTTTAAGAGCGCCCCTCATTATTGTTCGTACCTTTTTATTTAAGAGTTGGGACTCTTAACACATTCTACCTGTAACACCTTTTGTGTTAAATGACTGGCTTCGCATTTTCGTGTTTTCAAAGGTGACAAAAATTCGTTGAGATAAAATTACGTAACATTTTTATGTGAGATATCACAAAAATTATGTGTTTCTTTTATGTTTTTCATGTACGCGAATATGACATGGGATGTGAGTAGGATGTGAAAGTAAAACTATTGAATTGAAGTCACAAACAGTATTCGAAATGGTTTACTTATTTTAAACTGCCAGAAATGCAAAAGGAAATCGTGTCTACAGTGTTCAATTGCATAAACATTACGCAAATTGTGATTCAAAGAGGTCCTTTGCAAATGTAAGTCTACGTTGTTTCTTTCAGTTACAGTACATAGGTACAGTACATGCGGCACAAAGGCTACATAAAATGTTTGTACAAACCTCTTTGTTAATCAGTAATAAAGCGAAAGGAAGCGGTTGTCCTGGTAATTAAATAACATTTTTATTCCAACGGGGGTCGTTTTTACAGCACTCAACCCATACGTTGTTAATATAATTTAATTATCTAATTACATAATTATATCGTTCACGAGTCGTCGACTGTGAAACATTGTTTAAATGGCTGATTTAAAAAAGGTTTGTCCCTATAGCTCGCCGAGGGCCGGTAGGGTAGCAGGGTAGGTACGTCAGTACGTGCTGGGCGGCGGCGCCAGTTTCTTTCATTTCCGTTTTTGGAGGAAGTTTTCGACTCTTCCTGCCTGTAATGGACTCAACTCGACATAATTTTATCCACTGTGCACACAAATATATCAGGTAGGAACAGTGTTCAATCAAATAACGAACGAATCGCAAATAGATGATGCGAATATTTCATTCGGAGATTGCAATCGGATTTTGTTTGCCAGATGGCTACGTCAATTAAGTTATCCCATAGTACGCACCGTCTTCTTTGTAACCAGATCAGACGAAGAGTGCTTACACTTTCTGAGATACACAATAATATATATGACAACAGTGTGAAGCGTCTTGTAAGTATAGGACCGCACCATAATGGATGCCGTCACTCTTTGAATGACATACACAAACACCGAGCCTCGATAAACCAGGGCCATATAAATATTTGCAGGAATCGTAACCGCACCAAAGGGTAAAGATTCACCACAACACTATTAATACATACATTTTCCAAATTCGGTGAATGTCATAACTACATAACATTCACCGAATTTGGAAAATAAGGCAACAGTATTTGCAATTTGATCAAATGGTCACCATCAAATTAAATTGGCGTGGTATTTATGTAGATGGAAATTAACGGTATTATAGGTATATCAGCTGGCTGTGACACAAGTATACAATAAAATTTATTCCATCTATCTATATCGGCGTAGGGATACCACAATTTATTCTAGGTCACTCGTACAAAATGGCTATTCGTGACCTTTACCTACCAAGACGTCTGTCTAAGAGGCGCCCGACACTCCTCTCTCCGGTTTGTGGTTTAATTCCAGAGCCTTCCTGCCCCCAGTCAATACTACGTTACTACTTATAGCTCAGAGACCATAAACGTGTAATGAACTACAACTTCCTAGAACAAACATAAAATAAATTTTCAAGTCATTTGCACTAATAAGACATTCTTCGGACACCCACAAACTTAATAATACAGAATTCTCCGTTTCACATCTGACGCCGTGGCTAGCAAACAGTCCCTGAGCTCGAATTTCACAAATTACTCCGGCTGAAACCGACCCTAAATATATTGAGTGACTTTTGGCAACTGTAAAAAGGGCTCACGAGAATCTCTGGAGACCTAGTACCTAATTGTAGGTACGTACTTAATAAGTCTAGCGGTTTCTACCGCTTGAATACACCGGGCGACAGTTTCCCAACTTAAGTATCCAGCATTTAGCTACAGAAACTTAAGTGGAATACATTAAACTTGTGTTTGGGTTTCTTAAATTGCGTAAAGTAGTGCCGGAAATGTATGACGTACTAAAATAGTTTTTCATTTACATAAAACCTACCTATTTTTACCCGAATGTTGAACTTCCACGGATACAGTACAGAGGCAATAAATTTAGTGTTATTTATGATCGGTAAATCACTCTGCTCTTAGGTAAAAGCCAAACTTGTATTGTAAGTCAATGAAGCAAAGGTTTTGGTGGCGATATTCACTCACTCCCACACCGTTTGTGTCCTTTATAAAGAAGTGGTATCATATTATAGTCTGCTTTTGTTTTTTAAACATCGATTAACGACAAGTTGGGAAAATACATACTTCTCTATTGTTTTCCCTAACTATTTTATCCATAATCTAAAGTGCCATTTTTTTTTTGTCCTAATCATCATTTGTCCGAATGATAACTTACTCGAACTTAATATCGCATAATATCACATGCTATAAAATTGAAATCCCTAAACACAATATGCCCTAAATCCGTTTGTCATAAAAATTAACGGCTATGTGATGCGCGCTCGCTATGCTCGCATTTTACATTACACACCCACTTTCTGTCACAAATATCGTCGCCGCTCCGCTGGCCTTCCGCCTACGTTCCTCACGCCAGCTAGCAAGACTTTTAGGATATTTTTTAGGAAAATCATTGATTACCCATGCGTTGCAGTAATAATACACATTACAATATAATACAATACTTAGGACATATGCCTTTTATTTCATGCAAAATTAGAAGATTCAATTATTATAGTACTCGATATTATGACAAAACAGTTTTAGAGGTAAAAATAATTATGTAAAACAAAATTTCGAATTTATTAACATTATGGTTACTGAAGTTTATAGCAAACGTGTTATGGATAATGATTTTCGGACAAACAATTTTAGGAGAAGAATGGGAGTACCAAATTATATACTAAATCAAACATAACAGAACTAAACTACAACCTGTGTTGTTGTCCCTATCATTCAAATAATCTGCTCCGAATGATTCATAATATTATGTATTAGAAAATTAAACTTAAACAACATAATAAAGACATCTCGATGTCTTCTCAAGCTGAAATACCGGACGGTTCCTTAGTTATTTATAAAAACGTGATCAACATCACAAAATAATATCTATTCTAAGTTGTCAATGCTCAATAACGTATGGATACCAAAACCACTACTTTTTATGTAGGTAAGTACTCTTTAAATATTTACGCAGTGACAAGTAGATTGGCTAAAGTTCCTCGTTTATCCCGAGTATCTCGGCAGGATCAACTTTAAGACATGTCTGTAAAAATAAACAATGTCTGGTAACACAAATACGCTCAGTTCCCGGACTCAGTAGATAGTAAACCCATTAGGTCGCCAGGCTAGCCAGCTTACGCTTAGAACCTTTGCGAGCTTTTCAATTTCCTTACTGTTTGTTGTGTACTAAACGAGGAAAAGAATACAGCGGATACTTTAATGCAATAACATTTATCGGATTATAAGGAAAATGTAGACAGAGCTTTTATATTACTGCTAACAATGGACGCTTTTACATTTATGTTTTAAGAATATACATCGTGAAAAATATAACTAAGTATCTTTGTTTATATTTATAAACTTGTTATCACACAGAAAAACCGTCTCCACATTTATGTTTATAAGTAGGCGATGTTCTGCCTTCTGATGTAGAAATAAAAGAAATGCTTGTGGTACTAACACAAAGAATTCCCTATATTGTCTTCTCTTACTAAGTATTTCAGAATACTCAAAGAAAATCTTCCAGAACAATTCACACGTACAATGTTACATTCAAGTATCTATACACAGATATACGTTTATGTGTATACTTTGGCCGTAATCTTCACATGTATACATAAGTAGGTTTAATATAAACTTCCTCTTAACTCACTGCCTTCATCTTTCATCTTAACTTTAAGAAAACAAAGTTTGCAACAAAGGCGTTTCTTGCTTAGAAACTACCGATTTTAAGTAAATATCAAAACGTGTTGGGTTCTTATACAAAACACCTCATTCATGGAAATACGTATCCCAAAAGAAGAATTTTAAAACAATGTTTTTACGTGGGTTTTATTACTCCAGAATTCGCTTATATCTCTGCATAAATTAGCAGAGTATTATTAATAAGTTATATGAATACATTTGGTACATCGGTATCTACTTATCTTTGTTAATTTGTTCCGCAAGTTACATCTATCTACCCACCAGTGACGACGGTTCCATACAACTCGATTCTTACTGACTTCCCTTTGAAAAATGGCACAGTCAGTAATCTATAGACAAATAATATAATCATATTAAAAATATGTACTCCGGCTTACCTCTTACAAAAATTGAACCTTTGCTACTGCTAGCTACTGTGCGTTATAATTACATTTTAGTATAGGTGAGCATCGCCTTGTAAATTGGGTTGAGGAGTAGACGATGACGAAATATACAGCAAGTAGGCATGGGAAGCCAAGAAAAACACACTACACTGTAATATATATGTACTGTATACCGTTGTATTATCATCTGCCTAGCCTTTTCCCACCTATGTTGGGTCGGCTTCCAGTAAATGATAGCGTGACGGTTGACAGAGGAGAATGGAAGAAAAAAACGTGTTGCGCCGACCCCAAGGAACATGGGATAAGGGCAGGAAGATGATGATGATGATGTTGTTGGGGTCGGCTTCCAGTCTAACTGGATGCAGCTGAATACCAATATTTTACATGGAGCGACTGCCTATCTGACCGCCGCAACCCAGTTAGTACTGGGTATTACGATACACTTTGGCGTACCAAGGTCTTGTTCTCAGATTAAAAGGACATAGTATGTACCTATTTATTTCAATATAATTAATTATAGAGAGATAAAATATTACTCAATATTGTAACTCGGCGGTCTGTGGTGAAAACCTATGTTGAATATGAATATCGACGTAAGCTTGTTGTAAGGAAGTTAGCTTTTTCGGAATTTTGTTTCTACTATCATTTTCATGTTTATGGGCTTCAATTAATATTATCGTTGCACGAATATTTTTTAAAGAGTAACCATGTAGCTTCTTGTCGGTTCTTCTCCATAGGAAACGACCTATCCGAACCGTGTTCCTATGTTTGGACGTTTCGTAAGTGCCTATTGAAGACCTAATTCTAAACAGCGCTAGTCATAATTTAGAGTATGAATGTGGATGGGTATAAGAGTCGAGGAAGACAAAAGAAACGATGGATGGACTGTGTGAAGGATGATATGGCAAAAAATGAGGCTGATGAGATGACAAGTAATAGACATGTATGGAAGAAGAAGACATGCTGCGCCGACCCCGAAAAATTAGGAAAAGGGCAGGAGAATGATGATGATGTCCAGGATGAGTAAAAACCTTTTGATTCCGTAAAGTTCTTAGGAAACTTGAAGTTAATGTTCTAACGAAAATATTTTTAATTTATTAACATTTTATTAGTTACTAGCTTCTGCCCGCGACTTCGTACGCGGATCCTGTTGCTTATGCCAGCGACAACGGGGTCGTCAAAATCGAAGATTTGAAACGTCTGATGTCGAATTCTAAGAGCCCGGGGACGGGAAAACAACGGGATGCGCGAGACGATTCGAGACGTTCCATATCTTTCATTTTTGTAAGTCAGAAGTCGATACGTAGATACGCTTGGAACTCAAGCGTAATTCTTTATCCGTGAACGTCTCCGACTCGCGAGACAATGCATGACGTTCACGATCAGCGGTCAGTCGCGCATCATGTTCTTCACTTGTCTCTAGAGACCTAGAAGTCGATGCGTAGATACGCTTGGAACTCAAGCGTAATTCTCTATTCGTGAACGTCTCCGATTCGCGAGACAATGCATGACGTTCACGATCAGCGGTCAGTCGCGCATCATGTTCTTCACAGTTCTCTAGAGACCTGGATGTAGATGCGTAAATACGTTGAGAACGCAGGCGTGCTTCGTTATCCAAGAGGAAGAGAAGAGAAGAGAGGAAGAGGTTTCCACGGAGCGAGTTGCAGCCTGATGTTCTTGAACAGCATCAAGTCTCTCCTGTTCGTTCTTCGGTAGATTCTTGGGATCTTATGATCCTCAATCTTTTAGCTCCTTTGGAACATTGGGAAAGATTTGACCTCTTTCTAGGCATGGTTATAGTTTTATTGTGAAGATACCTGATCAATTAAAATCTAAGTGACTGCTCCCCTGCGTTACCGGGTAGGCTACCGTGTCACGAAGATAAGTGGAAAAAGTCTAAATTACTCAAATAACATAAGCCCGAAGGCATATTTATTCGAAAATGTAAAAAAATAAATAGGAGTTTTGTCCAGTAGAGTCAAATTTTCAATGATATACCGTCGTCATCGAATATCAGTCCTAAACTGTTACCGCCTTCACTGCGTGGAGATACTCCCAGCTTATGTTATTTTATAATTATACAGTGAAATTAGTGATAGCTTTGATTTCCACATCAGATGTTTCTGATCTTCGATTTTTATAAGTCAACAGGAAAAGCCCATCAGACCGAACAACTTTTGCTAAGACGTCATTCCTATATGTGTTATGGTGTAGCTGGGCTCTTGGAGTTCCACAACAGGTGTTCCAGATCTTCGATTTTATATAAGTCAACAGAGAGTGCTCATCAGATTGAACAATGTTTGCTAAGACGTCATTCCTATATGTGTAATGGTGTAGCTGGGCTCTTGGAGTTCCACAACAGGTGTTCCAGATCTTCGATTTTTATAAATCAACAGAGAGTGGTCATCAGATTGAACAAATTTTGCTAAGACGTCATTCCTATATATGTTATAGTGTAGCTGGACTCTTGGAGTTCCACATCAGGTGTTCCAGATCTTCAAATTTATTCTCTCAGCAGAAAATGCTCATCACGTGGAACAATTTTTGCTATGGGTACCATTTTTGCATCTCTTATAGTTTAGCTATTCTATTGCGGTTCTGCATCAGGTGTTCAAGTTTCCAAGATAAATTATAGCCTATATGTTGCCCAGACTTAATACCTATACAACAAAAAAAAAATCTTTCAAATCCGTCTAGTAGTTCCGAAGATTAGCGTGTACAAACAAACAGACAAACAGACAGAATTTTTTTTTTAGATTCGTGCTCTATTACTGTTTCTAAACCCCCCTCAATTTTTTTTTTTTAAATATCTTCAATGTACAGACACAGTTTTTTTACTGTCTTAATATATGTATAGATAACACTTTTAGATCACTCCACCTACATTGCAAAAAACCGTTGGGTGGCGAAGTTCAAATTAGAATTAGGTCGATGCCATGAAGGTTCATGTAAAATAAAATATTTAATTTTTTCAGCTATGTAGCCACTTTTTTTAAGTCGCATCGGGTAATAAAATAGCAAAAGTATTGCCAAATCGCCGTACACTTGTGAATTACTAGCTTATGCTCGCGCTTATCCCGCGTGGAGTTCGACAACTATCCCACGGGATAATAGTATCAGGATAAAAAGTATCCTATGTATTAATCCAGGTTATAAACAAAAAAATTGCTGAAGTGCTAAATTTCATCCAAATTCGTTTTTTGCGTGAAAGAGTAGCAAATATCCACACATACAACCTCACAAACTTTCACATTTATAATATTAGTAGGATTTGAACCACCATTAAAATACAGCGGCACCGTTTAAATTTAACAGTCACGAAACAGTGGGAACCGCCTAACAGAATCCCAAAGAAGTTAAATCTCAGACGAAAATGGTGGCACGTTTAAGAGCGTATGACCCGTACTCACGACACTGGCAAATGGCCAGATTATGAAACTGCTGCAATGAATAAGTTTAATTACGTTAACAACTTGACTATAATTACATCAACTCGATTATAATTTAACTGTAATAACGCGTTGATCAAATCTCAGGCCATGGCATGCTAAGATTGACCCCAGAGTCCAATTGTGTGCTTTGTTTAAGTGTAAGGAACCTGTAATTTATAAAAAAAAAAAAAGTGATCACTAAGAACTTAGGCCTTACGAATATTGTAAATACAATCACGCCCTAGGTTGGGACCTAAACCTAATATAATTTCACTTCGGTAGTAGATACATTCCCAAGGCATTTAGCCTTGGCCATGGAGGAGCTCGTGGCTAAATAATAACAGCCGCTCGGATCGATCTTTAGGTTAAGCCGTGCTTGCCTAGGTTGGTCTGTGGATGGGTGACCACCCATTACATACAGAGTTTCCTCCGTGCCTCGGAAAGCACGTTAAGCCGTTGGTCCCGGCTGTTATTTGTAGATCTTTGACGGTCGTTACAGGTAGTCAGTGGCCCAAAAAGTCTTACCAAGGGGTATCGTATTACCTAGTACTAACTGGGTTGTGCAGGTCAGAAAGGCAGTCCCTCCATGTAAAATACTGGTATTCAGCTGCATCCGGTTAGACTGGAAGCCGACCCTAACATAGTTGGGAAAAGGCTAGGTAGATGATGAGTAGATACGTTCCCATAGAATAATATCCAACCTCTATGCGGGCAACGTCGTGGGTAAGTACTAGTGTGTTTATATGGGCGATAAGTGAAGGTACACACTGAACCCTCCTACTGCAAACCATATATACAGGGTGGAAGGGACTCCCACGCACCAACAGTTACCACGTTGGTACTCAGTACATCATTCTCAATTATTCAAACAGCTGTTCCATACATTTTTACCGTGTAGGTATTGCACTTTTTTGGAAAACAGATGATTTTTTAAATTACCGTGGAAAACTTTTATGGGGCGAGGTCAGAATGATGTACTGAATACGTGGTAACCGATTGAGCGTCGGTGTCCCTGCCACTCTGTATTAAAATACCTAATGTTTATTAAAATTACTATCTATCCACTTTTGGGACATAAATATAGCTTTAAAATTAAATAAAAATGCACAAAGCAGGTAAAACTTTAATAGCATCAAAATATTACCAACATTTTCCTGTATTCAGTAAATAATAATGTAATTTTTAATGTACCAACATTTGTTATAGGCTACTGAATCGGATTAATTGAATAATTAATTTCCACATAATTAAACGTAATTTTAATGCTATCCGATTGGAGAGTAGCTTTAGTAAAGGTTGTTCACCAATTCTGCTGTACCTACAACGAATTAATTTGACAGTGTCAAATGTTGTTCATGTTATTTATGTGGGTAATATCTTTATTTAGTGCTTTTAAGTATCTATTACATACATGGTGTAAACGGAGCCTTCACGAAGCCGTTAACCAAGCATTCTGTACATCAAACTAAGTAACTTTCCGCAAAAATTATTGCTGGGAAACAACTTTTTTTTTGGGGTGAAAAATCACGTTTTACGGTAGGACTCAATGTAACGCACTTAAAACATTGTGCTGATGGATGGAAACAAAAGCACGGGGGTTGTGAAGGTGTTTAAAGTAAAAATCTTACATTAAAAACAGGTATTTTAAAAAAAAACTTGTGAAAAAGTTGGAACTTTGACACCCAATAACTCCGTAAATAGAAGGTTCCCAAGTATGGTCTAGAACAAAAAAATGATCACAATAGCGGGGAGAACAAGTTCCTTTCGGCTTCGTTAAGGGTCTTTTTAGACCCTTTATACATACTTATTAATTTCTAAAGCAGATAAAGGTACCATTTACGTTCAAGGCAGAATGGAGATTTTCTAGTTATTCTTCTTAGCGTGTCGATGGCAATCTAAATAGTGTCAGCCCAGAACTGAACAACTAGTTTGGCGCTTTCGGTAACGTCCATCAGTTCCTGTAGTCAACAAACAACAGGACACGTTTGTAGAACAGCACCACATTTACACTCCAGGGCAGAGTCATTAATGAATCTCCACCTGAGCAGGTTTTGTTTACTGCGACCAACCTGGGTCCGGAGTCTATTTAAAGACTTCCAGGTCAGCCATGGCAACTCACGTCCAGGTGGGAGATTTTCAGCAGGTACCTAACGGTAAGGATGCACTACCTCGCCACAGCTTTAGTCTTTCCGTAGACCGCTCGCCAGTGAGTGGATTTTCTAGTTTTATTTGAATCTTCTGTCCTATTATTTGTTAACAAATACTATTATACATTTTTAAAATATTTTTTACTTGCAAACCTACTCAGGTATGTAGGTAAAAAATATTTACGAACAATTACGTGAATTACGTGAAATACGTGAGTACGTATGTTGGAAAATCGAGCATAAATAAAGCTTATTTAACTGTTAAATAATATTCCGTAAACATGTCCTGTATAAGCACTTCATTATCGAATCGTATGATAAAAATAAAATACCTCTGCACGTGCACAATATACTGAAATTCCATCGAAACTTGCTATCAACTTAATTTGTTCTATAATATTAAATTTTGATATGCGAAACGTGCCAGTGTTAAATAGTGGCACAACTTCAACTGTTGGACGGTTGCATTGTACTAACTTTACTACAATGTTACTTCTCCGTGTTTATATTCAAAAGTGCATTAAGCACTCGTAACTTCTGACTTTGTTGCCTACTTCGTGAACTTTCTCTTCGGCTCCTATTTAAGGTGAACTTGCATTCAGAATTATATTTTATATTTAGATAGCCGAGGCCAATTTACGGTGTTATTATATTCCATTATGTACATAAGTAAGTTCTTATTGTTGGCACACTGGCTGGGTGCCAGCTCCTCTTAGTGGGACCGTCGGCTAATGAGCATTTACAAGCGTACTACTAGTCCCTTAAGCCATGATATAATGAGTTTCTGGTTATATCCTTACAGCCGAGCGATTGCCGTCTGACCTCACGAATAAGCAACGAAAACAAGGATACATTGTTGAAGAATTAGCAGATATTTGCTCACAAAACGGTGGAGAAAAACATCGTGAGGAAATTGGCATGTTCAAAAGCCAAACATTTTAGACATGTGTGACATCTGTCAAACGTCATTGGATCCATTCCGGTTCTGTATTTGAAAAAAGTCTGAAAATATGAGAAATAGAGGCAAAGAACCTATGAAATGAAGCTCTAAAAAAACTATCAAGCCTCAAGCACCACACAATGTTGGTATATCGAAATATATGAAACCGAAATTATTTTACTACATCGGCTTCGGTCTACCAACATTGTGCCATATTGCTTCGTCGGCTAACTTTCTTCTGACAGTTTATTAGACCTGAAAATTTCGTTATTTATCACACTGTCTTAATATTTTCGCCAGGCGTTATCGTTCACAACGTTTAGTGAGACGATATATTTTTCTAAGCTGTGAACATTGTCATTTATGTCATAAATAAAAGAAATATTATTTCGAAAAGCACCTTTGGTAATATATTTTACGCGTTAGAGTAAATAGTGAGGGCAAATATGTTTTTTATACGGTTGGTACAGTGTTTGTTTGTCATCAAAACTAATGTTCAGGTGATGATTTATCACCGTCTATTATAGCTAGACAACGCGCGATCCCACATTTTAATTTTTAATTTAATTTCTTGTTGAACATACCAACATGAAATTGAAATCAGCTAATTTCTCATCATTGATACCTTTTTTTCGGATGGGATATCATCAAATGACCGCTCTGAGCGGAGTGGAATACAAACGTGGGCCCAAACTTTATAAAACTATGGAAGTAACGTCGAAACGAAGAGAAGAAGATACTAAACACAAATCAGACTTGACCCAGACTCCGTGATCCTCGCCGCCCACTCCTGTCCCTCTCCTCCTTCATTCTAACGTATGGAACCCTAAAAAGCAGAGAATGAAAGAGTGACAGCTGGCAGGTGAGAATGCAAGATAAAAATTTGTTCCGGCAACACAAAGTTGCATGGGACATGGGTAGAAAGATGATGATGAGACTATAGTTGTCCACGTGTGGCTGTATGAGACACGATAGCGTTCACATTACAGTGCTTTACTTTGAGTGAGCTGAAGTTGAGTCGTGAGCGGCGACCATTCCTTGACTATTGAATTTGTACAGGTTGGTACAGTGTTTGTTTGTCATCAAAACTAATGTTCAGGTGATGATTTATCACCGTCTATTATAGCTAGACAACGCGCGATCCCACTTTTTAATTTTTAATTTAATTTCTTGTTGAACATACCAACATGAAATTGAAATCAGCTAATTTCTCATCATTGATACCTTTTTTTTCGGATGGGATATCATCAAATGACCGCTCTGAGCGGAGTGGAAGGGAGTGTTATACTCGGACTGACTAAAACCCATCCATGTTCCTTCTTTGCCCTTTGTGTTCCAGGGCCGCGGTATCTCTTTCGAACAGTCCCGCAGACCCGGCAGGCATCGGCCCTTGCTGACCCCTTCCTGGTAGCCACTGATACCTGTCATTTGATTTTCGGTCGGTACTCAAAGTCAAGATTGCGTCAACGACCATCGGAATAAATCAAAGGAGCCGCAAATGAAATGAAAGTATTAGGATTAAGTAGTAAGTAGCAGTAGACAATGGTTGGCAGGTATATAATGCTTCGCCTGTGTACTACTATTGTAAATAAGTTTTAATAAATACGTAATCGCTGTCACAAAAATGACAAAGTTAAAAATCAGTTTATTTGATCGGTGATCCCCAAACTAGGTAATAGTTACTTGTTTCTTTGAGACGAAATATTCTAGAAGGAAATTGAAAGGACAAATAATTATCTATACTTATATTATAATGACGTACAATTTGTTTGTCAGTTTGTATGTAGGGGATAATCTCCGGAACCAGTGATCCAATTCTAAAAAATCTT
Source organism: Noctua pronuba (assembly GCA_905220335.1). Classification (NCBI taxonomy): domain Eukaryota; kingdom Metazoa; phylum Arthropoda; class Insecta; order Lepidoptera; family Noctuidae; genus Noctua; species Noctua pronuba. Next base: position 9,701,814 of record LR999903.1, on the reverse strand, counting down.
TCACTGGCAGAAAGCTACATCATTCGTGGCTGCTAAAGACTATAAATTATATTTACATCATGTATCTGTAATTATATTTACATCATGTATGCCAAGCTATCACAATTTTTGCGGACGAAGTCCCGGGCAAAATTCTAGTAAATAATATTTAATACTCATTTAGTTAACATCATGTTCGCTTATAATACCATTTTATTTTCAATTGCCTTACATTTAATAACCATATCGTCTAAGTGAAACGTAAGAGGGTGCGAAGAGTCCCTCTCTCACAACTTGCTTATTCACGGCTCACTTAAAACGGCTAAGTACTAACTGCGCTTATTACGGAATTACACTTACTCTGAAGCACGGGTATGACACGAATGGAAAGTGCAAGTTTACAAGGTATATGTAGAATAATAAGTTTAAAAATTTAAAAAGCAAATGGATTTAAAAATGGTTAATGCTTATTAACTTATATACACAGTGACTTTTTAGTCGTCTTACAAAGGTGGTCCACTCAATGTGCCCGACATAAAATAGCTCTAGACGCGATTTTTTTTATCTACCATAATAGGTACAAAGAAAAATAAATAAAACATTAGAAAAAAATCTGAAACATCCTGTTAATGATGTTTACGTGTCAAACGGGAGAATATACCTACCCAGCGCTCGAGTCCAGTAGATCATTGCTCACAACAGGGTATTTTAACTACGTCATGCGTCATAATATTGAATAATATTTTTATTTTTAAATTATTAAAATCTCATAAATACCTATATTTTTTTAATGGATGCTTAGTAGTCATTGGATACATGAAGTGGGCTACCGTTGTAAGACGACTAAAAAGTCACGGTGTTTTCTTATAATTTAGTTATAAATATTCTCTAGCATTTTTTTCTCTTATTGCACCTACTTTGTATTGTCTCTGCATCACCCTAAGGAAGAGTTCTAGGAAATGCCCAAGGCACTAAATCCGCTTTTGTACAGTTTTTACTTGTGCAATAAGGGAATAATATAGAAATAAATAAATTAACGATTAAGTTCTTTATTTTTAGTAATTTAGCGCTTAGTGGGGCTTAATTATGTTCCAATATCAGAGTATTATGTTTCCACTGCTGGGAAATAGGCCTCCCCACAAAGTGTAGCCGTAGTTCACAACGTTGAGCCAGTGTGGGTTAGTAGATGTCACATGTTTCTTATTTAGGGTACCGTACCTCAGTCGGCAACAGCGGAACCCTTTTAGGATCACTTTGTTGTCTGTTTGTCTGTCTGTTAAGACCCTTTTTCTCAGAAACGAGTGAAGGTATCAAGCTGAAATTATCAAACTTGTAAGTCAACTCGATCAAAAGGTATGACCGTTTATGTCGCATATTTTGTGATTTCACAAGGGAATCAAAACTTATATGGTACTTCCCGTTGACCTAGAATCATGAAATTTGGCGAGAAGCAATATCTTACAAATAATGTAAAAAAATCTCTACTTTTTTTGTAGGTGTGAAAACATCTGAAAACCGTAAATTCTTACTAATATTATAAATGTGAAAGTAAGTTGTTTGTTTGTTTGTTACCTTTTCATGCCTAAACTACAGAACCGATCATCCTGAAATTTTGCATATACGTTGTCAGGTGTACAGAAACGGATATAGGGTATCTTTCATCCCGAAAAAAAGTACTGTTCCCGAGGAAAACAACAGTAATGGTGTTATGATAATAGATGGCGTCACGGGTCTTTCAAATCATGATTGAATTATATTATTACAAGCAGAGTACAAGCCGAATTGATTGTAAAATTCTAAATTAACGCGAGCGAAGCCGCGGGCAAAAGCTAGTTACCTATATAAAACTTACTTTATGTTTCTTAAGCAGCACGATAAGCTGATAGATAAATAACAAATATTATACATAAAGTCGTATAACCAAAAGAGGAACTTTATGAGTACTAAAATACAACAAGAATTGCATAGTAAATAAAGACTCCATATTTTATATTCAACAAGTATTTTATACGCCAATATAAATATTTTACTTAAACAAAAATGTACTTTCAATGTTTACGTTAGGATTGAAATACTTGTACGAGTAGGTACTTGGACAATCGCTCGATCCGATACATTTTACGCAAAGCTGTTATAAAATAAATAAACTGTATTTGAATTGCTTTATGACGATGCTTCAGGGAATAAAACATTTATTTGATTATGTGTTTGCAGTTATGATAAACATTAGAAGTCATTATAGTAATCCATATTGACGGTTATATCGGTAAGCACTCGTAGCAATGGTGCTACGCGCGGAGCTATATTGCTACGGCGTAGGCCCGTTGAGGTACGAGTATTATGAATTTTCAAAAAATTATTATATTGTGTATATTGCTTGATATTGGCTCTCACTGTGTATTATCACACCTCTCTAGACTCACCTTTAATCTTTTTTAAATGGGTCAGTCGCTGCGTTGAAAAACATAGGACCCTGGGTTCCGGGAACTTTGGAAAACATACGCGGGTACGAGGTAACGGAAACGACTTTTTTTGGGGTGAAAAATCACGTTTTACGGTAGGACTCTATACAAAGCACTTAAAACATTGTGCTGATGGATGGATTGAATAGTACGGGGGTCGTGGAGGTGTTTAAAGTAAAGTACTTACATTAAAAACAAGTTTTTAAAAAAAAAGTGAAAAAGTTTGAACTTTGACCCCTAATATTTCCGTAACTAGAAGGTATGATCTAGAACAAAAAAATGATCGCAATGACAGGGAAAACAATTGCCTTTCGGCTTCGTTAAGGGTCGTGTTACACTCTTTATTAACAAATTCACACGTTTTATTATAAAATCCCCCTATAGAGGTCCCTACTATACAGTTACTATGAACCAATTTTCACCCCACACTCCACGGTGGTCCCACACTGTGTGTGCCATTAAGTGGCACTGCGAGTTGACAAAGTAGTTCGGTATACGAGCGACTTAGCATCGCAATGCTTATCCAAAGCGCTTGGGACTGTCATGGAGGACAAGCTGTGATTTAAGGAGAATAACTTACCTGACAGTTGAAATAGTTTATGGTTACTGGTTAATTTAGTGCTAAGTTTTTCCCGCAGCTCCGCCTGTGTGGTGGCAGGCAATTAGCCCACGGGATGCATAAATAGAATAAATAAAAAGCCTTTTATTGTAATTTTTTTTGTTATTTTGTATGATGCACGTCATGTCCCTGCGACAAATAAATATTTTTTCTTTTTTTCTTTCTTTTTACTCCAATGTCTTTTACAATTAAAATTACATAACAATAAAAATTTAATCACAGTCATGCGAAATTAGAATTGATTTTGTTTATTTACAATTTTCTAATTTAAAATTCAATTTTAGTGTTAACGTTTCTTAAACTCATATTAAAGGGAAAATAATAGTGCCTTTGTGCTCTTATATCTTAATTTAATGACCTGTTAAGTATTTTGTGTGTACATAAATAAAAAAATAGTTTATCGATCAAAATTTATAAATAAATAATTTAAATTAACAAAACCACAAGGGATGTATACTATGCCCTAACTCATGGCACCTGTTTGTTAAATTTTATTAAAATTCATTCAGCCGATAGGGCGTGAAAAGGCAAAATAAACACTCTGTCTGTGTATTCTTATTATTCAATTAAAACATGTATTGATTCGAATATTTTGCTCGGAATATGAATATACCGTTGACCTCTTCTATTGAATAAGGAGGTAATTTCATAATTGATAGACAGTCCGTAATGTGTTGTTTATAGTAGCTCTTCACTTCCTCACACCTCCTGCTCTGATCACAGCCAATAATTCATTTTTTTGTTTGTTTTTATGTTTTTTGTGTGTAATTTTGTGTTTGTTTTTTGTAGTAATGCTCATAGATTTCCTTTGGTTCTAGTGGAAAATAGGTATCGGTGTTACTAGCTAAAATAGGTACTAATAAATAAACGTAACGTTCAAATTACTAACATTTGCCGAACCTTTTCCATCAGTCCGTGTCAGTTTCCAATTTACTACAAATAGACAATTTAGAAATTCCAAATTGCTTTTAGTTGATAAACTGGAAACAATAGAGTTGTGCAACGTTATATCGCTTTTGGTGTAGTGATTGTCATTTTCAGAAAACCGATTAATATGTAACCGTAGCTATATATTTTTATTTCAAAATATCTATGAATAACATTGATTGTTTTTTTTGGTTTCCATTCCTGATTTGAACACCAACAAATTTTTCAAAATATAGGCATTCCTTGAATAGTTTGGGGTTCTAAGATCTCGACTAAATATAACCTATAGATTAAAATACACAATAATTTTGGGCATAAGATTTTGATCACAAACTCACTATGTACCTATAATTTTAGTTTGTTTAGTTCTTCTGTGTAATTTGAAGTTAATTGAATTAATAAACATTTATTTTTTATACAAAATAAATTAAAAAAATAAAATAAAATTCATTTATTTAAGGCAAGATACCACCCACACATAAGACACACGTAAGCAAATTTCAAAAATTACATAATTTAATTGAATTTCAGAAATTATTATTTAAACTAACCATGAAGAAAAACAATGAAGAGGAGAAATCTTTTAAATTAAACAAAAAATCGGAAGACAGAACATGTGACATAATTATGTCCATCAATTCAATTACATCAGTTAATAATCATCAATTATATCAATTTAATGGTTTGCGTGATTGTTTACGACTTATTGATTAATCCCAGCAACGACAATATCAGAAGTTTTATTAGTTACAATAAAAACATGTTTTATGGCCACACAAAATATTAACTTAATTACAATATAAAATGATTAGCCAAAATCATGAAAATAGGCTGCAAACGATACAAGTTGATTACAGTGTAATTGCTCCTGTAATTTCCACCGCATTGCGTTAAATTTAGTCTGAGTTATTGACCAAACGTTTATTAATTTAGATCTGACACATTATTTATGGTAATTGCCCCCACAGTTGTCCATTTTGGTGAATTCAGTTCGATCTGATAGAATACTGATCACGTAGAAAGTTTTGAACTGTACAACTATGGGTGCCGAACTTATCTGAATGGGACTTGTTAATAAGCATGCAGCTCGGATCGGAATTTCAATGGAAGAGAATTCCGTAGCCAAAGTTATCAGATTCTTTATACGAGATAGACTTTACGATATACATAGGTATGAAAATAGATGAAATATTTTATCATAGCCATGGTTATCGATAGTTATTTCCTTAGATTTACAAGAAATGTTTAGTAATTATTAGAAAGTTACGCTATATTAGACATAGTAATCCTATTATACACCGTGACCTTTTAGTCGTCCTACAAAGGTGGTCCACTCAATGTGCCCGACATAAAATAGTTCCAGGTGTGATTTTTTATTTAACCTACCGTAATAGGTACAAAGAAAAATAAATAAACATTAGAAAAATTATGAAACATCCTGTTAATGATGTTTACATGTTAAACGGGAGAATATACCTTCTCAGCGCTCGAGTCCAGTAGATTATCGCTCACAACAGGGTGTTTTAACGACGTCATGCGTCATAATATTGAATAATATTTTTATTTTTAAATGATTAAAATCTCATAAATACCTATTCTTTTTTATGAATGCTTAGTAGTTATTGGATACATGAAATGGGCTGCCGTTGTAAGACGACTAAAAGTCGCGGTGTATAGTAAGTACACTAATAATACTACTATGTTTTGAAAGAAAGCTTAACGAAGGATGAAAAAAAAAATTCTAACAACAGCGTTGGTATATTGTACCAAAAATAGAATTTTCGCCCTTCAAATAAGAACAGACTTAAATAAAATATCTAAATGTCAGAGGTAATAAAATCGATATCCCAATTTACCACTAGAACTAATAATACAATCAGAAATAAACCGCGGGAATGAGCGTCGGGTACACTATCGGTTTTAATGTAGTCTACGTACTCGTACTCATATAAATTGGCCTTATCGCCCCCAAGTATAAGGGTGACTTATCAACATCAAGCTATATGTCGCTTTACTGTGTGGTGTTTCATTTATCTTATTCGTTCCATATAGAAAAGAAAGAAAATACATTTATTTGGCAAATGCCACAAGTGCACTATATAAAACAAATACATTTTTTTTAAATCTAAACAAAAAAGATAACATTGTGTGCCTGATGGCTACGCTATAAAGCTTTATACACCGGATCAGTCGTGTCACTTGAACTGCTTCTTTCCATGAAACTCCAGACAACGCGTTCTTACACGCATCGTAATGGCATCGCCAAAACCAGATAGAATTATTTGCAAAAAAATTAACCGTCCCAAAAAAGCACCTAAAAATAAAAAATTACTTTAGCTTTCAAGTCGGTGGCCAAAAAAAGTGATCACTTTGATCATTTTGTTTTTATAAAAAATGGCAAAATTAAAAATAATTTTGCCATTTTTTGCTGAAATAATAGTATTATTTACAAACAAAAAAAGACTCATCGTAATTGGGTTACAATTTGCGAAGACATCGCTGAACATCGCTACACAAAAAAAACATTCAGACGATTGATGACCTCTTCGCTTTGGAAGTCGGTTAAAAAGGTGATCCTGATCGGGTGCAGTGCTTGTACCTACATGTGCTGTGAGCTTTAAGAAACAATCTCAACAAGCTGTGCTGCGTTACCATGACAAACTCTTTGTATTAAACTTAGGAAAATAACGCATAATGTGCTGTCTCACCTCGCCTACCCGCTCATCTATCTATCTAGCTCACGCAAGTCAAATCTCGTCAAATTAACTCGCAAAGCATACCTCGCGAAGCCTAGCTTAATGCTGATTGGCTACCTTAACGAGAGTACCATACATTTAGCGCGGGCTGACACTCGCTCATGTCTCACTCTGGTTAGCAAACCAAATCACGCGATATGAACCGCGCTTATAAATGACCCCGCGCTCTGCAAGGTTTACGTGCATACTACTTTCTATGCAATCGATGTACCTACGTTCCGTTGGTAGTGTTTTTAACGATGTAGCAGGTTATTTATTTTAAATTGTAATAATTTCATATGTATAAAGTATACCATGTCAAAGATCATGTCTGTATATTTTCCCGTAGGGTACAGCTGAGGTGTACTTGTAATATACCCACATTTCGCCAGTTAGGCTGAAGAAGGACCATGTCAAGTGGGCGAGCTTTTGCCATCGACAGGACAAAACTCGTGACTTCATACTACTACTAAGAAATTCTTAAAAAACACTTTCTCAGACCTGGAAATCGAACCCAGGACCTCGAGCTCAGCAGAAGCGCTCGTGATCACTAGACTTACGAGGCAGTGAATTAAATTCCAATGCGTTTAAAAGTCATTTCTGGAGTGAATTTTCCTGAGATTAATAAAGGTAGCAACTATTCATTCGTAAATGAATAGGAGCTCGTGGCTAAATAATAACAGCCGCTCGGGTCGATGGATGGGTGACCACCCTTTACATACCGAGTTTCCTCCGTGCCTCGGAAAGCACGTTAAGCCGTTGGTCCCGGGTGTCATTTGTATACGTAGATCTTTGACAGTCGTTAGGTAGTCAGTGGCCCAAAAAGTCTGACAACCAGTCTTACTCTTTGGTAAGACTGGTTGTCAGACTTTTACAGACAGTACTAACTGGGTTGTGGAGGTCAGATAGGCAGTCGCTCCATGTAAAATATTTAAAAACCACTAATAATCCAAACTGGTAAGAGAGTTGACGACAGATCAAATTGTATTCACATAATCAATCCAGCTTTCAGTTGAAGTACCTACAAGTACTCATGATCCTCATAATAATGAACTTGGACATCCAATAGATCGTTACAATGAACAGGCACTTGGCAAACAGATTGGTGATCGCAGTATGTACTTACCAACACACTGGAGGACGCTATTGCCCATTCAATTGACATAATCGGTGGCGACATAGGTATATGAGAAGAGAGTTATTCGTATTCCTAGCGAAGAATCTCTCGGGAAATTATTACTTAATTAGGTACTAATTAACAAGATAAGCAAACACATTGTTAGGGTGGGACTAATGTATTTATTTGAATCAGTCAATCTTGACTTGAATAATAACTTGACTAAACAAATCATGATTTGAGATCTTGATTTGCAATTGCATAAAAAATCATCTCAGTTAGAATTATTGTAAAGAGATTTGCCTCCCTCAAAAAATCGACTACACTGCAATTGCAAAAATAGTGAAGGTCATATTTACTGTGATTCCTTTATTTCAATTCAAAAATAGACAGAAAAACAATGGCGCAAACACAAGTTCGATATCACATTGCATTCATGAATGATCGAGAATAGACTCACAGCAAAAATATAATGGCATTGTCATTGAATTCCATTGCACCTTTTTTTGAATCCCAACAAACAGACGAACAACAAAAAGCATAATAAATATCTCATAAATAAAGTTTATATCGTATTTACAGACAAACTTTTGTCGATATTATTTGTATGTATTGGTTACGTGACGCGGGTAAGTTAGCAGTATCAGATATTGAACACCGCAAAATTGTTTGCCTTGAAAAAATAAGTCGTGTTTGGTCTCGTGATAGCGTTTGTACATTATTACGTATATTAGAGGAACGCCCTAAAGCGAGGATCGTAATTTTTATTTCACTGGCTAAAATACTCTGCGATAGTAAGCCATCGCAACTAAAAGCTTCCATCTTTTACCTCGCTTCACAAAAAATCAGATCAACATTTTAGCTTACCCACGTTTTACATATTACGTACATTCACTGTGTATTTTATTCATAACGATGTAACTTTTTTATTAAAGCTGGCCTGAAAAGCTAGGGCTTCGTGTGGCGAAACATAATCATTGAATTAAATCAGTACCGTAAGCATGTCAGGGGGCAACAAGCCATAACTCAGAAGTGGAGAGCGTCTCGCGGCCCATAACATTCAATCGTCCGCACGGAGGGAGAATTTTGATGACCTCAAGGAAAAGTTTGCGTCAGAACACTCTGTATAAATCCGGGGAGTCATGTCGGGATTTCCTAAATCGCCTTTTTTATTTATTGCACGGCTACTACAGCAGGCAGCCGTTTAGGGAGTGACGCTGTGTTACTACTACGTGATACTTTTTCCTAGCCGGATGAAATACGTGTGTGGGTACGTCTTTATTTCGCGTGTGCAACTAACCTAATATGTCATGGCAGGAAATCCGCATTTTCTTCTCTTAAGACATTAGTGTGTCGGCGGGATTAGCTCCGTCTCATGCGGTGCGACATGATTATTTCATACATGTGTTATTTCGTTTTAAATGGTAATTTCTCGTTTCGAAATGTCGCTGGTAATGTTTGTTTTCTTAAGGGTGTTATGAAATTAAATTACCTAATTGCGTCGTGCTAACACAGCTTTGTTAAAATTAAGTTGTTTGAAGGCTTTCATAAGAGCAAACACAAGATTTCGCTGTAATGTCTCTCTATAAATAATTTAACAATAGCATTCCTCATTGGTATTAAGTGAGCGGACTGAATTTTATTGTTTTGTGAGACTTCATTTAAAAGCTTACCAGGCTGAATATCACGTACCTATTACTTTCACAAATCTCAGAACAGTCCTCGTCAGCTTTTACGATACCAACGAAAGATACTCAAAGATATGTCACCGATAACTCAAAAGTTACGTTACATTACCTTTATCCAGAAACTACCTTCCATACTAATGTATTTTAACGACAAAACTAATTGCCAAAATCTAACCTAAATAAATAAAATAAATCCATTCAAGATAAATCCTTATTACATACAATATTCAAGTCATGTACACAATCGGTCTTCTTCCTGTTAGCCATTTGGTTTATTTAACCGACTTTCGTATTTGTTGTTGTAATGGTGTATACCGCAGGTAAACAGAGGTACGATTTTTACACGCGAAACTGAACAAACTTTACCGATACAAACGTTATTTTTCCGTCGCGATTTGCGAACGACGGAACGAAGTGATAATTGCGAGAATTTAATGATCTGAATACGTGGGCGTGCAAACTAAAATAAGAAACTAGCAATGCCCCGCGGTTAAGCCCGCTTGTACTGTTTATTTTTTATTTCTCGAAGTGTAAAGTAACCAATGTTTTTCTGTATTACAAAGCTAACTTTCTGCAGTGTAAGCCGTGTGAAAATGGATCAAAGAAACTCACTGATTTAACTGTACTATTTGGACAAGTTGGTAGGAAAATGTATTATGGGTACGCAAGATTTATTGCGTCCAGTGTAGACAATAAATCCGTTAGACATAATCATGGGGTTACTGTGTAGACTCTGCACGGTTACCCACGATGTGGGAAGCGTCCGTTTCTTTGGCGCAACGGAAGTAAAACATTTCTATAGTTCGAATAGAAACCATTTACACATTTTGAACCACTGAAAAAACCTCGAGTTGAACTTTCCTTTGAAAAATATTCCGCAAAAGAATCATAGAAATAATTATTTATTAGTCATTAAGAATCATCATCATCATCCACAGCCCGTCTTCACCCACTGCTGGGCAAGGGCCTCTCTTTGCTTGTTGGCAAGCTAAGAATACTTCATTTTAAATTCAGAGAAAAGCAAAATTAAGTTAAAAGTAATTAACTTGAGACTGATTCTTCATGTTTTCTTGATTAAACTGCAAGCCGTTGCTTTCAGCATAGAGCTTGCTTATCCACCACAATATAGCACAAAACTTAAGATTGTTTTTTTTTTTTTCAGAATTTGCTATCATTTTCTGGCATTGAAAATTATCATGAAAACTATTTATTGATAGATACAGCCTAGGGGTCTCAAACGAAGTGTTTACGAAGTCTTGCAGAATGGTTTCATTGGTTCTCTGCGTTGGGAATATCACAAGTAATCACAACATGTAACACCAAGATAGCTTCATTATTAAATTTTTTTCAAAGCAGCATGCATGCAGCCTCATTTGCAACCGGAACATATTTTATTAAAATTGAAACGAAAAATATAAAACACTACCAGAAAACATTTTACATTCGCATCTAAAAATCAGACAAAATAAAAAAAATATTCTGCTACACAATTTAATGTGAGGAGCACCTGTAGTGTAACGTACAGCCGATATGAGTTCGAATATGCCATTCGTTATTTTAGCTCGGCAGCTCTATTGATAATAGTGAAGCTCTATTGAACTTGTTTTTCGAACATGTAGCAATAAAAAGCTTTGCATCAAAGGCCCTTAATGTAATTGCTGAGTGGGAGCTCGAATAAGCTCTTACTGGCGTTAAAATAATTCCCCTCAGTGCGGCGGATGTGACGACGGGCCGGCACCGGTAGCGGGCGCGCAACGGCACGTCCTTCCGGCTCCGGTCGCTGCGGCTCCCTTGAGCCCCTTAGGTGGCTTTCATGCTACATACTACGAGAAAATTATACGAACACATTTAGAGGACTGTGACGACGTCGACGTCTTTATACCACTACTGCTGGGATGGAATAAACAGATCATAGTTTTTAATAGGGATTACGGGAACTGTTTGTAATAGCTACGGGGACAGTTTAGTGGTGATAGCGTATTTCGGTATTTTGTTCATCCGGTTTTAATTTAATTCTTCTATTCAACACCTATTTATATTTCAATATCAGTTGTTTAGTTTATAAAGGTACAAATAATACTTACTTAATTATTTTACGTAACAAAAAGGCTTGATCAATTTGCTTAGACCAACGTAGCGTTGCTTTTTCGTGAAGCTCTCGCGCGGCGTGTTTGTGGTCTGCCCACAGACTCGCGTGGAGGATTTCTTGCGAGCTAAAACTTTGTGTTCAGAACTAAACTCCTGATCGGACTCAGACATAGTTTTGTGACCCACACAAATATTTTTGTAGGACACATTGTAAAGTTTTCTTTTAAAATCACAAAATAAAATGATTTAACTTAGTCTGTTATTTCCAGAAAAATATTTTTAGTTACAAATAAACAAAACATAAAATACATTAATATTATGTTCACTTTATAAATAAGTATTTTTCTGAAATTTCTCGATTACACAGCTACTTATATTTTGTTTTAGTTATAATATCACCTGAGAAAGCATGTTTCCTAGAATCCATCATACAAAAATACAGGTCGGTGAAATAATGCTAGTATTCTACCTTATTCTGAGAAATAAACAAAACTTCTATTATGAAGAACTCATTTCATCTCTAATGGAATATTAAAAATCGTTTTGGTGATTCGAGATGTTCTCGTAAATAATGTTAAAAACCAGCCAAGTGCGAGTTGGACTTAACAAGAAGGGTCCCTACAAAACTCGCGTGAACAGACTTGTTTTGTCGGCGTTTAATTTCTAACGTTGTTTATTTACTATAAATAGCGGCCATAGTAATGCACGCTCTGTAAAAAAATTAAGTGTCTTCCTATTAGGGGGCGTCCATTAATTACGTGAGGCGTTAAGAGGTGGAGGGGTCGAGCAGAATCTCACGAAGGAGAAACGGGGGGTCTAGGAAAATATCACGTAATTTTTTTTCCCACAAGAAACCGTGTAAAATAGCGTCAAAACCAGGGTTAAGTAAACATATTTCTCCCCTAAAAAAGGTTAAATTCTACACAGTAGTATTTACTTAATAATAAATATTCAATGAATATAATTAAGCAAATTAGGTTTTTTTAAATAAATACAAAGCAATCAGCCACAGATTAACGTATTTACACTTAACTACGCATTTTGATTTTGATTTGGGGGGGGTGAGAGGGGTCAAGTCAAATCTCACGAAATCGAAAAATAAACGTAATTAATGGACGCCCCCTTACGATTCAAAACATACAGCCGTGTGCCAGTCGAACGGACAGACAGAAAGCGGAGGCTTAGGTATACGGCACCAGTTGTCAGTTTGGCACCCTTTGAGAACGTAACCCTAAAAATCGAGTATGGCTTCCTACTTACGCTCACGAAGTATGGAGGGATCAGTCGGAGAATCGATCATTGCGGTGAATAACTGGAAATGCTCGAGAATCGAATCTGCACCATCACGATACCGCTTTTCAGTACGAAGCCTCACATCGAAATGCTGCGAGTAAGTAGGGATCTCTTGAATGGAATAAAAATCATTCCATATTTATGGTTTTATTTATAAATATTTTTAAATGGTTAAATTATGAAAAGGGTAAGGTTTTACGGTATAAAACTTTGTAAATTGATTCTAAATGGTTGCAGAAATTAATATCCAGGAACATTAAAATGCTACTTGTGAAACTTTATTAACTTTCACATATTATACATATAATTTACAATACAAATCATAAATAATAATAAATTATGTACATGTATCGAAACAAGAAAAAAATTAAAAGACGTCAAAAAAAAAGTCGACCAACAGTTTGGCGATATCCCGAAATACTAGGTGGGCACTCGGACCCCATGGCCCCAGTGTTTTAAACTTTTAACCCCAAACGGCGGCTCAAACACAAAACAACCAATTAAGTTATTGTATTTGCGCCGTTTGAGGTTTTCAGCACCTGCAGCAGTCGCCCGAGCACAGCCCGCTGTTCTAGTAAGATGGGATGGCGCAGGATTGTCGACAAAAGACATATAGACACATGACATCAGGCCTGTAATCTCCGAAGGGGTAGACAGAGGTGTACCTAATACTACAACCACATTTCGCCAGTTATTTTTAAGTCCCGTGAAATATGGGGCGACCCTATTGCCATGAACCGGGCACAAATCCAAACTCCGTGGCTACTTCTGAGAAATTCCTGATGGAAAAACTCAATAACACTTTGTCCGACCTGGGAATCGAACCCAGGACGTCATGCTCAGCAGTCGCGCTTGCGACCACAAGAACAACACGACACGTTGTCGATACAAGAATCAAATAAGTATTATTCATTCTTATAGTTAGTATTAGAATGAATAACATGATGTTGTTGTTGTATCGGGACGCTTATCAAAAACATAACCATCATAAAATATCTGTATACCTACATTATTGGCAAATAAATGATTTCTGATTTCTGATTTCTGAACCATATTTATGATAATTTCATTAAACATACAGCTAGTGAATTAGAACAACAAAACTTACTTCGATCTGAATCAAACATCATGAAGAGCCGATCGGTTCAACTACATATGTCAGAAAATGGATTACCTGAAAACGTTTGCAAATCAGTGTAGTGCGCGTAATATTAAGGTACCAAGTCAAAGCTCTCTTTGATGTTCAAGTTTACCTTTATCGACTTGTGATGTAACTGACGTGACGAGCTGAAGTAAACTTTATGCTTAAAGTGTAGTAGTCAAGCGCCACTGCTAAACATGAGGTCCTGGATTCGATTCTGGGGTGAGGAAAACTGTTATTTGTTTTTTTGCCAGGATTTTTTCAGTACTAATTTCCGGTCTGGGTTTGTGATTGGTTGATGGCAATAGGTTCGCCTCCTATTACTCGAAACCCCTATGCCTAAATGCTGTCCGATTACAGACGTGATTTTATAGTAAGTAATACATTAAAAAAAAAAGTTACCGTACAAGTTTTCGCGAAAGGTAAACTCAGTAATTACATTTAACAATATTCTAATGTTGTCGTTCCCACCTCATGTAAATAACAGTTAGAGTAAATGTAAATACGCTCGTTGGGAACCAAGTACACATCTAATGAAAGAGAATATGAAATGTAACACATTCATTACGCGGAATTAACAAAATTTTACAATTCTATGTGCAAATGTATTGTAAAATATACATATTAGGTATGATGGAGAATCGAACTTTATTCAATTTTGTTGACGCGGAAATATGCCTTTAAAAGATTTCCTTTGATACGAATCAGTTATCGTCATCACAGTATTTTTCAAAGATAATATCCTCTAGGTTCCCAGACCGCGAAAATAAGTGCGATATCTGATCGAAGTTAAAAGAGCGAATACGAATGTTCGATCTTGAAATCTCGTAATGGACGAAAACGACACCGTGAGTACAAACCGCCGTTTGTCACATCACTAATGGTGCGGAAAATCGCGAAAGTCCCGCTTTCTAACAACGTCGAAGTAAAATCGATAGATTGAAACCGAATAACGCATAATATATTAGGCACACTCGAGTTTACAGGGACCCTGCCTATCTCCGTACATTAGGTGCTACTTACTTTACTACATTTATCTAAATACTAGATGGGAGGATCGAGACCGTAATGGAACAGAATAGAGTACGGCCCAACTGTGAGCTTATGTAGGTACGTAAGGAGGTTGCATGATAATGATGATACCTCTACGCATTATCCCACAAAGGGATGGGGATAATGATTATAGGTTATATCTAAAATAGATCAATGGTTTCTAGGGTAAGAGCGGCGCCCTATAAATCCTCAGAGGCTTAGTTAACTAAACTAAATCCTAAGCTTCAAAATTCTAGGAAACTTTTCGAATTTATTTTTTTATCCGCTTTTGCGGTTATAATTTATAATGTCAACTGACTTTGATTAAGAGAATACCTAATTTAAATTGTACTGAATAAGATAAGCTCGGCTTTAAACAGAACAGGGCTTCGTCAAGTATATTGCTCTAAGACAAATGCTTCTCTCACAGTTACGAGGCGGTTTACGTTACCTGCCACAGTAAGACAAGCGCCTACGAACGACGGACAGTAGCGCGCTCATTTCCCCAAACGTCTATATACGTACATTGTTAAACTGGCGTACTCCAACCAGATTTACGAGTGCGTAAGTATCAGCATTCAACATGATTACATGGAATGTTACAAACCAGATCGAGGCTATAACTGTTAACGTTCAATCCGAACCCAAAGGCTTTACAACACGTTATCTCTGTTGGTTTTACTGCCTGCACTAGTTGAGAGTGGGATTAATTCAGCGAACGGTACTCTTTATACATTCGTTGGTTAGCTGATTTGATTGAGTTTTACATTATGTGTTTGG
This sequence comes from Noctua pronuba, assembly GCA_905220335.1. Taxonomy (NCBI): domain Eukaryota; kingdom Metazoa; phylum Arthropoda; class Insecta; order Lepidoptera; family Noctuidae; genus Noctua; species Noctua pronuba. The sequence continues at coordinate 9,685,953 of LR999903.1, read as the reverse complement.
AAATGTGGGGACTAAAACCCTTTGAATTTATAATTGTGTTTTATTTTTGCAGGGCGGTTTAAAATGGTTAAGGCGATCAAAGAGACATAGCAGAGATGGGCTGCATTGGGATTCATATCTAACAAAGACATTCAAGTATCTCTTTGATATCGAAGAACCTATTTTATTAATCTAGATTCAGTAATTACAGATTGTATCAAACAATGCTGCAATACCACGTTATAGTTATAGGTTTTTTTATATATCGCTTGCTGCAATGAGTAGAAATTTAGCACAACAATTACTTTTACAATAACTGAAAGCTAATATATATAGCTGAATTATAAGTGTTATTCTTATTACCTAGACATATAATAATGTTAACATTTACACTAATTGATGTTGTATTAAAATTTAACGTTTAAGACGTTCTAGTATTTGTATGCTATTTTATGGCGAAACATGTAAGTTCACAACCCTATTTATAAGACCTTATTGTACCATGTTTTTACACAAATAAAAATTATTCTATTCTATAATAAAGTTATATTTGAACACAAATCGCAATGAAACTCACTAGTTCCCCAGAAAATATTTATTTAATTTTCCGTGTTTTTTCATGAAATTAAACAATGCTCGTAAAATGTAAGTAAAAGTCGCGACAAACATCTATAGTTCCGCACACAGAACAGCATGTAGGCTTGACGGGTGCGCGACGCGCGTTTGTACCACAAAAGCGTACGGTACGCTAAGATTATACGCCTGATTAAATATTTTCGCTCCAATGCAAATAAAGGCTGTGTGTCGAGGAAAATTTTCCCGCGAACATTTCGATTCTGCTTTATACACTGTACTTACTTGCGCGTTTGAATTGTGTACCTTGTGTAGCTATACATACATACCTACATTTGTGATATAGTCTATTATTCAAATGTGCGGTGGGACTGTATCAAAGCTGGCGTAACATTCAGTTTTATTTCATGGAGTTTACGCGTTGGTTTACGAAATACTTTACGTGGTTATGTACACTGTTATCTTTCCATCTGAGATTCATATTTTTAAACAGTATACTGTATAATCTGAACACTAAATGCTGGCAAATATTTCTTTTCATAAATTTTGTACAAAAACAGAACCAGTTTTTTTTACTCGCATGTACCGTAAGTTGGTTAGTCTTAAATCTACATGAATTATAAATGGGTCACGTTTCGTACGGGTAACCAGTACGTAGTCCCAATTTAAATAAAAAGCGGTCAAGAGCGAGACATAATCACATACCACGAATTCTAAGCACACACTTTTTTGGGGCACCGATAACACGGCTGTATTTAGCAAAAACTTAACGCTGGTTCCAACTTTATGATGAGGACTTTATTCAGTTCCATGATATATTGTCACAAAACCTTAGGGACATTATGTTTAACTGTGCGTAACGAACAGACGGACATCACTGAGTTGCATAAAGGTTTCATTGTTCAGTATTTTTTGTCATAGGACCCTAATTATTTATCAAAGCGACATGAATGTAAGAGCTGACCTAAATACGTACGTGAGGGAGGTGAGACTTATTAATGTCACATTATTTAGCACAAAAAACCCCAATGCAAAAAGTGGACCTTTCCGCCTGTCCAAATGACAGCATTAAAACCGGACCAAGAATTTTTCGTTAGTCCTGGGTTTGTGAAAATCTCAGGTGCGTTCGTGTTGGAGCGGTATCCCAAATGTCAAGTCATTTCATGTGGTAGGATTTAGTTGCTTTTTTGCCTCATTCTTTCTATATCATAGTACAATAATAATATCGGAACTATTTGATAACCATTTTTGGACAAAGGAAACTCGGGAGACACTAGAACATTAAAATAACTTCTCCCACGTTGGGTTCAGCCCCACATTTATAGGTCATTAATATACTGAAATCAAAGGCGGCGCGTCGGAGCGGAACGCTATTATTAGATGGATATTTCTATTGTCAAACTCTCGATAGGGTTACTTGTCGATAAGTTACTTTATCGCGCTTTGTAACATAGATTAAACCGGGATATACTGTAAGGTAAGCTAAACGCGGTAACACGACCAATCTACATGTTTCGTGAAAACATTTCAAAATGAATTTTTCTAACTCTACTAGCTAGTTTTTTTTTATAGGTATGTTCCAATAGAGATAGGGTCATTTTGATTTGTCCATCTGATCTGATGTCATCATCTGCCTAGCCTTTTCCCAACTATATTGGGGTCGGCTTCCAGTCTAACCGGATGCAGCTGAATACCAGTATTTTACATGGAGCGACTGCCTATCTGACCTCCATAACCCAGTTAGTACTGGGTAATACGATACCCCTTGGTAAGACTGGTTTTCAGACTTTTTGGGCCACTGACTACCTAACGAGTATCAAAGATCTAGAAGATACAAATGACACCCGGGACTAACAGCTTAACGTGCTTTCTGAGGCACGGAGGAAACTCAGTATATAATGGGTGGTCACTCATTCTCAGACCAATCTAGGCAAGCACGGCTTAACCTAAAGATGAGAACCGAGCGGCAGTTATTATTTAGCCACGAGCTCATCTGATCTGAGGTGAAAGATTTAAAAAAAAACCTTTTTTTTTACATATTTTTATTTGGCGTACCGTGACAGTATACAGGTTTGACGTTACTGCTACCACAAAATTGCTCACTGAACCGTTAGGACTGTCGTAATTAACTAAAAAGTGTTTAACATTACAATGCGAGGGCGTACGGCTACTTTGCGAAATGAAACATGTTTACCTTTTCGGAACAATTCCCAATTTATACGCGACATGCACACTAATTTCAGCGCGCTATAATATTAAACTTAACATGTTACGGTAACTTGATTAATGAATATCTGATGAATCGTTCACAGTGAAGTTATTGGGGAACTAGTCATTAATAAATGTAATTAGGATAACGTGGGTGTCATTGAGAGAAGTTAGTTGATTTTGTCACCTCTGCTCTCAAAACCGATGAGAGAAAACAGCGTGAGGAAACCGGCATATCCTGGAACCAAAATTTCGAAGACATGTGACGCCCACCAGCCCGCACGTAGATTACGACCTTAGAGAGAGTGGGCCACACAGAGAGGAGGCCTGTCCCAGCAGAGCGAACATCATAGGCTGATTATGGGTGTCATTTAAAGCAGTTATCTCTTTTGTGTTCCAAAATAATAGGTCTTTAACGATGAAATTGCCGTTTTTTTTCTGTTTGTTACTTTGATTTATAGTTATATTTTTCCTAACTCCACTGTAACTTCACTTATTGGATTATTTGTTAAATTACGTTCCTTTTAGTTTAAAAACCGCACTAGTAGTTGATATTACCTAATAGGGCAGTGTGTCAAAACACCTGTTTCAATGTCCTGTCGGTTTCGCTACTTCAAGTAGGTATATTTTTGCCATAGACTGTGTTTTGAGAATTTAAGATACGCAGTGCAGCGCAGGTTTTTTCATTCTAAATATAGTTTGCAATTGCATCATAATCAGTTCAGACGTTTTCAAGAAAAATAAAAATGAATTAGTATGGAAATATCACTTTTCACGAAATCGTCCATACACATCGACAATTTCATACTTTAACCCCAAATACTAATCCCAGTAAGGCTACCAACTCCATCCATCCTCGAACCACGCATCTACTTAAATTGATATTTGCTCCAAAACGTTTCCGTGGTTGACGAGAAAAGCAATTTTTTATACTGGTAAAGGTGAACCCTGTCTGTGTAGGTAGTTCCATGATATTGCGCTTTATTCAACTTTTTACATTTCCCCACGTTTGAAGCAGTTTCCGCTGCGCTCATAGTGGGGAGCGAAATTCATTTGATACATCAACCGAATCTTACTGAAAGAGACTTACTTGTAATTGCCGTTTTTTTTTTGGATGAGAGAACTAAGAGGCCAATTTTAATCTGTTTATTAACCTCAATTATGGTAATTTTGGAATGTACATTTCAGGTAAATCTCAGAAAACAAATAACCTTGGCTGGTTTCTTATACTGAACGAAAATGTCTAATTCAAGAAAGAAGTATGTTTGCGACACATAAATCTGCGAAAGTTAAGTCTGTTTATTTTCGTCAAAATAGTTTATCTCTACGATGAAAATCCACTCTGGTAACAAAAAGTCACAATATGTCTGAGTCATGTCCTAAACCCGAGTATAATGGCAAGTCTTTCGTCCAAGACTATTATAAAGAGCTATCGTATTGTCCATCTCACAATGCTGGCCGATGATATACGTCGATGAGAAATATCTCCACTCAGCCGAAATGAGGGTCACACGAATAGACAGGATTAGGAATGAAAAGGTACGTAATATATAAGAAAATTTTGAAATGGTACTTCTGACTATTGGGTGTATTTTAGGCCTAAGGGCTATAGCCTGAAGAAATGGAGTTTGAAATTGAAAGTTATTTTCTGCCTCAATATACTAGGCTATTGTTGATTTAATATTCTAGGTTTCACAGAGCGAAACATATTGTTCATAGAGTACCTATCAACTTTTAACATTTATTGTGATTTTACTCCTATTGAAAAGCTATTTTGTACTAACGCATTTACTCGTAATTCTAAATTCTACTAACGCATGCAAATTGTAATTGGATTGTGTTGCCAAAACAATCATGTACTGTTCTGCTAATTAGTGCAAACTTTAATTCGTTCCGATAGGGATATTTAAAAAGTAGACAATAAATAAAGGAAATAGGAAAACCAATAAATCTACAACGATAAAGAAATTACGAGAAGACGGACAACTGTAGTCAAACGAAAAATATAATACTTATTTACCGACACCAACAAATCTGCCTTTGCTCTTAAAATGGCTGATAGACATCAGTATTATGCGGAATGCAAATAAAGAAAAAATATTCCTCCGAATTTTCTTGACATGCTGATTTACCCTATAACTCTGGCGTTTAAAAAGGTTATTACAAAGCGTTTGTTTTGAACCCTGCGGCGCCAAGCATCGTCTCCCTTCTTAAATATTGCTCCATAAATCAGAGTCGCTCCATGTCGGATCGCTGTCGCCTGTCGATTATCGCGCGGGAAGCGATTTCGCTCCACGCCGTTCGCAAATTGCGAAAGATAGCGATCGAGAGAAAATTGAACGACTGCACTGATATCGAGAAAAAATTGTTACGTTGCTGTAAAATTGTATATCTACTTGCGACGGGCGTATTAAATTATTGTTAAGAACAAGTTACGAAATGTTGGTCTTAAATGAATTTTATTCAATATATGTAGCTACTTACAATCTACTCTACAATTACAAGTATATAGAGGAGTATAAGGTGGTTTCATGTTCAGCAGTAGGTAAGTTCCAAAGGTTAGGATATAGCGTAAGGCTGTGATAAGGTGTCCAAACGAAATATTGACGTTAAAAACCACAATTCAAAATCACAGAGTTCACTGTACCACTGAAATCTAGCTGCTTTTTATCCTATCCTATATCTACAATCTAAATCATGTGGAAAGTTACTACAATTTGTTAGTTTGTATCCTAAATAAAATTATACTAAGTATTGACAACCGTACAAAATTCGCTTTCGGCTTATAACTTAAAAGAGTCAGAAATCGACGCGTTTAGAATACATCCCCAAGGTAATCGGATAGCGGCTTTCCGCGGAAATTTTGCTCTCTATTTATAAATTGATGTCGAGTTTGCGAGTTTTCTGGTGACACGCTTCGACTTGCCTGTCCTCTATAGGAATAGTACCCCTAACTCTTAAGACCTTATTTTTTATATATTTTGGTACCTACCCGCATGTCTAATGGTCACGAATTCCGGTTTGTAAAACCAAACAAGTAAAACATAGGAAATGTTTTTGTACAACGTAATATTTCTTTCTTAGTAGTTTAGGACCTTTAAATAAAATATTTATGCCCCCAATCATTGTCAATTTACGAACCCACAACCGCTGTTATCACTAAACCCGTGTTTATGTTACCCTACAGACATAAGCAACATAATGAAACGAAGATTTCGTGGAAAATCAGCTCAAGCAGCCAACAAAACACGATTACGTTGACATAATAGTTAGAAAATATAAAGGAACATCAACATATAGGTACTTACGCAGATTGCTAAGCAACTTTGTTGAAAGCTTATTATATAGTCGGGTTTGACAAATTCACTTAGATTTTGTTCATGACGCTCGCTTCCGGCAAGTTCGCAACTCGGTTAGTCACACAGTTGAGTTTCGTAACTGACGTAAAGAAGATTGTAAACATGTCGGAAATAGGTTTTACCGAGATAGGCACGGTAATCTAATTGGGATCGACCCGCGGAACAAAGTCCCTAACTACAACGAACAACAATGGAGGTAATTTAAGTAGAAGCAATCATCCAGTATACACAATGCTGGCTGAGGGATAATTTATCAAAATATTTTAGGTTAGCATAGGTTTAGGTGCTTTTCGTTATCCTAATGAAATTGTGGAAGTTTGTGACAAGCAAATTTATGTTAAAATTACCGTATATTTTAATTGTATACGCTCCCTTCTGTGACTCTGGCACGTGTAGGTGTCCACACAAAGATTTTATCAAGGTTGAGAATCACCCCTTGCAAAGAGAAAGGCGTGTGAAGACAAGTAGGTGGGTTGAGAACAAACTAAAGGACTGCATAAGGAATGTATGGGGTGACCCAGTTGTGGTGAGAGAGCCCATGGGAGGGCGAAGGAGCACTCGACAACGTGGCGGCTGATGTGAAAGCTAACAGTCGCGCTATCGAGGATGCATTTGAACGGAAACCGGGAGCCTATGGTAAAATTTCACAAAGCTACATGACTGCACACACGGAACACTGCACAATGTTGATACAACGGATGTTTCTGACTTGATGCCACGTCGTTTTCCTCAAGAAGTAAATCCCACACGGAGTGTATTGATAACGTGATGCGAAACTCAATAACTTAGGAATTCCATTACTGATGACCACTCGTTTTCCATTTCCGGCATAGTTTTATTTTCGCGGAAACATAAAGCGGTTCTCTCGGTTGAATGCGGGAATCCATTTGTTTGGTATGTAAAGTGATGCTTCATATGGTATTCTTCTCAGCGGTAAACTTTGCAAATTTTAATACAATTTTATCCCTAACTAGCGCAGTCATAGTGGCACAAAATCACGCTCGTTGCCTGCCCATTGAAACGGGGTCCGGTTAAAGCGATCCTGATTGCGTATTATACACTACTACATAGCAAATTGTAACAATTTCCACTGAATGCATACATTTTAAATGTAAACTAAACCGTGTGGATTGGTCAGGCTAGGCTTTTGATTATTACCAATTTGTAGTGTTTTGGTAAGCGATATGCTTAATTCAGTTGTATTTAATATGGAATACATAAATCAAGAATCAGCAAACAGTAGGTAATCAACACGTAACGTATTCCAGATGCATTATAATACGAGTTACTACTGCTGGAAATGCAATTTGCCGTGTGATGCAAAAATCCAGAAATTGATAATTGGTTGATAGAGATTGACTTTTGACCCCACAAGTTTTTGTATAATGCACTGGAAGGTTTATGATAGTGCAGTTTTCAAAAGCCTTATTTTCTTATGTTTAACGTTACAGTAATTGCGTGTCGCTCCATCTTTAATAGTCCGGAGGTTCCAAGCGTCCAGCCTATAAAATAAAACGAGCGTGAAGGCGGAATCCGAAGCTTTTAACAAAAATACTATTTTTCGCTGGTCTCACTTTATACCAATTTACCACCGCCGTATTTCTGACGATAAAAATGTATAGTTTTCAAAGGTGCTTACGACTCGGGAGTTTACGCGGAGCCAGCCCGAATAAGTGGATTTGCGTCAGTCCCTTTTTCTGTCCTCTTACAAAAGCCTCCTTTATTAGATATTACTAAAATAAAATCTATCCCGTACCTTTGTTTTATTATACTACAATGCAATACAAAAAAGAAGGCCAACAGGTAGATATTGCTTTGTACCACATGGAGATTAGAATTTCATTACCCGAGATTAGATTCCATTATATTCTGCGGCTCTTGTGGCCTCTCTTCCATATCGTATATGTGGAGAACAGGGAAATGTAATAGCATAGTGCGTTCAATCTGTAGTTTACTTAGTGCTGTTTGTTTGTATTAAGTTTAGAACACACTTGGAGTTTGATCACCAAATTGAGAACCGACTAAACGCGTCATTAGCTAAATATTACTGACGGATCGATTCCAGGAATACACCGTGAATTTTACTCTGTTTAGATTATTTTGTACTAGCTGTTCGTTCGCGTGAAATTATTATAAAAAATATCACTTCCCTTTTTGAATCGGATTTTGTTACCGATTTCAATGGTTTTATTTTTTTGCACAGAACTATAATAAAATAAAAGTACCCTAAGTAAGACCTTATAACATCATCTGCCTGTAAAAGTCCCGTCGAAATCGGTCGAGCCGTTTCGGAGATTAGCCGGAACAAACCGATAGACAGACAGAGAGAAAGACAAACTTTTAAAAAGGTTTTTTTGATGCATTCAATAAAAAGTTGTAATTTTAAAATTACAAACAGACACTTCAATTTTATTTATTTGTATAGATAGTATACAGGGTGGGTAAAAAATCGTGTATCAAAAGAAACAGGGCGATAGTTGGGGTTATCGGGGTCATTTTTTGGTACTATTTTTTTCTTCAGTGAAGTTCTGAAGTTACAAATAATTTTTCGTGAGACTTAAAAGTTATTGAAAAAAGTGCGAAAACTTATAATTCATGGTACACACTGTCATAAAACCTGTTTTGTAGTGATGATACATTTCCTAGAAGCAACTAAACACCACAAATTGCCTATTTAGTAAAAATTTTGGTATTTTCTTAAAAAACACTCAAGTAGTCATAACTTTGAAAGATATCAAGTTAGCAGTCTGCCACAGAAATATGTTTTACTGCAAATAACCCCAACTATCGCTCTGTTTCGTTTGATGCACAATTTTTTATCCACCCTGTATAGGTAGTAGCAGTTGATGCCATTTCATCAATCTGAATTATCACAACAGTCACGAATCTCGGAGGTTTAGCAAGGTATCAGATGCAAAGCTGTTTCCGTTTACTCGAGTGGTAATTGCCACAACTAAATCTAATATCTAAATAGGGCTTATTCCCGAGTAGTTATCAGATCAGATACAATTTCATTATTAGGAAACCTGACGTTTTAATAAGTTTGATATGTTTTGCTTGAGATAAATATCTAATTACGAACCTGTTTATTTTTCCCCCAGATAAATTAGAGCTGAAATTAAGACTTCAAAGCTCAAGACTGCCTAATTCGCTTCCAATAAAACAATTAGGGGATTCAAAATGTTCTTGACATAATTCACGAATAAACACATTTCATAAAAGAAAATAAGGAAGACGTAGATGTTTTCCAACACGAATTTTTGTCCTTACACAAGCAAAATTAATTCTGATTCGTTAACTTCTTTCATATTACATCAAGCTGAATGTCGAATTTACCATTAATTTTCGAGTTCGGAGGAGTTTGGTGTCGACTTGATGAATAAAAGTTACAGAATAGGGGTCCCTGCGATCGATTTGCATGGCGGCTTTCAGGTCTTAGCCAGGGGATAAGACGGGATTCTGTGAAACTCCTCAGGGATCGAAGTAATCAGGAGTAAGTTTTCAAGATTCGCGATTGTATTTTTTTACCAGTTCAAGCTCAAGGAGCCCCTTAAAGTAAAACCAACACTGTTGAGTTTTTTTTATTGCGGCCATAAAATATTTTGTAAAAATGCCTAATGAAACTCGTGTCGTAAAAATCCCGAAAGCCGGGTTAAATTAAAATTCTGGAGAGAATAACATTTAGTTTTTAATTAGGTTAAGTATTTAAGTAATAAGTGAAGAGTTTATTTTATCCTTCCTTGATAAATCCGGAAGGTGGATAGCAAATAATTAAACAATACTTTAGGAGCAATTAACTTAATGATTTAAAAAAATACACAAGTTTCTTTTATTATTCACGTCTGTGAATACAATCCGAGAGACTTAATTGCGTAACAAGTACTTTTTTGTGTTGTTAAACGACAGCTTAAAGCTACAATATTAAGTTTTGGTGCAACCAGCTCAGAGAGTTCAAAAGGATTTAATCCAGCGCTCTGTTGTAGGCAAGTTTAAGAAACAAAATTAAGTTTTGGTCCCGTACAAGAGAATAAGGATCACAATTAATCTTTACGCTTTTATCTGGCAAACACCGTTTTATATACGAGGGTTGTAAAGCTAAAATTTGTAAACAGCGAATACGAGATAGTAGGTATGCGTAGAATTTCGCTTGTCTACCTAACAGCTAGTATACCAACTGGTGTATGTATAGCTTTTATGCGTACGTATGTACATTCGTCATCCCAACTATTTCAAAGCCTATTGCGGTACATCCGCTTTGCGTGAATTCGTTTCGTAGCGTAGCTCGTAGTGCCCATCAGTAGAGCTGTGGCCCCCACATTTCATTCACACTAATAATTGAGGGAGCAAGCCTCTCCGACTCACTGCGAAACTAACGAATAGATTCTGAAGAAACCTGAAGGAGGATATGTGTCTTACACAATTCTGAACTGCGTATGAACTGCGCAATAAGATTTTGTGAACCAAGTTTTCCGATAAATGGTGTACTAACTAATTATCTTTGTTTTCTTGATGTCAGCATCAATTAACAACAGAAAGGCTCGTGATGTCGAAAAAAAAATCATTAACCTTCCTTTTCGCTTTGCTGTGATCGGGTAATGTGCCAGTAAGTAAGGTTAGTGCTGGCTCCAGGGTGTGCCAGTTATACTTAACTAACTAAGTATACCTACTGCTTTACCAGTTAAATCTTAATCCATAAGTCAAGTCGTCTCTCGAGACACGGACGGAGAAGAGGCGGAGTTACATGATTTAGGTTGCAACACGACTTACTTTTTATTTACGAGCTACTTATGAACATTTAATGGCTGGTGGTGGAGGCGTTCAAAACCAAATGTAGGTTAGAGCGTTTTTATAAATTTAGAGACAGTAATGCTGAAAATCGGAAAAAGTACTACAAACATTACTTAGCTCGGACTTCGACTTAGCGTTATTCCTATCACGTACGAGCTTAGTCATCTATAAATATCTTAGCCTAAGACTTGGCCGAATTTCGACTATTTTCAATGTTAATGTCATAATTGCTAGGAATATTATCAATGACAGGTCATGAACGCCGTTTAAGTGTGTTGATCACGTTCATTTTCTTCTGTGAAATTCGCCCTAAAACAAAATATAGAGAAGCATTTTTATAAAAAACAATATCTTTTACCAATACATAGTAACGTACACGAGAAGAGTATTACGGTTGTTCCCTGGCTTACAAAAAGATAAGAAAAAACGGTGCGGTTTGACCCGTTAAATCCGTCTATAATACAGTTTCTTTGGGAACACAATCTTCTCGCAGTCATGCTCCTGACACGGTCCAGCAGCCCAATACTTCATAACATTCGTATTGTACTTGTGTTTCATATTCTCAATAGATGAAACTATCTATAAACAAGATCACAAAAGGAAAATAAATCGGAATCATTTTGTTAACAAATGAGGGTAAGCTGTGTTCCAATCTTATGTTTGGTCTGACATTCAGAATAGCAGCACTTTTTCTTTATTTTTTAACGGTATAATGTCATAGCGTGATGTTAAGTATCGTACCATATGTATTCAAGAACTTCAAATAGTTAAATCCTTTTATGTTAAACTAGCGGCTCGTCCCGGCTTTTCACGGGTGGACATTTATTTTTTAAACATTTTGGGATAAAATATAGCCTGTTACTCAGGGATAATGTAGGTTTCTAATGATGAAAAAAATTTTGAAATTGGCACAGTAGTTTTCGAGTTTATTCATTACAAACATACACACACAAAAAAAAAACTTTCCTCTTTATAATATTAGTAAGATAAGATAAAGCCACTAAAAATATCGGTATTTCTTGAAGTTCCTTTATATGTGCTTACAACCAATATAAATGGGTACGTCGGTAGGAAATTCAAATGAATTCAGACATGATTCAAGTTTTCACATTGAAGTACGTATGTTTCCAGTATTGAAGTACGCGCTTCCTTTAAAATAACTGCATAGTTCAAGCACCAGTAAGTAGTACCTATCGTAGTATTATATTATCTGTGCCTATATGTAGGTACATCTGCATGAATTTATATTCGCCCGCCAAAGAATAATAGAGAGTTATCGTTAATCTGTTTATCTCGCTTTCATACATCATGGTCACATGTTTGAACCATAGCCTTAAGGATCAGTTAAACTGGTATTGATAACAGGCCACTTACACCGGACACTGAGTTCAATAGCATTCATAACGAGGTGTCCGTGTCTGGGACTACTTCCACTATTTGTCCATACCGATTTTTCCGAACCTTAAATGAAAAGAGATCATCCGATTTGAAGGAAATGCTACGTCCAGACAATGTAGAAGGAAACGAGGTTATAAAATTTCCTGAAAATTTGCTATATCTATACTAATATTATAAAGAGGAAACCTTTGTATTTTTGTATTTTTGTATGTTTGTATTGAATAGGCTCAAAAACTACTGGACCGATTTCAAAATTTCTTTTACCATTACTTAGAGGGATTCTTCCGAATCCGTATAGGCTATATTTTATCCCGGAAAATAGATAGGATTTTTCGTGGTAGTGAAAATTGTGGAGTAAGGCGTCGAAAAAACTGCCGTACGTTAACGATTCTCGCGATCGCTGCCTAAATGGTTAGAGATGTATGGTTGACTTCTATAGAAAAGTTGTAGAACTCAATAATGCCTACAAAAAAGTCCGCGATAGTATAAACCAAACATTTATATTTTAGCCATTATAACCACTTTTCCATAGAATAAAAGTAATTAAAATTATTAGCCTATGTTTATTGATCATATTATCGTCAAATACTAATCCTTATCCAAATAAACTACATATACATTACTTTTTATTTTATTCCAATCGGACAATCCATTCATAGAAAAACAAATGGGGGGGGGGGGAATTAGGGGAAAACAAATGTGCACCCGTGCGAAGCCGGGACGGGCCGCTAGTTTATTTATAAAACTACAAGAAAACGCCACATTCATTCAGGTACACACGGCGAAACATCAAGCTATACATTTCCAGTATAAGATGGCCTCGCTCTGTATAGATTTCCCGTACAATGAGAGATCTGCCTAAACTAGTTTTGTATAGTTCGATTAGTCGCCGTGCGTACGCTCGTCATCGTCTTAGCGGTAAGTTTACCACTAATACCTATTAAATCATTCAGTCACTTCTCAGCTGAGGTGAATTAATATTAGGTATCCTAGATAAAGATATGCCGAATAGATGCCTATTGAGCACACCAAGATACCTAATATTAGCATGATTCATTGAAACAATGATTTATTCATCATCCAGGCCAGCCCTCCGTTGCACTACGTTTGTGATAAAGCATTTGTTCATGATAGAGAGATAAGTTCCCGTGTAAATATGACGTAACGAGTTTTAAAAAAACTGTCTCCTTGGTCACAAAACTGGCATTCTATCAGCGACTAGCACTTTGCCCGCGACTTCGTCCGCGTGGATTTTCCATACAAACAAAATTCCCCCTTTTCACCCCCTTAAAGGTTAAATTTCCAAAAACCCCTTCTTAGTACTCCCCTACATTATAATAGGAAGCCGTGTATAAAATTTCAAATTCCTAGCCCCAGTAGTTTCGGCTGTACGTTGATATGTCAGTCAGTCAGTTCTCCTTTTATATATATAGATGACGACGACATGAAAGTATGAAATTGACATAATCTATCGAAAAGTTTACGTCAATTTCAAATCAAATTCGTTATAGTACAGTATGACCACTTTAGGTGTGCAGTTCAAGATGGCGCTGGTTGTCAGGAAAAAATGCATCGATATATCAAACTTGTTTATTTTAGTTCTGTGTTTTCCCGCCTGCACAAATAAGTTGGCAGAAGTGTAATGCGAAACACTTTGTCAGTTGACTAGGCCCTCAGATCGGCCAGGTGGGCCAGAGAATGACGCTCTACAAAGCAAACATGTCCCTAAAACCCTATGAACAATATTAAGGACGCTTACTGGAGTCATATTTAGATTCTGAACCTACCAATTCAATGAGATTTGGATGGACTAGGGTCACTTTGGAACTAATCTGGATCAAATTACTATTAAATCGACGTTCGAACGAATAAACCTGGAATCAATTTGAAATGTTGAGAATAATATGTAAACAGAATTAACATTAATATCTCATGTGATTGTAATAACACGACACCCACGCTTGTCAAACCAAAACAAATTCTTGCTCCAGAAATAGGTCCTGTGCGAAGCTGTGATGGCACGCAATAATTACTCCTTTGGTTATGTACCTACGCATTCAGTAAGTAGGAAGATCACTAGTTTTATTCTCTAGGCATAGGCATTGTGGCCCTGAGGTCCTGGGTTCGATTCCCAGATAAGGCAAAGTGTTATTGGGGTTTATCAAGAAAAAAATAGCCACGGAGTTTGCATCTGTGGCCGGTTGATGGCAATTGCTTCGGCTCCTATTACATGGGACTTTTAGATAACTGGCGAATGGGTACCCCTGCCTAACCCTTCGCAGAGAACAGGCGAGATGTAATGTTTAATAAACCTATTTGACTTGATTTATTTCAATATTTGGAACCATTAATAGTGTAATTTACCCATTAAGCTTTTCAGGCCTTGATGTTGAATTGATTACTCTTCAGTGGGTTTTCAGTTAATTTTGTAGGTAAATGCAGAAACGTGAAGAAAAAAACAATAAATATCCAGAAAATCCATGGCTTAAGGAACATTTCGACGAAGTAGGTAATCAAGTAAGCTGAGACATTTTCCGGGAAATTATTGAATTCAACTTAAGTTGGTATTGCGTTTCTACGAAAAGATTATGTGTGAAGACAATATCAAAACAATATTTGAATTAAATTAACCTTAGGTACTTATGGCAAGTGCCAAATAAACATAATTATTTTCTTTCTTTCTTAGCCTGCATGATAAGTATAGAAAGGCCAAGCTAGGCTGGAGAAAAAGTAGTATACCTATGCTATATTATTTAAGAAATACGTTAAAAGTAAACAAATACTTAAATGTATGGTTAATTAAACCTACAAAGCATATCAAATAAGTTTAAAACCAACACACGTAATGAAAACAGTTCTTTTATATGCTCTTTGCATATCGTGATGAATGTTACTTCATTAAATATCAACCCCAAAAGCTGTGCAAATAAGTACACATGAATTATTTTTCCCCGCGAATCTGAATTACACCCCAAAACTGTTTCACACCGCCATCTACATTCAGCTTTTAGAGTTAGTATATCAACGCCATCTATTAGCCGCGTAGTGAAACACGACATTAGTCGCCCGAACACTGAAACTGAAAACGTAGCTCCACGCGAAGCCACTAGTTTCCCTATCAACGGAGTAGCATACATTTTAGTTCACACGATTGTCAAAAGAGTGCCTTCTAAGTATTTTTGACATGCTAAATGTACTATATTTTCATGAAATCCTAATATTCAGACGCCTAAATACGTGTTAATTATCATTATGTTATTTTTTCACAAATATTTAGGAAATACGTATCGAAATAATGATATCGATGGTAAGAACAAATAGACGCATTTTCATTCCTTTCTATTACTTGAAAACTAATTGTGGTTGTGACGTGCAAAAGATTAATGATACGACTGAGTAATTACCTCTGGTTCAAACTAGGAATCATGCCATAATAAAAATGCTATCGATCGGTTGTCCTTGTTTGACGTTCACCTGACTCAAACTCCATTCGGGGTGGCGCCACTGGCAACACACAAAAAATAAATACGTTTTGTTTTCTACGCAAAACCGACGTTACATAATAGATACGTATTTTCATTAGATCCTAGGAAAAACTCTACCTACACATAAAAGTATAAGGTGGTTGTAGGTATTTCTAAAACAGTTTCTGAACTCTCCCTAATTCATTACTGGATCCTCCCGCATCGAGGGTGCGTTCAAAAACTTAAATACTAACCCATCGTACAACAAAATTGCAGAACACAATTATCAAAACCCTTGGTTTGGTTGAAAGATATTCCCTTGACTATGGTACTGAGCAAGGTATTGCAAATTGATAACCATTGCCGTGACTGAGTAACAAATGGACTAAAATTCCAGACTATCCCTAGGGAGCCATTCATCGAATCAGAGTAAAATGTCAGTCGGTTCGACTTTTAAACCCCCTAAACACCGATCTTGGTAAGTGATACAAAATTGAGGCTTCTTTTATACAGGGTGTTTGGTAGATGGGTGCAAAGCCTGAAGAGGGTGATATCTTAGACCATTTAGAACTTATTAAGCTAAACTTGTCTTAGACGAAGTCTGTTCCTTGTATTTTTTTTTGAAACTCTTAGGTTTTTAACAATAATATCGTGAGAGAACATTTAAATAATTGTTTCCCAGAGAGCTGGATTGGCAGCGACGGGGCCATCCCTTGGCCACCTCGATCACCCGATTTAACTCCTGTGGATTTTTTCGTTTGGGGACGGGCCAAGGAGCTCGTCTACACGCACGTTGAAATTTCAACTAGAGAAGAATTAATAGAAAGAATCAAACGGCTTTTTAAGTCATGAAGCAGGAGATGAGATTAAAAATCACGACTACAGAAGTGAGAAGACGGGCCCGCGCTTGTATAACAAACCGCGGTCAACATTTTGAACATCTATATCTATACATATAATAAGACAGTAAAAAAACTGTGTCTGTACATTGATTATATTTAAAAAAAAAAAATTGAGGGGCGTTTAGAAATAGTAATAGAGCACGAATCCAAAAAAAAAATTCTGTCTGTTTGTCTGTTTATCTGTTTGTCTGTTTGTCTGTTTGTCTGTTTGTCTGTTTGTCTGTTTGTTTGTACACGCTAATCTTCGGAACTACTGGACGGATTTGAAAGATTTTTTTTTTGTTGTATAGGTATTAAGTCTGGGCAACATATAGGCTATAATTTATCTTGGAAACTTGAACACCTGATGCAGAACCGCAATAGAATAGCTAAACTATAAGAGATACAAAAATGGTACCATAGCAAAAATTGTTCCACGTGATGAGCATTTTCTGCTGAGAGAATAAATTTGAAGATCTGGAACACCTGATGTGGAACTCCAAGAGTCCAGCTACACTATAACATATATAGGAATGACGTCTCAGCAAAAATTGTTCCACGTGATGAGCATTTTCTGCTGAGAGAATAAATTTGAAGATCTGGAACACCTGATGTGGAACTCCAAGAGTCCAGCTACACTATAACATATATAGGAATGACGTCTCAGCAAACATTGTTCAATCTGATGAGCACTCTCTGTTGACTTATAAAATCGAAGATCTGGAACACCTGTTGTGGAACTCCAAGAGCCCAGCTACACCATAACACATATAGGAATGACGTCTTAGCAAACATTGTTCAATCTGATGAGCACTCTCTGTTGATTTATAAAAATAGAAGTTTTGGAACACCTATTGTGGAACTCCAAGAGCCCAGCTACACCATAACACATATAGGAATGAAGTCTTAGCAAAAATTGTTCAATCTGATGAGCACTCTCTGTTGACTTATAAAAATCGAAGATCTGGAACACCTGTTGTGGAACTCCAAGAGCCCAGCTACACCATAACACATATAGGAATGACGTCTTAGCAAAAGTTGTTCGGTCTGATGGGCATTTCCTGTTGACTTATAAAAATCGAAGATCAGAAACATCTGGAAATCAAAGCTATCACTAATTTCACTGTATAATTATAAAATAACATAAGCTGGGAGTACCTCCACGCGGTGAAGGCGGTAACAGTTTAGGACTGATATTCGATGACGACGGTATATCATTGAAAATTTGACTCTACTGGACAAAACTCCTATTTTTTTTTTTTTTTATCGAATAAATATGCCTTCGGGCTTATGTTATTTGAGTGTTTTAGACTTTTTCCACTTATCTTCGTGACACGGTAGCCTACCCGGTAACGCAGGGGAGCAGTCACTTAGATTTTAATTGATCAGGTATCTTCACAATAAAACTATAACCATGCCTAGAAAGAGGTCAAATCTTTCCCAATGTTCCAAAGGAGCTAAAAGATTGAGGATCATAAGATCCCAAGAATCTACCGAAGAACGTCAGGAGAGACTTAATGCTGTTCGAGAACATCCGGCTGCAACTCGCTCCGTGGAAACCTCTTCCTCTCTTCTCTTCTCTTCCTCTTGGATAACGAAGCACGCCTGCGTTCTCAGCGTTTTTACGCATCTACATCCAGGTCTCTAGAGAACTGTGAAGAATATGATGCACGACTGACCGCTGATCGTGAACGTCATGCATTGTCTCGCGAATCGGAGACGTTCACGGATAGAGAATTACGCTTGAGTTCCAAGCGTATCTACGCATCGACTTCTAGGTCTCTAGAGACAAGTGGGGAACGTGATGCGCGACTGACCGCTGATCGTGAACGTCACGCATAGTCTCGCGACTCGGAGACGTTCACGGATAGAGAATTACGCTTGAGTTCCAAGTATCTACGCATCGACTTCTGACTTACAAAAATGAAAGATATGGAACGTCTCGAATCGTCTCGCGCATCCCGTTGTTTTCCCGTCCCCGGGCTCTTAGAATTCGACATCAGACGTTTCAGATCTTCGATTTTGACGACCCCGTTATCGCTGGCATAAGCAACAGGATCCGCGTACGAAGTCGCGGGCAGAAGCTAGTGAACAATAAGTTATTTTAACAAAAATGTTGCATTATTTTGATCTGTTTAAAATTTAAATATTCGACCTCAATTTGCTTTGTACATTCTAATTCCAAGAGTTGATGAGACATCTGCGTAAATAGTACCTCAAAAGAAAGGGCAATAACCAATCATGTTTTTAAAAAGGTTTGAACAACTGAGGCTATTTTTCTTATTTTTTTATTATGCCGCAAACAAAACATTTCCTTGATTTTTAAAAGTTTCTTAAACTTGAATATGGCGTAGAATGTTTCTCTGATGACACAGATGCTTGGGAATTATTTTGTTTGAGTAAACACACATTACATAAATAAAAAATAATAACATAACAGCTTTTACTGGACACTATTAACAATTAATTGAAAAAAAATGGATATTATTGTAAACCTAAGAGTTTCAAAAAAAAAATACAAGGAACAGACTTCGTCTAAGACAAGTTTAGCTTAATAAGTTCTAAATGGTCTAAGATATCACTCCCTTCAGGCTTTGCACCCATCTACCAAACACCCTGTATAATAAAATTTCAAATTCAGTTGCTTTATTATAGATTAGTTGTTGCCCACGACCTTCGTTCGTTTGAAATTATTGTAAAAAAATATTTTTAATCGGATTTTGTTACTAATGTCAAGGGTTTAAATTTTTTGGCATGGAACCCAAATTTACAGAAACTAATTTTTTCTAATGCAAGTAGTTACTTTACTCCTTATAACATCAGCTATGTGCCAACAAAAGTCTCGTCAAAATCGGCCCTACCGTTTCGGAGATTAGCCGGAACAGACAAAAAGAAAATGTGTTTTTGTTAAAAGTACCGTATATACTTTCATACGCATTCAGTAAAAAGCTGTTATTTAGATATTACAAACAGACACTTCAATATTATTTATTTGTATAGATAAGAGCTATACCGTTTCTTGTTCAGTAGACTAACTAGTACGTGAAAGACTGAAATTATTCTACGAGCACGTACTCCCGGAATAAAGCAGAAGGTACAGCTTTCTTCTAACTTAGGTCACGGTATATTAGAGTGCTAAATGACCCCCCAACCCTGTGCAGTATTTAAGGTGTTACAATTTAAAAGACAAACAACCTATCCATTCGATGAATATTTATAAGAATCGTCTTGTAGTAGTCCAGTCGCATATCAATTATAAGACCAGAGATAATGCTATTGAACCGCTACTCCAAATAGAACTAAACATTGTTTTGTCTTCGCACGGCCAACCGAACACAATTTACAATATGTTTTCAAAACATGTAACTGATCCGAGATTGTTGCAGACTTGTATCATACAACAGGTAGATTACTATAGTCGGGAACATTCAACATTGGAGAATAAAAATGGATCAATATATAACATGTAACAGAAAGGGTATAGTCATATGAAAGGATATGCTGCAGACCATCAAACTGAACAACTTCCTCCTTGGGTCCAATATCGTAAATGCGAACAAATTATCAGCTGTCCCATACATTTGGGTCGAGTAGGTGTTCAAGTTTATTATGGGACAGCTGATAATTTTTTCGCTTTTACGATATTGGACCCATGGAGGAAGTTGTTCAGTTTGATGGTCTGTAGCATATCCTTTCATATGACCATACCCTTTCTGTTGTTCCTTTCTGTTGTATATTGTACTGGGTTCACATAGGTTCACCTGTCGAATAATAACTTGACTAAATCTAGGTATATCCGTGAGAGACTGGTATGAACTGCACTTGGCCACTTAGTCATTCAAATTCTCGGTCCTTCTACTTGATGAGGAACAACACCAGGATAGTTTAGCCAGTCGTATCTTAGTGGATATTTGACACTTGTCAAGAGAAGCTATCAGTAAAAGATATGGGGAAATCTATGGGAAAGACCGAAGACAGGCTCCTAGATAAACATAGGCACTCGAAACATTATATCATGCCTGTGTTACCTCGAAGGTTAGGCCCAGGTGTACCTTAGAACACCCACATAATCGCCTATTAGTACTGGTTTCGCTAGCTAGACGAACATACAACATACACACTACACAGTCTGGTAAAGTTGTGAAATAGTATGTTCATGGATATTTAAATATTTATTTCAATGAAAAATTACATTCCCTGTACGCAGCACTCCATTAATGTAAATAATACGGCTAAAATCAAAAATCAAACAATGGCTGATGAAATACTCTAACGAACGACGCGTGAAGTCAGCTGTTCACTTCCTGCCAAGCTACAGTGTTCATCGAACTCGTCGTCGCGCTTGCCGTTCGCTACGTGGGTTTTGTCACGGTAACGATACATTGTGTATGAGGAAATCAAACAAATCAAATTTATTGGATTCCCATAACATTCCTGAAATAATTTCTTGTACCGGTCATCTTAGTATGATATACTGAATTCACCCCATCAGTTTGTGGAGGGCTGTCCCTTTCACCCTGTATAATAAATGGGATGCGCTAGTTACTTATCATTTCAACCGAAAGACGTCCACAGCTGGACATAGGCCTCCCCCAAGTGTCGCCACATTGACCGGTCCCGTGCGTCTCGCATCCAGCGGATCCCCGCAACCTTCACCAGGTCATCGGTCCACTACTACTCCGTTACTTTTCTACGGCAACTTAATTTTGATCTTAAAATAGAAAACCAATTTCATGTCTTAGGCTGTGAGAAAAATCATTTTGAGTAAATCTTTGTGTATAAGAAACAAACAAATATTGGGCACGTTTCAAGATCTAAAGGAGATTAACTAGCTCCTCTGGGTACCTACCTACCTCTATCAGATTAGCCGGCATTACGCTGGCTACCTTTATACTAATAATAATGTAGAGGTAAAGTGTTTAAGTACGTATGTCTGTAAGTTTGGTTGTGGGGGAACTACAGATCCGATTCCGAAAATTCTTTAACTAATGGGAAGCTACATTATTCCCGAGTATCAAAGCGTATATTTAAAACGTTCCCGTGAGGTAATTTCCGACCATAACAGGAGCGACGCCGCAGACAAAAGCTAGGTAGGTATAAATTGGCAAATAGGCTACCGGGCTTTCAAATCACATGTGCGGTTTGGCAGCTGGAATAAGCCATTCCGTTCAAAATTGAGCTGGGCACTTGTCGGTATAGTCATTTCCACCAAACAACATCTAATGCATTGAGCTGCCTAGAGGTATCTACGCTGCCAAAAAAACTTAACTCAAAGTAACGCCTGTATTTCCCGAAGAAGCAAACAGAGATATAACCGAGTACTAACTG
This sequence comes from Noctua pronuba, assembly GCA_905220335.1. Taxonomy (NCBI): domain Eukaryota; kingdom Metazoa; phylum Arthropoda; class Insecta; order Lepidoptera; family Noctuidae; genus Noctua; species Noctua pronuba. The sequence continues at coordinate 9,663,975 of LR999903.1, read as the reverse complement.
GGTTGTAGAGGTCAGATATGCAATCGCTCAATGTAAAATACTGGTAAAATAAAAAAAAAATAAAAAAATAAAAAAAAATATATATACTATTCCAGCTACATCCGGTTAGACTGGAAGCCGACCCCAACATAGTTGGGAAAAGGCTAGGCAGATGATTTTAACACACCCATATTTATAAAATAAATAAATATTTTTTTTTTGTTATTTAGTTATTTTGAATTTATATTTAAAAGGAGACCAGCCTGTTGGCATTATATAGGCGAAAGCACAGGCTCCGTGCTGCCGATAAGATAATCTTGAAAGGAAAATCCTTTTTACTAACAAATAGGAACATTTAAAGACCCTGACATAGTATGGAGATGGCACTGAAAATGCGTGCGGACTAGGTTTCGCACCAGAAATCCTTCTATGTCAGTAGGTGAAGGTAAAACTCCCGCTCTACATACATGAATACACTGAAAACTAAAAGAAAATAAGCTGCAGATGTAATAAGAGAAAAATATATTGTTTTCTGAAGAAGATAAAAATATGGATATACATACGGGGTGTAAACAGACCCTTCACCAAGCCGTCAACCAAGCATTCTGTACATCAAACTAAGTAACTTTACGCAAAAATTTTTGCTGGGAAACGAAATTTTTTTTTGGGGTCAAAAATCACATTTTACGGTAAAACTCAATATAATGCGCTCAAAACTTATTGCTGATGGATGCTTTGAATAGTAAACGGACCATGGAGGTAATTGGAGTAAAGTTAGAACCTTAAAAAACAGTATTTAAAAAAAAACTTGTGAAAAAATTGGAACTTTGACCCCCAATATCTCCGTAACTAGAAGGTTCCCAGGTATGGTCCAGAACAAAAAAATGATCACAATGACGAGGAGAACAAGTGCCTTTCGGCTTCGTTAAGGGTCTTTTTACACCCTTTATGTATACTGTGGAAGTTTCTACCAAGACAGGTAACAAGACCCTTAACGAAGCCGAAAGGCACTTGTTCTCCCCGTCATTGCGATATTTTTTTTTGTTCTAGACCATACTCATACCCTAGGGGGTCCTATTGGGGGTCAAAGTTCCAACTCTTTCACAAGTTTTTTTTTAATGCATGTTTTTAACGTAAGATTTTTACTTTAACCACCTCAACGACCCCCGTACCATTAAATCCATCCATCAGTACAATGTTTTGAGTGCGTTACATTGAGTCCTACCGTAAAACGTGATTTTTCACCCCAAAAAAGTCATTTCCCAATAATTTTTGCGTAAACTTACTTTGTTTGATGTACATAATCCTTGGTTGTCAGTTTCGTGAAGTGCCCGTTTGCACCCTGTATTTTTGATGAAAAGAAAATATCTTCTCGAGTGCTAATATCATTTAATTGGAACTCATCATTAACTTCGTCATCTGTCAGCTGCTGGACATGAGGGCCTAAACAAGTGGTAATCGTATGGTACGAGTATCATACAGTCGTCATCTTACTTCTATTAAAAAATGCGAAAATTTGGATGAATTGATGTTTGTTACTCAATCACGCCAGAACGGCTGAACGGATCTGGATGAAATTTGGCACAGAGATAGATTATAGTTTGGAATAGCACACAAATTCCGACGGTACTAAGGCACAATTTACGAATGTTCAGTAGCAGCCCAGAGTTTGAAAGTTGGCAATATCGCTCCTCTTTTTCACACCAAAAATTTCACACGAACGAAGTCGTGGACCACAGCTAGTAGTTTCGTTTTTCCTTGGCCTACCATAACGTCTTAGAGCAGTATCGTTTTAATCTTAATCCAGAGTAGAAAAGAGATGGCGCTAGACGTCCTCTATAGCTCCGTCTCTTTTCCACACTGGAGTGATATTAAAACAATAATAATTTAAGATGTCATGGTAACCCCCAGGATTGACATACTCTTTTCGGTAGCTTGTGTCAATGCAAATATTTTGTGACTTTCACTGAATCTCACATTATCAGGCCCTCGAGCCTCCCTCAAGCATCGCCACTGACATCGAACCAGCGGTCCCAACATTCGCATTTGGTTAATTAATATTATTTTGACCTTTGTCATTACGACCTCTAGAGAAGGACCTTCGTCTACTGCATTGATATTTGGTAAAGGTTTTCGAATGAGATTTGATGATAAAAGCTGTTTGAAAATCAATGAGGTTTAGCAATACGATGTTGGCTTCTCTACGCAGCCGCTTTAGCGCTTTAGTACCTTGCGCTATATTTAATTCAATGAAATCATAGTACATGTGTTTCACCTCGAAACTTAGGTATATGACTGTAAAAGTTAGATTTATTTCTTTAAAAAATCAAATTATATTGACATTGGGTACCTTCCGAAAAAGAAGAGCTTCTGTTTTTTAAGAGAGAAAGCTGACAAAAGCACGTCATAGCAAAAAATAATACCCAGTTAATTATTTAAAACCTAACGATCAAAGTAATGGAATTCAACTTATAAAAAACCATCAATTCTAATTTACAGACTTAGTTACCAGAAAAAATTAAAATTAAAACTAGTACCAACCAGAACATATTAAAAAACAAACTAACAAACAGTGCTTTGGCAATTTAACCATAGAAACCAACAAAACTTATAAACAAAAAATCATTTGACCAAATCCCACAGTGTCACAAGAGCGTAGGCTAACAAAAATCATCGCATACCGCTGAACATAATCCGCTGAAGCCGCTTTAAGCCCGCTGCAGGGGCGCGAATGCGACAACAGCGCCGCTGAACCCAGTCCAGTTTCAGGCGTAAACCGCGACGCTACTGTGAAACTGCGCTGAAAGGCACATTGTGTATAAAACCAACCGCGTGATGGAAATAGACAGTGCTGTTGTTTTTCATATCTAGTGTAATAAACACACGGTAAGTTTTTTATTGATTTTTCAGTGTAATTTCGAAATATAATTAAATGGAGCCTCCCTGGAGGATGAAATCCAAAATTAATTCTGTCAATGCCTGATTATTTTATCCTTCCATGTTTTAATAATGATTCAAAACTAAACAACGCTGGAATTTTATCAATGAAATTAAAAATAAATAGGTTCACATTTCTTTATCAGCGTAAATTAAAATATTTGCGTCCGAAATCGTCCATTTTAGGTTAGACTCGCAATACGACTTATCGGGTTTCCTGTGCTCATAATATTTACACAGAAATTGTAATGCAGAGACGTAAAATGAGTTGATGTTGGTGACAAGTGACACAGTTACCGAGGGGTAACATTATACAGGTACAAACAGCCCCCAACCACTACCCTATTCAACGACCCTAAGTCTCAGAATCCCTCCCTGGTAAACATGATTTCTGGCTATTCATACTTTTGCTCACTGAAAAGGGAGCAGTATACAGTGAATACATGGTATCTATCGACATACCCACAGTATATAATACTTTTTATACGTGTATGTACCAAGTTACATGCGACAATACACACATTAAAAACGTACTTATTACTTATAGTTATTACAGAGAACAAACCTACGCGGTAACCATAAATCGATATATTTTCTACCTACTGAAAATATACAGTACGTTATGTGACCTTTCTTGAGAAAAAGGGACCGATTCTGTATAGGTACTTATGTACTAGGTACGTACTACCCATAGATAACTACAGCTGTAGTAGAGTTAAGGATATAAAGCTTCCATGTTTTATATTTAACTGGCTCTACGCCTTCCTCGCCCGCGTGGAGCTCAGTAATTGACCTACCGGATCGTACTGCCGAGATAAGACGTATCCTATTTACAAATCCGTTCTATAGTTTTTGCGTGAAAGAGTAACAAACATCCGTCTATCCATCCATCCATCCTTACTAATTTTCGCAATTATAATATTTAGTAACATAACATACCATTTCGCCAGTTATGTTTAAGTCCCACGTAATAGGGGGCGAGTCTATTGCCATCAACCGGGCACAAAGCCAGACCCCGTAGCTGCTAGTGAGAAATTCCTTATGGAAAACCCCAATTACACTTTGCCCGAACCGGGAATCGAACACAGGACCTCATGCTCAACAGTCGCGGTTGCAATTACTAGACCTACGAGGCAGTACGAGGCCAATATTTAGTAGTAAGAGATAAAAGATTTGTTTCATTATTTAACGAAATTAACAGATAATTTTGTTTTCTAATGGTGCCCAAGATAAAGACTGTGCCTAGTTTGAGACCAACGTTACTTCTACTTTAGAACCTTAATGCTGGAATAAATGATTTTGACTTTACTTTATGTAGATCATTAACAATTTAATAAACGATTTTCGAATGACTTTGAAGCATTTCGGTTATTTTGCTGATTAAAATTAGTAAAATTTACGCAAGAGGAAAATTCAAAAATATAGCAATCGTCATCCAATGGAGACGAATGGATGGATGTGGATTATACATAATGATTAGTTGAAATATGTTTATTTTATAGAGCTCTACTACCAATCAAAATTTAAGCACACAAAACACAATCTTGACTGAAGGCTGCATCGTATCAAAGTTACTGTAACTAAAACTGGTTTACACATAATCATTAATTGATTATTTTTGAAGTTGGGTGTTCCTTTTTTCAAACTGAGATAGAACGTAACGATATTTTAGAAGACAAGAGATTCCATGAATAACACATAAGTCCTATGGAGGCGAAACCTTTTTTGTGTAAAAAGAATAAATACATAAATAAGCCCGGACCTATCAATAAAACATGCTATTGCCAAAGAAAGCTTTACGAAAACACACGTGTACTTCTGTTGTTTAGTACCATAATAGGTTTATCGTCATCTGTGTTACCGTGACGTAAATCCGAACGTCATTATCGCGTAGACGAGCTGCCGCTTACGGCATTTGCTAGCTTTATTAAAGCACTTACAGACTCCATTAAAGCTCCTTCGATCTTAGGCTAGCATCGAAGCTACGTTGTTATATAACAAAGTTAAAATAAAGTGATTTTTTAATGAATGACATTACTTCACGCCTGTATTTTTGAGGTGTTTGGTATGGTAGGCCGCAGGTCAGTGGTTACAAAACCAGTATAACGCCTCTTATACTATAGGTACTATTAAATGAGCAATATTTGTATGTACTATTAGATGTATGTACTATATGTATGTATTGTAGCAATATTTGTAATCACGTTCTCGAAAACGGCTCAAACGATTCCGATTAAACTTGCAATGTTGAGGCTTACCCTCAACATTGCAATTTACATCGAAAATCGATCTAGCTAGGTCTCATATTTGGGAAAATTCGTTTACTTTATTTTCACCCGAGCAGAGCTCGGCCGCCCAGGTACTTCTATTGAAACTACATACTGCAATAGGCCAGTTAAAATATTACCATTGACTTTCAGCTTAGAATACCCGGTCAATACCCACATTCCGCCAGTTAGAGTCTCATACAAAAGGGGGTAAGACTATAACCATCAAGCGGGCACAAATCTGACTTCTGGGTGCTACTGAGGAAGTCCTAATTTACCCATATTCAGTTGGTCCCGATTTTAGTAAATCTTTTACAGTTGTGGATAGTCAGAAGCCGGAAGTCTGACCACCAGTCTTACCAAGGCGTATTTATTGTGTTACCCAATAACTGGGCTTGAGAGGTGGAATGCCCGTCAGACTCCCTCAACCCAGTCGCTCCAAGTAAAATACTGGTATCCAGCTGCATCCATTTGTGGACTGGAAGCCGACCCAAACATAGTTGGGAAAAGCAAAAAGGTTATGTTGTCAGATGATGTGTAGTTACGACGGTAAAACTGGTAGAAAGTCGTTTGAAACTGTTAAAGTTAGGTAAGTATCTCTCTTTTTGGTAGCTTTATTCCACTTCACACAGGTTCTCGACTCGACAACTCAATTCAGAAGTTGAGTTTCAACACCTTTTTTTGTATAAATTACGTTGTGAAGTTGAAAAGTTGCCGATATGAGATAGAAGTTTTTCGTAATATTTGAAAAACGTATTTGCAAGTCAGATGAGAGATTTTCTTTTTGAAGTTTCTGTACTTGCGGTTAATTTCTTGTTCATTCGATACCCGAATACATCCCTTTTTTTTTTCGGGATGGGAAATCATCAAATAACTCCTCCCGCTCTGGGTGAAGTGGGAGGGAGTTTCAGACTTTTACTGACTAAAACCCATCCATGTTCTTTCTTTGCCCTTTGTGTTCCAGGGCCGCGGTATCTCTTTCGAACAGTCCCACAGCAACACTTATCCCTCAAATAGTTCCTTTGTTCTAGTATCCTAGTTCTCGATTTAGCTCTGATGCGCTAACATAAATATCGCCTGTATAAACTGATTTAACCCAGTCCGGACTGAGTTTTGAGCTTGACCACCACATAAAATTTCGTCCGTTGTTATTTCTTCTAATAAAGTTTTGTTAATGGCCTCCAAAAATATAGGCACTCCATAGACTTTGGTCTTTATATCTTCTTTTGAAGAAACAAAAACTTTATTTTTCTTACAACCTTTTCATTAAAACCATTTCAGTTATAATTTTGACCTTTTAGAAAGCCGTCTTAACCATTGCGTTAAATTATAATAAACAAAGACCACGCATCAGAGGGTGAAACCAAAGTCAAACGTATATTGAACTCTTCTGATAAAAAAAATGTTATGTACCATAATCCCTTGTGGCTATATAATGTACACTCAGTATTAACCTTGTAAGGACATTGAAAATAACAGTCATAATATAAAAATACTTATTTAAACAACAAAGCAAGAAATACTGTTCACTGAAGGTTATTAGCTACCCGCATCGGGTCACGTTTCAGATTACGGCACAGTACCTCCCACAGAGTAGTGAGAACATTATCTTAACATCCAGGGTGGAAGGGAAACTGACGCACAAACGGTTACCACGAATTCACCACTATTACGGTGCATTATTCACGGTTACCCCCTCCCCCCGAAACATAAAAACTTTTCATTGTTAATTAGAAAAAAAACTGTTCCATACATTTTGACCAAGAAGGTATAGTACTTTTGTAGGAAACAGCTATTTTTTTTCCTTGGCCTTTATTGCTTCACTGCTGCAAAGGCCTCCCCCATAGCCTTCCACTGTTCTTTTTTTTTTAGTACTGGTTAGAAATTTGTATATGGTGAAGGGGGGTCGTAATGATGTACTGAATACGTGGTAGCCGTTTGTACGCCGCTGTTCCTTCCACCATGTAAAAATCACGTGTCGCTATGTTCGTACACGCAAATCTCCGAAACTACCCAACCGATTTACAATGAAATTTTGTGAATGTGTATGTAGTGAATTGTGTATAAGATCCGATAGGTGGCGCCGTATGAAACAGGGGCGGGTCGCTAGTAGACGTACTTACCCCAATACTTTCAGTGATAGATTAATTTCTCATTATCAGCCACGGAAGCTTGAGCCCGGTTCCTGGCAATAGGGCTGCCCACTATTACATGGGGCATAACAAATCTGGCGAAACTTTGGCCCACTTTGGTGTACTTCTCCATAAGCCTTCGGGTTATATTACCTACTAGCTTGATCCCACTTTTTTGACCTCGTGGAGTTCTGTGTGTTAATCCAGTTTACATAATATCTGTGTGCCTTTTATCCAAATCCGTTCAGTAGTTGTTGTGTGAAAGAGTAACAAACATCCTCACAAACTTTTGCATTTATAATGTTACTAGCTTTTGCCCGCGGCTTCGCTCATTTTCATTTAGAATTTGACTATCAAGTCGGGTTGTACCCTGCTTGTAATAATATAATTCAATCATGATTCGAAATACACGTGGCGCCATCTATTATCATAAGAACGCTGTTGTTGGTTTCCTCGGGAACAGTACTATTTTTCGGGATGAAGGTCCGTTTCTGTCCACCTGAGAACGTATACGCAAAATTTCAGGATGATCGGTTCAGTGGTTTAGGCGTGAAGAGGTAACAAACAAACAAACTTACTTTCGCATTTGTAATATTAGTAAGGAAGTAAGAATAGTAAGATTCCGTACATATTTCCTAACACTTTTGGTAGTCTCATTGCTAAAGAAAGATTCCACAAACACGATCCACCTCGTTTAATCACAAAGGATATTCAATTAACTGTAAATTTCCTGAAATTGTTACATCCATTGGGTCAATAATAACACAGTTAAGAGCTTACCTTCCGATAAACAGGTAAATGTAAACTTTAAACAAGGTACGTTGTGTAGGTACAGTCAACCTCAAAAAGATGTAGAGACTAATGAGAATCGATTTGATTGTGTACATTTTATGTTTCATAAAATTTTTGACCAAGTATAGTTACGATTAAGTACGCAATGTGTTTTATTTTTGTGGTTCAAATTGATACAATATTTTGACAATGAATTTAGTGTTATGAGTAATAAATTGTAGACAATGAAATTAATTCTAGTCGCCGTATACATCTTTTTGACGTTGACTGTACTTGGTTACCTACCAAGCTACCAAGTGAACGTGTGAGCGTGCGATCGTGCGAAACATCGAGTCTCGTAATCGTACCTTTGTTATCACATGTGTACTCTGAAAATCGAGTTGAGAAGTGAAGGTAGAAAGTTTGTGTACAAGATTTTCAGGTGTTGTGAAAATCCAAAGTTGTTTTATTGCAAACGTTGATCAAAGACATGGTTCGTAAGGGCTCGTGGCTAAATAATATAGCCGCACGATTCGATCGAAGGTTAAGCTACGCTTACCAAGATCGATCCGTGGATGGGTGACCATTAATAAAATATTGAGACACCTCCGTGCCCCGGAAAGAACGCGAAGCTGTTGGTCTTGGCTATCATTTGAAGATCTTTGACAGTCGTTACGGTCAGTCAGTTGCACGACAGTCTGACAACCAGTCTTACCAAGGAGTAGTATTACCCAGTAAATAGGTTGTAGCGGTCAGATAGGCAGTGGTTCCAAGTAAAATACTGTGATTCAGATGCATTCGGATGGACTGGAAGCCGGCCCCTACATAATTGGGAAAAGCCTAAGATGGATCAAAGATTTAATTTTATGACAGACATGGGCCCAGTGCGGTCTTGTAGATTGGTCCACCAAGGGGTACGGGTAACACGCGTCGCATTATGGCCACAGGGAACAGGCCTAAGTCCCAGTGGTGGAAATAATGTGAAATGCTCTAAGAATATTTTTCATAGCAAAAAAAAAACCGTCAAGAGTGATTGGCAAACCCGCATCTTGCTACGGTAAAACATTTCTCCTTATTAAAAGATTATCCAAATTAATTTTGGCTCAGCTTAACTTTCTGAATTAAGAAGTATTTATCCGTTTTAATTTATCTTTTCTTTTTCTCCGAATCATTCGAAGTTTTTTCTCGGAGCACAGCTTTAGCTAGATTTATTTAAGGCTCTATCAGCTTGAATTCTTTATTTTCTAATCTCGTTCGAGGTTACGATAAATAATTAAGAACTTTCTGTTTATTTACCTTTTTGGCTTAGAAACATACACATACATAGGAAAAACTTAGTTGACGCGTTTTCCTATATGAAAATATAATAGTTTTAACGTTTCCTGTAAAAAAATAACGTATAACTCCGGTGTTTGTGTGTGACAGGCGATTCTATAAAGATGTTTGATCTGAGAAAATTGAAAAAGGAACAAGTAATTCAAATTATTTTCAGTATACACCTACCACTATTTGTCTCTACGTCACCCAAAGATTGACTGGTAGAAAATGCGTATGGATTAAGTCCGCCTTTGTACTTTGTGCTTGAAGTGTTAAATAAATAAATAAACAAGTAGTGGTTGCCAATTTATAAGCAAGTACGCAAAGGTTTATTGATATTTTTCTGCAGTTGAAGAACGATGGTAAAAATCAGGTAAAAGTCAGGTAGGTAAATGAAAGCTGCTGTTTCTTTTTTTTTGAACACATATTGATATAATTATACATGTCTACGTTGTAGAAAGTGAAACGAAGAAGACGGGAAGTTTGACGACATTATTTTAATAATACCGAAAAATAACACAGACAACCATTATAATACTTCCGGATTAAACGAATATAAATTAGATTCTGGTATACAGTGTCGAAGGGACGTCGACGCACAAACGTTTACCACGTAATACAATAGTAATTTTCATCGGTAATTTAAAAGAAAACAGATGTTTCCTACAAAAGTGCGATACCTACACAGTCAAAATGTATGTCCGTTTCACCCCGTATACCTCATTTTTTTAACAAGTAGAAAGCTCTACTACGATATAACAACAGTAAACATGGTACATATCCCGTTTCTAGAGTTTATCATAATGTTAGTGACCATGACACTTTAAAAACTTATATCTTATATCTACTTATGTCTTAGTTTTGCGGTTGACACTCATGGGAGACGTTTCTATCGGTACCTAAAACGTATAGTATACTGAACAGAAACTAAGACTTTTATGCGAAAACTTAAGCCCTAATTCAAACATGTGTTGATTACCTTGCTTATAATTCAAACCCTTTACAAACGGAACCCTAATATGAAAGCCTATCAGCAGCCCGTCATAACGGGCGAGCTCTGAGCGGTTATTCAGGGAATTAGGTTACAACCAGCGCTTAGGCACAGGTTAGGCCGCTATCACTACTTGTGTAGTCAAGATCTAGGTGCATAGCACTTCATTGCGGTGCATTGGCTCGCTAAAACCGCTGGAATTGTAAATTTCTGCCATTTTAGCCATCTACACACAGGTGAAATGATTTTTTGCTGAAAAATGTCTCTTCATTGACTATCTTTGACGTTATCCTGCCTCCCTTATTAGATGCGTTGGTTAAAGGTAAACACAATAAAAAATCTCAAATAAAAACAACGTAAAATAAATAAAATCATGGTTATGTTTGGAAAACAAACAAGCGACACAGAGTGACACAGCCTATTTAGGAGTAGGCTACGAAAAATCAATTGGCATCTATGCCTGGAAACCTTTATAAAATCAGACTACTAATTTTATAACATCACACTCATACACGGACAAAAGCAGCGGAGAAAAGCATAGGTCCAAATGACACCAACTTCTCCTTGACACAGATATGTAATAAAACGGGAAAATAAAAATAAGTGGACAGCGAAATTGTTGTCCCGTGTCCCCGCAATAGGGGCAAAGGGACGAACCTAATGCAGTTTGTTATCCAAACATTTGTTTGGTTTCAAAAAGCACTAGCGGGATTGGACCTCATTTACACAAGTGTGTTTAGTAAAACAAGACCTTTAGCAGAGGGTAAAAGAAAGCTAGAAATAGATGAACACTATGTAATTGTAATTGGCAATTATTATACCAATTATATGTTTCGGAGACCATTAGACCAACGTAGGTTAAATGGTCTGAAAAAAGAAAACACGCAGAGAGCAAGCGAGATCAATACAGCCTGCTCTGTCTTGCATAGAGACAAATTATATACAGGCTTATGTATTACAAGCCTTGGGCCATATAGGATGACGAAGTCCGGCCAGGGTGTGTCCAATATAAACTTGCATCTCTTATGAGCAACAAAGCAAAAATCCATCTTCAGTGTTCACTTTCACTGTATAAATTTCATGCTATCTAGAGATTAGATTGTACTCTATGTGTTAGTGAATGAGTTTAAGATTTTCATAAAGCAGATTAACTCATAAAATACCGTAGAAGTAAGAAACAATGATATTTCATTCAACATTTAGCTAAAACGTGCCTCCTCATTATCTCAGCTGTCCGCAGCTGTTATCGCTGTACGCAAATAATACTATCTCGCTCACAAACAAATATAACATCGTAATATCAACCTTCTGCACATTTTGTTTATTAAGCCCACCCGTGGGTAGTTCCTTTAATTTAAAAAAGGCACGAGTATTGTTATCTGTGATATTTGATTTACATTATCAAAATTAAACACTTAAAAATAAAATGGCGTGAGAGAATTTGTTTATACGTTTGTATCATAATAAATAATCAGCTGATCATTACCTAGGTTCTTGTAGGTACTATTTAATATGCAGACACAATCTGAAACTTTAGTTCATTGTATATTTATTACTTTCGGTCCACAATTCCCAGCTCAATAAATAGATCTACATGCTTATCTAAATATAAATAATCCCTCTGGAATATTCTATTACAGTGAAAAGTCGAAAACTTCATGAGTTTCATGTTACTGGTACGGTATCCAACTACAAAGGTGTCCTTTTAGTCAATTCAAAGAAAGAAACCAGTCCACATCATTGATTTTCTTAAGACCATTACTTTCATGGACTCCGACGACGCTCGGTCTCGCACGAGAGAGAGAATTTTCAATATTTCATGCATTAAACTTACTTAACGCGTGCCAGACTTACACGAGTTGCTTACACGCACGTGTAAGCAACTCACATATGATAGAATATTGTGGAGAAAACACGACGTGTTTCCAGAAACAGTAGAACAGAGTTACGTAAATAATTGTCTTTCCATGAGTCAGGAAGAAAGGCCGAAAGAGTGATAGTAGAGCTCTTTGGAGAATCTCTAAGGACAGGTACTGCCAGCATGCCTATTTGTGCCTATAAGCAGTACTGGAAAATACTGGTATTCAGCTGCATCCGGTTACACTGGAAGTCGACCCCAACATAGTTAGGAAAAGGCTAGGCAGATGATGATGAAGCAGTACTGCAGTGTTCCGAAATGATGTCCACAAACCCTAACTTCTTATCAACAGGTGAAATACCCTTTAAATACCTACAAGTAACATGAAAAGGAATTATATATTAATTATTTTGGGGTTATTTGGATGTCGCATCCATCATAATGATTTCATTCGTTTAAAATGTAGCCTATGTCTTCCGGATAACAATCTATTGACAACTCAAAATCAGTGCTACGGTGGAATATGTCTATTTAATAAAATAAACACAAACATACGGACTTAGCCTGCTAAAATGATAACCCTTCCTTTTTGATTTGTCGTAGTCGGTTAAAATAAAAGTAAAGGCAAGTGTTCACATTTTGAGCACGTAGATAGTACCCATAATAGGCATTCTAAGCTGAGTTAAGAGCGGGACCACTCACAAACGGTCCCTCTCACAAAGTGCGACTCGGTCCCTCCGCAAGGTCGTTCGTCGCCACTCGTATCCACATCATTTGGAATTATTCCAAGCTTTTTCCAATAACTACTTTTTCACACAGTGGCAAGCAAGCATAAAATTTAATCTGTCGACTTTTTTGCGATCTTTTCGTGATGACTACGGCAAGTTTATTAGGATACTGACAGGGTAAAATATGTAAGATCGACCAGCGCAAGTAAGATTGGGCACGGGTGGAAAGTCATTTTAACTTCACGCATACATATACTCGCGGCTTTTCCCCATGAGGGTAAGCAGAAACTGTAGAACACCATCTGCTACAATCGTTAAATATCTTTTTGTTTTAACTGCTTACGCTTAGATTCTTTTTGTGGCCACAATAACTAATTACCTAGCCTTGTCAGTCCAACGGCCCAGACAAGCAAAAACTGGGCCCAACTTTTTCGATAACCGATCTCCTTGGCAATTGTTTGAGCAGCACTCGACTCCACATTTATATTCAGTGCCTCAGTGCAATAGGATTATGCTGCTAGTAAGATTTATACTCGTAGCCGTTCTATTCTACATATACGTAGGTATGAGTTTCTTAGCACATTGCTGCTGTTTACGAGCTCTTTGGCTTCATTCCTACATGTAGACCTAAATAAATATCCTATTTTTTCATCTCGTGTGGTATCGATCGGAGTAGGTAGCCGCTATTGGCATTAGGATCAGGTTTTCGGCCAATATTGTGGAAAAACTCTGCATGCACACGGTACCGTACTTAAACATGACCGGTGAAATGTGGGTGTACTATTACTAATAGTATACCCACATTTCATCAGACATGTTTAAGTTTAGCAGATGTTTGGCAGATGTGTACCTTATACTCTATTAGGTACTCTGTCTAACCTTATATGGCTTGATGTTATTTTTTATGTCGGCAAAAAGATTTTCCTAACCGAATTTTACTGGCAGCAAAGTAAATTGATAAATAAGTTTAATAATATGTACAGAGCTATTCATTTCAGTATTCGATTTATGACGCAAGTCGCTTACAGAGTCTGTACATGACCCATTATCGAGGAACCCAGACGGCTTTCAGCCATCTTAAATTTCAGAGTAGAGCCGCAAATACCGACCAGACAGATTACTATGCGTGATTATTTAGTTAGGTTTGAGTCCACATACCTCTACCTAGAGGCACTGGAAGTTTATGGAACGTATAGAAACCGAATCTCGTCTCTCTCGGAGGCGCTCGTGGCTAAATAATAACAGATGCTCCGATCAATCTTCTGCTGTCATTTGTTGATCTTTGACAGTCGTTACGGGTAGTCAGTGGCCCGAAAGTCTGACAACTAGTCTTTCCAAGGGGTATCGTATTAACCAGTGCAAACAGGGTTGTGGAGGTCTGATAGGCAGTCGCTCCGTGTAAAATACTGGTATTCATATGCATCCGGTTAGACTGGAAGCCAACCCCAACATTGTTGGGAAAAGGCTAGGCAGGTGATGAGTCCACATACCTCTAACAAAAGGCGCTGGAAGTTAATGGTACGTATAGGAACTGAATCTCGAATTGACATTTCAAAGGAGCGGAGGCCAGTTTCCCACCATTGTGAGCGTTAGAGGCTGATTATGCCAAGAGAACTGAGGAATAGGCAACGAAGTGTAGTGTCCTGTTCTCTAGTAGCGTGCCAAGGGGCCAAAAATACGGCAAGCTAATAAGGCAAGCAGACTTTTAAGAAACCCTAACACCATGAAGAGTTGTAGGTTATAAGGGCAAGCGAAACTTTTAGGCTTGTATGAAAGTACCACCAATATTCTCACCCCAAACTATTTGGGGTCAGCGCAGTGTATCTTTTTCTTCAGTACTATGTACTACTAGCTTTGGCCCGCGGCTTCGCTCGCGATAATTAAGAATTTGACAATCAATTCGGGTTGTACTCTGCTCATAATAATATAATTCAATCATGATTTGAAGGACGTGTGGCGCCATCTATTGTCATAAGAACGTTATTATTGTTTTTTCTCGAGAAGAGTACTTTTTTCGGGATGAAAGGTACCCTATGTCCGTTTCTGTATACTTCAAAACGTATATGCAAAATTTCAGGATGATCGGTTCAGTGGTTTAGGCGTGAAAACGTAACAAACAAACAAACTTACTTTCGCATTTATAATATTAGTAAGGATAAGGATATCTATTAGCCAACGTCTCAGAAATGGTATCCTTGAGGTGGTTCTTCATAAAAAATATAATCTGTTGGTGTACGTGTCTTATTAGCCAGCCTTGCGGGGTACCCTATACCTACATTAAACTCTACGATATACTTGGGATGGTAGTAAATTCTTACCTCAACCTCTTTCTCTCCACCCTTGCCACCTCAATTTAATAGGTTTAAATGCCATTGCGTAGCTGTAGTATCACAGGTAGAATAAAACATAATTTTCTATGAAAACGTAGGTGGGACTTTGTGGGTGAGCTTCTAATGCCGGAGTCAAGCTGTTTTTAGAACTGTATGTTACAATAAACGTGTTATTTGTAATATAGTTGGATGTTTTTTACTAAGAATTCTTTCTACTTAATTAAAATATGTGGGTGGTTCTGTTCGTTTATCGTCTGACGTCACGATTGTGGAAACCCATTCATAACGAGTAGGGGAAACGTGTACAAGATGATCCCCTTAGGAAGAATGGTCGTAGATTAAACTATATTCAACTTAATCTACACTAATATTACAAAGAGGAAAGATTTGTATTTTTGTATGATTGTAACGAATTAACTCAAAAACTACTGGACCGATTTCAAAACTTCACTTCTTTTTTTCTTTCACCATTAGAAACCTAAATTATCAGGAAGTAACATAGGCTATAAATTATACGCATATCATGCAAATAAGCCGAAGGTAACCAAAACACAAATCCTTAGATATTTTATATTTCGATTCTCTTAAGTTCAATAAGATGACGGACACTACAATCTGTTTCCTTGCGATCTACATAATTATATGGCATGCCTTTTTAACAGTATCCCTCGTTGTCGTCCCTCGAACAACTGTTTTCCTTCGACAATTACGCGGAATAGTCTAAAGAAGAAGAAGTATTGAATTTTATTATAAATCATGAACGATAATTATAATGAACGAAGACGACTCTAAATACTGTTTTTTGATTGTTATCCATATTGGGAACTAAGTAATCTCGAGATTTTCTTTGAATACATTCCTACAAATTAAACAAAATTCATAAAAATGTCCATGGTACACACGGCAGCACATGAAGCTCTACATATCCAGTTTAAATTGGCATCGCTTTGTATAGATTTCCTATACAATGAGAGATCCGCATAAACTGGTTTTGTATAGCTTGATCGGCCGTCGTGCGTACAAGACGGTCCGCGGATCATCTTGTACACCAACAACATAATCATCTTGCCCCGTCTACACCTTTTTATTATTTGTTCGATGGCTAAAAACTATAAAGTTTCTGCACTATTATACAATTTAAAAAAAAACTAAATATTGCATTATACTTGTCCACTATTACAACATGCAATTGACTAACTACACTTGAGAGCAATAAAATCGCACACCCCTTGTTATTTGGTTTATTACTGATTTTTTTCTTAAATCTAAAGATATTGAGTACAAATCATTAGGCCAAATTAAAGCCTATAAGCTTAGCTTTAAAAAAACATAAAATTTTAATCATTGACCTTCACGTAAACGTAACTGACAAAAACCAATCATAAACCAAATTCTTGAGGAATTTGGAAATTCAGGCGTTTGCGTTGTCACTACTTGCACCCTTACCCGCAGGTAGCAAAAGGTCGATTTTTATGGATTTTTAATCAGTTGCATATTGAAGTTCAACATGATATTATTTCTACTGAAAGCATACGGATTTACTGGAAAATTATGGATACCACGCCTGCAGAAGCCGCTCAAATTATTGCCTTGCTCGAAGCAGGCCATAATCAAAGTGAAGGTGCTCGACAGCTAAATTTGAGCCGCTACTCTGTTCGTCGTGTATACCAGAGGTTCCAAGAGATCAGTGGCTACATTCGGCGACCAAGATCTAGCCGGTGACGCAGAACATCAGGGCGTGATGACCGCTTTCTTGTGACAAGGGCTTTGATAAATCGGCAACTGAACGCGATTCAACTGAGATAACAGCTTCGAAAAGTTCGCAATGTCAGTAAAAGTGGTGTCGGTGGACAGTTAGAAGAAGGCTGGGTGTAGTAGGACTAACTTCACACCGCTCAGCAAATGGTCCCAAATTGACCACAGCTCACCGACAAGCCTGGCTACAATTTTCCAGGGAACTCTTAAATTGGACTTATGACCAATGGCGGGCTGTTATGTTCTCTGATGAGTGCAGAATGACTTTACATGGTCATGATGGACGCTCTAGGGTCTACAGAAAGTCGTGAGAGCGATTTTCACAATGCTGCATGAGCGAACGTGTGGCTTTTGGAGGTGGATCGTGTATGTTTTTGGAAGGCAAAATGTTGGACACTAAAACCGATATTGTATACATCACTGGGGCGAATACCGGCCCCAGATCGAGAGAGTTGACGACTGCACGATACGTCGAAGAAGTTCTCGATGAACATATGAGGCCACTTGCGTGGTTTATGTGAGAAGATTTTCTCTTAATGCACGACAACGCCAGACCCCATGTCGCTAGAACAGTTTGCGACTACATGAAAGACGTTGGAATCACCACGATGGAGTAGCCAGCTCGAATTCCTGGTCTCAATCCGATTGAAAATGTCTGGGATGAGCTAAAAAGAAGAGTTCGAGAAAGAAGCCCTGCTTCTGCGTGCCTCCAAGAACTACAACTCGCCAGAACTTCATCTTGAAGAGGAGTGGAACGCTATACCATAAGATTTCATGGTAAAATTAATACGGTCCATGAAAAAACGAATAAGAGCTTTTATTAAGCCTAGGGAAGGGAATACGCCTTATTGATAAACAATTTGATCAAGAATTTTGAGTTTGATTTTCATTCTTTCTTAAGAGAAATTGGGTAATTTTACCCGTATGTTGGGTTTAGAGCCCTAAAACCCCTTATGGGTATTTTTTATCATTGTGTTTTGTATCATTGGAAAGGTACTGAAGTAAACTTTCAATTAATGTGTGTTTTTTCAATATTTATTCACATTAATGAAAAAAACTGCCTTAACCGAAAAAAGTCAAGGTGTGCGATTTTATTGCTCTCAAGTGTAGAACAAAGGTTACCTAAGCTTATAATCATATCTTAGATCGAAGTTATACATTTCGGTGCGTTTTCCACAAAAACTTACTCTTCACTACCACCACAATTACGAATTGGCATAGGTGCGAGGGTATTAGGAGCTACATATGACCAAGAAAAACACCTAGATGGTGTTTATAATTTTGCTGCAATCGAAAAGGATCATCTCGTACACGCTTCCCCTAAACTGTGAGATACGCTGAACGTTCTTCAGCAATAATATGATTCTATCTTATTTTGGGCAGTTGACATTAAAGGATAGGGTTTCCTCGAAGTCTCTTTGTTTATTAAGGTAAACCAAATCTGCTTCCAAATAAATCAGTTATAGGTACAGACCTACATTATACTCAGTTTGAATTAACTGAAATCATAAATGGAACAAAATTGTTGCTACGGTAGCCAAAAAAAAAATGAAATTCCCAGAAATTTCAGCACCTTCTTAGTGTCAAGATATTAGATACACTAACGTCATAATGATTGTGAAATGAACTGTCATTGTCCTAAGATTAGAACCGAGTGCGTGGGCGCGGCGGCGTCTCGACGAGACCTAGGGGATGATAACACCGCAACACTTCTAATTTTAAAACTGTATATTAGACCCCGTATACATTATAACGCTTGACGACTAACACGACCTTTCAGACAGAGAAAAGCTACCTTAATTGGACCCACGATCGTGTAAAATTCAAAAACCAATTTACTTTTAGAACCACCTTTTTGCTTGATCCCTTTCAAGATAAAACTCATCTAAATCTAAACTTTGAACAAAACACTTTGGTGTAGAAAGGTTTGCTCGCTAAACAAAGTCTTTACTTGCCCAAAATTCTCCAATGGAGGCAAATTAATCAGAGGCTTAAATAGTAGGTTGAAGAATCCTCAGATCGGAGGATCCACCAATTAAGTGTTAAGTATTTTATTTACGTAAATTAAAAGCACAACCCTTTACAAGCATTTCAATGCTAAATAATGTTTTAGTAAGGGACTGATTTGTATATTATTTATGACCTTTTCAACCGCAAAACTAAAGTGCTCCGAATAAGTTTACATAACATTATTTTATTACGTAAACAATCAATAGTTTCGGACTTTCAAAATGTGTAGGTGTTTTCTATCCAATCTGACTTTTAGTTTGAAACCAATTATAGGGTACCAGGTTTGACTTAACATTTTTTTTAATTACTCTTTACGTTTATTGATTTATTACTTGGCCAGTTAATACATACGAAAATATGAACTGAGGTAAAATAGCGCAAACTCGTCGGTAGCAATAAATTCTATGAGGGACAGTTAAGTTTAGCGTGACTTTCGATAAATTTTACCACCGATACGGCTTCGACGTACATTGAACCATTAACATTTTAAGCTTGGCCGTCAATGTACGCAACTAGTGACGTAAACATCGGGACTTGGCCAGGAACTGAACGTAGAGGCATCGCATCGCGCAGCGGCAATCGATCGGCTGCGCGCGCAGCTCCGCCATCCTGGCTTCAGTACCGAGTCGTGGTTCCAGTCGAATACAATATTCGACAGAAATGTACCAAACCCGTGCTAAGTGACTACACAAATAGTAATTGTTAGATAAAGTGACAACTTACTGAATAGGGGATCAAATATAAGGTCAGTGGTGTACAGCTCTCTTGACTAAAGGGCGCGATCGAAACTGTACGTCGAGTACTGCAATTATTATTTCAGTAATAGGTTGTTTCTGATCGTTTCCCTCAGTACTTTCTGTCGGAATCATATTTCACACACCCTTTTTGAAAATATTTCATTTGACGTACGGAATAGGGTTATAGCTGAGCTTATTAATATAACTCAAGGCGTTCATACATAGCCATAAATATGTATAGGTGTACCTACATACAGTTAGTCTTATCTGAGTTTGACAGTTTGTTCAGCCTCGGCCCTCCTCGAATGCCATGCGTAAGACGAAGTTTCTTGTTAAGAAATTATTAGCTAAGCAGTTCATCCGAAGCGCTTTAGGATTATTAACACCAGTGACAGTTTTATCGCGGGCTGTTGGTGGGTTGTGGTGCGTACCCCGCTAGTCACTGAATTTGTAAGTCAAGGAAGTTTTTCAGGGACAAAAACGAGCAACATAAACGACCTTAGAAACTTTATGAAATGTTACCGCAGAACGCGTTAAACTGTAGTAGTTAACATAAACCAAAATTTTAATAACAGACGACTAGGTGTAGCTATAAATAAGATCGGAATAGAAAGAAGAACATGATTTTTTGACATGGCAATATCCATAAATAAAAAAAGCTTTGAGTTTTAATAATATAATTACGTTAAATTAACGTAACCACAAAGATGTAGATCCCTATTTCTATTTCAAATCAGATGAGATATACCAAATACGTACTGGTCAAATTCATCATACTTGTGCCGACATATAAGATCAATAACAGTTCAGATAAATATGTAGGCCAGTATTTCTGGTCCCAGTCGGTCTTGTTCGGGCTTCGGGACTACAGACAACTTTGGGCATTACAGTTTTGCAATTTGAGTAGGTAGCAATTACCCAACTATAATTGTGTTTTAATGGTTTATCCTTGGTGACAAATCGATCAAGGATAGGGTCAACTAATTAGAAGTCCTGTTGAAGTTGTGAAGCGCTTGTTAACCTGTAGCAAGTACTAAGATGAATAAGGTTAAAAGAGGTTTAAAGGATAGATCTTAATGAATAATGAACAAGTTACGTATTTTTTAAGGGATGAATAGACGTTTCAATTGACATGAATGAAGACTAGGCGGCCAAAAAGCTAACATAGATAAAATTTTCATTAACTAATTCTTTCTTCAGCTATTATTTCAATGCTGAAAATTTAAAGCAATAGTATAAGCATCCAAAACTTAAGAGAGTACCAGGTAACTATAAATGTAAAAGAGATGTCTTAATAAAATATATTTGTGACAAACAGCTGTGTCACCACTGTTGAAGACGTATTTCTACATTCAAGCAATAGTAGCCATTCAAAACTCGAGGGAGTTCTAAGCAACTATAAAAGGTAAAAGAGATGTCTTAATAAAATGTATTTCTGTGACAGACAATCATGTCGCCACTGCTGGAGACGCTGCTGCGGTGGCGGCGCGAGGCGACGGACAGCGCCGAGCCACTGGATGAGATAACTACGCCTACATCGAAGAATACAAGTAAGTCGGGGCTAAATATAGTCTTCTTTTACTTAAATTTCATTTGGACGATATTGATTTATCACTCGAAGATTAGGTATAGACGCCAGCACATCATGCTACTACAATCTGTCAAATTTCTTTAATAGATTTTCAACTAAAATATCTAAAACATCTTGTTCAAGGTTGATTGGGAAAATTTGACATTTTCGGTTAGCTTGTTGTGCTGGCGTCTGTACATTTAAGAAAAGCGTTAACAGGCGAGAGAGGAGATGGGACAGTGCTTGTTCAGTTGAAAAAGCAAGGGACAAAATGCAACCTGACATTTAGGATCTATGGCACCTATATTTGAAGAGTTATAGTTCCTGAACCACAGTGAAATATTTTGTATTTCTTGTTGCAGTAGAAATTAGCAATGCTTCTTATCGGACAGGCTTTAAGGTCTTGAATCTTGTTAAGTTCAAATTGTAAAAATGAAGATGATTTGGATGATACCAGTAACAGAAATATTCCTGGAAGTAAGCCAATATCACTGGTTAGTTGAATTCATCGACCTAGAACCGAACCTATAAGAAGCAAACAAAGATATTAACAAGCTTCTATTCGATAGATAGTAGGCAACATAGACATAGTTATCTATGGAAAGTAGTATATCTAGTAGTCAGATAGGCAGTCGCTTCATATAAAATACTGGTATTCTTTGGTTAGACTGAAAGCGGACCACTTCATGGTTGGGAAAAGTTAGGCAGATGTTATGGATTGTAGAACCCTGAGGTACCCAGCAGCGGACAAGCAATCTACTAGTCATATTCTCATAAATCAATATTTCTACAGCAGGCACAGAAGGAGGCACATCCATGCCGATAACATCCTCGACAATACCGCCGACCCAGGAGTCCATCGGCGAGAAGACGGCGGAGATAGCGCGCAAGATGAACATAGAACCATGGCAGCTAGTCGCTATACTTGTCGGTAAGTGTCTTACAAAGAATCTTTCTATTTTGGTGACTCCGAAGCGGCTGAGAACTGTCATAATTAGCATCATATGTAGTATACAATGTTCCCACTTCTCTAGGACACAGACCTCTTTTGTAAAAGCAGTAATCCACAACTCAGGTCCAGCGCGGATTGGGATGTCACATGTCCATGTTTCCTTCACCGTTTTGAGAACAGTGGTAAAGAAATAATTTACAGAAAGTAAGGGTCCTGCCTGACTTCTGTCTGTTGAGTCGTCACCGTTTCCACTAGACCCCCATTGCTATCTTAGTTAGACAGCACCGGAATCTTAGATTGGCCTATAAAAAATCCGTTAAGCCGGAGATGACACTCTTTCTCGTGAAGAGTGTCATCTCTCGTGAAGTATCTTCACTTTGAGCTGGATAAACGTATGACCTCATTCCTCCACACTTTACCTTGGTGAGATACTTTTTCTTTGATCTAGCCTAAGGGTTAAGACAGTTTTCATTTACCTGCTGTCAGATGGATAGCTTAAAACTTCTATAAGATAGTTGAGGTTTTAGGTCTTTAGCATCTAGTTAACGCTTACTGCACCAGCCTTTTAATCGAAGATATTCTTCGTATGTGCTTATTACATAAGCATAGTTCATGGTAAATTCTTATGGTAATATAGAAGCCTTTAATGTCTGCTCTAAATATGGGGCTCTGCCAAATGCGTAAGACTATAACGATCACACTTCATTAGGTTCTCTTGTGTCTACAACTTCAAAGAAGATCTTAAAGTTCTAGACGTAGATATGTTTTAACTATTTAGTGAACGTCTTTAGTCTCAAACTAATTTGGGCTAATGATTATGCTAACGATGACGTCGACGACAAACTATTCATACGAAAGTACCCGACCACGATCTACGTATAAATCAGTCATCGTGTCTGGTAAAATAGTAATTTTGTTGTTTTGAATTCCATATAATGTACTGTTTACTACATAAAATTTTATAACGCTTATCGCAAATTAACATACGATATTCCTCACTCACTCACCGCAACACATAAATATAATTATGTAATCAGTTCCTATATGGAGCTAAATCTGTGCTCGTTATTTTATTTTTAAACATGCGTTAATTTAAAACGCCATTTGCGAGCTTGTAAACAATTGATAGGATTTTGTTGATGGATTTTCCTTTAACTGAGATCAGCCTTTATACCAGAATAATTTTCCTTTTAGTAAACTCATTATTCAAATTACCTGAGAGCATTATTTTGATTAAAGCTGCGAATACATCGGAAGTTAATGATTTAAAATTCCACAATGTCATTACACAATGAAATTATCAAGTAGCCAGTAAGACTGCAACATTCCCTGTTGCCAGTAATATAAACTCCGCAACACAAAACGTTGCTGATACAATATTGTGCAACTTTGTTAAAAATACGGGACTTTAGATTTGAAATGATCAAACTGTTTATTTTTTTGGTCAATTGGACTCTCTACGATTAAACGCGTTACGTACTAAGACTTGATGTTGATGTTCCTCATTTTCTTTTGTGTAGGAGTTGGAGTGGTGGTCCTCGGAATATGCTTCTGCTGCATCAGGCGGTGTTTCCGCAAGCGACGCTCCAAGGATGGAAAGAAGGGCATGAAGGGTGTAGACCTAAAATCCGTCCAGCTACTCGGTTCCGCTTACAAGGAGAAGGTAATGTTTTGGTGCTTTAACATCGTACATGATCCTCCAGTTTAACATTCTTTGAAGATATCTCTTGGGGAGATGGTGGTAAATACTCTGTCGAAGAAGTATAGCTGAACTAATAGAAAAAGTCCTGTTGCCTAAAGGTGCCTTTAACAGACTCTCTCGATTTTCTGCACGGCATTTTACTAATAAGGATTCGAAATACTTTACTTAGTAGCCACGGTAGAATAAACCAATCAAAACTAAAAGGGACAGAAAATTGAGAAAGTCTGTAGGCCTTCGTAAATATAATTAAAAAAGACACAGGCAGGCCAAAGAGAAAAGAAAATAATATCAACTATTTTTAAGAAATAAGTTATTCATATGAAATTTGCCGCGGGACGTGCATGTAGGTTCAGCCTGACATGGAGGAGCTCACGGAGAACGCAGAGGAACCAGACGACGGCGACTCCAAGAAAGAGGAACAGAAGCTAGGAAAACTCCAATACAAGGTATGAATCATACCGGTACTCTACATGGCAAAGAAAGACCCGTGATGATAATAACAATAAACTGGTTTGTAAACACCGAAACAATGGTCCATTTTAATTTAACATTCCATATAGTATCTTGTAGATTTCAGTAGGATATCAAACACCAGTTGTAAATCTTGACATTTCTTTAGACTGTGATTTTTATTTGTTTCGTAATTAACTCATTCATTCAACTCGTTAATTTGTTTTATGACCTCATCGTCACACCGTTGCGGAGTGTCTTAGTGAGCCGCATATGGCCAATCAACAGGAATTAATTGCACCATTAAACCCTCATCGGGATTGAACCAATAGTTGCACTTCCACTATCATGGTCTTCCAATCTTAACGCCTACTATCATGTAAGTTTTTGTTTTCAGCTGGAGTATGATTTTAACAGCAACAGTTTGTCTGTGACTGTCCTTCAAGCTGAGGAACTGCCCGCCCTGGACATGGGCGGCACGTCTGATCCCTACGTTAAAGTTTACTTACTCCCTGACAAGAAGAAGAAGTTTGAAACAAAAGTTCATCGGAAGACTCTGAACCCCGTCTTTAACGAAACATTTGTGTTCAAGGTAAGTCTTGAGATAGTTAGAGTAAATTTTAGACCATTTTAAAGACATTATGTTGCTGATTCCCAAATTGTTTACACAGAACGTGCCCTACGCCGACGCTATGAATAAGACCCTTGTGTTTGCGATCTTCGACTTCGATCGATTCTCAAAACACGACCAGATCGGTGAGGTGAAGGTGCCGCTGTGCCAGGTAGACTTGGCACAGACCATCGAGGAGTGGCGCGAGCTGCAGAGTGTCGAAGGAGAAGGGGGGCAGGTGCGGATACACACACACAAAAAATATCTCAAGTATTATCGTCCACCTTGAAACATCCAAGTATCTTGTACAAATGTAAATGAGTCCTTAAACCATGACGTGTCGGTCAGAAGGCACAGATCTAACGACCACACTTGCTTTACCTCAAATAGCCAATACCTACTCATAGCTACAATCTTCATCTTTATAAAATGAAAATCAAAGTGCCTGAACAAGATTCTATGCATTGTAATGTAACATAATTTCTATAAGGCTTTACTTTTCAGCAAATTCTCATTTAAAATTGGAATGATATTTTATCTAGCGATATTACATTGAATTCTTTATCATGTAAATTGAGTGGCACTCGTAGTTCAATATTCCATACAACGTCTTTACACTGAAGGTTTTTACAATTTATTTTCTACAATAATAAAGCTTTGCACGTTGGGCCGTATAATAATATAAGTCATTAGAATTATTCGCTGCTATGTTATGACTTGAAGTCTTAGGGAACATATTCTTATTGTCTTAGGCAGATGTTGCAACAAATCACAATTGGTAAAATTTACGATCTTTACAATCACACCCAGGTCACATCAACATCATTTCACAAATAAATACCAATTAGGAACATTATATACCTACGAACAATGAATGCACATATAGAAATAAGTCTACAACACCAACGGAATACAGTATCTGAAATATCAAGCAGGAAACTATTTTATCTTTTTTCTTAGCTTAGGCTAGTCTGGCAAAACACACAAAACAAACATTGTTACTCGTACCTACATCAAACTACAAAATTCTTTACTTACTAGATTTGTGTTTTGGCAGAACAGCATTATTTTAATTAACATTTCGCCATTCTTTCAATCAATGCATTTAATCAAAATTGTCATTTCTCCTCATCCATTTATAAATATTCAGTCAAATTTTATCATCAGCATTTCTTAGATTTTTATCTTTCTAGTTTATTTTTTAATTTAAGTATTCATTGGAAGAATGGTCTACATTTTTACAATTTTACTGCACCTTTTTAATGAGAGGAACCTTGACAATGTTAACAAATAATTTATTCATTTCGAAACTATGTTAAGGAGGAAATCTCGGCAGTCAAGGCACCTCAACATGGATGAGTCGTCATTTATTTTTCTGATAAAATTAATTTCGACAGCAAAAATGTATTTACTTGGTTTTTCTCTTTTTCTCCATATTTTCTCTGCTCTGCTTGGCTGTGTTTGATTGTGTCCTGAACAATCTTGCATGCCGCTTCAAAAACGAAATGATCATTCACGTAAGTATTATTTTGAGACACATCAAGGTTATTTACTGTTAAATTATACATGAATTGTACTCAAAATGGCGTGCTAGTATACCAAACTGACAAATGGTTAAATGTTATTTAACCAAAGCATAAGCAAGGTGCGATTTCAATGGTTTGCAAAGAGAATTGGGCCAAGATCCAGACCATTACGTCGTTTGTTCTAGGTTCTTAGGCAGCATTGTTGGAACATAATATTTGATCCACATCTCAAATTCTGAAAATTAATCACCTAACCTGTGATCACCCGTCATACCGCATAATTTTTTTATTTTGGTTATTACGTCTTATTATTTATATCCATCCGACACTTTGATTTTATTTTATACTGCGGCTGGGGAATGTTGCATGTTTGTCATCTTTTTGTGCTCGTATATTGTCTGACTTGCCATTTTGTGTCCCCATCACTGTTTATACCTTATGCCGTATCGACATGAATACAACGAAATGACAAATCAGAATTATTTGTGGTACACGTTTAATTGGCTATGTATTGGTGTTTTTCACTCGTAATCCAATATAAGTACATTGGTTCCTTCACTACTCAGACATGTCAAAATTATTAAAATTACAAATTCTTACAAACACTCGCACAAATATTTCCCTACGTGTGTAGTACGATGTTTCCCATGTGACTACATCTCGTGTATGGTCTTCATAACATTTTCATGAAAAACTGTTTTATTAACACGTTCACTGTGCTTGCCCCACCGGTGGGTCATACCGAGTTGCTCGTCGTACGTGCATGACCCACGGGTGGGCATGAGTTGTTCGCCAATTGAAGGCTCATAACCTCAAACACGTATGAGTTTAGGCACTTTTATTGGTTCACACGTGTGAACAATGGACTTAGAAAAAATATTACGCAAAGACCGGAGGAACTTTTTTAATAGAGTTGCCAGTGTTCGATTCGAACCTAACGCAATATATTATCTACAATTTGCCTTTGCACGTATAGGGTAGTCTCTCTCATCATAGCTGCACAGTGAACGTGTTAATGGAGCATTTATTCAAGTATGTTGCAGGTCACCTTCTGACCGACGAACGGAGAGCTATCCTAGTAATGTCCTACCGAACCAAAATGTACTTATTGCATGTTTGTGGTATTGGTGTAACCAAGGGGAAGCACATTGTGAAGGTCGTATCAGTCATTACTGTAATTATTAACTTTTACATGTTACCTTTTATCAATCACCGACACGATGTGTTTCGCCGGAAACTACCTATGTTCTTTAGAAGCTCTATATGCCTGGAACTATCTTCTTTAGTATTCTCTATCTATCTACTTCTCTAAACCTATATTTTCTTCGAGAACATATGTTAGCTACACCTCTATCAATAACTCACAAAGCGCAGCTTATAACTAACACCGTCATCACACTAGAACGTTATTGAAATATCTGTTTATTGTTAGTGTGCTGTATTTGAAAGCACCTATCGATGTATGTATGTATATATAGTACTAAACTGAGAGATCCATTGAAGAAATGTTACATTACATTTGACCACGGTTATAAATCATCTGTATTTCTTATTTCTGCGAGGTAAGTGCATTTAATAACTTGTGTCCTGAAGGATTACATAATTCTTCAATGGTTCATTATTGTTCGTTGTATGTGTGTATTGTACCTATATGTGTATTATTAGCTAATTGCGATCTGTTCCTAAAATGGTTAGTCTCTGTTACAGACTAGGTAAATTGATCATAATTATTAGCTGTTAGGCAAACACAACGTGGTAGGACTCAAGTCGTAGCAGAATTTAGGAAGGGTGAGCTAAATGAACTACACATTTCTCGCATTTTGATGATCTGAGCTGGGTGTTACAAAAATTTTAAATTGGCTTCATTTCGGCAACAGATCGTAATATACACTCCTCATCTTCTATCCCCCCTACCTACCAATATAAATTTATATATTTCAGCGGAAAACTGCTTCATATTAGGTTTGATATGAACGTTGATGTATATACTTATTTATTTTGTTCGCCTAGATATGTTCCAAAAAGTTATATGTATCGTGTTTAATTTATATTATTAGATAAAGTGATATCTATGTGCTAAAACGTTATATGTAACGCAATGAAAGTGTTCGTCAAATGTGCGTATGATTAGCTGCAAAATCCATTTTGTTCGAGGCTATTAATCTCAATTGTTTACGGGCTATCCTAAGCACGTGGCTCGGCGCAGTATTTCAGTTGATCTGTGTAATGTACATTCGTATGAATATTCATAATGGCTAAATATTTAAATCCCGTGAACTGAAGCCCTGTGCCGATATACCAACAACCATAAATACGCTTCTAGGTGACTACACGGAGCTATTGTTATGTTTATTTGTTTTTTTATTTCGTGTAACGAGATTTTGAGTGCCCTGGTCCGCCCTAAGCCGCGTTATTTATGGCCCATATTATTTCTATGTTTTCTAAATAGCTTTTCAAACCCGTTCTCTGAACGCTATATATTCCTTACACAACTTTTCCTCTATTATCTTCCATACAACTCACATCCAAATAAACTATTTGTTCAACTCTGTTTATTGACAATGGTAATTTTAAAAAACACATTTACAACGAGAAACATCACTGTAATACCTTTACGTAAGTGATAAAAGAATATCCTTTGTACAAAGAAAAGATTGTGACGAGAAATACAGGTTGATCATCTTTATACATCACTGCCGAGGGGATAGGTTTCGATCTCCGATGTTTACAGGACAAAGAGTCATGTTAATTGTTGAACATTGCAGGACAACAAGTTGGGAGACATATGTTTCTCATTGCGTTATGTACCGACGGCCGGAAAACTGACAGTTGTAATTTTGGAAGCGAAGAATTTGAAGAAAATGGACGTTGGCGGTCTATCAGGTAATATGTTATGCCTTATGTTATTCTATTTTATTTACCTTTTATAAAGAGTACCTACACTGATAACACCGATGTCTAATTTCACAGGATTTTTAGGGTAAACATTTTATTACCTATTTATTATTTTTTGTAACTGCATAGAGAGTGAATATATAAACTCTAGGGTAGTATCACTCAAAGCAATATTTATAAAAGATATTACATGCATGTACGTTAACACTCTTACTATCACCAAACCATTTCATGTAATATGTAGCTATACCTATCAATTCATGGTAACATTCCTACTTTCTTCCACTTACTATAACGTTAGCTATATCTATATTTAAAATTAAATACATTTCACAGTTCCACACAACACTATTTTACAAATTACGTGCACTTACATATCCAAATTAATACACCTAATAAACATGAATCAAGAAAATCGTAATTAAGACATGCTATATTTATTTTTCCTAATTTATCACATGCTATAATTTCAAATGTAGTTTTTAATAAGCAGCCTATACTTATTTATCAATTTATTAAAATACAAATAATGCATTAATTAGTGAATTAACCCAATGTGAACTGTGAAATAATCGATGCAACGTTGTCTGTTTCATATTCTACTCCTGATGCGGCGCCTGCTCACAGATCCGTACGTAAAGATAGCACTCATGCAAAATGGCAAACGTCTCAAGAAGAAGAAAACGAGCATCAAGAAATGCACACTGAATCCCTATTACAACGAGTCATTTACTTTTGAAGTACCATTCGAACAGATACAGGTGCGAGCCGAGATTCATGCAAAATTCGATGTCGCAGCGCATAGTCTGGACAAACCAATCAATGAAAAATACATACGGACAAAACATCTCGTCAACACAATACATCTATTGTTCTCGCATATTGTCTCGATATGTATTTTTCATTAAAATTGTCTTAACTGTGCACGATTTGATGTTGTGGACTAATTGTTGTGAATATATGAATTATGTACACCACTTGCATCCATACCCATTCCTATCCTAACCATAACATATTTGTGTTGTATCATTTTATCTGTTCTTGTGTTTGTCCTAATTTAAGAAGCTATGCCTTCTGCAATCACTGGCATACCACAAATCTTTATGGAATTAGTTACTCAAAAACAAGTTCGTACTTCGTAAATATTTGTTTTTGGTATTACAGTTAACAGTTTGTAGTATCTCCCATGTTATTTATTGTTTGGTATGTTCTTTTGTGTTTATATAGATGTTGTCTAGTTAGATCATGTGTAGTGTCCCTTAGTATAGAGTTCGCTGTTTCATTTGTCATTCTGTCATCTGTCTCTGCTCCCATTTGTGTCCTGCCCCCGTCTTTTCCTTATTATATTGCTCAAATTCAATTTCTTATATTTCGACAACAATAAAGTGTTGACCTTCATTTGTAACTGGGTTGTTGTGCGTGTTTCAATTGAAGGTTTTCATTTTTCGTTGGAATATAATTTGATTGACTTTAATTAATATTGTCCCCCTCCTTCAAATCTGAGTGGTGTTAGCAATCTCCCCTCGTGACTGCATTGCAATTTGGTTACTTCAAACTGTAATTACTTATGGTTTAAGGAATCCAGTTCCTCGTTCTTCTTCTGCATTCTTAATATCTTTCCAAATTTTTGCATATATTTTATCCGTATGAATGCTTTGTCCCTTGTTGCGTTAATTTATTTATTGAGGTATGTATAAACCTGTTGCTGTTACCTTATATTTGTGCTGTTGTTTAAGGTTTGCAAAAGTAGTACTATTGATTGTCTTTACTGTGCTTTCGACATTAATTATCGTATGCTAACATTGTCTCATACTTTCATTATCTAGTATAAACAGTGCCTACAAAAGGTAGAATCTACTATCAGTAAAGTCATTATTTTCGCTGTAAATTCATCGATTAACTAATTTTAATCGGAAAGTACTGAATCACCTTTGCATATATTATTTTAAATATCATTCTAGTCAAAATTCTCTTTAAAAGATTACAGTTTGGGAAATCTACATGGCTCGCAGAAATCTACGGAAGCCAAATATTGACAAAGATTTCATTTCTTTGGCGTAGCTAATTTTGTCCATTCAATAGATTTCCATAACTATTTTCGCCACAACTTCATCACATAACTAAGTAGATAGTATTGCTTTACGTGGGCTTATGAAAACCTTATACTAATAATTATGGATTTCGAATGATACAGGTTTTAAGGATAATTTTGCGGCTTAATCAACTTTGTACCTTGCCCTGTGTTTTAATCAATTATAATCACATCATTAATCATAGACTGGAATAATATTAAAACATCGGGGAATGTATAAAGTAAATTAAATCGGAAAAATATTTTCAAAACTAGTATCATTTGGCACGGGCCTAAATAACATTTGAATTCATGGTCTCGTACCCGATTCCTAAATTAGAAAAAGATTGCTTTTTGTACCCAGTTTTAGACTTTTTTACCTAACTTGACCAAACAAATATTTAAAACACATTACACTCCTTTGCCTCGCACAGTCTGGTAAAAGGTTTGAAAAATCTACAAAATCTTAGAAAGGATGAAATGCAATATACAGTAACTACCAAGTTAAACATAATTTGAAAACTCTTACTTTGATATCGGCAAAGTAACGATGAAAAATTCGTAGCTATTAGAAATCGGGTACGAAAACCTTGATCTGCAAGACATTGATAGTATTTCTCAGCTCTCGTCATTTTTCACGAAATGCTTGCATTGTTATGTCATTAATCTGAATCACACTGCAGAAAGTAAACCTAGTGATCACCGTGGTGGACTACGATCGCATCGGAACTTCGGAGCCAATCGGCAAGGTGGTGCTGGGGTACAACGCGTCAGGCACAGAGCTTCGCCATTGGTCCGACATGCTGGCCAGCCCACGGCGCCCCATCGCGCAGTGGCACACACTCAAAGACCCCGATGATGGAGAGAAGAAGGATTAAACATTGAACTGAGGTGCGACCGTTACTCGTCTTTACATTAGATGTAGGATGTGTTTTTCCATGACTAGGTATAAAAAGACAGCAGGAAAGATTCTCTATAGTAGGCAGGTATGATTTCTTTTTTTACCTCATTATCACCGTAGATAAAATATAGGGACCCAAAATATTTTTATTTAATATCTAATGTTTTTTTTTTGTATTGGTATTTCTTTCAGTTTGAAAAGCAGAAATAACAAGCATGGAAGTACGAGTGAAGAATAAGCGACTTATTTTTATTTATACTTACGTTTAATTAAGTATATTTGCTGTTATGTTCTATTCAAACCAATTCTGTGTTGGATCAACTATGTGTCCCCTACTCTTGAACTTTTATCGTTAGCGCTTCATCAGTGTGATTTAAATGTTGTCTCTAATCGTTTCCAATATAATAACTAATGAATATTACGGTTAAAATTTGTAATTGTAAAGAAAATTAATAATGTTCTTCAACCCCAAGATGTAATTGATTTGCTAATTTGAATGTTGCTTATCAATTCTATGCTAAATTACCTAGCATCCGATAAGTTTGCGTCTGCGCAGGTGAGACGCCATTGGTTTGGATTGTCGCACGGATAAAGTAGATGACACAGCCGTTGATTTAGGTAGATAACTTGATTGCATTAGCGACTGCATCGGCGCAAAGTGTATCGAGTCTTGTTCTCTCATCTCGTCTCGACTAACTAATACTCGAATCTTGCTAAATTGTAAGAATGTTGGTTTAGCAATATGTAAGTTGTTGTGAGGAGTGTAGGGATAATTGTTAGAATTCCTTTGCTACTTCCACGTTCTTAGCGTCTATCTTACAAAGGTTTAGTTAAAAATTCTCGCTAAGAAATATACAGCTTCGTTTAATTGTGCTTTGTTATCAAAAGCCGTTACTTGACGTTCATGTAATCGAAAATATATTTCATTCAAAAACCTATTACATAAAGCTGTGTAAATAAGTTGTATCCTGTTAAATTTATTACATTCTATTTTACTATCGTATAAGTGTTATAGTATTGATACCCTTTTATTATAATAATAACAACGTTCCTCGGGGAAGAGAATGAAGCGACTAAATTCAGTTTATATTTAGATTATTTAGTTTATTATTAGAAAACAAGATATATTTTGTCGGGAAACTGTTATTCTCTTCTTTTGAGGAACAATAGGCCTATTGTATAGGTACCTAAACATTATTATTTTAAGGCATGACATTTTTATTAATTAATTAAAATCTTCTGATGTCCAGTGTCCATCGATAAATCGGTATGATTTGTTAGTTTACAGGCTTATTTTACGTTAAGTATACAGAAATACTTAATTATATAATTTAGGTTAGGTAGAATAATTTATTTTAATTTAAAAGATACGAAATGGACACTCAATATACGTGGTATCATCGAAACTAGTCAAACGTATAAGACTACCTACAAATAAAAATACTTATACTTTAAAATTATATTGTTAAATAGTTCCAAAATCGTTTAAATGGATCTTTACGATATAATATTAACTCGTGATTAGACCGCTGTTCGCGTCGTCGCGGCGGTAAGTGGTTCGTCTAGAATGGTCTATAAACCTCGTCGCAAGTTATCTACAACATTACTTCCGGTTCGAGGTACCAACATTTTACCGTTAGGTAGGTATTTAATAATCGTAACATCTCTTAACTTTGCGGTTCAAGTACCTATTTATACCTACGTACTTAGCTAAAGCTTGACTGTTGTTGATCTCAAACATATGTGTTATTGTGTATATAATGTAATCACATGTTAAATTCCACAATCACATTATACTTATGTACTTATATCTATGTACCAATAGGGGTAATGGAGTCGGGCTTCAAGTAAATTTAGAAGTGCACCAACACGAAACAAGTAGGAATAGACTTGTGGTTCAAGTACTGTATTTAACAATAAATATAATTACTATGTTAATATAATATAGAACTTATTTATAGCAAATGCAACAGATTCATTGACAGTCGGTTAAGTTCAGGATGTTACTCGCAACGCAATCAAAATGTTCTAGCCGTTTCTTCTAAAAACATTTAGAATTTCAGCAAATATGAATTACCTATTCATAATTTATCCAGTGAAATATTTGGGTAGGTACATACTTATTTTTCAAAATGGCTGTGTGAATCTGTTGTAGCTCCACTCAACTACTTTATAATCCCTGACCGCGCCGATCGAGCGGTCGAGCCTCGGTAGAATTGACAATATAGATATTTCAAACGCTATTTATTATTAACATTTTGTAATATTAAGAACAAACGCCAGGTAACATGTGAATAATCGCTAGAATATAATAATAAGAAACAATCGGAACTATAACCATGATTCGTACTCCATCATGTAGCAACCTAATTCTCTCACTGAAGTCGCCACATTTCCAATAAAAATATATGGATGTACCAGTCAAATGGCTGGACAATAATCTATTTAACCATTTAAATTAAATTGTTAGACTAAGAACTGTGGATGACTATAGGCCGGCCAAAGTTATAATGACATAAGTAAAGGTACATATCTGTGCAATAACATGAATTATATATTCTATTTATAAAAGGTAACAACAATAGACACAAAAGGGAGTTTTTATTTATGTCATTGAACTTTGACAACATACACTAGAAGTGTTAACCGGAAGGAACCGATAACAACCCAGGTTGTTTATGTTTTCAATCAAAACCTGTATAGCAATTTCTATGAGTGAAATATAAATTTTAATCACACTTCAAGTGTAAAATGTTATATCATCGGATAGTTAGCTTGTATACAAAGTGGTGTTAATGTGTTGGGCTGTTGTAATCATTGCTGTTTGTTACAAACTCCTTTGCTAACTTTAGAATTGTAAAAATGTAACCAATGTTAAATGAAACTTTCATTTGTAGTTCAGATATTCACAATTATGCAGGGTTTATCTGTATCTCTTCATTGCCCATCTCTTGCACCAACTATATAGCATATACTTGTAATTTTGTTGACACAAAATTGTTATCATAGATATAATGTATATACCTATCTCTGAAATGGATTGATAAAATAAATTATCATATCACTTGCCACTTAAATAAAAAATCATTGTCTCATTATTGTGTTAAAAGATTTATTAACATTTTGTTTAGAAATATTAGATATTTTATTTTATTATTACACAATATAATTTTTACTAGAGTTTATAATAGTAATGAATTATGTAAACTATAAAAATGTCTATAATACATAATTACATAGACTTGCGAGTTTTATTTTGAGCCTGGATCCTTAACAATTTTTTTTACATATGTACCTACTTACAAAAAAAGTTTTCTTATAAAATCTAATGGCATTAGCTGCTTTTTAACTTTACTATGAATAAATATTTAGACAAATGTGTCTTCTGCTTGTAATTCTAAAAATAATGCTGGAAATGATCACTAAATTTACATTTCTATACTTGTATTAATGACCATGAATACTAAAGGTATACATTTATTGACATACCTACAGGCTTTACAATAAGTACCAACATCATAGTCTTTGTACATTATTGTATACTTCTCATCCAAATCAATAACAACTTACCGCTTTAATTCTCATCATAGTAGCGTCTTTTCATTGCCCTATATTTCTTCAACATATAAAGTGCTTCAATTTCCTTGACAACGAATTCTCCATGCTTCACCATCATTTTGACCTTCTCTGGGTCTTGTTCTCCGCTATTCTTCATGAAAACTTTGTGAAGTCTTGTACGGAACAGCTCGTAACCTTGAGGCCAATCTTTACCCAGGTGTAATAACTATAAAACAAGAAGATTGGGTTATCATTCGAGTTGATTCGAGGTCATATAAACATACAACGCAAAAAGAAAATAAAGCAAATGGTTATAATATAGCGGCTTAATACCGTTTTGTAGAGATTTACAACTGCTCTACGATGTGGTTGTGACATTTTTGCAAATTACTTTCACAATTTTTACGACGTAATTTCTTCTAACCCACAACAAAGTTCATAGTCCAAATACATCGAAATGTTTTGATGATAAACAATTTGACAATTCACCAAATGACAAAACGTTGACTGACAGCAGGGTAGCTAGATGAATTTAGTCTATGTCTCGTGAAAGAGAACAAGCTTTTTGACACTTATGAAGCACTACCAACCTACCAAGACAAACATTCGAGCAAACCTACAGTGCGCCCAGTATATTTTTACGTAATGCGGGAAATGCCGAAATCCGGATTTTTCTCAGTAAGCTATTGTATGCAGGATTACAAGATGGAATGGACAGAACATCATTCCGAACACTTATAGAAACTTTTCGTCGTTATGGTTTTTATACTAAATAGGCTTGCGTTTGGTCGAAACTCGTCTGATGTGAAGCGATGATGCGGCCTAATGTCTGTTTTAAAATAAAAGCAGCATGGCTTGAAATAGCCACGCAAATGGGTACAGAGGATGGGAAATGAAACATTACAATTATTTTTTATTATTACCTACTAATATTTTATTATATTTGTTAACTATTCGTTAAAATATGAAATAAACTCTTCCCGAATTGCATATGCTCCTACTATTTGTTGGCTGGAATGGTCTGAAAGTTTGAACATTTATATTTTTTTTTTTTTCTTAAGTAACATGACGTTCTCCTTTTTCTCTTAGATAGTTGTGCATATGTTACGGGCAATTTGATAAGTCCGGGCACTATTCATAATGGCCGGTCTGTATTCATAATGCCCGACTCAATTGGGCAATGTGATTAAAACAGCATGATTAATCACTTTTCCCGGCCATTATGAATAATGCCCACCCTATCTTGGGTAAAGTAATAAAATAGGTGAACTATTAGGATATATCACGTTTCTACTAAATATCACTTAATTACAATACAGTCGACGAAGCCCCGCTGCGCGGGGCTCCTATTTCTGTCTGCAGGGTTTAAAGGAACCTAACTAACCGAACCTCGGGGTGAACCTGACGTCGACCGTCTAGGGTTAGGGTTTCTGTCAGCATCTGTGTTTGTTTGGGGGGTTTATGCTTATAGAAAACAAAATTCATTTATTTTCTCTTTTTTTAGAAAAGTCCAGAGCAATTATGCTAAAAATTATGAATTGTTTGTCAAATAATACGTTATTAAATGAAAGTTTATCGGATAATTATTTTGCTAAGTGAAATATTTGGTAAACTTGTTGTTGTAGAATGATGAAATGACAATGTTTTTGCCAATCGTTGCTTGTAAAGTAAAAAAATTGAATTAATGTTTGGTGAACTGACTGGTCACCAAGGAATTATTCATACTGCCCGGTCCAAGTGATAAATTCAAGCTATCTCAAACACTGACTTATTACATGGACCACGGGCCGTCGGGTATTATTAATAATGGCCGGTCAAAGTGATAAATTAATCACTTTGCCCGACGTTCTTGGGCATTATTAATAATGGCCGGTCCTTATAAATAATGCCCAGTTAATCACGTTGCCCGTAACACATACACCACAGTCATTGTGTACATCAGTTTCAAAAGTTTTTAGAAAACACCTCCATTTTTGAGCCAAAATTCCGAAGATACTTTCAACTATGCGTCTTGCACTACTAAGTCTGTGATTATAATTTTGTTTTCTTTCATCGTGCACAGCAACATCAATAGGGAAAGGCATCATCAAGAAACTTTCTAATTTGAAACCGCCATCACCAATGAAAACGTGAGGCATTGGTTAATGTCCACCTGGTAATGGCTTTGGTCCGGGAATGTTCAATTGATTATTAACAAGTTTTGACAGAAAGAAGGCCTTTGAAAAATTGTACTATCACTTTTCCATTGCTACCAACATTAATAAAAATAAATTTATAATTTGGGTCTCCTATAGCAAAGCAACACTATGGACAATCCCTGCTTGTAGCAAAAATGTAATGTTCCAGTATTGGGTGGACATTTTATGTAAACATGTTTACCATCTACAGGGTGTAAGGGACAGCCTTCCACAAACTGGCAGGGTGCATTCAGCTCCTTATTTTGAATCATATTCCACCGGAATTTTTGTATTTTTCACCGGATTTTTTTTTTAGTTACTATTCCTTTCTAGATGACTAATATCAATTATGATTCTCAATCACAATAAAACATCAAAGGGTAGAACACAATAAATATCAATTCAAGCACACAAGAAATCCACAACTCAAGCACACAAGAAATACACAACTCAAACATATAAGCACACAACAGAACTTAAATCATTCTCATGATGAGTCACAAGTTTCAGTTGAAGTCGTAGATCCGAAATAAGAAAGAGAAAGGCAGAACCGACTAATCAAGTACTGGAATCATGGGCGTCGGCGTACCCACGGTGGGGCAGGGTGGGGCGCCTGCCCTACCCTGCTCTCTGACCCGAAGCTAAGCATTTTAGGCAAAATTAATATAATGACAAAATTAAATATTCATTTGGGGACTTTAACATTTTTCACATTAAAATTAAAACTTGTTTAAGGTCAACAATTACAGAAAATCGTCTTGTCGGCCTCTGTATGATGAGTGTGCATAGAAAGAGGGTTCTGCAAGCACAACATACATTTGAAAACGAAATTTTAGCTAGATTTAGCCAGAACCCTCGCAGGTTATTATTGAAATAAGGTGTAGTGCAGTCAATAAAACGTATCGGTCAGTAAATAAAAAGCATTTGTAATTTCCTACTACTTAGTTTATTTACTTCTGCCCCACCCCTTAAACAACGCACGCGTACGCCCATGACTGGAATACCTCCGTAAGAAAAACGAACAGAAGTGCAAATTTGATGAAGTCGATTATTTCTTCTTAAGCTATGCTCAAATGTTCAAGAAGCTCCCTAATCGAATGCAAAGTATGATGAAATTTAGACAGAGCTAATTTGTTTGCACGATATGAACTGCAGAACGAAGCAGGTGCAAGTGGTTGCTCTAGGAATTTTCAAATGTGCTTTTCGGAATTCAATACCCACTCCTTTTGTCTGTATCGTCTACTGAATCCGTAAGAGTAAATTCAACAGACTCAAATTTATCTTCAGCTGTTTCTCAAATAATTCTACCGAACACAACATTTCAAAGAGAAACTCCTACTCCTGAAATAATTAATATGTCTCAGGAGGATTCAGTCATACAAAATGTAACTCGCTTTTATGAGACAATAGCATACACACTTGATAATGATTCTATGTAACATTTTCTTTTCAATGTATTTAATATAAATTTAAAAAATAAAAATTACCTTAAAAATACTGCCAGCCTTTCTTTAGCCTTTTCCAGTTGCTGTTTTCTTTTACTATTTCCTTTTTTATATAATTATGCAATTCATTAAAGCCATTTATTGACATTCGGAAGTAAATAAAAAACGTTCTTCATCTTCAAGTAATTCAGGAAAAAGAATATTGAACTCTCCCTTTTCATCTCGCTCAGTGTTCATCGGATGCACTGCGCGGACTCTGAATATGTCGTTGGTGCAACGATGTTGGTTCACCCTGTAGTATATATGTGTTAAAGTCCTAATTGCAACTACTGAAAGCAACAGCATTATAATATGTGTTAATATCATTTAAAAACTTCAGTTCAGATTGTTGATTGGAAAGAGCAAGGAGCAATAATTGTCCAAAAAATTACATTACTCTCATGTGCTTTTCGCTTTCAAATACTAGTGCAATAGAAAAAAAAAAGTGAAAAAGTTTGATCAGTGTTCAATCCTTTTTAGTTAAAATAATTGTATCCGAATGTCCGAAAATACTGCACTGTAATTAACAAAAAACTAAAAATGAATGGGCGCCGCCAATACAACTTTAAATCCGGTATCCCGGCAACGTCAGTTTGTTAGGTCAAATATTGACAAAACATACTAAAGTTACTGAAATATTTCAATTTTCTTCTGCTTGCTGTTTGATAAAGTTAAACGTGAAACGCGAAGTAATACAGAATGGATGAACCAGAAGAATACGGAGAAGGTAATTTTACACACTTGTTAAAATGTTGTTATGGAAAATCTGCTATTACAATGTAGCTGTCATCAAGTGCAATAATAGGTACCCCATAATCCCAATAAGATAGCAGCCGTCTTAGCATGAAAGATAAGCAGGATCCTTTGTTT
Organism: Noctua pronuba; assembly: GCA_905220335.1. Lineage (NCBI taxonomy): Eukaryota > Metazoa > Arthropoda > Insecta > Lepidoptera > Noctuidae > Noctua > Noctua pronuba. The sequence continues at coordinate 9,623,397 of LR999903.1, read as the reverse complement.
TATGTCGTTGGAGTTTTTATTATCTACCCAAAAAAGAAATGCTTAAAGGCAAAACTAAAAAGACAAAAATACTCTTAACTCTTCCTCAAAGAAGTAATTCCCGAGAGGTTTATGGCCACAAATAAGAGACGCAAGTCTATTTCAAGTCACCGGGCACAATTAGTACAGGTTGCACTTAAGTTTCTAATGCAAAAAAAAAACAATATCTATAACTTGTCCAAATTAGGGATCTGAACACCATTGTTTATTACACCCCAACATCGTGACAGCAAAGACAGCCAATGTATCTTTGTCTTAGTAGAAGTTGGAGACTAAATACCTAGGTTGAGACTAGATGGGCAGTGAAAATGTGTGCACTGGCCTCGAACGAAGCCTATACACCATACATCGGATATAAGCCTGTGACGTATAGGTAATCACAGTAGGCCGCGCGTTAGTGGTGACTAAATCAGAATGGGCTGGAGTCTGGACCCTTATTGAATTATGAAACTCCGTACTACGGGCAGCTCAGCTCATCGACGTGGGGTCGACTGTTAGCGATAAATTCGAGCCATGTCTAAATGAAAATGAACATACACTTCACCCAATTTCTCTGTGCAGCCGGGAAACCACGGAACTAACAACAACAACATTCATTTATCGTCAGGCAACTTTCGCCCATGGACCCCATGGCCCTTACAGACTAACATAAATATAATAAAATACAATTGGAGTTAGTTAATAGACCCTTAAAACTATGTTAGTAACACTTCACTTGTGCACTATGTCACTGCGCGTTCATGTGGCCGAAAAGTCCTCTTCCAAGACGAGGTGTAGAAATCACGTTGTTATTCGTACCACGAACGCCTTAGTGCCCATTTACGGAGACGCGGCGCTTCGGACGGCGCGTTGCGCGGGGCGTCGTGCAGCGCGTTGCGCGTTTTTTCCGTTTACGGAGAGGCGGCGCGTGCAGCGGACCGCGTTATCACACGCCCAAACACAAACATATGGCCATGTACGATGTTGTTTACGAAGAAGCGGGGCGTAAACGTGTAATCGGCGGGCAACGCTGCATTTCAAGCAAACGCGCGTAAAAACGCTTCTCCGTAATCGCTCTCATACATCACCTTATGTTTGAATTGAAAGCGGGCCGCGCCGCGCCGCGCGATGCGCCGCGTCTCCGTAAATGAGCACTTTAAAGTTGACTTTGCGGCGCGACAGTAGCAACTGCACCAAAAGAAAACAACTGACTAAAATAAATGTATCAAGTTTGACATATCGATTAAAAAATAATTTTTTTTTGGCAAGCCGCGCCACCTTGAACTGGAAACTTAAAGTGGTCATACTATAATCACGTTTCACGTCACAGAAGGGGAAGAGGGTGAGGAAGAGCTGCTGCCTGAAGAAGAAGAAGAGGTCGAAGCAGAATCCGTCCTCACAGAATATGACGCTGATGACTTTTTTTCTGGAGCTGTTACTAGCCCTCAATCTACGATACCGGAAGATATGTTAGATTTTGAGTATCCTTTTTATATTTTTTTTATCTAGAAACATTCTAGATTGTAATCTAGATCTGAATACAGGTCTTTTTACTAGTTAGGGGTCGTCCTTCAATCAAGTGAAGTGCGACAAGGGCGGAGGGGTCAGAAAAATTCACGATTATTCACTATGGGGGGAGGGGCTTCATGTATTTTCATACCACAAAAAAAAAGTAGTTTAATGATGTGATGTTTTTTATTAATGATGTCTGACGTGTAAATTATTTTTGTCAATAATGAATCGAATTGTGCAACCACGTAAAACCCTGAGCGAGCGATTTTGTCTATTGTTAATACAGTTAAATAATGAAAATATATAAAATGTACACGTGATGCTGGGAGGGGGGTTAACCTAATACCTCAAGCCGTGTCACCAAGGCGGAGGGGGGTATAAAAGTTGCCTAAAAAACCATATGTCATTAAAGGGGCCCTCCTTGTAAGTGTATAGAATGGCAAAGGCACACGTAAGGCACAAACCCAAACCGCTTACTCGCATTTATTATTCTAGGCTTGTAAAGGGATTTCGTTTGTATGAAAAAAGTACTTAAAAAAGTCCATCACGTAGGTGTGAACGGGTACATAGACGACCCTATTTATATTATTCAATCAATCATTTTTAAAGCTTATCAGGCTTGGTGACTTAGCCAGCTACTAGTACCTACATAATCTAATTAACTTCATTAAACTTGAACAATCTTAATTACTACCATTAAACAATGGACCACTTCCTTAACCGAACAAAGATATTCATACGGTTACAATTGTCATAAGTATTTCAACCTTTGCGCGTGCGATGATATGGTCATATGCTACTCGGCTGGCAGCATAATTACTTTTATGGACGTCGTTACCAAGCAGACATGGTTCCGACGTAGCACGACTGGAGGAACTGTGGGGAGTATTACAGTAAGTAAAGATTGTTTTGCTAATTATTTACACCTCATCCATCCATCGTCCATCCAGAGGTAAAGTCAACCACACGTCCCCATTGACACCGCAGGTAAAGATTTAGCAGTGCAGCCTTTTTCTTCAATTAAGTATTACTACTGATGCGGATGACAGTACCAGATAGATATCAACCTAAATAACCGATTGGAGACTGGAGGTGCTAAAAATCATTGCAGATGTCGTTGTCACAATTAATTGCATTCTTTACATTCTGTAGAGCTTCAGAACAGACCCCAACTACCGCCTAGCAATAGCAGAGGACAGAGAGACTGACCGTGAGCCATTGATAATCTTGTATACGTGGCCCCAAATGGAAATAGACGCAGTACTTCGCGATGGTACTGCAAATGCATATGCTATTATGGATTTCAGGTAATTCTAACGTTCTACCTCTTTCTTCGCGTCTCTATAAACTGCCTATCCTTGACCCAACCATGTTGAGGGAGGCTTCCAGTCTAACCGGGCCCGGTCTATACCAAAATTTTACATCTAGCGACTGTCTATCTGACCTCCACAACCCAATTACTGGACACCATGATATCCCTTGGTAAGACTTTTGAGAATCTGACTACCAGTAACGACTGTCGAAGAAATGCGAGTTACAGCCAGCGAGTTTATCCAATCTCTATCCAAATCTATAATTATCTATATCCTTTGCAGTCCTGACGGTGAGTTGCTAGCGTCAGTGGGCAAGGAACCAGATTATAATCTAACCATTTGGAACTGGAAACGCCACAAGATTCTTTTGAGGACCAGCGCCTTTACTTTCGATGTTGACACCGCTATGTTTTCTCCTTACTGTGAAGGACAACTCACTACAGCAGGTTATTTACTAACAAAACTAATTTTAAACTTATACTTTCACTTACGGGATATCTTCCGTGATTGTTCATTATTTTGAGCTCCCGATATTACGACGCTGTTGCAAGCGCCATGATCGCGGGTTGAAATATCGGGAGCTCAAAATATTGAACAATCATGGAAGATTTCCCGTAAGTGACAGTATAAGTTTAGTTGTAATTATTTATCTATAATTCACTTAAGTCCACCACCTTTCCTTTTCCACCACTTTAGCAAGGTATCTCAGCAGTAGGTAGGTACGGAAAGCATAGTGAGGAAATCTAAAACCAATATGGTCTGGATTAAGGAATCACCAACTTTTTGACTGACAAAGAATTCATTGCGGCATTAATTCCCGCCATATACCACTAATAAACATCGTCATCTTCCCAGTTTTTCCCAATCATGTTCAGGTCAGCATCCAGTCTTACCAGATGCAGCTAATACCAGTATTCCACTTGGAGCGACTGCTTAACAGACCTCCACAAAAAGGATTATCTAACAATCATTTTAGGTGCTGCTCACATTAAATTCTGGAAAATGGCGCAGACGTTTACTGGACTTAAATTAAAAGGCGAACTGGGGAGATTTGGTAAAACAGAAATCTGCGATGTCCTTGGTGTTCTTCCATTGCCGGATGAAAAGGTGAACAATTCTCATATTAATGGGAACAAACGTTCAAAAAATATGGGAGATTTATCCTAAAGTAACAATGATTGGCTTTGCCACGTTTTTTTAAAGATACTTATTTTTGTAAAGAACAGCATTGTGTCTAAAGGTCAAGTTATGTTACCAACAAACTTTGGGTCTGACCTTTGAACTATTTGCTTTTAAATGTGAAACCTATATTTGAAAAAAAATATGAAGATTGAGTAATTTGGGTACATTGTTTGTAGGAAGGGGTTTAATTTTCAATATTTTTTAGGTTTTATCCGGATGTGAATGGGGCAACATATTAGTATGGGAGGCTGGCCTCGTCAAACTAGAGGTAACACAAAAAGGACGAAAACCTTGTCATAAAGCACCTATTGTAAGTACATTTTGTAGCGCCTTGATCTAAAATGACATATCGCGATTCCAAACGCCCGTCGTACCCTGAACCAGTCGCACTCAGTAACTCGCTTCGATATTGATCCGTTTTTAGAAAATTAATCCAAATAGCAATTTTTTTAATATGGTAAAATTAAACAGATGCTCGAAATTATACGACTTGTTTCCACAAAAGTGGAGATGAGCGGAGCGGTGCAGGATTCGTCCAAACATGGGAGTGACGAATTAATATCGACGTGGATTTCAACTATAGTGATTGGTTGATTCACGCACGTCTCTTCGCTCCGCACATCGCAGCATTGGGGACAACCAGGCCTTACAACAAGCATCGACGATTCCACTCATAGCACTATAAGCAAATTATACCTACTGTTTGCTCTACCCCTTCTTTTACATATAAAACTTATTTTCAGATTCAATTCATGCTAAACCCAAGCTATGACGAAGTGACGACAATCGCTCGCGACGGATGTGTCCGCGCGTGGTATTGGGATGCAGTGGACCAAGCTGATCCCCCGGAAGAAGACCCTTACGTCGAACTCAATCCTGTTGCTGAGACATGTGTACGTATTGGTTTAGTAATGGACCTGAGTATTCAGCTGTTTAACTAAGATTTATGACAACAAAACTGAACGTGACCAACACATCTAAATGACTTTTAAGAGTTTGTCACGGTTAACATCCCATTTGACGATGAAAGTGACAGCTCTTGAACGCAGTTAAGAGTGTTGTTCCCATTCAGATTAATTCTTGAAATTAGCCCTTAGTATTAGGTCTTTCTTTGAGGGAAATAATAACGCTTCCTAAAACAAATTAACTTCCAACGATCTGTGGTTGACTTACTGTTTTAAAATGAATTACCGAAAACTGAATACAAAATTAACCGACAAAAAATGTTGTATTAAAAAAAAAACATGAGCTTATTCAAATTAAATTCTACGAAAAATAATAAACTATATTTCCAAAAACAAAAACTAAGTTTCCGAAAACATCCACTGCTAAAATAATCGTTTTCTTGAGCTCTATAACAGGATGCAAGAGCGAGCGAAGCGAGTTCGGTATTTGGGCACCCCGACTCCGGATAATTTAGGTTCGAAGGGCATCCCCTTCGTGTTAGGTTACTTTAAACCCTACAGACAGAAATAGGAGCCGGGCGTAGCGGAACTACGTCGACTACGCCTTATTACAACAATTTGATATTTATCTTGACGTTGATTTTATTCCTGTATTATTTATTTCATAGGTTAATTCTAAATTTATAATGAGTTACGATGAAAATGACGTATATATAATGAGTGTAGTTTTCGGTAAAACGCAATTTAAGCTGGTGGAAAATATTACGTCAGCAAATGCTGTATTGATTTTCGGAATTTTCAGTTTTTTATTTGGTCCTTTCTTTATTCGTATTCGCATATAAGCTGTCGGAGAATTACTAAATAAAGCAGGAAGGGAGAATGGGCTTCGAAGTTCTGCCCCAAGGTCCAATAGCCATAAGATAGACATAATTGAAAAGAGTTTTTTATGGAGGACCTTTGGCACTAACACGACTTTTGGCAATTCGCAGTACTTTCGGAGTTATTGAGCTAAATAGGTTGGACTAACTAGTTGGACAGCGAATTTAAGATATTCTTGGCAACCAATTAAGGTTTTCTGGGTAATCAATAGTAATAACATAAATAATCCGTTGCTTAGAGCTTTTCAAGGAGAAACTTTGCCACTTATACGACTTTCGCCAATTGGAGCACCGAAGTTAAGATTTTCTGGGTAACCAATAGCAATAAGATTACATCATTGCTTTCAATGAGAATATTTGCTACCATACAACTTTTGCTAATTCGTAGTCTGTTAGGTTTTATTGATCTAACTAGATAGTTGATTGGGCACCGAACTGTAGCTCCTCTCTAACTCTGAATCGAGAAAAGTTGTCAAAGCAAGAAATATTCTTCTTGTTGAGATCAATTCATTAATACATATCTTAACGCTATTGGGCGTTGGGGTAGTAGTAACGATCTGTCCAATCCACTGTTACTGTTAGATTTGCTCCTAAAATAGCATTTATGATGTCAATATTTTGAAAATGACGTTTATAGGCTTATAATATGATGTTTGAAATGTACATCATCAATGAAAGGTAATAAATTGACGAAATAACAGTTTTTAATTTAACTTAATTTCTCATATTTAGAGCTCTGTAGCTCCTCTCTGACTCTGAATCGAGAGAAGTCGCCAGAATAAGAAATGTTCTTCTTAAAGAGATCTATCGATTGGTATATCTTAACGCTATTGGACACTAGGGCAATTTCGCTCATTCTCCTTTCATATTTTGAGTATACTCATTTTTTTCGGAACTTTTATTACTACTTTTTCTTTGATATTAAAGTTTTATTTGTAGGTACCCGAATGCCAGATAATGTGTCTAAAACACAGAAAGGACCTGTATTGGTATGCACAAGTGAGTATTATTTTGAAATACTTTAGTAGGGACAGATAAAATGGACTTCCGAATTAGCTTCTAATCGTTTTATTTTTTCTAAGGATGGCAATGGAGGCATTTGGATAGTAGACTTAGAAATTGATAAACTAGAATGTGAACATCAAAGGGTGACAACTTGTCATGCAGGGGGGGTGGTCGCTATAGCAGCTTTAAGGACACATCCTATACTGATAACGGCAGGAGAAGATGGAACCATACTAGCTTACCATACCGAGACACATGAACTGCTTGCTCGGTATCTTTTCCCGAAGCCGGTTTCGTGTATGTTTTATCCACCTTTGGACGTAAGTAAAATGTTATTTTGCTCGTGTAGATTCCGAAATGCATGGCGGTACGGTTGGCGTAGTAACTGTGCGATTGGCTGCTGCCCTGCGTGTCGCGGGTTCGAATCCCGCACGGAACAAAGATCTGTATCTGTAAGTTTAAATGTTTGTAAAAGCACTCACGATACAGGGGAAATTCCTAGTATGGGGTAAAATTTTATTTAAAAAAAAAAGAGATGACCTCGACTGCAAATCGTGGTGTTAAAGCTGCCCAACTGGTTTCTTAACTCCATGAAAACGCTTTTGTAAACAGCGTGTACGCCGCCCGTTTCCGTTTTCATAGTCGCAAAGAAATTAGTCGTGTCGCGATCTCTGCGGTCTGTCTTTGAGATTGGACGGCATTGCTGCCGCGGTTGCCGTTTGCGGCCACATTCGGAATTTTGCCTTCGCTTCAGGGAAAAAAATTGCTCTATTGCTTTTTGTATTGAAAATCCAAAAAAATTACGTATTATTGGTATTGTACTATTTGCTTTATTTATCTTTTCTACACATTTTTCTTTTAATATTTCTAAAAAAAAACGTTTATACGTATTAAACATAGTGGTCTGTCGGGGCATCTCTCGAGGCTTTTGGCCATGAGAGGCAGTATTGGCAGTAACGACAATCGGCACAATAACAGCCTAGCTGGCACTCCACATGTCGTCAAACTCGTGCGCTAAGTCGAGTAATTATTTTGCTATTATTATTGATTTAAGTTATTGGTATTTCGTTTTGAATTTCCAGGTGGATCCAACGTCATGCATTTTAATGGTGGGTTTCGCGGATGGTATCATGCGTACGCTATTTCTGCATCCAGATGTACTGCAGATTCAGACGGTCATGGTCGACAAACGAGTTAATTCAACCATCACCCTTCATAGTCAGGACTCTGAAAGTCCTGATGTCTTAGATATGATTTCGGTGAGAACTAAATACATTCTAAGTACCTACCTAAGATTAAAATCTTGTGTCATAATTCTTACAACGTTTATTTGTGGAGTATGAACTTAGATGGCTATAAGAGTAGAAGGAGACCAAAGAAAAGATGGATAGACTGTGTGGTTATAAGATGGTATGACTAAAAATAGGGTGACCACAGAGATGACCACTACTTAATACAGGGTGTAAACGGACCCTTCACGAAGCCGTCAATCAAGCATTATGTACATCAAACTAAGTAACTTTACGCAAAAATTATTTCTGGGGGGGGTTTTTTTTTTAGAGTGAAATATCACGTTTTACGGTAGGACTCGATGTAACGCACTCAAAACATTGTGCTGATGGATGGATTGATTATTACGGGGGTCGTGGAGGTGTTTAAAGTAAAAATCTTACATTAAAATCGTGTATTTAAAAAAAACTTGTGAAAAAGTTGGAACTTTGACCCCCAATATTTCCGTAACTAGAAGGTTGCCAGGTATGAACTAGAACAAAAAAAATATTGCAATGACTGAGAGAACAAGTGCACGTTAAGCCGTTGGTCCCCGGTGACATTTGTAGATCTTTGACAGTCGTTAGGAACCAAGGGGATCGTATTACCTTGTACTAACTGGGTTGTGGAGGTCAGATAGGCAGTCGCTCCATGTAAAATACTGGTATTGAGCTGCATCCGGTTAGACTGGAAGCCGACCGCAATATAGTTGGGAAAAGGCTAGGCAGATGATGACTGAGAGAACAAGTGCCTTTCGGCTTCGTTAATGGTCTTGTTACAGGCTTACAGCCTTTATACATAGAAGTATAGAAAAGGAAGACACTACATCCGCCAGTACTGGTATTTAATACCTGAAACCAAACATAGTTGGGATAAGTCTAAGCAGATACTAATTAGCAGGGAATTCTCTGCTCTCAGAACAAAATCCAATTTTATTTGTAAGAAAAAAAAATGAAGCGGGGCTGCGGGACTGTTCAAAAGAGATACCGTGGCCCTGGAACACAAAGGGCAAAGAAGGAACATGGATGGGTTTTAGTCAGTAAGAGTCTGACACTCCCTCCCACTCCACCCAGAGCGGGAGAAGTCATTTGATGATTACACATCCGTAAAAAAAAAAAAAGCTAAACATTTCTTGTGTTTTCAGCTACTAAAACCACACTCGAAAGCAATAACTCAAATTACAATAAACAAACAGCGCACAATACTGGTAACTTGTGGCGCAGATAGCACCATATTCATGTACCAGTTGAAGTTAGGGACTCCATTCAAACTTGAGAGGATCGGCTTTATAGAAACGCCAAATAATATCGCCTTTATGACCTGGAAACCTGACGAGGTTAGTGACAACACTTTTAATCAGTCAGGCTGTCATGCACAGCGCGGTGAACTGTTTTGTCGTCGATTCTAAAGATTTCAATTGTTAGGTGTGTTATTACCGAATTACGGTCGCAAGAGAAAGTATTCGTACGTTAGGTACAATTATATCAGTGAGCGAGATAACATTAATTAACAATGGCTTATTGCCACCAGAAATTAGCTTCATTTAGCTTATTCACAAACTACGCTGCGTCTCCATCGCTTTCTTTTGATAAAAAGGCTCTTTTTCCTCCAAACACCTTAAAATTTGACTCTAATGCCAATATACACTAACACCAAGCAACTAATGAATGCCAAAATATTATTGCATTGTTGCAATATCAACCCTTGGTGCTGAAAATTCTAAATTGAAATAAAGCGCTTTTTAAGGCATTAGCTATCACTTAGTGTTGTACAAAATGGTCATACCCGAATAAACCTTTTGTTTGTCTCCCCTTACTTTTTGGCTGTCACCTAACATTCGTTTTCGTATTTTATGATATCAGGAATTCGTACTCTTACTTTGTGGTCAAGTGGGGCTTATAATGGAAGCAGTGCTGCCGGACCCAATAGTCCGCCCTTACACTCAAATCACAACTTTCAAGTTAGACTTTAAATCATATAAAGAAACTTTGGTGAAGAAACATTTGTAAGTACTGCATTTATTGGGCTTTCAGCACGCCTAATATTGTATTACTCATTTCTAAATTTTATACAGGATGTAAACAGACCCTACACGATGCCGTTAACCAAGCATTCTGTACATCAAACTAAGTAACCCTACACAAAAAATATTGCTGGGAAACGACTTTTTTTTTGGGGTGAAAAATAACCTTCTACGGTAAAACTCAATGAAACGCATTCAAAACATTGTGCTTATGGATGCATTGAATAGTAAACGGGTCATGGAGGTATTTCAAGTAAAGTTACAACATTAAAAATTTGTATTAAAAAAAAAACTTGTGAAAAAGTTGGAACTTTGACCCCCAATAACTCCGTAACTAAAAGGTTCCCAGGTATGGTCTATAACAAAAAAATGATCGCAATAGCGGCGAGAACAAGTGCCTTTCGGCTTCGTAAGGGTCTATTTACACCCTTTATCAGCATTTATTTAGTGGCATCATGCAAGTACACTGCTTTTTAGGTCTTTACAAAGTTCAAGGATTTTTATAAAACGAACCAAATGAAAACTAATATAAAAATCAGATTAAATTTGTAGCATGCGCAACAGACCTTTCCCAGAAGAAGAAGATCTTGCCAGCATAGACGAAGAGGCTTTGAAAGCTAAGGAAGAGGCTGCGCAACGAGATGATGAGGACGAAGACGCGGAGTGGGTCGGTGAAGTAGAACTAAGTACGTACTATTTCATTGAGAACTTCATCATCATTGTCATCATGTCCACTTCTTTATAGGTCTCCCAAAAGTGTGCCACCACATGTATCGTTTCAGTATTTTCGCTTTGAGAATTATTAACGCCGCTATGACTTGGTTCGTTCGGCAAAATTGTATAAACAATGATAATCTGCTTGATCAAAACTGTAAAATTCCTCCCTGCAAATAAGCTGCTAGTTTGGATTTTTTATTTTGGATAAAAAAAAAAAAAAGTAAAAGGAACAATGTTAACAGTTTTTCTTAAATCTTGTCAAGTTCACCGTTGATTTGTGCCTGAACTAGGTAATCTTGTGTTTCAGGCGATTGGAGGTAACATTAATTGATTAAATAATCACTTTCCATATTAATCTTATTAGTACATATTTAAAAAAGGTATATAAAAAATAAGAGCATGTTTTTTTTATTCAAATGACTGATTATTATCATGCCTTTAATATGTCAAGTTTCATATTATTAACTTGATTTCCCTTTTTTCTCTTCTTAAATTTATACAGAACTTAAAACCAAAGTTTATGATGTCACGTCATGATCACATTCACCGACCCGCAGTGGGTTCGCATGCTGGATAATGGCCCTTCCTCTCACAGATATGCGCTGGTGGCCCATTAGTTGGAACATCATAAGCTTAAAATGCTTATTGACCAATTGGTTTGTTTCTAAAAACCTCATTACTATTTTAGTGGAAAGCGAGAGTATGTTGGGCACAACGATCACTTGGGCCTACTATTGCAAAGAAGGCGTATGGGTCGTTCAGCGCGGCACAGGTGCCTTACTCCTAATCCAGCCCGGAACCAACAAAATTCTCAAGTATGCTCCTTTTCCTGGAGCTTGGCTTGAAGATTTAACGACGTTGAAGTTTATGTAAGATATACTTCAGTTTTCTACTACGGAAAAACTCTTGTTTGCTAGCGTTTTTATTTTTGTATTTTTCTGGTGGAATCATCTTAAATTTTGTTTTTTAGTCGATTTACTTTTGTCCTTGAAACAGATGTGACGATCGCTACCTGATTGTGGGGACAAACACAGGAGTTATCCGAGTGGTACGTATGCCGACGGAAGAGGAAGACAATCCTACACATCACTACACGATATGGATAAAGTCGGTCGAGAAGCTTCTAAAAAAACTTAAAGGCAGACGATTGGCTAAAGAAGAGGTCAGTTTACTTCTAAAGACCGATTTTTATTGGGAATAAGACATCAACTATTATCGTGCTCCTTATTTTCCAGAAACAACCAATTCCTCGCATAGACTTCGTGGATTTCTACTATTTACCGATGCATGATCATTATACTGGATCTATCACCGCCATAGAATTAAATCACAGTTCAATGTAAGTGTAATTAATTACTTATTGAATAACATTATTTTTTACCTTATGATTTTGCAAACGAGCAGGTAGCCTAGGGTTTCTCATCGAGATTTCTCGAAATAAGGCCTTATTCGAGACGAGAAAAAAGAAGTCGAGAAATTGCGTCTTGATTGGCAAATGCTACTTAAACGCTAGATATTTATTGTGTTATTGGGATAGTTGTACTGGTAGTCCTTAAATAACAAAATATTAATCCAGGATATCACACATGTACCACGTTGTGATCCAGTTCCTCGATCGATATCAAAAATATTACTTGAAAAATATTAAACTTCTTGCGACAAATATCGAGCGTGGAGCATTCGTAGCAGTTGATCGTAAATGTTTTTTTTTAATTCTAAGATTGATTGATTGGTTTTTATCCACATAAAGAAAAAAAAAACATTATTTCAATACTGAAATGTAAATTTTTGGTTCTGTGATTAATATTTCTACTTAGAACGGAAAAATATATGTACAGTGGCCTCCAAAAGTTAGTTGAAAAATTTACTTCTAATTTTTCGTTGCATTATGATCTAAATTCATAGTTTTCATTGTTTGGACATGATAAGTTTTTCATTGTATTTTACTTTGTTAGTGTCTAATTGAACTAAACTATTAAACTTTTGAAACAAGTCATAAAATTTCCAGTATACAAGGTGGATACGTTCAACGGGGGCAGTAAGGGGAACTTTAACCGTTGCAGCTAAACGAAAATGGTCATAGGAGACTATCCATAATTTTTCGTGAATTTTTGACCACCAATCACAGATTTTCAAAAAAAAATACAGTTAGCCCCGTTGAACGTATCCATTCTGTATACCGACAATTTTATGACTTGTTTAAAAAGCTTAATTTCTCAATATCTCGAGAGAAAAAAACTAAGCCGAGAAATGAGAAACCCTACGCCCACCCGATAGAAATGATATAGATTACAGTGATGAATAGATAATAATAATGATCACCGATGATTATGATCTATTTGCCAAACTTCTTGGCAGTATATGATTAGGTATAAATGAGACAAAAGATGTAGTATAGTCTGGTTATAATTATCCAAAGGTGCATCTTATATACTAACGACTACGTGACGATAACAGACAGTAGAAACATTTAATAGATATTGAACGTGCGATAAAGAACATAAGATTGCGATGTAGATTGTAGATACAGCACAAAGATATTGTACTGTAACAGTACACCCCCCTTTAAAAGAAAAAAATAAATATTATGGTAATAGTGTTTACAATATAAATTTGATCTAGACCTTACTAGCTATTTGCTGATGTATAAAGGGTGTAAAAAGACCCTTAACGAAGCCGAAAGGCACTTGTTCTCCTCGTCATTGTGATCATTTTTTTGTTCTGGACCATACCTGGGAACCTTCTAGTTACGGAGATATTGGGGGTCAAAGTTCCGACTTTTTCACAAGTTTTTTTTTAAATACTACTTTTTAAGGTTTTAACTTTAGTCCAATTACCTCCATGGTCCGTTTACTATTCAAAGCATCCATCAGCAATAAGTTTTGAGCGCATTATATTGAGTTTTACCGTAAAATGTGATTTTTGACACCATAAAAAAATTTCGTTTCCCAGCAAAAATTTTTGCGTAAAGTTACTTAGTTTGATGTACAGAATGCTTGGTTGACGGCTTGGTGAAGGGTCTGTTTACACCCCGTATAAATAATAATGCTATTGTACGCGGTGGAATTTGATGACGCCTGTTGTGGTGTTATCTGCTGACGTCTGTAATTTTGACTTAGCTGTTGCACGAATGTTTATTATTTTTTATAGACGTACTACTGGCTTTACTTTACGTCCCGATCGTGTAGTGTACGTGTGTGAATGTCTGTCGTAATCCTTTGAATCTGGCACGTAGTTTGATTCGTCATTGATCATGAATGCTGGTTTCAATCTATCAATTGATATCACTGTCTCTTTATCCCTAATTCTAATGCAAAATGTTTTATCTGTTTTACTAATTACTGGGTAGGGTCCCTCATACGGCGGTGTCAGGGCTTTCCTCATTCTATCACACCGAACAAATACGTGTGAGCATTCTTTGAGTTCGGGATGCACAAATATAGCTTGGTTATGGTTTTTTCTTTTCGGAATCGATGTCATTTGTGTGATGTCCTTTTGAATTTGTTTTACAAATTCTTCGTACGTTGATAACTGTGCTGCTGATGACTCAAAAAATCCTCCAGGGAGTCGTATTGGCGTTCCATATGTCATCTCTGCTGAACTATAACCTGTGTCTTCTCGCAAGCTACTCCGCAACCCGAGTAAAACTGTTGGGATTTCTTTTAACCAATTTTCGTTGGATTCTCTTGTCATTAACGCTACCTTTAAAGTTCTATGAAATCTCTCTATCATTCCATTGGATTGCGGATGATAAGGTGTTGTCCTAATTTTATGTATTCCCAAAAATTGTGAGAGTGACTCAAATATTCTTGATTCAAACTGTCGGCCTTGATCCGTAGTAATGCGCAATGGACATCCAAAACGAGTAATCCATCCTTCGAAAAGTGTCTTGGCTACTGTTTCTGAAGTTATATCTTCTACCGGAAATATTTCGGGCCATGACGTACAACGATCTATGATTGTGATTAAATATCTCTTCCCTTGTGAAATCGGAAGTGGTCCGACGATGTCAATATGTAAATGTTCAAAACGTTGCGCTGTCATAAACGTACCAGGAGGTGATATCGTATGTCGTTGTATTTTTGATTTTTGGCAGGCTATACATGATCTACACCAATTATTGATATCTTTGTTCATATACGGCCATAAATACCTTTGGGTTATCATTTTTCTCGTAGTTCTTTTTCCTGGATGGCTCATACCATGAATGGTATCGAAAATTTGTTTGCGAAAATGCTTTGGTAAGTAGGGGCGGCTTTTTCCAGTAGACGTGTCGCAGGTGATGTTTATTGTGGAACCCGGAAGCGTAATGTTTTTGAATTTTAATCTTTTATTGTCATGTAATTTACTTAGTTCATTATCTGTTGATTGACATTTTTCCAATTCAGCGTAATCGATAGGTGATGGCACGTATATTTCCTCTATTCGAGATAAGGCATCGGCGGTAATATTGTCACGTCCGTTTATGTGTTGGATGTTGGTACTGTATTGTGAAATGAAATCTAACTGCCGGACCCGTCGCGGTGTATCGTTTGATGATGGTTTTTGGGAGAATGCGTATGTCAAAGGTCGGTGATCCGTAAATATTGTAAATTCTCTTCCCTCGATTAATCTGCGAAAATGTTTGACGGCCATGTATATTCCTAACAGCTCTCTGTCAAACGTAGAATATTTTTGTTGAGTTTCGCTCAATTTTTGTGAAAAAAAACCTAATGGTTCCCAATTGCATCCGGATTTTTGTTGTAAAACTCCACCAACGCAAGTAGCACTAGCGTCGGTCATGAGCGCTAGTGATGCGCTGCGGGAAGGATGCGCTGTTAATACTGCGTTTTTCATGCTTTCCTTGCATTTTTCGTAAGCTTTGTTTGCTTCCGTTGTCCAAGGAACAGGTGAATTATCGTTCTTTTTTGAACCATGTAGATATTCGTTTAAAATTCTTTGATTTTCCGCTGCGCGTGGAATATTACTTCTGTAGAAATTGACCATGCCCAAAAATCTTCTTAATTCTTGAATTGTTTTCGGTTTGGGAAATTCCATGATTGCTTTGTAATTTTCTTCGGTAGGTTGTATTCCTTGGCTCGTTATATGATAACCTAAGAAATCTATTTCCCTTCTGAGAAATTCGCATTTTTCGAGATTAATGGTTATTCCATTCTCGTGTAAACGTTTGAAAACCGTTTCTAAATGCTGATAATGCAAATCTTCGTTGTCCGATGCGATGAGACAGTCGTTTACATATATAAATACGAAATTTAAATCTCTAAATAAGGAATCCATGAATCGTTGAAATGTTTGTGCCGCATTGCGTAATCCGAAAGGCATTCTTAAGTACTCAAAAAGTCCGAACGGTGTGATGATGGCTGTTTTCTCTATATCTTTAACAGGAATACAGTGGTATGCTTTGCGTATATGGGTGAATATCACGGCAGCAAATTTTACGTGTCCACGTTGAGAATCGAGGTGTAAAATGATAGGATGTTTCTTATTTTTTTTTATAGTGAACTACGTAACTTGGTTCAATTAGGGCCACATTTTTTGTTTTTATAAGTATATGTAAATAATCAGGAAAAAAAAAATCACCTTAAAATTCAAGTTTGGTGGCTTGTCCCAGTTCCATTTTTTGATATAATTGCATTCACCAAAGTAACAATTTGGGGTAAAATAGCAAATAAACGATTTCCTTAGTATATGCATAAGACACACTATCTAAAAACAATTAAACCATATTAGAAAATCTAATTTAAAAGCACAGGACACTCGATCAAAGTTTGTCCAAGCAAAAATCAAAATTTTGTTCGCACTTTTTCAATTTACTATAACACGAAGCTTCGGGCGTGTGTGATCAATAGTGTTTTATTATTTCGCAACTCTAAGTCTTTGGCCAGCACTTGCGCGTAACAGATATGTGATTAGTGCTTTGATTACCCCCCAAAAACGTAAGTACTCACCTTGAGTGGGACGGGGGACAACAATTGTTAAATTTTTGGTGGATCGATTTGCTGTCGATTTTAAAGTGTTTTAACAGTAAGCTACACGTTATAGCTAGTGATTAGGGTTTCGTATAAATCAGTAACATCAATTTAATTGGAACTTAAAACCCCTATTTTTAAAGATTTTTTTTATGCCTGGTCCCAATTTTGGTGGCTCAATTTTGGTGGCTTTGGTGGCGTTTTCCCACCACCAAAATTGAAAACGAGCCACCAAATTTTAAGTATGTACTGTATATGTATGGTTTGTACCTATATAGCCAGTTTTTACGTTGCAGGAAAGTTTGATTAGCAAACAAGTAAATGTTATGTACTTGGCAGTAAGTAAGACCAATTATTATAAGGGTGGTATACTAATGATCAAGTTTCTTATTTATATATTTTTATTTTGTTGCTTTTAAGAATGCCAAAACAGACTAGCGAAGAGAGGCTGGTTAAAAAGAGAATGGCAGAAAGAAGAAGAAAGGCAAAAATAAAGAGCTATCCCAAACAGGCTGAAACACTGCGAAAAAGAGTTATGAGGAAAAAAGAAAACGAGTGTTTTCTTGTTTTTAAGTTTTTCTTAGTAAAGATGAGAGAAGATTAATTATATTTGAAAACTAAAAATTCCTTTCTTAGATTTAAAGACTGATTGTGGAAACCATTGATCTAGTCTGGTGATTAGCATCGAAATATTGAGTTAAGGTTTTTTAGTTTAACTAAAATCTGCAGAGCGTTGGTGAAATGGTAATGATCTGTTTGCTGTTTCACTTTGTCTCTCCTTGGATTTAATATTTTTTATTTTGTTTGGAACAACAAAAAATTACATAATAAAGCATTGAGTCCAAGAATAGCCCTTCCCGTAGCTCGCTGATCAACCTCGAATTTATGGACCGGCCATACCGAGAGTGTCCACGTTTCAGCCCTGTAAGTCATAACAGGCAGGACGTACTGGTTGAAGACCGTAGTCTTTAGGCTCTGTGCAATACGCAACGAGAAGACCGTACGAAGTTTGCCAAAAGTTGCCCAGCCCAGCTGAATTCTTCTGTCAGTCTCCCTCTTAAAGTTGTTCTTACCAAACTGCAGAGTTTGCCCTAGATAAACATATTCTCAAACAACCTCGAGAGGACCGCCATTGACAACAATAGGTCCTGGTTCCGGGTGACGATCTTTGAACATCACCTGGGTTTTGTCCAAGTTAACCCTGAGATCAATGCGTATTGAGGAATCAACTAGGCCATGATTTCATCTGCAATGGAAATCTCAAGTGTGAGATGTACTCGCCGTTGATGTTAATGCCAGGTGCGTTGGTGAGGGGCTGCGGGTCTGTTCGAAAGAGATACCGCGGCCCTGGAACACAAAGGGCTAAGAAGGAACACGGACACAAGTCTGACACTCCCTTTCAATCCACCCAGAGCGGGGGAAATCATCAAATGACCCCCCCCGGTCATTTGATGATTTCCCATCCAAAAAAAAAGGTGCGTTGGTGAACCATTTCGGCTAAATTACGTCCCCTTGGCTCACCCCCTGACGCAATGGGATATGCTCTGTTTGCTGGTTCTGAGTTTGGATGGTGATTGTGATGTTTTCATTAAGAGTTCTCAGCACTTGGATGTATCGCCAGTCAACTTGGCATCGCTGCAGAGACTCCAGAACTGACCAGGTCTCGACAGAGTCAAAAGTCTTCTCGTAGTCCACGAATGTAAGACACAGCGGCCGATTATACTCTTCGAACTTCTGTATGATCTGCCACACTGTGTGGATGTGGTCTATGGTGCTGAATCCTCTTCGAAACCCGTCCTGCTCCGGTGGCTGGAAATCGTTGAGTCTTCGCGCTAGACGATTCGTGATGACTTTTGAAAACAGCTAATACACGTGGCTAAGGAGCGAAATGGGTCAGTAATTCTTGAATAGGGTCTTGTACCCCTTTTTAAAGCAAAGAACGACCACGCTCCTTCACCACGCTTCTTGAGTTCTCCCAGAGAATAGGACCGAGTTGAAAAGCTCCCGTAGCTCTCTTAATACAGGACTTCCTCCCGCTTTCAGGAGCTCAGTTTTTACCCCATCCTCACCAGGCGCTTTTCCATTTTTAAGCTGTCTAAGTGACGCCCCGATTTTGTTTTGGCTGAATTCTGGTAGGTCTTCTGTGAAATGGCGGGTTAAGGTGGCTCTGGAATCCTTATTTTCGGGATCAGGTTGAGATGCATGCGATGCTTACAACTTGCCGTAGAAGTTTTCTACTTCCGACAGAATCTCCGGCTTCGAAACGACCTTATCTCCACTAGATTTGGACTTTATTACCACTTGGTCTTTATTATTAATTTTGTTTACAATAAAAATATTAATGTCTTTTTGTTTTCGGTTTTTTTGTGTCATAAACTCATAATGATAGATCAGATAAATAATAATAAATATTTTTTAACAACCGATGAAGTTATTGATGAGAATGAGAATTTGTGAGATTAGTTACATTGAGCTTTATTAGTGAGATTGAGGTTTGTGATGGAGAAATTAAATTTTGGTGCCACTGATTTTCAATTTTGGTGGGCACTGTCGATTTTGGTGGGCGATTTTCAATTTTGGTGGCCACACTAGACTTTGAACTAAAATATCTCAAAAAGTTATCGAGATTTTCTGAGCCCTCTTGAAGATCCTTCCAGCTTGGAGTTTCTATTCTTATACCAGCCCCTTATTTTTCACGAATAATGAAGAAAAAATTTTGCCACCAAAATTGAATAAAAATGCACGTTTTTGATATTCACCCATATCTATCTTGCTTAGTATCTTCTTATTTTCTAATATGTATGTAAAGTCAGTTAATCTTGGTAGTGGGTATTTGTCCGGTACTGTTGTGCTATTGAGCATTCGATAGTCTCCGCACGGTCTCCATTCGCCATTTTTCTTTTTTACCATATGTAATGGGCTTGCCCATGGGCTATCTGACGGTCGGCAAATTCCGAGTTCTATCATATTCTGAAATTCCTTTTTGGCTATGTCGTATTTTTCTGGAGGTAATGGTCTTGCCCGAGCTGCGACGGGTGGTCCTGTAGTGATAATGTGGTGTTCAATCTTATGTTTGGGCGCATTGCGTAGAGAGGACTCTTTCGTGATGTCTTCGTATTTGTTTAAAAGTTGCGTAATACGTGGATTCGTTCCCACTGCGATAGTACGAATTGTTTGCTGCGTCGCTTTTTCTGAAGCTACATGCGTTGTCAGCTCTGTAACTCTGTCGATAAGTTTGCGACCTGCTATGTCGACTAATAGTTTATAGTGCTCTAGAAAATCTGCTCCAATTATTGGTTGTGTAACATCGGCGATTATAAAATTCCAACTATAACATCGTTGTAGTCCTAAATCCAAGGTAAGCGTCTTCTCGCCGTAAGTCCTAATTTTAGTCCCATTTGCAGCGTATAGTGTGTATTGTTCATTTTGTAAAATTGAATATCTCTGTTGCTTGCTAATGACTGAGATATTTGCGCCCGTGTCAATCAAAAACTTCATACCACTTTTTCGGTCGGTAATGGTGAGGCGATTGGATGGGTGGATTGCACAGAGTTTCGCCGCTGTCTGTGCTCTTATTCGTTTCCCTGGTTCCGTACGTAAGTCATTGGTTTCCAACCGCATGGTTTAATGCAGTTCCTTGCATATTTTCCGAATCTTTCGTGGTAGTAACAAAATCGACTTGCTCCTCTATAGTTTGTTCTCGGCCTCATAACCGGGAATTGTTGACGTTTCTTGAAATGACTGTGCGTGTTGGGTCGATAGCCATATTGACCTTGCTGAATTGCGTCAATATCTTTCTGTAATTTTGCTAGCTGGGTTAAAATGCATGCCGTATTGTTGTCGCTTGAAGTGACGTTGCTAACAGCTGATATTTCGGTTACTTTTGAATTCATTATCACTTTGTCTGCAATTTGGCTTAGTTTGTCAATTTCCATGTCTTCCGTAACTGCTAGAACCGTAGTAACTGATGTTGGTAAAAGCCTGAACCATAGTAGTTTAATTGTTTCGTCACTGATTTTTCCTCCCCCGAGGACTCGCATTTGACGTAATAACTGCGAAGGTTTTTGATCACCGAGTTCTGTCTCTGATATTAATTTTTGAAACTGTCGCTGTTCTGTTTCTTCGTAACAATCAATTAAACGTTCCTTGATGTTTTTGTATTTATCTGTAGTCGGTGGTGAAGTGATTAGGTCACTAACCTGTAGTATTTCTTCCTTGGATAACTTTGCTATTACTGCACAGTATTTGTATTCGCCTCCTTGCTTCTGTGGTGCTAATATGGCTTCTAGTTGCGTGAACCATAATCTTGGTTGGTCTTTCCAAAATTCCGGAATGCGGGATAAAACCGAGGTGCCAGCAGCTACTTCAAGTGTTCCTTGCTGATTTATGTTCGCCTTGCACGGTGATTGTGCCATGTTTCTTGCTGCGTATTCGTTCGTCGGGGTCACCAATTTGCCAAACTTCTTGGCAGTATATGATTAGGTATAAATGAGACAAAAGATGTAGTATAGTCTGGTTATAATTATCCAAAGGTGCATCTTATATACTAACGACTACGTGACGATAACAGACAGTAGAAACATTTAATAGATATTGAACGTGCGATAAAGAACATAAGATTGCGATGTAGATTGTAGATACAGCACAAAGATATTGTACTGTAACAATCTACAATGAAATCTGAAATCGCTAAAAGGTTTCATGTGTCACCAGCACCAGAGCACCCATTGAAATTAAAACACAGCAGAACTGCTCGATGGTAGAGTTACATCTCCCATAACTGTTTCACGAGAACCTGTAAGAGAACTAAGTTACTGAAAAACAACACATTACATTTTGAATCCTAACTAATATTATAAATGCGAAAGTAAGTTTCTTTGTTACCTTTTCACGCCTAGACCACTGAACCGATCATCCTGAAATTTCATACGTTGTCAGGTGTACAGAAACGGACACAGGGTTTCATTCCGAAAAAAGTACTGTTCCCGAGGAAAACAACAATAACGTTCTTATGATAATAGATGGCGCCACGTGTCTTTCGAATCATGATTGAATTACAAGCAGAGTATAACCCGAATTGATTGTCAAATTCTAAATTAACGAGACCGAAGCCGCGGGCAAAAGCTAGTAAAGAATAAATTACCATTGTGTTCTCAGTTCTCTTAATAACATGTTTCAGGCGTCTATATTCTTCTGGTGCCGATGGAAATATATTCGGTTTTAACGTCCACTTTCCAGAACCATTGCTACCACATCCGAAGCTCCCACCACAGCCAGAATATCTAGTTAGTATTTTTTTTTATACACTTCCTCAAAAACTAGCTCTTATTGCAGTACTGTTAGGTTCAGAATGTGTATTTCACACTCGTGGTTTTCTTTTTGTTTCTACAAGTGTTTTATTTTGGCCACAGAAAATACAGGTCAGTAAAACTTAAAGAAGGTAAATTTTCTGAAAAAGTTTCTATGAGAATCAACGATAAGAAGGGACTATTCGAAAGAGGTACCGCGGCCCTGGAACACAAAGGGCAAAGAAGGAACATGGGTTTTAGTCAGTAAAAGTCTGACACTCCCTTCCACTCCGCCCAGAGCAGGCATGAGAAATCATCAAATCACCCCCCATTTGATGATTTCTCATCAGAAAAAAAAAAGGGGTTGAACCTCGGACACGGAATCGCATTTTTTCTTATCCTTTTTCGTCGCTCAGAGCCGTCCTTTGCAAGAGCGAGGCACCGGGAGTGCTATCGTACCCGGCAGCATCGACGACGGGCTCGGCAGCAAGCTGTTTCTCGCAATAGTTAGTGACAACTCCGCGTTGATACATGTGGCGTATTAGCATTTTTAAAACGGAGTATTCACCATGACTGTTGCAACAGTGCCTAATCGGGAACTCGAAACGATTAATAAACTAAAGACTGCCTCGTTGGTCGCAAGCGCGACTGCTGAACATGAGGTCCTGGGTTCGATTCCTAGGTCGGGCAAAAGTGTTATTGGGTTTTTCCATCAGGAATTTCTCAGTAGCAGCCATGAAGTCTGGATTTGCGCCCGGTTGATGGCCATAGGGTCGACCCCTATTACATGGGACTTAAACATGACTAGCGATATGTGGGTGTACTATTAGGTACACCTCTGCTGTATGTTAGGTTATGAAATAATTGAAGATTTAAAGAAAAACGCCTTATCATTGCATTTCTTCGAAAACAATAGGAAGATACACAAACCAAATCGGTGGTGAATGGCTGCACACAGACCTCACTATTACGCCACAATACAAATAAGTCGAATAACAAGTTATTCAGAAACGAAAAAATAATAATCAGAAACAAAATATAAAATAAGAGTCGTGACTGTTTTTTTTTTACTTTTATATCCGCACGTCTAGGAACTCAACAAAAAGGTCCCAGGAAAATTCGACCACTATAAACTTGAGTTTCACTATTTGAGTATTTTTTGTCTAACTGCTTTTGAGTGCACAGTGTGCACATGGCTCCATATCAGAACAGCTACAGACTACTACAGGCGACCTTACGTCGGGGGTAACATTCGAGCTGCCTTGCATAGTGTCGAGTTTTATTCTTATTAATAGAAATTGAGGCCAGCTTTTACGCAAAGTTTTATTAAAGTTTAAGACTTTTTTGGTTACTAATAATGATACTGTTAGCCTGTGTCACCCCACTGCTGGGCAAAGGCCTCTCCATGATTTCCAAATTCTTCGATCCAGAGCCAATGTGGACCACTGGTCGTTAGTTTTGTCCAGCTCGTCCCGCCATCTATTGCGAGGTCTACCGCGTCGCCTTCTGGCTATGTCAGGGCTCCACATCGTGGTTATTTTGGCCCACAGCTCGTCGGGCATGCGGCAGACATGGCCAGCCCAGTCCCACTTTAGCTTAGCGGCTTTTTGAGCAACATCAGTAATTTGTGTTTTGGAGCGCAGTGTGGTGTTGCGTATTTTTTTGGTTAATTAATTTATATTTAACCATTATTCATAATCAACTAATTGATTTGATTGTTTTTACAGAAAATAGCAAGAGTATTAGAACATAGCACTGTTGAAGGAGAATTAATGTCGCACGAACAAATGAAGCAAAAAGAGGAATTTGATAAAATGATGGCCATCGCCAACGCACATAAGAAACGTGTCCGCGACCAGCTGGCTGATCTTACTGTAGAGTACAACAAGCTAATAAAAGCGTAAGAAGAACTTTATTTCATTTTTGGTTTTTGATAGGGTCAGAATTAAAAGGGCTTGTGTCAAATAAAAATAAACTATATCACCTTCCCTAAGCCCTTTCGTGATTTGTCGGTACGTTGGCGGTGCGGGATTAGCGTGCTCGGTATACCCAGTGCCGAAATGTTACCGAGCGCCTATATTAGTGTTTCCTGATTGGCGCGGTATACGCGGGAATGCGTCAGGAATCAGGATTGTTTGGATTTACCGCGTCCCGGTAGAAACATCTAGTGCGGTATTAGAACACTAGCGCGAAAAACACTCGCGGACGCACTTGCGTGAAATTACATTTGCGCGCATGGACTTCTGCGACATAATATTTGCGAATTACAAGGTTAAAAAAATATTATCATCAAATAGTCCACTATTATACAAGCGACCTACGCGACGCGACGATTAGTTATGGCTCACCGATTATGACACAACTGAACTAATTTTGAAAAATAAACCTTATTACTACTGCTATTTTTACTATAGCCGAACTACAATTAAACTGCAATCTATGTAAATTTTGAAGAGTGACTGTCAATTTAAAGTCAATTCCTGTCTCCGGACAATAGTATAGCTCATCAAGTTCTATAACGACTGTCAGACATGTATCTAATAAGAAACGACACTCTACAAACCAGATCTGCTGCTAAAACTCACCCAATTTAAGGTCACGGTATCAACTGAGGCTATGACATTGTGTACACAGGCCCTAATAGTGACGTTATAAAATAAATTCAATTAAAAGAAGTGAGGTGAAAAATCATTCGACTTATTTATTATTTGAAATCATGTGATTTGGCTTATTTTTGTATCTCCTGGAGCTTATGATATTAGAAACGTGAAAAACCCGTGTAAAATTATAGATAGAATTGTGAAAAAATAAAAACTCTTCGTAAACTGCCAAGTCGCGGAACATACATGAGATATTTTTTTATACCCCGGGGCATGAAGCATCAATTTTGTTTATGACGTCACTATTTGGACCTCGCAGTATAACAGTGTACTCAATTTTTTAGGAATCGAGCGCTTCCATTCTCTCAACAAATAGACGAAACCCTAGACCCTCGACCTCTACAAGTACAAGAAAAAGAGTTGGATGATGCTAAAGCGCTTACCAAAAGGAAGTTGGCTCATCAACTCGAAGCTTCCGATGTGGGCTTAAATAAAATGCATTCGAGGAACATTATAATGCTGGATGTGTTCCCTTTTACCTTGAGGGCGATCAGGTTGGTTATAAATTCCCTACAGCATTACATTCAAGAATGTGACCTAACTAGGAAAGTACCTACTAGTTTGAATAAAGCCGAGGGAAGCCTAGGAAATGTTAACGTGATAACTTTATGACATTTATGGGAGATTCCCCGGAAAAGTTCACACTTGGGATGATTTCATGTGCTATGGTATGAACTTTTTGCAAGTAAGACAAAACAGGTTGGTATCAAAAATAAATTGTGGAAGATCCAGATAGAAATGGCGAGACGAAACCAGGCTTGAGAAAAGATAAGAGTAAAATTAATAATTGAAAATTACATAAATTAATAATTGAAAATAAAATTAATAATTAATTAATTTATAGTATTATTATTTCCTTTATTTATTTACCTACACGTTTTTTACATTTTTAAATATTTCTAATCAAAACAAAGAACTAAAGGACCAGCATTTCATGTGTCTCTTAAGTAAGTTTATGTTTTTAGGACTAATGTATTTATATTTAATTTTATCATACAGGAATCCAGAAATGAAGTTAAGACCTCTACGGCAAAAAAATCTCTCAAAGCAATTTTACGATCAATTGGAGGAAGTATACCAGAAGATGGCTGAAGCCGCTCTAAGAGGAAGGTTGGATACCAACATAACAATATAATATATTCCATAGAAACCAAAATTTCCACTCGGATTTAAAAAATAGATAAACCTACTTATAATTGTATTTTCTAAATGTACATGCTGCTAGGAATATGAATTTATTGGAGTTAGCTGAAAAAGAACTGAAGTAAGTAAATCATAATAAAACACCCTTTTTATTAGATACTAGCGACCCGTCCCGGCTTCGCACGGGTATAAAGTATAACATGCACGACGCGACAGCGTTTATTTTTTCTATTTCTATGACTCATTAAATTCGTAATATCTATTGATTGGAATAGCCGATTTGAACAATTCTAAAAGTAATCTACATGAATTGAAACAGTCTTGAAAACAATAATTATGATTTATTTGGATAAGGATTTAAACAGAAGTATGAATAACATGGTCTAATTTTGGTCGGTATTTCTATCAACTTTTAAAATGTAAAAAGTGGTTATTGTGACATAACGATAATAGTTGGACATATAGTATCGCGAAGTTTTTTGTAGTTATTGATATGTTCTTTAATATTGTAGAACATACTCTTGTTCTATTATCAATAGTTTCCGCAGCGCATGCGACGTAAGATGTTTTATGGCATTTTTTTACACCTTGGGTTACGTTACTAAAGTTTTAGTAAGGATTCCTTATCTTTCCTAGCAATAAATATAACCTATGTTACTCAGGGTAAATGTAGCTTTCTAATGGTGAAAAAATTTTTGAAATCGGCACAGTCGTTTTTGAGTTTATTCATTACAAACATACACACACACACACACACACACATACAAATCTTTCCTCTTTATAATATTATATAGTAAGATTACTGAATAGGCACCTTGAATGTTGAACTGTTACTAAGGGTTTTGGATGACATACAACTATGGACGTTAAGAGTAGCCATGTCTTCAGTGATTTTGCGATCGATTATTTTGCGACTTCATTAACCATTGTGTTTTGAAGACTCTCTTCGTTCAGTAGTGATAGTAAAATCGCTGGTTTCATCAATTGCTTTGATGCAGCAACGAAGCGGAGTGTAGCGTTCACTCAACATCGTAACTAAAGCGGTCGCGTACACGTTCGCGCCCCTCATACGTACGCGTTCGCTGAACAAAATGAATCGCGTTGGTTAGTACGTGGCCCCAGTTACTGTATCTGTTGACGGAAAAGTATGTAATCCGTCATTGTATACAATTCCTAAAAAATTTATACAATTCCTCAAATAGATAGGAAATGTATGATATATTTTGTAATATGCACTTTTCCTAGGAAATCTATACATTTCCTAAATAGCGATCGGAAATGCATTACATCCTTGATATTTGAAGTGGATAGTGGATGGATGGATAGTGGATGGGTAATGGATAGTGGTGCGAGGTACAGTCGAGAGCGTCTATCGTACTCCTATTTTTTGTGTTACCCTAATACACTACACACCACATCATCAAAACAAGGCATTGTGGCAAAGAAACATTTTGATATTTACCTTGACGTTGATTTTATTCGTGTTTTATTTAATATGTCTTTAACTATGAAATTACCGTTTTTTTCTCGCATTTTGTTCAGTTTGTAACTTTGACGTTATTTTCTTTTCCTAATTTATTTTTATTGGATTAATTGTTAAATTACGTACCTTTTAGAGTTTAAAAACCGTACTAGTAGTTACATATTACCGCATAAGGTAGTGTGTCAAAACACCTGTTTCAATGTGCCGTCGATTTCACTACTTCAAGTAGGTATATTTTTGTCATAGACTGTGTTTTGTGCAACTTTTTTAATCTAATTATAGTTTGCAAATCATACCTAATCGGTTCAGACGTTTCCAAAATGAATATATAAATGTTAGTATGGAAATTTCACTTTTCACGAAATCATCCATACAAATCGGCAATTTCATACTTTAAGCCCTAATATTTTATTCCTAGAGAGAATTCGTTTTTATACATTTCCTAGTGTCATCTCGGAATTGTATACAATTCCTAGGAAATACATACATTTCACAGCAAATGTGTGTATTAAAAAATCTTTGAAACATTATTTTACTTATTTCCCAAGTAGGCTCGGAATTGTATATATTTCCAATTCCTAAGTTTCATACATTTCCGGTAACATATCGACAACAAAATGCGAATAAAATTAAGAAAGTAGTTCAGTTTGATGGCCTGTAGCACACCCTTAACAATGACTATTCCCTTCATTTTACACGCTGTATAACCTAGTGGCCTACTATGACATCTTAAAGCAGTATTATTTTATCTAATAATCCCTGTCTTTTTTCTAAAATCAGACATCAGGAGTCAACTATTCGTCGTATAGGACAACGGAAGCCGTCGTACGGCCCCCCTCGTGTCGCCTCTTTCCTGCTAGGCCTGCCACCGAAGCCCCCGTATCCGCTGAAGAAAGCACTCAGGAACTACCACATACGCCTGAACAGACATCACTATCAATTTATTCAGGTTTGTTTCTATTAAGCTGCAATTATTTCAATGTATTGTTATCATTCTCTTTATCTTTATGTAGGTATTGGGTTGGGGTCGGCTCTGCACGTCTTTTTCTTTCATAAGTCTCTATTTATCTAAGTTCATTTTCCTACTTGTGTACGTTGTCAACTTATTTGTACAGGACGTCCGAGACTTGAAACGGTGATTTTGAAAATTAATAAATATATACAATTGTTAAAGCTTTCAGCAACCTGGCACCATAAAATTCGACAGCCGGGATGTGTGACAAGAGGTTTTTTCCGACACACTATTGCCCTTTTTCCAATTTATATGAGATCGGATCAGCATGTATTTTTCTTCCATACTTCTTCATTAGACATCATCTCAGTAATTACCCTCTCTAGCCCCGTTATCTTTCCCACATATATTCTGAAATTACATAATGTAGCATAAGTACCAACTTAACTAGTCCGTAATATACACGTATAATATACACAGTGGCAAGAACATCTGAATCGTAAACCGGACCCAAATGCCATGCCTCCCGGTGCAGCGGAGGCCCTGAAGGAAGCGGAGGCCACCATCGGCAACCGCGTACTGAAGACTCACCCGGACTACGTCGCACCGCCTGGACACAACACGCAGATACGTATCTGCCTCCTCAGGAAAGAGGTTCGTACGGCGTAATATATTACTTAGACTTACTAAAATGTGTAAAAAGACCCTTAACGAAGTCGAAAGGCACTTCTTCTCCCGTCACTGTGATACATTTTTTTTCTGAACCATTCCTGGGAACCTTTAGTTATGGAGATATTAAACGTCAAAGTCAGCACAATTTTTAAGTGCGTTACATTGAGCAATACCGTAAAACGTGATTTTTTACAACAGAAAAAAAAAGTCGTTTCCCAGCAATAATTTTTGCGCAGTGCTATTTAGTTTGATGTACAGAATGCTTGGCTGACGGCTTCGTGGTGGTTCCGTTTACATCTTATATACTCTAAGGGCTCATTTACGGAGAAGAGGCGGGTTGGGCAACGCGTGTGGCGTGACGTCTAGCGGCGCGTTGTAAGGTTTTTCCGTTTACGGAGAAGCGCCGCGTGCAGCGGCCCAAGTTATCACACGACCAAACCCGAGCGTATGGCAAAGTACGATGTTGTTCACGTAGATGTGGTGTGTGACACGGCGCGCGTAATGCCGCGTATTCCGTCGCGGGTATCGCTTCGTTTCACACGCCGCTTTTCAGTGAACTAAGTATTAAAGGAACTGGCTGGCCGCAACGCTGCACGCGCCGCCGCGATGTCATCTGTGGGTCACCGCAAGTGACGCTGCATTTTAAACAAACACGCGTAAAATCGCTTTTCCGTAAAGGCTCCCTTACATCGCCATATGTTTGAATTTACTGTGAGCCACGCTCCACAACGCGACGCGCCTTGCGCCGTGTCTCCGTAAATGAGCCCTAATGAAGTAAGGAGTTTAGTACCAAGCCGAACTATAATGACTAGCCTCTATGCAGGTTACCTTAAACGAAAACGAATGAGTTATTTACACTCACAGTAAGCCCTTAATATTTCAGATCGAGTTTTGGATCTCGACTGCCTCGTTGGTATAGGGTTTCTGCTGAGCATGAGGTCCTGTGGGTTCGATTACCACGTCCGGCAGTGTTGTTGGGTTTTTACATCAGGTATTTCCCAGTATCGGCCTGGAGTCTGGATTTGTATCCGGTTGATGGCAATAGGCTCGCCCCATATTACATGGGACTTAAACATAACTGGTGAGATGTAACCCTATAGATAACAGGCGTGATGTGTTATGAGTTTTAGTAAAAGTTCCACAGAGCATCGACTCTGTCATCAACGAATCATACTTGTGCTTATCTTTTCTCAGATCTATGACCTAAAACGCGAGTTCAACGAGAAAGTGTTGGAGCTGCGCGAGCGCAAGGTGCAAATGGTTAAGGTTATGCAGGATATTGGGGATCGACTGTTGGAGATCCGCTTTGAGATCCCGCCGAAGCTGGTTAAGGCTCCACCCCCACCGCCGCAGTTTGACGAAGACCTCGAGTTCCCTGAAAGAAACCTTGAGGTGAGTGCGTAGGTGCTTAGGTATATATTTCTGCGTTCCCAAGCGTTGTTGTGTACCAGTAAGCAGTAACTATTATAAATAAAACGTAAGCTTATGTGTCTTTAGGCACGTTGACTACTGGCTTATTTAACTTTATTTTGCCCTCGGTCACTATAAAAAACTACGACTGTTAAAAACAAGGAGGTATAGGTTAGTAAGGAAGAAAAATACTTTTTTTTCATACAATCTGTTACTCTTTTGAAGGAAAAACTGTATACCACAGTGTCCTCTAAAAGTTAGTCGAAATTTTTTAAACTTCAAATTTAATGTTACATTTAAACATTTTCTAGAAGCAAATGTTTAAATTGCACACTGTAATAAGGTTTTTATTGAATTAGAAATATTTATAAGTTTACTGATGTTTGTTTTTTTTTACAGACTTTTAAAATTTACGCGCTAAAACAAATTGCACCTCCCATGGACTAAATGATCACTTAGGGTTTTTTTCTGGCGAAGTAACCTCCTAGATACAAGCACTAGACATCTAGTCTAGTGCTTGTATCTAGGCCATATCATATATATAGGTGTTATATAATGGTGGTGGAGATATTAAAACCCCCCTTTTTGTATGAACCTAAGTGTAAACACATAAAATTGTAAAACCGCAGAAGTTATAAAGTTCAACTTAGTTTTAGCGGCTGAAATTCATGTTTTTCCAATTTAAAAAATCGCCTTCTATGACCGATGACGACGGAATCTAAAGATGTTTCTTTGTCAGTTTGCGGTTATATTATAGGTGGTACCAGAGCCAATTTACGCAATGACTGCGAGGGGGCAGACGTCGAGGAAATCGCAACTATTGCAAGAGCGGAGGAAAAGCATATCGATGCACATAGCCAGAGTGCGCCAGCCAAGGGTGCCAAGATTTATGCCCATTAACGGTAAATAAGTTTATGTTTTTTTACGACAAGCCTAGTGTGAGACGCCTCTCAGCTAGATCGACCGACGACCTTCAAAAAGAGCCTGGCACAGACAAGATGCAGAAAACGGAGACCAGGGTGTAGTGGAGCTTAGCAGAGGCCTATGTCGTGGCCTGCGATAATTCAAAGTTTTTGTAGATTTTCGTAGAGATGTTTTGTCTTAAGAAAGTTTTAGCCCACATGTGTATAATCGTGAGGTCCTTTAAGTAAATGCCTATCAGAACATAAAAGCGATCATCAATTTTGAATAGAAATGGGCTTGGGTTGGAAACCATTTCTTAATATGTACAAATCACGTGTCACGTTCGTACACGCTTATATCTGAAACCACCCAACCGATTTCAATGAAATTTTAATATGAATAAGTGTGGTTGGTTCCAGCTTGAAAGTTAATTTTGGACTCGAAAGGTGGCGCCGTGCAGACCACGGGTGGGTAGCAGTTTTACTATAAATAAACGGAAAAAGCTATTTTATTTTCCGAATAATTTCAGAAACACGGCCACTACTTGCTTCTTGGGAACTTATGAAACCCAGGCAAGATCAAGAATCGACTCCCTTAGAAATTGAAGTACGTGAAAGACGTATTGAAAGGTATGTTCAATTAATACATTAACATAATTTATTCAAGTTTTAAACAGACCCTTCACGAAGCCGTCAACCAAGCATTTATGATAAACATCATTAGTAACTCTGCGCAAAAATAATTGCTGGGAAACAACTTTTTTAGTTTGGGGTGCAAAATCACGCTTCACGGTAGGACTCAACGTAATGCGCCCAAAACATTGTGCTGATGGATGCTTAAATTAACAATAAAAGAAAATGATAAAAAATTAATGTAAAAAGTAAACACAGATGAGACTCCCGTATTCTACTTAAACTCAAGGGGAAGATTTATAAACCCATGATTAGATCTGTTGTCTTGTATGGATCAGAATGTTGAGCCGCAAGAGGGATGATTGAAAGGCAATTGCATGTGGTCGAGATGAGAATGCTAAGGGCGATGTATGGTGTAACACCAATGGATAAAATAATGAGGAAGTCTGAAAGTGGCGCCGGTGCCTGAAAAGTTGTTTGGTAATCGTATATTGTGAGAAAAATGTTGAGTATGAAGGATGATATGGCTAGAAATAAGGTGACTGCTGGGATGACGAGTAATAGAGAAGTATGGACGAAGAAGACATGCTGCGCCGACCCTAAATACATTGGGATAAGGGCAGGAAAATGATGAAAAAAAAAGTACACATAAGAAAAAACAATTAAAATATGTAAGGCATGCATTTAACTAAATTGGTCCTGTGCGAAGGTCCCTCTCAGTATAGTGCTGTAACATTTTACAAAATTGGAGAACACCTTTCGGCTCCGTGGGTCTTTTTACACCCATTATATTGCACGTATACAAAAATATTTTCGGACTTTTTTACCATTTCATCATCTCAACACTTATTTGGTTATAGTACCGAAATATGTAACAATGTTATTTGAGACGAAGGCTAGGCAGATTATGCCATGAGTCGTATGAGACAGCTTGTTCTCAAATATGTTGGTAGTCAGTGCAACCGCATACAGGCATTATAGATAAATACCTGTATTTTTCATCGAGTGCAGGAGAATGATGATGATGATTTTACATCGAGTGACTGCATACCAAATTAAATAATTTAAATTAAGCTGAGATTCAAAATAGCAGCAGTCTAGAATCGTGTGCTGATAATATAGTAATAGTTTGCGAATCGATATTTCATGGTTCTTGTATTTATCTGAAGTCATATTTTTTACAGGCATCTCTTTGAGCAAGACATGCTGCTCAAAGACGCAGAGAAGATAGTGGACAAATTCGATTCCCGTCTGAAAGAATTACAACGGGAGCGCATCAGAGTTCAGGTTTGGGGTCTTTTTCAAGTTACGACTGACTTGTATATGTAATGTATCTTATGTTATTCTGGGCTGAAATTCTTGTAAAATCTGGAAACAAAAACTTTGGTTATAATAAGTTTGATTTAAAAAAAAAACTAACAAACCTCTATTGTCCTGGACAAAGGCTTCCCTTATCCACAAAATTCTGCCTTTTCCTAGCACTGGCCAGTCCTTTCTGCAGGAGTTTAAAAAGGCATCAGTAAAATTAACAGACGACCTCTAATGTATTGCTAATCAATATTTGTAGTTGAGGGTTTTTTTTATTTCAGGAAAAGGACCAACTGCTGGAACTTCATTTATGCCAACTGCACAGAGAAATGAATGTTTTAAATAGATTCGAGATGCATGAAGACCGCTTAGCCGAAAGAGTGTACACTAAATTAATGCAGGTAATGGATAGTAACAACATTTCTGAACACAAAAATAAACAATACAGACCCAAATGAAAGTCAACTAAAGAGACTAGTCCAGACAACTACCTAACAATTGTCAAAATATATCCTCATATTAATTATAAGTATCCAAAATACAAAGCAAGCATTAATATGAGTTTTGTGTGTGTAACGTAGGGAAGAGACCCAGATTATAATGATCGGGGGAAAGAAAAGGCGGCAGTGAACTCCTCATTTCACTTGGCCACAATCGGAACTAACGATCTTGTATTTTAACACGCTAGCTGCGGCAAAAAAATCATAAACTTTCATTCTGGTGCGGTGGCGGTCGGATTGCGCGTGCATCGACTTTTTCGTCAGTGCGTATCAGTCCTTTTGGACCTGTCACCACTAGGATATATTAAAGCGCTAAAACTTTGCGGATACATGATTTACCTTGTTTTTTTCATACTGTTAAAAAGATTTTGAACCCAATTTCTTCACGTGCGTTTCGCCCCTGGATCTGCCAAACAGGAAACGAGAAATCAACCAAGGAAAATGTCAGGCCGATAACGATCGATACCGCACAAGAAAGTACTTTTTATGGCGATGGGACAGACTAAAATAAAGGGTTATCGAACATAAAACATAATTTTACTATAAAAAAGTGTGTAATTAGCAAATCACATAGGTAAGCCAGACAGGAATAGTGAACTCATTTGGTACACACAGCGTCTGTATGTGCTAACCCCTCAAGTTTTAATATGTTAAACTGCTGCAACATTGAATTCGTTAGAATAATCTAAAGAATACAAGAGTTCTTTGTTTCGACTTGGATTCGAACCATCGCATCACCGAACGGCGCCATACTCATACTGGTAGTTTGACGAACCAGCCAGCGAGCCCATATAAATTGCGATGAAATTGTTATCTACTATCGTCCGAGTCATTTTATCTTTAGGTCTCTGTCTCATCGATAGATTTTATAATTTGAGGGTATCCATTACTTTTACTATCGTTTTCTTTATAAAATTAATCCATACCCCCAAGTTATAACTACAAATTTGATTTATACGTTCACTTAAAACGACGAAGGCGTTTACAGGTCCGTGGAGTACAAGAACAGATCAGCGACTGTGAGCATCGCATTGATGATCTACTGACGGATAAAGATGAACTGGACATTATGTGTCAGGAGTTACAGATAAAATTCAAGCGGGTGGTGCAAGATAACAAGTTCGCTGACTTCTTGCGCCGGATATTCAAGAAGAAGTATCGGCCACCACGTGTTCGGGATGATGATGGTAAATTGTATATGGTTTCCTAAAAACATAAAATACAAGTCTAATTAAGTTGCACTTCTTGGAAATCAAAATTTCATACGACAGCCCCCAAAAAACACTTGCTGGG
The DNA here is from genome assembly GCA_905220335.1 of Noctua pronuba. NCBI lineage: Eukaryota > Metazoa > Arthropoda > Insecta > Lepidoptera > Noctuidae > Noctua > Noctua pronuba. Next base: position 9,588,362 of record LR999903.1, on the reverse strand, counting down.
AAACAACTTTTTTTTTTGGGGTAAAAAATCACGTTTTACGGTAGGATTCAATGTAACGCTCTCAGAACGTTGTGCTGATGGATGGATTGAATAGTACGGGGGTCGTGGAGATATTTAAAGTAAAAAACTTACTTTAAAAACATGTATTTAAAAAAAAAACTTGTGAAAAATCGGAACTTTGACCCCGATATCTCCGTAACTAAAAGGTTCCCAGGTATGGTCTAGAACAAAAAAATGATCATATTGACGGGGAGAATAAGTGCCTTTCGGCTTCGTTAAGGGTCTTTTTACACCCTTTATACATTCAGTCAAAAAAGTATCGGGAATGGATGATAGTATATAAACCGTGACTTTTTAGTCGTCTCACAAAGATGGTCCACTCAATGTGCCCGACATAAAATACGAGTAGTTCTAGGCGCGATTTTTTTTTTTACCTCCCTACCGTAACAGGTACAAAGAAAAATAAATAAACATTAGAAAAAAATATGAAACATCCTGTTAATGATGTTTACGTGTCAAACGGGAGAATATACCACCCAGCGCTTGAGTCCAGTAGATCATCGCTCACAACAGGGTGTTTTAACTACGTCATGCCTCTTAATATTGAATAATATTTATATTTTTAAATTATTAAAATCTCATAAATACCTATTTTTTATGAATTCTTTGTAGTCATTCTATACATGAAGTGGGCTGCCGTTGTAAGACGACTAAAAAGTCACGGTGTATATATATAATTATATAGATGCCACCACAGCTTTTTATTCTTTACATAACAAAACTAAAGAAACTCTTATTAAGTAATCATTTCGGTTTGATTTTCTTAAAGACACATCTGAGTCAGAGTCATCAGAATCATCTAGCGAGGAGGAGGAGGAGGAGGGAAGCTTGGACAGCCGAGACATCGGTCCAATTCGCCTCGACCCTACCATCTGTCCTGAGGGATGCGAAAGGGAAATCTACGACCAAACGTATGAAATGAGGAATGACAGGTAATAATTTGTGGAAAACAATTTGTTAAGGCCCAAATATCGCCTTTAAAAGTCGAATTTTAATAACAGGTAGGCCTTCAGTGTTGCCGGACGTTTTTTATGTATGTTCCAATTAATCTTTTCTGTCTATTATAATATTACAAAGAGACTAGCTTATGCCTGCGGCTTCGTCCGCGTGGAGTTCGGGAATTGCCCGCGGGATAAATACTCCCGCGCCCAGCACGCCCTGTGCAACACTGCGCGCCATGCGCCCGTCTACTTGAGTTTTGAAGCCCTATTTGACTCTATTGGGGGATGATTTTTGAATGATACACGTCGTCATAATTTTAATTGAAGAGTGTGTAAAACCAATTTTCTAGTCAATCGACCCTGAGAATATTAAGTTTCACAGAAAGTTCAACCCCCCATTTCACCCTCTTAGGGGTGGAATTTCGTAAAACCCTTTCTTAGTGGATATCTTCACAAAGAATACACCCTCCAAATTTCATGTCTTTAGGACCAGCGGCTTGGGCTGTGCGTTGATATATCAGTCAGTCAGTCAGAACTTTGAATTTTATATATATAAGTAGATAAAGTTTGGATGTCCCATTATCCAAACTTAGCTACACTATCTCCGAGTGTCATATTATGCTATATTTGAAACACGGGAATATTTTAAATAATAATAATTTCGGACTTATAACAGGAGTAAACTAGGCAAAAACTAACCTGTAATATAATTTTTTTAACATAACTAGTATAAGTTATCATAATGAGTCATTTTTTTATTACTAATTACGTGTCTATTACTGGGTTAAACACACGTCCTCAACTTGCACCCTTTATATCACGATGGAAAAGAGTACTTTCGAGAACCTGTGACCAGATGACCACGATAGCTTACAAAAATAACTGGAACACTGGTCTTCAGCAAAAGTATTCACTGTTCTTCAGCAAAAGTGTACATGACATTACAGACATAAGCATGAACAAGATATGTTGGAGAAAGACCGATTGGTCGAACTTCTGAAGAGAGACATCGAAGCACACAACAAGATAAAGCGAAAGCTATCCATACAACTGGAAACGAGGAAGAACGAACTCAGGGAATTTATGGTAAGACAAGCCAAAAATTTCCAATTTTGCATAGGCAAAAATATCAAACTTTTAACAACAAACTTAACAAATTTAGGAGATTCATTTTCCTAAAATCATTCCTTAGTGCTCACATTCGTTACATAAAAGACTATATTGTGTAAAGTTTCTTGGTTTTTTCTTAGGCTGTGAATTTGTTTGTCTAGCAAAGAAGTAGCCTGTATTACCCCATCGTAGGGCAAATTGGTCCCCGTTTTTTTGTACACATTTTTTTTCCTTCTAACCTTTTGTTGGCAGGGTCAAACTCGTCCCGCCAACTTCTTTTTGGTTGAATTTCATTTATATTTCTTTTAACTTTAAAACACCATAGTTCCCTATAGTTTCTCAAGTAACACCTTTTTTACAACTAGGTATCAACTTTATAAGTAGTCTAGTAATCTAAAACAGATTATTACTTTATTCAGCTGGAGAAACAATCGTGCATGAACGATGTGGATACAGTGGTGGTACTTCGGTACGATCAGATTAGAGCGTCGGCCATCATCGGCTGCACGGGACCCAAGGGTCTGTCGGAGACCGTAGTGTTCCCTGAGAAGATGCTAACCCGGTTGAGGAAACGAGTTCTTGAGATACAGGACGAGATCCGACAACAAAGGCTAAGGCAAAAGTAAGTATAAATAATAAAAGACAAATGCAAAGTCAGAAGGCGCAGCGAATATTTCGATGCCGTATTGATCGTCACGGGTGCAGGATCGTTGCAGAGAATCAGAGATGCTTGTAGGAGGTCTATGTCCAGCAATGGATGTCTTATAGCTGCAAACTGACAGTGAAATTAAAATAAAAATGTTCAACGAATAATAGCACCTCTTTGGAGGAGATATATGAATGTGTTGTTGCAAGAACAACACAAATGGGCCTTTAAGACAATGACCGAATTTAAGCAGACCATAATAAATAGAGCATTTCAATGAATTTTGATTATCTTCTCCTATCCTTTTTATTCCTTTTTCCGCATCACATAGTATATACCACGATAGCCGTTGCTCTTGGGCTTTATCTAAAGCTAACAAACTCAAGGGCTGTTTCACTACCCAAATATCCTGTGAAAGTTCACTGATTTTTTTTAAAGTCAGTAGGTACTTGGTTATCCTGAGTGCCACTACTATTTGGACAACGATAAATGAGCCTTAAAGAGGAAGAGGGCTTTTAATGGGCTTCTCTTTGATTTTGTTTTTTGTTTTAATTCCTTCAGTTGATTTAGCTGTAAGTTTTGATGTACAGGATAAACCGCACGCACTTGTTCCGCATGAACGTGGACCTGAAGACAATGGAGGAGGAATCGGAGTCGCTACGCGCGCAGATGCGCGACGTGCTGACCCGCAAACTCGGCAAGCCGCGCAAGGTGAAATAACTAGCTTTTTAAGAAACAAAGAAAATACTTTTTCTAAGCACTGAAAATAAAAGGGGAAAGAATAGGTATGTGTGCCCTCGGCTCTAGCAAATGAGTCCGGTTTATCAAAACATTTCAGACAAAAAGTGCCTATTGCTGGTTTTCCACAGGACCCAGGTCCACTGGAAAACTCAACAACACACAATCACACAACTCCAAAGTTGCGTAACTGTGTGTTGTACCTACTTAAAGTTATAATGCTGTTTTTCTATGTAATTTATGGTGTGTACATAAATAATAATCTTCGTAAATAAATAGGTGGACCGCACTCTAGACGACCTGCTGCGCCAACTCGCGCGCAGGCATAAGTACGCCGTCACCTACGGCACGCTGCCGCATATCGTCGCGCAGCTCAGGACCTGGCGAGTCAGTTCTTTACATCTTTCTACAAATATAACTTTCTTTTTTAGAACATAATTATAGCCAGATCGGCCTATCTTTTAGCGTTCCCACTAGCAGGACACAGGTTTCTCTTTGTTGGGGGAATACACCACGTGGGCCCGGTATTCGGCCAAAAATACGCTATTAGCACGATGAGCATACATAAAGAGGGAGTCAGTGTTTGGAAGTTTTTTATGGAAATAAACCTGTAAAAAGACATTTACGTCTTAAAAAGTGTTTAGGTTTCAATTAACGATAACAACAATCTTACAGGAGCGCCACAGTAAACTCGAAAAGAAATATCTGGTCACCTTGAACGAGTTTTCGGATCGCCTCCGTTTGGCTGCCGCGTTGCAATCTGATGTTTTGCCTCAAAAGGTAATGAGCCATTTTTTTTTTCTATACAATGATAATGTCTATGACTATTAATTATTTAATGAATTATTATTGAATTATTTACAAAGGAAGTGTGTAACCCAGTGGCGTAGCTTGGGGGGGGCTGGGGGGGCCATGGCCCCGGGCGGCGCATTTCAGGGGGCGGCAGATAGTAAGAGCCAGGACGCGGCAAGCGGAACCAGGCGGCAGCGTCAGGTCATAGTTATCAGATCAGGCAATTACTAAAGTCATCGCGACTATGTTGCAAAAACAAGGACAACCAAGAAGTGGAGCATTTTCCTTAATATATACGCCGCTGGCCCGGGGCGGCTTTTCATACAAGCCTCACGTATATTCCGGTCTGCCGCCCTGTATTTTCTCTAGATACAAGCACTTTATTCTTCTAGCCTGCCGCCTACGTTTTTTATATCTGTATTTATGGTAAAAAGAAAATCGAACCTATCTGGTATGCTAAAATTTTCTAGCTCGCTTCGCTCGCTCTTACAGTAAGGTTTTCTTAATCGTATATTAAAGGAATGCCTTTAATGCATTCGAAGAAAAAGTATGTTAAATTCCATTTGTTTGAATCGTGAAAAGAAAATCTGTTACCGAGGCGGGGTGCTAAAATTTTCGAGCTCGCTTCGATCGCTCTACTTACTCTCAAGTCTAAAGCTTTTATTTATAAGTCGATAAAAAAAACTTATTTATCTGTATGAATAGTTTAAATAAAATGTAATTTATCCGATGTGCTAAAAATTTTTGAGCTCGCTGTTTTTGTTAATTTCCGGAACGGCAAACCGTGTTAGCAAATTAGCATTTGAACATGACAAACCTACATACATACGAACAAATTCAAACTCAAACTCAAACTCAAAGCATTTATTTCAAATAGACCCACGACAGGCACTTTTGCATAGTCAAAAATAAGCTACCTACAGTCCCGCCACAGGCATAATAACTGTGAATGGACTGTAGTTGCCCATTCGAAAATAGTAGATATCATGGAGAAGAATGGGCAAGAAACTCCATGGACACTCTTTTCAAATCAAGTTATATATTACATAGTCCTGGGTACAATATTGTTGCTTCTATATGTGAGCACAGTGTAGAGATAGGAAAATAAAACAAAGCTACAGTTAAAACCATAAAGATTAGGATAAGCCCTACTAACCATAATAGAAAGTCTACATGGTACTCACACTTACAAAAACTCAAATAATGCTTCTAATTTATATAAAACAATAGTTATCAAAGTAACTAAGTTTCCAAACGAGAAAAAAAATAAAAGAAGTGATGAAAGAACTAAAGGGGGAGCATCTCTTCCAAACATTAAAATCTTAGTATGTGAACCCAAGTGGCAGTGGAGCAGGACCAGCATTGAGCCAAGCATTTTTATCTACGATATACTCTTCTAACTTATAATATGCTCGCTTACATAGTGTTTGTTTTATGCATTTGAAATGAGCATCATCATTCTCTTGCCCTTCTTATCCCAATTCATTAGGGATCGGCGCAGTATGTCTTCCTCTTCCATACCTCTCTAACTCTTTATTACTCGTCATCTCATCAGATACCCCCTTTCTTGAATGAAATTGTGAAATAAAGAAGATTTTACTTTGAAAAATAAGCTTACAGAATAATATTTTTAAATCATTTAAACAAAATGCTTTGTATTTTGATTCTTTCCTAAGTTTCTTGACTAATTATGAAATTAGAGGGGGCGGCCAAAATTACAGTCGGCCCCGGGCGGCAAAACCCCACGCTACGCCACTGGTGTAACCTCATTTGGAAATACCAGTCAATAACAGGATGGCAGTTTTTATCAGTGTTGCCCGAACTTAGACACGTATAATATTGACGCGACAATGACACTTTACCTAATCATTCTGTCACTAAACTTTTGGCCAAGAATATAGTACCAGAATCTGGTACTAATATTACATAAACACTCATTTTGAACCTATTAGGTAATTTCCGAAACTAGGTACTCATCTGAAACCTCTTTCACTGATGGGAAGCTGCGCCACTAACGAGTGCCATCGAATATTTGTCCTATATGTATAACCAATCAGTCCTCAGATCCTGATTTAGTAGTAGCCTTATTTCCTACAAAAAAATAATTATGTGTAAATACTTATGAGTAAAGACTTAACGATGGTCACTAGAGTTTTATTTCCACAGGCCGTTAAAGATCCTGGCGTGATGCAGGGAGGTTATAACGAGAAACACTACCAACGCGACGTCAGTCGTTTGCTTATAGTGCGACAGCGACAAACACAACAGATAAAGGTGCCTAGCTTTCAATATTGTACAATATGTATCTAGGTAGGTTTTTTTTTAACACTAAATAAGCTTTGTGTTTGGCCGTAACTCGTTTGAGGTGAAGTGAAAATGCGGCTTCGGGGTCTCCACCCTTGCTTGCCTATTAGAATTAGCACTTAATCTGCCACTTCGTTCGGCTAATACCTTCAACTAACAATCTATTTCCATAGATGTTGATTAAAATGAAATTATTCAAGCTATAGTTTTATCAAAAAATTAAGAACATAGGTTCAACGGTCTAGCTGTGAAAACGTAATAATTTAAATAGAGATATTTATTAAGGTCCCTTCCAAAGGTTTCTCCAATTTCTCCAAATGATTTTAAACCATAAAATGTCGAGGGGTACGTTCAAAATCGAATGAGAAAATTTGACAGTTTGTGTTGACTTGATGCGCTGGCGACTGGACTTAGAAATAAAAATGAGTCGTGCCCCTGCGGCCTTTCATTGCGATTGGGCAGCGTTGATGACGCAGTCTGCCGTGGCTAATCGCCTTGGACCTTGCACAGAAAAACACTTGTAATTGTATGGATGATGGACGTTGTGTTTTGATGAATTTTCTTTACCCTTTACTTAGCATTGGCACCACTCACGCCTTTTTCCTATAGGGGTAGAATACCACAGAACCACCAGTTTCCACGTTCATACATTAGTTTATACATGCATCGATGCAGACGTTTCATTTAATAATATTAACAGGCACTAAAAGAAGAGATCCATAATCTTCGTATGAAGCCGTTGGGAGATTTGGCTCCACTACCGCCTAGCTCTAAGCCCCCAACGAAAGAAGATTCAGAAATTAGGCTAAACATGGCCGCGAGAAGATACGTGTATCCTAGGAAATACTTTCCAATGTGAGTAACTTATAATTTATTATTATTTTAAATTGGTTAAAGTATGGTGCTCGATTTATAAACCGGTGCGAACAGATTACGAATTTGCTGTGGACACTTCAGGACAACACTTCAGTAAATTAGGTATCTGTCAAAGTCCAGAGTCAGGTACGCAATTTGCCCGTGCCGATTTGATGGAACTTCAATGACGAGGAATCAATTAATATTACCTAACTACCTGACCCGGCAGACGTCGTTCTGTAAAAAAGTATTGGACTGTGGCAGTCCTGCAAACTTATCTTTTCTGGTCAAGTTCTGGTGATGGTGTCGCTTGGGTTGTGCACAATAGCACCAGAACAGATAAATTTGTGATACTATACAGCCACAAAAGTGTAATTTAATTTCAATTATTTGGTTTCAATTCAAATGGTATGTTATTCGGAATCACTGGAATACGTGATATCAAAACGTCTTCTATATACTTTCCCTTTACGATGGTTGCCTCGATCACGTTGTTGAGTTTTTCATCGCTAGCCGTGTGACGTTACAAAGACGCGGTTGGCTGATATTTCGCAACATTATGATCACCGATTGTGATGCGGCAATCCTGGCAAATCCAGCGAATTCAAAAAATCGGATAGATGACGGCATCATCTTGGATGGTAGCGGAATCAACGTATTATTATGTCCGCAATTCACCGGCAATTTCATTTTGAATTTTGAAATTTAAATTATCTACATCCATGTTTTTGACAGCCAAAATAGCTCGCTCGCCAAACGTTTTGAGCAACGTTTGGGAATACCTTTTGAATGGAATGAACCAATAAGTTGTTTTTAACATATTTCTCGGATCAGAAGTCTGACTCGTGACTAGGATCAACGGTGTGACCTACCGAATACAGAAGGTTCCACTAGGTGCGCCTAAGATTGTCCATGTCGACCGATTGGCGTGATACTACAGGGCTAATGATGCTCGAGACGAGCATGTCTAAGAAGGGGGCAGTGTTACATCATCGGTTGCTTTCCGAGAACATTCTAGATTACGTGTGAGTTTCGAATCTTCCACTATGGAACTGTCTAAAAGATTCGAGTCTAGAATGTTCATCTATTACGAAAGTTTACATAAAAATTACTTTTTTTTTAACATTTTCTACTCTAGTGCACCCCTGAATTTTGCGTATGTTTTTTATGTAAAATCAGATGTATTTGAGTCAATCAACACCAATTATTTTAAGAGTTATTGTCATTTGAATATTCGTTGGTCTAGTTGTCGCAAACGCTACTGCTGAGCATAAATAAGGTCTTGACTTCGATTCCCAAATTTTACTAAGAGTTATTTGGGTTTTCCATCAGGAATTCCTTAATAGCAAACCCCATAGTTTGGCTTCGTACCCGGTTGATGGCAACAAGGTCACCCACCTCTACCTACTACATGGGTCCATAGGACGTAAAACACATTATCAGCAAAATGTTGCCATACAGTCAGTCATTCATTACCTGATCCCTCATGAGAAAAGAAAAGGAGTCCCATATTGCACGGCTCTGGCCATACTAAAGGGTGTAAAAAGACCCTTAACGAAGCCGAAAGGCACTTGTTCTCCCCGTCATTGCGATAATTTTTTTGTTGTAGACCATACCTGGGAACCTTCTAGTTACGGAGATATTGGGGGTCAAAGTTCCAACTTTTTCACAAGTTTTTTGTTAAATACATGTTTCCAATGTAAGATTTTTACTTTAAACACCTTCACGGCGCCTGTACTATTCAATCCATCTATCAGCACAATGTTTTGAGTGCGTTACATTGAGTTTTACCGTAAAACCTGATTTTTCACCCCAAAAAAAAAGTCGTTTCCCAGAAATAATTTTTGCGTAAAGTTACTTAGCTACTTAGTTTGATGTACAGAATGCTTGGTTGACGGCTTAGTGAAGGGTCTGTTTACACCCTGTATAGCTAAGAAAACCTCTGCCAGGCCTTTGGGGAACACAAAAGCTGATGTTATGTAACGTGTTCCAATTACAGGAAAGTTATAAGTTCGGAATCGAAGGAAGCTCACGAGAAGAACATAACGTCGCTGTTGTTCGACTGCCTCGACACGATGCGCGTGACGCGGGACGACGCCGATATTCTGCTGAAAGAGATCATGGACAGGCTGCCTGAAGTTATGTCTGGGTTTGTGTTCACTGGACAGTCTAGCTAGTCAGTACATTTCGTGCCCGAGCGGTCGTCCAACCAACATCTAAAGAGAATGACCCGCGGTGGTTTAGGTTGCATGTTGCATGCTAATTTTCCCACTTGCATAGTTTTGCGGGCTGGAAAGCGATGGTGCATGCTGCATCCTTCCTACATTTTGAAAACTATAACATTTTTAACTTTATCTTTTAGAAAGTTGTCCCGTTTTGATTTGGTTGACGTCCTCGTTAAAAAGTGGCTACTGAAATTTGGTGGTGATCCGAGTCAGTATAAGAAGCAAACTCGAGCTTTCGACGCTGTGGCTGCTTTGACCGAACGTTTAGTCAAACAGCAAGTAAGTATAATTACTATTATTTTCCTATTAAATGAGTATCAAAATAATAAAGGGAATTTAGCTTTTGAACGCAATCAATACCTTGGTTATATCCAAAATAGTACATTTTGATATAAATGGGGAAACTTTGTTATTGCATTCGAAGCGAAATTACCACCCGAGCTGCAGGCGAGGGTATCACGGAGCCGAAAACTTCTGTAACAAATTCTCACGCGTATCAAACTAAAAACGAAATGAAATATTAGAACGGAAAGTATTTTTGACAGGAATTATTAGGAAACTATGATTCAATTTGCTTTTTTCCGCGCTTTGCTTTCGCCAGGTTGAAGAAGAAGCAACGGTATGATGCCGCTAAACAGCCTAATATGAAAAATAGAAAATTCAAATATATTTGAATTTAGAATACAAATAAATGTTAATTTGTTAAAAAAAGTAAATAACAATGTTTATCTATGATATTCTATTTATAAACACAATTTAAATACTCAAAAAATATTTACGCCGTAAAGTCTTTGCCGCGATTTAAAAAAAAAACAATCACCACCGACTATAGTCGTTGAACCCATTTGGACTTCTTATACCTAAGCATACATATCTGTGGAAATTTTTAATTCCGCACATTTGCGGAAAAATATTAAAAATGTGAAATACATTGCATGTAAAACCTAACCGTAGTGCGATAAGAACCAGTTTTCGAGAAAGTGAGAGAGAAATATATTGTATATCTACCTAGTATTTGGATTATTCCCAAATCATAAAACGACAAGGTCTATTAATGTAGGTGTGCCTGTTAGATATTTGATACTGTGAAGTTTCAATTTACTGTTAATTGCTGTTAAAAGAACTTACCTCAAGTTCATATTAATACCATATTACCTACATTTTTGTGTTTTTTTTTTTGTGTTTTTAGATAGAAGTAACGGAAACTTATCAAGCCCCGCCAGAGGTGATAGACAATTTGGAGGATGCCCTGAAGGATATGTCGGACCCAAAAGATCGAATTGCAAACCGCATCGGGCCCGCCATCGCGGCACTGTTGCACTCCGTGCGCTCTAAGGATATTAGTGAATATACCCCCCTTAGGCGCGAATTACACAGAAACCGCGTAAGGTGCGGCGCAGGCGTGGAATTTATAAGGAAACGAAAAAACGACGTGCCTGCGCCGCGCCGGTTGAGTGTAATTTACGACACGTCGCCTACGTACATTTTGTATGAAAAAGTTTTGAAGCGGCATCATACCTGCGCCACGCCTTCACCTTACGCCGTTTCTGTGTAATTCGCGCCTTAAGGAGCTTTAGGCTGTCATTGGTTAAATAATTGTCAAAGGACTATAAAGATAGTGCTTTAAAAATTATTTAACCCATGACAGCAGTAACGTAACAGACTCTCTTGGTAACGGACGCACTGAGAGGTGGCTTGCGAAACGAACGTTCTTCCTCCGGCCGCACTGCGCACTTGGCGCCTTCGCTAGCAAGTAACCAGCTGCTAAAGGGGAAGCGCTTGGGTAGCCCGCGAAATTCAAATTTTCTTACGATTTTTGCAATTTTGCATTAATAATTTAAAATCATCAATACAACCATCTAAGTTCATTTAATCCCATTGAATGCCTATACCATGAAAAAAGTCATTCAATGGGATTAAATGAACTAAGAGGGTTGTATTGATGATTTTAATGATTATAATTCTGTAACTCCATATGTGTTACGGTCGCGAATAGCAAAAAACGTAAGAAAATTTTAATTTCGCGGTGTGCCCTGGCGATTCCCTTTAAGCCACTAAGCTCTAGGGCGCCCAGCAGGCACCTGTCAGTGCGTACGTAGCCTTACGAGAAGAAAGATCGCTGCTGTTTTGACACGAAGGCGACGTGTCAGTAACAGCAACCTTATATGTATGAAAATAAACTTCATTTTGATTTTACATAACATACATAACATCACGCCTGTAATCCCCGAAAGATTAGGCAGAGGTATGTCTAATAGTACACCCACATTTCGGCAGTTAAATTTAAGTCCAATGTAATAGGGGCCGAGCCTATTACCATCACCTGGCGGCTACTGAGAAATCCCTGATGGAAAAACCCAATAACACTTTGCCCGACCCGGGAATCGAACCCAGAACCTCATGCTCAGCAAGTCGTGCTTGCGACCACTAGACCAACGAAGAATTTTTTTTTTAACAGCGGTAAAATAACTGAAATAGGTGTATTATCAATGAAGTCTTAAACTAGGTATAAAAAATATTTTCGGTAAGCATTCATACAAGGTATAAAATAAACAGACTCTTCGTGAAGCCGTCAACCAAGCATTTTGTACATCAAACTAAGTAACTCTATACAAAAATGATTGCTGGGACACGACTTTCATACAAACCTTTAAAAGTGGTATTTAAAAAAAAACTTGTGAAAAAGTTGGAACTTTGACCCCCAATAACTCCGTAACTAGAGGGTTCCCAGGTATGGTCCAGAACAAAAAAAATAACGCAATGACGGGGAGAACATGTGCCTTTCGGCTTCGTTAAGGGTCTTTTTACACCCTTTATATTTTAATCAGAAATGAGGGGAATGAGTGATAGAGTAGTACTACAAAGCCGAGCTTTTTCTGCATAGATGGTGTAATGGTCTGAAACGCTCCCCACATCTTTCCAGGTGATCCTGAGACGATGGCTTCACTCATCAGATCGCTCGTCGACGACGAACATCCAGTCGCCTTGGATGAAATTACTCGAATTCAATCTTTTGACGTGATGGAAGATATCAGGGGTTGGTCCATTTCAATTACAACTAATAATAGTTAAAGGTACACACCTATAAGGGTACATACGGCGATGTATCAAGCTATCCATTCCTAGTATAACATGGCCTCGCTTTATATAGATTTCCCGTACAGTGAGAGATCCGCATAATCAGGTTTCGTATAGCTTGATTGGTTGCCATGTGTGCCGGAGGAGCCGTATACTTGATGGGATTCTCATAGGTCAAAATGAAGAACTTTCACACAAACTTTTTCCGCTATTTAACTCATTTAGGGGGTTCAAAAATATTTTCTTAGTTCTTGCATTCATTGAATCTTGTGAGGCTGAGTCTAGAAGCATGCTTTTAGGGTTCCGTAGCCAAATGGCAAAAACGGAACCTTTATAGATTTGTCATGTGTGTCTGTCTTTCTGTCCGTCTATATGTCACAGCCACTTTATTCCGAAACTATTAGGACTACACAGTCAAATCAACCGCGATTATTGCTATCGCATAAATATAGATTATTCACGCAATCACACAACATATTACTAGGTCCAAACGATTCCATTAATATTACAGTTTTTGTGTCAAAAGTTTGTTTGTTTACTGTACTCAGAACTTTGATTAGAGATGTATTTAACTTGGTAGGTTCATGTATTCCGTAAACCGCTTTACGACTTAAAAAAAAAAAAAAGAAAGGCTCCCAGGGAACTGAAACTATATTTTTTTTCATCAAACCTATACGTGCGGGGTGTATATAGATATGTCTTAAAAATGACATTGAGCTTTCTAAAACTATTTTTTCTCAAACTCAATCGTTTGAAAGATAGACACTTCCAAAGTGGTAAAATGTGTGTCATTATGTCTTTCATTTATAAAGTAAGAGTTTGCAAAAATTGAGGATTGTAGTAACGTAAAAAAAACTATCAACGAAAATGAATAACATTTGATGTTTAGCATTCGAGACTTTTTCATCAAACTGCAGCAGTTACTTAGTTTTTCATTAAAATAACAGATTTAGTTTTGCTGTTGAATGTAATACAATACAACATATGAATGAGACTTCAAAATATTTTTATTATATTTTTTGGTGCTACGGAACTCTGTGTGCGTGTGAGCAATTCTATCTTTTCAGAAAAAAATATTTCTCGCTTCATAGCGTCACATACACTCGATTCGATTTGCAGTATTTTAACAGTTTCAGACGGCGACTTTACATTATTTCAACTAGCTCCTACTCACCCCGATCGCCACGAACTTCATACTTAAATTAAAGGTTTCCTTAAACCCTGTAAATTATTAGAATTGTTGTAGTAACAATTCCTGCGAGACACTGGGGGCCTAAAATGGCTTTAGCAGAATCATAATAGGATAATAATACCCCCCAGGCCCCCTGAAACATAGTGCAAATCTTACACACACGAACTGTGATATTTTAATTCATTATTTTCTGAAACAATGAATTGAACTACACACATCAACACCGTCTAGGGATATTTTGTATAAAGTTCTTAAACTCAAAAAATACTGGCCAGTTTTAAATTCTTTTGATGAAAGCTTATTTTGTAAACCTTTTTGAACGATTCTAAATTTGAATTTGAAAAAATAAATTAAAAACAAAAGATTTACGCGGCATAATGGTAGCGAAGTCCGAAGGTTTCATTTACCTACAGTAGTTTTTGGCTATGTTTTTGTGTCAAATTTAAGTTTTATAACAAGTTATCGGTTAATTTCGAATTATTGTTATTGTGTGCATCATGCAGCGGCGCCATTTAACGAGAGAGGAAATGTTAAGGGCAGTAGGCATGCTCCAAGGTGGGGCTACTCGTTTGAGTTGAGTTTGAGTTTGAATGTTACGGCCGTGCAGTTGGTTCAGAGGCTCCAGTCATAGCACCAGTTGCTTGTGAGTGACCAAACTATGAGGAGAAGGCTGCATGAAGCTAACCTTCATGCTCGCAGACCGCTTCGTACTCCAGCACTACGCAGAGGAAATCGTGGATGACGACTAGAGTGGGCTCGTGAACATTTGCTCTGGGAAGATAACCAGTGGTCTGTAGTGCTGTTTACCGACGAGTCCCGGTTCGGTTTCCATCCCGAAACACGTAGAGTACGTGTTTGGCGTGTTCCTGGTCGTGAGAGCCGTCTGCAACATCCTCAGGAAGTCCATTCATACCACGGCGGGACAATTATGGTTTGGGCGGGAATTCGTGTTGGTGGAAGAACAGACCTCGTTTGGATCAGAAACACCATGACGGCTGAAAAATACCATAACGAGGTGCTAGTACCAATAATCTACCCCCATCGACAACAAATGGGCCAAGAATTTACGCTCATGCACGATAACGCCCGTCCGCACACAGCGAGAGTGGTGACGAGCTGGTTGCAGGAGCACGACGTATCTGTCTTAGGCTGGCCCGCTCAATCGCCTGACCTAAACCCCATAGAACACGCGTGGGCCATGCTCCAAAGAAGGGCTTTGAGGAATTTCGCTGCAAACATTGCGACGGAAGAGCAACTTTTTTGCATCTTAGCCAGACCTGGGACAATATACCGCAGCAAGACTTGGATAACCTAATCCAAAGCATGAAAAACCGTTGCAGGACCGTTATTAACGTCATGGGTGGTTTTACTGGCTACTGATTTTTCAAATAACTGTTAAAAACAGATATTTTTTTCCTTATTTTTCACTTTTTCTTGAGGAACACATTCATTGTTAGTTTTACCATTATTTCACATTTTTTCTTTATTTGAATAAAAATTTGTTTACGCAAAAAAAATAGTTTTCTTTTATTCTGGAGTGTAGTCTGATAAATGGGCTTTATAAAAATATACACATGTTGTATGTTATTTTTAATCAATTTTGAGTAAATTGAGTAAATCCAAAATATCCCTAGACAGTGTTGATGTGTGTATTTACAGTTAGTCTCGTGTCTCGGCCTTTATATACGTAAAAACGTTGTCGTTGATCCTCGCCTTCCTATAATATATTTTTTTTTGCTAGACTGCGGTATCGTTATGTCAGACGAAGAATTAAATCAAATCGTTGAAAACACGAAAGATGCCCTGAGAGCGCAAATAGTTGGACGAGATGAAGCTGAACGAATTGAACAAGAAGTTCGAAGCGCCCTGAAAGTTAGCGATTTGGAAGAGGTCAGTTGTTTTACTGTTAAGTACACTTAGAGTAAATATATTATTTATAATTATAATACACCATAATGTCAGGGAAGGTACACATTTTTAAAGTGTATACCACTTTAAAAGTGTGTTCCTTCCCTGACATTATTAGGGCAATTTGATTAAATAACTGGTAACCAGTTATTTAAACAAATTGCCCTCTCATATTGGCACTTCTCATAATTTGTGTAATTAATCACTTGATCCGTAATATCCACAAAACCATATTGAATTTATTACCCGGCTGTGCTGATTTATTCTCATTCATCCTGAACATAATATTTTAATACCTATAGACGTCAGCACATCAGTCATCAAGCTACTACAATCTTTCAAATTCCTTAAATAGATTTTCAACTGTATCGCTAAAGCTTTGATGTGCGGCGTCTGTACCTTTCATTGGTACCTTTATTACACCGACACCCATACCATTCAAACTGGAACACAGCAATGTGGTGCTTTGTCGTATGTATGACTGCATACATCCGAAACATAATTATTATTTATTTCAGAAATATGTGTGTAATTAAGCTAAATTTAACCAATTTATAAATTATTTCTTTTTCCATCCTGGCCACTAGATGTCCGACTAATCCAAGTATGTATCTATAACAATTAATGTGATTGTTTTTGCACGTATCTTGCAAGTGGTTACGGCATTTCGAATTACGTTCTAAACTAAATGAATAGACAACAATAATTAACCTGTTTACAATATTTTAGATGTCGAGACAGAAGGTCGTGAAATCGAAACGTCATCGTTCTGAGCCAGCCACACACGAAACTTCCAGAGTTGACTTCTACTCCTTGGTGAGCTTACACGCCACGGAGTCACCGCCCACGTCTGTAAGCAGACTCACAAGCCGTGGCTCCTTAAGCTTATCTTTGCCAGCCTCTTACGATTCTGCCAAAGACATACCAGGGAGATTGAGGAGTACCTTGTCGGCGGAGGAACGCAAATCGTTAGCGGCCCGTATCACTACGAGTATCATAGGACCCGATGAAGAAAGCCCGCACTTCGAACCTGAAGAATCTATAGAAGAAGATGATTAATAGCGCCATCAAAAATGGCATTCACAAACGATTTTTTTCCTTTAGTTTTTCTGTATCTTGGGATGGAGATACAAATTACCTTTGCGGTTAATCTGTTCTTTCCTCGTCTTTCTATCAATGGCCTAACTCCGTGACCACGAACTACACGCTTTAGTGACACGCGTGATTAAGAGAACAAATTCAAGCAGTTGTTTAGTAGAGCATGCCACCAGTCACCGCGAAGCCACTTGCGGAGCGACGCGCGACTGACGGAAACAGGTAAAGCGATTTACGCAAGTCCCATCGCAACTAGTCGCATGTGACATCGCCTGAGACCGTGAACGGAACCCTAAACAATATCCTAGGGATTTCAGTAGATTTTAAGTTTGCTTACACTTTACTTACTTGCCTTTATTCAGCTATTAAATAATATTAATATGTAATTCATGCATATAATTATATAATAATTAATTAATATAAACTCATGCATTAATTATTAACAATAAAAGTTTTTGGTGTTGTGTACTTTTGTATATTATTGGTTAAAACAAGCCGGCAGCCTCCTTGATGGTAAGTGTGCAGGTGTCGGCCGCCTAAGGACAGTAATGGATGTCTGCAAGTTACCTACCAAGAACCAAAATTAAATGCGACCCAGTAAGAAAGTACCTATTACGAATTTCTAAACTCGACTAAAAAGACGTGCCTTTTTCTTTGTTTAAAAGTGAGTCAAACATCAAAGTTCGCTAAAATGTAGGTAGAGGTGTAAATTGTCAATTTGCTTATTTAAACCATTTTTAGTTACTAACGACTAGAGATGTACGCACTAGACGGGGGAAACCCTTATTTTGTAGTCGGTGAATTGTCTGCAAAAAGCGCTATCTAATATAATCTTTATTCTTAGATTCTTAATATAACAAACACTTCATAATTATTTCAGCATTTCAGTTTGAATATCAAGGAATCGGAACTCTTCCTTTAGTAAATAATTGAAATAGAGTCATAGAGATAGTCATAGCCAGAGAACATACAACCTGACATTGACCTGCTAATTGCAAAAAAACCTAAGAAAATTTGAATTTCGAGGGCCACCTTGGCGCTTTCAGCTTAATAAATATCCAGACCTCCTCATCAACCTTTGGCCACTAAAATACTGAGTGTAGTCCAAATCTCTCCACTTCTCCCTTGTCCTATTTTCTTCTTGTCTATGAATAGCATAGCTCCAAATCAAATAGACTGAACGCAGCCACTGTTGTTACGCATTTTGTTAAAACTATGTTCAGTCATACGCGTTGCTTATGGCAGTAGACAATCTTAACTAATATTATAAAATAATGCGAAAGTAAGTTTGTTTTTTACCTTTTCACGCCTAAACCACTGAGCCAATCACCTGTTTATATATTGTCAGGTGTACAGAAACGGACATAGGGTACTTTTCTTATGGAGGAAAACAATAACTTTCCTATGACAATAGATGGCGCCACGTGTCTTTCGAATTATGATTGAATTATAGTATTATAGAAAAGGAGAATGGGCCCCGATGTATAGGCATTTGCCCCAAGGTCCAATAGCCACAAGATATACATAATTGAAAAGAGCTTTTTACGGAGAATCTTTGCAACTAACACGACTTTTGGCAATTCACAGTACGTTCGGAGTTATTGAGCTAAATAGGTAACTAGTTGGACAACGAAGTTAAGATTTTCTTGGCAACCAATTAAGGTTTTCTGGGTTACCAATAGTAATAACATAAAGGGTGTAAATAGACCCTTAACGAAGCCTAAAGGCATTTGTTCTCCCCATCAATGCGATATTTTTTTTGTTCTAGACCATACCTGGAAATTTTCTAGTTACGGAGATATTGGGGGTCAAAGTTCCAACTTTTTCACAAGTTTTTTTTTAAATACATGTTTTTAATGTAAGATTTTTACTTTAAACAACTCCACGACCCCCGTACTATTCAATCCATCCCTCAGCACAATGTTCTGAGTGCGTTATATTGAGTCCTACCGTCAAACGTGATTTTTGACCCCAAAAAAAAAGTTGTTTCCCAGCAAAAATTTTTGCGTAAAGTTACTTAGTTTGATGTACAGAATGCTTGGTTGAAGGCTTCGTGAAGGGTCTGTTTACACCCCGTATAATCCATTGCGTAGAGCTTATCAAGAAGAACCTTTGCCAGAAACAAGACTTTCGCCAATTCGTTGTCCGTTCGGAGTTATTGACCTAAATAGGTGATTATTTGAGCACCGAAGTTAAGATTTTCTGGGTGACCAATAGCAATAACATGTATACCATTGCAGAGAGCTTTTCAATGACAACTTTTGCTACTAAAATTACTTTTGCTAATTCGCAGTCCGTTAAGAGTTATTGAACTAAATAGCTGATTATTTGGACACCGAAGTTAAGATTTTCTTGGCAACTAATAGCCATAAAATATATATCATTTGATAGAGCTTTTTAAGGAGAACCTTTGCCACTTACACGACTTTTGAAAATTCGTATTCCGTACGGAGTTATTGACCTAAATAGGTATCTATTTGAGCACCAAAGATTTTCTGGGTCACCAATAGCAATCAGATAAACACCATTGTATAGAGCTTTTCAAGGATAACCTTTGCCATTTAACGACTTTCGCCAAGTCTTATTCCGTTTGGAGTTATTGACAAAAATAGCTGACTAGTTGAAGACCGAAGTTAAAATTTTCTTGGCAACCAATTAAGGTTTTCTGGGTAACCAATAGTAATAACATATAATCCATTGCATAGAGCTTTTCAAAG
Source organism: Noctua pronuba (assembly GCA_905220335.1). Classification (NCBI taxonomy): domain Eukaryota; kingdom Metazoa; phylum Arthropoda; class Insecta; order Lepidoptera; family Noctuidae; genus Noctua; species Noctua pronuba. Next base: position 9,568,701 of record LR999903.1, on the reverse strand, counting down.
AGAACTTTTAGTACTAGCATCACTTTAGCTAATTCGTATTCCGTTCGGAGTTATTGGGCTAAATAGGTGACTATTTGAGCAGCGAAGTTAAGGTTTTCTGGGAAACCAATAGCAATAAAATATACACCATTGGAGAGAACTTTTCTATGAGAACTTTTGCTACTAACATAACTTTTGCTAATTCGCAGTCTGTTCGGAGTTATTGACCTAAATAGATCACCAGTTGGACACCGAAGTTAAGATTTTATTTACAAACAATTAAGAGTTTACGAGCAACTAATGGTCATAAGATATACACTATTGGATAGAGCTTTTCAAAGAGAACTTTTGCTACTAGCACCACATTTGCTAATTCGTAGACTATTCGGAATTATTGACCTAAATGTGTGTCTAATTGAGCACCGAAGTTAACATTTTCTGCGTAATCAATAGCTATAAGACATACACTATTCGAAAGAGCTTTCAATTAGAATATTTGCTATTAAACAACTTTTGCTAAGTCGTAGTCTGTTCAGTTTTATTGATCTAACTAGGTAGTTGATTAGGCACCGAACTGTAGCACCTCTCTGCCTCTGAATCGAGAAAAATTGTCAAAGCATAAAATATTCTTCTTATGGAGATCAATCATAATCATAATCATAATCATAATCATAAATCTTTATTTATCTCAACATCAGAAATTACAGGCGCTGGTATATGCACAATCTTATATAGAGAAAGGTGTCTGAAGTAGGAAGGTCCTGAGGTACAGATCACCTCTCCGGCTTAGATATAACATTTATTCATAGCAATATTCTAGAGATAAAATTGGAAGTAGGTAAACAAGTACCTACTAAAAATTAATTATTTGAAGTTTGACATTTAAAACAAAATTTGAAATTGAAATAACAACATAAACTACTGGAACATTATGTACGAAATACTAATAGTTTAACAGTTGTACTATAGTAAAGACATAAGAAACAAAAAAATAAATTTATATAAATTATGCTTGCAAGCATTATAAAATAAAATAAAAAATGTTTGTACAAAAAAGTGAGTTAGTATATGTTCATAAGTATTATGTACATACTAGTACACGAAAACAAAAATTAAAACTAAAAGGATGAAAGTGGAAATGGGGTGATGAAAAAACATTGATGCAATGCGTGAGTATATGTGTGTGTAAATGTGTGTGTGCGAATCTAAGAGTGTAAATGTTTGAGTGTTTATGTGTGAGTGTTAAGACACAGGTTTAAGTAAATTTTCTGTGGAAGCGTAGTCAAGACTTAATAGCCAGGTGCGCAAGTTTCTTTTACAAATAGCTTTAGTATGTGTGTAAATAGATATTTTAATATTAATTGAATTATAAAGAAAAGTGCCAAGAAAGGCGAAAAATTTTTGGGAAAAACTAGTGTTGAATCGGATGATTGGACAAACATTTGCTGATCTTCTATTTTGGGTAAGGAAATCGTGATCTATGGAAAGTTGAGAGTGTTTTTTTAGTACAGTCATGAGTATGAACAACTGCCGGACCGTTAGAACTTTGCAGTGTTGGTAGAGATCGAAGGTTGGATAGCGAATTGGGAAATAACAACTAACTTTTAATATACTTCTTTGAGCTCTCTCTAAATTAATTAAATACGATTTAGAAGTGCCTCCCCAGGTGGTAATGCAGTAGGCTAGCAAAGACTGGCATAATGCGAAATAAACTGATTTAATTACTGAAGTATTTGAAATATGACGTAGATTTTTTTCAAATACTTCAGTAATTAAATCAGTTTATTTCGCATTATGCCAGTCTTTGCTAGCCTACTGCATCCATTAATACATATCCATTAATACATATCCTAACTCTATTGGGCGTTGGAGTTGTACTAACGATCTGTCCAAGATACTGTTACTTTAAGGATTTGCTCCTAAAATAGCATTTTAAGATGTCAATATTTTGAAAATGACTTTTATAGGCTTTTAATATGATGTTTGAAACGTACAATATCAATGAAAGTTAATAAATTGACGAAATAACAGTATTTAATCCAACTTAATTTCTCAACATTAGAGCTCTGTAGCTCCTCTCTGACTCTGAATCGGGAGAAGTCCCCATAATAAGAAATGTTATTCTTAAAGAGATCTATCCATTGGTATAAATATCTTAACGCTATCGGACGCTAGGGCAATTCCGCCCAATCTCCTTTAGTAGTGAGTTAAAAGTTTAATTGTCAATTAATTCTAAATTAACTCGAGCAAAGCCTCGATCCGCAAAGTTAGTTCTAGAATTGCCACATTCATAAGAGTCGTAAATTACTAGTAGATATTACTATTATATGTACTTCCCACATCCATACAGTCGTCAATGGATTCTCTTTCACTTTAATTATCTGTGGAATTTGTCTTTGTGATTCACTCATAGATTCTAGTTTGTATTTTTTATCTATGGTTTTTTTATGTGGTTGATTGACAAGACCTCAAGTTTCGCAAAATTATTATTCATTTTATTTATTCATTGATTTAGTTGAATCACAAGTGGTTTTATAACAAGTAAACAACAAAAGTGATAGTAATTGTACTGGTGGTCAATTTCGTACATTAATTTTCTTGTGATTATGTTCAAAATAAGTTTGATTTATCATTTGGTCTCTCTTTTCATCTGAGCTGCTTGTGCTAATTCCCAAGTTAGAATTTTACATCGATGTGTAAATAAATATATTAATTGGCCTCTAATTCAACTGGCGCATCTTACTTTTGGTGAATGCAAATGCACTAGGTGGCTTGGGAAAATAATGCCATGTACGCTCCAGATAATAGAAGAAATGAAGCCAGAGATGTTATTTACCGCAGCAATTCAAGTCTTGACTTGATATATGCTGAGCATCCCTCAGGGAATGGCTTACGCCGAGAATACGGAAGTCATGGTTCAATTGACGTAATTGGAGGCGCCAACGACCGGTTACCCGCGATGGTGCACAGCTACAGCGGTGTGTCAGCGCCAGACACAACGCCAGGACTGAGCCGCGCCGTCGATAGGATCGCTGACGGCCTTGCCGGTGACCATGCAGATGGACCACCATCCAGATCAAGTGCCAGCCCAAAGCCTAGGCTGAAATTGAATAAACTATGGGGTGGAGCAGCCCCAGTATTAAACCGCCCGCCTCTAGATGATAGTAGCCTCTCTGTAGTAACAGACAGTAACAAAAGAAAGCAGTTTGCTCATTATGATGTTCAATCACTCTTGGCTAACTTAAGTTATGCTGCAGAGATTCGAGGAGCATTGCTGAGTAGGCGTCGAAACACTACGACAGGAGCATCTGCTGCCTCTTTGCTTACAACTCGTGGACTGCCTCCAGGAGACGAGGCACCGCCTGATACAGGCGATGGAAGATCAAATGAGTTGTTGGAAAGCTGTCCTTTCTTCAGAAACGAATTAGGAGGTAAGACACTGTTTTATCATCTGTAGTATTGTTTCACAAATAAGTTATATGTAATTAACCCACTGGAAATTTAAGCGAACTTGCCAGTGCTGCAATCTATATCCTATTTGTGTCTAATACTTCTTTTGTTAGGTTCGTACTTGTAGCAACGGATCTTGTATCAAATATAAGACCATAATAAAATCAATAAAACACTAGTATGTATGGAGGAGTCATAATTATCTGTTTGCACTGCTTTTTGCTTACTACAAAATGTCCATTGTAACATCTGTGAATCAGGTGACACAAATTATACTCTCACACTTGACATTGTTATTGGAAGAATGTATTATTTATGACTCAGGGTTCAAACAAAAAAAAACAGTCATCATAATACCCATGATTTTGTCTTTACCATGTTTTACAGTTTGTCGCAAAACATGATTATAAGAGTTGTAAACAAGTTGGTCGGTAGTAGTTGAATACAAACCACAATTAATATTAAATCTTGTGTAAAATGTTTAAGTGGTCAGTAAGTTTTATGAGCACAATTGTATGTAGGTAGTGGGAGGAAGGCACTCAATTGTCTGTACACACCATGATAACCTGTTTCCCTCAGTTAACTTACAATTGGTGCAGGATATACAAAGCTGCCAACCATTCTACAGTTGGCTAAATAAAAAAATATCTGACCTATTGTGACATACACTCAATGATGTTCTAAGTACATATTTTTGGGTGAATATACCTATTTATTGATTTAAAATTCACATGCAAAAACCATAATCTATATGTATTGCCAAAACACACCAGAAAGCAATATTTATTTAGCTGTTGTCACAAGTTAGATGACATTGGTATGCGGAAGTTATTTTTAACACACGCCTATATTTATATTACATTATAGTATATGGCTTTATTTATTAATTAATAACCATGAATGCAATGTTACTTGTCTCCTTGTGGTCAACAAGTTCTAATTGCTTACTACATTGCAAACATTTTATGCTGCCATTCAATATAACTTATTCATTAATGCAACAATTACTGCACAGCCAGTTAGTCATGCGTTAACTGTGTACACTTGCCAACAATCAAGATTAATCTAGTAGATACATAGATTAAACAACTTTGATTAAAGGTAACTGTTTTAAAGAATTATGCTGACAGAAGTTCTGACTTGGTGCACTGACTTAACATTGGTGAATGTTAAGTCAGTACACTAAGTTAGTACTGCTGTTTTTATTTGAGTGCTTTATTAACTTACTAAGTATCTAGAAAGCAAAACATATTATGTTTTAGCATTATCTTAATTTTTTTTTATATGCTTTGTTTAGGGATTTGTTTTCCGCACTTAGTCCTTAAAGTGGACCATTGTATGTGAATTGTATACTTTTATCCTGGGTCTTTTCTTTTTCTTAGTATGACTCACAGTTAGACAGACACAAGGATTACTGTTAATGGGGTTTAAGTACTAATAATCAATTTGTAAATCCTTAGTTAATAACTTTATTTTGATATCTATTAATCTGTTGATTTCTTTTATAAATAAATAGTCACGTTAATTCCCAGAATCAATGGTCCTTATTTAATAACCAACCATGTCTGGGACGATTACGTCCTCCTTACAATAGTACCCATATCTGTTAATAAGTTAGTCCCTTTTAAAAAGGCAACTACTATTTATTTTGTTCTGAAATAATTTACTGGTTCTGTATCCAACTGTACCCCACACAGTATAATGTACATCCACTTTTTATAGTAAAATTTTTGCACTTTCATTTATTACTGCTTCTCACTTATACAGACAAGTTCTCATTAACACAAGTGAAAATTAATTGAAGATATAATTTTAATAACACTTGAATGAATGACTAAATGACTACTATGAATCAATATAATATATTATGTGGAAATGCAGATGCTTGTGATAATTGCTAGTTGATAACCAGAAGCTTAGCAGATGACTCAAATATTTTCACAGCACAGTTGGCGCAGTGGCTGAGCGATTGGCTGCTGCAATGTGTGTGGGTGGGTTTGATTCCCAAACGGAACAAATATTTTATGGCGTACAGGTAGCTTTTATGTGGTGGCCTACAGGTAGTTGTTCCGGGTCGGATTGTTTGTGTATGTGAGTTCACATGTTTGTAACGCACCTATGATACAGGAGAAATTCCTAGAGTGGGGCATGGTTTATTTAAAAAAAAAAGTAACTTGTAAAGCTAAATGTATGATGCAAATGTTAATATTACTATTCAGCAAATAAAATACAAACTTACAGAAATGAATTCATCACCATTTCAACCCAGAACTCCCACTGCTGGGTACAGAACAGGCTTCCCCTTTCTACTGCTATGCTTCCCGGTTCCATCTGCCCCTTATCCACATGTCCCGCGACTTTGACGATATCGTCAATCCGACGTAAAATATGTTACTTCATGCAAAACCCCTAATTTATATATGGCACTGCCAATTTTCAGGTGAAGAAGAACGCTGTGTGTCACTATGTTGGAAAACCGCTCGCGGTGCTATACTTGGCCAGTCTGGAGGCTGGCACCGTCCTCGCGCCGCTTACGGGATTTCTATGCTGGAGTTCCCTCCAGGACACACTCACTGGCGTCATGGCTGCCCTTTCGCCAGATCCCTTTCACCATTCCCCATAGAGAGTCAAGATCTGGGCGCTTCATACTACAGGAACTACTTTTACAATCAACGTGAGTTAACTAGCTTCTTATGTTTGCCTTGCCGAACTTACGATTCCTAAATAATGTGTAATGTAATGGTGTCCCTTGTTATTTATCTATGGTTTGTAGGTCTGCAATTAAAAATAACCTTATTAGTACATTCTCTGTTACAACATTGGAAAAGGGACCACTTGCACTTCTAATATTGTAAGTTTTGCGGTGTAATCAGAGGATGTAAATGTCTTTCTTTTGCCCTCATAGCTCATCAGAATTGGTTCGGAATGGACGAGAATCTCGGACCAGTGGCGATATCTATAAAAAAAGAGAGGGTGGAGCTTCGTCGCGGAGGCGGGGACGTGTCTGCACCCGCATCTCAGCTGGCTTGGCAGTACCGCCTCATCGTGCGGACTTCTGAACTGCTAACATTACGAGGATCCGTACTCGAAGACGCGCTGCCCACGGCTAAGCCCAGCAACAACAGCGCAACCTACAACACTAAAGACGCTTTGGAATACATCGCGCCTGAGTTACAAGTTGGCTGTTTAAGGTATATCATGCAAAATCATATCACCGATCATTTTGAATCGAGTAAGCCTTGATTATTTATAATCACGATCCAAATAATACACTAATCTAAATTTACGAATTGCGTCACGCGGTCAGATAAATAAACTGCGTATGAATTGTCTTTTTGCTATTGTTGTTTATCTAAATACGAATATTTAAATTTCGTTAACAAAACAATAATTTGCCTTTCCCTATTTTCAATATTTTCCTCATATCGTATTTATACGATTTTATGTGCAAATAATGACCTAACTTATTTTCAGGCTTGGAATAAACGATGGTAGGGCAGAGGAGGAACTTCTACGACTAGACGAACAATGTGTTACCCGCCACTACAAAGTTGGTGTCATGTACTGCAAAAGCGGCCAGTCGACGGAAGAAGAGATGTACAATAACCAAGAAGCTGGGCCTGCTTTTGTAGAATTCCTCAAAATGTTGGGCCAGACAGTTCGATTAAAAGACTTTGATAAGTATAGGGCTGGACTGGACAATAGAACTGACTCGACTGGACTGTACTCTGTATTCACGACGTACCAGGGCTGCGACATCATGTTCCACGTCTCGACAATGCTGCCCTATACCCCGAATAACAGACAACAGTTGTTGAGAAAACGCCACATTGGCAACGACATAGTAACTATAGTCTTCCAAGAACCCGGTGCTGCACCGTTCACACCGCGGTACATTCGTTCTCAGTTCCAACACGTTTTTGTTGTAGTTAGAGCTATAGATCCATGTACAGAGAATACGCATTATAGTATAGCTGTGAGTCGTGCTAAAGAAGTGCCTTTGTTCGGACCTCCGATAAAAGATGGTGCGATTTACCCTAAAGGCGAAGCGTTCACTGACCTACTCTTAAGTAAAGTAAGTTAATAAATTTCAGTTCAGAAATAGGAAAGTTTTTGATGCAATTTTCGTCTTCAATAATTACATTCATAATTTTTAGGTTATAAACGGCGAAAATGCTGCAATTCAATCACCAAAGTTTAGTACAATGGCAACGCGCACCCGTCAAGAGTACCTGAAAGATTTAGCAAAGAAATATGTGACTGCTACCACTGTTGAAACTGGACAAAAATTTTGTAAGTAACTTAGTAATTCAGGTTTTCAAACGTAAGTAAATTGAACCTTACAACAGGTAAAGAAACTGGCACATTGAGTTTAAGATAAAAGTTTGGCTTTGTATAGCGTCGCCTTTGTCACTCTTGCCTTATGGCAGTCCCTTACCTAGCATAATCAGCCTGTAATATTCCCACTGCTGAATGACCGGCCTCCTCTCTATGAGAGGGAATGGGCTATAATCCACCACGCGGACCCAGTGCGGGTTGGTAGATTTCACATGTCTTCGAATTTTTGGTTCTAGAACATGCCGATTTCGTCACGATGTTTTCCTTCACAGTTTTGAGAGCAGGGGTGATGAAATAAATTACACAAAGTAATGCGCCTGGGTTCGAACCCATGTCTTACTGCTAGTAAGTCGGGGCCGCCACCACTGCTCTCCGTCCCTTACCTAAGCTCAGTGAAATTTACTCTCGAGTGCTAAAATTTGTTTTTTTCTTTAAATATAACATGTAATAAACTGTTCCTTAAATGTAACATGTAATAAACTGTTATTTGGAGGAGCTCGTGGCTAAATAATAACAGCCGCTCAGATCGATCTTTAGGTTAAGCCGTGCTCGCCTAGGTTGCTCTGTGGATGGGTGACCGCCCATTACATACTACATACATAGTCTTACTAAGGGGTATCGTATTACCCAGTACTTACTGGGTTGTGGAGGTCAGATAGGCAGTCGCTCCATGTAAAATACTGGTATTCAGCTGCATCTGGTTAGACTAGAAGCCGACCCCAATATCGTTGGGAAAAGGCTAGGCAGATGATAATGATGTAATAAACTGTTATTTGTTCTCATTCCAGCTATATTTTCTTCGTTACTAATGAAAAGCGGCAGCAATTCAGCGAACAACACTATAATCACGCGGGTGGAGAACTGTACGAACGACGTATTAGTTGGTGGCGCGCTGTGTTTCCACGTAAGTTATTTGGCAAAAGTCCCGACAACCCAGTCCTCTCTTGAAATTTTGCTAAACGTTACTTGGTTTGCTGAACAGAATGCTTAGATAACGCGGCTATGTGTAGGATCTTTTTACACTCAGTGTTTACTTCCACAAAACATTGCTAAGTATGTATACGGGTTGGAAGGGCGATGCAAAAACGGTAACCCCATATTCAAATACGTCATTCTGAGCAAAAAAAAACAGATGTTCCATACATTTTGACCGTGTAGGTATTGCACTTTTGTAGGAAACAGCTGTTTTTTTTTAAATAACCGATGAAAAATGTCTGTGTGATGTACTGAATACGTGGTAACCGTTCTCGCGTCGGTTTTCCTTCCACCCCGTCTGTAGTAAGAATTCATGGCCACTACAGAGTCAATAGTGGTTAAATTTTTTGACAAATACTTGCCTTGTGGCATTAAGTCCGCCTATGTACCACTTTTGTACATGAAGTTTAAATAAATAAGCCTTTCTACGGCTTACAGATATAGCGCTATAAGGAAAGTGCTTGCTAAAAGCAGTCGAGGTTCTATAGCTCTATCTCTCTTAAAACGACGCTAGCCTATTTTCCATGTATAGTAATTAAAGATATACATTCCTCAGGTTCAAGTACAAGATGAAGGTGCGAATGGTTCCCTGCTCGACTGCATCATGGGCGTATCAGCTGACACGGTAGTGTTCGTCGAGGACAGTACGCGGCAAATTGTTCTTGTTCTGCCCACTACTTCGTTACTAGGTGAGAATCCGCCGTTGTACCCATATCTACACTAACATTAAAAAGAGAAAAGATTTGTATTTTTGTGTGTTTGTAACGAATAAACTCATAAATTACTGTGCCGAATTCAAAAAAAAATTCACCATTAGAAAGCTACATTATCCCTGAGTAACATAGGCTATATTTAAAACTAGAAAAAAATAGGGGGGGGGTGGGTGGTTATGGGAAAATAAATGTCCACCCGTGCGAAGCCGGGACGGGCCGCTAGTAATTAATAAAACTGTGTAGCAATTTTGCTGTAAAATAAAGTATTTTCTATCTCTCTATCTGTCTTAGAGACAGCTGTGTCACAGCATTATTTTATCAATGAAATTTATTGATTGATATTTCAATTTAAATAAGTCATTTTTATCAAATTGTAATCAGCTTCTTACTACATGTGTAAAACCTATTAGTAAAGACGACACGATTTTATAGGCAACTAGCTGTTGGCCGCGACTTTTATCGCGAGGAAATTTAGATGAATATCTGTCAGAAAAAATATCGCCATGTGCTATTTCAGATTATAAGTTTCTGTAAATAATTGAATAAAAGCTACGATTACTAAAAAAAAGGAGTAATTTGTATAAAATAAACTAACTAAACAAATCTAATTACTCCTCCCCATCTCTGTCATCCGGAAACGTGCCCAGAAGACTGGCAGCATTGCCACGTTGAATGGCAATGCTAATTCTTCTTAAATATCTTTGTGCCTAATTTCATCCAGATCCATTCAGCCGTTTTGGCGAGATTGAGTAACGAACATCCATCCATCTAAACTTTCACATGGGACTTAAACATAACTGGTGAAATGTGGGTATTAGGTACACTTCTGCCTAACCTTTCGGGGATTACAGGTGTGATGTTATGTAAATACCACATGTTTCCTCTGCAAACGCTCAATTTGAATAGCTGAACTGTTGATCATTTTCTCATTGGTACTAACATATAGGGCGCACACAGTTATGAAGCGATTCCCCGCTTTTGACTTGTGTCAGTCCCTGAACTTGCTGCTGCTATTAAAATATGTGCCGTAAGAGTCCGTTTTTATAGTAATGTATGTTAATGTCTAGGGTGGGTCGTAAGTGGCGGCTGGACACGAGTGTACTACCACCGCGGCGAGAGCGTACGTCTGCGAGGTGGCAACGACGGGCTGCTGCGTCGTCTCGCCAGTGTGGCGCCGCCGCACGCGCACACGCTGCACGAGATCACGTTGGAGCGCGGGAACAACCCGCAGCTCGGTAACTATCTACACTAGTCTATGTGTAAGGCATTGCTTCCTTTTACATAGGACCAAAATAAATCAAGTGATGGTGGGGTCACGAATTTCTTTGTTCTCTGGGGTTGGAGTCCTATCAATAATTTGCAGGGCAGTTAATGTAAGAATTTATGTCAGGGTGGCAGTTTATACAGGGTCAATTAAAATTAACTATAGAAAGTCGACAGGCGTGAGTTCATGACTTTTGGGGAAAACAAACGCGGGTTATTTGAAATATCAGTTTCACTTTATTTGGTACCGCACATGGTGCAGAATCGCTGGAAATTCACTTTTCGCTAGGTTACCACATACCAATTTTATAGCCAGATAAGAGTACTAATATGGTAAGTGGTAACCCTTAGCATTATCTATCTAATAATAGTTTCCTCTCCAGGTTTCCACGTACAGCCGGACGGCCTAGTAACGCTAGTAGAGAGCACGGGCTGCGCAGCCCGCGCGGGCATCAAGCGCGGCGCGCGCCTGCTGGAGGTGTGTCGCGCGGCCGTGGTCGCGCTGCATCACGACCAGCTTGTGGACTTGCTCAAGACTTCTGATCCAGTCACGGTGAGTGAACGAACACGTCACGAACGACGTCATCTGCGGGCTTCGCCGAAAGTAACGCTGCATTTCAAACGCGCGTAAAATCGCTTCGCCGTAAACGCTCACATATATGGCTATGTGAACGTTTGAATTTACTGCGGGCCGCGACGTGCCGCGCGCCGCGTCTCTGTAGATGAGGCCTTAGGGCTATTAAACCGTTGGCTTCGGCTTCGGCCGAATGTTGTAGCGATAGCCGATTATTCAACTTCGGTCAGATATCGTACAGAGTCTCGTATCTGGGGTGTTTTATGGCGTTAATACATTAAATATTAAAATGTTCACAGGTGACAGTAACTTTCGCGTCGAGTTCTAAGTGCCAGTGCGAGGCAGGTCTAGAGGAGTGGGCGCCGCTAGCGCGTGCCGACGCGCAGCAGCCGGGCCGGCCGCGTCGCGCCTACGAGCGCGGCCACTCGCCGCCGCGCTCCGACAGCTCCGGATACGGCACAGGTACGATAAAATTACCGCTAACGCGCGCCGACGCGCAGCAGCCTTGTATACTAAAGCTGGTTTCAGTACTTCACCAAGCCTTGTTGTGTGGCGTCGGTCCTGACGATACAGTATGATCTACCGACAGTATGTAGCATTCAGTATCATCCTGGCCGTGTCGCAATTCATGTCCTCATTTGTCGCGACAACGACAAAAAAGTGCATAATATGCACAGTCAGTCCACCGATCGGCGTAGCACTGAGCTCAAATAGAAATGACCACACTTATCGAAACAGAATTAGCTTGAACCGATCAGAACGAGCTTTATGTCCATGCAATAAAGAGACGTCCGACGCGGTCGACTCGTGTCGTTAGAACCAAAATGGGGCAAAATGTGTCAGATGCCATTAGCAGTCCACCGATTTTGTCAATATTCATAGCACGTAAGAATACACAATTATTTAATAAGAATGTTGCTGTTTGCTGTTTACATTTCCTGACTACCTGGTATATTGGTGTCCCCGCGACGTTTCGATGAAATACACCTCAATGTCTTCCGACGAAGAAGCAACAACCAAATTCAATTGCGTGCCAGCAAAGACACGACATGACATCTTTTTCGCTTTTATTGGGTGGACATAAAGTTCTTTCCAACCGGCTTGTATGATGATAATGGCCCGATTCCGCGTCGGTAATTGTAGTTACTACCTCGTTTAAATAAGTACAAACATATTTACGATCTTAAAACTTCGTTTTTTTGTCACAGGTGGGTCATGTCGCAGCGGTCGCCGCTCTCCGCAAACATCTCCCGCGCCCGAGGCGGCCGCACTACGGCGACGCTCGCACGACGACGCCGCCTCGCCGCGACACGCGAGGCATAAGCGTGCTTCTGCAAACACATCGTCGCTTACCGTGAGTTAAACAACCTGACTTTTTATTGTATATGATATTTTAATGTTAAAAGTTCTGCTCATTCAGCAGTTTCTTTTTTAACCGAAATAGGATGTTAACAAGTGATTCCAATATTTTAGTACAGCGGTCACGGCGGACAGCGGTTACGGTCGCACAACCTAACTCGCGTAGTTATGAAGTTACTAAAATTTAAATTCTCTTGTCATATCCAGGAGGACCTTATCCGCATGATGGACGCAGAGTTAGGCGAGGGCGGACGCGGTTCAGCCGGCAGCGCGGGCGGCGCGGCCGGGGCAGCGGGCGCCGGCGCGGGCCCGCCTGCCGTGGCGGGCGCGGCACCCCTACCGCTGCCGGACGCGGGCGCGCTGGACTGGGCCGCGCTAGTTCACACGGCCACACGCGCCATGCTGCAGGTACATTAAATGTTTTTTCCTAAAGCATATTCTATCTGATGGGTTTTTAGCTGCTAGTGTATTTAAGCTAAAGTAAAAAAAACCTATAAAGAAAAATTCATGGCATAATTTCTTTGAGAATTCTCTTCATTTGATTTTTATTTATTTATGTTCATGCAAATTACTTAACAAGACATTACATTAAGATAGAAAAGAACAAGGTACTGCTTATTTCATTAGAAATTTCATCCAGCTGATCTGCGAGATAACAACTTGATAAGAAATGTAACACAGTGTCTAGAAAAGGAAAAAATCAATTAGCGTTAACTTAATATCAATATAACGGAGCATATCGCACGTCCACAAAAAAAACTGTCGTCAAACAGAAATTGCAGTTTTGAGATATCCGTATTTTTTTTGTGTCCTTACCGATGCTTTGCGTAAAAACTTTTGCTTGTGGCATTCGGTGACTTATTTTCGCAGTATACTTATGGCGGTTTTTTTTTCAATGTTAAGGCAAGGATAATTGAAGATGAGTGGGGTATTATCTAAAAACATAATATTTTTGAAAAAAAAAAAAGAAAACAGAGCTCTGTTTCTTCTCTTTTTCGGGTATGCCAAACTTAACGCGGGAATGCTTCAATGCGTACTTTAAAACAAAGTGTTTACCATGGCTTCTCATGCTTCATTTCTTATGCTGCCAGATTTTCTTCTAGTGTAAAGTATTTTGATTTAGATCTGCGAGGAGCACCAGTACCCGTCCATGGACAACACCGACCCATCATTAGAAACGCTCGCGAACGAACCCACCACAGACTCTTGGAACGACGTCACTGTTGTAAGTTTTTATAATATCCTTTTTATTTGCTTTTTGAAGTGGGATTGGGCGGGCCATGTCTGTAGAATGCACCAGGACCGATGGGCCAGAGTCGTCGCAGAAGGAAGCCACGCAAATCTATTCGACAACCATCGTGTGGGGTCCCAGCGGTCATCGTGCATCCGGCTGACGTCACCCGCCCAATCCCATTTTAACCTAGCAGCCTTCTTGCCAACGTCCACTAAGCCCGTTTTGGAACGAAGCGTGGTGTTTCGAACCCTGTCGTCTTTTGACACCCAGAATGCTGCGTTCCGGAGTCGAACTGCGTGCGAGTCTCGGTGAGTGTCCAGGTCTGAGCACCGTAGGTTAGGACGGCTAGAATGCACATGTCGTTGAGTTTGCGCTTCAGGGAGATCGGAAGATCACCCTTCATTAGCGTCTGCATCGACCAGTAGCTTTTTCAGCGTTTTCGACTCGGCGATTTCGTTTTCTCTTTCTTCATATTACATAAAAAAGCTCATATCGAATGGATTTACGGAAAAACTTTATTTCCCTTCCCTTCTTTTTCGTCCTAGATTGTTTGAATAAGTGATTGTGAAAGCAGGTCGTGCTAAAATTTTAGTAAACACTAAGGAAGCAGACAAGCGACTCCTCGCTCGTGCTCGAGGATACGTTAGCGCCAATTTTATACTTTGAAGACAATGCTGATACAGTCATTTATTCAGTGGCATCAAAGAAGGGTACGAGGATTTTTCCGCTCGGTGGAAACGGCCCCTAAATCATCTTCTATTTATTCCGTCAGGCGCCCGAAGTCCCTCCAAGTACGTTAGCAGCTCCGAGCACAACGAGCGCGGTGGGCGCCAGCTCGCCGTGCGCGTGCGGGCTGGCGGCGCGGGTGGCCGCGCTCGAGGGCGACGCCGCCACCTCGCAGCGGCACCGACACCAACTGGAGGAGGAGGTGAGTTACACGACCTCTAAATCGTAGCATACCATCATGTCCCGCCTATCATCCCTGATGCGTGTTATTATGATTAACGTCAATGTCGTCATAAATTTGCAGATGCATAATACATTTCTAATAGTGTTCTTTAAGTTGATTTTAACGATTGTCTGGCAGTTTTGAGTACTAGAAACGACCTAGCAAAATGTCCTTTCCTTGGTATTGTTCGTCATGTCATTGACTGCTACAGCTTTTTGCAAGGGTCAATACAAATCCATGGGTGATAACAGCGGTGCCGCCGCGGCGCCATATGTAACGGAGGAATACCCTCATTTAGCCAGTTATGGTCGAGCCCAATGTAATAGGACGCGAAATACGCGCTTTGGACGTGGAATTGCGGACACCAACCCGGTTATACAATTCAATACTGCCCTCCAATAGGAAACGCAGAACTTGCAAAACATCCATTTCGAGAAAAAAGCGACTATGTTCCAAAATAGCAAATAATTTTCATACAAATGCTGCATACTTCCTTATTATTTGACAAAGTTCCAAAAAGTTTATTAATTTTTGTTTTTTTTTTCTAATATTTACTAAAAAGCACTCTGATGTCATTTTCGATAAAAGCTGAAATTACTGCGTTTACCACTAGAAGGGGCATAATAGAACGCGAGCCATTTCCATCAAACAAGTGTAAACAAAACATATGTATTTGAATTCATTGCTAATCCCAAATAAAATAAATCCTCCTTTGCGTCGCGCAGTCGGGTAAAAATGAGGAGGTAATGTATTACAGAGGCACCCTTTTTTATATAAAGATTAAGATTACTGGATCAGATTACAAGTAGATTGTTAATGTCAATTAAATTGACTCATGCTCTAATTAACGAAAAGCGTAGGAGAAAAACCCATAATTCCTTATCATCAAACATACGTTTTATTACCATATAGCAAAAACAAGTACTACTTTACTGTTCATCATCACATCGGCTACCGTATCGAGGCTCCCCATTTGTATTGACTAATCAGATTCGTGATTAAAATTGCTACCATTTTTTGAGAGTAGGAGTGGTTTCAGACTAC
Organism: Noctua pronuba; assembly: GCA_905220335.1. Lineage (NCBI taxonomy): Eukaryota > Metazoa > Arthropoda > Insecta > Lepidoptera > Noctuidae > Noctua > Noctua pronuba. Next base: position 9,552,823 of record LR999903.1, on the reverse strand, counting down.
CGTATTTTGCGCGCGTACGTGCACGTTCGATGAGCGGGCACGTGTCGTGTCGTCTGTTGCGGATCAAGCGTGCGTTAACGCCCGTACGAGACACGCGTGAAACAAGAGGCGCGAGTAAATACGCGTACACGCGCTTCAAAAAACGAGCTTATACGCGCCGAAAATACGCTAATCGGAAACCGCAATGTTTTTTCTAAAATTTCTCGTTTAAAAAACACATTTTGTAACTATAATATCTAAAGATCGTCACAGCTGCGGTCTTACAATGCGTGTGCGAGATTAAACAAAACTCAGCATTGCGTTTTCAGAAATCCTGTAGTATTAAGGATGGTTTCAGATTAGAGTATTTTTTTATTTTAAAAATATGTATACCCAAATTCACCTCAACTGTTTATACTGAGAATTTGGTTTCGTATCTAAAGGTGCTCCATACTGAACTTCAGTGTAGGTACAGCTAAATATGTTGAAATGTTGAAGCATGAACACGTTACGACAATTTTCATTAATGACTTATAATCGATAGGGTTATAATCAAATCCGGATTTAGATAAATTAGTCTGGCTTAACTTATTTATCTTTGATTACCTCAACAGGTCCGTAGGTTACGGCGACACAACGCTCGACTTCGCGAGGAGTCCGCGCGAGCAGTTTGGCAGCTAAGGCATTTCACACAGTGGCTCAAGAGGACCGTCGACCGACAGTGAGACCTTTATATTGACAGCCCGACACGACTTACGAACATTCTGGTATTTTTACACCTTCACCAATCGGATTTTAAAAGCTCCATGCTTGTTTAAAGTATAATTGTGAATCAAGTATTAAACATTTAACAGTTAGGCCTTCAATGGAGAAAAAGTACGAGATCCCAATTAGGATAAGAGAGCAGCTAAAAATATATTTACTAACGACTGCGTCTATCAAAAGACCTGACTACAAAAACTTGATGTCCCATTTTTAAATTTTCTTGTCATTCATCGTACAAACTGTACTGCTACTTGAAAAACTTGCAAAGACTCACGATTTTATTTATTTGTACCTGGTTTTTACAAATAGTAGATAATTATAATTAATTACTACTGTTATACTAACTTGTTATCTCAGATAACGTTGCGGTATATTTGTCAATTGCAAGTGTATCTAATCAACAATCTTATGAATTGACCATTATTTTGAAATATTATTACCTATAATAATCTTTATGGGTTAAATTATTACTGCTACTCTATTCCGGTCAACATTTTATTCCCTATAAAATATTTAAAAAAAAAACACGAATGTAGCTTCGAAATTATGGTAGCTGTAGCCTTACATTGTTATAGATAATGAAAAAAAAACAAAGTTCAATTATAAAATAATTCTTATGAAAATATATACCTATAACTAAATAGTATATATCAATTACAATGTTGAAACATGCGCTGTCTTATGAATTTCGTGCCTTTTCTGTGCTTCTCGAGAAGCGTTTGTTTTGGCGTAATTTTACGTAATGTGTTGGTACTAGTATGTATTCGTAGATTAATTTGTTATTACCTTATATATTATGGTATTAATGGTTGACGTTATTGTCTCAATTAAATTGACGTATTTAGATACAATTGTTATAAGTATCGTTTTGCTATAACTATCTGTATAAATCAGATGGTTTATATTCAAACGTTTTATGGATAATATATATTATTTATTCCTGTATGTTTATTGAATACAATATTGATACTACGTAGGCTTTAATTTATTTATCGATTACAGTTATCTAGATTAGTATTTCGAGATTACGGTTAGTTATAAGAAGAACCGAAGTTGTAAGTGAACACCAATTATTTTAAGATTTTTTAATCAATCAAATAAATTGTGGGCTTTTATATTTTTGATCAACTTTTAAAACGAATGCATTCAGGTGTATGTTACACATTTAATAATTATGCTAAAGACGAATGTACTACAGCCCACCATCATATTTGATATGATTAATCTTGTGACGTAAGTTATATTAGTTGTTTAGCTTGTAAACCTAATTATAAACAGACTTGAAACCTGCCAAATATTAATACAATAAGAGAAAAAATGCGTTAGCACAAATAGTACTCGTTTAAAATATGATTAAACATATACATAGAATGTTTACGCAAGTTGAACATAGTTCATAGTAGTTACATCTCATGAAATTGTTGGAACTGTGTTTATGGTAACTGATTCGTCGTCTGTTGCAGCTATGTACTCGAGTTGTATTGAAAGTAAAGACCCAACGTAAATCGAAACACCTACTTGTAAATCGGACACTCTGGTAGCTTTTTACAATAAAGTTTGCCTTCGTTGTACTTTGTTTGTGTAAATATGAGTCTCATTAATTAGATGTAATCACCAACAAAGCTTTATTAGTTTAGGTTATCGTAGGCGTTAATTTTATTCGTAACGGGAGAGACTTAATAGCGTATTGTGAACTTTATTCTATATATAAACTCAGAAATGCACGGATAATATACCTAAACTGAATCATTGATATGAAACTAAATTATAGAAATAATTATCAGTGGAGTTACCTTCCTTCTAATTTATGCTACTGTTACAACTGAAAGACTTCACGTTATTATCGACAGAAATTAAGTGAGATTCCATAATAGGTTGGAACTCGCAATAATTATGCTATAAGAATTATAAACCAGTAAAATAATCCTGGGAAACTTACCCAACAATGTATTGTTAGAAACTACGAAGAAACATAAACGAAATATTGGTACACTTGTCTCAGTCTTCCGTACGAGTTACAACGAAAATAATGCGTAAACAGGTACTACAAAATGTAATTATATTATGGAACTGCCGAATTGTTGCGCAATCAGCATACTGTTAATTAATTTTAAAAGTAAAAGTAACTTATTTCGTTTTTGTTTTGATTTACGGAAAGCAAAATTTAATACGGTTTATAAATATGTATAACCTAGTCTTTTGACACGGTCACGTTCACGGTCACGTTTTGGAGAAAGATTTAAAGACCGACCGCTTTAATGAGTCCTTCGCCTTGCCCCATCAAAGGCACATTAAGCGTCCACAAAATCCTAACAATATCCCACAAGTTATTTGCTTTTAAATAACTATTTTACGGTACTAATTGAATCAATACGTGATCAAGCTTCAGAATATTCCATTTAAATTGATACCTTCGCGAGGACTTATTAAAGCGGTCGGTTTATAGTAACTGGAATTATACAAGGATTGTAATTTATTTTTATTACGTAAAATTGACAGTAGATAAACAAATGTGATGAGGGCGACCCATAACTTTTAGTGTTAATTATTTTTATGTAATAGCAAGGACGCGGAAACTCCTCTGGAAATAAAACATTGGGTATTAGAGTGCATTTTACTTTGTAAATGAAAATAACCAAAAGTAATTTAAATGTGCAAGTAGTATTATTCAGCCAAATAAACATGTTTCCATGAGTTGTTGCTTCTCCATGTCGATGAAATTGAGCCACTTGCTGCAATACTCTGAGTTTATAGTCAATCTATAATTATTTGATATAAAATGTTTTCTTCGTCAATTATTCTGAATATTCCTACCTGTATTTTAGGATGTGGTTCGACGTAGTTACATATTTGTGTTTTGATACTACTTTTATTTTTGTACGTACCTATAGTTAACGTATTCTTACATAACTTATTTTGTAAAGACGACAAATCATTTTATTTGTTTCAATTCGTCGGTAAAATGGAAATAAACATTTCCTGGTTTGTTTCAAAGGATGTATGCACCCCGTGTTCGAAGTATGAATTTATATTAGTTTTTCCCACCATTCACGTTTAAGGTATAACTAAGTTATTATTTCTTTTGTTTTCGCATAAGGGCTAGCACAGACTTTGTCAAATTGATACAAAGGTACACCACAACTAAGCAAAGTTCCATGTTCATAGTAAAATGTTATTTGAAAAATCATAAAATCTGTTTTAATTTTCACAAAATCTGAGCAAGTCTTTATGTCGCGATGCCTTATGTTTACTGTGGATAAGTAAGTAACCAAAGCGATTACATTTAACCTCCATATTTTTGAAATTTGGATTGTTTCCTCGTAACAGCTTAAAGGTTCAATTATTTAGAAATATAATTTTCCTTAGATAATTTGTACGTATTCTAAAGGACATTCCAATAAAACTTATATACCAGAAGATTTTTGTATTTACCACCTGTACTATGCAACCAAGTTTGTAGACATTCGTTTAGAGACGCGATGTGCAATAAGCTCTTTCTTCAGTAGGTTTAGATCTGGAAGTTGTATTTCATCGGCAACGGAACGGTGAATAAATATGGATTGCGCCTCATGTAGCAACAGTATCCGAGCGCGTCGTCGATGCTGCCGCGTGCGATAGCACTCCCGCTCTGTTTCTCGCTCTAACAAATGACGGTTCTGTGCGACGGAAAAGGATAGAATCATGGGAAAATGATATTTCGTGCTGCTACATGAGGCACAACCCTAAAGTAATAAAAACACCTGAACTACAATAACTGCCCTCATATTGATTGAAAAAAAAAAACGATATCAAGTACTAGCGATATAAAATTTATTTTTGAAGTATTCTTTAGATTATTCGTAACAAATTCAATGTTGTAGCAGTGTAGCTTTTAAAACTTGAGAGGTTAGCACATACTGACGCTATGCGTACAATGCGTAAATGGCACAGGTGGGTTTCAGTATTTATACAGGTACTTCTGACGACTTATCAATTTGACGACACCATGAAATAAAAGGGGTTTAGAAAGTTTTGTGGTGTTCGATTAACAAATTAGAACAATAAATGACTTCCCGCAAAGACAGCGGTTGTGAATAATATTGTATATGACCTCCCCTTTCCTGAAGTCGTCGTCGAAGCTAGAAATAGCAGGCATTCGCATGTTAATCCCCTGAATATAAAAAATAGGTCCCTTAGATGGACCGAACACCCTGTCTTCTTCTTTCTTATTTCTGTTATTAATTTCAACCTAATTTGCTCCCTCAGGGATTTTCAGCATGCACTTTGAGCTCGCAAGTATTTGTGGTGTAGGTAACTTTGAAAGATAAATCGAAAAATGATGCGATATGATAACGTTGCGCTTTAAAAGATATAATGGCAAAAAAAAGAAAATGTGCTTGGATGGTTTGCTAATTTTGAGAGGATGAGTAAAAGAGAGAGAACAAAAGAGGAGAGGGCGCCCTAGAAGAACATTCAATAAACATATTGTTGATGTTCTTTAGGTCAATTGCGTAGTACTCGCAACCTGGGTGTGCGTGTACCTATGACCAGATGTATGAACATGGATGCGGCTTAGGTAAGGATCGAAGCAGTTGGCGTTGTTTAGTTTCTGCCGACAGCCATGAAACCTTGATGGCTGAGTAAGTGGGCCGTGATGAGAGAACGTCAAAACTATATTTGAAAAGTTTGAGAAATGACCCCTGTGGACAGAGGTCCACAATCAAATTAACCAAAATGAATTCAACAGCAAATCTGACAAAGATATTGTGGGCTATAAATGTAATGAATCTAACAAAAAAATTGTCATTTTCCTGTCAGCCCCGTACGATGAGATGAAAATCAAGTTGCTGAACATTTCATTAGGTATTTTGTCCTTTTTTAAATCACACAGTACCTAAGCCCCTGCCCGATAGACTCCTATCTGAAACTGTTCAAATAAGTAAAGTTTCTGCGTTGTCTCATCACGCCCCATCCAATTTCGAGCTGAGAAACTGAGCTACCTACAGATTGATCGCGGACAAGCTGAACACAAAAGATTTTTATAACGGCGCAGCTGTTTAGTGCCTGGAAAATAATCTTAAGTTAATCTTCGGACAGGCATTCACAGTAACACGTAAATTATACGTACATTTTGTTGATTATCATCTGTTGTACTTTTCATTATCTTATAATCTTCGACTAGGTACCTAGGTACTCATTAAAAGTTAATCCATTATTTTAAGGTACCCACGCACTTGCCGGTTCGCGTATTTCCCTTTCCGTGTTCAACTGGCGACACCGGTCTCGCGAAATCCACACGCTTTTGTTTTACTACGGAATCCTACGATCCCGTGTTCAATTCGCGTCAACTGAGCACGCCATTGTGATCAAGTGGCGCTGGGTAAGGTTTAACAAAATCGTGTGCAGTTGAGATGATGAGTAATAGAGAAGTATGGAAGAAGATATAATGCGCCGATCGGTTCACCAAAACTCCATTGTCAAATTTTCATTTAACAACTAACGTTTCGAATACTATTTATTTCGAAAACAACTTATTCCGCAAATGTATTATTTTATAAACACTTGTTTTACATACATTTATTTGGCAAACAATTCTTTTTACAAATGCATCAGATGATATTTAATCATCTATACATTTTTCATTTCTCATTTAGATTCATTGGGATAAATCACGTTTCTACTAAATATCCTTTAATTACAATACAGTCGACGGAGCCCCGCTGCGCGGGGCTCCTATTCTGTCTGCAGGGTTTAAAGGAACCTAACTAACCGAACCTCGGGGTGCCCCTGACGTCGACCGTCTAGGGTTAGGGTTTCTGTCAGGCGTATGGCCAGTTGAACACGGAAAGGGAAATACGCCTCTCGCCTGCTTCGGCCCGCACGATTTATCCCGAACATTTACGAACGCGCTAAATCAGTACGGATTTGTTTCGAATAGACAGGTTAAAAAACCGTGTTCAATTCAATTACACACTGTTTTGTAAAACTTCTTTTAACGTTGCTTGATCACAAAGGCGTGCTCAGTTGACGCGAATTGAACACGGGATCGTAGGATTCCGTAGTAAAACAAAAGCGTGTGGATTTCGCGAGACCGGTGTCGCCAGTTGAACACGGAAAGGGAAATACGCTGCCGGTTCTTTGCTTGCTTTTCCCCTTTTTTACTTTGCATTCTGATGAATACCCTGTCTATGAAAAAAGACTGGTTATACCGGACTCTATGACCCCACGGTTCCTCTTGATACCATGAATCGGTGGCTCGGGAACGAGGTGGACACCCATTTAGATTGTCCTCGCAAAAAGGGGATGCTCTCTTGCGGTGTCGCTTCGAGTTGAGTTTGAATCGAGATTCTTTTACGAATTGGTTGGTGGAGCAACTAGACAACCATTGAATACTCTCCATATCGACGCCTTAGAGTGAAAACCTCGTACTTAAGTGTAAAAGAAGTAACTGTTCAGGAGGAAGAAAAGACTGCGTGCTGTAAAATATTTGTATGCCGTCTTAAATTTTTTTTATTAATTAATATGGAAATTTAACCCGCTTTTATATCCACAACTGTTCGATACTATAAAATACTTCGATCTTCAAATAAGAAACGACACGTTCGTTGCAAGGTATTCACACCAAACTGACAGATGCGAGTATTTACTAGGTTCTCATTTGCTGTCATATATGGAGGGACGAATATCGAATGAACAAATTAGTCGGATCAGGATGTGTGTCACTAGGTTTTCTTCCTAGAAACGCAATAAAATAAATTTGAGCAAAAATGCATTCCCGAGGTTTTCAATCTGGTGACGATATAGGCCACTGCAGTTTGCAATTTTGGATGCTGGATATGGACAATTTTGTGCAGCGTAAAACGTTCGCTCACTGAGCTGCAGAACAGTTTCCACCGGCAAAGCTGCGCGTAACTTTTGGTCGCGCAGAGTGCAGCACATTTTTGTGAGCGAACATGTTAGTACGAGAACCCATGCCCAAATTGTTGTCTCAACATTTTACGACTAAAACCGTGTGAAATCGATAGATTCGGTTATTCTGATTCCAAAAATACTAACTTCAGTTATTTCCCACATCACGTCTGACCTGACCGCATTTTCAAATATCTCAATTTTTTTATCAAATCCGTCTGATTTTGAAAATATAGTTAACAATAGATTTTAAATACTTACCGAAAACACAATTTTCGGACATCGCTAGCGTCGTTCCCAGCAGATATTATGAGAAAATTGAAAATGAGGCAAAAAAACCTATCGGAAACCGTCTGAAAATCATGTCTTCGAGTAAACATTGGTCAGTTGATGCGAATGACGTGTTTTGTTACCCTTACAAAGTCACAACACCCACCGAGAAGTCCTAGATGCGGAACATAGTGGTGTTGGCGTTGCTGACCGTACTGTGCCAAGGGTTTAGCTCATTTCTTATTTCGTCAAGGATTATTGGCAGTCGTTTAAATTTTTTGGTCGAGTCCTAGTCAAAGCGATCGTCATGCGAACACGCAATCTATTGCGTTCGTGTTATTTGGCGAATCAGACCGCGTCATTGCGAAATTCGATTTTCCGTACAAATGACATGACGCGTACGCGTTGTTCGATCGCTTTGATTAAGACACAGAATTAGGATTTGGAACTTGGCCCGGTTCGGATTAGTTACCTACCTACCCAACACTATAGATATTTATAATCTAACCACCGTTTGGTTTTCCCTGATAAATAACATTTAAAAATATTATTTAGGTTTATCTTAAAATTAATTAAGTACGTAGTTGATTATTAAAAGATAATGGATAACATTTAATATATAAGACCGTAGTTTAGTTCTTCAGGCAGAGTACGAGCAGTTACTTGAACAACAATGCGTGCCGTCATCCTGTTAGCCCTTCTGGGGTCCGCACTCGGTGAGTTACCTCCCTTTCCTTTGCTTCTAAGTTGTAAGAAATGATCTGACTGCTGACAGGGTGTTTAACTCCTGGGCAGGCAAACCCATGAATGACTTTTAGATATTTCCGTCCAGGACAGGGCCAAGTGTCAGTTTGTTTTGTCCAGCTCCGTAGAAAAAAAACATCCCAAAATTTAAGTCATTATGTTAAGGCCATAAGTATAATCAGCCTATTAATGTTCCCACCGCTGGGACACAGGCCTCCTCTCTCTGAGAAGGAGTAGGCTGTAATCCTCCACGTGGGCCCAGGTGGTAGAGGTCACGTGACTTCGAAAATTTGCCGGTTTGCCCCTTTCCTCAAGATTTTTTTCTTCGCTATTTTGAGAGCAGCCCAGTATCAGGTCAGTACATGAAATTATCATAATAACGTTCTGTCCATTCCAGCGGTGCCCAAGAGCATCAACCGTATCGTCGGTGGCTCCCCCACCACCGTGGACCAATACCCGTACATGTCCAACATGCAGTACGGTCTGTGGGGCATCTGGTGGTACCAGGCATGCGGCGGCTCTCTGCTCACCACCACCTCTGTACTCTCTGCAGCTCACTGTTACTTGTAAGTACCAACTTCAATAAAAATAATTTTCAGAGATTGCGAGTCAAATCATTCTGTGTCTATAAATCTAAAAGATATATAAAAGTAACCACGTAACCCGCGATATTCAAATTTTCTTACTTTTTTTGCAATTAGCAGGTCAGTGTCAGGTTGTGTGTTGATTAAAATATGGGTAGCGGCCGTAAAAAATATGGCTTTACAGGTTATAATAATTAAAATCATTAATACAACCCTTTAAGTTCATTTAACCCCATTGAATGAATATTGCATGAAAAAGTCATTCAATGCGATTAAATGAACTTCGAGGTTTGTTTTTTGTATTAATTATTTTAATTATTATAATTCTGTAAATACATGCGTTTTACGGGCGCAAATCAACATACAGGCTGACACTGACAGGATAATTGCAAAAAACGTAAGAAAAATTGAATTTCGTGTGTTTTTGAAAGCAAATTTTTCCAATAAAACTAAACGCGATTTGCACATGATTTTTGATTTCATTCGTGAAATTGACTCTTAATTGACTTTCATTGCTGACCGTTCTAAAGGTAGGCAGTAGTCGTGATCAATCACCACTAATTTGCCTATCTATACAGGGCTAATTTTCCAAGATCAACCAAATTTTTGGAGATGTTTCAGAATCGATAATATATAAAATATATATGTTACGGCTAAAAGCCGAAGTAAGGTTACACCTAGTTCTAGCTATATCTAGGTGCGGCCGGTAACAGTTTGTTATAAAGCAACCAATTTGGATGTAGCGCTCGCTCAGCTCGCGCGCATTGGTCACAGTTCTGACCTAAACTAACCTAATCTATTTGGTCAGTGTATCCTAGCAATAAAAAGGATAGTTACCGGCCACACCTAAGTGTAGCTGGCTAGAACTAGGTGTAACTTTACTTAGCCAGCTTAAAAATTTGGTTGGTGATTGAAAATTAAACCTGTATAATTATTTATTTATGTATTTATTTATTAAAACTTTATGCACATAATGTACAAAGGCGGACTTAATGCCTTAGGCATTTTCTACCAGTCTACCTTAGGGTGATGCAGAGACAAAAACAGTAGGTGCAATAGTACTGAACATTTCCAAAAATAAAAATATCATAATAAATACATATATACATACATACAAAATATATATATATATATATACAAAGTAAAGAGATATAATAATACATAGATGAAGAAAAAACAACAAATTAATTGTGAGACGAGTCTGCCAACTTCTTACGTAAGTGTTCGCGAGCTTTTACCTTGAATGTGAGCCGACTGGTGGCCGTCCTGATATTCTGAGGGAGCGCATTCCAAAGGAAAACCGCCTGAACAAGAAAAGAGGATTTAAGAAAACCAGAGCGGTGAGAAGGACATCGTAGAAGACGATTATTGGCGGACCGAAGATTCTTGCTGTGTGCAGAGCATAAATATTGGAAGTGAGAAGTCAGATAGGAAAGAGAACTGGGTTTGTCTAGAAGAGAAAACAAGGTTGTCAAAGCCCTTAGCGCTCTGCGTTGTCTGATGGGTAACCATTTTAAGATCGACCGATGTGCGGACACATGATCATACTTACGGAGATTAAATACGAATCGAATGCAGTTATTAAGAAGCCGGTCAAGTTTATTGAGGAGATCTGCATTCAGGTCATAGTAACACACATCACCATAGTCAAGGATGGGGAAGATAAGGGACTGAACCAGCATTGCCTTTATGTGTGATGGGAGAATATTTTTCAATCTATAAAGCGACCGCAACGTACCGGTGACTTTTTTGCTCACACTCGCGACCTGCTTACGCCAGTCCAGGCAAGTGTCAACATACAAACCCAGATCCTTGACCTCGGAGCTAAACGGAATGAGTGTGCCATCAAAGGTAACCGGCGGTACCGCTAAACCATTCAGCCTTCGCAAGCTGTGGCTGCTCCCTACAATAATCGCCTGACACTTGGCTGGGTTAACCGCTACCCCGAAGCGATCAGACCAGTTTTTCACCACTGTTAAATTCCGGTTTAGCTCCTCAATCGCATCGGATAAGTTGTCTACACCTGCCCGACTGTAGAGCTGTAAGTCATCAGCGTAAAGATGATACGCACACTGAAGTTCGGTTGTTATAAGATCTATAAAAATAGAGAACAGAAGTGGGGATAAAATACCGCCTTGAGGTACGCCAGCATCAAGATCACACCAGCTGGAAGACGAGTCTCCCGCAAGAACTGACTGCTGACGCCCTCGAAGATAGGAAGAAAACCAATCCAAATCCCCGGGAGAGACCATAAGATAGGAGAGGATGGATAAAAGAACTTCGTTACTGACGGTATTGAAAGCATTGGAAAAATCGATCAAAACTAAAACGGAAACTTTAGTGTCTTCCATTCCACGCCTTATATCGTCAGTCACTTTAAGGAGAGCTGAAACGGTACTGTGGCCGGGCCTGAACCCGGATTGGAATGGACTTATGAGGGAGTTTTGGTGAATGAAGTGGGAAAATTGTTTATGGACACAGGCCTCGAGTACTTTAGATAAAAAGGGAAGGATGGAAATTGGTCGAAAGTGGCTGGGAAGAGTGGGATTAGGAATTTTAGGTAGTGGCCGAACGTGGGCTTTCCGCCATAGCGAAGGGAATTCACCTGAATAAAGGGAGAAGTTGATGATATGGGAGATTGCAGGAAGGAGCTGGTCAAGAGCCGTCACGATCATGTAGCGACTGATGTTATCACAGCCCACGGCTTTGGATTTAATGGAGAGGATAATCTTCTTGATCTCTCCCGAGTCGACTGGGGTGAAGGCAAAAGGGGTAATATTGGGTCGCGTCAGACCAGCAAGGTAGTCAATGGTATGACATTTGGTTGTACTATCAAGAGTAGGAACTGTGGCGAAATGGCGATTTAGACCGTCCAAACCAAATGTAATAGGAAAGTCTGAATGTCGCGATCTGCCGATACCTAGTGTTCCAAGGAACTTCCAAATATCAGCAGGAGAAGAAGAAGTGATATTATCAAGAATGTGGCGGCGTTTAGCGTTGCGTATCATCTGATTACAATGATTGCGAGCAGTTTTGAAGAAGGTCCAATTATCCTCCGACCGATCCTTTTTAAACTTCCGGAACGCGCGGTCCCTTCGCCGCATTGCCATCCGAACTTCCCGATTCATCCATAGCGCAGGCGGGCGCTTCATCTTGATTTTCCGGATGGGAGCGTGGGTGTCATACAGCTTAACTACAGCTGAATTAAAAAAACTAACTTTGTCATCAACTGAGGTAGCTTCCTCCAGGGGTGACCAGTCGATATTGGAAGCGTCTCGTATGAGCTTTTCAGTATTCATCCGCGCAAAGGCACGCCTGAACTGGAATGTAGGTTTGGGTTTTTTAATTATTATTTATTTATTTATTTAAACTTCATGTACAAAAGTGGTACATAGGCGGACTTAATGCCACAAGGCATTCTCTACCAGTCAACCTTGGGGTCAAATAGGACAGCATAGTGATAGAGTACAAAAAAATAAATAAGAAAAATATCATTTTGTTAACATAAATTGAAATACATAAATAGGCACATACTAATACATATATACAAATATAATGAAATAAACTAATATATATTATAATACATACAAATAGTCCAAAATACGAGAAACATTATAATAATTACTATGACTACTAATGACAAGCATATGAGCAATTTAGTCAGGTTATGTAGTAATTGGTTAATTCTCTTAACTTACTTTCTGTCTAAACCGTACCTACTTACTGTCTAGCTAAGTGCTAGAGTCTATAGGTACAATAAATAAGTTTCTAATCAAAGTGAACGTATAATATTCAACAACAATTTTATTTCGCAGCGGCGACGTTCCTGCTGAGTGGCGGGTAATCCTGGGCACCTCCTTGGCGTCTAGCGGCGGCTCTTTGCACTCTGTCTCCCAACTGGTCCTGCACGCAGGCTACAGCCCCTCCACCCTGGACAACGACGTCGCCATCATCCGCCTGTCCCAACCCGCCATCTACTCCAACAGCATCCAGCCAGCTAGAATTTCAGGCAGCAATTACGCACTTGATGACGGCGCCATCCTGACCACCATCGGCTGGGGATCACTCACGGTAGTTTTTTGTCATGATTATGAATTTTCTGTTACCTTCTTATTTACCCTAGCACTCAATATCTATTTTTAAAATAATAAGGAAAAACGTTTTTTATCAGCCTAGGGTAATTTTGGAACATCGAACAGACACATGAGTACCAGAATCCCAGAAACCACCAGAATCACTGAAATCGTCTCAAGTTTGGGTATATCCTTAATTAACAACGCCCAAAACACAGTCAAACCAGACAAAAACAACAATCGCTAATTCGCTGCCTTTATTGAGATTTTTAAAATTAAGTATTATTTATATTTACTTACAGTCCGGAGGCTCATACCCTGAACAATTGCAACACGTCAACATCAACCTCATCAACCAAAAGCTGTGTGCTGAGCGTTATGCTTTCCTGAAGACCCAGCCCGGTTACCAGAACTGGCCTGACATCACCGACAACATGCTGTGCGCCGGTATCTTGGACGTCGGCGGCAAGGACGCTTGCCAGGGAGACTCCGGTGGTCCCCTCGCTCACAACGGCGATGTCATCGTCGGTGTTGTCTCTTGGGGCTTCCAGTGCGCTGATGCTTTCTATCCTGGCGTCAACGCTCGCGTATCTAGATACACTGACTGGATCGTCTCCAATACGTAAATGAATTGTAACTCGTCAAAATAATCTCTGGTTTATTGAGTTCCAAATCAAATAAATATTTGTATTTTACGGGATGAGAAGATTAAATAAGTTCTAAGTTAAATCGTTATTTTAATAGAAACCTACGCTTGCGACAACCGCAAATTAGTAACCAGGTTGATATGGATGAGGAAGGTGGAAACAGAAATACCTATGTCCAACAGTACACTACAAAAGGTTATTTATTTATTTAAACTTCATGTACAAAAGTGGTACATAGGCGGACTTAATGCCACAAGGCATTCTCTACCAGACAACCTTTGGGTCAAATAGGACAGCATTGTGATGGAGTACAAAAAAAAAGAAGAAAATACCATTTTGGAAACATAAATTGATATATATAAATAGCTACATACTAATACACAAATAAAATGAAATACACTAATATATATTATAATACATACAAATAGTAAAATACGAGAAACCTTATAATCATTACTATGACTACTAATGACTAGCTAGTGAGCAATTTAGTCTGAATTCACATAGTACTTTCGAACTGTTCTTTTGAAAGCCATTTTGCTTTCAGCTTTTTTAATGCCAAGGGGTAGCGCGTTCCAGAGCTTTAGTGTCTAAACACACTATGCCGAAGTTACGCGACCGAAGTTCAGCACAATTACGCCTGCAATGCTATTTGAATTACTGACGACACACTATGCCGAAATTACGTCGCGTCATAGCGTACAGCCTAACTTCGGTCGGGCGTAAGTTCAGCGGCAACTTATTCTGTGAGCACACTATACACGACCGAAGTTCGGTTTGATTGCCGACGAAGATCCGGGGGCGGCGGCCCCGCGTGTTCTTTGATTTGCGTCTGTCTCTCCAACTGTGTAGATAACACGGCCCGACGCGGACGCCACGACAGCGTTCGAGACACTGAATACAAACACAAAGTTGCGGAACTGAATTTCTGCCGCGTTAGTTCGGCACTTAAGGTGTGTCATATCAGCCGAATACGTCGGAACGTAACATCAGCCGCCGAACTTCGGTCGCGTAACTTCGGAATAGTGTGTTTAGTCACTTATAGTTGAGACAGCGTTAGAATTGGACATAAAACCAGTACGATGTGAGGGAATTTCAAGGAGTATGTTTTTAGAAGCTCGAAGGTTACGATTGTGTGAACTGCCCAACACTTTGAAATATTCTTTTAGGTAATCGGGAGCACGAGGATCCGTCAAAATAGTGAAGAGCATACAGAGAGATCTGAGGGCCCAGTTCTCGATGATAGTAATATCACGTTGTATTGGGATCGATCTATCATCACTGACAAGACTATTGTTGCAAATGGGTCTGACATTGTGGTGATAGATCGATTATAGCATCGCTCAATGATTGTTGATATAACGGTTGCGCATGACGAGAACCTCGTGAAAGCAGAGAAAGATAAACAATTCAAATATCTAGATCTAGCTCGCGAGGTTGTCGACATGTGGGACGTGAGTACAGCAGTCATTGTGCCGATAGGCGTGTCGGCCAATGGCTTAATTGCCAAGAGCGTCGAGCACCATCTGAGGAGGCTCGCGCTTGGCAGCTGGATCAAGGGCTTGATTCAGAAAGCGGTACTCCTGGACACGGCGCGTATTGTTAGGAGGTTCCTTTCTTAAGAGCCCTGACCACTGGCAACTCGGACCCTGTTCCCAGTGCTGGTGGGCTGCTTTTTTTTATATTTTAAAATGTTTTTTATATAATTTTTGTTAATTACAATATTTAAAAATGTAAATGATATATGTAAAGAAAAGAAATAAAGGAAAGAATATTATTAAAAAAATATTATTATTTAAGACATACATTTGATGTTCTCGGCTAGCCGGGTAGAACCAATAATACGGGCCTAAGCCAAGTGATTACCAGTTTGAATAAATGAAATGCGGGCACGCGCAGAAGATTGTATGGAATATGGTAGCGTATTTGAGATTTGATGAAGGTTTTCTGATTCACATTGCAGAAACTTTCTCACGACTCTGCATGTGTTTAATATCATAGCCTTTTGTAGCAGATGGTAGGTATTTAAGATAAGATAAGAAAATATTCTTTACTAGCTTCTGCCCGCGACTTCGTACGCGGATCCTGTTGCTTATGTCAGCGACAACGGGGTTGTCAAAATCGAAGATCTGAAACGTCTGATGTCGAATTTTAAGAGGGGGACGGGAAAACAACGGGATGCGCGAGACGATTCGAGACGATCCATATCTTTCATTTTTGTAAGTCAGAAGTCGATGCGTAGATACGCTTGGAACTCAAGCGTAATTCTCTATCCGTGAACGTCTCCGATTCGCGAGATAATGCATGACGTTCACGATCAGCGGTCAGTCGCGCATCATATTCTTTACAGTTCTCTAGAGACCTGGACGTAGATGCGTAAATACGCTGAGAACGCAGGCGTGCTTCGTTATCCAAGAGGAAGAGAAGAGAAGAGAGGAAGAGGTTTCCACGGAGCGAATTGCAGCCTGATGTGCTCGAACAGCATCAAGTCTCTTCTGACGTTCTTCGGTAGATTCTTGGGATCTTATGATCCTCAATCTTTTAGCTCCTTTGGAACATTGGGAAAGATTTGACCTCTTTCTAGGCATGGTTATAGTTTTATTGTGAAGATCAATTAAAATCTAAGTGACTGCTCCCCTGCTTTACCGGGTAGGCTACCGTGTCACGAAGATAAGTGGAAAAAGTCTAAAACACTCAAATAACATAAGCCCGAAGGCATATTTATTCGATAAACTAAAAAAATAAATAGGAGTTTTGTCCAGTAGAGTCAAATTTTCAATGATATACCGTCGTCATCGAATATCAGTTCTAAACTGTTACCGCCTTCATCGCGTGGAGGTACTCCCAGCTTATGTTATTTTATAATAATACAGTGAAATTAGTGATAGCTTAGATTTCCACATCAGATGTTTCTGATCTTCGATTTTTATAAGTCAACAGGAAATGCCCATCAGATCGAACAACTTTTGCTAAGACGTCATTCCTTATATGTTATGGTGTAGCTGGGCTCTTGGAGTTCCACAACAGGTGTTCCAGATCTTCGATTTTTATAAATCAACAGAGAGTGGTCATCAGATTGAACAATTTTTGCTAAGACGTCATTCCTATATGTGTCATGGTGTAGCTGGGCTCTTGGAGTTCCACAACAGGTGTACCAGATCTTCGATTTTATTAGTCAACAGAGAGTGCTCATCAGATTGAACAATGTTTGCTAAGACGTCATTCCTATATGTGTTATAGTGTAGCTGGACTCTTGGAGTTCCACATCAGGTGTTCCAGATCTTCAAATTTATTCTCTCAGCAGAAAATGCTCATCACGTGGAACAGTTTTTGCTATGGTACCATTTTTGTATCACTTATAGTTTAGCTATTCTATTGCGGTTCTGCATCAGGTGTTCAAGTTTCCAAGATAAATTATAGCCTATATGTTGCCCAGATTTAATACCTATACAACAAAAAAAAAATCTTTCAAATCCGTCTAGTAATTCCGAAGATTAGCGTGTACAAACAAACAGACAAACAGACAAACAGATAAACAGACAAACAGACAGAATTTTTTTTTTGGATTCGTGCTCTATTACTGTTTCTAAACCCCCCTCAATTTTTTTTTTTAAATATATTCAATGTACAGACACAGTTTTTTTACTGTCTTATTATATGTATAGATTTGCGTGAAATATGGTATGTACATGATGGTCTTATAAATAAAAAGGTTTCTCATATTTCGCTGACTTCTTTCAGCATGCAAACTTAAAATAAAATTAAAATACTTAACACTATGTACTCGTAGGTACCTAGTTAAAAATTTAAAAAACATTTAAGAAACACAAAGACCATAATGTTATTATTTCAGAATTAAAAATACTCGTGTAGGATAATGTAATTAAATTAGAAAAAAAATAACAAAGACAGAAGACTAGATAACATCAATAAAATAGGAACATAATTAAGCTACTTAACCATTAGAAATAGGATTTGGAGGTAAGCTAAGAGAATTAAGGGACCGGTGAAGTTGTTTCGGTGTTACTCCTGTTGATGACAAAACTATTGGTACTATAATAACATACTACACAACTAGAATTCCTGGACGGACCCAACTATATTTTTGATGATGGCGCCAATGTCACGTACGTAGGATGGGGCAGACTCTCGGTACGTATCAATTCTGTATTTAAACTAATACTGTGACTCTACTACGTATTCATTGAAAATACCACAGATAATGTAAAGCAAACGAAAAAATAAAAAATTCTTTATTGTTTTCAGTCAGATGAGCCGCAACCTTCGGATGTGCTCATGCACGTTGACGTCAATATCAGCAACCAAGGGCTGTGTGCTGAGCGTTATGCTTACCTGAAGGCGACCGACCATTTTTACGAGGACATACCTGACGTCACTAGTGGCATGATGTGCGCTGGTGTCTTGGGCCAGGGTGGAAAAGACTCTAATGCACAGGAGACTCTGGCGGTCCCCTCGCTCACTTCGGCGATATCGTCGTCGGAGTAACTTCCTGGAGCTACGATTGCGGCGATCCCTACTATCCTAGTGTCACTGCTCGTGTTTCGTTTGCAACTGGATTGTTGCAAACGCGAACTAAAGACATTGTACCATTTCTGAACCATCAAATAATTTTTGAATAAAAAACTTTTTACGCAATGAATGTGTATCTCCATACCCATATCACCCGACCCTTATGCTCTTCCTTATATTATAATGTGCTCCTTTATATAATACATCATATTATACTTAGCAAATCAATTACGACCGTACCCGAGCCTATGTCGACTACTGGAAATAGGCACCCTAGTTCGCTCCCCCATGTTACTTAGCCCATGCCCAGTGTTTGAGATTGGAGTTTAATTTTTATTAATGGTTTGGATTCTAAGGACAACAGAAAACGAGCAATTACCTATAATTAACTTAAAAAACCTCAATAGATAGGAAGAAATAGCTTACAATTTGGGTTTTCTTAAATACACAAAAAAATTGATTATCTTTGAATTCGGTATAGATAAACATGATAAAGATATTAGTATAAAATACAAAAGTTTCCTTCATGTAGCTCAGTACTCGGGTTTCTTGAACTTGAACTATGCGTGTCATCATCCTCATGATCCTTCTGGGGTCCGCCCTTGGTAAGACCTATTCAGTTCACTATTTGAGACTTGACCTATAAACTTTTTTATTAATAGATGTAATATTTATAAACTTAATTGTTAGTACTGGTTTACGTTAAACGACCGTGTCCTATGGACGCCTATGGTCGGTGATCATTGTGATCACAACGGACGCATGTTTGCTATTGCATGAGAGATGTGCATCGGAATTGTGACTTCCCTTACCTACAGAACTGCAAGTTATTGTCCAGAAGATGAACTTAGAATACCTTAATATATGGGTCCTAGGAATAGGCAAAAAAGTGACGTGAAAAAGTGATATTTCTCAATCTTTTTACAGCGGTCCCAAGGAGCCCGAACCGCATTGTCGGTGGCTCTGCTACCAACGTGGAGACCTACCCCTACATGTCCAACGTGCAGGTATCCACATCAGGTCTCTGGTGGGGCCAGTCATGTGGAGGTTCTCTGATAACATCCACTGCGGTGCTCTCCGCTGCACACTGCTTCTAGTATGTATGACAACACCCAATAATCTGTTTTATGCTTACATACATACCCATAAACAAAACTCCCAAGGTTGTTACCCAGAGCAGCAAACAACGCTTACACTTTATCTCAAGGGAACGCTATACCATAAAAATCCAGTCTTACGGTGTCTCCTTAATTTTAATTAAGGACTTAACTTGTTTTACCATTTACTTAAATTAAAACCGCTAAGTTACTCTGCTAAGCTGTGTTTTGTATAAGTAAATGTATAGGAAAATGCTACAAACGAATGTGTGGCTGGCAAATCAATGTACTGCGCAGTCAACCTAAACGTGGCATGTCTCTCCGTAAACATCCTTCAAAGCAATAAAGTGGAATAACTGAGGTTTACCATTTTAATTTTTAAAAATCCAATGGTTTGGTTTACAGTGGTGACCGATGGCAGTGGCGCATAGTTCTGGGCACCTCGTTAGCAAATAGCGGCGGCACCGTCCACACTATCAACCGCATTATCATGCACCCGCAGTACGTTCACGAGACCCTGGACAACGACGTCGCAATCGTCCGTCTCAACAACCCCGCCGTATTCTCAGACCGTATCCAGACCGCCAGAATCCCAGGTCCCAACTACAACCTGGATGAAGGCGCAACTGTCACACACGTTGGATGGGGTAGACTCTACGTACGCATTCAATTCACTTTTAATCTTTTCTGTTTTCGTGTGCATATTCTCTTGGATATCATCAATATTATCAGGGCTGACGGAAGTGTCTTTCAGACTCTTAAATAGTATAATAGCAAAATGTTGCACTCACGTATTTATTCATTTAACTCCTCCACCCACCTCTGCGGCCATCACCTTCCGTCTATCTGTAGGCCATCCACAATATAGACAAGGTGTAGTTGAAACAACTGAAAACCCTGGGCACAGAATATAGGGGCCATCTTTAACTACAGGCTTACCCTGAAATCATGGAAAAACTATCTGCAGTTCCCGGCTTTTGTTAAATAATTCGAACATAAGTGTATGGAGTAGTTGATTATTATTTCGCGATTTCGGGGTTTTCAGCAGATATTTAATAGATTCGAAATTTTATTAAATGAGCCTAGTTTTTACTTACTATTCTTATTTCTTTCAGCACGGGGGCCCCGGATCTGAGCAACTCATGCACGTTCACGTCAACGTTATCAACCAGCAGCTGTGTGCTGAGCGTTACGCTTACCTAAGGACTCAGCCGGATTATGAGGACTATCCCGATGTCACCAGTGATGGCATGGTGTGCGCCGGTATCTTGAACGTCGGCGGCAAGGACGCTTGCGGAGGCGACTCTGGTGGTCCCCTCGCTCACTTCGGCGATATCATCGTCGGTGTAACCTCCTGGGGCTTTGAATGCGCTGATCCCTTCTACCCTGGAGTCAGTGCTCGCGTTTCTCATTATAGCAACTGGATTGTTGCCAACGCAAGCTAAGTGTAGACAGACCAGTTTTTACAAGTTTTCTTAATCACCTAAATAGTGTTTTTAATAAACATTTACGACCATGACATTATTATAATAACAATCTAAGCTGAAAACACCGAAAACGAAATTGTAAAGGGATTTGATCTCAATAGGTTTGTAACTTTGTTTGTCAATAATTGTATGGACCTTTTTTTGAGTTTCGCAATATTAAAATAAATACACAAATCAAAATGATAATTTTAATCAATCTAATGTTTAAGTTTAAGTCAGAAAGTATGCTTTTCATGAAAGCAATCATGTTACAGCTCTACATCTTTGAAGGAGCATCATTATTTGCCTAGCCTTTTCCCAACTATATTTAGGTCGGCTTCCGTATTTGACATGAACTGCGACTGCCTATCTGACCTCCACAATCTAGTTAGTACTGGGTAACACGATACCCCTTGGTAAGACTGGTTGTCAGACTTTTTGGGCCATTGGGCCACCTGTAACGACTGTCAAAGATCTACAAATGACACCCGGGACCAACGGCTTAACGTGCTTTCCGAGGCACGGAGGAAACTCGGTATGTAATGGGTGCTTACCCATCCACAGACCAGCCTAGGCAAGCACGGCTTAACCTAAAGATCGACCCGAGCGGCTGTTATTATTAAGTACTCCATCTTTGAAGAAGCACCGTGGTAAATTACTTACACGGGCATTTAATCAATACATAGTTTATCGAAGGCTATTAATGTTTACTAACTTTAGGACATACATTTGTCCAACTGCAAAACAGTTTCATATATCATAAATCCATTACGGACACAATAATGTATAGCTTGTTCTACCCTTAACATAGGTAATCTATAAAATATTCAAGAAATCATTCTTCTTAGCGCATCGATGGCAGAAACTTCAATTGTGTTTGGCCCAAAATTCAGCTACGCGAACTTCACTCACTGACGCAGCAATAAATAGATCTTCAAGTGCGCAGGTGACAGGGCGGTGTAGGATGGAAGGTGGGCCATTCTCTTTGGGGAGACGCCGCTATTAGTTTTTGGGTGGAGGTAGAGACCGAACAAAATAAATGACCCACTGGTGTTCTGGCTGCATTTTCCAAGATCCGCGACGACGTTTTAAAGCAGAAGAACAATAAGTAAGTTATGTGCAAAGCAATAGCGGGCTCTGGTAGTCAGGACTGTCGTTAATGAATTTGAGGCCCTGGGCAATTGAGAATAATGGGGCCCTTGTAGGATGCAAGAGCGTGTGAAGCGAGCTCGATATTTTTACACCCCGCCTCGGAAAGATTTAAGTCACCCTCTGATTTTTCATAGATTCATGTGCATATTGCATAATTTTCACTTGCTTCGGTGAAGGAAAACATCGTGGGGAAACCAGCATACCTGAAAGATATTTCTTGACGGCAGACATACTGTCACGGTGTAATGCTCTCGGAATTCTGGCCGAAAGCAAATTCGACGAAAAAGGCCAGATTTGTGTAAAGTAAATTCTGGGATTTTGCACCACGATAATGCGCCTTCGCACTTGGGTGAATATCACAGCAGCAAATTTTACCGTGTCCACGTTGAGAATCGAGGTGTAAAATGATAGGATGTTTCTTATTTTTTTTTATAGTGAACTACGTAACTTGGTTCAATTAGGGCCACATTTTTTGTTTTTATAAGTTTAAATAAATAATCAGGAAAAAAAAAATCACCTTAAAATTCAAGTTTGGTGGCTTGTCCCAAGTTCCATTTTTTGATATATTTGCATTCACCATAGTAACAATTTGGGTTAAAATAGCAAATAAACGATTTCCTTAGTATATGCATAAGACACACTATCTAAAAACAATAAAACCATATTAGATAACCAGTTTAAAAGCACAGGACACTCGATCAAAGTTTGTCCAAGCAAAATTCAAAATTTTGTTGGCACTTTTTCAATTTACTATAACACGAGGCTTCGGGCGTGTGTGATCAATAGTGTTTTATTATTTCGCAACTCTAAGTCTTTGGCCAGCACTTGCGCGTAACAGATATGTGATTAGTGCTTTGATTACCCCCCAAAAACGTATGTACTCACCTTGAGTGGGACGGGGGACAAGAATTGTTCAATTTTTGGTGGATCGATTTGCTGTCGATTTTAAAGTGTTTTAATATTAAGCTACACGTTATAGCTAGTGATTAGGGGTTCGTATAAATCAGTAACATCAATTTAATTGGAACTTAAAACCCCTATTTTTAAAGATTTTTTTTATGCCTGGTCCCAATTTTGGTGGCTCAATTTTGGTGGCTTTGGTGGCGTTTTCCCACCACCAAAATTGAAAACGAGCCACCAAATTTTAAGTATGTACTGTATATGTATGGTTTGTACCTATATAGCCAGTTTTTACGTTGCAGGACAGTTTGATTAGCAAACAAATAAATGTTATGTACTTGGCAGTAAGTAAGACCAATTATTATAAGGATGGCATACTAATGATCAAGTTTCTTATTAATATATTTTTATTTTGTTGCTTTTAAGAATACTAAAACAGACCAGCAAAGAGAGGCTGGTTAAAAAGAGAATGGCAGAAAGATGAAAAGCAAAAATAAAGAGCTATCCCAAACAGGCTAAAAAAAAACTAAAGAAAACTAGTGTTTTCTTGTTTTTAAGTTTTTTTTAGTAAAGATGAGAGAAGATTTATATTGGAAAACTACAAATTCCTTTCTTAGATTTAAAGACTGATTGTAGAAACCATTGATCTAGTCTGGTGATTAGCATCCAAATATTGAGTTAAGGTTTTTTAGTTTAACTGAAATCGGTAGAGCTTAGTCACTAGAGAATTGGTGAAATGGTAATGATGTGTTTGCTGTTTCACTGTGTCTCTCCTTGGCTTTAATATTTTTTATTTTGTTTGGAATAACAAAAAATTACATAATAAAGCATTCAGTCCAAGCATAGCCCTTTACATAGCTCGCTGAGCGACCTCGAATTTAAGGACAAGCCGTACCGAGAGTGTCCACGTTTCAGCCCTGTAAGTCATAACAGGCGACGTACTGGTTGAAGACCTTAGTCTTTAGGCTCTGTGCAATACGCGACGAGAATACCCGCCGAAGTTTCCCAAAAGTTGCCCAGCCGTGCTGAGTTCTTCAGTCAGTCTCACTCTTAAAGTTGTTCTTACCAAACTGCAGAGTTTGCCCGAGATAAACATATTCTCGAACAACCTCGAGAGGGCCGACATTGACAATAGGTCCTGGTTCCGGGTGACGTGGTCGTTGAA
The DNA here is from genome assembly GCA_905220335.1 of Noctua pronuba. NCBI lineage: Eukaryota > Metazoa > Arthropoda > Insecta > Lepidoptera > Noctuidae > Noctua > Noctua pronuba. The sequence goes on along the minus strand of LR999903.1, from coordinate 9,528,563 downwards.
CATAACCTGGGTTTTGTCCAAGTTCACCCTCAGATAAATGCGCATTGATGAATCAACTAGGCCATCCAGCATTTGCTGCAAAGTCGTGCATCGCTTCAGCCAGTATGACGATTTCATCTGCAATGCAAATCTCAAGTGTGAGATGTACTCGCCGTTGATGTTAATGCCAGGTGCGTTGGTGAGGGGCTGCGGGTCTGTTCGAAAGAGATACCGCGTCCCTGGAACACAAAGGGCTAAGAAGGAACATGGACACAAGTCTGACGCTCCCTTCCACTCCACCCAGAGTGGGGGGAGAGGGGTCATTGGATGATTTCCAAACCAAAAAAAAAAAGGTGCGTTAGTGAACCATTTTGGCTAAATTAAGTCCCCTTGGCTCACCCCCTGACGCAATGGGATATGCTCTGTTTGCTGGTTCTGAGTTTGATTGGTTATTTTGGTGTTTTCATAAAGAGTTCTCGGCACTTGGATGTATCGCCAGTCGGCTTGGCATCGCTGCAGAGACTCCAGAACTGATCATATCTCGACAGAGTCAAAAGTCTTCTCGTAGTCCACGAATGTAAGACACAGCGGCCGATTATACTCTTCGAACTTCTGTATGATCTGCTGAATCCTCCTCGAAACCCGGCCTGCTCCGGTGGCTGGAAGTCGTCGAGTCTTCGCACTAGACGATTCGTGATGACTTTTGAAAACAGCTAATACACGTGGCTAAGGAGCGAAATGGGTCAGTTATTCTTGAATAGGGTCTTGTACCCCTTTTTAAAGAAAAGAACGACCACGCTCCTTTACCACGCTTCTGGAGTTCTCCCAGAGAACAGGACCGAGTTGAAAAGCTCCCGTAGCTTTCTTAATACAGGACTTCCTCCCGCTTTCAGGATCTCAGTCGTTATCCCATCCTCACCAGGCGCTTTTCCATTTTTAAGCTGTCTAAGTGACGCCCCGATTTTGTTTTGGCTGAATTCTGGTAGGTCTTTTGTGACGGGCGGGTTAAGGTGGCTCTGGAATCTTTTTTCGGGATCAGGTCGAGATGCATGCGATGCGTACAACTTACCGCAGAAATTTTCTACTTCCGACAGAATCTCCGGCGTCGAAACGACCTTATCTTCACTAGATTTGGTCTTTATTACCACTTGGTCTTTTTTATTAATTTTATTTAAAATAAAAATATTTATGTTTTTTTGTTTTCGATTTTTTTTTGTCATAAACTCATAATGATAGATCAGATAAATAATAATAAATATTTTCTAACAACTGAGAGTTTTATTAACCGATGAAGTTATTGATGAGAATGAGAATTTGTGAGATTAGAGATTAGATTTCGATTGATAGATGATTTAGATTAGATTACATTGAGCTTTATTAGTGAGATTGAGGTTTGTGACGAAGAAATTAAATTTTGGTGCCACTGATTTTCAATTTTGGTGGGCACTTTCGATTTTGGTGGGCGATTTTCAATTTTGGTGGCCACACTAGACTTTGAACTAAAATATCTCAAAAAGTTATCGAGATTTTCTCAGCCCTCTTGAAAATCCTTCCAGCTTGGAGTTTCTTTTCTTATTACAGCCCCTTATTTTTCACGAATAATGAAGAAAAAATTTCGCCACCAAAATTGAATAAAAATGCACGTTGTTGATATTCACCCATGGGTGAATATCACAGCAGCAAATTTTACGTGTCCACGTTGAGAATCGAGGTGTAAAATGATGTTTCTTATTTTTTTTTATAGTGAACTACTTAACTTGGTTCAATTAGGGCCACATTTTTTGTTTTTATAAGTATATATAAATAATCAGGACAAAAAAAAAACACCTTAAAATTCAAGTTTGGTGGCTTGTCCCAGTTCCAGTTTTTTGATATAATTGCATTCACCAAAGTAACAATTTGGGGTAAAATAGCAAATAAACAATTTCCTTCGTATATGCATAAGACACACTATCTAAAAACAATTAAACCATATTAGGAAATCTAATTTAAAAGCACAGGACACTCGATCAAAGTTTGTCCAAGCAAAAACCAAAATTTTCGTGGCACTTTTTCAATTTACTATAACATGAAGTTTCGGGCGTGTGTGATCAATCGTGTTTTATTATTTCGCATCTCTAAGTCTTGAACCAGCAGTTTCGCATAACAGGTATGTGATTAGTGCTGTGATTACCCCCCAAAAACGTAAGTACTCACCTTGGGTGGGAAGGGGGACAAGAATTGTTCAATTTTGGTGGATCGATTTGCTGTCGATTTTAAAGTGTTTTAATACGTAAGCTTCACGTTATAGCTAGTGATTAGGGTTTCGTATAAATCAGTAACATCAATTTAATCGGAACTTGAAACCCCTATTTTTAAAGATTTTTTTTATGCCTGGTCCCAATTTTGGTGGCTCAATTTTGGTGGCTTTGGTGGCGTTTTCCCGCCACCAAAATTGAAAACGAGCCACCAAATTTTAAGTATGTACTGTATATGTATGGTTTGTACCTATATAGCCAGTTTTTACGTTGCAGGACAGTTTTATTAGCAAACAAATAAATGTTATGTACTTGGCAGTAAGTAAGACCAATTATTATAAGGGTTGGCATACGATGAGAGAAGATTTATATTTGAAAACTACAAATTCCTTTCTTAGATTTAAAGACTGATTGTAGAAACCATTAATCTAGTCAGGTGATTAGCATCCAAATATTGAGTTAAGGTTTTTTAGTTTAACTGAAATCTGCAGAGCGTAGTCACTAGAGCGTTGGTGAAATGGTAATGATCTGTTTGCTGTTTCACTGTGTCTCTCCTTGGATTTAATTTTTTTTTATTTTGTTTGAAACAACAAAAAATTACATCATAAAGCATTGAGCCCAAGCATAGCCCTTTCCATAGCTCGCTGAGCGACCTCGAATTTATGGACCAGCCGTACCGAGAGTGTCCACGTTTCAGCCCTATAAGTCATAACAGGCAGGATGTACTGGTTGAAGACCTTAGTCTTTAGGCTCTGTGCAATACGCGACGAGAAGACCCAACGAAGTTTCCCAAAAGTTGCCCAGCGCAGCTGGATTCTTCTGTCAGTCTCCCTCTTAATGTTATTCTTACCAAACTGCGGAGTTGTTGAACATAACCGGGGTTTTGTCCAAGTTCACCCTGAGATCAATGCGTATTGATGAATCAATTAGGCCATCCAGCATGTGCTGCAAAGTCGAGCATCGCTTCAGCCAGTTTGACGATTTCAACTGCAATGCAAATCTCAAGAGAGGGGGGGGGGGTCATTTGATGATTTCCCATACAAAAAAAAGGTGCGTTGGTGAACCATTTTGGCTAAATTACGTCCCCTTGGCTCACCCCCTGACGCAATTGGATATGCTCTGTTTGCTGGTTCTGAGTTTGAATGGTTATTGTGGTGTTTTCATAAAGAGTTCTCAGCACTTGGATATATCGCCAGTCGACTTGGCATCGCTGCAGAGACTCCAGAACTGACCAGATCTCGACAGAGTCAAAAGTCTTCTCGTAGTCCACGAATGTAAGACACAGCGGCCGATATACTCTTCGAACTTCTGTATGATCTGCCGCACTGTGTGGATGTGGTCTATGGTGCTGAATCCTCCTCGAAACCCGGCCTACTCCGGTGGCTGGAAGTCGTCGAGTCTTCGCGCTAGATGATTCGTGATGACTTTTGAAAACAGCTAATACACGTGGCTAAGGAGCGAAATGGGTCAGTTATTCTTGAATAGGGTCTTGAACCCCTTTTTAAAGAAAAGAACGACCACGCTCCTACACCACGCTTCTGGAGTTCTCCCAGAGAACAGGACCGAGTTGAAAAGCTCCCGTAGCTTTCTTAATACAGGACTTCCTCCCGCTTTCAGGATCTCAGTCGTTATCCCATCCTCACCAGGCGCTTTTCCATTTTTAAGCTGTCTAAGTGACGCCCCGATTTTGTTTTGGCTGAATTCTGGTAGGTCTTTTGTGGAATGGCGGGTTAAGGTGGCTTTGGAATCCTTATTTTCGGGATCAGGTCGAGATTCATGCGATGCGTACAACTTGCCGTAGAAGTTTTCGACTTCCGACAGAATCTCCGGCTTCGAAACGACCTTATCTCCACTAGATTTGGTATTTATTACCACTTGGTCTTTATTATTAATTTTGTTTAAAATAAAAATGTTTATGTTTTTTGTTTTCGTTTTTTTTGTGTCATAAACTCATAATGATAGATCAGATAAATAATAATAAATATTTTCTAACAACTGAGAGTTTTATTAACCGATGAAGTTATTGATGAGAATGAGAATTTGTGAGATTAGAGATTAGATTTCGATTGATAGATGATTTAGATTAGATTACATTGAGCTTTATTAGTGAGATTGAGGTTTGTGACGGAGAAATTAAATTTTGGTGCCACTGATTTTCAATTTTGGTGGGCACTTTCGATTTTGGTGGGCGATTTTCAATTTTGGTGGCCACACTAGACTTTGAACTTAAATATCTCAAAAAGTTATCGAGATTTTCTGAGCCCTCTTGAAGATCCTTCCAGCTTGGAGTTTCTTTTCTTATGACAGCCCCTTATTTTTCACGAATAATGAAGAAAAAATTTCGACACCAAAATTGAATAAAAATGCACGTTGTTGATATTCACCCATATGGCTCCAGCCGGCTTCTTTCTTTTTCCTAAACTCAAATGACAACTTCGCAGCGAGAACTAAACTCAATTCCGGAAAAAGCGGTTAAAATGTTTTGGTGATTGGATTATTCGTTGGCGTAACTGTATCGCTTCTGTAGGAGCATACTTTGAAGGCGATAAAATAACTTTGGATGAATAATTAACATTTTGTGTTTTATTGATCGTTTCCTGGTACTTGCTTGACAGAACATCTCGTAATTTTTAGAAGATTCCATATTATTTGGCACTTTGTGTTGTAAAAGAAAGTACGATATTGTAAGTTTCGGCGCGGCGGAAAGGTTCGGCGGTTTTTTGGCCGTAACATGACTTTTAGGCCGAAACCGAAACCGAAACAGAAACTTCTGTTGGACACTATTTTTTGAACACCGTAATGAGTTGAAGGCATAATAAATCAAAGGCTTCGGAGGCATGATACCACCAAGGTAGGAACAGAACGACCTTCCTGTTCCTACCACCAATCCTGGCGATATTATTTTTTAAACTGTCAAGGTCACTAACATTATCATTAAGTTTAGAAACTGGATATTTACCATGTTTACTTTTTGATTTGAGTTCCCGATATTTCGGCGCTGTTGAAAACAGATAACGGGATATTTATCACGGATAAATATCCCGTTACTAAACTTAATGATAATTCTGGCGATTCTCCCATGACACCGCTCGTCCGGTCGGGCGGAGGCGGCGAAAATATAAATGGTGGTGCGCCGCGCAGAGAGGCGGTGATCGCCGCTCGTCCACGCAGTCAGGCGGGTGTCGTCAGTCGTGTGTGAGGCATCAATGGATCCAATTCGGTTACGCGAAGCGAGATTCGCTTCACCTGCCGACGCGCGGACGAGCGATGTCTTTGTGATAACCGCCTAATCATAATCCATATTAAAACTGACAAAATATGAGTCACATTCACACACAAGGGTTCCGTGCCTTGGACGGAACCGGAAAAAAAAAGTATTTTTAACGTTAGATTCTTAAATCCTATTTCGGAATCGCATTACTAAGATTGGGTATTTTCGCTCATTTAAAAAATACGGCACTGGTAGATAGGAATATTTATTTTTATTTTTCCTGTTGTAGTTTTCAAAACGATAGGTAGTGGTAAGTTGTATTTACAGAAGCAGCTGTGACAGACGAACCATATCATAAGATGAAGTCGAACTATAAGGGTTCCGTTTTACCACTTACATTTTGGAACGGAACTCTAAAAAGCAGATAATATGAGACACATATATCTCAATAATATTTTCATGCAGATATATTCAAATCTATCATAATCATGCATAAATTAGTACTTTTAGTAGAAGGAAAATTTTATTTTTACTTATGTTATCACTGTCCACGTTTTATGTATTAACACGGATTATGAAATAGATAAAACAATATTTCAGTATAAAATACGCACCTATCTTCAATGTGGGCTCAGTAGGTTCTTAGGTATCTTAGACTTGGATCATGCGTATCATCATCCTCTTAGCTCTTTTGGGCTCTGCCCTTGGTGAGTTGGTTTTTACAACCTTTTTATTTCACTTGCAATACTTGTATGTTTGTTTCTTTGTAACAAGCTCTTACTTAACTTACAATGTTTGTATGTTTGTTTAGGTCAAATTTTGCAACTGAATTTAAAACAGTCATCCCAAATTCTCAAAAAAAAATTGCATACATCTTTAGTTTGGATGACAATGTATGGTTAGATGAGTGAAGTAATTCTAAATCCAATATGGTGAACTACCAAAGATGGGGGACTAGTTATTTTTTATGTACCCCCATTATGTGTATCAATTAAAAGGACTTGCTGTGAAGAATATGAAAAAAATGACGTAAACCCATATTTAAGAGCGTGTTATTAAATTTTTTTTTATTATTCAATCATTTCATTGAAAAGAAACATGATTTGACCAACTAAAATGTAACACAAAACTGTTTATTTTAAAGCTGTGCCCGGGATCGGCAGCAGTGTAAACCGCATCGTTGGGGGCTCCGCTACTACTGTTGAGACATACCCGTACATGTCCAACATGCAAAGCATCTATGATGGAGTCTGGTGGCGCCACACATGTGGAGGATCTCTGCTCACCTCCACCGCGGTGCTCTCCGCCGCACACTGCTTCTAGTAAGTCAAGTTTTAATAAAATTACAAGTAACATCTAGCAAAGCGGTCGTCAATTTTTTTACTGTTTACAGTGGCGACCAAGAATCGGATTATCGTGTAGTACTCGGCAGCTCGTATTCACACAGCGGTGGCTCCATTCACTATATCAGACAGATTATCATGCACCCGGAGTACGATCACGCCGGCTACAACAACGACGTGGCAATGGTCCGCCTCATCAACCCGGCTGTGTTCTCCAGTAGAGTCCAGGTCGCTAGAATTCCTGGATCCAACTATATTATTGCTGATGGCGCCAATGTCACGTACGTAGGATGGGGCAGACTCTCGGTACGTATCAATTCTGCATTTAAACTAATACTGTGACTCTACTACGGATTCATTGAAAATACCACAGATAATGTAATACTAACGACAAAATAAAAATGTATTTATTATTTTCAGGCAGATGAGCCGGAATCTTCGGATGTGCTCATGCACGTTGACGTCAATATCATCAACCAAGAGCTTTGTGCTGAGCGTTATGCTTACCTGAAGACGACCGACCATTTTTACGAGGACATACCTGACGTCACTAGTGGCATGATGTGCGCCGGTGTCTTGGGCCAGAGTGGAAAGGACTCTTGCACAGGAGACTCTGGCGGTCCCCTCGCTCACTTTGGAGATATCGTCGTCGGAGTAACTTCCTGGAGCTACGATTGCGGCGATCCCTACTATCCTAGTGTCACTGCTCGTGTTTCTCATTTTAGCAACTGGATTGTTGCAAACGCGAACTAAAGACATTGTACCATTTCTGAACCATCAAATAATTTTTGAATAAAAACTTTTTACGCAATGAATGTGTATCTCCATACCCATATCACCCGACCCTTATGCTCTTCCTTATATTATAATGTGCTCCTTTATATAATACATCATATTATACTTAGCAAATCAATTACGACCGTACCCGAGCCTATGTCGACTACTGGAAATAGGCACCCTAGTTCGCTCCCCCATGTTACTTAGCCCATGCCCAGTGTTTGAGATTGGAGTTTAATTTTTATTAATGGTTTGGATTCTAAGGACAACAGAAAACGAGCAATTACCGATAATTAACTTTAAAACCTCAATAGATAGGAAGAAATAGCTTACAATTTGGGTTTTCTTAAATACACAAAAAAATTGATTATCTTTGAATTCGGTATAGATAAACACGATAAAGATATTAGTATAAAATACAAAAGTTTCCTTCATGTAGCTCAGTACTCGAGTTTCTTGAACTTGAACTATGCGTGTCATCATCCTCTTGGTCCTTCTGGGGTCCGCCCTTGGTAAGACCTATTCAGTTCACTATTTGAGACTTGACCTATAAACTTTTTTATTAATAGATGTAATATTTATAAACTTAATTGCTAGTACTGGTTTACGTTAAACGACCGTGTCCTATGGACGCCTATGGTCGGTGATTATTTTGATCACAACGGACGCATGTTTGCATGTTGTTGATGTATTGCATGAGAGATGTGCATCGGAATTGTGACTTCCCTTACCTACAGAACTGCAAGTTATTGTCCAGAAGATGAACTTAGAATACCTTAAAATATGGGTCCTAGGTATAGGCAAAAAAGTGACGTGAAAAAGTGATATTTCTCAATCTTTTTACAGCGGTCCCAAGAAGCCCGAACCGCATTGTCGGTGGCTCTGCTACCAACGTGGAGACCTACCCCTACATGTCCAACGTGCAGGTATCCACATCAGGTCTCTGGTGGGGCCAGTCGTGTGGAGGTTCTCTGATAACATCCACTGCAGTACTCTCCGCTGCACACTGCTTCTAGTAAGTATGACAACACCCAATAATCTGTTTTATGCTTACACTAGCTGTTGCCCGCGACTTCGTTCGCGTGGAAATTTTGGTATGTATGTGTAAGACTGCCTCGAGTGGTCGCAAGCGTGACTACTAAGTATGAGGTCCTGGGATCGATTCCCGGGTCGGGCAAAGTGTTAAAAAAAAAGAATGTTTATTTCAATTACATACATAAAGTTATGACACACATGATTTGGAGATCCCCTTTTAAGCAAGGAGATGCTTGGATTAGGGGGCGTCCATTAATTACGTGAGGCAATTTTGGCGATTTTTCAACCCCCCCGCCCTCTCCCCTTGGTGAGATGTCATGAGATTTTGCTTTTAATTTACAACATTAAGAGACTTTTTGCGAGAGCCCTTAGACCTCCTTAATCCAGCCCTGCCGCAAAATCCGTTCTTAGCAGACTTTTACTGACTATTTATTACCTTTTTTTTTTTTTTTTACGGATGGGAAATCATCAAATGACTTCTCCCGCTCTGGGTGGAGTGGGAGGGAGTGTCAGACTCTTACTGACTAAAACCCATCCATGTTCCTTCATTGCCCTTTGTGTTCCAGGGCCACGGTATCTCCTTCGAACAGTCCCGCAGCCCACTATTTATTACCTCCCTGCCAAATTTCAAGTTTGTAGCACAAACAATGAAGGACTTTCATACAAACTTGCGAGAGCCCTTAGACCCCCTTAATCCGGCCCTGTCGCAAAATCCGTTCTTAGCGGACGTCTACTAACTATAAACTACCTCCCTGCCTAATTTCATCTTTTTACGTCAAGCGGTTTCGATATTTCGTGATGAGTGAGTCACCTTTCGCTTTTATATATTTTTGCTTTTATTTTTTTAATATTTTGCTCTGAAGTTAAAATGCTAGTGCAGCCACATCTAAACGTTAAAGACGTGCCGCGAGTGAAACAGTTATAATCTCAGTTATTAGTTATTTTCGTTATTTCTCTTCACTCCACAATTGTAAATAAAGCCTGCTTAGTATAGAAAAAATGCCTAATACAGCCCCCCCCCCCCCAACTGTTCACCGAATGAAAAATATGTTGAATATACATAAAAAAAACTAAAGTCATCAGCAATAGCGTAAAAAGTAGGGTTGAGGTAGATGGGCAAGAAATTCACTATAACGTCGATGAGTACATTTGAGTTTGAGAGTTGCCGAGTCGAGAACGCCTAGAAGAGCTACTGGTCCATGAAGTCGCTGATGAAGGGTGACCTACCTTTATCCCTGAAGCACAATCTCATCGACATGTGCATTCTGCCCATCCTAACCGGTCAGGGACCAAGTTTGAGCACCGTAATGCTCAAACTTGGTCCCTGACCGAGTCGCAAAAGTCCAAACTCAAGGTTGGCCAAAGGGCGATGGAACGTAGCGTATTGGGTATTAAGCTCAGCGACAAAATTCGCAATACCACAATACGCTCAAAAACTGGAATCGCTGATGTGGGCGATAAGATTGCTAGTTTGGAGTGGGATTGGGCGGGCCACGTCTGTAGAATGCATCAGGACCGGTGGGCCAGAGTCGTCACGCAGTGGGTGCCAGAAGACGGGCGTCGTCGCCGAGGGAGGTCTAGAAAACGCTGGTGTGACGACTTAGATGCGTTTGTGACAGATTGGACGAAGAAAACCACACGGAGAGAAGAATGGAAGGCAATGGGGGAGGTTTTTGCCCAGCAGTGGGACAATAAAGGCTAAAAAAAAAGATTACATAAAAATTATAACGAATGGGTTGCCTAATCATTAAGTCAAGAATATTTAAAACTGCGACAGACGCTAGGCTTGACCGCTTTTACTTAGACAACGTTATACTTTCCAATCACATTTAAGCGTAAACTTGTCGACCTGTGTATCCTGCCTTTCCTAACCTATGGTACACAGACATGATCTTTGACGGAGGCTGAAAAGTCCAAACTCAAGGTTTGCCAAAGAGCGATGGATTTTAAACATCAAAATCACCGATTGAATACGCAACACCACAATGCGCTCCAAGACAGGCATCGCCGATGTTGGCGATAAGTGTAAGAGGTTCAAATGGGACTGAGCGGGTCACATTTCCAGAATGGGTCAGGACAGAGGGGCCGGAATGGTCATACAGTAGGTACCTGAAGACTGTCATCGTCACCGAGGCAGACCCAACAAACGCTGGTGTGACGATTTGGACTCGTTCCTGACTGATTGGCCAGAGAAGGCAAAACACCGGGAGAGTTGGAAAGGAAATGGGGAAAGCCTTTGTCCAGCAGTGGGACAGAATAGGCTAATTAAAAAAACAAAACGTTATACCATCGTGTTTGTTATAAAATTACCTATCTGTTTTTTAATACATATTTTAATGAGAAAACAGATGAGTGTATATAGTACCTAGTAGTACACCCACATTTTGTCAGTTATGTTTAACTCCCATGAAATATTTAGCGAGCCTATTGCCATTTTGTATAAAGAACAGGTTGTAAGGTTCTTCATCCCCCATAGAAAAGGGAGGATAGTCCGACCAGACGGGTGTAATGTCTGGTGGGCTATACGAGGGGCGGCTGAAAAGTTTTGAGCCTAATGTATTAAAAATGCTGATAGATATGTATAAAAAAAATATTTTTCAATATAATCTCCCTATATTTCAATGCACTTCTTACATTTATTAAAAAGAGCTTTTAACCCTGTGAAAAAATATTCGCCCTTTTTGTCTTCAAAATGTTCGTTTACGGCCGTCTTCATTTCTTCATCACTGGAAAATCATCGTCCTCGGAGGTCTTTTTTCAAATTTGAAAAGAGGAAATAATCGCTAGGGGCCAGGTCTGGACTGTAAGGTGGGTGGTTGATTTCTTCAAATCCAGTCTCAGCGAGGGCACACCTTGCAACTCGCACAGTGTGGACGGGCGCACTGTCTTGCAAAAACAGGACTCCTTTTGCCAGTTTGCCTCTCCTTTTCTCGACAATCACTTGACGCAGTTTGGTCAACAATGCGGCGTAATAATCTCCGTTCATTGTAGTATTTTTGGGAAGGTAGTCGATGAACAAAATTCCTTCACAATCCCAAAAAACAGTGGCCATGAGCTTGGATGCTGATTTTTCCACTTTGAACTTCCGTGGAGGCTTTTCTCCCTTTTCTATCCACTGCATTGACTCCTGTTTTGACTCCGGATCGTACTGTCTAATCCATGTTTCATCAACAGTGATAAGACGAGAAAACACATCGTCAGGATTATCGCCACAGATGTCCAAAAACTCCTGCGAAGTTATGACTCGACGCTGATTGTCCAGTGGCGTGAGCATTTTCGGCACCCAACGCGCGCACACCTTTTTCATATGCAAATGAGTATGCAAAATGTCGCTGATTCGTTCCTTGCTAATGCCAATGGCTTCAGCTATCTGCCACAACTTGATTCGCCGATCTTCTAGAACAAGTTTTTTCACTTTTTCAATATTTTCTTCGGTAACAGCGGTGTTTGGGCGTCCCGACCTGGGGTCATCTTCGAGCGACTCCCTGCCATGTTTGAACTCTCAGCTCCAACGTGTTATGGTCGCAAATGAAGGCGCAGACTCTCCATAAACTGCTGACATTTCTTCAAAAATTTCCGTCGGCGTTTTGTTCTTTTTTGTAAGGAATTTTATGGCAGCTCTGTACTCCAATTTCGTACAAAGTGCTGATGACTCGGACATGGTGACGCTTATGGTTCAATTACTTAAAGTGTAATGAAGTTAATGACATGAAACTTGACATTTATATTTCGTAGGATACCCGCAATTTGTGATATGCTGCGCGAGTCATTAGTGACACTTAAAGGTACTTAGGCTCAGAACTTTTCAGCCGCCCCTCGTAACTGCCCAACAGTTGTTGTCGGGTACTTCTATACAGTCTTAAGTCGCGGATAACTTTATTTGGGCGATTTATTTGACCCAGGCAGAATTTAGACGTATTTCGATGTTTAGTTCATCACCTGCGTCATAGATGGCGCTGTAGTACTTTTTGTTATATGTTGCTGTAGTACTTTTTATAGTGCCGATACACCATCAACCGGGCACAAAACCAGACTTCGTAGTTGCTACTAAGAATTTGCTGGTGGAAAAACTCAATAAAACATTGCCCGACCGAGAATCTAACCCAGGACCTGAATTCACACCACTGACTTCACCAGGGCTTCTGAACACTATACCAATCTATAAAAGAACAATAAAATTCCAAAATAAAATTCCAAACTGCGATTGATTATTCATATTTTGCAAATCGAGAAGGAAACAGACTTCTAGTAAAGCAAGAACTTTTTGTAGAAATCATCATCATCATTCTCTTGCCGTTATCCCAATTTTTTCGGGGTCGGCGCAGCATGTCATCTTCTTCCATACTTCTCTATTACTTTTTGGAGAAACGTTTGAAGAAAAAAGGAGAAAAACGGAAATGCAAACGATGTCAATACAAAAAAAAATGGAAATCTAAAAGCATCAAAAAAATATTCAAACAAATTACAAAAAAGTGAAAGTAATAGTGGGGTTTGAACTTGCGACCAGTAGCTTACAGAACGTTCAAGAACCCGCTAGGCTGTTTTCTCTGTTGACATAAGCTTTAAATAGCCATTCTGGTGCTTGTCATGACTGAAACGTCAAACAAATGAAGGATACTGACATAATGCATTATTGCTCACCCCCTTAAGCGAGTAGCGTGATAATATATAGCCTAACATGTGAAGAAGCCTGTAAGGAATATTTGTGCAAAATTTGAACAGGATCTATGCAGTAGTTTTTGAGCCAAGTCGGAACATAAAATTGGATTTTTACGATTTTATTATATGTATAGATACCTACCCATAAACAAAACTCCCAAGGTTGTTACCCAGAGCAGCAAACAACGCTTACACTTTATCTCAAGGGAACACTATACCATAAAAATCCAGTCTTACGGTGTCTCCTTCATTTTAATTAAGGACTTGTTTTACCATTTACTTAAATTAAAACCGCTAAGTTACTCTGCTAAGCTGTTTTTTGTATAAGTAAATGTATAGGAAAATGCTACAAACGAATGTGTGGCTGGCAAATCAATGTACTGCGCAGTCAACCTAAACGTGGCACGTCTCTCCGTAAACATCCTTCAAAGCAATAAAGTGGTTTACCATTTTAATTTAAAAAAATCCAATGGTTTGGTTTTCAGTGGTGACCGATGGCAGTGGCGTATAGTTCTGGGCACCTCGTTGGCAAATAGCGGCGGCACCGTCCACACTATCAACCGCATTATCATGCACCCGCAGTACGTTCACGAGACCCTGGACAATGACGTCGCAATCGTTCGTCTCAACAACCCCGCCGTATTCTCAGACCGTATCCAGACCGCCAGAATCCCTGGTCCTAACTACAACCTGGATGTCGGCGCAACTGTCACACACGTTGGATGGGGTAGACTCTATGTATGCATTCAATTTACTTTTAATCTTTTCTGTTTTCGTGTGAATATTCTCTTGGATATCATCAATATTATCAGGGCTGACGGAAGTGTCTTTCAGACTCTTAAATAGTATAATAGCAAAATGTTCATCCAACTGCTTCTAGCCAAGGGCACTCACCTATTTATTCATTTAACTCCTATACCCACCTCTGCGGCCATCACCTTGCGTCTATCTGTAGGCCATCCACACTATAGACAAGGTGTAGTTGAAACAACTGAAAACCCTGGGCACAGAATATAGGGGCCATCTTTAACTACAGCCTTACCCTGAAATCATGGAAAAACTATCTGCAGTTCCCGGCCTTTTGTTAAATAATTCGAACATAAGTGTATGGAGTAGTTGATTATTATTTCGCGATTTCGGGGTTTTCAGCAGATATTTAATAGATTCGAAATTTTATTAAATGAGCCTAGTTTTTACTTACTATTCTTATTTCTTTCAGTACGGGGGCCCCGGATCTGAGCAACTCATGCACGTTCACGTCAACGTTATCAACCAGCAGCTGTGTGCTGAGCGTTACGCTTACCTAAGGACTCAGCCGGATTATGAGGACTATCCCGATGTCACCAGTGGCATGGTGTGCGCCGGTATCTTGGACGTCGGCGGCAAGGACGCTTGCGGAGGCGACTCTGGTGGTCCCCTCGCTCACTTCGGCGATATCATCGTCGGTGTAACCTCCTGGGGCTTTGAATGCGCTGATCCCTTGTACCCTGGAGTCAGTGCTCGCGTTTCTCATTATAGCAACTGGATTGTTGCCAACGCAAGCTAACTACACAGACAGACCAGTTTTTAAAAGTTTTCTTAACCACCTAAATAGTGTTTTTAATAAACATTTACGATCATGACATTATTATAATAACAATCTAAGCCGAAAACACCGAAAACGAAATTGTAAAGGGATTTGATCTCAATAGGTTTGTAACCTTTTTTTGAGTTTTGCAATATTAAAATAAATACACAAATCAAAATGATAATTTTAATCAATCTAATGCCGTTTACGTCAGAAAGTATGCTTTTCATGAAAGCAATCATGTTACAGCTCTACATCTTTGAAGGAGCATCATCATCTGCCTAGCCTTTTCCCAACTATATTTGGGTCGGCTTCCGTATTTGACATGGAGCGACTGCCTATCTGACCTCCACAACCTAGTTAGTACTGGGTAACACGATACCCCTTGGTAAGACTGGTTGTCAGACTTTTTTGGCCATTGACTACCTGTAACGACTGTCAAAGATCTACAAATGACACCCGGGACCAACGGCTTAACGTGCTTTCCGAGGCATGGAGGAAACTCGGTATGTAATGGGTGGTTACCCATCCACAGACCAACCTAGGCAAGCACGGCTTAACCTGAAGATCGACCCGAGCGGCTGTTATTATTAAGCCACGAGCTGTTATTATTAAGCACTCCATCTTTGAAGAAGCACCGTGGTAAATTACTTACACGGGCATTTAATCAATACATAGTTTTATCGAGGGCTATTAATGTTTACTAACTTTAGGACATACATTTGTCCAACTGCAAAACAGTTTCATATATCATAAATCCATTACGGACACAATAATGTATAGCTTGTTCTACCCTTAACATAGATAATATATAAAATATTCAAGAAATCATTCTTCTTAGCGCGTCGATGGCAGAAACTTCAATTGTGTTTGGCCCAAAATTCAGCTAGGCGAACTTCGCTCACTGATGCAGCAATAAATAGATCTTCAAGTGCGCAGGTGACAGGGCGGTGTAGGATGGAAGGTGGACCATTCTCTTTGGGGAGACGCCGCATATTAGTTTTTGGGTGGAGATAGAGACCGAACAAAATAAATGACCCACTGGTGTTCTGGCTGCATTTTCCAAGATCCACGACGACATTTTAAAGCAGAAGAACAATAAGTAAGTTATGCGCAAAGCAAAAGCGGGCTCTGGTAGCCAAGACTGTCGTTAATGAATTTGAGGCCCTGGTACTTGAGAATAATGGGGCCCTTGTAGGATGCAAGAGCGTGTGAAGCGAGCTCGATATTTTACACCCCGCCTCGGAAAGGTTTAAGTCACCCTCTGATTTTTCATAGATTCATGTGCATATTAGGCAAGACAAGGAAGTCACAAGACGAACCGAAAATGCCTGGAAGAGCTACTGGTCCATGAAGGAGCTTATGAAGGGAAACCTTCCGTTGTCACTAAAGCGAAAAATCATGGACATGTGCATTCTTCCCATTTTGACCTATGGATCAAAAGTCCAAACTCAAGGTCTGCCAACGTGCAATGGAGCGCAGCATTCTAGACGTCAAACTAACCGACCAGGTACGCAACACCACACTGCGCATCAAAACACAAATTGCTGACGTTGCTCAAAAAGCCGCTAAGCTGAAGTGGGACTGGACTGGCCACGTCTGCCGCATGCCCAATGAGCTGTGGGCTAAAATAACTACTTTCTGGAGCCCTGACACAGCCAGAAGGCGTCGCGGCTGACCTCGTAGAAGATGGCGGGACGAGCTGGACAGAACAAACGACCAGTGGCCCACATTAGCCCTGGATCGAAACAACTGGAAGTCATGGGGAGAGGCCTTTGCCCAGCAGTGGGATAGTGGGGCAGGCTAGCAGTATCAGTATCATGTGCATATTGAATAATTTTCACTTGCTTCGGTGAAGGAAAACATCTTGGGGAAACCAGCATGCCTGAGAGACATTTCTTGACGGCAGACATACTGTCACGGTGTAATGCTCTCGGAATTCTGGCCGAAAGCAAATTTGACGTAAAGGCCAGATTTGTGGAAAGTAAATTCTGCGATTTTGCACCACGATAATGCGCCTTCGCACTTATTACAATTTTTATATGTAATACTATTTTTTGAAGACCGTAATGAGTTGAAAACGTAATTTACATAAAAGAAAGATATGCTATCAAAGGCTTCGGAGGCATGATACCACCAAGGTACCTATTATTGAAATATTTTTTTAATGAATTGTCTAAACAGTAGAACAGAACACGAACGGCCTTCCTGTTCCTACCACCAATTCTGGCGATATAAGTTTTTAAACTGTCATGGTCACTAACATTATCATTAAGTTTAGAAACGGGATTTGAGTTCCCGATATTTCGGCGCTGTTGAAAGCACCATGATCACGGATAAATATCCCGTTTCTAAACTTAATGATAATTCTGGCGATTCTCCCATGACACCGCTCGTCCGGTCGGGCAGAGGCGGCGAAAATGTGAATGGTGGTGCGCCGCGCAGAGAGGCGGTGAGCACTGCTCGTCCGCCCAGTCAGGCGGGTGTCGTGTATGAGGCATCAATGGATCCAATTCAGTTACGCGACCCGAGATTCGCTTCACCTGCCGACGCACGGACGAGCGTCTTGTCTTGTGATAACCGCCTAATCATAATCCATATAAAAACTGACAAAATATGAATCACATTCACACACAAGGGTTCCGTGCCTTGGACGGAACCGGAAAAAAAAGTATTTTTAACGTTAGATTCCTAAATCCTATTTCGGAACCGCATTACCAAGATTGGGCATTTTCGTTCATTTAAAAAATACGGCACTGGTAGATAGGAATATTTATTTTTATTTTTCCTGATGTAGTTTTCAAATAGATAGCTTTACTGGTAAGTTGTATTTACAGAAGCAGCTGTGACAGACGAACAATACCATAGATGAAGTCGAACTATAAGGGTACCCTTTTACCACTTGCATTTTGGAACGGAACTCTAAAAAGCAGATAATATGAGACACATATATCTCAATAATATTTTCATGCAGATATATTCAAATCTATCATAATCATGCATAAATTAGTACTTTTAGTAGAAGGAAATTTTTATTTTTACTTATGTTATCACTGTCCACGTTTTATGTATTAACACGGATTATGAAATAGATAAAACAATATTTCAGTATAAAATACGCACGTATCTTCAATGTGGGCTCAGTAGGTTCTTAGGTATCTTATACTTGGATCATGCGTATCATCATCCTCTTAGCTCTTTTGGGCTCTGCCCTTGGTGAGTTGGTTTTTTACAAGCTTTTTATTTCTTTGTAACAAGCTCTTACTTAACTTACAATGTTTGTATGTTTGTTTAGGTCAAATTTTGCAACTGAATTTTAAAACAGTCATCCCAAAGTCTCAAACTTATTAAGGTCAAATTTTGTATACATCTTTAGTTTGGACGACAATGTATGGTTAGATGAGTGAAGTAATTCTAAATCCAATATGGCGAACTACCAAAGATGGGGGTCTAGTTATTTTTTATGTACCCCCATAATATGTGTATCAATTAAAAGGACTTGCTGAGAAGAATACGAAAAAAATTACGTTAACCCATATTTCAGAGCGTGTTATTAAAAATGTTTTTTATTATTCAATCATTTCATTGAAAAGAAACATGATTTGACCAACTAAAATGTAACACAAAACTGTTTATTTTAAAGCTGTGCCCAGGAGCGGCAGCAGTGTAAACCGCATCGTTGGGGGCTCCGCTACTACTGTTGAGACATACCCGTACATGTCCAACATGCAAAGCATCTATGATGGAGTCTGGTGGCGTCACACATGTGGAGGATCTCTGCTCACCTCCACCGCGGTGCTCTCCGCCGCACACTGCTTCTAGTAAGTCAAGTTTTAATAAAATTACAAGTAACATCTAGCAAAGCGGTCGTCAATTTTTTTACTGTTTACAGTGGCGACCAAGAATCGGATTATCGTGTAGTACTCGGCAGCTCGTATTCACACAGCGGTGGCTCCATTCACTATATCAGACAGATTATCATGCACCCGGAGTACGATCACGACGGCTACAACAATGACGTGGCAATGGTCCGCCTCATCAACCCGGCTGTGTTCTCCAGTAGAGTCCAGGTCGCTAGAATTCCTGGAACCAACTATATTATTGCTGATGGCGCCAATGTCACGTACGTAGGATGGGGCAGACTCTCGGTACGTATCAATTCTGCATTTAAACTAATACTGTGACTCTACTACGGATTCATTGAAAATACCACAGATAATGTAATACTAACGACAAAATAAAAATGTATTTATTATTTTCAGGCAGATGAGCCGGAATCTTCGGATGTGCTCATGCACGTTGACGTCAATATCATCAACCAAGAGCTGTGTGCTGAGCGTTATGCTTACCTGAAGGAGACGGACCATTTTTACGAGGACATACCTGACGTCACTAGTGGCATGATGTGCGCCGGTGTCTTGGGCCAGGGTGGAATGGACTCTTGCACAGGAGACTCTGGCGGTCCCCTCGCTCACTTCGGCGATATCGTCGTCGGAGTAACTTCCTGGAGCTACGATTGCGGCGATCCCTACTATCCTAGTGTCACTGCTCGTGTTTCTCATTTTAGCAACTGGATTGTTGCAAACGCAAACTAAAGACATTGTACCATTTCTGAAACATCAAATAATTTTTGAATAAAAAACTTTTTTTACGCAATGAATGTGTATCTATACACCGTGACTTTTTGTCGTCTTACAAAGGTGGTCCACTCAATGTACCCGACATAAAATAGCTCTAGGTGCGATTTTTTTTATAGCTCTAGGTCCCATTTTACCCGATCCTTATGCTCATCTTTATATAACATCATAATATACTTATTTATTTATTTATTTAAACTTCATGTACAAAAGTGGTACATAGGCGGACTTAATGCCACAAGGCATTCTCTACCAGTCAACCTTGGGGTCAAATAGGACAGCATAGTGATAGAGTACAAAAAAATAAATAAGAAAAATATCATTTTGTTAACATAAATTGAAATACATAAATAGGCACATACTAATACATATATACAAATATAATGAAATAAACTAATATATATTATAATACATACAAATAGTCCAAAATACGAGAAACATTATAATAATTACCATGACTACTAATGACAAGCATATGAGCAATTTAGTCAGATTTCAAATAGTACTTCCGTACCAGGGTTGTTGCGAACATCAGCATCAGCATCAGCATCCGCTGATCTTCAGCATCATTTTCAACATCAGCATCAGCATCAGCATCCGCATTGATCGATGCTGATTGTTAATGCTGATTATTAATGCTGAAGTTCGAGCCCTGACATGACCGCAGAGGGGATTATATCACGTGTAATTTTTGCCTACGACTTTGACCAATAATTAAAAGATCGTCTGCGGGGATTGTGATTGCAAACAAACACAGACTTGTCTCATTACGTTAATTCGTCATTACACGTGAAAGTTTTTGTTTTTTTTTTTCCGTAAACTGTTGAGTGTTATCCGTTGAAAAGTGGAATATGGACGTATTTTAAATTAAGGAGTCAAGAAACTGCAAACTGCAACTTATGTAACAAGGATTATTCACGCAAAGAGCGTAGGTACTAATACGGACTGATTTTACTTTTTCCCTGTTTTTTTAAGAAAATAATTAAAATCAGCATCAGCATCAGCATCCGCTGATGTCAATGATAAAAGATCAGCATCAGCATCAGCATCCGCTGATGTGAAAAAAATATGCATCAGCAACAACCCTGTTCCGTACTGTTCTTTTGAAAGCCATTTTGCTTTCAGCTTTTTTAATGCCAAGGGGTAACGCGTTCCAGAGCTTTATAGTTGAGACAGCGTAAGAATTGGACATAAAACCAGTACGATGTGAGGGAATTTCAAGGAGTATGTTTTTAGAAGCTCGAAGGTTACGATTGTGTGAACTGCCCAACACTTTGAAATATTCTTTTAGGTAATCGGGAGCACGAGGATCCGTCAAAATAGTGAAGAGCATACAGAGAGATCTGAGGGACCTCCTGAGTCGGATAGGCAGCCACTTAAGCTGAGAACGATATGAAGAGATGTGATCGTACTTGCGAAGGCCAAACACAAAGCGAATACAATTATTAAGAAGACGATCCAATTTGTTTAAAAGTTCTTGGGATAGATCAGAGTAACAAACATCAGCATAGTCGATAATGGGAACCACAAGTGACTGGACCAAAGTTAATTTAGTGCTAGATGGGAGAAAATGTTTGAATCTATAGAGAGACCGCAGCGAGTAAGTGACTTTCTGGCAAACCTGAGCCACCTGCTTATTCCAACTAAGTGTCTCGTCAATGTGCAGGCCCAAGTCTTTTACGTGTGGTGAGAGAGAGATCACAGAGTTGTCGAACACAAGCGGCACTACCTATGAGGATGGCCTGGCATTTCCCGACGTTGACAGCAACGCCGATAACTGACTGACGTTGACTTATCAAAGCGATTGCATTTTCTTTTCGTTATGTAGGTACCTGAGCCTATGTCCACTACTGGACATAGGCACCGCGGTTAGCTCCCTCAGTTTATGATTATTATTTGCACAGTGTTTGAGATTGGAGATTATTTTTTATTAATGGTTTGGTATCTAAGGACAACAGGAAACAGGCCATTATAGATAATTAATTTTTAAACCTCAATAGATAGGAGGATATATCTTACGATTTGGGGTTTCCTAAATTTACAAAAATAGTGATTATCTTTGAATTCGGCATAGATAAACATGATAAAGATATTAGTATAAAATACAAAAGTTTCCTTCATCTAGCTCGGTACTCGGGTATCTTAAACTTGAACTATGCGTGTCATCGTCCTTTTGGTCCTTCT
Organism: Noctua pronuba; assembly: GCA_905220335.1. NCBI lineage: Eukaryota > Metazoa > Arthropoda > Insecta > Lepidoptera > Noctuidae > Noctua > Noctua pronuba. The sequence goes on along the minus strand of LR999903.1, from coordinate 9,506,934 downwards.
GGGGTCCGCCCTTGGTAAGACCTATTCAGTTCACTATTTGAGACTTGACCTATAAACCTTATTATTAATAGATGTAATATTTATAAACTTAATTGTTAGTTTCTTAGTACTGGTTTACGTTAAAAGACCGTGTCCTATGGACGCCTATGGTCGGTGATCATTGTGATCATAACGGAAGCATGTTTGCTATTGCATGAGAAATGTGCATTGGAAATGTCACTTCCCTTACCTACAGAACTGCAAGTCTATGTCCAGAAGATAGATGAACTTAGAATACTTTAATATATGGGTCCCAGAAATGGGCAAAAAAGTGACGTGAAAAAGTGATATTTCCCAATCATTTTACAGCGGTCCCAAGGAGCCCGAAACGCATTGTTGGTGGCGCCGCTACCAACGTGGAGACCTACCCCTACATGTCCAACGTGCAGGTATCCACATCAGGCCTCTGGTATAGGTTATGTAACTTATAACTTGTAACTTTGTTTGTCAATAATTGTATGGAACTTATTTTAGTTTTGCAATATTAAAATAAATACACAAATAAAAATGATAATTTTAATCAATCTAATGCCGTTTACGTCAGAAAGTATTCCTTTCATGAAACCAATCATGTTACAGCTCTACATCTTTGAAGAAGCACCATGGTAAATTACTTACATGGGCTATTAATCAATACAGTTTTATCGAGGGATATTAGGGTCAATCTCCAAAACGGGCGTATTCGTGTGATCGCTCTGGTGCTTTTCAGATATTGATATTTAATGGTAATTACGTATCTCATTAAAAAGAATGATATTCAAATGGAATATTTTTACTAGTGGTCTTCAATTTACACAAACAGTTAAGGAAATATTTAAGTTCAAAAAATTTCGCGGCCAGAGCAATCATAATTGGTGCCAGAGTGATCATAAATGGTGAAATCAGTGAAAAAAAAAAATATTGATAAAATATTATTTATTTAGCCGTTTTCTGTCATATTCAGTGTAGGTGTACAAGATTATATGTAAGAGAAATGTATTATTGACTTTACAAGCCATTGTGCGTATAGATCTGGATTATTTTTATCTTGGCCATTCTACGACGCTCAGCCTATTTCTTCCTAAGACGTTTTTCTTCAATAGATAATTTATTTCGATGCATGATTTCAATCTGCAACAATAGTTGCGATTAAATTTTAGAGAAGGGGTTACAGTTGTGGTAGCTAAATGCAAGGTGTCATCAAGGTAGAATACGTCAAAATCTGTTTATGGGTTTAGGTTATCCGAAGAAACCCAGGAAAGGTTATAAATTAAAGGTTATATGCATAGTTCACTATGTCGATGAGTACATCTACTTGGGCCAGTTAGTTTCTTTCGAAAACAGGCAGGAAAAGGAAATCGATCGTCGAATCGACAACGCCTGGAAAAGCTACTGGTCCATGAAGACGCTATTGAAGGGAGATTTGCCGATGTCCCTGAAGTGCAAACTCATCGATATCTGTATCCTGCCCGTCCTAACCTACGGTGCTCAGACCTGGTCACTCACCGAATCGTAAAAGTCTCTCCTTGGCCTCTGCCAAAGTGCAATGGAGCGCAGCATTCTGGGTGTACAGAGAGCAGATAAAATACGAAACACTACGCTCTGCGCTCAAAAACCGGAATTGCAGACGTTGGCAAAAAGGCTGCCAGGGTCAAATGGGATTGGACGGGTCACGTGAGCCGCATGCATAACGACCGCTGGGCAAAGGTTTCAACACGATGGATGCCTGACGATGGACGGCGCCGCCAAGGCCGGCCTAGAAAGAGGTGGCGAGATGATCTAGACGCGCATTACGAAGGCTGGTTTGAGGTGGCGCAGGAGAAGAGTACCTGGAAGGATATGGGGGAGGCCTTTGCCCAGCAGTGGGACATTCAAGGTTATTGAAAAAAAAAAGGATAGTTCAACGTTTGTCATTATTACAGTCCGGTACTACTACTTAAAATAGATTTATAACGTACAATTAATGCAAAATATCATCGCTCTGGTCTTTTTGGACAGAGCAATCAGAGCCATAGCGGTCAGAAAAAGTCACAAAATCATAAATATAGCCAAATTTAAAAGCAGTAGAAAGTTGTGATTACGTCTCATAAACAACATCATAACGATCATTTAATATACATAACAGATATATTCGCAAGCTTACTATTGAATTTAAATAACGTGCCATAGCAATCATAAAATTCGAGAACCAAATCCAGAGCAATCATAAACTTACCTTCGTAATGTTGGAATGCGGGAACGTGGCACACAGGTATCGTCCTCAGTGGTTAGACCACTACCGACGCTGCCCCGCGGGAGGGGAATAGAGTGTCTATAATGCGTAACTATGGATGAGGGCGATGTTTTACCTCAGCGCAGAGCGATGAGATAAAATGCCCGGTCACGATTTTAAATTCAAATTGTGGCAAAATTATTGTTAATATAACAAAAAAAAAATTATTACTATGAAGATTAACTATTTGTTATGTAATCTAAATAAGTTGTTTCATAAGATCCTTCTCATTAAAAAGTTAAAGAATATTTTTTTCATTCAATCGGGAGTTGGGTCAACCCAGAGCGATCAGGATTTTAGGGCTTAAGATTTTTTTATAAATATTTATAATAAACTTATTTATAATATTAGCCTTGTACCACGTAGATTAGACACCGAACTGTCTATAAAAAAATATTTTGAAAACGTGTTTCGATTTTAAAATGGGTTTATCCCGTCCGACACGCAAAAAAATGCCTCTGGAGATCGACCCATTAATGTTTACGACATACATTTGTTCAACTGCAAAACAGGTTCATATATATCATAAATCCATTACGAACACAATATAAGTTATTCTACCCTTAACATAGGCAATCTACAACCGAACATTCACTAAAATATTCAAGAAATCATTCTTCTTAGTGCATCGATGGCAGAAACTTCAATTGTGTTTGGCCCAAAATTCAGCTACGCGAACTTCGCTCACTGATGCAGCAATAAATAGATCTTCAAGTGCGCAGGTGACAGGGCGGTGTAGGATGGAAGGTGGGCCATTCTCTTTGGGGAGACGCCGCATATTAGTTTTTGGGTGGAGATAGAGACCGAACAAAATAAATGACCCACTGGTGTTCTGGCTGCATTTTCCAAGATCCACGAAGACGTTTTAAAGCAGAAGAACAATAAGTAAGTTATGTGCAAAGCAATAGCGGGCTCTGGTAGTCAGGACTGTCGTTAATGAATTTGAGGCCCTGGGCAATTGAGAATAATGGGGCCCTTGTAGGATGCAAGAGCGTGTGAAGCGAGCTCGATTTTTTTACACCCCGCCTCAGAAAGGTTTAAGTCAGCCTCTGATTTTTCATGGATTCATGTACATATTGAATAATTTTCACTTGCTTCGGTGAAGGAAAACATCGTGAGGAAACTAGCATGCCTGAGAGATATTTCTTTACGGCAGACAGACTATCACTGTGTTATGATCTCGGAATTCTTGCCGGAAAGCAAATTCGACGAAAAAGGCCAGATTTGTGGAAAGTAAACTCTGGGACCAAAAACTCAACAAATACCATCGAGCAACCACCTGATTCACCAGATATGGCTCCAGCCGGCTTCTTTCTTTTTCCTAAACTCAAATTACAACTTCGCAGCGAGAACTAAACTCAATTCCGGAAAAAGCGGTTAAAATGTTTTGGTGATTGGATTATTCGTTGGCGTAACTGTATCGCTTCTGTAGGAGCATACTTTGAAGGCGATAAAATAACTTTGGATGAATAATTAACATTTTGTGTTTTATTGATCGTTTCCTGGTACTTGCTTGACAGAACATCTCGTAATTTTTAGAAGATTCCATATTATATAGGCGGAAAGGTTCGGCTGTTTTTTGGCCGTAACATGACTTTTAGGCCGAAACCGAAACCGAAACAGAAACTTCTGTTGGACACTATTTTTTGAACACCGTAATGAGTTGAAGGCATAATAAATCAAAGGCTTCGGAGGCATGATACCACCAAGGTAGGAACAGAACGACCTTCCTGTTCCTACCACCAATCCTGGCGATATTATTTTTTAAACTGTCAAGGTCACTAACATTATCATTAAGTTTAGAAACTGGATATTTACCATGTTTACTTTTTGATTTGAGTTCCCGATATTTCGGCGCTGTTGAAAACACCATGATCACGGATAAATATCCCGTTACTAAACTTAATGATAATTCTGGCGATTCTCCCATGACACCGCTCGTCCAGTCGGGCGGAGGCGGCAAAAATATAAATGGTGGTGCGCCGCGCAGAGAGGCGGTGATCGCCGCTCGTCCACGCAGTCAGGCGGGTGTCGTCAGTCGTGTGTGAGGCATCAATGGATCCAATTCGGTTACGCGAAGCGAGATTCGCTTCACCTGCCGACGCGCGGACGAGCGATGTCTTGTGATAACCGCCTAATCATAATCCATATTAAAACTGACAAAATATGAGTCACATTCACTCACAAGGGTTCCGTGCCTTGGACGGAACCGGAAAAAAAAAGTATTTTTAACGTTAGATTCTTAAATCCTATTTCGGAATCGCATTACTAAGATTGGGTATTTTCGCTCATTTAAAAAATAGGGCACTGGTAGTTAGGAATATTTATTTTTATTTTTCCTGTTGTAGTTTTCAAAACGATAGCTTTACTGGTAAGTTGTATTTACAGAAGCAGCTGTGACAGACATACCATAAGATGAAGTCGAACTATAAGGGTTCCGTTTTACCACCTGCATTTTGGAACGGAACTCTAAAAAGAAGATAATATGAGACACATCTCAATAATATTTTCATGCAGATACATTCAAATCTATCATAATCATGCATAAATTAGTACTTTTAGTAGGAGGAAAATTTTATTTTTACCTATGTTATCACTGTCCACGTTTTATGTATTAACACGGATTATGAAATAGATAAAACAATATTTCAGTATAAAATACGCACCTATCTTCAATCTGGGCTCATTAGGTTCTTAGGTATCTTATACTTGGATCATGCGTATCATCATCCTCTTAGCTCTTTTGGGCTCTGCCCTTGGTGAGTTGGTTTTTTACAAGCTTTTTATTTAACTTGCAATATTTGTATGTTTGTTTCTTTCTTACGAGCTTTTACTTAACTTACAATGTTTGTATGTTTGTTTAGGTCAAGTATTGCAACTGAATTTTAAAACAGTCATCCCAAAGTCTCAAACTTATTAAGGTCAAATTTTGCATATATCTTTAGTTTAGATGACAATGTATGGTTAGATGAGTGAAGTAATTCTAAATCCAATATGGCGAACTACCAAAGATGGGGGTCTAGTTATTTTTTATGTACCCCCATAATATGTGTATCAATTAAAAGGACTTGCTGAGAAGAATACGAAAAAAATTACGTTAACCCATATTTCAGAGCGTGTTTTTAAAAATGTTTTTTATTATTCAATCATTTCATTGAAAAGAAACATGATTTGAGCAACTAAAATGTAACACAAAACTGTTTATTTTAAAGCTGTGCCCAGGAGCGGCAGCAGTGTCAACCGCATCGTTGGGGGCTCCGCTACTAGTATTGAGACGTACCCGTACATGTCCAACATGCAACGCATCTATGATGGGGTCTGGTGGCACCACGCATGTGGAGGATCTCTGCTCACCTCCACCGCGGTGCTCTCCGCCGCACACTGCTTCTAGTAAGTCAAGTTTTAATAAAATTACAAGTAACATCTAGCAAAGCGGTCGATAATTTTTTTACTGTTTACAGTGACGACCATGATTTGGATTATCGTGTAGTACTCGGCAGCTCGTATTCACACAGCGGTGGCTCCATTCACTATATCAGACAGATTATCATGCACCCGGAGTACGATCACGCCGGCTACAACAATGACGTGGCAATGGTCCGCCTCATCAACCCGGCTGTGTTCTCCAGTAGAGTCCAGGTCGCTAGAATTCCTGGATCCAACTATATTATTGCTGATGGCGCCAACGTCACGTACGTAGGATGGGGCAGACTCTCGGTACGTACCAATTCTGTATTTAAAATAATACTGTGACCCTACTGCGGATTCATTGAAAATACCACAGATAATGTAACGCTAACGAAAAAATAAAAAGATATTTATTGTTTTCAGCCAGATGAGCCGGAATCTTCGGATGTGCTCATGCACGTTGACGTCAATATCATCAACCAAGAGCTGTGTGCTGAGCGTTATGCTTACCTGAAGGCGACCGACCATTTTTACAAGGACATACCTGACGTCACTAGTGGCATGATGTGCGCTGGTGTCTTGGGCCAGGGTGGAAAGGACTCTTGCACAGGAGACTCTGGCGGTCCCCTCGCACACTTCGGAGATATCGTCGTCGGAGTAACTTCCTGGAGCTACGATTGCGGCGATCCCTACTATCCTAGTGTCACTGCTCGTGTTTCTCATTTTAGCAACTGGATTGTTGCAAACGCAAACTAAAGACATTGTACCATTTCTGAAATAATTATTGAATAAAAACTTTTTTTACGCAATGAATGTGTATGTAATTGTATTTTTACATTCTTCTGTAGCTTCCACAATAACTTCACATGGTAATTATCATTAGTTTGCCCCTATGGTTTTGGAGCAGGACCAGCATTGAGCCAAGCATTTCTTTCATCAATATAATCCCCCAACTTATAATAATTATGCTTGCCTACATCGTGTGCGTTTTATACAAGATTTAAATTTCGTCTCATTCAGTTGAAGAATGTGGGGAGGTATTTTATTATAACATTTTAAACAGTACCCCATGAAAGATGAGTCTACTTTAGCTAGCCTGAAACCGGACTGTACTAGTTGGTCCCTGTTTCTAGTATTATAGTGGTGTCTGTCACCTCTGGTAATGGTTTGGTATCTAAGGACAACAGGAAACATGCCATTATAGATAATTAAATAATTCGGCATAATAAACATGATAAAGATATTAGTATAAAATACAAAAGTTTCCTTCATCTAGCCGGTACTCAGGTATCTTGAACTTGAACTATGCGTGTCATCATCCTTTTGGTCCTTCTGGGGTCCGCCCTGGTAAAAAAAAATCAGTTTACTATTGAGACTTGTTCTATAAACTTTTTTACTAATAGATGTAATATTTCAAATTGATAAACTTAATTGTTAATACTGCTTTACATTAAACGACCGTGCCCTATGGTCGGTGATCATTGTAATCACAACGGACGCATGTTTGCTGTTGCATGGGAGATGTGCATCGGAATTGTGACCTCCCTTACCTACAGAACTGCTAGTCACTGTCCAGAACCCCTACATGTCCAACGTGCAGGTTTCCACATCAGGCCTCTGGTGGGGCCAGTTATGTGGAGGTTCTCTGAAAACATCCACCGCGGTGCTCTACGCTGCACACTGCTTCTAGCAAGTATGACAACACCCAATAATCTATTTTGTGCTTACATACATACCCATAAACAAAAACCCCAAAGTTGATACCTAGAGCAGGAAACAACGTTTGCACTTTATCTCAAGGGAACTCCATACCGCATAAAAATCCAGTCTTTACAATTAAGGACACACCGCAACTTTTTACCATTTACTTAAATTACACATTACCAAGTATCCCGGTGTACACCAGTTTCATCTGCGTAAGAAAAGACTTGTGCGTTTGCAATATGAATATTACAGAGCACATTCACATGAATAAGGAACAATGTAGGTCCCAATACGCTTCCTTGAGAGACGCCGTATGACGTGTTTGCATCTTCACTAGTGTACCCACTTTAACCCTCTGTTTCCTGTTTCTGAGATAATCCTTGAAGAGGCTAAGAGGCGGTCCACGAATTCCGATACATTCCAGCTTTCTTACAAGGAGTGGGACAGAGACAGTGTCAAAGGCTTTTTTTTAGATCTAAGAATACAGTTATACATTTTATACCTTTCTCAAGCTTTTCGGTTATATGAGTACTTAGTGCAGTTACTGCATCTTCAGTAAAAATCCTTCGACGAAAGCCAAATTGTGACTGAGATAGTACGTTGAAATTTTTTAGGTATGTTATATTCATAAGTTTTTCTATTATTTTTGATATTGAAGGTAATATAAATATGGGCCTGAAGTTGGAGACATCGTGTCTGTCCACACCCTTGCACACTGTCTAGCTTCAAGGAGGTCGGGAATATGCCTTCACCAAATCAAAGATTAGCAAGATGTGTAATTATGGGAACAACCTACTTTCTTATATATTTTAGAAATGCAGTAGAAACATTATCCCAACCAGACACACTGTCAGATATAAGACTCATTAGGATATGATTTATTTCAACATCGTCGTCAGTATCTAACATTACGAAGGAGTTGGGTTGAGTTCGTTGTAAACAGTTTGGATGATTTTGATCATAGAGAGATCATCACCAATGTTCGCGAAATATTCATTAATACAGGGAAAGTTTTTAACCACTGCGTAAATTTTTTTTGGTGGCTCAGTGTTAGTAATAGAACACATTTCCATTTTTAGTTTATAACTTTTTTTTTCTCATTTTTCCATCTTGTCCCATTTTGAAATAAGCATAACATGGACATAATTTAATTGTAATACTGAATGAAAACGCGCTGGCTGCTGACGTACGAGACGGCCCCACATCAAACGCCGCCACCACCGCCGCCGGCGCTGCATACCCCGCCCCCTTACTCCGCACCCCCGCGGGCGGCGGCGTGCGGGCCCGCAGTACGTCACTTGCGGAAGCGGGGTCCGGACGTCCGCTCGAATTCACCCCTGCGCGCGTGTTTGCCGCGTACTCGCGTAGTCACGATGTCAAACTTCACTAATCGTGAATATTACGAAATGGTGCGAGTGTATTTACATAGCCAGGAAAATCTACGAGCAGCACGTAGAATGTATGCGAGGGAGAGCGTACCTCGTATGCGAGCCCAGGGGATCCGTAATCCCACGGTCCCTAATGAAAGGACAATTCTTGCAGCAAACCAAAGGCTGCTTCAATTTAAATTGTATCATGTCATTGTGTAAGTATCATACCTAAATGTTTTAATTTGAATGTAAAAATTATTACTTATTAAGTATGATTTATTTTCTGCATTTTGATGGTCCTAAGCCCATGAAAGTATGAAGGAAAAATTGGAATTACGTTTACAAATAACTTTATTCACAGCCTAAACTTAAAAAAGTAGCGCGAAACTGCGGTCAGTAACCGCACTGCGTAGGTACTTACGTCGGCGCCGTCGCATCGAGCGAGCGCACCTACAAAACTCACTGATCTCAGCTTGCCGGTCGGGCGACCGGTCGACGCGTGAGTCGACCGGGCGCCCGACTGGCAAGCGACCATAAAATAAGTTTCTAAGTAAATAAGTCTCGTAAGCGATAACTTTGTTTTTTACTATTAACACATATCAAAATAAAAAATACGTGTCTATTAAAATATATTCAAGTTTATCATGTCAAAATTTGCGCACTGGTTAAAAACTTTTCCTGTATAATTAACTGATTCTAGAGGAGTTGATTTTATATTAAGTAAGATTGTATTGCAATTGTTAGGTTTATTTGTGAAAGTTAAGTTTTAATGTTCTTCCAAAGTAATTTATTGTTAGCAACTGATTTTGTAATCAATTCTCTTTCATATTTTCTTTTTAATTTTTTGATAGGGTTATTACAGTGATTTCTATGTCTAATATATGTTATTTTTAATATGTCGTTGTATGAATCTCTTTTATTATCTTTGTGAAGCTTATTACGATTTTTAATATAACGTAAATTTAATTCCTGGGGTTATCCATGGTTTTATAATGCGCTTACTGTTGTGGATTTTAGTATTAATAGTATTTTTATTGATGGACTTCGTCAGTTTTTTACTTGTAGGTTTAGTTTGAGTTTCAGGATCTTTACAAACAAGTAAATCGTCAGATACTTAGAGAAACAAATACATAAGAGAGATTCTGTACAAATGTAGGAAATATTCTCTGGCGTCGTCGCTCGCAGATTTCCCCGATGTGATAAAAAAAAGTCTCTGTTTCTTTGGACATGAAGATAACAAAAACTATGGATTTCATAAAAATAATGGCGATACACTACAGTGAAATGATGATTTAGCACAATTCTAAGAAGACTACGTAAAAGGTCCACGTCAGAAACTACCGGGGGAGATGCTGCTTGGTGGCTATTAGGAAATGAGCTGATGATCTTCAAAAACCTGAACAGATCTTCATAAATTATAGCTAAGAACCATCTCGATCAGGTAAAAGTTCAGCTTTTAAGCAGAAAATTTCACATCATAATCGATCCATTCGTTTGGGAGCTAGGATGTCACAGGCAGGCACACTTATACACCGCTCTTTTTTGTCGGGGGTTAAAAATGTTTAGATAGTAGATCTATTCCGAACAAGCTCCTTCGCAAATAGGCTTCTTTTTTGGATTACAACAAATTCTATTTTAATTTCCAAGAACCATGACTTAGGTCTGAGCATTGTCAACAAATGTTTATGTAGGTATGAACAGATAAGTTATCGACAGTTTATTGTGCAAAAGTAACACATTACTCATTAAAAACTTCGATAAAAACAGATAGGTGAAAATAACTAAATAGGTACCTATTTACGATTTGGGGATTCCTAAATACAATAGTGATTATCATCGAATTATAGGCATACTTGACAAAGATATATCTTTTATCAGATATAATACATAAAATACGAAGCTATCGTCCAGATAGCTCAGTACTTTTGGTGTCTTGAACTTAAACTATGCGTGTTATCATCCTCTTAGCCCTTTTGGGAGGTGCCTTTGGTAAGACATATTCAGTTTAGTTTTAAGTTTTTACTATGAAAGTTACAATTTATTTATTTTTAAAGTAGTACGTTACTAAAGAATATCTCAGGAACTACTAGTCGGATTTGAAAAGTTCTTTTAACATTTGATAGCCTAATTTCACTGTGGCTGTTTAATTAAATATCACCTCTTTATAGCGGTCCCTAAAAATGCGAGCCGCATCGTCGGTGGCTCCACTACCACCATCGAGACCTATCCGTACATGTCCAACATGCAGTGGTCGTCGTCGCCCATCGGCTTCTGGTCTCAAGCCTGCGGAGGATCTCTGATCACCTCCACGGCGGTGCTCTCTGCTGCACATTGCTTCTAGTAAGTAAAGAAAAACCCAAGATAATATTCAAAAATGTGTCAGACGCAATAATGAAGGCTTCTGGAAGCAAAATGTATCGACCGGTCCATACTGCGGAGAACCTAATAACTTGGAGAGGTGTCGTGTGTAGTTGCGAACCTCAGCAGTTAGGGAACGAGGAAGAAGTAAAAACGAAATATAACCTCGCTGATCTCGACTTTAAACATATTGATTTTAATACTCAATATTGTATAAATTATTTGTTAATTGCAGTGGCGACCGACAATGGCAATGGCGTGTAGTTCTCGGCACCTCGCTAGCACAAAGTGGCGGCCGGGTGCACACTATCAGCATTATTGTCATGCACCCGCAGTACATTCACTCTATCATGAACAACGACGTCGCCGTCGTCCGCCTCAGCACCCCGGCCGTGTTCTCCAGCACCGTGCAGACTGCTAGCATTGCTAGTGCCAATTACAATGTTCCTGACGGAGCTACAGTCACGCACATTGGATGGGGCGCAATCTGGGTACTTTTTTTTCGTTTCCATAAACTTTTCAGTGTATCGAAGCCAGTTGACCATATTTTAATATTTATTGTTATTTTCAGTACGGTGGCCCCGGTTCCGAGCAGCTCAGGCACGTTAACGTCAACGTCATCAACCAACAGCTGTGTGCCCAGCGTTACGCTTACCTGAAGAGTCAGCCCGGTAACCAGAACATGCCAGACATCAATGAAGGCATGATGTGCTCTGGTATCTTGAACCAGGGTGGGAAGGACGCTTGCCAGGGAGACTCTGGTGGTCCCCTCGCTCAAAAAGGAAATATCGTTATTGGTGTAACCTCCTGGGGCTTCCAATGCGCAGATTCTTTCTACCCTGGAGTCAGTGCTCGTGTTTCTCAATATAGCAACTGGATTGTCGCAAATGTAAGATAAAGACAAAAATATTTTTTTATCTTTAAATTAAAAATCTCATAAAATGTAAGATTTTCGTGGTTTTTAATAATTTTATCGATTTTAGGAACTTAATAGTATAATAAAATTAGATATAAAAGTAGATAGGTAATCTTTGTACGAACAAAGTGCAAAATAACGAATATTTGTTTCAAAGCACGTGCACGTCAGAAACAATAGGAACTATGTTTTTGTGCGACATTGTATCATTTAAACATCATTAAAATAAAGATAAAGATGAAGTTTTAATTTGCTAGGACTTGTTTTCAAAAGTGCTAAAACAATTACAAGGTCGATTATACTTATCTCATTAGATTTTAAATTTATTACATTTCTTTTATGAATGGTAGGCTAAGGTTTATTCCACCTTTTTTTGCGATAGATACCTACGCAGATACATTTGGTTTTTTTGTGTACTACATAATAATTAAATATATTTTTACCGGAAACACTGCAGTTTTATTTTATTTGCTAGAAGTTAAAGCTAACAGAATGGTGTTGCTATCAGTTTCAGTCTAACAGATTTTGTGATTTACGCCTAAGGTAGGAAAACCCACATTTAGACAGCTGTTATGTTTAAGTCCCGTATGCCATCAACCGGCACAAATCCAAATTCCGGGATAAGTACGGGAAAAATCCTAATGAAAAAACCCAATAACATTTTGCCTAACTTAGGACTCGAACCCAGGGTCTCATGCCCTGCAGTGGCCCTGCGTGGCAGGTATGATGAAAGTATACCCAGTCATATTTAGAGATATGGCAACGTTAAATTTTGTAAGGGAGCTCAATATTTTATAGCGATAACGTTGATTGTCCTAGGGAGAAAATTATTCAGTTTGATGAAAGAGACACATCTATAGATATAATAGGTTTGTATGTGTAGTCACATATAACATAACAATACATTGCAATATAAAAATGCAACATACAAAGGCTGCACTACTAGCTTAGGAACTTAAACTTAACTGGTTCAATGTGAGTAGATTATTAGGTACATCTCTGCCTAATCCTTCGAGGATTACAAGGCGTGGTGTTATGTTATAATCAAGTAAGGATCCCTCCGCCTAGAGAATGGGTGAGTATGTAGGAATCCTACCCATTAAAACCCAACGGTTCACTACCGTCGTAAGTAGGAGAGGCACACAAATAAAATAAAACAAAATAAGTAGTAATTTACAAATTGCGCTAAAGATATAACAATTAATTCGCACAAAAAGGGGGAAAATATCTTTTTCTGCTTATTCTGGTACCTCTCCAATAACTGAAGATTGGCCATCAACTACGAATATTAATTCTCCTTGTCTTCTGAATATTTCTCCGACTAACACTGCGTTTCCCGCCTTCTTTGCCCATCATTATCAGTTGCAACAAGTCATACCTCAAAATCAAACGATTTAAGAAAGATTGTTCCCAATCTGATTAATAGACAGCTTGCAGAGATTAAATCTAACCAACACAGAAACAATTTTATACTTTGTTTCGAAGCTTAGATTTGTGTAAAATGGGGTTTTCTTAACGAACAACGTATGATTATCTTTCTCTAGTCATATAAGAATAGCAGCAGAATCAGTGGCCCAGTGGTGGTGGACATATGCTTTGTATTGTATGTATGCTTTTTATTGTAATGTAAATAAATAAATGTAAATTTCCTACCTGATTACTTTCTTTTTTTCACAAGATCACCCACTAGCTTTATGCAATTCTAGCGTCCGACTGAACACGTAGTGAAGGAGGCTTATATCCCGATTACTATTAACACGTTTTAATTAATAAATATATTGAATCTTCTGAAAAAAATTACTCACTGCAAAAATATGCAAATTTAAGGTCACATTTCCAGGATGGGTCAGGACAGATGGGCCAGAACCGTCACAAAGTGAGTGCCTGAAGACGGTCGTCGTCACCGAGGCAGGCCCAAGAAACGCTGGCGTGACGATTTGGACTCGTTCCCGACTGATTGGCCAGAGGAAGCAAAACACCGGGATAGCTGGAAAGAAATGGGGGAGGCCTTCACCCAGCAGTGAGACAGAATAAGCTGATAAAAAAATAATAAAAAAGCCATTTTATTGCGATACTTGTTATTCCTGGCCCTGCAGTCTCGACATTAGATAACGACAAAAATCGGTCGCTAAGTCGTAACGTTGTCAAATTCCTTTAATAGATTTTCTTCTTTATTTCGAAATAATAAGGTTGAAAATCTATTATAGAAATTTGAGTTATATTTGTCGAGACTGCAGGCGGGCCTGGACGTTATAGTTATTTGCGGTGAAGGAAAAATCACGTAAGAAAAAACACGATCGCGGTTTTTCCCTATTTCCTGGCAACTATATTAGACAGCTAGATGAGCTAGACCTAGTAGCTATACTCCTATGGAAGACCACGCGCGATTATGAAGGGATAACTTTCGTGCACTTATATCGCAATCGCTAAAAAAAATCTGCTATTTCCCACAAAAGTGCCAAATTCCTATGTGGGGAGGCTCAGAATGATTTAGGCGATTAACACACTGCCACGCACCACGCAGCGTAGCGCGTGAATGCGTGTTTTAACGTTGCTTGTAAGTATCTCTGATTGTATAGAAAACACGCACAGTCCAACACACCGAAAATGCATCCACGCGCGTTCATTCAGTTAATAAAAGGCGCGTTGACACGCAACATGCAGCGTGATGCGTGGCAGTGTGATAATCGCCTTACTAATACGTGGTAACCGTTTTCGCGTCGGTGTCCCTTCCACCCTGTGAATACTATTATAAATGCCAAAGTTTGTGAGAATGGATGGATGTTTGTTGCTCTTTCACGCAAAAAGTACTGAACTGATTTGGTTGAAATTTTGCACACAGATAATTAATAACCTGAATTAACATGAACAATCATCCCGGTAGTACGATCCCGTGGTACAGTTACCGAACTTCACGCGGGCGAAGCCGCGGGCATACCTAAGCTAGTAATTATATAAACTTTTGTACAAGAGTTGGTTTATTGGTTTCGGTCTTTAAAATTAATAGGAATTTTAGTTTTTGTGGGGTTTAATTAACCTTTGGTATCTCCACAAATTTGAAATGCGAAACTAACCCTATTTCTGTCTCTCTATTAACTTTTCGCTGACTGACCTGGGACTGCTTGATTTATTCCGGGCTTGGGTTGATTTCCAGACTCCACGCGAGAAAGCCACGAACAAGAGTTCTGTAGGTAAGTATTTATTATTCCGAATTTCAAATTATGACAATTTTCAGTTCAACGAAACCGATCGAAAGTTAATGTCTCGTAACGTCTAAATTCCTCCACAGGAAGCGGATGTGTTGAGAGTTGTGGGTTCGGTGCTAGCCGCAGCCGGTGGAGGTCGCTTGTTTCATAATGAATCGTACAAAGCTTCGGTTTTTCGCATAAAAACCCAATAAGATTTACCAACGCCACGACTAGAAGAATTCCCACCTGATTAGATTAATTTTATCAAAGGTGCTTTTCATGTTTCGTTATTAATTATATTCAAGTAAATAAAGTGTTATTTCACGACTTTCTTTCTATTTAATTAATTATAATAGTGGTATACAGACAACTACCTAATCGTCATTCATCAGCACAGCTTAATTCATATCAAGAAAATGTCGACTTGTTGCTGCAGGAAATCTTAAATCCGAATAACAAATCCGAAGCAGCTCAGGAACTACTTTGAATGCCAAATTAAAGTTAATTACTGTAATTTTATTAATTACTGTGTGATTACTGTAGGAAATCTGTGCAAAAACATGCAGAACAAAGAAATGCAGCACTCAGCAGATTCATATAGGTTTGTTGTTGTTGTGAATGTAATGGCATCTATTGGCACCTCGAATTGTCGAGGTGCACCGATAGCCTATGAGATTTTGGACACCATTGGTAAGATCCGAGATAAAAGAATTGTTCTTCAACGGGTACCATCCCATATTGGCTTGTATGGAAATGAGGAAGTAGATCGTTTAGCAAAAGAGGCTATCACGGACGGAATATCTATTGAATGTGTTCCCTTATTTAGTGACCTCTTGTATCGAGTTCGTGACCAATGTTTAAAATTATGGAAAGAATACTTTGATGAGAGGTCGCTAAGTAAGGGAATTTGGTAGGTATAGAACTATTCAACACAGCCTTTCCCACCTTCCTTGGTTTATGGGTGTAGATATGCAACGAGGAGACATTGTTACTGCTTTCAGACTACGTTCGGGACATGTCCCGTTGAATAGCTTTGCCTTTTTAATGCTGCCCCCTTATCCAGGACAGCCAAAAAATTATACAAAATTGTAAACTTAGGTATTAAGCGTAGACAGACATAGAATGCCCCTATGGCATAGTCATACTGACCAAACTTATAGAGGAATAAACAAATAAAGAAAAAAAAATGGCATCTATTGAAAGGAATCTAATCTATTAATCTGAGAAACTTTGCTCAGGAAAATCTACTGCACCAATAGGCATTCTGTGTCCTTTGGCCATGTTGGAGTTCTTAGATGGTAAAAAGATCAACGGCTTTGTAAAGTTTGAAACCCAATAATGATTTTTATTAACATAATAAAGGTACAACTTACCGTGTGTTTTAATACACGCAAAGCAAAGCCGTGAGTCCAGCTAGTCTGTTAATATAGTTTAATTGGATTATAATTAGAAATATCGGAAAAACTGATATGATAACATGGGGTTTTCTTAACAAATTGAGATTATCTTCGTACACATTTTGATAAGAGATATTGGTATAAAATGCGAATCTATCTTCCATCTAGCATAGTCTGCACAGAACTTGAGTACCTTAAACTTGAACCATGCGCGCCTTCATCCTCTTAGCACTTCTGGGCTCCGCTCTTGGTAAGTTACATGTAATAGGTACCTACCTAACTACCATTTCATTTTTTTGTTCTTGTAAGCTTGCTTTCGGTTCTTTGGCTGAAAGTCTTCAAGACTTCCATTTCGTTTTTGCTCGGTGAGAAAACAAAAAGCGATTGGAAGAGGCTCCGAAAGCTGAAGCGATGACAGCCAAAATATTGATTTTTAAAACGCTTGAAAAACTAGAAACGTACACTTCTAACATCTAATTCTGAAATCGCGATGCCAATTTCTCACACTAAGTATTATGAAGAAAAGCCTATACACATACAAAACCTGCTAATTCTTTGTATAATTTTAGCGGTCCCTAGGAGCCCGAACCGCATTATCGGTGGCTCCGCCACCAACGTCGAGACGTACCCCTACATGTCCAACATGCAGGGATCCTATTGGGGCGGCATCTGGTGGAATCAGGAATGTGGCGGATCTCTGATCACCTCCACTGCTGTGCTCACCGCTGCACACTGCTTCTAGTAAGTAAACAACACCAAAACAGTATAGATCGGTACCTACCTATTGTTTTACCCACTAACAATTTTAATACAAATTAAACAAAGAACACAGTAGATACCGGCCTTATGATTTCCATTGATTAAACCTAATCCTGTTGTTTGCAGTGGAGACCGGGTTCCGTATTGGCGTGTAGTACTCGGCAGCTCGCTTGCTCACAGCGGCGGCACCGTCCACACTATCAGCCGGATTATCATGCACCCGCAGTACATTCACTCCATCTTCAACAATGACGTCGCAATCGTTCGCCTCAATAACCCGGCAGTGTTCTCCGAGAGAATCCAACTCGCTAGAATTCCTGGTTCCAACTATAATCTTGCTGATGGCGCATCTGTCACACACATTGGATGGGGTCATACTCAGGTACTAATTCAACTTTATATCTGCTCTGTGTTTCCTTTTAACTTCAGATTATTTAGTTAGTACAGTAGTGATAGTAATTGACTCTGTAACAAGGAACTGTGTACAAGTTGAAGGAGCTGTTTCTCTAGTTTACCCGTATCCCACTCTGCGCCCACAACTGTTTGACACTATGTATGTCACTTAGTACGTCCAAAAATAATAGTACACAGTGTACATTCAAAAATATTCAAATACTCCGGATTACACCATTAGTATAAATGACCAGATTGAAATTGATTGACGACCATCGACCAAAAAAATTTTTGTTACTTTCAGCACCAGGGCCAATCTTCTGAGCAGCTCTTGCACGTTCACGTCAACGTCATCAACCAACAGCTGTGTGCTCAGCGTTACGCTTACCTGAAGACTCAGCCCGGTTTCCAGAACTGGCCTGACATAAACGATGGCATGGTGTGCGCCGGTATCTTGGACCAGGGTGGGAAGGACGCTTGCCAGGGAGACTCTGGTGGTCCCCTCGCTCACTTCAGGGATATCATCGTCGGTGTAACCTCTTGGGGCTTCCAATGCGCTCATTCATTCTACCCTGGAGTCAGTGCTCGAGTTTCTCATTATAGCAACTGGATTGTTGCCAACTCAAACAGCTAAAGTCATAAGTGTTGGGTGTCTTAATAATTTTATAGTTTTAGGTACCTATTTTCTAAATAACACTTATATTAATTGTAATATTAGGTTTAAAACTTTTTGTGTACATAATAAATATTTTATAATTATTTATTAGTATTTTTAATGTTGTTTTGCGGCGACTCCTTCTATAGTTTTCATGTGAGCGTCCCACTCACACATTCGCGAGCGGAAACAGTCAGGCCTAGGTCCTAGGCTCTAGGGCATTACCTAGGAGTAGGCATAACCTCTAGGCACAATTCTAGAATAAGTGTTAGAAACATATATGCGTGGACCCACCTGCCGCAGTTACATTTAATGTCAACACGACGATGAAGAAGTCGAAGTTTGATGTGCACGTAGTTTATACACTTATATGTTGTTATACTACTTTGTTTTTTTTTTCATCGATCTTGATGGAAAAAAAAAAACAAGAAAAAGATATAAATGAAAGCGGAGATTGATAATAGTAAATCACACCAAAAACATTTTCATGTAAAAACCAAGACGAGACCATATGGCTCGAAATGTCAAAAAGTTATCAGATCTCATGTAGAGCCTAGCTTCTAACTCGACAAATCCTACTTCACAAACTCTACACCTTAGTCAAAATATGCGGCTTGGCTGTTTCGTTACTGCAACATTTTACATGAAAATGGTTTTTGGTGGGATATCACTTCTTTTTGTAAGTTGCTCTAATTTAAAGGGTGGGGGGTGATTTACAAAAAAAATCTGAAATACGTATTTTATTATTTCTAACAAGAAACTCTCTTTTCTTCTTTCGCAAAATTTGCGGAAGTCTCATACAAACTTCCATCCCCTAGTTTAAAAAAAAAGAAAAAGGGGGTGAAAGTTCCACGTTTTAGAATTTTTTTGTTGTTTGTGTACTAATACTAGCTAACGTACCAAATTTCAGATTTCTAGGACTTCAGGAAGTACCCTAAGAATTTTGATGTTCATCAGTGAGTGAGTGAGTCAGTGACGAAATTGGGTTTTAATAGATATCAAATAAAATAGTAATAAAATCAAAAGTATAAGAGCCATACAATTGAAACTTTAAATGTTTAATAAGTCCACTATTAACGTCATATCCCGAGAATTTTGTTTTTTCTGGTATAATCCAAACCCAAGTTATGAGGGTTCATAAAACGACGAAGTGCTTTGAGAAAAGGTAGGTAGCTTGGCTCGTCTTGCCGGTGGCGGGGGCACTGCCGTGCCCCAGTACTCTGCTGGAAAGAATTTTGACAGCAATGTGGTGCAAATGCGACCTAAATTTAAATTCATTCAATTGTTTTAGAACCAGTTAAACGCAATGAACTAACAGTTTCAAAGCACTGTTGAGGAAAGAAATACATGTAGTTTTATTCCACCTTACCGTGGTGTTAACCTAATTTTCACAACTAGGAATGGAGAGCATCTTTCAGGAAAACAACGCAACAAACCCAAACCGGCTTTAACCAACTGGAGGTCCCGGGCACTTTTGAAAATGGGGCCGCATGCAGAATGAATTTTTTTGCACGGGTAGTTTAGGTTTTCTTGTGACAGTTCATACAAAAGTATAAGTACCTAACTATTGACATGGGCTGAAAAGCTAACAAATTGTAAGAATGTAGCATATGCAAATGCGAGCTCAAAAATTTCAGTATCCCGCCTGGGATAAGCTAAGTTTCGTGTGACAGCTATGACACTTACAGGAACTGTGGCCCCTTTGGATCGTGGAGCCCTGAGCACTTGCCCAGACTGAAGACTGACAAACTTTTGAATAAATATCCACTTCTACACTAAATTGTGTAGATAAGTAAATATTTAAAACTACATCGTAAGCGTCGTGGAGTTTCCTGACCAAATTATAATCTTTATCTTTGTATGGCATTTATGGCCAAACAATACGTGGTAAAGATAATATAAGATTGGAGTATAAAACGAAGCAATCGCTAATTTGGCACAGTAGGTTTTCGGATTTATTGAACTCGAACCATGCGGATCATCATCCTCTTAACACTTTTGGGCTCTGCCCTTGGTAAGTGCAAATATTAATTCACAAATTAGAAATATATTTGAACTAAGCAGGACAGTCTTTTTCTTCTTCTATCTTTATGAAATTTGCTGATTTACGTGTTTTGTGTGTAATGCTTTTTGCAGCTGTGCCCAAAAATATACACCGCATCGTTGGTGGTTCCGCTACCACCATCGAGACCTACCCGTACATGTCCAACATGCAGTACCTGTGGAGCCTCTCGTGGTACCAGTCTTGTGGAGGGTCTCTGCTCACTCCAACCTCCGTGCTCTCAGCTGCACACTGTTTCTAGTAAGTAAAGCAACATACAACATAATGATAAACACCTGCGTTTTCAAGAGTAGATAGATACAATCATGATCATAAGGTTAAAATTTATTGATGTTTTCAGCGGGGACCGAGCCTCCGAATGGCGTGTCGTTCTGGGCAGCTCGTTATCACACAGCGGTGGATCTGTCCACGCTGTCAAACAGCTGATCCTGCACCCGCAATACGATAACTCCATCCTTAACAACGACGTTGCAATAGTCCGTCTTAACAACGCGGCCGTGTACTCCAAGAGAGTCCAGCCCGCAACTATCGCCGGAGCCAACTACTACCTCGCTGACGGCAGCAGTGTCACTCATATTGGATGGGGCACACTCTCGGTAAATATCAATAAAGAATAGTCCAGTAAAATCCTGATTACTTTAATAATCAGCTGCATCTCCATAAAAATCGTTTAAGGCCACTATATGTATTTATTTATAGCCTTATAATTCTCGATACGAGACTTTTTTGAAGCCCTATTTGCAACCATGAACGCTAGTTCTGAGTTTTGCAATCTATTTATTTCAGTCCAACGGACCCTCCTCCGCGCAGCTGATGCATGTTGACGTCAACATCATTAACCAGCAACTGTGTGCTGAGCGGTACGCTTATCTGAAGACTCAGCCCGGTTACCAATACTGGCCTGACATAACAAGTGACATGCTGTGCGCTGGTATCTTGGATGTCGGCGGCAAAGACGCCTGCCAAGGAGACTCTGGTGGTCCCCTCGCTTACTCCGGCGACATCATAGTTGGAATCACCTCTTGGGGCTACGAATGCGCCGATTCTTTCTATCCAGGTGTTAATGCTCGCGTGTCTCAATTTTCCAGCTGGATCGTCGCCAACGCCTAATTCGATGATAAATGATGTTTAATATGGTAATATTAAACATCATTTATCATCGAATTAGGCGTTCTATATATGTAGGTATCTATGTTATTTTTAGATAGTATTATAAACTTTAAAATAAACTAATGTTAAAGGTTATATAGGTAATTGTTGTAAACAAATATTTACTTAACTTTAAGATTTGGATTATTCGATTGTGATTGATGTTTACGAAACACTAAGGAGTGTTTGATCGGAGAACAAAACAGTACGTTTGTACGATTCCTTACGAGAAATAAACGGTTAGTGCTTAGAGTAAATAAAACGATGCAGTTTTTTTTTTACGTACCTACATCCTCATTATGTCGATGACCCTGCAATGCAATATTTCACGGCAGGGCAAAGGCCTCTCCCATAACTTCCCACTGTTTCGGTTTAGGTAGCTAGGCAAAGGGACTACCGGTGCAGGGCTAATACAGACGATAGCTTTTCTGTTTTGCTCAACATGTCCGTGTCCCGCCATTTACTCTAATGCAAGTTTCGTGTTTGTACTTTGGCAACACTAACTAAAGTGATATTCGCGCGGGTTATTTTAAAAGGTCAAACGATTGTCAGTGTCACTGTCATAATATGTCAGACAGATAATGTCATCCATGACAACTGACATCTACGACACCAGTAAAAACAAAAAAATTAAATTGGCCATCGGTTTGTTCAACTGTTTATTTTAGTTTGGAGCTCATTGAATAAACTAATAAGTTTAATTGGCATCAGTTATCATAAAATAATAAATATTTTGAATTCATAATACATACATTTTGTATTCTTACTTAGAATGGAAGACTTATCTTAGCTCTTTTCCATTTATGTTTATGTAAAGAAAAATCACTGATTTTACCTTAAAAAATAAGTAAGCAACATTGAAACAAGTAAGTATACATTTAGTATATAAATAAAATATTTTTATACTAAATGAAATTGTTTTATCATGCAGCCTCGCACAAGACTTCCTTAACAACCAATAAGTTAACTAAGTTTCTTTGTAATGTTATTGTGTGTTTCAGAATGAACCATACAGATCCTCAGATGCCCAATGGCCCAACACATCTTTATTTACTCCAAATGGATTCCAGCATTAATTTAAGTTCAAACGAACAAGTACTTCCTCTCCACTTGTTGGATAATGTAAGCTAACATATTTTTCTATAATTTGATAATTTGTATTGACAAATAAGCATATAGGTACATAGCTTATTAGCAAACATTTAATTAAATACTACATGATTTCTTTTAGAGCCTAGAGTTTGGTCGCAAGCAGTACTTATTGCCGATTCCCTTAAAACAAAAAGAAGGGCAGGATCACCTACAAGTTCTTATTGGTAATTATATATCAAAATTTCTCTTTTTATTCGGTGTTTACATTTATTTTGTATTGGTAGGTACTTTATGATTTATAGACTGACAAAAATTGAAAAATTGTGCTTTTTTATAAGTACCTACTAATACTTATACTATTACTTTCATATGCATTCAGTACAAAGCTGTTATTTTAATATTACAAACAGACACTTAAATTTTATTTATTTGTATAAATAAGTAATGCCAGTTACAAAAGTCACTGAAGCCCTTTTGCACCACAAGTTACTTAACATATTAAACAATACAAACATATTTTAAAACATTATCTTTCAAATTTTTGATAGAAATAATGATGTTCAAAATTTGCTTAGCATTAAATTCAAAAATTTGGTTGCACCATGAATACATTTAGTTATTCCTGGTGCAACTAGGTCTAATTCTTTCAAATGATGAATTGAGTTACTACTCATCTTCAAGCATGTTTCAGTATTTGTAGATACTTTTGCCTGTTGTGCACAAGTTATTGCACCCTCCAGGACTTAAATGAGGCAAAAAAACAACAGTCCAAGTCGCAATGCTCTGGTCGGGCAAAATTTGGGTCATAGATTAGAAGTAAGATCTTGTTCACAGATTCAAGTCAAGGTCCAGCCAAAATTATGGGCTTGATAGTAGATAAAAAGAAACAAGACATACAAAATGTATTGCCAGAATTAAATGTTCAACTACAAACCTCTTCAATGGACTGTAGTAACACTGAACAACTACCAATCAAGGGGAACATACAAGACTTGCATCAACCTCAAATGATGCAGAATGAAAACATAGAAGACAGTACTAGACTATGTGATGCTGGTGCACAGGTGGTTAGAAATTATGGTAAGAGATGATGATTATGTATATAGTTCCTCCTAGTGCTTCCACTTTATAGCTCTATGCACTTCCTTCATAATTATAGCTCCAGTCCTTGAGTCCTTTGACCAATATTGTGACTCCGGCACTAAATTGGCTGACTGAGTCGTCTTGGGCATTTGTCAGAGTGCTTTATGGCATCATGTCATCCATAAACTCCATCAGTTGTCTGACTTGTGTTTAATTTATTTTTTGTTGTTATAGCAGCAACCGAAATACACATTCTGAGAAAATTTCAACTGTCTACCTATTACGGATCATGAGATACAGCTGTTGACAGACAGACGAACGGACGGACAGCTTAGGCTTAGTAATAGGGATGCGTTTGTTACCCTTCGGGTTCGGTACCCTAAGAAAGGAGGAGAATAATAATGTCAATGCATAATTTACAGTTCCAATACCAGACCGTATTGTTCCACCGCGCGCCCTTGCTGTTTTGCCGACAGTACTTCAAATACAACGACGTCACATCGTTGCAACACGACGCACCTTGCCAGAGAGAGCGCGCTTTGGTCCCGTAGAAGGTAAGCAATAGACAGTAGAAAAAGACAAAACACCATCACACATATCCCGTAAGGGATGAGCTGGTAATGTTGAAAGTATTTGTCTACTTACTATCTCATCTACAAATTGTTTCAGGGATAAAACGTAAAATATCACAGTCAGAAGCAGTTGAACTAGTCCTGAATGCAACTTCAAATAAAATACCATTATTCCTCTTGAAAGATATGGACGAAGTTATAACACACATTGATACTTCCGATAAAGGTATTTGTTAAAATAAGCAAAACTTATTGTTAACCTGATTTTAAAAACTGAAATAAAATTAAAATTTTACAACATGTATCGAAATCGACAAATAAAAGTATGAAATCAATATTTTCAGACAAATCCAACTGGTTCAGTTTACTGCATCTAGGCGATCAAAACTCTGCAAATGTCTGGATTTATGAAGAAAATCAAGAATTATATGCCATCACTACGGATATTGTTCCATCCAGAAAGCCTTTAATGCTTGGTTACAGTAAAAAATATGCTGATGCCTACGGACTAATTGGACCTACAAAGGACTTGGAAAAAGGTGACTGATAATTTAATAGATAAAACCGATGGAAAAAGAAAGAGTAAGCCACTTGTGCACTATAAAAAGGGGTCATGAAGGGTGTAAAACTACCCTTAACGGAGCCGAAAGGCACTTGTTCTCCACGTGACTGCAATATTTTTTTTGTACTGAACCATACCTAGGAACCTTCTAGTTACGGCGATATTAGAGATCAAAGTTGTGAATTTTTGACAAGTTTTTTTTATAGGTACTAGTTTTTAAGGTAATAACTTTAATTATCTCCATGACCCGTTTACTATTCAAAGCATCCATCAGCACAACGTTTTGAGTGTGCTACATTGAGTTGTACCGTAAAACGTGATTTTTCACCCCCAAAAAAAAAGTCGTTTCCCAGAATTAAATTTTGCGTAGGGTTACTTAGTTTAATGTACATAATGTTTGGTTGACGGCTTAGTGAAGGGTCCGTTTACACCTTATATGTATATCCTACGTCGATAACTAGTGTCCGCAAAAATTTAGCATCAGGACCGAAATTCCGTAAAAACAACGAAAAGTATTCAGTAGAGCCAATGTTGTAGCTTTATTTAAGTCTAACACATGCTGTGCAACTGCCACAATCACAATATCTTTCCTATATTCACAGAATCTGAAGTACAGAAGTCATGGTGGTGCCACGAATGTCATCAAACAATGCGATCTGCTAAACATCTCGAAACTCATAAATATTTTTGTCATAAGGTAAAGCAGTGCAACACCCGGAATTTATCATATTTCTATCTCAGATTTATTCATAACTTGAGGAAAGGGTATAAAAAATAGGAGTCGCCAAAAATTAAGAAAGCATGAGATCCAGCAGTGGATTAAAGACTAATAATGATGATTAAAGAGATTTATGTCAATGCCGACATTTCAACTGCAACTAAAAAAAACTGGCCAAATGCGTGTCGAAACACGCACAGTAGGTATCATAGTTACGGAACGAGATACGGAACCGAAAAAATGAATAAATCGAAATCTATAATGATGATGATGGTTGGCGTTTGTATTTAAAGCTTACAGTTTTTTTTCTATTTAAAATTGTTTTCGTTATAGGAAGACGATACAACCCCTAAGCGACGGTATCGATGTCGGCATTGCAAGAGGACGTTTACCAAAATATTTGCGTGAGTCTGTTATACTAATTTTTTAATTGGTTACCTATTTAATAAGTTGCGTTGTTTTATTGTTATTTTTTATCATTCCAGGTTAAGGCGACATACGGCTCATCATTGCCCTGTAAAATTGGAAAAAAAGTAAGTTAGTGCACAGTAACATTTTATTCTGTAGTGTAGGTGTACACTATAGTACTACTGTACTTACTGTACAGTACTACCTGTCCTCTGATTGTACCTACTTATACTTTCTAGTGAACTAATTTTTAGCTGTAAGGACTTCCAACAGTGTTAAATCGTATAATTCCCAAAATTACAGAAAAGTTTGAAATTTTTAAAAACATATTCCTTTTTTTCAGCAACATAGAAACCAGTAACAAAAGCTTTTTGGAAGTGGAAGTGCCCCCATTGAAAGTGAATGTATCGATGTGCTCAGAAGACAATAAACTACCCTCAGACGAAAGTTTTCAAAACTACACAAACGGATTAGACTTCTCCACAAATCTCTTTGATACGGACCGCATATCCAGTCTTGATATTTCCGGAAACTCCAGATGTGAAAATGATTTTAATCCCTACGCCATTGGATATAAAGATGAAAATGTGTTGACAAGCGATTTAGATTTTCCAATTAATCCTGAAAACCCTTCTAAAGAGGTCTGTGAGCATTTAGTGTCAATTGTAAATACAATGCGAAAACGTTTTTTTTTTAATATCAAATAAAAAAAAACATTTTCTAAGAGAATTAATGCATGATCACCTCACATACAATAAAATAGGACAAATTCATCAGGAAATAAATTATTATGGCATCTGTTAATTAGCTCATATAAATGAAAATAAAAAATGTTTCAGAAACAACCTAAACAAGTCGAAGAACTTCCTGTTCCATGTCCGCATTGCAATCAAATTGTGGCCAAAGGAAAGGGTCGTCAACACGTTAGGTAAGAAAGCAAACTGGCTTATTAATTGTAATAATAATATAATCGATCTGGTCTTTAAAATGTAAGTACCTACATGTTTCATAAATAATGTAAATGTTTGCATGCCGAATGGTAAAATATGGCTGAGCTTTTATAAAGGGTGTAAATAGACCCTTAACGAAGCCGAAAGGTACTTGTTCTCCTCGCTATTGGGATCATTTTTTTGTTCTAGACCATACCTGGGAACCTTTTAGTTATGGAGTTATTGGGTTCAAAGTTCCAACTTTTTCACATTTTTTTTTTTTATATAAATTTTTAATGTTATAACTTTACTCTAAATACCTCCATGACCCGTTTACTATTCAATGCAACCATAAGCACAATGTTTTGAATGCGTTTCATTGAGTTTTACCGTAAAAGGTTATTTTTCACCCAAAAAAAAAAGTCGTTTCTCAGCAATTTTTGTGTAGGGTTACTTAGTTTGATGTACAGAATGCTTGGTTAACGGCTTCGTGAAGGGTCTGTTTATACCCTGTATTTCATAATAACTATTGTGTATTACGCATATTTGCCAAATTCTATTCTATTGATACAAAAAAAATATTACTCAAAAAACTTCCGGCTCTGCCTGAGCTCCTCCAAGCATCACTATGACGACCTATCCTACGCATCCCGATTCAGCAAATATCCGCGTCCTTCACGAAGACTAGCCTCTGATTTTCATCGCACTCACATTGCGTTTTCCGTACGCGGTCGTCAGTAAAGTTCCGGTCTTATCGCCCACTGACACTTTTTAGCCGTTCATGGTTGATATTACAATATCAATTTTTTGCACCTATGGAAGTGTGAAGGAAAGGAGTAGGAAATGGAAATAAACTTGTTTTTGTCCTCTTTATCTTATCTATAAGCAGATGAAAATGTTTAAAAGCAGAGTTCTCACGAGCCAATCAAAATGTTATCAATTTTTTTGCAGTCATAAATTTTGATTGTGAATTCATGGCCAGGCAATGAGAGAGCGGTGGTTTATCCCGTTTATCGATAACAGAAGCCTGTAGGCAGAGATTAAGAATACCAACACACTCATTTCGCTTGTTATGTTAAAGTCCCGTGTAGTATGTGGCGAGCGTATTGCTACTAACCTATTGTAAATCCATACTTGGCACATCTTGGGCCGCTCAATGCTCGCTTATCACAATTGATACAGTCAATTCATTTTTATGTGTTCACAGTAAATGTCCTGGCCGTCAATTTAAATGTGAATGTGACAAGGTTTTCACCAACATGAAACAGCTGACGAAACACATTTGGGCTCATCATTCAAATGAAAGCCAAAGCCCGTTGCCGGAAGTAAGTTGAAAGAAAGAAAAATTACAAAACATAAACATTATTATTCTAAAGTCATTTGAGTTCATTTTTCTTTGGTTTTGTTAGCAGGACAATGATGATGATAACAATAAGTCTGATGACCCTGCTGTAACCACGAGTACACCCTCCACTGCCCCAGCTACTGTCCCTGCTCCGTACAAATGTGAACAATGTCAACATTCTTTTAAGGTTTGTAAGAAAATGGTGACTGTAATGTCTGTGACCCTATTATATAGTCGTCGGGATATCTGTTTGCCACAGGACTGTACATTTTTATACCGCATTAAGTAGGCAGTTAAAAATCAGTTGTGTCCTACATTTTGACCCTGAACGTATCGGTTTAGTATTTTTATATAACAGCTGCTGAACTGTGTTTAGCAAATAGTAATATTAACGATAGAACAGACTTATTGATGATTATTTTTCCACGTCAGCGTCGAGGTATGCTGGTGAACCATTTATGGCGGGTTCACAACACGGTGTCCGCGGGAGTGCCACTGGAGCGACGCGTGCGCCACTTTCCGTGCGGCTCGTGTCCCAAGATATATAGGACTGCAGCCAAGCGCGACCGGCATGTGCAGAGGCATCATCCAGGTAAAGTGCGCTATAGGATTCACTAAGCTCCGGACTAAGGACTTTAAACAAAAAAAGATCAACATTTTTCAAATTATTCTAGCATTTTGTAACGTCAAAATGACATAAGAAGGTTAGGTACACAAAACGCCCATCCCTCGCCACTCCCTAGTATTTTAACAGATGACGGAAACTATTATGTTTTGCTTGGAATGTTTTTCCGTGATGCTTGGAATTTCTTTCAACTTCTGTAGCACAATAAGACCAGCAATAACCCCAGCTAACTTCATAGATACATCATCTATAGAGCCCTATTTAAACACAAAATGTGGGTGTGCCGTACACCTCGGTCTGTGTCATTTGAGGGAATACAAGGTGATGTTATGTTATGATTGTGATCCTTTCATTCGTTGTGTGCAGGCGCAGCCAAAGTCCGTGGTCAAACATTGGAGGGAGGCACGCGCGTGTGCGAGCCGGCCATGTGTCCCGCCTGCCCGCGCCAGTACGCCACGCGAGCCAAGCTGCTGCAGCACCAAAGGGCACATCACCCCTTCTTGGTAAAACAATCAGTAGTACCGTTATGTTAAGAACTTGTCAAGATGATATTTTCATGATACTGTTGTGAGAGACGGGTTAGCAGATATAGCACGACATAATCAAGCCATATAATCAAATTAGGTTTAGAGTCAGCAATTTTTGAACGTCAAAAACTACATGACAGATCACCAAAACGCCCGCCCTTCACCACTTCTTATTATTTTAGCTAGAAGAAGGAATGTAGTAAACTTCCCAATTCTTTTTCTTCTTCTCGGATGACTAAAACTTCTTCCCAATAATAGCATAAGTTACCAATACCCCTGGTATAAGTCGTTGGTGAGTTAAAACATCGCGAGAAAACGAATAAACGCTCAAGTATTTATTTATTTCTAGATCACACAACCAACAACCAAAAAAACTCCGAAAAAAAGCAGTACCTAGGTAAGTTAGTATAACGTAAAATGTATATAATTATCTTTTTCTAATCTAATTTAAGGTAAATAAATCCCTTGTAATGTAGTAGTCAAAATGTGATAAACAAGTATTTTTAAATAAATTATTGAATCTCTCTGTGCGTTTTTATTTTATGTAACACTACTGTTATGACATCGTTATTAACGTGCCACACGGATTCTTGATACTCATTCATTTTTTTTTCAATTAAAGTCAAAGCAATCAGAAACGGTTTCTCAATTAATTCGATTCTAATATTTCTATTTTTTGTTGCCTGATTACCTGTCTTTGGACGTTTCATAATATGATAATATATTTTTATCTCATAGGTAGGTATATTTTTTACCACCCATTAGTTAGACGATATACGACGACCTACCTAGCCCTAGTAGGTAGGTACCACCCAGTATGATGGCCGTCGTAAATTGAGATTTATCATATCACATTCAAATTCGGTTTGTTTATTCTTTGTTCAATCAACCTGATAAAGCTTGACATGGGTTCAGAACATCTCACACAGTTATCTCTTTCCCTTGCTAATATTTCGTATCAAGAGTGAAAGAGAAGAACTGATCATTGTCGTCACATATAAAAGGTTTCATTATGTACGAAAAAGAAACTTGTTTTGTTTGTTTTCATTCGGCAACAGGCAGTGCGCAATGGTTCCGTCATTTTACAGTTACCAATTAATAGTCGTCCATTGGGGCCTTAATTTATTTACATCTGACATCCTGCGCTCTGCGGTAGTTATTGATTTTATGTAGAACTGTAGAACAAAACAATGTTGACAGTTCACAGTACCTAACCGAGTGTAGTCCTAACAAGGATCTTAGTCAAGTTCCTCCGCCCGTTGAAGTGATGACATGTGTGAACTGTGTTAAAATGGATTATGACGTAGAAGAAGGGACGATCCCAAGAGATTTTATTGAATACGACTTCGCCGAAGATGCGCTGGACTTTGAGGTTAGTTTTCACGCTACTTTCATAACATTCACCCTAATTATCAATTTTTACATACCTAACTAAGATGTCCTTACTGTAGATATTGTGTAAGGTTTTGATATGGTGCCTTACAAAAAAGTTGAGACTGCCAGAAATAATAGGAAATAGAGGGTTACTGTATGAATATCATTCCCGTTTTGTTGAAGTTAATTATTGCTTAATAGCCAATCTACCTTTCCTAATTGACGTCACCAGCAGTTATCGGTAGGTAGCCAACTAATGTAATTAGGCAGTCTCTAACCAAAAATTGTCACAAGTTAATTTTCAACATTACTTCGCAATAAGCAGCACAACACAATCACTCCAATTGTATCGGAAGCCGTCCATAACTAAGAATTAGCGTAACATACCGACCTCAATCTAAACGAAAAATCAACCGACCTAATGATCATTAGTCCTTCAACAACTGATACTTAATCGTCCGTTAAACCCACAACGCTCTGCATAACAAACATCATTACATTTTAACATAACCATAGCAACAAAGTGTGAAGTGTCATAGAATCACAACCCACTTCCTTCACTCTTCGAGTCGAGATGATTCATGATCATGTTTGTCTATGGTGTTAGAGCGAAAGGCAGAACATTGCCGTGTCTTTCAGCCATATCATTGAGTGAGTATAGAGTTATATACACTGAGTACCTGATATAACTAACAAAACAACAAACAAAATTACTACCTATAGCTTCACTACTCACTAGCATCATGACGAGTTTTGCGGCAGGTAGTTGGCTAGGCGCGCTCGGCTAATCGTAGCACCGCGATTGAGCACAGCTGGAGCGCATATTTTCGGAGGATGCGGTGGTCGCGCGAAATCGGTAGAATTTGTAATCTCACTGATTAGTGCAGTGTCGTGCTGTATAGTCGTCTAGTGAGTGTTGTGGAATAAATGATCGTCGATCATGGTGTGTTTCGGCGATAGATGTGGCTGCGGCGCGTTTTGCCGCCGTTTGTTTTGTCGCGCTCGACCACCGGAGGCAGAGGAAAATGAAGAATACCTACCGGTTACTTTGGTAATTTTGTAATAAATATTTAAATTAAAGCTTAGAGTTTATGCTTAGTGTTTATTTAAGTGAATGTTACGTATGTGTTTAACGCTTTTATATAAATAAATAAAAATAAACTCGCGCACTTTTAACTGCTTGGCACTGAATTGAAGGCTGTTTAGTTCTCACCAGAACTTGAATTACAATAATAATTGCCGTAAAAATCCTTGCTAACAAACCAAACGTGAAGTGTTTCTTACTTTACCTTGAGTGACGCATTGTAACATGACTCACTAAGTTTGTGTAAATACTTTCTGCCATTAGTGAGTGAACTTTAAATACAGCCCATATTTTTGTTGACAGTCTCTATCACCAGTCGTTACCGACGCGGCATGAGCTTAACATAGCATAACTTAAGTTAGTAAATTACAACACATGGTTCGCAGCTTTGCACTTACCTAGAGGAAATTCTGATCTTCAATACTGATTTGAATGTCTAATGAATGAGTCACTTAAGTTTGAGTTGTCTATAAGATAGTTTAGGTACTACCTACTTACATGTTAATACTTAATCCTACCGAGCGCTACCGATTCCATGAAAATAATGTTATCTTTGAGGAAAATACAATGCAATATTCGTTCACTGATGCAATCTAATACTTTTGTAGGTAGGTACCAACTGTAACGGTACGGTACGGCTTTTGTTCTTATCGTCAATTTATTAATGCACCCATCGGCTGAACTCCCATATCTAATCTATAATTATCTATCTATACAATAAAATAAAATTGAAGTGTCTGTTTATAATTTAAAAAAATGAAAGTATATACGTATATGTATATATACGGTAATAACCTATATCAAACATGCATGTTTTGAAATTTTTGTTTCTCTGTCTGTCTGTCGGTTTGTTTGTTCGGGCTAATCTCCGTAACGGCTGGACTGATTTTGACGAGAATTTTACTGACAGATAGCTGATGAAAAAGTATTACGGTTCCATGCAAAAAAATGAAAACCCTTGAAATTCTTAACAAAATCCGATTCAAATAAGGAAGTTATATTTTTATAATAATTTTACGCAGACGAAGGTCGCGGGTAACAGCTAGTTATAATATATAAATATACCATATTCAAAAACCTTAAAGAGATATATCACATTAACTCGATAGTAAGATACAAATCTATAAGGTAGGTCCTACTAGGTCACCTGTCTCTGCCTTCTGCCACACAGTCATTTTTACCCGACGTCGTAACTAGACCGATGTTCATTTTTTGTTTTTTAACTCTTTTTTTTTAATAACCTACTAGGTCACCTGTCTCTCGTCTTCTGCCACACAGTCATTTTTACGTCGACCTCGTAACTACACCGATGTGCAATTTAGTATTTTTTTATGTACTTTTTTTTTGCTGTTCAAGTTTTCAGTTAGGTTTCTTAGTTTCTTTAATTACTTTTGATCTACCATCCAATAACTCAGTGTCCTACCATAATTATGTAACGTGCTCTTACAATGTTGCATTTCCTATACATAAAGTACGGTATAAGTTTAGATAAATTAAGGAAATATCACTAAAGGTCTCTGCACACAGCCGGCGTGGCGTGGCGGGGCGCGGCGTGGCGGGGCGGCGACGCTGCGCTGGCGCGGCGGCAACGGTCACACTGCGGGCGCGATCACGTCCCGTCCCGCCGCGCCCATTCACGCCGAGTTCATTTTTTAAGAACAGTGTTTTTATACTGCCTATGGCCCAAATCGTACAAACATACGTTAGCACGAACACATTCGACAAATTTTTCGACATCCATTTTTGTAAAACGATACAAAATCACATTCACGCTCCGTACCGTCCGACGCGACGTGCTCACGCCCCGCCGGCAGTGTGACTACTACATACGTAAACCAAACAACACAAAGCGTTGGCGTCCTGAGGGCGCTGCACTCGCGTCCCGCCGCGCCCGTTCCCGCCGCTTCTGACTTGTATTCCCGCTCGGCGCGGCGGCGGCGTGGCGCGACGGTTAGCGTCGCGTCGAGCGGGACGGCTCTGTATGGCGTCGTCCGTAATATCTAGTACATTACAACTGCTCAGTGTCGCGTCGCCGTCCCGTCCCGCCGCGCCGCGCCCGCTGTATGCAGAGACCTTTAAGGTCTCTGCACACAGCCGGCGTGGCGTGGCGGGGCGCGGCGTGGCGTGGCGGCGACGCTGCGCTGGCGCGGCGGCATCGGTCACACTGCGGGCGCGATCACGTTATATTATTATTCCCGCCGCTTCTGACTTGTATTCCCGCTCGGCGCGGCGGCGGCATGGCGCGACGGTTACCGTCGCGTCGAGCGGGACGGCTCTGTGTGGCGTCGTCCGTAATATCTAGTACATTACAACTGCTCAGTGTCGCGTCGCCGTCCCGTCCCGCCGCGCCGCGCCCGCTGTGTGCAGAGACCTTTACGTAGGTGCCTAATTATGAATCCAAATCAATCATAACTTCATGTAAAGCAGTTATTCCCAACCTTTTTGTACCAGGGAGCACTTCGATGACTTTATTGTTAGCAGGGACCATAAGGTCCTAGATAAACATGGCACTGGCAGAATTATATCTATGGGGGGTATCTTCATTTAACACAATGCAAAAATGCCTTGAATAGTCGATATTTTTTTTCGTCAAATAAAACTGAAAAGCTCAAAGAATAGTAAGCAGAGCGAAGCGAGCTCGAAAATTGTAGCTCCCGATCTCGAGTAAAATTGGTTTTCTTTGTACATTATATCAGAAATTGGAATAATTCTGACATTTTTTTCAGAAAAGCTTTCGAATTATAATAGTGAAGGTTACAAGAGCCATCGAAGTGAGCTCGAAAACTTAAGCAATCATTCATACAGCAATAGGAACAAGTTAGTCGATTTTAGCAGATATGTTTATGAATAATCTTGCAACTTGCAAGAGCGAGCGAAGCCAGCTCGAAAGTTTTAGCACCCCGCTTTAGATAGGTTTTCATTAATAAGGTTGAACTTGCATCTTCTGTGCACGTAAAAAAATACGAATATGAAATCCTAACCTTCCGCGGACCTTATATTAACCTGTTTCAGACCACCGTTGGTTCGCGGAACATAGCTTGAAAACCAGTGATTTAAAGAGTAAGAAGGCAAAACTGTTTCACGGTCTCAATAATCTCACCAATAATAAATATATAATTACCTACTTAATATAAATCTATAATAAATATTAAGTAAATATTATGTGATATTATTCTTCTTCCTGCCCTTATCCCATGTTACTTGGGGTCGGCGCAACACGTTTTTTTCTTCCATTCTCCTCTGTCAACCGTCACGCTATCATTTACTCCTTTATCTTTCATATCATTCCTCACACAATCCATCCATCGTTTCTTTGGTCTTCTCCCTCTCCATCCATCAACGTTTATATTCATCACTCTTTTAGTCACATGCGATTCGTCCCTCCTCATCATATGTCCAATGTCCTTACCAAGACAGTCGATTCCCTTTCAACTTTTCTGTAACTGGCGCAACTTTTAAACTTCCTCTAATATACTCGTTCCTTACCTTATCCATTTTTGTCACACCACACATCCACCTCAACATTCTCATCTCCGCTACATGCAATATTTTTTCATCCATCTTCTTCCCAGCCCAGCATTCCGATCCATACAGTACGACAGGTCTAATCACGGAATGTGATATTATTAATCATCATAAAATAGTAATTAAATTACATAATGTTTATTTACCTAGTTAACACCGGCAGATGTTGTTATTAGCCGTCAGCGAGTGCGGCTGTCCTAGCAATGTTGTGAAAATAATTTTATTCTCATTCTGACCAAGCGAACCTCACGGCATTTTATTTTCAGTGCGAAGGTTATCGCGTGAAGCTGAGCTCACTGCAATTTTTAAATAATGCGGGGATTATCATTCATTACGTAACGACATTAATATCCGCCTAAATAGTGACATTGGAATCTAATTATGAAGACAGTTCGAAAAGTTATTGCAAAGATTTTATACGAAACCGCGAAAGGTTTTCTCAAGCTATATAATATATAAGCTATACTTAGGTAAATTTAAGCTTTTCATTGACTAATATCGTGGTAAATGATCGGAAGTCCGGAATGTGTCCGAATGGTCGGATGCCCGCTGCATCATGTCTTGGTTTATAACATTTAGGCACCATTTATGTGTGTACCATTTGTGTATGCGCCATTTGTGTGTTATTAGGGCACACGAAACCCATTTTCGATCCCATAGTAAAATCCGTCACGGATTTTACTAGGGGACCGAACCCGGAAAATTTCTTACTTCCTTACATCCTGTATGACTTCATTCCACAAAGTGTTTCTCGGTATCGCATTCTGAATGACTGTTTGGCAAAGGCCTCCCCCAATTCCTATTTCTAATGACTGATATGAAAAAAGTAAATAAACAAGTTGGTTATTTGCAAAAAAACTATGACACAACTATAAAAAAATCATATCCTAAGTGCTTTCGTTTATGTTTGATTCTTATCTTAGTACCTATCAAACGATAAACAAAATCGATAACTGAAATAATTCCATTTACCGAGAACTGTCTGTAAATTCATGGACAGAGCTTGAGCCTCGTAGGAATTAGGTAACTGAAATGTCACTAAACGAGTATTTCTTTTTGGAAAGCGTTTGGTGACAGGTTTCAAAGCTTCAAAGACATTTCATGTACAAAAACTTTAAACGTTATCAATTGAAACACGCACCCTAATATTCCTTTTAATTAGAATGTGTAACTATACAACAGTGGCGAAGGTCCCATACAACTCGATTCCTACCGGCTTCCCTTTGGTAAATGACACAGCCAGTGTCCTATAGACAAATAAAAGATATGCACTCCGGCTTACCTCTTACAAAATTGACCCTTCGCTACTGCTATACAATAAGAACAGAGAGCCTACTGAACAATACCGCTATATGTTCGTGTTCCCACTAAAACTTATTGATTAAACATGAAACAGCTACCAGGCACTGAAATTGTTACACCGCCACAGTCGTACTGGATATAGGTACCAACCTCACTCATAGCTATCAAGTTAGGTGCATGTTGATTGTGTGTAGACACGCGAACTTACTCCGTGGCGTTAATATGTACGCCTGCTCCTAATTACTTACAACAGGCAAGTGCTTACGATAATTTTGCTAAGTAACAGTGATGGTTATTAGCTGTAAAGTACTAAATAGATGTTAACATTAACTTTATGCGCCGTAAAGTCGACCCTAATAGACCATGACCATTTTACTTATTCATGCCGTTGATCGCACCTTATACAAGATGTAAATGGACCCTTCCCGAAGCCGTCAATCAACCATTCTGTAGATCAAACTAAATAACTCGACAGAAAAAAAATGCAGGTATACTTTTTTTTGGGATTAAAAATCAGGGTTCACGGTAGGAGTCAATGTAACGCACTCAAAACATTGTGCTGATGGATGCATTGAATAGTACAGGTGTCATGGAGGCTATTATAATAATAACATTAAAAACTTAAAACAAAAAAACTTTGATAATGTTGGAACGTTGACCTTCAGAAAGTACCCAGATATGGTCCAGAACAAAAAAAAATGGCAATGACGGAGTGAACAAGTGCCTATCGGCTTCATTAAGGGTTTTTACACAGCCATTATAGGGGCAATAATACATGATGAAAAAAAGTAGCCTATACTGTTAATCCAGGTCTAATACCAGTAACTGGGTTGTACAAGAAATCAAATAGGCAGTCTCATGTAAAATACTGTATTTCAGCTGCATCTGATTAAACTGGAAGCCGATCCCATCACAGTCGGGAAAAGGCTAGGCAGATGTTGATGACCCTACTTGCGTTCCGAATCCCATACAAATTCGTTCAGAAGTAACATACTAATATGCAATGTGCAGGTTATGAATTTTTATATGTATGATTCCGGTTAATACACAATTTTGTAGCGTTTACTTATTACATTAGCGAAATCTGCAAAATTTCGTATGCGGTCTCTTAATGTGGACTATACATACGGCTCAGTAGTCAAGATAGCTCTGTAATAAGACAAAAAAACAAATTAGAAAAGACTGCAAAAGAAACATAACTTTCCTTCCTTTTAACTTTGCCGTAGTCGGGTAAAAAAATCACACTGCACGCGAACTAGGGAGTGCCATGTAACTGGCATCCAAAGAGTTCATGAGCGATTGCGGTGTACGCTCATGCTCAGCCGAGACCGCTTCTTCTTGAAGGAGGTCGGATACTTTTGGGACAGATGTCGAAGGTATTTTGTTCCTAGACGTATTAATGATAATCATGATGACAAGTATCTTCAGTTATCTGTCAGTAATTTTACAATTCGTCCAACTTGCACATGGGATTTAAACGACCAACTAGCAGGCAAATTGCCTTCCATCCCTTGCAAGTCGTTAGTTGTTTGTCCATCCAAAGAACAAGGAATTATCACGGTGCTCTTCACACATGGTCGATGTTATAGGTGCACTCGTATTCCTAATAGATGTAGCAGGCACCTATGCATCTACACAGCGACGAAACCTCTGTTTGTGCCTACCTTATGAGGATTGAAGCCTTGTAAATTATTTGAAATAGGTACAAGGCACACAATATTAAATGTTGCATGTAATTATATCCAAGGTGTTCATACATTAGGTAAGTATTAATCAGTGTTAGTATAGGTTTCTGGTTTAGAAATGTGAATGTGTGTTATATGTCCTTACTTATAAGCAATTTTTAATTGGCTGCTTTTACATATGAGCTATACCTACATATAATTCGACACCCTACCGTTTCCCGATTGGGTGCTGCAGCTTAAATTTACTTACCTATTATAAATGCATTCAATGTACATCCAGTC
Organism: Noctua pronuba; assembly: GCA_905220335.1. NCBI lineage: Eukaryota > Metazoa > Arthropoda > Insecta > Lepidoptera > Noctuidae > Noctua > Noctua pronuba. The sequence continues at coordinate 9,468,172 of LR999903.1, read as the reverse complement.
CGTATTTGTAGACTCTATCCTGTACGTACCTACCTAATTTAACACCTAAATCAAGCAGTGTCTTATTAAAAAAACCCTGACACCAATTAAGGCAAAGCCATGCCCAATGACCTCATCGTCGTTATTCAGTAGACGTCTTTGGTGAGCGAATTCGTGCATCGCTTTTTGATAACTTTGACTCACAAAGTAAGCGATTGAGTCATAGAACTAACAAAATAAAGTGTTCAAATAGCTCACTAGCTTTTTTATTGTATTTGAGTAGTTAAGTGCTATAACCATTACTTCCAACTTTGTCATAGCTAAATAAAGAGCTGAGAAATAATTACGATGCCATCGCTTTACATCTTTAAATAACAGCCAGTTATAATCGGGCTTGTTTGCCTTTTAAATCTGACTTGAAATTATGTCTGACCTTCCAATCTTCCAATTCATGGTCAAAGGTTAATTGACATAAACAGCACTTGAACTTAATAGAGGATGGGGTCTTGTTCATTGATAGACACTTCATACAATCCCTTTATTAGGATAGCCGATATAGCCAAACTTTCCCAGATATCTTGGAACAAGTAGGTAACTTGCATGAAAGCTAAAAAAAAAGAATTCAGAATTCTGTCCCTGTAGATCTCGTCTCTTTCTCACAAGGTACAAGAGCAAGGTTTAAGGTACTAGATTAGTAGGTACGAACGTATAGGCTTCGACGCAGTTGTCAAATTCTATGGGTGCGTTAATATCACTTGTCAAACAGGCTTTTACTGGAAAAAAACGAAAGCTTTTTTCTCTAGGAGCTTCCGAGAAAACCGCAATCGTCAAGATCTACGTAACACAATTTCCACTCGTTGATGGTATAAATATCTATAAAACAGGTTGATATAGCCTATAAAAGCTTTTATTGTTTTATTTCAGTCTCAACTGGCGGAGGCGCGAGATGTTAAGTTTACGCATACTCTGACAGAGCCCCTGAGCATCGGATCACTCATCGTATGCACGGGGACGCCCAGCGATGATCTATCTTGGTAACTTAAAACATTCACTATGTAGTAATATTCCGTTCATGGTCTTTAATTTACATAACGAGTTTTGGAATAATGCAGAGAGAGAGGGTGGTACTACTATCTCTGTAAGTAACTCATATCCTGTGTCAGTCTTTATCAGTTTGTAATTACGAAAGTATAATTACACGGTATTTATAAAAAAAAAATGTTTGTCTGTCTGTCTGTTCCGGCTAATCTTCAAAACGGCTGGACCTGGATGTTAGAAGTAGTAATTTAGGCTACTTTTATTGTAGAAAAGAGATTAATTTCACGCGGAGGAACGTCGCGGGGAACAGTTAGTCTATTATAAAATTGGTTGAGCCATATTAAAGGTAGAAGAGAATTAGACTCGATTAGCTGTTGTAACTCGTTAACACATTTCATGGATAATCTGGTCTCGCTGCGGCCTGTACTAAATTAGGTTAATAGCTGCCAAAATTCGACAATAAATGTCAGCGCCCGCAGTATTGTCTCCACATGACCTTTACTTGCAACGTGGTATATTATTTGCGAACGTGCAAATCCATGTCATAACGATGAAAGTACTGATTGTGTAATCAATCACAGTGGAGTTTTTTTAATCGGCTTCATTTGACGACCCGATTTTTTAATATTTTTTGATGCAATAATAAAGTACAAAAAGTGTAAAATGTAAATCTGCTGTGTGACTATTCCAAACCTTAACGTGCACCTGGGAATTGGCTCTGATAAAGCGGACCACATACCAGCCTTTTGCTCAACCAATAAATCAATTAATAGTCGGTCTTAAAAGTTCTGACCTGACCTGTCCATGGCCTGGCGGTCGTTTTGTTAGTTTGGTCAACGACAGCAAACAATCTTTACCAACACTTTATTATCTTATCTGAATAACATATGTACCTTCGATCAAGATTAAAGATCGATTATATGTACTGTATCGAAGACCTATCTGTACTAGGTTTGCAGTGAACATAGGGATGGGAGATCCTGACTCGGGGCGCTACGCCATCGCCGTGCACTTTAACGTTCGTATGCCACAAAATTATGTGGTGCGGAATACGCAACGACACGGCAAATGGGGAACTGAGGAAACTACTGCGTTCAGGTAAGAAATTAAAACCATTCAAAAACTACCTATTAAGCTACCACCAGTAAGTAGGTCTGTGCTATAGGTATATTCATTCATTTATTAAGGATCCAGGATCCATTGGGTTAGTAACAATATTCTTAACCTATGTTAGTACTTAACTAAAAACACAGACAGTGTACAGGTGACTAGAGACCTCACCAACGGGCTGTCATGCCTCCCGACTATGGCGCTCTGAATACTGTTGAGGCAGCCACGGAGTCTGTTTAGCAGCGAGACCGCTTTCTTACGCCGTACAGCATCTAAACAGTCGGTTCGAGCCTCAGCGAACATAGATGACGCGCTACAGAACCGAGGCAGTCGCAACAGCACCCTAAACGCGTTGTTATATTGGATCCGCAGGGCATTGTAGATCTTTTGGGTGCAGCTGAACCACAGGCTCCCCAAGTACACCGACATGCAATATGCTTTAAACAGCGTTACTTTGACTGCGGCTGTACATCGAAAGAACCGGCGTGCCAGCATATTAGCCCGAACCGACAATGCTCTGCGTTCCCTCTCCATATCGGCGTCGTCTTTCAAATCGTCCGTCACCAAGTGGCCTAGATATTTAAAAGAGTACATCCTATGTAGCTCCACACCGTTTAGTAACACAGGAGGGACGGTGGAGGGACACCTGGTCCGGACTTGAAGACCATGTATTTTGACTTGCCTTCGTTGTATACAAGGCCATGAGAAGCAGCATACGACTCGCAGATATCGAGAAGCTTACGGAGCGCACCGATTGAGGGGGCCAGCAGCACCTTGTCGTCTGCATAGCTTCAATTATTGAAGCAACTGCATCAATAAAACAACCGACACGTGTGCTGAACCGCTCGATCAGTGCATTCATGTACCAGTACCGCAGAAGTGAGCCGAGCTTTGGCGGCACCGCGGCATCAGACAGTTTCTATGCTATGACTTAGTGACCCATTTTCCAACTAGCACATCTATAACCTTCGAAAACAAAATTATAATTTCCTTTCAGCAATATCTCTTGTTTCTGAACAATAAATGATAAATGCAGTATAATTACTACAGCATAGCAACCATGAAAGTTTGTTAACTTCACGCCCAAAAATTATCGGCCAATTAGTGTCTAATTAACGTATTTTACAAATTCAGGAGGTAGTCATTGTTGGTCAGTTCTCCAAATTAGCTTTATTATATAGTATTTTATTTCAGGGCATTTCCTTTTAAAACAGATCATCCATTCACGATAGAGATCCTAGTGGATGAGAAGGAGACTTTTTGGGCAGTCGACGGAGTGCCGTATTGCACATATGCTCATAGGAACCCGAATCCATTGAATGCTGAGTGGGTGCAAGTTACAGGCATTAGAGATGCGGCACTGAACATTCAGAAGACTGATACATTTCCCACTTTAGCTCAACTTCCCCAAGAAGTAAGTAGATTTAATAAAAGTTATCCTGTAATCACTTCTTCTGGTCAATTTTGATGAGAAAGAAGTCCATGTTATATCGCAAAAAATTACACATTTCCTGCTGGGCACTTTTGATACCAATTATATAATATCTAAACTCTTTTTATTTTTGGCCATTTTTCTATTTTCTAAAATACTCAGTGTAATATTTATATTTCCAGGTACCCTTCAGAGCTAGTATAGACTCCTCATCAGAAAAAAACGAGCCTAACTGGCAAGCGAACGTCATGGCGTCGTTATCGAACGGCATCCCTCAAGGACACGCGCTTGTTGTCTACGGAAGGTAAGCTCTTAGCGAAAAAATGTACAGTTGAGAACCGACCTAAAACCAAAATAATGGGGCCATGATATCCACCAACTTAAGAATCACTTATCTTTTAACTGCACCCGGGTCTGGACCCGGATGGTCGAATAAAGTCCACTTCTTTCCACGGAGAGGAAATCTAAGTCCCGACTGTGGGAACACTAGGCTGATTATTTTAGTTTCTATAAATACGAACAATCGTGAAAGTCGAATGTCAAACGATATATCATCTAAAAACCACATTAGTCGTCAGCGTCACATATAAAAGCAAATATTTACATGTCTATGAAAAATGTGCGAACATCGATAGCTTCCAGTCAACCTCATCTCAATGCCTGGCTCTTGGCTGACGGCCAATATCACTCGGCTGCTGATATACAGTTTCATTATCATTGTTTGCATTGGAATACATGCCTACATAAACAAAATATTTATTTGGAATATAATACAAAAAGCTCGTTCATATTCGGGTGCCCACATTATAAAATTAATAAACTTTCTATCGAGTTCCTTTACCCGTTTTCCTTCTGCAATAATGGATTTCATGAATGTTTTGCTCACATACATGGTTCGGGACTGGCTGATCAATTATTTACACACTGAAGGTTCATGAAGGCTCTACATCTTCATCGTAATTTAAATTCAGTACCATCATCCCATTTCCAGATTTCGCCCTCTCCTCCACTCATTCAAAATCGACCTGCTGGATGCGCCCCGCGAATGGCCGCTCCCCAACGTACTGGCGCACGTGAACCTGCGCGCCTACTTCGAGGCTCAACGCGAGAGACAGCTGGTCGTGCTGAACACGTGGTTCGGTGGCTGGGGGGCCGAGCGGCGCCAGCGGACGGCGAAGTTTATACCTGGGACTTATGTAAGTAGACATTCAGGTCTCTGTCATCTTGTTAGAAACTCTAATTCCTAAAACTTTCTTGAAGAATTAAATTTATCTACGCGACACAATGAAACGCCGGTCAAGTGATGACATTTGCTGTTGATAATTTATTCAACCAATCACGGCACTAAACGTGATTGGTGAAACCGTGTATACTAAACTTAATTCAAGACGGAGCCGACTCTTTTTAAAAGTCGACGATGCCCCATTTCAGGCTGGCCTTTTTCCCACCGCCCTTTTAGCCACCTCGAACGAATCCAAGTTGTCTTGTGATATTATAAGCATGGTTCGGTGGCTCTTACCACAAAATAAACATACAGGCTCTAACATGTTTAAGTATACGACCCTTGTGACATGCCCTTCACCTACCAAGACCAAACCAAGCGACTCTTGAGTGGCAACTTCGTAGTACTAGCAGAAAACACTATACCTATATTTGAACAGCAATTGAAACTCGCAAATAATTTTATTTATGTCACCTTCCAGACAAACATACGGATAGTTCGTCAGCCGGCAAATTGGTCGATATATGCAGACGATTTACTTATCGGCGAACTGGAATTCCGCGCGTCAGCAGACGGCGTGCGCGCAGTGCGCGTACAAGGCGACCTCTACCCTGAACAGTTGTACTTATGTCCGGCCACAACTTCTCCTATTAGGGAGTGAATCAATTCCGGAAGGACGACTGTTATTCGTAATAAGAGGTTAAAAGTCAAGCCTGTTTTCATAGGAATTGTATGCCTGTGCAAAAGCACATTACGCATTTTAAAGATTTTCCTGCGAGAGAATTTTGCATCAAGAATACATGACTTCAGCTTGGGCAGCTGATTACAAGGCAATGGAACAAAAAAAAATCTCAAAAAATATGTGGCGAATGCAATTATTCGGTGTCAATTTTGATGGCGATTATAAGTTTAATATTTACTGCATTTACTAATATGTATGTGGATTGAGAGACGATTATTAATTTAGATTTTTTTTCTCTTTCGCTTTATAGAGATCTGCCTGAATATGATTGATGTTGACTTTAAGATAGATTTAAACTTGAAATGATATTTTTATTTCTTTAAAAATGACCAAAGTACATTTTACCGTGGTTTAGCCTTACTTAAGTCAGTCTAGTTAATACTCTCGATCTTCACAAAAATAAGACATTCTTGATCTTAATTTTGAAGTCAATTGATTTGTAATTGTTGAATAACCATAAATTATTTTCTTACTAGTATTTAATCGTTATAAAGATACATTTTTACATAATTTGGTGCCTGTCAAAGAATATCTACAGGACAACAATCCACTTAATTTTGCTATAGACTTATATGTTGAGAGTTTATACAAAAATGTTAATTTATTTTACAATATCTATGTTTTATTTTTTCTAGATTTAAAAATAAAGGATATGATATCACAACATAATAATATTAAAGACTAATCACAACAGATATTATCTTTAACTATAAGACAACACTGTAAAGTATTTTTAGTTTGACTATAACAAAAATGTTAGACGGCCAATAGTATTTGGTACGCAGGCACTAATTAATCGGATATAATTGTATAAGTATGTACCCCCTTTGTTCTCAATGCTAGCCTTTTTAATTCCCTTGAAAATTACAAAAATCCAATAAATGTTACAATGTTAAAAAAAGAAACATGTTTGTTTTTCTTTTTATTAGATCTCATAACTCCTCCCCGCTCTCAAAAAAGAACCACGACACCCGAGATCCCAGTAATAATTTCCAACAGGAGATAATAATGTCCTCCTGATCGAAGTTAGCTCACATACGCGGCTAATATCAACGGAAACTAGCAAAGTATGAAGTAGTATAATGGTGCGATTCCACCAGTGTGTTGCACAAATGTTTGTTTCGGTGGACTAGGAAACATACGACTTTCCCAATCAAAGCATTAGTAAGCGGAAAATAACTGAAGTTAGTATTTTGGAATCAGAATAACCAATCGAATTTATTCCTGGTCGTAAAACGTTGAGGCAAAAATTTTGGACATGGGCTCTCGTACTAACATATTCGCTCACAAAATATGTGCTCGAACAAAAGTTACGCACAGCTTTGCCGATGGAAACGGTTCTGCAGCTCAGTGCGCGAACATTTTGTGCTGGTTATCTGTGGCTGTGGTGCTGCACAAAATGTTCGCGCACAATGTTCTTCGGTGGAATCGCACCATTGTAGTGTGCAAGTCAGGGGCGTAGCTACCGCCGTATCTGCCGTATCAATTATACGGGGCCCCCGGGCCACGTGGGCCCCCAACTTAGAAAAACTCAAGTCTTCATCAGCTATAAATGAATTAATAAATCAGTTTGCCGAAAAAAAGGCAAGGAGAGTGAATAAATATATCTTTTAATTTTATGCAATTTTTTTTCTTTTGCGAGAAGTCTTTACCCTTCCTAAGGGTAAAGATATATAAATAATTTTTTATACGGGGCCCCGCCAAGGCATGCTACGCTTCTGGTGCAAGTATACGCATAAACACAGGTCACACTCTCGTAGGCCGATAGGACGACGAAGAGAAGAGGGATCAGTACGCAAGACCAATGGCTTTGTTTTGCGAACTCTACGCTCTAGCTACGACCGTGTCCGTAGCACAATGGTAACAAATCGTTAAATTCCAAGCTGCTATTAAACAATTACTGACGGAAAAAATCAATTCCTCTTACAGACCCCACAATCACCAGTTGATTGTGGGTTCTTTGAAAGTGGAATTGGTTCTTATTAGTTGGACTTCTCATTACATAAAAAATGTTTTTGTCACCATAAAAAGCCGGGCGCCCAGTCCAGTCCACGTGCGGTCGATGGTTTCGCTGCATACCGCTCCGTAGAGTTGTCTCAAGAATGTATTTTGTGCACGCACAATAATTATCGGTGCTTGTTTGCCTAATTCTAGAATAAATAATATTATTATGTTCTCTAATTCTGTGCTGCCCGCAGCTCTGTCCCAATATTATATGAGGCTCTGTGGCTCTGCCGAAATACTAAAATACTTATACCAAAAGGAAGTCTGCCTGTGAGTGTTATGTTGCCGGTCGAGCTACAGCTCAATCAACTGATCTGGTCAGGCGGGAAAAAACAGAACTAAAATAAATGTACCAAGTTAATGTCTGTTTTTTAATCCCTGAGACTAAATTGACAAGTGAAAATGTCAAAACTGACATAAATCCTATTGAAATCTATGTCAGTTTGCCATTTTTACTTGTCAATTTAGTCTCAGGGATTAAAAAACAGACTGTAGACATATTTATTATATTGCATTTTTGCTTGACAAGCAGCGCCACCTTGAACTGCCTGCACACTTGTGGTCAAACTGTACTGTGATTTTTTGTGTCAATCGATGACCATAGACAAGATTTTAATTGCTAAGAGAAAATTAATTTGTACAATTTTGGAGTTTACATCTATCTAATCAAATTTTTCGAAATCATCATCTGCCTAGCCAACTATGTCGGGGTCGGCTTCCAGTCTTACCGAATATTTATCGGAATATTATCCGAACGAATGTTAATATTTTGTTGCACATTTTTAAACGTTACTATATAGGTGGATGTGCTGGCGTCTGTATGTAATACAATTATATAATAGTCTATGATGTAATATCAGTAAAATATCCGAAAGAATTATGTCAAATTGATCAGCTGTTGTTGACATATAAAATTTCATAGAGAAAATGTAAGACATATTGACAGCTGTCTGTTAATCTGTTTTATTGGACTGTCTGTCATTTCAATTAATTTCATTACCGGTTGGAAATTAAAGATTTTTCTGTTATTTTGAATAAAAACATTTACACAATAATAGTTTACATTTATCTACCTATATTTAATAAACCAAGGGATTATTTAAACTTATATTTTCAATATAAACACTCCCAATAAACCGGTTATTAGTCTGTGGTAGCTTCATATGTTTGACCTTCTCAAGGTGACCGATATCGCAAACCGCGTTTGACCAGTCAGGGTTGAAAGGGGCTTGTGGTTACACGGGCTTTACCTGATATTGTCCGAGAATAAATCAAGATGAGCGTCCAAAGCGATTCGGACAAGCGGAAGCAAATCTCTGTGCGAGGTATTGTCGCAGTAGAAAATGTAACTGAGGTGAAGAAAGCGTTCAATCGTCATGTGCATTACACTCTGGTGAAAGACAGAAATGTTGCGACTCCGAGAGACTACTACTTTGCCTTGGCCCACACCGTGAGGGACCACCTTGTCTCGCGCTGGATCAGAACCCAACAGTACTACTATGAAAAGGACCCCAAGGTAAATATACTCTTGAGTAAAAAGTTAACAATATAACTATACTTCTATTGTACTACCCACCTTACTTTCAAAAGTTTTCTTTGAGAAATTATGATCTATTTGCCTCTTATTACATCCCTTATTATTCAAAATGCTTTTAGGAACAATTTTAATTAGAATTACTAATTTCCCAGAATAAAAAAACTCAATTTCTCATGAGAATGTGTTAAGAATTTAGTTTGATAAATTAATGAACTTGGTACTCTGAAAGTTTTTTAAATTAATCATAATTTTATACAAACTTATGGTAATTTCAATAAAATGTTTAAAAACACATTCATCATTTGAGTAGTATTATTATTTTAATTATGATAATATAAAAGCCAGATCAATAGACCATAATATTTTACAATAATATTACAGGTAAATAAGTAGTAACATTTGTGCCAAGCTACAAACATCCCAAATAACAAACAAACATTCCATGCCCTTAATTCTTTAAACATTTTATTAATCTACAATATTTTTTGTGTTAGCGTGTCTACTACCTCTCCCTGGAGTACTACATGGGGAGGTCTCTCCAAAACACCATGATCAACCTGGGCATCCAGGGTACCGTGGATGAAGCGCTGTACCAGCTTGGCTTAGACATTGAGGAGTTGGAGGAGCTGGAAGAGGATGCAGGTCTCGGCAATGGTGGTCTGGGACGTCTGGCTGCTTGCTTCCTTGACTCCATGGCCACTCTCGGACTGGCTGCATATGGTTACGGTAAGTGAATTAAACCAAATAGGTATAGGTATGTGTTTTACAAATTAGTTTGACTTCCAGTTTTAAGAGAAGCATAATATTTTACCAGCACTTTGGACTATGACAAACCAGAATCTTGTTGTTTGTTTTTTGTGAATGACTCATCATTCATCATCATTTTTATAAATTGATGTTAAATTTTTAGCTCATCATTCAAAAATTAAGTAATAGGTACTTTAATTACTTGGTTATCGGAACATTAATTTAACAAAAATGTTGGCATGCAATGTTGATGAAGATACAACAATATAAAAAGAAATTATTTCAAGAAGCTCGTAACTGTGACCCGCAGGACATTGGAAACATACTTGACATTATTTTAGCCAGTGTAAACTAATTTGAAGCAGTTGACAACACCGCCGCTGGCGCGCCGCCAATTATTAATGTTCAAACTAAATTAAATACTGCAAACCATCGCATCGACTTGAAACAAAAAAACATAATCGCATTCGCTACATTATTAATTCTGCTATTGTAGCGTCATTATTGACCTCTAAACTACCTATTAAAGTCACGATAATAATAAAAAAAATACGTTTCCAAAGGAATTTTCTTTATAAGTTAAATCAAAAGTTAACAATTGCATGTTACAAACGAGTTTTAATACCATTTGTTAATGACGAGATTTTGAAATTACATAGGTAAGTCAAGTAGGTAGGTAGGTATCTAGACTTGTTTTCTATTCTGCAAATTACATCACGAATCATTCGTAGGTACCTAATCAACAAAATGTGACGACAGATAAACGCAGTCATGTCATCGATAAATAATTGAGTTTTTGTAGAAAGAAAGAACTTATCTCAACTCAAAATTGCATATTTGATAGAAAGCAATAAAAGTAATAATGATAAAAGCCGCCCCTGAATTAAAGGTCAACGTCCGCGCACTACGGAATGTACATGAGCCCAGACCTATCTATCTACGTTTACATAATAATTCACTAAAATGAAGCGTTTTTTTTTGTTATCTTTCGATAACGTAACACGAAATCACGTTAGTGATCTTCGAATGAAAGGTCACACATGTTTTCAGTATTATCGGATCTGAGTGAGCTGAGCAAAATGATAGAGATCAATAGCTCTCTAATAAGACTTTGCCTAACACATACTAGCACTGCTGACTTTTCTCCGTCCTTGGTGATTAGTTCGATCCACGGGTCGGGCAGTGTTACCGAGTTTTTCCATTGGTTAAAACTCTTTAGTAACCCATAATTTGTACTTGTCTACGGTTAATGGTTATGGGCTTATGTAGCTTAGGTAGGACTAACAAAATAATTTCGGTATGTTTTTTTTGACATTGCGGCTTTACAATCAATAATTTGCCCCCTTACAGGTCTCAGGTACGAGTACGGTATCTTCGCGCAGAAGATTGAGCACGGCGCACAGCAGGAGGAGCCTGACGACTGGTTGCGCTACGGTAACCCCTGGGAGAAGGCGCGCCCTGAGTTCATGCTGCCCATCAACTTCTACGGACGCGTGGTCGACACGCCCGAAGGAAAGAAATGGATCGATACCCAGGTATTAAGACGTTTTGACTGAAGCATGCATGACCTCTGTCGGGACAGGTCAACACAAAGTTACAAATGTTCTGACTTCAAAAGACTATTCCAGGCATGACCCTGCACCCACACATTGCGATGATATAACCATAAATTTTTGTTATTATGTCCGGATTTAAAGAGACCATGCATGACTGCCGTCTGAGTTTGTTTCGGCATTTTTTCGCGGTCTGGTAGAATTTGGTTTCAAAATCTCGAAACGTGGAAGAGTGGCTCAAAGCTCTATTAACCACTCGTATGCCGCCTTTACAGACACAATTAAAAAGTCATTGTGTCTCGTGTAGATCTACGTTCCGGCACACGAAAGGTTAAAAGAAATAATATTTAATTTCTACTAACAAAGCACCCTGGTGATTGTGGCGTCCAAATCCCCATATCCTGGTGTGCATGATTTAATGGTCACGCGGCAAGACTATTAACCACTTTAGTTGTCACTTGTCACCGACAACTAAAGAGAATAAGACTAAGTCGACAATGCCGGCGTTCGAGGGGGGATAGGGCGATGGCCCAAGGCGCCAAATTTGGGGGGGGAGGCCGAGGTCTGGGGCTGACACGGCAAACGATACGTTATACGTTTACATTGGTTCAGCAAAAAATGAACACTTGATAATGATTTCCTTAAGTGGGCGCCACAATATTCTTGCCCGGGGCGTCAGGGGCCCTAACGTCGGTTCTGTCGACTCGTATCATCCAAATATTCAAGTAAACGTTCAACGCGGATTCATATTGTTGCGTTAATTTATACCTTTTTAATTGATGCCGACAGGAAAGAAAAGACATAAGTACTTCCAAGAATATATATGAATATACTCTCGTAGAGATGATACACAAAATACCAGTTTTTTTACTACCTACATGTTACATTTCATACTTTCGTGATACACGAGTGATTTTATCTGCAACGCCAATTAATTGCCGTGAATAGTGTAATCAGAAGCAAAATAAAAAGATGGCTTGTTTATTAAAGAGTCGCAAATCTACAATACACAGTAATTAAATTAACTGGGTTCTTTAATAATTTCATTAAAATACACTTTGAAAAAATCGTTTACTTAATTAGGTATACCTATACAAAAGCCATTTTTTTTCCTGAATCCTGTTGTAGGTAACATTAAATATTATCCTTGTCTAATTATAATAATTTAAGGATGGATATTTTTTTTTATGTCATACGATAAGCATTGCACATCGTAATATAAGAGGACTAGCGGCCCGTCCCGGCTTCGCACGGGTGGACATTTATTTTTTAAACATTTTGGGATATAATATAGCCTATGTTATTCAGGGATAACATAGCATTCTAATGGTGAAAGAATTCTTGAAATCGGCCCAGTAGTTTTTGAGTTTATTTGTTACAAACATAGAAAAATACAAATCTTTTCTCTTTACAATATTAGTGTAAATGTATTATCACAACACATGCCGTTGCGCTTTGCTAACTAAATAGAGAACTCGGCAGTCGGCAGTCAGTACTACTGCATCAGAAACTCTTAGTCGTAAACAATTTGACACCTCCAAAGCTGAAAATTAACGTAGCAGCAAGACTCAAGCAAAGATGGCATGATAGTCAAGTCAAGTGGACCCACACAACTAGTTAACAATGCTCCACAGTCATACTTGCTTCCTGTGCAACAATTTACCATTTACGCCGCCCCCACTGTCCAATTGTAAAAACTATAAATATGTATAGGTAACCATTAAATTATTATTGCATTTCTGACGATATTGTTCCCTTCTTGAACTCTGAGGAGATAATTGTACGATACTTATCTATGATATAGGTCGCCGGAGGAAAGTTCTTGTTATCAATAATATTAGGTATATCAACAACAAAATAATATTTTGTTCTTATGTTGTCAGTTGTATGATGTCTGACGCATGTTCTGTACATGCTGAATAAACGTTTTGTACACGCCTGACCGGGTCGAGTCTGATAATGACGCTCACCTTATTAAAAAAAAAATTACGGATAAGGTATAATAATAATATATTAATAATATTCTGAAATCGCTGGCTAACATTAAACACAAAACTTCGACCAAACAAAATTACGACCATGACTATTAGAAATTCTGAACAGGATATTTATTATGATGCAAATGTTAAACCTACATACATACAAACTAGGGAAATCAAGTAGGTAAACTGTCTATAATCAAAATCATAAACTATTACATTGTAATAAAGAGTTTGATAAGAAAATAATTGTTTGCTATCAGGTCGTGTTCGCGATGCCCTACGACAATCCGATCCCCGGCTACAACAACAATGTCGTCAATACACTGCGTCTCTGGTCTGCTAAGAGTCCCGTCGATTTCAACTTGAAATTCTGTAAGTAGAAGAAACTGCGTCGAACTATGTTTAAAATAAACAAGTAAACATCATGATGTCATTATTAGTTGGCGCCAAAATACACATTAACTAATCAATAAATTATTTTCAGTCAACTCTGGCGACTACATTCAAGCTGTCCTAGATCGTAATGTCGCCGAGAACATTACCAGAGTTCTTTACCCCAATGACAACTTCTTCGAAGGCAAGGAGTTGCGCCTGCGTCAAGAGTACTTCATGTGCGCTGCTACTCTACAAGACATTATCAGGAGATACAAAAACTCCAAATTCGGTAGCCGTGAGGCCGTCAGAACAACTTTCGAAAGTCTTCCTGACAAAGTAGCTATACAACTGAACGACACCCACCCTGCACTTGCCATTCCTGAGCTACTCAGGATTTTGATTGACAATGAGAAACTGCCCTATGAGAAAGCATGGACGCTAGTACAAAAGTGCTGCGCTTACACCAATCACACAGTCTTACCCGAAGCTCTAGAGAGGTGGCCCACCAGTATGTTGGAGAATTGTCTGCCGAGGCACATGCAGTTGATCTACCATATCAACTTCTTGCATTTGAAGGAAGTCGAGAAGCGCTGGCCGGGTGATATGGACCGCATGCGTCGCATGTCACTCATTGAAGAAGAGGGCGATAAGCGAGTGAACATGGCTAACTTGTGCGTCGTTGGCTCTCACGCTGTCAATGGTGTCGCAGCCATTCACTCCGAAATCCTCAAAGCAACGCTCTTCCGTGATTTCTTCGAGATGTGGCCCGAGAAGTTCCAGAACAAGACTAATGGCATCACTCCCCGCCGCTGGCTGCTTCTGTGCAATCCAGGTCTGTCTGACCTTATCAGTGACAAGATTGGTGAGGAATGGACGGTGCATTTGGATCAATTGCAGCAGCTGAAGCGTTGGTCGAAAGACACTGCTTTCCAGCGGGCGGTTATGAAGGTGAAGCAGGAGAACAAGTTGAGGCTGGCTTCGCTGATCGAGCGGGACACGGGGGTGAAGATCAACCCGGCGTCGATGTTCGACGTGCAGGTCAAGCGCATCCACGAGTACAAGCGGCAGCTGCTGAACATCCTGCACGTCATCACCCTGTACAACCGTATCAAGCGCGACCCCACCGCGCCCTTCACGCCCAGGACTGTCATGATCGGAGGGAAGGCTGCTCCTGGATACTATGTTGCCAAGCAAATGATTGCCCTGGCTTGTGCTGTTGGCAACACTGTAAGTATTGCTTATTTTTTTAGAGCTTGTTATAATACAATGTAATTTTTTTGCTTGTCGGAAAGCAAAGAAGGATGGTAATATAATAAATTATGTTTTATTTGCTCCAGGTAAACAACGACCCAGACGTAGGAGATAAACTGAAGTTAATATTCTTGGAGAACTACCGCGTTACGCTGGCTGAGAGCATTATGCCTGCAGCTGATCTCAGCGAACAGGTTGGTTCTCTGCCTTTATACTTTATAATCCCTACCATAAGAAGCTTTTATCTAGCTAACTCCCTTTTAGAGCTGTGCTGCCAAAGATATTTTGCAAATCATACAATACTTCTGGGATCTCTTTATTGATAGTTTCTTTATTAATTTGAGCTTAATAGCTATGCTTATTTGCAAAAATAAAAATAAATTCATTAAATTTTAGTATTTTTATAGTCCAGTTGTACTAGAAACTTCCGATTTTATAGTAAAATTGTGGAAGTAGTAATGAATAGTGAGGATATCATTACGCAAAAGATAAAGATCGAAAAGAGGCAATAAAACTCAACGAGCAAACATGAGAACAATACCTTTCTTCAAGTCCATTAACGTAACTACAATCGTTGTCGCCATTACTTTACATCATTAATATTGTCATTTTCCGTACTTATCGGCGATATATATCAGGAATCACGCATTAGCCATAAACCAGTCAAGACTGACTGGAGATAGCTGCACAAGGTTGAGTAAGACCTCATTGATATTTAACGACGTCATTGGTCAGACATTAATACGTTATTAATTTATAAAACCTATCATCCGGACTGCTGAGTTTGATTGACGTTATAACAATATAGGGCGATATTACTTATGTACAGTCCAGAAACTCTGAACTTTTCTACACATTAAGGGTCGCCAGATAGACGGTACCCAAAGTACGGGCTAGGTCAACACACAGTTTTAACGTATAAGTACTGCAAGGGATCTGTATCGCCTCAATTCCCGTTAGGAATTCTTTTTATGAACTTCATACTGCAACGCGCACTTATATTATAAGCACCGTAGCGGCATCACCTAGGATGGGGTCCTCTAGTAATAATGAGGCGCCTATTAGTGTGAGCTTTAATGAGGTGTAGTCATGTTTATTACCGGCAGCTAATATGTCAGTGTCTTCAAAATATATTTACTATTAATGTCCTTTCTTTTCTAGATCTCCACTGCTGGTACCGAAGCCTCTGGTACCGGTAACATGAAGTTCATGTTGAACGGCGCCCTAACCATCGGTACCATGGACGGCGCTAACGTCGAGATGGCAGAGGAGGCCGGAGAGAAGAACTTCTTCATCTTCGGCATGAGGGTCGATGATGTTGAGGCTTTGCAGAAGCGAGGGTGAGATTACTGTTTGAAATTGTTTTTCTGACCACGATAGGTAGTTTATTGGAAACTAAAATTGTTACACAGGTCTTTTTGAAGAGATCATGTCGATAACCATCTGATTCTGACCAAATAAAAATAGGAATATTTGAAAAACTTCAAAAACTTCCTCTTGGGACAACCTGACCCTTTTGTTGATCTGTCATTTTGTCGATTCTTCCGTCGACAAAACCCGTTTCTACGGTGGTCATGCTACGCGTGCAGGAAACGTTTTGTAAAACAGTAATAGTACAGGATTGACTTCTCGCTTATAATCATATAGTTAAGCAAGTAACTAAGGAACCAACAAATATAATTCATTCTCAAGCATTCCATTCGTGTTACTACGCGCGAGTCTAGATAGTCGGGGCGCCTTGAAACATTCGATATCACGCGCATAAATTGGCTTATCCGGACAATGCACTAAGTCTCTCCCTGTTATTGCTAACCTCGTACTTATCTTTTGTTTTCACTATCGTTAGAAAAATATCGTATTATCGATAAGTTATAATGCGCTAAGCAAAACATGTGAGAGCAGTGTGTCGACATGACGTTCTTAATCACTCTATAAATAAATTATAATCAATGCAACAGCTAGCCTTATAATATTCGCTGACTTGAAGCTATTAATTTTAATCTAGCAATGGGTTTTTATCAGTTTCATTCAACATCTTATTGAACGACCTCTAGCACTAATCTGTATGACCTACATTACTACATTATTTCTTCAGATTGTAGGCGTTTAAAATGCTCTCTATATGATATTGCATTAAGGAATCTATGGCATTCTAGAAGTGTCATTAAAAAGCGTTTACTCTTCCTATCCCTGACATTTCTTTAGCATTATCTTTCTAGATGCGTGCCTCTTATATGGTGTAATATAGTTCATTGTGTTTCAATGCTAGGATTTCTTTCTATTAAGGCGCCTGTAATGCTCGAAAGTGAAAGCGTATGTTTACTGTTTACAATTCCGATCTTGGCATCATCTGGCCCCATCTGCGACGCTGTCGTTATTTACTGGGCACAATTCCAACTTAGAGAATAACTAGGATTCCCAGTCAGTCACGGGCGGCTCGATCTAGGGATGCTCTCGACTGATTTATCCATTGATTCTCCGATTTCGGCCCCTATCCTATCCTTCTTAGCATAAGTTATCGAGATGGTGATTGTCAATACTTCTATACATATAATAAGACAGTAAAAAAACTGTGTCTGTACATTGAAAATATTAAAAAAAAAAAAATTGAGGGGGTTTTAGAAACAGTAATAGAGCACGAATCCAAAAAAAAAATTCTGTCTGTTTGTCTGTTTATCTGTTTGTCTGTTTGTCTGTTTGTCTGTTTGTCTGTTTGTTTGTACACGCTAATCTTCGGAACTACTAGACGGATTTGAAAGATTTTTTTTTTGTTGTATAGGTATTAAGTCTGGGCAACATATAGGCTATAATTTATCTTGGAAACTTGAACACCTGATGCAGAACCGCAATAGAATAGCTAAACTATAAGAGATACAAAAATGGTACCATAGCAAAAATTGTTCCACGTGATGAGCATTTTCTGCTGAGAGAATAAATTTGAAGATCTGGAACACCTGATGTGGAACTCCAAGAGTCCAGCTACACTATAACATATATAGGAATGACGTATTAGCAAAAATTGTTCAATCTGATGAGCACTCTCTGTTGACTTATAAAATCGAAGATCTGGAACACCTGTTGTGGAACTCCAAGAGCCCAGCTACACCATAACACATATAGGAATTACGTCTTAGCAAACATTGTTCAATCTGATGAGCACTCTCTGTTGATTTATAAAAATCGAAGTTCTAGAACACCTATTGTGGAACTCCAAGAGCCCAGCTACACCATAACACATATAGGAATGACGTCTTAGCAAAAATTGTTCAATCTGATGAGCACTCTCTGTTGACTTATAAAAATCGAAGATCTGGAACACCTGTTGTGGAACTCTAAGAGCCCAGCTACACCATAACACATATAGGAATGACGTCTTAGCAAAAGTTATTCGGTCTGATGGGCATTTCCTGTTGACTTATAAAAATCGAAGATCAGAAACATCTGATGTGGAAATCAAAGCTATCACTAATTTCACTGTATAATTATAAAATAACATAAGCTGGGAGTACCTCCACGCGGTGAAGGCGGTAACAGTTTAGGACTGATATTTGATGACGACGGTATATCATTGACTTGACTCTACTGGACAAAACTCCTATATTTTTTTTTTTTTTATCGAATTAATATGCCTTCGGGCTTATGTTATTTGAGTGTTTTAGACTTTTTCCACTTATCTTCGTGACACGGTAGCCTACCCGGTAACGCAGGGGAGCAGTCACTTAGATTTTAATTGATCAGGTATCTTCACAATAAAACTATAACCATGCCTAGAAAGAGGTCAAATCTTTCCCAATGTTCCAAAGGAGCTAAAAGATTGAGGACCATAAGATCCCAAGAATCTACCGAAGAACGTCAGGAGAGACTTGATGCTGTTCGAGCACATCAGGTTGCAACTCGCTCCGTGGAAACCTCTTCCTCTCTTCTCTTCTCTTCCTCTTGGATAACGAAGCACGCCTGCGTTCTCAGCGTATTTACGCATCTACATCCAGGTCTCTAGAGAACTGTGAAGAATATGATGCGCGACTGACCGCTGATCGTGAACGTCATGCATTGTCTCGCGAATCGGAGACGTTCACGGATAGAGAATTACGCTTGAGTTCCAAGCGTATCTACGCATCGACTTCCAGGTCTCTAGAGACAAGTGGGGAAAGTGATGCGCGACTGACCGCTGATCGTGAACGTCACGCATTGTCTCACGAGTCGGAGACGTTCACGGATAGAGAATTACGCTTGAGTTCCACATCGACTTCTGACTTACAAAAATGAAAGATATGGAACGTCTCGAATCGTCTCGCGCATCCCTTTGTTTTCCCGTCCCCCTCTTAGAATTCGACATCAGACGTTTCAGATCTTCGATTTTGACGGCCCCGTTGTCGCTGGCATAAGCAACAGGATCCGCGTACGAAGTCGCGGGCAGCAGCTAGTAAATAAATAAGAGGGAAAAAAAAGTTCTTTTAAGAAATAGTAGCCCACTGAAATTAGGATCCTGGTCTAGCTACTAGGCTAAGGCAAATTAAGGATGATAGCTATTTTTTTTGCCTGCATATTCTATTACTGTATTACAACGCGCTCGCACTGTTACCGTAACTTTGTTTCTCTAAAAAAAATGAACAAATTATCTTGAAGTTACTTCAAGACGGCATGTCCTAGCACCCAAAAGTATAATGCGGGTTGCACACCAAGAGCTAAGCTAAGTTAGTATAGCTTAGCTCGCATAGCTGACGCAGTTTTTCATACTTGTGTGCAGACTGCAAACTATGCAAGCTAAGCTATGTGAGCTAACTAAAATATGCGCAGATAAGTTAGTTGTGTATGCCGATGCACAGCTACGCGAGCTAAGCTAAGCCCCTCCCGCACCCCTTCTGCACTTCCTTCGCCAGTGCTGTCCAGTGACGTGTCATATCCAAGGTGACAAGTCAGACCTTGGATGACTTGACATACCCAAGGTCTGGAAGTCTTTTTTTTAATAATCTTAAGTCAGTATTAATCTTCTTTTTCTATGTGTAACGTATTCATCATCGGAACTTTTTTCATCGATATTATTCATGGCGAGCGTCCGTCGAATTTCTATGAATGTGTGTGTATGAATGTCTTTTCGTGTAATATTGAACTTCGCAACACTGACTGAGCTTTCGCTTAGTTTTTGGTGTGCACAGTACATATTTTTAGCTTATCTTAGCTTAGCTTAGCTAGCTTAGCTTAGCTTAGAATAGCTTCGACATAGTTTAGCTCTTGGTCTGCAATGCAACCCGCATAAGATAATGTGACATCTACCAACCCGCACTCGGCCCGCGTGGTAGATTACAGGCCAATCCTTCTCATAGAGAGGAGACCTCATTGCCAGCTGTGGCAACATTACAACCTCATTATGCTATATTATGTTTACCGTGATGACAATTCCACAATATCATACTTTTTCAATATTTGCATAGATACAACGCGTACGAGTACTACGAGCGCAACCCGGAGCTCCGGCAGTGTATCGAGCAGATCCGTAGCGGCTTCTTCTCGCCGGGCGAGCCGGGCCGGTTCGCGCACATCGCCGATGTGTTGCTGCAACACGACCGCTTCCTCCACCTCGCTGACTTCGACGCGTACATCGAGGCACAGGATAAGGTGTCCGAGTGTTATCAGGTACGTTGGTTCTCGCTTTTCTTTCTTTATGGAGCCAATCAATGGAGCTCCGGCAGTGCGTCGAGCAGATCCGCAGCGGCTTCTTCATCCCGGGAGAATCGGGTAGGGTGGCGCACATCGCCGACGAGTTGCTGCTACGCGATTGCTACCTCCACCTCGCTCACTAGTTGCTACGATGGGTATATCGAGGCCTTACCCTGTGGCTAGGTCTCAGGATTAAAAAGTAACCGATGTGTTAATCCAGGTTATAAACTATCTGCGTGCCGATTTTCATCCAAATTTTTTCAGTTGTTTTTTGCGTGAAAGAGTAACAAACATACATCCATCAATTCAACCTCACAAACTTTCGCATTTGTAATAGTCAGATAATAATGTACATATACAAAATTACACAGATATTGCTTTCAGCTTATGTACAAAGGCGATATTGACCCAGAATTGACCCCTGATTTCACCCTTTTCCTTATAAAGCACATATGCAGATTTTGACCTACACGTGTGTACTGTAAAACAGTCTAGTCTTTGATCTTGTTCGTTGTACGGCTTAGGTGAGTAGTGATAAAAACATTGATTGTGGTCATCTGGAACAAAAACATAAGTCTTTTAAAACTATACAAATATTATAAATGCGGAAGTAACTATCCGTGTGTTCGTCTGTCACTTTTTCATGCTTTAGCGGCAGTACAAATTGATATTAATTTGTAATATGGACAGAACATTCATTACCTATGTAAAAAAAAAATGTAGTACGTTTCCATGGAGTAATTTCCGAACTCCTTATTTAGTGCTGAATTAAGGCTCTCCCAGGCGGTTTAAGAGCTTCAACAAGATTATTAAATATTTTGTTTCACTATCACCCAACTGATTTATTATTTGACACGCAATATTTTTTTGCCAAGACTCCTAACCTAACCAACTTCAACCTTCCGATTCTTCAACCACCCAATGCTGAGTGCAGGGCTCTTTCATATCCCTCCATTTTTTGCGGTTTTGTATCACGGCTATCCTTCTTTATCGTGTGGTTAGTGCCTAACCTGGTGTCAAAGTTTTTATGCCGCCCATGGACCTCTGACTTGGCTTTACATGCTGTCGAGAGATATCTCTCAGACGAGCTGATTTCCTCACTATGTTTTCGTTCACTGAAGCAAGTGATAATTATACAAAATGCACACTATGCTGCCAACACTAAATACATTGTGCGTGTTGTGACCCATAGTTAAAAAAAAAACACATTGACCATGAACGCTTTTACGCAATTTTCACAACAATCCCATTTAGATAAGAAAAATAAACCATAAGCAATTATCATGTGCGAATAATTTGGAAATGAACACCGATAACCATTTGTTTACAATCTTTCATAAATATAAAAATGACGAGTTTTTTTTTAATCATAAAGGTTATCAGTAGTGAAATGAGTCATTTCTGCGCTGTTCAACCTTTATACCCAAGTTGTATTAATAAATCAGTGGCTACAATGTATCTAATATTGACATAACTTGGCACTGCGCTCGTGACCAGTTACATCATGAGCGTATAGCTTCTGTACTTGCATGTTATATCGCTAAAATAGTGAGAGATTTCGAATGCGTTGTTTAGTTTACCTATTTGTAGCATTTCCAAAGTTTTCCAGATTTCCATTCTCTTATGCGACTTAGCGACACCCACAGACGAAAATGGGTTGTCTGACCTTAGGGAAGTAAGGCAGAGGGCAGAGGGATATCACTTCTTGAACAGTTTGCTAGACCCACACACATTCGGACCTAAGCTAAATGTGGTCAACTTCTTCCAAACAGAGAAAGATCGTAAAAATGCATTGTAACTCATGCTAATAAAATATGATTTTGAAAAAAGGCAAGGTCTTAAACTTCGTTCTGGATTTAGTCAATATTCGACTCCAAAAATGACATAAACTTAAATAATATACTCCCAATCAAACAAACCCCAACCTTGCTCATTTCCCCTCGTAATCCGAACATGTTTACCCTGCGAAAATGTTAGCTTTATACCGACTGTTGGAGAGAGATAATCTGCGACTCATATTTTTTTTGCGTTCACAGAACCAGGCTAAGTGGGCCGAGATGGTGATCGAGAACATTGCTTCTTCCGGCAAGTTCTCATCTGACCGCACCATTGCGGAGTACGCGCGTGAGATCTGGGGCGTGGAGCCGACCTGGGAGAAGCTACCTGCACCCCATGAGGTCTAAGATCAACCACCATTCATCTCACTCACCCAAACCACCCCGCGCTCACTATGATATTAGAACGGTACTCAATAACGTTACCCTATCACCAATCTCTTGCGGTCTCGAAAGTACTGCTGCTGTAGTAAGTACACGTTTATAATGTTAAAAGTTATATTTGCAAAAGCCTCCACTGTTTCGAAAAAAAAATCTATACTTACATATATTTATGTAAATGTGTAACTTTCCAATTTCCTCTCTATGTCTAGTAGTGCCAAGAAAATATTATTCATCTTTGGTGTAAACAAAGAAGTAGAAATTTTATAGTGTTACAAAACCGTAAGAAAGCAAAATAAAATACATACGGCAACTTTTTAAGTTAAGCATAATAAGCAACCCTACAGTTTTATAACATTATTTAATAAACTTTGTTAGACAAGGTGTAAAAAGACCCTTCACGAAGCCGTCAACTAAGCATTCTGTACATAAACCTAAGTAACTCTACGCAAAAATTATTGCTGGGAAACGATTTTTTGTGAAAAATCACGTTTTACGGTAGGAATCAATGTAACGCATTCAAAACATTGTGCTGATGGGTGCATTGAATGTTACGGGGGTCGTGGAGGTATTTAAAGTTACAACATTAAAAACTTGTATTTTACTTTTTGAAACTTTGACCCCCAATAACTCCGTAACTAGAAGGTTCCCAGGTATGGTCTAGAACAAAAAGATGATTGCAATGACGGGGAGAACAAGGGCCTTTCGGCTTCGTTGCGGGTATTTTTACGCCCATTTTAAAATATGATATAACCTCATGTAGTGTTAAGTACATTTTGAAAGCTATTAGATTAGATGTTGAGAATTGAATGTATTTAGAAAAATATATAATTAGATAGATATAATAATATTGTCCAATGGAAATTATGAGTAGATCTTGTGTAGTAATATAATATTATTATAGTAAACATACTAAGCCGCGAGAATTGAACAAGCTATATGTTACAAGTGCGATCGAACCTAACCCAGCTACGTTCCTGAAACCCCCACTTTCAGCCATTACTGTTTCATGTTATGTATTTATAAGAAATAATAAGACAAGATGAATTATTAGAAGAATTTATTTTTATGTGCCATATATTTTTGTATTCGTGAAATATATTTTCCAGACTAATGTACAAAAAAGTGACATTTACATCTTCGAAAACTCCCGAACTGTCACAATAATACAAAACCTGTCTAGGAATAAATTGAAGTAAGAACAAAAGTATTGATCCTTATGGTTTATAATGTTTAAGAATATTTTTCTATATTATACACCAGATATTATATTATACTTATGCTGCCATAGAAATGTTATTTATTTATGTTGTTATAAATTATTATTCTACTTTTAATAAAAATATAATTATCAATCTAGTTTCGTTTTGTATGTAAATTTTACCTACACAGTTTCAGTCAAACGAGAACACGCAAATACAGAGTAGAGTACAGCCATTGAAAACAAATCGTAAATAATGTTCCAGTCGATAACACATCCTCTTACGAAGTGAGAGTGAGACGGCGCTAAGCACCTTGAATTCAATATAATAATATGTACTTGTGAACAAGGGGACCGCAAGTACGAACTGCACGCTCGCGAGGTGTCTTCACGAATATCCTGCGTGCGCATTACTTTCATGTCCTGCGACCCTCGGCCCTCGGTTAAAATCGCTCCGTGTCGGCGAGGACCGCTCTTGTTGATTCGTTGAGGCGTAGAGCAGATACGCTATAGTACACCCATCCTTTTCTGTGGTCGGATGTCATCGGCCGTTTATATCATAGCTATACAAGTTACTCATACCGCGTCTGTAGCCAGGGCGGGTCGGTCGTCGCCCCTCGTCTCCTCGCGTGTGTTGTGTTTCAAGTGTTGTGGGTGCTGCGCTAAGCCGCCTCTCGATCTTCTCAGGTAAGAGTCGTGCAATACAATAAAGCGTTTCTACTCAGAATCCCCTTGTGTTTATGTTATAAAAGGATTTTTTTCGCAAAAGCGCCGGGCCCGGCGAATGCGCGACCACGATCGATAACGATGTTGTCTCGACCGTGTAGATATAGAGTCGCCTGCTATATCTTGCTTTTTATTTGGTATTTCCTCCTCCGATACTGTACTATATTTGTATACAGTGTTTTAATTATAGATGATATGTTATTTACACTTTGATTCAGTTTATCGGCCCTGTCTCCCGTATTTGGAACGGCTCGCCGACTATCGGCTAACGAAAGCATGGACTTGGGTTGCACATAATATTCTGTTTTGATTCAAGTTTTTGAATTAAACTCGACACTAAATTACATTACTAACTGATTTTGTCCCAATCTAAACAACGAAATGCCGGTGGGTGGCGGATATTGAGAAACTGCGCTTGGCCACTCACGTTTCGCAATTATCGATCTGATTCGGATGTTATTTTTAACATGAAAAGGGATGGATAAATAATACAAAGTATGAACTGAAGCTGCCATTGAATGCTAAATTATTCCTAGCTTCGAATTTCCCCACGGAAAGCCTTATGCAGATGATACTGTACTTGAACAAGCTTTAGTGAATGTACTACGTTGCTATGAATAAAGCTACGGATATTATAATAAGTCATTCACACACAAGTAGTAAGCTTTGACTAATCAGAGTGATTCATTCAGTTGTAAGTCGAAGCACGTGGTGGAGCAGACACCATACATGCGATTATTAGTAGTAGTAGCGCCTGGTCTGAATTATGCGCTGTAACGATTTAGTGACAAAAGGACCATGAATGTACAGGACATACTCAAGTAACTGGCGGACTGGAAGACTTGTAGGATAGTTACCCAGATTTAGACCACTACCTACTCAATATAAATAGATGCTAGACCATTAAACAGGCTAGCTTTCGCTGCACGGAAAACCGGTCTTCCCATATTTGCAGCACGAAGAAAATAATGCCCATTCCTAAGATTTTGCTGGCGTTTCATTTCTTACTATAAGTGGGACTTGTGGGTGTAGTGCTATAGGTAGGTTAGTCATAACATTCATTATTTAGGCCATTAATTTCGGCGACCCTCCTGGCATACCGGCCTTCCCTCATTTAAACAGTTAAGAGGGGTGGCAATTCGATTGGAACTGCTCCCCATACAAACTTGAGTATAAAAGAAAAAAACAAAATGAAATGTAAGACATCGAGAAATTGAGCGATGTACAGCGATTGGCCGAAAAAGCCTGTTCCTCAGAGGCAGGTGCAAAACGTTTGAACAACAGATGGAGCGTTTTTTTATACAAGTTGGCAGGTAACGGGCTTCCTTTACGAAATTATTCTGGAGAATAATTGTTCCCATTTGTGGTAAAATTAAAAAAAAAACTGTAGTTAAGTTCATATTAAATGCACCGGATTTAAACAAGTAAATTAAAAAAAAAATAAGTCCTTCATTATTGAAATATCCTGATGAATGGATTTCAATTCTAGCTGTTCGAAAGATTATGGGAGTATCAATAAACTTTATACCAATACTTAACTTACATTGAATGCAGAATCATTGAAACGAGTTTTTAATCGCATCAATTCGACCATGGTCACGGATATAAACCTTTCAATTTTAAAACCTAACTATCAGCCCACATCTATTAAGACTGAGCGATGCGCGATGAATGTATGTGATATGTTCCTGCGTGGGAGGGGTGCTTGTAAGGACAGGGGGGAAGGAATTTCGCTATCTTAACTTCCACTTAGTAGCAGGGGTGGGGGGAGGGGGACTCGTATTGCAGCTTCCCAGACGGCTCGGAGGCGACTCGATCCATTCTATTGAACCAAATATCTATAACGACACCTACTGCCTACGTACCTATTATATATCCCGTGGCCGTAGAGTTGGTAGACAGACCTTTTAACGATTTTTTTCCTGCACTTCAATGTCACATTACATATTAAAACTATAAATAAGTGCACGTTTCCACTGTGATTCGATAAGATAATAAAATTGCATTATCAATACTGCTGAAAGATAAAAACAAAGCGAATGTCGAGGATGTTGTTTACAAAGTTAAAACACAATTTTGACCCACAAATGGTAGGTCATTATACATTTAAAACGTTTTATAATAAATTAAAGACCCGGTAATGATGTCCTTACTTGCCATTCTCCAAAAGTCTCGTGCATTTATGGATTAAGCCCAAGAAAGGCTTGCCAATTTTTGAATACAGAAATAATAGGCACTTTGTATTCAAACCTCCTAATATCCCTTCTTCCTTTGCAATAAAATCAAACACTGAGAATTATGTTGCGTTCCACGTTCATCTGATATATGTAGCGTACGTACATACCCAAACGCTCACTCGTTAAATCCAAACACGAGCGGCGCGTAGCCATTTCTGGATAATGGAGCCCAAAATAGTCTTCCGTCACTCATGCACGAGTTTGGGATTGTACTGTAGATATGCGGTCGTGGTTACGGAAACCGTCAGAGGATTAAGCCGACACGTTATTATGTAAAACGCTTGTTTTATGTGCTTGGACCATTGCTATTCGTCACTAACGCCTTCCTGACGCGACGGTACGGTAATGACCAACCTAAGCAAACTGCTGATTAGGTCTGTCGCAACGTTGCTGATGATGCCTAATTAAACGTCTTTTCCGTAGCATGAATGATTGCCTAGCCAGGGACAGGTTGTATGAATACCCAAGACGTTATGAAGCCTTAAGTACACTATCGTTTTTCAATTTTTTGGGTAGATCCAAGACTTTTTCTGAAATATTTTTTTCTCAAGCCCAAAGGACCCAAAGGACTCGCTGGGCTAAACAACTTTAAGGATGACAAAAATGAGATGCAGTATTTAATTCGATGGTATGTAGTACATTTCACGATGCTATAAGTGATCTAGATTCCTAGGTCCGGTAGTGATTGGGTTAGTTTACAAATTGGTGCGATGATGTCACCGTCAAGTGTTGTTTAATGGCAGTTACTCGAAATATGTACAACGACAGACGTGTTTGGTCACAGGATAAACTCAACGTTAGTCTAGTGTCTGATCTAAATACAACATCTTGTTCTTGATTTACGACATTAATGCAAACTACTAAAACTCGTTTACAGGACCAGTCTAGGTTATTATTGGAATATGTAATACAAGAACTTGTTAACTAAACATAGGCAATTATTTCACTCCAAACGTACTAGTTAAAAGCATTTTCAAATTATAAAATGACACTTTCTGAAACTCGTTAAAATAATCCGCTAAAACCACACAACCCAGCAGGTAAAAGTTTGAAATGTTTTATGTTAGTTCGTTCGGACAGGAACTAAAGTAATAACGTCCATCTGTTAATGCTCTTAATCCCTCAGCTTACACCTCCCCTTTTAAATAAATTAGAGGAGGGGGATAGCAAACAATATACAAGCCAGAAATAGGGTTGAACGCCCTTGAACTCACTATAGCGGACTACAGATGTCCAAAAAATGTTCTTGCTAATACTTGGTGTGATATTTTTTACGGATGTTCACATTGTTTGTAAAGAACTGTAGAAGTGCATTAACAAAACAGGACTGTGGGAGTGTGTACGCGTGTACATTATACCAAATTGGTTTATCCTTGCGTGACTGACCGTATTTCCGCCCAGTTTTTGCCCCCCAAGCGTTATGAAACTTGGTATTTTTAATTTCGTAAGTAGATTACGTTTTAACCCAAATATTCATTTGGGTTAAAACAGGTGTAAATTAACTTTATGTAACTAACCACTCGTAGGGCCTTTTGGAGAGGCATACAAACAAAAAGGTTTCATAAACGTGCACTGGTCCCAAAACCGCTTAATGGCAAATATCCATTGCCTGATGTTTTAAATAGCGGTACCTATTTATTTACTTGAAGTCAGAAGTTACATGTTTAATAGAGTACACATGTTGTGGAGCTAACCTTGACATGCCAATAATCTTGCTTGAGTCACCGTAAGTTGTTTCTCTCTACTTGGAATAACGAACACCCTACATAGAGTAAGCTGGCATTGTTTTCCAATCCTTTCCGCAACATATCGCGTTAAATTAAGCTTATCTAAATATATTTACATACGGTAGTCAATCAGGCAGTAGCTACACACAATGGACACTTAGGCAAAAAAAAATCGTCACAGCGTTTTGGCAGCTTTTGGTTCGAATTTATTTATTACTCAATAGGGTTTTTAAAAGACGTGTGGTAAATTACCAGGTGTGCTTCTATATCGAATTATCGACTAATTAGGGCGAAAGAAAACAGGTTGACCTGAGTTTGAGGTAAATAGTTTCCATTGGGTATAATTAGGTACAGTAAGATGTTACACTGTAGAGTTTGAGAGTATCGACCTTTTGTCCAAACAATTACTCAGGAAGCTCTTACTCGTAGGTACATTTATAATGGTAGAAGTAATATAGATAAATGCTATTATTAGATTCAATTATGTCTGTGCTTTCAACTATTTTAAGAGCAACCTCAGTAGCTACTAGCTTCCTATCTACTTTTCCTGTTTCTTCATGGTACTCTATTATTGGCAAAATTGCCTGCAAATCCATTAAAAGCACAATTTTAACTGTAATTTCTATTTGTTTCAGATTCGGGCGGAGCCCAGCCGCATCGCGGCACTACGATCTTTTTCGTTTTATTTCGATAGTGGAATTTTTAATTCTAAGTTGTGCAAAAAACTAAAGTGATCTGTGAAGTGTCGAAGTGCGAGAACATGTCGTTTATTGGATTCGCCGCCCTCGTGGCACTGGCCGCTATAGGTAAGTTCAATAACATTTATTTTATAAAACCGTGTATCATGAATAAATAAAAAGGGCATTACAATATAAGTTCTGGGAAAAACGTTAATGTTAACCCCAAAATTATTTATAATGTCAAGCACGACTTTAGTTCGGTAATTTAGGTATTTATGGTCCAATTTTATGAAGACGGATATCATTTTCGGTGACAGTTTTTAGCAAAAGGGCAGACCTTTAAAATTTTAAAGAAAAATGTCACATCTTGCGGAAATAATGGTTGTTGAACTCGCGGAACACAATTCACAAATAATTAAACATGTACATAAATATTAATATTAGTTAACTCGTTAGCGGGTTACGATCATGGGTATATCAACCACATTCTACCCCATATAGCTGTTGCTGTTGCAATTTCCAAAGCTTTTAAGGTGCTGCATAATATCGGTAGCCGTGACTTCTACGCAGTTAGCGCGTAAAAGCGCGCGTCACGTTCATTGGGGTACCATCCACGGTCCACCCCACACGACGAGCGTCGGGAGCAGGCGTGACGTCACGGGTCGATACAGCGCGGCCGGGCAACGAACCTATTCAAACGTAACTGTTTACGACCACTGGCCAAAATCGTGTGCCTAAACGCTATAAACACTGCTGTTGTAAGCTATAAAGTTACAAACTTCCATAGCGTTTCATAGTGGTACAAATAGTAGGAAAATTGGTTTGGTTGTCTTCTGGGAATATACCGTCCTTTCTTATGCCTTAAAAGAGGGGGTTAAAGGTCAAAATCATTGTAGGATGACATTTATTCGTGCGGTTGTTGTTCAAGCAGAGAAGCCTGCAAAGTCAGGATTGATCAGATGGTCAAAGTCATGTCGATAAGGAGAGTTTGCCTTTAAGGCGTGCTCAAATCCACCAGAGATGCGCGAGGATGCGTAGCGAGGGATATTTTTGTTCAGAAATAGAATCATTTACCTAGCCTCGCTCAGCGGGGTTGTAGTGGAAACGGCTCAGCTGAGCGAGGTTTTTGTACATACAAAACATGGGAAGGATGTGTGCTAGGGATGTGTTGCAAGGGATGTGTGCGAGGGATGTGTTGCGAGGAATGTGTGCTAGGGACGGAGACGAGCGAAAAAATAGCAGTCAAGACGGTGTGGTTACCTACCGCTCTCATCTGAAACGAGCCCGCTACACATCCTCGCACCGCTCATATATCTGCGCACCGTTTCACAGCTCATCTCTGGTAGAAACGCTCACACCATTCCACAGCCTCGCTACGAGTCCTTGCACCGCCCAGCTACCTCGCAAATCTCTGGTGGAAACGCAGCCCTAAGGTACAATTCAGACCAGATTTACCATGCAACATCACGTGGGCAACCGCATGCCGTATTGCCGCGTTGCCGTATTGGGAGTTCAAAATTCGGCAGAGAAAAAATGCATTGTAGAATCAATAAAACATTCGGGAGTTGTGTGCGGGCGTCTCAGGAGACCCAGACGTATGCGCGGATGGAAACCAGACAGTGAGTTTGGCCTCTTAAAAAGTACAACTAAATTGGGTACTTTACAGTTACAGCATAGGTATAGGTACTCGCGCTGCGCTCTTAACATTTTTCTATTTTTGCTTCGTTTTAATCCAGGACTCTCAGATTTCTTGGTGGCGATTAAAATCTCACTAACAAGCGCGAGCCCCAGTTCCTTTGTCTTAGGTAACTACTAAGCGTAGGTACTTAATGGAACAAAGCAAAATACTAGGATTAAGTACAGCCTGTGTCTCTTAAAAAAAAATCACAACGGCATGCGGCATTGAAATCACTTGTCTGCAAAGCAACGGATGCAATCACGTATTAAAATAACTAGTTACACCTGCAGAAATCGCCTCAGTCAACGTGATGAATCATTTTATACTTGCTGCTAATTGCCAATAGGTAATTTTTTCTCGTGGTAATTGATTACGACAACAAGCGATTCTTTGTAAACGTCGGTTTTATGTATTTTTAATCCAAGACTGAGTATAAATTGGATAAGCTGTACAACGCCAATAAAATGAAATCCGCCAAAATGAAGCCTCACATAGTCTGAGTGTACGAATGTTACTAGCCGTTGTCCTCTAAATGCAGCTGCAGCCTAAAGAGATAACTCCAAGATTAAATGTGAAAGTACAAACTGAAAGTTCAAGTTGTTTAATGCTGTTGTTGCTCAGAATATACAATACAATACTTTCCCAGTTTTCATTAGAAATTTTCAACATAGTTTTCACATGCAGGCTGTACATGTTATTATCAGTTACAAGCCGTTTATGCCTAGTTCTTACTAAGTGAACTGGCAACGAGTGTTGTGTGGGCGAGGACGCCAAGTCCAGTCTAAATGCTAGGCTTTACACAAACACCGCAGAACATTGGCCTTTCAACGCGCGAAGGTCATGACCGTGACTCCAATACAACGATATCTTCTACTGCTGTGCACTATTTCCAATAATAAAGAAGATATGGCAACAGTGTAATATAAACCTTAAGTGGACGAAGATTAAGAGAGATCAGTTACATCAGCATGCATGATTCAACTTTTACAGAAAAAGCGAACGAATGACTAAGATGCCTTGCCAAGTGCGAGATGTCGGAAATGTAATTTGCGAGTAATGTATTGTTTTAGACATATTCATAGCCTATATTGTAAACTATAGGCATTTAATTATCTACATAAAGATAGCTTTTGTTTTCACTATGACATATTAAAAACAAGATTTATTCACCAACAGAATGAGTCACTGGGCAATTTTGATTTAAATATTTTTTATAACAGTGTCTGAGAGTAAGCGCCGCTCCTTGTTATTTTTCCTATTTCGGTTCATGGCTGTCATAGTATTTCGGGTCAGTATAAACATAACGTAAACAGAGTGAGTATAGCTTATTATTATAACCATTGAGTCGTTTATTTTCGCGCCGCTCTTTATACATAGTACTAATAGGAACATCCATACTACATTTCACAGAACTGTCCCAGCGCCTCAGCTTAATGACAGATTGTCACGCAATCACGAACTATTTTTATTTATGGTAGTTACTCATTCATTAACCGCATACAAAAACATTGTTACAATCGTTAATTAAGGTCTCTTAAACCCTTATAGTGCCAACTCAATTCATCCTTTGTTAATGTATGAGCAATAAATATTCTGGACCAATAGACGAAGCCAGACATTAATCATGCAATAATTCCACTTATACCGGTCTCTGTTTCATTAAATGTTGACGGAAGGAATCTACTACAAAGGCAGTGCCAGCAGTGACAAATGTGTGTGATTCAGTGGCTTTTGAATTTTCAGCATAAGATCGAAATCGCATAAACAAATAAACACCGTTGCACCTCCGTATATTCAGTCTTTCAGTTTAGCCGAACACAAAAGCCGTCGTATTGTCATTCGAATCGAATATTTTTCTTGACTTCCTACATTCGTTACTCGTTATCTCTATTACGATATGAACACACTGTTTATCAACAAACAGCCACAAGCACGTGTTAATGAGCGATCAAAAGAGCTCGACTCAACTGAACTGCTAATGAACATACTGTTATTCAAAATGTAACGAGCTTCTCATTAAAACATTAACACACATCGACGTATGGTCGCTGCCTCGTGAACATATCCCAATTCACACATGGTGCTGTGGCTAACACGCAATTAATTCGGATGTGCCTAAAATAAGTCGTTGCCATCTAAGCAAATGTTGCAGTGCCAATTGAGCTTATAACGAAATGGAAATTAAACTTTTTAAGGAACGATGTTTTGGTATGTGGCTAAGCTACACATTCGCGTCATACGTACACATGATATTATCTATGTCCTTATGCAACATGCAACTATACTAACAAAGTGACAACGGACGGTGTGCTTAGCTGCATTGTGATCTAGTAATGAGCGCCTGTATTAGAAATACCAAAATAAACAAATATTCATTTGCCTATACAAAAATGACTGGTCGTTTAATCGAAACCGATCTTCGGAGCCGCCAAGAAGAAAATTCGCAATGTAATTAACATTAGAACAGGTACAGCAATTTGTCAATGTAGTAAATAAGCCAATGCACCATGGTGATTATGGAAATGAATTACAGTCCTACTTACAGAACAAAAGACGAGACAAACAATATAATCTTTATATTAAAAGTTTCTTAGTAATGTCGAGCTTTATAACGGCACGCACGTGTAGTGTTGCAAGACGTTGAGAAACAAAAGATAAGCATAGATGATGATAATATAACACGGTAGCTGCCGACAACGAAGAATTTCACCGGGTCAACGGCCACAAATAGATTTACATCTCGTAGAGTGTTACATGTTCATAACACTAACTATTTATCTACATTGTTTACAATTTACTTATGATTTCTGTATTACATAAACAAATCTGTTATCCCTACTTGGTATTGTAATAGAGAATCGTCTCTTACATCTAGGACAAAGTGTAAAACATTAATTGAGTCAGAGTAATAAAAACGCTGGACACGCAAACCTTTATTGGCTATTGATTAGGTAATAAATTGAACATGGCAATTCAATCGACTGGTAATTGAGACTATTTTCATAATAAAGGAGTTGGAATATAGGTCGTTAGCATTTAGGCGAACGGTTGATTGTTTTCAAATTAGGAATTCAAATCAAAGCAAGTCGACGCGCGACATACCGTTTAGTTTTTGGAATTCTCCACATGAGCATAGCGTATACTCTGTTGGAATTCTCCGATACGAACCTATGTTCGGTATTATATATATATATAGCTCATAGCTCACTGTGTTACTCATTAGGAATTTAAATGTAGCTATGATAGACATGATACATACATTGCTGTGTTAATCATTCTCCAGCAATTACCACTTTTTAAGACAAAGTGTCTGGACTTTAAAATCTTTGTATCCCAATCCCTGGAAGTAAGCAGATTGTAGTATTTTGATAGCAGCATTTATATCTTGGTGTGTCTATGTGGTAACAAGACTTCCTTGCTCACAAAACTAAGTGCGATAATTATACGTGTCGTCTTAAGCGCAGGCCACACCCTGCGCTTGAAAGTTTGTTTAACATTTACCTAACTTCGCTTTTATACTTCAATTTGCAGAAGTGTACCATGAATCGTCATGGTCCATGGATGCAAATTGAAATATCAGAAAGTAGCTCAGAAATTACCTAATCAGCAATTCCGATCAGCGATTGTTCTCTGAATGACCAAATATTTGTAAATTAATTATTTCCTATGTTAGGTACTGTCTCAGATTACTAGAAGTTTACTGCTGGCTTTATTACGTGCTTGTCATACGATCTAAATGTCTGATTTATAAATTATAAGGGTAGAACGAACTCAATTTATTTTAAAACATATTGGCACCCCTGTGCAATTGTGCATTGATCAGCATCACTTCCAGAAATCAGTGAAACTTATCCGCGAGCAACAGGCGTAGCGTAGCATAATAAGTTCATGGAAATAAGTGCTTATGTTGCGTCCCAACTCTCATGTGTGCCGTTATCCGATAAGATCGGATGTAAATGCAATACAAGAGTACATGCGACAGTCCTTGAATACAGACATTATATTCACAACTTAGACGTCGAAAGTGGAGAGAATAGGTGGCAGAGCCTTTAACTTATCAATTCAGGTTTTCTGCCACCTGCTTTACCTCTGGTCCATAGGAATCGATAACCACTTACATGGTTGCCTTCCAATTTGCCATAAATTTTAAGGATCGTCCAATTACCGACCCTGACAAATTGACAGGACTTCTTACAAAGGCCAATACTCTGAGAGCGGCATCATTGTTACTCAATGAGAGCTAACAATCTTGTGGCCATGTTGAAAAGCAAGAAAAACTTTTAGTAAACCTTTGTTGTTGTATTCATAAATCTGGTTTCCAAAAAATTTCTTGCGTCTGCGAATGAAATGATGATTTCACAGTTTTTACCTTCGTCACAACAAACTATGTCTGCATTTAAATCTTTACATTCTGCTAGTTTTTTAAGCTAATGTCTTTAAAAAAACTAATATGTAACCTCGAACAGTAAGTAATAAATTGTATAAATATGCCAGAATGGGCTGAAGTTGTGTCATCTTTACGCGCCTTACCTTGAACTCTTAACGACAGGTATGATTTGCACAGATTTGCATGTGTTGGAAAGGATGACGTGTTGTACATAAATATAAACACTGTTGTTGTTACTTGAACTGAACAACTTCCACATAATTCCATTGTTTAGAAATGACGGAAGGAAATTTTTATGCAATGTTCAACAGCCTTTATTATGCAAAAACCTCTTTTCCAATCAGTTGACATAACCACAAAGAAGTGCAAAATGGATGGACAGGAAAGTGAGCTCATATTGGTAGAATATACTATGTTTGTGTTAGGTATATTATTTTGTATCAATCTAACCTTGTTTAAGAATGATATAATTGCTCAGTTATCTAAACTAATATTATAAATGCGAAAGTTTGGATGGATGGATGTTTGTTACTCTTTCACGTAAAAACTACTGAACGGATTTGGTTGAAAATTGCATCACAGGTAGTTTATAAACTGGATTAACATATAGGACACTTTTTATCCCGGTACTACGATCCCGTGGGACAGTTACCGAACACCACGCGGGCGAGGCCGCGGGCATAAGCTAGTGGCTCTATATGCATGGCCGACATACTGTCCAAGTAAATTAATTTTAACGAACTTTGGTATATTCAGAACATGTGGTAGTTTCATATTCTTTGCTGGCATTATTTTGCGCACAAAATATTAATCTTAAATTAGGTATCTACAGTATGTCAAGCTAAAAAGTTAAACGCATCCATCAATTAATAAGTACTTTGATAGTAAGCGAAAGTGACGATTGACACTGATCTACACCTCCATCGAAGTGTTATCGCTTTATCTAGAAACATTATAGATAGCACACATAAACATGTGCGAAATGTACGATATATAAAATTATGTAGGTGACAACTTACTTACTCTTGGTCTAGATTGGGGCTCCTACACAGGAACGCGTTCCTAACAGCTAGGTTTTTTTCAGGACTATACGTAGGTACGTACTCAATAATATAATGTTATTGAATGTAACATAAATGAATAGCCCTCGCTGTTAAATACACTACACATTGACCTAATAACCTGACTTCATATCGCTATGGTACATAAGATAGAAGTCGTACTACTCAGATATGAACTAACATTACAACAATAACTTTTTCGTGTATAAACCGGTTAGAAATTGTTGCAAGTGTTGTGATAAATCTTAGTTGAATCAGCATCCTGCGTTCAGGTTGTGATGTGAAGAACATCTGTCGCGGCTACGACCAATCAGGAGCGTGCGCAGACGCACATCTGTCGCAAGCGCAACACGCCCTCGCTTTTTTGTTCGCTTTGTTGCTATTTTTTGTCTTCCATCGGCACTGGTTCGAATTGGGTTGCTATTGAAAGCTTTTGACCGTTTAATTTAAATACGTACAGGTTCGTAGAAAGAAGGAAATAATTTTGTTAACTATTTGTTTTTGAAGATATAAGCATAGACAAAGGGGAAATAATAAAGCTGTGGTCTCATTATGGATTGGCGTCAAAGTAAGATTCATTACGATTAAACTCGTCTTTCACCTCGTTTAGTCATAATAAGGATGCTATAAACTTAAGGATCTTTAAATTACCACCTAACCGTTACTGCACGCTAGTAACCCAAGTATTTTAACTACACAGGATATTAGTATGTACAACATTTGTCGTACAGTAAGTTGACCTAATGAGGTCACTAATTAACATTTAGTGAGTGTCATTCTCATGCTCTTCATCTAGTGAAACGAGTAGCGAGACGTGGCATGAGAGCGCGTCACTTGTGCTGGATTATTTTTCCAGGCTCCATTAAAAACTGGGTCGAGGATTTTTAGTTCCCGTAAACTAGTACCGTACTAACGTTCGTGGTTTATATTCTCGAGTATTATAGCAAACCGCTGACATGGTACTAACTTAAATTCAAACTAAAATGATAGGTAAATTATAATTTAATTTTGACTTATCAACTGAATTTGCTCAATACCCAGATCAAAGTCGCGAAAAAATGTCCATAGGATACCAAACAGTTTTGTTTTGTAAACATTCGTAACATATAATAGGCGTGCCGTATGGTTTCCGGAAAATAATGGCTAAACTTGTGATGGGTGAGGCAATAGGCCAGTATCCTTGTAACAAAAATCAGCGACCCATTCATATTTTCGACATTCAGGATATAAAAAGTTATTGTGACATTCATTTAATAAATACATAGTATCATGCGTGAGAGAATAACTATGACGTTTTATATTTATTCTGTAGTAATGTTCAACAACCATGTACCTACTACCTAGTTAGTGAAAGCAACATTCTTTCAACTGCCTTATCTTTACAGGGTCAGTGCTATGCGAGGACGAGACTATAGGACCGATATTCATGAAGGAACCTTCTAACCGAGTTGACTTTAGCAACACGACCGGAGCGACTGTAGAATGCGCCGCCCGAGGATCCCCGACCCCCGACATCATTTGGGTACGATCTGATGGAACTGCTGTCGGTGATGTCCCTGGATTGCGACAGGTGAGGCTCGACTCTTTTATCCTTATATTTTTGTCCTATAATGCACGTAATGCAAGCCGACCCTAACCTGGGAAAAGGCCAGGAAAAGCCAGACTATGAAATCCGAGTTATAACAAACAAATAACATCATTTAGTTCAGGCTAAAATGGCCCATTGATATATACCTTATAAAATAAATACAAAACTTGTGTTAATAAGTAAGATATAAAACTATGTTAGTAATGCAACGTTAACTTTTTGGGTACCTAGTCTAAGAGGATGTTTTTCGGCTAAGTTTGTTTCCTGTAAATGTCTTTGACAATAGCCATAAACTGAATAAGCATGATGGTCAAAAGACAAAATAAGATCATAGCTGATATGTTGAGGTTTAGAATCGCCTAGAATTTGCCGTGATATGTTTTAATTTCGAATTTAGTGCCCACAATACATGGCAAGGACATCTAGTTTAATCGGTGCTCGCACTGCCCGCATATGCAGCTCATTGCATAATGTTACAGTAATCAAGTGCATCGACGTTTAGTACGCACTATCAACTAAATGTAAATGAGTAATACTTTAGCTCAGAAAGGCAAAGGAATTAGGGCAAGATTGGCAGTTTGGTTTGAGAGGAGATATTGAAATAGAGACAAAGCTTTGAAGTTATATTTAAACTGACCTTTTCTGCAGATCAATATTTCAACTCTATAAAATCGGGACTGACCTTTGAAAATTTTATTTTTATCACCAGGTTCAAGCGAACGGAAACCTCCTATTCCCGCCTTTCCGCGCGGAGGATTACCGGCAAGAAGTTCACGCTCAGGTTTACGCTTGCCTCGCTCGCAACTCTGTTGGCACCATTCATTCCCGGGACGTTAACGTACGAGCCGGTAAGCACCATTTGCATAAAATTACTAATTCCAAGAGGCACATTCTTTAAGCTTTTGTCCGTTGGCATGTAACTTTAAACAAAAACATTTACCACAACGAATTTTTCTTAAACGCTAACGGACAAACTGCTCACATGTTACAAGTAAGCGCCGACGTTACTAAAGTTACAGCCATATCTCATAAAGCGCGAGATTGTGTTACAACAAAACCAAGTTTCTGTATCGCGTGCGCGTTATAGAAGCAGCCATAAACCTTATGACAGTTTTATAAATAATATCTAATGGGTTAACATGACATATGCTATATCTATGTCAACCAACACGATGATGTTTCTGTTTATATCCGACCGCTTTCATTTGTTGACTTATCGCCCCTTCTCATTTGTAATTTGATAGTCAACTGTTTATTAAGTGATAAATGTATCATTAATTTTGATATGATTTGTAGATTTGGTTTTTGACTACTGGACATAAATAATAAGAATTAAATGTTCTGCGCCCATTTGGGAAGTAAACAGAAATAGAATCGATTGTTAATGCATTGAATGTTTCACACTCATGCTTAATGAGACTATTGGCGATGCCCATTACAAGGCATGCCGTATTAGGCGCCAAACTTATTAGAATGTTAATATTATGCGAGCTTATTCACGAGAGCTTTCAACACACGTATAAAATCATGTTGGTAAGACATTACTACAATTTGAAGACTTAATATGTAGTTACATTTGATGTAGCTGCACTGTCTAAGTATAAAAGTTTTATTGACCATCATAGGGCGCTGCCCCTTATGACACGAGGTCAAATACGGTCAATTAAATAATCAAGAGGAAAGATGATCGAATTAGTCGAAATTGAAGTATAGTCACACTATTTTGTTTCATTAGATGAAAATATTAACAGTATTGGAACTGCTTGTAAGTTGTAATATGACGCAATGTAAATCGTTAAAAAGCTCGTATATTTTTAAAATATCTTATTTAATCGCTATGGCGATGATGATGGTTCCTGTTATGCTGTGTTGTTTAACATTTTTTTTACAGGCACTCGACAATATAGTTTTGAAATAACATGAATTATATTCAAGTGGTTATGCGTGAATAGTCAATAATATGAAATTATACTAAATTATTTGTCCATGTATAAGTGGTTGCTCAACATTACGACACCGACGTGAATAAGGAGTATGTCATTACTGGGAACAGTATCGTGCTCAAGTGTCAGGTCCCATCGTTCGTAGCCGATTTCGTTGAAGTTCTCTCTTGGCATACTGATGACAATGAAGACTTCCTTCCTGGCGAAGACTACGGTTAATTCTTCACCGTTTTGTTTTCCTGGTCACTCTCCTGTCCCAACTATCCAGTAGGAAATACCTGAACTACAAACATAACATTTTCAGTGGTACAGCAGCAATACGAATCAGAAGTAAATAACGAATATGTGATTCGCGGCAACTCTGCTATTCTCAAATGTTCCATACCTTCATTTGTGGGTGATTTTGTGAACGTTATCTCCTGGCAAGACGACTCCGGCAATTCTTTTACTTACGAGGAAAATAAGGAAGGAGATGGTACCACATGCTCAACTAAATATAATATTCTATTTCCCAAATGCCTGCAGTCATGCTCACCATGCCAATTCCTAATCCTTTCTAAAAAATACAACAATAAAATACAATACAACCCGATGCTATTATTGCAGTTGTAACACAGTACTACGAAGCCGAAGTAGTCTCAGAGTATGTAATCAGAGGAAACACCGCTGTGCTTAAATGCAATATTCCTTCCTTCGTTGCCGATTTCGTGAAAGTGGAAGCTTGGGTCAACTCTGAAGGCGGCGAATACTTACCAACCGATGACATCGGTAGTTCAGATTCAAATAACTGTATAACATAGTCCTTATCCTCTGCCTCCTTCCCTTAAAGCTTAAAATTGCATTAGTCATGGACCACATGCGTATGCTTTCAGTTGTGAATCAGTTTTATGAAGCAGAGATCCTCACAGAATATGTCATTCGTGGAAACGCCGCTGTTTTAAAATGTTCCATTCCTTCTTTTGTCGCTGATTTCGTGAAGGTGGAAGCATGGATCGACGAAACGGGAACAGAGATTTCTCACTCAGGAGACCTCGGTACAATGGCCTCTTAAATAGATCATACTTGCTTCCCGTACTCAAACAATTCCTAACACCTCGAACCATTCCAACTTGTGTGTCTAATTGTTATTCTTCAGTCGTATCACAGTATTACGTGACCGAAGCCGAAAACGAGTACGTGATTAGAGGGAACGCTGCTATTGTTCACTGCAAGATTCCTTCTTTTGTTAGCGACTTTGTTTACATTGAAGCGTGGCTCATGGAAGACGGACAAATCCTCACAGTTAATAATACAAACGCAGCACAGGGTACTTCTCTAAAGATTTCTTCAAAACCGCTTTTCCCATCCAAATGAAATCCTCGATTTATTTCATCAAATAACATTATATTTTTTATAAAGTGGTGTCACAGCCTTTTGAAGCCGAAGCTGACAACGAGTACGTGATTCGCGGCAACGCAGCTATCATGAAATGTGAAGTGCCAAGCTTTGTTTCTGACTTTGTATACGTTGAAATGTGGATGGATAGCGAAGGAGGCACTTATTACCCCAACAGTAGCGAGGGTAATTTCTCATTTAGTGAAGGCACTCCTCATTCCTGATTCCTTTTATTTGAATTGTCACAGCTGTACTTCAAGTATATGAGGCTAGAGTCAACGATGAATTCATTTTGCGAGGCAACACAGCTATTCTGAAATGCATCGTGCCATCATTTGTTGCGGACTTTGTTCATGTTGTGGCCTGGATAATGGACAACGACACGGTATCTGCTGAGGAGCACTCTAATTTTAACGATGGTAGTTCATGATCGTAAACGTATTTCATTCCTCTTTCCCTGTCCTGCGCTTTCAGTTTTTAAACATTTGGTTCAAGATGTAGGTAGGGCTTTATTTACTAAATAGAGATAATATTACCGTAATAATATTACTTTCTACTAGATATACAGCAGAGAGATGATATTTTTAACGTCCACAGTGGTACATCAGTCTTATGAACCTCGTGTCATTGATGAAGATGTCTTACGAGGCAATTCTGCCATTGTTAAATGTACGATTCCTTCATTCGTGGCGGATTATGTTCACGTAGTGGATTGGGTGGCAGACGAAGAATCTCTCTCTGGGTTTTCGTTCAACCGCTCCGAGGGCAATTACGGTAATAGAGAGCAACTCGCGGCCCCAATTGTCCCTATCCGCACTCCACTGAATCCCTGTGTCGGAGTCAATATATGGCTACAAATGTCTACATAGTCTTATCCTTGTAAAATATTTCAGCTGTAAATCAATTCTACGAATCGCAAGTCTACGATATCTATGTAATTCGCGGAAATGCTGCAGTATTCAAATGCCACATACCCTCATTTGTGTCTGATCATGTTCAAGTAGTATCTTGGCACGATACCGAGGATGGAGAGTATACATTAGATAATAACTACGGTACTTTTAATTCAAAATTGAATGTTACATGCACCTTCGTTTCCTGTCCACTGTCGTTCGTTTGTAAATAAGGGTCCCTCCTTACGCATTACAATTGACATAGGTAACATTTTAAACCAAATACTCATTGGCAATTTCATGTTCTAGTCGTTTCTCAAGCATACACGGTTCATTTGGTTGAAGAAAACGTTTTGCGGGGAAATTCTGCAATTGTGAAATGCTTGATTCCAAGTTTCGTGACAGAATATGTATCAGTGGCATCCTGGATAATTTCTGAAGGAGAAGATGATGTCGAAATAACAATAAACGATACTTTCGATAAAGAGGGTATTTAAAATCAAGATAACTTCACTGTATATGAGTCCCATCCTTATCCTTTGAGCAATGGTATTATTCATTGTGCTCACAAGATTCTTCAAATTCATATTTGCAGTAGTCACACAAGCTTACACGGTCAACCTTATGGAGGAGAGTGTTTTACGTGGGAACG
Source organism: Noctua pronuba (assembly GCA_905220335.1). Taxonomy (NCBI): domain Eukaryota; kingdom Metazoa; phylum Arthropoda; class Insecta; order Lepidoptera; family Noctuidae; genus Noctua; species Noctua pronuba. The sequence goes on along the minus strand of LR999903.1, from coordinate 9,425,179 downwards.
CAGCCATTCTCAAATGTCATATTTCAACATTCGTGACTGAGTATGTTAGTGTGTCGTCCTGGATTATCTCAGAAGGAGAAACTGATGAATTGGAAATAAAAGCGGAATCTAATGACTTGGGTATTTTTCTACTAAAATAGGTTTTGCGCTATCCAATAACCCTTTTCCATTCCATTTCATTTGTTTTGTATTTTCCAATTTTTACCAAATTCGTTATTTTAAACTATTTCAGTTGTATCTCAGGCGTACACTGTGAATTTGATGGAAGAAAATGTTTTGCGTGGAAATTCAGCGATTGTTAAGTGTCACATACCAAGTTTTGTAACAGAATACGTTACAGTATCGTCTTGGATTATTTCTGAAGGAGATGTTGATGAACTAGAAATTCAACTAAATCAGACATTCAATTTAGGTATTCAGCAAAATCAAACAAGGACCATTTCCTCAACCCATGCCCTTAAATGTAGAAACACCACAGCTCCTTGACGATGTTCATCAGTCCTGCATTGTTTATTTTCAGTGGTTTCCCAATCCTATACAGTAAATCTTTGGGAAGAGAATGTCTTACGCGGAAATGCCGCTATACTGAAATGTCATATTCCAAGTTTCGTCACCGAGTATGTCACGGTCACTTCCTGGATTATCTCTGAAGGGGAGCAGGATGAAATGGAGATAAATTTGAATTCCGATTATAATTTGGGTAACATATACCGACAATTTCATCCCATCGCGGTACCATCTATCCTTACCAAATTTCCTGTTACGTTGTTTATAGGGTTTTAATAGGATCGGTATGCATTAGTTGCACAAATTAACGTGAATTTGGTAATTGTGATGTTCACGTCTGTGATAGTAACTTATTAGTAGTAGAACTCATTTAAAATTTTACAAAGTCTGATTAATATTGTCGTAACGATTTCAGTCGTGTCTCAAGCTTATGATGTGAAATTTTGGGAAGAATACGTTTTGCGAGGCAACGCTGCTATCTTGAAGTGCCAAATTCCGAGTTTTGTCTCTGAATACGTGTCCGTAAGTTCCTGGATAATCTCTGAAGACGAGAAAGAGCGAGAAATTAAAATGAATGTTTCGTCCGACCTAGGTACACTATCTGAACGATTCTGAGTCGGTGTTTGCTCCTTACATCCTGTTCAACCTTTACTCTGCATCCCAATTTCATGTTTTCATTTACGGAATCTGATTGCCAAACCGTCAACTCTTTACTAACAGTTAACTTACTGACTACTGTTGTAACTATCCAACTATATTATCTACTCGTCTCAGGTGTCACAATATTGTTTCAGTGGTATCTCAGGCATACGCCGTGAACCTAATGGAAGAGTACGTTTTGAGGGGCAATAGCGCTATTCTAAAATGCCACATACCAAGCTTTGTATCAGAGTATGTTAACGTCATCTCTTGGATCATCAGCGAAGGCGACGACGAAATAGACATCAAACTAGAGTCAACAAATAATTTTGGTACGGTACGAAGTGAATTGATTTTCAGGCTATAAACAGCCTATATTTGCCATGAGTATTAATATGTCAGGGGAATAGTATAATGTCTTTTTGAATGTCATTGGCCGCGTCCATTGCTAGGGTTACATACCTATGGTTTAGAGCATTGTTCCTTAAATGGGTTCCCGTGATTCCATGGGCCTCACGGCTCACCTTTATCCTTTATCCCTCTTCCTTAGTCTAATGCATGCATTGACATTTATAAGTAAATCGCAACCTTATGTTGCGTTGTATAAAATGAAATTGCTTTATCAAACCCTAAATGTTAACAGATTTATTGCAACGGTTTATTATTATTTTTTCAGAGGGAAAATACTTAGTGCTTCCATCTGGAGAATTACATATTCGAGATGTTGGACCTGAAGATGGTTACAAGTCATACCAATGTAGAACGAAGCACAGGCTCACTGGTGAAACCCGATTATCTGCGACTAAAGGACGACTTGTTATTACCGGTGAGTTTTTTTTTTAGATCTCTTTACAAATAAAGTGTCATCAATTCATGTTTTAGTTATCAACGTCATTACTCATTTGGGCATATTTTAGTCTTTCGTTTTTCTTTTGTATTTAATAATTCGTATGTTTTATCATCATGAATTAATGGCGCGATTATTTACTATTTTTTTGCAGTGAATAGTGATTTTCACATGATTTTTTAACTAGATTTTGAAATAGAAAAATTATACGTTAATGTATTTTTATTAAGTAATCTATTAGATCAGAACTTTCTGTTTTGCTTATAAAACTGTTAAAAACCTTAAACAAATTCATGTACATTGAGGAAGAATAATATTAATAAAACAGTGTTTTACACTATGCACTGCAAAAGTTTGTTTTTTACAAGCAAAATAATGTTCTCATTTAAATATTTTCGGACAAATGCTCTCTACTCATAAATTATGTGGTCGTAAGCGTAGCTCGTACAGTGTTTGAATGAGAATGTTTAATATGGAATAACATGTAAAAAGAATTTCTGTGCAATAATTATAATCTTTATTTGTAAGTAGTTGCACTACTAATTTGATTTTAAATATTCATTTAACTATCTAGCTTTTATTTAAAATAAAAAAAAGATTATTTTTATTGTTATATATTTTGTGAAGCTTAAATACGCAAATTCTACTTTGCGTCTTTAAGTTTGCCGTTTTCGACTTATAACTTGCCTGAATGTTGGGATAGGGTACCCTGCAGAGCCTTGACTCGCGATAGTTTTGATATCCTTAGGGATCAGTAGGGGTGTTTAGGGGCTACTTTCCGATTGAATATTTTGGTGTCCTCTGTTCGTGATCTCGCCTTCTCCCAACATGCGCAGAGCCGGTGGGCCGGGTACCTCCCAAGTTCCCTAGCGCGTCGACAACAAGTGGCTACCAGTTTACCGAGCTCTCCAGCCTCTCTGTACTGTGCCCAGCACAGGCTTTCCCAGCACCAATGTACCGGTAAGATTCACATTAACGTCGTTTTACGTAATTCCTCAGAGCCCATAGGGCGCGTGCCACCTAGGTTGGCCACTGCACAGGTTGGCATGATGTTTGTAACCACGTCGGGAGCGTCATTTACATTACAATGTCCAGCTCAGGCATTCCCTGTCCCCATATTCAGGTATGGCATTTTGCTATTCTAGTAATTTTATGACCATTTTTAGAACCCGTTGGCCGCGTACCTCCCAAGTTTGCGTCTGTTTTGACGGGAACCATGTTTGAAGTTAAAAAAGGCGATTCTTACGCTTTGCAGTGTCCCGCCCAAGCGTTCCCAACCCCTCTGTTCAGGTAATTTTTAACTTCAAACTTTTCTTTTCTCTACATCTGTAGAGCCAGTCGGACGCGTTCCTCCAAAATTTGCATCTGTCGTCATGGGAACAATGATTGGAGTCAAGAAATCTAATTGTTTTGCCCTACAATGCCCAGCGCAGGCGTTCCCAGTCCCGATTTTCAGGTACTTTTAGTATTCTTGTCGTAATATTCATTACAAGTATACTATATAATACATTCAATTTGCTTCAGAACCTATGGGGAAAGTATCGCCAAAATTTCCAAGTTTAGAAAAAAGTAGACTTTTCAACTATGACGGCAATCAAAGCGTAGCGCTTTTATGTCCCGCTCAAGCATTCCCCGCCCCAATGTTTAGGTAAGAAAATTCTGACAGTAGGTTTAATTTTATCGAGTTAATAATAAAAAATATAAACGTTCAATCCATAGAGCCTATGGGAAGAGTATCGCCTAAATTTCCAACCGGAGACATAAGTAGGACATTTATTGCTAACATGGGTGATGGAGTACCTTTACTTTGCCCTGCACAAGGATTCCCCGCTCCAGCATTTAGGTAATTTTTAAACTGTCTATCGTTCTTATAATTATACAGAACCCATGGGCAAAGTCTCGCCGAAATTTCCATCAACAGAAACTGGACGCAGTTTTACGTTCTCCTCCAATTCTTGTGTGACAATGCTCTGCCCGGCTCAAGCGTTTCCAGCCCCACTTTTCAGGTACATTGATTTATCTTGATCTTATCTCTTTAGAGCCTGTGGGGCGAGTATCACCAAAATTCCCTTCGATGGATAGTTCAAGAAGTTTCAGCGCTGTATGTAACGCAAGCTTGACGATATTATGTCCAGCGCAGGCATTCCCGGTCCCAGTATTCAGGTAAAATCCCAATGGATTTGAATCCACACAAATAAATTTAATTTCACCCTAGAGCCCGTTGGTCGCGTTCCACCAAAATTCACCACAGGCGACAAAAGTCGCGCATTTGATGCAAACGGAGGTGATAGCGTCACTCTTTTGTGCCCCGCTCAAGCTTACCCTGCCCCGGCCTTCAGGTATATTATGAGACATACTTTATAACATCTCCTTATGTAACTTGTTCTTAGAGCCATTGGGTAGCGCCGCTCCGAAAGTAGCAATGAAAATGATCGATATAACGGAAGTATCCCTCAGTAACACTGTCACATTGCTTTGTCCCGCGCAGGCTTTCCCCGTTCCAATATTCAGGTAAAATAAATTGGTCTTACTATGTAGAAAAATGGTTATATTTATGTCCAGAGCCTGTAGGAAGAGTTCCTCCGAAGTTCCCAACACTGGATAGTACTAGAGGTTTCAGTGCCCTCATTAACGCTAGCGTAACGCTGCTGTGTCCCGCTCAAGCTTTCCCAGTACCTTTATCCAGGTAAACTTAAGTGATTTGTATCTATTTTCTTCTAGAGCCAATTAATAGCGCCCCACCAAAAGTACCTACTAAAACGATAGAGTTTGTGGAATTCGCGATGGACTCCAGCGTTACGTTGCTTTGTCTGGCACAAGCATTCCCGGTCCCTGTCTTTAGGTGAGTTTCAACTCAACAATAACAGGACGCGTTTGTTTTTAGAACCAGTTGGTCTTAAAGCCCCTACCTTCTCTACGGATTTCAAACTGGCGTGGTATGTAAAGAACGTTGAGCAGGGCTTCGCGTTACTTTGTCCGGCACAGGGATTCCCAGCCCCTTTATTCAGGTATTTTTACTCATGATTTTAGAACCAATTGGATCCAAAAGCCCTTCATTTTCAAGCGGTTCCAAACTAGCCTGGTATGAGATTCGACAAAAACAGGATTTTGCATTAATATGTCCGGCCCAGGGGTATCCTGTACCACTTTTTAGGTGAGAACTTAAACCTATACATAAATTCTGTCAATTTACAGAACCCGTTGGTTCCAAGCCCCCCACATTCTCTACTGAAGACAAATTGGCATGGTTTATTAGTAGACCTTTAGGACAGAGTTTAGCTTTGCTATGTCGGGCGCAGGGACATCCTATTCCTGTATTCAGGTACATAACTACAATATTTTGTAATTTTAGAGCCAATTGGATCCAAGTCACCCACATTTTCCACTGATAATAAGTTTTCTTGGTATATGAGGAATACTGGCCAGAGTCTTAACCTCCTATGTCCAGCTCAAGCTTTTCCAGTACCAGTGTTCAGGTGAATAAATTATACCTAATATTTTCAATTGTAGAACCTGTTGGCTCAAAGTCCCCTACATTTTCGAATGACGTTCAGTTCTCTGGGATAACTCGTAAAACTGGTCAAGATTTTGCTCTTTTGTGTCAAGCGCAAGCATTTCCAGTCCCAGTATTCAGGTAAGAAACCCTTGAACCTATTTAAACCATCAATGATGTTTAACGTATTTGTCACAGAACCAATCGGGTCCAAAGCACCATCGTTTTCGTTGGAATTTAAAAGCACTACCCTTACGAAAGTGCTAGAACAAGCCATAGTTCTCTTGTGTCAGGCTCAAGCTCACCCTCCTCCTGTATTCAAGTGAGTGACTCATAACTTAGATATGTTTTCTTGGTTTAGAACCAGTAACAGCGAGAGCACCTGCATTTGCTACTTCCGCGAGTTCTTATAATTATGAAATAGAAGCTCATTCTGGAGGTTCTATGCTTTGCCAGGCACAAGGGTATCCCCAACCAGTATTCAGGTAGGTCCTATTTTTGACTTTATTGTCCCTCTTTTAGAACCTGTTGGTGCAAAAGCTCCGTCTTTTTCGACTGATTCCAAGGGCAGTATATTCGTTAGAGAAATTGGACAAAGCTTTGCATTACTCTGTCAGGCGCAAGCATCCCCTATTCCCGTATTTAGGTAAGTTGTAATTAATAAATTGTTATTTTCTCCAGAGCCCGTAAGCTCCAAGCCGCCTAGCTTCTCCACTGATTTCACTCTGTCAGCGGTAACAAGACATAAGGGTCAGAGTTTCGCACTATTATGTCAAGCTCAAGCTTTTCCTATACCGGTTTTCAGGCAAGTGTCGAAAGATGTACCTTTATAAATTACGCATTTAAAGTTCATTTTCGGTATATTCTGAAAGTCACGGATCAGATCAGTTAGTTCTTTACTTGCTTTAAGGGTTTCCACTATTCTTCTGAGATAAAATCTCCTGGCTCAAGTAATAACTTGTAATGATTTTTATACAGAACCCGTCGGATCGAAAGCTCCGTCTTTTTCAACTGATTCAGCTCTTTCGTCTATTAAAAGGCATCAAGGTCAAAGTTTTGCTCTACTTTGTCAAGCTCAAGCTTTTCCAGTTCCAATTTTCAGGCAAGTTCCAAGATTCATTTATTAATAAACATAATTTTATAGAACCAGTCGGCGCTAAGTCCCCGACTTTTTCCACTGAATCAATGGGAAGCATTTTTCGAAAGCGTGAAGGACAACCCTTTACACTTCTTTGTCAGGCTCAGAGTTATCCCGCTCCAGTATTCAGGCAAGTGTTTTTTTTTCTCACATCACAGAACCTGTGGCCTCCAAAGCACCAACTTTTTCAACGGACGCTCGTAGCACAACTTTTGTACGCAACGTCGGACAAAGTTTCGGATTACTGTGTCAAGCACAGGCCTTTCCCGTACCCGTATTCAGGCAAGTTTGTTTGTTAATTGACTTGGTCACAGTTTCGGGCAAGATCGGTTAGGAATTCCACACATGAGTTAGGCTTAGGCAAGTAAATATGTTTTCGAATTTTTATGTAGAGCCGATCGGGAGCGCAGCGCCAAGTATCACGACGACGCAAAAAGCTGCAGTATCTTACCCCCAACACACTGCATTAGCGCTTTTGTGTCCTGCGCAAGGATTCCCTGTGCCATTATCAAGGTGCGTCAGCTTATGTTTTTTTTGTTTCGTCCAAAGTCGTCGAGATCTACAACTTTCAAAAATAGAAGTAGGTAATATTTTCTAACACAATTCAACGGTCTCTCCCACTCCCACACGATGGCTTTGAGAGTGTCCCGTCTATGTGCGTAAGTGATATCAATTTAATGTAAATACTGAAAAAAGCGTCACCTAGAATACCAAGAAAACAATTCCAAATAGGGTTTGCAAAATAGTCGTCTCTGTAATTACAGAACCAACCAATAAAATTGCCCCTCGAAAGGATTCTACTAAACACTTTGAGGGGTGGGAAGTGTTCACCGTGGCGCAAATGGACGTGGCATACTTAACGTGTCAAGTTGCTGCTTACCCGGCGCCCGTGTTTAGGTGAGTAGGCAATACAAGGACGGTTTTGCATTCCAGAGCCGACCGGTAGGACGGGGCCAAAGGTGACGGGCGACGGGCTCAATCGACATATAGGTCGACAAGGTGAAAGCCTCGCGCTCCTTTGCGACGTTCAAGCTTTCCCAGCCCCTCTGACGAGGTATGGCCTAAAGTGTTAGGGCCGGCCGCCGGCATCACACGCATTCATTCATCACTTAGTCATACCATACCCATCATCCAATGTACTGATATCCGTTGTTATTGCAGTCTGTTGCGGCGGCCGCCCCGCCCGACATGAAGGCGTGATGAATCGCGGCCGGCCGCGCGCCCTATTACGGTCCCCAGCCAAAGTAACGATTGAGCGGCGTAGACACCTGTTGGTAAGTGTCAGGGTGTTCTTGCTTTCGTTCAAACGCTTTAATCTTTACTTTGTGCTTTTGTGAGTCAAGGCTGCACTTTACTTATTTTTATAGCAAAAGAACAGCCCTGGTTTATGCGGTAGCTTTATATTAACTCTGTCCCAACGGCTAGCTTTTTATGTTTATTAAATCTTCGTGAATATCACTTTTATTTCTCGATCCGATGGTTTGAATTTCTTCGCAAGGTGTATTAATTACACACTAACGTACATATGCGGTGGTTAAGATTGTCTTTGTTTCTTCTTTAAGAACCAACAAACAGTATTCCTCCCAAGCTGTCTAGTGGTCGTTTACAAGAATCTGAGTTAAATGTCGGAGAAACGGGCACTATTTTATGTCTAACTCAAGGTTTTCCAGTTCCTGCATTCAGGTGGGTGGCTCAAGTAGGAACTTTATTTCGCAATAGAAACACTGAACTGTAACAATTACCTACAATCTTAGTCGACTAATTATGTCTCAAGTAACTTTATTTTTTGCTTTAAGAATAAGCTACCAACGTCTTTGTTCCCTACGTTTATCTTGTACCTACTACAGAAACATGGCAACTCGTCTGAACTTGTTCTCTTTTGTTCCAGATGGTACAAGTTCGTTGAAGGCACGACTAGGAAACAGCCAGTTACCCTTGATGACAGAGTGAAACAAGTATCAGGAACCTTGATTATCAAAGAGGCTAAAGTTGAAGACTCAGGAAAATACTTGTGCGTTGTGAACAACTCTGTTGGTGGTCAGTATCATTCAAATACAAAAAAAAGGTAAATACGTCAATCCAATTTGATAATCACTAACAAACTTTTATTTTCAGGCGAATCCGTGGAAACTGTTTTAACCGTCACTGCTCCTCTTAAGGCTACCGTTGAACCCGCTACGCAAACTGTTGACTTTGGAAGACCCGCTGTATTTACTTGCAGATATGAAGGAAACCCTGTTAAAACTATCACGTGGCTTAAGGATGGGAAGGACATGAAGCACCACGATGCTACCCTCAGGTTCAGTTTCACAGTCAAAATACTGACCAAGAGAGAACGATGTTAAAAAAGTGAACGTAATAACCAATTCATATGTTACAGGATTGAATCGGTAAAGAAAGAAGACAAGGGAATGTATCAGTGCTTCATTAGGAACGACCAAGAGAGTGCAGGTGCCAGTGCTGAACTGAAACTGGGAGGACGATGTAAGTTAAATCAAACTGCATAAAACTTTAAACTCAATTCCTGCTGCAACGCCTTTTTTTAAAAAAAGAATCCTTTTTGTAATGATCGGCAAATAATATTCGAAAATTCTGCTTCTAGTCGAACCACCACTGATCCGTCACAGCTTTGGCGAACAGACTTTCCGCTCCGGCCCATCCCTCCGTCTGAAATGCGTCGCATCTGGCAACCCCACTCCCGACATCTCGTGGCTCTTGGACGGCGAGAAACTGACTAGCGGCGAGAGGCTTCAGATCGGGCAGTTTGTTACTGCTGATGGCAACGTTGAATCTCACTTGAATATCTCATCCGTGCATACTAACGATGGTGGATTGTACACGTGCATTGCGTCTAGCAAGGTAAATATTAGAATCATAAACGACTACCAAACAAATCGTAATAAAGGAAATAATGGCAGTTTTTGTTTTCTAAAATGCTATGAAATTAGCAATTGCTTGAAACTATTTATGTCTGCATCTCCCAAAGGTTAACTGGTAAACCGCCTCTTTATTTGGTGCTAAAACTTTTAAATACATATTCCATTTACATAATTTATCTATTACTAGGAAACCTAGGAACTTATCTCGACTACTTTAAATTATCTCATTAACGCCTGCATTCCTCCTTTTGAAAAAGAATTCAAGGACGCGCGACTATTAACATACTGTGCCAACAAAAAAAAAAATACTACTAACTCAATGACATATTGGTACATTCCAGGTCGGCAGCGCGTCTCACTCGTCCCGCGTCAACGTATACGGCCTGCCCTACGTGCGCCCCATGAAGAAACGCCCCGTCGTCGCCGGAGACAATCTCATCGTACACTGCCCCGTAGCCGGCTATCCTATTGACTCTATCGTATGGGAACGTGATAACAGGTTAATATGAAACTATTTTTGTTAAAACGTATTTCATTCTAATGGTTTTTAGTGAGATTTAAGACAACTAGATAAAACAACAAACTACATACACAAGGACACTAAGCCCAGGTGTCCGCTTTCCTGCATCCTTCATGACCTAAACATCATCTCTGACACCGCAGTAAACGTGCCCACTTACTGGGCCTAAACATTATAATATTATGGATGTAACGTGGAAACGAAAAGAAGAAGGCCGCAAAGTTCTCCTCCATATCGCTGTCATCCGAAAAACGTGCACAATCTCCAAGCGTGAATGGCAAATTCATTAGCTTAAAAAAGAGCCAGTCCCCTTGTCTTTCGAATTATGCATTCCCTTTGGATCTTTTATAGGATGTAAGACGAATAAGATAGGCACAGTATAGAAGTCGAAGCACAGTTAGACCGAAAACAATTGAATTTCGTTTTCTGTCCGATCGAGACTCCGAATTATTTATAAGTCAGTATTCTCTCTGGTGCATCCCGTAGTGAATCGAACTGCAATACAATGTGTTGTCTCCTCCCTTTACCGCCCCCGCTCCCCCGTACTGTCTGGTGAACTATAAAAGTTCTAAAACGAGAAAATATTGCAAGTTCACGAGACCCGATCTATCACATCAGAATTTTGCCTCAAATGTACCTTTCATTCGGATACTATACGGGTCATTGTTAGTATACTATCCAAATCAATTGAATGATTATATCAAAAGCTTTACATAATAGATGACGACTCATTTCGGATTACTCTTATATTCCAGGGTACTGCCCATCAACCGAAAACAGAAGGTATTCCCCAACGGCACCCTCGTGATTGAAAACGTAGAGCGAATGAGTGACGAAGCTACCTACACTTGCGTAGCCAAGAACTCCCAGGGATACACCGCTAAAGGAACATTAGAAGTCCAAGTCATGGGTAAGTTCGTATTCAATAAGTTTCTATCATGTTGAGGTACCTTTGAGAGCGATAAAATATAGACTTTTGAACTGTTGTTAAATTCTAATGAGAACCATGGCAATGATTGTCACAGTTGTCTAAAAAATTTGAAGGCCAAGTTGAAACAGTGCAGTGGGCCTAACAAACTAGAACGCCTGTTTACGACATGAACGATAACTTGATAGCGAATCGTATATGCCTCATTTTCAAATAATCATTTTCATAGGTGTTTTTCCACCTGTTAATCTTTAAAACACAATAATTAAAAAAGAAACGCTTGATTTGAAACCTTGATTCATAGCAACAGATTATTTTAACGAGCTAATCTAAACGGATATGATAAGAAGGAATTGTACAATTTTCACGCACAAAGGTAATCAATGAAGTAAGAAACTCACAATACTACCAATAGTATTTTATCTCAAAGGTACCTACGATATAGTAATTATCAGATATTCTGTTTATGTGAATGCAATGATTTGATACATTTAGATTAGCTAATGTTTAAAAAATGTTCAAGTAAAAGCGTCGATTGATTTTTACGCGACATGATTTGCGTTAAAATGTTAATTCATTTCATTCACAATCCTAATGAGTTGTATATTTTCCGAGAAAAAAACCGTTTGCTGGTCATATTATTATGATTTTTATAGGTTTGTACTCAATTTAGATACGCAAATACCTTTTTCTTTCAGAAAACTTCTTAATTTCAGTTAATCGATCAATAGGGATACACCGTTCTGGTTGTTGTACATTGTTAAAATTAGGTTCTTCAATGACAGTAAACGGTTTGTTACCGAGTTCTTAATCGTTTTCAGTTAATTATCTATTTAAATATAATTTTTTGGAAATATTAAAGTAAGTAATTGGAACTCTGTTGTTTCTCCTTTATTAATACCATAATTTAAATGTATGCTGCTCGATTAAGAAAATGAATTAATAGATAAACCTGTTCGGTATACAAATACCAAAAACACCTACATTCAATTATGGTATTGTGTATGACGTGTATTGTGTATTAATCAAATTCATTTTCAGGAATAAAACTGTTGAGTTAATTCAAAATGAATGTTATTTTCGACTCATAAAACTTATAGACCAAGATGTTTATGCCCGCCAAAGCTACATCGTATGCCACACAAGCCCCCGCTCTAGTGCTTAGATTAAAGTACTATTTCTATACAGTGCCCCCTCAAATATTACCATTCGAGTTTGGTGACGAGCCAGCAAATGCAGGAGACACAGCTTCCATATCTTGTGCATTAAGCAAAGGCGATCAACCACTTAATATTTCCTGGGTTCTCAATGGACAAATAATACCAAAGAACAACGACATGGGAATCGTTTTAACCGCTATAAACAAAAAGACCTCAATCTTAAACATAGACTCTGTAAGTGGTAAACACAGGGGCACGTACCTCTGTGTGGCGACGAACATGGCTGGCTCAGTTAATCATAGCGCTGTACTTGAAGTCAACGGTACTCATCCTAATAACGTTCAGCTTGCTTTTTTCGGTTTTGTAGTGTGCATTATTCCAAAACCCTAACCCCTTTTCAAGTAAGAATAATAATTATTTGATAATAGTTCCACCACAACTCATGCCCTTCGAATTCGGAGAAGAAATTCTGAATGAAGGAGAAACCGCATCAGTGTCATGCGTAATGAGCAAGGGTGATCTACCGGTGAGGTTCACATGGCGCTTCAATGGAGAAGACATAAAACCGCGCAACAATCTCGGCATTGTACTCACGAATATCAGCAAGAAAACATCGATATTAAACATTGAACCCGTAAGCTCAGTTCATCGAGGCTCTTATACTTGTGAAATCAAAAACGAAGCCGGCGTTACAAACCACACCACAATTCTAAGCGTTAACGGTCCGCTTCATTCTTTATTAATTGAATATTATTTGTTTTAACCGCTTTTTATAACCACAGTTCCTCCCCAACTCTCACCTTTCGAATTCGGCGACGAGCCCGCTAACGCTGGTGATACCGCGTCGGTTCAATGTGTTATGAATAAGGGTGACCTACCGGCTAACTTCTCGTGGAGTCTAAATGGAAGAAAAATTGCTCAGAACAATAACATCGGAATAGCTATTGGAGGCATGGGTCGCAAAATGTCCATACTGAATATCGATTCTGTCAATGGCACCCATAGGGGATTGTACATTTGCTACGTGGAAAACTTAGCCGGCCAAGTCAATCACAGTGCCACGCTGGAAGTTAATGGTTCTTCATATTTTGATTTCTAAGTAGTTTCGTTATAATTTTAATTTGTACGTTTGGTATATTACACTAATTAATAGTAGCTTCCTAAAACAGTTCTACCCCAAATCCATCCTTTTACCTTCGGAGAGGAACCAGCTAACGCGGGTGATACCGTCGGAGTACAATGTATGGTGACGAAAGGCGACACGCCAGTCAATATCACTTGGCATTTAAATGGGAAACCAACTAGTGATATTCAGGGAACCACCGTGACTAAAATCGGTCACAAGTCAAGCAGCTTGTCAATAGACTCAGTAGCATCCATACACACAGGAGTGTACACTTGCTCAGCCGCCAACAGAGCCGGTCATGCTAATTACTCAACCGAGCTGGCTGTTAACGGTATCTATACCCTATTGCGATTTTGACCACTTGCATCGTTTTGATTAGTTGCTTTGTTTCCCATATTTTATACCCCCATACGTGTTTATTTCCTTTACCCACACTTTCTTAATAAAGCTTACACCAAAAAACCTTAAAGACTTGGTGATAAATATATTACGTGATATAGACGCGAATCAAATTTTCAAAAAAATACCCATAATAACGAAATAATTCACATCAACTTTAACTGCAGTACTTGGTAACAAATATGTTTCTTCGTGTCACTTTAGAAGTATTCGCCTTAGAGTTGAGCTAAGCAGCTTTCCATTTTAATGAATAATAATTTCATTTTAGTAACAAAAAGTTATTCTGTAGTTGTGCCACAGGTTACGCCCTTTGATTTCGGGGAAGAAATACTCAACGCTGGGGATACTGTATCTCTAACTTGTACCGTCGGCAAAGGGGACTTACCTTTGAAAATTCACTGGGAACTAAACGACAAAACTCTTAACTCGGGTAATGGAATACTGATAAACAGAAACGGAAAAAGAGTCTCAATTTTGATATTAGATAATGTTCAACATGAACATATCGGCAATTACACTTGCATAGCTGAAAATGAAGCCGGTCGCAGTAGCCACAGTGCGGTGCTCAACGTGAACGGTATAAATTACATACACTTCCAAAAGTTGCTCAGCTTTTGTTCGCACGATTTATTAATTGTTTCTATAATATGTGTACTTCTATAAATTGTATTTTTCCTAACACAAAAACCCAGTCCTACACCTAACATTAATTTACGCTGCGAATATTTTACAGTCTAAGAACTGTTTTAACTGTACAAAATTATACAACGCGTTTATATTTATGATTTTTTCTATATAGCGGCTTTAACTAGTCTCCCAAAGTATCAAAATGAATAAAATTCTAGATTAGGTGCAATTTAAATATTTGGAAGTCTTAAATAAAGTGATGTCCGTAAAATATAATAATGTGAACAAAAACAGATCCAAATTTTAAATACACGATACATGTGTATGGTCCCATCTATGAAATTTTGCTTTTCAATTAATTCCTGTTCCCTCTGCAGTCCCTCCACAGATTAAACATTTCGAATTCGGCGAAGGACCAGTAAATGCTCAAGAAATGGTTGTGGTCATTTGTCTAGTCAGTAAAGGGGATCTGCCCGTCTCTATAATGTGGTTTTTTAATGGAAACCCGGTGAAATCTGGAGATATTGGAATCAATGTTGTGAACACGAAACGCTCCAGTCAACTAAACATAGAATCTGTGAGCCATCAAAATCAGGGCAATTATACTTGTGTGGTAAAAAATGAGGCGGGCTCCATGAATTATTCTGCGGAATTATTCGTTAACGGTACCTTGAATGATGCATTATTTTTTGCCTGCTGATGATGTGCTTTGAGTTTTTTTTTAACTTTGTTTTTCCCTTTTTGTAACTTTGGCGGGCTATAAAATTTACTGTCTCTAACCCGGCCAGTACCGGAATTATACGTAAAGGAAAACATTCAGGATCATATTGGGCACGAGAAATTATTAAAACTTCTAGGACATCATACTTTTCAGTGGCACCAGTTATAACTCATTTTGAATTTGACGAATCTGTTTTTTACGGAGAGGGTGTTCAAGTCATGTGTCATGTGCCAAAAGGAGATAAGCCATTAAATTTCAAGTGGACATTTAGTGGAGGAGATGTGAGTTCACTACCCGGTTTGAACATCATGAACGTGGGCGATAGGGGTTCAGCTCTCATAATCCCCGCGGTGACGGCTAAACACTCTGGCAATTTCACATGCACCACCTCTAATATTGTCGCCAGTGCTAGTCACCACGCCACGCTCAATGTCAAGGGTATATGGTCTCGGTGAATTGTCTTTGCTTATTCGGTCTTTTCTGTTACCACTTACACCAATCCTCTCAAAATTATCGTAGTTAGTACGTATAGTGACACAAAACACCACCAACACATTTAGCTATTTTTTTCAGTGGCGCCAATCATATCCCAATTCGAGTTTGATGAGGCCGTCTTTTACGGTGAAAGCATACAAATTATGTGTAATATTCCGAAAGGCGACATGCCGCTGAATCTTACTTGGTCGTTTCAAGACAAGCCGATAAAAAAGACTGACGCAGTCGTAATCACAAAATTAGGAGCCCGAAGTTTAGTTTTGGCCATCCCAGCTGCAACAGAGAAACATACCGGAAATTACACTTGCACAGCTTCAAATATTGTAGCCAGCACCAACCACACAGCTACATTAAACGTTCAGGGTACATTAGATTCTTTAGTGTGTTACCATTCTTTTGTTTATTTTTATTATTTGTTTGCCCTCACCAGTTCCTCCGCACATCGTACCCTTTACGGCTGAAGAGCCCGTTTTTGCCGGAGAGTCTATACAGTTGACGTGTCATATATCAAAAGGCGATGCTCCTATAACAATCAGTTGGAGTTTTCATGGCCAAGAATTGTCCTCACATCAAGGAATTGCTACGATGAAGATCGGCGAACGGACATCTTTGTTGACGATATCTAGTTCGCAAGCTAGCCACAGCGGCGAATATTCATGTCAAGCCGCCAATCGTGCCGGCCTGGCAGTTCATTCGGCCACAGTTAATGTTCATGGTATTCCCAAAGCCCGTTAGCTGCCCTAGCCTTTCGCACGCTGCACGCTTGACTCTGCAATAATCAAAGCCTTCTGGATTAACAGTATTGCCACACATCGTACCCTTTGAAACGGACGAGTCGGTGTTTGCTGGGGAACCAGTTCAGCTTAATTGTCATGTTTCCAAGGGTGACTTGCCTCTAAACATCAAATGGCACTTTTATGGGCTTGAAAATACGTCATCGCATCTTGATATCATGACGAATAAAATGACATCGCGTACTTCATTTCTGTCGATCTCTGCTGTGACTGCCAGCCACAGTGGCAACTATACCTGCGTAGCTACTAACAGAGCCGGTTCCACTAATCATTCTACTTCTCTCAATGTTCATGGTTAGTTTCATTTGTTCTGTCTTTTGTTCATTGCAACGATTTCATGCTTATAAATAATGGAATTTGTTGTCAGAATCAGCATGAATTCTGAAGGCAAATTTGTAAGCAACTTACACATTTTAATGTTAATATTTTTGGTTTTCATTCCTTATCATTTTCATTTATCATTATTATACAACAGTAACGCTAGGTATACATTAACGCCGTTTAGTTTTCGTCGTCGATGAAGAAATAATTTCGTAAGTCTTACAACTACTAGGTTGATCAGAGAGTTAAATCACTATTGTTTCGGCTCTTAAGTACGTCTCCCTTTTTTATGGTACGCCTTGTTCGCACTTTAACTGTCATGCTTACGGCAAGTATCATCAAGTATCAGCAACACTTGATCGGCCAGTAAAAACATATCACTCAATCCACGTCAATATATTCATAGTATTTTGATTTTTGACTCGTTCTTTCATCAGTCCCCCATTACATGTTCCTTAATCTTACTTAACCTCTTCTCAAATAAGAATAACTCGCAGTTCCACCACAAATTACGCCTTTCGAATTTGGAGAAGAAATTGTGAATGAAGGAGAAACTGCATCAGTATCTTGCGTAATGAGCAAGGGAGATCTACCGGTGAAGTTCACATGGCGCTTTAATGGAGAAGAAATAAAACCGCGCAACAATCTCGGCATTGTGCTCACGAATATCAGCAAGAAAACGTGGATTTTAAACATAGAACCCATAAGCTCAGTTCATCGAGGGTCTTATACTTGTGAAATCAGGAATGAGGCGGGCGTTACAAACCACACTACGATTTTAAGCGTCAACGGTTCGCGTTATTCTTACTTAATTCACATTTGTTTTAATCGCTTTTTATAACTTCAGTTCCTCCCCAAATCTCACCCTTCGAATTCGGCGATGAGCCAGCTAACGCTGGTGATCCCGCGGCGGTTCAATGTGTTATGAATAAGGGTGACCTACCGGCTAACTTCTCGTGGAGTCTAAATGGAAGAAAAATTGCTCAGAACAATAACATCGGAATAGCTATTGGAGGCATGGGTCGCAAAATGTCCATACTGAATATCGATTCTGTCAACGGCACCCATAGGGGGTTGTACGTTTGCTACGTGGAAAACTTAGCCGGCCAAGTCAATCACAGTGCCACGCTGGAAGTTAATGGTTCTTCATATTTTGATTTCTAAGTAGTTTCGTTATAATTTTAATTTGTACGTTTGGTATCTTACACTAATTAATAGTAGCTTCCTATAACAGTTCTACCCCAAATCCATCCTTTTACCTTCGGAGAGGAACCAGCTAACGCGGGTGATGCAGTCGGAGTACAATGTATGGTGACGAAAGGCGACACGCCTGTCAATATCACTTGGCACTTGAATGGGAAGCCAACTAGTGATATTCAGGGAATCACCGTGTCTAGGCTCGGTCACAAGTCCAGCAGCTTGTCTATAGACTCAGTAGCATCCATACACACAGGATTGTACACTTGCTCAGCCGCCAACAGAGCTGGTCATGCCAATTACTCAACCGAGTTGGCTGTAAATGGTATTTATATATTGACCTCGATATGACCACGTGCATCTTTTAATCTGTTGCTTTATTATTGTTACCAATTTTGTTATGAACCCGTTCATGTTCCAGACAATGCTGTCCTATCCTTTCCATGTTAAGACGTGGTGACGCATTATAAAATAAAATTACCAAATGTAATTCGAATCGGCACATACGTTGGAGTCACAAGTATTTTTTTTTAATTCGATTAATAACAATGAACTATTTTATAGTTGTGCCACAGGTTACGCCCTTTGACTTTGGGGAAGAAATTCTCAACGCTGGGGACACAGTATCTCTAACTTGTACCGTCGGCAAAGGGGACTTACCTTTGAAAATTCACTGGGAACTAAACGACAAAACTCTTAACTCGGGCAATGGTATACTGATAAACAGAAACGGAAAAAGAATATCAATTTTGAGCATAGAGAACGTTCAACATGAACATATCGGCAATTACACTTGCATAGCTGAAAATGAAGCCGGTCGCAGTAGCCACAGTGCGGTGCTCAACGTGAACGGTACCAATTACAAACTCTTCCAAAAGTTTATAAGCTTTTGTTCGCACGATTGATTGATTGGTTATTTATTTGTGTAATTTCATAATTTATTTTTCACTCCTTAAACACAAACCTAGTCCTAACATATTAGATACTCGGTTAAACTATTAAGACCCTAAAAATCCGCTCTGGACCTAATTTTGATAGATTCGGGAATTTATTTTTTCGGTTTAAAAAAACAAATAAGAAATAATACCGTTACGTAACACCAAAAAAGGTCCCATCTTTTTTTATCGCCGTATCCTGTCACCACTTTTTGAGTTTAGCCTTACTAATCACTCCTTTTTCCTCTGCAGTCCCTCCACAGATTAAACATTTTGAATTCGGCGAGGGACCCGTAAATGCTCAAGAAATGGTTTTAGTTACTTGTGCGGTCAGTAAAGGTGATCTCCCTTTGATAATACTATGGTTTTTCAATGGAAACCCTGTGAAATCTGGTGATATTGGAATCAACCTAGTGAACACGAAACGCTCAAGTCAACTTAACATCGAATCTGTAAGCCATCAAAATCAGGGCAAATATACATGTGTGGTAAAAAATGAGGCGGGCTCCATGAATTATTCTGCGGAATTATTCGTTAACGGTACCTTGAATATTGCATTTGTGCCTGCTAGATGATGTGTTTTAAGTTATTTATTTATTTCCTTTATTTTAACATTTTGTAACTTTGGCGGGCTATAAAATTGAACTAATTTAGTCAATATTCGAAATTAAAGCAAAGGAAAACATTCAGGTGAAAAGCATAAAAATGTATTTAACTTCTAAGATATCATATATTTCAGTGGCACCAGTTATAACTCATTTTGAATTCGACGAATCCGTATTTTACGGAGAAGGTGTTCAAGTCATGTGCCATGTACCAAAAGGAGATAAGCCCTTAAATATCAAGTGGACATTTAGTGGAGGAGATGTGAGTTCACTACCCGGTTTGAACATCATGAACGCGGGAGATAGGGGCTCAGTTCTCATAATCCCCGCGGTGACGGCTAAACACTCTGGCAATTTCACATGCACCGCCTCTAATCTTGTCGCCAGTGCTAGCCACCACGCCACGCTCAATGTCAAGGGTATATGGTCTCGGTGAATTGTCTTTGCTTATGCGTTGTTCTGTTACCTCTTACACCAGTCCTCTAAGTGTACTTGTAGTTATATATCTTATCACAAAACAACTACCAAGAATATTTGGCTATCTCTTTCAGTGGCACCAATAATATCCCAATTCGAGTTCGATGAAGCCGTCTTTTACGGTGAAAGCATACAGATTATGTGTCATATTCCGAAAGGCGACATGCCTTTGGATCTTACATGGTCATTTCAAAACAAACCATTAAAAAAAACGGACGCAGTCGTAATCACTAAAGTAGGAGCCCGAAGTTTAATTTTGGCCATCCCAGCCGCAACAGAGAAACATACCGGAAATTACACTTGCACAGCTTCAAATATTGTAGCCAGCACCAACCACACAGCTACATTAAACGTTCAGGGTACACTGGTTATTTTAGTGTGTTACCATTGTTTTGTTTATTTTTATTATTTGTTTGCCCTCACCAGTTCCTCCGCACATCGTTCCATTTACGGCCGAAGAGCCCGTTTTTGCCGGGGAGCCTATACAGTTGACATGTTATGTGTCAAAAGGCGATGTTCCTATCACAATCACTTGGAGTTTTCACGGACAGGAATTATCCTCGCATCAAGGAATAGCTACGATGAAGATCGGCCAACGAACTTCGTTACTGACGATTTCTGATTCGCAAGCTAGCCATAGTGGCGAATATTCGTGTCATGCCGCAAACCATGCCGGCCTAGCAGTTCATACTTCCACACTTAATGTTAATGGTATTTCTTTAGTGTCTTAGCCGCCCTAGCCTTTCGCACGCTGCACGCTTGACTCTGCAATAATCAAAGCCTTCTGGATTAACAGTGTTGCCATACATCGTACCCTTCGAAGCTGACGAGTCGGTGTTTGCTGGGGAAACAGTACAGCTCAATTGTCAGGTTTCCAAGGGTGACTTGCCCCTAAGTATCAAATGGCACTTTCATGGGTTCGAGAATACTACATCACATCTTGATATCATGACGAACAAAATGACTTCGCGTACTTCATTTCTGTCGATCTCTACGGCAACTGCCAGCCACAGTGGCAACTATACCTGCGTAGCTACTAACAGAGCCGGTTCCACTAATCATTCCACTGTTCTAAATGTTCATGGTTAGTTTCATTTGTTCATCATTACGTTTTGTATTACGTTCATCACAGTGAATCGATGCTTTTAGGATTTGCTAACAGAACCAGCATGAATTCTGTAGGCGTGTCTGAAAGCAGCGTACGCATTTTGTTTCTTATTTTTTGTTATTCATTCCTCATCATTTATTTTTCATCAGTAACTATAAAGAACATCGCTGATCTTAATATTGCTAGGGTTAAAAAAAAAACAAAATACTTAAACGTGAAACGTTATTCAATCAAGAAAAAAGGACTACTGTTGTGTAGAAAAATAAGGAATGTATTTCCAATTCCGATCCCCAATAAACCCGGCTGGAATTTTTCGTCTTGTTATGAGTAGGATAAATACACCTTTACCGTCAGTTGCATATTATTTATCCCTGAATGATTTTCCCTTGTTACTTCTGTAAAATCTTCCTTTATGTAAATGTTTCTTTTTCATTCAAGTGGTACCGCACATTATTCCGTTCGAGGTTGAAGAATCTATATTCGCTGGTGAATCCGTGCACCTTACTTGTCATGTTTCGAAAGGCGATCGACCTCTTCAAATATCTTGGAGCTTCGAAGGTCATGAAATCCCTTATCATAATAACATGGGCATAACAACTACTAAGTTAGGAGAAAAAGCTTCAGTCCTGAGTATTCCAACTGCTATGGGCCAGCACAGCGGCAACTACACTTGCACGGCCAGTAACCGCGCCGGACGCGCATATCACTCTGTCCTCGTCAATATTCATGGTATTGGATGTGTTCCCCTAGTTCAATAGCTACTGTAAGAAAATTGTTCCATAAGTGTATAGATATAATGCACGTTTAGATTTACATTTAGAAATCACTTTTTCCTTTATCAGTCCCTCCCCATATACTACCGTTTGAAATTGAAGAATCCATCTATTACGGAGAATCTGTACAAATGACCTGCCACGCCAGTAAAGGAGACCGACCGATGTCTATTACTTGGACATTCGAAGGCAAAGATCTATCCACTCATATGGGAATAAAAACCATGAAAATGGCGGAGCAAACATCCTTCTTATCTATTGCATCTGTGACGGGAGCCCACAGTGGAAATTATACCTGTATCGCCAGAAATAGAGCAGGAGAAGATAGATATTCCACTACACTCAACATTAAGGGTATTTCCAATATATGTCGCAGCATGCACCTTATATACGTATTTACTAACGTTGCAATATTTTCTTTATTCAGTCGTCCCTCACATCAAACCTTTCGAGTTAGACGAAGCCGTATTTGCGGGAGAGTCTGTGCACCTCGACTGTCACGTTTCGAAGGGCGATACACCTCTGAACATCTCTTGGACCTTCCAAGGGCACCCCGTAACCCGCAGAATGGGTGTAAAGACTACAACTTTAAGCGAACGCGTGTCTGTCCTCGATATACCTACCGCCTTGGGACCTAATAGTGGCAATTATACTTGCACTGCGACGAATAGGGCAGGCATCACCAGCCACACGGCTCTTCTCAACGTTATTGGTACTGAAACGTTATAGCTCGGATGTGCTTGCTTTCTGTTTAGTTCCTCCTGTGGTCCAACCTTTCTCTTTCGGCGAAGTCGCAATGAACTCCGGACAAGTAGTAACAACCCCCTGCTCTGTTATTGAGGGAGACCATCCACTGCGACTTAAATGGCTTTTCGACGACGAACCTATTAAACCCAGATCTGGAGTAACCGTGTTTCACATAGGCGAGAGAAGTGCTATTCTAAGTATAGCCTCAGTAGCACACAATCACGCTGGAAATTACACTTGTGTTGCGGAAAACGAAGCAGGAGTCCACTATCACACGTCTACGTTAATAATCAACGGTGCTTAATTATTTCTTGTACTCGGTAAATTAGATTTTTTTTGTGTCCTTATCGTCATATAATCAGAATTTTCGGTTATTTCTCTAATTATCCAATTTCACCTTCAATTAATTATGACATTCCAGTTCCTCCCAACATTTTGCCATTTACATTCGGCGATAAACCCACCAACGTCGGAGAATACTTACAGGCTGCATGCACTATAAATTATGGTGACCTTCCACTCACTATTACTTGGATGTTTAATGGACAATCCATATCTCAGAGGAATAGTAATTATGTTGTGACCAATTCCAAAAGAAGTAGCTTACTAATAATAGAATCTGTGGACGCTAAACACGCCGGTTCTTACACATGTATCGGAGAGAATCGTGCTGGCCGTAATACTCATTCAGCTGACTTAGTTGTTTACGGTTAGTCTCATATAAGGTAGAAACTTATTATTTTATCATTTAGATAAACTCTGTTTCAGTTCCTCCCAAGATTGCACCTTTCATTGCTGGCCCAGAGCCGGCTTTTCTGGGGGATTATTTTGCTCTTCAGTGTATAGTGACCCATGGGGATCAACCGGTTCTTATTGACTGGACTGTCAATAATCAATCTGCCAAATCCATTCCCGGAGTTCGTGTTAGTACCAACGACAGAAGAAGTAGCGTATTAACCATTGAGTCCGTGGATGCAACACACGCAGGGCTTTTTAATTGTACTGCGAGTAATGCTGCGGGCGTCGTTTCGCATACCACCGATTTGGTTGTAAAGGGTGCGAACAAAAAGTGACTATTTTTACGCTTCCGTCCTTTTAACCTCAAACTTTCGTTTCCTAATTTCACTTTACCACACATTTTTACTGTCCTAGTTCCACCGTTGATAATGCCGTTCAATTTCGGTGAGGTGCCATCCAACCCGGGTGATACAGCGGTAGTGAATTGTGTTGCCACCAAGGGAGATCTACCTCTCGACATCTCATGGACGTTCAGCAGCGAGACTATGGACTCGAGCCTTCAGCGAGACATCACGACGATGCTTATCAACCCTCGTACTTCCATCCTCACCATCAACTCCGTGAGCGCAAATCATCAAGGGAACTACACGTGCATCGTGCAGAATGCGGCCGGCCGCGCAGAATACGCAGCGACACTCGTCGTCAACGGCACGTCTAAATTTGATAATGCTATAATGCCAACTGAATCGTTAATATGGGAACTAACACCACAATATCGCACATGAAAGGACAGTCCGTTCACAGTTCGTTCTATACCTCTTTCTCACAAGTCGCTAACATTGCCTGCCTCGACGATTTCCTAATTGATCTAACCCAAAAATCTATCGTTATTTCCAGTATTGCCTCGCATAGTTCCATTCTCGTTCGAGACTCCGCTGTTTGCGGGGCAGGCCAGTCAAGTTACATGTTTGGTCTCGGAGGGCGATCAACCTCTTGATATTCAGTGGTACTTTGAAGGGCAACCTTTAAAGGAGAAAGCCGGCGTGACGGCAACTAAAATTGCGCAGAGAGCTTCATTGCTTCTGATCGACCCGGCGGGTTGGTCGCACAGCGGATCGTATGCGTGTATCGCGCGCAATGCCGCTGGCATGTCCAACTATACCGCCTCACTAGAAGTCCATGGTATACGTCACGCATCTGTGTACCCTTCTTCCTAGCACGGATCAGCTTTGCGTAGATTCGATATTGTATGCTTTAATTATTTCGTTTCTTTCAAAAGAGAAAAAAACCGGAACATCGTTAATCGATAGATACATGAAAACTTTCTTTTCGTAGTTGTCCTAATTTGTTTATAAAAATTCATATCACATTTAGGTGATCACAAAAACGAATAACGTTATCAATCTCGAGACAGGGTTTAGATCAGTCGTGTTGAATGCTTTCCATAGGAACCGGCTGCGGCTATCATCGACGCCGCGACGTACCCTTTTCATCCACTCCTTGCATTTTATTTTGATCCTTACACCTTCCTCTCCCTTGGGTTCCTTTCTTTATATTTGTTTCATTAAATATTTTGCGTATTTGCCATTAATTATAGCTTGTTGCTTGGCTTACTAACGTTATGTATATTCTCTGTTGAAATAATGTGTTGATCAATATTTCAGTAATAAACAAACACATTATTTTTTCATATTTGTAGTGCGCTGCTTTGATTGTTGATGGTGGAGTGTAGATATGCTTTTTATTTATAATTTGTTTGATTATTTTTATCCAATTTTTTACCTATTTAATCATATGGTTTGTAGATTGATATGCCTATGTATTTTTTTGCTAGCTGTGAAATATATATGACTTAAAAGCTTCTTTGGCGGCGCCTTAAAGCACATACAAATATCCGTTATTTATACAATGCTTGTGGAATATATTTGAAGCCAGATTCAATACCTATCTAGTCGTTACAGGAGCTTTTCAGTGGATATAATATTTAAGTATAATTGAACAAGAACAATCAAAATGAAACATATTAATTTCTGTGGTCAAACATTTTTAATAATGTTATTATTTGAGTGATTTGCACTTATAAAAACGAAGTTCACTATTGTATTGTATTGTATAACGGGCTGGTTTCCGCAACTCCACGTCAAAGCGCGTATTTTGCGTGCGGGTTTGAATTTGAAGTTCACTATACTTGAATATCTTTAAAATAATTCAATAAAATGATGATTCCCCTTGTTTATTAAGGATGAGATTTTGTATCATTGTGAGCAACACTATTTAAAATGGTTCCATCAGTGTAGTCCGCGAAATCCACGGTAACTCTTAAGGAGTTGAAACTAACAATAAATTAATATGCATTACGAGATTCAAAAGAATGATTTAACTGAGAAACAAAATCTTTTCCTTAGAAAATAGAAATAATTAATGTCTTTTTGTAGATAAAATATTTATCTAGAAATAAATAAAAGTAATTCAGAAATCGATAAGTTTTCAATTGGGTAGTTTACACCATCAACCATAATTCTACACTCTATTTCTAGGCCTGAAACCCCGATTAGTCATAAACTAACAGTAAAATTCGATTTTTAGTTGATGTAAATCAATAAATAGTTGAGCCATTGAGTTGGCAATTAGTGACGTCACAGAATGCTATTGCCATACAAAACCTATTTAGGAATTGTGTTTTGTCAGCTCATAAAAAAGTATGTCAATTGATTGGTGGTGTTGAATACCCTATTTTTTTAACATTTTGTAATTAAAACATTCTCTATACACTTAAACATATAAATAGAGAATGAAAGTCAATAGTCAGTTAGTAATCGTAAAGAGTTTTTGTCCCTTATTCCGTGTAGCAGACCGAGCAAGTGCTATAACCTGGTGATATTTCAGTTCCCCCCCGCTGGATTATTGAGCCCACTGATAAGGCATTTGCGCAAGGCTCTGATGCTAAAGTTGAATGCAAAGCCGATGGTTTCCCTAAGCCCCAAGTCACATGGAAGCGGGCTGAAGGTAATAATTATAACATCGTTGTATTTATTATTTTTGTTACTAAAAATAATTCTCACGAAAGACATTAACGAATCTTGTATAATTCTCTTAGGTGATACCCCTGGCGATTACAAAGATCTTAAGCCTAACAACCCTAATGTAAAAGTTGAGGATGGAACATTGACCATTGCGAATATTCAAAAGACGAATGAGGGTTACTACTTATGCGAAGCTGTTAATGGAATCGGATCAGGATTGTCTGCCGTTATTCTTATTAGCGTACAAGGTAAGCTGAATTATAAAAATAACAGATATGCACAGGACTGCACATTGAGGTTGATCATTTTAAAATAACTGGTTGATAATTTTAGCCCCACCTCAATTCGAAATTAAAATGAGGAATCAGACTGCCCGCCGAAGTGAACCAGCTGTTCTTCAGTGCCAAGCTAAAGGAGAAAAGGTAAATCTCTCACACACAATTTTAATAAACATATTGAACAAACTCAAACAGTTAATAAAACTATCGATTGTTTACAGCCAATCGGTATAATTTGGAACATGAACAACAAACGTCTCGAACCTAAATCCGACCCTCGCTACACTATTCGCGAAGAAATTCTGCCCGGAGGTGTTGTGTCCGACCTTAGCATCCGCAGAACCGAACGATCAGACAGCGCTCTCTTCACTTGTGTCGCTACCAACGCTTTTGGATCTGATGATACCAGCATTAACATGATCATTCAAGGTAAAACACGATTCAACAATCATACTAATATACCGTAGTAAAGTAGAATTCCAAAATATTAAGCCTAAGTAACATTACAGAGGTTCCCGAAGCACCCTACGGTTTGAAGGTCTTAGACAAATCTGGCAGGACCGTGCAACTGTCTTGGGCCGCACCTTACGATGGCAACTCACCAATCAAGAAGTTCCTTATTGAATACAAACGCGCCAAGGGCAACTGGGAAAAAGATATTGACAGGTACTCTACAAGTTTCTCTGTTTTCAATAACTGATGTCAATATTGTCCATACAAATCTTTTACATCATCTTATTTTTGTAGAGTTCTTGTACCTGGAGATGCGACTGAAGCCGGAGTATTTAGCCTGCGACCAGCCACTGCCTACCACATCAGGATTGTTGCTGAAAACGAACTGGGAACTTCTGAGCCATCTGAAACTGTCACCATTATCACTGCTGAAGAAGCCCCCACTGGTCCCCCACAGGATTGCAAAGTTGATGCCGTTGACAAGCACACCCTCCGCGTTACCTGGAAGCCTCCCCCACCTCAGGACTGGAACGGTGAACTCCAAGGGTAAAGATAGTCAAATAACTCTTAACACGGTTCTCGAATCTCCAAGAAACAAATGATCACGTGTGACGTTTTTATTTTCCAGATATTATGTTGGCTACAAATTGGCATCAAGCAACAAATCTTTCGTTTTTGAAACTGTTGATATCTCTAAGGAATCTGGCAAGGAACATCACTTGGACATTTTGAATTTGAAGTAAGTATTGATTGACAACTATTCAAGAATCATTACAAACGTATCAAAATTGAACAACTAAGCTGTGACATGCATCAGGGTTACAGATGCAGAAAAGGGGAGCTCGTCGGGTACCTATCCTCTTGCTTCACATGTTGCAATTCTAAATATCCGGCTATTGTACCATTTAGGGACCTTTGTTTTCAGGACATACACCCAATACGCGATCGTAGTACAGGCTTTCAACAAGATGGGATCAGGCCCCGTATCTGGCGAAGTTCGAGCTTACACCGCTGAAGGCGCACCGTCTGCCCCGCCCCAGGACGTTCTCTGCACTACTCTTACTGCGCAAACCATCCGCGTGTCATGGGTCTCTCCTCCTCTTGCCGCCGCTAACGGACTTATCAAGGCTTACAAAGTGATCTATGGACCGAGCGAAACCTGGTATGGTAAGTGTCACAAACTTATCATTATAAAACTTAAGAACGAATACGGAACGATTGAGGGCGCAAATTAAGGTCCTCAAATTAATTTAACTTGCTTATTTTTAGATGAGAAGTCTAAGGACACCAAGATTACGGCTAGCAGCGAAACTATTCTCCATGGACTTAAGAAATTCACTAACTATTCAATGGAAGTGCTTGCGACAACCAACGGAGGCGATGGCGTACGATCTGCTCCTATTCACTGCCAAACTGAACAAGACGGTAAGTTTTGACTTAGCACAAAGGTGGTAAATGTGATTTTCAAAGAGAAATAGACTTTATTCATTCAAACATAACGTTTTCTTCACAGTGCCGGAAGCCCCTCGCGCTGTAAAGGCCCTGGTTATGGGACAAGACTCGATCCTCGTTTCGTGGAGGCCTCCCGCGCAACCCAACGGTGTCGTCACTCACTACAACGTCTACACTCAAGCACAAAACGCTGAACCTCATCCTAACAAGGTATGTTATCATTGCTTGATCTGTTTTCTAAAAAATAATAATCTTTAAATACCTGGAAATAACGTTTTTCTATCAAAGAGGAATAAAGTGTCGCGCGGAAATGCTGCTAATGGCAAATTGATATACCTAATGCAATCGTAACCAGGTATTTTTGTGCTGTAGGTACCTGCTTCCCAAACGAGCTACTCCGCGACTGAACTGAAAGCTGGACGTTATGACTTCTGGGTTACCGCGTCTACCATCATTGGTGAAGGCCAGCCCTCAGCCACCGCATCCTGCAGCCCCAGCGACAAAGGTTAGTTTACCCTTAGAGACGTCATCCTCATCCAAGGAAAAAAAACTACTCAAAACTCAAAGCATTTATTTCAATTAGACCATTACAGGCACTTTTGAATGTCAGAAAAACAAAGAAGGCGAAGCTACAGTCCCAGACATAAGACATAATAACTTATGAAAGTACTGTAGTTGCCCATTCCAAGGCGTAGATCTCTATGGAGAAGAATGGGCAAGAAACTCCATGGACACTCTTTTCAATCAAACATTTTTACAATATCTTGGTTACATCATTCATGTTGAGATAATACATATATGTGAGAACGATGTAGACAGACGTGCACATTAAGAGCGTCCAGAGTAAAAGATTAGATAACAATTTAAAAACAAAGTAGTTAAAATAAACCGTGGCAGCTAAGAGATGACCAGTCTCAACTGACAGCGCCCGTTCACGAACATGACGCATGGATCAGCATCATTCAACTCAACCATTTTGAAGGGAACTAAATGATCCGACACACCCGCCACCATCAGCGAGACATTTGAGTGAGCATGACATTCTCTCAACCGCCAGGGCAAATTCGAGTCAATGAATGATAACTAAATGCAAATGGTAGCTTTACAGTACATAGTACTCACACATGCGCTATGCAATTATATAATACTAAGTGATTGAATCTATACAATGCAAGGATATTTTTACAATCTTCTGCAGCTTCCACAATAACTTCACATGGTAATCAATTAGTTTGCCCCCTGTGGTTGTGGAGCAGGACCAGCATTGAGCCAAGCATTTCTATCATCAATGTAATCCCCCAACTTATAGTATGCTTGCCTACATAGTGTGCGTTTAATACAAGATTTAAATTTCGTCTCATTCAGTTGTAAAATGTGGGGAGGTATTTTATTGTAACATTTTAAACAGTACCCCATGAAAGATGAGTCTACTTTAGCTAGCCTGAAACCTGGCTGTACAAGTTGGTCCCTGTTTCTAGTACTGTAGTGGTGTCTGTCACCTCTTTTACTAAATAAATGCAGATTTTTTCTAACGTACATGATGTTTTCATATATGTATTGACAAGGTACTGTCATGATGTTAATT
The DNA here is from genome assembly GCA_905220335.1 of Noctua pronuba. Classification (NCBI taxonomy): domain Eukaryota; kingdom Metazoa; phylum Arthropoda; class Insecta; order Lepidoptera; family Noctuidae; genus Noctua; species Noctua pronuba. The sequence continues at coordinate 9,395,214 of LR999903.1, read as the reverse complement.
TCCTTAAAAAGTTCCCTAAGAGAATCGCGCCCACGAAGATCATATATGGCTCTGATGGCTCTTTTCTGCAGAATAAATATAGACTCGATGTCTGCAGCCCGTCCCCATAGTAAGATACCATATGACATAATACTATGAAAATAACTAAAATAGACAAGCCTCGCGGTATCTACATCAGTAAATTGACGGATTTTTCTAACAGCATATGCTGCTGAACTCAGCCGTCCTGCAAGAGATGTTATATGTGGACCCCATTGTAGCCTTGAGTCGAGCGTGATCCCCAGGAAAACAGTATTTTCGACGAATTCTAGTTTCTCTTGGTTCAATACTATGTCACTATCACTACTTTTGACATTCGGTAGAGAAAATCTTATGCACTTTGTTTTTTTCCCATTTAATACTAAATTATTAGCGGTGAACCAATTATGAACCTGAAATAGGGCGTTATTTACGTCGTCGAGATTTGTGGCACGTCTGTTTACCTTAAATATTAACGAAGTATCGTCAGCAAACAACACCATTTGTGGTTGGTTTTTAAATAAATGGGGTAGGTCATTAATATAGACCAAAAAGAGGAAAGGACCTAATATCGACCCTTGTGGCACACCCATAATTACTTTTAGACCCATTGAATTGACACCATTTATTTGTACTTGCTGATGTCTATCGTTTAAATACGATTTCACTAACCTGAGCGCAAGTTTCCCTAAACCGTAATGTTCAAGTTTTAAGAGCAGGGTTTCGTGGTTAACGCAATCAAATGCTTTCGAGAGGTCACAGAAGATTCCAATGGCATCTTGTGCCTCTTCCCACGCAGTAAATATGTGTTTTAATAAGGTGACACCGGCGTCAGTCGTACAACGTCCTTTGGTGAAACCATACTGTTTCTCATGTAAGATTTTATTGGTGTTAAAGTGGATGAGCATTTGATTAAGCATTACCTTTTCAAACACCTTGCTGAAAACCGGCAACACGGATACGGGTCTATAGTTATTGGTGTCTTTACTGTCCCCGGATTTGAAAAGTGGTATTACCTTGCTGTATTTCATAAGGTCCGGGAAGATTCCTTGGTCCACACACAAATTAAATATTAAGGCTAAGTATGGTGCTATACTATGGTGCTACTTTAGCAGAAACCAATTAGAAAAAACTTTGTGGGTAGGCTTTTCAAAAATACTCATTCATACTAAGTTAAAACATAACACTCCCTTTTTGAGCAGTTGTGTATAAACATAATATTTTTTACTAAGCAAGCAGTCAATCATAATAATTACTAGTATACTTAACGCATTTGGTCGCATTTTTTTTGACGTTATTTTAATTAAATTTACGTTATATTTGTTTCAGTACCCGCTAAGATCGCCTCATTCGATGAATCGTTCACCGCTACGTACAAGGAAGATGTTAAACTGCCCTGCCTTGCCGTCGGAGTTCCTCCTCCCAACATTTTGTGGAAGGTAATTTATTCATTCATACAGTTTCCTAAACCGCAAACACATAAATATAGACTATCTGAGACTTGACTGCTGATTGGCTGACCCGAGTCTTGGTCATGTTTACAGAAAGTAAGGGGAAAAACCGTTTGTTTTTAACTGACTTTTACTGTCTAGCTAAAACGTCTAAACTGAGAATACATAACCCCCTTTTTAGAAGTCGTTAAAAAAACAAAATAAATCAGTTATGTTTCGCGCTAATATTACACTACCGACTTAAGAAAAGTAAATAAGTACATTCTTCAAAAAGCCGGCTTTTGGTACCGACTTTGTGTTATTTTAATCCTTCCTAGATATCAAATTGTTTTCAATATTCCTAGGTGAAAGGTCACCCCCTGGAAGCATCGGAACGCGTACGTCAATTGCCCGAAGGATCCCTGCAAATCGCTGGCGTAGCTCGAGAGGATGCCGGCGAGTACTCCTGCCATGTCGACAACCAGTTCGGAACTGACACCGTTACGCATACGCTCTCTGTTCTCGGTTAGTATTCCTAATTCCCATGATTACTATTTTTTTTCTCTTTTAAGTCATATAGCCTGGATACGTCTCGTCGACCACTGCTAGGGACGCTATCTTCAACAATTTCCAAACAGGCCAAGCGTGTGAGGAAATACGACAGCATACGCGTTTTATATCTTTTGAGTGCTTTGAAGCGTTACCGTGAAGTTTTTTAAGGTTTTGTAATTAAATTTTTGAGCTATTACTGTATTTTTTTTCATTTACTCCTATACACTGCGTCACTATTGCTCTAGTAAGCTTTAAGGAGAAAAAAATAATCAGAACTCACGTTATTTCCCGTCAGCTCCCCCCTTCCCGCCCCAACTCAGCATCGCCTCATCATCCGTGTCGTCTCTCACTCTTCGTCTCAAGCCTTCCGTCGACGTCGACCAGTCACCAGCTGCCGGATACACCATCCACTACAAACAAGAGTTCGGCGATTGGGAAACCGTTCAGGTAATTTAAAATAATACACCTCTGCTTAACCCTTCCGGGATTACAGGCGTTATTTTATTTTCATAAAGCACGTTAATGTTTCGTATGATGGCTTAAGAGTTAAGCTATAGATAGAAATCGATACTACACTTTAGTAAGACATGCAGAGCTTATGAAATACATGCTTCCTTTCAGATTCCAAGCACCACTGACACATACACTTTAGAAAACTTGTTCTGCGGATCCAGATATCAACTCTACGTTACGGCTTACAATGGGTTAGTAACTTCTTTCTTTATCGTGTGGTTAATGCCTAACCTGGTGTCAGAGTTTTTATGCCGCCCATGGGGCTCTCACTTGGCTTAGTAACTAACTATATTAGTCTTATCAGGAATCAGTAAATGACACCAACCCAACATTTCGCAAATTATTTTAGAAGCATGATAAAAATAGAATCGATTGTTTACACCAGAACTTTAAAATTTTAATTTAAAAAAAATTAATGTGTGAGCCATCATAAAATCATTGTTATTGTTATAGCTGACTAGCTTACTAAATCAAAACGTACGATGACAACATTTACGTTAGTGGTGTATGATGGTTCTGATAGAGCAAGCCGGGCTTCTAGAATTCTATATAAGCTCCGCCACAAGCGTCTTAATAAACGTAACATGTCCCGTAGCATCGGCACCGGCGAGGCGTCCGACGTGGTGATCGCCCGCACGCGCGGCTCCAAGCCCCCCGTGCCGCGCGCCGCGGACTTCATCGAAGTGGGCAGCTCCTCTGTCACGCTGCACCTCAAGCAATGGCTCGATGGTGGATGTCCCATGAGCCACTTCGTCGTTGAGAATAAGAAGAAGTAAGTAATTAGTGACACTATGACGTTGATAAGTATTTGTTACCCATAGGACAGCGCTTAAATCCTTTTCCGTCTAAGCAGAATTTGTGAAAATTCGATACAGGAACCATTAGACTGACAAGTAACGCATAGTGTTTTAAATACATTGTGCCCATAAGTCTATGGCGAGACAAATTATATCCTTTATGCGTGATATCCAAATCTTGATTTTATCTAACTTGTAAATGTTGATTGTAACAGGGGCGCTGCTGAATGGAATCAAATCTCGAACGCTGTGAAACCTGGTGGAAACTTCGTTGTTCTCGGTGCGTATTCCTTCTTTCTTTCTTATTCTTTATTGCACACAAAACAACAAAAATAAAAAACCCCCTAAAATAACTACACTAGTTACTACATTAACCAAAGGGTTTCCTATAATATTGTAATTTTCCGTTTGTAGATCTGGAACCTGCTACTTGGTATGTGCTGAGGATTACGGCCCACAACAATGCTGGATTCAATGTAGCTGAATACGAATTCGCAACTCTTACCATGACCGGCGGTAAGTAGTAGTCTGAATGACATAATACTTTGTAGAAGAATACGATTTTTAAATGATATCTATGACGATGATATCGTTAGAACTATAATTTACCGCTACGTTCATTACATAATAATGCATGCCCATTTACTACAAAAAGAATTTTACACCAAAAACGTACCTGAAATGCATCGCCTTTTTATTATAATTTAATCATTCTAATACCGGTGTCTTTTAGTTATCAAAATAAATAGCTCTTGTAACTTGGGGCTTGCATTTCAGGTACGATCGCGCCCGCGCGCGAGGTCGGCGACGGCACTCTTACCACGGAACAGACTATCAAGATTATCCTGTCGCACCTTAACCTTATCGTGCCCGTAGTGGCCGCGATTCTTGTCATCATCATTGCTATCGTAGTCGTTTGCGTGGTACGAGGCGCCAGGGATCATCACAAAGGTAAAAATCTACTAATAAATGTGTATTATAGGAACTATTGCTCCGTTACCTGGCAACATCGGCTCCGAAAAGGAACTGCCCCCCTGGATCAAGGCTTGGCTCGAACCTGAAGTCTTGGTACCCATTTTGGCAACGATTGTGGTCTTCATTGTAGGCGTGGTGGTGATCTGTCTGACATTAGCTCGCAGGAACACCCCGCACCGCCTGCGAGGTCAGAAGGACATGTATTGTATGTATGGTGGCATGGCACACCGCTTTATTACTATTTCTTTTACCCAAATTCGAATTCTCATATTTAGAGTTGATTTGACTGTATAATCAATCATGTAGTTAACAGTTTTGATAACATAGTTGACTCATCGACTTATATTTTTTAACATATACTCATCCTTAGCATGGAATAAGTTTGGAGCTCTAATTTTGTATTTTGATTTACCAAATTCATAATTTAATATAATTTGCGCGTCATAATAATCAAAACTAAAGAACTCACTTTTAATCGGTGACTTAACAAAACAACGTTTTACAAAACGCGTCCAGTCAGTCCATCAACTTACATAAGCAATGTTTTATAGACGACGCAGTGTACAACGCATCGCAGGCCGCGCTGGGCGGCGGCGGCGGCACGCTGGACAAGCGCGGCGGACTGCGCGACGAGCTCGGCTACATCGCCCCCCCCAACCGCAAGCTGCCGCCCGTGCCCGGCTCCAACTACAACACCTGCGACCGCGTCAAGCGACAGGCTGTCATCAGTGAGTATACCTCACCGAACTACACCTTACGCGAATCTCGATGTTGCTGCAACTTGCTACTACTGTTCACTGCACATGTTTAAATACAGTCGTATCCTAAAGTTCATATTAATACACATAGCGACACAAGACACAAGTTTGCGGGGATACGAAAATCAAGTAAATCTGGCGTGGTTGGATAATGAAGTGAACTGGTTCCCATTCCGCGGACGTTTACTTCCGAACTTCGTGTCTAGAGATCCTTCTATCCACCAACTGTTCACATAACGTGCGCTATCGTGACTCAACTCGCGTTAGTTAAACTAGGCCTAAATCGGGACGTGACTGTATTATCTACGTATTACACTCTTTCGCTCAACGTTTTACTCCACATTAAGCACCCTACTTTATGAAGTGAAAGGAATTTAGCCGCTGTAAGGAAACGTCAATATTTTACATGAGGTAATGGTTGTATTAACACTCTTTTTCTTCTCTTTCTACTGCACGACTTTCGCTATTATTCTTCTCTGTGCTTTAATATTTCTTCTTTTTTATCTTCTTAGAATATATCTTAGTGGTGAATGTTAGGTGACAGCTATTTTATACATTTTTGTTGTCCAGTGATGGTATCAGGGAATTTATTTTACCGGTAGGGTTCAGCTATTATAAATTTTGATTTATTTAAAAATATAATAGGCAAATTTTACCTGCAAGTTATCCAAACCCTTATGATTATTTTAGCTTTGCCTATTTTATTACTTAATTTTTTTATCATTTTCAGCTTGACGTTTTGCCAATCTCGACATAATTTATATAGTGTCCTGAAAAAACAGTTCATATTTAATTTTATCCTACTTAATTGGCGGATCTTCCAGAAGCTATATTGATATGACGGTTTGGCACAAACGTTATCCCCCTAAATTACTGTGGTATCGTCTCAGTTATAATCACACTCACTTCTGAAAGAAAATAGATGGTTTCAGTATCAATTTGAACTATGCTTAAAAGCAACTAAGGCCTCAGTACCTCAAGTATCTAAGTGCAGCAAAGGGCGATCTAGGACATTTATACGGAAGTGTTAGGAAGATATGCATTTATAAAGAACGAATGAAAGCATCACTTTTTCGCACTAAAAGTTCAGAAACATTTATAAGTTAGACACTTCCCTATACGGCCTCTGTTGTCCGATGCATCAGAAACAGTCGACCATCTGAAAAGTGAGTGGGACGATAGTTGAGCGGTGTAGCGGTGTTAGCGCATGCGTAACGTTAGTGTGGTTCAGTGGGCGCGCACTCGACGTGGGACCCGCGCCGCCATCACTACGAGCGCGTCCGTCGCCCGAGATTGCGCCGCGCAGGATCCGGAGACACCGCTTCCACAGGTCAGTGGAACTGCATGCAAAGTACATGAGCATACAAGTATGAAATACCAGCACTACACAAACCAAAGTTTATCAACACTAATTTGGACATTACGTCAAGTTAAATTAGTTAGCGAAACTCCGAAGACATGATGGGTATCTGACAAGATAAAATATCATCGGAGCGAATCCTGAGTGTCCAAAAAGATATTATCAAGCAGTTATCCTCAGCCGTATCCCGAAGCATTTATTTTAAAAAATATGAAGATTTTTAATAGCAAACATTTTAAAAAGGTTTTATTTTTATGCTCATGTTATGAAGTTCATAACAAATGGTCACAACATTTGTATTATATTTACAATTTATTTTTGTAAAACGTATAATACAGATTGGAGTGACCATACAAATCTGGTTTCCAAGTGAATGATAATCGTGAGGTTTTTATCTGAATGAACCGCTATTAACAACAAAAGAGTGAGTATGAGATTGATAATTGTATTTTATAATTTTTTGCATGATAACTATCTATTTGGTATTTATTTTATTTTTGTTTGCACTTTTCTAACCCCAGTTATTTTTATTTGCTTTTAGCAAAATGTATATAGACATTTTGATGATTAGGTATTTACTGTAATATGTACATAGTTACATTAACTAAAAAAGCGTGAGTATCTACGAAATATAGCATTGTGAAATCTACTGACACTAGTTCTACAATTATAATACAATACTTAATAATATATGTCATGTATGTTTCTTGTTTTGAGTGACAACGAATTAACTACACAATTTTAGCATGGATTACCGACAGATAAAGAATATCTACTATTTGTAGCATATTTCAGTGAATGGTAACACTGCTACTAATCCAATGGAACCACACAGTAGTAATAAATTGGAGTACTCATTCGTATGTTATAAGTCTACTAGCTGACCCAACAGACGCTGTCCTGTTCTTTCTAGATGACGAGAACAGCGCCTCCTACCGGGTCCAATTGTGAAAACCTTTCAGGGACCCACTCAAAAACAAAAAAAAACATCAAAATCGGTCCAGCCGTTAGAAGAGATCAGCGACATACAAGATACGCTGCGCTTTCAGCAGATACAGCGTACATCCGAATCAGCACTCCAATTACTACTCCGTGGATAAAATCAATGTTAACTGACTTATGTGTGTTTCAATACTTGTGAACAGGCATGGAAGACGAGATCTGCCCCTACGCCACGTTCCACCTGCTCGGCTTCCGCGAAGAGATGGACCCCAGCAAGGCGCTAGCCTTCCCGCACCACCACCCCGCGCACGCCGGCACACTGGCGCACCCGCACCCGCACCACCCCGCGCACTCGCGCGCCGGCTCTCAAAGCATGGTGAGTGGGGATGAGGAACCACACGCACACATCATCTGCCCAACACAATGTTTGGACTTTAAGAAAATTCTGTGGCCTTTGCATGTTTTGGTGTTTCTTCTTATGAAAGTCCAACCCCATCTAGTTTTTTTTTTTAATGTTGATGTATAAAAATGTTTTTTTACAACCCACACAGTAGTAAAATTTATAGTTATATTAGTTTTAATTTACGTATTGATTCGTATCATGTACTTGTTTTATTTTTGTGGTGAAGAGAAAATCTTATTCACATTTATTGTTTTATAAGCAAAGTTATAACTTGTCAATCTGACAGACTAACATGTAGGTATATTATGTGGCCGCTAAGAAGACTTCTCCTTTCATCCTATCAAGACACGTCAATAAACCTAGCCTCATAAAATAAAAAAATATATTTTCTTTTTAAATTCAATTTCAGCCCCGCGCCAACAGCCGTTATGCCCGCAAGAACTCTCAGGGAGGACAGAGCGCCATCTACTCGACCGCTCCCGAATACGACGACCCGGCCACCTGCGCTGAAGAGGACCAATACGTAAGGCTCCTTACTGCTATTTTTATAAAATAGCAATGCAATCGTCACTTACGGTTTTAGATTTCAAGTTAGTCAAAATCTGTGGTCACGATCCTGACATTTATAAGAGGTTGCCAAAATTAATCAAAATTCAGAGCTTTCAGCCTTATTTGAAAAACCTATTAAATTAAACCTACCCCTTCAAGTTAAAGATGAACCTACATATGTCTAGAATATAATAACCTACATATTAGTAGAATCGTCTCATTTAAAAGCCCACAATTAAATAAAATACAAAGATCCATGCTGATGTTTAAAACGTTGCATGTTATTTATTTACAAAGCGTGCCCGTTATTCCCGCCCGATGTATGCCTGCGGCCCCGAGTACGATGAGCCCGCCTGCTGCGCTCCCGAAGACGAACAATACACCGGCGCCTATGGAACTCCCTACTCCGACCACTACGGTTCTCGCCCCAGCATTGGTAAGATGGGTAAAGACTGGTTTTACACAATTATATTTTTGAGATTCTTTCAAATGACTTCAAATATGTATGTGGCTGTTGTGAAAAAGCGCAGTTAACTGCCGTTAAGTGGAAAAGGATCTGCATTTTCTGAAAACAATCTGGAGATAGATCCACGAAAAGTCTCGTGATCAATAATTATCTTAAATTCACGTTTCATAGGAACACGCAAGTGCGGCGGATCTCCCGAGCCTCCCCCACCCCCTCCCCGCAACGCCAACAACACCGATAACAACTGCTCCTCCTCATTCAACGAGAGCAAGGACTCGAACGAAATCTCCGAAGCCGAATGCGACCAGCCCCGCAACTACCCCGGTAAGAAACTGAAACATGGACTAACTGAGAACCCTATCCTTGTTCCCTAATTCTCAGGACTAGTTTCACTAATCAAACTGAACGCATTGGTGAAATTCGGCCTATTACAAAATTGGAAATGAGCAGAAAATTATTTTCTTGATAAATTTTTCCTACCAACAGTATATCTACGAAAACGAATTGATTAAAACTTCTGAAAGGGACCCAATTTGGACCTGTTGATATAAACTAAAAGGAAATCATACTTTTTTGTCAAAATGCTTTCAGTGATTAATGTATGCTGCTTTATATTAAATATTATAATATCAATATAAATTTTTTTCACCTTCTTGCTGAGTACTAATTTTATTAAAAAACTACGAACTTGAAACACTAGTATTGATGAAAAGATTTTGCTTTTAAAATATAAAAAATAACTCCCTCTGGTTACCTACGAACTAGTAAAATTCAAAATAAATAGTTCAAGCAAATTAATACCCAGCAGAATTTGCAACTATGTTCTAGTTGATGGAAAAGTATGGTTTACATAAAATAATATTTGATATCATAATTATTCTTTTGTTCCAAACTACCTTAATTTTTAGACAAATCTCGAGTGTTAATTTGAAATTGATTGTTGAATTCGTTTATGCACACTTGGGTGTCACCTGAACAGAAGACGGTAAAATTTTTGGATCAAGTTATTTGATTCCTTTATGTTTCTAATTATTGTGACTGACAGCATGCAACATTTGTATCAGTAATAACAAATTGAATTACAAGCTTCAAGATTAGCGTTCTTGTAATTGGCTTATCTATCTTTATTTTTCAAAATTATCTACTTTTTACTGTTTTTTGGTTTAAGCACTTGACAAAATTAATATCCAGATTTGAATAATTTAAAATCAAAATCGGTCTATTAATTTTGACAAGTGCAAGATTCAACAATGGGAAAAATCAGTAATTACTTTTCTTTGAATCAACTTCTAAACTTTCTATTTATGTGCTTAGACGTGATTGTGTTAACTAATTCACTCCATTTGAAATGATTCTGTAGATATTTAGTACGTGTTTTGGAGACAGACATGCACGAACAATAACCATTTGGTGATAAAATGATACAACTAGTAAACTTAGAGAATGGAGCACGCACGTGGTTATTGTTCGAGATGTCGAGTAGAAGGCGGCTCCAGGTGTCGTGGCTAGTATAGAGCGCGTCGTGACTTGTGTGTTGTTGCAGTAAGGGCCCACACTGCCAAGGACGGCTTGCACAGCGAGGAAATGAGGAAACTCATTGACAGGTCAGTTTGATAGGCCTTGCACAATGTACCCTATAACTCAGACACCTGTTTTTGTTCACTGTCTCACAAAAAAAAACAACTATATTTGTACAGCACAGACAGAAGTATTTACAAACTTTTTTTTATCTTTAACTGCATAAAGTTAACTAATAAAAAATCTTATTTAGCCTAGTTCAGATACTGTAAATCCAAGGAGAGTTAATAAAACATAACTAAGTGTCCCTTTAAATCTAAAGCAAGATTGAACACTGTCAGACTTACACGCACTGAACACATTACTAATACATCAGCCGGCTCCTTGTGTGTGCGCTAGCACGAGTACATTGTCACGTGATAGATATATTTACCTAATAAAGCATTGTGTACTAGTCTATGCTCGTTATTAAGCATGTGTTATGTTCTGCATCCATGATCTACAGGAAACAGTAAGTCAAAGTATGTGAAAATGAACATTTTTTAAATGAATATAATCCACCTTATTTTTGCCTGATATTTTTGTTTCGTAATTAACCTTTATGTGGCTAACATTCTGAACCAATGTGCACTAATGTATTATTTTTTGCTCCAAGAATGGTAAGGCGAATAATGTATTTATACCTCGGCTAGTTTGGTTTTATTTTGTGAAGATTGCGTTGCCGTTAACGAACGCATGAAATGTACATACCATGTATACCCATTACTTTATATGAAGATAGCCCAATATGGAATAGAACAGAACCCTGGCACTTGTTACTTTTTAGTCAGTGCGTGATGGATTTAGTTGCTTATAATTTAATTATATGGTTACGAAAATAGTTTCCCCAAACCATTTTTTCTTTAGCTAAATTTTTTACATACCATTATATTTACAAAGCACTGTAAATAGACGCCAAGCGCGCGGACATATTCGTGTTCCTTTAAATTAAAAAAAAAAACTCACCCTCTAGATTAGAAGTGCTATGGTTTTCCTTCAAATGCTTTTAAAAAAAGTATATCCATGCCTGTTTACCAATATTAAGGCTCAACCCGTTTGCTTCTCAAAATAAATGCATTAAGGGCATGTCAATGTAAAAAAAAAACTGGCAGCTGTCGTAAACATTGCAGAGGTAAGCGTGAACGTGTCCATTAATGTTCGGGACTATGTTTTCAGACCAGAAGCAGCCACCCCAATCCCCCAGCAAGCAGTCCACGGGCGGGGACTCACAGCCTACGATACTGTGGCAGTGTAACCTGTAAAGTGGACCCGTGTCTCAGCGCGGCGACACACGCACATTTTATAAATTAATTTAGTGGACCATTACCATCTTGCTGATGTACCGCTCGCAGGCTTACGCAGTACTTCCTTTCAGTATAAACTTTCAATTGCACTGTCGCTCTATTATTTGGTCTCTAGCATGCAGCAAGATGGTGATACTCGTGCCAAATCTACTCTTTTTTATTACAATTTCATTTGTGTGTCGCGTTTTTGTGTTGCTATTTTTTACTTTTTACATTTACCCCAACTTAGTTGGCTGGACATTTTTCAAGTTAGTTATTAAACGTGTTTTTTTATTCTGCCTGTAGTCAAGTTGCAAAGTTGGGTTATGTACAAATTAGATTCTACCTTCCCTGAGTAGAGAAACCTATGATGCGTCACTGTAGAATTACCATGTAAAAGCAGAAAATTATGGTTGTGGTAGTTATCTCAAATTGATATATTTGCTTAAATAGATAGGTGACGCGTTTGTCCTGTCCAACACATTATATATACCTTCTTCCAACGTGCCCAACTTTGAAACATGTTTACTACAGACTTTTCTGTCATTTTAATTGTAGTTAACCTTATTTGTTTAGCTTAATTTAAAGATAGCTTCAGTTAAATACATCTGGTTTGGGGTGTTTCGGATTCGATTTAAATTAAGCTCAACATGTAATAATGTATGTGATATTTTGTATTTTAATCCCATTTTTTAATTTTTACATGGAATAATATCGACGTAAACTTTATTTATACTCTTAGGATGGTAATATTAGGTAACCACAACCGTACGGTTGTAACGATGCTTCCTTTAACGTTATTGGTTTTAATTATTCTCTTTGTCATTTCGTTATTGCCACACGTCCTATATGTGTCAAACATGTTGGTTTTGATTTTCGCATTTATGCATATACTATTTAGGATAAGTTTAGATATAAATTTCTTTATTAGTAATTAATCAACTTTTAAACAAAAGTACTATATAATCCGTAGCTAGTTAGTAACACGCGTTACGCATTATTATGTAAAATTTAATGATATTCAATTAGACTACTCTTTGAAACGCATTGAAATAAGACATACAGGAAGCGTACCATAATAATGATAATATAAAACAGTTACCTATATAACCAGCAAGGAACTACATAATCTATTACACCTTCGAAAACGTAACAAACTGCTGACATGGAATTTAAAATAATCTTTTAAAATATTAATCTAGTACAGTAAGGTGCATTTTTATTAATCATAATCGTAATTTTATCCTTCTATATTACGCAGATGACTAGGTGTAAGACACTCGAGTGTCATTTTCTAGGTGTTTCCCATTATATGTTGTGTATTGTGGTGTAAGCTTCGCAAAGTAGGCTTGTAGTTAGGTTTCGCGACTTCCTAGCAACAGAATCTTCTCTTAACCTTCCAATTAGAATTCGATTTAATGAAAAAATCTAGTTAAAATTGAAATGTGAACAAAATAAATGAAATTTATTCAAAATTATATGATAAATAATCAATTAAAATTTGTACCATAATCTTAATTGTATTGGTAGCAGAAGGGTTAATTGTTTATGATATTTTTGCTTTTGTCGATGTGCGTTTGGTTTGCGGCTACTTGAAAGTAAGTTTAATAATTATTATTATGGCGATACAACATCGATAACCACAGCTAACTAACTGTACCAAAGTGTTTGATTTGTGTTAAATAAACTACTCAAATGTCAACTACGCAATGTTGTTTTAATTGGATACCACTTACTTATAAAAAACTTACATAGAAATAATTATAACTAAAATAAATAAAATACATATGTTCTACTGGAGACGGTGTTTATTTATACAGAAACGTAAATATTAAATAGTTCTTTTAACACTAACTGTTCGGTGGCAGTACTGAGAGAACACATTAACCAGAGGCAGCCTTCAGGATCTCTTCGGCGACCTCGACGGCGATAGCTGCCTCGGCCTTAGCCTGCAAAGTCACAAAATTTAGATGAATACAACTGAATATACATTATCATATCTGCTACTCAGTGCTAAATTGAACTGCCTGTCTTGTAATGACTTACTGTCACTATCATTAAGCTTTGCAAATGGATTGATAAGTTCGAGTGACACATTATTATCTAACAGGCATTCATACTGCAGCCATTTCTCTAGCTAGGAAAAGGGTATAATACTGGTCAGGTCATTCCCAAAGTGGTAATCAGAGGTATTGGCTCTAGATAGTAGTAACACATTTGTGGACAAACTTTTCACATAGTGGTAGTAAAGGTCAGACAAGTAAGTGGGACAATATAGACTAGTGCTGTAAACAAGCTAAGCTTTACCTTTTCGTTACCAGCAGCGTTCAGTTCAGATTGAGCTTTGCTTAGGGACTCCTGGGCCGCGCCGCGGTCAAGGCTTTCCAAGGGATGTGCTTCTTCCGCCAGGACCTGAAATATTAACATACACACACTGTTCAAATGTGAGGGAAGATTTTTTAATGGTGAGAATTACCAATCTAAAATAAGATTAATATAAATAGGATTGATCTTTTGTCATATGGTGACGTTAAGGACTGTATGACGAATGGGCGGTGACCTATGGTACTAGAGGGCGCGGTTGCGGGCGTGATACCAGTGCATTGCCAGTTTCTTCACAGGGTGAACGGTCGCTCGCTAGCTAAACCTCTAAACCACTTGTCGACCGTCATAGTCACTTCACAATGGATACAAACGGCGATTTCACGCTGGATATTTTGCGCCCGCCTTAACACTCCCGCAAGCTCCGCATGCTGGTCGACGCCTTAACCATTTAAATAACTCCAATTATGTTACATAACGTATTATTTGTAGAGCATACTGTACAAATAGCGGCTGTTATTGTTTAGCTCGTGGCTAAATAATAACAGCCGCTCGGGTCGATCTTTAGGTTAAGTCGTGCTTGCCTAGGTTGGTCTGTGGATGGGTGACCACCCATTCCATACCGAGTTTCGTCCGTGCCTCGGAAAGCATGTTAAGCCGTTGGTCCCGGCTGTCATTTGTTGATCTTTCACAGCCCAAAAAGTATGACAACCAGTCTTACTAAGGGGTATCGAATTACCTAGTGCTAACTGGGTTGCGCAGGTCCGAAGGGCAGTCGCTTCAATTAAAATACTGGTATTCAGCTGCATCTGGTTAGACTGGAAGCCGACCCCAATATAGTTGGGAAAAGGCTAGGCAGATGATGATGATATGGTACAAATATTACGTTATTTATGGTCATACTCAACTTTTCTATGACAAATCAGCATAATGGTGCTGAACTCATACAACTCAACTTTACGTTGAGTGTGACCTCAGTCAATGACATGACAGTCTCTTTTTTATTGCATAGTATTTTCTTGCACAGTAATCTACCATTACATAATGATATAAAAACAACATGATCTAGAAGTGAAAACTAAACCAACCTGAACAGAGGAATCATCGTTGACTGTAACTGTGCCAGAGGAAACGAAGATCTTGCTCAATTTGCCGTCGTTTTCAGTCACAGTAACGACGCCAGGGCGCAGGACAGCTAGAAAAACACACAGAACCTATTAATTATGATGTCAATAAAAAATCGAACCTAATATGCAATGCTACTATGCGGGCGTTTTGGAGTCAGGTGGTCAATCACTCTGTACACACAAGAATATTCATTATATTTTAGAGGTGATAAGACTTAGTAAAAAAAAATCCATAATGGACAATAACATCTGATCCTCATTTGGAATATATATATATTTGTCATGAACCTTATCTTTGTGTACAACTCCCACAATATGAGCATTCCAATAAATTTTATAAGGAGTGTCCACAGAACAGATGACCTGGTGGCCATACTTAGCTCCTTGGGGAAAGAGCAATGAATCAAATAAGAACAACATCCAGATTCACACTCGTGCATGATATGGAGTTTTCCTATATTAATATTATAAAGAGGTAAAAAGTTTAAATGTAATCTTCAGAACTACTGCTCCATTTTGCAAATTATTGCACTAATGGGAAGCTACACTATCCGTGAGTGTCATAGGCATGTTTAAATCGTTCTCATAGGATAATTAACAGCCTTACTGCAAGTGAAGCCGCAGTCAAAAGCTAGTAAGATAAGCTCCTTTCTTTTCAATCAGACATGACACAAACATATATTTATTAAGCTCTCATTCTACGATTATTTGCTACTCGCTTGCTATTTTAGACATTTTGGTAGAAAAATAATGTAACTTACCAAGGGTGGGCACATGTTTGGGCAGGATACCAAAAGCTCCACTCATTGATGGCACATCAATTTGCCTGACAACTACTTTGTCGTAAAAGACCTGTAAATAATTTGAAACTTGAACACAGGTATCTTTCCTCAAATATAATCATTTTCAGATTTTAATTTAAAGGGTTTCAATATTTTTGTATGAAGCCTGGCCTGTCTATCTGTCCGCCATTTTAATTCATTTCTAAAATAGCAGCCCCACATAATAGCTGGTACCGATCATCATTCTCTTGCCCTTATCCCATTGCTGGTATCAATATGAACAAATATTGTCTCAGACAAAATCTTCTAAAAAATCAAATTTCTGTGTAAGCTACCAAAGTTAGAATTTATAAACTGATGCCTCCATCAGTACAACTTTACTTTTATTGGACATAAATAAAAAAGAGGAATGTAGGAAGACAACCTACTAGGTGGACAGACACAAACCCCCCAAAATTGGAGAGATTTGAAAAATACCTACCCTCAGCATTGGGTGGCTAAAGGTTGAAGAGAGAGAGAGCATAAAACCTGTCACCCTGAATAGCTGGTAACAATACAAATGAGTATGTATAGGACGAAACCTTCTACACCGTCAAATTTCTAAGATACAACAAGTCTATGTTTGAATCACCTTCATCAATACTAGTTTATTAGCTTAGATTTCGGAAATGTGACACTGAAGACAATTATGTCACATACAATACTCGTTTGTATTGATGCTATTAATGTATACCTGGGTTGGGTGGTATTTGAAATAAAATAAAATGGCAGAAAGTTATGCAGTCCAAATTGCTCAAACCCCTTTAAAATACATAGGTACAAATAAAAGAGGTGTAAAAACCTTGTTGCCAGCAGCAAATGTGAGTGCCATTTCATCGCCTTTAGCAACATCAGCGTAGTTACGGACTTGCAGCCTCCTTGCCACTGTCCTCAACCCATTGCGGAATGCCAGAGCCATTCTGTAAACAATTGAAAAGATTTTTTTTAAATATAGATGTCTTGAGGAAAGTTCTGAGAAGAGTGAGAGTTCGAGAAAGTCCCAAGCTCTATTATATTTCTCATATAAAGGATAAGGGATGGATAACAATGAATCCTTGACCTGAGTTATTGTAATATTTTAATTTTCTAACCTATAAAATCTGTTTTACAGCTGTAAGAAAGTTGCAAAGATGACAATTATATGCAGTTCATTATTAAAAAATAGGCAAAAATTACATTGCAAATAATATTTTATGAAGAATAGGGATGGGATAATTATATTTTTTATCATGAAAACAATCCCGGATTATGTAATAATTTTGATAGCAGACCAAAAAACCACATAATGGCAAAAAATGTTACGAGATTAAATGGAATACATGATAATTTATTTAATTAATAATATTAGTCTTACTTAGGTTTTATGTAGCGTAATTTATTGAATTTTACAGTAGAAACTCCGTTTTTCTCGGCACCCCTTGACTACACTTGACAGATAGTGCGGGGTGTTGCTATATTACAAATTTGTAAAAACTTGTTCGCAATCTCAAAAAAATGAAATCGCCTGGATTTGCTCGGTAGTCGGGACTATACTCCCAAAATACCAACTTGGGTAGTCAATCAGGCTTGATCAGGCTACTTCGTAAGGCAATGAATACGCCACTTAAAAAAAAAATATTCATATTGTTTCTGGTTGGTCGTGAAACCAGGCCAACCAGTTACATTGTCCACTGTCATTTTAATATTGACATTTCAATTTGACATTGATAGACCTCAAAACAGTGACAAAGGCGGGAAAAAAATAAAGGAAATATTCCGTGATTTTTGTTTTTCTTGTAGATTATTTTGTTCAAGTTTAAAGAAAATCTGTTTAGTTGAAGGCTTTTTATAAGTAAACTGTGCCATTGTTATTTGCGGCAGCTGCTGTTGGTAAATTGTAAGGGTTGCACTACTCTTATTAGTAGCTCCTTACAATGTTGGAAACATTGTCATAATTGTGGAGAGAAACAAGTGCAAGTTTTAATGAATACATTATTATATTTAGGAAAATGAGCCTGAAGGACTTAGATTTGGCTAAGTTATCAAAGTTAACGTCTCAACAAATAGACCATGTAACTTGTTTGGAATGGTATGACGTCAAACATTTATTTCTAATTCAGCCAATACATATGGTTGCCTTTCAAGCAATTTCTGATAAGAATTGCCTCAAAACATGATGTATTGTGTTTTTTAGTTGTAAATACTTCATAGCACCTGCAACTGCAGCTTGCGGCCACACATTGTGTCATACTTGCTGGCGAGGTCGTCGCACATGTCCTGCTTGTGCAACGCACCTTGAGCGAAAGACTTTGAAGCTAAATATACCACTTCAAACACTGACAGACCACATACAAGTGCTTGGAGAAGCATTTGAAAAACTTTTTAACATCAAGCGTAAGTGAGAAGTATCTGCCAATGTTTCTAATATTTCTGTACTTAGTTTAAATTGGTTTTACATACCATATCATACCATTTGTTTGAATTGCAATTCAATATTTAATTATCAAATTTCAGTGGATGAATTTAATCTTGACACACCAGGTGAAATTGATTCAGAAAAAGATCCAGATAAAAATGTAAAGGATTGGTTAACAAGCTCTCAAAATCATTTTTCAGCCCCAATTCAGAATTCTGAAACATTCTCGCAAGAATCACAACAATTACAACAACCAGCCAATCCATTAGAGGTGTCAGCTAGCAATATCATAATTCATACAGACACTAGGAAAATTGCAACCCCTCCCAAGGTGGTCCATATCCCACCACCACAAGATGATTGGGACAAAATAGAACCAATGCCAGACCCTGAGGTCACTTCGAAGAAAAATGAAAATATTGTAGGACCTATGGATATAGAACCATTTTTTGTAGAGGACTCTGAATATACTACAGATCATCCTCGCAGGAGCTCTAGGAAAAGAGAGAAAAATGATGATATCCCTGGCAAGGATAATAACCTATCTTCTAACAGGCATAGTTCTAGAGACTCAAGTGGGGATAATGACAAGAAATCGCAAAAGGTCAAACAAAATTGGAATAATGTAAAAAAAATGAGAAAAGAATTCAGTAAGTTAAACAAGAAAAATCGAAGCAAACTAAATGTTTCAATTGAAATGGTTAAGAAAACACAGAACCTGAAGCCTGCCACCAACACACCTGTGGCTACTCCACAGGTATACAACATTGATGACAATACACCAGATGTCACAAATAAAGAAAACGAAGATAATAATGTAAACTCAAATATACCTATTGATGACAAACAAAGTTATAATATGGATCCAAACACTACAGTTAAATCAATAGAAAAAGAAATCAGAAACAGTGGGAAAGAGGCAGTAAGCACATCTGGACAAAATCAAGTTCAAGACTCAAAAAATAACACAACTGCAAATGATGAAATTGATGAAAATAGAAGGGATGTTAAAGAGAAAGAAAATTTTACTAGTTCAAAACATTCAGATCAAACTAAAAACCAAATACAAGCCGTAAATAAAATGCCATTCATAAAGAAAAGCGCATTAAATCCCAAAAGGACAGATAATTTTGATATAATAAATAACCATAATATTGAACAACCACTTACTACAGAAAATTCAGATGATATTGAAATTACCATTAAGGTAGGAAATACAATAACCAATATTGTAATTAAGAAGAAACAAAGTGATGTCCAAGTAAAGATTAACACTGACCGTGAAGTACAGACTTCCCTAGATCCACAACATAATAAAAATAACGACTGTGTGATGAAAGATGTCAATACACATAATATAGACATCAATATTGAAAATAATAGAACTAAGGAACAAGAACCTGTGGTTGTAAATATAAATAAAAGCCAGAATGTACAAAAACCTGTACCCAGGATTATTCAAAATAAGAATTTACAAGTGGTAGAAAGTAACTTAGACAGAACTACATCTGGGAAGAAAAATACAGCCTCAGCTGATACAGCAAGTGCTCAATTTGAAATCACTGAAAGTGTGGAAAAAGAACTATCCAAAATAATGGAGTGTGATGTAATTGATGATGAACAAGAGATTCCTAAAAGCATTCCCATCAAAGTTCAAGAGCAAAAAGCAAACAAAATAATTGAGCAGCCAGAGAACATAGATGATTTAAATGATTTAGATATTTTCAACAGCGGCTCAGTCAAGGAAGCAAATGTTCAAATCTTGAAGGACCCTGCACCTTCAGAAATATTAGGTACATATCGAAGCAAATTTAGAACTCAAAAACTTGCAGAGAAACGTGATAGAGATAATGATGAAGAATTGTTACCTACTAACAAGAAAACTAAAACGAACCCAGAAGAGAACGTGAAAGTTCAAGATGTACCAACTGACAGTGAGCCAATTAACTATGATGCTATAATGGGCCAAGTGTTTGCCAGCATTGATGCAGACATGGAAGACATCAGAAAAAGTCAAGAAGTAGGCAGTGTGTCCATTTTAAAAGATAAAGGAACTAGCAAAAGTAATGTGGAGCAAGCACCAAACACAAAAATTTCATCTCAAATGCAAAAAACACAGACACTTAAAAAGGTTGCAAGCCAAATGAATGTTGAAATAACACCAAATTTAAATGAATACTTCAATGAAAGGCACAGTGAAAATGTATTCTCTATTGTGGAAAAGGAAGATGAAAATTCTGAAATAAATAAAACTGGCAAAGTAAGTATTTATTTTGTACTCATAAGCATTTTACAGTTTAGGAACAATATGACAGGGATGCAATAAAAATTGTGTTTGCATAGTGTTAAAGATTGTAATTTTATCTTTTATCTCCTACTATAACATAGTATAGTAGTAGTCTATGGGGCTCTTGGCTATCAATCTTCGAGGTTTAGCAGTGATTATCACAAAAGTTTTCTAGATGATATTTAAACAAATGTATTTTGGTCCTAATTCAGTTGTCTCATGTTTCAGGCACCACAACAGGTTGATGAGTTCTTAACACCAGTTCATAATTTAAATTCTACACAGGAGAGCAATGATGGCATAAACAAGACAAATAAAACAAAGAAGTCTCAAGATTATGATGATGATAAGAGTGTAGTTGAAGAAACACCACAAAAGTAAGTATTCAGGGTTGATACAATAATACCTTATTTTGCTTACACTAAGTGCTGCACCTTTATTGTAATAGCTAGGTAAAAATGCACTGCCGAGAGTTCAAAACCCATTAGTGCAATACATTTAAGAATTCCATTTAGTTGTGATAAACAAAATGACAAAATTATTTTGAGGATACTGATGTCAATTTTATTATTTACAGGAACTTATCAATCCCAAAACTGAAACGGGCGAGTACATCCAACCAATCACAAATATCTTTAAGTGAGACAAAGAAGGTTTCTCTTAGACACTCTGCATCAACTATAAAGAGTATCATCAATTTAACAGATACTGTGACTGAGTCTAACAAGAGTACTAGAGATGTGACTGTTATCGAAACTGCTGTTCAGAACCAAGTTTTGGAGACACCCCTTACTATCAGCAAGTTTGCTGATCAAATTAAGCACAAGTCCACACCAATGGCTAGAAAATCACTTAACTTTGAGAAGAGAAATGATGATGATGATGACCCAGAACAAACTCTTTGTCCTACTACCGACGTAATTGCTAAGACTACACAAGAAAGGGAGTTTATGAGTAAAGCATTTGAGAGTACACCTAGTACACCTGCTGCGCGACCTCTTATTGTTCGAAACCTAGGATTATACAGCAAAAGATATTGTCTAGCTGCTTCGTGTCTGACATCCAGTGAAATATCAAAAGTTAAAGCTCTCTGTAATGAACGTAAATGGAGGCATGTGGACAAGTATTCAAAGGACATTACACACTTGATTGTAGGTGTTGATGAAGAAAAGAAATCACAGAGGTGAGATTTGTCTGCCACTATTTTTATTATTGTGTATAGATATTTCTAATCTACTATCTTTATTGCATGGGATAAGCAATGTTGCAAAGTATTATGACAAACTTGAGGTTCGATGCCTTGTGTGTAACAGGTAGTCAGTGGCCCGAAAGTCTGACAACCAGTCTTACCACTTGTACTAACTGGATTGTGGAGGCAGTCGCACCATGTAGAATACTGGTATTCAGCTGCATCCAGTTAGACTGGGAGCCGACCCTAACATATTTGGGGGAAAAGGCTTGGCTAGATGATGATGCCTTGTGTTATTATGCACACTGAACATTTGTGTATTTTTCCCATCCTCAGCTACATTACAGGGTGTAAACAGACCCTTCACGAAGCCGTCAACCAAGCATTCTGTACATCAAACTAAGTAACTTTATGCAAATATTATTGCTGGGAAACGACTTTTTTTTTTGGTGTGAAAAATCACGTTTCACGGTGTTTCAATGTTTCGCACTCAAAACTTAGTGCTGATGGATGCTTTGAATAGTTTACGGGTCATGGAGTTAATTAAAGTAAAGTTAAAATCTTAAAAAGTGGTTTTTAAAAAAAAACTTGTGAAAAAATTGGAACTTTGACCTTCAATATCTCCAGAACCTGTGGTTTCCCAGGTATTGTCTAGAAGAAAAAAATGATCCCAATGATGAGCAGAATATGTGGTTTTCGTTTTCGTTAAGGGTCTTTTTACACCCTTTATAATATCATTTACAATACTCATAAAAGATGCCCGTCTTGCTAAACTTAGCACAATTAACATGTACCCTCCTTTACAGATCTGTAAAATACATGTGCGCATTAGCAGCGTCTAAGTGGATTGTGTCATTTGAATGGGTCAAACAATGCCTGCAGACTAAAGAAATTGTTAATGAGGTAAAATTGTCTGCTGTATTAAATTTAAAATATCTGAAAAAATGTTTGTGTACACCTCTGCCTAACCCTTCGGGGAAATACACGCGTAATATTATGTTTTAAGAGTAACTCAACTGACCAATGCTGGATATAGGTTTCGCTCAAATTCATCCAGCCACCTTTTTAAGAGACCATCTAACTGGACTTCACACACTACGCTTAGCAACTCGATTACCTATCATATAACTAAACTACTACACTAGTGGTGGTTGTACCCCAAAAAAATCTGCATTTCTTTTTATTTTTTTACATGTGAGGCCAATCTTTAATCGCGTGAGGTTTTTAATGCCTCTTATACCCCTCCCTCCTCCTTGGTAATAGAGGTTTATGGCCACCGCTCCTCCCCCTACCAGCATCACTAGTATTTTTTATAATTAAAAAGATCAGAGTTTTAAAATCAAAATCGTAATACCCATCAAAACGGCGGAGTTTCGCTAGATAATTTCGAAAACCTCCGGAAACCCAAACCTGGTCTATGAAACATTTGTAAAAGCAAAAAATTCCGTTATCCTATGACTCAGAATGGATACATTTCGTCTCAGTAATAACGTCTAGTATAAATCAATTTATGTATTACGTAACTGTGTATTCATGATTTTGACACGCCTCCGTGAACGCGTCATCGTTTCAAATAGTCGAGCGCTGTGTATGTGGATTTTGGATCGTTCTAGCAGCCCAAATGGACGCTTATATCCTTATATTTCTGTTGTTTTGTAATACTCATACGATATTGGGATTACCCTGGAGAGAATGATGGGTATGTAGGGCTTCTTCTCCTATCACTTAAAACTCCTTGATTTCATGTGTCAGGAGTACGGTATACATTTATAAATAAACTATGTACCACTTGTAATGCGCTATATTTTAGTACCCTAGTTTACCATCGTACATGCGTACAAAAATAGTGAGCTAAAAGATAAACTGCAGTATAAATTGATCCGCGTGCGTCATACGATAATAAAGCAGGTCATCCGCTACGCGCCTAACTCGCGTGATGCACTTGAACCTAATACGCAATACGCTAATACTTGAGTAATGCGCTCCATTGATGTTAGTAATGCATGGATGCTCGCTGATCATTTTTTAACCCCTCGTTGGTCTAGTTGTCACAAGCGCTCTGCACGAGGTCTTGGGTTCGATTCTGAAGTCGGGCAGTGTTATTGGATTTTTTATAAGAAATTTCTCAGTAGCAGCACAGAGCCTGGATTTGGGCCCTATTGATGGCAATAGTCTCACCCCGTATTGCATGGGACTTATCTGTACTACTGGAGATATACAGGGTGTAAACAGACCCTTCACGAAGCCGTCAACCAAGCATTCTGTACATCAAACTAAGTAACCTTACGCAAAAATTTTTGCTGGGAAACGATTTTTTTTTTTGGGGTGAAAAATCAGTTTTTACGGTAAAACTCAAAATAACGCACTCAAAACATTGTGCTGATGGATGGATTGAATAGTACAGGGGTCGTGGAGGTGTTTAAAGTAAAGTTACAACATTAAAACCTTTTATTTAAAAAAAAAGTTGTGAAAAAGTTGGAACTTTGACCCCCAATATCTCCGTAACTAGAAGGTTCCCAGGTATGGTCTAGAACAAAAAAATGATCGCCATGACGGGGAGAATAAGTGTCTTTCGGCTTCGTTAAGGGTCTTTTTACACCCTTTATATGTACGTCTACTATAATAATATGTACCTACACCTATATGTACCTATCTAATCTAACTGCCTAACCTTTCAAGGACCACAAGCGTGAAGTTATGTTATTTTCAAACATGTCTATGAACTTTGCGCATAACAGATATAAATAAGCAAATGTGTCATCATCTTATCAGCGCGAAATCTACGAAATCTGTGAAACAAAAGTACTTCACTGCGTAGTACCATCAGATATAACACGCGATGGAATAGTCCTGTCACAAACAACGTGATGCAATACTATTGATGTTTGACAAACGGTACGAACATTCAACAATATGCTTGTTTAAAGGTTAAGGTTCGCTTTTATATGGACTAACTGATTGTCGATAACTGGTATGGAAAAATCTGGCATGAACATACGAAGGGTATAGGCAGAAGTGTACCTATAATGACCGCAATTTTGCCAGTTGTACATGTTTAAGTTATGTGTAAAAAGGAGGCGCGTCCCGTGTTATCAACTGGACTCAAATCCAAACGGCATCAGTTCCAACTAAAGCATGCCTATACACCACAGATTACCTCCCTTTGCGTTGTGTGTGAAGTCCTTTGTCGGGTGACGATTGATGTTATTGCTGTGCCAATCTATGTTGTGAATCCAAAAATATACCGTTTTTTGTGGAGAAATCTTCATTCATACCCTTCGTTCTAAAACACCCAAATCCTGCAAAATAATGTCTTAATTGAATTATATGGATATTTAATTATAGAACACCACAGTTTAAATGTATTGTTAGGCCAGAAAGTCCACTAACTCTTATATCTCTTTTGGTCTCGTAGGAACTGTTCGAAGCTCTAGATAGCACAGGTGAACCGGGACCCAGACGCTCTCGGATCGCGAAAGAGAAGCTGTTTGAAGGCATCACGTTTTACTGTATGCCGCCTTTTAGCGTGCTCGATCTTGAAACTTTAAAGGTAAGTTATTTATGTTTTTCATAGTGAATCGTTTGTGGTGATTAAAATTCATCTACCGCTTCTTAAAGCATGAAGTAAATAGACCTAATAGTAATAGTATAAACTTTTCAAAGGATAGACAACGCTTCGCGCAAATCAAAGGCCGTTCCAATGTCCTTTTGCAAAAAACCATGATCTCGGCCTTCGATGATTGTTTTTATTCGTAGTTCTGTCTCTAAGGGGCATTTTTATAGCAATAAAGTTTCCTATAATCGGGCTTATGGTGCAAGTCTTCTTGTTGAACAACAAAGCTCGTAGAAGTATTGAAGTTCATCGACATAGACTCGTAAATGTATGGCATTTTGACTTCACCCATAGCTCCCATAAGTACTCTATTGTGAGCGCATAATAATCATGTGAGGGTCAACATTGCATTGTTCAATGGAAATGTACTGTCCAGTGTCCTTATCAATATAAACGTGAGAATGAGAGTTAATTATAGAATTATCAAGTATCTGCTGTTTCCATCGTGGCTTTGATCACGCATTCATCATGCTAGCTGGGATAGCTACGATCTTTGACCTGTCACTAATTGTTAGAGGGTTGAATATCAAAAGTCATTCTACCTAAGTACCTAGTAATAATCTTGTTATCAGTTGGAAATATCCTCTATTAATAGAACATGGACGCATAGATAGTTCGTTGTTATTATACACGTGTATTTTGCACGAGATCGGAAGTAAACAACGATATTGTTGTTTCTATGTACTGTAACAAAACGGTATATAATTGGGTAGTGCCATTGTAAGGCGCAAATTACACAGAAAAAGGCATAAGGGGAAGGCGCGGCGCAGGCATGATGCCACTTCAAAACGTTTTCATACAAAATGTACGTAGGCGACGACGTGTCGTGAATTACACTCAAGCGGCGCGGCGCAGGCACGCCGTTCTTTCGTTTGTTTATAAATTCCACGCCTGCGCCGCACCTTACGCCTTACGCCGTTTCTAATAATAATATAATTCGTGTACTAATTCGCGCCTAATAGATGAAATGCAAAATCTTATTTCACTCCTTTAAATAAAAATCCTCTCCATGAGGCATAATACTTACTATTTGCTTTAAAGCTATAAGCAAATACTTTTATCACACACAAGACTTTTTTTTCTTTGTTTGTTTTAGAACATGCTATTATCCGCTGGCGGTCGCGTAGCAGCAGATCCTAAGCTTGTACGAGTAACTGAGGACTCCTACAAACCCGCACTGTTGCTGGCCGAACCGGAGCGCACGCAAGAGGATCGCTTTACATGTAAGGATGATTTAATTAGTATCACGAAGCAAGCCACGTGGGACAGTAACAAACTGGTACAGTGCCCTATCCGTAACAAAGGAAAAATAAGGAAATCTCAGCAAGAAAACTATGAGTAAGATTCTCTTCAAACCCAATGCAAAAGCTTTCATCCATATGGTTTACAACATTTCCGTCCTAATTTTAGTATATGGCACAGCATTTATTTTGATATGCATAAACAGAACACATACACCACGGAGTAGAAAGTAAATAGACTGCTCTTATAAAGAAAACCTGCTCTTGGCTTACGTGAGGTGCGCTGGGGCATATTAGTCTATAATTACTGCGGATGTCGCAGCATTTACTTAAGAACATGCGATGTGATGATCTCATACTCATTGGGTTTTTTTCTAAACCTGAGCGTTTTTAGGGGATTGCCATGTTGGCCATACAGTTTAACAGCGGGTAGATGGACACTGCTGGTGCCCATACACCTAAGATATTTCAAGTGTAAGGCTTTACACTTTTTTAAACTTTAAACAATGCGTCGATCGCTACTGGACTTCTAGTCGCGGGCAACCGCACTGCCAATCAAATTAACAGATAATCAAGTGTTCTTACCCAGTGTATCGTTTTCGATGGTACTCAATTACTAATCTTTACTCAAGAAACTCTCGAAGTGGTGTTATGTCTGTACAAAAATAACCTGAACAACATGTACGATCGGTCGGCATTTTGTTTGTTTAATGATTCATTTTGTTGTGATGACAGCAGATGGAAGGAAGTCAAGTGAGTCAGGTCAAGTTTAGAAACGTAGTTCTATGACGTGGGGTTTAAATAATACTTTAAAATGCCTGTTTAGAAAATTTGCCTGGGAAAGTTGGGATTTCGCTTTGTTTCACTTTGTTATTTGCAAATTATTCTTACGATCCTAACACATAACATCAAGGATGAAAACTCTACTAGGAACTAGCAGTGTTATTTTATGTATATTTTCTGTATATGGTATTGTATGTATGTATATATTCTCATATTTCACCAGATTAAAATATAACAAGTCCCACAGCCCAACATTATAAGAGAAGAGTCTATGGCCACTTTAATCCAGGTGCTACTGACTGAATGGAAAAAACAAATAATACTTCCCCACTCAAGGATAAACCCCACACCTCGCGTTCAACAGTCGCACTTGTGACTAACATGCCAAAGTCAAGTCAAGGTCAAGAGTCAAGTGTAAATTAACATAAACAAATTTAAAGTCCCCCCCCCCCAGGGTTTTAAGTAACCCCTTTGTTTTGCGGACAAAGTTTATTCGCAAAAAATGTACCATGTGACACAATCGTACACGTGAATGTATCTTTTCTTATTTTAGTCATAAAACACTCTGCAGGTAGATAAGTATGTCTGAAAAACGTTAAGTATCTGATTAGCCACGGCACGTGCTAAGAGCAAGATTCTTGCTGTTATCACGTGCCGGGGCTAATTCGCGTGAACGAGATAAAACACTAAGTTTATACTTTTGTATGACATCAGAATTTTATTAAATGTGGAGGCAAAAACCGTAATGCATCGTTTTAGTAAAGCACTCTAAACGCATGTGCTTACTGAGATTATCTAGATTTTGGCAATCTGTAATATCAACTGCCTCATAACAAAAAAAGTTCCGCACTTGTGAAACTGACTGACGTGTATGAAATTGATAAGGTGCACTAGATAGCATTGGTTTGTTTGTAGCCTTATCCTCAGACCTCAGAACGAAAACATTTCGATTAATGAAAAGTTAATTCATTGGTTATAGGTAGGTAATTCAATATAAAGGGTGTAAAAATACCCTTAACGAAGCCGAAAGGCACTTGTTCTCCCTGTCATTGCCATATTTTTTTTTGTTCTGGACCATACCAGGGGAACCTTCTAGTTACGAAGATATTGGAGGTCAAAGTTCCAAATTTTTCTCAAGTTTTTTTTTAAATAAAAGTTTTTAAGGAAAATAACTTTACTTGAATTACCTCCACGACTGATGGGTGCTTTGATTGACCGCAATCAAAGCATCCATCAGCACAATGTTTTGAGTGTGCTACATAGAGTTTTAACGTAAAACATTATTTTTCATCCCAAAAAAAAAAAGGCAGCAATAATTTTTGCGTAGTGTTACTTAGTTTGATGATTTATATAATGCTTGGTTGACGGCTTCGTGAAGGGTCGGTTTACACCCTGTATGAACTGCTTTTGCTAAATAAATTTTATATTCAGTAAGTATACTTAAGTACTAAAATAATCATGGACACAATTCTATGGTTCGTAATTTTTATTTCACCTTATCTATCTAACTTTGTTATTAAACCTAAATATAAACTATAATGGTTCGAGCTATATTGGTAGCACATGAATAAAATAGTATACTGGTGCCAAATGCGTGCACGTTTAAAAACTAGAATAAAAACATTGTTTGTAACTACATAGTAACAAATACAACGCAACTTGCTTCGATGACCTTAATGACGCAGCTTTGTATAACAAAAGTACCGCGGAATCGATTCTGGCTTAGAATCGAAATTTCAAACTACGATACATATTTATGTACAATAGTCAAATATAATACAAATAACTAGTTACAAAATGTACTAAATTACCTACATTAAATAAAAATATTCAAAAAAACAAAAGGACATAATCACTCTTTTGCCCTTATCCCAATTCATTTGGGGTCGGCGCAGCATGTCTTCTTCTTCCATACTTCTCTATTACTCGCCAACTCATCACACACCTCGTTTCTTGCCATATCATCCTTTACACAGTCCATCCATCGTTTCTTTGGTCTTCCTCTACTCTTATACCCATCCACATTCATTCTCAAAACTTCCTTACGACATTTTTCTCATTCCTCCTCCGCATCACATGCCCAATGCCCATATCAAAACAACCGATTACCACAAAACTTTTCAGTCACCGGCGCCACTTACAGCCTTCCAGCCACATGCAAATGCCTTTCATTCATCCCTTTTGTGGCCCACTTCAGGACTAGAGACCACCGAAATCGCAGAACGTGTATTCGATTTTAGTTCTGCTGATTTTCAAGCCAACAAAAGGACATAATTATGGGCGTCAAAGTAGATACTACTCCGCATCGCTGTCATCCGGAAACGTGCCGTAAAGACTGGGAACACTGCCACGTTGAATGGAAATGCTATTACTTTGGGCAAAGAAAGAGTTACAGCCTTCTGGGCACGTGTGTCGACCAGTGGGCGAGAAATTTCCAGACGCGCAAAGAGTATGCTCTGTTTCGCATCTGGATGATTTTTAAACAAACACTTTGCTGGGAAATCTGAATTTCGCGACGGAGTTCCGTGTAAATTTAAACAATACAACTAATTCTGGTGCGGCCTTGATGAATTCATCTGCATAATCCTAATTAAAATATTGGCGGGTTCCTTTTTTAACTAGTTTCCAATTATTTTTCCCACAGTTTAATGACTAAAACTAACTATAAAAGCCAAAAAACTGCAGTAAAAAGGTTTTTTTAATGAATTATAAAAGCCAAAAAACTGCAGTATAAAGTTTTTTTGGCCCTGCTAGTTAGTTTAGATGCTAAATAGTTTTTTTGCTAAACATTTTTCTTGTTTCAGACCTCGCAATGGAGCAAAGTGTCGTGCCAGTTAACTACGAATGGGTTCTGAACTGCCTCGGCAACTACACGCTAGGCTCTATACAAGAACTACTGCTTTGTCCATCATCGCTTCTGCCGCCGGCCACCGCCAAGTGGCCCGAAGTTTTGCTCGCTCAAGATTATGATGATACAAATGAAAATATATTTCTACCTCAATAAATATCATTTATCCCATTTACAAGATAGGTAAAGCCTCTAAGCTTTATCCATCAAATTAATGTTCAAATCATCATACTGGTCGCTGTGCAGATGCGTAAAGCTTGATTAAATGCTGAGACATAATAGTAATTATTAGTGATCACAATTAGTTATTATAATTTTTTTAAATGATTAAAAAGGTATTACGTTAATAATGTTTAAAATCCATTTTTTATTATTTGGTGATGATAATTAATTTTAGATTGACATAAAATGTTACATTATCTTGAATAATTACGCCGATGTGTGTTGAAGACGTTTATTCTATTTGAATGAGCACTCTTTCAGACGAGCGCCACTTGGACGTCGATAGCTGCCTAGACGCAGCCGTCGAAAGCACGGGTCGTCTTAAAGAGCACTTACATTTATATAAGTTATGAAATATATATTTTATACAATAATAATTCTGTGTTTTATTTAATGTGAACACCTAAAAATCTCACCAGTTTTCCTCAAGTTCTTAGTAAAAATCTTTCATGTTTTTTCAAGGAAACTCGCCCTGCCCTCTACCTAGTTTGGCTACTAACGCCACAAGAAGATTAAATAACATATAATATATAATTAATATCATCAATGAATGCGACTATTTCAGGCTCTACTAGTGGGAAATCCTTTGTCACCAATATCAAACAATCCTCGATCAGGAACTTTAGTAGGACTCATTAAAGTTAGATCCTAAATGATAGAGACCTCGCGTGACTCAATGGCGCTCACCGCTGCTTGCGGAGATGACGGACCTTTGCCGACTAATTGTCTACGCGATACGAGCTACTCGTTGCTACTTGCCTAGAGGCGAGCAGATCACTGCGCTCCACGTAGTACTTATGTCAAGGTTTACTTTGGACTTGGGTACAATACAACGTACGACATTACGAAATTATAATACCTAACTGATTAATCAGATACGAATAAATGTTGATAGGTACTGTGTCCATAACTGTGGGATAGTGTTGAAGTTCATAACTCCTAGGTACGAAGTAGGTTGGGATTGGGACAATATTTGTGCGGGACAAGGGCAATTTATAGTGATAACAGTCGTCGGTAACACAGTCAATATTAAGTTTTAGGCACGGCCTTACTGTGATCACAATATGTAGGATGCAGATTCATTGTTCATGGGCTGCTCATGCCAATCCATTACGGAACTTTGTCACGTGCAATAAAAATAACAATAAAATAAGATTACCTGCCGGCATGGATGTCGCCTCGCTTCCCTCGGTTTTGCAGCTTAGTTACTTTTGAATCTTAACTTTGTCTATAAGTCGCCGAGGTAACTCCGGTAAGTCAAAATAATTCTAACCTCTCCAAGGTAGAGGTAAAGATTTAAAACTTTCGAGCTCGCTTCGCTTGCTCTTGCAGCCTACTTCCTCTTAAATGTTGACTTTGTAAGTCAATCAAGTAACTTCTGAATGAAGGGTCGAAACAATTCTAACCAGTTCAAGGTATGGTGTTAAAATTTTCGAGGTCGCTTCGCTCGCTCTTGGAGACTTAGGTAATTTTGTTCTTAAAATTGTCGCCCAATTTGATATGCGGTGTACTTTTCTTGAGACTTATTTTATGAAAAAAAAATGAAAAAGCGTTTATTCGTGGTTACACCTAAGCATAACAAAAAATATTACTTCTGTAAAGCAGTTTGTTGGCAGATGCAGCTCCCATATACAATATTATAGTATATGTAACCATCGTAGGTACTTTTCCATTACTTATAATATTAGACTTTTATAATAGCTCAGACGTCCCTCGCTAGTGTTCTTTAAACATACATAGATTGATAGGTAGATAGACTAGTTCTACCTAAATAAACTCATCAGTCAGCTAGATTGAATAAGTGGCACTTGGCAGTACAAGTTGGTAGAACAATGATCATCCTTTACATCAATAAACTTGTGTAAGTATTGGAAAATTCCCAGGGCAGTCACTGCCAAACTGCCGCGGGTGTAACAAAATACGGAACCGGCACTTTGAGTTGTGATCTAACAGTAACTAGATAATATTATGTAAAATGGTTCTAAGTAAGGCGTAGGCAGATAATAGCAGCGATTGAGACCCCTAAAAGTTCCCCAAACGGGCTCAAACTGAGAAATTCCTACCCGACCCGAGGAATCGAACCCAGAACATCACGCTCTGATCTGTTTCAGTTAGATAGGTATTTACAAATAAAATAAGTGTGATAAGCTCAGAATCGCTATGAATGAATCATCAAAACAAACTTGAAATGGCCTTGGGAATTCTCTGTAACAAGTTGTTGTAGCTATAGATAAGTAACCGCCCTATCTCCAAAAATCTTTCCCCGGGCTGTACCTACCTATGTATGTATTAAGTATTTGTATAGAATAGAATAATCTTTATTTGCGTGAAATATGGTAGGTACATTGAGGTGAGGTGTTAAAGATAAGTAGGCTCTACATATTCCGCTTGCTAAAATTCAGGATGCAAATATTGTTATTATGTAAATCTAAGCTAACAATGGGGACTGTGCTAATTTCAAAACCATTTCGAAGAAAAATGTCTTTAATTAGGTATTTATTTATCGTTAAAATGAAAAAGATCTCGCTATTACCTACCTAATTTACCTATATTTTTGAAGAAATGTGGTTAACCTTTACTTGACCTTCAATGACGTCATCTCAAAAAGGAATATCGTGAAATACGTAAGCTTATCCCTGCGTTGAGATAAGTCGCGATTCCATAAAAAAAAACCTTAAATATTCTTAATTTTGGATATAACGTTACGAATTCACTAATGAGTAGGTGCTTAACTTAGATTTGATATGGTGTGCAATAAGTAAATGATAGGTAGGTATACCTCTGTTCTGTGGTGAAGTGTGGTGCACACGCAACCGTACATTGTTCTTTCTGTAAGTACCTACCTACTTTCAATTTGCATACCTATCTACTTTATTGTAGCATCTTTACAAACTTCAAAAGTACCTAGTAGGATCATGAAAGTGATGAAACACAATATTAAGGTCACACACTGTAGCACCCAATGCAAAATGCTTAGAAGGTTAGCCGGGAAAATGCGGCAAGGTGTAAGCGACATAACAACATAAAGGGTTGAACCTCATATGGCAGCACGGAATCTTAGTTTTTCATGCTCCTATTGTTTTCGTCGCTCGCTCAGACCCATCATTTGCTAGAGCGAAAAACGGAGCGTGCTGATGATCGCTTGGCCGATGCTGCCGCGTCCGATAGCATTCCCGCTCTGTTCGACCCAGACGATCGGGGTCGGAATTCAGATACAATAGGTAGGTAAGTATAAAAAAGGTTCAAGATCCACCCGTCAAATTAAAAACGGGTTCTGTTCTAACTGTTCAATGTTAAACAACCCAGTTTTTGTATTTTGAACTTGATTCGCACTTGTAAAGTTAATAATACAATAAAAGTATGTACCTAGGCTTGAAGGTTATAGCTTAGACTGGAGTAAACTCGATTTTGCAATGAGAAGTTAATAACTTAATATTTTACATTGACAGAACCTTTCGTAAGTAGTTTATATTTTGTGTAATTTAATATAATATGTGATAAATACCGCTTTTAAGCTACTACTACTGTTGATTTGGTACCATTACCCATAACTAACGAGCTTTAATATCTTTTTGACAATTAACTAATTGGCTGACTTATGCAAGATACATGTCTTGCCTAAGTCTAGGTACTAACCATTTTAGTTATTTAAGTCTACGAATGCTTTGTAATGCAATGGTAATAACGGTACCTATTGGTATGGTATGGTATTTATTAAGGTATAATCTCGGCGGGGTTGAGACCGCTCCGGTACGGTTAAAAGCTTCGTCGAACGAGTAAAAATAGGGACCGCCTTAAGTATAGAGTTTGTAGCCGACTGCACACAGCAACAGCAGACGACGTGACGTTGCGACATGTCGGAGCGTAACGTGCGTCGCGTCGCAGGGTCATGTCGATGCAGTCATGATTCCGATCCCGACCGCAGACGTCCCGTGACACAAGATGTCTGACGTGTTTGGGATTAGCGATCGCGATTTAGGTACTCTTGTATATTTTCTTAGAAGAGGAAGAAGACAATTACTTGTTTTTATTAGGTATACAAGTATAGACAGAAAGTCGACAAGCCACACGTCCAGTGCTGAAATTCATCGTGCGTTTACGTTTATCAGTTTTTCTTCCTCAAAATCACAAAAACTCATTTTTTGGGAAAAAATCAACGTGTTGTCGCTCCAACGTCGGCGGCACTGCTGATCTGCGGTCGGGCGACACGTCTGCGATCGTGCGACGTGTCGCTAGCTGCGGAACGTATTTCATAGAAATACACAGAAACCAGTAGTATCGGAGCTATCTGCGGTCGGCTACGACCAGTAGAGAGATCAGTAGTGCCACTGACATTGGAGCGTCCATCTGCGGTTGGGTTCGGAATCATGACGCTGCGACATGTCGCAACGTCACGTCGTCTGCTGCTGCTGTTTTCAGTCGGCTACGAACTCGTACCTGGCTTATAAAATTCAACCTACGATTACCTTATCACGTAGGTTACGTGATAAGGTAAAATAATAACAGTCTAGCAAAAGCCGAACCAGTCATCGTGTCAACATTTAGATTAATGGCGCAATGGCCACGTCGCCCTCAAGAACTTTGAACTATTTACACGGCATAAAAGAATAACCAAAGTTCGAACTCCCGCCTTCTATCAAGTTCGGCCATAATATCGCCTGATCACAACTGTACATCGTGCCATCTACGTGACGAGCCAGTGACGTGGTCGTCGACATCGCGCCACCTTGCCGTCCAATCCATGCGCATTCGCTGCGCCTACCATACCACTCCACTCACTCAGTCTGAAACGAACGCCACGAACGTGCCTATGCTAGTAAGTCCACAGTCCAACACGTGAACTTATTGATTGCACCGGCCGGCCTGTTTGTTGCTAATATTATTGTTTTTTCGGTTATAAATTATCACAATATATAACGCGCTCAACGAACGAGGATTCCCACTCATCCTTGGTGTATCACCCTGTGAACAGTGTAATTAAAATAACTGCTTGCAATTTTTTAACGGATTGTCTGATATTTACCTTCATTTATATATTGGTAAGTTTTTATAAATTTTACTTTTATTTCCTTAGTTAAACAACTTACGTTCCTACTTTATTTATTTTTGTAAGTCATGTTTATAAGGCGTTTTAATGCAGTTTATAGTGAAGTGGGTTAAAACCGTCTCTCGCCGCGTCTCACTCACCTGCAAATAACACTAGTGCTGAGCGCATCTAATTGAACATTGAAGGTCGAAAAGGACTTTCTTTATTTTTAATGATAAAAATGTCGATGATTTTAGTTTAAAAATGTTTTCTTCTTTATAATTAGTAGAAACTGAAACAAAACAATACTAGTCATGAAGTGGGTAGGTTTTACTTACATATAACATAGCTAAGTAGGTAGGTACCAATTTAGGAAATAGAATGTGAATTGCAAGCTTCTTTCTGTTGACACTGCATGAATAGTGGATGTTGGCTTACAGGAAAACGGTTTTCGCACAATACCATTGTGTTTACCTACCGATTAGATTAAACGAACTCGAATTTATGAACAAATTTTGCCGCATGAAGCAGAAATATGTACCTACCTACTTATAAGTGGCATTCATTCGATTTTTTTTCACAAGACTGAATTTGAAAATTACTTTAATAAAGCAACTGTGCGCATTGTCTGGCGATCCAAGTAGCACCTTCTCAAAATCGCACGAACTCTAAAAGTTACTTTAAATCTTCGTTATTTGTAGAAAATCGTGAAGACTACGGCCGTCGTAGTTACTATGGTATCCAACTTATAGTAGGACGTGCTCGCTATGTCAAACAAGGCCCGCGTCAACTCCATTGAAGGCGGACCACGTGGACCAGAGATGAATTAATCTTGACTAAATAAGAATATAGGTACGGCTGCTGATTTAAGTTTGTTACTGCATCACTGAGAGTGCACATTGGCCTTAAAATATCTATCTTTTTTTTAATTACCTACTTAACATGATTAGTAATCAGTGGCGCTATGTCATAGCTAGACCTAAAATGCTCTAAGTAAGAGGCCCATATTAACATTGAAGGATTGGATGGACTTAAATTAGATCTCCACCACTGCATGCCTATGTAGTTCTCTCTCTATGTATCTATGTAGTTTATGGTGCTCGATAATCACCATCACACGAGTCGTGCCTATGGATCGGACATCGTCAATATTATGTTTGTTTTCGTTGTAAAACCGGCCAAGTTTTCAAATTCAAACAAAC
Source organism: Noctua pronuba (assembly GCA_905220335.1). Lineage (NCBI taxonomy): Eukaryota > Metazoa > Arthropoda > Insecta > Lepidoptera > Noctuidae > Noctua > Noctua pronuba. The sequence continues at coordinate 9,358,535 of LR999903.1, read as the reverse complement.
ATAGAATTTAAATAATATTATCATTAACACTGAAAACGGCATATTTAAAATGTAATAAGGGTGTTTTCCATTTAAGAAAAAACATGGTAAATATCCCGTTTTCAGCGTTAATGATAATGTTAGTGACCATGTCAGTTTAAAAACTTATATCTAAATAACAATAATAAAAAAATCGCGATTGTTTATCGACAGCGGTGTTTCTTGAAAATCGATAAACTAAACAATCTTTAGCTCTGCGCATCCTTATTCCTTAAACGTCAAGTCGACGTTAGTTAAAAAAAACCGCAAAGTTAAACAAATCATTAATCCGTATCGCGCAATAATCGTTACCTGAGATCGGTACGTGCAAAACACCTTGAGTTTACGTAATTATGGATTTTTCTGTAGTTTTGATTCTCGAATGAGATGACATTGTCTTATGAATACCTCCATCCTTCCTAATTTTTTCGAAGAGAGTTCAATTTTCATTGATTTGAAGTGCTATCTTTAATTAAGTCTTGTAAGAATCATATTTATAGTGATAAGCAATTCTTAAATTCTGTGAATGTGAACGCCAAGCAATCATAGCATTTTATTGTAGTGCATTGTTTTAATATATTTCGTTTGTCTTCAGTAAACACAAGTTCACAAAGATGGCTCCAAACATATCCGAGGATGTGAACGGAGTACTCTTCGAGAGTGACGCTGCGACACCGGACCTGGCGCTCGCAACCCCACCGGTGCAGAAAGCAGACAACAAACCTAAACAATATGTGTGGAGGAACATCTTACTGTTCGCATATCTTCACTTAGCAGCTCTGTATGGAGGCTATTTGTTCCTCACCTCTGCGAAATGGCAAACAGACGTATTTGGTAAGTATTGCTGCTAAATATAGCTCCAAACTATTAATAAACCTACTCAACTGATACTGCAGTAAACTGATTAAGTTAATTAGTTAGATAATTCATTTAAATTGAATGATGCATTTATTTACATAATGTCTGGATAACATTAATAATGAGTGTTGTATGTTTACAGCCTACATCTTGTATGTGATGTCTGGGCTGGGCATCACTGCTGGAGCACATCGCTTGTGGGCCCACAAGTCCTACAAAGCTAAATGGCCGCTCAAAGTTATCCTGATCATCTTTAACACTATTGCCTTCCAGGTAAGATACTAAATATTTGTTTTTATAAATCTTACGGTAACAAGCAGTGTACATATTAGCAACTATGTCTCTCATAATTATGCAGTAATTTATGGTTTCTAGTAAAACTGGTAGGTTGGAACAATATGTCCAATATGTACCAATCAGCAAAATATTTCAAATTATCCTAATTTAAATAATGTTTTGTAATTCAGTCTGTTTTTGCCTGCAGAGGCTTAGGTCATGTAAACATACCTATTTGTTGTGCATTATGCATACTGCATAGCACATTGATAAATGATACTAAATAAAGGAGTCATACAAGTGGTGTCACATGACATTGTTTTAATTTACAATGAGTTTTTCTTGCTATAAAACTTTATTTTACAGTCACAGAGAAAAATATTGTACCTATATTAAACACAGTTTTTGAGACTTGGTTCCTACAGTTGTCATGAGTATCAAGTGCCTTGGGAGCCCATACACCAGTAGCGAATGTTCAATTTTTGTAAGAGTTAAGCCGGAGTACATATCTTTAATGTGATTATATTATTTGTCTATAGAATAATGACTGTGCCATTTTCAAAGGGAATCTGGCAGGAATCGAGTTGTATGGAACCTTCGTCACTGCCATATACATAAATAATTAATTTCCCTATGAGACCTATAAATGGGCTTTCAAGGCGACTTGTTTGTCTCATGGATTGACGAATTATTACTGACCTTTTTCCTTATGAAATTAGCAGAACTCTGATAACATTTTTTTAAATGTTGCTGACTTATGAAAAGTTATTCCAATTATTACCCGGTACTGGTAAACTAATTTATGATACTTAAGGATAACAATTAGTTTTGGGGAATTTTGACAAAAAGGGTTTTTTGCAACAATGCTGTGTAAGCTAATATAAAGTCAAGGTTAGCAAGAATAATTTTAAAGTTCAAGAGTATTTTTTGACAAAACCTGTATGTGCTTCAGTTTTAATAGTTTTTTTTCTGTTGTTACCCCTATTACATTAGAGAAAAATAATATATTAATTTTATCTTCTAGGATGCCGCTATGGACTGGGCTCGCGACCACCGCATGCACCACAAGTACTCGGAAACCGATGCTGATCCTCACAACGCGACCCGAGGCTTCTTCTTCTCTCACATTGGTTGGCTGCTCGTCAGGAAGCATCCCGACCTCAAAGAAAAGGGCAAAGGACTCGATATGACCGACTTACAATCTGATCCCATACTTCAATTCCAGAAGAAGTAAGTAAAAGTTTTTATTTGATTATTTCATTAACCACTCGTATTTCGAGTATATAGACACAATTAAAAAGACATTGGGTCTCGTGCAGATCTACGTTCCAGCACACGAAAGGTTAATACTTTGAACAATTTCTGTTTGACAAGTTAAGCACAATAATATCTGTTTGTGTTAAACCAACACATTATGCATGTTTGATCATGATCACATTTTTTCGAGTTCAAGATCAAGGCTTTTATTTGTTTGGTATGATTTACATAAAATCAAATTTTGATTAATTAGACATTTAATTGTTTTATTATGATAAGTAGGTAAAAATGACGCATAATTGTGTTAATTTATGTCGTTTTGGGGCTTGAACTATTTGTAAATTTAAAATTATAGTTGTAACTAAGCAAAGGTTCTATATTGTACTGGTCCTTGGCCTGCATGCGGCAACAGATATTAGTTCTTGGTTTGACCTTGGAAGCTAAGCTAACTCAACCTGATTAACCTATTTATATTTTTTCTAGGTACTATCTGCTCTTGATGCCCTTGGCTTGCTTCGCTATGCCCACGATGATTCCGGTTTACCTTTGGGGCGAAACCTGGAGCAATGCATTCTTTGTGGCGGCTATGTTCCGTTACGCATTCATCCTCAACGTCACTTGGCTCGTCAACTCCGCTGCTCACAAGTGGGGAGACAAACCCTACGACAAGAGCATCAAGCCTTCCGAAAACATGTCAGTGGCGATGTTCGCTCTCGGCGAAGGGTTCCACAACTACCACCACACCTTCCCCTGGGATTACAAGACTGCTGAGCTCGGCAACAACAAACTGAACTTCACTACCACCTTCATTAATTTCTTTGCTAAACTTGGTTGGGCTTACGACATGAAGACTGTGTCTGAAGACATCGTCAAGAACAGGGTGAAGCGCACGGGCGACGGCTCGCATCATCTGTGGGGATGGGGCGACAAAAACCAATCCAAAGAAGAAATCGCTTCCGCTATTAGAATCAATCCCAAGGATGATTAACTGCAATGCATGTTTTTAATGTGGGTACATCTCCCACAATAAACTCGAAATATTTTATTAACTATTTAGAGATTAAAAAATCTATTTATAAAATAGATAGACACATTAGAAATACTTGTGAAGCATACATTGTATTATCTGAATGCACTTCGGGCAAACACAAGTTTGCTGTTGAATATCAAGCAGCTAGTGACCATGTTGTGCGGCGCGAGGTCGCGGCTGTCGAACGGTCCACTGTTTCACGCTGCTTCTTCATTGTCGTTTCAGCAGCTTTTATAATACACCCTTAGGACTTCCTAGGTCTCACTATCATTGATACAGAAATGTATATAATCATAATTCGCCTTATATTGACAAAATTTAGGATCACCTAAATAATTATTCAAAATGTTATTGGAAATTAATAAACATACTTTAAAAAGTAAACTAAAAGTTTATGGATGTCAGAGCAAGTTATTCTATGTGATAAAAATAATTTGATAGAGGTTAACACATCAGTATTATAAACCACATATTGTTATTTTATTTTAATATAATTGAGCAGTTAACTAGTCTTTTGCATTTGTAAGAAGTTAAGTACAAACTTTAAGTTGTTAAAGTCCCAATAAATTGATAATATTTCAGAAACGCTGAACTTGTTGTATGGAGGAAATATGTGGTATATAAGATCTTGAGATATTTGTTTCATGTTGTAAAAGCAGATACAGAATTGCAGGTAAAACAGTTAGGTACTGAAATGAATTTACTTGTAAGTATTATTCTGTAAATTACATATAATTTGACGAAACTTAAATTATTTTATGATTCGACTACTATTACCGCATTACAAACATTACCGCATAGAGCATATTTATATTAGAAGTTAAATAGAATGTTGGATCAGCTGGTCTGACTCCGAAGCCGCTCATGCGCTACTGATTATAATGTGATGAAAGTAATTTATCTACTCGTATTCGTATATACGTATGTGCTATTACAACGTGTATTGTATTGACTGATGTGTAAGAGAATTGTGATAATTAGAAGGGTAACGAATTATCCTGTATGTAAGCGGAAAGTGAACAATTGTAGGTAATATTAATTTAGAAAGTACCTATGTTTTGATTTATTATTTTAATTAATTTAATTTTCATTATACTGCAAAATTACATGTAAGTTCCAAACTTCCAACTAATGTCATTTCATTATTAAACTTTTCACAAATCATGAAGCTTCCTCGAATACTTAATTTGTTTTTGTTCTAAATGATTGTTTGGAAATAACTATTATATTACTGTAGCACAAAATAACAAATGATTATTTTATTTACATAACACAACCTAGCCTTGCCAGTAAGATAACCTACTTCTCACGAGTGTGTCCCGCTGTTATTACTGACGTACATCACTTACGGAATAATAAAACAACAATGTCATGAGTAAAATAGTATATTTTAAAAATCCATTTTTATATATAAATTTAATGTAAATACATATATACATCTCCAATCATATTTACATGTATTGAGAGTTGAAATGCACGAGCATTAAGTGAAACAAGGCGTGTAGGCACATGCGCCTCATTTATTTACACGTACCCGATTTCAAACAGTTATAGAAAAATGTGAGCGGTGCTTTGGTATATCAACTTGTGTTAGTAACTTTCTACCGGCAAAATTGGACTAGCAGTTTGCTTGTATCCGTTACGGGTAATTAGGAGCTATTATTTCGCCTTTCTATTTATCAAAAAGGTATTTTGATAAGTATTAACTTCCGACCCAAGACACTCGTTCATAAGTGCTAAAATTGTTGCGTAGACGTGGATAATATTTGAATCTTAGCTTAGCAAAAACAGTTCATAATAATGAGTTTTTTTGTTTTGTAATCTTTTGAGACCTTTTTCTAGTAAGGTCGTTGCGTCATCGCACCTCGCATCATATGTTCTCTTCGTGAAAGATATCTTGTTCATCGCACTTGTCGGGTAAACACACAAAGAATTCTATCAAGTTCATTATAGGGCCTCGTGAAAACGGATTCTGGTATCGCCCTCGTTTGTCTCTCAAGTAAGGATATCTTTTGTAATTGAACATTTCATTTGTAGTCAAATTCATGCAGGCGTGCAGAATCTGAAATAGAATAAAATATTAGGCTTCGTCAGCTTAGACTGGTCGTAGATATCTAATTACTAAGTACCTAGACCTGTTCCTACTGCGAAATTACGTAAAAGAAAAACTTTCGCGTCATCTAAAAATATTGGCAACGATCTTGATATTCGGTCGATTACGTCCGACTATGCGACAATAACAACAGAACAGGGTAATCTTAGATTTTATTGTTCTAAACTTAAAGGATCATGACCACGACAATATGGACCACGGTACAGATTTGCGTCAATTCCAAAGTTGTTTTAGATGGTTTATAAATTAACCAAATAACCATCTACAATTGCCATTTTGGAATCAAAACCCGCATTTCCAAGTTTTTTTAGAAAACGTAACTTAACCTCAAAATAGAAATATCCGTCGTGTATAGAGAGGTAAGTAAGGTCGTAGTTTGGAGAGCAGATTAATTAGCATATCTGATGGGATAGAGACTTAAATAAATCAGTACCTTGCCTTTATATTTCCTGTTAAAACAGTTACAAATACAAAAAAAAAGAGAGCTGTAAAAAAAAAAACAATAGAATTCAAAGAGATCTTTAATTTGATCCAGTGACACTGGTAGCACTTTAAATATGTAGGTAGGTATATAATCAATCATAGTATATCTAACCCTTACAGTAAGTAGGTAGGTACCTATTCATATAGGAACAGCGAATGACTTCATTCATCATTTTCATTAAAAAAATCATCTAAATAAGATGCTGGAGCAGTGATATCATTGTATCGAGCCCAACTCAAAAACCACACCACTGTCATTATGTGAGCACAGCAGCCAACAGTTCGCTTACCAACAAGGCAGTTGCAACAATAACCTACTATGGCTTGCAATGTATTTGCTACAGCATCGTCTCTGCTTATTAATAAATACGTGTAATATGTACGACTGTTCACATGCCTGGATTTAATCCTACCTCTTAACAAATAATTATTTAGGCCTAAAATCAGAGGAATATCCTCATCAATTTCAGTATTCACTTCCACTGAATATATTCCAGACTGACGAACATGTTCCCCGAAGTAAGATCTGGCCTGTTTTAATTGATATGTACCTAGAGCAAACCGCTTAAGGTCAGTAATTGTGAGTCGTGGGAATCTATCCAAATGAGGATGATTGCCATCAATTGTTTGGAAGCTAGCTCTCCTTCTGTTAAGATTTTCTTGCTCTACATATGTTGCCAGATAGTTTACTAGAAAAAGTCTACTTTTAGCTATTGTAACATATTCCAAAGCCTCCGGTGGGTCATCTATGGCAACATGAAACTTATTTAATAAGGCACAACAAATCCTAAAATCATCACTGAGGTGCATAGCAGCTCTATTATTGAATACATGACGGAATAGTCTATAGTCTCTTTTTATCCTACCATTGACTACTTCTACAACCCAGCGACACATGGTTACTAGACGAGACCGATTTGCCTGCTGGGTTGTTAATTGGTGTTCATTTTCGAGGAGAGACTCTGGCATGTGGGTGACAAAACCGTGTTCTTGGAGTTCATTTATAACATCTCGAAATCCTCTATCAAGAAGAAAAATATCACCTCTTCTAAAAAATGAACTTATACAAGATCCCTCATTATTTAAGTTTAAACTTGTGATTGTAGCATCATTAAGAGTGGCTTTGTATGGACCAAGACATTCCACAATGTGGCCATCGCAACACACAATCAAAAATGGTTTAACTAGGTTGTCTAGTTTTTGCAAACTGTAGGTTTGTTTCTGAAACAAATAATTTGAACTACTTTGCACAAAAATATAGGTAGCATCACATATAACTATTGCAGGTTTAACATCTGTTGGCAAATCAGGATTACTAAACAGTCCTTCTGGTATAATCTTATTTCGAGAAGCAACATCTTGTACAGTAAGATGATTAAATCCTAAGTGCAAGGGGACAAAATCACTCATTAAACAATCTCTGCTTTTGACATCCACCGTTCTAAAGTGGTTCGAGGTTTATTAAAAAGAGTAGCCAACCTTTCATTACTGTCACCAGTTCTTACCTTAACTAAATATATGCACAAGGCTATAGAAGCATTTGGTACCTGTTCTGCTAGATTTGGGATACTGTTAAGTAAATCATAAAACTGGTCAGCATTGAATCCAAGCCAATAATGACATAAATATGGAGGCATCATCCTAATATTAGAAAAATCAAATCTGTTATTAGCTGCTCGCTGCATCATAGTCATAATATTATCAAATTGACTACCAGTAAAATCCCTCAATTGGGAGGTTAATTCATTCCAAGAACCGTGATCCAAGTGGTGACGACAAACACGTGCACCAGATGGTACATAGAATTTATAATGATACAATAATAAATCTTTTATAGCACATGGTACAAGTAGACGTTCATTTTCAAAACAATTAACGAATATGCAGTGGCCAGATGTGTTTGCAGCACGTCTATATAAAGATGATGTGATTTTTGGTGCCGCTAATTGAACTGCTATTGGTCTTGAAGATGGAAGTGGAGGTGGCTCAGGAATATTGAAATCATCACTTGACACAGCATGTGCTACAGTAGGACGATTTGAATCATGCTGCTGTTGCCTCTGTACTTCTCTCATAGCTGATCTCCAACATGCAGCACATACACGTTCCATTCTGGAAACCTAAAAAAAATGAGGTGCTTAAATATTTTTTCTGTTAGCCCAAGTAGACAGATTCTGTATTAGACACTCCATATTTTCAATAAGATACTAATAAATATTTACCAAGTGCAGTGGAACCAGTCTCATTAAAATGTTTCTTTCTTGTCGATCATGTCGCACAGGGTATGTTCTTGGTGCTCGTAAGATAGAATTTCCACAAGGAAAGCAGATTCTTCTATGTCCAAGAGCAGGCAAAGGCATAGCACTTCCTTCGCTCATTGTGTTAACTCGATTTTGAAGCAGTCCAAAACACTCGGAACAAATTATACTTCCTGGAGACAGCTACAATCAAAAAAATATATTTGAAAAGAAATATAAAAAAAGGTCATTAGAATATAGTATAATAGAATGAGCAAAGGAATGTCACAATCACCGCCTTCAAGTCTAACTGAATGGGCCGCACATCATAATTATATTTTGTGCTTAAAGCATGGAGTGCTTCCAACGTCAGAATTGTGACATTGATTTTATGCTTTCATTTGTCTATGTTTTTAATATGTGATTTATAAAAAGCAAAAATTAAAATATAAAATCGAGAGAATGACTGGGTAGGTTTAAACTGTCTGAGAAATCAAGAAATAGACTGATAGGTATGAAAACGTCAAAAGAATGTGCTTACCTGAGTAGGAGTTATCCATGACTGTAACACATTGATCATCTGAGTAGTAGCTTGTTCCAAAGAATACCTGCGTTGGTTTCTTAGGATTGCAAAAGAACAGTTGATACACCGGTTTCGCCGGCCGATTGTTCTTGTTGTCGGTACCTCACGCGAAGTGGTCGACATTTTCAGTAGTCGCTAAGTAGTACAGTACAGTACAACAAAATACGAATCACACACAAACTTCAAACAAAGTGAAAACTTCCTGGCGTAAAACGTCCTGGCGTAAGATTCACAATTTCACATTAAAGTTAGCGATAGTGATTGAAAACAAGAAATAAACAAATAGTTACAATGAATATCACAATTACTGTGGAGAGTAGGACTCGATCAACACAAAACAACTGTAATACTTAAATCGCAATGAACAAACTTAGCATGCAGTATGCACCACGCGCAATTGACATTGGACTTTTTGACAATGACAATTCGATTTGAGACACCAACACCAATGTTGCCACTTTAGATTTTAAATGAAAATCGATTACTCGAATAAATACACTCGACACATAATTATTTCAAATGACTGATTTAGTTCTATAATCATTAATTTATTAAAAAGGTTCGATTTATATCAAACCGAAGCAAGATAATTAAAAAAAATCTATGCAATCATTCATATATTATGTATCGTTAGCCAACAAAGTGAAATTGCTTTAAAAAGTTTTGAAAGCAAAATAATAAGACTACTGTGAGACTGTGTGTGTGAAATACTAATTATTTCACACCACAGTAGTATCATCTCGCTTTATTATGTATAAAAACCCCGCGATTTACCTTTCCAATGACTTTACATTTATATTAATTTGTAATCGTATGCAAAAAAAATCGATTAGAGTTGTCAATATATTTACTTATTTTGATTTTGGCAACACTTTAACGTAAGAATAGCCGGCAGTAGGTAATTCATTTTATCAAAACAATTTCATAACTTATTAAGTTTACAAAATAAACCCCTATACAAAATTGACATTCTAATTGCAGAATGACTTCAAAAATAAAGAAAATAATTGTAATATAATTTTTATCTTGATGCATGAGAAAAACCAGTACCGTTGATGGTCATGATCCTTTCCCTAATTTTTATTTTTATTCATGTTAATACAGCAATAGTGTGACTCGAACCGGTTTTTAATAAGCGGTCTAGAACCTAAAAAAAAAAAAGAATTTATGGACTTACGGAAGTACAAGTAAGGATCCACCCCAGAGCACAAAAAGTGATTGCCTCCAGTAGTCCCAAGACATATAGCAGTCCGAACCCTTCGAGCAGCAGGCAGTAGCAGGCGAAGTATATGGACAGCGTGCAGTTAATGGCCACGCTCATGACGAACAGGAAGAACCACATCCTGTTGCGAACTCCCACGCAGTTGTAGATGAATGGGCAGTGGTGGTCGAAGTAAGCCACGCAGCGCTTGCAGATGCGACAGTGCTTGGCCCTGGATAGTGAAAGATAGAATATTTAATTACATTAAGATAACATCACGCCTGTGTTATGTACGGGGTAGTCTGAGCGGTTGATAGTAAGTTAGACATCCCAGTGAATAGGGAGCGTGCCTATTGCCATTAAGCTGGTTCAAATCTAGACTGCTGCTGTAGAGACGAATGGCTAGTATAGAGAAAAATCGTGATGTAAAACCAATAGCACTGCCTGATCGAACCCAGGATCCTGCCCAATAGAAAAAAATACGTTTTACTACTTACAACTAAAAAGCAATTTATCCTATTGGTTATGTTTGAAAATGCTACCAACATATTGTAATGTTTGTATCATATCATGTATGTATTTTATTTTCTTTACATATGATTTACATTTTTTTTTAAACATTTAAAAATATAAAAAATAGTACCCCACCGGTGTCGGGAACAGGGTCAAAGCTACCGGGCGGCCAGGGCTCCATATATATAATTATTATAAGCAACTACCTAGGTTAAACAGTTTCAAGAAAGTTGCAAAATTATTTTTAGAAATAAATAGGCATATCAAATTTTACTTTATTTGACGATGCAACGTGTTCACAAACAAAAGTCAGTTGAAAACTGATTAAAGTGTAAGGTAGATAATCTAATTATTTCTTAGTAAAAACTAAGAAAAATACTAATAAACAGCTATAATTATCCGGTTAGACTGGCAGCCGACCCCAATATAGTTGGAAATAGGCTAGCCAGATGATGATGATTTGAAGTCAGTAATTTAGTGACCTAAAACTCATATAGCTTTATTTTTTATTTTAATAGCTGTAGGAATCTATTAGATCTATAGACCACTAGTCTATAACTAAGTAGGAACTAAAACTGTCGAAGACTAAAGATACGTCACAGACTCGCAACTAGTTACTATTGTACTAGACTTTAGTACAATAGTAACTAGACCATTACTCGGCGCACGATTAAAGGCGCGACGGATTGTGGCAATAAATTGAAACTAACTAAACAGTGCAATCGGTGAAAGTTAGAAATATAAAAATGGAGCTGCCTTGATATTTAATTAAATAGGTAATCCCATTTAGGTAATGAAACGATTCTAATATGCCCACATATTAGAATGTGTGGGTTAGGTGCCTAAAATTATTACAGCATTCTGACTGCCTTCTGCATAATCCAGGCAATGTCCTTAAAATAGGTTAATTAAATAAAGAAGTTAATAAGTAGGTACCTCAGCGGTCTCAAACATCGGCAAGTGTGACACAATCGTGACAAGATTACATTCCGTTTCTTCCATTTATCATAATAGGGAATCTGCCTGATGGCTCTGTAATATGTCTCCGAATTTTGTGGAATGTAGCCTGGATCCCTTCTGTTAGCAATGACCCAGCTGAGCCACATGATCGCATTCCAGTATAGGAAACAGTAATGTGAAAGACGTAGCGTGTTCCAGGTTAGAGGTATACATCTTATCACGTACATGGGGTATCCCCAAAGAAGAACTGATACTAAGAAGAAGAGTAGAGGCCCCTTAGAGTCACCAGCGCCCCCGAACAAGAGAGCCCACAGTTCTGATAGTGGAGGCATCCAGTGTGATTTGCGTTTCATCTCCTTTTGCAACAATTTGACCACTTCTAAGTGCCGGTGACTTTGCGCTAACATCAGTGGTGTTTTCCCATTTTTGTCACGGGGTTCCAGTTCAGCTTTTACCTAAAAAAAGACAGGTGTGAATAACTGATTATTACTGAATTTCAAACTAAAATTGTCATAACGTGGATTCGCCATAGGTACCTTCTCACAAAGCAGTCTCACACAAGTCAAGTTTCCCGATAGACACGCCAAATGTAACGGTGTGGATCCGAAATTGTCAGTGCAATGTAAAGGGACCCCTGAGTAGATCAGCAGACGGACTAAATCCGCGTGGCCCTTATACGCGGCCCAGTGAAGGGCGGTATCCCCGTTGATGTCTGAGAGTCGGGTCGCTGCTCCCATGCCCAGGAGATACGCAGCCGTCGCCGTCTTGCCATACATACAGCCCGTCATTAATGGGGTCAAACCTGTAGCAAGGAATAATAATATTACTGGAAAGAAGCGCACACCCGCAGCCGTGGCCAGGCAGTAGACCCATGCCTTTATTGGTTTAGCTAAGTCCAGGCAATGCCTAATTGCCTTCCTGTAACGAGTTCATTTGTATGGTTATCCTGCACATAACCATACAAATGAATTCGTTACAGGAAGTTAGGCAAGTAGCAAGAAATTGTACGGTGTTTCAGGGGTCTGCCTGTGGAGAGTCACGCTCCTTACTGGTCTGAGAATTAATATGAGTCTGGTCTGGTTAGGACGTGAGTTTTGTCAGCTAAACGGTTCCTACCTTTGAAGTCAGCAGCGTTGACAGCTACTCCAGACTGTAGCAGCACTTGAACCACCGACGCATGTCCCTTGCGGCAAGCCCAGTGTATTGGACGGGGTCCCTGGAGGATACATAACATAACAAATAAAAACTGAGTGCATTATAATTTATTTCTAAATCAACAACAGCTGGTATTCTAGGTCTTGTTCATATTGATTCAGCAGTTTTATATTAGCTGTTACTCCTTTTCTTTTGGTACTGTTACTGCAAGTTGATGAATATATAATAATTTACCTGAGTACCTAAGCAGGACAGGTCTATGGGGGCTCCCCGCTCCACGAGGTAGCGCATGACGGCGACACTGCCGTCCAGTGCGGCCCAGTGAGCGGGCGTGTAGCCATGCTGGTCGCGGGCACTCAACACTTCTACGCCAAGTTTTTCTACCAGGCGCTCGATTTCTGATACTTCACTAAAACATGTAGGTAGATTATTCATGAGGTCTTGAAACAGTTTTGATGATTTGAAGATGCTTTAGAAGTTTATTAATAATTACTTATTTTCCAAAGTCGACGTTATGAGAGTACCATGTTAAAGGTACCTAAGGATATAATGAGTGCACCTGTGTCTGCGCACACACTTGTGCTCTCGCGTCTATGGCTAGTCTCTATTGAGATTGGGTACTACAGTTGAATTCGGTCTGGGGGTCTACAATAGATTACCTACTTTTTTTGTCAAAGCCTAACAATGAGTTACTGAATAAATTGAACTTGAAAAAATATCTAACCCAGATCGCACAGCTTCAAAAATAAGTTGATGTAGGTCAGAATGCTGGTTGTAGCTGGTGATAGTTCTCGGCGGAGCGGCCGGCGCGTCGGGCGACATGGGCGAGCAGGGCGGCAGCGCCTCCTCCGCTGCCATCGTGCAGGGGGGCGGCTGCGGCAGCGCCCACACGCCGCGCGCCGCCCCCGGACTTGGGTACACCTAGGCAAGGAGACGTCATTAGAGATGCTAGCTCAAAGATAACCTCCTCTATCTACTGGGTACCGGCTAAAGTACACCTACGTAAGGAAACGTCATTACAAGAGACGTTTGTTAGGCTTTAGTCGGTAAGAGCCTGACAAACCTCGGCTCTCCCCAGACTAAGGGTATAAAAAAACATCTTTCTTTTAGATTCGACGTCACGGTGCAGGATTTGGAAGGCCTAAAAATGAATGTCAAAAAGATCACGTCACGTGCTGCTGTGAACTCCAACGAAATAGACCTAGACCCAGGCAGTTCATTATCTTCTTAGTCTTTTAGGTATTTACCAACTAGGTATGTTAATTGGGGTCAGCTAGTCTGGAATTGCAATAAGAACGAATGTAAAGCGAAGTGGACAATCTATCCTAACATGCAGGAAGCACATACAGTGAGTGACTTTGTGCCGATCGATTTCAATGCGGGCTTTCTGCATAGTTCCTGCGTTAGGTATAGGTTACCTACCAGCAACAAAAACATATCTACATAAATAATTTACTATTCGCATAAATAGTTTTATAAAAAAAATTGAAATAGGTCGCCTAGGACTAGGTAATAGGTACCTTTAGCATCATGTGCCTCGTATTTAGCTCAGTGCTTCCACGACAACAATTTATAGCACAAATCGAAGTTTTGTCACGCTGTAATTATGAGTTCGCTATTATATTCACAGCATGAAGTTGTTGAGTAGGTACACACTTTTCTACATATTAAATATTAGAATTACGTGAATACATCATTCTTTATTATGTAATTTGAAAACACCGTGAGAACAACACGTCCAAGTTTACGATACTGTTGAACTAGGCTAGGTAATTGCTGTAGATTTCCGGGGCACAAATATATTCACTTTTCACGCATAGGTGGCATTAATGAATAATCCTATGAACTGAAAGGATCGTGGATTGGGCATTTCCCTTACCTTGCTACTCACGGCGAGGCCGACGCCCCCCGCCACCACGGATCCCTCTCCGTCCGCCACGGCCGTATCGCCGGCAAACGAACGCACTGTGAAACTTTGTCCTACTCCAACTATTAAAAATTATAAGGACTATTCTCAAACAAAAGTAAAAACAAATCAGAGATTGCGTGACCTCCGACAACTAACACGGTTATTACTGCTTTTATATCGATTCATGGTTTTCAGAGCATGCGCGCTGCTTGCTATCGAAAGTAGATCCAAAGTTCAAATTATTTTGAGACGAGTCAAAGCTGATTTTTCAACTGATTTTAGCTATTGTCTAAATAATTTTGACGAAGGGTAGAAAAAGAGTAATATAATCCACGTAAAAATCTAATAGCATTGTTTTGAAATCGTATCAACAGATGGCGCTATTACATAATTTCCTACAAGTTCAACCTCCACGTTACGTATTCGTATCACTTCGTAATGTTTATGAATAAACCTTGAACCATTAGAACTGATAATGAAACAGTCCAATGGATAATCTAATATTTGATCAATTACGGTATAGAACGCGCATAAATTATTATAAAACGCCTGAGTACGGCGCATGCGCTGTGGTTGCAAACCTGCAAGCCGGGAGTTCCCGGGTTCTAATCCGATTCGATTCAGGCATAACAACTATGAGATTACTGAGTAACACAGCCACTACTACTACAGTAAAATCTACTAAAGTCTGTGTTTGATGAATGAACAAAAAAAATGTGGACCAGAAATCGGTCGAATTTACCGGTAATTTGTATTTTCGGCAACCAGGACTTCTTTAAAATGCGCGCCCTTAGTGCCGTTTCGAGGAGAACTGCTTTTACATCAGGATCGTGATCTAGTCATCCAGGCTCCATCTCCTGAAATGTTGGTTTACGCTCTTGGTCATTTTTCCATTAGCGTTGATAGCCGCATGATTTCATAGCCGCATCCACAGCTTTCGTCGAATTCTTATTTTTATTGAAATTGTTAATATTATTTAACTGCGCTTGTAGAGACTGAAAGCCGATTGGAACAATGTTAGTTACCTACTCAACATGTAAAAAAGCTACTATAGATATAATAATAATACGAATAAATTACCTATTACCCTATCTGCAGTAATAGGCGCAGAATGATGTTCATTAATATTCATTCTTCTTCCTGTTAAAAATGACGACATCGTGGTGCTTCGTACCTGGCGAAATCGAGGTTGTTCACCTCTGCATAACCCTTTGGAGGACATTGAAACACGACATTCATTATTAATAATTACATAATATTATAACTACCGTAAAACTACGCAATGATGATTAGCGCCATCTCTTGGGAAGAATGCTAAGTTGTTGCAATAGTTCACGCCCAGCATGTGAGGCAATGCTATAAAAGTGGGTTATAATCTGAAATGATTGAAGCCATTTCACTTTAATTATAACTAACTAAATTCAATTAACAAACAAATGATTGGTTAATCAAATTATCAAATAGTATTGGATATTTTAAACTGAGTACTTTTTGATGTTGTCATAGAAACAGTACTAAGTAGGGAAAACTAATTTTAGAACACAGCCGGATCAAAATATTATTTCAGACTTACCATTCTATTACTATTACACTGTCTAATGAAGGTCTAGGCTACATGAATGAGAATTATACTAACATAAAAATACTAATATAAACAATTTCTCTTATGCTGAAAATAGGAACAGGTAACAATAAAATCAAAACACAATTTAAAATTGTGAAAATGAACTTTAATTCAGCAAATTTTATACTAAATGTATAAATATGATATAATCTAGATTTCGTTTTCACTACCTAAATAGACATCATGTTATAAAAAGTGTACAACTAAAACTAGTAGCTGATTAAACATCTCAATGTGGCTTATCAATTAGTTAGATCTTGTAAAAGCACTTTCTTTAAAATGGTTTTATTATACTTAAATAATAAGATTAAAATAATGAAAGCATTACAGCTCACAACTGATGTTGAACTTCCAAACAACAATCATATTCAATACAATCTTAAACTTCTAGTAAACTTGAAACATTTAACGAGCAAACCGAATAAATTATTATTCATAAACAAACTTAACAATGTCGATAGCTCAAAGTAATATAATATTTTCAACAAGAGTCAACTGACTGCACATATGGTTAGGGTGTGTACACAGAATTCAGAAATTGAGACTATTTATTTGCAATATTTCATAATGCCAATCAATTAGGTATCGTTTTTGTCTATTTATTACTGTATTGATATTGTAAAGTTTATTAAGTCTTTCACATAAGCATTATCTCTTCTGGGTTTTGAAACTAACCGAGAGAGGTTGGCCATGAAGAACGTATCCATTCAATGCTTGTATTGCCATCGCTGCTTGGTCATAATTTCTCATCGTAACAAATCCAAATCCTTTACTCTTATTTGTAGAATGATCTTTGATTATCTTAACAGACACAATAGCACCATATGGACCAAATAGCTGCCACAGAGTCAACTCTTCCACTTCCGGAGCAATATTATAAATGTATATCGACCACGTACTTGGAGAATTGTGATCCCCAATGGCATTCATATGATTTATCCAATGATAAGGTCTCACAAGGGGACTTTTAGGAAAGTTATTATTATTGTTTTTATGTTTATGAGGGTTACTCTTATTAGCATACTTAACTGTTAATGGGTGTAGAAAGCCAGGCGGTGTGGTGCCATTTATATTCTGAATGGCTCTTTCCGCTTCATACTGGTGCTCATATAAAACAAATGCTATTCCTGCTGCTATACGAGAATTAACTATTTTACCGAATTGTGCGAATAGTCCATGTAAATCCTGCAAGGTCAGTTCATTAGGCAGGTTACACACGTAGAGGTTCCAGTCGGCTTCTGGTTTCGAAGGGGGTTTTAACTCCGGATTCAGCAGAGCGTGCGACACTTTCAGCGTCTTGTTTTGCATTAGAAGACCGTTAAAAGCCTTACGTGCTTTGACTGCATCCTCGGGACGAGAGTACTCGACGAACCCATAGCCTCGGTTCGCTATCAATTTACAACTTTCCAGTTTACCCATTGTTGAAAATAGTGAGAACATCATATCCTGCGTCATGACTTCAGGAATGTAATTGACGATAAGTTTGGTGGGTGATTCGTCCGGCCCAAATTCATTATTTCCTTGACAATTACCGTCTTGACACGATTCCGACATTTTTTAATTGTTGTCGGTGAATGACATTTCACTGTAGTGTTGCGTGTTTTCTTACGCACGTTCAGAAATTGGCATGATATTCTCGATATAACATAATAGTCACGGCCACGGACAAAATATTTTGTAAAATATATAATCGTAGAATCTAAATAAAATCTAATAATAAAATATTTAACAGATTTCTTATCGTAAGGAAATTAATTAGGCGCTATATTACGTAGCGCTGTTGTGATATCGTAAGCAGTGCTTCAAGAACCATTTGGCGTTCTAATGACGTGGTGGCCGGTGGGTGTCAGTTTTGGTAAACATTTTTTTTTTAACTGCCTATACTTTCTCACTGCTGGGCAAAGGCCTGCCCCAATTCCTTCCACGTGCACTTTTCCCGTGCCTCCTCGAACCAGCCCTCACGGTACGCGTCCGGATCTTTTCGCCAGCTTCTTTCTGGGCCGGCCTCGGCAACGCCGCCATCCGTCTTCCGGCAAGTCGGCAACCATCGTGTGGAGACTTTTGCCCAGCGGTCATCGCGCATGCACAGGTGCATGCGTCTGACGTGACCCGCCCAATCCTAATTATTAAACAATTATTGTGATAAATAAATAAATTAAGATGAAATTGTTAGTTCTATTTTCAGCAAAGAGCTTAAAGTCCACGTACAGACATTTTCTTCTCGCAAATCATTAAAATTACTATTTAAATCTTACTCAAATCGATTTATTTTGACATTGACACGCAGTTGTTCCTGCGATTGGCACTTCTTTCTAGTGAAAACTTGACTAGGAGTAGGCGGTAGTTGTACTGCTTCATTTGTTTGTTTTTTTTTAATCAATATGGATATGGCAAATAATTATAAAATTCTTTCACAGTTATTTTACCTCTGATTTTGGCTTATGGTTTGTAATCATAATTCTAGGGGTTAAATCGCGGTCTAAATTAGAGTGATCTATATCCTCAGTGCGATGAGGTTGATGGTACGCTGTTTCTTGGCCGTGTGTGGCTACAATTGGAATTAATTCTGCGGCCTTGAAAATTTTAAAAAAAATGGCTCTTGAATGAAATTAACAGAGTGGCGTTGTTGGTAAGGGATCTCGCAGACTACGCAGCCACGATCGTAAGGCCGCAGAAGGTCCGACTAGGAAGAAAGTTTGGTCGCACGACCACGACCAGTTTTGTTGAATATAGCGGTTAGTCATGCGACAAATCGGGTGAGGTTCCTAAAGCTAAACATTTGACAAAGTGGAACTAAAGGTTCCGATTTTGCCCACGAGCAACATATCTTTGTACGCACGACGGCCGATCAAGCTTTACCAAACCAGTTTATGCGGATCTCCCATTGTATAGGCAATCTATACAAAGCGAGGCCAATTTATACTGGAAATCTACAGCTTCATATGCCGCCGTGTGTACGTACGGCTAACTTTCGGGGTGACTAAAAAGATTTCTGAACGAATGCTATCAGGGCTGCCATAATAGCGAAGACTATAAATAATACAGGGTGTAAACAGACCCTTCACGAAGCCGTCAACCAAGCATTCTGTACATCAAACTAAGTACCTAACTCAACGCAAAAATGATTGCTGGGAAATGACTTTTTTTTTTGGTGTTTAAAAATCACGTTTCACGGTAAAACTCAATGTGACGCACTCAACACTTAGTGCTGATGGATGCTTTGAATAGTTAATGGAGTTCATGGAGTTAATTAAAGTAAAGTTAAAATCTTAAAAAGTGTTTTTTTTTTTAAAACTTGTGAAAAATTGGAACTTTGACCTTCAATATCTCTAGAACCTGTGGTTTCCCAGGTATTGCCTAGAAGAAAAAAATGATCCCAGTGATGGGCAGAATATGTGGTTTTCGTTTTCGTTAAGGGTCTTTTTACACCCTGTATAAGTAAAAAAAAAAATGACGTGTATCCTGTTGAGTTTTTTAATGATGGATCGTCGCCCATGACCGTAACAGTCGTTAGCTCAGTAGGTACTCTAGGTAGCCACAATGTACTTGAATCAATAGTATCCTTTTTAGGGGAAAAACCATCATCTATTGCCAGAATTAAAAAAATATCTAACACGGTCTTTGTTAGATATTTTTTATCGTTTATACAACAATTTATTTTATTGATGTCTTAGCGTCCAGAACTCCATAGTCTCGATGAATAAAAATGTTTATTTACGGTACCTGCGTGATAAAAGGCCACATCCAAGTTTAGAGACTTTGAAAGGAGAATGTGCCCTGAAGTATAGACATCTGCCCCAAGGTCCAATAGCCATAAGATATATACAGGGTGTAAGGGACAGCCCTCCAGAAACTGACAGGGTACATTCAGCTCTTTATTTTGAGTCATATTCCACCGGAACTTTTCTCCGGATTTTTTTTCATTTACTATTCCTTTACTTCAATGTAAAATTACATTCCCTGTACGCAGCACTCTATTTATGTAAATAATACGGCTAAAGTCAAAGATCCAACAATGGATATTGAAATACTCTAACGAACGACGCGTGAAATGAGCTGTTAACTTCCTGCCTAGCTACAGCGTTCATCGAACTCGTCATCGCGCTTGCCGTTCGCTACGTGCGTTTTGCCACGGTAACGATACGTTGCGTATGAGGAAATAACGCAAATCAAATTTATTGGATACCCATAACATTCCTGAAATAATTTCTAGTACCGGTCATCTTAGTATGATATACTGAATCCACCCTATCAGTTTGTAGAGGGCTGTCCCTTACATCATGTATAATTGAAAAGAAGGTTTCAAGGAGAACGTTTGCTACTAATACGATTTTTGGCAATTCGGAGTTATTGAGCTAAATAGGTAACTAGTTGGATAACGAAGTTCAGATTTTCTTGGCAACCAATTAAGATTTTCTGGGAAACCAATAGTAATAACCTATAATCCATTGCATAGAGCTTTTCAAGGAGAACCGTTGCCAGTATCACGACTTTCGCCAATTTGTTGTCGGTTCGGAGTTATTGACCTAAATAGGTAACTATTTGAGCAACGAAATTAAGATTTTCTGGGTGACCAACAGCAATAACATATATACCATTGGAGAGAACTTTCAAGGACAACTTTTTCTAACTCAAGACCTTTTTTCTCTCTATAACTCGATATCGATGAGCCGTATTACGTATTAGCCGCCTCGTGCAGTACCTTACCTTCGTATTTTCACTGCTTATAGTTTTCGGGGCGCAACTGGAGTATTATAAGTACTCTGGTTATTTTAGGTGCAAAAGCAAGAAAACAAACAGATAATTTGCTCCATAGCTATATTTTCTTTGACATAAGTACATCACCACTACATAGGCAAACTATAACATTTTCATATTCGAGATTATTTCATAACAGATTCTATACGATTTGCAGTAGCACAAACAATAAATGATTACAGATCACTACGAACTTTGTAACATATTTTACAGTGATTTCTATAAAATGTATTTATAAATTAATAACATGCTCCACTATCGATTATAAATGCATATTATTTAGTCAACTTGTCTATAAAGATATTAACTACCTACAGTCCTTTCATAGTTATCTTACCTGTAGCATCAACCTTATTGTAACTACAATAAAGATCACATTATTTTTTACAGACTTGTCAGTGGAAGCAACCCAATAGCAACTTTATTGTTAAGAAAGTAAAGCACACCGTGATTTTTACAGTGTTTTATTTCCCAAAAGTCGGAGGTAAAACAAGTGTGAAAGGAATGTAGTTAGTAGTCCCGCGCAGACAATATGGACAAGGTTTACAGTTGGCACTTTGACTTGACTAAGTGAGCATACTTATATAAACCTCATTCACAAGCATTAAACGTTCATAAGCGAATGTGAGCTACGAATATGGACCTTACTCAGTTACATATTCGTATGAAACTCTAACTTTATTTAGTAAAGAAAAATATCGCTCTGGCGCTGGCCAGTGAGCACTCCCCTTTTTATGTTGCCATTAATGACCGCTACTGAGAGACGGTCATCTACTTTTATCGCGTCTGCTAATAAGTCACATCCAAGAGCATAAACGCTTGACCACTATGCCTGCGCGTGTTCTATCACTATGTGTAACAGATAAGGCCGGTTGTACACACACGTTTTTCTCCCGTGGCAAACTATGGATAATTCATCGTGTGTAAGCACAGTCGTCATGTTGTCTAGATCACTATGGAAGTTTGTAGAAAGACACGGTGCGAACGGCGACCGGGTTGGTGAGCCGCTGGCATAAAAACGTGTGTGTACAAGCAGCCTTAGGCTTATCCATGTCTAGGTAAGAATATAATTTCAATAATGAGCTAATAAAACTGGATTTTAAAGCAACAAGTGCCAGAGATTTAAGCTAAGCGTATTCAGCATAATTACTAATACACCAAACACATTGAACTACATAAAGCACCTTTTGTAAATGCATCTAGTAAGTATATTAATATTTCTTTAAATACTATTAAGATCAAAATATTCGATACTGTACATATATTTTTTTTTAAAGTTATTTCTTAATTTAGGTGCTGTAAATAGATTTTTGTTCTAAACCAACTAAACGAGGATTTTTAAGTTATCTAACAAAAATAATTTAATTTAATAATTACATAATATAAAAATAGGAAGGTACTACGATCACATTATAGAAATACCGACAGGTACATCATTTAGGTTTAGATTAGACTGTTTAAAGTAACAGTGGAATGTTAATTATTATGTTACTTTTTGGTAAGCGGCTTTCAGTAAAATTATACGTAATACGTATTTATTCAAATTTTTTGATTAGAGCTAATGTACGTACACATTCTAGGTAAAATAATACATGAGTACAAACAAGCCCATGTTGAGTCTATCAAATCTTTTAAATAATACCCAATTCAATATTTCTGATATAACAATACTAAAAAGGTCTAATATAAAATAAACTTGTAAAAATAAGCTGAGCTTGTCAATTAATCAACACCTATAAGCTAAGTAAATATTTGTATAAAGCAAAATATTTTGGAACATTTACTACACACAATTATTGTCATGATTATCATATAAAACAACATACAATGTTACGATTACAAAACTCTTTGGTTAATATTTTCTATTTCGTCAAGGATTGATTTGTTAGCTGATCAATTAAAAAATAGATTTTCCACGTTAATAAATGTGCCGAATACGAATCCTGTGAAACCGAAGAGCATGATCGCGATGTCTTTCCACAGCTTCCACTGGTACTGTCCCAGTTGGTCAGGCCAGAACGTCACTATCTCGATGAGAGGCGGGAAGATGAGCGCGAGCGCCGAACTGCTGAACGCGCCCACCAGGGAAATGATCCCGCTCAAGTTAGGAATCAGCGCCGCCGCTAAAACTGTAATAGATAACGCTTAACATTATTCACCTATGTATGGGTGTTCAATAATTAGGTATATGAGACTTTCTTGATTATACTACCCACTAGCATACATATTATACCTATGAGGTAAAAATCAATATTGGTTTGATAACAACGATAGGGATGTGTGAATGTGGGTTACATAGATATGACTGTGTAGACTAGTACGTTTAGGAAACTACCAATTGTTTCAGTCCAACATAGATAACCTACGAACTAGACAGTCATGCTTAAGAGAGCACAACATTATTAATCTATTTGTGCCAAGATAAACTTGTTGGCTTTTAATTAAAAAATAATTTCCTTAATCAATTTGGATGGTCTAAATTCAAAATCTACTTACATGTTATGGAGATGAGCACAAACCGGGTTACCGCTTCACCGTGTTGAAGTGCTTTTTCGTTTGTCAGTTTAGATTTCGCGTACGGCCATACAATGTTCATGGGAACGTAGAACTGTAGTCCGTATGATAAGAAGATAGCAGCTGCCATGACTGCCCGAACACTTTGCGCCAACCTGCACATAAAGAACAATTATGGAATTTGCTCCAATGACACAGTCATATCATAGTTTTTTCAAAATTTCAAAAAATTATCTAATTTCAAAGAATATTTACATACAAACTATAAATCTATAATAGTTATATAGGGCTTCAAAAAATTCGTCCACATCGCAGTCAACAGGAAAAGTGCCCAGAAGGCTGGCAGCATTGCCACGTTGGATGGCAATATTGAAAAGGATAAACATTAGACGATACTTGATAGCAATCGATTTTTAGGTAGACCGCAAAACGCGGAAGCGTCTACGATACGGGAAGGGTCATCGACATTAAGCAGAACGATAATCTATACCTCCTAGAGTCGACAATACTATTACTATTTCTAGGAATAAAATACTTTGTTTAATAGTTCATAACTTACAATGTGTTAGGCAGATTAAGTGTTATGCTCCCTTGCACTCGGTCACCATATTTCAAATACCCGAAAAATCCGATGCCGGTATACAGTGCGGCTACTATAACCATGCCAGTATTAAGCACGCCATTCCAGCCACCAAAATCTTCTGGGGTTTTCATATTGTTTTCTAAAGGTAAGATCTGTAATTAGTTTATAAGGTAATTAATATAGATTCCCAATAAATCATACTTGTATAAGAAAACAGCTGATGAGAAGGTTAATTAGTGAAAGCAGTTAATTACACAGGCTGTCTCTCATGGTAGATAAAAATGCGAAAGTATAAATATTGCGTTACGTTTTCTTTGTGTCGCTGTTTATAAAGACATGTACGTAAATAAACAATATAGAAGTAGCGTAAATAAATAAAAGATCATTGACATCTGATTATACAGGGTGGATAAAAAATCGTGAATCAAACGATACAGGGCGATAGTTGGGGTTATCAGGGTAATATTTTGGTAGTATTTTTTTTTTCAATGAGTATAATTGAATAATTTTTCATGAAACAAAAGATAGTGAATAAACTGCCAATACTCATAAATCATGGTACATACTGTCATAAAAGTACTTTTGTAGTGATGGTACATTTCCTAGAAGCAACTAAACACCACTAATTGCCTATTTAATAAAAAAGTTGGTATTTTCTTTAAAAAACACTCAAGTAGACATAACTTTTAAGGCGATCAAGTTAGGACTCTCCCACAGAGATATTTTTTACTGCAAATAACCCCAACTATCACTCTGTTTCGTTTGATCCACGATTTTTTACCCACCCTGTATAAATATTGCAATTAGCACAGAATTAAATGTTCATTCGGGGTTTAACAAAGCAGGGATATGAGTCACTGGGAATTAACGCCAAACCAAAAGATACCAATAGGTAAATGCGACGACTACAGCATTTATGGTAGATATATGGTTTGAGAGATATAGCTAGAGCTAGCCTTGCTATGTTTTGGCTCAATAGTTGCCAGTAACGCTTCCGTAATTCGGTAATTCATGTTATTGCAATATTTGTCCAACACCGACCATTCCCGTGACCATTAGCGGAGTTATGTATGTAGTTATAGTGTGGGCATCTTCATAAGTATTTATATTTAAGTCGTTATGAGTCATAAATACATGTAACGTATGAATCTGACACACCCTCCCTAATCTATTTTCAAAACCATGAAGCTTCCTACTATATGGTACGATGACGACGTTTCATAATAGACAGATCGATAGAAAGTGCAGTTACTAAGTATCCATATTTTGGCTTGGTTCTCGGTGGCGAAAACATTAGCCAGGTAAACAACCAACGTTGCTAGATGGTTGGGCTTGGATTTTGGCCGACACGAGAGACAAAGAAAGCAAATGGACATGAGGATCGAAAAGGCACTAAAACACAATTGCAACCTATGGTGGTTGTTAATGTGGTTTCATTTAAATCTCTTCATGTGTGAACAATCAATATAAACCAAGTATGAAGAATGTTTCACGCAGCTATGGATCGACCACTAACCGCAAGAGCATTAAAATGTTACTGGATTCAGTTGTCAAGGGTTTAAGAGCATTGCGTCACCACAGCGCGTTCATACTTCGTAGTATGACGTCAAGGTTGCCCGGCATCGCTACCAAACTATGTCATGGTACTGAGTAACTTACGTCATGTGAACTTTATTATTGTCGTAAGTATAGCTGTATCAATTACATTCCAGGGGCTTGAGATATTAAAACCAGTCTATTTGTAAGACAATCTAGAAATACTGCAGACGATTCCCGTCTGGGTTTTATCATATTCATTGTCTCTGATCTCGGATTCAAGAAGCATAACAATATTTAATTTATGTATGCCCTAGGACCAAAAATTCGAAGCCGTAACATCCACCAACCCGCACTGGGCCCTTGTGGTGGATGATAGCCCGATCTCTCTCAAAGAGAAGGGTTTGCGTCTAGTGGTAACATATTACTGATTATGCTATGCTGTATGTCTATGTACTGAGCCTCGGCATTGACCCATGACCGCTCAGTAAATCTATACTTCCGGTCGTCTCCGATTTATTAGGTTCAATAACCCATTTCCTAAACCTGGCTACATGGTTACTATTCGCTATGGACATCTTACTCTAAGATTGTATAACCGCAAAATTTCGACTATATTAAATTTGGCTATCACGACGATAAAATCCGGTTTTAAATATCATTGACCGCACAAAAAAACAGACAAGTTTTTAACAAGCTATTAAGGACATTATCATAAACCTGTTTCTTGTGGTCAACCAATTAATCAGATTGCGTTACTTGGCACAGACCTAATAAACCCCGGAAGGTCTTATTGGATCTCGTTGTGCGCGCGGTTTGCCCCTAAAGCATGATTGATCTACGAAAGTAACGGAAATACATAGTTATAGCTGTGTACTTAAATAACACCGTTACTTTCGCCTTTTGCGCCTGGCCGCGTTTGTGAGAGCCGCTACTGAGGCTCGTAGAACGCGGCTTTGTTACAAGATGACGTCTTGTTCAATGGTTCAACATCAGCACTGCATTCTTCTAGACAGGGTCAATATTAAATTAGCTAACACGACTCCCAGTCTACGTAAAACAAAAAATATTTCAAGGAACCACACTATAAAAGCGCATACCCACCGCGACGCATGCTGCGCACGGGCAAGCGGCGCATTTTAGCTGCGTGGACTCATTTGTTTGACAACGTAGGTCTACGTTTCCACTGCAGTACACACTACACACCCACAACTATGTACAACTGTAGCCTGTAGCGTACGTGGCCCACCGCGGCATAGTCGTGGGTTCATATTCGCGTATAGTGTGCACCGCATGCACAGAGTGCATGGCGTTGACAGCGTTGAGCTATGTGAGCGCCTTATACGACCAAGCCAGGCATACTAAGATGACAATTGATGCATATCGTGTCCGTGGTTTGCAGTGGACTAACATTTTATGCAAAGCGAAGCTTAACACACGTGCGTGGCCTATCCGTGCGCCTTTATAATTGCGGTCAATGATCCGAAATAAATCGTTGTTTTTTTGTTTTAAGATTTCGTATCTAATTTCATTTGACCTCGTAGGTAGCGAGCAGTTAGGATTTCAAGTAACTTTGGTTTGGAGTCTCCACAAAAGCTTTTTTTAACAGAACCTCGTGCTGGAATGCGACCTGTGTAATGAGTACGAACTTCTGCGAAGCTTCGGAATCTCATCTAAATGCCGAGAATATTTTCATGGATTCAATGAAGAAATAGCGATTAACGCATGCAACTGCTATTGATCTCGTGGTTTTATACTTTTCCAGTTGTTCTACTTTAAGCTGTGTGATCTCATTTATCTTCAGAAAGCTCGAATAATATTTCTGGTAAAATAACCATGTCTCAGCGCGCTAGAGTAGTAGAGATGGTTGTTGAGGATAAGGTAAATTGATTATTTTGCATAGCACCACCACTGAACGCTGGCGGGCTCGATCAATAGTAATGGTGAGTAATGGTGGCAACTGAACAAAGACGGGTATTGATGCTGTTTTTTTTTCTCCGAAAATCGTAAGTCATTAATTGCGTCTCTGATCAAACTACAGTCCTTCCTATACTGTCGAGAAATCAAAGCTAGTTTTCGACGTATAATAAGGTGGCGTAAAGGAGAGGAAACACAAAATTATAAAATGACGCTACAGGGTATACAAATAATACATAGATTAATATAAAATTAAACTCACCACTCCTATTCCTTCAAATGCATAAATAGCCGTACCAAAATATATAGGTAATTGATGCCAGCTAGAAAATGCTTGCACAGTGCGGGTAGGTGGCAAATCTTGAAGTATATAGTAAAATGTTATCACAAGGCCCCAAGCAGTCATTACAGAGGCGATCAGAGAAACCGGTGTCAGGTACTTTAAGTTCTTCACCATAGCCAGGGCCAGTATTGGCGGAAATAATAAAGCTAAGTACTCATGGACACTTAAATTTATATGAAAGAAACGCAGTGTGTCTTGAAGGTTAGTGGCAACAAACAAAAAGTATACACAGCAAAATCCCAATTGTGTTAATACCAAAAATACACTGACAACTTTCCTGAAACAATATATATTGTCATAAGTGTTATTTATTATAAAACCTTGTCTTATTAAGAAAACTCAAGCCAGACATGCTCTACCTACAAAATCCATTCTTATATTAAAGCAGCATCAGAGTCGTAAATGTATGGATCAAACACACATAAATCACAATAAGATAAATTTCAAAATGCATAAAAGTTGTAACATGATAAGTCCAGGGGTATCAAAAAATAATTGAGGTGAAATAGATAAGGACATACATAAAACATGCCTACTTATCAGCATCGTTATTGTTCAATAGTAAATCTGTTCATATCTTAATCAATATAATGAAGTCGGACATTTATTGTTTGTTTGCGAGTAATATTCCTCAATGATAACAAATAAACAAAGTACTAGGAAGAGGAAATTTTCAATGTAAATATTTGAGTATACTTTATGAAATAACAATGTTATATTAACAGACTCTATCTACATGATTACTTTTCCAGTAGTTCCCATGTGTTTTTGCTAGACATCTGTTTAGCTTTGAATCACTACTATGTTTATAAAAATTCGATTGGATACACAATATTGCCATTGAGCTGTGTTATTAATGAAATCATACAACAGACATTTATTAAAACCTTGGGCAAATAGCAAATGTTGCGGTGGGATCTGTACTGATTAGATTAAGCAATAATTTATTGGAATAGAATAGAGGATATAAACTATACATTTCCTACTTATAATAATAGACGTGATTTTCTGGTTGGATCATTTAACACATTATAAATGTACTAATAGGTGGGTATACAACAATTTTCCTGTAAAACTCTTGTTATGATATGTAAAATTATAAACAATAATATTGATAAATAAACATCTTTTGTCATCTATTGTTTCACTTTTTGGTATGCTGCATCTACTATTCAAATTATTTTTAGTCAATGATGCAGCATACCATATACTAAGTCTTGTTGGGTAGCTATTTGGCTGTAGGTGCCATATCCATGGTTTTCCTTTAAATTCAAATCATGTACAGCCATATTGTATTACAGATAGAAAAAACACATCAGGAAAAACCAATGCTTTGGCTCTGGATCATAACAATTGATAATTCAGTATAGCAATGAATAATGTAGTTGATATTAGCATCATAAATAAATTGAGGAACACTTCTTGTGAGTAAAACTATGCTAATTCTTATTAGAATAGCACAAAGAAAACAATATTCAGCACTTACTTCATTGTTTTAGCATATGGCCTCAAATAAACTGGTCCTGATGCAAAGGAATCTTCAACAACTTCTGAGAAACCAAGGGCTGGCTTCTGGCTCCTGATGCAGAGCTCGTGTGCACATTTTATGAGCACATGCATACAGTGGGTGCATATTGCTCCAATGATTAGTGTTGAAAACACACCTGAGCAGAGGGAAACACTAATTACTCATATGAATGATAATAATATCCCTAATAATATCAAACACTGAAACTAAGTAAAATGATACATTTTTTGATACAAATAATAAATACCAAGCTATAATAATTCTTCTGCTTAGGCTTATCTAATTTTTTATTAGCTAACTCTAATGGAAATAGGTATAAACATAAATTGATTAATTAATACAGTTCTTTTTTTAATGAAAGTCTATCTGTTTACCTATTCCTATTCTAATCATATATTTCTAAATTTCCTTAGCTTCGTAAAATAGTTCGTTTTAGTTTATGCTTTTGATGCTAGAGTTATCTAACTGTTTTTTATATCTTCTCACAATATTGTACACCATGGTATGTTGTGCAATCCTTTTTTATTTTTTACGACCCTAAGTTGTTACCCACTAACAGAAACAATAAATAATTATTCAAGTAGTAATTTAAATGGAATAGATAAATAGAATAGCTTTTCCGAGCATAGGTTCATGTAATTATTATTATACTATTACTTAAATATTTTCATTCCATGCAGGTTTATGTTTATTGTTAAATATTTTTAATATCCCTTTTTCTAAATGATGAAAGAGCTGGCCTGTTGAAGTGATGACTGGCAGTAAACAATCGATATTTGTATACAGAAAAATGTAAACACTCACCAAGTACAAGGCCAGCATTTTTAAAAGCATCTGGCATAGCTAGAATTCCTGTACCGATGTTTCCTTTTAAAAGATGGATTAAAGTATCGAAGTTGGAAGTCGGGTGCTCTAAGCATCTTTCTGAACCTGGGTGATAATCTTTGGGTTTCTCACTAGAACCTGGATCTGTCACTAATTCTACTGCCTGCTCAACACTTTCAATTGGATTAGTGGGTCCCGTGAGCAGTGGTTGCTTTTCATCGTTCATTATTTTATTCTATACTTTTACGCTTATAATGTAAATACGCAGAGCAGAGCCATACGCTACACAGTCACCCGTTATCACAATGGAATGAAGCACGCACGAATGACGTTTATTGAATAAAAACTTGAAATGATTGAATTTGAAGGCCAATTTTAGATGTCGCCACTGTCATACAGTAGAGATGAGACCACTTCCACAATACTAATCTCTATGGGCGAACCTAATGCCGCGTGCCATAGAGAAAAAAGGCTCTAGAGATGGATAGAGCGAACAAAATTTTCTGCCACCTTTTGCTGGAGGCTAGGTAAATACATTTAGCTTAGCACACTGGGGATTTGACAATGATACACAGCCACATACATCCTATTGCTTCAAACGCATACAAAGAAAAACCAACCACACAAAAAAGAAACACATATTGTAAATTTAGCTTGTATATATTATGTTAGACGGGTAATGTTAGAAGAAGAAGTAAGAATACCCAAGCTTTTTGGGTAAAGTTACAAAATACAATTTTCCTACGACAACAAACGACGAGTGCTACTGATGTGACGCAACCAATGTGTGGCATTTCGTTCGTCATCCATGTATGAATGAATTAACAACATTATTTATATTTATTTCATTCATAGGGTTTTACCCACTACATTATGTAACTGATGGTTGAAAAACATATTTCTACGTAAATGTTAGATTGTATGGGATGTTGATAGTTTTTGAAAAATGATATCAAGGTTTCTAAAACATATTTTTCTTAAGTCAATGGTTGATGAGATATTTGCTTCTAAACATGTAAAAATTGTGTCCGTTGTATCCATCCACTCTAATTTCTAAAATAAGGGAAAAATTCTGAAAAGGAAATAGGTTTGCAGAACGTAAAAAAAATTTTCGACGAAAATTGATTTGAATAAGATTTGATACGTACTTAGTTTTTAAGATATAGGACTTTTTCGTAAAACTGCAGCAGTAACTTTGTTTTTCATTAAAATACTTAGAAAAACAAATGTAGTTTTTGCTGATGAGTGTAAATTTACATTTGAATGAGCGTTAAAAATATTGTTATTATATTGTTTGGTGATACGGAACACTGTGTGACTGCAGTCTGATCCAACTTGACCTTTTTGGTCTAACATTAAGAAAACTATGTAACCTATTGAACATACTATTATGTAACTGATAACTGAACTGAAAAACTTTTTTTTTCATTCATTCGTTCCCTTTGTCCCAACCTTACGCCAAATCACCTACCTGTTGGCTGATAGCCCTTGTCCTACAATTGAGCTATCAACGTACCACGAAATTTTTCTATCGTTAAAGCGCAAAAAGTATTTCGACATTGTATTTAAATAAAACCACGTTAGAGCATATTTAGTACTTACACGTGATACGAAACACCATGGTATTGCAGATTTGCAGTGGCAAATCGTTTTACAAAAGGAAACTGCACAATTGACCATTCTCAAAGAGCCATTATTTGCGACATAAAACGATATACGTATTGTTTTATGTCACTAAATGACGTGTATATTCAAATGACCAATGTAGTTTGGCAGAGGGGTTTGTTGAGCTATGCCATCTCTATAGCTTATTCCTTTATGATGGTTCCAGAAAACTCGACATAATAATCATTATTTTAAAAATCGACTACAGTTCCAAAGTTGGTTTTAACAATCAACCACCCATTCTTTTGGTCGTGCATCACATGAAATGTCACGCATAACCAAAACTGTCAATGTCACGTCAGTGTCACATGTGACACAATCATCACCAAGTCGTAGAAGATTTTGGAAGATTTGCATCTATGTAACAAAAAGGATTTTAGAGGAGTATTGGTAAAACAATGGGAAACGCAGGAAGTAATCAACCCAAAGAATGGCACAGAGACGCTGCAACAAAAGCTCCTGATGTAGGGCCGTCCTCGCCAGCCAAAGAAGGAGAAGCGTTTACATTTGATAAAAAGGTTGACGATGATCGTATTGGTCGAGATGAAGAAAATAACATTGAAGATGGTGCACCATATTATACCAAGGCTGTTCCTGAAAGTGATGTAGAATACAGTGGACCACGAGAGAGGTCCAACACTCTGACTGAAGATAGTAAGCTTATAATTGACGATGTTAAAGTTTTGCCAACAGTTTTTAAATGGGAAGGGGGAGGCAAACAGGTAAATAAAGAATGCGTTAATAGCACTTTATCCTTCTTTATTAAATATAGTTAATGAATCCTCTTTTTAATTTTAGGTATACATTAGTGGAACTTTTACTGACTGGAAAACACTTCCAATGGTAAAGTCCCATGGAGATTTTGTAACAATCATTGATTTACCTGAAGGTGAACATCAGTATAAGTATTTTGTTGATGGGGAATGGCGACATGACCCTACTGTGGTATGTTTTATTTAATTTAGTATATATTGTTAAAATTTAAAGAACTTCCTGTAGTCAATAGTATAACCAGCAATATTCAAGGTTTTTCTACTTCAAGTTTGTCTAAAATTTTAGTTACTTTTTAACTTGTGACTAGAAACTGAAAATCTTAGCAATGTATTTTCAGGCCATTAATAAACTTGTTACAGAAGGTAGTGGACAATGGAATGGGCAGTAAAAACAACTTGGTAACAGTAAAAATGTCCGATTTTGAAGTTTTCCAAGCTCTTGCAAAGGATAGTGAAGGGATTCACAGCAGTGCCCAAACAGAGTATTCTCAGGTAATTAGGAAAATGATCTAATAGCAAGCAAATATACCAACTTTTTAGATAATTAATTTGTCTATGTCTCATTTTTTCTTTTTCAGGAAATACCACAGTCAAAGCCATGGGAGAAAGTGTCAGGCCCACCTATTTTACCACCTCATCTCTTACAAGTCATTTTGAATAAAGATACACCACTGTCTGTAAGTTTCCAATTGCCTAGTTTATTTTATGAACAATATTTTGTAGTATATCCTAAGATTGAAGTACTAAGTTGTTTTATATTTTTCCAGTGTGAACCGACGCTGTTACCAGAACCAAACCACGTCATGTTGAATCACCTGTATGCTTTGTCTATAAAAGATGGTGTTATGGTATTATCAGCAACACACCGGTACAGAAAGAAGTATGTCACCACACTGCTTTACAAGCCCATATAATTATGAATCTGGTGATCTGACAAATCCTATAGTTTGCAAAGCACAACATTATTTCAGTATTCAATTTACCTTCTGCAGAAATAATCACCTATCAGCTAAATAATTGAAAAGTAAATATTACTTTTTCTATAACCACTGAATTTCATATTCACCAGATACATTTTTGGCACTAAAATGCTAGTTAAGATAATATATAGCTGTAATTGCTGCATAACTAAATTTTATAAGCCCTTAGTATTATTATTCTTATATATTATGTTTGTTAGTTTGTACTGTTTGGAATTAAAGTGTCTCAAGTGCTACGGTCTATGGGAAATAAATAAGTGGGACCCAGTTACTTCTGATCAAGAAGTTACATTTAGTGATATGAATACAAAGGTGAATGCACTTGTATGTGTAAATAAGATCAGTCAGTGAAATAGTTGTGGTAGACAACAGTTTTTGACAAATAATAATAAAAATAAATATACTTACATATTTCTAAGTGCAGCCAGATGTGATAATGTACTATTTGTTTTTAAATTATTGACTTGTTGTGATTGTAACTATTAGTTAGGCATAAATTTAATGTGCTTTTTGTTAAAGTATAATTATGAAAACATTAGTGTGTAAATAAAAAGTCTATTAAAATTGTTTATTTTATTTCATCAATCTGAAAGAATGTATTTTGTTACTTCAAAATGCAAGCTTCACTATAACGACATGTTATGAACAAAAACAATATCCAAATTAAACAACTTAATTATTATAATATTTGATATGATGGTGTTTTAATAATTCCAATAATAAATAAATGGCACAGTTAAGAGTTTAGAACACAATACAAAAATATCTCTTAAAAGTTTGGTATCTACATAATAGTGATAGTGCCATGTCTTTCTTTAATTGTCTCCCAATGCGTTGTATCAAATAGATACATTACATCTTAATCTTAGTATAGTATTGAGTACATCAATCATCGTATGTTAATTAATACCATGGTTATATTCGAATGTCAAGTTAAACTAAGTAATTAATGTTCTTTGAGTTAGCTTCTTATGTCAATGGTAACTGTTGTACATTACCAGCGCCTTTATCTCGTTATAGTAAGAGTGGCTTTCGAAGTTCAAGTGTTACTACGGGCTTACGGATGGATGCCTACACAGTCACAGAATGATGCCTCTTCCAAAAGTTAAATGCGGAACTGCGATTTTAGAAAATTTTGTTTTTATTATGAGCATGATCATCATGCAGATAATAATAAAAATATTTTCTTAAATTACAATATAAGACTAGGTAGGTACTAAAATGCGAGTCATATCAAATAGGTACAACAAACAATAAGAACATCATAAAAAAATGTAGGCGTATCTACAAAGTAATTTTGGTATGAATAAAATAAGATTAAGAAGATTAGAGATCGAAGAGTATTAATGAAGAATTTCTAAGCGATTTTACCGCATAATGTCGTACAGTAGAGTATATTATTTGAATGGCCAGAATATTTATTTAAACAAAGTTCCGGAACACTTATCTTGCATCAATTTCTTACAGGACGCTAAGATAAGAATCATAATGTATGAGATTCGACTTTATGTAAATAATTACAGATAGTAACTAACGAACAATCCCCCTAAAACAAAGTGTTTTTCTTTGACTTTAATAACTAAAACCATCATGATAATACAAAGTAATTGTTATAGCATAACTTATTTTAAGATAATTATGTAGGTACAATAAAATCCACTAACAAATAATATTTATATTGCAATAACAGTATTGGTAATTATGACTGGCAAAAGTGTGACAATTTGTAGCTGTCTGGACCAGTATGTCTGTTGGTTTAACTTAAAGTAATTTGTGCACAGCCGATCCCTGTCGAGACCTAGTAATACGTCGTATCTAAGCCTCTTCCTTTACTTTTGCCTCCTAGTCAGCTAGGGCGGGCGGTCTAAACTTAATGCTGAGTACCTACAGATTGGTGAAATGTAACACACGTTGCAACAAATTCGCGAAGTTGTTGTGTTACATTTCATGTTGCGTTGCATTTTGAATGGCTCATTTTTGTTACATTTCATGTTACCTGTCACCAAGCTGTATGCACTCGGCATAACGCACCTACTATCACAATATTGTACAGTCAGCAACGAAACTCTACGTCAACACAATGAAACAAAACAAAGGGGCATATTTAATACTTTCATGAAAGATTGTGGTAAAGTAAAAGTGCTAGTCTAATATCGTTGCTGACCGTACCAAAGTATTTTATTGCATTTATAATGCGATCTTTAAAATAAAAGCCACAAGAAACCTGATAAGCGCACCATATCAAATCAAATCGTTGATAAATTAATAGTTACTAATAACTAATAGATACTAAAACATAGGTACTACTTGCAAATGTAACCTTTTCTGAATAGCATATAAGCAAATAATCAAGTAACCTCGGTATTGGATAGTGCACATTAGTACTTAATTTATTACTATGGATTTCAAAAACAAGCTATTCTGCATTTTGTTTGTATAGTTATGTTTTTGTTACTTACATTTACTACGCTTAAAACGTATACCTAGACTGTGTTTTTAAATTACGAAAGATCTAACTCATAAGGAACTATATACAGTTAGTTACAATTAACATCTAGCTACTTTTTTGTAGTAACTTCTAAAAGAGGCATTTTATCCTTTCCATCAGCCAAACCCATGTTAACATTACTTACCGGATTTTTAAAATACATAGCAACAGCGATACTGACTAGACATATTGACAGCACTGTAAATGCTGTTATCACAATATTAAATAGTATATAGCATACTACAGCTGTTATTACCAATTCCAATGCACTCGCATATGTTTTTAAAATGGAGTTTAAGTTCTTCAAAAAGAAACTTGTGACTATACCCACCACAGCACTGTTTATGGTAATAAGTACGACAAAGATGTCAGCTAATGAGCTAAAATCGTCGAATATTGTCCCTAATTCTCCTTTGAACATTAATATAAAGAAGTTGCATATAACCGAGTCCAAGTACATAAACACATTCTGTAGGAATATGTCGACGTTAGAACCTTTTGTTTTTAATAAATATTCGTTGTAGGTACCAGCCAGACATGAGCAGAAATTCTGAAAATTAATGGATAAGAAGTAGATATTGAATATTTGTGACCAGAGATCTGTGTCGCCTTTCGATTGTATTGACGCTGCATCAAAGTTTTTGATTATACATCCCGTAGTTAGTACTCCTAGTGATATCCATTGCATAAGGGCCAACTTCTGCTTGAATAAAAACTGAAAGCAAACGAAAACAAGTTTGATTGAACAGCGAATGTATTTTTTCACTCGTATAAAATAAATGAATTGCTTGCTCTGATAAATAATTGACTTAAAATTTGCCCTGTTCGAGCCAATTCATAAAACTGTCAAGGACTAATTGTAAACTGAAAGACAGTTGTATTTTCTAAATACAGACTACATAATATTCGTATTAAATTGAGTACATATTATTATGTAGAAACATTATGTGTATTAACATAATTGCCAACTGACTTCTAACGAGTTCTCAAGGTGGCAATTTATGTACATACAATTATAAGAAATCAGCATTTAAGAACAGCTTAGTTTAAACTTATACTGTCACTTACGGGATATCTTTCGTGATTGTTCATTATTCATTGGTCAATCAGGGCCCAATCACTGGATCGAATTTCACAAGCCACGTATTTTATCAACTAACAAACATTACTTACTAAGGCTGACAAGAGAAGCAATTGAAATAATAAAACAAAAAAATTCAATGGAGAGGATGGCTCCAAATTGTTAAGTACGTAGAATCCAGTTTTGAGTAAGCTCAAAAGTAGCAGCCGGCATCTTAATAAGGACCACAAAACCTGGTGATAATGTGAGTGTGTTTTGCCGTGACTTAGTGTCGAGTTCCAGTAGTGCGCGTAGCAAAAGACAAAGAAAGAGGGTAGACAGATTTGTCTGCTCTTAACAATTTATTTTCCATCCACCCGCATTCTCCAGTCAACTCTCGATCATGGCGCTTGCAACAGCGTCGAAATATATGGAGCTCGAAATAATGAACAATTACGGAAGATATCGTAACTGACAGTATAAGTAGAGTTGTAAACCGTGAAAGCTTAAAACAGTATAGTTTACCTGAAAGAGCAAAGCTGTCAACACGACTCTGAACTGCAACAGGATGTAGTACGAGGTGGGGTCGTAGTGAGACAAGTTGATAAACGCTAAGTTGTTGTAGAAGCAGTACAGCAATGATGGGATGAAGTAGAGTAGCAGCAGCTTATAGTTTATAAGAATGGCCTTGAATATATGCGGCTTGTTTCTGAAAAAAGAGAAATATAATATTGTAACATTTATAACGAACTACAGACACTATCCTCACCTGTTTAGTTTTTACCCTCACCTGTAGGTACCAGGCACATGATCAAAGGAGTATGAACGTTACTAGTATAATATTTATGTTCATATTCGTATGAAACGCTTGTCCCCATCCCTTACAATTGTATCAATTTTATTTACATTAAGGTTCATACATGTATCAAATGCTTAATATATAAAGTCTACAATAATACGGTCTGTGAATTTTGCTCTTAGCCGTATTTGATTTCGTGCGAAAATAAAATATCGGAAAGCAATGCGCTTATTTACTGGTTGGATCTGATCATGAATTACCTATGTATATTCAAATATCGTCTGGAGAAAAAAAAATAATGGCCCAGGTCTAGTCAAGGTCTACGAGGTCTATAAATATAGATACTAATGTTGTCTGAATAAATGAATAAACATTACAATGATTCTAAATTGATCTACGACATAGTCTGCCCCAGACAGGCGTGCAGAAAGAAATAATAGGTAGGTACGGTTGTTTGGAAGATATCGCTATCAGCGATAAAACCGCCACTGTACCCAGAAGCGTAGCGTGCCTTGGCGGGGCCCCGTATAAAAATTTGTTTGGGGGCCCTTAGGAAGGGTAAAGATTTCTCAGAAAAGAATTGCATAAAATTAAAATAAATATTTATTCATCATAATTATCTATCTGTCACTTTTTCCAAAAATTTTACAAACAATTCCAATTAAATATACACTCTCCTTGCCTTTTTTCGGCAAACTGATTTATTAAATCATTTATAGCTGATGATGACTTTAGTTTTTCTAAGTTGGGGGCCCCAGTGGCCCGGGGGCCCCGTATAATTGATACGGCAGATACGGCGGTAGCTACGCCCCTGACTGTACCTATAGATTTTAGAACATTGTAAAAGGCTTACCTAATGGGTAATGGAATCCACAATAAAGTATTTTGTATCTATCTACTTACTGATTACGGCAGGATTTGTTATAATTATGTAAAATTAAGTATAAAAATCTAAATTCTGACTGCGTAAAAAGTGAACTTTATTGCAAACTGAAAAGAAAAAAACCGGCCTAGTGCGAGTAGGGTTGGTTGCCATTTAGAAATTTGAAAAGTCCTGACAAAAAGCCTGACATTTCAATAAAAGTCCGGACATTTAAAAAATAATATACCGAAAACTAGCGTTAAGTTTGGTTATTTTACGTAATTACTATTTTTGTTTTGAAGAAAATATTTTATGTTTGAACTAGTTGATTGTTTGCAATAGAAGATTTATTGTTTGATCTCGTTAAGATGATTGTTAAAGATGGTTTTTATTTTTCAATACACTTTCTCGAAAACTGGTTCTTATCGCATGGAATAAATAAATAATACCATCCATTGCATTATAAATTGGTTACGTAAGAATAAACTTAAAATAAATTTAGAAAAAACACAGGGTATGACATTCGAACAAAGTAAAAAAAACAAAATTTAAATATAAAATACGCAGACCAAAAATACCAGAAACCACCAACGCCAGATTTCTAGGACTGTTCTTGGAAGAAAATGTGTGTAAAAAACTAAACCAGTATTCGTATCCGCTTTAAAATCTTGCGAAAATATCAAATGAGTCTGTAGTTTTGTTAGCATACAAAGCCTATGTCGCATCAACGCTACATACGTTTTGGAATAATGTATTAATAAAAACACTGCGTTCAAAGCTCAAAAGTGCTGTGTTTAAGCTGAAAAAGACTGATAGTTGTAGGTCATTTTGTTGTATTTAGTAAATACAAACTTCTCACTTTGACCTGTATGTATATCTAAGAGACAGCAGTATTCGTAAAATCAAACAGTTTACATTTATTTCAAACACTTAAATCGAAACGACGCAATAGAGAGATTATGTGCTATTCCACACAAGACTGCGCTCTACTCAAAAAGCTTTTGGGAATGGCACCCAAGTTATTAGGACTTGTTTATTTTTATTTTCAGTGTTTATTTAAAGTTAAATTTTTACGCAGTAGTGTTTTTGATTTGAAATAACTTAGGTAGTAAGTACTTTGTTAATTTTACACTTTTTGGTTTAGGATTAAAAGACCGTTAATTTCACAAACTGGTCTTGTCATTGAGTGAGTTAATATGGTGGGGATTATTAAGACGTAGCTTGTGGTGGTCTAGACTAGACCTAACTCGGTTCAAGGCTACATTGGCTTGACCTTTCGCAAAAATGCGTGAACGTAAATCATACACGGCTCGGTCCAAACTCCAAAGTAGTTCCTTGCAACTTATAAATATACCCCAGCATAATTAATTAATTTCAGCATTTTTCGCACTACTGTGCCCTTTACTTTATTTTATTATTTACTAGATGTACCCTGCGCGGTGCTATGCTACATACAAACCATACCTTATTCCTATATATTTTATGAGGCGGGAATCTTCCCAGGCGTACAATGACAAACCATTGATCCGATTGTGATAAAACTTTGGTGGGTCCTTCACCAAAGTTTTATCACAATCGGATTTATCGGTTTAGGAATGGTTTGAGATTTTTTCCTGATTAGGTTATTTCTCATTGTATTGTAATTGTACGTTCGTTACGCATATTATTGTTAAGATTTCAAATTGATCGGATCCTAAATAAGGTGGTAAGTATTCTTACACACCTAGACATTTTTAAACAAATTGATGTTTCCTATTAAAATTCTATGTTTAACATGTCCTAATATTTGTATGCCATTCTATGGCGAAACATTAAGTTCACAAACCTATTTATAAGACCTTAATGTACAGACGCCACATATCCAACTGTCAAATTTCCCAATCAACCTTGAACCTAATGCTTTAGCAATAAAATTGAAAATCTATTAAAGGAATTTGACAGATTGTAGTAGCTTTATGTGCTGGCGTCGTCTGTACCATGATTTTACACAAATAAAATTATTCTATTCTATACTAAAATAATCTTGCTAAGCTGTAAAATTCTGTTTTTATCATTCGTTTTAAAGAATTACATATTTTTGACGATAATAAGACATATAAATTTAATCGATTAAATAAGAACTTTATCACAGCTTTATTATACATATTATGTACTATGCTAACTAACTTTAAATCGTTTTAGATCCTAAATAGCCATTTAAAATGAAAAATTATAAAAGAAATGTAACGATCATTTTCAAATACCTATTTAATGATACCCTACTTAGCATTGTTCGTCGACTATAATTTTTAGGGTACCGTATCGCCAAATGACTAAAAACGGAACCCTTATAGATTCGTCATGTCCGTCCGTTTTCCACAGCCATTTTAGTCCGAATCTGTTGGCTCAACACAGTTGAAATTTTGAGAGGTGTCTTCTATGAACCGCTTAACAAAAGTGATACGACGTAGTGAACAAAAAAATAGGGGTGGCTTCAATTATATAATTATAAACTACGTCATTGGGTGGCTCTCCAGCCATTTGTACGTATATGCATAACTGTACGGGGTTCTTGAAAATTTATATAATCGAGGTTCTGAAAATACTTTTTTTCTTAAATCAATGGTTGATTCGCCTAAAAAAAGCCGTAAAAAATGTGGGGGGGAGCACAATTTTCCCCTCTAGTTTCTGAAATAATCAAGGTCAATTCTGAAAGAATGTGGTTACGTAGAACGTTAAAAGCACTTTCAAAGACATATTTGTTTTTTTTTATATGACTTTTTCGTGAGCAGCATTAAGAGTAACTTTGTTTTTCATTTACATAGACTATGAACAACCTCCTTTGCGTTGCGTAGTTGGGTAAGAAGACTTGTAGCTATCGAAATAGCGTGCAGTTAGCGAGATAAGTGGCAGCAGGTCGGCTATGTCAGTCGAAGAATCGATGGTCGTTGTCGTTAGGGGAGTGGACAACAAGCGTCAGGTGATTGCGCTCCTTAGCTGAAGATGACGATGACTCCCCTTAAAAGGTGGCTGAGACAGGCGGAAGCGACACAACCTAGCTTAAGGTTTGTGACGCATTCTGATACACGGGTTACATGAGAGTTGATGAGAGATGCCCGTTACCATATTCATGAGGCTAGCAGGGCGCCAAAGAACCGGTAGATTAAGGAAAATTGAAAAACTTCGCAGTCTAGCAATGGATTACGATAAGCCGAGTTGATTGAAGAAATAATTTTGTATTGTAACGTGCAGAAGAATAAAGTTATCTCATTATTTCCGAGAAATTAGGGGTGAATTATCTAACTACTCTGAATTTTGTAAGTACTCACATATAAATCACATAGGGTTTATGATTCTGTCGATAGAAACTGAAAAATGATAAGAAGTATTTGATCCCTATATCATAACAGTTATAATATGTACCTATATTTTACGGCTAAAGATGGGTGTGAACATAAACTTAAGATTAGCCGGCTAGGAGTGAACATCTTTAGTTTATGTTCCAGTAGCGAAGGGGCAATTTTTGTAAGAGGTAAGCCGGAGTAGGTACATATCTTTAATGAGATTATATTATTTGTCTATAGAATACTGACTGTGCCATTTCTCAAAGGGAATCAGGTAGGAATAGAGTTGTATAGTACCTTCGCCACTGTTGTGTTCACATCCATCTTTAGCTGTAACTTATACGAAATAAAAGGTTAAACAGAACACAGAGAACGAGTCTAGAGTAGCAGTTCGAGGGTAGGGACTAACTACTATGTAGCTGGGTGACCACTGACAAGTTTAATGTTAGCCAAATATATTTGCGTGTTTCAGTTGGTACGGGCGAATTACTTGTTCGAGTGCACATCGTGGAGTGACGCATTTCGTCCCAGTTAAATATTTACAAAGGCATACAAGATCATTATTTTATTTTTAATTGGAGTCCAATCCCATAACTAACGATGTTATAAAGAAAACCAACAATTGGCTCTTAGCAAAATAGCATCACATTGATGATTGACAAGATGGAATATGCATTTTTTTTTAAAATTTAGAATGTAGGCAAGATACCTACTTATGCAACGAAATGCATTTCTCATAAACAATTTTGTTTAGGACTTTTTTTCGATCTTTCGAAGCATTTACCTATGTAGTTCAAGTATTACTTTCAACATGCAGTTAACCCTAACGACTCTGTGTAATTTAGTAAATAACAGAAATACTGTAATTGGTAGGTACTTACTCTCTCTTATAAGTGTATAATGTTGCTGATGCACACAATTTAAGTAGTTCTGATAGGAATACCACAAGTGTTGTATTGTAGGCATAGGTGCCATTTTCTGTTTTTGATGCAGTTACAAACACACCTGGAATAAAAATGTTTAAAATATTTGATTATCATAGAAGTTTAAAGGCACAGAATCACTTTTTTATTACTAGCTTCAACATGACTAACCGACTGACTCCTTGACTATTCAAAAGTGTCTGTGGTGTCATTGAAGTAAATGATTTGAGTTTTTTTTTAATTCTTAATTTACTTTCTAGGTGCTAACCACCAAAGCACCCAGCGGTCAGAGTAGCCAGAATGTTGTAGCAGTAGTATTATAATGGCATAATCTTCATGTTGAGTTCTCGGCGCGGTTGGCGATTGAATCGAAGTGGTTGAGCGATTGACTGCCGCGCTTCGAGTCGCGGGTTCGATTACCGCACAGAACAAATATTTGTAGCCTACAGATAGTTGTTCCGGGTCTGGCTGTTTGTGTATGTGAGTTTGAATGTTTGTTGTTTGCACCCACAATACAGGAGAAATTCCTAGTGTGGGGCAATGTTTAAAAAAAAGAAAAGTTCTGAATAATTCTACAAAATTCAAATTGACCAGTAAACTTGCCTGCACATTCAAACACGGACATAGTGTAATAAGTAGACACTGAATAAGAAATACTGAACATTGTACAGTACATACTTCATTGTTCATTGTTCAAGTTTATAATCCAAAACAGTAATCATACCGATCATAGTTAGCACAAACTATTGCTTTGATTCCCATGTTGTTTGCAAAGTACAATACTGTTCAAACCTTAGAGTAAGATATTATATACATATTACTAGCTGTTTCCTGCAGCCTTCCTCTGCGTGAAATTATTATTAAAATGTTATTTCACTATATGAATCGGATTTTATTTTGACAATTTCAAGGGTATTAATTTTTTTGCACAGGACCCTAATCTTTTTTTCTAAAATAAAAGTAGCCTTCGTTACTCCTTATAATTTCAGCTATCTGCTAGTGAAAGTCCTGATTACCAGGAACAATGAGACATAGACAAAAATTAAAAAAAAAATGTTATGTTTACTGTATATACTTTCTTTTGCATTTAGTAAAAACTGTTATTTTTAAATTACAAATAGACACTTCAATTTTATTTATTTGTATAGATTTTGCTTTATTTTGTTTTTATTTCACTAGAAAATTACTCTGGTTTATTTGTGTAACTTTATAAAAAAATTACCCATGTACTTTAGTACATATTTAGAAGAGCCAGTAAATGCCATTTGTTGTGTATAATAAAATTTAAGCAGCATTACAGAATAGGAATTTAGCTTGACAGAAAAACATGACTATTAGTCACATAGGGAAGAAAACCAAACATTACTATTTACTGCAAGGATTTTAAAAATGTTGAAATGGTAAAAGGTTATCTAAATTCACACACACCTTGAAAAAGAGTTTAATTGCCTAACAATTTTTTATGCATTTTGTAATTATAACTGGAAAAACTTAGATTTTTCTTATCTGAATGATTAAACACATACCTAATAAGCAGAAATTTACAATGTGCGTGTTTCAGTTCATTTTCCTGCTGCTGATTTCAATTGCATTTTTTATTATATACTTCCTGAGATTCTGTGCTCATAAATACCATTTAAAAAAGGAAAACACTTTTTGGTAAACTACCTGTTATGATAAGGCTTCTGATTGAACAAAAACACTCCTTGAAACTTCACAAATGAATAAATAAACTTTTTTTTAAATAATTCGTACACAAAAATAGTAAAATA
Organism: Noctua pronuba; assembly: GCA_905220335.1. Taxonomy (NCBI): domain Eukaryota; kingdom Metazoa; phylum Arthropoda; class Insecta; order Lepidoptera; family Noctuidae; genus Noctua; species Noctua pronuba. Next base: position 9,313,669 of record LR999903.1, on the reverse strand, counting down.
CAGCAGCTATTATCTTCACTGTGTATTGGTACTTAGATATGAGCTCTAGTTCAGATAATTGGTACATGTACATACATCCTTTACAATTTTTATCTGCATACCTACTGGTTGATGATAACTACATGATTCACTTTTTTATTGTCATTTTGATTAGTTATTACGAATAGTGGCTTATTGAACTAAAACTTACCTTGAAATACGAAGAGAATTATGTACAGGGCAAAAACAATAAAAGCCTCTTTATTGGGAAACAATTTAGAACATTGTGTCATTTTCCACTCACAATTTCTCAGATCTAATAGTGAATTAGGTGGCTTTATTACAAGCCCATTCAATATTATGCTCTCAACGTCGACTTCAAAATTGTTATAGTCGTTTTATCCGCCCATTGGAAATCTAAACCAGTCTGAATGTGTCCGGCACAAATGCACAAATCGACCATCACAATAAAGAAATGTCAATGTCAAAATGTTTGACATTAACAGTTCACTTTTACGTCTAAAAACACACGTTTATCTTGTCTATGACATGTCCTCTTGTGGGCTGTGCAACGAATGGGAAGATGTAAAACTAAACACATACAGAACACTAAGGGAATTTGACATTCACACACAGAGTCATATACCTTCACCCTCTTTAGTCATCACAAAAGAGGATGAGAGTGCATGTTTGTGTCTGTGCACTCTGTGCCTTTATATTAAGACTAATATCTATGAAATACCCTCCTATGTTACATGACTAACCAAAGTGCCTAAAAAGCTGTGGGAAATAATAAATTATAAGCCTATATTGTCCCACTGCAGAGCAAAGGCCTCCCTTCCCTCCTTCCACATTTCGCGATCTAGTGCGATTGTAGGCCAATCCTTTGCGAAAGAGTCCAGCTCATCCCGCCATCTCCTTCTGGGCCTGCTGCGTTGTCGTTTTCTGCTATTTGGTATCCACTGAGTGGTCATTTTTGCCCATTGCGCCTCCGACATGCGGCAGATGTGACCAGCCCAGTTCCACTTCAACCTAGCAGCTGTAAGGCCAGCACCAGCTATTTGAGTTTTGGAGCGAAGGTTGGAGTTCCTGATGCGGTCCGTAACTTTGGCACCCAGTATACTTCGCTCCATAGCTCGTTGGCAGACCCCAAGTGCGGATTTCTGACGTTTCGTAAGCGACCACGTTTGCGCTCCATAGGTGAGGGTGGGGAGAATGCACATGTCCATGAGCAAATAATAAAGCATTCGAAAAACAAATTAACTTTCTACGACCTGTGGTTGACTGTTATACTAACTAAGCTGTGTTAAAATTATCATCTGCCTAGCCTTTTCCTAACTATGTTAGGGTCGGCTTCCAGTTTAACCGGATACAGCTCAATACCAGTATTTTACATGGAGCGACTGCCCATCTGACCACTACAAACTACTACAAGGTAATACGATACCCCTCGGTAAGACTGGTCAGACTTTTTGGGCCACTGACTACTTGTAATGATTATCAAAGATCTACAAATGAGATCAGAGACAGATCTACAATTAACCAACGAAAAATGTTGTATTTAAAGAACAAACAAGAGCTTATTCAAATTACAATTCTTAGAAAAATAATCTGTACTTTCAAAATAATAAGCAGTACCTATGTACTCATGTATTATAATGTAATTTTCCTGTGTTGTCTACTGTGTGTACATAAATAGTAAAATAAATAAATAAATAAATAAAATAAATAATAAACTAAATTTCAAACAAAAAAATATCAAACTTCAAATATTACGTCGGCAAATGCTGAGTTGATTTTCCAATTTTTTTTTTCTCGGAGCTGACTACTGAGATGACGACTAGTAGAGAAGTATGGACCCCCAAGTAAATTGGGATAGGGGCAGAAGAGTGATGACGATGATGAGTCTTGAAAACCAACAGCTGTGGAATTCGTAATTCAATAATTTTGCAGAATAGAACGCAGAAAAAAATGTGGTCTGCATAGTCCAAAAACAGTCATTTGTTATATGTGTTTAGAGTTCAAATTAGTTCAACCTGTCAGTACTTTTGTGTGGTGTTGTGGAACTACAAAATGTCAAACAAAATTACAAATTGATTACCGTACATTAATCCGAGCAATCTGATGTGCAAAATCACATTTTTTTTTACAATTTAAACTGTCGTTTCGTGTGAACAAATAAACAACTATGTTACTCATATGTAAGTGCCGTGATTGATGACTGAATTGTGAAAATATAGTCGGTCGATACAGTGAAAGGAGCAAAAAGTGATATCAACTATTTTCAATTTTCTCGAAAATTTAATACGATGGCTAGTGACGAAGACGACAGTACTTGGTAAATATTGAGTACCATTTAATTTTACCGTTTGCTGTACGAACTTGACGTATAAGTAGAACACATACTAGTTTGAGATGATAAGTAATGTATTTTTTTGCATTGAAGAACTATTGAACAAATATTTACCCAAAATCCAACCCTGCTGAATATCTGATTGTTTCACAGTTACTTACGTACAAGCAAGTATGCTACAACTAACTATAAACAACAAAATAATTATAAGGTAAATATAACAACTATGATATTCTTTTAGGTTAATTGAATTGGAGTCTGCTCTCCTGGATGGCTGCTCAGCACAAGAAATTAATGTACTCACCAAAGGCAAGAAGATACCAGAAAGTTTACGCCCAGATGTCTGGCTTCTTTGTCTGAATTGCCAAGAAGCAGGCAATCAACTGCTTTCTTTTGATGAAATATTTGATCTAACCAATCAAAATGAACTCCGTGATGATGTCAAGAAGTTTGTGAAACGACTTGGAAATGATGATGATGATAAACTATCAGTTATCTCGGATATTGAATCCATAATAACTTTTTACTGTAAGTCAAAAGCCATCACTTACTGTGCAAATAATGGTTGGATTGAAATATTGTTGCCGTTATTGAGTTTGAAACTGCCAAGATCTGATACATACAATTTATTTGAAAAAGTTTTGCAGCTGTACATTCCACAAGGCTGTGTCAAAAATGGTGTTCCATTTCATATATTACGGTTAATTCTTCAATATCATGATCCAGAGTTGTGTTCCTTTTTGGACACAAAACGTATAACTCCTGAGCAATATTGTTTATCATGGTTAAGATCTCTTTTTGCTGATACATGCAGTCTAGAAGTAGTGCTTTTTATGTGGGATTTATATTTTCAAAGGTCTGACCCCTTTTTTATATTTTTCCTTTGCTTGATAATGATTATTAATGCCAGGGAACAATTATTGCAAATGAAAAGTGAAGACAAAGATGCAATCATTCAAACTTTAATTCAGATGCCTTCAGATCTAGAAGCCAATGATGTTTCTGACTTTTGTTCACTTGCACATTATTATTCATTGAAAACTCCACAATCATTCCGTGAAGATGTTTTAGAAGTACTATTCTCTGAAAGTGGAGTAGAAATTAATTCTAAACTCTATTCTCAAGCGCTATGTCTTCCTGTAGCTGTACATGAATTAATAGAAAGTGCGACTTTAGATTCTGGCAACAGTGACAGTGTCAAGTTCTTTTTGGTAGACTGTCGCCCATCTGAGCAATATAATGCTGGCCATTTGTCAACGGCGTTTCACCTTGATTGTAACTTGATGTTACAAGAACCTTCGGCATTCAACACAGCTGTTCAAGGATTACTGAATGCTCAGCAACAAGCACTGGCTGCTGGCTCTCTTGCTGCTGGAGAACACCTTTGCTTTGTTGGATCTGGTAGAACTGAGGAAGACAGTTATGCTCACATGGTTGTTGCATCCTTCTTAAAAAGGAATACCAAACACGTTTCCATGTTAGAAGGAGGATTTGTTGCAATTCATGACTACTTTGGTCCTCATATGACTGATTGCTTGGAGGAACACAATCCATCCACTTGTTTAGTTTGTGCACCTAATAACAATAATGAAGGTGCAGACATTCATCAAAACAAAGTTAGAGATAATATTCCAGCCAAACAGTTATTCAGTAAATTGTCTTCAGCGATGAAAGCGAAGAGCCAAGAAGTCAGGGGTAAGTTAATTGAATACATTGTCAATCCAAATTCTACATACAATAATGGGGAATGGCATGTGTCTGCTGGAGACAGAAAGGAGCAGAGGTACAGGAATGTTCCTGCAGTGTTTAGCATTAATGACGAAGATGATGATTCAAGGTCAGACAGTCTCAGGCGAGACTATACAGATTCTGATTCATTAGAAGAAATTGTAGAGGTGCAAACCTACCTGAAGGAGCATAATGTTGTTGACAGTTTCCCTTGCCAGGAAGTTCTGCTTAACGGATATATGCACGACTCTTACTTAGTAGTTTCTGAAACTCATTTGATTGTTTTACGCGACATTCCAAACAAAAGAGGCGCTGCGAAAGTCATGTCTAGAAGACCCTTGTCGACGATTGTTAAAATAACTGCTAAAAAGAGGCATCCTGAATTAATTACCTTCAAATATGGTGTACCAGATGGTGACAATCTCTTGATAAAAGACATGGATCGCTTCCTTATACCGAACGCTTCCATAGCTACGAAAGTAGTTTCAAATCAAATTGTACAACAGTTGGACAGCAAAACATAAAAACAATAACCATATTATTGCAAGCAACATTCAACATTTGCCACCAGCAAAACGGCATAATAAAAAAGGCTGTAATGCTATGATATAAATTAATAGAAAAAGTCTTCGGAAAGTTAACGGAATATATGTAGAGTCTAGTAGTAAAATCTTCTTCCCTTAAGTTTTACCGCTCTTTTCCGATTTTATTCATTACTAACTGTTCATTGAAATTGCTCAAATAACTAATTTTTGTCGTCATAGCCAAATTTTTTGACCAAGTACGCAAAAAATGCTCCTCAATTGTTGAACACGTCGAAAATGAAAGTCGGCAGTTTATTCAGCCGTTTTGATTTCCTAGATAGGAAGACCTTTAACTATGTATAATAATTACTTTTAGTGGTTCGGCCACTACCTCTGTTCCGTGACCTTTTCATCTTGATCAGTATGTAACTTTCTTCTTTCATCTTTTGACGTCATCCTTGACGACTTATCTTATCAAGAAGTTATTAGAGATTTAAAACACGTTAGGGTAATAAAAAAATTATATCGATGTGTGACTATCGAATCCGAAAATGTATTGTTCCATTAAGAAGTCCCCTGGATGTGAAAAGAGTATTTATTTCCATACAACATGAATAACTTATCACCATTAACTGGGATATGTTTAATTTGTCAATTTACTTATGTTAGTTAGAGATACTATAGCGGATATTAAATAATGCATAATGTATTTAATACATTGAACCTAAATTATTTAAGTATTTTGCTATGGATGGATTGCTTTATCTAACTGCTTTGGATGCCAGATCCATACCTACCATCAGGTGGGCTGCCTCGCGTTCTTGATTGACACTCAATAATAATAATAAAAACGCAGATCATAAACGGTACATTAATATATTAATCAGATAAGGTACCTACATCCTATTCTATCTTGGACCACGAAGCTACTATGCTGTCGGTGACAATGATACAGAAGGCTTTTTTAACATGCTTCCGTATTTGAAACTTTAATATAATCGAATTTAGTTTAAGACAGTCTAGACCTATTATATTATTAATTATGTTACCGCCAATTTACTAAGTGTCTATTTTTATAATTTTATGCCTATCTATCTATAGCTATATCAAAATGTGATAAATTAGTATATTAAAGATGCACAGGTGTTTATCTATTGCCAAACTAATTTGTTGCAAAGGATTTAAGTTAGTTGAGTAGAAAACAATAGATAATTACTTATTATGAAGGCCATTCAAATGCACACGCCACACGATACATTTTATAACGAACAGATATTATACTATGATCTACTTGTGGTTTTAAAACCACACAGGTGTTACATTTCCATGTATCTTTGTATTTGTACCTAGGCCAGGTACAATTCCGAAACTGCAAATCGTGGCTTTGCCGCCGCAGGCAATTTCTTTATCTACGCATGCTTTTCCATAGAGTAAGTACAAATAGAGACAAAGCAACCACATTGCTGCGGTCTGGCGGTTTGCGCCTTCGGAATTGTACCTTTAGTTTCCGGAACTTGTCTTCATAACAAAATAAAATAAATGTCTAGTAATGTAGCAAGATGTCGTAGCAGTTTGTCAAATTAAAAACCCATGGTTTAGCTGGTTTTTATTTCCTTTGTTTTCCAAATAGATATGGATGGAATATCTTAGGCTGCGTGCCGATAAGATTGTTTATTTGGAAGGATCCCTTGGTTAAATGATGGAGCCTTTACAAGAAATGCTTTATTAGGTCATAGAGTACCTACTTATTATGTTCAATATAAGTATTCGTCTAGGTAATCTAAGTCATTATTTTATTTTATTTTTTTGCTGCCTTGGGTATGATAGAATAGTTTATAATCAGTTGCTTACCTGCTTATGTTTAATCTGTAAAGAAGGATGGTGCTCATAGGCAGCAATGTTTAAAATATTGATGCTGAAATGCAATTTTGAATTTTACTTGATATATCATAATAAATGGCGGAAATAAAACGTTTCGATAACTTTGATTTCTGTTATCGTAAAGGCACGTATAGGTTTAATCAATTAAGTATGTGAATTTAAATTAATAGGTACGTAGGTACCTACGATTTGTTAATATGCACATAAATGTCACTTTACATACATACCATGTATAAAATGTCAATATGTATGAACTTGCACATTAGTAGGCTATCGAGATTTTCATCAAGATAATAGTGTTAGTTTGTAATGATTATTATCTATCATGTATTCCTAATAAAAGGCGATAATTATCACCATGTAACTCTGTGTTATAGATGTTCTATTTTCAGCGTTTAAATTATTTGTATATTATTATTTAGTTGTTATTGAAATAAAGAGGTATATTACAAGTACCGTTTCTCGTTTCTTTTTCACCATGTTCTAAACGAGGCTCCTTGCTCAAAGACACTAGTCATCTACTCGCCTGCTGCCTAATGTTAGGTGTTAGACGAGGCGACGCCTAAGATAGGAATTTTTATCTTTAAGCGCTGAGCAGTGTCGAAAATCCAACTGCTTTTATTTCATTTGTCTTGGGTTTGGTCCTGTACCTACACCTAAATATAATTGATAATAATGATGTTGGTATAATTCACCACTTACTCCCAATCACTCAGTGACGAGGGACTTTAGGGTTAGTACTTATGATATTAAATAACACTACCATTGTTTTAATTCTCATAAGTATTTTATTTCATTATTATGTGTATGTTTTAGTATGTTAATAGATAACAAACAATAAAATTCAATCTTACATAATATAAAACTTTGTAGGTATGTTATGTTACGGCTAAAAGCCGAAGTGAGGTTACATCTAGTTCTAGCCGGCTATACCTAGGTGCGGCCGGTAACAGTTTGTTATACTTAGGTGTATCCTTTTTATTGCTAGGACACCGACCAAATGGATTAGGTTAGGTTAGGTTAAAACTATGACCAAACGCGCCATCCAAATTTTTTTATTTTTATTTTGTTGCTTAATTCTAAACTCGCCAAACTTTTACGATTGGTTGCATCAAACCTCAACGCCCCTAAGTATAGCCGGCTAGAACTAGGTGTAACCGTACTTCGGCTTTTAGCCGTAACATGTACAAAATAGACAAAGCGACAATCGTAAAGCCACTAAACTCAGGGAATGATGAAGAGATCTTATATCTAAAAAAATAATAACGTATATATGTAAGGTTGGTACAGGCAGTGTAATTACTGATTATAATCATTTGTATTGGACCTCTTCGACTACATAATTTACACAATAAAAACGAAAATTAAACTTCATAATAAACTTAGTGATTTTACTGCTGTCGCTCCGTTAGGTCATTAATACACAAGTGCATGATTTATGCAGGAAAATCATAATTGGTAGCCGTCAGTAATTGATCCAATTTATTTATAAATTGCTTCATTTAGAACGTAAATACCTACCGCATGCACTTGTGTATATGTAGAGCCCATAAAGTAAGAATGGATAAACTCCGAAAAAACTTAACAAATGCATGTAGGTACTATGTACTATAGTCCATAAAATGTAACTTTATTAAAATTACAGCTGCTAAACTAAAGGGACGGGGAGTAGCTGTGGTCGTATCGAAATAAATAATTACAAATGAATATTTATGCAGTCAGTATTTAACGCTATATAAATATGGGTAATTGGGTATTAATTAGGGCCAATTTAATTAAACTTTAAAAAATATAGTGTTAGTAAAATTATCGGCTTAATTATGTAGGTACATTCTGACAGCTGTCATTTTAATAAAGTTACATTTTAAGAACTATAATTCATCAAATCATTAGTATCCATACTCATTATAACTCGGACATTTTGATGTCAATTACAAAATTGTTGGTACTTTATTATAACACTAAAAACAATGAAACATCGCATAATAATCTGTTAAAAAATAACATTATTTTATAATTCACTCATTGGACTAAAACTCATAACATTTTTGTTATTATTTACAGCATTTTTTTAAATTGTAGATTCTAGAAGACATGAGATTTGTGTAAATACGCTAATTCTGAAATCTTATTATTTTTCGTAACTAGCTAGTTATTAAAATAGGAAAGACAGGTAATTGATATGTTTCGTTTTATAAGGTCAAGTTTTCAGTTGAATTTTACTGGGTAAGTAAGAATGATTCGTACGTAGGTAGTTACATATTTCGTTGATGACAATCATTCAATTTAATCACCTCGGTACTGTCAGACCCACAGTGTTAATTGACACACTTACAATGTTACTGCCCTGATAACGGCTATCAATTGGAGAAAACAAACATTTCTGGATCTGATAGCACGATGTAGGTACATTTAGTTCAGGTAAATTCTTTTCTATGTACAGTTAGAATTGTTATCTATTTAGTTTACTCTTCATTTAGTAGGCAGGTCTCTATATCTACTTAGCCTATTTAATTTTTTTCAGAATTCATTTACCTATTAATCCTAGATATGTTGCAAGTGTAAAAACCAATATTTACAGTTTGTAAAATTAAAAATTGTAATTATAGCTAAGTATTTACATTATTAGAATCGTCGATAAAATTATTTAAAAGCTCCTAACTATTTAAGTAGAGGCAGCACATTAAAAACTATCTTTGGGGTTTCCTGCTTGAGTGCACAATTAAATTCATAGGCATCTCAGCATCTCATCGAGATATCTTACGCTGAATCTGAATTAAGAAACTATGCGGTCAAGGAGCCTTCGTCGTTGAATCAACAAATTAATGCGGTTAAACGAAGGTACAGCAGACCGAACGTCAGTGAGGGGAGAATCTGTTCTTGCATTCCAATGTGATTTCGTGCTACGCTAGGTCGGCTCATGGTCAAATTGTATACCTACCACCGACGTGCGGTTTACTGTACCGCCTACATACATACTCTGAAGTTATTTAGCTTAGTTCATGTTCAGAACAATCAAGAGGCATGGATTATCGTGCAAATGTTTTAACATTAATCTCAATATCTGGTATTCAGCCTCCGTATTGAAAATCAGTTTCATATTTTCAATACTCAGACTTAATAGTGGTCTATTAACTTATGAAGTAAAAAACGGTTATATCATAACTTATTTTCATGACGAACACAACGTTGGTAATGTGTAAAAGATTCTTCTGAACTAGAATACATAAGCTTATTACTAGGTACATGTTGTAGTACCGACCTACCTACCTATTTATTGATATGTAGTGGTAAATTGCCTATTTACACTTTATCCTCTCCCTATAGATACTTACATAATAAATATTATTCTTCTAATTCCAAGTAGTTATATCTATTTACATTTTAGGTTCATAAGCTTTCTTAAAATTAGATATGAAAGGATTATATTGGAAGAACTAAATTGAGAGGGACGCATTCATTAGATACTAAATCGTGTTTCATAGAAACCCATCTATGAACTGGCAAGAAACTGAGTAGGTAGGTACTAGGTATTCAAGGAAATTAATAGCCCCTGAGAAAATAATTGCTCAAAATCAAAGAATTTATTTCAAGTAGACCAGTTACAGGCACCTATGAATTGTCGAAACAAAGAACAATAAAATGAAGCTACAGTCCCAAAGACAAGGCATAATAACTGTGAAAGAACTGTAGTTGCCCATTCCAAAGCATAGATCTCTATGGAGAATAACGGGTAAGAAACTCCATGGACACTCTTTTAAATCAGAATATTTTTACAAAACCTTGGTTACATCATTCCTGTTGAGATGGTACATTATGCGAGAACGATGTAGCAAGATGTGTACGTTAAAAGTGTCCATAGTAAAGACAAAAAAGACAATTCAAAAATAAAATAATTAATTCAAATAAGCAATGGCAACTAAGAGATGACCAGTCACAACTGACAGCTATTGTGAATGAATAAGTAAAAAAAGCTGTTCAGCTCTTGTTATATGTACCTAGCAAACTTTATTCACACAAAACTACACATGTATCCTTTACAATTAAAATTGATCCCACTTGAATGCATTGGCAATAGGTTTGTTTATAACATGGGACTTACTTTAAGACCATTGCCAAAGAATTATTATTAACCGTTGCTATTTATTTATTTAACACGTCAAGCACAATGTAAAGACGCGCAATTAATACCATAGGCATTCTCTACCAGTCAACCTTTGCTTTTGCTATCTTTTCTAAGTAGCCAGAACCTAAAAAGAACGATGGGGATTGGGGTGTTATTCATAATTTAATATTTTTCGTACTTAATTTTGCTCCTGTACAAAAAAAAAATTATAAGTAGGACCTAGTAAGAACAGTCTGTTGCCAACTAAGCCAAAGTTAGATTTATTCTCATTCATCACATTTCTGATTCTACAGCTCAACATTTATACAATTAAGCACTTTGGTTTCTTTAGTAATAAGTATCTTGGGTATTCTAATAAAAATATTAAAACTACTTACACTAAAATGTTCTCTCACGGAGATGATATGTTATTTTGGCGACTTTGAAAATGTCTAGGCACAACAATGGCAATTTTCATTTGTTTTTCTGCTCGTCCGTGTCGACATTGATAATGCCTAACTTAGAAACTCTTCCTTTAAAATACCTATGTAGTCTCGGTAGACAACGTCCTATAATGATCACCGATAAGGTAAGTACCAGTTTTAAATTCCGATCGGTATAAAACTGAAGTTTCGAAGTTGAATTTAACGTGTAGGTAGGAATTAGAGGGTATCTATCGATTTACTGATTCATGTTTGACTCATCGAACGAACGTAACACACCACTAATTAGGTTTTATTGATACCTTGTCTTGTATGGCCTTCTTATTATATCCAATTTGTTTGTGCCTGTACACGATTAGCATATTCACATTTTCACTCACGCGCGTTTAATATTATGTTATTATATGAACATACTACATATTTTATCACAGCCCATTATTTAATTTTAATGACTTGCTCTATCAAGCAATTGTGAGCAAGCAAATGAATATAATACACATTAGAGATGATAATCGGTTTTTAGACTTTTTTGAAGATCCTGACGTGCTGGAATCTGCCGTTGTCAGGTTGGCTGACGGCTGGGATAATGTTGCCGGCTTGATGACATCAACTGGAAAGAAAAAAAAAATTGCATTTTTTTATGTGTTTATCGTGTGTTTATTCAATAGAAACATTCTTTATGGTCAGTCAATGACCGTGTCCGTTTTAGTACCAATAAAAAATGGTCGAGGCTATTTCAGTCGTCGCAAAAAATAAAACCAATCGTACATGGTCAATGATGAGGATCAAATATCTATTAGAAACATCTGTCTCTGGCAAAAACTATCATTTGGGTCTTTTTGAATAACATTTTACTATATCCCTGTAATGTAACTTAGGTATCTAAGTACTTTACATGGAAGATTTCACTTTCAAACTTTTTCCATATCTTGTGTAGATATTTAAAAAAATCCGCAACTGTCCTATAGAACAAAGCCAAGCATTTCTCCGGAAACAAGTTGAGAAACAGTTGCTAACAAACGTAACATTATCATCACGCCTGTAATTCCAGAAGGGTAAGGCAGAGGTACTTAAAAGTACACCCATATTTCGCCAGTTATGTTTAAGTTCCATGTAATAGGGCCATTGCCATTGCCATCAACCGGGCACAAATCCTGACTCCTTGGCTGCTACTAAGAAATTTTGATGGAAAAACCCAATATCTTTGTCCGACCCGGAAATCGAACCCAGGACCTCATACTCAGCAGTCACGCATGCGACCACCAGACATAGAACCTACTAAATAACTACATATCTAATCCCGCTACCCAAAAACATTTTCCTGGAAAAATTTCTGCAACTTTGTTTCACAATGAATACGAATTAACAAATCACACAACTTTTCTTCTGAATTGAGATCTGTTAAACTTTAAAAAAAAAGGTTATAATAAAAGAATAGGTACACCATAAGTATTGGCCATTTTGTGTGAAAAAAATATATAGATGGCTATTTGATTCGACGATTAATACATAAAAATAAAACATAAATGGCTTTTTCATATTTTTTGGTTCACCTGTGGCCAGTTGTTTACGCATTTAATACAGAAACCAAGTAAAAAGTTTGCATGATTTTAACATTCGACCATTTTTCATTCTAATTTATCTTAAATGAGAAAGAAATGAGATTGATTGCAGTTGCTTACGCATTTAAAAACAAACCAAGTGAAACATTTGCTTTAATTGAATTTAAAACATTTGGACATTGTTTGGTTTCATGAAGATAATAAAATAAAAAAAAGTTAATAGCGGTGTGAAAATGGTTTGAGGTGTCCCTAAACAAGTTTTTTCATAGCTAAATAAGTAGCTATTCAATAATATTGGGTAGGTACCTAGCTACTAATTTATTCAAGCGATATTATTCCATATGGGTTCTAGGATGTGTTTTATCAGAGTAAACTAATATATTGCTAACAGCCGTAAAAAAGCCGTTGCGTGTAAAAAATATTCCGCATGACAATAGTTAAATTGAAAGTTTTCTATGAAGTTTTAGTAGGCTTTAATGTATTAGTGGGACAGGATCGCTTAGTAAGAAATAGTTAAACAAGTATACTTCCATTTTGTTCAACTAATAGGCAATAATAATTACAGTAAAAGTATAGTAAACAACTGGCATAAAATAAAAATAGACGAGCTAAATGCCTCACCTATAACAGTATCATTTCTGACATCAGCAAACTTGTCGTCGATACTCCTAAACTCGGGTATCGTGCTGACGCAGGTAATCTCTAGCCTCCCTGTGGCCACTATCTGGAGCTCCGACACGGTCACGTAAAGGTCCCTTTTGCTCGGCTTACGACTCTTGTGTCGACTGCTCATATGAATGACGTTCAGTTCTTCGTGTTCTTTTATTTCAGCCATCTGGAAATGTACAGAATAGAAGTTTTAGTGTATTTACTTTTTTTGTGGTTAAGATTTATTCGTTTGCAAAGGGAGCGTTCAAGTATTACGTAATGCAATTTTTGATGATTTTTGACCCTCCCATCCCCCATATGTAACGCGCTGTAACGTTTTTCTGTACCCCACTCCCTCTCCCAAAACGTTGCGTAACATCCAGAGTGACCATAAAGTCACAATTATGTTGCGCAAAGTACCGCAAAATCGCTAAAATACCTTTGTATGGCTTTAATCCGCTCGCGCGCCGCTGCTGCGTGCTGTTAGCTTGTGCTACGTGTACAATACAATCGAGGGATTCCCCGTAAGCCATAAACGAAAAAGGTTGCCAACTTGGGCGATTTTAATTCCCTAGTTTTTTTATTTAAATAAAAAACACAGTGTAACGTAACGCGTTCTTGGATCCCCCCTCCCGCCTCTGTAACGCATAGTAACGTTTTACAAGACCTCCCCTCCCTCGAATCGCGTTCCGTAATACTTGAAGGCCCTCAAAGAGAGAGGTGGAGGTTTTTGCAAAGCAGACAAATTATTGTTTTAGAAAAATATTTTCGAAACAATGCAGATTCGTATTTCGTTGACGTAAAATTAGAAGTTAACAAAGTTCATTGCAAATTGTAGAAGGGCATAAAAATCTTAAATTATTCCGAACAGATGAAATCCCAAGTCTAAGATCAGTGTACACATTGATTGAGGATTTACTTATGTACAAAAGATGTTCTATGTCAACATTTCACCGCGGAGATCGTTTGACATCTGACGCCGCTTTCACTGCCTCGGGGGGAAAAGCACAAAGATGGAAGTTCTCCAAACATGTATATTTGAGGTAAATAAGGAAAAATATTCCATGTATTTTCACGTATTCCCGACAGTAGGTAGACGTGCACGTACGAACATAATGGTTAATTTGCATAAAAGTAATTTCCTTGCGCCCACCAACGTATCTAAATGTATACCTAGGTATGTATGTATGTAAACAAAATATATTTCATGTCATTTTAGACTGAATTTAATTATCTTTTTCTTAGAGTACTTGATTGAAACTGGTAGAAAACTACGACACTTTTTAAAATAAGGTAGCAATAAGTTGCGGTCAGGTATTTTTTTTTCTTACTGAAAATAAAATTACTTAGCTCATATAGTCCAGCTTTTATAATTCATAACGAAAAAGGAAAAGAATATTGTAAACTTTGACTTAATACAAGGTGTAAACGAACCCTTCACGAAGCCATCAACCAAGCATTCTGTAGGTACATCAAATTAAGTAACTCTACGCAAAAATTATCGCTGGGAAACGCGTAAAACGTGTAAAATCACGTTTATATGTCGTGGTTGCTGTAGTCGCTTGGATGTTTATTGTATACATAGCAACATAACATCACGCCTGTGCTCTGAGGTACGCAGATGTGTACAGTATACCCACATTTCGACAGTTAGGTATGTTAAGTTCCATTTTATTAGGGATAAGTCTATTACCATGACATACCTACATATATTGTTAACTATGTAAATTAAATGCATAGTAAATATTTGGATACGATATTGCCTACAAGTTAAAAAGGAAAAATAAAAAAACTGTTTTATTTTTTTGACAAAGAAGTCAAGCGCAGTATCAGAAAAGATATAAGAGATTATAATAAAAAACGAATACAAAATGCATTAGAAAAGAACCGATCACTGAAAATAGCTAAACAAGGAATCACCAACCATAAATCCTGGATCACATGTCTAACAGACAACCAAGGCGTTAAACAATTTAACAGAGATAAGGTTCTAGATATTTGCACAACATTCTATAAGAATCTTTATTCCGATTCATCAAAAACACAATCCATATCCAGTTATTCATGTTCCGAAAATATACCACCCATATCAGAAGTAGAGGTCCGAGATGCATTAAGCACATTAAAATATAAACGATCCTGCGGCGAAGATGGTGTCAGCACCGAAGCCCTAAGAATGGGTGAACCATCGCTCCTCTTTTACCTTACAAAATTGTTCAACGGTATTCTTCGTACCGGTAATCTTCCATCGAATTTTTGCCATTCCAATATTATACTCCTCCATAAGAAAGGCGATAAGTCCGACATCAATAATTATAGGCCAATCAGACTAATTTCTCATATTTATAAAACCTTTATCAAAATCATTGAAAAACGCATAGCTGGCCAGTTAGATCTTAAACAACCTCCAGAACAAGCAGGCTTCCGTCGAGGACTTTCTACCACTGACCACTTACACACCGTCAATCAAATAGTCGAGAAATACCAAGAGTATAAAATTCCTTTGTATCTTGCATTTGTTGACTATTCTAAAGCCTTTGACGGCATCACACATTCTGCAATATTTAATGCCCTAACAAAACAACAAATAGAACTTACATACATACACCTTTTGCGTAATATATATACCCACAGTACAGCTGCTATTAAATTAGAGAGCTTAGGTCCAAAGTTTGACATTCTCAAGGGAGTCAAACAGGGCGACCCGCTGTCTCCAAAACTGTTCACCAGCACCCTAGAAGAAGTCTTTCAGACGCTGGCAGTCAAATGGGAAGAGAAAGGGCTTGTCGTTGGTGAAACAAGGTTGAATAATCTGCGTTTCGCTGATGATATTGTCCTTTTCTCCCCCACAGCCACAGGACTAGAACAAATGCTACAAGAACTTAGCGATGCAAGCCTTCAGGTTGGACTGAAGATGAACATGTCGAAGACCAAGCTCATGACCAACAGCTCCGAAAGGAGCATACACGTAGGAGGGGAGAATATACAATATGTCCAAGAATATATCTACTTGGGCCAAGTAATCTCTTTCCAGGCAAGGCAAGATAAGGAAATTGCAAGACGAACTGAAAATGCCTGGAAGAGTTACTGGTCCATGAAGGAGTATTTCAAGGGCACTCTGCCCATGTCTCTTAAGCGAAAGCTAATGGACATGTGTATTCTCCCCATCTTGACCTACGGTGCACAAACTTGGTCTTTGACTAACATCCAAAAGTCCAAACTCAAGGTTTGCCAACGTGCTATGGAGCGCAGTATCTTAGGTGTAAAATTAACAGATCATGTACGAAACACTACACTGCGCTCCAAAACACAAATCGTTGACGTGGCTCAAAAGGCTGCCCAACTTAAATGGGACTGGGCAGGACATATCTGTCGCATGCCGAACGAACTGTGGGCCCGAAAAGCTCAGGATTGGTGCCCTGAAACAGTGACACGGGGTCGCGGCAGACCACGAAGGAGATGGCGGGACGAACTGGATGTCTTCCTTGAGAATTGGAAAGAAGTAGCACAGAATCGTGACCGTTGGAAGGAATGGAGGGAGGCCTTTGCCCAGCAGTGGGACAATATGGGCTAGCTATAATAATAATAATAATATAATAATATTTTTTTGCTTAAAAAGGATTTTTTTTTGTATCATAATGAATTCGTCATTGTCTCTCACCTGATTTTCCTTCAACATGCAGCCAGGCGGCCTGGTGGCGACGTGCGAGGCATGTGTGAGGGTCAGCAGCGGGGGAGGGCTGCTGAACCCGGCGTCATACTCAAAGGTCCTCTGCAGCCCTCGCCGGCCGTTGCGTTCGCTCATTGGCACGCGGAACTTGTGCGAGTGGGCTACCAACTCGTCCATCTAGAAATGTTGGAGACTATATTCAATTTGGTTGATAGGAAGAAGTCTTAGCAATGTAAGTTGGGATCGTGAATATTGAGATTTATGTTGCAGGCGCTTTCGGCATTGGTGGAAAAATCCTCGCGCAATTTACTGGCTGCATTGAAAATAGGACCGTAATACTAGTGTTTAGAGGCGCTCAACCGAGTCGCCAAAAAAGAAGTAAAAATTGTCGTCTAAATTGCGGTACATTTATCCGCTCTGAGTGAATTGACCTTAGACTTTGAAAGAAATGAGAAATTATGGTTATTTCGCAAATAGGTTTTACAAACACTTTGGGTGTTGCACTTGCAATATGTAAAACTCTAAATCTGTAGTATCATGTATGACAGAACTATTAAGTTCCTATTTAACACGAATAAATAGTAAAAAATATATTTAGTAGCACGTACTACGTGGTACCAACCGTGTTTTCTTCTTTTACTAAAGAAAATATTAAAAAGACTTTTATTTTAAATTGATATTGATAGACGATACATTGAGCTCTACCTCAAGCTTAACTGACGGTAAGCGATAACGTGGTCCACGATGGAACTTTTTAGGAGTAATCTCTTCACTAACTAGTCCACTTGGGTCCCCTGGGTTTAAAATAAAGGTATTTACACCCACCTTCCTTCCATTAATGAACCACGTGATGTGGGGGGCTGGCACAGCGGGTGCCGTCGTGCAGTTGGCCCGGAGCGTTTCTCCGAAGCTGAGGTAGCGCGTCGGGAAGTCGATTCTGGGGTGATGCTTCTGGGGATCTGCGGATCAATCAGTGTTTATTATGAAGTGGCGCACTTGTGTTTTTTGTTGCAAATGTATCAGTATCGTTATAAGTTATATAGCCAGCAACTAATGGTCATGCTTTAGTTGGCAATTGGCAAGGATCAACTGTTTAGTACTGAAATTCGAAAGGCAGATTTCACAGTTTTGCCCATAATTTAGCATCTTGGCCGAGAAAATTACTGTTTAACGAGCTTTCTAAAGCAAGGGCTTTTGAAGTGGAAAATTACCCACAACGGTAAAAATTACGACTTTGAGGCGGGAACAAAGCAGATCGATCATTGTGTCCCTACAGATTAGCCATGTCACATTATTTTGCTAGTATCGTACAATAGTGACATTAATCTCAATATTTTACGCTAATCCTGTTTATCTATTAAGTACAATAAAGACCGATGTAATCCCTGCCCACAACGGATCGCATATTGTTGTGAGCGAACAATACTTAGCCACAAACGAATATCCACCAATACACCATTTCATCCCCTGCATAATACAAACAAAATGTCATGAATATTTAGATTACACGAATAGATAATTAATAATTTACGAGATCTTTGTCATCCATTAACGAATTTCCCGGTACAAGGTCTCTTTGTCCCCGTTTTGTGATGGCCTATTGCCGATTTTATTTTACGAATCAGTTCTATTAAATTTTCTTGAGCATTCAAAGGTTAAGCACCATTCTCCACCAAAGGTAGGAAAAGGAAAGACTAATATCTACACATAAAAAAAAACCAGGTACACTAGCGATAGGGACACTTTATTGGTAAACTTTTACCTCTAACGATTTTCCCCTTAAAATACTGTTCCGAGCGTAGAATTAGTATTCCAATGTTTCCGTATTGTTCACTGACTGAATATCGTGATAGTCCCAGTGGATATAGGTTTATTTCATGGCTTGTATAAGCTCTGACGAAGTGGTCCTTGGAGATAGTTTCTTTACGCTTTATGTAGGATAGTAAAAGCCAACCAAAACTGAACGGACTTATGCATCACTTCTGGAAAGTGCTCGAGTAAATTGCAAAAAAAAAACGCAGTAAAATAAAAGAGTGGTTTGAAATTTAAACATTGAACATTTTATTACGTCTCGTGTCTGCTCTTTGGCGCCAATTGATAGAGATCTCTGACATTTTGGTGGGTGGCGCAGCGCTTTATCTTACGAACCGACTTTACTAACTTTTTAAAATTATTTCAATTTGATAAAAGCGATTCTATACATTTGCTGGAATAAATTTGCTTGCGCTTTCGTAAAAATTAATAAAACAATGTTCACATTTCAATTGAATATTTAAAGTGGTCTTAAATTCTAAAATTATCTACTACAATGTATATTGTTGGAACTTTTGAAGTTCTGAAGGAAATACTTTATAAGGAAATAAACATATTCGCTCCTTTTATTATTAAAACGCACATGATTCATAGAATCAAGTAATTAATTAAGTACGCATTTAAATCTTACTTTTATTCTAAAACTGAGTCTGTACGTTGCACAAATTGAATACAATTGTCACACTGTCTTGTTTTATAATAACTCCTTCTATTTAAGCGATCCGCCTAGAACGACCGTCGTCGACCGAAGCGTCGTCTAGAGAGACCAAGCCAGTGTTGAAGTTACAACTGTATGCGTATCCAGTCGATGTAACTGCTGACTCTTGCGAAGGCTGAAGGATACTCTAATTCACATCCATCACGTGCCACAAATGAACTCACGCCAATCAACACTTGTTGTCCTTGAACATTCATCGTCAAAGGTCCGCCTGAGTCTCCTTGGCAAATACCAACTCCTCCGTAGCCATTCGTGCATATGTTCGAGTCTTGCACCAGGTGACCGTAGAACTTCCGGCATTTCTCTAACGGGATCACTTCCAGCAAAACATTTCTAGCCATGGTGTTTGTAGTGGGATTGATCACGTCCGAGTACCTTCCATACCCGGCGGCAGTGACTTGCTGTTTAGCGTAGTCCATTTCCAAGAGCGCCCCAGTCGGCAATGCTATCGGCTGGATTTCACCAGAGAGAGGAACATGAACTGGTAAATACAGCATTGCAATATCGTTAGCGAATGTTTTCGAATCATATGTTGGGAAAATAGCAATCCCAGATGCAGGAACGCGGACTCCTCCATGGAACAAGAATTGTGAACCAAGGACTACAGTAATTCGATGTGCTTGATTCCGTCCGTCGAACCAGCAGTGAGCTGCCGTCAGGATTCTGCTTGAAGATAGAAGTGATCCTCCGCACGCCGATGGTGAAGTTAATCCAATGATGTCGATGAGTAGGCCGGCCAGGTAAGGGTGAGCGTAGATCGGAGCTACAGCTCCTCCGACGATACGACCGTTTCGCGTTGCCTCTTCAGTTAGTTTTATACTTTGAGCATTTTTGATACCAACTGTCTGATGCCATCCTAACGTCTCCTCTCCCGCTGTATCGTGGGTCCACGCGGAATGAATAAACAATAGACAGATTACTAGAAAGGCGCGCATAGTTGACTTCTGCTGTGCTCGATCAGCACTCGGACTTATATACTACAGACAGTTAATCTTTATCTGTTTGTAATTTTAACTAAAGCTGATAAATAACAATTAAGCCGATAATGATTTTATTGCCCTTATTTTAAAAGGATTAACCCTCTCGATTAATTCATCGTTATTTTGCACATGCTATGTAATGTGGGAGGAACTTAAGCAGAAGCATTATATCTAATAATCTTGGGATTAACACGTATTTACGTAGGGAAATTATGTGATACGTTTGTATATCGTTATTGTATTGTTATTGTAACAATATTATTGGGATTACGTTCAAGTAATTGATTATAGAATTACTAGAATTAGATTATTTGTGACACCAACATTTTCAAATCGGAAATTCCCATTCACACAGGTAAAGTTGGTGTATTTATTTAAATGCAGAAAAAGTCTTGGTTTAAGCTAAAGTGTCCTTACAAACCTAATTTAAAATTGTAGGCAGCTAACATTGCCTTTTTCCCAGTATTTACAACCATGGGGTCGGCTTCCAGTCTAACAGAATGCAACAGAATACCAGTTTTATACTCAAGAGCGACTACTTATGTGACCTTCAAATCCCAGCAATTGGGAAACCCTTTCACAAATCTGGTTGACAGACCTTTGGGCAAAATTCACAAAAGTTTCAAATAAGGAAGATTATCAGTAATCTGTGCGAAAATTTATACAGTTATTAATAAGATTCTTAATTATTTTATTATCTAATATTCGATTTGCAGAGATCAACCGAAATTACCACGTTAACAGAGCCTACACAAAAATTTTCTTTCCTAATTTATTCTGTGAAAGAGGGCCGGAATGAGTCATTAAAGAGTTGCAAGAAATTCAATACAAGTAAGTATATCGTGTAAAAATATACTTATTTCCGTTTTCCTTTTTTTTGCTAGCTATAAATTACTAGAGATATAAAAATTACCAATAATCACTAAATGATTCGAAACAAAACAAGAGATTAGGAGTGGATACTTAGAAAGACACGATACAACATTTATTTCTATTCTAGAATCCACTTAACCGATTAGCTGATTTTCCTCTACTTTTTTTGGTCTCATTTTTCAGAACCACTGAGTAACATTCTCGTTGTTCACTTTCACCTGTAATAGCTGTTGATTTACTACCATTGGGTGAGGCATTTCCTTCCCGAACCTTTTCAGTGCTCGATTAATCATTTATTACGTAGCAGGGTTCCAAATTACGGACAATTTGGGGTCTGCGGTTTCAGCGGCTATCCGACGCTCGATATTTTTCAATACCTCCGTTACCTACCGAGAAAAGGTGACTTCTATAATCTACACAGTATAGTTTATAACTCCTATTTATTTAAGCCTTGTTTAGGGAATTAGGTCAATACTGTTTGGCTGTGTAACCTTAAATTTAGCAACATGGGAGCTACATAATATATTATCTGGGTTACCTTACAGACACATACGTATAAAGTATCAGGGAACGGAAACGGATTCTCCTCAATAAAAACGAGACCGCGATATTTGTTGCTCGACCCGGACTTGATAAATGATCGGAGAGGAGAAATAACCAACATACATTTCTTCACGAAAGAGAACAATAATTTCAACAATGTTTACAAAAGAAAACGTGCAAAGTGATATTTTATTTGCATTATGCTCGGAGAATAAAAAACATAACTTGAAGGGTGGTTGAGCAATGTGAGCATTCATTCAAAATTGTGCAGCTTGCAGCACCCATTTACTTGCGGCATTTGTCTTGCCGACGCGGCATTTATTCAAGTCAGAGCTCACCGAATTTCTCTCCATTCGGTGAAAGCAAATTCAAAACCTAATCAACCTACCATTTCTGATTCGAAATAGCTCCATTCCATTCAGCTATTCGTATCTTTCAGGCTGGATTGCTTGACTGTCCCGTGTGTTTAACTTTAGCTTATTAGCTGAAGGTATAAGGTTCAAAGTTGTATGATATTTGTGTTGTCAGATTTAATGGTGCGTGTTATCTTGTTTGGTATGCGTCGCACGCGCTGCGCCGGCCGGCCTTCATCGTGCATTCTAATAGATCGCTAATGATGATGTTTTGGGCAGTAAATGGATACTTTTATAGGCGCTATCCTTTAGGAGCACGGGCCCTGTTTTATTTGTATTCTGTTTAGGGAAAACAATTGAAAATACAGATTAATTTTATCTCTCATTCAAATGAATGGTTACTATCGGAGTTGGGCTACGTGCAGTCGCAGTCTAATGTATCTAACAGAGATGGACGTACCATTGTTTCTTTACTGTCGATTTAATTTTCCATGGAATTAATGAGGACGCTGAATGATTTTTCTGACAGGTTTCATACACGTATAGTTGTATACTGGAGTAGGTTTAGCCAATGGGTTCTCTGTTCGGTTCCTGTGACTGAACATTTTCATCGAACCGAGCTTAACTAATTACTTCCGAATCGGAGAAACGGCCTGCTTGCACGTCACACTGAATGTAATTAGTGGTAAGAACACAGATATAATATCTGTGGGTAAGAATAATTAATTAAAACGTCATTCTGCCAGTCAACATGAAATGATTGACAGAAATACAGGGAAATTTTAATAACTCTAATCTCTGCTCTCAATCAATTAGTCGCCAAGCAGGCACATCGATGGGAAAATAGTGTAAACGCTACAAATAGCTCTTTAAGTGCATACAGTGTTCGTTTATTTCAGGCCACAATCGATCGTAGTTCTCACGTGGTTTATAGTACGTAAATAGGAGATTTGCCGGTGCAGTTTGAAGGCTCGATGCGTTGACGTTCAATTGTTTGCTCAATTTGAGGAAGCTACGGAGCTACGCTTTTCGTAGCAAGCTCTACGTTGCTACGAAAATAATGGTGAGGGAAATAGATGTCTAATTAGTATCTGTGAAGTTGTTTTCGGGATTTTTGTGCAGAAGTTGAGGTATAGTACTACTAATAATTGGGATACGTTTCTGGGAATCTTGCGTAGTCATTTTTGATATTTATTTTCGCCTTTCAGATAAGTTTCTTGAAATTAAAACTAAATTTTGTGACTGTAGTCGAGATAAAATAATTATTAAATTGTTTTATTACACATTTTATCAATTCATATTCCATTGCATCACTGTCAGCGTCACTTTATTCAATGTCCAATAAAAATGAATCAGATGACCTGCATAAAGATTGATAATAAAAACTGATTCATATCTTTTTAAACCCTAATAAATCGGCTTACGTAAACAACAGTCAAAGATAAACTTACGGAATACGGTGAGTTGTTTTTCAGTAGAAGCTTTAGTGAATATAGGTGTATCGAGGGACACCTCACACGAGTAGCTGCCACTCGCTGCGAAATCCAAGTTCTGCAGGATTATAGAGTTTTCCGTAGCTAAGGCGATCTGAAATGAAGCAAACAAGTCAATTAGTTTCAAACAAAGACGCTCACTGAATTTTAATAGAATAGTGCCTTTTGTTACAATACAAGGTCCTTGTTAGTGGGGCAATTTGTTGAAATAGTATCGGTATTTAATGTTTAATCTGCGGACAATGTTGCCTGTTGCTTTCTCAAACAGCGCCACAATTAACGACCGTGACTTGAAAGTGTACCTATTGCATGGTAATTTTAATAATAAATAATCAATTATCACTTTTGATACATGAATTGGGACAAACCAGCGCGTTGGGGTCAATTTTGACATAGTTCAGTAGTGGTTAAAACCAACAATACACGTTCGTGATGATTAAGTAAACAACGTGCGAAAAAAAATCAGCTGTCACATACATTTGGATCGTGTAGGAAATAAAATTTTGTACTGAACAGATGATTTCTATTGTGATCCCATGGAGAAAGTTGTTCGGTTCGATAGTCTGGATCACACCCTGAAATATGACCACACCTGGTACACGCTGTATAATAGAAAGTAGATTTCTGTATATGTTTTCATTCGTGCTGACAGAGATGCAGCGAGATTCTTAACATAAATGAATATAACTAGGAGGTCGGCAGTGATGGTCTAGTGGTGTGACCGATGAACTGCCAAGTCATAGGTCTCGATTTCGAACCCAAGACACGCCCTCTGATTTTTCGAATTCATGTGAGTATTGTATAATTATCACTTGCTTCGGTGAAGGGAAACATCGTGAGAAAATCAGCATGCCTGAGAGATATTTCTCGACGGCATGTAAAGCCCATGGGCGGCATAAAAACTCTGACACCAGGTTAGGCACTAACTAAAAGAAAGAATATATACCACTAAAGTGTATAAGAGCACTCTTATTTTCTAAAGAAATCTCTCTTTACGAGAAATCTCGGTTCAAACATACATTGGTTGAACATGATGATCTTACCTTTCGAGTTTGTTGTGGCCGTTCAAAAAGATGAATGTCATTACGGTAAGAGGTGCCTACACGAAAATATTCACGCTTACGACAAGGATGGCTCAACAAGTGGGCAGGTACTTATTATGATTAGGTGTTTGAATAGAATAAGCAATGTGGGAATACGTAGGTAAGTAGTTATTTGGGCAAAGTAATCGATTTCTCGGTGACTCAGTGAGCTTGAGCAAAGCTTCGCGTTGGAATCTTGTTTGTCGACGTCGCCCGGTCGTTTCTAGTAAAATGATTCCAAATATTTTTTCATCGGTAAATAAGTAAATATTTTCCCGTGTGCTAAATGGATTATGCAGGTTATATAATTATCGCTATTTTGTTCGTTTTATTATTGGTAAATATTGAGTTCGTACCTACCTGCATAATTGTACATCATCCGGTCCACACAAAGGACGTAATAACAAAATGAAAAGCTTTGAACGTATTTAAATGTTATACAAATGTATCGTTTTGTGGTCGGATTAATGTCCAGGTTAACTATTATTTATTCAACCTCTATATTATTAATTAATTTGAACATTGCATCTGTTGTTTTAAATGCGAAATCAATATACATGGAGTGGAACAATGGTAGGCTTGTATCGGAAATATCAATGGGATTCCGAGCCCGTAACCTCGACTTAGCCAGTTAGGCTTTCAGTTCAGACAATTCACTCGGATATTCACAATTCGCTAGATTGACCCGGTAGTGACGTCGACCTGTTACGCCCTCTTGCGGTGGAATGGAACGAGCAATGTGCATGCAATGCAACCTACCTAAGGCACGCCGAATTAATTTAAGTGCGCTTTTACATTAGGTGCATACTGCCTGCCGTCGGCACACGTTATAGTCTTTATTATTATAACTTTATGCGAGGTCTCTATGTGGATTATAATAACCTGGGTAATATGAACAAATTTCATGTATAAAAGCATATTTGGGTAGGTGTTATTGAGCTCTATAAGCATTTTTCTTTTATACGGGTGTGAAAAGATTGTGAGTGTGATTATGTGTAATGATACGTTAGTAGCGGACATTCTTGAGAGTGTACTAACACTTCTAAATAAGTAGATAAAAAGCCGATTTTGTCCCCCATATTAAAATGAGTTCCAAAGTTGAATTAACTATAACACAGCTCAGTATCTAATTTCAAAGATAAGCGTCGAAAATTACATTTAAAACTTAAGTTTGTGGGAGTGAAACAACCCTACCAAAGCTGAGGGAAAATATTATTCAATAATGAGAAAATGAAACTTGGGAAGTGTTCTCTACGGTTGTAAAACAACTTGTATCACGCCTACATTTCACCGAGGAGTTTTTATTTTATTTGCATACTTTTCTATATTATTTATGGTGTTCTAAAATACTGGCTGTTAATATTCACAGCACTTAACTTTTTTTGATTTTGTGGAGTAAATATGTGTTGTGGTAGCCCAACAGATGAACAGGCCGGCAAGTGATCAACCCTTTGACCTTTTATCTAACACTGGAGGCAGACAGGTAGCCATATGTTGGCAGTAGTAGTAATTCACTGGACGAACTCATTCACAAAAAGAACTTTGAAGTATTTAAATAAAGAATTAAAGTATAGATACTTTAAAGGTGTATTTTTTTAGCACGTATTGTCTCACTACTGGGCAAAAGCCTCTCCAACTTCCTTCCAACTCTCTTTCCAGAGTTGCCCAGGATCAATCTTTGAAAGAATATTAATAAGCGCCAAATTGCTCACACCATTAAACCAAATAAATCAGCGAATGTCTTTCATAGGATAGGTGAACAATGCCCCGGCTGGTTCGCTTGATTCGTCGACAGAAAAGCATTTAATTCATTAACATCTATACAATTAGACGGTGAACTAGCGAAAAGCCGCCCGAGGAAAACTTTCCTGTACGGTGGCCATGGTTTTTTCTATTTATTTCGGAATACGGTTTCTGGATATTCACGTATCTATTTAATTGCTAGGAGGGTTTGTGTGGTTTGTCTATTTTGATATCGCCGTTTAGGCAAAGGATAGATATCCTGGAAAGTTGGCGTCCAGAACATCTTTGCTATCCATGTGGAATTTCTCCATGTTAGGTATTCTTGGAAACCTTCCCTATATTTCACATTGATAGACCCTGATTTGATTTTCTATTTAAAGATTGATTTCATACGTAGAATTAGATTTAGTATTCCAATGTTTGGTGGGTAGGTCATACCTATAGATACGAGGCTGTAGTGTGAGTTAACCTTACAGTTCCGGCGATGGCTAGCGACCTGCCATTACTTATGCATCGGCGTTATCTTGACCCAACATCAATTGGTGGGTACGGCCACAAGCGGTTATTGCTGATAGGGGAGGCTATGGTGACAATATACCTACATAATGTACGTGAATAATCTCCCTGTTTCACTAAAACCTACACCAGTAGATAAAAAATGGAACTCCATTATTAGATACTCGGTATTAGGGTCTACAAAATTATATTCGTCAATTATAAATTAAAAAAAAAAATGCTGCTTCATACATTTTAACCGTGTAGATAATGTACTTACGTATGGAACATATTATGATTTCTTTAGTTACAGACAAAAGACTACAATCTAGTACTGAATCTGGGGTAAAAGTTTGTATCACGAAGTCCTTTACACGATGTATAATCATATTATTTTCAATATGAAATTTCCATTTACACTGAATAATGACTGAAAATTTCAGGTTACGGTTATCGACTCTGTAATTAATTGAGTTTTTTGATTGGCTCTTGTAAATTATTCTGCTCGCAAATCATATTGTTTTCGAAGATTGCTTTTTTTGTGCTGGCGATAACATTTGAGAATATTCACTATTGTTCTAGAGTGGAGACTTCACTTAGTCCAGCAATGAAAGTTTAAATGTGGTATCAAAAAAAAAAGAAGAAAATTACTCATTACTCATTAATATCTCCTTTATCGTTTTATCACATTACATTGTATTAACCTCACTACACAAAAATAACCGCTGCTAACTTTAAACCAAATTAAACAACAAAATACACGAACCAGCGAGCACTTCCCTATTCCAGGAGCAAATCTAACTAAAGTCGAAACGTGTGGTAACCCTAAGGTAACGTTGACCTGGAAAATTAACTCCGCCCGAGCCATTACCCAACTAGCACCTACGTCTGTACATTTTTGTGGTACGTTCACGTATTCAGGATCATTGCTGAAAGTGAAAAGTATACTCAGTGTAATCTTGAGTAATACGCTTATGATATTGTGTAAGCACGGTCTTAGAAGGATCAGAAAGTAGTGAGACCTGCTAATGGCGGTAAAGTTACGTTACTTTCGTGTATATTTATGTCTTGTAGACAGATAAAGTACACCTAGATAAAAGATAAGGGGGCAGCCACGATTGTTACGATACGATAGTTGTTTTTCTTTGTATTATGTTACCGATAGTTTACTAATCTTATCTGTCTGAAGATAAAGATTCGCGGGGTGACTCACTACTAAGTCAGTTTTAGTTTTTAAATCTCGAGCAAAAAAGAGGGGTGTTATAAGTTTGAAGTGTGTATAATGTTTATCTGCGTGTCTGTCTGCAGCACCATAGCTCCTGAACGGATGAACCGATTTTGATAAAGTTTTTGCAACCGGTAGAACTTCCCGGTTTAACTTTTTTAGGCTTTTATTTTAAAAATCATTAAGACATTAATTTAAAGTTTATACCGTCACGTTAACAACGTTAATGAGATCGCTTAATCAGAATAAAGGTTTGTTACGAAATAAGCATATCTACATTTCATATTAAAATGTTTTAATTAAATCTTACACGTCAATAAATGTAGCGCGGCTCATAATTGGCGGTTGTAGCTCACACAAAATCTACGCGGGCAGTGATTAAAATGTTTTCCGTTTTAACATTTCGAAATATTGCAACCAAATACTGTCACCGGTTTAATTCCGGCTCATCGATCCAGCTGGCGAGATTAATTCAGTCATATCCGCTCATGTGATGGCGGGAAACTTTTATGTGAGTTTGAAACAAAAACGTTTTGATATGCCCTCTATAAGTAAATCACTATACATCATCTGCCTAGGCTTTTCCCAACTATATTGGGGTCGGCTTCCAGTCTAACCGGATGCAGCCGAATACCAGTATTTTACATGGAGCGACTGCCTATCTGACCTCCTCAACCCAGTTAGTACTGGGTAATACGATACCCACTGGTAAGACTGGTTGTCAGACTTTTTGAGCCACTGACTACCTAACGACTGTCAAAGATCTACAAATGATACCCGGGACCAACGGCTTCACGTGCTTTCCGAGGCACGGAGGAAACTCGGTATGTAATGAGTGGTCACCCATCCACAGATCAACCTAGGCAAGCATGGCTTAACCTAAAGATCGACCCGAGCGGCTGTTATTATTTAGCCACGAGCTCCTAAATCACTATATCTTACCTACATATTTACGGGATGTTGTTTCAATCTCAGCACGTAACCTTATGTCAGTGTTGGCACTTGTGATGCATGATGTTGTTTTATTATCTGTGTTAACATGATGCAAGACAGTTCCTGGAATGGATGGACGCGCATAAACAGAGCTCGATAAATAGAGAGCTTTCTAAGCTAGGCTAGGCAAGCAAGCGCTGCTCCTCGGCTTCCAATTAGATTCTCATCGGTCACTACACTGTGGGAGTCGAGTGAAGTTAAATCAAGGCAGAACTTTGTCCAACATTAGGATCGTAGCTGTAACTTACAAAGTCATTCACGTACATTTGTAGGTACATTTCCTATACAAAATCGACATATATGTATTTATCGAAATAATAACAATAGAAGTTAATAGCAGCATTAACTGTCTCTCAAGTGGACCATTATAAAGTTTACCTATGGTTTTAGGGTGAAGTACCTCTTTTGTTTTATAGTTATTGCTAAAAGGTAATATTTAGCCTTTCGAATAGAAATTAAATGATTCTCTAATACGTTCATTATCGTATCGTATCTATTTGCACAAGTTGCAAAAGACTTATGACGGTTAGCGCGACTAAAAGTACATTTTTTTGTCAGCAAACTTTGTAAGTTTCGTGGCGGTGGCCTATGTAGAAAAAGTTTCAGTTTGCTTCCGTCTCCGGTCCAACTCGCGCAAAGTGCTCTATAATCAAGCAAAGCAGAACAGAAATAAATTATCGTCTGTTTCTGGGCGAGGAACCGGTAAATAAAAATCTGTCTTTGTTTTTCAAACCACTCTTCGCTTTTAATAATGCATGGGCTTTCCTAAAAGTTGCAAGTTCTGTATCATAGTAGTTTAACAACCCTGGTGCTACGTAAAAATAGTCTCCAACCACACCCGTGCTGCTAATAAATTTTCATACAAACCACAGTTACAGTTTAGAACAAAAATAACCATTGTTTTGAATATTGTACTTATGTGTGGGTTCAACACGTATCTAGCTCAAAGTGCCCATTTGTTAGTCTGAAACTTGCATAAACTAATTAATTAAGTTGCTAAGTGAGTTAAATAATAGTGCAACGAGTAAGGCAAGAACTTTTTCAACGAAATTTCACGTGAATACAGTTATAAGGTGGTAATTATAAGGGTCACTGTACACTGTAGTGTAGACGCCTTTTCATGGCTTTCAGGTTCGGTAATGTTTATTGTTTTACCATTAAATATACTTTTAATTACTATTTTATAACGGAGGTCGGTTTGTAGTTATTTTACATTCGACTAAAAAGGGGTATAAAAATATTTTATAGCATTTCTGAAAGGAAATTTTGCCAGCTAACGTTACTTGAGCGAACAGGTTTAGTAACCTGAGTTTCAAACGTCATTAGTCGTGTTTATAATTGCTTGCGGTTTCGTTATTGTGCATGAAATATAAGCTCTGAAAGGCTCTTTCTTATTTACCTACAACCTATGCCTACAACAATGAAAGACTTCATTGAAAGGAGTAGGTATTTAATTAATACTATGATCGCTAGTTGCAATCCTCTCACAAAATTGACGTAGCCCCCAGTGGATTAATTAGGCGTACGGCTAGTTTACTGTTACCTTTGTTTGGCCGGGTTCCGCGCCGTTCATGCAAAATGTACGCTTTGGTGCGAGTGTGTTCATTATTGTGACTGAGTGGAAGCTTTGCAGATCGGAGCGACTGGCGTTACATGAGGTAATGTCATAAATATGCATTACAGACAGTCGCAGCGGCTCCTGAGAGATGACGCTCCGCGACAAACAACTACGACATTGAGTGATGATGAGTGCGACCGATAAACAATGTAGCCATGCGATGTTGCATTTCTCATTCCGGAAAACGCGTTGCTACGAAATAAAGCAAGACATTAAAACGCTGATGTATAGACTCGTAGTGTGAGCACGTTACTACACAAAAGCAATACACTCCCAGTTTTAAATTACACGTCTTAAGAAAGCGAAATAACAATTTTATTCGCGGCTATTCAGGCCGAGAGCTCTTAGTTATAGCTAACAGGATCGCTGGAAAATGTGCATTATTCACTTACGTTGAGCACGGCTCCGGGCGTGGTAAAGTTTCTATAAGGCGGTTTCCGGTCCCTAATGTACTGGAAGATTTTGGTGCCGTGGCGCAGGAAGACCACTTTGTCGAGGAGATGCGGCGGCACGTCGTGCACGCAGCGGAGCCGCACCGAGCCGCCGCGCGCCGCCCACCGCTCCATTTGTAACTCCACGCGCACCTCCGCGTGCCCACGGACTGGAAAAAACACAAACATAATACATATAATTATATACTTGTTTAGTAAATGGCTTAATAAAGTGTGGAGACCGTACAGTAAACATTTTGGCCCCAAAGCAAGTGCTCAGATATTTCCAACAGTAATTTTGGAACAACTGTGTTGGGATCCATTCATGAAAGTTATACTAAAAATAATATGTTCGATGCTGTCTGACAAAAACACATAAGGGTCCAGTATAGTCATTGTAATCAGTTTAAATGTGTACTAGTTGCTAAATAATTCACGTTAAAATTATAAAAGGGTAGCTTTGGTGTTTGTATCTTATCAAAATATGCAACTGTCGAAATATAGGTGAGCAGTGTGAGGTAATTCCACGCGCGCCTTGCACGCACCCGTCACCGGCACAACAATGTCCTTTTTTATGACTTTTGTCACGTTTTTCAGAAATTGCGTCGGCTCCCTCCTGTTCCCACGATCCAAGAGAACCCATGCCATTCTCCACGTCTTATTTCCATTGTATTTTGAACTCTTTTCACTAAGATGTAAAGTTCTCGGTACCTAGCTGTATTAGGAAAATGTGTCTTTGTTAGTAACATTCTCGGGTGCGCCTCGGTAAACTCAAGGTTCATGGCAACACGTTTTATACGCCCTGTTATTGTGCGGTGGGTAATGTAAAAGTGTAATACCTACATAATACAGAAGGATAATTATTATAACAACCGTCGTATGTAAGTTCAGATCCATGAAAAACTGAATTATGGTTGTTTACTTGTAGGTTTCAGTAATCTGAGTACAGAAAGGCGTTTACTTTTATCATAACGTCGCTATATGCGTAGGTGCAAATAGTTTCTTACCCGACAGTTAACAATAATTTCCTGATTCCGAACGCGGGAAGAGCTGACGATGAAATATAATATGCAATCAAGTGAAATGGAAAAGCTCCGTGGAATAGCTCGCATCCTTCTCGCGTGCTATAAACCATTTCCGTCAGTTTTATGGTTTGCACGTTTTACGATTTTCGCCGCTACACTGCAACTTTTAGTTGGTACGCCGCGGTACAAAATTAGAATAGAAGACAATGTCTAATCATTTTAATATCAGACTTAAAAATGAGAACAAAAAATGGCAAGCTTTTTAAACTTGACCAGACACATTCGTGTGTAAAAGCAGTAAGTACGAAAAATGCTTTTATAACAAGCCAGTCCTTGGATAAATAGCAGTATAGGTACGATAAATTAGACGTGTGTTAGTTTTTAATTAACATTAGACTTGTTGATAATTTCATAGGTGTGTTGCGTGAATTTGTCAATAAAAACAGACGGATTTAGGTAGTCTATATGCATAGTTAAGTACATATTTGTCCGCCGCCATTAAAGTCAGCGCTCCTTATTTTCTGGAGCGGTTTTTAAACAGGTTTACTTTACCCTGTAATATAAGAAACCTCTCGGTAAAAATGTTTGTTATTCAAATGCCCGCGACCCACCTTTATCCGTACTGAACGACCCTAATGAAAATATTTATAATACCGGGTTTACAGGCGAAAAGCGTTAATAATACTAATGTACTTAACACGATTAGGCTCTTTGCTTTGAACTCGTAAAGTCTGATACGACATACGACAGTACGGGTAACCTCTAAGGCGGTAAACACACGGGGGATATGCAAAAATATCAACGAATAAAAGGAAAAGGCTGGTGCTACACACGCGGTCAGGTAGGCCTGACAAAACCAGACGTCTATTTTGCCACGTGACTGTACCGAGCCACCAGAGATGAGCGAGGACGCGTAGCGACAGATGTGTGTGGAACTAATCAATCACATAGCTACAATACTTCAAGCGATGTTATTGGTTAGTTTCACACACATCTCTTGCTACGCATCCTCGCTCATCTCTGGTGGAAACGCAGCCTTAGGCTCACAAGAAGATGTGTGTAGTGCGCCTTACAATTGTATACGTACAGTGGAACTGTACGTGCAAAAGACCGTAAGTCGGTTGCGAACATAATTACAATAACTTCTCATGAATGTCCACTATGTGACAGTGGGAACTATGAAGTAGAGCCCTATTTTTCTCCTCTATGATACCTAGTAGGTACCATTATCTACTCCATAAATAAAAGAGCAAATGTGCGTGTTTTGATGAAGGGAATTTCGTTTGTTTGGATACGAAATTACTTCTATTATTAGTCTATGCCGCATTGTATACAATTTTATGTTTATAAATAAGGTTTTCAGTATTTGCAAATAAGGTTTAGTTATTTAATTAAATTCAGTTATTTAGATTTGGAGGTGTGGTGGCAAAGACTGGAGAATGTTGGCCTGAAAGTCAGTAGGAACAAGACGATACTTATTCTGTGATTTCAGCGGTCTCTCTAGTCCTGTGCCCATAACTCTTGCCAGAACGCCCATACCGATCTGTTCCGATTTTCGGTATCGATTTTCGGGTCACTTGTCCAAGGGGATGGCGAAGTAGACCGAGACGTAACGCACCGGATCAACTCAGGATGGCGACAGGTCACTGTAACAACTTGCGACCCACGGAGGTCCCTCAAGTAAAAGGGGGAAATATACAAATCCGTGATTAGACCTGTCGTACTGTATGGATCGGAATGCTGGGCTATGAAGAAGATAGATGAAAAAATATTGCATGTGGCGGTGATGAGAATGTTGAGGTGGATGTGTGGTGTGACAAGAACGGATAGGATAAGGTACGAGTATACATATTAGAGGAAGTTTAAAATTTGCGCCAGTTACAGAAAAGTTGAAATGGAATCGACTGTCTTGGTATGGACATGTGATGAGGAGGGACGAATCGCATGTGACTAAAAGAGTGACAAATATAAATGTTGATGAATGGAGAGAGAGAGGAAGACCAAAGAAACGATGGATGGATTGTGTGAGGAATGATATGAGAGATAAAGGAGTATATAATAGCGTGTCGGTTGACAGAGGAGAATGGAAGAAAAAAACGTGTTGCGCCGACCCCAAGTAACATGAGACAAGGGTAGGAAGATGATGATGATGTTTAGATTAATTTTGTCGTCGAAGTCCAAAAAACGCATCTATATTTATCGACTTAAGTACATGGTATAAGCTCCATAAAAAAAATAAGAATGAACAATATTCAAGCTTAGATCCAACCACGAACCATAGAAATGTCAACCAAATGTTCTGAACGTGATAACTGAAATTGTAATAATAACATACAGTTATGAACACAATTACAGTTTAGAGGATTTAGAAATAAACATACCTAGATAATGCTCGAGACAACCGAGGTTTTGAAACACCTTTATTATACCTAGTAAGCTCCGACTCCCAGACACAAGATAATTTTGAAACGAAACGGTAGCATGAGGAGATGATAATGAAAACCTCTAACTACTCGGCCACGAGCTACATGCAAGCGACACCCGTCTTGCGACAGCGACAGTCTATGAAATAAATGAAAAAAGTGGTTTACAGAATGCCACATGTGTCACCGCAATGCGACTAGCGGAGTGAAGTTGCTCACACGTAGGAAACAAGTGACGAGCGCGCGTTATGCTTGACGCTATTCGTATCACCCGAAGCCGTGAACAATGGCTAACTCTACATAATTAAGGCACTTTCCGTCTACCCAAATAAACGCTGCCTTATTACAAAACAAAATTATTATGGTTTTATCAAATAATGTTGTATAATACTCATAGATAAATACTATTTTAATTACGCAGTCTGGCGTTATAATCCGGATAATCTTCAATTATGATAAGCTTTGCTGCTATCTACTGTCCACGGGTATTTGTAATCAAATATTAAAAATAATGATTCCAGTAGCGTGGACGCAGAATGCTAATTTTCTTTGATATTTTGTTTTTTTGGGAATATTTATATCTTATTTGCTGTTGGCCGCGACTTCGTTTACATAATATTAAAACTTAGGACCGCTCTGGGTTTGAGTTCTGAAATATCCTTTCTTAACACCACAATATCTTCTAAAGAACAAAACTAAAAGTCTGCCTTCATTGGTTCTGGCTTCACGTTGTCTATATCAGTCAGTCATATCACCATAATAAACTATTATAATAGACATTAAAACTTTTATCATATATCCATCGAATGAAACTTTGCAATTGAGTGTGTGACGCTACATAGTAGAAACCTAGTTTTATTTCCTTTTGGTCAACGATTTGCATATACTAATTCAATCTCTAAGGACTGCAAAACATTATTTATAAATCGTTTGATAACTACCTAGGTACTCTATCATTCCTGCTATCACGTGAATGCGTTTCAGTTTACTAATTCACAATCGCTCGCGCATTCTGAGCGACCATCGCTGCATTCGTGCAGAAGGGACACGTCAAAGCCGTAAGTAATTCATCAATGTACATTAAAGTGTAGTACAATAGGCCATTGTCTACTAGAGCAATAGAAGTTACGACAAGTTTGGGAACTTATGACACGAACCTCATGTTAACTTAACGGTCCTCGTAAATGTCTAATAAACTCGTCAACGCTTAGGGAACACCTGTTTGTTTATTTGTTGAACAAAAGCTTCAAAACGAGGCACCCCGTATGGCATTATTCCGTTTCTGAATGACCTACATGTGTATGTTAATATAACAGCTTCATCAGACATTTTCATTGTTTCACAATAAAATAAAATTCTCTTCTCTCTGTTGTTTGAGCGTATTGACGTGTGTTATTAATTGCACAGGGGAAACTAGAAACCTTTATAGTTGACCTGTCTCTTTATTTCCCTGTTGTCAAAGTGTCGCAACACGTGTATTTATATGTTAAGTGACAAATGCCGTGAACGTGCGCAAGACAGTGAGTAATGTGTGGCCGGTGTCGCCCGGACAAGTGTCGTGTTCTCACTATCCTATAATCCAACATTAGTAACTTGTGTTACCGCTTCCAGCTTTCTGCTAAGTCAGCTTATGTCGTACTGTAGTCGCTCTGAATTATATATAACCTCGAACAACTTTCTAAGATGAACATACGAATGTTATTTATCAACTTGAAAGAGCTCTTGGTAGGTTTTATTCATTTATTTACCGAAAAATGCATGTGACAGGTCAGCTACATACGAAAACATGTTATTTATTTATCATCTATGCAAAACATGCAATCAGCCGAAGTTAGTGGTGTAACTTTATAAGGAAATATAATAAAAGTTCGACACTGTCGTAAAACTATACGACACAAGTTCGTTACAGACCAAAGCGTGCATGTGCCACGATTTCTTTAACCCCAACTGTGGAACAATTCGTTATCATTAGAATTGGAATATTTTACTACAGTGGATAGTTGGATGCTATCAAGAAGCACAATTCTTCATTGTCTAGACGTAATTTCAACGAACGAGTAGCTTATCGCACTAATGTTTGTATAAGCTGTCAATAAACTAGATTCGGTGAAGTGTCTGTCGTTCAGCGGTAAGGTCGTAACGATCCATCGAATTTATAAATTGAGTAGTTTTCTAGTCTAGGTATAAGTTTGAATCAGATACCAGAAGTTAATGTTCTGAACTTCACGCAAAGTTCTTACGGGGTAAGCTTTTGAAACTCGTTGCTACATCTTTATTAATTAGATATGACTTGAAGTGTACGAATGTTGAAAACTGCTTGCTAGTACGTATAAAACGTTTTTTACCAAGTCTTGTAATCTATTTATTTGATAGATTGAACAAAAAATGTTTATTATTTACGAGACATTTTAATGTCGTCGACACAAATTATTCATAAGCTGGTGTATGCTTATAAACACAATGGCCGAAGGTTTTTCTCTAATGAATTATAAAGTCTCTCGGTTCAGAGAACGGGATTTAATATTCTATACAATAAAACTCGGCACAATCGTAAAACCTTTCTGGTTTCATTAAAAGTGTAATTTGTTGTTTTCGAACGACTTAAAAAATACTTTTGTGAAAATTTTAGCTTAAGGTGATATTTATTTGAAAATAAAATGCCCCGTTAATAAAACGCGACCCAAGTTTTAAAACGACCTTAGATATTTTCCTGAAAAATATGTTCCTTTTTGTTAGAGTAACCTACTTTGTGTAGAAATAACCGCTTCCATAAAGTAGATCAATTAATTAGGGCAGTATGATGGGCCTTCAATATCCATTAGAGTTTTCACTTTTAAATTAAGACAGCAACATTGTACCTTGTAAAACGATTTCGTTCCTTATTTTTCTTTAAAGAAGTCGATTCAGTTGAACTTTACGGAGCAGCGGATGGAATAACTTAAATGTAAAAGAATCATATACTAAGTAGATGGGTAAGGAATCCCCAGTAGG
This sequence comes from Noctua pronuba, assembly GCA_905220335.1. Taxonomy (NCBI): domain Eukaryota; kingdom Metazoa; phylum Arthropoda; class Insecta; order Lepidoptera; family Noctuidae; genus Noctua; species Noctua pronuba. The sequence goes on along the minus strand of LR999903.1, from coordinate 9,275,978 downwards.
TTGTGTTTGTGCTTTCCTTCAAGCTCTCGAGAAGATACACACGGTATTCGTGCTCGTAACACACGTACGTTTGATTCGACCCATTTCGCAACACTCATTTATAATTTAAAGATCAATGTCTCTCGCCACCAGGTTACAGGCATACGTACATTACACCCCTTATTGGCAGTTATAGAACTACACAACCTAATATCTAGTGCTAGACATGGCTAATATTGTTGTGCTTACTTATAAGATTGCATACAGAAAAATAACAACATTGTTTTTATAGAAACCCATTGGACGCAATGACAATAAAAAAAGATGTAAAAAAAAAAACAGGTGGCTACAGATCTTAGACGATGCCCAAGAGAGCCATAAGGGGCATGTCCCTTCCAGAGAGTAAACCTTTTTCCCGAGAATGTTTGTTGAGCTAGACCGCATGTAGATATGTATATGTACCTATCTACATATCTATTTCGATATTCACAAAATATATCGATTAGGGATGTACATTGTACAAAGCCATTATGTCTGATAGAGGCCAGAATTTGTGTTCAAGTGGATGAGTTCATATAAATAATGTTGCGAGGGAGCTGAGGTCTTAATTTATTTACACTCGCACTTGATCTTTCCTTTTTCGGGCACCTCACGTAAGCTTCACGTTGCTGTCCGTTTATGCCACGCTCAGTAACAATGATTAACTTACCTTTTCAAGCCTTTGTCACCTTTCATGATACGTATACTCGCACTCCTACATATAGGTTGACTCGTATACTCGATGTGAAGCTATTTAGGGATAATTTTGGCTTTAGTTTAGGAATAATTCAGCTTCAATCCATTCAATAGAAATTCAAAGCTTTGATTGACTTATTGATAAACCAACGTTCAATGTGCATAATGGTCTCACTAAAGGATTTATAAGAGAATGTTGAGAATGTGCCTTTTCAACGATCTCTATATAGAGCAATTGTGACGATAGCCATAATCGAATATGAGTTTTCGGCAGTAAAAGTAAATGATTTTGCAGTAACAAGAGCATCCAGTACATTTATTTCCTAGCTCGGTGTAGTAGCCAAGGCGCGGTATACTCGACCTATATTCTGAGACGTCCCTACACGGATTGTATCTGTTTTTGATGCAAATATCTTGTGTGTTGATGCAGTCTTCAGGAACACAATGCGAGGGACTCCGGCTTGATTGTTATTAAAGTTTTCCGCGAGCAAAGAACTTGGTTTGATTGTGGCTCCGACGTATACAGCATTTAGCGTTGTTTCCTTCAAGTGTCTACTCCTTACAATTATTTATGGAAGGAACACAAAATGAATTGCTGCAGTGTGTACTGCAGCAGTCTATTCACTACATAGATAGGTGTACTGTTAAACATAGACTTACATTTTTTGTAGGATTACAGTTTGAAAAGTTGTCAAACACCTGCCGGAGGGTCATGCTACTGCTCATTTCCATGAATAATTCATTAGGTCCCTTTGACAGCACTTATTTAAATATAGTGATTTTTTTAGCCTGGCTACACTGTCTCATTCTGATATATGGAATACAAGATAGGTATTTGGATATTAGGTACTTACTTGATGACTTAATTGGAAGCATATTCCAATCCATAAATGAACGGATGAGCTGGTATCCTTTTATAACGATTGGTCCTTGATAGCACTGGATAGAGAGAGGTTTAAGGAGGGAAGGGAGGCCCTTACCCAGCAGTGGGACGATCGATACGGGCTAGAAATAAATGCAATAACCAATGAACAGCGATTTACAAACTATACTGGTATATTAATTACTTTTACTTAACTAAGTCCGACGTTAACTTTATTCGCCTCGTATCGCAGCCTCGTATAAAATATAATTTTGCTGGTGGAGTGATATAATTAGAAATAAGGACAGCGTTGATAGCCCTGCTGCATGTGAGTTAGTGTGAGTCGAGCAAGTAACGCTATTTTACACACGCTAAAAAATCTAACAATATTTGTATAAGTAGATTTTTTGTTAAACAAATTATTAAAGTGGTCTCTCTTTACAATATGTATTAGCGGAAAAGCTAGTCAAAATTCTTATTTTTCATTTTTTTTTAATAAATAATGTACTATATAACAGTATTATTTTTGATTCCACAAGGTGTCTTTTACTTGTCTCACTTTTTCAAAATCTGTCAAATATAGAATCTGTCAAAAGTAGAATCTGTCAAATATAGAATCTGTCAAATATAGAACCTGTCATATGTAGTATCTGTCATATGTAGACTATGATGTCAAAAGTAGAATCTAGGTAAATTGTAAGCTCAATAAAATGCGGGTAGATATCACTAAGCACTCATCCGAGATTAACTTATAATACGCAACGTGTCATCTGTCATGAAGCCCTCTCGAGTGGAGAGAAGGTCTTTGGCTGTCTACTGTCTAGATAACTTCAACTTCAGTTGAAAACGGACGTGGAAACTTCAGCGAGAGAGCTACTTAAATAAAACGAACTGGAGCATCTCCAAAAATTTAAGCATTCATTATTTTTTCCATTTCACAAGTGCGGTCACATTCTGTAGCGGGTCAAGCAGTATTCAATCTTATATAAGTAAGCTTTAACGACCCCTTGAGGGTGGCTTTGAATGCGTAAAGGGATACACCTGAATAATTTGATTACTTTTCCGTATTTTAATGCGTACGCATTGATCTGTGTACTCTTTTTTGTACTGAATTTTCATTAGTAAGATTTCTTTTTCAATTAATTACGTAATTGTAGAGTTAGAGCATCTCTTAATGTTTATTTTAAGAAGTTTAGAGAAAATAATAATAATAATTCAAAGTTTTATCACAAAGGAATCTATTAAAAAAAATAGTACCTATATGTATAATCGTGAAACGAGGCACTGGTTACTAGGCCAGTCCCAAAAGTACCCGAACTGACGTATAAATGGCGGTCGTTGTTTGAAAATAATGTCTTTCGTAGAGAGTACCAAGCATATGTAACTAAAATCTAGAGTTTCAAGCCGCCATATTATTATTTGTTTCGCGCCAATCAAATAGTGAACACTGTCACTGAATTTTTGAACACGGAGAAAATTGGTCACCGTCACGTAATGCAAAACTTTCATTTGAAAAACTTTAATCCGACCAATATCAAAGTCGAGTTAGATTCTACTCCGAACGAGTCTGCTACTTCTTTTACAACAATAAAATATTGGATTGCCGGGATTAAACGAGACCATATGAGCTGCTCGAAGATGAACATCGACCAAATCATGTGACTATGTAGTACATCGAGCTAAAAGCGGTTTAAGTAAAGGAATAAGTAGATAAAAGTTAGTGTTCCACGGTATTTGAAAGATTCTCAACCGCAAGTGTGCATCTGACGCATGACGCAGAGTTTATTGCGGTTAAAAGCGGTCGATTAAATGTGTTATTTTAGTCCTTATCAAGGATTAATCGAAACGAATGGACTTGTGGTGCATATTTGACAGTTCAAACACGAACTGCATTGTGTTTTAATGTATGCAGCTATACAGATACTGGTCGGTGCGATTTTATCAAGGCTTCTCTCGCTATTTGCGTCTAGTCACGTATTCTGTCTAGATTCCCTTCAGCCAGGTCTGATACGCGCTAGTGGATTATTATCAAAAAAAAAGAATGCAAATCTACCGGACATTATTTACTGAACTGGACTTTAAGCTTCTGTTTGTTAATATGAATCGAGACTATCAGGCATCTGAACTTATTAATTGGACACCCGCCATGTTAAGGAGGTTGGGGTAATCATGATCAAAAAAAAAAAACACGAAATAAGTCTACATGGCAGTTGATAAGATTTTTACATTTCTTATTTTAAGAATTTTGAGCCAAGCTGAGTTACTTATCTGATTATACCAAATCTGGGTACCTATAGCCGAAATAACCCAAAGTTTTTATCAAATCTTTGATCTTAACTAGTTCAGTCTGCCTAGTTTTAGGTCAAGGCTGCTACGTTTTTTGAGATGAGTTGCATAAGGAGCGCTGTGGAGGCGCAAACGTGAGATAAATCACGATTCACGCTCATACGACGTGAATTATTCTGAGATACCTTGAAACTGACTTATTTCCTCGCTCTTTCTTTATACTCGGTTACCTAACACGCTACTTATTACTATAAACGGTCATAAGTTTATGATTAAACGTTTCATTTCTGATAAAGTTCTATAAACATTAAATGCTCTGCATCTGAAATAACTGTCTCTACAGCCTTTTTCATTAATTAAAGTCATCATATTATATACGATAAAGTCATTACAAGACGTTATTTCTTTGACCTCGTAATTTGGGGGAAGTGCAATAATCGTAAAATATTCTTCCGTAGACAATTAAGAACTTGGTTGGAGTTGACGATATTTTAATAGCTGCGTAATAATAAAGCGCTTATTTTTTACATGATCGCTTCATGGACGTTCTTCTTATATGGCAGAGCAACTTAAGATAAATAAATTGGGAAAAACTATACAATTGTGAGTGGTAGCCCTGGGTATATAGTTCTGCTCGATAAATGGCAATAGACTCGCCCCCGATTGCAAACGATCAAATACGGCATCGGTAAACTGCGAGTATACAATGAAAGCAACTAACCTGTACCTAAGGTTGGTATGGATAGTAAACCAATTCTGGAATTATACAATTTTTTTTTTTTTTTTTTTTTTTATAAAGCTCGTTAAGCCGTTGGTCCTGGGTGTCATTTGTAGATCTTTGACAGTCGTTAGGTAGTCAGTGGCCCAAAAAGTCTGATAACCAGTCTTACCATGGGGTATCGTATTACCCAGTACTGACTGGGTTGTGGAGGTCAGATAGGCAGTCGTTCCATGTAAAATACTGGTATTCAGCTGCATCCGATTAAGACTGGAAGCCGACCCCAATATAGTTGGAAAAAGGCTAGGCAGATGATGATTTTATTTTGTTTTGTAAAATCACCTTGGTCTTATCAAGCCCAACCTCCTCTAACCCAATATACTTAATTAATACAAACTTATACACTCGAGACATGGTTCGTGTCGAAAGACTATTTGTGTTATACTATTAGGACTAGAACAATGTCAAATTCATGTTTTATAACTATAATAGTGTTTTTCGGCTGTGGAAAATATACGTAAAGTTAGCGGCGCGTGACAGCACTACTTTATTGGGTCTATTAACGCAGCATGGTTCAAAAGAGTGGTGCGAACTATCGTACACTTAGATAAGTATCTATGAAATGATTTTGAAGTACTTGCTCGCAGTTTTTAACAATTGTTTAATTTTATCTTGATAAAAATAAAAAAGTTATAAAAAATATTCGATGCCAGAAGGCGGGCGACGTCGCCGAGCGAGGCCTAGAAAACGCTGGCGTGACGACTTAGAGGCGTTTGCGAGAGATTGGCCTGAGAAAACCGCACGTAGAGAAGAGTGGAAGGCTATGGGGGAGGCCTTTGCCGAGCAGTGGGACAATATAGGCCAAATAAAAAAAAAATTGTTCATGTGGTTGAAGGAAACCCATTCAATATGAACTTTTAACTGTCGTACAGCATCTGTTAGGAGATCATATTGAACTATATTTGTAAAAATATGCGATTATAATAATTTATACATTTCAGAAAAACCACAATGGCCGCCATTCGTTAACCGATCTCGTTATGCGCCATCTACTTTCTAAAAAGTCCCCCAAATTTATTGGTGAACAATCGTGCGTAATTCAAGCTTAACCGCCCATTATAATTATGAGCTATTAAGCGATGTAATGGTTTCGAGAGGAACACCGGTTTACCGAATAATGAGGCTTGACATTTTGTTTGCCGAACGTTCCAATGATGACAATATTATGTAGGTACCTAGAGGGGCGCACGATTTCAGGGCAAATTGATGCGAATACAGGCGCGGTGTGTTTGCATCCGATGTACCTAAAGTCACTGTTCGGTATCGGATAAGCTGTTTTAAAGTTTCCTAGAAAATTGTATGACGTAAGCACCTTTTTTCTACCAACCCGCATTGGGCCCGCGTTACATATTTACATTAGTGAAATTCGATTACGCTTAGCGACTGTTGGTAACTAAAACTCTTCCGCTATATCTTAAAGATAGAAATATACTCCCAAACTAAGCAAATAGCTATCAAAAAGAACATTTAGAACCGAGAGTGTCATGAAAGCACACGTTGAATCTGAAGTGCACACACTGAATGAGAGGGATACCAGAGAAAAAAGGTGAAATGTTTTTTCTTTTTTTTTGCGGAAAACGCCTCGCCCGACCGCTTGCATTATATATTCACTAGATAAAAAACGCGATTCCTCATCATCCATTTCCACTGAACACTGTAACTCACACCACTCTAAATGCACCACAAAAGGACGTAAGACACAGCACTTAACCCACTGCTGGTGTGAATTATTGTTGCTATATGGCATATGGTGTTGTTTATAAGTAGTTTTAGGTTCTGTTTACCCAAGGGTGCTCTGCAAGACATCTAGATTATCAAGACGTCTTGAGCACCTATAAACCCCTATGGATTTAATCATAAACGTATTGATCAGCAATTGTTTAACCATACATATTGACGTTTAAACGTCTCTTAAGTCCAGTCAGCACTTATGAATAAATCTCACAGAGTGATAGTTTGACACATCATCTCTGATCAAATAGTATTATTATCTAAATGTCCAATAAATCAGTATAATTTGGGACGAACCAGTAAATAATGGTGACCCGCTGTGACAATCAATGTGGAAGATCTAATTTCAACAGCGAATTTCAAATGCTGTTGTCCCTCATGTTGCCTGAAACGTGTGCACAAATAGGAAGTAGGTTTTGTTTCGTTCGAACCGGTTTCGTTTATTTTACAGTAATCGGATTATAAAGGGTGTAAATAGACCCTTAACGAAGCCGAAGGGCACTTGTTCTCCCCGCTATTGCAATCATTTTTTTGTTCTAGACCATACCTGGGAACCTTCTAATTACGGAGATATTGGGGGTCAAAGTTCCAACTTTTTCACAAGTTTTTTTTTTAATTCTAATTTTACAGGTTATAACTTTACTTAAAATACCGCCATGACCCGTTTACTATTCAATGCATCCATAAGCACAATGTTTTAACCGCGTTACATTGAGTTTTACCGTAAAAGGTTATTTTTCACCCCAAAAAAAAAAGTCGTTTCCCAGCAATAATTTTTGTGTAGGGTTACTTAGTTTGATGTACAGAATGCTTGGTTAACGGCTTCGTGAAGGGTCTATTTACACCCCGTAGGTCGAAACTCGCGGAGCGGTTTTTGTGTGCAGCTCTTGTATAAATGTAAAAATAAAACATATAAAATTGTATGTGCCATGTATTTAATATGTAATGGTTTTTCTATTTCTAATTTTCTCTCGTCTAATTTGCTGGAGTTCAACAGCATGCCGGACACTCAAAAATATTGTAATGGCAGTTTATGGGGGAGCGGGCGTTGTGTTGCAACCGCAAATAATGCGGCGCAAACCACGCCGAGAGTTTGCTCCTTAAATGTCCAACAATTTATAATGTTCATAGAATTTAATTAAAAGTTTGAGCATTAACAATTTAAATCTTGAAATATAATTATACGCCCTGGGTACCAAAATAAATTCAAATTCTTTTCAAGAGATCTCTCCTTAACAATGTAATCTGTTCAGTTAACAAGTGCTTCGGGAGCAGATGGCTCATAGATTATTCGGCATCTAATACATTGAGAAAACGAAACCGCCTCAGATCTATAAGTGAGGCGCGAACACATCGGTCGGTATACCGAAAGGTTTCTCTTAACGACGCCGAAATGGGCAATCATTACAGCAGTTGGGCTCAATTCTTCGGTGTCTCAGTGCCGTGGTTCGGGAATCAATCACTTTTATGTAATGTTCGATGGAGTCGATATGGTCGTAACGTAAACCTAAGTGCAAACCGAAAGGATTTGACCTTTCGAGATTGTGGAAATAACCTTATGTATGGAGATGTTCTATTATACACGTTTAAGGTTTGAAGTCGATGTGTCTTTTCAATATTCTTTCTAGCATTTGAACATAGACATCCCTATCTATGGTTCTATGTTAGACAAAGCTTTTCATACACCTAGTATCTATAAGTATGTTTATGTATCTAGTTATTTCTGCCACTATAGCGGTACTGTACGCTCTGTAAGTAAGTAATAGTGTCCTTTCTCCCTTCCGTTCTGTTAATGATGAGGTGGGCAAATTATAAATATTTAGTATTTAGGTGATTGTATAATGACTAGTAAACACTGTTCAAACGGGTAATATACCTACGGGCAATTAAGAAAGCTATAGCAAAACAACAACTTGGTACTTCAAACATCCTGATAGTCCATGCTGACATGTTTGATATTTTGCAAGGAAAACTTTCAATTGACGAAGCTCCCTTCTGTGCAGTGCTAGTTGAAATGTTACTGTCAAAACTCACTATGGAGCAAAAACGATTTTGCCAGTCAGTTTTTACTATTCGTTTCATAAATATTTGAATAGTGTGGACCATGTGTCAAAATAATTCAAACAAAATAGCTATTAATAGTTTTAGGTATCTTAAGTATTTTTAAATTGTCTAAATGTAAAGACAAAACATTTATTTAACTTTAACAAGAAACGCTTACAAAACTTCTAACTAATCCGACATTAGGACGCAATCAATCAAAAATATAAAACAGAACGAATGAAAAGACGAACATTTATTCCACGAAACCTCCGCGACAGTTTTATAAGGAAAAACAACATAAAATATATGTGTACGTGACTGTACCTGGCTTTCTTTAGTGCTGTACATTGAAGGTTATTAATCTGTGCCAGCTTTATAGATGTCAACTGGGAAAACGTTACATCTGTGCAACTTCCGTACGAAAAATATATGGATTTTCTTACAGATCGCTTACCTTCGGAACGGCACTCGAGAGATATTGAAGTATATTATGGAAGAGCTTTCGTTCGTAGCCTATTTTCGTTGCCAAACACATGCAGTTCTTATTCAGACACAGTATCGTTCCCATAAAGAGTCCCTGAATTAATAATATGGCCTCCACAGGCTTCCCTTTGTTGTAGAGAATAAAAGTGGATGATGTTATTCACCTGAAGAAATTCTTAATTCAGTTGCCTTTGTGACACAAGCCAGAGATATCTACGTGGTTACATCGGGCTAAAAGACTTGGACACATGACGTGTCTGCTCACAAAAAACTAATGAGTTTTTTATTGCAAGATAATTTACATGTGAGCAAACTAATTTAAAAGGAATTGAGTTTTCTGTTTTTTTGGGGTTTTATATACCTAGTCTAGACTTGTGAGTTGCTTTGTTTTTTTTAAATTTAGTTGTGGCGGGAGGGTATTGAATTAGTTTGTAGGATAAGAAATGTTACTAACATAGTCAATATGTGTCACTAACAACATAAATTGAACTTTTATAATATTAAATGTTAATAATTTATATTCGATATTTATTTTACTCATCACATCAAAAGCAAATTGACCTATATAATTTAGGTATCGACATTTCAGTGTCAAGCGATCCTTTGTGTCCTTATTCAGTTACGCGAGCAAATTATTGACATGTAACATTTTATTAAGTAAAATCGACGAATATAATGCGCTTATTTTTGAGTTTCAATTAAGTACCATTTAAAATTACAAGCCATTTGCGTAAATCTATGAAAAAAAAACTATTTTAATCTATAGGAGCAAAAAAGCTTGCAGCTTCCTCGCAAACTATTACCGCTAGCAATCTAATCTAGTTGATACAGTCTCAAAAATGTTTGTTGAATCGGGACAAATTAACGCTAGCGAAGTCCGCTAAAATATTATTCATATTTTATAACGAACACCATTTTATTTTCACGGTCCGTGAGCTTGTTGAATAGAAACCCTGAATGTTTGCATTTGATTTTAATACGATTATACATTTTTAAAGAAGAAAAATTGTGTTTAAAGCGTGTTCTATTATATTATTTACACGGGGATTTGGACAAAGGATCATTTTATTATAATAAAATGGCTTAAAATGTTTTCTAAAAACGAGACTATTCATTCACTAAGCTCGGATTACATATAGACATTTCTGAACCACCAAGAGTCTTGACCTTTTCGATCTAAGTTGATAGCTCGTGCAGTCAATAAAAAACTAGAATCAAAACCATATTCTCTCTCTCTCAATATGGCTACGACACAAAAGCTTTTGGATTCTGTTTCGTAAGTACTGTACTAGAAGAATATAACAAATGTGTAATTTTGATTCTCTGTTCGATGGAAATTTGGTTTTTATAAAGCTTTGATTAGAATACTTTTAAAAGTACGCTTTTGTTATAGTGTGCTCATTTTCTACAGTATACTCAACGAGCAAATTAGCTTTATTGTTTTTTTGCAAAATTAGCACGTTTTCGTACAACTACGTAATATAAAAAATGAAAATTATATGATGATTTTAATCTCAGCGAGTGCTGACAAATATTTTATATTTATGTTTTACACAGATATAATATTTCATTGGAGAATTTATTACCACAATATTTTTATTTATTTGAACAAGCTTTATAATAATTATTTCGTTGAAAAACATTTATTTCTCTAAAGATTAATATCGAGTGGACATCGTGTTGAGCGCTGGTTATTGACCTTGTATTAAATAAATATTATAGTACCAGGGCCTGTACCTTTCCAAAGATAATATCTGTAATGTTTATCGGAACACCATGTCGATAAGTTTACCAAACTTCACGACAGTGTACTCTGGGGCCAAAATTGGGGAATTAGTAGGTAGAGGAAAACTTAGTTTGAAGGTAAATTCGGCACTTCGTCGATAACTTTAGCCAAGTTTAGAAATAGATCGATGTAAAATGTGCATTTAATTATCAACCTAACACAACAGCTTCCCTTTAAACTAAAGAAAAGGTATTGATTTATTTCCATATTGACACTCTGTTGGCGGAAAAGTATTCTAAGCTGTAGAAGTCTTTTGCCTGATGATATTGGTATTTTTATCACCATTAACTTCTAAGTATTTTACCAATAACTACTGAAAGCCCGCCTTTATTGACCGTGTATTGTGGTAAAGCACGGTCAATAAAAAAAAACTTTATAATATTTCACAAGTAAAATATGGAACCGGGTTAATCTGCTTTATATGTATTTCCATCGATTAGAGCGCAGTGGTGCTGGATGCAGCCCGCAGGATAGTTTTATCCACACAAGTCGGCGCGCTGATTGCGCGGACTGGGCAAACAGAATAGACTCCCAAGTCAAACATTCCCAGCGTCCAACTGTTCCTTGTGTACCTACAGATGAAACTTAATTTATACTGAACACATACCATAATATTATATAGCTTTTGCAGCCAATCAAATATGTAAGTTGTATGAGAAGTAACCATAAAATACTAGCTTTAATCAAGACGGTGCGCTCGCGTGGTGTTCGTGGCGGGTTAAAGTATTTACCGCTTAGTTCTCTAGACGGTTAGCTCAGAATACGAGACTTTGATTTGAAAATGTTATTTATTGGCAATTTGTGAGATTATATGAAAGATTATATATATTTTGTGAGAAACATTTTGTGGTCATAATAAATACATAGAGAGATCTAAACCTAGACACATAAATACTACCGCCAAATAACCTTTTTGTACACATTAACACTTTGTGCGCCAAACACGTATTTTATTAATTATCTTCCCCAATAAACGTCGAGCCTCAGCGCGTGATACGGGTTATTTCCTTTATTACTTATTCTGTGTATCAAAAAGTAAAAAGCAGTCTAATATTTTCCAAAATGGTACCTGGGCTCGTTCTAATTGGATTATTCATTAAAGCAACCGTAAAGATTACGCTGCGGTTGGTGGATTCGGGGGTCAACGATGGGTAACTCTTTGGTGAAATTACCGAATTCAGCGACAGCAGTATCATCATAGCTAACAATGAGAATGTATCTACTAAAATATTGATAAACTGACTAAACATTACCTTAGTACCAGCTTTAATTTCACTCCAAGTCCTAAACACAGCTTAGGACACTAACCGAAGATGTTAAAGAGATTATCCTACTTAGTTTAGTAATTGGGAACATACACCTTGGTAGGTTGAGCCCTGTGACGCTGATATACGAGCTCGCAATATTTGGCACATATGTTGGACATAAAAGGGATTTCAAACTGGTTTACGTGGTCAGGCTATTAGTGTAACAGAATAATTAATGTGTCGTGTGTCATTTCGTCATGACTAAACACTGGCGTTCATCTTTATGTAGTCCAGTGGGATGGTGCAGCCATTTGCCGAGCCCATTTGTTTTTTTGTGGGCTTTGTACTGAATTGGGTAAATAGAAAACCCTCGCGTGGTCGGGAAAGTAGTTTTATTGATTGCTGTACCTAATATGTATGTATTTGTTTTTGGATTCATGCGATTTTATAGTATGCAACAAACAATCAGGAATTTGGTATAACTGGCATAATAACGTTTTGTTTTTTACTATTAATTTTGACGTTGAATGATATGATAGGAAAAAGAGTAAATGATAGCGTGACGGTTGACAGAGGAGAATGGCAGAAAGAAGTGTGTTGTGTCGACCACAAGTAACATGGGACAAGGGCAGGAAGATGATGATGATTACTTTTGCCTGCAACCTCACCCCGTACAGTTTCAGTTAAACGGTTGTTGTTCCTTTGCTTAGCATACCGTATTAGCTCGAATTAAATTCTGGCCCAGCTGTGACCATTCGACTGTATCATTAATTCCGCCTGGCTGTTTAGATGCCCCATTTTCCGTGGTCGCACGCAGTAATTACTGTGGCCCAACAATTTGTATCACATATGAATGGGTTAAATAAGTTATATTACGATAAAATAAACTGGGTGCTTTGTTTTATTTTTAGTATTTAGCATTTTATTTGCATGAAAGTCCTAATTTCAAAGTAAGTTCCAAAGGGTAAAGTAATTATTATAGACTTATTTATAGGTTTTGTCAACACCTGTACTGTGCCTACCTATATAATTTTCTTCGTAACTTTACTAAGTAAGTGCTAACGTTAATTATTATTATAATTTGACGGCCCTCAACACCATGTCAATAATTATATGTTATGGCCCCCGTAATTGCTCAGGGGACATTTTGTAGAAAGTTCAAAGAAATAATTTTCAGTTTTCATGCGATTGCATGTTGAAAAAGTACGGTAAGTAGAATTGTACAAAATAATAAACATAATGAAGGGTAAGATTTTTCGAAATATGAGTCAGTGATCGGAAAATTGTGATTATAATCAGAATACAACATGCAAACAATAATTGAGTTGTAACTTTGAAGAATTACTAACAACTTTTGTTAATAGAGGTTGCCATTAAATATTTCTATTGACATAAGTCGTAGAATTGCTGTTGACGTCATTTGCATAAAACACGATTCATATTGAACGTCTGTAGAAACAAAAAAACAGTAGTTATAAGAAGGAAATTACTTTCGTCGTCGAAGGCGAGCAAGCGGCAAGCTACTTCATTCACTTTAATTTTTATCAAATTTATTATTCTATTTAACTTGATTTTACTATTGGAATAGAAACTAGAATGACCATTTTCTATCCAATTAACTTTAATATATATATTTAGACTAGCTGTACCCGGCATGAGTTGCAATGCAATTTTTAGTAGTTTTTTTTATTTTTATAATTATTAGTACTACCTTCATGTATTTTTTACTACTCAGCCCACCTGCCTACTACCTACCTACTACCTACCTACTGCCTTCCTACTACCTATCTGCTACTTACCTACTATCTTATAAACCATCCCTGACCTATGTAGAACAACCGTCTAAAATTTCATCAAAATCGGTCAAGCCGTTTCTGAGTTTTAGCGAGACAAACGAACAACAAGTGATTTTTAAATATAGAAGATTGATAGAATATACTCTATTGTACACCACAATTGATACACAGCTATTTTACAATATTGCTAATTTTGAGGGTACAAAGTCGGTCTAATCTACACCACCCCCACTGAGCCAGCCTGGTGGATCCATTCCACTCCATCTCATAGAGAGGAGTCAGAGAAGCTCTGTATCCCAGCAGTGGGAGTGATATAGGCTGACTATACTATGCTAAACTCTTGTCTTCTGCCTATTTAATTTTTCATTAAACAGTCTTCCTCATAAAGAGAGCTGATAACAGCACAGAATGACAAAACGTTTCCCATTCAAGTTATTTCCAATCTAAAATTCAAAGTGCTAATATTTATTGACACGGAAAGACACTTAATCATGACGTTAGAGCATATCGAATTAATCGTTTCCGCTTGATCCGTCAGTGGGAACTCGGCTTTACCAAATTGGATTTTGATTCGATATTATGTTGAACATAGGCGTTTACAGAGAGATTGATTGCTTTACTTTTGAAGCACATTCACACAATCCTATCAGTGTGAATTGAACTCGTTTATGCGCTGTTAACACGATTAGCAGTTGCTTTAACTGTTGTACGTGCACAAAAGTATTTTTTTATTGTCAACCGCAGCTGTTAAAAGTTCGTTGAAAATTGTTTTTGAACGTGGAACGTTTGTGTGAATTGGGAGTGGAGATTGTTTGGTGTTTGAGGTTTAATGATGATGTTATCTTTGACTAGTTTTATGAAATTATTAAGGGTTTTTAAAACGACAACAGGCGACATTATCATCGATGTAGGGATTACGAGGCGTCGTGTATGTTTTCAATAGAAACGTTGTGCTAATGAATCCGTGTATGAGAGCTATAATGTTGGCTTGTTTAGCACATATTTCTACATAAAATGTTTTTGCAACTCGCTTTCATTTGAACATCCATTCGTAAAGTGGGGCGAGCGTGCACGTCCATAAATAAAGAATGTCGTGTAAAAGGCGAAGCTTTCGCACTGAATTTTTTGTTTTGCGTACATTAACCGTACGACGGTATTAAGGAGCGCGTTTGGGCACACAAAGCCGGCGCGACTCACCCACTGTTCTAATGGCAGGACGAGCGGATAAGTAGCTTCAAGTATTTATATAAACATTAGGCAAAGCTCTGTTTCGCGTTGGTACGTAATAGTTAGATGAAAATATAATTGTTGTTGCCGACGTTTTTTGCGATTATCATGGATTTTAAAATTCTCTCTAAGGCTTTGTAGTCATCATGAATTTGAAATTCTGGAAATATTAGGTGTAGTTTTAAACCCAGCGTACAGATAAAATTGGTAGTTAACACTTTAGAAACGACTTTGTATAGCGTGAAAAAAGTTTTGTAGTAGTGGTATTTGTGAGACAACGTTTGTAACAATAGAACATACTGGAACAAAGTAACCACTCGCCTGAAACGTGATCGTGTCCAGTTGTCGCGAATTGGATATGATATACTGTGACGTAGCCCGCCTGCGTAGTCCACGCTCAAGGCCGTAGTTAGTAGTCCATGTGCTACGCCGTAATAAGTAGTCTATGTGCTACGCCGTAGTAAGTAATCTAAGTGCTACGCCTCTACGCCGTAGTAAAAATGTCTCGACGTTCAGAATCGTGCATTTTCATGTAAAAATATGCTTGTTAGTAGATATTTTCTTTACTGACTTTATGAATTATTAACATTTTTGCGCCAACTAATGTTAGGTGTGTCCCATTTTGGCTGTTTTTATATATTTGCTGTTTAAAAGTAAATTTTTAACCAGTTTTTCTCAAAGTTATGCAATTTGGAAATTGTGATCCATGATTAGAACCGAACTCTTGAGCTGGAAGATATGATGTTGCAGAAAAAGTGTAATCAGGTTTTGCCTTTGTTCAGTATAAATAGCGACATACTGCGTGCGTGACATGAATATGGGTGGTATATGTCAGGACTCTCCATTACTTAGTAACTTGTTACCCTTATCTGGATAAAACTACAAAGATGAGAAGCCTAACAAAACAGACCAGTTTACATCATCGAAATGTTTTACGAGATCGTTCAATATAAAATGTAGACGTATTACAAAGTATCAACTTGTCTTAATCTAAACTTTGAGTATAAACGCGAGGTCAATACAACCTGTCACTCTTTCGAACCGTTCGGACTCCGAAGAGGGTCAAATACTGATGTCACGGGTAATTTATTGACACTCCCTCTTTACAACGAATTATTTAAGAGGTGAAAATCCACTTTGACTAATTGTCTAATTATTTTAAGTAAATAAGAGGCATTTAACATCGAAATTGTTGATTGGTTACAATCCTATGTAAGTCATTATTCTGTAGCCATTTGAGGTCATTACTTATATTAAATTGCTTTAAGTTTATTTACATTATAGTCCATTGTGTAAACATTGACGGACATATGGGCTGTAGTTAGTCAATGTCATGGCTGAATGTTTCTGGTCTTGTGCCAGTAGATCTATTTTTATTTGGAAGAACGTGTTGAAGTGCCGATACTTGGGACCAAACTCTTTGCTATTAGAAACTTTTGTTATTGGTTCTAACCTTACACGTCACAATCAAATTACAAATGTTTGCGATAAC
Source organism: Noctua pronuba (assembly GCA_905220335.1). Classification (NCBI taxonomy): domain Eukaryota; kingdom Metazoa; phylum Arthropoda; class Insecta; order Lepidoptera; family Noctuidae; genus Noctua; species Noctua pronuba. The sequence goes on along the minus strand of LR999903.1, from coordinate 9,259,533 downwards.
ACACCTACAGAGTTAATAAAAAACACCTGAGTCTTTTTCATCTTATATAGTACTGGCTTTTACTCGTGATCTTTGTTCGCGTGAAATTATTATAAAAAAAGTATTACTTCCCTTTTTCAAGGTTTTTGAATTTGTTTGCACGGAACTCTAATTATTTTTCTAAAATAAAAATTAGCTTAAGTTAGACCTTATAACATCAGCTATCTGCACGTAAAAGTCCCGTCAAAATCGGTCCAGCTGTTTCGGTGATTAGCCGGAACAAACAGACAGACAAACAAAAATAGAAACAAAATGTGTTTTGGTTACAAGTGCCGTATATATTTTCATATGCATTCAGTAAAAAGCTGTTAATTTTATATTACAAACAGACACTTCAATTTTATTTATTTGTATTGATGTACAGATAATTTATTAAGAGAAAAAATATTGTACTAAATATTATTTACTTTTGATTTTATACATGCTTTAGATTAATCACAAAATAGTCCAAGAGAACAAATGTTATATAGTATTTAAAGAAAGTACCTGTTTGTTACGTTTCATATCTAAAAGGCTGAAATAATTTAGATGTAATTCAGCATACAGGTAGACCATGATGGCTAGTACATACGCCAGCGCATCAAGTTACCATAAACTGTCATATTTTCTCATTCGATTTTAAACTTAACTGTCCAAATTGTATGGTTTAAAAACATTTGGAGAAATTTGACAGTTTGTGGTACTGTGCTGACTATACATACGACTTTAAATCCGTGCAGTAGGAGCGTTTCAGTAGCCACAGGCAACAGTTTTCAGTATTCTCATACAAAAACAATATTTTACCGACATTTTGTATCGAAAAATGAGTTTTGTTTTCATATTTACGAGAGGCGCACGTACAACAAATTGTTTCAATGATACAACTCGTAAGAGCTTGCGAGTATTTTTCAATGGTCACATATTGATTCCGACATTTGGTGCAGTATACGTTATAAAAATGCATCTTCTTAGTTACGTAAGTGCATGCACGCGGCTACACTTTAAATAACGCGAAGGTACGGCGCGGGATCCCGAGGGAGCCGTTTCTTGCACACAAAGTGTTCGTCTTCTTGGCTGGCCTACACTGTAATATCGTACGACCGGAAAAGCACATACGCTCCGATGTGATAATGTATGTACAAGTAAATGCTATATGCCAGTACCCTCGTCTAATTGTCTAATACGGACGTGTACGTTCACACAAAGCGTTTTAAGGTCCTATTGTTTCTCTAAGTTTGGGATCTTGGTCGTAACGTTTGTTAGTTGTATTTGTATAGCAGGTGGAAAGATGGAAAATCATGTATTATGTACTGCAATGTGTTTAGTCATGAGCTACTAATATTTAGACACAAGTTCTGTAAACATGCAATTTCGTCAATCAAAGCAGCGTGGGCGATAATTGGCTTGATAAAAATTGTGTTTACCCACTACAGTAAGCAGTGTTAGTAGCCAAAACATAATGTGTACTAATCTGCTCCCCCAATTTGCTTGTACAAAATGTGGAGCAAGATAAGCGGAAGAAATTTTGTTTTCCTTGTATTTTCCTTCCAGCATGGCATGTTAATTTCAAGAATTAGGTCACCATTTTATATCTTTTTTAGTATTTACTTGTTATAACGTAAAGACTGTGATCCTACCTTCATTCGTAAGGATTTATTTAATATCTAAACGGAGAATAAACCAATGAATTAAAAAAGAATCGCGTAAATCGGATAACTGGTTGTCAGTTAAAAGCGCACTAACGGACAGGCTAGACAGGATAAGGACGTTCCTACGAATAGTATGTCCGTATGGTGGCATACGGGCGGCGGCGGTTATCTACCCCTCATCGGTAAGTATGTATGCTGTGCATGAAATGGTTACGACTGTAATAATTTATTTAGTTGCTTATCAACCGAACAACAAACAGTTTAGGAACCCCTCCGTCTACACCATCGATCTTTATTTAATTCAAGAGAGCCTTGACTACTTAGGGGCGTCAATAATTACATTTTAAACGTGATTGCTTTCTATTTCGGTCGCCATGACGAATGTTCGCTAGATCGTCCCTGCGAGAGTTCTCGGCGTCTCGGCTGCGGCATGTGGCTTGTATATAAATGTTTACATAATGTCTATGTCCCTTACGTCGGCGGTGGAAATCAGTGGCGTCGCGACGTATTGTTTGTTTTGTTATTCTTCTTCGCGTATCCAGCATTCTGCGTTCTACGAAATTTTTGTTGAGTACTAGGTAGGATTGCTACGATTTGTTAAGATTGAATTGAATATGTATGTCTTTTGATACTTGAGTTGATATGACAGAGTCTGTCTTTGACGACATACGAGATGAACATCGTCAGATATACACTGGAGATATGGTAGATAGCTAACTGCCAAGCCGATTTATGACTATTATTGGGTTTTAAATAAAATATATTAGGGGTTAAAGTATGAAATTGCCGATTTGTACGGACGATTTCTTGAAAAGTTATATTTCTATACTTACATAACAGTTTTTTATTTTTCTTGGAAACGTCTGTACCCATTATGATGCAATTGCAAACTATAGTTAGAGTGCAAAAAAGCTGCGCTGCACTGCGTATCTTAAATTCTCAAAACATAGTCTATGACAAAAATATACCTACTTAGTAGTGAACAGACGTGCGACAGCACATTGAAACAGGTGTTTTGACACCCTACCCTATGAGGTAATATGCAACTACTAGTACGGTTTTTAAACTCTTAAAGGTACGTCATTTAACAATTAAACCAATAAAAATAGAATAAGGAAAAAATATAACTATACGTTAAAGTTACAAACCAAACAAAATGTGAGAAAAAAACAACAATTTCATAGTTGAAGACTCAACTTGAATGTCTTTGAAATTCCAAATAAACCAAAAATAAAGCAGAAAAGTTACAATACAAGACATAAAATTCAACTATGTTTGATAACAAACGTATAATAACAAACGTATGAACAACAATGAGTTTTTGCTAACAGCCGTTACGTCAGGTAATAGGGGACGCTTCAGTTGAAAGTTTATTTTAGTTGCAATACAAAATGTCGTCACTCTTGCTTGATAAATGTCAGGTAAGTAGGTCAACCGAGGTGTAAACGGGAGCGTGCAGCAGTTAAACAGTTTTATTAGTTCAATATTCATTGAATTTTTTATACTTTGACATTTCCTTCTAACAATGGCAATCGCTATTCATCTTTATCATGAAGATTCATAAACTTTTTTAGTCTATTAATGCTAAACTATGTAAACTTGCAATGCAAATGTGTCTAATTGTAGTATACGTGCATTTTCGTAACAGCGTGTTCCCGCTAATAAACAATACGTAGCAAACAATAATATCTGCGTGTCTATCCCACCACTCGCGATACATGTTTATTTATGAGTTTTGTTCAGTTTAACACAAACATTACTGAACTATTTCAGGAAGATAGTGAATGAAAGCGACATTCATAGTTCACAGCGCTCGACGCGGGCCTACCCGCGCGTTTCACGGAAGTTAAATTTGTCTGCCAAAACACCTCGTTGGGGGTTTACCCTTTGATAACTTGAGTGTTACTCATTAGTTTCCCGACATTGATAAACTTGAGTGTTGGAACGTCGTGGGGTACTATATTTCATTCAGGTGACCTATATAGGAGCGCGGTAAATGCTCTCGTGCTCAGTCCTCTCGCAAATTGCTCAAGTTTAAGCGCGTTAACCCACGACACGATTTAGCAAATATCGCTCAGATGCAAATCCGAGTCTCTTGTGGTAATGCCGAGAGTTATTACATCGTTCGAACAACGCCCAACTTTGTCCATGAATACCGCCTGATTTCTGCGAAGGTGCGATGTTGCGATGCCGCCGGAAACTACAAGTTATTGCTACATATAGCTTAACTGTCGCAGAACGAGCCCATTCAATTTGCTTAACAACCGTAAAGGAAATGTATTGCAATGATTGTTGTAAAATAATAAATTGATGCATGTCGCACGAGGTTGTAACGTCAGAAGGGGAGGGACATACTGAAAGTCGTAAGTAAAAATGCTTGCCTAAATTACAACAGCTTATCTTATTTCGTTTTCTATAAAGCTGAACAGTTCAGGGGTCACTTCGAACACTTTGACATTCCGAAAGAGTTTTAAGGCGGTGTTACGATATCTGGGCACAATAAAAAAGCTAAAGAGTCAAGCGACCGCAAAAATATTGTCTCCGCTGCCGTCTAAAGTAAGTAGAAAGCCAAGATAAGAAGGAGCGAGCTTTGTTGATTTTAGTATTCTGCACGAGTTTTTAGGTAGGTAACACGTGAGATTCACAAACAGCGAAAAAAATACGAATTCTACCACCGAACTCAAGAAATGTTTACTGATGTTGTAAATACAATTGAAATATGAAAATGGGAGACCTCACTTATTTATTAATATTGCAGAAATATACTGACTAATCTTTATGAGACGGAGTCATGCTTTATTCGGGCTCAAAAGGTTCTAATAAATAACAGAGCGAGACGAAAGGCATCATTTGGCTCATGGTAAGGGTCCTTCATCTAACAAAATACTTCTGGCTGTTGAGGGTTGACAGAATGAGAACAAAAAGCTCATTACTGGAGCTCCGGCGAGCGCTACTAATACTTGTACACTTACAATAAAATTACTGGCTACGTTTGCTGCGATGGTCTACGGCGTAGCGGAAGGAGCTACGCGATTTATGTTATTGTTATTATAGTTTATTCATGAATAATATGCAAGGTGAACTCGTAGCACGTAGCTTAGGCTGATCCTTTAGACGACTAATATTTAAAGTGATCTTGTAAAGAACGCTCAAATCTTAAGCTCTGATCGATATTTTAATCCTTATGTTGCATACTATATGTCACGCTACAGCAACATCATATCATAATTTCTATAGCATGTTGTATTGTTATTCAAGTGTAGTACTAACGACAACAATTATTGTGTCTGAGTGCACAGTAAACAAGATTGTTTGAAAAATGATTCGCTCAGTTATCACGCGTCGCCGGTCGATGCTCTGTATCGGTTTGATCGCGTATCGTGTACTCGCCGATGGCTGGAGGGCGCGCTGCATACAAACTGTCACAAAGAGCTTACGAGCTGCAACCTATGCGATTTTTATTATTTCAAGTGTACCGCAGCCACTCGCCCGATACCCATTAGAAGAGCTCCACGGCCCGTTCGAATCCCAAGCACATTAATATTAACTTGCCGACGCTACTCCAACTAACTATACTCAATAGATGCACTTACTTCGATGTTTTCTTGGAAAACTCATTAGATATAATGTCTGTATGATATATTACTACAGGCGCTTTAATGCATTTGTTCTGTATTTACGACATGTAACGTGCCTGTACAGGGACATGATTAAATGTCGGCTGCAGTGTAATGAATTTGAATTTATGTTCAGATCATGGCTTACCTGGGTGAGATATCTCGAAACTTACGTCTTAGCGAACTTTAAACTTGAATGTAAATGTATGTTTATCTTTTAAGTATATTAGGGGATTTTCCTACATAGTTTTCCTCTACGAAAGCCGTTTCTCGTACGGGAAAATTCCAATGGGTAATCCTCGAAATTTGGACATTTGGAAGGAAATATTCTGGAGATAAGATGTCATTGGGTGATAAAAAGGGTATAAGATTGCGTATTTATATGAAGACATTCCGGCGGTTATAGATACGAGTGTAAGGTGTTGTAAACAGGTTATGTAGGTGATGTCTGATGGCGGTGAGGTGGGGTTCCGCTGTGTGATAAGCTGTTCCGATCGACAGGCGGTCACGCGAGCCGTGCCGTGTCGTTCGTATCACGTGCACTAAGCACTATTACACACACAATCAATTACCTTGTCATTGCTTCCTTTAATGGACTTCGGTTACAGTTTTGTAATGCAGTTCTTTAGTTATTAGTTGGGAACGATGTTTCTGCTGAATACAAATCGTGTTTATCGACACGAGGTTAGTGTTAGCGATGTAATCGCAGCCGACTTTTATAACATTAGGATTTATCAGTATATCTACATAAGGAGGCGGACAAGTTCTTGGGAGCTACTTATATCCAGCAGTGAACTGCCATAGTTGGAGTTGATTACAGTATTATTTTTTTAGTATAAATGGGCTAGCACCTGTACGAGACTACGAGTACCTGAATGAAAAAGCGTTTTTCTCAACCATGACTATTTGAGCTCGGATTTTAAACAGCTCGAATCCCCTCGGCACGTTTTTTGGTGTTCTCTTAATTGATGACCTCTTTTAGGCATAATACAAAACCGGCAAAGTGCGAGTCGTACGCACACGCACACAGGGTTCCGTAGCACCAAACAATAAAATAAAAAGATTTTGAAGGCTCATTCATATGTTGTATTGTATTACATTTAACAGCAAAACTAAATTTGTTTTTCAAGTTATTGCTGCAGTTTGATGAAAAAGTTTTTTTTACGTTCTACTATCTTACATTTTTTTCAGAATTTTCCTCCTCTTTCAAAATTAGAGGAGGGGACACACATTTTACCACTTTGGCAGTGTCTATTTTTCAAACGATTGACTTTGAGAAAAAATGGTTTTAGGAAATAGGTGGTTTTAGGTTTCAGTTCCATGTATGGGGAGCTCCCCTTAATCTTTTATTTTTCTTTTTGTATAAAAATCGTAAAGCGGTTCACATAATACTCGTACATCTACCTACCAAGTTTCAATTGTGTAGTCCTAATGGTTTCGGAATAAAGTGGCTGTGACATACAGTCGGACAGACAGACAGACATGACGAATCTATAAGGGTTCCGTTTTTTGCAATTCGGCTACGGAACCCTAAAAAGTATAGAACTCCGATCCAATGACGCACCCAAGAAGGCGAGTGTGCAAAAAGATTATAGTGTAGTAGGTTACATAAATAAAATTCTCTGCAGATGCGCTATTTGAATGCAGTTTACAGATGCGGCCGCTGCCTCCTTCCATAAACAAACAGCTTCAAAATATTAATAAGCACTTTATCTACTATTTCGCTTGAAGCTGCATGGTTTGGATCCAGTTTTAGGTTTCCCGAAAACATTAGCTAGTACAGCCGATAAATGGTTTATGAAATTGGAGCGTCAATAATTTTCCTTACGCACCTCCTAGTTAGTGGATTCTAGAAATTATGAATCTCACCAAAAACATTTTCATGTAAAATGTTGCCAAGACGAGACCATATGGCTCGCACTGTCAAAAAGTTATCAGATCTCATGTAGAGCCAAGCTTCTAACTCTACAAGCCCAACTTCACAAACTATACATCTTAGTCAAAATATGTGGCTTGGCAGTTTCGTTACTACAAGAACTATCGTATAACAGAAAAGTAATGAACAGTGAATAAACTTTTCACCTTACACCCATATGACGGCAGCGAAACGGCCAAGCCACAGAGTTCGTATTCAGATAAAATGAATGAAAATACAATATTATGTGATAATTAATAGGAATAGCAGGTTGATAAATTGAGTTACTAAAAACTATTTCATAAACCTGGCGTTTTTTTTGGAAAATATATAAGGTCTAACTTTTTAAACACGAAATATCTCAAGAGTAACTTCTATAGGTCGTAAAGTCACCATAGCAACGAAAAAATTTTTTTTATCTAAGTAAGTGTATTTTTATAAAAAATAAATAAATTAAAATTACTTGACCCACAAAATAAATACTGGCTAAAGGTTTAAAAAGTTTAAAAAAGTAAAAGTAAGTAAGTAAGTTTAAAGTTTGTAAAGGTTTTATGCAAAATGTCGCAAGAATATTTAGAACTATAATAATTTCGTAGAATAAAAACACTCAGAAAAAAATTTTTTTTTCGTTGCTATGGCGACTTTACGACTTGTAGAAGTTATAAATATTTCGTGTTCAAAAAGTTAGACCATATATATAATTCATAGCAATTAACTAAGTGGCCCACCTGAAATAAATGTGGACACCGCGGCCTACGGAAATGTTCAGCACCAGATGCGCTGCCTACCCTTCTCATCAATCTTTTGAAGCTGTCCAAATTGTAGTTCCGCGGAAAACCCTTAGGACCTCTATATTTCTTTCGGAATGGGTGCGTTTTTCTGTTTATCTTTATACTATCTTCGCATGTAAGCGTCTGATTAAATTTTGCTGGTACTGGTGGGTTGTTCCACACGTCCTGGTGGATAGTGAATGGCGAGGTAAAAGTTTAACTCTGTGGGTATCGGATAACACGTTAGCGTTCATCTCTACGTGAGTGCTAGTACTACCGGCACTGCACGTAATACACATGTTACAAATTTATATTACTACTTACTTATCTATTTCATCGGGATGATGTAGTTGAGATGTTCTGGGTTTCCAGATGATCGTAGAATGTTTTATGTTTATCGTGTATCGAATACTACGTGTTAGCAGTCAACCGTGATGTGTATGTTATCAATTTAGTTTATTTGCTTTTTGAGCGGAAAATCAAAAGTATGTTGTTTGTGAGAGCGGGATGTTGAACTTCTTGTTTTGTGTGGGGCGGGCTCCAAGCTCGAGCTAACAGGGTAAGCCCTGTTAAGCATGAGCTCGAGCTAACCTTAGTATCATCACTTTTAGTGGATTTCTAAGGTATTGTTCATTGACTTCTGCGCTCCAAAACAAATACCTTTGCTATACACGGGAAAAACATATAAAGGAAAACATCTGACTACGAATTTTCACAGTTTAAATCTGCAAATATTCCAGATAACACCAAATAAACCAACAAACAAAAATCCAGTTTAAAAATCTAAAAACAAACAAGAATCCGCGCCCGAAGTTTCCCCATCGAAATCAGATGCGATGTAACCAGTAATTTCATTCTCAGACGCCACTCCGTAACTGTGCACTAACAGAATACGAAATAGAACAACATTGATTCTCTTCGTTATTGCCAGACTGAAATAAAAAGGCCGAACCAATCCTGAGCCAGCCTCTCGAGTCATCAATGTGAAACAATCAATATTTGCAGTTCATTTTCAATCACTTGTTGTTTTATTGATTCTGTTTATTGGATCGACTCCATCTGCAATATATTACGTATTTTCCTAGATTTTCTGTTGGTGGTATCATTCTGTAATTTCATTGGAAATTCTACATTAATATTTTGTTTTGTTCACGTAAGTTCTGCGAAACAGTTATACAACGTTTTAATTTTGTGAATATATCCAATTACTGTACTGTGCGAACTTAGTCCAATGTTTTCCCAAGTTGAGGTTGATTAAAAATGCTTTACATATATACATAAATGCTCACCGTCTTCCCATGGGGGTTGGAAAGAAACTACAGAACGCCACCTGCTACCATCCTTACATAACCTTTCACCTCGTCCACGATCGTACATCTATTCATACGAGCACGCCGGTTGCGAATACTACGCACCCAATCTTTCTGAAGAACATCTCCATTTTTTTCTTTTTTAGAATTCGTACAAGTTATCCAATCAAACAAATATCCTGTTCAAATGACGTAGTTCGTTTTGGTGTTTTCAGACAAGCCTAAGTAAAGTAGTCAGATAACAGGAACTGTCCTCGCGGTATCTACCTACTTACTAATTTATTTACCCACCAGGCTTAAAGAATAATAAATATAGTTAAAAAAAACAGCAATAAAAACGCTCTCAGCTTAAAAGTTGACGAAAAAAAGTAGCTTCAACGTTAAACTTGTGATATTTTGATAGGTTCGGTCGGCCTAAACCTACTGGGTGAGTGGGCGCTCCTTGAATGGGTCCCTGAATAGCCTCCGATACAATTCATATAATTTGAATAAAAATAATTCTTTCAATTTAGGCATTTAACGTGGGCGTTCTTTTCAATAAGATGCTGTTATGACTGTTTTTTAGAATAAGAAGATTTATTTTAGTCGATACTCGAAAAATGCCTATTCTATTTACTTTGCGATTCGCCGAACTGCCTAAATATTGTATAATTTTTGTTAAATTGGTATAGCGAGGTATCATTTAATGCCAATAATTTATTGAACACCGGCTGCAGTGACTTTCGTTTCATAATTATTTTGTATACATTATTAAATGGACAGACGGCACATTATGATAATTAACTGTTGAACATGACACTACTGCGATTTAAGTTTGTTTATGTGGTAAATGCTTAACGCATATACATATAGTATACGCTGGCAAACCTATTTAATGCAGTACCTAAATAGAGAAAGGCGATATTAGTATATCAGTTAAGTGCCTATTTAAAATAATACATTTAGTTAGCCTATAGTATAATGGTCAACCATTTTCTGAAACGAAGAGTTTAGTTTCCAAACGAACGGAGCCGTGTCCCTGCTCTCAGATCAATCATTTAACACGGAGCTTAATGAATTAACTCCATAAGCCGCAAATACACCAGGTACAGAGTTTTGTAACAAATTATTCGCGCTGCAAAAGTTGTGGAAAACAACATAACAGCATTCTCATTACAGCAGTCACAATTTATCTTAAATATTTGTCATTTTAAGGTTTAGCATTTGCTAAACATTTTAAATATGTTATTAATTAAACACAATAATAACAATAATTATTGAAAACATTGCTAATATAGCAGAAAATCTTGATAAAAACACTAGTCTGGAAGCTATCGTCCTCAAATTGATAATTTTCTTCTTTTATTAATAGAGAAATCTCTATTTGCATTCACTTGAGTGCCTAAGATACTTAACATCGAATATTTAGCCTAATATTTAATTACGAACACAACGTATATTCCCACAAATTCGAAAATTTTCTCTGAAAGATGTCTGCTACTAATTTTTGTGCAAGTTTTGAATTATTCAAGTTCGGCTTACCTGCTGTACAAGCAACTTAGCGTGACTGAAATAAGAAACTGAAATATACATGCTCTCTTTTCAGTTGCCAAGAAGATGTATAAAAAAGTTAGTAATATTGAATATTGATAGTGGACATGTCACCGAAAACGTAAAAAAACTTATTCACCGAAACGGCTCCTGTCCGTCATGAAAGAGCTTTTAATATGATTGGAAGATATTTACACTAGAATACTAGATATAGATAGGCATCCACCAGCACGCGTAGCATGGCCACCGTAGATACGGGTTTTGTCGACGAAAGAATCGACAAACTGACAGATTTCTTTTGTTGATCTGTCATTTTGTCGATTCTCCCGTCGACAAAACCCGTTTCTACGCTGGTCATGCTACGCGTGCAGTTAAACTTTTTGCCCGTAGAGAAGATTGTAATCTTTTGTTGAAAATTCAAAAATATTACTGGAAAAATAATTACAACAGCTACCATATGATTTGACAGCAGATTTACTAAGTGGGATTCCGAACACCGAGGGTAAGTAGATTAGTCAAAAAAGATATGCACCTGTCCAAACTAATTTCTGATATCCTTATCCCACGTGTGTTCTTTGTGGAATAACATAACATAATCTTACCCCTGTATTCCCCACAGGATTAGGCATTTTATAGTACCACCACATTACGAAACTCATGTTCAAGTCACTTATTATAGGGGCTAGCCTATTGCCATCAATTGGGCACAAATCCAGGCTTCGGGCTGTTTCTAAGAAATTTCTGAAGGCATTTTCCAATAACACTTTGCCCGATGTGGAAATCGAATCCAGGACCTCGTGTTCAGTAGTAACGCTTGTAACAACTACAGACTTAAGAAGCAGCTACTACTGTATGATATGTACATACTAGCTTTGCCCGCAGCTTCGTTCGTGTGGAAATTTTGATGTGTTTATCCGGGATGAAAAGTAGCCTATGCGCTATTTCAGACTATAACCTATGTCTGTGCCAAATTTCATCCAAATACGTTCAGCCGTTCTGGCGTGATTGCGTAACAAACAAAACCATCCAAACTTTCGCATTTATAATAGTAGTAAGATTTATGTATACATACATTTATGTATTAAGCTTCGAAGCTTTATAGAATTCAGATATTCAAAAGGTTTAGTAACTTTTGACACTTTCTACCAAAACTATTTTTAAAAGAGAAATATTTAGCAGGTAAAGTCAGAGTTCAGCTCCCGAAGTTAGGCGGGGAGTGCGCCAAAGCCCGAATCTTTCTATCTGTAATAGCATTACTAGAAAATAAAAGCCTTTGAAGTAGGTTTTAAAGAAAGAATCTTAGAATAATACTAAGTAAATTTATTTTTATTTAACTTTTATGTTGTCTTCGATTTCAAAGCATTTCTAGAGATAAGTCCCCAGGGAAAGAGCCAAGTTTTTAAGGAATCTATTTTTGTGTAAATAGGTCTCTCAAACGATTTAGCCGAAGGCAAGAAATAGTTTCGTAATGGGTACGTACGGCTGGATGAACTACTATTTTGGGAACATAGGCACGCCAATGAATGTTGGTTTTATCATCGTTCATTTCTGAGTCAAAGAATCGAATTTCCCTAGCTACATCATACGGGTTTGTTGCAGGGCTTTAAGATAGTAGCGGATTTTTTAAACTATTTCAAGGGTGTTATTTTTTTGCACCTAACCCTAATAACTTTTCGCAAATATTAGTAGAAGATAGCTGATGTTGTAAGAAGTAACTAAGCTATAGTTACTTCTTACAACATCAGCTATCTTCCATTCAAAATCGTTTCAACCGTTTCAGAGCCGGAACAAACAGACAGAGACAGAAAAACAAAAAAAGATATATACGTACACGATACGTACGTGATACTTCACTCTACTTTCATATAAATTCAGTAAAAAGCTGTTATTTTGAAATTACAAACAGACACTTGTCGATAATCCAAAATTACGTGTTTATAACTTACTACCCTGAACACGTTATCACTTTTTTAAACAATGTAAAACAAAAGGAATTCAGTGTAAATATATTTAAAGAAACAGTTTGGAGGTAAAGTTCACCCGCACAGCGGATTACCCGCCAACATCACGTTCCTTGATGAAGGGTTCAATGTATAAAATATTACTCGGCGACAAAAGGGTGCCGAACTCCGGAGTTTAAACGTGCACCGCGTGACTCCGACGAATTCCTATTACCTACCTACCTCCCTCCGAATAATTTTCGAAGCGGCCTATCTCCCTAATTACACTGTTATGGTTGTAAAGTATACTACGCACAGTTACTACGCACTACGCTCCGGTACTAGGTACTATTCGTTTTTAGGCACAACCCACGCAATTAGCTCGGAACTATTATACCTACCGCATGACCTACACGGCCTGTTTAATCTGACCCTTTTAGTCTACCCTCGCATGTCATGATTTAGAACCCTGCATTTTACAAGTTGTATTTTATCCTCGTAGACCTTGGTTTGTATTCCCCTTGGTTCATGCCTCACACCTCGTGTTCGACTCAGCTACCGCAGACATCTTTGCTAATTTGATAAATGGATGACCCTTGCTTGACTACGTTATATCGAGCATTTCCGGCGCCCAAGGCAACAGGAAACTGGAATAGTCGAATTTCCCGTAAGGCTGTGGCAATCTCTAGCAATGTATGTATTTGTATAGCTACATAGGTATGTTCGTCACCTAACACAATTTTTGCCCGACACTTTCAAGGAATTGAAACAGAAGTGTCCCCGAGAGCGATTTGGATGTTTCACTGAAATTCAGTACCTACAGCGTATATCTTTTCTCGTTCCTGTTTTATTTCAGTACGTTGTCTTTTATTATCTAAACTGAATTGAGCGTGATCGTGAGCGCTGTTCGTTGACGAAGTCGAGCGGGGAACGCTTCGTGTCGCGCCAAATTGATTGGTAATCAGGAACGGAATCACTATACCGTACTCCGTGGGGTAACGAAGGAACATATTGAGGAAGTCGCATGCGGAGACTGCATAACAATATTTTAGTCAGTACCTTCATTCGTTCATATCTAAGTTAAACTCTACAGGATTTAATATTCATTTAAATACTTTTTATGAATGTATCCAACCATTCACACGGCTTGTTTTTCTTCAGCAATCGTAGAAGTTGATACATTCTGCCATCCCTTGAGAATCGTGTATGCTTTTCGAGTCACAAAGAATCTATGAGCAACATTTCAACGTAATCCAATGTTCTGTAAAGTTTTGTTTGAAATTTTGTTTGTGTGTAGTGTAAGGTGAAACCTGTTCGTTTGTAGCCGCCTGAGAAAGTCGAATCTTTTGTATACCCATATCAAAAGTTCGTCCCCTGCGTAGCTTTGGAAAAATATTGTTCAAAACAATTTGGTGTCTGAGTTTAGGGTTAATGCAGACCGCACCTATTTGCTAGCTTAAACGATTGACCAATATGACTAAATTATTCGAAGAGTGAAATAGGTACATTATCTTCTTTCATAATCTCAAAGAAGTACCTATAAGTATGTTCTTTACCAAAGAGATTTAAAACACATATAGAGAGGACATTGGGAATATTGTCATACAATAATTTTCATCCTGAATATTTTCGATTTTGACACACGAATGCTACCTGACAAGCGGGCGTATGACACAGATGACACTAGACAGAACGAATTGTTACTATAGTTGCTGCCAGTTAAGATGGCAATGGCGGTCATTGACCCACCTACATTTATTAAAGTTCTTAACTTTGAAATCCACAAATAAGCCTGTTCATGTCTTGAATCGTCATCTATCGTGATCTTCAACATCTTTTCTAATGAAAAACGATACATGGTTCATTTGTTTTGGTTCGTACGAAGAGATATTATGGAAAGAGCAATGACCGCTATTGCCATCTTAACTGGCAGCAACTATAAGTAGTAACAAGTTTTGGATTACGATTTTCTTCGTCATGACCCGTCTATAGCTCGGAAATATTTAAATGTCTTTGTGTCATATGAATACGACCTGACAAGGCGACGTATCTCACTGGACTGATCGACTTGTTACTAATTTGTAACAGATTTTGAAATTGTCAGTTTCTTGGTCTTGTCCCGTCTATAGCTAGTTATATTTGAATGTCTTTGTTCTTTACAAATAAAAACAACAGAAGAAACCTAGTGAAATACAGAAGCACAAGATTCATTTGTGTTCGTCAAGTACCTTCGTCTGGCTACGCGCACCTCCCTGCGTTCTATTCAGGGAGGTAATGAATAAAGCATTTCATATTGTTTTAGGCCAGAATCAGAGATACAATCACTACTGTTTGCTTGGGCTTAAATATAAATAGAACGTTTGGCCTACATTCATGAGCTTAAATAGACCAAGGTGTGGATTCTATGCGTCGGTATTTGACTTAGGTGTGGTAACTTAAAGCACATAAAAAGTACTGGTTTGTCAAAAATGTTTGCCATGTGGGCCAAGAGGTTTTTACACGAACTCACAGCTTGTAATCCCGGAAGGGTTATACAGAGGTGTACGTAACAAGTACACCCACATTTCGCCAGTTATGTTTAAGTCTTATTTAATAGGGGTAGGCCTATTGCCATCAATTGGGCTCAAATCCAGGCTCCTTTGCTGTTACTGAAAAAAGCCTGATGGAAAAACCCAATAACATTTTTGCCCTACCCGGGAATCAAAGCCAGGAGCTCATGCTCAGCAGTCGCGCTTGCGCCCGCTGGACCAACGAGGCAGTGATTTTTATTTAAGTTAAAAATAAAACAGCATTTTTATTAGGATAGGTTAAGGTAACTTGGGCTGTAAGTTCACTGGACTTCGGTGAATCGATAGTCTGGGTATGTCAACGAGTTTTCTTTTTCGAGCTTTACAAAAATAACTTATCCAACTGCATTCATCTGAAGACCTTTATATAATTTTTGTAAAACTTTTAAAATTCAAACCTTAAAGTTTGGTGAGAATGGGACTTACTTCGCGTCTTTGCTGTAATTCAGGAAACAACTGAAAAAACTGAAAGACTTTTGCCATTCGACAACGGAACCCTAAAAGCAAAGTATGTGTTGGTTTCTTTCTGTAGAACAATGTCCTTTATGTAATACTATTGAATGTCCCTCGCACGTGGTATTCAGTTCGCTTTCAAAAGACCCACGGGCCTCCATGCCTCTATTGTTCCTTTCTCCTTGGATTTTTGGTAACGAATCAATACTACCTACACAATTTTGTCGCAGGACTCAAATCTTGGAAGTCAAAGGCATCATTCGTTTGGAAAGATATTGATCTTTCTTGCTCCACTAAAAAGAACTTACTGTAACCATACAAAAATATAACATAACGTCATCAGGCAGACTTATGGTATAGCTTTGTTGTACTTAAGAGAATGTTGTGTACTTGTGTGCACCTGTAATTGGTAGGTACCTACATAAGAACCCTAACCATTTATTGTTAAACGTAAAATGTATGTACTGTTTGGCGTTCGTATTTTAAATAAATGAATAAAAGACCTAACCAAATAGTACCTCTACTTAATAGTAGAATAGAACAGAATAAAGTTTATTGTACACCAAAATTGAAACTCAACAGTTTACAGAATAAACCTACATTTCGCCAGTTATGTTTTCAGTCCCTGTAAAAAGCGGCAAGCCTATTGCCATCAACCGAGCACAAGTCCAGACTCCGCAGCTGTTACTGAGAAATTCCTGACGAAAAAACCCAATAATACTTTGTGCCGGCTTGTCAATCAAACTCAGAATCTTATGCTCAGCAGTCGCGTTTGCGACTACTGCAACGAAAAAAACATATCTATGAAAATAGTAAAGCAAATTAAACACAATAATAATGATTGAGTTGATAGAGATCAGTGGCGAGGGGTCTATATTTACCTACTTACTTCCTTTCGGCTTTTTTTAAACTCGGTAATAGTTATCTACATATAATCGTACATGAATTTTTGACAAAGGTTTATTTTGTTGAAGTTGTCATTTAATGTCACTAATAAAGATAAATAGAGATACTTTGTAACCCACAAAGTAGTATTGTAAGCAATGAATATTTTCGTTAAACCCAAATGTTTATTTAACTTTTAAAGTAAGTAGGTACCTTTTCTGTATCTCAAAGTTTCGTAACCAAAATTGTTTTAGCAATTTACCCGTAAATACACAACAAAGTGAGACAAAACTAACTCCCATTTGCAACATTTAACAGGATTAGTAGGGATATAATAATGAAAATTACAACTAAGATCTTAAACGGCGTTATAATTAACACAGTTAATTTTCGTCGCTGCCTACTAAGTAAAGCAGTTGCCTTATTTCAGTTGTTAGCATTAATTAACAATTTAATATTATTACGTTGCGTGGGTTATGATTGTATATCACGATTATATCACAACAGTAACGTAAATCACAAGAACAACCGAGTGTTATCATTCTAGAAATTAGTACTTTGCTGGAAGTTTCCTTACGAAATTACTGGTTTCTTGAAGGTTAAGTATGATTATTCGAAGTTATTTTCATTTTACTTTACGGTTGGTTAAACCAGCACGGACTAGTCGGGACTGTGGTTCCGGACACCGGACTCTGACAGATACTACTAGGGTTTTACTAGGTACATACAAAAACCTTTGCCTCGTCCACGTTCATACATCTGTTCATAAACGGACGCCTTTTGCGAGTACTACGCACGGACGCACCTGACCTTATACTGTACTCAAGTATTCAGATTTATAAAAACAGTATGAACTAGAATGTTTGTTACTAGTGGCTTCAAATAAAACTTTAATGATTTAACTGCGCAACATATTGTAGTGCCTGAAATAGTCACGAGCTCATAGAGGCGTGAACAAAGTTTTTTATTGGTCAGTGCGTTTAATAAATGCAGTTTTATCGAGTGCATATAACGTTATAAATTATTTTGATCCTAAAAAAGCAACACTGTTGGTACAGCAATTACATCGATATTTATTTACCTTTTATCTATTTCGTTTGTAAAAAAACTTACCCAACTTATCTAACGGTAACTTTGATCGGTACATAAGTTCCAATAAAGTACAAACTTAACCGCACACGAACGTAACATGGGTAGATTGACAACAGTTCACTCCAGTCTGTCTCTTTAGTTTTCTTTTCAGTTTTCCCTAAGGACGGGACACCGATACAATAGTGTTGTATCTCAACATTGGCTTACGTATGGATTCTTATGAAAAATATATTAAACTTTTCTTTATCTTGGTCCTGATATCCCAACTTGATATGACTATGTTAGTCAAATTCAATTTGAATCGAACTCCAACGAGAGCAAAGCGCTACTCGCGACATACGCAATAGATTTCCCATTAGCAACACAGTTTGTCAAAGTTGTACAAAAGTTGTACGCCTACATAATCTTGTTACAATATGATTAACAAATCCGCAGCATGTAAAGAGGAGGTACAATAACATTACGTAGATATAGTGCGAGGAAACTCTCCAATATATTCTAGGGAAGCTGGGGCGCGCCACTTTCCTTAAGCGCTCTTATGGGATCTTGAATCTCTCCGGCGCCAAACTTATTTCTGTATCACATCAAACTTATAAGTTACGTACGAATGAGTTTACGTAGGGTCTGGACCAAAGAAAGTAGCTCATACGCATTCTTTTCCTTGTTTCTCTTTGTTATAAATCTCATCTCGTCATGTTTATTCTTTTGCTTATTGTGGACAAAGGTATTTTCGAGATCGTCTCGGATTTATTTCACAGACAGTGATTTTGGTAAAGTGTTTGATTTCGTTTCTGACCCAGTTAAGGTTTCTTTTTTAATTAGAATAAGAATGTGAAAATAGAATTGTATCGTAAAGTTTTTACGGCTGAAGTGGCTGTTAAAAGTCTCTTAAATTGTGAAGATTGTTATCCCAGGATGAGCCAAGATGGGCTTAATCGAATGTCCGTCAACTTGATAACTGATAAAAAATTGCTAATAGATAAAACGCTCTGGTTTTCAATTATTATAAAAAGGACTATAGGTACTTTCATTTACGCTAAAATAGCATGCAATACCAACATTAGAGGAGAATAAAGTAGATTAGAAAGAAAATTAGTTTTTGCTTTATTATTACAGTGTGGGCATCGGAATCTTTCAGTATATCGAGTTAAATACTGTCTATATTGTACCTTACTTAATTTTTTTTGCTCCTTATAAGTTACGCGAGAATGTATGCGATTGATTGACAATAGTTTGACACCATATTTCACAAGTGGGTATCGACAAATCTGTTTAACGTGTTAAATTATACTATCCGTATATTAAAGAAATTATTTTATTATTTCTTAAAGAAATCATAAAACTTTTTGAAGGTTCATAAAATTTACAATTACAACTTGACATAATCGTTTTATCGGTTTTCAGAATAAAATACATGTAAGTAAATATTTTTTTTAGCAAGAACGAAGTCACCGACAAACACCAGTCTACTTTTGTGCGCGAGTAATGATACGTTAGCTCCTAATTTCGTGACTGATTACCGTCAAACGATAAAATAAATACTTACAAAAAAAAACCCGACCTCTATTACCAACACCGATGTCTGTAAGCTTCGTTAACAAACATGTATGTATTCAGGGGAAGTTTCCACTGAGTTGGGCAGTTTGCAACTGGCCACTTTGCCTGCTATCCACCGCATGCGCACCTATTTCCGAAAGTTTCACTAGCTCCCTAATTATGGGTCCATGTGTCATGAGGGATGCCCAAGAACGGGCCACACTAACTTTACAAATTTTATCATACAAATCTTGAAGTTTTTAGTGTCGAAATTAGAATTATAGTAAAACTTTGGTGCCCAGCTTGCGGTATGAAAACTTGAAGCATTGAGGATGAGACGGTGGGAGCTATATAATAAGAGTCGGCTGTAATATGAGCCAGTAGGAAAGTACTCAAACACATGTGTTTGTGTCCATACGATGGAAGTCAACATCATATATCTTGTTGACTTTCTTTGTACGAGCAGGAAAAAATATTACCTGTAACAGCTCGCAGGAAAGTATTCTCGAAGTAAGGAGCTGATTCTTAATGGAAAAACCTCTTCACTTGGTACTACCAAAGTACTGGCAAGTACTGTTAAGGCTTTAAAGTGTGGAAAGTTTGGCGTCTTTAAATATTTTTATTTACATAACAGCATTTTTCAATGCGGAGTTTTTAATAGGATTCAAATTTTATTTTAACACTCGGGTAACACTTAAAATAGGAAACATTGATGTAAATAGACATAGAATGAAAATCTAAATAAATAATAATTTTATAATCATTTGAATCAAGTCATAATGTAATTAACATAGCTCCAATATCCCGTGTAAAATTAGGTTTAGGCAACTAATTTTACGAATTCGAATTCAAAGAGCTAAGTTGGTGTCACGTCTACAATTCCCTAAGTGTTCACAACTTATCGGTCGACGTTCATCACTCAGGCTCAGTTTCTACTTAATTGAGCTTAAAAACAAAATCCATTAGAAACTTCATCAGTTTACACGTTAATTAAGCACACTTAATGGGCCCCGCAACTGATCGAGGTCGTAGTTTACGCGCGATACGTCCCAAGGAAACTTAATGACTCTACCATAGAATTAAGGAGCAGTAATTGTACGACTAATTCACATACTTTAACTTCTTAAAGCCCAATTACTTAAAAATAAAACCAAATTATCAGCAAGGCATATCAGATAAAATAAAGCTTCAAAATTTTTATAAATTCCGTTACCTATTTTGAGGTAAGCACTCCTAACGTTGCTACGTGTTTCTATTGCTTATGTCTGTCACAAACAGATGTTTACTTCCAAGTCCAACTTGCAGTACAAAAGTGAATAAAGTCGGGAATATAATCTTGTAGCCCAAGGCGCTTTATGAAGAATATTTTTACACCCTGCGTGTGTATTTTGGCCGAAAGAGTGCGTAGTAAACTAACTAACTTCCACTGTTTTGTTAGCCTAGCAGTATATTATGTCGCATGTCAGTTCTAGATTGATTTATTTCCGCGGAGGCACCCGCTGCCTTCCTCGACACTGTTTAATGATTCATTTCTTAGGAGACTCAAAATATATCTGGCAAGTAACAATGGCTGCGGGAAATAAGCTAGAATTTATTGTGATACGGACCGCTGTTCGGTTTTGGTTCTACAACAGCCTTGAGAGATAATACTCGGTGATTCGTGTTGTTACTGTTAAGTGTTTTATTGTTCTCAGCTACCTTTAACACTTTTGGTAAAAGGGTGAAACGGCTCTTTGTATGTGAATAATGATTAGACTAATTACGTTGAATGAGATTCTTCTAATGACTGTTGTAATTAATGGTTAAGAGTAACATGGAATAGTGTGGTGCTATCTCTTGATGACCCAATTTTAAAAGAAGGTTGCGGTATTGGTTTGTATCCAAGAGCCTTTTTGATATTTCCGTTTAAGTAAAATTTAATTGTAAAGAAGACTGTGAACCTAAATAAAAACCTAATAATAATCTCAGCATATAAATAGTTATGCAGTGTATAGTAATCTCAGTCAGCTTTATGAAATGGCAATTAGCTTAGCAATTAATTTCCCTGACAGCATATACTGAAAACATTAAGCATAAAGTATAGCACCAAATGTGTTTATAATTATTTTATGTAAACCAGATAAAACAAAAACAACGTTATCTGTATAACTAATAGTATACATTACACACGGCTGCTGTTTGTTCCCAACGTATTTCCGCCGTTTTCCGGCTACATAAACTAAAAGATTCCAGATTACTACTTTCGCTAACCGTCGGCGTCTAATTAGCGAAAATTAATTCGACTTTGTTTCGGTGTTTTAACTATTTGTGTTAATGCTTCGTTAGTCTGGAAGCTGTACAGTCGGAGGCAAAAGATTGTACTCGATGCGGATTAAAAGATTACAAATCGTTTCTTTAGAGTAGGTTGCCTATTGCCTCCTTTATATTTCGGCAATGTTTTGCAGTGGTGCTGTTAGCAATCAAATAAATTGGAAATATCTCATACGCATACCAACTACCCTATTTGAGCCCACCGGATGCAGAACACGCAGTTGACTATATTGGCTCCAAATAATGTAGCCATATAATATTGTACCCGTATAATGTAGCCAGCTATTATTGAATCGATGGAGTGTGAATTTTTTCTTCATATAGTCAAAAATGATTTAATTCCAAGTGATTGTTATCACAAATCACTTTTGTTTTGCTACATGTTGGCAGAACGTTGTGGAGATGACTGTACCGCATCATGGAGTCACGTATTAACCAAGTTAAGTCCACATATCTACGAGGGTTCTGATGTTGTGATTGCCTTTGAAAATTAAGAGTGTTCCCCACTGTTTGTTTGTTCGATTGTTCGCAATAAAATTAGGAGTCATTGATCTATACATGTGTGTCTATAGGAAGTTGTGCTCATTGATGTTCGCGTCGATATGTTGTTCGTTCCATGTGCGCATACATATTTAATTACAAAAAAAATGTGTTCTACATTACAAATGAATTATTCATGTAAAGTGGCGTGGAAATTGGAAAGCGGTTAATTGAAGCAATAGTAGTAATTTGATATGAAACAATGATTTATTACTATGCATAATTACAGAAGCCGAACAAAGAACAATTTAAGGT
The DNA here is from genome assembly GCA_905220335.1 of Noctua pronuba. Taxonomy (NCBI): domain Eukaryota; kingdom Metazoa; phylum Arthropoda; class Insecta; order Lepidoptera; family Noctuidae; genus Noctua; species Noctua pronuba. The sequence goes on along the minus strand of LR999903.1, from coordinate 9,237,146 downwards.
GTGATGATACTCCAAGAGTTGAACATTTTGTAATCTGGTCGAATATAAATTGAATGAATAATAGAATCGGCTTTGTCGAAGGCGAAATTTCGTTCGCTGAAATCGCCTTCTTATGCTAATATTTAAAATAGACAGTCGCCGTCCATCGATACAGGAGCTGGGCTTATGCAAGTTTCGAGTTGACTTGCGATCCACTGGCTTTTAGCCCGACGAGACGCTTGAGATATTCTTTCTCGTGTCGCATGGAAGTCAATATTTTATCAGTTTTAGTAGTCTGAAGCTACTGATAATGTTGGTTCAGTTTGGATCGATTGTAATCATGTTACGCGTGTAAGAGGGACATAAATAACGTGGGGACGTAATAGGAGGTAGGATAATTACTGGGGAATTTCCTTCTTTTATATAATTAGTCAGAGCATCATAGGTATCATCATATCTTATTGGTTGGGCGATATTAATTTTGGGCTCTCACAAAATTCGCCTGAAATTACTTGTTATATAAAGTAGTGTTGGTTTCTTACCTGCAATAGCCCTTCCCAGCAACAAGGCGCTGAAGAGGATGGAGAGCATGCGCCCTCTGCCTCTAGCCACCATCTTGCAGACCGTGCGGGTTCTCTCAACATCAACTGGTCATCATTGTGCAGGGGCACTGCCACGCACGGTTCTAATGTCACCACACACTTATTTACACGGCACACATTATCATGGTTTTTTGTTTGACTCTTATTTGCACTTCACTTGGTCGATAGGTACTTTTAGTTTACTGCACTGTGAGTACTATTATTAATTGTTTCGTATCTCATTAGTCGACGCTTGTTAAGTTAATCCAGTTTACCTACACTACCGGAAATTAAACATTAAAACGGTGCAATTTAATATAAAATAATAATATTTAATTGACACGTTGAAGTAACAAATGCTAGGTGCCAATAAATCGCATATTTTTAATTAACTTTTTATAACCTTTCCAAACAACGACGTGATTTTCAGACTAATATTTGTAAATGATTAGAACATGTTTTATAAACTGAAATAATGTGTCGTAAAACGGTGGGATGTTGAATAAACACATGTCGTTAATATAGTGCGAGGAAATTTATGAGCTTGCAACCCCTGACTTTAATAAGGCGTAGACCACGAATGTACGGGTACAGCTTCGCATATTCTGCCGTAGGTACCTAAGGCTTGCTACTATAGTATGCTTTTCAGTACCTTTTCAATAGAGCATGGTTGATTGCTATCCGGTATCCGTTACTAATAATTTAGCATCGTCGAAGTTTCGCTCTTAAATCTCAGGAGACTAAACGCTAGAGTAGACCGAGCTAAAATGTTATCAACCCCTGTTCTGTGAGATTTTTATTCCGTTCTAATATTCGTATTCATAATGTGTCCCTTGTGAAACAGAGTCGGGAAGCAATCGGGAAGCTTATTAAAACCTGAATATTGAATCAGATCTCGCACTCTGGTCGCTTACTAGTCTGTGACTTTGTGTACAGCGCCAGCGGTCGGATCAATTTAAAACCCGTTAGTAATTTGTTTTGTGGGGCAAGCATAGTTTATTTAATTGACATTTATAATTGTTTTGATAAGAATGCTGCTACACTAGCTATCATTAAAAAATCATTTAAAAAAATATTTATTTATTGAAATTATAGTACCTATTGCCAATTGTATTTTGGCAATGTTTTTGTGCTGTTAGCAATCAAATAAATTGGAAATACATATCTCATACGCATACCAACCACCCTACTTGAGCCCACCGGATGCAGAACACGCAGTAGACTATATCGACTCCAAATAATCTATCATTATAAGATCATTTAAAAAAACATTTATTTAATGAAATTATAGTACAGAGGTGTTGCTTAATTCTAAACTCTCCAGACTTTTACGTTTAATGGCGAGAGGCGCTCTTCTACATAACAATGAACCACCTTACTTACATAGCAATTTATATATTAGGTATACTGTTATGTCAATACCAACTGGTATTGTAAAGCTTGATCATAACATTGCCCTAGCTAAAGCAAAGAACAGAACCCAACGTTTGTATGAATAAGGTAACCTAGGTACCCTAACTTTCCGGCAATAACTCAGTCTAAGCATATTCCCTTAGTACTAACACGTTAACATTAAAAGCACTTGAGTTTAAGTGTTCTCCAAAGAAAGAAATGGAAGTACAACCTCGTAAACTTCGTATCTGTACAAAGTGAGTGTCAATTACATGAAAAAGGGAACAATAAACAGCTAGGAGCTCCGACAAAAGTTTACACGCGAGTTAATTGTGTCCGCAGTATTTCTGTTGTTCTGAAGAAGCCAGTAAAAACATAGGAGTCGTAAACATCGGTCAAAAGGTACAGAAACAGAGGCCGCAATGCCTACGTAAACTTTTTAGGCTGAGTAGAATTACAAGGGATTTTTTTTTACTGTTTTACAGTAACGCAAAAAGGGGCCAAGTCGTTGGTCGATTTGTTTTGTCTTGGTAGTAAAAGTCTCGGATGTATATAGCTGTACGTATTTTCAAGGCGTTTGCGCTTGATTGGTGTGGTATGTACAATTAAGAAGTGTATAATGACGATCTAACAACCGCGTATCCGATGACGCGAGAAGTTGGAGTTTATGTTTAATTATTATGAAGGAGGTAACCGTAGATGATTAAACAAAAGTGTTGGTTTATGAGCTTGCTCTCTCGAAAAAAGATTTACAAAACGTGTCAACAAACCACCTAATTATTTTTGCATTCGCTATCTCTTTTAATTACGGGATGTATACTAGTTTTCGTCCCCGTATTAACCTGCGTTAGTTTTTATTAAATTAACAACCTTTAGTTATTTACTGCGCCCAAAGTAAGCTGATCTCTGAAACAACTCATGAAAACCTTCGACCGAGTTCAGATTAGACTGGGTTAATTTGATGTACTGCTTAGCTAATTTATGTCTAAGCGTGTTTAGTAGGGGAAATCTTTATTGCCTTTCGTCACTAATATACACATACACACATGACAAGAAGTGGTTATAAAAGTGCCAATGCACTAGTTTTTTTAAGTTTATTTATGCAAACATGCAGGAACTCACTGCCTTACTGCATAAATGTTCTTAAGACAATAGAAATAAGTAGTTTAACAACGCACTGATCACTAAATCAACTAAGGCATAGACATTTTTTGGGTTTCGGTGCGGTGTCTGAAATATCGAAGACAGAATTGTAAAATGCCTTGTCATTTTTTAATATTCCATGAAACCGAAATAGCGATTCGAAAGCCGTTCCCTTATTCTACCTTCAACTGCCTGTGGCGCTGCTAATCTAATTAAAACAATTTGGACATCACAAAACAACTAACGTTTGCATTCCGAGGACACAGTTTGTAATTATCATGCACAAAAGATACATCGATGATTATATACGTAGAGAAAAGTACGTTTCGTTTATTTATGTTAACATCCAAGCCACTCTCAGAGCCATATGCCTCCTATAACTGTCCCGGTAGCACCACCTACGCTGAGCCGTCAAATGAGTGACAATCTTTGTCCATATATCCGTGTGCAGGCGATTGACATGGCCCCCTACTCCCATTTTTATCTCAATGAAAATGTTCTCGATAAAAACAACTGACAGTCAATCTCAAATAATATGTACCTACTAGCTCTTGCTCGCGGCTTCGCTCGCGTTAATTTAGAATTTGACAACGTAGCGGTGTGAAATATACTTTACGACCTATTCTCATACCTACCAAATATACTTAAAAAAATTCATAGAAATCGGTCGAGCCGTTTCGGAGGAGTGCGACCACAAACACCGTGACACCAGATTTTTATATATAAGATTTGTGAGTGAGTATCAATATGGTTCAAATAAAATAAGGATAGATTTTAGTTACTCGTATATGGAAGTGAGCTAGTTCAACGAAGTTCTACGAAACGTGACGAACAAATTGCAACTAACTTTGGTGTTGTGTAGAATTTGTTGGACCAACCCAAGCATGAGCAAGCTGTTAAGAAAATAATCGTTAATCGGATTTATTGTTATGAAGGAAACAATGTATGTATCTCGGGGAGATATATACTTTTATTGTATTCTTCTCGAGATACGGATCTGACATTGTTTTCCGGACCGAGGCGTTAGGTATTATTGATCTTCCGTCTACCACAAAGTAATATAGAAATAAAAATGCGTGGTCGTTACTTTCAGAATTGCCATTTAGCGAAGAAAACATCAATCTATGTCTTAGTGCGTCCTCACTGATTCCTCAGCCGACGGTCCTATTATAAATCTTCATTTACTAAAAATGGCGAAAATAAAAGCTATCATTTTCTCTTCTTTTATTTTGTAACGGTCTTGCGTTCCTCCATTTAATTGATTAATCGAACTGGTTTGTTTGTGTAGCATTTATTTGTTTTAAATGGTAACTTTGTGTTCTTTGAAGGTATTCAGCTTCATTTCGTTTATTTATTTCCAAAACTGCCACTATGTGTGCAGTTGCACTCAAGTTGATTTAAAAATGTAAGGACAGGTGGATAGATGTCTGTGGCAAAAGCTAAATCGCCAGTGAGCACATAGGATAACAAATCCCTTCGTTGATTTATAAAATTTTCGCGAAAAAGGTTCGCCAGGGTGAAGATGGGTAATGCGACACCGGAAATGTGTCAATCATGGTGGAATTTTGGTAAAAGTATGTATCAATATGAGGTAAAAGGAATATAATGAAGAATGTACTGGAACTGCTCAGCTTTATTTTATTTCTGACTAGCTTTAAGTACGTTCTCGTAGTATAATTTCTGCGTGGCGAACCTTAGCAGTTCCAGTACATTATTTATTATATTCCTTTTACCTTAATATTTTTCATATTGACAGCAGTACGGAAGTATGGATTGTGACTTTAGAATTAGTTCATAACAGTATCTGATTGCGTACTTAATAACGTAGATAAAAAGTATCGAGCCCTAATTCGTCGCTAGCAAGAGCTTACAGGATAATTCAGAAGGCACATTATATCGCTCTAGACCACATTATGGTTATAAATTCAACAAATGGTGGCGGGTGTGGCCTGCATTACGGACGTCTCCCTACGGATTCGTTTCTGTGTATTAATTTTTATTAAATTGGTTGAAACAAGTTTACTTTTTAACATACTCAAATAACGTTCTAACTAGGAATACCTAGAAAGTAAGTCAATGAAAAATAATGTTGTTGATTAGTAGTCACTGGTGTAATAACGGCTTCGTACATTTTATTCGATTTTCCTCAATGTTTTGGAATTTTCGGATTAGTTTTCCTCTGGAAAGATGTCTTATTTATGACTCAACAACACAGTGGGGTCACGACTTGAACGTTGGCTTAATTAACACGTAGAAGCATGAATGTATCTCACAAAATTTTTTGCTTAAAAATAGAAACCCGACCTGTATTAGAAACTCCGCTAGACAAAAATTGCTTACTACTGTGTAGAAATAGGTAAATATTTGTTTTATGGCCGTTCTTTTGTATGTGTATTTAGTGTAATAAAATATTCTTATTTTGTGCTTTGTGTAAACAGTCATTTTATTAGTACTGTATACGCACGTATTCTTTACCTTGCAAAACCAAGAAATAAATTATAATATCGTCGCACATATATTTACGGAAGAGAGTGTCAAGGTCGACAATAATACAAGTCCCCATATTAGTGTACAGCATTGTACGGCGGTCATTTACCAAATTGAACTGACGGGGTCGCGTGACCGGCGCGAGGCGTTGCCAAACTTGTGAGGGCGCGCGCACGCACACGCACGCCGCCGCTTTAGATCCTGTGATGTGTGTCCGCTGATAATCGTACCACGTATGCTTAAGGGTGCGTTTAAATAGAATACTTACAGTTAATTTAGATTTGAATTCGGAGAGGTGAGTAATTTTGGTCATAAGTTCATTGTATGGGAATGAAAAGCTCGGCACATTTGTGGCAATGTGTATGAATGTTTCTCAATGGTATTGAATTTTTGAGAATGCTTGCTTGGCCAATCTCATGCATTTATATGTTACCCAACAGAACTGCTATTTCTCCTATTTTAAAATGCTGTTTTAAAATTGCAAGAGCGTGTGAAGTGAATTTTTTCAAAGCACTTCTCAGATATTACGGTTTCTTTGATCATCTGCCCATCCTTTTCCCGACTAAGTTGGGGTCGGCTTCTAGTCTAACCGAACGTAGCTGAATTCGCGACTGCCAATCTGCCCTCCACAACCCAGTTAGTACTGGGTAAAACCGACTGGGAATTACGATTTCTTTTATATAATTATATGGGTAATTTTCGGATTATAACGTTTCGATAATTGCAACATTTCTGCAAAATCTACCTCTTCAAACAAGGTGTGGATCTCCAGTTATTGTGGAACAGGTAAGGCCCAAATTGGATCAGAGATTGTCACCTTATCCATAGAGCAGGATCGAACGCATTCGTTTGACGGTTGTTTGTAAATTGGTGCGGCTTTCCGTTTGTTTGGCTTAAAAGTGCCGCCGCGTTTGTAAAGCCTTCTTTGCAGTCTACACAGGAATTTTCCATTTCAATGTTTCTATGCTTTGACACCGCTCTATATTCTCTTTGTCTAAACACAGCTTAAAGGGAGAATTACTCGAATAAACCTGCGATACCATGCAATGTTGGCTAAAGTTCACGCTAGTTAAGGAACAAGTTAAAGTTTACAATTGAGATGGCTTCGTAAGCGCAGTGTGTTGTATTGTGCTGCGACCGAATGTTTATTCCTGGGATTTACAATTTATGACGTTGTTAAGCGAGATTCTAATTGGAATATTTGTTATACCTATAAGTTCTAAATGAACGACCTGCATTGTAAGGCTAAAGCGTTCGAAAATAACTTCACTACAAGCATACTTGTTTCTAAGTATTATTCCATACAATCGACTATTAAAATAATATTTCGAGTATGTATGTTAACAAGTTGCGAGAGCCCCACTGAACCGAGAACAAAGCATCGTTGAAAGCTTCACGGGTCCCCACTGCACAATTCACGGACCTACTCGCAAGTACTGGCATGATAACTGTGTTATTTCCCCCCACCCCTCCTTCTTCCCCCAGTTACCGTCTTATCTACATTACCCGTAAAAACGCCCCGGGAAGTAATCTCCCTTCGAGTAAAACATTAAGTTGACAATGCTAATGTGATGTGATAACATTAAATCTAGAGAGTTGTTCTCGCTAGTAAAAGTCGTGTGAAACAATTTCATTAATAGCCATAAAAGGCGTATGAGTTACGCTGAACGCGCTAATATACCATTCTGAGTCACAAGTTTATTTATAAACGTGACGTGGAATTATAAGAATTTGTTCGTAAAGCCCGTTGAGAATTAATTGTGTAGTTTTTGCTGGGCTATTTATAAGATGTGATGTTTTACGGCATGATTGGGAAACAACCACAGTTTCTATTGCCGAAAGTTCGGAGCTAATTTCTAGTAGTCAATTCACACTCACGTAACAAGCGATCCAGGCAGGTATAAAGTGATAATCCCTTCGAGTTTCTTTGTTAATGTACGTACATTAAAAGGGTTTGTATGGTACAAAAACCAAACATTTTAAGTTAAATGTTTCGTAAAAGTAAAACGGCCGAAAATATCCTCTATGCGAAAACTCTAAAGTAGCACGAAGATTACAGGAAAATTATAGCGGTACTTTAATTCCGTGTAATAAAGTTTGGACAGGTACGAAACCCGCAGAGCCCAACTCACTTAACCGACTTTTTACAACTCGGCGTAGCTGTTTTAGTGTGTCGTGTGTTACGCCCCATGCTCCCTAACAGCGTCAAAAATATTCTAGTCATGGACGGGAGCAACAGCCACAATGTGTGAGAATAAGGAACTTTTACAGAAAAGGTAAGCATTCTCTCTGAATGGCGCACGATAAAAGTAAGAATAATATTATTCTCTCTTTATTAAACTCCCTTAAAACTAATCTAAAAGTTTCGTAGCAATAAATTCCTTCGCCCATTCGCTGCGCTACGAAAAGCGTAGGCCTGTGTTTCGTAGCCGATTATGACGTTAAACACAACTCCAGGTATTTCTTGAAAATCCGGTAATTTATAGTTTGCGCGGCGGCAGATTAATGGTCTGGACTAATTATGCTAAATAATTGGACCTCAGGAAACAATGGTATTTGATGTATTCAGATTTCCGGCGTCCGTGCATGTAGTGTTGCATGACTGAGTGATTCGTGAATGAAGTCAGAATGTTGAAGATAAAACAGTCCACATACCGATAATCTTGATTTTTACTTTCGTATCGTTTGATGTAAGCTCGTAAAAGTATACGAGATAGGTTTTCTTAAACCTCCGAACCTCGGACATTGCTATAAAAAGATTTCGCGAAAAAATCCACCAAAGCTGGTCTCAAGGTGAAACTTAAACGAAATATTGTTTCTGTTGGTTCGAATACCGTTTTGGCGCGTAGGGAAAGTATTTCTCATAAAAGTTGGACTTTTTTCATTGTTTGCACCGAAACAAAATTGGAGCAAGTTTTAATTGAAACTAGAATTAGAATATAGTGGTTTGGACTATTGTTACTATGTAAATGTCTTGAAAATTATATTAATATTTTATTAGGTAATTCATTAAATAAAACACGAAGGTGGACACAACAATGGAAATCGCGTATGAAAGAAAAGTTAGTTAACACCTTTCACAAAACGCGAGCTGTTTTTTTATGCAAATGTATGCGGCGCCGGTTCCTGTCATGAAGGAAATAACAACAACTAAGTAATTATTATCGCGACTACAATGATAATATTCAATATAGAGTTGCCAGTTGTTTTGTAGTCGATGTTCGTGCTATCTTCTTTCTTTATCGTGTGGTTAGTTCGTAACCTGGTGTCAGAGTTTTTATGCCGCCCATGGGCCTCTGACTTGGCTTTACATGCCGTCAAGAAATATCTCTCAGGCATGCTGGTTTCCTCACGATGTTTTCCTTCACCGAAAAGCAAGTGATAATTATACGATACGCACATGAATCCGAAAAATCAGAGGTGCGTGCCTTGGGTTCGAACTCGAGACCTATGACTTGGCAGTCCGACGGTCACACCACTAGGCTATCACTGCTTTTTACTGCTTTTTTTTTTTTTTTTTTTTTTTTTGCTATATTTATTAAGTATGATGATGTGAATATTTCAGAATGAAATTAATTGTTTGGACCTGTAGCTAGTTGCCGCTAGCTAACAGTTTTTGAATACTGCATCATGTTCCCATGTATTTGAATACCTGCAATTTTTATTGTTGCTCTCAGATAAAGTTAAATAGAAAATATTTTTAAAAGTAAATAACTAAATAACATATTTCAATAAGAAAGTGCTTTCGATGTCTAGTGTGAAAATTTTGGGGAAGAAATGCGGTCGCGTGATTGCAAACTAAAGTTGAAAGAAATAATTTCATGCATAAGATCTGTGCTGTTAATATTACATAACTACTGAACTGACTTGCCGGTAACCTACCTACTGCAAATACGAAATACATCGTTGCTAGATCTTCGAGAGCTTCTTTCACAAATCATATCCGAACCGCGCGGATCTCAAACCATACGAGGTATACACGCGCCTAACCCACGTCTTTGTTATAAATAATCCCAAATATCAGCATATTTTATACTTTGTAGTGTGTAATCAACCTTATTGTATGTAACCAGCCTCATTTCCTCCAAATGTAATGCTTTTAATTGTTTAATCATTATAATAAAGATAGTATTGATTCAGCTCTCGGTGTTTCAATATCTCCTCGAGATGCTGCATCACATGGCGACCCTGCCAAAGCGCAATGGCAGTGGCTTGATTTGTTTAGAATTCCATGACCATATAATGGGTGTAAAAAGACTCTTAACGAAGCTGAAAGACACTTGTTCTTCCCGTCACTGCGATCATTTTTTTGTTCTAGACCATACCTGGGAACCTTCTAGTTACGGAGATATTGGGGGTCAAAGTTCCGACTTTTTCACAAGTTTTTTTTTAAATCCATGTTTCTAATGTATTTTTTTTACTTTAAACACCTTCACGACACCCGTATTATTCAATCCATCCATCAGCACAAAGTTTTGAGTCCGTTACATTGAGTTTTACCGTAAAACGTAATTTTTCACCCCAAAAAAAAAGTCGTTTCCCAGCAATAATTTTTGCGTAAAGTTACTTAGTTTGATGTACAGAATGCTTGGTTGGCGGCTTCGTGAAGGGTCCGTTTACACCCTGTATGTGCGAGTGGGACTTAGTACAAAATGTGTATTGCGCGCTACCGAAAACGCACGCAAATAAAAACGCAACGCAAATACGCACTCCAGCAGAAAGCTGTTCAGTTACGTTCACATTAAAGTAAATTAACTTAATTTTAATTTACAAGTACAATAGGTGGTGAGGTAAGAATAAGGCAGCAAAATGTGTCGCAAATGAGTTTCTTACTGAGCACAAAGGAGCCCTGTCGGTGGCGTGATAATGTTAATAAACCATTTTTATGACGTTCTTCAAGCCTTTCCATTCTCCTTCGGAAATAATGTTAGGCAAGAAATTCGGAACAAACGTTAACCTACTTCTAACTTCGCTTGTAGGAGATTATTTGTTTGAAACTAGTCAAGGATAAGATTTTGAGTCATTAAGTAGTTCTGAAACTTTCACCCTAAAACCATTTTGGTGTAAAAATGAAGTTGACATCGTTAACTTTTTCTTAGATGTTAGGATCCATCATTGACCGTTTTCCCAACTATGTTGGGGTCGGCTTTCAGTCTAACCAGATGCAGCTGAATACCAGTATTTTACATGGAGCGACTGAGTATCTGATCTCCACAACCCAGTTAGTACTAGCTACCAGTAATGTCTGTCAAAGATCTACAAGTAACAGCTGGGACCAACGGCTTTACGTGCTTTCCGAGGCAGGGAGGAAACTAGGTATGTAACGGGTAGTCACCCATCCACAGACCAACCTAAGGAAACGCGGCTTAACCTGAAGATAGATCCGAGCGGCTATTATTATATAGCCACGAGCTCCTCCATAGATGTTAGGATTGACTGATAACAAATTCACCGGATAGGTCCAAAATGTTTTCACAGTGACGTCACGTTTCATGTAGTCGGCAATCTTTAAGCCCCTTCGTTAGCACTGTTGTGACTTTGAAAACTGCCATAACACTGACACATGTTACCCTTTAGAACTGAACAACGTTCCTAAACATGCTCTGAATAAAACCAGTTTCAAATAATATTGTGTTTCAAAACAACATCATTCATTTAGCACATTCATTGTGTACTTCAACGCGTTTAAATACCGCTACCGCTGCACCGCATTGAATTAATTTTATCAATTATTTTTAATATGAATGGTGCACCGAGGAGTTGAAACTTGAGTTTGCAGTCAACACAGAATATCGTAAAACATAATGCAAACTGTGGAACAAAACACATCTGGGAAACATGGCGACCGACCGGGTGGCAACTACTAGACTTTAGTCTGTGGAGTTACTGAAAGCTAATAAAACTTTGCCCTGTGCCACCAAAGTCTGCCACATAGCAATAAGAATAAATATCACCATGCCATATTTCGGCTTATAATTGGCCATACACGGTTGATGCTCCCAGGTAACGAGGTACCGACTTAAAGATACAATTACTCGGTACAATTGTTAATTCGGTCACTGGACATTATATCGAATACATATTTTTTCATAGAATGAGCCTAACTACAACTTACTGTAAAAAGTTAATACAGCCAATTAAATTCATTTACATAATAACGATATTGTGCTCAATCATGGCAATTTTAAAAAACAGTGTTGTAATAACTAGTAGTTTGAAGTAACAAATTATAATTCGTGTTAGCCGGCTCAGCGCCTGATTTGTAAGGCAGGGCTCGCCACCGGACGGCAGAGGTTTGGGATCGGCGATCGGATCTATAATATGGGAGGAAACAGTCTTCGGTAAGCTTTGTGTAACCACACGATCGGGATCATGTTCCTCATCGCTACATCAACATTATATAAACGTTCGATCCTCAATCACGGGCCCGTATTAAACATAAGAAAACAACAATATTGTCTATACTCAAGCTTTTGGATTAAAAGTACAAGATCTTTACTAATGCGGCCGTTGTTGATGAAAGCTTTATTGGCACAAAACAATTTTCGCAAAACGAATGTGCGCAAATCGTGCTTAAATGATAATATAGCGTGATAAACCATCTACGCGGCCATTAAACTTGACGTTTTGATAGAAAACAGCTCATAAGGAAGACTACAAAAACTTACATGAAAATAATTGGTGCAGTTGATTCTTAGTTTGTCACGCACGTGATGTCGTAAATCATGTTTATGTGATGTTCATTATGGGTTCATTTATTTCAATATTAGATCATTCGGGGCACAAGGGTGGACGTCCTATGCAAATCAACTTTTGGGGTAGCTTAATAGATCAAATATTATCTGTGTCATCGTAAAGCTACTGTGTGTGCGTGTACCAGCGCGCGGTCGGAAAATTAATTGGAGATTAGTGACGTATTTGATTACATTATACGTTCCAACTATCTTTGGTATTAAGTCACAAATTCAGTAGACCTTACATTAAATTAAATTACATTTTCTGTGAAAATGGGTTCTAAAAGCTTTCACGTCAAAATCTTTTTAAGCAGTGACAGTATCAGTTCTGTTAATGTGTGTTCCACTTAATATAAAAGCCACTGGCTATTTCTTTAATCAGTCCCAAGCCAAAGAAGACGCGACAGTAAGTGAATGCCCGCAATAATTGTGAGCGCGAATCGTCGCCCATTCAGAGCTGGCTGTAATCAGCTATGTGTAGGATGATGATACAATAAAAAATACAATCACAGAGGGGGTGATGATAAACGTGCCAATTTCAATTTATCGCGACTAGGGCGTATTATATGGGCAGAAGAAACGACCTGAGTCGTAACTCGTACATTTATGTCGTATTTCACGAGCTACGTGGTAATGGCGCCACGTACGACGTCAGTTGAACCTTGACAGGCAAGTTCAATATGTGTATAGATACAGCACCGGCCAACTTAAACAGAATTACAGTTGGCAGCCAGTGTATTTTAGAAAGTGGGGTGCAGCTTGGCCCATGTATTGTAAGTAAGTCAGGCAGCTCCTGTTTAGTACAAGAAGAAAAAGATAAAAATAATCTCAACATTTACCTACTTGGCCAATGAGTAGAAAATAATACAATTTTACAAGTGTTTAATTTCGTCCTTTTCCCAGAGTTTCTCCACTTAAATGAAAAAGGTAACGAAATTGGAATTGAAACAGTTTCCTTTTTTATATTTTATTTAAACGTAGAGATGGAATTAATCCGGGAGTACATACCTAGTAAAGTTTGGCCGATTCTTAGCAAGAAACAAAGTTCTCAGGCTATCGGTGTTCAGTAGTAATTGCAGTAGCGAAGGCTTTTTTCTCTTTGGCAGCTCCCGCTTCGTTAGTAAGCGGATGGTGGTGTGCGGATGACCGCTCTTTTGTTCCCCCTTCCCCTTCCGCTGGCCAACGCTTCCTGAACGGCTATTATGAAGCTTCTTTCATAAATTACCCTCATTACGCTTTATTTCAAAATGTTTTCCAGTCAATTTGTACTAATTTGAAAGAAAATGATCAGTCACTAATTACTAATTTATTTAAGTTAAGACACTGTCCGACCACGCTTTATTAAGAGCCTCAATAGAGCTTGTGCTTGTGTTTATAAGTTCTCAGAAGTGAGCTCAGAATATTTTTTGTAAAATAGAAAATAATCTTACTTAACGATAAAATAGCGGTAAATCTTGCGTCACATACTTTATGAAAAATGGAAAAGAAGTCTCAGTTATTATTTTAAAAACAAATTTGCGATATGCCTTGAGCACTTAAGTGAATTGATCTTGGAAATTTAATGCCTCACCAACAAAAATATATTGCAGCACGAAGAAACTTGTGGAAAAAGGCATGAAATAAATTGTGTAGTTCACCAATATGGCGAATTTTCATTTAAAGCACTCCTGTGAGTTGGGAATAATTTGTAGTTGGCACTTTAAAACATTTATTACGGGCTTTTTGTTCCAGTCACGATCCTGCTACGCTTATTTGTGGCTTTGCGCTCGATTCATAGACATTAAAGTTTTCAGTTTTCAGTAATTCATCGTAATATATTAAATAAGTCCTCGTTAAACAAAACTGTCAGTTTCTATATTTCTAAAGAAAAGCAAAGAAAATATTTTCTTCATTCCGTTAGTGTCATAAAAACTTAAGTAAAGAACTACAAGAAATATCTACCCTACATATTTATACCTAAAAGGTAAGTGAACCAAACTATTGAAATGTATACCGGTAAAAGTATAATGGTGATTTTTAAAACGAATTTAAGTACGTTTAACGTGTAGCTTTTGGTAGTACTCGTAAATAAGTTTATATTTAAATGTAGTGTATTATTTTACGTATATTCCACCGTAATTAAACCAACTTAACTAAAAATACATCATCACCAGTCAGCTTTAAGGCTTAAGTTAGAATAATTTATGCAACGGCTGCTTAATTTAGCGCTGCGCCAAAAATTCGCTTACGATAACGTTTTATGAAATCACAAACTTTCTCACTTGTTCAGCACTTTGAAAATATTTATTTAATTTATTTGGGGCACTACTAGTTTTTTTATTCGATGTTAGAGCTTCTTGAATTAATTTAATTTAGTTGTTCGAGAGTTGCAAGCTTTAATGCCCCACTTGTTGAGGGTGCACCGCGGTCCGTTCTCAACGTTCGCGCGCTCGGCGGAGCGTAGGCGACTGCGCTTGGCGCCCATTCATTGAACTGCCCTTATTTACCCACGTTCTCTCGATTCGATCTCGATTCGCTCCCGCCGCAAATACTGCGACTGCCAAACGAATTGTACTTACAAACAATGCAATCATGGACAAACTTTAACTTTTATGGCTTAGACTAGCAATTTTAGTTTTGTGTAGAGTTTAAAACCTAACACAGTTATAAGAATTGGCGGCTACGTTAATATTTTTCCTGGAGATTTCCTCTTTCAAATTTTTTTAACTGGCAAAAATGTTAAAATCGAGTAACTTTACATTCTGTTTTTTTATCTTGTTTGTAGTGTAGTTGATTTTAGCCGCTTGTTACTTCAACCACAAAAGTTAATTAGTGTAGCATGATTTGAGTAGCTTTTCCAAAAGAAAGGCGTTTCTACTTTAGTTGTATTTATTACGTTTACACAATTCCCCGACAGCTAAGCATTCGTAACAAATACTTTCGTTCCACGTACTTAACACGTTCACGATGTTATCAGCAAAGTAGTAACAATTAGTAGGAACGCTAATTGAAACCACGTTAGTCGTAAGTACGGGATGTTAAAGTTGGTAATTTCGTCGCCTATTCTTGGGTAGTGACAGCCGCAGTCGTAGATAGGCAATGAGTTGGCAACGTATCCTGCGCTGTCGACAATTCGAGTTTGTGCGAGATGGGATTCGACTTCTATTTTGCGATTTTTTTTTGTTTTTCTGGTAGAATATGGGTTATTTTTCAGGTGGAAGGTATTGCACCGGTAAGAGTGTTATCTGTCAGTAGAAGAAAAGTGTAAAATATTGTGGAAATACATATTTTTGTTGTTGCATAATAATAAAGATTTTTATTGTTGTTTGCATTTGTCTTGTTTTTTTTATTACAATTTCGCTTTACTAGAGGCTGCGGAACGCAGTAGTGGCGCTGAAGTGGTTCTTATTGTATCTATAAATCTTGTTGCTTTGAAAACCTGAATGCATTGTCTCTGTTTTTCCTGGAATATTATTTTTAATAAGAGGTACACATTAGGTAGTTCTTATTTACTTACTCAGCATTGCGATGTTATATTGTCTCTGTATTGTTTTACTTTCTTGGGATCTTAATACAGAAATATAGTAAGTTCTTAGAGACTTTCTATAAAGCTTTAGTTTACAAAACCATGAATAATAATTTGTAAATATTTTTTAAATAAACAAAATTCTCTTTAACACAAAAAACAACATATGTTTGAATACACCGGTATTCAAACATATTTTTTTACGATTTTGGAAATTATTTGCGATCACAGTATACGTCGGTGTATCTTCATTCTCTCTATTATATCAGCTATCTATTTAGCTCTGCCGTAATTATCATTAGCTAGTGTTTGACTACGTTTCGCTTTTATGCGATGCCGCGAAACCTTCGCTTTTCTTCGGAAAGCTACATTTTCGCTGTCGTTATCCTCATCATCATCATTCTGTCTGTTACTTTTTATACTGACGGTTACTGTAAAAGTGAATGTTGCTGTAATTTCATAATGTAGCTTCAGTACACCTCATTTATACCTAAAACATGTATACCTACCTAACTAAGGTCTGATTATTTAATAAATAAATTAAGATTCACTCTGCTTATTACTGCTTTAGCACAGAAGCATGACCTTTGGAAGGAATGGAGGAAGGCCTTTGCTCAGCAGTGGGACAATATGGGCTAGCTATATAAACTCTGCTTATGTAGGGTCATTAAAAGCTTTATGAAAAGTCATAGTCAAGTTAGTTTACAATAAACTTATCAAGAACTTAATTTTTTCTTAATAACATTGGAGCAGGCTTAATTCCAAACATTATTAATTTATTCACGAACAATGTGAGAAACTGATTTCGTGTTTTATAGCAGTGATTAAGATCAAGAACAGTTTAACTACTATAATTATAACTTGATAAATGATAAAACTTGCCGATTAAACCCTAAAACTGCCGTAATTATCCCGCAGTTACCTTTATAATAAGAAGTTTGGCTTGTTTGCAGTGAAAATGTAGCAAAAGAATTTACAATTTGCAGTGATGTTGAAAAGTGCCGTGCCAGTAATTATGCGACTGTGAGACCGTGCAAATGGCAGCTCCTTCACAAAAATAAGAGTATTCTCAGTTTTCTTCTTTATGATGTTTTTATTTTTAATAAACTTACTGTATTTCTTCGTAAATAATGGTTTTCTTATTTTGTATGCAGTTATTCATTGTTTTAATGACGTGTTTACTGTCCATTTATAATCAACTCTAAGTAGAATGTATTTAGGTAGTGGTGTGACCCACGCCAAACATGATGAATGTGGGTATAGTCTGAAATCGAATTCAGTAGCCTATCGGGGTTAAATATCGGTAGGCCTGCTATCCAGTTCACTGTTATGACGGTGTTTGAGATACTACTACACTGGTTTAGGACCAGTTCCGAAGCACTTAGCTATCGAATCTAACCCTGCAATATAAGTGGATTTATGACGAATTTCCTGCATGTAGGTAAATTGGGGTAATTGTGGGTAATTGGTACTTGAAATATATTAAAATGTGCAAGGAATGAATCACGTCCACTGTGTCATATTTTTTGTGTTCTCTCTCTGACGGCTACAAATGAATGTTTATCAAGACTTATGAATGGACTGAAAAAATGCCTCTATCTTCATTGGGCAATATTAATTTGCTCCTCACTAAATTTTATGCCTTCGCCTTTACAGCTCAGTTTATTGTTATCAATCTCGGGAAATCGGCGATTTGCTAACAGTTTAGAGTCACGCATAACTGAAATCCGATTTGAGAGACGGGCTTTGAATATTCATGTTGTTCCTGCGTTGTTTCATGCAATTTATTATACCTCATTCATATACCTACGTATTCTTGCAGCTTATGTTCTGTGTGTCTGTATTTTTTATACACATGTTTTGGAAACGAGCGATAATAATATTTACAAAAAATCCCACTCTTTAGACCCTTACGAGAAAATATGTGGGTTCTAAGACAAGAGTCGATACGATCCGTTTATTATCTTAAGTTGAACATGTAATCCGGATCTTGTGGCCGTTCGTAGAAGCGTAGAGCTGCGCTCATAAATTATGTAAGACTGAAATGTACACTTTCATAGAGGATTATAGTACCTTCTAACATGGTCAAGTTGGTTCTTGGAAAATTGAAGATATGAAAATCTTTTCCATATGAAAACGTGTAGCATGCACCGCAGGCACATATTCTAGGCATACTCCATTACATTCTGGGAATTAAATAATAACTATAAACACGATACTTCTTACAACAAATTGCACGATGGTCGTACTCTATATTTAATAAATACGACGAAAAAACTAGGGAGCCTTTTTTATTAAATAAATGCTGTGTTAAAGAAACCAACAACCCTTTGTTTTAATTTATTCAAGTATTTACGATCTTAATAATGATTAAAGTGGGAATTTATTCGTTCAAGAAAGGGTTTAATGTTAATAGAATTTCTAAAAATAGAAAGTAAAGAACAACAGGCGTTCTATTTGGAATACCACATTATTTTGATATTTACAATACTCCCACATTGACTTTTTCCAATTAGCTGGAGATTGGTGAAAAGTCTGGCATTAAATATCTTTGAAATATTACGAAATCTACTGACCGATTGATTTGTGCTAGCCGTAACGAGATTTCTATACATCATAATTGAACCGTTGTCCGTCTTATCAAACGGACCTTAATTACCTAAAATATCAGATAAATCATCTGCCTAGCCTTTTCCTAACTATGGTGGGGGTCGGCTTCCAGTCTGAACTCTATAACCCACTTACACATTTGGTAAGACTGGTTCAACTGGTTGTCAGGCTTTCGGGCCACTGACTATACTGACACCTGACTACCTCTAACAACTGACAAAGATCAACAAATGACAGCCGGGACCAACGGCTTAACGTGCTTTATGAGACACCAAGGAGTCTCGATATGCAACGAATAGTCACCCATCCACGGACTGACCCCTGCAAGCGTAGCTTAACCTTCGATCGGACCGTGCGGCTGTTATTATCTAGCCACTAGATATTCGTCGTATATAAAAACACCTAGAACAGTGTTAACGACTGCTTAGTATTCTTGCTTCGAATACTGTTGGTCTTGTTAGCGCTAACGCAATGTTCCCTCTGCCAAGTTTTCCGTAATTTTATGTGGATTCTTCCCACACTCATACAACTTCGTGTTGACAAAAAGAAACGCGTGTAAGCTTTGATGTTTATGTAATTTATGTAAAGGTAATTATGACAAATGAGTGACTGTTATGACTCAATTTATTATTTATCACCATATTATGATTGTATTGCATCCATTTAATGAAGTCTTGTTTACAAGATGACAGCTTTTCTGCTTGTCTGAGGATGAAATTCACTGCACTATTAAATATTTCCCAAGTGGTGACAAATGTCTTTTGTGCCAGGATATTTATTTGCCTATTCCATTACCGTCACAGACGGAGACATTTCTCAAACAGCAAAGCGTGCGACACTAAAAAATCAATCTTTCCCTTTCCCAAAGGTAATATTAACGCAAACACTGAATACCCACCTTAATGGATCTCTGTATAGAAGAACCATTAATTTTATTATTTGGGGAAACATGACGGTGCGTAAAACCCTTTCCCGCGCCCGCCGCCTGTTAATATAATGAAATCAAACGATGCTCGCTGATTTTGTTATTCAACCAAACGGTATTTTTGTGTTGTTGTGATCATTTAATTGTTGACATTCATCACTGCACCTGAGCGCCGCTAATTTGATTGTGTAAAGTCGTTTATTAGCTTTGTGGGATTTGAATTTGTTACATGCATTATTAACTTATTGTATGTATGTTATGTTCAATTGTACATTGTATGCCTACGGTATTATATGTAGGCTAAAGTGACGAATAATCTTTGTGACGCAATCGCTCATGAAAATTTTTACGCTCTTACCACTGATGTCTTTAAACGAAAGTGGTGCACTTTTTCTTGTCTATATGCAGCATATAATACCTGTACTTCATAAAATGCGAATTTATAAACTAATTATAGAACGTCGCTAAAGTTTAACACTGACAAGCAACATAAATCAAGAATCGGTCGTCGAATCTCCTACTTTAGAACCAGGGCTAAGATCATTTGATTATTCAAATCGTCGCCCAAGTACAAAAAGAATACGTCGCGAGCTGCAACAATAATAAACTTACGTGGCCTCAATAATATAGACTACTGCTGCAACCATTTAATTTTGATACTGTACATTCAGTATGCTTAAAAACTTGCAAAATAATACAATTTAATACAATTGAAACTTATCTGTTAGGCACAATCTTAATAATACATCACTGCAAAATAACGTTCAACTGAGGAGCGCACTAGGGGGTGCGCTTCGCGAGTTTATGTCCACTCCTGTCGATCTTAGACCCCAATCACCACGGTCTATGCAGAAGAAAAATAGAGCGCTGTTGTGTGCCTTGGACTCGCTGCTTAAGAATTTCTTCAAGAGCAGCGAGAATCTCGTTGATACACACTCGATCATGTAATGCGCGGCTGTTGCGGCATGTCGTTTAGCTTCCAAGTTGTGACGGAGAGCTATGCGACTAAAATCAGCTGTAGGTACCAGCCAGGCAGTACAGCGATCGTTGTATTGACGGTACCCATCGGTAAACGACAAACGTTTCTTGTCTCTGGAGCCCTAAGCAGATGGGGCGGTTGATGTGTGTCGGGCATGCCAACGTCCGGGTGAGTTCATCAGACATATTATTTCTGGTTGCTCTCGTCTGTCTAACGGCGAGTATTTGCACAGGTACAACCAAGTGGCCAGGATTATTTATCAGCAACTGCTTTGAAAAAATAACTTGTGGAATCTGAGGTACCGTATTACAACTATGTGCCCGACCCAGTTCTCGAGAAAGACCATGACACAGTACTGGGGCCGGCCTATCGTTACTGACAGGACTGTTGTCGCCAATAAGCCTGATATAGCAGTGACAGACCATAAGCGTAATGATGTTGCCATGCCGCATGGCGAGAATATTGTGAAATCTAAAAAAGAGAAGCAAATAATATATCTCGACTTGGCAAACGGGCCTGCCGACATGTGAACTTGGCTATCATTGTACCGACTGTCGTTACGGCCAATGGCCAAGAGCCTCGACGGACATCTTTCGAGGCGATCGCTTGGAGGTTGGATCAAGGGCCTGATTCAGAAGGCAGTACTCCTCGATACGGTTCTCCTTGTGAGAAGGTTCCTGTCCCTAGGGCCCCTAGCCACCGGTAGTTTGAACCGCGCTCCCGACACGGGCAGATCAGATTTTTTTCGTATGTAAAAGATTTGATGAATAAAGGAAATCATAGTAATTGAATTTAATTATACCACTGATATGAGGCCACATTTGACCAGGTTTTCTTTATCATATCTGCAGCCTTCTCTCCAATCATCATAGCGGGCGCGTTCGTATGCGCACACGTCGATCGCGGGATCACGCTGCTGTCCACCACCCGCAGCCCATCCACTCCGTACACCCGCAGCTCAGGATCTACCACAGCGTAAGGATCAGTGTGGGGACCCATTTTACATGTTGCAATTTGATGATGTAGCGTTACCATCATGGTCCGAATCGCACACTCCCAATATGGGTCGGAACCAGGAACTAAATTCCTACATGCTGGATACTCCGGTAAGTACAGCCTAGGATTATATTTATCGAACGCTTCAGAATACCCCAGTCTAATTACGTGTTTGACAGCTTCTAACATCGATGCCATGTCTTGTGGCTCACTCAAGTAGTTACCGTACATTTTTGGGTGTGAAAAAGGATCCGTGTCTTTAAGCTCAAGGTAACCCTTGGATTTCGGGTGCGTCAACATTATGACAGCTGACCACGTATCTGTCCCGTACAAAGGTGAGAAGGCGTTGTCAAATATTTTTTTATTAAGTCTCCAACTTTCCCTGGATGCACCTCCTGAATCATAAACGATAGAACCGCCCATACTTATTAACTCAATGTCTGGCACATTCTCTGGATCCTGTGATACCGATGTCTTGATGTAGCCTATTCCTTCAAAACCTCCGTTCGTTGTAAGCGGTCCCTCTCCAAACTGTAACCACTGTATAAGATTACTTAATGTTGTGACTTGAGGCTCTAACAAACTGACGTTAGTTGTTTTTAGACTGAAAATAACTCCAGGGAACGAGATGTGGTCGTAAAGAACCCTCCCAACTTGTAAATTTGCAAGAACGGGAATTCCCAGCGATTTTAAATGGTCCTTCGGACCTATTCCTGAGAGCATGAGCAATTGGGGTGAAGCTATTGGGCCTGCGGATAAAATGATTTCCCTGCGGCAACGCACTGTGCGCTTGACTCCGTTCTTAACGTAGTGTACGGCGTACGCTCTCTTAGTCTGGGGATCGATGAGCACTTTGGTAACTCTGGCGTCCGTGAGGATGTGCAGGTTACGGCGTTTCTTGTGAGGGTGGAGGAATGCTTTAGCAGCGCTCATTCGATGACCTTTAGTGGAAGTCACTTGCGAATAACCGAAGCCAAGTTGGTCTGGTGCATTGTAATCAACGGTGGGGTGACCATTTTCTCTACCAGCTTTAAGGAACGCCTCAACTAGTTCAGTCCTGAAAACGAAACAGCCCGTCAGATTCTCCCAAGTCTTAGTTTTAATTAAGTTTGAAACTTTGTATAGTTGAAATTAATAACAGTTGGTAACTTACTGGAACGGAACATTCTCGACTGTTAGCGGGCCATGACGGCCCCGGTATGGTTCGTTCTTGTACTTTTTCAGTCCCGACTTTTCAGATTTTATATAATAATGCAAAACTTCGTCGTAGTTCCTGTAAGCATTCCAAAAATTGTATTAAGAATCTAAAATAGATCCATCAGACAGAATTTGTGTTAGTAAAGTTCATTAATAAACATTTTTCGCTATCGAAATTTAAAAGAAACGTCTAACAAACTTATTATGGTATTTCTTATTAGTTCTCCTGGGTCCTAACTGTAGACACGGCGACACATCAAGCTATACATATGAAACATGGCCTCGCTTTGTATAGATTTCCAATACAATGACAGATCCGCATAATCTGGTTGAGTATAGCTTGGTTGGTCGCCGTGCGTACTTGCCGAATAGAAGGTTGGCCAAACAGGAATGAATACACGTATACTCAATAGTTGGCGACGCGAGACGTAATGAGGTATGAAGATAGTTACGAAACGGCACTTTTGTGATAGTATTTTGTTTAATTGGCAAATCGGGACATTGACGAAACGGGATGTAGCCGTACCATCCATAGTTTCCATCAGCGGCGATCCTGTCCCAGTCCTCCGGGCGGCCCCTGGTGTACAGCATTAAGTTGATGACGCTGGTGCCGCCCAGCGCCTTGCCTCGAGGCCAGTAGCAACGCTGGTCAATGCTTCCTGCAATGCAAAAGTAGAGACACTTTGACGCACGGTTGGCGCAGTGGCTGAGCGATTGACTACTGCGCTACGCGTCGTTTGTTCGATTCCTGCATGGAATAAATATTTGAATGGTCTACGGGTCCGTTCTTATTCTTATTCTTATTCTTTATTGCACACAAAAACAACAAAAATATATATACAAATTGCAATAACATAGCTTATGTACAATGGCGAGCTTAACCCAGAATTGGGTTTTCTTACAGCAAACCAAATTTCGATAGCGAAATTTGCATAAGAGGATATACCTATGTGCATTAACATAACAAACATCTCGTTACTTAAATTAATGAACCTCTGGCTGTTTGTATATGTGAGTCTAAATGTTTGTAAACGCACCTAAGAAGGGGTCGGCGCAACACGTTTTTTTCTTCCATTCTCCTCTGTCAACCGTTACCGTTACTCAACCCTATGACCTTTAATTCCTACGTCCCAGATTTAAGCAATGTTGAAGGTTTTTGTATAAATAAAGATTTTGAATTTTTTACCTAAACAAATTCCAGGCTGATACTCCATCGTATACGGCCACGCATAGTCAGTCAGCCGCATTGTGTTCGCCAAAGCCGGCACATCTGTGGGCAGACTCTCTGGCTTCCCGGCCTCGATGAGCAGCACCGTGACTTTAGGTTTGTCTTCAGTTAGTCGAGAAGCTAGTACGGAACCCGCTGACCCACCCCCCACGATAACGTAGTCGTATTCGTCAAGCGGATATTTGTATCCTGGGAAAGAAGTCGTAAATATGATTAGGCATTTAGGCCCTATTATACAACATTAGTTTTAGTAAATGCGAAACCCGAAACACGCGTCTATTATTTTTATGTTAAGAATCTGTGTACAAAATTTCAAAATTATATCATGAAAAATCACAAAGTTATAACTTGTTCTGTAATCTAGTTGTCCCTACAAAAACATGGTCACCGCGCGGCGGGCGCCCCCGCGCCTCTCGCGCCTCCAGCGTCGACTTGCACTTATTGATAATAATTTGGCAGTAGTTACCTAACCGTAATTAACTGGTGATAACATTTTCCATCACACTTGCAGACTTTGGACTGCCGTAATGGTCAAGTGCAGGTAGATATTATTATGTTCTATATTCGCAAATGCAGCCGTAAGTGATAAAATGTAGTCAATGCGATTAGTTGCACCTTATACAAACCATTTAAAGTTCAAAGTGAATGAAAAGTGCTAAACATCAGATAATCACATTATTAACTGTCGAAATTCAGGATGACAGTCTACTGAACCACAGCAGGCTGTAGGTACAAATAGTAACTTTCTACAATTAACCATCTTGGCGTGTTTAAAAATGTTAATCATCACACACACACATGGTTACACTATACTTTTTACATACGATAGGTACATGATCAACCGAAACACCACCATAAGGCTCACGGCAACGGCGCCGGCGCGGTCGCGATCTGGGAACGTGACACGTGCGTATTAACCTGTAGCATCTGGGCGAGTGAAGGGGTTGTGCGGGCGCACAGGCGGTGCGCCCGCGCCATATAATTATGATTGCGGATCGGTATAACTTATATACTTATACTTAGTGTCGCTCGGTGTCCAACTTGTAATCTTTTTTAAATATTTTTGGGACAAAATATAACATAGTTTAATAATTATTTGAATCGATTCAGTTTCTTATTCTGAACAAACTATATTCAGGTTTCGCATATACTAAAAGTAAATTATATATTTAAGTGGCATTTGTTTTAAATGTTACAGCACCATGCTGATCCCTTTTGGCCTCCTACAGGACCAATTTTAATGTATGTCTTATTTTTATTTTTTTCTTATGTTTATTTTTTATAATAATTGTTAATTTGAATCATTTTGTTTTAAATGTGCGAGACAAATAAATACTTTTTCTTTCTTTCTTTATTAGTAACGGTTATACAAAAAAAAAAAGTAATATCCTGTTGAATGATGTTTACGTTTACCCAGCGCCCGAGTCCAGTAGATCATCGCTCACAACAGGTGTTTTAACTACGTCATGCGTCATAATACTGAATAATATTTTTATTTTTAAATAATTAAAATCTCATAAATACCTATTTTTTTTAAATGAATGTTTATGGTCATTGGATACATGAAGTGGGCTGCCGTTGTAAGACGGCTAAAAGTCACGGTGTATTGAAATTATTTCGTGAGTAATAAAGGATTATAAAAATGTACAAATGTTTTTTTCACAAACTTGAACAGAAAATATCTATCTACACCAATCAGAGAAATACGATCGCAATAGATAGTCAATATTAACTGAAGCATAAACGTTAATATAAGACTTTTTTAACCATGACGATGTTACTTACCTTTGGGTAGAGGATACGGATCTCGCAATAAATCCAAAAGATCTTTCGAGTCAGTTGAATTATTGTTAGATATGATGTCAATTATCGTATTGAGTACTATCGCATCACTTTTCGAAAGATAAGACCGTAGCAGTCTTTCGTTGTGATTTCCTCGTAACAGCTCTTCTATAACTGCCTTAAGACCTGAGTCCTTGTTGCTTCTCATTCCATTTTGCCTCAGTGGAGACGGCCATCGTATCCGCTCTCTTCTGTAGTCTGTTTCGTCTTCAACAGATGCGAATTCTTCATCTTCGAAATATTTACGGGCATGACACAACGATAGTGTTGATATAAGAAGTATAATAAGTATCCACTTAAGTCTCATTGTGCCTGAAAAATATAAAACGGTTAAGGATTTAGAAACGAAAGTGCAATAAAATGGATCAAGAACGAAACTTATACTGTTTTTCAATCTGTCATATCTATATGTGATCATTCTTATCGGATTTTTCGTCATGAGTGATATTTTCATGGTGATTGAGGGAGCTCTAAATGAATATGGGGTCAAAATCAAAGATGGCAGCTACGAAAAGTAGCAAGTTTTTCGTCATGGGACTCATTTTCGTGCTTATCGAAGGAGCTCTAATCGAATTTGGGGTCAAAATCAAAATCATGGGACTCATTTTAATTTTATCGAATCATCAGTCAAGTACGACGAAAATAGACCAGATCAGATCAAAGTAAAATATTTACATGGACCCTACCTTTAAGCGCCGCTGCCCTAGCTTAAATTCAACTGTAGCTACGGCCCTGTATAGCAATACTCTTCAATACTGTTTATTGTGATATTAAAGTACCAAGCCTTTAAGGTAGTTCATGTACGTACGCTGAGCCAAAATACACATATTATGTAGTTTGTTTTTAAATTATCAATTTTTATACTTGCCATTTAAGTCCGAATTACTGGTCGGTATTTCTCTATTTCTCTATATTTTCAAGAGAAAAAGTAACAGAGTTGAATATGTAGGCTTCTCGAAGGTCCACCAGTGGACCTTTGGCTGATATATTATGACACCATAGAATATACTATCGCAACGAACCTTAAAGCTTCCTGAGATTTACTGATAAACTCATTGTTAATGTTAATGTTTAAATATCTGTTATTTATGCTAACCTGCTGATAATGAGATTCAAGGGATTATTAAACTGTTGAACACAACTAGGGTTTCTCATCGAGATTTCTTGAAGCGGGAATTCTCGAGTTTGGAGAAAAAAGTCTTGATTGGCAAATGCTACTTTTGCATAATAGATTTTTATCCTTATATCGGGATAGTAGTACTGGTAGTTCTTAAATAAATAAATATAATAAAAAAATGTTATCTAGGATATCGTACAGTCATGTAACAGTAACATGTAACAGTCATGTACCATTGTTATAATGCCTTTCACCAATAATGGTCCAATTACTCGATCGATAGCAAAAATATTACTAAAAAGCATTCGTAGAGGTTGATTGTTAAAATTCTCTATTTATTATTCTGAGAATAAATGTTCTACCTATTTAAAAATAAAATAAAATTTATAGTTAATAACTAATAAAATGTAAGTTCAAAAATTTACTTAAAAAAAAGAACTTCCCATATTAAACTTCAATATCTA
The DNA here is from genome assembly GCA_905220335.1 of Noctua pronuba. NCBI lineage: Eukaryota > Metazoa > Arthropoda > Insecta > Lepidoptera > Noctuidae > Noctua > Noctua pronuba. Next base: position 9,209,967 of record LR999903.1, on the reverse strand, counting down.
CTCGAGCTAAATGTATGGGATAGCTCATAATTTTTTGCGACTTTGATGTTGGTCCCGTAGAAAAAGTTGTTCAGTTTGATGGTCTGTATGACACCACTAAATATAACCACACCTTTCTGGTACACGCTGTACATACAGGGTGTAAACAGACCCTTCACGAAGCCGTCAACTAAGTATTCTGTACATCAAACTAAGTAACTCTACGCAAAAATTATTGCTGGGAAACGACTTTTTTTTTTGGTGTGAAAAATCACGTTTCACGGTAAAACTCAATGTTACGCACTCAAAACTTACTCCTGATGGATGCTTTGAATAGTTAATGGGTCATGGAGTTAATTAAAGTAAAGTTAAAATCTTAAAAAGAGGTTTAAAAAAAAAACTTGTGAAAAAATTGGAACTTTGACCTTCAATATTTCCAGAACCTGTGGTTTCCCAGGTATTGTCTAAAAGAAAAAAATGATCCCAATGATGGGCAGAATATGTGGTTTTCGTTTTCGTTAAGGGTCTTTTTACGCCCTTTATAATGTCAAAATTGTGACTTAAAAAAAACTCGAGAAATCTCGAGAAATTCTTTTTGAGAATTCCCGAGACTCGAGAAATAAATAAGTTAAAAAACTGGAAACCTTAAACACAACAGATTATCGGACGATTACAAATGATGTTTACTTCAGTTTAGATGATTAAGCAATTGGTTGATTACTTTAATTAAGTGATAAGTTTCCCATATTCTTAACCTACTTCTTAAGGCTTCAGTCTGGGTGTGCCAAACTAGAAAATATACTGAAAAAACAATCACAAATTATGTGTAGCTCATGTGGAGTAATTATGTGTAGCTCCCTTTTGACATACTGCCCTACTTAAATAATCTGATACTCGTATGATGCTAAATATGTAAAATAGTATAACATATTCGCATTCGCATTATCATTCGCGAATATATTTTTTCAGTCAGGCGCCATTTATCTATATGTTCATTTTGTCACTCGTGTCGAACGCACCCATACTTGTCGTATTGCATGGAGAATTGTTGAGCTGATCCGAAGAAACCGATGGTTGTTTGTTTCATCCCGTTGCGCGCTGAGTCCTATCGCTAGACTAGTAACGAGTCGGTACTACCGTAAGATCGTAAATGAAAACAAGTGAATGTAACAAAGGTTAAGCAAAACTCCCCAAGGTATAGATAGAATAAGATGGATGAGTTGGCTAACACAAGTTAACCTTTTGAACGCCATAGTCACATATACGTGACAAGGAAGCGCGTGCCCTGTACGCCTAACGACACAAATATGAGGACACGCGCGTGCGTTTATGCTCTGTCGTTCTAAAGGTTAAGCAACACTCCCCAAGATAAAACCTAGTTATATAGCATATAACCAAATTTTTTTTCACTAAAAATAGCTGCAACTAATTAATAACTTTAGTCATAAAAACATTGTGAACCTGCGCGAATATTTCAACGGGCTGTCAATTTTCCTAGACTAGGCCCTTAACATAAACGGGTTAAACAATAATTAAAGTTCAATTATCTCTAACGCTGGAGTCAAAATGTATGATTTCCGACGGAAACTAAAACAATTATTTATTTAATTTGTAGATACGTTATGAACGTACTAATATTTGGAATTTCATAATCTAATACATGGGCAATTATTGATTATCAAAGGAAGAGTTTCGATTCCTAGATTATTTATCAAATTGTAAATTTCCCCGCAGATTGCAGACTTTCTATCGGCCGATAGTTTAGTTGCGTTGGGGTGCTAGCGCGCACAACAGGCCTATTAAACGGCAAGTTAATAATTATTTCCAAAAAAATCCACCGGTTTGACCATTCTAAGGAAATATGTGCGTTCTAAAGAAAAAAGTCGATGTTAGGGGCTGTCCGCAGAAGCGTAGAGTTGCGCTTATAAATTATGTAAGACTGAAATGTACACTTTCATAGAGGATTTAAGTTCCTTCTCACATAGTAAAGTTAGTGATTGGCAAATTGAAGATATGAAATTTTTTTCCATATCAAAACGCATTACATGCACATTTTGTAGATAGATTAAACCATTGCATTCTGTAGGCAGTGACAGGGGTGTTCAGACCTAGGAAACTAACCTAACCGAATGCTAACCAATATACTGTGTTTATTAAATGCCCGGAACAGATATATATACGAGTACATATTACATAATATATATTATGTTACCGGAAATGTATGAAACTTAGGAATTGAACACAATTCCTAAGAAATATATACAATTCCAAGCCTACTTAGGAAATATGTAAAACAATGTTTCAAAGTTTCTTTAATTCACATATTTCCTGTGATATGTATGTATTTCCTAGGAATTGTATACAATTCCGAGATGACGTTAGGAAAAGTATAAAAATGAACGCTCTCTGTGAATAAAATAAATAAAACACGAATAAAATCAACGTCAAGGTAAATATTAACCTGTGGGGCCTGTGGACGCTGAGTAATGGGCTAGCTCACCGTCCGTCCGTCTTATGACGACAGGCCGTGTCGACGGCGCGTTCATGTTCCACTCGCGCCTCAAAGAGATGTCTGCAAAAAGGAAGGGGCCCCGCAAGGGCCGATGCCTGCCGGGGCTGCAGGACTGTTCGAAAGAGATATCGCGGCCCTGGAACACAAAGGGCAAAGAAGGTACATGGATGGGTTTTGGTCAGTAAAAGTCTGACACTCTCTCCCACTCCGCCCAGAGCGGGGGGCGGAGTTATTTGATGATTTCCCATCCGAAAAAAAAAGGAAAATATCAAATGTGATAATAAGGCGTAGTCTACGTAGCCCCGCTACACGGGGCTCCTATTTCTGTCTACAGACCTAACACGGAGTCGGGGTGCCCAAAGTCCCGAGCTCGCTTCGCTCGCTCTTGCATCCCAGGTTTTCCTTGCCACAATGCCTTGTTTATGATGGTGTGGTGAGTAGTGTATTAGGGTAAAATAAAAAAATAGGAGTACGATAGACGCAATCGATTGTGAGTAGTCGCACCTCGCACCACTATCCCCGCTGTACTTAAAACATCAAGAATGTAATACATTTCCGATCGATTTAGGATGGAGAATGGGCATCGATGTATAGGCATCTGCCCCAAGGTCCAATAGCCATAAGATTTACATTATTGAAAAGAGCTTTTTAAGGAGAACATTTGCTACTAACACGACTTTTGGCAATTCGCAGTACTTTCGGAGTTATTGAGCTAAATAGGTAACTAGTTGGACAACGAAGTTAAGATTTTCTTGGCAACCAATTAAGGTTTTCTGGGTAACCAGTAGTAATAACATATAAGCCATTGCATAGAGCTTTTCAAGGAGAACGTTTGCCAGAAACACGACTTTCGCCAATTCGTTCTCCGTTCGGAGTTATTGACCTAAATACGTGAATACTTGAGCACCGAAGTTAAGATTTTCTGGGTGGCCAATAGCAATAACATATATACCATAGCATAGAGCTATTCAATGACAACTTTTGCAACTAAAATAACTTTTGCTAATTCGCAGTCCATTCAGAGTTATTGAACTAAATTGCTGACTATTTGGACACCGAAGTTAAGATTTTCTAGACAAAAAATAGCCATAAGATATACATCATTAGATAGAGCTTTTTAAGGAGAACCTTTGCCAATTACACCACTTTTGCCAATTCTTATACGGTTCGGAGTTATTGACCTAAATAGGTGCCTATTTGAGCACCGAAGTTAAGATTTTCTGGGTATCTAATAGCAATAAGATATACACCATTGTATAGAGCTTTTCAAGGAAAACCTTTGCCATTTTTTGACTTTCGCTAATTCGTATTCCGTTTGGAGTTATTGGCATAAATAGCTGACTAGTTGGACACCGAAGTTAAAATTTTCTTGGCAACCAATTAAGGTTTTCTGGGTAACCAATAGTAATAACATATAATCCATTGCATAGAGCTTTTCAAAGAGAACTTTTGCTACTAGCATCACTTTAACTAATTCGTATTCCGTTCGGAGTTATTGTCCTAAATAGGTGACCATTTGAGCAGCGAAGTTAAGGATTTCTGGGAAGCCTATTGCAATAAAATATACACCAGTTTAGAGAGCTTTTCTATGAGAACTTTTGCTACTGACATAATTTTTGCTAATTCTCAGTCTGTTCGGAGTTATTGACCTAAATAGGTCACTAGTTAGACACCGAATTTAAGATTTTGTTTACAACCAATTAATAGTTTACGGGCAATTAATAGTCATAAGGTATACACTATTGGATAGAGCTTTTCAAAGAGAACTTTTGCTCCTAGCACCACTTTTGTTAATTCGTAGTCTGTTCGGAATTATTGACCTAAATGTGTGTCTGATTGAGAACCGAAGTTATCACTTTCTGGGTAACCAATAGTTATAAGACATACACCATTCGAAAGAGCTTTCAATTATAATATTTGCTACTATACAGCTTTTGCTAATTCGTAGTCTCTCCGGTTTTATTGATCTAACTAGGTAGTTGATTAGGCACCGAACTGTAGCTCCTCTCTGACTCTGAACCGAGAAAAGTTGTCAAAGCAAGAAATATTCTTCTTGTTGAGATCAATCCATTAATACATATCTTAACGCTATTGAGGGTTGGGGTAGTATTAACGATCTATCCAAGATACTGTTACTGTAAGGATTTGCTCCTAAAATGGCATTTTAAGATGTGAATGTTTTGAAAATGACGTTTATAGGCTTATAATATGATGTTTGAAACGTACAGTATTAATGAAAGTTAAAAAATTGACGAAATAACAGTATTTAATGTAACTTAATTTCTCAACATTAGACCTCTGTAGCTCCTCTCTGACTCTGAATCGAGAGAAGTCGCCATAATAAGAAATGTTCTTCTTAAAGAGATCTATCCATTGGTATATATCTTAACTCTATTGGACGCCAGGGCAATTCCGCCCTTTCTCCTTTATAGATTTCCTAGGAAAAGTGTGTATTAAAAAATATATCATAGATTTCCTATCTATTTTAGGAATTGTATACAATGACAGATTACATACTTTTCCACTAACATATACACTACAATAAAGATAAAAGTACATTAGCCGTGGTGATAAAAACAAGTTCCTTAAACCTTTGTAACTTTTGTTCAAGACTACAAAGCAATATGCGCCTTTTTTATTTTTGCTATAATAATAATAATAATACCAGCCTATTACTGTCCCACTGCTGGGCAAAGGCCTATTCTCATACAGAGAAGGCACGAGCATTGATCACCACGCTTGCTCAAGACGGGTTGGCGATTTCAGACTTATATTAATTATAAGTCCAGGTTTCCTCACGATGTTTTCCATCACCGATGTCTGTGATGTCCAAGATAAACTTAGAAAGTACATATGAATTGAAAAAGTTTGCGTGTTTTGCTATATAATCTGTATTATTAAATGACATAGATTTTATATATATGTCCATTCTGGGGAACAGGCTCATACAATTTTTGGCCATCTTCTTTACAAACTTTAAACGAACCTAATTTACCCGAGAATTCGTTTCGCTCGCTATTGCATTCTCTTGATTCAAACTACTACATTTCTCCATAATATTAGTCTACAAAGTATCTATAAAAATAAAAACGATGCTCGCTGATTTTGTTATTTAACCAAACCGTATTTTTGTGTAGCTGTGATCATTTAATTGTTGACATTCATCACTGCACCTAAGCGCCGCTAATTTGATTGTGTAAAGTCGTTTGTTAGCTTTGTGGGGTTTGAATTCATTTTATGTGTTACGTTTTTATATGATACACGATACGTATGTATCTGTAAATTGTGTGCCTTCGGTAGGTATTATATTTTACTCTCTGACCACTGTCGTCTTTAAACGAATGTGACAGACTTTTCTGGTCCATATACGGCACATTTTTTTTTTCAATTAATATCCATTAAATGCTAATTTCTCAAATAATTATAGAACATCGCTAAAGTTTTTGTCGTGGTTTGTAACTGGCCACCTAAATCAGGAATCCGTCGTCGTCTCTCCTGTTTTAGAACCAGGCCTAAAATAAATTTATTATTTAAATCGTCGTCCCAATACGAATAAGTTGCGAGCTGCAACGATACTTAACTTACTAGACTACTGCAACCATTTGATACTCTACATTTGGGATCGTTAATTAATAAAAGAGAACACAATTTAGAATGAACACTATCTATTAGGTACAATCTTAATCAATCAGTACAATAATATTAATAATATAAAGTAAAAAATATACATACACACACTAAACATGTACATTTTTTTTTTCATTTTCCTCAAGTACAGTTACACACTAAAAGTATGTACCCGACCCAGTTCTCGAGAAAGACCATGTCACGCTGTACTGGGATCGGTCTATCATTACTGACAGGACTATTGTCACCAATAAGCCTGACATAGTGGTGATAGACCGATCAGCGCGCCGCGTAATGATAGTCGATGTTACCATCCCGCATGACAAGAACCTCTTGAAAGCTGAGAAAGAGTAACAAATAAAATATCTCGGCTTAGCGCACGAGGTTGTCGACATGTGGTATGTGAACTCGGCTGTCATTGTGCCGATTGTCGGGACGGCCAATGGCCTTATGGCCAAGAGCCTCGACGACCATCTTTCGAGGCTTTCCTTAGGCGGTTGGATCAAGGGCCTGATTCAGAAGGTAGTACTCCTCGATACGGCTCGCATTGTGAGGAGGTTCCTGTCACTGGAGCCTTAACCACCGGTAGCTTGGACCCTGCTCCCGACACCGGCGGACCACTATTTTTTATATTTTTAAATGTTTTAATATGGTTTTTTTAAAGAAATATTTAAAAATGTTACAAATATATTTGTTAATGAATAAACGAATTAATAATAACTTGCGATACTAATCGCGAAGGTTTGTAAAGATGATGTAAGTCTTTCACACAAGAACTACTGAATCGCACACGGATAGTTTATAACCTGAATTAACAAATAGAATATTTTAATCCCGGTATTGTGAGCCCGTGGGACAATTACCGAAATGCACGCGGGCGAAGGCACAGGCATAAGTTTGTTAATAATAATTTAACTTAACTAAATCACTGATATGAGACCACATTTGACCAGGTTTTCTTTACCATATGGGCAGCCTTCTCTCCAATCATAATAGCGGGTGCGTTCGTGTGCGCGGTCGTCGGTCGCGGGATCACGCTGCTGTCCACCACCCGCAGCCCATCCACTCCGTACACCCGCAGCTCAGGATCTACCACAGCGTAAGGATCAGTGTGAGGACCCATTCTACATGTTGAAATTTGATGATGTAGCGTTATCATCATGGTCCTAATCGCACACTCCCAATATGGGTCGGAACCAGGAACTAAATTCCTACATGCTGGATACTCCGGTAAGTACAGCCTAGGATTATATTTATCGAACGCTTCAGAATACCCCAGTCTAATTACGTGTTTGACAGCTTCTAACATCGCTGCCATGTCTTGTGGCTCACTCAAGTAGTTACCGTACATTTTTGGATGTGAAAACGGATCCGTGTCTTTAAGCTCAAGGTAACCCTTGGATTTCGGCTGCGTCAACATTATGATAGCTGACCACGTATCTGTCCCGTCCCGTACAAAGGTGAGTAAGCGTTGTCAAATATTTTTTTATTAAGTCTCCAACTCTCCCTGATTACATCTCCCGAATCATAAACGATAGAACCGCCCATACTTATTAACTCAATGTCTGGCACATTCTCTGGATCCTGTGATACCGATGTCTTGATGTAGCCTATGCCTTCCAAAGCTCCGTTCGTTGTAAGCGGTCCCTCTCCAAACTGTAACCACTGTATAAGATTACTTAATGTTGCGACTTTAGGCTCTAACAAGCTGGCGTTAGTTGTATTTAGACTGAAAATAACTCCAGGGAACGCGATGTGGTCGTAAAGAACCCTCCCAACTTGTAAATTTGCAAGAACGGGAATTCCCAGCGATTTTAAATGGTCCTTCGGACCTATTCCTGAGAGCATGAGCAATTGGGGTGAAGCTATTGGGCCTGCGGATAAAATGATTTCCCTGCGGCAACGCACTGTGCGCTTGACTCCGTTCTTAACGTAGTGTACGGCGTACGCTCTCTTAGTCTGGGGGTCGATGAGCACTTTGGTAGCTCTGGCGTCTGTGAGGATGTGCAGGTTACGGCGTTTCTTGTGAGGGTGGAGGAATGCTTTAGCAGCGCTCATTCGATGACCTTTAGTGAAAGTCACTTGCGAATAACCGAAGCCAAGTTGGTCTGGTGCATTATAGTCAACGGTGGGGTGACCATTTTCTCTACCAGCTTTAAGGAACGCCTCAAGTAGTTCAGTCCTGAAAACGAAATATCCCGTCAGATACTCCCAAGCCTTACAATTAAGTTAGAAACTTTGTATAGTTGAAATGAATAACAGTTGGTAACTTACTGGAACGGAACATTCTCGACTGTTAGCGGGCCATGACGGCCCCGGTATGGTTCGTTCTTGTACTTTTTCAGTCCTGACTTTTCAGATTTTATGTAATAATGCAAAACCTCGTCGTAGTTCCTGTAGGCATTCGAAAAATTGTATTAAGAATCTAAAATACATCTATGAAACAGAATTTATGTTTGTAAAAATAATTTGCTATCAAATTGAAAAGTAATGTCTTTCTTATTAGTTCTCCTAATTCCTAACTGGACACACAGCGATACATCAAGCTATTCATGTATAACATGGCCTCGCTTTGTACAGATTTCCAATACAATGAGAGATCCGCATAATTTGGTTGAGTATAGCTTGGTTGGCCGCCGTGCGTACTTGCCGAATAGAAGTTTGGCCAAACGGGAATGAATACAGGCATACTCAATAGTTGGCGACGCGAGACGTAATGAGGTATGAAGATAGTTAAGAAACGGCACTTTTGTGATAGTATTTTGTTTAGTTGGCAGTCGGGGCAGTGAGGAAACGGGATGTAGCCGTACCATCCATAGTTTCCATCATCGGCGATTCTGTCCCAGTCCTCCGGGCGGCCCCTGGTGTACAGCATTAAGTTGATGACGCTGGTGCCACCCAGCGCCTTGCCTCGGGGCCAGTAGCAGCGGTTGTTATTACTTCCTGCAATGCAAAAGTAGAGACACTTTGACGCACAGTTGGCGCAGTGGCTGAGCGATTGGCTACTGCGCTGCGCGTCGTTTATTCGATTCCCGCATGGAATAAATATTTGAATGGTCTACGGGCCCGTTCTTAGTCAGTTCCGGGTCTGGCTGTTTGTATATGTGAGTTTAAATGTTTGTAAACGTACCCAAGATACAGGAAAAAATCCTAGTGAGAAGTAATGTACAGAAAATAATATCTACATTGCGATTGGCAAAGTAGACTACAAGTCAGGCAGTCGCTTGCTGGCTTTTCATGGCTTTTTGGTTTGGGCTTCATTTACTGGCTGACTAATATGTTAACCAATAACCAAATATAATGTTGTTTTCCTTTGTTTTCTACTGTGTATCTGCCTAGCCTTTTCCCAACTATTTTCGGGTCCTGTCAAGCCGGTTGCTGCTGAATACTAGCATTTAACGTGGATCGATTGCTTAACCTCCACAACCCAGTTGCTATTGGACATAAATAAATACCTACATCAACTCGCCCGCTTATCGTGGGAGCTGTTCTAAAACAGTCACGAGAAAAGAAAAGTCTCTTTGGATTAGAACAGAGTTGATCAACCTATTTGTTTCCCGTTTGTGTAGGCTACACAACTGGACGATGATGTTGAGCTCCAAGTTTGGGAGTCAGGGTTTACTCTACCTGTCATCATCTTCCTGTCCTTGTCACATGTTACTTTGGGGTCGGCGCAACTCGTTTTTTTCTTCCATTCCCCTTCTGTCGCCCGTCACGCTATCATTTAGTTACTCAACCCTATGACCTTTAATTCATACGTATGTTGAAGGTTTTTGTATAAATGTTAACGGAAAAGTGTGTAATCCGTCATTGTATACAATTCCTAGGAAATGTGTACAATTCCTAAAATAGATAGGAAATCTATGACATATTTTGAAATATGCACTTTTCCTAGGAAATCTATACATTTCCTAAATAGCAATCGGAACATTCTTGATGTTCGAACTAAGATCCCGCCATCCCGTTCGTGTTAGGTTACTTTAAGCCCTGCAGACAGAAATAAGAGGCCCGCTACGCGGGGCTACGTCGACTACGCCATATTTTCGCGATATTTACCTTGACGTTGAATTTATTCGTTTTTTATTTATTTTATTCACAGAGAGCATTCGTTTTTATACATTTCCTAGTATCATCTCGGAATTGCATGCAATTCCTAGGAAATACATACATTTCACAGGAAATATGTTTATTAAAGAATCGTTGAAACATTATTTTACACATTTCTTAAGGAGGCTCGGAATTGTATATATTTCCTAGGAATTGTGTATACTTCCTAGGTTTCATACATTTCCGGTAACATAAATAAAGATTTTGAATTTTTTACCTAAACAGACTCCAGGCTGATACTCCATCGTATACGACCACACGTAGTCAGTCAGCTGCATTGTGAACGCCAAAGCCGGCACATCTGTGGGCAGACTCTCTGGCTTCCCGGCCTCGATGACCAGCACCGTGACTTTAGGCTTGTCTTCAGTTAGTCGAGAAGCTAGTACGGAACCCGCTGACCCACCCCCCACGATAACGTAGTCGTATTCGTCAAGCGGATATTTGCATCCTGGAAAAGAAGTCGTAAATATGATTAGGCCCTATTAGATTACCAGCGCTGTGACATTAGTTTTAAATGTTACAGCACCATGCTGAGATAGGGGCCTTTTGGCCTCGTACAAGACCAATTTTAATGTACTTATGTCTTATTTTTATTTTTTTCTTATGTTTACTTTATATATTAATTGTTAATTTGAATAATTTTGTTTTGTCTGTGCGAGACAAATAAATACTTTTTCTTTCTTTATTAGTAACGGTTCTATTGAAACTATTTCGTGAGTAGTAAAGGATTATAAAAAAATGACAAATGTTTTTTCACAAACGTGAATAAAATATCTATCCCAATCAGAGAAATACAGACAATATTGACTGAAGTATAAATATTAATATAAGACTTTTTAAACATGAGTTACTTACCTTTGGGTAGAGGATACGGATCTCGCAATAAATCCAAAAGATCTTTCGAGTCAGTTGAATTATTGTTAGATATGATGTCAATTATCGTATTTAGTACTATCGCATCACTTTTCGAAAGATAAGACCGTAGCAGCCTTTCGTTGTGATTTCCTCGTAACAGGTCTTCTATAACCGCCATAAGACCTGAGTCCTTGTTGCTTCTCATTCCATTTTGCCTCAGTGGAGACGGCCATCGTATCCGCTCTCTTCTGTAGTCTGTTTCGTCTTCAACAGATGCGAATTCTTCATCTTCGAAATATTTACGGGCATGACACAACGATAGTGTTGATATAAGAAGTATAGTAAGTAAACATTTAAGCCTCATTGTGCCTGAAAAATATTAAAATGTAAAGGATTTAAAAGTGTAATGATATGGGTCAAGTTCGAAACCTATCTTTGTCCTTATATCTGTCATATCTATTTGATAATTCTCATCGGATTTTTCGTGACGAGTGTTATTTTTATGGTTATTGGGAGCGCTCTAATCGAATTTAGGGTCAAAATCAAAATAAAAGATGGCGACTGCAAAAAGAGCGAGAGATTCGTCATGGGACTCATTATCGCGCTTATTGAAGGCACTCTAATCGAATTTAGGGTCAAAATCAAAATCATGGGACTCATTTTCGTTTTTATTGAATCATAAGTCAAGTACGACGAAAATCGACCAGATCAGATGAAAGTAAAATATTTACTGGCCTAACCTTACCTTTAAGCGCCTCTGCCCTAGCTTAAACTCAACAGTAGCTACCTCCATGTATGGTAATACTCTTCAATACTGTTTATTGTGTTATTTAAGTACCAAGCCTTTAAGGTAGTTCATGTACAATAAAAACTTTAACGAAGTTCGTGCATGCTAAATTGCAACCGCATGGTTGGTTGACACGATAGACTCCTAAAATGCCAAGTATCGGTCACGCATGTGGAATTATGGAGACAACTCCAACTGTATCAATGACGATAGTGATAGATACGGGATACTATTCACGGATGATAGTAATAAACATGATCCACGATAGAGGAAACGAGAATGTTTGATGACACCGCGAATAGTTTGTTTCAACGTTTGGTTTGAAATTAAATGAACCATCTGTTATTGTGTTAGAAAACGCTGAGCCAAAATACACATATGTAGTTAGTTTTTAACCGACTTCCAAAAGGAGGAGGTTGTCAATACGTCTGTTTTTTTTTTAAATTATCAATTTTTAAACTTGCCATTTAAGTCCGAATTACAGTCCGCGAGATCTAAGCTGAGCTTTGCATTTGTGTGAGTGATTACCAAAAGTAGAGTCAGAAAAAAAACTTTAAAAAATATATTTTTTATGTTTTAGGTAGTAGGTATATAACATAAGTGGGAGAGGTATACAAGTTTAAAAATAAAATAAAACTAAATAAGCAAAATTTTTTAAAATGAAGGCTAGCTATGATAATTATGTATGACTGATGAGTACCTACATATGTAAGTGTGACTGAGAAGTCAGAGATCATTAAATAAAATTCAAATATAAAAAAAAAACTATAACAATTATTCTTCTCCACCGGACATTGCATCTTCATCAATTTCATTATCATTCTCGTCATCATTTTCACTCTCGTCTGATGTGTCGTTTGTGTTAATAATAAATCGTTCCGTTATATCATCAAGAGCTGCGTCGTGACCACGAAACTTTGTTTCTTCTTTTATTGCGTGATCACACACATTTTTCCATACTTCGACACTGATAGTGTCAACTTTTTCTTTCGCTAACCTCATTATTGTATCCATATTCATTGATACGTTTTTTTTCGCCACGTATCCTTTTATCATTGCCCATATATTTTCAATTGGGTTGAAATCCGGGTGGTAGGGTGGTAGACGAAGGACGCTGTGACCATGTTCTCTAAGTAAAGTGTCAATTTTATATTCAATAAATCTTTGTTTGTTTTGCAGTATCAATTGATAGAGTTGTGGTTTAAGCATCGATGTAGAGTGATCTATATTGCGAAACTTGAGCCAGTCAATCATATCTTGTTTACGACTATTTGAGTTGGGAGCGGGATTTTCTAACGAATTGTGGTAAGATGCATTGTCTACCAACACAACGCTATTGGGCTTTAAATTTGGAATTAATTGCGTTTGTAACCATTTCGTGTAGTTTTCAGCATTCATATTGTTATGGTAATCACCACTTTTTTGATTTGCTTTGAACATCAGCAGTGCATTTGGTATGAAACCGTCCTCTCCGCCGGCATGAACTATTATTAAACGATTTCCTTTAGAAATTGGTTTCTTCAAACCAGAAGTGCTGCCATCTGAATAAGATTTCGAAGAAATGTGAGTCGTGTCTATATATGTTTCGTCGGTATAAACGACTGGCCTGCCCTGAATGCGATATTCAGAAATTTTGATCAAAAAATTGATACGTAGATAACGTATCTCATGTTTTTCCATTAGAATTTTTCTATTATCTTCTGTCCTTTTCCATTTAAATCCTAAAAGAGACACTTCTTTACGCAATGACCAAATTGAACCTGGATAGTTTATTTCTGTCTTCAACTTTTCATGTATTCGTTTCATAGTTGGCACCTCTTTATCAGTAATGTGAAAATTATGAATAGTTCTTCGGATTACCGCTTTATCAAAATCGTCAATGATAATTATATTTTTCCTGCATCTGGTCTTTTTCGGAGATTTAAATTTGCTTTCGTCCTCCAAAAGACGTTTGCCTTCCAATAAAACTCTTTTGACAGTAGACAGCGCGATTCCCGTCGATGTCGCTACCAATTGGGCTGATGTAGTGACACTAGACATGTCTTTGTCGTTTATGTCTTTAAAATAAGTATTTAAATTACACAATATTTCTTTTACTTGGCTATTTAACGGTTTTCTTATTATTCGTTTATTTGTGTTGGCAGACATTTCTTTTCCTAGTACCTATATAATCGAACACAAAAACAAAATAATATTAAGAATTAAAAACGTCACGCTGCTGACAGTACAAGGGGTGAAGTGTGGAAAGTGCGCGGCGGAGATCTGTCGCGCGGGGGATGCACCGCGCCTCAGGCCGGTTGTTTAAACCGGTTTAAACCAAGCAAAAGATGCGCCGCGCTTTAGGCCGACGTCACACCTACACTATCTATGTGCACTCACACAAATGCAAAGCTCAGCTTAGACCTCGCGGACTGTACTAGTCGGTATTTCTCTATGTTTTCAAGAAAAAAAGGAACAGAGTTGAATGGCTTCTCGAAGGTCCACCAGTGTACCTTTGGCTGATATATTATGACACAAACACAATAGAATATATTATCACAACAAACCTTAAAGCTTCCTGAGATTTACAGATAAACTCATTGTTAATGTTTAAATATCTGTTATTTCATGCTAACCTGCTGATAATGATATTCAAGGGATTATTAAACTGTTGTGTGAACAAATCTAGGGTTTCTCATCGAGATTTCTTGAAGCGGGAATTCTCGAGAAATTTTGAGAAAAAGTACCTAGTCGAGAACTCGAAAAGTCGAGAAATTGCGTCTCGATTGGCAAATGCTACTTTTGCACACTAGATTTTTATCCTTCAATCGGGTAGTAGTAATGGTAGTCCTTAAATAAATAAATATAATAAAAAAATGTTATGTAGGATATCGAACAGTCATGTACCTTTACTATAATGCCTTTCACGAATTGTGATCCATTTACTCGATCGATGGCAAAAAATACCACTAAAAAGCATTCGTAGAAGTTGATTGTAAAAGTTTCTCTGTTTATTATTCTGAGATTAAAAGTCTATTTATAAATAAATATATCTTTAGTTCATAATTAATGAAATGAAAGTTCAAAAATTTACATTTTAAAAATAAAAAAAACTTCCCATATTAAACTTCAATATCTATTCGAGCCAAATGAATGGGTCAGCTCATAATTTTTTGCGACTTTGATGTTGGTCCCGTGGAGAAAGTTGTTCAGTTTGATGGTCTGTATTAGATCACTAAATATAACCACACCTTTCTGGTACACGCTGTACAAATAATGTCAAAATTATGACTTAAAAAAAAAACTCGAGAAGTCTCGAGAAATTCTTTTTGGGATTTTCCGGTACTCGAGAAATAAATAAGTCGAAAAATGAGAAACCCTAAACACAACAGATTATCGCACGATTACAAATAATGTTTACTTCAGTTTAGATGATTAAACAATTGGTTGATTACTTTTATTAAGTGCTAGAAGTTTTCCATATTCTTAATCGACTTCTTAAGGCTTCAGTCTGGGTGTGCCGAACTAGAAAATACACTGCAAAAACAATCACAAATCATGTGTAGCTCGTGTGGAGTAATCATGTGGAGCTCCCTTTTGACATACTTCCCTACTTAAATAATCTGATGCTACGCTAAATATATGCTCTACGTTGTCCGTATAAAATATTCGGAATCGCATTATCAGTCGCGAATATTTTTTTAAATATTTTTTTTCGCCATTTTGTCACGCGTGTCGAACGCACCCTTATTTGTCGTATTGCATGGAGAATTGTTGAGCTGATCCGAAGAAACCCGATGGTTGTTTGTTACCTCCCGTCTACCTCCCGTCGCGCGTCGAGTCCTACCACCGCGAGACTAGTAACGAGTTGGTACTACCGAAAGATCGTAAATGAAAACAAGTGAATGTAACAAAGGTGAGGTGAGTTGTCTAACACAAGTTAACCTTTTGTACGCCATTGTCACATATAAGTGACAAGGAAGCGCGTGCCCTGTACGCCAAACGACACAAATGTGTGACAAAATGGTAGCTGAAATTGTGACTTGGCGTGGAGGTCACGCGCGTGCGTTCATGCTCTGTCGTTCAAAAGGTTCCACACCACTCCCCAAGATAAAACCTAGTTATATAGCATTTAACCAATTTTTTTTTGCACTAAAAATAGCTGCAATTAATTCATAACTTTAATCAGATTAATTGTGAGAAATGGGTTAACAATAAGAAAAGGATAAATTGTACCAAAAGAGACGAGCTTTTTATAAAATGACCCGGATAATAAAACACTTAAGTTAGAATATAATAAAACTAGAAATAAAGTTAATAAAATAATACTAAACACTAGAAATAATTATTACAGAGAAGAAATAACAGGAACCAAAAATAATCCCAAAAAAACTGTGGGAAATCTTAAATAAACTTACCGGTAAAATAATGAAGTCTGTAGATGAGGTTATAACGAACGCTTTTTTTAATGAATCAAATAATGAGTTGAGTATCGCTAATGACTTTGCAATGGAATTTGAAACCAGTGTATCGGATATTGTGCCCAGGTGTGACAGACTCTTGTTGGATGAAGGTGAATTTATGAAATCCCAAGATAAGTCGATATTTTTTTTAAATTCTCTTAAATACTCTTAATATATGATAGATATGACTCAATAAGAATCATGGACATCAGAATGATAAGAGATAAAATTATGAATGCAATAGTAAAGTTAGTAATGCGAGTATTCAACAAGGTCAATATCCGTCAGAATTAAAAACAGGTACAGGTAAGCCCATTCATAAAAAAGGTAAATTCAATGACTTGGCAAATTACAGACCCATAACGATATTCAAATCATAGCTATAGACAATCGTGACTCATAGTCACGATTGTCTGCACAAAAACGTACCAGACTACCACTGCTCGCCTATAGAGCAAGTCCCATATCATACTATCTGGCAGTATCTGGGATTAATGTGGAATCTGTTTGCGGCAAGTTACGTGCGATACTCACCAAGTTTTCCATTATAAAGCGCAATATACATACAGAACCCTCCTTCAAATGTACACAGCTCTTGCTGAGTCGATATTCTCCTATGGACTCACCAGTTATAGACGCACATTTAAAACTTACCCAGATAAAATACATATTTTGCAAACACGTTTACTGAAACTTGTAGTACCAAACTATGTAAAAAATAAATCCCAAAACAATTACGTAGGGTTATTTAAACATTGCAAAGTATTACCTGTTCTAACTCGCGCTGAGTATCTATTCCTCATAGAACATTTTGATAACAGTGATATCCAAATTCCAGTTAAATATGACGTGAATATACGACAAGCCAAATCAAAATCATTTCAAGTGCAACGCAAAAATAGCTTCTATGGCAGGCGTACCGCTTCTTTCACAATACCCAATTTACTAAACCAAATACCTGTAGACATCAGTGACTCAATGAATAGTAAAAACATAAAGCGTAAGCTTCTTCTTTATCGTGTAGTTAGTTCGTAACCTGGTGTCAGAGTTTTTATGCCGCCCATGGGCCTCTGACTTGGCTTTATGCCGTCAAGAAATATCTCTCGGCCATGCTGGTTTCCTCACGATGTTTTTCCTTCACCGAAAAGCAAGTGATAATTATACTAAACGCACATGAATCCGAAAAATCAGAGGTGCGTGCCTTGGGTTCGAACTCGAGACCTATGACTAAAGACCATAAAGCGTAAGCTGAAAGAACATTACATCAACTTGATTATAACTTAGCCGTAATAGCGCGTTGAGCAAATCTCAGGCCATGGGATGCTAAGATAGACCCCAGATGTTTAATTGTGTGTTTTGTTAAAGTGTAAGGAACTTGTTACTTAATCCAAAAAAAAAAAAATTGTAAACCTACGCGAATATTTCGACGGGCTGACAATTTTCCTAGACTGGGCCCTTAACAAACGGTTTAAACAATAATTAAAGTTCAATTATCTCTGCCGCTGGAGTCAAAATGTATGATTTCCGACGGAAACTTAAACAATTATGTAATTAATTTGTAGATAAGTTATGAGCGTAATATTATTTGAAATTTTATAATCTAGTCTAGTACATGGCAATTATTGATTAACAAAGGAAGAGTTTCGATTCCTAGATTATTTATCAAATTGTAAGAGTCCCCGCAGACTGCGGACTTTCTATCGGCCGATAGTTTAGTCGCGTTGGGTAGCTAGCTAGCGCGCACAATAAACGGCAAGTTCATAATTATTTACAAAAAAATCCACCGGTTTGACAATTCTAAGGAAATATGTGCATTTTAAAGAAAAGATTCGATGTTAGTGGCTGTCCGCAGAAGCGTGGAGCTGCGCTTATAAATTATGTAAGACTGAAATGTATACTTTCATAGAGGATTATAGTACCTTCTAACATAGTAAAGTTAATGATTGGAAAATTGAAAATATGAAAATCTTTTCCATATGAAAACGCGTAGCATGCACCGCAGGCACATAATGTGGATGGATTGTCCCACTGCATTCTGGGAATTAAACAATAACTATAAACCAAGCCCGTATACGAGTAGTAGACAGGGAACACTCCTGGTGTTCAGACCTAAGAACCTAAGAAACTAACCTAACCGAGGCCGAATGCTAACCAATATACTGACAGATATATACACTACAATATAGATAAAAAAGCACTTTAGCCGTAGTGACAAAAACAACTTCCTTAAACCTTTATAACTTTTGTCCAAAACTACAGAACAATATGCGCCTTTTTTATTTATGTTATAGGAGATCTGTATTATTAAATGACATAGATTTTATATATGTCCATTCTGGGAAACAGGCTCATACAATTTTTGGCCATCTTCTTTACGAGTTCGCTTCGCTCGCTCGCACTATTATCCTCATTTCTGTTTGTATGAACTAAAAGAAGCTAATTTACCCGAGAATTCGTTTCGCTCGCTATTGAATTCTCTTCATTCTCAACTACTACTTTTCTACATAATATTAATCCATAAAGTATCTATAAATATAAAAACGATGCTCGCTGATTTTGTTATTTAACCAAACTGTATTTTTGTGTAGCTGTCATAATTTAATTGTTGACATTCATCACTGCACCTGAGCGACGCTAATTTGATTGTGTAAAGTCGTTTATTAGCTTTGTGGGGTTTGAATTCGTTTTATGTGTTTCGTTTGTATATGATATATGTATCTGTAAATTGTGTGCCTATGGTAGGTATTATATTTTACTCTCTCACAACTGACGTCTTTTAAACGAATGTGACACACTTTTCTGGTCCATATACGGGATATATATTTTTCAATTAATATTCATTAAATGCGAATTCCACAAGTAATTATAGAACGTCGCTAAAGTTTTTCTCGTGGTCTGTAACAGGCCACCTAAATCAGGAATCGGTCGTCGACTCTCCTGTTTTAGAACCAAGCCTAAGATAAATTTATTATTTAAATCGTCGTCCAAATACAAAAAAGAATACGTCGCGAGCTGCAACGATAATAAACTTACTAGACTACTGCAACCATTTAGTACAACTAACTAGATACTATACATTTGGGATGTTAAATTAATAAAATAGAAAACAATTTAGAATTTACACTTATCTATTAGGTACAATCTTAATCAATCAGTACAATAATATTAATAATAACTTACGAAGGTTTGGTAAGTCTTTCACACAAGAACTACTGAATCGCAAACATATTTTAATCCCGTTAGTGTGATCCCGTGGGACAATTACTGAAACCCACGCGGGCGAAGCCACAAGCATAAGCTAGTTAATAATAATTAAACTTAACTAAATCACTGATATGAGACCACATTTGTCCAGGTTTTCTTTATCATATCGGCAGCCTTTTCTCCAATCATAATAGCGGGTGCGTTCGTGTGCGCGTTAGTCGGTCGCGGGATCACGCTGCTGTCCACCACCCGCAGCCCATCCACTCCGTACACCCGCAGCTCAGGATCCACCACAGCGTAAGGATCAGTTTGGGGACCCATTCTACATGTTGCAATTTGATGATGTAGCGTTACCATCATGGTCCGAATCGCACACTCCCAATATGGGTCGGAACCAGGAACTAAATTCCTACATGCTGGATACTCCGGAAAGTATAGTCTAGGACTATATTTACCAAATGCTGCAGAATTTCCCAGTCTAATTACATGTTTGACAGCTTCTAACATCGCTGCCATGTCTTGTGGCTCAGTCAAGTAGTTACCGTACATTTTTGGATGTGAAAAAGGATCCGTATCTTTAAGCTCAAGGTAACCCTTGGATTTCGGCTGAGTCAACATTATGACACCTGACCATGTATCTGTGCCGTACAAAGGTGAGAAGGCGTTATCAAATATTTTTTTAGTAAGTCTCCAACTTTCCCTGAGTGCACCTCCCGAATCTAAAATGAGAGAACCACCCATACTTAATATCTCAATGTCTGGCACATTCTCTGGATCCTGTGATACCGATGTCTTGATGTAGCCTATTCCTTCAACACCTCCGGTAGTTGTTAACAGTCCCTCTCCAAATTGTAACCACTGTATAAGATTACTTAATGTTGCGACTTTAGGCTCTAATAAGCTGGCGTTAGTTGTATTTAATTTGAAAATAACTCCAGGGAACGCGATGTGGTCGTAAAGAACCCTCCCAACTTGTAAATTTGCAAGAACGGGAATTCCCAGCGATTTTAAATGCTCCTCCGGACCTATTCCTGAGAGCATGAGCAATTGGGGTGAAGCTATTGGGCCTGCGGATAAAATGATTTCCCTGCGGCAACGCACTGTGCGCTTGACTCCGTTCTTAACGTAGTTTACGGCGTACGCTCTCTTAGTCTGGGGATCGATGAGCACTTTGGTGGCTCTGGCGTCCGTGAGGATGTGCAGGTTGCGGCGTTTCTTGTGAGGGTGAAGGAATGCTTTAGCAGCGCTCATTCGATGACCTTTATTGAGAGTCGCTTGCGTGTAACCGAAGCCAAGTTGGTCTGGTGCATTGTAGTCGACGGTGGGGTAACCATTTTGTCTGCCAGCTTCAAGGAACGCTTCAATAAGTCCAGTCCTGAAAACGAAACATCCCGTCAGATTCTCCCCAGTCTTAGTTTTAATTAGGTTGGAAACTTTGGATAGTTGAAATTAATAATAGTTGGTAACTTACTTGAACGGAACGTTCTCGACTGTTAACGGGCCATCACGGCCCCGGTATGCTTCGTTCTTGTACTTTTTCAGTTCCGATTTTTCAGATTTTATATAATACTGCAAAACTTCGTCGTAGTTCCTGTAAGAATTAGAAAAATAGTGTTAAGAAACTAAAGAGAAATCGATGTCTCATATTCAAGAACAGTTTTACTCAAGAATGTTGATTAATAAGCTGACATAATATGAATTACATTTTGCATAAATTAGACTAGATCTATCAGACAGAATTTATGTTTATAAAGTTAATTAATAAAACTGTTGCCTATCAAATTAAAAAGTATTGTCTAACAGATTGACCATCTATGATTGAAGTCGTGGTTATCCTTGGAATATTAATTCCATAAAAAAGCAGAAGCGATCACTGATTCAAATAACGTATTCAAAGATCCGATTCAATAAAATTCGATTATAACTTGAAAACCGCGAAGTTTATCCGGGTACTACTGGAGTAGAACAATATACGAAACAGAACAATTTAAAGTTATTTGCAAGTATTGAAAATAGTTTGAGGGATATAATATAACGTAACATCAGACCTGTATTCATCGAAGAATTAGCAACACAATTTGTTTGATGCATGCAGTTTTCAAGGGCTTTTCTATCATTTGGACCTAATTTAGAGAGGTTTAAGTCCAACACATTTATGAATTTAGTAATTTAGTTACAGCACAGAAATCTCTAAGTTTTGACATGTCGCCACATCAGTAGATCGCATCCGTGCAAAGTAGGGGCGCGTCGCTAGTCATTAAACAATATTGATTGGGTCTGAATATACGAGGAAGATACTAAAAGGAAGATACGTGTAGGTTTGCTAATATCTCACTGCAGTAAGTTAAATTGAGAATCTGAGCTCTGTGTCATTAACACGCTAGTCTAACCGCGTTAATTCAGGCAATAGTACCCATTTTGGATTTGTGCCTGGTTGATGGCAATAGGCTCTCCCTCTTTTACATGGGACTTAAACATAAATGGAAAAATGTGGGTGTGAATGTGGATGTACTATATATATATAGGTACACCTCTGCATATCCGTCCGGGATTACAGGCGTGATGTTATGTTATTTAGTACCCATTTTCTATACCCAGTGACTGATTTTTATTTTCGGAATGAATCCGCATAAGTGAAACAATCTTTTTGGCAATTAGCATTGATGTGCAACTTTCACACACCTTTAGAGTTAGGAAATATGTTTTGCTCGACCGAGTTCTACAATCAGTCGGTTTTGAGTTTGACTTATGAGAATATTTTCACTATTTTGCTTCTAACAGTCGGTATCAAAAGTAAGAGCTCATTGTTTATACATAATACTTGCCTAGGTAGTGAATGTAGTTCTAGGAAAAACGGTTAGTTGTTTAGTTTTGGACATGTGCGGTGGCTGACTTTGGTAATCTGTTGGACAGTACCGTCCAACTTTTAACAGGCTAGGTACCCTCAGACTTTGGTATATCTCAAGGGAACCTAATCCTTCCATTGTGGAGTGACCACACTTATCGACGAAGAATCGGCTTCAGACAGTCAGAATGAGCTTTATGTCCGTGCAATAAAAGCGAAAATGACTAATTCGCCTCGCCTTGGTTTGGACGGCGACTCGACACCGCGCCGTACTATGCGACAAAATTCGTAAGCTTTGTAAAGGACTGTTATTTGTCCTTACCATCCATAGTTTCCATCAGTGGCGATCCTGTCCCAGTCCTGCGGGCGGCCCCTGGTGTACAGCATGTAGTTGATGACGCTGGTGCCTCCAAGCGCCTTCCCTCGGGGCCAGTAGCAACGCTCGTCATAGCTCCCTGTAATATAAAAATATATACGTTGTTTTAATTTAAGAAGATTGGTATCGGCAAAGAAGGTACAAGCCAGCCAGTCTCGTAAAGGACTAAGTACCTTTGCTGGCTGGCTTATGTATGAATGTACTTATCAACAAAAATCAACTCAGGATATCGACTGCTGGACTTAGGCCTGCAGCTGCGCCAGATCATGCTCAGCAGGGTACCGACATTTTTATTTCGATGAGTAGGTTCTGAATTGCCTATTTCCTATTAGTTTCCGTTTGCGTAGACCGTAGCTCATCATCATCATCCAAACATGGCGTCATGGTAAGTAAGTAGGTAACGCGTTTAGTATAAACATGTCATTTTGTCACTATAAAAGTCAGAGCGTTTAACAAGTCCCCCATCAGGACAGTGACCTCGGTGACAAAAAACGAAAGTTTAATTAAGTTTATTGCTATAATTATAGCATAAAAAATATTAAGGTATGAGTCAGTAAAGAACATAAAGTTAATGTACACAATAGTTCAGTTTAATGTATTGTTTTGTATGGTAGAAGGCTGGCATATTTTTTGGCCAAAGTATCGTCACTGCCATCCGATGTGGCAGTGCGACAAGCCTTCTGGGCAATTTTCACATACATATTTTTACACATTTTTGTTGCCCTCTGTTTATTTCCCTTTTTGATACATTTGCATATTTTATTTTGAGTCTGTTTATAGCTTGTTTAGTTTAATATAGTAAACAAAATAAAATTGTAATTTATTTAACAATTTGGTTCTTTGGTTATTTTATAAATTAAAATGTGGGATCCTTAACCAGTTTCTTTGTGGTAGGTAATTAACCCTATTAGCATAATTATGGACTTCTATAGTTCGTTAAGAAATACAACTATAGTGTAAACATACGGACATAATGACACTCAAGAGCACTTCCTCATTCCGTATCACATAATATGCAGATATATTTTTTTAAGCATTCTACAGGCTTTATTATTATACAAAATGAAATAAAAAAGTCTCCACGTGAAAAGGCAATTACCGCTCGTCCAGTGCACCCAGTAACGTCAGCTGGCCTTTACCCACGCATCAAGATGGCTATCCCAAAAAATAAAACAAATATGCGTTAGATCAAAGCAGATCTAACGCCTATTTGGTAAGTAGGGATACTTTGGGGAAGCGGTTAAGGGTTGCAGATGTGGAACCTCTTCGCGGTTAGTCTGCGAAGAGGTTCATATCTTTTTCTGTCCCCTACACTGAAAGCTGAAGTTAAAGCGACCTGTGCGCTGCCTTCTACTACTCCCTAGAAGTGGCAAAGCATTCAGCCAGGAAAATTTAATAGTATCTACCATTGGTACGAAAAATAGTTTTCTTCTAATTTTCTACAGTTTTTGCTGACACGAGAGAAGTATGTTACTTTACTGGCAAGTTGGCAGTTCACTCTGGTGTGGAGATAAAACATATCAGATCGAATAACAATTGTATAACAATGCTAGTAAACTTCAAGGAGAATGACCCTTTGCGTTAATATACCAAATGAGTTTTTGACCCCGTCCTCATTAAGCAATTTAGTATAACCATAATATTTATATTTTCTTGTTTATTTTTAAAACTAAAATCGGTTATTTATTTTTAATTGCGTATTTTGGAAGCTGTTTCTTTGGTTTCACTTATCATTGCATAGAATTTCACTCAATCAAGAATCAAAGCGCAAACTTCACTTTGTCGACTTACCTAAACAAATGCCAGGTTGATGCTCCATAACGTATGGCCAAACGTAGTCAGTCAGCTGCATCGTGGACACCAAAGCCGGCACATCGTTAAGCAGACTCTCTGGCTTCCCGGCCTCGATGACCAGCACCATGGCTTTGGGCTTGTCTTCAGTCAGGCGAGAAGCTAGTACGGAACCCGCTGACCCGCCCCCCACGATAACGTAGTCGTATTCTTCAAGCGGATATTTGTATCCTGGAAAAGGAAAAGATATGAAAAGAAGTCAGTTTAGTTCAGTCAAGTTAGTATTAATTCTAATGAAACTATTACGTTAGCAATAAACGATAATAAAATTGGTAAAAATTATATAGAATTGTGAATATCCACGACTTTTTTCATAGAGATACGAGGAACCATATCGGTTCTAATCAGATCGACAGTCCACGAAAAAGATTGCGGGACGACTTGAATATCTTCTTTAGGAGTTGGCAAGAAGTGGTGCAAAACAGGGATCGATGGAGAAAATGGGTCGATGCCCAGCAGATAGGTACCTAATTATGGTCCAAATTAACGGCTAACATTGATTGAAGTCCTCACCACTAAAAGATATATGTTATGAATGTAGTGTTGCAAAACATTTTAAAAACTCCCAGAATCTTTAAAAATATGAATAAAGTATTTCTCGATCTTGACAGCATAACTTAAAAACGCGATAGGTACTTGTCGGTGGAAGGGATCTTTTTTAAGTGTCAAGTTTCTGTCGCAACCTTCAAGTAAACAATGATGTAATTAAAACTTTACATCCGACTGCGAAAATAAAACAATGAGAACAATAAGATATACCACCCGATAATTTTGGCGATACATTACAAAACTATGGTCTCAAATTATCAGATGTTTATTACAAAGCATATAGTTTTTTTAAAACATGTGTTACCTTTGGGTAGAGGATACGGATCTCGCAAGAAATCCAAAGGATCTTTTGAGTCAGTTGGTTGGTAGTTAGAGATGATATCCATCATTGTATTTGCTAGTGCATCAGTTTTTGAATGATAAGACCAAGGCAGGAATCGCCTTCGTCTCTCGTTGTCATTTCCTTGTAACAGCTCTTCTATATCCGCCTTTAGACTTGAGTCCTTGCTGCCTTCCGTTCCATTTTGCTTCAGTGGATATGGCCATAGTATCCGCCCTTCTCGGTAATCTGTTTCGTCTTCGACAGAGGCGAATTCTTCATCGAAATGTTTACGGGCATGAGTCAATGATAGTGTTGATATGATGAGAATAATAAGTGTGTATTTTAGCCTCATTCTGCCTGAAAAAAAAAACAATTAAGGATTTAGAAACGAAAAAAGTGCAATAAAATTATTTAAGTACAAAATCTATGATCTATGGCTGTAAATCTGTCATATCTATGTGATAACTCGTGAAATATTTTAATTTGACTGTAAAATGCATTTTTAAACATAAATTTTGGTTCTGGGAAGATCCTGGGTGTTAAAACAATTTTTTAAGTCCGGGCAGCAACGTTGGCCATCACTAGTCAATTCAAAAATTAAAGTAGCTAATAATTAAATTTACAACATATTATCTGGTAAAATTACTACGAAGACACGTCATAATAGAATACAAATGAAAGTAGAACAAAAAAATGACAACACAATTTACATAAAATGGCAATAAAATACATTACAGTATGAATAATTTTGACATAATACGTAGACCGTGCGTGTTGACTTTTTTACAATTTTTAAACATATCATTTATTTGCATTTCAAATATGGAGTTATAGACGGCAAAAGCCATCAAGAGAAAGTAGACCGTAGCCATGGAAGATGGACTTAGGAGCAACTGGGAGTTGCTCGGTTTACCGGCAAACGTGAAGTCCCGGCAAAATGCGAAGTTGTCAAAATAAAGCTCTCCTCCTCTCACTTACACAGCAAACTATGCCATAGGGTCCATGTTTTTGTACTAACCACCTAAGTTAACATTGTGGAATGCAATAAATATATGGAAAACTGGGTGGAAAATTCAATAAAATATAAGGAATCATGATCCCCATAGTGACTGGTCGACTTACGAGGAGGACAGCAATCATTAAGCACAGTAGGATTCCTTAGGGAACATTAAAGAAGACGGGATCCAACCGTCAGCATGCCATACAAACATACATACTGAGAATTAATCAGCAATTTGCTTGTCAGTCGTTGTAGGTATGGGCTACTATTAATTTAACCAAGTTTATTAGGTAGTGCATGAACAACAATAAAAACCTTAACGATGTTTGTTCTACATTGCAACCACACGGCTGGTTGACACGATAGGATCCTAAAATGCCATGTATCGGTCACACGCGCCGCATAATGATCAAAACTACAACTGTACCAATCGTGATGGTGATAGATACGGCATACTATCCACGCATGATACGAATAAACAAGATCCGGATAGAAGAACGAAGAATGTTTGATAACACCGCGAATATTCTGTTTCAACATTCATTTAAAAAATCTCACGAAGCATTTGTTATTGTGTTAGAAAACTGATACTATGTAAGTAGATTCTTTCCACGAGATTTGTTTCGCTGAGCCAAAATAAAGAGGGTTTTAAAATAACAATTTAATACTTGATATTTTGTCCCAATTACTAGTCTGGCCTGGCTATTTCAAAAGACTAAGTAACTTGAAGGTTTTCAGTGGACCTTTGGCTGATATATTATGACACAAAAGAATATATTATCGCAGTAAACCTTTTAGCTTCCTGAGATTTACTGATAAACTCATTGTTAATGTTATTTTTTTATATATTTATGTTAGTTCATGATAACCTGCTGACAATGAGATTCAAGGGATTATTAAACTATTGAAAACAACAGATTATCTCACGATTACAGATGATGTTTACTTCCGTTTATCTGATTTAAAAAATGTCAATTACTTTAATTAAAGGCTAAGTTGTTAACTCTACATCTTAACATAATCCGTTAAACAAAAATAAAGGGCGTTTATATTGTTAAGAACGCTCGTGAAAATTTAAGATTTCCGACGGAAAAGAAAACAATTATGGGTTTAATTTGTTGATAAGATATTGACGTCATATTATTATTTGGAATTTCATATTGTACATGGCTAAAAAACATTTTAAAATATTTGTAAAGTTCTATGTTAATAGAACAGTGTTCCCGTCTAATTCAGTGTGCAATAAACAAATTACACTGAAACAAACTGAAAACCAGCAATATTCTTGTTACAATCGTGAAGAACGAACGAACTGTTGTTTTTATAATTTATAAACTTTGGCCGACCGTAGACGGAAATATCGAATCTCTATGTATATTAAAATTAAGTTATACTGTAAGTGGTAACTTGGTTATGCACTACGAGCGTATACAAGTTAAATGAACCGGTTCAATTAATTACAACAATACACAGTTGTTAACTTTGCACTTTACTGAGCTTTCTTGAACAACGGTTAAAGTTAGATGGCATGTTTGAATAAATAAGTGACAGTTAGCGTTCAATTTGCGGTAAAAAGTTTTAAAATAAGTTCAGTACTAATGGATTTTTAAATTGTTTTAGAATTTAAAGAATAGAATACTTAATATTACAGATTCAATACAGCTTTGAGTTTCAATGTTATTGTCAAAATAATATTAAAATTTGTTTAAACCACGAGTTTTTTTTCATGCGGAAATAATTATAAAAGCCGAAATACTTGATTCTGATCGAAAATAAATTTAAATGCGTCACTCACCTTAAAATTATGAACTAACTAAAATAAATATTATATTCTGAATTCCTTAATATTGTGTGACCCCACGTCCTGCCACTGCAGTGAATGGTCGAGGAATGATAGTGGAGCATTCCTCAGAGTCGCAAGAGTGGAGCGTATGCGCACTCGCGAGCTCGCCTTGACCGCGCACTTGAATTTACTGCTAGTTCGACATAATGACCAATATCAACAAGAACTCAAGCATTTACCCAAATCCTTAAAACGGGTACAGTTTGATTTCAAACCGTGTTGGTGATGTTCGTTTAAAAGTTCGCATTGTAGCTGTTGTTTATAAAATAAATAAGACATTTTATACAGTTGAAAGCAAAACGTTTGCGTTATTTACTCAAAATTGTTGCCAGTATTGACGAGATTGCGAAAACGAATCAACGAAAGGATATTTCAAGATTTTTTTAATTAATGCTCATTTTAAAAGTGCTGTCTATAAGATTTGTAAATGTAGAGCAAAACTTATGCAATTTTGGGCTCAACATTCAACTGGTAATAACTACCTACAGAGTTCGCAAGTGTAAACATGTTGGTCATTTTAGCAATCTTGAAATGCAATATGCTATTGCTTCATCGCTAGAAGCAGAGGTTTGGGTTCAGACACGATTGCTCGGGTTAACGAAGGTGGGTACAAGGTGGGTATGTAAGAAACAATTTTCCGTTAACGACCGTCTAGAAAAAGCATCGTTAAAAAAAGCCAATAATTAACAACAATGCGTAAAAGGTGCGCGTCCTTGGTGCGCAGGACGTGGGGAAGCACCAACAGTATCCTAAGCATGATTGCAAGTCGCCTGGACTGAGTTTATGTGGATCGCTGTTGTGCAATTATTCGCTTAATTGTTGCTTGTGGGCTGACGCAGCAGTGATCCACCGTGTGTTGTGTTTTATTTTTATTTTTATCAGTGCTTACTAACGTGGTTGTAAGTTTTACTAGCATTGTTTGAGTCTTGGATATTCGAAAAAAGAGAAATTCTATTCTATTCTATAAAGAACTGACAACGTTACTTTTACGTTATTAACCTATTAGGTACAGTGATGGAAAGTACGCTAATGAACTGTAAGTACAAGATCATCACATCATCTACTAACACACATCTATAATTACATGCTGTACTCTAATGATTAAGTGCTTCACAGTTAATCATCGAATCGTGAATGAGTACAACTGTTGAAAGGAGTCATCCCGTTAAATGTTAACAAAGGAGAACACACACGAGAGCATATCTTATAGTTAAACACACAACAAGCCATTTGCCGAGGTATTCCGTTACAGGGCATCGCACGTACATCACAAAGGACGGACATATCTGTGCAGGTGTGCCTTCCAATTATTCATAGGAAGTTATGGCCATATATGACAAAATTAGATAAGAATTCTCTAAGGAAACTGTACTGTACGTTAATGTAAGTAAACAAAGTCCAAGTAACGGTGATGCAGATATATTGCTGTGTTATAGATAATTAGATATGTATGGTGATTTATTACCGTTCATACTTGAACCGTCTTAACATAGATTTGAGAAGTAAAAGTAGGATATCAATGTTTTCGTGTAGATAGATAGTCAGAGAAGTGTATAGTAACTACGGCTTTCAAATTGTGACGTGTACTGGAAGGTACTTCATGCGCTGTCACCACACCACATAGTTAGTTTTGGGTTTGATACTGCATTTTGTCGATATCTGTTTGGTAAGTGGGACATCAGTATGTCCTAGAAACACCAAAATTCGTTTAGTGCATCATCAGCGCACTACCTCTCACAGTTCAGAGAGGAGACCTATGTGCCAACCATGGAAACATTATTGCTTGGTTATGATCATACTGGTAGTCTGTAAGTACAAAGCTATTGATCAATACCACATAATCAAGCACCCGATGACATTGAAATACACTTACACCATGACATGACGCTGCAAACAAGATAACATGCGTAGGTATTTACAAAGCAATCACTTGATTACTTAACGTCTAATTCATGCTGCAATTAATATTTAGGCACGTGCAGTAACGTGACACAATATTATAATCTAGTTACATGAACATTAGTATGTAGATAAACTTACCATATTTTGAGCAAGAATTTTCGTAACGACACCAAATGTTGGGCCAGACGGTCTAGTCGTAGTAGCCATGCAATAGAATTAAAATGCATATTTCGTTGTCATTACCTTGCATATTGTATAATGTAGATGCATTTTAATAAAGTGCCTTAATTATTTCTATCAGAATCCAGCTAGAAGAGATTATATTGCATTAGAAAGTTGATAGAATATCTCAATATATTCTCATACCAATCCGATATCATCATTAATCGTATTTAAATCAGCCGAAAATATTTGCTAAAAATGGTACGTATTTACAAAAATACTTGTCTTATTAGATATTCAAAAAGAAAAGAAATAGCCTAAACTTTTCTTTTGATTATTCTAGCAAGAGAGAGCTAATGTAAATAAGTTTGATATTAGGCAACAATATTATATGTAGGTATTATGCATAAACAGAAACTTTTTGGTTAAAATTATAGAAATGTCAGGGGCCAATGGCTTCGTGTATTGAATCTTAATAACCTTCAAACAGGCTGTCTTTCGTACTGCGAAATCTCTCCTTAGGCTGGTCCCACTAGGTTTAAAAAATGGTGAACTGTAACGTTTTTTATCTCTTTTTATAATATACACCGTGACCTTTTAGTATCCAATGACTACTAAGCATTCATGAAAAAAAATAGGTATTAATGAGATTTTAATAATTTAAAAATAATAATATTATTCAATATTATGATCATGCGTAGTTAAAACACCCTGTTGTGACTTGTGAGCGATAATTTGCTGGACTCGAGCGCTGGGTAGGTATATTCTCCCGTTTGACACGTAAACATCATTAACAGGATGTTTGATAATTTTTTCTAATGTTTATTTATTTTTCTTTGTATTCATTAAGTACGGTAGGTAAAAAAAAAATATCGCTCTTAGAACTATTTTATGTCGGGCACGTGGGGGGACCAACTTTGTAAGACGACTTAAAAGTCACGGTGTATTGTAGGTGTAACCGGTTCAGTTATTTAAAAAAAAAGTCCAAAGTTCAGAAAAAGTCTTTGTAGGTTTACTGGTGATAACATTGTTTGCAAGGATGTCCACTGGAATACCGATTGGGACATTAACCTGCACACTCCCTGTCTCGGATGCTTGTTACTTGCAATGTAAAAATCATCACTTTTTATGAATACATTCCTGTTCCTATAATATCTGTGTTTTTGTTCTCCCTTCATTTTCAGAAGTGAAATTGGTTCCAGCAAATGACTTGTTTACAAATAACTTAAATAAATAGCGAGCGGTAAAATATTTCGCCATTTTCTGTAATTAATTCTTATTAGGACGAATTTAAATTAAATCTATATTTAGATAAATAAAAATCAATTTCCACATGTATGACGGAGCATGGCTGTGTGGGGCAGGCGGAGGGGTCTGTCAGACTCAATATGAACAAAATAATAATTAAAAAAAAAAACTCCTCGGTAAGTTTCGACTTGAAATAAAAAAATAACCCTGGGACAGAATTTGATGAGCTTTGGCACAGGGAGACATGGCTGTGATACCTTCCAAATAAAAGTAGTCTAAGCTGTGGCGGACGTGGGTGTATTTTGCCCACGGTCCTTTGGCGACGACTTACTTCCTAATAATTGAATGGTATTTAATTTCTATGACATTGTGTTGAAATTTTTCTTTTTTTAAATTCTTTCTTCATTGTATTTAATAATTCTTTACATTTTAATTAATAACCGTTGGCATTGTATTTAATCATTCTTGACATTATAATTAATAACCCCTGACATTGTATTGAATAATTCTCGACATTATAATTAATAATCCCTTACATTGTATGGTTTATTATTAATTTTATGTGTAACACCTATGTAACGATAACATTCTAACAAATAATAATTATTATTTCGTTTATTCATTTAAATACATATTCTTAATATTTTTACATATTAAAAAAAAAAATTATTAAAAAAACATTAATTATTAAAAATTATTTATGAATTATTATTTTTAAATTCATTAAAATTCATTCTTTTTTCATTATAATTTCTTTTATTTATTTTTATACATATTATGTAAATTTTTAAATATTCTAATATAAAACAATATAAAAAATCATTAAAAAATAAAAAAAAAGTAGCCCACCAGCATCGGGAACAGGAACTGAGCTACCGGTGGCCAGGGCTCTTGAGAGAGGAACCTCCTAACGATACGCGCCGTGTCCAGAAGTACTGCTTTCTGAATCTAGCCCTTGATCCAGCTGCCAATCGAGAGCCTCCTCAGATGTTGGTCGAGGCTATTGGCTATTAAGCATTTGGCCGACACAACTATCGGCACAATGACTGCTGTACTCACGTCCCACATGTCGACAACCTCGCGAGCCAGATCTAGATATTTGAATTGTTTATCTTTCTCTGCTTTCACGAGGTTCTCGTCATGCGGAACCGTTATGTCAACAATCATTGCGCGACGCTCCAGTCGATCTATCACCACAATGTCAGGCTTATTGGCAATAATAGTCCTGCTAGTGATGATAGGTCGATCCCAATACAACGTGTTATTATCATCATGGAGAACTGGGTCGGGTGCATACTTATAGTATGGCACTTCTGATTTCACAAGGTTGTACTTCATAGCAATTTGCTGGTGGATAATCCTGGCAACGAGGTTGTCTATGCAAGTACTCTCCGTTAGCCTGACGTGAACACCCAGAAATAATGTGTGTGTGTGTGTGTGTGTATGATCGACTCTCCCGATTATTATAGCAAGTCAGATAATTAAGTTATTTTTGGAACGTAAGTGGTCTGAAAAAGTTTCCGCTACCGAGATATATTAACCAAATGGTTAATTCACCTTTATATTTCAGGCATCGAAGTCATACATACACCCGAGGTTATCTTAAATAGAAACAAATCAATGGCCGTTTAGGCTCCTGAACTGCCATTTCATTCAATAAAGACATAATTTAGTTATCTACAAAAATGTAAAGCCCCCACCACAAATAACGAAAAGCGTTTAGCGCAAAACAAAAGTTATTTGGAACGGATAGAGAATTATGTTTTAACTACCTATTTTTAATGTAAAACGCATTTAATGCGTGGTGCAAGCGGTTCTAAATAATGTAGTAACAGAGAAAAGCCCTTTGTATGTATATATAACAACGGTAACCTCCTTTTTTAGAAGTCAAGCTTCATCAGTTTAAACTGGAAGCCGACCACAATAAAGCTGGGAAAAGGCAAGCCAGATGATGGTTCAAAACGATAACATATAACAGTAATATAAACATATAACACACGTAATATAATAAACATATAACAGAACTAAAATAGTCGATCAACATGATTATACATATATCTCGCGAAACTAGTAGTAGCACTTTTTATTTTGTTTTTATTCAAAATAACCGGGCCAATCCTGTGTAGCGAAAGTGTTTATTTTATCTCGCGGTCATACGAACAGGTTTTTAACGATATATTCTTTTGTGCCATTGACTGATAGTAATTGCTGGGTAATTCTCATCTGGTTTGCAGTCAAATTGTTTTTTTTTGGTCTGGTATAATATGATAAATTGATAATCCAAGTAGGTGGTGTGCTTTAGATAGCTTCTTATATGCGAGACACACTTTAAAGTAGTTAAAGCTATTACTAACTGGGTATTAGCTTTCTTTCAATCTGATTTTAATTATGATTTATTGTAGGTTTTTCCCCTTTCGCCAATAGCTTTCAAAAATCTTAATAAGGTTTGCTGTAAGAAAACCCAATTCTGGGCGTTGTACATAAGCTATATAATGCAATTTGTGTGTACGAGTCTATCTTTTAATTTTGTATGCAATAAAGAATAAGAATAAGCTTTTTGTATTATAGGCTATAATAATATATTTCACTACAAGTTTTTATCACCAATATGGTGCAGTCCAACCAGCAACAATATTTTGCTAGCAGATGAAGCAAAATGTGATTATCTGCCATCTAGCGAGTGCTACGAAAACAATTCAGTTACACTACCGACTTCTGGTAAGCCGTTTCCACGGAAAATCGAGTGTAGTTTGAGGACAGATACGGTTACAGTCAAAATTATTGGTAGCGGTGTTCAAAATCTAAGAGAGATGGCGCTGATGTACTTTTACTGAACTAGAGGATATCAGTAAGTATTATTTTCTTTTTTTCTTAACTCGTAACTTAGTAACATTTATAACTGAATTTATTTCGACGTTGACTATGAGTAGGCTTCTAATTTTAAAGCTAGAGTGTGAAAACTTATGAAGATCTCTAGAGAAAAATGGGTCGTAAGTTACGAAACAAATTGTATCTCCTATCCGGATGGTCCCCACTTTATTATTTAACAAACATCTCAGAACTGGAAGCGCGATTTAAATACCTGTAGATATCCATTATTGATGAGAATTCTATCGTAGCAGGTTTCGCTTCGATTTTTTGCTTAAAAACCAGCCCACTTATTCTAGACACAACCTTCGTAACAAGATAATGGATTTGGTATCCAGGCAGGATCCCGGCAACGTTAATCAAATGAGGGTGTATCAAGATCTTATCGGGTGATTTTCATCTTAGAGAGCTACTGTTGCGAAATTAGTTACTGGGCTCGGGTAGCGATCTATCGTATTTTATATAAACCGGGCTAGCAATGAAATTGATCGCGGCTAGAAAGGTTGACGTCACGTAAGTCATTTGTTTCAATTAAGTGACAGTTGGCTAGCTTACCAGAATCCAAATATTTTCTTTTAGTTTCTCTCTATGTCATAAATTGTCGTATTTCTGTGTATGGTCTTGTAGGAATTGTTAGAAACTATTCGTGGGCTCGGTGGGAGGTCCCATCAACAAATCTGACGAACTTTCATAAAAACAGGGGGTGGATTTTCAAAAAATGCGTTCTCGTTGCTCGCCTTCTTTATATGTATAATGAACCCTTGCACATTATGCTTCTAGTTCTTCTATGGTTTAAGGGTTGCATGTCAAGGTGTTTTTTAGGTAAGTAGATGCTTTTTGTAGTTCCCTCGTATATGCTTGACTGGCTAAAAAGGTCTTTACAGAGTCGTCTCGGTATAATCAATCACAGTTGTAAGAAATTAAATCCTTAAGTCACTCATCGCCGCTTGAAAACAATTGTACAAGTTAGTAATAAGTAGATCGGAAGTCAGTCATAAATAGATCGTAATCAACAATTTTGTATTTTTCTGGGCGATGTAGTCGCTAAACGAAAAAAGCATTTTTTTTGCTAACTCTTCACGTGTCCCTATGCTGGGCAAAGGCCTCCCCTTTCTCTTTCCAAACCTGTCTATCTTGTGCGATTTCTGACCATGTTTGCTAAAAAACCTGCATTTAAGCAAAAAAAAAAATCGCCGCTTTAGGGTACAGACAACTGCAATAGCAGCGGCACCATAGGTGCATTGCCATAAGCCATCCTAGTGAGAAACATGAAAGAAACACCAGTACCCATACTATTCAAACACGGAATCAGCAACGGGGGATAAAGCAAACGTGGTAGTCATTCTTTGATGACATGTCTATGTGTAAAAACCGCAATCCTGAAGTAATGGTTCTGTTGAAGGAAGTAATGTAATTCTCTTTTTTTTTTTTGCAGAGGAAATAAAAAGAAATATACCTCCGCGTAAGTACAATACCTACTTAATTTAATAAACGGAGTTATCTAATGTTTACTGGTTCATGTATTTTTCTGCTTTGTCTCCTAACGACCCCTGAAAGCAAATATCAACGTGGTCTGAATACCAAATAATTGGAATCAATATGGCCTACCGATAACAATAAATTACGATTGTCCAATTTATGCACGAAACGAGAACTTATTTTATTAATCTGTTTAATTTATTAGAAAGTTACATACACAACATGTTTTATGATCAATATTTTATCGTAAACCTCGGTGGATAGACTTTTTGCTGTCTTCAGACAAGAGACCCTTTGAGGAGGGTGGGTATCAGTTTAATCAGTTAATGCCTGACCCTTTATTTTGCTGAATTAAGGTCAATTTCCCAGAATAGGGATATATTTAAGGTCTTAACTAGTGACGGTATTCTATTAAGATTTTATGAGTGGAGTTGAGCTAGTTTGAGCAACGTTGGCGGAAACTTGAGCTTCACTTTACCTACTAGGTTAGTGCTGTTAATTTCAGCTGAAAGTTACAGTTTATTAACTACTACCTAATTACTACACGTATACATGATGTACAATGCGTAATGACAAGATTGTCGCCATGGAAAATATTGTTGGAAGTTATTTATTGATTGATTTCTAATAATCGTAACTCAGTGTGAATTTTCCCGTGTTTTCCAGACTTTCTCTGAAGTTCATCTACTTATAAACGTTAATTAGCATGTTTTTGACTTACACATGTTTCTTTCAATTCAATACAGTGTGTGTTTTTTTCAAGATCAACGGCTAGTGCTATATTGATTTTATAAAAATCTAATCACACAGTTTTAGTTTTCATCAAAATCGGGCTCTAGGCTCCTTTGAGTATTTTTAACCACGCCCACTTGAAAAATTCACCCTGTATATACCTGCAACTTGCTAGCAAAATCAGTATATGCTTGCTTCTTAATGTATTGAGAGTCCGTACTATGCGAGACCAGCTCAACGTCAAAGAGTTACTACTATTCATGTGCCGCTGACTGCAAGTTCTAAATAACGTTTATAAATCTCAGCTTAAATCTATTCAAAGGTTGGAACGGAACTCCTCGGCAAGCAAATAAAGTCACACCCTACGCTATTATTAACACTGTGACAACTCATTTGTATGTAGGTGTGTTATTATAATTTTATCAGTAGGTAATTACGTTCAGAAGTGGATTAGGGCTCTCGCTAACAACTGCTCTATCTGAATAATTTATACTAACTTATTCCCTGTAATTTTCTACACGATAAATCTTTTTGTTCGTAATGAGCACATTAACAATCCATCATTCGTCATTATCGTTTAACAAAGCATTTGTTTTGTTGTGACTTGAAAATTGTCGTTTTGGACCTAATTGTATTTCTATTCTTATCTATCAAAATCAGATTTTCAGAATGGTCCTAATAAAACCGATTTCTAGAAGTAACTTTAGACAGCGTAGACAAAAATCACAGTATGTGTTATGCCCGAAGGGTTAGGCAGAGGTGACCTATACAGGGTGATTAGTTAAACGATTTTTTTTTTATAAATATGATTATTTAAAACAAACATTTACTTTTATGAACAAATTAATATTAAAAATATTTGAATTATCAATTTTTCATATTAGCTGTTTAGCGGCATCATACCTTTGCTTCTTCTTCAAGCTGGCGATAGGAAAGCAAAGCGTGGAAAAAACGCAAATTAAATCATAGTTTCCTAATGATTCCTGACACAAATACTTTCCGTTCTAATATTTTATTTCTCCAAAATCGTATTGAAAAACGTCGTTTGATACACGTGGGGATTTTCTCGGCTCCAAAACACTCTCGCCTGCAGCTCGGGTGTTAATTCTGCCTCGAATGCAACAACTAAGTTTCCCCACTTATATCTAAATGTACTATTATGAGAGTGAAGCACTCATGAATATGTGCAACTTTTACTACCAAAACTACTAACTATGAAATATGATTTTTAAAAATCAACTGTAGTTCCTACATTTTTTCGTGTTACGCTGTCAATAATGTATGGAGAAATTGTTTTTTTTACGATTTTAAAGTCGGTCCCATAGTAAATCGTTCATTTCCATAAGTACTACACGCCTCTAAAGTATTGCCAATGTTTAAAAAATCACCCAGTATAGTTTTGCCAAGAACAATCGCTTTGAAAGTATTTCGACTTCTTGTAGCATGATTTTAGAATTCATACTTATCATAAACTTAGTAGTAACAAGTTAGTTATATTAGGCATTCTAATCAATATTGAGGACAGGATCTAACTCAGAAGTATTTCAGACCTCCTCTTAAATTCTGAAAGGATTCACAGAACATTATTATTGAGTTATCAAACTAAAAGTGGTATTAATATTTAATATCCTCTTCAGCTATTGAAATTATAATTTCGTTGGTACGGATTATTAATATATCTCAAATATTTTGTGTCTTCATCTTCGTCTTAGGGTCAAATTCTAAGTTACAGTAAGAAAGTATGCTTTAGCTTTTCGGGATTTCCAAAAAAAAAACATAGTTACTAGAGACAGCAGTCTTAGGGACAGTTACCTATATGGTGTCTTACTTATTACCTGCATTGAAATAAGGAATTGAATATACCCTTTGAATTGGGACATACAAACTTCACACTGATGTATCAGCACATGGTCAGCATATTCTATACAAAACTTACCAAATGTGACTCAGCTGTAAGACGTCCTTGCATTACATTGCCTGCTAAGAAAATCAGCAAACTCTACCAACAAAAGCTACCGATTGCTTTGTAAGCAGGTAAATGTACTTTAAAATATAATAAACATTTCGGGAATCACCAACAAAGGCATCCAATCCTATCCTATTCCTATCAGACAGAACTCATTATTCCTATTTCCCGATTTTTTTTTGTTATTTCGACGAGAATACGGCACTCACCATGCAATTTCACGGTGTCTTGAACGGAAGAATTCAAAGATACACAGATACGTATCAACTCATGAAATAAGGATCCTTAGGTCAATGTAGATTTGTTTACCTCGTCCTAATTAACTAGACAACGTTTCTATCAAGCTTTTGAGCAACTAATTAGAATGCTTCAGACTAACTAAACAATTGAATTTGTTATGAATAAATCGAGAAACAAAGGTGAACGACGTTTGAAGACAAAACAGAATAAACTACAAAAAAAAGACATTCGGTACGACAGCGGTGCTGTTACATTTCAGAAAGAAAAATTACGTTACGTACCTCTAAGACATGGGTCGTTGTTTAGCAAAAGAACTCAATATTACTCCTATTTTGAGCTGTCACGAGCAATGGCCGACTTTTCGGATCACCGAGTACCGTTTTGTGGAATGAAATATTGCCGTATATGAGTGTCTATTTAGATGTCTGTGTATATTGATAATTTGTCATATTGATTGATGAAAATTAAATTAACGTGTGCCCTCGGGACGGGCGGGCTCTGTTGTTTCACCATGGATGCTTTATATTAGTCATAAGGATTTAATTAATGGGTCTTTGAGATGAATATTGTATATTTAGATTTATAAAATGTTACTATTAGCTCGATGTTTATTTGTTTCAGCTTAGTAGCCAATAATAATTAGTAAATATTATAATACATTTATTTTGGTGGAGTATGCCAGTCGGGGTGCGCGCGAATGTACTTGTATCTCCCGGGCCCACGACACATGATAGTAGTAGAAACAGTGGGTTTTTAGTCGGTTAAAGTCCTACATGACCCTCTGCTTGCCGCAAAGGGGAGGTATCCATGAGGATTTTTCCACTCAATAAAAGGTACTTACTTGCCTAACTAAGTGAGTTGTTAAATCTCGAAGGGTAAGGCAGAGGGTTTACCAATTATTTACTCCCACGCCCAAGTTTTGTTTAAGTTCCTTTTAATAGGGGGAGCCTATTGCTATAAACCAGGTACAAATCCAGACTCCGGTATGCTGCAAAGAAATTCCTAATGGAAAAACTCAATAACATTTTGCCTGACCTGGGAATCAAACCCAGGAGCTCATTTTAAGTAGCTGAGTTAGGCTGTCGGAAAAATCAAAATACTGAATATGAACATAGATTTGATAGCTCTTATAAGTCTTGTTTTCCTTGAAAATTATCAACATTCGAATGTATAGAAAGCCACTGAAAGAATCATAAGTACACAACTACCTATTTTTAACGATCTCCGGGTTCCTTCAAGTTTTTCCTTCTCAACAAGATTTTCTGAGAATAGACTAAGTACGAAGAGTCCATATTTTTTGACATTCAAATGTTGATTTGACTTTATTGAGAATCACTTCAAGTCATTGAGATCACTTATCTGGGAGCCTAAAAGGATAATGATATGAATTACGTTATTACGATAATTCTCAAATAGACACAGAGACAGTAAATATTATAAATTTTCGATTTTTGATCATTTTACGAATTGTAACGTCATATTATTAACCAAATCATATTATTGTCCTATTATGATTCTGCTAAAGCCGCCATTTAAGGCCCCCTGATCCCATAAAAAGCGATACATAAGTGTTTTTCATAATCTTTCACGTGGAAATCTAATCAAAAGGTTAGGCAGTGACTTTGTAGATGAGCGACGATCACAACTAATATCCGTTTTCACAAACGCTAGATGACACGTAAATTAAAGCCTAAATAAGAGGGTACTATTATAATTCAACACTATAATTTTTGGACATTCATTTAGGCATGGCTAAAGGTTTGTGAAAACAGGCATAAGCAACGATCTAGTCGCAAATATAATATATTAGGTGAATTCGTTTAATATACCGAAGAATTCGTTAAAGAAAAAATAAATTAAACTCCACTCGTAAGTTTTATGTACTCATCAAGCTAAAGAGACTGTGATATCTAGGTATATTAAAAATATTTGGTAGGAATATTTACTAACCAAAGTAATTCATCTGCCTAGCCTTTTTCCAACTATGTTGGGGTCGGCTTCCAGTCTAACCGGATGCAGCTGAATACCAGTATTTTACACGAAGCGACTGCCTATCTGACCTCCACAACCCAGTTAGTATTGGGTAATACAATACCCCTTGGTAAGACTGGTTGTCAAACTTTTTGGGCCACTGACTACCTGTAACGACTGTCAAAGATCTTCAAATAACAGCAGGGACCAACGACTTAACGTGCTTTCCGAGGCACGGAGGAAACTCGGTATGTAATGGGTGGTCACCCATCCACAGACCAACCTAGGCAAGCACGGCTTAACCTAAAGACTGACCCGAGCGGCTGCTGTTATTTTGCCACGAGCTAAACAACCAAAGTAATTAAATTTTACTAAAACATGTCCTTTGCCGAAATTAATTAGTATACGATGCCACGAGGTGCAGACTCAGTACGTAATATTAATTAAAAATGTTTCTTCCACTTCTCAGGCGCAAGCTTTGATTTAATAGGAAGCCTTTTAAACCTAGTTAGTAGTTAGGTCAGTGGCGCGTGTTAATTTAATTAATTCACACGTATTGTGACTGTATGTGAATAATTACTAAAGAAACCACCGTGTTTTACTTTTAATATAAATAAAGTTCTTATAAAAAACAAACTTATTCGTATTTCTCTTTTATACGGACAAATTTAGTTGTTTATAAACTGAAAGCTAGGATGTGGATATTTACGACAACTATTTATTATAGCTGCCGTATAATATAATCATATCGGATGTTATCTACATGTATCGCACATAACACAACTTTATTATCCTTTTATTTTTGTATTTCCTTAAAAATCCGATTTGAATGCGGACAGCGTCACAGGCAGCACTAGTACAAGTTTATTATAAGCAAATAATTTGTATTTCACTTCCCCCACTACCATAACATTAGATTTTATGGACGCAAGTAGTGTATGAACTACGAATAAGATAAGGCTTGTAACTCCCCCTGACTTCCTTAAAGCAATCAGTGTTCCCGCGAAAAGATCACTCCGCTATCGCTAGTTTAAAAGTTAATTCTACTATTTACACACGGATAAGGAAGAACAAAAGATTGCCGTAGTGTTTGGAACTTGATAAGCCACAAATAAACTTAGTTCTTGTTTGCGGCTTTTTATTTACTCACGAGCCACTAACAAAATGTTTGTCTTCGTCATTTGTAGTATTTGAACTAGTTGTGTCAGTCCACTAATTGTTGCGCTCCAGTTCCCGCGCTCTAATATAAAAGACATGTTAACGCACACGTTCGTTGAAAGATAAATACAAATTGGAGTAATAAGCTAGTCTGCATGCCGGGGAGGTTTATACGCCGGGTAACGACAGCTTAACATTTTCCGTCGCAGATAAGGTGGCACGCGTAATCCACGCGTCCCCGAAATCACCTTAAAACTTTTTTCTTTCATTCGTCCGGAGTCGTGATAGGCCTCCATATCGAATTGAAATACATAAAATCGAAGTGCTCGACATAACATCAAGCCGCGTGTCATACGCATTAGAGCGTAGTACATTTCAGAACACGTACGCGTGGTACGTGTTCGCCCGACGTTGCCCGCTTTACCCCATTTCCGCACAGTGAAGTGCAATTAGGAACTTATCGCCAGAGATACAGAGGCAACTTAGCACTTACCACCGCGGAGTCAGATATTACTAGAAGTGCTGTTTGCGCTTTACGAACTACACAACTGAGTTATACTTTAAGGTAATAAAGGAAAGCTGCCCGCTGAGGACAATCGTCACTGAACGAGTAATTTGTATTACACATCTTACTAACTACACTTGTCCAAATGTATACATCAGATAACATAATAAACTTTATAGATAATATGCAGAAGTAACTATATATAAAGTGCAAAAGCTCTCTAGAAACTTTAATATTCTCAAGTATTTTAAATGAGCGCTGTCATAGAAACTAAATT
Source organism: Noctua pronuba (assembly GCA_905220335.1). NCBI lineage: Eukaryota > Metazoa > Arthropoda > Insecta > Lepidoptera > Noctuidae > Noctua > Noctua pronuba. The sequence continues at coordinate 9,167,160 of LR999903.1, read as the reverse complement.
GCCGACTTCATTTCATTTAGTTTCCTTGTCGTAGAGAACACTTCCTTGGGATTTGACCAGAAGGAAAGAGCAACGGCACAGTTATGGTAATGCTAAAGGAACCACGCACTCAGGCAGACATATCGCGGGCTCTCCGAGGAATTCTCACAAATTACTGCAGCGAGAGAGTATCTACTTAGCCCCGCTCACTTTTCTCTTTATCCACTGTTGTAATATTTCTATCCCGAGTTAACCTCCTTACCTACATCCGTAGAGTGTATTAAGCTTCCCATGGACACACATAAATGTACGTATGTATCTACAAACATTTATCTAACTGCTGGAACAATTTCCGACGGCATACATCCTTGTTCTGTGTACCTAATCTTATTATGAAAAATCTTTCCACTGGGCTATAAATTCACAACTTTAGTTAATCAATTTCCTCAGATTGAAATCAACAAATATGGATGTAAAAAACAAGTTACTTAGATTTCATTATTACGCGTATTTCGTAGCAGGTTGTCGGATTCAATCGATACATTTGGTAGATACGACATTTTAACTCTCCAGGGACAATTTCATTACCCGGAGCAGGATTATATTACAGTGTCTAAGTTCTATTTATTGAGTTCGATTTAGTTTTCTTTGTTTCATGGACGGGACAATCAGCTTTATATGCGTGAGAGCTTCCGTTAAACGGTCAAACGTCTCTATTTTTTTCCTCTCAATGAAGTTTTACTTATTGTCAATATTTTATGGAAATAGGTTCTCCAAAAAATATGTACCTTTGAATTAATAAAACATGTTTTGTTCCGTCCAATCATTAAAGAGATTCTCTGTTTCATGTACTTTATAATAAGACTTATGAATAAATTCCAGTAATCGCTACCAGGCATACAAAACAGAACACGTTGCTGTTTCGCTGTGCCATTTATAATTTAGAGGTTTTACAGCAATCGTGGTGGTTTTTGATGCTACAAAAAACTGGGACAATATGATACGAGTGTAACGATGAAAAATAAAAACCTGTATATCAAAAATCTCTTTTAAAAAAAAACAATGTGTTTTCGTGATTGAATCCGTTTCAAAAGCCGATGATTTTCCAGAAAATCCATGTACAGATCGTGTGTGATTGATGAAAGCGATGCAATAATATGACTCCCATGTATTGTATTGTATTGAAACAATAAACCTCACTCTATTATATTCGTTCACCGGTTTGTTCTATTGTACTAATTTCCAGTGACCTTTTTCACTGAAAAGTTCGCATGCAATGCTACTTTACTGTGTTGATCATTTTGTTCTGATAATGGCTTACTTAAAAAGTATAAAGGAAATTTAAACAAATGGCGAAAAACGTGTTGTTGTTATGTGAATGTTGTGTAGACACTCAATTCTATAGATGGTTTATGTTAAGTTAGATATAAAGGTGAGTATAGACTACAACATTTACTTGTAACAGAACAACGAGCCGCTCTATGATATGTTCTAGTGTATCATCCTTTTACGAACTAAACGTCGAGCACGTTCGCCTCTTTGTTACAAACCAACGAGCGTATTGGTGTAACATTTCGTCGAGCGTATTGGTGTAACATTTCGTCGAGCCACGAGTGCGGGCGATGCGCGGTTGCGGGGTGACGCGGAGGGAGACCCGAGGGAGGATTTACCCGTAACATAACGCCGAGCATTCGCAGGAACGTTACATTACATGGAAATGCTTTGGAAACTGAGCTTTTGCCTGTATTGTACCATTCGTAAGAACGTTACATTACACAGAAATGCTCCAGAAAATGTTGTAGTCTATACTCACCTTAAGGTACACGTATTAGATATATCTTGTAGTAAACTCTTATTCAGTCAGTCAACTCTCTAATACTATCTACTACTTCATGTATTTGTGATATAAAAGTTTCACAAATAAGATACTCAAATCTTTTGATACAAGAAATTCAAAGTAGCTTACCTACCTTTCATATAGACGTAACTTTGTCGAGTCTCTAGGAGAAATAATAGCTTAAAAGATTATTTACGAACTGTAACTGATGGAAGATGGCTTATAAACATATAAAAAGCCTTTTTATGACCTTTTTATACGCACAAACATTACATGAGCTCTGAGTTGACGTTCCCTCAAGAGAACGTGTTTACACCAAGTTTTTCTTATTTTTTTTTCTAAAAGAAAATGTGTTTTCCACCGGCCAGTGACGGGCGTGAGAAAACACAACCTGATTTACTGTTTTATATTATACAAAAAGTTACCTTTTTCTAACATATACCTACTACATAATATAAAAAATGTGGATGTAGATTCACAGGAAAAGGAAATTATTAGGTGAGTGTGAGGTACGTCAGTTGACGTGTATAAAAAGGTTTTTTGTTTGGGCACTTTATGAATATAATGCCTGTTTTATTTCAAAGGCGGTCGTTATTATAAAACAAAGAGAAAACATAAACGTACATTAAGCGTTTTATTTACAGTTTGTATAATATCAAAAAGCTACAATCAGTACCGGTAATGTAGACGGTAACTTTGTTTTTATTTTTATAATACTGTCACATTAAATAATTACAGTAACATTTAACCTACATCATAAAACAATGGAAATGAAACGCTTCATAAAAGTACCTTTGTCTTTTTGACAATTATTAAACTAAATTATCACAGATTTTGTAAACGTTCTAAAACAACCATTTAATATGAAGCTACATACATTATAACAAAGTAACTACTTAAATAAATAAACTATTCAGTACTCGCTAACAAAAAATATACTTGAAAGTCTTTCAGTCTAAAATGTGAACTTAAAGAAGAAGCAAACAATTTTAATGAACGCTAAATTCTTTCATAAAATCATAGACTTAAGATATTCTAGCCTAGATCAGTATGTACAGCGTTACTTAGTTCATTAAAAAGTAATAGTAATGCTTATTAATAGCGTAAGTAATAGAGTGCACCTCCCGGGCGTCGGACTATCTGAAAACAAAATTGTGAACAGTAATTAGCCGGGAAGTTTTAATTAATTGAAATGATTTTGTTGTTACTGAATATCAGCTCAGTTTTATTGGAGGCTTGTACAGTTTCATTTAGTGTCGGCTTCGCGGTTTGGGGACATTGAATTTATTTTAGCGGCAGTTTTGTGTTAATCCATGGATTTTGAATTTCCATTCATTTTTAAACACTTTTTATTCGAGTTTTATTTTACTATCGCCGATAACTTATACAAATTAATTCATGTCAGGAACCAATCAATGGGCACTCCAAAATTGTTTACGTAAGTGGACTTGACCGATTGACCGAAAAAGACAAAACACAAAGAATAGGGTATTTGCCTAAAAAAATATATTTAGTCCGTCAGTTAGATTATCAAAAAATAGTGGACACGTATTTTTTCTTTTGTCGTGTAAACGAAAAATGACCACGATACAGCGCGTTAAAATCTCGTTTGACGTCACAATTTCTGTTATTTTTTACTGTCTAGTGACGTCACAAGCCCCCTCTCTTTAAGTTTGATGCGCTGTACCGTCGTTATTTTTTGATTATGTGACAAAAAAAAATACGTGTCCAACATTTTATGGTGATCTAACTGACGGACTAAATATATATGTATTTTTTTTCTATGTTGTCAAATAGCCTATAGTGTGGGGGAGACGATTGCTCAGATGGGCAAAAGTCTCCCACCTTTACCCAGTAGTGGGACAAACACATAGGTTCTCTTTTTTATTTAACATTAACAAAAAAAAGACCTAAGTAAAATGTAAGTAAACAATAAAATATCTTACTGCTGGCTTGGTGTTCCATTGGTTTCTTCACTTCTATGCTTGCGCTATGCGTTGGCATAAGACCTGCAAGTGATAGTTCAGTTTAACTGAGAATATCAGGGTCCTATAATACGGTATATGTGATATAAGGGGATGACTTCAGATGAATTGCCGAGGAGATCAAAAGAGGCTTAGACATGGTCAAAAATGTTAGAGAAACTTCATCATCGGCCTACCCTTTTTCTAACTATGTTAGGACTAACCGGATGCAGCTGAATACTAGTATTTTACATGGAGTGACTGCCTATCTTATCTCCACAACCCAGTTAGTACTGGGTAATACATACCCCTTGGTAAGACTGGTTGGCAGACTTTTTGGGCCACTGACTACCTGTAACGACTGTCAGAGATCTACAAATGACAGCCGGGACCAACGGCTTAACGTGCTTTCCGAGGCACGGAGGAAATTCGGTATGTAATGGGTGGTCACCCATCCACAGAAGACCAACATAGGCAAGCACGACTTAACCTAAAGATCGACCCGAGCGGCTGTTATTATTTAGCTTACTTCATGGGCGGGAAAAAAAGGGTTTATATGCAAGTCCGAAAATCCTTATTATAGGTTGATCTAAAAAGGAACGTGATCCAGAGATGACATAGAAGACACGAACTAGAAAGGTTGAATGGCCATATTATCGAACCCAATCTAATCCCGCTCTAATAGGCTTCACGCCGGGATAGGCTACCCTATGAATTGGCCGCCATTACACGTACTAATCACGGGCAAAACATCCAGACTTCCGAAAGATTTTATAGCCAATACATACCGTAGTCGTTAAATTCTACGGTATGACGGTATTTGTAGCATTAGCTTTTAGCAATTCATTTCTGGACATAAGCCTTGTCATTTCATTGGCCACTCTCATCCAGCTACTACCACTCACTCTGCAAACATCGTCGCTCCACCTAGCAAGGAGTAGGAGAGACAGGGCAGACTTAAGGTAGGACGGCCTCAGACTAGAAGGACCGGCGATCTTCGCGTGGTGGCTGGTAGTCGTAGCAACCGGATGAGATTGGTCAAGTATCGAGTGTTATGGTGTGTGAACGGAGAAGCCTCAGTCATGTACAGCAGTGGAATGGTTTAAGCTGATGATGACAGCTCAAACACTAACTTAACCAAGCAGTACTGAGTGTAAAAAAAGGAGGAGGTTCTCAATTCGACATGTAGTTTTTTTTTGTTTGAAGTTAATTGTTGTAAAGCTGTTCTTCAGCCGGCACGTTGAAAATAAGTGAAGGCTTCTTGATATATAACTGAACGAAATGTGGGTGTTCCTTTGCCTTACCCTTCTCTTAAGTATGTCTTAAGAGAAGGGTAAGGCAAAGGAACACCCTCATACGCAAATCGAAAGAAAATAATCATAATTACGATTGAACTTTTTAAAACAGAGCTGGCACCTGTACAAGGCAATTTCATTCACCAAAAAGACCCTTAACGAAGCCAAGAGGCACTTGTTCTCCCCGTCATTGCGATTATTTTTTTGTTCTGGACCATACCTGCTAGTTACGGAGCTATTGGACGTCAAAGTTCCTTCGCAACTTAAAAAAAAAAAAAACTGTTTTTATGTTATAACTTTACTTAAATTAACTCCATGACGCCTGCACTATTCAAAGCATCCACCAGCACAATGTTTGGAGTGCGTTACTTTGAGTTTTACCGTAAAACGTGATTTTTCACCCAAACAAACAAAATATTTAGATTAGTACGGGGGTCGTGGAGGTATTTAAAGTAAAGCTACAAAATTAAAACCTTGTATTTAAAAAAAATGTGAAAAGTTGACAAAAAAATTATCCCGATGACGGGGAGAACAAGTGCCTTTCGGCTTCGTTAAGGATCTATTTACACCCTTTATAGTAATGACAATGGAAAAAAAACTTACCAGGATAATAAATAGTGGTTCTATTATTAGTATAATTAGCTAAAGGCAAGCTCAAGAGGCAGACGAACTCCTCCCAGGGGCTGGTGACGTCATCGTCGTGGACCAGCGCCGTCGTCTCCACGGAGTACATGCCCCAGGAGTCCATCCTCATGTCTGTGACTGCACGCTCCAGTGGCATGCTAGAAACATACGCTATTGTAGAAATTAATCTTGCCGTAATACCCTACTACGTAATAATTAAATTATTGAAATGTTAACAATGGAATGTGTACGTTTTGTGATAATTACGACCAATTAACTATATAATATGTTCTCTGTATTTATGGTAGGAGTATAGGTTTAAAAAAAATACCCTACTCATCGATATACAGGTTCAAATTAAAATTAGCTAGCAAAACTTTCGAGACGTGATAAGTATCATTATCTAATCCTTATAAAAAACCCGTACTCGTCAAGACTGTGAAGATCGGCTACCTACCTAATTTAATTTAACCCTGTATTAAGGCTCCCGACTATTTTTCTCTATAGTTTTAGTGATGAACCAACTCTGAAACTAGATACTCACTTATTTCTTTTACAGGAAACTTTAAACTCAGTTATTAAGAGAACTTTAAACTCAGTTATTAAGAGAACTTTAAACTCAGTTATTAAGAGAACTTTAAACTCAGTTATTAAGAGAACTTTAAACTCAGTTATTAAGAGAACTTTAAACTCAGTTATTAAGAGAACTTTAAACTCAGTTATTAAGAGAACTTTAAACTCAGTTATTAAGAGAACTTTAAACTCAGTTATTAAGAGAACTTTAAACTCAGTTATTAAGAGAACTTTAAACTCAGTTATTAAGAGAACTTTAAACTCAGTTATTAAGAGAACTTTAAACTCAGTTATTAAGAGAACTTTAAACTCAGTTATTAAGAGAACTTTAAACTCAGTTATTAAGAGAACTTTAAACTCAGTTATTAAGAGAACTTTAAACTCAGTTATTAAGAGAACTTTAAACTCAGTTATTAAGAGAACTTTAAACTCAGTTATTAAGAGAACTTTAAACTCAGTTATTAAGAGAACTTTAAACTCAGTTATTAAGAGAACTTTAAACTCAGTTATTAAGAGAACTTTAAACTCAGTTATTAAGAGAATTTTAAACTCAGTTATTAAGAGAACTTTAAACTCAGTTATTAAGAGAGTAAAAACAACACGGTAGTAGTAGGCAATGGTGTGTGAACTTTATTAAGAACACCGTTTCCAAATTACATAACTTAATGTCAAACGCCTAAAGAAGTATTGTCTTTAAGATAGTACTGGGACATTAACCTTATTTCTACCTTACGGCAAAGAATTACTGCAAAAATACGTCTGCCTATATTTGTCTGAAGGCTGACTTTAATCTCAGCATTTCGCCATTCAAAAGTTTAATCTTTCAGAAAGTTTATAGCTATAAAATTTTACTGTGTCTTCGGGGAATCCTGCAAGAAAAACTAAAGCACGTCGGGTGAAACACGTCACTTAGAAATTGCCCCCGAGCGCGGCTGAGTTTGTTCACTAGTTCCGTCTTAAATCGGAACAAAATGCGATAACGTCATATTTTGTTCCAATAAAGGCGATGAAAGGACAAGCAATAAATGAAACAGTTCATCAATAATGAGTTCTGAAAAGTCTGGAGAGCATAGCTAAAAAAAGAATGGATGTAAATACATCTAAACAAGCGATGAAACATCCAAATTGACATATTTAAGTACCAATATATTGCATATTAACGAATAATAAATAGATATAAGATCTCAGTAACCTGCATCTGTCATGTACGTACGTGTACGACAAGACCATCAATATTACATCAAGATTCGTATAACAAGATCACTTGACCTTATCTCACTCATGAATTACCCATAAAATTGCCGTCTGCCCGTCTGAAGATTTTTATATATTTTTCCGGCCGGTTCACTTTCTGAATAAATACTTTATATACCTTCTTTTATTGGTCTTGATAATTAACTTTTTTATTACCTTTTACAAGATTTATTTTTAATTTTCGTTATGTTGCTGCGCTGGTTTGGGATTGATGAAGAGATTAGCGGGTTTACATTATTCCAAGAATAGGTAGGTATATGCTGCGCATTCACTTGATTAAATCCCTGAAGATCGTTCTATGGCACAAACAGGAGTAGTGATCGATTACTTAGTTCCGGGAATCATGTATACAACATCCGTTAACCACGTTAAGATAATAATATACATAAATGTACATATATCTATGGCCCTTAATACATCAGTACGTACGCCTGTCAACTACGTTAATCCGGGCGCAGGCCTATCCGGAGTGGATTCAATTGTCACCAATGTTATTAGCTTACGCTCGGACGGTTGCTCGGCCTGTAAGGTAGTGACTGCGCTGTCCGACGTGGAATCGTCGACGCGGAGTCGCTCAGAAAGAGCGTTGTGCCTATGAAATAAAAGCGAGCCCGACGCGGGGACGAGTCGCGTCATCCAAACCCAAACGAGGCTAATGACGTTCTTTCTGATCTGCTCATGCCGATTCCAAGTCGGTAGGTAAGTGTAGTCTACTCCCAAATATGTATATTTCTACTAAGCACACGGAATACACAGAAACCTTCATAAATACTACTCAGTACTCACCCTTTTGATAATATTGTCATCACTGGTCGTGGATATAAGTATTCGGCCATGCATCTTAATGTTACTAAGAAAACGTATTTTTTCTCTTGATCGAAATGAAAACTCTTGCCCGGACCTGTGGGGCAAAATAAACTGTGAATTGCTCTGCTGACCAATTTATTCTGTAATAAGTAATCTAATGAAAACAATTTACTTTATAAAATCGGAGCACGTTTCAGAGAATTTATTTCTGCTTTAGGTACGTTAGTTCTTAGGTATTATTAGTAGGATTCGGCGAGGTCAACTCAGTGTCTTAAATATTAACTTGGACTTTGGATTTTTTTGTTTCTGACTTTATTGTGTTCGTCCATATTCTATTTTATGTTCACCTTGTACCGGAGTAGGTAACCTAACCTAACTAAGTTATGTAAATACTAGCTTATGCCTGCGGTTTCGCCCGACAAGTGTCCCACGGGATCATACTACCAGGATAAAAAGTATTCTATGTGTTAACCCAGGTTATAAGCTATCTGTATGCTAAATTTCATCCAAATCCGTCCTGTACTTTTGCGTGAAAGAGTAACAAACATCCATTCATCCATCCTCACAAACTTTCGCATTTATAAATTAGTAGGAGAGTTTGTTGTGAAGAGAAATATAGACTATAATTATACTCTTTCTTGATCCTTGGTCTAGTGGTCACAAGCACAACTGTTGAACATAAGATCCTGATTTCGAAACCCAGCCACAACATATCTACAATCACTTGGCCGTTTACACTAACACTCATCGTCTGCCTAGCCTTTTCCCAACTATGTTGGGGTAGGCTTCCAGTCAAACCGGATGCAGCTGAATACCAGTATTTTACACGGAGTGACTGCCTATCTGACTTGTACAAGTACAACCCAGTTAGTATTGGGTAATACGCTACCCCTTGTATGTGAGACTTTTGTGCCTCTAACTACCTGTAATGACTGTCAAAGATCTACAAATGAAAGCCGGGACCAACGGCTTAAAATTTAATGGATGATCATCCATCCACGGACCGACATTGGCAAGCGCGGCTTAGCCTTGAAGATAGACTTGTGCGGCTGTTATTATTTAGCCACGAGCTCCTCTTTTCACGAAACCTAAACAAAACCGCGCTGTCTGATTTTGAACTTTCAGTACTGAGCTGTGCGGTGATAATCGAATAGTGAGCTTTTATATTTACAAACGGGCATACATAGACGGAACACAAAGCAACAACTGACTGGCGGTTAAACTCGATTTTGAGGTAAATCGGTGGCTCCTACGCAGAACTAATTCGTCCATACTGCGTCTCGTTAACTAGATTATCATAGGCTCAGCCTAAAACTCAGGCAATTCGGTTTGAATTTTTTGCAACCAAACTATTATAAGATTCAAACTTGTGTTGCACAGGCGTTGTAGTTTTGTGATAGCAAATTCGAATTGTGTGTCAACGGAGCTTTGATTAATGGATGCCGTTTTTTTTTAAATTATTGGTGCTGTCATATTTCATTTAAATTAATTCAGTTTCATAAGGATATGCTCACATGAAATACTGCGCAACGTTTATATCCGTATCCGTCAATCCCTTAGCGCGCTTAGGTATGTGGGAGCTATCTGATTTAAATGAATTTTATTCATAGATAATAAGTTTTCTAGCTACGTTTCAGTATTTTATTTACTACCGTTATGTGATGTACGACATAGCTGCTCTATAGTGTTTCCTTATGTACCGTATTAGATTGTATCTAGCTATAGACCAACCGCTTTAAGGAGTCCTCGCGAAGTTATCAATTTAAATGGAATATTCTGAAGGTTGATCACGTATTGTTTCAATTAGTATCGTAATACCTACGTGGGTTATGGTTATTTTAAAGCAAATAACCTGTGGGATATAGTTAGGACTTTATGGACGATTAATGTGCCTTTGATGGGGCAAGGCGGAGGACTCATTAAAGCAGTCGGTATATAGTATTGTTGTATAGCTCAAAGCCAATAATATCTGTTTAGCCACGACTAATCTAGTTTGTCACAGCCTGACAGCTTACGTTACCTGAAATTAGTAGTAAATTACGGCCTCGGGCTTCACCGATTGGACCAAATACGCATACATATTACCAATCTATTTGTATTCACTGGACTTGAAAACACATTGTCTTGGCAAAATTTCCAGACTTATTTTTTAAAGAGTATACGTAAGTAACTGTGCTCTATAAAATATGTTGCTACCAAGGTTGAAGAGTTTTAGATATATGTATATTTTATCAACGAAAGCCCCAGCTTAACTTGTTATCACTCAAGTTGGTAGTTTTTTAACTACTTATTTAGAAATTAAGATTTTTCTAATTTTGATATACTTTATTTGAAAAACCATCTGTAGCAACAATGAACTATATTGTATTTTTTATCTTCATATAATTTGATCCCTAGTAAATGAAGCGTCTTGAAATTGATCACTATTATAAAACTTACTATAAAGGATGTAACAAGACCCTTAACGAAGCCGAAAGGAACTTGTTCTCCCTTTTATTGCAATTTTTTTTTGTTCTATCCCATACTTGGGAACCTTCTAATTACGGAGATATTGGGGGTCAAAGTTCCAACTTTTTCACAAGTTTTTTTTTTAATACATAATATGTAATTTTTTTACTTTAAACACGACCCCACGGCCCCACGACCTCCGTACTATTCAATCCATCCATCAGCACAATGTTTTGAGTGCGTTAGATTGAGTCCTACCGTAAAACGTGATTTTTCACCCCAAAAAAAGTCGTTTCCCAGCAATAATTTTTGCGTGAAGTTACTTAGTTTGATGTACATAATGCTTGGTTGACGGCTTCGTGAAGGGTCCGTTTACACCCTGTATGTATCTGTAAATTGTGTGCCTATGGTAGGTATTATATTTTACTCTCTCACAACTGACATCTTTTAAACGAATGTGACACACTTTTCTGGTCCATATACGGGACATATTTTTTTAAATTAATATCCATTAAATGCGAATACAACAAGTAATTATAGAACGTCGCTAAAGTTTTTCTCGTGGTCTGTAACAGGCCATCTAAATATGGAATCGGTCGTCGACTCTCCTGTTTTAGAACCAAGCCTAAGATAAATTTATTATTTACACCCTGTAGGTTATATCTTAGCATCCCAATCATTGTAGCACAAGCCCTCCGGTTCGGTTCACGAGATTATGCATATATTATCGAATTTAGTAGGTACCATATGATTATAATTCCCTATCACTAACGCGCAATAATATAAACACTCCTAGTACAAATAGCGGTGCTGAATATTATTAACATTCTATTAAACAAACCAATATTTATTCATGAGTGATTAAAATCCATATTTTGGTAAGGTTCATGAAATCATAACCCATTGGGATTGGTTGTAATATAATTATCTCGTATTATTTTTCATTATACAGGCTGGAAGGGACATCGACGTACAAATGGTTACCTTGTATTCAGAACATCATTCCGAATATAAAAAAATATCAACGGTAATATATTAAAAAGCATTTCCCTGCATTTTGACCGTTTGTGATCGTTTGTGCGTCGATGCTGTATAATAATATAATTATAATAGTTAGCTCTTCCAGTTAACAAACCATTCTGCGATTTAAAATCTACCTTAGGGCCTAGACAAGTCACAAAAAGTACTTCAGCTATATAGTACAAAAAGTACTACAGCGCCATCTATGACACAAAAGAAGAACTAACATCAAATCGCGCTGTTAAAGTTATCTATGACTTAATACTACACGGGGTAGAAGAGACACCGACGCGAAAACGGTTACCACGTATTCAGTATATAATTTTTATCGGTTATTAAAAAAAAACAGATGTTCCATACATTTTGCCCGTGTAGGTATTGCAATTTTGTAGGAAACAGCTGATTTTTTCTTAAATAACCGATGCAAAATTTATATGTGGGGGGGGGGGGGCTCAGAATGATGTACTGCATACGTGGTAACCGTTTTCACGTCGGTGTCCCTTCTACCCCGTATACAAAAACCCGACAATAATTGTCGGGCGGCCACAACAGTAACTCCCATCTGGGCAAAGGACCCTCCCTATACTACGGAGTATTGTGGAACTTCACACCCTGTGCTTCGCACTAATATAGTATTACTACAACGACTTTCATACTACTGATTAATTGTCAATTAATGTAGGCCCTGTCGAGTGGCCTGAGATTTTTCATTAGCCACATGTAACTTTTACTGAGTTTTCTTCAATTACATCACTGTTTTTCTAGCCACAAAAAGTGTATCCATCTCCTAGGTATCTTTCCTCCTTTTACCGAATATTAGAGACAAGTGGAAACACTGAGAAGTCAATTTAATAATATATCTCTTTCTCAGCGAAGTATCTTTTTGTTTGAGACATTTCACGTTGACAGCTGAGTTAATTTACACGAACTACAAAGTAACGCTTTTCAATTTCGTCAAGTTTTTAGTTAAAGTGGTTTTAAGTTCGCATCTGCAGAAGATCACTACGGTATTTTATTGTTAAGAATTTTAATATTTAGTCATTAATAACCAGGGTTCGAAATTATCGAGATAATTATTTGCTTTGATAATTACCGGATAATTATCATCATCACTTCGAACGCCGCTAATAACTGTAGATAATATTTAAATAGGTCGAAGCCTCATTTTTACCCAAAACTTTTATTTTCCCTATTTATTTGTATTAAACTCGATGAAAAGGCGTCTCTCTGTATTTTATTGAACATACTCAGCGTGTGACGGTACGTGTTCAGCAAACTGTGTGTACCTTTATTTGTTTTTTCAATTTACTGTAAACATGTATTACCTAAACCATGATATTTGTATATATTAACCTTTATAAAAGCTATCTTCAATAAAGTCAATAACCTCCTATTATTATAACATAGATACGTAAATACTAAAAGTATACATTGGATGATAATTGACTATGTTAAATTACTTACTGTACACTAACATGGATCTCGTCTGACTATCTTCCGCTATAAAGGTGGACACCACACAAGTGTAGTTTCCGCTCAAGTGTGTCCCAGGGTTTATTATTTTAATGGCTCGGTAGGCTTGTAATGGCTCCTCTGAAATAAAAGGACAAAAATGGATAACCAGTCACATTTTTTTTTTTAATAGCCTTGATTGTCCCTCTGCTGGGCAAAGGCCTCCCCCATATTCTTCCAGGTACTCTTCACCTGCGCCACCTCGAACCAGCCTTCGTGATGCGCGTCTAGGTCATCTCGCCACCTCTTTCTAGGCCGGCCTTGGCGGCGTCGTCCATCGTCAGGCATCCATCGTGTTGAAACCTTTGCCCAGCGGTCATTATGCAGATTCTTAGCTCCCCTGACCCCAGAGCCGTGCCCGCGCCCGTCCACGCCAGCACAACCGCTGGAGTCGCCGGGCACTTGGGGCCTGTCTCTTATTTCTCTATCCATTATGGGGGGGATTGGACTGTAACCCACCACGCTGGTCCAGTGCGTATTGGCGGGTTGCCAAGCCTCGTTTGTTTTTTTAGCAGGGTGCACCACGGGCAGGTGAGGTTCGCTTGAGTCCCGAGAGATGTTAGTTGGGACCCCTTACACCCCCAGTCACATAAAACCTGCTAATTGTTCATAGAATTAAGACACGAGCAGTAGGTACTTGAAAGTATGACAATATCTTAAGTTGTGGTTAATCAGTTGCGAGTCTGAGAACTGTCCCCTTTGTGCGGGTCGTACTAAAGCATCGTCTCTTATTGTGGACGGAAAATCTCCAAGGAATTCCAAAGAGTAAACAAAACAAATGATGACAACACCGGTTTATACTATAAATAAGATTCAAGTCACAAATTACGCTTACAAGATCGTCTAAATTGTCTCAATTAGGTTAGAACTCCAGTGTATGAAAGTTCACTGAACCCGTATAATAATATACTTACGGAAATCTTATTTGACAAGTCGAATAACAGGAAAGCTTCAGAAAAGTTTTCGGCGTTATATTTACGTCTATGTATGACATATCCTTATAGCCCCACTATTTCACTCACCTGGATTATTTAGGATAATGAATTCGGAACTTTTCCGAAATTATCATATTTTTATTGCTTTACAAGCTATGTGCCCGATTGGATTTCTCATTGGCAAAAATTACTTGCTTTCGACCCCTATTTGACCCCTTCAGAGGATGAATTAAAAAATTAAAAACCTTCCTTAGTACTTTCTTTACTTTCGTCACAAAAGATACAGTATCTTTTGTGACATTTCGTATGTACACTTTCAAACTTTTAGACCCAGCGGTTTGGGAAATATGTTTTTTGTTAGTGAATAATTTAAAGGTTTTATTGAAAAGACAGATATGTGTGTTTTACCTTTTCAATGCAATCACATAGCTAATGATGGTGCGTTACAGAAACGCTGCTTGGCGGGAGAAATTATAGTGGTAGTACTATCCAGGACGAGCTCCTAACAGAGCTCTAGTACCTACTACACGGAGTTCTACAAGTTCTATGTCTTAATGCGGACTTACCCGAAATTTTAAAGCTCAATTCGACTTTTCCTTTTAAAAGTCCAATAACTTGAGGTTGCAGCGGTGGTATCCACTGGTAGACGAGGCCGGTGGACCCGTTGAAGAACCACTTGATGACCAGGCCCGGGCCTGGAGTCTCGCCGGTGCTGTAGTCGCAGTCTAGGATCACTGACTCCGTGCCTAGTTCCACTAGGGCTGGGACGTCTACTCGCTTTATGTTCACTGCTATACATTCTGAGGACAATGAATTGATGTGATGAGATGTCGAGGAAAAACGTTTGAATTGAATTAGATATTTAAATTAATCTGTAATGAAATTGGTATGTAGATATCATCAGTAATGTATGAACAAATTAGCATTTCTAAATGTTTGTATATGTCTATGCTAAGTTGCGAAATCACCTATAATCACACCGACTGCAAAGACAGGGTTGTGTTTTTGACAAACTACTTGATTTTATTTTAGTCCAATCGCGTACATAGAAGTCTTCTTTACCAATTTTATACTATATTAAGTACTCGTAAGATGAGCATGAACATTTATTTTACGAAAAATATCTATACTATTTAACTTTAGCTGATTTTTACGATATGACTGATGCGTTTAATATCTTCTTCATTTCAAAGCCTACGCATATTTTCGTCTTGACACATGTAAATCTTACAGTTATGTAGTTGGTAAGTATGGTACTTCGGGTTCAGACCGCCTGACATCGACGGATACATTTTTAAAGGGGTGTATTCTGACAGTAATCTCGTCTTCAATGGATTAGATACGCACACGCGGGCTTAGGGTTATATCTCGTTATGACAGTTTAAGCTCACCCACTGGCTCACAGAAGATCTGTGACAGTCAAATAGATAGCTGTGTGGTGTATCAGCTTCTATGTTTAGTAATTATATTACAAAATATTCAATTGATAGCTGTGTATGTCGTTAGCTCGTGGCTAAATAATAACAGCCGCTCGGGTCGATCTTCAGGTTAAGCCGTGATTGCCTAGGTTGGTCTGTGGATGGCTGACCACCTATTACATACCGAGTTTCCACCGTGCCTCGGAAAGCACGTAAAGCCGTTGGTCCCGGCTGTCATTTGTAGATCTTTGAGAATCGTTACAGGTTGTCAGTGACCCAAAAAGTCCGACAACTAGTCTTACCAAGGGGTATCGTGTTACCCAGTACTAACTGGGTTGTGCAGGTCAGATAGGCAGTCGCTCCATGTAAAATACTGGTATTCAGCTGCATCCGGTTAGACTGAAAGCCGACCCCAACATAGTAGGGAAAAGGCTGTATCAGCTTCTATGTATAGTCCTGTAGTCACTTATTTTACGAAGTATTTAATTCAATAAACATTTTTTTGTATAACCGACTTGGTACATTGCTACCGTGTTTCTTTTTTTATAGTTAGTTTTTTAACTTTACGAAATAAAGAGTTTATGTCAAGAAAGAAGTCGGAATAAATACGTCAAAGTTAGAGCACTTATTACTTTAAGAATAGAATAGAAAAGCTAGCGGCTCGGAAATAATTAACATACTACAAACTTACTTTGCTACAGGAGTTCTCTTGTAAGGGAAAAATATACCTATCTATTTTTAGGAATTCAGTACCTGGCTGCCAGAACGAATGAAAAAAGAGAAAAATAACCCTTTTGCTAATTTGTTCTTTTGATAATCAAATAAAAAATTGCTCTGACGAAATAAATATAATGTTATTAAAACAAACGCTATGTTCACGTACGTAGGCTTGGTGACCAGTCGTTTACAAGCTTGCCCAGCGGCGGCCATGTTTTTTGTAATGTCATATCAAACGCAACATGTTACAATTTACAAATTGTAAAAACGCCATTAACGTATTTGAGAAAAAACAATGTTTTTTTCCTGGCAAATTAAATAATTACAAAACAAAGGTATTTTTTCTGTGGCCGCCAAAAAAACAATTTGCTCAATTGTATGGCGGTAAAAGAGTATTTTAAACGCAGTGTAAAAACATATTTATTTAATAATGCAGGGCAGTTGCGTTGCACTTACTCAGTCTACGGTTGTGGAGCTGCATTTAAATTAATGTTGTGTATAATTGAATTACCATTTACTGTAATTGCGAGTATAATGAGCACGATTACCATACTACAACGCTATATCGATAATTTATTAAGTCTATCCATTAAAATTAATGGGCAAATTAACCGACCTGTTAATAGCTTATGGATCTGCTACAATGAAAAACATCCAAAAGGATTTTTTTTTAAATGTGTGGGTAGTTGAAATATTCAATTTGATGGACAGTAATGTAAACAAACAAACGGCTTTGACGAGTTGTCATCGTTGACGTCCCCTCCTCATTAGCCGTTATTACAAAAATTACCAAGCGTAATACAAAATGGCTATTCTCTGAGGCCATAGAGAAAATAAATCGATGGTAAAAGGTTTAACTACGAAGTAAGGAGTAATATAACGTTCAAATGAACTGGTTTCTCAGAGGTTTTTGATTAGTGAAGATTTTCGAATACCGACTCGGAATCCATCGATCGATCCTTTGTGTGGAGCTCGCCTAGTTCAGTGGAACACAATTAGGTATCACTGTTGGATGGAGTTGAGGACAGACGGACGGGTTGAGCGGCGACAAGTACATTTGAACTAAGTACGAACACTGGCGGCATGTTTAATAGTTTAATACAGTAGGAAACCCATGTGAGTTGATAGCGAACCCAAATATTACACGCTCAACAAATGTGGCTACTGGCTGAACACTACGGATGTGTGATACTATGTAATGAAGCAGCTATCATTACCGGTTAATAAGACTACGGGTTTTAAACTCAAAAGTAAAACCAAAAAGCATTTTAAAATTAACAGGAAATAAAGCTTATGGTTTTCAGCACTCAGTTTATTTGAAACAATCGGTAATATTTAAAATGATTTCTGACCGAAACTCTGGTTTAACAACATTTTATAAAAGCAATAACTGGAAGTGAACACTTCTCGTGAAAATGACTGATTACCCTTTTGTGTAAAGTTTCCAGTTTGTTCGATACTTACTTAATTTGTTTACTAATACTGTGTCTACAACAACTTATGGTTGCAATAACTACTATTAAACGAAACATTTTCCTATGTGTACAATCCAGGAAAAGCTCATGAACTAATTTGATTATAAATGCTCGTATTTAAAGTACACTGAACACACTTGTGGCAAAACTATCGATTACATTATAATCGACCTGAGCCATAGTCAATCAATGATCGAAAATAATGTTCTATCTGTCTATTACTCAAAAAGAGGTCAAGAGTTCTCAAACCAAATGCATAATCATCATCTTCAAATCAAACAAGATGAACACGAAATGCAGATCCCGTACCTATCCATAGATATAAAAGAAGCCGTAGCGGACTAGGATCCCATCGAGATCAAAGAGATTAAAAATATATTATTAGGATCCGTAGATCCCAATCGTCTGCTTCAATGGCTCTTATGTAAAAGAAATGTGAAGCACATAATACGTAATTCGTTCGATACGGTTTAATATCGAAAAAATCCATCTTTCTTTCTGTTAATCACGTTTCCATGACGTACAACTGTACAGCTAAATGGTCGCTGAATACAAAAGATAGTATTATGTTTCGTTACTATCTTTTCTTTTTCGTTGAGCAGAACAAGTACAGCGAGAGAATACGGTTGGAGATACAGTACTTTGTGCTTTGTTTGCGTTCAAATAACTCGAGATGGTATGTGTAAAATCATATTGAGTGTACTGAACTTTGTACAGACGACTCGTGTATTAACGATTCTCGGAACTAGAATAACTAGCTTTTGCGAATAATTAGAATAATTAGCTAGCATTCAGTGCATCGAGCTTTGCGCTAAGCCTCATGCTGCCAACACTGATCCGTCTGCCTACGTGATGATTGAGGATTATCCCTTTAGCTACTGACGCGGACTGTCAGCGGGGAACCCAATGGTTAGTAGTGGTCAGCCTTGATGCTGATTAGAATTGGCGTAGGCTGTGGAACCCACTACCATACCTCAAACCTCTAGTTTTGGGATCTAAACAGAGATCCTAATTTTTTTTGCCAAATAGACAAAAAACAACAAAAGAGTTTTTAAGGACGGGATTAAGACCGATTTTCGATGTATGATGCTAATACAAATGCTACTTTATTTAATTTAAAAGCGAAGTGCATGCAAAAACGTAATTATTTATAAACATGTAGGAAGGCTGCTTAAAAATTACACGGTAAAAGGTTTTGTATAAATATTTATGTAATATCACAAGAAGGGCGCTGTATTTCCACGTTTTATTATCATCTACCAAGTAATGGAAACACAAAGAAATGAATCGACAAGGAATACATCGGTGTAGAGGTTTATGAATAAAGTATTAATCTTAATGAGAGTAAGGACACAAATTGATGGGGAGAACAACACAGACCTAATAAAAGAGAATCTGATTCATGTTGCCTTTGTGGAATATCGTTCGTATTTCAGTTGCCGGCAACGGAGAATAAGTTAATCTCTTTGTTTGCGAGCGGTAATTATTTTCCTCTGGAATAAATTCTCCCCTTTTTAGCTTTTAGCTCAACGATCAAAAACTGAATACATTTCTTTGTGTCACTGCTAATTAATTATCGTAACCTTTCTGCTAAGAACGGCTGTTATTTTTATTTTTTTTGTGATTTGTTTAGGTTAATCCGGCTTTCGTGATGTGTTTCTTTGTTATTATTTAGCACAAAGAACTGTCAATTATATTGTGTGCTGTATTCGTTGTAATGACGAGCGTGGTTATTGTTTTGTACTAATTTTATTCTGTCCATGTGGGATCTTTTATGTAACGTTTGTCCGAGGTTTATGGAGTAAATGTTTATTAAAGGAACCTTTTTATTCTTTGAAAATAACAAATGGGAAAATATCCAATACTATTAAAATGAGCAATATTTGTAATCGCATTCTCGAAAACGGCTCTAACGATTTCGATGACAGTTGCAGTATACAGGTTTACGGGGCGATAAATCGATCTAGCTAGGTCTCATATCTGGCTAAATTAGTTTTTTCTATTTTCACTCGAGCACAAGGTACTAGATTTTTAAATACCTAGAACATAACTATGAAGATCAACTATGGGAAGACTTCGTACGGCAAATCTTCATCCGCTTCATCAGTGTTACAGGTGGGCAGAATGGTCACAGTGCCACAAACTTCCAGCTCAATATGTGCCGTCGTCATAAACAAAAAGGTTCAGCTGGTTTCAGTCCCGAAGCTGAGAGGTTTGCTAATCACGAGAAAAACTTTTGATACTAGAATTTTAATTTAACATTTCATTAAAACTTGCATAGTTTACCGTTCCAAATACAATTTAAATTTATAATTTCTACGATACGGTATTACGAAACTTGCAAGCTAGGTTAAATATCGATTTATAATTAATATGCAGCAGGTTTGCGAACTGCAGGAGATTTTCGTGAATAATGTCAGTTTTCCTCATATTTTGGGGTTGCCAGACTAGAACTCTTAGCGGGTGCAATCTCTGAATATGCACGTGAATAAAGCCGGTACGCTTATAAACATTATTCAGGTGAAATCGTTTTCAGTTATCGTGACTTGTGCTCTGCACACTATTGTATCTGCATGGATGTCACACGCGAAAGTTACGAAAAATAAAGTCAAGAAAATTTCGAGTATTTTCAACTCAACTATGTTCAGGTCGGCCTTCAGTCAAACCGGATGCAGCTGAATACCAGCTGTGTTATTCAAATCGCAACTTTCATCCTTTGACAGCTTGTCTATACAAAATGGACAGGTTTTTTTCAATCAATCAATTTGTTTGACAATTATTTTCCATGAAGGTATTTCCAATTTAAAATTGGATTAAATATCTCTCTTGTATTGAAGGATTAACGGTAAGTATATCTACCACTTTCCTTTTTGTGTAACTAATACGCCTGAAACGTGCGCCTGCGCTGCTGTCGATGAAGCGCGTAAATACGCGCTTCATCGACAGCAGCGCAAACGCACACATTTTGCTATGCAAGCTTCAACATGCACTTTTGAAATGTCTGCGTTCAGCCGCGACTTGAAAATTCACAAAGGCGCTTTTACTTAGGCATACGTGTCAGAAAAACCTAGCGTTAGTGAAAACGGGCAGAACACTTTTAACCGCAACAAGTATTAATCAAACTCTTAATTGATATTGACTTAAAACTAGAGACTTGAACTTATGCCGACATCTATTTGTTAAAATAAGCATCGGGTCAAACAAGTGCAGAAGTAGATAGTCGTGTTTAATTTGGTTCTGGTCTTGCGGGTACAAATAGGAATTCGGGGGAACTTGTCCATACCAGGAAAACTTTGATAGGAACTTGGAAATGTTAGTCTACAGTTTACATTGTCCGTCTAGCCCTACTTGCAGTTGTAGCTATAGGTAACCTGAGCATCTGCTTGCTATCTATCAATACCCAGGGGCAGTTCAGCTTCCTAGAAGTCTGATCAATAAGACTTACAAATTAATTTAGATCTGCACTAATATTTGAGATACATTTTCACTTACACTTTTATTTCAATGCTTGACCAAACAAATACTATGATTTAATAAGGGTTAACTAAGAAGTGAGTATCACAAAGTAAACAGATCATTCAACTCTAGTTCCTGCCTGAATTGTGACAACAGAAAATGATAACAACAGAAATATCTGTAGCTGTGATCACAAGAAATAACCATTAAACCAATGATAGAACCAGCAACGGCAAAAACAAAAAGATCCAAAAAAGATGTGTGTACAAATGTTATAAGCCATTCAATATGCATGCATTACAGGCATGCTTACTCAAGCTACGACGAATAAACATTCTTTCGCAATAACAGACCATCCCTACGCCAATATGAATTTATTATACCGACGTTACAGTTAGATATTGTTTTCGTAGTTTATCCCTCTCAAATAGTCCATGAATAATGCAATGTGGCATAACAGCATATAGGTTAAATATTATATATCTATAGCTTCGGCGGTAGTTATAGGCTTTCAAGGAGATTGAAACCTCGATTGTTATTACACCCATATTACTAAGTTTATGTTTGTTTATCCGTCGATTTATATTGTTTATCAAGCGATATTGACTTACAATCACTGTTATGTTACTGGCTTTGGCTGCGGGTTCGCTTACGTGGGATTTGAGATACAATATTGTAGCGTTGTACCTTAGTTCGTACTTACTAAGTCCATACCTAACTTTGTTATATATATAGGGCAACACTCGGCAATATGTAATGTCTACGTCTCTAGATTGAATTCGAATATTGAGCTAGCGCTGAGATGGATGGCCTGAGTGATGTCCTGCACATCTAATTGGAAATTAATGTAAATGAGCCAATTAACTTTGATTTGATTTTAAAGTTCGAGAAGTAATTTTCACATAATGAGGCTACTCCCACTCATAGACTTGCTGACCATTTCTGACAGGACTGATCAGCTTTTCAGATTTCTGTCAGTCAATCAGTAAAAAAACTTCATGTTAACAGTTGTGGTTCAAAAAAATAACAGCAACCAATCAAATCACTTGTCAAGGGATTAAATTGAACGGGCTTTCAGCGAGCACTTTTAAAGTAGTCAATATGTAACAATATTGCCTAGACCAAGCACCAATACCTGGCAGGTTTTGTCAAATCATTTTTCCAATTGATCTGTGATAGAGAACCTAGTCTAGTGTGGAACATGTATGAAATAGATTGAATCTTATTGTAATACTAACTGTTGCCCGCGACCTTCGTTAAAAATCGTAAAATATTACTTCCCTTTGTTAATCGAATTTTGTTTCCAATTTCAAGGGTTTTAATTTTTTTGCACGGAACCCTAGCTGTTATTCTAAAATAAAAAAGTAGCTTTAGTTACTCCTTATAACATCAGCTATCTACCAGTAATAGTACCGTCAAAATCGGTCTAGCCGTTTCAGATTAGTTGGCACAAACAGACAGACAGACAGACAAAAATTGAAAAAAAAAATTTTTGTTATATACTTTCGTATGCATTCAATAAAAAGCTGTTATTTTGGTATTAGAAACAGACTTTTCAATTTCATTTATTTGTATAGATGTATAGATTGTATTAAACAATTCGTAGAGCTGTTTACGCCAAGGTCCAGTAAAGAAGGGACATAAAAGATATTGATATCAGAAATCTAACTTCCTGCCGTTCCCTATAAAACTTTGCCAGTTACCTTATTACATTTTAGATATTTTATGTGAGTCTAGACGTAGCACATCGTAAAGTTGCCTCTTTTATTATTGTTCAATTAAACCGTCTGAGAAAGAAATTCTACAAAAGTAGCTGCTTGAGAAAAAATATTTTTGATAGCTAAAAAGTAATTTTATCTATTAGCTAAAATAACATCGGCTAGTTTTCTCAAGAAAAACTGGAACTTTAGTAGCCTTAAGACTACGTAATATTGTTTCAGTGGTCAGGAAAGCTTTTAAAAGTCATGTAATTAGGTATAGGCACTCAGGTAGGTATGTAATGACAAACTTTTGCCCTTACGACGAACTCGTCAAGCCGATCAGTAACTTTGTACAGAACTTTTGTAACAAATATACTTTATCTTTGTCGTAATGTCACACTAGCTGGCTATTAATATGATACTTTTCTTACCAGTGGCGAGGGATAAAATAAAGGGTGTAAAAAGACCCTTAACGAAGCCGAAAGGTATTTGTTCTCCCCGTCATTGCGATCATTTTTTTGTTCTAGACCATACCTGGGAACCTTCTAGTTTCGGAGATATTGGGGGTCAAAGTTCCAACTTTTTCACAAGTTTTTTTTTAAATACATGTGTCTAATGTAAGATTTTTACTTTAAACACCTTCACGACCCTCGTACTATTCAATCCATCCATCAGCACAATGTTTTGAGTACGTTACATTGAGTTTTACCGTAAAACGTGATTTTTCACCCAAAAAAAAAAGTCGTTTCCCAGCAATAATTTTTGCGTAAAGTTACTTAGTTTTATGTACAGAATGCCTGGTTGACGGCTTGGTGAAGGGTCTGTTTACACCCCGTATTTTGTAAGAAGCTATTCTTATAAAATCTTTCACTTCTCGCCACTGGTGAGAAAAGTATCCGTTAAAAAATATGTGCGAACATTCTACACTGCCATTAGCATTGCCATAATGTGACCAGTCTTCTCGGCCACAATGGCAGCGCGGTCTAAAAGAGTACTTTGATGCTTAAGTGCCTTTTGTAAATGGTTTTAATTTTGTATTGCCATCTAGAAAAGGAAGCGGAAAGTAGTCGTTTGTAAAGACCCTTCGTCAGTGTTGCAAACAATAAATAAAACGGTTGACTTGAAACCACAAAGCAATCTGGTCAATATTTCACAACGATGTCGGATAACGTTACGAAATGCGTATCAATCCCTTTGTATTACACAGAAGTGGGCAGGCATGGCATTGTGCCTCGTATTCCTGTGTTTACGTTTGTCTGTGATGTGAGGAACAGAAAAAACGAGTGGTATAGTAACCAAAACAGGAAATTAACCGTCACATCCGCGCTAGTTCCGATTCCGGCAGTACATTTTAACTTGTAAGTATACAGGAATGAATGGGTAAAAGTTAATAATATACGCATAGTGGATGAAGAGAAAAATAAAGCTGTAAGTAAAGTTAGATTAGGACTGTTGTCGTGTTCTCACATACTTCAGAATAAGATAGATTGCCAAAGGCAGAAGCTCCTCAACGACATTTTTGTAACCACTACTTGCAACTCACTCAATTAAAATCTGTGAAACTGAACTCGAAAGCTTTTAAAACCAGACTTGTATCTATTGCCCAAAGTTCACTTATTTAGCAAACTAAGCAGCAAAACTGACTATCAATTTAAAAAGTTAGACGTTACCTATCATGAGCCCAGCTTTAAACTTGACAGTGTTTTGAAACAGCGCTTACATAAGTTGCCAAGTGGATACATTACCGGTAACTTAATCACGTCCAGAAGCGAAACTTTCTACGAGAATGAAGATATTTGCATGATTTTGCATTTAATTGTTAACTCGTTAATTGTTTATTCTAGGAGTTAAGTTCGGAATGCGTGTGTTTTAGAACTTTGCGACTAGAAATTTACTTAATTTTGCATCAGAGCTATGTCGGTGAGTTGTGTTGGTTTTGATTTAACAAAGAAACAAAATAGTTTGTGCTCGGCTATCTATGTATAGATCATAAAAATTATGCCAATATGATTTTACAAAGAATGCGTAATGAGAAAGTAAAAGTCACGAAAATAACGCCAAAAGAATAATTACACCAATAACTGTCAAACTTTTTAACGACTTATTTTCGACATCGCGGTATAATCAGTGTTCCCCTTCCTGAATTTTATATTTGATCTAGAAACATCGCACGGCCTTTTGTAAACGAATTTTAATAATTTCGCGTAGTACGTCCACATGAAAGCAGTGGAAACAAAAGGCGTCATTGTTACTCAAAACACAGCACAATCGCCCACAATCAGAAGGCAGGATGACGGGAAAATTACACACGAGCTAAACTTTCAACACGCAATAGTAAACTGATAGAAACAACTACAACATTTACATAATAATATGAACAATCGATACCAACTTGAGCACAGTATGAGGAGCACGAAATGTATTGAATAGTTCATATTCTCGCAACACTTTGGGAAATGTTTGCCGGTTGTTTTCGCACTCGAGGCGAAGTACTTGGGAGGGAAGCTGGGACGGCGACCGCCGCGCGATTGTGTGGTGGCGCGCCGACTGAAAACTTTCAACCACGAACAGATTCAGGAGTAAGGGCGCATGCGTCTGTGGACGCCTGTTGAGTTACTTTACAAGTTCCTTATTACACCGTTAAAACATTTCGCCGACTTGCTTTTCATATTTGTGAAGGGTATTTCTGAAATATATCTTCGGAGGGATACATTCGAAGTGGTTATTACAATGCATTTTTTCCTGGACGTACAAATAAAAACCCTGCTTATAGATAGGTACTTACTTACGTTTAACAACTATTGTGAGCAATAAGTAATGGTTTTAGAATATCAACCTATATTGGTTCTAACTATTAATGATCCATTTAGTTTATTTACCAAAAATTATTTCTGACTATTTGTTTTTATAAAAAAGTTATTTCGATTAACGGTAAGTTAATCAAAATAACTTGTTATAAAAACAAAGTCAAAGTGTTCTTCATTACTCTTAGAGTTTTCATTAACTTAGGCAGTTTATTAATTGAGTGACAGAGTAAGTATTAATTTATTTCATTTGCCTAAATTGCCTTCGACTAAATAGATTCAATTTTAATTTGCAGAATGTAATAAATCCTGTAAGACCTATCTATTCCGTGGGTTTGTCTTATCCAATGTACCTTTTACCAAAAATATGAATCCAAAGCTGACGTAACCAAACAAATTTTAATAATTAGTACAGACGCGAGCAAAAAGTAACTTATACGACCTAAATGAAGCTAGATGAAACCAGCATTTTTTCTTGGCAATACAATTCGGGAAATCCTCCATTTTGGTAGCATGCCAATTGTAATACCTATCTGCGGAGAAAATGAATTGTTATAAACCCAATATCCAGGAAGAGCTGCGGGATAGGCAATATGTTTTAAACATTTTATTTGTATCCTCGCTGATGAGGAAAGTAATATCCCGTAGTATAAGAGCTTGCGGAAAAATACCCCTTTCCTGTACTTGACAGTAATGCTTAGCAACGAAGTTCTTTTTAAAGGTAAAGTGTACTCTTTCTTTAAGTAAAAAGAACGTTTCACTTAACGGTAAAAACCTTATCGTTAAGTGAAAACGTTACTTTACTTTATACCGTTGATTTCAGGATGACAAATACACAAAGCTAAAAGTTTCCATCGGTTAGTTAGAGGCATCTTCTGCGCAGGCTGCCATAACTGTATTACAGATTAACAGTATTATAAAGCCATCTAATACCTCTAAACGTTGCTAAGGTATTGGGTCTTTCCTTAAAGCCGTCTTTTAAAAGAAAATTTCCTAATCCTTATTTGCCCACACAGAGCTTACTCCTTTTGCTGCAAAGTGCTACGTAGGTAGGCAGGTGGACACCTACGCAGCGTTTTGAAACCCTCTCATATCGAGTTCCAATGTATTTTCAGAAAGCAATACCAACGCGCATTTAAGAATCGAGATCTACTGAAAATACTTTCCTATTGAATTTCAGCATAGAAGGCACGACCAAGTATAGGAAATAATAGAGATATAAAACTTAAGTCTTGTTTCGGAATCACGTTCAGATAACATCAAATATAAATAGAACCGGTTACTAGACAAGAGTATCTATTTTTAATATTTTAACCGGTTCTTTCCAGTTCAAAGAAACTTATATCAATACTTAGTGAAATGCAGCTCTAACTAATGAATAATGTTGTCTTTATTTGCATAGCATGCATAAATAATGCGGCCATACTCATATTAATGTGCACGAGAAAGTCTAAAGTCGATTCCGTCCTCTTATTAATATTTGACGAGGTTCGACGGGCCACCGCCGCCGAACGGTTGCTGACCCGTTCGGTAAGCTTAGGGTTGAAGAGACGTCTCATGCCTGTCACTGTCTATGAAAAGAACACGAAAAAGAAATTCATATTTTTATCGTGAAGTTAGGAGGTTGATAATTTTGAATATTCATACTGATTCCGATACTGTTAGCCGGCGACATCCCACTGCTAGGCAAAGAGCTCTCCCCATGAGTTCCAGTTTTTTCGATCCAAGGCTAAAGTGGACCACTGGCCCTCCCACTCCACCCAGAGCGGGAGAGGTCATTTGATGATTTCCCATCCGTAAAAATAAAAAAATAAAAAAGTGGACCACTGGGCGTTGGTTTTGTCCAGCTCGTCCCGCCATCTTCTACAAGGTTTGCCGCGACGTCTTCTGGCTGTATCAGAGTTCCACAAAAATATTCAAACAGTAAGTTAAAAAGATCACCAATCACATTCACCATGTCAGAACAAGGGAGGGAATGTACCTACTTATTCAGTTTTTGTGTCATCGGTGCATCAAAACAAATTATGAATTTTATAGCAGTTCTCCTAAAGACAATTAAGTGCTGCATAAAGTCTTATTTCCTTCTAACTTCTTATTTTTCATCAAACACCATATACATATAAATATAAATAGAATAATAACGATGTAACATATATTATGATATATATATTTGTATAATTATCAGTGATCGGAGTAGGTAGATTGATTTTTGGTACTTGTATCATAAATGCACACAGAAAGAATAACATAGATAAGCCATTTCTCCGGAAAGTAATTCCGGTATTTCCGGATTCAATTAAATATTGTTAATGTTGGTAGTGATATTATTACTACTCAATTCAAAATTTAAAGGAAGGTATCAAAACTAAATATAAAGAATAATAAAGAATAACATTGCTCATTTTATTACAATTCCTACCTTTTTTTTGAGGATGGCAAATCATCAAATGACTCCTTCCACTCTGGCAGAATACAATTCCTACATAAGTTCCGGTTTTTTTTTAATAATCCACCAATTCCGGAGGAATGTCCATAGTAATATATACGTTTCGGATCAATGACCGCAGTTCAATCTACCTACTCCGATCACTGATAATTATGATATGTTGTACACACGAGCTGTTGGTGTACTTATATTTATAAATAAATAAATAACACCATCAAATATATTCTGAAACCAAACCCTTACTGACACCCCTAAAACCTTTCATAAGTTTACTTTTTTAATAATGAAATGCAATACGAGTGGTAGTTCAATAAAGCGACGGACTCCGCAATTTATGTCCGCATTAGAATGACTAACGGTGGTCAATAAGTTTAAGGACGGTGCATTAGTTCTATAAGCAAAGAAGTAAGGGACCACAGCCCTTATATAATCATTCAGCTGTCAATCTACTTCACCTTTTCCATCAATACGTACTGAACGTAGACGGCAATTAGCTGAAATCCAATTGCTAGACTTGGAAAAAGGTAGTCTTTAATTTAATTCCGAGTGTAGTTATTTTAAGATTGAACCGCTACTTTGTAAAATAAAGGCTGGTAAAGATAATATTAGATTTCGTAGGTTGAATGACAAGTTGTGTGTTATTTAATTTAGGTGGATCCTAATAAAAATGTTAAATCCACTGACTGGACAACACACAACATAAACCGTTGGGTTTAGAAACTATAAATTGTCCTGAAAGAGTTTGTTAGATAAAAGAGGTACTCCTATCTTTCTGCAAAATATATTGCAGACTAGGGAAGGAATTTTGAAAATTCGACCCCTGAAAGTAGGGGATTATATGGATTATCGATACTAATCTATACTAATATAATAAATCTCCGGAACTAATAATCCAATTCTAAAAATTCTTTCACTGGCAGAAAACTACATTATTCGTGGGTACATATAGGCTATAAATTATATTTATATCATGCATATAAGCCGAGCTATCACAATTTTCGCGGATGAAGTCGCGGGCTAAGTGCTAGTAATTAAAATGGGAGTTCGTCATTTTTACCGAAGGGAAATCATATCGAGCACTCGGCTTGTAAGTTGATTAATTTTTTGCTATTGCATAGTTGTTTGCAGGTTGTTATTTATAACATTCACTGAGATATGTACATGTATGCGGATTCAGGGCAATAGTACGAGTAGCTAATAAACTCCCAAATGTAACTAATTCCCGCAGCGTCGCCCGTACGTACGTAACGTACTACCGGGATAACATAGTATCCATCTCCTTACCCAGATCATGGGCCAAACATCGAAATCCATAACATAACATCACGACTGTAATCCCCGAAGGGTTAGACAGAGGTGTACCTAATAGTACACCCTCATTTCGCCAGTTCACTCATTTTCGAAATCAGAAAGAAAGAGAGGGCAGATAGATATCTATCTGCCCTCTCTTTCTTTTACTACTTTCGCATTTATAATATAAGTATAGAATTAATCTTCATTTACAATATCTGTGGAGCTGTCCTAACGAGATCTTATAAATACAGAGACGACTGCAGAGCTTCTAAGTTCTGCTTACACCTGTATTAGCACAGCTCGAAGTCATAACGACGACTTAGAAAGTTACAGCTGAAAGCTTACAAGATGGCAATAATACAGATCTGTATTGTGCATTCCAGGTGCATTGTATTGAGCTGGGTTTTAGCATCGCAATGTAGCGTAAATGGGAACGAGCAGCTGGTCTATATTGTAAATGAAACCGACTCACTTTTATGGAATGAAAGTTACTACCTACTTATTGTTGAATATGGAGAACAAATTGTCGCCTATAAGTAACCTTTTAGTAACCACCTCATTATGACAAAACGTGGTTTTACCAAAGTTTTGATATGATGTTTTACAGAATCGCACGGAAAATGTATTCCTAAAGTATTTAGAGAACAGCGAAAGAGGATGTACCAGACATATTAACAAACTAGCACTTCGCCCGCGACTTCATCCGCAAAAATTGTGTAAAATAATAATATAGGCTTTAATTTATATAATATAAATATAATTTATGGCCTACTACACCCACGAATAATGTAGCTTTCTGCCAGTGGAAGAATTATTAGAATCGGATCATTAGTTCCGGAGATTACCCCCTACATACAAACTTTACCTTTTTATAATATGAGCATAGATAAGCACTCACGACGGAGTCCTGCCAACGCTGCGCCTTCTGGTACGTGGTTGCCTCTCCCAAACCTTTCTGCCATTCGTCCTGAGAACACTGTAACCGCCCACACTTAGTTTGACAATTATTTGACTTTTCAATGTTGCGTAGACCATGGGCGTACCCAGCATTTTTAAGGGGTGGGGCAGAAGTAAATCAACTAAGTAGTAGGAAATTAAAAATGCTTTTTATTTACTGACGGATACGTTTTATTGACTGCACTACACCTTATTTCAACAATAACCTGCGAGGGTTCTGGCTAAATCTAGCTAAAATTTTGTTTTCAATTGTATGTTGTGCTTCCAGAACCCTCTTTCTATGCACACCCATCATACAGAGGCCGACAAGACGGTTTTCTGTCATTTTTTACCTTAACCAAGTTTTTAATGTGAAAAATGTTAATGTAGGTATCCAAATGAATATAATTTTCTAATTATATTAATTTTGCCTAAAAATTCTTAGCCCGAAGGTCAGAGAGCAGGGTGGGGCAAGTGCCCCATCCTGCCCCACCGTGGGTACGCCCATGGCGTAGACTATGCAAGTGTGAAATAAAAAGTTAAGCACAAACACGCTGGACATTAATTATTTTTTTCCAGCAGCAATATATTTCACGTCTTGATGCCGTTACAGAAAAGTTCTCAGTTTTACGTTTTATATTTTGTGTGTAGACATAAACATGCTCCTGAATACTGTATTGTATGTACCTACCTATTAGAAATATCAGGCATACGACGTAGAACTTATTTCTAGCAAAACATTACTTGTACCGAAGTAATTAAATTAAATTAAAGTTACATAAACTTTTGACTTCGTAGATTTTAATTTAATGAACTCGGTCTTTGTTCACATTTTAATAAATGTCTTGATGTCTTACAAAAGTTAATTGAATCGAAATTATAATTTTATTTACGAAAATTAAACATAATTTGTAAATATTTTTACATTATTATTCTCAATTTTATTACACCATAAAAAAATGTACTTCACCATACAAATGTTGATCCCTTTAGTTTTTTACTCGAAAGCCTTAGTAAAAATCTGGTCCCGAATATCCATACAACCGATTAGTGATAGCTCTATTGTGTTTTATCGGGAACGATTCTAAATTCGAATTGGGTAGTTCGTAGAATAAGAAAAACAAAAAATATTGAAGTAGAGTAATACAATACCTAAGTATAACGTCTTATTTCTTTCCAAGTAATACACTCGAATAAATAAAGTAAGCATCACGTCTTTTTTTATTACTACATAGATCGTTGGAACCAGCTGTACATTAATACAGTAGCTCATTTTGGTCTATTTTTGAGACAGAATTTCAGTTGGTCGGGTCAAGAATAAGGATGACAAACATAAATTCTTGTTTTTCTAGGGTATTCTAGGGTATATTTTACAAACAAAGCAAACAATTACTCAGGAGATAATTATGTTCTAAGAAATGAATCAATAAATCGAACAATAATTAAGTATGTTTATGCCATATGGTGGGTTCTCACGGGCCAAGCTGTGCTAACAAGCCCGCTTCTCTAGCGAACGTAGGTAACTGAATACTGAAAACCACGCTTGCTCACTTCATGTTGACGACTTCCGTTATCAAGTCTGTTGAAGTATATATGACGAAAAAGTCAGATAGACGGTGAAAATTTCAAATGTAAAGGACATTGATTTCAAATTTCATTTACTTAAAACTGTCAACTTCAGGTCACCAACCACCACCACCACCACCCTGTCACGAAGACGCTATTTTATTCTGGTTTTCCTATTGTTCTTCTTTCGACTTCATAACCAGGAATTGTCGACATGTAGTGAGCAAGCTTGATGATTTGATGATCAATATTCATTTATGTTATGGATGAAAAATTCATTTATTTTCAGGCAACTTTGGCCCTAGATAAAAATCTTACAGACTACCATATACATATATGTTAAAAATACAAATCGTGTTAGTAAATAGAAACTTAAAAACTATGTTAGTCTTCACTGCAATATTCCACTGTGCGTTCATGTGGCCCTTAGCCCTGAGTGTGACAATACCTGGAAGCTTTGTTATTGTTTTCTTAGTATATTGATATTGTGCAGTCCAACCGTGCCAACCGTCAAACCGGTGCGGTTGCGGTTCCGGATAGCGGACACTGACTTAGACTTTACAGAAGTGTGTGCTAGTGTCTGCTGTCCGCTGCCAGTCTGCAATATGTCCGCAGTCTGATCCGTTAGTTGCTCACTTCCAATATGTTGACACAAAGAGACCCTTCTTTCACGGGAGTTTCTCCAATATTAAACCAATGTTTAATATGTTTAATTTTGTATTTATTTTTAAAAATATTGTAACATTTCCAACAATCCAAAATTAGAACACCTTTATGTACACCTTGGGTTGCATGTGAGCTGAGCATAGCACCCGGGTTAAATGTTATTTAATTTTAAAGTAGGCCAAAGTCTTTAAATTTTACGTCGTACAAGGACCAAAATCTTTTTAAATAACAACTTTATTATGTTACCAAATAATTAGCATTAATACGAGACTGGTAATTACCTACATTAAGACGGTTTACATCGTAAAACGGTAACACGGCGGAAGCACACGTAATTAAAAGTAGGTACCTACTTACATTAGGTTAACATACAAACATTCGTAAATCGTACCAACATTTATATACGGGGAGCTACTTACTTCTTATCATACATATAATAAATTGGCTTATAATAGAAGAAAAAGAGAGAGGCTAATTTAAAGTTCACGCTATAAGAAAATAAAATACCTAGACAACTCCTAATGGATCCAATGAGAAAATTAATTGGTTTAAAAAAGAATGGGGACGTAGCAATAGGGAGTTACTCCCCGAACAATTGCATTTTTATCTCCATGGCTTCCAAATTAAATTACTTTTAACCGAAACCCGATAGTAAATAAATAAATAAAACTCTGTACATTTGGAGCTATAACACCGAATGCTTTTTCTCTTCGCCAATATAAATTCCAATCGAATTTTGATATTTCCAATTACGGTAAAAAATACATATCGTGCGACACGCCGACTAATTGCCACGAAGCCAGCACCGTGATGACGCGCGTTTTATTTCATTTAGCCACCACTAACAATTTCATTCGATAGGCTTCATATATTATAAAAAGCATCGATATAAAATACTATCGATTCACATTAAAGTTGTATATCCACACCGCGGTAGTGCTCAGGTAATTGACTTCAGGTTTGATATTCAGGTAATTGGCTGAACACTGGTACTTGGCCCGCTGTTTCAACCCTATACTTTGGCTTGCATAAATTATGAAAATACTAGTCCTAGTGGATAATTTTGTAGGTCTTAGTCTATAATTACAAGGAGCGAACTCGCTTGGCGCAGTCGCATTACTTACACTCCAGGCCAGAATGAGCTTAGTGTAAATAATGGAAAAAGTTATTATAAACAGCAACTAGTTTTCATAAGATTTATATTTATAAAACCAAAGTATAATATTACGATGTTTATGTAATATTTATGTAAATTGACTTTTACGGGTGTTACGGATATTTTCCAATATGCATTCCAGTCGATACGATGTGCACTCAATCTTTAGTTTGGAGCGTAGCATCTCATAAATAGGCAGTCACTTGCACAAATGTAACGCTTGTCAATCGAGCCCCAAGTGTACGATATACATAAGTAATACAAAGTTGCTGGTTGCTAGACACTAGTTCTGTAAGTCCACGGAAGGGACATTCATCGAATTTGTAATGGATGTACCATTAATATCGTCATAATGATATCAACCACTTATCGTAAATTATACATGCTGAGCTTACCTGACGAACATGAACGAAACGAACCATTAATACCTAATGAAGTTTATTTTCCGAATTATTTATCGTGCGGATAATATTATTGTAATTAATGTTTTTTTTTCTGTTTATCGTTTAAGCTTTTTGACGCGTTTAAGGTTTGGTGTATTATTGCAAACGTGTTAAAAAATAATGCTTTTATTTTAATTTAATCAAACATGCTTCCAAAATTAAGTGAATTTCTTCGTTGTAGGGGTTCTCGCTTCTTAATTATACACAGTAACTTAATGCGCGAACAGATTGATCAGCAACTTAATACAAAGGCAACAATATTTTCGGGAACAACTCTATTACCACGAGTTACAATGTAACGAAGCCGATTTGGGACGTTTCTAATTTTGAGAAAATCCCCCCGCGGCTAAATAAGGGCAGAACGGAACGCGCTCTATCGGTCCGCTGGCTCTGCAAAAAGTTTGAAGGCTTTAATTTTGCCGGTTGTTAATTCGTGCGCGACCGATTCAAAGGCAGTGTCGGCTATTATTAAAAGCGTAAATTGTCAAACAGATGTACCAAACGGCTTTGGTTGCGTCCCGGCTGCGTTAAAACGCAATGAAAATTGCCGTGCTCGGTTTAGCCCCATCGACATTTTGCATGACCTTGTTGATTGGCTATTAATCAGATTAATGTGTCGGTTAATTATCATGTAGGTATTATTAATTATCTTTTACATAAACTGCTATTTAGTAAATTTTGAATGGTTTCCAAACCCGTCTAAAATGTTTCGAATAAACTACAAGATCTCAAAGCGTCTACTATCTTATCAAAACATTTTAACGAACTTTCAGATTAAATTATTAAGACCGTAATCAGTCTTATCACCCTTTCTTAATCTGCTTTACCTTTAACAAAATAAGTGAAACTAAATTCAAGAAAATGTGCTTACTGAAAGCTTATTCAAATTAGGTCAATTAGTCGTGCCCGGCGCAGGCGTTGCTCTATATATTTCCCTACGTAAGTATTTATCCCTAAACCCGGAACAAAGTAACAAAGTAACAAATAGGCAAATGTTTATCATTTTAATTGCTGAGTCAATATAATCTTTGTAAAGAATTTTGCCGAGTCAGTGGGGGAGGATGGGAGAATGGAGGCTGTATCTATGTTCAGAAAGATCAGTGAATAGTTGACCGTGTTTGTTCAGGGTATCTAACCCCGTTCGCCGCACATACGACTTCAGCTATTTAATATCGAGTCGAGATCTTGGCCACTGGGACATGTTAGACTGTTTAGACGGCCTAGTAACTTTGAAAGAAATACCGCTGCCACAAAATATGTTAGAGTTCGTACGAACGAAAAATATTAGATGCCTACCAGCTACTACAAAGTTAACTATGAGAATTTCTCAGGTGTTCAATTACTTTATTAGAATTAAATGCATTTAATATTCTATATC
Organism: Noctua pronuba; assembly: GCA_905220335.1. Classification (NCBI taxonomy): domain Eukaryota; kingdom Metazoa; phylum Arthropoda; class Insecta; order Lepidoptera; family Noctuidae; genus Noctua; species Noctua pronuba. Next base: position 9,131,458 of record LR999903.1, on the reverse strand, counting down.
GCCATGCCTCCTTCTGAATGGCATGCAATATGACCACGTGTAGTTGTTCTCACCTTGCAAACACCTTCAGTGACATAACTATCTACTATACATAACACAGGTAAGTTATCATCTGCCTAGCCTTGGTCGGCTTCCAGTCTAACCGGATGCAGCTGAATACCGGTACTTTACATGGAGCGACTGCCTATCTGACCTTCACAACCCAGTTAGTACTGGGTAATACGATACCCCTTGCTAAGAATGGTTGTCAGACTTTTTGGGCCAGTGACTACCTAACGACTGTCAAAGATCTACAAATGACACCCGGGACCAACGGCTTAACGTGCTTGCCGACGCACGGAGGAAACTCGGACCAACCTAAGCAAGCACGGCTTAACCTAAAGATCGACCCGAGTGGCTGTTATTATTAAGCCACGATCTCCTCCCATAACACAGGTAAGTACTATCTATTAATTCATCAAGTCACAAAACTCTAACATCATTCTACCTATTTAACCCACTTTACTAATAACCATGGTGTCAGAATAAATCAAGAAAGTCTTCAAGTCAGCTTTTTAAAAATATCACAAAGTCTTAAACCCAAGATAATTGATCAGGTCACTGCGAAGTTTTCCTAGCTAATTTAAAACGACTTTTCACTAAGATAAGATAGTTTTACGCTGGCTGGTACTATTGATAGACTTGCACAATGGACCTAGTTATACGTTATCAGCTCATTGTCTTTCTACGGGTAACGATAACCCTTCCTCTCAATTGACTTTTACGACGATCTCGGGGTAAATGCAGCTGATATAGATATTCTACGTTTTTCTTGACTGCTTTTTCAACGTGGAAAATATTTTCTTCTACAGTGTAGGAAAAGAAATTATAAAATTTCCTTATTTTGTAAGGATTCTTCCAATATTTGAAGGAATAAGAAATATCTTGTAACTCGAGACGACTTTGCTGTTGTGGCTTCGATCGGTGTTGATGTTAACGAACCTTTTTTCAATGCCTTCACATCCATTTAATATCAAGTTTTATTATATCACAAATTTATTAGCTTTACGTAAGATTTTACTATTTCTATGATGTCATTCATCAGTATTCGAGCTCGCGGGCGACACACAGCCTCAGGAGGTGCATTTAAAAACTGTTTTCAGTGGTGTATTTAAACAGTGCGACTGGATACGACCTAGCCTGTGGTCGGACCCGCCCAGGGGAATGCTCCGTACGTGTTCGTCTGATGGACTGTCCTGTTCCAAATAACACGCCTTTCTATGTGAAGCTTTGACGGGACTATTACACGAGAGTCACGAGACCTCACGAGTGGTCGGAGTGATGCGATTTTTTTCTGTGGCTCTCTGAAGCGTGAAATAAGCGAGCCGTACAAAAATGCGTGAGTGCCCCTTGAAGAAACATACAGCAATAACTACTTAAATTAAGGATTGCTATAGTAAATGTGTGATGTCGGTAACATGTGCGGCGAGCCATCCGGCTTAATCAAGAGCCTCAGTGCATTCGTACGGAAACGATGCAGAATTTTATTTCTTTTCAAAAAACCCTTAATTAAAAGACATGTTTTCTTTTCATAATTTATTTTTAAAAGTACCTACTTAAAGTTATCGTAAATTAAATATTTAAATAAACACAGTCACTAGCCGAAGGAACCTATTAATATTTGCTTATGCATAAAATGGCATTTGAATTTTTTTTTCTTTATTAGATGAACTCGGTTAGAGTAAAAAGAAAAGTAGCAGACGTAAGTATCTAATAGAGGCTCTACGTTTATAATTGCCGCATTCTCCGTAACAATAGGCCAGGTAGGCACAGGCCTATCTATAAAATGTTCAGAATCCATTTGGCATCCGCATCAGAGAATCCATTTGCCTTTTAAGTGCTTTAATGATTTGTGCAAAAATTCCTCCATCTTGGATGATTAATTTGCGCGATATTCGATGAATCATTATCTTCAGAAGCGGTAATTATCGAGACCAAAGTTTTGAATTTGCATATTATAACGCTAAGTATCTTAAAGACCTCGTCAGCCTTAATTTTTTACTGTACACACAAAGAAAAAGCACAATACTTCATTAGGAGATGTTAACTTTTGAAAGTCAGAGGAGATTTGTAAGTCAGGGACTTGAGCTCCTACACATATAGGTACCTTCTTACATTTAATACAGATATTCATGAATGGCACCTACGACCTATTTTCTACATAACATGCATCTACGATTTGGTAAGAACGTAGATGGATGATCACAGCCATAAAGTGTAATTTTAAATGTATGTATGTAAATCTACAAGCCGTTTTCAGCGAGTCCGTGCGGCGACGATGCTGCCGTCGTGAAATAATAGTTCCCAGGTACTCTGAAATCAATTATATTTTCGAGCATTACTTTATGTACTTGCTGAGTGATATTTAAATATGTATCAAATTATTGTAGGTAATTAATAAATGGACAAGCAGAATTCCTTACGATCTGAAAAATATGACTGAGTCACAGGCAGTAAGTAATAGTTAAAGCTATTAATGTAGAAACACTTTATTACAAATTCTTTTTTAATGTTGTAAACCTATTAATGCAGGTGTCAAATATTTGGAATGATAGTGAGCACGTAGTTGGCACATAAGTACATATTGGAGTGTCACTTATGTAGCTGAAAGTTTAACGCGGGGCGCGGCGCTGCGCCAGTGGCCGTGGTTAGCGGCTCGCGTAAAATATAGCCCGACACCGACCCGTTCAAACGAGGCATTGCACATTATTATTAATTGTTATTACTTCACTCGCTTCCGTTGCCCTTTTTCAATTAGATAAATTAGGAGAGTGATATGTCTTTTTTTGGTAAGTCACCTCCTGCTTTGGCAGAGTTTGTTATCCTTTTCAAGTATAACAATGAGTTTTTGACTCGAAAAAAAAAGTGAAAGTGACACATCTCAAAACAGAAATAAATTGAGAAACTTACACATTTTCGTAATATTTTCCAATTTCTAATACAGTGGCTAATCGTTCCGGCTTAGTGTAGTTCTTCCATGCTCTGAAGCTTTTAGCGTAGCTCCCCATCACAGATCCTGGGTACTTCATCGAGTCAACGAGGTATTGCCAGCATTTGTGATGATTGCACAGATCTGAAAAAAAAAACAATTAAGCCAGTTTGCACCACAACACACAAAAAAATCTATAGTAGAAATATAACGATGCTTCAAATACGCTTGTAATGCTTGCAGTAAACTCAAAAATACTCATATTTTAGCTTTATCAAATATATTTAAATCACGAGAGCAATGCCACATCGATATTTTAAAAGTTTATTAAGCGAATAAAAACAAACTTCGTTGAAATTGAAATTGCTGAAGTTCGAATCGAGTGCATATTACAGAAACTTTATCAAGATTGACATGAAAACTGCTGGTTTTTTTTTTAATTTACCTTCAGGAGAGAATCTCGGGTGTGATTCGTTGTCGCAGCCAGGTTGGACGACGGGTCCTCGGTTCCTGTAGTTAGGCCAGAAGTCAACAGTACCCAGTTCTCTCTTGCTACCGTATCTGTTTGGGTCTGAGTGTATCACATCGACAAATCTGGCAGAGTTACGGTTTAACCTGTCGTACGGTAGTTTGACGTCAAACACGACGCCTGCAGGGTCTAAACCGGTGATCCTGTTGAAGTTAATATGGTTAAATTAGGAGAGAAATTATTGAGGTTTCTGCTTCAAATTCTGGTGCAAGAAGTTATGGGGCCCGAAATGGGTACGAATAATATTGCAGTTTCATGCAGGAAAGCAAAATCTGTTTTAGGTTTGTTATGGCTTTCGAATTTTCATTTACTCTTGTTTACCCACCTAAAGATTCTCCATTAATCAAGCTTTAAAGTAATATTATAAATTCGAATCCCTTTAGCAACACTGACCTTTAAAACAGCAAATATTGACCAACACTAGATCTTTCATCCAAATATTTACATTGAGCTTAAAACCGTACTTAAAATATTAAACAGACGAAGTAAGCAAATATTTACCAAGGCAATTGGACTCCTTTCCTCGCCATTTTGTTACCAGTGATGCCAACAATATGCGCACCAAGGGAATGGCCCACTAAGTGCGTCTTATTCAAATCCAGGCCGCCCGCGGACAGGTTCAGCAAAACGTCAGCGAAGTCCGCGCCGAGCTGAGCAAGACATCGTTGTACTCATTATAACAGTCGTTTGTATTCATAGTGGCCGAAATGAAGATTTCCCGTGATTCAAGTCGCCATTTTATTGCACAAACTGGCTTGTCTTTATTTTAAATGGCGTGTAATCAAAATTTTAGGTGGCACTTAAAATGTTATGTAGGTACGTGTGAAGCTAGGTTACATACAGAGCCGTGTGTACTTCAGAGATCAAACATAATATTCATACAATGATATACATTACCTACGCTCTCGCTTCGAGCAGAAACAAAGGAAGCATTGAGACTGTCGAAGGCACTTTGATATACTTAAACAATTTAGAGCGGGAAAGAGTAGTGAGAGTGGAAGGATATTGGCATTAGAAATTGATACTTATTTATTCTTTAAAGTGAAATGGAACAAGTAATATAAGAGCCGTGAAATGTATAATATATGAAAATCAGTCAAGGAAGTCGGTTTACTCTTACAGAAGTAATCTATAGAAACAGATAGAACAATTTTAACCTGACTACGGCGAAAAAAAAAGGAAGGGTTATGATTTTAGTCGTCTATGTATGTATGCATGTTCCTCCGTAGCGCCTAAACTATTCATCCGGTTTTGATGAATAAGGTGTCTATCGATTTGTTATTATAGTCCGGGAAACATAGGCTATATTTTAAGCGACTTAAACAATAGAAGGAGTCGATTTTACCTTGTAAACCCCGAATTTTGTTAGCGTGATTTTTCAATAGTCGGGGTTTTTAGTTGTAGTTGTCGTATACCACACAAATTCTTATTATGTCTAGCAGATATTGTGTTTAGTTATGATCATGACCCGTATGCTCGATGAGATTTCTTATCGGAAAAAATGACGATCTTCCATTTATGAAAGATCAAAAAAATATTATCCTTTCATCAAAAATTCTTACTTAGTGCTCAACTTCGGTATCAAGGCACGCTTGTATAAACAAAACATGCTTCTAGACCCAGCGGTTTATTGGCTGTGAATTCATCTAAGATTAAATTAATTTGAAAATTTTATTGATTAGAATCTATACTTACTATAATATTATAAGGCTGAAGAGTTTGTTTGGTTGAACGCGCTAATCTCAGGAACTACAGGTACGAATTGAATAAATCTTTTAGTGTTGGATTGCCCATTTATCGAGGAAAGCTATAGGCTATATAACATCACGCTACAACCAATAGGAGCGGAGCAGCAATTAAAAATGTTGCAAAAACGGGGAAAATTGTATTTTTAATAATTTTACGCGGACGAAGGTCGCGGGGAACAGCTAGTAAAGAATATAAACTCACCTTTATAGCATTAGGTATAGCCCAACTTATGTAAGAATGGGGTATCGAATTATGTATCGGTGCGGCTAGACGGTCCCAGTTCAGAAGAGCAACATTACTCTGCCCTTGCTCCAAATACGCTTTTATTAGAGCAGTCACCGCAGGCCCAGTGGGATAACCTGTAAATTATTTTTTATTATTTCCTCTCTCCAGCTCTGACCTTAAGCTGATTATCGTAATAAGCAGTATGAGTAATGGTTGTCAAGTCTACGGTATAATGGTCCTTTTTTCATGTTAGACTTAGATCTTCGTTTGGTTTGAATAATTCTAACGCAACTGGATGGGAAAAGAATTCCTTTTGAAATCCACACGTCCTTTCATACTATGTTTATAGGTAAATTTACAATAACTATGTCTGCCTATCGCCTTTTCGGTGGAATTTGGCACACATTAGAGTACCTGAGTTAGGATACCTTTTTATCCCAATAAATATTATAATCCCGTGGGATATCATTTCTGACCTACATGGGAGCGTAACCGCTGGCGGTAGCTACGGATAGTACGTAGTAAAGAATATGCTAGCGATCTTTTTAACCTAATCAGACCACGAGGTAGGCTTAGTTTTTGTATTTGGAGTATTTTGAAGATATGTTCGCTCCCAATAATAATGTATGGTCGTACGTACGAAAATATAGTTAAACCTTACTTGAAGTAATATGTTAATATCGGACACATGCAAAGGTATTAGGGAAATTATTATGGTTCAATAAATTTATATTTTTTTGGTATTTTCCCAATACTTTCCTGTGAATCCATGGCAGAAAAATGTGGTCGGTCTGCTGGAGTTGTACCACGACTTCGAAAATATGTTGTGGGATTCATCGAACGCCAACTCGGTATAATTTTCGAAAGAACTGTAAGAAATGGACAAGTTTAGTCAATAGGCTCACCACCTAGCATGGGACTTAACATAAGCGAAATGTGGGTCTACTATTAGGTACACCTCTGCCTAACCACTTTGGGTTTACAGGTGTGATGATATATTTATTAAAGATCAATGATATGGTGGTTCTTTGTATGGAAATCGGTCGTCATGCAGGTAGGCATTTTCAGAAGAATGAAGAACTTGTAGTTAGAAATTTTGAGCGTGATTGTGGATAGTTGTAACAGTCAAGGGAGACCAAAAAAACGATGAATCGATTATGTGACAATGTCTAGAAATGGAGTGACTACTGAAATAACGAGTAATAGAGATTAATGGAGGAGAAGATATGCTACGAAGACCCCGATAAATTGGGATAAGGGCAAAAAAGTATTGATTGATCTCATTTTCAGTATAGTTAGATCATCTATCTATTTACGCAGTCATAGTTACCAAGTCATAGGTCTCGAGTTTGAACCCAAAACACGCACCTCTGATTCATGTACGTATTGTATAGTTATCACTTGCTTCGGTGAAGGAAAACATCGTGAGGAAAGCAGCATGCCTAAGACATATTTCTCGATGGCATGTAAAGCCAAGTCAGAGGCCCGGGCGGCATAAAAACTTTGACCAGGTTAGGCACTAACCACACGATAAAGAAAGATCTATCTATACTGAAAGCGAGAACTTTAAATATATATTTTTTTTTAATGTTCGAAACGAACTTACTCATAATAAAGTCTAAGCTTCGCCTGTTCATCGTCGCAGAGAACTGTGGAAAAAAGTCAAAAGTTAAATTTTCTAATAAAAAAACTCACAAAATCTGAAATAATGTATCTGTATAAATATTTCAGTGAATGACAAAATGAGTGAAGCCTCTCCGTGTAATCAAAATTTAATCCCTTTGAGCCATTGAGTGATTACACTAACGTTTTTTATGTAATCGTTATCACTTTATCAGTCAAGTACCAATTATTCAAGGTTTTAAAATTTTATGATCTATTTAGAATTGTGAATCTTCAAAAAAACATTCACTTTTGCACACACATCACATAGACTTTTTACCAGAGTATATCGTGCACATTCATCAATTTAATGTAGATATATCTCTACTTACTTAGGTACTACGAATTATTTATGACAAGTATTAAAAGACGTTGTTGACCTAAGATTATTTTGAACTGGTAATCTACCTAGATAGTCTCGTAGTCAAATATTCCATTGACCCACTTTATCTCTGAAATAATGTAATCCCATAGAGATAAGTTTTGCCTAGCTCTGTTAAAATATAAATTTTGATTACTGATTCAGTGACTACTGTTTTATTAGGTTTTAGAAGCATTTAAAACGAGGAACTTCTGTGTGATCGATATCCGCACTTTCCGAAAATAGATTTTAATAAGTTTGACGTGTATTCAAGTTTTTAAACTACTTTCACAACAGGATAATAAATATTAGATTATCAAATATCGACAGGTTTGTCAACATTTTAAATTCTGCTATAATTCAAATCTTAACTGCGGTAATCTGTTGTGACTATTCTTGACTCTTGGGTCTAATTTAAAACAACGATGGCTCCTGTCGAACTCTTCAATAGGTTCGTATTAGGTAGTAGTTTGATTATGAGTAGCATATTAAAATATATTTTAAAGCGTCTATTAAGTAAGTAAGAAAGTAACTAACTTCCAAGCCAAGAAAATCTTTTTGAATACCTACCTATATTGAACTGATCGCTTTCATCTACGCAAAGAAAATCTTGCACAACATCGAGATGGAAACAAACTCGAATAACGCAGTGAGGAGGAAAACGATAGCGCTAAAGATGGAGTTGGATAATATAATATATCGAAAACCCGAGGAGAACCCAAATCCAAAATCTATGCTGATGAAGCATGGCTTCAAAACTTACGAAGATATTAAAACAAAACGTAAATGCTTACCGACACCCATGATTAAGGACACAATAAAGACACTTGCGAACATTTTGAGGATTTACTACGTATTGTCCATTTGTTAGTTTCGAATTGTTTTTATATACGGGCTGGTATCAATGCGTGGTGGCCTGTTGCTGCATTATGAACTTTCCTTGACATAATCGTCGCTGATTACGACTTTGGCGTCGACGCCCATATGACGCCAAATCCTTAGGAAGCATTACGTTGGTTGTGTTGTCGTGAAACTTTTGACTTCACTAACGGTGTGTTGTTCTGAATCTTATAATGCTTTCGAATTTATATTTATATGCGTTTAGGTATATTTATAGTCGTAGAAGGGGTAAAAAAGTTCATTGTGTGACAACGAATAACAATCTGATCGCGACATTTTTTAAACTCTTCTTGTCTATTGCCGCGCAGTTAAGTAAAAAGGTTGATCAATTCTGTCTTTGGAACATGTCCCTCGTCATTACTCTATTTTTATTTAAAAAGAGTGTTTGCAATTTTACATAAATCGTCGTCTTCCCTCATTCTACCCATCACTAGAAATCTCGTGTCGCAGCAAAACAGAAGAATTATTTATTTGAAAAGTATGAAAATGTGTACATTTAGGCGCAGTAGTATTATTTCTCATACAATTTGCATACAATGGTATAATTAGTGCTTATATGTGAATTAAATTATATTTTACACTTGCAAGTAATGATAATGAGGGATTCAAATGTTTGGTAGCGACAACTTTATTCAAACTGTGTCTCAGGCCTTCACTTTAAATAGTACAATTTAATTAGTACAAAACAATTATAAAATAAAATTAATCTATTAATTAACAACTATAAGAATAATCAAATTGGTGCAAAAACACTAAAACTAGCTTAAGTAATTATGTACAATACGAGGGGATAACATAATCAAACCACAACTTCTAGAAGTTTTTCTGTGTCTGTGTAATTAAGTATCGCTAAATAATCCGATATAACAAAACTATATTTTTTGTAACTTAAACTGGAGAAGTTTAGTATCTTGTTGAGTTTGTTATATAGAAAAGATCCTAAAAACACATAAAATCGATTAACAAACGCATGTCTAGTTTGAGGCTTTGTGGAAACCAGGTCCTTGAGGTCAGGAAGGGTCTGAATATAATATATCGATATAATATCAAAATAAGGGGAAAAAATAAATGTTTTGAATCGACAAAATTATGGCGTATTTAGGACATAAGAAGGTAAGTTTTCACCAAATTTCGTGATTTTTTTTGTGGAAAATAAAAATAAAGGTCCAAAAAGACGGGTATTTTGATTTTTCGCAGATATTTTTAGGTTATGCGATAAAAATGAAAATACAAAAGTTGTAGATCTTTTAATTACCTACAACTTTGCTATTCAAATTTTTCTATAGGAATTGTAGTTTTCCCGAAAATCGCGATAAACCATTCTTCACCCTTAAAAGTTCACCCCCTTACCCTTCCCGACCTCAACCCGCCCGTAATTTATTTTTCTCCTTTTTTTATATTTTCTTCCTTTTGCAATGGGCGTCATCCTGTTCTAACTTTTTTTCACTTTTTACCATTTTCAAAGGCTTCTGCTTTCTTCCTTTCGGCCTATTAGGTTTTAGCAATCAATTGTGTGTTTGTATTTGTATTTTTATCTATTTTTGTTTTATATGGGTCTCGGACCTGAAATAAATGTTTATTGATTTATTTTTAATAAATACCTGCCGTACTGTTAGTACATTACATGGTTTGTAGAGCTGGTGGACCTTTAGAATTGCTCTTTGAGCACGTTCTAGACCAGGGATTCCCAAACTATTTTGGGCAAGAGACCCCTTTTCCAAAATGAACTGATACCTCAGACCCCCATAGCCAAATAACTTTTAAAATCTTATCTCTAGTTTTTTCCTATGGATACAAAATACTAACCAATTTAAAAACTTTGCGGTTGGTGAAGTGAGTAAACTTAACATCATTGGCTTCTTCCAGGGCTGCGATATTGCACGGATTTATTGCCCATTGAGGAGTTTATAAATTTAAGAGATCCTCAAACCTCTTAATAAATTCCTATAAGTTAAATCTAAAAATTTAAAAGTACAACAATGATACTTCCTACTAAATTAAGTTGGTACAGTATCTTCAATAATAGTGCGCATTTCAATGTAGATTTTGAAATAAAGTTAAAACATTTTACCTAGAAATTACAACACGCAGGTAGAGTATCTACTTCATCTAATACAGCTAACGTTTCATACGGAATACATACCGTGTTTTGCGCCCCGTTCCTTGCAGGCTGCCTTCTCAGAAACATTTAATAGGAAGTAGCGAGCGTGCTAGTTTAGCTTGTAAGCAAAGGTTCCAGTTATGTACTCTTGCAATTTAATATAAATTCCTTTCTTTGTTCCTTTTAGAGCAGGTCTCCAGATGCCTTTCCTATTTTCCGCTCACTTGTCAAAAGGGTTTTTAACTTAGATTGTTAACACGAACTTTGATCTTTTCAGCGTTTATCAGAAAGGTGTTTATTTAAAGATGCCGTATGGACCTTCAAACTAAATAACTTTCCATATACGGCTAAAATCGTACTCGTGAACCTTTCAAAACAGACCTACTGAACCCAAATGTATAGGTATTATGGTATTACTATGTTGGTCCCATGGAGATAATTGTTCAGTTTGAAAATCCGTACTGAGCCTTAATTATAACCACACCTTTCTGATACATCCCGTGCCTCCTGTAAGGCTTTTTAGTAATAGAGGATATAAATGAAAGTTGTATTCATTTCTCTTCTTCTTCTTTTGCTATAAGACATCGACGGTACATCTACATATTATACATCACCTAATCCATTAGTCCTCCCTCAAATCAAAGATTTTAACGACATTTTCTTGATATATGGCGACTATACTCACTGTTACTCACCTACACAAATAATCACCATGCTGGCAATAAATTACACTAATTGAGGTTGCAGACCTAATTGCTAAACAACTGTACCGTGATAATGCCAATGTGGTTCAGGCATAGCGGCTGAAGTCAAGGTTGTGTCCTTGTCTGTATGTAGATGGTATATTTGGATATCGGAACCTTGACTTGTAACCAGAATTGCTATCGTCTGAGATTGCATTTTGGGTTTTTACAGCATCTTTCTTTACAGTTCTTAGTAGCTCTTTGTGGTCACCACGGAGTAAAAGAATCAACATTAGGCTGCGGAAATTTCCTTATAGTTAAGGCAGTGTGTGCATATTATGTGTACATTGCCATGAGTTGTATGCTGTTTTCCCTGGAATATTACCTAGTATCACTAGTTTAAGGTATTCTAAAGGTGGGGGGGATTTTCATAGCAGATTTAGGAACTCACTCAAAGATTAAGAGTGACGAAACCCTCGTTAATAAGTAAGTAACAGCCACAATAATCAATAACACAATAGAGCTTTCTACAATCAAACGATAGGTGACTATTCTTCATGACGCATCTGGACGTGCAGATGTCAGCCACAGTATTTGCGAACATATGGATAGCTTTTATTGAATGCTCTATACGCGTAACATCACATTCAATAAACACTGTTGCGATAGGTCCGGCATCATTTATGACGTCATATAAGCCATTTCATTCTTATTTGTGAAACTCTCAACACGCTGCACTTTCTTCTGCATTTGGTCTGACTCAGACTTAATAGGGAGTGGACGATCCAACTTTAGGTGTGACTGTGAGAGAGAGTGTGATTCAAAATTGGGTAGAACCGTAAATACAGTTTGTGAAACGGGGCCAAAAATTCAACTATAAAAGTAGATTAAATATTGTTTGTGATAACAATCCAGTTCAAGGGCTGTGTTCCTTAGATAGGTATTACCTACATTGTTAGGCTTTGGAACTTGATAGTAAAAGGCGTTTTGTTAGAATGTTGATTTCGAGAGGTTCTAGTTTTTCGAGTGAATTTGTGTAGCAGAAATGCGATGTCCTCTTTCGTATTGACCAAAATGAACTATACGACGATACTTACCTATGTAGTTTACAAATAGGCATTATCATCATTGTGTCTATCAATCCCTGTTATACACTGATTGCAATGTGATTGATTCTTTCTATGATAATATCGTCCTGACGGATATCTGTCATGGCGGCCAAAGATAAAGATACATTCTCGGTTCAGTAAAGAAACATAGTAATCCGATGGAACAGCAGTCAGACTGCTGTTGAAGAGAGATCAGACTCAGGACCAACGTAAGCCTATAAACTCGTTGGTCCTTAGTAAGACTATAAACTCGTTAGTCCTTTTTAAGCCCATATACTCGTTGGTCCTTAGTAACCCTATAAACTCGTTGGTCCTTAGTAAGCCTATAAACCCGTTGGTCAATCGTTGGTCATTGGTCGTGTCACACCACCAACTTCCGAATTCCGTGCTACTACTTAAATAATCCTCATTAAAAAACCGACATCGTTTTGACCTCACCGGGAATCGAACCCAGAATCGGCTCAGCATTAGCGCTTCCAACTATGAGACCAACTGGCTTTGAGCAAGGCAGTTTGGCATCGTATTTAATTTAATGTTTATCTTTATACCTATTGATATTCACTTCAGTCATTGAGTCATACTGAGAGGGAGATAGACAGAGCTGGGCAAAATACACACTTTGCTTTATTTAAAATACAAATTACAAAATACTGTCTCACATGTATTTAAAATACGAAATACAAAATATTTTAAGTCGTGTATTTGAAATATAAAATACAAAATACAGTATTTTAACTATTTATATTTAAAATACAAATTACAAAATACAGTCAGGTGTTAGGTTATGTAAATAGAATAGAATAATCCATCGCGACATTCGCTCTTCTTCTTCTTTATCGTGTGTGTAGTGCCTAACCTGGTGTCAGAGTTTTTATGCCGCCCATTCGTACTAGTAAACTTAAGTAAAACACAGAAGTTTCGTGAAAATAACCATTTAACAAGAGACTTGACAATTTAACGTGCGGTCCAGGTGCAGTGCTGGCAACTTTAAAGGTATATTCAGCGGTCGCCATTATGCTTATGAAAGCTGTCGAACGCTATTTTCTGCAGAATGCACCCATTAATAAGATCGGTAAATGTATTTATGTTCAAACGTATTTGTATTTCTTTACGTATTTTAATTACAAGTAATTCAAATACTGCCCAACCCTGGAGCTAGATAGGCCTAGTCTAGTCAACTACAAGAACAAGACCGAATAAATTAGCCATTTAAACAATCTACTTCCTTACAAGACTGACTAGTACTCGCCAAGCCAACCGTGTAAGGAGTTATTAATCTAATTGAGCCCGCTCTGTTATCACCTTCACTAATTGACGGAATGCTGTGGAAACGGAAATCAAACCACCATATCTTTAACATACTATTTTATTCTTTATATTAATATCCTTCGCAATCACGTTATAATATTTATGATTACAGTTTAATTTTGGAATGGTATTTAATGTAATATAACGATAAGCTTAAAAATAAATAAAAATCATATTAACTGAATTTACAATGTAATCTATCATGCATCACGATGACAGATTGCTGAAAAGGAACATGGCAAAGAGTTTAGATGAACGCGACTCTTTGGTTTCTCTGTTTCTTCTAGAATAGCGGACTATATTAATCTAAAAAGAAACATTAAAATATAATGCGAAATTAACATTCACAATAGAAGAAAGTATTACAGACTTGCAGCCCTAATCAAATGAAAGCGTCAAAACTCCGATAGACAGAATAAAAACGTCATAATTACACCTTCACTTACAACTATGTTAATTTTTTCATCATTAAAATTGTTATTTGTACAAAATAATTCAACGAGTGTGATAAAATATAATAATTAAGTTAAAAATACAATACAAAAACAATATAAATACCTAATTATACGATCAATCTATTGCTAAGTAATACAGATAACAACCTGCTAGTACTGACAAGCCTGAACAGGATAACACATTATCAAAGCACATATTTTCCTTTAATATTAAACAATCAGAAACAAGAATAATTGCACCAATGAATAAAAGGGGAAATGGGGTTAAAAGTACAATAAAATAAACATTAATGAGACGTAAGACAGACATGAAACAGATTATAAATAAAGTACAATTTAAATGGAAATGAAAAGAAGTACAGACAAGAAGTATTCGTATAGATAGTTCACTAAGTTATAACTTTTATTGATTGGCGCAATCCACAGGTACATAAACACTTTCCTTCGAATGCAGCCCACTTCGAGTATACCGTTCCGAGGCCAGAATGTTGAGAAAAGCAAGTTCTTATATTATAAGTGAGTCTGGAGCTACTCTTACCTTATTTCATTTAATTTATCCACTAATGGTAGAAACGTGTGAAGTTGATAAAAATTGAAATAAGATAAATAGGTAAAACCTTTCAGTTAGGATTACTATGAGATATCTAAGGTATTGTTTTTAATATCGTTTATGAGAATAACATATCATTATCACTTCAAGCTAAATTCTATTGAGAAAGAGCAAACTCGTATTAAATCTACGTAAAATAACATTTGAAGCTCATAAATTATTTGCAAAGTCCATTAAAAATGGTGTTCCAGAGCTTAGGAGCTTTAGACCATAGGTATCATGTGAGTTTAGTTTCATTATTTCCATTCACCATTTCCTTGTAAGGTACATACGTATTCAATTCACAAACGCGAGATACAGAGAAGTCACTCCGGTTGGGTCCCAGTTTTCTATAAGCTACTCCTCCACACGTGCAAAACTTATCCAAACTTATCTCCGGCAAGAACACGATCCGGACGCCACGTCCGCGGCGCACGCGGGCAGACTAGTCGGTCACGAGCACAAAGTCCAGCAGTCCAACACTTCAATACTGACGGTCGTCGTAGATGTAGATGGCCTCACCGGCGGACTCCTTCAGCGGCGGCGGCGGGAAGTCCAGCTCGCCCGGCCGGAACAGCTTCGACGCGTTGGGCGCCGGGGACGCGGGCGCCGGCGAACCGCTGCCAGGCGACCCGCCACCGCGCCGCTTCACGCCGCTGGGCGACGCCGCCGTACGGAACGACGACCGCCTGGCCAACCTGAGGGCGAGAATTATCGGTTATGCAACTTATAAGGGACTAATATTGACCATACAAAAGCTCATTTTATTGCTACAACTAGATAACTAGATTACAAAAAATCTTTACCTAGAAGCCACCTCCTCAGGCGTCTCTTCAATCTCCAGCACCCAGCTGACGGAGTCGTGTTTCTCGACGACGCCCTTGACCGCAGGCAGTGGGGGCGAGTCGGGCGCGGGCGATGCGGCGGGGGAGGGGGGCGAGTCGGGCGCGGGCGAGGCCGAGCGGCCCGAGTCGCCCGAGGAGGTGCGCGCGCGCAGTGGCGGCCGCTCGATATAGCCGCCGCCCGCCAGCAGAGACACCACCTGTGGAACAAGAAATGGGTTGAAATCGATCTCGAATTTACCAACCTAACTGGTATTTCTTTGAACCTCTCCATTCCTAATTCGGATGAAACGAGTTGAAGAAATTGTGTTTAGCGTAAATACCTACAGAATTATTTTTATTACAGATGGGATCTTCTCACGAAGATTTTGTTTATAGAATTCATCGGTTGTCTTTCAATATTTATCTTTCGGTGATCTCCACACCACACTTAGTGAAAGGTTTACCAAACAAAGTTAGAGCGTTAAAGAAAACAACTTTATGAAAACCGCTTAATAGTCATAGGTTCCAAGAATATCACGACACAAAATTCGACCACACCCAGAAACCATAATTTAGAAAAGACAACCCACCTGTGACTTCTGTCTAAGCTTGTATCGGAGCTCCTCGTTGAGTGCGGCAAGTCGCGCGGCATGGTCGCGGTCGCGCGCAGCGGCGTCTCGCAGACGCCTGTTGTCGTCGCGCAACCGGTCGGTGTCGCGTTGCCGAGCGGCCGCGCGTTCGCGCAGCTCCTCAGCAGCGTGACGCGCGGCTCGTGCCTCTCGCTCGCACGCCGCACGACGTTCTCGCTCTGCCGCGAGTTCTGATCGCGAATCGCGCAATGATGCGACCTCCGCCTGCTTCAGCTCGATCACCGCCCGGAGTGATCGTACCTGGAGGGGAGGAGCAAATGTATCGATTAAGAAACTTTCTAGATATAGTTATAAGTTAAAACTGTACATCCTAACACACATAAGAAAAGCTGTACACACATGTTCGTTTGTATATTGGTAAGTATCATTGTTAGCATCAAAATCGTTTTCAATTTCTGAAGTTACGCCATTAATAAACGCCAGCCCTATTTATTTCAATGGCTCCATAATAATTATAACCGCTTTATTAATAGCTTCAGTTGGTAGTACTAACCTCAGCTGCCAACTCGTTGGCATCTGTGCTCAATTCCTCATTCGCAGCTAATCGCAGCTCGCAATCTTCCGCCTCGCAGCACACGGGGTCGCAGGCCGCGTCGCACATGTTGCACGACTTGTCCCACGACGTGTCCACCGACGAGTCGGTCGACGTGTTGGCCGACATCACCGATGTGTTGTACGACTTGCTCTGCTCTACCTCCGCCCGCGCCGCTTCTAGCTGCGCGCGCAATGTGCGCTCGATTTCGCTGTGCGCGTGTAGACGCGCCCTACTCTCGGCGACTTCGTGTTTCAGGGATTCGATTGTATCCTACAAATAAAATAACGTAGCTTTATTATAATGTTTTAAATTAACAGGTTTCACCAGCCTTCGGTATCTCAGGTTTAGCAAGATTTCCATTGTGGTTTTCTGAAGGCTGTGGCACATTCTTTGGCCTTCGTGGGCACGGCGAATATCCAACAATAAAACAATTGTTTATTAACAATTCCAGTAATACAAGTCGGTGCATAAATTAATATTAATTGCGATTTATTTAAGTCCCAAAGGAATGCTAATGAGTGTGGTTACCTTGAGTCCCTTGATGTCATTGGCGAGTGTAGCAACCTCTTCGATGTGTTTGGCCTGGAGGCGCGCGTTCACCTCCTCCTTCGACGAGACCTCCATCTCCAGCTCTGAGATCTTGCTCAGGCATTCTGCGACTGGAATTATCGTAATTATACATTAATATAATATTCATTAATTAATTTCTTACATACTCATCGAGCTCACTCAGATATTTGTTTTTAAAAATGTGCATAATAATTACAAACTTTGTTTTTTTGCCGAGATTGAAAGACAAAGAAGTGCTGCTTTGGAATATACAGTCAATAACCTAGGGAGGTAAACTACTGTCTACTTCATGTTTTTATACAGCTATTATTAAAAGCAGTAGAATTCTACCGGTTGATAAGTTATTTTTGTTTTGTCAATAGTGTCGTGGGAACCTGCTTGAAGCGCAGGACCTTTTGTTTTGGCGATACTTTAGGGAGGTCTTAGCCTAGCAGTACAGATAAAACTCCCCACACCTTCCTGTCCCTATCCCATGTTACATGGCCATGGTTGGCGCTACGCGTTTTGCTTACATTTCCCCAGACAATTGTCACTCCATTATTCACTCCTTTTTCTTTCTTTCCTCACACAATCCATCCACTTTTATTTGCTGTTCCTCTCCCTCCCCATCCATCCATCCATTAAAGCTCTGCTGAACACTCACTGGTATCGAGATCTTTCTGCGCGCGCTGCTGCCGGTCGCGGTCTGCGCGTGCGGCGCTGCTGCGCTCGGCGGCCGCCACGCCGCGCCATCGCTCCGCTTCCACGCGCCATCTGCTGCCATTAAGTGCATCCAACTGGAAATGTAAAACTACCATCAGTATAACTGTTCATTGAACATTAATATTTATTTTAGTACGGCTCTTCAGACATCAAAATTAGCGATGTTTGTATACAACTTGCAAGAATTTGATTACACAATCTTAATTATACATATGTAGTAGACATATTTGCCTGATCGGCCTTCACATAATTAGCTAATATTATAAGTATTTGGAGTGGGTTCACATAGTATATTTAAGTGGTAACTGATGCTCTTTTTTGACACGAATAACCTCTCAAGTGAATACACTATGTTGGGTCATCACTTACACAAAAGCCATGAACAAACATCCATACTCGTAAAATATCTGCCTGTTAACCATACAAATATTTGTTCCAAGTTCCAACGTGAATCGTACGTGTATTGGCCTCAACGCTTTGTCAAATGTTTGTTGTGTTGGTTGGTAAACACAATAGAGTGCCTACAACTTATGTTAATCGTCGACCACATTCGTAAATCACTACGGTATGTGACGACATTATGGAAGTTTACGTCATATCGGCACCGGCCAATACAAATTACAAACCAATGGTGGTTTGAAAAAATACTAACACTGCAGTGTAGGCTGCTCAGTTATGTCACAGTTAACGCAAGTATCGCCTACAACTAATCCAAATGTTTTTAACAGTGGTTTAACGATGATAGAGCAACGGGTGAGGTTCTTATATTTGTACAACCTCCACCCAGCCAGTTCTGACCCTTCGAGCCATTGGCGCTTCTATCTGACAACACTAAAAACGTCACGTCACGCGTCGTCGACACCGCGAGTATGGCGGCCACTTATCGGGTCCAAGTTATTTGATACGAAGGACCATCGACACAAAAAAAGAATATCAAACAATACTCACTCGAAACACTAAATACTGGACTAAAACGCCCAGGGCTTCGACGCCTTTGGCGGCATGCGCGAGCGCGACGGCCTGCTCGCGCGGCTGCTGCGGCTGCGGCACGACGAGCGCCACCGCCGGCGTGCGCACGGGCTGCGGCGTCTGCACTCGCTTGCCGCGTGGCCCCACCGCCGCTGCAACTCGGGGCGGCTCTGTAGGACAAAAGAAGAACAATTAGTAAAATTATTTAATTTACAGAAAAATAAGGATTCGGATACAAAATCGGTATGTGAATCTTATCCTCATGTACAATTTCATTAAATCTAGGTCGGCTGCTAGAGGGTTGCTGACAGTGCAAGTGGTCAAATATTCGTCACCTTCAAAATAATATTTTCGAAATATCTGTAATCTAAGGGTGAAATAAGGCATAAAAAGGAGTCTGGATCAGACTGGATGCAGAAGGCGGAGATAGGATGTTGTGAGGCAGCGTGGGAGAGATCTACGTCCAGCTGCGACAGGGTGAGTTGAAAACCTACGGTGTACACGGTTAAATAAGTACCTACCTACGTTGTACACGGTTATACTACATTATAGGTAATATATAATATGTGCACTTATAGCTGTTGAACGTTGCCTGTGCAAGAAATAGTTAAACGATCGATCTACGTGAGGTACGAGCACGTTTACATCTCGATCTTTAACGAAGACATAGAAACACGTAAACAAAACGGCTAGTAAACTAGTAATGTTATCGGTAAGTACGCCGGCACCATTCATAGCCACGCGCGCAGCATCGTGATGGGTCAGAGATCAGACTTAAGTACTGTGTGTAGGAGTGACAGGTTGCTAGCAGACGCCCACCTCGGTCCTCACTATAATAATATACTTCCGACGGTTGGACAACCACCTTGCGGTATGAATAAGTGGATACAATTTACAAGTATGAGCAGAAACTTTCATTCGGTGAGATAAATCAAGGAAGCACATGACAACAGATGTAAATACAGCAAGGCGACTGCTTTTAGGTAAGATGCCAGCAACTACATTAGTGTTCTAAAGGTTGTTTTATTCATACTCTAAGGTTGGCACATTACTTCTAACGGTGAAGAAGCTGAGGGCTATCTTTATCCAAACTCCTAGAAGACCATGAAAATGTATGGTCTTTAAAATATTCAAGTGTTTATACTGTGTAATCGTTTGTTCGCCGAGGACGTTTGTCACGATGCAACTAATCAGCAAATCGACCTCTAAAATCGTATTCCATGTATGAAGAGATACTAATCTTCAGCGGCTCTACTCATTGTGGGTTTTTTTCATTATGCCCGTGTAAAAACTCATTTATCATCGTTTTCAGGGGCAAAGGCAGACAATACAGTTAGCTTGAAGTACAGACATTTTATAATGGCTATAAAAATTAAATGTCAAATTCTTGTGAACTGTGTCTTTTTTTTGTATGAGACTTTTAATTGCAAATAAACATTAATTAACAAGAGCTTTGGGTTTTTTAACATTGCAGTTACTACTTCACATAATAAACATACTTGGATCTTACAACGTGAAACACCTACAGACATATTTAGGACAGCATGTACTAAAATTGGTCTAGTTACTGCGATTGCGACTGTCTACGCTAACAGAAGCCGGCACGCTTCCTCTGTTAGCTTTATAATTACACAACTCGAGAGTTCTCACGATTTTATAAAAATGGTAAGAAGATTAAACGGAAACAAATCAATAATTACAAAACGATTCCATTAAACTAGGTATTAAATGACATTGCATTCTTAGGACACGGGTATTTAATATGCATGCAAATACCCTTGGTGTGATTGTTATCCAATCCATTCATTCCTACATACTAATGCATCCAACACAACGTTTTCAAGATCAATGAAATAGATAGCAATAAACTGCGAAACTTAGTACAATGCAATTGCTTCAATTTTTCCGACCTCTCGTTTCAAAATAACTTCGATTACGAACAAAACTTCAATTTAAAGAATATTTATCTTTATGAGAAAGTCTCCATCTCACGTATTGTTAATTGTCTGTTATCCTTTGTCCCGGGAACTAATTAACAGCGTTACATAAAACACCGCTTTCTATATTTCGTGATGACACGGCAAGCCCTTAGCACTACCGACGCCAACCATTACGAAGTGAAATCGCCGGTGTTCCGCGCACGTATCTATTATTTGATATGAATATTTCAAACAGCCACTTACTAGGCAACGAACAATTAAAATTTATGGTGCCTATCACTTTTAATTCATTAATATTTCGATCCAATCGTACATATATAGCTGCGGAAAACCGAGCGCATCAATTTCCCTTCCTTTCCGCATTTTATTCCACAGTTCACAAAATCACGAACGCGTCCAATCATTTAATCAAAGTAGGACAACAAAAAAGCAGCTTTGATTTAGCAGATGTAAAAAATGGTCTCTCTTTATGTTGGTAGCTGTTCCCACGCGCGCTGCAGCCGCGCCGGTCGCTTCACGCATCATTAGGTTCGGCTGACAGCGCCCATTTCCGCCACGTGCTCACAATAAAAGCTCCAACATGTCAATTTTTCAGTCCAATTTGTAACATTTCGCGTGTTTTCGGACAAATCGGATCTAATTAATGAGCGAAAATATAAACAATAATACTGAAAGGTGAACGGAAGTCATTCTTTCGTCCTCATAAGAATAGGAACTCATGATTATGTCACTGTGCCAAGTAATAGTAGTTGGTTCTCTCTAGTAACGGACAAATGCCTATTATCTTGACATTAAACTAATTTAATCATGATTCTTCTGTCCACGATAAGGCTTGCAGGTGCTACGAAATAATAACTACTTAAAAGAGTTAGAAGGCAAAAGTCTAGCCAAGGAAAGAAACAAAAATTATCTTACCGAGTTCCTTAGGACTAGAAAAAACCGTTGCGATAGTAATTGTGCTCATAAAGCATAATTATTGCGGATGATGTCTCAATAGTAATTTTGTGAATGGCCAGTTAGAGAGGGTCAAACAGCATGCGCGTGGGCATCAATTGGGAACGTTGAAACGTCAAATTAACATGCCTTAGGGCTGACATAATATTAAAAATACAATTAATTTACGACTGCACGTTGTAAAGGGCTCAATGATTCTTAATCATGCTCGTTTGAGCGTGACTTCTGAATTGAGCGATACCAATTTAGTTTTTGACAGATCGATGTTTTACTGGAAAATTATAGACTCTTACATTCCCGATTATTCAACTGGCATGTTATTTTGTGAAGAATGTTATCAATGCAAATACTATTAAATGCTATCCCTACATAACATCAACCCTGAAGTCAGTGAGTGTACCTATATTAGTCAAAGTACAAGAGAGCGTTGCGCCTACGCCAGGAACATAGACCGTTTGATCATGATTGCTGACATTTTTATGTACTTGACAAATGTCAGTTCTCATGAACATGATTCTGCAATGGTTATGTGATCTTTACGTACATAACTTCTGACACAAAACTTGTGAGAGCCCTTTCTAAATGTGAATAAGCGTTTTGTTGAGTACATGGTTAACGAAGCTGTTGAGAAATGGATTTGAAGAAATACCGTCACGCCTTTACCTACACCTACATTTTAGCAATGAATGTATTAGCGCCCGTGAAATGGGGGGCAAGCGGGGCTATTGCGATGGACATGAATCCATTTAATATACTGTAAGAATAATTAAACACTTTTCTCAATTTGGAATACTAAAAACTAGCAGCCATGTACAAGTATTTCAAGGACAACGTCGAAAAAATCTTTTCAACTTGACTAAACTACTGGCCACTTGAAAACAAGACCTCAACTCATGTCGCCTACTAAGTCATGTTACAAGTAAACTTGTCAATTTAAAAGCAACAGTCATAAACCACAGACAGTCATTACTATGATGGATTCAGAGGCGATTGACTGTTTTGTATCAGTATTCCACTTACAGAGTAGGGTAACGGGTCTCCGCGGCCGTGCCGTGAATATTCTATCGCCTAGAGTACGTTGACTACTTACTACTAAAAAGTTACGATTATACGCGTCTTCCTGTAACATGTCAATAAGAATTTATGATACTGACAGATTTATGAATAGATCCAATATATCCGCGAAAGTGGACTGTTTCTACACAACTGTCCCTGATCCGCAGGGTTCGGGTCAACACCAGCGGAACCCTGAGAGTTCGTGCAGTACCTCCACCATTGCTGAATGGTCATGTTCATTTAATGAGCAATCAAAATATTTAGTGTTTAAAATGCGTTATTTTATCTTATTTTTTTATGATCCTTTGTTGTTTGAAATAAATGCTTCTATTCTATAATTCAGTCATCGAAGGTAACTAAAATGAATAAAATTTCGTTGAAGTTGTTTCCTCGACAACCCTAAATAATCCCCCTAAACACATCTTAAACGAGTATCACAAGCAATGAGTGACCGACCTTGTGGGGCCGATGACATAAACATCAATTTATTTAAATATTATCAAACTGTTGTTTTGCTATCCAACAATTTGCAAATTATACACCAAAGTTATTAAATAATACCTGATAGATAAATAACCTTTCAACAGTTTTCAGTAAAAATAATAATAAGATTTTATTATCCTTTACAATTTGCAAAAGTTACTACGAATTTAATAATAATTTAATTACTGTTCGTGTTTGAAGTAAAGCTATAAAACAGTTGAATGTAATTAAATCAAAGCTGCATAGTTCGCGTTCGTGACTAAACTATTTTTATTCAAGATCAATAGTATGGTCGGTAAAAGTAACTGAAAGGATATTCAATGTTTATTCGACCTACATTTTAAGTAACCGAAGCTTTTCATCAAAGCGTTCAGTCTTCAGTATTTTAAGTAAATATAGCATTATTTGAATCAAGCATTGACGTACAAAGTAACGTTCACTTCCTTTCGTGGAAAAGCTTTAATCGATAGTTTTGTTTGATTAGTTGATTAGGGCGACGGCGAAAAGAGATCCGACTTATTTTTTTTTTTTAGTTTATCTTTATGTAAATCATTTAAATAAAGTTACCGACACAGCGGGACGAACTGGATGTCTTCCTTGATAATTGGAAAGATGTAGCACAGAATCGTAACCGTTGGAAGGAATGGACGGAGGCCTTTGCCCAGCAGTGGGACAATATGAGCTAGCTATTATAATACCGTCGTTCCTATTTCTTACGAGAACGTGTGGTCCATTGTTTCTTAATGTAAGTTCTTTTGAAGTTTGCGAGACGTGTTTTTAATACTAAAACCGAGTCCGCCTCTAGCATAATATTATCAGTACAATTTTGAAGAATAGCAAACTAGAATATTGAACGTAAACTCCACTATTCCGCCCACGGAGCGCCATTACGAGAACCATTTATCATTCGCTCATCAAACGGTTGTTGCTCATTTGGTGGGTTCCGGATAGCAACAAATCTCGCCGCAATAGTTCATTTACACTGTTATTTGTACCGCGCACCCGCTCTAATAATACTATAATCCATTCGTTTGCGTCTAGCGTGTAGTGTAGTGAGAGAATCACAGATCTAATTTTAGTTGTGTTTGTATGTATGTCAGGGGGCCGCGCCGAGTCGCCCGCCCGCCCTAGAAGGGTCATCTGCCCAACGACAGTTTCGCAATATATCTTGTATTGCGCAAAAATGTCACGTTCTTCTTATTGTTGTTTTATTTTTAACAGAAAGATTTTAAATTTTTGGTTGCTTCATCCCTCATGTCTGAGGTCGGGAACATGCAGAATAAGGTTCGCTCTGAAAACACACTGAAATGCTTATTTTTACTGCTTTTTAGATTTCTAAAGAAGGGATTTGTAGTAAAGCATATAATGCATTATAAACCTAACGACAAAACCACCCAACATTTATTGATATGAATTCCCTGAACTGTAGAGTAGGTTATAGATGACGATAATAAACACAAAACCATATAAATTTCTCTGAAATTAATCTTTGATCGCGAACAAGGAACCTACCAACTGGGCCAAATGGGTAATATTAAAAAAACCTAGCAACACTTCTGTGTAAATTATACCGTGCGACCCTATTGTAGAGCGCGATCGAAATCTTTGTGAAATTGCTATTTATTTTGATAACATCTTTAAATTGTATGTTTCAGCAAGCCTGTTGAATGTACTGTGACATGACATAACGCTGCTCATACATATGTACAGCATGTCTGTTCATAGAACTAGGTGTGTACTCGGAAGTGAGGTATGTGCGTTATTTTCCATACTGGTGCTAAGGTGCGGAAAACTCCATCGAGAATTTTTCCTGTCAGACACGTCGAATAACTCGCGAGTAAAGTTTATTGACATTGGTGAGGTTTTAAAAGATCTAACAGAACCGGCTCACGTAACGTCCCGTCACGCTTTACGCATTATTATTGCGATCCCAAACCGGAGCAACCAACCTTGTCCTGCCATAAACAAAGCACCTGCTACAGGCATCGTCAAGGCTAAAAACTGGACCAAAATCTACTTTTATTTACATCATTACACTTTCCTTGGAGATCTGTATCGTACCTCGAGTGCACGTGACCTAGTCTCTGTCCACAGGTGCTTGTGCGTCATTTAGGTCCAAGAAAGCTGACCTATAAGGTGACACAATCGCAATACAAATCCGATTGTGTTTACGCCAAATCCGGGGTCTCGTAGATGGCGGACACGTCTTGTTCAGCGCAGATTCGCTGATATGTGGGTAGGGGCCTTAATTACTATTTCTCACGCATTGCGTATACGCATGACATTTACGTTTACGAATTTGAAATCACCCTAAATTCAGGTTAAATGTAAATGTTGCCAAATCTAAACCGTTGGTGCCCCAGTAACCGTAAATATTGCCATGGGTATTATTAAATCTACAGCTGGAATTGCTCTTCCTATGACTTCATCTCTTAATCTTTTTTCAGAGCCAAGTGTCGACTCATTCTAATTTGTTATATCTAGCCTGCGAGGCTACTTCGCTGAATCATGGCTCCTCAGATATCTTTGGCCGCTCCCAGCATCAGGCATGCTGCCAGCCTATAGATCCCGCTTTTGACAACTTTCAGCCAACGCGATCAATTTTCTTTTTGCAATGCAGTGTATTGAACTCGATCAATTTGATTGTGCGCCCACGAACCTTGAGTTTGAACTTTTGAATACTCGCCAAGGCTCAAGCTTGAGGATCGTAGGTCAAAACGGTAAGAATAGAAAGGCACACATTGAGCTTTGTAAAACGAAGTTTACAATAACGTAACCGTAATTATAACCAATGCTTTGCAGATAGAACCTGTTCACAATTTTGTTTATACACTCCTCTAATGTTAGAGAATGCTTACTTTCGGTGTTAAGTGGGTTTCATAAGAATTCTGAAGGTGTTTTAAAAAGTTTAATCATTTGAATTGTCCATAAATGGTGATAAGTCAATATTGAGCAACTTGGTGTAGACTTGTAGAGGCTTTATTGATTTCACTGTGGCCGAGTCAATGCGTAAGATACCTATCTCAAGTCTGACTAATCCGCTAAGGAGTGGTACAGCGGGATACCTAAACATTCTTGATGGTAAAATTATTTTGCAACCTGGAAAATAAAATAATAAAAAAACTAATCTCTATTTTAATCTTTAGAGACAGCACGAAAATCAGGTAGACGCGGACGTCGTAAAAACTAGAGACAGCACTAACGTTTCAGATTTATAGATAGAGATCATGCGCACGATTGCGCTGTATACCACTCACGCACGGCAATCTATCACTTGTGCGTCTGTCACCGAGGAGCACCGTGGTGACCCCATTCCTCTGCCACGACTTAAAAAACATCTTCAAGAAGATAGTAGAGTAGGCAATGTTTACACAAAATTTTACTATCAAGTATTAACGTTCGCGAGGTAATTATCACACAGGCAGTAGTATTCTTTTAAATCTAACGAAACAAAGGACTCATAATAGAATTCGTCACAATGGTCAATTTGCTAATATTCAGCCTCGCAACGTAAATCTGTCAGCGAGTACTAACGAAGTTGTAAAACTCACACACGACGCCACCTTTGTTCTCCGAGAAATTAAAAGGACACTGCAGAGGAAGTTAAAATATAAGGACGGCAGTGACAATTTCCTTATACTTCGCAATCTGGGTCACGATTATATGATCGGTAATTTAATGTAATATTTACATAAAAATTATTCAAATTAATGAACTGGAAATACCGTTTCATGGCGCTTAGCTTGTGTAACTTGTTTTGTATTCAAAGAATCGCCGGCAGGCACATCGATATCGACCACACAGCGATTTTGCAACACCCTAAAAGGAAATTACTGATATCGAATTGTTTAAGCACTGAAGGTTTTATTTGTAAATTGTGACAGTAACATAAGTCATTTATTCAAAGCAGAGAATTTTGCGGTAAGCCCTCTATTAAATTTGTCACGTGTCAAGTTATATTTAC
The DNA here is from genome assembly GCA_905220335.1 of Noctua pronuba. Classification (NCBI taxonomy): domain Eukaryota; kingdom Metazoa; phylum Arthropoda; class Insecta; order Lepidoptera; family Noctuidae; genus Noctua; species Noctua pronuba. The sequence continues at coordinate 9,104,172 of LR999903.1, read as the reverse complement.
ATGCGGCGGCTGATGACAGTACAGACAGCCATCAAACGTGCGCCCTCCAGCTATTCGCCAACTTAATATAATCCCACTTAACATGAAATAAACGTAGCCTTACTTTTAGTATTTTGTTTTACGACAATACCGCGTGAACATCCTGTGTGTGCTCCCACTAATTAACTTTTAATAGGCATAATTTCCACACAAGTACTTTACTAATAGATGTCGGGAGCTAGGGCCATCACTCACACTCTATAGCGAATCTGTAATGTCTCGAAACAAATAAGTTAGGAACCAGAGATTGAACTGACTGACTTCAACTTAGCGGACGGATGTTCCGCTGATGCATCATTTACTTCGGCTAAAAAACGTACGCGTGGAATTGACAACTTCCTCTTTCTTTGAATTCGGTTAAAATGCACTACATATTCGTTACAACGGTCACGCCGGTGATTTCCAAAAGGTACGGAAGGGAGTGATGTACTATCATAGTTTCCGATGACGGGAGGCGCTTAGGGACAAGGATATCATAGTTTGGGGGTAAACATGGGCTAGAATGATCTAGGTACCTAAAAATTATAACTACTTATAGTTTACGTGTCGTTTTGCAGCTTCTGCGTAGCATCATCACAGTATTTTGCAATTTCCGTAACGCTACACAACAATAAAGTGTTACTGAAATAATAAAACAATAGCCTCAATGAACAAAAAAACACAATCGTATCTTCATTTGTGCACTCGTTTAAAAAGATAATTAGATACCGTTTTTGACGTAATACTTTTTATTAAATTGGTGATTTTCAGGCATTGAAGAATTTTGTGATTAATTAAAGGGTTTAACACTTATCTACTTATATATCAAGCTTAAAGTTGCACTGATATCGTATTTAGTCATTTTATAAAAAGGGGTAGGCGGTTAGATACCTATAAGCTTTTAGTCACCACCGACAGTCACCACGCTTTACGTCAGGTTGGCGACCGCAACGGTTTAGAGACACCTTCATTTACCCGTATTGCCATATTAAGACTTACAAATAAAATAAACGATTATTAAACCAAGAGCCAGACGCACGTAAAATCTAGATATCACAGTGCATCGCACATTAAAAGGAGAAAGTCGACAGAAACAGTTGATGTCTCCATCGACAAGACAAGAAAATGTACAAAACTTCATTGCACGTTCAGCGATACCTGTCTTTTCGTTTATTCCCATCTGTATTTACTTTTAGACATTAATAGCTGTAATTACTGCGCATTGCAAGTGCTATATTAATAGCGTATTTATCACACACCAGTACCGTGTTCAGATTTTATTCGTAAACAAAATCATCCGCCAAAAACCGGCTGTCAGGATGAGATCAAACTTATACTTAGTTTAAAGCTTTTTCATGGTTTTTATCAAATGTGTGTGAAAAACCAAAACCACTAACGATTAATTAATCTGGTTATTTGATATATTTCTAAAATTTTAAGAACTGAAACGTAATTTAGCATTAGACACGTGTGTAGTCAGACTTAATTGCTACTTTTATTACGTCGGGCACACCTATTGAATCATAGAGTATTTTACACTAGGCCGACCTCGAAACCTGTGACGAGCGGCCAGGTATTGTGCATGTCTTGGCAAGACTCCAATGTTAATGTAAAAATGAACTGAGGAAAGCCGCTATTTCATGAAAGACCTCCGAACACAAGGAGACACGTTTTTCTATGTTTTCGCAATCAGTAAGTAAATGGTCAATTCGTTCTGTCCCCCAAATTTAAACGCAAGGTGTACGCATGGATTATCTAGTAACGCGTTGATCAATGATGATGATGAGATGTTATGATCATGAAATTGCATATCAACTGTTTAATTTGTTGAATTATATTTACCTACTTTACAGGGAAAAACACCTATGCATATTTACTCGCTGAATTCCTACATCCTGCGGCAAATATTTCACTTGTTTGCAATATTTTATCTTATCATGTCTTAATTGTTTATTACTGGAGAAATTACTTTTTAATCATTTTGGGCTTATTTACGTCTTTTATACCGTAATGTCTGAAGTAATAGCACGTAATGAACGGTTAGGAAACGCGACGAGGCCACCGACAGATATCTTCAGCGTAATGTTAAGTTATCAATCAACGAACATCCGTAGTATAAACAAATGGCACCATTATATTCAGTAAACAATGGTTCGGACAGCTTGATGAAAACGTGCCATGCGGTTAAAAAATATTCGTGGAAATTGCTAACCTTGGCGAGGGCAAGGTCAAACGGAAACTTTCAAGTTTAAGCCCTACAGACTACGCCGATGGTGAGCGTTCCCGCCATGCCATGGCCAACACACGACACTTTTTTAAATGGACAGATGACTTTTTTAGTACTCGATGAACTCCTCGACGTAATTCGGTAATTACGTACGCTACAACTATAAGTTATGAATGACATTTATAATTTTAATTATGGCGCTTCCTGTCTGCACTCTGTTTTCATTTCCTTAACATATCGCAGTAAAATGGAAAGCAGTCGATAGCAAAAAGAACATTAGGCGGTGATATCTTTACGTATGCACATACTTACCAACCTACATTTCTAAATGCCACTGCATCCAAACACGCAATATTACAAGAGAGTTTTATAAGCCGCTACTAGCCAAAACGGGAAGCTTCTTTAAGAGGATAAATTAGCTCTTAATCCCTCTATTAAGCCGCCGCTCTAACGTTGACACTAATTTGACAAAATCCTTATGTTCATCAGGGGTACTAACCTCGTCCGTCCACAAACATTTGCGAAGTTGCACAAACAACTAACTCATAATGTGTGGTAAGTTTAATTCACTGCACTTGAACAACACTTCACCGGTACATACACCCATCCTGCAGTGCAAATGTTGGCCCAAACATTCGCCAAGGCACGAACAACGTAAATAGACGTAACAAGGGACGTTCGGAACGTGCGTTCCGAGTCACGCTATGTGTTGAACTGACGTTTTGCGTCCGTTGCGGTATTCGAACGGTCTTCTTCATTAACTCCGATCAAGCAGCAGAAAACACGGCGATGCGGAAACAGCATTTTATGTATGAAAAGATGTCAAAAATCGTAAATGAAATGCTTAAGCAGACCCACAAAGTTCGACCAAGGAAGATTTTTAATGAGCGACAGCTCTAAACGTTAATGCATTCAGAGAACGAGGGGGATCCGCAAGCAATTAACACGCGTCTGTTGCAGTAGCTACTAAGTATTGCATTGGTATAACGTACTCGCACTCGCGAAACTTTTCCCTTTTGAACTGAGTGAGTGACGGTTCAACGTACCACTCGCCGTGAGGAAAGTTGAGGAACGAGATAGGTCTTACGCATTGGCACACACAGACATAAACATTAATTTGTAAGTTTATTGTAAATATGTTTCCACGAAATGTAACGTTTCATAAATGTCAAGCTCATACACATGCATGCTTACACTGTATGTAGTTACTTATCCCGTTACTTTGAACCACTCTATAATTTTGGATGAATGATAACTTGCATATGCTTGCTGAATATGTAATCCAGTATTTCCTAATCGGATATTCTAAAGTATTATTTCATAATATTATGCTTCTTAACTCGGCGTTACTATGTCAATAAAGCATAGTAACAGCTGAACGGTGCGTACTGAAGCATAGTCGTGCTGCGGACGCTACACTGCTAATTATTACTAACTACAGCAGACTGCACTTACGTATACAGGTATTAATTATAGGTAACACTCGACAAACACCGCTCACATACACCAATAAAACACACTATTTTTGCGATAGAATGAATGATACGACATGCCACCGAGCGAGATTAATGTCCAAGTCGTAAGGCCCCAGCGCAAGAAATAAAATACCCAGCAGTAAGTAGTAGCGTCATGGTCAATCTACGATTTAGAGCACTCAGCCGACTTTCTCAAGAAGCTCCATTGTCTGACGATCGAGTAAACCACGGGAACAATCGTCTTATTCAGCTTTTAACGTGTTGCTTATCGCGTGTCACTAATAAGCCATCGTTAGAGCGAGCGACAATTAACGCATACTAGTCTAGGCCTCGACAATCGCAGCGGAAACTATCGTGACGTGCAGTGAATACGTCGGTGAGTGCATCCGTTAGTTCCGTATATGTATACAAAGTCGCATTATACTCCTACGTATGGAGTCTCAACTCTACAGCGATAGACATAAGGGACACAAGCCCGGCTCGCCAAGATAACGGCATGGCTGCAATCCCGTGAATGCAATCAAGGCTTTAACTTAAGAGTACAGAACTAAATGGATGCTTACTGTGGTTTGTGCTAAGCGATACGTTTGATTGAACATATACTTTGGCATTCATTGTGGCGAGTATGGGGGACTATGGGACAAAAGAACAAAGAACTACAAAAACGATGTCAATCGTTTAGCGAATACTGAATGGGCGATTAGGAAAATTAAGTACCAGCGGAAAACATATTGTAAAGCCCAAGTTCTTTCTAAAGCCCACTAACACACTTTTTTAACAACTTATATACCTTTATTCGCTTAGAATTATTTCAGCTAGCTATTTTACAACTCCCTAAGTAAAACTGTACAGTTGCAGCAGTGTGGTCGCGGTCCGCCGCGCTCGTCTACGCGTACCATACATATGCATGGCTTGAAAAACCAACTTTCTTTACACTTAGAATGTTTATTAGAATTTCGCAGATGCAATCTCTTTATATATACGCACCCATGCGTGTAACGCGCTTCTGTATTGAATTCATTATTATCACGTGAAATATTTAATTATTCTGAACGTCATCTACGCATAAATGCGTATTCTGAATATAACTGAGCTGCATGTCTCGTCTATGGATACGATCTTGACATCAAGCGAGTATTTCAGGTAATAAAAGAGTCAGTAAATATAAATTAAAAATGGTTTATTATTTACAACTACTGATTGGTGCCTCCTTTTTTGCTTAGGAAACTCACATTCTTCCATACTTAAATATACGTATAATTTACTTGTCTTATAATTTATAAATGTAGGTAGGTACTAAAGAAATATAAAAAAGAGCATTAAAACTATAAAAGCAGCACTGTGTGTGAGTGAGAGTGAGGGTGTGTCAATGTGAGGGTGTGTGAATGTTAATACGAATGAATCAGAGTGTATGCGTGGGGTTAGGATTGGTACAAGAATTAGATGTATGTTTTATTCTACTCCAGCAGCGCCTCCGTCGTTAGTAGCAGTCCAGAGCTTGGCATATAAGTTAATTAGAAAAATACGAATGACCCACGAGGACAGATCACACCAAGAACCATCGGGAAAATACAGGCAAGTGATAATATAGGGAATATTAATAAGGTGAATAAACTTTTAATTGATAAACGAACTCATTAGTAAGGAAAGCACTTCCTATTAAAGCATCTTAATAGTGTAGCGTCGGTACCTTCTTCGCTAACGTAGTCGCGCCGGCAGCCATATGTAAATGATTTAGAAACTAATCGAGCCAATGACCCATTGTATGCTAACACGCCGCTACTGATAGTCGTTCCCATGCTTGATAAGATAATCTAGATAAAACGCCGTGTTTGTTCTGACACACTACACGGCTAGGTAGAAACCTACTTGTATTGTCGAAGAACAAAGGGAACAGATAATGTTACCATGGAAATGATGAGGCTTATCTAGATTTTTCTGTTCTTGCTTTGTGCATCTCTGTAGTCTGTATGAAGGGGACAACGGAGTTATAGTGTTTGCAATGTAATATCACACTTTCTTACCATATGTGGTAGCGGTAAATGTGTTTTGAGCTTTACATCTTTATAGAAAGTACTATATGTTTAGGTAACTTGGAAAACTTTCATGATGTAGGTATTCCAATTATTCATGGAAGTGGTGGCCACCTGCCATAATGTTGCTGGCATTTCTACCTACAAACAATTTGTTAGATTCACTTTTGGCACGAACGCTCTCTATAAAAATAACGTCAGTCTTTGTACTTGTTGCTCTAAAGGAAACAAAGAGACAAGTACTTCTAGAATCAGTTTACGAAAATTTTCAAAGAAACTGCGCAGGCACATTAGTCTTGTAATTGTTTTTGCCGTCATTGCTTTTGTCTCATCTGAAGGAATAATTTCAGTGAACTGAAACGGTGCTGTTATGTTTTCTGCTACTTCGTTCACGCATCGCGATCCAAGTTTTCTAACATCCATCAATCTGTTTGATTTCTCACGCACTAGAAAAATATAATTAGATCTGTGTACATTAAGTAATTAAGTATTTAATTAATTTATAGGTTGCTTTCTCATCAAGTTTATCCTGAGCTTCAATCAAGATTTTCTAGACGTTGACATCGAGTAAAAGTGTAGCAAGTGCTAACTGCCCATTACCGGTTAAAGGCCTTTCTCGTTAGACTTATCTGCAGCTAAAGGAAACAGGCGTAATCATCACGTTTGGCGCTACAACAGTTGTTCCGAACCCGACACTTAAGAACACGCAAATCTTTGCAAATTAGCAGGTATATGATCTATGGTATATCCTCCTTCTAATGATTTAAACATATGGGATTTTGCTCCCCAGTTCGAATTTCTAAAAGTCCATTCTTAATGAGTTGATGTCAACAAATGTCTACTTATATTTTGTTAACTCTCGTTGTTTTCTACAGCCAATCACAACAGCCAACAACCAACTTGACAGCACATTTACTGATCAAAGGGATCAAAGACGTGATGAGGCTTCCAGAAACCAGGGGTTAGAGCCGAACAAAGAAGTACCTACACATTTTTGACGTGCGTCATAGAATGATATCAAAAAGCTGCGCATACGTACTCTATCTAAAATAATAGTGACCTCACTGTGGCGATTTCCAATCCAAGTTGTATGTAATTTCGATGTCAGACACGTCGGCGCAGGAGTTTATTGCGTTGCGTGACGTATATCAACAACTTATCGTACTAAACGGCTACTTAACATTCTAGCCCGGTTATGTAGCACGTGGCGTGTTATCAATATGTATTTGTTGATGTGCCTACAACACCTAAGCTACAGAAATAACAAGCATTGTAATACCTAATGGTAGCGACGTGAGCCCCGTGCTAAAATATTATGTAGGTACTGATCTACTCCGTACAGAAATTCAATAATCATAGCCGTTACATTACATTGGTCAGTAATAAGTAAACAAAACTGCGTTCATTTTTACTTCGGAAGCAACAATAACAAACAAAACATTACTTCATTACTGCGACGACGCATATATTAAAGTAAATCTAGACTTTCCAATTGATGGCCGACAAATGGTTTCCAAGATTGCCATTTGTCAGCTGTCTTAAACTGAACACTACAATGATGATCCTCTATTTGAAATCCATTAAATGATGATTCATTGTCATGAAACATAGAGCAGTGGACTACAAATGTCAGTACCCCGCAGTTATCCAACATTTGGCTCACACCTGAGCGAGTGTCTCGTCTCGTAAGTCTCTCTGTAGTAGAGAACATATTAATTTATAAATAGTGTTTAGAAAGAACTTCGCAACTGGCGTGGGACGTTCCCATAATAGCGCACAAAACTAAAATAGAATGATGTATTTTTTCACAACTATCCTTGTTTTCACACAGATGATATTTAGATCGCGATTCAAAAACAATGCGGTGTTAATCCTTGCGACACTAGATAGAACAGCGAGTCTGAAGGGCTAATCGGCGACTATTTATAAAAACGAAGAGTTTCGTCACAACAAAGCCCAGCGTCCCATCGTGTTTATTTATTGGAAGATGTATTGGCATCATTCCTCGGCTTGTTTCACGACACAGTTGCTAATGTGGGTCAACCAAAATATAGATTATGGAGATTAAAACAAAACAAAAACCGAAATATATTGTCTTCTTTTATATTTTTTACATACCTAGTGGAAAAATGTTCACAAAGCACGTTCCATGAGTTTCATCTCGTCTTCCAAATAGATTACGTAATTCTCAATATTAACTCAATAACACGGTTCAGTGCATAAACAAACCATAGAAGTGTATCATCATAAGAATACTAATTCTATCTACCTCAAATTAAGGCCCAAAATAGTGGCATAAATTATATAGTGAACACAATAATTTAGAATCGGCGCACGTTCCTCAACGGATGTATACGAATACCTAACAGAATTGGCCTCACCCACTCCATAACTCAGAGCAATTCTCACTGAAAATTGAATAAAGGAACTGGCAAGTCTAAACATCACTGAAACTACGATGCCGAACACGCACGAAACTTGAATACAACACTAAAATAGTTTGATATTGCATTAATTCTCCGAAAAGTGCTTGCTTAACACTTAGTTTGACTGAGAGTGTAATGGATCAAATGCATGCAGTCTAGTGTTCCGTATTAAGGGTTTACTGCTCACAACATTTGTTGCAGGTTATTCAACAACAAGTTATCATTACTCGATAAAAAACAACCCATGTATTGTTATAGTAACAAATAGATATACCTAGTAACAAAGATGAGATATTAATATGTCAGCAAAATAATGAAGCGTTGTCAGCTCTACAGATCTCCTTAGTCTTTGTCTAGAGGTGGGGAGATCAAACAACCACTCAGTTTACGTTCTGCGTACGGCAACATTAAAGCTAGGACCGATACTGTTTTCGTGTAGCCACATCAAAAAGCTTAGGCACCTCATGAATGTTTGAAAGGAAGTAACAAAACTTCTTGAAACTTTTAACTACCACTTTTCGTGATGCACGTAGACCATACAGTACATAGGTATGTATCAAAAGTCGAGTTTACGTCGGGATCAATACAAACGTTGCTTAAATGTTTCCCATTTGATTTATGACTGATTGAAGTTACTACTATGTTACTCAGCGCTCCCTCGTCAAAGTCTGCATATGACTAAACCTGACTAACCGTTTCAAGTCGACTACAACCCCTGCGCTCTGCGCTAAACAAAAGTACCTCAGTACACAGAATTGCACTGTTGAGCTGAGACAGTGTAAAAGGAACAAAGTACAGCGACTTCCGATACAAAAAGCTCGTCACTTCCCCGCGGGTTTGCTTCTCAGAACTAATGAAATGTACGTAAATAGTTCGCTGTCGCCGGTGGGACGGAACCGCGCGTCGGCGCCCAAACGCACCGCTAGACAGACCAATGATTGATAGGGGTGACATTGAAAAAACCTACCATTACACTTACGGGATATCCGTTTATACTTAAATATAAAACTATTTAACACATCACAATTTGTTGAGACAACCCTATTTTAAAATATCTTCGTCTAAGTTTCGACAGCCCTAGAATAACATCAATATTCTAAAATGTTTACATTTGCTAGTCTAAGAGCCCGTTCGTTCATAGTGCTGAAACTGAAGATAATTTCTATGTGCATAGCCGCAGAGTGGGTCGGCTAGAATTACATTCAGGGGCTTTATTGTAGCGATAAATTGTGCAGTGAACATATCAATAAAAGAAACATTTAAATTCAGTCTGTTTAATCTTTTGAGTGATTGTGAATGAAACGGTACAGCGGAGAATAAAAGTTGGTCATAACTCAAATCTTGGACAATTTATCATACCAAATGGCCAGGGTCAACACGGTCCATTGCCTCCATAAAGTTTTAAAAATTGCAGGACAACATTCACAAAAAGATAAAATATATTCCGCACATAAAATTCAACGGTCGGCTATGCGACACGCACTCACGAATTAATTAAGTAAAAAATGCAAGTAGCGCTCAGACTGTACATTAATAAATTCAATTACCTGCCTGATTAGTCGATAATCGTGGCAAGTGGTAGTGATACCTGAAACATATATCGAATACCGACAGTATAGTGTTTCACTATAATGATGATGACCGCCCGCATGCAAGTCGCCGGCGAGGTAGAAAAAACGTAACGACAGAAAGTAGAGTTGGTATCGCGTGGTGAGCAGCTGGTGTGGTGCTTACGTACTCCCACATATACATACGTATATTACACATACTTTTACCATCACCCAGTTTATGTTTTTATTAGTTGCGTTAATGTTTGCTTGGTCAATTTATCACTTTACGTAATATGCGATCAGCATTCACATTTGCACGTACAGGCTTCAATTATTGAGCACATCACCGAATTTGATAAAAGTCATCATTCTAGTTATCGACAACGTTTACACATCAAATTAATCGTCAAGTTACAAGAATTTATGTAATTACAGAATATGCAATTACCATTGTGCCAATTATTACGATAACCAATAAATAAAGTATTTGCATTTGTGAAAACGGATAAGTTTAATGACATTACTGCAGTTGGTAGCGATACCATTTGTCTATGTCAATTAGTATTAGTGCGATGCACGACTATTCGCGTTCAAATTAATGCATTTACGCTAAGAAAGCTGAAAAACAAGGGGCTTAGTATTACTCAACCAATGTTTACTTCTGCGAGCTGACTCAATTGAGCTAAACTTAGAACACGGTAACAGATTTAAGACTAAATTATGTTTAGGCGAACAACGATAATCCCTTGTCTCTGAAAACAATTGACAAGCTACTTGTTATACTTGTCAAATGGTATTACAGTTTTGTTATGGCAAAACGATTCGTGAGTGAGTACCACAGCTTCTTTTTCTATTATTTTAATACTTTTTAGGACTTCAGGATTTCTGGGTTTCAGGATTTTCTGGATTTGTATCTTTGGCGCCAGCCTACTTGCTTTCGAACATAAAACTTTATCTTTACATAGTATAAAGCAAAGTCGCTCCCGCTGTTTGTACGCTTAGATCTTTTAAAATACGCAACGGATTTTAATGCAGATTTCAGCAATGGATAGAGTGAATCAAGAGAAAGGTTTATATGTAAGTACATTGCACTCGTGCGAAGCCGGGGTGGGTCGCTAGTTCACTATAAAACTTTACGCTCACTTTTATAGACCAAGACCACCTACAAAAAGTAGTCCTGATTGTCAAGACGCGTACGCAAGAGTCTAGTTCAGTATAGTGCGTATCTGGTTGGCCAGAAAGGAAAAAAAAGCCCAGAAAATAGTCAGGAATTAAATATGTCAGCAATAATTAAATCAAATCAACTGAAAATACTTGTTTTGCTAATCACCAATTACAGAAACAAGTTGACGAACAAACTAATGGTCATTCATCGTAAGTATTACGTGTCGATTATTATCAAAATGTTGGTTAATGTGCCTCTAAATGACTAGTGATAGTGCAACACAGTTCCAAAACATGTTCCCTGGTTACTGACAGAGATAAAAGCCGATCCGACAAGTATGGAAGCCGTGTACTTCGGAACTACCTACAATTTTATTACATAGCGGCGCCACATTTGATTAAATTATATACCTGTTAATGGGTATCTTCTTAGACTATGTTATGTAACGTTTAAGAGAGAAATCAATATTTTTATAATTAAAACGTAAAATATGATTGGATTAAAACATTGTATCTAAGTACGTTTAGAGGAGGTATGAAGGAGCTGGTAGCTAAATAATAACAGCCGCACGGATCGTCTCCAAGGTAAAGCCGCGCTTGCCAAAGTTGGTCTATGGATGGGTGACCATCAATTACATAGGTCTAGTTCGAGTTTCGTCCGTGCCTTGAAAAACACTTTAAACCGTTGGTCGCGGCTGCCATTTGTAGATCTTTGACAGACTTTATAGACCTAGTCAGTGGCCGAAAGTCATACCCCTTGAGATCCCCTTGGTAACAACCAGTCTTACCAAGGGGTATCGTATTGCTAGCACTAACTGGGTTGTGAAGGTCAGAAAGGCAGTCCCTCCATGTAAAATACTGGTATTCAGCTGCATCCGGTTAGACTGGAAGCCGACCCCAACTTAGTTGGGAAAAGGCTAGGCAGATGGTGATGACATAGTATCTAAGTTTTAATACATTGATCGTCTTATTAACGTGCAAGTCGTATCGGTACGACTGTCTAGTCTCTAACGGTACCTTTACGTACATTTTATGTCAGGATACCTAATTCTGTTCTGTAAGAAATAATTAACTCGTATAGGTATTATTACAAACGAACACTTCAAAATTAATGGAATAGGCCATAAAATTTATCGTTTTCACTGTAACGGGTATCCTATCTTTGTAAACTACATTTTAACTAAGTAAGGCAACTAAAAAGCTAATCAATTGCGTTTGAGAACGTCTAGGTAAATTAATTAAATACATGCATACCAATAAAACTGATGTTTTATATACCGTAAATACAAAAGTTTAAAAGCTCCGTGAACAATATGCAGAACCCTGTGCAAAAATACCCGTTATCGGTTATTCCCGTTACTAATATACCTCTAATGGGTTTTCGGCACTTGAAAACTAGCCAGAAACGATAAAATGCGCATCTGGCTACTCAGACGCGTCCATATTGATATATTGCCACACTTTAATGTTTCAATTTGGTGGCAAAATTCAACTAATCGCTTCCGAGTTCTTGGATATTCTGAGAAAACTTTTATCGACTTTCTTCCTTTCATTGCATTGATTTGAATATTCTTTCTAGGCCAACCAAATATGGCAATTTTTATTTGAATGAACTTTTGTCTAGCTTGTTGCAACAACTGATTTGGAAACAACTTCTAATGCGAAATAAATAATTTGTTCGTAAGCGCGAAACATTCTCAGAAACTGTTCGACCGAATCCGATTGAATTTATTAAAAAATATGGACGGCGAAAATTCAACTGGTATCGAATATAACTCACTGAGTAAAATAAACTTGAGGTTTTACGTCGGTTATGTGAAGTTACACGTAAACACGACAATTTTACTACCGCATTTTATAATAATTCGTGAACGGATATCGCAACATTAATTTTGATATTTTCGTTCACGGTCATGACGTTCATATCACTTTCTGATGTTAAAATACAACATACTGTCGATTCAGTTCGAACTCTGCAACAAAGATTTAATCGTCGTTCCCAGGTGTATTCTAATCTTATTTTTAATTACTTTACAAAATTAAAAACACCTGATAATGTTCTAGATTGAAATATTTTCTCACAGAATCTAGCACGTCGTTGTCCGAAATTAACGTGATTTCACTTGCTGTGTGTTAAATTGCCGTACCATTGAAATATCAGTCGAGACAAAGAAACAATGGAATATTAAGATTTATTAAGCATGTAGCAGTTTACGACTTTCCAAACAATCGGTTAGGCAGTGGTCGGGGCCCGTCGGGGCCCGTCGGGGCCCTTGCGTAATGGAGCGTAAGGCCTGAAGACCTAACGGCGAACTACCTTCCCTAACGACCACGCCTCGTTCGGATCTTTAAATTATTGTTACAAAAACTTACAAAATGTTTCCTCGTTTCGTGCGCGTCTGCGTGCATCGTGATAAAGAAACAAGAGGTTTCAATCCTCTTAGAAAAGCTTTCGTTAGATTCTCGGAAATAACCTAGGCACCTACCCATATGTTACTCACAAAATAAATAATTATTGAGTGCTTTAATACCCATGTGCACAAAACGAATAAATAAATATTTGAAAACACTGGAAAGCGTGCTCTATGCACACATTTATGAATCAATACTAGAAAGTGAATTTGAATAGTCCTACTACTTAACGCTATTGTTCAATAAGCTCTCATTTTTTGTGAAAAAAAAAATATTCCAATAATAGAGATTATGTAATTCTATAACACCGTAGGGAAAACGCAAAATTGCGTAACTGTCGTAATATAAAACAATCTCAACCATAAAAGGAAAATTATTTAACAAATACTCAACGAGTCACGATTATCTGAAGACAGTGGAATCAAGATACTTTCGGACTGAGAGTTTAGCGAAATCGTGACTACGACTGTTACAAATACAAACTAACAGTACGGCGAACTGTTGTTTTTTTGTTGTTAGTCCTCGCTCTTATTAAAAAAACTAGAATTTATAATATTGTTTAACTTACTACAATTACTTATCACCATGAGAAAGAACTACGGCTTCTTAATAACAAACACGTTCGAAGAAAATATAATTGACATTGACCATTCTAAATAACCATACGAGACAAAGAAAGTAAAGGAAGATAAAAAAGAATCCAAAGACGAGACACGAAAAAATGCATTAATTGGTGACGCGGCTAAAACGAGAAGGCCCGAAATGGATGTAAGACTATACGAAGTTCAAAGCGTAACAGAAGTGCTAATGGGCGGACTGCATTATTTATGTATTTATGAGAAGTTTCGGTAATTAGGAACATTTTTATGTTGCCGACAGCCAGCGGTGCTAACCGTCCTATATTATTGAATGCAAAAAGTGGATTTGGTCCAAAGACCATAAGAGTTTGCACAACGCTGTGTCCGATTACATAATATGAAATAGCGGGCACACCGCACATAAATTATATGCCACCAGCCAACGAGCAAAAGCCTTGTAATACGACCACTTTGTATCCATTAACTATGAATGAAACTAACTGACACGTCAAATACAAAATAACCAACCAATTAGTAAACTGAAAATTTGGATGCGTTTCAAGGAACAATGAAGAAGTAAAGGAAGCGATAAATATAGTGAAGGAGTCCTCAATGACGATATTCCGGGAGATACGCTTTGAGATGATCTTATAAAGGAAGAGATTAGAGGACGTGATGACAACCTTACTGGACGTGACGCTACATTACTTTTACATGAAAAGACTAATTAGTCATTTTGAAGAAAGAGAAGAGAACTAGACAATGCATCATTTCTCAACTCAGAATGCACAATGTAGGTGGTATTTTAACTATAGACATTAAACATTTTAACATGACAAGATCGTATAGTTCTCATATTTTTAAACCTACCTACACTGGCTATAAACAAATTTTAGGATGCAAATTGGCCAATTTTAAAAACTCTGTCCTCCCACACTCTGCGCATAGGACATACTTTCTTCCATTGAAAGAATAACGCCTACGCGAGTGTATTGACACGATTCATACCGGTTTCATAATGTGAAGCGGAAATTTCGGCTTTTTGATGTGTTATATCACTATAGTTGCAAATATATCATATATGCATAATTGTGTAAACGCGAATATGTGAATTGTGAGTTTTTACAATACTTGCTTCAGCTAAAGGTTCCTTGATTCATTCAGCGAAGAAACTATCATTATTCAAAACAAGCGTTATTAATATATGAAACAGAAGTGTAATTATGAAAATAATGAGGCATTGAGGTGTTCTCTTGTTATTTCACCGTGTATTATGTTACGAATCTTAACTGCTGTAGAAAGTTTCCGCAAAATAACTATCCACAGTTGGCGCTTTCACGATCATTGCTGTTTTACTCACTAACTCAATTGCTGCGTGTTACAAATACAATTGCTCGTTTCCTACAAAATTCACAATGCCGCAAATGTTACTTTAGTTTTTGACTATATCTACTGTGTTAGTGACAGCGTGGTTACTAAACAGGTTTCCAATAATTGTAAAGATAAGCATATCATTTATGCGACTATAATGGGGAAACAAAACGACCATAATGAAAGAAGTAATACCACCCACATCGCTGTGCTATCGTTTATAAATGGCATTGCGCATCCGTTGTAAGACAGACACTTTAATGCATTAATGTCAATAATACTCCCATCTACACGTCTACTTATAGGTATTTGCAGCACCTCTAAGATCAATTTGTTGAATTAGACGAGCCCACAATGTAAACATGAACGTTTCCTGAAAGTTATTAAGGTCAAGGAAGTTTATTTCGAAGATGCATTCAACCATGTTTGGATGTTGTCAACAGTTTGCCCTTCATTTCGAACTTTCCAACAATATGACATATTGATGCGCTGCCTGAATAAATTTTTAATTTATAAAAACAACAAAGCGAGAAGAGGATAGTCTGTGAGAAAATTGCGACAGGATTTAAATATCTGAAAGGTCAACTTTGCCTTAAATTTAACAAAACTGAAGGTGGCAATTTTAGCTTCGACTTGAGTAATAAACGTTAACTGCACAATATTTATTTGTTTATTCATTAATCAAAACAAAACGTGTTACAGGTACCTTTGCACTTGCGGTATCCATTAAGCGATCCCCAATGATTCTTCTTAGCGTCCACACTTCCACTGCAGATATTCAGTTCACTGGAGAATATCTTGTGATGTATAAGACTTTTATTATTGTTTTTAGTGTCCGATTGAAAAAACGATACGAATTTATGGAGCGGGCTCATCGTGAGAAATTATTTATAATTTAGATCCGCATTAAGTTGAGTTTTATAGACGAAAAAGTTGGAAACGGTATCACAAACACCGAAAATTCACCATGAACCATGACACACTGCTAACAACAGTATTAACACTGATCAAAAAGGTGTATAACTTTCACCCGAATTAGGTAAAATGATTTACGAAGTTAATAAAATGGCTAAGCACTAATTGTTGTTAATGAGCACGGCACGGAAGAGCTCGGCTGTGAATGCGGCGAAGTTTTTTGTCGTCACTGTGCTGAAGCGCGCGCGCCAGTGTCGCCGGCCGCTCTTTTACCTATTGCCACTGCTTCGCGCGCACTTTCATCAAGCCGACACCGACAGGGACTTTCATTGGGCACCGCGCACCCTCTATGTGGTGGTTTGTCATGCTCTATTATTTCTATGATTACATTTTATGGTTGCTTTTCTCTCAATGAAACTATGTTATTTACTCGTAGGTACATAGTTTAAAGTGTTGACATTAAAATAAGTAAGGTTTTACTTGAATTTATTTATTTTACTATAGGAGCTAAGTATACTGCCATTTTATTGATGATAGGTATAAAACAATATTTTGTTTAAACATGTAGATAGAGTCATAAACAAAAATCCATGGCTCAAGCCTGCATATTATGTTTCTATAATTTAGGAGCACCTCGCATTTTCGCAATTTACTACCCCTACCCTTATTAATCCTCATTACTTAAGTTTACAATTATTACTTAACGCTCGACAATAAATACCGAAACATAATATATTTTGTATGTATCATATCAGATTTGTGAATCATATTTTTAAATGCTACAGCTACGGACACCCACGTCACAACAAATAAAAGAAAGTAAGTATCTTACTTATATTTCAGCTATGTAAAGTGCCATTTATTACCACCATCTACCAGGACGTGTCTGATCATCACATGTGGGTAGAAATAACAATAGACGAGATAATGATCACTGTGTGAATCCTATACAACTTTAAAAACAGTTTCCAAACCATTATACAGAGTTCTTACGTAAGTAAGTTCTGGCATACGTAACTTGGTGGCTGCATTTTATTGTATTTGCTTTTTCTTTTAATTACACATAATAAAAGCGCACATTCGTGGCCGGTGCTCGATAAAATGACTTCACGACTTTTTACTAACCCTGCTACTGCACATTAGGTACGGGCTATTTATTCTTCTTAGAATTTTTATTGCTTATATTTTCACCTACACGCTTACTGCTTAGACACAGAGATTCATCTGTATTCTCATCGTGCTATGATAATTGAGTTGCGTAATTATAACGTCCATGAGTGCGAATGTAAATGTGAATTATAAGAAGCGGATGAGGTAATCAGAGTGAGGAATACTAATCATACCGCCTGTCCTCGTGTTCTACGATTCTTTCAAGAATATTCAGCAAAAAAAATTACAAAGAATGTCCGTAATGCTAATTTAGCAATTAGCTGACCGTGATCGTACATATTTCTTTTTCTCCATTCTGGGTAAAGATGACCTACTGCATCTCGTCTGGTAATAAAATAACATCAACAATCAATGATCTTTTCATTGGATTGTTATACATTATGGGTCACCCATGTTTAGCAACACGGTTCAAGTTTGCAGATCAGTTTTTAGAAGTTCTCAAATGGACGGAGTGGGCGTGAAGGTATACAAGATGTAAACAGACCCTTCACGAAGCCGTCAACTAAGCATTCAGTACATCAAACTGAGTAACTTTTCGCAAAAATTATTGCTGGGAAACGACTTTTTTTTGGGGTGAAAAAACCCGTTTTGCGGTAAAATTCAATGTAACGCACTCAAAACTTAGTGCTGATGGATGCTTTGAATAGTAAACGGGTCACCGAGTTAATTAATGTAAAATTAAAACCTTTAAAAGCGATATTTTAAAAAAACTTGTGAAATAATTGGAACTTAGACCTCCAATATCTCCGTAACTAGAAGGTTCCCAGGTATGGCTCAGAACAAAAAAAAATGATCGCAATGATGGGGAGAACCTTTCGGCTTCGTTAAGGGTCTTTTTACACCCTTTAGATCGAGTTCTTTTGTTCTTGCTTTGTTTAGACAGCCCGCAGATAATATTACAGAGCACGTGTAAATATGTAATTTAGTAAGGAAACATAACGCCAACAAGATAGCTGGTATGTTTTATTTCCCAACTTTTCATATCACATAGAAAAAATACAAAGGTAAACTTCTGCACTAGGTGCATATATATATAAGGAACATGTTAAGTAAACCTAGCCGGACATACATCGAAGGCACGTGAATAGATAAAAACGGACTTGACAGTAAGTACCTCCGCACATAGCCGGCAGATAAATAAAACTCCTTTTAGAGTCGCTACTGTAATTTTATAGTCCCGTTACATCGAATGTAATTAAAATTCGTTCCGTTTTTTACCGCATCTTGGCGTTTTTATTGCCTCGCTCAGTTTGTTTTATATATTTTTGTGGTTCGCTGCAAAAGCGTAATTTATTCCATATTGAATCATGGGCACATTAACTAGTTTTATTTCGGTAAGAGCTATCTTAGAGTTTCTGGTTCCTTTTAGAGTGTTCACCAAAATTTTGTAATTTACCTACCCGTGGCTGCCTCCTAGGTCTAGTGGTCGCAATCGCGATCGCAACTACTGAGCATGAGGTCCTGGGTTCGAATCCCGGGTCGGACAAATTGTTGTTAAGTTTTTCCATGATGAATTTCTCAGTAGCAGCTGCGGAGTCTTGATTTGTGCCCGGTTGATGACAATAGGCTCGCCCCCTTTTACATGAGACTGAAACATAACTGGCGAAATATCGGTGTACTGTAAGGTACACCTCTGCCTGACCTTTCGGGGATTACCTACAGACGTGATGTTATGATATGTATGTACCTAGCCGTAAGTATTACAATTTTAAGCCGCGTTTCACTACTAAAACCGAACCTGCATTCTCAAAGCATAAGACGGGGCAGTCCCTACGTATGTAGTGCAGATAGGTACTGAAAATTAATTAATCGAGAAGAAGAAGTAATAAAAGCGTGGGAACGTTATGAAGCGGTGGGCAAACGAAAACTTGTAGTAGATTACATTATGGAATTACGCATTTTTAAGAATAAAAACTATGAAAACTTTCCTCTAGTTTTCAACGACTCTATATGCTGATTTGACTGCAGTTGAAAAATTATATACCGATTAACATTAAAATAATTCTGTTACAAACTTTTTAAAATTAAAAATCAGTAGATGGTTCAAAAGCAGTTTTCATTTCAATTGTTTCAACAAAAGAATGGCCATGTATATGCAAGCGGATATAAATATTCCGCACATACATCGGGATCGTTATTGTGGTTATCTCATGCCGGTACTACGTCTAAAAGCCTGAAGTATTCCATTTGCTACACTGAACGCTAAAAATTCGGGCGGGCAAAGTAAAATTGGGCTTTTCCATTTGAAATTTCTCAGCAGGAGCCCCAGAGTCTGGATTTGTGTCCGGTCGGAACTCAAACATAACTGGCGAAATGTGGATGTAGGCACAGTAGGTACACCTCTGCCTAACCCTTCGGGTATTTACAGGCGTCAAGGTTTGTCTTATAATTAGTAGATAAAGCGCCATCTGTCATAAAGCGTACGAACTTAGTCACCGACTACAAGCGATCGTGGCGCCACTGTTGAGTTACGAGATTTCATTGGTAGGAATGTCATTGGCCTTTCTTTAAACTCGTTGTAGTTGGTTCAGAGTATAAGCAACGGTGCTGCCACCTAGCTCAGTTATCAAGTTTTCACAATTTACTGAATAGATGGCAGCACTATGAACTTTTTTTATGCATTGGAGATTGCATATTGGGATAATGGCAGGAGTTAACGTGCCAAATATTATAAACTATGCGTAGGTCACGACGTTCATAACAAGGAAAAAAAATGATATAAAGGAAACGAGGAGGCACCACGGAGAACACACAAAGACAGAATGTGTAATCCGCAGGAAGCAAGGAGCAAAAAAAACAGAAGACAACACGGGATAAACATTAAAGAGCCGACCTACATAATGAAAATATGTCTGCCACATTTTGACGCAATGTAAATGTACCTAATAACCCTTCGCCACACATTCACACCGTTTTAACAGCTGAACGGCCGACTTCACCCATAAAACAAACTTCCGGAAACTTTCGATACCAAATACGACATTATAATCTAATTAAAGATAATTGAGTTCCATTAAGGAAGTGAATTAACTTTCCACTGACCTTTGTTAGTAGGCAGGGTATTAGGCCTTTGGGCCGGCGGCACTCGGTTGGGCGCAGGCTTTCGGGGCGAAGGGGGTGGGGCCAGGGAAGTGCGTGCGCGCACGGCCACCGGCGACGACGATAACTTCGGCACCACGCCATTCTTCTTAGCTGAAACATATAACAGGATGATAAATAAACATTGTTTAACACTATGTCATCTAAAATGATATCATATTCTTTGGTAATATAAAGAAAATATGAAGAAACTTCCAACCATAATATTAACCTACAAGACGAAAGACATCTGCAATTCTGCATACTGGATATACCAAGAGTATTCAAGATGCATTTAAATCGATTTAGTAATGTTCAAATGTTGAAAGCAAATATCAACATAATGGACAACGTGAATATCGTAGCAAGTAACCATCAGAAAGCGAACGGAATGATAAGGAAACGACCCAGACTCTTGATGCAACAATGCGGAGTCAATGCAAATTAGTGATAAAAATAAACCGTTGCGAAATTACAAGAAATGGATTCTAGACGACAGTTATAGACGGTATCGATGCCTATTATATCGTTTATATTGTTTGAATTGTATTGTGATTAGCAGACAATAGGATGACAAGTGGACGCATCAGTGGGATTGATGATCCCGTTTCTTTTGAAGAATAGCAATAGGTATTAAAAACGACAGACACATTGAAATTATTTACGAATTTGAAAGAATTTGCGAATTATCAGCTATAACTTGTTCTAAATACATACTCTCATCACTTGATCAGCATCATAATGAAACAACCTGGTGCGTAGTGACGCGTGGCTCGTATATTCTAATGCGCTGGAAGTGATCGGACCAGTTACCATCTGACACAGTTTTCAAAGGACAACCTTTGCCAGACGCCATTGTTTATTCTTCAAAGATGTGTTGCGTAACAAACTTACGAAATCGGTTTTGTATGCAGAATATTTTGAATTTGTTTAGTGTATTGTTTTTGCTACGGCCTGTTTCTATCTTTCTCATTATTGCTTTGACAAGGAAGGCAGACGTTGAGTATTTCATCTCTACCGAGTCAAAAGCTTACAAATTCATATCTCCAACTTGTCAACACCGGACAATATTTTCAACGAAAACTTATTTTTGAAACTCAATATTAATAGCTTTGACGTTGACTTGTTGTTTTATCTCCAGTCTATAATATAAATAGCAGTCATAATTAAAACAAATTGGTTGATATTTAGTACATGTCTGTTTTCCAATGCATTGAAATATAAGCCGTGCCAAATTGTGTTAATTTAATCAGCTGGCCCGAGCTACTTTTAACTCGATAATTGGCGCCATATTAAGATCATAGTGAAGGGCATCAATAGATAATGATTTGCTTAGTTTCAATCCCTCATTAAAGTATACCTACATAGTTGTTTAGCTTGATGTATTTAATAATAGGTTTCATTAAGACTGCTTATCCGCTCTACTGGTTGTGTACTATCTCATTAAGCAGTACCCAGCGCATGTTTTATGTAACCCCAAGACACTTGACTTCCTTCCTGCCGGCACCTGCTTATGGCTACATGGATACTTGTCAAGTAAACCTTTCTATGTCTGCCAACACAAAATTAATTAAGAGTTTAGATTCGTATTTCGTTAATCCCACTTAGTTGCCCGTTACATGACTTTGTTTAAGTGGATTAGCTACTAATGTTACCTTTGGTAATAACCTTTAATTCTTGTTATATAAATGGTTAGGTGACTGATGTCATTAAACTCCATTTCTTAGTCTTTGTTCCCCGGATGTAACACAATACACATTTCCATTTTCTTTGATTTCATTGAGCTCAGGTTCTAGTGCATATTTTCTCGATATGGTGAGTCTACAGAGCCTTTCAGGTCGACCGGTCTCAAGCTTAACGCTTGGCTTGTCGCCGTCTTGCTGATTAGTTTTACTTCCGATACATATAACTAGCACCTATGTACACGTATTTAGCCGGATAGTAGTGTAGACTATAAATGGCACCTTTCACGTCTTCTCACAACTCTCGGCCGCTCCGGCCGTGTGTCATCAATCTACTTCAGTGTCTACCACTGTTGTCTTGTCATTAGGCTGCAACTTGATACTTTTTTCGGCGAACGGTAGCCCTAACGACATGTGTCTGTCAACGTTTACGACCATATATTCAAGTGCTTCTTTTGCACCCTGTGTTATATGGATATTTACAAATATTATGTAAATGATTCAGACGATGACTCACCTTGAACAGCTTGGGGTTGCGGAGGGGTGGGCGGAGGGCGCGCGGGGGTGGTCGGCGTGGGGGCGCTCTCCCTTTTCTTGCCGTTCCCTGGAAAAGATGGAAAACACTCATAAGTTTGTTAATATATATGTATCTACGCACTATCCAAAGATACGTCATTTGTAGATGAACATTAGAACAACTGCGAACACAGAAACAATGGGTATAGTTCTTTGTTTTTTTTTTAACAAACGTACCTCATTACAATTATAATTATGACTTCACTAGCGTACTATTTACGTCAGCTATTCGTAATATTGTAAATTCAATTTTAATAAAGAACTAGCATAAAAACTTTTGGTCATAGTAAATGACTGGCAAATCTAAATATAAGTATGTTCAATACCGCATCATTAATTTGCTTAATGACAAAAAGGCGTGCAAAAAAATCATTTCGGTAAACAAAAAGTTCACCGAAATTACATAAAGTAGCCTTCCGAAAACGTGTGTGCCTGCATTGCCACATAATGTACCTGTTTATTATCTGCATCACGAATCTCGTATCGCATAGAAGATACCGTGGGAAGAGCAAAGCCGAGAAAAAGATGAGATAAGTAAAAATGCATGGATACTTGGAGAGAAACCTTTTATCAGCTTATCTATGTACACGTCGTAATGTGTATTGTAATGGACACCTATTAACTTATGGCAGCCATTATGAATGCATTCTCCAAGAAAGAACAAATGACAAAACTAATCATTGTTTTCAGTATTTTATTTAGCTTTACGTTTTTCTCCTCCGTGAGCAGCACTCAAGAAAATATCTTTAATATCATTATATGTGCGGTTACTTGTAAGAGGCCTGTGGTTAAAACTGTAAGTAGTATCGTGAGGATTGGTTGAATCCGCCATATCTTCAATTACCAATAAGCGGTATTGCTAACTTATTGCGACTTCATTGATCTAATCTCGATAGGTATATTATCTAGCTCGGGTACCATTTTTCCGCCGGTGACGTGTGCGGGAAAGTGTCTCGCTCTGGGTTTCTCCTCTATGAATGTTTTAATGAAACGAGGACAATTTCAGATTTCTTTTTGGATTGAACCTAAATATCAAGTCTACATCATTGGCCTTTGTAGAGTCGCACGCGCATCAGGTTACTACAAACTGTCAAATTTTCACATTCGATTTTGAACTTAACCTTTTACATTTTATGATTTAAAATCATTTGGATCACTGTCACCCTGTAATTATACATGTTTTTGATACAACTTACGAGTGGCTAGCAAATAATAGTATCTCTCTCTTTCTCTTATCTTCTCTTTCTCTTTAATTCTTTCATAAACCGCTGATGTGAAGAAAACTCAAGAATGCCTTCAGGGAATCCAACTGAAAACAATAATCCGTTTGACGAGGCTGGAAACAATGCCAATCATTGATATACTCAGTCATCGACTATAGACGTCGACAATTATTGCTTGTTCTAGCAGTACCACAGCTACATTAAATAATAATAACTTCGCGTAGGTCTCATTTTACGAGAAATGCGACAATGTACAAGTAATTCCATTTAATACCGAGAAATAGTAAAGTAAACAGCTGTGCCATTCCCTGCTCTGATTTCTGTATGTGACGAATGGCAAACGATAATAACGTAATATCATTTTTCCTGTATCTGGCTTCTATTGAGGTGGACTGTGTCTGCACTGTACTAAATCGGTAATCGCCCGTTACGATTGCGACAAAATTCACATTAACCGTTAATAAAATTAATTAATTTTGCAAATTTAGCAGTCGCAACAATTTACCTTGAAAGAAACATTTTGTAGTAATCTTTGGTAACATCATACTGTAGAATGTTAACTGCAAAAGTTTCGTGTTTAAGGCATTAACTCTGACTAACACTAACAGGTACTAGGGGTTCAGTTTTAAGTAGAACTCGTTAGCAACCACCCACGCAAATTCAGCGAGGTTAAGGCCAAGTTTAAGTTAAGATACAGATTATTGACGTCATAAAGTTACAAGTTCGTGCTAATCTTTATCTCTGACGATTATTATTTTCTCAATAGTTTATTTCCATAATGGTCATTGATAACCTTTAGTTATGATCATATGCATCTTGTGTAACGAGAAAATAGATTATTATAAGAATAGTTGTTTTACATGAAAATCTGAATTTGGCGACTGAAACGAAAATGACGAACTTCCGTAGAAGGAATAAATTTTCAAAAATCATTCCTTAGTACCTACTCGTCTTTGATATTCATATACAGGGTGTAAACGGACCCTTCACGAAGCCGTCAACCAAGCATTCTGTACATCAAACTAAGTAACTTTACGCAAAAATGTTTGCTGGGAAACGACTTTTTTTTTGGGGTGAAAAATCACGTTTTGCGGTAGGACTCAGTATAACGCACTCAGAACATTGTGCTGATGGATGGATTGAATAGTACGGGGGTCGTGGAGATGTTTAAAGTTTAAAAACATGCATTTAAAAAAAAACTTGTGTAAAACTTGGAACTTTGACCCCCCATATCTCCGTAACTAGAAGGTTCCCAGGTAGGGTCTAGAACAAAAAAATGATCGCAATGAGGGGATCTCCCCCTCATTGTGATCATTTTTTATAAGTGCCTTTCGGCATCGTTAAGGGTCTTTTTACACCCTTTATAAAGATTAAGGAACTCTTGAGCCTCATGCTTTTAGGCACACTATATTCGGCTGTGCGTTTTCTGTCAGTGAATTGAAGATTTTTACTAAGTAGTTTTTTCCTATGTAGTATATAATAACAGAAATTCATTGGCACGTGACGTAAAAATACGGACTGTAGCACATAAGGCTTCCACCCTGTACACCTGAACGCACAAGTAGACAAGCCGTCTTGATTTACCTCGGATTTGTCGTCCCATAATTCTTTGTCGCTATTTTTATAACTTAATAGGCAGGCCGGAATATACCACTTTGTTACCGTTTTATTTTAATAGCGTTCCAAAGTTAACACAGCTATTTCCGCAACAATTTTGGAATCAAACGAGGATTTTGATTCCTTTAAGGCTTTTTATATTAGCTGTTTTCGTAACAATTTAGCATGTCTGCTACTTTATTCTTGAATACTATGAGAACTAAACCGTAAAACCCCAAATAGGCATTTTGATAAAGCTCATAGCTTTGCCCTAACTTAGCCTAATTCCTAAGCTTAATAAGGATAGCGGTATCAGCTTCAATCTAGTAGCCAATATCCATATTTTTTCCTTTCAGCCAATTTAGGTACGAAACACCAAAAACTTATGCTAAAATAACATCCAAAAACGATTACGTTTCGTTACGATGTGTTACCATCTTCTACAACACCAAATAAAAAGCGATCACGCAATTTAATATTACGTGATTGTTTTTTGTTTTTTGATTACGACTCGCTTTTAGATCAGTGTACATTCGCAAACAGTGTTTATACGATTATACTTGCTCCTAAAGGTCGTTATTGAGGCAATTAAATTGTTTCTGGTCTGTGTAAACAACGTTTTATTGATCCGCTAGCAAGATTACTATCCTGACTCGCGTCTCAGGTTTACTTTACGCCTTGCACTTCTTATATCTACCTATACACTAGGCTATTGCAAGTAAGCCTTGTATTTATGGCCGCACTTTACCTCAATTTATCATCAGTTGCAATGACAGCTGCAATTAAAACATTTAACTGTAGCAGGTCAATGGTATTTCCAAACGATACACTTTTCGCTTCATACTGAAATAAACTGTTCAGGAAGAAACAGGTCAATAACTTGTAGAGTATTGTCCTGTATTTACCTCTATGACTAATTAATGATGTTCCTTATATACCATCAGGTATCTAATAGGAACACCTACCTACTTATATGTTGTTAAACTTTGTCAACTTATTCAAACGTGTTGCCGGCCCAGGTGAAGGAACTTAACTTTGAATCACGTCTTCACAGAACTTTTTGTTGTTATTTTTCAGCGTCCAACCAAGCTATTAACTGAAGGTCAAAGGTGTTTCACCCGAACTTACGCAGTTGATGAAACACAGTTTTTAGAAACCATAAATCATTCAGCAACATCAGAAGTGGACATTGTAACAATGCAATTCTACCGAAATAATGTGACTCATTTGTACCTAACTTGAACGTTATTAAAGCTAATTCTCCTGGAAATTCATTATGTTTGAAGTAAAGCTACGTTAGGTAGATACCTACATTGTATTAAGCTTTAATATATCGGTATAATGAAGAGAAAACCATTACAACCTAAATAGAAATAAGGACGTATAGTTAAATGTCCATCAACAACATAATGAAATTGGTCGGTTATTTCCAACGCTACTCACCTCTGGTTCCAAAAGATCCGAATCTCTCTCTGTTTACCGCTATCTTATACTTTTTGTCATTCGGCACCGGCAGCTTGGACGGATACTTCTCGGAGTTACTTCTGTATAACTTTTCTTTGGACCCGTGTGCCCCCATCTTCAATTTCTTCATTAATAGTCAAAACATTATATTATTTTTCCATCTCACTATTATTGTAATTAAGCACTTTTAGGAACTTCGTCAGACTTTTTTTTCACTTTAAAGTCACATCATAATTGTTTTAGTATTACATTTCTAGAAGTTATTGTGGTCATCTATATTGTTTTGTATCTCTATAATAGTAGGAATACAACTAATTAGTTACTTCAAAGAGCAATTAGATTTGAAGTTTCCAGTGTCATAGTTTAAGTTATGATATCCCAAATAGGTTATTTTGTTATGAAAGTGTATTTGCAACTACTTGACATTTTCTTCATATTCCTAACGTAACTAAAAAGGAAAGCCGATTTATTGTTGTAGGCCTGAATAATAAACTTATAAAAGCTCACACGTGTTTGGTTTACGGTGGTCAACAAAGCCCATTCGCTGATATAATTATTGCAACGCTTTAATCTATTTCTGTAGGCGACTCACTACAAATGTGCCAGTGTAACAGGAGCTCCCTCGCTGTTCTCGATTCTTTTATGGACAACTAATGAGACTTTAGTAAGCGAAATCTGGGAGCTCTTCATAAAATGGTAGTTTCAAGTGTTCTGTTTAAAAAGGATTTTCTCTAAAGAGCTACCATTTGTCATTCAACGTTACATTATAGCAGGCGTGTTTTCTGCGCACAATGCATTTAGTGAGAGACGCGGCGTCGACAAAAGAGACGTGTAATTTTCATTGGACATCGATTATATCCATTTACAAAGAATTTATTATTCATTGCTGTCAATACTTGCATAAATTAGGTCATTTTAGCAACAAAAAGGAAAATTAATGATTATTTGATGTATAAACGAGTTTTCGAACTTTCCAAAGAAAATATAAGTAGACGAATAGCGCCGTAAAGAGAAAATTTTTGTCGACGTTTTAATTTCCTACCGGAGATTATTGTAAGATACGAAGAGAAATGTTACTTTACTATATGACTTTATGAAACTGATTTAAATACGAAACGATATTACAAAAAACATAACATAAAATCACGCATTTAATCCCTGTAGGGTTAGGCAGAGGTGTAGCAATAGTACACCAACATTTCGCCAGTTATGTTTAAGTCTCACGTAATAGAGGGCGAGCCTATTGCCATCAACTGGGGCCGAATCCAGACTGATGGGAAAACCCAATAGCACTTTGCCAGACCCGGGAATCGAACCCAGGACCTCATGCTCAGCATTCACGTTTGCGACCACTAGACCTACGAGGCGGTCGGCGGTTATAAATATAACTTGTCAAAAAATTTTCGTTTAAAAATACTTAGTATTACATAATGAAATAGAAACAGTATACCCAGCTTTAATAAATATGAATCACTCGGCAGATCCTTATCCGATGTAAGTTTTCTTTTCTCAGCTTCGGCTATTTTATAATTAGCTCGCGGCTAATTGATCCCAATTTAGCCCACGCTCACGCATATTTATCACATTAACGAAATGTCGCTGTGATTTACCGTTATTTTGTAAGTAGAAGTACAAGAAGAGATAGAAAGTAAGATTATCCAAATTATTTAACGCCAGAAGTACCCGATGACAGCGTTACGTGTGGCATCAAAATAAACATCACAAATCATCAATCCAATTTGAAAACAAAATAAATTAAAGTGTCACGTATTATAACTTAAGTTGAGCAGTAATAGACGGTATTAGTCACTACAAAACATAAGCAAGTGTTACCAGTACCCTCAGATTTGTTGCTATTTCGGTAAGCTATGCTTTCAGGGTTAAATAACTTGGAGGAGCACTTGTGTCCTTTAGTGTGGCTGAAGGAGATATTTTAAACGCGTCCAATGTTGCGCGGTATATTTAGTTTATGGAGATAAATGCGCTTTAGTGCTCGGATTGTGTTACTAGCTCCAGCATTGATATGGAAAACAGAACTAACGGTGAAGCATTTTCTATGTATAATAGAGGAAAATTACAAGTTGCTTGTTGTTTTTGTAACCCATAATTACCCCACCACGGCAGTTAAATGATTATCTTGGATTGCTGATTTTATTGAGATCAACGGCGCGTAAATGATTGAAGCCTTCGCAACGAACAGACGATCTTCATTCGTAGGTAGAGAAGCACGATTGCACGCGGGCGTTAAAGTACACTTCACCTACGTTAGTTTTGTAATTTTTTATTGTAATAGTTTGATATTAAATGCTTCTCACAATCTTTTGCTTTGATTAGGAAACAGCTCAATGGAATTTTCAATTTCACACGGTTATTTTTCACATTTTCATAGAAATTATCACGCGATGTTTTTATTCAAAGCTGTTATGCACTGCCTGTAACAGATTATTTTAAAAGGAGAGTTGATATTCGATCATTTCGAAAGGCACAGTTGACTTGAACAGGTCAAAGGCTCCAAACGTTGAAAACAGAAACAAGAATGAAACGAGGCACATCGGAAATCACGATCAAATTTCCATCGACACAACACTTCTTCTTTTCTTTATCGTGTGGTTAGTTCGTAAAAATTAATGAAACTGACACTGACAGTCGAGACGTCAACACAACTTTTAATTTAAACCAATGTAAAACAAAATAACGATGATACGAACGAAACCATTTTGTTCACGAAATAGTGTTAACTACGTAAGTACCTGCGTCAATAGACGGCAGAAGCCACTTAGCACCCCACCCCACCAGACTATGCTTGAGTAATGTGTTGCTAAAAAATAATTTGCATTTCAATAAATTTTGAATGGAATTGTTGCGAGCGACAGTAGGTTTTGCCTGTTAGTCTTCATAAGACTCCTACGCAGAAGATCAAGATCTTACTACATAATAAAAGACTCTGTAATCAAGACGAACTGTTCTTCAATTTAAAATGTTGTTTAAATTTTCGAGCACCTTATTTACATGAAACGGAAGGCTAGTCTCAACCTGGCATTTACATGTCGGTTACCTATTATTGATTTTGAAGAACTTGTTAAAACAGTCAAGCTAATCAAACAATCACCTCTATAACCTTGCGAAAAGAGCGGTCGTTCCCCAAGGCCCCAAGTAAAGATGTGTCCAAGTAACAACTTATGTAGACTTAAACATTTAAAACCATTAAAGTTTAATGTTCACATTTAAAGTGCCTAATGAATGTGTTTCCAAAATACGTTCACTCGAAGCCGGTTCGCAGTGTTGCGTCATTTTGGTGCATCTAAAGTAGGAGCTATCGTAAAATTTTAACAAGCTACGCTTCAATACCCTACCCCAGTTGCATACGACGATGCACGAATGTCTGGTTCCTACAAAATCGATACTTTCGCAAATGAAATGTGAAATTGTATGTCCAACGTCTGAAAGGGTTGATAGAAGGCCATTGTTGTTTCAAATTGAATTGAAGTTTTACATTACTGGGTTCTTTTCTTGAGAGGAAAATTATCAAAGAAAATCTATTTATTTTCAATGGTTACAAATCTGAAATTGATGCGTACCTAATTTAAAGATTTACTGCTGACAATAAACATTGAATATAGGGCAAATCTCAATAGTTTTCCATTTGTCTGGTAACATTTGGGTCAAACAAACGGCTTTATGCTCGGTTATTTTAGTTGCACCTA
This sequence comes from Noctua pronuba, assembly GCA_905220335.1. Lineage (NCBI taxonomy): Eukaryota > Metazoa > Arthropoda > Insecta > Lepidoptera > Noctuidae > Noctua > Noctua pronuba. The sequence goes on along the minus strand of LR999903.1, from coordinate 9,073,510 downwards.
TTATACGGGCCTAGTTGATGTAAACTTGTGTTTTTAACTTCAAAGATAACTAAATTACAGCCAGTATCGCACACACAGTTTGTTGCGCAAGATCTCTTACTATTCAAATTCTTGTGTTTATTTATTAGCTTTAATAAAGTTGAATCGTTGATGGGTTTTCGCAAATCTCATTTCGAAATGTAGATTTAAACAAGCAACAACATTATGTGGAACCTTAAAGGTTATTCTGTGCAGAAAACAATGACTGCATCGACAAAAATAGCCTTAAGATGATGCCATTAAAACAACAAACATACTGGTATGATTATTACCTAGGTGCAGTCGTTACGACGGACACAGCGTGACGATGCTTAATTTGAAAGACATACAAGGTAATTTCAGCCTTATAAATAAGCTAATAAAGAATATTGTCTATAATAAATGAGATAGTCAACAAATAATCGCCACCAGCGAGCCGTGAATTGGACGTCTGTGTGATGTTCTATCGGTATTCGAAAATCACTCTGAAAAAAGTCAAAATGCTTCTGAAAATAACGTTGAATATTGAAACCGCTCTCTAATTTACTGGAGGCGTTTCATTTCCAAATAAATAAAAATCTTATTTTGTAGTTCATACTTTGGAATCTGTCAGTAAAATATTCAAGCGTTAAGTGTTAAGTGTGACACATAAATCTAATAGTTTTCAACGTTTCTTTTCGTTTGGAGATAGAAAGTATGTAAAACAACCGTAACTGTTCGTATTTTCTACTTCGCAAGTTACTTCTGGCATTTCAACTCGTGACATTTTGTGAGTTTGACCTATCGACGAGCGGCCAGTTGAACCACCTTAAAAATAAACTGTTTATTTGTTCGATCTAAGAGCTTAACAACGGGGAAATTAAAATGCTTTGCTTTTTATGCCTCTTCGATTATTTAGCACCGTTATGATAGTAATGAACACGTCTAATTTGAATAAGTTTTCCGGTTTTAAAACCGGTTAACAACCAGTTTATTTCACACAGGGAAATAACAAACAAGTAATAAAAAACCTTCTTAGATAAAAACTCTAGTAAATTACCACCCAGTAGAATCCCTAAAATGAAAATTTCGTAATACAAACACAATACACACGTCTATCCCACAGTTTATGCTCCAAATATCTCTAAAAATAGGGCTAGTCTACCTGAAATCGGTCACCGATACGAACTCACCCATAAAGTGACTACGGACGACTGATTGCAAAACGGATGCTGTTCTGTTCCACGAGACACACGAACTACAACCTGAATGACAAGAGACGTTCAGGTCTCTGCTCTGAGTGCTCAGCTGTCAAGTCCTCAAGCCGCCTGGTTAATAGCCCAGAAAACCCGGTCATGCGAATCTTTGAATAGACCCAATAAATAAGATAAACACATGGTTATTCCCAGGTCAGTACTAAATTACTAATGTTCCATGCAATAGTGATATTCATGAACTATAACTCCTATTGCGAAACTGTAATGGATCGAATAACCGATTTCATACTTCGTTATTTTTAGCAGTTCAAGGAAGGGCCTTGATTCTAAATAAATATTGCAGCCCTATTCTGCTTAATTTTAAAATATTATTTCTGGAGTTATTAAATAGTCTGTTATAAAATATAAGGTAACCGAACAATTTGGGTCAACGGCCGAGTCATGGAGAAACATGGTAGCGTTAGCTGCTGGCGTGGTGTCGATCAGATAAAATCGTTTATTTCAAACCTAGAATTTAGTACTGAAAGAAAATGTCTGTGCTGGACACCCATTCCATGTTATATGGACATGAAAACGTTAACTACGTAGTACACATGGCTTCAAAGAACTAATTTGGTGTACATTCATATTGTGACTGTTATTACAAATGACAATGAAATACTGTTTACTGTTTACTATTCTTAGTTAGTATTCCTACCCCTCAGACAATTACAATCAAATAACAATGGCGAGAACAAGTGCGCTTGTGTTTATAATTAATTTCGGACGTCCTTAAATCCAATTCGCAATGCATTGCAATTTAACTGAACAAATTAATAGAGTAACGTGCGTTTTCGTAATAAATAATCACGTCATATCATAATAGCTTCTGAAAATGGGGTCATTCCTGCCTACTGCAACAGTTTTGGCGGAATTTCGTAATATACAAAACATCGCGGCGACTACTGCTGGCTCCGAGCCAATTGCAGTCGACTTTAAAGGAACTGAGCTTCGGATGGTTAAACGCCTTTTTGAACCAAGTTTTAAAACATCTACCAAGAACTGTCTTCATAGAAGATGTTTTGGTAACGTTGACGAAAGTTGTCATACTAAAACTAACTATTTGGCAACCAAAATTATATGTTATTTGTTACGTCCGTTTACAATAGACATGCAACAAATACTACAGCTCTAACCGTCTACAATACAACTAGGTAAGACTGTAAGAGCCTATACAATCTGTGTTTCTATTTAGTAAATGGCTACGCACGTTATAACACAACTCCTTTAGCACAAGCATTTGTGTCAACAGTTATTATGAACAGCAAGAGAACCGAAAGTCACGGAGGTCAACTTCGTTAGTACTTATAGCATTCGTACTCTCGGATAGGTGCTCAACTGCTCATATTAATTCAAATAGTAAATTGCTCGCTTGCACCCAGCATGGGTATCGCCAACGAGATTAAATCACTGCGTGAGGACACATGCACAGATTAACATCCGGCACGTGATTGACTTGGGCGGCTAAAATGGCGCTAGACGCCGATCGGCGCCGACTAACATTTTAGGCGATAAAAGTCAAATTCGAAATGGAATGTTCAGTAACAAATTGAAATCAATAGCTTTAGAGGTCGGGGCAGGACTAAATCGTGAAAGTTTAAATTTTAAAAATCGTTAACTGACTGCAATAAACAGATTTTCTATTGCAACAATTTGAAACAAGACTCAATCCGTTTGAGATCTAATCATGCAGTATGGAACCCCATATGGATGATAATCTAGTTGCCTATTTAAAGCATCTTGAAAAGTGTAAAATCTTTTCAAAGACCATTGTGTTTGAAACAATTTTATTTATTTTTTGCATTGCTAAAAAACTTAAAGATACTTTTTGAATGGAATGTTCCGACGTCCCGTCACACGCCTGAGAACGATCCTATGGAGCGATCGAACGAAAGCAAAATAATTATTAATGTCACGTAACGTCGAATTATGAAGTCGCAACGCGTTCCCATTAGTTACGCGAGCTTGTTGCGAGGCGACCGGCGACCGTGCAACAGACACACAGACAACATAACTCGCTCTCCTAAACAATATCCGTAGTTTAATCACCACTTCTAACGGGTTCCATGTCATAAATATTGTGATATTTAGGATATAGACTATTGGTTTAAGAGTCAGTTATCGTCATCAGTTTTTGGAAATCTAAACTTTCTTAAAATCTCTCTTAACTAGCACTATAATAGGCACTAATTAGTGCTCTTCAGTTGACTGCATCGCAAACCATCAGATATCTATTCTCTTATTTTTTTACTAGTCCATTGTCTAATCCATGTCAAAATTCATATCAATAACTTTTGCCACGCAACTTTCATCAACAAAATGCTATTAGTTTGTCATGCTTATCTGCTTATCTCATCTCAATCAGTAGCCTAAAAAATCGCTAATGAGTACATAAAATATGCAATTAAGCACTAAAGAAAAAAAAACACTAAATTGATTCGACTTCGACTACGAAGTAAAAAGGTGAAGGTAAGGCCAACAAAATTGCAGACGAAGTTTTGAGAGTAACATTTCGTTAGCACCAATGCGCTGAACAGTATAGAGCACATAATTGAACACGTCCGCACGTAGTGGCAGTAAACGTTAGTTTGTGACGGGTATATCAATAGGCGAGAACGTACCAAAGCAGACAACGCTAAACAAGTTGCGGCGAGCAAAAACAACACACAGGTAGCAATTACTTTGCTTTCGAAGCAATGTCTGTGCTTTCATCCGTTCAATCTCACGATAGCCAACCTTACAAGGAGACTCCGTGGTTCAGTATATCACTGACGTCGCAAGCGGTAGATATAGTTTATGGCGATATCAAAACATAAATTTTCCGATGGAGGAGTAAAGTCCGATGAGAAAATTGTTAGTCCGAAAGTTTCTCACTATGCTTGTTAAACTTGACTGTGTAATTGCTCTAAGAGCTTGATGATAACACCTTTCTAAATAATGAATATTGATACTAAATAGTTAACTCTCACATACACTTAACTATTAGAAAAATATTGGCACGCATACATAATTCTGATGTTATTCATTGTTTTATATAGAAAACGTTTACTTCATTATTTTATACTTGATTTATAAATCTTGAATTCTTGATAAATTCCGATTTCATAAGATTTACCTTCCACGGTGGCACAGGGCCTGATTGCGGCACTCGGCTCTACACCGGTACTTACAACTTCCCTTCAAGTAAAAGTAGTCCTGACACGAGCACAAATGATATCGGTTCGTTCACTCACTGGACAAAGAAGTCGGTTTCCAACAATACGAAAAGGAACCTGTTCTTTGTAGGAATCACCTGTAACTATCTTGCGCTGGGACCGGTTTGCTGCGGTCAGAAAACCACAAAAAGGTGGTCGTCACACTTTCGACTGCTAGGAATATAAAATTCTATGCAATATTGTACCGCTTTTTGAGTGATATAGATGTAATTTCAGAAGAGGGTAAAACAACTGCTATTGTTGCATTATTTTAAAAGTTCCCAGATTCTATATAGATCGTAAATCTAATTGACTTGAAGAAGCTAAATGGGACGTGGTCGTTGTAAAAATTTCAATAGCAACTCTGTTCCCAGTAGCTCGTACCGTACCGATACAAAATAACGATAAAATCAACATTCATCATACGCGCGATTGTAATGTCATTTCTCGGAAACGCAACAGTTTATAAATGAAACAAACATCTCGTGGGAGGCTGGAGCAAACTTAGCACCGAACAATCAACGGGAAACCATACTGGGAACTGTAAAGTGGTAACCGGTATCCATTAAAACGGTTTACGTTTTTGTATCTAAACTAAGTGGCTATGTGACAACTAAATCGAATGGACATAAAACGGTACCGCTACCGATTTTCTACACAAAATTAAACTCAATGATTTGCATCTCTATGCCACCTCGGATTCTTCAAGACGACGAAAAGAATCCACAAATAATAAACAACAAACAATCAGATGACTCGAGTGTTTTATGTTTGGCGATTTATTTGGAGTCGAAAGTGAATATGAAAGGCAATGCTGTAATTAAGCTTGTCATAAATTCAGAAGTCGCCCATTCTCTCAAATAATGAAATCAAAAACCATTTTATAGCGAATGTGCGCATTTAATTTAATTGATAAGACTGTACATTAGTGGTGAAGTTATCGAGTAAATTCAAAAGATAAATAGTCATTACCTTGATATAGTATTTTGAAAGAACGAAAGGTTTGGTTCAAATAATATATTCATGCTTCAGCCGTAACGAAACAATGGACTGTTATTAACAATTTGCATGAGGCAAGGAATCATTTTGTATTGGCTATTCCCAAGCTAAAAATGTTGAAGGGCTCGTTTGATATTTCGTTTGCAGTTGCAAAACCGAAATCAACCTTCACACAGTTAGCTTGATCTATAATAATAACACTAGTACTGACTTAATTAGAGTTTTAATTTGAACCACGAATTTTCGATGAGGAAAATATTGTGTGTTTCAAATGGCCTTCATCGACATTTCAGGTGGTATTTATTTAAAAGAAGGCTTTAGTTATTCCTATCTGTAGTTTGGTATAATCTCGAACATCTTAAATTGATTGATTAGCTTAATATCGCATACGATGACAACCACTATCTCCGGCAGGGTTTTGCCTAAGAAGTATCTGAAGGGAATATTGATTGGAGACCTAAATATCAAAGACAAGACGAACGACCTAAGAAACCTTATTCTGTAACTACTTATTAGAATAAAACTATAGAGAAAAAAGAGCAAAAAGTACATTAAGAAATGCTTTTAGTCTGAAACAGTCTTGAAATTCAATGACTGTAAGATACGGTGGTAGATCGGTCATATTGGTAGTGCGTGGACCATATCAAAATTTTCGAAAGTGACATAGTGGGCAAGTTTATATTATAATCTGATAGCATTTTATGGTTTGAAGTTCTGGTGGGTTGCTTATTATGAGCACGCAGTGGGCGACCCTATACATTTTAACTGCAAGCCTTTGATGTCACTAATGACAGTAATGATATAATAGCAGAACGCCGTGTCACGTAGGCTTTTAGGCCATGGTTTAATAGCATCGAATGTGGGTCAGACGAGACCTCATAGTTCGATTGACTACACATTGACTTGTCCTAGAATCGATTCCAATGAGATAGAATTGGGACAACTATTTCAATATTATATTCATAGTCCATTGGAAACGGACATTATATTTATTTTTCCATTAAGCTGTTTGATACGGCTGCTAGCAAGTAGGTTTCCAATCAAATGAATTTTATTGGCATTATTTGTAAAGACCCAAATAATTTCCATCACTGCAGCAATAAAATCCATCATCATAAAATAGCATCACCAAGAATATTGAACGGTTCTTCAAACGACTGTGCACAACAACACAGGTTGAGCAAGATGACTATTTTGTAGACGTTAGTGATCATACTGTCAGCTGAACAGTTGCTGGGAGCTCTGTCAGATGTGGTTTTAACATCAATAAGTAGTGGATGAACAGTTCGCACTCGGTTTCGCCTTCACCGACGGGGTCAACGATTCTCGACTCGTCAACAAATCCATCGACGAGAATAACCCGTTACACTGCATCGGCTTCCAGCGGATTTCACTCGCAAGTATCGCCTAGACCATTTATACTGTCCCCGCTTTAAACTATATTTTTAGGGTTAACCTTAAAAGTCTATATTTGGAAACCTGCACCGAAAATAATATCATTTCTATGCCGAGTTCGAGTAAAGCTGCGATAGGCATTCGAAATATAACCGTTATGATTAGCGACTTCAAAGTTATGTGTTTTAATTAGTAACTAATGAAACGGTAAAACCGGCAGGATATTTTAAACAACCTATTAGTATTTGGATATTTTTCTTTCCTCTTCCGAATGTTCTACATTTAATATTTTTATCGTATTCAGATAACTAATGGTCATTGTTGCAATATTTATCTATGATGTGATGAGTAACGAGGTTACTACAACGTGGTACTACGATTTAGAAACTTGTTTTAACTACATAGATAAAGATCAAACTCTTGTTACGTACAATACTTTAACGCTACGTTTAATAACTGTTGTGACGTAAAAGTTTGAATATGTTAGTAATAGTCGTTACTTCACACATGTGGTTTATGGCAAACCGAATGCCATTTATTACATTCACTTGTTTTGTTATTCAATGGACATTCATAATATGTATATTCATACAAATATCGTAATACATCATTCTCGTCAATATTATCGTCTTGAAAGATAAGTGGGTCGGGATAAGATTACAAGAAGATTTTTCCCTTCAACTTAACCGTTTGTCTGAACCTAACCACATTTTGGATTTTCCTATTTAAATCGAATAGGTATGTACCTATTAGCACATTCCTGTTTATGTATGGCTCACGTTTAGTAATAACGAATTAAATCAATGCACGATTTAAGGTGAATCGAGGCTTGAAATGGTAAAGTACTGAACACAGCAATGCGGTTTATGTGAATTGTTATAATAAGCTAACTTCGCGTAGCCTGTCGCCTGCACTTGCGACATTAGCACATTTTCCCCAGTTGTCTCCAACAGCTTCGTTGTCTATACTTATTATTATATCTACTACGTCCTCCTTTTAAGTTTCATTTGTTTTGAAATCGTCTACTATCATTTTAGCATGTTTTTCTTAATTAGTCTCATTCATTTTGTAAACTCTTAACTGTTTTGTACAAAAATGTGAAGTAATATCTCTATTGGAGAAGTTTTCGAGAAAAATATCACGTATATTTAGATTATGAATATTGATACTCGATATCTACGAACCGAACAGCTGAAATATTTCAACATTCTTTCAAAAACATCTCAAGTAGACGTAAAAGATAAAATTTATCTATATCATGACTCTCCAATTTCATGCTTTCGAATCGAGTTAGCTGTGTCAATTAAAAGTTTCGTACAATTACTTTTTGCGTGTAGAATATAGTTACCTCTAGATATTGTAATGTAAGTAGCTTACAAAGTTACAGTGAAAGGTGATACAGATTATTTCGATTACGATTCAATTTAACATTACCTAAGATGGTGAAGAAAATTCTACTAAAGTTTTTGCAGTTAATTGAATACATCTTTCTTAAATAGTTCTCCGGTGTGGCTTTAGCCTGAAGAGAAAATGTGAAAAACTAGTGTCTCCGTAAAAACAATACAAATTGTGTGCGTTTGTTTATAAATCACTTTTTAATTATGTGGTGGAGACTTCGTTGCATGTGAACCGAGCATGTGCGTTAATGTACTTTCTATTTGGCCCATTATTTTCTGCTGTGTCTGCTATCTAACAATGAGTTACAATGATTTATGTAATACCCACCTACACTGTGTTAAATAATCGATTTCTAATGGGACTTGTTACTTGTATTAAGTTACAATTGATATGCAGTTGCGTTTCATTAGCCGTGATCTTTGATTCGTTAACTAGGTAGGTAGGTAACGTCACAGCATGCCTGATTCGAATATCATAGGATAAAGCCGTAAATTTTTACATTTTTATTCTGAAGTTTAAATAAAGTTGTTAATTTATGTTCATAATAAATCAAAAAAAAAATCGAAGAAAATCAAGTGTCAAGCTTGCATGACAATGTAACAAATGTATGTTTGAAAATAATGGCTTGTCGCGTTAACTTGTTTAACCAGTTGTTGGTAGACATGAAGTAAACGAAGGACAGTCAAGTAGGTGCTATATAATCCCAGTGATTTAAAAAATACCAGAGGATTTGCGTAAATGCTGTCAATTATTTGAACGACTGGGTATTCTTTCCAAACAAACAGTGATTCCAAGATTTCGTGACAGTCCACAAGGTAAACAACAACACTGGTATTTCAACAATGAAAGGAAATGTCAGGTGTTACGTTAATTAACGGAAATAAACAAATGGAACAATTAAAAAATAATAATAACTTAAAATATGACACCACACAAAACAGAACTTGAAAGTAAACCGTTCACGTGACGCGTTGCATTTTACATCGTAGTGTTCTTATCATTATCAATGAATTAGTATCCCAGGTGCATGTATCGTCAACACTTCACTGACATATGACACATTTTCTTTGAGAAAATGCGGTATGCGGTTAACCTTAGTGTCGGAGGGGAATCCATTGATTTTTCGCGTTGCAAGTTGACGTCACGAACGCGACAGGCTGGCGGTGGCGGCGCGCGCCGGCTCGCGTCTCACCGGCGACTGGCAAACTGAACCCAACCGAGAGGAAACGCTCGTTGCCATGCGGTCTCAACTTGCTTGTTCCCTTTGCTTGCCGTAGTGTTGACCTTCCGCATCGATTGGTGCTTGCACAGCTGATTTTTAATTGGGGTAGGTGTGCAGCAAGGACTTCCCGGATATTCTACTTAATAAAATTCTTCAATTCATTCGTTCTCTCACAGATAAAGCGAAATAAAATACAGCATGAAATTTTCCACAGACTTTTCATTTAAAGAAAGTAAGCACTGAGGGAAGATTTTTGTAATTTCATTCTATAATGGGGATAATAGGGAATAAAAGTTTGTAATGAGGTTCGTCATTGTGGCAAATGGGAAGTCCCATCAGGCCCACCGCTTGTTATGAAAGAAAAAAAAGGTAAGCAAATAATAAAACTGCGCATAGAGACGTGTTAGTGATTTTCCACTGCAAAGTCTATGAAGATTCCAATTAACAATTAAATCAATCTGGAAGGTACCTAGGTTTTGTAAATTCATCCTTGGTCAGCAAGAAAATAATTTTCCTGTTTCTAACTATAAGATCATCTTCAATGATAAAACCCTGATTATTTTTATCTCGTCTGTACGTAGAATGACGGTTCTTGAACTTTAGATTCTAGGTGTAATTTTATTTTTCTTGTATTTTATAGAAAAATAAACATTATACACTACACTCCCAAGCGTTATATCGGACTATATACTATCAGTCAACTGAGTTCCTTCGTCAAATGCAAGCAAACCTAATGCTTAACAAATATGTGCTTTACACGCTATGGCAGGCGCTCGTACTTCAGATGTTTAGGAGGATAAGTTCCATTTTCCTCTTAATTTTATGTAATTTTATCACGTCCACAACTTAATTATATTTTCAAATTTTATTGAGGTATAAATTACGAATGAAATCAAGTATAATTTCTTAGATTTGAAGTACCTAAACCAATATTTACAAGTGCCTGATCATTGGTACATAGCAATAACTGTGCCTGATGCATTACGCATAGCTATATGTTGCGTAGGCACTATTAAGACAACTTCGGGCTTTACCACTCACTCAAAAGTATCCTATGCGGTAATCTAGGTTATATACTATCCGTGTGCCAAATTTCATCCAAATTGGTTCTGTAGTTTTTGCGTAAAAGAGTAACAAAAATCCATCCTCACAAACTATCGCATTTATAATATTAGTAAGAAAGATTAAAATTAAATAAGAGTTAACCATAACTGGAGGGAGGGAGGCCTTTGACCAGCAGTGGGACAATGTGGGCTAGCTATATAATATAATAACCATAACTATAAAGACGCAGTTAAAATTTTGGACAATTAAAAGAAAAGTTATTAAAGTCTGAAAGTTCGTTCGTTAACTCATGTTGTTTCGAGACACTCGTGTCGTGTACTGTCACGCTTACGTGATAATTGCTATCACCAATACATAAGGAGGTGCTAAATCACACGAAACCTTACAAACAAGGACAACACATAGCCATGAACTCCTCACTATATCGTAGTAGAATTTACACAAGAATTAGGAGCACAAACAATAAGCATCGGGTTAACATTGTGGCTTGCTACTGTCACATTGAATATTCATAGAGAAATGACGTAGATAATACATAGTAGCGATAGCAAATGAATAGAAAATTTTATAACTATAAATGGTTTATGAAGCAAATGGAAATTGCATTTCCATGTTTTCTGCGTTTAATAATCAATAAGCTAAGAAAATTGACGTATGCCACATTGGGCACCCGCTTTAACGGCACCAGGTATTTCACATACGGCACCTAACAATATTTTTTGCAGGTGCCATTAGTGGAATAGTTTATTATTTAAAATTTCATTCCACAAGTGGCACCTATGTATCAGAAGATACCTACTAGTGTTGGGACGTTTAATTTTTATGGCACGTTAAATTAAAAATTCGATTAAAATCAGTAGAGTTTAATAACATGATAATAAATATATAGTATGACTATGATTAGCTAAGCTATTATTATGTATCAACTACAGTAACTCAAAATCAGTCCTCACACAACGTATCTAGTTCTAATGAGTTGCGACGTGAACTGTTTAAGAATTCACGCATGTCATTGAATCACATGAAGTCAACGCTAGCAACCTTGAAGTAGACTGGTGTGTCAAAACACAAACTAGAAGTATTGCGACGTTATCACGCAGGTTTCACGGCGATATGCGTGATCTTTGATTTTCCTACAACTGTTTTAGTTATTTGCGTAGGTGTGTTTGTAGGTACTGCCGATTCCGAATTCACTGACGCCCTGCAACTTTCACCCTTATGATCCAAGTAATATGGTTGAAAAGTGGTCGACCGTCAGTGAACTCTGTAGTAAGCACTCCTGAATTTCATGTCATCAATGATAATAATCTTAATCTTAGTACTTATATGAGATTGAACTATGATATCGCTTCTGACACATAGGAAAATATAAGATTGTCTCTCGAGTGTTTTTCATTAAATATTATTGATTTTCGTTGACGTCTACTGAACCCCTAAGGCCAACTCTAAAAGAGTCGAGATGTAAATTCTTGTTCCATTACAGGCAATCAAGCTTCCCAATTTAAAGGAATAAGTGTTACCCGTCCTAGTCAATTAGTCTATGTGCGCGCAGAGGATACTGCATCTTATCCTCTTGACATTGTAGGATTTTAGATTCCTAGAAGCTATTGCAGTGAAGGCCGTTTCCTAGGCTGACTTCCAACCATCTTAATGAATTCTAGCCACTAGTATCAGTTAATTATGTACTGTGCTAAATAAACATCTTATTTATTGAATGTAGAACCTCCAGCCAAACTCAGATTTTATGCATCGACTGACAAAAAGGTTCAAGTGCAACGAAATACATACACAGGTTTTGTCTACTAGTTCTTTGTGTGTTCTTTTCGCGTATGGTCACAAACAGAAAAAAACCCAAACTGACTTTGTACAAAAAGGTACTAGGCCAGTCATTGAGGTCGTAGACAGGTTGACTGCCCAGAGCCAGTCGAACATTTAAGGGTTGCGACTCATCTAGCAGCACGAAATCACCGAACGCATCGTCGATGCTGTCGCGTGCGATAGAACTCCCGCTCTGTTTCTCGCTCTAGCAACTGATGATTCTGATCGACGGAAAAGGATAGGAGAATGGAAAAATGCGATTCCATGCTGCTACATGAGGCGCAACCCTAAATATGAAGAACCCATGAGTGAAAAACAGATTTTAGAGAACTGGAAAAAACCGATATCTAAATTAGGTTCAGTAATTACTATCACTTACTTTAGTGAAGGAAAACATCGTGAGGAAACCAGCATGCCTGAGAAATATTTCTCGATAGCATGTAAAGCCAAGTCAGAGGCCCCTGGGTGGCATAAAAACTCTGACACCAGGTTAGGCACTAACCACACGCACGATAAAGAAAGAAGTACTTACTAAGCAGGGGGAAGCGGCCCGTGGAGTGCTTGCCGAGCGGGGTGCTGCTGGCGCTGATGTCGCTCTGGGAGCTGTGAAGGCTGCTCTTGCCGCTGCCCGCCGCCGAGCCCAGCTCCATGCGCATACGCATGTGGCGGCTGCACACAAACGTAATGGTGAGACATAACAATAATATTGGAAAAAAATATATGTATACATTATTTTCGATAAAGATTTATACTATAACTAAAATGACTTCTTAAAATGTATTTATTTACATTCGGCGTTCGACGAGTCGTTCTTAAAGTGATGATAAGACAAAATTAACTGACTACCAGTACAAGATGAGGCTCTTATACGATATTATGTTGTTGTGGTTATAACATAATATCGTTGTACAACAACCACAACAACAAAAGACAACAAAAGTTTACAATTCTAAAGCCCAAATTGGTTAATAAGAACAGTTTTAAATAATTCATAAACCTCTATTCAAGATTTTAAAGCTATGACTTACGAGTATAATGATACTCACAGTAATAGACGACGCCGAGTTTGTTTACACAAAGAAGTGTAAATACTTTAGTAATCTAACTACTGCAAATTGTTTTTAGAAAGTAAACTGCTACTATTAGTCATGATTTATGATTATAATGCAGGTGTCATGCTCGTTTATTTGGAAGAATTTCATTCAATTCTAAACAAACATCCTAATATATTTTCAAACAAAGTTTCCAGTTTAATTGTGCTGCATTTTCTATTCTAACCTAGTGTGTTACATCATGATCGTTACACAAGCGTATACCTAACACGATATTAATGATCACTCACCTTTTAGGTTTCACGTTGTTATTTGTAGATTTTGAGCTTAACATTCTACTGACACTACACGAAGTTTGAGATCGTTGTAAAGAGAAAGAGCAGTCCACCTTTGACTTGATATCTTTAAACGATTTGATCTTATAATCGTTCTTTGTTTCAATAGAACTCTTTTTCGCCAAATTTTCTCTTCTTTCGGTCTTTTTAACAGTTTTTGGGCTACTCTGTACACTGTTATCGGCATCAGTCTTTCTGTTCGCCAGCATACTCTTCAGTTTACTTGGCACATCACGCTTAGGCATTTTGTACTTCTTTAATGTAAAGCTTCTCTTCTCTTCTTTATTCTTTTCTGTACATTTCATATCTTTCACACTGTTCAACGAATTTCTTTTGCTGGTATTTTTCGGTGTCTCATCATCATCGATTACGTGAGACGTATCCGATTTATGGTCATCCAATGTATCTTGTTGTGGTGAAAAATAAGCGTTCAAATTACCTGTGCTAGCGTTTTTCTGACTACATTCTGATCGAGTGGAAGGAGTAGACCCATCAGGAGACATGTCATCGATGACGTTCAAGAACACAGGAGATGTACGATGATTTTCAAAGTCAGTGTACACTCCACTTGATTCCATACAAGAATCTTCGTTTCTGTTCACAATGAGAGGTGGGTTACCATTTACTTTCTTTCCACCATAAAGAGCTCCATCAATAACCTGAGCTCGGCGGTCACCTCTTTGCATGTGGTCATCTAAACCATCTGCATCACTTTCTGTAAAAAAGTCTGAATCAGTCATGGGGTCCGCTCTCCTAGCCACCGGCACATTTTGCCAGTCCATTTCAATAGCATCTTCGCGATTTTCAATAGAATGATCTGCTCCTCTGCTCACGGGTCTAGACATTTCACCATCTCCTTGGTAACCATCCAAACTTGTAATGCTAGTAATACTTGTTATGAAGCTATTGGATACTTTAGAAGTTTCCATAGATTTTGGGTAGTCACTTTTACCATCTGAATAAGTCTGCGAGTCATGCAACGTTGACGCAGAAAACTGAGAGTATGTACTTATTTCGCCATGAATTTCTGAACTGTCTAGTGGCAAGTCTTCCGGCGATGGTGTTTGTTCAATTCTGATGGTATTTAAAAGATTTTCATGTTTACAATCTAGAGCTATTTGTAAATTGGCGACATTTTCTGCGATAGAACTAACTGGTTCCAAGATGCTGCTGTGTATAGAAGGCATGAATTCTTCGTCTATTAAATTCGAAGACAACTCGTCCTTCCCTATTGTGACATCTTGAGAAGGCATATCAAAAGTCCTTGAAGTAATCGACAATGGTTCTTGCATAGACAATGTCTCACTGCATTTATGAGCTGGGGAATCATAGGATGTTAGTGAATTGTGGTCTTCGCTATTCATGATTGTTTCCAGGCTTACAATGGGGGCCAGTTGACCTTCAAACGTGCACCTTTTATTCTCTAAGCTATCAAATCCATCATTTTGTATCGTCGATGCTGCCGAGTTACTTTCAGTCTTATCAGTCGATGGGGTATCACCATTATCTGGAGATATTTTACTTTCATTGCTATCACAGAAAATTGGTAGTCCCTCCACTGTAGGCGAAAAAGCGTTTTCTAAATAACATATATCATCCATTTGGTCTGGAGTCAAAATGCCTAAGCTATCGTCCAGCGAGTTCTCTTCATTCGTCCTACTCAATGAGTTTTCATTAGGACTCAGGTTAGTTTCAAATAATCGTGGATGAACGTGTGTTTTTAACTGTAAACAGAGATCAGATCTGGAATGTGTGTTAAATGTCTTTTTTTCCGGGAAGGTAAACTCGTTTTCGCAGGAGTATTCAAATTCTCTCATCGGTTTTTCGTCGAAATTCAAAACGTTCGGTAGCCTGTCTGCGCTCTTGTTAATGGGATTAATTAACTTCTTAAAGGTTTGAGAGTGCATACCACTGAGTACCTCTGATTTTGGTCGATTCCAAACGTTCACTGATGCGCTCTCGGTAAAAGATGTAGAAGGATCGGACTGTAGATCAAACAACAAACTGTACGGGCCAGACTCGTCTTCATCTTTCTTGTCAACCAGGTGTTGTGTTATATCATTAATTAGTCCTTTTGTCTTCTTATCAACATTATTACTATCTTGTTTTTTTGTTATTTGATTCAATTTTTCACGCAAATCTAATATTCTCGGGTTTTGTTCAATTACTTTTTCCAAATTCAAGCTCATTTTTGGTATAAATGATGCATAAGCTTTGCAAAAAACTGGTTCCTTTATATCATTTTTAATTTTTGTAACAGAATGAGACTTTTCTGCAATCTCAGCATTTCTTGAAACATCAAGGGATTTTAGCGTTTCCAAACTTTTAAATTTTGAGGCGGAGTAAACTCCTCTTAACTCTAATGTTCTTAGCTTGGCATTCTTATCCACGGGGATCTGAAACAGATAATAAATAGCGATTAATTATTTTAATATTATTAGATTTCTTTAGGTAGTACATTTATGTTAAGCAAATTCGCAATAAAACACAAATAACTGATCAGCTGCCTTAAGAGCTAATCTTTTCAGAATGTTCAAGTTAGCGAAAAAAATACGATTGCAAAAACAGCAAACAAAACACCCGGAATACGGATTAGATCCAAAGTCAGTTATGAGGTATCTCTAATCTAATTAAGACTTAGTATGTCTATATATGATTCATACAACCAATTACGCTAATTCTCTAAACTTGGGCCCGTGCTCAACTGCTGAGCACTCCCTATTGTCTGCTCATCACGGTTCAGAGAACGGTCACGCATGGTGCTTTCCATGCATACACACTGTTGTGAGGGGGCACGTGTACTTACATTGCGTTGCAATGTGTTATTTTTTTCTTCATTGAAGTAAGGTCATTCCGTATAATGTAGTACCTTTACTTTTCCATCACATTACCACGGTTTGTTAACACGAAGCAAACTAACACTGTCTTCCATACATAGAATGTCACGATTTTTAAATTACACCAAAATAATCGTCTATAACTCGTCTTATTTTACACAAAAAGTTTATTTGACGCAAAAACACAACAAAAAAACACAATAGAGAGGTCGTTACTCGTTGGCGAGGCATCATCATTCATCGTATACGATAGAATATAAAAACGTCTACATGTTATTGGAGCGCAAAGTCACGAATGAACACAACGATACCAGGAATCTTTGACACCAGTATTAATTCCGAGTGAGAAGACAACCGGCACTTCTCAACCTGATTCCTCTCACGAGCACGACTGCTCATTCCCACTCATTATTACACACTAACTAAGTCTAGTTAACATCGTCTTTATTGTTAAAAATTTCGTTCGTGTTTCCACGTCGAAAGCGGATTTCGTACTGAACCTGTGAAATAACAACACTGTCGTTTTAGATACACATACATATTTAACGATGAAGTTACTATTATCGTATTAAATAGCCCCATATCTAACGTGTATACATAAACCAAGTAAAATGGTTTTATTAGTTCGCGCATTGTAGGTTGCTCAACCGTCAAAAGGAATTAACTTTTCACAATTCCAGTACTGCGGTCATTTTCCCTCCAACAGTAATTAATACTTCAAAACGTTACGTTGAAACAACAGCGAATCAACCTATAACGGGTCTTGGGTAATATTTTATGCTTATTTATTTTTCATTAGACGTTTTGCAAATCGGTAACTATTCTCCGGTTGTGGTATTAAAATAGTATCGCGTTATCTATGATTGGTTTATTTTGCAATGTTGTTATCACTTAACTGTTCCACAAAGTCAACGTTAACGCCTCATAGATTAGATATAGATATTTTTCTATCTAATAACACATGTTATGAATGAACTGCCAGACAGTTAATTACCGGTTAATTTTGTTCATGTACCTAACATTAAATAACCTTCTGATTCTAGTGATGACAAACAAAACTACTTATATTCATAAGATCAACAATATTTTTGTTAAGCTTTATATTGCGACAATAGTGTTAATTTGATTACTACGAATACGTGTTAAATGAAAACAAACATTCTAGTCAAACGAGATCATATAAAATTGTGTTGCTTACTAAATAAACAAGAATTTCTGCTCGGCGGTGATTTTATCGTGTAGATGTTTTGACATAATATAAATACATGCTTCATACGATTGTATGTAACGTAGGTATGATAAATCAGACGGCTCATTAATTAATGTTACCTATACATAGATAAAATACATACCGCTCTAAGCAGGTTTGTTCAAACAGGTAGTAAGTAAGCAATTCCAGTAGACGATGATAATAATATGTTGTAATATCAATATCAGTTTATCTTTTACTGAATCATTCATGAAAGAAAGTACTACCTAGGTACCTAAGTATACATAGTGGATGGTAAGTCGGCAACTCCCCTAAACTAACACAGTGAAAATCGATACAATTAGACTGCCCTGAGTAAATGGTGCATGCTCCAAAGCAATTTTATGAGATACTTAGGTATTTTATTGATTATTGGCCATTTAAATAGATAGGTATTGAACATCGGTCTGCTACAAATTCCCGATTTAAACTTTATCTCGAACTAAATCAAATCAAATTAAATCAAAATATTTATTTGCTAGAATATGGTACATGAGGTGTTACAGTAAATTTGTTTCAGCATATCCTGCCATAACATGGCGTGCTAATGTATTCTCAATAAGCCAATTTATAATGTCAATTAATCTAACTTACAAATTACAGATTCTATTGACTTGTACTAGGTACTTTCTGTTTGCGAAAATAGACTGATATATAACCACGTCATTTTGTACGCATTATGACACTTGTGTACTATACCGTGTCTGTGACCTTACTTGGTGATCTAATAACAGCGGATGATGCTAATGTATATAATTCAATCTCGAGCAATTTGCCTGTCATAGCGGCTTAAACAATGTAGATATTATAACATCGCGGGTATTCCACTGATTACATATACGGGCGATAGGCAATAACTTACAGATATGTAACACGGATATATATACGTATTTAATAGAAACGGGTTCACAGTTACGATTAACATTTTTTTTTTTTTTTCAATATCCTTGTTTCGAGGTGGCGCAGGAGAAGAGTACCTGGAAGGATATGGGGGAGGCCTTTGCCCAGCAGTGGGACATTCAAGGCCATTATGGAAATACGAAAGAAAAAAATTTTGGCACGTTTTATCTAATTAACAAAACTGGATAAATTATATTTTATCTATGAATAGGAATCAATCTGTTAATATCTATAAATTCAATTATAGATAGGTAACTATTGATAGGCAAGATACCTAGATCTATAAATATATCAAAGAACATTGAACAATATTAATTAACGATAGTTGCATAAACTTATTGATTATTACTTACAATCTGTCAAGTTACTACATTACATATAATCAGATACGTTACATATCGTCATACGAGTGGTGTCAAAGGTGATTTGATAGTATTATAGTATCTGGGTCACACAAGGCCTGCATTTGAATATATTTTTATAACTAAGTCATCATCATCTGCCTATCCTTTTCCCAAATATGTTGAGATAGGCTTCCAATCTAACCGGATGCAGCTGAATACCAGTATTTTACATGGAGCGACTGCCTTTCTGACCTCCACAACCAAATTAGTACGGGGTAATTCGATACAATTTAGTAAGACGTGTTGTCAGACTTTCGAGCCACAGACTACCTAACTATAACTAAGTATTTGTAGCAAAAGACGTTACATAAATGTGTAGCAGAAGGGACGACGAGTGTCTACTACTCCCCAGAAATATGTTTGTACTAAGTATTTAATGTTTTTCTAAATGGTTATCTTAATTATTTTCGTAATAATATGTCTCGCAAAGCTATACTTGGGGTTACCAGATTTAATAAACATCAGTTGTAGGGGTTCAATCATAAAATAACTACTTATTTAATAACTGCGCCCTATTCAACGTAGTGCTCAAAATAGACCCTACGCCTACAGGCTACGAGGTCTACGCTACGGCTACGGCGTAGCGGAATTTTAGCTTTCATTACAAAAATAATTATTTTACGAAATCCCTAAAATACCTAGGTCAATAAACTTATTTCAGAGGTAATATAAAGTTGCTTTTACGTATAAAATCTTTATGTAATGAAACAAGAAATGGTTAAATTAATAAGAACGAATGCAGGCAAAAATAAAAAAATTAGAAACTTCACAACCTACTAATTCACGAGCATCTTGCTTTCGTGAGAACGTTCAATTAGTATGTAAGAACTTAAAAAAGAACTTATTCACCCATTAGATGGTAGCTATAGTAGATAGGTATTCAGAATTTAAGATCGTGCGAAAATCTTCCAAGACGAAAACAATGACTACCTCTCAGTAAATACAAAACATATTTCTACCTAGTTTACTTATTTCTTGTGTCGTTTCTTTATTACATCGAGGAGCTCGTGGCTAAATAATAACAGCCACTCGGGTCGATATTTAGATTAAGCCGTGCTTGCCTAGGTTGGTCTGTGGATGGGTGACCACCCATTACATACCGAGTTTCTTCCGTGCCTCGGAAAGCATGTAAAGATGTTGGCTGTCATTTGTAGATCTTTGACAGTCGTTACAGGTAGTCAGTGGCGCAAAAAGTCTGACAACCAGTCTTACCACGGGGTATCGTATTGCCCAGTACTATCAGATGGGCAGTCGCTCCATGTAAAATACTGGTATTCAGCTGCATCTGGTTAGACTGGAAGCCTGGAAAAGGCTAGGCAGATGATGTTTCTTTATAACCTCGGGTGTTTACAAACTAGTTTATTTCATCAGGCAGCGCTGTGTGTGTGTGTAACTATTCGATCTTTATCAAAATCTCATTAAACATTCAAACCAGTTCGATATTTCTTAAAGTTTTTATAGTCAAATTCTGATATGCGCCGCTTAAGGTCATTATCTTGCATACCAAACAAAACAAGTCATGTATTTAAATTAATACAGAAGATAAACACGAAAAGGCCATTTTAATCTAGATATGGTAATAAAATCGAAGTGTACCACGGTTTCTTTAAATAAAGAATTTATAAAACTACTATTCGCTTATTAATTAAACCTTGAGACGTGACCTGCGTCGAACTGCTGGTTTTATTTAAATTGTTATTCTGATTAGGTATCTATTGTAATCGTGTGAATTAGGTAAGACAATGCTGGTAACTATAATATTGACTTTTCAAACACGTCGCTGCAATAGGTATTCAGGAGCGATCAATATAGTACGAGTTGCGACAGAACACTGAATTTATGGGTATAATGCCGTAACCTTGGAGCTGAGAGGGCTGTCTGGTTATATGCCCTTTGCTACACAAAGCTCCATGAAAACCTGTTCGATAAACATACAATGATAGTGAAACCAGAACAATGGAAGAATAAAAACAATATGACGTTAAAGAAATATCAATAGGTTGTGATCAGATCTTTCCAGGAAATTAATATGTCTTTCAGTTTCTGAATTACCTACATTATTATGCAAAGTTAAATAGGAAGCGATAATTGTACACAAAATAGAAAGCTATTACCTACATGTCATGACATCACACGTACTATGTCACCGGTCCATTGTGTTGTCAAACATTATCATAACTACGTTAAACGCTGGTCATCATTTGCAGACCGCAGCCATTACATAAATTAGAAATTATTTGACTTTTTAACTTTTAACTTCCTTGGTTCACGGCTAAATCAAACAAATCAAGAACTCATTCATATGAGAAGATATGTTTTGGAATATTCCATGCAAGTTGTACGGTGTGAATAATGTTTTAATTCTAAACTATCTCGTTTTCAAATCAGCATCTTGAGTGGTAGATTATTTTAATAAACATAGGTATTTAAATTAGCCTTGATGTCATTATTACCTGAGAACTTCAAAGAGATAATAATGAGTGACGCCAGCAGCAGCGGCCGCGCCAGTCCACTCATGCCTGATGTCATAAAGTAAAAAATGGTGAACCAAATATCCAGCTTGTACCGTATTAATGTACTTGGAAAGACGTCGACATTAAAAACCTGACTTTCCCCTGTAGTATTCTACATTTGCCTTGAAAGTTGTACCTATTCTCAAGTCAGGGCACGCCAAGAAGGAAATGACTGCATTTTAATTTGCTACTTTGTTACCCATCTGCCAACTACTTAATATTTATGTAGGGAGTCAAATACCACAGATGTTCTTACTTCTTGAAACTTGGTAGTTTTACCCACAAGAGGTTAAGATACCTGACCTAGAAAAGGTACTAACCTAATCAAGGACAATAATCCTACTAATAGTTTGAAGTTAAAGGCCCAAGAATTAAATATTAACATCGTTACCTAGTTCGAGGTTCAAGACGTGACACAGTAAAAGGTTATCGATTCTAACATGGGGTAATATTCTCAAAACCATTCAAATGTAGGCTATATTGATTTTACATAATAAACTAAGAACAAATGGACTAATGGAGTTACTTAGCACACCGCCTGGCATTAATCTTGCATGCCTTCGTGTAGACATGCTCTTGCAATAAAACAAGTTTTTTTTCCTCATACGGGCTTAATCCTTGACCATCATTTCTTATGATTGAATCGTACGCACCATACAATAATCATGTTTAATATCTTAACTATGTACTAGTATCTTAATAAATATTATTAACACGAACCACGCAATTTAATAGTTTGGCATGGCAAAGGTGAAATTCTTATTCTTTAGCACAAGCACAAGGGATATAATATTTTGTTCTTGATATTTTTGTTCTTTTTAAGTTTATGGTGTTACGCAACGACAAAAAAATCGTTTCTGTATTTTAACACTAACTTCGATTCTTGAAAACAAAAAAAAGTTGAACTTAGGTACTAATCTTGAAGTGTCGGGTGGGTCGGACATTAACTTAAAACGACAGAATTTAATAAAGTTACAGTTTGTACGAGTAGATTAAGGATAAGGAAAAGTAACAGACGATTCTTTGAATGCAACTCACTTAGGATGTTTTACACAGTGTTACCTTGAACTTAATTTTATTAAATAAATTCAATTGTACCAGGAACTTTATTCTTATTACTTCCTTTACAACGAAAACATTAATTGGACATTGTTCTAGTTTATAATAGAAACCCTTCCGCTTTGTACTAAAAATATTAGTTATTCGTTATTTATTGCCATTTATTGACCGTAACCGAAGCAATAATTTACGCACTTTATCGAACTACCTACATAGACAACTAACTTCTACTGCCGAATTGTTTGTTTTATAAATACGATCTAAACTTTATAAGTGGATTTCTGTAAAGATACAACTTGCAGTTATATACTTAAGAAAAATATTAACATAACACCTGTGGTATTTTGTAAATGCTTGACAATATGTTATCCTCATCTTTTTTGGTAGCAGACATCTTCAGCTCGCGGCGTGTACCTCGGTCGTGAACACTTAAGTATTTTCCATAAACACAAGGCAAACATATTTGTGCCTTCAGCCTGAGTTCGTGGCAAGTCACGACTTCTCATTATATGCGAACACCTCCTTGTAAATATTGAAAACACCCAGACATTTTAAATTCTCAAATGGTAGCCTTCAAGCTTAAAATAAATTTAGATCTTTAAAACCCGTTTCGAACTTAATAATATCAATACAAATAAAATGAAGAACATCGGTAGCACTAAATAAAACAAAGACTTTGTGTTTGTTAGGCGATTTTAGAATACTGTACGTATTCTAAAATCGCGAAAAAAATACATTATCATACATATACATATATCATTATAACTTTGATTGCTAAACTAATTAATTTTTATGAGAATGTTATACAATTTTGCATACGTGGTGGCCAAATTACTGTACGAAATATGATCTACAAAGCAGTTTTTGAAATCATTGCCAAGTCTATCACAATACCAATTGGTTTTATTAATGAATTTAAGTTTTTATTGCCTACGGGCACAGTATTGATTACCCCTAGTATTTCCGCCCGCAGTTTAAACTTTTTGCCATAGACATTAAAAAATAAAAGGAAAGGTCAGAGGCGCCTCATCAAGGCCTGTGTGTTGTAAAGAGATTTACAGCAGAATATAATGCTGCAAGATTAACAGCATCAGGAAATTAGGCACTTAGATCTTTAGTGTGTACCTGTAATTAATCCCGTTCACTTTACCGATAGATCGTCGAACAAAATAAAGTAATCGAGATTTGTTAATGCCAAGAACGAAGCTAGCCACATAACCCTGGTTGTAGGAAAGAAATGGAAGTGGGCAGGCTATGTAACATGTGCAGATCGTATGGTTGGTTAAACAAGTTGTGGGTGAGAGAGGCCCAAAGCCAGGAAGATTGGGGTGCAATGGAAAAATCTAGTCTCAGCTTTGGTAGATACCGGTTGGAGAAGAAACAAGAGAAGAACAAGGCAGAACCACAATTCTCACCTTTCCCATGATCCTATGATCGGTCCCCTAAAGTGACTAAAACTTGTAACCAACTTAGTTTAGTCTAGGCACCGATATTTCATGACGACATTGATGAATACACATTTGATAAACGAAGATGACACATTTATATGCCGCATAAAACAATGTTTTTAGCAGTTTGTAACCCAAAACTCTACCTCATACAGCCTTCCTGCTACTTCATTTCACAAGTGTGCTGTAAAACTGAAAGAAATGTTCTTTTTCGGAAATAGAAACCAATGAAGTGAATAAAGGTTCTACATTACGTCATTTGTGCAACAAATGCAACTCAGACGGCATGCTGGTTTGGTTTCCTCACTATGAGAGCTATTTCTCATCGGCATGTAAAGCCAAGTCAGAGGTCCATGGGCCCAAAAAACTCTGACGCCAGATTAGGCATTAACCACACGAAGCAGAAAGAAAGAATACAACCGTGCAATACTATTTTCTGTGTTTATATTTCTCACTAAACTTTATTTAGGGTATCAACCAATGAAGAATCGAATTGTATCTACTAATTGTATGATAAGCAGAAAATCATGCCCGACAGCCGACTGAATTGCGTTGTTTTGTAACGAGAATATCAACTCTCTGCGTTGGGGTCCCGGTAACCCAAAGAAAGTATTTATTATTTTCGAATACGAAAGTGCAATAGACGCTAACACGGCACCGCTACACTTTCCCTCGTATCACTGTTAACAAAGTAGGTAAAAACGTTAATAAATTATTGACGATTGCCAACACCGCAACGCAACTGCTGAAACGTGCAATAAATACTTACCGATCCGATACGATGCCATACGATACGTCTAAAATAATAATATTGTACCGGTTTGTAGTCTGGTTCTTGATTGTATCAATATTTATCCAAGGTTTTTTGATAGCCTGTGCATCCAACTGTTCAAAAGCCCACAATTCATTGGTCATTATTTATTGATTGTTCGTAGGTACCCAAAACCATTTCGTGAGTGCAATCAATTTCTAGTATTCGTGGTGCAATGGAAATCAGTTTACAGTTTGAAACTTCAGCCACGATAGCTTTCTACGAACTATTCGTAGCGGACTGAAGCATGTAGTTGCTATCATTTGATCGCAAGCAATCAATGTGTAAGTAATTAACTAAATGTTCTAAGTATTGCCACCACTATTTTTTATTTCCCGTTAGGAAGTAACTACATTGAATCAAACTATAAATAGTGCGCAATTATAAGGTATTACATTACGCGGTTACCTTTTTTCAAGCCGGAACACGTCGTAACATCCTACGATTTCAAAGAAATAAACATTTAAGTAATACGAAAGTTTAATTTTAGTCCAATCCAAATCAAACACTTATTGTACAGGTTTCAAAGCGTTCATCGATTTGGTCATGGACTCCGTGGACTTGTGGGCAAAAAACTCCGGCACTGCCCTGTCAA
The DNA here is from genome assembly GCA_905220335.1 of Noctua pronuba. Classification (NCBI taxonomy): domain Eukaryota; kingdom Metazoa; phylum Arthropoda; class Insecta; order Lepidoptera; family Noctuidae; genus Noctua; species Noctua pronuba. The sequence continues at coordinate 9,047,963 of LR999903.1, read as the reverse complement.
CGACCTGTGCTTAACTTTTTGCCATGCATGACGTAAGCTAAGATTAGGGTAGCTTTAAATCAAGTTGGCCCCCACTTCTTATTAACACTGTTAGCACATAAGATTCCACACGATACACTATTGTTTGTCAGGGTACAAAGGTACACCCTAAATTGATTGACTACTTCAATTTGCAAGCAATTGAATTTAATTAAGATCTTTGCCGGGTAAAATGAATAACGTAGCTAGAGTATGATCTCATAGAATCATAAAAACGTCACAATAATGTATGGTGGGAATTAAAACATATGGTGTAAAATAGACTAAGATAGATAGATACAGTTTTGAGTACGGCAATGAGTTAATTGGCGACCAAAGACCCATGCTGAAAATGTTCCGTTGTACCAAGTGAGCTCTAATTAGATATGTATCGCCCATAAAACCGAAAGATCAATTAAGAAGACCCTCAAATATTAACTGAAGGCGAACCGCAGACAAAACAGACATTACAAGCTACTGCGAAGATGGCGATCAAAACAGGCTCTGAAAAACCGGCTGCCAAGCTGAGAGCATACACGAAATTAGTCTGATACGGCGACACTCAGGTTTTATGCTGTTATAATTTTTGTATCACATGAACCAAGAAAGAAAACAGCAAAAACTGCGTTTTTTACCAATGAAATACTGTGCTGATCAATCTTATTATAAAAACTGTCTCTTCACTCAAACTGAGCACAACATTTGTTCATAGCTAATGATATTACAACAACTGGTACAACCGTCACAATAGGGGATTGATCAATACTTATAACGCTTGAATGAAACCATTCTGATTCATTTGATGATGGAATCATGGAAGATGCTGCAGAAAACGTCACTACTCGAGATACAGGCACAATACTTATATTAAATCATAAAGGAATATGCATGGATGCATGTTTTGTGAAAGAATATGATAAATCTTAGATATCTACAAAGTTACAGTAGCCCAGAAACGTATCGGATGTGTACAGGCTTCGCCATATATCGTATATTATGTAGCCAGTCGTAGGTAGGTTGTAATATAGACCAACAGAGCACTGCGGTTTACATCTATTATTTCGTCGAGTTATCGGAGTAGAAAATAATTTTTCAGGGAAACTGGTTGTTATTCTGCTTGCTTTCTGAAGTATGAAGCACTAGAATAACTAAGCGCATTAGGATATACTATCCCAATAATGTATTTTAACGCAAAGACGGGCATAGAAGTATTGTACTCCAAATCCATGGGTTGGTGTTCCGCTAAATGCGTAGTCGTTTCAACATTGGGCATGAGAAAACCTGCAAAATCTACCACATAACGTCCCACGTCCTTGGCAGTGATTTTTGCAGCTACCCGCACCACCACAATCCAAGTTCTAACAATGGCTCAATGCGATAACGCTTACCTTGGACATTTCGTCAACTTCTAGAGCTATCACTCTAAACACCTTTTCTCACTTCTCCATTTTGAGCGTTTTTATAAGATATCGGGTTTACAATTTGCAGTCGAACACAGGTTAAGCGCGGAAAAAATCGTGTCGCATTTTCGAGACGCCGTTTCGTGGCGAACACCCGATCAATACTGTCGGTCGCTCGGTATGTCGTTACCGGCGGATAAGGTAAAAAACACAGCGTTAGCTACGCGTGCGCGCGCAATCTGTTGTTGACTGACACGGCGCATGTGTGTCGGATGCCGCGACCCCTGCCTTCCCAACCACCAGGGACATGAGTCCACAGCAATGCATTTCAAGATCTGCAAATGTGACTGAACAATAATGAATACGTTCACAAGCTAATTACCTATGCGATAACGAATGATAATTATTGATTAGTGATTGTGATTAAAGGAATACCTTACACCCTATACCTACTTATATTTTGTAGTAAACTATGTTTACTGTTCCTATACTAGTTACACTTATAAACTTCATTTTTTAAGAATTCAAAAAGAAAAGCCTTAATTTTTCTAGCGTGCTTAAGAAACTATGGATTTTATAGATAACGGATAATAAAAGTAGTATATGCAGATATGTCTGTGATATACAGTGTATTGTGTGAAGTTATTGGTACCTACTTTAAAGTATAAAATTGAAGTAATGACAGGACCTTACTCGCTAGAGGCGCCATCTGCTGAGCTCAAAAACGATAGCCCTCATTGCGTCTTCGTACGTACTAGGAGGTGAAGTATAAGTATGCGATGACAAGATGAACCGATGACCCGGCGAAGATCTTGTGAATCCGCTAAGTGAAAGATGCACAGCCTAAGATTGGTCGATGAGGCGATGTTTGGTGGAAACCAATGCCTAGCAGTGAACATCATTCGGTCAAAGATAGACAACCTTCTACTTAGGTACGTACGTACACGTCGCTGAATGGTGACAATGATGATCTGGCCCCTACCCAAAAAATAAGCCCGGGATTATCGATGGATATCTTAGAATAATTCTATAAGACAGCAAATACAAAAGAGCATCCATATCTCCATTTGTTGCCATAAATTAGGAAATCTGGCTGGAGATTCACCAATCTAACTACTTAACAGGGACAACAGGTATGTGAGAACCCGGGAAACATATTTTTCACAACGTGAAAACGGTAAATTAAATAGCTACCTATTTAATTTTGAAGTAATACTGGAAATAGATTATTTTATTACGACAAACTAGTTGTAACTCCCATGTAATGGGCTCCCTTTTATGTATGAAAAAATAGCAATAATACCGCAACATATAAACTGCGCAAGGCATCATCCGTCATTCAATGAATCAAAGTTTATCACGAAATTAACATCAAGATTATACAATGCTTAGCAGCCAGTAATGGTTGTTGTATCTGTCATTTAGCAGTAGCCCACAACTATACACACGGACATCCCCGGTTCGGAAGATTCTCCCTTATCAAAGGGGAACATACAACTTGTTCCCCTGTAGTTCTAAACATAAATGGCGTATGTGAGCATACTGTACATTGTATAGTATACCCCTGCCTACCTTTTTTGGGGAACTCAAGTGTAATGTTATGTCCAAAAGGCTAATACCCAGTTCTTTTCTTTTTACCCGACTGCGGCGAAGCCCAAAAGAAGGGTTATGTGTTTGACCTGTATGGATGTATGTGTGCCAGTTTCTATGTTCCCTCGTAACTCCTAAACGGATGAACGGATTTGGATAAATTATACGTCGTTACATTATTCTTGGTGGCGAGAGTGTCACTGGTTACAGTTAAATGAAAAACAAAGAAAAATGGCGGATTTCGGGTGCCATATCGTAGCAATTTTTTTTTTTTCTTCCAATACCATCGAGTGGGGCATCAAAATGAAGCGTTTTAAAGAGTGATTACAAATATATGTGTAACTTATAATTTTAAAAGTAATTCAAAGAGGCAAAACGTATAAAAGAGATAGAAAATCATAAATAGGGCGTCCCACGGCTATACCACACGAAAGGAAAGAATATAGGAAGTTTTACTGAAAGAAAACTGCATTTTCAAACACATGTATTTTATGATAACGGTCGATGGGGTTAATCATACGGATAATTTTTTGCCATTTTAACATACCCTCTAAAATAGAAGGAAGACCATGAAATTTAACATTTGATTGAAAATTTGTTTACTATAAACAAAATGTAAGGTACTTTCCTTTCGTGTGGCATAGCCGTGAGAAGCCCCATATATTAAAAAAGTTAAATTTTCTGCGAATTCTTTCACGCTAAACGAAAAAGCTGGAAATAAAAAAAGTAGTCAAAAAACTAAAAAACCCGACTGAAAAAACTGAAAAGCATAAAACAAATACATTTTAAATTAAACAAAAGTTGGAAGCAGGCGAGGCCCATTTGAATTTAAATTATGAAAGTGTAATGTTATGTTCAAAAGACTAATACCCAATTCTTTTCTTTTTAAGAAAATATTTCCGACTGACAGTGACACTGACATATTATGACATTTTACGTTGAATGTTTGCAATTGTTTTCGCAATCTTGCTGCCTGCGTCTCATCGCCGTTGTTGTACTGAATACGATGTAAACGAGACGAAAAATAAGTACCGTGATACGAACGAAAAAATAACGATTAGAAGATTAATAAATGTAGTAAATATATCTTGTGTACACACAGTGAAAATGGGGTTGACAGCATTGACTATTCAAGATCTCATACCTTATGGGGCAATTAAAACTTGTAGGAAAGTGGATAAGGACGCGATTTTGCCGTATCTAATTCTTCCAGGACTGTTTTTAATAGCCACCATATCACGACCAGTAACTATTATAGTCATGGTGGTGATCGGAATGGGTGCTTTATACGTACACTCCAGACCGCGGCAAAAGAACAGGTAGATACATTCTCCTCACTTTCACTTGATTATAATATTGCTAAGTTGTTAGATTCTACTTTGTGTATGCCTGCGAATTGATTATGATGTTTTACATTCCATTACTATTCAATGGCTTATCCTGTGTTACATGAAATGTAATCATTATTTTGCCTTATTTTATTGTCCTTAAACTTTACTGTATACTATAAAATACAGAATCAATTTTTCAAGTGGGTGTGGATGGCCAAATCTGAAACTATGTGGAATTGAGAAAAATACTCAAAGCAGTCTCTAACCCAATTTTGATGAAAACTAAAACTGCATCATTGGATTTTTGGAAAATCAGTATTCCTAGCCAGGAAAAACAACACACTGTATAGTGTCTCTTGTATTTTATAGTAACATGATTATTCCAATTATCAATAACATCTTAACAAATTAAGTAGGTATGTTTCCCTGTTTATACAAGTTTATCTTCACCATTTCCAGGTCTCCATTTTTCTATTCTTGGACAATGTCTTCTGCAATATGCTTGATTGTGGTATTTGAAAGTGGAGTGCTGGGTTTCTTTGAAATAACACAACTGGAAAATTTTGTATTCCTGATACTTCTCTCATGCACTTGTTATTTCTTCTACAAAATGAAGGCTGTTGCTGATTTTGAACTTGCCACCGGATCATCAAAGGGAAAGGAATACAGGTAGGTAGGAAATGAAAACGACCCACTGACCAATTCTTGTGCTTGAGTTATTTTTCGAATCTTGCGAGCATAATCATGTACCTACTTCTTAGCATGTCGATGGTAATCTATAAAGGCTCTCCCTCGCCTCAGGAGCATTTGCCTGTAATGCAACAGTTCAGATTCTAGTATTACATCAATGAAGGAGGAGAACAGATTGTAACAGTGTGCTACCTGCAAATCCTGTAATGATACAATTTGTAAATAACAAAAAAAAAGACAAGAAAGGTAAAAGAAAAAAGTAAAGTAAAGTTGCAAAGTAAGTAAGAAGAAGTGAAGTAAGGAAAAAAGAAAGAGAAGAGAGAGAAGTGAAGTAATGTAGTAAGTTGTAGTATAAAGTTTTCTTGTTTATGTATAAAATCCAATCTTGGATTGTAACATTTCATGTAAATGCTCCCACAGGCAGCGTCGATTTTTAATATAATGCCCAAAATCGAATCTTAAAGTGTTACATTACATGCTAAAGCGCATGTGATCCTAGTGCCTTAATGAGTTAACCCAAAACTTTGACTTTTAAAATTCAAGCCAAACCACATTTGATTCATTAAAAATATTATATTTATGATAAGTGAAATGTGTGTTGATTAGAAGGAAAAATCATATCTCATTAAATCACTGTTATCATCATCTACAACAAAATGTTGGAATGAGTTTTGTTATCTGTGGGCTGCCTTCCCAGGGGTAAACCACCAAATATTCTTATGTATTTTGTTAATCATGTCGAACTCTTTTAATCACCCACTTCCTAGAAATAGGATGGAGGTACCAGTTATTCCAAAAAACTAATTAACAACATTTTATTTTTTTCCAGCCCAGTCCTGACCTCAGATTCGCATTACTGTCAAATATGCCAAATTGAAGTCAATGAAAGATTCTTCCATTCAATATGGTAGGTACTGTTTACTTACCGTAAATATTATATCAATTCAACTTATTGGTATTCATTATCACTAAGTCAGTTTATTATTAGAATGTAGTCACTAAAATGAAAAAAAAAACTTTTTTTTTAGTACTTATATCATGTGAAAATGTCAATCATAACAAACTTTTACAGATGTAATCTTACTTTCTAAATTAATTTAGCGAATGAATCTAACACTCACAAAACCCAAATGAACTTAATCTAATTACTTGTCTAATAAAAAAGTATACACTGTGACTCTTTAGTCGTCTTACAACGGCAGCCCACTTAATGTATCCAATGACTACTAAGCATTCATAAAAAAATAGGTATTTATGCGATTTTAATAATTTAAAAATAAAAATATTATTCAATATTATGACGCATGACGTTGTTAAAACACCCTGTTGTGAGCGATAATCTACTGGACTCGAGCGCTGGGTAGTCTCCCGTTTGACACGTAAACATCATTAACAGGATGTTTCATAATTTTTTCTAATGTTTATTTTTCTTTGTACCAATTACGGTAGGTTAAAAAAAAAAAATCGCGCCTGGTACTATTTTATGTCGGGCACATTGAGTGGACCACCTTTGTAAGACGACTTAAAAGTCGCGGTGTATAATATTTTTTTTTGCTTCTGAAGTCTTTGCCAACATACCATGGAACACTCTATTTTTCTTTTTAGGTGGGACTGCTGTGTACTGAGGCCAAACTATATTTATTTCCTTGCTGGCCAAATATTCGCTTTTGCCACACTTCTCTTTGGGACCAATTTGGGTCTAACAACAGTTTGTCAACCCTTCATATTTTATGACGTTTTCCTTATGCCACAGGATTGTGATGATGTTTATTCTGATTTCAAGTAAGTATTAAGTTAATAAACTGAAACTGTTTATGTAAGCTAGCCCATTAGTACTGTCAAATCACCAAAAATCTAATTTCATCAGATATCGCACAGGACAGAGAGGTTTGGAAGGACAATGGGAGGCCTTTGCCCAGCAGTGGGACACTCAAAGAGGCTAACAAAAAAATTGAGATCAAAATACTGGTAAACTGTTATTCAGCTGCATCCGATTAGACTGGAAGCGGACCCCATCATAGTTGGGAAAAGGCAAGGCAGATGACGAAGTAAGGCCCCGCAAGGGGCAAAGGGCTCCTAATTTATCATTCAGCCTCTGTTTATATCGGTCGCTCATGCGAAAATCTAATAAAAGTGCCAAAAAAGGAGCCTCTGTGATAATTTTTTTTTTCGTAGGGTTCAAAGAAAATGTGGAAGTTTGTAGCGGCAGTACGAGTACTCAGAGGCTCATTTATAGCCTTGAAAAAAAAATGAGAGTGATTCTGCTTTACGCTACAATTTATAACGTACTTACTAATTCTGTGGCATCAGGCAGGAAAAGATATACCTTTAAAAAAAATCGGGGACCAGCTCCTGGCGACGCCCATGTAACTATTATTAATAATTTCAGCTCGACAGTATGTTTCGTGGCCTGCGTCTACGGATTGGGATATTTATTCGTTGTTGCCCTGGTTTTAATTCGACAACTTCTAGTCTACATACCGAAATACAGCGGTAAGTCGAAAAAAACCGGCCAAGTGCGAGTCGTCCTCGCACGCACACCGGGTTCCGTAGCACCAAACAATATAATAAAAATATTGAAGGCTCATTCACAAGTTGGATTGTATAACATTCAACAGCAAAAGTAAATTTGTTTTGTCATGGCATGTTAATGAAAAACAAAGTTACTGCTGCAGTTTGATGAAAAAGTCCCATATCTCAAAAACTAAACATGAAATCTTATCAAACCAATTTTCGGTGAAAGTTTTTTTTACGTTCTACAATCCTACATTTTTTCAGAATTTTCCTCCTTTTACTTTAGAAATTAGAGGGGGGGGACACTACCACTTTGGAAGTGTCTGTCTTTCAAACGATTGACTTTGAGAAAAAATGGTTTTAGGAACCTCAATATCTTTTTAAAGATATGTATGGAACTCCCTTAACCACTCGTATGTCGAATATCCAGACACAATTAAAAAGTCATTGTGTCTCGCGTAGATCTACGTTCCGACATACGAAAGGTTAATAGAAGCGTTTTACCTTACAATAAAACGCATATTAATTTACTTACCTTATTCGAAGCTTATTTAATTGAGATAGGCCCTACGTTTCCCGCCTTATACGTTTGTATATATCTATCTCTTTCTAGCACGACACTTCCGCTTGGCAGTGGTAGGGAGGCTCGCTAAGCGAGACTCGCCATTTTGATTTCATTGAGTCTAATTACCAGGCAGAGCTTGTTCATAAGCTTCGAATAAGGTAAGTAAATTAATATGCGTTTTATTGTAAGGTAAAACGCTTCTATTAATTTGACTTGACCGTTATTCGAAGCTTATTTAATTGAGACGTGTTTGTTATCGCCTGGTGGAAGTGACGAAGACGCCAATGTGAGCATTAATAAAAATTAAAATTAAAAGGGTATAATTAATAGAAAGTATATATTTGATCCAAACAAAAACACCTCTTTAGGAATAATAATACTTAATAAAATCAGGAATACATAATTTCTAATCAACTGGATTAAATAAGGCTGTTACAGAGAGACTGCTTACAGTGGGTCTAACCTCACGTTTATAAAATTTGCAAAAAGTATTTTGCGATCGCCAGTTACCCCTAGCAAGAATCTCCTCAAGAGGATAATTATCCACCCAATTCTTGGAGGCCACAGCTGACCTAAAACTCCCCGGAGATGCCTTAATACCGGCTTCTACTAATAGGGACTTGATCCAGCCTGCAATTAGGGTTTTCGATGCAGGTTTAGGTTCACCTCTAATGTTAATAAACAAATTACTACAATTTGCGGCATTTCTACGATCCTCAAGAAGCGAGATCGTATGCTTAGCCCAGTAAACCGGGTCTAAGTTTTTGATATCTTCATTAGAAATTAACCTCCACCCAGATTGTCTATAATCTACAGAATCAGTTTTCGATCCGAAAACCGGCCAAAACACTAATACATCATTTTGATTAGAAAAATTATTAGAATCAACTCTGAGCAAAGTTAAATCGTGGATTCTTCTCCCGGAACATAGGAGAAGTAGAGCAGCTGTATGTCTCTGCACTTGAAAAATATTATTTTCATCAATGCGCTTACCCTCTAAGAAACTAGCGAGGTCGTTTATGTTCCAAACCGGGGGCTTAACATGGGTGACCGGTTTATGTAATGCAATAGATTTTAGAACATGTTTTACCAAGACATTTGAGCTTAACTGTCCGGATGATTCGGGGTTGCAAAGGGTTGCGACCACAGATTTGTGTAACAGAATGGAATTGTACGACAAATTATTAATTAAATGGAGATCAGATAAAAATCTAGCCAAATCGCTTGCTATTGGAGTTGATGGGTTAACCTGGTGCGTTTCGCACCAAACTAGCCATCTCTTCCAAGCAACGCTATAAACTTTACGTGTTGAGGGACGCCATGACTTTTCAAGAAGTTTTAATTGACTACTATTCCAGGCTGTTAGCATCCCAGACCACCCCCACATTTCCACACTTCCAGAGTCATGTCGTGGACGTTCGGTGGTGGTAGTCCTGTTGTCGTGTCGATCAGGACTTTGTCTAGGTGATATAGCGTAAATGGGGCTGCTAGGGCGCGCAATTTGATGTCGGGTCGCCAAAAAACTCGTTCCCATCGTGGAACTACTAGTAGGTACGTTCCCTGTGCTTGATTTAGATAACCTAGGACCTTGGGAATCAGAAAGGGTGGAGGGAACACCCACGCTAGGTTGTAATTCCACATCTGGGAGAACGCGTCGTGAAACAGGGCTTGGTCGTCGTTTTGGTCTAAGGACACGTAATTCGTCACTACGTGAGCGTTGTTGGACGCAAATAGGTCGATCAGTGGAACTCCCCATTTGGAGAATATTTTGTTCGTGCATTCTGCAGACAGATGCCACTCTGGAGTTACGCGAAACCTCGACAAGTGATCCGCGTGGCCGTTGTATATACCTGGTATGTAAAAGATCTTCATGTGAATTTGATAGTTCTCCGTTATTTGGAAAACTTTGTAAGTTAAGTCCAAAAGAGGAGCCGACTTGGTGCCGCCCTCGTGACGGAGGTATGCGACTACCGACTTGTTGTCGCTCTGAATCAAAACTGTCTTGTCTCTCAGGAGCCGACAATGATCTTCCAAAACTTTTAGGATTGCTAACATTTCCTTTTGTTTGCAATGAAGATCTTTCTCGGCTTCTGACCACAGACCCGATAGAGAGAGGTTGTCCAGGTGAGCTCCCCAAGCGATGTCCGACGCATCTGTTGTGAGGAAATGAGAAGGGGGCGGCATGTGTATGGCCGATGGAAGATGACAATTCTGGCGCCACCACATCAGATTGTCTATGGCAGCACGAGGTAAGGTGTGTAGTAACCTGTGCTCCGACTTCAAGATTTCGTTTAGTAGGTATAGAAGCGCTCGAAAGTTCAGTCTTCCTTTCGGAACCGCAAAGCTGGCAAAATTGAGTAGACCAACTAGGCTCTGGAGCTCCGTGGGCGTTGTACTTTGTTTCCACAGCAAATGGCAGATTTTGTCTGAAAGTCCCGGAATTTTTTCCTCGGGAAGGCGCTTTCGATTCGTCCATGGATCCCAATGAATTCCCAGAAACACTAGGGTTTTCGACGGTGTGATTATCGACTTTTTGTAATTGATCAGCCAACCCAACGCTTCCAGAGTGTCGAGCACAATTTTCGCATGACTCCGAAGCTTGTCTTCGCCCTGGTGAGCGATCAAGAAATCGTCTAGATAGACTATTATCCTGATACCTCGTTGCCTGAGTGTCTGGGCTATCCAATTTGTAAGCGCAGCAAAGGTCTTGGGCGCTGTGCTCAGGCCAAAAGGTAAGCATGTCATTTCTAGCAATTCGTTGCGATAAATTAAGCGCAGAAACCTTCTGTGGCTGCGAGCCACAGGCAAATGAAAATACGCCTGTGAGAGGTCGATTTTGCATAGCCAATCCTGTGGTTGTAGGAAATCGGGGATACGGTATGCATTTATCAGCTTGAATCGATCCGTTAGGATGTAACAATTCAGGGCTTTTAAATTGAATATTGGTCGAGTTGAGCCGTCGCCTTTGGGGACAAGAAACATCGATGACAGGAAGCTTGGTGAAACAATAGCTCGCTCTAGAACTCCCTGTTCTATCATTTTGTTTATGACAGATGTCATTAAGGCAGATTCTGGAACCTCTATGTTGGTTCCGACAACGCTTGGGTAAACTAGCGGTGGCTTCTGGCAAAAGGGTATGCGATACCCTGTTATTATTTTTAGAATGTAATTTGGTGCATTCATTTGTTCCCATTGGTCTCGAAACTGTAGGAGACGGCCCGCTCTGAACGAGTCAATACTTGCGTCGTTTGTTGTCGTTATTCTGCTGGGGAGGCGATGACGCACGTCTTCGCCCGTACCTTGGCTGATTATTTTTCTTAGCATTCGATCGGCCTCGAAAGCTATTGCGATTATTCGGTGCGACCGAATTATATTGAGCAGCATGACCATGAGCGTTACAGCCCCCTTGCGGAGGTGGGTTACTGCTGCTGCAACCACCTTGCGTAGGTGGGTTACTGCTAGCACATTGCGAATGCGCATTACTGTGTTGGCAAGCCTGAACTGTACGAGCAAAGTCCTGCGAGGACTTACTATAAGGCTTTGACCCCTGCGAGGGGCCAAGAAACTTTTTTGCATCCACCTGCGAGGCAGAAGACGTATTAGCCTTTTGCAATGGCCAAAAACATTTTCTTACGCCGCCAGCTTTTTCTATAGCAGCAGTAAACTTCTCTGCGTTGAACAGGTTGGCACATGTTGGTGGAATTTTCTTTAAGCTGGCCTTCATCAAGGGGTCCTTTGCCTGTTTAATGACACAGTCTCTCCGCATTTGGAGAATCTCAGCACGATGACCACAAACGATCTGTAATAAATCTGAAGAACACTTACTAAAGTCCCCTGTGGAAAATAGGTCGTTTACCTTTTGAAGAAGAGTGTCAGAATTTAGTGAGTCACTATTCCTTGCCCATAGTAACAGTTCTTGAAAAGTTCCTCGCAAAACTTCCCTTTGTTTGAGCACACACATGGTCAAGGCTGCGAAAGCCTTATCAGCATACACGAGGTGACGAGGAGACTCATATACCTTAACTTCCTCATTAATTTCGATGTCTGTATAACCCGGCGAGTGATTGTACAATTTTTGGGTCTCAGAATACCTAATTTCATTCCAGTCACTTTTATCTAAATGTTGGAAATCACATAGCAACTTCAAATAATTCTCGGAAGTCCTAGGCATCGCAGGCTCCTTCAGCTTTGTTTCAAAAGTTAAAGTAAATTCTTGATCACCACGTGCACCAACATAATTAGGTTCAACATCAAGCATTTGTTCGTAACGATTTTCACTAACACCGGACATAAGTGAGATTGTATCATAATCCAAATTGGTACTCACGTGTTGACCGTTGTCCTTGCAAATCATTTGCCGACGAAGGCTACGTACCTGCTTAGCTAATTTCCGAACCTTACGTTTGGAACGACGCTTGCGCTTGCCCCCCTTATTATTTTTGCGGCGACTTCTCTTTGGATTGCCTCCGCTAGACGAGGAGCTAATACTGGAATTCGAGCTACTGGAACTCGAGCTACTAGAACTACTCGATCGAGCTCTCCGCTTCTGCGGCAAGGAAGGTCCTGGAAGAACATCACTTATCGCCCTATCGGCATTATCACACGAATTTTCCATATTGAATATCGAAAGATTACACTTTGTTCACTTTTAAATTCGAATAAAACCGTTAGGGATTATTTTCACTTGTACACTTTTTAATTCCAATAAAAACCGTTAGGATTATTTTCACTTGTACATTTTTAAATTCGAATAAAAACAGTTAGGATACTTTTTAATAATAATATTTCAAGGCAGCTAAGTGTCGGCACTTCAGCACGACACGACCGATCACGGCGGGAAACAAGACGCCAATGAAATCAAAATGGCGAGTCTCGCTTAGCGAGCCTCCCTACCACTGCCAAGCGGAAGTGACGTGCTAGAAAGAGATAGATATATACAAACGTATAAGGCGGGAAACGTAGGGCCTATCTCAATTAAATAAGCTTCGAATAACGGTCAAGTCAAATTAATCTTTAATTTTATATAAAAATCGTAAAGCGATTCACAGAATACTTCTACCTACCAAGTTTCAACTGTGTCCTAATAGTTTCGGACTAAAGTGTCTGTTACATACAGACGGACAGACATGACGAATATGGGTTCCATTTTTTGCCATTCGGCTACGGAACCCTAAAATACTAAAACATTTTTTATAAAGCTTTTAAGTGATCAATTACATAACTACATAATTATCTTATTTTGTTACAGAACCACAATGGAAAAAGCTAGTCAATGTGCTGAATGTATGAAGAGAACACAACGAATCTTGGAATAATGATTTATAAATGCGCTTTAATAATTTATTTTCAAAGCATTCTTTAACACATCCTTTGTTTGTGTAGTGAATGGGATATTACTTAATATTATCAACGTATTTAATACTAATAGGTAGGTCGGATTAGGACAGGTGGATGATGAGGTATTTTCATGAATATTTGGTTTTACTCCAACAATTTATTTACTATTTTATTCCTACACGCGTCATCATCACAGTCATCTTATAAAGTTTAAAATCTCTTGAAATATCTAGGTAAGTACTTAATTGTATTATTACTTTCTGGATAAAATGAAATATCCAATAATTACCGTACCATTCGATAAATAAATAAGAGCACATATCACTGAAGTTAATAATTTATTTCAATACTTTATGCAATTAAGTTTACATACATTATTTTTATAAAACGCTGTAAATATTATTATTGTTCTTAAATAACATTAGATACATAAGTGTACCTACATCAAGCGCATTGCGAGATTAAATACACCTAGAAAGGGTGTGATTTGCATTACAAAAATTTTGAGATTTTCCAAATGCTTAGGGGTGAAGCGCAGCTCGATTTAAATGCCACACAAATATCAACATTGCACTGTGTAAATTAAAGTTTGAAATGCACACTCAGATGAGCACCTCTGGCCGCAAGTTTTTATCAACTAGCGCAAGGGAAATATTTGCACTGACAGCTGCGGTGCTCTAAGCCTCCCCAGACGTGCTATATTGGCTTTATGGCGTATACTGAACGCAAAAAGACACCTTGTGAGATTCATCGAGTATCTCGACTCGCTTGAAGTTGTAGTCATATTAATGAAAAAGCGATTTCAGACTAGCGCCTTTTTCAGCACGTATAAGCTCGTTTCGGCTTGAGGTCATAAACGCGCGCCACATTTAGCGCTTCAAAAAATCAAAAGCGCGTACTCGCGCTTATTCCAGCGTGTGTTCTGTCAGTAGCAATAATGTCAGTATATCTCGCAGCTCCTTACTATGCAGGTCAACTCTCGTAAGGGTTGAGCTTATGGCAAAAGGCGCGGTAATACGCGCATACACGCGCTTCCAAAAACGAGCTTATACGCGCCGAAAAAACTCGTATGTGAAGCCACACGCGCTTTGGACGAAATGCATTGGTTGCCAGTAATTTCTCAGTTATGCAACACCTTATCTGAATGCACTCTTTGTAACAGCTCTTGGTATAGAGATTTAGAGGGCCAAGTTCATATTCTCACTAACAGACTTACTACTTTTTAATACATTACTCAAACACATTAAGTACATAGATCGAGTACGATCAAAGAGGGAAAATGTTAAGCAATTTTCAAATGTTGCTAATACAGTAGAAAAAATAAAGGTTCAATCTAAAATTCACCCTAAGGTGCTTAACTTACTAATTCCTCAACTTTACATTGATACAAGAATCGGTCGGCATGCAACATAACCATTCTTGGACTTTTGATCTTTCATCACTTAGTCTTTACTTAATATGTAAGTATAATACTTAGTGCTTATTGGCACATATCCGAATTATCATTTATTACACCAATTTCTACACTCAAGGAAAGTTGATAAACCATTACTTACTGTCGATCATAACTCATAAGAGTGTTCACTATGGACAGTTCTAGCAGCCTATGACGGCGCTGGTTAATAATTTTGGTCACACGCATTGTCAAGATCCACATAATGGTTTATTTACTCTCTCTTCAGTCAAGATAATCTTCTGAATTAATTAATTTGTACATACCCATACATAATATTGATGTAATTTATGAGATAATCACGATGTACGAGTAAGTACCTTCTACACGTAGGTAATTAACATTATTATAAGAGATTTTTAGTTAAACCGTAATAAATACCTAAATAAACTAATTTTAACTGCATTTGCTCTTTTCTTATAGCTGAAATTGTACAAATCAGCTAAATAAAACACGTTTATTAGTAGGTCTAGGTAGTTCTTAGAGTGCTAGGGTGATAAAGAAATCCTAATTATTTAATATAGAAAAAACGAATAATATACATACATCCTGCTTATAAATAATTACCCAATTAATGGTCGGAATAAGGAACGTTGAATACGTGTAAAGTCAAATCTAGATAAAATCGCATAGCAACAAGAGAAATAGAATAAAACTATTATCTGGTCTACTATTTGTACGTAAGGTAAACCATTCATCATTCATTTGTAAAGGGAAAGATTCGGGGTAGAGTTGTGCGAGCGACTGGAGCAATATACTTCCACACTCTTTTACTTCTATAAACGGTGTAAAAAGACCCTTAACGAAGCCGAAAGGCACTTGTTCAGTGTTCTCCCCGTCATTGCGATCATTTTTTTGTTCTAGACCATACCTGGGAACCTTTTAGTTACTGAGATATTGGGGGTCAAAGTTCCAACTTTTTCAAAAGTTTTTTTTTAAATATATGTTTTTAAAGTAAGATTTTTACTTTAAACACCTTCACGCCCCCCCCTATTCAATCCATCTATCAGCACAATGTTTTGAGTGCGTTACATTGAGCCCTAACGTAAAACGTGACTTTTCACCCTAAAAAAAAATTTTTGCGTAAATTTACTTAGTTTGATGTACAGAATGCTTGGTTGACGGCTTCGTGAACCTCCGAAACGTAGATGCCAATAAAAGTCCCGTCACAATCGGTCCAGCCGTAACATTAGTTTTATTTTAGAAAAAGAATTATGGTTCCGTGCAAAAAAATTTAAACCTGGTAACAAAATCCGATTAAAAAAGGGAAGTAATATTTTTTATAATAATTTCACGCGAACGAAGATCGCGGGCAACAGCTAGTAAAAAAATAAAAAACATTAACCTCTTCTTGGGGATTACCCTAGTCTGGTAGAAAAGCAAGCTCACATAATTAATCTTCAGGCGGTGCATAGTCAGGCACAACTTGTAGTACTTTCTCTCGCCATCTTGCTTTCCTAGCTTCTTGTTCCCTTTTCAGTGCATTTAAAGCTGGCAATGTTCTCCAACATGTGAAAGTTTTGAAGACAAGATTACTGAAACATAATCATAGGGTTCACTGAAGTTAATCACGCTGTTGGTGTTAGATTAGTTCATAGATTATCAAAATTAATCATTAGATATAGTCAAAGGCTTAGTGCACTACCTTGCGGAACACCACTTAGAATGTTATGTAACGGACTACATTTTTCCTTAATTTAGAGATACAAAATTCGAAAGTTACACAACTGTTTAGTTTCAAATACACAAATTTAAAAAGGAGCAACTTTTGCACAGTCACATTTCAGTTCATAATCGCATTTGATGATGCAGTCTATCAAATGCTTGCGATTGCCACGATGTTCCGTAGCATTTTTCGGTAAGTAATACTTTTAAACTTCTAGTTGGGTTTTATAGATGGGGCGCGTTTTGTCCAGCGACTTTTATCAGTAGAATATATTGCTGGGACCTAATTTCTATATATTTAATCATTTACTTCAACATCAATGTGTAAACATGGTAAATATCCGGTTTTTAGTCTTAATGATAATGCTAGTTAGTGACCATGGCAGTTTAAAAACTTATAACATCAATATGTGTTCATTTCAATAACCGACCTGTAGGGATGCATGTAATTAATAGACAAAGATTACGTTTCGATGTTTACTATTTGACAATAATTTAGCTGCCTTCTTAGTCCTAAAAAATTTAAACAGAAAATGAGAAACTTTTTACATTGTTTGTGAGTTAAGATTAGTTTATTTCTACTTCTGAGATATCTCCACCCAAACATAAATAAATTACAAACTTACCTGCTATGATACAAAACTGCTTTCTGCCACTTTGTCTCATTTTCCTTCTTTATTATATTTACGCCTTCACGGAACATTCTAAAAGCCATCTGCGTGAGGTATAAATCGTAGTAGTCATCGGCTACCTGTTTCTTCAAAACTAAGCCATGGTGGTTCTGTATTATTTGAAAATACATAAATTTTAAAAATAGAAAACAATTGCAACATTCTTAAGTATTGTCGAATTAAAAACTAGTAATGAGTTATTTATAAACACCAACCCTTTTAAAAGCTTCAAACGCTTTCCTTAACAATTTTTTACGGTATAACTCATCTGCTTTATAATTTCTTTCAATCCACATATCCTCAGTATGCCACATCCAATGTAGAAATGTATTATTTTTAAGTTGAAAAATATAGTGAGCTTTTGCCTTTTCAATGTTATCTCGCTTCATTTCTATCAATATTCTCAAGGGCCGTATACCATATTTTGCTTTCAATGTTTTCTCATAATGCAAATCTGCCATAACTATGAGCGCCCTTAATCTTGACGCCCACTGTTTCTTTCTTATATTCTGTATTTTTTCTTTCTTCCTTTTCTCTCTTAATTCTAGTATTCTTTTCGCCTTTTCTTCCTTGTCCATTTCAATTTTCGCTAATTCCGCCTAAAAATAATATTCAGGTAGGTACTGAGTTTTTATAAAGTTGTTCTGTTATGATATTTCAACCTCGAAGAGTTAACATTACCCACCTGTTGTTTTAATCGGATTCGTTCTTCTTCCATCTGTCGTCTTCGCTCACGTATTATTGCATGCTTTTCTTCTCGTTCTCTTGCTCTCTTTTCCATTCTTTGTAAAAACTGTGGAACTTTCAAACAGTGTAATACAAGTGATGGATCTGAAAGTAAAAAACAGGATTCATGGAAAATGAAAATACATCAATATTTAAAAATTACCATTATTACGTAATCGGAAGTGCCTAACCTTCAATTTCAGGTATCCTTAACTCATTAGTCAAGCACTTTATCTTTGGTTTTAAATGTCGATCTATTTCGTAATACGTTCTACGTACTTCTTCCCTCATATCATCCACTGACTGACGGGAAGCTTCGATAATCTTATTATACTTAAGTTCTTCTATCAAACGATTCTGTTCTTCTAATTTTGCTTTTTGTAGCGCTATGATGTGCTTTTGTATTTTGTACCTAAAATATTTAACATGGGGGTATTAATTCCAAGTCGGCAGCCTGAGGCTGTGCTACTGGATATATTCGTACCTCTGTTTCCATCGTAGCTTATCACATTATCTATTGTTCTACTTTGGCGTTCCTACTAGGGCAAGCGAAACCGAGTTTCGGTCCCATAGTAAAACACGGTTTATATGTTTTGACTTCTGAAATGCTACTGGTGCTCGACGTTTTGACCCCCACGTGAAATGTGCTAGAACACAAGCCTTCTCTCTGTGAGAGATAGTGGAACATGATCCACCACGCGGGTTATGTGAGCGTGGATGTTACATGTCTTTGAATTTTTGTTTCTGGCTTCCTCAAGAAGTTTTCTTTTCAGAGCAGTGGCGGCCTCATTCACTCACCACTGGACTCGGCTAGGATTTTTTTAAACGTTCCCCTCTCTAGGAATTTCTCCTGTATTGTGGGTGCGTTAAATGTTTGTAATATTTAAACTCACACACACAAACAGCCAGCCCGGCACTACTACCTGTAGGTCATACAAATATTTGTTTCGTTTGGGGATCGAACCCGCGACATGCCGCGTAGCAACCAATCGCTTAGCCACTTCGCCAACCGTGCCGACAAATTAGGTCATACAACATAATACAGGTATTTATTTTGTAAAAACAAATCAACTATCTTTTTTTGCTAGATCTTATGCAGTGAAATGTGAAAAATGAATGATTTAATTAATTTACATACCTCAAGGTATTTTAAAACTTACCTGTGCTGGTATGTATTGTAATCCTTTGCCAAAAGTTTGGATTTATTTTCACATTCCGGTAGTTGATTTATATCCATCTTTTTCTTTGCTATTTTATCGAAGAAATTATTCAAAGTTTCCTGCCTCTGTTCAGACACGTATGTTTTCCTATTATGTACATAACATTTCCACTTATTAACATACTTTTTCAAAAGATATGTCTCCTTGCTTTCAATTTGTACTCTTATTCGTGAAATACTTAAAATGTTGTCAATTCCATCTGAAGTTCTAGAACTTTTTGGGTCATTGTTCACGTCAACATTTGAATAGTGTATTTCGCTTTTTGGAGTTTCGACGTTATTGATTTCGAATTCATCATCAACTTCCTGGTTTTCATTATTTGACTTGGAAGATATAGCCATCATTATTAAAAGGTTTTGCAAATCACTTGCTGGCCCATCTAATTTATTTTCATCAACATTTTGCAGTAAAACTGATTTGCTAAGCTGTTCCACATGTTTACTTTCCTCTAAATTATGAGGGCTACTAGATTTTTTGATGCATTCAACTCGAAAAATATCTTCATTGTTTTCGTTAATGTCTTTGCTCAAATCCAATAATCCTCTCTTAACTTGCCTTGGTTTTCTGTAGTATTGAGCTTCTCTAAATATCTTAATGTGTTTTAGAGGTTTGATCTTCGGATTCACTCTAAATTCAGTATCATTACGGATTTCTAATTCAGTCAATTCATCAGACAACTCATGTAAAAAGAAGTTATCCTCGGCTTCATTTGTATTCAAACATTTATCAAATAATGGCTCATCGTTGAAAACGTTAGATTTTAACTTCAAAGGTTCAAGGCCTTTTAACGTTACTCGATTTTTCAAATTGATATTATTGAATTCATGCCGTAATTTTACTATTTCCTTGTTAATGTGATAGCTTTCTTTTGTTCTTTTCATAGATTTCCTTAAATTATGAATACAACTTTTATTTTT
Organism: Noctua pronuba; assembly: GCA_905220335.1. Taxonomy (NCBI): domain Eukaryota; kingdom Metazoa; phylum Arthropoda; class Insecta; order Lepidoptera; family Noctuidae; genus Noctua; species Noctua pronuba. The sequence goes on along the minus strand of LR999903.1, from coordinate 9,027,866 downwards.
AAAGCTTACAAATGATTCAAGGGAAGTACGGCTTTTAATATAAAATCCCTATTCCAGTGGTGTGGCGTAGCGCGCAAAATTCGCCGCCTCCTTATTTAAGAACGACATAACATAACATCACGCCTGTAATCCCCGAAGGGTTAGGCAGAGTTGTAGCCTAATAGTACCCCCACATTACACAGTTATGTTTAAGTCTCATGTAATACGGGGCTAGCCTATTGACATAAACCGGGCACAAGTCCAGACTCCCGTGGCTGACTACTGAGAAATTCGTGCCGGAAAACCCAAAAACACGCCTGACCTGGAAATCTAACCCAGGAGGACATCATGCTCAGCAGTCGCGCTTGCGACCACAAGACCAACGAATGACTAAAATCTTATTCATTGTGAAGGCAACACAGGGACGTCAACAACCATTTCTATATCGATGCTGAATCGTACTTGCAGACGACAGCATTGAGATAGTAGCGATACAGAATCGTGGTTACGAGGGCGAAAGTACACAGCCAGAGACAGCATCGCGACTATGTTTCGCGGTCGTTTTGCATTTGCATGGCTTGCCAGATCGCTGCAAAGTCTCGGTGAGCGAGGTCCTTAACTCAGGCCTAAACAATGGGGCCGCGGCTCCCGAAGCTTTCATGTTGGATGATTGATGTAAAGGACAATATTCATTCTTTAGATTTTTTACAATTTCAACTATGTATATCGTGTCAGTCCAGTACAACAAAGTTCAGCTAAATAATAACTTAGTTACCTTGTCCAATTGGTGTTTTTAAGAATACCATGATTATGCGTGTCTTTAACCTGAAAAAAATATTATTTTTATCGAAATGTTTTCGATTCACGATTGAGATTTTCATAGAAGATAGGTATCCTCTACGGGGTGGAAGGGACACCGACGCGAAAACGGTTACCACGTATTCAGTACGTATCATTCTGATCCTGATGCTGAACTAAAAAAAATAAAAATTTCTATGTGGGACGTAGAAATTTTTCATCGGTTATTAAAAAAAACAGCTGTTAACTACAAAAGTGCAATACCCACACCGTGCCTACACGGTCAGAATGTATGGAACAGCTGTTTTTTTTTAATAACCGATGATAAATATATATTTGTGGGGAGGCTCAGAATGATGTACTGAATACGTGGTAACCGTTTTCGCGTCGGTGAACCTTCCACTCCGTATTATTTTTTGAAAAAATCAAAATCAAAATATATTTTATTCCACATAGGCCTAGATGGGCACTTATAAAAGGTCAACAAAAAAGTGCACGGTTCGGGTTGCTAGCCTATGTCTCACGGCTGGATCAAGGCCTCCCCTTTTTCGTTCCAAACCACCCTATCGTGTACGATGCCTGGCCATGCTTCGCCCACAAACATGATCAGATCTTCAAACCACCTTCACCACAGGCAACCTCGACGGCGATATGAGCGATATATATCCGACCTCAAGAATCCAGGGCGCTACGCCCCGTTCTCAAATAGCTGATGTTAGAAAAAAAAGGGTTTCTCTGGGTGGGCGGGTCATGTTGCACGAATGCACCCGGTATTCTATAAATAAACATACTGATTGTTTACTTACCAGTGTTCTTCGCATCTGCATCCGTAATACAAAATTCCGAGGATCATAGTCTGGAGAAAGTTCGTCTAAATCGCGATCGTTGAATATGTCCTTATTTAGAATGTTCTCCATACTTTTTCGATACCATAGTACCTGTTTGTCTATAAAAACACCTGAGATATTTTTGCTACTAGAAATGTGGTTTTGAATGTGAAAATCAATGATTTTCAGTTGCTATGAAATATCGATAAAATAACGAAACGTAACACACGATCCGATACACGTTTTTTTTAAACCTATTAATTGTGTACGTTGTTTTTTATATTTTTTTAGTTCAACCTGGTGGAACCATTTTTTTCTTCTGATTGTTTGTCACGTTACAATTTACAAATCGCTGGTTTTTTTTTTCTTTACCTTTGGGAAGTCGGGACACTATAATGGAACGAAATATATTACCTGCAATAACAATTTGTCTGTTTGTCAACCTTTACTGTCTGTCATGTGGTTGTCATTGTTGTCAATTTATTCAGCTGTTCGGGCTTCATGTCATCAGTTTCTTGTAATTTGACCCAATGAACTTATTATTTGTCAATAAATGTATTTACCTTTTTACAATGAATCTAAAAAAAAGTATTACATCAAAATACCTTCGAAGTTGTGCTTCTCTGCCGTATCAGCACCATTATTTGCTTTTATAACATGTGTTGTCATAACAATGTACAAAGATTTTGAAAGCGCAAATAATACACATTGCAAAGTTCCCAACATCTTCCCATCAATATCAGCATCTATAGGAAATTACGAACCTCAAAGCACAATATGGAAGATTGCTATATATGGCCATGCGCCAATACGATTCTATTTACTATATTTAAGATGGAATTATTATAAGAGTATTGTACTGGAGAGCTGTGTTATTATAGTAAAATTAGCAGTATTTTTAAATATCATAGAAAACATAACTTTGATAGGACTGACACATTGGACGTCATCCAGAAACTACTGTAAGTATTGCAAATTTAGAATTTATAAATAAACTAGCTTATGCCCATGTGGAGTTTGATAATTGTCTCACGGGATCATACTACCGGGATAAAAAGTATGTGTTAATCCAGGTTATAAGCGATGTGTATGCTAAATTTCATCCAAATTCGTTCAGTAGTTTTTGTGTGAAAGAGTAACATCCATCCTCACACTTTTGCATTTATAGTAAATATTCTGTAGTAGGATTAATTTGAATGTGATAAAACTAACAATACCTATATTTTCACAGCTTACCATGAAGTATGTTTTAAAACTTTCATTGGGACATCAGTATTCTATATGCTCTTAACATGTATAATACTTTCTAAGTTACGAAGAAGGCCCAACATTACCCACAGAGAACAGCATTCAGTGAAGTTAAAATGGAGAGCTTTCTTTGTAAATATTACTTCATTTGCATCTGCCGCTTATTTCTTTCTGAGACATAACAGTCAGTGTGAACCTTATAGTAAGTAAATCTTATTTTTTATTTTGTTTTACCTATCAGTAATTACACAAATAACTATTTGACGTTCTAAAGTAGACCAATCCTTTAATTTTTTACTATACCCACACATAGTTTGCCCTGCCCTTTGCCCTGCCGTAGGACAGTAACAGGCTTGTATAATAATTATTAGTTATTAAGCTTAAATAACTCGAACACACAGTGTCAGTAACCACATACAGTGGCCTCCAAAATAGGGTTGCCATCTGTCCAGGTTTCCCCGGATTTGTCCTAGTTTGGAGAGGGAGAGCGAAACTTTTCTAAATATGTAAGTCAATAAATTAATGCACATTACTGTATGACAGGTCAAAAGAAAATAAGTTATATGAGACCTGATGCAAAATTACTCATGACCAAACACCTCCTGCTGCAACATAACTTCTTTGGATTCCACTAACACATACAGTGTATCAGCTCATTTCTTCCTTCAAAACTCAATTTCATCTAAATGTCTGGGGCTTTTTAAGTTTTTGTCTGGTATTGTCAGTTTAGGTAATGGCAACCTTACTCCAGAAGTTAGTTGAACTTTTTACACTTTTAAATTAATGTCACTATGTACTATTGTGGTTTTTAAATGTTTGAACTGACAAAGATATATTTATAAAACATGAATGAAACAGAACACAAATCTTGTAAATAGAAAATAGATAGCTAGCAGTACTTGTTTTGCCAATTAGGTATGGCATACAATATGATTGACTAGAAAAAAAAAGTGAACTTTTAATTAACAAAAAATTACAAAAAAAAAATTAAGAAAATGTAGCAATTGAATTGCCGATGCATTTCGCATCCAGTCCTTTAAAAATTCAGTCACTCTTTAAAAGTTCAGTCAGATCTTCTTTTAATAGAAGATACTTTTATGCATCAGTGCCGTGCTATGACGATAACTATTTAAAAAAAAAGAAACAACAAAAAGACTGACTGCATAAAAAACTATTTGGGATTTAAAAAAATTGGAAGCAAACGGTTTTTATTTTGACCTATTGCAATAAAATTCACATTCATTTGGAGTAGTGCTCATTTTGAGAAGTGCACATTTTGTGAAGTGCACATTCTGCGCCAAAAAAAATCCTTAAAACTATTCTGTAAATCGATTAGATGGTCGGTCGAGAAATTACGTTTCAAGATAATGGGTCTCGCGCTGCCGATGATTCGAGCTTATAGTTATTCGAAATTTTGATGCATCGAGGTATAGTTCGGTTCAAACTTTATGGCGGCTCGGAAGTTAGCTGCGAGTGACGGTCTGCGAATTATACAGTCAAGACGATGCGTCCTCTGCGTCCCGCTGATACCTAAAATTGCGTTCTGCGCATTTTTACGTTAGACGTTCCGAGCCAGCATAAAGTTTTCATCATCATCATCATTCATCATCAGCCCATAGCAGTCCACTGCTGGACATAGGCCTCCTCAATTGCACGCCACTCAACTCGATTTTCAGCAACTCTCATCCAGTTGCTACCAGCCACCCTGCGAAGATCGTCACTCCACCGAGCCTGAGGGCGTCCCACCTTACGTTTGCCGATTCGCGGTCTCCACTCAAGAACACGTTTACCCCAACGGTCATCGGTTCTACGGCTAATATGACCGGCCCATTGCCACTTCAGCTTGCTGATTCTGTGAGCTATGTCGACAACTCTGGTTCTCTGCCGGATCACCTCGTTTCGGATGCGATCCCTCAGAGAGACTCCAAGCATAGCGCGTTCCATAGCTCGCTGAGCGACCTTGAATTTATGAACCAGCCGTACCGTGAGTGTCCACGTTTCGGCCCCGTAAGTCATAACAGGCAGGACGCACTGGTTGAAGACTTTAGTCTTTAGACTCTGTGGAATACGCGACGAGAAGACCCGACGAAGCTTCCCAAACGCTGCCCAGCCCAGCTGAATTCTTCTGTTAGCCTCCCTCTCAAAGTTGTTCTTAACAAACTGCAGAGTTTGCCCGAGGTAAACATATTCTCGAACAACTTCGAGAGGACCGCCATTGACAACAACAGGTCCTGGGGTGACGTGTTCGTTGAACATAACCTGGGTTTTGTCCAAGTTCACCCTGAGACCAATGCGTATTGAAGAATCCACTAGGCCATCCAGCATCTGCTGCAAGTCGTGCAGCGATTCAGCCAGTATGACGATGTCGTCTGCAAATCTCAAGTGTGAGATGTACTCGCCGTTGATGTTAATCCCACGTCCCTCCCATTTTAGCGTCTTAAACACATCCTCCAGTGCGTTGGTGAACAATTTCGGGGAAATTACATCCCCTTGCCTCACCCCCCGACGCAATGGGATATGTTTTGTTTGCTGGTTCTGAGTTTGGACGGTCATTGTGGCGTTTTCATAGAGATTTCTCAGCACTTGGATATATCGCCAATCCACTTGGCATCGCTGCAGAGACTCTAGAACTGACCAGGTCTCGACAGAGTCAAAAGCCTTCTCATAGTCCACAAATGCAAGACACAGCGGCCGATTATACTCTTCGGACTTCTGTATAATCTGCCGCACTGTGTGGATGTGATCTATGGTGCTATATCCTCCTCGAAACCCAGCCTGCTCCGGTGGCTGAAAGTCATCGAGTCTTCGCGCTAGACGATTTGTGACGACTCTTGAAAACAGCTTATACACGTGGCTAAGGAGCGAAATGGGTCTGTAGTTCTTTAATAGGGTTTTGTTCCCCTTTTTAAAGAAAAGAACTACCACGCTCCTTTTCCACGCTTCTGGAGTTCTCCCAGAGAACAGGACCGAGTTGAAAATCTCCCGAAGCTCTCTTAATACAGGGTTTCCTCCCGCTTTCAGGAGCTCAGTCGTTATCCCATCCTCACCAGGGGCTTTTCCATTTTTAAGCTGTCTAAGAGCCGCCTCGATTTCGTCTTGGCTGACTTCTGGCAGGTCTTCTGTGAAATGGCGGGTTAAGGTGGCTCTGGAATCCTCATTTTCGGGATCAGGTCGAGACGCGTGCGATGCGTACAACTGGCCGTAGAAGTTTTCGATTTCTGAAAGAATATCCGGCTTCGAAACGACGCTATCCCCACTGGATTTGGTCAACTTCGTCAGGTGGCTCCTCCCAAGTGATTGGACGAATACTTTCGACCCCCGGTTTTTCTCAATCGCTTTTTGTATTGAGCGTGTGCTGGAGGATCGAAGGTCGCGTCGTACTAATTTCCTAATCCTTTTATTGAGTGCCTGTAGTCCTGCCGAAGTGATGGGTGGGTTTTCACGTCGTTCCGTCATAAGCTCCAGAGTCTCCTCCGAAAGTTTGGACTTCTTGCCTGTACGCCGCATTTTACAAAAACGCGTCCCTTCCTCCCTGAGGATTTCCACCATTTGTTCGAGCGCTGGTCGACGTCATTTGTGGTTTCCACGACCGCGAATCGGTTCTCCAGATCTGACTGGAACGCTTCAGACCCTAACATAGTTTGGAGCATATTAGGACGGAGCCTAGACTTCATCAAACGGGTTCGCTCCTGCTTCAAATTGATATTCAGAGTGCCACGAACAAGTCTGTGATCACTACCGGTATTGAACCTGTTGATCACCGAGACATCTCTGAATATACGCTTTTTATCCGCTATGATGAAGTCTATCTCATTTTTCGTCATAGTGTCGGGGCTTCGCCACGTCCACTTCCTTTGGGGCTGTTTCTTAAAGAAGGAATTCATCACAAAGAGCCCCTCCTTCTCAAGGAAGTTGACAAGCATTTGCCCCCTATGATTTCTGCTGCCAAACCCGTAGGATCCTACTACCGATTCACTGGAATTCTGTACTCCCACTTTAGCGTTAAAATCCCCCATGAGAACGTTGTAGTGGGCTTTAGTAGTGGAGTGCAAGGCCTTTGAGATGTCCTCAAACATTTCCTCCACCACGTCGTCCGAGTGTGCCGAGGTCGGTGCGTAGACCTGAACAACCTTGAGGCTATACCTCTCGGTTAGCTTCACTATGAGGTACGCTACCCTGTTCGATACACTAGACATTTCCACCACGTTGTCACACAGGGATTTATGTACCAGGAACCCGACTCCGCCTTGAGATAGCTGGTCTCCCTCTCGAAAATACATCAGGTGGCCCGATTCAAGGGTAATTGTGTCCTCCCCCTCTCTTCGGACTTCACTCAGCCCAAGAATGTGCCACCTTACTTTTTCGAGTTCTTCCTCAAGCTGCACCAGATGTTCATCGAGCCGTAACGTGCGTCCATTATACGTCGCCAAGGCTGCTGCTATTTAGTTGTGAGCTTTTCGAAATAGTTATACCGCCATTTATCGGTCGTCAGAGCCCCGTTTGTTGTTTAGCAGGATGTACCACGAGCAGGTGAGGTTGACTTGGGGCACTGAGATGGTAGGTGTGCCCCCTTACACCCCAGTTATAAAGTTTGAACCTCCCTTATTATTATTATACTCTTTGGTTTGAACCGTTATACCTGCGCAGACAGTCACTCGCAACTAACTTCCGAGCCGCCACAAAGTTTGAACCGAACTATAGTGAACTGTCAAATACTATCGAGTTAACGTTTTCGAGCAAGTGTTATTCGATCTCAACGTCATTCGATTTCAAGCAGGCAACCCGTTAATAGCAATGCCGTAATATACAGTTCAAACAATCGAAACTGGAGTGTGGAATGTAAGATGTTGTGCGAAGAAGTGAATAATTTCAACTAACTTTTGGAGGCCACTGTAGGTATATTGATAATTGAAAGTACAATAGATTGACACGGGAATTCATATTTTGTGTGGAAGTAGCTATGAGTCTTTAAGGCGCTCCCTCGCCGGAAGGATTCACTTGTAGTGTAACAATCCAAATTCGATTTTGTACAGAAACGGATGAATCTGAACTTGTTACATTACAGGCGAATGCTCCCGGTGAGGGAGCGAAAAAGAAAGTAAGATGAAAGATAACTTTTTCAAATTACCATGCATTTCCTTAACTGTACCTACCCAATTGGCTTCTTCTAGGTCTTCTCCTGCTATCTATTACAATGCCTCCCATCACGAGATGCATTTTTAAATGGGTTTAGGTTGTTTGTTTTTTCCACAAAACTTGCTGCTATCACAACAATAAAATAACAAAGCTGGTATATTATTATATATTAATTTATTTTTCTGTTTTCAGTTTATTCAATGTTTGGACTATCAGAGTACATAGTGGTTATCAGCAATATTGTGTTCCATTTGACAACCGCCTACGATCTTCAAATCAATTTCATATGCATTACTAGTCAAGGGATTGTCACTGAATAATGGCAAAAAAAAACATTTTATAAAATAATATTAAGTTTTCAAAGGGTTTGAATTCGTCCATTTATAGATCATGTTGCTCTAGGCGGTTTAGGTGTGTAGCAAACTGTAGAACAATTTAATTATTATATGTACAACTTACATTCATACTATGCGATTTAAAGATACACAATGTAATTATATTCAATATTATACCACTAGTTTTAGTGACTGTAATTTAGCACCCAAAGTTGCGTTATAATCTTATAAATAATCTACATTAATTGGAATAATTATGTCTTCCACATTGATCATATAAATATTTAACAGTTTACAGTTAGTTGTATAAGTTTACATAAGATATTTTATAAAAAATAAATAAAATACAGATCACTTAACGACATTTTGATTATATCATAATATTCTTCTCCATAAAATAGGTTCTGCTTGAAATTTCTACATATATCCCGTGAAATACTTGAAACAGGATTCAGAGACATTAACATCACAATAATGAAGTAATGAGGTATACACGACGGCACGTTAAGCTGTACATTTCCCGTTTAACTTGGCCCCGCTTTGTATAGTTTTCCTATACAATGAGAGATCCGCATAAACTAGTTTTGTATAGCTTGATTGGCCGTCGTGCGTACAGCTTACGACAAATTCTGAAGTAATTTATTGATTATAGTACTATTTATTATAGGTAATTGATAGGCAAGCAAAGCTTTTTTTATGTGAAGATCATTGCATTACACAATGATATTTGGAAATACCCAAGCACACAAGCACAGAGTAAATAATCAATTGTTACTAATTGAGTGTAAAACAACTTTTTCTAAAAAAACCCTGCTTTATGTGAGACATCTGAGCTGTTTTTTTTTGATAACATCAAAATAATCATTTCAGATATTTTGTTTTCATAAAACATACTAACATTCAGTTGAGGATTCTTGTCCGCTTTGCTGAATTTTGAATTTGTACTGGTTTTCCATTTTTTCGGCTATCATTTTCGCGATAGCAAGGGATGACGTAGCCCCTGGTGAAGGTGCATTCCTACAATGTAGAACTCTGTTGCCTATTGCACCAGACCCAGGCTGAGAATCGAACACAAAGTCTTCTACAAGACTACCTGAAATCAGAAAACAACCATGGCTAATGAGACCTGAGAGTTACACAATTGTGGTGCTGAAACACATACTGGGTTTTGAAAATGTCTAACTTAATTCCGACAATGGTGCAAGTTAATATAAGAAAAAACTTTTATTTAGAATCTATTTTGTTTTAAGAATCTTACCAGTTGAAATAATGTTTGGGATATTAGAACTTGTTCGGAAATTGAGCTTGGACCAATGTAAGAACTCATTATGTGATGATCGATGAGACTATGTATATTTTTATCTGTTAACTTAAATCCTAGAATCTGGACAAAGGATTCTTACCATCTTTTGTCATTGCCTGTGCTCTTACACCAGCAGGACCTCTCTCCACATCAGCAGATGTAATTTCTTGTATATACTTCTGAATCTGCCTGACTTGCAATGATGGGAATATTGATCTAACAAATTCTTTAACACCAAAGCCTGCATATTTCGCTGCTAGTTTACGGAAACCAGAAAATGCTAGAATGTCTCTCAATTCTTTCATATTATAATCACTATAGCTGAAAACAAAAGATTCAGAAATTATCAGTTATAAGCATAAAAGTGATAAACTTCGTATGACGTGTTTGTTTATTTATAATATACTATTTATGTAACTTCGTTTTTATGAAAATGTATTGGATTGTCTAAGTATAAATTAACCTTTAAATGCCCTTTATGAGATAACATAATATATTATTTTGTAAGATGACAGCATTTTCAGATTGTTAAAATACTAGGCACAAATGACATCAACAGGCTTTTCCATAATTATGATTGTATATTATGTTGTATTTATAGGTACAATAACAGGATAAATATTTTAACACAATTTTGATGAAATTACTTACCTGTAACCTTCTTTGCAGAAGGCTAATATGGCATTAGGTCCCAGTATGATTCGCCCATCTACTCGAGGGGTAATATGTACACCCAGAAATGGAAACCTTGGATCAGGTACTGGATAAATGTTAGCTTTTGGTGAAATAATCCTACCCGGAATTAAGTATAGATATTCTCCTCTAAAAGGAATGATCTTAGGCTCTTCAGGGCATCCTGTCAATACTGCTACTGTATCTGACTGTAAACCACAGCATGTGAGGACATACTTTGCATAAATGCTTTTAGATTTCTCATCTGATATAATAACAGGATACTCTGCATCCTCAGATTCTATGAACTTCTTAACTTCAAAATTGAGGAAGCTTTTTCCACCACAGTCATTGAAGTCTCGAACATAAGAATTTGTAACCTCAGCCCAGTTTACAATGCCAGTATTAGGTGACCATATCGCTTGTAATCCTTTACAAAGAGGTTCGATCTGTCTAATTTCCTTAGTATCAATTAATTCCAGGCCTTTCACTCCATTTTGAACTCCACGGTCATACAGATCTAGCAATCTTGGTATTTCTTGCTTTTCAGTAGCCACTATCAATTTACCAGATTTTAAATAATTTATCCCCTTTTCATCACAGTATTTATAAGCCAAATTCATGCCCTGTACACATAACTTTGCTTTAAGAGATCCAGGTTTGTAATAAATGCCGGCATGAATCACACCACTGTTATTTCCACTCTGATGGCAGGCAAAATGATTTTCCTTTTCAATTATTGCTATCTTGAACTCTGGATGTCTCATTACGAGCTCTCTGGCTGAGGCACTACCAACAATACCACCACCAATTATCACTATATCAAATTTTTCAGAAGCTTGATCTGAATATCTGTAAGGAAAAGAATTTAAATAAAATAGCTGTAGTTGTTGTAAGTAATATGCTTAAAATGATTTATCATAAGTTATAATGTATATTTTTAACCAACTTCAAAAAGGAGGAGGTTATCAATTTGGATGTTTATATATTTTTTTGTGCATGTTCAGGCATAACTTCGTCATATATAGACGGATATGCAAAATCATTTTTCTTCGAAAGGGGTTTATTCCGAAACAGTCCCATTTAAATTTTTTGTTGACCTGATGATGAGTTTTGGAGACAGACAATCGAACTCTTCAAAAAATGACAGCAAATCAACCGCGATTGCTGCTATCGCATAAATATGCATAGTTTACACAATCACACAAAATAACAACACGCCTCTACACTGGAAAGGGTGACGCAGATGTATACAGTACACCCACATTTCGACAGTTAGGTATGATAAGTTCCATTTTATTGGGGAAAGGCCTATTACGATGAAATGTTTTGTAAACAATGTAAAATAAATGCATAGCTAATATTTGTGTAGGATATTAAAACTAAAAATGGTAAATAAAAAAACTTTTTTGCAAAAAATAAAACTGACTTCAAAAACACAAAAAAGTGTAAAATAACTTTAGCTTCAGAAGTTGGTGACAAAAAAACTAAGTCAAACAAACAAAAGGAACATACTTCTGAAGCTAAAGATATTTTTCACTTTTTTGTGTTTTTGAAGCTAGTTTTATTTTTTCCAAAAAAGTTTTTTTTATAACAATGGAATGAGAAATGAACTGTATCAAAAAACAACACAGTACACTGTTGAATAATTTACACATAAGCCTTAAAATTTCTTACCTGCGATATGTTCTAGCATTCGACGAGACAGGTAAAAACTTCCTTGCAAAAGTACTAGTAATTGAAGTAACTAATTTCATGGTTGTCATCTTGGAAATACCAATGTGATGATAAATATGCATAACTATGTCAATGTATTAAATGTATACCTACGATGTTGTACAATAAATAAGCAATTACAAGGCAATATACTCTAAGTAAACAAGATTAGATTTTTCTTCAAGTGCTCAGTAACAGATAATATTTACATGAAAATAGAATTAGCAGCATAGCGCTAATTCCTTTCTAGGAGTAATCAAAGCAAGTGATAAACATTGATACAATACTTTAATTCACTTGAAAGATCGCTTTAAATCGGCCGTCGTCGCCGAGTTAACGTAAACTTTTGTAAATAAAGTTCTCAGAAAGAAGACTGATAAATCTGTCAGTGTCAGTGTCAATGTCGTCGTGGTGTCGTCAACCGCGGAACTTTTTACTGGAACTGGGAAGTACACTACTGAAAAATTATTAAAGAAATAAAATACAACTAACAATTATAATGAGTACTAAATTAAATAAATAACTCATTATCTGCGTAGCCTTTTCCCAACTATGTTGGGATCGACTATCAGTCGAACCGGATGCAGCTGAATACCAGTATTTTACATGGAGGGACTGCCGACTGCCTACAGATTGGGTGTGATGGCTAAGACTGAAGAATATTGGCCTAAAATTGAACGGAATACTCCAGGATGGATGAAATGGTGACACGTCACTGGAAGAGGTTGCGACCCATGGATGCCCCTTATTTAAGTTAAATGCAAAAACAAGTCCGTGATTAGACCTGTTTTACTGTATGATTCAGATCGGAATGCAGGGTAGGAAAGAAAATGAATAAAAAAGACTGCATATCGCAGAGATGGATGTGTGGAGTGATTAAATTTGATAAAGTAGGAAATAAGCATATAAGAGGAAGTTTGAAAATTGCACAGGTTAGAAAAGATGAAAGAGAGTCTGTCGTCTGTCATGGTAGGACTTGTGGATAAGGAGGGACGGAACAGATTATGTGATTAAAAGCGTGATGAATGTAAATGTTGAAGGATGGACAGGGATCGGACGAAGACCAAATAAAAGATGAATGGATTGGGTGAGAAAGAAAAGGGAGATCATGATACTGTAACGACATTATACATTCCCGCCTAACACTGACGCAAGAGCATGCGTTGTCGGTATGACGTACGACGGACCTCGGAGCGGTGACGTTGCGCAGCACAGTGTTGTTTATAATATCAAAGTAATAACATTATGACATAGCAGCACCTAGTATTATATAGTAGTTTGTGTAGTAGCACTGTCATTGCGTTGTGACGCCGCGCCGCCGCTTGTGCGTTGCTCAGTGTGCGTGCACTACCAGTATTATATAATTATGATGCTCTGTGGTGTGCACTAGCAACGCCAGTATGGTTTACACTCTTATCGGTAGCTTCCGAAAGGAAAGATTATGACACAATTCATAAACGTAACAATCTTTGACACGTAGATCGCTCGTTTATGATTCTTCACCTGCCCTTTTCTCAAAAATGTTGGGTCAGTTTCTAGTCACCGGATGCAAATGAAGAGTATACAGGTATTTTACATGAAGCGACTGACTATCTGATCATCACAGTGCAGTTATTTGGTAGTTAAATATCCTTTGGTTGACTAACGGGCTCCTGCAGATCTACGAATGACAGCCGCGAAATACTGACGAGTCTGCTAGGATGGAATTTTTAAGTAACGCGGTAACGTGGCCAAACTGAAATGACCACTTCATAAACTTCCGTCCGATTGTCAAATTAGCAGCAAATGTCACTGTCAATGTCAAAAAGGGTTTTGGTCCAACCGTCCAAGGTTGTTGTTGTTTGATAATTTGATTGATAAATTGTTCTTAAAATTGTAGTGTTTTTCTTTCTCAGCTACTTTTTACTGAATTTAACCTACTAATTTGAATATTTAAATGTTCTCTTCACAAATTTCAATGTCTAGTGCAGCACAATTCTGTATTAGTTGGGTATCATATAAAAATTGTATTTCAAAAGGATTTTCGCGGTTTCAACAGGTACTACCGAATTATTGTTTGATTTTTTAGACGGTTGAATGATTCAAAATTAAGATTTGTTGTCTTCGTATCACCCCCATAAAATAAAGCGGGCTTCTTTTTTCTGCGAAACTTATGACCATTATATTTATTAATTGCAGGATGGTGAATTCGTTGATATGACACTAGCCGCTGATGGCTACTTAGTTAAAGTCCATCAAAATATTGTGGCTTTAGCTAGTCCATATCTTAAAGCAATGATACAGTCCACTCCATGTCAGCATCCAGTTGTATTTCTAAATGTAAGTTTGAATATTGATTAAAATTGTTTGCGATTGATAAAAATATATAGGTTCATTATGATTTTACTAGATCTTCACCACAAATTTGAGTGAATTTCATGCTTTCCCCTGTGTGTAAACTTCTACACAGCCATTTAAAGTATATCAACTTGTAATCCACTCCCAAGAGCCCTGACCACTGGTAGCTTGGATGTGTATGTTACCCTAGCAGGAAAGTGGCTCCTAGAGTGATATGAGTGGAAAGTATAATTAGTGTATAATCTGCTGTGAATGTGCACCACATAAAAAATTGGTGCGCTTTGTTGTTTTGGAAAAAACTGAAAAATCTATTCCTGCCAGGGTAACCTTTTTCCAGCAGGAAAATTCTAAACGAATGATCATAGAGAGAAATATTGTGCATGGCCAGAGAGGTTATATTTGTGAAAAAAAGTGCACCGAAAAAATAGTGTGTGCATCTTCAGGTATTCGAGATATTGCATTTGCTGCTAGGGTAACATTTGCAGATTTGTGTATCTCTGAAACCATTGTATGCGCCTGTACAATAAACATACACGAGTAGCTCTTTATTTGTGCGTATCTGTGACAGAATTAGATTTAAGAAAATATTTAATAATATATTTTTTCAAGTAATTGCTGTTTTTTGAAAAGCCGATAAAATATTGCAGCGCCTAAATGAGAAAAAGTATAAGCTCGCTGAAAACTGTATTCGGACCTTCTTGACGCTTATAATAAACATAATTAGTTTCAAAAATGTACATGCATGCGTAATTGAATAATATTGCTAAAAGTCAAAACGATGGTGTCAAAACTTTGACGGCAAAATACAAGAAACCGGCTCAACCCAAGATGTGTAAACCAAAAACTACTTAATGCGAAACATTCCAAGCTGAATATTTTCACTATATATTTTTGACTAAACACATTAGTTTTTGGTTTACACCTCTTGGGTTGAGCCGGTTTAGGAGCCACTTTCCTGCTAGGGTAATATACACGAATGTGCCTTGAATAACAGTTTCTTTTAAACATGTAGGTACTTGAGAACATCACACAGAAAGATCTCATCAGAAACAGGTGTGAATTCAAACGAAATTGCACTATTATCTATAATATAAAAATGAATCGCAAAATGTGTTGGTAAGCGCATAACTCAACAACGCCTGGACCAATTTGGCCAATTTTTTTTTTAAATGTTCGTTGGAGTTCAAGGATGGTTTTTACGGCGAGAAAAATTCGAATAATTGCCGGAAAAACCCTTAAAACAGCCAACCAAGGTAGGGTAGGTAGGGTAGGTAGGGTAGGTAGGGTAGGTAGGGTAGGTAGGGTAGGTAGGGTAGGTAGGGTAGGTAGGGTAGGTAGGGTAGGTAGGGTAGGTAGGGTAGGGTAGGTAGGGTAGGTAGGGTAGGTAGGGTAGGTAGGGTAGGTAGGGTAAGTAGGGTAGGTAGGATAGGTAGGTAGGATAGGAAAAAGGTGCATTGCAACGCATGCCGGGAACAGCTAGTTTTAAATATTTTTATTAATTTTAGAACATAACGCAAGAAATGCTATGTTTCATATTGGAATATATTTATACTGGAGAAGTTAAGATACCAACAGATTCAACACCTGCTTTTATTGAAGCCTGCAAAGCCCTACATATTAATGGGGTTGAACATTTATTATTGCCAAAGGTATCTTTTTACTATTAAATACATTGTATGGAATTACATATTATTTTAATTCTTCTTCTTAAGATGAGCAAATAATTAAAAACTTGCAGAAACCAGAACCTGAGCCACAGCAAGCAGGACTGAATGTAACAGTTGAAAGGTACTGTATGAACCTTAAAAGCCTTGTATAACATCTGGGTTTTACAAAAAGGCTAATAATATTATGCATCATCATCTAACCGGAGCTGGTGGTTACCTGACTATGGTAAAGCAAAAAGGAGGGTTATTCCAACCATGTAACCATGTTGGAGTCAACTTCAGTCTAACCGGATACAGCTGAATATCAGTATTTTACATGGAGCGACAGCCTATCTGACCTCCAGAACCCAGTTAGTACTGAGTAACACAATACCCCTTGGTAAGACTGGTTGTCAGACTTTTGGGCCACAGACTACCTGCAACAACTGTTCAAGATCTACAATTGACAGCCTGGACCAATGGCTTAATGTGCTTATGGAGGCACTGAGCTCGGTATATATTGGATGGTCACCCATCCACAGACCGAACTTGGCAAGCGTGGCTTAACCTTGACCTAAGATCGACCCGTGTGGCTGTTATTATTTAGCCACAAGCTATATAATGCAAATTATGCATACTGGCTGTTAATATCATGTACAACATTACAATTAAAACTTTAGTCTTTTAAACCCTTATGCTGGGCAGTATACTTGTGGTGTGCTTGGACTGTACAACTGAATGTGTGGTAGTATACATATTTCGTTATTTGTCTTTCCAGACTTGAAGAGCCACCTCCGCCACCACCTGAAAACAACTTTGCAGCACATATTACAATCAGCAGTGACAACTTTAATTTGGAAGTTATACCAAATGAAAACAGTACCATAAACCAGCTGACACAGCTTCTTGACACTGATTTAATGAATTATCAGGTCCTGACTGATGCAAATGTAGTAGACGATCAAAATAACTGCGAGCAGGAACCTTTCCCACCTCTGTCTGATTGTGAATTAAGTAGTCCACATGGTGATATGACAAAAAATCTAAATAAAACTCTCAACAGTGATCAAAACTGCCAGAACATAACACTGGATTGGAATAAGAAAGAAAAAGAAATACCTCCAAGTGCACATTCCATTAATAAACCCATACCACCTAGAATAGAGGATAGAGGTATGTAGGCATGTCTTAAGTATGTTAATTAGTTGAATAAATATTTTTACAAATTATCATCCATTTTGCTAATATGTTGTTCCCAGTCGCAGAAAAATGGGAATGAAAATTCATTCCCATTTAACTGCTTGCACTACAAATCACTGAATTATTGTCTTTATGTCAATTATTGTTTGAAGATAGGGAAAAGAATCATGTTTTAAAAATGTTGTAGTGCAAAGGTTTTATATAATAGTCACATTCAGGGCCGGATTTATAGGTGTGGAGGCCCTGGGGCAACCTAGAAGTGGAGGCACCGAAATTTTTTTTGGGATGACGATAATAAATATATAAACAAGGTGTAACATAATAACCGCACAACCCTCTTCGAATAAATTAGGTTCCCTTTTTTGTCCATTCATTCAAAAATGAGAAAAGGAGTAAATGTGTCAACTAATATTGAATTGAGTAAGCATATGATAATTGTACTATTCCGCCTGGGATAGGTTGGTTTCTCTATAAATGTCCGAGATTTCGGGGGGTGTTTGAACACTCTTTGATAGATTCATGGACACAAAGGATGTAATTTTTTCTTAACCAAGTTGTGGAGGCCCCTTCCTTGTGGAGGCCCGGGGCAAATGCCCCTGTTGCCCTGCCCTAAATCCGGCACTGGTCACATTGATTGTTTAGTATCTTTAATCAAATCAGAGTTTTCATTGTATTCATTACAGTTTGTTAACCTTTTGGACGACAGAGCATAAACGCACGCGCGTGCCCTCCACGCCATCCCCAATTTCACCTACAATTTTGTCACATATTTGTGTCGTTTGGCAAACAGGGCAAGAGCTTGCTTGACACGTATATGTGACAATGGCGTTCAAAAGTTTAAATAGCAACATTTGTTACAGACAAAGCGCAACATTACTCAATTTCTGAACGTGGTTCATTGCAATTATTATTGAACCGGTTCATGTACTATTGCCATCATCATTCATGTGGCGGTCGCAAGCGGCGTTGGCGATGCATAGACTACAGGAAACTGCGGTGTCCAGCTATTATTGATACGGACGAACACAATATCATCAACAGGTAATAGAAAAAACTAAAAAAAATATGTTCTTAGATACGCCGGCTATAGTTCTGTCCAAACTTAATGGCGGCTCGGAAGTTAGATGCGTGTGACGGGTAGCAGCGCATTATAAATCTCCTCCTCTATTTTTAGGTATCATCGGGGTCCTCTGCACCCCGATGATACTTAAAATTGTGTTCTGCGCAGCTTTACATTAGAGGTTCTGAGCCGTTATACTGCGCAGACCGACACTCGCAGCTAACTTCCGAGCCGCCATAAAGTTTGAACAGAACTATTCGCGTTGACTGGCTCGCAGCGGGCACAACGTTTGCACAGCCCATGAACATAAGAAATTATATAGAAATTCTAACTAAAATACATTGTATGCACGTAGCAACCATTGCGGCCTAGTATAAAACCCTATACACACGGCGACACATCAAGCTAACTATACATTTCCAGTATAACATAGCCTCGCTTTGTATAGATTTCTTTGTAGAATGGGAGATCCGCATAAACTGGTTTTGTATAGCTCGATTGTTCGCCGTGTGTACAATAGCTTTCTGTTTTTGATTCCAACCCTCAAAAATATTCTTTTAATTCTATGAGGACAATTTATAGACTTAACATATTTAATTCATTAATTTATATTTGCATGTGTGACTCCTGGGAGTAATATAGCAATTGTGATTTATTAGTCGAGGAATTTGACAGGAGAAAAATATGTAAGTACCTACCTACCTACCTATATCATAAAAATTATAATTTACAGGTCTGAAGATCACATTCACACCGACCATGACACTAAAATACTGAGAAAATTTAAATCGAAAAAAGTATTTACTACTTTATCACTAGCTGAAGAATCAGTTACAGAAAAACGTCCGAGAGTTAAGAAAAGAAAACGTTCTTCTTTGGCGGCCGCTTCTAGAGGCGGCATAGTCAACACTTTCAATAGAGACTGAGTGTTTCATCGATTACTTGCGCTACGACACAAATGGTATAAAGAAACTGAAGGCTATCTTTGACAGAAGCTGTGCACTCAACTTACTGTGAGACAAGATCGGGTACAATCCTTCTAATAATAAATAAACATAGCCTTTAATCGCTTTCTCTTTGTGAGAGGGCCGAAACTAGAACTAGAATAGATAATGTGGTTTAATTTACTGTTTCAAATAAAACAATATTCAATTATCACACTTTTTATTTGAAGACTGCCTCATTGGTTTAGTGGTTCCACGCGCGACTGCTGAGCATGGGGTCCTTTGTTCGATTCCCGAGTCGGGCAGTGTTCTTGGATTTTTCCATCAGAAATTTCGCAGTAGCAGCCACAGAGTGGATATGTGCCCGACTGATGGCAATAGGCTCGCCCCCTATTAGGCTGCCTGTCCATTGAAGCGGAACGAGGCTGAGGAGCGGAGAAACTGAGAAATATTAACCAATAGGATTGCATACTGGAGCGGAGCCCGTGCATCTTCAGTTCCATGAAAACAGCTTGAAACTTTTTGCACTTCACCTCTGATTTGTTAGATTTTCGTTTTTCAATTCGAACAAGGAGTAATTTTGTCGATTTATACAGGAAAACCCATCAATCGAAAAAATATATACATGCAAGAGACAGCGTAGCGAGCTTGAAAATTGTAGCACCCACGTCGAACTTGATAGGTTTTCTTTTTTCCTTAATTATCGAAGTAGGGCTAATTCTGCCTATTTATAAAGGAAAGTCTATAAACGCGAAGGGCACATTAAATACTTATCTGAACAAGAGAAACGAGCTCGAATAATTTAGGATATTCTCGGATAAATTAGATCATTCTAGTTTACAGAAATAAAATAAGTACGACCGATCTCGAAAATATTTGCTTTCTGCTTCGAATAGATTTATTTATTTTGATCCCCCCCCCCCCTGCCTACGGCCCTGACGAGGCGTAAGCGTCCTGTGCATGCTAAGTTCACAGAAAAAGAGGGGGGGGCACTAAATTGATTGAAAGATGATGAACAGGGCAGCAACTTAGACTAGACGCCGTAAGTCTTTATTAACACACACATACACATAGTATAAAAATCTACATCTTTTCTAAGTATATATTTTCATTCGTACATGATCTGTTAATTTTACACCTAAGATACTGCGCTCCATAGTACGTTGGCAAACCTTGAGTTTGGACTTTTGGATGTTAGTCAAAGACCAAGTTAGTGCACCGTAGGTAAAGATGGGGAGAATACACATGTCCATTAGCTTTCGCTTCAGACACATGGGCAGAGTGCCCTTAAAATACTGCTTCATAGACCAGTAACTCTTCCAGGCATTTTCAGTTCGTCTTGCAATTTCCTTATCTTGCTATAAGGGAATTGCGCTGCTAAAATTTTGAAGCTCCTTCACTCGCTCTTGCATTCTATTAATACCACGGGCGGATCCATGAGCGGGGTCATGGGCGTAATGACCACCCCCGTTAGACCCCCCCTAGGTTCAGCGTCTGAGTCGACCAGTGAACTGGGTGCCGATAGCAGTGTGCATGGGAGTGATCTTGACCCGCCTCGTTGGGAAAGTTTATTTCAGTAAGCGCGTCGAACTCGAAACCAAGGAACTTATATACTAACTGGAATGATTACGTGCAACGCAAAGCCGTTCCGAGTGAGAGAACTTCGAGAGTGGATGGCATCTCTTTCTAATAGGGTATCCATATTTTTGTACTTAAATTTGGGACAGTTATTCTGTTCTAACTTACTAGCACCCCGCTCCCCGCTTTGCATGGGCGATGCCGAAACCTACGCATACTGTTCATCTAAGGCAGAGCCATTTGTAAAAAAAATCTACTTTATTTTTAGGTCTAAAATCACACAGTCTAAAATCGTCAGTCTAACATCACACATCTACAAAGCATTTATTAAAGTCATTCATAATCGTATTGAAGGAAAGCTGGACAAACATCAGCCACCAGAACAAGCCGGATTTCGCCCTAGTTTTTCCACAACTGACCACCTTCAGACACTAAACCAGATTTTGGAAAAATTCTCAGAATTCAACAAACCACTATATTTGGCCTTCGTAGATTATACAAAAGCATTCGACAGCATAAAACATCCCGAAATATTCAGATCTTTGCAAAAGCAGGAACTTGAAACACAGTATATCGATCTTATTAAAAACATATACTACAATAGCTCCGCCAACATTAAACTGAACTCTGCAGGACCTTCTTTTAGAATACAAAAAGGTGTTAAACAGGGTGACCCGCTCTCTCCCAAATTGTTTACCAGTACCCTCGAGGAGATATTTCAGGCACTGGCAGCTCCATGGAAGACCAAGGGCGTTAAAGTCGGCAGTAAGAGTCTGACTAACCTTAGATTTGCCGATGACATTGTCCTCTTTGCTCCTACTGCTCTCGAACTACAGAGCATGCTCCAAGACCTGAGCACGGCTAGCCTCAAGGTGGGACTCGCGATGAATCGGTCAAAAACTAAAACTATGACTAACAGCACTAAACGTAGGGTCGAGGTAGATGGGCAGGAAATACACTATGTCGATGAGTACATCTACTTGGGCCAGTTAGTTTCTTTCGAAAACAGGCAGGAAAAGGAAATCGATCGCCGAATCGACAACGCCTGGAAAAGCTACTGGTCCATGAAGACGCTAATGAAGGGAGATTTGCCGATGTCCCTGAAGCGCAAACTCATCGATATGTGTATCCTGCCCGTCCTAACCTACGGTGCTCAGACCTGGTCACTCACCGAATCGCAAAAGTCTCGCCTTGGAGTCTGCCAAAGAGCAATGGAGCGCAGCATTCTGGGTGTACAGAGAGCAGATAAAGTACGAAACACTACGCTGCGCTCAAAAACCGGAATTGCAGACGTAGGCAAAAAGGCTGCCAGGCTCAAATGGGATTGGGCGGGTCACGTGAGCCGCATGCATAACGACCGCTGGGCAAAGGTTTCAACACGATGGATGCCTGACGATGGACGACGCCGCCAAGGCCGGCCTAGAAAGAGGTGGCGAGATGACCTAGACGCGCATCACGAAGGCTGGTTCGAGGTGGCGCAGGAGAAGAGTACCTGGAAGGATATGGGGGAGGCCTTTGCCCAGCAGTGGGACATACAAGGCTATTAAAAAAAAAAAAAAAAAAAAAAAAAAAAAAATTTTTAGGTATAATAATACTAAAAAACCTCATCTGACTGCTGCCGGCATGTACCAGCGGTAACGTATCTCCATAAATTTAAGTTTTCCAAGGGTGCCACAGTTAAAAAATACTCTGTAGTGGGATAGGTTGATGATGTGAAGAATACGTACACTTATTTTCGTTCACGGTGGTCTAAATGTTAGGTTATATCCTCCATTTGTAAAAAGAGATTTTAAAGCGATAGGTAAAGATAGAATTCAAATGTTTGTTTTCAAGAAGTTACTTTTGCTAATATTAAATTGAGTAAATGATTAAGTTTTGCTACTGCATTATAAATAACAATGTTTTGTATTTTATACGCATGTGCACAAGATTATAAATACCGATATGGATAATAGAAAAGGCGTATTCTTTACAATATTTTCATAATCCCCGTTAACAAATGTAAAACATTGTCACCCTAGTCGTAATTTGTAAACAAAGTTAAACGAACGTACCTGAAAAAAGAAATTGCATATCCATCAACCCCTCACACTATTACACCCCTTCAAACAACACGATTTCACCATATTTATAGTGGAAGATTTCACTTAAATACAATAAAAAGCACCTGAGCAAGCAAAAATACGACTGCAACGTGAAACCGTTTCGGCCATTTTTTTTTTTTCTTTTAAATCTTTCATGAATTTTGGCATTCATAAAATGTAAGTAACTACTAAAGAATTCAATTTCGCAAGAAATTATTATTTTAATATTTGGTATTTAAATATCAAATAATTCCAGTTACGATTTATGTGCTAGATTAGCTATCAAAGTGATTTCCGATTGCTATTTAAAAGAAAAAGAAAAAATATTTGTTTATTTTTTGATTACTGGCAATTATTAGACAAGGACACAATCCACTCTCGTCGCTTTCTCGCTCTGAAGTTTTCTTCCCCCTTTGGATTAATTAAAGTAATACAAACTCTAAGACTTTGAGATAAAGTTTATTTTCAAACGGTTTTTTTTATCAAAATTTTGTTCGTACTCATTCCAGTTAGTATATAAGTTCCTTGCTCGAAACACAGTGTATGTACGCCTTAATTGCTAACTTCCCTGAAGTTATGACACTCATGACTGACAGTGACACTGACAGTTGTTTTGTTATTTTTAGTCTGTGGCAGTTTTTCGAGTACAAACGAGCGTGTTTATTTTGTTAAAAACAACAAATTATCAAAAACTTGTTTAGTTGTTGTTTAGTTATCTTATGTAGTTGATATCTGATTAGAATTAAGTTTATTGAACATAAGTTTTTATTCCAAACAAGATGGTTCAGTCACAGTTTTCGCTGTCCTGGGATTCGTACAAATCTAGCATTTGCAGTGGATTCAGTGCTTTACAGCAGGTAAAATAGTCTATTTAAGTATTTAGATTTTCATTTCAACATTTAAATGTTAAATTTATCGTAAATTGAACTTCTGATACCTCAAAGTATCCAGTATTTTTTGACTAAATGTTACTTGGTTTAATAAAATTGTGTTCGTGTATATTTCAGAATGGAGAGTTTGTAGACATGACCATAGCTGCTGATGGGCATTTTGTGAAAGTTCACCAAGTATTAGTAGCGCTGGCTAGCCCTTATCTCAAGGACCTTATCACTTCAGCACCTTGTCAACATCCAGTTATATTCCTTAATGTAAGTACATAGTATTACTCTAAATATGATTTGATTTTAACTCCTTGACATTTTAAAATGTTCTCTAAACTTGTCATTATCTGTGTAGTTTGCAATCAAATACAGCACAAGTAATTATATTTTTGTTTCTATTAGTGCTAAATGATATAACTGAAATCCTTTGGTTTAATTTATGTGTGTTATATCAAGCATTTAATTACATTATTATGATTTGCTTATCTGCTCATTGCAATGAAGTATGACTAAAAGTACTTTATTAACTTGAAGTGATTTAACCCTGAGTGTGCCATTTAACATTTGGCAAAAACTGTTACTCAATTAGGTAGGCCAATTTTTTATTACTTTAAAGTAAGGGGCTATGGGTTGGCACCCATGGCAGTAAAATAGGTTATTTTGTTACATGACACCCTATAATAATAATTTCTACCACTTCATGCTGACTATGATGTGTGAAAACTTATGATATAATTATGAAAAATGCTATATGACATGTAAATCAGATATGTTAATAGAAAAAAGTCAAAACTGTGTTGCAACATGAACAAAAATGTTGTGACTTTAATAACCGACTAGGTGCCTGTGACTGCACCCTGGGTAGAGTTCTAGAGTCAAGAGTTTTTGGCAGCTACTTTTTGATATGTTTGGTCAATAAATCCTAACATAATGTAGCCTATCTTACAAAGAATAAGGGTAAAGGAGGGGTTGCATGGAACTGACTGTAGAAATGCCCGAGACACTTTTATGATGTTACAAAAACTGGTCTAATAAGAGTGCTAATATATTTTTCAGAATGTTGCACATCGCTCACTGTGTTTGCTACTAGAATACATTTATACAGGTGAGGTTGTAGTACCAGCTGATTGCCTTTCATCCTTTGCAGAAACGGCTAAGTCACTACACATCAAGGGACTTGAGAATATTGTGAGTATTGCTTGACTTCATAGTCTATCCCTAGTTCTATAGTTTAATTTTGCAACCATACAAGAAAACATAAATTCACTCCTGGTTTCCCGCTGGCAGACATAATTATTCTGCCTATAGGTAAAAGTACACCCACATGGAGGAGCTCATGACTGAATAATAACAGCCGCTCGGGTCAATCTTCAGGTTTAGCCGCGCTTGCCTAAGTTGGTCCGTGGATGGATGACCACCCATTACATACCGAGTTTCCTTCATGCATCAGAAAGCACGTTAAGCAGTTGCTTCCGACTGTCATTTATAGATCTTTGGCAGTTGCTGCAGGTAGTCAGTCACTCAAGTCTGAGAACCAATCTTACCAAGGGGTATCGTACTACCCAGTTCTAACTGGGTTGTAGGGGTCATATAGGCAGTTGCTCCACGTAAAATACTGCTGCACCTGGTTAGACTGGAAGCCGACCCCAACATAGTTGGAAAAAGGCTTGGCAGATGATGTATAAGTACCCACATTTTGCAAGTTATGTTTGAGTCCCATGTAATAGGGATTGAGCCGATTTGCAATTGAAAAACCTGACAGAAAAATTCAATAACATTGGGAACCGAACCTAGGACCTCATGCTCAACTACAATACCATTGAGGCTTTTATCCTGAAATGAAAAATAACTGGACACATTAGCTTTCATTAAATATGGCTTGCCCATGGTCATCAAGGCAGTTGTATTCCTATTTTATGTAGTGCTTTATATTTTTATTCTAGTTATCTTATCACTAATGCGTCGTAATACCATAAATCTACCTGTTTCAGGGTACAGCCCAACATAGTCTGCCAGTCAGAGTAGCAGGAAACATGCCACAGTTGGATGACACTGAAATATGCCATGTCACTGCCATGAAGAGAATAAGTGGTGGCCCTATTTCAGACAAGATGGGCACACAGGTATCTCAACCTGTTGTTCCACAGGTAAGCATAATACTTGCTAAAATAAAATAAAAATAAAATTTTAAACAAAGCTCAAACACCCTTCTGAATGAGAATTTGAAGTTGAGCACTTGTCAAATTCTATTTTAGCATTACTCTAGATGAGATTCCTTTGTAATTCAAAATTTAGATTCAGAAATCTGGTGATAATTCTTCCTTTCAAGATGACTAATTATAAAAAAGTGAAATTATACATAGTCATTCTATATTTCATCTATTATTTTTTCAGGTCAATATACCTACATCAGCAAGAAAAGTCTTTATAAAATCGGACCATACTATGTAAGTTTCATGACAAAAAGTAATAAATTAACTTCGGAACATAATATCAAGCCTGTTGTCCTCTAAGGGCTAGGCAGAGGTGACCTTAAGTACACCTTCATTTCGCCAGTTACGTTTAAAGTCCCACGCAGTATGGGGGGAGCCTATTTTCATCAAATCCAGTCTCCAGGCTACTAATGAGAAATTCCTGCCATTGCCCGACTCGGGAATCAGACCAAGGACCTAATTCTCCGCAGTAGTGCTTGTGACCAGTAAATCAACGATCTTTACCATACAACGTAGGTTAATGAAATAAAACAGATTTATTTGCTAACTTCAAGAATTCAAAAAAGTTTCTATAACCACCTTCACCGCACCTTCACATTCAAATACGTATTAATTTCTAATATTTAATACATTTATCCAGGCCAAGTACGCTACCATCAATTTCTTCTATAAACCTACCTGTGACCGTAAACGCACCAGTCAGTACGCACCAAGGCGAACATCAGCACCACCACGACTTCAGTGATCTCATGGACGAATCCGGAACTCAGGACGATGATGACGACATGGACTTCAAAATGGCTGACTCTAAAGCTAACCTTGCTCGAGATAATAGTAAAGATAAAAGTAAGGAGTAGTTATTTGACTTACTTTTTTGGCTGGTTACGTTAAAACGTCCGTATGCTCGATGAGCTGTGGGCCAAAATAAACATGATATGGAGCCTAGTTGGACAAACCCAAAGATTAGTGGTCCACATTAGGCCTTTACCCAGCAGTTGGATGTCGCAGGCTGTTAGCCTGCGACATCCAACATATCAGTACGTAACGTATCAGTACGTTAAAACTGCATCCTAAATGGTAAAAGATTTACGCTGTAAAGTATCGAAAAATGACAACCTGTAGTTGCGTCGGTTAGAATGAGAATAAGACATAAAATATTTGGACAGTAACTAACATCATGAATTGTTCTGCTTGGAGAATATTGTAATTTTCCTATTCTTCTCATACAGATATTTCATTTGTTCACAGCGTCATCATCAAACCTACAATTCACGGTATCAATACGAGGCTCACTGCAAGTGATATTAAATAGATATATATACAACCTGCATTCGACGACCTCGCGCGCCGGTCTGAGGAGGTGGCGCTGTGTGGACTACAGAAACAATAAGTGTACAGCCTTCTTGGTTACTAAGGGCAACGTCGTACTCAACAGGTCAGTGGAATGCACAAACCATCATGGCAGCATTAGAGATTGTACAGGTTTCCATGTATAGGTTTTCTTACCAAGAGGTATCGTATTACCCAGTAACTGGGTCGTCGAGGTTAGATAGGCAGTCGCTCCACCGAGAGCGCTCCGCTCCCGCTCGACTGAGAGCCAACCCCAAACCAGTTGGAAAAAGGCTAAGCAGATGACGCTGACGATTTTGGTTTGCATGGAAAGTGTTTACAACGCTAGCTAAAACAGCGGCCGAGGCGTCTCCGTGCTCTATGGTGGAATGCCTTTACTTAACTATACTGCCTGAGTTTGTCTTATGGATCTTAGTCTAAGGCTAGAAGCTCTCGAAATCTGTGAAACTAATTACCATTTTGTCAACAGGGCAAACCTCCACAACCATTCATTTCACGATAAGAAGATTCTAGCAAAGATCGAAAAGAAAGCTGTTTACTCCGCCATAGACGAGGTCGAAGGTTACAAAGATCTGCCGTTAGAAGGACAAGCCAACATACTGTCGCTTGAAGAATTCGGCGATGAGAAAGACAATAATTCGTCTATTAAAGAATGATTGCGTGAATGTAGTAATAGTTATTATATTAATATAAGGATAGATTACGTTTTCTTCGGTATTTTTGTTTGAATCTTATTCCACTATCCTAATCTTTCTTAGATTTTGAATTTAAGTGCACTGAGAAGTAAACTACATAACTACATACTAGTAGCGAAGGATATCTTTAATGGGTGTAATTTATATTATATGTCTATAGAATACTGACTGCCATTTTTCAAAGGAAAGCCGGTAGGAATTGAATTGTTTGGAACCTTCGCCACTGGACATACCTATTTAATACGTACACTTAAAAACTTCCACATGCCGAAAATCGGTCACAATGACTCCTAGTCTAAGATCCCTCCTAAGCTGTGGCCTAGGGCCGACCTTCACTCTTCTGCTTACCGAACGAAAAATATTTTTTGGCACACTTAATACATAAACGAACATATTACAAATAGGTTACCTGATGAAATACGGAATAGAAAAATTCTTTTTTCTCTTCCGTGTTACAAACCCAATCAATGTGGCGGTCGTGAAATCAACCATAGATTGAATGATGAGATGAAATTCAAGGTTGCCTTTGCGCCAAAGATGTGCTAGGTAGCTATGCGTCCGGCCACCAATAGGATTACCTTCATTTTCCTACCCTCTTTCTTTCTAAGCGCAGCTCTGGTGGAGATACATACATATTTATTTTGTACAAACACAAGCGCGAGATATGTAGAAATAGATCACCGCGATCCGCCTGCGCATAGCCGAAGAAAAATACTCGCTACACTTCCTGGCTCTTCTTTGCTAAGTCAACTTCGATGCACATCTTCGATATATCCGCGAACCGCCTAGCTACACCCATCTCTAGGTGAAACCAGCCTTAAAATAATTCTTACGGCGACACCCTATGGTAAGATCTGCCGTATTTCGGATTACCAGTGCACCCCTGCACATAGCAAAGCGAGACGTCAGCAGATTCCGGCGAAGATGGTGGGATACGCATGAATCCTTGGAGTACTGGCTTACGACATAATATAAAGGTAGGAAAAACAAAATATACCTATATGTATATTTTGTTGTTTGTTTTTGTTTTTCCTCGTACCTGGATATTCAATAAAAAACTAGTACAATAATAATAATAAACAAGTTTTACCTTAGATAGAGTTACCTGCCCCCTACTTAAGTACATTTTTAATCATACTTGATGATTACTATCGTCAGAATGAATAAACAAAAAATATGATAAATATCTACTTACTACAAAAAAAGGGTTTCCTCGGGTTTTAATTTACTTATTTAGTCATTACAATTCAAGATTGCAAAATGCAAGATTATCTTCAGTTGATATTTAGTTCTCAGTGTAGGTTCGTAAAGACAAAGTAAGTGGTGTTCAAAGTTTTTACGGCATTTTGTTTAGAACTTTTTCATGGAACGAAGTTAGTTTGGATTTGCTACTGCTATTTCCAAGTTAAAAGGATGTATTTCATAATTTGGGTGTGTGTCTGCGTAATGGGCTGTAATGCTGGACCCCTGAGGAACAGATACCAGCACTACTTGGAGCTGCCTTCTCTGGACAGATTCAGGGAATACCTTCGCATAGACACGAGCAAGGAGGAAAACATAAGTATGTATTACACCTTCGACACATTTTCTCATCTAATATAAAACCTATTTACTTATATAAAAAAAATAAGGATGTCTGAATCCGTTCTTAGAATCTTTTAATTTAAATATATGGCATTAGTATTGAAGAGGAACTTAGGAGGTACTAAGAAATACGTCTTTGACGTATTAAATCTTTATTTTTAAAAAAAAAACGTTGCCCCTCTAAGAATATCTCTTGTATCGTGGGTGCGTTTACAAATATGTAAAGTCACTTATATACACAAACAGCCACACCCGGAACAACTAACTACCATAGTCATAGAAATATTTGTTACGTGGCGCAGATTGAACCCGCGACTCGCAGCGCAGCAGCCAATCGCCCGGCCACTGCGCCAACCGTGCCGTCAAAATGGTTAATCGCAAGGTTATGAAAAAAGAAACTAAAACAATATATGTTATGTGATTAGAAAACTCATATTTAGGGTGACTTCACTAAACTCTGACATTCGTACGTATAGCTAGCGTATGTTACATGCATACGCGGTTACTACGACGTAGCACAATATACGCAACTCGTAGCGTACGCGTTAGCGTACCGTATGATACGCGGCACCAACGCCTACGCCTGGGCATTCGCAAGATTGAATATTCATTCATATCTATATATATATATATATACATATAATAAGACAGTAAAAAAACTGTGTCTGTACATTGAATATATTTAAAAAATAATAATTGAGGGGGGTTTAGAAACAGTAATAGAGCACGAATCCAAAAAAAAAACTCTGTCTGTTTGTCTGTATGTCTGTTTGTCTGTTTGTCTGTTTGTCTGTTTGTTTGTACACGCTAATCTTCGGAACTACTGGACGGATTTGAAAGATTTTTTTGTTGTTGTATAGGTATTAAGTCTGAGCAACATATAGGCTATAATTTATCTTGGAAACTTGAACACCTGATGCAGAACCGCAACAGACCAGCTAAACTATAAGAGATACAAAAATGGTACCATAGCAAAAATTGTTTAACGTGATGAGCATTTTCTGCGGAGAGAATAAATTTGAAGATCTGGAACACCTGATATGGAACTCCAAGAGCCCAGCTACACTATAACATGTATAGGAATGACGTCTTAGCAAAAGTTGTTCAATCTGATGAGCACTCTCTGTCGACTTATAAAAATCGAAGATCTGGAACACCTGTTGTGGAACTCCAAGAGCCCAGCTACACCATAACACATATAGGAATGACGTCTTAGCAAAAATTGTTCAATCTGATGAGCACTCTCTGTTGAATTATAAAAATCGAAGATCTGGAACACCTGTTGTGAACCCCAAGAGCCCAGCTACACCATAACACATATAGAAATGACGTCTTAGCAAAAATTATTCAATCTGATGAGCACTCTCTGTTGATTTATAAAAATCTAAGTTTTGGAACACCTGTTGTGGAACTCCAAGAGCCCAGCTACACCATAACACATATAGGAATGACGTCTAAGCAAAAGTTGTTCGGTCTGATGGGCATTTCCTGTTGACTTATAAAAATCGAAGATCAGAAACATCTGATGTGGAAATCAAAGCTATCACTAATTTCACTGTATAATTATAAAATAACATAAGCTGGGAGTGCCTCCACGCGGTGAAGGCGGTAACAGTTTCGGACTGATTTTTGATGACGACGGTATATCATTGAAAATTTGGCTCTACTGGACAAAACTCGCATTTATTTTTTATTTGATCGAATAAATATGCCTTCGGGCTTATGTTATTTGAGTGTTTAATTTCCTTTTCCACTTATCTTCGTGACACAGTAGCCTACCCGGTAACGCAGGCGAGCAGTCACTTAGATTTTAATTGATCAGGTATCTTCACAATAAAACTATAACCATGCCTAGAAAGAGGTCAAATCTTTCCCAATGTTCCAATGGAGATTGAGGATCATAAGATCCCAAGAATCTACCGAAGAACGTCAGGAGAGACTTGATGCTGTTCGAGAACATCAGGCTGCAACTCGCTCCGTGGAAACCTCTTCAGATCGCTAAGCACGCCTGCGTTCTCAGCGTATTTACGCATCTACGTCCAGGTCTCTAGAGAACTGCGAAAAATATGATGCGTGACTGACCGCTGATCGTGAACGTCATGCATTGTCTCGCGAGTCGGAGACGTTCACGGAAAGAAAATTACGCTCGAGTTCTCAGCGTGTATACACATCGACTTCGAGGTCTCTAGAGACAAGTGGGGAACGTGATGCGCGACTGACCGCTTATCGTGAACGTCACGCATTGTCTCGCGAGTCGGAGACGTTCATGGATAGAGAATTGCGCTTGAGTTCCAAGCGTATCTACGCATCGACTTCTGACTTACAAAAATGAAAGATATGGATCGTTTCGCGCATCCCGTTGTTTTCCCGTCCCCGGGCTCTTAGAATTCGACATCAGACATTTCAGATCTTCGATTTTGACGACCCCGTTGTCGCTGGCATAAGCAACAGGATCCGCGTACGAAGTCGCGGGCAGAAGCTAGTACCTAATATAACTTCTTGTCTGCACAGGTAGCTATTAAATGTAATGTCTGTTCACTTTTATAAAACGTGCATTATGCAAAGTAAGTAGGTATACAAAGGCCAGACCTTGGGAAAATACACAGGAAAAATACTCACGATTTTATTTTCACAATAATATGTTCTTACGCTTACACAAGAAACCTACATGATCTGCCAGGCACCAAGCACGGTTATTTAAGGACGTTTATGCGCTGATGGTGGGCCTTATAATGACTGTAGGTACATGGTACATGGAAGACTTTTGCCGAAGGATTGCTGTCCTCTCCTGTCCTTTTGGGAGGTAAAAACTACTGGCCACTGAGATACCTATAAATAGAGCGTTTATTTTGTCACTGATGGACAACCCACACCGCATGGAAGTTCATTTGAGGAAATCTCAAAATACGTTTTTTCAAGATCGTCCTTTGTTTTATAGAATATGCAGTGGAGTTCTGGATTCGTCAGTCGAAAATACTAGGCTTACCTTATGCGGTGTACGCTCCAGCTGGGAAGCCGATATTCGTGGCCACACTGGAAGGCGCCGACCCCTCGCTGCCCAGCATCATGCTCAACTCACACATGGACGTCGTCAAAGTTGATGAGGTACCTTTTTACTTTTAATATAATGAGAACTCTTGCTTTACAAGGTTTATTTAGTAACGAATTTCAAGAACTCAATAATACAAGCGAAATCAAGATTTAATCTTAATTAAATATTATCTTTTCTGAAACCGGTATTCTGCTGAACATGAACATTTTTATGGTTGTAAAAACTACTACTGTTACCTACTATATTACAAAAAAAATATGGAAACGCATTTTGTGAGTGGTAGACTTGTGATAGATAATATTTACTAAAATGGCTATCCTGAACAGACTTAGTTTTAACATAATTCAATTGAGTTCCTGAATCCAGTTGCAGTCTTAATATTTTTAAATGAAGTAGGTATATGACCAGTTACTTCTAACCCGTAGGTAGGTATCACGAGCTTCAGCAAGCCGCCTTATATTAATGTTACAGAAAGAATGGTTACATCCGCCTTTCGATGCGTTCATGGACGAAAATGGCGATATTTACGGCCGCGGCACCCAGGACACTAAAGACGTCGGGATTCAATACTTAGAAGCTATTAGGAGACTGAAAAATTACAATATAACTTTAGCACGTACCTTGCACTTGACAGTAATGCCAGGTAAGCTTAAACCGATCAACCTCTTCTTCTGGATTTAACGCAGCAAGCCTTCTTGTTCTTAATTGTAACCTACTCAGTCAGACATTTGTCTTGGATCTCGTAACGAAAGTAACAGCGGAGGAGTAGGAAAAACATAATTTCCACTTCACTCTTGAGGTAGTTAAATTGTTTCTCTGGGACTTCGTCGAGCTTCATTGTCTCGACGCTTTTCTGGGGTCGCCACTGTTGATTCTGACTTTCAGGATTTGCAGTGGTTTGGGGATAGTATGTGTGGCGGGCTTTTCCTAAAAAAAAGAACTATTTGTCCATAGATGAAGAAACTGGCGGTAGAAACGGGATGAAGGCATTTGTGAAGACAAAAGAGTTCAAGTCCTTGAACATTGGGTTCGCGTTAGACGAAGGCATCACAACACGTGACGACACTTTTCTGGCTTCATTCGTGGATAAGAGAGCTTGGCGTAAGTACAACAGATAGCTTCGCAAATACTGTAATGATATTAATTGTGTTAATTGAATGCTAAAAAAACACTTTTACACGACGAAAATAAGTAGTGTAGGCACATCTGCAGTAGTCCGTAGTGTGGCCCTACATTAGTATTCCATTCTAGGTCCTTAATAAATAATTAAGGACTTGAAAAGAACCCTGAAAATACCTGACAAAACTTTATTAACGTAACATAACATTCATTTATTCCCAGGCAGCTTTGGCCCATACATAGATACCTTACTGACTAACGATGATGTTGAATTCTCCGGTGTGTTTTAGGTTAAATATCATACCGTGGAAACACACGACATAACTTTTGAATCAAAATAACTTGACCTTTCACATATTTTTGTAGGTCTTAACAATGGTTTTTATTTTAACAGAAATGGAGTTTTTAGTCCGTGGTGTTGGTGGGCATGGTTCTTTAATGCCAGAGGGTAGTGCCATGGACAATGTAAGTAGTTTTTTTTTAAATATCGGCAGCATAACTTGAGTCAATCCGAAGCTTTGTTGTCCTGATATATGAATACCTTTTAAGTTACTTTTGTCAGTCATAAATAGGAATTCAAGGATACTCAACGAAGTATTTGATCGTATCAAGTAAAAATGGCTTCCTGCCTGCGACCCGATCTTGAAATACCTCATGCGCAACTGTAAATATTATATCTATTTGAGGATTTTGCTTGCATATTACTGAGTAAATAATAGCGTGACGGTTGACAGAGGAGAATGGAAGGAAAAAACGTGATGCGCCGACCCCAAGTAACATGGGATAAGGGCAGGAAGATGATGATGATGATGCTTGCATATTACTGGACTGATGACTTATTCCAGGCATATAAATTCATAAACGCTGTCATGGCCTACAGGGAGACTCAGAAAAAGATCCTAAGGTCCAATACTACGAGTGGTGCTGCCGCGTACACCAGTCTGAACTTTAACATTATTGATGTAAGTTCATTTTTAATTTAGGATATAAGTAGTGGTAGACAATATGCATTATCTTGAAGTAACCCTGCACCCTTCAGTTTCCATACCAAAGATTCCCCTCATGAGATAATAACCATAAACACAAGATCTTTATGAAGTCTGAATAATGAACGAGCCCTTTGTAAAGTGTCGACAAATCTGATATCGACAAAAAATTCAACCTTATTATGTCACAGGGTGGTTTGGCTGAGAACATTATACCTTCAACGTTCAAGATCATCGTTGATATGCGGCTGGCCACTGATGCCGATCCCGAATTGATGCAGTTAGTGGTAAGACCATCAATAAAATATACGCAAGTAAACCTAATTGGACTCGTGAGTGGTTTGTTTTATTATCACACCTACTGACTGGATGGTGTTGATGACATGTTGATATCGTCAATTAAGAAGTTGTCATGGATATCATAAAATAAATTGGGTAACACATTTTTGTATTTGAAGAAATTCGTCTGCTCGATAACATTAAAAACGCAATTAATTTCGCAGATCGAGTTCTAATAGAAAAAACGGGTTTGTAGTTGCATTACCCAAACCCAACTTGGGTACCTACGTGTTCAGTTGACATTTCATTCGCTGGAAGCCTTGAACTTCAACTTGAACCCTGTATTTGCATATGAGTAGGTAATGCGGCACTTCTGTCTACTGTCTACTATAAGTCCCGTCAAGTAAAAAGAACGCTGAGCTACAGTGGAGGGGATGTGTTTGCGCACGTAATACAGCCGTGTCCTGAAGTACTAAGCTATTGTTTATAATATTTGTATAGTTGTTTCATTGTAGAATCGTAATAGGTAATTTACTAGCTACTTAGTACTTTGGAAAGGCTGGAATAAACAAAATTGAGAAAGTTTATTTGTGCGGTCAGCGTTCTTTTTACGTTACGGGACCTATACTACACTATCAGTATTATTATTCCTTCTCAGGTTAACTCATGGGTGCGTGAAGCTGGTAACAGCACTAAAGTCTCGTACATTCGACGTGAGGCGAAATCAGGAATCACGTCTGTCGACGAAACCAACATGTATTGGATTACCATGCGGGATACTTTGACAAAAATGTAAGATACATAATTTTAATATCCACGAAATTACTTAATCACCCAAGGGGTTCCGTATTACCCAGTAACCGTGTCGTGGAGGCCGTATAAGCTGTGGCTCTATGTTAAATACTGATATTCAACTGCATCCGTTTAAACTGGTAGCCGACCCCAACATAGTTTGGGAAAAGGCTAGGCAGATGAATTTAGAAGACCTAATAATTTGTCCTAATAGTGTTAAAAGTGGATAATGTAACTTTTATATATTTTACAGAGGGTTAAAATTCAGGCCAGTCGTTTTACCAGCCACATCAGACATGCTCGTGCTACGCAACATCGGAATACCAGCCATTGGCTTCTGCACTAAAATTAACACGACCCCCAGACTGCACGCGAAGGATGAATACCAGAATGTAGAAACTTTTCTCAGAGGAATAGATATTTACACTGAACTAATTAAGAATTTAGGCAATGCATTACCTATAGCTGTAAGAAAAGAACATTTAAAAAATAAAGAGATATGCTAATACTAGATCTTCTTTATTTATGAGACCAAAAACATAATGATTACCTACCACGTATTGATAGAGACTAATATTGACTCATTTTGAACTTCTAGTGAAATAGACATCTGACGAACGTAGGCATGATATGATGTGTCTGCAAATGTATCAGGGATGGGTCGGTATCTTCTTCTTCTTTGCGTGTCGATGGGCTCAAATGTCATGGAGTCTGTCATGTAGCCCCCTGCACAGCTCTTTCGTTGGCTTCGTTTAAATCCTGGAAGGTGCAGGTGGCTGTGCAGGATGGGGAAGAGAGGAGGTGGGGCATATAATGCAGAGGCGCTCCACGCTGGTATTGTGTTTGGGACGGGTCGATGATACCCAATTTGGTCAGAGTATTTCTACAACGGCCAACCTGAGCCCGAAAACGGTCGGTATCAATCAATCATCAGTCTCATAAAAGCAAAAGCAATGAAAGCAGTAGGTACTCCTGGACACGGCTCGTATTGTTAGAAGGTTCCTCTCTCTGGAGCCCTGACCGCCGGTAGCTTGGACCCTGTTCCCGATATGGGTGGGCTACAGTCCAACTAATATTATAAATGCGAAAGTTTGTGAAGATGGATGGACGGATGGATGGATGGATGTTTGTTACTCTTTCTCGCAAAAACTCCTGAACGGATTTGAATGAAATTTGGCACACAGATAGTTTATAACCTGGATTAACACATAGCATACTTTTTATCCCAGTAGTATGATCCCGTGGCACAATTATCGAAATGCACGCGGGCAAACCCGCGGGCATTAGCTAGTTTTTTATATTTCTAAATGTTTTTTATAATTCATTTAAAAAAATGTAATTAATTTGTTAAAGATGAATAAAGGAAATAATAATGTACGCGCAAATAAACTGTAGTATTTTTAGCCCAAACCCTGGTAAAATATAATTTATTATTTAATAATATGATAATTTATTTTGGCATTTATTAATTTAATTTATTCAAAATCGATTGTGTATTATATTGTAATTCTGACATTTAGGATTTAGCGATAATGTATGTGTTTGTATTCGTATTTCTATTTTTGTTTTTATATGGGTCTCGGACCTGAAATAAATGAAATTATTAATTATTTTTATATTATATAACACCATCTACGGTTAGGTAGATTACTCAATAGGAATTATACTAGTATAGGGTGTCCTGATACCCTCTGACGTAATCTACGTAGGAGCGTAGTGCATATGAAGCCATTGTAAATATCAGTATTCAAGCGGATGTCGAACTGAGTGCGAGCTTTGAGAGTACAATAATAATTATATTACAACTGTTTTTGTAAAATCACAAATAATTGAGCTACGTGAAGGTAGTCTACTAAAAGTCGGTTTAAACTAACTTTTTAATATGTATATATAAATAGCCTTCTTGATATTCATCGTGTTAAATTCTTGTCGCATTTTAAAATCTTTAAATTAAATTTTGCTAAAATTAAACTAGTTATTCAAGTCTTGATTAAGACTAAAAGTGATTGTGAATGTGAACTCCAAAAACTAAACTACCTACTCTAAATTATTGTTTATTTCTGGTAAAATTAAAAAAATGTGGACCTTTGAGTGATTTCAATTATGAAAACTTGTGGTAGTTGACCGGTACCGTGACGACAAAATATCAGCCTATAGATAATTCGCTCGTTACGAACATATCTACGTAGGTACAGTGCAGTGCAAGAAACATTGCGATCATTAACTTACGGAAATTGGCACGAGTAGGCAGGTGAGTAAGCATTGCCCTTATTAATAGGCATTTTTATTTTCCTTTATTAGTATATACACTTTTCCAGAAGTGTTTTATTTATGTATATAGATTAGCGTGATTGGTGAACTTACATTTTTTTATTTAAGTAGTTTAAAAAATATAGAAATATAATTTCAGATATTTCAAATTAATTCAAAAAGATTTATTACAATTCTTGAGGAAGTGTTCTGCAATTTTTTTTGGTTGGAACAATGCAATGATTGTTCTTGAGGCTAATCGTAACAATCTCTAACGTTTTATGATTTATCTGTTAACTAAATAATGTTAAAATTAAATTTACGATTTTATCATTAACAATTTTACACAAATGAGAGACTACGAATGAAAGCAAATGTTATTTGGAAGTGCTATTGTTATTTACTTTTTTTATTTTATTTATATTTGATGCCAGAAAAGGAAACGCGAGTTTTGACTCCCTTAAGACGACCACTGACCCTCTAATTTTTTGCATCCGTACATTTTCAACTTTTGCAGAATTTGTCATTAGAAATGTATAGGACCATGAGTAGGTTCTTTAGCCTTCTTCATGTAATAAAGTATTATATTGTTTCAGGCTAACGTTAAAGATGTTCAAGTACCTGATTGTGCTGTGCGTTCTGTCTATAATACACAACGGCAATGCTAGACCATTGCGAAACAAATATTCAGGGTATCTCGAACTAGGTGCAATTAAGAGATTTCGGGAATACATCCGTATTGATACGAGCAAGGAAGAAAATATAAGTAAGTACGTTTTCTTAGATAAACTTTGAAACTTGTGCTTTTTTACATGGGTAGAAGGAAATTACAGAGCTTCCTGAGCATCAAATACTGTCGTATGCAAGTGTATTTTAGTTTATTATTCTATCTATCTATCTGTTCTCAACCCTTCTTTTGTCAATTATTTATAATGAACACCATACACAATCTACATAAATGAAGACATTTCACATGGTGCCATAATGGGCAGTGTTGTCGGTAAAAGCAATCTTTTCAAGACAACCTTTGGATAG
Organism: Noctua pronuba; assembly: GCA_905220335.1. Classification (NCBI taxonomy): domain Eukaryota; kingdom Metazoa; phylum Arthropoda; class Insecta; order Lepidoptera; family Noctuidae; genus Noctua; species Noctua pronuba. The sequence goes on along the minus strand of LR999903.1, from coordinate 8,988,767 downwards.
ATTAGAGAAAGAGGGAGAAGTAATAGTGCAGGAAGTCTGTGGTGTACCGTTTACATAATAATATATGTATATATACATAGGACAGTTGTGTGTACACTGCCTAGGTAGTTTTATAAATATTCTCCATTAGTTATTTTCCGCGAGTACCTACAACCCATGAAAAATAATACATATGTAAACTTTGCAGTATATGTTACTGTGAGAACATTTTTATATAAGGTTCCTTTTATGTACCAAAAGATAAAAATCAAGTTTTTGTTCGGACGTAATGTATTTAATTGTTTTTAAATTAAACTAGCAATTTTTCGCGACTTCGGCGCCTGAAAGTTAACCCCATCAAAAGCAGAAATAATAGATAGGTACCTAGGTAATAAGGTTGGTACTCGTATAAGTCCCGTCATGTAAAAAGAACGCTGAGCGACAGTGGAGGGGATGTGTTTGCGCACGTTATACTGTCTCGTCCTAAAGTACTAAGCTATTGTTTTATAATATAAGTATAATTGTTTCATTGTAGAGTCGTAATAGGTACTTTACTAGCTACGTAGTGGAGAATAACAAAAATTGAGAAAGTTTATTTGAGCGGTTGCGTTCTTTTTACGTGACGCGAATTGTAACATTATGATGCACAGTTGCAATAGATAAAACATATTATGCTGGTGACAGACTTGTAAGAGTTATAGTAGACACGTTTATGATCTTTGACCAAACTATTATTACTGTGCTGCTCGACCTTTTGCAATCGTTCATAGTACTAAACATCTCGCAACTGATAACAGACATCTACGTAACTAACTAAGTAGGTAAATTTATTCGAATGCATCTATATTACATGCAGCTGATTAACCAACCGTTACGCTATTTGTAACTTTGTAAGTAGCATTTATTTTTTTATTTTTTGCTCTGAATCTGCATTTGTGTCGATGACTTACTCATACTGCATTGAAAGATACATATTAATTAACTTATTTGCCTTTTAATTTTCACCTCACATAATCATTTTGTTCTTGAAATGACAATTATGCTTGTAAATTATTGGCTTTATTGTCAGTTTTCAAAGATAATGATGTGTGGCGAAAATGCTTTTGCAATGCATTATGGGGGTATCTAAATGATGCATTTTTAATCTTAACTAGTCTCAAATTCATATCTTTATTTAAAATTCTTGTAATATTTGATTTGCATGTACCTAACTTACTATTTAATATTTCTTCACCAGCAATGGTAGTATGTGTGAAACAAAGTTTAATTTAAGATCTCTACACAAAAAAAATATCGCAATGATGTGGAAAACAAGTGCCTTTCGGCTTCGTTAAGGGTCTTATTACACCCTTTATATCAACCATTAATTACCATCTCACAGAACATGCCGTGGAGTTCTGGGCCCGCCAGGCGACGGAACTGGGAATACCATACGCAGTGCACACGCCAGCTGGGAAGCCGATATTCGTGGCCACGTTGGTAGGCTCCGACCCCTCGCTGCCCAGCATCATGCTGAATACACACATGGACGTCGTCAAAGTTGATGAGGTAAAATAACCTGGCAATGGCGTGCTTAGGGGCTATCAATACGGCAAGACCATAAGGCAATCAGACTTTTCAGAAACCCTAATATCATGAAGAGTAGTAAGGGCAAGCCAAGCTTGAAGGCTTGTTTGAAAGTATCGCCACTATGGGTACATCAGGCTACCGAACGACGGCATTTGGCGCATATTGTAAGGCTTTATAAAAGTGACCGAGTGTTAAACCTACATACATTTATAATAATGTCAGGGTGTATTTATAGGGTACCTCCTCCCGGCGTTTCCTCTCACATCTGACTTGTGTCCTTGTAGCTTTTGATGGATCAATGAGTCAACGACCAGGGGGTTACTATGACTTCTTAAAGCAGGAGTAGTTCCAGTGAGAGACAGAGCTAAACAGGTCGTCTAGCACCATCTCTTTCCCACACTGGAATTACTCCTGATGCTCCTCTTTAAGACGTCATGGTGGTCCACCAGATGGTCACTTAAAGTATAGTCAATTGTTTTGGTATTATGTTAATGTATACCAACGATTTCTGGCATACCATCAAAATTAGGATGCCTATTCTCGGAATGCCAGTAGTGCCGCAGCATATCGGTAATTATGATGTCTGGGGAAGATGGCCGCGTTTATTATCAGTGTATCAGATATATTTAGCACTATTTTAATCAAGTAGTTTTCGAATCAGGATTTGGTTCCACACCATCATTGTACAAACCACTTAACCCGGTTATGATACTGAACTAATAATTGGAGTAGCTGATAACCGTCTTTAGCAAACCTAGGTACTTACCTTTACCTCAATTTTTTGAAGTTCCCTCGTCATTTCCCAGATAAATATCAATAGTCCAACATGTTTGTACATATTATTAGCGCATAATAAGGAACTGCAAGCCTTTACTATGATTTTTGTGTACAGATGCCAGCACATCAAGCTACTCCAACCTGTCAAATGTCTTTAATAGATTTTCAACTTTATCGTTAAAGCATTAGGTTCAAGTTTGATTGGGAAAATTTGACAGTTTCGGGTATCTTGATCAGCTGGCGTCTGTACAACAGCAGGGACTTACTGAAAGTATAAAACAAAACCAATAATTTTCGTTACAGAGTGAATGGAAATATCCACCTTTTGCAGCACACATGGACTCCAACGGCGACATATTCGGACGCGGTACACAGGATACCAAAGACGTAGGCATTCAATACATGGAGGTCTTTAGACGACTCAAAAAACAGAATGTTACTTTAATGCGCTCTTTTCATTTTACAGGAATACCAGGTTTGTAAACAATATTTATAGCTAGCTTTTCCCGTGGCCATCACCCGTGGATGTCCGAAATTATTTGTTACCAGGATACAAATATCTGGTGTCCTGTACCCAGGATAGGGTCCATCTGTGTGTTCATCGCAAATCCATTCATGCGTTAAGGCATAAAAATGTCGCAAACAGACAAAGTTACATTCGTATAATATTAAGTAGTAGGTCTGTATGGATTACAAATAATTAAATATTATATTATATTCAACTTGAATGTATTATATTTTAACGGTGACTCAAACCCTTTTACATGTTAAATGACGTCAAAGAATGAATGTCCTCGATCGACTTGTACGAATAAAAATAATGCAGGTAAAAATATAATTAAAATGGATAGCGGATACATTTACTTACGGAAATAAATTTTTGTTTTGGCCATTTGTTGCAATGACATTTTACTTATCAAGGTGAATGACCTATTATTGGTATAAATACAGGGTGTAAACAGACCCAAACTAAGTAAAACTGCGCAAAACTATATATATAGCTTGGAAACAAATTTTTTTTGGTGCGAAACAGGTTGTGGGACAGATCAAATAACTGAACAACTTTTTGTATGGGACCAAAATGATAATAGCGAAAAAATGGTCAGCTGTTCCGTACAAAAAATCAACACCTACTCGACCCAATGGCGCACCTTATACGACAGCTATGCTGTATGTAGATCTTACTGAGTTCTGGGTGTCGTATCAACTAACTAGTGTTTAAGATGGCGAAGCGCAAGGAGCCCAAGAAGGTTAGCTATGACAGTTCGTTCAAAGGATATTTACGCGTCATGATGTTTCCATGAAATAAACTCAAAGCACGAATTAACACTGCTATTCTCCCAGTCTTTTCTAGAAGATAGAGAAACTGTTAACAAACTGGTATAATTGTACTTACAGATGAAGAAACTGGACGTGGATACAGTATGAGAGAGTTTGTGAGAACAAAAGCCTTTAAATATATGAACATTGGATTCGCTTTAGACGAAGGGTTATCGTCGAGGGATGAGACGCTTTTCGCGACGTTTGTGGATAGGAGACCTTGGCGTAAGTACCTGCTTACTGTCACTTTTAATTTAATTCTTGTACAAACGGAAGAATCGACAAAATGACAGATCAACAAAAGAAATCAGTCACTTTGTCGATTCTCCAGTCGATAAAAAATGTTTCTACGGTGGTCATGCTACGCGTGCTGGTCCTTTAGAATGATTATATTAGTAAAATACTATTATTACTCAGTCGTCGTCAATGGAACGTCTTCATGTGCCTAGCCTTTTCCCAACTAAGTTGGGGTTTTCGCTAACATTTCATCTTCGCAACTATTTTGGCTTCCAGTCTTACCGGATGCAGCTGAATACACCGGTATTCAGCATTTTACCTGGAGACTGCCTATTTGACCTCCAAAACCCAGTTAGTACTGCTGGGTAATACGATACCACTTGGTAAGACTGATTGTCAGACTTTCGGGTCAGTTAGTTCCGGTAACGACTGTCAAAGATCTACAAATGACAGCCGAGACCAACGGCTTAAAGTGCTTTCCGAAGCACGGAGAAAACTCTGTATGAGATGGGTGGCTACCCATCCACAGACCAACCTAGGCAAGCGCGACTTAATCTGAAGATTGATCCGAGCGGCTGTTATTATTAAGCCATGAGTTCCTCAATCCCCCCAATCCCAATGGAACGTCTTCAGAACTTTAATAGCCTCTCCCTCCTGAACTGCTATCTACCCACGTCTTGACATCATTATTAAACTTTTTTTTAATGAGTTGTCTGTAATATTTTTTTCAGAAATGGAGTTTACTGTCCACGGTGATGGTGGTCACGGTTTAGCAATGCCAGACGAGAGTGCTATGGAAAAGGTATGAATTTGGCCGTTACAATACACACTAATGGGTGTAAAAATACCCGAAACGAAGCCGAAAGGCACTTGTTCTCCCCGTCATTGCGTCAGATATGTTGGGGGTTTAAAGTTTCAACATTTTTAACATGTTTTTTTTAATACAAGTTTTAATGTTATAACTATGTATCCATCAGCGTAATGTTTGGAGTGCGTTACATTGAGTCCTACCGGAAATCTTGATTTTTCCCCAAAAAAAAAAGAGTCGTTTCCCAGCAATAATAGGGTAGTTGACACACCAATCAATTGACATACTTTTTATAAGCTGTCAAAACGCGATTCCCCCTTATATTTTGTATGGTAATAGCACGCTGTGACGTCACTATTTAGTCAACTCAATAACTCAACTATTTATTGATTTCAAAGCAACGAAAAATCCAATTTTGAAATTAATTGAAATTGAATCGGGTTATCATGTCTAAAATAGTTTTTTTAGAGAAGTTGTGTCTTGGAATTATTATTGAATGGTGCCAACTACTTTTCTAGACTTACTTAGTTTGATGTATGTGCAGATTACTTATTTGACAGGTTCGTGAACGGTCCGTTTACACCCTGTATAGTATACATATAATCTAATTATTTGTATGGCGAAGCATTGCTAAGGGAGACCACGCATATTAAGAGTCGGTTTACAAGTGGTAAAAAAGTTTCAGCTTTCGAATGATTTTTCCTTTCATAGTAAAATACACATCATGGCAACATCTGTGAAAAAAAAACCACAATCTAACCTTTCTCTATTACTTCTTACAGGCTCATCGATTTATAAGCACTGTCATGGAGTACAGGGAGAGACAGAAACAAATTATGAAAACTAAGAATGCTACTGATTACAGCGATTTCAACAGTATCAATATTAACATGATAAATGTAAGTTTTGAGTAAGACGAATATCACTCGACACCGCCCGTCCGCGCGGTCGGGCGGAGGTGGCGAAGCAAATGTACCTATTAGCGGTGCGCCGCGCGGAGAGGTGGTGAGCGTCGCTCGTTGTAGAATCCCCTAAGGCTGCATTTCCACCAGAGATGTGCAAGGATATGTAGCGAGAGATGTGCATAAAACTAACTAGCTAGCTTAGCTCAAAATGTGAAAAATAAGCTTTACTATTGGTTACTTCCACACACATCCCTCGCTAGGCATCCTTGCTCATCTTTTGTGGAAATGCAGCTTAAGAATCCAACAATACGTACCGCCAGGGAAAATACTTTTTAAGCAACTCTTCAGTTAATTTGCATCTATTCATTTTATTTTATACCTGTCTAAGAATGACAATTGTGATTTGTATCTAAGTTGGTGGTCAAGTTGCTTAATAATTAATTTTCCTGACATAACATTACAACACAAAGTTTCTTGAATTACAGGTGAGGCTCTGGATCCTAGAGCATCACCTTACTTTATTTTATTTACTAGCAACATTTATAAAATAATCTGTACAACGATAACTACAGTTTGTTCACTATCTGCTAGCCAGTATTTTTTAGCTACAGAGGTTCCGAAGGTTACTGGGTCACGATAAAAGATTACAATATCTGTTAATTGACAAGGGCATAGGAAGAGACTCGAATGTCAAGAGCAGGGGCACTGTCCGTATTATCTGACTTATTTAACCTTCCTTTATTCTGCTCCGCAATGGCTTTATCGATTGTCTTTTTCCCTATAAAATTACGAAGAGTTGAGACAATTATCCTCAAGAATGCGATTCCCATAGAGGTCCATTATTTTTTATTTATTTTTTATTTTCATTATTTTATAGGGTGGTCTTGCTCCGAATATAATAGCTGCAAAAATGGCAATGGTCGTCGATATGAGATTGGCCCCAGAAGCAAATACAGATGAGATGCAATCGTTGGTAAGTAGCTTATACTACTTAAACCATACTAATATTATAAAGAGGTAAAATATGTTTGTTTGTTTGTAGATTTGTATTTGTATGTATGGGCTAATCTTCGTAAAGAATGCAGCAGGAAGCTGCATTATTAATATATTTATATCACGCATATTGGCAAAGATATCACAATTTTTGCGAATGAAGTCGCGGGCAAAGTGCTAAGTGATGTAACGGTTACACCAACGCATAAAAACGAGCTGGTTCTGAAAACATACAGCAATGTGACGCTCGTATTCATATTAATTTGCTCAAACGTCGCTAGAGGCGCTTCGAAATTTTCAGTTCTGAGAAAATCTTTTGTAGCGAACTGCGGCGGAGGAAACTGTTGCAGAAACATTACGTACTAGTATTACTTCACATTTCCCATAGATGGCGCTTATATCATTAAGTTTTAAAATAAATACAAATTGAAATAAAGTCGTAAATTTTAGTAGTAGTAATGTAACTGGTAGTCAGTGGCCCGAACAACCACCAACGACAACCAGTCTTACCAAGGGGTATCGTATTACCCAGTATTAACTGGGTTGTGGAGGTCAGATAGGCAGTCGCTCTATGTAAAATACTGGTATTCAGCCGCATCCGGTTAGACTGGAAGCCGACTCCAACATTGTTGGGAAAAGGCTAGGCAGATGATGAATAAAGTCTATTTTAGTTATTTTCATAGTATTATGTCATATGGTATCTTACTATGGGGACGGGCTGCAGACATCGAGTCTATATTTATTCTGCAGAAAAGAGCCATCAGAGCCATATATGATCTTCGTGGGCGCGATTCTCTTAGGGAACTTTTTAAGGAAATTAACATCATGACAGTACCTTGTCAATACATATATGAAAACATCATGTACGTTAGAAAAAATCTGCATTTATTTAGTAAAAGAGGTGACAGACACCACTATAGTACTAGAAACAGGGATCAACTTGTACAGCCAGGTTTCAGGCTAGCTAAAGTAGACTCATCTTTCATGGGGTACTGTTTAAAATGTTACAATAAAATACCTCCCCACATTTTACAACTGAATGAGACGAAATTTAAATCTTGTATTAAACGCACACTATGTAGGCAAGCATACTATAAGTTGGGGGATTACATTGATGATAGAAATGCTTGGCTCAATGCTGGTCCTGCTCCACAACCACAGGGGGCAAACTAATTGATTACCATGTGAAGTTATTGTGGAAGCTGCAGAAGATTGTAAAAATATCCTTGCATTGTATAGATTCAATCACTTAGTATTATATAATTGCATAGCGCATGTGTGAGTACTATGTACTGTAAAGCTACCATTTGCATTTAGTTATCATTCATTGACTCGAATTTGCCCTGGCGGTTGAGAGAATGTCATGCTCACTCAAATGTCTCGCTGATGGTGGCGGGTGTGTCGGATCATTTAGTTCCCTTCAAAATGGTTGAGTTGAATGGTGCTGATCCATGCGTCATGTTCGTGAATGGGCGCTGTCAGTTGGGACTGGTCATCTCTTAGCTGCCAGGGTTTATTTTAACTACTTTGTTTTTAAATTGTTATCTAATCTTTTACTCTGGACGCTCTTAATGTGCACGTCTGTCTACATCGTTCTCACATATATGTATTATCTCAACATGAATGATGTAACCAAGATATTGTAAAAATGTTTGATTGAAAAGAGTGTCCATGGAGTTTCTTGCCCATTCTTCTCCATAGAGATCTACGCCTTGGAATGGGCAACTACAGTACTTTCATAAGTTATTATGTCTTATGTCTGGGACTGTAGCTTCGCCTTCTTTGTTTTTCTGACATTCAAAAGTGCCTGTAATGGTCTAATTGAAATAAATGCTTTGAGTTTGAGTTTGAGTCCTAAATTCATATGTGTTTCGGAAGATTACGGGACCTAACGAACACTTTAAAAAAAATAAGGTCTTTAGTAAGTTGGCTTTGGTCCAAAAAGTATCTAATAACCGTTGTATTCTACTAATAAATCATGTGTGCTGTTCAGGTGGACTCGTGGATGGAACAAGCTGGTAACAACACGGAAATATCGTACATCCGACATGAAAAAGAGTCTGCAGCCACCGTTGTAGACGACTCTAACCCTTACTGGGTTACTTTGAAGAATACCCTGGACAATATGTAAGTGGCGTGCTAATAGATGTTAATTTCATGCGCACTTTAAACGTTGAAAGTGACTGCCTCATTGGTCTTGTGGTCGCAATCGCTACTAATGAGCATGAGGTCCTGGGATCGATTCCCGGGTCGGGCAAATATGTGTTTCGTTCTTCCATCAGGAATTTCTCAGTAGCAGCCACGGAGCCCAGATTTGTGTCCGGTTGATGGCAGGCTCGCCCCTTATTACATGGGATTTAAAACATAACAGGCGAAATGTGGGTGTATTATTAGTTACACCTCTGCCTAACCCTTCGGGGACTACATGCCTGATGTTATGTTATATATTTCATTATTGTTCATCAACTATTTGTACAAAACAATACTGCCTTCTCTTATAGTTGTATTTCGTAAGCGGCTAGTTCAAATACAATAACCGTTAATTACTTAATTACCTTCCTTTTGGACTTCGCCGCAGTCGGGTAAAAACATTTCGGTGGTGGTTTATTATTTATTTTTGAGTTTCATTAAGTTAGTGACTACATTGTCAAATTGCGTTTTCCCACCTTTAAACACAAATAGTAATGGTATCAGTAAATAAACAACAAAACTTATCGCGCTTGTACCTTATAGGACAAGTCTTCAAACATTTGTTATCGCTATCTGAAGACGAGATAAAAAAATATTCACTAACATAATTCAATGTTTCTTCAGGGGTATCCCGATCATGCCCGTGGTGTGCCCGGCGACCTCCGACATGCTGGTGCTACGTAACCTTGGCATACCAGCCCTTGGGTTTTCCACCAAGTCAAAGACGATCCCAAGACTCCACGCTAAAGATGAATACCACAATGTAGAAACATTCATGAAGGGAATTGACATTTACACCGAACTTATTAAGAATTTAGGCAACATGCAACCTCCGAATTTAGAGGAGCCTGGTGATGAAAATAGTGATTAATGTTGAGTTAAGCAACCTAGAATTATTTATTATTTAAGTACTTAAATAAATTATGATATTACTCTTTATTTTCTTTATTTTAAACTATTTCTCAACTATAGTACTTTCACAAGTTATTATGCCTTGTGTCTGGGACTGTAGCTTCGCCTTCTTTGTTTTTCTGACATTCAAAAGTGCCATTTAAGGTGTAATTGAAATAAATGCTTTGAGTTTGAGTTTGAGCTTTCCACAGTTAGTAGAAGCAGACCACAAACGCTGATGGTAGCCTTCGCAATTATAAATTGAAATAAATAGGTAGGGTAGTAATTATCAGAAATAAACGTACTTCTTTAGTGCAACTTTGATCAGTGCTCGTTGTGCCCTCTCTTATGTAATAAATGTGTCCCCATATATAGATGCAGTGCATGATTGACTGTATCTACCCAAAATTAAAAAAAAATATTTTTAAAATAATTATAAAAATCAAATGAGTTGCACCTGAAGACGTTTGAATTGGATGACTAAAGGAATCCGAGCATGTTGTAAACGAAAGCGGCAACTACTATGGCAAAAGAAAGTACGTGAAAATCAATTGTCATGTATTTTTCAAGTGACATTTGTTGCCAATATTGAATCTGTTTCAAATATAGAAGATCAAGAACGTTAACATAGAAATTCTCTTACGAATATTGAACCACTTAAAATATTAATTTCGGAACAAAATAATTTGCTCTCATCATCATCTGCCCAGACTTTTACCAACTATGTTGGGGTCGGCTTCCAGTCTAACCGGATACAGCCGAATACCAGTATTTTACATGGAGCGACTGCCTATCTGACCTCCACAACCCAAATAATACTAGATAATACAATACCCTTGATCAGTGGCGTGCAGTGGTTCCCCACGGAGGGTAGGCTAAGTCGCACGCACACTGACACCCAAAAAAAAAAAAATTATTTTGAAAAATATTGTTGGATTATTTTTGGATTAATTCTCGTAATTCGGGTTTACATCTACCTTTCGACACCACAAGAATCTTATCATTAAACGATAATTGCGAAAACTTACTGCTTTAAACTTCTAACAAACACACATTATCTGCGCAAACTTCACAACAGAACACCATTTTTAAATAAATAAACAAATAATAAACACAACAAATAATATTTACATAAATGTACGTTTCAAGACGAATAACTGATAAGGTTTAACTTGGTAAGATATGATAACATTCAAAATCGCATATAAGTTTACTTGTCACATAAAACAGTATGGCTTCAATAGGAAGGAGTTGGGTACATTTTGTTTATAACCAGCACATATAAGAGCCATATTTGCAAAACAACGCCCTCTAGCGGATATTCTATGAAATTAATTTGGATCCAACTTTTTGCGACTTGCTACTCGCGAACAGATGGCGCTTAACACAATGTTTGTGCCTTTATTTGCACTTTAAAATTTCCTTTCATAAGTATTTCACTAATATACAATTTAAAGGGATTCTGCGTACCTTTTCATGGTGATTGGTACTTGTCCCAAAGTTTTCTTCAGTACCTGATTCTCAAATAACGTGTTTTTCAAAAATCCCACGGTTTTTTCCACAGGTTTGAAATTTGGTCGTTATTTGGGAAAAGTATAGTTTTCTAAGTATTTATGATGTTAAGCTTAGTAGTACACTTCTAGTCACTGAAGGTCTTTATTCACTTGAACTTTATTGACTTTTTGTCCCAAGTTAAGCACTTAAACTATTTTTAACGTTTTATTGTCTACTGAGCTGATGTTTACGTGCGCACAGTAGCGCCCTCTCTCCCTAAATTGGCTTGGCAACTCTGATTCAACTAACTTCATTCATTTTAATCTAGCTAGCCTATCACCGGCCGGCTACACTCGCGGGAGACACGCCCATAATCTATACATGTGTGCCGTTTATACACACGAAAATATGCACCAGTGTGCGTAAATTTATGAATGCAGAGTTCTTTACAAACGTCTTTGCCTTAAAATCGACCACGTGAGTTACGTCACACGGGCGCGACAAGTTGCTATAAGTGTTATAACAGGAGTTTTAACTTTTAAAATATTTTGTATCATTTTATTAAATAGTTATAATAAAAAAGGCGATAATAATAATGGAGTTTCGTAGGGCAGGCTCGGCCTAATTGCCTCTATGGACGGCACGCCCCTGCCCTTGATAAGACTGGTTGTCAGACTTTCGGGCCACTGACTACATAACGACTTTCAAAGATCTATAATTGACAGCCGGAACGGCTAAACCTGCTTTCCGAGGCATGCAGAAAACTCGGTATGTAATGGGTCACCCATCCACGAACCCACCTAGGCAAGCGCGGCTTGACCTGAAGATCGACCCGAGCGGCTGTTATTATTTAGCCACGAGCTAAAGATGATTTGCTCTCCATCGCTGGATCTAAATACTTATTTGGCACTGTCCTTCACCTGCATAAAGGTAGGGCAAGGTAAGGGACGGCCAGTAGGTACATACCTAGGTAAATCATCTGTTCAGTTAAAATTGTAGATACCATGGTTGGTAAAAAAACAGTGGACCGTGAAGGTGAAAACTGCTAAATACATCGTTTATGGAACGTTTATGTATGTTTTTAATCCCCTAATTTCATATTATTATTTGCATCATAGGAGACAAAAATAGCGATGTTATTTATTATAGTAGTAGTATATAAACAGATGTTTTGTATTTAAACGAAAAATTAAAATTCTACAAATAGAAAAGTGAGTTGTCTATTTATAACAAAATTGTCGATGTACAACATTATGGCGGTATCATCATTCTCCTGTCCTTGTCTCAATTTATTTGGGGTGGGCGCAGCATATCTTTTGCTTCCATAATTATGTATTAGTTGTCATTCCCTTTCTAGCCAGGTTGTCGACTGCTTAGCACCCCCTGTGAGGTACGAGCCTCGGCTTAGGGCGTCGCTGCGGGAGGATAGCAAAGGGACAGGCTGGATCTGAGTGGTGTCATTATTTGGGGACTGATTTTGGACTACAGGGTCTGCCACGCGGGCTGGCTCGAGCCAGGGTCGGGGAGGGCATGGGCCTCGACGGCGAGGACGGAATGACGGCTGTTTGCGTCTGTGCTTCTTGAGCGTGCTAGTTTCCATACTGCTCTCCTGCAGGAGGGTGATAGCGTCATCGGGGGTGACGAGAGTATCCCTTGGTCCCAAACAGTCCAACCATTTATATAGCAATTTTTTACTCAATACTCCCATCCACATTTTCCTCAGTTAGAAGATTGAGGACACCCAAACCTGGAAAGGGCATCAAATGCTTAGATACCATGACAACCGATTATTACACAACAAATTTTAAGATATAGGTATGTATGTATAGTTTTAGGTGCAATATGTGTCAAGGTTTTTTTTATTATTATTTAATCATTATTTTACTTGAAATTAGGTTATGGAAATATTTATTATATTTCATTTAAATACACATTATATAATAATGTAAAATTATATTTGCATGCTCTAAAAAGGAAAAATATGGTTTGTGCCTAAACCACCAATTTTAATAACTGGTAACACCTATACCCACTGGGACGACCCGGTTGGCGCAGTGACAGAGCAAATGGTTGCTGCGATGCGTGCCGCGGGGCCGATGCTGCACGGAACAAATATTTGTATGGCCTACAGATAGTTGTTCCGGGTCTGACTGTTTGTGTATTTAAATGAGAGTTTAAATGTTTGTAAACGTATCCACGATACAGGAGAAATTCGTAGTGAGGGGCAACGTTTTAAAATGAAAAATAAAAAAAAGCTTTTCAGCCACAATGACACTTTCAGATTTCTGCTTAATTTTATTCCTCTTAATAATACACGATTAATTATTATGCGATTGACCGCAAGCACGACTTAAATTCGATTCCCCGATTTACTAGGACTTTTCCAACTATACCAGCAACAACCAAGATTGGATTCTGTTAAAAAAAAAAACGTTTATTTTGGACAAGCAAAATACATAGAAGGTTAATAAAAGAAAAATAAACTATAAGTGTATAACGTATTATTATTTATTTAGGTAAAAGCTTGTTGTTCGAATGCACCTACGAACTATAGCCCGAAATATAGGGGAGTCGTATCGCCTTGCCTTTGTCTTCAGGGAGAGATAGAGCTCAGGGTGGAGAGCAACGACGCAGACTTCTCTCTAACGATAGCGTGAAAGTCTTCGACGTGTGCCTGCGTGAACGTACCGGATTCACGGCAGATATGGGGCAGCCCCATCAACCCCTTTCCGATCCTCGTTCTCAAAATGCCTCCTTTTCAGCCAATATGATTTTAAGTTATATCAAGGACATTCTTCAATATTGGCAAGTAAAATAAAATTTCTGGCACGTGTAAAGCATGCATGTATTGCACACGCATTACATTTGTAATAACAATCCACAAAAAAAACATTGTTTTTCGCATTTCATGTACCTACGTAGGTAAATTCAAATATTTTAACAGGTGTCAGACGATCGAGAGGAATAATTTCTTCAATACACTTTCTCGAAAACTGGCTCTTATAGCACTACGATTAGGTTCAACATGCAATGTTTTTCACACGCGTGGATTTTTAATATAAAATTAAAAACAAAAAAAAGCTTTTCAGCTACAATGACACGTTCAGATTTCCTCTTAATTTTATTCCTCTCAATATTACACGATTAATTATTATACGATTGACCGCTAGCACGACTGCTGAGTCTGAAATTCAATTCCCCGAAAAAAAAAGTATTACCCGAAATTTATGGTTTTATGTGGCAATGTTATAGGCACCCATCAAAATTACTTTATAAAGACAATGTTTTAGAATCTGCAGTTGGTTGCCAACAAGGTGACCCTCTCGGGCCTGCCATTTTCAGTTTGGCTATTCATCCCATTATTCAACAACTAAATTCAAAATTAAACGTGTGGTATTTAGATGATGGAACGCTAGGAGGTGATGTTGACACCGTTTTGGATGACCTACAACTCCTCAAACATGAATTTAAATCTATTGGCCTAGACCTTAACCCCTCAAAGTGCGAAATTTACCTCTCTGACATTACCGACAGACAATCGATTTTAGATAAATTTAATGCAATAGCCCCACAAATCAAAATTTTAGAAAAAAGTTCCTTGCACCTCCTAGGTTCCCCTATTTTCGAAGAAAGTTTTTCATCTTTCATCGATGACAAAATCAATCATTTTAATGATATTTCGGACAGACTCTCCAAAATTAATTTACATTCGGCATTCACCCTTATCAGATATTGCTGTTTTGGTCCAAATTTTATGTATTTTCTCCGTTGTTCTCCTCTCTGGAAGAAACCACAGCTTTTGGACAAAATTGACCAAATTATTCGCAACACATTAACATCCATTCTTAATGTGGCCCTGGACGACCGAGCGTGGCTGCAAGCCACCCTACCAATTCGTTTTGGTGGCCTTGGCGTCCGCAAAATTTCTAGTGTAAGCTTACCGGCGTTCTTGTCCTCTGTCCACAGCACTGAAAAGCTAACCAGGAAAATTTTATCTCACTCCCTGGTTGACTCGGAAGTGCCGTGCTTGACCGACGCAGAGGACGCCTGGAAAGTGGCTTGCCCGGATACGGATCGGCCCGACAACCCGTTTTCCCAGAGGCAGTGGGATGAGCCGCTCTGCAGTTTGGTACGGAATAAACTTATTAATACGTCTACCAACACTGCTGAGCGTGCCCGCCTGTTGGCTGTGGGTGAGTGGGAGTCGGGCCTCTGGCTTCAGGCACTACCGTCACCTAACATAGGCACTATGTTAGGTGACTCAACCTTCCGGCTCGCTACATGTTTGCGATTGGGCGCTCCTTGTGGGGCTCCACATCGCTGTCAATGTGGTGAAGCAGTCGACTGCCTCGGACACCATGGTCTTTGTTGCAGTAAGAGTGCTGGTCGGATTGCGCGGCACGCTAGCATTAATGATCTCATCCGTCGTGCTCTTGCCACCGCCGGGGTGCCAGCTGTCTTAGAACCCAATGGCTTGGCACGCGTCGATGGGAAGAGACCAGATGGTATGACCATAATGCCATGGAAGTTGGGTAGGCCTTTGGTGTGGGATGCAACTTGTGTCGACACCCTTGCGCCATCCCATCTTCCTAGTACAGTGAGCTGCGCTGGGGCGGCTGCTGCAGGTGCTGAAAACCTCAAACGGCGCAAGTACAATAATTTAATTGGTAGTTATGTATTTGAGCCGTTTGGGGTTGAAACACTAGGGCCATGGGGTCCGAGTGCCCACCTAGTATTTCGGGAAATCACCAAGCGGTTGGTCGACTCTTCACGTGACCAGAGGGCGGGCCTATTTTTTGGCCAAAGAATCAGCATTGCCATCCAACGTGGCAATGCTGCCAGCCTTCTGGGCACTTTTCCTGTTGATAGCGATGTGGATGAATTTTTTGACGCCCTGTGACCGTTTTGATACTTGTACATTTTTATTTCTTCTTACTATTATAGATTTGTAGTTTGTATATAATGTAAATATTCACTTGTTATTAATAAATTCCCCGATTGGGTATACTATCACAGGGTTTTACCAGGACTTCTCCATATATACCGTAGTACCGTAGTACCGTAGTACCGTAGTATTAGTTTAGTTATCTGAGGAAATAAAAAAATCCACAGATAATTAAACTAATGCTAAGTCCAAGTCGGCGGCAAGTCGGCGGTGATTGTTTTTTTTTTAAATCTCGGCAAAGAGATATAATATGCGTCTTTACGGCGTAAATATTTTTTGAGTATTTAAATTGTGTTTGTAAATAGAATATCATAGATAAACATGATTGTTTAAAACAAATATTTACTTTTATGAACAAATTAACGTTTATTTGTGTTCTAAATTCAAAAGTATTTGAATTTTCTATTTTTCATATTAGGCTGTTTATCGGCATCGTACCTTTGTTTCTTCAACCTATCGAAACCAAAGCGCGGAAAAAAGCAAATTAAATCATAGTTTCATAATAATTCCTGACAAAAATACTTTCCGTTCTAATATTTTATTTTTTCGAAAGTGTATTGCAAGACGTCGTTTGATACGCGTGGGGATTTGCTACTGCAGTTCACGGTTCCATAACACACTCGCCTGGCGGCTCGGGTGTGAATTCCGCTTCGAATGCAATAGTAAAGTTTCCCCACTTATATCAAAATGTACTATAGTCAAGAACTGAAAAGCCCTAAGGCTGCGTTTCCACCAGAGATGTGCGAGGAAGCTGGGAAGTGCGAGGATGCGTAGCGATCCTGTGGAACGGTGTGAGAGTTTCCAGTAGAGATATGCTAGGCCGGTGAGCGGTGGGAGGACGTGTAACGGGCTCGTTTTTCACTCGCGTCCGTCCCTAGCACACATTTCTCGCACACATAACTCGCAACACATCCCTCTCAACACATCCCTTGCACACATTCTTCCTTTGTATACAAAAACCTCGCTCCGCTGAGCCGTTTCCACTAGAGCTGCGCTGAGCGAGGCTAGGTAACGCATCCTCGCACATCTCTGGTGGAAAAGCAGCCTAATTGTTACTTCATAAGAGTACAAATATCTAAGCGCCTATAGTTTTATATCTACGTGAAAAATAAGGAACTGATAAAAGAGTAATAAAAACGTTTCAGTTGATAAACTATCAGATTTCCAAGATAAAGATGATGAATTTGACATTTTTCATCTGCTTGCTGTCTTGATAATGAAGAATGTTAAGTGTGTGTAGATTATACCTAACGTTGGACATCAGTGGCCCATTTTGAATAAAATCTTCACAACAATATCCAGTTGTTTTTGTTTATTTATGGTCTTTATTGTGCAGTCTTATGGGACAGTTACAGATATTTTATGTAAGTTTGAAGTATTGTGTGAACAGTGTACTACATGCCAAAGTTAACTTGAGGCAGATGACTTATAATTATGACGGAAGCGGCCGTACTTATTGCAAAAAAAAACTATTCGTGTAAAACAAAAAAAACGATATTATGTATTTAAATAGCCTTGGGCTCTTGCGCAGTGTTTTTAAGTTTATAAAACTTCGACGTTGACATCTGGGCGAAGTCTCAGTTAGCTTTGGCGTCTAGTATATTATAAAAGGTAGGTACCGTTTTATATTATTGTCCAACAAACGGGAGTATGTAGTATTTAGGTAGATATTTAGTTATTAATTAAAACTTTATTCACAAGTAAAAACTGTACAAAGGCGGACTTAATGCCTTGGGCATTTAATACCAGTCTATCTTATAATATCCCATCTACAATTCAACGTCGACCACCTCCTAGTTAGGTAAAACAAAGGTCGAGATTAAATGAATACCGCAATGATATGTACCTAGCCCACGCTTGGTTTTTTACACCGACAATAATTTTATACAGCTCGCAATATAGATTTTATTAGATGTTATATAATGATAAAACGGTCAAAGGCAATATACTGTATCATAAAATAATATTTTGATAAAAAATTTGGATGAGAAATGTCCACAGTTTATAAAATCACCACTCTTATTGCAATTGTATCTAATAAACAAATAATTATGAAGACTATAAACAATATAGTAATTTCTTTATGGACTCGAGCACAGCAGGCGCATTTGATTTAAATGGAACTTTCATTAGAGCATTATTAAACACTAGCTTATGCCCGTGGCTTCGCCCGCGTGGAGTTCGGTAATGTCCCACGGGATCGTACTATCGAGATAAAAAGTATCATATGTGTTAATCTAAGTTATAAAATGTATGTGTGCCAAATTTTATCTAAATCCGATCTGTAGTTTTTGCGTGAAAGAGTAACAAACGTCCATCATTATCATCCATTTATCCATCCTCACAAATTTTTGCATTTATAATATTAGTAGTAACTTGCAGGATACTATTACATAATATTTTATATCAATGTCTATCACGAGCCAACGCGAAAATCGGATTTCACATATATTTACAGACATGACTACTTCTGAAAAATCCTACCTACTTACTAATAAGTAAATACAGCGCCTCGCACGCCCTGCGCCTCAATGCGCGCCATGCGCCCGGTCTGCGTGAGTTTCGAAGCCCTATTTGGCTCTGTTGGGGGGTGATTTTGGAAAAACTGTGATACACGTGTCTCATAATTTTAATTGAAGAGTATGTACACCAATTTTTGAGTCAATCAACCAAGAGAATATAAAGTTTCATAGAAAATTCAACCCCCCTATTTCACCGTTTTAGAGGAGGAATTTCGAAAAACCCTTTCTTAGCGGATACTTACTCTTCTTTTCACTTACTCTTCTTCATTTCATATCTCTAGGACCAGCGGTTTGGATTTATATCAGTCAGTCAGGACTTTGAATTTTATATGTACCTTTAGATAGGTTGCAATAATGGGTTGCGTATTATGTTTTATACCTAGTTATATAAACAAGTAGACACTAATGCCTTAATAGGATCTAAATTCATTTAAGCGGATACGTTTTCTAGCCTAGAAAATAATTGTTTGGCAAAAGTAATGAATAAATGTTTGTACAAGCAGGCAATTATTCAGACAGGCAGTCAAACAGGTATTGCACCTGAACTGTTTTTTGAAACCCATAAATTATAGAATGAAATACCTAATTGTAATGTATAGTATATAACGGGCTGCATGTTCAAGCGCGTATTTTTTATACCTAATAAATTGTATTTCATGAATGAAATTACAAAAATGACCTTGTTTTGTATGCACTTTATATTTTATCGGTTAGGTATAAGTACATTAAGGAGGTGTGTACCTATATCTGTTGTGAAATACCTATTCAAGGATAAAGAAAATTAAGTATAAAAAGCCATATAAAGTACTATGAACTTCGCATTATGATAAGCAATCAGTCAATGTTTATAACGTTTTGTATTCTATCTTCAAAGATGAATACCAATTTGATAACAAAAAAACATAGTGCCGAATTTGGGTAGGTTTTTTTCATGAAATAATAAGTATCCTAACTATCCAACACTTAAGGCTTGTCCAAATGTCCACCCACATACTTAGTCTTAAACGCTTATTCATCTTGATATAATCTTTATTTCGAATAAGTAACAACCATATGAACCCAAGAAAAGAAAAAGATGACTTATACCTATGTTAGTAAACTTATTATCTATTTGGAAACCAGGCTGTTGTTCAAAATGCATCTCTGAACAACATCCATCGAATCCAGGATAGAGCTTTCCCGCACTCTGCAGAGCAAAGACGCAGATTTCTGTCTGACTGTGCTTGTGCACACAAACATACCTGATACACTTCAGAAACGGGGCCCCATCAACATCCTGAACCCGCTATAATAGCGGGTTCAGGATGATGAATAGTGTGATTGGACCCGTATATGCTTGGTATAGCCTATAGGTGCGCCTGCTTACTGCGAAAATATTTACAAAACATACGGTACCACTCAAACTGAAACTAATAACTCAAAGATTTTATTTAAATTAAGTAGACCATCACAAACTTGAACTGTCAAAAACAAAAAGATGAAGTTACAGTCCGAGTCACAAGGCAATAACTTGTGAAAGTACTATAGTTGCCCATTCCAAAGCGTCGTTCTCATTGGAGAAGAATGCAGACCAGCGGTACCACTAGATGTAGACCAGCCGCCAGCGTACCTACCTATGCCTCGAAGGACGACAGGTGTCATGAAGCCTGCATCCAGAGACGTGATTATAAGGAATAAACAGGAGTACCTACACATTTAGTACACATTGTGTTTAATGAATGATGAATACAGTCTTAATCAATTAGGCGAGCGTAACATTCTAGAAGCAAATGAGGCAAAAATATCCAACTGTTGTAACCAGAAACCACAAATCAGTGGTCATGTATCTTAGGAGAGGTCTGTATCCAATTTGTCTATCAAAAAGACTGCGATGTGTTATGTAGAGTGGTTCACACAAAATAACGAAAGGAAGTAGGTTTCAAACAGTTGCCGTGGCTTAGAACATACATTTATAGATCGTCTATGCTAGATGCTACCTACGTAATTACGTATGCATTCTCATTTGTCACTTACTAATTTCTTTAGAGCGAAATGAAGGATATTTCATGCATTCCGCTGTATACTATACGGTAATTCTAATATTTTTTCTATTGTTTCAGCATATAAGATTTTCTACGAAAATCCATCTTCTATTTATTTAGTTTTACATTTTCATAAATCAACAGTTTCTTATCTCCTATTTATCTTTTAATGAATTACTATATACTTACGTTCGTAGTCGAGTTGGTCCGCGTGTGTTATTAGCGATTCGCAAAATTCGCAATAAATACCAGTGCGATAAACAGTTCCACAACAGTCCTCTGTCAACTGGGTGAGTATACACTTAGCTAATAATGTTCAGGTAGACAGGCACTTTAATTAATTGACGTGAAACCAGAAATAAACATTAAAGACAATTTATGTGAAACTCATTTATTGCTGGCACAATGTTGTCTTTGAAACAAACTAGAAAATATCTTCACTCCAGTATTTTAGGCTTAAATTAATATTGTCTAAATAAATAATATGTATTTCCGTTATGTTGAAAACGTCGCCATTCAATATTATATATTCAGATAGGCAATTTTAATCAAAAAAACTTGTCTTTGACAAAAATGTGTATTTTTTTTTCAGAATGCAAAAATGTTCGGCATAGTTTATATAGTCCTGGCAGTGGTACAGCTGCAAGTCAGCTTTGCTGCCTGTGATACCGACTATGCCAACAGCACCCCAGTGGAACTGTTCCAGGAATACCTGAGGATTAACACCACTACTCATAATGATTTGAGTAAGAACAGCTTTTGTTTATTTCGTTTTTGGGATAGGCGAATCAAACTCAAATCTCTTTAGTTTTCAAAATGATAATAATGCCGTAGTTTCTAATTGTTTGTATTATGATACCCACTGTGTCTTCGCCTAATATGTCTCGGTAACTGATCTATAGAGTTTTTTAACTCTCACCTTTTTTTTAAATCTTTCCTTTTAACTTTTAACACTATCCCCAAGAATCCGGCCTATTGTCTCAATTATCAATACATTTATTCACTTTACCTTACCTATAGCGGAGGCTGTGAATTTCTGGAAAGCATTAGCTAAAGCCGCTGATGTACCAGTGAACGTGTACGAGGTTGTGCCAGGGTACCCCATAGTGGTACTGAAATGGGCGGGAACCGACAGCAGCCAGCACAGCATCATGCTGAACTCACACATGGACGTCGTTCCTGCTGCTATCGAGGTAATTTTTGCAAACAATATAACTCTATTGCCCGTTTTTTATTAATAAAAACATTGTACTATTGGTATTTCAACTCTCTGCGCTAAGCCAAGAGTTGAAAATGCGTCAGTGTGCTTAAATTTAGGCATAGGAATCTAGGAATTAATTTACGTGTCGCTCAGTTGTTGGTGAAAAACGATTATATTCGTTATTGTTACTAAAGAAAACGGAAAAAAATAAAGTGTCGCTCTGTCTTTTCTTGAAGTAGTTCAATGGCTTAGTATTTGACGGGGTCACCATCGTCTATCTCCACCTACTTACCAGAAAATAACAGAAGGAGAGAGAGTCATCTTCCTGTGAGTTGAGAGCTCTCAACCTACCAATGGCGAAGGTTTCATACAACTCGATTCCTACCGGATTCCCTTTGAAAAATGGTTCAGTCACTATTCTATAGACAAATAATATTATCACATTAAAGATATGTACTCCGGCTTACTTCTTATAAAAATTACCCATCGCTACTGCAACCTACTGAAATCATTTCATAGCAAACCCCGAAATGTATGTCAGAAATCTAGATTAGTTCCACTTGCCAAGCTGCAACTCTTTATTGTTTTATCAATTACTAGCTGTTGCCTGCGGTGTCGCTTGAGATATAGTCGGAAATTATCCCACGGCACAATTTAAATATAGTCCTTGACACTTGGGGATAATGTGGGTTCTTATTAGTGAGAGAATTTTCGGAATCGGATCAGTAGGTCCGAAGATTAACCCATAAATCTAAACTAACTGGGTAACATTCCAACTTAACCTCTTTGTAATATTAAGTGTAGATAGGTACCCGCATAAAACAGTTGGCTCATGTTTTGAAGTTATCAGTTTTATGACAGAGTTTTACTATTTACAATAATTGTAAAACTGACAAAAGCAATTTTGTTGGTAGCTCAATTATCTACTCGTTGCACGTTCGTTATACCTGTGACTGTTGATAGGAAATTATATAGCAGTTGTAAACTGAATATCTCGAGATATCTATCAAATATCGCCAATTAACAAGGAACATACTTATGATAAATATTTTAGGATGTTTGCAAAATATTTGAGACTCACAACAAATAAAGGGTGTAAAAAGACCCTTAACGAAGTCGAAAGGCACTTGTTCTCCCCGTCATTGCGAACATTTTTTTGTTCTAGACCATACCTGGGAACGTTCTAGTTACGGAGATATTGGAGGTCAAAGTTCCAATTTTTCCACAAGTTTTTTTTGAAATACCACTTTTAAAGGTTTTAATTATACTTTAATTAACTCGATGACCCGTTTAATATTAAAAGCATGCATCAGCACTAAGTTTTAAGTACGTTACATTGAGTTTTACCGCAAAACGTCATTTTTCACCCCAAAAAAAAAAGTCGTTTCCCAGCAATAATTTTTGCCTAAAGTTACTTAGTTTGATGTACTGAATGCTTGGTTGACGGCTTCGTGAAGGGTCTATTTACACCCTGTATAGACCAATATCTCGAAGGAGTCTTTCGAGATATTGGTCTAAGGCCAGGGTGGTATATTCCGTCTATGGGGCGTAACCGTCTAAAGTCTGTTTTTTAATCCCTCAGACTAAATTGACAAGTGAAAATGTCAAAACTGACATAAATCCTATTGAAATCTATGTTAGTTTGCCATTTTCACTTGTCAATTTAGTCTCAGGGAGTAAAAAACAGACTTTAGACGGTTACGCCCCATAGACGGAATATACCACCCTGACCTTATATATATAGTTCAATGTGCTGTAATTTTTTATAGCATTACCCTGTATTCCACGATGGGTTAGGTAGAGGTGTGCTACAGTTTCTCCAGTTATGTTCAAGTCCCATGTAATAGGGAGCGATCCTTGTCTATTATTATCTTCCATGATAATGTAACAAATGAGGTTATCTTGCAGGAAGGTTGGACTTACGACCCATTCAGTGGCCACATAGATGACAATGGAGTCATTTACGGCCGAGGGACGCAGGACATGAAGTCTGTGTCAATACAGTACTACGAAGCGCTGCGCAGACTAAAGGAAAACAATGTTGAACTGCTAAGAGATGTGTACATGACTCTTATGCCTGGTGAGTGACAATATTTGTACAAATTGCCTAAGTCATATAATCTGTGAAAGATTACAGAATAGAAGAGTAAGATAGGCCACATTGCCCCCCCTTTGGTATCAAAACCAGCATAAGCAGGTCCCTTAATCTAATGATACTCCGTACTACGGGAGGCCAGCTCAGGGGCAAAGAATTGCCACGGACGTGCAAACTGTACGTACCTAGATATGAAAATTAAATGTCATAAATTATACTACAATGAGCATTTTCCGGGTAACTATTTACGCAAGTGGTTACTAATCAAATAAAAGTTTTAAATCTTGGCATATTTTTATTTTTTTGCTTGGCTCTATTGGTATTGCGGATTATAAACAACTAGCGGCCCGTCCCGGCTTTGCATGGGTGGACATTTATTTTTTAAACATTTTGGGTTAAAATATAGCCTTTGTTACTCAGGGATAATGTAGCTTTCTAATGGTGAAAAAAATTTTGAAATCGGCACAGTAGTTTTTGAGTTTATTCATTACAAACATATACACACACAAAAATACAAATCTTTCCTCTTTATAATATTAGTAAGATATACAATTAATAGAATATCTATTTAAGGACTGCAATCGGCTTTACGGGCAAGCACACTAAACCTTGTTATTTTTATTTAGATGAGGAAGTTGGCGCAGAAAACGGTATGATTCCATTTTTGAAGACCCCAGAGTTTGCAGCCATGAACGTGGGTATAGAACTAGATGAAGGCACTCCATTCCCACTGCCTGGCGTAGCAGTCTTCTACCAAGATAAGGTTGTATGGCGTAAGTACACAAATGAAATACCTATATAGTTTTCTTATGAACGGATCTTTCCAACCAATGGTCCCTATTCTGAAAAATTTGAATATGGTAACACTGTCGGTCGTAATCTATACTTACGTTGTGTTTTGTTGTTGGTCATTTCAATCAATTGTGTTGTTGAAACGGTCAAATGAATCCATATATCCATCTGACTGAATCACGTTTTTAAACGTTTGAACAGAAGGAAATAATTTCTTTTTTTTTTCTTTGCCAAAAGATCTTCTAACGCAATGTGTATAGATAATAAACCAATTTTATTCTCAAATCCGGTTTTTATACTTACTCGTGTTTGCATTTTATGCTCGTGTAATTTCGTTAAATGTTCTTTTCCTGTTCTAGCAGATATCACTACTGTGACGTATGTGACACATGTCTCATTGTATTCAGTATTCGACTTGCTGTTGATTTATGAGTCGTGCTACTATTTAATTTTGACATTCTACAGTTACTATATTGCAACAGCTGTTTTTAAGTTTTTTATTTTGTGTTCCGCTGCCCATTTTATGTTAAGCGCTACCTCTTACGTCACCTATCTACTTATGGTTATAATTATTTCAGAAATACAAGTTGATTGTCATGGTGAATCTGCCCATGGGTCAACTTTCCCTGAGACGAATAACACCGCTACTGGCAAGGTATAATCTATATCTATACTAATCATAAAGAGGAAAGATTTGTATGTTTGTAACGAATAAACTCAAAAACTACTGGACCGATTTCAAAAATTCTTTCACCGTTACAATGCTACGGTATCCCTGAGAACAGGCCGCTAGTATAGTATAAAATGAATATAATCAACAGCAATGATAAAAAAATTGTTCGACCGAATTTCACCATTGAAACAGATATCAGCTAGAGCCATGCTAAAGCTCTCAGTGTCAATCAAAGAGTAAAATACTTAGACGGCTCTTGAACGGAGTTCAAGTGTGCTTAAAGCGTTCTGTTGGTTGATGAAATTCGGCCTTAGCTGATTTTTAAACTTAGAGCTACTTAGTACCCTGTTATCGCGTAACAAGTACTACCGAGGTCACTTACGGTCCACCAGTTTTCACTCTTATACCCTGAATAATAAGGTTAAAAGTGGTCGACCGTCACTGAGTGCGGTAGTATGTACCTACCTTGAAAAATGAGTTTTCTGTTCTAGTGCCGGAACGTGATCGATAATTTCTTCGCATTCAGAGATGAACAGTATGAAATAGCCAACAAATCACTCCCGACTGACGCCGGCGGTTACTCCAGTGTCAACCTCAATAGAATGAACGTAAGTTTACCCATTCAATATAACGTTCATAATAATATTTACTAAAACCGGGTTATGAACACATTGTCCCAATCCCAATTTACTTGGGTTGATATACATCGATATCTTCCATACATCTCTACTAGTCCCCTTTCTAGCCATAAATCATCTTTCACACAGTCCATCCATCGTTCTTTTGTCTTCCCGGATCCTTATATCCACATGAACCACATTATTACTTAAAATTTCCACACGACATTTTCCTCTTCCCCCTCATTTCGAACGGATTACCACACAACTTTTCAGACACAGGTTTCCCTTAGAAAAATGGCACAGTCAGAATTCTATTGACAAATAATAGAATCACATTAAAGAAATGTACTCCGACTTACCTCTTACTAAAATTGACCCTTCGCTACCGGTATTAATCTAAATGTTATTCGACTTGGATTAAAAAACTTAAGAAACTTACAAAATGAATACTTATTTGATCTATTGTGAAAGTCAAGTAATTACCCATGTTTACTTACAGGCTGGAACAGCTAACAATGGGGTCTCCCTTGTTTGACCGAAAGGCATTTGACAAATTTTCAGTACCCAAAAAATTTTTCGCGTAATTTCATTTGCCAAATTATTACTTAGCAAAAAATCTATTCACAAAAAATTGTAACGCAATCCTAATGTTTGGGAAGTGAACGTTTAAACTATAACTTGTTTACCAACAAGTACTTTTAACATTTTTTATTTAGTCAAATATTTCAGTTTGAATAACAGTTTTTACGCAAAATCAAATAAGACAAATTCTAAACAGGTTATAATAATATGAATATTAACTATTCTTTTTTTTAGTTAGTAGCGTTTTTTTCCATATTTTTTTTTCTATAATTATAATGTAGTCGTTCCTGGAGGTCACAGTTTTAACCTAACCTAACCATTTTTTTTTTAAATAAGTAATTATCCTAATCTAAATAGTTCAGT
Source organism: Noctua pronuba (assembly GCA_905220335.1). Lineage (NCBI taxonomy): Eukaryota > Metazoa > Arthropoda > Insecta > Lepidoptera > Noctuidae > Noctua > Noctua pronuba. The sequence goes on along the minus strand of LR999903.1, from coordinate 8,961,790 downwards.
TCCGGGTAACCTACTAAAAACAATCTTTTTTCTATTAATGAAAGTCGTTTCTGCCACTCGCCGGCCGCTGCCGCGGCACCGCTCGCTACGCTCGCTCGGCTCGTGCGTAGGGGGTCACAGTTTTAACCTAACCTAACCTACCCTTTTATTGCCTTAATATTTTTTGTCTGAACAAATCATTTCACCAAACGTTTATTGTCTGAAGATTGTTTGCTGTAATAAATCATTTGAGTAAAGACCAAATGCCATAATGACATTATACTTGGTAATATTTTGCCAAGTAAAAATTTGACCAAATAAAAATATGCGTACTAAAATCATTCGAAATATTGCAATCGTATAAAAAAAAGTTGGTAAAATTTGTTTGGGTAATGAAATTTGGTCAAAATCTTTTCGGCAAAACGGCAGGCTCCCCTAACAATGTCATCCCGAGCCTCGTGAGTCTCGTATTCGACATACGCTTGGGCAACACGGTTAACGAGATAGAGTTCGAAGCTAAGGTAAGTGTGCTAGAAAATATCCATAAAAAGGCTTTTGTCCGCACCTACGCGCCCATGTGTTGGTCGAAAGTTGTCCCACGGAAACTTACTACTGGGATGAATGAAAAAAAAACCTATGCCCTAACACACGTCATAGTCGATGGTTAAAGCGATAAAGATCGCTTGGCAAACGTGTACATATCCAGTCGAAACAAACCTACAGCCCAGATACTGTAAACCCCGTAGGTTTAGGCAGGGATAAATATATTTTTAATAGAACTACATTTTGTCATGTAATAGAGAGCGACCCTACTGCCATCAACAGGGCACACATCCTGATTCGCTACTGAAGAAACCCTGATAGAATGAAAGCTCCATTTTTATGTCTTATGTATGACCGTGGGCGCGGCGCAAGGAGTGTGTAAGGTTACCTAATCCCATGGCAATGGGAAAGCAATGATCTTATGTATTTATTTTATTGCTCCTTATGTTGCTAGATTGATAAATGGATCGCCGACGCTGGCGAGGACATAACTGTGACGTACATCTCGAAGAACCAACAGTCTCCTGCTACTGTTGCTAACTCCACCAACCCCTACTGGGAAGCCATTGCTTCTGCTGCCAAAGATCTGTGAGTATTTTTTTTTTCTTCCAGTTTATCTCGTTATACCAGGTGGCCTACCATGACGTCTTGAAGAAAAAGACAGAGCTATACAGGTCGTCTAGCGCCATCTCTTTCCCACACTGGAATTACTCCTGCCACCGTCTTAACCCCCCAGACCTGGACAAATTGAAGTACCTAATGTCACCGATAACGATAAACGTATTTTTACGAGCTGGGTATGGGATAAATTGAAACATCACTTATTAAACGACAAATATATTTTTAAACACAAAATACTATACTTAAATTACTAATTACCTACTGAACACTTACCACTTAATTAATCGCACTTGTAGTTCACTTTGATTCGCTTCTTTGGTCAAAATCAGACTGACTGCTCCCGCAACGGCTCTTTATATTTCGACCGATCCTTCGAGAAAGTTTCACAACTTTCTGGAATCTTCTTCACAGCTCCATAGTGGAACATTCTAGGATTATTCTCGAATCTTCTACACAGTTCTATAGTGGAACATTCTAGACTCGAATATAGTCTAGAATGGCCTCGTAAAACGTCAAAGTAACAGCTTTAATTTGAAATAAGTTACCGAAAAGCTTAAGACAATCTTGTTAGAAGGTGTTGAGGAACGACAAGCTTTGAAAGCGATTGCCTATGGCCTCAAGTGTTTTAAATGATTTCTTTACGCAGGTACAGGAATTAACTTATAATAAGTAGATATTTAGGATCGGGATGAGCTGAACTCGTTTCTATTGGACGGCCTACACTCGCGTTAGTTCGAGAAAAGTGGAGAGAGTGAAGAGAGGCCTTTGCCCTGCAGTGGGAGGACATAGGCTTATAATAACAATCAAAAGTATTTTCACTCTACGACTGGTGATACTCGTCCGGTGCACACTGGGGAGCTTGTTTGATGTCAACTGTCTTGTGTCTATTGTCTCTTGTCAAGAATGTCTGGCAGGAGTTGGTAGGACGCATTAAGCAGCCGAAATAGAATGAGACCAGCCTTTAGCTGCATCACTTTTGGACACAGAATCCAAAAGCGATACCTCCACTACTCCTAATAACGACTACATTTTTTGTTCAACAGTAAAATAGAAATAATGGCGGTGCGACCACCCGGCTCGACAGACGCAAGACACGTCCGCAACGCCGGTTATCCGGCTTTCGGCCTCTCCCCAATGCCGAGCACGGAGCTGCTCCTACATTCGGTCAACGAACGCCTTGCGGTGTCTACCTTCCTGAACGGCATCGATATCTACGAGAAGGTCATATACAACCTCTGTAACATTCCCGGAGCCAAAACCGCTGAGGATACAAGTGCGTACCTATATGTCACTGCTGTCTAAGACATGAATTGTTGAACACTGGATTCTTAAATAACTTGAAGCGTTTGCGCCGAGACGCTATGCGTCACCAACAAAGATTTTTGTTAACTTTTTTATTTTTTTTACTATGTGTGTGATGATTATACTTAGTACAACTAACATTCTGGTGATAAGTCTAACAGTAGTAATTATAACTAACATTTGTGTAAGATACCTTTTTACCTACCTGTTTTCAAAAATTTATTAGGGTTGTTTGGTTAAGCGCTTTTATTAATAAAAATCAAATTTTGAGGGTGTACGGAGTTAATGAATTATTTAACATCTTATAAAAAAATCATAGACATTTTGTTTTGTATAATACAGTAGAACTAGTCTACTATCTAAGTATCTATTACTAACTAGAACTGTTGAGAACAATAAAATGGATTTTTTATAACAACTTTCGACTTTATCTCCTCATCGTCAAATATTTCTGCACCTAAGTGGTATGAGGCACATCATCATTCTCCATGATTGATTTTTTTCTCTCTACTCTTATACCCATCCACATTCATACTTAAAACATTCGTCATCATCACATATCTTAAAAATATAGATACGTATATCTATATTTGGTAGATATGTGCAGGCATTTGTGGGCTTGGCGCGTTCACCTCGCCACCAAATGCGGCATTATGAGAGATTGTGAGTGAGCAATTAGGTACAAAGGCGGCACACAGATAACATTGCCTGGAAAAGATACCAATAAAATATGAACCTTATAATTTGGCCAACAAGACGAACTTTACCGCCAGCAATAACTGAATATTTTTTTTGTGCTATACCGTCTTTTGAATATATTAGAGGCTATAGCAAATATTTATTGCGCCAGCTGACTTATGAGCGGAGCAAGACTGTTAAACGAATGCTCTTGCGATGTGACAGTTTTCACCTTATGTTAGCAGCATCATTAGTAATTTAGTAGTCTCTTAGTTGGTTGGTTTATCCAAACCGAACTGAACGTCCAAATGAATCTTACAACATTTCATTAATTTCACAAATGAAACTGATCACGTTCAGAACGTTTAAACCGCATTTAAGAGCTGTAACTAACACTGTCATAATTGCTATGGACACTGCTAGCTCTTGAATGCCGTTTAGATGTTCAGATCGAATGGCGGATCGCGTTGTTTCATTATTGAAATCAACTCTTAGTAGCCACAGTCACATACTACATTTCGGTATGCAAAGCTCATTGAGTTCAATTCCAGCGTTATAACTCATCGTACATCCAGTACAGTTCTGTTTCCTCGTTTGCAGCTAAATCTTTAAACCAACAATCGCCACTTCACAGTAATGGGTGCCTTTGCACCCGTACGTGCCGCAACATTTTTAAAAGGACTTTTTCGCGAGCCGCCGCCGTTTTCTGTTTGCGCACCATCGCGCGTCGTCGCGCGTCGCTTCGCCATGGATTTCGCAATTGTCACGCTTTTAGTGAACAAATGAATTCTCACCAATGATCGGGATTCGCTGTGTAAACCGTTTAGCGCACGAATGATGATTGTTTCATTGTTTTCTTTCATTTTTTCGTATTTTTTTACCGCGAAGGGATGAAATGAAAACCTTAAAAAGTTAAGTTGCTTGAGTTGGATTCAAATCATGATACTTGGTAAGGGTGTCGTAATTGTATAGGAAGGAATAAATAGCTTAGTGTTTATATGCTAGTGTAAAAACTAAAATTAATAATTACCCAACACTCTATCGCAATACAATAAGATTCATAATTACTGCGGTTTACAATATTATCATCAAATAGAGGTGTAACGCTTTATAATTATGAATGTTATATGAGGGTGGACCGCTGGGGGCGCAGCAGCGTTAATTGAAATGAATTGTCGCGACTGGGTGTAGCCGGCACATCGGGCACATAAATCAGAGCGCCTCGGGCCACCAGCTAAGTGCCTGCTACGAGCGCTACGCCGTAGCAACCGGTAGACACGACGCGAAGCGGACTACGCGGTTACAGTTTTTTTTTGGTGGTTTTTAATAATATAGTGTTTATATTAATTTACTTGACCACTTATAATTATGTTAGTTTAGTTAAGGATAAAAAATATTCATTTTTAATGGACGGCCGACGGACCAATACTTACTTTTTCTTTCCATAGATAGACTATACTCATGTCAAGTGACATAATTTATTTGGTTCAATCAAAGTTCTCTGTACGGATACATTCCGGACCAGCTGCGGATAACAGACATGACATTATTCAGAATCCAGTGACCGGACCTGCACCCGCAATTTTTCTATACCGGTTTAGAAGCGGTTAATTTGGCAATTTGACCCAATTTTACTAAAGACCCAACCTTCAAATTGCCAAATCTACCGCTTCTAAGGCCGTCATTAGAGCACGACGCTCTAAGAGACATCGCGAGACGAATTAATTCAGCCAAATGCGGCGAACGCTGGAACGGGCTCGATTTTTACTGGTAGTGCTCATTTGTCACCACCACCTAGCCACCTACTGGCATTAGTGGCACGGTGGCGTGCCTCCCGACACAGGTGCGTACCATCGCACCGCTAAAAGCACCACACAGATGCATAATACACACACTACGTTGTTTATGGAGTGGGTATCTCGAAGGAGATACACAGTACGATACAGAGTACCAACTATTAAAATATTTAATAAAAAAAATTAAGTTATACAGTATTCCTTGTTCAAGAAAGTCTTACTGCAGTTAAAATTTTAGATTGATTTATAATACGATGTTTGTTCGTAGCAGACTTTTGAAAAGTAGTTCTATTTTTTAAATTTTCGTCGTATTTATGTTACGGCTAAAAGCCGTAACTATCCTTTTTATTGCTAGGACACACCGACCAAATGGATTAAGTTAGGTTAGGTTGCATTATAACAAACTGTTACCGGCCGTACCTAGGTATAGCTGGCTAGAACTAGGTGTAACCTTACTTCGACTTTTAGCCGTAACATTTACACTGATGACGATTCGGTACCATCAATATTAAATAAAAATTCATTTGTTTTCTTTCTTTGAATCGGGACTTCCTGTATGAAAAAAAAAGAACAGTGACGAGTGGGGCATAAGTCAATGTTTCATACCATAAATGATTTTCGAAACAGAACAGTTCTTTTTTTTCTCTTTACATCTTTCTTTCTCCGTATGCGCTATTTATAAGTTCTCATATCCAACCACCTTCGTACATCCACCACGCCCTTAATGACGCTCAGTGAAGTGTGAGAGTGTCTTGATGTCGAATGAGTTGTCGTTTTACAACTGACAGATCATCTACGTTTAGCGACAGAATCCGACAGATCGCGACATAATGGCGAGTGGAGAGCGAGGATTCAGTAATCAACTCGTATAGAACACGTTGTCATCGCAGCGGGTAATGTGTGACTGATTACCTAGAGTGTTTAATGTAAATAGATGAAGCAGAGTTTTTCTATGAATTAAGTAAGGGGTAAATCTGTTATCGCGGGCCCGTGGACGGTGAGTAATGGGCTAGCTCGCCTTCCGGCGGTCTTATGACGACAAGCCGTGTCGACAGAGCATTCGTGTTCCACATGCGCCTCAAAGAGATGTTAGCAACCAGGAAGGGGTCTGCAAGATACCACGGCCCTGGAACACAAAGGGCAAAGAAGGATTATGGATGGGATTTTGTCTGTACGAGTCTGACACTCCCTTCAACTCTGCCCAGAGCGGGAGGGGTCATTTGATGATTTCCCATACGAAAAAAAGGGGGTAAATCTGTTATAAACTGCAGCATCTAAAGGGTGTAAAAAGACCCTTAACGAAGCTGAAAGGCACTTATTCTCCCCATCAATGCGAGATTTTTTTGTTCTAGATCATACCTGGGAACCTTCTAGTTACGGAGATATTGGGGGTCAAAGTTCCGACTTTTTCACAAGTTTTTTTTATAAACATTTTTTAAAGTAAGATTTTTACTTTAAACAACTCCACGACCCCCCGTACTATTCAATCCATCCATCAGCACAATATTCTGAGTGCGTTACATTGAGTCCTACCGTAAAACGTGATTTTTCACCCAAAAAAAAGCCATTTCCCAGCAATAATTTTTGCGTAGAGTTACTTCGTTTGATGTACAGAATTCTTGGTTGACGGCTTCGTACTGGGTAAAAGATACTAGCAAGACCGATTGTGGAATATATCTACTATATTATTTAAAAATTGGTAAAAAGAGGATAAAGAAATAGTTAACTTGTTTTTTAGAATTAAAAAGTAAAAAACCGGCCAAGTGCGAGTTAAACTCGCGCATGAAGGGTTCCGTACCATCGCAGTAGGAGAGCCCCCTTTAATTAATATTTTTTTTATTTTTTATTTATTTAGATTATTCTGTTATTATTGCGGCAACAGAATTACAAATTCTGTAAAATTTTCAACCGTCTACCTATTACTGATTATGAGATACCTACAGCCCGCTGACAGACAGACGGAAGGAAAGACGGACGGAAAGCGAAGGCTTAGTAATAGGGTAACCCTATTAAAGATGAATAAAATGTTGAACGTTTAGCATGAAAACTGCAATGCTTGCAAAACCTAAAATTAACCCTACACGATCCACAGGCTTGTGTAAACTTAATAAAGAATAAATAACAAAATGACAAACATTTACCCAGTTTGCACTGTTGATCGAACTTAAAAGGGGCAACGGTTAACAAAGGAATGGTCACGCGCACATTATTCAGTTTTAAACTTTTCAAGTACTTTTCAAATTGTGCGGAGTCCATCACCCCTTTCATATTCTTTTATCACGGATGCATATGTTTTCTATTCTTAAATTAACAATCGTCATAATAAAATCCACAAAAGAATTAAGCACTTTTGAACCTCAAGTATTGATGATAAAAACATTATCTTAATTGCTTATTAAATTGAAATCACTGTGGCAATTTGTGGGAGAGTTGCCGTGAGAAAAAAATCAGTTGTGTTCTTTTAATACTTTAAGAGCTGCTTGCCTAGATTGGTCTGTGGATGGGTGACCACCCATTACATATCGAGTTTCCTCCGTACCTCCGAAAATAGGGTTTGTAGATCTTTGACAGTCGTCAGTGGCCCAAAAAGTCTGACAACCAGTCTTACCAAGGGGTATCGTATTACCCAGTACTAACTGGGTTGATGAGGTCAGATAGGTTGTCGCTCCATGTAAAATACTAGAATTCAGCTGCATCCGGTTAGACTGGAAGCCGACCCCAATATAGTTGGGAAAAGGCTAGGCAGATGATGATGACTTTTAATACTTTAATTTACATCTCAATAATATCTATATTTTTATGATGGACTACGTAGCGCTTTCTTATTTTTAATTACACTAGCGGCCCGTCCCGGCTTTGCACGGGTGGAGATTTATTTTTTAAACATTTTGGGATAAAATATAGCCTATGTTACTCAGGGATAATGTAGCTTTGTAATGGTGAAAAAAATTTTGAAATCGGCACAGCAGTTTTTAAGTTTATTCATTACAAACATACACACAAAAATACAGCTCTTTCTTCTTTATAATATTAGTAAGATAAGATGAACAGGTAAAAAAAGAACTTTATGAAACTAAGGAAACAAGTTACGCCCTGCTGGCTAGCTTGGTTACTGGTTGCATTTGCCTAGACGTACTAATACGTCTAGAGCACGAGGAGTAGTAGAAATTAACATTTGAAATTACATGAACCGGGAAAAAAGGACCTTCCTACATTGAAATAAACGCCCTGCCATGATTGCCCGTTGTATACGCCTGGGTCAGGTGACCCAGGCGTATACAACTGATTACTTATACTTGTGTACGAGGAACAGAAGGAATAACATTTTAAATAACTTAAACCGGAAAAAAGAATTATAATATAACTTCATATTACATAAAATAATCACGCCTGTAACCCCGAAGAGTTAGGCTGAGGTGTACCTAATAGTACAACCACATTTCGCCAGTTATGTTTTAGTACCATGTTATAGGGTTAGGGGGCGGGCCTATTGCCATCAATCGGGCACAAATCTAGACTCCGTGGCTGCTAATGAGAAATTCCTGATAGAAAAAACCAAAAACACTTTGCCCGACCTGGGAATCGAACCCAGGCACCCAACGAGGCAGTCAGGAACTTGATATTACCTACACTAAATACAAAAAAAACTAGCGAAAAATAAACACCCAGCCGGTTATAATTGCCGGTTGCATATCCCTGGATTAGTGGCACTCGAGTGCTCGTGCGGACGTTTAGTGCGATCGCGTGCGGCCGCGGGTCGCGGGTCGTGCCGCCATTCGCACGCCCGCGCCGGTCGCAGGGATTACGCCGACGGCCGCGCTAAAACAACATGCTCCTCGTAATCGCTGGGATTCACCTACAAGATATAGGGGGCGCTATTTGTATTGTCCTCTGCATTATTAGCTGCATAACAGAAGAAGTGGATTGGATTGGAGTGTTTTTATTGCGCTTTTGTTTTTAGAAGAGATTTAGGTTGGATGCTGTGAGCCCTTATGGTATAGGTTTTGTTAACCGGATATCTTAACTTTTTTTTTTTTTTGGTTTTGTATTTACCTACTAAAGTCGCCAAACCAGAAAGTTGATTTTACAACGATTCATGCTAATATTTTATGTGATTCAATCAATGGTGTTTCATTTCGTTGGAAATTTCATCCAATGAAAAGAAACTTTATTAATATTCTTTTTCAACAAATACTCTATTTAAAATATACACGAGCATTTAAGAACGTCTCTATAGAAACAAAAAACAAAGATTTAATGACACCCTCAAGTAAACTATGCGACCAAATAACAAGCCATTGTCCGAGTAAAAACATCGAAAGAAATCCCCCTAAACTTGTACCTAAGGTGTGTAGTACAAACAGAAAGTGTACGATCAAATAAAACGCCGTACGTCTGGCAGACGTGTTTCTTAGACGTTAGCATCGTTCATTAGACAAGCATCCTTGTCGTATTCAAGTGTTCACGTGGCGACTTCGCTTCGTAGCTCGGTTCACATCAAAAGCTGCACGACCCGCCCTCCGGCCGCGAGCCGAGCTCTGATTGGTCGGCGCCGCCGCCCAGGCAATTAAGCTGCCTCGCTCACCCCGTGATCTAACTTGACATTTTAATGTTTACTGTACTGATAGTTCGTGAAAGAAAATTGTTTGTGTTCCTTTTGTTTCTTGGACTTTGGTGTCTTTTGTTGTGTTTATGTTTTTTAACTATTATTTTTTATAGATTGATGTTTCTTTGAAGTTATCCTGAAATGCATAGAATTACTGGAACTTGGTGGGGTAAAAATCTCAAAATCCTTTAGAAATTTATTTTTGGTCTCAGTTAAATATTAAATTTTCGCAAAAAGCTTACAGAATTGAAAATGTACAACGAAAAATGTATTTTTACAAGTAAACTCGTCTCGTAAACAAAGCTTTACTTTATCACGTAACGCATCCATTATGTTCGTACGTAATTCAGTCAGATACGTAGCGACCGCTGCCCTGACAATGTAGCCTGTGGACCGGGACACAAGATGGGATCACACCCATCTCGCTCACACGGGCTCTTTCTGTATGCTGTTGTCCCGCTCAGGGGGTGGGACTCAATGTAATCAGGGGATGACGTGACTCGCGATCTCCGCAGCGGCTTCAAAGATCACAATTATCGGAGCAGTCTGCCGAAAGCCGCGACTGGGTGGTGAAGTCACCCAGATAAGTCATTAAAAGTTTCGTACATATGTACCTACCAATACTCATGATTTTTCATAGAAGACGACTGTTTAAATTCTGACCGTATTTTGTTAAATCTGACTTTCAATGTAAAAAAAGTTTTCAGTGAAAATTAGAAGAAAATGTTTTTATCTAAAAGCAGTGGTGTCAGGTTTATGTGAGGCTCAGAGACAGCTGCCGAACTGTCTGCCTTCTGGGAGCGACAACGGGCGCCAGCCGTGGCAGTCCGTAGGATGGGAACAGGTCAGCTGATTGGGGTTTTTGTTCTTTTCAATCATCTGTCATGGTTTGTTGTTATTACTAACTTCAGTATACTAATGCAATTTAAATGAAATAGTGTCTATTATCATGATCCTTAAAGTTGTGTAACGTAGGTATTTTTTCACACCGCAAAGGATTTTCTAATTTTCTTGAAAGACTTTTTTCATAAGTAACTATTTTTGGCCGCAATAAAAAGTTTCCAGTAAAATGTCAGGGTTTGTTTTTGTTTGTGAGCAGGTTTTAAAAATAAAAAGAAGATAGTTCAAAACCTTATTGCTGTCGACAGATGATTAACAGTTTGCGTTAATATTCACCCCATAGAAAATACTAATATGTAGTTAATTATAACATAAGAATACCAACTAAATGATCATAAACTTATATTTATACTGGTTAAAGATACAGTTCTTACTCGTTCTGACCGTATCCTTATTAGTTGGACTTTTATTCTGCCTATTAAGTTCTGCATTATAATCATTGCATAATTAAAAACATCTTGCACCTATGCAGACTTTTCTTGAGTTGACTATTGTTTCAAATCAAGAACAGTCCATTCATATATCTACGAAAGATATCTTTATTCTGCAGCATTATTTTATACTTTTAGTGTAGATACTGAATAAATTCTGGCGTACTAACTTATCATTGCAAGGACACGTTGGATTCAAAACCATCTTTAACACTCTTCAAAAGGGTTATTGGTGTTAAATTACGTATCCACTCTCTAAGGGTTGCATTATACAGACTATACTTACTGATGTAGAGTAAGGCCTTTCTTTCTGTTCGAAAGAGATACCGTGGCCCTGGAACACAAAGGGCAATGAAAGAACATGGATGGGTTTTAGTCAGTAAGAGTTTGACACTCCCTCCCACTCCACCCAGAGCGGGAGAAGTCATTTGATGATTTCCAATCCGTAAAAAAAAAAAAAAAAGGTCAATGAAAACTAGAGATAAACTTTGTCACCATTTTTTATCTCTGTTAGTAGATATTTTTGAATCTTAAAGGCCTTTCTTTGTTTTTCATTGTGGCGACCAATATTCTAACGGAAACGCTAACATAATACAGCTTTTTATATCATAAACAATGATTAAAAGTTCCTGAATGTTTTAACGAAAACCAAAAAGTCGGTTATAATTTTTTTTCCGCCAAAGCAGGTTCTTGATAATCTTCTAAAAAATTATTTATGTTAAAAGCGCATAAATACATTAATTTCCCCAAAAAAATAAAAAATAACAGCCAACTAGGCTCCTAAAAACAGTTAAGAAGGTACTAACTTTCTTATTAGATAAGTACTTTGTGCAAAACCAAAACCGTTTTACTATTTGCCAAAGGAGACTGTCCGTATCAAACGCCTGGCAGTAATAAGCTTAACACTATACAAAACGATATGTAGACACAGACACATCGTGTGTTTAGTCTGTTGTTCGTAGTTAGCACACAAATAAGATCTTGGGAGATCAGTGAATCGGACCAAACCCGCGTCCTTACAAATGTAACTTAGGGACGAACCCAAAACTTGGACCGCGCTCCCCTACCCGATTCTTGTACAAAGGGTGCATGTAACTTAATCTAATCACTTAACGCCTAACTTATTACCGTTGTTTGAGTTTAATTAAGTATTTTACTTGTGTTTATCAAGTCTTTGTCGAGAAGTAAAGCATCAAGATTGTATGTTGCGATTTGCATCATCTTACAAATGACGGCGCTGATTTCTTAATGTGCATTGTCAGCCATTATTTCACAATTCAGTAGTTGTTGGAAAAAATATGTAGTATCATATAATATGACCGAAACGTGTGGATTTCACAAAATGAATAAAGTTTCTCGTAATTAATTAAAAGATAAAATAAAATATGTTACATAAACTTCTTAACACTTCTTACAGAAATAGTCATTCAATCTTTCAGACCCTTTCTTTGGCAATTTCTACTGTTTCGGTTTCCCGACGGGACAAGATTGTTTGCTTCTTTTAATAGGAAATATTTCAGTAATTTAGAGGAGCTCGTGACTTAATAAAAACAGCCGCTCGGGTCGAACTTTATTTTTTTCAAGCCGCGCTTTCCTAGGTTGGACCTTGGATGGGTGACCCCCTTACATAGGTACCGAGTTTCCTCCGTGCCTCGGAAAGCACGTTATTCCGTTGGTCCCGGCTGCCATTTGTAGAACTTGACAGTCGTTACAGGCAGTCAGTGGCCCGAAAGTCTGACAACCAGGCTTACCAAAATGTATCTCATTACCCAGTACTAACTGGGTTGTGGAGTTCAGATAGGCAGTCGCTTCATGTAAAATACTAGTATTCAGCTGCATCCGGTTAGACTGGAAGCCGACCCCGACTTAGTTGGGAAAAGGCTAGGCAGATGATGGTTTCAAATAGGTACCTATTATGTACTCGTAATATCAAAATCTCTTAATTTCACTTATTGAAAGTTTAAAATTTTTTGACATTATTTTAATAAATCTAAGAATATTTTGATAATTCGCATGCAATGAAAGTTAGCATTGACACAGCGAAATAAAACACGTTTACCTAATCGTCCAATCATTTCTGTATTCAAAACAAAAAACTTCCAAAAAGAAAGAAACCATCAATCATAAATATAATCTACTTACCTATATCCGCGTAAACATCACGAGGGCAACGATTAAGTAAGTATATTCATTTGATCAGCATTAGCAAGTGTGGCGTTTCACACGACTATCGTAATTTGTCGCGCGTTATTTAGAGTTCAGTGCGCGGAACCGCACGCATCACTGCATCGGTAGGCACACAACGATAGATAGGTGAACGTGCAGCTTTTCATTAGGAGTGTGTGATATGGATGGTTTGTCTGTAGAGGGTTGCGATTCTTTGTTAGAAATATAGGCTTTAGGTATGAGTTTTCCCGAAGAAGCCGAATAAGTGCGAGCAGCAATCATTTTGGCGCAATGTAAAAGAGAACTCTCAAACTACAATTTTTTGTGATTCACAACACAACACAAATCAAAATACTTGCAATAATAGAAACAATTGCAATATTGTAAAACAATCACTGAATGCATGAACAATATGTACACAATAACCGCTCTCTACATTAAAGTAAATAATTTCGTTTTTTATTATATCTACCTACAAAATATCTCTACTACGAAGCTGAATCCCATCATTTTCTTTCCATAAAAAGCTTTTGTAAGTGCGCAAAAAAAGGGGATAATTACGACACTTCGCGGCTTTCCTTAGAGGCTCGAAAGACGAACAGTAAAGTCGTCTAAGTCCGTTTTAACGAAAAAATAAAAGAGCCTCTTTGAAAAGGATTCGCGGCATTAAGACGGAGGCCGCTTGTAACACCGAATCGAATTATTTGAATGGAACAATTCAATAGAATAACAGTTTTCATAGAGTGAGGACTTGTGATCGTAGTCGAATTAGATTATTATATAGGAATTCAGCGAAATCATTGAATTCGGTTAGAGTAGGAACATTTAATTGAAATCATGGGTCAATAGCAAGGAAAATAAAATCATACGGTCTAGCCCCGCTGTTTATTTTACTAACTAGTCAAAAGTGATTTGGCCTAAAAATAAATCCTCAAATATATCTAGTAATTAGATCAAATAGCACCCACCATAATCATACGTGACCAACTCAGAATATTATTTCATATCTTCAACAATGCATTTGAGTATTTCAATTTTAAAAGAAAACTATCATACTCAAAAGATAAACATCAAATAGTAAGGTAGTTCGGTGTGACAGTAGGCTCTGCAGCGAGTTAAGGAAAAGGGGGCCAAGGGGAAGGCTTCTGTAAACGGAACAAAAACACCAACGTTATTAGCGAGATTGGTGTAATCTGACTAATCTATTTTGGGAAAGGGGAGCTCTGAGGTGCCGACAAGTATCAGTTCATGAATAAACACTTCTTTCAGAATAAATAATAGCTTAAACCGCTTAAGAAAAGGAGAAAGGCTATTTTCTTCAGATTTGTATAAAGAGTGAGACTTGGTGGTAGCACAATAGGGTATTTGCCTGAAAAAATCTATTTATTCTTATTCTTTATTGCACACAAAACAACAAAAATATACATACAAATTGCAATAACATAGCTTATGTACAATGGCGAGCTTAACCCAGAATTGGGTTTTCTTACAGCAAACCAAATTTCGATAGCGAAATTTGCATAAGAGGATATACCTATGTGCATTAACATAACATCTCATTACTTAAATTAATTAATTCTTCTATTTAGTCCGTCAGTTAGACTATCAAAAAATATTGGACACGTATTTGTTTTTTCGTCACATAATCAAAAAATGAGGACGATACAGCGCATCAAAGTTCAAGAGAAGGGGCTTGTGACCTCACTGGACAGTAAAAAGTAGCAGAAATTCTGACGATCGTGGTCATTTTTCGTTTACAAGACAAAAGAAAAAATACGTGTCCAATATTTTTTGATAATCTAACTGACGGACTAAATAGATTTTTTTAGGCAAATACCCTATTACAAAAAAAATGTCTAACAATAATATTGCAATTTATAATGGACGAAGTTATGATGACGAATAACTACCGGAAATACATTGTGAAGGATGGCACGGTTGACATATGTCGGGCATGCCACCGTCCGGGAGAATCGATCCGACACATTATTTCTGGGTATTCTCGTCTGGCTAACGGAGAGTACTTGCATAGACACAACCTCGTAGCCAGGATTATCCACCAGCAACTTGCTTTGAAGTACAACCTTGTGGAATCAGAAGTGCCATACTATAAGTATGCGCCCGACCCAGTTCTCGATGATGGTAATATCACGTTGTACTGGGATCGATCTATCATCACTGACAGGACTATTGTTGCCAATAAACCTGACATTGTGGTGATAGATCGATTGGAACGTCGCGCAATGATTGTTGATATAACGGTCCCTCATGACGAGAACCTCGTGAAAGCAGAGAAAGATAAACAATTCAAATATCTAGATCTGGCTCGCGAGGTTGTCGACATGTGGGACGTGAATACAGCAGTCATTGTGCCGATAGTCAAGAGCAATAAATAATTGCCAAATAATTGCCAAGAGCCTCGACCAACACCTGAGGAGGCTCGCGCTTGGCAGCTGGATCAAGGGCTTGATTCAGAAAGCGGTACTCCAGGACACGGCGCGTATTGTTAGGAGGTTCCTCTCTCAAGAGCCCTGACCACCGGCAGCTCGGACCCTGTTCCCAGTGCTGGTGGGCTACTATTTTTTATATTTTTAAATGTTTTTTATATAATTTTTGTTGATAAAAATATTTAAAAATGTAACTAGTAAGTAAGAAAAATGAATAAACGAAAATAATATTGCAATTTAAATAGAATAGCAGTTTTTTTATGTTTTAGTCTTTTCAGTAAACAAATCTTGTGCAGCCGCTCTGCCTATGGCGTGGGCAAGATTTGCATAGTGCACAGTTAGTAATCGTTTATTTATAAAAAAAAGGCAACAGTCACTTAATCTTTGCAAGCTAATAAGTAGGCACTTCTAGACAAGTATTAAATAGAAAACTAGCATTTTATTTGCAGATGACAAGTAGATCATCTGTCTGTGTCTAAAATGGTTCTTAAATATTGAAAGTTTACAAGAAAAATACAGATACTTAGTTTTCTACCTAAAAATTACAAGAAACTTTATCTACAAATACATTTTTGGGTTTAAAGATTCTTTATTCTAAAAGAACATCCATTGATCACTTAACGAATAAATACATAACTAAGGTAAAGTGTAGTCCTTCTAGTAGTTACGTTTTGTTTAATTTTTGAAGGTGGCATTTGATATGCTTACATAGTTTAGTATTTCGTGTCTTTTCATGTTGTCAGTATTGTAGCTGTATTATTAATAAGTGCATGAAGAAAAGGATCTGTAACCTTTAGCAGATCTGTGGGAAAGAATAAAGGATGGAAATTGGCTACCTACCTTTAAAATTGCTCTCTTGTCTCTTTCATGGGGAAGAATCTTACACCCATGAAGAGATACAGGCCAGATTTATATTTTATACTACAACGTTAGATACCTACCTACTAAGAATGAATTTTTTTCTTTTGAAAAAAAGATTTTTTTAACCTCTATTTTTATTTCATTTATTAAATCGCACAATGCTGGTAGTTGATTATTTATAATTAATTGTTGATTATAAGGACAAGACACTCCTTTTGGAGGTTAAACCCTGCTAAGATACAAAGAATGTTCTCGAACAAAAATTTTTGTTACAGGCGATCGTCTTCTCGACATCCCTTGCAATGTCTGCGGGGATCGGAGTTCTGGCAAACATTATGGCATCTACAGTTGCGACGGTAAGAAGCACCATCGATTTTCTTTACACTCCGATTATGTACATATAAAATGCATGCAGAAATATGGAAAATTTCATGTGGAAATGAATTAGTAAATTTTTCAAGATAGCCTACTTAGTCGTCGCGAAATACTAAGAAAACTTTTGTTAATGTGAGTGATCGGTAAAAGTGTCAAGACATTGCTATTTCCTAAACTTCGTGCTAAAAAGCAGCACATAATTAATACACGTAAAAAAATAAAAATGGTACTTATTTCTGAAATCATGCCCACACCCGACAAGTGAAAATTGTAAAAAGAATATGAATCGTCTTATTATTTTCTAAATTATTTTTTACTATTTTTCTCTTTACAAAAATCAATCAAAAGACGTGGGTAATGAAATATATTTAAGCTCAAATTTTATTTTTAACTCAAATGTTAGTTTCTTTTGTAAGTATAGTCAACGATGTGAGCAGGCGCGGTCCCAGCCTAAGACTTTTGGGGGGGTCACACAGGGCCGTAGCCAGGAATTTGGTTGGGACGTATTACCCCGAATAAAAAAAGGCAGATTGTAGTTAAACTATTAGGAACAACTTTTGAAAAAGGAAATTATATCAACCATCTCTATACAAAATGATCATGGGCGCCTACAGGTTTATTTCTGGGGGGTGTATTTTCAGCATCCCGAAAAGAGCTTGTACTCCACCACGAATATGTTAGGTTTTCGGTTGTCGGTGTCAATTCATTCTCATCATCATTTCAGCCGAAAGAGTGTTGCCATAATGACCGAGTGTCGATTCATGCAAAGAATAATTTTGTTGACTCATACATATAGAAAAGCCTATCAATTGAGAAAAGTCAAGATTCAAGAGCTCGTAAAATTTAGTACCCAGTTCGAATCTGATAGGATTTCAGAAATTGTGTCAGTCTATAAAGAAAAACTGAAAAGAACGCAGAATGTCAGAGCGAGCGAGCTTGAAAATTCTAGCATTCTGCCTTGGAAAGTTTAGTATCTCTAGATAAACGATTAAGCAGGAAGTTAATAATTTTAATCAATTGGGCGTGTATGATTTTGGGGGGGGTCTTAACCCCCAATGGGACCGCGCCTGAATGTGAGAAAGAAATTTGTAATTTGTGTATCAAAATACTGTTGTTGTTCTTTAACTAATAAAATAGCTGCTAAGTATCATCATCTGCCCAGCCTTTTAGCTGCTAAGCAAGATCCTATAAGAAGAAATATTTTTTGGAAACTCTTTCTTCTTTTTTGTTGAATATAAGTAAACCCAATTTATTATTCACTGCTACGGAATAAAACCTTCGTTGCTATACTTATCAAATTGAAGCTGGCAGTCAAAATAAAAAGTAAAGCCATTAAAACTTTTTTATTTATTTTTCTTTTCTGTGGATTATATGGCGGAAGACATGTTTTTAGGCATAAAGCGGCCACTGTTTTTTATAAACCAAATGAAGAATTTTTATGAAAATACTAGCTGTTCCCGGCATGCGTTGCAATGCACCTTTTTCCTATCCTACCTACCTATCCTACCTACCCTACCTACCTACCCTACCTACCCTACCTACCCTACCTACCCTACCTACCCTACCTACCCTACCTACCCTACCTACCCTACCTACCCTACCTACCCTACCTACCCTACCTACCCTACCTACCCTACCTACCCTACCTACCCTACCTACCCTACCTACCCTACCTACCCTACCTACCCTACCTACCCTACCTACCCTACCTACCCTACCTACCCTACCTACCCTACCTACCCTACCTACCCTACCTACCCTACCTACCCTACCTACCCTACCTACCCTACCTACCCTACCTACCCTACCTACCCTACCTACCCTACCTACCCTACCTACCCTACCTACCCTACCTACCCTACCCACCCTACCTACCCTACCTACCCTACCTACCCACCTACCTACCCACCTACCTACCCTACCTACCCTACCTTGAATTTTTCTCGCCGTAAAAACCATCCTTGAACTCCAACGAACATTTAAAAAAAAAAATTGGCCAAATTGGTCCAGGCGTTGTTGAGTTATGCGCTTACCAACACATTTTGCGATTCATTTTTATATTATAGATAATAAAACCTTTTTATTTAGGCCGATGCTAATTTTACATTTCGTAGGAATGACAACATATAGTGATACAAGGATCTTTTAGCTCTCTAATGACGTTGATAGAGGTCGCTGTAGCAATTTTCAAAATTGTTGTTACAGATAGTCAGAAGCCTTAAAGTCTGTAACCGGTCTTACCAAGAGCTATCTTGTTATCCAGTAAATGGCTTGTTAGAGCTAACCCTAATAGGCTTTAGGAATGCCTATCTGAATAGGCAGTAGCCCCGTGTAAGATAATGGTATCAGCTGCAGTCGAGTCGGTTAAACTGGAAGCCGACGACAACATAGTTGGGAAAAAGCTAGGCAGATGATAACGTTGAATAGTAGTCCATTGAAATGTTACATTTTTTAGGCCTTACCTTGCGTTTTTTAGAGGACGCAATTTTATTTTTTTGATGTGTAGGGGGGGTCAGTGTAAAGCTATAACCAAGTTTGTGGGGTCGCCACCCTTGCCCCACGGCCGCCATCTTGAAAATGGGGGTTGAAATGGTTATTACGATTTATCTCTTAAACTATTTATCTGATTAAAAAAATTGACAACATTTTTTGTTGCAAATTGAATTCTCTACAATTTTGGTCCTGTATCTTTTTTTCGTAGAATTATGAATAAAAAAGTTATAAGCGAAAATGTTCAGAAATTCGAGAAAAAAATTGTATTTTTCGATATAACTTTTTTTTAATCATTTTACGAAAAAATGATATCAGACCATTTTTGTAGATCGTTTTTTAAGGAATAACTTTTACAAGCAACATTTTTTAATTAACTCTTCAATTCCCAGTGTCACTTGTAGGTTGCAGAAGTTTAAAGATTGTTTTTCTACCACAAGACAATTAAAAAAAAAAAATAGTAATTAATTTCTACCTAAAGAATAATAATATTTTTTTATTTTTTTAATTTTGTTATTATAATTTTTTAAATTATTAATTTTGCAATATTATTAATAATTAATTATTGACTCTTTTCCACTCCATTACAGAATTTTACAATTATTGATTTTTAAAATAATTTTAAATTTGATGGCCGTTACTGAGAATACTGTCCAGGTAAAAAATACTCACGTGACCATGAGGGAACAAAAGAACATCTGCCTGCTATTATTATTATTATTTCTAACCTCTCTTATTGTAAGAATAGCTGATGATATTGTGTTGAAGTTGTCGTTCAACTTATATCTTTCAGTTGTGCTACATATTCTCTACGTGCGGATGTATTTTATCCTGTTTTTAATTGTGAAGACGATTTAGAATGATTTTAGACACGATTTTAACTTCAGTGAAAACTATTTTTTTTTTATTAGCATTTAGAATTTTTAAGCGTGCTTTTTCTATTATTCCATCATGAGTGATTGTTTTATTTGTAAAAAACCTTTAGGTGAAAATAAAATAAGAACTGTGAAGGCAAAAGGTGTAAAAACTTTATTAGATCGAGCTGTAGCAAAAAATGATGAGGCTAACGAACAATTTTTACGAACTATTTCGGAAGTAACTGTACATATTGCGTGTTATTGTTGTTACGTGGACAATCGAACCGATAATGTTGTTCGGCGTAGCAGCAGCAGCTCCAGTAGTTCTCCAGCTCCATCTTCAGTTTCAGAAGCTCCAGAGCCAGACTTTGATTTTGTGAACAATTGCTTCATCTGTGCCAAAGCGGTTCAGGATCCAAGTAATTAAAAAAAGTAAAAAGTTATAAAAGGAAAAAAAAAAAAAAAAAGTTATTCCTTAAAAAACGATCTACAAAATGGTCTGATATCATTTTTTCGTAAAATGATTTTAAAAAAAGTTATATCGAAAAATACAATTTTTTTTCTCGAATTTCTGAACATTTTCGCTTATAACTTTTTTATTTATAATTCTACGACAAAAAGATACAGGACCAAAATTGTAGAGAATTCAATTTGCAACAAAAAATGTTGACAATTTTTTTTTATCAGATAAATAGTTTAAGAGATAAATCGTAATAACCATATCAACCCCTATTTTCAAGATGGCGGCCGTGGGGCAAGGGTGGCGACCCCACAAATTTGATTTTAGCTTTACACTGACCCCCCCTACACATCAAAAAAATAAAATTGCGTCCTCTAAAAAACGCAACCCCAAATGTAACTTTTCAATGGACTATAGAATATAATTATATACCAAAAGGATTACAGATATAAATAAACTGAAGAGTCAGTGATTTTATTGTTTTGTTTAATGGCACTGATTATACTAAGAGGTTGCATACCTACATATTTTTTAAAGTACAGGGCATGGTCAATTAAAATGAGGGCCATTTATAAAAAAAAAATATTGAAAAGAAATGTTAATGGCATTTAAATATTTTTTGACACCCAGCTGAAAAAAAATGTAAGTACTGGCTGTACTTACATTTTTTTTTCTGAATGCTACCTATCTAAGTAGTAAGAGTATTTACTGCCAGAGTAGCCCGCGAAATTAAAATTTACTTAGGTTTTTTGCAAATTGCAGGTCAGTGTCAGGTTGAATGTTGATTAAAATATTATTCGGGTTCGTAGCAAATACGGCTTTACTGAATTGTAATCATTAAAATCATCAATACAACCCTCTAAGTTCATTTAACCCTATTACTATTTCATGAAAAATTCATTCAATGGGGTTAAATGAATTTAGAGGGTGGTATTGATGACAATAATTCTGTAAAAACTACATACGTGTAAATTGTGCGAATCATATTTTTATCAACATACTACCTGACACTGACCTCAAATTGCAAAAAACATAAGAGAATTTCGCAATTACCCTGGCGCCTTAGGGTCATAAAATAAAGCGCGAAAATCAATTCAGTATTTTCAATCATTGTTGCGTACCACCATCCTGTATTATCTTATTTTATAACATGATTCGTTCTGTTACCATTTGTATCTCTTTGTTTTTCCATATAATCCATACTCATTACTCATTTATTAAACCGACTCTTACAATGTTTTTCTCACGATCATGAGTGGGCTGCAGCTCGCGGTCGATGATATTTCGAACTCAACCGTTAATTAATGACATTTGCACAGGTTGTTCCGGGTTCTTCAAGCGGTCGATACATCGCAACCGCGTGTACACCTGCAAGGCTGGAGGAGAGATGAAGGGCCGCTGCCCAGTGGACAAGACCCACAGGAACCAGTGCCGCGCCTGCCGCCTCGCCAAGTGCTTCCAGGCCAATATGAACAAAGATGGTAAGAGGAAATTTGCGAAAACTAGATTTTAGCAGTGAAACTGAACGCGTGCAGCACGTCTACAGGGATTTGCCCCCTACACCGTACCATACCATGACCGTGCTATAAACGTATCCGGCACGGAAGGAAACATGTCGCGGACTACTATGCCCACTGAATCACGCGACGGTGTTGTTCGGTGGCGGAACGGTCTAAGGGCATAGTCTCATTATTTCCAAATAAAAGCATATTTTTTTGGGTTTTTGCCTGACACAAAATAATTAACTACCTATATTAGGAACCTATATTTGAAAAAAGAACAAAGAAGTCTCTTCGATAACGTTAATGTATTTTAGCTGGAAACGAGCATCACTGTTTTACTTCCGTACATTTTGGGAGATCAGTCATCGCAGATCAAGGGTACTTTAAGGACCATAAACTCGCAAAACGCTGTTAGTTGCCTACTTATGTATGGTCAAAGACAAGCTTATTTAGAACACATCAAAGCATACTGAACCTACGTTGAAACACACACCATAAACAAATTGAAAACACACCTGTACCCGTAACAATGGTTATCCTGACAATAGCCGCTCTTATTTGCTGTCCAGTATACGTGTGCTATCATTCGGCACATAACGTCCATCATGTTCGCAGCAGGTTGTTTTGTCCACTGTCCATTCGCTCAAATATTGAGTGAAATATAGCGTTTGCCGGCGGCCAGTTCAATTTCCACAGTAGTTTCCGATCCTATCTGTCATTACGTCATCGCTATGCACCCAATATTGTGTCGGGTGTTGCGATGTCAGCCTTTGTCCTCTTTATTTATAGGTGTTGTGAATGGAATATTGTTATTGCACACCTATTGGGGTATAGGTGAAAATATATTTATACATTATTTAGGTGACGTTGAGTCTAATTTAACTTAAAAGACAAAGCTTTTAGGCGCGAATTACACAGAAACGGCGTAAGGCGTAAGGTACGGCGAAGGCGTGGAATTTATAAGGAAACGAAAGAACTACCTAACGTGCCTGCGCCGCGCCGCTTGAGTGTAATTTACGACACGTCGCCAACGTACATTTTGTATGAAAATGTTTTGAAGCGGCATCATGCTTTTGCCGCGCCTTCACCGTACGCCGTTTCTGTGTAATTCGCTCCTTAGGCAGGCAGGCCAGGGCAGATTATACGCAATTTCACAAAATTGTTCATTGCATTTAGTTTAGTTAAAATGACATGGCACCCTTCTTAAAACTCACTGCTTACAAGGAACGATAGGTACATACAAACTGCAGGTACCGTAGACCACCGACCACCATCGACGCCCGTTTATAACAGAGATCTATACCAGTTCAATTTCCAATCCCATCCCATCGTATTTCACCTCAGTGTAATATATGACTCGATCTAAATCTAAATTCTCCCTAAGTAAAATCTTGTGAATAATTGAATATTCATAGAGTCCCATGTCGCCCGCAAGTCGGGCTCCTCTCGCCATGTGACGAAGCCTTTTAGTATCTACTCTATATACAGATAGATACGTCTTATCTCCTCCAGGGTTGGCGAAGCACTGATCTGTCCGACTAGCAGAAAAAGTTAAAGCCGCATTAGAAAAAAAGACATTCGAATACAGATCGATTTCCGATTTCTGTCTCGTTGATTTTCCGCTATGGTCAGTAATGAGAACTGACTACTACATACTACGATAATGTAGGTCCACGGACAAGAGAGTAGAGAAGATGTATGGTTAGGAACCTTATACCTTGAGTTGATGTTGATTGATACACTGATTTCTGATCTGATGTATATCTAAAAGTATGAATGATAGGTGAGTGCACGCGGTATGAATGCTTTTCGTGTACTAAATTGGCTGGCCTAGCGCATGTAAAATGCTGACATATTGATATGAAAACTATGCTGTGCTTGCACTGTACAGAAGAGATGGGTCGATAGACAGACAGAAATACTGTAATGAACACCTTTTACTACTTAAAACGTAGTCTTGTAAATTATAAAAACGCAGTATGCAAACTGTGAAACCGCTGAAGGCAGCTAAACCTACAATTTAAATCACAAACGCAGATCTATCTGTGCCATCTTTCTACAAGTATAAGACATGGCATTCTTCCATACCCGCATAAATATTGTTACATTAGAAAGCACTAATCAGTAGTATACAGTATTAAGTACGTAGTAACCCTGTGGTAGGTAGCAGCGGCGCTGCGGTGGTGCCGCAGGTGCTCCGTCGCTAATTTATTCACGAGCATCACTTTGTGCCGCCGCGGCCCGGATTACCTTTATATGTTTACTCGCTCGCGTAATTATACGCCCTCACGAAACTTACCCGCCGACGCGAGTTCCATTCCACCCGCTGCGGCGCTGCCGTATCTAAGTACCTACATACCTGATGCTGGGCGTAGATAGGTAGGTGTGTACTGCATATTAACAACTTTGTGTTTCACTTCTAGTTACGAAATGGTCTCGAATTCTTTTAAATCGCTTAAACGTTTATGCGATTAACTTTTGTTAAAGTCGGTATAGCTGGGTTAGGAAAGAAAGATTGTTTAAGCTTTAAAAACAAAGAATTTAGCTGGTATTTTGACGTAAATCTGCAATGTTATAATTCACTTAAATAAACACAAATAAAACGTACATCGGCAGTACCAGAAACAATATCGAAGAATGCTAGCTACGTGGTAACGTCGTTCATGCAACGTACATACAATTATTTTAAGTAAGTACCTATTGCAAATGACATATAAGAGTACTATTGATAATACTTTAAAGGTTCCATGAAGCCGATACGGACAAATTGGGGACACGGCTGAGTTATTTGCTGAAACAACGGTTGATTACAATTTACATGTTTTCTTCAAAAATGCAAATATCGACTCGAAGCCCTGAGCAATCGCAGACAGCGGCATTATCAATTCATTCGTCGTGAGTTCGACTGGCTCGCTTCCCGGCCGCAACCACAGAATAATGAATTAATTCCATTAATCAGTCAGGAGCAGCCTGCCTGCGTGGCTTTCAGTTCACAGCTCGCACAATTTGTTGTACTGGTACTTTGTTTTAAGATAAATGTATAAGAAAATATACGTCGGGGTTGAATGATGAGAACTATTCGTTTTGACTTTCGAGTGTGACTTTCCTAGCTCTGGCATAAGCTGCGTATAACTTCCCACTTCTGGGATACATCACTCAGGCATCCTCCCTGTGTGAAGGTGTGGACCGTATACTACTCTGCTCTGAGCTCTGGCCTGAATATCAGGAAACAGGATTGACGATCTGGAATATAAAGATGTACCTATCAAGCCAGTGTGACCTATGAACGTAGCAATTAGGAGCATTACAAAGTAATCTAAATACAATTTTACAAAGAATCGACGATTAAATAATGTTACCTAGTACCCTATGGCACTTTAAAGCGCAAATCATGTTTATAAAATACTACAAACGTATACAGATAAATCCATCAAAATATTCAGAAGAGCTAACACAAAAAGGTCACGTTCCTGTGGAAGTAAATCATTAAGTTTGCCGAGTCCAGCAGCCAGGGAGCCAATCAGCTAACTTCAATATCGTCGGCAAACAGACCGAATCGATGTTAGCCAATGCGTCAACACACCCGGCTACCTTTGTGTCCCTAACTAGACATTTGTATATGCAAATCCGATGTGATATGGGTGTCAAATCATTGAATACTTACGTTGAATCATAAATAAAATGAAACCACTGAAATGCTTTGCTGGTAGCGAGACGTTCGCGCGTCGACTTGAATGAAATTAAAATTGCTGTGTCGAAGTAGGTTGATTTATTGCCATTGTATTTTTAAATGATAACATAAAAACATAACATGTCTGTAATCCCCGAAGGATTAGGCAGAGCTGTATCTAATAGTACATATTTAAATGATTGATTTAGTCACCAAATCTTCGTCTTTCAGTCATTCCATGTCATAAAAAAATTAAATAATAGGCCCAGTAGGCAACTGTGCAAAATACTTAAAAACGTCTTTACAGATTAATCCTTTTTACGAAAATAATTTACTTAGGTTCATCATAAACAAAGTTCAATATCAGAGCAGCGTCTCTTTCAAGTGATCAAATAAACATAATCCCCAATTTAACTTTATAAAATTAATTTAAAATCGATCAGGGGCGAGCAAGCCAGGCGTTCGCTTCTCAAAGTTACCAATACTTTTTAATATTCGTTGAAAAAGTTAAAGGGTTGATATCTAAAAGCTTTTTCTTGGATGGCCTTTCGCGAAGTTAATCAGTTGTCATCTATTGGAAAGTTCAAATAAGTAGCTTCAAAAGACTTTTCGTCTCTCTACTTTTCCACGAGCTTGTTAAAAAATTATATAATTAAAGACGAGCTTTGTTTTTTTTTTACGTTTGTTTGTTTAAACATGAAGCTTCTTTAGCCATCTAACAAGTAACTTCGCATCGAAGCCTTGACGTGTTCTCACCGGTAATACCATCGAATTTCTATCAATGCTTGTAGCATTGTCATGGATTTTATCTTCTATTCTTGAATTTATAATATTTAAAAATAAAAAGCAATATTAGAATATCAATTACCATAAAAGCCTGTTATAATAAAAGCTGAGTGTCGCGAAGACGCGTCGCCTTCGGCGTCGGCTGCTACAAGGGGCAAACTTTTCAATTACCGCCATGTCGTGTTACCCCGCAGCGGGTTAAATTAATTCTCTCCACTTCACAAAAAGATTCACCTTACCCCAAACCACCCCTGTGAACCGACATCGGCCATCCTAACGTTTTTCGATTTTTCCCTGGATATATTCCAGAACCCGACCCGTAACATGCTGACGTTTCGCAATATTTATTTTTAATTTAACGGTTCGCGCGCTAGATTTTGATTCTACAACGAGCTTACCTTTTTGAAGTCCTTTTGTGTTAAAAAGAGAATTTAAATGGTTCGTAACGAATTGGAACGAACCTTGCTTCGTGTATTTTCTGTGAATGTTAAAACAAGGGCCAGTTTGTAAAACATTAAGCAAATGATGGATTCAATTAATTTAACAAAATCTTTGCTACAGCTCAAGTGTTTATTTGGGCACCTTACAAACACATAATATGAATTTTATTACCACCCCTTCTCATGAATAAAAAGTATTATGGATCCCACACACTACATCATCAATGATCAGGTAATAGTCAAGCTTTATTGCGTACTTAATATTCCACACGAAATGAATATTTATTGATGTATAAAAGCGTATGTTGCGTGTAGGGGTATCGGGAGCGTATCAAATGGAGTAGATCGGTGCTTTGGGAGCAGTGTTAAGGATCAGTAACACGTGTTCACGCCAGTGCAGCGTGCAGCGTGACCACACCCGAGCACAGCCGAGGGGAGGCCGAACAAAGGGACGCCAATTGTACTATAATAGCTACTTCACTTGTGTTTGCGGATATTTATTACCTTTAATCACATTCTAAGTTCGTTTTTGTACACTTTTGTATCGTTGCCGTTGTTTGGACTTGTTTTACGCTTTTGACAAAATAAACACGCTTTGTTTTTTAAAAGTACCTAAGTAAGTTTGATTGAGTGTTTTAAAATAATATGACATTTGCCGATTTTTGGAAACATTTAAAATCGTGGTAGGCTTTTGATAAAACAGCAGTTCATTGTCAGTTATTGGTAATTATAATTATTGATTCTTTTTAAAGTAAATAATTATAAACATGACTGAATTTTATTATAATCCTTTTCCGCATTACATTCATTCTGGGAAATGAACGTATGCCTGTCAAGCCAATGCACGAGTATACATATTTTCAGTAACATTTCAGATTTACACGTGTTCTCCCAGGAATCGGGACGGACCTATTGATTCCCTATTTGACAAAGGTCGGCAAGAATAAAGGCAGAGCTCAGTAGGTTTCGATCCGATTATGTGATTTATTCACCGCTTCCGTGTTTGTCTGTGTCCTCGCGACCGACTAAAATATTGCCTATATTTTGACAGATCAAGTGATTCAACCCTCGTTTCGCCCCCGGGGTGAATCTCACCCGTCTAATTTAATTTTAATGTTGTGCGTGAACAAATTATTGCACTGTCATAGCGAATAAAACTAAAATATTTAATGGGATAATCTGTTGCATCTGGTTTAGGGGTTATTTTTTGTTCACGTTTACGTGATTCTTAATTAATTTTCGCGTTGTACGGTGGGTGGGTTAATTGCATTACACACGAATGGATTAGTCGAGGTTTATTGATGATTGTTTTTGTAGTTAAATTAAGTTTGGTTCATCCCAAATTGTTAGATATTTATTATCATTGTTATTTACCTGATTGAAAATTGTAACACCATGTGCACACCGGGCAACAAAGTAGCCATGTGCAATTTTATTAAAACAATAGCTTAAAATTAATGTTACCTACTCACGTTCGCGTTTTCTGCCGGGCTTTTATAAAATGGAAAAACTTCGAGTTCATCTGTAAACTTTATGCTGTACAAAACAAAGTTATTTATAGTGGTGAAATAAAGCGACGCGCTGCACTCCCAACTTGTTCAGTTCTGAAACAGGCTCGACGTTCAGAAACCGCAGCGCGGTAACTTCGCGTCAACTTTATGAAGAAATACTGTTTTGTTGCTCTCTTCGCCTTCTATCAATACATACCATTTTATACTTCAATATGTTTATGCTATGTCAGGTGTTTGTTGAGTATTGGCATCTATTTCTTAATCTTTGACCTACATTGGATACATACCTAGTTATTTTGTTCTTGGCGTGTTATGCCTTTTTGTTAAAATTGATCAATTAAGTTACATACTTCACTCGACAGTCGCAGCCGCTCCATGAAAAATACTGGTATTCGGCTGCATCCGGTTAGACTGGAAGTCGACCCCACCATAGTTGGGAAAGGCAGGCAGATGATGGTTCGACACTCGACAGCCCAAGCCTTCCGTAGATATCATTTTCTTGAAAAGAAAATCTATCATCCGATATGAATGTCACTCTACAACATACTTATTGACAGGTGTCATAGTAGAAATAAAAGTAAAACTAGGTGTATAGGTACGAGCAAAACCCGTTGTCATCTCGACATTGTTGGACATCTATTATATGAGATGTTTGTCCGGGACCCGGGCGGCCCCGCAGGGTGGAAGGTGAATAAAAACCTGGATATTTCTCATATTTATGTCGGTGCACTCGAAAATATTCCCTGAGGTCGGTACTCGTAGCTAGCTGGCTTTAAAGAGATAAGTTCTCTGAGGCGATTGCGGTAAGGAACAATTTCGCGCGCAGGTGTGCCGGAGCGTGGGACATCGCCCACCTGGCGCACCCCCTCTGCCTCTTCGCTGCCCTCCGCCCTCTCTGGCTCGTTAATGATGATGTGCTCAGCCAGCAGACTATTTCACTTCTGAATACATCTTTCTCACTTTTGATACTCTGTCCCTGTCGGGCGGCTGGCCGCGCTCGCCCCATCCTCTTCGTTCGCGTTCGCCTGGTCGCATCCACCTAGTCAATTCGGCAAACGCGTATCTACTTTGTGTCGGAAATGTAATGGAACAAATGCGGCTGGAATTAACGTCGGAACGAATGTCGGGACACGGGGTCGTTCTCGTTGGATATTTTCCACGCGATGATTTTGATGCGCAGCTATGAAGCGCTAATAATGTTTGTGGAAAATACTAAACACAAAGTGGGGATATTATATCCTCTTATTTATGTTTAGCGTCCTTTGAATTTAGTTTCTCAGGCACCTACATGCTTTAGTGTGTGCCCCTGCTTGAAATGTACACATTGTAAATTTAAAATTAGGCATATTCAGAATTTTTAAAGATAGATTAGTCGTCTACAATACGTTAAGACTTTTGAATAAAAATAAAAAGTCAGTAATCGTCTAAAACCATTGCCCTTGCCCCATTTTCCTCAATAAATCTATTTTGCAAAGCCTACGATGCAAAAAACAGGTTGTTTAACATCTTGATCCGCGCTGGTATTATCATGGCAGGGCTTGCCTGTTGGCGGCAAGTCGGCAGCTTCTGCACAGTCATGCTCCTTGAATGAATCACGATGCTTGCAAAGGGAACACTTGATGTGAACATCTCATTAGGTATTTTTCGGGATGACGATTTAATTTCAGTGATATTTGAAGTAGAAGTGAGTAACCTGTTGTGTCTATTATTAATCTGATTGTAGCTAGAGTCCATTCAAGCGAAAGGCAGAAAAACGCCCTGCTGCCGGAACCTATATCTGTCATTATAAGACATTACCACGGCTATTGTAGACATTGCTGTTAAAAAGATGAATTTGAAATCGAGTTCAAAAATATTTGAAAATGTTTCATATTTATTGAAAGACAAATTAAGGTAGGTCCCAAGACTGCAAAAGACATTAAAGACAATATACAGTCAAGTTCTGTTTTGTTTCGTAATGTACCCAAGGAATACAAGACCGAATTACTCCAGAAATACTTCAAATAACCAAGCGTTCATTAGAACCTCAGTAAAACCCAGGTCTCTCGCACTTAATGACTTAGTTAACACACTTGTTAGTAATGTAAGTGCGTCTTGGTTATGCCTGTTCAGTCAATAAACCTTTTGACCGCTCACCAATTCGGCTTCGTGAAGCTTTCACGAGGCGGGCGGGCGGCCCGGATTATTGGGTCATTAATCACGCCCCACACCACGCTGCCTCCTAGAGGAACGTGTCTGCCTGAACAGGGTAGTGCTTACACCTATCGATAAATAAGGCTAACTTACCTAAGTTTTTCTTGGGAACAAAGAAGAGTTGTGGGAGTGTGGTGCCGTTTGATTAGTTTAGTGTACCTTTATAAAGTTACCTAAATAATTAAGTGAAGTTTTTGCAAATTCTGCAGTAATAAATCTCTGTAACACACTTACATTGTCATTTCATTCGCGTTGCATTATTTGTATTGTCGAGCAGGTGAATTTTTCAATTATATGAAGCAATATATGGTGATAATAAGATGGTCATATTTGAAAAAGCATTTCTACATCATACCCCTGTGTTCAATAAGAGAAAGAAAGAAAATAAAAAAAATAAAATGGATAACTTAACTATAAAATAACATTGATAAACTAAAAACTAAACAAGAACTATTTTCTGTAATCTAGGAAGAGATAGAAATATAAGATAGAGGAACAAGGTCTATGGGCTTTCTCCCAAAATCGGATTGTAAAAGAAAGTGTCACACAATGAAGATTCTAGTTTTTTTATAAACGATTTGAAGATAATTTAATCACCTAAAGTTTAATGAGGCTCCATAAGATTTTCCCAGAAAACGAATTTAATAATAATAGAAAATCGTTTTTGTTTCTTCCAACAAGAGCTTACGTACGAGTACCAACCAAAACTTAACATCAAAAATAAAAACTCACCTTTACGTGCAACAAAACCTGGCAATATTTTTCATAAAACCGCATCGAGAAGCAGTACATCACTATGATATCGACCGCAGAACTCCATTTACACGGTAGTAACGTCGCAGTAAGTACATTATAGGTAACCTACCCACCACCCGACAATATTGGTATGGGTTGCCTCGCAACAAATGCTTTTGCACCTTACTGCACGGATAAAGTGCATGGGTATAACAAGTACGGACTTAAGCTGCTTTGATGTAGGATGTAGGTCACAGATCGCAACACATCAAAGACGGGTTTCACATTTGTGGGCTTTGGTTAGTAAAAAGGTTTTATCAAGGAAACTTTGCTTTGATTTAGTCAAAAAACCGAAACGTTTCTCTTGAACATGAGGTCTTGAGGGTTAAGTATTGTTGGGTAGCCCGCCGTAGTCTGGATTTAACCATAAAGTTCGGTACGTACCCCTTCGGGGGTCTGACACATAAACCTCCGCTGGCTTGGTAGATACCCCCGAACGGGTCGGCGTTTAAGTCATACGTCATCCTCATTATTTATGTAAATATTTAATATTCTGATTATCAAATACTATGAGTGTGCGTTAATTAAGAGAGTTGGATAAAAAGTTCATATGTCATCGCCATTAAAACTTCAGTATTTAGCGCGCAAGTTTCTTAATTTACCCTTATAAAATCCAAGTGCATAAATACGGGTATCGCCATTTTGACGGCAGTGCTGGCCGAGGCTAAAAATCATAAAAATTGTGGTTTTCGGACATCCAAGCTCCACTATGTTGAGAATGATTAACTCGTCATTAAATTATGTGACGAATTAATCCATAGTTCAATTTAAATAAGCAGTGGTAACGATGAATTTTGATATCTAAAGTCGAAGTTTCGCGCCAATCGTGCGTGTTTACATTTTTATTTTTCACATTACATCACACAGACGCGAACAGATTCGATAACAAATATGACAAATATCATTCCAAATATTATAAACAACATGAAAATGCCCAGATCTTAGCGTAATTTACTAATACGGGACCAATAACTCGTAATATTCATTACCACTCCTCAATTTGTATTCGCAATTGACGGCCATTTTTTTTTTTAAATTGCTGTTATGTGTGGATGCGATTATTTCAATCGATTCGTTTTTTGTAAATTTCGATCAAATCGAGAAATTAAATTAAGGAATTTAAGAAATCGATAGATGGAAATTAAAATAATTTCATTTTAACATAAAATACAATAAATAAATACAATAATATTTTTTAAGCTTTATAATGGTAATTTTAATAGTTTTTCGTACATTGTAGGTTATACTAAAACCGAAACAAAAAACAGCACAGACTGATCTATGGCTAAATTCGCGCCGTTTTTTTTTCAAATAAAAATTTAAATTATGAACGCATTCTCTGTTCAAATTACATTGTATTTTACTAGATAATTTATAGTATTTGTTTTTATATTATAAAAATATGCTTTTATTTAACTTCCCGTGTTAGTAAGTATTGGTCAAATCTTGCAACTGAATTTCAAACCAGTTCCCCTATACTGATTGAGCTGAAATTTTGCACATGCCTTTGGTTCTGGTGACAATACATTTTTATGACATTACATTACTATTAGTCTTGCAGAACTCCTCAACGGTTAATAGCGCGGACACGAAACTTAGTATACGCTTTTAATTTTGATAGATATAGATGATTTCTTTCATGACGTAATCCTGCAACCAGGATGGTCTTCTCATGAGGGTACTCCTTAACAGTTAATAGCACGGATACGGAAATTTGTATGCGCGTTCATATTTGACGAATATACATGATTTCTATCATGTCCTCATCCTGCAGCCAGGATCTTCTTCTCATGAGGGAACTCCTCAATGGTTAATAGCCCAGACACGAAACTTTGTATAGATACGCGTTCAATTTTGATGAATAAACCTAAATTGTATCGTATTTGACCTACAGCTAGGATTGTCTTTTCATGAGGACACTCCTCAATGGTGAATAGCATAATATAGTGATTCGGTATCAGAAATGTACAGAATACGACAAAATTAATTTTTTATTGTTATTGGTCGGTTGGATATAGAATGCCCAGGATCTTATATATCTTAGGCACAATAAAAATTTGGTTCCCAAGATGAATTTTATTTAGTCTACAAAATTGGGTTTAGTTTGGTTTAGTTATTGTGTTAGTTGGGATTATGGATTTAGTTGGGGTGTGGAGGTAGAGCATGTCCATGAGTATATATACCTCGGCCAAATAGTCTCATTCCAGGCGAGGCAAGATAAAGAAGTCGCTCGACGCACCGAAAACGCCTGGAAGAGCTATTGGTCGATGAAACACTTCATGAAAGGATCACTTTCACTTTCCCTCAGAGGAAAGTCATGGATACGTGCATCCTTCCCACCCTCACCTATGGAGCGCAAATGTGGTCATTAACGAAGCGTCAAAAGTCCGCACTCGGGGTCTGCCAGCGAGCCATGGAACGAAGTCTACTAGGAGTCAAAATTTCTGACCGTATATGGAACAGTATACTTCGATCCAAGACTCAAATTGCAGACGTTTGCAACACAGCCGCCAAATTAAAATGGAACTGGGCAAACCACATCTGCCGCATGTCGCATCAAAATTGGGCCAAAGTGGCAACAGATTGGGTTCCGAACAACAGAACCCGGCGACGCAGTAGGCCCCGGAGATGGCGTGACGAGCTGGACTCTTGTCAAAAGGATTGGGCCCAAATAGCCAAAGACAGATAAATGGAAAGAGGGAAGGGAGGCCTTTGCCCTGCAGTGGGACACAACAGGCTCATAATAATAAAAATAAAAAAAGTTAGTTGGGATTTATCACAAATACTTCTTTTATCATACTGTTCTTTCTCGAAAGGGCAAAGGCATCCCCATGGCATCCCAATTTTCTTTATCTTTTGCCTTCTCTGACTAATACTTTTAATGGTTAATATTTTTTATACTTAATAAGCAAGAGCTTGAGCTTGGTTTAGTTGCAACCCAAAAAACTAGGTATGAAATTATATTTCTAAGAAAACTCTACAAATTCGAGTAGGGCTCTTGCCATGAGGGTTATGTCGCATCAGCTGTTAACGGCTTCATTCAAGTGACACGGCCCCCGGCCTATAATGGATAACCTGAACTTTGCAGTTGTAAAAAACGTTTTTAGAGTGGATAGTGAACCGCTTTCAAAGAATAAACTAACGTTTCTTTAGGATACGGCTTATGAATTGCTGATTGCAAAATAAAAGACAATAAGTTTGTCGGTCATCGTTACCGAGGCAGGCCCAAGAAACGCTGGCGTGTCGATTTGGACTCGTTCTTGGCTGATTGGGCAGAGAAGGCAAATCACCGACAGAGTTGGACAGGAATGGAAGAGGCGTTTGCTCAGCAGTGGTAAAGAATAGGCTAAACAAGAAAAAAAGTTTGTCCTAATCTAACACAATAACCCAACCGACAATACGCTGCCAACAATTTATATATTTTTTGCGGATCAAACAATTTTTTTTTACCAAGATTCTATATCAAACCTTCAGATATTTCAAAAAATTCGCAATAAATGATAATAGTAAATTAATACACTTATAAAGTAAGAATAAATGTGAAATGCGAGCGCATTCCTAAGTTAAAATTTTGAAAAAAAAAAATATATTTGCTTAACTGTGAGACTTTATTTCTTGCCAAATCTCACGCTACTAGTTCTATAAGTTTTTAAATGAAAGATAATCATCAGAATGTTTATTTAGAAGCAATTTTTTTTTTTGCGGTTGCACATTCCTGTGTTTCTTATCATTTATAAATCTCCTTCTCTTGAAGTCAACCAAAAACATCGAATAATTACTAAATGAAATTATTTAAACAGATAGCTTGAAAAAGTTAATTTAGAATTTAAATATTTTTTTGAAATTATACCAAAGAGTTTTTATTCCGTTTCAACTCTTTTTTTCAAACTTGATTTCAATTCGAGTATCGATTAGGCTGAATCCAACTTTTAATCGAATGATGGACCTTGGGTTTACGGTCAGCACTAAGACTTTTTAGTTATATTTGTCAAGAGTTTGGTCGTGTTTTTTATGAAATTATGTATGAATAATGGTAAAAATAAGAACGCAGATAGTTTGTTACCGTCTTTATTTTGCCCTTTTGAGTTTTATTAGCAAACGAGAACTTTTCTATGTACATTATTTCCCGCGCAACTAAGTCACCTATTTTTTGGAAGGGTGTAGCGGTACGTAATTTACACATATTTGGAAATAGACTGATGCAGTTTTACTGATATCAACACGTTATTGGAGATATTAACCATAAACTTATCGTATGAAACAGCTTCCGCGACATATTTTTCATTAAAAAATCGAATGCTGAAAGTTCACGAAAATTTTTGAATTTCATGACAATTCACATCACCCCGCCGATTCAGCTGGTGTGTCATGTGTCAAAATCTTGTCGAGCATAGTGGTTAAACCCGGTTTGATGGCAATAGAGCGTAAACCAGATCGGTCAGAGTCCGAGAAGTCGAGGCCGGCTCAAGCTCAGGTGATTGGATGGCGTGGACCAAGATTCAAGAACTGTTGGAGAGAAAAAAACAGAAATCGGTTACAGTGGAAGAATATACTCTGCCAGGCTAAGGCCCATCTGCACTCATGGCGACATGGAGACAGCGACTGTCGCAACCCAGTGCAGGGCACGCCACAATAGTGGCGATAAGTCCCCTCTTTGAGGAGTGGCTAGAGAGGCGCCACGGCACCCTCACCTTCCGCCTGACGCAGGTCCTCACCGGACACGGTTGTTTCGGGAGGTTCCTGCACCGAATCGGGCGGGAGGAAACGCCCGGGTGTTATCATTGTGAGGATCGTCCGGAGGACACGGTGGCGCACACCGTGGAGGTCTGCCCCGCTTGGGCGGAGCTCCGCCGTGTCCTCGTAGCGGCGATCGGCGGCGGCGACCTCTCGCTCCCGGCCCTGGTTCAGGCCATGGTCCGGAGCGAGAGGGAATGGGAAGCCGTCACCTCCTTCTGCGAAGCAGTCATGCTAGCGAAGGAGGTGGCGGGACGTGAGAGGGAGAGAATCTCACGTCCCAGCCGCCGCGGGCGAAGCACCGGGCGTCGGGGGCCACGTGGTGGCTCCCGGCCACCGTAGGCGCGGGCCTGTGGACGGTGAGTAATGGGTTAGCTCACCGTCCGTCCGTCTTATGACGACAGGCCGTGTCGACGGCGCGTTCGTGTTCCACGCGCGCCTCAAAGAGATGTCAGCAACCAAGAAGGGGCCCGCAAGGGCCGATGCCTGCCGGGGCTGCGGGACTGTTCGAAAGAGATACCGTGGCCCTGGAACACAAAGGGCA
Source organism: Noctua pronuba (assembly GCA_905220335.1). Taxonomy (NCBI): domain Eukaryota; kingdom Metazoa; phylum Arthropoda; class Insecta; order Lepidoptera; family Noctuidae; genus Noctua; species Noctua pronuba. Next base: position 8,925,103 of record LR999903.1, on the reverse strand, counting down.
ATGAAGGAACATGGATGGGTTTTAGTCAGTAAGAGTCTGACACTCCCTCCCACTCCACCCAGAGCGGGAGAAGTCATTTGATGATTTCCCATCCGTAAAAAAAAAAAAAAAAAAAAAGGCCCATCTGCAGCGTAAAGCCTCAGATGCTGATGATGATGGCAATAGAATCACTATTACATGGGACATAAACATAACTGGCGAATTCTAGGTGTGCTAGAGGTATACGTCTGACTAACCCATTGCGGATGTAGGTGTACGTGAACGTGATATCATGTTATTTAGAAAAGTTAATTTTGTTATTTAATTACAAGCATGTTTTTTTGTTTTGCAAAGTGTAATGCAGTAGTTTTCCTTACTATTTATTTAGTTACAGACCTATCATTTTATAGAACTGTTTGTAATTAATTTGAACTCTATTACATCGACAGCCATTAAACAAAATGCAAAATTAAAATGTAGCAAAAGTAATTGACGTCCAACCGCCAATGGCTGCGGGCAATAAATAACAAATACTTTTTGTATGAACTACCTTTTTGAAAAACATGTTTTGTTTGCTTTCAATTCGGTACGCGAGGGGTTTGTCGTTCATACATGTTTGAAGTTAAATCTCCCTTTTAAACGCTGCCAGTGTGATTCACTGTGCTATGCGCCTTTTATACGAGCTTAAAGGAAAGAGACTTAACTTCTTTTTGAGCTTTATATCTTTAGCTTAAAGGATATTTACACTTTTGATGTTTTGTGAATTATGCATGAAAGATGCAAATTTTGTGATTATTATATTTTGTTGGTTTTGTTGGCGTGTTTAGAAGCTATCAATACGGCAAGCCGATAACGCAAGCCGACTGTTCAAAACCCTACTAGTAGGTTACAAGGGCAAGCCAAGCTTTTAGGCTTCTATGAAAGGGCTGCCGCTAACTACTGTCTCTACTATACCATACATGATCCCGAACAAAATGGAAATAAAATACTTAAAGAACCACACAAGTATTCTGTTGATATAGAAAAACAAACCATGTTTTTAATAGCGTCCAAACTGTTCAATCACTACTTTTACAGTTCAATAAACAACAGTATAGTAATGGTTTAGTCTTAGTACAAAACGTAATACATACCATTGTAGTAAAAAGGTCTTGCAAATCTGCTATTAGTGCTTGGAGCTTAGCCGACGCGGACGCGTAGCTCCGTAGCAAAAGGCTACGAGTGCTACGATTTCAGCTACGCTGGGGAGCCGTGTTCGCAATCGTAGCAGGTGCACACAGCTTCAAAAAATGTCTATAATTTGACAAAATTATTTCTAAACAATACATTTTAAACCACAAACTATACTAAACTCAAGTCATCAGATAATGAAAAACTTGTTACACATTTCGCCTTCATTTAATTAAAATCTCGCTTATCCGCGTCACACTGGAAACTGAGCCCCTTGGCTTAACCGACCCTAAATATATGCGATTAGTGAATCTATACCTTAATGTCAGGTCATAAAGTTGGTTTTAGGTGGTTGGAGGATAGTGGGGGAAGCCGATGACGTCGTGAAAAAAAGCACGTGTTGTATTTGGGATTACATGCGCCCCATAAACAAAAGGTTAACATTGCATCAGTTGCTCTGACACTGCAACACACGCGATGTGTTTTATGAAACTCCGTAGTATATTTATTGTAGTTTAGAAATATTTTTTCACTGTAGTTTTTCAATGTGCAGGATTTTGAAAAGCAATTCCTGCCCCTATATATCCTGAACGTGTGCATAAGATTGTAGATAAGTATGAGCTCGACTGCCTCGTTGGTTCGAAATCGACATTGCCGGAGCACGAGATCCTGGGTTCGATTCCCAAGTTGGGCAAAGTATTAGGGGTGGTTTTTCTTACAGGAATATCTCAGTAGTAGTCACGGAGTCTGGATTTGTGCCCAGTTGATGGCAATAGGCTCGCCCCCTATTACATGGTACTTAAACATAACTGCGAAATATGGGTGTAGGTACTTTTAGGCACGCCTCTGCCTAACTCTTAGGGGATTCAGGCATGATGTTATGTTTTGTTGAGAATGAGCTCCTCTGGATGGTGTTTCCAAAGATATTTTCCAATCTCAAATCAGCGTGATTCGGTAGTTAAAAGTGTAATTCTGCTGACTATATTCCTAACATTTTACAACTAAAATCCTTATTTAAATCCAGTGAAGCTTTAAGAAGTGTTAGGAGAATGCGTAAGAGTCACTAATGCCCTAATAAGCCATTCTAGAATCGTCATTTAATATTTAAAGTCCCCACTTACGTACGAAGAGGCTGTCAGCTATTCGAATAGTGCGTTCGTCAGCATTGTATCGTCTGATAAGCCGCATAGAAGGCGAGTCGAGAAAAGTTAGTCGCAGAAGATCCATTAAAATGACTAAGATCTGCAAGTACGGTGGATTAAATAAATACGTTTGCGAGATTGTATCAAAACACGATGCAAACACACAATTACAGCAGTACTGATTGATTTAATTGATCAATTTATTGAAAAATTCTGTGAAATGCTGTGGTCGTAGCAGATCAAAGTGCATCCAATCCAAACGCCGATATCCAATTGCGACATTTGTCCGTGTAACTTGTACTTAAATCTTATCTTTGTACTTAAATCAAAAAATATTTTATTTTATTATAGAATAAAATAAAATATTTTTTGATAAAAAGTAATTTCACAGTGAAAGTCACGGTGATTTTCAGTCTAATTATAGAATTAGACTGAAAATCACCGTGACTTTCACTGTGAAATTACTTTTTGAGGGAAAGAATTACGTAGTACATCCCCCAAAATGCAGGCCTTTCACCTTCACCTCTGCCGTGAGCGGTCACACTTCAGGAATGGCTTATTATCGCCATATTAGCCAGAGTAGTTCTTCTGAATCACGCATTGGTTGACCCTCGCCAGCGGTGGCGGCGCGGGAACGCAGCGTATGCGCCGACATGTGCGGACACAATAGCCGCATTCTCATGGACTCAGCCTCGTTAAGCTGATTGCGTGACGTCAGCCCTACACAGGCCCCGTGTACATTGGATGCAGTGCAATTAAAACAATTCGCTTTAAGTTCTTAAGAAAAGCTCTGTTTTGATGGCTTTCATCAAGTAAACATTGCTTGATGAAAGTGCACCATTTTCAGCATTTTATCTCAACAACATTTTATTTTGTAACTTATACAATAGAGACATTGCTATTTTTGAAAAAGTCATTTAAATATACTTATAGATTCGTAGAATCTTTAAATGATTACTTAAATCTATGTAATCAGGTCTTTCTTTATCGTGTTGTCAGTGCCTAACCTGGTGTCAGAGGTTTAATGCGCCCATGGGCCCCTGACTTGGCTTGCTCTCTAGCTTGTAATCAGGTAGGATCCTACAAATAGGCTCGCGATGTACATACATCTCTTTTAACAAAAGGACTAAACACTCTCAAACTTTAAAATGTTTCAAGTATGGATAAATAAATCGTTTTAACGAATTATTCCTCTGATCTCTTTAATTCGAGCCACCTAAACTCATAAACTAACTTCAAAAGAACCCTACTCTGATCCATAAACAAATTAGCACCAATGACTCCCAAAAGAATTCTAAACAGAATATCGTCACCTGATCGGTCAAAGGGTGTCACGCGTATGAGCACGGCCCACGGCTGCATTATACGACGGGAGACGAGGCGCGACCGATCCCGGCTTACTGAGGGATCGTCGCGAATAAGCGGTTCATGGCTCCATAATCCTCCGTGTAAAACAACTACCAACTTACATATAGTCAAATACTTTTTTTGTTGATCCCACTTTTGATTTTGAATTTGCAGTATTGTTGGTATCAATGATTTTTGTATCAGCAATGTGTTGGAACGAAATTGGGTTGTAAATATTTATTACAGATAGATAATATGTAACAAAACCTAAGAAGAAATTATACCAGCAGATAATTATTATCTTTATAATTTGTATGATTGTGTTGAATATACGTAACATAACATCAAGCCTGTAATACCCGAAGTGTTAGGCAGAGGTGTACCTAATAGGCCATCGTTCGTCTTATACTTCCTAGTTTGTCTGGTGGTCATACTGCTCGTGGATTCGATTGAAGGATCGATTCCGCGGTCGAGCGAAGCTCTGTGTTTCCATCATGAATTTCTCAGTAACAGTCCGGAGTCCGGATTCTGCCCGGTTGATGGCAATGGGCTCGCCCCTACGACATGGAACTTAAACATAAAACTGGCGAAATGTGGGTGTACTGTAGGGTACACCTCAACCTAGCACTTCGGTGATTAAACGCGCGATCTTATCATCTTCCGCTCATCTTATACGCCAACATAATAATCAGCATTCACATTATCTATTCTCATGGCAACAGTGCGCTTCTTTCAGCGAATTCTGTAGTTTATACGAAGATTTCTAGACTTATAGTTCACATAGCCATATCTCCTCCAGCGGTGCAGCACGAGCGCGGTCCTCGCAAGCCGAAGCTGCAGGCGGGTGCGATGGGCGCGCTGGGACCGCCGTCGCTCGGACACGCACACAAGCCGCACGCCCTCAAGCTCTCGCCTCCCTCGCCGTACGCGCCGCTGCCACAACCCTTCAACTTCCAGGTAACATTCCCATGTTCATTATAATATCATTCATTATCGTGGTACGTGTCTGCTAACATAAACAGTGTACTGTTTGGTATTCCACGGATGTAGCAAGGTTTCTTATACCATTTGTTTAAAGTGTAAACCATTAGCGTCAGATCGCTTCGTCCCCGCCATCCGAACTAAAATAGATTAATCCGAACTAAAAGACTTTCCCACATAGGTGGGTGTCCAATGTTTAGGCAGTAAAGATTCGGTCAAACCGGTTGCTACACGGACAATGCACACTGGACTCTGATAGATAGTGTACTGAAGTACCTTATTATCACTGTGCGGTGTCCCGTACCTATATGTCTGCACCTTACTTACCGGTTATATTGAACTTTTAGTTAGAACAAAAGCTCACTTACTGATCATACCTCCGTCAAACAGTTCAGTATCAGCGGCATGAGCGAGCCAGCACCCCTGAGCACTGCATCATCAGCGGGGTCGAGTGGTGCCGGCGGTGGCGCGGGAGCTCCCAGTCCGTTGCCACTTATGCCTGAACCGTTCTTAGCGCCGCCACCCCCTGGTTTGCTGCATATACTTATGTCTTCTGATAAATGCCAGGTAAGATCATGCATCGAGTACTTTCAGTGGGTAGACGAAAAAAACTAAACACGCAATAGGTGATTTATATAGCACTCTTCTAGATGAAGGTGGAAAACTGCTTCCTAGCATGGACATAGCATGGTCCTGATATGTTACCCTGTTTCAAACGAGATTCATAGGGGCATGTATCGTCTGTCTAAACCTATCATGATTTATTCTCTTTAGGAACTGATGTGGAGCGCGAAACAGCTGCAGTTACAAGGAGACCCGACATTGTTGCGACCACCACCAAGTGCTTTCGGAGCACCCCTCGCTCCAACATGGGAACTATTGCAGGTAAGATCTTTTCTTCTAATTTCTAATTTGGCATGGTTTACTGAAACGCACACATAGTTTCAGTAAAATATTAAGATATGTTTTATCTTTGAACCCAGCACAATAGTGATTGTAACTGGAAATCTAGGTTCCCTAGGTCAGTCGACAGAACGAGACTTGAATATTTTTTTGATGGAGCCCTTGGAAAATTCAATTCGTTTTGCTCGTAGACATCCGAAACTTCCTTTACTACGTTCCTTATTGCGTAGTGCCTTCGAATTTCCTTCAAGGGGTGTAAACATTGACATTTGATAGGTGGCTTTTTGACTAAAGGGGCGGGCGCGAGCCGCGATTGGGCGTTCGCGGGGTGACTTATCGCCTTCAGTTGACTTACCCCGCCCATCGTCCTCTGCGCGCTACGACACTGGAGTCATCGTAGCTTGACTTGTGTTTTGCATTATATTCGTCACAGTGCGCATGATTGGGAGAGCACCAATGGTACTTCAATATACCTATAAGTATGTTATTTACCAGATGGACAATTATCTACTAAACTACATTAGATATATTTTAGCAAAACTTTTAGCAAATTCTCATTGTTGCGGCGTTGATTACTACCTACATAGCAACTAAAAAAATTATCTCTAGTCTAATGTATCAGGTTTTTTTGCATACCCGCCAGCCTAAGCAAAGCAACAGTAAGTACAACACCTAAAATATACCGTGTTTTTTGACACCAGGAGACAAGTGCCCGTCTCCTCTTCATGGCAGTGCGCTGGGTGCGATGCCTTGCGCCGTTCCAAGCTCTCGCAGCTTCCGACCAGCTGGTTCTCCTGCGAGCGGCCTGGAAGGACCTGTTCCTTCTGCATCTGGCACAGTGGTCTGCACCATGGGACCTGGCACCACTGCTGGCAGCACCGGCAGCCCGAGCAAGACTGCCGCCGGATCCGTTAGCAGATTTGGAGCTGAATACTTTACAGGTTGGTTGAGAATTTGAGATGGATTGGTGAAGTATTTTTAGGAGGCGGTTCTTCTTATCCAAGGCTGTTTTGAATTTAACTATAGCGTAGTCACGGGATCTCTTTCATGAAATGGTAGAGTCGTAGGGTAGAGTCCATTTCATGAAAGGCATCCCGCGGCTGTTAGTGGAACAAATAAGTAGGTAGGCATAGGTACCTACAATAGAGCGCGTTACCTAAGGTATGAGATAAGTCAACCGACACAACCACACTGGGTACGTGCCAAGAGGTGCTCACGAAATTTTGACATAAACATGTTATGTGTGAAGCTTTTGTATAGTAGAATTTAGATGTAGTACCTATTATAAATTTATATTTTGTTTCAGGAGATTCTATGTCGATTTCGGCAAATAGCACCCGACGGCAGCGAGTGTGGGTGTATGAAAGCTATTGTTCTGTTTTCACCAGGTAAGTTATTTATTGATGACATTTATATCTAAATCACTTTTTTTATATGTAGTAGGTACCTAAGTAGATACAGGTAGATACACCAAATTAATTTATTTTATTTTATTATTGAGCAGATACACCCGGGCTTAGTGAAACTCAGCCGGTGGAGATGTTGCAGGATCAAGCTCAGTGCATACTTGCTGACTACGTGCGGACTAGATATACGAGGCAACCTACAAGGTAAATCTACGTTGACATCTCCATCTCCATAGCATAATCAGCCTATAATGTTCCCACTCCTGGGGCACACGTCCTCCCCTCTATGAGAGGGTATGGGCTATAATCCACCACGCGGGCCCAGTGTGGGTTGGTAGATGACACATTTCTTCGATTTTTTGGTTCTAGAACATGCCGGTTTCCTCACGATGTTTTCCTTCACCGTTTTTGAGAGCAGTGGTGATGAAATAAATTACACAAAGTAATGCGCCTGCCTGGGTAACTGGGTTCGAACCTACTCCTCCATTGGGCCACCGCCGCTATCTCCATAATTGTTACGAATACACAAGTCATGTGCTCGATGAGACTTTCCACCGACAAAAATGGCGAACTCATTGAACATTACCTGTTCAACTCCCATAAGGGGATAATTATTCAAAAATCCTTAGTGCTCACCAACGGTATAAAAGGACCTCTTGTACAAAATTGCATGCTTCTACACCCAGCTGTTAAGGTTGTGCGTTCTTTTGGTGTATGAATGGATGAATTTAAGATTCTTTTAGTAGGTAAATGTAGATGTGATTGGTGAAAATTAGAAACGCCTATTACCCTTATTAATACGGTTACTGAATAATATCTGTGTACAGATATATTCCATATTTACTGTTAGAGTCTAATACATTAATTATCCTCAGATTCGGTCGCCTGCTCCTTCTGCTACCATCACTCCGGGCCGTGCGCGCGCGCTCAATCGAACTGCTCTTGTTCCGCGACACAGTAGGCGACGTGTCAGTAGCCACACTGCTGCATGACATGTACCGCATGCAACCTGCACCCACGCCGGCCTTCCATGCGCCTGCACCACCTACCAGCGAACACTGCGCATCGCCGTAAAACTACCGTCTTTTATAGACTTTTGATTTAGTCAGTTGGAAAAGTCATGTATGGTCATGGAAGATGCCTAGGTCATACCTAATGGTGAATCCACACCAAAATTAGTTCAGGGCAACGTTTGTAGGAGTTAGTAGGCAACAACGGATAAGTTATAGGTACTCATAGAAAAGTCACGAGCTATTTAATGTTATCAAGTTGATTGTTGCTCTACTACAAAAAGTATCTTCCCTGTGGATACGCCGTAACTGATCAACTATCCCTCTGACACCCATATACCATTCGCATTAGTGGAATCGCCCACTTAAGGATGATTTCCACCAAACGGCTAGCATTTCATCGGATCGGAAAGGATACGAACGGATGCGGCGATCGCGTTCGGCAGGATGTCGACGCACACGATCGTCTCCGTTCCGTCGCTTGGGAACGCATCCGTTTCTGCGCCTAGTCAAATAGTTTCATTGCTACCGTGTTGACAGCCGAAAGGATCCGATCTTATATGACGACAAGAGAACGGAGCCGATCGCGCTTCGCAGCATACTTTCGGCTACGATCGCGTGTCGCAGAAAACGCCCGCGGTCAAGCTGCTGTGCTCAGCTTGGTAATATGGACTTTAAATACTGTCTACACGATTTAATATCGTTTAAAAATTGTAAAATCCGTTCCGATCAAATGCGATGCGAGCCGTTTGGTGGAAATCATCTTTAACTATTGCAAATGACTAAAACAACAGCCTGTATAATAATTGAAATATAATATAATGTGGGCATGGAGTAAAGAATTTGAGAACGAATGCGAGTAATGTAAATTAGTTGGCACATTGCCGACTTAACAGACAGTGTTTAGATCTCCAGATCTGTACCTCCAGTACTCCTCCGTAGGGTAGCAAGCCGAATTTCCGAAAAGAATTCTATGATTATTAACTCGAGTTTGTAGAATGCAGTGTCTAGAAAACACAAGCCAAATAATTCGATTGAATCTCTAAATAGATTTGTATAAACAACCCGACATTGTATAGGTAGCTATGAGAGTATCTGAATTAACGATAAACATTTTATGTATTAGGATAAAATGTACCTTTATGAATCTTATCTATCTAGTCATCCTAGTCACGTTGTATAAATTTTGTAAATGTTATTATTCTATTGTAATTAAATATACTTAGTTAAGCTGTATTAAGATTATATGCGCCATGATCTAGTCATGATTTGAAAAATGTTTTGAGGAATTATTGTAAAAAAGAAACTATAGCATGTATGTACTTTTATTTGTATATAAATATATTTTGATTTGATCAAGGAGTTAACATACAATATGGTTTTATTCAAAGACAAAATGGTCCCCAAAAATAAAACATTGAATTCATAATAGTAAAAGCACATTTTATTTTCACTGAACAAATGCACATCTACCATTAGGACAGAAAATTACATATACGAACCAACCATGTTAAGTCTGCTGAAAACATTGCGCTTCTTAAAAAAGAGTACTAAACAGGGCTCGGAAACTGGTTGAAATTCTTAACTGGTTACGGTCATTGACCCAAACCGGAATCTATTTAGGTTAAAGGTTGCACTTTACCGGTTTATACGGAAAACCGGTGTTTCATAAATTTTGGTTTTAATCGTGAAAATTAACCGGTTAAAACCAAGTTTGATAGGTCCCGGCCCCCGCCACACTCGCTCGCACAGTCTATACGTTGCGAATTACGGAATTTGCCGGTTAATTTGGGTGTCAAAACAGTTTATGCTTATGTAACCGGTAACCTTTATCATTTGGGTTACATAAAAAACAGTGCACTTGTTTAACTGGTAAATGAAAGAACGATAAATATTTACTGGTATTTAAATGAAATTAACCGCTTTTTTTAAACCGGTTCCGAGCCCTGGTAATAAACTAGAAATTCTTATATAAATTAGATTATCAATCAGTTACATTAACTCTTCCAATAGATTGTACAGCTTCTACAGTAGAAAGGTCTTCATAGTCGTCGTCTGATGGCTTGACGTCGTCTTGTGGTTTCGCTTCCTCTTTCTTTGGCGGTGTGCGAGGGAAGTCTAATTTACTCCATGATCCTGGTTCACCTTTCTTTAGTTTTATTTCTATTTTTGTCGACAACATTGATGCAGTACAACTTTCTACGCTAATAACCTGCAATAGTAAAGATATTAGGGTTAGTATTTTGATCCTGTTAAGTCTATGTATATAAAAAGGTATAATATGTTGTGTGAAATACTTACACCTCTAAGTTCAACATCCAATTCAAATGATGCATCCCCTTGCTCTCGGAATACCAATTTTGTGTTTAAACGAATAGGGTTCAACTTCACAAAACTGAGCACTGGGTCGTATTTCTTGGCATAAACGCTTACAATAACGTAGTCGGGTGTTTGATGCCAGTCCCAACGACATTTAACTGTACCAGCTGGTGCACCCTGTAAATAAATATTTAAAAACATGAATTACAGGTATAATTCTTAAATTGAGAAGAATGTGTATCATGCATCATACTCAACTCAGATCTTGCAATTTCAAAGGTTGAATTTATTTTTTGTGCTGTCATTCCTCTCAATATTTGGTAAATAGCTTAATATATTATTGTGCAGTCAAATAAACAATCTTTACCTCTTTTGTCCATTTATGGGTCCCAGTAGTGCACCCTGGCTGACTAAGGAAAGTGTTGAAGTCTGTAGTTCTCTTCTGACAGCAGGACCAGAACTTCATACCTTCATGAAAGATAGGACAGCCAGGATGGTGGGTGCACATGCTATCATTTGTATGTGGACCTTCATAGGTGACACCACAACCTCCGTTCTTACATGTTGTACCAACTGCTATGCTTCTGTAAAAGTTTAAAGTTATGTTTATGACGAGTCTTGTTTTAAAACATTTAGGCAGTGTAATTATTTTATCTTACATTGAACTGGATAATTTTCTGATGAGAAAGAAGAATATTTTATCATAAAAAGCAAGATATTATCACCTTATAATAAAAATTAATTCAGTGGTTAGCAGGAAGGCTGCACCTACCAGTTAGTGAGCCCATGTAAGCCCTGCACTGGTTGGCTGATGTACCCATTTGAAAATTGATTGCATTCATTAAAAATGTTGATCAATATTTTATTCATTTACATACCCATCCTCAGTAGAAGCAGCTGGTTGTGATGTATTTTGTAGAGCTTGTTTCAAGGCCTCAGCTATAGTAGGTTTAACAGTAATCATAGGCGTCTCAAAAGGAGGTCTGGGCAACTGTGGCCCAACCACTGGTGCTCTCACTTCAATCACTTCCTTTTTATCCAATTCTTTATCCAAAGCCTTTTTCTCAGGTTCTGGAGGTTTCTAGAAAGAGTAAATTGACAAAGAATGTTAGTTTCTACACAGAAATTAATTATACAGGGTGTAAACAGACCCTGCACGAAGCCGTCTACCAAGCATGCAGTACATCAAACTAAGTAATTTAATTCTATGCAAAAATTATTGCTGGGCAACGACTTTTTTTTGGGGTGAAAAATCAAGTTTTATGGTAAAACTTAGTGCTGATGGATGCTTTGCATAGTATACGGGTCATGGAGTTAATTCAAGTAAGTTAAAACCTTAAAAAGAGGTTTTAAAAAAAAAAACTTGTGCAAAAATTGAAACTTAGACCTCCAATATCTCTGTAACTAGAAGGTTCCCAGGTATGGTCCAGAACAAAAAAATTATCACAATGACAGGGAGAACAAGTGCCTTTCGGTTTTGTTAAGGGTCTTTTTACACCCTTTATTAGTTCTAATATTTACGATTTGAATACAAACCTCATTTGAATGCTTTGACATAGTACATCCTTTGATGTTTAGGAATTCAGTAAAGTCAACACTCTTCTTATTGCAGCATGACCAGCCCTTGTATGCATCATGGAACACCGGAGAGCCAGGATGGTGGCAGCATTCATCTTTAAGTTTACACAGAATTACACATCTATACTAATATTTTATAAGGGTAAAAATCATATGTTGTAAGTTTAGATGTGAGTGGAATTATTCAGAACTACTGATCAGATTATGAAACTTTCTTTCACTAATGGTAAGCTAGATTATCCCTTTGTGTCATAGACTAAAATCATTTCCAAACAATAACATAATGAAACCCACAGGCAAAATTTAGTTATTATTAAACATGAAAAAAGTAGGCAATTGAAGTAGCTCAACAAAGTAACTATTATTTAAAGTAAATAAGTAATTATTCTGAAACAATGATAGTCTATTATATTATATGATTTGGTATATCCCATTTTTTTTGTTCTGTCCTGTGAGTCTAATAAAAGCTTTTTCTTTCTTTCTTTCTTCACTGCTTTAGACAAGCCCCCATACTGGGCAAGGCCGGCTGATTGCTGTTGTTATAGAAACAATAAGAGAATTTTGGTTTTCATCAGCTTTATGAACCATCCATCCATTAGAAACTTTTGAAAATTATGGCCATAAACCATAATTTTCAAAAGCTTCTGAGCACTATTCAATGAAAATAGTAGTATCCTGCCTTGATAAACGATGAAGAAAAGTCTAGAAAATTCGCGTACCTTTATCGTTAAGGCTGGGGTCAAAGAGTTGGCCACAACCACGGTTATAACACTGCACGAGGTTCTTGCTTTCTGGCATTTTAATTTAAGAAACGTAAATCTTAAGTCAAGACAACGTGCGAGGAATGTGCAACAAAAAAATTCAAGATACTATTTTTGTAGCACGTAACGTAATGAGAGTGACAGACAACATCTATTCGATTTGACAACTGACTGACTGATGGTGACGCATTCAATGTGACGCATGGAGTGAAGTGTTGCCGCATCTCAACAGAATTAGTTCAAAATATTAATTGCCTAAACAATGCTTCGGAACTGCGGGAGGCAGGGGATGACATTTCTCCAAATCAAATCATTTACTCGCAAGACCCTCCGGTATTTGCCACGAACTGCAATCGCACAGACGGCTTGAGGTATTGCAAGCACGTGCGAAAGAATCCCCTTATTTTTACACAAAAACCAACACTCTGTCCATAGTACCAACAAATTCTTGCGAGATCTCAGATGCTGAACCAAACGCCCTACCGCACGTTTGAAAACTGAAACAATGTGAAATCACATCTTTCTTCATGCTATCGGTCAGTAAGACTGGAGTACTTGAGGTGAGAATATCATCTTTTTTTAAGATTTGTATTGGTGCTGAAAAGTGAAAATAAATTTTATTATCTATGGCAAACACTTTGCAGTGTGGGCGTACGAAAGTATCAGAAAATAATCAATCAATTTACAAAAGAAAAACCAAGAAAATATCGTCATTTACATAATATTTTTAGTTTACCCTTATTAGTTATGTATTTTATGTACGTTTTATTTATCCAATAACTGTGCAAGATGGTGGTACCACTACATTTAAATTAAATGAAAAATCAATGTTTATTATTATTTAATTAAAATGTTTATTTCTACATAATCAAAGAAACAAAAGATGTGCTTGAAAGTGTAACCGTATCGATCCAGAATTCTAAAATGAATCTAATGCGCAAATTGCGTGGGGCGACAACTTCGGCATCTCCTGAGAGTGCTGAAGCCTCCAGCTCGTCGTCTCATGTGCAACTCGGCCTCATGCACCTCAAGAAGCTCTTCGCGGAGTACACACATCCACCACAACCGCTTACAGACGCAGAAAAAGATGATAAACTGTACAATATGCTACCTCTTTTTTGTAAGGTAAAAACAAAGTTATTTAATTTTGTCACCAGCAGCAATTAAAATGTATGGAATTATGTTTATTCTTCTTTTTGCAGTTTAAAACTATTAGTTATGTAATTGTGTTTATTTGCAATCAATTAACTGATGCCTTAGCCACAATCTATTGATGTTGATTTATTGTCTAGCCTTCTGATAGACATGAGTGGGCTTAGCATGTTTATCTGGAATGATTCATTATTTTGATAAACATTATTATGTATTCATTTATTCACCAGACATTTAAACTTAATTTAAAAACCTGTCTGGTGTCATTATTAAGGAAAAGGTTAATGCTTAACTCTATGATACAAGATTTATCTGAAACCAAATTAATCTTCCGTAACTTGACATCAGCATCGCACTTTAATTACACTTATCTATGTACAATGGAGTCTCCATTGTCCGTACTTAGACTCCCATCGGGTCCGTTATATCATTTATTTATTCAAAACAAAGTATACCATTCTTTGTGTCATTCTTTGTATAATTATAAAATTTTTGTTTTAAGACAGCAAAATAAATGTTTTTAATTTTTTAGCCAAATTAGGACATCTATTGGGCACAATTTGTTGTGTTCACCAAGTTGTGCCAGTCAGAAGTTTAAAAATAAACTATGAACAATCTGATAGGAATCTTTTCAGAAAACGAAGGCAGGCCTTTCACACTAGGCAGTTTTTTATACAAGACTCTATCTATTGATGCAAGACTCAAGACAAAGATATTTACATTCTTTTGTACCATCGTAAATATACACAATTTATTTTCAATAGGTATTTGGCACCAGTCCATCAAGTGAGATGAACGAAAAGTTTTGGGACATTCTATCATTCTGCCAGCAAGTTTCTAAGCTCATGGTATCGGAGATTAGAAAGAGAGCCAGTAACCAAAGCACGGAGGCAGCTAGTTGTGCTATTGCGAAGTTCCTAGAAATTGAAAATTCTGAGGAGTCTAGCAATGGATGGATGTTGCTGTCAACACTAAACCTCTTGGCTGCTGGTGATCAGTCTTTGATACAGGTATTTGTGTAACCCTTTACGCAGCGTAAACATACCATAATCATCCGATAATGTTGGGACGCAGGCCAGCTCTCTGTGAGTGGGAAATACTTTACCTACTCGCAAAATTTTGTTCATAAATTTGTTGAAATGGTTTTGAATCAAGTGAATATTAGAAGATTTTATTTATATTATATTCTAGTTATTAATTAACTTCCAAAATTGATCATAACATTTCTATGACACAGTTTCTAACTAATGTGGCTATTATCAAACACAATTATAATATATAAAGATTATTATTATTAAAGATTATTATAAACTGTTCCTTTAAAATTCAGAACAAAGTATTGGAGGAGTTTTGAAAAACGAATAAAGATTTTTCTATTCTGTGCTTTTGTTATAAATGTTTTTTTGTGTTACTAATATTTGTGTCAGCTCCAAGGCCCTATCTCAAGAAGTATTATTCTAATCATAGTTTGAATTGACTTGAATTTTCTTTCTAGGTCATGACCACTGCATCAATACCTTCAACATTAGTCAAATGTTTATACCTGTTTTTTGATCTACCTGAAATACCCGAGTCTGAGGCAGACGTTCAAGATGGAATCAGTGAGTTTACTCCTAGGGAAAGGCGGATATTACTACAGAAAATATTTGTGCAGGTAAATAAACTCTCGAAAGTGTGTGTGTTTTCACTAAAATTTAAAATATTCACTGTTCGAATATCAACTCTCTGCATTGAACCATAGGCTGAAAATGCAACATTGCCTTTTATTAGCATGAGTGTTTTACAAAGACAGTATACAAAATATACATATTTAATATATTTTATCTTAATACAGAGATAAATAAACATGCCTCATATATGCGGAAGACATAGGTATTGTAGGTACAGTGTAAATACATTATCACTGATGTGTTAACACTATGCCACAATATTTGAAGTAGATACCAACAGAGCCATTACAAAAATACTTATCTTATTTGTATCATAAGCAAATGATGCCCATTTTAATATTGCTTCAAGTGTTGGTTCAGATATTCTTAAAACAGCTAAGTAAACATGTATTGTTAACGACTCACTAATTGAGTAATGTTGACAATTTATTTTTGTCCTCAAGTTTGACTTATACTTTGGATATTGCATTACTGCTATCCAACATTTGTTTGGGTAAAATACAGTCCATAGGAATTCGGAACAAAGCGCGCGAAGCAACGCAATGCAGCACGACCTATATTGCTTTACATATTGGATTTGATTTAATGTAAAACACATCTTCAAAATCACAGCTACAACTAACTATTGAGGGTGACTGGTAATTAGTGACCAATACTTAAACACATGATTGTACTCATGATAACAAACAACTTTCCCACTAACAGCTGATAGGTCACAGGCACGCGCGTGCTAATTTCATAAGGCCTTGTCTTATTGTGATAAAAATCTGTGTATGAAAAAAATGTTTCTTTGGGAAAGTTGTTTGTTATCATGACTACAATCACGTGTTTAAGTATCGGTCACTAATTACCAGTGATCGGAGTAGGTAGATTGAACTGGGGTCATTGATCCGAAACGTATATATTACTATGGACATTCCTCCGGAATTGGTGGATTATTGGTGTGTTTGTTTTTATTATTCAACAGATAAATAATGAATTAATTTAGTTTTGATACCTTCCTTTAAATTTTGAATTGAGTAGTAATAATATCACTACCAACATTAACAATATTTAATTGAATCCGGAAATACTTTCCGGAAAAATGGCTTATCCATGTTATTCTTTCTGTGTGCATTTATGATACAAGTACCAAAAATCAATCTACCTACTCCGATCACTGCTAATTACCAGTCACCCTATACATTCTTTTTGAATAGAAATTTGAGTTTTGGTAAATTCAAAAAGAGTTAAAGCATCGAAATACTAATTTTAGGTACTTGTAAGACTGTGCAGTCATCCATTCCCATGTGAAGAATTAGCAAGAAAAGATGATCTCAGCCTATTATTTTCCGCCATAACTTCATGGTGCGCCCCCCACAACATAATGTGGAGGAAATCAGCTGCTGAAGTGCTGATGACACTATCTAGACATGGATTGACACAATCTGTTGTTCAGTACATACACAGTAAGTGCTTATACTTCTAACTAATATTGTAATATATAAATGGGAAAGTGTTGGTTTATTTGTAACACTTTCATGACTTTATAGGAAACGATCCGAATAACGACGGATTTCGGTGGTATTTGGCATACGGATAGACCATGAATGTAGGAAATTCTCGTGGTTTTTTTTTTAATCATTGCCCTACACTAGGAATTTGTCCTGCATCTTGCTTGCGTTTACGAACATTTAAAGTCACATACACAAACAGCCAGACCCGGAACAACTATCACAAATTTTCGACCTCCACGAGCGCGAAGCCGTGTGCTAAAACTAGTATAATATAAAGGTCAAATAAGGTTACATAACCATCTCCGTTCTCTTGTTTGAAACATTGTTATTATCCGGTCTAATCTATTTACGTACCTACATGCCTTGTTTAGTAAACGAATCCATTAATTAGCGAAATAGGTCAAGTTGGACGTCTCTTAATTAATTACTATGTTATTGCAGATAAAGGATGTGTTGCGCTTTGCATAGAAAATATGCAGAGGATACCAGAATTGACACCTTTAGAGGTAATTATGAAGTTGTAAACTTAATGTGCTAATGGACAATTTACCTACTCCTTAAAGCCTGGTTTTCAGAAAAGCCGCGACGAGCAGATGAGAGACGCGATGTGATTGGTCGATTCCCACACGTCTCTGCTCTGCTCCACTCGTCTCTTTGATGGGAACCAGCATAACTATTCACAAAGGCTTCGATTCGATTTCGATTCGACAAGTCGTATGACTATCTTTTTTTGGCATTACGAAAGCGAGCGAGATAGACATACGACTTTCCGAATCGAAGCTTTTGTGAATAGCTATGCTGGCCTCAATGGAACCTCTGCCTACATACCTACATTATTATCTTTTTTTTTACAGGTAGTTGAAATGTTCGTAGCAGTATTTTGTTTCCTAAAGGATTCAAGTGAAGTTAGTCAATTATTACTGGATGATTTCCGTACTTGCCAAGGCTACCTTTTTCTATCTGAATTTCTTCTAAAGTAAGTTTCTAGTCAATATGGGGAATTAACATTATTCTTATTATTCAGCATGAGCATGTTTGGTATCTAGAAATTGTTAGCATAGATTTGAATCATAGATTCGCCATATCGCGCCAAAAAATGTTTACGTTACTAATAAATTTGAATTTGGAATTTCTAACAAAACGCCAGATATTTGAGAGCCAAGTGGCCAGTTCGACAAAAAGCCATTTTTTTATGTAAGGACCTATGATTTCGTTGCCATTTAATTTGAATTATTGTCTCGCTCACTCTACTGCACGTCATATCTATTGTTTCGTGCGGGAAGTCCGACCTCTTCTCAGTGTAAACATATTTTTCGAGATCTCAGTTCTTTGGTTGGTTCTTTCTTTCTTAAGGCACATCTACGATTTAAATCTATGATTGTTAGTTGTTTTATAGCATGTGACTTTATACTACTTTATAGTGGGCACTTATTTTGTTTTGTTTATTTTTTACCTATGATTTGTTTTGTTTATCACAGACATGAGAGACAAGGTGTACCCGATTATTTGACATCAGGGTAAGCACTTCACTGTAGCTTGTTATTTTGGTAATTATGGCACGGTCGCGGAATCCGAAGCACTGAGCTATCACTACTTGTCTCCGTCTCTCACAGGCAATTATATTTTCATCCCGCTCGCTCATTAGATATCGACAGTGGAAATCGAAGTAACGTAAGGGACATTGAGCGTTTTGTTGGATTTTCGTTGCGAATGCAACAGCGCTACTGTGTGCGACATTCTTCGTGTTCCGCGGCCATGCTTAAATAGTGTGTTAATTCAACTTTTTTTTTAAATGTTCTGCACTTTTTCTCATAAATGGCAATTAGATATTTTCAAAAGTAATCGCCTCCTTTTATGTACCCAAACTTTTTAAATAAAGGTTAGAAGAAGAGCGTGTAAGTGGCACGGAAGCCAGAGCAGCTCTTCGGAACCTCGTATTGATGATATCGTCGTTATGCGCATGCGGCTTCTCCGAGCTGCGACCAACGCGCGCCAACACAGAACTGTTTCAACTGCAGGGGTTTGTGTTACCGCAGCCTTCCACCCCGGGACAGGCTGTGAGAAACGTACAGGCGTTTCAGGTATGTAAAAAACGATATAGTTTTTAATATAGGTATATGATTACGGAAAAATAACTTTAAAACGCATACATAAGGTTTAGTTTTGTCTATAACTACAATTTTAATGTGATACTTGAATGGTGCTTTTTCTGCTATCAACTTAATTTACAGTTTCCTAAAGTTAATATTTATTTAATTGAGCCGAAGTATTTTAAGAAGACTTACACATGATGTTTCCATGATTTTATTGTTCCTACTTACAGGTCCTACAATCAGTATTCATGAAGTCCAACTCCGCAGCGTTGTGCTGCACGATATTAGACGCTATATCAAGCGTATACCACGCCGACAATGCCAACTATTTCATTCTTGAAAACCAGAATACGCTCAGTCAATTCTCGGAAAGAATATACACCAAGAATGCAGAAATACAAGAAAAGTTCTTCGAATTGCTGGAATTTATTGTGTTTCAGTTAAATTTTGTGCCGTGCAAAGAACTTATATCTTTGTCGTTGTTATTGAAGGCTAATAGATCCAGAATGTGTAGCATACTGTGTATGAAAACACTGTTGAATATTCTAAAGTAAGTAATGACAGGTTTACATAAAAAATAAGCAAATAATTAAGATTAAGATGTCTTATTTTTTCCGTTTATATTCCAGACATAACGCAATCTTCAAAGACGTATACCGGGAAGTCGGTATGTTAGAAGTATTCGTCACTTGCCTGTCTCGCTACGCCGTATTTCTCAAAGACAATCAAATTCTTAATGATGAAAAGAGCAAACGAGACGCTTCAGCCTCGCCTTCTCACGAAAAATCCCCGACTGAGTCTCCGAAGGCTCCCGAAAGGAAGAAAAGACAGTCTACTCGACACGACTCGCTAATAAGAGACCCTAATTTAGATGATGAAGAAGAAGAATTGGGATCATTGGTGATGGAAGGATTGACGGCGTTGCTGAATGCGAACTCTAATAATTGTAACGTGTTTAGAGACTGTGGCGGCGCTAAGTGTGTGCATGGGATGGTTGTGTATGAATCTTGTAGGAGTAAAGCTTTAGGTAAGTTCTCAAAAAACATTTAATTATTGTTCTCATCAATAGAAATACTAGTAGAAATTACCCATACAAGGTGCAGTTTTGCATCCTCGTCAAAATTCAGGAGGTTGTCTCAAAAGACATAAATGATCAATTTAAATTATGGTACCTAGTCAATAATGAATAAAGCTGCTATTTTAAATTGTTTAAATTTGACAGTATTTCAGAATAACACGAATATTTTCGTGTTTACATTTCAACAAAACAAACAGAATCACCCATCGCGCGATATGCGTGAGTGTCGACGATCTGTGCGAGGCGCCGCGCCGCCGCCTCTGTCCACGTTTACCGATTTCCGTAAATAAGAAAAATAAATAAAAATAATACCTACCCATTTTATAAATGATTCGGGTCGAGAATCAAAACTGCACCTTGTATAAGAATATTATTATCTACTTCTGGCTCCAGTGGATCATATATTACTACTCAGCACAATATTTTCAATCTTCTCTCTTCTTTTCGCCTCTTTCCGCTGACACATAATCATTCTCTTCCTTTTCAGTCATATCATCCCTCACACAGACACACAATCCTATCATCTTTTCTTTGGTCTTCTCTCTGTACATCCAAACAACATTTATGTTCATCTCTCTCTATCTCTCTGTTCGTCCGTGTTCTTATAATACTATGTTTATTTTCTTTTAGGTGTAGTAAGAGAACTAATAGTGAGTGGGTCAGGTGAAGAGGATATGTCTGCGTTGCTGTGTGGCATGCACGCTGCTCCTAACGACGCCTTGCTGCTAAAGCTACACATATTGAAGGCGCTGCTAGCTTGCTTGCGAGACTCGCATCGTACTAGAACTATATTTAGAAAGGTAAGTTTGAATTGTAGTGCTAATTTGTTGGTAAATGACTGAGGTATGTTTTGCTAAAGTAACCTTTATGTAACTCGATGAATTCAAATCTAGTGTATCTGTTAATATAATATAACATATTATACATTACTTAGTCCATCCCAAACCTACATAAATGCTCGCACTGGCGCTTTTTACCGAGACGTTTTTCCTTCGCACTGGACTTTTTCCTCTCTAAATTAAACTATGAGTTGAGATTCGCATAGCGCATCCCGAGCGCGTAATCAACCACACTTAGCACTGTTAGATTTCATCCAATGTGTGGTGCAAAACCGTCGTGTTATAAAATGTGCCAGAGTGATTGCGTATTAGCTATTCTGTTAAGAAAAAATCGTTTTAACATTCCATAGTGATTGTGATTATACAGGAAGCCTTTTTATCCAGTGCGCAAATCTATACATATAATAAAATCGTAAAAATCCAATTGGATGTTCCGACTTGGCGCTAAAACTACTGCATAGATCCTGTTCAAATTTTGCACAAATATTCCTTATAGGCTTCTTCACAACTTAGGCTATATATTATCACGCTACTCGCTTAAGGGGGTGAGCAATATTGCATTATGTCAGTATCCTTCATTTGTTTGACGTTTCAGTCATGAAAAGCACCAGAACGGCTATTTAAAGCTTATGTCAACAGAGAAAACAGCCTAGCGGGTTCTTGAACGTTCTGTAAGCTACGGGTTGCAAGTTCAAACCCCACTATTACTTTCACTTTTTGTAATTTGTTTGAATATTTTTTGATGCTTTTAGATTTCCATTTTGTTTTTGTATTGACATCGTTTGCATTTCCGTTTTTCTCCTTTTTTCTTCAAACGTTTCTCCAAAAATAATAGAGAAGTATGGAAAAAGATGACATGCTGCGCCGACCCCGAAAAAATTGGGATAACGGCAGGAGAATGATGATGATGATTTCTACAATAAGTTCTTGCTTTACTAGAAGTCTGTTTCCTTCTCGATTTGCAAAATATCAATAATCAATCGCAGTTTGGAATTTTATTTTGGAATTTTACTGTTCTTTTATAGATTGGTATAGTGTTCAGAAGCGAGCATGAGGTCCTGGGTTAGATTCCCGGTCGGGCAATGTGTTATTGAGTTTTTCCACCAGCAAATTCTCAGTAGCAACTACGAAGTCTGGTTTTGTGCCCGGTTGATGGTGTATCGCCACTATAAAAAGTACTACAGCAACATATTACAAAAAATACTACAGCGCCATCTATGACGCAGGTGATGAACTAAACATCGATATACGTCTAAATTCTGCCTGGGCCAAATAAATCGCCCAAATAAAGTTATCCGCGATTTAACTTTATAGAAGTACCCGACAACAACTGTTGGGCAGTAGCCCACCAGACATTACACCCGTCTGGTCGGACTATCCTCCCTTTTCTATGGGGATGAAGAACTTTACAACCTGTTCTTTATACCCCAAAATGCCAATAGGCTCGCTAAATATTTCATGGGAGTTAAACATAACTGACAAAATGTGGGTGTACTACTAGGTACTATATACACTCATCTGTTTTCTCATTAAAATATGTATTAAAAACAGATAGGTAATTTTATAACAAACACGAGGGTTTATGGATTTTTTTCCTATTCTTTCCTATTCTGTCCCACTGCTGGACAAAGGCTTTCCCCATTTCCTTTCCAACTCTCCCGGTGTTTTGCCTTCTCTGGCCAATCAGTCAGGAACGAGTCCAAATCGTCAAACCAGCGTTTGTTGGGCCTGCCTCAGTGACGATGACAGTCTTCAGGTACCTACTGTATGACTATTCTGGCCCATCTGTCCTGACCCATTCTGGAAATGTGACCCGCTCAGTCCCATATGAACCTCTTACACTTATCGCCAACATCGGCGATGCCTGTCTTGGAGCGTATTGTGGTGTTGCGTATTCAATCGGTGATTTTGATGTTTAAAATCCATCGCTCTTTGGCCAACCTTGAATTTAGACTTTTCAGCTGCCGTCAAAGATCATGTCTGGGTACCATAGGTTAGGATAGGCAGGATACACAGGTCGACAAGTTTACACTTAAATGAGATTCGAAAGTATAACGTTGTCTAAGTAAAAGCGGTCAAGCCTAGCGTCTGTCGCAGTTTTAAATATTCTTAACTTAATGATTAGGCAACCCATTCGTTATAATTTTTATGTAATCTTTTTTTTAGCCTTTATTGTCCCACTGCTGGGCAAAAACCTCCCCCATTGCCTTCCATTCTTCTCTCCGTGCGGTTTTCTTCGTCCAATCTGTCCGAAACGCTTCTAAGTCGTCACACCAGCGTTTTCTAGACCCCCCTCGGCGACGACGCCCGTCTTCTGGCACCCACTGCGTGACGACTCTGGCCCACCGGTCCTGATGCATTCTACAGACGTGGCCCGCCCAATCCCACTCCAAACTAGCAGTCTTATCGCCTACATCAGCGATTCCAGTTTTTGAGCGTATTGTGGTATTGCGAATTCTGTCGCTGAGCTTAATACCCAATACGCTACGTTCCATCGCCCTTTGGCCTACCTTGAGTTTGGACTTTTGCTTTTGGGTAAGGATGGGCAGAATGCACATGTCGATGAGATTGCGCTTCAGGGATAAAGGTGGTCACCTTTCATCAGCGACTTCATGGACCAGTACCTCTTCCAGGCGTTCTCGATTCGGCAACTCTCAAACTCAAATGTACTCATCGACGTAGTGAATTTCTTGCCCATCTACCTCAACCCTACTTTTTACGCTATTGGTGATGACTTTAGTCTTTTTTATGTATATTCAACATATTTTTCATTCGGTGAACAGTTAGGGGGGGGGGGGGGGGCTGTATTAGGCATTTTTTCTATACTAAGCAGGCTTTATTTACAATTGTGGAGTGAAGAGAAATAACGAAAATAACTAATAACTGAGATAATAACTGTTTCACTCGCGGCACGTCTTTAACGTTTAGATGTGGCTGCACTAGCATTTTAACTTCGGAGCAAAATATTAAAAAAATATATAAAAGCGAAAGGTCACTCACTCACTCACTCATCACGAAATATCGAAAACCGCTTGACGTAAAAAGATGAAATGAGGCAGGGAGATTTTGCGACAGGGCCGGATTAAGGGGATCTCAGGGCTCTCGCAAAAAGTCTCTTAATGTTTTAAATCAAAAGCAAAATCTCACGACATCTCACCAAGGGGAGAGGGGGGGGTTGAACATCACGTAATGAATGGACGCCCCCTAACCCAAGTATCTCCTTGCTTAAAAGGTGATCTCCAAATCATGTGTGTGACTTTATGAACCTAATTGAAATAAACATTCTTTTTTTTAACACTTTGCTCGACCCGGGAATCGATCCCAGGACCTCCTGCTTAGTAGTCGCTCTTGCGACCACTCGAGGCAGTCTTACACATACATTTTCCACGCGAACGAAGTCGCGGGCAACAGCTAGTTTTGTCAATAAAAACTTAAAACGAATTTTAATAAACACGTATTTTTTATTTTGATATGTCTTAGTAATAAAAAAATAAATTATCGTTTACGAAAGATACTTACTAATATGGAATGGAACCACCAGAAAAAAAATGCGCACTGGTTAGGAAATGACCCTTTTATGCTATAAAAGGTCATTTCGGTAAAGTTTATAGGATAAAAAATAATTTAATAATCTGATTATCATTAATGTAACTAAATCACCAATTCCCACAGGTTAGCGGTTTCGTATACGTAACAAGTGTTCTAGTTTCTCTAGAAGGGAAACTGAAAGGTGATGAGCCGATGGACAAAGATATGCTACAACTAATACATATTGTATTCTACACCATTAGTACGGCTATGAGGTTCGAGCCGGCTAACGCGAAGTTTTTTCATCATGAGGTTAGTATCTCAAGCTTATCAAACGTCAACACGGTTCCCGAGCATAAGTTATGCAAGAAACAAAGTTGACACTTATTTGTGCATGGTTCTTTGGGGACCTTGAATAACATTGGCAGGAGCCACTGTTGGTAACAATACGTGAAATTGACTGGAAATTGTATTGAAAAAAAAAAAAACACGATGATGGGCATCGCCCCGAAAGAACCATGCACCTCTATGATTAACAGAGGCGATATTCTAAAGAGCCAAACTTTTAATCATACTCCATGTGGCTCATTTACGGACTTGAATCTTGAATGGTTTCTGAAATAAAACTTTTATTGCAGTTATGTGCGACAACTTTGTGCGAGACGATACGTCTCTTAGGCTGTTTTGTAAACGAAACGGAACTACAAAATGATGCCGAACCCGGTGATGCGGAACTCTATGAAGTGTTTCACGAAGTATTTACAAGCAACATATTAGAAATGACGTAAGTATTTTTTTATATTTAATCTTGAAAGCATGAAATTTACAAGCAATGATTGTTCAAAACAAAGTTGAGAAACAGTTCGCAACACGCAACATCAAATATTACTGGAGATAACTTTGTTTCTTTTGACACGAATGTGAAATATTTGCAATTTGCCAGCAACATGTTACCTGTAATACAAAAACATGTTGCTGAAACGATGTTGCACAACTTTATTTTCTAACAAATACCTGGCTTTATGTTATCTTAATCTTTTCCTACAGTTTTCCTGAGAAAGTACCAGTAGTATTTGTGCATGCGTGCATCATTCTGCGACTTTTGTACGATGTCGCATTGGACTCTTTTGATAAGCCAACATTCTGCGGATCGCTCAATGTCAAATCTCCTAGTTTGACTCGACAGAGCTCTGCAATTAATGAGGTGAGTTTATCAAATTAACTTATTTTTCTTTTTATTGTTTGATTTTAGTTTGTTTGTATTCTTTATTGTTTGTCAGTGATGTTACAAAGAGGCTGATGCCCACGACAAATCTAAGCTTTTTATAAAACTTAATGTACCATATTCTCAAACGCTTACTGTACCATCGGGAGCATGCAGTAACGTCCGTAATAATTTATTTCTGGCTAACAAATATTACAGCTGATATAATATTTTCTTTCTAGTCAAAGCCGGCAGGACGCACAGCTCCGCTAAACCTATCGACGGGCAGTAATAACGGGGAGGCGTGGGTGATCCACTCGGGCGTCGTCATAGTACTAGCGAAGTTATTGCCCGCCTTGCCCCGGCCACCGGAACATGAGGCACATGCCAGAGCCATTAGGGACTATTTGGCGCATGTGCTTAAAAGTCTCGTTAGAAGGTATGACTTTATTTTCATTAAAGAAATAATTAGTAAAAGTTTTGTAGCAAGTTTTTTTTGTGAGTACAAAAAAAACTTGCTACAAAACTTTTTTTTCAGAGTTTGAGCACTCCATTCATGACACGAATGGAGTGCTCAAACTCTGCAAAAAAATGCAATGGCCAATACATCTGTCGCCAAAAATCAAACAACAGTATTTAAAATCCAAAAACATTTCTTTCCTATTAACTTTCGCGAAATTCATCATTCAATCTTACAACATGAGCAGTCCTTTTGTGCACTATTCCGTGCCCCCCAAATTCAACTGCAATTTTTCGTGTTCCATCCAGCGAACGCAACCAGCAAGTAATGTGTGGAGCGGGCCTAGCAGGCGTCGTACTACGTGTATGCGGTGCGGCGTTGCGAGCCGAGAAGCATCCGCTACATGCACCTGCCATGTACATGCTCGAGAGACTAGCTGCGCACGCGCTTAGACCTTCCGAACTAAGGTAAATGTGCTATCAACAGGAAAATATTATAGTTTGCCTCCAATGACGGGTAGATATGAAAAGCTAATGACCGTAATAGATATAATTATCTAGAATTTAAGTACATTAAGTCTTTAAAATTACAATTACAAAGAGCACTTTGCATGTGGTGTTTGCCTGTAATTGGTTGTGCAGTTAGATTTAAGACACAATTACTTTTATGTTCTTAGCTGTTTAATATCTGTAACAACTGTTGGTGAACCTTAATTAAATAAATAAATAGCAATCTCAAGCCTGTAGGGTGTATTCACAGCGTGAGAGTTTGGAAACTGAATGTTGTTTCCTTTAAGTAAATCTCTTGTAATAGCCGTGAATCTAACTGGAAAGCATTCTGTCGGTCCAGCATACAAAAGTCAAATGTGACGAGCGGCTGTCTTCTAAACATGTACTTCGTAGTCAGGTGTTAATTTAATACATCACCAGTTAAATGAATAGAGACGACTATAGCTACTGTGCTAATTGAATAGTACACGCGCGTTTGTTATTATAAGTAATAATAACATTGAATGGTATTATGTTGTTTTTGTTGAAAAACAACATGTTTATCCATACATTCAAAAACACCTCAAAAGTCTAAATAGATATAATTAGAATATCACTTTTCCTGTTGTATCGGATGCACCTGAAAACTTCCTTCGATTATTGTGTTATTTTTAAACTGGTCAGGAATATCTTGTTGGACATGTTCGGTTTGTAACTTGTCGAGAAGTGAGCTTATGACTAAGATCTCTGTTTTAGATGGAAACTAATCGGGCAAACCCGAACTAAACATATAAGCAAACGTCTTTATAATAATTGTCTTTATTTCGGATCATGATTTAATCGATAATATACATACATAAACTCACGCCTTTTTCCCATGGGGGTAGGCAGAAACCACAGAACGCCACCTGCTACGATCATAATATAAAATCGAATGTAGTCGAATCTAATCGATAATATAAAAAAAATACCAAAAACTAAGTAAAACACGGCATCTAAATATGAATTATTATGTTTCTAGGGAATTTCTACGAATGGGTAACCCTTTGAACTGTGTGGCACCAGAACCTGGACAGGTTTGTAAACCTGGAGGCCCTGTACCACTTACTAGGATCAAGACTTTAGTATCCATGACGACACCAAGGGATTATAGGTAAATACTGCATACATTTTTTGTCTTCCTTCTTCTATGTACTATCCAACTAAATGCTTACCAAATAACGTGTTTTCTTTCTTTATTCTCTGCAGATCTCAAAACTCTTGCACTCTGCCTCCATTTGTCGAATTCGACATGTCTGCCGAAGGCTTTGGGTGTCTTTACTTGCCAAGTATAGCGCCACAATCTGCCAATTTAAACGCTCTTGGAACGCAAGATACTACCACTTTAGGTGGCATTGGTTCAGGTAGTTGGCGGCCCAGTGAGTTTTATTTTATTAAATTATTTTGTTAGACTCGAATTTATGGTGACGAAAACCTTTTGTTCCAGGTGATCGGGTGTTTCCGCCGCAAACGGGTCTAACTTACTCTACGTGGATATGTGTGGAGAAGTACTCGGACCCACGATCAGATCCGCATTGTGTCCGCTTGTTGACTCTTGTTCGGAACATAAACAACAGTCGCGATGAACATCTGGTTTGTCTCACTATGGTCTTGTCAGCAAGGGATAAAGCTATCATTGTGTCCACACAGGAGACTTTAGTGCCGCATAGTAAGTTATTTTCAACCAAATGTATTTGTGTTTGTTAACTTGTTGTGTTGTTTTTGTCCAAAATTCATTGCGTTGCATTGTGGAGTGTAAGTAGAAGGTTCGATCAAAGCTTTTATTAGTGAAATAAAATAGTGTCTCCTCCATCCACAGACGTTGGTGAATGGGAGCCCGAAGGCTCAGGAGAATGTGGAGCTCGTGTGTGGTGTCCAGATTTACAGCATGAGGGACAATGGCACCATCTAGTGTTGGTACTCAACCGCGCCGTACTCAAGAACTCATCATTCTCCTTGTATTTAGACGGTATGTGCAATTTTTTTTTATTTTCCATCAGTGTCCCTTCCCTTCTTCCACTTATCCCTATCCAGATATAAATGTTATTATTCGACATCAAAGCCGGGCTTTTGGGTTTCTATGAAGGTACCGCCACTTTGACAAAGCAACATTTCTTTCTGGCTTTGTGATTGATTCGTTGAGCCAATATACTCACGATTGTTCTGTTCCGCAGGTACTCACATGCACTCTGGAAAGTTGCACTACGTGAGTGCAAACCCGGGCGGCGGGGCGGCTACCCTGTCGGGCGCGTCCAGCGTGTATTGTGTTCTGGGCACGCCTCCGCACTGGAGGAGATACTCCAAGCTCGTGTGGAGGCAGGGGCCTGCGCTTTTGTTGGAGGATGTAAGTACTTCAAGTTGTAGAGTTGCGGCATGTGTAGCAACCCAAGACCAAACGGCCGAGACAAGTGACAATCGATTTCAGATCGTTTCATATTTCTACAATGACTTTCATTCATACTTTATTGACTTTTCCATCATTGTTACCGCTGATAGAAAATAACTTTATCGAGACCAGAAAAGAAAGAGAAAGAGAAGAGATATAAGTACTAGAAACCATTATATTTCATGCATATGTACGCATATTACTTGCGTAACTACGAGCGGGTTACGATACTCAAACCGTCGAGTAAACGCCCGTAATATGCCTTACACTCGACGGCACCACAAACTACTTTTGGACGTGCACCAAAGAGACTTCAGTTTCCATAAAGTGTGAAGTGTCCTGTTTCACAAAGTCTTATTTCATTTCAATCATCTGTTCCAGGTACTCCCAGCCCAGACCGTATCCATAATCCACCAACTGGGCCCACACTACGTAGGCACGCTACAAGCACCGTTACCGCCGGGACAGTACCAAGAGCCACTCGCTCCTCTAGTCGCCGAGGAAAAGGTCGTCTTCGGCATAAACGCTCGCGCCATGTCCCAACTCACACTTGCAAAGATACGTAAAGTTTATAGCAAGAATGATAACAAGGCTATAGCGAAGATGCTCGGCATGTCTTCACACGAGAATGCGACGCCGATAAGGATTCTGCACAACTCTGCTGGACACCTCATGGGCCCGGCGAGATGTTTGGGTGGAACTGTCGTTGGTTATTTAGGCGTCAGAGTATTTTGCCCGAAACCTGCTGCCATCATGGTATGTGCAAATAATGATGTTATTTGTATCATTGTGATAATATTTTTCTTTGGAAACAGTTTTTAATTTATGTATTTAATTCTTCTAGATTGATACAGTTGGTGGCTGCTCAGTATTATTAGGATTAATAGCAATGGCTCAAGACGTTGAATGTTTATACGCAAGCGTCAAAGCGTTAGTTTGCGTCGTACGGTCGAATAAGGCCGCGCAAGCAGAAATGGACAGGCGGAAAGGATACCAAACTTTAGCGATGCTGCTAAAGAGGAAAAAACAATTGCTCAACTCACATATACTGCATCTCATTTTTGGTCTAGTCGGAACTGTTGATAGTCAAAAAGAAACGTCTTCTATTCCTAACTTAACTGCCTTTCAAGTAAGTAAAATTTTCTACCATTTATGTATTTGTATATGACATTTTATTTATTCAGCATTATGTATCTTTATATGTATTTGTAGTTATTATTATATCTTTGTTAATATGTATTTTTAGGACTTAATATGCGAGCTAGAAGTATGGCTCGGCGCCCCAGGTGGGCTGATAAAATCTCTCTTAGAACACTTACTAGAACTGGCAACAGAGACAGCTCACAGAACGCACAACCTACGCACAATGAGGGAGCTGCAGCTGGTCTCCAAACTCCTTTACATTATAAACGACGTAAAAGTCGTCAGCACAAGGAATGTCCTAATACAGTTACTAGCTGCCTTACTCGGAGGACAACCTCGACCGAGCGATCTCCTCTGTTTAGGGCAATTCATGGCGTTTACCCTACCATTGCCATCACAGACAGAGAGAGGAATAAACCCCAAGGAAAGTGACTGCGAGTGTGAGGGAGAACAAATTATTTTAAGAAACAAATGCTTTAACGTTATACATGGTTTACTGTTCACTGCAAGGAATCTAGTGAACACGATTGTCTGTGAAGAGATATCGAGAGTTCTGGGCGTTGATTGGCTGCTCAGTTTCATGTTGGAGAATGTTCATCCATCGACGGTTCTGTGGGCGTTGAGGATAATGGTCGTTCTGTGTTCGGGACAGGGACAGCAATCTGCTATAATGCACAGGTAGAATTATTTTATATTTTGTACTTCCTTTTCTCGATTTCAAAACTAAATGGTTCATGAAGAATTTATTGCATGTCACTTTTTTAGAAAGAAATGAGAAGCTTTTACAAGCATTTCATCTGCATCATGATAGCTCCGGCGTATGAAATACAGGCTTGAAGTAAACAAACAATCAAGACTTGGAAACTTTTCGGCGTTCATATCTTTGAAAATCTCATAACTATATGTTCTCGTAATTTTGTACAGGTTTAGAGAAGGCGTCGGCAACGGAGGATGGTTGCGCCACACAGAGAATTTAGCGCAGCCGCAACAAGCTGGCGTGGTGATGTCTACCACTGTGCACTCCAACTCTCATCTACACACATCTCTATTACATACTCCTGGATTTACTCTGCTTGCATGGTAAGAAAATCATTATCATTTCCCTTCTATTAAATGCGTTACGCCGACAACAACGCCGCCGACGCGTTTGTTTTTTCCATTCTCCCCTGTTAACATTGTAAGAAACTATTCAACTGTAATTTAGTACATGTTGAAATTTGTATCCAGGTCAGAGCTACGAGTATGTTGGTCAAAAGGCAATTTATATCTTTGAAATACGTTGCATTGGTAAACCTCTTGGTGTTACAAGTGCCCCATAGGCTGGAAACCACTGTTCATCGGCAAGCAGAATTCTTCCTGCTTGCCAAACTATTGACATAAAATCTTTAATATTCAAAAAATCCTCATTTAACCAACTTCATTCCTCCACCAGGTTGGTACCAGCCCATCTCCAGATCCCAGAGCTGTACTACCTCCTATTCGGGCTCGCACTAGGCCAGCCGGTCCGCGCCGCGTGCGCAGACCGCGTGGTGTCGGTGGAGCGCGTGTGGGGGGCGGCGTGGGGCGCGGCGGCGCCAGCTCGCCAGTCGCCCGCGGCGCTGTCCGCTCGCATCACGCTGTGCCCCGACGCCGTGGTGGTGCTGCTGGCGGCCGTGCGCGCGCTCGTGCATAATGATAAGAGCAACGAGCCGGAATGGCTGGCTGATCATCCGGTTGCTATTGTGCAGGTAACTGCTGGAAAAAGTTTCTTATCGCAGCTAATTTAGCCTGTTACATCGAGCTACAAAGCAATGGTTCGAGCCGTGCTATACATAGTTGCTTAAATTTGTCCGGAATGTCAGCAATATTCTGTATTGGAATACAATCGACATTTTCGAATGCGTGATGGAAAATGATGACATGAAACATTGTATTGGAGCAACATATAACTGGCATCTCTTGCAATCTATCTAGATTCATCTTTTTCGTCTGAGTGAAGTATGAAATATGTCAAAACATTGTTGTAAAATTCAAGGTCCTGTTTTCGCTGTACAACACACTGCCTGATTTTGTCCCTATTATGATGATGGCGGAAGTTTTAACTGCCCTAGCAGCGATCCTCTTCCCGCCGAATTCAACAGACGATATTCATATGCGTAAGTATTTCATTCGAACATTTAACTTACTCCCTTACTAATTATCCAACAAAGTCCAAACATTTACATTTGTATTGATATGTTTATGCTGGGCTCAACTGCTAAAACCATCGATCGCGCGACCACAACGTATTGTAGAAGTTTTAGTCGCTCGATGAGCCTCTTTGATAGTTCAGCAAGCCTAACAATGACATGTACTATCAACATTTACATCGCACGACCCACAAAATAAACTCAATTATAATCTATTTTACCAGCAATATGCGAGAGCGGCGAGAGTTCTGGCGCGTCAACACCAGGCTCTGAGAAGGAGGTAGTAGTGCCTGGAGTAGCGGGAGCGTTGACACAGCATGGCGTACGACAAGGTGTCATGGACTTCCTGCGCGTCATCGTACTTGACTCACTTCCGCTCAACGTCACTGGGAAGACTGCGCCGGTATGTCGTAATTACATTATGTTGATGACACATTTGTTTTTAACAATTTCGATCATTCGTATTTTGGAGACCGATCGTCAGCCAGAACAATAACAACTGTACAGTCCATTTACAGTTATTTTATCTATGACAGCGGCAACCCAAAAGCAACCCTATTGCAACTAGAATAATGATCTCTGCGATTTTGACACTTATGCACAACGCTTATGCGCAATATAACTGTGAAAGAACTGAAGCAACAGTACAGTTAAACAGTTATATAGCGTATAGCGCAACCACCTAACAGCCCGAATCATAAAGACAATATAAACGCGCGTAACTTATACGTGGTTTTTGGTAATGAACTGTAGTCGTTCAAAGAATAGCGGCGTCAGAGGATTTCAGGCCTTCTTTTAGGGACTACTGACATGTAAGATTCTAACAAATTACTCTTACCATATCTTGTCTATCAAGAGTCATCAAGATTAGTTAGGAGTTAGCTTTTCTGGGTGCTGACCAACTTTAACAACTATCGACAGAATTGACTTCACCATACCTGCCTGTGTTTTGCACCAATATATTTGACTGCTATGTTTTGTTGTCTGGCTTAATGTTTATATAGTTATTTTTTCCATTCGTTTTTAAATATTATTTATATTTTGTGTAGCTTTTGAACAATACGTCGCATGTTGCAATATTATTGTCGCCAACAAGGATATAATGAATTAACGTCTAATACACAATAAAGGTAGCTATCTAAGAGTACTAATTCTGAGCATCAGCTTCCCCATTGGTTCTAGAACGCCGAAAGCGCTACTGACTCAGTGCCATCATCAATGTTTTGTACTCCATGTAGCTCCGGTCCTGGAAAATCCTTCTTTTATAGCGTAAATATGGGGAATTTTATTATTATAATACAAACTTCACTAATAACTTAACTAATGCTGCAATATTAACCGACCTCATATCAGAACCTTCGTACATAATTTCCTATAGTACTAAACCAGTTTAACGAACGCTTATCTCGCGCCTGCCGCACGCTTCGTAATGTAGTTCACCCACCCACAATGTTATGCAACACGTCCCTGCTTCCGCCAACGCATCGATAGACAATGATAACGACGTCAGCCCTTCCTTGCACTCGGATGTTATGATACACATTATGTAAGGCTGAGTCAATGTGCTGTGTTCTAAGTGCTTCACGCATAGTTCGTTATTAACTTCTTGTGGCACTGGTCTTTGCGACCATCATCAAAAATATCGTGGCTTTACCTGTTCTGCAACTCTCATAACTCATTTCAGGTAATCGACCTGGTTTTGGATGCTTCACCGCCTAATTCCACCAGTCAGCAACAGATAGAATATCAAACGGAGGTTCTAACCACACTGATGGAGAATTTATTGAACACGGAACTGTTTGGATCGGAGTCCAATATATCGAACGTTTGTTATTTGGCGGCTAGGCTGGTTGATAAACTATGGCAGGGACAACTTTCAAGGGATCCTCACGAGGTATGTGAAAATGATTAGAATAAGTATACTGGGTGTAAAGGACAGCCCTCCCCAGACTGATAATTCCGCCAGCCCTCCGCCTTTGTACATTATGTGCATAAAGTTTAATTAATAAATAATTATTTCAGGAACGTTATGGAAATCCCATAAATTTGGTTTATTTTATTTTCTCATACCCAATGTATCGTTACCGTGGCAAAACAAACGTAGTGAACGGCAAGCGCAACGACGAGTTCGATGAACCCTGTAGCTAAGCAAGAAGTGAACAGCTGATTTCAAGCGTCGTTCGTTAGAGTATTTCAACATCCATTGTTGGTTTAATTTTTTATTTTATCCGTATTATTTACATAAATGTAGTGCTGCGTACAGAGAATGTAATTTTACATTGAAATAAAGTAAAAATAACTGAAAAAACGATTAAAAAATGAAATTTTTCCTGAGAAAAATTCCGGTGGAATACGATTCAAAATAAGGAGCTGAATGCACCATGTCAGTTTGCGGAGGGCTGTCCCTTACAACCTGTATATTTGAACAGTGTTTTCCTTTTGGGAATATCCTTTCATGTAAACTGTGTTTCCAGGTGTTCGATTTCATAGTAAAGCTAATCATGCAAGCGAAAAAGAAATCATCAGTGATATCTCTAGAAGGACTACACCATTGTCTGAACAGAACGATTCTGTTCCTTCTCTCTCGGTCCACCGATTCAATAGCGGACCAAATGTCGGTATTGGAAGCTTTGCATAAACTGACTACCAACAGGTATGTATTTATACGGTATACGAGATGTTTTAGGTGGGCAGTGCGTCTCGTCTGTGTCTCATATCAAGAGAGATTAGCGCCCTCCACACGTAAAGTTCGGACCACGGGAAACAGCACGCGCCGTTCCATCCCTCGCTCCGAACTGTACGTATAGATGTGCGGGTCTAACAATCCGATCTGGCACATCGACGCGAACGCATGTCTTACAGTTTTATGCGCGCATCACGTGTAAACGTAAATTACAAAAATGGCGGTTTGGAGCGTCGAAGCTATCACAGAGTTCATTCGTTTGTTCCGTGAACATCCACACGGATTTTCACGGAACAAACGAATGAACTCTGGGAGATAAAAAGTAAGGAGTATATTAACAGGAATATGAGAAATAAAGCATATGACGAGCTCGTTGATTTTTGTAAGTCAGTAGGTTTTGTTTCAGCTGATCGCGATTTCGTCAGCAAAAAAATACAGAACGCTAACGCGATGACCAAACGATCGTCCATTTTTCTTACTACTGCGAGAAAACTTTTAAAAGTTATAACGTTCTACGCGCCAGTCCAAACTGCAGTCCAAACTCTTGAAAATCAATTTACACGCACAGTTCGGAACGTTTGTCTAGATTATGTAAGTTTCGTCGGCAATCCAAACTGTGAATGCATTTTTAATCGTAATTAGCACAACAGTTTGATACGCAGTCCAAACTGTACAGATCTAACTGCGGTTTGGAACGCAGTCCAAGATGCGCGGTCCGAACTGTACGTGTGGGGGGCGCTATTGTCTTTCTTCCTTTATATAGGTATAAATTCGAATGTTTTCATTTACGTTCATCCCTAATACAGGTGTTACAAATCGTTCATCGATTTATCGGCTATCAATGAGCTACCCAGTAAGGACAATAAAAAAAAAATAACGCCCAATGTTACGTGTAACTTCTTAGTAGTTATTATGCCGGGTACACATTGGTGTAACGTAACGTGAAATGTAACAAGAATGCGCCATCCAGACTTATGCAATGCAACATGAAATGTAACCCAACAACAGGCGAATTTGTTTCAGCGTGTGTTACATTCCATGTTACGTTTCACCAATGTGCACCCGGCATTATGCCTTGTGTCTGGGACTGTAGCTTCGCCTTCTTTGTTTTTCTGACATTCAAAAGTGCCTGTTATGGTCCAATTGAAATAAATGCTTTGAGTTCTGAGTTTTTTGAGTTTATTATTTAAAATATTATCATAAACTATTTTCATCAGGTTACTGATATTCGGCGCCGGAAACCATGAGCTAGAATTCATCGGATGCCTTACTTATTGCCTTCTACAGTTGAGTTCTAATATGAAGATTGCATTAGACTCACACATGCGAACGACTTGGCATGTCAATCCTAGTGGCGACTTGGAGTCACGAGATGATAAATTGACAACACATCAAGGTAAAGCATCGACACCTTTTCATTTATTTATTCATGAGGAAGCATTTCATCAAAAAGCAAAAGAAAAAGTGCAAGTAGGCAGGGCAAATAGTGCATACTATGATTCTTTTTTTGAGTTCGGGAATGCACTGTGATTCCTTTTTTGAGTTCAGTAATGCACTATGATTCTTTTTTGAGTTCGGGAAACCACTATGATGCCTTTTTTGAGTTCGGGAATGCACTATGTTACCTTTTTTGAGTTCTAAAATGGGAACTGGATCCCAGGGAAGTCCTTATGACCAAGTAAGCCACAATGACAATAATTTGACATGCGCTTACGAAGTACTTATATTAACTGTAGCACACTTTATCTCTAGGTGCGCTCTTCGAAAACACGATTTAATCACGTTCAATAAACACCACGTTTAAGAACTCATGTAAAATAAGGGTTTATTAGTTTTGTAAAGTCTTCTGCGACTTTCCACCTTTAACATCCACTTATTTGACCTAAAAATTACTCTGATCCACGTCTTAATTCCAAACAGGACGTAACCTAATGGCCGGCGCTGCTCGACGAGTTTGGGAAGAACTATATGTTTGCAAGAAGCCTGCGATAGAGGAAGTGTTCAAGATAACACTAGTGCCACCCATCGGCAACGCTCGAGCACCCGATCTTACTGCTGTGAGGGAACAGCTTAATGAGGGCGCGCATAAACTGTGGATCAACTATATTGATATTGAGAGGAAGGTAGGTTATTCATTATTATATGTCTTATCCATCTAAATCTAATCTAGACGAATATTGTAAAAATGTAAAATTGTTATTTTGTTTGCTTGCAAAAAAATTGATTAATATCTGACCTAATCAAACTGATTTGGTTACAAACATTATATAACTGATAGAAACTTTGATGTAATTTCTGACGTAATCATACTGATCTGATTACAAACATTCTTTAACTGAAAGAAAAACTAAGCGGCTGCACGCTAAGACTTGTACCCCACAGATAGTGCCCCTGTGGGGTACGAGCCTCGGCTAAGGGTGTCGCGACGCCCGTCTCTGGGGTAAAATGGTGTCGAATTTATTCAATCACAGGCTACATACCGCGTACCATGGGAGCTTCACAATCAAATTCAGTCGAAGATACAGAAAGTGACAGGCGGCCTCACGCGGCTTGCGTCTAGGACTAAAGTGAAGAAAGAAGACTCTGCCAAACAGCGGTCGAATCCGCCGCGAGACCATGCGTTGGCTTACATGCAGGATCATGTGCAACTTGTTAGGTAAGTGCTACAATCATCTACATCATGATTTATATTTTTGGTAGGCCTTACGTCTGAGCAGTGTTTACTCACTCAGATTCTGATTCATATTTTCTGTAACTGTGTTTTCTATGTAGCAAAACAGAATCTATAAGAACAATGTTGGCGTTTAGTACAATGGTCCATTTTTCTCATTTAAATAGCTGTTTTTTTAACCAATATTACTATTTTGAAAAAAATTGTAAAAGCCTTAAATGAGGCGACTTCTTAAAAACGTTGAAACTTGTATCAAAACTGTGTTTGTGTCTCTGCGTGATTTCTTTTTTTAATTTCTTGGGTAGACAGAGAACATTATATCATTCATATTTCAGACAAGCTTGGTGCGCAGTAGTGCAAGGCGCGTCGAACACGCGTCTCCACACGATGCGCTACGTGCAGGCGGAGTGGGCGGGCGCGTGGCGCGAGCTGACGCGCGAGCGCGCGCTGTGGGGCCCGCCGCGCGGGCCCGCGCTCGCCAAGTGGGCCCTGGACAGCACGGAGGGGCCCGCGCGCATGCGCAAGATGCTCAGGCGGAACCACTGCTTCTATATGCACTATCCGTATCGGCCTGATCTTGATGATCCGGATAATGTGAGTATTTCTCATGATCAGAAGATCGTTTTACCTTCTGCTATCAGTACTGCATATTTTATACCAAAAACTGCCTTAATTTATCAGCGATTTACTTCGACACCAATTTTTAATGTAAACTCACCTTTTTTAGAAACAACTAAAATACAAAGTGGCCCAGAGTTTGGACAGCAAGGAATATTACCGAGTGTACCAACAATGGCGGGCGGCAAGTAACCTTGGCGAGGTCGAGGGCGCAGAGCCTACCGATATTCCTGAAACTACAAACGAGCCTACCACGTAAGTTTTCTTCATATTTAGATGATTAGATCATATGTTGCAGTATTTACCATATGATTAGCATAGTAATAGAGTTTGTTCCATCCCACTTTTTAAAAACTTAAGTACCTGCTCCCACAGTGCCTGTTCAGAATTTCAGACTATATCGGACCTACAAATGTCTGATTTAAGGAGCTTTCCTTTCTTCCAATAAATATGTATTTATTCCTTTGTAGTAGTGGTGATACATCGCTTGACGTGGCAAACGGTGACGGTTCACCTTCAGACCTCGTCAGTAGCGGCGTTGTTAGTCGCGGTACTAACCAATCATCAGGCGAAGGTACGTTACAAAGAAATAATCAGCAATATAGGGAAGTCGTCGTACTTAGTCAGGAGCGCGCGGTATTGGACTTTTAAATCATTGCCACAGGACTTAAATTACAATTATTGACGCGCGCT
Organism: Noctua pronuba; assembly: GCA_905220335.1. Classification (NCBI taxonomy): domain Eukaryota; kingdom Metazoa; phylum Arthropoda; class Insecta; order Lepidoptera; family Noctuidae; genus Noctua; species Noctua pronuba. The sequence continues at coordinate 8,886,098 of LR999903.1, read as the reverse complement.
TGTACATTACAACAACTGTAAAATTTATCATTTTGTTTGTTCAGGTAATGAAGATGGACCTGATAATGAGGATGAAGATGAACAGCCAACTCCTCCACCTGATAATCAAACTCTTTTAAGGCTTCTTGAACACCATGAAAAGGTAAATTATGCTGTGTGTTATTGTGAGAAATCTATGTAAGACCAGGCTACCAAAGCCTAACCCAACCCAACCAAGTGGTCTGCTCGGATATTTACAACATTTGCCAGCCAACAGTAAATATGGATATACACCGTGACTTTTTAGTCGTCTTACAAAGGTGGTCCACTATATGTGACCGACATAAAATAGCTCCAGACGCGATTTTTTATTTTTTTACCTACCGTATTAGGTACAAAGAAAAATAAATAAAACATTAGAAAAAATTATGAAACATCCTGTTAATGATGTTTACGTGTCATACGGGAGAACAGACCTACCCAGCGCTCGAGTCCAGTAGATCATCGCTAACACCAGGGTGTTTTAACTACGTCATGCATCATAATACTGAATAATATGTTTATTTTTAAAGTATTAAAATCTCATAAATACCTATTTTTTTTTTATGAATGTTTAGTAGACGTTGGATACATGAAGTGTCACGGTGTATTTTCGCAATTTGTAAAAAAGGGGCATCGGTAAAAGAAAAGACACAGACTGGACAGTCTTGTACTACATATTTCATTAAAAAAATTCAGTATGCGGCTAGATATACCAATTAATTTTTTATCATTACTTTCAGATCTCTCACATGTTCCGTTGCGCAAGAATACAAGGTTTAGACACCACAGAAGGCCTCTTACTGTTCGGTCGAGAACACTGCTACGTCATAGACGGATTCACGTTACTCAAGAACAGAGAAATTCGGGATTTGGACAGCTGTCCTGATGATTATGAACCTATCCTACCAGCCCAGGGCATACAGAGAAGCAACCAACGGCAGTGCTCTAAGTTTTTGTATGAAGATATTCGGTATGTCAAAGAATCTTCTCTATGCATTCATCGGAATTTTGTTATGCTGTGGTATTTTATATTCTGTTGTCTTTATAGGGAGGTACACAAAAGGAGGTATCTATTACAACCGATAGCGTTGGAAGTGTTCTCAAGTGATGGCAGAAACTACTTGCTCGCTTTTCCAAGAAAAGTTCGAAACAAGGTACAGTTTTGGTTATTTCACAGCCTTACGATCTATAAATTTTTCTTGAATTCCTTGATACAAAATTCATCATCCACTAAAGTTAAACAATTTTAAAAGTAATTTATTTTATGAGTTGGTAACATCTTTCGTTTTGCTGCAGGGCCTGTTTGTTTGACCAGTAACTATAGAACCACGTTGTTGTGAGATTTTTAGTCACATTGGGATCATTCGTATAGAATCTAAAATTTAATCATTTCCCTAGGTATACAGCCGTTTCACAGCGCTAGCGACAGGCATGGCAGACAGCGCGGCCGGGTCGGTGGCGGGACAGAAGCGTGGCGTGGCCGTGGAGCAGCCGGGCGGGTTACTCGCCACGCTCATAGGAGACACCTCCGTCACGCAGCGCTGGCTGGTATGTAGCCAAATATATACACAGGGTATTTTAAATAGGTTTTTGCAAGATACTACGCTATTTCCTGTTGGAAAAAAGGGGCAGGTACATCTGAATAAAATAGGAACCATTCCAACATTTGATAAAATATCTGAAGTTACATCTGTAACGATGTGGCTTTACACAAGCAATTCCACGGCAACATAAAACATGTTACTGCAACAATCTTGTGCAAGTTCTGTTAACAGTAAAACAAAGCTTTAAACAGTATATCAGTTAAAACGTAAATGTATCGTTTTTCTAGCTTCTATCACTTCACTCATAATCGTATTTTATTGCAGAGAGGCGAAATATCAAACTTCCAATACCTCATGCACTTAAACACACTGGCGGGTCGATCATATAACGACCTGATGCAATACCCAGTGTTCCCCTGGATCCTGGCTGACTATGACTCCTTAGAACTGGATCTCAACGACCCGGCTACCTTCCGTGATCTCACTAAACCTATGGGCGCTCAAAGTCCTGATAGGTTGGAGCAGTTTAGGAAACGTTATAAGGTAAGTTGCTTAAAAACAGGTTATACGAATAGCGTTCTTATGCGTATGACATTTAGAGTTGATAATAAATAGACTGTGTATAGATGGAGTATTTTTGATTATAACAATATAATCCTCGTGCTCGATAACTAGCACAACCTCGTTGCAACTATCCTTAACCCACTTTCGCAGCCTTTTCCACCACGCACTGTATTTTCAAAACAGCCTTAAGCCGACCATTATGAATTCAACAGTATCCCCAAGTTCTTCAAAAAAAGCGCACTGTCGTTTTTTTTACACTCTTACGTCGTACTTATTTATGTCGTTGTAAAGTATCCTTTCGTTTGCAGGAATGGGACGACCCTCACGGTGAAACTCCTCCATACCACTACGGCACTCACTACTCGTCCGCTATGATCGTGTGCTCGTATCTAGTCAGGATGGAGCCTTTCACTCAACACTTCCTCAAGCTACAGGGCGGACATTTTGACTTGGCTGACAGGTAAATTGAATCCTTTCTTTTATATACAGTGTTTTATTTTATGAATCGATGTGGGTTTCATGGGGATAGGTTTTTAGTATAACGAGGAATATTACCATCCAAAAACATTTAGGTGACTAAATCATCACCCTGTATAGTTAAATAACCTTTATAACGAAGAGAGGTAATATAAATGTTTGCTTCCAGAATGTTCCACTCAATAAAAGAAGCGTGGAACTCCGCGTCGCGACATAATATGGCGGATGTAAAAGAACTAATACCGGAATTCTTTTACTTGCCGGAGTTTTTGGTGAACTCTAACAACTTCGATTTAGGTGAGCAAATGTTTTATTCGTTTCTACGTGGATATTGAACATCTTAAATGTTCGTAAAGTATATTAATAGTACAAATGCAAACAAAAAAAAATATACAGCCAAAATTGGTGATTTTTCTTTTTGTAATCGTCAAAAATCGGTCGGACTTGCTCTTATTTTGACCCTCAAGCATGCTACTGCATGCTACCGGTATGCAGCCCGCTCACTCCACTGTCCCCTTAGGCTGCAAGCAGTCGGGCGTGGCGCTGGGCGACGTGGTGCTGCCGGCGTGGGCGCGCGGCGACCCGCGCGAGTTCATCCGCGCGCACCGCGCCGCGCTGGAGTCCGACTACGTGTCGCACCGCCTGCACCACTGGATCGACCTCGTGTTCGGCTACAAGCAGCAGGGCGCGCCCGCGGTCGACTCCAGCAACGTGTTCCACCATCTGTTCTACGAGGGCAACGTCGATATATACAAGTTAGTGCGCGCAAATAACCCTAGCAACAACTCTTTTAGACTATTAATCCCATGACAAAAAGCCAACAAAAGCAAACAATCTTCTTCAATGGATCTTTATCTTACTAACTAATTCTCAGAAGGAGATAGATGATACAACTCCAAGTCATGATTACTGAAAGAGGGCTTAGGATCTTTACGCTTCTACAAAATATATAATAACGGATTTCTAAACCCTCTATCCCAATTTCCCAACCAATTATTTGTCAGGTTAAAACACACATACATAGGGGCCGGATTTTCACCGTATAATTTTGTTACAGTATCGACGATCCTCTAAAGAAAAACGCAACAATCGGCTTCATAAACAACTTTGGTCAGATACCAAAGCAACTGTTCAAGAAAGCGCATCCTAGTAAGAAGATGTCTCAGAGAAGCTCTACCATACTAGACCCAAACAATATAATACCGTCTCAGGGTATCACGCCGCCGGAGAAATTGTTCTTCCACAATTTAGAAAACTTGAGGCCTTCATTACAACCTGTGAAAGGTACGATATAATATGTCAATGATGTATTATTTCTTTGACTTACTTACGACTATACCCAATTTTTCATCTAGCAATTTAGTTTTTTTTTTCAAGTTTGCGTTCACGTGTATTTGTCACCGTAAAAATGTGAAAACCGTTAGATTATAATCTATCTCGCGAGATTGTAATCTGTCGAAAGATTGTGAACCGTAACATACTGCTTACAATTTAACGCATTACTTTTCGGTAGATTATAATCTATCGAAGTGAAACCGTCAAATTGTGAAATGGCATGCGACGGAACGCACCTCGCGCGCTGATTGGTTGAACGTCATGTTCAACCAATCAGAACTGCAATTTGATTCTGACAGCATCTTGTACATAACCGTGGTTGACCGTACAAGCCAAGCCTTAACTTTATGAACGCCAGAGCATAAACGCAGGCGCGTCCCCTCCACGCCAAGCCACAATTTCACTTACCATGTCATATATTTGTGTTGTTTGGCGTACAGGGCACGCGCTTGCTTGTCACGTATATGTGACAATGGCGTTCAAACGGTTAATAACATTTAACCTACCACTCAATAATTGTATCGTTTTGCAGAAGTCAAAGGCCCAGTCGGCCAAATCCTATACACAGAGAAGGCAATATTAGCAGTAGAACAGAACAAGGTCCTAATGCCTCCTACGTACAACAAGTACGTAGCGTGGGGCTTCGCGGACCATTCGCTAAGGATCGGCAACTATGACAACGATAAGGCGCTGTTTGTGTGCGAGACTGTGGCGCAGGCGTGTGGGGAAATTGTGACGTGTGTCTGTCCGTCGGATAAGACTATTGTTACTGCTGGGACTAGCACGGTGAGTTCAAGTTGTACTTAGATTGTATGCTTATGTCTACTCATACTTTAATTCGATACTTTTGTTGCTGAATTAGGCAAGCTTTTGCGATGATTTCCACCGATGAGGATCGGAGGAAACTTTAACAAATAGAGATTGGTTTTACTTTATTAAACGATTTTTCTCCGCTCGATGCATTAGAGTCTATTTTCCTGTGCTTCGTCTCCGTGTTAGCCTTCAGCTTGCCACCATATTCACAAACGATCGGCATTTCCAAATAAAAATTTAGACAGACTTTCCAAATTGAATTCTTTGAACCGATGTTGCGAATACGGCGGCAGGTTTCCTCTTAACCGAAAACCGGCAGACCTTATACATTTGATCTTTTCTTTTTTACTTTAGGTGGTAACAGTCTGGCAATACTGGGCTCGTCGCCGCCGTTTAGCCGTAAAAGTCTGTCTTTATGGTCACGAAGAAGCGGTCACATGTCTAGCTGCAAGCCCAGCTTACAACCTCGTAGTCAGTGGTAGTCGAGACGGGCAAGCTATAGTGTGGGATGTGGAGCGAGGCACGTTCATCCGCCAGCTACTGCCGCCGCACTCATATGGACCCTTGCCGCCTGTGTCTGCGCTTGCGATTGATGATCTTACTGTAAGTATACAAAATATTCAACTATTTATTGCAATTGCTTGTAATAGAATTTGAAGGAAAACATAAATTCGAAAAATGTACATAGTAAAATGTTCTACCTGTTTAATTCTCTGAGCCCTTATGATCTAAAACCGAATCTTTTTCTTACCAATGGTAACTTTAGAAAACATAAAATAGTCCTGTAAAGATCAATTTTGCTTGTAAAAGCTTCTAAGTCCGCAATGTTTGCAAATCGCCGCGCACGCAGCGCAACGTCCACCATCAACAGAATAGCAATATTTTTTCGGTCGCTGAAATAAAGTTTAAAATTAAACTAACACAAAACCGCTTACACAGGTTTGGAACTGCTCCATGTTTGTTTTACCGGTAAATTATCGGTGTGGCATTTTTAATCGAGGATAATGATAATAATTATACGTTCCGATTCTGTATCTTTAGCTACCCCCACGAGGGAAAAGCCGTGCCTTTATTTATGTAGTTGTACGGTAAGCACTTTTTATTTTAGGGTGACATAGCGACATGCAGTGGCAGCTGGCTTTACGCGTGGTCGATCAACGGCGAGCTGTTAGGCGCAGTGGACACCATCGGCGGGCGCGAGCGCACGCAGCAGGTGCTGTGCGTGTCCTTCAGCCAGACCAGGGAGTGGGACCCGCTTAATGTTATCATTACTGGCTCTACGGACGGCGTTGTCAGGGTGAGCCTGTTTTATTGAAGAACTACCTTGCTGCTCTGGTTTTCTGTTTTGTATGTCCAGTATGTTCTGTTGGTTGACAAATTCGGTATAATTATAATATATATATTTTGTCGAACTTAAATTTTGAGTACTCTTGAAGTTTTGGACAGAGTTCTCAGTATTTTTTTTCGGTCCAGAAAATTGTACAACTGCTAAGAATTTCCAATCAGTTTATGAAAGGATTTGGTTTAAAACCAAAAGTGGTTTAAAAGACCTACACGCTTTTTTTACTTTTTTCTCAAATAGACTCAAATTTCCCGTAAAGACAAACCTGGCATTAAATCCATTCAACCCTGCTTACATTCATCACCATCTAAAACTTGATTCCTTCGTAGATGTGGTCAATAGACTACCTAGCAGAAACAGCCGAAGAACAAACGGAAAGCGTAGAAGGTGGCAGCGTGGACCCCGCATCAAGTTCTGTAGAAATAGACAAAGAGAAGGACGAACAAAAGCTGTCGATACAAGACAGCGAAGAGGCTAAGTCCGAATGCGAAGTGAAATCGGAGAGCGAACCTAAGACTGAAGAAATAGCTGAGAAGCCACAGGAACCCCATGATAGGGAGGCAGCCATTAAGAGAGTTGAGGCGCTCGTCAAACAGATGAGCTTGTCGCAAGAGAAAGAAGGTTTGTGTTCTTGACGTGGTATTATGGTATAGTAGGCAATTTAAGTTCAAAAAGGTTTAATGCTCAGTGGTAAGACCACGGCGGAGGGAATTTCGGAGTGGCGTTTCTTCTAGCGTGGCATTTAATTGAAATGCTCATGTAACGCTCTCATGCCTCAAGCTCCGTTGTTCCGGATTGGCGGTTTTGGTCTGCCTTACTTGCAATTATTGTGTGTCCTGTATAAGGAAAAAGGTCCAAAGATCTATGTAAAAGCCTTTCTATTTTCTTTTTTTGCTTGAAAACAAGCTATTATTATTATATTCAAGAAGTAACTAATACCAATCTTGTTCACAGGTACGCTAACCAAATCAGGTTCAGAAAGTTCATTGTCAGACGCGTGTGAGACTACAAGCGCCAAAGAATCCGCGCGAAGACACGACGAGAAAGATACCTGCAGTGATAACGAAGAAACCCAACAATACGCCGAGCAGCCGAAGGAAGAATCAATCGATTCCTGTGACGAAGCCAAACAGGAGTATGACAATGAGAAAGATTTGGACATTGAAAAGGACTTGACGCATAGGAGTACGCTACATAAACAAGGCCATGTCATGCTTAGAAGGAAGTCGAAGGGGAATCCATTGTATCGTAAAAGTAAGTGTAGACATTATTATTAACACTGAAAACGGGATATTTATCATGTTTGAAATGGGAATGTTTGCAAGTGTCCGCATTGACTGTTTTTATGCCAGCATGCGCAAGAGGGCGACCTCGATAGTGGGTAGAGTGCGGGGCAGCAGCAACAGTCTTCTGGCCGTTGTTGCCAACAGGTTGGACGGGCCTTTTATGCAGCATTGGCTGGCTTTACATGCACCCGTATATCGGGCTTGGGGCAGATAATGTTAAATATTATTATTATTATTTATTTATTTTTTAATTTTGGATTGTTTTTTAAGAATTTATAAAAGTATTTAATTTTAATTTAAGGATGACATGTTTGTTTCGATTTGTATTATTGGATATTATTTTTTTTATTTTTTTTATTGACATTTTATATTTGATTTGATATGAAATATTTATAATTGCTTGTTGTGAATCTATGTGTGGCAATGGGTGATAATTACCTGAAAATAAATGAATTTATTATTATTATTAATGTTAAACAGAGTTAGCCTTTATCGTTCTCGTTCTTAAATAGGCTTCCTTTCTGCTATAAGGACTAAGCCTTACCCCAAAGCTTGGTTGCACAGTACGGGTCGTTGTCGTTCTAGAACCTTCTAACTGCTTTTTCATCTCCCCAGGCGGCGGCAGCATCGGCGAGTCAAGCGAGTCGTGCTCGATGGAAGCGTCAGGCGCCGCGTCGGTGGAGGCCGGCCAGGAGAACGGGCTGCGAGCCAGCAAGTCCGACACCAGCCTCACCGACTCCTTCGTAGTCGTGTCCGCGCCCGCCTCGCCCGCCGCCACGCACAGGCCTCCTGCTAAGATACAACCGGCTACGATAGATATAGGTAAGTCTATTGTTATTACCTTTAGAGGCTGTAGATTGATCAACATGTTTTTTGGTAAGATGTTCGACTTTCAAAGTTAATTAAAGTAATTCTATATTGTTGTGTTAGTGTCATGGATTTTAAATGTATTTGAATTCCACCATTACCATTCTATACATTCTAATACAAAAGTTCAAGGAACACTCCAAAAAGTTAAACTTTGTCGCCCATAGTTTGTTTAGGCAGATGTAGTTGCTCAGGGTCATTTTGGCAATCCTTGGGAAAAACCTATTTCCAACAGTAGACGTAGATAGATCACATAATCCTCTGAAATGGTATAGCTGGTAATGACTGCTTTACTTTATAAGATCACACAGTATGTCATCTTTTCCATGTGTCTGTTTTCTCAAAAATCAATAATTAATTCATTAACACAACAGAATCAGGCATCAAATGGATCCGTCGCCTGATTCTGCGAGGCAAGCTGACGATGCACACGGCGTACGAGCGGCGCGACAACGCTTGTCCCGCGTCCGTCACGGCCGTCGCCGCCGCGCGCAGCGGCCGCGGACTCGCCGTCGGGGACGCGAGGGGACGGGTGAGTCAAAAAGATAAATAAAATAATGACAGCTTGTTTGTTAACGTGTGATAGCGGCGTTCACCTGTCGCAAAGTTCACACAAAACATGTTGAAATCTTCAGACTTCAGACGATATGTTTTTATTAGAACTTTTTTCTCCAGTGAAAACGCGTAGTATCGATTGACTTAGGTGACATTGGCAATTTGTGAGCATATATATAGCAGACGATGGATCAACATGCTTCTATCCTTATTGCCGCGTAATGAATGAAAGCGAATGTAAAATATTATAAAACGTAGTAAACACGAATCGGGATCACACTGCAAGCAGGTTTTTAAATGCTTTTATTATCCATATTGTATGGTTGTAGATATTCCGCTGGTCAGCTCCCGATATGTCAAGCGCGGCGGGAGCTAAGGGCGGCCCGGCCGATCACTGGATACGAGATGACACCGCACCTTACTGCACACAATGTCAGGTACGCTAATAGTTAACTTATACATTTTTTTAAGGACTTAATTTAAAAGTATACTCTTCTTGGTTAATTTTTTTACAATGCTGAAGTACACCAAGCTGGTTAATGATGAGTAAGATTCTTTTTATGAAATCTTACACAACTGCTAAGTCGTGAGTTGAGCTCCTTTTCGACGTGAAATCTAAAAATATTATTAAAATGAAACACCGGTTTTTCATAAAAGTTTTCAGACTATTATATAACTATTCTCTAAAACCATGTGAATTTTAACTATGACCAAAAACTGGTGTTTTTTATCGCGAATCTTAGTTTTGGGGACTACATTTCGGTTACTCTAAAAAAAGCACAGCTAAAACTGTCGGACAATATCTGAGACCAGCCTTTTCACAGTTATTTAGAGTACGCATTTGCTTGCGTGCATGCACACATTGGCTATAGCGTCCGAGCCGAGTGAATACCTTGTCACCCCTCGCACTACATAGAAGCGACGAGCCGTTGAATCGTTTAGCTTCGTGTCGCTTCGGCGTTACGCCAATGGAAATGGAGGCTTATTCTCGTTGCAATAGGGCTTCTGTTGAGTTAGTACAAGAGATAAAATAACTTAGAGAAGACTAGTATCGTAATCCCAATTGCTTCCCTCAGGTGCGCTTCACAGCACTAGAACGGCGACACCACTGCCGCGAGTGCGGCGCCGTGTTCTGCGGGCGCTGCTCGCGCTACGAGGCGCCCGTGCGCCGCCTGCGCGCGCTGCGGCCCGTGCGCGTGTGCCAGCGCTGCCACGACAACATCACGCAGCGCTAGCGGGCACGTGCCGATGTGTACGCCGAGAGAGACGCGGCGATAGTCGAGCCGTGCCATCAAACTCAATAAAAACTATGCACCAACCTCCACACGGCAATAATTTGTTGCACGGCATAACTATCGCCACGGTTCTCTTGCCTGTAGAATTGGCCCCTAAACTGATATACTGACAGTATACCCACGCTTGCATTGAATCAAGTGTTCGTCTACTGCTTATATCCCAGATCGAAACTTGAAAAACATGTAAAACCACAAATTGATAATAAACTAAATCATTACTAAAATAGAGTTGCAAATGCCACGTGTACACCACAGGGAATTATCTCTCGCACGCTAATTTCAACTGTTTGTTAGTTTTCATTTAGCTCATTATCAATTTATTAAGAAAATAAATAACGTTAAACCCTGTGTATTCATCTGTAGTGCCTGAGAATGTGCATTCTGCGTTCTGCGAAACATTCATATAAAAACATGTTATCTACTAGAGAAGGAGCGAGAGAAAGAAATGGGGTTTCCAACATGTTTTATGTGAACATGTGTGGAATGTTTCGCCAGTGGAAACGCACAGTTAGTATGTTCCATCTTTACTAGAATTCACTTGGTAAGCAAACCACTTGCCAGTGCGTCCGTGGTATAGTGTTCGTATCGTCCGTTTGTCTTGGACCGACCGTGGCCAACCATCATCCCCGCATGTAGGCTTCCCAATGTGAACATAATTTTAAACTTGACGTACAGGCCCCTACGTTGTTGTGTGCCTACTTGAATCATGATGAAGATGAGATATTAGTGGAATCTATATTATGTAAGATTTCTCCCAACTTATGAAATACTATTAATGCCATCACAATGATGGACTAGTGTTCTAACAATATGCCTCAGACTATGAGTATATTCCCTGCCCTGCGGTATTTTAAATATACATATTGTATCGTTTCTGAAGCGCAATCAGCTTCTTGGATAAAAATCCAAAACTATATATCTGGCTAATAATTTAACTGTTCTTAACAAATACCAAAATTTTGCTTATTTTTAGCGTTGTATTTACCGCCAAAGTTATTTTCTATGAAACTTTACAAGCATCTGTTTCTTATCTTGTATGGTTTTATATTTGTATTGTATTTTATAATCAACTTATTTATAAAATATTTTATTTACGGTGCTGCTTATTTTTTATTATTATTAAAACAGTATTAATACGATTAGGTAATTGTACAATTATTGTTTTTAATATTATTTAAGATAGATCTCAGAAATCTCGAAGTTTATTAGTTTGTATTTCCTAAAATGTTTTATAAATTATATTATTCACTTGATCAATTGTTTTTTAAATCGAATTAAATGTTGAAGTCAAATTAGAAAGATATTTCTTTTAAAATTGTGATATGATATTTAGTTTGATAAAGAGATTAGCTACATCATCAATGTATAAAATTCATTCCACTTTCCAGTGTTGCGATGGAATTTCATGTGAATATAAATTAGTGCTAGTCATATTTTTGTACCTATATTTTATTTATCTGTGAGTGTTACTCCTCCTCGCAATGAAATGTAGTGAAGCAAGAAATAATTATGTGTATTATTGTTATTGAATATGAATTATGTTGGATCTTGTGTATGTAGCGATAGGTCCCGGCTTACGCATTTATAGGCAACATTCCTAGTCGCAAACGTACAAGTCTGCGTAAATTATATAGCTGTCATACATCTGAATGTTTAACAATATAATCATTAATTGTCTACTGTGCTGAAGCTGTTCTAGGTGTATAATTAATAAAAATACAGTTACTCTTACGATTTACCGATTCCCAATGTATGCAACATAAGAATAATGCTTTCATACCTTTTCACTGTTTATATTAAAACAGGGTACTTTGAACTTTTCTTTAGTATCAAAATGAATTTATTTGAATACATGTTTTGTGTGTTAGAAATATTGCAATACTCAGAAAAGCAAAAAAAAAAACTGTTATTTACACTAGCAATTAAAAAAACTATACTTACTAGCCAGAGATTTATTAAACATAACTCGGTTAGGTATGTGGAAATTTTGTGTTTTGGCTGATTTCGAAGCTAAATCCCTTTTAACATGATCTCTGTAATTTGAAGTTTAAAATTGTACCAACTACAGTAAAGTAAATCATAAGATTTGCTGTTAAGCTTGGGCAATATAATATTACAAGTCACATTAAATAAGCATATTCACAATCAAAACTAAAAAAGGAACCTCTCCCCGCTTGGTTACGACAGTTAATATAAATGTATGTCCATAGAATAATAATTTTAAGATTAAAAAGTTGCAACAGTTCAAGAAATAACATCTTCACAAGTCTTGCCGAAATAAATAAATATTGTATAAAATATGCATTCGCAATTTTCTATATTTTATAAACTCAAAAAATGAAATTAGAAAAAGATTATCTTGAATAAATGAAAAGAATATTATGAAGTTTGAAATACTATAATCTTGCTTTGATTACCGTAAGTTACGTAATTTATTGGGTAGATTAGTGTCTGTAGCAAGGTTATAACTATAACAATTAGTAATGTAAGTGAATGTTCTTAGTCACCTGACCTGTCATGTATAGAAAAATAATTTACAGACAATATAATACGTTGTTTAGGTAGTACGTAGGCACTGAAGTTTATGCCGTTGACTAATGTATTCATGTACCCATAAATGAATAAAGTGGTGCAGCAAACCAACTAGTTGTTTGTTTATTTGAAACCTTGAAGGCTCCTTCCTGTCCCCGTAACACTTACACAAGTATAGTGCAACACTGCAGTGTGTTATACAAGGTGAAATTAAATTGTTAATTTTTGACCCAACGACAATTCTACTTTTTAACACGTTAAATGCCATGTCAGGCACCGGTGCCTGACAGACTTACTATCTGTTCAGGCTATTTCAGTCACTGACTGACACCGAAGCATCAAATTCAAATCACCGCAGTGTGCCGCCTGGCACGTTTACAGTGTTCTTTTCTATTAAAAATTACTGACATGGCCCCAAGCAAGACATATTGAACATGGTTTTTATTACAAAAAAAAGTGCCTTTATGACAGTGTGTACCATTATTAAGGAGTAATGGCACTATTCAATATCTTTCAAGTCTCACGAAAAATTATTTGTAACTTCAGAACATGACTGAAAAAAAAATCTACCAAAAAATGACCCTGATAACCCTAACTATCGCCCTGTTTCGTTTGATCCACGATTTTTTACCGAGCGTGCCACAAGAACGTGGTAATTTACCTATTAATGTTTAATGGAGTTAAAGGTCTATCGGCACAGTTTTGGAAAGAAGAATTCATGATGTTATCTGGCTATAAAATTCACTGTATTCGAAGTTAGTTATCCAGCTAGTTCATTTGTTATGCAGGAAAAAAATCTGGAATACGATTGCATTGGCTCTGTGTAAAAATCTATAATTATGAGGTACCTATACAATTTTTTTCCGCCTTTTATCCACAAACGTGAAAAATTACGCAGTGTGAACTTGGCTCGATTGAGTTAAAAGGATATTATTTATAATATAAATAAAAATAATTTGTCAACTAAACATAATTTATTATTTTTTATAATATTTGAACTCTCATTAACTAAAATATCTACATATATACGCCAATATTTACATGCTTTAGACAAGGATAAAATCACTGTATAATATACAAATAACACCCAACAAATAAGTCCGAAACAACGTGATTATCATATTATTTAAGTACAACTTTTCCAATAGTATATTTTATATAAGCACACGAAAATATATTCCGGAATGACCTACTCATTTATAATCCTACGAATCTAATGTACTTTGTATAACAGCGACTTAAGTTTAAATTCGCTTTTTGGTGCTATTCAAGGTATATATAATGTGCACATAGAGACACAGTGAAATGCTAACAAATTTACAGTATCATAAATATTTTTGTTTTAATTTCAATATTATTTTAACATTAAGGCCCACAAGACTTGCCCCACAAAGCAATAAATATCTTGAGCCCCAGACAACTTTAAAACATCGCTTTATTCTTATGAATAGTTTTGATGATGACAAGAACAGAATGATCTTTTAAATATGTTTAGCGCCAAATATATGTAGTGACTTGTGGCGCAAGCAGGGCGAAGTATATGTATCGCTACATTTAGTTCAAAGAACTACAAAAGTTTTCGAAACATACTGCAATTCATTTTATGAAGTTTGATTTCTACCACAGACACATTTAAATAGGACATTCAGAACATGCTTAAAATTATCCAAATAGGTGCCTTTAAAGCTGCTTTACAGACAACATTTAATTTTCGGTTATAAGTTATAATATCTAGACAAGTTTCAATAAGTTTTTTTTTACGTTTAAGTACTATTTAAAGTTTTACAATTCGTAAGTACACAAGTGCGTTTAATTTATGCAAGGCTAGCCAGTGATATGCATTATATCTACTAAATCTATCAATTACATCGTGTGTTATTTTCAAAAATAATCTGGAATGTAGAGTTGCAACAAACTATTGCAGTTATTGTGTTAAAATTTGACTCAAAGTTAATTATGTAAACCAAACATGTTTCTCTTTGTGGACATCAATTGAAACTAACACAAAACCGAGAGGTCATTTCAAGATATGACAAAATTATTTACAGCAAAAATAAAATTGATTTAACCACGTAATCTATACTTAAGATAGCTGGCTCAACGTAACAGAAAACTATAACATCATAACGTAAATTAGCAACTAAATTATTATTAAAATTGTAAAAGTAAGTACGTGAATTTTAAAATGACTAACGTGAAAATGATATTTTTACCATTTGTTCGATCCAAACGCCTACTAATTATAGCAGCATAGACAAAATAGTAATAAAAAAGTATAAAAAACAGATCCACGAACGGCGAAGAGATAAATACCTTACAACTTTACAAGTATATACAAAAAAGGAAAAATATATCCAAAATCCTATATTACACAAAATGATTTAATATTAAAATACTGCATTGTTCGTTTGATTGTTGTTGTACAGTGTTTAGCAATAATCCGCTCGGCCCGACTAATACTGCATGGACGAATATTATGGAATTAATATAACTTACGTATGTATTTATAAACACGAACACCTATACAACAGTAGTAGTGTGTGGCGCAAAAGCACGGTGCGATTTACATAGAGTTAAGTACAATATTCATTAAATTAGCTAACCATCACACAAACATAGTTTTCATTTATTACTCAAAATCCGTCAATTTCTGGCACCGGGTTATATTGATACAAAAATAACAGTCATTCTGGGATCTCTTTTTCTATTTTCATTTATATTTGTATCAAATCAATGGGACCTCTCCATAACATTCTTGTACAAGCACTGTTGAGTGCTAGTCGTTAGGCAACAAAAGCCAACACACGTGTAGTATGTTATGATTACGTATATGTAAGAACTGAGTATAACATACATAGCGGTCTTTGAGCCGTTATATTATTATTAACGTCAACACTCATTCATGATGAATTTTTTTGTTTACTTCACATTCTTCGGACACAAGTAGCTCACGATATTATGTTTACAACGATCTATAGATACATGCTACAGTGTTCGATGCTAAGAAATTTAATCTAAAAGATGTTTATAATTTAATTTTGACATTTACGAACGTTAAAACACGACAGCAAGGTTACATGTTGTATTAAATATCAAATTTTAGCATCGATTAGCATATTTCAACTCTTTATCACATTTATAACATTTTTTAGTAAGACCATGAATAATATTTATAAATAGGATTAGTTAGACAGGGCCTCACTCGGAGCATTTTAATCAAGTTCATAGTGACAAGTTCAGCTTGTAGTCTCCTTAATTGCATCACTAAGTTTTACAACATCGATTTTATTCGTAACATCGCATCGATTCGAAGTTATATCGCTAGTCAATTTACTAAAAGGAACATTAGTCTGAATCGTATTTGAGGCTACACCTCACCGCATTTTAAGTCAAAGTTATTATAAATATTATTATAAAAATAACATCAGTAGTAGGCTCGTCTTGTCTACTACAAAACAAGTATAAGTACCATTTAAAATTTTAATTTGAGTTTCTACGACAACATCAATGATTAAATGTAGTAAGTACAGGTGTTTCCAGTATGGCATCGCATCCAGTACATTTAAATACTTGGCCGCCTGGCAAGGTTACATTTGTCCTACATAGACATTGATAAAAAATGGTGCATACGAGGGATGACCATTACAGAATAATCGAAGTTTTATAACGCGCGCGCTACACGACTTAACGTGGACTGACTCGTTTCCTGTCACGACTGAAAGCTGAAGATATTTGCTGAGCGAAATATGTCGAGGAGACGAGTCGAGTCCGAGACGAGTCTTCTAGTCGAACACTAGGAGGACGGCCTCTCGTGCGTGCGGAGCGGCGCGGGGCTCGGCCTAGAGCGCCGGCGCGGCGTCGGGCGGCGACAGGAACGGGTTGGTCGACGGGTTGGCGCGGCCCGCGTACGACTGCGCCCGGCCGGCTTGCCCCAGCGCCGGCGCGCGGCTCACGTGCACCATGCCGGGCGCGCGCGCCACGCGGCCCAGCCACGCGTCCGGGTGCGGCAGGCCCGGCGCCGGCACGGCCACCGGCTCGGCCGCCGCCACCGGCTCCTCCACCAGTGCGCGCAGACCGGCCGACAGCTGCTGGCACATCGCTGCCACTGGGTCCGCTGTTGTCATCTCCTGCAATAACATATTCGATCAGTGTTGACTTATATGACGCGATGAAAATGTGGTAACGCCAAGCACACCGCGCGAGGTGCGTCCCCATCGACTGAACTTGTTGACCAGTCAGCCGGTGTAAAGAGTATAATAATTTTATTTTTCAAAGTAACATCTAGTAAATGAATAATTCAAGCAGTACCTGTTGTGGCGGCGGCACTTCAGGCCGTGGCTCAGCAGCGGGTGCGGGCGCGGCCGGCGCGGGCATGACTCGCGGCGGGGAGCCCAGGCCGGCGCGCTGACGCTCCAAGTTCGATGGTAACTCGCTGATACGAAGCGACATCTGGCGCTTGAATGGAGAACTGGAAAAATATTTGAAGATTTTATGAGTGATTGTGCACGTAAGCCTCGACTAATGCAATATCATATCATCCGCTGTAGTCTCTCCCAAGTATGTTGTGGACTTGTGGTCAGCTTCCAGTCTAACCGGATGCAGCCAAATACCATTATTTTTCATGAGTGAACTGTACGATCAGATAGGCAGCCGCTATCTAACCGTATAATCCAGTTACTGGGTCTTCTTCTTCGTCGTGTCGATGATTTCTCTTACCGGGTATCACGGTACCCTTGGCAACACTTAATGCAACCGTAAAATTCTACTGATGCAAATTGTGCCTAGTGTGATTTGAATTACACTACATTAAACTATTATATGCGGAAAAAACATCCTGTCTTTGTGTAGGATCACAGCAATGACTGCTCACAATCTAGCCATGACGTATTTTTTTTAACTACACATATTTACTGTTGTTATCTAAAACAAAATCATTTAACTCACCTGTTATTAAGATGCGCAAACCCGCGGAAGGATCCCTGCCTCTCAAGCAGATGTGGGGCAGCATGGGGTCTCTCCACGGCGAAGGGATTGTGCGGTGCGGGCCGGGAAGCCGCCGGCGCTACCACGGGGTGTCCCGCGTTGTTGACGTGTCCGGCGTTGCCGAACGGTCCGACGTTACCGAACGGTCCGGGGTTGATGTTGCCGGTGGTGGCGGCCGGGTTGCCGACGCCACCCAATGAGCCAACTGGTACGACGACGCCGCCGTTGCCGCCATTGCTGTTATTGGCGTCTGCTTCTGATGCGCGGCGAGGTGTTATGCCTGGAAAGAGACCAATTTTATGATATTAGAAACTTGTTTTTAGATATTATTAAAAAAGCTTGAAAAGCTGCATAAATATAATACATCGAGTCAACAAAAGATATTTGGAAAAACATTTGGCATTGAAAAGCATCGCCTCTGTTGCCAAATTTTCTTACAACACCCACTTGCACAAATCAATAAATCCATTTGAACGATACTAACCTTCTTCTTCTTCTTTATCGTGTGGTTTGTGCCTAACCTGATGTCAGAGTTTTTATGCCGCCCATGGGCCTCTGACTTGGCTTTACATGCCATTGAGAAATATCTCTCAGGCGCGAATTATAAAGCGTACGGCGATGACGCGGCGCAGGGATGATGCCGTTTCAAAACGTTTTCATACAAAATGTACGTAGGCGACGTGTCGTGAATTACACTCAAGCGGCGCGAGACAGGCACGCCGTTCTTTCGTTTCCTTATAAATTCCATGCCTGCGCTGCGCCTTACGCCTTACGCCGTTTCTGTGTAATTCGCGCCTCAGGCATGCTGGTTTCCTCACGATGTTTTTTTTTGTGTTGATACTAACCTGACTTGCGGAAAGACCCCTGCCTAGTAAATGCGTGGCTGGCAGCATCGATGCTCATAGACACGGCACACTCCTTATCCCGGCGCTGCTTCCGTTCGAGACATGCCGCGAAGGCGCACCCGACGGCGTGCGACAGACGCTCGCCGCTGTCTCGGGACGCAAGGAACCCGTGGCACATCCAACGACGAGTTGTGCCGTCGCGGCATATGTAACTAGAGAGGTAATGAGATGTTAGTAACTATTAAAATAAGAGGTATTTTTATTTTCATTGTAACATAGTAAACTAGTCAAAAGTTGTCTTAAAAATATGTTTTTGATCTGCATTTCTCGCCATGGAGCAAAATACAAATATTTAAAACCACTTAAAATTTTGTGGAATTTATAGTAAGATTTATGCTATAGTATTGAAATGAGTAGAAATGAAAAAAGATGCGGGAAGATGAGTCTAGCAGTTATAGCAACTCACGAAATGAATAAACTGGGAAGTGGAGAAAAACAGGCGTTTATATATGAATAACACTCAACCTAGGAGGTTGTCGACTGCTTAACCGGACTCTCCTGTTGGTGCCTTGAGTTTTGGGCCCCCAGCTAGGCATAAAAACTATGCGATGCTGTATCGGATTAAAAAAGGGCGTTTTAGGGGGACTGTCTCTTATATATCGTTGACGCTCAAGTGAAGACGTTTTTAAGTTAGCTATCATACATTGGCTGTATGTTAGATTATGAAGAGGTCAACATCGTCGATTGAGGACCAAAGAAATCACAAAATTAAATTTGGCAGTTGAATTATCTCTGGGCTAAATTCTATGATGGGTAATATTACTATTATGCAGGTGTTGGTACAATTGCCTACCTTCATTAATTGATATTAATTGATAAGCTCGGTGATTTACCTCTTGTTTTAAAAATAATTGAATTGTTTGATTGTGGCTAATACCTTATAGGTGCTTTTTTTAAAGTCACGTTTTCAGCAACGTTTCTTTTAGCGACTACCTAAGCATTGCAAAAATGGGATCTACAAGGCACTAGAACTTCATCAAGGAGAATATTAAGATCCTTAAATTTTAGCTTGCACCTTATTATTTTTATACGACTAGATATTGCCTATATTTTGGATTAAACTGGCAGTTCGAATATAATTTGATATTTGCACGCTATTTGCTAAAGGAATTTGTTCGACGTTTTGGAGAGTTTTATCTTATCTTTAATTGCGTGCGGTGTTTCTGATTCAGACTATTTTCCACTTGCTGGAGGGTCCTTAGTGCCCGTTTACTTACACGTTTGATGACCTAAAGAATGCCTCAGATGTCACAATAAAGGTGACCACCTTCTGGGCTCAAACAATACAGCCAATCCGTACGAAACTTTGGATGAGAGCACGAAAGAAGATCTGGATTACCTGAAGCCCCTCTCATGATTCCTATCGGGCGCGCAGAAGGAGACCTTCTCAATAGTCTGGTCTACGATGAGCCCCTTAGTTTCTTCCTCCACAACGCGAAGACCATCGCCGCTAACGTGAAGCACAGCCCGGACTGGGCGTCGGCGAGAGTTCTGGAATATCATGGTCAGTACAGCTATCGCTAGGGAAGCTTGCTAAGCAGCTAGAAGAACAAGCAACATGCCGCAATCAAATATTTGATGATGGGTGAATAGTTTGTTTGTTAGGGCTCTGTCCTTTGGTTTTTTACCCCTCGGTAGAGAGGGGTTTTGGTTGAGTGTGTATCTGTCTGTGGCATTGTATTGTTTATGCCAAACGGATGTTCTTTTGCTATTTCTTGTAGTATTTAGTGTCATCTATGTAGTAAATGAATCAATGATATGGTTTTGACAACCAGTTTATTCTTAGGATATCATCAGAATTCCTAGTGAAATCACAGTTCATATAAAATACTGATACTCAGCCGTTACAAGTGATGATGAAGTAGGTGTTAGTTGAGTAGCAAAACAGTCATTAGTGTTTTTATTAGTTTTATAACTAAGCAACCTTCAACAGTCTTCAGAAAAAGCTAGAAAGATTATGATAAATAGCTTAGACTGTATTAGACATGTGCGTCGTGCGTTAGGTCCATAATTATACGTATTGACACAGTTCAATGCTACTAGGATGATCTTTGATCTTTGCGATCCTACAGCTATAGATTGAACAACGATGCAATCATCGTACCGAATGAAACGTAAACATGCCAAGATGCATCAAACAACGGCTACACTAGTGGGAACGTGCGAGATTGTAGCATCGCATCGATTCGTTCGCGACAAACACTAACTTCACAGTTGGTTGTACAAGGTCGTAAGAATATCTACAGTTCATACTATGTTACGAAATCTTCACAGAGGCGACACACTTTATATAGCAAGTACAATACGCAGCATTTATGTTTCATACATTATTATGCTCGTAAAATGCCAATTTACATTTTCGCAAGTCTAAGGAATTAGTTCACTAAAAACTGTTAGGTAAACGCATGCAATCAAACTTCACTGATCATTGATCACATTCTACAATTTCCTAAGTTAGGAATGGCTATTTAACCTTTTCACCGCCAGTCGACATAAGCCGACAGCGCCCATCACCAACATAAAATTAATTTACTTAAATTCATCCACCGATGTTGAATTAGGTTTTACTTTTAGCTGGCGCTCAGAGTAGATCGGATACGCGAGGCCCAGCGATAAAAAGGTTAAAACTCACCCTAAGCACCTTTAGCGCTTCCTCGCAGACTTGCATGCCCCGGGACTCGAAGACCTCGACGCATCCGAGGTACTTGACGGGGAAGGTGCAGGTGCCTGCGCGCACGGCGGCCTCGTCGGCGTGCCATTGGTGCGGCCTCGCCGACTCGGGCGGGGAGCCCTTACGGCGCCTGAACGACTCGCGGAAAGATCGCCGTAGCCGCTCCATGCCGGCGCGCGGCGGGGACAGCGCAGCGCCCGCGCGCGCACGCCGCAACGACGCACGCACTGACGACTTCTGGAAACCATAACATGATACATTAGAGGTGTTGCAATTCTAGTAACGGTCGGTTTCATTTATTAATAACATGACGCGTGTAATTCCCGTACGGTTAGCAGAGGCCGATTGCCGTCAACCGGACACAAATCCATACTGCAATGTGCTACCTCAGTGTGCTACTGAGAAATTCATGACACATTCATTGCAAATGTTAATATTCTAATAATGTTTAGTTTCATCTATATTAATCGACTTTCAAAACGAGGAGGTTATCAATTCGCCTGAATATCTTCCTTATTTTTTTCAAATAAGCTGAATTTATCCCTATTTGGGAATACTCTATCCATAGTTACGCTAAAAATATTAGGTAAAATGCACTGCGTGAAACTAAATAGGGTGCCGCATCTTCTTATAATGAAATGCAGATTCAGCAGGGGCATTGTTTATTTCACGTACCTATGGGTAGCCAGATGTTGGACATAGTGACCAATTGACCGTGTCCTCATAAAACTACTTAAATCCTTAGGATGCTCCGAAATCTATACAAATAAATAAAATTGAAGTGTCTGTTTGTAATTTTAAAATAACAGCTTTTTACTGAATGCATATGCAGGTATTTACGGTACTTTTATCAAAAAAATATTTTTGTCGTTCTGTCTTTCAGTTTGTTCCGGCACTTCCGGCTAATCTCCTAAACGGCTGTTTCGATTTTGACTTTAGCAGATACGCTTGGCAGTCAGCTGATGTTGTAAGGAGTTACTTAGGCTACTTTTATTTTTAGAAAATGGATAAGGAATCCCTGCAAGAAAAATGAATACCCATGAAATTGTTAACAAACAATGCGATTCAAATTGAGATATGCAATATTTTTATAATAATTTGAGAAATTAAATTCTGCCCTCAGGACTAGATTGAGGTCAAGAGTAGGCCCATTTAATATTTAAAAAAAAACACGCGGACGAAGGAAGGGGACATTTCGGTGCATCCTAAAGATTTTCTCCTACTAATGCCGCAAATGATTACGTTATGCCCGAGTTAATATTATGGTTTTCCTCATTTTATCCCTAACCACAAATACTAAAACTAAACTGCTTTTAATTCCATGATTCTAAATGTTGACGGCAGGGTCCCAGGTAACGGTAACACTACACGCCGTGACACATCAACCGTACCGGCAACAATGACTATAACGTTGTCATTTCCACAAATTCAATGGTAAAATCCGTTTACAACACTACAATGAGTAAGTACCTCTACTACAACGAGTAAGGACAATTGGTATTTAAGAAATAGCGCTAATAATAATGATTTTCTTATATATTTGGCTACAAGGATAATTTGTTATTAAATGTAGACCAGGTTTGTTATTATACTGAGGTGTCATTCATAAAATCATAAGTTAGCTGTGCTTAGTCAGAGGTCTATGTACGACAACAAGTGGAAAATTATGCTTTTTGTTTAACTTAGCCAAATAATTACCCTAGGTGCTTGAGGTGAACAAATAAGAAACGGGCTATTCTACAAAAGTTGGGCCACTTTTGGCCTCATTTTGTCTATACGGTTTTTGGTGGTAATTTTGCATATTTGCTTATGAGGACTTAGTTAATATAATATTAGTATGTTGTCCCAGACAGGGCCAGTCAATTTTCAAACAGTTTTTAAGATATCTTGATTTTCCCAAATTTTAATTCCAAGGAACTAAGGACAAGGTCTCCACAATACTGATTAAGTACACCATTTATTACAAACCGCAACATTTATTGCAACTTTGACACTTTGTTATTTTACAAACTTGCATTTAAAATATATTATATCGAAATTGGGTGACCAGGAAAAGAGACAATGGATATTTCGGAATAAAATGAAATATTTCTAAAAATTAAGAAAATGCCTGCTCTATTGAATAAAGGCATCGAGTTGCCCAACTTTTGTAGAATCGCCCAAACAGTAAATAGAAAAGCTTGTTTTGAACAGACAGTACTATAAAGGAAAAGCTACTATTTATGTAAGTTTGTCTCCTGCCAGTCCTGTCTGTGACATAATAAAGACATTCAACCATTATTATCTATACTAATATTATAAAGCTGCAGGGTTTGTTTGTTTGTTTGTTTGTTTGTTTGTTTGTTTGTTTGTTTGAACGCGCTAATCTCTGGAACTACTGGTCCGATTTGAATGATTCTTTCAATGTTGGGTAGTCCATTTATCGAGGAAGGCTATAGGCTATATATCATCACGCTACGACCAATAGGAGCGTAGCAGCAATGAAAAATGTTGCAAAAACGGGGAAAATTGTATTTTGAATAACTTGACGCGGACGAAGGTCGCGGGGAACAGCTAGTCTATACTTCTATACTAATATTATAAAGCTGCAGGGTTTGTTTGTTTGTTTGTTTGAACGCGCTAATCTCTGGAACTACTGGTCCGATTTGAATGATTCTTTCAGTGTTGGGTAGTCCATTTATCGAGGAAGGCTATAGGCTATATATCATCACGCTACGACCAATAGGAGCGTAGCAGCAATGAAAAATGTTGCAAAAACGGGGAAAATTGTAATTTTAATAACTTGACGCGGACGAAGGTCGCGGGGAACAGCTACTTCATTGATAATTTTGTATCGAAGAAACAATGGTTACAATGAATTATACGTTGTTATTATTTATAAATAACTAAGGAAATCCTGCAATAATAGAAGCGGTAATAAGTATGTTTTATAATATCTATGTATAAATAAAACAACGTGCATTCATGAGCACGTGTTCCAAGGTCCCGACAAATAGGACTGGTTGCGTGAAATGTGAAGCGGCGGCGTAGGTAGTGCAAAGATATCAAATCAAATCAAAAGATTACCGATATCAACTGTTTCGGTAACTGATAAGAATGAAGAGTAAAGTAAAGAGCTAACAGATGTATTTTTTGTGACATTATTATTACAACGTATAAGAAAAAATACTGTTTTCATCATATCCGCTGAAAGGCGACCATTAATGGACATAGCCTCTCAAACGCCTCAAAGACCGGATTGAACTATTATTGTAGTTCTTATGCCTTTTCTTCTAACACTGGGCTAATTAAAGGTATATAAATTTTAATACTCGGCTAAGCGCCGAGAGATGAGATTTCAGCAATGGTAAAAACACGTTTCTTTTACCCCCTAACAAGAAACGTGTTTTTTTTCGCCCTTAGTGTGCGAGTCAGACACGGTCTTGGCCGGTTTTTTATTTAGGTAATCCTTTGACTATTTAGCTATTTCCAATGACAGAACAATGAAGAGGGAAGGGAAGCCTTTGCCCTGCAGGGGGACACATCAGGATCAAATAAAAAAAAATGCATTGAGCCCTAGGGTTTTTGCCTCAAGAAGCTTCAATGTTTTAACAGAGAAAGGGATCTCTTCCTTCGGTTGGCGTTTGTGCTTGCTTGTATTTTTTTCTTTTGACGTTTTTGAAGCCTAATATTTGTAATATGTGTGTCGCTTGGAGTTAAATAGAAAATGGGCGTTATCCTTTTAAATTAGTCATTAATTTAGCATGGGGGTTTTTACCCATTGTGCCTAATTTGTAGATAAGAACTTGAGTAACAATTTTGAGTGGGAGGGCTTCTACGAAAGTCTCCTCCCCCTAATATGCTAATCTCACTTGTTTAGGGAAATAGTGATTGCCCTGCTCATGATATTGATTCCATGTGGGTATTATAATTTAATTTATGCTTATCAGCATTAGTAACATTTTCCTTTTCAAGCAAATTGTGTAAATCCAAATTCGTTACTATAATGTAATCACTCATTTAGCAACTAAACTAATAAAGGAAAATTTTGATTATTTAGTTATCCTGCTACTCTTTCCGCCTTTTTATTTCTTGTTTAATTATAGGTATTTTTAGCCAGCTTTAAATAATGTGTAAATAATGCTTCTGATGGGACCTTATAATAGATGGACAAACTTTAAAAAATCATTCAGACCACCAAAATAAGTACAATGGTAAAAAAATAAAATAAGAAAAATCATTACATACTTACAAGAAAAAAAATCAGCTAAGAAAATACACTAAAAATGTTGGTTACCCAATGATTTTAGGTCAAAATAAAATTACTTTAATCAGTGCTTTTATTGCTTGGATACCTTTGATCAGACTTACTGAACACTGTGTTAAAATTTATCTATGTATTGGAATGGGTCCTTATAAATATACAAATTTGGGTATTGCGAATTTTAAAGTACATAAATGACATTTTAAGTACCTTGTTCACCATCACAATTAATTTATTTTCCTTAAAATAATAAGTCAATAATTGAAAGAAAGAAAGAAAACATATTTATTGAATCAACAAACAATTGTGATGTTTTATATGATTTCAAAAACATGTTAATATTTATTTAATGAAAAAGACAATGGTTTTTGTTGGATCAACAGCTGTTTTAACGATTTTGTTTTTGTCAAATACAGAATTGTTTAGATAATCAAACAAAAATCTTTAAAAATACACGCATTACCATAATGCTCATTGAAGATTGTAAAATTCCCAGGCATATTCACTAATGACAATGACACACTTATTAAGCCAGATGTGCACTCAATAATGAATTCATTATATTCATTTATAAGTATGAGCTTAAAATCCACTAACACTCGTCAATCTGTCAACTGGGCTGGATATTTGTCATTTAAGGTATTTTGAACTTTGATACACTGCAATGAAGTTCAATATTGAATAGCAAATGATTTGTATCATTTGGTTTAAAAAAATATGCACCCAGAGTAGCATCGCCTGTTGTACATTTGATTCTAATAATGTACAGTCAGCGACAAAAGTAGGTTAAAATTTCAGAAGTGTTTTTATGTATGAATACTTGTTAATTCAAACTTGTTTTTGTTTGCAACGAATTATTTGTAAGTACTTAGGTAGTTACTTTTAAGACTTATTTTACAACTTTCTTTACTTATTTAACTTATTTTATATCGTCATTTGTTATACAGGGTGGTCCATGAATAGAGGTTTTTTTTCTTTGTTTTTTTTTTCGCTGACCCTACGACGGAAGAAGGATTTTACAACTGAAACCAACCAAGCAAAATACCGACTAGTACTAACGTAGTTTTGAACGAAAAAAGTTTTTTGATTAGATAAGCAAGTAACAAACACTAAACGTTCGATATAACTAATTAAATACAGAAAAGTAAATTGTAAACAGACAATGTAAGTATGTACTATCTATTAGTAACAAAAACCTCGTAGGAGTCGTCGGATGATATTCGGACAAGAAACGCTGACGTGATGGGTACGAATTATGAATATCTTTATCTAACACCTATTTATACGCGAGGATGACGTTATTTCGTCAATTCCGTTTAATGTGACCTATACAGAGCCAACGAACTAAAGGTGTACCTAGATAGCGAAGCACAAAGACTTGAAGCTACGCACGGCAAGCACGCAGGCGCAGGTAACTCGTTAGTATCTGCCGAGCATTATGTACGTGAGGTACTGCAGGAACAATCAGCGATGGCCACACACAACCGACTATATTATAGTTTAGTATTCAATGACTCAAGTCGAATAATGAATTGTAAATGAAGCTTAATCAAATGAGTACCATTTTGAGGTCGGTGTTGGCAGCCGCCTGAGCTGCCCTATCGAACGGCTCGTGCGCTGAAGATCCTTGGTTCCCCATCGTGCACCAAGTTCCAGAGAAATATCTTCAAAACGAACTTCACTCACGGAACACAAATTCACTAGATAATACTACATCCACATCACTTGATGTCGTCACTATTCACATTACGCCGAGCGTATCCGCAAACTAATATATTTTAACGGCTATTTGAACATTTCATTCACTAACATCACACACGTTGCCTAATGTAAGAGTATTGTCCTCCTCTGATAAATGTTCTATCCGCAGCACAGCAAGATAATAATTTCGACGAAGTTGAAACTCAACAAACATGGCAAAGCCCAGAATAAATAGTTTAGGTCTGCGGAATGCTGCAACCTTGTCGCTTGGCGCATAAAAACATTCGGTATTTGCGCTGGTGCCTCATTAATCACTTACGCAAAATTTGTTTTATTTAAGCAAGTATTCATTAAATACCTGTTGCATTTACAGTATCGCATGTTGAGAACTTTCAATTCGATCATTTAAGATGCGGCAGTGACTACAATACGAGCGTGTGAATTCGTTAACAATAATTTTTAAAAACGGGGGTCAACTTTTCCCACAAACGATGAATAAACGCAGAGAGGCGCATTGAACCCGGTACCCAGCCGGCGCGGGGAGCGAGGTAAGGTAGGTAGCTGGGAACGACTGCCGATGCCAGCTGAACGTTATTTTTTCCCACAGCATTGTTCTTTGGACCGTAGCGAGTAACGATTAGAGACCTAATCCACTTTTTCTAAATTTGCACAAACACTTCCGTTTATAAACGTAAACACTGAACTTCATTTTGACTAGCAAATAATTTAGGAATGTAGAAGGAATTTGGAAAAGAGGCGCGCGCGCCGCGCATTGAGCGACCAACTGTCGCACTGACTAGTGACTGTGGGTCGTACCGCGTGCGCCGTGAATCGCACAAACCCTGCAGCGGAGTCCCCGTCCCGTCCCATACCTCGCCCCGCAGACGACCGGTCCTTTGCATTGTCAAGATTGACGACCGGTGAGATCATCACGAATAGCCAGTCTTTAATTCGTCCTCGATAATTCCATAATTCGTTCCATAGGTCAATAAAATCATCAAGTTTCAAGATCGTAGCCTTGTCCAATCAATATTCTAAATGACTAGAAGTTATGTCATACAAAAATTTGGCAAGTGGATGTTGGATGTTTTATATTTGAATGAAATAATGCAAATCTTGAGATCATCTTTGTGTCGGGAGTATACGTCGAAACAACAGCTGGAATAAGCACGTGCGACTGGGACTGGGACGGACGCAGGTGCAAGCTAGAGAGCTCATTGTGAGCGCTCGAACTTGGAACATATGGCTTTTGAACGTCGAAACATTTGAGAGATGCATGCGTCTGCCGTCTGCACCATTTATTTATAGCTGATCAAGCATCTGCAACAATGCGCTCGTTGTTTTATATTACGTGTTTTATTTGGAACAGATTTGTTTACAGTTTGTAAATTAGGGCACGTTTCTTACGAAATAGTGTGTAGTTTTGTAACAGAAGACTTCTGCAAAGAATCACAAACAGTAAAACAAATTAAGTAAGTCATAAGTACAAATTTGGGAGTTGAGAGCAGTGTAGATAGGGCTTATCGCAAAATCAGTCACTATGTTAAAGATGGAACTTTTTTTGATTTCGTAATCTCACTTTGAAACAATGACAGTGCAGTCACATCTCCAATGATCAATTTCGACATAGTCAGAAATTTTCACAACCGCACAAATTATTCAAATAGAATGGAGCATAATGATGAAACCTCTCAGGTGATTGGAAGTAAAAATTGTTATCCTTCCTGACTCACACACTGACTCACTGCATGCCAATGACTGGACGGATCCGAGACCGTGGTTTCAGATTACACCCGTTATGATAATCATTATCAGCGACAAATCATATGGTTCAGCGTCTGAGTGTTGATTATAATTACATAAAATGTTAGAAAACAATCAATGAACAACAAACCTTGAAAGGCGACTTTAATGACGGTAAATGTGTAACATAATTATTCATGTTATGCTTAAATGTAAATAGCAGCTGAAATAATCAAGTGTATGCTAATTTGCACCTACATTTTCCCTAAAAGGGATTTTGCGGTTAGGTAAAAGTATTCGAGATATTTCAGTTTCAATCGTTGGCAACGGGAAACCACGCCGTATTGATTTGATTGGACGGTTGACTAAAACATGTATTAGTTAAATTAGAAGGTGACAATTGAGGTAATATTAGTGGCAGAGCCTCTGCCACTATTATTACCTCAATTGTGTTTTGAGTTTGTTTGTGTTCCGCAGAGGAATTTTCGATAATCGGCACATTACAGAAAACTGTTTGTAATTTAGATAGCAACCTCCGCGGGAAATTACACACCTGATACAACCTTGCTTTGGAAGATCGATAGATGTCTATTTTTACTCTTTGAGTGCTTCAAATTTTAAAATCAATTTTACCAAAGCTGCCGCTAGCGTGTTAAAAGCGACCGTCAATGTTGACATTTTGCATAGCTTTCACTACTGTCTAAACATTGAATTAGCGGGTTATTTTGTAGGTGCAGACTGGAAACTTTCTCAAGATTCACAAATCATCTTCCAATCAAAGCCAGCAAGTAGCAGAACAAAGAAACCAAACTAAAAGAACAATAAAAAACTAGGAAGTGAATAGGATTACAATACGAACAAGGAAAACTTAAGAAGACAAAGCCGAAGTCATTTTGCAAACATTTTTGATTGTTTACGGTTATACACCATAACGTGGAACAAAGAAATTCGTAGCACCTCGTCATTAAATCTATGGTAACATATCATCTAAATTCTACCATGAAATCACTAAAATACGATCAAATCATGCCTTTGTTCAATAGAAACATTCATATCAAACGTAGGCTTATTATCATATTCAAAGAGTTACACATCATATTTATGTGTCATTCAACTCGAGACATTCTAGAGGAAACCCTACTAACCCTATTTGTAGTTGTTTACCTACTCTGATGCAATTACTATGTTACATAATGTATCTATGACCAACTAGTTAGCGCCATAGCGTTTGAAGAGGACATACCTCGCGTCAAGTTACAAATCAATACCGTTTATTGTGCAAATAAATACGAATTTGTATGATAAATCATATTTGTTAATGTGAGAATTGAAACAGCAAACAGAACTTAACGACTAAACGCCTATCGTGACTTAGAACCTGTAAAAAGCAGTGCAGAGGACACTGACACTGTTCCGGCACCAGCAACCGTAAAATTGCCAGCACGATCATTGTCTATTCGGCAATAATTTCCGCCAACAGTACCGTCCTATTCAATCTCAGTACCGTTACTTGACACTTAGGTATCTACTCCAACATAGTTCACAACACAATAACCTTAATTTTGGGAGAGGTCGAATTCAGCAACAATTTGAACAGCTATTCAACAGATACCGAGATTGCTGTTCTGGCGTAGCGTTTGATGTAACCTATTTCGCGCCAGTTTAAATACTCCTGTAAAGTACTTACACAACGCAAACAAATAAATAAGAATTGACGTTAATAGCGCACAATGAACAATCAGTGCCAATAAACTACTACTTCTAGTTGTATGTGCGCAAACCACAATGATACTGAAGACAGAAATGGATATTTTAGCGATCACAAAATCTCTGATACCTAGAAATAAAACTACATCAAACAGGTCAACGCAAGCGACATCAGCCTAGAGTTTTACCAACATTATTGAATTAGTCTTAGAAGATTCAGATGACCTTCAACCAGATTAACCTTAGTTATAATACATTAGAACGACTAGCGACTGTAAGACAATAGATTTGAATTCTGTCATTCTAGTTACTAACTCGTAACGATGATCATAATCACAAGAATTTTGATGATCTCCGAACAATGCAGGAGCCCACTGCACGTTCCAGTTTAACCTTATACATAGATTACCACAGCAGCATAAACCCAAATGATATCTTCATCACTATTCAGAACTTCTAGAGCTTTCAGAAGAAGCTCTAGAACGTCTGACATAGTTTAATCAAAATCAATTAATTTCCTTAGATTTGCGTAAAGTTTCCGTTCGTTCGGCATTTCTACGGTTCTAACATTTTTATAAGGTACTTCTTCCAGCGGAAAATAATGGATACAGAAATGGGTAGTATAATGGAACATTCCGTGGATTAATATACATTTTATACAATGCTAGAGTTTTACGGAATATTATCATCTCTTTTTGTTGAGATATTTGATACGCTTTTACCATATTGGATCAAGTTGCATGATGGGAACTATGGAAATTCTATCCGTTTATACTTGTTTACGGTTCATCCGCTATATCCACTTGTTGCTCGTATAAAATTCATGTAATGCTAGTGCTGTTCAAATGACATCTGAACATCACTGGTATTACATTAATTTTATGCGCTATGTTACGATATTGGTCCTAAAACCGGTCCCTGTTGTGGTAAGACCCTTTTTTTAGCGCCGGGAAAAGAGATGTTTGCCCAATGAAGGCATTTAATAGAGCTTTTTTAGCAGTTATGTGATATTAGAAACTTGGTAATGTAACACTTTGCTAACGAATTGTTTGATACCCGAAAACACTAACACAGGTTAAGAATTTTTAATTTGGCCTTAATTAGGTAGACTACGACATTTAAATGTAGTTTTATATCATACGCCCCATAATCAGGCATTCCCTGATTATATATTTTTAAATGTTTTTGTTTTTATATTATTTTAGAAATAAATATAATAGATTTGACTATTTGACACTAAGAAGGTGAATATGAGGATCAATCTTAAATAAAGGACGTAAATATTTCGCTGAAAATGTTACTAAACGACGGCCCTAAATTATAACCACAATGTTCACAACTTTATAACAAGGATTTCCCCTTGGGCTCTTTGAACTTTTCGTAAGACAACAAATCTGAAATGAAGTTAGTAGGTACATAATTATAATCTTACCAGCAACGCAATGTTAACATAGCGACTAGAGACGTTATATATGTATTTTTTTTATACAAAAAAGCAAAAAAAGACTTGGCCGTTTATAACTTCAAGGTGAGCCATATTGGATCGGGTTTGACGGGCACTTTGGAGCCGTTAAGGACAAGATTTTGTCTTAAAAATAACTAATGGACATGGACTATTAGGTAATCAGGTTTTTCCCTCTTTAAACATAGTCCAAACGTCATTTTCTTATTCTTTGCCTTAACAATTGACGCTTGCAAATAAACAAAGACAGTTTCTTAACCCTAAAAATGAAATAGGAACGTTTCTATTCATACCCAAATATTAAACAACGGTGCATTTGAAAATGGCGATGTACATATTTGTAAGAAGCAAAATATTTTTTATAATATAACGGACATAAAGCTATGTCTGGCCAAGGTTGTGAATAGGAACGCTAGCGCGCATACAAAGTCAACTCATCTTGGTCTACTTGCGCTGTATATCTTCAATTCCTTTAGCATTGTAGCATTGTGATCACGTTTGTAACACAGCGGATGTCACGACCATGTGACTTGTTTGCAAATGTGGTCTTCTGCGCCTTCGTAGCAACCAGTGTGTGAGCGTCTTTGCGATTGAACGGATATTTTCGTGATAACCCGCTATTAATTCTGTTCAAGCAACGACCAATATTTGTGATCATTGTTTAATTCTCCGGAATCATACGTACTGGTAGACAATCAAAGTTTTATTAAAACCAAACAGTAGTATAAAGCTGTGTGTACATATTCTGTTCTTGGAAGTGGAACCAGAGTGCAACCAACATTGACTAGTGTATTTGTGGAACGCATTAGAAATTGACTGTCAAAACGGCGCAATACGGAGACGAGGCAATGACCGCATGGACAATGTTTAGTTGGCGAAGATTATACAACGGCAGAGTGGCAGACTGTGGGGAAGAGAGTCGCATCGAGCTGCCAGCAGATACCAGGCAGCTGGTGTACAATGTTTACGTGTACTTTAGCCGACGACCTGGGAGGAGTGCCAAAGCGGCGCTTACGAAGACAGCAAGTGCTACGATGATACCTAGAGATATAGTCGCAGAAATCGTAAGAGACAAATACCGAAAATAAAGATACCACTATGGACTTACAGATTGAATGGGATTTCAACATCATGCAGCATGTCGTCAAAGACGCATTGATACACCAATGAACCATCTGTAACTGTGAGTTACAGACATCTTGCTGTTTAATTAGAAACTGACTCCGTGTTACAAGTTATTAACCTACTTTTTTCATGTGAATTTTGTGTCTTTGTAGTCTCTGGGTATTATTTACCAACAAAGCCAGTCTTAATTCATAAATTCTGCTAACACTGTATTTTTACTCCTAGTCGGTTCATTGGAAAGCTTATAAAAAGAACGAATGTGTGCTTGACATTTGTGATTATGAACGCCGTGATTGTTTGCAGACTGTTGAACAAAACAATGGACAGTTACGATTGAATTATATTATGCAAAGATGCAGTTCCATCAAAAATCATATCTGTATATGTGCAAGTGCATGCATGACGCTTGTTTCTTATGGTAGTCTTACATTAGGATCTATTAATGAGGATATTTTAAAATGCGCAAATAAGTTTTTACGATCTAATAGGTTTACGGATTATTGTTTAGTATCTCAAATGTTGTTTACATGAAATATTTCAATAGAATCACAACCGTTTATAATCTGTGGAATGAAGACCCTCAGCAAAAACCAATGGGTACCTGTTCTGTCATCCTTTGGCGGATAGACAAAAGCGATTGAAGACATGATGTTGGGTGGTAGATTAGTTTTGTTCTGGACAAGACTATCAGGACAGGTAGACGATCATAGAACTGCTTCGTTTAACAGATTGTTAGAAATTAATATCACAGTCAGGATTGAGGACTGTAAGCTGTAAGGCAGCGTTGAGCCTCCTGAATCAGAAGTTCATGTTCGTCTACCGGTTGACAAGATTATAGTAGTATTTGCAGGGAAGGATAAGGGTTTACCCTTCTACCATGTGTAGAATTGTCCTTGAAAGAGAACGTAAACCAAGTAATTATATTATTTCGCTAAGATTAACAGAGTGTAACCAAACGATCTCATTAAGTAATACCGTGTGAATAATTTACAATAGTATACTTCTGTCTAAAAAATAATTAGATGTAAGTAAGGTGTAACAAAGTAAATAATGTTTAATGTAAAATTGTTTTTTTCAATGAGTTTAATCAAACACTTAACACTATTATTAGGTACTTATACTAAAGATAAACATGAACATTCACTTGATGCTCCTGATTCAGTAAACAAACGCAAATGCTAAATATAATATTACTCGTAATTAGGTACTTACGATCAAAATTGAAGATTTTAAGGATGAGAATCACTTAATATTTAACAGCATACACTACACATTGGAACACTTGGGAGATCGAACTGAACTGAACTCTCGACTTTGTCACCGAGAAGAATCACTAGAAAAACTTGAAAGCAAAAAGTTGTTATGATGATGTACACAAAAAGTCTAAAGCACAGTATATTTTCCGCCTTCCAACAACATTGGCGGTTCACACTTGTGAGTTGAAGACGAAACTAAAATTAATATATGTTGAGGTGCCAAGTTCCGAGACGTAACACCAGTACTGCACTAATTACTACACTGCACTATTTCAGGCAATCGAGCACGTGAACGCGTGAACCACTCTAGTAGACTGATTCATAGCGAATATAGCGATACTGAGTATCTGTGGCTGAAACTTTCAACACTTCAACAGAACAAAAATCGCCGAAGGTCGCGTATCTATCCGATAAACACGGGAGTCTGCCGACTGAGAAACAAAATTACTGTCTTGAATAAATTACAAACATTAAACAAATTGTACGGCCTGCGTTGGTTCAGGATAATGTATTCAGGGGCCCAAATAGTTTTAACTGTTAAAACCTAAGACAAACTGTTGTTGGTTTGATTTGGATGTAAGCGTGGGTGGCGGTGGCACAGCTGTCGGCGGTTTGTTACTTTGTTAGTACATGTTTACCCACTAAGAGACTCTCCTAAATGTGGCTATGGATGTACAAATGGAAATTTTCTCTCGTAACGACACAGCTAGTCAACCACAGCTAGTAGGTTGCAGGTCTGACCGCCCGTGGTGCATCAGACGAATCATTCACATCACTATCTCGTATCAGTAATTCGGTACTCGTTTAGCTATTGTGAAACATGCTCTTAAAATTAACCATGACCTTAAAATATATTATGAATGAAGGAACTCATAACCCTAATTAATTAATAATTCGGTTCGCGGGTTCATCGTTCTAATTTTGCTGCTAAATATTTTTGTGTCATATGTGGAATTACTACCTTTTGATGTGGCAAACGAAATAGGGAAACTGAAAAAGAATATTATAGTGGTAAAAAATATTTATGAATCTTTAAAAAGTAAAATTTTAAATTAAGTATGACATCTGTATCAAGTTCGGTGAATTCCGCGAATCATAAAGAATAACGTACCATATCAACAGTTATCGTCTCAACAAACAGACTGATATCAGAAACAGCAAATATGTTAATTTGTGAAAATGTTTGTGCAAGTAATTAATGTACTTAATATTACACTTTCTTTGATTAACAAATATATCGTTCACCTACACATGCAGTTGCAAAATTACCTGTGCTGAATCCCTTCACTTTTATGTAGGCAGACTATGACTAACCGCGTATTCACCCATGTGTATTCAAGTAAGTCTTGCACAAGATCTTGCGTTTTGATTGTTTTGATGAGTAAAATCTCTTTACATTACCATCTGTCTGAAACGTTACCGCTATGAAGACGGATTTTACTCTAGTGCCCGTCCTTGATATTTAAATTCCCGAAGGGCTGAATAACAAACGCGCCAAGAACTCGCAAATTGTTCTCAGTTGTTGGCTAAATCATAACAATATCTATTTCTGAGCCGACGAAGACGTGTTATGTTGTTAGATTTTGCGGCTTTTCAAAGCATGGTTCTGGCTGTTTTATCTAGACAAACGTTTGATTGAAAAATGATGACTTTTAATTGGTTGAATATAGGTAAATATCTCAGTTCGCCTGAACTGAAGAGGACACTTATTTGTGTCAATAGGTTGATTGTAAAATCTATTTGCAGTGGGTGGGCGATCGTTCCGAGGCGCCGCCGATCGTTACTCAAGGTGATATTCAACTGTTTTATGTTTTTTACACATACATTTTTCTTTTGACGGCTCGTGTACCCATTGCGCGATACGTTTTCTCGTTACGTCCGTACGCTTATGAAATA
This sequence comes from Noctua pronuba, assembly GCA_905220335.1. Taxonomy (NCBI): domain Eukaryota; kingdom Metazoa; phylum Arthropoda; class Insecta; order Lepidoptera; family Noctuidae; genus Noctua; species Noctua pronuba. The sequence goes on along the minus strand of LR999903.1, from coordinate 8,849,775 downwards.
CATTCGGTGTTATTGTTATGGAGAATAGGTACCGTTGTACCTATGAAGATTCATCCTTTTTGCTGTTTCGGATATTGTTTAGTTGATTTTTCTGTCTTATTATGTAATAGACTGGCTTTCAGTCAGGCTAGTTGGGAATGAATTTCTGGATCATCTGTGCATATAACATAAACGAGATGTTTTAGAATTTCCTATTACATTCCAGTGGAGCCTGATGCTGGTATCAGTAATATTATGTAAAGATCTTCTATTACAGACATGTCATGAATATTTGTGAACATTAAGAATGCCTCTGCGAGTATCTTGGGTATTCATAGGAGACTCCTTTCCTTAACATATTTTGCGAGCTAAGTAAGGTTTGTTGCTCCAGAATTCCAAGATCTAGGTTACCCTACCTAACCTACCTACCTATAGGTTGCGATGTATTTTTGCCCTTTAGAATCAGATCGATTTGCGCGGCTCGGCTACCGCTTTCCTGAGAGATGTGCTGCTCATCAATATAGATTATTCTATTCGATTACTGAGGTTACATTGTACGAATCGAAACTAGTTTAGATCGTTCGGTATCACCTTTAAAACAAACCGATATTGATCATTCTTCGTACTCGCCCAGTCCCCGTTTCAGCGTAAATATTTTAGTGCTCGTTATTTACTACATAGTCGAGTAGTTACGATTAGGTAAGAGCTAGTTGTTGTGGATATGAACTTGTTCCACGGAGTGTCTGATATTTTTAAATTGAAGGTGACATACCGACTTTTACAATGCTGATTGTTGCCCTTGCAAACCGCATATTTCCTGTTACCTACGGCGTAACCACTTTGCGTAGTAATCATAAACTGATCTAATTAGGTACCTATACGGAGCGAACTAACCAGTAGCCATCCTGCAGTTTCATGCTAGAGTTGTCCTATTAATTAAACGTACCGCATAGGAATAGATGGCCTAGTTTAGGTTTACGATAAAGTTTTTTTTTTTGTACAATTCAGCATTGGAACTACTGAAGTCCTTGACTCTGACATAGGCGTTAAAATTTTGGCCGATATCATAATACGTTTAAAAGTCGTGCCAAAAGATTTTCAGTTAGTAGGTATAGGTTGGTATCTACATCTAGACAGGATATTAAAAAATAATATGAGAGCAAAAGAAAATATTTCAAGCCTACGCGCTTAGCAACCCTATTTATGTAATGGTCGTTAACGATACTATATTCTCGTACTGATGAGTATTTTACGACTCCCGCTCAATACGTTCCAGTGACGTTTCAGTTCACGCAACAGGACGAATCACCCACATCGACCATAGAGTCTAGACACAAACGAGTATATTTGGCGCGGGTAGGTACATAACATTACATAGACGTTTATGATATGCATACTTGTTCTGTAAATTGGCGAGAGAGACAGGACAATAATGAAAGCTTTAATTCGTAGTTTCCTATTTAATTTGCAGTTGTAATGAAGCAAATAGGAGTCCCGCTAGCTCAGACAATTTTCACCCTATTATTATATAAGTTGTGCCAGAGCCATCATCATCCACAGCCCGACTTTACCCACTGCTGGGTATAGGCCAAGCTCTAAGCTCTTGTGCCGGTTTCATCCAGAAAATTCCCACAATGGCAACAATGTCGTCTGTTTCCTTTCCTTGGACGCCACTCGGTCACAGCTTTACTCACTTTACTGTGCCAGACTATTCTAGTTAAAATATATGTAACACTTCATTGAATTAAATCAGTCATTACTTTTAATATCCTAGTTTATGACTGGAAATATATAAATCTTTTTACTAATTAAGTTTTACAAATTAATGCATTAGTTTTGAACAAAATAATACTATATAAATGACTCTTGATCTTTCATCATTATGCATACAAAATGTTCAATAGTATGACTGATTTCTTATTTATCTTGATCAGAGAAAAACATTTATTTGAAGTATAAATTCAGGTATTGAGTGTGTGTGGCAAACCCAATCTGCAATATATACAGTTAAGAAAAATAATAATTTTCTATTTTTTTTTTCTTAAGCAGTAATGTGTTTAAAAATCGTAACGCTCCTCCATAGATGTAGCGTTACAATTTTTTACATAACATTGGATATTTAGGCATAATGCCAGGCTGTCTCATTGTACATAGACTTATGTATTGGCTGCCATCCATAGCATAAATTGCTAACATTAATATTATGATAATGACAATGGGTCAGCAAATTAGCACACAAGGTTCAAAACCATAAAGCAGAAACACAATTTTTTTATCTATAAAGGTAAAATGCTCTCATAACTAATGATATGTGCACATTAGAACTAGGTATTTTAGATACATAAATAATTTTCCTTTGCCTATATTTATTTTAATCAATTGTTTGCATCATACCTAGTTATAAATTTTATAAAATAGATTAGACAAGGAAAGTAATTGAAAAAATAACTCTGGTGTCATAACACTGACTAAAAAAAATTAATTTTCTGTGACATTGTGTCCTGAACATAAAAAAAACATACTACTACAATAATAAAAAATAATTACATCAAACTTAATACCATAAAAGCCCACAATATCAGAGATTACAGATAAAGTTATCATTGTTTATTGTTGCTATGGAACAGTTGAATTGTTAACCTGAACTCTGCAGTTACAATAAGAATTAACAAAAAAATGTTATAAAAATACTTGAATATAGAATTGGCTTACTTTTAATCAATAAAAATAAAACAAGATCCGATAGGCAGATAAATACTAACAAGAAACCAATTAGATTTCTGCTGCACCTGTGATATCTAAAATGGATTTTTGTCAATTAAAGAATTCAATAAATCATTGTTGCAATAAACAGCACTAAAGCATGACCTGTAATTGATACCGCGCGCTACAGGCGGATATCTTGATAGATATGATAACTTGCTTGCTATTGATACATATATAGGTTCTACTTACTTACCTATCATAAAATGTAGACTATGCGGTGTATCCTTCACAGCTGGCGCATTATATAAGATTTATAATTACTTCTATAAGCAGTGGTACTAATTATTTTTATAAACCTTCTTTCTTTTATAAACACTAAGCTAGCGATAAGCTTTCTAAAATATCTAAAACTTATCACTCACGTCTATAGATATGTATTTTACTGAGACGAACCGAACTGATTTTATAGTATAAACTGTAACTTATGAGACGTTTTCAGCTTTGAATGTCACAGGAATTTATGAAAACCAATTTTTTGGATTTTAAAAGGCTTGACTGAATTTTATGAGATGTCAGCCAACCATCCAACAGCCCTTTCTTCACCCGAGATAGGAAATCATTTTTCTAAAATGACAACAGGATAGAAAATCACAAACATTATTGGAGTAAACGAGAAAGAAGTAGGCCATGTTAAAAATATACATACTATTGTATTTGAAACGAATCCCTCTGACGTCAATCTTCCAGTCAAATTGACATTTTATTGATAATAAAAAGTAGTCAAGCACGAGTATCGCAGTTTTGTAAAATCAATGTTGATTCCGGTAACTGAGATGATTACTCTTCACCGGTAAGTAAAAATACAATTCTTACAAAATAAAGTTATTACTTGTATTTGCACTTGTATTTTTTGTTTTAATGTTAATTTGTTTTAATATAATTTCTTTTGATGGTTTATATTGTACGGTGTCCTTTTGTTGTGTTTTTGTATATGTCTTTAATAGTCTTTATTATTTTGTTTAATGAATATGGTTTCAGTGAATATTTAGATGTGTTTATGGTTTAGGTGTTTCAGTATTATTGTTTTGTTTAATTATGGTCTGCTTAGTATCTTTCAATTATGCATAAATTATATTAGAGGAGATTTATGTATAGATATCTATGTTAGATAGGTATGTACCTATGTTGTTCATTTTAATGTACCTAACTTGTGTAAAAAAATGATTTTGCATGCTATTATTATGGCGGAATGTGTCCTGCTCTATAACATTTTTATAACATCCTGTATATACCACATTTTATGCAAATAAATACTTACTTTACTTTTACTTTACTTACTTTGGCTTGCCGGTTTAGCAGAGTCCTAAGTAGTGTACATGGAGGTGCAAACAATCACACTCTTAATATTTTTGAAATAAAAAAATAGAACACAACTATCATAATCAATACAATCGGATAAGAATTCAATTAGGAATCTATATTTGTATTACCACATATCTTAATAATCTAGAAATCATGCAATTACGCGGAGAATCTGAAATAATCAAAAGCTTAAAAGACTTGTTTTCAAACGTTCATTTAAAAAATGGTTGTGTCAACACTTCATGACATTTTTGAGGTTATGTTGTTTTCGCGAAATTGGTTACTGGTTCAGGTTTTCCATTTTTTCTAATATTCTGAACTGAAGACATTAAGGTTTTAGAAATATTATCTTCAAACAATGGATTCTGTAGTCAAAAATTTGCTTGATGAGGAACCGGAGGAGGAAAAAAAGGTTATTTAAATTTGCAATAATGGCAACAGATAGAAAGTTATTTTTATTTTATTAGTTTGTAAATACCTTATCATTTTCTTCTTATTTCTTTTACAATAATATAACAGCAGCACAGCTCAAACTAATACGTTATAAAAATAATTCCTTTAGAGAATTTTTATGTAATTGATCAATCCCCTTTTTTCAGGGATTAGTACTCTTTGGTAGAGATTTGTCCAAAATACCATGCTTCAGAGAAAGTTTTCTGTATGGCATTGCGACTGGAGTGGGTTCTGGTGTAGCAGCATTCATAAAGACATCTCGGCCCATGCTATCACAGCATGTAGGAGTGGGAACATTTGCTATGACCACCATGGTGTACTGGTGTTATTGTAGGTATGCATGGTCTAGACAACGGTTTGATGCACAATTGTTACAAGATGCATTAAAGGATAAAATTCTTTACGAGGGCACTCAGATGGAGAAAGAACTTGAACAGAAAGGTGTGTTGAAATCAGCCTAGATAAGACCGCTACTGTTTTTTACTGAATTAGATCACAAAACAAATACTTCTATTTCACAACAGAAATAAACAAGTAACAGGTTTTGGTGCTCATTAAAGTTACATTTGTGATGATTTCTAGCAGTGATTTATGCTATCTACACACATTATATCAACTGTTTCAATTTAAATTATTCTTTTATCCTTGGCCTTGTTTTAAAAGAATTTAAATAAACACATTTTTAAACTGTCATGGTCACTAACATTATCATTAACTTTAGAAACGGGATATTTACCATCTTTACTTTTTGGTTGGAGTTCCCGATATTTCGGCGTTGTTGCAAGCAACATGATCACATGGTAAAATATCCCATTTCTTAAGATAATGATATTGATAAACACATTTTTGTACAAAAAGAGGCAACATTGCAGCATCAAAGCTACCATTTGTTCTGTCCACTCAATAGATTAAATTTTGTACGCTCAAAATAGATGCTACATAATAAAATACTGTTGAAAATAATAAGAAAGTAATTGAAATATTAGTTCTTATTATATTAGAACTTTTATTTATATTTATGTACTGAATCCTAAACACAAAGGTTTTTTTTTATACATCCTAAAATATTTGAATTGTCACAGGGAGCTTCCCTGTGACAATTCAAATATTTTATGGTAGTAAGAATAATTTATTAATTCCTACTGTTAATTAAATAAAACTAAATCGCATTTTTTAATTAAGTAGGCTGTTCTAAGATAAGTATGAACTTTGTTTTAAACTGTACCTACCTACTGTAATCATACTAATCAGTCGTCTTCATGATAACATGAACTAAAGCAGATATTATGCTTAAGTGTAAATTATGTACAAGTATTGAAATGTATATTTTAGATTTATAGTGTAGAGAATAAAATGTTGTTATTACATAAATTTTATTTTTTCCTGAACTTTAAACTGACTGCCTATTAGTGTCTATTCAAGGAAGACTGGGAACCCACATGCACATCCTAGAATTCCTAGAGTTCTAGATGGATAATGGGCCATTGATCACCAATGTTATTAGACCTTTATATTTCAAGGTCCATATAAGGTACCGTATACACTATTTACCGTCTTAGGTACTCTTAATCATCATAATCTAATATCAAGCAAAAGAAAACAAAAATGGACTAAACGACGTGAGTTCACTCAGAATTTGGGGTGACATACTTTAAAGGTGTCTGGCGGCGTTTTCCACCACACAAAGTGTCTGGCAGTGGAGGAGGTGAATCATGAAACTAGGTCTTATGTAATAACAAAAAATCACGCTGTAAGTATGATGTAACATAGCAGCTATTTAGTACACCTTTGTTACCTGATATCTGCCAAAGCCACCACGACCGACTTTTCATAATAATCAATTTTATGGTTTTACCTATAGAAAAAAATACCTAGGTCTGGCGGTCACAGGATCTCCCTCTACCTAAGTATTACTATGTATTTAAAATTTTAAAGTTTTTTTTTGTTTTGCAATCAGAACAGAAGTAAAATTGATAGAATATGAACTCATAGATATTGTGTTAAATGCTGAAGAGCAGTTAACGAATCATTTTGTGCTAATTTTGATTTATGTGTAAACGTGACAGTGAATGGACTTTCGTTGCTGACCGTACTTATAGTAACTATTCGCAAACTGTGAGCATTTATTACGAACGTGTGCAAAGCAAAATGAGAATTCAAGGACTGCATCATGTAAGTTTTGCAGTTTCTGTCTAAATCATGAGCAAAAACCGTGAGTTCAAAATGTAGGCCACAATTTTTTCGTCTTACAAACTTTATATAAAATCTGTTACTTACTGCTTAAATCTGCTTATCCTGCACAAATTAAAAGCGTGATGATGATAGTTTTTTTTATCAAGGTATTACCAAAATAAGTTTGGTTAAGGAAATACGGGTCTAGAATATTTTGTTTTCAACAACTACCTACACATTTCCATGGCAATTTTTTGTGTTTATAATTGAAATTGTATTATCTTGAACATTTAATTGTCTAATGAATTACAATGGTTTAGTAGCTAGGCAGTACCCTACCGCATCCGCATCAGTATAGACGCGGCATCGGCGGCAGTGACACGAGACATACGCTTTCTATCGGACGTAGTTCGTCAGTTATATCATTTACATGAGTGGAAACCGGTTTAATATGTCTAATCGAATCAAAATAATGGACTCGATAATCAGTTTGATACCTGAAGACGCGCAGAAAACTTTGATATTCTTCGTTAATGGCAAAAAGGTAAGTTATTTGTGGTTTTAATAAGTTGTTTGCCGGTGTGAATTATTTTATTCAATGGGTAATACCTACATTTCCTAGTCAAAGTCATCGCAAGTCTAGATCGGTCTCGTTAGCCATGAATTTCTGATTATGCTTTGTAGTGTAATAGTGTTGTATTATTATTTTATAGAATAATATCTTAGTAATACTGTTATGGAATGTTCGTACCTATACTGAGAAACTACAACAAAAGGACTGGGACCTCTTATAAACTTTAGATATCTGTGAGACGAATCTATTATTGCATAGTCTTAGGCAGTCAGTAATGGTATTATTACGATTTGCAGTCTACTCTCTCCGTGATGTTTTATTTCATTCTTTGACTAGGTAAGTATAGCTATTATTAACACTGGTGGATCCTCGGTATTTTCACTAGATATATTGTTAAAACCTAGTAAGCATAGGTACCTACTAGCATGCAAGTAAAACTAAAATTCATTATGGTGAGTAAGGCGTTTCCTCCTTAAATGAATTTTAGTCACTCAAGTAAGAGTATGTAGATAAGCATGTAGTTAGGTCTAGTAACTTACATAGGTACTTCCCTATCTAGCCTAATTTAAATTTCTATAGTTTCAAATTCCAAAAGGCTGCGTCGATAGTCGCTATTCGTATTATTTATTTTGCAACACCGTGGGGGGTATTCAGTCATCTCATCATCTAATTATACATAGGTAGTTTCCCATAACACCAAATGAACTCTTTCACTACTGAAGTAGATCAGATAGCATTGACTCTACTAGCTATGTGTTGAGTGCTAATCCTTCCTTGAGTAGGGCTACCCTATAACTAGGTACCTAAGTCTACATACCTATCCAATAGGTTTCTAAACAAGGATTAGTTAGCGCCAACCCAGGCTCCGGTGTTCTATGTAACGAATTTACGAATGATAACCCTTCAGCAACCTGTTACAAAATATTTGGGGTCAGTAACCTATATAACCCTGATGTGATTGAATCCACGTTTTGATAACCCGAGTCATTTATAAGACGTAGGTACTAGTATGGTTGCCACCAAAAGTCGCTGACTTATTAGTAACTTTTGTGTCATGATATTCATGATTGACAGTTTAAACCATTTTTTTTGCCTTTTGGACTGAATATTTCGTATCTGGCGCATCTCTAGTACCTAGTGGTATCTAAAGAAGAACTACAGTGCAACACAAAATTCTGAAAGACATAAATTGGTATCTGCTGACAACCCTGAATAAATACCTAACGCAATGGTATAAAGTTTCAGTATAGATCGAATAACAGTGAGTGACTCGAAACGGGATGAAAGCAAGCAGCCACTGGCGAAGGTACCTACCTACCTAAGCTACCCTTTCTCTAGTCCCTCGTCTTACTAAGTGCGTTAAGTATAAAACATATGTTTTTCAGTTACATAAAAACCATAATCTATTGTAAAAAATTATTTTGTCTAAACTCAAACTTCGAGTAGGTCACTGACCACCAAAAATTGGAAGTAGATATTAATATGGACTACTATCGATACCCCTCGCGTACGTCTGTAGAGTTTCGTTAGCTAATTTATGTGACACGGTATTATTGTGTAAAGAAATAGCCAAAGACAGAAATAAATGGAAAGAGGGAAGGGAGGCCTTTGCCCTGCAGTAGGACACATCAGGCTTATAATAATAATTATTATTGTGTAAGGGCCGACTGAAATGTTTCAGGTCGTCGAGGATAATCCAGATCCAGAGTGGACACTACTTTTTTACCTCCGCAAGAAACTTTTACTTACTGGCACCAAATATGGATGCGGCGAAGGTGGTTGTGGTGCTTGCACAGTGATGATCTCCCAATATTTGAAGACTAAAGATCGCGTCAAGTATCCTTTTTATGACATTCACGATAAGACAGTTATTTTCGACCCTCATCTCACAGCCCGGCTAGCTCAGTCGGTAGAGCATGAGACTCTTAATCTCAGGGTCGTGGGTTCGAGCCCCACGTTGGGCGCAACTTTTTGTTGCTGGAATATTTGTTTTACACATTCGTGATGTGTAATTTTAGTTTTAGTAACTTTTTCAACACCTAATTAAAACACCGTTGTCCATATTCCAGTTTTATATGGAAAAAAAAGGAATTAAGTAATTTAGTATTATTCTGACTGAAATCTTTTTAATTTATCAATCTTTTCAAGTTATTCATTCCTTAACGCATGTATTTTCACTATTTTCCAAAAAGGCACTTCGCAGTAAATGCGTGTCTGACACCTGTTTGTGCCATGCACGGTTTGGCAGTTACAACCGTGGAAGGGATTGGCTCCACGCAAGAACGGTTACACCCAGTCCAAGAGAGGATAGCGAAGGCTCATGGATCACAGTGTGGCTTCTGCACACCCGGCATAGTAATGTCAATGTACGCATTACTAAGAAATAAAGCCAAATTGAACTATACCGACATAGAAACGGCATTACAGGGAAACCTTTGCAGATGTACTGGATACAGGCCCATCATTGAAGGCTTCAAAACCTTCATAGAAGGATGGGAAAGAAATTATAGCCGAGAAGGTGAAAAGAATTCCTGTTCAATGGGTGAAGATTGTTGTCGAAATAAGAAATTAAATGATAAAAGCGATGAATTGTTCAACAAGTCATCGTTCAAACCATATGATCCAACACAAGAACCGATTTTCCCGCCAGAATTGAAGCTGGATAATCGTTATTCAGAGGAATATTTATATTTCCCAGGAGAAAATGTTACATGGGTCCGGCCGAGAACACTGAATGATTTGCTCATTTTAAAATCTAATTGTCTCTTGTCTAAAATAATTGCTGGCAATAGCGAAATAGGGGTGGAAGTTAAATTTAAAAAGAAAGTCTACCCTGTGCTGCTTTATCCGTCAATAATAACAGAAATGAACTTCTGCAAAGTCTCAAATGAAGGCATTGTCATAGGCGCTACTACCACCCTAAGTGAATTATCTAGTTTCCTTCAAGAACAAATTGACGCAGATCCCACAAAATCTAAAGTGTTTCAAACAATTAATGAAATGCTAAATTGGTTTGCTGGTGATCAAATCCGGAATGTAGCATCACTCGTTGGTAATGTAGTAACAGCTAGTCCGATATCCGATTTAAATCCAATTTTAATGGCGTGTTCGGCTGTATTGAATGTTCATAGCAAGATTAAGGGACAAAGAAAGGTTGTTATTGATGAAACATTTTTCAAAGGATACAGAAAAACCGTTCTTGAAGATGACGAAATTGTTGTTTCTGTTGAAATTCCATTCTCTGAAAGTATGCAGTATTTTAAAGCGTATAAGCAAGCTCGTAGAAAAGAAGACGATATCTCGATAGTAACATCTGCGTTCAATGTTAAATTTGATCCAGTTACCAATACAGTATTTAATGCAAGCTTGTGTTTCGGTGGTATGGGACCAACAACAATTTACGCGAAAGTAACTTCAGAGTTAATTCGTGGACATCGATGGGATCAAGAAATGTTAAATGTAGCATTTGAATCGTTAACAAATGAGTTGCAGCTGGATATTTCAGTTCCCGGAGGCATGGCCGATTATCGCAAGTCACTCTGTTTGAGTTTATTTTTTAGGTTTTATTTATATGTGTTACAACTAAGAAGTTCTTATGGCGTCAAAGAAATCACAAATGAAGACTTAAGTGGTGTTGAGGAAATACCGATAGATCAACCAAACAGTTCACAGTGCTTCGAAATAAGAAATGAGAAACAAATAGTTTCCGACGCTGTTGGCAGGCCGATAACTCATACGTCAGCTCTAAAACAAGCCACCGGTGAAGCTTTATATTGTGATGATATTCCTCCCGTGGCAGGAGAGCTGTGTTTAAAGCTAGTTTTTAGCACAGAAGCACATGCAAAAATAAAATCTATAGATGCCAGTAAAGCTTTGATGCTACCGGGAGTAAAAGCCTTCCTATCAGCTGCTGATTTAGAAGAAGAATGTAATAAGATGGGTCCTATAATAAAAGATGAAGAAATATTTAGTAGCGAAATAGTAACTAGCCGGGCTTGTGTAATAGGAGCTATAGTAGCTACGACAGAGAGTGCAGCAAAGAAAGGAAAAGACTTGGTGGTTGTTACTTACGAACGTATAGAACCCGTTATTGTTACGCTGGAAGACGCGATTTCACACGGATCATATTTTGCTGGTTATCCTCGCATTCTCCGCAAAGGTGACGTGGATGAGGCATTCAGTCATTCCAATCACGTAATAGAAGGATACGTACGTAATGGTGCCCAAGAGCATTTTTACCTTGAAACCATATCTGCCTATGCCATTAGAAAAGAGGACGAACTAGAAATTATATCAACCACACAAAATCCAGAAGATATTGCAGTGAGTTCTAACGATATTATTTTTGAAATGTTAAAACTTATGTTTATGTCTGCTATAAAAACTTTTTTCGCTGTTTCAGCACATAGCTTCAGAAGCACTTCGAATACCAAACCACAAAGTAGTTGCTAAAGTTAAGAGAGTTGGAGGTGGTTTTGGCGGCAAAGAAACGAGAGCTGCCATATTAGCTGTACCTGTTGCAGTAGCTGCATATAAACTGAAGACAGCTGTCAGAGCGGTGTTGGACAGAGATGAAGATATGCAGGTTTCCGGCTATAGGCATCCTTGTTTGATCAAATATAAAGTAGGCTTTACTGAAGAGGGTATAATAACAGGTGCAAAATTTGAGATATATGGCAACGCAGGAAACTCCATGGATATATCTTGCTCGGTAAGAACTTAGAATACAGCTGTTAGTAAATTAATTGAACAGTAAATGGTCTCCTAGTATCGACAGAACTGTTGGACAACTTCTCCCCAGGTCAAACACTAACGGCGTGCATTTTGCGGTACTCTCTTGTATAATTTTGAATAGTGCTGATTTTCAGCCTTATTTGCAAAACTCAATGTTATTTTAATGTGATTGATTTTGATTACCTACTTATTTTAAAATTACAAAAATTTAAAGCTGCGTCTATGGTAGGCGAGCCGAAAACTAGCAGAGCACAAATTCCCTTGGTGGGAGTGCTCGCTCGAGGAATTTAGTTGATTGTGTTCCGATAGTGTTCGGCTCGCCTAGCGTAGACGCAGCCTTACAAAACTCAATGTTACAAAGTAGATATATTAATTTTAATAAATAACATTTAGCAATGCTTTGTCAATGAATTACAGATGATGGAAAGAGCATTAGTGCACGTGGACAATTGCTACTTCATACCTAACGTCGAAGTACATGGATATCTTTGCAAAACCAATATGCCTTCAAACACAGCATTCAGAGGATTTGGAGCTCCAAAATCAATGCTGGCCGCCGAAACTATGATGCGCCACATAGCTGAGACATTAGGCAAAAGCTATGAGCAGATTGTTGAATTAAATCTTTATAAAGAAGGCGCATTGACCCATTTTAACCAGACGCTGACGTATTGTACTCTATCGAGATGTTGGAATGAATGTATAAAAACTTCTAATTATTGGAAGAGGAAGAAAGACGTTGAGGAGTTCAATAGGTAAATATTTTTGATCTTAAATCATCATATTTTTATAACTTGTAGGAGAAGATATCTGTATCTTCACAATACTTGTATAACACATCTAAATTAGCATGTTTTAGTAAATTTTCCGTATTATTTTTCAGACAAAACCGATGGAAGAAGAAAGGCATCACCCTAGTTCCCACAAAATATGGAATATCTTTCCAAGTTGATGTCCTAATGCAAGCAGGTGCACTTTTATTGGTGTATAAAGATGGATCAGTCCTACTGTCCATTGGAGGAATCGAAATGGGCCAAGGACTCTTTACCAAAATGATACAAGTGGCATCAAGGGCTTTAGAAATAGATTTCACGAAAATTCATATCAGCGAAATGTCGACAGATAAAGTCCCTAACAGCTCACCAACAGCTGCAAGTATCAGTTCTGATTTGTATGGGATGGCTGTTGTAGAAGCATGTAAAGTGCTGAAAGCACGACTTGACCCATTTAAAGCCAAAAATCCAACCGGAAAATGGGAAGACTGGGTTATAGATGCTTATGTGAACAGGGTGCAGTTATCAGCCACAGGCTTCTATGCTGCACCCAAAATAGAATATAATCCGGAAACAAATTCTGGAAATCTTTTTGAATATTTTACTTACGGAGTAGCATGCTCCGAGGTCATCATCGATTGTTTGACCGGTGATCATCAAGTCCTGCAAACGGACATAGTGATGGATGTCGGGGAAAGTTTAAACCCTGCTATAGATGTAGGACAAATAGAAGGAGCCTTTATGCAAGGCTACGGTTTTTACACCTTGGAGGAGATGGTATTCTCAGCTGATGGCGAGGTACTTTCGCGAGGGCCTGGAGCTTATAAGATACCGGGATTTGCTGACATACCGAAAGTTTTTAATGTTTCTTTACTAAAGGGCGCTCCGAATCCACGTGCCGTTTATTCATCCAAGGTAATATTTCCGGTCTTCCTAACCAGTCACAATATTTTACGTGCCATGAAAACTGCATGCACTGATATTATAATTACTACGATTTAACGATCAACGGAGTGTTACTAAATCATGAACTTTTAACTTAATTTTACTACCATTGCAAAAAAGAAACAATAAACGGGGATTAGCCAACATTCAGAGATACAAGAGCAGGTAACTGAACACAGTTTTCTATGCTTTCAGGCTGTGGGAGAACCTCCTCTATTTCTCGCTGCATCAGTATTTTTCGCAATTAAAGAAGCTATTAAAGCAGCTCGATTAGACAGTGGAGTGACTGCAGAATTTGTATTGGATACGCCGGCGACTTGCGCTCGGATCAGGATGGCTTGCGAAGATCTGATTACTAAACAGGTACCTAATAAGAATTTGTTTTACACCTAATTTTACAGAAAAATGCAAGGCAAGGAGGCAAAACAGCAAATAGTATGGTTCATGCATTTACTGCAAAACGCAAACATGCAAAACAACAAACAAGTTGGCTTGTAAATAATTTTTTTGCCTTGTGAGCAGATCGGATTACTGATATTTTAGCACAGGTGTACCACACGGTAGCGTTTTGTGTCGTTTTCGCATTGAACCTTAATTACTGTCAGAAGATCAGTCAAACTGGTATTGGACAAATTGCGGATTGGCTGAGGCCGGAAATTGACTGTACCGGTTTGAGCGAACCTCAACTTACGATTAAATAAATTTAAATAAGTTGTCAGATTCTGACCTCTGTTGATCTAATTAGTTCCTAGAATTGATTTTGGTGATAGGTAGTTACTTTGATGGTTTCAATTTTCAACGGTAATTATTGTAATAAACACCATTTATAGTCTTATTGTATTACTTTGTTTCAGGTAACACCCACGATAAAGGGCAACGGGAAACCATGGAATGTTATGGCATAATGCTGGCTTATTAAGTTATTAGTCCTATTTCCCGAAAAAAGTGAATGAATTAGGTACTTGTACCTACTGTTTTACATTAGCTGTGAATAAATTACAAAATATTTATGTTAATGCTTAAGTTTTATATTACCATTGTTTTGTTAACGATGTATTTTTAGAGCTTCAGTGTAAATTAGTATGTTATGTTATCGCTTTATCTTTTGATATGTCACATACTTAAATACCTAAGTAAATATTGGCTTATTTTATAATAATAGACGTCGCGTTATGTATGTTACTTTGTTGAAAATGGAAAGATATCATTACAATGGACGTTTCATATTTTATGTTTTTTTTATTCCGTCGTCATCACTATGGTCACGGTACGGTTATAGGTCTACGTTAATACGTTTACCGCTGAATATGGTTTTCTACCAGACTTTAGCTAGCACTGAACTTTTTAAATCTTTATTCTGAGTAAACAGTAACTTCTTTAGTAGGTGCGTTACTTATAAGTACCTTATGAGGAAAAATTGCATTAAAAAATCATTTCCGCGATACCCACTGGCCTTTAAATGTAGGTAGTTAACTGATGTATCATGCTGATAATTTGCAGCCGAATGCGAATTGGAAATTACTTAAATATTTTAATTCCCATTTCCAGATGTATTTGTCGATAATTTTGTATTGTACGTTTATCAATAACCTCGATTTCTATTGCATTGTCACTGTTAAGACCTATCTAAAAAAAAAGTAAATAAATTCAAAAGAGCTGTGTGTTATTTAAAGGTTAGGCTACACTACGTCCTGCTTCGTTGTCGCATCTATTAAGATATGGCTCAGAGATCCAAAGCTGCCAAAGCTTTGCATTAGCGATTTTTCTCTGCAAGGCTTTGAGTTAGAACTATGTAGTGAGTTACGGTTAGATTAACTAGCTGTAACGCCATACAACGCCGGTTTCAAAAGAAAGGAGATAAGACTAGGTGGTAGCACATTTAGCCAGTGACCGATTACCACATATCTAGATAAAGATTATCTATCTACTTGTTTCGAATTACTACATAGTAACAGAATTATTAAGCAAGTATATAGATAGACATTACTTGAAAGATTGTACTATCTTTCAAGTAATGTCTATGGTGGACATTACTTGAAAGATTGTACTATCTTTCAAGTAATGTCTATCTTACAACCATTACTGCTGAGACATTTATTGTGAAACTACCTAGTTGATGTCTGCGACCTTCGATCGCGCGAAATGATTGTAAAAACTACTTCCCTTTTTGAATCGGATTTTGTTCCCAATTTCCAGGGTTTTCATTTTTTGAACGGAACTCTAATCATATTCTAAAATAAAAAGCCTATGTTAGACCTTATAATATCAGCTTACCAATTTCAAGGGTTTTAATTTTTTTGAACGGAACTCTAATCTTATTCTAAAATAAAAAGCCTATGTTAGACCTTATAATATCAGCTATTTGCTAGTAAAACACCCGTCAAAATCGATCCAGCCGTTTAGGAGATTAGCCGGAACAAACAGAGAGACAAAAATTTTAAGCCGTAAGAGCCGTATAATTAGAGCCGTATATTTTCATATGCATTCAGTAAAAAGCTGTTATTTTTATGTTACAAACAGACCTCAATTTTATACATTTGTATGACTTCAATTTTATATATTTGTATAGACGATGGAAGCTCTCAGAACTAGGTACCTAAAAGCACCACAAAGTGTCAAATATCTTAAACTGAACGTGATAAATTATCTGGTCAAACAAAAAAAGAACAGCTGATATGAGACCACATTCTGAACACGTTGTGCGTTGTTGTAGGTATATTATTATTAGTTAATTACGTCTTCCAAATACTTCGTTTTTTTAATGCAGATAAGATAGGTAGGTATTACACAATAAATAAATAATTGATTATAGAATTGATAAAAAACCACAGAAGGAACTAGTTTGACGCGCGGTCAGACCTCAGATTAAGAAAATCTTAGACATAATTTAAATAAAAAGATCGGAATTTTACAGATTCTTGTTTTATCTCTGTTTAAAATCCTATTTCATAAGTAGCTACCTTCTTCTTCTTCAACCCTTTACTGACTAAAACCCATCCATTTTCCTTCTTTGCCCTTTGTGTTCCAGGGCCGCGGTATCTCTTTCAAACAGTCCCGCAGCCCTGGCAGGCATCGGCCCTTGCGATCCCCTTCCTTTTTGCTGACATCTCTATGAGGCGCGCGTGGAACACGAACGCGCCGTCGGCACGGCCTGTCGACATAAGACGGACGGACGGTGAGCTAGCCCATTACTCACCGCCCACAGGCCCGTTCTTCAACCTTTAGCCACCCAATGCTGAGTGTAGGTGTGCGTCTCTTATAAATCTCTCCATTTTGGCGGTTTTATATCATGTGTCATCTGTCCAGGTCCTTCCCATAATTTCCATAAACCAAACTACATTCTGAAAGGAAAATACGATAGCTTTACTAATTTTGACGACACGGTTGTCGCAGTGGGTGAGCGATTGGCTGCTACGCTGCGTGTCGCGGGTTCGATCCCTGCACAGAACAAATATTTGTATGAACTACAGGTTCCTGGTCTTTTGTGTATGTTGGTTTAATTGTTTGTAAACCCACCCTCGAAACAGGAGAAATTCCTAGTATGGGGCAACGTTTTTTAAAAATAACGTAGTCCGATTAAGCTGATACATTGTGGATTAACCTCCATGTAGCGCGAAGGTCAGAGAAAGACTACCAACCCTAAGCTGTCAACAAATACCTAGGTACCAGTAGCGAAGGTTCAAATTTTGTAAGAGGTAAGCTGGAGAACATACCTTTAAGGTGATTATATAATTTGTCTATAGAATACTGACTGCCATTTTTCAAAGGGAAGCCGGTAGGAATCGTGTTCTAAGGAACCTTCGCTACTGCTAGGTACATAAATTTTCCGTAGGTGGCAACAAAGGTCAGGTACGATAACTTTGGACACTGACCGGTTGTCATTCGTCACTAACAGCCAATTGACGGAAGTAGGTTGTAAGTTAATCAATGAGCTAGTATAGTAGACTATGTCCGTATCTATTGGTTAATAGCAACTAAGGCAAGACAAGTTGTGTTCAATTAAATCTCACGCAGTTTGTTTTCATTATTAAATGCAATTTGGGTTTTCGGAAACAAAACTTACGTCCCTAACTCCCTATATCCAAGTTTTTTAGTTCTCGGCTCTCGGCTTATAACACCCTCGCCTGCAGCTCGGGTGTTAATTCCGCCTCGAATGCAATAACAAAGTTTCCCCACTTATATCAAAATGTACTATATCATGCGTTGTATGTGAAACAGCCCAGCTTTAGTGTAGGCTCGTGATTGAGATGTTGGGTCGCGAGTTCCTCCTCACCCGATGCACTTATCAAGAGAAGCTGCTTGCAGTAAAGACATTTTTTATTTAGCATAGTAGTTTGTTGCGTTGTTGATTCATTTTTAGGGTTCCGTACCTGAAGGGTAACCAACGGGATCCTATTACTTGGCCGCCGCTGACCGTTCGTCCGTCTGTCTGTCAGGCGGGCCGTATCTCATGATCCGTAATAGGTAGACTGTTGAAATTTTCACAGAATGTGTATTTCTGTTCCGCTAAACAACAAATAATAAAAAATAAATTAAAAATTAGGGGGTTCCACGAATACGATGGTTCGGAACCCTTCATGCACGAGTCCCACTCGCACTTGACCGTTTTTTTTTCTTCTATTATTATTATTAATCACTACAAAAAAAATGCAAATTTGCATTGCCATCGCTCATCACATACAACATTATAATTGATGAGATTTTTTATTTTAACTTTTTTTTTTTTTTTTAAATTTGTTATTGTTATACTTACATCTGTTTCTTAATTTTTTTGTTGTCATCATTGCAAATTACCATAATTTTTTGAATTATTTTAAATTGTAAGTATCTTTTTTGGCTTTGTAATAGGTATTGTATAGATATCCATAACTGGTGCATGTTGTGTTAGTCTGTAAGTAATTGCTGCACTTATAAACGTACTATTAAGCAAGTATATATTTTTTTTTTGTGTAAATAATTGTTGGCTAACCTAAATAAATAAATGAATCACATCACATTTCACATTCAACCATAATTAAAATACCCACATAATTGAAATGATTAGAATGGTATTATGCGAAGACGAATTTATCTATCTTTAGTTTATTTCACAATATTCGGTAGATAGATATTAAACATAGGTAATCAGTTTCAAAATATTTCTTATGAATACTGTGAATAGTAAGATATAGATTTGCACAGTTGGTTTGAAGAAAGATTTGTTAGTTGTACTGTATGAGTAGCCTAGCCTACAGCTATTGCAAGAATAACCCAAGTTCAAAAATCTTAGTACAATACCTAGAGCTAGAATGGTGATTCAGTCTACAGGAAGTATCCTAAAAAGGCATGTAGGTATAATGCATACCTACTTGCATTCATATTACTTACACGTTAATAAAACCTGAACAACACGCTGCCATGGCGAGCTAGTTTCAAAATATATTAATTGCACAATTTTTTACAACATCTTACTCCTACAGGTTTTGATTTCGTTTGAGATGGTAATAACGAGTTCTTAACGACCTCGCTGTATCAAGTTCAGTTTAAATGACTAGTGACAGCCAAAGATTTCACAAGTTGTTTTATATCTTCAATGATACGTAACTATGGAGGAGATAACGAGTTGTTTATTGGTTGTCCGTCCATGTGGATGTACTACGCCCGCGCAGCGGATAACAAGACGCAAGCAGACGACCACGCGACCGGCGATCACACATCGTCATTCGCAGTTGTGTTTCATACCGTCACATAGTGAGACGTGTCCATATCTAAACAACGTACGCTTTTGTTTGCAAAAATAATAAAGTTCCTATGACGATATGGGACTGCTGAACGTAGAAGAGGAAAGCGGTGATACGTGCACGGAGTTGGTATTCTTTGTGAATGGGAAAAAGGTAAGTGATGTGTTTTCGCTAAAGACGAGATAGTATCTAAATTAGTTGGACTGTTTGCGGAACAAATGATCAATTAGGCGCGCCGGTTGATAGAGTATAACTTGGCAAAAACAGATCTGCTGACTGCGAGGCACACTGAGCAGTAGGTTTCTTTTTTTTTTCTTTTTTTTTTTACGGATGGGAAATCATCAAATCATCAAATGACTTCTCCCGCTCTGGGTGGAGTGGGAGGGAGTGTCAGACTCTTACTGACTAAAACCCATCCATGTTCCTTCATTGCCCTTTGTGTTCCAGGGCCACGGTATCTCTTTCGAACAGTGCCGCAGCAGACTGAGCAGTAGGTACCCTCAATTATGTAGCTGTAACATTAAAATAATTTTCATGTTGAGTTCAATCGCTGTAGATAAGATATTAAGGGTAAATACACAATACTTATCTGTCTTCCAAAATAGTATATTTGTATGAAATTTATGTTAGTTAAGTACCTACTTGTATTATGATCAAAAGTAATCTTCTAAGATATTGATAATGATACATACTTACAATATTTTAGTAACAAGCGGTAGGTATTATAGATTACACTGTTGACGATTGACTATTGGATTATAAAGGCATTGGTAAGGATACATTCAACATAGATAATATACAGGGTGTAAACAGACCCTTCACGAAGCCATCAACCAAGCATTATGTACATAAAACTAAGTAACTTTACGCAAAAATTATTGCTGGGAAATTACTTTTTTTTTTGGGGTTCAATAACACGCTTTACGGTAGGACTCAATGTAACGCATTCAAATCATTGTGCTGATGGATGGATTTTGACAGAAGGCAAAGAATTGGATGCAACAGTTAATTACAGACAAAATAACATATTATAGCATCTTGCCTGTAATCCCCGAAGGATTAGGCAGAGGTGTAGGTACCTAGTCCCAATAGTACAAAATAGTATCTACCCTCAAAATAAAATATACAAATCCAATAAGTAAGAATAGTGTAGCATTTCTATTTGTTTAAATATGCACAATACATGTTTAAAATAAATGCCCAATCCTCGTGCTTTTCTTGTTTAATCATAATAATATGAATGAACAGTGAACAGAAGGCACATGTTTAATGATATCATATATTGTGTAGTCTCCTCTTTCCGAGAATACCTAGGTCAGATGGGCGTCTACGAGATTTCCTAAAGAATAATATTATAAATGAAACGGCGTTTTATTTTTAATAACTTTGCCCCACACTAAGCATTTGTTCTGTATCGTAGGTTCGTTTAGTTTGTTTGTTTGTCACGTACCTAATTACGCCTTAAACGCAGACTGGTTTTCGAAGACGAATTTATCTATTTTAATCTATTTCACAATATTTTGTAGGCTGATAATAAATATAACCATTTCCATATTTCTAATGAATTCGAATAGTAGGTAAGTGTTGAATGTGAATAGTAAGTTTTAGATTTGCACAGTTGGTTGGTATTTAAATTTGGTAAGTTGGTTTTCGATGAAATGTGGTATATGGATAGACCACGGGTCCATGACCGAGGCTCACCTAGTTCTGAACCTAGGATACAAACTTACTCTTTATCTCTGTAATAATATGTTCCCGTGGTGTAATTTTCATCTCCAATGCGGGCCGCGGGCAATTGCTAGTAAGTATAAACATAAAGAAGTGTTGAATACGATGTATAATATTGCATCATGTGAGACTGTTTTTATTTGCTCAGAATATAATGTATAAGAGGAGGGTTCGTCGGCAGAATGGCCCTGATAGTACTGACCTATAACGCCCTCTTGGCAATATTCATAATAATAATGATGACCCGTATTCAGTCATTTATATTATTTGCTCGTTCATAGCGGCATTTATTTATCACTTTTATATTACACGCGTTTGATAGAAATTTTTATGTTGCTGTGCAGTATGCTCGACTTTTTCATACTATGTATAACCACGATAACATTTTAAAAGCGACAATAACTCCCAACTCAAAGGAACGTCTCAGAGGGTGAACAGATTTGGATGAAATTAAACACACGTGTCCCCAAGGGACGCAAGGGATAATTTGTCATTACCGACCTACCGTTGGTCCCGGCTGTCATTCGTAGATCTTTGACAGTCGTTACAGGTACAACCAGTCTTACCAAGAGGTATCGTATTACCCAGTACTAACTGGGTTGTGGAGGTCAGATAGGCAGTCGCTCCATGTAAAATACTGGTATTCAGCTGCATCCAGTTAGACTGGAAGCCGACCCCAACACAGTTGGGAAAAGGCTAGGCACGTGATGATGACCTCCACGAGCTTGAAACTGTGGCCAAAAGCTATAATTATAATAAGCGACATGTTTTCCATGACAAAAAAATAAAAGCTTATAATAAACCTGACTCTCAACTAGTTAATTGTTATTGTTATTTGAATTGAAACAAATGATGAATGAAATGTTCTCTAGTTGAATTTTGATTTAATGAGATTCAATCAATTCAGAGTTTGAAAAGCAATTGGACAATAATCAGTAATTGACCCACAACACACCAAGTTATTCGACCACAAAATACTAAATATTATACTTACAGATAGTCGAAAGTTCGAAAGCATGGCTGGCCCTGGGTAATGATCGAGATTTGTGAAGTACCTAGGTACTCATGTTGTTGGCCCACGGTCTGTTGGTATTGATATCATGGCCGCATCGCATCGGTCTCAAGTTTAGACTGTTACAACATTACTTTAACAACATACCTATTATCATAACATTATTTAGTTGATTATACACTTTAATTGTATTATCTTATAGGTAACATAACATCACGCCTGTAATCGCCGAAGGGTTTAGCAGAGATGTATCTAACAGTACACCAACATTTCATCAGTTATACAGGGTGTAAACGGACCCTTCACGAAGCCGTCAACCAAGCATTATGTACATCAAACTAAGTCACCCTACGCAAAAAATATTGCTGGGAAACGATTTTTTTTTTGGGGTGAAAAATCACGTTTTGCGGTAAAACTCAATGTAACGCACTCAAAACTCGGTGCTGATGGATACTTTGAATAGTAAACGGGTCATGCAGGTAATTAAAGTAAAGTTAAAACATTAAAAGTAGTATGTTAAAAAAACTTGTGAAAAAATTGGAACTTTGACCACCAATATCTCCGCAATTAGAAGGTTCCCAGGTATGGTCCAGAACAAAAAAATGATCACAATGACGGGGAGAATAAGTGCCTTTCGGCTTCGTTAAGGGTCTTTCTACACCCTTTATAACAGTGTGGGGTGTCTATAGACAGCTCTACAAAAATATGTCGTGGTTTCTAAAATACTTGTTTTCTTAAGTCAACGGTTGATGTCATTATTTGCTTCTAAAAACGTAAATCTGATCTGATCTGACACCTCAATGCGATGTTGATGATGTGAGATGTCAATGCACATAGTGTTCTCGTGGACCGTAAATTTGCAAGTAATTTATTGTATATCTGTATGCTTCGATATTCAAGGCTATTTTTGTACATTTGTAGCCTAGGTGCTGGTAGAATTAACTTAGTTTTGCGGCGCTCGTTCTTATCAAAGTTAAACAGTTTTATATTATTCATAACTAAAGTGACTATTTCTAATATACTGGAAAATTAATAAAATGTTAACTCTGCCCGAGTTAACATTTTATTAATTTTGCAGCTATCTCCTGGTTTAATTTGAAATAATATTCGCTTGCATTTCTTTTGAGCTATAAATAAGTCATTCGCACCTATACTGTGTAAAATTGGTTGTGAACATTGTGCATTAAATAAATAAAAATTTGGGGGCCCCCTCTAATTTTTAAAGTAAGAGAAGGAAAATTCTGAAAAAAAAGTAGGTTTGTAGAACGTAAAAAAAAACCTTGAACGAAAATTAGTTTGATTAATATTTAATATTTAGTTTTTGAGATATGGTATTTTTTCGTCAAACTGCAGCAATAACTTTACCTACTACCTATTTCGAATCAATAGGTACATGGCTAGACATGCACGCAATTACTAAATTTTAATGCGTCATTTAATTCCTGACTAAGAACTGTATGTAAGTAGATACTCGTATATATGCTCAATGACAATTTTAGTGGAAATTTACATATGAATGAGCGTTAAAATATGGTTATTGTAGGTATCGTTTGTTGCTACGGAACCCTTTGTGTGCGAGTCCGACTAGCGCTTGGCCGGTTTTATTTGTCTATTAATTAAAAATGAAAATTGTCATTGAGCATATATACGAGTATCTACTTACATACAGTTCTTAGTCAGGAATTAAATGACGCATTAAAATTTAGTAATTGCGTGCATGTCTAGCCAAGTACCTATTGATTCGAAATAGGTAGTAGGTAGGTAGGTACTAATTAGGTAGGTACCTATTAAAAAAAGTTAATTAAAACAAGGAAAATAGAACAAGGAAGTCCAACATAAGTTTATAATGAGTTGCACGTCGTGTGTCGTGAGATTAATTACAGATCGTTTAATAATTCATCTCAGTCTATTCATGTTATCATTGAACGCGATTACCCCCCAAGTACTAGTCTCCTACGAAGAATACGTAGATTTGTTGTGCAAATATGATATTATTATGAAAGATTTCCATTTGCTCAATTATGAGACAAAGAGACATAACTTATAATAATTAGATACGTTATTCAATGCTCACGGTTACTTTTCTTTTATTTAAACGATTTCGAATTACCTGCATAAAAAAAAAAAAAAAATACCTGAGTACAAATCTAAAATATTCTCATTTCATTTCTCTAACATTTTCAGGTGGTAGAACCCAACCCTGATCCAGAATGGACCCTGCTCTGGTATCTTCGGAAGAAACTACGTCTGACCGGCACCAAGCTGGGCTGTGCCGAGGGAGGATGCGGAGCTTGCACTGTCATGATATCTAAATATAATCGGAAAGAGAAGAAAGTAAAGTATCCTTTTAAATATGTAATTTTGGAGACTATGTAACTATCTACCTTACAATCTAATTTTACTGCTAGCTAGTATCCACTACATAGTTTGGTATATGACCTAGTTCGTTATTGATATTAATCTAAAGATACAAAGATTACTGTGGGTGCCTTGATGACCAATGCGTATGTCACAATTTGTTTGTTGATCAATAATTTTAATGTTACTGATAACATATCAGTTATCACCAACATTGCGATATTCTTGCATATAAAGTTTGAGATGTTTATTGGAAGCAATACGCAATAACATCTGATATATATCTTATCCTAGCGTTATCTTTACTATACTGACTTTATATGGATACAGTAAGTACATAATATGTATTACATAAGCAAAACAAACATTCGTTTTCATTTTCAAACAATGTCATAATGTTCCCTAACCTCAATATTCAGCCACCTCGCAGTGAACGCTTGTCTAGCTCCGGTATGCGCTATGCACGGCTTGGCTGTCACTACAGTGGAAGGCATCGGGTCAACCAAAACCAGATTACATCCAGTACAAGAACGTATAGCTAAGGCACACGGCTCACAATGCGGATTCTGTACGCCAGGCATTGTCATGTCTATGTACACTTTACTAAGGACAAATAGCACTATAACATACAATGATATGGAAGTCGCATTTCAAGGAAATCTTTGTAGATGTACAGGATACAGGGCCATCATAGAAGGCTACAAAACGTTCATAGAAGATTGGGAGACACAACGTATTGCTAGTAGCACAGCTAACGGAACCAATGGTGCAAAAGATGGACAAAACCGCGTCTGTGCCATGGGGAAAGACTGTTGTAAAAACAAGACTGATAAAGAGGAAGACAAAAGTGAAACGGAGCATATTTTTGATAGATCATCATTCTTGCCATATGACAATACTCAGGAACCCATATTTCCACCAGAGCTGAAGTTATCTTCCGTTTATGATGATCAATATTTATTATTTAAAGGACAGAAAGTCTCATGGTTCAGACCAAAGGATTTAAGTTCGATTTTAAAACTGAAAAACCAATATCCTGATGCGAAAATCGTCGTCGGGAATACTGAGGTCGGAGTTGAAGTTAAATTCAAACACTTTGTTTATCCGACTATAATAATGCCCAATTGCGTACCAGAATTAAATGCTATCACCGAAAATGATACCGGGTTAACCATAGGAGCTGCTGTTACTCTTATGGAGATAGAAAATACTTTCAAGAAGTATATAAAGGATTTGCCCAAACATAAGACTCGATCTTTTGTAACAATTGTGGAAATGCTAAACTGGTTTGCAGGCAAACAAATAAGAAACGTTGCAGCTATAGGTGGAAACATTATGACCGGCAGTCCTATATCAGACGTGAATCCAATTTTAATGGCCTTGAAAGTCAAGCTTAATCTGATGAGCGAAGACGGAGGTCATCGATCTGTTTTGATGGATGAAACGTTTTTCACTGGTTACAGAAAAAATGTAGTGAAGTCTAACGAAATTTTGTTGTCCATAGAGATTCCTTATACTAATAAATACCAATATGTGAGGGCATATAAACAAGCTAAAAGAAGAGAAGATGATATCTCAATAGTCACTGCTGCAATCAACGTTGAGTTCGAAGATAATACTAATGTAATAAAGTACATTAACGTTGGTTATGGCGGTATGGCTCCTGTAACTAAACTAGCTACCAAAACAAGTGAAACTCTCAAAGGTGAAAAATGGAACGAAAGTATGTTAGACAAGGCATTTTCGTCCTTAATTGAGGAGTTACCACTAAATCCTTCAGCACCTGGTGGAAATATACAGTTCCGAAGAACTTTAACTATGAGCTTGTTCCTTAAAGCTTACTTGGCTATTGCTAAGCAAATGACTAAGGATTACATCCATGACGATTTAATTTTGCCGTATCATAGTAGCGGTGCTGAACAATTTCATGGTGAAATACCAAAAAGTGCGCAATATTTTGATTTGGTTGGAGATGAGCAGGTCAAAAGCGACGCAGTTGGAAGACCACTACCGCATGTGTCAGCATATAAGCAGACAACTGGTGAAGCGATATATTGCGATGATATGCCCAGCGCAGAAGGCGAGCTTTACTTGGCTTTTGTTCTAAGCACGAGAGCGCACGCAAAGTTAGTTTCGGTGGACGCACAAAAAGCACTAGCTAAACCAGGAGTTGTAGCATTCTTTTCTGCAAAGGATCTAACTCCGGAACAAAATGCTGTGGGACCAATTTTCCACGACGAGGAATTATTTATTAGTGAGAAAGTAACAAGTCAGGGGCAGACTATTGGTGTTATTGTAGCACAAGATCAAGCGACAGCTCAAGAAGCAGCTAGAATGGTAGAAATACAATACGAAGATATACATCCAATTATAGTTACAATAGAAGACGCTATTGAGAAGAATTCATTTTACCCACAATTCCCTAAAACTATAGGTAGAGGAGATGTGCAAAGCACTTTTGCTGATAAAAGCAATCTTATAATAGAAGGTGAATGTCGGATAGGCGGACAAGAACACTTTTATTTGGAAACTCATGCTGCGTTTGCGATTCCAAAGAAAGAAGACGACGAATTAGAAATATTTTGTTCAAGTCAACATCCTTCGGAAATCGCGGTAAATATGCCAATTTATTTGTGTTACATTTCCAATTCAGTAGCTACTATTCAAACCTACATATTGTGTGTCTTATGTCATAATAATCTGTTTCAGAAATTAGTCAGCCATATTTTGCACGTTCCGATGAATAGGATTGTGGCCCGTGTAAAACGTATGGGAGGTGGTTTTGGTGGCAAAGAATCTCGTGGTATACTTGTCGCTTTACCTGTCGCGTTTGCAGCTCATAAGCTTCAGAAGCCAGTGCGATGCATGCTTGATAGAGATGAGGACATGATGATGACGGGCACCAGACATCCATTCTTGATTAAATACAAAGTGGCTGTAACTCAAGAAGGCAAATTAATGGGAGCTCAAGTTAATATTTACAACAATGGAGGATACTCAATAGATTTATCAGGCCCCGTAAGTTAAATATTGCTGAGATTTTTCTAGGCAGATAATTTATTTATTTGCATTATAAAACAATTTGTTTTTTTTTTCAGGTTGTTGAAAGAGCCATGTTCCACTACGAGAATGCTTATCATATTCCAAACGCAGAGGTAACTGGACACGTTTGTAAGACCAATTTACCATCAAACACTGCATTCCGAGGATTCGGCGGTCCACAGGGTATGTTTGGTGCCGAGAGCATCATTGAAGATATTGCAGTGAGAGTAGGAAAGAGCTCTGATGAGATCCGCAGATTAAACTTGTACAAAGAAAATGCTATAACCCACTACGGTCAAACTTTGGTGAACTGTACTCTACAGAGATGTTGGGACGAATGTATCCAAAAAAGTAAATTAGCAGAAAGGAGGTTGCTTGTCGAAAAGTTTAACAAGTAAGTTGTATATTTAAATTTTTAACAATAGTAATTAGGATAGTAAAGTTGAAACTGATAGAAAAAAAGTACCGTTAGCTTCCATGAAACAGGATAACTTGTATTATATAGTAACTGTAGTTTACCAGAAACTGAGCATCCTAAAACATATAAATCCATGTTTCATTTTCAGGGAGCACAGATGGCGAAAGCGCGGTATTGCAGTTATCCCCACGAAGTTTGGAATTGCTTTCACGGAAAAATTGCTCAACCAAGCTGGAGCTTTAGTACTAATTTATATGGATGGATCAGTTCTCGTTTCTCATGGTGGTACTGAAATGGGCCAAGGTCTTCACACAAAAATGATCCAGGTTGCTTCTCGTGCACTTGGAGTCGATGTGTCCAAGATTCACATCAGTGAAACTTCAACGGATAAAGTGCCCAACACGTCAGCTACAGCAGCAAGTGCCGGGTCTGACCTGAACGGTATGGCTGTGCTGATAGCTTGTGAGACTCTTGCAAAGCGACTACAACCCTTCAAAGAGAAGAACCCCGATGGCAAATGGGAAGACTGGGTATTACAAGCTTGGATCAATAGAGTCAGCTTATCTGCTACAGGGTTCTATGCAACGCCTGACATAGGTTACAACATTAAGGACAATACAGGAATAGCTTTTAACTACTATACGTTTGGTGCTGCATGCACAGAGGTCGAAATTGATTGCCTCAGCGGCGATCACCAAGTAATCAGAAGTGATATTGTGATGGACCTGGGAGAGAGTTTGAACCCAGCAATTGACATTGGTCAAATTGAAGGTGGTTTTATGCAAGGTTATGGCTTGTTCACACTTGAAGAGTTAATTTATTCTCCAAACGGTACATTGTTCTCAAGAGGACCTGGTGCTTATAAGATCCCTGGATTCGGTGACATTCCTCAGGAATTCAATGTATCCCTGCTCAAGGGTGCTCCAAATCCAAGAGCGGTGTACTCTTCAAAGGTGAGCATCAATTTGAGCATACTTTACCATCATCTTCTTGCCCTTGTTTCAACGTACTTGACCAACATTTTGTGATGACTACAAACCTTATTCAAATTATGTCGTGTTATCAGGCTGTGGGCGAACCTCCTCTGTTTTTGGCGTCATCCGCATTCTTCGCGATAAAAGAAGCAATCAAGGCGGCGCGCGCTGATGCCGGGGTGTCTTTGGAATTCCGCTTGGATGCGCCTGCGACTTCTGCACGCATTCGTATGGCGTGCGAGGATCATATTACCAAGAAGGTAAAGAATATTTTTTCATTAATGTGTAGAACATAATATTATGTAGTTGATAAGTGTTAACACACACACATAAAAAAATTTAGTCTAAGCTCTACCAGCTTTTTTTCAAAAGTTAACCCTTCTTGTATCTACATAGGTAGCCACATAAATTACTCGGAAACAAAGGCAAATATTGGAATAGAATATAAATATTAACACTTACAATTGTATGTTTCAGCTCGATGAACCAGAATCAGGCACCTTCGTTCCATGGAATGTCGTACCTTAAATCATATTCTTAGTCTATCTGCACCACAAGCCAAAAAAGACGTTGTGAAATAGTTGTGTAACATCTCATAATACGGATATTTTAATTTACTTTTAATGTAAATACGTAATATTGTGTTAAATACACAAAGTCATTTAAAGATCCAATATCAATCCAAGTTTGTTAATTCACAGTTGTTATCTCCAATGTTATTTAAATTGGTGTTATTTTTTTTCTTTCATCTATATTTATTTTGTTTTAATCAAACTTCATATTTGTAACGAACAATTCGTTGTGCAAGAAATATAAGTTTTTTATTTTACCTTTGCGATTATTTTTATTTTCCCTTTATCGGATTGTCAAAATAAGAAAATAAACGGTGTAATGATAAAATTATTTATTTTAAAATCGTATCTAATAATTATAATACATTAACTGACTAATAAAACAACAAATGTTCAATAAATTAAAGATTGCAATTCTTATGTCGGATTATCTATTGACATTACAATACTAAGTAGGTTATTTATTGCTAATTTCTTAGGTGGCAACTATCATTATTTAACAGTGAAAGGCATACAATGTGAACTGTAAGTACATTCGAATTATAAGAAATACAACAAAGATGTGCAGTTAATTTTACACTTTAGGAACACACAATTATTTAGTAAATGATAATATAATCAAATCATTATCTAAGGTGAAAGAAAATCAGGTACAAGAACAGAAATGACAGTTAAAAGCTTTGGTTCAGAGATTTTATAAATGCATAAATGAATAGAATAAATTCGGTCAAGATTATGTTAGTTGAACATGAAATATAAAATGGAGAAGCACCAAAAAAATAAAATATAAAAATATAGAAATTCGAAACAGATGTTTATTGTCCATTATTTTTTTTCAAAATAGAGTAACGTTCCTTTTTGCGCACGGTTCGAGTATTTTATTTACATTATTATACCTTACATGTGACTGCACTCGGAGCTCCGATCCAAATTTTACTTTTACCTAATAGCAACTAATGTCTTTGAACATCCTGAATGACAGATACACTGACTTGTTTCTAGATTCGCGGATACGGAAGGCTCACTGTGATTCATCAACATGTAATGATTAATTATCAACAATTATTATAATTATATTTTCTAATCGAATAATAGCAGTCTTTCCGGGCATACTATGGCTCAAAGTTATACATATAAGTAGAAACATTCTACTGAAAGGTGCAGTCTGAAAGATCTGACGTGATCTATGTCCACCCCAGTCTCGATTAGTTATAGATGTACTTTCGTGTTCACTGTCGTTGGAACAGTTATCACCCTTATGCCCTGGGTTATAAGGTTCAAAAGTTATCGACCGTCAGTGAGCGCGGTGTTACAATAATGTTTTGCCGCGGGCCAAATGCAGAATCAAGCCGCCATCTTATTTTTTCTATAGATTACACAAGGTGCACCCTCTATTGATGACATTCGAGGGCTAAACGGTCTTCACCAGCACACTCACCACAACGGTCTATCACTGTAAACTCAAGTCACTCAAGTAATATATAGGGTGACTGGTTATTAGTGACCGATTCTTAAACACGTGATTGTACTCATGATAACAAACAACTTTCCCAAAGAAACATTTTTTTAACAGCTAACAGCTGATAGGTCACAGGTGCGCGCGTGCGTATTTCATACGGCTGTTGTCTTATTGTAATAAAAGTCTGTGTATAAAAAAATGTTTCTTTGTAGAAGTAGTTTGTTATCATGACTACAATCACGTATTTAAGTATCGGTCACACAACAAATAGTCTTTATTATTACTTTTTAAATAATTCATAAGGTAAGTTACAGTTCAATCACAGATTATTTTGGAATAAATTGCAATCTTTTCTGTCTGTCATTGTTCTGTTTTCATTTCTTTTTATCATAAAATGGTTTAGGAAAAAATAAGGGTATAGAACCAAATAAAACCCGAATGAAAACTACCCTTAAGCTGTAGATTTCAACGCACGTCATAAGCTATAAAATGTTTATTTTTCACAACTAATACATTCGTGAACCACCATAACCAATTTTGGCATCATCTCAACATAATTATATACAAGTAGATCTTGGTTTAGGTAACCTATTGAGACCGTCTCATTTATCCGATTCCGTCGAACAACCTGAACCTGAGCTAGGACCTGAAACAAACAATATAAATAAAGGATAATGTTTAACTTACATACGAAGGTGTAAACGGACCCTTCACGAAATTGTCAACAAGCATTCTGTACAAAAAATTAAGTAACTCTACGCAAAAATATTGCTGGGAAACGACTTTTTGTTTTGGGTGAAAAATCACATTATACGGTTGGGCTCGATGTAACGCACTGAAAAAATTGGGCTGATTGATGCATTGAATAATAGGGTCATGAATGTAGGTATTTAAAAAAAAAGTTATAACATTAAAACTTGTACTTATTAAAAAAAAAATATTTGTGGAAAACTTATGTATGATGCAGAATGATCGCAATGACAGGGAGCACAAGTGCCTTTCGGCTTCGTTAAGGATCTTGTTACACCCTTTATACAACATCACTACATAGTATAAAGCAAAGTCGCTTCCCGCTGTCTGTCTGTCCCTATGTATGCTTAGATCTTTAAAACTACGCAACGGATTTTGATGCGGTTTCTTTTAATAGATAGAGTGATTCAAGAGGAAGGTTTATATGTATAATACATGCATAATATAGTCGAGAAACACTGATAATTTTAGAGGTTTTTAATGTAAGGTCGTAAATAAACCCTTTTTTTTGCGCTTACATAGCAAACGCTGGCTGAACCCTACGAGATAGATCAAAATAATGTACTACAATATTGTACACCTTAAAAAGGTCTACAAAAAAGTCCGCGACGGTATATGTCTATATCTTAGGGATAACCCACAATAACCATTTTTATCCTTTACTTACGAGAAAATAATGGCTTATTTACAAAAAAGCGATTTTAAGCAATACAGCATTAATCCTTATCCAATTAAGTACCTTAAATACATTGTGCATGTAATATAGATCAATATGGCCTTTTACAGCATGTAATTTAAATGTATATTTTCGAAGATATTACAGATTTAAAATGCAGGGACATAGCGGTTGCGGCGCGGCGGTACCAGCCGGGGGGCGCGAGCCTATCAAATAGTGCGTCGAAGCCCGCGCTTCGCCCTATAGCACTTTATGATTAGCAGCGATCGCACGCGTTTATCGGAGCTCTCTAGCGAGGAAAATAACAATTATCTTCTTAATATATAAAAGCGAAAAGTCCATCACTCTCTCACTCATCACGAAATATCGAAAACCGCTTGACGTATAAAGATGAAATTTGGCAGGGAGGTAGTTTATAGGTAGTAGACGTCCGCTAAGAACGGATTTTGCGACAGGGCCGGATTAAGGGGGTCTAAGGGCTCTCGCAAGTTTGCATGAAAGTCCTTCTTTTTTTGTGCTACAAACTTAGAATTTGGCCGGGAGGTAGTTAATAGTTAGTAGACGTTCGCTAATAACGGATTTTGTGATAGGACCGGATTAAGGAGGTCTAAAGGCTCTCGCGAGTTTGTATGAAAGTCCTTCTTTTTTGTGCTACAAACTTAGAATTTGGCCGGGAGGTAGTAGAGTAAAAAGAGTTTTTCTTTCGTAATATAAAACAAAGTCGCTCCCGCTGTTTGTACGCTTAAATCTTTTAACCTACGCAACGGATTTGAATGTAGTTTTCAGCGATAAATAGAATGATTCAAGAGGAAGGTTTATATGTATATATATTGCACCCGTGCGAAGCCGGGGCGGGTCGCTAGTTCATTAATGAAATAGGGTCATTGAAAAAATGATAACGTGCTGTTAGTATCGAAAATGTTTACCTGTGTTGCTGTGGATCTGTTAATGAAAAATTAAATAATATGTTATTTTCGCAAAACTCATACAAAAGGCGGAAAAACAAAATTTGTAGATTTTTAGGACCTCTTCGTAAGGGCGCATTCGTTAGTAATGTAACAGTTCAGATTTACTTGTTTCTGTACAAAATCGAATCTTAGATTGGTACGCACGACGGTCAATCAAGCTTACAAAACCAGTTTATGCGGATCTCTAATTGTATAAAAATCTATACAAAGTGAGGCCAAGTTATACTGGAAATGAACAGCTTCATGTGCCGCCGTGTGTACATTACAGGCGAATGCTCCCGGTGATGGAGCGCCTTACGGGCTGCTAAAATCTCAAAATTGATGTAAAATTAAAATGCTAGCTTTAAAGAAAACAGCCTGTACGTTTCTATGAAAAGGTGCTGAACATGCATACTGCTGAACGTACATAATTATTGATTTAATCTGACAGTGCAAGGAAATATTACCTGAATGTCTTGAGTATCTACCACTACGCCTACGCGGCTTCCTCGACGGGCTGTCTGAGTTGTATTCAGTTTCCGTGTCTATGGGCGGCGGAGGAGCTGGGCCGTTCCGCGACCGCGTCACACGAGGGTCTTCGTATCTGAAGAACCAGAATTACTTATTTAGTGACAAGGCGTGCGCTTGATGAGATTTTCCAATGGCAAACCCCTTTTCCAACTGTTAAGCCTATTTAACATTATTACTTATTAGAGGAAACTCAAACTTCTTTTTATCTTAGCTCTTTTGCAGAATTTTATCATTCTTGATCTAGCAGTTTATGCTGTGCGTTGTGTCAGTTAAGTAAATTTATAAATTACCCTTGCTAGATAGAGCAAATCTCATCTTTAGCTTTTTTATTTTAGAAACACATTACATTAAATTATTACGATAAAATATTATCATGATAATTTAGAACAAAATAACTCTACATAATAGTTCATTGCTATTGATAGTGTTGTATACAGGACCTTTGACATTGTAATCGGTTCGTTACGCGATATAAATAGTTTTAAACGATCTCCAATTTCAAACAGCTAATCACAAAAAATTAAGCATTTCTAAAAGACAAGAACATTGTGGTTTAGTTGCCCACTTAAAAATAAGGAGAGGATTTAGGGCTCGGCGGAAAAATCGTATACGTAGACGTATGTTTGGGCAATGATCGCTCGGATTGCGAAACACGAATGGTGCCGAGGCAACTCGGAACTTGATTCAGTGACAGCATATACTGAACGGAATTTGTCGATCCGCACGAGGGGAATTTAAGTTGTAATTACTTTGGAGCCGAATATGTGTTGCTTCGAACCGAATGAGGAACCCAAACCAGTCTGCGTGTAGTGTAAGCGGTCCTACCGCTTCGATTCAAAGTGAACTTGAGAAGCTTACCTTTCCCTCGATCTCGATCGTCGCCTCGACCTCGGCGAGTAAGGCGATCGCCTCGAGCGCGGCGAGTACCGACTGTCGGGCGAATACCGCACCGTCTCGGGCGAATACCGACTGTCTGGCGAGTACCGACTCTCGGGCGAATACCGACTGTCGGGGGAGTAGCGCCTTTCGCCGTATCTGTGAACGATAGTAATATTTTGCAGTTACTTGTGCGGAAATAGATTTGCCAGGAAAACGATGTTTTGGCACGAATCTCAACTTAAAACTGGATTTGAAGAATTAATATAAACAGGCATTCGTTCCTTGTAAAATGTGGGTATTTGGCTCTATCTCACAAACGCTTCGATTCGGAAAGTCGTATCTAGCTCGCTCGCTTTCGTAGTGCCAAAAAAGATAGACATACGACTTATCGAATCGAATCGAAGCTATGCTGGTCAGACAGGAAACCGAACCCAACATTATTGGGAAAAAGTAAATGATGTTACATACCTAGGTGGGTGCGGCGAGGGCAGCCGGCCGAGTGGCGGCGGGCGTGGTAGTGGCGGTAGCAGCGGCGGCGGCAGGAACATGGGCGGCAGCGGCGGCGGCAGCAGCGGCTCTGTGCTCTCCAGCGGGGAAGCCACTTCTGGAAATCGAAATAGTGCAATTAAATGATTGATTCACATAAATATTCACAATATTGTGCTTAGGATTCTACCTGAACAATTTATAAACCTGTATCTCATACGAGTGTTTATACATAATTACTAAAAAACTGGTCAGAAAGAACGTTTTGTCCATGCAATAAGAACGAAAAAGACCATCACATCGTTTCGGACGAAGTGACCGATACCTTATCAAACTAAATTGCAACAATGAGCCGTTTGATGATGAATGACTCAAGCCTTTTCTGCGTCGATAAGGGCAGAAATTTAAAAAATTAAATTAATTAATTAAATTTTAAATTTTACTCTTTAAGAAAACTAATTAAACGTTTACATACTGTAATGAGGTGAGACGGCTCCGTCGGCCACAGTGAGCGCGGCCAGCTTGCGGCGCAGCGCGGCGGCCTCGTCCCTGGCGGCGTCGGCGTCGCGCTTGGCGGCGCGCGCCTCCATCCACGCGGCGTGCGCACGCGTCTCCACTTCGCTGAGTGCGCTGCGACGCGACGACTCTTGTTCCGCTAGCTCTAGGGTTAGTGCGTCGCATTTTTCCCTGTAAATTGGGTAACTGGATTACTTGATTGAAATAAATGCATGAAAAGTAACAAAAGAACACAAAAATACGGTTACAAAAAGTCACAGACCGCTAAGATTAGACGCATACATTTCTTTTTTCAAACAAATGTTTACTTTATTCGATTCGGTTTTGATTGGTCCAGCCCCTGAAGCAGAAAGAAAATACATTTAAATTACTCACTTGAATCTCTGTACTTCTTGTTGTAGAATTTCTATTTTTTCCACTGTGCTAGCTGACTCGCCTTGCTTGCTCAGCCATAACGATTCTTTGGCGCTAAGTTCTCTGAAAATAAATAAAAAAGATATTAAAAATAATATTTTTCTGTGTCATATAGAGGAAGAATTATTTACTACTACTTGTTATTTCAACTTACACAAATATCAATTTTACTCATGTGTAATTATTTCATTAAGTTGATATCAGAAAGGTTGAAACTATGTATTAAAAATGTTAGACATTTTTTTAAAGATGCAGTGAAAACGAGACTTTAACAGAAGACAAGTACATAGATATTAAAGTAATTTTTCGGAAATCTTTATATATAAAAATCAATTGCTGTTCGTTTGTCTCGCTAAAACTCAGAAACGGCTTGACCGATTTTGATGAAATTTTACACAGTTGTTCTACATAGGTCAGGGATGGTTTATAAGGTAGTAGGAAGGTGGTAGGTATTAGGTAGGTAGGTAGGTAGTAGGTAGTAAGTAGGTACTAGGTATGTAGTGGGTAGGTAGTGGGTAGGCAGTAGGTAGGTAGTAGGTAGAAAAAATTGCATTGCAACGCATGCCGGGTACAGCTTGTCACAAATACTAAATTAACTTACTTCAGAAGTTCGCCTTCTCTTTCCTGGAAATATTTCCCTAAGACCTCTAGCCTGGTGAGCGCTTCAGTGGCACTCTGACTAGTAGTAGTTAACGTTTCTTGCGTGCCCTTCAGTTCTTCGGCAAGTCGCATTCTTTCTTTGTATTCTGTCTGTAATAACAATTATAGAAGCGATCAGAAAAGATAGTAATCATGGTTATGATTCCAGTACAAAAATGTACAGAATCTCAAGGGGCAACTTGAATTTAATACATGTGACATGGGTTTAATAAAATAGGTATGAATGCGACAAGTTATTTCTGCTATTTGCACAGGCAATGTAGCGTGTTATTGCTATCAAAGATTCTATTGTATAATAATACCATTTTAATAGGCAAAATACTAACAACTATACATAAATTCAACTTATTTTGGAGTTCTATCTAGATGTATCTTATTTGATTGATGACCTTTACAAAGTAATTTAAAAAAAATCAATAATTTTATTCAAATTAAACCTTCTTACCTCAAACTTGCTTTCAAATGTGTTTTTCTCTTGCAGCGCTTTAGACAGCTTAGCTTTGATTTCTGTGTGGTCTATAAAGGATGTCACATCTACATCTGCTGACATACCGCTCTTTAATTCTTTAATAGCTTCCTGAAAATATAAATTGGTTGATTATTAAACGGATGAATTAATTCAATGAATGAATGAATTTAATAAATTTTTGGTAGTTGTACGAAAACATTGTACTAAAGGTCGATTTTTGGTTGAAGCCGAAGGTTTACCCTAAGAAATTCAGTTCAAGATTGGCTAAAAGTGAATAATTGTGTGGAAGTAGTTACAAGGTAATATGAGAGAGAAGGAATTATTGATATATATTTAGTGTAGGTATGAATGCTATTATGAAGACCCCATGCCCCCACGCATCGCATCTTCCACAGCGCTCTCGCGCATTCATAACAGTTCATTCAATTTTGGCTGGAAAACTTTGGCTTCGCGGGCGAATGATCGGTCGAACACTAGAAAACGTCTAGTTTCTTTCCATTACTGGAAAAAGCCTCCACTTTCCGCCTCTTAAATATCTCTGTCTTGTGCGATATCTGGCTATCTTTGCTTCGCAAACCTTATTAGATCGTCGCACTACCTTAGAATTCATTGATTTACCGTAAAGTGTCAAATTATCTACATGGGAGAACTTAAACGTATCTAAAATTACTGTTTTGCTTCACTGTAAATCTTGCTCAAAAACAGATAAAACCTAAGTATAAGAGGCCATTACAATTTCAATAATTATTTCACATGGTTTGGTCTAACATAATTCTAGACTAATATTATTAAACAGACTTACTTTTAGGGCTTCAATCTCGTGTTTTTGTAACTCAATAGTGTTGTTTGCCGCTGCTAACAGTTGGTTGATTTCATCAAATTGTTTTTTCTGTTTTTTGAATTCTTCTAATGCACTTTCAGCTGATACATACTTGAGTTGGAAGTTGTCCCTTTCACGGCTTACTGATATAAATTCCTCTTCGAATGCCTGAATTTTACCTAGAAAATATATGAAGAGGTTACATTTGCTTTATCGTGGAAGTCTGAAATTATCCCAGCCCATGGTCTATTCGTTTGTTAAATTTCATAAAACTCTGTTCAGCTGTTAAGACGTGAAAACGTGAGAAAAAATTGTTATTGTTTCGCAGTTTAATATTAGTACCTATATCAATCTAGAGACACTATTTGTATGTAATAAATTACTTATTACTTCCGTGTTGCATTTAAACCTGCTGCTGAACAAAGAAAACTTAAAAAATATTTATCTGTATAGGTATTTCTTTTAATCCTTTGAAAGCTAGAATCGGTAAAATTTACCCTAAATTAATGAATGCTCCAACAAAATAAAACTCAGAATTACTACAAACAAACAATTTTAAATGACGCTTATTTTGCATTATCATGCTGATCTTTATGAATATTTTGTATACCTCGACCTGTTTACTGTTTACTGCGTAGCTGTATTATCCTTAGGTAAAGCAAAACCTATGGAAAAACTAAAGACTGAAAAATAAATGGCAAGGCAGTTATGGCTCATTATTAAATCTTTTATTTGAACAATTCATCAGATTCTTGGTAAATTATAGAATAGGCTTGATTACTCGTAACAGCACATAACCCAAATAAAATTATAGCTAGTTAAGTAAACTTACCATTCAGTTCCACAATTTGCTCTTCAGAATTAGCTCTCTCAGCCAAGAGCTCACTAAGAGTATTTTCCACCTCACCCAGGGTATTCTGCAATTCCCCAGCAGTATTCTCTGATACCCTGAGCAACTTTTCATTATCATCTAAGGAATTCCGTAGCCTATCGTTTGTGGCCTTCAACTCATTGATTTCTTCCTTCAAGGACAGTACCATGTCATCCATACCAAATGAGCTGTCTTCAATCCCGGCTAACTTATTTTTAGTAGTTGTAAGTTCCTCTTTGAGGATCTCACACTCCTGGAAAATTCAATGTAATAACAATTTTTATAATGCTCATTAACGTGTCAATTTACACTCGAGAGCAAAAACTTGTTCTTCATAGTATGTAATGAAAAGCAAAGATACTGCTGCAGTCTCACAAAAAAGTCCCATATCTCAAAGACTAAATATCAGACCTTATGATTCAAAGCAATTTTCGTTGAAAGTTCATTTTACGTTCAACAAACTGACATTTTATCAGAATTTTTCCTCATCTTACTTTAAGAATTAGATGCGACACAATTTATAAGGCTTTGGAACGCGAATATCTCATCAACCAT
Source organism: Noctua pronuba (assembly GCA_905220335.1). Taxonomy (NCBI): domain Eukaryota; kingdom Metazoa; phylum Arthropoda; class Insecta; order Lepidoptera; family Noctuidae; genus Noctua; species Noctua pronuba. Next base: position 8,810,220 of record LR999903.1, on the reverse strand, counting down.
TGACTAAAGAAAAATAGTATTTTAGGAACCTCGATGAGCTGTCAATAGACGAGCCACACAGTTTCAGTCCCATATAATAGGGGGCAAGACTATTGCCATGGTCTGGGCACAAGTCCAATCTTCAGACTGACTCAAATACGTTTTTTTTAAATAGAATGAGAAATGTAGTGCCAGTTAGTAGCCAATGTATAAAAATAATTACCTTAGTTGTGAAAAGTAAATCCCGTTGTAACGAATTGATTGTGCCAATGAGTCTTCCATCTTGTCTCCTATTATCTATGTAGTAGTATCCTAATGTAAAGAGGAGGACGGAACTGGCTGTGGTCAGTAAGAACGTCAGCAAGCGGTTCGTGCCATCATTTGATGTGCCATCACAATACTCATCGGAGAAGCATGTTTGTCCTGCAAAGAAAGATATTTTCTTAAGAAGGTTACATTATTCATTTCATATATCCAGCACACATTTTAAAGACTCCAATTAGTATATCACAGCCTATTAATTAAAAACTAATATTTATGTAGGTTAACTTGTTTTTAAATACCCGATAATTAATATAAAAAGGCATGAATACCTATAAAAAACATTTGAATGATCAAAAGGTATTTTGTAACATGAATGATGCAAGTCGCTTAGAGGATAGTGCGTCCATACACTTCGAAAGATATAAACTATTGATATAATCAGATAAAACTTCTTCAGACTTCTATCTCCAAAATCATGAAGTAACTGGATAAAATTGATTTCAGATATTGATAGTAAACAAAGATAACAGTTATGTTTAAAGTAGCTGTACAAAAGTAAGAAAGTAAACGCTAATGTTATGTTAACAAATGAATTGTTTAAAAATAAAATGAAATCATTATTGCAGTGACTGGTTCTCTGTAGTAATGATTTCATATTGTATTGTGATTACTCACACTGTTATAACATACCATGAAAGCTGTCATACTATGAGTAGAAAATTAATAGATAAGAATCTTGGCTTTAGAGATATTGGTGTGCATAACATGATGCGGAAAATGTATGAAATGGATGTTTTCTTTATACATATTTTTATATAATATAATAAAAGTGCTGATTAACTTACCAACTGAAGCAAATAAAGCCTTTGACTCTTCACTAGTACCCATAATTGAATAATAAGTAGACATGAAATATTTCACAAAAGAAAATCCTTCATTTCCATCAGCATTTTCAGTCTCATATGTAGGATACTCTGGATTGTATAGAGATTCTGGTGATTCAGTTGAAGATGGTAAAATGTCTGCTAAAGTTGAGTACATATTAGAGAAGATACTATCAGAGTTTTCATTTTGTACTGGAGCTTCTGATGTTGCACTATTGATATCTTCTGGAGGGTCAGGCAAAGCGGCGATAATTTCTTCAGCAGGCGCTTGAGGGTATGATGGAGTATCTTCCATAGGAGCAGGCTCTGATACTTCTTCTTTTTTGTAAAACTCTTCAGCACTCTTAGGTGAAGGAGTGCTATAATATGTATATGGCGGTAACTCTTGTGGTGGCATTTCAGTTGTAGGTGGAGCTTCCATGCTCATAAGCGGAGGGAATGTTTCCGGAGTCGGCACAGTCTGAGGTTCTTGAGAGAACAAAGGAGGTAAAGTCTTTGTTGTCAGTTGTTCTGCTTCCTTTGACATAGGGAGCAATGTTTCAGTAGTTAGTGGTGGCACTGGTTCAATCGTTTGTGGTATTTCTTGCGATGCAGAGGCCATATGCTCGTCTGTTGGAGCAGTATTTTCATTAGGTTCTAAGCTTTTAATTAGAGGTAGACTGTTATATTGGTTTTCTGCATTCAAGTTAGTATAAATTGGTGGTATGACTTGGTTTATTTGATTGACTATTGGTTCATTTAGTGGAGGTACTACAGGTTCATTTACTGGAAGTACTTCAGGTTTGTTAGTAGGATTCACTACTGCTTCTGTATTTTGTGTTTCTGTTGTGGTGATCAATGTTGGTTCAGTTACAGGGATCACTTCAGGTTTATTAGTGGGAGTTTCTGTAATTTCTTCAACTGGGTCTACAAGGTCATTTAAAGAATTACCATTAGGCATATTGTTTGATTCAGTAGAAGTTTCTTCAGGTGCTTGTACAATCTCAAGGTTATTATTGAGAGAAGATGCATTTTGTTCTTTGCTGTCAGTCTGTTCTGATTCAGTCAAAGTGTTTTGCAAGAAATCTTGTTTCTCAGGCACTTCTAATACAGACTCACTGTTCAATGATCCATGATTAACAGCAGGTAACAAAATCTGTGGAGGTATTGTCTCTGTTGGCAGATCTTTAGGAAGCTCTTCTTTTTCTTGTTGCGCTTGTATTGGTCCATTCTGTTCAGAGTTGTTGTTGGCTTCCTGCTCAGTTGTCTCAGGTACTGTTTCTGAAGATAACTCCACACCTTCATTGACAGCACTGGTAGTAGCTGAAGCTTCTGTTTGTTCAGCAATTTCAGGTGTTGCAGTTGTTGTTGAAGGCTCCTCAGTTTTTAGAGCCTCTGTATTCAAATTTTCATCTGACAATTTTTCATTAACCACATTCACTTTATCATTATCTTGATTTGGATCATTATTTTCTCCATTTTGTTCAGGTGTTTCCACTGCAGTATTCAGTGATGGAGTAAGATCTTCATTAGAAGATTGTGTGGGAGATTCGGTAGAAGAATCCTGCTGTGCCTGTGTGACAGCTGCTTCGGTGGTGTATATTGTTGTGCCTTCAAACACTTCATGAGGGTGCTGTACCTTATCAGGATTAACATTTTCCTCCTTTACAGCAACATAAGGAAAAACCTCTAGATTCCTTTCTATTATTTTATTTTCTCTTAAAAACCTACTGTTAACAAAGCCAGTCTTTCCATTAATGCTCACGTACCATAAATCAGGATTGGTACCAGCTGATTTCATAATAACGATAGCATCGCTGTTTCCGCGAAAGGATAGTAGATCCGCATCAACACTAGTATAACTCAGCAAAGTTTTCGCTTTAGAAATAGGTCCTGGAAGAGTAACAAATATGTTGTTAGAAAGTTATCACATGAAAACTGACATTGTATTGCAGTAAGGTATCTTACCATTACATTCTTTGTTAGCACAAAATACTTTGTCAGGAATCCTGCATTGTGACACTGATATAAATAACGTAAATAAAATAAGTTTTAACACAATCATTTTCGCATTCTAATAATTAAATTTTAATTTCTTAAAAAATTCGCTAGACGTTAGGCCACATCATCTGTCAAGTCGATCGTTCGGTCGTTCTGTATAACGCAGGAAACTGAATTAAAATCAACCAAATACAGATTTGTACATTGTGACGAAGATTTAAAATGATAACTTTTTTTTAAAGTGTATCTTTTATGAATGGGATTGTAAACAAATGTTATCATATAAAGAATAAAATAAAGGCTGTTTTATGAAACTACGAGTCTTCTCCTTCGTCATGTCGATGATTCCCTTTTTTACTACAAGTTAAAGTGACATACGTAGAAGGGAACGTAAAAAATATTCGGAAACATGGACTTAGTATAATCAATTGGACTGAGCACTCTATCAGAAAAACGTGACGAGAGAGATATTTATAACAGAGGCGTTTGTCTCTTTCTGATGGGGCGACCAAGCATTTAAAAAAATAAGAAACTTCGTTTTGATGGACATAATTTGTGTCCGGTTATTACATGGTTACTTTAAAATAGTGAAATAATAATTAATGAGAAAAAAAATAAGAATTGGTTGGTAACCGTGGCATGTCCATGCTCTTTTTCCGTTTGCGCTGCAGGATAGGTGTTTTGGGTATTAAAATGGAGGGAAGAAAACTAAAAGTGTGTGACAAACATTTATTAAAATCAAACATGGCTAAACCGAATCGTTTTGTGGAGCTTCTGCCGTAAGCCAATCTTACTGCCTAAATTTCGCAATGCATTAAATAAAAAATAAAACAAAGTTTAGGTATTTGGAACAACTTAAGTTAACAGGTTAAACAGGAAAAACGAAGATAGCTACAAAAGTAAAATACTGTGGCGCAGCTATGAACGCCCAATTTAAAATACATAGAAGAGATAGACATTGTTCCAGATTAACCTAAAAGAAGTTAAATTATAAATTAACAATACAAAGGGAATGAAATAATACAAAAAAAAACATACTAATATTTAGCTTTACTTAAAATAAATAAATTAGTATTATGATTGTGAACCGAGAGAGGCCTAAAAAACGCTGGCGTGACGACCTCGACGCGTATTTGAGAGATTGGCCAGAAAAAACCGCACGGAGAGAAGAATGGAAAGCTATGGGGGAGGCCTTTGCCCAGCAGTGGGACAATAGCGGCTAAGAAAAAAATATGAAAATTATGTACGTAGCTTATTTTACTTGTAGTGTGAGGTGACTGTCGGTATCATATTTTCTACCATCTTTAACATTTTTATGTGGCAATTGAGTGAAAGGGAAAAGGGTTCCCTTATGGCTATCTCTCTCGCCTCCGTTATCACATCTTAACAAAAGTAAACTTACGGCGTGACAATTATGGTTCATTTTTGTGTGTTACGAATTTCGGAGTACTCAGTCCTGTTTGTATACTAAAGTCCATGTTCGGAAATCTCGTCCAATTCTATTTTTCCGAAGAATAAAACTATTTATATTGTTAATTTAACTGGATCTCATTGTTATTAATATGACTTCATTTAATTTAAATTGTATTATTTACATTTTGTTGATATGATTGGTTCAGTTCAAACAGAACTTTCTATCAAAATCATAAAAAAATCAAACGTTTAAAACCTCTTTGCAGTAATTAATGGGCGTTCAAACGCGGAATATAACCTTGTTGATACTGCCTGCCTGGCAGTGCTTACTGGCAGGTACAGCCTAGGTAAAGAGTGCTGCCATTAGATAGGAAAATAAAATAAAAACATGGCTTGATGTCAAACAATCCATTTCTAAATTAATTCAATTTTGCAAAAAGACTTCATAATGGATCTACAAGATCATGTGTCTCTTATAGATTTATCAAAACAATTACCATTTGAAATAGGTAAGTGAAGCACGTTTTTTTTTAATAAGTTTGAAAATAGGCATTGGAGTTCATCTGGTGACAGCAACTGCACTAGAGGGCCAGCCCTAGCTAGCTCATGGTATGCAGGGCTAGCCTCTTCAACCTTGCATTCATGAGTCAATATTCCCGGTCATGTGTGCTTGAAAGTTGGAAGCAATAGGTAGCAGAGCTCTTTACAGGAAAGAAGCAGCTTTTCCAGGATAGCACAAGCTAACTACCATTATACATATTTCTGGCATCACCTGTGTTGCTGTGGTCCAGTTTGAAAGACACAGGAAACATATTTTCAGATTTATGTCAGTGATGGCAACGCTTCTGCGATGCCTAGTAGGTATAGTAGGTATAGTTTGCAAATGTCCATCGGTAGCGGTGACCACTTACCTCCTACTTCTGGTGGGTTGGCGACTTATTTGCTATCCAATAAGTTAAACAACCGTATTCAGTTTCAGTTCGTTAGCTGCGTTAGGTTACTGAAAATACTATGTGCCTAATTCATTTAGCGAAAGATCATATATTATATTAAAAACTTCTTTCTTAAAGTTGATATATTGCCTGTGTTCACTAACGACCGACAACACTTGAATGATTACCCAAATAAAATTAAGCTGTTGCGTTTTCAACTTTCAACGCAGTATCTATACTTCGGCTCCGGTACAGCTGGCATTTGTGAATTGACTGGTTTATTATGCGCTGGGCTACATAATTAAATACCTACACGATCTTTTTCATTGCGGTGGCCAACTATTGCTAGGTACCTATGATTGCTACATTGGCTGTCCTTTGTATACGTAATTACGGAGCTTTTGTTTTACTTCCCAAGCTAGTGGGAGATTGAGAGTTAGGTCAAAAAGATGTTAGAGTGTTGACCAACTCAGTTATAGTTTTCTTAGAATCCATAATAACTAAACTCGATGTAAGTACCTTGGTAAATATTTATGTAAAATGGAGAAACTACACGGTTTTCATGTTCTCGTCACATGAAACTGCTACTTCGTAGTAAGTAGATAGATAGCTACCTACGACAGACGACGGCAGCAAGTACAAGCAACAATAATTATTTAATTTGTATTTTGTTTAGTTCATTTTATACAAATAATTTCGAACGAATAATATATTTATGTACCTACGTACATAAATAAATTTGTACGTACATAATAATATATTTATGTATCTACGTACATAAATAAATATATTATTCGTTCGCAATTTTTTTATGACCAACGACGGCCGCCATAGCCCACGCACATTGAAGATTTAAGTGCGGAAATCAACATCGAACCCCAATGTTTTAAGAACATATTAGTTTCTTAAGTAACGTCACAAATAGTTCTCAAATATGTTATAGTGAAAGTCTGTCATATTGCTAAATAAAAATGGAATATAATCGCTCTGTGTTGCACTAAAATACTGATTACAACTTGCAGGAACTCATATTGTTAAACTCAACATCTAGTTTTCGGGGAAAATCTTCAAATTACTTTTTTATATGTAAAACTGTTAGAACAACTTATCCAGTGTTATTATTGTAATAAAGGGTGTAACAAGATTACTAGACACTTAACGAAGCCGAAAGGCACTTGTTCTCCCCGTCATTGCGATAATTTTTTTGTTTTAATGTTTTGTTCATACCTGGGATTTTTCTAGTTACAGAGAGAGATATTGAGGATCAAAGCTCGCAACTTTTTCACAAGCTTTTTTTTAAATAGGACATGTTTTTAATGTAAGATTTTTAAACACCTCCACGGCCCGCGTATTATTCAATCCATCCATCAGCACAATGTTTTGAGTGCGTTACATTGAGTCCTACCGTAAAATATGACTTTTCACCTAAAAAAAGTCTTTTCTCAGCAATAATTTTTGCGTAAAGTTACTTAGTGTGATGTACAGTCTGCAAAGCTAATTAGTTTACATCACGCGCACATCGGTAACTGTCACTGTAATTCTCATACAGCCGCTCATTATCATTGTTTGCGTAAACGTATTCTACATGCACGGGTAAACATACCCGGGTCCACAATGAGACCCAAGTACCCAACATTTTATAAAAATGATATATGGTAACCGTAGCTGATTGGTGCAAGAGCCTCCAATAGCTATTGATCTAACCTCGGCGACGTGAGTTCGATCCCAGCTGAGGAATTTTGTTTTGCTGTTTTTTAATTTTTGATTTTATTAAATTAATTTTGTGGCCAATTAAATCACTGAAGAAAAAAGTAGAAAGATAATTAAATAAAACCAATAAAATAATTAGATTTTTTACTAGATATACATTGGTTGGAATGAGCCTATCGCTTGGGTCATTAGCAAATCACCCGTTCTCGTTTCTTTCAATATGTTCTTTCCTTACAAAGGTTGTTTTAAGGTTCAATTTGGTGTGGGCTGTATGTTAGCAAAAAAGAACTTGTGTGCCCGATACCATGATTTAATGCAGACTGGTTTTAAACATTCATAGGTTATAGCTATACATATTAGACGTTCGAATGAGCAAAACACTGTAGTAAGGATAGAACTAAATAATTGTGGGTAGTAGGTATATGAATTGAATCAAAGTAAAATTAGAGGTGAAGTGAATCAACATGTTAGATAATAAGAAATGATGACAACTTCCACCGCATAACAATAACATACCTTCACCAGACTTTCAATAATACGAGTTGTTGTTTAAAAGAGGATTATGGCAACATGTATACCTAATTATTGGTAAGGTTTGTATTTGTTCACATTTGCTTAGCAAATATGAACATTATTTGCATAAAATAAGATTCATATTCGTCTACTAATTAAAATAAATTCGACTAATAATGACTCGGCAAACCTTCGTTTTCTATTACTTTTTGTAACCTTCTGCTCATGCTGTTAACCATATTCGCGCATATATTCCCTCCTAAATTAAGATTCGAAATAAACATTAATAAAGATCATTCCCGACCACTAATAGTCCTTGATGGTACTTACTTACAGACCAACGTATTAAAGAAGAAATTTGTTTTGGAGAAACATTGATTATTAGTTGCGGACATTATGAGGGTGACCTTGTGGATGAAGATGAAACGTCGGAATCAGAGTGGTCATGTGAAGAATCTAGCATGGCAACAGAGTCGGAAGAAGATAAGGGGCCACCGTTTGAAGTAAAGGATTACGTAGGGGAGGAACCTGAACAGGTAGAGGAAGAAGAAGAAGAAGCTGATGATTTTTGTTTTTATTTTTTTCCCGATTGCAGTAAACCTCCTCCGCCTGAAAACAGCAAAACAAGCCTTATCGTTGTCAATGGTTTGCCAAAACTAAATCCAACTGCAAAGGGCCAAAAATATTGTACTTGTAAAGCAGACAAAACTGGGGAATGTGTATGTTATACAAAAGTGCCTTGCCAATGTGGAGCCAAGATTGTAGCTGATTGTACTTGCTCTGAGCTAAAAGACATTTGCGTTTGTGGCTCTGGATACCCTCGAACCGTGTGCAATTGTAAGCATGTTGATGTCTGCGTATGTGACCCTGACGGTAAAATATTAACTAGATGCACTTGCGCCAACATAGAAAAACCATGTATTTGTCACCCGGATAAATTTCCTAGTCCAATATGCAAATGTAAATTTAAGCCCAGATTTTTAAGTACCATTCAAACCAAAATAGAAGAGCGTACAGAAGGAGCAGAAGAAGCTAGCCTTAGCGGAGACGAAGTAGTTGAAGAGCCTTGTGTTTGCCAACAGCCAGAACCTAAAAAGTTGTGCTACTGCCTTAAAGGCAAATATTGTAAATGCTTGACTGAATGTGTTTGTGGTAAACAACGCCCTTGTCTATGTGCGCCTGAAGAGGGCCAAACAATTATTGAAGAAGTACCCTGTAAAATGGATGAAAACAAAACGACCTGTTTTTGCGGTATACCCAAAACCTGTACTTGCAAGTCCGAAGATGCTGGTGCCGTTTGCAAGTGTTTCCCGATAGAAGTTTGCACGTGTGGAGATCCAGAGAATTGCAAGTGCTTCACTACATGCGATTGCACAATACCATGCCTTTGTGACACTGTTCCAGTTAAAACAGGAGAATGTATATGTTTACAACCATCGGGAGGATTAAATTTTACTGGCAAATGTAATTGTATAAAGGAATCCACCAAAAAACAGAAAAAAGTTCGTGCGGGTAGAGAGGGATATCGATGGTGTCACGAAATTGATCCAAAGCACACGTATTTTGATTATGCATATGATCGACATGACAAATTCAATCTTGAAGAGCCAAAATTAGAAAAGTTCGAGATTCAAGGTCTTCACGTTGATCCTGAAAACGTTAATGAGTGCCCCGTTCATGGCGTGAGGCTTCCTAAATTCGAGAAAAAACCAAGAAAACCATCTTTAGATTGCTGCAGTGCTGTTGGGGGTACCTTCATTTTATTTCTTTGAAAACCATTACTAATTGGTAATCAATAGATTATGCATTAGGATGCTTGTTTTATCTATACCTACTTACTACTACGCAAGGAGTACTCTTGCCTTGTAAGGAGAGAACGAGTAATGCATATATAGAGTAGAGAGGGTAGCTACTTAGCCAACGGGAAAAATGTTTTCAATTGTCCATTGAATACACTTGGCAAAATATTATTTTAATGTGATTAGTTTTTCTAAAGTTCACACCGTGACTGGCAAATCCTGACACATCCCAGCCTTTTTTCAAGAATCTTACCACCCACCAACCCAACACCACCTTACATAATATTTGTATGCAGTACCTACAACCTCACCACTTACTACACTATCAGCCCGGTAGTGATACCAGCTTTCACTGTTAAAATGCTCTTACAGGGTTGGTACCCAAATTATTAGGTTTGATATAAAATAATGTAGATTTATAAATATTAAGCTTTTTTTTGTTGTTATTTACTTACTTGACTGATGAGGTTGTATGGTTACTTACGAGTGAGCAATGACGAGCTGAAAATGTGTATTTAAGGGACATTTGTTAATAGAACGTTTTTTAAACAGGCATCAGCATTTGTGTTGAAAGTCTAGGAGAGGATAAAGATAAACTACTCGTGCAAGTGGTTTCATATTCGTCAAAGGAAGGTGCAAAAACTGGCTCAAAGCTTGTTAGCATTTTGGATTGTAACTTACATACGATGGAGGAGAATCGAGTCGAGTAAGATATTGTTACTGATATTTCTTATACATGTGTACATGCTCTTGTGTAGGCGGTTTTTAATATAATCGGATCAGATCTTTGCGTTCCAAAACAAAGATAGTTGACGGGTTTCAAATGTTTGCCGGAAATAATTGGGAGTGGGCAAGACAAACAATGGGTCCTGTGCCAATGCCCTGAGACTGTTAGACAGGTTTGCTGTCGGCTACAAAGGCGATGGCGGGCCGAACTGGTTACATCCGGAAAAAACTGGAAGTTGGAAGCGCGAGATCGCGAAAAACGGAAGGAGTGGAGGAAGGTCTTTGCCCAGGAGTGAGACAGAACTAAGCAAGATTGAAGTGAGAGTAGATTCCCATAAAGATTGTTGCTGTCTTGTCTTTTGTTTGATAGTTTCTAAGTAAAATAATACATTTTGTTTTATAATCACAGACATATTACAAAGAAAGACTTAACCAAAGAGCGGCGGAGTTACACGGCTATCTGCGAGAGCGGTTACTATAACAAAGTAACTCGCGTTTGTGGAGACAAGCATGTTGTGAAGCGATTCTACCACTCTTTCGAAAAGGCTCACAACTTTATACTGGAAGGATCAAATATTGTGTTATTGCGGTATCTCGCTCTTCGACGTTACAAAGGTACCGTGCAGACTGACACTGTCATGATGGATGGGACTATCTGTCGGAGTATATATGTGAGTTTTACTAGAAGGTATCTAGCACTTTAATAATCAATATTTTTTTTATAATTATTATGATTTTTGGCAAGCAGGTTGACCTATACGTTGAAACAATCATTATATTGTTTTCATTATTCATCTTGCACAAGCCTCGAGTCGTATTTTTAGTAAGTAATTTGTACTCTTTGTAAATACTGGTTACTAGGATTATACATTTACGGAATAATGCTACCTATTATATATAAATGAAAACACAGGGCCAATTATGATATAGAAGATATTATCAGATAGGTAGGGACTAGGGAGTAACTATAACTAATTCACGAACTATCTAGCGTGGTATGTTAGTTTTAGCAGTTTGCGTTGACTAATGAATATTTCTTGTTAAACCAGCGCCTAATCTACCTGCATTATTAATCGATTTCATTACATTGTTGATTTATGACTTTTGGGTTAGGTATACTGGGGAATTAATTGGTGATATTACCGAATTAATACATGTATGGGGGAAGTATTCTCGGACTATTATCGACTATAGAAAATGGAGGTTTTGGAAAAGAGACGGCGGGCATATAGCTTTGTGGGAAAAATCTTGAGGAAAATATCAATAGTGTGGAAGGTCGTACTTGACAGTTTTTGATTATATATTCAGAAAGTAGTATTAGAAATAGTTTGGCACTTGTCAGACTATCACTACTTGTGTGGGTAGGAAACATTTTGTTTTGTTTATCCTGACAAAATTCCAACTGCTTCGCAAAAGCCTCTCGTCGTTCTTCCAAACCTCTTTAGTTTGTGCGATATCTGGCCATGTTCGCTCTGCAAACAAGATCAGATTGTCACACTTCCTTCACTACGATCTACCTTGACGGCGATTTTCTTCATCAGGCGTCCAGTGAGTGACGATCTTTGCCCGCCTCTCCGGATGCATTCGCGCTATGTGGTCAGCCCACTCCCATTTTAGCTTGGCGGTTTTTTCTCCAACATCTGCAATTCGAGCTATGGAGCTCAGGGTGGTGTTTATAACGCGATCTGTACGCTTAACATCTATTATGCTGTGCTCCATTGCCCGCTGGCAAATCTTGAGTTTGGACTTCTGTAGTTCAGTAAGTGACCAGCTTTGCGCACCGTAGGTTAGAACGGGCAGGATGAACATGTGGATGAGTTTAATTTTCAGTGACATGGGAAAACTTCCCTTCGTGTTCTTTTTGCGCCCAGAAGGTCTTCCAAGTATTTTGGACTCGTCTTTCTACTTCCTTGTCTTGCCTATTTTTAAAAGACACTATCTGGCACTAGTAGGTATATTCATCGACATATTGTAGCACATGCCCGTCTACCTTAACCCTATGTGTCGTGCTGTTGGTAGGTATTCGACCTGTTCATTGAAAGCCCAACAACTTCAAGACTTGCTGTGCTCAGATCTTGGAGCATTTCTTCAAGTTCTGGAGCACAGTTCGAGAACAACACAATCTCATCGGCAAAGCGGAGGTTTTTTAGTTGCTGGCCGTAAACATTTACGCCTCGTGACTGCCACGAAGCAGCCAGCTTGTTTAAAACCTCCTGCAGTGCGCTTGTGAACAGCTTAGGCGACAGTGTGTTGCCTTGTTTGACACCCTTCTCAATGTTGAAATTCGGGCCAGAAATATGTTACTTGATGTTCGCGGAGTTACTTTGATAGATGGTGTCAAAAAGATCAATGGGGGGGGGGGGGGAGGGATGGTGTCAATAGGTGTGCATTATATTTTGGGACTCCAGGGCATTAATAAGCCTTACCCATGTTGTTACTTGATCTTAGAAAAATGAATGTTCTAAGATTTTTAAATTCAATTGCTGGACAGAGTCAAAACTACAATAATCAGAAATCATATTACTCAAACTACACAGAAACGTAGCGACTTTGAGAACAATAGCCGTTTTGCGTGACGACGATAGAATAGAACTAACTTCAAAAACGTGTAGCTTCTCCATAATTATTTCCACCTTTTTTTACACAAGGCATGTTTTCCTGCTACTCTCAAAATTCAATTTTGAAAGTGCGATGTGAGTCTGTGTGTGATAAGTATCAGGATTGAAACAAATATATGTATGTCTGATCTGGCACAATACGTGAAAAATTATGCGTCTTATGACTAAGTCCAGACAGGGCTACAATAAGACTTGAATCCTTATCCCACTTCTGACTATTCTCAATAGATGAATGGCTAATCATCAAAACATTTGCCTCTAGATTTCTAAAGGTGTAAGTCAAGGAATCGTGAATGGCACTCCGCTTTTCGTGGTCAAGATTGAGCGACACATTGTCGAACCTTCGGGATATATTCATCAAACATTGACGGTGCTTACTCTAAAAGGTACTGGGTTTTTTTTCACTTTTTGGTGAAACCAAAGCTAAGAGACAGTGGGGAGGGGCACATTGCAATGGATGGCCGATAGAGCCGAAATGTTCTGGAGTGGCTACCACGTACCGGAAGGCGCAGCGTTGCAAGAAACCCACAAGGTGGGCCGATAACCTTGTGAAGGCCGCGGGGATCCGCTAGATGCACGAGCGATGCTAGCGGAAGCCTTATGTCCAGCAGTGGACATCTATCGGCCGAAATTATGTACATTTTAATGGGAACTTTAGTTTATGTGAACTCGTCCCCTCTGTATTCGATCTTGTATTTTATCGTTTTTCTAATCTCAAGGTTATACTATAAGTCACGAGTGGGCAGACAACTGCTACATTTTACATATAAACCCACTGCTGCGCGTCATTCCGGAAAACGACGAGATAGAACAACACGAACCATTGCGCGACACCTGGCGCAAAGATCTTCAACTAATGTCCGACTTCCTAGATTTCAAGGTATCATCTTCACCATTCTCTTACCCATATCTCGATTTAATAAGGGGCAACGCAACATACTTCCATGACCACTATATTAGTTCAAAGACTATTATATATCAACTAGTCCTCTTGTCTAGCGATAATGATCTTGTAAATAATACAATCGTCTTTGTGCGTCGATTCTTAAGGTAGCCTCTACTTTTAAATATTAATTCCTTTAATATTATCCACAGAGTACACGTGAATCAGAAGGAGGGCGCTACGTCACGGAAAGTGGAACCCTCACCGGCACTGTGCGAGACTACCTCCAAGCGATTCTCCTGCTCCGGCCGCAAGACACCCTGCACTTCACCAGGCATTACTTCGGCACAGTGCTCTCAGCCCTCGACCTCCCACATGATGAGTTCTTTGACCCTACTTCCAAGCACGTCCGATACTACTTCTTTGAAGAATGATTCAGAGGCTTTAAGACAAGAAAGAGTAAACAAATGGAGTCCTAATGAAAGGCAGCAGGTCTGTGCTCAGCTTCTGCAGAGGCCCCGTGGGATGCGCTTCCCTACCACCATCGCTATCCCTAGTAATGACAGACACGAGGTTCCACTTCTACCAACCAGTTTTGTGTTTTATGTTCGCGCAGTAGCATTCATTTGTTTACTTTATCATGCATTCAGCGTAGGCCTTATTTCTATGAAAACTATATTTAAAATTATGGTAATATATATTAGTATTTAGCCTAATATCTAACTATCTTTTAAAACGTTTTCTACGTTTATTTAGTACCATATACATTTAGTTTTAGAACTTTTTTCTCTACTAAACTTTTGTTACAGAATTATAACAAGTAGATTAGTAATGTTTTAAAGGTATATGTGGTCTATGAATGATGGGTACAGATTGAGCCAAAGGGGGCGCATGAAAGTATTGTAGTGAGTATGTAGCGAATATAAATCGTTTCGTGGCTAAGTTACTCTCTCTGGTGATTTTTTTAAATAGTACTGATCAGCTTGATATGTAGCGAAATTATTGATTGTAGTAAAATACTTTTTTAACAAAATACATTGTCTTTTTTTTTAAAGTGACTGGTAGTGGACTTCCACCAGCTTAGTTAAACGTGTGATTTTCCAAAAGTACCCATGACATCAAAAGTCACACATATTTTTACGGGCAATAGTAACAATAGCAATAGCAATAGTAGGCACCTACTACGGTAATTTAAAATTAACTATAAGATACTTTTTTTTAAATATTTTGAGATAAAAATCTCACCAATATGACGTCTTATTTTCAAGAAAAATAGATATTGTTTAGCAAGGGCAGTATAAAAATAAATGTTTGTACGAAACTAATATTAAACTATAAACTATGATATATTATGATCAGACAGCTGTATTGTCCATCACTGAATATGAAAAGTACTATATATCTCGAGCATTCATACCATGAATATGGTAAGATTTATGAGAAAACGTGTCTTATATTGCTCACTTAGGTATTCGTAGTAGTATATATTGTATACATATATTCAGCCGAGGGATTTGCGTATGTCACGCAAGATCCCTCCAAACAAAATGACAAAACTGCGCCGGAGAAGGCCCTGGGACACGAAAAGAATTTTAATTTTTTGTTCCTTTTGCACAAAGGAATTTATTATTAAGTCTCCGCATCACAGGCATACGATA
This sequence comes from Noctua pronuba, assembly GCA_905220335.1. Lineage (NCBI taxonomy): Eukaryota > Metazoa > Arthropoda > Insecta > Lepidoptera > Noctuidae > Noctua > Noctua pronuba. The sequence goes on along the minus strand of LR999903.1, from coordinate 8,794,861 downwards.
TTATGGGAAGGACAACCCCAATTCTCACACACCTTCTTTCAAAGAAGAATTTATGAATAAATACGTTTTGGCTTTTCGATTACTTGACAGGTTGTGGTCGGTCGTACATATTCAGGTATCGTTTGGTATTTTCTGCTCGGACTGCTAAGGTATTATTATTTTTAGTACTTGATACACAGATTTACCTATTTATAGGTTAGATATAGGTAAATCTCTATTTACATTACATTCATCAGTACAATGGCACTATAATTACTTTCACAAAACATTCTTTTGAGGTTTTAATATCACTTTTACTGAGGTTTTAATATCAGATAGACCCTTTTTATCTCACTCTACCGACCCTTTCTTCTACTCTCCAGTATCGATACTTGGTTAGGAGGAGGTTCTATGTTCGGCGGTTTTTTTTTAAACAACGATAATGGTAGCTTCTCTCTCGCGCCGACACAAATGAGATTAAAATGTTCTATTTGTCTTAACCAAGATTCAAGATTCTTTATTTGCATGAAATATGGTACATGATGGTCTTCTCAATTTTAAAACACAATGTATTCGCAGTTGAGACCAATGAGACCTTAGATTACTATCTATTCTTAATCAAAGATTTTAGTTCAACTTAATTTAAATTTTGTTTACAATATTACTATTAAGCTCCATCAACCCAAGTTGGCTAAGCGTTAGAAGTTTAAATTAACTTGTTAGGGACGAACGCGACGGCTCGGTGGCTCGTAGGGCAATACAGTTTGCAAACAAGGCTAGACGGGCCTCTGGCTACCATTGCATACAAATTGGCAACCCTTAAATTACAATATGTGAGTTGAATGTGCTAGTAGGTACGTATAGTAATAGTTATCTACTGAATGTAATAACAGAAGTTTGTGTAATTTAATAGGAAGGAGTTTGCAAAGGTGATATACGGAGAAGATACCCTTTCCGGGTACAATATACGTGTAAAAATTCTTCAGTTTAGGAACGAAACCTAATACTGCATGCTCAAAAGCTGCGATTTTAATCCACCGAAGAAGCTTACTAAAACTTCGGATACGGGTCAAGTTCTCATAAAAATAAACCCCATAAAAAAACGAAAAAATAAATGTAATCGAGAATCATCTACATATCCGGATGGGGAGTTTTGTTGGATGACCTGCCCGGATGAAGGGTAGTTATTTTAAGAAAGCTCGATTTTGAATACATGAATGTAATTTAAGTTCGCATTTCGCTGAAATGTTGCATAATTATACCTATCTGTTATTTAGCGAGGACCGTATCCGTCATAATCAGCTTAAAGTGTTTGTCTGTAGGTGCGGTGGTGCGGTGAGTGTGGAGCGTTCCAGGTGACGCTAAGCTTCTTTAGATACGTTTGTGTTGCATTTTACTCACACCTCAGTGTATGTAAATGGGTATAGTTGGGTTAAGAACAGAACTGTGTGGAATGGCTGAGCAATTGTTTGTTTTGAACATTCTTCTTAGGACTCTGTTGTCCAGAAATTGGTAATGTAATGAAAGTTTTAAGATAATTTACACAGCCAATTATAATAGTGCTTAGACAAATAGTCTCTAGACTTCACATATTTTTCGATAGGCTTTAAGAGTCTAGAGCCTAACGAAAAAATGTGATCGACAGTTTTCACACATTTGAGCTCCTCCGATAATATCTTTACCCAGTAGTCAGCTTCTGCATTCATTACAATAATTATAGGGAAGACGTCAATTTTCTTCATAATAATCATCATCTGCCAAGCCTTTTCCCTACTGTGTTGGGGTAGGCTTCTAGTCTAACCGGATGCTGCTAAATACCAGTATTTTGCATGGATCGACTGCCTATCTGACCTCCACAACCCAATTAGTACGGGATAATACGATACCCCTTGGTAAGACTGGTTGTCAGACTTTCGGGACTATGAATATCTGTAACGACTGTCAAAGTTTTCTTCATTATAAAGGGTGTAAAAAGACCCTTAACGAAGCCGAAAGGCACTTGTTCTCCCCGTCATTGCGATCATTTTTTTGTTCTAGACCATACCTGGGAAACCTGAGGTTTCCCAGGTTTTTTTTTTAAAACTACTTTTTAAGGTTTTAACTTTAATTACCTCCATGACCCGTTTACTATTCAAAGCATCCATCAGCACCAAGTTTTGAGTGCGTTACATTGAGTTTTACCGTAAAACGTGATTTTTCACCCCAAAAAAAAGTCGTTTCCCAGCAATAATTTTTGCGTAGGGTGACTTAGTTTGATAAACATAATGCTTGGTTGACGGCTTCGTGAAGGGTCCGTTTACACCCTGTATATATATATAATTTTATTGCCCCTTGATATTTGTTTCCATATGAGGTGCAAACATTTAGCTCCGTAATAATTAAATCCCGTATCCTCCGTTATAGATAGATTTATGCAGTATAATTATTGCAATAAAGCAGTTTAATAATTATAAAAACATAATCCATGGACATTAATTATTGTATTTCTGTGGATGAATGTAAGTAATGTGATCCGGTATTACTATATATGTATTATGTAGGTAATATTATATTCGCTACCAAAAACATTTTACTCAGAAAATATTCAATTCTAGGTACATAATACCTTTATACCCATGGAAATAACTCCAACCGAAAAAAGCTTGCGTCATATTATATAATTGCGAGAAGTGTTAAATCACAGTAGACAAAACAAGCTTAAGGTGGAAGCGCCAGGGTAGTCCGCGAAATTCAAATTTTCTTAAGTTTTTTGCAATTTGCAGGTTAGTGTCAGCTTCAGTCTGCCACCTTAATTTATAAGACGAATCTCACGTAGCCAGAGAAGTACTAACATACGGTTGACAAAAGTAAGTAGGTTTATTTTGTGTTTAGAACATTTTTAGCCATGGTGGTCATGAGTCAGATTCCCAGGTCGGGCAAAGAGTTATTGGGTGTATCAATCTGGAATTTCTTAGCACGAACCCGCAGTCTGGATTTTTGCTTGGTTGCTGGCTTGCCACCTATAACATGAGACTTCAATATTATTGGCGAAATGTGGATGTTGGTAGACCTCTGATGTCTAGCCCTTCAGGAAAATTGCCATGATGTAATGTACATTCATTCAGAAAAGTATTGGGAATGGATGATTTGTTTATGGTTTCGAATTCAATGTTTTGTTTATTTTTTTTTTATTAGATTGGCACAACTGTTTTCCATTTTGGCCCGGAGTTTGTGTTGCATTTGTTATTTATATTAAATACAGTGCTGTTTTTAGTTAGATCATATCTAGTGTGTATTGCGAATTTCATAATGGCAAAAACATCGAACAAAGAGTTTGTCTTAAATTTTGAATCACCAATGGAATTTCGTGTTCGGAGGCCCCGAAAATGTTACAGAAAGCTTATAAGGTGAATCGACTTTATCAAAAACACGTGCTTATGAGTGGTACAAAGCGTTCAAAAGCGGTCGAGATGTGATGGAAGATTTGCCTCGCTCTAGTAGGCCTGTCTTCAACTGAAGTTAACATCGCAAAAGTGAAGGAAATGGTGACTGAAAATCCTCATTCAAGTTTGATAGAGATAGACGTTGAACTTTCTGTGTCTCTCGAGTCGATCCGAATCATTTTAAATAATCACTTGGGTATGAAACATGTTGGCTCTCGGCTAGACCCAAAAGACCTGAATTGTCTCCAAAAACTCAATCGCATAAGAGTCGCTGAGGACATGCTAGAACGAGTCAATTCCGACCCAACATTCATGAAACGAATTGATACTGGTGATGAGAGGTGGGTTTACGAGCTTGACATGCAAACTAGTCAACTAGCTTCAGAGTGGCGCCTTCCAACTGAACCGAAGCCGAAAACCATGTTAAAGTCGATCAAAAGTCAAAGTCATGTTGACCGTTTTCTTTGACTATTGCGGTGTGCACTCGGAATTCTTGCCGGAAGGTCAAACAGTATATGTCCTCACCGGACACGGTTGTTTCGGGAGGTTCCTGCACCAAATCGGGCGGGAGAAACGCCAGGGGGTTACCATTGTGAGGATTGTCCGGAGGACACGGTGGCGCACACTGTGGAGGTCTGCCCCGCTTGGGCGGAGCTCCACCGTGTCCTCGTAGCGGCGATTGGCGGCGTTTGGCGGCTCTCGCGCCCGTCCCTGGTTCAGGCCATGGTCCGGAGCGAGAGGGAAAGGGAAGCCGTCACCTTCTTCTGCGAAGCAGTCATGCTAGCGAAGGAGGTGGCGGGACGTGAGAGGGAGAGAACCTCACGTCCCAGCCGCCGCGGGGGACGCCACGGGCGTCGGGGGCCACGTAAGCGCGGGCCTGTGGACGATGAGTAATGGGTTAGCTCACCGTCCGTCCGTCTTATGACGACAGGCCGTGTCAACGGCGCGTGTTCCACGCCCGCCTCAAAGAGATGTGAGCAACAGGAAGGGGCCCGCAGGGGCCGATGCCTGCCGGGGCTGCGGGACTGTTCGAAAGAGATACCGCGGCCCTGGAACACAAAGGGCAAAGAAGCGGCGTTTCAAGAGAGCAAATTCGACGAGAAAGGCCATATTTGTGGAAATAAAACTCTTGGATTTTGCATCACGATAATGAGCCTTCGCACAAGGCCATCAAAGTGAACGAATTTTTGACTAAAAACTCAACAAATACCGTCGAGCAAACAACTTATTCACCAGATACTGCTCCAGCTGACTTCTTTCTTTTTCCTAAACTCAAATTACCACTTCGTGGCACCCGTTTTCATTCGGTAGAAGACATAAAGGAGAATTCGCAGCGAGAACTGAATTCAATTCCGGAAAAAGCGTTCAAAAAATGTTTTATAGATTGGATTATTCGTTGGAGTAAGTGTGACAGAGTATGTAGAAATAAAGGATAGAATAGTTATCTGTACTTTGTTGACAAGAGTATGACACTTACTTCTATAGTAAGAGTAGAGTTACCACTTATGTATTGTACATCGGGCTGGTGTCCGCCACTCCAGGGCGTGTATTTTGTGTTACCACTTATATCAAACATGAAAGCAGCTATTAACCTACTTTCGATACTTTTAACGTTATCGTGATAATGGTAACACGATACTGCATCTCAAAGTATCGATGATTTTATCTTGCTCTTTGACCCAGATTTATTGGACCCGATATTCATATACAATTTGTGTTTGTTACGGTTATCGAAAAATTTAACGTTTTAATGGTCGCTTGAATTCTGATTTTGACTGTAAATATACTTTAGAAGAGGAGCTAGTTTCTTTCAAAAGTGCTTTTGTCGGCTTGCGCCCGCTTGCAAATCAAAAATTATACCATGGCAATTATCTATTACAAGTTACAGTAGGTTTGGTATGTTCTAACCAGTCTTAACCCAGGTCATATTTTACTTGTGTGCCAAATTTTGTCGACAACCGTTCTGACGTTAAGGCGTCAAAAGGTAACAGAGAAAGGTAACAATATATAACTAGCTTATGGCCGACTCTTCGCACGCGTGGGGTAAAAAAAAAATCCGTTCAGTACTTTTTGCGTGAACATTCATCCATCCATTTCGCATATTTTATAACAATAGTAAATAACATAAATATTAGTATGGATTAGTCTCTCAGTTTCCTTTTTTTCACTTTAACATGCTCTTCATTGATTGACATAACTACTAGTTGACTTTGCGATAAAAGCCATACACTATTTTCCGGTTTTTCCGACAAATTCTTTCTTTTTCCTGAAACAACAACTGCATATTCGCCCAAAATTGATACAAACGTCGTGCCAATCCCGATTTCGAGCGCTCAGATGGCCAATTTGAGGCTAACATTTGCCAAACACTATCTCATCTCAATGGACTGCGGCCAGTGTCAATCTAACGATAAATTACGTTAATTGTCAACGTTTTATTGGACAGGCGATTCATACCATGGGGATCGAAGTGAACCGCGTCACTCTATCTGGCAATTAATTCGTTATTTCTGTAACTTTGTTGCCGTTACTGTTCCAGAACTGACTTTGTAATTTTGCGCAATTCGGCCACCTCTTAAAGTAACCATTTTGTAGCTATTTGAGTTTAAACGACAGTTAATTTGGTTTTACTTGCAGTTGCCATTTCGAAAAATTGTATCCTGCAACACAGAAAAAGTAGGTCATAGTATGTACCAAAAGCGTATTATCCTTTATTCAAAAAATGCAGTGGCCTATATTGCTGACAGGCCCGAAAATGAATGTATGCTGCATTTAAAATAACAGGCGCTTAAATTTTGACACGTTCGTGCCCTCCCAACGTGGCCGTAAACCGCGAAAGTTCGTTCAGTGTAATAAAAAGTTAATACTTGGCGCAGGCGGGGCGGGTTGGATTGCGCATTACTTGCTACATTATAAACAAGTCTGCCTGTGACACCCCTCCTTTATGACCCCCTCTCTGCGGACGGCATGCATAATTAAATCTACGCGGTCAAATTAGCAATTTGGACCCCCAACAATAGGACATAGTTCAGTTTAAGCGTCTTTATTGTCCAAACAAATTTATTCAACCATTACTGTGCTCAATTAGCGCACAGTAACTACACTGAAACAATTTCAGGACTTGTTTTTATTATGTCTTCGTTACGGCTGTTTTGTTCCGGCGCAAACGAATTTGTTTTAAGCCATTTTAATAATGAATGAAATATCGTAAAGTTAAGTTTATATCGGCTGTAGTGGGCGCTAGAGGGCGCTACAGTGATTAATGGATTCCTGATAATTGCACGTGTTCTATTTCTGTTCTCTTTACTTTTTAATTTAATATTGAGATTCAACGACCGACTTGATTGCAATTCAAGGTTGTTTTTCAAGCGATTCATATGGAGGACTTTCTTTTAATAAGTGGAAACAGTGTAGCATTGTTTGATTAAATATTACTAAGTATATTCAACAAACATACATTTTCAATTAAAACCGCCAGTGTTTATCAAACTCACACAACTATTATTTTAGCATGAATTCATAAATATTTATGTTCTTGCAATCGAGCTTCCAATAAAGTGTGGCGTCGATAAGTATATGGAAATTCAGCAGCTGGGTGGCAGAGCAGGCGTGCGCGCCACTGATAACGGATTTAGGGCTGTTTTTCAATCGGTTGGCGCCACAATCCGGCCATATTATTAGCGATAGATATCGTAATGGTAACATACAATCTTAAATCACTCGGCAAAATAAACAATTTGCGCGCTATGTGTGTTTTACTAGCTTGGTTAGCTCGGGAAATGATGTTTACTTTTGATTTTATGCATGTAGTGTACACAGACACATTTCAAAGCTACGCCAATTCCATCAGTAATTCAACACGGAAATGAATGAATAGTACCGCTAAATACACAGTCGTAATGTATTCATATAATTATGATATTTAACTAACTGAAACGGTTACTCGTCAAAGCTTTACATCAAAATTTTATTCCGGGATCCTAGAATTAATTTAAACTTTGCATTTAATCTTGTTGGCTGACGAAACTTTTGCAAAGTGAGATAAAGTATCACCTAAAACAGCAGAGTTCCCAACGTTATCAGAGATAACGTGGCGGACATACGGGCGCCTCGTTTGGCGAACTGAATTAAGATCAAAACAAACTACGAACTTTGCATAGAAGTGTTCGTACACGCGGTGGAAGAGTTCACAAGCGCTTTTAGCGGAAAAAAGTTGGCGTTATAAAATGAAATGAGTTTGTGTTGGCAGAGTTTACGAGTCTTTGTGGACTAATTAGTTTTTTAAAACTTGTGTTTAATAAATTAATAGTGAATTTGTTCGCAGAAAGGACGTGTAAGCTTTGGAGATATTACCCAAAGTGCATCAAACTTGTTAAAAGCCTCTAAAAATATACTTATCTTTAAATTAGTATGCTTTTGATAGTCAACCTTTCAGATTTATTCGTAATAATCAAAGCAACAATAACGAAGCATCGTTTCTAACCCCTCCGGGGGAACAGCTTAATTTTACTTTTTAATTAATATTGTAAAGGCGTTACACAATCGGGTGTCAAGGGAGCAATTTTGCATAAAGATGAAATTTTGCATAGGTTGCTGGAAAGGGAGTAGACTACTTTATAATTCCTTATAAATAACTAAGGATCACTTTTAAAAACGTAGTCTGAATTCGTGCCTAGTTAGACGTAGTAGGCATAGGGGGTGGGAGGGGTTAGGCAGAGCTGTATCTAATACTACACCCACTTTTTGTGCCAGTTATGTTTAGCCCCATGTAATAGGGGGCGAGCCTATTGTTGTTCGTGGCTGCTACTGCGACATTCCTGATAGAAAAACCGAATAACACTTTGCCCGACCCTTGAATCGAACCCAAGACTTCATGCTCAGCAGTCGCACTTACGATCACTAGACCAAAGAGGCAACGACGGCTCGTTATTAGGCCTACTCCATATTACATGGGAATTATACATGATGGCGAAATGTTGATGGACTATACAAGGTGTACTTTCGTCGAGTTATACGAACTGGAACATGGAGCACCTGATTTTTTTCGCGACATTAGTATTTTTTTTATGGTAAAAGTGGTTATAATTATACTACAATTACCCCGTTTTGGGGTTTCATTTAGTTCTATAACAGCTTGTAGATCGCTGCCTACATCTGACGAAAACAGCGCGATATAATGTTTTGTTAAAATATCGTGACTGAAAACGCGGAAACGTCTATTTATAAAAACATGTCAGTTACTTTTTATCTATAATTGGACGAGTTCTAAACAAGGAAAACGGAGGTGAAGTGTACTTGTAGATATTATTATAACTTCGTAGACAATTAGGCTTTGTTCAGAAGTTCTCGTTTTCCTGTATTTCTACCATGTATGGGATTGAATCAAAATATTCCACGGTGTAATTTTCGTTACAGATTTACAATGTATCCGCGGATTCATTTGCTTGTATAAAGTTTAATCCGTTTTATCATTTTATTTTCGGCAGTTATTCTATAGGAAGTATTGCTGTCAGATCTACCGTGTTATTAAAGAGGTTGCCCAAATCCCAGTGTTTGTCATGAAATCTATAAGTAAAAAATGCGTAAAGTAACACAATCGTCACTCACAGAATACAAGGATCTGCGTAGCTGCTACGGCGTAGCAAACTGCTACGAGGGCTACGCCGAAGCTTTCGAATTTTCTCTTCTCTATGTTTATGGCAATTTCCAAATGAATAAATATACATTATATAGTTTAAATAATCTCGCACTATTTTTATAGTGGCAGGTAGGATGTTTTTTCTTTAATAATGCTTTTTCCACAAAAATTGTTGAATTTGTAAAGCTCATTTATTTATTTATTTTTATGGGTTATTTATTTATTTATATAGGTTCACCAACAGCTTCTATGTAAAAAAATATCTTAAGTATACATAGGTTTTACAGTCTTGGACTTACACCTACTAGCTCAAATGCGGGGCTAAGATTAAATGTAATACGCATACCTATAATTGCAATTATTATCAAACAGCGTCTATACGGAACTTTCTCAATCCCAACGCTATATTGGTTTCTACTCGACCGGTTCACATAAATAGAGCGAACTTCACGTTGGAACTATGGAGATGTTCTGGAAATATAGCTCTCCCATCAGTTTATTAGTAATATTTTGTTTTTCTATTATGTCATCTTATATTCATTAAACCATTGAATCGGGTCAAGTCGAGTGATTATACGACATAATTTGTTTGTAATGACATGTATATCGATTAAGTGCATTTATTATAAATATTCTTCTTAGTAAGAAGGCTCTGTTTATTTTAATACATACATAGTTATACATACGTATATTTCTGTTTAGCAGACCTGAAATTAATATTAATGTACATAATAGTTATTTACCAATATGGACGATTTTGTGACAACAATAATATTGTATGAGCTTACGTTATTGTCTCATAAAGGCATACTGCCTTACACAAGGATTCTCTGAAATTTAGGCCACTGTCGATCAAAATATGTGGATATTAGAACATTATAATATGCCAGAAATGTGAAATGGTATTACGAAACATTTTCCCATCTCAATAATCACGTTTATGAGAATAGTTTCCGTAGGTAGACGACAAAGCTTTCTCTAGAAGGTTTTTATGAACGTTTCAAAACTTATATTGTGGATACAAGGCCATCTTTTCCAAAATGTATGGGATTTGTAACTGAGATATCATTTTTTTTAAAATTGTAATTGGACATCTTTTGTTTTAGGGGTATCATATTATTACCCAGTACTAACTGGGTTGTGGAGATCAGATAGGCAGTCGTTCCATGCAAAATACTGGTTTTCAGCTGCATCCGACTAGACTGGAAGCCGACCCCAATATAGTTGGGAAAGGCTAGGCAGATGATGATGAGGACCTCTTTTATTTTATTTCTTTACTACAGGCTTAAAATTTAACTGAACCGGCTCCTACAGTTGCTCAGGAAGGCTGTTGTCTGACAGCAGCCGCATGACAAAGCATGGAGCTTTAACGACACGTCATCATACCGCTCCTGCACCTCGTAGGTACCTCAGGCTCTGTCTCAGTTAAGAGGTGGGCCTGCAGTACTCTTTGACTCAACGGCAAGTTCTGCTTGAAGAGATCGGGTGTTGTATCACCACCTCTTAGGCTGCCTGCCCATTGGAGTGAAGAAGAGAGATGAAGAGCGGAGCTGTGCAAATATTAAACAATAGAATTGCATAACATCGAAGCCCTGCCCCGCTTCGCTCATTCGTAGCAATTTTATTGGTCAACATTTGCACAGCTCCGCTCCTCTCTTGTCTTCTTCGTTCCAATAGATAGGCAGCCTTATGGCAGTATTACTTTAATGTGGGAAAGAGATGGACCTATACAGGTCATCTACCTCCATCTCCACACTAAAGTAAGATTTAAACACACACAGAGAGAGAGAGACAAAAGTTGTACCTCTTAAAGCATTATATAGACAGCTCTTATAGTGTTATTAAGAAGGCCTTTTTTTTTTTGGATGGGAGATCATCAAATGACCCCCCAGCTCTGGGCGGAGTGGAAGGGAGTGTCAGACTTTTACTGACTAAAACCCATCCATGTTCCTTCTTTGCCCTTTGTGTTCCAGTGCCGCGGTATCTCTTTCGAACAGTCCCGCAGCCCCGGCAGGCATACGCCCTTGCGGAACCCTTCCTGGTTGCTGACATCTCTTTGAGCCGCGCGCGGAACACGAACGCGTCGTTGACACGGCCTGTCGTTACAAGACGGACGGCGAGCTAGCCCATTACTCACCGTCCAGAGGCCCGCATTAAGAAAGCCTTCAGATGTTGCAACAAACAGTTACTTTTTGACACCGTTCTAAAAAGGGAATAGACTCATTCTTAACAGATTGGTCAAAGAAGGCAAATGTTGAAGACAAAATTGGAAAGCCATGGGGAAGGCCTTTGCCCAGCAGTGGGACAGAATAGGGTAATATATAAAGAAAAGCTAAGCTGTATAAAATAAACTAACATAAAATCAATAGGTAGATAGACGTGACAGCCTCTTCTAGTCGCCTGATGTCGGCGTCTGTTTGCTTAGCGACTAATTAGTCAAAGTTGGCCAAGTTGGGCGTTTGTCGGTTTATTCAAGCGGACAGAGGCTAAGGTTTCCATCTTTCTCATGGGGACACCTACTTTAATTTATAGATAGATATAGCGATTTGTGATTGGATAAATAGCTTGTCAATTTGTGGTTTGCCGAGAAGAAGGTTGAATATGATTAAATATAAGTGTTTGGTATATAATATGTTTAAAAACCCTGTTAGATCCGAAAGGGGATTATATATAGGTATACCAATGACATTACCAAATAAAATAAAAAACATAAAAAAAATTTTGTAAGTAAACATATTAATGAATTTTAAAAACAATGATTTTTGTACTCAAATTACCACCATTTCCCAAAAATCCATCAAACTTTTAAAATGTGACAACACCATATTCGGAATTAGTATGTTCGATCGTTAATTGTTTGTTTATGACGTCACAACCCGAGAAGCGACCTGAGAGTCGCCGCCCGCGCCCCTGTGTTGCCATGCAAGTTTCCTCATTTTAGTACTTTTTTTTTTTCGATGTTTTTTTTCCCTTGTTAGCCAAAAATAATTACATAAATAGAATCTAGTCTCGATATCTAATAATACAGTCACGGCTCGGGCCGGGTTTTATTAATATTTTGTATAAGTCTCAAACCCGTTCTCGATGTGTTTAGTGAGGTTAAGTACCTGACTGCAGCAAGATTTTCCAGGCCTCAATTCAGCTTGTTCTGATGTCGAATTGACAACTCATTTGTATAAAAAAATAACCTATTAGAGTTCTTCCTGTCAGTAGTATCTCTCTGCATCAATCTATTTCATGCTCCTGTGCCTGCATTTATCGTAAATACCGTCGGTTTAAACTCGTATCTGTCCGTAAATAAACTTTTCAATATCAATATAACATAGTACCTACGTATTGTACGTTTTACCGATAGTTCGGGAATTTGGAATTCACCAAACTCAGTTGCAGGTGCGATTTTATTGTGTTAAATGGACGCGTGACAGATTGGTCTCACAGGCTTTTAGATCGATTCTGTGAATATTTGCATAATGCCAGGAAATTAGTGAATCTTTTGTTTATAATTAATTACGTTTTATTGAACATTGTTTTGGAATAGATGAAAATTTCATTAGAATTTGAAAAATATGAAAAACTATCACAATTGCCTTGGAAAATTCTTTTCTTCCGCAGTCTGCTTTCAATACATATTTTTAAGTATCATTTAAGCATTTACTTTGATGGTTGTAATAGCTCTATATTTGACCTCATCAATTTATTTATTTATTTATTTAAAATAGGTACGCCAACAGTACATACATTTTACATTTAACAATAAAAGTATACAGGTTAGGGTTCTTATGTAGGTACCAATTATAGGTGTACTCAACATTCTTTCAAGAGAATACAGCTATATAATAATCAAGTTATAAAGTTATAGACATAAAATGTAACATAAAATAGAAAACATGACAACTTTGACTTAAACTAAAGAAGATAATTAAAAAAAAATACACTAATAACAATAGTAGCTTATACAAAATAACAAAATAATCACAAAAAAATAAACAAAATAATAAAAAAATAATAATCAATCGTATAGTTATAGGATAAAGTATCTAGATAATTCTCGAAGCGCATCCTTTTCCTTGGAGATCTGTATAGTTGTTAAACCCTAGTCTCCAAGAATTATTTTTATAATACTACATAACATAACATCACGCCTATAATCCCCGAAGGGTTAGGCAGAGGTGTACCTAATAGTACACCCACATTTCGTCAGTTATGTTTAAGTTCCAAGTAATAGGGGGCGAGTCTATTGCCATCAACCGGACACAAATCCAGGCTCCTTGGCTGCTATTGAGAAATTCCTACTGGAAAACCGTTGCCGAACCTGGGAATCGAACACAGCACCTCATGCTCAGCAGTTGCGCTTGCGACCCCTAGACCAACGAGGCGGTCTACTAATACTGTTATAATTATAAGCATCCATAATCAGTAGTTATTGTTAAATTATAGATATTAAAAGGATCAGTTGGAGTTCAGCTTATTAATATTTTATGAAACAAGTGTTTGTAGGATTGCGGTAATTAAAATTGGGCATCATTAACGAAATAGCACTCATCATTATTATTCATGGAACAAAAACGCTATTATTGTTTTCAACAAGTTTCAAGTTTCGTATTCCTTTGATTTAATTGGATCCCTAGTTGATGTTTAACATGATATCTAAAGTGCTTAAATTCGATAATACATGTGTAATTTCGTTATAATTCGGTTAAAATTAATACTTAATGATAAAATGAACCTATGAAACGCAGTTAAATTAATTTGATACAAAACGGTTTCTAGTTAGTACGCAGCTAACAGTTTTTAATTTGGAATAACGAGAATTATAATCTGAAGCTTTACTGAAATTGGATTGGACCAAGTTTCGTAGACGAAAATTCTTAAAACTTTCTTTTACGGCAAGTTAGTAAGAGTTATTATTGTATTCTTTGTTCTTCATTCGTGAATTCTTTTGGGTAGGTACATTCGTCTTTTTTACGAAGACATTATGGCTGTGATTTTATTATTTTTTCATAAGTTTCGTATATCATTATGAGCTGTATTGTTATTGCCTTTTTTAGAGCGTGGAGGGTTCAATAACTGAGGCTATTATTACTAGGTATCATTATTATGCTAGTGTTAAAGATGAAAGTCATACATTATTTTATGTTTTTGAATGTATAAAATTATAGTCTGCCTCTAGTGTTGGCCTGACAACATGTTGATTGATTAACTTTATTTTGTTTATCATGACAATACATAATTGAGCAAGTTATGAAATTCATAATAATTATAATAATGTTTTATGTGCAATTATACACGTGTTTAAGCCTGAATTTTTACACAACTAAATCCGGTGAGAGCTCTACTTAGTACACCCGCAATATAATTCGTGCCGCGATAAAAATGAAATAAAAAAAAGTGTAAAATATGCATATAAAATTAAATTAACAGCTGGCTCGCACAGTTTTTATGAAACTAAGCGTGTTGGTAGTGAATACGAAGCCTTTCATATTTCCAATACATCGAATAAAACTAATTAACTCTGAACCGGTCGCCCGTATGTACGATTTTATATAGGTTACATTACTGTATATATGTATGGGGCACTGCAGTTTACTTTGAACACTACACGTGCTTATTTAAATTGGTCTATTACTTAGATGTACACACAACGTGTTAAGTTATAATGAAGCGTAGGTGGTTAACTCAAGATTTAAATATCATTTTAAGAGCAAAAGTCTAAGTCGAAAACTTTCTGGCAAACATCATCATCATCATCATCATTCTCCTGCCCAGTTATCCCAGTTTCCGTCAAACATGAGATGGCGAAATATACTTCTTATAAAGCTATAGTAACTTTGTCTGTGACTATCCTTACTCAGGTTTCACAAAATTCCATAATTTGATGTAATTAAACTTCTTGTATAATTGTGGTACATAGGCGGACTTTATTCCACAAGGCATTTTCTACTTACAGTCTACCTTTGGATTAAGAAGGACAGCATTGTGATAGGATACAAACAAAATTAACTTATTATAGTTTTCGCAGGCGTTATTAGGGATGCAGCTAATTTTCTCCTTGTTTCCATAAGTTACACTGCAACGGCAGGTATGTCTCAACAAGTAGACAACGGACTACTGACAAAGGCATCAAACTACCTCAGTAGAACGCTATGGCGGCATCTCAGACGTGCCATCGACAATGAGGCTTTCTTCGTTGTTTGTGGACCAAAGTCTTAAGTCTTGAGGTTTCTGTCATGCATGAGTTCATGGAATAAACTAAAAAAAGCCCGTATAGACTCCTGTGCAAAGGCCCCATTCCTTAACTTCTCTTGATGGTGTGCTTCTTCTCGCAAATTCGCGAGAAAGCCATCCAAGACGTCCCGCCATCTTCTCCTCGGTTTCCGCAACCCCGTCCAGCTGTCTCAGGGCTCCAGTTTTGCAATATTCGGGCCCACAGATGAAAAAAAAAAACTAAAGCAAGTCACACTGTGACTATCCTCGTTTTTGTTTGGCTTTCTTAATAACTCAAAAACTACATGAATAATACAAGTGTAATTTAAAAATAACAGCTAATTCTATCCTACTACCTTTTACAGCTGCAGGTATGTCTTAACAATTAGATAAGGTACAACTCACAAAGACAAGAAACTAGCTCGGTACTAGTCGGCAGGACGCTACGGCGGCATCTCAGGCGTGCCATCGACAATGACGCTCGATCCACGTAATCTCCGCTTAAGTCTAAGACGCTTGTCTACTTACTGCCTTTTGTGCACTTGCTGCGGTGATTTGTGCCGCTAAGTGCTAATGTTACAGGGATATCGTGTTGCAAATATGTAGGTATGCGTAATTTATGGAAATGTTTGATGTACGCTATTTAAGTGTACAACTAAACTTATATTTTTCGTTTTATACATATTTTGACTTTAGGATTAAATAGGGCGTATCTTCATAAACAGGTAGGCCACAGAAACGATGTATGCGATGCCTATCAATACACTAAGATAAATGATTTTGGAAGATTATTTTGGTATCATCCTCTGTAGTGCACTTTTAATCTTTGGGTTGGGAGGTACAATGGAGTTCAAAGGTGAAAAAAAAACAGGCAATAATCGAAATGGTAGAAAGCTATGGAAAAACCAAACCAAAATAGAGTGCGTGTCCACACACACACTTTTCAACGTTACAATTCGCTGAAAATCCCCGTTATCCGAGTGTGACAAATCTGTCAAAGGAATTATTGAGCATTAAACATCGACATCCCTTAGGCCTCCTGCAAACTGAACGCTCGTAAACGCCACTAGTGTTTCGCGACAGCCACTTTTTATAAATTCCTTTTGGGCACCCCTCACAGTTTTCTGTGCCCATGCGAAGCATCGGACTTCGCATTTGAATACAATCAGAGTTAAAAGTCATTAAAACGAAATACACCACTCGATTCCTTTATGGACGGGCAATACATTTTAAAGAGATCGTTTTTTGAGATGAGATTACTATTTTTGGATGAGTCATTACTGGCCACTCGCTTTATGTATGAATAAAATATTATTGTTTAAAAAAACACACCCTAGGGTGACGTCATTTTATTTCTCGTATTCTTTTCAGCAAACCCTTTCATTCGATACCCATATCATGGGAATGCATAAAAAGTAACTGCGCCTGCTTTTGGAATCCGCCATATTGGATTTACAATGTCGTCAGTTAGCCAACCATGCATTGTCATCCAGACTTAACATGTATGCAAAATTTTCAGCTCAATCGGGAACCGAGAAGTGGGTCAAATTTTACTTCTTAGATTTTTTACACAGTTAGTTATTTAGTTACAGGTGCGGCTAATAAAAGCGTGTCAAAAATGGTTGTCGCTGACCACAATTGACAGTCGCGTGTGGCTCATGTGCAAGTGCCCTAAACAGGTCAACCTGTCCCAAATAAAGCATGACGTGTTCAGCTTCAATTAGTAACAATGTACATTTAAATACCGATTTGCTAATGAGACTGAAAACATAGGTTGTTGATCGTGTTTGTCATGTCTATATTATATTAAAGGGTGGATGAACTATTCAGTTCGGTTTTGAAACTATTCGGCGATGAAGCTTAGGGGCGAACGTGGTTTTAATCTTACAGGGGTATATTTTAATGATGCCCTTCGCGGGATAGTTCTCATCTAAGGACGAGTTTACAATGCAGATCCTTAGTACACACGTCTGTAACAAATAGTTGTTTGAAGTACAGCCATAATTTAATTCTGGATGCAATTCAACCCAACATACAAAAGGAGGACTTATAGCCGGCGGCATTTGGGTCAGGTACCTGTGTACCTATATACATGAATGTATGTATTCCCACTCTCCACTAAACCGTAGTGTTCATGGCGTATATTGTTTTTAATTGGAGTTAGTTTTCACATGTCAATCGATAGCTGGAAAATCCGGTGTTGTGCTATAAAATACTTTAATGGTACACTGACTATACGACCCCTACACAGTTACACGAACCGGGAATATTAGTGAGAATAGACCGAGTAGAGTTTCACCTTTTAATTAGCGTAGAAACATCGTTATAATTTGAGATGTACTGTGTACACCAGAAAACGATTGTGTTTCACTAGAATTAGTAAGGTTGTCATAATAACAAGGGTTCCCGCGTTTACCCGCCACACCCCGTCGTGAGTAACAACAAAAGGGTCCGTGCAGATATAAAACGACGTCTTAGAATGAAAACTTTGCTATTGTTACTACTGAGCCATGGGTCGCCGCATTGTTCAACTTATATTAAAGTGGGAGTTTAATACTTGAAAGGATTACTGTTAGATGTGGTCACGAGGCTATTACAGCCAGGCCGAGGGAGGGGGGGGCTGCTTGAAGATTGTAGATTAATATTACGTCACAATGACGACGGAGGAGCATCCTTGTTATGATTAGATTTAATGAATCGCCTGATAATCCTGCGGAATTGCTTTGGTATTTTCTTTGATCCTTGTAGGTAGTTGCTGCACGTTTTGACGTCCTATTTATATAAATTGTTGAGCGTGGTAAAGTGCAAAGTGCTATTGGGTTCTTCCATCAGGAATTTCTCAGTAGCAGCCGCGGAGTCTACCCGGTTGATGGCAATAGGCTCGCCCCCTATTACATGGCACTTAAATATAACTGGTGAAATGTGGGTGTACTATTAGATACACCTCTGTCTAACCCTACGGGGATAACAGGCGTGATGTAATGTTTATCCATAAATTATGAATATTTTTAAATAAATATGTATTATACAATTTTAATTAATAAACTTGTTAAGAAGACAAGAAGACTGAATACAATTTTTAAAACAATTTTCTTGTCTTATTTTTCTGCGTAAGAAAGAGATTAAGAGCATCCACCCAGTCTTAAGTACTATAGCAGGTATCTTACTCTTATAACAGTTAATTACAAAATGAAAGTAAATCTACGTCTAGCTTCATTCTTTTCTAGGTCGCGTTGAATCCATTTTTAGGGTTCCGTAGTCAAGGAAAGGAACCCTTATAGTTTCGCCATGTCCGTCTATCTGTCCGCAGCTTAGCTCAAATACTCTTAGTACTAGAAAGCTGTAATTTGGCATGAATATACAAATTAGTTACGCTGACAAAGTGGTAAAATAAAATCTCGAAAAGTTTTTTTTTTGTGTATCTCCAGTACCTACACGTAAAGTGGGGATTTTTTTTTCCTCACGTACCCTATAGTGTGTTCGGAGGCAAATCCGCATATTTTGATGGGCAACTACGAAACCCTACATTGTGCGTGGCCCGACACGTACTTGGCCGGTTTTATTTTTATAATACAACTTTATTAAACCCATTAACTGAGGTGGGAGGCATGATGCTAAACTAGGATAATTCAGCAGAAATATTTACGATGCATTTCCAGCTTATAAGTTCGTCTGTAATAAAAACTCATACATTTGTAATGTAACCACTGAAATAAAGCTCGTGCGAGTAAGGAAGACTGGAAATCGAGCCAAATTGGACTCCTCGACGTTCAAGGTATGATATTCAAGTGGCATAACGAAATAATATAAAAGCAACCTGAAGCGAAGTCAAGAGATGCTGGAGACTGTTCAAAAATTAACTTTACGTGACAAACATTGTGAATTTTTTATTGCACTCTCTGGGAGCTTTTGCGTTGTTTTGAGATATGTGGTAAGACTGGGTAAGAAATCTTTGTGTTCCGAGTAATATTATTGTGTAGGTGTACGGTCACGAGCACCAATATGTAAACACTTAACAATTTTTAAAAGTGTTTTTCTCCTACTGTTCTGATTAAAATTTCATGTTTTACGAACATAGTATTCTGGAACTCATATTTTTATGAAAAAGATCCTATCTCCAAGTTATTTCCGTTATTTCTCTTGAAAATTGTTTTTTTCAATTTAAAAAAGGGTATACATATTGGTGCTCGTGACTGTACACCTACATTCTCTGGACAAAAGATTTTGATACCGTAGTTTCTGCATGGTGAGACCTACATAAATTGAAATTAAACGATTTTGGTACCTACATTAAATACTTAGTTTTTGGCACCTCAATCTCCATCAAATAATCCTAACTAACTGTTGGTCACGGCTTCACGCCTTAACAGCGGAACGGATTTCGAAGAAATTTCGTATACGGATAGACCTTTCCTGGGTGCAGACAAAGAATATATTTTTAATACCGGTGGGATGTTCCCTTTGGCTTATTTGCGGAATCCACACGAGCGAAGCCACGTGCAAAAACTAGTAATTAATACAAATAATACTGTTAGCCTGTATATTCCCACTGCTAGGCAAAGGCCTCTCTCTATGACTTCCAAATCCTTTGATCCAGGGCCAATGTGGACCACTGGTCTTTGGTTTTGTCCAGCTCGTCCTGCCATCTCCTGCGAGAAAATTAATAAATATAAAAGAGTAAATATAAATGTTCCTACCGCAGCTTTAAAACATTACGAATATGATAATGCATAGGACCCATAACCGCCACCGTAACTTGGACAAATTGACGGGTCTTAGTAATTAGTTTAATAAAGTCTCAGTTAACGACGTTTCAACACTCAACTTGTATACTTAGTGGCCTTAAGTTTAATGCGATTTCCTTATAAATTATAACAAGGTAGCGTAGTGTCACGTTTTTATAATATTTGGTTTAATGTTTTGTTTTAAAGAAATTATCTATACATATAAAATTCAAAGTCCTGACTGATTGACTGACTGACTGACTGATATATTAACGCACAGCTCAAACTGCTGGTCCTAGAAACATGAAATTTGGAGGGTGTATTTTTTGTAAAGAGTAGGTATCCACTAAGAAAGGGTTTTTCAAAATTCCACCCCTAAGAGGGTGAAATGGGGTGTTGAATTTTCTGTGAAACTTTTTGTTCTTTGAGTCAATTGACTTGAAAATTTGTGTACATACTTTTCAATTAAAATTATGAGATACATGTATCACAGTTTTGCCAAAATCATCCCCCAATTTAAAATTCAATGTCCTGATTGGCTGACTGATATATCAACGCACAGCCCCAACCGCTGGTCCTAGAGACATGAAATTTGGAGGGTGTATTCTTTGTGAAGAGTAGGTATCCACTAAGAAAGGGTTTTTCGAAATTCCACCCCTAAGAGGGTGAAATATGATGTCGAATTTTCTATGAAACTTTTTGTTCTCTGAGTCGTCTCTGTATTTAATATACATACATAGATTACTTATTATCTCAAAAGTAAGATCCCGTGGGCAATTCCCGAACTCCACGCGGGCGAAGCCGCGGGCATAAGCTAGTGTCACTATAAATCTAATCATCCATTTACAAATTTTAGCCGAATTTTTAGGTAGATACACAAATACACACAAAGATATATAGATGAACAGTATATTTTGATACTTTAATTTTAAATACTAACAAACAAACTAGACAAAAATATAACCTTGTGATGGATAATGCCAATAAAAATAATTTCTCCCGACCCGGGAATCGAATCCAAGACGTCATGCTCAGCAGTAGCGCTTGCTATAACTACTAGACCAAAGAAGCAGTTATTAAATGCAAAACATACACAAAAAAGAATGACGTGGTCACACCAAAACTTTTAATATAAAACTATTACTTTTCCTAATTACAGCGCTCACGCCTTCTCTTCAGCCACGTCGCAACTCTGCTGCGCACCTGTGCATGCCACTATTTTCACATAGCAACTCCTTCCTTCGTCAACGCAGATAAAACAAAGTAGTGTAACTTAATTAGAAAGTTCCGTTATTCATTCCGCTTTGATGAGAAACACCCTTCAAGGTAGACAGGCACGTGGCTGCAAACGAGCTCTAACTTGATCTAATCTCTTTTGGGAAACTTCAATTTTAACTGTTCACAATGACAGCCAGTTTGGAAACAGAAGCCCCCGGAGAGTATGCCTGTAGTCTACGGTATGTACGTAGGTACAGTTAAACAAAAAGATAGGTGTACAGTTGGCTTACAGCTACTTTTAGACAATTTTCAAGCGTGCTGAATTGTCAAGTTTTTTGCAATATCCTTTTAGACGAATGTTATGCCCATTTGCATTTCTTTCTTTAAAGCGAGGTCAGAAGCCCATGGGCGGCATGAAAACTCTGACACCAGGTTAGGCACTAACCACACCAGAATTTGCACTCACACTGCGCAAATACATTTGATGCCTAAGCAAAATCAAATTTTTCGATTTTACATTGCAGCTCAGCACCGAGAGTATATTATTGCATGTAGGAATTTTTAGGTAAATCCTACAATATACATGCAATAATAATGAGTAAGTTTTAAAAGTTGTTATGCTCACAGTAAAAAAAATGTATCAGCAGTACAGTGAAAAAAAAAAATTTTGCCTGTACACCAAATAGTTTGCTCATCTGTACCTACAAGGCACAGAGTACCTCACCTTACAATCTCGATATAAACAGGATGATGTGGCGGAAAAGTTTTATTTTCTCCCATTTGTTATTTACGATTCAAGAGATTCAACAACAACATTTCCTGCAATATGGTTAGAGCCCAGGTCTACGTACCATTATATATGTACTTTGTTTGTGGCCGTCATGATATTTTTCTGTTTTGCGACTTATTTTTTTGACATTTTTCTCCCAACTTAAGTGTGGCTGCAATGTGCCGTACAATATGGTACAGGCTGGTATTTCTTTTTGCTTTAACCGCGGTCTATGTCTGAATGAACTAAGAGCTTTTCAAAAGACCTATAAATGAATTTCTGTTACATTGTCTTGTTGATATAGTGGTGTTGTAAATGAGGTACTGGATTCGTGTCGAGTGTCATTGGGTTATCACGATTTTTTTAGTAGAAGGTTGGAGTTGGTATTCGTGCCCGGTAGATGGCAATAGGCTCGCTCTTCTACATGGGACATAAACCATAACAGGCGTGATGTTGGTTATATTATATTTCAGTTTTCTTCAAAACGGAGCTTGTAATTCCTCGGGCCATAAGTAGTTGACGTTCTAAAGTCCTTTTTAAGAATTCGCATGAAGATGAGCAGTGTTTATATCATAACATGCCATGATAATTTAACCTTACTTTCCAAGCAAATATATCACTGGCTCTTCAGGTATTTCTAGTAACAGGAAGTTCCTCTTTAAGTGTAAAAACTGTATAATAGCATTTTAGGCCGTAAGCGAAAGCAAGAGGTTAGTAGTTTAGTCAAATTTACTCTTCCCTTCTCCCTTTTTGAAGTCGGTTTAAAAACATTTACACGTTCATTTAAATATTTTTGAATTCGGTTTTCCAAACGAAATCGATAGGTGTTAAGTGTATATGTAGGTAACTAATAGGTCTGCGAAATGCGGATCATTAATTAATATAATTATCTTTGTTCCAATGAATATAATGAATGGGATAAAGTTGAACCGACATCGGCTCCAATAATAACATTGAATTGAAATTAAAGCCGTGATCATTGATACCTGTGTATAATATAAATAATCAGTACACCTATAGGTTTACAACTCCCAATTAATCATATCATTATTTATTATTCTTATTTATTTATTTTACTATTTATGTACACACAGTATACAACACAGGAAAATAACATTATAATATATGAGTACATAGGTACTGCTTATTTCTTAAGAAATTTCTGCCAGCAGCCCTGCAAAAGGAGAAATGAAAAAGAAATGTAGACAATAGTGTGTGAGAAAAGGAAGAGAATAATGTGTTTATGTGCCTTACCTAGCTTAACCTAAAATATTATATATAAATACACATATAAGTAAATATTAATATATAGTTAAATAAATACACAATATTAAGATATACAAACTAATAAAAATGTATATTAAACCATAATTGAGAGGAAAGGTAATGCTCTTTCACTCTAGCTTTGAACAATGAAATGGTTGAATGAATTCTTCTTATTTATCATCATTAAGAACACAGTACAGATCAAGGCAGCACTACATAAAGAATGGTATCCGTTGGAGGTTAAACCTGTCTGACAACGAACTCATGAGATTTCTACTACGGTTCAAAACTATCTGTCACACTTTTTTGACGTGCAAGTAACATTTATGCTTGCGGTGGTAAAGCAATTTCGAGATCGACTTTACATGACAGCTCGTCCCGGCCACGACCACGACTTTGCGCATGACCGGCCGCATCTTGAAATAAACTCGTCGGACGTCAGGTTGCGACCAAACTTTCTTCCAGCACGCGTAGCATGACCATCGTAGAAACGGGTTTCTTTGACTCGACAAAATGACAGATTGTGAAAAGAAATCTGTCATTTTGTCGACACAATCTGTCATTTTGTTTCTACGGTGGTCATGCTACGCGTGCTTGTCGAATCTTCTGCCACCAAAAGTCGTGGGCCATGTACTGCGTGACTCCTCATTCATCATTACAAATATTTGTTTTTTGAAACAATAAATTCAAGAACAACCGACGGCTTATGTGGTTTGCAAGATTTAAATTTGTCAAAAATGACACAGTACAATACCCGCTTCATAGTTGTTAATCCTACTAAAGGGTGTAAAAAGACCCTTAACGAAGCCGAAAGGCACTTGTTCTCCCCGTCATTGCGGTTATTTTTTTGTTCTGGACCATACCTTTTAGTTACGGAGATATTGGAGGTCAAAGTTCCAATTTTTTCACAAGTTTTTTTTTAATATCACTTTTAAAGGTTTTAATTTTACTTTAATTAACTCGATGACCCGTTTACTATTCAAAGCATCCATCCAGCACTAAGTTTTGAGTGCGTAACATTGAGTTTTATCGTAAAACGTGATTTTTCACCCCAAAAAAAAATCGTTTCCCAGCAAAAAAAATTGCGTAAAGTTACTTAGTTTGATGTAGGTACAGAATGCTTGGTTGACGGCTTCGTGAAGGGTCCGTTTACACCCTGTATATGTTGAGTGAGCATTTTCTTTAGGTGTTTTTCTTATCTATCAGATGAAACGTTTCACAGGATGTCAGTTAACGATCCCATATCGGCTGTCAATAATGTTACCGTGCTCTACTTTTAAAATACCTTGTTATTCCTATAGCACAACACGTAGGCTTAGTCTTTTGTGAGCCTAACATGAACTCGCAACATAATTATAAGTAACTTTTATTCAAAAGATTAAAAAAAAGGAAAGTTTCCCACATAATATTTATTGAATTTTAAGGCTTCATATAAGAGTTGAGACATTCATTAAACTCATAAATGTCTATGTGTGATACTAAATAACTGAAAAATGAACTCGCAAAAAAATGTAGGATAATTGTATTTTCGATCAAAAAGTCGTTCAAATTTATTCGCGCGTTCGCACTAGGCCAATTGTAGTTAATTTTCCCTCGTAACCATGTTATAAGCTCACTCATAAATAAATACATACCTACGCGATATTTATGCGCCTACCCACCATACAGTTATTAAAGTCTAGCCTACATTGTGAATTTATTATGAAAGTTTTAATTCCCGCTCCAATATGCTTAAGTAAATAATTCCTAAAGGGATATACTATTTTACCTAAAAAGATTAATATGGGTATGTTTACTATGCATAATTTATTATGAAAGATAACAATTGTTTTACGAAATTAATTACGTTGCCGCTGGAAGCTGTTACACTTGATTGACTAGACATGTTAACATTATAAAATTATAACAATAACGGATCAATGAAGAACAACAGAATTCGTATTAATTTAAGTTAGTAAGCTTGTAATCTCTAGCTTATATTTTTGTTTAACTAATTGTTATATTTTGACATTAGTACACTAAAATATCGGTCATGTTTTTAAAAGAAAAACCATTTTCAAATACAACTCGTATTTGAAAATGGTTTCCTTTCACAAAAGTCCAAAGTCATTTTCAAATATTACATTTTGTCACAAAAACTGTATTCATTAGTATATGTAGCATAGTTTAGTTAATTCAAAGGTATGTTCGCTTACTGCACTCAGTGATAAAAAGCACGTTCTTTGCGCACGTAACTACATCACCTATATCGAGCCAGATACAATCACACACACGTCGTATTTTTAATTTCTTACAAACCTGAAGCTTGCATTAATTTGCTAGCTAATATGTGAATTGCGAGTACTTTTACAGTCAAGAGAAAATGTTATGAGTGTTAAAAGGAAACCATTTTCAAATACAACCCGCATTTGAAAATGGTTTCCTTTTACAAAAGTCCAAAGTCATTTTCAAATATTACATTTTATCACTAAAACTGTATTCATTAGTATCTGTAGTATAGTTTCGTTTATTCATATATGTGGTAGGTATGTTCGCCTACTGCACTCAGTGATAAAAACCAGGTCCTTTGCGCACGTAACTACATCACCTATATCGAGCCAGATACAATCACACACACGTCGCATTTTTAATTTCTTAAAAACCTGAAGCTCGCATTCATTTGCTAGTTAATATGTGAATTTCGAGTACTTTTACAGTCAAGAGAAAATGTTATGAGGTATATTAATCTGAGGGCATTTTCCGTACGTTGCTTTTAGTGTGATGAAAGTTGTTGCGAAAGTCCCCCGTGCCACATAAGTCCATTAAGCAAATGGACGGAAAGGAAATGAGAGCAGGTTTTTAATTTCGTTGTCATGTAAATACGTGATATTAATAATGTGCCCCTTGTTCAGCTACTCTTTGTTAATTAAAGCTTTCCGGATATTAAAAACGTTTAAACATTAGTCATAATGTGTGTTGACACCTGTGAAAATACATTAATTATTTTTAGGCTAACGAGTCTGTTGTTGATTTGTAGCTGTATAATTTTTTTCCAACCTTTGTTCTACTTCTGCGTAAAATGTCACCGTCATTGGCGCCCAAACTTCGCATTGCGTCGCATTATCCTGATTCTTTTGATACAGTTCATATTTTTACGCTACATTTGTATTAAGGTATAAATGAACATTCATAAAATGTATATAAAACTTACTTAAGAGCTTAAAGCTTTCTCGGCAAACGCTATCTAAGTAGTCTTCCATAACTGTAAAAGTATAGAACGCCTTTTCTTTTATTTCTCGATTAGCATGAAAAAGTAGTTGCTCTTCTAAATACCAGCGCTGTCCCGGCCTATTGCCAAGTTCCAGTATTTTTGCTGCGAATAGTATTACATGCTTAATAGTAAATAGTGTACGGAACAGTGGAGCTTTGCGGCCGCTGAGCTGCGCAACCATTAGGGCAACAACTAGGGTTTCATTGTATTAGTGTGAGAGGCAGATGTCTCAGCTCAATGCTCATCCACCTGACCTTATATCTTAGGCGACTTTCTTACTAATGGAAAGGGATGTTCTGACCTACTTCCATCCGGGAACACTCCACGAAGTACAAATAAATGAAGTTATGACGCAATAAATATAGCCACGGAAGGTGATAAAAATGGCCCCGCGGTCACTAATCAACATTTTCACGTAAACGACTTTCTGTCATCAAACAAGGTACTTGCATTTTTCCCCCGTTGTGTTAAATCTTGTTTAGGCAGCCACTTAATAAGTGAGCCTGGGGAAGGAACACCACTTGAAGGTAACTTTTAAATTACGTCTCCGCTCCCGCTAACTTATTTACTCCTTATAAGAAGAAACAAAATATAATTCCACTTTTCAGGTCAAGAGATAATGGCCTTTGATAACAGCCTGAAAAAGCTTTCCGCTGTTTTGTTTCTTTTATCTTCAAGTTTCTGTGAAGTTTTCCACAAAAATTATAACTTGCGAGATTAAATAAAGAAGTTTTAATAAATTGCCCAGGGTTAGCTAGGATTAAGGCTTAGGTGAATCTAATTTCTCATTTTTGAGTGGCTATGGCAAGATTAAATCTTTAAAATTGTTTTGGAGTGGGATTCGCGGGTAGGTAGCGCCCAGATTTAGTGTAAAAGTTTCCGTTCGCTCCATTTATTTTATGTTCATTGCTGCAGATGTTGTGGTATAAACCTTTCTCATAAATTAATGTGAAATATTACGATAAATATGTTAAAGAATAAGCCCAAAAGATTATGCCTCCCTGTAACAACTGGTTACAAAAAGTTTTTACATTAAATAAATGCAGCCAATGTGTTTTTATAGTTCCGGATGACAAATAGTAACAAAACGATAAAACCACAAACTGATATATCATGTTAGACATACAATTTATTGCTGTATCATATTAATACTATGGGCGTCAACTATCAGAAATATGCTCCTAAAAATCACAATTTCATGAACCTGTGTACATTTCGTTTTGTTCAACAACATGCAGATTGAATTGTTTTTTAATACTATTGCCAAAAGCTGATTGGTTAAAAAAAACGGAATACGAAGAGAAAAATCGCTGCTAAGGTATAAAATAACATTAAATATACGCGTATGTTGCAGTATTCGTCGGCATTTCGCAGTTTCACGCCCTGCAGCCAACATCACAAAGGTTATTATGCAAAATTTGTGCCAAAACGCATCCCTCTGTGTGCAGTTTTCGTGGCGGAAGCCGTGGGCTTTTATTTACTTGCCACCCGGATGCAATTGCAATTGTGGTCTGAAATTCCGCATAATAAATTGTCAACTGATTTCGGTTCAATTTGCTAATTAATGTTTGTGAGTGATTTCCACAATACATACGTAATGTCCTATCGGTGTTTATGTTACGAGGAGTTTGTTCAATGTTCACGTTTTAGATATTTCGTTTAATTAAACATTCGGTTATACCGCAATATTTTAGTGGCTCTGGAATGAAATTTAGCTAAAATACACACATTTTATGGTATGTTGGGTATGATAAAAATAAACAAAAAAAATCATACACCGTTCGGAATGCAATTTTGGTACATAGATAACCCAGTTTGACAAACCGTGAAACATCGTGCGGCCATTTTCACGAATATCTGTTACCTATTGTATTTGTTTTCGTCATGTTTGGGCGCTTGGAACGCATAGAATTTTTTAATATAGCGGGCTTTGTTTGGTAGACGTATACCGCTGTATAGAATATCACTCTAAAGGATTATTTTGAGGAATGCGTACACACGAACCCAGGGATAACGTTTCGTCGAAAAAACATGCCGATATTTTTTCTACGAAAGGTTAAGGTACTGTAATTTAGTTCTTAGCTAGAACCTAACTTTAGTTATGACTTCAAGCTAATTTAGCGGTAACCTACATTATAGTCGTAGGTAGATAGGTTATTGTGAGACCGTTGCCATAACAGAGCCTAATATTAATTTGTTCGCAAACCGCGCCCCTGTTTCTGTCACCTCATTCCCTAAATTAATGACAAATAGAGTCCCACCCAGCGCCTCTAAATGTCACGGGGCGGTGTTTTCGATGGCTAATTGACTCCGTTAACCCTTTGTTAGTGATGACGTTTGTAATAGCCAGTTAACCCATTACATGCTACACGCGAACATGTTGCGATGGATCGCTGCTAATTATTGCTTTGTCAAAAATGCCCTTGCTTTGTTCTTTTCATATTTTTGCGAGGTAGGTCATTGGAAGGGTTAGTTCGGACGTTTGGACGCAAATTAGAATGATTAGACTATGCTTTCAGCCAAGCACTAAGGCGCCCTACCCTATCGTGGAGGTCGTAAAAGGTGATGAAGACATTATTGCTAGTGGATGGGTAACTACATCTACAACCCAGTGATCTCTCACCTTTTTTTCTCTTTATTTCTTATTAGGTACTTTTATACATATGTCCAGTCATGAGCACCAATATGTATACACTTTCCTAAAAAAAGCAATTTTCGCGAGAAATAACGATTGCAACTTGGAGATAGGATTGTTTTCATAAAATATGAGTTCCAAAATACTATTTTCGTAATAACATGAAATTTTAATCACAACAGGAGGCGAAAAACACTTTTAAAAGTTGTTAAGTGTTTACATATTGGTGCTCATGACTGTACATGTTAGTCCCATCGGACCTTATAATGAGTGATTTATATATATATCATATTCTCACCTGCAAATCAATTGTGACAATATGATCGTTTCATTACATATGTACCAAGTTCATGCTTTGTAATACGGGTTCGTCGCCCATGTCTTTCAGAGGACGAAATCTAATGTGATTTTTAACATTTTGTTTTATATTCACGTCTTAACATTTTGTTATTCCAGCTTTATAAAAGTTCGCATTATAATAAGGTGGCGAACCACGTTAACGTGCGAATACTGGTACTTTTGTAACAGTTCATTTTACGCCTCGTAAAATACAACATAATATCTGCTCCGGTAATAAGTACCAACATAATACATGTGAATCATGTTTTACGACATATTTTATGCTCCAGCTTCTTTCATTTTACGCTTAAGGAGATAATTTATGTTATATGGAAAACATATTTCAGATTTATAAGAAGTAACTGAAGGTAAGTTGTGAAGGGATTTGACAAATGATATTTTCTTCTTACATTCTGATTCGAAGTTAAGTGGAATTAATGTAGATGGAATCTTTTGTGGAATTATTTTTTTATTAGACTCGAGCAAAATTCTAAGTGAATGTTTAAACAAGTGTTCCATGTTTTCTTTACGATTTCATCCGGTATTTATTTTCGTAATTGAAGTTGGGAACCAATGTAAATAGTTTGGATTCAAGGTAAATTGTCTACGGTTGCCGCAGTCCCGCCAAATCATCGATTTGCGGTTGTCTTGATTGAAATTGCGTACGTTTGCTAACGTAGTACCGGTACATACTATTACCTACATGCGAGATTACACGGATACGGCGGCTACCGACGTAATGACATCGAATGAGACGACAAATTAAATTGAATTGGTCTAGAACCGAAAATGGTGCTGTTCTGATATCAAAATTTGAAATAGTGATGTATATCTCTATTTCGAATATCTTTAGGTATAATTATATCAGTTCGAAATTGAAGTTATAACCTAATCTTACCCGTGTTAAGACTGGCCTATGTCTATAAAATGGGAGTTACCTTGTCTCACGATTTCAAAACACACTTTCAAGGGAAAAACTTACTTACGGGATATCTTCCATGGAGCTCAAAATGATGACAAATCACGAAAGATATCCCGTAAGTGACAGTATACGTTTAGTTTTAGATCGCGAAAGCTTAAAACAAGTATAATTAAATTGAAGGGCGCAAACATTTCTCCAAAATCGTCATGATTTCAAAAATGACGATTTCAGACGTTACGTTATCAATAACTACTTACTAAAACTTTCCTGTAAAACTACTTACTTTAAAGAGAAACAACAAACCGCACGGTAAAACAATCCCATGAATATTCAACAGCTCATTGCGCTTTTAATGAAATCAAATCCCATAATTTATTCAAAACTGACCTATTGGACATGGACATAACAAATAATGTTATTATTATTTCATCATATACAAAGTCCCATATTATGCAAAGCACATATGATTTTCATGAGACTATTATTAGCTATGAGGGCGGAACATCGGCGGTGCGTATGCAAGTCCCCGTCCAATTTGCCACGGCAATCAACTGTGTTAATAAGTTCAAGCCACGCTTCCGCTCATCCAGATACTCAATCTCGCATATTGTTGGTATATGAACAGATTTTGTTAAATATTCAGCCGCTTTTGTTCGTGTAATGTGTGTTATTTTGCTTTTGTAATACTGAAGTTGATGATTTTTAGTATAATTCCTCTCATGACAAGTATTGTACCTTACATACGAGTATATTTGTATATGTTATCAATCCACACACTCTCATAGGTGTGTACGAAAGAGCCTAGTTTAGTCTAACCCACGATTATTCGGGAATGCACAAACTGCACAAGTGTAATACACCTACGGCCCTACACAACAAACACTGCGTTATATCCCGTATTTAATTAGCTAGCAACCCCGCTGAGGTTGGGCGTCGTCGCCGCATCAACTTGGTCGCACTCACAACTGCCGTACTCTGTGCTCGTAGTCTACGCTTCGTATAGTCTGTTGCACATATAGTCTGTGCATTCTGTGCAACTTCACACTACAGTTATATTCTCACCAAACAACTTTAGATAACTGTGCACGTTACTGTGCTGTGCAGTTTATTCGCTGGTTGTAACTTAGATTTTCTCACCATGCCATAGTATGTTAATATATTAAGTTTGTCGTTGGTATGGCAGATTCATTTATTTTAATGAGTGTTTTTAGGAGGTTAGGGGATAATAGATTCAGCTAATACTTCCCACTGCAAAGCAAAGACTTTTTCACATCAAGAGAAGTAACAAACTCTAATTAATCATTTAGGAATATTGATAATTTCCGTGTGTAGGCCTTTCGATATACACGGTGCAATTTAATTGCATGTCGTATACCATTAGATTCGTCCGTCTACATAGTGTTTAGATGATGCATGTCATTTGTTGCTTCAGTTTCATTGTAACCACAGGCAAGAGCTTTAGTGCAGATATTATGATATCTGGAGCATTAACTAAGCAAAGTTATAATGGCAGATACTTACTTATACATAAAGACTCCCTGTAAAACATTATTTACGAGCAATCTTCACGTGGAAAATTAGTAGACAACCTCTTGTATGATATTGAGGAAGCCATATCGTAACTTCTAATTTTATCATAATAACTATGTAACCTTGTAAACTGGTCACGTTTGAGGACTTGATAAAGGGAGATAGAAGCGGGGCCTCCCTGTAATTATTCACAAATTGAAGAATATAACTTTGAAACAGAAATTAAACTTATTGATTTAGTCTGCCGAGTCTAAGGTAAAGTTGTATGATGTAATTTGAAATTTCTTAAGGACATTCCGCGGAAGGTTTTCAGCCGTAATTATAATTCCTCTGTCAAACAATGTTACGTGGAAATTGTTATAATACTAATTGGTTCAATTCCTCAGAGTTGTTTTATCGAATATGAAATTATCATTGGTGTTAAGTGTTCATGCTTGTAAACGCGTTCACGAATTTGCTCGAGTTTTGGCGATTGTTTTTGACGCGTCGAGCGTGACATCGCTGCGTTTTGATAACGAAGTAAATATTTACCTACTTCGTGGTTTTGATGCTCAGCAAGGTTATTTTATAAGCGATTTAATAGATTTGGTCAACCATTATTGTTGTTTTCTGACTATATTTTCTTTTGAGGCCTACCTTAGCACGATGAACTAACGTATTTAGCAAAACACCAATTAGTTATTACACTGGCATTATTTAGGTACTTTGGTTACTTTAATGACGGCTTGCAGAGGTGGATTTCTAAAAAGGTGAACGTTCTGAAATTCAGAATAATTTGAGGCAGTTAGGACGTACCTAAGCCAAAAATAATGATGTGCTTATGTGTAAGGTGACAAATTGGTCGAAGGCGAGGTAGTTATTCTTTCTATTCATTATAGGACATACGTACTATAAAATACAAATGTAGGTAAATTATTGAATATTCTAGCCACTAGTAATTACCCACTAGTTAGCATGAGTGATTTAGTTCATTGTTTATTTCAATATTTACCTATAAAGCATTTTCAGGGCAAAAGAAATAACGGAAAGTGGTTAAAAGAATTATAAGCTTGATTTTTGAAGAACACTTTGTTTAAGTCTTGCCTGTAAACAAGTTTACAACTGCTTTGCCCAAATTTCTCTGTTTCTTGATAAGTTTAGTTTTTTGCCTTGCAGCCCCATTTAAAAAACTTATTCTGAACACTATGGTACATAGGGTGACTGGTAATTAGTGACCGATACTTAAACACGTGATTGTACACATGATAACAAACAACTTTCCCAAAGTTTTTTTTATACTCTTTCACTTTTATCACAATTACACAACAGCCGTATGAAACTCGCGCGCGAGCCCTTGACCTATCAGCTTAGCCACGTGACTTCGTTCTGTCTCATAACTATTGTACCGTGCTACAGTGGGTAGGCAGAGCATCCGCGCGGCTCATAAGCCCGCTTCGTAAGTTTTATTGTGATAAAAGTGAATGAATATTAAAAAAAATGTTTCTATAGAGGTCATCAGCTGCTTAGCCTTTTCTAGTACTATGTAGGAGTTGGGTTCCAGTTTTACAGGATGCAGCTGTATCCCTGTATTTTACATGGAGCGACAGCCTGTCTGTACCTCCATAACCGAATTGTTCCTGGGTAAGACTAGTGAAATGTGCTATTATTTGCTGATCAATTAAGAGAGATCCCCGGAGTATAACCAGAAACAGGTCTAGAGATACATACAGATAAACTCACACCTTTTTCCCTTGCGGGGTAGACAGAAACTACAGAACGGCTCCTTCTGCGATCCTTACCGTACTCCTTTCGCGTGGTCCACGGTCATACATCGTGTATGAGATATAGTGAGATTCCAAAGTAGATAAAACTAGAAAAAATAGTTCGAAATAATATATCGAAAGCCTGCAAAACACTATATCACTGCTCATGACATGTGGCAGACCAGAGAACGAGGCATGTTCACTTTTCAGTTCATTTCTATATCTTGTTCCATTACAATCTTATAGCTCATCTTTCTGCAATGCGAATCGAGTTGGCAGCAGGCCCGGGGGCCGGATTTACACTGTTTTTCTTTTTTTCTCTTTGGATTGCGGGTAGTCTCTCCAATAAAATATTAATAGGGCCGTTGGTTTTTGATTCCTTTACTGTAGAGTTATAAAATATATTAGTTTAGTACATTATTTTAATTTTAATCTACTTATGTCTTTGTATGAGGTATAATAACTGTGTGCGGTATAGAATGATATCGAGATTCTTAACATACTTTTTTTCATAAGTCAATGGTTGATGAGATATTCGCTTCTAAAGCCGTAAAAATGGTGTCCCCCTCTAATTTCTAAAGTAAGAGGAGCAAGATTCTGAAAAAAAAATAGTTTGTAGAACGTAAAAATAATTTTCAACGAAAGTTGGTTACAATAAAATTTGATGTTGCTTTTGATATTTGGGACTTTTTCGTGAAAGTGCAGCAGTAACTTTGTTCTTCATTAAAATACTATGAAAAACAAATTTAGTTTTC
The DNA here is from genome assembly GCA_905220335.1 of Noctua pronuba. Taxonomy (NCBI): domain Eukaryota; kingdom Metazoa; phylum Arthropoda; class Insecta; order Lepidoptera; family Noctuidae; genus Noctua; species Noctua pronuba. The sequence goes on along the minus strand of LR999903.1, from coordinate 8,760,468 downwards.
CTGTTGAGTGTCAATTGTCCTATGCATGAGCGTTACGAATATTGTTATTATATTGTTTGGTGCTACGGAACCCTTTGTGTTTGAGACCGACTAGTAGTTGGGGCCGGTTTTTTTCAAATAGGTACTCGGTTAAGTTCGCGATATACCACTTTTCACCCATTTTTATGATGTTGAAAAGCCATAAGTAAAATACGCACTTAGGACTTGGAGTCACCAGCCCGATAAACAACATATACCTACAAAACGTAAAATAATGTTGAAAAGTGGTTAACCGTGAACATTGTGGAATTTACTTACTTAATACGGCAAAATACACCAAGAAGGTCGGTAAAAATCACCTTTTCTAAAAAATTAAATAAAAATTCTATGCTCGCCAAAATTGAGTATTAAAATTTTTGGGTACGGTAAGGATCGCTATACAACCAACAGTGTAAATATGCGTAAAAAGTTAAAAAAATATGGCGGAAATTCCCAAGCGGTTTCTATTTTATAACTGGATTCATATTCATCGTTATTTTTATATGCATGCAGTAAATAAAAGGTATTGTTATGTTCGATGTTTTTGTACATAGACTCTATGTACAAAACCAGACTCCATTTACGTGATTTCCGTTGGAAAATGATGTGAATGTCGAGAAAAGCTGGATGTTTTATAAGCCGATTTCAGACCTTATATAAACTCTGAAAGAAGGAAGAGTACGGTGCATAAGGCTTAGGCACTTATAAGAGGCCAGGCATCTGAAACAACAAAGGATAATGTCACATAACATTGCGCCTGTATGCCCCGAAGGGGTAGGCTGGGGCCTGGGGTAGGCAGGTAGGGAAGGTACTAGGCAGCGGTACAGCCACATTTTTTTTTGGTTATGTTTATCGATAGAAATTTTGAAGGCCGTGGCAAATGGGAGCGACCCAAACTTGTTACTAATCAGATGACAAACAAGTGGCCATTTGTTTCAAACCATTTCAAAAACGACTATCAACGGCATACGTACGTTTTTCGGTAAGAGAGGAGCTCGTGGCTTAATAATCACAGCCGCCCCGGTCGATCTTTAGGTTAAGCCGTGCTTGCCTAGGTTGGTCTGTGGATGGGTGACCACCCATTACATACCGAGTTTCCCCCGTGCCTCGAAAAGCACGTAAAGCCGTTGGTCCCGGCTGTCATTTGTAGAGCTTTGACAGTCGTTACAGGTAGTCAGTGGCCCAAAAAGTCTGACAAAGATTTACCAAGAGGTATCGTATTACCCAGTACTACTGGGTTGTGGAGGTCAGATAGGCAGTCGCTCCATGTAAAATACTGGTATTCAGCTGCATCCGGTTAGACTGGAAGCCGACCCCAACATGATTGTGAAAAAGATAGGTAGATGATGTCAGTTTCATACCTTTTTGACTTTCCCACCACTTGTGATAGAGTATATCAGTTTATCTGTCTGTCTTTTCTAGTCTGGATATTTATGAATGTGTAAACGTTGTATGCTCTGTACATTCCCAGATGTTTGTTAACTTTTTATCTTGTTTTACATTTTTGGTGTAGTAACCAACGACTTATTGTCGGGCCTACTTTGTACCTAAGTACTAATGCTGCAATGATAATATTGTAAAACCAAATCATTTTAAAAGAGTAACCATGGAGTTTCTTGACGGTTCTTCAACCAACCCGAACCGTGCACCTTTTCTCGACGTCTTATAAGTGCCCTTGTAGGCCTATGTGAAATAAAATATTTTGATTTTTGATTTTCTACTCATTGATCAGCTACAGGAAATTCCATTTACCCTAAGCTTAAACGGGAAATCAAACTCAACACCCATGCACAGCAGTTGAGCAATCATCAGACAAACAAAAAATACAGCGAGAAAATACTGTTTTTAAAAAAACCGGTTTCAGTCCAGCATTGAATGTTCAAAAAGGGGATAAGCCAATGTTATTGCGTACCTATTTGTTAGATTCTTGTTACTCGTTAGTAGATTTTGTTCCCGATATAATATGGTAAAAGGCTCGCCTCTTAATTGAACACGTGTATTGGGTAAATGTTAGGGTGCTACAGTACTTTAGTAGTAAGAAAATACGTTCATTGTACGACTATTTTTCTAATCGCAAAAAGTATTTTTTAGTGCATTCTAAAACCAGATTTATGATTTAGAGACTATGTATGTATGAATGCCTCGTTGTGGTCGCTAGCGCGACTGCTGAGCTTGTGGTCCTGGATTCGATTCCCGGGTCGGGCAAAGTGTTATTGGGTTTCTCTGTCTCTCAGTCTGGATTTGTGCCCGGTCGATGGCAATAGGTTTGCCCTCTATTACATGGGATTTAAAACATAACTGGTGCAATGTAAGTGTACCTACTATTAGGTACGGCACTATATTGTTGAGCCAAAAAATATAAAATAAACAATATGTGTATGTAGGTAAGCAATTAAGTGTCCAAACTTAGGCCATTAAACTTAAAAAAAATAACACTACCTATGAATATGTACAATGTACAAAACAACATAACAATAAGCTTCCAAAATGATTTGTGAAAGAAAAATGCTTCAGTGTCTTCTATTGACTTCTTCCAATGCGAACTGCTTTCAATGTTTAGAATTATGGATCGGCTGTTGACTGTACTTTGTTTTAATCTGCAGTACGTAATAAGATGCCAATTAGAGTTTGATTGTAGATCGGATTAATTTACTTGTTACTCTTGTTAGCAATAAAGCGATTATTCAATATTAATTGGCCCGACTGATGTGAATAAGTATTATAAGATCTTAACTCAATTTATTTAGTAATTCGTTGTTATTATATCATAAATTCATGACAAAAGGGTTAGTTGACTTGAAGAAGGGCTTGAATTTCAGTACAAAGCGACAGTCCTCTTACACACCTCTGACAGCTGCAGTCTAACAGTTAACCATCGTCGAGAAAAATAATGATTAGTATCCTACCCTAATCCTAACTATCCTAACTAATATTATAAATGCGAAAGTAACTTTGTTTGTTACCTTTTCACGTCTAAACCACTGAACCGATCATCCTGTAATTTGGCATATATGTTGTCAGGTGTACAGAAACGGACATAGGGTATCTTCCATCCCGAAAAAAAGGACTGTTCACGAGGAAATACAACAATAACGTTCTTATGATAAGAGATGGCGCCACGTATCTTTCGAAACATGATTGAATTATATTATTACAAGCAGAGTACAACCCGAATTGATTGTCAAATTCTAAATTAACGCGAGTGAAGCCGCGGGCAAAAGATAGTAATTTATACAGGCTTGTCAATTACAGTAACCTGATCATTATCATCTGCCTAGACTTTTCCCAACCATGTTGGGGTCGGCTTCCAGTCTAACAGGATGCAGCTGAATACCAGTATGTTACATGGAGCGACTGCCTATCTGACCTCCACAACCCAGTTAGTACTGGGTAACACGATGCCCCTTGGTAAGACTGGTTGTCAGACTTTTTGGGCCACTGACTTCCTGTAACGACTGTCAAAGATCTACAAATAGCACCCGGGACCAACAGCTTAACGTGCTTTTCGAGGCTCGGAGGAAACTCGGTATGTAATGGGTGGTCAACCTAGGCAAGCGCTGCTTAACATAAAGATCGACCCGAGCGGCTGTTATTATTTAGCCACGAACTCCTTCATGATGACAGTAACCTGATAATAACCTTATTACTAGGAGCATAAGGTCACTGCAGTTTTGACACCGATGCAAGGGCGAAGTAAAATTACTGCGCTTATACTCATATCGAAGCGTCTCTGTGTCTCCAATAGCATATCAGGTGGTCAGCCCCGGTTGTCATGGCAACGAAAGCCGTACCGCACTCCGCAGTCGGAAGCCGACAATCCGACAACCGGTTTAACCTTTTGAAGTTACCATGATCCTTTAGTCAGGCTTAGAAGGTCAGATTTCTTCGTGCGAAATATTTATACTCTGAATGTGAACAATCATATATTCGAGAGATAAGTCCGACTAGATGATGAGATTAACATAACATCATGCCTGTAATCCCCGAAGGGTTAGGCAGAGGTGTACCTAATAGTACACCCACTAAGCCATCAACTGGGCACAAATCCAGACACCGTGGCTGCTACTGAGAAATTCCCGATGAAAAAACGCAATAACAATTTTCCCGATCCGGGAATCAAACCCAGTACTTTATTCAATTCAATTCAATTCCTTTATTTCAATCACCAGTTGGATCATATAATAGCATTAGGTACATTAATTAAAGAATCATTAGAAAAATAAGACAAAACACAACACATACTTTCATTAATACTGACAAATTAAATTAGAATACTTATGCTCAGCAGTCACGCTTGCGACCACTAGACCAACGAGGCAGTGACGGTGATGAGATTTTATTTATTTAAATAAAATTTTGGTTTTTGAATTTTTTACAAAAATGATTATCTTATTTACATTTTGTAAGTTTTATAATCTTTATAACTTTAATCCTAGATTTTAGGGCGCTTGCAAAATAATCTTAAATTCGTTTGTTTTGTCTTATCCAAAAACATTAAAATGAAATCTTTCTCAGAAACGGTGTTGTCATAAAGTCAAATACGAATTTGTGTATTTTGATTTAAAATTAGGTTCGGTTATCTTAATTTAAATGATTTCAAATATTGTGATAACTGTGCTTCCGAAAGTAATTAAAAATAATCTTTGCAGTAGTTTGATGATTGATACGGACTGTGTATAAGAAAACGATACAAATGGCGGCGAAAAATAACAGCCATTTTATTTCTTTTCTTGATTTCTACCTATCTATATATATAAAATTCAAAGTCCTGACTCACTGACTGAGATATCAACGCACCTAGAGACATGAAATTTGGAGGGTGTATTCTTTGTGAAGGGTAGGTATCCACTAAGAAAGGGTTTTTCGAAATTCCAACCTTAAGAGGGTGAAATGGGGTGTTGAATTTTCTATGAAACTTTTTACTCTCGCAGTCGATTGACTTGACAATTTGTGTACATACTCTTCAGATAAAATTATGAGATATGTGTATCACAGTTTTTCCAAAATCATCCCCTAATTTAAAAATTCAGTGTCTTGATTGGCTGACTGATATATCAACGCAAAGCCCAAACCGCTGGTTCTGGAGACATGAAATTTGGAGCGTGTATTCTTTGTAAAGAGTAGGTATTTATTAAGAAAGGGTTTTTCGAAATTCTACCCCTAAGAGGGTGAAATGGGGTGTTGAATTTTCTATGAAACTTTTTATTCTCGCAGTCGATTGACTTGAAAATTTGTGTACATACTCTTCAAATAAAATTATGAGATACGTGTATCACAGTTTTTCCAAAATCATCCCCCAATTTAAAAATTTAATGTCTTGATTGGCTGACTGATATATCAACGCACAGCCCAATTCGCTGGTTCTAGTTACATGAAATTTGGAGCGTGTATTCTTTGTAAAGAGTAGGTATTCACTAAGAAAGGGTTTTTCGAAATTCTACCCCTAAGAGGGTGAAATGGGGTGTTGATTTTTCTATGATTTTTTTTATTCTCGCAGTCGATTGACTTGACAATTTGTGTACATACTCTTCAAATAAAATTATGAGATACATGTATCACAGTTTTTCCAAAATCATCCCCCAATTTAAGAATTCAATGTCGACTGGCTGACTGATACATCAACGCACAGCCCAATCGGCTGGTTCTAGACATAAAATTTGGAGGGTGCGTTCTTTGTGAAGAGTAAATATCCGCTAAGAAACAGTTATTTTTAATTCCACCCCTAAGAGGGTGAAATGGGATGTTTAATATTCTGTGAAACTTTTTCTTCTCTGAAATTTGTATACATACTTTTCAATTAAAATTATGAGATACGTGTATCACAGTTTTTTCCAAAATCAAAATCATCCCCCAACAGAGTCAAATAGGGCTTCGAAGCTCCCGTAGACCGGCGCATGGCGCGCAGTCTTGCGCGGGGCGTGCGGGGCGCGGGAGTATTTACCTATTAAGTAAGTAGGTAGGATTTTGGGCAATTCCCGAACTCCACGCGGGCGAAGCCGCGGGCATAAGCTAGTACAAAATATATAGCCAGTATCAGCTAACGGTCACAGATTACAGGGTTTTTCTACTGAAAACTATTAACCTTGACCGGAACGAATAATGAAAACGAGACGAGTTATTATATACTGAAACGGCATAAGGTGAAGGCGCGGCGCAGGTATGATGCCGCTTCAAAACGTTTTCATACAAAATTTACGTAAGCGACGTGTCGTGAATTAAACTCAAGCGGCGCGACGCAGGCACGCCGTTCTTTCGTTTCGTTATAATTCCACCCCTGCGCCGCGCCTTCTCCTTACGCTGTTTCTGTATAATTTGCGCCTAAGGCGTAATAGCACTAGCTGGCTGCCCTCCCCATTTTAGTCTGAAATGGTCCAAGTTTTTATTAAAATTTTGAGTAATAATGGCAAGAGACTATCTAACACTATGATAATGATAATGTTTCCTTCGATCTAGTTTATCCAATTAGTGATTATTGATAACTAAGAAACTGAGTTGGGAAATAGTTTTGGCGGTAATTCTGAGAAATACTAAGATTTACCTACGCTACCTACTGTTAGTTCACAAGTTTGCTCAGTGTTTCGATAAATTAACACATAATTGCTTTAATAGTATAATATTCTCGCAAATTGATTTGATTTAAACCTGGCTGATGTTAAAAACGGTTCGTTCTTCAGGGTTAAGCAGCGCTTATCAAGGGCGGTCCGTGGATGGGTGACCATCCATTACATACCGAGTGTACTCCGTGCATCAGCAATGTTACAGGTGGTATTTGGACCAAAAGTCTGACAACAGTCTTACCAATCTTATCCACCCAGTACTAACAGGATTGTGGTCAGATAGCCAGTCATTCCATGTAAAATCTGGTATTCTTCAACTGCATCTAGTTAAGCTGGAAGCCGACTCCATCATAGTTGGGAAAAGGCTAGGCAGAGTATGAAGTTAACATCACGCCAGTACTGCCAGAAGGCAAAGGTGTACTTATAGTAACCCATATTTCGCCAGTTATATTTAAGTCCCATGAGGAGCTCATGGCTAAATAATAACAGCCGCTCGGATCGATCTTTAGGTTAAGCTGTGCTTGCCTAGGTTGGCCTGTGGATGGGTGACCACCCATTACATATCGACTTTCCTCCGTGCCTCGGAAAGCACGTTAAGCCGTTGGTCCCGGGTGTCATTTGTAGACCTTTGACAGTAGTTAGGTAGTCAGTAGCCAAAAAGTCTGACAACCAGTCTTACCAAGGGGTATCGTACTAACTGGGTTGTGGAGGTCAGATAGTCAGTCGCTCCATGTTAAATACTGGTATTCAGCTGCATCCGTTTAATACTGGAAGCCGACCCCAATATAGTTGAGAAAAGGCTAGGCAGATGATGATATTTAAGTCCCATGTAATACAGGGCGAGTCTATTGCCATCAATTGGGCACAAATCCAGACTCCGTGGCTGCAACGGACAAATTCTTGATGGAAAAACCGCTACAAGTCGGTCGATACAAGTGCCTAAACCCGAAGGTGACGAATCACAAACCATGTCGTCACCTTCTGATTAATACTGTATAGGTACGTACGTCCTTTTAATACGTAGAACCTTTCCTCACGTCGACGGAATTTTCATAAGCGTGCGCTATCATTAATAATAATTAGAGTTCGCGGAACAATATAAGTTGAGTGGTTTGGCCTATTTAGAGATTTTCGGGCTGTATTCCGTATCGGTAAGCTCATGGTTCTTGGCTTAACAATAGATCTTGTAGGATTTTAGTCATATTGATCATGTATTTGTCATCATACCTATTGTTGGTCATATGTTTGTCATATTGGTCACAAGTTTTTCATATTACTGGCTAGCTGTTGGCCGCGACTTTCGTCCGCGTCAAATTATTATAAAAATATTACTTCCCTGTTAGAATCGGATTTTGTTAACAATTTCAAAGTAGTTTAAGTTACTCCTTATAACATCAGCTATACGTACGCTAGTAAAAGTACCGTCAAAATCGGCCCAGCCGATTCGGAGATTAGTCGGAACAGACAGACGGAGACAAAATTTAAAAAAAGGTTTTTTTTAAATTACCGACGAAAAATTTCGATGTAGGGGGTTTAGAATGATGTACTGAATACGTGGTAACCGTTTTCACGTCGGTGTCGCTTCCACCCTGTATATTTTCATATTCATTTAGTAAAAAGCTATAATTTTGAAATCAATTCAATTTTATTTATTTGTATAGATGTATGGATGGGTTTGTAATTAGTTGCAGTTTTTTTTTGCACTGAATAAAGGCTTTATCAGTGTAGTGTCATAGTAGACATGTTTCTTTTTGTTAATGCCAGTATAATTCCTATATCATATTTATCATGGAGATATTTGAAGTATCATTATGTCGGTGTTTAGTGCTGTATTTATGCATATGTAAGTTAGTTCAGAAAGCATGTGCTACATATGAACTGTTTCACCAGTCGTGTTTGAATTGAAGTTGTTCGTTGGGGAACTATTTGCATGATTAAAGGAGTCGTTATTTGCATTATTTGTTCCTTCCCCGCAATATGCTGGCGTCGTTATTAATTAAAAGTCAGTTTCGGAGTTTGATCTATTCTTGTTCGTGTATGGAACTTACCTTATTGCGACTCTTTTGTCATGATCACTTTAAAAAACAAAATGACAACCAGTCTTACCAAGGGGTATCGTATTACCCAGTACTAACTGGGTTGTGGAGGTCAGATAGGCAGTCGCTCCATGTAAAATACTGGTATTCAGCTGCATCCGGTTAGACTGGAAGCCGACCCCAATATAGTTGGGAAAAGGCTAGGCAGATGAGGATGACTGTAAAAAACAAAATGATTACGAAAAAAACGATGAAAATATTTTTTTTTGAGAATTCAATTTAGGAAACAAGTAAACGTTTTATTAAACGAAAACCCATTTAAAAGAAATCAAGTGCATTAACATTATTTTTTAAATCTCTTACGGATAGCAAGCGATTTCTAGAATAGGGCTACCGATTTGACCACTCCCTGGCACCGCTTATACTGAAATTAAAATTACCTATATCGTATCGAAGAGGCTTTTTGTCGATAGGTTATTGATATTAGATCGATATGGGCGCGTCGATGGCTGCGTCATCAATAACGAACCACAAGCATGCGTGTATGACCAGACGGACAAAGCTTCTACCTATCACAATACATGATGGATATTGAATTTCAGGAGAAGCTTTGCATGTGAGCTTTACTCCATTAATTATAATAATGAAGTAAGGTCAGGTATTATTTGAAAGAGAAAAAGAGAGAATTTTAGTAGGTAGGTATACTTGCAATGCTGATTGCTTTTGTACTTTATAATTTTCTGAGTAAAACTAAGCCGTACAATTCTGAAAAATACAATAAAACCTGCAATAAACAGCAGTAAAAAAGAACGTTGATTTTCCAAGAAAAATAAATTACCAGAGAATTTTCAGAAATATCGCATCACAGAGAAATTTATTTGTTAAAACATTGTTGTATAGATATACAGAAAGCCAACCAACAAGCCAGCCATATGAATCGAGATTCACTGAGTTTATTTGAATGCAAAATGAAACAGCACGCGAAACTTCTCGTATGAAGCACGTCGCGTGTGAAATCCTCCCGTCTAAGAATACCATCCGATTTTCTGCCAGCTTACTGTAAATAAGAAAATTCATTCGAACTGCGTCGTTAAACGTAATCGAGCGTCGTGGAAAGTATTAAAGAAGCAGACGCTATATTGCATAAGTTAAGATGTTACAATGGAAACTTTGAGTAGAGCACAAGTGCGCGCAATTCCTCTTTGGCAAAATACGTCCCCACTCATCAGAGGGAGTTACGTAACGTTATACGAGGACGTTCTTATACCAGCCGTACCGTTAAAATAATATTATGCAAGTTCAATTGTTTTTGGTACTTACTTCATTTGTAGTAATTGCGTCTTACGTCTGAGTTTTACTGCTGATGGCGGAGATATTAATATGTTATATTAAATTCTGTGTTATTGCTTCGTGAGCGTCTCGTATTTTAAGTATTTGAATGTTATGAATTGATTTAAATGCCGCGTATGCTTAATTACACTTTCGTTCTAGTAATAACACCTTTAACTAAACAAGAGGGTAGGACAAAGAAGGTACATGGATGGGTTTTAGTTAGTAAAGGTCTGACACTCCCTCCCACTCCACCCTGAGCGGGAGGAGTTATTTCATGATTTCCCATCCGTAAAAAAAAGGGTTTATAAATATGTAAAAGTAATTAATTTATAGACTTTCGTCAGATTTTTGGATAACGGACGAAACGTATTATAAAAATGAAACTAAGTTAAGAGTCTTTAAATATATTACTTTGAGCATTATCACTTATGTCCGAAATTAAATTGACTTTGTGAATTACATGATGAGTTTATATCGAAATAAAATATTTAATAATCTTCATCACGTTAGCCGGAAGAGTAAAAAAGTATTAATTGCATTTTTTTTTATCCATTCGTATTCCAAAAAGTATACAGAGCACTCTGTACAATTATTTTCGTTAAGTAATTGAAATATTGCAGACAGTAAGTACCTACGTTATAAAAAATACTGTTTTTACAGCAACTGAAAAATAATACAAATAATAATATGTTTTAATTTCGATTTTGTTTGCGTTGGATGATTGAAAAATCATTTACCTGAAGTCATAAGATTACAAATATTGCAATGTTTAACATTTTCGACCATGAATATTTAAAGTTTCATCCATTTAAAACGCTTTTACTTACTGATTGATTTCTCATTTCATTAACGGATCTAATTAATGTGATGATTTACTTATAAAAAAGATTATTCGATAGGTTGCAAGCATCCATTTGCTTTGTTTAGTAGTTGGTAAAGTAAAAAGAACCTTCCCTTCTTTTTTATAAAACTCAATATAAGAAGAAAATGACGACAATAAATAACGAATGGCAGTGTTCAAGTTATAGTTGAACTCGGCGCTCTACTGGGTGAACAGTGAACACTTGTAGTCGAGTTCGTTGAGTTCGCCTGTTACGGGCGCCTGACGCTCCGCTGTTCCACACTGTATTTTAGTTGTGCTCCTAAACAAACTCCCCTGACAAAGATAAAGGCGCAAACTACTTATGTCTAAGCTTTATAAGCCTATTAAAGGTTAAGAACGTTAATTATATAAATTACACGAGAGAAAACCCTAGCAGTTACAAACTATGTTGAATAAACCTTTTAGGAGTAAGCAAGAAGGAAGTTTTGCGCTTCCTGTTTGATTTTTGTTGAAGCTCCCAGTTTCCCAGTTTCCTAGTCTCCCAGACTCCCAGTCAAAGTGTATTTGTGCACCACTGTTTCTTAAATCTTTGTCCTGTCTCATGTTTGAATTGTTGGCTTATTATAGCTTGCAGCTCTTTCAACCCTCTCTGTTTTTGTTCTTTGAATATTTTAGTCTGTTAATTGGATTATAAGATTTGAATAAGGCTTCTTTGACGGTCTTGTATGGATGTGAAAGCTAATTAAAATTTCTTATCGGCGCGAGCATCCTTGGATTATTTTAAGTTGATTTACCAGTACTTTATGTATGTATGTACTATGTGTAAATATATCTGGTTCCTAGGTAACGTCTCATTACGTCGTCGAGGCGGTGTGTGTAGAGGTAAATATTGGTGCAAGCGCAGCAGACCTGTCAACTTATAATGTTTGAACAATGTAGCCGATGCAAACGAGGCTATTGCAAAACTTGTGCGCGTGATTTTCTTTGTTGTTAAGAAAGAAAAAAAAAGAACAGGATTAAATGTATAAAGAAAGATATGGGTATAATGAAAAAGATTTTCGTTCAATACAGAGACAAACATCTTTGTGTTTCCACCATTGATATTCGGCGGGCCGGGATGGAAGTTTGTGCGTTTGTTTCGCTACATTTGCCAGCGTCGCCCGCTCGCTACATTTCATTAGTGCCTCCTCCCTCTTCGATATTGTTCTGCTTCTGTTTATTGCGTGTACGTATAGATTAATTAATTTGCGTTATTGATTTTTATTACAACGAATAAAGGGATAACTGTGTGTAGTTACTGTTTATTGTATTATTTTTTTAACTTAGTATTCAACGCGAGTTCATTGCTTTGTAGACAAAGCTTGTGCAACAAAGATTTTTCAGGGATGATCGCATTGCAGTTAGTTTTTCAGACAGGCTGTCTAAGTTTCTATAAAAAAATAATTATATGATTTTGGTTAAATTGATCGTTATAACTATAACATATTATAAAGGCTCCAGTGTACTGAAAGTACATATCTACCTATCTTTTTAAAACATCAAGTTTTTCTCTGAGTTTAGCAATGAATTCAATGAATTGGAATCTTAATGCTTAGAACATAAAGACTATCTCTGACAACTTGCCACTACCAATAAATAGAACCAATATACATAAATCAAGTACGAGCTTAGTTAATAGCCATTACAAACTCTTGGCCCATATAAAATCAGAGTCAATAGGCCGGCTTATGGGAGGCGTCGCTGGTAATCTCAAACTCGCGTACCGCGGTAATAAAAACACTCCAGAGCATACAGATCGTTAAATTACTTCTAAGCCCTTAATCTAACTAATCTATCTCAAATAACTTTGTACAAAGTCGATTTCATTTTCAAAGCACACCGTGGTAATGAAGACAAGAGAATCGTGTCCGAGTTTCTGCCGACTTTTACTATTACAAGCACGTCCATAATATTCTTTTGTCTGTTTTAGCACCGGTAATAGCGCGAAACGCGATGATTACTTTTCAACCAATTGAATGTAGAAGTTATTGCTATCCGTCGTTGGTGTCTTACGCCTTGTGCGCAAGGAATGTGTCGCAAATCATTTGTGTTGGGTATTAGATCTGCTTATGTAGTTTATGCACACAAATACTAGAAACAACAGAGCAGCTCAGTTTCAGCGTCAATATGCAATTTTGATTGGCGTCCAGTGGCGAAGGTTCTATACAACTCCATTCCTACCGGATTCCCTTTGAAAAATGGCACAGTCAGTATTCTATAGACAAATAATATTATCACTTTAAAAATATCTACTCAAGCTAACCTCTTACAAAAATTGACCCTTCGCTACTGCTGGCGTCTTCCTCTCACCCACACAAAGTCAGTACTGGATGCAAACATTCAGACAACGCCCCACTTAGTGCACCTATCTTCACCAAACCTATCAACTTCAATGAAAAAACTGAAGAAAGCTAAGAAAACAAGATAGAGAAATCCATAGGTAAGTAATTTACATCACTGTCATCGATAAAGGGGTTAGCCTGAGTAAATATCAGTCTCAACGAACATTCATCTTCAAGAAAAAAGTACCGAACGTATTTTTTGTCTTAGACTTTTGCTTCGTAGCGAAGCAGTAACTTATTGTAATTTGTAGCATTATTATTGTAACATAAGTTTTACGTCACTAACATTTATTGTTTTATCCAGTACATGGCTAGCTTTAATACCATTACTTTAGTAGAAAGCTATCATCAATATTCTAAATTGATTGTCCTGTCTCTTACACGAAACCTACTCTTTAATAAAAACTCGATATTTGTTCTCATTGACGTGACGTTTCAGATTTACTAGCATCTGCCGTTGACTGAACAATTAGAGAAAACAGATGAGTTATTTTACGATGAGTGACACGACAATAGCAATTAATTTACCAGTTAACGGTTCGAAGGAGATGGCCAGCGCTGTAATCTTATCGAAATCAATATGAAAGGAATCACTGCCTTGCTTTACACTTGGTCCCCGGGTATCTATTGACAACCCGTAGTTATGTACAATGAGCGCCATAAGATCCATCATGCAGCTACCGCTTTGTTTGATCATGATTAAGTTGTTACGGCTTTTGAATGGATCGTCGCGCGTGTATTAATCAGACCGCTCCCAAATCGTCTATTAATCAAGTTTAAGCATCTGGATGACAACGAACTGTCAGCTTAAGTAGTGTTTAGTTTACGACGTACTGTAAACAATCGTTTGCGGTAACTTGTCTCGGCTCACTGCCTTCATTGTTTAATGTTTACATGATTGTAATCATAAAGTTTGCTGCGTTATATTAGGAATTCCGAATGGATTGTAATTACGCGCGTTGATTAATACATAAATAATTTGATCTTGATTAGTTTCAGAACTATCTATTTGTCGGCAGATACTATATATCTACTCGTAGGTACGCACATGTATATACGCACGTGTAAACTTTACAGTTTCAATGAGGCGGTTCATATAAACTGACTGTATTTAGTCTACTCCCTCGCATATTCATACGTTCGTTTGTCTTCTTTTATTAATAAAAATAAAAAGAATGAGGAGCTAAATGAATATGCAAGAAAAGAACCAAAACCGCAATCCTAATATTCATCAAACAAACCACAAAACGCATTAGAACTGAATAGCAGTTCTGGTTCATAAAAAGCGCTTAATATCATCTAAAGTTCAGCTTCAATTGATCGCAGAGCGCAAAAACGTTAAAGCCGTTATCCTAGTAAGCGCATTCGGCATTCCAAATCAACAATGACATTAACCCCCCTAGTGTGGCAATCAGAGAGTAAGTGGGAATTTCCGCGTCGTTTCATACGGCTCCCGGCTAAATGTTAAGAGTTCGCTGCCTATGTATCTACGTAGATACGACGACCGCTCTGTGGGGACCCACTGACCGAGCGGCCGGCGAGCGCCCGCCGAGCGCCGATACCCGCCACTCGTGAACATGGTTCATTTATAAAAAAGAACCGCTAACGACGACCTAAGCATCCAACTAATTCAATTACAATTTAACGCTATTTCAACCACGCATAATGTTGAATTTGTACCAAACTTCTGTTACACAGTTATTTATGTTTGTTGCGAGAGTTGAACCCTGAAGTTATAATGTTCACGCACGACTCACAATCATGTTTTATTAAAAAGTTTACGAGCATATTGGAGGAAAAATCTTCTGAAAAAATTCACTTTTTCAAAGGTGCGTGTGTAACCTTAGACTATTGCACTGTTTCTATTAATTAAATTCTTCTACTTTATTTATGAATCGGGTCGTTAGATAACTGTGTCCCGCAGAATTCTCTCTGAAAAGGTACTTGAATAGGATTCAGTTTGTATTAAATGACCGCATTCAGAATAATCTGAGATAACATAGAAACTGTTTGTACTGGTAGATACGGAATCGTTACATAAAGACAGATCTTCAGACATTTCCTGTAAATTATTTTGTAGGACTAGGATATTAATTTAAATCTTACAAACCGTATTCCGAGTCGTCAAAGGCAAAGAGAATACTTTACTACAGAACGGTTGGCTTCTGATCGACGTAATGTACATATAATGGGAACGTTTTATTTTTCATACTCGATGCTTTCAAAAATTCGTGAAAGTATTCGCGTCGTAAAATAGACCAAGTAAGTGTACTTTTCACAAATCAAATTATTACTTTATTATTATTTGTATTGAAACTTTTCCCTTCGAATCATCAATATTTCAGGCAAAACTTTTATTTAGGTCACTGAAGAAAATTGAGGAAAAATTTCATTACGTCCATTCACATTTACCTTTTTCTTAGGACGTCATTATTGGAGTTTTAAAAAGGTTCAACGTTTGAAAACGGATTGTTTACTTTTATACTGAAGAAGATTATTAAAATATGGCAAATATTCCAATCAGCGGTTTGGGGTTTCCATGTTCCTTTGTGCGTCGTTTCAGTATTAACCGCTATTCATGTTTTATTTTGTTTAATGTTAATTAGGCAAGCGTACTAAAAGACAAAAAGGAAATTAATTAAATCTGTTTTTGCGTAAATGTGTAATCTACGTTGGTATATTTTTTTAAAGTTATAATTTTTTAAGTCATTACTTTAGGTTATAGTCTTCCTGACCGTTTTCGGTCTCGGCGGCCAATTTTTAGCGGAGCTTAGCCATCGGCGCGGGAGATATTATAGTGCACAAGTGTATGCGCAGGCACAGGGTGCACTCTCTATCCTTTTCTTTCATAGTCCGATGGGATGACAATCCCACACAACCACGGCATTACATGTTAATGGGTATACGAATGACTAAGCATGACAGTAGAATGGTGATGAGATGAATCATGTGTCCTCTAATTTTCCCCCAATTTCTTTGGGTTCGGTGCAGCATATCTTCTTCTTCCAAACTTCAGTATAACTTGTCATCTCAGCAGTTCTTTGTGTCTGTGCGTCGATGTCTTTCATCCATCTATACATATAAAATTCAAAGTCCTGACTGACTGACTGACTGATATATCAACGCACAGCTCAAACCGCTGATCCTAGAAACATTAAATTTGGAGGGTGTATTCTTTGTAAAGAGTAGGTATCCACTAAGAAAGGGTTTTACGAAATTCTACCCCTAAGAGGGTGAAATGGGGGGTTTAATTTTCTGTGAAACTTTTTATTCTCGCGGTCGATTGATGTGAAAATTTGTGAACATACTCTTCAGTTAAAATTATGTGATACGTGTATCACAGTTTTTCGAAAATCATCCCCCAATTTAAAATTCAATGTCCTGATTGGCTGACTGGTATATCAACGCACAGCCCAAACCGCTGGTCTTAGAGACATGAAATTTGGGGGGTGTATTCTCTGTAAAGAGTAGGTATCCACTAAGAAAGGGTTTTTCGAAATTCCACCCCTAAGAGGGTGAAATGGGGTGTTGAATTTTCTGTGAAACTTTTTATTCTCTGAGTCGATTGACTTGAAAATTTGTGTACATGCTCTTCAATTAAAATTATGAGACACATGTATCACAGTTTTGCCAAAATCATCCCCCAATTTAAAATTCAATGTCCTGACTGGCTGTCTGATATATCAACGCACAGTCCAAATCGCTGGTCCTAGAGATATGAAATTTGGAGGGTAGTATTCTTTGTGAAGAGTAGGTATCCACTAAGAAAGGGTTTTTCGAAATTTCACCCCTAAGAGGGTGAAATGGGGTGTTGAATTTTCTGTGAAACTTTTTATTCTCTGAGTCGATTGGCTTGAAACTTGCCCGGGTGTGAGGACCTAGTGACTAAATAATAACAGCCGCTCGGGTCGATCTTTAGGTTAAGCCGTGCTTGCCTAGGTTGGTCTGTGAATGGGTGACCACCCATTACATACCGAGTTTCTTCTGTGTATCGGAAATCACGTTAAGTCGTTGGCTCCGGTTGTCATTTGTAGATCTTTGACAGTCGTTAGGTAGTCAGTGGCCCAAAAAGTCTAACAACCAGTTTTACCAAGGGGTATCGTATTACCCAGTACTAACTGGGCAGTGGAGGTCAGATAGGCAGTCGCTCCATGTAAAATACTGGTATTCAGCTGCATCCGGTTAGACTGGAAGCGGACTCCAATATAGTTGGGAAAAGGCTAGGCAGATGATGAGTCGATTGACTTGAAATTATGAGACACGTGTATTACAGTTTTTCCAAAAGCATCCTCTAATATTAAATTTAAAGTCCTGACTGACTGACTGATATATCAACGATTCTACGCACAGCCTAAACTACTGTTCTTAAAGACATGAAATTTTATGGGTGTACTCTTTGTAAATATTGGGTATCCACTATGGAAGAGTTTTTCGAAATTCCACCCCTAAGTGGGTGAAATAGGATTTATGAATGAATGATGAATTTTCTGTGAAACTGTTTGCTCTCCGAATCGTCTCTGTATTTAATATACATACATAGATTACTTATTATCCCAAAAGTAAGATCCCGTGGGCAATTCCCGAACACCACGCGGGCGAAGCCGCGGGCATAAGCTAGTCATGTATATTATGTCTAATAAAACCTGAAAATAAGTAATGTTTATTATTTGCGTGATATTTAACACAATAACATTGCCGCCTTAGCATACGTGGGCAGTAATCGGCTTATTAAAATAATTTTCCGACCTTACGCTTTTCCATGTGCTGACGGAAAACCTAGAAATTATTCTTAATCATGTTAGTTTTACTCACTACGATGTATATGTGATCGGGTAAGTAACCAAGTAATATCATTATATTAAAATGTAATGTCAACTGTTTCCAGTACCTATAACTTTCCGATACATACAGGGCGTAAGGGACAGCCCTCCGCAAACTGACAGGGCGCATTCAGCTCCTTATTTTTAATCATATTCCACCGGAATTTTTCTCAGGAAAATGTTCATTTTTTAAATTAATTTTTCAGTTACTACTCCTTTATTTCAATGTAAAATTACACTATCTGTACGCAGCACTGAATTTATGTAAATAAAACGGCTAAAATAAAAAAAAAACAATAATAGATGTTGAAATAATCTAACGAACGACGCTTGAAATCAGATTTTCACTTAATGCCTAGCTACAGAGTTCATTGAATTCGTCGTCGCGCTTGCCGTTCGCTACGTGCGTTTTGCCACGGTAACGATACATTGAGTATGAGGAAATAAAACAAATCAAATTTATTGGATTCCCATAACGATCCTGAAATAATTTCTTGTACCGGTCATCTTAGTATCATATACTGAATTCACGCCATCAGTCTGTGGAGGGCTGTCCCTTACACCCTGTATATATTGTATATATTTTTGAGGTTCAGATTTGGCATAGTTTTGTCTGCATGTAATAAGGGGACTGAAATCGTACACTAATATGAAAGCATTTATTTACCGTTTTTAGTGAGTTATCTTAATTTACCCAACACCTTATCTATCTATTAGAAGTGCAAACTACTGTGCTAAGGTGATTTTATAATACCTCATAGACTTTCACGGTTAAACACGTTCCTGAAAATTAAACTTTGTACTCGAATGCGCCAGGATAGCTCGAAACTTTAGTTTTGCAGATCAGTATCACGTTGTAAGTAACTCATAATATGAATTTTAACCAAAACAAATACATAAGCATAATCAGGATATAATGCAATAATGTGCGCACTGCTGGGACACAGGGCTCCTCTCTATGAGAGGGACAATTAATAAATATGTATTCTTTTTCTTCTCGAATCGATGACTCATATATATCTCCAACAAGTACGTAGCAACTTGGATAGATCCATCCAGGACTTGAATGAGGCAAACGATGGAGCGTTTGCCTCATTCAAGTCCTGGATGGTGTCAATTAGTTGGCGATGACTTGAGCTTAAACTCAATATGTCACCATCATCATCTGCCTAGCCTTTTCCCAACTATGTATATTGGGGTCGGCTTCCAGTCTAACCGGACGCGGGTTCCTATCTGACCTCCACAACTAAGTTAGTACTGGGTAACTCGATACCCCTTGGTAAGACTGGTTGTCAGACTTTCGAGCCACTGACTACCTGTAACGATTGCCAAATATGTACAAATGACAGCCGGGACCAACAGCTAAACGTGCTTTCCGAGGCACGGAGGAAACTTGGTATGTAATGGGCAGTCACCCATCCAAGGATCAACCTAGGCAAGCGCGGCTTAACCTTAAGATCAAGCCGAGCGGCTGTTATTATCTAGCCACGAGCTCCTTAAACTCAATATGTATTTATATTCATAAATAACCTTTAAAATCATCAATAAAACTTCCGCTAGCAACAGTTTCCGCTCCTTCTCCAATAGTGAAGAATAACTCACACTTATCCATAAAACAGACTCAGTATGGTCCTAATCTCATCAGTTCATCACACACATCGAATTATATCAGATTTCTGCTAAAACACAAATTATTGTCGCCAGCACCAATCGTTACAGAGCGATGATTGGCCTGTTTGTTAAGCATAATACGTTCCAATTAATTACCAGCAGAACAACAAGAGCGAAAGGAATGGCGTGCAATGGCGTGCGTGGCTTTCATCGCCGGAACAAAGTCGCCGTGCAACAAGTGACGTTTCGTCCCTAGCCACCACCTAAGGCGAAATAGCTTTTCCTTATAATAAAGTAATATCCAATAAATCTACTCAAACCCCAACAAATAGATCACCTCCAAAATAATAACTTCCACTATGTACTTGTTCATGGTCTCAATTCAAATGTTTGATTTCAACCGCGTCTTGAGTTCTCTTAGTAAACAGTTCGTATGAGTTTATTTACTTTTCGCTACTTTTTAAAGAGAATGGTCGTCGAGTGCGCCTGCGCGAAATCCGAGCGAGAGAATTGTGCGAAAGGGACGGGTGACAGTGGCACTCGCTTCGACCAATCGATTAGTCGCATAACGATAGCGGCTTCTTAAATGCAGATGTGTCGTGTATACCAACGTCAGTCGGCTAGCGGCAGGCGGCCGGGGCCCACGATCATGGCTCCTGTGAGCCGGTTCCACATATACGCTGTCCTTTGTAGTGACTGTAACGTTCGGCCGGTGTAA
This sequence comes from Noctua pronuba, assembly GCA_905220335.1. Lineage (NCBI taxonomy): Eukaryota > Metazoa > Arthropoda > Insecta > Lepidoptera > Noctuidae > Noctua > Noctua pronuba. The sequence continues at coordinate 8,740,172 of LR999903.1, read as the reverse complement.
ACGGTTCGCGGTCGAATGTGATCACACATTCTGTACGTCAGTGAGATGTAACGTTAATTATTGTCGGACGTAATTATTAGATAAACTTTTTAAAACTACTTTCAACTTACGAAAACGGCCTAAAACGTTAAGTTTAATATAGGAGCGGACACTCGATTAGTGCTCAAATTTAATTATGAAGTGAACAAAGAAAGGATTGTAACCGGAAAGGTAATAATTAAATTGTATTTCTCATTTATAAAATTCTTATCTCGAGTTGTTGCTTGAATGAATAATCGTGCCGATGATAATAGAAACAAACACGGCCCGAGCTCCTAACGATTGCTAGTTTTATGATTCCTGTTATGAATTATTGGCTTCATTCATTCTAATTTGTTTGGCAAATAACAAAACGCTTCCATTTAACTTTTAGCTTTTTCGGTTGTTCTCATTTCTAGTAAGCGTAGAGGCACGCCTTCCTGCTTGTTTCTTGATTGATAAGGTCAAGAATATAACAGCATATTATTTTGTCATATCATATTTATATTTTCAAATGTTACGAGATCGGTAGATACATATTTTGATGAGTATAATAAAAATAAAACGAGGCGGATATAAACTGAACGACGGTTCGTTCAGTTTATTTATCCAGTAATAAATCATTTCCTTTTTATGTTTCTAATCACGTCCACGCCACACATTCAAATGAAAACACGCATGTTTACATTTTTAATCATTCACAAATATATTCAGAAAAGTTAGAAAGCGAACATCACAAGTGCGAATTACGAACACATTCGTAGCAATCGTAGCCAATTCGTAGCACTTTCGTAGACGGGCGTAGCGGATGATAACATAAACGTTTAAGACATAGATTGGCATACCTGTCGTATTGGCACCTTTTGGACGGGTTGGGGGGACGGTCGTCACCCCATCTGGTATCTCATAACCTCTTTAGTACCCGAATGATATGGAACTTTATTTTAACGTCCCACGTGGACTGAGATTAGAGCGCCAGTGAGCGAAATGGCTATCGAGAATCGATTTAAATGTTTGTTGTCATGTGCACGGAATGGAATCCTGTTGTTTATGTTTTGATGTTCGTGCTTATTATTTGTTGTTCTATATTTCTGGTTGGATTAGAACGCTTTTATGAACTAGAACGAAGACAAGTAGTGTATTCGTTTGGTAAAATGGTAACCATGAAAATGGTAGTTTCCTGTTTCATTGTTTTGTTTCATGTTTCCTTTATTTGTACGTGAATAAGGCTATATTGTCAATTTCGATACGAGGAAATAGGGAAAAATAATATTGTTTTAGTTAAATAAAAAGATATTTAAAATTGAAAAACATATATGTTTGTTGAGAGTCAAAAGCCAAAAAATCCACTATAAAGCTGAAAATCTTAAAAAAATTGCTAAACTGTGAGGACCAATTCTGTATTTTTTTCTGAACTCTTTTTATTATTCTAAGTTATTTTGATGCCCATACAAAAGAGACAGAATATCTGATAGTATCATAATATCATCAAGCTCCAAATATGTTTGTAGATTGTTTTAGAACAAGTAATTCATAGCCAAAAATATCCTAGTAAAATAATTTCCAAGTTATTTATTTTCAGTTAGAACCCATTATACAACTCCTGGGCCAAGACCTCTTGTTCGTCCCACGTAATACCCCTATTCGTATTTCCCCGAAAACTTCCGCAAGTCTGCAAATAAAGCTAAAGAACAACATGAATTTAATAAATAATAAATAAAAGCATAGTTCTTTCCATAATTCATCAAGTTTTTATCAATAGCAGGTTATGTACGTTGTATAAACAACAGACATTCCTACGCGAGGGTCGAGCGAGGCCGGAGAGAAATTACAATAGGTACCTGCATACCTTCCTGGCGGCCGGTATTCCATTCCTCTCGTCTTTATGCCAGCTATTGCTTCTTGGATTATCTGGCCTGCCGAGCTAAATTAGATAGGAACCAAGGTACTACCAATATATACGAAGGATCTCTTCTATACCTGTTTCGTTTTATCTCGGGACAAAATAGTATTTTTCCGTTGTTTCCTTGAAGGCATCGAAATGAAAGAGAAACGTGGCGTATTTGTTGACTTGCTTCCCGCGGAAGTTTTAAGAGTCAACTGAGGGAAATGAACATGGTTTGCGTAAGCGATAGGTTCACAGACTCCCGTTTTTTTATTCGTTCATACTCGTTTTTAGGACTGTGTTGTAACATGAGTATCATCTGATTTTTTTTCGTTTTTATAAAATACGTGACGGTTACACTAGTATTTTTTAAATGTACCTATTTCACGTAAAATATCGAAAAAGCCAGGAAATCACGAGGAAGGAAAAGAAGACTTAATACCAATTATTGCTAAGAGTGATCCAGGGCTTATATTTTGCCACCCTGCATTTTCCCGTGAAGGGGCGACGGAACGGCTAAGGGATTATATCGGCATCCCCACAACACTTTTTCCCCATCTTATTTTACATTGCATTTCTCGTAAAGCAAAAAATCTATGAACAACAGCTGAAGAGAGAAAATGTCGGGTGACAGATTTGAATTTTAAGCAAAGTGTACTCTGATGTTGGGGCTTAAAAAATGTCAGAACAAAACACATTATTCTGAGCTCTGCTTATTGCACAAAAACGGGGTTTTTGCATCACTTACTTTATCATTTGTTTCACAAATCTTCCTTTTTTCGGACTAGAACTACTGTGCTATAAAGGAGTTTCAATAATTACAATTAAGGAAATAATAATAGAGCAGAAACAAATGACTCAACGTGAAGAGATTTATGCAGGACCGAAATAAGATTAAAAAGGATTATTTAGGGCTCGTGAAATGTAAAATACCTCCTCCGCACACATTCGTACCCATTTAAATTACGTTTCACAAAACAATTTTTGTCCTAACAGAAAATATGTGATGAATGGAACTACACTTTTGCCATTTTTCAATTAAACGGTACAGGTCTGGCGGCTAATGTAATTAATATGCTCGCACCACTTTGCACGGACTGTTAGAGTCGTTTTATTTTTTTATACACGGAAATAAAATTTACAGCCCGCCTCCACCCGTCATATCGACGAAATTCCGTCGACTTTCGGCTGTCAACGACCTCGCACATTCATTACATTCTTGATTTAACGAGATTATTTAACTGATGAAAACAGTAGGAAAGTTGCTACTTGCAATGTTGGTACTTTATTATATTTTTATTTCGCAGCAGATCAAAGAATTTTCCTTTGTTTCATTTTCCTTATCCTGTGACGTTAGCTTTTTATCTTAAATGAATGAAAATATATATTAACGTCACGAAGCCGGCGGATACGTAAACGGATATGAGACTATAGTAAAGGAGGTGGAAAGTTGTTTCAATGTGTATCTTTTTAAGATCTCGTTTGTCTTAGCTTTTCATTCGCTTGAACGGTAGATAGTCCGTATCTGCCGTTTAAGGGAATGAAAAGCGGCAACGTCAACAGAATCTTTTCAAATCTCATTTATTACTGTTATTAAAAGTTGATGAATACAGCAATATTCCTTTGTTGTATCTTTACGATAGTCCTATATTTTGATTATCTGGGAATATTTTCGGACAACCATTTCCTTTGGAAGGTTCAGCGTCGCATCGTGGTAAAATTTATAAGACATAACCCGGGCGGTTTACTTTACAGAATCATAAAAGTGTTATTTCTCGTGGACAGCAGGAAATTCTGATAGGGTCACCAGGAGAAGATGGCGGATGAAAAGCTGTTTATATTTATGTTGGGTGTGTTGTGTTCAATAGCAGGCTATTCTGTGACCACGAATAAAGAATGAGAATTTTTATCTGCAGGTACTATCTCTCTGAATATCATTGGAGTAGGTTTAGTAGTTCAGAATTAAAAACGCACCAAAAATACGAATGAAGCGACGAATACTCTTCGCAATTATAAAGCAATATGCATATAGGAGTAAAAGTTGTAAAAATACTGGTATTCACCTGCATCCAGTTAGACTAGAAACCGACCCTAACATAGTTAGGAAAACGCTAGGTAGATGATTTTACGAGTAAAAGTTGATGTTTTTTTCCCGATACACTATACGAGAATAGGTTAAAAAAAATATTAGTATTATTAATTCCAAACTACCGTCAATTATTACAATAAACTTATTTCAAAATACTTCATCCGACGGTATTTCGGGATTTCTTAGTCACTAACAAAGAGTCATTGAAAGCAATCAATCACTTAAATAAAATGAAGAGACATCTAAATTAAGAGTAGAAACTTACCATAGATATTTTGGACTAAATAGAAAAGTATTTAACAATCCAACCGGCCGAGACTAGGTTGCTTTCTTGGCTGATTACATGAGCGTAAGATATACGATCTTACTAATAGTAAGAGACATTACCGAAGGTAAAGTAAGGTACTTACGACAGGTAATTAGTGTCATCATCACTCGTTTTGTACCCTATTTCTGTCCTATTGACTTATTTTGTTTCGAAATCGAGTAACAGTAGATAGGTACTAATGTTGTATTCTGATCTTCCACTAGTCTTCAGGAGCCGTTTCTTCGCAATATCGGTCCTGAAATCTTACCGATCTACATTTCAATGAGCCCGCATCCCACGCAAGTCATATGGCACATTTCAATGAGCTCAGGTTCACTGAAATGTAGGCAAGTTTTCATTAGTAGCCGACCGAATTCATACTGAGTAAACCAAACGTAACCGTAGTGCAGCAGTACCAGGGAGCGGTATACCGCAAAAGTACCAAAATATTATACTTAAATAATGTATGTTATATTTTGGTTTGCTGAGTCAGTCAGTGAGTCGAGCTCTGAATTTGTTTTTCGTTCACTCCCAACCCCGAGCAACTAGGTAACAATAAATTGAGCTGAGCTTTCGTAAACGTTATGTCTATTCATCCCGGCGGAGTTTCTAGTAGATACTAATTTCCGATAAATTTGTGCGTTCTCGCGGGTGAAACGAGCCACGGGGTGAAATTTATAGCTTTTGAAACGGCGTTCACCTTTGAATTGAGCGTTAATCTTGTGTGAAAGACGCGACGTAACAGCGAGATGCGAGTACTAGCGATCTACGTGTTACCCACTCATTGTTTAACCAAGTAAGACCTTCTATAATGGATCATAAATTCTGAATCTCGACTCCTGATTTTTAATCGATGACACATTTTTTCAACCGAACCACAAGTGTCGACGTATCGCGTCGGGAAAGCGACGCGGAAAATTTGTTTAAGAAAGTAATTTATCACTTTCCGATGGATATATTTAAAAAGGGAGCCGCTTCGGCAATTTGCATATTTATTTGGCAATAAGTAAATTATTGCGAACACGTTGAGGGTTAATTTGGTACGTGGCAGCCCTGAACGGAGCGAGAACTGCTTTCTCTGCCCAAGTCATGCGTAGTTATTTACCTGTATCTGATCCTTTGTCTATTTTCGCTCCACAAAGTTCGCGTTATTTGCTCTGCACGATTGGCTGCTTCATTCCGACATAACAAATGAAACAAAGTTATTACTAGTTTTCCGGATTACTTTCTTCACAAAACAAATCTTTCGCGTTCGATAAATCAGTATGGTTTAATTTCCTTGTATTTTGTTTGTTAAAAGAGAAAATGGTACCTAAACTGGAAGTATGTAGACACATAATAAAAAATATAAGTATGAACAGTTAATGTCTGTTCTTCAAAAAGCTGTACCGAAGTTATAATACAAAAAGTCGTCGTTATATGCCAAAATATCGTCCTTAGTCGTTTGTATTAATTTTCATAAAAAGTACGCATAAAGTGCTATTATGATAATGTCCAATGGTTGGAAAATGTCGGGGCGGGACATGTACAATGCAAACGACTTTGGGGGCCTATTATTCGCAATCAAAGCATCAATATAAAGAAAAGTGATCCACGATATGTTTGTTCCACTTTAAAGAGCTATTCAAGGACATCCTGCGGTGAGGAAAAATTCCCCTCTCTTTTATACGATTTAATTTCACGCTACCTTTACACGAAATGCGTCTTTGTGGAAAACCTTATTTGAATGGATGGGAAATTGTAAAAAAATATCGCTTAGTACATGTAAATATACAGGCATCTTAGAATTGGATGTAAGAAAGAAATTTTGTTATCTTTAAATAGACTAAGCTATATTTTTTTTGTCAAAATAATATGTAGTATTTTGGAGAGATAACAATTAACTCAGGAGTTTAATTCAAAACCACAATTTACTAAATACTGCACACGTCTCAGCTCAAAACGACAGCAAACAGGAAATTCGCTGTAGCTCAATTAGCAGAAGTACAAACACTACGAACAGCTAAACAGCTCGTCGACATGTCCCAGAGATAAAATGAACAACGTTGTAGTGCTTGACAACTGTAATAAAGCAACCCAGTGAGGCATTGTTTACGAACGGTCGACGGTCGTCGGTGAGCCGTCGGATAGGCCTACGAGATGCCTACGAGACGTCTTCTGCGCGTAAGCCCCTGCGTTTGCATGCGACAGCGCTTTCGGGATCCATAAAGGGCAGATACGGACGGAATATTAGCATTGTGCTGTTATTCTACTACAGATGTATCCCTTTACACTTGTAACGAATAAGGATAGGACAAGTTTATTTGTTTTGCGTAGATGTGTTTAAATTTGTTTTAGGATACTTGTGAAGAGTCCTTAATACTGAATATGATGTACTTCTATAAGTACTTTATAAAAGCGATGATTGAAAATGAATACTGAGGTTTTTTTTATGAACGTGTATCGCAAAATTAATTTGTTATACAAATTATGCTTAAATAGGCCGTTTTGATTGCGAAACCTTAGGCGTGTGTCTTTGATAAGAACAGCGCGATGAGGATTCAGGATTGTCTATGGAAATCTATTAATTCCACGACGAAAACTTCAGAATATTTTTTTAATTTATAAAGTTTCTAAGTTATGAACTTTCTATGTGCCTATTCTAGGTAATTTTGAGATTATTTCTTATTGTTAATTTTTTTCAATGTTATGCAAATATTTGTACGCCGATATTTACGACTAAACATGTGTACATCTGGGCTCAAACGATGTAATATCTTGCATGCTCTTGTATGTACAATGTTTAAACAAATAAAGAAATCTTATCTTGATGTTTTCCAAAATAAATGCCAAACTTTTACCTACTTGATCAGATTGGCCTTCAGATTAGTCTGATCTGACAAAAATAAGTAGCATGTGGGACACAATCGTTTGTTCAGTTAATCTTTCGATGTATGCTTTAGATAGATAGATAAATCATTTATTTAGTGCACATAAAAAACATAAAACAGCACAATTAAATAATACAAATTACACGACTATATAACTATATAAAAACAAGGTCCCAATATTCAAAAAGAAAAACATACTTACGAAAAAAACAATATTAAAACATATTTAAGAAAGCTTTAACATTGTACCCTACAATTTTCCGCATAGTAATTGCCATTTGAAGGAAAAACCGGCGATTTAACAATGAAAACATACAACTTACCAACTATTTCTAATATTAACCCAAAACCTATATCAAGTGCCAAAAAGAAAAACTAATTAAAGTTGAAAATGTTTAAATATACATCGGGTAAACTAAATAGTAACTTTTGTTGTTAGCCGCCGGCGCGGCGACGTCCGGAGACGGCCGACAGCCGGTCCGACATGAACTATGTCCAATGAAAACGTTCGCAACGTGCATTCATTTACCAACTAAATTGTACTAGATTAGGCATGGGGAAATTATAGAATGGAGGTAGCGTTTCGGTTTTGAAAGTAGGAAATTGCATCGTATCAAACTTCGCGGTGGTAGGGTAGTAGGTACACAGTTTACTGAAAGGACGAAAAACAGCATTGCATACCTAAGTATACTGAAACCATGATTGGGACTGCACCTCTCTTCTCTCTTCTCTTCTTCAACCTTTGGCCACAAAATGCTGAGTGTAGGTCTCTTCCAAACCTCTCCACTTTGGGCGGTTTCGTGTCGGGGCTATCCAGTTTCATCCGGTCACTCGTCTGCCCACCTAGTTGGTTATCATCCCACATTCCTCCGTCCCGTCCGTGGTCTCCACTCCCGCACTTTCTTTCCCCATCTTCCATCCAGTCGACGGCATATATGGCCCACTTCCACTTTCTTTTTGCTATCGCTTCTGCTATGTCCGTCAGTCTGGTTTGTCTCGATATTTCGGTGTTTTTCACCCGGTCGTAGAGGGAGATGCCCAACGTGGCTCGTTCCTTAGCTGCAGCTACATACCTTTAAACTAATGTTGGTCTAATAGCTTTATTATCAGTTTAAATTGAAGGTTTATGCCATAACTCTCTTTGTTACAAACACGAATTCGTTATCCACACGAAGTGTACTAAGCTTAATTGAAACCTAATGTTTTTATACAAATGCAAGCGAAATTCTAAACGTTTTAAATATCCATTTAATAATTAAAAAGTCTGTAAAGCATCTAGCTAGAATGGGACGTTACCTAAACGCGATGACGTGACATGAATACGTTTCCCGTTAAATAGAGAACACGTTTAATGTGTTGGGTTTTAATTCAGGTTAGGAATCAACTAACCGGGTCTAAACCGTTTGTTTGAACCGGTTTACGTGAACGTTGATAGTGTTGTTTCTTGTAAACTTTGAACATTGTTACAGTAACTGGAATTTTCCAGGTATTAAGCTTTTGGGTTTTGTGGTTACTTTTACAGCGGAGAAAGAAATTCCAGGATTTAGTGTAATGAAATCTACATTTTCATCGTCCTGGAATTTCTAAATTACGGGTAGGCTAGAAACAGAGGCCCTAGCATCGCGCGGTGTAAAAGTAACGTAAAAACGTCGATTTTTAAATCGAAAATACAATTACCCTATAGCATTTTAGTTAAATTGTTTGCAACAGGCGCAATCAGTATCATCCATAGATAAATTAATAAATTCTTAAAATTATGAAAATATTAATGAGATACGAGTATTTTAATTTAAAATCCGACGTATTTACGTTACGTATACACCGGACGCTCATGTTTGCTCTGTTTCCAGAAATTATTATTATACAAAATAATATATAATGTAATAATGTTATAAGTATTACACAGTATTTGGTTGTTGTAATTTTACTGACTGTCACTTGAGTTATAAAATTAAAAGCCTTTTATGTCTATCAATAAGAGACTTCAAAATGTCTGGTAGCAGCACTCAAAACCACAGATCAGCTACGTATTTTTTCATCGAATTAACCAGCGTCAAATTGCAGGCTGGTTGCACAGTGTAAAATAGAACTTCACTTCGTTTCTTTTTTTCTTCACGTCATTAAGAGCTAGTCAGAAAATCTAACTGTAGTTAAAAGATTAACCTGCCAGTAAGATTGGAAACGGGGCTAACTGCCCCCAACGCGACAGACGTATTAAAGTATCGTCACCCATAGAGGCTTTTCATTGCATCCCAACTTAATACCTATTACTCGTTGCATTGCCAAAGGGGGCGGGGCCAAAGCCTATGTCATGTAGATAATAAAGTTATATGTTTGTTACAGAGGGGAGGGAGCTACCCTGATGTAGACACCATCGTGCCGAGGATGGAGCATTGGGTGACGGCAGCCAGCTCGCTGCTGGCCTTCCTGCTGTACTATAACACCTTGGACGCAGGATTTGTTTACGATGACAGGTAATAAGTTTATGAATTTGTACACGCAGAAGCATTCCTCCCGCTAATGTTCCTACTGCTGGTACACAGGCCTTTTCTCTATGGTATGGAATGGTCTATAATCCATGCAGGCCCAGTGCGGGTTGGTAATTTTAGAAAATATCATGTTTACATTGTGATGTTAAAGTTATTACATGTTACATAGATAATGTTTGTCTGATCCTGTAATTTACAGCGATATTTTTTTTTAAATAAAGAAAAAATTGGGTTCAAAGCCGCTTCAATTTCAGCGTGAAACTCGAATTTAAATCCTGGATCTTTTGACACTACAGAAACATAACATAACGTCTGTAATCTCCGAAGGGTTAGGCAGAGATGTACCTAACAGTACACCCATATTTCGCCAGTCATGTTTAAGTCCCATGTGAAAAGGGGCGAGCCTGTTGCCAATAACCGGACACAAATCGAAACTCCGTGGCTGCTACTGAGAAATTTGTAGTAGACCCGGGAATCGAACCCAGGACCTCATGCTTAGCAGTCACTATTGCGATCACTAGGCCAACGACGCAGTCACTGTAGAAATTATTGTTGAAATCTTTCAAATAATTATACTACAGTTTCAAAACTCTGCAACTTTCAAAAGTTGTTCGTTCTCATTCCCAAATTCTCAATAACTGTGGTCATTAGAATAAGAGTTCTGATATTCACGATAATGTAGATGCCAAGCGTTTGAATTTCGTTTTCTGTGGGTCAATGAGAAAAATCTGGTGTAACATGAAAAGGTCAACGGTAGTCGGATCGAAAATATTTTTATTTAATTTATCTAATTTTGGTTTGAGGAGCTCGTGGCTATATAGTAACAGCCGCTCGGGTCGACCTTTAGGTTAAGCCGTGCTTGCCTAGGATGGTCTATGGATGGGTGGACCCATTACATACCGAGTTTCCTCCGTGCCTCGGAAAGCACGTTAAACTGTTGGACCCGACTGTCATTTGTAGATCTTTGACAGTTGTTACAGGTAGTCAGTGGCCCAAATAGTCTGACAATCAGTCTTACCAAAGGGTATCGTATAACCCAGTAATAACTGGATTGTGGAGGTCAGATAGGCAATCGCTCCATGTAAAATACTGGTATTCACCTGCATCCGGTTGGACTGGAAGCCGACCCGAACATAGTTGGGAAAAGGCTAGGCAGATGATCTAATTTTGATTTGCGACGTCTCGCTACGAAAGTCCCTTCATAAATGAAAAACGGAAACCTTTAAGGAGCGTAAGATCTGCCGACGTATGCTCTTTCGAATCGTTGAATCGGAACCTAGTAAATATTTACTGATTGATCTAAAAAATAATTGCTTTTTATTTATTTTGTAAGACTTTTAGCGGAATACGTTTTTATTTTTGTCTTATTCGAAGTAACAGGATTCGAAGAATAGGAAAATTACATGTGTTTTATACTAAGGAGTTTTTTTTCGTTATCATTTAGAAGTATGTATTTGATATCTGTTAGAAATTGTTCTGAAACTACTGTCATAAAGTAAGATTTAAGGATAAAAATTGTTGTGTCTATTTTTACCTATTACAACAACAATGAGTTCCTGTTTTTTCAGTTCAGTCCTATTTTTAGGAAAAACGGTGGCTTTTCGATTTTTCACGCAAAATAACGTTATCAGGTTTCAATAGACAGGTTGCCGGAATAAAATATTTTTTGCCTTGTGTAGGTATGCGAAATATACGTAATAGCTGCCTGTTTTACATGGAATAATAATTACGAAAAAAAAATGGTTTAAAAGCGTTCATTTGTTTTTTTTTTCACTTGTCATACAATCACGGTATTAAATATAATTGATGCAAAAAATTGCTGGATAATTATTTAGATACTATTATATATATAGTCATAGTCTGCCACTAAATTACCACGAGAGCTTAGATAAAAGTCGTATTGAAAGAGCCAACAACCTTTTCCATCAACCTAAATATTCTAACACAATGCTAAACGTCAGAGCTTTAATATAACATGAACCGTATATCATTCGATTTCTTACATATAAAAGAACTACGGTCAGATCCTCTTGAGGAATGCCACCAATTAACACCTAAATAAGGCTCCCCGGGGAATTGAAGGAGCTGTAAAAAGGTAACCCGCTATTTGGCGAACGCCCAGACTTGGGCATGTTGAATAATTTAGATTTCCCTTTGATCCCATTGTCCCTGAGGGTATAAGGGCAGCCACATTATTGTGTTTGATTTATACTTTATACTTCTTTTGACTTCTTTGAGCGGTTAGGCGGCTTGAAACAATATTAGTGTGATCAGAACTTTACTTAATTTTTTTACGAAGTTCTTCCAGAAGCATTAGGTCCTCAGTTAAAAGTTATAATGTACCTAAATGGATTAGTTTCAAAACTCAATGATTCCCCTGATGTTTGAGTTCGTAATAACAGCGGCAAGAAAACAAAAAGCTACCTGTCCAAAAGCACTTATACTTATGTCATGTGTCAAGTGCGGTATTAACGAACACTACAACACAAAAGTTGGAGAAGTACATTTGGAGGACAGCGCTAATTTTCTCAGTGGAAACGTTCCAAACCGATAATCGTGATAGAATCGATGAACTTTGTTCTGGATCAGAGCTCGTCGAAAACCGCTCCAGTGTTTCGTAATTGAGGGCTTACGTGACGACTGTGCACAGCTGCCCGCAACTCGCCCAACAAAAAGTTCCGCACTATCCCAACTTTATCTCAATCTTAGTTTCGATTCTACTAGGGACGCGACTACTTTTTATCGATATGGTTATGAAAACCAATATAGGCCAATATTCTTACAGGATAGGCTTTGATATAAAATATAAGGGATTACGTATTTTGCTATTTCAGCCTTATTTGATGCGTGTACATAGATTGATATTCTTCTTCTGAGAGATATTGAAAAGACGTAAAATGCTTTGCTTTGATATTCTAAAAGGATTTTGTTCTGATAAAAGGAACATCTAACGTTATTAAATGCTGTTATTATAGACATTATTGTCTTCTCTCAGACAATTAGTAGTACCTACACGAGACTTCGATAGATGACCTCAGTGTAAAATATTCTCAAATTTTACATAAACTTACATGTGAAATAAATTAATACCGTAAAGAAAATCACTTGGTTTTCGATCGAACGGTTATATTTAAGTAATGGAGGAAAAGCTGTTCTTATATGGTTATGCGTACATAGCCTGTATATGTGTTGGTATCATTCTCGTGTTGATGTGAAAACGAGGCAGTACCGATCACGAAATCGCTGGCGTCATAAAGTGAAAACGCCCATAACCGGAGCCTACTAAGGTATTCCATATTTCTATTTTCATTTTTATTACGACGCGTGGTACCGGTGTTAGCGTTGAATGTAGGAACGTAAGCCTGTAAGGAAAGTGTTCGGAATGTTGACTGGTCACCGCGCCCGGACACGGAAAGAATAACTATGGGCCCCGTCCTTTGTATGACTTGCAGGAAAGGGAACAAATATTTCCAGCCATGAATTTTCTCGGATAATCTTGAACATGATAAAATAATATAGATACTCTCCATTGCGCACTGGTATGAAATAACGAGAAATCGTTTACTTTATCAGATTGTAAAATATTTGAAGTAGCCTTTAAAGGAACCGATATAAATGTAAGTTGTTCCATTTATTTATAGAACACTAGTTGTCTACGGCTCCAAAAATGTCTGAGATTATTGGAATTTTCTATGTAGCAAGCAGGCTACGTTCTATTTTCGTATCAGATTTATCAAAAATCGTTCAGCTGTTACAGTATGATTGAATAAAACATCGAAGCTCTCATATTTATAGCATTAGTAAGAGAACGTATTTGACAGAACATGTGTAAGCTAAACTTTTTAGATTCGTGTTTCCGTCAAATTGGTATAAATATATTTCTGCAAAAACTGAAATGAGGAAGTGCAAAGCGAAAGTCATTTACGAACAAAATACTCGGAGAAGTTTTTATGTAAATAAGTGAAGGAAAAGGCGTCTTACTCACAATTTGCAATACAATGGCCGACTGTTAGAGATGATTTTCCCTTCTTCGCATAGTAAGCACGGTTTTGGTCCCATAAAAATATATTATTCAATCGGCTATTTCACCGGCTTTTCCTTCCAAATCTAAAATGAACGAATAAAATGTATGAGGGATCAATAGATAGGTGAAGGGATGAGTAGGTATCTTGTGTACTGCGTAGGTGTAGGTGGCCGCTGTCCCCGCTCAATAAATCTTTCTCTTCTAATTGTGTTTCTGACTATTGCTAAAATAGCTACATGGTTGGAAATCCATTCTCAAGTCCATTCTCAAAATATATTAGAAAACAATAATCTGAACAACTTTTCAGTTTGCAGCGCTTCGGTTTCGGTAACGGAAAACGTTGAGTTCAAGGGAATCAAGTAGACAAGCAGTTTAGTTTAGAGATGTAATCATCAGTTTTTTGTTTAATTTCATAGTTAGGTATATAGGGTGACTGGTAATAAGGGACTAATACTTAAACATGTGATTATACTCTTGATAACAAACAACTTTCCTAAAGAAACATTATTTTTAAACGGCTAACACCTGATAGGTCAAAGGCGCGCGCGTGCAAATATCATACGGCTGTTGTGTTATTGTGAAAACATTGTGGGTATTTAAAAAAATGTTTCTTTGGGAAAGTTGTTTGTTATCATGAGTACAATCACGTGTTTAAGTATCGGTCCTATTTACCAGTCACCCTATATACTAAATAGTACCTAGTTGTAATGGATACCGTAGAGGAGGATTGTCAGAATTGTGTGGTTGGTTTAGGGTAAGGCGATCGCTGACTTTTTAATTTCCTCTACACCTAAAATGTGCCCGGCAAACATCCCCGGTTGCCAATGCCAACCGATAGAGCTTCCGACGTTCACTTCGTTAATAATTTCCTTTGCTGTTCTGTTATCGCAAGCCAGGAAACGCGCAAATTAAGAAACAAATTGAAAATGATTCCGAATTGTAGCACAGGTCAGTAAGCTTATTCCGTCACCCGTCAGGCGTTCAACCGGATTGCTTCACACATCAACCGGAAAACGTCAAAACACGGTTCGCAAAATCAATTTGAGAGGAGAATCGGTACGTTAAAACATGTCCATTATTAAGTCGGTATTGAGGCGCCCTACGGAGGTAAGGGCCGAGGGCACCGGGCCAATCGTTCGGGAAAACATCGAACGGATTCGGAGCCGATGAGCGACTGCTCGCACAGGTAAGATGGTAATATTTTATTTAAATTAAGCAGTTAGGGACGGCTGTTTGAATTTGTTCTTCGGTATTAAATATTGATGTGTAGCGTAAATAAAAGTTGGAATCCCTTATTGCGTTTACTTTGTATAAATTAATAGCAAGCACTTACAGATTAGGGATGTTGAATTACGAGCTTTAATGTAAACATGTTAGCTTTTTAAGTGGTATCTTTATTTTGTCGTTACATTGTCTTTGAGACAACAATTTATATCTTTTGATACGTTATAACAACGTTAGTTACCGGAATTCTTCGCTAATAATTTTATGTTGCTTGGCGAGTACAAAAGACTCAGGTTTCTATTGTGTTTATATTTTATTGATCAGTACCTGTTGTTGTGCTGGTTCCTATTTTAGCGATGGTTTAACGTTAACACAATGTTTATCATAATAGGTAAAGGCAGATAACGACCTTTTCCTGGAAGGTATTTTCATATTAAAGCAGTACCTACTAATAACTTGCCTCAGGTTATGTGATGAGCATGAAATTCTTAAAAGGTTTAACCTTTTAAGAATTTCGGTACTCGTTTGGTAATAATTTGGTTTTAAAAAGTTTTCGGGAAATCATTCAACGTTTAACTGTGAGTGGTCGCAAGAGCGACTGCTGAGCATGGGGTCCTGGGTTCGATTCCCGGGTCGGATAAAGTGTTATTGGGGTTTTCCATCAGGAATTTCTCAGTAGCAGCCTCGGAGTCCGGATTTGTGCCCGGTTGATGGCAAAAGGTTCGCTCCCTATTACATGGGACTTAAAACATAACTGGTGAAATGTGGGTGTACTATTTAGGTACACCTCGACTTAACCCTTCGGGGATATAGGCATGATATTATGTTATGTTAAAAATTAAAACCTTGATTTAATTTTGTCACAATAATCGTGGTTTTTTTATTAACAAACCTACTTAGTGTAGGCCCATTATTTCATATTTTTAAGTCCCCACGCAATATAAAACGTATTACAATTTCCCAATTTCAAAAATATAATATAGGTCTTACACTTAAACCTGAATGGATTGAACCGTAAATATTAAACAAAAAACTGCTAAGTAATCCAGTTACTTTCTGTACACGAACCAGTAGATTTTTCGTCAAAAATATTTTTCTAACTGTTATAACTGCTGAAAACGCTCGCAATTTCTCTTGATAAATAACTAACGGGCAAAAATGTTCGTAGATTGACACAGGCTACAAAAATGTGTTAGGTATTGATCTTTTATATTTCATTAAAAGGTAGCCGTGCTGGAAAAAGTTACGTTAGCAAAGTTTTTTAATCAAAGCTGATGAAAAATATACGATACGAAGGAGCTGGTCGTCAAGATACCTACTTATTACTTGGTGCCGTGTACCTCCGCGACAATCTACAAATTGCCCTTAAAGAATTTCAGTGGACTTAAAAAGTGTTTTTATTAAATCTCACGAAATACTTTGTTTATCGAAGAAACGTAGGTACCTTGTTGAATTTATTAACAAGGTACCAAAATTAATAAATGATGATAGGTAATGTAGATAGGTACGCATTCTATTATTTATTTTGCTGACGTTACAATACATGTATAACGAGTGTAATGATACCACAATCATTGACAATAATCTGCGGTCCAGTTAAAATATGACATTATGGCCACCAGTGTAATCACTCACATTTATTTTATAAAGAGAATATTTATTCAATAAAAAAGTTAGTAACCTTCTGTTTTCATTGCGTACTGAACATGCTAGGCATCTACATTTTATATAAACATCAATCTTTTTATTACCATTTTAATGAATTCCTGGAATTTAAATATACGTTAACGTGTTTTTTGTTTCGCAGGCGGGCGATCCTCTCCAACCCGGATGTCATCGGCCACACACCTATCAACGCATTATTCGAAAACGATTTCTGGGGAACACCGCTCACAGACCCCGGTTCGCACGGCTCCTACCGCCCGCTGTGCGTCGCTACATATCGATTCAACTACGCGTTCAGTGGATTTAAGCCGTGGAGTTACCATCTCCTCAACGTTATATTCCACTGTACAGCGACGGCCTTAGTGGTGGTGACTGCTCGTCGCCTGTTGCCAGCGTATTGTATGAGAGTGGGCACTGCCGTCACCGGCATCGCTTTCGCTGCGCACCCGATACACACTGAGGCAGTGGCGGGCGTGGTCGGCCGCGCTGATCTCGGCGCATGCAACTTGTTTCTATTGAGTTTCCTGCTATACAGCGAACACATTCGACTACGTGAGGAGAGACACAAGAAACAATGTCGACATATAGTGAAAGACAATCTAATGCGGCGGCAAATAACATCTAACGACCCGCCGTTCAGGCTGAGTTGTCACAGCTTGGTGCAACACATTATGATGAACGTACGTAAACTGTTAAAGGCCAGTAAAGCGGGGCCTTTGAAGATGTTGGACGCTTGTGAAGTTAACGGCGCAGTGAGACTAAAGTGTCAGTTCAGTGGTGGTGTCAGTGAGGACTCAGGTGAACTGTTGCAGTGGCTGACGCTGGCGGGGACACTCACGTTCGCCGCGGCCGCCACTCTGTGCAAAGAGCCGGCCATAATGGTTCTGCCTCTTTGCATATTCTATGACTTTCTTAAGGGCACTCGCTACGAGGAACCGTACTATAAGGTAAGGAATACTATTTTTTGACTTAAATACGTTTAATATGCGAAAGGGTTTGGTTTTCTTTTCATAAGGTCAAGTATCGGAAAGTTATGAGATTGTTTTCGAGGGGTTTTGAGATTGAAAGGGTTCCTTTCAGCTAATGAACGTCGGGTGATTGATATTACCTCGTAGAGACTGATTCTGAAATAAAGCCGAGGGTTATTCTCATGCTGATCCGGTAATAAAAGGAAGATAAATTGTGGAAGCTATTTATCTTTTCAAATTATGAGAAAGATTTAACGAAATCCGGAAAGGACACTTTTGGGTCAGATTTGGTCCTATCCCAATAAACCCACAGACGCAATTTAATATTATATCTTTGGATGCAAACCATGTACACATTGTTTGACAAAGAACATTTCGGTTCATTCGGTACAATTTGTGAACATTTCCGCAAAATCCATCAACTTGGCTGAATAAAAAGTTAGCAACAGGACCCGATCCTGTTAGATAGTCAGAATAAAAATAGTAAAGTGGATTTTAAAATCACGATTCATTGCCTCGCAGATCAGTCTGACGCGACGCAACTCGTTACCTTGTCTTCTAGATAATACCTAATCCCAAAATCCAAAACGATGAACTGAACATAGAAAGGTGTTCAGTTCATATCCTGAACAAAAGAAAAGTTCAAAATCGCGAACACTGCTAAAAATAGGTCGAATAAATAAACACACAGCAGAAATAAGGCACTACAAGGATGTGTCTTTGGAACTAAAGTCAGTACTAATCCAATTGGTATCCCGTGAACAGCTTGATTGTTTCCAAGTCGTGTTCTGAATGTTCGATGGGGGAGATGAAACTTTGGACGCACTACCGTAATTAGTAATAGCCAAGTTATACACAACAGTTCCGCGGTGCGATATAAATAACATAGTGACTTTTTAACTTTTTTGTACTGAAAGTATATCGGGTGGCAGTGACAGCTCTATTTTCGGCCAATGGGTAACGTTGCCTACGTAATTATTTACGGAATCACCCGCCTTTTGGCAGTTTTCGACAGTTTTTATAGACTCAATAACACGCCTGTTATCCCGAATGGTTCGGCAGAGATGTACCTATAGTATATCCACATTATGCCAGTAGACTTCTGATTATTTATCAGGCGTTTACTAGAAAAATAAATTCCTGGTTATTTATGGCAAATATATATTTATACAGAGGAAAATGTCGTGAGGAAACTTTTCAGTATGAATGTGGATGGGTTTAAGAGTGGAGAAAGACCAAAGAAACTATGGATGGACTGTATGTCCTTCTCACAGCCCATTACGCCTTTCTTGAAAGGAGCTGTCTAATGAGATGACGAGTAATAGAGAAGTATGGAAGAAGAAGACATGCTGCGCCGTCCCCAAATAAATTACGATAAGGGCAGGAGAATGGTGGTATATTTATACGAAGTAGACTCCTGATTATTTATAATAATTCATTTATTTATTTAGACAACCAGGATCCATTGTGATCCATAATATTGTTGCTGCTCTTACGCACAGATATTTAGAAATTATTTCAACTTTAAAGCCAGAAAAATTAAGAATAGACTTTTCAGATGTTTTCTTAGAAAATGGGCTCCTATTTCGCCCATAACAGAGGCAATAAACTCCCAGACAGGTCGCTATACAATCGTAGATTTTTTCTCGAAACAAATTTTTCTTAGTTCTTCGCACAAAATAAATCTAAGCTTCTTAGGTCTTGGAAATATTTAGAAATAGGTGGAATTATTGTTTGAATCACCATGTCGTATTTAAATCTGTTGGCTTAGTAGTGAATATGATGACTTTTTTATCTTTTTTGTAGATTTAAAATCTTATAATTATTTTAAAAATACCATTTAAGCTACATTCTTAAAACTTTAAACCTAGAATAAATTGAGAAGTCTAGCGCAATAATAGGTTCGGTAGACTGTTATTATTAGAATACGCTCTCGGGTTACATTTTGTATACCTTGTTATGATATTATACGAATTCGCTACAGATGTTGGTTTGTACCTCATTATGATACCTTTAAATCTAACTGTACGAGTTTTTGGAAGCGGAATATAATTTTTGTATACGAAAATTATTGTACCAAGTCGTATTTTTACATGTTTTGGTTATGATGTTCTTTGAAAAGAGGCTTTCGTGAACATGAAAAGAACTTTCTAGGTACCGAAATAGAGTTACAAATTGCACGAATGTCATTCTTAGTCACGAATCTAGGAAACAATAACGAATGTAGACTGCACTGCAAGTGTGTTGGTCGATTACTAGCTGCAATTTGATGGCTTCTTCTTCACGAATTGAGTGATAGACAGCCGACTGGCCAATATGGACTAGTTTCTAAAGACTTAAGCATCTGGCAATGTCGAAAAAGACATAACAGAGGCCCCAGCACGTAGTTTTAACGTTTTCCGTAACGTAAATACGACGATTGTCAAATTAAAAATACTCGTGTCACAAATAATATTTTCATAATTTATTCATAAGATGATAGGTACTGATTGTGCTTGTTGCAAACAATTTTACTAAAATGCTGTACGATAATTATCGTATTTTCGATTAAAAAATCGACGTATTTACGTTAAGTAAACGTCAAACTCCGTGCTAGGGCCTCAGAACTTCTTTTGTTTCTTGTGTGAGTTTACAGGAACACGTAGACTATAAAATGTAGGATAAAGTCTGACTTTGATTTGAAGTAGAAATAGTTTGATGAGATGTTGCAGAAAACAAAATCTTTCGTAGAGCCCTTTTCCTCTTAGCGTGTGAGCTAAAAGGGAAATAAAATAGACAATTCACATCACGCCTTTTCCCCGTAGGGGATAGTAGGTTGTTAGGGTGCGAACCTATCGTCATTAACTTGGACACAGGGCTGCTACTGCGAATTGACGGGAAAACCAGAATCAAACCCTGGTTTTGACGACCACAGCAATCTGGTTTGCGATCACTAGAGCTGCTATAAGTGTCTGTTTGTAATTTCAAAATAACAGCTTTTTACTGAATGAATATACGGCGGTTATAACAAAAAAAAAAAAATGAAATTTTTGGCAGTTTGTTCCGGCTAATCTCCGAAACGGGTAAACCGATTTTGACTAGACTTGGGAGTGTAATTTAAAGTTTTTTTAGAAAAAGATTAGGGTTGTTTGTAAAAAATTAAAACCCATGAAATTCTTAACAAAATCGGATTCAAATGGGAAAGTAAATTTTTTATAATAATTTCACGTGAAAGAAGGTCGCGGGGAATGGCTAGTGTTAATATATTTTCAACGCTTATTGTATTTAGCTACGTAGTGCGTTGTTATACGAATGTAAATCCTTAATCCCAATTTCAAATAAATATTAATTGCGGTACCTGTTAAACAATTAATACAAATCTCTCTATTGATAATGTTTGATAATGTTTGACATTTTCATTCAGCTAATAGCATACGATTAGTAATGAACGGTAAATCAAAGCCGTGACACATACGAAGCTACATTAAGTATATTTGCCGCGTTAATTGTCTTATAAAATATGTATTTAGGCATCTCCTTCACTCGACTTTCTGTTTACTTAGTGCGTAATGGCATGCAAATAGGATTAGCAATTGATTAATTAGACGAGCTATGGTTATAATGGCCTATGTGGTTTATTCACGTGTATGCGTAGGTCGCACTTAGCATATATCTAGTTACCTTCTAATTAAGAAGGAATGCATGGTGTTCGGAGTACATATCTCTAGGTACATTCCTTCATACCAGATTGGTCCTATATAGCTTGTGACACACTGTTCATCTCAGTACTAATGACTGATAGTTAGAAAAAAGTTCGGCTTTGTTACGCGTTGTCTATGTCACTCATGCCCGTGTGGTTGTCTCTTTCATACCTCGAGATCCAAAACGTTTAAAAAAAGAAGCTCGTAGATTCAAAATCGCTTCCAGCAGACAGTGTAAGCTACTCTTTTCACTCTGAACAGATACAGATAGTCGCAAAACTTATCTCATTGAACACCCGCTCGCAAAACATGTAAAAGAATTTACTGTTAGATTTACAGCACTGGGCAAACACGGCAGTGTTTCGGAAAAGCTTGCTTTTTAATTTTCCACTGAATGCATTCACACACCTGGGAAATATAACCGACCAGAGATAATTGTATCTCGCGAGCGAGCGATAGTGATGTTACCGTACTTTTGAGTCTGAAAACCGGTTATAACTTTCGTGTTACGAGTTAATATTATTACCTTCATGATACTCATCTTTTAATTGTTAGATTTAACACTTTCCATTTGGATTGTGAGTCTGTAAACTTTTATTACTGAATATGTTAGCCAAAGTTATAGATTTGAGAACATACTTATTTATTTAAACTTCGAGTATAGTACGACGGTTGCACGTACGGTCAACCATTTATCAATCTTATTACTTAGGGCATAAGTGTGAAAAGTGATAGACCGTCAGTATACTCGCCAGCGCATCAAGTTACTACAAACTGTCAAATTTTCACATTCGATTTGGAACTTAATCATCAACATTTTATGGTTTAAAAAAATTTGGTGAAATTTGACAGTTTGTGGTAACTTGATGTACTGGCAACTGTAAAAAGATGAATTTAATGCCACAGTGTTCTTTACCGTTCTTGCTTTGTTTGCCAAATAAATGGTGGTAATTGAACACAAACACTCGACAACAAGGTCCGAGTCAACAACCGATTAAAAATAGCGATAATTCCTCTTCAACCTTGTTTTATTTAAATAGGGATGTCCATGTCCACGTGTCTACGGAGCTAGTCTTTGCTTAGAGTTAATATCCACGCGCTGTTGAGCATGGGAAAATTATGCCGCGCACCGAGTTTGAAAGCGGTTCTAGAGATTAATGGAACTAATCTAGGAGCTCTATTGCCTTTTATTTTAATCTACAATTTTAAAAGATAAACGTAAAAAGATTTTGCTTTCGTA
The DNA here is from genome assembly GCA_905220335.1 of Noctua pronuba. Lineage (NCBI taxonomy): Eukaryota > Metazoa > Arthropoda > Insecta > Lepidoptera > Noctuidae > Noctua > Noctua pronuba. The sequence continues at coordinate 8,717,713 of LR999903.1, read as the reverse complement.
GCTTAGTTTAAAAGAAGGTAATCTAAGTTGAATGTTCGAGAAAGCGTGTTATAATATAATAATAAGAATTAATAAATAAATACAACAGGAACACAGTATACCTCATATCGCATAAAATCAAAATATTTTATTTCACATAGGCCTACATGGGTACTTATAATTATAATGTCGACAAAAAGGTACACGGTTCGGGTTGGTCGATTTCTATGGAGAAGAACCGGCAAGAAACTCCATGGTTACTCTTTTCAAATCATTTGGTATTACAATATTATCATGTTACAGAATTTGTACTTAAGTATGGGGGCACAGCGTCAACACAGATTTGCAGTAGGTACCTATTAGGTTATTTATAAAAATATTATAGTAGACATTTGACGACATTACTTTGCAGTCAATAAATTCACATTAGAAGGAAAAAACGAAGCATAATACTAGAATTATCGCATCGCTTGCCTTTACACAAGAATGATCGCAAATAACCGGTATCTGCTTAAACAAAGCAAAGAGTCAATATATTTCTAAACCATAACTAAAGCGTACTTCCATAACTACATACCTACCCATACAGTACAACAACAACGTTCTATAACACAGTCTTTATTGTAACATAAGCTTTGTGTCCTTATTTATACGTGCTGCGGAAGCAGGAAACACAGCTCACAGTGATTGCCCTCCGTTAATGAGGTGACGGATGTGTAGGTACTACCAACTTACTGGAGATCGCAGGTCTTAGGATGTTCACGGAAATGTGTATTGTAGATGTTTTGTTTGAAAACGTGACTAAATATTATAAATGCGAAAGTTGGTTTGTTTTTTTGTTTGTTACCTTTTCACGCCTAAACCACTGAACCGATCATCCTGAAATTTTGCATATACGTTGTCAGGTGTACAGAAACGGACATAAACCTTTCATCCTGAAAACAAACAGTTTCCGAGGAAAACCACAATAACGTTCTTATGATAATAGATAGCGCCAAGTGTCTTTCGAATCATGATTGAATTTTATTTCCTTTATTCATATTTCTTAAAAAATATATATTATTATTACAAGCAGGGTACAACCCGCCTTGATTGTCAAATTCTAAATTAACGCAAGCGAGCAAAGCTAGTTTTAAATATTTCTTTCTTTAACTGTTAGAGCTTTATCAACTGCACGTAGTTCTGCCAAAATGTAACAAACCACATCAAAATTCCTCCCATTTTCCAAAGGATAGTAATGATTTTGAATCATCATCATTTGCACTCTTGTTCCACCCACTGCCAAGTATAATAAGCTTCCTCGGTTTTGTTCCATTCTTCCCTGGTCTGCACAAGTCCCACGATCTTCTGAATGTAATCCACCCTGTGGGTGCTGGTCTGCCAACATTTCTTCTACTGTCTCTCGGTAATGATTTTGGATATGTCGCTTATTCATTTTAAATCATTTCTAAACATACGTTTTGGATCATATACATCTAAAACGTATGTTTAAAACGGGCGGATTTTTACTAGATAGTAGTACTTATATACAACGTCTAGATTCTAGACTCTAGAATGTTGGATTAGTTTGAAGCATTTCACTGAATTAATAAGATATTGTGGAATGGCTCATTTTACCAGTACTAAGTCTACTATATATGACTATTGAAGATCGTGAGTCATAGGATGTTTTGTTGGTCTGTTTGAAAACATCATGCTGAAATTCTGGGTATGTATTTGTTTTTATAACGGTACAGTCTTTTCCAACTATGTCTATTTAAGGATTGGATGTCGTAAGATGTTCAGCGAACTGTTTATTACTTGCTGTTGTAGTTATAAAATTATTGTAGTGTTTGAAAGAGTCATGATGTTTATTCCAACTTTGCTACTCAAGGAACCTAGGATGTACTCGGAATTTACTTACTCGGTATTGTAGTTCTAGTGTTTGGAATTGTGAAATTCTGGGTATCCTACTTATAACTTCGAAAGCGTTCTTGCCATAAAATAAACCGTTATAGCATCGTGTTTAGTGCCTCAACAATTGTTAAACGCGACTCTGTAAAATCGTTGATTTAGACATTTAGTTTTAGTGTTTTAACCTAGTCTAGTAAAGTACCAGGATTCTCAATGCTATTATTGTTTATCAGTAAGTTCTAAAATGATCGTAAAATCGAAACAAAAGAAGTATGTGCTGCGGGACTGTTCGAAAGAGATACCGCGGCCCTGGAACACAAAGGGCAAAGAAGGAACATGGATGGGTTTTAGTCAGTACGAGTCTGACACTCCCTTCCACTCCGCCCAGAGCGGGAGGGTTCATTTGATGATTTCCCATCCGAAAAAAAAAACAAAATTAATATGATCGTAATTTCATAATTCAATAATTATTTTTCTATTTGTCAGTTTGAAACTTGACTAAAGATCTGGAAACAGCTAAAACATACCGAAAAATATTACATAATCATACTGAACGGTCGAAAAAATCTCCAAAGATTGGAACCGTTCAGAATGTCCCTGAACGCTGTGTATTTAATTTAATACTCGTTAGTAGGCGTTTATTTTCACATCTTATACAGAAAATGCCTACCATAACAATTTTATGACAATAATAAAATACCAAAATATTTATAGTATCTACTTCGAGTTGATTGTAAGAGCTATTATTGTTGGCAGACTTGTATTCGAAGCGATTGTATCAAAAATACTCCATCGAGTAGCCTTACAAACCCAGGTGACACTGTCATTTATAAGATAGACTATTTTTCCAACTGTTATTATTATTTGTTGTAAAAATACCACTGAAAAAGGTTTGGCCTTAGTATTTTAGTACCTAGATATCGACAGAATCTTCACTGTTCGATAGCTTTTAGCGATCAGATTATTATAAACTAGCTTCTGCCCGCGACTTCGTACGCGGATCCTGTTGCTTATGCCAGCTACAACGGAGTCGTCAAAATCGAAGATCTGAAACGTCTGATGTCGAATTCTAAGAGCCCGGGGACGGGAAAACAACGGGATGCGCGAGACGATTCGAGACATTCCATATCTTTCATTTTTGTAAGTCAGAAGTCGATGCGTAGATACGCTTGGAACTCAAGCGTAATTCTCTATCCATGAACGTCTCCGACTCGCGAGACAATGCGTGACGTTCACGATCAGTGGTCAGTCACGCATCACGTTCCCCACTTGTCTCTAGAGACCTAGAAGTCGATGCGTAGATACGCTTGGAACTCAAGCGTAATTCTCTATCCGTGAACGTCTCCGACTCGCGAGAAAATGCATGTCGTTCACGATCAGCGGTCAGTCGCGCATCATATTCTTCACAGTTCTCTAGAGACCTGGATGTAGATGCGTAAATACGCTGAGAACGCAGGCGTGCTTCGTTATCCAAGAGGAAGAGAAGAGAAGAGAGGAAGAGGTTTCCACGGAGCGAGTTGCAGCCTGATGTTCTCGAACAGCATCAAGTCTCTCCTGACGTTCTTCGGTAGATTCTTGGGATCTTATGATCCTCAATGTTTTAGCTCCTTTGGAGCATTGGGAAAGATTTGACCTCTTTCTAGGCATGGTTATAGTTTTATTGTGAAGATACCTTATCAATTAAAATCGAAGTGACTGCTCCCCTGCGTTACCGGGTAGGCTACTGTGTCACGAAGATAAGTGGAAAAAGTCTAAAACACTCAAATAACATAAGCCCGAAGGCATATTTATTCGATAAAATAAAAAAATAAATAGGAGTTTTGTCCAGTAGAGTCAAATTTTCAATGATATACCGTCGTCATCAAATATCAGTCCTAAACTGTTACCGCCTTCACCGCGTGGAGATACTCCCAGCTTATGTTTTTTTATAATTATACAGTGAAATTAGTGATAGCTTTGATTTCCACATCAGATGTTTGTGATCTTCGATTTTTATAACTCAACAGGAAATGCCCATCAGACCGAACAACTTTTGCTAAGACGTCATTCCTATATGTGTTATGGTGTAGCTGGGCTCTTGGAGTTCCACAACAGGTGTTCCAGATCTTCGATTTTTATAAGTCAACAGAGAGTGCTCATCAGATTGAACAATGTTTGCTAAGACTTCATTCCAATATGTGTTATGGTGTAGCTGGGCTCTTGGAGTTCCACAATAGGTGTTCCAGAACTTCGATTTTTATAAATCAACAGAGAGTGCTCATCAGATTGAACAATGTTTGCTAAGACGTCATTCCTATATGTGTTATGGTGTAGCTGGGCTCTTGGAGTTCCACAACAGGTGTTCCAGATCTTCGATTTTTATAAATCAACAGAGAGTGATCATCAGATTGAACAATTTTTGCTAAGACGTCATTCCTATATATGTTATAGTGTAGCTGGACTCTTGGAGTTCCACATCAGGTGTTCCAGATCTTCAAATTTATTCTCTCAGCAGAAAATGCTCATCACGTGGATCAATTTTTGCTATGGTACCATTTTTGTATCTCTTATAGTTTAGCTATTCTATTGCGGTTCTGCATCAGGTGTTCAAGTTTCCAAGATAAATTATAGCCTATATGTTGCCCAGACTTAATACCTATATAACAAAAAAAAATCTTTCAAATCCGTCCAGTAGTTCCGAAGATTAGCGTGTACAAACAAACAGCCAAACAGACAAACAGACAAATAGATAAACAGACAAACAGACAAACAGACAGAATTTTTTTTTTGGATTCGTGCTCTATTACTGTTTCTAAACCCCCCCCTCAATTTTTTTTTTTAAATATATTCAATGTACAGACACAGTTTTTTTACTGTCTTATTATATGTATAGATCACTTTGAGACAATTTATGAGGAGAACTGAATTAGGGACAGAATTTAAGGTCCCCACCCAATATTTGTCCCTAATTCGGTTTATAGTGCAGTCAAGTTATATCTATACTTTCATAGATTAAGGTCTCTAAGCTACAAATAATAAAAGAAACAGGCCACATTCCACCTTCTAAAATACGAAAACCAGCCCGACTCTAACCAAAAATGATGAAGCGAAATTCCCTTAAACAACTCAGCGGCAAAACAAATACAACCGCAAATACAAAGACAGATATAACGCTTCATATTAAGTACGTATACACATATATACAGGGTAGGATTAGATCCGTGCAGGCGTAGAGGGTAACCGTTTAACACACGCGTGCCGGAGGCGGTGGGTTTTATACTGCGGGCTAATTAAATTCAATTTTCGAATGCGGGTAGCCATGACAGAGATATTGCGGGGCCGGTCCGACTCCCAGGACCATTTTATGTCGAAATACTGGCCGACAAGACTGTATTGCGATCATCCTGTTATGATTAAACTGAGTTCATAATCTCTCTGCTATCTTTTGGCGGGTGTGGCCTGTCGAGTTCGGATGGCGCTTTCATTGATATTGATTGTCTTTGATTGCTTGTAGGATGTCCTTTTGTCTGATCCTTTTAAAGTGATCGTGAATAAGCTTTCATTTAATTAAGGTTCGGACAATTATTGATCTTATATCTGTGTTGGGATGGTTTATTATCGAAAACCAGATTTCTGATTGAGAAAATACGGAAAGTTTCGTATTGATTCGATTTCGTTATTTTCCTTGAATTTCAAACAAAGGAACATTATTGAATTGTATACTGGATACGAATTATTTACTAGAAGCAATAGTTAGGCAATAATTTAAGGTTTGTAGTTGTTTAATATTAGGTTTCATAATGAAATCATAGATTTTGCGAGTAATTTGAAACGCACCGTTACAATTAAATCTAATTCGAGATGAAATTACACATAGAACAATTAGTTTCATAATAGTCTGAACATTATTTTTTATTGCTTACGTACGGCCCCAAATAGACCGCACTAAGCTGTCTTTATTATATAGTAAATAACTGTTATCCCAAATAAACAGGTTGCTGTTTTTCAAGATAACATATTTTGACCGTTAGTTTTCGAGTATTCTCCGCCCTCTGGAGTGTGATAATAGTTCACTTAGCAAAATTATGAGTTACGACTGTTGTGTTATTTTTTGGTAGAAACGTAAAAATAAAATAAAACATACCTAAGGGAGTTGAAAGCTCTATACTGTGGCTCTACGCAGCGTAGCATGCAAGCGCTGCGCAAATGTGTACTTTAAAGCAAGTTATGTTTTACTTTCGAACTGTATTTCCTAAACAGTTGCATGATATAACAGTGAAACTAAACATTTTCATATTCAGCTCAGATTACTAAAGTTTTCGTTTTAAATATCTTTCCTCATAAACTCAACGTTCGTTAAAACTCACATAAAAAGATAGGCGACCTTCCTGCCATTGTTAGACCGGCATACAAATTCAGGCGAAGTAATTAGGTGACTTTATAGGCACGGTTCACGAAAGAAATTGCTGACATGATTCATTTGTATGTAGATTTTGTGAATAAAAATACTTCAACAATTCAAGATATATATAATAAAGGGAAAACCAGGGGGGTTGATATTTGCTTGCATATCTCTGGCATAGTTGGCATTCACGAGCCGACATTCCCTCCGCGGTAGACATGACCCTTCTGATTTTCGATTTAGTATTTCTTGTTTGTATAGAGGTACGTATCGAGATATGAGCAAAACAAACGTCTATTTTCCCTACAGCAATGTTTTATTGGTATCTCCTACGCAAGTTTATGCCATCTCATGCAATAAAGTGATAAAACAGTTAGCTAGCACAGCGCCCCGAACTCGCTCAGATATATCGACGAACAAATAAAACTGACATTAAAAGCGCAAACTTGCCGAATGTTTTGTTTTGTTTTTTTCGTCATAACTCCTGAGAACCTTCGCATTATGGATATGGCGATAATATTTCTCATCATGTACGCTAATGTCAGAATAATACTCGAAGTTACGCGTTGTACGTGCTTACTTGTACACGGGTATTTTAAAAGAAAAATTAGAATTGTGTTTTATTTTTCTTTGAATTCAGAGAGTACGTAACAACGATTGGGAGATAATTCACAGCTTGGTATCGCGCTCAAATAATTAATGAATTGATTAATTATCTTACTCATTACACATCAATTTATACCGGTATCGCAATCACGCCTTTTAATGTGCACGTTATTTAAATAAATTGTTTCAATAACCGTGCACTTAACACCGACACAAAAGCACGCCACCTCTATGTAAATGGGTAGCCATATAAACATAAAGCGAGTGTTAACTCTGCACAGTAGGTACATTGTGGCGTACAAAGTATAAATTCAGTAATAATGAAAGGCCGCTTATAAAACTAAGTAGATACGTAATATTCATGATATCGTTCGCCAGGAAAAATTAACGGTACGCTTAGCCAAATGAATATCGATTCAACGCCCTGCCCTCGGCTCATTTGCCCTGCATAAAATTAGTATTTGGACCTTTTCGCGGGCAGGCCCAATATTTCTCTCATGTTGAGGATTGAAGCAATTTTGTGTAGCTCTCAACATTAAATTAACATTTGGGCTTTTTCTTGGTCCGCGCGGCCGGTCCCGTCCCCAGCTCAGTATATTTCAGCGGTCGCGTAATTTGTGGCTCGTAAATGTTCTGAAATTGGTCATCCCTTTGGTTGAGGTGAATTTATTGCCTCCTCGGTCGGCCTGTCGAAAGGGGAATTAATAAGTCCCCTCTAATGGTGAAACGTACCCTCACCATCAATTTGAATGCCAATGCCCCAAGATTGCTGCGGCCCAGTAAAATGAGCCTGCACATGAAATATCTCACTTATAAATTCTTATTCATTTTGTGCTTCCAATAAATTGGATACCCGATGATTGCCTCATTTTATTATAGTGCGTACATGGGGAATATTGGAAGGTTGACAGATACAAGATTGAAAGCGATATTATAGTTGGCTAGCGTTGTAGAATGTGTTATCGGTTTGGGGTACAAGTGTTCTTCCATAACGCCGGAATATTTTATTTTTTCCGCTGATCCTTTGCTTATCTGTTCTCTCTTTCAGAAAAAAATGTCTTAACTTGTGTAGCTACTGTTACTGTTAACATGACTGTCATGTCTTCCCCGTAACGTAACGTAATAACATAGCCACGAGCTATAGAAACTTTTTGTTGCTTCTTCTCGGAAATCTGCTTATCCTGTAATTGAAAGGACCTCGAGCGTTCAAAGTGTTTAAAGTTTGGAAAGTTCACTTAGGCTGTAATTATTGTTTGTATTCTTTGCCGTATTATCATTTTACAAAGTTTAAAATAGAATATAATGAAGGAACAAACTAAATTGTTAACTTTCTTTGTGAATTTTAAATTAATTGATAGTAAAGGCGCCCCCGTTCACAAAGTCGTGAATGTTTAATTCATTATGATTTAGGTGTGTATTTGTGTTGGATTACGTGCGTCCAGCTTTAGTGACGATAATGAGTAAATAATGACCATTCCGCTGTGAGCTGAACAGTGGTAAACATTTCTTTCGTGAGTAAAAATCACGTTTATTTTCACCTGTAAATGTAACTGCAAATGTGATTCTAATTCTTATTTCTGTATAAAAAACGGATTAGTAGTGCTATTAATGCTTTTGTAATACAATAGGTCGCAATAAAATTAGCGAGGGAAATATTTGTGGCGTGGCAGCACGAACGTGCATTTCGTGTTATTGTGTCACAAATATTTTCCAATAAGTTCCAAATAATGGTTCTTTCCCTAATGACTGCTGACACAAACCGAGCCAAGTTCTTTGTCGTGCAAATTGCGACTTCGACGCGATACATCACTATTTTTACGTAAAGCAATAAACAAACCAGGTTGTAAATAACATTGGTTGAACGCCTCCTTGTCTTGGGAGAAGAATAATGGTATTTTCTATTTCGTTAGGTTGTACTAGATATACTTATGTCCGCTCGGATGGCTGCCAGCTGCGGCGCTCCGCATCCAGTTCTAGTGTCCCTCCCGTCCCACGGATGTAAACTTACTGTGGCGCTGGAGGAGACCTGCGCCACTATATATTTAGCTCTAGGGAGAAAGCAAAACTGTCTACTACTAAAAGTTATAAATTTTAAACAAATGTTGCCAAATGTAGCCTTTCTAGATATAGGGATTTATTTTAGTTAATTATGTTTGATTGGCTTTTTTTACAATCATGCTGCCTTGTGAAAGGAACTACTCGCTTCTTCTTCTTAGGTTTTAAAGATAAGTAAGTTTGACTAAATAGGTTTTAGTATTTTTCCTTCTATAAATGCAAAAAATAACCAAACATTGATTACGTACGTATAGCTGTTTACGTAATTTACCCCCGCTGCGCTTGTTTGTCCGTGACGTCGTTTCGCATTCAAATTGGCACATAACGACAGGACGCACCACGAGCCACGAGCCATGTACCACGCACCGCCGACATTCCAAACAATTAAGTCTCACGCGTGTTGTTCGAGCCTCTTCCATTCCGTAGTAACTGTGCGGCCCGACGGCCCTAAATCAAAGAGCCGTGAAGTCCCCCCCACACTTCCATATTTTCGCACCCCGACAACGTCGTATAATGGCTATTGACCAAATTTATCGACTTTCATGTCATATTCTCATCTTTATGCGGAGCTGGAAGCCTGGTATTGGCCTCACATAACATATGTGGGAAAAAGTCTCCGTGTTCTACGACACAATAAATTATTTTGATCTTTGTCTCGCACATAAATAATAGAAGTTATTGATATCAACGGAAGATATGGGATATAGCGACTAAATGGCGTATTCAGGAAGGGAATTACATGCCGATCGGTTTGATTAATTCGATTGAGCCTATGAATAGTAAAATCAGTCGACTTTGTTAGCGGTTAGCGATATGTTTGCCCTCTGGTTGCGTGCCCGTAGAGTACGCTTGGTTTGCGTGGAACGAGAGTTGTTTTAAGTTAATTCTAATCAAACTAACACGTCCGTTGTAAATCCAACTACCACAAAACACCTTAATACCCGGGACAATTGTTCGCTCACGTATGTGCCCATTCAAAAAGCGGAGAGAAACCGGCGTGAGCAATCACAAAAGAACGGAAACGAGGAGCGAAGAAACACTGTCATTAATATACGTTGTACGAATGTTGTGCCGCGCCGCACCGCGCCGCTGCTGGGCTTTGTATTTATTCAGAGCACGGAATTTAAGTTTATTATGACTGTTATGCAAACTTTGACGTAAATGGTGCGAAGCGAACAGAAGAAGTAAGCAATCGAGTATCGAAAGAGTCTAGTGCTTTACTCTCATATTTAAATCAAGTTTCCGATTCCATCTTAAACATTTCTTAAGTTTTTTCCTCTCAAAACTTTGATCGTCATTGATTCCTCGCCGCACTCACGTACCGCTTTCATAACTGGTCGGTATAGTTCCTTTAAAAAATAAAAAGGCAAGTTTTTTCATATCTCAGGTATCAAAGTTTGTAAGTGAAGTCTATGCATAAATTATTCACGTCGGCTTGCTGCTGTAAACTTAACAATGGACTGGGATTTTATACTTTCTAACCAAAGCTTTATTTGGTACTACATGTTTCGTGTCCATCCTTTTACACGATGCCAGACAAAATGCGGAATAAATTATTTCAGTACATTTTCCTTTTTACGGCCTCACCTCACGTGTGAAATTAAATTTCATTTTTTAAGTACTTTCATTTTTACTTGGTATCAAAATGTTACCATTATTTTAATGTCATTGACTTTTAAATTAAAATACCAACGACAACGGTGTACATAAAAGTACGTCAAAGCATTATACAGACTTTAATTTGTGAAATATAACGTAACCCTTACTAAAATTGATTGGTGTTCCGGCTACGCAGATGCGAACAGTTCGCAAAAGGTCGCACTTCGCCAGTAAGCCAGGCCTCCGACCGGACAGAATACACAATATAGCCACCGACGTCATAATCATTATTGAAAACTTTTACAACAAGTTCGAAACACCCTGCTCTGGTAAGTTCCTACCTACGTAAAGTACGGAAATTTATTACAGAATGTTTTTACTGGTTTTCGAAGTTCCTTAATCTAAAATCGATAGAAACGACGCCGAACAAAGTTGTGAATAGTACCTTAAGTTGGGAATCGAAGAAAGTCGGACCTTCCGTTCAACACCTGCGTAAAAGATACGCTCGGCTGATAAAGTCGCTAGTTCGGGCGGTCGCGCTGCACCCAAATGAGATAAATCGAAACCTTTATACGAAAACTTCATATCTACAAGTATGTGAAAAATAATCTCGTAACTCGTAAAGTTTTCGGTGGGACGCTAAAATTCGGTCTTATATGGACCGTCAGTTTGATCCGACGATGTAGTGACCAAGCTTCTAGTAATAACAGTTTTCCTGAAATATTCTTTTATTACAGCCGACGCGCGTTAACGTTTCTATAAAAATAACGTCCCGACCGATTGACTATCTCTGATATTTATGACTATTTTTATTTACGTTTAAATGGATAGCGATTTATGCCGGAGATAGGTTTCATATTTTAAAACAATAAAATGCCATACATTTTTTGCAATCCATTCTTTTTATACTTTTTGTCAGAAACCTTAATGCATCTGAAAAAAGGTTTTACTCGTAATTCTGATCCTTGTCCGTATAAAATATAACCCCCAAAAACAATTCCTACCTTAAACGGTTGCTTTATTCAACATTAATAGTAATTTAAACGTTAGTCAGATCCCCACTTAAATGGAGGGGATCTAAGGAAAGCTCCGTACGTGAATGTTTAGAGAAGGATACAAACCGAATAGATATGGTCGGGTGCGTCTCGTACGTCGGTCGAATGGAGCGAGCAAATTACATCACTCTATAGAACTGGGCGCCTGGTAGCACGTGACACCACTTTACAACATGATACACGGAAAATAATTTTCCTCAAAGTATTTGAAGGAAAGTGTTAGCTTAAAACAGTCTTTGAATCGTATTGTTTCGTTATGTTTTTGGCTTTTGGAATTAGCACAGTAAACTGTGGTCTTAGTACCTCATGATGTTAATAGGAAATTGTAAAGAAGAATAGAAATAACACCTTTTCTAAGACCTTGCTTTAGATGCTTGGTAGCAAGATGACAACATGATACACATAATCATGGTTTTCGTCAAAGTATTCGAAATAAATTTTTAAAACTGTTTTTTTAGGGTTAAGTGTCAAAGTATGTATAAGCTAAACTGTGGTCCTATTATTTATTTATTTATTTAAACTGCATGTGCAATAGTGGTACATAGGCACTTCATGCCACAAGGTATTTTCTACCAGTCAACCTTAGGGTTAACAGGACAACATTGTGATAGGGTACAAAATAATATCTAAAAAAAATATCTTGTTTTTGTTTAATGATTAATCTTGCTAGGAATGACATAACTACTTCTAACTAGACAACTTCAAATATGATACTTATAAAGTGTTAGTTTAAAATAAATGGTGTTTGAATCAAGTTTTAATTGGCATTTTCAAATGTCACACTAAACCGTTTTCTAAAAAGAATACTTTTGGGACCTGAGCGCCTCGTAACACTTAATTCCACTTTTCAGCATGATACAACAGTGCACGAGAAAGTGAAGATTTTCCTCAGTACATTTAAAGAAAAATATTTGCTTTAAATTGTTTTCCGTGTTCTTTTACTAATTATAATTATTGACCTTTCGTATTTTAATGATACAAAAACAATTGCATGATTTCCAAGAATCACAGAAGGTTTAAAATCTCGTGTTCCAATTTATGAAGAATTTTGGTTAGGAGCTGCTTTTGTTGTTATAAGACTTTGTTGTTTTTAAAAACAATAATTAGAATTGTTTTCATTCGATGTCAAAAATCTACAAAACAAATCTTCTTTTACGCTTTAAAAAAAGGAGAGTTATATTGTTCATTTCCAACAGAAATACAATGAAAACTAATGTGTAGGTTAAATTATTTACCGGTATAAAATATAACTAGGTGTAAAACCGGACCATTGTTCCATTTACTGAAAACCATGAACAGAGAGAACAACAGGTATTACACAGCCATAGTGGCAGAATTAACACAAAAGTGTCAAAGTGTCAATAACAGCCTCGACTGATCGATGTATAGGGTCACTGCATTTGTAAAAACAACTTTTTTTATGTCACAAAACATGCTACTGTTTGTGTTAAAATATTTCACAGTTTTGCATGAAAAATACTGAAATGATATGATGAATAAAGGACATCAATATTTGGCTATGATATTGCCTACTATCAACTATAACAAAAATATAAATTCTGAAGTTTTCAGTTTGAAGTAATATTTCTTAAAAAGCTTTTACTTGTATTAGGTTTTTAAAACAACAACAAAAATTCAAATGAAGAACACTATCTTTACGAAAAAAAAATTTCTTTATTCAAAAATGTACTCTTTAAGATTACAATTTTCTCATTTCTATCTGTACTTTCATGCAAGCATCAACATACAAACAGCCAACGATTTGTTTTACCATTCTGCGTACGCAAAGTTAACCGTTCACTATCAAATCCTACACAAAGTGAACATCGATAGATTTCTCTATCTGGTCGAGCACAAAGAGCGCAACGGTATATACTGAACCATTCTGCGTTTTTCATTGAAGCGGAAGGAATACAGCCAGACATTCCTTTATTTCTCTTTCGTATCGTGTTGAATATTCAAACAACATTAACAAGGACTAATTTGTGAATAATTTGATGTGGATGGCACCTACATTGTTTTCGACTGAACACGGGCAAAGTTTTGACTGAATTTGGTTTTTTTTTCTGGTCTTGTCTTTTATTTTCTTGTTTTGTATTATGTTAAAGATGTTTTAATTAAGGAGGTGGGTTTAGATTTGTTTTTTTTTTGTTTTCTGCTTCAGATTTGTTTGTAAGAAAGGTTTTGATTGGCAGAAATCTTAATTAGGTGTGTTGTCTTTAGAATAATGAGTTTGCAAGCAATGAAGACGTATTGATATTGATTGATTTTAGGACTTACGTTACCGACATGAAAAAACCAGTGATATTCCAAGAAAAAAAAACCTTGAATCGGTGCAATATTTCAGTACTTGTTATTATTTTATTACATTTTCCGACGGTTCGAGGCTTTCATCTTGCCGCTGTGTAAAGCTCTGTGAAGTGAAATTATGTAAAACACGAAATAATCAGTAAAACTAGTCTCGAGTTTCATTATTTTTAATGAAGTTAAATAGAATTGTCACAAGAAATTATTGCGGTTTCTTACTAAAGTTTACATCTTAGTCTCCGTTTTTACATCAGTATTTAGAACTGTAGGCCTCGATTTGAGGAAATGGCTCTAAAGCGTTTCGAATTTCTATGGTGACATTATACAGGATTGAAGTTTTCAGTATCATTTATCCATAATCCAATACATTTTGTCCCTCTGGCCATGTTAGACTTATACGAAAACACAAACACCACCACAAACACCAACATACCAGAAAAGAGAACAGTTTTACTATTCAGTTAGAAAGTGTAATCTGTCGTCGAGGTTGAGCAGAGAAGTAACAATTTCTATGATTACCATAAGCCATTAAATATTCACGAAGAAAAACAGATAATTATGTCCATCGACAAACCGGGACATGGAAAATTATCACGTGAATATCGGAGCAGAATAGAATTGTTTATTCAGTCATTAGGGCGGCGTAACACACATTTCCTTAAATAATCACACTAAATTGATGTAAGAGCGTTACGAGACTTGCTAGATTTTATTTGTGGAGCTATGAAAACATTTTCGGTCTATCTATATAATCTAAATTGATTCAGCTCTTTCGCAACGAGTTTGGCATTTTGAGTAGCAGCAATCAGATCCTGTAATGTGCAAACAGCAGGACTAGCAGGACACGCTAGGCTGCGGGACTGTTCGAAAGAGATACCGCGGCCCTGAAACACAAAGGGCAAAGAAGGAACATGGATGGGTTTTAGTCAGTATAAGTTTGACACTCCCTTCCACTCCGCCCAGAGCGAGAGGGGTCATTTGATGATTTCCTATCCGAAAAAAAAACACAATAGTTTCGTAAATAAAAACAAAATGCCAAATTACAGGTTTTCACAAGTAGCTATACAATAGTTAAATAAAACAAAAATAATTAAACTAAAAGACAGTATTCTATAGCCAATATTCAAAATCAAAAATAAATCTCGTTCAAATATGTCGATTATACTGTTAAATATCCAAGAACATGTCACCAAAAACAGATGATTTCCCACCCTAAAAATAAAAAAAATAAAAAAAAAGCAGGACACGTTATCATGTGTCCCTTAGTTTGTGGAACCACACCACATTTACACTCCAGGGCAGAGTCGTCTACGAATCTCCACCTGAACAGGTTTTCCTTGCTTCGGCCAACCTGTCTCCGGAGTCTATTTAAAGACTTCAGGTTCGCACAGGACTTCCAGACCTATTTATTTAATGTTAGAAACTCACTTTGACAAATAATTTTCTACTAATTGTTTGCTGGATTGAAAGGTGTGCTATTATTGACCACCACAACTTCCTAGATTCCTTCACAATTATAAAGCTAAAAGACGAAAATAGTGTACTCGAGTAGTCAAACAAATTTCACAACTTCTCTCTGAATAATACAAAGTTTCGAATATTCTATTCTAAAACCTTCCTACGTAGTTCTACTACTTGCCTGCGAGCTTACCTACTCGTTGTTTTGCACAATAGTACGACTTGCTTCAAGAATCATATTTCTGACAACAGACTGTCTTTTGTTTTTAAATAATATGGAGCGAGCAAAGAGCTCTAGTAACTTAATCCACGCTAGTACAGTTGCCGATGCAAACGGACTACGAAGTCTTTTGTAAACATTAATTATAATGCAACTTGAGATCGTGCAACTAGAGGTAGCTAACAGTTGAGCACTTTATGTTGTTCGGTTGTGCACTGTTTGATACTATTGTCATTGAAAGGGTTTTTCTAAAAAGGCGTGAGTTTACACATACATATATATGTGTATGTTAGTAACCAGCCTATATTGTTCCCCTGCAGATGGAAAGCCCCCCCGCCCCTCATTTTTTTACACAATTCGACTTTTTCGTGGAGATCAAGCTCTGATTGGATGAATGTGGTAAAGTGTGACATCTACTGTTAATTTTTTATAGACACTCCGAAAGCTTTTTATTTATTTTTCAATAAAACATACATTTCGTTCATGGTATTTAATCCTTTGCGTTGTAAACCGGGGCCGAGTTCCCCTCGTCTTATCTCAAAGAATCTGCATACAGGATTTGAGCTGAATTAATTCTTTGAAAGTTTTAAACATTTTCTGAATTGTTGCCTTTCAACGTTCACAGCTTGTCTGAGTAAACTTTTATAGCTTTGAAAATTCTTGAAAGATGATTCATCTTTATTATTAGTATTGTTTTCAGGTTATTAACATTTCATGTTTCAGGCTTGTTATGCTTAGTTTTTTAATTTCGGCTTATATAATATCATACCTGTAATCCCCGAAGGATAAAGCAGAGGTGTACATAATAGTACACCCATGGGGGCGAGCCTATTGCCATTAACTGCCGTGGCTGCTACTGAGAAATTTCTGAAGAAAAACCCAATAAAACTTTGCCCTACCTGGTAATCGAACCCAGGACCTCGTAATCACCAGTCGTGCTTTGAAGTGGAAATCTAGGTCGGTCGATGAACAGATCACAGACTTACTTTTTTCTTGTAGCGATTATATTACGAGACCGACAACTTATCTGGAATCTGTAGAAAATTCCTTTTTCTATTTCTCTATAAAGTTCTTGTCATTAATTACCATTTATCTTTATTGAACAAAGCCTCCTCTAACATTGATTTATTTTATTCATTAACACATACATTTGTTTTAACAGGAGCTAACAAAAGTAGTCATACATTGCTAATTGTGCAGTCCCAAGTAACGGGTCTGGGTAGAAGCACAAGTTACACAGTAGACAACATACTAAATGACACCCTCCGAAATTCCGTCAAAGAGCAAGAAAATATGTCCAAACGCCGAGAGACACTCTTTAATATTCTTACTGCACGAATCACTGGTGCAAACTTGTACATGTTGTATCACCCTATAAACTTAGAGGTATCACCACAGTATGATCACTAATCCATCTTTCAAGCGTTGGTGACTAAAGCAGGGTCCTCTGGGACGGTTTGTTATGGCAGGCGTTTCCTCCCGATATGGATGATGGATGATAAGGGAAAAAACGCGAAGAGAACTTCTTTTTTCAGAGTAACGTTGGATGAATGTATCGTTTTTAAAGCGAAATTTTAAACCATCTAATTACCGAGGTATTTTTTTTATTAATGACTAGATTTTGCGCGTGTATTGGCCCGTCTTGAGTTTGGTAAATATTCCACGAGAACGTACTCATCTGCTTAGCTGGTGGGCTCGGCTTCCAGTCTAACCGGATGCAGCTAAATAGCTGTATTTTACATGGAGCGACTGCTTATCTGACCTTCCCAACCCAGTTAAGTTGGTAAGACTGGTTGTTAGATTTTCAGGCTACTGACTACCTATAACTACTGTCAAAGATCTACAATTGAATTAGATTACAGAATACCTACAGTAATTTTACAATAGAGGGAAAGGCTAATGATAAATTGAATAACAAAAGACTAAGAATGCAGAGATGTTCTATTATAGGTTAAAAGACATCTAGGTACTCGTTACAGACATCTAATAAGTACACAAGGTATACGTTTCAACCAACTCCTACACGTCGTTAAAAAACTAAAACATTAATTCATTGTAATCGCAACCTTCGTGTTTCAACGGTGTATTTATACTGTTTACAGAATAAAAATTGTTTGTTTTTAATTGCCCCGAGGTCGCTATTTAGTCCAGTTAAAAGTTAAAATCTTCTATTTTTCTTTTGACGAACACTGTAATTATATTAGAAACTGCTTTGTTCTGTAGAAGTTAAAATACAAAAGGAAATTGTTTTTTGTTTATGAAACCTTTGATACGTACACAACAACCTGTAAATACTGAAATGGGATTCTGTTTTATGGTAAAACTGTCAGAATCATAAACAAAGCATGAAATTCAAAATGGCGCTCGCAGCTTGTCGAGAATTTTCTAAGGAATAATTTATTTAATCCTTTTGTGATTTTCTAGTTGCATTTCAAGGGAGAGGAAAGGTAGTTTTATTAATATTGCCACAGGCCCCCTTTAGAAAACCGTTTTTAACTAATTTAAGTTCATTAAAATTGTTGTACAATAAACTATACATTCACAACTCTTTATTCAAGCAAACAAAACAATCGAATCATCTTGGCAAGTCATTGGTGCGCTATAAGGGCCAAGCCAGCCTGGCCCATAGTGTACAAAGTCAAGCCATTCAAATGAAGGAAATAACTAACTGTGGTATTTGCCGACGGTGGCGCTACGGTACGGCCCACTGTGCTTGTGGTTCCCTGTAACGAATAGGGCCTGCTGCTAGCCGTGACGGGTACTGTACACACATCTTTGTCGAATGAATCCGAAGACTGATGGCCTATTATTTTGTTGGAACTATTGTTTCTTGTGTGGGTGTCGGCAGCGGTATATTGACGTACACCCACATTTTCCTTGTAATGGTATGAAATCACACGAGAGGTGACCTTTCAGGTCTAGGTAAATACGTATTATTGCTTTGAATTTCAGGGAATACAAACTATACTTTTTACTGTATATAGACAATAGACTTGATTCAAAACTTCAAATCTTTTGTATCACGCATGCAAAGTCAAGCTATACCTACGAAGTTAATCATTTGGCATCAGCATTCCGATGTGATTACATAAAGCAAAAAAAGGTGTGTTAAAGAATGTACCCATTGCTGTCCCTCTCTGTGAGAAACAAAAGTCAGTCATCTACCTACACGCTTACTGCAATGGTAATAAGGCCTACACCCTAAGAAGCATTTAAGGGATTATAGCAAGGAACCGGGGACTCAACCTGCGGGCAACGACCACCACCCAACAGTGAAGCTTACTGATTATGGTAATTTCCCGCCATGGGACTCCGTTCAATTGTGGATGTCATTTGGATGTGATGATGGCAGGAGGTAGGAGCTCCTTGATAATGTAAAATGGTCACTGGGTTTTGCTTGAAAATGTACTGTTAAAAAAAAATACATCCGAATTGAGAACCTCCTCCTTTTTGAAGTCGGTTAAAAAGCAATTTCTAAAGATCTAGATGGTTAATTACAAAGTTTAATTAAACATGAATAGTTTTGGTTTTGGTTTCATAAAATAGTATAAACAAGTTGCGCTTCGTATTTACATGGTTGACAAAGACGCAATGCGCGTGAAAACAAAAAATACAAAAGCCATAAAATATTCCCCCAATTAGCCATATTATTCTTAATTAACAAAATTTAATTTAACGCTACCTTTTCACGAAAGAAAAATTAAGAATACATTATGAAAATTTAAACATTGAGTCCTTAAAAAATCTTCAAAGTATAATTTCTGGAGAATGACGTTGACACTTTAATGAAAAACAAACTGGGTCAGTTTGTATCTATGACAGTTAAGGCCGGTCCTCATTTGGTCGATTTTCCCTTGACTTGCTACTAAATTATTATTAGACTGTAGATTGTTTGATAAAGTTGGCTTTGCTTCGTGTTGCTACAAGAAAATTGCTGTATTATTGTGACGTGTCGCCTCCTCGTTCCTCAACTCATAATTATTATGATGTCTTTTGTTTTGATTTGTTTTCTTTGACGTTGAGCTTTTCGTTTTCCTACGAACCACGTGCGTTTGTTATTTGTTTTGGTTAAAACCAAGCGGTGCTACATAAAGAGTTTTTAATACTACATCATTTTCATAAAGCCTTGCAGGACGGGCAATAAAAATAAAATAGGTCAGCTTCGCATTGAAAAATATTTTACCGAAGTCGATAATAACGAATGGCGATCAAAGAGCAAAAGTATCGTGTGAATAAAAGTACCGCTATAAATTACGGCATCGGCGTGAGGTGAACCGCGATATTATTATGTACGAGTGCAAAATTTCATCAATAATACCATTTCACTTTGAAATAGGAAAGAATGGATGAAACACAATTACTTAAACAGAACTCGACACAAGCGTCCTATTTCTTTCTCGCCTACTACAGTAATGGGTTTGGTGCTCCCCTCTTCCCACTAGTGGTGTTGCTGGTACCGCCCCCCACCCCCTCCCCCACCCTTCAGTTTCCAACGCCGTCGGTGCCACCAACAATGACCTCGTATTTCAGACGGAATTGCTCAAACACGGAACAGAGAAAACTCAGAATAGCGCTCTGATATTTAAATGATCATCCTAGAATTATTTTTGAATTTTTTTTTAATGGTTTCGGCCATCCACTCTATTATTCAAAGCTCTATCACATATTTAACAATTAAATATTGTTATGATTAATTTTTGTTTGCTCTAATTACTAGGTTAGCTGTGAATCTGTCCTTCGCACCATGTTTTCCATCTATAAATGTTTTATTATTAACCTACCAGTTTGATCCTATAACAGAAACCAACATCAATTATTTTATGTCAATTGAAGTCTCTATGGTTTTAATCTCATGCGTAGTTTATGAAAATTAAAATTTCAAATCACACAGAACTAAAAAACATGTTCATTAATAAATTGTACAAAGTATTTTAAGGCATCTCTAGTGCTAGCTTTGTTTCATACTAACTTAACTACGTAATACTGTGAAGGAGCTGTCATCAAATGTAAATTGTGAGCAGGAAATAGCTATATTTTCTTCATAGTATTGCCAACTTGCTCTGCACTATTTGAGGCCAACTTTAGATTCAAATAACTTGAGGTTACAGAACTGCAGGGACTGCAATTTACAGTGTATATAGCAGTTCTTTATTGCAACGTATTTTGAAACAATGCTCTGTGTTATGCATTAACCGAGCTCTAACTATTGCTATCTCTTACTCGCAGTTAGAATTAGAAAGAGAAGGAAGAACATTAAAGCTGCCAAATTAGTTTAACCAATACTACTTCTTAAGAAGTTTTCGACGTGACTCAGAACATGCCACCTGAAAACACGCTAAAGTTTATCACGTAATCTAGTTTGACAGTTATAAACTATCACTGTCTCTTTCTCGCTCTGCCTTTTAGTGGAAGACAACAATAGCTTTGGCCTAGGTCAGACAGTGAATGAATTAGATGATAAAGTCCTCAAATTCGGAGCTATTTGGCTTCAAGTAGGCTAGCCCTTTTCTTTCGAACGATATTACAAGATTAAGGTGTTATAATTCAGATGGGATGTAGAATTTTAATATGGCTCAGATTTCCCAAAGGGTGAGGGGTGCGATGGCAGACAGCGTTCGCTCTGCGTCAGGGTAGGAACCTCACTTGAATGTCGGAAGCAGGGATGTTGCTCTTAAAAACGTCACGAGATAATAGAAAAGTCAAAACCAACTGCGGGAATGCTCTTCAAGTTTTTAATTAAGTTTTATTACTGGTCAATTTTGTAGTTCTTTAAATCGTTTACGTTACTTAGGAGTATGACGTTCTATTATTTTTGTTTTAGATATTTAAGTTTCGGTCAAACCGATCATATTGCGGACACTGGACTCGGACAGACATTATTCTCAATTATCTGTCAGTGTCCGGTGTGTGCAGTCAGTTCACTATAGTGTGACCAATTTAAGTGTGCCGTTCCAGGTGGCGTTGCTCGTCAAGAAAATTTGCATCGATATGTCAATTTGTACATTTATTTTAATTCTTTGTTTTCCCAACTGGACTGATAAGTTGGTTGAAGTGTTATTTAAGTCTCACAAATTTTCTATACTGTTGTATCGGCACTACAAAAGCATTTCACCAACATAGCACAAAAAGTGCTACAGCGCCATCTATGGCACAAATGAAGAACTAACATCAAATACGATATTTAAGTTATCCGTGAATTAAGAGGAAATACAAAAACCAACAACAACTGTTGAGCAGTAGCCCACCAGACATAACCCATCTGGTCGGAGGATTCTCCCTTTTCTATGGGGGATGAAGAACTTTACATCCTGTTCTTCATACACTATACTTTTACCAAGAATTAAATGTGATGTTGTCTGACATCTAGGAGTCTGTTCTTCTTGAAAAGAGTGTAAGTTTCTTAATATTGTATATTTTGATCATGAGAAATGACAATAGTTCATCTGCTAACTAGACCAACTATTCACTAGCGAGCCAACTTTAACTATCTTAATATTATGTTAACCAACTCTGTGGCAAACATAGACTGCAAAGTGAACAATTTTCACAACAAATTACAGGAGCCAAATCAAAAAGCCCAGAGCCACTTCAGTTCTGGAAGCAAAATAATTGAAGCTCATTGATTTATCCCAATAATTGATTGATTGTCATACAGCCAACTAAGCCACTTAACATTAAACATGCTGTTCGTTTTATGTTCAAACACGAAATGAACACGTGATGATGATTTGCATTACACGTATAAATGGGGAGCTCCAATAACACATAGAACAAATTGTATACAGTTAAATTGAATGATGATACTGAATTTTGAAACAGAATATGGGAGCGCCGTTTTGAGGGTGGGGAAAATATTTTTCATTAATAAAATTGCACTAATAAAGGCTTTAGTGCCCGAACGGTTAGGTATTTATGTACTCCGTGTATTATGGGCGTGTCTTTTGCCATAAACCGGGCACAAATCCCGATTCCGTGGCTGCTACTGAGAAATTCATGTGTGTTTGTTTATTTCATAAATATATTTTTGAAATTTAGAGACGTTATTTATGTAGTACATTATGTGTTTGTTTCAGGTAAATCGATACGATTTAGTATTTTACATGATAAAATTATTAAATTTTAATAGAGAAAAGTTTGCATGCGCATGTGGCGGCAGAACATGTAAAACAATGAACAAAGATTTAAAACATCAGTTACTACTTTACCGGTGATTGCAAAGAAATACATGATTTGATTTGATTAATTGTTTGAAATAGCAGGTTTGCTCTAGCTTTAGCACATCAGACGGATATACCAGCACTGGAAGATATTTCTCGATGGTATGTACAGCCAAGTCAGAGGCCCATGGGCGGCATAAAAACTCTGACACCAAGTAAGGTACTAACCACACGAAAAATAAAGACCATGACGATTGAAATCGTGTCTACCGATGCAGAAACCTTTAATAGGCTTCAGCATTCGACTGTTTATCGACAACACGATACTGTGATTTACAAGCTCAGTGCATAAATTGGTAACGCGACAAGCGCCATTCAATTAACGACTTAATTAGTGAATATCTGAAATTCGTCGTATCAAACCTATTTCTACGGACTGTTTCCAAAGTAACAGGTGGCTCTATGTGGCTTTCGTAAACAATAAGCCTTGGCAACATTGCAACGTTTAAAGTTCTATTTCTTCTATGAGGTCCGGCAAAGAGATAACTTATCCGTCAATGGACGTTATTTCGTCTTTAGGCGCGAATTACACAGAAACGGCGTAAGGTGAAGGCGCGACGCAGGCATGATGCCGCTTCAAAACGTTTTCATACAAAATGTACGTAGGCGACGTGTCGTGAATTACACACAAGCGGCGCGGCATAGGCACGCCGTTCTTTCGTTTCCTTATAACTTCCACGCCTGCGCCGCACCTTATGCCTTTTATGTGTAATTCGCGCCTTAGAAAGCTAAATATTTTTGTCTGTCTCACTGGTCTTGTGCTCGCAAGCGTGGCTTCATGAACATGGAGTCTATGAGCTTAATCCTGAGCTCTGGAAAAGTCTTTTTGGGTTTCTCCGTTAGAATTGATCAGTGGCAGCCCAGAGACCAAGTTTATGCCAAGTTCATTTTAATCAGCTCGCTCGTATTACACGGGACCTCAACATAACTGATGAAATCTGGATACCTACACCCATGCCTGCTCCTTTTGTGGAATACAGTCGTGGTATTAAATGTAAAACATTGTTAATCTGCGATTAACTTTCACTAAAGATAATTGACATCTCTGAATGCGGCCTTTAGTCATTAGTTTGATGCAGTACGCTCGTGTGTGAAAACATTCGTACACGCCCAGTACTAATTACTACTGTCCGATGTCACTAATCACTCGGCTATTAGTGGGTAAGCGAGGCTTCCTACGAGGGCAATGTGTTTTTCAAACGAAAGTACCGTCCACACAGTTTATTTTAGTAGCTAACGATGGGAAAATGTTTGTTTAAGAAATTTATATTGTTAATGTGGTTGTATTTACTTGGGTTAGTATTTGATAATTTTTTGTGTTAGGTACATTTAAGTTTTAATTTTTTTTTCATTGTTAATTCAAAACTTGGTTACCGTAACTATGACATGGCACTCAACTTTTTTTTTAATTTACTTGTGAAAATCCTCAATAAATGTCTTCTGCAGTGGGGCAGGCGGAGGGGTCTGTCAGACTCTTAGTGGCTAAAACCACGCGGTGTTCCTCCTCGTCACTTCTGGCTAGGGTGCGGAGACACAAATGTATTCTCCACAATCACTCCAGCAGTAAAACTTAAACTAAGCTGAACCACAAATCATCATTCTCTTGCCTCTAAAAGCATATATTCTTCTTCAGCGCTTCTCTGTTAGATGTTATCTCAGTAGTCACCCTCTTTTTAGCCATATCATCTTTGAAACAGGCAGTATTGTTAATGTGGTTGTATTTACTTGGGTTAGTATTTGATAATTTTTTGTGTTAGGTACATTTAAGTTTTAATTTTTTTTTCATTGTTAATTCAAAACTTGGTTACCGTAACTATGACATGGCACTCAACTTTTTTTTAATTTACTTGTGGAAATCCTCAATAAATGTCTTCTGCAGTGGGGCAGGCGGAGGGGTCTGTCAGACTCTTAGTGGCTAAAACCACGCGGTGTTCCTCCTCGTCACTTCTGGCTAGGGTGCGGAGACACAAATGTATTCTCCACAATCACTCCAGCAGTAAAACTTAAACTAAGCTGAACCACAAATCATCATTCTCTTGCCTCTAAAAGCATATATTCTTCTTCAGCGCTTCTCTATTAGATGTTACCTCAGTAGTCACCCTCTTTTTAGCCATATCATCTTTGAAACAGGCAGTCCATCAGTTGCTTGGTGTTCTACTTATCTTCTCATTTTTTAAATTACTTAACCTCAAATCTGCTGCAAAACTATTAGTAGTTAGTTAGTATTTAGTCTATGTTTCGCTAGAATATTATATGAGCTGAATGCTGATATGAATGACGTACTCCTATATCAGCCCGACCACAACTTCCTTGACCCTTTTAGACAGATGGGCAGACAATACGTACTCCTTAACTTGTCTTGTCACGTCCTCATCCGTCACTTGATTTGACATCAAACGTGTCGTATGTTCGTCTTTTGTCCAACTTTTCCGTTCATTGAGAATGCTATAGATTCGCCTTTAGCGTATAACCTTGCGAGAGAGCGATAGTCTTGGGTAGTATTGTAATCTGGTACTATCTAATTTAATCGGGTATTACTTTCCATAGAAATCGTACTGTGACGGGCGCTTTGTTGGAGTTGCAGTCCAACAAAAAGTTTGCATACACGAAGGTGATGGAAAAAAAATTGTTTCTGTTTCGTTTATTCTCAATGTTATATTATTATTCTGTGACCTGTCTATCTGTCAACTCTGTGTATGTGGAATTTAAAAAAAAAATGATTTAATTTTAGATCTATGTTCTTTCGCCGTAACTTTCATATTTTACGACGTGAGGTAAAAAAAGGGTAACACTTAACGAGCCCATCTTGAGACGTATCGCTCTAGACTCAATCTGTCTCGTCTCGTGTAAAAAGAGTACCTAGAGGCTTATTTTATGACTTATGAGCTATCTACAGAAAACTTAAGTTCTGTAATATTTTGAAGTAGGAGTCAATACAAATGACCTGCGTTTTAACTTAGACACCGTTTCTTATTCATGCTATGCTATAGTTTCTTCTAGTTTGTATACAAAAACTCAATTAAGGAAGATACCATTTTTGTGTTTAAGTCATCCTCCTACCCTAATCTCATTTCTGTTATCAGTTAGCTCAGTATTCGACCATTTTTTATTATGCATCTATAAAATAGCAGCAACAATACATAGATATATACATACACCCTTACTTTCTCAAGCCATAATTCTAAGGGACATTTAAAACTGATTTATGACCATGTCCGCCAGTGCACTGTTCTCGCTGGAGCGATATGTAAGCTGTCACCTCAGCGGTGTAGTGCTCGGGGCATCGGCGAGAGTACACATCGGTTCTGAAGTATTCACCACCTGTATCGATAGACCATATTGTTTAAGGTATAGAACTTATTGAGTGAATTAAAGCCGCTGAAGAACAATAATCAAGGTTACGGTAGTCATTGGCGATTATATTAAAGCAGTAGAATCTAAAAAGTTACCGTTACCTGTGATCGAAATTATAGACTAAATGCTTGTTAACATACTAACGTGTAGCAAAACTGTTTATACAATTACGATATTACATAATTGGTGCGCGTCGTACCCGATCGACGTTGTTCAAATGTGAGTGAAACCAATTTTAATTGACATTACACGTAAGCATATGTAGGTACCGTAGCAGGACTAATTAACGACGTAATATTCCATTTCCTCCGTATATTTAATTCCAACTATTGGTCGCTGCCTTTGTTTAGCTAATTGGAACCCGCTTTATAATTGTGACACCGATTGCTCGCTGTGGTTATCATGACAGGGCAACATAACCTTTTGCGGTTTCTATTTCTGCGCGCAGCCGGCTCATAATGGGGCAAAATAAAATAAAGAGGGGAAACGCGAAGAAACATTCGTTCCTTCGTTGAGTTAGTTGATAAAGAAATTGCTAGAACTGGGTAGGTTTGCAAACGAAATGCAAATGTCGGGAGCGTATCGCAGAGGCGCTCATCTCCATACGATTAGTTGATCATTTGTTACGCCGCGCCCCGCTGCCACTTCCATTCTGCTGCCGTTTGCCGCCATCGCTGAAGCTGACTGATATACAGTATTACTTCGGTCATAACTTTCAGTGACATTACATTTTGTGAACACATTCTCGCGAACTTGGTGCGTATCGATTGGAAGTTTCAATTTAACGCGTTCAAAGTATTGCCTTTATTGCGTGACACTATAAATTTTGTTGAAATCGAAAAGGTTTTGGAATTTTCTGATCTTTTTCAGGTTGATGCTAAAAGCAACAATCCAAGGATTTTGCTATCGCAATTGTTTGTGCTTTCAAGTTAGTCAACTAACTATTTCATCATTTGAAACAAGCAATACTTTTCGATTAGATTCATCCCTTAAAACACACAGTAAGTTATGGGCTCTTATGAGTGCTGATGACTTCGAACCGATGTATGTGTAGCGGCTAAAACTAATTAACATCTTAATGAAGTCGGTGATATAACGAAGTTGTCAGGAGGGAGTCGACACACGACTGCGGCGACGCTGAGACTGTTTAATTTTTCGCTGTGTGATTACGATTTGCATAAGCTGCGAGCCTGCGGATACTAAATTAGGTTATGCTCTCGATATTACGTTTTATTTTATGGAATAATATTTCCTTTATTCATTTATGTATACATTTTTAACATTTTTATATATTTCTTAAAAAAAAAACATATAAAATCATTTAAAAATATAAAAAATAGTGGTCCGCGGGTGTCAGGAGCAGGGTCCAAGGTTGTGGTTAGGGCTCCAGAGACAGGAACCTCCTCACAATGCGACGCGTATCGAGGAGTACTGCCTTCTGAATCAGGCCCTTGGTCCATCCGCCTAAGGAGAGCCTCGAAAGATGATCGTCGAGGCTCTTGGCCATTAAGCCAATAATATTTTATTTTTATTCATTGATTTATTTTTTAACGTAATATTTGATATTTATATCAATTATTTATATAAAGAAGTATAGACTCTGGTTAGATTCTGTAATAGACTTATTACACTTGGGGTACCAAACTATTTTAAACGTCTATTTGTTGAGTTTAAATTGTTCACTAATGGCTATACTCGTAAGTGGAACTGTGTGCACTTAATAGATTTGTTGGAGTTATGGGTCACTGCATGTGGTGGGTTAAGTACCCCAATTGAGACTTTAGACTCTTGACATTTAAGATTTAAAGGATTCTTGCATAAGACTTAGCTCACTGAGTTACGATTTTGATTAACTACTTAAAAGTTATTGAAAATTCTTTTGAGTGCTGTTGAGTACAATTCGTTAATATGTATTCAAACTTTTATTAATTATTTTCACGATTAATTTGTTGGTATATTTTGCTTTATTCATAATTCTAAGTTTTTCGGTAGGCAGTTTATAATTTCTTAGAAATTGCTTTTAAAAGTAGGTAATTCATGTTTTGTTTAAATTAAGGACTGTTTTGATAGATTAGATTGAGTTTGTAAATAATGTACATAGTGAAGTACTTTCCAGTCGCTTGTACGTTGTCATGAAGCGAACTCAAACAATTAGTTTTAAATAATACTTTGAGATAATTTGTTCGAAATAATTTTTATTTTTTATTTTTTTTATATAGTAACGACTAACTACCAGGAGTCTATAAAAAAACAAGGAAACATAAACCTTATTTACAGAAATAAGCATTTCAATTTATTTTCAGTTTTCATAAAATTCAATGCTAGCACAGTAAGTTTGTATTACTGTTGTGTCTGGAATTAGTTTTGATGAATGAGGAAAGATTTCACTCCATTCCGGTTGACTTAACTTTAAATTAGCTATGTTCTAGAAGAATCTTTCTAAATATTATTTTTCTCTTTTAAATGGCTTGAATGCGTGTCTGTTCAGTGTTAACTTTTAGTTTCATTGCAATTGATACTAGGACTCTGTAGTCCTTTTATAATGCAGCCTTATCTTCGTTATTTTCAACTCATACTAATTTATAAGCAATTTAATATTTGCATTCCATCAAAATTGTTTCGATCAAAAACAAATTAAGGCGTGATTTTTTCTATAACAGATTGTGTTATTTTTGGAATGCCGAGATCGAGCGCTTTAAAAATATTTGTTCGAAAAATTCGCAGCGTGGCATCGCGCCAGTCACGTTTGTCGCCTCGATAGCCTTTAGAGTAGAATTTAAAATCGCCATGTGTGTTTATCGAGTCCACTGTTAGGACAAAAAGCTTGGATTCCTTACTCGCTTCGGGTAAGAGAAAACAGAATGATTGTTTTTTTTCATCTCGGATCAGTTTTGGTACAGTTTGTTGATCAATAGTAACTACCTACCTTTTTGCGATTTACTTTTTTTTTTTTTTTTGGAATTGCTTCGACACCGTGACTCTTTAGTCGTCTTACAACGGCAGCCCACTTCATGTATCCTATGTCTACTGAACATTCTTAAAAAAAGGTATTTATAAGTTTTTAATAATCTATACATATAATAAGACAGTAAAAAAACTGTGTCTGTACATTGAATATATTTAAAAAAAAAAAATTGAGGGGTGTTTAGAAACAGTAATAGAGCACGAATCCAAAAGAAAAATTCTGTCTGTTTGTCTGTTTATCTGTTTGTCTGTTTGTCTGTTTGTCTGTTTGTTTGTACACGCTAATCTTCGGAACTACTAAACGGATTTGAAAGATTTTTTTTTTGTTGTATAGGTATTAAGTCTGGGCAACATATAGGCTATAATTTATCTTGGAAACTTGAACACCTGATGCAGAACCGCAATAGAATAGCTAAACTATAAGAGATACAAAAATGGTACCATAGCAAAAATTGTTCCACGTGATGAGCATTTTCTGCTGAGAGAATAAAATCGAAGATCTGGAACACCTGTTGTGGAACTCCAAGAGCCCAGCTACACTATAACACATATAGGAATGACGTCTTAGCAAACATTGTTCAATCTGATGAGCACTCTCTGTTGACTTATAAAATCGAAGATCTGGAACACCTGTTGTGGAACTCCAAGAGCCCAGCTACACCATAACACATATAGGAATGACGTCTTAGCAAAAACTGTTCAATCTGATGAGCACTCTCTGTTGATTTATAAAAATCGAAGATCTGGAACACCTGTTGTGGAACTCCAAGAGCCCAGCTACACCATAACACATATAGGAATGACGTCTTAGCCAAAATTGTTCAATCTGATGAGCACTCTCTGTTGATTTATAAAAATCGAAGTTCTGGAACACCTATTGTGGAACTCCAAGAGCCCAGCTACACCATAACACATATAGGAATGACGTTTTAGCAAAAATTGTTCAATCTGATGAGCACTCTCTGTTGACTTATAAAAATCGAAGATCTGGAACACCTGTTGTGGAACTCCAAGAGCCCAGCTACACCATAACACATAGGAATGACGTCTTAGCAAAAGTTGTTCGGTCTGATGGGCTTTTCCTGTTGACTTATAAAAATCGAAGATCAGAAACATCTGATGTGGAAATCAAAGCTATCACTAATTTCAATGTATAATTATAAAATAACATAAGCTGGGAGTACCTCCACGCGGTGAAGGCGGTAACAGTTTAGGACTGATATTCGATGACGACGGTATATCATTGAAAATTTGACTCTACTGGAGAAAACTCCTATTTATTTTTTTATTTTATCGAATAAATATGCCTTCAGGCTTATGTTATTTGAGTGTTTTAGACTTTTTCCACTTATCTTCGTGACACGGTAGCCTACCCTGTAACGCAGGGGAGCAGTCACTTAGATTTTAATGGATCAGGTATCTTCACAATAAAACTATAACCATGCCTAGAAAGAGGTCAAAGCTTTCCCAATGTTCCAAAGGCGCTAAAAGATTGAGGATCATAAGATCCCAAGAATCTACCGAAGAACGTCAGGAGAGACTTGATGCTGTTCGAGAACATCAGGCTGCAACTCGCTCCGTGGAAACCTCTTCCTCTTGGATAACGAAGCACGCCTGCGTTCTCAGCGTATTTACGCATCTACATCCAGGTCTCTAGCGAACTGTGAAGAATATGCTGCGCGACTGACCACTGATCGTGAACGTCACGCATTGTCTCGCGAGTCGGAGACGTTCACGGATAGAGAATTACGCTTGAGTTCCAAGCGTATCTACGCATCGACTTCTGACTTACAAAAATGAAAGATATGGAGCGTCTCGAATCGTCTCGCGCATCCCGTTGTTTTCCCGTCTCCGGGCTCTTAGAATTCGACATCAGACGTTTCAGATCTTCGATTTTGACGACCCCGTTGTCGCTGGCATAAGCAACAGGATCCGCGTACGAAGTCGCGGGCAGAAGCTAGTTAAAAAATAAAACATATTATTCAGTATCATGACGCATGACGTAGTTAAAACATCCTGTTGTTAGCGATGATCTACTGGATTCGAGCGCTGGGTAGGTATGTTCTCCCGTTTGACACGTAAACATCATTAACAGGATGTTTCATAATTTTTTCTAATGTTATATTTATTTTTCTTTGTAACTATTATGGTAAAAAAAAAATCGCGTCTAGAGCTATTTTATGTCGGGCACATTGAGTGGACCACCTTTGTAAGACGACTAAAAAGTCACGGTGTATATCATACGAGGTGAACAACTACAGTTATCAATGCTTGTCCTCTCCAGCATTTGCATTCCAAAAGCATATCCCGGCCAAGAAAAAGAAAATTCTTCTTTGACCTGATCCAATGGCACACTCTCAACGTTAAATCACGTATACATTCCACGAATGGCGTCCACATATCGATTATGCTCGCCAATTGACCAACGGACCGCAATTCTCAGGACGCAGAGACTAAAGGCTATTGATGAGAATTTGAGCAATCATAATAGTACCTGGAAGTAGAACCTCAATCAGCGCTGGAGCCTTGCTTGACCATTAACACTGGTTCTCCGAATAAATGGGGACGTATTGAAACTGACAAATGTTATTAATTTACGTAACCAGCTCAAGTTTTCACTTGCCATAGATCATCATCATCATTCTCCTGCCCTTACCACAATTTATTTGTGGTTGGCATAGAATATCCTCTTCCTCCATACTTTTTAATGAGTCGTTTCAGTAGTCACCCTCTTGCCTTTTTAATAGACATAGATCAAGGTATTTATTTTAAAAGTTCCATAAAATATTAATTTCTACGTCTGGCTTACCATTGTCATCCATATGACTAGAGCAAAATATTGAGGAAGCATTTTTTCAGTGTGCAAAATTTCACCAGCCAATATGTTTTAAACATTTACAATATTTGAGACCCTCCCAAAAGGGTAGCAGAATCAGATTGCGGAACAGCTAAAAACGTATCATTACGCTTATTTCCCCTGCGTACCCAGCGATACTTAATCGAATGTCAATCCTGGTGGTGGCTCCGCACCTCGGGAATGGGGACCAGTGTGTGACGGGTGACAGGCCATTGTGGGGCTATTGGCGTGCTCGTGCATTGCGGTCTTCGGATTGCACAGTTGTGCAATTGTTTTGTTAGGATTGCAGTTGATACTTTGGGATACGACTTGAGATGATCTGATGTCTAAGTTTTTTAAACAATATTTTTTCACTAATTAATGTAAGTTTTTCTTTGTGCTTTTATAATTTCAAGTGTATTGTTATTTTATTTTGTCTGACTATTTTACATTAAAAAAAAAATCTAATTAAACGTCGATACCATTTTGTGTTAGCCTTTGTTCACTATTCAGGCCATTTAGATTTAAAGCTAAGCCCATAAAATGAAATGCAGATACAGGATGGATATTTTAAACGAGTTTGAAATGTCCATTTATAGCTGATATGTGTCAATGTGTGTCTGGTTTTTATGCATAAAATATTTTATGAGTAAAAAAGTAACTCAAATTGACTACTGTTACTTAACTTCTGTAACTTTTTGTGCAGATTTTAAGTCAGATAAGTCTTTAGTTACTAAGTAACAAGTTTGTGACATACTTCGGCTACAGCACTATTGTTTGGATATACAGGGTGAATATACCCAAACAATAGTACTGTAGCCGAAATGGCATCACATTGGAGCCGCTTAACTAAGTCCTACCTGCCGTGACCGACATTACCATACTAATAATAATTAGTTATTCGGTCAAATCCACGGAAATAGCATGACTAAAAATGAGGTGGTAGAATACATTCACGAATAAGGCTAGATTTCATATTGAAGCTAATTGTAGCTCGTTGTATGAACTAGATCGTCTCAATCAATACACGCTTGACGGGTTATGTTTCACAACGGTCAGAAATCTCGTCACAGCAAACAAAGCGGGAAAAAGCTAACACGAAAGCGGGATAAGATTTATCCTTTATTCTAAACTTTATATAAAATTAGACGAAAACTCCGTGCGAAATGTTCCAATAAAAATACCGCGAATCTCCGAACCAAGCACCTTTTGTCTGATACATATGAAAGCATTGCTGTACATTTTATTTCTTTGATGCACAAATGAAAAATACCAAGTGCAGACATAAAACAAAAGAAGAAAATTAATATCTATTGTTAGAGCTGCAACACAAAGAAACAGATAATACACAGACACTTGTATCGTGGAACGGAACACGTGTCACGATCTCCTAATTATTTGTTCGAGTGCTCGGAACAGGATTCGCGGATATTGAGTGTAAATGAGAATTAAGCAATTACGACCGCCCACTCCAGCTGCCAAGTGGAAACTGACCAGGCTCCACTCTTGTTTTTCTTTAATTACCCATCTCTCGGGTGTCGTGCTTTCACAGCGTCGCATATAAACAATGGTAACATGCAACCTATGCAAACATTAACCTCCAGAGAGAAATAAATGTCAAAGATACACAAGAGTACCTAGGTGTACTTTGAGTTTATTATAAACTTTAAAATGTATAAACACAAAGGTATAATTAGTAGTTTTAATACCATTCCACTGTTAAAATAAACCTTAATGTTTTACAGGAGTGTTTATACTCTCTTAGTGATAAGGGTCTCTTCGGTTCCCTGAGGATTCCTTGGGAGACCTGAGTGGTGTAAAAGTGAGAGAGAGTAAGCTTATTTTCATTTATTTTACGTAGTTTTATACTGTTATTCTTAGTCGCTGACTCAGCTCAAGTCAAGCTCGGCACCTCCTAAATCCGCCCCTTGAGCCACATTAACAGCTATTTTATAGTTTGTTTATAAATTGACTTAAACAATTGGAGAGTTTTCTTTTGTAATTATCTGTCAAATTTAAGGATCCGCCAATTTCGGCTAAGAATACGATTTGTGGGCATTTTATATCGTTGTGATGAGGACTGAGTCTAATTGAGCTTAGCAATTGACTTGGAATAAGAGTGATAAATACCTACCACCAGTTTACGGCTACTGCGGAAAACAATAAAAATAGAAATTGGTTGAAACTATAAAAATAGAAAATGGTAACGTAAATACGTCGATTTTAAAATGAAAATACTCTTTTCACATACAATATTTTCATATCTATGGATGATACTGATTGTGCTTGTTTAAAAATTAACTAAAATGATATTGGATAATTATTGACGTATTTACGTTACTTTATATCGCGCGCTCGTGCTAGGACCTCAGATCATACAGTAAGCAGGGGTACCTGCTATTGCTAGTTAAAGAATGGGAGACCTACCACAGTTATTTTATCTCTGATAACAACAAGCCAAGAGCAGCCTCACTAAACTCGTTAATATGTTAGTTCAAGGCAAGTTTCGAAACTGTTTCAAGTTTTGACTCCAGATATTCCGCGTATAACGTTTGAGTAATATGCCATAGTCGGATACCAACAGCAGACATTTTCACATATTGAATAGATTTTCAGAAGCTTGACAAAGGCACACACCATGGCGTAAAACCATGAAGGTACAGAAGAAAGTGACTGGATTTTTCGACAAAGAGAAGGACGTCGCTTAGCGCTATAAAATCAAATTAAAATTTTACTCAGTTCTAAAGTTTACTAAGATCATTTTTAACATCTGACTGATCTGCCTTGCAATCAAACAATAATTTACAATTATTAAGAAAAAACTGAATAAAAGAAAAATGAAGGGATGAATCGCATGTACAAGAGTAATAAATAAAATTTTGATGGATGGAGAGGGAGAGGAAGACCAAGGAAACGATGGATGGATTGTGTGACGGTTGACAGAGGAGAATGGAAGGAAAAAACGCGCGATGCTCGTTAGCTCATTGGACACTAAAATACTGAAAAATACTTTTTCTTGAGACGAAAGCCTGACAACCAGTTTTACCAAACGGTATCGTACTTCCTAGATTTTTTTTCTGGTGTCAAAGTTTTTATGCCGCCCATTGGCCTCTGACTTGCCTTTACATGCCGTCAAGAAATATCTCGCAGGCATGCTGATTTTTGGTTTCCTCACGATGTTTTCCTTCACCGAAGAAGTAAACTAACTAACTGGGTTGTGGAGGTCAGATAAGCATTCGCTCGAAGTAAAATACTGGTATTCAGCTGCATCAGGTTAGACTGGAAGCTGATCCCAACATAGTTGGGAAAAGGTTAGGCAGATGATGATGACGTTTTCTTGAGACCTTTGGTTTTACGCCAGCTAAATGAATGCAATCTCTTTATTAAAATATAAACCCTGTGTATGATTGGTACCACCATTACCTTTTATTTTGTATTTTTATAAAAGCCGGCGCTAGCGTATCATGAATGTTTTAGTGAAAAAGGTGATTGATCTCATTCATTATTCATAGTCTAGACTTCATACTACTATACTTAACTATGAATAAATCCTGTCATTTCCAATCCTTATACATAGAGCCTTATAGGCCTATAGATTACTTTTATTAGATCAAAAAAGTAGCCTGGGGTCGCGTCAATTTGTGCTATATTCATATTTATGAAAGAAGGTCTTTGACATTGAAGCTAGCTATCTTATCTCATAAAACAGTTCTGTGACTGACTTGAGATAGAGATGAGATTGCAAACAAACTTATGATATACCTCGAGTATTCAAGTAAAGTACTAGATTTTAAAACATTCGTATTTTTAGAACTTAATCATAGAGTGAGTTAAACTGGGTTTTATTTATTAATATGTGTTCACCAACAGCTTCCGTGTACAACATATCTTAAGTATAGGTTTTGACAGTCCTGGACTTACACAGTCGCCAATTACTGATCAACCAGCATTCACAAAAATAAATGATAACAAATGAAATCAAAACGAGTGGCTCTAGGAATTAAATACAACTGCTTAAATTTAAGAGTTTACTTCTGCTTACGAAATATAAAATTATAGAAAAAAAAACAATATTGCTCTGATTTTACTCACTGGGTTGAGGTTTCATCCGACCAGCATTTTTTTCGCTTATACGGGGTGTAAAC
This sequence comes from Noctua pronuba, assembly GCA_905220335.1. Lineage (NCBI taxonomy): Eukaryota > Metazoa > Arthropoda > Insecta > Lepidoptera > Noctuidae > Noctua > Noctua pronuba. Next base: position 8,681,644 of record LR999903.1, on the reverse strand, counting down.
AGACCCTTCACCAAGCCGTCAACCAAGCATTCTATACATCAAACTAAGTAACTTTACGCCAAAATTTTTGCTGGGAAACGAAATTTTTTTTTTGGGGTCAAAAATCACATTTTACGGTAAAACTCAATATAATGCGCTCAAAACTTATTGCTGATGGATGCTTTGAATAGTAAACGGACCATGGAGGTAATTGGAGTAAAGTTAGAACCTTAAAAAGTAGTATTTAAAAAAAAACTTGTGAAAAAATTGGAACTTTGACCCCCAATATCTCCGTAACTAGAAGGTTCCCAGGTATGGTCCAGAACAAAAAAATGATCACAATGACGAGGAGAACAAGTGTCTTTCGGCTTCGTTAAGGGTCTTTTTACACCCTTTATAATTGGGTATTTGTCCATACTTCATATTAACGTTCGGTTTTTTGTTTAACTCTGTCCCTTTAGTAGCTACAAACTGGTAAACCGACCTTGCTACAGATTGCTTTGTTGTTGGTGTAACCCCTTAGACACCTAATAAAAGTATAAAGTGCCGTAGGAAAAGTGGTTAATGAATATCTTTCATACATAAGGTAAGGTCAAGTTCAGTCATTAATATATTCGTTAACATATGTCCAAATAGATTTAGTATCATATAACACCGTAAATAAAACGCCTCTCCATATAATTATTTAAAACTATGTACTGTTAAATACCCGCTTCTGTTTTCGGATCAATTTACTTACAGCTTGTTTTAAGTTCCCGTAACTTCGTGATAATTTTATGAGCGCTATACACGAAAGTTCAAGTGGTTATTGTACCTAGTTAAGTACAACTAACGTAGAACATTCCTGTGTTATATACAGCTCATAATATTTTTTATTAGCTTTGACCCACTTTGAATTTTATTATTTACATTTATGTATCTTTTAAACCAATAAAATAAATACTAAAAGGTCTAAATTACTCGATATTTGTTTAGTTGGGCACGTTGGTCTGCTGGTCACAAGCGGGTCGGAGTCCCAAGAAATATACGCATCGAATTGAGTATCGCCATTTTTTTCGTCGATAAATAAAAAGAATTTCAATCGTCGCAACCTTTGGGTTTTCCTAATAAATGATTGAAACACAAATTTGATGATCGCGGAGTAGGGCAAAGATCGATATTAAGACATCATCTAAAGAGAGTCTTAAGCGCGGGGTTCTGGATTCTGTTCTTGTGTCGCGCAAAGTGTCACTTATCTTTCTATCAGGAATATCTTAGTCGCAGTTCAGGGTCTGAATGAATGAATTCATTTTATTAAACAATTTAAGCACACATTACAAAGACGGATTCGTGGCCCGTCTTCGGGGCATTCAGAAGTGATTAATAGATATATTACGGCTAAAAGTGGAAGTAAAGTTATTCCTAGTTCTAGCCGGCTATACCTAGGTACAGCCGGTAACAGTTTGTTATTATGCAACCGCTTGCTCGCTCGGCTCGCGCGCGTTTGGTCACAGTTCTAACCTAACCTAATCCATTTGTTCAGTCTGTCCTAGCAATAAAAAGGATAGTTTCTGGCCGCAACTAGGTATAGCCGGCTAGAACTAGGTGAAACCTTACTTAGTCGGCTAGAACTAAGTGTAACCTTACTTCGGCTTTTAGCCGTAACAGATATGTAAATGTATAGATAGATATAGGGTCCATATTGGCTCACCTAAAGTTCTTTTCCCGAAATTGTTCTTCCTAACGATTTGTAATCCGAATGATCACTCTTCCTAAAATTTTTCATCCTAAAGTGTTCATTCATACTATTTGTATTGCTACCGGCGATGTTCATAACACTCATATTTCCGAAAATTGTAATGAATAATATCATTAATGTAAATATATTTAAACTCCTACTGTTTTTTATCATAACGCTTTTATCCCTAAACATAAGTACAGGTCAGAGTGTCGTCTTGGGGGCACTATGACAAAAAAACTTAGAAAAATTTCGCAACCAATTTCGAAGTAGCGCTCGCCGGCAGTTGGTCACAGTTCTAACCTAACCTAACCTATGGATCCCTTCCACATCGTTTTTACGACAAACGGTTAGTCGGAGACAAAAAACACCAAGAAACTTTTATTCTTACATTTAGATGTTTTATACGATAGAATCGAGAAAATAAACGGTTTGCAAAAATAACACTTTTTTGGCTAAATTTTTCTAAGTCTAAACAAAGTAATCTAAACAAAAAAGATATGACTTTGAATAATAGTGTAAAAGATGGTTATGTTGAGAAAATATAGGAAAACAAATAAAAGTATAACAGATGTTTATTGCTACTGACATTATGAAGTTGCATGCTTCGGAATTATAAAATTAGAGACAGAGTAGTTAGGAATTGTGATTGTTAGGATGAAAAATGTTAGGAAGAACATTTTCGGATTTCCAATTATCGGAGTTGAAAATTTAGTTGAACTTTGGCGCACCCATAGATATAATATGTTAAGTTCACACTTCTACTTCTAAAATAATAGTTTGAGTAATTTCTTTAAGAATGCAATTAAGACGAATAGTTGAAAGCATTTCATTATCGGCACCAGCAGCGTCCAAGTTTAAATACTTCGCCATTTAACTGTTACTGTAAAGCGCTTGAGCATCGCTTGAGTCTTTGGAGCTCAGTTTTAGTACAATTCACCCGGTGTAAGTACGGGAGATTTAGGAACCTTCTAGATCTAGTATTTGGAATAGATATACCGTGGCTTTACGGAACTTATATTTTATTTTTTGAACCCACCCAGGGTTTAAGTAATGGAAAATATTGGAAATATAATTTTATATAACATAACATCACGCCTGTAATTCCTGAAGGGATGGGTTAGGCAGAGGTGTAACTAATAGTACACTCACATTTCGCCAGTTATGTTTTAAGTCCCATGTAATAGGGGGCGAGCTTTTTGCCATCAACCGTACACAAATTGAGAGTCCGTAGTTGCTACTGAGAAATTCCTCATGAAAAAACCCAATAATACTTTGCCCGATCCAGGAATCGAAACCAAGATCACATGCTCAGCAGTCGCGATTGCGACCACTTAACCAACGAAGCAGTCCAGGAAATATAATTTTAACAGTTATAAAAACCATAAAAAAAAAATATTTTTCACACTAATTATTCTGAACTTAAATACATTACAAAAAATTACTTACGTTAAATAACTGCCTAATCCTACAAGAAAAATACACGAATCCTTTAATATGAATACGTTCAATAGGTTCAGTTATACGAATAACAAATTGAAAAATAAACTGGAATCAATTCACCGATTTGAGGAGGAACAATCTTTCATCGCTCGCTCACCCTTCCCCCTCATCGAAGACTATCTCATCCAGCGAGCGGTGAGGATTACGTGTTTGCTCAACAGTCGGTACAAAGCGAACAGTCTATTGACATTTACTGTCACGGTAAATACTCGGTTTACCATTATTTACCGAGCGGACGTAATACCTACTACTGAGCAAATACGCACCACCCGGAAAGAATGGAACATAACTAACAGCTGAACTTTAAATCGATAGCCTTATAGAACATGTCTAACCTCCAATTAAAACTCGGAATTATCGCACGTTGAATCAGTTCAACTTCCGCTTGTTATCGTGTGAATATATTATCGCTTTTACGTTACTATAGAATTACGTAAGTGTCTGTTTCATGAAACAGACACACTGGAATTGAAATAATGCGGGCTCTGTTCCTATTTTCCAGTAAAAATATTAAAAATTCTGTACATTCTCTAGACGTTGAAAACTTAGCCTGTTTACGGTTGCCACTATTTTAGGCGTCACGAACTTTTGTTTCGTTTAGCGCCCCCAATAATAAAATAGCTTATTGTCGTAGCCCGTCGCCGTAGCACACGTAGAGGCTGTCATGTCGCGCAGCTACGGCGTAGCGGGCGTAGACCAACACGGATAACTTTGCTCCCTTCTAAAAACAAGTTGGCACGTGCTAAATGAGTTTTATTTTTTTGTTCCTAAGCCCGAAGGTCAGGCGCCTTTTACTCAAAACAATGTTGTCAGCCAAAACATAAATATTGTGAAACAAAAGTCGCCTTGTGTGTTGAGTTATTGATTTTTAGTTGATTTATGAGGACGTGATTATTTTTGTTTGATACGAGTATTCATTTTCCGTTTTGTGTACGCGAGCTTTAATAGATTCATGTACTCTGTAACCTACCTGTTATGTAGTTCTATCTTATCGCTACAGCCTCCCGACAAGTTCAATGGAACTATGCCTTTTCCTAGCGCCCACAGTTGTTCCTGCGGTGTCAGAATCCGAGATAGTTGTGTATTTATTTGACGTTAGTTACCCGAGAGCTATGTGAAGGTCTTTTGATATGATACATAGATAAGAGGGGCTAATGAACTCGCTACGTTTGTGAAAATGTTCACTATAATTGTAAAAATGTCGGCACAACACATTAGCATGTTTCAATCAAAACAAAGCAAAGAAATTTAATATTTATGTTAATATGATTTTCATTTTTGGTAGTATTGCTATTAATAAATAGAAAGGTTATTTGTACAGTAGGTTTTGTGTAGGTGTGATTAATTAATTTACACATAATTACGGCCATTGACCGATTCAACAAAAACCGGCCAGGTGCAAGTCGTTCTCACGCACATAGGGTTCCGTAACACTTCAATGTAATTTTTAAAGACCTATCTATAAACACACCGCACGTATAGGTTTGATTTTTTTTTTATTGTCAATTCCATGTATGGGGCTTTCCCCTGACTATCCCTTATTTTTGTATAAAAATCAAGTAAAGCGGTTTACAGAATGCATCTACCTAACAAGTTTCAACTGTGTGCTTTGAATAGTTTCGGAATGTAGTGGATGCGACATACAGACGGACAGACAGACATGACGAATCTATAAGGATTCCGTTTTTTGCCATTTGGTTACGGAACCTTTAAAATCAGCCAATTTGGCATTAAATACAAACAGAAAAGATACTAACTTAGAAGAAATTGTGGGTCTATCACTCCATAAATTATGTATAATAATATTAAAAGTACTTACCCAAACAAAATAACAAATTATAAAATAATATTAAAACAGTTCTACGAAATCATCTACAGTAGTTACTGTAACAACGATATTATAATATTTTCAAGATTCGAACCGGAGTCGAAGCACCCGCGCATTCCGAACCCTCTTCAAATAACTACAGGTCTTGAAAATATTCAATAAAAATATTTCTTGCTCACGGTAATGCTTCCTTAGTTTACAATATGATTCGAACAATACGAAAATCTGCGCGTGTAGCCAGCGGGCAGAGTACTAGTATAATAATAAGAACTCGCACCCACGGCCCTATGTTGGAGACGGAATGCCGGTAAAGTTATACTCCCACCAGACGCGATTTCTCTCATAATATTATTTGCTCCTGTGAATACGTGACTCGAATTTCGCCAGTTACCTGCTTATGACGATATGAAATTTGTTCGCCACAGAAAACTTGCTTATTTACCTTAGAAATTGCAATGCAAGTTATGAAATATGAGATTATTGTACTCTCGTGTCTCGTCAACGTTGCTTTATTTGATGCTTGTCGTGAGTGATGTTTTATGGACAGGGTTAGTTTTTTTTAAACAAATGCGTAAAATATCGTGTTCCGTAACGTACGTCAATTTTTTTGTCCCAGTGTCTGCACACAATCTACCTCAGCAAAGTTCATACAGTAGTAAAAGATTGAACAGTCAGCTATCGCGAATTTTAGCTGGGCTGAAAACCCAGTGTCAACGGACGCTTATAAAGTGTCTTCTCAAACAAAACTACCTACTTGTAGTTAAAATATGTATTAAGACGTTTGTGGAAAAGTTATTATAAAATAAAATACCTCCATTTTCTCGCTATGTTCCCGTAGATGTTGCCATATTTAATCCGGCACAGTGCATGTATCTGAAAACGCGAGCGGGCTCACTGCGAGGTGGAGGAACTTTCAATACAAAATGCATGTGTAGTCTGTTGTTGGGACTTAGACAAAGCGCGAAACAAAAACTTTGAGCGCATGTTTGAATAACCCAAGTCAGACATTAGGCGAAGTTATGGTTTGCTTACTGTATTTAACGAGTACTGGCTGCTTTTAAACGGCAATTTACTGTTTGAAGGTGTGTGCTGAGTGATTGTTTAAGTTTAAACTATTGTGATAAGTACTGACTTTCAGCTAAGGTCGATGTTACTTACTCTCTGCCAAACTGTCTTAGAAAAAATAATGGCAAGGTCATATTTTGAATCTAGCCGTTTCATGTAAGTCCCTACAATATGGTCCTCGCATAATAATTCGTTCTGAATAACACGGCCGCGCAGGGTGGAGTGTGGACCTATCTTTATACGCATTATATAATAGCGGTATAAAAATATTGTCATTCCCTGTCGAAGACCTTGGCGGTCGGAATTAAAAGAGCTTTTTCCTGTTGTAGAAATTTCGTCATGTAGTTATGAGGGTATTAAAGTTAATGGAGTCCTCGGCACCGACGTCTACCTCGCCGAGTTTATGAGTTCATAGGCAGGGTATCTCTGTGGCAACGTTTTATTTGTAAGAAATAATTTCCATTTTGGAAGCCTCTCAGAAGATTATTTTTCAGAAAAATGTAAGAGGTTTTTCCTGCCAGTACTTTCGTTGATACATAGGTAGTAAGCTGGTACTGAGATTCTGTGTTAAATCGTCGCGTTTTTTATCTCGATCTAGTGCCAAAAGACATAAATTAAGACATAATTAGTCGAAACGTTTTATTCTTAGTCGGAGTAATACGAATAAGTGAAAACATTAGGTAAGAACTTTTTGCCGACCGTGCTCGAGTTTTCATGCAAGGTCGTTTTTTCGCAGTTGCAAACCGGCATTTTTAATCTTAATCAAGCTTCCTAAATATAATTTAATTCCAGATTCAAATAAATGCGGGTATTTTGAATGAAGATTCGTTACTAGTTAATACTGAGGGTTTTTCAAACGGACTGGCAAATGAGTCGGCGTTTCCGAGGCGACGATGGCAATGTCAGCCAGCCAGTAAATTTTCCAGATAAGCGCAGCTCTGACGGCTAGGCCAAGCTCGCTCGCTTATTTCATTAAGTTATTTGCTTTGACTTCAACTTGCCTGATGAAATACAAGTCGACTATTTACGGGAAATATGTACTCCATGAACGTACTTATTACTGTAATGTATTGAAATTATTTTATAGAATTCGACTTACATATCCCTTATAATTTAATAATGTTATCATGTAAAAATGAATATGAAACATCTTATTTTCTTTACATATCTGACATTTCCTTATTATTATCCCGACGTGGAGTTCAAAATGATACGTAGGTAATTGCCCTTACATCGTTATTTTCCTTTTGTTAAAGACTCACAAACTCTCGTAATAGGCGAGGAAAATCACAAAGGTGCAAAAAGTGTGTTGTATTATTCAGCCTCTTACCCCTCATTCGGATTGATTAATTTGTACTTCATCTAAGTTTCGCCGAGATTTCCGATTTGCTCCCCCGGTGGTGTAAATTGTGCTAGAAATCCGAAACGGCGTCGTTAGTTGTGCGGGGGGTTCCCCTGGGCCAGGTCGGGCAGGGGACGCGGTAACCTTCATAAATCTTTTCCTCGAGAATCCCGCAACTAACAAGCCGGCAGCGCTCCGGCCGGCGCGGATCGAACCCCACCGCCACTAAATAACCGTGAAAACTTTCATAATAACACCACTTTAAGTAGATTAAAATACCTAACTGATCGTATATTCATATTAATCATATAGTGCCTGAAAGAGGGTCGGCGTTATGTACGTGCTACTAGTAATTTAATAATCTAAGGGACGTCTCGCCGCGATTCGCTCCTTTATAAATCAGTTTTATCGGGGTGCCTTCGCTGTGGCTTAAAATTATTAGTTCTGCAGACGGGTGTGGCACTTTGACTATACTCTAGTTATGACACTATTCTCGTACAAATCATAAGGATGATTGCTCGCCAATGAAAATCAGTCGGGTAACAAAGAGTAACAATTTGTGAACCGTTTGATCCAATTCCGATTTCCAAGAAGGAAAATGTTTTAATTGAGTTTACAATACGTTTGCGGCGTTCATCCATCAAATAACTTGTTGTAAACATTAAATTCTATGAAATTGATTTTGTTTTGATAATTGAAATAACTGTGCTCTTTGTGGCCACCATTTTGAATTATTTTATTTATGCTTCAACAAGCTCTATAGAAATTAGTGACCTGTAAAATAAAATGATAGTGATCTATCTAGATATATCACTCGAGATGTATATCGTCGCTTGAGAGCCGTGGAGCCACAGTACCGCAGTTTCCCACTAGTTTTAGTCACCTTACGACACGTTCTGGTGCGGTGGGGATTAGTTCTTAATACCGTCGTCCTCGTGCCAGTTAAGACATGAGCCGTAAATACTCCTGTCATAGGGTTGAGTCTTGTACAAACGCGAACAAATAAATCTGTGTAGAAAACCTCTTCGGTTGACGACTTGGTAAAATGGTCATTAATCTCTCGATTCTGAAATCGATTTGATTGTTGAGAAGCGGATTGTTTGCTTATAAGGGTATAGCTTAATTTGTGACCTTGTAGGTATTGATTTAGTTCAAACCGATTTTTATTTATTGTTCCTTAATTCAGAAAGTTGGTAAACACATTTTCTTCATATTTTCATCACGCATCCGACGGGTTATAAAAAATTACTATAATTCTATTACATCGCGGCAAATTCTTCGACAGATATTAATGAAATATTGCTCCGAGGTAATCAATCACCATGAGTTCCCAACAATATTTAGAAAAATAAAACTTCAAATACCTAACTTTCCTCTTTGCGTTTATGAATAAACTTTATTTTATGAATTGGGAATAACTTGATACTTTTAGATCCTTTCTTAAAAGTTCGACGTAGTCAACTGTTCACTTCTCACTTGAACGCTTCGCTTGTGTTTATCGTTTTTTTATTAAATGATATTTTTCATTGTTTCAGCATCGATGGCGGAGCGTTTGCGCGCTGGGGACCGGAGGCTTCGCCCTCTTGTACTGGCGCTTACGCCTCGCCGGGGCGCCCACCGCCTTCGCGGCGGCTGATAACCCCGCGTCGCGAGACCCCTCGATTCTTACGCGCCTCTATACTTTTGCTTATCTCCCCGTCTTCAACTTCTTCCTCCTTTTATACCCTTTTCATCTGAGCTTCGATTGGTCGATGGACTCGATACCGAGGATAACGACGCTCTTCGACGCCCGGAATATCACTACTGCGATATTTTACGCTGTCATTTCAAAAGTGACCTGGCGAACACTTACGAATGAATTCAAAAAGCACCAGGATAACCTGTACCGGGACGCAAAGTACTACAAAAAACAAAACTGTAAAATTAAGCACAAATGGAATTATAGTAGCAAGCAGTATAATAGAGGACAAGACTGTTATGAAAGAAAAAGCTATCATGCGCCGCACAAAGAGAATGTATCATCTAAAAAGCTATTGTGTCCGTGCACTGGCTGCAAACATTCGCTCAGTGATGAGCACACGAGTGTGTGTCGCGCGAGCAACAACAATAACATAACGATGCACAACTCGAGTTGCATCTGTCCGATATCGTTAGCGAAGTCCAAGGCGAGCAGTACGCAGAGGAGCGTTTATCGCAGTCCCCAAGTTGCGCTGCTGATGTTCACGGCGTTTATGGTACTGCCATTCGTGCCTGCGACTAATTTACTTTTCTACGTTGGCTTCGTAGTGGCGGAGCGTGTTTTGTACATACCGAGTGTTGGTTTCTGTTTATTGCTGGGCTTGGGGGCCGGTGTGTTGACACGACACTGGCATCGTGGCGAGACGCGGAGCAGGCTGTTCATGTTGGCCCTGCTGGTCACCTTGTCCGCCATGTGCGGTTACACGATGCGGAGGAACCTCGACTGGCGTGACGAAGAAAGCCTCTTCAGAAGCGCACTGCATATCAACCCACCGAAGGGTGAGTAAAAGCTTTTTATGCACACTAACTACATATTTTATAAATGTTTTGTCCCCCTCTCTGGAAGGGGAGTGAAGTGCGAGCGCCACTTGAGACTGCGTTCACATTGTATCGCGACAGTGCGTAGGTCGCGACTTGTGACTAGTTGCTAAGCCTCGTTTACGAGCGTCATACTGACCTATTTTCTCGCAGCGGGAGGATGTCAGCTGATATATTCTGTTTTATTTAGTGTTCTTATTTAAATTACGGAATGCATGCAGTGTTAATATACTTTACTTAGGCTTTGTTATGTTGGCTTTAGTATTAGTAGTGGGGGTTATTACACAGTCAAAGTTCACACACACAGTTAAGTTTGTACATTAGCACTTAAAACAGCATATTCTGTAACTTCAAGTTTAATCTAAATGTAAAAGTAACAATGGTTGTATATATTACATTTATTGCACAGTTGGTCACATAATTTAAAGTCCAACAAAGTTTCAATTCGGAGCAGGCCAGTTGTAGTAACCGTTAGTCAACGTCGCGGCAAAATTTTGCGAGTTCACGGCATAATGTTAGCGCAGGGGAACCAACACTTCTACCGCGTACCTTTCTCAAAAGTTTGTTTGAGTTGCTCCCTCGTTACAGCTCAAAACTAAGACACAATTAATTTGTTTGAGAGACAGCTACAAACTACCTGTCCGCGTGTTAGTTCGTGTAAGTTAGAAAAGAGGTTGTCACGGCGCGGCTGCTTGTATCCGAGTACCTGCCCACTCGGGAGCTGGTAATGTATTCACTACTTCCACTCACATTCAGACTCTTGACCTTTCTAGGACGCCATTAAACATGTATGTGCGTCCCGGGGGGAGCCGCACGCGCCCCGGGTTTCTGTTCACATCACAAACTTTCTCGCAAAGAGAAAAGTTTCGTCTGATGGCTCTCATTTTGCCTCCCTTCATACGACGAATGTTCGACTCAATCTCGAATATTATATTAGTTGTGTTTTGTAAACCGATTGCTCATGAATATTTTGTCAGTTTACTTCGTTACTGCATGTTAAGTGACGGTAATTGATAGGCTAATTATTTTATAATTTTTATTGATATACCCAATTGGTAATAAGACGTTAAACATTATAAACACAAAAAAACTGCGTTTTCATTGGTACCAGTCTGATTATTGGGGCCAATGTACAGAATAGGTACGTTTAAATTTAGTTACAAATGTTTAGCCTCATAAAAGAGCTCTTTGGATATTGCTTCTAATCAATACCTCGCTATATGTATATGCAAAAATAGCTCGTCCTTGGCGGGCTTAAAAAATTCACCACAAAACAGTTCAGCGTTAAAATTGGCGTGAGTAATACAAAATAAATGGAGGCAAAGTTAGTGAAAAGAGAAAACAACAAAACTTGCCAATTGCGACATTATTTACCTGACAAATAAAAAGAGACAAACAATATAACGCAAATACATTGGAGAACTTCATAAATAATATTATCAACAGGTCTCCGAAGTCGGTTTGGTAAATATATACTATTGAAAGGAAAGAAAACTGTAACTTATTCAGAAACCACAAATAAGATAACGAAATATGCTCCCCTCGCCAGAAAAACAATATTTCACCTAAATTATGACACTTTATCGAAGGGTCGCCGTTGTAAAACTATCCAACTTGTTCGGGATGGGTCTGTTAGGAAAAAATAAGAGGGCCGACTTGCTTTTTAAAAGTTCCTATCAGAGTTCTTGTATTTTTACGAGATCCGAAATCACTTGTAAAATATTGAGGACGCTCCGCAGCTGCGGCATAACTTATATGTTCTCATGGGAATTAAATACTCGAAAAGACAGTTCCAGGAAAATCTAGTACTACTTACATACAGACAGATATAAATTTATTTTGTGTTGATGTGGCAATTTTATATTTACCCGAAGTAATACGAAGTAGTATTAAGTTACATAAAGATGTTGGATTTAGATTATTTTTACGATGATTCATGTATTTTATAGACATCGTAATGTTGTCTATGTTTACAGATATTTCGCTTTCTTGCGTTTTGTATCTAAAGGGTCAGCCTAGGAACCTTTTTTCTACCTAAGTCTGTCAAACCGCCCTTTATGCTAGCCAGATGTTGCTAGTTTATGAATAATTTAAATACTTTTTGGTTATTCTTCTAATATTTTACGTATTCGCTCAAATAGAATAATATTATTAGGCAGCTTTTAAAAAGATCAGTATAATGTAAGGTTTTTATAAAATTAGTGTAAGTATACAAAGAAAGCTGTCGAAGAGTATAAAACCTACTCTAACATAAAATAAAAAGTTTCCTATATCTTATTATTTCGCCCACGGAAGTCGGTAGATTACTAATAAGAACATCTTGGTGTGTTACTTATGAGCACACTTATCCAAGTTCTTAATCTTTTTCGTAACAGTATCAGATCGTCAACTTCATCGTAGTATATCACCACGCTGGTTTACCTCGAAGTCTTAGGCAGAGGTGTACCGAGAGTTCACGCACATCTCGCTAGTTAAAGTGCCAAGTTACAGGGGGCGACCCTATTGTCACCATCAAAGCACAGATTCAGACTGCGGGCAGCTACTAAGAAATTTCTGATGCAAAATTCCCAATAACACTTTGCTTGACCTGGAATCAAACCCAGAATCTAGTGCTTAGATCACTGGACTAACGACGCACGCTAATTTTATTTTAGTTACAGCTTTCAGAATAAACTGGTTCAGTGTTTTTTTAATGTTTAATAACCCCTGTATAAATATGAATAGTTTTCTTACCAAATGGAAATTAAGTAAATATTTTCATAACGTCGTTTTCATTACATGACTAAGATCTTTTAAACTCTTATTTAAATAAACTTGTTACTATTTATATTATTATGCAGTTCGTAGTTTAACAATAATGTTTACATTTCTCTTACAAATCAAGTTAAGTACTTGAAAAATCCTTTTTTAATCTCCGAAAATTACGATTTTAAATACAATGGGTATGCATTTCCTGCATTTCCAGTTCCTATATGTAGGAACTTAGGGGTATTCCTCAAAGCTCAATTATTTTTAAGCGCGACCAACTAAGCGCAACTAAATTATTCCTCGAAGCGCAACCATCAGTTGAGCTCATAAATTCAAATTAAAAATATTAAATGTTTATTTCTCAAAGCGCAACCATGATGAAAAATAGAGATGGGTATGATGGATTGATTAACGATATTTTTCATCATGGTTGTATCAACACTCTACATTGAGAAAAATCTTTAAAGTTAAATAAAATTGAACTACTGTATATTTTTAAACTCTCGAATCTGCACACACAGCATACGTTGCTCATTTAAAATTCCTCCAATGTACAATACTCGTATAAATAATGACATAGTACCATTGTTAAACATCGCGGCTGGCCCCGAGTGTACAATGCAATGCGTTATTATATTATGTGCTAGTACATAATATAATAACGTATTTATATATTCCCCTTTACAATTGTATCTTTGATTAATACTACCGTGCGTATTTTAACTTTATTGGCATAAATTATCATCTTCTTGCCCTTGTCCCATGTTACTTGGGGTCGATGCAACACGTTTTTTCTTCCATTCTCGATATTGCCATCGTATGACCTGGAGAAATATGGTAAAATACAGTTTTTCTTTTTGTGGGCATTTCAAAAGTTCACGCCTGTAATCTCCGAAGAGTTAGATAGAGGAGGTTAGTAATGGTACAGCCACATTTTGCCAGCTAGGTTTAGGTCCCATATAAGGCACAGACTTCACCAATAGGAGATGTGCAAGATTCGACCAATCACAAGAGTGACGAGAGCCATGATGTAGATTTTAACCAATATGATTGGTCGATTTCTGCACGTCGCCTCCGCTCCGGTCATCTCCACTTTGGTGGAGTCCCGGGCCTTATAGGGGGCGAGTCTATTGCCATAAACGGGGAACCAACCCAAAACCCTAGGCTGCTGTTGAGAAATTCCTTATGGAAAATCTCAAAACACTTTGTACGACCTGGGAATCGAACCCAGAACCTCATGCTCAACTGTCGCGCTGGTGACAACAAGATCAACGAGGCAGAGAGCTAAACTTATACAACACCTCATATATTGGGTAGTACCTATGCAAGACGCGCACAATCTTGTACACTATAGTGTGTAAGTATTTGGATTGTGGAAATGATTGTGAAATGTATTAATCAGATTATCAAGTTACCTTTGTTTAGTAGTAGTTGTTTTCGAAGTTTAGTCGAGTTTTATTAAAAAAGCTAACAATAAGCAACTAATTTAGGAACTGGCCCACACAGTTTCTAAAATATGTAGTTGCTTATTGATATCGTAAGTACCCAAACCCGCTACAAACTATTACATTCCTAAAAATAACATTGTAGATGATGAAAGGTTTCTTATTGAAACCCACAACTAAAAGTCAATAACATACGGAGTGGAAGGGAAACTGATACGAAAACGGTTACCACGTATTCAGTACATCATTCTGAGCCCCCTGAGCAACCAGCTGAATCCTACAAAAGTGCAATAACTACACGGTCAAAATGTATGGAACAGCTGATTTAAAAAAAAATTACTGATGAAAAGTTTCTATGTGAGGGGGCTCCGAATCGGGGCTGCGGGACTGTTCGAAAGAGATACCGCGGCTCTGGAACACAAAGGGCAAAGAAGGAACGTGGATGGGTTTTAGTCAGTAAAAGTCTGACACTCCCTTCCACTCCACCCAGAGCGTCGGGGGTCATTTGATGATTTCCTATCCGAAAAAAAAAAGTAAAAAAGGGGATGATATCTCCGAATGATTTACTGAATACTTGGTAACCGTTTTCGTGTCGGTGGCCCTTCCATACTGTATAATGAGTTCCTACAATGCAGTCCGTTAATACTAGTTGATTTTTGGGAGTACGAGTACCTACCTCTACCTACATACCTACTGGTAACGACCTAGAGTTTCTATTACTGTTTATAGGTCACAGTTCTAAATATGGAGAGTGTAAATGGTGCGCACGTATTCATTAATTGTTCAACTATTAATAGAAGGTATTATTAATAATCATGACTTGCTTCATTTCAACCATTTTAACTATTTTCACAATAGGTATAGTACGGTTATAAGTAGGTAAGGTATTTAGGACACAAATTGTACTATATGTCTATCATAACAACAGGCTCAGTGGTTTAGGATACACCCGGTTAGACTGGAAGCCGACCTCAATATAATTGGGAGAAGGCTAATCAGATGGCTCAGTGGTTTAGGCGTAAAAAGGTAAAAGAGGTTTTTGAGAGATGGTAGTTTTAATTGATTTTGACTGCCGCGATTGTCGAGTGGTCGCAAGCGCGACTGCAGAGCATGAGGTCCTGGGTTCGATTCCCGGGTCGGGCAAAGTGTTGTTGGGTTATTCCATGAGAAATTTCTCAGTAATCAGCCACGGAGTCTAGATTTGTGCCCGGTTGATGTCAATAGGTTCGCCCCCTATTACATGGAACTTAAAACATAACTGACGAAATGTGTGTGCACGATTAGGTACACGACCTCTGCCTAACCCTTCGGGATTACAGGCGCCATGTTATGTTATGTACGATGTAGTTTTAGTCAGTTTTACGTTACTCAACGTCGTATTTAGGGCCAATGACCCAAAATTATGGTAAGGAACTTAGTAACTAACCTCACTAACTAAGGTCATGGCTGCGAAGGCGTTAAGCGTAAAACTGAAAGCGTGTTGGAATGTAGTTTAAATTTTATTTTTATTTACCTAAGAACTTCAACGTCTAGGCTTAGCCGTAGGTATTAAAGAAAAGCTTTCATGTAAATAGGATAGGATTTAGTTTCCCTAATTCTTGCTTGAGTAAGTTAATCTTTATGTTGTAAGGTTTAGCTGTTCTTTCATCTGGAACTCGCCTACTCTGGAAAGTCTTTTTGCATTTATTAAGGAACGGACAAAGTTCGGACGCGGATCCGGACATAGACAAAGACATCAAAAAATGTATAGACTCAAAAAATGTAGAAATCAAACTACTTAAAACTGTCAAATTTCTTTAATAGATTTTCAGCTTTATCACTTGCTTCGGTGAAGGAAACCAGTATGCCTGAGAGATATTTCTCGACGGAATATAAAGCCAAGTCAGAGGCCCATGGGCGGTATAAAAACTCTGACACCAGGTTAGGCACTAACCACACAGTGAAGAAGAACCTTATCGCTAAAGCATGATTTTCAATGTTGATTGGGAAAATTTGTCAGTTTCCGTTGTCCGGGGTTGACCGAACCTTGAGCCATATTTTTAAACTAAATCATCAGCAGAGTTGTGTTAAAACCAGCGCTTCATGAACTCATCATCTGCCTAGCCTTTTCCCAACTATATTGGGGTCGGCTTCCAGTCTAACCGGATGCAGCTGAATACCAGTATTCTACATGGAGCGACTGCCTATCTGACCTCCACAACCCAGTTAGTACTGGGTAATACGATACCCCTTGGTAACACTGGTTGTTAGACTTTTTGGGCCACTGACTACCTTACGACTACTGTCAAAGATCTACAAATGACAGCCGGGACCAACGGCTTAACGTGCCTTCCGAGGCAAGGAGGAAACTCGGTATGTAATGGGCGGTCACCCATCCACAGACCAACCTAGGCAAGCACGGCTTAACCAAAAGATCGATCCGAGCGGCTGTTATTATTTAGCCACGAGCTCCTGCCCCTGCTCCTTTAGCCAGCGCTTTATGGACTACCCAGTTTATATTACCACTACATAGCAAAAAACCTCTCATTAGCACACTAATAAATTCCAACATAACATGCACCTTGTTTACAATAAACGCGGTTTACAGTAAATTTATTATATCGGTAGGTACAGTCAGTGCTATGTCCACAAATGTCAGCGGTGCGGCTTTGTTTATGATGCGCTCAGCACGCAAATTCGAAAGCTCTGCCACAGTCACTGAAGCACGTCGGTTACTGCCGAGGCTGGGATACCTCGTGGGACATTCACGGCTGACTTTGAGCTCGCTACAAGGATGCCTCGTTGGGTACAGGTTGAGGAATTAATAGCATTTTACTTTGTTGAATTCTGTAGGATATGAAAGGCTCTCATCTTCATGTAAATCTTGAAGTTTTACTCGCATTTTGTCTTAGGGGAACTAACTCATATGTGCACAAAAAGTGTCCATTCTGATAATCAAAGTCATGATCTAATTATGCTCCGAATTTTATCCAAATCAGTCCAACTGTTTAGTCGTGATTGAGTTAAAGCATCATAAACAACCAGTTCATTGATTCGTATGTGAAGTTTTAATTTTGACCTCGTTTGTTTAATCGTGTTTCAAGTTTTAGATTACCTATTTATTATGTGTGGAAACATAAATACAGCACGCATTTATTCATTGAAGACTGTATTTTTATAAGAAACGCCATTAGCAAACTAATTTCTTTGTATATATTTACTTCTACATAGGTCAAGTGTATTTGAATAAGTAATCGTAATTCATATGCCTTATTGATTCGTTACCTTGAATTAAATTGATCAAATCACAGAAAGGTACAAATATACTAAAGTAAATAAGAAAAAAAGACTGACGTAATGGCGGAGAAAGTTAAAGAATATTTATTTGTGTTTATTCACAAGAAAGTTCGAATCAAGGTTAATGTATGCTTTACCTATCGTGTCTACAAACAACTGTTGGATCTATTATTCAATTATAAAGATTTAAAGAATACAAGTATCTATTATTTACAAAACAATACCGTGATTGACAAACAGACAACGTACTGTCAAATTAATTGTTTTTCAAAGTGATGCACTACGCCAATTTAACATTTTAAACAACTGTCAATGAATAACAATTGAGATTTTAATTTGCTGATAATTTATGTTGTCAGTTGACTGCCTCGTTGGTCTAATGTTCGCAAGCGCAACTGCTGAGCATGAGGTGCTGGTCGGCCAGAGTGTTATTAGGTTTTTCAAGAATTTGTCAGTAGCACCACGGTGTCGCCCCCTATTAAATGTGACATAAACCTAACTGGCTAAATGTGGGTGTACTATTAGGTA
The DNA here is from genome assembly GCA_905220335.1 of Noctua pronuba. NCBI lineage: Eukaryota > Metazoa > Arthropoda > Insecta > Lepidoptera > Noctuidae > Noctua > Noctua pronuba. Next base: position 8,663,657 of record LR999903.1, on the reverse strand, counting down.
GGTTGGTAGGTTTGGGGTAGGGGTCTGCCTAACCCTTCGGGGATTACGGGTGTGATGTTATGTTGTTAGTCAGTTTTCTAATTAATTTCCCTCGCTTTACAAACTAAACTACTAAACATGGAAACGTGTTTGGAAAAAGGTGTCCTCTAGATTGTAAAGCTGCACTAGGAAGAGCAACTTAGAAACTTTACCAATCTCTTAGTCTTCTTCAGAAATATCCTTACCGGCTAAATGTAAACTAAACTTGTCTTGTTTATTGTTAACTGGCTTTGAATGATTCGGCCTGCCTAACGTCCGCCATTTTGTTTTGTTAACAAACAAGTATTGCACGCAATAAAATCTTCTAAAGGGTCACATTTCCGAAATATAAGCTACCTAAGATGGCGACGATTGTAACTTTGATGGCTTATATCTCGGAAACGTGACGCTTTAGAAGATTTAGTTAAATACAAAACTTGTTCTTATTGATACCAGCTATTGACTAATACAGGTTTTGTGCGTGGCCGCTATTTTGAAAATATAATAAAATGGCTAAAGTTTGGCAGGTCACATTACACACAAAAATCTTCAAACCCCTTTACACTAGTTTTTAAGAAATTAGCCAACATCTTCTCTAAACAATGCACCTCTTTGTTATATTAAATTAATATCAGCTACAACCCCTAACGCAGTTAATGTTTTACACGTTCATTACGTTATGTATTTACGCAAATCTGGCACATATTAAGTAGTTCTTTGACCCGTTATACACCTGTCAACGGTTAAGAACGGCCACCTTGTGGTTTTAGCCTGTAGAAGTCCGACAAGACCCTCCGTTGTCCCGGGACTGACGGGTATGTACACAAAGAAAAACAGGCCTTACAGTTATTTGTTGTTAAGTTTAATCAAATAGTATTTTCCTTCTAAAATAAAGGCGAGATTTGAAACGCGTCACATGGTATTGGGAAGGTTTTTGCATAAAATATGCTGCAACGTGCTTCAATTTGGTTACACATGAACTGATCCTAAACTTGAAGCCAATTTTGTCTTAGTTTTTTTTAATCAAAAAGACTCGAATTCCTTTTAGTAGAAAAATAGAAAAGCTGAATGCTTTCAACAAGACCTGTTTACATAAAAATAAAATAGGTATCTTTCCTTTTCGGTAGGTACTCATCAGAAAATGCTCTACTTGCTCAAGCACTAATTTCGTCGTCGCTTTCAAAGCTGGATCCTCTTTAAACAACCCGTTTACCTAATTAACATTCAGGTACAACGTTAGGGTATAATTTAAAATAATAACAACCGTTTGCTCTGTTACATTGAGGCGATAGTTGAATCTCCTCCAATTTGAAGTGGCCTCTATGCCTCCTTTTATCTTTTAGTAACATGACCTACAGGCTAACTGGATCCAATTTGTCGCTGGCGAGTATTCGAAACTGGCCAATCACAAGGCGCCTCCTATTACACGAATTTGCCGGGACAGGGGACGGTGAGGCGATGTAATCGGTCTAAAGCTGGCTTTATCCAATACACCTTTTGCTGCGATTACTGATCTATTGAACTGTTCGTATAGTGGATTAACGCTGTGACCATCACGCAGAATATTCAATTAACCTGATCTGATGCTTGTCTGAGTTAAGCTACGTTGTTACAATGTCAGTGTTCGCGGGTTGGGAGATGATGCAATTATTGTGATTGCTTTGTTGTTACTATTAATGGAGTTATTAATGTTATATTGAGGTTTGTTGTTTTGTGTTTAGTTAGGTCAATTGTCAATGTGACCAGGAAAGCAAGGAATGAGTTTTCCATTTCATGACTTTCTAAGTTTATCTTATTCATTACTGACTAACGTGAGTGGCGTGCGATTGAGGAGGCCTATGTCCAGCTGTGGACTGCTTTATGCTGATGATGATGATTGGTATATTATGCACTGTCATGAGGAAACCTGAACTATTTAATATATGTCTGTAGCCGTGAACCCGCCTTGAGCAGGTGTTGAATGCTGTTGCCTTCTTTGTATGAGTAGAGGCCTTTGCCCTGCAGTGAGACAGTAATACGCTGCTAAGGTTTCATGATTCATGTACACGAAAAAAGAGAAAAACTCGCTTTTGGTTCTCACAATATTATTATGATGAGGCGTGTTATGTGTACATAATCTTCCTGCGACCATGTTTCAACATCTGAATTAGCTAACCCACGCAGTAACACAAGTACATACTTACCGCTTCCTCGCTTGTATCACAAGAAAACATAAGTAAAACATTTTGCTCCATCTCAAAACACGTGGAGTACAGTCACGGCCGATTATTTATACATAATACGTCTTCCTGCTTCTAAAGGCTTTGTCACATCCTATTTATTATTTTTACTGTACTATGTTACGAAATAAAACTCCTAATGAGGCCGCTTTTTGTGAAATACGTTTATTGTTGTGTATCTTGAAAAAATAAATAAGTAGGCATAATATTTAAGTAGGTAAAAACAAGCTGAATAAGGTTTTTTTTGATGAAGAAGTCTTAAAATTCTCAGAATACGAGAAATATGTTAACAACCTCGTTAGATTACATACGTATACAAAGTTTTCGTATGTAGGCGTAGTTATGTTGACGATTTATTTTTGTTACAATAGGCCCTTTTGTTGCTGAATCTACCTCACAAATGCCCACAATCATCTCCTACTACTTGCGACAATTATTTATAAACGCGAAAGTTAGTGAGGCTGGATGGGTGTTTGTTACTCGGTCACGCAAAAACGGCTGAACGCATTTGGATGAAATTTGGTACAGAGATTATTAGATACCTACTTTTTCTCAGTCCACGTCGACGAAGTCACGGCCAGAATCTAGTTTACAAATAAGTTCATATCAATAAATCTTATTCATGGTAATCTATGAGAAAACACATGCAATTGTTTTGTTTATTATAATTTTTGTTCGCAGTTCTTTCACCCCTACGATTACGTTTGCAAACTGTTGAATTTTTAAACCACTTAGTTGTTTTTGCACTAATTAGAAAGTTGCAAACAAATCTAAATGCGACTGTCCTCCCAGTTTATACGGGTGTAATCGCTAAATGCAACCACATTCAAAATCTGTTCTACAATCGTTATTTGTAATGCGGGTTTTGAATTTACCTGCTTTCAAACTTTTTATATAAGTCTACCGGTTTTTTGGTCTATAATAACACATTGATCCTGTCATTTGAAATGGGTTACGATTAAAAAAGCACTGACATGTGACAGAGGAACAGGCAAAAATACGCCAGAGATTTGCACTCATTGGGTCACGTTGCTATCCTTTGACCCCTTTGGGTACACGCAGAATTTGCTTTTAAGGATACCTACTTAAAAATTCTACGTGTAGGTTTGATTTAACCATCATCTGTTAGCCAGAATTCTAGATTTATAACAAAAGGTATCAAACAACTAAATTCCCAACATTTAGTATCGCACTATCGTCATGTCAGAGGTGATTATAGGTCGATTCATTACGAGCCCATTTCTTACAGCACTCGGCCGTCCCCTCAGATGTTATCAGCTAAGCCAAGGTTTATCGACGCCATCTTTGCCCCGATAGCAACTGGTTCGAGTGGCGACTCTCACAGATTAACGCTATTATCTCTTTCGAACTTGTCGTACGGCTACTTAGGTGTCACAAACTTACTTACGCAGTTGTCCTGTCGAGATCCGATATCACTATCCCAATTTGTTTATTGAGAAAAAGGATAAGGTCTCTAACGGTTTCCGTGTTGGGCTTTTTGTGTTGCTCAAGTCTTTATTTATAAACCTAAACGAACAACATTGTTAACATAAAACCTTAACTAACATTGTTGCAAAGAATCTGATTTAAAAAAGACTTACAAACCTTTTAAAGATACTCCCCGTCCTTATTATTTTCATATCAACGAAGAAAGGGGCACCATTTCAAAGATGTTTATGAAAAAAGAAGAAGCTTTTATATCGGTAAATATAAAGAGCTTTTAAACCCTTTCATAAAGAAACCATAACCACAATCAAAGCCTCCACAAAGCCTGTGTGGGAGATGTCCATTCATTAGGCAAAGGCGTAATTTAATCAACGGCATAACAATATGTTTTTCAATTTGTAACACAAAGACACGGCTCCGGGGCTCAGTTTTATTGAGTTTTGATTTGAAAACGAACAATAGATGACCTCTACATAATAAAAGCGAAACGGGAACATTGGATATGGTTAGGTATTGAGGCTAAATGAAACATTTCGGCACAGGCCTTTATGACCTACTGGGTTGTGTTGGTAACTGCTAAAGGTAATAAAAATGACAATATAATGTTTTTGCAAAAGCGTTCGCAATTCTTCGCCGGTGGCGCTATACCCCGGAGTTCGGAAACAAATCTGACTGACTATTTATGGCACACGAAACAAATCATTTGACTAAGTTTTATTAGAATGGAGTACTTTTTGAATAAGTTGAGGTAGGCAGTTTATAATTTTGCTCGGTTTATTGCTGCCTAAAATCTAGTCAAAGATTCATTCAATCTTGTAGATAGCTTTATTAAAATGTTAGCCTGTGTAGTGCCCATAAAATATATTTTACCGTGTTCTTGATTGTTAAAGCGTCTTATACCGAACACCGTAAAAGTTACTTTAGGTTTTATGAATTAATAATAAGCCAGACTAAAAGCAAATATTTTTGACAGATACAGTCGTTTCTTTTGTATAACGCGATACAAGAAATAAGAGAGCAAGATTTTAATAGCCCCGTAATCCTTGATAAGCCGACACCTGCGCGGCACCACATGAAACGTTTTATTTTTCTCTTTCTAAGCCGCCGTTTACACAGAAGTAGAGAAACCATTTCTAGTTATATGAACTCGTTAGTAGAGCAACTAAACCATTGACGCAATTATTGTACCTTACTGAAAAGACCGAGCGTTATAGTGTTCTACAAAATTTTATGTTCTTTCCTTGATTTCTTCAACATAAATAACGGAGCTATAAACCTCGTTCGAAGTAGCTGTATTGTACACAAATGTCGAGTAAATAAATATGGTCAGGTACAGGCTGTACTTTAAAAGAAAAATATGACGCAATAAACAAGCAAGCATACATAAACACCTACGGGTATAACGTCAATGTTTCGCGTATTTCCCGTGTAAGTGGCTACATAAAAAAGCTTTCAGACCGATATTCCAATCAGCGGAACGACTAAGTAACGCTGTGTCTCTTTTATATTTTTTCGCTCTATGTTTTTCTTACAGCTAATGGTGCCGATCGTAAATGGGATAAGATTTTTATTTTCTTTTTGATGTGCCCTATTTAAGGGAAGCACCCAGTTACACTTTTATGTAATCGCCTCTTTACGGATGAACACTCACAGTAAACACACGTGAAATTGTTAAAAGTGCGATTTAGGACTCCTAAGATTAGCGAGGATTATTGCTATTGAATCTCGCTCTTCAAACAGCCCCAATTCACTGTTGATTCTCTGGAACGAGCATTTGAAACAGTGAAAATTATTTTATGCCGACATTTTTCGTAAAAGTGCGTTGATTTTTGCCGAAGAGTTACGTATGCGGTCATAAATATAAAGGAATCCCTCGGAAATCCATTGCCTCTGTTTGATAATGTCTTTTGTTAGCATAAGTCCTCATAGGCCGCGGGATTCCATTTCTTATTCTACTTTTCAATAAACCGAATCTCCAGTGTTGGGTCATTTTATGTCGGTTCTTAACCGGATCAACCCCAAAAATAAAGGCGCCCTCCGATATCTATTGTTGTCCGAACCTATTAAATTAGCAATAATAGTAGGGGTTTTGCTCAGCTTTGAACGTTGCTAAATGCGAGAGAGACTGAAGTGACTTATACATATTTTAAAAGGCATTTTAGCATTAGCAGTTATGACAAATGAAACGTGATTTCCACGGCCTCTCTTTGTAGCTATTGCCCGTGCCTCGTCGACATGCTTCAAAAGATTAAGTTTTGATTTAAACATTACTCTACTATATGAACCCAAATCATACCTAATACTGCCTAACTACCTCCTAAACCTATATCTGCACACTATTTACTTATATCAACAAGTTGGCAACACCTCTTGTTAATTACCTGTGAACGAAATGCAAGCATAATGGATTTTCCTGTAGCAACAAGGCTTCAACATAACTAATGCAATAATCTATAGTTACAAAGCGCTATCGCGACTACACACTGTCACGTTAATTTTAGAGTGACGAAAACTATACAAAATGTCACATAGCAGTTATGTAGTCATTGGAATCTGAGCTATATGCTAAGCGTTGTTAAGGTTGCTAATCCCAGAATGGTTGGCCAAACAACATATAATCTAGAGTTTTTTTTTCAAAATTAGACATCAAATCCCTGCATACATACTATGTTAACGTATACTTATACATATAAAAGGAAACCTGTATCTATAACTAAGTTAATTCGATATTCATACTGTAAAGTCCCTTATAAAATTCATAGAGTATTTTCAGTGAAATATTTTAACGGTATATTACCGGCATCGCTATGGACGCCCCGAGTGGTCCTTGAATCGAATTTAATCGACTAAGCTTCGCATTCAGTGTGGTTAAGTACCCGGTCGTAATGCCAGAATTCCGGCGTATGTTTTAGCTGTTGATTTAATATGATTTGAAGATTTCAAAATAGTGAAGATTACAAAAATTTTGCCGGGTTGGACTATTTTGTCAGTCCATTAAGACCTGTTACAGTTGAAATTACTTAGAACAAAGAGATTTAAAAGAATGATAGAGCAGACATTGGGAACAAATCCATACAAACATTTAAATCCCGAACGTTGTCGATTTTGACATACGCATGCTACCTGACAAGCGGGCGTGTGACAGTAGACAGACCGATTTGTTACTAAGTAGTAACAAGTATTGGATTACGATTTTTTTCGTCTTGTCCCGTATATCGCTAGTAAATATTTGAACGTCTTTGACTTAGAAGCTCTATTTTTTGCATTGTTTTTACTGATCTGTTTGCGCATCTAGGTATCACAGTCAATACAAATAGACTATCTCTACACACTTTTTCGGGTACAGAAAAAAGTGCTCATGTTCTTAATAACTTTGCCTTAGTAAATAACTTATTCTGTTGTTAAAGTACAAAAAATAACAGAGTTTTTTGATACATCTTTCATAACTTAATCTTCTCGGACTGCGCCAGACATACACTCAGTGGCAGTATTCAGTCCAAACAACACTGTTTACAAAATCGAATCACACGATGTACAAGTATAAAAAGGGCCAAAAACTCATTACAGCGGTTTTGAAAAGGGGTCTGTCAAAAGATAATAACAGCGAGATAACTCGAAATGCCTGCGTCCAATACTCGGGGGTACCAGGAGTTCATACGACCGCAGAGCCTAATGTTTATTCGGTAAAAGCGGATCGCAGTGCACCGGAGATGGGGCGCGCGGTGATAGCGCGTCCCAATCATACCCGTACATGGCACCCGTCTAATAGACTGAGATATAACATAGCAATGTAAAACGTCGAGTTCTAAAATAGTTCTAAAATCTAAACCGTGTATTGGGTCACCACTCGGTTAAGCGTTTGCGACGATACGTTGTAAGGCGGTAAAATGACATGGCTTCTTTGACCAGAACTTGAGTTTCAAAGTGCAAAGTACTTAACAGTTTTGCTATTTAGTTTACTGACAGTTTTAAAGTGTTAAGTTTCAGTTTAATGATAGGACAAGTTTTGGATGAGACGCCTATAATAATAATAATTAGTATTGGTAGCTGGATCAAGGGCATGAATCAGAAAACAGTAGGTTAGGAGGTCCCTCTCTCAAGAGCCCTGACCACCAGTAGCTAGGACCCTTTTCCCGATGACAGTGGGCTACTATTTTTTATATATTTTTTTACATTACTTTGTATAGGAATATTTAAAAATGTAAATTCTATGTAAAGAAAATAAATAAAGGAGATAATTAGTATTAACCACCAGCACAATATCATGTGTTTTAAAGTTCAAGGTGTGCCTGACCCAATTATCGAGCATATTGTAGGTATAACTTGAGGTCAGGATAATTAATTGGTGTTATTAATATACCACAGTACAGACCATAAACGTCTCACTGCTTGGGCCAACACCACAGACCGCTACAACGGTTGTGGGCAATGTTAGTCGTGATTGGTGGACTAGTAGAGACAATGAACGTAGTTACCTATTGAGCTCAATCAATACAGATTCGAAAAAATAGGCAATGTTGTATATTGTGATGATCTTTTGATCCTGCTTTACCTGCTAACTATAAATCATGCAACGGTCAGTTTGGTGCGTTTTTAGGAAACTGCTGAACTGATTTTGCTGAAATTCTCAAAGAATTATCACTTGTTAAGGTTGAAATATTACAATGGAGGAGGACATTGCTGTAAAGATATAATCTTGATATTAATTAATATAAAATTCTGATCTTCAGTGCTGGGTTAGATTTTTAAGACCGAATAGAACAGTAGAAAATTAATAAAATGGTAATATTGTGTTTGACTACGATCTCCAGAAATTAATAATTCCAAAATGAAAATCTAAAATGTAAATTAATATCCATTATGCCAGTCAACTTCCCCGAAAACCAATATCTGTCGTAATAAATTCAAGGTTTTGATCGACGGGTATCTATTAAAATGACTCAAACTAGTTTGTCCTAGGCCAAACTAGGGCTCATCATAAAAGGACAATCATAGAACACTCCGTCTAAATGGGTTAGGTTAGGTTTCATTATGTAATTATAACCTGTTATTTTGTTTGTTACTAATAACAGCCGCTCGGGTCGATCTTTATGTTAAGCCGTGCTTGCCTTAGTTGTTCTGTGGATGAGTGACCACCCATTACATACCGAGTTTCCTCCGTGCCTCGGAAAGCACGTTAAGCCGTTGGTCCCCGGTGTCATTTTTAGATCTTTGACAGTCGTTACGTAGTCAGTGGCCCAAAAAGTCTGACAACCAGTCTTACCAAGGGGGTATCGTATTACCCAGTACTAACTGGGTTGTGGAGGTCAGATAGGTCAGGTAGTCGCTCCATGTCAAATACTGGTATTCAGACTGGAAGCCGACCCTAATATAGTTAGGAAAAGACTAGGCAGATGATGATTTTGTTTGTTACTTCTAATTGTTAAAAGATACATAACTAAGAACAAAGAATATCAATGAAGGAGTAGTGAATCTGTAACTGGAAGGGCATAATCTGGTGTAAAAATGAGTTGGTGTTCAATGTACCTACTCCTTTGAGCCAAACTAATGGACCAGTAAAAAATAAAGCATTTTAACTAACATTTTCAACATTTTAAATGACTAAACAGATTTTGAAAACATTTAGAAAAGAAAAGGGTACAATTCTTGCCATATATTTAAAAGGCTCCACGTAGACGAAGCCGCGGGCAACATTAGTACTTCCTAAACAAATATTCCATCTCCATTTTGTTACTTTTGTTTTAAGTCGAGTAATCAACTTTGAAGCAGTTTTGTGTTAAAATAATATAATAAATCGGCTTATTCCTGCTCATAAGTATGAATAATTAATGAAATTTTGTCGTCTGCTTCGTTAGTGGATTAGAATGATGGATCACGTGGGTTATTTTACATCCTTACACTTAATTAAGTTAGTGTGTAAAACGGGAAGTAGGCTGTAACTTGATTGTGTATAATCCATCATGGTGGAACAAGTTTTTTAATTGATATTATAACTTTCTGGTTCTGGTTTAAGAGCGATATTACCACGACTAGTACATTTGAACTGCGTTCTCCGCAGTCGGTGACATGGTTGTTTACATTTACAGCTGTGGAACGCAGTTTCATTGGTGCAATTCGCCCTTAGTCGAAACGTATGAAGCGAGTTCAATGCAACGTAGAATGTGCACGGTGGAGTTGGCCACATTAGAAGCGCGGTTCATTTGTTTTCCAGTCACGCATTCGTGCGTAGCGTGGCTGAGGGTTGCATTGCAACTTTCAATGGACGAATCCGCCTACAGTTTCATTCAAAGTGAAGCTAAGAACACTTGCGTAGGTTAACCGTAGGCTGCTGTGGAGCTGTGCCTTACTAACTTAGTACAGCCACAGTATAAAACTGTTACTACAGAAAACTCTATGTTGTGTTGCTAAACTGAGGCCATTTTTATAAATTCTTAGGAAGTGTATAATTGTATACCTACATGATTTCTCAAATATATCAGTTGCACTAAATATAACCCGGAAAGTTGAATTTTTAACCACAAAAATGTATACGACGTTAACGTATTGATTAAGAGTTCAAGGCCATAAGTAATGAAGACTTTAACTCATTTTAATTAGACAACCAATCAAATTGGATTGGCTATTCGTTTAGGAAAGTTGGTTAACCTGCTTGCTATATTTCTACAAAACTTACTGTTCTAATACTATCTTTTGACCAGCAGACTCTGAAACGTCCAGTATTTTACATGAAACATTGTTTTTTTGGGGGGGTTCGTGGCTTAATAATAACAGCCGCTCGGGTCGATCTTTAGGTTAAGCCCTGCTTGCCTAGGTTGGTCTGTGGATGGGTGACCACCCATTATATACCGAGTTTCTTCCGTGCCTCGGAAAGCACTTTAAGCCGTTGGTCCCGGGTGTCATTTGTAGATCTTTGACAGTCGTTAGGTAATCAGTGGCCCAAAAAAGTCTGACAACAAGTCTTACCAAGGGGTATCGTATTACCCAGTACTAACTAGGTTGTGGAGGTCAGATAGGCAGTCGCTCCATGTAAAATACTGGTATTCAGCTGCGGCCGGTTAGACTGGAAGCCGACCCCAATACAGTTGGGAAAAGGCTAGGCAGATGATTGTTTTTTTTTCTATTTTCCACCTTATTCACGAGCACTCACACGTGTACACTTAAAAATATTTTTCTTGCGGAATAACGATTGCAACTTTGAGATAAGTTTGTAACAACATAAAACGAATACCGAAAATGAAAATCACTTTTAAAAGTTGCTTTGTATTAACATATTTGTGCTCGTAACTGTACATCTAACCTTCTATATTATGAATGGAATTTGGCACAGGACTAACAAAACTTTGTTTTTCACAGCATACGGCAACCTGGGCAGTGTGCTGACCACACAGGGGCGGACCGCGGAAGCGGAAGTAGCCTTTGAGAGGGCGCTCAAGTACCGACCAAATATGGCCGACGTGCATTATAATTTGTGAGTAATTTTAATATCAGTATTTTAGTTTTTTTGTTAATTTATGTAATAAGAGACTCTGGAAAATTCAGGTTTTATAGATATCTGAGTCTTTTAAAGCAGCCGTCTTTGCCTACACCCAGAAAACTCGCCAGAGTAAGCTGAAGTTACTAAAAGTCCATAAAGTGAGAGAGTAATCTTCCATCTTCATTTTTGTAGGGTTTGTTAGGTCATACTTAATACTCAACTACCATGCTAAAGCACTTTGTTCCAACAAGAGGCTAATAGCAATTAATGCCGCCTAATGAATGAGTGAAAATGAGTTTATAATCTGTGAAGCACCTACTTTATTAATTTAACCTTTTTATAGAAATAATATAAAATATTACCAACGAAAGCTTATACGGATAAATGTTTTAGCAGTAACAAAAGAGACAGATTTGATGCGAGCCCCATATTATTGTAATCTCGATAACAACAAAAGTTTAATAATACATTCAAAGGGCCTAAGAGTACCCTTAGTGGAGGGTGAAATAATATTCGCCATGTCTTCCCCAAGGGGCTAAAAAGGCAAAAGGTCCGATCCCTATTAAGGACATCGGGAAAAGAAAATATTATAAAATATAATAAATGGCGGCCACACCGCATTTGCTTCCTCGTGTTTCTAAAACTGCCCTTTTTGAAGTTTCTTCGGAAAACCAATAACAAAACTTCTTTTTTGATAACACGGAATGTCTCAAGGGTAAGAGGACATTTACATTAAATTATTATCATTTTGCCTCATTCCTGGTAAGAGGATTACATGAAATAATGCGAATTCTTAATGAGATAGCGATTTCACGGTTGCGACTTATCATGCCTCGTCAAACAAGTTGTTTCGACTATCGTAAATGATGTTGTCATTTTCGTTAGCATTTATCCGATTACCTGTTCGTCTTGACAATCCAATTAAAGCAGCAGCGAAGCCTACTTATGAGTAGTTTGACAATGGGCAACTTGGATATGAAGACCCTGATGTTTTAAAACGCTTATTCAAAAACAATATGTGTACCGGTGCCGCTCCAGCTAGGGGGCGCCCGATCAATAGGCACAGAACGAGGGGCCTTCCCATTAATTCACTGAGGATTCCACTTCTTGAATTAATCGGGTACGGAGCTCTCTGCCCGGCCACCTAAGCGTTGGGTTTCCGAGCAGTTTCACAAATTAACGTCAAGCCACACGATCATAATATAATTACGCGAAGAGGTCAAAAGGACTGACAGCCACTATATACTCGGTTTGATAAGATCTCTGTGGTGAGTGTTCTTCAATCTACGGTTTACATTTCAATCCGTCAAGTTCAGGTTAAGTTCCGTCTCATGTTGGGGTGTTTTCATAATTTTGAGATAAATCTCAAGGAAGATTGTATAGCTTTTCATCAGTATTCTGAAAGAAGATGTTGTAGGAGTTTGTTTTGTTTTAATCTACTTATTCTTCGAGAGCTACGCATAATGCTGGGAAGAAATTAAGAATGTTAATCAAAGTAAACACGTGGAGGTTGTTAGGCAGTTGAGTTGATCCCTATTTTGCACTAAACATGTTCGCCATAAACCGGCCCGTTTACGAGCAAGGTCGTTTCAATCTCAGCCCCTATGAAGATAATAGGTATTGTTTAGCCTTCCATTTTGGTACGTCAGCTTCTTAGCTTGTTTGAATAAAACCTTGTTAATATGATCATATAATAGGCGTGGGACATACGGGCGTGCTCGGGAGCGAGCTAGCGGCCATCGTAAAATTGTTTTATGTAAATCTTGACAGGCTTGACGGGAATTATATAATTTTACCCGTTTATTCTTACTCGGATGTTGGAGAATTGTTTATTTTTAAATGGTAGGTAACTAGGTATGGATTTGTTGTAAATATTTAGCTACTCTTTTCTCTTTTTGACTGCGTCGATGGTCTAGTGGTCGCACGCGCGAGTGCGGTGCTGGGTTCGATTTCCATTTCGGCAAAATGTTAATGGACTTGACATCAGGCATTTCTCAGTAGCATCTATGGATTCTGAATTTGTGTCACGTTGATGGCAAAAGATTCGCCCCCTACCTTCTATAACATGGGACTGAAACATAACTGGCAAAATGTGGGTGTACTATTAGGTACACCTCCGCCTAACCCTTCGGGGATTACAGGCGTGATGTTATGTTATGTATTATTTTTTTGGACTGTGTATTACAGGTTTTAACCCCATATAAAGATTTTTATGGCCCAAACACAGTTCCTAGCAGTCCCAATGCCTTAATTAGGCTGCCTACCTGCCATTCATTAGGCTACCAAGCCAATTACCAGCCTAGTACCACAACCCCAGCAACAGTGAGTCCCATGTATAAGTAGCTATCCGTACGTGATGATAGCTAAGCATGCGTTCAGGCGTAAGCCGAACGGGCGAACATCGCACATCTCCTTATTCTATTAAGGTCATACGATATTACGCACGTGCCCGATATAATCTCTAATACCACGCGTTGTAATCGAAAGAACTGCCATACATACCATACAAAAGGCGTATTAAGGAGGCGGATATGAATAGGTATAAAGCAACGCAGCTGTGAAAATAAAGTTGGAGAAACGTCCTTACGATCGGTTGGCTTCTTAGATCGAATGAATATCCGTTCCGAGTAAGCAACAATATAGAGGTCACAATGCCTTGTTATGTTGCAAATTGTGATGTTGATGAGACAATAAGTGATCTAACGAGTAGCATTGTTTTGTAAGATAGATAGATAGATAAATCATTTATTAAGTGCACACAAAAGACATAGCACAACACACAGAAGCACAATTAAATAACAAAAATTGCACGACTATATAACTATATAAAACAAGGCGCAGATATACAAAAAGAAAAACATATTTACGAAAGAAGTATAGTAACACCATGACATATACAAGTAATTTGTTATAGGGTATCAAGTTCAAGATGGTCAAAATAGTACCGACTCCTAACAAAGCATTTCATTATGACATACTGATCCTCTGGAAAAGATTCTGAAGGGTTCTTTTTACACCTTCAAGCTCTTTGAAAGCAATTAATGAACTCCATGCTAATGTTATACAGACGCTGGAATATTGCATAATATGAAAGAAGACAGAAAGAAAGAAAAAATATGTATTTGTCGCAGGGACATGACGTGCATCATACAAAATGACAAAAAAATACAATAAACATACAACGCGTAACAAATATTTATAAATTCAACAGGACGGAACAAAAATAGAATAAAAACGTTAACAGCTTGCACGTCGTGACTGCGACAAACAGGTTACCACTCAGCACGATGCTGTGCTATGGGGGGCTAACAGCACAGCGCTGGTTTTCAGTGGTCACCCGTGAAAAAACGTACAACGTATATGAGAGCATCATTAATTTGTAACTCGGAACCGGGTATCCTACGTACAATAGCATTACTAAATCCTAAAAACAATGTCAAGGGTTTAAAAACGCCCTAGTACTCATAATAACAATGTTTCTAGCCCCTCAATCAACTAACTCGTTAGTCACCCTTAGTCGACTGTACTCAGAGATAAGAATAGTCCCCTCATTACCGTGAAAACAATGAAATTCACAATGATTGTTCTTTATAAAATAATTATTTCAAGTAGGAACGAAGTGGAGGCGACGTAAAAACGTAAGCGTCATCTTATTGGGGTGAATTATTACTTGGAGGCAGACATAATGGCCCCGCAGCAGCGATTTCTCGCAAAGATTAGATTATTCCAATCGTGGTGGCAAGAAATCACTTGAACGCATAGCTTGTCGCCTGAGAATTTGTGTGGTCTGTGTTATGTACCTTGCATATGTTGAATGACTAACTAGTGTCCTGAATCTACGTACGTACCTAAGTAAAATAACTGTATAGATTTAGGTATGTAATTTAAATAGGAAACAACGAATTTGGTAACACATTGTTACAAAAATGTCGAGATGGTGTTACAGGATCTTCATGATGGATGGTGTTATCGGTCATTCAGGATACAATGAACGTATCTGTCTGTTGAACGAATGTGTATCTGACCGTCCGAATTAAAAATGTAACTGAAACACAAAACTTGACGAAATCTTGTTGTCGTCATTGAAATATTAAGTTTTTTGCTTGTTATAGTTTCGACAGACACAATATTTATTTCAGGATAAAATAGACAGTTCTCCGAAAAACAGCGTTAACAATCACCAAAATTGTTCCTTCTAGGAAATATCATCTTCTAAAGCCAACGACCCTATATTAATCTCAGCATAAACTTCGTCAAATGTATTGACAAAGGAAAGACTGCGTAGTGCCGTAGTATGAATAGCGGGGTATTGTAAGCTCGCACGAGGATTTGAAGCAACAAATCTCGAATCACTTGACGGTATTTGCAGTAGTGATGGACGTACACAAGTCACAACATACTTATAGGGCTGTCAGTGAAAGAAAAATACAAGTTTGTTGTTGAAATAGATGTGTGTAGTGTTTGAAGTAAAAATATTTCGTGGCTGTTTTTGTACATCGCCCATAGTCGGAGGCAAACACGGTGTAAGGGACATCATAACCAAAACTTTAACCACGTTTTTGGTAGGTGCATGACCTCAAACCAATTAGCCTTTAGTTTTTCATAAACATTTTGTCTTAAACGCTGGATGGCCTAGAATTTTGTACTAAACCCCTTCGGCCTTGATATAATCTTCACAGCTGTAGTTGTGATATAATATGTAATATTTTGATTGTATTTTTCCATTTAATTTCACAGCAACCAAATTAAATTACGCTTAAAAATGTTAAACTGCATCATTAATGTTGACCAAACCTCAAAAATGTGCCAATACATCAAAATAATTTGGTTTAACATGTTGCCGTACTCACATAATTCAATAACATTGAATAATATTACCAGGAATTCACTACAGATAGGTATACTGAGTTTATCAAAGCAACAGATGAAACGTAGATGTCCGTCGGTGCACACAGCTGATAATCTTGTTACTCCATCTTCGGCTAAAGTAAATCTCCTTACCTTGCGCTAGACTTGACCTCTCTGAGTCCTGGCTAAGTAAATCAATGTTACTACATAAATAAACCGATGATCTAATGGCATGGTCCGTTTGATATGTGTGGAATACTGTACTATTTGGGTAGATAGATTAAACCAAAATTTGGACTAAGTAAATAATTCTCCTAATCCTGTACTCATCATATTACAAGTATATATTAGATCAATAGTAGGTACCTTCAAACGTCCAAAACCCTTTAAGCGGCTACAATCGATATAATAATATTTCAACAAGACATTTCGGGCCATTTTACTTGTTCTTTCCTCTTTATCATGTGGTTAGTGCCTAAACTGGTGTCAGAGTTGCTATGCCGCCCATGGGCCTCTGACTTGGCTTCATATGCCGTCGAAAAATATCTCTCAGTCATGCTATGAATTTTACTCATAAATAAAAAAAACGCACCATTTAGACACTAAGGTAGTCAATCGCATTCAAAGATTTAAAAAAATAGTGTAGCAATAAGTTCGTCTGCATACAAAATGCAATTTTTAAAGTAATTCCCCTAGCCATTGACAGCAAAAAGCAAATATAAATCGCGCATCAACCCTATGCAATATCAGTGCTGCACAGAAGGCGTAGCGAGGCGGGACTACAACATCCCACTGGCGATAAGGCGTAGATTAAACCGGTGTTTGCTCACACACACATATTTAACATTCCCACCATCTAGACTCGCGACAACGCTTGCTTGGTATTTGCATACTTGTTTGTGAAACGATTTGGTCTAGATCTGGACGCGTCTACATGCAAATGCAATTTATACGAGACCATACAACACTTGCTACGAGTAATTGTAAATTCACTGGGATTTTTCTGGCTAACTTTTTCTGGTGAAAATGTAATTAATGTTAAATGTAGTTTTACGGATGTTAATGTTGTTTCTTCGGCGCTTGGACGAAAAGTTTTATGTTTACGAGTGTAGTTGTTACGCTTAGGTGTTTGTTTAGATGTGGCGAATTTATGTAAACTAAAAGCTGCAAGGCCAAGCCCAGGAGGGTGTTACATTATTATGATACAAAGTTTTACTATCACTATCTAACCGTAAAACAAACATGCTAATCATAATCCCATCTATCTTCATGGCGATGAAAGAAGAAAAAACCATGCTCATATTACAACGAACTACGTAATAATTTCATCGCGTTTTATGCAATGCATCACAAACTTAATTACCCGCGTCAGAATAACTCGGCCATGTTTAATTAAAAACTTCTTTTATTTCACGATGCATTTCAAGAATAAATCAAACAGTAAAATTGAAACACAAAAGAAAAGGGGATAGCTCTTGAGGAAAACTTGGCTCTTCCCGCTTTTCCACAAGTTTTCACAGGGAATCAGTGAAAAGATGTTTAATAATTCTGACAGTAAGGAGTGCTATAGTGTAATAGTAAATTACTAATTGACGTAGAAGTTTTTAATTTGTATTATGTAGTTAGAGAACTATTCTTCCTTTAAAACTAGACTTTGATTTTTATTTCGCCCTCTTTTGAGTCATGCTATGATTTTTATTTCAGTCAGTTTGAGCCATGATAAATAGTGCTCCTTAATGAAAAATTCCTTCAAACAATAGCTCCATAGTCACCCCTTTAATTTAACGCTAGCTGACACTACAATATAATACGAACGGAGGTTCAAAGGTTGGTGAAATAAAAATCAGAACTCTGGAACTATGGCTTCGTAAGGAACGAAATACTAGGAAATGCTTCCATTCACACGCTATAGCAGGAACTAAACGGTAATACAAAAAGTTTTTATTCCATTTCTCCGAACTGTTTTCTGTAATGAATTAGGTACGTTCCTTATTTTACTTTTCTTATAGCCTTCATAATTCCAGTCCCCTCAAAGTTCTTTTTTTGAAACAATGGCGTAGATGTGACCTTTTAAGGAAACCTTTTACAAATACCAATTATTATGAATTAAATTTTCATACCGCAAAAAGCTTTTAGGTACTTACTTACTTACTTTTAGTAGCTACCTACTTTATGATACCGAAAGAAGATTAATTCGTATTTAACCAACAAAACCGCATGTTTTTATTAAACGGAAGAAGTATCTATAGAGGTTTTGATTTCGGTTATTAGTAATCCTTCTGTTTGTGAGTTTCAATAAATTCAGATGGAAACCATTGATTACTGATTTGTATACAGATAATGTTCCTGTGTATTGTAGATAATTTTCTGTACCTACTCCTGATCGGTTCATGAAAAGGCTTAATGGAGTATTAGGGGTAATAAACTAAAATAGACTACACGAGGCTTTGCCTTGTATTATAATGTAATAAATTTCTTGAATAAAAGGATGAAAGAAAAGTTTAAAATAAACCTATTAGGTGACTACATGAAAAACCTCACGACTGTCTCTTGTAAGTAGGTTGGGCCACCACCTAGCACTAGAAAACAAAAGGGTTCACATACACATATAACATCACGCCTGCAATCCCCGAAGGTAGAGGCAGGTTAGGCAGAGGTGTACCTAATAGTACACCCTCATTTCGCTGGTTATGTTTTTAAGTCCCATGTAATAGGGGGCGTTCTGAAGGTCACCCATCCACGGACTAACCTGGGCAAGCACTGTTTAACCTAGAATATCGACCCGCGTGGCAGTTATTATTTAGCCACACACAGCACAAATACACAAAGGCTGCAAATTAATATTACTATAGATGTTCACCATTCCACTTACACAAGGTAATTAGTGACCGATACTTAAACACGTCATTGTACTCATGATAACAAACAAATTTCCCAAAGATTTTTTTTTTGTACTCATTCACTTTTATCACAATAACACAACAGCCGTATGAAACTCGCGCGCGCGCTCCTTTGACCTATCAGCTGTTAGCCGCGTGACGCCGTTCTGTCTCATTACTATCGTACCGTGCAACAGTGGGTAGGCAAGCACCCGCGCGGCTCGCAAGCCCGCTCCGTAAGTTTTATTGTAATAAAAGAAAATAAGTATAAAAAAAATGTTTCTTTGGGAAAGTTGTTTGTTATCATGAGTACTTACAATCACGTGTTTAAGTATCGGTCACTAATTACCAATCACCCTATATAAGTAAGGACAGAATATCAATAGAGATGTACAGATTGATAAATGCCGCACGTACTGCACTCAACGGATGTGGGTCCCGATCCCAGGACTCCAGGCGAGTGTGGCGGACGTAATGCTGTTACGCAGATAAGTGGTCAATTTTGCAATCTCTGTGTGTGAGGATCAGCAACGCTTCGCTGACACAATGTTGGTATACTCGAAGCTGTGAATCAATGTAACTAGGTAACTACGCCATTTTGGGCTTATGAATTGGACTTGTGAATTGTATGTGTCTGATGAGATGACGAGTAACAGAAGTATGGAAGAAGATTATGCTGCACCGACCCCGAATAAATTTGGATAAGGGTAGGAGAATGATGATGGTGAATTAGACTTGAATACTGGCATTACGAAAACTTTGACAAGTTATCATGATCCATAGCTAAGAGTCGCAAACTAGAATCAACCTTTTTTCCACTTTTAAAATACTTAGTTTTTTCAGTAACGTAGGTACACATTATTTTTGTTAAAAACAAAAACCTGAACTTTAAGTTCTTTTCACAGTATTCTAAAGAGAAAGTGTTTTATTAGGTAAAAAGCCGTCTAGAAGTATAGATTTGAAGTTTGTTCTAAAATATTAAGATTTATGTTATTCATTGGTAAAACTTCAAATTACGATTAAATGAAATTGGGCCTGTCGTATTTATACAACCACGGTCAACGATTCGGCAAACTGAAATTTCGGAAGGCGACTTAATGGAAACAGACAAATTGCTTATTCAAATAAATCTGGAGTAAAATATCGTTCTTATTGTATAACGAGTTGGAAGTTCAACTGTGAGTTATAGCAACAATAAAGATAGTGTTATAATGCGTAAGTTATAATTTAAGCGCGGTGGCAAACATTAATTCAATTCACAATTTGTCACCTCGGTTAAATCGCGGAATGTTGGTATCGCGTGCGACGCACCCGGCTCGAGCAGGGGACATCAGACTGGTGTCGTGAGAATCGTGAGCATTCACTGCATAAATTACCTACAATTTATCCAAGCAACATTTGCGTCGCCGCTCAAACGTGCCAAATTAAACAAACATTCCGTCATCATAATTTATGCAACGTTAACATTAACAAACCGTATCTGTATTTAATTTATCGCACCTACAAACGCGTGTGACTGCGCTACAGCCGTCACGACCAACGCTTATAAATCGTTTGTTCTGTGCCTGTATGTATATGGGGTACGTAAGCCTAAGCTCATATACAGGCTGTCACTTTCGAGGTGTTTCCTAATTTCGTATCTCGCGTAGGTATACGTTTTCTAAATTAAATATGAAGCGAAACACGGAGTAGGGGTGTTATGTGTTCTGATAACTGATATTCCTTCGAACAGATCAATATGTTGAATTCTAAAATTAGCTATTGATGTAACGTCCTTTTTAGTCAGTTATACTCCACATTCGAATGACACATTTATGTTATTCTTTAATCATTAACCAAAATACCGTGATCCTAAATTGGCACCCAATGAATCCTACTATCCGTTTAGGAAACAACGACCAGGAACTCCCAAAAATGATTTTATCTACCCATAACATTATGATCTCTGTGCCCTAATATCGGAATCAACCCATAAACATCCACTTCTCCCCATAACCCGGCGCTGCCGACCCTAGGGAGCATGGTCGTAATTACCCTACTTAGCAAGCGATTGCAGTTTGATCTTATTAGCTGGCGAGACTGCTGCCGGCCATAATCCTGATACAATTTCTTAGTCTTTGATGTAATTGAATTTCGAGTTGAGAAATAATTTTATTATTTTAGCTTTTGTGGTGAAGAATTTTAGACATAAAGTGAACTTAAGACGTAAGCCGAATATTACTACTAGGTACTCCGAATCATTTGAGGAACTCGTGGCTAAATAATAACAGCCGCTCAGATCAATCTTTAGGTTAAGCCGTGCTTGCGTTGGTCTGTGGACCACCCATTACATACAGAGTTTCCTCCGTGCCTCGGAAAGCACGTTAAGCCGTTGGTCCCGGCTGTCATTTGAAAATCTTTGACAGTCGGTACAGGTAGTCAGTGGACTAAAAAGTCTGACAACCAGTCGTACCAAGGGGTATCGTATCACCTGGTACTAACTGGGTTGTGGAGTAGGGTGGGTCATTTTTCATTTTTTTATTTTTTTAAATTGTAATAGTGATGAAAGGGTGCTAAATGTAGTATAAAGTAAATGTGCAAATTATTATAAGTTTCTATTTTGATTAACTGCCTCCGGATTAGCTTTGAAGTTTCAAAATTTTCGTTTTTTAGGGGTACTTTCAACAACCAATAAGAATAATTGAAATTGAGACTTATAATACGTTTTTCATATTATTTACATTCAAATATAATCAACTTCTTAAAACCAATCAATAACCGTCATTGTTTTGATTATTTACGGAGTGAAGTGAGGTGGCGGGGGGCGTCGATTGCACTTTGCGTGACATTTATTACGCGCCAGTGACGCTACGGCTACTTAATCGTGAAGTTGTGTTACGCTCGTTTTTATCATGGATCGCACTCGAAACTCGTTAAAGTGTCCTTTACTTGGTGAAATAAGTGATATTAAAGACAATATGCTACCAACTTATGAAGAAATTATGAAATATTATGAGTGGGCGCGGTGGCAGTTCAAATTTGAAAAAGACACTAAAAAGGAACCAACATTTTTGGAAATTGCGAATATTATCTCGACTAGAATCGAAGAAATATGGAAAAAAGCATCTCTTCCTATTGTCTCCCACACAAGAGTGACTCAAATGATAAAATGTTATCATTTGAAGTACAAAAATCTATTGAAGTCCTACCCCAAAATATCAGAAAAAACATTAGAAGAGTTCCGGCGTGGCAGCAAGGTTTTGTTTGATATTTCTGCTTGCAAGTGTAAGAACTTGAATGAGTGTAACTGCTCTAGAGATCGGAGAGTACCTATCAAGGAGCACTGTTTCTTAATTGATCAACGTACCACAAGAAATATGATCATAGGAAACATCGATATCGCTACTACGAATCAACTTAAAAAAAACTTAAAACGGAAACTTCAAACGCAAATAGCCTCGCGTAAATATCAGGAAGAATGCACCTCACATAAGCCAACGACAAGCCAGCCCCTTCAAACCGATATATTTTCTACTTCCTCTGATTCCAATGAGTCTGGTGGTGACGATTCACTCAAGCTAGTTGCAACTGAAGCTCCGCAAAAGAAGGCCGCCGTTAGCATGGATTATTCTACGCTCGCGAAAACGTGTGACAGGTACGGAATATCAGACAGGGCAGGGGCAGCTATCGCTTCAGTAGTTTTGCAAGCTACCAGATCATCCGTACCGGTTATTGACAAAAATAAGCTACGCAGGGAACGATCAAAAACAAGACAGAACATAATGGCGAAAGACAGAGTTTTACAAGTACCCGCTTTATATTTCGATGGCCGGAAAGATAAAACCTTAGTTATGTCGAAAAAAGCAGGCAGAAATTACAGACAGAGTATCCTAGAAGAACACATTTCGTTGATAAAAGAACCAGAGTCAAAATATTTGGGCTATGTTTCTCCAACCTCTGGAACTTCTAAGGGAATAGAAAAAGCCATTACTGATTATTTTTTTAAAGAAAACATTTCATTGGAATCTGTACTGGCGATTGGATGCGATGGAACGAATGTTAACGTTGGAAAATATGGAGGTGTTATACGTTTACTAGAGAAGAGATTAAATAAACCATTACAATGGATTATTTGCTTGCTTCACATGAATGAGTTACCATTTCGACATTTGTTCACACATATTGATGGCGCTACATCGGGACCTCAAACATTTACAGGAACGATTGGAAAACAACTGGAAAACTGTGAAAAAAAACGTGTTGTTGAGTTTCATCCGATTCCTTCGGAGTTACCAGAGTTATCAAGTCAAGATCTTAGTACCGACCAATTATATTTGTATAGAATTGTCTCTGCTGTCATAAGCGGTGTGTTTCCTGAAGACTTAGCCAATAAATCACCAGGCAAGATGTCTCATGCCAGATGGCTCACCCGTGCTAATCGAATAGTCCGTCTTTATGTTGCGACAGAAGCTCCTTCTGAAGAGCTAGTCATTTTAGCAACCTATGTTGTGAAAGTTTACACTCCGACTTGGTTCGCCATAAAGACTCATCCTACTTGTAAAGACGGAACACGACATTTGTGGAAACTAATCTCTGCCTCTAGGTACCTACCAGCTAATCTCAAAACTATAATAGATCCTGTCATCACAAGAAATAGCTATTTTGCTCACCCTGAAAATGCATTATTGGCAATGTTGACTGACCCACAAAAACACGTTCGTGAGTTAGCTGCGCGTCGTATTCTGAAAGCCCGTGCCATTACTCAGACACACACAAAACTCAGACTGTTTCAAGTTCCTGACTTAAACCTAGACGCCTCTTCTTACCTCGATCTTATTGATTGGCAGCTTAATGTCACCGAACCACCTATTCTCAAGAGTATAAGTGTCGAAGATTTGCAAATATTTGTTGCACAAGGGGGTGAGGGTGAATTGCCTCTACTACGCCTGCCATGTCATACTCAAGCAGTTGAACGGGCCGTCAAGACTGTGACTGAAGCATCAAATACTTTATGCAGCAAATCTGCAAGAGAAGGCTTCATAAAGGCTCAGATAGAATCTCGCAAAGATATGCCAAAATTTGACAGCAAGAAGGATTTTGTAGTTAATTAAAAATAATAATTAACATACTTTTACTGCGTATTGATTCTTTATTTTTCTTTAATAAACGAAAATATCCTATTACCTTGCGTTTTATTACAAAAAAAGCATATTAAATCTTGTATTTTTTGGTTCTAAAAAGATTTAAAAAAAAGCTTTTTTGTTAAATTTTTCAAAACTTCGAGATCAATTCGGAGGCAGAATATGATATCCAATCTTGAATATCTTTTGGATATGAATTAAAGACGTACTAAAACACCCTTTTATCGCTATTACATATTTAAATTAACTACTTTTTTTTTCTTCATACATTCGTGGCCCACCCTATTGTGGAGGTCAGATAGGCAGTCGCTCCATGTAAAATACTGGTACCTGCATCCGGTTAGACTGGAAGCCGACCCTAACATAGTTGGGAAAAGTCTAGGCAGATGATGATGTACTCCGAGACATTTATATAAACGATTAAAATTATTATTTCGAAGACCATTTTCGAAGCTAAAAAATATATTAAAATGATTGGCCTAAAAAAATTTCAACGGACAACAATGCGTGTCAGTTTATCGTCATTATAATGTTAGCTTCACAAAACAACGTTATAAAACTAGCGTAACATGAAAATAATAACAGTAAAAAACTTTTGTGTCCAACAGCTAATGAAATTCCACACGTTTAATTTACTTTACATGCTAAGGGAACTTCGTTGTCGACGTAATGGATTCTAATTTGATGAATATCGTACACAGACAATAATTTAAAAAAGTAATTATTAGTATTGTGACCCGTAACGGTAATAACATCAAATTATTGTAATAAGGACATGAAATAGCTTTTAACTTAGGGCCGTATGTTGTATGTACCTATAGTACAGGTGTGTTCGTTGGTTGGCTTAGTAGAAATGGCATCGAGTTACCAGTTTTAGTTCGCAGGTTCGAATCCACACCCATACTTTATGTACTTAAATTAATTTATCACCACGGGCTCTAAACGGTAAAGGAAAACATTGTGAGGAAACCGGCTTGTTCTAAAGCTGTAAATTCAAAGATATGTGACATCCGGTGTGGTAGATTACTTCCTCTCATGGCGAGAAGGTATATGTCTCAGAAGAGGGAACATTACAGGCTGATTAGGATTATGGTGTGTCGTGATGGCCCAGAGGTTAAGGCCTCGCCTCTCATGCATGAGATTGTGGGTTCAAATCCGGGCAAGTACCAATGTGACTTTTTCAATTCATATGTACTTTTCTAAGTTTATCTTGGACATCACAGACAGCGGTGAAGGAAAACATCGTGAGGAAACCTGGACTTATAATTAATATAAGTCTGAAATCGCCAACCCGTCTTGAGCAAGCGTGGTGATCAATGCTCGTGCCTTCTCTGTATGAGAAAAGGCCTTTGCCCAGCAGTGGGACAGTAACAGGCTGGTAGTATAGTAGTATGATTATACTATTATGCTGAAGGCACTTACTGTGTGTAACACGAAATCGGTAATTTTTCCAACTAGTATGAATAATTCTAATTGTCTTCCTAGAATCCATATACAGGCGGCAATCTAGGTATTAACTGCGATGGCAAACTGCCTATTACCATGATTTTATCGAATCGATCTGTAAAATGGTTTGCAGTGAATGTTAACCACAATTTTGTTACTAACCGGTTTCAAAGGCTTAATAGGAAATGTTAAAATTAATATGTTATTGCTTTTAAAACATACTTAGGTTTAGAATAATTTTGTAAATGTTAAATAAATTTAATTAGATTTGCTGCCCCGATCCAAAATAAGTTGAAATTACAGAAGGCCTGATTATAATAATTATTCTAGGATAGATTCTTCCATTTAAATATTACAATAATACGAATTTTGATCGTCGACGAAGTATACGAATTTTCTAGAACGTAGATCAAATTCGGTCTAGCTTGAAATTTGATGATTAGGTGTACCTTGGTACTTTTAGCGTATTCATCTAACAATTCGCATAAAATCACGCCGGTAATACCCGAAGGGTTAGGCAGAGGTGTACCTAATAGTACACCCACATTTTGCTAATTATGTTTAAGCCCCATTAAATAGGGGGCGAGCCTATTGCCATCAACCGGGCACAAATCCAGACTCCGTGGCTGGTACTGAGAAATTCCTCTGATGGAAAAACCCAATAACAATTTGCCCGACCCGGGAATCGAACCGAGGACCTCATGCTCAGCAGTCGCGACCGCCAACGAGGCAGTCATCAACAAATCAACAATTCAACTCATGTAACAATTCTTACACCTAAAATGGTTCTGAAAATGAAACGAACAATGTCTCAAAAACTTGAACCTACCCTTATCCAACTACCATCCATGTAGTAGGGTAAAAGGCGTATTAATCGAAAGTTGTACAGTTGGGTCGCTGTGGGACCGGCGCCCATTATGAAGTGAGAGAGAAAAAAACCTTTTCATCACACGTTGTGTTAAAAGCTGACTGGCTGCGAGTGTCGCTGCTAAAATGTGTGAACGCCTATTTTACTGGTGCACAATATTTTCCAACGGGACATTGACATTCAGTGGGGAACTGGTAGTTGTGCAACAATTTGAGGAAAATTCTGCACTGGGGTGGGCCGCCATTTTTTTTAAGAGTGGGCATTATTTTTTTAAATGGGAATTGAATAGAAAGAAAGAAAATGAGAAAAGAAAGAAAAAAAAAATATTCGTCGCAGGGACATGACGTGCATCATACAAAATAACTAAAAAAAATACAATAAACATAGGTAGGTACAAAGCATAACAAATATTTATAATTTCAATAGCGTTTTGTTTCTTAAAATTGAAAATAGAAAATACTAAAAAAACTGAAATATTTATAACTAAGTAATAAAGTGAGTAGTAAGATCATTAATATCGAGTGCAACAAAATATTAATTTCAAAATTAGATTTATCCACACCTTTTCAGTGTCTGAAAAAAATGCATAAATAATGGTTTGTTTTCACTGTGCGATTTCTTGAAACTGACCGGCTACGCTTAAACTTAAGCTATTTATGCCAATAAGCATAAAAAACTTCACACAAACAACCATGCATACATTGCACTCTCACATAGGGGCAAAGAGATAAGGGAGGAAAATAGAAAAAGACAAGAAACGTTACGAGCTGCGGAAACCGTTGAAAGGAATAAAAATTGTGATAGTATACAACCGGCGATACGCTACTAATTTATAGATACTGCTCCAAAGATAGTTAAGTATTTCGCTCGTTAGTGGTTAGAATTAAAGAGCCAATTTTATAGAAAGGAAAATGGCCATTTTCTCTGCTATTTGCTGTATTAATTTATTGAAAATGTTTTTAGCACGTGGCAAGAATATAGTTAGGTGCTTCGTATATTTTTTTGTTTTAAATTAATTTATCTTACATTTTTAGTTTGTTGATCTTGTTGTTTTTTTTTTTTGATAGCCTTCTTTTTGTCCCACTGCTGGGCAAAGGCTTTCCCTTTCTCCCTCCAAACTTTTCTGTTCTGTGCAATTTCTGGCCACGTTTAACCCGTGTTTTAAATTAAGTCATGTAATTCAAGGATCATTTGTCTAATGATAGATTCAAAAACATTCTCCTTTAACGCTTAAAGTGAAGCCAAAGTCAAACTTCAAACATACAATCCCAAACTTTATTCTACGAACGAGTACTCCCCACATTTGTATAATTAGTTGCATACTTTCATTTCACCGAATTTAATATCGTGCCCAGAGAGACTGAATGTCAACACAGCGAGTTTTGGTAAGGCTGCACCAACCGCACAAAAGCAATTCCACTCACAATACCAACGTTACAATAATTAGAAGGGAATTAGTAACAAATTATTGCTCGCGAAGAGGAGGGTATAATAGCCCGCCCGAGCTGGATGGTTCTCATTAGTGTACGTTGGTCCCACGTAGAAGCAGCCTCGTTGTGGCCCTGCATTATTCATGCGGACAATATTGCACTGCCGTCTATCTATACAGCTTTTATAACGTTGTACGGTTACATCAGGTGATGTTTCATTAAGGCTGACATTTTGCATTGTTCGCGTGTAATAATGCCGTCCAATTGTTTGATTCTGACTGTGCTTCGTGGATGCATGTCAAAGACGATTCCGGAAATTCATTTGCGTGCGGATTATAGTTTGGAGAGGATTTATGAAATGATTGTTTTTGTTTTCTTTTAGGAATTGTTTTAATTTCATAATTACTTACATGAAAATGTGAATATACTGTAAACACCCGAATTATCGGTCCAATTAGACGCCATTTATTCATAACCCAACTTTTGTAATGATGAAATAGGCTTAATCTTAATATGAATGGGCCTCCAAAGGATTTCTTTTATACTTCTTGTAGATTAGTAGGTTTAGTTACTTATTCAATCAATTTCAAACGAGCTCTTAATACATCTAGCACCATTATGATTAACTAATAAGTCTACGGTTATCCTAGACTCTAAAAGGATCGCTATTCCAATTTCGTTCTGAATAATCAAAATACTGCATAAAGAGCTAAATAGTGACGAGATTTTGGTGGAACTGCGCGAAACAACGCTTGATGAGCTATGAATTTGGGAGCAGCAAATGCTCATCACTAATTAGCGCCAAATGTGAAACTAGGATCGCAATATTAATGTGGAATATGAAAGCCCCAAGCTCCGCAACTTCAGTTCTGCACGAAGGCTGGTTCAATATTTCATACGTCATATGAATACGTCACAAAAGGTGACTCTGATGTGGCTGTGAAAGATGAATAGTGTGAATAGAACGGATGTACGACAAATAGGCACTGTTCAAATACTGCTCTTTATAAGCTTCGTCGCTATAGTAGACCATTGAGAGATTGTCATCGACACGCTTCTGTATACTACCATAAATTATATTACCTACCTATTTTTACTAACAAAAGACGAGCGTGTTATTCTTCGCGGACTGAACAGTAATTGCTTTGAAACAAAACTGTGAACATAAAGAAATGTTTGAATACAATTATATAAGGCTTCACGTGAAACCGTAGTGTACAAAAGTTTCTGGAAACTTTTCATAGGAAACAATAAATGGTCTACGGCGTAGTAATAAACGTCGCATTTAGTTTCGCTACGCCGTAGGCCTGCTACGTGTCAACGTTGATTGTTAAACTACGAAGTTCTTTTAAATGTAACACGATATAGAAACTTTAAATAACTCACTTTAAACTTTTTAAAAGTTTTTTTTGAAATAGTTTTTTTTATTGCAAAATGGTCCTGCTCTTGACTTCGATCACGCCTGATGGAAAGCGATAGATGGGACGAGCGTGCCCAGAAGATGTCTGTTCACTCTTGCTTTGAAGGCAGACGGTTTAATGTGGGAGGGACCACAGATGCTGTTTGATTTGTCAAGAAGTTTTATGTGCACTAAAATATCGTGAAAAAGCTAATGTGATCCTTGAGTAAATCTACTGTTAAATCTCTTGTTAACTCTTATAGCAAGTTTTACGAATCTACAGATTTGATAACAAAATAATTGAATAAGTTTCGAGAAACCAGGGGGAGTCATTTCTAATTTAAATATTAGGTATTGCGGTGAATATAAAAGGCAATTAGGATCTTTTTACTATACAAATGAAAGACAAAGGCATTATTAGTAGTCATTATCAACTAAATAAATATCTGCGAAGAAGATTTCAAAAACATAACCGTTCCTATAATAAGTGTTTATCTTTGTTTCAGGGGAATATTACTACAAAACCAAAGACGTTACAGCGATGCTATCAAAAGTTTCGAGAGAGCAATTTACTTTAGACCTTCAATGGCTCGTAAGTACTTGAGATAAATTAATTATTAAAAACAAAGCCTCTTTGGTATTTCTTCATAGCCCTTACTAATAATTTGATTGTCCTTTCAAATTATTTTAGATGAGGGCCGGCCAAGTCTTTATTCTCTTCTAATTTTGTTATTGTCTTGGAAATAAAGGGGTTTATAATATTTTCATTGTTAAGTAAATACAAGAACAAGTTTTAATGGAGTGTTTTGAACAGAGTAAGCTATGGACAGTTGTTGGAAATAAATGTTTTAAATATTTTCTATCCACTTTGAAATTTTCGAGTTGTTTTCTGTTCGAAAGTTGTATGTTATAAATTAGTTTTGAGGTTGAACTGAAACTAGTAATAGGTTCAACAATTAGCTATCTATTCTCACTCAAGCTGTCTGTGATTTCGGAGTAGGATTTAACCTACCTTTATCTATTCTAGGGAATTTGATGTTGAAGTTGTTTACTTGTTCATAAAATAAGTAAACAACATGTTGAAAAGATCGTTTATTTTATTCGTAAATCAGCATTTATTACAAACAAGGAGATAACATCATGCCCTATATTGTTTTTGCGTGTAAGTAGGTACTTCGAGATGTTTATAAGTGAACATTGTTTTAGTTGCGTACGTGAATCTCGGAACATCTCTGATGGCGGACGGTCGTCTGGCGGAAGCCGCAAGCGCACTCCGCGCCGGCTCTAGAGCTGAAGGCGTACGAGTGCGTGACCGAAGAGAACACGACGCTGCCCGAGTGTCAGCGCTCGTTCAACTGGCAGCTTTACACTCCCAGAGAGGGCACTGGCATAAAGCACTTTCAGCGTACAAAGAAGCGCTGCAAATACTGCCCGACACAAACACACCAATCGTTGGCTGGACGCGACATGTAAGTAGCCAGCACGTCGCATTTTAACACGCATTCAACAGTGTTGTCTCATGAAGTTGGCATTATGCACGTGCCGATGGAGTCTCTCCGTTCGGAGTTAACTGGCTGCAATCCAAACTATAAGGTCCGCCCACATGGACCGAAAAAAAAATACGAAAAGAGTACTGCATGCATGGTACAGACCTGTCCTAGATAAAGTGGATGAAAAATTGCTGCGAGTATGTATGAACGGAATTAAGGTGTCTTTTCCAAAGCCTCAAAATAGAGGCTGATCTATTCTTTCCCTCTTCCGCAACGCAATTAGTATGATATATCGTTAGACTAATTTCGGTTTTGTTGTTTGCAGAGTGTCCTATCAATGGTGGGGGAGATTTATGTGCAGCTCCAACAATGGCCGCTGGCCGAGCACAGTTTAGTGTCGGCGCTGGCGGCCGCGCCGCATCACGCCGGCACTCACGTCACATTAGCGCAAATACTCGCCAGAAATGTTAGTATACTCATACATTAACATTACAAGATTAAAAGAGAAGTACTTATAAAAATTACACTGGTATGAAAAGATTAAACACTTTTGGCACGCCTTTAAAAATTTACATTCAGAATTCAATTTATTAAGACATACTTAAAATAATTATCCTCAATGACAAACTTTTATAGATCTTCCTATTTTTTTATTATTATCTGATAATCAGATAACATATATCCAAAATCGACAATTAATCGTAACATTCTTTTGGGTTACTAGAATCATAAATAAAAGCCACCTGCCTCCGTAGTCTCTAAAAGTTTAAAGGTCTTGTTCTCCCTTTTTTGACGGTACATAACCCATTTTCATCTTCACCCTTTTTCACACGCAGCCATTTGATTTTTCGACTAAAAGCTACGGATTGCGGTTTCCCATGCAAAAAGTTTTGCCGATTGTCTAACTTTTTTCGACTTCTAACATTGAGTGATATGAATATTTGTATGGTAGCTGTAACTGACAGATTGACTGACTTTCCTTACCATCGATCCATTGTTCCCGGTTTCCATTTTCCCAAACAAAGTTGAATACTGACAACATTGTCTTTCCTTTAAAGATACCCCATGCCTACATGTGTCTACAATAGCAAGGGTAACAGTATTTTATGCCTCGCTATGTCATGCGGCTTTAAAAGTATGATTGAGGATACATTATTAAAACGTTCTGTATTTTAAACAGAGGCAATTATGCAAGCCCTCACTGTCGGCATTCTTCCTTCAGTCTCTTAGGCACACCATACCTACAGCACTATATAACAACAACCGCTAAAAATCCTCTCTACTGCGGCAAGATTGCGGTATCCTAAGATTATTACTCCTCAAGGGCTTGCGTTATTACGCCGCACTGATCAATTATTCTCTTACAAGAATTACAACACTCGAGTCTGAACTAATCGTTGCGCCAAAAGTATTAAACTTGTCCAAGTGTCATTAATTATATATTTTGTTACAGGCTAGTAGGAGTATTGAAGCTGAAATGTGGTTTAAAAAAGCACTAACTTTAGCGCCTAACGATCCATCAGTGAGAGATCAGTTCGGTAAGTTAACATACTTTTTACGAAAAAACTTTTGAGTGATGCCAATTATGACCATTAATCTAAGACTTTTGCAAACGAGTTTGATGATCTGATGTGTCAATTTATTTCGTATTCTAATAATATTTTAACTAATTTGTACATTTAAAATAAATAACTATGAACACAACATACAGTTACAACGTAAATCTATATTCTCTCGTCTCGTCAACCAACAACGCTACGACTAAACAAGTAATTAAAACCGATTCGTATTCGTGTATTCGTGGTAACGGATAGAAAAGCTTTTTCATTATTTAGCATTTTAAATGGTTTTCAGTTTGAATTTATTAACTCCAGTTTCACTGTGAAGTTATTACACCTTTGACCGCCTCTCTATTTCAAGTTTCAGTTCAATTTACTTTTAAATTTTCCAAAAGGTATGTTTCTGAGATCACAACGCCGACTTCGGGAGTCAGCAGAGCAGTTAGTAGCAGCAGCCCAGTTGTCACCCGCCGACAGTGCGCGCGCAGCGTCAGCTGCGCGGGCGCTTAGAGATGCGCGACGGTGCCGCTCCGCCGAGCGGTGGTACGCGCGGGCAGTGCAGTTGAACCCTGATGTAAGTTCCACCTGAAAAATATGCAATTTTTTTTTTATAATGTATTATTTAAACTTATTTTTCATAAAGCAAAATTGGTCGATACAACCTTCATAGGATTATATACTTTCTAACTATTCCTGCGTCGCCTGCATGATTTTGTAAATTTCCAAGAACACTTCCCCCCTTAACCGCTTCGCCAGGATGTGAAATATGTATCGCGACAATAATTGCAGAGAAAACGTATGAGAGACTTTGCTTGGAGCATATCATGAGTCTCCGCGAGACGACTTCTGACTTGACGGTAATTATGCGAAGGAAAGAAGTGCACACGTGAAACGCTGTCGCGAATCGCATCTCCTGAAATTGTAAGGTCCTCGTAGGGATTCCCAGAGGTCCCTTCGCAGAGTATATATAATAGCCTATTCCCATTTAGGCCTCGACAGAGATCCGTGTACCTAATACGTATGTATGTACCTACATATATACTTAGGATTTGAAATAATCCCACCATTTCAACATCCCACTCGAACAATATTTGACGTAACCAAAAATCCCAGTCCCCATTAAATCCTGAAACGTTTTCCGCGTTGCATTTTTTACTGCCCCAATAATATCTAGCAGAGATTCATATGAAAATCGCGCGTTCGATTCGACGTATGTCCGTTGAATTGATTTAGTATCGCTACGATATTCGTTAAATAAAGATTTTTAACGAATCGATGCACAAAGGGGAATGGGAGAATGGGGTATTGGTTTAAGTGAACATTCCTGTTTGTTTGTTAAACATGGTCAGATCAAGGTTTCGCCGACGGCTGTTTTCTTTGTTCTCCCGCCTTTTTGACCTTTGTGGTACCAAATATGGGTTTTGAAATGAGACACGTTTTGGTACTTATTTGTCGGGTTTTTTAGTGGGATATGTGTTTTAATAACTGTTTTTATATTTTATGTGAGTAAGACGGGTGGCAAAAAAAAAAACAAAAACGTTATTTTTTTTTAGTAATTTAACTTTTAAAACTAACATTTCTATCACAGAAAATACAGGAAACGACTAGAACACCAAAACTCGTAATCTTCGAACACTTTACGACCCCAAAAATATAGGAGAATGCGGCCACCGCAGGTGTATAAACAAAAACGAATCAACAAGAACGAGCGCTGAGCGTGTTATTCCTTTTTGTTCAATGCTGTGTGACCGCAACCGCGGATTTGAGCGCCTCTATATTTCTAAATTGTGAAAGGTTCGACCCACACTCTATAACGTTCAGCATTTTTTGGTCAATAATTCAGTTAGGTACCAAAACCGTTGCCAGCAATGTGTAAAACAATAAAAACTAACATTGATTGACTTCACATCGTTTGAAATCAAAATATTAATATGTTACTAGGAACATCACTTTACATGTCAAAGGAATCGCAAATGTTTACCGCTAAACGTCACATAATCCCTGCATCGGGTTCGGTAAAGCATTCCGTTTAGTGTAGTTAATTACCGGCTTGTAGCAAGTTCCTCGAATAGCATTACGCTTTGGTTGCAGGATGCCGAGTTTCATTCCAATCTCGGCGCTATCCTACACCTCAATGGGAAGTACGCGGCCGCAGCCACGTCGTACCGGAGGGCGCTCCAACTGCAGCCCAACGACGACATAACCATCACCAACCTCAAAAGAGTCAGAGCACTAATGAGCAAACAGCGCAGAAAATAATACATTGGAACATAGGCCTCATGTAAATCGACACATCAAATAGATGAAATAGGATGTCAATTGCCAAAAGTATTGTTAGATACTGAGTACATTATTTATTTTATGCGTTTGTATATAAGCCACTAAATGTTGATTTACTCGTACCGACTAGGCTTATTGCCTGTGCTTGTAAAGTTACGAAGACCAATTCTTGGTAGTGTGACTGCCTACCTGTCAGCCAAGAAGCATCATAGGTAAGTACAGATTCTAGCCGTAAAACAGTGTTAATTGATAAAATCGAATTTTCACACTTCGTCGACGCACTGATGAAGTTTTCCTCCGGACATGATAGTCATTAAGTATTAATATTTAAACCGTATATCATTATCGTAAAAGGAACATTAGTACCTTGAATTATTCAATTATATCCGTAATTATAGGTTTTCAAGCACAACGGTGAATTCTAAAGTGGTAAACTTTACATGTATTTTGTTAATGGTCTGATTATTGGGAAAAGCGTCGCCGTGTTAATGATATATAAATTGAAAGAAAATATGTAGCTTTATTTTGATGGAATATAATGTGTTTTGTCTGACTGTATGGTAATTTTCCTGAAAACAACTAATTTACCTCTTTTTATTATAATTACAATTAATACAAAACTCTAAATCGCGCATACTTGTGGTTTCAAACGAATACACTGAAGGGTCTTAAGACAACGTTATAGGAGTAGTTAGAAATTATTGTAAATAGACTTTTAAAATAAACAATTTTATACGTGTGCAAATATAAATCTATAATGAAAAGTGTTAATTCCCATTATTTCAATGGATTATTATGGTACTCTATTGTTATTATTTTCGTCTTCCATTATGTGTTAACTGTCTGTACCTTGAGTAATGCCGGACCTAAAACAATGGTTGCGTTGTTATCGAAGTGAAAGGCTAGTGTATAAACTATGTATCATATAATATAAAAGTATTTTTTTGGACGATTGCTAGGTTCTAAACAGGGTTCGTCTTGCAGGACTAAGCCTACTGTGAGATACTGATTGTTCATGCTGGGGCGAAAGCCAATACGTTATACTGAAAGCTGGTGGTATTACCTTCTAATTGTGTTGCGGCTCCAATTCATCGACGGCGACCGATCGCCTTCGGACGGCCTGCCTGCCCCTAATCCCTTCTATTATCTACAACATATAAATTATGGGTTCCTGGCCATAGTCCCACCAATTATGGGCATGTAAAGTGGCGTTCCCTTTAAAGCGTATACTGATTTATAACTGCTAACGAGAATGGAATTGTCACATTAAAATGTATTTAGAAAATTATAGCTATTTAACTAAAGAAACGCTTTGTTTGAACAATTTAATGAAATTTTCTAATATATGATTACGTTTAATTGTTGATGACGGTGTAGTATTTTCGAGCTACTATGTTATGAACGATTACCGGTTGGTATATTTTAGGAATGCGGTTCCAGAAAATGGTAATAAAATCTCTGGTTGCCGCTCAAACGTACATGAGCCACATTACTTGCAGCCGCGCTGCTAAAGATTATTCGCGTCGCGAATTCTCGGCTGAATTGTCATGTAACATTCATAAGTTACTGACGGCTTGCATTTAGAACGTGATAGGAATTGCAATACGAGGTGTTATGTTGTAAATCAGTACATCGCTGACGAAATGTCGTAAAATACAATCAGGGAACGACGCTAGGGAGTAATAAAATTAAATATTTTCGGGATTTATTTAAAGTTTCCTTATAAATTACACAAATCAACCAAAAACAACATATTTAACGGTTTGTTAATTTAAAATAATAACAAAATATGACTAATGATTATAAACTTTCTTATACCACAGAAAAATAAAGTTAAGAAACATAAAACTTAGATTACTTTGATTATTCTGTATTTGTTGATATTTTCCGCAAGTTATCGTACCTAAATGATATATTTGTGATCGATTAATTATTTTACGAAGTCTGAAACATATCTATGTCGTGTTTGTATAGATATACAACCAGACATAATTGTTATTACGTATAAAAAATGGTAAATAAAAATTGTTGTAAATAAAAATATTTAAGGCGCATAATACCGTATAACGATAAAAATGATTTTTACATTTCTATTTATTATTTTTTGTCGTTTTACTTCTCACACCTGTGACAATAAATGTAAATTACGCTTTGTAGACATAGATAAATGCCAAATAAAATGATTTCAGTTTCTTTAAGCAGATTTTTTTAAATTAAAAAACGGGTCCTAATTCAATGAAATATTTTAAAGGACATAGGGCAAATTAGTGAACGTAACGATGGGAGGGTTTTTTCAGCAGTGGGATAATACTACCTAAAAAGAACAGATATAAGACCAGCTACTAAAGATGATATCCTCATATATGTACATCTGATACTATTGACAACATGAAAATTCTTTTGTAAATATAAGAAATATTATAAAAGCTTACGCAAAAATATCAATACTGGTGCCTCGGAGAAATCCTTTAAAATATTTGCATTTAATTGAGATCCAGAAATATTTCACGAGTTACGTGATTGTGTGTATAGACCAGGCCTAGTAACTAAAAAAAGTGATAAAATTAGATTTTTTTAAACTGATATTGTAAAATAAAAACCGAACTCTTAGCAAACCCCAATCCAAGGCTCGCCTTTATAAATACAATCACGTTAAAAATCTGTGTTACATAACTATATCATAATTTTTGTAATTATTAAAATGAATAATAAATTGCAACGCATAAATCATTGTGAATAAATTATTGCAGAATTGTGTAAGCTTCTTAACAATTTATAGCATTACAATAATATGGATATTTTTCTTCCTACTCTATGCGCCCACCAAAAGTTCTTCTTATAAGTATAGAAAACTTACTTCTGTTTCATAAATTATACTAAAATTTACCTTCAAAACGATTTCCTAATGAGCGTTCTTGTTCATTTACTTCTCTATGAATAAAGAATTTCGTTTTAAAATGTTCTTGTCGACTATTTTCTAAGAAACTTTTTTACTTTTGAGTCAAAGAAAAGCTACAATTTCATTTATCGTCGTGTTTTCTAACTAAAATCGCTTTCATGAAAGTTAATCAAATTTTAGAATTCGGAGTCAAGCGTAATGATAATAAAAACAGATACATTTGCTAGTAGTTAGTAAGTTTTACTTAAATTGTGTCTTTTATTTAATTACTATGATAATAATTATTTCTTCATGTTTCATAGAAATTAAAAAGTATAAAGCTACCGTGTACCTTCATTGAATTAAAAAAGGTTGTATATCACGTTCTTTGACAATTAGAAATAATTATGAAATATGTTGTAATATAAACGGTGGGCGCAACAACTCGATCACCAATGTACTGGAAAACACTTTTTTATATCATAAATATTATTTTCATAATAATAGTAATTAGGTATTACAATTATTGTACTTCCAATAATCGATACATGAACATTTCGTCGTAACATTCTACACCTACTATTATGGTAGGCATACTGTAAGTAACAATTGAGGAATTGTAATCACTATTGTTTTTATTAAATAGTAATAAATAGTTATGTATATTTATGGCGTTATGCAAGTAAACCTGCAAATTCCCAAAGTGATATTATATGTTGGTAATTTTGTAAATAAAAGCTTCAATATTTTATGTAATGTTTCATTTCTCGTATCCGATTAATACGTGTTCATTATTATTTCCTTTATTTATTTCTATACAAATACAATTACATTTTTAAATATTCCTTACATATTTCATTTATTATTGGTGGGGTAATCTGGTTGTACGGTAATAAAAACGATAATTATTTTCAGGACTAATTAAAATAGAATTATATTTTACGCATTCTAACATGTATTCTTGGAAGTTGCACACTCACATTTTAAATTTACCAGATAGACCAGACCTTAAGTTTTACCAGTATATACTTACCAACAAAATTCAGTAGCGAAACAATAAAAGGAAAATACTTAGATAAATACCTTGATCAGAAAAAACCGAAATAGGATCTTATAAGCTGGATAAAAACACAGCAAATAATTATGTAGAAACAATAATTATTTAAACGGTTCGAAGTTGAAAAATAACAATTTTCCATATGCGGCACAATTTCATTTTTTATGCGGGATACTATCTCTGTAAGCCTCTGCAAGATCAATCAGGGGAATGATAAGTGTTTCAAGGTAAGTGTAGTTATAGCTGTTTTCTTCTGGGCAAGGAGAGATATTATGTAGTATTGTGATTAAATGGCAGTGGGCAGGGCACATTGGCAGGTCGATGGAGCTGAAAAGTTCTGGAGTGGCGACCGCGAACCGTTGCGTTGGAAGGCCTCCCACTAGGTGAACCGATGACCTGGCGAACGTTCCGGGGATTCGCTGGGTGCGAGACGCATGGAACCGGTCAATGTGGCGACACTTGGGGGAGGCCTATCTCCAGCAGTGGTCGTCTTTCGGCTGAAATGATGATTATGATTGTGATTCACCAACATATCCAAGATCATCAAATGTTTGACATTGATCAGGATACTA
This sequence comes from Noctua pronuba, assembly GCA_905220335.1. Taxonomy (NCBI): domain Eukaryota; kingdom Metazoa; phylum Arthropoda; class Insecta; order Lepidoptera; family Noctuidae; genus Noctua; species Noctua pronuba. The sequence continues at coordinate 8,624,674 of LR999903.1, read as the reverse complement.
CTTTTCTTAAATTTCACATGCTACATTTAAGTTTCTGTTATTGAACAACTAATTTATTAAGACCGATATCTATGAACGTTACTTAACATGAACTTCGGCTTAGCGTTATTTCTGTGACTGACGCACAAGTGACATAGTTAGGCACAAGAGTACAAGTACGAGTAGGGATAGAGACTGGAACATACCAAAGCAAAAGCATACGCTAAGTAACGTTTATATGTCGGTCTAAGACTAGAATTAAAGCTAAAACAAATAGCCGTCGTTATTTATCTTACTTTCAAGTAGGAAAAGTCAATTAATGGTGATCAGTTATCCACTCCATTGCTCGAAGACGGCAACCCAGTAACTTGTCACGGCTAAGACAATATATTGGAATCCAACTATTTAATACTAAAACATACTATCTAACTTTAAACGCAGCCATTCGTATATTGGATTTGCGCTAGCTCCATTTGCCTCGGCCGATAAAAAGTGATATATTGCAGTCACAACATACATATATAGAACATACAAAAATAAAAACAGGCTATTAACTTTTTTCGGAACAAGATAATGTGGAAAGTGATTACATTTCTTGCCGACAGCCAAGTTTGCACTTGGCAATTTTTTGCCTTTCGTTTGTAGCACATGACTGGAAGAATGGCGCGTCAAATAACTTGGAAAAAAGACACTTAGCCCTCACACTGACGCCTTTCCTGTGTGGAGATAGAGCATCCCCTAAGCTTCGCAGTAATTTCCCTCGAAGACATTATTTTCCATGCTTCGCGCTCACCCCAGCCCCCACCGCCATTACCATTCTCTTCATCTTCAGTTTCCTTTTGTATTTTGCTTTGACACTTTGTATTTCGATTCGATATTGAGATATATTATCTTTTATATTATTTGGGATGTTTTAGATAACAACGTATCCTTGGGGAACGTTGTAAGGCTGCATTTTTTATTATTTATGTCTGGTACTGAAAAATAAGATAATCTACGACGTATTTTTAATGTCCTTATGATGATTATAACCTTGTTATCCAATATCAACTAATTTGATAGTGAACAGGGCCATCTTGCCATTGTACATAAGCTATATTATTACAATTTGTATGTATATTTTATTTTTATTTTGTGTGCAATAAAGAATAAGAATAAGAACAGGGCACATTCTGAACTGCAACCCTTATTCAAAAATATAGCTTCCCTAGGTGTACCTTACAATTATGGAAGCTATATTTTTTAATTACGACGTCCCCAGTGTCCAGGTGAGCTTGGCAGACTGCCATCAGACATGAGTCACTTATTACGTAAGAGATGACGAAATGAGGCGACGGCTACGTCTTAGCCAAACCACACAAGACTAGCATCTACTTATAATGTAGGTACTCCTAATTTAATAACATGAATAACACAAACAATTCCAAATTAAGAGATGAGAATTAAATATTTACTTAAACTGTGAAATAAACTCTACGTGTACCTATTTACATCTACAGTTACCTAAATGAGGGACAGGCAAATTATAAAAATGTTAGTAGTATAAAAAAGAGTTTTTCAATCTCATGTTGATCGTCGAAAACTTTGTGATATCGCCGCTCCAGCGCACTCCGCGCAGACCGAAGTCTCGCAGTCTCATTTAGATGCGCTTCCGCATATCGCAAACATAACCAGCCTGTGACCAACGCATCCTCTCTGCGAGAGGAAGGTAAACCACCACCAAGTACAACACGTGGGCTTAGTGTGGTTTGGTGGATGCCACTCACATGTCTTCGAATTATTGTTTGTATGACAATCCGGTTTCCTTAACATACATATAGATTAGGCAGAGGTGTATCTACTGTTACACCCAAATTTCGCAAGTTATGTTTAAGTCTCATGGTATAGGGGGCGAGCCTATGCCAGCACCGGGCACAAATCCAGTATCCGTGACTGCTACTGAGACATTCCTGATGAAAAACTCAATAACACTTTGCCCGCCCCGGGACCCCGAGGACCTCATGCTCAACAGTCGCGCTTGCAACCACTAGATCAACAACGCACTCAAGAGTTTATTCAAGATGTTTATTATTATTAGTTACATCAAAAAAATACCTATCGTAGTTCCAAAACCACGACAGGTATTTTTTCATACCCCACTCATGTAACCGCCACATAATATATGAAATTTCCTCAAAAGCCCGATAACGTTACAGGCTTTTCAAGCGTTTTTTTAGTATACTATAAAACTTCTACCAAAGGCGAACGTCAAAAGTAAGATTCTATAATTTAGTACCTACCTGAGTACTAAATACCTTATCAACGAGACGCCTGAACGGTCTGAAATATTTTTTTGTAAAGCTGGGACCTATTACTGCTAAATGAACCGAGGCAGGCAGCCATATTTATTTTTTTGGTCTTATATTATTGCGGTGTTGCTTTTAATTAAGAATTCCAACTTGTCAGGAGAATATTTTAATGAGAATGAAAATCTCGCAATTTTTTTCGAAAGAAAAATACTGAAGGATATTATTGCAGACTAACAGAAATTATGGATGTTTTCTTAACTATTCTGAATTACTATTTTTTATCTTAGATAGGTGGATCTCTTAGCCGTTTGGGGGCCCGGTTGGCCGCTGAAGAAATAATCTGGCCAAATGGGGTATCATCGACCCGTCTCAAATACAATGTCAGTGTGGAGCCCCTCAGCAGGATATGCCCCGCTTCCTTTCTTGCCCATCTTACACAACAACCTGCGCCTTCCAGGATTTAAACGAAGCCAACGACAGAGCTGTGCAGGTGGCAATATACTGGTCGGTTATTATTTGAGTCTATCAACTCGCAAAGAAGAAGAAGATCTTAGATAGAAACATAGTCGTTTTACTTAAGAAGTCACATATATACATAAACTCACGCCTTTTACACATGGGGATAGACTGAAACTACAGAACGCCAGGTGCTACGATCAGAAAGAAGACGTTCATACATCTTGTAATATACGCACGCTGTGTAGTATTTTCAGCATATATCCTAGCTTCTACTTAAGAATAGAAATCGAAAAGTTTGTGCAATATTTCCTGAACTCTTTAATAAAATAATCCCCTTTTTATTTAGGTTACATATTATGACTTGTATGACAAAATGGTGGAAAGTAGAAGGGTTTTTAAAAGTAAATTAAAATGGTGTCAAAACAATAAGGACCAAATAAAAATGAACATCATTGCAAGTCATCATGACGCAAAGAATTTTGGTAGCTTTTGGAAAGCCACGAACAGCTTGAATCCCAAGTCGGGTCTGCCTGTGAGTGTTGAGGGCCTTAGTAATCCTAATGATATCGCCAACCTATTCAGCAGAGCATTTAGGGTTGGGTCTCCCCTAGGTACGTCGTCTGGCGGGCCGGAGGTGGAGGGGGGGTCCGAAGACATGCCTATTAGGTTTGCGGCCGGGGAGGTAGCTACTGTCATACGCAACTTAAAGAGAGGCAAGTCGCCGGGTCATGACAGCCTAAGTATAGAGCATTTACTAAATGCTGGTAAGCACTTACCGCGAGTGCTAGCAATGTTTTATAGCTTGTGCCTGAGTCACTCGTATCTTCCAGCTGATTTACTTAAAACTATTGTTGTGCCCATTGTTAAAAATAAGACTGGAGATGCGAGTGACAAGAGCAACTACAGGCCTATATCCCTGGCTACCATCATTGCAAAAGTGTTGGACAGTCTGATTGATCAGCAGCTGGATAAGCATTTAACACTCCACGACGCCCAGTTTGGGTTTAAGCCACATTTATCCACGGAAACAGCTATACTATGCCTGAAACAGACTGTTCAATACTATGCAAGTAGGAAAACACCTGTATATGCATGTTTTCTGGACCTCTCCAAGGCTTTCGACCTCGTATCTTATGACTGCCTATGGAAGAAACTATCAAATGTTAAGAACCTCCCAAGTGATATCATTAGGATGCTAAAGTATTGGTATAAAAACCAATACAACTATGTTAAGTGGGCGGGTGTCCTGTCGGATGCATACGGGTTGGAGTGCGGTGTGAGGCAGGGGGGAATCAGCTCACCAAAGCTATTCAACCTGTATGTAAACGAGCTGATCTGTGAGCTCAGCAATACCAATATCGGGTGCTCCATTGACGGGCACTGCGTCAATAACATCAGCTACGCGGATGATATGGTATTGCTGAGCCCATCGATCAGTGCACTTAGGAGGCTTCTTCGCATCTGTGAGGACTATGCGGTGGCTCACGGCCTCAGGTATAATGCGACCAAGAGCGAACTATTGGTTTTCAAAGCGGGTAACAAATGTTATGATACTGTCCCACCAGTCACCTTGGGGGGCGCTCAGCTTTCCAGGGTCACGAAGTTCAAGTACCTGGGGCATTGGGTCACCGATAGTCTGTCCGACGATGTGGACGTGGAGAGGGAACGCAGAGCATTGGCAGTTCGATGTAACATGCTGGCTCGTAGGTTTGCACGTTGTACTAGGGAGGTGAAAATTACACTCTTTAGAGCGTATTGCCAATCTATGTACACGTGTGCCCTATGGGTCAGCTATACAAAAAGCTCGTATAATGCTCTGCGAGTCCAATACAATAACGCCTTCAGAGTTATGTGGGGGCTGCCGCGCTTTTGCAGTGCATCGGGGATGTTCGCGGAGAACGGCGTGCCAGATTTTTACGCACTGATGCGGACACGGATAGCATCCTTGATGCGGCGAGTGCGCGACAGCTCCAACAGCTTGGTGGCTATAGTAGCCGACAGGATGGATAGTCCAATGATGTGGAAATGGATGACCAGTCATCGTGCGTCATTCCAATATTTAAAATAAGTTTGTTTTTAGTGTATTTTTTGTGTAGAGTGTGTTTTCATGTATGTATTGATGTTTTGTGTATAAAATTGTAATGTGTGTTTGTTTATGGACTTATGGTCTGAAATAAATTTTTATTATTATTATTATTTCCTTTATTCAGTTATAAACATATTTTTAACATTTTTAAATATTTCTTAAAACAAACCATATAAAAAACATTTAAAAATATAAAAAATAGTGGTCCGCCGGTGTCGGGAACAGGGTCCAAGCTACCGGTGGTTAGGGCTCCAGAGACAGGAACCTCCTCACAATGCGAGCCGTATCGAGGAGTACTGCGTTCTGAATCAGGCCCTTGATCCAACCGCCTAAGGAGAGCCTCGAAAGATGGTCGTCGAGGCTCTTGGCTATAAGGCCATTGGCCGTTACGACAATCGGCACAATGATAGCCGAGTTCACATTCCACATGTCGACAACCTCGTGTGTTAAGTCAAGATATTTTATTTGTTTCTCTTTCTCAGCTTTCACGAGGTTCTCGTCATGCGGGATGGTAACATCGACTATCATTACGCGGCGCGCTTATTTGAATTATATTAATAATTTGAAAAAAATAGTCCTTTTTTTAATAATTAGGCTTTTTAAGAATTGGGCTTCTTAAGAATTGGGCATTTTAAGAATTGGGCTTTTTAAGAAATAGGTATTTTCTGAACTAGGTATTTCGTGTTTTTTTAGCTGTTCGGCATTTTAAAAATTGGGCATTATTCGACTAAGCCTATTTTAAGGGAAATACTTTTGTTCATTTTTAATGCTTCAAAGGTCTTCCCGTAAACTCCGTTTATGTGAAGTATAGTAGGATATTACAAAAATAAATCAATTTCTATTCAAAATCGACACTATTATTGTACCCCGTAAATACAATTAGGCTTGGCCCTATTGCATGAGGCGTACTTCTACTTAATATCGTTATCGGCTAAATTTAGGTTTAGGTAGAGTGTTAAGGTCGGTCTAGGTATTCCTTGTCGCAGAACATTCTGGTGTTTTCTATTAAATCAACTGACGTTTAGTATATTTTATGGCCTGGGCAAGTGGTGATCGTTTTTTTTTTTGTGAATGGCCTCTCGCAGTTCAACCTAGGACGTTGTCGTCTGCTTAACCGGACTATCCTGTGAGTGCCTTGAGTGTAAGGCCTCCAGCCAGGGCAAAAATAACTAACAAACTATTCGACTACACGCTAAGGACACCCCCTATGGGGTACGAGCCTCGTGTTAGCGGGTCGCTGGGGGAGGACAGCAAAGGGCAGGCTGGATCTGAGTGGTGTCATTATTTGTGGACTGATTTTGGACTACAGACTCAGCCACGCGGGCTGGTTCGAGCAAGGGTCGGGGAGTGGTGATCTTATAGCGTTTCGTATTTCTATACAATGACACTAACAGGATTGACATAAAATCAAGTGACAATGTCAAACACTTTTGAATTTCCTATACTTCAACCGACTTATCTGTGCAGACAGGAAAACAGAACTAAAATAAATGTACCAAGTTTGACATATTGATGCATTTTTCTTGACAAGCAGTGCCACCTTGAACTGCAAACTTAAAGTGGTTAAACTGCATCATCATTATTGCTGATAGAATGTCAATTTGTCTAGATTCTCTTGGTCTATTATTTTATGTTTTTTTTTTTAATAATTTTGTACACGGACCTTTGTGATCTACGGGTATAATCCTTTTAGATCCGACAGAAGGTTTTATATCAATCACATAAGCCGATTGTACATAAATCCCTTATAAACAAAACTTGGCTATAATTAACTCGCCCTTGCCCTTTACCCCTTGTCCAGCGCGCGGTCGAAAATAACGTGTTCAAAGAATGTTTAATCAATTGTGTAATGCCATTTTAAGCTTTTGCGTTGTTCCTGTGATATCAAAACATGACATTAAACCTGTTTTCCTGAAAAGTGTAGGCAGATTTGTAGGTTATATCACCCACATTTCGATTTTAGATTTAAGTGCCTTATAATAAGGCTAAAAGCCACTATCAACATACTATAAATCTAGAATTGAGTCTGCTACTGACACACTCCTGACGGAATAACCTGAAAAACCGTCCAAACTGGAAAATGAATATTAGCGAACATGTTCAGCAGTCGAGTTATAAATACATACAGAACACTCACATACACCGAAATCGTCTATCTATCTATTGTTGAAACGGATATGATTATCTTTTTAAAACTTGTTTAGAAAGACGACTAGAACAAACCCCTTAACGCTTGCAGGCAGCCTGTATAATATATTTTACTTTAAGAACAGCTACTTACCGTACACTTACAAGCAATGAATTTAATAGAGTAGACAGCGGAACCGTTCTTTATGGTAATTAATAGGGACACTGTCCGGTGGCGGACGTCTTACAGCTGATATGTTAATGATGACGGCACATTAATGCACTTGTGTGGAAATCACGGTATACCCTTCCCTGAACTAGACGGTGGGGCCTTGTTTGAAAATACTAACAATTTTAGGAATGGTATTAGAATACCTGGTCTTTGTACGCCTACAACTAGACTAGGTTTACGATAAACTTATTAGGCGTGAAAAACACACGTTCGGCTTGGTCAGATTCGGGATAATCGGGTGACAAAAATTATATATTCGATTTTGCCGGACTGCTTGTGACGAAGGGTACCGAGCGCGTCATTGTGTGTAACACTATTTCAATAGAACACATAATTAGGACGTCTGTTACACACCACAGTTTCGTACAAAACTAAACTAGGATATATCAAAAAGTTAAAGCACCAAAAAGCCATAACATAAGTTTTTAGTACTATAGTTATAAACCCGTGGATATATATATATTTATATCTATTCATGTAAGGAATAAAATAAAAGTATTCCATGTCATGCCTGGGCAGCATTTGGTCCAGACCGGTCAATCTCCTTCTATAAAAAAAAGTATTAAACATTCTAAACTGACAAAAGAATTGCTACAATTTGCTTGAAGAAATTGACAAGCTACGGATCGTTGAATTGCAAGCGAATGTCAAAGAACGTTGCAAACAATTGGTTCGTACTAAAAGGTATCAACATCGTGTTTTGCAGTTTAGTGATGACGAGTTTTCGTCACTGACCAAACCTACTGGATCACTTTAAAGGAAATTTCCATTTGCCCTGAATAATTGTGTTTCCCAACTTTGACACCGGATGGCGCTGGTTCACTTTCAGTACAAATTGAAGCTTACGTTTACACAATCGAATACCGAGACCACACCTTGTTATACACAACAATATGTTTTAGTCTAGCCGTTATATTCTTTAAAAAATGTGTGTAAAATTTTGCAGTATGAGTCTTTTAAATAATTTAAACTTTTTTACGTACGAAATGTGTTTTTGTAACTAACAACGCTTTCCGCAAAGGTGCCAGCCACACCTGGTTTTATTAAATTATACACAATTACTATGAAAGTTTTGATGAAAACTAGTTTTTTTTATATTTAGCCCTTACTCCACATTGGCTAAATATTTAAAAAAAGTCGTTCATTATGTATTATTTAATAAAACCACGTGAGGACACCAGGAAATAAATTTTCTGAGATAAAACGGAATAACTTGTGCAGCACAACCCTGTGAAACATAATTATCAGCAGCGAGATCTAACGTCGGCTCCAATTTACGTCTCAAAGTTATATGGAAGCCGACGTTCTGAAGCACAAAGCTACAACTTCAGTATGCAACAAGTACATCAACAAAACTGAATTTACAATCAAAAGAAACACGCCAGCTCGTCACGGGCTCGGTTGAACGGCGTGTCACAGTTCATTAATATTAATAGTCGAGGGCAGAAACCCACGGCTACTGCTCTCACTCCATGCATAATTTCTCTTCTACGTCCCCTACAAATTTTAATTGCTGGAATCGCTACATCACAACTTTGTCCGAAGTTACAGTGACGAGAATACCACCCCATTTATTGTTTCGCGAATGCACAAAAAATGTTTGCGCTGCGTACAGTGACGAGTGCGCTTCACTTCGGTTACGTTCCACTAAACTTTAGCAGCGCACGCCGCCCGCCGTTTTAAGCTTCGCGACGTATTTTAATTTGTTTTAGTTGAGAATTTATTGTGAACTTTTTTAATTTAGTGAAAGTCAATATAACGCGACGTAATAAAGGCGAACATGAAATCGGCTTTACTTTACGCTGGCGTAGTAGTTTGTTGTCCTTTAAATATCATTAACAAGTTATTCGCCGTAAAGTATAATTTTCAGTGGAAAATAAAACAGGGATGCTCGACAAACAATTATGATAAGTACCCGCTAAAGAAAACATTTTGCAGATTCCAATAATTGCGAGTCTTAAACTCTCGACGCGGAATTACGGAGTGAAGTAGACAGTTACGTAATACTCGTAGTAAGCGCATTACTTACGTCAAATGTTATTCTAAACGAGTTTCCGTACTGCGGAGTATACGTATAAATAATGTAAAACCCCAAAAGTTCGACACACGACATAATTAGGAACCTCTTAAGTTAATTTATGGGAGATCAAATAAGTTATTTATGCTTGTGTGTGTTCGAGGTTGCCGCGGGACGCAAAAGCCCAAAGCTTATTAAATGCTGTCACAAAAAGCTGGCTGCATCGGTGAGAACTCCCTTAAGAGTGTTACCAATCTAATCTATAATAATATTGAGTAAACAAGTGTGATATCATAGTTAGTAGTGGTTGAAAATAATATGTATTTGGATTAGTGTAGAGTATATTATGCCAAGACATTCGTAGCACGTTTTTAGTAGATAGGTAGGTCATCTGGCTATTTATATTTTTCCCCAAGGTTGATGTATGAACGTAGAATATCTCTTAGGTAGGTACATACTTTTAGCACGATATTACAAGTTATAATACCTACTAACACAAAAATCTTAGTCCACAAGCTTAACATTCTCAAATTATGACGTTTTTGATATCTTCGCCTACAATATTGCATCAACAACAATCGTAAACAATTTCCAAGCACAGTTACACAATTAAATTATTCCCCAGCAAAATTATATGTGCATTTAAATTGCTAGAAACTGCGGTATCTTGAGAATCTGTGCCGTAACGCTTTGTCTTGGCGTATTGCAGTTGGTCTTAGCGCCTCACCGGGATTAATTTTAATCTTCTGCTACAATAGAGTTCCCAGTTAAAAAGTTTCCAAAGACTTTGGTAGCTCGCTTTTAGGTAAAAGTTTTCACCACGTAGATATCTCACAAAGCTGTTCGCAAACATAACTCCGAGAGCATTAAAGGCCCGTACACATTAATGCGGAACCGCAATATATGAATTCGCCGCATGAAATGAATATGCATGCAATGTTTAATGTGTGAATGACAACTGTGGTTAATTTTGGACAATAAGTGTCACATTTGAGTAAAAATTATAATAATCAATGTTGGTCGCGTAAATATATGCTGTAATTATGTAATTCAGGGGTTGAATTGCTGCAATTTTACATAAATTGCGAAAATTATCATCAACAGGCTTACTTCTGGCTGATCCATGTTAATTCTACCAATGATTACGACTTGTGTTTTTTGCGAACAAAGAGAATCTGCCTTCTGATTCCACCTCAAGTAATCCTCATCAAACCGAAAATATAAATCAGTTTCGCGAATATTTGGAACAATACTGCAGAAAGTAATAAATAATACCTACAGGTAAATAAATCGAATGGCAGTTGCAATGAAAAATAGACGCCTCGAAAGTAATATTTTGCTGCTGTTTCATAAATTGCAACTCTTTCACAAGGATACAAAGAAAATGGAACTACCTTGTATCAAGAACTAACGTTTAACATTTCGAGAAGTTCGATGAATTTAGTTAGTAATACTAACGATGAAAGCTTCGAATGCCGGATCTAGTAAACTGATCCGATTGCCAATCGTCGTGGTTATATCAGTTTCCCCCGGGATCTCCGAACGTGTATGCTGGAAAGTGGGACTCGGTCTGTGCTCGTAGTTGTAAACGTTTTCAAACCCAATAGAAGGAAATTCATGATGAATACATGCATCATATGAGCCGAAAGATGTCCAGTGCTGGACTTAAGCCTCCGCCAATCATGGCTTCATCGACCAAACTGGTCATTGGTTTGTGAATGAATATTGGAAAAAGTGAAAAAATACCTTTATTCAAATATTGGTGTTCTTTCTATTGTTTTAATTTTTCGCGGTTCACCAGATTCTCATTGCACGCTGTGCACGTAAGTAGCTACTAAGGTTTTGAATACATTCCTCTTCTTGCTCTATATTGAATCCCTCATTTCAACTCGGCAGCCGCGGGGTCTTTTCATTTCCCAACTTTTGGAGCAATTACCAAAGTAGTTGTAAAGTTTCACATCGGCCTCAGAAGATTTTCATTTGCAAGAGTGAGTTTTCAAATTACAAACGAGCAGTTTTAAACACCCACGTAAATTTTTGCAGCATCTTGCTTACAAAAATTTGTCTGAAATCCTTCCTTATGCTGAGCTGACTGAATTTCAGCTGTATATTCTTGTTCATTCTTAAAAGGCGAAGTTGAGGATATTTTAAAAGTAAAAATGCTGTCTCATCCTTTATTTTTAATCTTAAAGAAAGGGAAATAAACAACAATACGGGTCACTGAGTTTTTCGTAATACAATACTTTTGGCGGGTCAAAAGCTTGCGACACCGACCGAATATCCGATTTCAATAAATATCGTTAGCAAAGTTTCGTTCCCGAGACGCGGATTTTTTTGGTTCTGTATACGATGGCCGATGCTGGGTGTTTTTGCATCACCCTCTTCCTCCAAAATAACGAAAAAATACCTCAGTAAAGTGGATGTACCTCCATAACATAATGTTTATCACTGACGGCTTATGGAAAGATTCATCATAACTAGTTAAACATGAAATCAAAACACAACAGCATCTTTGGAAGAAGAGTAAGTATCCAATGTTGAACAAATGCACATAAAAGTCAACAAAACAACAAATCGATCACTTAATCATGTCATTTAATTTATTAGTAAACATACTGTTAACATGGATTATAAAAACATCTATTAGTATCTAATGTCATAACAATGTAATTTGATAACTTTGGTCATTCTCATATAACTAATATTTTAGTCTATTTCACTGTGTCGCCCACAAGCACTAACATTGTATACCTGTAGCGAAATTCATGAAATTTTCTCGATCTTCATAACAATTGAATCACTGAGATAAGACTAATTTCGTACTAATATGGCCTCAAAAATACTATATTCCTCACAATACAACATTACAATCAATATAGTATGAAAAAATCAATTTTTAAAAGTATTAGTGAATGCTAAGAAGCAGTAGATGGCTACAGACATGGTGAATTTTGCAATCACTTGCTGCTTATGTCAACTACATCATCATCATCATCATATCAGCCCGGAATCACCCACTGCTGGGTATAGGCCTCCCCTTTTTTCTGCCACATTTCCCGGTTCTGTGCGTCCCTAATCCAGGTGTTTCCCACGACTTTGACAATATCGTCAACCCAACGAGCTTTAGGACGGCCCTGATTTCTTTGGCCAAACCTTGGCCACCACTTGGTCAAAGCTTTGCTCCATCGGCCATCTCCATATGTCAACTTCTGCAATATTAACTTGCCAATGTAAGTACAAATTTAGCCCTTCTTATTAGGCAAAGAAAGGAAAGTAAAACGAAGAAATCTTGAAAAGAACACGCTGTTTTATGAGCTGATAGATGAAAATCCAGCAATACGGTTTTATTAAGGCTTTCATGCATCTACTGACTGACTGCCTCGTTGGTCTAGTGGTCGCGCGACTGCTGAGCGTGAAGTTCTGGATTCGATTCCAAAATGTAATTGGGTTTTTCCATCAGAAATTTCTCAGTAGCAGCCACGGCGTTTGGATTTGTGCCCGGTTGATGGCAATAAGCTCCGCGGGCCTGTGGACGGTGAGTAATGGGCTCGCTCACCGTCCGTCCGTCTTATGACGACAGGCCGTGTCGACGCCGCGTTTGTGTACCACGCGCGTCTCAAAGAGATGTCAGCAAAAGGAAGGGGCCCGCAAGGGCCGATACCTGCCGGGGCTGCGGGACTGTTCTAAAGAGATACCGCGGCCCTGGAACACAAAGGGCAAAGAAGGAACATGGATGGGTTTTAGTCACTAAAACTCTGACACTCCCTCCCACTCCGCCCAGAACGGGGGGGTTATGTGATGATTTCCCATTAAAAAAAAAATGGCAATAGGCTTGTCTCTATTAAACATAACTGGCTAAATGTGGGTGTACTATTAGGTACGCCTCTGCCTAACCCTTCGGGGATTTCAGGCGTGATGTTATGTTATGTTCATGCATCAAAATAATAGCAGTACCTTTTTTAAACAAATTATTTTCCACGAAACTGTTAAGATGAAACCCCACAATTTCCTTGGTTCCCTAATTAAGGCGCAATGGTTGATCGCGCTTGGTTTTTATAAGAATCTCCGTAATACCGGGCGTAGGTGGTAGGTATTTAAGTAGGGATTGTCTTAGCTTTGTGATCCTTCGACCGAAGTAATGAAGCTTCGAACGACTTGCCGGGCTTTGTTCCTGTTTACTGTATCTACATGGATACCGTTAGCGATAGCCTTTTAATACAGTAAAATTGTACATTAAATTGGTTGTTATTGAAAGGCTTTTAAGATTCCTTTTTCCATGACAGTTTTGAAGTGTTGATAACATCGATTCAATTTAAGTTTTTTTTTTTAATCTGCTTATTCTGTCCCACTGCTGGGCAAAGGCCTCTCCCATTTAAGTTAACAGCAATAAATGGAAGTGATAATTTAAAGAATGAAATGAGATCGTTGAGCACCTGCTCAATTAAACACAAATCTAAGTTGTAACTAACATCCATAAACGTGATCGAATTTATCCGCACCACTTTATAAATCACCGCTCAGGCGGTTTTTATACAGCGGTTTCTATAAGAAAAGCTTAGAACATAAACCCCTGATAATGAGCAGTACCCGAAAGCCATACCACAGGGCCTGTAAATGGCTAAACATAATCCGCAATAATCTGATTGTAAAGTGGCAGCTGGCTACAAACAAATAATATCGGTTGATTCACTTGACTTTTGACACGGCATTATACAGAATATCGTCTACTTTCTTTTTTAAATTCGAACTGTAGCAAAATTAAACCTCTTTAGTAGTAATCACTTAGGTCAATTACTGGTATTCAGTTGCATCTGGTTCGACTGGACGCCGACCCCAACAAAGTTGCAATCGCTTTTAAAACATTACATATTAATTTCTACAACGAATTCCAAACCGATTGATATAGCAAAATTTTTCGAAAGCTTATGTCACTCAGTCTAATAGATTTTTGGCTTTTCCATCATCATTATCGAATATCAAATCCGACTTAATCAAGACCATCATCATCTGTCTAATTGGGGCCGACTTCCAGTCTAACTGGATGCAGCTTAATACCAGTATTTTACACAAAGCGACTGCCTATCTGACCTCCACATCCTAGTTAGTACGAGGTAATACCTGACTTTCGGGCTACTGACTACCTGTAACGACTGTCAAAGATTTACAAATGACAGCGGGGACCAAACGTGCTTTCCGAGGCACGGTGGAAACTCGGTGTGTAATGGATGGTCACCCATGCACAGACCAACCTTGGCAATTGCGGCTTAACCTCGGGTATCGAACCGTGTAGCTGTTATCATTAAGTCATGGGCTAGCCACTGGCTAGCTAGGACTTCATCAAAACCCTCGATAGCTTAAAGCCACGATAATACGGCAATGATCACTAAAAAGTTGGGATCTTAAGTCAACCTCTCCTTGTTCATGTGGTTAAATCAAATGCACTTTGCAACCGGCATGTGATCCCAAAATTATAGGCACAATAGCAAATCACCTACTTATTCAACTTACAAACTAAGTTAAACTTATACTGTCACTTAAGGGATTTCTTCTGTGATTGTCAACCAGCGATCATGGCGTTTGCAAGTGCAACAGCGTCGAAATATCGGGAGCTCAAAATAACGAACAATCATGGAAGATATCCCGTAAGTGACCGAATAAGTTTAGTTGTAAACCATTAAAGCTTAAAACAGTGTACAAAATAAGTTGTATTCATGTGTGTGAAGAATCCTTAAAATCTTTCTTTTATAAACATATGAAACAAGGCAGCCTGTATCATACAAAGTTTGGTATTATTTTTCGTAAATCTCATTTTCATATTTGTGGCGAAGATCTCCTAAAGAATGCGGGCTATTATCTCGCCACGTCATGTAAGCGACTTAAACGAGAAATTTTAATGAGAATTCCTCTTCTGACTTGTTACAAAAATAATATTATTAGTTTTCTTGTTTAAAAACACATTTCGGCTGTCTAAAGTGGACTCGAAATTACAGGACAGGCCACATTACAAAGAGTCGAGTGTTAATTTGAACCTCAGCCCGTGACATGGCTATTTTGGCAATATTAATATTCAAGAGGAGGCTCTCCTGTCACAGTCAAGCGTTTATTTAAAGATTTTAACTTATTTAATGAAATGAGTATTTAAAGGGACGTCGGGCGTGGTGGTTAAGTTTTATTGGGGACGATTGGCACTGATGGCTATATGTTTTTATTCGATCAGAGACTCTTTTACGGCATAAAATAGACTGCTACTAAAGTTTTTTTTTCTAAACCCAGTCTATTCAGTGAGTGATTTTAGTGCGAGGACACTTTTAGTATTCAAGATAAAGGCACTTTTCAATACATTTTATTACTCGTGTATATTTTTTCATGGACAAACTTTGGTGTTCGCTTCGCCTGCGAACTTCGTGGAAACCTTTGCAATATGGAATATTTAATCCTAGATCAGTTATGCAATTCGCTACAAGTTCAGAGTTGTGCAGTGAATAAACTTCAAACTTAATAAACATGGCTGATATTACTATGCATGAGTGGAAGTGATTGATGTACAATATGCTAATAGGTTGGTTATATGATATTATTAACGTGTTACAAGTCCGTCAAAGTCAGATGTTTAAGTTATGTAGTAAGTGTCAGTTACTAAAGGATTGAATAAGTTTTTCTTATGTGTTCGGCTAGTTTGTATGTTCCGTAAAACTACGAAGTCTTGAACTGAATAAATGATTAAGTGTATTTGAATTTGAATCCAGTTTTCTATATAAGACTAGTCACTTTTAAATGAGGTTTCTTCGTGTAAAGTTACGAATAACAGCTAATCAATGACGAATGAGGTTTCCTCAAGTCTGTCCTATTCAGCAGCATATAAGTACCTTCTGCTACTATAATGCTGCTTCTTTCTTACGAGAAAATAACCTTACTACCCCACAATAGCCACAATGCTGAAAGGCACCTAATACCTGCAGCAAAATATAATTACAATTGAAATACGTAAAAGAAAATGAGGTCCCTATTACTTTTACGGTCAATTCCGGAAAAAGGGTAACTTAATTGCATACGGAACCAAACCTCTTTCAGCTACCTAGCGAATACTTGTATTTCCTCCGGCTCACCATTTTAATCAGTGTTTTAGAGATTTCCGTTCGAACGTAGTTACCTAACAAATCCTCAATTAGGTGTTAATAGCACTTTTTAACCGACCAACATGAGAATACTTACTGCCTATAGATGCATAATGATGATATCATTTCATATCATATCATGATTTTCATCATAATGCTCTCGAAGCGCTATGTTGAGCGAGGGGCATAATATTTCAAATGGTAGGCTATTTTATTTTAATATTAAAGCTCCTGAATTTTCCAAGCGTTATACAAAAGTCAATCGCTCGGCTATATTGATTTACAATGTAAAATTCATTCCTTTCCATTACCATAAGCCGCTATCTTTACGTATTATGTTATTTTAGGATAGATTGCCTAGAAGGGGTCACCCTAAAAGGAAATTGAATTACTTATACGAGGGTGATATTCCAACAATTTATATTCTGTAAAAATATAAATTATCGTATTCAAAAATAGCTGAGATTCGTATTTTTATTACGGCGATAAAATAAATTAGTTTGGATTTCTTTATGTCTGTTAAGTTTTTAGATAGCTGTGGATCGGTAAAGTCGGTTTGAACTTTTCAATTTTATGGCAACGCAGCCGCAGTTAATCGCTGTAATCTTATGAACCGTTCCAGCATAGAACTTCTTTTGTAGATGATTAAATTCATCACTATGAACGCTCGTAAAGTTCTTCGCTAACATTAATGCAACGCGATTTTGCGACGTTTTTATCACCGAAGTGGATCTATTGAATATGCTGTCTTTTTACTTTTAGCCACTTCTCTTGATTAATTTCTTAAAAGTTTTTTACTTTATACTATTTTTCAGACAGATTAGGTAGTTAAACAGAAATATAGAACTTATCGACTGCATTTATAGCAGGTCATAAATATGCTTTCAGTGTTAACAGTGTTGCCTGTTAATGTTTATTACTGATCATAACCTATCAATCATCGAAATTAAAGGTCATGGGAGTTGATGTCATAACCATCATACTTGACGATCGGTTCAGTAAATGATTTATACAAGGTGTAAACAGATCCTTCACGAAGCCGTCGACCAAGCATTCTGTACATCAAACTAAGTAACTCTACGCAAAAATTATTGCTGGGAAATTAACGACTTTTTTTTTTGGGGTGAAAAATCACCGTTTACGGTAAAACTCAATGTAACGCACTCAAAATTTAATGCTGATGGATGCTTTGAACAGTAAACGGATCATGTAGTAAATTAAAGTAAAGTTAAAACGTTTAAAAGTGGTGTTTAAAAAAAGCCTTGTGAAAAAATTGGAACTTTGACCTCCAATATCTCCGTAACTAGAAGGTTCCCCGGTATGGTTCAGAACAAAAAAATATCGCAATGACGGGAAGAACAAGTGCCTTGCGGCTTCGTTAAGGGTCTTTTTACACCCTTTATACCTTACCTGCTTGCAGAAGCAAGACATGGACCACGTTGCCAAATTATGATCCTGCATTTTAATCACAAAGTTCCAATCTTCATGGCAGATGAAATGCGCAGTAAGTGGTTATTTGTACTCTTCTATTAAACAGTCCATTAGCTTGTTTTAATTAAAAAGAAATGAGATATGACCTACACTATGCCGCAAACTACAAGGCATTAATATTAAATATTTATCACCATTTTGCACAACAATGCGAGGCCGTCGCAAACTATTAATATTAAGTATAGAAAATTAAAATTGAAAAGCCGCGGTGGGTGAAATGGAACTTCATTATAAAGGTCTCAACTATTTGCAAGGACGATTAATATTCCATTTTACACACAGACAAACAGTTTATGTCCTACGTTTCGTTGAACTACACTGGCTAGCACATCTTACAGGAACAAGAATATTATATGAAATACATCAACTGTCGACCTTTCCATAGGGAAATTTGAATACGAAGTTTTTTTTATTTTGCCAAATCATTCAAGTAAAGCTAAGTAGTAGCTTACTTTTGACTTCACCCAAAAACTTATCCCACTCCGAACTTACACCATGTTTACGTATTTATCAGAAGTTGTTTACCGGTCGTTGTCCGAGGTCCCGTCCGGCCGTGTGTCCGCTTCAGGGGCGCGGTCCCCCGCCGCGGGTTGTCACTGCTAATTTGCACACAATTGTTCATCCCGGACTGAAAGTATAGAAATGAGAGGAGAAATGTAGTCGAGACTCAATGTAACTCACTAATTGGACCCACGAAATTGTATTCCTACCAGTCGTAACGATGGATGTTCGTTAAAACTTCATGTCGAATGGAAATGTAAATGCAGATACTTACTCAGTGACTTTGTTAATCGCGAATCGTCAAGCGGACTTCGTTACGATTCTGTATAATTTCGTATAAATAAATCCCCTATAGGCCCTCCGTCAACTCTACCTATATTTATTAATGACTTCAAAAGGAGGTCGTTCTCTATTATATGAATATACATTCACATATTTATACGAATATCTACGTTACATGTATATGCTTAACCTACCTACTATGTAAATACAGCTCCTGTAGCAATAAACCGATTTTGCTGATTGTTTTCTCTAAACCCCGTTCGTTAAATGTACCGTGGTTTATAAAAACAATCCAATTTAAATAACTTAAAATGTAAATTCCTTTTATTTTTGCCCATTTCCGTAGGTTCTTGTAAGTTATTGTTTTTGGTTCAAAATTCATTCATCTTTACTAACAGCATTCGTTTCAATAGGTCTTCTTTTATTATTGTTGGCTTCACCCATCCCCTCAACGATATTACAATTAAATTACAATACGCCTCCATAAAATTATACCAAGGGAAATTCATTGTCTGCTTTCCAATCGATTTTCGCAAGTAATTAACTTCAATATCGTCTAAAAACAACTTAAAATATTCCTTTAAACAAAATTTTACATTGCGTTATCTATTGGGAAATCATAATCGTTTTCAAAACACCGCCGAACAAACTGGAAATAACTTCGGAATAGAATGGCAATGATTTGTGAAATAGTGTTGGGAAGCAATTAGCACAATTCAAGTTGTGCGATGAAAGAGATCGCGTGTGGCTGAGGGAAGATAGTAGTTTGGAGTAATTACGATTGTTGTGAGCGCCGACAATCACTTAGAAGCGCCTTATCTAAGGCCTACTTAACGCGCGGACTTGGCTATTAAGTCATAAATCGTCGGTTAGTCACGCAACGAGCTGACGATTTGGCTCCAAGCGAGTTATCTTCACCTTGGCATCTAATTAAGAAAATCTTTTTTTCTTTCCCCCCCTTAATTGGAACCCTAAATTATACGGATACGTAGGGTAATAAACTGGACTCATTTTTGGAACACGCTCCCGATTTTGGAAATGATAACGACTGATTTGATAGCGAGATTGTAATATGAAATACGTGTTGTGTACATATTTTCCCGTGTAAGCTATTTCGTTACAAATGTTTGCGGTAATTACGCCGAAGCTGATGTTACCTCCAGCCACAATCAAATTGATAGTTGTGTGCGTAGTTTGGTAATTATAAGGTGCTTTCATGCGTGCGTCTCTTTGTCGAGTTTGTTGTGAGATATGTCACAGCTTCCTCTATTGTGATATCTGGGTGGTGGGTAGGTGTGGGTAACTGTGTATGTAGTTTAATCTCTCAATTACCTCGTATCATTGGCGGGTAGATTTAGCGACGTCCCGCCGGGTGTATAGTCTCACTCAGCGGACACTGGCTATCCATTTAACAATTGGACAGTCAGTTTGACACATGACAGTGTGCCGCACATCCCCTCGGCTCGATGCATCCCAATTTCAAGTGTGTCTGGCCACGATATTATCCATTACGCAAATATTATTTGCGTTGCGTTTGCGTTTGTTTCGTTTTGTTTCCATTGCGTTTTAAAATAAGTTGTTGAATTTGAAAGACTTTTTTACTTAGGTATATAACTATGTGCAGGAATTTATTGTATCTAAACCCTGAATACATAATAATAATTTTTTGAAAATACCAGTTTTTGTTACCCTTTCCTTTAATTAACAGTAATGTTTTTACAAACAAATTACAAATAAAACTGCTAACAAACAAATAAGGTATAAAATTAAAATCAAAATAATTAAACAAATAGCTGACGATCAAAATATTAGGATTCAATATTGGGTACTCAGGTGCTTGAACTTACTGTGACGTCAGAAAGACAAACCAACGAAAGACTGCGGTAAACTTACAAGTACTTTTTAATACTCTAGATATTACAGTCCCATTGTTTGTACAGAAAGGTTCCAATCCCAGAGCCTTCATATTTATTAAAGGTATTGACCGCCATTTGGATTCGAGATGGCCATTGTTATAGAATTATAATAGGCGAAGTTAGGATGGGGGCAGTTTTGGGCCTGTTTGTTAACCAACCATGTACCTACTTACGTTTTGTTTGTAAGTTCAGGGTTGATGAACCCTTTGTCACGAAGATGGTGGAGTTATAGTAAGGGAAGTTACGCACAAGTTCCGGTAGCGCAGCCAGGCGGCTAAATCTAATAATATATATAGATATTTGGCAAAAAGATGCTCGATTTAGCTCGAATTGTTCCGAGAGGATTCGAACATGATTCATAAGGAAAATGGTAAAAAAAAAAGAAAAACGCATTAGATACTTTCAACAAAAAATATCAGCTAACGAAAATACACTAAAAATGTTAGTCAACTGAAAGTAAATATGTTAAATACAGAATTAAATTAACATAACTGACTGGGTACCTACTTACGAGAAAGCGCGCGGCGGGCCGCGAGTGCAAGTATCCACCCATAATAGATGTGTTTATTCTAGAGTGCCGGCAATTTATTATTTTAGGCCAAAATAAAATCACTTTACTTTAATGAGTGTTTTTTTTTGCTTGGATATCTTTGGTTAGACGTATTGAACGCTGTGTTAAAATTTGTACATCTATTTTAATTAGACCTTATACAGGGTGTAAACAGACCCTTCACGAAGCCGTCAAACAAGCATTCTGCACATCAAACTAAGTAACTTTACGCAAAAATTATTGCTGGGAAACGACTTTTTTTTTTGGGGTAAAAAATTACGTTTTACGGTAAAACTCAATGTAACGCACTCAAAACATTGTGCTGATGAATGGATTGAATAGTACGGGGGTCGTGAAGGTGTTTAAAGTAAAAATCTTACATTAGAAACATGTATTTAAAAAAAAAACTTGTGAAAAAGTTGGAATTTTGACCCCTAATATCTCCGTAACTAGAAGGTTTCCAGGTATGGTCTACAACAAAAAAATGATCGCTTTGACGGGGAGAACAAGTACCTTTCGGCTTCGTTAAGGGTCTTTTTACAACCTTTATAAAGGTGTAGCACCTCTAAGTCATAATAAAGATAGTTGCAATAAAACCTTCTTAAGTTTTTTATTTCACACATTAAAATTCGTCACACAAGATAAAAAATCCTCAACTACTTGTACTTATTATCTTTCTTTCTTAAGAGTTGACATTAAAATTCTAGTCACATCTTTCAAGCAGAGGACACATTATTTCAACTTGAATCACGTTAAGATAATATATCTACGTAAAAAAAGTATTTTATACTGGGTGCTAAAGTTTTCTTCACAAAAATAACAAGAAATGGACATGTTAATAAATTAACCTTAATAGGACTGCAATATATCATGACAAGTACTTTATTAAAGCGAAGTCAGAACTTTGATAAAAATCTAATCCAAAGAAATGAATACTAAGTAGTTCAAATTTATTTTTATATGACACACAATACTACTGCAGTTTAAAACATATTAAGTTTTAGGTAATAATTCATTACTCAGAAAGTAATATTACACATTATACGTTGTGTTTAAGACTTTTTCTCATTGGTCTAGTGGTCACAATCGCGTCTGCTGAAGAACTTCTGGTTTCGAGTCAAATTGTTATTAGGTTTAGGTTAGGTTTTCCATCAGGATTCACAGTGCCCTGTTAATGGCAATAGGCTCGCCCCTATTACATTGGACTTAAACATAACTGGCGAAATGCAGATGTACCTACTATTAGAATCACCTCTGCTTAACCCTTCGGGGATTACAGGCGTGATGTTATGTTTAAGAGTTCACAAAGCGTCGTTTCTACCACCTTTACTTGTGGGCCAAGAAAATGTGACATTATATTTATATTATACAATAATGGAAATGTCCAAAATATATTGGGCCGAAAACTTTAAGTCAATTTTGTTGATGCTCTCTCTGGCAATCACTTTAAGGTTTAGTAGAACAAATGTATGTGTATGGACAAATTACTGACGTGTGGTACCGGACAGTCGGACACCTCTTTCCAATACTTAATGATGTATCTGTTACTGACCAGTTTGCGCTGTCGCAAACCAGTTCGGCTGATCTGTTACTAGAGCTTGATAGGTTATATTTAATAATATTAAAGGTAGGTAATAACATAACTTAAACATTAATTATTCTTATACATTCATTCATTTTCAGGCAATTTTGGACCATAGATGTGTTTATTCTAGAGTGCCGGCAATTTATTATTTTAGGTCAAAATAAAATCGCTTTAATCAGTGTTTTTTTTTTGCTTGGATATCTTTTGTTAGACGTGCTAAACGCTGTGTTAAAATTTGTCCATATATTTTAATGGGACCTTATATATACATATGATAACATACAAATTTTGCTAGTAAATAGAACCTTAAAACTATGTTAGTAACACTTCACTTGTGCACTATGTCACTGCGCGTTCATGTGGCACTTGCCCGTGGAAGCGACGGAACACCACTCCCTGCGGCCAAAAGTCCTCTTCCAAAACCAAAAGAAAAAGTCAAAGGCCAAAAGTTCCAATAAAAAGAAGAAATGTTGGTATACCTAGTACATAGTCTTATGCAAAAAACTTTTTTCTCCAATCTATTTAAAAAACGAACACACATACATCAACCAGGATTTGAAGTAAAACATTTATTTACGATTGTAGTGGTGCCAGGAGGCGTGTCCCTCCATTCAGCCGATGGTTAATGTCCAGCCCAGGAGCGTAGTTCTGCCAAGAATAACAACTGAGGCCTTTGTGGTCGAATACTCGTTGTATTTAAATAGCACTTATTCCCTTTTCCAACATTGTTCAAAGTTTCACGATAAATTGTGACTTCACTGACGGTCGGTAAAGTTTATTGTCGTTTATTGTGGGTTTTTGGGGAGTACTGTGAATTAAAGTAATGTAACAGATGGGATTTTTTGTAAGAGTCTATGTGTTTAAAGGTTGTTTAAAAAAAACACCAACCGGTTAATTTTAAAAAATACTATTAAACAGCCCATTATATTATTACTAATTATAAAAACTAGTGTACAAAAGGAAACGACTGATATGTTCTGTTTTTGTTATAGATAGTCTTTTTTTTCAAAACCTACATAATCCACGAACATTACCTCAGTTACAATTATGTATAACGTATAGTATTCAAAATCTGTAGTACTTGCATTTAAACTGAATTCACAACAACAGTATCTGCATTGTTCTACTTACCTGAAAGAGATAAGCAATTAAGCACGGCATACATTTCGGCTTGTACACTGAAACATATACTAACATGCATATATAATAACATGCATGCCCACGGCATAATTTGTAATTTTTAAAATGTGTCGTCCTTTTTTTTCGTGGGAAGAATGCCAAATGGTGGCAAACGAGGTGCATAGGTACCTAGGTTGAAGTCATGGCCGGCAGTGGCAAATGAAACGTGAATAAACTACAAGGTTCATTTTGTTTTCGTGCACTATGAGTTTTTGTGAACATTAGGTAGGGTAAAAAAAATCACGTGTTAAACAAAAATTCCATGTATGTTACTGGCTTCAAATTTTCCCGATAAAATTGTTAAGCCCCATTATAGGGGTGAGGCAAAACTGCCATTTTTAGTTAGCAATTCCAAATTCCGGGCTTATGTTCAAAAGTGATATTTTTATAACAAAAAGCGCACTGGAAAAAAACCAATACAAAATGTACACTGGTAGACTAGAAAATTGTCTTTTATGGGCGGACCAGAAAATAAGTGGCCATAAAAGAATTCACACTGCACTGTAGCTGCATTGCTATCAATGTTTAAAGTTACAGATTTTACACCCACCTTACCTCTAGTCTGTTCTTATAAAATACAAGAAAAACAAACACCGTTTTTATCTAAAAGATGAATCACTCGCTCGGAAAGCATTGTAATGGACTTTAATTCCAATACAGTGTATTTACCTGGTTTGTTTGTCGAGGAATCGCGTGTACTCGGGCGGGGCTCTCCAGTCGCCTGTGGCGCGCAAGGCAATCGGAAGATTGATAAAACATACGGGAAACCCACAGATAAATTGCTGCTGCATACAAACGAAGCAGATTTGTTCCATCAGAGATAGTTCATACCTTGTTTGTTCAGAACGTTCATAATACAGTGTTTTAACAGGAGTTTCAAACCGCGCAATAGGGATTCCAGTTCGAGGGTAGTGAAACTTAAACAGTTCCTCAAATGAATAGGCAGTTGAAATTAGTTCGGGGATGATGTTAATAGCTATAACGCTTTCAGTGATATTAGTATTGTAATACCCCTCTAAATTAATATTCATCACCGTTTAAACAATGATTTAATCACCATTTTATTTTAATAATTCACCACCTGACGTAATTATTCGTGATTAACAGCCGAGGTCGTCATAAATCTGTTTTTATTGTCAGTTAATAACATAGCTGTAGTTATTTACTTGCGATTAATTTGGGACAAGTTAGATTTATACATAATTATGAATTTACACTCCGATGTTAGTGTAATAATTAGTCTTATTTCAAATTTGTACGACTCTGTATATGTGTTTGAAGTTGGAAATTCATGATTTTACTCGTATAACGAGGACAAGTAATTACACTTAATTACTTATTAGGTACATTGGTTTGTAATAAACCAATCGGTACATTTCCACGTCTGTTGCCGAGCAACATTCATGTATTATGTATAGCTCGGGTTGTATCGTTCGGCTACAAATGAAAGTATCTAAATATGGCGAGATACAAGGGTATACTCGGTTATATTATGTGTATGGGGTTCGATTAGGGTCGACAAGCCTCCGTCCCTGTCGCCTCACATGATGGATGGGGCCCACATCAGATTTCGGATAGTTTTTTCAGCATATTATATTTTACTATGAACTTACGAGAGTCAAAGTTCCGAGGTCACTGCAAATATCACTTTGGTCATTTTTTACGGACGATAACATCGTGTTTGTTTTGACCTTTTTTCTTGAGATTCAAAGGCAATTTTTGTTGCTAAACGAAACCATTTTTTTATTCAGTAATGAAACTTGCTTTTGCGTTCGTTCAGTGAACTCACTTTTTAATAATGATCCAAATAAAAGGGGCGTTTCAACTTCCTCTTAAACAAATATTTATTCAATAAAAGGGGAAAAAATCCTAAGAATTGGTACCACTGGGTAAAAAGAGCTTGAAACAGGTCCGTAATATGAAAGATGCGGTGTTAATTTAGCATCGATATTGCGGAGTGCCGAGTCGAAAGTAAAACATAACCATGTACCTACCTGCCTATGTAAATTGGGTACTTTCCTTACATTTACATACGTACATACCTTTCAGTGGGTTATTAAACACGCCGTCGCTTGAGTAAACATCGTAAATCACACAAAACTAGGGGCTTTGTACACACAATTTGCGTTTCTAATTTCCTACTAGGTAGGTAGATATTGTTTATGTACCCTAGTCATATTATTGTATTAATTTATAACGGTGACATAATTAACCTTAACAGTAAAAGGTTTTATTTTTATGCTTTTCGTAAAATCATCATAAATCATAACGTTTTACGATGACACTTTTAAAACCTTTAATATTTTCAGTAAGTACGTTATTTGCATGCAGTGAAATTAATCATTTATGATAAATATCTAAACTGTGCAACGCGCTTTATCAGAGAACAATAGCCGTCGTTTCTAGAAGGGATGAAATAGAACACATTGTGTTGCATGAATGGATGGTATGGAACACCCTGTATAATGAAAATTGCCGCGTAATGCCTACAATACACGTGTGATCAAATTCCTACATCACACAAACGAGAATTAACACAACATTACGTATTCATATAACCCTTCGTCCATAAACTATGGGTAAGTCTCATAACTATTGCTATTGGCTTTTCAATGGAGCGATAACAGTTCTTGGTAATTGATTGGTTTTGTTTGGCTATACATAATTGAACATAGGCTTCATATCTTATTTCCAGTAAACGATTGAAGATTATCCAGAGGAGCTCGTTGACAAATAATAACAGCCACACGGGTCGTTCTTCTAAGTTAAGCCGCGCTTGCCAAGGTGGTCTGTGGATGGGTGATCATATAGTATATACCGAGTTTCGTCCCTGCTTCGGTAAGCACGTTAAGCCGTTGGTCCCGGTTGTCATTTGTAGATCGTTACAGGTATTCAGGGGCCCAAAAGTCGACAACCAGCTTTACCAAGGGATATTGTATTACCCAGTACTAACTTGGGTGTGGGGATCAGATAGGCAGTCGCTCCACGTAAAATACTGGTATTAGCTGCATCTGGTAAGACTGGAAGCTGACCCCAATAAAGTTGGGGGAAGGCTAGGTAGTTGATGAATTGAAGATTATCCTGAGGCCTAGACAAAATATCTTTAATGGGATATACATGAGTTTGCTGTCAGTCCCATACATTTTTGACTTTTCCATCATTGAATCTGTTAGAATATCACTTTGTCTAGTACCTCGAATAAAAAATGGGCTTGTGGCATAGACGGAAAGAGAGATATCGTCCCTCCTATTTTCGTAACTACCTAACCAATTCAGCTAATTCAACAAACACAAACTTCACTTCACAAATATTTCAATGTACTAAAAAGTTTAATCTTTCACGCTATATAACTAAGAGGATCTTTCTACTTAAACTAAATTAAGTGTAAGAAATGTGAACAAATACGAGTACCTATCGCATTACGAGATCGAGTGCTTTTAGTCGAATGAACATAATGACGAAGATACATGGCCGGCCAGTTTGACGCGCATGTTGTCCTTTTAGCGTGTGACCGGAGATACGAAGAAATTGTTTTACGAGTAAGTACCTACTCTGGGAAATGAGGGTATTGTTTCTACAATACTACAATGCCCTCTTCAATCTTCCTCCGAATGACAAACGGTGATAGATTGTTTATTTTGATGTAAAATGGCAACACAATTGTTTTAAATTAAATTAATATTGAAGAGATATCTTCAAAAATAGGTCTTAGGTACTAGTTCATGTTGTTTTAGTGAGAGGGAAAAAATATTAGTTATATACAATGAAGTAGATATCTACAAGCTGTTCTGCAACCAACAGAAGAATCATTACACTGTTTTGCGTTATCATCCCTATTTGTTTTATTACAAAAAAAAAAATATGCTAAAAGTTGTTGCTAAAAAAAAGCTGTTGTAAAAGTTGGCATATTTGTCAGTTGAAACATTTGTCTGTGTGTCACGAATCTATATTGATGCGTGAAAATAGTCTGCACGTCCTAAAATTTTGCGGTTTAGTCCTAAGTATCGTATCTAGGCTTGCCCAGACGTTAAACCCTTTTCCAATAAACACGTTGTGAGTACCACAACATTTATAAAGCACAAGCATAAAAAAATACTCTGCCGAGTAGCTACATTAATGTTTCGAATAAAAGCATGGAGTTTTTCATGGAAACTGTGTCGTTGAGTATCAGTTTAAGGGTCATAACATTACATGACATCCAGCATGTAATCCTAGAAGGGTTAGGCAGCGGTGTACCTATTAGGATACCCATATTTCGCCAGTTTAAGTCTCATGTTATAGGGGGGCGAGCATATTGCCAGCAACCGGGGCACAAATCCAGACTCCGGGGCTGCTACTGATATTATTATTCTTGATGGAAAAACCCAATAACTCTTTTAACGACCTGGAAATCGAACCCAGGACTTCATGCTCAGCAGTCGCGCTTGTGAACAATAAGGCAGTCATCGGTAATTTCGACTAAAATCGAAATGATCACTTGCATGCCTGTTTCAAATAATGATGCTCTTGCTGTAGGCAATTATTGGGGCAATTAATTGCCCACGGATAATCGTCAAAGAGAGGGGAGCAACTAGTTGTTGTAAATTCCTCCATACCGTACAATACAATTTTAGCGCCCATGGCTGATTTTGACTGCTGAAATTGGGCGGTGTTGTTCGAAATATGCAATCTTGATAGTTCAGCTATGTAGAACGATTCACCACCGACACAATCATGTGGATATATTGTAAATTATGTTTATATGTATGTGTACTCTGAGAATAAATAATTTAACAAACTTAGAGGCCAGTCTTATAAATTCCATACAATATAGTTTTGGCATCAAGTGAGAACCAAGCAGATTAATGTCAGATATAGTTTTTTTTTGAGGAAAGAAATACACAGATTTGAGTGAACCTGTCCAGCAAGCGCAGGGATGTTCTCAGTAATCTTGTAGCTCAATTCTGAACTTGAACAGGAGCTCGACGCTTCGACAAACAATATCAAAGAAAACATAATATGCTGCTTGCAGACAAGCACGACAAAGAGCTGTCTCTGAAACTATAATTAAAATGTCATCAGCAGTCTTCGTTGTTAACTTAAAAGTCATAAACATTATACCTAAGCTATCTACATCTATGTATATTATTAAGTAAAGATGATTTCCGTGTTTGGATGACTGCGTTGTTCATCTTCCACGCCGTGGATTTTGATGTGATTTTCACCCAAATTTTAGAAATTGTACATATACGTATATGTAATATTGGTTGGACTACAAGCCTACCCCAACATAGTTGGAAAACGGCTAAGCAAATCATGATGATGCTGTTAAAAATGCAAAGCATTGGCAGGCCGCTTGTACAGTCAATACCATGTTCTACTTGACTTTTCTTCTTCTCTTGCTTTTTAAGTTTGTCAGCAGACTACTGACTGTATCCATCTACAATAATATTTTCGGGTAACAGTGTAAGCTCGATTTAATGAGTCCATTGCGTGGGAGAAAGAACTGATCTCCAACGCCCACGGTCTCATACGTGTCAATGCGCAAATTACACTATTTCTCGCTACGGTACATACGTATTGGATCACGTTTAATTATAATACTATTTAAGTACGGACTTCTTGGAATGACTTCAGCTTTTTATTTGAGTATTTTAAAGACGTAAGAGAGGACGCAAGAAGGTCTACTTTGCCGTGCCTAGTAATAACAAAATTATCTGTATACGGAGAAATCAACCAACTAACAAAGTCGTTCGGGTCAGTCTAATTATTTTACAATCCACATTTTGTCCGAAAAAACGTATTATTTTGTTTGACGAATGACTTTCGCGTAACCGAAAAAAAAGCGGCTCTGCCGAAGAGATTGTGACGTCGCGTTCAGATTTAAACAGCAGCCACACTGTTGCTTGCGGTTGTTTTCAATCGCAACCTCACTGCCGTCTGCGGTCTTCTTTCGCTTTCGGAAGACTACTATAGACTCTTCCGTTGTCGTCGTGTCGCCGTACGTATTGTACACCAATGAATTGAATGACTGTCAATAATGGCACTGACGGCAATGATGATTTGACCCGACCTACATCGCGAGAAAATTAATCCAACAGCCTCCATTTTACATGCGTGTATGTAACTGATAACAAACAATTAACACACTCCCCATTCATAACTGCTTTCGCATTTCGGAGTCAGTAAATACGGAGCGTATGACGCCATATCGGTTCAACCATTCGTCCGCAATATTGGTTTGATAGCGTTTTATTTTCAGCATCGATTGACAACGCCGACATCAAAAATGATTGGTCAATTTGCATACGGCGGGATGAAGCTATTTAAGAACTGGTGGTTACTAGGGGAGCTATAAATGGACCTATGGGTATGCCTATGTTATAATACTCTGAGAGCTAATCTTGAAATAGTAAGTTATCATCATCCTTGGCGGTCTTATCTATCCACTACCAATTATGATATTTGTTCTCCCCTGGGACCTGGGAATCTTCTAGTTACGGAGATATTGGGGGTCAAAGTTCCAACTTTTTCACACTTTTTTTGGAAATACAAGTTAATGTTATAACTCTAAAAAAAAAAAGAACGTAAAACGAAATTTTTCACCCCAAAAAACAGTCGATCCCAGCAATATTTTTTGCGTAGATTTACTTAGTTTGATGTACAGAATGCTTGGTTGGCGGCTTCGTGAAGGATTCCGTTTACACCCTGTAGATAAACAAATATAAGTGATGAAAAATATGTACTTGGTATTGCAAAATACTTGACTCCTTTTAAAACTAAAAGTAGGCTATTAAAGTGATATTATATGTCCCTATCTGCGAGTAAAAGTTAGCTAGCGAGTGCCCGAGGCGCATGATTTATGTAACTACACGGTATAAATTTCACTGGACAGATCTGTAGTGAAAAATTTGTTTATTTTTGTGAGACTACCCTACGTGGACACATACAGAATAGTTTAATATTATATAGATTGAACATGTCCTACTTCTTGTTTTTTCTTGTACGTTTTCATTTTTAGCAAGCTCTTAACCTTTTTTGTGCCTTAGTTTTATGGCCCGAACTTCTGACTGGCAATCAAGATATTATGAGTTCTAAACTAGTCCGTTCCATTGAACTATTGACGCAAAATCACTCTCAGATTTTCTCGATATTATTTAATGATCTTTAAGCCGTTTTTAGTATTATAGATTGAAATGACTGTGCGAAACAATAAAAAGTAATCCAATAAATAAAATTGTGTTTGTTTTTAATTTCAAAATAACAGTTTTTTACTGAATGCAAATGAAAGTATATTATACGGTAGGTATTTATAACAAAAAAAAATGTTTTTGTCTGTCTGTCTGTTTGTTCCGGCTAGTCTCCGAAACGACTGGACCGATTTTGACGAGACTTTTACTGGCAAATTGTTAACAAAATCAGATTCAAATAAGGAAGTAATATTTTTGTTATAATTTCACGCGGTGACCCAGTAGAGCAACGGTGGCCTAGTGGTGGCGGCCCCGACTTACGAGCAGTAAGTCTTGGGTTTGATCCCAGGCAGGCGCATGACTTTGTGTAATTTGTTTCATCACCACTGATCTCAAAAACGGTGAAGGAGAACATCGTGAGGAAACCGGCATGTCCTAGAACCAAAAATTTCGAAGACATGTGACATCTACCAACCCGCACTGGGCCCGCGTGGTGGATTATAACCCATTCCCTCTCATAGAGAGGAGGCTTGTGTCCCAGTAGTGGGAACATTATAGGCAGATTATTCTCTTTTTATTCACGCGGACGAAGTTCGAGGGCAACAGGTAGTGATTTAATAATCTTTAACCCGTTTTAAGTATTCAAGATTGAAATGACTGAATGAATAAAAAAAAAGTTAACAAAAGCAGACAAGGCTTCGGCCTTCACATAGGTACAACCTATTCTACTAAACCCATTTACAGGGATCGATAAGTTAAGCTTATAATTCAGTAAATTACTTATATACCATATATCTACTTTATCAATTCACTTACATTAATTAAAGTGATTAATCTACTCAATGTTTGGACATGTTGCCATACCCTTTTTTCCCCGTCCGGTCCTGTTTTCATAAAAGTAACGCTTATCAAATTGGATTAAGTTGAAAGGGCAATAGCCGCAAGGACATGACGAAACATGCCATAACAATGGCGACCGGCCATAATTAATTTATAAAAGTGTTGTTGACCAATTCGTTCAATTATAAAGCCGCTGTTATTTATGATGGAATAGGAAAATTTTGGTTGAAATTCATGAAAATAAACAATGTTTAATTAGGCAAGTACCCACCAATTACACAATATCTACCAATTTATTTTCAGTAGACGTAATTCAAAACCGAATACGTTTAAGGCTTCAAAAATAAAAATTGATTCAAACTCAACAAATAATATCAATCAAATATTTAGTGCTACGTTGTAGCACCTCGCTACGGCGTAGCACCATACTACGACGTGTGCTACGCCATAACATTTTCTTTGAAAGGGTGCAATAAACTTCTTTCATACGCATCGTGAGATCAGTGTTATACATTGTGTGTGTGTATACGTGTGTGCTTTCCGTTTACAGATTGCAATAATGCCCTAAAGCTATGAGCACAGTAAATGGCATAAGCGACTTTCGTAAATATGAATGGCGTATACTTTGCGTAGCAGTGAGTTACGAGTTTTTGTTGCTTGCTAAGATGACGTTGCGTTTGAACAACACAACGCAACGGGAACTCTGTTTTTGTTTTGTGATGGATATGTGAAATGTACTATAGATACACTGTTCCTAATTTATTATTTGAATTAAAAGATTTGCTACTGAAAACTTACGCATTAAGAGTTCCGTACCATAGTAGTAGGGGAGCCCCCTTTAATTAATTTAAATTTTTATTATTTGTTGTTATGGCGGCAACAGAAATACACATTCTCAACTGTGTATCTATTACGGATTATGAGATACAGCCCGCTGACAGGCAGACGGACGAACGGACAGTGGAGGCGTAGTAGTAATGTCCCGTCAGTCACCCTTCGGGTACAGAACCCTAAAAATTACTATTTATTGGTCGTCTTTGGTTGAAAATAAACCTCGTAATTATAGGTTCAATAAAATATGTAAATAAATAAAATAAAAAATGCACACAAAAACCAAATAATACAATGTAGTGACTATGATTAAGTTGTTCAACAGAGAAAGTTTAAAGACGAACGTTTGACTTCTAAACTAAGCAAGAAGAACTAGAAGCTATTTGTTCCCCAAAGTACGGTGACATACATCTATACAGGCTGGGTAAAAAATCTTGGATCAAACGAAACAGGACGATAGTTGGGTTTATCTGGGTCATTTTTTGGTAGTATTTTTTTTTCAGTGAGGTTCTGAAGTTACAAATCATTTTTCGTGAGACTTAAGAGTTTGAATAAAGTGCCAATACTCATAAATCATGGTACACACTGTCATAAAACGACTTTAGTAGTGATGATACATTTCCTACAAGCAACTAAACACCACTTATTGTCTGTATAGTAAACATTTTGGTATTTTCTTAAAAAAATACTCAAGTAGTCATAACTTTTAAGGAGATCAAGTTAGAACTCTGCCATCTAGATATTTTTTACTGCAAATAACCTCAACTATCGCTCTGTTTCATTTGATCCACGATTTTTTAACCACCCTGTATAATATTAGTCCAAGAGAAGTGAACATTTTGTTAATGATTTCTATTTTCTAATTATATATTAATTAAGAACTCATTTTAATCAGACTTTCAGTTTCGTCATATGTCAAGACTTGCAACCACTTTGCATGTAAACTTTTCACTTCGTACTTTATACATTTATAAATGGATAAAGCCTTATAATTTATTACATGATGATGTAATCGATCGATTTGAATTTTCGTAGGCGATACAAATGATAGTTTCTACAGACGCTTTCTCAAGCAGGGTGGTATCTACCTAAGAAGGTATTAGCTTACCCCATGCCATTGTTCTGTTCCATAGCTCATTGTCTGGAAGTAAACATAGGTATAATAGTTAGGAATACTTGGCTTATGTGTTTTCTGGCGGTTTTTATTTATACGTAAAAGCCATCCGAATAGCTGTATAATATCACGCTTTTAATCCCCGCAGGGTTAAGTAGAAGAGTAGACACCCACAGTAAGCTAGTCAAGAAACATGTAAACTACAGCGAGCCCATTGCCATCAACTGGGTTCAAATCCAGTCTCAGTGAAAAAATTCTTATGGAAAATCTAATAGATTTTCCAACACTGAGTCACTGTCTGTCACTGAGTGAGTGTGTGTGTTTTTTCACTGAGTCTGACACGAGGTTTTGGGTTCGATTCGTGGACTTAGCTTTTAAGCTGTCGAGCACTAGACCAACTAGCTAGCTGTAGAAAGATTTTCCCTAAAACCGAGAGATTGTTATTCCCCTTTATCCGAAAAGTCACAAAACACGTTCTAACAAAACAGCACCCAAACTCCTAACAACTCCCTAATTCGGATATTTACTTAAATTTCAAGGATAAAAGGATCAAAAAGTACTTAAACATCTACTTAACGAAAATTAAAATAATTACGGGGGTAGTATTCGGAGGGCATCCATTAGGTCGTTCCGACCGGCGCGTTACAGATAATGCTGGCAACGTGGGGTTATTGTTCGAAACAACAATGGTGGCACTTACGTGAGCAAGCTCTTATCTCGTCAGCCACCTCGTTTGTACCGGCGGACGGCGGCGGCGGCCCACCTGCATAGCCGAGATATTATTTCGAGGTGACATTAGTGTAGGCAACACACAGTTAACTATAAACAAAGCGACGTCGTCTTTCAAGGGGTAGGAGGTAAGATTAAGTGACTTTTACGTAAGTAGCTATGTGGTGACGTATATGGTTACTTAATTGATATTAAGTGGAGTTATATGATATTCTGATGTCGTATGAAAGTCAACGTTGAAGGTTAACCGCAAAAGTGAATTACAAGCTTTGTTTAGTTATTATGGGTTTGGAACACTGAAATAGACTTTATTTCAGTTTAATGATGCTAACGTATTCTCACAGAGGAGACCTATGCCCCAGTCAAGGAAAAGTAAGGGCTGAATGATGTTAAAAAATATGTAGTATTTAATGACCTTTTTTAACTCTAAATAGGCTAAGTTTGGCCACCACTCGCCTGATGTGAAGCGATGTTGCGACCTAGGGCGGAGCACGCTTGCCTAGAAGAAATTAACAAAAAAATAAAAAAATGTGCCACCACCCAATAAATATTTATTTAAACTGGCTATATGGCTATGGCATTACCATTCTTAAATAACGCACTTTCAGCCAGAATTAAAGTTCAGTTGGATATCTTCACAAAATATATTCACGCAATCGCTTCCAAAATCTCGATCAGAGAATCATATATTCATGTTAGATCCCGTTGGACTAACTCAGTTAGGATGAACTCAATTCCGTGAATTGTTCCTCTTGACTTCGAGGAGCTAACTAGGACATTAGGTATGCATGATACTTGGCTGTGAGATCGTGTGGTCTCCAAGAAGTGGTATCCTTTGTAATTTGTTTTGAGCCATGTAGAGAAACACAATCATAATAAATATAAGATTTAAGATTTTATGACCGATCTCTATGTGATAATCTAACGTGACGTAACGTACCGTTAGATTATGTAACATAACATCACGCCTGTAATCCCCGAAAGTTTAGGCAAAGATGTGCCTAATAGTATACTCACATTTCGCCAGATATGTTTAAGTCCTATGTAATAGGGGCGAACCTATTGCCATCAACCGAGCACAAATCTAAAACTCTGCTAATGAGAAATTCCTGATGGAAAAGCTCAATAACACTTTGCCCGACTCGGTAAACGAACCCAGGACCTCCTGCTTCGCGATTATTCTCTACTTAATCTCTCAAGTAATATCTTAGTTACTATGTCAATGTTAACACCAAATGCGAACACTGTAGTTCTATTAGGTACGATTGGCCGCTCATCTGTACTAAGAAAACCAGAGTAAGCTGGCCTCTTAATTCATGAAAACTCCGTACTACATAAGGCCAGCTCAAGGGCAAAGTATTAGTAACAAGCAGCCTACTGTACCAACATTGAATGGCTAATATTTAACCAGGGTTTTGTATATTTTGTGTCAATAACACAAGAAGAACCGCTAAAGTTTGAGGAAGGAAGGAAAAAGTGGGTTAACAAATTCGTAAACCCCTCAGTAAACAACACCGCTTTTTCAAAAGTCCTTTATTTCATCTCGTGTTGACAAACAAATGACACACGCGACAAAATGAGTAACTAGAAAACCAACTCAATCAAACAAAACTACTACTTTCCCTCATAAACTTCTACTTATATGCAATATACAAACGTTTTGAGTAAACACAGCGACTCGATGGGGAAATTTTTAGCTAGGACTGTTATGTAGGATTGAAAGTGACAAATACTTGTTTTGAATGATCACAAGAATTATTTTGTCTGTAAAGTGAACAAAGTAGTGTGCTTTTCATGTTTTCAGCGGGCTATTTATACATAATCTCATTGGTCCTTAAGACAGTTAATAAAATGAATTCATCAAAACTCGAAGCGTTTATTTCAAACTAACTGTTGCCCGTAACCTTCGTTCGCGTGAAATTATTATAAAAAAGATTACTTCCCTTTGTGAATCGGATTATTTTACCAATTTCAACGATTTTTTTTAACGGAACCGTTATTCTTTTTCTAAAATAAAAGTAGATTTAGTTACTCCTTATAACATCAGCTATCTGCCAATAAAAATCCCGTCAAAATCGATTCAGCCGTTTCGGAGATGAGTGGAAACAAACAGGCTGACAAAAATAAAATATTTATTTTTTTGGTAAAAGTGCCGTACATATTTTCATATGCATTCAGTAAAAAGCTGTTATTTTGATATTATAAACAGTCACTTCGATTTTATTTATTTGTAAAGATGTATAGACCCGTGACAGGCACTTTTGCATAGTTAAAAATAAGCTACCTACAATCTAGCCACAGGCATAATAAGTGTCGTAGTAACTGTGTGTCTCATCTCATTCGTTTTTCGACAGTTCACAAAATGATTTCGTTTTTAATCCCGCTGTGTTTATCTATGGATTTCAAAGAAGTACATTCAAACCAAAACTCCTTACTCATGAAAACGACTTGCAAGTGACAAGCGGCCAACAAAGCAAAGCAAATAAAAACATACCGCGCGATAAAACTGCCTGACAGACTCCGCGGCGCACCTGCCTGTTTGTAGGTCAAAATTTACCTAACACCTCCAAAACTAACCTTAGGTATGGTAGATACTTCAACCCAACTCTATATGACTTTTGTAATATTTTACTCAAAAAAATATCAGTGGCGACGCTTTTCGTAATGTATTTTAGTGGCACTCCTGGGATTTCAATTCTGAAATTTGACGTTCGAAATTATTATTAAAGGAACGCAAGGACAAAAAGTACAAAGAAAATAGCCAGTTTATTACGCATTTTTATATCGAACTTTTATTTCAAAGTCAATAGAGAAATATGAGCGTTTCATTAATTATTTGTTTTAATATTGTTTTATTAAATTCTTTCTTAACAATGTCTTCTAACTAACGTAAAACTGCCTTCGAATATTTCATCTATCTATCTATACATATAAAATTCAAAGTCCTGACTAACTGACTGACTGATATATCAACGCCCAGCCCATACCGCTGGTCCTAGAGACATACAATTTGGAAGTTGTATTCTTTGTGAAGAGTAGGTATCCACTAAGAAGGGTTTTTCGAAATTCTACCCCTAAGAGGGTGAAATGGGGTGTTGAATTTTCTGTGAAACTTTTCATTGTCGGGGTCGATTAACTTGAAAATTTGTTTATGTACTCTTCAGTTAAAGTGATGAGAAACGTGTATCACAGTTTTTCCAAAATCATCCCCCAATATAAAATTCAAAGTCCTGAGTGACTGACTGATATATGAACGCACAGCCAAACCGCTGGACTTAAAGACATGAAATTTGCAGTATTCTTTGTGAAGAGTAGGTGTCCACTAAGAAAAGGTTTTTCGAGATTCCACCCCTAAGAGGGTAAAATGGGATGTTGTATTTTCTGTGAAACTTAATATTCTCAGGGTCGATTGACTCGAAAATTGGTGTACACACTCTTCAATTAAAATTATGAGACACGTATATCACAGTTTTTACAAAATCATGCCCTAACAGAGTCAAATAGGGCTTCGAAACTCACGTAAACGGCCGCATGGCGCGCTGTTTTACGCAGGGCGTGCGGGGCTCGGGACTATTAGTAAGTAGGTAGAATTTTTCTGAGGTATACGTGTTTGTAAAAATATGTGAAATCCCGTTTTTCGTGTTGGCTCATGATATGCGTCATTGAGATTAAATATTATGTAAAAGTATTATGTCTTTATATAGATTCCCAATGATTTATTTGATTCTCGTCACCGGTGTCCGATCTCAAACCAAGGTATCAATACATGTAAGTAAGTACATGTAAAAGAACGCGAGTGTGTCTGTATAGTAATACAGAGACACTCACGCAAATAAAATTAAATTCTTACACTATTATTTATTACCTATTCAACTTTAAAAGTAAAAACTAATATTACACATAAATCTTACATAAAATATGCGAAAGTTTGGATGGATAGATGTATGTTACTCAATCACGCCAGAACGGCTGATCAGATCTGGATGAAACTTGGCACAGAGATAGATTATAGCCTGGTATAGCACATAGATTACTTATTATACCAGAAATAAGATCCCGTGGGAAATTCCCGATCTCCACGCGGGCGAAGCCGCAGGCATAAGCTAGTACAAAATACTTTTAAATTAAATAAAGCAGACCTATCTACTTAGGAAAGTGGAACTTTGAACAAAATCGTAAATCTACAAAGGCAACAGAAAATTTATTCAAATATGACTACGAGTATACCTCTCGTTTTAAAGAGATGGCACTGTGATTTATACGTGTAGCGGTAACGTGGGAATATCATCGCGAATAGGGATATGAAACATAGTACTTATCGAATCTACCTTTGAGTATTTCAAAATGAAACATTGTTAAAACTTATACAGAGAAATAAGGGTTTTTAACTTGCTGCTGATTTGCCAAAGGAATTTGGGCATTCATTAAAAAGTATTTAACTTCAAGCAGAAAGGTCACCTTTGAGAGCTGTAAACTCAGTGGGACGGATTCTTTTGAGAAAACTAAAGTTCAATTACTGTTTAAATTCTTTACTTTATTTGTCAAGCTTTTCATTACATGTAATCAAAGAGAATCAAATAATGGAGTTACGTCAATTGCATTGGGTAATCCCTATCGAAACACAACTTCTAGAACGATCAAGTAGCTATGTCAATAAAGCCACTCTTAGCCAATAACTTGGTTTATTAATGACGTTGAGTATCATTCAACCGCACTAAAGTACTAAGTAAGTGTGTATAAACAAAATAAGGTTGTTAAAGTGTCAGTTGAATAGAACCTCTTGTGCGGATCGGACACAGGGTTTGTCCATTAGGCTGATTACGGTCAAAATGTTCGCCCTCTGGGGAGGCTGCGGCCACCAGCTTCCCTTTCCCTCCGACTGGACGTAACTATTAAATTTCGTCTCTAGCTACCAGATATGTAGTTCCCATATGAGATTAAAAATTATATACATGAAAAACGTTGAGATTATTGAGAATCTACCTACCTTTTTGTGTGTGTTTTTAAAGCTTTTACAACGCCTTTGAATAGATTATTTGTTGAGGATAATCTTACCGAATAGAATTCTAAGAAAATGTTTTTAGCTGAATGAAACTTGAATAAAATACATAATTTAAGTAGTCCCAATTCCACAAGCCAAGCCAAGCCTTATCTAACGGAGAGGACAATAGAGCGATAATATAATAACACTTATTTGAGATCTAACCACCGCACACAATGGGGAACAAACCAACTGTAGGCACTCCTGTGAGCTCGGTGGAAACCGATAGACGATAATACACACTGAATAGGCCCCAAATGCCTCTTCAGTCTATAGAGCTTGTGTCTTGTCATTTCATAGTGGTCGAACCCTCCACGCAGATAATGGCGTATCTATAATCAGATATCCTAGCCTAATTAGTATCTAGGCACTCAATCACGCTCCAGTTACCTATAATTATCGAATTGCACAACAAATTAAGTGGCTGACGCATCGCATTTCCTTTGGGACTGATTAAACAATAATTTGTGAGCTTGGTTCCGCTCATTTGATAGAAAATTACCGGTGATTTTGAACACACGGAAATTTAAATGAAGTAATTTGTAGATTCCCTTTGATTGATATTCACAATTTCGTGGAATATGTTTCGCACGCGTGTGCTCTTTTGCTGCATTCTGTGACGTAATAGCCAATATTGTTAATTGGACAAGGTCACAGTGACATCAAAATCGTTAGTTACTTTAGTTACACTTTTCGTACTTATGCAGACGTGACGAATCGTATTGTTAACTTTTTCTACTAAAATAAATGTATAATTTTGTTTTTGAGAGAATATATAATATTTATACCTCTGCAGTATGGATGACAAGACTCCGTATGGTTTCCAGCCACTAAGTTTTTCAACTGACAACAAATAAGGTACGTATACTAATTAGTCTTCCGATCGCGGTGATTAGCACCTTTGAGCGGACATTTTAGCAGAATTGTTTAGAACTGTTTATAAATACTATCTTTAAGTTTAGAAACGGGATATTTACCATGTTTACTTTTTGGTTTGAGTTCCCGATATTTCGGCGCTGTTGCAAGCACCATGATCACGGATAAACTGAAAAGTAAACATGGTAAATAATCCGTTTCTAAAGTTAACGATGATGTTAGTGACCTTTACTGTTTAAAAGTGTTCAGTAGTGTTAACAAAATGAACAAAAAAAACCGGCTAATTGCGTTTCGGGCCACGCACAATGTAGGATTCCGTAGTTGTCCATCAAAGTATGCGGATTCATCTACGAATGATGATTTTTATTACAATAATAAAAAACAAACTTATATTTTTAGTTGAAAATCCTGTGCTCCCATACATTATGTTTAAGAAAATATGTTATCCAAGTACATTTTATAAGTTGGTCGACTATTACTCGTAAACTTGTAAAGCCTACTTAGTTGAGATAATTTTTCTTTCAATTTCGTTATATATACTGCAACCGTGAATTTTTTCACACGCTCAAACACAACCGTTTAGCTGGTAGAGGGCGGACACTTAAGTCTTACAAAAATTAGCACTTTAAAGCTTAATATTTCACAAACGAATCCCTTAATCGAAAAATTATCTGAACAAATTCGCAATATTTTTTAAGACCTATCCAACGACATACTTCAATAAGGGGTACGCGAGAAAAAAAAATCGCCACTTTACGCGTAGGAACAGAAGATAGCCTAAAAAAACAAATTTCGAGATTTTATTTTACCACTTGGTTGGCGTAACTAATTTGTATATTCAATCCAAATTACAGCTTTCTAGTACTGAGAGTCTTTGAGCTAAGCTGCGGACAGACAGACGGACGTGGTGAAACTATAAACGGTCCTTTCCTTGTCGTAGTCAACTACGGAACCCCTCAAAACTGTAACATTTACAAAAACTATGATATCAAATTCAGTAAAAATACTGAAAGATTAAATACAGTACTGAGTGAATTAAGCTTCTATGCAATCAGGCAAAATCTAGGCTACAAATAACCCGCTCATACCTCCCCCGTTAAAAAACAACCCCTTATTTTCCGCTACAAGCTATATGAGTCTATTTGACAAGTTAAAAAGTAAAAAACGCCACTCTCGCGAACACTGCACAAAGCAATGCCACTGGCACTTTTGACGTTTGACACTTGTTACCGCCATCTTTTTTTCCGGAATTGGTTAATTGGTCAGCGTGCGAACTGCACCGTGTGGTTTCATCATACCTTCCAGTAATGTTTTCAAGCGATTTGTTCAAAGGTTCGAGATGATTTGAATGATAAATTAATGTAGACTTTTTATTTATTCGACTGGAGAATACACACAATAAACCACTTTTAATTGAATCAGAGACTAATTGTAATTTACGATTATTTATTTAAGTATTGACTGTAGAAACTACTTCATGTTGTGTACACATTTATAATCTTTGTTTTTATTTATTTATCATCATTCTATTATTTTTGACATATCTATCTAAATAATTTGTGTTTACCTGTCGCATGATTAATAATTTTTATTTTTTATTTTATTTCGCATGCAACTCTTGGCATAACATAGCGACCTATGATCTTTAATTTAAGAACTGTATTCACTACCTGTGTTACACAAATAAAATTTATTTTGAGATGAAGTAGAAAAGGGTTTCTGTTCCATAGTGTGATTAAAAATAAGTAAGTTTTCGTCGAGTTATTATTAGGCGTCTACGAGGATAATATTTTGCCATGCTTACTATCAAACACAGAATCCTTTGATATGTCAGATGTCGTCTTATCACGATGATAACAGCCAGTGCTGACACTCAATTTTATAATGACATGAATTCGTATGCAATGTTGAAAGACAATTTGTTTAATGCACCTAGGTGTGCCAGTTTCAAATTGCTTTATGAAAATATCCCATCGGCTTAGTGATCGCAGGTACTTCTTAACTCAATTCCCTTATCATTGAAAGCTATAATTATATAACAATGACTTCCTCATCAGCTCTGAAAAGGCAAATGTTATGACAATTATAAATACTTCGTGGTAAATTGCAAAACAGCAATGTTGGCAGCAGGCCCAACCTCTTGCAGGCTTTATTAATGCACTCCGAAATTAAACGGAAATATTATGCTTCCATTAGGTATAGACTACTGAGACCTACATGTCAAGGAATACAAACGTGACCTGTATATTGTTAATTACTATTTTATTTTTTATTTTGTTTTCCAATTTTATTACCAAATGTGTTTTGATTTTTTAATTGCTAGGTACTACGACTTTGTTTATTTTATTTTTTTTATTTTATTTGTCCAATTTCATTTTATTACCAAATTTTAATGTGTTTTGATTTTAATTTTTTAAATGCTACTTTAACCTTGTTAGCTTAGTTATACATTTTATTATGCATGCTGTGGTCTCCTGAAAGTGAAGGAGTACACCTACGTGATACATTTGTCGTCGATTATTTATTTCGTGTTCGTGTACATCCTTTGTTGGAGATCTATACATATAATAAGACTGTAAAAAAACTGTGTCTGTACATTGAATATATTAAAAAAATAAAAATTGGGGTGGGTTTAGAAACAGTAATAGAGCACGAATCCAAAAAAAAAAATCTGTCTGTTTGTCTGTATGTCTGTTTGTCTGTTTGTTTGTACACGCTAATCTTCGGAACTACTGGACGGATTTGAATGATTTTTTTGTTGTTGTATAGGTATTAAGTCTGCACAACATATAGGCTATAATTTATCTTGAAAACTTGAACACCTGATGCAGGACCGCAACAGACCAGCTAAACTATAAGAGATACAAAAATGGTACCATAGCAAAAATTATTCCACGTGATGAGCATTTTCTGCTGAGAGAATAAATTTGAAGATCTGGAACACCTGATGTGGAACTCCAAGAGCCCAGCTACACTATAACATATATACGAATGACGTTTTCGCAAAAGTTGTTCAATCTGATGAGCACTCTCTGTTGACTTATAAAAATCGAAGATCTGGAACACCTGTTGTGGAACTCCAAGAGCCCAGCTACACTATAACACATGTAGGAATGACGTCTTAGCAAAAGTTGTTCAATCTGATGAGCACTCTCTGTTGACTTATAAAAATCGAAGATCTGGAACACCTGTTGTGGAAATCCAAGAACCTAGCTACACCATAACACATATAGGAATGACGTCTTAACAAAAGTTGTTCGGTCTGATGGGCATTTCCTATTGACTTATAAAAATCGAAGATCAGAAACATCTGATGTGGAAATCAAAGCTATCACTAATTTCACTGTATAATTATTATAAAATATAATAAGCGGGGAATTATAATAAGCTGGGAGTACCTCCACGCGGTGAAGGCGGTAACAGTTTAGGGCTGATTTTCGATGACGATGGTATATTATTGAAAATTTGACTCTACTGGCCAAACTCCCATTTATTTTTTAATTTTATCGAATAAATATGCCTTCGGGCTTATG
Organism: Noctua pronuba; assembly: GCA_905220335.1. Classification (NCBI taxonomy): domain Eukaryota; kingdom Metazoa; phylum Arthropoda; class Insecta; order Lepidoptera; family Noctuidae; genus Noctua; species Noctua pronuba. Next base: position 8,580,734 of record LR999903.1, on the reverse strand, counting down.
TTATTTGAGTGTTTTAGACTTTTTCCACTTATCTTCGTGACACGGTAGCCTACCCGGTAACGCAGGGGAGCAGTCACTTAGATTTTAATTGATCAGGTATCTTCACAATAAAACTATAACCATGCCTAGAAAGAGGTCAAATCTTTCCCAATGTTCCAAAGGAGCTAAAAGATTGATGATCATAAGATCCCAAGAATCTACCGAAGAACGTCAGGAGAGACTTGATGCTGTTCGAGAACATCAGGCTGCAACTCGCTCCGTGGAAACCTCTTTGGATCGCGAAGCACGCCTGCGTTCTCAGCGTATTTATGCATCTACATCCAGGTCTCTAGAGAACTGTGAAGAATATGACGCGACCGCTGATCATGAACGTCATACATTGTCTCGCGAGTCGGAGACGTTCACGGAAAGACAATTACGCTTGAGTTCTCAGCGTATATACACATCGACTTCGAGGTCTCTAAAGACAAGTGCGGAACGAGATGCGCGACTGACCGCTGATCGTGAACGTCACGCATTGTCTCGCAAGTCGGAGACGTTCACGGATAGAGAATTGCGCTTGAGTTCCAAGCGTATCTACGCATCGACTTCTGACTTACAAAAATGAAAGATATGGAACATCTCGAATCGTCTCGCGCATCCCGTTGTTTTCCCGTCCCCGGGCTCTTAGAATTCGACATCAGACGTTTCAGATCTTCGATTTTGACGACCCTGTTGTCGCTGGCATAAGCAACAGGGTCCGCGTACGAAGTCGCGGGCAGAAGCTAGTCTTAAATAAATAAATAAATAAATTAGGTATCATTCGTAAGTTTAATAATACAGCGTCAAGACAAATTGGACTTCTTACAAGCAATATTGGAACGTCTCCCTAAATTTCTATTAGCTTGGCAAGAACGAGTGAAATTTTGTTCGACACAAATTTACTGCAGTTCATAAGGAACAGAGAGAGCGATGCCTGTCATTACTCATGGGCGTGCCTCGAGAACATTCTTTACTTCTGTTGCCTGTTTTATGCCTGTTATATGTACGTACCTAGTTTATATTCCATATGAGGTCAGCCTGACTGATAGCTGTTCTTGTTTACAAGGCCCACTGAAATAGGATGCCACATATCAACGTCTTCCAAAACTTGACCTGAAAAATCCTTCAATTAACTATGAAAATAATAAATGTTATGCTTTTCTTTTGAAGTGAAACTAATTTCTTTTACAACACAGAAAACGTTTCGATCGTAAATTGAATGAGGTTATTTTTGATTTCTGTAACGAAATTCAAAGGCTTTCTGTTTGATACAGCAATAGTTATTGAACAGTAAAAATATTAAGGTCGCGCCTTCAGTTTGATAGTTCATTAACGAAATCGTTTGAGTAGGTTGATAATTACAAGTTATTTCAAAATGGTTTCATTAATTAAGCATATTCAGTTGTAGACTAACCCAAAATCTTTTACTAAAATAGGCCTAATTGACGTTTGTTTGAAATTAATTAAACCAAACTTTCCTTAAACACATAGTGTATATTTGTAGGTATGTAGAATATATCCTGATCTCATCAGGACAGCCACCCACCAGTCATTAATTACATAACTCCAACGCGGACAAAAACTTGATAATTGCCTTCATTACCCTTTCGAGAACACTCGACCGGGAAACTAGCACATTAGCAACGCGTATGCGAACGTTTGTTTCATAAAATATTTCTCAACCGAATCACGGACAAAGTAAGCGATACGATTCTAGCGGGAACTCTATGAATAAAATTATCATTTTGCAGAATTGATTCTGGAACACAGTAAAATACTCGTTCTATACAGCCTGCTTATGAGTAGCTATCCATTTGACTTCGGTATTATTTTATGCAATTGGTACACAGCTATCGTATGTATTGCGAATTGGACTGTATAATTAATTGTACAGCCCCGTTTGGTTAAGTAATCAGATGTGATATTATTCTACACGATTGTCCTTCTGTTTTGCATTTGTTTTCTATTTATATGTTAATTTTTAATTGTTTTCTATCGTTATATGCAAGAAAATTAAATCAACAACGAGTCAAAACATCAATTACTGTATAATGTCTGAAAAGACTTTTCTATTTTGGTTTTATTGGAAAAAGTCAAGATATTTTCAGACTCCCCAAAATAAATCACTCCCAGTTAAAAATCTCATCTGTCATTTGCATCAAAAGTTGACTACAATAAATTCTAACCTGAGAATCGAATAACATTTTCAATTTTACCGGATACGAGGCGTGTTGATCGACAAACAGTAGGATTGACTGAGTTTCGCCCGCCAACCCGGTAGGTACATTCGGCAGCTTGAAAATTGCCATCATATTTCAGTGTCAAACGTGCCGAGCCGAATAACTTCCTTAGGTATAACACTCAAAGTTTATGCGAGGAAATCAGTCACGGATGTAAACAACAAGTAAGTAAGTTCTTAATAGTGATGCACACTTAAATCAATTGGCGAATTAAGTTATAATTACTCTTGATAACAGCTGGAGACGTGTTATTGTTGTAACTAATTAATTACTCACTTAGAATATAGGTTCTAACGATAGATAGGTACTTTAATATTTAATAGATAGGTTAACTGTTATAATAGATCATTATGTTTGACTTAATTACGTTATACTACAAGCCATTGTTAAGGAATATTGGAAAAATGTTTGAAAATCTCTTGCTCCGTATCGCCCGTAGCAAAAAACAGAAGCCACAGCATGCAGACTCAATTTTCTTTCATCTTATTAATATGCAAACGAAGGACGACTTTTATTTATGGACAATTTGCAAGATAATAACATGTGTCGAGCTCGATAGCAGAAAGTTTTGGATAAAAGAATGACGATAATATTTTGTGAACATTCAATTTTCTGGCGATATGTAACTTGTCATGAATCTTTAAGAATCTCAGAACGAAAAACTTCATTGATTCGTTCGTTCATTCGAAATGATAGTTTTATGATTTCAATCTATGTTTGCATAAAATTTTTCTACACAGTGGGTTTCGTTTTAGATAGAATTCATCATATTCATCAATTCATCATAGTCCCTTTCATGTTTTCTGATACTTCTACGTATAGTTTAAGTTATGAAAAATGTAGTTTTGTAATATCGGATTACTTAGCAATACTTTATTACACAGACACAGAAAAAGTTGTGGTTTGATAATGTTATGCCCTCGTATCTAATTGTACATATTTACTTGAGCTAGTTTTAGTGTTTTTTTTTGTACAATTTTGACTATTGCTATAGTTGTAATTTGTTTTATAATTTTACTGTCCTAATTAAAATTGTGCTAAGTAAAGTGATGACCTGAAACACAGGTTTAAATAAACCTAGATCAAACATTTGAATTCATTATTATCATTACTTGCAACAGTTACATATATTTTACTTATAGTTTACTTACAAGCACTAATTATACCTTTATATGAGAAATTACACTACTGCGCCTAAGTGTACACTTTTGTAATACTTTTTTTAATGAATTATTCTTATTTCTAGTAAAAGGAAGCAGTTCCATGAAATCCATTAATTATCTCCAAGAAACGTACTAAAGGCAGCTGGTAAAAGCATGTTCATAACAGCTCCGTCAAACGACTGGCTAGGCAAAGCAGTACAATATCATTACAAAGCTGGGTTTAGATCTGGCCCGTCCAACATACGGCCCCCAGGGCACCTAGCGGCCATAGGTCTTTCATCCGGCCGAGCTATTTCAAATTTCATAAGACATCAACAAATATTAAGGGAACATTGTTTATAAAATGTCCCTAAGTCAGTTATTCCTGCGTCATATTTACCTACAACCATCACCTATCCGCGAATGCAGACCGGATCAACGCAGTCTAGTTCGGCGAAGCTGGTTTTATTTAAATTTAGAGCTCACTTTGCATTTCTTTTGGCCCTCTGCAGATACAAAAATACTAAACTTGGCCCTCCATAAAATTATGTTGGACACCCCTGGTCTAGATAGATCTTGTGCCTTCAAGAGAATATTATGCTATCGGACGAGGATGACGCCTCTTTGTGGCGGTAACGTTTGGAACACTGCGGAGTTCCGGACAAAAGGCTTACTAAGTCTAGCTAGAACATTCGACCACTGGGAATTATGTTTTGGAAATGACTATTTCGTCAAACGTAGGCAACTATCTAACCTACTGCAGAATGGACATGAATATTTAGAAGATCAAAACTGTATTGCATGCAGTTTCGTTCTTCTGGTAGGTTATACATAATACTAATATAATAGTCCTTTCTACTAATATTATAATGCGAAAGTTTGTGAGGTTGTATGTTTTTTTTTTACTCTTTCACGCAAAAACTACTGACCGGATTTGGATGAAATTTACACAGATAGTTTATAGCCTGGTTTAACAAATAGGTTACTTCTTATCCCACATTTTGACATTTACCAAACTCCACGCGGGCGAAGCCGCGGGCTTAAGCTAGTGGTTGAATAAATTCCTTATATGTGACAATATCTCAATGCGATGAAGCAAAAAAACATACGATTTATTGTTTTTTTTTTTTTCAAACTAATATTTCAAGTACATACTACATAAAATGCGGTCGTTGTCCCAAAAAAATCAAAATGAATAAAATTATGCTGTGGAGTTTCGCTAGCTAATTTAGTTTGACGTTGAATAAAGAGTTTATTACTCCATAAGATCCTCAGACATGTTGTGAAAGGCGATATTTTAGCAAACTGTCACTGCTAAGTAGTGCCGCGGATCTTGAAAACGTAATATACGACGTCTGTTTGTGACTTCAAGTGGAACCGTTCCCTTGCAATAATCGTACGTAACTGCTACCATAACAGGTTTTTTTTTTATTGTTATGGCACTCTTCAGTTCTGCACATAGTGCTCCATTCAAGCACCTGAACCTAAACCTGAAATATATCTTCACTCTTGAGCGTACCTACACAAAAAAAAAATGTGTATGAAAAAAGTCGATTGAAGTACCTATGCAAACGTGAAGACGCCTGCAAACTTTTGAGTGCCTATTCGTTAGACGGTACTTAAAACCCTAAGTTACGAGAAAATCTAATCGATAATCGTAAAAAAGAACTTTAAAAGAATATTGAATTATGACAAGCATACAAATAAAGCTAGACTAGCTAGACTAGAATACGTCAGAAACTATTTAATTTCAACTGAACGTTATTTTGTCCATAAAATGTTGACAAAACTAGCCCACCACAAAATGCCCCGTTTAGCTAATAGCGTATAAATTAAAAGTGGGACATTTACAGTTACTATACAAATACTTAAAGTATTCTCGGTAAAGTAGTTTAAATGCTCCTGCAAATTAGTCATGGTGCGACGGAGCGGCATCTCCCGCCTACTCGACCCGCCCATTGCAACGAGCACTTTTTTATTTAATTTACATGATTACTGAAACTCTTGAATATTTTTTTGTGATGTTATTGTGGAAATCCCTTAAATTGGTTTATGCATTGGCTAAGGGACGTTAGGAAGATTATTTTCTTTAATTAACCTTTTTTCCGAAAAAGTCTATCTATACTTTTTCAATTTTCTTTATGTTTTGCCGTCTTCGGCCAGGAGGAATAAAAATGTTTATAACAATAATGTTTATCAGTACTCCTCGATACGGCTTGCATTGTGAGGAGGTTCCTGTCTCTGGAGCCCTAACCACCGGTAGCTTGGACCCTGCTCCCGACACCGGCGGAGTACTATTTTTATATTTTTAAATGTTTTTTTTATATTGTTTTGTATAGGAATATTTAAAAATGTTTAAAATTTAAAATTATTAATATTTAAATTATATGTATAGTAAATAAATAAAGAAAATAATAATGTTTATCAAAAATATAAATAAAGGAATCATAATGTTTATCATTTCCCAGTAGAAAAAAAATTAAAGTTCTCAAGGTTTACCATGTGTACCATTTTTAAAGTTTACGTGTATTCTGCTTGTACTATAAACGCGGATAAATATTTCGGTAGCTCAATAAAGAGTGAGGTTAAATTATCAAAAAACCCACCCAAATAAAATCGCCAAAACCAAGTTAAGATACTTAGATGTAAACTACTGCCCCGCGTTGGTTTTTTAAGTAAAGGTAAATGTATTTACATATTTACAAGGGATAAACTATGGGCCTGTACTTTCCTAAGTGGATCAAATTTGGAATAAATGTTTCTACTTACGGGGCCCCGGTGTAAAGCCTTTGGGGTCTATGGAAACAAAATCGGAGGTTTAAGGAGAAAGCAGGGGAATGGATGAAATTATAAGTACCAACCATTGTTGATATGCTATTAAGCGTAGGTTAGGATTTTATAGTACGCAAATTACGCGCTTTGGACGCAAGAAAGAAAGAAAGAAAAAATGTTTATTTGTCGCAGGGAAATGACGTGTATACAAAAAAAAATAATTAACAAATAAATCATACAACGCATAACAAATATTATAAATACAACAGGACAGAAACAAAAAAAAGTTAACAGATTTCACGTCGTGATTGCGACAAGCAGATTACCACTTAGCATGATGCTGTGCTATGGGAGGCCCACAGCACAGCGCTGGGTTTCAGTGGTCACCCGTAAAAAAACGTACGGAAGCCAAGACAGCCTAAATATTTGTTTACAAAGAATAAGAAAATAAAATAAACCGTACTTGGATTTTATAATATAAAACAATTATAGGAAATATAAAAAAACAATACAAAAAATATAAAAGTATGAGCTCAGACTAAACATAAATACAAAGTGAAAACATGGTGTGTTTTTTTGTCTCTCTCCCACACTTTCGCATCGCGTCGCCATGCGTCGTCACCTGCACGTAGAGTTGCGTACACCAGCCCGTTATACAATACAAGGGTAGGTTACGTCTCTTGCTGCCTCACTTCTCCTGGACTGCCTCCTTGGTCTAGCAGTCGCGATCGCGACTGCTGAGCATGAGGTCCTGGGTTCGATTCTCGGGTCGGGCAATTGTTATTGGGTTTTTCCATCAGGAATTTCTCAGTAGCAGCCACGGAGGCTGGATTTGTGCCCGGTCGATGGCAATAGGCTTGCCCTCTACTACATGGGACTTAAAACATAGCTGGTGAAATGTGTGGTACTGTCAGGCACTCTGCTCAACCCTTCGGGTATTACAGGCGTGATTTTGTATGTATCATTAAGGTTGGTATTTCGACTCATTTGACAAAAGTTATGGTAGTTATATTATTACTAGCTTTCATGAATCCCACTTTGCTAGAGGAGCTCGTGGCTAAATAATAACAGCCACTCGGGTCGATGTTTAGGTTAAGCCGTGCTTGCCTAGGTTGGTCTGTGGATGGGTGACCACCCATTACATTTGACAGTCGGTAGGTAGTCAGTGGCTCGAGAGTGTGGCCAAAAAGTCTGACAACCAGTCTTACCAAGGGGCGTCGTATTACCCAATACTAACTTAGTTGTGGAGGTCAGATAGGCAGTCGCTCCATGTATAAAACTGGTATTCAGCTGCATCCGGTTAGACTGGAAGCCGATCCCAACATAGTTGGGAAAAGGCTAGGCAGATGATACTGAATCCCTCTTTGCAAGCAAACTACGTTGCATAAATGCACAAGAGCCATTATGTGTAATGATGGTTCAGTGTTATAGAGCTTAGACAGACTGCCTAAACTATGTATATTGGCCAAATGAAGGTACATATTTCTACCGTCAAATTAATAAGGCTTCGGACAAACTTGCCCTTAACTTCGAAATAAAATAAAGGGTTCGCTAACGTATTTAAACGGATAAGACTGACGTTTAAGAGTTAAATCAGGCGAATATTAGAGAAAATTCGGGTTTTACGTCAGTAGGGTCCTTACACAAACGCTGGGATATTCTCTAGCAAAAAGCTGCTACTAGAAAATAACTTATATTATTTGAGTCTAGGCAAAATCCCTTTAAATGTTTCCTTTGAAATCAAAAGTAGAACAAAGGCAGCCTGTATATTTGTGACAGTGCTTTTAGTAAATCTGGCTATGATAAACGGCGGCCTACATACAATTTATTTACTAGACTGAAAAGTTGTATAATTTCATGAAAATAATGTTTAGCTTTACCAACATTTGTCTAGACAAACTATAACCAAAAAATATAAACTCTGTGTTTTTAACGAAAACGGAATAAAATCCACGAAATTACAAAATACTTGATGATACCAAAAAAATTAAAAAAGCTTTATATTCCTTAGTTATTCAATTTGATTGAATTGAACACGGTTTTAGAAACATGCCACTATTCAATATTAAATATTCAATATATATATTCAATTTAAACATGTAACTTTCAAATTTATAGCCATTTGAGGTAACTGATTGAAACCCATTTCATACAAGAGCATTTTTACAGAATTGAATTTCAATAAGGCTTCGTAATTGACATTTGACGTGTTATTAAAAAAATTTGACTATCACGTACCTGTCCATCTAGATGTTCTTCAACTTAGATAGTTAAAATTTGATATGGAATACATGTGATACCTACTCTTTCATAAATGATTTATGAGTAAACTGCGACTAAACCGTTTGCCATCTGATATCATCGTAAAATACGCCCTTAACCAGATGTAAGCATGTCTTAAAATAACAATGGCAGTACTTTAATCCCTGAGGCTTACGATACCTGCTCATAATTTATACTCACGAAAGGAGGTACTTTATTTCCCTCACACCTACATTCTATTCTTGAAATCACCTTACATTATTTTAGTACTTGTTCACGTTATTGCATCTGGCCCTAGCATGAGCTCGCGGTGTAAACGTTACGTAAATACGTCGATTTTAAAATTAAAAATACCCGTTTCAAGTATAGTATTTTCAAAATTTTAAGAATGTATTCATATCTACGGATGTTCTTGAGTATATTTGTACAAACAATTGAACTAAAATGCTAAAGGATAATTGTATTTAATTTTGTTTCAAAATCGAGGTATTTACTTACGTTTACACCGCGAGCTCGTGCTAGGACTCTATACATTATTTTAGTACTTGTTCCCGTTATTGCTTCTAGTATCACTCACGATTTGTAATAAAATCTAAGTAAAATGATAACGTAAAGCTTATGAGGTTGCTATAAGACGCAATATATCCGTACTCGACGTCCTTTGCCGTACGTCTAGTACTCGAATAGAAAGACAAAATTATATTATTATTAAAAGCTTCTTCGGTAAGCTAGAAGGCCTTATAAGATGTTTCACGAGGCACATAATAAAAAAGGCAAGAGGGCTTGGGTAACAGAATCGGGGTTTTATAAACATACCCTCTAAACGCCTTTGTACTGTTATTGAGAAGATCATAAAACTTACTAGGAAAGAAAAACAAAAGCTACTCAACTACTTATGTAGGTAGGTAGGTATAGTCGGAAAGGGTACTGTTACAATTATCGTATTAGAAGATAGTAAGAAGGGATATAAAATATTCGGTGTTACGATTCATAAAATTAAAAATAAAGGACTTATTTTTAAATACACTTCAAAAAACTTATCACCCGTCAATTTATTTACATCAATTAAATATTCGTACAACAAAAATACTGATTGCACATCAAATTTCTAGAAGCCTTAAATGATAATATTGTGCAGTGCAATCAGTAACCTTCTGCTATGAAATCAGTAACAATTTTGCTGTGTAATCAGTATTTTTGATTAGGATTGTTTTTTTTTATACAGCAAAGGAAGATTTTTTGATTTCCAGTTAAATACTAGCTAAAGACTAGCTCGTGGCTTGATAATAATAGCCGCTTGGGTCGATCTTTAGGTTAAGCCGTGCTTGCCTAGGAAGGTCTGTGGATGGGTGACCACTCATTACATACCGAGTTTCCTCTATGCCTCGGAAAGCATGTTAAGCCGTTGGTCCCGGGTGTCATATGTAAATCTTTGACAGTCTTTAGGTAGTCAGTGGCCCAAAAAGTCTGACAACCAGTCTTACCAAGGAGTATCGTATTAGCCAGTATAACTGGGTTGTGGAGGTCAGATAGGCGGTCACCCCATGTTAATTACTAGTATTCAGCTGCATCCGGTTAGACTGGAAGCCGACCCCAATATAGTTGGGAAAAAGCTAGGCAGATGAATTAAATACTAGCCAAAATAAAGTACACCAAGAAACATGTGATTTCAACTCCCCTACACCTGAAAGAGAAAAAAGATAATATGTCACCTATTCCTAAACAGCGTCTCCTTATTTTCTGAGCACTCCTTCTCCAAATAAATAACTTTTAAGAAACTATTTCTTCAAAAATACTGAAGAACTGCCTGCTGTGACCATTTTAACTTACTGATAAGAATGATAATGATGATTATACGACGTAACAACCTTCCGCCTATACACTTCCACAACAGTATTAATTTTATGTTCACTCTATGTACCCACTTACCCAGTCGTTTCCATTAGCGCTAGCGTTCAACCTAGATTTTAATTATAGGCTATTCTGGAATATAAATGGCTAATTGGGATCTGAGAAACCACTCATATCGTATTTCATGGCCTTTCCAACTAACTGTGAAGGACCGTTGGAGCCGCAACTATGCCAAATGTAGTCGTAATTCACAAGCCAAAACAAAATATTTGTAAAACTTCAGTGTAATCATTTACTCTGATGAAATAAGTAAAGTAAGAGTAAAACGGAATGGTTGTTCTCGTAAAAATGCTAAGTTTACTCGACGGGTTATTACAATTACTAGCAAATTCTTTGACACTCGAGTGTACCCGTCACTTTGTTCCTGAATAAGCTCTCTTAGTTCCGGTGGAGTGTTAGCCAGTTTACACAAAACAGGTTTCAAACAACGATGTTCCTTTTGTTCCGTAACAATGAAAATACTTGAATGTAAACTGAGAGTCTTATCACGGTACCCTTATTTGTTTCTCAAATCACTGTTGTTGACTGTACATGGTGTTGTCTCTTGTTCGTCCACTTTTTGATGACGTCCGATCGTGAAATTGTCTGAGATTGTTCTACAAATTGTCTTGTTTGTTACAAAGTCGAATATTCTCCTTTGAGCGCAACGTGTATTTCAATCCAGGGCGCCAGTAATGGGACTACGCTTTGTTTTCCAGTAAAATAGACTAGAATATGAATATTACACGGCATTACAAATTTCAAAGTTGGTACTAGACATTTTCATTAAACTTTTGGTAGTGCAGGTAATGTATCTAGAAATTGTGGGTTGAGTTAATATTAAACTTCGAATACAATACTATATGATACGCCTGGTGGAAGTTCGAAATTTAGGCAGTAGGTTTCTTGTGTGCCGTAGGCATCTGACAGTATGTATGAAGAGTATAATTGCTTTGGTTTAAAAACTTGATATTAATATCTGCGTAAATAATAAAAATCGCAATTTTTTTTTTTGCAAAACAACCCTGTGAGGAGTGTTTAGGATGTGTTCATATACAAAACCCACGCGGACGAATTCCCTGGCAAAGAGCTTAGTTAACAATATTTCTCATGATGATTTAATTATTACCCATCAGACACACAAACTCCTTCCACTCACCTTTAATCTAAACCCCTTATCAAATCTCCCCTTAATCAAAACATCGACGACACTTATGACTTAAGAGGCACCTTTGACTCCTACATAGCGTTTCTCGGGTTTGACGCCAGGGGCGCTATCGTCGCCATGGATAAGTGAAAGCGCCCATCGCGCCATTGAAGACCCGCTTACACGAACACCCTTATCACAAACGTATCGGAAACGAGTTTTATATTAGCCTATTTTCCGTAGGCTTGCTGTGTACCCCTGTTTTGTTAAGTGGCTCTATGTTGACAATGTTGTTGAATGAATATTCATTCCGTATTACTTATGTTTTTCTGTAAAAAAAACTTACAATCACATTTTTGAAGGGTTCTTTTTCTGAAATTTTAAGTCTCAACCCCAGACCAAAAGAGGATCTGTTTGGGTCGGTCTCCAGGTTAAGCCGCGTTTGCCTTGGTTGGTCATACCGAGTTTCCTCCGTGCCTCGAAAAGCACATTAAGCCGTTGGTCGCGGCTGTCAATTGTAGACCTGTGACAGTCTTTACAGGTATGACCCAGTATTAACTGGATTGCGGAGGTCAGATAGGCAGTCACTCCAAGTAAAATACAGGTATTCAGCTACTTCCGCTTAGACCGAAAGCCGACCCCAACATAGTTGGGAAAAGGCTAGGCAGGTGATGAACCCCAGACCAAAATTTTACGGTTTCCCTATTTGCAGTAGTACAAACCAAGAAGCTGACCACCACGAATCGTATAACACGTTTGCTGTGGTAAGGTTATAAAGATACTGCCCGTAAGTTATAGCATGAAATAAATTGAAACAAAATAGCACTCTCTCGCTTTCAACAGGCCCCAATGAAAATCAATAAAACGTATAAGCCCCTTTACCATACTGTACTACTGCCAATATCGGAATTCAATTGAGTCCGAGCGCTACAGGCCTTAAACTTGCCGTTGTCAAGTCATAACGGGCCTAATGCCCTAGTGCCCGAACTATTGTCAAACAATTGTCAAGCTATTGACGTGTTTCTACTTTGATGAATTGCAAAAAGGTTTTTATGTTAAACTGACACTATGGCAACATAATATCGAAACATCGAGATTTCTTAGCTGTATAAATTAAATTAATTTGATGTAATAAACGCGCATAATCCCCGAGGGGTCAGGCAGAGGTGTGCCTAATAGTACACCCACATTTCACCAGTTGTGTTTCCCATTTAATAGGGAGCGAGCCTATTGCCATCAACCGGGCACAAATCCAGACTCCATGGCTGCTACTGAGAAATTCCTAATAGAAAAACCCAACAACACTTTGCCCGTCCTGGGAATCGAACCCAGGACCGCATGCTCAGCATTCGCGCGTCATTTCATTCGACTTATTTTATAAGTAAGATAAGTGTAAAATTTGACTGCGAGTTCAATATTCATAGCATTTACTTGTATATAATATCATATCAATCAAGGATTTGGTCAGTCAGAAAAATAAAGAAACTAGATTCGTGCGACCATCATAACTGAATCGCTCTACCCATTTACCTGCTTTCAAAAGTTTATCACAGAAGCCTTTAGACCACTCCGTTTATTGAAATACAAATAATAATAACAAACCTTTAACAGATATAAAAGCAGGGTATTTATAAAACGCTATTGTGATGCGAACACAATGGGAACGAGTTAGTTTTTAAATTAATGTTCAAGCTTTTATTCAAACATAATAGATATTGAGCTCTTTTGTGGTTTAATGTAAATAGCAGTACGTGTTTGTAGTAAAAAGGTTAAATATAAAATTAATAGCTTATGCCCGCGGTTTCGTCCGCGTGGAGTTCGATATAATTATCCCACGGGATCATTCTATCGGGATAAAAAGTATACTATGTGTTAATTCAGGTTATAAACTGTTCTGTCTGTGTGCTGAATTTCATGCAAATCCGGTCAGTAGTTTTTGCGTGTAAGAGTAATAAACATCCATCCATCCTCACAAACTTTCGACTTTCTACTACCCTGCTTATAAATGGTAGTAAGATTCTTCCAAAAACAGGGGGTAAGATTTACCACAAAAATTATTTATGTTTGCTGCCAAGCATTACCTAAGCTATACTATCGGGTGGCAGTGGAAAATAAGACTTTTCAACAATCTTTGACCTTTCGATGACATACAAATGAAAAGCGATGCTAGAACTAATTTTGTCGGATGTGGTCCACGAGGTACAGCAGCTAAAAAGATAGAAGTAACAACTGAAAACCAGATGGGCTGTCTGCCAATTCCGTCAATTACTCAACTAGAAAAATACATAGCAGTCATGATCAACTGCAAAATTCTTTCCCAAATACGTCGAACATTTTCTTATTCGCAGTAACAGACGGAAAATAACGTTAGAATCTTGGCAAGTATATGTAAAATTAATGAAAACAAGAGGTAAAACGCTTCCAGATACGTATTAGCCGTACCTGTTCCTGTGGCACGCTGCCAAATCACGCTATTGAATATGCTCTTACTTTTATAAGAACTTCAGTCGATCTCTAAAAAGGAATATGTAAAGTTATTAGGGTTGGGTCTTCGTAAAAAGGCGATCGCACCTCTTAAGGACATCCGTTACTGAGTGACGGCTTATTTTCTATAGGAGCTCATGGTCAGGGTATTATGTAAAGCTTGTGCCACAATACAGGTAGAGTATGCACTCGGCGTTATCGAATAATGTGGGAGCGAACACGTCAATGGCAGGCGATTGACCAGGATCGCATGTGTAAGGCGATAGTGAAAATTTTGCTGCGGAATTCTGTGGCTTAGAGGAAATTCCTTTCGTAAGATTGGAACCTTGGTATAACCGCTGGGTGGTGAGAAATAGATCACTCATTTCATTCTTTGTGTGTGAAAGTTGTAATATGTAAAAGGATTATGCAACATATTTTTTTTATGATTTGAGTTATATAGCAATTTTTGAAAAGTTCTCTTACATTAAAGTATGAATAAGTCACGTCGTGATGTGGGAATTATAACTAGAGGCAATTAAATAATTCTAAACGAACTTGTAACAAGGGAAAACAAAACTGTTAATAACAGACGTACAATTTTATATCATCCCATTTATCTTTACCATCAAAACCCATATATCAAAGTACCTAGTCAATTTCTAGAAAAAAAAAACTTTAAAAGTAATAATTTCCTTTCCCTGGAAATTCACACAGCGTTTACACAATTTTCTACAGAAAAAGTATGGTACAAGTGCCCTAAGATTCTGATAGCGAACTTTAAAGTTACATAATCGGGCTCTCGGTTGGGGGTCTTATGTTGCCTTACACGTCGAGACCATAAATGCGAATAAAAAGTATATTTGGAGTATAAACATAGTACATTGCGTCCTGAATGTCAAGTGACGAGAGTGTGGCTCACATTCATAATGCCTTCGGTCTGCTGTGGAATGTAGATTAGGGATCTTGCATGCTTACATAACTGCCGTGGAGTCTGCGCAACATTGGGTGACTAGTAGACTGTTATGTATAACAAATGCTTTTAGAACATGTCGTATAATGCAGGTAGAAACCACAGAAAAACACCTGCTACGATTCTTGCACACGCCTTTTGCTTCGTCAATGTTCATACAACTGGTCTGTGGCGAAGATTCGATACAAATCCATTCCTACCGGCTTCCCTTTGAAAAATAGCACAGTTTGTATTCTATAGGCAAATAATATAATCACATTAATGATATGAACTCCGGCTTACCTCTTACAAAACCTTTCGCTACTGCAACTTGTCATACATCGCATGCCCCTTTCTAGTACGAGTTTCTCTGAAGAACATGACCAGTTTTATATAACCAATTTATTTATTGTTTAGTATACTAACAAAATAAGGTTTAAAAATTAAAATACACAGTTGAAGTTCTCGTTATAAGCATGTCCAATGTGAGTTCAGTATTTTGTTGATGTAAAGTTTTCTTTCAGGTTTAAAGTTTTTTTGAATAATCAAAAGCGTCTCCATTTCGAGGAGACGCTTTCAAAACCTTTCATATTTCTACTTCTGACGGGATGGACAGAAGCTTTTCGGTAGCTTCTTTCAGTCCCTTTCAATCAAAACTTTTTTTTAATTTTCTAATTTACCCCCAAAAGTGGCACCCATGTTTTAAAATTCATTAATTTACTTTAAACATCCGTCTTTGGGTCACCAACTTACATATTTGTACCAAATTTCAACTCAATCGGTCAAATATTTTTGGAGTTAATTGGCTGTGACAGACGGACAGACAGACAGACGTGAGAGTGATCCAATAAGGGTTCCGTTTTTTCCTTTTGAGGTACGGAACCCTAAAAATAGGGGTGGCTCTCCATTCACGTAATAAAAGGTTGAAAAAAAAAATCTGCCTATATTATTACTGTGTGGGGTGTTTATCGACGGCTACGTATCCGGGTTTGTAGAACGTTTAAAATACTTTCAACGAAAATTGGTTTGAATGAGATTTGATATTTAATTTTGCTTTTCATTAAAATACTTTGAAAAACATGCTGTTGGCGGTGCCCTTTGTGCGCGGGTCCGGCTCGCACTTGGCAAGTTTTTTTTTATGTTTCCATCATTGCTAGAAATAATATTTCTTCACAAAACATTAGAAATCGTAATGATCTGCGGTTCGTAATATGTTCACTGCACTTATTTCAATACCGAAAACCACTTTATGTTTAAAAGTACTTAAAACTTTAGACGATGCAGATTATTAGCTCAAAACCTGCAGCAGAGAATAAACAAGCTAACTTTCTAAGAATTCGCTAGATATAGAATACCGATCTGTTTGTTCGCGTAGTTGAAACGCGAACTGGGTCAACAAACTCTGCAGGTATTTAAAAGCTATGTCTTTGCATTGACGTAGCCAAAAGGTAAAATATGTGGTTTATTCAATATGGCTACAAATAACAGAGTTGGCGATTCAGGTTATTTTCCTTGGTTTTATTTTATAGGAGACCTGATTTTCAAAGCTAGTTATTGTGAACCTGGATTCTCTTGTTTGGTCAGTAGATGGAGACCGGGTACCACTATGGTATTCTATTTGATATATAATTTCAGACCTTGATTGTACTAAAAACTTTGCTTTTTTATTTATGAAATAACTTGTCTAGTCAGCAGACAACGCTCATAAAAAAAAGACATATTTTTATACCGTTTTTTTTTTATGAGCTTGATGTGTCCCACTGCAGGGCAAAGGCCGCCATTCCCTCTTTCCATTTATCTCTATCTTTGGCTATACTTACTTTTTGAAATACTTATTCAAGATGTTGTTGTGGAATTTTACCAGTGTGCAGCAAACTTGCCAAAATCCTTTTATTTCAGTTCCTAGACATTCAAAAAGTAGCGAAAACTATATTTCTCTTCAACACACAACAGTACCAAAGTTTAGAGCTTCAAGTCAATAGCGATGAAAAAGTTCGAGTTTGCCGGGAATCCGAGGCGGACTTTCAACAATACATTTTTAAAGCAATTGATATTCGCATAGCCATCGGGCTCCCAATCTAGATGGAAAGCTCCCCAGTGCCCCGTTCATACAGTCGGACGCATATTGCAGTCATTGCCAGAATAGAGCCACAGCAACGCGTTACTGTAACACCGGGCATGTATTACGCCAGTGAAATATTGCAACTGCATCGAACACATCAATAAGCCTATTGAAAAATAAAAATGTAACTCCATTGTTTCATGATTTAAAAAAGTGAACAAACATTAAAATGTTTCGCGCCAATTAAATCTATGGACTTTATTTTGTAGCTGAATGAAATGATATCGTAATTGAATATGTGAAAATGGACGGTGTTATTTACATGAAAATGTGAATACTGAAAACTGTGATACACCGCCATTTTGAATTTCCTGTGACGTCATAAATGGCACATTCTAAAATAGACATAAGCCAGTTTTCAGTTACACTAGACGGCTGAAAAGCATTATGGCTGGATTTACAACAGTCGACTCAATGCTCATAGAGTTGAAAATCTAACAGTATCCCTCATTTAGACGTCACTTAGACTTACCGAAAACGGGCATTAATGAAACTATCCATACTAATATTATGAAAGTACCTTTTCACGAATAAAAAGCTGATCAGATCGTAATGAAATTTGGCGAGCAGATAGATTATATCCTAGGGAAGGACATAGGCTATCTTTTTTTTACCTCACTCATACTCATCAAAATTACCACGCGAACGAAGTCGCGGGCAACAGCTAGTAGTCCATATAAATACCACTTTTTACCATTAGGAAGTAAGTAACAATTACCCACACTGAAATTCCCCTTTTCCAGCCATTCCCTTTAAGCTTCGTGCTCAGAAAAAAAGAAACAGAAGCAGATCCCTGCGAGGATTTTAATCAGAGTGCGATATAAATTATTAACTGACCGCAGAAGTTCGCCGGCGAGCAGAATTTGTTAAAAACTATGTGTTATGCTGCACAGTCCTGACGGTATCTCCCATGTGGACCTCATTACTGTGGTCTTGTTTTTGTTACGTATAATTTGTTTTCAGCCATGCTTTCGCAGATTAAAGCAGGCAGTACTAGATTTTTCGGTTTAAGAGTTAATTTTATGAATACCCTGGATTTGTTTTTCTCTCAGATTACGGGCTAAGACTACGGTTTTATTACTTAACAAAACACGAGGGTTTATTTCTTAAATCTTAACTAAATAAATAAAAATTCTATCAATGATGGTGTATACCATATCAAAATGCACTGCTTAGTTTAGGAGATCAACGCGGTCAAACAAACGGACACACAAAGCGACTTCAATCTATATGATGCCATTGGACCTCGCCTTTTTTTAGTTATTTAATAAAAATAATGTTATAATCTGAAGGTTTATGACACCCCTGGGTGAGCAAGGGATGGGGTGGTCCTGATAAAAAGCCGAGAACATAAAACCCGTAGCTGTTACAAAAAGCAATTTAGATTTAATTTTACTGAAATTTGATATTAAAAATCTGCACCAAGGTAGTGTAATCCTGGGATTCTAGCCACTAGAATTAAATATGTATTTGTTAAGAAATAATAACTTATTTATACACTAGTTTCTGTCCACGAGTTCGTCTGTGCCATATCATTTAACGCGATAAAATCATATTTCGTGCTAACCGAGGTTTTAAATCAGGTGCCAAGTTTCACCCAAATCCGTTCAGCTGTTTTTGCGTGATTGTGTAACAAACATCCAAACCTTCACATTAATCATTTTAGTAACGGTAGAATAGTAGTAGACAGGATCTGTCAGATATAGCTGATAGTTAGCTCGGATAGACCGTCTACTCTGTTCTATACTAAATCTAAATGAGTGTTTATCTCATCCTATTATGACAATGACTGCATTAAAAATAATACCAAATTACTCTCTATTCCCTTTCCTTGTTTCGTATGACATATTTTTCCTCTCATTATTGTATCTCAATCTATAACTGTACAGCAACCACTACGCAGTTTATCATTAATTCTAGAGACGGGATATTTACCATGTTTACTGTTAGGTTTGAGTTCCCGATATTTCGGCGCTGTTGCAAGCACCATGACGGATAAACTGAAGTTATTGCGGGTGGGTGTTTATAAGCAGAGAAATCACAAAACAAAACAAATCAAACAGACAAATCATAACAGTAAACATGGTAAATATCCCGTCTCTAGAGTTAATGATAATGTTAGTGACTATGACAGTTTAAAAACTTATACTACGCAGCAGTAGCGAAGGGCCAATTTTTGCAAGAGGTAAGCCGGAGTATACATCGTGTGACAGAAAGGGTATAGTCATATGAAAAGATATGCTGCAGAACATCAAACTGAGCAACTTCCTCCTTGGGTCCAATATCGTAAATGTGAAAAAAATATCAGCTGTCCCATACAAAATTTCAATACCTACTCGACTCAAATGTATGGGACAGCTGATAATTTTTTCGCATTTACGATTTTGGACCCAAGGAGAATGTTCTTTAGTTTGATGGTCTGCAGCAAATCCTTTCATATGACTATACCCTTTCTGTTACACGTTGTATATCTGTACTGTATAGAATATTATTTGTCTATAGAATACTGACTGTGCCATTTTTCAAAGGGAAGCCGGTAGGAATCGGGTTGTATGGAACCTTCGCCACTGCTACGCAGTTTGTTCACAATTGTATTACTAATAGGTACGTCATTTACCTATCCATGGGTCTATACCATGTAGACTCTTCATAAAGCTATCAGTCAACAAGCTCGATTATTAGCACAAGCACCGACTCGAGGGAAACGAAGACTATAATCTACTGGAAGCGTCTAGCTTGAAATTGTTTTACAATATTAAGATTTTACTGTTTCGTCGAAGGTAAAGTTGAAGTAGATGGTTTCTATGTATCTTACTTAATGTTATAAATGCGAAACTTTGTGAGGATGTATGGATGGATGTTTGTTACTCTTTAGCGCAAAAACTACGGAACGGATTGGGATGAAATTTGGCTCATAGATAGTTTATGACCTGGATTAATATATAGGATACTTTTTATCCCGGTAGTTTGATCCCGTGGGACAGTTACCGACAATTCACGCGGGCGAAGCCGTGGGCATAAGCTAGTATTATCATACATCGTTTGTAAATGAAGAATTTAGTCTAGTGTTGCTGATACTTTTGGCAGTATCACTGTAGCTTCTACTCTATTTATCATCTGGCTTAACCCTTTTTAAGGTAGAGGCAATATACGTGGCACCAACAAAAATATTTTTATACAGAAATATCAGCACTTTAGTATGGACAGTGGCACATATACTGTTATAAAATTTTCCGCATATTTTCATTTTTTTTTATTTAAATAAAAATACAAAAAAAAAAATTAAGTAGGTTATTTAATATTTTTAGAAATTAAAAAAATAAAAATATTTTTTTTTAATCTTAAAAATCATATAAAAATATCCTTATTAACATACATTCATTTCGTTTTCCTATCACTTCCGGCTTTCTCTGCCTTATAAAGGGTTAAAAGGTGTGAGTCAATATTGAAAACCCCTTTTAAATAATTCAAAAACCATATTGCTGTGTTTTTTCATTGGGCCTTGTTATTTTCTTTTTTTCTCAATAAAACATCATGTAGATTTAATAAGCGCATAATAGCGTTTTTAGATCACTATTTCTAGGTTCCTTTAACGGTGTTTTCTTCATCGCTTTATGATTTTCCTTGATATAAAATTAGATTTTATTGAAAAAGGCTTTGTACTAATTTACTAAACATTCAAGTTGTTTTTCTTCCATTATTTATTTACGGAAATATGGATTGTAATTTTCCTGTTTAGATAGATAGTTGCCACGGAGATTTCCATTACCATTTAGCCGGCAATATGCTGTCAAAATAAATAAACGAATAACTCATCATCTGTCTAGCCTTTTCCCAACTATGTTGGGGTCGGCTTCCAGTCTAACCGGATGCAGCTGAATACCAGTATTTTACATGGAGCTACTGCCTATCTGACCTCCACAACCCAGTTAGTAATGGGTAATACGATACCCCTTGGTAAGACTGGTTGTCAGACTTTTTGGGCCACTGACTACCTTACGACTGTCAAAGATTTTTCCGAGGAAAGACGTGCTTTCCGAGGCACAGGGGAAACTCGGTATGTAAAGGGTGGTCACCCATCCACAGACCAACTTAGGCAAGCACGGCTTAACCTAAAGATCGATCCGAGCGGCTGTTATTATTTAGCCACGAGCTCCTCAAATAAACGAATAACTAAAAACAATAATAAATGCCTGAATAGTTTAAGCGAATTTCAATGATAAATGTTATTAACACAGTACCACCACATAATTAATAAATAATTAACATGCCGCGGTCGTTTAATATGTAGTAAATAATAATATTATGCCGATATACATAGTAGAATACCAGAGGTTTAAATAATGACTTCTTAAGCTTAATGTTGTGGATTCCTATCTACTATTATGTACAGACATAAAGCTATACAAGCTGTCAAATTTCTTCAATAGATTTTCAACTATATTTCTAAAGAATTAGGTTCCAGGTTGATTGGAAATTTTTTACAGTATCGGGTAGTTTGATGTGCTGGCGTCTGTACCTAGTCGTTGGTTATGTATTAACATTTTTCTTTGATAATCTTAGACACCCAATACTGATTAGATAATAATTTTACCAACAAGTACTATAAATTTCTTCATTTATAAATAAATCTATGCTTGGTACATATAGATTTATTTCTCAATGATGGCATTATAGGTACAATGTAGCGTTGATTTATTTGAACCTAGCTTTGCCTTTTTTTGGTGTTCAGTAATTGCCCCACGAGATCTTACTAAAAAGTATCAGTATCAGTGTTAATCCAGGTTGGAAACTATCCGAGTGCCAAATTTCATCTAAATCCGTTCATGTTTTGCGTGTAAGAATAACAAGTATCCATCCATCCATCCATCCATCCTCACAAACTGTCGCATTGATAATAGTAGTAAGATTAGTTTTCCACCTAAAATAGGTAGTATGTTTTATATTTAGTTTAGGTAAGTATTTACACTAGACTAGAAGGATTCCAGGTATGGTCTAGGACAAAAAAAATATCGCAGTGATGATGAGAACAAGTGCCTTTCGGCTTCGTTAACGATACTTTTACACACATTTAGTGCTCGTGACTGTACCTAATAGTAGACCCACATTTCATCAGTTATGTTTAAGTCTCATGTAATAGGGGCCGAGCCTATCGCCATCAACCGTGCTCAAACCTGGACTCCGTGGCTGCTACTGAGAAATTCCTGACGGAAAAAACCCAATACCAATTTGCCCGACCCGGGAATCGAACCCAGAAACTTAAACTTCAGTCGCGATTGCAACCAAATATCTTCATACAATTATTGACAACTAGCTTTTGCCCGCGGCTTCGCTCGCGTTAATTTAGAATATGACAATACATTTCGGTTGTACTCTGCTTGTAATAATGTAATTCAATCATGTTTCCAAAGTCACGTGGCGCCATCTATTATCATAAGAACTTTATTGTTGTTTTCCTCGGGAGCAGTACTTTTTTTCGGGATGAAAAGTATATGTCCGTTTCTGTACACCTGACAACGTATATGCAAAATTTCAGGATGATCGGTTCTATGGTTTAGGCGTGAAAAGGTAACAAACAAACAAACTTACTTTCGCATTTATAATATTAGTTTGGGCCGTGTCCTAACCAAAAGGATAGTCACATGAACAAACGACCGATGCGCTAGTTTTGTTCGACAAACCCGAACGCATGGTCGTTTAAAGAATGATTTCCACCAAACGGGTCGCATTGCATCGGATCGGTAAGAACACGAACGAATGCGGCGTCACCGCGATCGTGTCCGCCAGGATGTCGACGCATGCGAATGGCTCCGTACCGTCTCTTGCGAAGGTATACGTTTCTGCGCCTAGGCAGATACTTTCATTCCTGCCGTTTCGAATACGACAGGCGAACAGAGCCGATCTTGCATCGCAGCATACTTGTTGCTACGATCGTATGTCGCGCAAGACGCCCGCGGCCAAGCTGCGGTTTGATACTATAGACTTTAAATACTGTGTACACGATTTAATATCGTTTAAAGATTGTAAAATCCGTTCCGATCCGATGCGATGTGAGCCGTTTGGTGGAAATCATACTTTAGTAAGGATGCGCGATTTGAATTAATTAGAAACGCAGTAACCAAACCAGAAATGAAATTCACTAAAAGGTATTTATAATAATCCTTATTATTTGCCAACACACAACATTTTGTAAATATTGCGGTATATAAACTATTTTGAATTAGAATTTATGTTTCTGCGTAATGATTTTATTAGTATTTAGCATTTATATATTTATTAAAAGGTTCAGCTTATGAAGTACATTCAGTATTATCAAATGCTCATTTAATAGCATGTTTTAGTTGTGCAGATTTTAAATTAGGTAACTTACTGCAATTTTACTCCCATTTACAAAGAATAGTTAAATATTTTAGCCACTATCGGCTTCCTTTCATCTGTTTTTAGTTCTCTTTGCTCAACCCTAATCCTGAGCAATTAATGCAAATTATTGTGAGCTGGGAGAAGATTATAGCTCCCATTTGCATTTCCATACAAACAATACGCTCTTAAACAGATTTTCTTCATATTTTCTTTCCATTATGCTCAAGCAGTAACTGCCTATCACATTAGTATTACTTCTCTTTTGAAATATTTTTTTACATTTTCAGGTTGTTTTTTTACTTTTAAATAGTAGCATGGGTACTAGGTGTGGTTGACTGAACACTTCAACCAAGTTATCTGTGCAGGCGGGAAAACACAGAACTAAAATAAATGTATCAAGTTTGACACATCGATGTATTATTGCTTGACAAGCAGCGCCACCTTGAACTGCACACTTAAACTGGTCATATTACTGTCACAATTTCACATTGACAGTGCCTTCATGTCGTATCAGGGAAGGCAGGGGTGATTGTCATAGTGCAATTGGTTAATTAAAACTGATTAGATGCACAGTTGATTATAGGTGTGTTTTAGAAAAAGTTCGATTATAGAACGTGTTTAAAAAATAATCAGATGTCCCATACATTTAGGTCGAGTTGGTTTTGTAATTATGTATGGGACAGCTTATTATTTTTTGTTCAAGATGTTGGTCCTATAAATATACTGACACTTGAGAATTTTTGATACGTCCTGTAGAGACACAAAAACTTGATATGTGTATACTGTACTAACTACTACCTTCATTTATTCGAAAGTGACAGATCGTCGCTAAGGGTCGAATGAAACCAATACTGTGCTATCACTATCATGTAGACATGTTCTCTAGGAGGTGTAGTCATGAATATATCGGAAACGAGAATATTTGGTACATAGATGTTAACATTGGATCTAGATGGACAGATATTTAGGCCGATTTATTGACTCCTTTTGGGATAAAGTTTGGGTGACACATACTGGATGTCAGCAATTAGATATTTATTAAGGTTGCGTTCTATAAGAATGAGTTATAATAAATAGTGTGTAGTTTCACGATTTAGTTAATATGCTTTATAAGAAATGTCTGTAATTAATTAAGAGTAATTAAACTATACACCGTGAAATTATAACAAACATGTGAAAAAACCGGCCAAGTGTGAGTCAGTCTCAGGCATGAAGGATTCAGTACCATCGTAGTAGGTTCAAATTCTGTGAAAAATAAATCTATTCCCTACATTGTTTTGTGCTGACGCAAAGGTGTAGGGACGACTGTACCTACATCTATGCAATTTTTAATTTAGTCCTACAGTAAAAGTTCTCCATAATTAATACACTTTACAGAGAACCTCATGAATACCATGAAATCATCACTACTGCAGATCAAGTGCCTGCTATAAAGACCAACTTCAAGAGCCCTTATTAATCATGATCACTTTATATGAAATGAACACAACTCACGCCATATTAAATTAAGCCGAAGAAGCGGAAAAATATGCCAATATATTATAGGGAGAAATCTCTAGTGAATTCCCTATCAATACATTTTACACGAATTACTTATTACGAGGTAATCCATTTCCTTAACAACCGACACGCGATCATCGGAAGCTTTCAATTTTTATTTCATTCGCAAAATCAATCTGAAAATATAGACATGATAAAAAGACGCTTGTTTTTTTATAAAGGGTGTAAAAAGACCCTTAACGAAGCCGAAAGACACTTGTTCTCCCCGTCATTGCGATCATTTTTTTGTTCTAGACCATACCTGGGAACCTTCTAGTTTCGGAGATATTGGGAGTCAAAGTTCCAACTTTTTAACAAGTTTTTTTTTAATACAAGGTTTTAATGTTGCAACTTTACTTTAATCACCTTCACGACCCACGTACTACTCAATCCATCCATCAGCACAATGTGTTGAGTGCGTTACTTTGAGTTTTACCGTAAAACGTGATATTTCACCCCAAAAAAAAAAATTGTTTCCCAGCAAATTTTTTTGCGTAAAGTTACTTAGTTTGATGTACGGAATGCTTGGTTGACGGCTTCGTGAAGGGTCTGTTTACACCTTGTATAATCTTCAGTGTAGAAGAACAATAATTATAATAGAATAAAAAATAGGTCCTATATTATTGAGAGATATGTTTAAATAATAGATATTTTCATGGAAAACTTTAATGTAGGTAACGAATAACTATGTAAGGTATGGTAGTAGTAAGTATCTTAGTATACTCGCGATTCGATTGGCAGACATTCAGCCAGTCATTGCTATGATTGGCTGAATAACTGCCGCAAGCTGCTGCTTACTCGCGCTTGACATATTGTTTCTTTTGTTGAGTTCTACAACCATGATAATCTCCTTCCTATCTGATTTCTCACTTTCAATATTTATGCTCTGCGCACAGCAAGAGTCTTCGGTCCTCCAATAATCGTTTTCTACGATGTCCTTCTCACCACTCTGGTTTTCTTAAATCCTCTTTTCTTGTCCAGGCGGTTTTCCTTTGGAATGCGCTCCCTCAGAATATTAGGACGGCCACCAGTCGGTTCACATTCAAGGTAAAAGCTCGCGATCACTGACGTAAGAAGTTGGCAGACTCGTCTCACAATTAATTTGTTGTTTTTCTTCATCTATGTATTATTATATCTCTTTACTTTGTATGTATATATTTTTTTGTATGTATGTATTTATTATTATATTTTATTTTTGGAAATGTTCAATACTATTGCACCTACTGTTTTTGTCTCTGCATCACCCTAAGGTAGACTGGTAGAAAATGCCTAAGGCATTAAGTCCGCCTTTGTACATTATTTGCATAAAGTTTTAATAAATAAATAAATAATCGATTAATCAATTGTTACATTCTAAAAGCTAATATTAATATCAATATTTCGGAACTTACAGACAAAGAACCCATTCAAACCACACACTACATCAATTCAAACACGTGGTACTTCCAGTATCACTAAACTACGTTCAAGGGATAGATCGCGTGCCGTCAGAGATTTATAACTCAATCCGACAATCAGCGAAACGCTTAACTAGCTGACGATAAGGTGTCGGCGAATGATTGCGTCCGTCTATACGCCGTGAAATAGGAACTATCGACTGTTAACCGTTAAATACGATTTGGGGATAGATTATGATGTTATTTGGGGCTGTTGCACGGCTATTGATTGTGGATTGAGTGATCTGCTGTAAGTGAGTTTGATTTTTTGTGTTGACGTGTGGTTTCAAAACCGTATAGTAACTACAAAGGTTCTGCCCGTTACTACGGAAAATAAAAGTAATGTAAGAACTGGCTGGCGAATGGGCTTCGCATCCAGAACGAGGTGATCCGACAGAGAACTAGAGTTGTCGACATAGCTCGAAGTATACTAGCCGTAGAACCGATGACCATTGGGGTTGATGTGTTCTTCAGTGGAGACCGCGAACCGGCAAGCGTAAGATGGGACGCCCTCAGGCTCGGTGGAGAGACGATCTTCGCGGGGTGGCTGGTAGCAACTGGATGAGAGTTGCCGAGAATAGAGTTAAGTGGCGTGAGATTGAAGATGCCTATGTCCAGCAGTGGACATATTTGTCAACAAAATAACAAGATTATCACTTGTTCTCTACATGTGCTGTTTAATAAAGAAACTTGTAATTATCAGGCTCCTGGGTGCATCTAAAGAGAAAGCACTATTTTATAAGCAATACGTGCACTATACAGTATGATTTTATAACTAAGTTCTAAATGTGTGTCGTTTCATTGTCAAACTTTGAAATAAGCAGGTTCTCAATCATATTACGAAAACCTCACGTTACCAAACAAACCTGCAGTCAGAATAAAATAAAGTCTAGCCTACCTTTTACTCCGAACAGTAATTTAGTAAGTAGTTTTAGTACGTATTTTCTGGCTCGTTAGCGTAGTGGTCGTAAGCGCTACTACTGAGTATGACGACCTAGGTTCTATTCCAAGGCCGAGCAAAGTGTTATTGAGAGGATTTTTTTAATAGCTGGTTTGATTCCGGGTTTGTGCCTGATTGATGGCAATAGGTTCAATTCTTAAAACTGGCAAAACGATATGCTCTATATTGTACTACATGTCTGCCTTACCCTTAGGTGATTACAGGAGTTGTGTTATTTGTAACTTAAACATATTTTCGAGTCATTTTCACTGGATAACCTCACTCTATAAATCGATATGTAATAAAAAAAAACTATAAGTTATCTTTAAACTGTAGTTTGAACCTCTCATGTTATAACGAGTTTGTTCACCCCTATTGGTCTTTGTCACTTGATATTCAAGTGTATATCTAAGAGACTTTACGGTTTGACATGTCATACACATTGGGTGTAATGAAAATATTCCAAGTGTCAAAATAAATTGGAATAGAATCTTTAACAGATTCGAAATTGACAGGATTTTTAATAGGGTGTTACAAAAAATGTGTCATAATGGGTGTAAAAGTACCCTTAACGAAGCCGAAAGATACCAATGACTTGTTCTCTCGGTCATTACGATCATTTTTTTTTGTTCTAGACCATACAATTTTTCCCCGAGTTTTTTTTTTTAATTCAAGTTTTTAATGTTTTAACTTTACTTTAAACACCTCCATGACCCCCTTACTATTCAATGCATTCATCAGCACTATATTTTGAGTGCATTACATTGAGTCGTTCCGTGAACCGTGATTTTTCACGCCAAAAAAAAAGTTGTTTCCCAGTCATAATTTTTGCGTAGAGTTACTTAGTTTGATGTACAGAACGGTTGATGGCTTCGTGAAGGGTCCGTTTACACTTGTATATTAGAAAGAGTGAAAGTGCATTCTCTGGAATATGCATAACTTGAACTTTTGCTTATATACGTGTAAACATAACATAACGCCTAGTTGCAATTTCATACAAAAATACAACACCTACTGAATCAAAATGTATAAACAGCTGATTTTAAATAGATATTTAAACATCAATCCCATACTAATAGTTGAATAATACGGGGTGGAAGGGACACCGACGCTAAAACACTTACCACGTATTCAGTACATCATTTTGAGCCAGCCCATATAGAAATTTTCATCGATAATTAAAAAAAACAGCTGTTCCATACATTATGAACGTAAAGATATTGCAGTTTTGTAGGAAACAGCTGTTTTTTTCGTCTTAGCGTCGGTGTCCCTTCCACCATATATTGCATAAGATCTTTCATATCATAAGACATATCACAAAGATACCTAGAAAAACTGATAAAATCTTTAATCAACTGACTTCATCAATCATACCGACAATCCCTATACAGTTTCCAGTTCAACAAACAATAGTTTTCTCTACAATATTTATAATAATAATGAAACAGGAAAATAAACGTACGCTATCGACTTATTCATCTTCGCATCCATTGTTCCTCGTTGTTAATATCCGTCGCGGAACAGACTCGGAATTAAAAATAAAAAGGAAATGGAATGTACGATAATAATTGTACCTGTTGTTGTTACATTCTATTGTTTGTACTAAATTAATGTCTTGCGCAGAAAGTGGAAATATGTTGCTTAATCATTGGTCTATAGGTCTTCTTTTGAATAAGGGTAAATTTCACAATATTTAAACTGTCAGTGTCGTCCAGTGTTGTCGTGCTTTTGAATATTGACACCAACTGCGGTTGAACAGGGTTTAGATGTGCTGATCTTGTTCAGTAAAATTCACTCTAAGAAATTCTAGTAAAACACAATCCGCGCAAAAACATTTCTGTCCCTCGAACCAGAATGATTTTTCATGTGCTTGATCTGTTTTTGTAGTTAAAAGCACCATGTGAGCGTATCCAAATACGATTTTACAATTCCTGCAAAACAAAATGGTGACACGATAACGGTGACTAATGTAACCAGAGATACAGTTTTGCAGAGGGAGCCTGGTACTGGCATACACGCTGCTACAAAATGCAAGATTTTTAGTCCGAAACCCAAGTCTACAAAAATAATCACCAATAGATATGTAATTACTACCTGTTTTTAGTAATCGCAGTAGTCTATGTTTGAAAAAGTATTTTTAAGATTAGATAGACAGGCACCTAGCAGGTGATCATGTTAATATCAGTGTCAGTGTCGTTCATTTGGTCTTCGAGTTTTTTGGACACTTACTACATTGCAGCTAGTGAACCATGTACTGGACAGTTCCGCGCTCACATTGTGTGCTGGACGGGGCTCGTCATTTTGTCACGAAATTGTGACTACAATGGATGACAGGACTATTATCCTCATTTTGACTTCACTACATCTGTCGGAGCCAGAACCTGTATAGAGCCAGGAAGTTGGCTGTTAGGTACTTCTCATTCCCAATTGGAAAACTAGAAAATTTGAATTGGGCATTTTGGACGTCTTTTCAAACTTTTGACGTCCAAACAGTTACAAAAGACAGCCCGTTAATTTGAATAAATGAGTTTTGAATTTTACTCTTCTGCCTAACTCTTCAAGTTCAATTAAGGTAATAGGATATTTACAATTATTTTAAGGCAGATACCTCAATGACGGCAAAAATAACTTTGATTCAATACAAAAGCTTGTTACACAACGCTACTTAGAATAGTTCACTAATTGGAGAGTTATTGTGTTGCTTGTTAACAACGGATTGACAATGTACTGGTATCCTACCTAATTGATGAGGTGGGGACGGGTTTCAGAACTACAAGGATCTTTTGGCGTTTGAATGACATTAACTGGAGGAAGCTGTTGGTAAGCATTTGTGACATTGTTTTGAAAAAAACAAGATGGCGTCATTCGTTCTGACTTTTACCACGCGCCATAAAAGCCTTGTACGAGTATATTCGTCTCAGTTTTTGATGCCAGCTTGGCTTTCTACGGATAGTAGTTATAGCTCCACACTAGGCCACAGGGACAGTTTAAGGCAATTAACACAAATTGCAATTGGTCATTAATTTTTAATAAATAAATTCGAGTATCGTCCTCAAGAGCCTAGTTCAATCCATCAGCGACTCGCACAGACAGGATAAAAATCACCGACAACTAAGGGTAGACCTCAAGTCGCATTTAAAACCCCAAATATTTTCGATTCTCAAAATAATTCACTTGAAAGATTCAACTCTTTAATCACAATAAATTCCTCTACAAAATTCCAAATGGCATGAACTACCCAATTCAATTTCTTGTTAGCAATGTTAAAAAAGACATTGAACGACGCAAACAACAACAATCTCTTGAGAAATATCTACAATCTTTTTAATCAAATCTGAACTCCTAAACATGTAAAGATGTTGTAGGAGCATCTAAGTTATCACCTTTGCATGCATTTTACTATTCCCCTGGCAGCAATATGCTCCACCTACATTAACGTGAGAGCTAAGAGTGGAACGTTATTCCTTTGCTTTAAAAATGTCACTGAAGCAAGTACAACATTTTTAAATTTTTCGTCACAAAGTATTTCCTTTGGTGTACATTCATGTGTAAAAGATGTACCATGCACTTAATGTAATTTAAAACTGATTTCCTACCAAAATGTTCGTGGCATGTAGATTTTGTTTGGAAAATAATTTGAATAGACCATAGATGCCGTTAGGGTACACACATACACACGTTTCGCATCGTGGCATATCGCGATGTCGTATACCGATGCGATATCGTAAAATTTGCCGGCACGATTACAGAACATACTGGGCCCATCGATTTCCTTACATCGTTAGTGCAGAATGACACTGTGACCCACGACACGATGACGTCGCAACATGCCACCATGCGAAGATGTATCGTGTATATGCGTTTTAGCTTAAAGCCCTTAAATATAATACACACACGATTCTTTATTAAAAAAAAACTTTAATTCTGCACACACGTTCCCCGTCTTTGCCACCACATCATACGCATACTGGTATGTATAAACGACAAAACAACAGCAAACTTGAACTCAATATTACCTAATAAATATCTACAGTAGGTACACAGCACAATATACGTATACGTTTATCCTTAGGTTAGGGAACAGTACCGTTCGTCGCATTCTTGACGTACTCTCCAACATAGTTTTATCAGTGGAAGTGAGCGTTGGTTATACCATTTCCAAACTTGGCCGTCCATAAGTGCTTGGACTATTTAGTCGCTATAATTTAGTCTCGAGCTTGGCTGAACCCTTCGACCCGAACCCACTGGATAGCTGGCAAAGTAATATGTACAGGCAATAAAATACTTGGTGTATGAAATACTATCTTTGTGAGCGTTTTTTTGACGAACGATTTCAAATCGATGATGAAGAAACGGCAAACTGATACTGTTAGCCTGCGTCATCCCAATGCTGGGCAAAGGCCTCTCGCTATGACTTCCAGTTGTTTCGATCCAGGGCTAATCAGGCGAGCATCTGAGCTAGTAGCTCTAAACGGTCCAGATAGCAGAAAAACTGATAACAGTGCAGGTTATCAGTTTGGTTGGCGGCGGAAGAAGGATTGCATCAGCAATCGTCAACGGCGGCAACCAGAGGTCGAGCTAGAAGGCTTACTGTGCAGCCATCCAACCCACATTAGATAAGCGTGGTGGGTTTATTTTCTATTTTCCTCCTCATGACAAATACGAAGAAACGGCATGTCCTGGAATAAAAAATCGAAAGCATGTGAAATCCACTGACCCACACAGCACCGAGTCCGCGTGGTGGATTATGGACTTATCATGTGGTGGATTATGGAGTGCTAGCAATAGGAACATAATCATTAGTCATCATATGCCTAGCGCTTTGCCTAACTATGTTGGGGTCGGCTTCCAGTCTTACCAGATGCAGCTAAATGCCAGTATTTTACATGAAGCGACTGCCTATCTGACCTCCACAGCCCAGTTACTACTGGGTAATACGATACCCCTTGGTAAGACTGAATGTCAGACTTTCGGGCCACTGACTACTAAAGTACTGACTGACAAAGATCTACAAATGACAGCCGGGACCAGCGGCTTAACGTGCTTTCGGAGGCACGGAGAAAACTCAGTATGTAACGGGTGGTCACCAATTCACAGACCAACCTAGGCAAACGTCGCTTAACCTGAAGATTGATCCGAGGGGTTGTTATTATTTAGCCACGAGCTCCTCCATTGACATGATCATTAGTATCTCACATAATTATTAAGCGTCAGACTCACATGCAAATCGCTTCGCGTTGAGAATTTATTTTGTAGCTGCCTGAAAAGTTCCCCCTTTTATTGACGGTACACGTAAATTCGCCCCTCCTCATAAAATTGTTTAATTAATAGGATACAGTATACTTATTCATAATATCATATTCGACCTCGTCTGCAAAAAGGTTTTATGTCGCGTAATGAAGTATCTTTGAAATACTATAGGCGTTAGACGGGCGCTTTTTAAGCCTTTAATTACTCAAGTTCTAAAATGGTCCCTGCTATAAAGTTAATTAACGATTATTTAGGTTCATTCGATGGTATATGATACCTACAGACTCGAGGTCAACGTTTTTATGAAGCATAATGAATTACACCTCCCTCCATAACTTTTCAGCATGAATTTTTTGTGTAAAATTAATGATAATGTGATAAAACTAATATTCTGCCTAGCATTCATTATAATAATTTGAAAAATGAAACAAAATACTTCAGACAGGGTTTTCGTTTTAATTAAAATGATGAGTTAATTAACGAAACGAAAATAGGTAAATTAACACGTGGTACATAAAAATGTTAGACAAACCCATTCAGAAAAAGATAATATAATTTATAATTTCAACTCAAGAATTTCTTTTACACAGTTACTTTCCTCACATCTACTCCAAAATAAACAATCTGTATAAGAAGTTAATTTCATATTTTATTCTGTTTGATACTAAGTTGTCACATTATACCCACAACAAAGTAGTGACAAAGACCATGACTTTGAAACAGAAGTGGCAGTCCGTCATAAAAGTAATTCGACCATCAAATTACTAACGCCCCCACTTTTTCAGAACACTTACGTACATTTCCTCTATGGAAAGTCGTAATATAGCACTCCTTAGGGAAATCTGTTCTATTGCCAGCTTGTTTTGTTGAACTGACGTCTGTTGGCCAACTGAATGTACCTACCCACCAAATGAAACAACTTATTATTCTTTAACGTTAATATGAGTTGACTCAATGAATTGAACGGTGAACAGGAATTTAGGGACCATTTTTTCTGCACGATTAAGTTGATTCTTTTCTGTTTTTTATTTCACTGGCACAAAATATTTGGGTATAAACATAAAAATAAATGTTAAGAGAAACCAGGTTGACTGTTTAGTTCTCCATTTTTCTTTTTTCAAAGTTTCTTCAACACAGCATGCAAAACTTCATAACAACGTGTTTTATAACAAGTCTCAGGAGAAAATAATGTGATGGTACCCAGGTACAAGTGTTTTCTATTCGTACCAGAGCTCTTTGCACTTGTCTAGAAAGCTTTATGATTTCCAACAATTCAACCTTTTATTCGAGACAAAACAACATCAAATACGAGCAAAATCTTCATCTAACAACAATAAAAAATAAGATCACACAAACACATCCAGCTTATAAAGGGGGATCTAATTTTCCGTAGACACACCTTTATATTTTACATAATATTCATCTCGATGTTCGTTTGCAAATAACATAAATGTCTGTGTTTATGTCTCACATTCGCTTTGCTATTCAAGAGAGAAAATTTTAACTTAACGACGGCAATAACGGCCTCGCCGGGGCTCGTTTACACCTCGACGTAATATTTTCACCTGCGCGTGAACGGAAGCAAGAGGTAAAGGGAATGTATCTACTTTTACCACCTTTTACCGCATTTTTACCCCACGCCGCGTACGCACGGTTGAATTGTATTTTATTTTGATAAAAGTTTTCGTTTTAATGTTTTCGGGTTATTGTCGCCGTAAGAATGTAATATTAGGGACTCCCGAATTTCTCTTTTAAGTGGATTTAGCATAATATGTTTTGTATGATAAGGAGCGAGTTTATTGGTGGTGTCTTATTTTCGTTTTATTGTGTGCCTAATCTGAGGCTGTTTCTAAATGAAGGTATTTGTTTTCTACGTTATTTCAAACGAGCTTTTTCATGTTATCTGCGGTCCCCAGCTATCTCAATATCATGAGATTATTTGATACCGTAGCCAAAAAAATGTGGATATAAATCGGAGCTTCAAAAACTGGTAAGTAGATGGATACTTGACATTTTATCAGTGTTGTAACTTGAACGTTTAGGGAGGCCACAGCCCCTTTGATGTAGCAGGTTATTTCGACAGGTTAGATGTCAAAGCTTGAGTTTAAAAATTGAGCTGAGATTTAATGAACGTTGAAGAACCATCTAATGTTGTGTTTTAAACAAACATAAAAAAATGCTTAGTACTTTTGTTGAGCAGGAGAACGTGTGTCTTTTCATAATAAAGACTCACATTCCAGTAATCCCACGCTAAATCTAGATTTAAATCTAAGACTGTCTAAACAGACGAAGCTGCTTTCAGTACCTAATGTTTTCGCTTGCCTTCACGAAATTCATTATTATCTTTCTTCAGAAGAGTTATTCGTTTAAGCTTGATTCTTATTGTAGACCGATGTTTGTCTATGCACAAATGTGAAACAAATCTCCAAATAGGTATATGAAAAGATATCAATGTTTTTTAAGCCAACAAATTCATTTTTTTTTAGTCCAATAAATTTTAACACACCAGCAAAAATCAGTACAAGGATCTTTTGCCGCCATGTTGTGTTAAAAAAAATCACAAATATGTAAATAATTGTTAACAACAGCACCTCTCTGTCAGTGTCATTTGAACGCCAACATATCCTTGCATCACTATATGTACCCAGCATTAGTTCACAAGTATATTCTTCCCAAAACTGCGACATACTAAGCTACTCAACAGAAATAATCCCCTTTGGCATACAATAGAGTGAGTAAAGGCGGTCGGGCAGAGTTTGGTGGTTACGACAAGTAGAAAAGTGGCAACATTAATCTGATCCCGGGCAGCAAATAGCTCTCGAATGCGGTGGCCGGGTGTAATGCACCGTGTGAGGACTAGTTCGACCAGAAACTGAGCGGCTGCGACCGATGTGCTCCCTACACGACCCGCTGGTTCTGCCAGTAAGCTGTTAAGTGACAGATCATAAGCAGTTAATTATGGGTTCGTCTGTCCTTTTATCAATAGTAAATATATTTTGATGCTAGATTTATGCCCGCGGCTTCGCCCGCTTGGAGTTTGGGAATTGCCCTCGGGATCGTGCTTTCGAGATAAAAAGTAATAAAGCCTGTATTCTATTCCAGACTATAATCTATCTCTGTGCCGAACATCCAGATCCGTCCAGCCGTTTTGGCGTGATTGAGTAACAAACAAATATCCATCCATCCAAACTTTCGCAATTGGTGTCCTCAGAAAGCGCAGCATCACTGGCATTTGCAGTGCAGTTCAGACTTAAGACTGTAGGAGAAACTTTTTTGGAAATAAATAAGATCTGTTAAAAAAGAATACCAATAATAAAAGGTAGACAAATCAGGCGCTTATTTTAAATCTTTGGTTAAAATAACCGCTTGCTTCTGTCAACCTTTTCCTGATATTTAAAACCCTATTTTTTTATTAGGCTGTGCGAATAATATAGTAAACTAACATCCATGATGAACTTAAGATTATTAGACTTTGGTAATGTGTTCTGAATTATTGACCGTACAGAGAAAATACCCAAATTGAATTAGGTACAACATGTGGAAAATCAAAACACTTTCAATAACTTTTAGATATTTTATTTAAATAATATGTAGTCTTTACAATAGTCTTTACGTCTTAACGTCAAAATCTACACTACGTCACATTACTGATGTAGTACTCTTTCTCTCTCACACATTCTCGCTCTCACTTACTCAATACTGTCATCCCCACAAACATTTAAATTAATTTTCTTTAAAACTAAAGGTCTCAAGGGGAAACGTCTAAACGTGCAGAGCGGAGCGACTTATCTAAATCATACCACTATGTGCCCTGAGTTTGTTTGATACGCCTAACGTTGCTGATCCAATTAGATTCAGTTATTCACTTATCTTCAAACGGATGAGCTCGTGGCTAAATAATAACAGCCGCACGGCTCGATCTTCAAGGTTAAGCAGGGTTTGCCTAGGTTGGTCAGTGGATGGGTGATCATCTGTTACATAACTAGTGTCCTCCGATGACCATGTCAATGGAGGAGCTCCTGGTAAATAATAACAGCACAGAGTTGGCAGTAGTTGCAGATCGTCTAACGGCAGTTCGATACATTGAAGAGATCCGCCAAGAATACGTTTTATCATTCGTGGGATTCATCGGTAGCGAAGATTTCATGTAAATTTCATTCAAAAACATATTCTATAAACTTAGAGCTTAATGTTTGTTTTGTAATTTTGTAATTTTTTTTTTTTTTTTTTTTTTAAATTAATCATTGGCATTTAAGAATCGAATAAACATTTAAGTTTTACAACAACAAAAAAAACCTGTTTCATTTCGATAATAAACAACCACATTCCGTGCCGCTGAGTGTATTACGAAATAAAAACCGTTACCGCACGAGAAAAAGGCTTTGGAATTCTGGTAAGCGTAAACGACATATTAGTGGTCATGACTCTACATATAATTTGTACTTGAAGTATTAAATAAATAATAAATAGTCTAGAATTCAAAGACATTCGAAACACTTTTCTTTCCCAAATGTTTGGGTTGACTTATAAAGTACGATTGATGTCTTCGACCGCCATTTGTATGTATGTAAATGTATTACCAATAAACACTAAACAGGTCACACCAAAAAGGGTAACCTGGTCATACATAAATAATGTCAAACTTAATTCATTGCTCCTTTGGCGACTTCACAAGACGTAGGTAAGTTTTGGTCAAGAAATAAAAAATGTATAGGCACTCGTAGGTAACCTATTAACATAGCTTTTTAGGACCGAGACAGTGCGTTAAAAAAAAATTAAAAAGCGATAAGAAAAAATTGGGAGAACGTGGAATAGGTTTGACAATTAAACGTGATGAGGCAAAGTCGTTCCCTTTGAAATGTTTAAATAGGTAACATTTTTAACCATGATTATTACCAACTTATGATTATTATTATTTTTTAATTTTGCCCCCACTAGGAATTTCTCCTGTATCGTGGGTGCGTTTACAAACATTTAAGCTCACATACACAAACAGCCAGACCCGGAACAACTACCTGTAGGCCATACAAATATTTTTTCCGGGAATCGAACCCGCGACACGAACGGCAGCAGTCAATGGCTCAGTCACTGCGCCAACCGCGCTGTCAATATGTGACAAAGGCATGCATAAAATGTAAATTTAACTTGAAATCTGTCATCACATCAGACAGCATTAGCTTTCCAATTGCTGCCCGTCGTCTGTGTCAGCCCTAATAATACCAAATATAATATAAAAGACCAACGACATCTTGCAAAAAAAAATGTCACCCTCAAAAACGAAATAACTCTGTCCTCTGGAAAATTCTATAAATATTCAAAATTTATGTCCAAACTGTGTCCCTTTGAGCGAGTCACACATGTCAAATATTTCATTTTCATTCGTAATTTATCCAGTGACAGTTAGACATCTATTCAGTATCAGATATCATGTAGTGTCCAGCCAGGCGTGGGTGTTCATATTCGCGACAACGCTGACTCAGCATGATCCCATCTCGTGAAAGGCTCGCGGACGGTCACGTACAGGCTTCAATTTATCAGCTATCAGCCGCTGTGGCCCCTATGTGGGTTTCGCGAATATTTTACAT
Organism: Noctua pronuba; assembly: GCA_905220335.1. Taxonomy (NCBI): domain Eukaryota; kingdom Metazoa; phylum Arthropoda; class Insecta; order Lepidoptera; family Noctuidae; genus Noctua; species Noctua pronuba. The sequence continues at coordinate 8,542,613 of LR999903.1, read as the reverse complement.
AGTTACTGTATATAGAACATGTAGGCCCGACGACACTTCATAAAATATGCCTTAGAGCGTAGGGTCGTCACACATTTTTGTTTCTTTTTTTGCGTTACTTCACGGACCTACCGTGATTTGGGAATTTGTAATGGAGTTAGAATACCTACAAAAATATACAATTCTGTTTATCTGTAATATGTCGGATCTGGTCATTGGTACGGACATAAAATGAATCGCAAGTGCGCCAGTGGTGACATCACGCAACCTACCTTCAAGTCTACCCACACCACAGCGTGCTTCTAGGACGACATTGAATGACTGATCGGAGCGGAGTTGAGACCTGCAACTGTGCCCGATTTATTGTGCCCCGTGTTATTGTGTTAAATTGTAATTTCAAGTAATTTTGTTAGTTTAATAGAAACAGTGTATCACACTCAGTGTATTTTCATTGCACGAAACCCATCTTCTACCCACATGATGTACGAGCCTAACGGAATAAATCCTGACAATCCTTCATGTAAATCACACTCGTTGTAATTAAAATTGTGCCCATCATTAAAACATGATTCCTGGAATTCGGGTATTGATTTATATTCTATACTAGCTGTTGCTCGCCTTCATTCGCGTGAATGTATTATAAAAAATATTAATATAAAAATATTACTCCCTTTTTTAATCGGACTTTGTTGCCAATTTTAAGGCAACAAAGTCTTTCCGTCCGTTCTTTTTTTTGCACGAAACCCTAATTTTTCTTCTTATAACATCAGCTATCTGTCAGAAAAAAATCCGTCAAAATCGGTCCAGCCGTTTCGGAGATTATCCAGAACAAACAGACAGACAGATAGACAAAAATTGATAAAATGTGTTTTTGTTATAAGTGCCGTGTATATTTTCATATGCATTCAGTAAAAAGCTGTTATTTTGATATTACAAACAGACACTTCAGTTTTATTTATTTGCATTGATACATATGTATATCCGTCCAAACTGATGTTAACCGACGTTGAGTGTGACCGAAAGCTAAGTTTAATAATAGATTCCCGATTAATTCATCATCCTCGCAAATGCAAAGTGCAAATGACGTTCCAGAAATTTCCTGACATGCACACTGATGCGTTAATGAGCAATCATGATTCCCATAAGCAATGAATGCATGATTTTAGATTGGATATGCTAACAAGACAAGTTTAGATCAATAATTAGGTATCTAGTTATCGTCTCTGTTTTGTAAAGAAACGAAATTGAAAGGTCTACGATTTAATTATAGGACTACGGCGTCGTCTGTCTTTATTCTATTCAGCAAACAAAAGCTTTCTTCACTAAGAAGACTATTTCATGAGACCTGACTTTAATCTACAGAATTTCTGTTTATTTCAGGGACTATCAGAAAGTCACGCCACAGCGCTCTTGCCGCGTCACGCCACGTCCACGGCACGTGTGGTTGTTGCCTCTCTCGATAGTCCTCCTACGCAAACACGATCCGAAAGCAAACAGTTTATTTATGTAATACGCTTGCTCGCCACGAATAGCAAATGATTTTCTAATAACGCGAGATGATTTTACGCTCTATAACACGGTGTACGCTTATTCAAGTTAGGTTTAAATATCTTTTTTGATCGTAGGCTCTAACACGAGCGCGCGGTGTAAAAATTAAAAGTACGCGTTTCACTTTTTCTTAATTATAAGAAGTTATTCAAATCATGATGATACTGATTGTGGTTGTTTGCATGCAATTTAGCCAAAATGCTACAGGATAATTGCATTTTCAATAAAAAAATCGACGTCTCTAGTTCCCAGTAGCCAGTTTATGCGCCATAGTTTTACGTCACTCATTGCACTTCTGCAAAGTATACTTTGTCAATAACGAAGTTATAATGGCGCGACTTAGTTCAGGCTAAGCAAAGTTTGTTGTTATAAGAGTATCGACTTTGAGCCAGACAATGAAGATCCTGTTAAACAATTTAAGCTTATAAATCGCTGGAAATTAATTACAGTTTACAATGACAAAGAAATACATGATTTTACGTCACAAGCGTAACACGCCTATCTTCTCCCATGAGTGTTATGAAGCTCAACGAAGCGATTATCGCGAAAAACATGAATAAAATGTACGACATAATAATATATTACTGTATTTAACAATCTGTGTACCAGATAAATGATGTATTTTCAACTGTGGAATTTTACAAACGGCGTTGTTGCGTAGAATTCCAGGAAGAGTCATACGTATCACACCTATCACAAATTAAATGTTGCCGCTGCCTAATCAAAACTATCACTCAATTGCCAACCACGAACAGTAATGGGTACATAGATACCTTCGCTCAATTCTCTGAATCCCATTGGACTAGTTAGCAGCACAAATTCAGGCTCGCCAATAACTTTTTGCAAATGAGTTTATTTCGACGAGCTTCGTTTGGCACGGGTCGTCATTTTATAGAAACCGACCCGATAGTTAGATAGTTACGAATTCTAATTTCGGAACAATTTATTTGCACATTTTGATATTAATTTATGTAACCGCTTATACGGTTTCGGGCTTCTGCTAAACCCTAGACTATATTATTTCTAAAGAGAATGTTATGATCTGTGATCTTTGCGTAAAATTTGTGATAGTAGCATGATTTGCGTTAAAACAACCCCGAATTTATTTCTCAAGCTATCTGACAGAAATAACCGGAGTCGATGACACATCAATATGTTGTGCTCGAGACAGTCTAAACAGCTCTAGTGCATAATAGTGTTTTTTGCATGTCACCAACTATTTATGACCATATACCAGAATCAATTAAAATATTAAATATTCACCTATTCAAAAAACATTAAAAGAACTTTCCGGTAAGTAGATCCTATTATAATGTAAATGAGTTTTTAAAGGAAAGAATATTACTATAATTTTTTAATGATTGACATATTATCTGTTTAATTGTTTATTTTTTACTATTGCAATTTATTGTTTTTACATCCAATTGTGTATTTTGATAATATTTTTAAGACGAAATGTGATTGAATGTATGATATTTTTTTTACTGAAATAATTTAATAATTAAAATAAAATCATCATTAAATAATTAAATAATTTAATGATGTATTAAATAATTAATATTTTTAAATAATTTAATGATATTTTATTTTATTATCATTAAATAATTTAATGATATTTAAATTGACAAAAAAAAATATCCATTAGAGGTCAATATAAAAAATCATTAAATAATTTTATTATTATCAGTTTGATTCTTTTTTCTCTTATACATGACATCTAATCTTGAATTATATTAACTTTTGCTAATTTATTGATAATGTATTATAGGCTTCTAATTTTTAACATTGTTTTAATTAATTGTCATTTTATTTTTGCATTTAATGTTTTCATAAGATAACTATTGCATGGAACACTTACTGATAAATCGTTTTTAAATTAATACTTTTATTAAGTTTATATTTGTACCTACGCTTCACGGCAAAACTCGAATCTTACTATATTGTAACATCTCACACACCGTGTTTATATTACACATTTTATGAAATGCATTTTTTTTTGCCACCCATTCGCATTCACATGTAAGTTAAATGGTTTGTAAAGGAGGAGGATATCAGAATGCTTCGGTACCCAACTGTCCGCTGCTGAAAGCAACAAACTGCTGATAGGTACTATTCTTCTACCAGCCGGGCAGCCATCGTGTTAGCATTTTATTATTTGCAGTAGCTTGAATTAAAGTAGTTATCAACATACTGTAAAAGATTACCTGACTAAAAGAGGTTGTTATGGATCATATCTTTAACCACAAGGAAAAAAACTGATTTTATGTAAACATGCCTTAATAGTCATGACCTCGAATTTGATACACTACTTGATTTTTTAAACATTACGTTTCATGTTTGCGAAAAGATATAAACGGATAATGAAATCCATTCAACTGTCTGGGTATATAAATTGTTTGAGAAAATAAATAGGTTGTAGGTATGTCGAGTGCTATTTCGTTATTTAACTTTTAATGGACAATATCTCCGTAAATAGCTTCGGTAATAGAATTTACGTCACGCTTCCAAGTACTCCCCGGGGTAAGCAGAAGGATAGGTAATCTTTTGGTCCCCCATTTCGCCAGCGACGAGTATACAGTACTAAGCTCAACCGCTTGCAAACCAACCTGGAATAAGATGCCAGGATCTTACCTTTGTTCTGCTACGATTTTGCCCACCTTTTTTTGTTTTTTGTTTTTAAGAATGGGAAATCATCAAATAACTCCTCCCGCTCTGGGTGGAGTGGGAGGGAAGGACTAACAGACTTTTACTGACTAAAACCCATCCATGTTCCTTCTTTACCCTTTGTGTTCCAGGGCCGCGGTATCTCTTTCGAACAGTCCCGCAGCCCCGGCAGGCATCGGCCCTTGGTTGCTGACATCTCTTTGAGGCGCGCGTGGAACACGAACGCGCCGTCGACACGGCCTGTCGTCATAAGACGGACGGACGGTGAGCTAACGATTTTGCCCACCTGGGATGAGACTATTATTGATACAAAAACACTATACTTATGTAGGTACTATGTGTAACGTAGAAAACTAAAAAAAATGGAATATATTGTTTAGTTTCCCTAATAAAACTGGTAAAAAAACGACTACCTCGTTGGTCTTTTTCAGTAGCAGCCACGGAGTCTGGATTTGTGCCCGGTTGATGGCAATAGGCTCACCCCCTATTACATTGGACTTAAACATAACTAGCGAAATATGGGTATTAGGTATTAGGTATACCTCTGCCTAACCCTTCGGGGATTACAGGCGTGATGTTATGTTATGTAATTATTTTTTGCTCCTTTCTTCCCTTTGAGATAACATGTTATTGTTAATAAATACTGGAAGCCACTTTTTCTTCAGCACTCACAAAAATAATTTTAATAATTAGAATGACGTACAGCCAGTACCAGCCATTATTAATTCTGTCGATAAAGCATTTCTAAATTCAAAGATCCAATCATTTCAAGTTCGACGTATTTCAAAGGTCCGTAATCGCCATTCTCTGAACTTTGGAAAAATTCTTTATTACTCCTGTTCAATATCTTGGGTAATACACATGATCGTTTTTTTCCGCAGACAAATTATTTGAACAAGGATTTTCTTAACATTTTTTTTCTGCACGAGACATATGAGGTAAACAGTATGATATCATTAACAAATCGAACTCGCTTTAAAAAAAAAACAATATTAAAAACCACCATAATGATTGTCATCGTGAACTTAACCGACAAGTCAACGAATAACTAAATACAAAATTGAAGCATAATTTTGTATCAACAATCATTTAAAAAAATGTGGAAATAAATATACACATTGCTAGTAGTAGATTCCTGATACAGAAAATCTAATAAAGATTTATAATTCATAAGGTCGGATTTACACGTACACACGAACATTTAAAATTGAACAAATTAAACTACAGCGATACTTCACACACGTTCAAAAATAAATCTTCATTACACAAACGAAATTGTTGATTGTAATCACAACTCGATACCCAACTCCCATAAAGTGTAAAATATGTAAAGCACAATAATTACAAAAGAGATCGATAGCGGGTATAGTGCGAACCTGAATGTTTTATACTTCGCTTGCTGAAATTTATGACCGTGTGTCACCGCTGTTATTACCTTACGTTGAATAAGCAAACAATTTGCGAAGTTTGTTGAAATCAAGACTCGTTAGTACTTTGCTCACGGCCAATCAGCGTGAAGAAAGTCATTAAGTTTGATTGGAAGTTATCTTTCTCCGACTGAAAGTGCTTAGCAGACTGAAAAAATATTGGTAAATTATTCAGAGATGCATTCGGAATATTTTGGTTCGATTGCCGCGTAGCCTGACTGAATATTAATTGAGATCTGATTTCCACCATCAAAAGTATGAAGATTGATTGAATATTATTGCTATGTACGCACAGAATTCATTAGCAGAATAAATAAAAGCGTAATTAATCCTGAAAGATGGATTTTCAGTGGAACAAATAAAAAGTAATGAAAAAGAGCAGTAGGTATTTCGATACACAATCCCTGGAGCTAATTAAAAAAAGTTAAAGAAGTTTGCCTGGGAAAAAATTAATAATGAAACTTCCGGAGGGGAGTCGGAAAAAAATATTATTGAGTTACGTTTCGCTTAACTAATTTAGGTAAAAAAGGAGGCTTAGCTTGTCCGTCGGGGTAATGTTCCGATGCGACCCTTATCAATTCGTCGTGTCCGTCTAGCGGACGCGTCTACCCGGCCTTTATTACGTATGTACGCTTCTCACGAAAATAACGTGTCACTCTAATAACGGCCAATGGGGTGACTGGGGCACAACATCCCCTCTAATATTTAATATGGAAAACGGTTGGCTTTGATATAATTTCTCGGATAAAAGGAAGAGAACCGCAAATTGGGGCGAAGCGATGTAGGTACATATACCTATGTAATTATGTACCTATTTGCTTTGCCTCCGTACATTATATGGTCGTGCACAGTTTTTGGAACATAATGCGATCATGATCCTATTAGAAAATATTTAACCCTTTGTAAGAGCAGTGTTGCCCTCATATAACCTACCTTTTCGGACGTAACCACGTTACAGGTTTTACAATATTCAGGTTTTCTGCTATTACGAAAGCTTAAATAGCAATGACGAGACGTGGGTTCTCTTAAGATCTTATTAGATTCAAATAACAATAGAAAAAAGACACAACCAACAATAGAATTTATTACTACTTTCTTTTAATCTATTAGAACTAAGCTCTTAGGTTTATTCTTAGTTTTCATTGAAGGTTGAAATAAAAATTCTTTTTCGCATTTATAACGTCAGTTGCTATTAGTATCCGTTTTAATGAAAACTGACAGAACCTTTGTTTTGTTAACCTATCTTACTAATATTACAAAGAGGAAAGATTTGTATTTTTGTGTGTTTTTGTGTGTGTGTATGTTTGTAATGAATAAACTCAAAAACTACTGTGCCGATTTCAAATATTTTTTCACCATTAGAAAGCTACATTATCCCTGAGTAACATAGGCTATATTTTATCCCAAAATGTTTAAAAAATAAATGTCCACCCGTGCAAAGCCGGGACGGGCCGCTAGTGTTTTATAATTTAATGTTTAAAAACTGTTCGTATCACAATGAAATATGAACCGTTTGACCATAGCGACAACTACGTAGATAGAATAAAATGTGGGTAGATGTAAGATGAGATATAGTTTGAATTGCGTTGAAGTAACCTATTTTTCAGTTTATTACCAAATTATCATGACAACACAATAAAGTCATGAAAACAGTTTAAACGGTGTTTAACTTTAACGCTCACTTCCATTTTATCGACTAAAATGCCGAATAAAAAAGAAATAAAATATTTTAATATGTTGCCAGTACAGCCGTAAAATATCTTTAATCTAGTTTATTGGTCATATAAAAAGGGGCATAACTACCACTTTTCTGTAAAGGGTACAAAGTTTGTGAATGATTCAGATAAACAATAATTATGGCCGTTCCAAATTAGGAAGTTAGAAGAAGTTTACGATGTTCAGAGCAAACATGAAACTCAGTCCGGGAAGCGCCTAATTAGTTAAGTTTATAAATTTGTAACCTATTTGGTATGCTAAGTGCCCTACAGAAGAGCTACAAGCTATTTTTATTAGACTATAAAGTACTGCAACCTTTTTAAATGAAAACTTTGTCTAATTGTGGTCCTTAACTTTGCTAACTATAAATTTTGGTTAAATGAAAAATACGGTTTCATTTTTTATAAATTAGGCGTTCATTATTGTTCTTTTTTTGAGAAAAATCCTAGAGCTTTAATTAATTAGAGTTCTACTTATACCTACATCAACATCAGCTGGGCCTGTCTGTATAAGTAAACTTTAGGTTCAGGGTTCGAAAACGATTTAGTTTTTATACTCAGTTCAGTTTATATTACTGTTCACTTGTTGTACTACGAACACTTTAGTGCTCATTTACGGAGACGCGGTGCGTCGGGCGGCGCGTTGCGCGTTTTTTCCATTTACAGAGAGGCGGCGCGTGCAGCGGCCCGCGTTATCACACGCCCAAACACGAACATATGACAATGTACGATGTTGTTTACGAAGACGCGGGGCGTGCACCGCCACGTTGAAGGCCGCGCGCGACGCGGCGGTGTCATCTGCCATATGTTCGTGTTTGCGCGTGTGACGCAGCGTACACCGCCGCGTTGACCGCAAAAAAATCAAGCAAACGCGCGTAAAATCGCTTCTCCGTAAACGCTCTCATACATTGCCATATGTTTGAATTGAAAGCGGGCCGCGCCGCACAACGCGCCGCGTCTCCGTAAATGAGCCCTTAGTTAAAAAGCGAGAACCTTACTTTGTTAGAGTTAACCAAACAAACGTCGTCTGAGACTAAAATAAATTTTCTACTATATAATAATGCGCACAATAGATTCGAAACCTACAAGCACCACTATTTTAATTCCAATAAAATGCCATTTACATGGCTTCTCTAGTTATATTTAAAAATAAGACATATTTTTGTTCAATACAAATGCAAATTTTCTTTAGCTCACCTTTGATATTGACATGAATAAGAAATTTTATGCATATTTTGATTTAATAAGCCTCCCATGTGCGTGACTTTATCTTGATTTTTTTCTTATTTCATTATAAAGAAAAAAAACTCAATTTCCTGTGACACCAACGTGTGAATACAAATCAGTTGATTTACATGTCTCGCAAAAGAACATAGGTGGTTTATGTAAGCTGGTGGTACTAAAAATCACCCACGTAGACACACCTAAGGTATAATCTAATGTACGTGAAATTATACTAGGCATGTGACAACACTGAATACATATTTAGTAGATATTCAAGGCGCGTTCGGATTTGGCAAATGACAGACAAATTGGCGGGCTGGGAACGTGACGTATGGCACCGACACCCGCTACCCAGTTCCAATAAAGTGAGCCAAACGCTTTAGAGTTTGACTTTGGCAGCTCTTACTTCGACTGTTTGAAAACTCGACACGAGTACATTACCTACATCTATTCATAAATCTTTGTGATTTACTTGAAACAAGTTGGAGTTGCAAGAAGAATTTTATAACTTAGTTTTAACGAGGACCCCTTACCTCAGAAAATTACATGGAATTTATAATTACGGGTTCTTAAAATAGAGTATTAATATTAAAAGTTTCAGAGAAGATGTTGCTGAAAGAAAAATGCTTTCCGTTGTCTATAAAACAGATTGCAGAAGACGCTCAGCAAGATTCAACCACAGTCAGGTTACACAATATTTGTAATAATTTGAAATCAAAAGAATCTCCTTTTCGAAATGCGTCGAGATTTCTTTTCTGTTTGTTTTACTAAGACATTAATTTTTAAGATGGATTGTTAAATAGCTATTGTCCTTGAATTTATTTTGAATGATTTTCTTTATTTTAAAAACGTCCAGACGATCTGCTTTTTTTAAATTAATATTCCAGAAAATGTAATTTTAATCCAAAACCATGGCAACACTTGTTGTTTTACCTAATTTAATTTCGAAAAAATCACGTCCTCTACGCGAATTAATTATACGACACCCCTTGTGTGAAAAACCAATCTAATTCAAAATTAACATTTATAATTGAATTAACATTTTTTCATTCGCGCCCGCCGGCTGCGCAATGTTAGACTTAGAGCCATCAATCATAAATATCATTGGTTCGCTTCATCACTTATTCAGCTCTACTTTGTTGTTCAGAGCCGAGCTTGTGACATTTTTGTGAGATTGTAATTATTTTGAGTGGTTCCGGCCAGCTGTGACAAGGGTATCAACTTGAAGAGAATACACACTATTACAAGATGTCGCTGACTCATTGACTCGGAGCGTGACTTTTCGTTTGTGAGGTCTCGAGTTTCGCGGTAACAAATTGGTAAAAATAAGGAAGCTAAGCATCGTTTTGAAATTGCCAAATAGTAGAAGTATCTAGTCGGTTAGGCTGTTTTGAAATATTCACACGCATATTTTATGTCACATGACAAAAAATATGCAAGGCACACATTATATACGTATTTTGAGCTTTCATCGAATGTGAGTTATGACTGAAATTAAAGACTGTATTTTGAAAAGTATATTTAGAATAAAATTTGTGAACGTGTACACGGTCCTTAAGAATAAGAGAACGCAATATTCTTAATGATAGTAAAATAAAATATAAACCACAGTAATCCCAACTCTGATTTAGCAATATTTTGACGTTGCTAAAATAAAACAACTTTTTACTTAAAATAAAAATATTGAAATACCTAATGAAACCTGGTGTTATTGATCTTTACGTTTTATTTAAATTCTGTCAATATTTGGGCCTTGGTTCACCCACTGTTGGGTATGGGCCTCCTCTTTCTTCTGCTACTCTTCTCGGTTCTGCGCGTCCCTTATACATGCGTTTCTCGCGATGTTGACGATATCGTCAACTCAACGCGCTTTTGGACGGCCCTGGTTTCTTCTCTTGCCCCACCTTGGCCACCATCCGATCAAAACCTTACTCCATCGGCTAGCTCCGCGTCTAGCCAGATGTCCTGCCCAACTCCACATTAGGCGTATCGCCCTGTTCCCGACGTCGAATACTTTCGTCCGAAAAAGGTCCTATTTGGGTCTAGATTCATACTAAAGGTTAATATAACACAGAAAAAACCGGCCAAGTGCGAGTCGTACTCACACGCACACAAGGTTCCGTGGCACCAAACAATATCCGCCCCCCCCCCCCCTTAATCTTATTATTTAAATCGGAAAGCAGTTTACAAAATACATCTACCTACCAAGTTTCAACTGTGACAGACAGACCGACAGACAGACATGACGAATCTATAAGGGTTCCGTTTTTTGCTATTCGGCTACGGAACCCTAAAAAGGAGTCTTGGTACGAAAATTCAAACCGTTCTGCGCTAAAACAGCTTTGCCTTCAAATATGGACGATAGTCAATAGCTGATACTTGAGGACGCAAATAACAATGTAGGTATTGTTCATCGAATGGGGTATAGGCACACAATATGCTCTTCTGAACACCCTTTGTTCGCCAATGGCAATATTAGGTCTCAAAGCTATAGAGCCAAGCTTATCGCTATTTATCGCCAGTTCCTATCTCGGGCCACTCTCGAGCATGCATAAAGCCCTAATCACACTTTGCTTGACTCCGAGGTTGAACCCTGAACAATAGAAGCCACAGTAATCTATACGGTGTTTACTACCATTGTCTAATTAAGTGTAAATTGGCCCAACTCCGCAACAAAATCACCTTTATCGGACTCAAAATTACTTAATAAATATTTATAAAGTAACAACAGAACTGAATTTTAAAAAACTCATCAAAAACAGTTTGAGTAAATGTTCACTGATCCAGAAAGCTGAAATTCTGAACGAACTTAAAAAAATTCAGCCGTAACATTCAAAATAGTCACACAACTTTACTTTTATGCCCAAATCGCTAGTCACTTAATGGTTTTACAGCTTACTGCACTGATTTCAATAGGGGTTCGCTAAAATTCTCTCCAGTATATAAAAATAAAAATATGAATAGTTCAGAGGCTCCTCATTTATTATATGATTTATAGACTTTCAAAGGCTTAAAAAGCAGCTTTCACTTTCAGTGATTTATTATACTGCTTCTAAGTATTTGTGGAATAAAACAGAAAGGTATTGAAACTGCCGACGATCAATATCTGTCAAAGTGAAAAAATTCAATTAAACGAGCTCGCGAATTCTTTCATTGGATAAACGGAAGGCGTGAGAATTGAAAATTATGTGAAAAGATTTTTCTATACACGCTCGAAGTGGTGTTTTGTTGATGGAAATTCTTTTAGTTATCGATTTTTATGGAGAATAACGAATGTACAGGAACCTGAGCGAGCGATTTTTCATTACTGAATACTCAGAATACGTATACACTTGTGCACTCTCGCCTTTGTTTATTCAACGCTCTAATACATAATCTATGAAAACACTTCACTTTGAGTCGCGGACAAAGCTTCTATCTATTGTTTAATAACGTGTCTGGTAAATAAAATGCCTTTTAGGTAGTATTAGATTGCTATCCTTTTGTAGTGATGTCATTGTTAATATAGTAATAAGACAGCCGATGAAGGTCAAGAGGTGAAATCTTATAGCATGACACCCTCGGATGAAAGTAATAGAAACTAAGTATTAGGCAAAAGTTAATTATAACTCGATACACAATGATTTTTAGAAAACTTTGGATAGCCAGTTCATTGGCCTTTTTGATGGTGTGTAATGTGTATTTTTGTGGTATAAAGATTTTCAGTTACTGAGTGACATTTTTTAATCTCAGAATTTTATTTGTGATTTATTTTTACGCTTCACTCATCAAGTCGTCATACATTTCTCAGAGTTTCTTGAGCATAAAAGCTTTTCCGTGAAACAGCTATTAAACATTACCTTGCCTCGACACAAGGAAGCTAACATTCAGGATTATTTTGGATTGTGTTTGTACAATTTTTGTGAAAACATTTAAATATTAAACGTCATTGAACTCCATAACATACAATCAACACGAAAAAACATTAGGCAATGTTATAGCACTTTTTACAATACTATAAAAGTTTCAATTTTATACTGACATGTTTAACGACTTTTTAAATTGATATTGAGTACCAGCTGTTGCATTTCAATAGCTGCAGCCCAAAATTCTCGCGCGCTACCAAACTTATTTGGCCTCGAAGGTACAGATAATATATTTTCTTTTTTTCGATAGGTCGTGACTATTCGAAAGCGTTCTGGGTGACTTGGCAATACTTTTGAAGTAGGGGGAGGGGAAAATGTTGTGCTAAATAAAATATAGTGCTGCATGTAACGTTGGTACCTGATACAAATTCGAACTTTGTTTTATATTAGACTAGTGATCTGCCCGTGCTTTGTGCGATTTATTATGACGTGTCAAATCATAAAGTTTTCTTTATTATTTTTAAATTGAAAATGTGTGCAAACCTTCCGGAGTACATGCTCTAAATGATCGAGATATTGTGCCATTTTAAAGTTTTAGGCGGCTACACAGGCAGACATGAAAAGCGACTTAATTCTATAGGTACTATGTATTGATTTACCAACCTACAGAAATTATTTTGTGATTTTTTAGCCCTTAACTACGTACACGGACTTCTTATTACACGATGATTAATGTTGTACGGTTATTACTCACGTATTTATTTTAGAGTTTTCCCGACTAGTTCTGACCTTTGAAATCGTTGCGTCATTTGCTTCAAATTACATTTCCTCGAAGCAGTTAGTTCTCGTCGTCAATCACTTCAAAATTAACTTTGTTTAATTGGATATTGTTCTAATGACACTACGTATATACAGGTGTGGGAGTGATTATGTGACGGATGTGAACTCACAGAATAAGGTCTTCTTCGCACTATCAATCAAACAGTACTAAGCCACCCGATGGGCCTTATACATAAATTGTACCGAGGTCCGCACACTTATGATTTATAGCTTACTAACTTTTGCCTGCGGTTTCCCTCGCACCGAAGGGAATGGGCAAAAATATTTACTGCTTAGACCTCGCTTAGTTTGGTAGGTATTGCAGAGGTCCGATTTTAATATTAATGAGTAATGGATGTAAAAATAATAGTCTATCCAAACGAGAGCTTAAAAGATCGCTGTTAATTATAAGACCGTCCATTGTGTACCCTATGTTTTCTACACTCATATCTTTAATTCATGTGATAAACATAACATAACGCCTGTAATAATAGAAGGATTACAGAGGTATACCTAATAGTTCACCCATATTTCGTCAGTAGTGTTTAAGTTTCATTATGGACGCCGGCAGGAGGAGCACCTTCAGATCCACGAAGACAGCTCGAATTTTTTTGCACTCCACCTCGGATATATTAGATTCAAGGAGTAACTTGGCCAATCTATCCAGAAAAGCCCGTCAATCGAAAAATTCGTATTTAGGATTCGAAAAGCGAGCTTAGCGAGTTTAAAAAATTTAGCACCCACCTCGAATTTTATAGGTTTTCTTTTGTCATTTATTATAGAAATACGGGTAATTTTGTCTATTTATAAAGAAAAGCTTATGAACGCAAAGGTCATAAGATGTCTGAGCGAGCTCAAATATACAAAAATATTTCGAATACATTTTTGCTCATACATCCAGAAACCAGAATAGAAGTACGAGCGAGCAAAGCGAGCTCGAAAATGTTTGCTTTCTGGCCTGCATTGGTTTTTCTATGTTTTTTCTATTTCGTTAGGGGTGCAAGTGTACCCCTAGCACCCTGCTGCCGGCTATCATGAGCTTCATGTAAGGGGGCGAGCTTATTGCCATCAACCGGGCACTAATCTAGAATCCATGGCTGCTACTGAGAAATTCTTGATAGAAAAACCCTATTACACTTTACCCGACTTGGGAGTCGAATCCAGGACTTCATATACTAGACCAACGAGGCAGTCAATTAGTTCATATGATGTACTCATTTAAAGAGTTTTATCTACCTTAGTAGTCATAGGCGTAAGGATGAAAACTTTTGCGTATAATTTAGTGTCACATTACGTAAGGCCCTATGTCATCATAATTATGTGTGTGTCAAAATAAATAATGTGCCTCGCGCTGAGGGTAATGCTATAGAGGTCAATTTAAAATGAGGTTGAAACCTTGTGGCACACCGTCAAGGTAGATGCCCTGAAATGGAAATATTTATTTATTTCATGCACGAATAATTTTTATTTGCAAGGCAAACTGTATTCTATACATATATCTATTTAAGTATCTCAAATATCTTACGAAAAGGCAGATTAGTCAATCTGCGTTTGCCAGCTTATCTCTGATTAGAAAACCAACGATGCCAATAGATGTTGCAAAAATATAAATTGAAGAAAAAAATACTGTAGAATAGTTGGTTACTTTCAACACGAAGGTCGTTCGAACTAGGACGCTGATAAATTATGAGTTTGCTCTGTAATTACTTGCTTTATATTGCATTTTGAACTTATTGCACAGAACCACACTTTGCATTATTGTTCTCACATATTATGCTGTCTCTGGCGACGCTTAAGTTACGAGTGTACTTTTACTATGTGGCAATTTTCTAAGCAGCAATCAGCATAAGCAGAGACGGATATCGCGATTAACAATGGTGACCGGCGAATCTGAGGTGCACGACGTACTAGTTATGCGTAACATCGTAGAGTTGAATAGTGACACTTATTGATAAGATAATTTTATTTAAAGGCGCAAACCAGTTGTGCCTTGCAATAAAGACGCGTTTCGTAGTAGAAGGAGGGTCTCGCAGCATGGCAGAGGCACGCGGCGTAGCAGAAACGTGGCATAGCAGAGTTGCACGTCGTAGCAGATTCGCACGGCATAGCAGAGTCGCACGGCGTAGCAGTGTCGCACGGCGTAGCAGAGTCACACGGCGTAGCAAAGTCGCACGGCGTAGCAGTGTCACGCAGCGTAACAGAGCTGCGTAGCCCATAGCGTAGCAGACTTACACAATCAGTAGCAGTAAAGAGACTTCATTATCTAATTTTAGTAAATAAAATAAAAGAAAGGTTTCTCTTATCTTCGTAGCTTCATTATTGCTAAGTATCTTCCTTGAAATGGATATTGTTGCCCAAATAAATAGGTCCATTTATTTGGCTAACAATTTCCACGTGTAACCTGTAATGTTGAACAACAAAAGTTATCGATTACTTTTCAGTTGGATATACTTTTAGTTTTACTGTTCTAGTAGTAAAGTTGGGGAGACGTACAATACAACATCTCGTGATAATCAAATAAATATTCATTAATATGTTTTATTTATCGATAGCGGAACTTCTGACACTATTCATCACTGGTTAATATTGATGTGTTCATCAAGAGTATTGATTACAATATCAGGTGACTGGATGTACATTATCGCATCTATTTTAGATACATACATAGACGAATACCTACTATACATGTTGCGGCTAAAAGCCGAAGTAAGGTTACACCTAGTTCTAGCCGGCTATACCTAGGTGTGGGGCCGGTAACTATACTTTTTATTGCTAGGAAACACCGACCAAATGGATTAGGTTAGGTTAGAACTGTGACCAAACGCGCGCGAGCCGAGCGAACGCACCGAGCGGTGCCGCGGCAGCGGCCGGCGAGAGCTACATCCAGATTGGTTGCATTATAACAAACTGTTACCTGCCGCACCTAGGTATAACCAGCTAGAACTAGGTGTAACCTTACTATGGCTTTTATTCGTAACATATATAAATATAGGACCGATGATACTGACATCTAGTTTTATTCCGAGGTTGAATTTTAATATTAGTTAGAACTCTATTAAACTTTCAGTAGCTGTCCACATTTTGGATATATTCCCAAACTACATGAAACCTAATCTCATTTAAAGTTGGCAAAACTTTTCCCAATTAAAATATTAACTATGGCAAAATCTGCTCACTTTCAAAATGGTAGACAGACATTGCGATTTCTATGTACCAAGTGGAAGCATAAAATAAGTACCCACATTTCGGCAGTTATATTTTCGACCCATGTAATAGGGGCGAGCCTATCGTCGCAAATCATAAATGAATGCAGACTTACTATGAAATTCTTGATGGAAAAACCCAATAATACTGCCTGACCTGGAAATCGAACCCAAGACCTCATAGATGGAAACACATCAATATATTACAGTAGAATCGTAGGAAGTACGAATAAACATTGGTATTACTTTAATTTTTGGACGTAAGTGCACATTTGGACGATATTAATGCGTCGCCCATGAATAACGTGAGGCGGTTCACACGATTCTGTCGGCAAATGGCCCATATGTCTGGCTTAGCGGTGTAAACACCCCAAATAATAACATGGCAATATTGCTTCGAGCTCAAACTGTGCGAAGGTGACAGTGTTCTACTGCGGAAATGTCTGTCGTTAGCATTTGTTTTTATGTTTTGTTAACGTTTATGTGTTATGCTGTTATTAAAATGAAGATTTCTTAATTAAATTCTGGATGTGTTCAGTTAGGTTAGGTGGTAGGCTTGCGTCTCGTCTAACTGTATATTGTTGAAAACATTTTTGACTGCTTCGTTCGTCGCAAGCGCAACTATTGAGCATGAGACCTGGATTCGATTCCCAGGTTGGGCAAATAGTGTTATTGGGTTTTTCCATCAGAAATTTCTCAATTGTGCCCGGTTGACGGCAATAGGCTCGCCCCCCATTACATGGGACTTAAATGGGTGTACTATTAGGTACACCTCTGCTTAACCCTTCGGGGATTACAGGCGTGATGTTATGTTATGTTTTTACTTACTTTCTTACGCCACCTCCACGACTTCAGGTGATCCGACTTGTCAAATGACTTTGGTCAAGATACAGGCTCGTGCGTCACTTGTTTTCCGTGTAAGTACCGTCGCTTCCCAGTAACTCGTGGCGTGCTCATAACAAGTTGTTTTCTGCCCAGTCGCTGTGACAGCACGCGTGTCGCTTCACGTGTAGCTAGTGGCCAAGCGGTTACTCCGTACAGACTTCTTAATAAAGTGACGACACTCATATCTCCTCATTCTTGTTGGACTTTAAGATTAACAGTTGATATTCTTTACTTTTTTTTTCATTTCACAGAATTCATCGTATGTGGAGGTTCGCGTTCATATAGATATATATCATATTACTCCTTGGATTAGATATACCTATATGAGTATGTGTAACGTAGCTTCTAAATAAGAGAGGGTGGTGAGCTTCTTTTCAACACCAATCGGTCGTATTTTAACCCAGGGGATTTTTAATCTTGAAGGTTAACGTAAGTTAAATTGCATTCGACATTGTTCAGTAAATTAAGAGTCAAGCCTCCTCGTCTCAGCAGTGTTTTTCCGTCTACAGTCGTTTTTACGAGTGTGACGTTCTTTCGTTATGAGTACGTATTAGTTTCTGTTAGTTATAAGCTTTATACAAGCATGCAAAACCGCATGACACATCATTTAACAGTTGAACAGCGTTATACTACAAATAAAACACGAAACATTTATTCGCGTTTTATAACATTTATACGTGTAAAGTTAGATGAAAAATTTATAGCCACCCTTTGGAACAGTAAACTTTATTATAGTTTTATTTTACGGACTTTCATAAATCTACATTTATAATTAAAATAATACCAGTTATAACACGGTTTTGCCTTCTACTAATATGAAATACTGTAACATTTGATATTAAATTCTGCAATTATAATGAGATTTCTGGCTGATGAAGTCCATTCAATTAAACAGAGATATGAGCTAAACCGTTTGTAAAGTTATGCGCTTCACGGGCGAATGCAAATAGCAAGGCTACCCGTTTGGAATTAGCTTAAGGGCCCAGTCCAGTAACATTGTTTTTTTGACTAAAGTTATACATGAATTGCAATTATTTTTAGTGCACCATAATATTGGCTATATGCTTAATAAAAACGTATTTTTTTAAAGTTCATAAAACTCGCTCTTGTTGCATAAATCTGGCATTGAAAAGAGGTCTCTCGCGCCCAACACGAGTCCGAGGTCTCTTTTCGCACTTCTTCCGAGGCAACAGACGCTAAATAGCAAAATCTATCGAGTCAATAAATACCTTTATATCCTTGTCTTCAAAGTTGGCCCGTTACTTTTTGTAAAAAATCTTTTATTTTCTTAATCTAATTACGATAATATCGTCAAATTTCTCGGTTTTTGCTCTAAAAAAATACTTAGTTTCTGTCAATAGATTTGTGTTATTATTTGATTTTAGCGAAGGGCCAATGTTGAATAACATGACAAATTAAAAAAAAACATTAAAATCAACGTAAACTGAAAATTATTAATATACCAAAACACCCATAAAATTACAGTTTATATACAGAAACGTTTGACATATGTCCTTTCTGACCACCGAGCGGTCGAGGACATCGGAATATCGTCAATTGTTTTCCGGCCTTCTCACTGGCACAATCATGCTGTTGCGCTCATGTTATTTCATGCAGGCTCTATTTAATTATTTTAACCACTGCAAAGAAAAGCAGGGATATCTATTTTTTTATCTATGATTTTTAAATTTTTTGAAGACACTAGTGCGAATAGATACTTGCGGGAAATAAGATTCCTTACGATGACATTAAAAACAAAGATGACGGTTGCGAAAAGTAGCGAATTCTTCATCACAGGCGTCACGTCCATGGTAATCGAGGGCGCTCTAAACTAATATGGGGTCAAAATCAAAGATGGCGGACACGAAAATTTTAGAATTTTTCATCATGGGTGTTAGGACCATGGTAATCGAGGGCGCTCCAATCGAATGGCGCCATCTTGTATTTTCATTTTGACCCCATGGTCAAAATGAAAATACAAGATGGCGCCAACGAAAATTTTTAATTTTTATGTCATGGGTTTCATTTTCGTGGTTTTTGGGGGCGCCATCATTAATTTCCATTTGACGTCATTTTCGTCATCAGCGACCCCGAAAACCACGAAAATGATGACACCAATGACGAAAGAAACCGAAATTTTCGTCGGCACCAGTTACCATTTTGACGTCATTTTCGTTATCACCCACCCCGAAATTCACTAAAATGACACCCATGACAGAAAACCCGGAAATTTTCACGCAAGTGTCCAGTCACGCAAGTGTCTGTCGCGCAAGTATCAGTCGCACAAATGACTATTCGCGGATAGGTCCGTCCGCGTAAATGTCCTAGACCTTAAAAAATAACTCCTTATTAGTTATTGTAACAATTTTGCAGTGGCAAGGCGTCCTGGTCCATTATACGAAAGCCAAAAAATGTTCGAAAACTAGTGATCATGAATTTCAAAATACTTTTTTTATTACCTCTTTGTTCCGAGAAACAAAAATAAATATAAGCTTCGAATTGATAACCTCCTTTTTTAAGTCGGTTAATAGGTAGAGCAGCTCTAGCATCACCTCAAATAATTTAAATACGACTCGGTGTCAAAGGGGGAGGTCCCCGCACACAGGTGTGTTTTTGTTTTTGCTGTGAATTTCTGAGTTTTGCACGAGAGGACTATCGCCTTAAGTAACTTACAATTTTCGCACTGCAATGTTAAAAACGAAACTATTCATGTTAAACACAAGCTTTAAAAATACCAAAATAGTTAGACGGCATATTCTCGTTAAGTGCAGTTGCGACATAAATATCTGGTTATTGGGCGTTTTGAGTGGTGCCCGCGATCCCGACACACTTCCTGAACTAACAGCCTCGGAGGCTGTAAACGTCTCCAGCGCCTGACTTTCGGTGATTTACTCCAATTTTATGTGTCGCCTCTACTCTGGATTTATATTAAATTTATTTTATGGTACAATTTTACAACCCTGAACATGTTACGATGGCCATTTACGTCTTCTCGTTCGAACACGTGTTTAATGGTAGTTGTGGCGTTTATTTATATTTAATTAGTTTACTACACGTACGGAACTCGGCACAATTTGGGTAGTTACAGGGTTAATTATCTGTAGTTGTGAAAACGATAAATATATTTTATGACAGCTACTGTTTATTTGATGTTTTTCTGCTTGGGTTGCTATCGTTGCAGATATCTAATAAGGTTATACGTAAAAAAAATGTGTCACTGACTGAATTCATTTCTTGTTTTCAGTGAAGCATTAAAAATGCTGTTAATGGAAGGAAAAATCCGAATAGCATCGTACAGCTGCGGACAACGGGGACTGCTGGTAACTGAAATTATTTCTCTTTAACAATGGTAGCCGAGGTTATATTATTGTTTGTTCAGACCATTGTACGAAAGTAATCAAGTGGAAAAGCAAGGAGTTGTATTGCTCTGGTTGTGACACGAAGCACTCGACTGTCGCAATAATAATTATTAATCCCGGTTATTCACAGGGGACAAAGCTGCGAGGTGAACGAGTTTTTTCTATTTATATTCACACACGTACACAAGTATGACACAAATGGCTGTGTATAATGTCTCAGTGGGGAATATTTTACATTAAATTTATTAATGTCGTGTGTCGTGCGACCTTAGGTGTTAGGTTCATATGCTGGCGGAGACGCCTACATGAGTTGGAGTCTAATAACGCTTTCAAAGAACATTGAAATTACTAAGAACATTAAAGTTGTGTCTAAAATGTTTTGAGCTCGAAAACAAAGGCTGAAAATGAGTTTATCTATCAATTTATTCGTAATTAGGTTACTGTCTTCGTGGTTTGATCAAAAGTTTTTATGCGGGTAATTGTTTTTGACGCAGAACGATATGATAAATTAAGTTAAAATTAAATAAAGTTCTTCAGAGCATAATAATAAGAGGATTGAGAGAATATTATTAGAACATAATCCAGTGAATAAGCTCATTTTGTCGCTCAAAACAATGCCTGATAAAGTCGAACGACAAACATATTAAAGTATTAAGTCGCAGCGACGATTTACATACATGATCGTTCGTCAAACATACGTACTTATGTGTATTCCTATAACATTCTAGAATACGTTTTCACAGTAAAAACCAAAGAACAATTTTCTTATATGTAGGCTCACGAGGACACGAAAATAAGTAATCTACTAACAAGTAAGTAAGTAGTTGATTGGACTAGATCATATATTTTAATTTTTTAATTTTAAGAATTTAGTGGTCAACCGGATGACATAGTTTGGGTCGCGTTGATTATGAAAAATTGACCTTTTTTAGCGAGTAAAATATCTATAAAATTATACAAAGATTTCTTGAGAATTAATAAGTATCCAGAGACACAGACGTTTCTGAACATGTCTATTCAGATTCTACAGGATTTCCACAAATATTTCTAAATAAATTAATAGTTTTGACGTCTTGGGTTCGTACCTCAATATTGTCTCGTCTATCCAAAGGTTGTCTGGAAGACATCGCCATTAGTAATAAGATAAAATAGCCCATTGTCCATTTTTGATCTAAGATTTAGAATTATTTATACAAGTTTCGAATACGATATCTATTGTTTTCGGCTTTAATGTTGCTATTATGAAAAACGTAGTTATCCTACTAAAATAATGGTAGTACATCATTGTTCAGAAAGTTATAATTATAGTAGAAATAGTAGATAAGCGTCTAGCCAAGGAGATAGTAAGACGAACGACTTTTACAAATAAGCGTTTATCTTTATCTCTTACAAACTTAGGGTAACGAGTAGGAATGTAGACGAAAACATGTTTATTTGGAACTAAGTAGACGTGGTAGGGTTGTTTTTTTATTTGTAATTTATCTCCTGGACCAACTTTAAGATAAAAGAAACTGAGAAACCATGAAAAGTTTAATAGAATATATATTTTATCGGTATGCCTATAAGATTTTTTTTCACGATTTATTTTATTTATAGTAGCTTAAAACATATTTTTTGTCATATTAATAGAAAAAACAGTGTTAGTCGAGCTCGCAAATTGTTTTCAGGCAGCTATAATAAATATTCTCTAACTGAAAAATAAACTTATTTACCCAAATACACAGATTATTACACCGTTTCTATTTCTAGTTCCATTTTATACCAGAAACAAGGCAAAAGCACAACACACCAAGAGTCATAGCATACTTTCTAAATAAATGTAACCCCATATTTTAACACCGTATTAGAAATTAAATATTTATTCGGAGAACAGCGCCATCTGCCAGGAAATGGGAATAGTTTCGGTTATTCTCAAAGGATCCGCCCTAACACACCCTTTACGTTATTACTTCGCTACTTGAATTGGGTGAGAATTAGTAAAGGCAACAAGTTATAATGGGCTGCGCAAAAACGGAGTAAATATAGATAGCAAATTGTAGTTGCTGTGGTGTGAAAGATACAATATCTGTCTGTCTTCGTGCCTTCTCCTTATTTGAATATAAAAAATCTTCTGTATGAAAGAAAGAAAAATATTTATTTGTCGCAGGGACATGACGTGCATCATACAAAATAACGAAAAAATAAAATAAATATACAACGCATAACAAATATTTATAATTTCAACAGGACGGGACAAAAAAAAAGAAAAAATAAATACATTAACATCTTGCACGTCGTGACTGCGGCAAGCAGGTTACCACTCAGGCTGACGCTGTGCTATGGGGACCCCACAGCACATAACATGACTAATAATATCACCATAAAACCAATAAACTTCTAACTTCTTAGAAGCATATAGATAGCACTGTTAGAAGCAAAGGCTATTCAAATGGAAAATAAATGAAGGTGCCTTCATCGGTTCAGTTAACTTTGACCGTAACATTTTTCAATTACGAAAATATATAAGAGCAGTAAGCGTAACTCACTGATTCCTGATAATTCCTTTAATAAAGTTTGACGCCCGCAGAAGTTCGAGTCATTAAGCGAGACATAAAACCAACTACGAAGAATACGGCAGTTAGTCGGCTTAGCGACGATTAACTTTGGCAGAAAATTAAAAGCGACGACGGAGAGATAATAAAAGCAGTTGGTGAAAATACGTGACCAATATGTCCTGGGAGGGTTCAGGCTTGATCTACAAGTTTATGTGCCTCACGTCTCGCGAGTTTGCTTTGCCAACGTGCAATGGCTACCTTACTGCTTGCGCGGCTCGCTTGTTTCCACTATCGAATCAAACTTCGATCGCTCTCAGTTCTCAGCATACAATGTCAACTATGTGCCGAATACTGAATCGTGCGTATTGCGCAGTAATCGCATCGCTTTAGCATACCCAGTTTTGTTTGCTTAAGTATGGTTGGTTGAGTTTGTATGAAGCACACGTACCTATGCATAATTTCAAATGAGGTCACTCAAGTAAGCTGGTAACTAATAAAAGCCTGCTATAAAATCGAACTTGTAAATGCACCATTGATTGCCCCAGATCATTTAACTAATGACAAAATCAAAGACAATTTCATTGCCTACCGATAGCTAGAAATTGGTTGGAATTCGAGTTAAAAGTCAAATTCCATGATTTATTAATGTAAAGCAAGACTGTAACTATTTCAAAATTCAATTCTACGAAGAGAAGTTCTCAAACCACACATTTTCTAAACTTTCCTTTTGCTAAAACGCTTTAACCGATATTGAGTGTGGCTGGAGGTTCCATCAAAGATTTTTTCAGTTTTCGGTTTGGTACTCATCTATTTTTTGTCCTGAAAATATCAACACAACGCCACGCGACCGATCAAAACTGTGGCAGTTTTTTGAGCGTATTTTTTGTACCGTCTACAAATACATTTGTAGTTTACAAACATAAATGTTTGCACTTAAGAAAATGAATACACTTTACTTCAAAGTACAGTAACCAAGCGGACAACTTTTTAAATTGTTACATTCATCAATCATTCATACTTGTTCCACGCGTTCAAACCGCGTTGTGTTCTCTTCATGTAATTAAAGTTCTCGATGAAAAGGATGAGACGTGTTTCCATATTCAGGGCCGAGACTAGACCTTCATACAAACCACATTCGGCTTAATTAACTCAAATCATGCGTAATTAAAAGGATCTTATCTGCTGCGGTAGAAACAGGCTCTATTCGTCGTCCAGCCGAAACTATGCAAAGTTTTAATTAAGCCATTTTATCAAATATGAGGGATACAGGATGCGTAGGCGTGGCTCCGAGGGTCAGCAAATGAAAGGGTACGATGACTATCGGAAGGCCACGGTTTCAATCACGCCAGAACTTCGCTCGTTAGACCACACACACGTCAACAAATGCCATTCATAACATTTCACGTATAGCTCTTTCATGTCGCGGCGAGTTGAAAGTGCCCTGTCAACAGTTTACATCGATATTATATACATTAGCCGTGGGTGTCGGGGAGAGGTTTTGAAATAAACAGGACTTTTTATTCTTGACTTGTGAGCAGACGCCTACGTTTATTGGAAAGGAAAGATTTACAAGTTATTATCAAGTTTTCTATAAATACTTTCTACTAGCATAATATGTATTAGCGTAGTTTACAATAATTTTGTTTTTCGTGACTTTCAAGTGGCGAATCACAATAACGTTCTTTGAAATCTATCTCAAAAACAAAAATGCCAAAAATTTAATTTCATATAGGTAAACAACTCTATCCTTCATCAAGACACATGCAGAAAATAATTAAAAGAAACGGTCCTCAAGACAGATAATGCCAGCAAAAACGTATTATTAAGTTCTATTTGTACACTCGACAGCAGCATAAAGAAATAATAAGGAAAAACAGCGACGAATTAGGACGTTTTCCGCAAGTGGGAGTTACTTGGTCATTTCTTACTTATTTATAAAAATAGTGTAGGATAGGATAGGTAGGTGAAACGTGTACCGTGGACGTGATAAGTTAGCGCCGATAAGAGTTTCTTATTTGTTAGCGTTGGAAGTTCGCATTAAAAAGACGAATGTGGGTTCGGCGCAAACGATTTAATGGCCATATTTAAGGTTGGCCTCTTGATCCGCTTACAAAACGAATTGGTTGCGAAATTGCTTTCTAAATTGGACTAGTTCGGCGGTAGACAATTTGGCAAGACATTTGTATTCTTACGGAGAAAAATAGCATATACCTCGAACATCTGATAGTGAACGTCGTAGGTCTGTCGGCATCCGTCGAGTCACACAGTTGGGCCCGAGCCAATCATTCGATCGAAATGAAATATTTCGTAGCAATTTAGGGACTTAATGAAAAAAACTCCCCTTTTCTCATTTAGTATGTTCATGTATGTATAACGACGGAGGATATTGGATCTGTTCCGCTGTGACGTATTCCTCTGCTGACATCGTACAGCATCATATTGCTTCGAGTAATTCATGCAAATGTATGGATTTAATTAATTCTCAATCATTTTATTTTGTCAAACGTCTGAATTTGAACAGACGGCTCATTTATTTGCACGTGCCTACATTTCATATCTCCTTAGCTCGAGTGTATGCTTTTATAAGTAAAATAAAAAGCTGAGCCACGAACTGTAACAGTATTCCGCGCTCGCTATTCTTAATGGGAATAGCAATGTTAACAGTCCTCCCTCATTGTCTATAAATTGGATGCCGCGGCAATTTGCTCATCGTACTGTTTTTAAAATGGGTATTTTATTGTTCTCTCTTTTATTTAAACTGAAATTACTCCTCATTCATTAGGACGAGAGGACGCAGCGCACTCCACTCCATTTTTATTTTCCATTGTTGGTTTTCAAAATTAAGCCCCAGTAACAATTGCTTTGTTAATAAGGGTTCCACGATTAATCTGTTTTATTTTTTCTTTTCGACGAAACAAGAAAGTCTTCGGACAACATTAGAATTTTTTGCTGTTCTAAATTAATCAGAGCGAAATGCGTTTTAGCATCACTCTGTGGGCAAAAATGGCGGTGCGCGTTTCCTCAAATTCTTTGTTTGGCAGCCACCATAATGAGATTGAAGGCTTTTCAGTTAATGAAAACTACATCATTCTGCTTTGCTTGTTTTTTACAGACGTTGCGAGTAAAACGGGGCGCGCGTGCACACGGATATAAAATCCTTTTAATATGAAACACTGAATTTACTTTTAATAGGTTCTGTATGTTATGGATTTAATTAAAATACTAAGAAATATTAATTACTGCTCACAACTCAATTTCGATTGTAAAGGTGTAATATTCTGGATTCATATTCTCACTCATAATATGATTTCAAATCGTGTATCAAGTGGAGTATGCTACGTTAAACACGAATAAATTCAAGCCTATTGTTTACAAGCTCCATTATTAGTTAAATTTCAAAGCAATAATGCTGTACGATTTCTGTACACACGCTAAGTTTCATAATTACTTTGGCCAGACATTAATACCGATCTACATGGCAATGAGCGGCAGATAGAATAGCGAAGTCCCCATTAATGAAAAGTTTTGTGGTCGCAGTTTAAGTTTTAATTACAAGTTGTTATGGTGTAATCAGGGTGTTAAGAAACTCTAGAACATTCTGTAATGACAATGAAATGGCTCATGATGCAATAGCCGACTGCTGACCAACCGCATTCTTAATTCTAAGGTATCTAGAAGTATTACTTAGCATGTGCTTTGACTAATAGACCTGTTTCCATCTTTGTCTTGTACTCTAGTTTGACACATGTGTGTAGTGACAGAACTACGGCGTAGTCAAAGTTGGCGTTAAATGCGGGTTATAGATCTCGGCCTATGTTTATTATAACATTCATGTATCAGAAAACTTTGTTTGCAAAATCAGATGCTCGGATTCGGACACTGCAATCGGCAACACGCGCGCCAATAGTCCGTCGAGTTAGCAGACAATATACCTATGAAGACTGTTGATCGGTCGTTTGCTAATGTCCTTTACGGTGACCATCTGTATTGTGTACATTGGTACGAGCGAAGCCACACTACTCGCGGTAAACTTGCAAGCCGCTCCCAGCAACTAGTTAGAGGAAAACTTCAGAATTTTCCCTCGTCTACTTATTGCTTTTCTGGAAACAAGAATTAATGAGATACGATTTAAAAAAACGCAAAAATAAGTGATACGAAAAGCTTCGCCCTTGTTTACTGAAATTGCTGCTGAAAGCACGAGATATAACTGTGTTACTGAATGGTGTGTCAGGCTTTCAATCGATGTCAATTGGTATTCTCACTCCCAAAAATAAATAAACATTTATTACTCTGAGATTTCTGTAACAAAAAACTGCATTGCGTTCGTGTTATCCAATCAACATGAAAGTCAACGCAGAGATTCACGTGAACTCTGTTACTGGCTCTCGTTTCATCTGGGTTCCTGGTATTCCAATATCGCTTGCACCGTGCGTGGATTTTGAAAAAACACGAATATTGGCCACACTATCATTGTTGTGCTTATTTATACAATATATTAAAATAACGGCGACGTCACGCATCAATATAAATGATGGGCAATTTATTCGTCGTCCGTTTGTACATATTGTCGCCGGTTGAGCTTGACAGATGACAGCCCCGTATTGTTGGTGCAGAGCAACAAACAAATACGGCCGCATCACGTTCTCATAAACGAGCTCAAATATTATCCTTTAACAAATTACCACATTGTCTGCTTGTAAAAGAGTAAACAACATTAAATATGAAACGGTGTAACTGAGGTCGACGCCGCAAAATCTTTGTTAATGATCCACTAGAGAGCCCAGAACACCTTTTACACACAGCTTCGCGCATTAATCGAGATTTCGCAAAAGGAAATCAAGCTTCCGTAATCCCAATCGAAATGTTTTAATGTAATCGCTTTGGGCCTCCTCGCTGGGTTTTGTTTAAAGCATTTTTCTTAATTGAAAGCTCTTTCATTATTACAAAACAATAATATGGGAACGGTGAGTGCTTTCGGCAATCACAATATTACTTGTTTTTTTTTTTTCTATTAGGTATATTTAAATGGAAGTAGCTGTAGATGGTATTGAGGTGATAACTTTTTACTGGAATAGTGGTCTATATTTTTTGAGAAGATATTACGTAGTTCACTTAAAAAAAATGTAGTTCAATTTCTTTTGATTCTGAAGAAGATTATTAAATTTAAAACTATCCACTGTACTAAAGCAAGTAGTAACTAGCTAGAACAAACAAATTGATACGTATCCATTACAACTGACAACATCTAGATCGTTATTATCATCTCCATCACATTCCTATGTAAATTAAATCAATGTCTATATAAAGGGCGATGGCAAACCCTTGATTGCAAGACTTTGCACGCAATTCGGCAATAAACTTGCAGCTACGGAACTAAAATTTCAACGCAACTTTATTTTTATCAAAGGAAGTCGTTAGACGGTATCTGAACCACCTCGCACGTATTAACATACATAATTATAGGTAGTTTAACAATTGGAACAGTGCCAACTCGATCCAACTTAAATTATTCTACTATTACAGTTTTTAGGTTTCCGCTACTGAGGGAAACAATGTGTTTTCTGAAAAATTTTCGACATAGGCGTTTCTGAAGACAGGAATTTATTGGCTTGATTTATTACTGTTATCTGAATTCTAAATTCTTAGTTACGGCTATTCGGGGTCTATAAAGCTGGGTCGGGGTATACTTACGTATATCTAGCCTTTAATTAGCAATAGTTGGCGTTCTTTTGTCTGGAATGTAATTTTGGATTTTCGTGAAAAAGCTTTTTTTTTAATACGTTTTAGATTTTTCTCTGATTTATTTAAGTCACGGTTTGAATGCGAAGGTAATTAAGATTTATTTTTAAATGTTAAAACACTTTTATAAAAATGGCTGAGTAGGTCACAAAATGTTGAACTAAAGTCATATATGTAAGTACCTATCCCCTTCTCCATCCATCTAGCCTTCATATTTCCTAGGCACATGTAGTACATAGAGCAGGTGGTAGCCTGCCGATATTTTTTACAATTAAAACTTTTTCCGTGACATTAACCTTCTGTAGGACAAAACAAAGAGACTGTATATTCCCCTTTATTGTCAAGTACAAGGGCTCTGTCGCTGACACTTCGATTTAGTACGACCCTTGGTTTGATAAAAGTCCTTTCACCGGTCCACCCATTATTTAAGTACTTGCAAGCAAATAGCAGCCTATTGCGCGATAAATAACTTCATTTGTGAATGAAATTTATTTTTATCATAAAATTTTACATTTGCGATAAGAGCATACTATTTACTTTACGACTGAAAATGTACTCATTTTTATACACTACATATTTTATTTGGTACCTAATGTAAGTGCGGTAATGGTAGAATGAAAGGTTAAATTCGAGACATGACTGATAGCGAGGAAATAAAATATTATTGTACGTAAATTACGATATAATGCGAAAGCACTTAAGGCGCATGTCACGCGTCAATCCGCAAGCGGACTTACGCTCGCTTCATGTTGACATGTTTTTATTTTTACTCATGAACCTTTCGGTGACTTCATGTTTAATAACGATACAGAATGCTCCGTATGGTATTTGACTTGAAAGCCGACATTCCAAAAGCAAAAGTAATCCGGGGATACAGATTCTACATTATTACTTCTGCAGCGTCCCTATAAACGCGATTCCGGGAAAAGAATTGATGCTAAGTGTCCTTTTTTGTAACGTAACAAAGAGCCTGAAAAATAGCACGTCTGAGGAAAAGGAGGCAAAGTAAATTCAGCAATTTATTGCTCAGCCTCGGGCTCTATATTTGTTGCAAATGAAGACGGTAGCGAGGTGACAATTTTCGGATGCTGGGTCGAAATGACCGTCCGGGGACAAGCCGCCTCGTCGCGGTGCCGCGGCCCAAGACTGCTCTCACCTATGTACGGTCTTAAAAAGTTGACCTTACACCGTCCCTTAGAATAAAACATGAGAAACATTTTAAAGTGTATTTATTTCTTTGCAAATAAAGGTCAAACTGCTAAAGCACACGTAGGCAATATTACCAAAATTAATCCTAGGTCACATCTGTACGGGTGTACGCGTGGTGCATTAAACGAAGCCGCAAAACATTTTCCTTTGTCCGGGCAGTGCACGTAATATCGGTGATTAGAAATTACGCAGGTAATATACCGGGGCAAGTGAATAAATGTTATTTACAACTTTGTTTAATGCGAAGCTATGCGTGCTCTCCCCGGGTATTCCGCGTAACTTTCAATTTACCACGCACGGGGTTGTTCCTCTTTTAGTAGGCAGATGGCGTGCACTAAGACTTTTTACACTTATTTGTATGTAGCTGTCTTGTGTTATAATTCGCTTGATTATTAATTATAGGCTTAAGTGTGTAGGTACATCATTTGCATGACTTTTCCCAACTATGTTGGGGTCGGTCAAAATATTGAATTTTAGTCCTCACTACTACTTCATGTGTCTGTCACTATTTACCTTTCTTTCCTAAAATATTATTTAAATAGTAAATATTAAAATCCTTGAAGAGGTTTGTGAAGTAGATAGTTTCAAGTATTTCTTCTACTTCATTCTTCCATTTAAATAACAAAAATACATAGTATATTTCGTTTCTCAGTAATACAAAAAGATTTTCTTTACATTCCATTACCCAGTTCAATAAGGTACAGTCTGTAACAGAATCCCATTATTAAAATGTTCCGCTTAAGCTAGGTAATTCCGCGTTCAGTTTGCCGGTTCAATGTTGGTATTCAGTATGCAACCCGCATTCTATTTGCGAGACATCCTGTTAGGTTACCAATACATCTGGGCAGTGCTGGCTAGCGAACCGATGAGTCGGTACGTGCGAGCGGTGACAATGCAAGCTCACTGCACCAAATACACTTTTCGTGTAGACTGTACCGATCAGTTACTGGGCGAGAATTTTGAGAAGGTTTTTTTTCTGATGAGGTTGATTGTTAGTTTTCGGAGTGTGAATTTATAAAACTGGTATAAAACTATTTAGTCTGAACTTATACACAGACTTACGTAACTTAAGTAACAACGAAGTAATAAAGTTACTTCTTAAAAATATTGTAACATTTATTTAATAAATTACAATATTGTAAAGTTGAAGCCTGAAATTATGAAGAAAGCTGTAATTGATGGAGTAACTTTTATGGCTCTTGTATAAGACTATTTGATGGATGGGACCCGTGAGAGTAGGTAGTTTCAATCTATATCTACATTTCTTAATATAAATAAAGGCAAAAACAACACAACCATTTCAAATTAAATGTAAAGGTTGTACAGAACGAAATAAACAATATCAATACGGAAAAAGTAAATAATACGTTATATTAATTTAATAAAAGCTCTACAAATACAGTACAACAAACTTACTCGATTCTATGAAGCTTTCAGTAATGAAATACCTACATACGAGTCTTACGATTGTAGTGTATATCCAATATCAGCTTGGAACTCATTTTTCCATTACCAGGCGGGCAGGAGTCCGGAAGATATTGCTAATGCGACGTATATTGGCTCTGGTCTGCTTTGCTACATATTCGAAGTATAAGGCGCTTGTTTGACTGCATTCCATTAATTTCTCCTTTTTTTTAACTATACTTAAATGAATACTTCGTTATAGTCTCAATTAACATAGAAGACAATGCATAAAGAGTAATACTTTAGTTTCACTGTCACTGATATTCATATATATCACGGATGACCGTCGTGATGCACCGTGAAAACTTAGACAGTGTTTGAGTAATACTTTTTTTTTCTGTGTTCTCACCCAGTTTCCAGGGTAATAGTTGGATAATGGATAAGGCAAGGCATAAAGATGATTGAAGAATTGAAGTATTCATTATCTGTTAAAATTATTATCAAAATAAACGGCGAGTTTTAATAGTACCAACACTAATGCAAATCTATAACGGAGTAAGGCGTCTCACTACTTTGAAGTGTATTCAAATCGGACCATCGATAATAATGTTGGAATAGGAAACTTGAACAATATTACTACAATTTACCAATAGACTCACAGACTTCTGCTTATAAACCTGAAATAACAATGGGGTAATATCGCGTAGGAAGTACGGTGTAGGAGTCAGAACACGCCCACTGAGGAAATGTTAGATGGAGTCGGCTATTTTTAGAACAAAAATCAAATTAAAAAATAATAAGGATTGAATATTTTATTTTCTAAGGAAATGTAAAAGTTTCTAGGTTGTTATTTTACATTCTATGCAATCAGTTAATCGTTATTTGGCTGAAGTAGACTTTAAATGGGTGCGGAATACTCTTGTTTTCTTTACGATAAATATAAACTTTTATTTTTGGTATAAATTAGGAGACATTCGTCAAAAAACTAAGCCAACTTTACTAAACTTTTTTTTTTATATACGACCTACTTTTCCCAATGACATCTATACGATCCATACTACTGCTATAAATGCAAAATTAACTTTACCTTCCTGTTAAATTTTGATACCTCAACAGCTGTATTTTGAAAAAAATACACACGACTAGGCATGACCTATGTTAAGACATGAATACTTTTTATTCCGACAGTACATTCATTTTTGTGTACATGATATTTTCATTTTTGGGTACAATCCAAAAACAAAGAACCAAAATCAAACATAACCATCTGCGTATCCTTTTTCCAACTATATTGGGGTCGGCTTTCAGCTTAACCGGATGCAGCTGAATATCAGTTTTTTACATGGAGCGACTGCCTATCTGACCTCCACAACCCGGTTAGTACTGAGTAATACGATACCCCTTG
This sequence comes from Noctua pronuba, assembly GCA_905220335.1. Lineage (NCBI taxonomy): Eukaryota > Metazoa > Arthropoda > Insecta > Lepidoptera > Noctuidae > Noctua > Noctua pronuba. Next base: position 8,509,654 of record LR999903.1, on the reverse strand, counting down.
CTAAGAATGGTTATCAGACTTTCGGGCCACGGACTACCTGTAACGACTGTCAAAGCTCTTCAAATGACAGCCGGGACCAACGGTTTAATGTGATTGCCGAACCACGCACCCATCCACAGGCCAACCTTGGCAAACGCGGCTTAACTTCGATGATCAACCAGTGCGGCTTTTATTATTTAGCCGAGCTGCTAGAACTAAAATCAAACATATTTAAATATTGTAACAACTGCTTTTGATTGATGTATCACTAGTACCTGCCCAGTAATAAATACATAAATAATATTTATCATGTAGTATGTTTCCCACTATCAATAAATTACTCGACTCGTGTCAGGTTGCCGCGTCGTGACGGATCATTTTCAAATAAATATTGGTGAAGCAATTAAATTCTACGTAAATATATACGTTCGTATTTAGATGTAAGTGTACGTATTATACTGGCTTTTTTTTTTTTTTTTTTTTTTTTACCGATGGGAAATCATCAAATGACTTCTCCCGCTCTGGGTGGAGTGGGAGGGAGTGTCAGACTCTTACTGACTAAAACCCATCCATGTTCCTTCATTGCCCTTTGTGTTCCAGGGCCACGGTATCTCTTTCGAACAGTCCCGCAGCCCCGGCAGGCATCGGCCCTTGCGGGCCCCTTCCTGGTTGCTGACATCTCTTTGAGGCGCGCGTGGAACACGAACGCGCCGTCGACACGGCCTGTCGTCATAAGACGGACGGACGGTGAGCTAACCCATTACTCACCGTCCACAGGCCCGCGCCTACGGTGGCCGGGAGCCACCACGTGGCCCCCGACGCTCGGTGCGTCGCCCGCGGCGGCTGGGACGAGAGATTCTCTCCCTCTCACGTCCCGCCACCTCCTTCGCTAGCATGACTGCTTCGCAGAAGGAGGTGACGGCTTCCCATTCCCTCTCGCTCCGGACCATGGCCTGAACCAGGGCCGGGCGCGAGAGGTCGCCGCCGCCTATCGCCGTTACGAGGACACGGCGGAGCTCCGCCCAAGCGGGGCAGACCTCCACGGTGTGCGCCACCGTGTCCTCCGGACGATCCTCGCAATGATAGCACCCGGGCGTTTCCTCCCGCCCGATTAGGTGCAGGAACCTCCCGAAACAACCGTGTCCGGTGAGGACCTGCGTCAGGCGGAAGGTGAGGGCGCCGTGGCGCCTCTCTAGCCACTCCTCAAAGAGGGGACTTATCGCCACTATTGTGGCGTGCCCTGCACTGGGTTGCGACAGTCGCTGTCTCCATGTCGCCATGAGATCGCGTCGGAGGTCTGTCCGCTGAGCGGTGATTTGCCGCGGCAGCGGAGTTTCCCCCCGACGTAGTGCCCCCGCGCGCCATTCATGCAGGCGCGCGAGGACTATCGCCTCCAGATCCCATGGCGGCAATCCGGCTAGGAGGCTCGCCGCCTCGCGGGAGATCGTGCGGTACCCCCGGATCAGCCTTACGGCTACGACCTTTTGGGGCGCGTTCAGGTAGTGCGCGGCACGCCGCTTAATTGAACGCGCCCACACCGGGGCCCCGTAAAGGGCCATGGACCGCACGACCCCCGCGTAGAGCCTACGGCAGGAGGCGTTTGGACCCCTCAGGTTGGGCAAGAGCCGCTTGAAGGCAGCCCCGGCCCGTTCCAGTTTGGGAGCCAAACGTCGGAAATGCTCAACGAAGTTCCACCGGCTGTCGAGGACGAGTCCTAGGTACTTCAAAGTCGACTCGACGCCGATGGGAACCCCTCCTACCGTCAGCGTGGATCCCGACGGTGGCGCATTCCGAGGCCCATGAAAGCTCATGGCCTCGGACTTGTGCAAGGCCACCTCGAGACCCAATTGCCGGATCCTCTCAACGACTATCGCAACCCCGCGTGTCATCAGTTCGGCCGCCGCCTCGTGCGACCTCCCTTGTGCCAGTACCAGCGTGTCGTCAGCGTAGCAGACTACGCTGACGCCGCTAGGGAGGTCGGCGCGCAGCACCCAGTCGTAACCGATGTTCCACAAGGGCGGCCCTAGAACCGACCCCTGTGGAACACCGCACGACATCTCTCGCCGGTTCCATTCTCCGTTGGGACCAGGGTAGATGACATACCTGTCAGACAGGTAGTCCCCGACTACACGACGGAGGTAGGTGGGCACCCGGTGATACCGGAGTGCCTCCCTAATGCAGCTCCAGGGCATGGAGTTGAAGGCGTTGGCGATGTCGAGCGACACCGCCAAGACGACCCCACCCCGGGACACCGCGTCCCCCGTCGTGAGGGCTCGCACGCGCATGATGGCGTCCACCGTCGAGCGCCCCTTGCGGAAACCAAACTGGTGTTCCGCAAGATCCGGCCCCATTCCCGCAAGGTGCCCGGCGAGGCGGTTTGCAATGACTCTTTCAAAGAGCTTGCCCACCTCGTCGAGCAACACAATGGGCCGGTATGCGGACGGAGAGTCCGCAGGGCGCCCTGGCTTCCGTATGAGGACCAGCTTGCCCGTCTTCCAACGAAGCGGGAACTGGCCTCTCTCCAAGCATGCGCTTAGGAGCCCTTCCAGTCGGGGCCCGAGAGCCTCAGAGGCCAGGACCCAGGCTTTGCCAGGTAAGCCATCGGGTCCCGGGGCGGCAGTTTTGGCCTTAAGCCTGCCTACCGCCACTCTCAGGTCTACCCCAGTCACCTCCGGAACGTCGTCATCGTCGTCGCTGTGGTCCGCTTCCGGCACCGCAAGCGGCGGAGCCATGGGCGGGGGAGTATGCTCCCCTCGCGAAGGGAACAGAGCGCTCACCACGTCCTCCACGAGCTCAGGCCGGAGACTCTGCGTCAGCGGGGGGGCCCAGGTGCGGAGTTTGTCCCGCACCATCTTATAAGGGCGCCCCCACGGATCTCCGTCGAGAGTCCCCAGCATCTCCTCGCGGGCCAGATCCTTGGCCCGCTGGACAGCCTCTTGGAGGGCGGTCTTCGCTGCTCTGTAACCCTCGTACAGCTCCGCCTCGATGGCTGCCGCATCCGGAGGGCGGATGCGGAGCCTGCGATGCCTGGTGTACAGGTGGCGCGCGGCGACGCACGCCTCGCGCAGAGTCGTAAGCTCTCGCGACCACCAGTACACCTGACGCCGGGCGCTTCCTGGCCGGACTCGGGGCATTGCCACGTCGCATATGTCGGACATGGCCTCCTGGAACCAACCCGCCTCGTTGTTTACGTCAGCAGGCCTGTCCGGTGATGTCACCCAGGCCTGCACGATCGCGGCTTCCAGGAGGAGCTCCCGGTCCAGCTGCTTCAGCGCCCATCGCGGACCACTCGGGGCCTGTAGGACCGGTATTATACTGGCTTCACTTGGCGTATTTGTCAAAATTTTCGCGATATTGGCTCAAAAAAAAATGTTTTTTATGCCTATTACGATATAGTTCATTTTGTTTTAATGATAGAAGGCGAATATTTGCCCAGATCTGCCAAGTGAAGTGCCACCATAACATAGCTATGTAGGCAGACGGTTTACTACCCACTCACTAGTATGTCATCACGTTGCAGAAAATGTAGGGATCGAGACTTTGGACACCTACTGATAATTTTTACAACAGGGAATTTTATTTTGAAAATCCTGGGTTCAAAGCAGAGGATACAGCGCTTAGCTTCTTAAAGATGAATTATGTTACTAGTAAAATTGAGTATGAGTGTGGATATGAGAGTAGAGGAAGATCAAAGAAACGGATGGACTTTGTGAAGGATGATTTGGCAAGAAAGGAGGTGTCGAATGAGATGACAAGTAAACAAGAAGTATGGAAGAAGAAGACATGCTGCGCAGATCCCAAATAAAATGCGATAAGGGCAGGAGAATGTTGATGTAACGAGTAAAATTATAAAAGACTAGAGGTATTCCAATGGGTTGGCTCTCTAACAAAAATGGTTGAATACAACCTTTTAACACAGACGGACATAGAAAACCGATATTCGCCTTAGACTATCTTTCGGGCTGATCATTTTGTGTATCAAGTTTTTGGCTATTTGATAGACCCAAAAGAGTAATTTTGGGTTGTTTTGCGATACAATAACGCATGTATGAAGAGTCCTTACCCATTCATGGGCTCCCGCATATACAACTTGACCTCGCAGCATTACGTAGTTATTTATCAAGAATCCCTTCAGCATAATAACCATTTATAACTCAATCTACACCGTTGTTAAATCGTGTAATAGCTAGCCCAGCTTAATAGTTTCGCAAAGTGGTTTGTTTCGCAACACTAGTAGGTTCTACATAGATTTATTTCCCTATTTGAGACCCAAATGTCTTCCCCGACGAACATTGCACGCCCCATACAAATTGAAAATCAATGAACCACGGGATCCAATTTAATATGGAGCCCTATTCATCTTCATATCACTCAATACTGTTTTGTAAAGGTATCGTTATTTTAAACGATACTCTTTGGAGGTTTAAAATGGAGGGAGGATCTAAATTTTTATCTAACATAACATAGATGGCAATAGGCTCGCCCCCTATATATGGGACTTTACCATACTTGGCAAATTGTATGTGTACTAGGTACATCTTTGCTTATCCTTTCTGGGATAACAGGCGTGATATTATGATATGTTTTATGTGACACACACACGTCAATTGTATGGTAATTAGTCATGGATAATCGTAGAAGACATTATTAACCGATTGTAGTCTTCGCGGATAAAATTGACTTGAAAAGATAAGACCAGGACAGCACAAAAGTAACTGTGAAACCTACTATCAGTAAATGGAACGCTTAGTTCTCGGATAAAACCGAGTATAACACTGCAACTGCTTACCGACGCGCGCTTTTTCTCTTATAGACCGCCCGCTTTAATAAGTCCTCCGCCTTACCCCATCAAAGGCACATTAAGCGTCCACAAAGTCCTAACAATATCCCACAGGTTATTTGCTTTAAAATAATCATAATCCACGTAGATATTACGATACTAATTGAACCAATACGTGATCAACCTTCGGAATATTCCATTTAAATTGATAGTTCGCGTGGACTCATTAAAGCGGTCGGTCTATAGTAACTCCTCTGATGAAGTAACTGAAGTTTAAATGTGGAGCATTCACGAAAGGCAGGGAACTATTACAAAAGTAAGAAGTCATAGCCTGTCTTACTTTTGATTGAGCCAATATGAATGGAACTTTGAGTTTCGAACGCGAACGAATGAAGAGTTGAACTGCGAATGAACGGGCGATTGTAATTTATGACGTTCGATTCTCACCCGACTTGGAACACTTTACATTAGAGGACACGGAAAATTGTGTTCTTACCAACTTGTTCTTATGTGTGAAATATTGTATTTGGTATAAAGCGTTAAAGTATAGTTTTAATGAAATTACCATCAAAACCAAATTAAATAATTCATACTAATATTATAAATTGCGAAAGTAACTCTGTTTGTTTGATGCTACCTTTTCACAACTAAACAGTTGATCGGATCGTAATGAAATTTGGCGAGGAGATAGATTATATCCTGGAGAAGGACATAGGCTATCTTTTTTTTTTCCTCACTCATACTCATCAAAACTACCACGCGAACGAAGTCGCGGGCAACAGCTAGTAAGTAATAAATATTTTAACAACATTAATCAATCAATTATCAAGCAAAATGCTTTATTGAAAACTCGTATATTTTACGTTGAACCAAAATAATAAGAAAATTAAATTTTGTAAGCTAAAAGCGTCTCGAAAACTTCGTCGTATCATCTCGATGTCATATCATCGCCGGCTTATATTAATTAATATTTTGGCGTTAAGCGCAATCACGTTCCATGTAGCCGTCAACGCATTGATGGCACGGTATCTACTTAATTAAATGTCGTAGCTACAGCACTGACGCCGAGGCCCGCCACTCTTTAGTCCTGTCACGCCCGTTTGATACTCAAGGCATGAACAGTGAGCCAATTAGGAGCCTATAATTACTATGTTAATTACAGACACTGTTCTTGTTTCTCATCTTGCTATTCCGACCGTTGCGTTGTTATATAAACATAAATTCTCTCCCTCCGAAGTAAGCACTAATTAACAAGTGCCAGAATGATTACAGAGCAACTATTTACATTGAAATGTGATGCGAAGTGTACGTTTGCGTTCTGTGTTCCAAGCTGCAACAAAAATAATTGTTAGTACTGAGTCGCTTTATGCTAAACGACTAATTAGCACACCTGCGCTGAAAAAAGAGAAAAATAAAATGAAATGAATAGCAGCTACATTTAAAATTATGTAAAGGTATTTCTCTCCCAGCGTTAATAAGTGTACGTCGTATTGGTGGCGTAGCACGCTCATTTTCCGAATGTCGTAGCACGTAGCAGCTGTCGACGGTGCTACGGTGCTACACGCGTAGCATCTTCGTGGCTACATTAGTGTGTGGCGAGCGTATCGGTTAAATGCCAACGCTATCGTTTGCAACCTGTGCACCGTATTTTAAAACAGTGATCATTATTAAAACCATTTTGTCGATGTGAGCACATGTGGTGTTACTAATTGGATACAACGTTGAATTGAAAAAGACTTATTAAATAATTGAATACATTGAAAATTAATGTCTTTTATTAAAGTATAATAATGAAAAGTCATCCACTTTGCCAACGTAATCCGAGCAAATTGACTTTACCGAAGCCTCATATCGAGCGTCAGTCTCACAACTATGATTGACACCTAATAAAGTACCTATCTCTGCTCCCCCCACAGACCCACACAAGCGTGAAAATACGCAGCAATCCGTTTACACTACACAAAAGATAACTCCATTTTCTTCGGAGAAAATGTATTCGATAAGTTTCGCCGAGTTACGATAAGTCGCACAATTCTAATCGATAATAATACAGAGAGTATCGATTCAATTAGCGATGGGATAACTTCGAGGAAAGCCTTGCTGGTTAACAGACTGTAATAAATGTTGTGGAACTTACTTTTCTCTGCCATTTCATTCGGGATATTTGTTAAGTTATTGCTTTTTTACATCAGCTTGAAATTTCTGCTGTTATATTATAGTGCTGATCCTGTTAATGGTGGGTTGTATGGTACATCGTTGATAACTTGGTTTTCAAAAAGTTTTTTTTTTGTGTTGGGTTTTGGTACTCTTGGTGCATTATTTTTTTTTTTTTTTTTTGAGAAAACATGGGAGAGGGACATTCTTAGCAATTATTTTAATATCGTTGATTGACAATTGACCTTCAACATTCAAGATTCTTTATTTGCATGAAATTGAATGAATAAGAAATATAATTAAGGCGAGACAGGAAACTTGCCGTAAGTTTGGTACTATAATTTGTTCTGACTCCAATGTTTGGTGGTGCTATAGGGGTTTGAAGAACAGGGTGTAAAGTTATTCACCCCCCACAGAAAATAACGGATCTTCCGACCAGAGTGTAGTGCCTGGTGGGTTACTACCCGACAGATATTATCGGGATTTTGTATATGGTCCAAAGTCGCGGATAACTTTAATAGCGCGATTAAGAATTTTGATGTTAGTTCTTCATGTGTGTCATAGACGTCGCTGTAATACTTTTTGTATTATGTTGCTATAGTACTTTTTTGTTCGCTACAAGGCCACTAGTCACAACACTCCAAAGACTGGCAGAGCTAGTTAGCTTAAATCCTAGTTTTATGAAACATCGTCTATAGCAAATAAAATAATCATCATTATTATCATTTCAAGCGAAAGACGTCCACTGCTGGACATAGGCCTCCACCAAGTGTCGCCACGTTGACCGGTCCCGTGCATCTCGCATCCAGCGGATCCCTGCAACCTTCACCAGGTCATCGATCAACCTAGTGGGAGGCCTTCCAACGTAACATCTTCCGGTTCGCGATCGCCACTCCAGAACTTTGCGGCCCCATCGGCCATCCGTTCTGCGAGCAATGTGCCCTACCCACTGCCACTTAAGTTTGACAATTCTTCGGGCTACCTCGGTAACCTTGGTTTTCTTGCGGATATATTCATTTCTGATTTGATGACGCCAGGAAACTCCGAGCATAGCCCTCTCCATAGCCCTTTGGGTGACTTTAAGCCTTCTGATGAGGCCCATTGTGAACGACCACTTTTCGGTCCCGTTAGTAATTACTGGCAACACACACTGGCCACAGACTTTCGTCTTGAGACACTGTTATAAGTTGAACGAGAAGATACGCACGCAATAAAATAAATAAAATACGAACAAATAAAATAATTAGCTGCAATAATAATACATTTTCCTATTATAATTATTTAGACATCTAGTAAGATTGAAGCCTATTACAAAAGTTAGTCTTATTAATGATTAATCACAGTTAGTAAGTTTCTGTAGTTGGGGAAATCTTATATTACTTTTGTTGGAAAGTGTGATTTTATTCAAGGCTCATCGCTACCCACACCCGCTATTTCTTATACATTTTACGTAATAGGTTTATACATATATACACATAACACAATTTTTTTTCAAACGGAATTACCGTTGGAAAAAAAATATTGGTATATACAGGGTGTAAGGGAAAGCCATCCGCAAACTGACAAAACTAAACAAACATATTCTCAGGAAAATTTTCATTCTTTTTCGTTTTTTTCAGTTACTATTCCTTAATTTCAATGTAAAATTACATTATATGTACGCAGCACTATTTATGTAAATAATACCAGTAAAATAAAATAAAAAACAACAATTGATGTTGAAATACTCTAACGAACGACGCGTGAAATCAGCTGTTCACTTCCTGCCTAGCTTCAGAGTACATCGAACTCGTCCTCGCGCTTGCCGTTTACTACGTGCGTTTTGGCGCGGTAACGATACATTGCGTATGAGGACATAAAACAAATCAAATTTTATTGTGTGTAGTGCGTACCATATCATAATAATCATCACCCACTGTAAATGTCCAACTATATTTATTTCACAATTATTTTACCTCCAACGAAACAAACCACCTGCAACCTTATTGTAACGATAATAAAGATCAGAGATATTAACAGCCACACAAAGAAAGAGGTAAAAAACCATGAAAGAACTGTATTGACCATAGTAAGCCAATTTTGAAATTATACCAAATGATTCTATCCACCTTCACTCGTATTTCGCCTATCCTAGGCCCTGCCTGAAACAAGTGACGGACGATCGAACCGAATGGTATAATTTCCACAAACATCGACGCTGTTGTTGTTACAACATTGGTAACCCATTCTGTCTCCGGAAGACGAAAGCTTCAGGTGTCCTTCGCCACTATTTAGTTAACGTTGTCGTCGCACCGAGTCTGTATACTAAACATGACTATTGGTTTAAGTTGTTGTCTGATAGATAGATAAACAAGCGATATGCAGGACAAGATTTACTAAAGGCTTCTTCTATGCATTGTCCATCCGTGCTGTCCATTCATGCACAATGCATGACTCCAAACGGTAGTGCGTGGGTTTGGAAGACTGCGAAATGTCGTAAATTATTTGGTTATTAGTTGAGTTCGTGGCTAAATAATAACAAACGCTCGGTTCGTCCTTTAGGTTAAGCTGTGCTTGCCTAGGTTGGTCTGTGGATGGGTGACCACAAATTACATACCTAGTTTCCTCCGTGCCTCGGAAAAAACGTTTAGCCGTTGGTCCCGGCTGTCGTTTGTAGATTTTTGACAGTCGTTACAGGTAGTCAGTGGCCTAAAAAGTCTGACAACCAGTCTTACCAAGGGGTTTCGTGTTATTAGGTTGTGGAGGTCAGATATGCAGTCGCTCCATGTAAAATACTGGTATTCAGCTGCATCCGGTTGGACTGGAAGGCGACCCCAACATAGTTGGAAAGGCTAGGCAGATGATGATTAGTTACTTACTTTGTCTAGGTTACTTGGTGGAATAAAACTACCAAACGACTCTAAAATAAATGTCTAAATATAAGATCTAAATGGACCCTTCACAAAGCCGTCAACCAAGCATACTGCTGTACATCAAACTAAGTAATTCTACGCAAAAAATATTGCTAGGAAACGACTTTTTCTTGTGTTGAAAAATCATGTTTTACGGTAGGTCTCCAAAACATTGTGCTGATGGACGCATTGAATAGTGCAGAGGTCATAGTGGAATTTACAGTAAAATCTGAATATTTAAAACTTGTATTTCAAAAATGGTGTGAAGAATTTTGAACTTTTACCTTCAATTCCTCCGTAACTTGAAGGTTCCCAGGAATGGTCCAGAACAAAAAAAATATCACAATGGCAGGAGGAACAGGTAATTTTCGGCTTCATTAAGTTAAAGGTGTATTTACACCCTTCATAACTGTATTGTAAGGTCTCTATTTCTAGACTTAATTTGCAGTTTGGGCAGTAACTGAAATCAGGAGCTTGCGAAAATCAGTCTTACCTCACCGTTTTTGTATCAGGTTTAAATACTTTGTTCAGATGTTTTCAAAACGTAGGCACTAGGAGATGGGAGGACTTTACTTAAGGTTAAAATGATTTTGCACTCACGATATGAAAGTGTGAAGTGCTACACCTTTACCCAGCAAACAAAGTAGGTAAATATTTCAAAAAACTTCCAAAGGTTTCATATGAATACAAACTACCTCTGATAGAGAGACGGGAAAACGTATTGTATGGGTACCGCAGCCACCCACCGAGACCTCGAAAAGGACCAAGAAAAAGATGTGAAAGCGCGGGTAATTTAACCGCGGAAATCTTGGAAACGATGCAAAGTTTCGCGAAGATATTGTGAATCTCTGAGACTTCTCAAAACTTGAAGCTCTTTTGCTCGTTGCTGTGGTATTTCCAAGAAGCAATATTAAAAAGTACAACAACTTTCGAAATATATGAATTATTATATGCGGTATGAAAAGCGGACTCGTTAACCGAGGTGGAGTAATAAAACCTTATTTTTATGGAAGCAGTTTTCGTAGTTTCTGTTTGGAATAATTATAAATGGTAATGAAGAGTCACAATTAGTGCCAAGCACTGCTTGAAACCACGTTTGGCATATATTTCGTGGTTTAAAATTTGATAAAACTGCAGTAATAATTAGTCAGGAGTGCACTTTCGTTATGCAATACCTACAGTGTCGCATTTATGACTTTGCGTGTTGTGATGAGTTGACGTCGATAGCGTTTTGGTAACGTTTGAAATACGTAAACAACATTTTTAACGAGGTCTGTAGTACACCAGTACACCGTCATTAGCAACCTGTGACATCTACAGGTATAAGCGACAGCCCTCCACAAACTGATGCGGTGAATTCAGTATATCATACTAAGCTGACGTGTACAAGAAATTATTTCAGGAATGTTATGGGAATCCAATAAATTTGATTTGTTTTATTTCCTCATACGCAATGTATCGTTACCGTGGCAAAACGCACGTAGCGAACGGCAAGCGCGACGACGAGTTCGATGAATTCTGAAGCTAGGCAGGAAGTGAATAGCTGATTTCACACGTCGTTCGTTAGAGTATTTCAACATCTATTGTTGGATTTTTACTACTGAAAAAAAAAAAAACGAAATCCGAAGAAAAATTCCGGTGGAATATGATTCAAAATAAGGAGCTGAATGCACCCTCTCAGTTTGTGGAGGGCTGTCCCTTACACCCTGTATAATAGTTTACAATTTTAAACAAATATATTCTTTTCATTAACTTATTCCAAAACATAACAGATCCATTGTCTAATCAGAAAATCTTAACAAAACTAATAGAATACTCGAAGCATCCCCCTGCAGCTAGTTTTCAACAATATCACCAAACTCCAGCTTAATCCTGTGCACAAACACCTCCCAAACTTAGAATGATAAGCTCAGTGACACATGCATTGTGTATTGTGATTCATAATAAAGTAAGGTGGAGCAGCGGGCCTCAGGTCACAGAATAGCAAAATTGCGTAGAATCGAATTTGTGCTCGTGCGCCGATGCCGTACAAATAGTCACTGACATCTCTTTACAAGCAGTATTATGACACGTCCAAGTTATAAAAAGGAACAAGGTGTGAACAAGTGGGCTGCGGGACTGTTCGAAAGAGATACCGCGGCCCTAGAACACAAAGGGTAAAGAAGGAACATGGATGGGTTTTAGTCAGTAAAAGTCTGTTAGTCCCTCCCTCCCACTCCACCCAGAGCGGGGGGAGTTATTTGATGATATCCCATTCAAAAAAAAAAATGTTTGAACAATTGAACTGATTTTATTATCATTATCTGTAAGAAACGGTCAGCATACCATGAACGTGCGACGTAAACGTAATAAAAATGCGATATTTTTCTTCTTTACACACATAATAAGACTTAATTCATATCTATGAGTGATGGATTTAACCGGAGTGCTATAGTATTGGTGTACCTTCAATTAAAAAATGGATGCACCGCTTGTCCACGATTCAAGTGTGAGACCTGACTCGTGGCATCCAACTGCATTCAGCTGTTATTGTCGGTTGGCAGATGTTGATAACGATAGTGGGCTAAGTTAAACCGTAAACCAATCACGGCACGGCATATACTGCTACATTGCTCGAGTCAATAATTTGCGAGAGGGATGGGTCACTTGTGAAGTTGTGACTGACATGTATTGTCAATCCTGTCGAAAATCGGACGCAACCCGCATATTGTGCTGCATGGTTCTTTTGGCATCGCCTTAATTGGAATTAACGCCTCCATTTTGTTTTTTCAATACAATTTCCACAGACAATTTCACAAAGGTTTACAAATATTGTCATTCATTCCAGCGCCAAATTAAGTACCGTGCAACACTGAAACGAACACGGCGCTCACCACAAGTGGCGTAACAATAACAATGTTATGCAGACCAAAATACCCCTTACTGTACACACTACAGTAGGCATTTAGATACCTTTCAGAGAGAGTGTCTTATCTTCGTAATATTATTTCTTCATCTATGCCCAGAGCTAGCGGTATAAATCAAGAGCCAGGATTGTACATCGCACGCCGACTTAATCGCACCTGCAGTGTCGCTTGAGCATAGCGTTTAATACATAGTGATATATTACGTCATTTATTAGCCGCAAAGCTCGGTGTAGTTATAATTTGATATGATGCGCTTCATTAAGTCGGTGGTTGATATTTTTTAAAGGAGAACGTCGGAATTTAAATAAGCGTTAGTTATTGTTGTAAGAAGAGACTTTAAGTCAGCAAATATTCTGGGAATCGCGAACTTACTATTTTACTAATAATCAACGATTTACCAACACAACCTACTTATTAATATAAAATAATAACACTTTTTAAATACGCCAGTAAAGACAAATCTCTATACATACAAAAAAAAAAAATGAAGTGTCTGTTTGTTATTTCAAAATAACAGCTTCTTACTGAATGTATATACAGCACTTTTCTAAACTAGTATATTTTTAATTGAATAATAATAACTTACACTTACTTGCATCATGGTCATCAGCCTATTGTAGTCCACTTACTGCTGTTTATATAGGGTGACTGGTAATTAGTAACCGAAACATACAACAGGTGATTGTGCTCATGATAACAAACAACTTTCCCAAAGAAACAGTTTTTTTATACTCATTCGCTTTTATCACAATAAAACTTACGAAGCGGGCTTGCGAGCCGCGCGGGTGCTTTACCTACCCACTGTTGCGCTGTAAGATAGTAATGAGACAGAACGACGTCACGCGGCTAACAGCTGATAGGTCAAAGGCGCGCGCGCGGGTTTCATACGGCTGTTGTGTTATTGTGATAAAAGTGAATGACTATAAAAAAAAAAACTTAGGGAAAATTGTTTGTTATTATGAGTACAATCACGTGTTTAAGTATCGGTCACTAATTATCAGTCCCCTGTATATGTATTTATTATCGTATGTGCTAAATACATAAACAGTAATAATTCAGTCATACTAGCCAGCATTGTCAGTTGTTGATTGTGGACCCTCCCCATAGATGGCGTATTGTAATAATCATCGCGCTTGACAGTAGGATTGATTAATGTTTAGTAGTGGACAGTGTTATTAACATACAGAAGGATATTGCTGCCCATCCTACAAGTGTCATGGCAGTCAGGGATACTGTGCAAGGGAAATATTATTGTCGACCATGTTTATGTACAGACGCTAGCAAATCAAGCTACCCGAAACTGTCAAATTTTCCCAATCAACCTTGAACCTAATGCTTTAGAGATAAAGTTGAAAATCTATTAAAGAAATTTGACAGATAGTATTAGCTTGATGTGCGTGCGTCTGTACATACAATCATCAAAAAAGTTTGGTATGGACAAGACACTTGGTATGGTAACTTTATTGAAAGTCACATTTTTTCAAACCGTTTTTGAGCCATTGCAAACAAAAATAATAATCAATAAATAATATTATAGGCTGATTATAAAATCATCATATAAGTTTCCCACTCCTGGGAAACAAGCCTCCTTTCTATGAGAGGGAATGGGCAATAATCCACCTCGCGGACCCAGTTCTTGTTGGCAGATGTCACGTGTCTTCGAATTTTTGGTTCTAGATCACCTGGGCCACTGCCGCTCACTGGGCCACCGCTGCTCACTGGGCCACCGCTGCTCAACTGGGCCACCACTGCTCAACTGGGCCACCACTGCTCAACTGGGCCACCGCTGCTCAACTGGGCCACCGCTGCTCACTGGGCCACCGCTGCTCAACTGGGCCACCGCTGCTCAACTGGGCCACCGCTGCTCAACTGGGCCACCGCTGCTCACTGGGCCACCGCTGCTCACTGGGCCACCGCTGCTCACTGGGCCACCGCTGCTGTCTGGGCTACCGCTGCTGAAATAAATAAACTCTTAGCTTTACACAAAAAGTAGACGTTATTAATCTACTTCAGATGCGAACCGTACCTACTCCGCACACAACATTCAAAATCATTTTGGGCTTCATTTACTTTAAAAAAAAATCAGACGAACTCAGATGGATGGATGTCAAAGACTTGGGCTACTTACGCATAACATAATTTAAAAGTATCCATCACTAACTACTTGCATAGTTAAGTACTTATCTCTTTTGTCAAACAGTATCCAATTAAACTGTGTAGACTGCGAGCGTCAAAGGAATTCATCATAATTGGAAATTAGTTAAATATTCTGATAGTATAAAGGGATATCGTTGAAGGCGTCTAATTTGAAAGTCAAACCTATTTCTAGAAATTCAGCGTGATATTGTTCTGCGGTGAAATGATTGACGTTTACGCCTACTTGCTTAGGCAAATCTGATCTACGCGAATGACTGGAGTGTCTGGGCGGTTGGGAGTTCAAACCCTGTTCGTTGTTCTCATCATCTGCCTAGCCTTTTCCCACCTATGTTGGGGTCGGCTTCTAGTTTTACCGGATTCAGCTGAATACCAGTATTTTACACGAAGCGACTGCCTATCTGACCTCCACAACCCAGTTAGTAAGGGAATACGATACTCCTTGGTAAGAGTGGTTGTTCGACTTTCAAGGCACAACTACCAGTAACGACTGTCAAAGATCTACAAATGAAAGACACAAAAAAAAACTAAAATATGATAAAAACCTTAACAGCAACTCTTTCCTACGCCTGCCTATGAAGACATGCTACGCAATTGGTGGGTTTTTTGTATCATACATTCCTTCATCCACCATATTTCAATACACTCCAAATGTATCGTTTTCTTCAGTCTTCCCCGACCCTTATAGTCTATAAAAAAAACAACCTAATAACATTATTCTGTCGAGTATCAATTACGAAGGCTCAAAGCACCGAAGAATAAGATGCTAATGAGAAACAGAATCTGGTTATTATTAATAATGTGAGATGCGGTTATTGTTTAACGACACATTTCGGTGCTCGACGGCTAATATCGTTAGTGATATTATGAGTCAGCGCCGGCGCGTGTGTCGTCACTCTTCGTGCTGTAGGTAATCTCGCCTCGGATTAATACCAGCTGCGGTGTCTCACAATATTTATATTTTTAATTTCACGCTACTCTGCACACAGGGATTATACTAAAATTTGTGTTAATATTTTTGGTACACAGCCAAACTTTCATTGCGCTCACTCAGGCACTATCACAGTCTATTGAACTCACCCCGCAGCGCGACTGCGATCCGACGGCAACCAGTCGCAACCGACACGACGTGCCACATTCGTGATGCCAACGATACGGAAAACTTTTAACTCTTGTTTTGTTTAATTAAACTTTGAATTTATCTGATTAACTTATTCTATGTTATGATTTCATGTTATAGCTGACGCGAAACTTTCTCCTATTCAAGCAAAATATACCAACAGAATTATGTTGTTAACTCTACAAACATCCCAACTTTCAAAAGTCTAGCCACAGTAAATAAGCCGAACAAACCTTACGAAGCCATTACTGAACCCTTCATTTATTTTAGCATTGTGTCTTTTACCGTCCGTAAATAATAAAGTTTCAAATTTCTGCACGCTTGTTTATGAAAGCTCACCAATTCATTACTTTATTTGTTTAATAAAGCTCGAACGGGCACCGCCTGTGTACATTGGGATATAAATTACCTTTAATTTAGGTGAACGATCCAGAAAATATGATGATGTAAAGTTTTCATCAAGCCTTAATAAAGGCGGGCCGGGGCGTGGGGTAACTACGTAACAGGGGCGCTGCACCTACTTGTTATGAAATTTCGTGTGATAAGATTTAGGTGTAATGGAGCTTCAGGGCGATTTTACTTATGAGAGTATATTGGGCACCGGAGCACCGCGCTGGGAAGCCGGCCTGTGAAGTGTCCCGCCGGCACACGACACACGACCTAGTAAGCGTTATGTTCGAGGTAAGTGGCGGGAACCATGTTTTATGTGTGATTTAACACGGGTTGGGAGCTTATGTCACTGTACAGATAGCTACGTAGCTATTGAACAGTCTGTATACCTACTCGTAACATAAATATTCTACTAGTTTTGGCATCTAAATGTAAATGTTTTGCAGCTTGAGATTTTGCAGCTACAAACGTAAAAAAACTCATACATGAGTAATTTTATGGGCAAAAAATAGAGAGATTTTCTGTGATGTAAATTAAAAGTGAATGACTTTTAAAAGAAACCTTTGCCGCGCGGTTGATTGGAATTGCAATTCCGATGTTGAACTTATAGAAAAACAAGACTTATATACATATTATTTTCATAGTTTGCAAACGAATTTTAAAAATGTTTTTGGATTTTTTATTTGAGTACAAACGAGAGTAAATGAGCGAATTAATTACATCATCATCTGCCTAGCCTTTTCCCAGCTATGTTGGGGTCGGCTTCCAGTCTAAACGGATGCAACTGAATACCAGTATTTTACATGGACGAATGGCTATGTGATCTCCACAACCTAGTTAGTACTGGTAAAACCATACCCCTTGGTAAGACTGGTTGTCAGACTTTTTGGGCCACTGACTACCTGTAACAACTGTCAAAGATCTACAAATGACAGCCGGGACCAACGGCTTAACGTGCTTTCCGAGGCATGGAAGAAACTCGGTATGTAATGGGTGGTCACCCATCCACAGACCAATCTAGGCAAGCACGGCTTAACCCAAAGATCGACCAGAGCGGCTGTTGTTATTTAGCCACGAGCTCCAAATTAATTACATAAGCTTTAATTACTTCGCAAGATTCTATTATTCAACAATCGTCAAACGATAAACTATGCATTGCAATGTTAATTGATGCGTTATCAGTTAATTGATGAATATTGTCCAGCAGTCTAGAATCAATTGGCACGCTTAAGACAATTAAAATAAGTAGCTGCTATAAATCTATTCAAAACGAAAACGTCCTGACGTTAAATATTTTATTAACATGTAATAAAATTTGTTATGCCAGAAGCATTGTGCGCGTTCAAAGGAGCTGTTTCTTTATTTAAAGTCATATTCCGAAGTAACGTGTAGTCGCTACAAAACATAATGATTCGAATGTATCTCTGTCGTGAAACTGTACCTCAGGGAACCGCGAGTAATAAAAATTCCGGCACACGCGTTACAAGTGTGCTTTCGAGAAAGTAATCCGCGAAGAAATACAGCCTCTACCGACTGCTTCCACATTTGTAACTGGGAAATCTCCATTTCTCTTTGACTACCAGTCGTTTCAAAAGCCACCGGGTCCCTGGTGTGTCGTGGCGAGGCGACACTCATAAAAATTCGCCGTGCCGAAGTTTCCCGTAACGTGACAGTGCTCAAAGCGAGCGCAGCGGATTTCGTTGTATTATAATTTTATAAGCTACTTAGATATGCGTGTGGGCGATTCCGTTTCATGAATGTCACATTGAATTAAGCCCTTTGTTACGTCAGCAGTTTAGGCGTCACACAAAATGTATTGTTACGGAATAATTGGGGCATTTAACAGACATTTCATTGAGTCTGGTTTGTCGGGTTAATATTTAAACTTCTCTTATTTTATTTTAGCACTTCGCCCACGACTTCGTCCGCCTCCGCAAAAATTGGGATAGCTCGGCTAATCTGCATGACATAAATATAATTGACTAGCGGCCCCTCCCGACTTCGCACATATAGCCTATGTTATTCAGGGATAATGTAGCATTCTAATGGTGAAAGAGTTTTTGAAATCGGTCCAGTAGTTCTTGAGTTAAACTTACAAATCTTTTCTCTTTTAATATTAGTGTAGATAGCCTATAGTACCCACGAATAATGTAGCTTTCTACCATTGAAAGAGGAGATTACCCCCTACATACAAACTTACAAACAAATACCTCCTTCTAATATTAGTATAAATATAGATAAGGTCACATCTGATATACACTTCATTTCATCATTCTTACGATACCCGTACAGATTGTAACCCCGAACGAATTTTATCAAGTAACAGATAAAACCGTCTCTAATTACACACGTTAACTCTTAATCAATAACACGTCAATTTAAATAATTAGAGCGAGCAAAGCCGACGTGATCGTTATGTTTTCGAATCAAAAGCAAACATTTCATGTTTATTACAGCCTGCCTTAATTAATTTTCACATCTTGAAAATAATGCGATATGAACGACGCTATTAATTATTGTTTACCATCTCGTTTGTTGCATTAAATCGTAGTTGATCGTTTGGCTCGTTAGCTATATCTCACAGAATCATAGTCGATAAATATTATCGTTTTACGTGACAATATTTATTTCTCGTCTATTCCGGAAAAGATTCCATTATCTATACCACCTTATGTGTCGTAAAGAGCAAATCAAATTACTTCTTACTTCGTGGAGATAAAAACTACCTTGCTTTGTTTGTCTTAGTATTATAAAATACGACCAACTGTCTAACTGTGATCCGATGATTGTGATATTGTCCCCTTTGAACAATAAAATCGATGTCGAATTCTTGAGTTGCAATTAATAGGTAAATTAAAAACCGACCTCATAGGTCTGGTGGTTGCAAGCGCGATTGCTGAGCATGAGGTCCTGGGTTCGATTCCCAGGTCGGGCAAAGTGTTATTGGGTTTTTCCATCTGGAATTTCTCAAGCCACGGAGTCTGGATTTGTGCCCGGTTGATGGCAATAAGCTTGCCCCCTGTTACATGGGACTTAAGCATAACTAGAGAAATGTAGGTATACCTCTACCTAACCCTTCGGGAATAACAAGCGTGATGTTCTGATTAAAAACCTTTCAAACTTTTTCACAATCTTAAAACATATCAACCAGTGCCTATTTCTGCAGGATTTTTTCCTTCTGTGATATAAAAATGATCAACTAAACACCTAATCTTAACTGCGTACCCGAATCACCAAAATCAATCAGCCCACCTCGAGCCAAAACCCCTTACCCAATATCAGTTCAATTAACAATCTTTATTTATGAGGTAATACGCTACTAAATCTCCGTGTCTTGGGTCTTCCTCATTAATAAACAAAGCAGGGTGACAGTGAATGGCGACCCTCTGCGTTACGACCGCGACCTATGTGCCGGTTATAACACGGAGGTTAGGAGCTCGCTCGTAACCCTGTCATTTGTTAACATATTTGATTAAAACCTGTAATTCATTAAAATTATTAATAAGCAGCTCACGTGTGAGAGGATAAATGGTGAGCTTAATGCCCAGGACGGAGGCGTTATGTTTAGGAAGTATTTGGGCGTTATTTTAAGGCGACATTTGTTATCTATAGGGTGACTGGTAAATAGAGACCGATACTTAAACACGTGATTGTACTCATGATAACAAACAACTTTTTTATACTCATTCACTTTTATCACAATAGCACAACAGCCGTAGGAAATTCGTGCGCGCGCGCCTTTGACCTAACAGCTGTTAGCCTCGTGAAGCCGTTCTGTCTCATTACTATCGTACCGAGCAACAGTGGGTAGGTAGAGCACCCGCGCGGCTCGCAAGCGCACTCCATCAGTTTTATTGTGATAAAAGTGAATGAGTATAAAAAAATGTTTCTTTGGGAAAGTTGTTTATTATCATGAGTAAAATAACGTGTTTAAGTATCGGTCACTACTTACCAGTCACCCTATACATATATTAACATTATACTTAGGTACAGAAAATGATATCTTCCTGTAGTATTGTCCTTATCTGTAGTGCCAGCAGTATCTGTAGTGTGTAGTGTAATGCCTCTTCTTATACTGTGAAGTATGAGCTCTGTTTACCACGTTAACATAATCAACTACATTGCATGTTGACGATTTCAGACCGTTTACAACTCCAAGTTCCCTTTTGATACTGTCCTCCATCGATAGTGACAAAATCTGAATGAAATTGTAAGTAGTTATCAAAGCTTTATGCAACATGTACTTGGTCATAAATTAGTAGGAACATCATTAATTAGTCTCAAATCCTGACTTAATTCCTCTAATTTGCCTGGCACGTTTGTCTCCATTTTTTACTTTTCGAGATTAGCATAAATAAACTCCTTAATCCTGTTAATCGTATTAAATTATTCTTACTGTTGTTGTCTTAAAAACGATTTTCATTATCGGAATTAAAAAAATATAGCTGAAGATTTTTTATACGAGTGAAAGTGAACTCAACATTATGAATTTAAGTTGGCAAGTGACAATCATACAAGTTTCTAGAAACTGATATTTCATCTATCACGTCATAGCAGCCCGTCAGGCACCATGTGTTCAATTTTAAGTCTGCAACGTTGCACTGTTCTGTCTTTGAATACATTTGTAAACGAGTGGACACAATTTGAACCTTATTCCTTTGAAATAAGAAAACAAGTATGCAAGCTGTACATCGGTCTTCCAACGCTCGGATCGCAATTAAGTGCTTCCTGCACGTTCGTGTGGCGAAGGAGGAGTCAACTAATTATGACACTCTTTTCCTTCAAATTAGTGACGTTTGGTAGCCCCGGAATACACAATAATTAGCCCTCTTTCACTTGAATGTTTTGCTTCACGTTTGTCTATTTTTGTCTCCGTACTCTAATAAAACGTAGTTTGAACAACTGGAAAGATTTCAAACAAGATTGCGAGTAGAAATGTAAAGAGATATCCTCAATGGGAGCTTGTTTTAAAATAAACATGAATACATTTGCTTTTTGTTGGCTAATAACATGCTTATTTCTCTATTCGGTTGAAAACTTTATAGCTTTGTGATACAAACTTCTTTCTAGCGGCGAATTATAGAATTTTATCGGTTGCTTTTAGTGATTTTGATATTATATTTTCACCACAAAGATAGAAAAAACTAGTTTAGAAGATTTGCTGTAGTAATAAGTAAAAAAATTAAATTGGCTAAAATTTACTTCAATGGTACTCATTGCAATAAATCACTTGGAACAAAGTAAGTAAAAATAGTAAGTAGTCTTGCTCAAAAAGCCCCACTTATTTTAGGTCCAAAGGTAGCAGTCTCGTTTTAGTACTGAGAATTTGTATATTTATAGACATCATGGAAGAGTATGTAATCCGTCATTGTTTACAATTCCTAAAATAGATAGGAAATCTATGATATATTTTGTAATATGCACTTTTCCTAGGAAATCTATACATATCTAAATAGCGATCGGAAATATTCGGAAATTCTTCGGGGATAGCGGTGCGAGGGGAGACTACACACAGTCGAGAGCGTCTATCGTACTCTTATTTTTTAATGTAACTTAATACACTCCACACCGCACCAACATAATAAGCCATTGCAGCCAGTTGCAGGGTTTTGAGAACGAGCGAAGCGAGGGAACTAAAACCCCGCCATCCCCTTCGTGTGAGGTTACTTTAAACCCTGCAAACAGAAATAGGAGCCTTGCGTAGCGGTGCTACGTCGACTATGCCTTATTATAACATTTTGATATTTACCTTGACGATTTTATTCGTGTTTTATTTATTTTATTCACAGAGCATTCGTTTTTATACATTTCCTAGTATCATCTCGGAATTTCATACAATTCCTAGGAAATACATACATTTCACAGGAAATGTGTGTATTAAAGAATCTTTGAAACATTATTTTACACATTTCCTAAGTAGGCTCGGAATTGTATATATTTCCTAGGAATTGTGTAGAATTCCTATGAATTGCGTAGAATTTCTAGGTTTCATAACTTTCCGGTAACATATACATAAATAGGCACAATCTAAAAGTATCCTGACTACAATCTCCTTTTGTTGGCTACTGTTACGGTACAATATCTTTGTGCTGTATCTACAATCTACATCGCAATCTTATGTTCTTTATCGCACGTTCAATATCTATTAAATGTTTCTACTGTCTGTTATCGTCACGTAGTCGTTAGTATTTAAGATGCACCTTTGGATAATTATAACCAGACTATACTACATCTTTTGTCTCATTTATACCTAATCATATACTGCCAAGAAGTTTGGCAAATTGGTGACCCCGACGAACGAATACGCAGCAAGAAACATGGCACAATCACCGTGCAAGGCGAACATAAATCAGCAAGGAACACTTGAAGTAGCTGCTGGCACCTCGGTTTTATCCCGCATTCCGGAATTTTGGAAAGACCAACCAAGATTATGGTTCACGCAACTAGAAGCCATATTAGCACCACAGAAGCAAGGAGACGAATACAAATACTGTGCAGTAATAGCAAAGTTATCCAAGGAAGAAATACTACAGGTTAGTGACCTAATCACTTCACCACCGACTACAGATAAATACAAAAACATCAAGGAACGTTTAATTGATTGTTACGAAGAAACAGAACAGCGACAGTTTCAAAAATTAATATCAGAGACGGAACTCGGTGATCAAAAACCTTCGCAGTTATTACGTCAAATGCGAGTCCTCGGGAGAGGAAAAATCAGTGACGAAACAATTAAACTACTATGGTTCAGGCTTTTACCAACATCAGTTACTACGGTTCTAGCAGTTACGGAAGACATGGAATTTGACAAACTGAGCCAAATTGCAGACAAAGTAATAATGAATTCAAAAGTAACCGAAATATCAGCTGTTAGCAGCGACACTTCAAGCGACAACAATACAGCATGCATTTTAACCCAGCTAGCAAAATTACAGATAGATATTGACGCAATTCAGCAAGGTCAATATGGCTATCGACCCAACACGCACAGTCATTTCAAGAAACGTCAACAATTCCCGGTTATGAGGCCGAGAACAAACTATAGAGGAGCAAATCGATTTTGTTACTACCACGAAAGATTCGGAAAATATGCAAGGAACTGCATTAAACCATGCGGTTGGAAACCAATGACTTACGTACGGAACCAGGGAAACGAATAAGAGCACAGACAACGGCGAAACTCTGTGCGATCCACCCATCCAATCGCCTCACCATTACCGACCGAAAAAGTGGTATGAAGTTTTTGATTGACACGGGCGCAAATATCTCAGTCATTAGCAAGCAACAGAGATATTCAATTTTACAAAATGAACAATACACACTATACGCTGCAAATGGGACTAAAATTAGGACTTACGGCGAGAAGACGCTTACCTTGGATTTAGGACTACAACGATGTTATAGTTGGAATTTTATAATCGCCGATGTTACACAACCAATAATTGGAGCAGATTTTCTAGAGCACTATAAACTATTAGTCGACATAGCAGGTCGCAAACTTATCGACAGAGTTACAGAGCTGACAACGCATGTAACTTCGGAAAAAGCGACACAGCAAACAATTCGTACTATCGCAGTGGGAACGAATCCACGTATTACGCAACTTTTAAACAAATACGAAGACATCACGAAAGAGTCCTCTCTACGCAATGCGCCCAAACATAAGATTGAACACCACATTATCACTACAGGACCACCCGTCGCAGCTCGGGCAAGACCATTGCCTCCAGAAAAATACGACATAGCCAAAAAGGAATTTCAAAATATGATAGAACTCGGAATTTGCCGACCGTCAGATAGCCCATGGGCAAGCCCATTACATATGGTAAAAAAGAAAAATGGCGAATGGAGACCGTGCGGAGACTATCGAATGCTCAATAGCACAACAGTACCGGACAAATACCCACTACCAAGATTAACTGACTTTACATACATATTAGAAAATAAGAAGATACTAAGCAAGATAGATATACGCAAAGCATACCACTGTATTCCTGTTAAAGATATAGAGAAAACAGCCATCATCACACCTTTCGGACTTTTTGAGTACTTAAGAATGCCTTTCGGATTACGCAATGCGGCACAAACATTTCAACGATTCATGGATTCCTTATTTAGAGATTTAAATTTCGTATTTATATATGTAGACGACTGTCTCATCGCATCGGACAACGAAGATTTGCATTATCAGCATTTAGAAACGGTTTTCAAACGTTTACACGAGAATGGAATAACCATTAATCTCGAAAAATGCGAATTTCTCAGAAGGGAAATAGATTTCTTAGGTTATCATATAACGAGCCAAGGAATACAACCTACCGAAGAAAATTACAAAGCAATCATGGAATTTCCCAAACCGAAAACAATTCAAGAATTAAGAAGATTTTTGGGCATGGTCAATTTCTACAGAAGTAATATTCCACGCGCAGCGGAAAATCAAAGAATTTTAAACGAATATCTACATGGTTCAAAAAAGAACGATAATTCACCTGTTCCTTGGACAACGGAAGCAGACAAAGCTTACGAAAAATGCAAGGAAAGCATGAAAAACGCAGTATTAACAGCGCATCCTTCCCGCAACGCATCACTAGCGCTCATGACCGACGCTAGTGCTACTTGCGTTGGTGGAGTTTTACAACAAAAATCCGGACGCAATTGGGAACCATTAGGTTTTTTTTCACAAAAATTGAGCGAAACTCAACAAAAATATTCTACGTTTGACAGAGAGCTGTTAGGAATATACATGGCCGTCAAACATTTTCACAGATTAATCGAGGGAAGAGAATTTACAATATTTACGGATCACCGACCTTTGACATACGCATTCTCCCAAAAACCATCATCAAACGATACACCGCGACGGGTCCGGCAGTTAGATTTCATTTCACAATACAGTACCAACATCCAACACATAAACGGACGTGACAATATTACCGCCGATGCCTTATCTCGAATAGAGGAAATATACGTGCCATCACCTATCGATTACGCTGAATTGGAAAAATGTCAATCAACAGATAATGAACTAAGTAAATTACATGACAATAAAAGATTAAAATTCAAAAACATTACGCTTCCGGGTTCCACAATAAACATCACCTGCGACACGTCTACTGGAAAAAGCCGCCCCTACTTACCAAAGCATTTTCGCAAACAAATTTTCGATACCATTCATGGTATGAGCCATCCAGGAAAAAGAACTACGAGAAAAATGATAACCCAAAGGTATTTATGGCCGTATATGAACAAAGATATCAATAATTGGTGTAGATCATGTATAGCCTGCCAAAAATCAAAAATACAACGACATACGATATCACCTCCTGGTACGTTTATGACAGCGCAACGTTTTGAACATTTACATATTGACATCGTCGGACCACTTCCGATTTCACAAGGGAAGAGATATTTAATCACAATCATAGATCGTTGTACGTCATGGCCCGAAATATTTCCGGTAGAAGATATAACTGCAGAAACAGTAGCCAAGACACTTTTCGAAGGATGGATTACTCGTTTTGGATGTCCATTGCGCATTACTACGGATCAAGGCCGACAGTTTGAATCAAGAATATTTGAGTCACTCTCACGATTTTTGGGAATACATAAAATTAGGACAACACCTTATCATCCGCAATCCAATGGAATGATAGAGAGATTTCATAGAACTTTAAAGGTAGCGTTAATGACAAGAGAATCCAACGAAAATTGGTTAAAAGAAATCCCAACAGTTTTACTCGGGTTGCGGAGTAGCTTGCGAGAAGACACAGGTTATAGTTCAGCAGAGATGACATATGGAACGCCAATACGACTCCCTGGAGGATTTTTTGAGTCATCAGCAGCACAGTTATCAACGTACGAAGAATTTGTAAAACAAATTCAAAAGGACATCACACAAATGACATCAATTCCGAAAAGAAAAAACCATAACCAAGCTATATTTGTGCATCCCGAACTCAAAGAATGCTCACACGTATTTGTTCGGTGTGATAGAATGAGGAAAGCCCTGACACCGCCGTATGAGGGACCCTACCCAGTAATTAGTAAAACAGATAAAACATTTTGCATTAGAATTAGGGATAAAGAGACAGTGATATCAATTGATAGATTGAAACCAGCATTCATGATCAATGACGAATCAAACTACGTGCCAGATTCAAAGGATTACGACAGACATTCACCCACGTACACTACACGATCGGGACGTAAAGTAAAGCCAGTAGTACGTCTATAAAAAATAATAAACACTCGTGCAACAGCTAAGTCAAAATTACAGACGTCAGCAAATAACACCACAACAGGCGTCATCAAATTCCACCGCGTACAATAGCATTATTATTTATATACATCAGCAAATAGCTAGTAAGGTCTAGATCAAATTTATATTGTAAACACTATTACCATAATATTTATTTTTTTCTTTTAAAGGGGGGTGTACTGTTACAGTACAATATCTTTGTGCTGTATCTACAATCTACATCGCAATCTTATGTTCTTTATCGCACGTTCAATATCTATTAAATGTTTCTACTGTCTGTTATCGTCACGTAGTCGTTAGTATTTAAGATGCACCTTTGGATAATTATAACCAGACTATACTACATCTTTTGTCTCATTTATACCTAATCATATACTGCCAAGAAGTTTGGCAAAGCTACTATGCAAGAAGGTAGATTTTCTCAACCTAGTGTTATTCTGCTGGGGCTAGGCGATTGCGACCCGAATTCCTGAGACCTTAGGCATTATGTATGTTTGCCCAAACAATGTAGGTAATATTTGCTGCAGCTGTTGCAAATGATTTTCTTGTTTTGATGTGAAATAGAGTGGATATGGAAAATGTCTGTCTGATTAAAAGCACAATATTTTGAGAAACTTATAAAATATATTAAATAATATAATTATCGTCTTTTACCCGATTATGTAAAACATAAAGTGGTAATACCATTTAAATTGTATGTAATATACAATTGACAGCATTTAAAGTAAAGTGGTTTCAGAGTTCATAAAATAAAATATTTGACTTTTTTATCAAACAATTTTTTCGTAAAAAACATGTTATGGCGACTGTCAAATTCTTAATTGCAGGCTTTAGCCTTATGAATTGTTTATTTTTGATTGGTAGTTTTTTTTTTATTGGCTGAAACCCCGCTACGTTTAACTATAGATGCAAATGTTTATAATTCACTGAAATATTGACCGTAACTTCCGCATCTAAAACGCGGCTCCATTGAACTGTTGCATGTAATTGGATAGACAATCGAATAACGCTTTGTTTGACCAATCATATCCTATCCTTTTAGCCATATGAAAGTTCTATGTCAAAGCTAAATTGAAACACACACGGACTAACAATATCGCAGCAGCAAACTATTTTAGATAACTATATTTAGTTTTATATTCGGAACATTTCACCATTGTTACAATGTTAGCTCATAATAAAGCACTAATGAACTTAGTAAAACAAGCAGAACAATGGCGTATAGCATACATCCGCACAGCCAGGAGTTGTCAAGTTTGTGAATTTAGCATGTAATGCCGCGGGCGCTGGCGCAATATGCCTATTGCAGCTTTAATGCCCTGCGGTTTGGATTCGGTCCACGTACGGGGGTCACTATAAAAGTGGTCGGGCCCTGGCGGTGTTCAAATTGTTTTCATCCCACAAACTCACACGGTACAGTTAACATGGCGACCAAACACAAACTTAATTTATTCTAAAGTTAGATTAGATTCTGTTACTTTGTTTGTAAAACTATAACTGAAACCGACACAAATGATTTTGTTTCTCGTGTAATATAGTTTATCGCTCGCTTACAGCTCATCGAAAAACTAAAAGGGGTAATCAACCATGCCTAATCATATAACGATATCTTTTATCGGGTTGTTCACCGATAAAATAAAAATTCATATTTTATTTTGGCGCGGGCGTCGATGTTAAAATATTCAAATATTCTGACGGAACACTTGAGCCTCTAGCTTCGGGCCGACATTTGAAAATGGAAATAGACCTGTTCGTGCCTACAAGGGAAATCGTATTCGACATTTGACGCAAAATGATGATGCAAATTTCACGAAAATATTATGCGCGGTTAAGTATCACTGGCTGCGGCTCTGTGAGTGTTCGATTTGTGAGCTGTTAGGGTTTTATCGACAAGATACACTTTTGTAGACACGTTACTAACTGTTATCTGTTTTCAATCAAAGGGAAAGGAAAAAGATTTATAGCATTTTTATCGGTAAGAAACTGTTTCTCCCCCAATGTTAGGAGCTTTTATACATTTGCTAAACTTTTTTCAGCTTAGTTCAATCTTTCACGTGTTTTAGATATGAGATAACACCTTATATTGAAATATTTCAGCTTTGTAATGATTTATCACAATAAATACTTTTGTATTTTATAGAAAACGACTGATCAATACACGATATCACAACAATTTTGCTGATTAATAACTAATTTTGCCATTGAAGTAGAATGTTTAAGGTGATGCTTTGTTTAATTTTCGTGACGTACGCTCATAAAGCCATCTCAGACTTAAAAAACCCATAGTCTTCTCCATCCTCTTTAAACTCTATGGTCTAATGATATTCTGGTTGCAATTTAAAATATCTGTATTGAAATATTTTCTTAGCCAGTTCCTAGATCTCGGTGTCTTCACGTGCAATATATCCGAATGTAAATATATCAACTCTGCAAAAGGCTAACCAAACGAGTTTGTAACGACTTGAGGTGCATCACTCCGAATTTGAATTTCATATTTTGGCACAGCATAGACAGTACTTGAGGCAAGGTATGTGCTCGTACTTATGTACGAATATATGCTCATTTACTTTGTATATACTTGGGATGAGTTTAAACTTTGTCTTAGAATGACTATGTTTTGGTTTTAAGCTGTTTTGAATGCGTTTAAGATAGTTGTAGTCGGAAGACGTGAATTTTATACTTAGAAAATGCAGTAAGTTTTTTTATTTTATTGTATTAATAGTATTGTTATATGTTTTGTCTTTGTATTTATAAGTTTGATAGTATATTGTATTAAGAATAGCACATATGGTATATTATTTTTAAATAGTTCTGTTTTATGTTTTATGTAATCAATTTTCTCTTTTTCTCTTACACACTATGTCTACATCTCTTTTTTTATTATCTCCTTTCGCAGGTATGCTGGAAGAGATTTCTTTAGAAATAAGCATCACCTTTGTACTATTTTCTGTTCCTTTCTTATAAATTGATAAATTGTTAAATAAATAAATAAAATAAATAAATAATCTTTGGTCATGTCTTACATGTTTGGTTGAAAATTACTAGGACAGCCACAGTCATCAATCCTGGCGATCCGTAGCTTTACAATTCCCATTGTTTAATGTTCCCGCTTATTTGTTTAAGCCCAGATTTATATCTAAACAGACGATGTGAAAATTGGACGCACTATCTCAATGTCTAACGACCATTTCAATTGTCTCAAGACTCAAGCCATTTAATCTCATCTTATAATTTTCGGTAAGAATAACTTGATAACAATAGTGTAAGTACAAATGGCTCAACGGTCGTGAGGGCTGAGTAGCAAGCTGAAGAGGCCAATACCCGCACCATCAAACAAAGGGGACCCGCAGACAAACTGTAACACCAACCCATCCTATTAAGTTGCGTGCACACGGGCAACTTCAATTGCTCAACACTGCACAATCAACTGTTTCGTCATGATAATGTTGAGCAATTCACTGCTGTAAAATGCACCGTGACTTTTTAGTCGTCTTACAATGGCAGCCCACTTCATGTATCCAATGACTACTACACATTCATAAAAAAAATGGTATTTATGAGATTTTAATAATTTAAAAATTAAAATATTATTCAGTATTATGACGCATGACGTAGTTAAAACACCCTGTTGCGAGCGATGATCTACTCTACACTAGCGCTGGGTAGCTATGTTCTCCCGTTTGACACGTAAACATCATTAACAGGATGTTTCATAATTTTATTCTAATGTATTATTTATTTTTCTTTGTACCTGTTATGGTAGGATACAAAAACATCACGCCTAGAGCTATTTCATGTCGGGTACATTGAGAGGACCATCTTTGTAAGACGACTAAAAAGTCACGGTGTATACGTTCAGTCTGTGTATATGTAGAACAATATTTTATTTTATAAACTATGCAATGCATACATAATTTAATACTGTTTACCCACAATAACAAACACAAATACTACAGGTGCATTTACGCGAAGTTTATTTTTATTTTTATTTGATTACCTATGTAACTGTTACTTGCCTCAGTACTTACAGTTTATTTCCGGGCAATAATTGTAAAATGGCTCGTATAAGCGCACCTCAACACCAACCAAACCATATTATACATACGCTATTATTCGTAGTTATAGTTTCTCCGTCTCTAGTTGGAACTTTGTGTGAATTGTTAAATTCCATTTCTGAAAAGCTACTCTGTGCCACAGGCGTCACTACTTCCTAACTAGAATTTAATTATGAATATCTGGAGACTGAGGGTACTCATAGTTTGGCACAAAGCATTTACTTGCGTAAGGCACATTGTCCACTGGGGCGTAACTGCTGTAGCCGTCACTGAGTAAGGGTCGTTATTTATGAGAGGTAAATAAATGACAATACATATTGTGTACCAGGTGGAACAAAGGCGGTGTTTGCTAACTCGTTTTTTTTTTAGTTACTCTATAGTTTTTCAGTTGCGAATGTTTCAGTTCAAAATAAAAATATCCTAAAACGGACCGAAAATATCCCTGCAGCCTTTTCCCAACTATGTTGGGGTCGACTGCCAGTATAACCGAATGCAGCTGTATACCAGGATTTTACATGGAGCGACTGCCTATTTGACCTCCACAACCCAATTAGTACTGGGTAATACGATACCCCTTGGTAAGACTGGTTGTCAGACTTTCTGGCCACTGACTACCTGTTATGACTGTCAAAGACCTACAAATGACTGCCGGGACCAACGGCTTAACGTGCTTGCCGAGGCACGGAGGGAACTCGGTATGTAATGGGTGGTCACCCATCCACAGACTAACCTCGGTTCGGTTTAACCTGAAGATTGATCCGGTCGGCTGTTATTATCTAGCCACAATCCTCTCCCCGAAATATCCCCTAGAGATACAAAATACGTGAATGACGCATGTATATTTTTCAATAAACATTAAAATATCCACAGACCAGACTAAAATAAAACTGAAAAACACACAGACTCTTTAGAGAATTTCATTGGAAACGCAAAAATAGCTTCATAATTCTCATATTTTCTGATGTTCATTCTGTCATTAAAAACGGTAAAATATTTCCTCTGATATGGTTTCGATCTCTCTACGGAACCATTGAACGCTTTTAAATGATGTTTCTGAAAAAGGTAGGGCGGTTGTATGAGCCGGGCGGGGGGGCAGTTGTGCCAGTCATCTTTTTCTCACGGGTATTAATAGCGATTTGAAACAGAGTTGGGTGATTTTGCATAATTTTCTCAATGATCTATCTGTTTGCCTAATGGAATTATCAAGTAGATACTGAAGGATCAACGTCGCATTAAAAAAGGACCACTTTTTTCCTTTTAAAAAAAGTGACTATTGAGCCACTTTCTGTCAAAAATAACGGATTTCAATGTTGCTACGCCGTAGCTGATGCTACGGTTTCATACTACGACAGTTACGCTGTCGTAGCAAATAACAACTATACGTGTATGCTACGCGTCGAGTCACATTTCTTGAACTTTGTGCGGTCGTTTCACGGTTTGAAATAGTAGTGTGAAATAGCAGACTCGCCTTTCATTTCATAAAAAACGTACCTAAAAAAAAAACTTTTTCCTTCTACTTTACTTGTTTTTAACCAATAAAAATACAGCTTGGTTTATTAAATAGAACTTATTTATTTTGTTTTTCCGTTGCCTCTTCGATATGCAAATTAATTTAATGAATATTAATTGTCACGCCTTTACCCCCCTGGTGGTAACCAGAAATATTTATTGATTGTATAGCTACTGTTTTAACACAGTAGACCAAAGGGAATATTTACATTAATTGCGAACATTTTAACCTTGAAATATACAGAATCTGACAAGGTAGGCTGTTATTTCGAAAAAAATTGGAAATTGGATACCGGGCTGTATAACTCTCCTACCTCCTCTCCTATATCTTATTTTTTAATGCAATTTCACGAAACAATAATTAACAATCTAAAACGTTAACCAATAACACCCCTTGCCAATGTGTTTAACCATCAAATGATCCATGAAACATATATATATTCTTTTCTGTTTTCAAAACTCTTTCATTCCATAGTTTTTTTTTACAACCTTTGTAACTGGCCACTGGACCAAAAAGGCGACACTCACATAATTAAAAAGCCAGCTTAATTAAGCGGCACACAGTTATAACCAGCGTCCGTGCCCAAGGGAGTACTTACGAACATTGCTATGATAATACTGCCACATTGCCACTAGATATATGTGATCTTTATTGGGTAGGTTATGCGGAACAATAATGTAACGAAACGTGTTATAAGACGTAATTTAAAAAACAAATTAACTTTAGTATGTAGCATAAATCAGCATCACACTAACATCATCATCTGCCTAGCCTTTTCCCAACTATGTTGGGGTCGGATTCCAGTCTATCCGGATGCAGCTAAATACCAGTATTTTACATGGAGCGACTGCCTATCTGACCTCCACAACCCTGTTAATCTTTGGTAATACGATACCCCTTGGTAAGACTGGTTGTCAGACTTTTAGGCCACTGGCTACCTGCAACGACTGTCAAAGATCTACAAATGTCAGCCGGGACCAACGGCTTTACGTGATCTCCGAGGCACTGAGGAAACTCGGTAAGTAATGGCAGGTCACCCATCCACAGACCAACTTAGGCAAGCACTGCTTAACCTAAAGATCGATCCGAACGGCTATTATTATGTAGCCACGAGCTCCTTCATCACACACAAAAAAATTAATAAAACTTTCGTGAATTTCATACTCATGTAATATTAGTATGTATGCCATCTATACAACTATAATTTATGTAGGTATACATTTTACAAGTCCATAACCTGTAAACGTTTCAAATTCATCATCAGGCGTCAAATAAAAAGGATAACACTAAACGCGTGTACATTGGATTTTCAACTCTCGATTCAGGGCCGAGAGTTAAGAAGAGTTGAGACATCAACAATGTAATAATATTCAATTTTATTATTAGGTAATAGGTGCCTTTCAGTGTTCGTAAAAACGAGCATTATTATTACCATGATAACTACGAAAAACTATGTAGATGATGGTAGTACGTCGTTACAGTGCATAACATGATGCAATAGCCCACAGCCCTTCTTAAAGTAATCCTTTAAGCGCCTTAGTTCCATAATTAAGTTTGTTCGACCAAAGTTAGTACTCACGCCACCGCGAAGGAAAACATCGTTGGAAAGCGTGAACTTGATGATCTGAAAATTATCATCTCGCATTTTCATAGGTACATACTAATTCCAGCGATAATTGCCTCGTTGGTCTAGTGGTCGCAAGCGCAACTGCTGACAAAGGGCCTGAAGTCGATTTCCGGGTCGGGCAAAGTGTAGGGTTATTCCATCATGAATTTCACAGTTGCAGCCACGGAGTCTGAATCTGTGCCTGGTTTATGGCAACAGGTTCAGCATCATCATCATCATTTCAGCCGACCACTGTCCCACTGTAGGGCATCCTTGCTCAAGGCTTATTAGCGATTTCACACACACTGAAATAATTTTAAGTTCAGGTGTCCAGGATTACCCATGATGTTTTTCTTCGCTGATGTAAGTGACGAACTTAGAAAGAACATATACACTTTTTATGTTGCCTTTGGTTCACAACAAAAAGTCAACGGTAAAAAAACCGTTAATTTTACCCCTTTGGTAGCACAATTTTACCCTCTTTGGTTTAATAAAGCATCCATTTTTCTCCCTTCTGACTTTTTCCAACGCGCCTAAGCCATGAGTCCTAATTACCGCGGACATGGTTTTTGAATTAGGCATAACACAGAAATGTACTTAGGCGACAGTGAGCTAATGTTAATCGTGTGTCAGGCCGGGTTATATAGCTGACGTTACATACAACTAAACATGCTTGACTGTTGAGATTATTATTTTAATTATTTTACTTAGAGTAAAGTTTAGGTGCTCGTGGCTAAATAATAACAGCCGCACGGGTTGATCTTCAGATTAAGCCGCGCTTGCCTAGGTTGGTCTGTGGATGGGTCCACCCACCTCCACCCATTACATACCGAGTTTCCTCCGTGCCTCGGAGAGCACTTTAATTCGTTGGTCTCGGCTGTCAATTGTAGGCAGTCAATAGCCCGAAAGTCTGACAACCAGTCTTAACAAGGGGTATCGTATTAACTAGTGCTAACTGGGTTGTGAAGGACAGATAGGCAGTCGCTCCATGTAAAATACTGGTAGTCAGTTGCATCCGGTTAAACTGAAAGCCGACCTCAAAATGGTTGGGAAAAGACTAGGCAGATTGTGACTTAGGGTAAAGTTTGGAGGTTCGTTTTGTATCGCCTAATGTTTTGTCCATATCGTCAAAAACTTGGACAAATTGCTATCGCTTTCAAAGTGTTTCGTATTTCTATAGCGACTTTTGTGATTGACATGAGTGTTTGCAGTTTATCCATTTTTGACTTTTCCATCATTTTAATCGCTGATAACCATCTTGGCTTCTGGTATGGAGTCAGTTTCTCTCTAACTTCTGATCTCTACGACCTAATACTGATATTCCAAGGCAAGGCAAGTTGTTACAATGCGGGATTTGACTACCCGTAACGACTGTCATAGATCTTTATGTGACAACCAGTAGCGTCACTTTAACCTGTTCGCCGTAACCGTCCATGGACTAACGGCAGCCAACGCAGCTGAACCTGATAGATTGGTCAATTTGAGGGGCTATTATTTAGCCACGAGACCCTTAACAGGACACCGTTGTTATAACAGTACAAGCAGTACTCACTAGATAGGACTTTCCTTCTTCTTTCAGCAAAAAAAGGAAGAACTTCAAAACGAACTTTCATCTCCTAGTTGATCCCTTGAGAGGCTTAATTTTCAAAAGTCTTGCTCACTTTTTGTTAAATAAGGAATTCTTGTGCAGCATTTAATGTTTCTAGACCCAGCAGTTTAGGCTGTGTGTTGTCTGAATTTAAGTGTTTATTAAGTAGATTGCAATTCATAATTATATCGTCGGCGTCCTTGTTAATGCACCACACGCTTTTTTAAAGGAGAAGCTAAAACTTGTTTTAAATATCAACCAAAAAATATATCGAAGGTCCTAGATATCGTCTGTTTTACCAACCGTGCGTGTTGACTAAATATCTCAATGTTTTGCCGCTATATGGCAGGCTACTTAATTTATCCATTTCGATGAAAAAAATTATATCGCCAAAAAAATTAAATACAAGGAACACTAACGACGATGATATTTATATCATAAGCAAATGAAATGCTGGACATGGCGTCCTCCAAAAATCTCCTTAATTTGCAGCCAAGTTTTTACACATACTTTCATTCTTATAAAGATAGTTTACACCTAATGCTGAATCTTCTTAAAGCTTAAGCGTGCTGAACCGAGATAAGAAAGTAAAGACGAGCTAAAGATTTCCTACAGAAAATAGTTTTTCCTCTCATAAAAGTCTTTCGTACCTAGCTACCCTATGAAATCTCGAGCACTTAACTAAGGATTAGGTATACCGTGACTATAAAAAAAACTTTTTACTCCGCTCCGGGTGGAGTTAATATCACTCGGCAGTAACTTGGAGGAATCCGAACGTCCATCGCCAAAACTGAGAAGCAATGAAACGTAGGAAGTGTCGTATACTTAGTTCTAGTCTTTGGCTTTAACTATATTTCACTTGTAACGAAATGAAACGAATTTGGACATTGGAACTTGAAGATAACGTGAGGGTAAACGACACTTTTCTCGGGTCCGACCTCGAGTTAAGAGGGTATCGTCGGAGGAACGAACGTGTGCGTATGTTCATGGCATATTATTTACGAAGTAGACAGATCGCTTGGACGAAGGTTTTACGTAATCAATTTATGTAAACGAAATAGGTATACAGCTTATTTATTTGGAAGACTTGTTTATGTAATTACTAGCTTATACCCGCGGCTTCACCCGCGTGGAGTTCGACGGGATTATATTACCGGGATAAAAAGGTTATAAACTATCTGTGTGCAAAATTTCATCAGAATTCGTACAGTATTTTTTGCGTGAAAAAGTAACACACATCTATCCATCCTCACAAACTTTCGCATTTATAAAATATTGGTAAGATATGTAGGATAAAATAAAGTTATCTGCTTAATTAGCTTATTTTCTAACTAAACAAAAGCATTAGATACAATTGCTGTACGCGACCGTACCGCCCACACTCTTATGAAGTCCCACATGTTGTACTTGTTATAATAACTCACTTTCGTCTACATTTTTCTGAGTTAAAAGGGCGGCTGCTCAACCTCCGACATTCCTAATATTACTTGGAATATTATAACGTATTCAATTTGTATTATTTTGTGTATAGCTATTGGTTTTCCATTACATAAACAAATATAACTTTTCTGGATTATAAAATCTCGTAATGAAAATAATATTTCTTATTCGTTTATTTACGAAAACAAATTAAAATAAATCTCATGATCCTCAGAATTAACTTAAAATAAAGTTTTTTGTTATAGTGTATAATCGGAAATCATGAAGATACATATTTTATTGTGTAAAGTGGTGTAATTTCAAAGCGGCCAAAGTCACGTTCAATTTATTTTGATGGCCCGTGACATTCGCATCTGTATAAAGGGTGTAAAAAGACCCTTAACGAAGCCGAAAGGCACTTGTTCTCCTCGTCATTGTGATCATTTTTTTGTTCTGGACCATACCTGGGAACCTCCTAGTTACGGAGATATTGGGGGTCAAAGTTCCAATTTTATAACAAGTTTTTTTTTAAATACTACTTTTTAAGGTTCTAACTTTACTCCAATTACCTCCATGGTCCGTTTACTATTCAAAGCATCCATCAGCAATAAGTTTTGGGCTATAAAGTGAGTTTTACCGTAAAATGTGATTTTTGACCCCAAAAAAGAAATTCGTTTCCCAGCAAAAATTTTTGCGTAAAGTTACTTAGTTTGATGTACAGAATGCTTGGTTGACGGCTTGGTGAAGGGTCTGTTTACACCCCGTATACATACAGGGTGTAAGGGACAGTCCTCCACAAACTGACAGTATGCATTCAGCTCCTTATTTCAATTTCAAATTACATTCCCTGTACGCAGCACTCTATTAATGTAAATAATACGGCTAAAATCAAAAATCCAACGATGGATGTTGAAATATTATATCGAACGACGCGTCAAATCAGTTGTTCCGTATCTGCCTAGCTACAGAGTTCATCGAACTCGTCATCGCGCTTGCTGTTCGCTACGCTATACGCTATACATTGCGTATGAGGAAATAAAACAAATCAAAATTGGACTCCCATAACATTCCTGAAATAATTTCTTTTACCGGTCATGTTAGTATGATATACTGAATTCACCCCATCAGTTTGTGGAGGGCTGACCCTTACACCCTGTATACTTTATTTCCCAACGAGAACTAGAGGTTTGTGATTTTATGGGTTCCGAAGTAGGATACTTACAAACAAGCATACAAAAAAAAACAGTATTTTGTGAGCAGAAACCGAAATATTGAATCGTGATATCCAATGTAATACAAAACAATACGGTAGTCTGTTTCTCTAGTTCATTTCGTTTTCAACAGCTTACGCAAAACGATCCTTGGTAGATACTTTGTTATCCTTCCACTCACAAAAGAACACGAATATTTTTCGTTCACTTCTGTCTCAAAAACCATAAATAAGTATGGTACCATGACCACTCCGAGCGAAGCTGGGGCGAGTGCCTACTTACCTACCAGAAAGCTTTAATGCAAAATTGGATTTCGCGGTCCATTAATTTTCAATTTGCGTGATTGCAATTTTGGAGGTTTGCTCCTCCCAAAGACGTCTGGATTGGGGACAGAAAATAACAAAAAGGCTTTAGGATGAGATTGGAATGAATACATTACAATCCTACTTCCCGACTTATTTATCTTAGACATCGTCCTGTTTCATCCCGAATAAAGCTTAAGTGAATTCTGTATTTCAATTATAACATTCATACAAAGTTTCACTTTAATATTTTAATCAGTAAAAGGCTCATTTTATGAATCGACAACTTCTTTGTTCTAAAGATTATGATTGGAGTGTTTCAGAGAAAACTCTGTTATTCATTCCAAGTATAAAGCGTTTAATAAGATTAATCACGTAATTATCGCTAAAAGCATCTCCTTTATATTTACGATGACAAACTATTCGATGTTTGATGTTATTATCATGAAAATTACAGCATTTAATTTTGATGAGAATGCAGAGTATATCGTTGAGTAAAACTATTAATGGATTTATGTACTTACTAAAAAAAACAGGGCTGTCTGCTCAAACTGCTCCTGGGTACTTAACGTCGCTTGTCACATAAGGAGGATGTTCCAGTATTACCAAAGAAAACTTTACAAAAATATTTGGCCATTAACACTGTTAACTGACTTACAATGTCATTACTTTCCAAAATTTGATCCTTAATAGCGCCACTATCGAATGGATTAATAATACATACTGTATTTTTTTCCAAAATCAATAGATTCGATTCCTGACTAGGAATATTGTTTTTTAAAAAATCCAATGATACTGTTTCAGTTTTCATCAAAATTGCGTCAGAGATTCCTTTGAGTATTGTTCGTAATTCCTCATGGTTACGGCTTAAGCCATCCACTTGAAAAATTCCCCATGTAAATGTCACCGTCAAATTGTAAATAAGGTTAGATTATAATTTATCTCGCGAGATTGTAGACTGTCGAAATATTGTGAGCGGTAGATTATAATCTATCGAAGTGAAACCGTCAAATTGTGGAATGGCATGCGACGGAACGCACCTTATTTGCTAATATGGGTAATTACATAAAGTTGTTAATTCGTTTGTTGTTGAATGTAAACTAACAGTGTTTTTTTTTCTAATGTTATCTAACGGTTTTTACAGTTTTACGGTGATATATACATTTACAAATAAAAACATTCTATTTAATTCGTGCAATCATTTCAATCTTCCATGGACGCCTAATCTAAGGACAAGGGTGCACATTTCCGCAATTCTATCAAAGACAAAAAGTGTGTATCTGTTCCCCTGTTTTATATCTCTTAGTAGGTATACGGACGGCGATGTAGTTATGTTCCGAGCCATTTGTTGGAGGGACGTTTAAACGACGAAAAAACGTGACAAGAAAACAGAACCTACACATTAAGCTTTCTTTATTGTGAGCCAACGCTTCGTTTTGTTCTGTGTACAGATTAAAACATGATATTTATGAGATACGAACATAATCTGATTATTGAGCTGTCGATGTAACAAGTACTGAATAAAATATCGATGAAGCTCAAGCCGGTTTTAAGGAAGATAATTCGCTGGTAATGCCTTTTAAATTGTTTTTTCGAGGTGATTTTTATGGCCATTTATCTAAAGCTGATTTTGAATAATGGGTGTTATTAAAGATTTTTAATACGCTATAAACAAGTTGTATTATAAGTCAATGTAGGTACTTATGAGGTATTTAATTAAATATTATTTTATATTATTACGTAGGCAAGTCAAGTTTCCGTTGCTCTTGCATTAATGCTCGCGAAAAATCACTCACCCATTTGTGCGGAATATTGTGGAGGTACTTAGTGCGAGTGTAGGTAAGCGTATTACTTAGTGCTTTCAGCTGAAATTGATAATAAAGGAGCATTGAGATATTAAGGTAGTCTTTATAGTACTACAGTAGTCTGGACGTCATTGGTAATAAAACCAGTATAAGCTGGCCTCGCATTTTACTGAAACTCCGCACTAGGCCGGTTCAAGATCAAAGTATCACCATCTACTACTGTAAGTACCAAGAATGAAATCCCTTTTAATAATAACAAAGTCTTGTTATTTAACTTGTTATAAAATTATAAACCTAGCGTTGTTTTCATCATCATCATTTAAGCCGAAACACGTCCACTGCTGGACATAGGCCTCCCCCAAGTGTCACCACATTGACCGGTCCCGTGCGTCTCGCATCCAGCGGAACCCCGCAACCTTCACCAGGTCATAACGTAACGTAACGTTGTTTTGAATTCAAAAAAATAAATAATGTTTTAGCTAATGCCATAAAACAAATTGAGTTTCAGCGTTGACACAGGTCTAGTAATGAGAATTTGAACAGTGAACCCTGGATCAGGAGTTAACGTGGCAGTAGCTATGAATAAAAGAAGCGGCAGTCAAGTGTGAAACGTGATGACTTGATTAGTGTTCTATGTGATACTTTAGTTAGAGGCAACTTAAATCTGGGACGTTCAGGTGAAATTAAATTATCTAGCAGAACTCCATAGATTTTATTTTGTTATTTTCCTTTATCTCAATCAACAATTGTTTACACTGTCAATATTTAAAGTTATTATCTACTATAATCTAAGGTTAGTGTAACAATTTCTTATAGGTTAGCACCGCATGCCCCTTAAACATATTAGGTGGGCCACAAGCAATGAATGAGCAATGAATGTGAATTTAACTAAAATTTGATGAGTTGTATTATAGATACCGATACAAAAGCAGCTAGTCTACTTACTTGAAATATCAGTTTAATTTTTCCTGTAAATTACGTGAAACAGTTCGCAAACTAAATAATAAAACAAAATATACTGATTTTCTAAACTCATACTACAAGTAACTGGCCAGGACAAGATATTTTTGTGCTCATAAAAGCACTTCAAAACTCTTTAAATTATAATTTAACAAACACAAGAAATTGTCTTGAAACATCATACCTTCTATTTATTTTTCGGTTACCTCTGCCTTGTTTACATTCCAATCAAAATTATTTTCAGGTTAATGTCTACAACTGACATACCAACTAATATTAATATTTATACCGTGGTTATAGGTATGTCTGTACCGCAGTTGACGCTCTTGACCTTTTAGAAGGACAAACATAATCCAACATGGCCGACATAAAATATGTCTGCCGCGAGTCTTCATGACACGTCCACTCATATTCACCCGATGGATCCCTTTCGTTAATCGAATTCGATTCATGATTTCCACATGATCAACTTACTGTAGCGCTGCTTTAACACTTCCATCGTGATTTATAAACCTCATTCATTCATTCATTCATTTATTAATTCACTCGATTTTCAGTCTAGTAGCAGTCTAGTGTTTACTATTACTACTATTAGTGTTGTGGTCCGTGTTTTGTCTATGAAATCATAAATTATTATTGCTTGCTTGAGTGTGTTTCCAAATGAGGGCACGGAAATCAACGTTTGTTATCGTTATAGAGAACTATAATTAGCTTTTACCAGCTGCTAAGTAACAGTTTCCTAGTACATATGGGCGCAAAACCATCATTTGATTTAAATTTAGTTAGTTTATAATATTTTAAGGGTAGTTATGTTTTTATTTTGACTTATGTAGGTTTATTGAATCAATAGTTGTATTTTAGGGTTGTTAGTGTTTTATTTGGCGATGGTTATTAAGTAATTAATTTGATCTCTCTCGCCTTGTTAAATTAAATATTGTTACTTTTATCCTACTTTTCACGGACAACCTCAGTTTGAATTTGTGTATAAAAGCAGTTGTGTTGCGAAAGAAGGGGGATTCTTAG
This sequence comes from Noctua pronuba, assembly GCA_905220335.1. Taxonomy (NCBI): domain Eukaryota; kingdom Metazoa; phylum Arthropoda; class Insecta; order Lepidoptera; family Noctuidae; genus Noctua; species Noctua pronuba. Next base: position 8,467,543 of record LR999903.1, on the reverse strand, counting down.
TTCGCTTATCATGGAATAAACACCCTGAACTGGAGTAAGGTATTTTCTTTACAATTGTGCTGATATTTCCTGCTGTTTCCTATTTGCTGAGTAATTGTGTAACTGTCTGAATATATTGGTGCAAACCAATATGTTGTGTGACTCTGGTGATGACGGCAATGAGCCGCCGACATACACTATAGGTAAATAAGTTCATCAACATCATTCTCGTGCCCTTATCCCAATTAATTTCTGGTCGGCGCAACATGTCCTCTTGTTTCTATTATTACCTAAGTTATTTATGTAAATTGGAGTAATTTTAAGTACGAAACTAGTAGATAATACTTGCTTGGATACACAGAAATACTATCCTTAAAGAGCTCGTACCTCTCTCAAAAGCAATAAAATAATCGTTTGAAGTTACACAAAAAAACTTGTAACTAAAGAAAAGACGATCCTTTACGAAAGTTCCAAAGACACGATCACCTTGTTTCAAAACATGTCCGTTTCACCCTAACAGGTGTGCCAACTGCAGAACATAAGCTACTTTCCTTTTGTCCGGGTCATCACTGTCTTGAACAGATCGCCTCGCTTGTTAGACGGATACTACTGAAGTTAAATCGAGATACTTTTCGTTCGGAGCTAAGAAGATTTTCGATGAAAAACTGTAGGACATGTGTTTAACAAGAATTTTATGTTGATTGTCGATTAGATGGATTTTGAATGAGGGTTGAAAATAATATGAGTTAGGATTTTATAATCCTAGTTGATTTATATTATTTGCTGAGCATGAGCCGATTCGATTGCCGGGTCTGGTTATCATGCTATCGGGTTTTTCTATCAGGAATTTCCTAGTGGTAACTAAAGAGTCTAGATTTGTGCCTGTTTGCTGGCAATAGGCTCATCCCCTATTACATGGGACTTAAACATAACTGGCGAAATGTGCGTTTACTATTAGGTACATCTCTGCCTAACCCTTCGGGAATTACAGGCGGGATGTTTTGTTAGCTGATTTATATTTTTTCTTTATTTTTATATGAATGTTGGTTAAACTCGTACCTTTTGCAGTGATGCAATTGACTGATGAATTAAATATCTATTTTATAAAATAGATATTAATTTCTCGTTTATTCATTTTTCTCACTTTCTAATTACATTTTTTTTATCAACAAAAATTATATAAAAACATAAAAAAAAATTGTGTAAAAATATATTATTATTTATGTAAAATTTTATTGGTGTCTGAAACTACACAGTACGAACAGTGAGAATAACCCAAACAGCTTTTGATTAGATTGAGTCCTTCAACCAACATTGAATTATTAAAAATCTATTTAATTGTTTTTGTTTCGAGTATTTAAAACGCTCATAGTTGTTAAAGTTTTGCTCACTCACTCTCCACTCCAGTGGAACTCAAGTGCTGAGTGAGAGAGGAACTTTGAAACATCCATTTAACAAAAAAAAACCGCGAATGAAGCTGTATAACTAACTCAGAGTAATATCCAGCTTTTAATAAAGGATTACCCAGAAATGGTCATTATTACAAAACTTTGTTCCATGACCGATGTCCACAAGCTTATTGCTCTCACTCGACCGCCCCGGATCAATATCTACATGATCAACTTTAATAGCGACCAGTCAAGTGAATTTACATTGTTAAGTTTGATTTCAATGTAAAACTACCCTCAAATATTTGCGGGACGCACTTGTGGGGACATAAACTCCACTTGTCGATGCCAATAACAGGTGAAATGGTGTTTCAAAATGGAACACGGCAGAGGCTTTCGATCACTTTGTCAAACAAATTGAACACAACGCCGGAGGCGCGTTATGTTCAATGTTCAATACGTCAGAACAAAATAAAATAAGTAAGGTAATGTTTTTTGACTCGTTTAAGGAAGCTTTTCACGTCTTCCACATTTTCCGCTTTTACTGAAATTGAATAGCTACACCTGACAAACATGTTCTCCCATCATTTAAATAATAACAGAGAATACGTTTGGTAAATTGCCTTATTCTCTTTGTTATTTTGTACTCCGAAAAAGAAAAAAGCCTGTTTTAAATTAATGATTTGACTGTCACGAAATAAAAACTAACAGACTCAAACCTAAATATAGATATGAGACCTTAATGAATTTCTAATTTTCTAACCGTTAATTTGCCATGTATGTGTCCACAATTTGCTACGTAAATAGGTGCTAACTTGAATACCACATGAAACCTAACAAATTGATTGCCCAGAACACTACGCAAATACACAACACTAGTTCATATCTCAAAGAGCAGACGCGACCCGTGACAACTACATGAAATATCATGTAATTGAACCACAGTAATGCATTTCAGAGCGGGCTCGGTTTCACTATGACACAATAGCAAATGTGCATGTTTATAGAATAGTTAGACTAGGGATCATTTGACAGCTGTTTGTTAAGGAATTTTGATGCGTGGTGGTGACAACTGACAGCCAGTCTGTGTAGTACGATTTCAATACATCGCTGAATTTATTGCATTCCACATTTACAAAAGTCACGATCATTATAGACCCTGTCGGGGATGGGGGAGGGGAGAAGAGGAGAAATTATTTCGCTTTTTTTTCAATCTTTTCTCGGTAAAATTTGTTCGAAAACACATCGGCGACTGCGGACTTAATTGGCAGCAATGGCTTGAAAGCACCAGTCGAGATGCCTCTTTTCGCATTTTGAAAATAGAATAACAATACAAAAGTGGATGATTCCAATTCACAAAAAAAAAATTGAAACGCAAAACCATCAGCATAAATAGTCGCTTTAGGCTAGTTTCTTTTTTTTCCTGGTGAGACAACAGAATAAAAACGTAGTTCAATACGGTTTGTCCCCATTTCCTTTTATATTGCAGAAAATGACTCCCCAAAAAGGATATGGACACGTGCAATCAATTTTAATGTAGGACCTAATACCGTTCAGTTCCTGTCCGCCCGGAAAGGACCGAATTTTACATACGTAAAGTCATCTTTGTCTGACAGAATCGATTCCCGAACGGATTGCTTTAAAAGGATTCTATTTAAAACCCGGAAAACTGATTAAGTTACTCAGCTAATAGGTTTTTGGAATTCTAATTATTTGTATTATGATTCTATGTTGTGGAAACGGGGATTTTATTTTTGTTCCATATGCTAAATCATTGTTATGTTAACCATTCGAAATTTCGAACGCAATGAAAAGTATACAATGTTTTTCAAATGAAACTAGAAAGATGTGGTTTAAAACTCTTTATCACTTCGATATCTTTAATCAGAAATTCCGACAGACAGTAGAACCATTGGCCAGCTGAGTATCAATAGCTCTTCAAAGGATTTGAATGAAATTTTAATGGAAACCTGCCTGGACATTCAAACGAACATTATTTGCATTTAAAATGGACGCTTTGAAGCTTCATCGCACACAATGTTAAACAACTAACACTAACATGCTATTATTACATTTTGTTACCAAAAGCTTGTTTTCCTTTCGATAAAGAACAAAAGAGCGATAACATAAAATTAACTTAACATTTTACGCACAACAATTAGGCTGAAATTGAAAAACTGGCTTTGTGTTCGATAAAACATTTAAATAATCACACTAACTAAAAGTAATCTTACAAACATAAAATAAAGTACGTTTACACAATCAAAATCCAATTGAAGTAAAATTCAGTGTCAATTTGTGAAGAAAAATATTCTTACAAATATAAAACGTATTATTTTGTGAAAGTATTATTACATAGCACGCTCTATTTGGTTTCAATTTCGAGGTTACACTTTACAAACGTTTTGTTTTTAGATTGTCACTTTGTATTTGTACCTTCTAATAGGGAGAGACCGTGCCCAGAATACCTAATATACTATTAGCAGGATTTTGTAAAACGAAGAGAGAAACAGGAAGGGATTGTGAATGTAAGTGTCACGGCCTGCGTAAATAATGGATTTTTTTGCCGCCTCATTATTTTGGTAAAATATATTGATTTTTTACCGTTACAGGCGATATACTTTTTATGGGGTGCTATGAAAGAGCTTCTTTGGTTGACAATACTTGAGTAAATGCGGCATACCTTAATGACTATAGGCAACCTTAGTTACTGGCGAATGTTATAACGATATGCGCTTTTGAAATATATAACAGCGTGACGCTTGACAGGGGAAAATGGAAGACGTATAAACGTATTGCACCGACCGGTGACCCCAAGTTACATGGGACAAGAGCAAGAGGAAGATGATGTGGTTTTTGTTTTATGTGGTGGTGTGAAAAAGATATTAATTGAAAAAAATTGTAACACAATACATTGACATAGATCCACGTAGTTTAAAGTTCAGATGTGCGTGACTCATAGCCTACTCACATCGTCACAACATTGTCACAGCTTTCACCAACTTGTACGTACAAGATTTGAACATAAACGAGCAGTTATCGCCACCTTATTCTCACGGATAGCTCATAGCCCGAGGTTGCGAACTCAGACGATCTCGAGCAGTAAGTAAATGGCTCCTCGATGCTTATTGATATCACGAGTATGCTCAACTAATGTACGAGTACTTCTCGAAATATCAGAGATGTTTCCGCGCGATTTTACCCTCTGCGGGACATAGTTGGTACTTGATCAGTCATTTTTGATGTCGAGACTTTAACTTTGTTTAGTAGGGAGGTCAAGAAAGGAGATTGTTGACAAATTATAGTTATTTTTTGACAAATTATAGTTAATTTTTGATAAAATTAGAGTAAATTTTTGACATATTATAGTTAACTTTTCTACGATCTCTTTTTGGTCGATAGTTCAACGTACATTGATTGTATTTTGAATTGATTTCGACTGTTTATTTTAATCACATTCACAGTTGTAATTTTTATCAATCAGCAAGGAAATACATTTTCATGGCTATTCCAATAGTTCCGTTAAATCTACTTACTTACTTATAATACATACAACGTTCTTCCTCCTGAGCGATAGTAAAAATATTTCAGCATGTAGAACCTACACAGTTTATTCAATCATTTGCATGGGATCCTGCACAAAATTTTATTTCCGAGATGACGTTAGGCATAAAAGATTTCGGGAAAGATTTCCTTGCCATAAAAAGAAAGGGGCGATTGAATTAACCCATTACAATAATACCACCATTCATAAGCACATCAATCGCAGGCTGCTAAGATATAAGCCTATTATCACATCAGCAGCACTACCCGCGACCAGCTGCCTGGACCTAAGTGCACAGTCGTGTATCGGTTGCCAAATCCTCGGGGGACGTTCACTTGACCCCATGACTCAGTGCATGTACACAGTTTTAATTTTATTTTGTGCCCGTTCCTATTCCAATTTATTGTCTTTATCGAACGTTCATTTTATACGGTAAGCGAGTGGATTTGCGCTGTAAATACTGAACACCTATCTATATTTTATTCTTATCTTTATTTATGTGATTCGAAAAATTTAATTGTTTATCTCTGTCGGTATTTAAATTGCGGGCTTATTGGGAATTAATTATGAAAAATGTGACGTCAATGTTTACGCAAAATGAAATTTATTTTTGATCTGAAACGTGGTTATAAGTAAGTATTTAATGGCTATTGTAATTATTGCTAATGGCTATAGTAATTATTGCATGTGTTTGATACGGTTATGTAAACCGTTTTTAATGGTCAACATATTTATTTGCGACGTGTTTCCTGAATAAATGCAAAAGTGGCAGGTGTGGATGTTAAATCGAAACAAAATACATTTTCAGTATGAGTACTCGATTCAAATTGAGCATTAACATTTCCATGTACGTATATAGAGTATATAATGTTCGTTTGTAGGTACTTTTCGTATGCAAAGTTTCCTCTTTTGGACGGCGAACCAATTTTATCGGTCATTTTATTGCTTTCGACGTTGCTCTCTTTACAACTTGGAGCTTGCTATTACATGAGTACGTATCTAAACTCGACAAAGATATCGGCTTTATCGCCGCTTGGCCATATCGCCCGTTACTTTGAGGATTGTTGAAAAATCCACGCTATTATCAAATTATAATACATTTTCTCAAAGAGATTTTGATATGTACAGGTAGGTCTCGGTATTAAAAAACACAGCAAATTCTAATGAGAGAAGCGAAAAATAATGATAAAATAATAACCAGTAATTCAGTACTATCTACTTACATTTTTACTATTATGGACACGATAATAACTCTCAATATTACTCCATTTCGGCATAAAAAGATTCGAGGAACCTCGTTAACAGATATTAACCTAGCTAGTAATAAAATTTCACGACCAAATACCATAGTACATAGACAAAAATGATTATAATTTTATCGGCTATACCTATCACTTTTTTACGATCAACATTCTACCGGGGAGGCGTTACCGCCTGATAATGTCTTCTCTGTTATTGGATTTACGATAGAGCTTCTGTTCCATCCATTGTTTATATTTTCTTACTCGAAAGCCTTATTTCGCAATTTCCTTCGAACATACGGTGTATGAAGGAGCATGTGGCCACAATTAGCGAACGGGTTCCATTTTCCAATACGAGTTTCGTTTCTGTTTTATTTTTGCTCTTTATGAAATTGTGCCAAATTAACTTTGTAGCTGAACGTGATATTCAGATTTTGGAAATTGCTCGAAATAATTGTGGTATTTTGTATTTTGATATTTTTCTGTTCAACCATGAAAGTTGATGCTCTCTTGTTTTTTTTATAGTACAATTAAACATTCGTAGTTTAAATATTAACCTATAAAATATATTTGACTATTCACAGTTTGACGAGTCACAATTCTTCAAATTAACCATCAAAGTCGCCTGAAAGTCTGACTTACCTAGGTATTTTTTAACCTCAAGCTGGCAATGACTAATCAAAACACAGATCTGTTCTGAAATATCAAATATCCTTGCATCAACAACGGTCGACGTACATTGATGGATTACAACCACCGTGCTTTGAGAGACGGGTTAAAATAAAACAATGGACGTCGAAGCGTAGGTAACATACAAACGAACATGTGATATTACGATATTACCTATACAAAGGAGCCTTCACTCGATATTCTGCAAACATAATGGCGGCGTTGATTGACGTAAATAATAACGGAGTTATATGATCGTGATGTTGCATGGTAAGTAAAATTTTGATGAATATTGATGAGACAATGATTTTGGTTTAGTATTAGGATTATTGATATCTGTTGATTTATGTTCGAAATTATTGGCTAAGCAATTCTGAGTAGGAAGTGTTGACCTTAGAACTTATTTTCATTTTTTGTTAAATTATCTTTATCTATTTATACAAATAAATAAAATAGAAAGTGTCAGTTTGTAATTAAAAAAAAACAGCTTTTTAATGAATGCACATGAAAGTATATACGTACTTACAGCAAAAAAAAATTAGTCTTTAAATTTTTGTCTAGTTGTCTGTCTGTCAGTCTGTCAGTTTGTCAGTCTATCTGTCAGTCTGTCGGTCTGTCGGTCTGTCAGTTTGTCATCCTATCTGTCTGTCAGTCTGTCTGTCTGTCAGTCTGTCTGTCTGTCTGTCTGTCTGTCTGTCAGTCTGTCGGTCTATCGGTCTGTCAGTTTGTCATCCTATCTGTCAGTCTGTCTGTCTGTCTGTCAGTCTGTCATTTTGTCAGTCTGTTAGTCTGACAGTCTATCACTCAGTCAATCAGTCAATCAGTCGGTCAGTCTGTCAGCCTGTCAGTCTGTCTGTCTGTAAAAATAGTGTCAGCAAAAGGATTAAGGTTCCCTGCAAAAAACCCATGAAATTGTTAACAAATTCCGATTTAAATAGGGAAGTCATATTTTCATAATAATTGCGGCCCGTGGACGAAGTTCGCGGGCAACAGCAAGTTAACAAAAAATAGCAAACCATGTATTTAATTGGTTTTGACGAAATAAGTATTCGCGTATCGGTGGAGCTCGTGGCTAAATAATAACAGCCGCTCGGGTCGATCATAAGGTTCAGCCGCGCTTGCCTAGGTTGTTCCGTGGATGGGTGACCCCCCATTACATTCCGAGTTTCCTCCGTGCCTCGGAAAGCACGTTAAGCCGTTGGTCCCGGCTGTCATTTGTAGATCTTTGACAGTCGTTACAGGTAGTCAGTGGCCCGAAAGTCTGACAACCAGTCTTACCAAGGGATGTCGTATTACCCAGTACTAACTGGGTTGTGGAGTCAGATAGGCAGTCGCTCCATGTAAAATACTGGAAGTCAGCTGCATCCGGTAAGACTGGAAGCCGACCCCAACATAGGTCGGAAAAGGCTAGGCTGATGATGAAGTATTCGTGTATAAAACAGAAAAAAAAAACAATAAAAAACACTTGCTCATTCCCAAAAACAATGCTACCGTGTGGAACATTTATAATTCAGCGTTAATTTTCATTATAATTGCTGAACTATAAAGCTTTCAGGCCACGATTGAACAAAGACAACAATAGAGAAGAAAAGAAGGTGCATTGCGTCCCTAGCTAAAAATAAGTCACCCCATCTGTTCCCAAGGGCGTCGTAAAAGTCAACTAAGAAATTATATCCAGTGGGTGGACACTGTGGACAGCTATCTACCTATCTATCTACCTGTCTATCTATCTATCTAGCTATCTATCTGTGGACACTTTATCTGTTTTTTAATCATGTTCAGAGGTCATTTCAGGTGGTTTTTTGTCTATCTGCTTAGACTTGTGGTGAAAGGTCAGACAGTGTCTTACGAAGTACTTTAAAAAATAGCTGACAACCTTTATACCTTTTTAAAACTTGCGCTGTTTAGGTTTCTCGGAATATGTCGCTGCTGTTGGACAAACAATGTCGTTATAATAACAATGTGTTTTGATTTTAGAATATTATTCTGGTTTGTGCGTGTGAATTTCATTTTCGTATAATTAATTTTGTATGGAAATTAAATTATTGATTATTGGATGGCTATTATTTATAATTTTATGGATTATTATAATTGACTATCAATTATTGAGTGATTATTAATTATTGATTTATAACATAACAGGTGTGATGATTTACAACATATAGGTGTACCTAATAGTACACCCACATTTCACCAGTTATGTTTAAGTCTCACGTAACAAGGGGCGAGACTATTGCCACCAACTGGGCACAAATCTAGACTCCATGGCTGCTACTGAGAAATTCCTGATGAAAAACCCCAATAACACTTTGCCCGACCCGGGAATCGAACCCAGGACCTCACGCTTATCAGTCGCACTTACGACCACTTGACCAATGAGGTAGTCCAGTTAAATTGTAATTAATAAATCGTCTTTCATGAAACAAAGGGGCTTTTTCATTTTACTTTTTTCGTGCGTCCGAAACGCAGGACATGCCAATTCGGAGACAAGCTTCGGAAATTTAGCGAAATGTGCCGCCCCACAATCCTGTAAAGATAATAAATAGGCATGGAAATTATTACAAAATGACGTCATTCGTCGCGATTTTACACTGTCTAGGTATCCCCGATAGCAGAAACGATGTTCCTCAAAAATAAAAACAAAACATTACATCCGCAAAACTGCTTGAATAAGTTCCTTTGCAACCTCTAAGAGTCTCTGTTTTAATCTTTTTTATTTTTTATTTTAAACCCCTATTTTAATTTTATCAAGTTACCATCAGTCTGCTCAGTCTCTTTGCATTTAACTAACAAGTAAGGATCGCTTCTTCCTTTTAAAGAAGGACGCTCTGTAAGAAGGATTCATTCAAAAGGAACGGTAAAGACCGCCACAAACAAGTTTTTACGGAGAATGATGGAAAATGTAAGAAAATACGATACTTACTTTTAAAACAAAAACCGCAACGAAATTCAAAGTTGCCGCTAAAAGTTGGAATACAATGCCGCGCGAGCGAAAAGCGTCCATTAAACGTTTGAAAACTGCTATAGACTTTTATGAGGCTCTTGTATCTAGGAATCGTATATTTAGCAACTTTGTAAGTTATTGTTTAACGAGATGTGATATTTTACAGTGTTTTTGTTGTGAAACGTTTGCAAAAGAGGTTTAAGATTCTATACTGATAGTGTTAGCCTGCATCATCCCACTGCTGGGCAAAGGCCTCTCCCTATGACATTCAGTTGTTTCGGTCTAAGGTCAATGTGGATTACTGGTCTCTGGTCTTGTCGAGTTCATCATTAAAATACTATACAAGGTAACCCTTCACGAAACCGACAAACAACATTCTATACATGAAACAAGTAACTCTACGCAAAAATTATTGCCGGGATACGACATTTTTTTGAGGTGAAAAATCACGGTTTACGGTCATGTTCTATGTAACGCACACAAAATATTGTGCTGACTGATGGATGCATTGAATTGTATAAGGGTCATGAAGCTATTTAAAGTAAAGTTATAACATTTAAAACTTGGAGTCCTCCAATATCTCCGAAGTATATAAAACAAAAAAAAAACAATGACGGGGAGAATTAGTGCATTTATTCTTCGCTAAGGGTCTTTTCACACTTACTATACATCCTATCAGAAGAAACATCATAGACAAAACGGTAATGCCATGTCTGAGTGACAATTGAAAACAAAACTTCATAATTGTTGTGCTATAGTTTGACATGTTCCACTTGTGCCGGCAGCACCCAGTTAGCTCCAAAGAGTAGAATACATAAACAAACGGAAATAGTTAGGTTAGCTCTTGCTAGTAGATTACGATTATGTTCACGTTGACCCACCTGTTGTTAGTATATTTAAACTAACTTTTGCCCGCTGCTTCGCTCGCGTTAATTTTGAATTTGGCAATCAATTCAGGTTGTACACACGGCGGCACATGAAGCTGTACATTTCCAGTATAACTTGGCCTCACTTTGTATAGATTTCCTATACAATGAGAGGTCCGCATAAATTGGTTTTGTATAGCTTGATTAGCGGTCGTGCGTACTCTGCTAGTAATAATATAATTCAATCTTGATTCGAAAAACACGTGGCGCCATATATTAACATAAAAACGTTATTGATGTTTTCTTCGGGAACAGTACTTTTTTTCGGGATGAAAGATACCCTTTGTCCGTTTCAATACATCTGTCAACGTATATGCAAAATTTCAGTATGGTCGGTTTAGTGGTTTAGGCGTGAAAAGGTAACAAATAAACAAACTTACTTACGCATTTATAATATTAAGTAAGTTTGGGTGTCTTTGGATGAGTGTCTTTACTTTACCTTCGACTTCATAGTTATTTAAACCTGTTTGCTGTGGCTTTTACACCTGATTGTTAATTACACATGATCACACATAACCCATAAACTGTTTTTGAGTATGGCGTTCTGCATACTAACCACTACAAAGCGCGTTCTAGTTAAGTATTATGGTTATAATCACGAGCCTGATGGATCGTTGATGCCTGTATGAAGTTTAGTTTCCAGGGGGCTGGTGACATATGTGATACTATAATCCTTAAAACCATTATCTCAGTTGGTAATGTGTGTTCTGCTTTTAACTCGGAAATCTCGAAAATTAACCGGTGCTAAATAAATTTTCGGGTCGACATTCGATTCGGCAGTATTTATTCAACAAAAAAGCCGACCCGAAGCAATTGCTTTACATTTTCAGCTCTTACAGCTCATTCAGCTAAGCCAGTTTTGTCCCGATTGTTTAGCTGCATAATTATATTACAACGTCAATGGCGAGTATATCACGCACCTTCGGTTTGCCGATGATATAGTGGTCATAGCTGAGACCATGGAGGACCTCAAAACAATGTTCGATGACCTCAGTAGAGCTTTTGAAAGAGCGGGTCTTAAAATGAACATGGACAAAACCAAGATCATGCTGACTTCCCATGTAACACCCACTCCTATCACGATCGGACTCTACACTCGAAGTTGTAGATGATAATGTCTACCTGGGATAAATGGTCAAGTTAGGTAGTTCTAACTTAGAGAAAGAGGTCAATCATCGAATCCGACTCGGCTGGGCAGCGTCCGTGAAGTTGCACGGTATCTTCTCGTCCAACTTACCGCAGTGTCTCAAGACGAAAATCTATGACCAGTGTGTGTTGCCAGTGATTACATACGAGACCGAAACGTGATCGCCCACAATGGGCCTCATCAGAAGGCTTAAAGTCATCCAAAGGGTAATGGAGAGGGCTATGCTCGGAGTTCCTATGTATTATCGAATCAGAAATGAAGACATCCGCAAGAGAACCAAGGTTACCGACGTAGCCAAAGAATTGTCAAACTTAAGTGGTAGTGTGCCTGGCACATTGCTCGCAGAACGGATGGCCGATGGGGCTGAAAAGTTCTGGAGTGGTAAGCGCGAACCAGAAGACCTTGCCTTGGAAGGCCTCCCACTAGGTGGACCGATGACCTGGTGAAAGTTGCGGGGATCCCCTGGATGCGAGACCGGTCAATGTGGCGATATTTGGGGGAGGCCTATGTCCAGCAGTGGACGTCTTTCGGCGGAAATGATGATGATGATAATTATATTATTTTTTGCCGTCCGGCTGTGCCAAGCCATGCCGACCCGAATAGGTGTGAAACACCCCTTAATGGTCGTACGATTCTATTAAACTTAAATAATATTTACAATGCAGTCATATCCATTTAAAGCTTGTAGTATGTATTGGTATTAAGTCGGAATACACCTTGCAAAACTTCACAATGGTTTGCCAAGACTTAACTTAGGCGCGATCGATTCAGTTTTGCTTCAAAAAGTTCTGAATAACTTACCCATAGAGTGGCTAGGTGAGTATGCCGATGAATCTGCATCCCACGCAAGTCGGGAAGGGCTTATGTAAATGTAAGCGCGTAGTGTTTATTGTACCAAGCAGAGAGCTCCCGCAGCCGCATATCAGGGGCGCTCTGTTGACTCTTATGACATCCAATATGGTGAATATGATCTGCCCTAGTTCTCTGTTTATTTCGTGATAGTTTATATGACACATACCAACATTTATTTGATGAGAGGAGTTTGATGCAAATCATTTACACAAAAATAACCATAGCATATAAACTATAAGGTGTTTTATCACAAAGCCGTAATGAAGTAAAGTAAATTTCAGACACTAATTTGATTCACTTTTATTTGAATATAAATCAACTGTAGGAAATAATTTTGTAGATATTAACATTGGACCGAGCGAAGACGTAACTTGGAAATTAAGACCAAGTTTTAATTGACTTCAGTTTAACCATGGGCTACATTCAGAGTGAAGAAAAATAAAAAAGCGAATTGTTTCACTGAGAACTTATAAGTCGTTTGAGCACTAGCTATGTACCATTAGTAACATACTCGCAGACTGAACATTGTATTGTTAAATAATGTCAATATGCACTTCGGTTTGCAACCAAGTTAGAAACATTTTCTTTACGAGTCTTTTAAAACAATATAGATATATTAACTTATATTCCGAGCAAGGGTCAGCAAATACGTGAAACATTTACAAATATGGCTCCCACGCGGGTTAAGTAAGTAATACATAGATGGTATCTGTAAAGTTATCACGATATAGATTGTTTATCAGTTGGCATATTCGGTATACTTTTTTGTAATTCTAACACGTCGGGGCACAGCGTGTTTCTGCTTTGTACAGCCCCTGTTATTTGAATATGTATGAGGCGCGGTCGCGTAGTTCGTGCCACCCGCTTGTATGAAAATGTGATGCCCCGATAAATTGTCAAAAGGGTTGATCGGCAATGGAAAATGGCCGCCGAAATATGTCCACAGAATAATATAAAATAGCTGCAGGCTACACTCTCTGCCATCAAAGATTGTTTATTTATAAGCTGTTGTCTAAACCCAGGCTTACAATGCAGGTTTTCAAAGCAGGTAGCTTTTACCTAAGCAAAATAAAGTTTGAGTGCCGAGGATTTTAGTTTTCTAAAGTAAAGTAAAATTTGTATAATATTTTTTATTGAAATTGCTTCTTGGGGCAGGTTATTCAAGGTTTTGTAAATAAGTATTTATGTTTAAAACCAGTTTTTATTCCATCCTTACTATCATTATTCTTACTCTTTACTAATATTATAAATGCGAAAATAAGTTTGTTTGTTACCTTTTCACGCCTAAACCACTAAACCGATGATCCTGAAATTTTGCATACACGTTGTCAGGTGTCCAGAGACAGACATAGAGTACTTTTCATCCCGAAAAAAAGAACTGTTCCCGAGGAAAACTACAATAACGTTGTTATGATAATAGATGTCGCCACGTGTCTTTCGAATCCTGATTGAATTATATAGGCAGAGTACAACCCAAACTGAATGTCAAATTCTAAATTAACGCGAGCGAAGCCGCGGGCAAAACCTAATTGGAATATAAATACAAGTACCCATCCGGACAGGTACATCTGTCATCCAAACTTCTTTCTTTCATTCTTATCTCTCGATTAGATCAAACGAAGTATATTTAGGCTTTTAACTAATCACCGTTTTGTTTTTATTTCCCAACAGCTGTTTTCCTTTGAACCAAAGCAACATTAAATAAACCTGAGTCTTCAAGCAACATAATTAAATGTTAACCACAAACCTGTCAGTCCCTATAAAAGCAACTCAGTAATTTTGATCCTTTATACTCGTCAATCTATACAAAGGGAGCATTACTGTGATCTATGGTCTGGAACGCACTGATTTTCCGCTTAAATTACGCCTCGGAAGTTCCGTAATAAGCGCCCAGAATTGGATAAGTCTGAGCACTTTAAAGCAAAGATGGGTCACAAAGTTAAAAGTCATGTTACTTAAAAGGGGTTTCTTGGGGTCGAAAAGCTCGGAGGAGGGTAAAAGAGGATTGCCTCCGCACACCTGTCGCCGCCGTGATATACCTCCTTGCAATATAATATATTATTCGGTGCCCGAGTCCCACGCGCTCATTCTGGCGTCACGGAAAATATTCGCCAATAAGAAGACGCGATACGAAACGTACTGCATCCTCCTTACATTCCACGTATAGATCTTGTTTGTAACGTCAATCCCGGATATTTTTAATTTCATCGTATTTCCATTTTCACAATATTTCTGTTTTTGTGCTTCGTTTGCATATAGTGCTAAAATATCAAACATATTTCCTTTTATTTTATGTTGTTATTGCGATTGAAGAGCCTAAAAATCGTTTCGCGTACGTGTGTATCCCTTTTGTGTCAGCCGGCTTTAAAAATTCGAAAATGTTTTCAGTGGAAAATAATCACTTGGAAAAATATTCAGAAAAAAATGCTTGTTGAACCGTGCTATGTTCTCAACGCATTTATTTAGAAATAAACCGATAAGAAATCTGAATAAATAAAGTTGGTTAATACATTCTCTTTGTTAAGCACTAATTAATGAAATGAATCATTAACATTTGCTAATCATTTTTCAGAATAAGAAAAACAAAATTAGAGCCCTATTTACTGATGTAAATTCTGCCAATGTAAACAAATTCGCTTGAAAGATTTTTAATGAACAAGAATTTATAAAAAAGAACAAACGGTAATTGGAAAGAGTGTATTTTCCGAAAATTACAAACATCAAAACGCCATACAATTTACGACTAATGATGTAATTTAGGGGTCTTTTATTTTGCTTCCACGAAATTGACATTGCGGATTGTTTTTATCCAAAATACAATGGAAGTAATTGGAAGAAACAAAACAATTTTGCATTTTATTTCTGCCTCAAATGGCACCTTTCTTGTAACAGTAAGTAAATAGGAATAATACCTTCATAAATAATGGACCTCTAACCCAAAATGTAAACAAAAATCAAAAGCACCTAATTAAAAAATAAACACTGCGTTTGAAAAATAAGCAACATACGAAAGTATCCATTGCCCATACGTTGGTCGGACGTTATAACCTGGAATTCAACAATGAATAGTTCTTCATTTCCGGACGAGTGGAGTCGCTCGCTGCACTGAATTCAAACAATGTTCGATTGCTCTGTTACTTAATGGCCGCCTGTGACGACTGATTTATTGATTGACCTGTCTGCTCCAATGAATGCCTCTACCTTATTTCTCGTTGAAAGTTAATGAAACGGCTGCATGTGGATTCGAAGATATTTTAATTGTTTTATTTTCGTGAATTATTTTTTTTTGTTTAAAATTATTATTGAAGAAAAGAAAGAAAGAGGAAAGAGGTGGCGAGATGATCTGGCCGCGTATCACGAAGGCTGGTTCGAGGTGGCGCAGGAGAAGAGTACCTGGAAGGATATGGGGGAGGCCTTTGCCCAGCAGTGGGACATTCAAGGCTATTGAAAAAAAAATTGATCGAAGAGCAATTTAAATGCAAGCAGTTATTTTCTAACATAAAAATTGCACAGGAAAATTTACGGCTCATATTCATTTCTTTATTATTTTCAAGTGCTAATTTTCTTTGCACCGGAAATGCAACTGAGTCACGAAATATAAAAGAAAATCTTTTAACACAAGTTTACTACTACAAACATAAAGTGATTGCATACCTTTCTCAAATTCCAGTTATATTGTATTCAGAATAATATAACACGCTTCTCCGTGAACAACAATGTGGCCAATCATCAAGCATCCTCGATATAAAGAGTGTTTTCTCTTGACTTGCAAAAGAAGCACACTTATATAAAAGACTTTCTTATTCACACTTGACCTCTGTGAGAGCCCCGAATAAGTATGTAAGTGGGAAAACGGTAAGATAAAACGGAATCAATACGCAATAATCGGTATTACCGCGAGTGCGTTCGCACGTTAACTCGCGAGTGCGTTCGCACGTTAACTCGATCTATCAATCACCAGCTTGGGAAGCATCCTTGGGGTTCAGCAGAAAACTTCAGCCTCCCCCCGCTCATTATTTCAAGCCATTGTGGTTGTTAATTCGTGTTAAATTGCGGGTGCGTCTTCCCGGTCAATCGTTGTCCCTTTTTTCTCGTTAATAAGAGACAATCCAGAATCTCAGATAATAAGATTTTCGCGGTGAATTGGACGGTATTTGTAAAGTATTTCACGTTAATGAGATTGTAAAGAACAAAAGAGAGCCGGAGTGCCGGAAATTTAATTCAGGTTCGCGTCCACTCTCATTAGACAGTGGGGAGGAATCAATCATTATTTTATTTAAAGTGAATTATTTTCACGTGTCTGCAGATATTTTTGTACTTCATAATAATTTGAAGGTGGAAATACTTTTGCCAGGAATACTTGGAGAGTCTAATGATTTGAAATCCGAAGGCAGCCGATGCTGTACATCTTTCTGTTACCGTTCTTTCTAAGTACCACAAAACTTTTAGTTCCAAAAACTTTCATTTATCTCAAAGGTAATAACTCTATTTTTTAGATAAAGAGCTATCTATTGATTTAGTGGCTATACTCAGTAATTTTTCGACCGTAATAAGTCTTTTAAGAATCTCCACTTCGCGTTTATCTTACTATCGCGACATAGCTAAATGTCTTCGTCGTACAATTTTTCACAATTCCACCTTGTCCAATGTCCCGGGATGGCTTCTCGCGTCGGTCCTTACGACCTCTAATATTGTTGGGCCGACCGATGGGACCCACTATTGGGACATACGAGTCGAGGCGTCGTTTTCTCAATAACCCTACGGCTTTCAAGGAATATGGTCGTTACCTCAGACGTCTATCTTATTGTCTACTACATCACGTACATTTGCCGAAATAGCCACCGCCGTCTCATTACTTATCCGTTCTAAATGTAACCTAAATGTTATGGCTATAATAAACTTTTATCTAGCAATGCCTTGAAAGGAGATAAATTCGGACGTTATACAGCTCATATGAGAGGAGCTTTAATAAGACGTATTTCTAGCAACAATGGCTATTGGAGGCGTGAAATATAAGTATTAAAAGACAAGAGGGTAAGTCCAACAAAGCCCTACGGCTAGGGCCCGCGCCGCTAAGCCTCTGGCCGCCTCTCACGCATCCACCCGCATTACTTCTAATTGTGATTTAATGGCCCTCCGCGGCGGATCTGCTTGACCTTAAAAATAAAATATATCGCACATTTTCTCTTGAAACTAGTATTTTTCTCGGGGAATTCTGTGACGACGACGTTTTTAGCCACCCTGATATTATAAGAATGCTTCACGCTGAAATATTTCTTAACACCGTATCACAGCTTGTTTTATTTTTGACAAGGAATATTTGAGTGAAAAAATGAAAAACCAAGTTTCCTGGAAAAAGTTTTGAAAAATTCCCTACGCATTTCTTCTTATTATTTTGTTAAGATTAGATGCTTTGTTTCTCAGAACATACAAAACCATGGAAGATACAAGAGAAAATGCTATTCTTTTCCTCGAATGTGGGAATGGGATATAAAATTCTTATTAACAAACACAATACGTTGATTACAAAACTCTGGGTATAAAAGTGAAATATTTAGCACAAGAGACAAAAATGTTTATGACGATTTCACCGGAATAATTTTGCAAGGAAAATGAGAAAATTGCTGTCGCACGATCCGACCGTGCTAATTATGATTTAATGGCAGCCTGCTGGCTGATGAGTATTTTTACAATTTGCTAGGGTCAGTACGAAACAAAAACGACAATCATTTTAATTTTAAATTAATTTTATCATAGTAGGTTTGTATATTTTTCATTTCATGTTTGACCTGATGATTTCAGTCAAACACATCTTTGAAAACATGGTTTTCAGCAATATCACGGATCACATATCGATTTTAGTCAAGAGAAGTTCTAGAAAATATTTGATTTACCATTGTTATCACAGTAGGCGCGTACCTACTGGCGGTATAACCGATATAAAAGTATTCTTCTGTTATCTCTCCGGGTATTCTTCAACGGACAAAGGGCTTATTCAAGGTATGTTCAATCGATTTCCTTAGACAAAGAGGCTATTTTATAAAACGGTCCATTATAGGAATCTTCCAATTTGCTGAAATGAAGACGTAGGTAAGGCTTATCGTTTGGGACAACCCCGATTCAGAGAAGACAGAGTTATGCTCTTTTCCAGATTCATCTCTTATATCCCTAATATCAGCATATCTATACACATAGGAACACACAAAGGAATTTCTGCTTGCATCTTTGCGGAATATCTCGACAGACGAAAATTCGATTTGGGCGCGAGATAGAAAGGTCTCTCTGCGTATTCGTATTTGAATGGATGAGCAAACCATTACTGTATTAAAAAGTATTGCGAACGAAACATTATTGGCGGCGAGTGTACGAGCGACACACGACGTACGTAAGTGTACCTTCACATGCGACACAAATTCACTGAACTTTTGTGCGACAAGGCGCGTGTATTTTTATATATGTGTCTTGCATTATTTATCGTCTCGTGACTTTGGGTCCTAAGTTTAATAGCATACCTGTGCCTCTACAAGTTGGGTCCGTCAATTTCTCATGAGGACGTGGCCTAGAATAAAAGGTTCAAGTATAAGATGCGTGAAATAGTAAAACGAGCGCAAGAGGTGATACCTATTCTATAATATATTTAAAGTTCAAAATTGAACTTACGAACTTCTCAAAGAGAACAGGATATATATTAATACTGGAAAGCTTCCTTTGTACTTACTTTGTAATATTGTCTTTCACTGGCATTCAAGTTTCGCTACGCCATTAACTGCTTGTTACTACCTACGAAAAAGTAGCACGTACAATACAATAAATAACTCATATCTCGCATATAATTACTTAAACTGGTAGTTTTCACATGATATGTGGACGTTTATCGTTTTGAAGGAAGAATCCAATTACGATAACGTTATGTTCCGCATGAAAGTGTCGCATTTATGGTAAAATATTAATGTATTTCAATTTGGGAAGGCAGCTACAGACCTCCATAAATATCTGGCGCGTTGGGACCTAGCGGGGACGCGTAAATACTTCGACTAAAATTGAATGTTATTATCCGTGAACTAGCCCCCGACAGTAAAAGTGGGACGTTTTTGATGTTAGATAAAACTCACGACGACATATTGGATCGTACGACTGTATTGACGCGTATTGCCTGGAATTGCGGTACACGCATGTGGGTTATTCAATAAATAATATTTGTGAATGAAAATTACCTAAATAAACTTACTGTTATTAATGTTTTAAGTAGTATTTACTTAAGACGACATACAGATAACTATATTGCGATAAATCCTTCCATTTAAATATTTCCCAATCCACGTCTATTTCAGGAAATCAAACGCAAAATTTTCCATTACCGTTTGATTCTAATATACAGCGGTAGGTAAGTGAATTCCAATTTGTATGAGTCGGACTTAATGCGTATTCATGTGGCACGAAACGGGGCCGCAGTGAGAAAACGAGAAAATCAACACACAAACTGCATTTGGCAACAACTTTTAATGCAATATACTAAAATTGGTTTTCGAGCGTCTGCGAAACGAGACACGTCGACACCGAAACACTAGATACGCGTTAAGAAGAAGTTAGAGACAGATTTATAGGTCCAAACAAACGCAATACGACCCGATGCCATCCTATCAACCAAACAAGTTGTTTGTAGAAGCCGACTTTGGTCATTTAAATGTTGGATTTGATAAACTGCAAGCCGAAATTGCTTTGGGGCGCGTTAGAATAACGTGGACCTTGCATTGAGGGTTTACGGAAATGTAAAAGCTGTTACTATTCTCCTACTAGAAACTATTGTTCTACGTATGGTACTGGGTACAGAATGCTATGTAGTCATAACTTTTTTAGTAAAAGATAGCGTAACAAATAGTTGACAGCAAAGAATAGAAAAAAGTTTTGCTCCGACCTCAAGTACCTATGTTGCCTAACACGGGACATTAAGGTATTTAATATACTTTTTACAAAAACATATTTCATTAAATGTTTAAGTGAGCTAATAAACATTGCAGTGAAACACAAAACAATAAATAGAAACCTTTTATTTTAGTTTCAAATTAAAACAATATACGACTTGTGTAAATAAATACAAACATAGTTTCGGACAACGATTAAATCAGTTTTGTTTTGATGCGGCTAGAGTAAAAATACTCCACCACATATATGTTTTTAAATGTATATGTACGTATATTTTCCTTCTTTCTTTGAAAATAAATAGGAAAGAAAAATAGATGGTGTATCCACTGGCAGTCAGAGCGCCTTGCGAGTTGCCCCGTATCGGCAACAACAACACTGTGTCGTTTAAATTGAATTGAAAAATGATTTATGCCAACAATCTCTGGCGAGACTCTTTTCTTTACACACTTGATCGCTCTAAACGAAAATAATAAATAAAATTCTGTTTCATAAAATTGATCGCGGTTTTATTCTATTTATGAGCGGTTGAAAACGGAAGTTGTGTTTTTTTTTTCGATTCTCTCTTGTGTTCATTGACGTGAAATTAATCGCTGGAATTTTAGTGGGACTGTACAAGTGTACAGTTTGTTTCATTAATTTGTGTTTTTTTTTAAATACAAGTAAGAATGAAAATAGGTTGCTAGCTGGTGTCCATCGATTACCTAAAACTATTAAGTTCATTCATATTCATATTTTAAAGAGGTATCTGAAACTACTCACCCGTTTTAAAAAAATAATTAGACGGAAAGCTATACTATTGGCGAGTGCCATAAAACATGTTTTTCACGCGGGTGAAGCCGCGGGTACAAGCTAATATTTTATAAATTAGTTATTCGTTACAAGTGTAATGACGACAGACATTAATTGAGAGGATTTCTAATGAAAAAATTGAGTTGGTACAATTATAAAACACATTAGTTTTATCGTTTACCGCCTGGTTAAGCAATTTTGAGGTCCTCTATACATAACACACAATAATAAAATTATTGCAAATAGTTTAGATTAAATATTACGAATGGTAATGTTGGTTGAATTATTTCAATAATTTTATGCAGATTGTTAAATACAATGTTCTAATTAATTATGTGGTATTGTTGGAGCCGCATACTTATTGACTGTAAACCAAATAAATACGGGATAAACGCCATCTACATACCATTTATGCAGTGGTATGCGTAAGCGTTTATACTTATACAAATGTATAAATCGAATAAGTAAATAGAATCAAAATTAAGATAATGTTGTATGTGATAAAAATATAGGGAGTAAGGGGGCATGGGCTGCTGGAATCGTTCGTGGTTCAAAAGAGATACCACGGCCCTGGACCACAAAGGGCAAAGAAGGAACATGGATGGGTTTTAGCTAGTAAAAAAAATTCTGACACTCCCTTCCACTCCGCCCAGAGCGTGGGGGGGGGGGTAATTTGATGATTTTCCATACCAAAAAAAAAGAAAAAAAAGGAGGGGGGGGGGCATTGTTACTACGAATTCGGCACATTATAAACACCCCAGTACAGATTTGTTTTGACGGTTAATGAAAAAATACAATAACATTTAACAACCAGAGAACAACTTCAACTCTGATGGGCCTCGAATCGTGTAGCTATCTACATGATTCGAGGCCCACTAGAGTTGAAGTTACCTACTGAATTCATGGTAACACATTGCACGTCAATGTCAGTTTCACCCTGTTTGGCTACTAATTGGGAATAAAACTGGAAACACTTCGAAACGACCAAAAAAATGAAGCTGGACTGAAAACCGCGCAATTGCTACAAATTGAACAAATCGATTGCTTGTTCAGTCTCTTTGAAAACCGACTGCTATCATCACTTCATATATGTAAGACAAGTAGTGCACTATATGATGAAGTATTTGCATAAGTGAAGACTTGCCAATACACTTGCAGCACGTGTCGTAGAAATGTTCTAGCAGAAACTAAGTGGCACTTAACTCAATGTATGCGAGGTGCACCGGTGTGTCCCACTCAAAGTGATCTATCGTTCTCACAGCATTACACCCGTTATAGTTTTTTATGAACATGTGTTTCTGTACGTTGCTTTATTAACGATCATCTATTTTATACTAATACTAGCGGCCCGTCCCGGCTTTACACGGGTGGACATTAATTTTTTAAACATTTTGGAATAAAGTATAGCCTATGTTACTCAGGGATAATGTAACTTTCTAATGGTGAAAAAAATTTTGAAATCGGCACAGCAGTTTTTGAGTTTATTCATTACAAACATACACACACACATAAAAATACAAATCTTTCCTCTTTATAATATTAGTAAGGTTAGTAAGATTATAAAGTCGAATTTGTTTGTAAGTTTGTATATAGGGTGTATCTTCGGAACTACTCATCCGATTCCGAAAATTCTTTCACTAACGGGAAGTTACATTATTCTCGAGTGTTATAGGCACATTTCAAATGTTCCCGTGGGTTAATTTCCGTACTTGTTGGGGGCGAAGCTGGAGCAAAAGCTAGTTTAATAATAATTCTGTGTTAGTGTTAGTATTACGACCGCTGGGCAAAAGTCTCCACGCAGTGGGTGCCTGAGGATGGACGTCGCCGCCGAGGCCGGCCCAAAAAGTGGTGACGAGATGACCTGGACGCGGACTGGGATGGCTGGTTCGAGGTGACGCACCAAAATGGTTCCTGGCAAGGTATGGAGGTGGCCGTTGCCCAGCAGCCAATAAAAAAAGTTGAAGTTTGAGATCAAGTTTATATCATTGTCGTATTGATCAAGCGCAAGTTCAATGTTCGAAACTTGAGACAAACACAAATGTGAGATGTCCTCAACCCTTATTTTGCCATGTATGCTGATTAGGTTATCATATCGGACAAATTGTTGTATTATTATTCATAAAATCTAAGTAACCCCTTGCCCCGAAGCAAAATTGGTATGAAACAGCAAACCATACATAAAAAGACCATACAAATGCTGACGTAAACGGTCAACCACATACACATTTGACCACATTCCAACGGAAAATAAGAATACAACCCACAAGATTAATAACAGCAATGAATTAGTCGCAGGAAATTGCAGTTTCTTGTTTAGTAAATTCCTCAAGAAGGGTGGGCTAGGCCGGAACGTAATAAAAATTGCGTAATATGTACGTGGCCGACTTATGAAGACGAAGTGAGCGTATTACGTATGTAGATATTAATATTACCCGCCTCCGTCTCCCCAGTGGGGGGCATTTAGTCATAAGTCGGCGATGCTTTGCATTACCTAACTTTTTGTCACGTATGAAATATACAGTTCAGTCAAGATGAGAATTTCAGATTGAAATTGTAACCAAGGGAAATAAATGAAGAAACATTTTTTTGGAAAGGAAAAATTATTATGATGAAGGTTTTTGTGTAATAGACTGGAATACAGACTTATGGCACGTTGGATGGTTGTCTTTCGTCAATAAAATGGAGCACAAAGGAATATACAGGGTGTAAACGGACCCTTCACTATGACGTCAACCAAGCATTCTGTACGTCAAACTAATGACTTAGTTTGATGTACAGAATGCTTGATTGACGGCTCGGCTCGACCCAAAAAATGCTGGGAAATTACTTTTTTTTTTGGGGTGAAAAATCACTCGTTTTACGGTAGGACTCAAAGTACTTAACGCACTCAAAACATTGTACTGAGGGATGCATTGAACAGTACGGACACTGTGGAGGTATTTAAAGGAACTTTGACCCCCAATATCTCCGTAACTAGAAGGTTCCCAGGTATAGTCTAGAACAAAAAAATGATCACAATGACGAGGAGAACAAGTACTTTTCGGCTTCGTTAAGAGTACTTTTACACTGATTATAACTCATTGATGATCCAAAAGGAATGCAATCTCATCTTTACGGCCCCATAACTTTTAAGCCGAACCACAGTCTAGCCAATTGGTCACAATTAACAAGACAATCGTCAGCGTTCATATCAATCCCGTATGTTTGATAATGACGTATCCATTCCTTTTCAATCACATCTTGTTGGCTTATTGTGAACAAATCCGTCCTTTGGACAGCTTAGTAATTGAATTTCTCGAGAAAGTTATGAAGTAATCTTGCATCAAAAGATGAAGTTCAAATGGTATCGGGATCCAAAAGTTTCAGTAATGAATTTACAAGTACAAAGTCATCCATTGATGCGATTGAAATGGTGACCAATAAATGACTTTGTTATCAAAGTTGATAACTGGACCGAGTTGTGTACCGAAAGTTGTTGTATATAATGTACGGGTTTTTGTTTCCTAGGGGATGGTATAACAGAGGTATGTAGGCGTACACGTGGGGCCAGAAAATCGAACCGGTACTATTTTGTATACAAGATTATAAGCCGGACCCCTCACAAAGCCGTCAACCAAGCATTCTGTACGTCAAATTAAGTAACTCTACGCAAAAAATATTGCTGGAATGACTTTTTTTGGGGTGAAAAATCTCGTTTTAAGACTTAATGTAACGCACTCAAAATATATGCAGATGGATGCATTTAATAGAATGGGGGTATTTAAAGTACAGTTATAACATTAAAAACTTGTAGGTATTTAAAAAAAAAAAACGTTGTGGCAAAGTTGGAACTTTGATCCCCAATATATCTGGCAAGGTCCAGAAAAAAAAGGGATCGCAATAACGGAGAGAACAAGTGCCTTTCGGTTTCATCAAGGGTATTTTTACACCCATTATTACATATAAGATACAATAAACAATTCCGAGTAATAACTGGTTTTCAACGGCGGTATTAATCTACCGCTTAATAAATAAACGGTATCATAGACCATAAACGGAACAAAATGACAAACAAGGTCGTAAGACCAGCGCGACAGCGGCAGCGAGACAATATTCTATTTAATCTACGAAAATGTACTATGATCCATGCATGAGCGGGTTATATCTGTATCCGTTAGATATAGTAGCAGAAACTTTTGTTTTTACAGCATGTTTACACGGTACCCCTCCCGCTACCCCCTCACCTATTCATAACACAGTTTATGACATCTTCCTTTTATGAAAGTGAACCGAATTTTATTTTTTTTACGTTGGTACAAATACTGTGAGCCGGATTTATTACATGAAAAAAGTTGTATAACAATTTTAATTTCGAGACTATAAACGTGGGTTTAATGTGGTACTTTTTTGTTTTAATAATACAAAAAGTTTCTATACGAGCTGATCTGAGTAATAACATTAATTTTATCGCCTTACTTGTGCTTGAAAAATTTAACGAAATAATTTATATCCTATCTGTGGGACTTCTGGTTTAGCAATTTGTGTCACATAGTAAAATCAATTTATATTATTTATTTCTAGTATTTTGAATTCTAGTAATCGAATACTTGCATTCTGTTGCATAAACCTAACCGATTTTGTAGGTAGGTACTAAGTATAGCTAGCCGTATTGGTTCTCTTGTACCTAAGGCGGTGCCTATATCAATATCGGAGCGTAATATTCCTAGCTAATGAAAGATACATTTTCGTCCTATAAAAGCTTCTAAGCTCACATGACATGGTAATATTACCCGGCGATCCAGTCGCAAAAAATGCTACGATACCAACGCACCTAATTTTCCTTCAGGCCGCATGCCTTTAGCCGAAATAACCTTTAAAGACTTATCATTTCCCGGCACCGGGCAGTAGTTATCCGGAAATTAGATCCTTAACGGCCTAATTATCTCCTATCGGGCAGACAAGGCCTTGTCCAATCATGGCATGCAAGGCTTAAACAGGCCGCATAAATGATAAACATAATTCCTTATTAAAACGACCTGACACAAAGGACAATTAACCAGGGGACACAATAGGCTAGTTAATCAAGGCATGTATACATGAGCGTATATAATGCAATCAAATTGGCAATGGACAATCGGCCTAATCTTTCGCTTGACTGGTGTCTTAATCTGAATCAATGACCACATAACCGCACCCAGGCTAGTTACGAGCAAATTATGAGCATACTTACCTCGATTGCACGCAAACAATGTCGTATGGTGTGTATTAGTTATTACTATTTAAACAACGAAGCTGGGGTGTATTTAGGCCCGCTTCCACCACAAATCACCGAACACATTTAATGCTAAACCAATTTAAAGCATCAGTCTGTTTCTGTTAATTCTTTAAATATACAGAATGAGATTTAAATAGATACGTTTAGCGCTAAAATTTAGTCATTAGTGGTGCAAACGGGCCTAAAAATTTTGATGAATTTCCACGTTAATGTGCATCAGCGAACAATGCTATGTTTTTAGGTGTATGTAAGAAGCAATAGAACAAAAGTTAGAGGTCATGGGTTTGATCTCCACTCGTTGCACTATTGATGTAAACCTACTTCTAACAATAGAAGATTTTGCTTTTAGAAAGTTAAACAGAACTACTGGTCTATTTTATAATCAAGATTATGATTAGTAACAACAAGCTCAAATATACAATATACAGGATTTATACATTTTATACCAACAAACAATACACATGGAGTTACTCCTTTGAAAATCCTAGAATAAAAAAAATACCTTTATATTCATCGAAGTTTTTTTTTTCAATATTATAATATCAACCATCGAGTTAAAATACAGAGTATTGTCATTGGAATAAACACAGACAGCGGAGGCCAAGCATAAAGTGAATTGTTTTTCAAAGTTGAACCGTAACAAAAGAAATAAGAATAGTTCAATACGTTCCGGCAGGCACAGGTATACAATTTTTTTCTTTTTTTTTTCTCTATGATAGCATGCATTTGTAAAGTTTCTCGCTTCCTTCCTCCGTTGTTTGTTGTTATTTGCATTGCAAGGTGTATATGAAATAAAGTCGAATAATCTTTTCTATTTCAAATAAGAATATTGTAAATCAATTTTTATTGATAGTAGCTTTAAATTTCATTTTCAACGGAAGCAATATTTACAAATATGGATTGCAATTTAACTTTGCCAGTTCTGTAAAAAAATTAGGTTTGTTTAGGCATAAGTTAAAAAAATTACACATTTTAACAGATAGTGTTGAACTACTCATGTAATGACTATATTTCAAAAAACGTTTAAATAAAGTTGCACTTTTCTTTCGGAATTATTATACCGTTATGGCCCTGGTGATTATAAAAAAAACATGCCGTACGGCATGTTCAACGAAGGTATTAACTAAAATACCTACGTTAGTAAAACTTATGTACGTAACCAGGTTAGGCACTAACCACACGATAAAGAAGAAGAAGTAAAACTTTGTAATAGTTGGTACCTTGTTATAGCTTGTAAAGATATACATTATTGTGTACAAGCCCACCTTTTATCAACAGAGTAAGCACACACGTCTCAAATTATGCGTCCGCAAAATTATCCTTTTTGGAGAACCTTTGCTGCACGATTAATAACTCAGAAGTTTAATTTTGCAAAATATTGTGTATGGTAATATTTTTACATACATATATCTATGAAACTGCATCATAAATTGCCATCACAACAGCTCAAATATTCGTATGCGAATATAACACAATAGAATAAATGAGCCACCTAATATTCACGTACCCATTTCGCCCGATAGACAGATTGGCCGCATTATAATCCCACACACACTGCACACCAATAGTCCAATATACAGGTTGTTATTCTTTTCCCAGAACTATAAATCTCGTATCGTATTCGTCTCTTTATCCATTGTTCGTTTTACAACTTTTATCCAGACTATTATTATTCGTCCAACGAACACCTAAAGGGTCTACAAAATCTCGGCCACTAACGACCGAAAGTTGAACTACTGTCTGAAGTCGGCATTCGTCGAAGGGGGCCAAAGCTGTTAAATCTCAACCCTCACGTACACAAAGAAGATTTGTGCCGTTATATCTACGTTGTTGGTGTAATGCCTCATTTTCAGGATTAATCTTCATAATTACGGCAATTCCCTGTAATGAGAGTCACACGCGTCCTGCTAATCTGACTCCTTACCTTCATACGTGAGTGACTATGTTCATAATATTTTCTCTTATATCTTAGAAGTTGAGATAAGTTTACTCACAGCGAACTGTGTATCTTTGTTTATGTGGCCAACTTGAGCGAAACTTATATTATCTTAGTACCTTGACGTATCTACTGAGGCGGTAAAAAAGTCGTATCTGCTATAATCTATAGCTGGCCTTATGAGTGTAATCTATGTTTGCAACATAGACACAGCTCGTATTAAATGGAGTGCAGCGTCCTTAATTCTGACAAAGTTCCACGTGAGTAACAAGCTTGTTTATGATTCACAGTTAGTTGTAAAGGCATCGCTTACAGTTTATGGAGTAGTGAATAAGTGGAACGGTGAAGTGTAGGTCGTGCCAAACGGACTTATAGTTGCACTAACCAGAATCGTATAATACGTAGTACGCAACAAAGTTCACGGAATTATTAACGTATTAGATTTGAATAGCGCTATGTTTGTTGTTCTATAGGAGCATCGTGGTAAGGTTTTGCTGTCCGTCAGCTGTTGGAATAGTCGCAGCTGTTGTGAAATCTATACCGAAAGGGAAATTCCTGAAACTAATTTGCCCGAAACTAAACCTTTCGGATTAAGTTTAAATAAAAATATTGGAGTTTTGTGTTTGCTTTTATATGAAACTAGCTTTTGCCCGCGGTTTCGCTCGCGTTAATTTAGAATTTGACAATCAATTCGGGTGGTACTCCGCTTGTAATAATACCTAAAGGGTGTAAAAAGACCCTAAACGAAACCGAAGGTCACTTGTTTTCCCCGTCAATGCGATCATTTTTTTGTTCTACTATTATACCTGGGAACCTTCTAGTTACGGAGATATTGGGGGTCAAAGTTCCAACTTTTTCACATGTTTTTTTTTTAATACATGTTTTTAAAGTAAGATTTTTACTTTAAACACCTCCTCGACCCCCGTACTATTCAATCCATCCATCAGCACAATGTTCTGAGTGCGTTACATTGAGTCCTACCGTAAAACGTGATTTTTCACCCCAAAAAAAAAGTCGTTTCCCAATGAAAAAACTGCGTAAACTTACTTAGTTTGATGTACAGAATGCGTGGTTGACGGCTTCGTGAAGGGTCCGTTTACACCCTGTATAATTCAATCATGATTCGAAAGACACGTGGCGCCATCTATTATCATAAGGTCGTTATTGTTGTTTTCCTTGGGAACAGTACTTTTTTCGGGATAAAAGGTACCCTATGTCCGTTTCTGTAGATCCGACAACGTGTATGCAAAATTACAGGACGATCGGTTCAGTGGTTTAGCAATGAAAAGGTTACAAACAAATAAACAAACTTATTTTCGCATTTATAATATTAGTAAGGATTGCGTGTTTTTTTTCTACAAAAAAAAAACTATTCTGTCTACTACTAACTAAGTAGTAAGAAGTTACAATTAATTCCGAAGCAGTACTAAACCGCGAAACAGAAAATTACCACCAGTGACTATCCTCATATACATTTTAACGAGTTTAAGTCCGTCCTCCATGTATAAAATGCACTAGACGTGTTTGCTATGAAAATGTCATAGCAGTCTTTTTATAGTAACGCAGAGCGTCGTATCTGGTGTGGACAGGAGTGTCGCACCCTCATACATAATTAATACAGCCCGTCAAAATAAGCAATTTGGACACTGTTGCACTGGTTTTTGGATAGTTTTGCTTTAATGCAACATATTATACGTACTTACTAGTGGGTTAGGTTAAGTCTTTGTGTTTTAAATGGTTTTAGACAACTTTGAGTTTTTTTTACGGGTTCTTAATCTAATAAAATCTGTCTGACGGTTCCCATACACTTAAACCACTGAAATTATCGTAACGAAATCTTATCTTATCTTATCTAATACATGTATTATAAACGTGAAGATTTGTGAGGGTCATGAATGTTTGTTATTCTTTCACTCAGAAACTACTGAACGGATTTTGTTGAAGCTTTACAGTAATATAGATATCAGAATAACGCATAGGCTATAATTTATGAAGATACAATGTAAAATATAGTACTTACTCGGGAAAAGCCGAAGATGGAAGCTAGTTAGACATATAGGTAGCTTGGAACCTGTGGAATGACTAACTTTTCATCCTGGATATTAGTTCAAAAAAAAAATATACAAAATATTTTCAAATAAACGAAGTCGCAGGCAACACCTAGTTTATAAGTAAAAAAAATGCACCTACTAGTAAGTAACTAGTAAGTCGTGTAACTAAATAGCTAGGTACATTAGACTTTACTTCATTCTTCGGTCACCGTAACCCAATCAACGACCAAAGAAACGAAAATGCACCTCTACCTTTTCCACAGATTAAAAACTTGAAAGTATTTTATTCGCAAAGATTTGCCGTTTGACGTTTCTCATCGCAAACGAAGCGAATTCGAGTTCAAGATAATTAATACCTGTAAGTCTCCGACGAAAAGATGAGAGCGAAGCAAAAATAAAATGGTCCATAGGGACGGGAGACGTAAGAGGTAAACTAGCAAAAAAGTCGCTTCACTCGTCTACGAAGGCTTTGTATTAACTGAAACCAAAAGGCCTTTGCCTTTTTTGAGTGTAAACAAAGTACTAGTCACGGGTAAGATAGAGTTGTTTGTAATCAGGTGGTCTGTAATCAGTATTTTTGTATTCTTTGTGAAAGTTTTTTTGGGCCAAAAATACTTACGTAAAAAAAAATCCTTTTACAACTATAAGTAAGTATAGTACTTACTATCAAAAGGCTGTTTCGGCAACACATATATCTTTTGATGTAGACAATACCGAAGGTGTTATATTACGTCAACATTTTGCTCAGACACGTACAT
This sequence comes from Noctua pronuba, assembly GCA_905220335.1. Lineage (NCBI taxonomy): Eukaryota > Metazoa > Arthropoda > Insecta > Lepidoptera > Noctuidae > Noctua > Noctua pronuba. Next base: position 8,436,142 of record LR999903.1, on the reverse strand, counting down.
ACCCTTCAGTGTGCTTGGAGAGGATACCGAGAAAGGTATACCTGTCTGGGGTACCGTAACGTGCCCGGCCAACTCTATGTTAACAGATAATTAAAGGTGTGCTATGGATAACAATAGTTAACCGAAAAAAGAAAGAAAATTACACGAAAGTGATAAATCCTATCCACGTCCAGAACGATCTCTTGATAACCTAGGAGCCAAAGACTTGAATCGTTAGATCGCCCTACCACATCAAAAACTGTTCACGTTTCTGTTCCGTTTACATTTAAATAGTATTGTCTCGCTCGCTCATAATGAAAATCGTACCTAGCGTGCTAAGCGAGTTGTGTGCTTTTTTTCAGTGTAAGCTCTTTTTGCGCGACCGAAGCACGGTGAAGGCAGATCTCACGTTTTAAATCATAGCTACATGAGCAACATGTGTTGTCCTCAATGTTGTTTTTTCCTCTAATCTAGTCAATGTGTAACCTGATAAATTAAAACTGAATAAAGAATGCACATTTCGAAATATTCCTACAATTATGTAAACAGTCAGTATGTTTTGACATGTTTATCCTCATCCATCAAAATCTTTATCGTGACGACAACTAATGTTATTTGGAACATTATGTAGAATTGTGGATTATTAACTAAATGAAATCCGTTGAATAATAAACTAAAGTAGCCCTACATGTGTTGTGTGAAAGCAAACACCTTACCCGTAATTTCTTTAGGTACAATACATCGTACACCCCTACATTTATGTACTCTAGCTTCGTGACAGTGGAGTCGCGATAATTATTCAATAAAAGGTATCATTTGTCAGAGCTGTCCAAACGTCACCAAGTCGGCATTGTGATGACTAATGCGACAATGTTCCAACCATTTGCGTCGAATCTCTTATTGCCTACTTTTTACCTGGTGTCGTCAAACCATTATTCACTCTATTGTATAACTGTAGCGTTGCCTGTTCTACTAAAATTGGTTATTAGTCTGATTTGTTTGGTTACCGTTTGTTTATTCAATGTCCGTTATGGTTTTAGATCGAGTTGATTATGTTCGTGCGATGATGAATTTAGTAGCTTAGTGGTTATTAATAGTTTTGGATTTGAATTTTCCAATCGGGTTAGGTAAATATGCGTAGTCTCTTCAATATAGTCTCATACATACTAGCAATCCAATTATCGGTATTTGAGATGGATTTATGCGGCCAGCCCTGTATTTATAGCTGCAAAGCCGACACGACTACACGCAAATACGCTCTGTGATTGATATCTCAATCAGTGAACCACCAAACTTAAATATACATAATATCGCACCCGTACATGCCTGTAAATTAACTTCTAAATAACTTTACAAGTTTATAAGTGAAACTAAACCTGACGACCAAACTTACATAATCTGGACAAGGCTTTAGTCTCACAAACTCGAAATTTAACGTGCTGAGTCCTCGATTAAATAATCCCACTATGTAAGAGGTCTATGTAGAACTTGCTAGTACACAAAGTTTAAGTTTGAGTAAGTATTTACACTACACTGACTTGTGAGTTTCTCAATATAACTGAAACAATGTAGTAATCTCTACCGACGTCCAGACAGACCGACATACGCCAGAACAGTTAAACAAAGTGAAATAAACTTCAATTGTTAGTATTCAAGTTCGTAACTATGTAAATGACTTGATAACGTCTTTTAGATTTAAAGAACTACAAACATATCGGATTATAATCCTTACTTCCTTCCTAGTCCTAACTAATATTATAAAAGTGAAAGTAAGTTTGTTTGTTACGTTTTCACACGAAAACCACCGAACCGATCATCCTAAAAGTTTGCATATACGTTGTCAGGTGTACAGAAACGGACATAGAGTAGCTTTCATCCCGAAAAAAAGTACTATTTCCGAGGAAAACAACAATAACGTACTTATGATAATAGATGGCGCCACGTGACTTTCGAATCGTGATTGAATCATATGAGTACCAACAGAGTACAACCCGAATTGATTTTCAAATTCAAAATAAACGAGCAAAGCCGTGGGCAAAAACTAGTAGAAATATATTTCATTAATTTACCCAAATACAAGACCCTCAAACAAGAACAGCCTTGAAGAATCCGACATCCCTATAAACAGAAAATGAAACCATTAAACGGAGGACAGACAAAGCCACCCCTATTTCATTATTTGGCATCTCTCGGCAGATTTTCGGTGAATATTCCACAGACAATAAAATTTTGATCAAAAAGTAAAAGAAACCTGTAACGCGGGCTGCGACAGAGGAATTACAAATTCATTAAAAAAGTTTGGGCGGATTTGGTCAGACCCCTTTCCTCTGCGTACAATAGAGGCAATTGGGGCAGAATGTTTGTACCTTTGCAGTAACTGTTTGTACATTTATAAGGTTGTCGCGGACGATAACTACCTCCAGCGTACGTGGAGTTGACTGGAATTGTGGCCTGCACGTGTGTAATTGTGTTGTTTTATTTAACAGGACAATTATAAATCAAGTTACTGCGTTGTTAGTCTGATGGTGATAACAACCTGGGTTCTGGATTCGTGCCCGATTGATGACGATTGGTTCGTCCTTATTACTATAACGTTACTGGAATGATCTCGGTGCAATACAGGATGTAAGAGACAGCCCTCCACAGACTAATGGCGTGAATTCAGTATATCATTTTTGGTTTTTTATTTTATTTTAGGCGTATTATTTACATAAATGTAGTGCTGAGTACAGAGAATGTTATTTTACATTGAAATAAAGGAACAGTAACTGAAAATAAATTTTAAAAAAAAGAAAATTACCTTGCTTATTATTGCCTTGTGGCATTAAGTCCGCCTATGTACCACTTTTGCACATGATGTTTAAATAAATAAATAAAATTTTCCTAAGAAAAATTTCGATGGAATATGATTCAAAATAAGGAGCTGATTGCGCCCTGTCAGTTTGCGGAGGGCTGTCCCTTACACCTGTATACGGTACACCTCTGCCTAACCTTTCGGGGATTACAGGCGTGATCTTGCACCAATGTTAACATTCTAGCGTACCAACAATATTTTCATGGCATAGCAATCTAATAAAAGTCTAGTGTGCGCGATCAACTGGGGGATTCCGTACATAACTACGTTTTCACAACTATAATCCCATGGGTTTACAAATGTCGATCTCTATGGAAACACCGGGTTCCTGAAACTGGTTTTCATCCGACGTCCGATTGATATTTTTTCAGGTTAATCCTTTAGCAATGGAAACTGAATCTAGGAGTTCAAGTTTGAATAGCGGAAAATATTATTTATTCATGCATATCATTGCGTCTTTATTCATCGAAAATTTACAGTCACGAGCACCAATATGTAAACACTTAACAACTTTAAAAAATGTTTTTCTCTTACTGTTCTGATTAAAATTTCATGTTGTTACGAACATAGTATTTTGAAACTTATATTTTTATGAAAAAGATACTATCTCCAAGTTACAATCGTTACTTCTCGCGAAAATTGCTTTTAATCTTAGGAAATTGTTTAGATATCGGTAGTATCGGTACGCCTCTGTTTACAGAGGCGTACCAAAGGACACCAACATTTCAACGGAATCATTCTATAATATGTCCACTTCTGGGTAGGCCTCCTCTCTGTACGAGAAAGTGAGCCGTAATACACCACACGTGCCCAGTGAAGGCTGATGGATGTCACATTTCTTCGAATTTGCAGGTCTGGGACGACCCGATTTCCACACGATGTTTTCGTTCACCGTATTGATTCCAGAGAAGCTCGTGGCTAAATAATAACAACCACTCGGTCGATCTATAGGTTAAGCCGCGCTTGCCTGGGTTGGTCCGTGAATGGGTGACCTCCCATTACATACCGAGTTACCACTTTAAGCCGTTGGTCAACGACGCGTTCGTGTTCCACGCGCGCCTCAAAGAGATGTCAGCAACAGGAAGGGGCCCGCAAGGGCCGATGCCTGCCGGGGCTGCGGGACTGTTCGAAAGACACGACCCTGGAACACAAAGGGCAAAGAAGGAACATGGATGGGTTTTAGTCAGTAAAAGTCTGACACTCCCTCCACTCCACCCAGAGCGGGGAAGGGGGTTATGTGATGATTTCCCTCCAAAAAAAAAACCGTTGGTCCCGGCTTTCATTTGTAGATCTTTGACAGACGTTATAGTGTCGACCCCAATATAGTTGGGAAAAAGCTAGGCAGATGATGATGATTTCAACAGTTATGTATGTCAGGGTGGCCACCATTAGTCCTGCCACTGATCCTAAAATAAAACTAAATAACAATTTACTAGTGTTTTTAATCGATCTCAGGACCAGCTAGGTGTTAATAAATACATTTATTAAAATAAAGCATAAACAACAGTTTTATTAACAAGAAACTCAGCAGTTTGTCACGAACTAAATTATTCGCACATGATTTACTACTACACGTAGTTCACATTAAAATGTACTCGTGTTTAGTGGTCTGGATAATTAATTACAATAAACAGGTTTTAGTTCATAATTAATTAATTTATATTGATTTTGCTTCCAGGAAGTGTAATGAACAATCATTTCCCAAAATTGGCTGCATGTGTATTTGATTAGTGGAAATTAATATCGCGTTATGTGATTCATAATGGATTAACGGAATTATTTATTATGTGTCAGTAAAGTACATAATAGACGGTCTGTCAGTTTAAATATTGCGCTTTTGAAAAAGGCGGGCCTGGCTGGTTAGTATGCACCGACTAATAAAACGCTAATAAGTGCATACCTGTCGGGATTCACAGTACCTATAGGTATCACCGATAGTGTTTCCCTTTTATGTGCCACACTTCAATATTTTTTTTTTAATTTCCTTCCAATCAGGTTTTTTTTTTGTTCTGAAATGCAATCCGTACTTGAAATGGTAAATACATACCTGTTACGATCATAATAAGGCCGTTAGAATTAATTAAAATGGAATTTTAAAATCGTTTCAGTTTACATTACCTCCGTTTACACCGTGCGCATGTGCTAGGCTGGGATCGTTTCCACTGTTGTATGTTCATGATTTAATTTTTGTTAATAAATGATGAAAACACAAAAATTTAAAATTGCAATTTCGTAGAACGTTTATGTTACTTATTAAACCTGCCCACAACGGAAGATTCGTATAAGGGTAAAATGGGGTGAAATGTTTATTCGAACGAACCGCTTCGGGCAGTTGTCTGGTTCATACGAATGTATTTGAAAGATAAAGAACTCTTTTGCAATTTTATTCCTTATTCCTCTTTTGAATAGTAGAAAAGATGGAGTATTTTTAGGAAACTATGGGAAAGTAATTTTCAATAGCTTGAAATCTGGAACAGATTGTCTCTTCGTCAAGTGAGTTTTCAGTTTAAGAGGTTCTGGATATTTGTTCCTGCAACGACTGCAATATTCAGGCATAATAACAGATTTTCGAATTCCAAGTAGTTTGAATTAGTACTCTAACTTTAAGCTCCTCAAAACCCGCAGTGGTACTCAATGCATGACGGATGGGACCAATCACTTGCCTTCGCAGTTTCAATTTGTATTAAATTCTGAACCCCCTAATACCGCCAGTTCATCGTTGTAGAGAAGTTGAAACCGGATAACGTTTATTTAATGGAACTCTTTAGGTTTATGTTTTTCTAGCTTCACCAGGGTCGATGTTTAGGTTAAGCCGTGCTTGCCTAGGTTGCTCTGTGGATGGGTGACCACCCATTATACACCGAGTTTCCTCCGTGCCTCGGAAAGCACGTTAAGCCGTTAGTCCCGGGAGTTATTTGTAGATCTTTGTTAGGTAGTCACTGGCCCAAAAAGTCTGACACCCAGTCTTACCAAGGGGTATCGTAATACCCAGTACTAACTGAGTTGTGGAGGTCAGAGAGGCAGACGCTGAATGTAAAATACTGATATTCAGCTGCATCCGGTTAAACTGGAAGCCGACCCCAATACAGTTGAGAAAAGTCTAGGCAGATGATGATAGCTTCACCAAACACTGATAGTCTTAGTATACAGTAAATGATTGAAGCTAGCTGCTCTTGCAACACATAATCACACCAAGAACTACAATGGTCATGGCTAGCCAACATCTTGTAATAATAACCCTCAATTTTCTCAAATAAATCTGTACAAATAATTCGTCACGCCCCGTGACTTGAATTGGAAAATTCAATATCGAAGTTTATTTCAACTGTGTTCTCTTATGGGACGGTGAAAATATAACTAGGGCTTCGATTGCCTTATTTTTACCTGCAACTTCTTTGTACTAGTAAACATTCTTACGATCTATTGGGACAAGAGTTAGTGAAATAATTTATTTTTTATGATGGCAATTGCCGTCTTTGAACATCTGCAATACAAGAGGAAAGAATGCGTGAGAATCGAACGCGTTCCATCAAAATCAAAAGTTGGAAAGTGAATAAGCCCTTAGTGACTATCTTCAGCTCAATACACGAATGGGCTTTGTAACGCCTGTGGTCAGCACAAGTATGTGGACTATATCTTTCTGAGCCGTTCCAACTCCTAAACACTTGTCAGTTTTGAACGACATCAAACCACAATTCTGACACCAGCTGGTCTAACCTTAAAGTATCAATAGCCTAGCAATTTAGTCGTAAATGTCAAACAGCGATCCACGCAAAATATTAATATTCAGTCGCATCTGGTTAGACTAGAAACTGACCCCAATAGTTGGGAAAATGCTAGGCAGATGTCGACTTAGTTAGATTGTTTGACTTTCCTATTTCCAGATTGATGCTCGATTTAGTCTGTTAATTCTAATAAATTGATGGCCATCATTTTGGTGTACCAACAGGGCTTTAGTATTAATATCAGTAAAGTTCTCCAATCGTTGTTTGACTAGTGAAATCTAGAGCTGCCGGAATCATTACTCGATACTGAGCGCAGCTTGAATCCCTCGGATTATTCGGTCTTGAGTCAATGCCGGAATCGATACCCTTTACATGCAGTGCTATCATTTACTGTTTTGGTTTAACGACTGTGAAACAAAGATCTTCAATATTCGAATTATAATTTAACTATATGTTTACGTTTGATAACAATTTCACCATATTATTATTTTATATCAAACAGCGTAGTTTCTATAGTTTTTTAGAAAGTGGAACTAATGAGAATGATTTTGATTAACTTTAGTTTCACTTGTTCCACTAAGAAGAACCATGGAACTACTGAGAAAAAAAAATCTCACTAGTTTCATGGAACTACTACGGTGGCACTAGTGAGACGAGTTCGATTAAGTTTTGTTTCATTTGTTCCATTATCAAAGTCCATGGAACTACTGAGAAAAAAAATCTCACTAGTTCTATGGAACTAATTGCTGGTGGAACTAGTCAGAATGATCCGTTGCTACGGCGTAGCAACATGAGACGTCAGGACTACGAGAGCGTAGCACATGCAACAGAACCATGGTTACTAAATAGTGATTATCTGAGGAAATTTTATGTCTTGAAAGAGTGATTATAATTAACTAGCAAAGTCATTTTCTCGAACATGAATATGAATTATGGCCGTCGTTAATCCAGACGTTTTTAACAAAGACGTCTCGTGTATTGTCAACCAGTTTCTCTCATATTGTTCACAAACTAACATAGAGAGGATCATCATCTGCCTAGCCTTTTCCCAACTATATTGGGGTCGGCTTCCAGTCTAACCAGATGCAGTTGAATACCAGTATTTTACATAGAGCGACTGCCTATCTGACCTTCACAACCCAGTTAGTACTGGTTAACACGATACCCCTTGGTAAGACTGGTTGTCAGACTTTTTGGGCCACTGACTACCTAACGACTATCAAAGATCTACAAATGACACCCGGGACTAACGGCTTAACGTGCTTTGCGATGCACGGAGGAAATTTGGTATGTAATGGGTGGTCACCCATCCACAGACCCAGGCAATCACGGCTTAACCTAAAAATCGACCCGAGCGGCTGTTATTATTTAGCCACGAGCTCCTCTCTACTACTAAACTAACATAGAGAGGATAATTCATTAAATTTTAACTCATAGTAATGAAATAGTTAAGCAACCACAATTCTCCGGTGCCCACTAGAGACAAGAGCAAGTTCTTAACAAAGTTGTAATCTTACGCACAATTTGAAACTTAATAATGATACAATTAAAGATAAAGACGACGTAACATTAATTAGTTAACTAGGGCCTATCTATTAAACTTAATGAGGGTAGTTCAGGCTAAGGGAATTATGCAGTGTCAGCAGCAAAGAATGGAAGCTTTAATGTTAATGTTCTAGCTGATTAAGAATTTGGCTAATTTTTGAACTGGATTAAGTTTTAGGGTAATTTGCAAGTCTGAGGGATTAAGAAAAGTTCTAGTTTATCACAGAACCTGTTTCTTGAATTAGCAATTGGTATCTGTTTTCCTGTTATCAGTAAAGCAGGACCTCTGCACCTACCTTAGGTATTTAACAAAGACTAAAAAGCTCGGAGTAAGGCTTTATTTATTTATTTTAGGGCCTCCAACAAAAGATAATATACACAAAAGATTATTATATAATGTACAACATAAGGTACTAAGTAGGTGTACTCCTTGACTTATAGGAGACCACGGCCTGCACAATAATATTTAAAATAAATTTTGGCAGTTTAAGAATGTTAAAACATAAACAAGTTAATTTTGTAAGATATTGAAACAGAATAATGAAATAAAATTATTAACATTGTTATTTTTTTTTTAAGTATTTTTTAATCCCATCTTTACCACAGACACAGAAACATAAATTCTTGAAACATTGTTTTGCATAACCGTTATTCTAACGTTGTAAATGTGTCCTACAAAAGGGCCTAAACCATGCCTAAGCCCAGTTTAGCCCTAAACGCGTTTGTTATAATAATTTCGCTTCATATTCCCTCATTGTTTACCAACACGATCATTTCATCATTATTATGAGACGGGGAAAAAGCGCAGTTTCTTTCATACGCTCATAAAGCACTTCTCAACGTATACGCGCACACCTTTTTGCTATTCCCTTTTTGCGCGGAACTAGCGCGGGCTTTTTTGTCTCTTTTTAATTTCCTTTATGAGCTCACAATTGCCTTCATAATGGTATCGTACCTTTCATTAAGACTCATTTGAGCCCCTGAATGGTGGTCTCGCCTCATAATGGGTGGAAACGTTAGATGTTGTAAGCCTTTGTGTAGACATTATAGCGTTCACTAGCTCTTTTCATGGGTCATTCGTGTTTGCGCACTGCCTGCTTTCTATGGGGTTTTATTAATAAGCGCCCTATGCAGGGTAATAAACATTATGTGGTGTAGCCCGCTGCTCCCTTTCAATTTTCGGCGCCTATTCACTGCTTACCCACTTATTAAAACTGTTAGCATATTTTAACACATCATTTTGTTTCAGCCATTTTGTTCGCATCCTCGTCAAAAAGGTACGTTTGAAAAGTATTCACGAATGTACAGTTATTATATGATGTTTTCATAATCCTGCCATTCAGGTTTATTTGGTACAATGAGGATCACAGTGTTTCATACAAATAAATCACTCGTTAATTTTATTCAAATCCGACTGAACAAAATGTTACACCTCATTTTGAATGCTAAAATCTAGACTAAATACAGGTAATGTCTGAAAACATTATATGGCGAATCACTGTACGATGACATTTTAAAACATAACGACGTAACTTATGAGGATTTTTTAAGAAATGCACCACTCGAGAATCAGCCCAATTGCATCCAGACTACTTCACTAGCTTTTTAATATAACGTCATCATTCTCTATGATGCAGGTATCCGCCTTCACATACGTATTTTACATAGCACACACATACATTCAATAAAAGTGAACTTAAAGTAACAGGTACGACGCTTAATGTACCTTAGACCATTAAGTAACGGTGCATGTAGTACCATACCATTAAGTTAGCACGGAGCAACCAACTCTTTATGCACCGTAAAGGTCCTAAGCCAAACAGGTAGTATGCCAAGCAATATCAACACTTCCGGAGTAACTATCGAGTATCTATAAAGTTCTGTTTGCTGTAAACAAAACTTAGATCACCGTTTGATTACCCAGTATGTGGATGTAATATGTAAGTTACGAATACAATCAAGGTTTTGCATAGCACGTGCGCTTGTAACGTGTAATTCTGAAGCTCGGTAGTGGATCAGGAGGTTTCGAAAAGTTACCCACCTAATTAAACAGTGCAAGTAGTAAATACAATGCTAGTGTGGAACCCCTCTGGAGGATATGCCCCACCTGCTATTTTGCCCATCCTGCACCTTGCAGGATTTAAACGAAGCCAACGAAAGAGATATGCTGGTGGCTACATACTGGTCGTATAGTATTTGAGTCCATCGACATGCAAAGAAGAATAGCGATTCAGCGTCCATTCCAGTTAGCGTATAACAGTGTTAAAACAGCAGATAAGTTAACCGAAAAATAAATCATAATTATATTTATTGTAACGTGCATAGAGCTTGAAAAAACTTTCTCGTAAAAACAAAGTGCAGAAAAACACAAAAATATGTACGTTATTACAACTGTAGCTTAACGCTTCATGCACACCTATGGTCCCTAATGAATACGCTGAGCCAAAACTTTTTCCTCTCACCAAAATAAGGTAATTATTTCGCCAAGGTAACTTCCTATTTCACAGCAGCACATTAGTCCTAATGTTAGGAAGTTTTTACGCGAAAAATAACAACTGATAGGTACCTCCGTAATAACAGCTGTAATAAAGGAGGCAGCCATAAAGCCACAAATGACTTCAAATTATCAAAGTTACTTTTAATATTTCGTAATAATGATTGCGAGCCTGAAAGGTTTTTTATTACTTTTAAATGTAAAAGTCACCTTTGTGCAATGAATTTTGCGCATTTTGTATGTGAAAAACTTTTCCTTTTAGCTTGAAAATCGGTTTTCTAATCAATACTTTTAATTTGAGTGATCTAATTTAGAGATAGACATGTAAAACATAATCATCAGACGAGCGACTGGTCCCTTTTTCCGGCCTTGTGTTCTGTTTCTTGTTTTACCAGATGCGGCTACTCGGTCACATCTGGTTAATCTAACGCCAATCCTTTTCATCCTAGAACTGTAACTAAACCTATGTATTACACGTAGGTATACGATTTCAGGTTAAGTTTGTAAGTTCTTTTAGAGAAAAATATAGCATCGACACGTTGCAACAAATCACTATGCTATACCTGGTTACTCAATACAATTCAGAAAAAGGCGAACTTTTTAAGGGATAAAGCAGAGTGGCAAAGTCGAGATGTAACGCTTTCAGACGGTCTCGAAGAAGCGGCAAAGATGAATGGCTTTCAATATGAAATTGAATTCCGCGGTTCATTGCTTTTCAATTTGTTCGAGGGAACGTTCGCCAGCGTTTACCCCCGATACCCCACAAGGTGCCGGTGTATTACACAATAGGTACCATGACTTACTCGCGAACATGAGAATAAAATATAAAAACGATTAGCGATATATTCTGAACGCGTACCAAGTGTCTGCCTATTCGATGACCCGAAACTGAGGCGAGATATCGTCCCCAGCACCACTGGCCGTTTCGTTCAACGTCTTCTTGTAATAGATATTTTATTAGAAACGACCGCAGTTTTAAACTGAAAGCTATAGAAATGGTTTCGAGTTGTAAAGAAACAAGATCGCTTTGTTGAGCCCCACATAGAGGCTCAGACTGTATTCCTTTTGATAATGTTTTTATATTTTTAGACGAAGCGACTTTCAAAGAATCTTATACTCTAATATTAATCTTGCCGCAGGAAAGACTTTGTTAGCTCTTTAAGAAGAAGCTAGTTCATTTTATGCGATAGTAATTTTCTGTTAATAGAATAGAATCATTGACATAATTTTTGTTACCTAATGAATCAAATGGAAGCGTTTCTATTTCCAAGATATTTGCTTTAGTCACGCGATTTCGCACAATAGAATGTTGCTCTACCTTTTTGAATAACCCTGTTCAGGGCTTAGCAGGCGACAATAATTAAAGGCGCCGAAAATTAATCATCTTTTGTGTCCTTAAGTAAACGTGGAGACTATTAAAATATTTCATTTCAAAAGGTTTCGGTACAAAGTTATTTAAATAACTACAGTTAATTTTACAACGTTTAAAATTAATTTGATATTCCTCGTAAATTCAGATACGAGGGAAGATTTGAAATTTAATATTAGACGAGGTCAAAAAAAAATCCCTCAATTGGAAAAGTTCCCCTGCTTTTCCATAACCATTACCCCTACCTCCATCTGTAAGGTGTAATATACATAACTAATTTGGGGCTCAAACCGTTAAGATTTTCATTATTCCAAACATCTACGGAGGGGAACATTGGGTCCCGCTATAATCGTTGAATCGTATTACCATTACAACTGTCCACGAGACGCCAGATGCTTCAAACAACTTTATTTCATTATTCGGGCCCTTTCTGTGCGCGTGTGTTTTACTAAAGCTTCGGAAACGGTTTTAAACTATCCACTATTGTTTGTATTTGTAGCTTTTATAGTTCTATCTCATAAAGCTGTCTGAAGCTTATCAAAGTTTTGGTTTGAGATTTTAAGAGCTATAAAAATACTACGTGTCTAAATAGGTTTTGTACAGTGAACTATTAGAATATCTCATCAAACAAATCCTACAATAAGCTCCCAAAAAGTTAACATGTTATTTTAGGCATGTTGAACAACATTCTACCTTTTCGTACACGTGAAAGCATAAAATTATAAAACTCAAATAAATTACGGCACGGATCTCTGTAAAACATTTCGTCTTACTTGAGGTACTTCGCAGTCCGACTTTACTTGTACGTTTTGAGTTAACTTGGAAGCTGTATCTCTTCCAAACTCCTTAACTTTACCAGACCTAAGCTTTATTGCAGTTGCTATGAACAGGCTTACAGAAGTCGTTGCGACGAAACCGCTGTAAATGGAAAAAACTTAGAAACGTAATTAACGCTCGAAATTTCTTCTCAAATTACCAGCAGCAGACAGAATTTAAATTAATAGTGATGAGAGGCAAATACTTGTGTAGTTAACTTTGTTAAACGAGAGCATTATTTGGAGTAGAAAGCACAAGTCATATGGAGGTTGAGTACGTTAAAAGATTTCAATGTTACGCAGAGGTCAGACGAGCCATTGTGCTAATAACTGAAATGTTCAAATAAATCCCCTTTTTATGAGTGGATTTTCAACAAACATTTGCGGTTGAATATTTTTGCGATATTATACGAGAGAAGAACGTAATAAATGTTAAACCTAGTCGTATTTCTAAACTTAGTAAAAGCGGGCAAAAATTAAATCAGGACACAAAATCCAGAATACGTACACAGATTACTGTGTTTCATCTCAACTTTGACTCCATGTTGTTGTAACGTTTTGAATTGAAACAGGAATTCGCTTGTTCTGGGACAGTCTGATATTTCCCGGCAGTGGAGTAACGTACATGGTTAGTGCTCGTCTGAAGCGAGCAATATACTTTATCAAAGCCGCTTTGACTCGGATTTTCTGAAACATACACCAGTATTACGGGAAAACAATGCAGATTGAAAAAAAAAAACACGTTATTTTCACTATAATTTAACTCACATGACCTCTAATATTCATTTACCTTCAGGCGCTTTTCAAATAAGAAATACGCCGTAAAAACGAATTTCCATTAAATACGGTATTTGGATATTCGTTCCCTGTATTTGTCCACTTTCATTTTGGTACCATTGCTTGCTCTAATGACCAAGGCATAACCGTTACTTTAAAAACCCGATAACTGTTTATGCCCGTTATTGTGTCAAAATTGTGGGTTACGGTATACCACGGTAAGTGCTTTTTCGTTTAAAGTGGTTTTCATCAGCGTGCAGGAGAAGCTATAATTTGATTCTTCAATAGTAATAGTAGTCGATGGCAGTATAAGTACGGCGGCCCTTGCAACAAGTACTAGAGTTTGCTTAAAACCACGAACATCAAGGAAAAATTTGGTAAGTAATGCAAGAAAAGAAAGAAAGAATGAAAGAAAAGAAGAAGAAAGGAAAGAATTCGTTGTTTTAGAAATTATATCAGGGCCATGTGAGTGTGTAGTCGCCAGCACATTAAATTACCACAAACGTGAAATTTCTCCAAATGTTTTGAAACCATAAAATGTTGACGGTGAAGTTCAAAATCGAATGAGAAAAGGGCTTGGAAGATTTTTGTATGAAACCTGGCCGGCCTAACAGCCATTGGATTTTTTTTTTCAAAGTTTCGGCCACCATAACACCTATATTAATCTATAGTTGGTATCAATACAAACAAGTTTTGTTTGAGGCAAAATGTTCTAAAGTGACGTATTTCCGAGATATGAGCTATCAAAGTTAAAGTCCATTTATTGATGGCATCTTCAACACTACTTGGATAGCAACTTGTTTGTATTGATGCCAGCTATCCATTGATAAAGGTTTTATGCTTGGCTGATCAAATCTGATGTACAAAGATCTCTTGGCGTGTGCCTAAAATTGGAAAATAAAACTAATACCGATATCTTATTTTTTCTATAAAATTCCAGGAAAAAAAAACGCAAATATTCACCAACAATGTCAATGTCATTCAAGATCCAAAAGATCCCCGTTATTTACTAACAAGTTTTTTATTTACTAAAGTAACTATGTGTTTAATGCTATGCTTATCTGCTTATGTCACCACAAGAGCGACTGTCAAGTGTTCTTGTTTCCAATTGTTTCGTTCCAAATACGAAACACGCCAACATGGCGCTGTTGCAAAGTCTATTCGTTCATCATTAGATCGAAGTTAGCCAAGGTGTAGTTAGACCACATTGCAAGCTTGTTGCACTCAGACGTTGAATGTAAAGTCGTTTAAAATAATTATGGGTGACGTTTAACAGTAGGTTGTATTAATATTGATAGCAATTACGCGTTTGCGTGTGTAACTGAAACCAATAATAGTATCCGTTTCAGAACAATTAATTAAAACTAGATTCGTTAATAAACAGTTTTGGGAATTAATTGATTAAAATTATTTCCGTATGTGATAGGTATTTATTTGAGAAAAAAAATAAACAAATAGGTGTTATATTGTCAATTTTAGGTAACAGACAAACACGAGCGGCGGCGGAAATCCGCACGCGTTTTTCCGCTAGTCGTCAGATTTGTCCCTAATCTTACTAACATTTTAAGACCACTCACCCCTCACCCTTCAAATATACCTAAATACATGAAAAACCAAACAAAGTTTACCTAATCTACTTGAATAAAATTTACTTAATCCAGTTTTCTCCGCCTAAAATGTCAACAGTAGCTATGGTAAACAAATTTCACTAAGATTTAATACGCCGTGTCGTGAGAAACGGTAACTTATTTTCTTACCCTGATTTAAATTCAGAGCCTTACAAACGTATTAAAATTATTACACCCTTTTTTTTATTCTTTCGTATTTTTCAGTGGAAAACTTACTCGCGCTTTCTAAAACTGAGTTCTCTATTTTTACAACGTTTTTAATATGTAAAGTGTTTTTTTATGGTACCTGGAGGAATATTTGAATGAGGTTTTGTGCTAATAGATTTTTTTATGTGAATTTGAAACTATAATATAAAAAATACATACACACAAATATAAATAATATAAAAGGAACTTTGTGAATGTTGTTCTATACCATTATTTTATCTCTAATTGTAATTAACACATAACATAACATCACGACCGTAATCCCTGAAATGTAAGGCAGAGGTGTACCTAATAGTACACCCACATTTCGCCGGTTATGTTAAAGTCTCATGTAATAGGGGGCGAGCGTATTGCCATCAACCAGGCACAGACTCCGTGACTGCTACTGAGAAATTCCTAATATAAAACCCAATAACACTTTGCCCGACCCGGGAATCGAACTCGGAATCTCTTGCTTAGCAGTCTCGCTTGAGGCCACTAGACCAGCGAAGCAGTCCAACCATTACCAATATTACTATTTCTACTTTTTTTTCATGATTGTGATCTGTCTCTCCTCCATATGAACAACCTGAGGGCCTCTAAAGTGACAATCTAATACGAAGACATGCAGCCGCTCCATGTTAAAACTGGTACCAACTCAGCTGCATCCGGTTAGGCTGGAAGCCGGCCCCAACATAGTTGAGAAAAGGCGAGTCAGGTGATGACGTCACTATTCTAAGTCCTCCAGTTCTTAACATCATCTGCCTAGCCTTTTCCCAATTATATTAGGGCCGGCTCCCAGTCTAACCGGATGCAGCTGAATACTAGTATTTTACATGGAGCGACTGCCTACCTGACCTCCAAGACCCAGTTAGTACTGGGTAATAAGATACCCCTTGGTAAGACTGGTTGTCAGACAGCCAAAGATCTACAAAAGACACCCGGGACCAACGGCTTAACGTGCTTTCCGAGGCACGGAGGAAACTCGGTATGTAATGAGTGGTCACCCATCAACAGACCAACCTAGGCAAGTACGACTTAACATAAAGATCGACCCGAGCGGCTGTTATTATTAAGCCACGAGCTCCTACAGTTCTAAACACCTTGTATTAATCACATACAACACAACATTTCCAATTTCATAATTTTCAGTCGAGATTCACACAGTGCACGTTCACTTGTTTTATTAACACCCTGTGTGCTACGTTCCTATTCTCAAAGGGCTTTACGGCGCAGATTATGATACAGAATGAGTAAAGTTTTCATTGTTAAGCATGGTCATAAACTAACACAAAACAATTGTTAGTTGCCCCAGTGTGTGCACCGTCGCTCGACCCGTAACAAATCGCTTTTATACTGCACAGCTTGTTAACGAAAAACGTAATTTACAATACGTAAGTTAACATTAATCTAGTATACGAAATTGTTTACACGACGGAGAATTAAGAGGCTTATATTCATTATACACCGTGACTTTTTAGTCGTCTTACAACGGCAGCCCACTTCATGTATCCAATGACTACTAAGCATTCATAAAAAAAATTGGCATTTATGAAATTTTAATAACTTAAAAATAAAAATATTATTCAATATTATGACGCATGACGTAGTTAAAACACCCTGTTGTGAGCGATAATCTACTGGACTCGAGCGCTGGGTAGGTATATTCTCCCGTTTGACACGTAAACATCATTAACAGGATGTTTCATAACTTTTTCTAATGTTTATTTATTTTTCTTTGTACCTATTACGGTAGGTAAGAAAAAAAAATCGCGCCTAGAACTATTTTATGTCGGGCACATTGAGTGGACCACCTTTGTAAGACGACTAAAAGATTAAAAAGACACGGTGTATGTTGCGGCCTGTGTTGATAATAAATTATGATGAATGAATGAATATGATGATGATGTAATAAATTAGTCAGGTATAACAAGAACTTATCTTTATTAGGCGTTCGCATATGGGACGTAATTTTGCCGCCTTGGGATTGATTTTGCGTGTATATGAATAAGGGTTTACGTTGGTGAACATTTTCAAATACATCGTACAATATTTCTGCAACACATTAAATAACATTTTTAGCATAATTATTATTCAAGTTTACTTTAAGTTATATTGCAAGGAACATAAAACACAGTTTCGTTCGCAAAATACTTTTCTCTTTTTTTAAGTGGACGAGGTCAAAGATAAACATTGCTGCTTTATAATGGAGGCATTCTGAGACAATTCCTCTTCTAATTGACATTGAAAAGCACTTGCGTTTAATTTTTATGATATCCTTGAACCGTTGTAGGTAATTGACGTCAAAAATGTTACTTTCTTTTTTGCGAGCAATTTTCCGCTCGCTAGAATTTAATTATGGTCGTAGCTACGCCAAATCACGCGTTATTGTAAGCTTTTATTTAGCCTTTTTATTATTTATCAGTCTTAAAATAGTCTTATTTTTCTCTTCGATAAATAATAACAACCGCTCGGGACGATCTTCAGGTTAAGCCACGCTTGCCTAGGTTGGTCCGTGGATGGGTGACCGCCCATTACATATCGAGTTTCCTCCGTGCCTCGGAAAGCACGTTAAGCCTTTGATCCCGGCTGTCATTTGTCGATCTTTGACAGTCGTTACACGTAGTCAATGGCCCGAAATTCTGACAACCAGTCTTACCAAGGGGTATCGTATTACCCAGTACTAACTGGGTTGTGCAGGTCAGATAGGCAGTCGCTCCATATAAAATACTGGTATTCAGTTGCATGCGGTTAGACTGTAAGCCGACCCCAACAAAGTTGAGAAAAGGCTAGGCAGATGACGAGTCTTAAAATAGTCTTAAAACGTTTTCAGTACTTGTTATTAACCGTTCACATTTCGGGCTTCGGTTGTTCCCTAACATATCCGGTTTTTGGGATCAACCTTATTTATATTAAGAACCGGCAAGCCAATAAAATGTTATTACCTTGCGAAGGGTCGAATTACAATATTATAAATGTATACGGCATACATATTTAGCGGGCAGGTGTGTGCCAATCTAGTAAGCAAGACACACGAAGGGGAACATTATTACGTCGTTATCTGAAAATCTGTAGTGTGAAATTACACTGGATAAAGTGTTCTAAGGAAGAAGGCCACTCGGCCGCGGTGCGACTTGCCGCCTGAAACTTTAATGTAACGCCTCGGCAAAGCTGTTTTCTAGAAAATCCCACCCGAGCCTTGATTTCGGTTTTATGCGGCTCTAAAGTTGTCTGCCATTTACTTGAATTAGTAAATATGTAAGTACAAATTGAGGATTTAATGTTTATCGATCGTCGAACGCAGGTAAGCTGGCTTAAGTCGTTTTCGAATTAAGGTGTAAGCCGTGGGTTTTAATCTTTTCTAAGAGGCTGATTTGTGAAGACTTAAATTACCTACTTTACATTCTAGCCTTAAGGTGAGTATAGACTACAACATTTACTTGTAACAGAACAACGAGCCGCTCTATGATATGTTCTAGTGTATCATCCTTTTACGAACTAAACGTCGAGCACGCTCGCCTCTTTGTTACAAACCAACGAGCGTATTGGTGTAACATTTCGTCGAGCGTATTGGTGTAACATTTCGTCGAGCCACGAGTGCGGGCGATGCGCGGTTGCGGGGTGACGCGGAGGGAGACCCGAGGGAGGATTTACCCGTAACATAACGCCGAGCATTCGCAGGAACGTTACATTACATGGAAATGCTTTGGAAACTGAGCTTTTGCCTGTATTGTACCATTCATAAGAACGTTACATTACACAGAAATGCTCCAGAAAATGTTGTAGTCTATACTCACCTTTAAGAAAATGCTTTAGTTATAAATAGTTTTATAAACCTCTAAGTAAAAAAGCTAGAACTAAATCCACTGATCCATTACTAAGACCAACAGACCACAAATAATCCTTAAAGACGTGTTAAACATAATATGAATGCATTACCTGTCGAAAAGCCAATAACTACTGGCCTTTAGTTAACTTTGGGAACTCGTACGTTCTGATAGGCGGCTAATTCACTTTGTTTTTCTTTCGCTCCCTTGTCGATCGTACATCATGCTGCCTTTTGTACTGAGATGATGTTGTATCTAAACTTTCTAAGTCGTTTCTAATTGACTTTCTGAGATGTAATTAAACTATGATAAGAATTAAAGAAGGGTTAGGGAGACGTGTACCGAATAGTACATCCACATTTCGTCAGTTATGTTTAAAACCCATGTAATAGGGGAAGCCTATTGCCATCAACCGGCCACAAATCCAGACTCCGTAGCTGAGAAATTCCTGATGGAAGAACCGTGCTGATGGACTAACTACTAACTGAAAATCTGAAAAGATTACAATCAACTCATACGGCATAATTTACGCATAACTAACTGTGGAATGAGAATTTAAATACATATCTTCTAATTTAATCTTTCTATATTTAAGACATATTCAAAGCTCAAGTATTTATAGAAAATGTCTGTCCAATGTTTATTAATACGATCATCCAAGAGCATTTCTAAGGCCAGAATTATTGTTAGGAACCTTAAGATAGGTTCCTAATTCTGGTTTGAACGTCACTTCATCGCCGAATCTATGACGTCACCTAAGGCAGGCTGCATTCATACGACTTGTCGCACTTAACGAGCACTTAACTGATTGCGCGTTTGTCTCACGTAGTTGGATTGCACCTATTTTGCTTCAAAGCCGTCATCAGCTTACAATTTCCCAAGTACATCGGGATCGGCTTTCGGTCTTACCAGACTGGTTTGAATATCAGGTTTAAAGGCTATCTATTCGGCCTCGTTAACTAGAAGGGATTGATTTTCTAAGATGGACCGATATGTTCGCATGTTTCTTGCTAACTGCATTTATTCATTCATTCAGTGATGCATTAGTTCATTCATCGTTCGTTTGGTTTGACAATCTGTAAAAAATACTGCTTGTGAAATTTTCCATATTGCATGTGCAATACTTTGTACAAACTAAGTTATTCGTCACATACGCAAAACAAACTCGAACGCAGCCTGGGGTACGTTTTATTTGACGTTCTCAAAACGCTGTACGTGTTTCGTTTTCCGGAAAAGGCAATAACAAAATTCTGATTATACATGATGAATTGGTTAGTCCTATTTTAGTTTTTATTGAGCCTCTCCATATATCCATACCTAGGTATCCAGCCAGTTTTATTTAAAGATGGCCTTCAGACCTATACGCCATTACTTAAAGTACACTTACAATATAAAATACCCGTTCCAAATCCAAAAATTGTAGGTAAGTAATTGTTTAAGTGCAGTTGTTCGAGGCTACGTAGCACGTACGACGGAGCGTAACTCGGCAAACTCTTCACGGCTTAACTTTGGTGGGCATTCATCTAAAACTTCGGCAGGCACCTGAACGTCGCGTGACTTGACGCAAGCTATGGCTATGGGAACAAGCTGTGGGATAGGCTGCTTTTCCACAGATATTTGCTGGGTAGCTAGGCAGTGAAACTAAATTTGTACTGTTTTTTTTCTATTTATAAGAGAAACATTTATAATAATATAATCATCATCTGCCTAGCCTTTTCTCAACTATATTGGGATCGGCTTCCAGTCTTAACCGGATGCAGCTGAATACCAGTATTTTACATGGAGCGACTGCCTATCTGACCTGCACAACCCAGTTAGTACTGGGTAATACGATACCCCTTGGTAAGACTGGTTGTCAGACTTTTTTGGGCCACTGACTATCTAACGACTGTCAAAGATCTACAAATGACACCCAGGACCAACGGCTCAACGTGCTTTCCGAGACGAGGAGGAAACTCGGTATGTAATGGGTGGTCACCCATCCACAGACTAATACGAGAGCTAATTCAATTCATTTATTTTAGACACAATGAATGATCCATAATTTTGTAAGTAGGTACACGTAAAAATAATGTTAGAAGTTTTTTTTATTAGTACTAAATTGCGTTTGGACGCAACACGCCCGGTGTGAAGTGATGACGCGGCCTAGGGTGGAGCACGCTTGTCTTGAAGAAACCGATTCACTCGAACTTTGCAGAGATCCATATTATAATGATGGGTAAACAGAGAAGCAGGCAGTGAACTCCACAGACTGGCGGTTCACACAACAAAAGTGGAAGCATAGCGCTTTGTTCAATTCCGTGGAACTTCAACCAATGATGCTTTGCCGTATCTCTGCTCATCTGATGATAGAATGGGATGGGGTAATTCGATTGTGTAATTCAAAAGAACACTCTCCAAAATGTAACCGATAGGCTAGCCACAATCTTACCGGATGCAGCTGAATACTAGTATGTTACATGGAGCGACTTCCCATCTCCCCTTTGACACTGCCTGCCGACCAAGCTAACCTACAATAAGAAAATTAAACGATTTGAGTTGATATCATACACATATTTGTATATCTAAGTACATCCGAATCGCAGCTCTGCACATTTGGTGGGAGGGCAGCCTACCTAGCCAGCAATCCCAACACGTTGCTGCACGTAATGTTATCTCTTTTGTTAATGTTATTTTATGTTATGTTACTGTAACTAAAGTAGTAGCAACCCTTGATGGTAATCTAGAAGGATGTTGGGAGTAAAGTACTTTAGAAATGTCACTTGGAATGAAACGGCACGCTCAATTTAAATAATTGCTGTGACAGCCA
The DNA here is from genome assembly GCA_905220335.1 of Noctua pronuba. Lineage (NCBI taxonomy): Eukaryota > Metazoa > Arthropoda > Insecta > Lepidoptera > Noctuidae > Noctua > Noctua pronuba. The sequence continues at coordinate 8,414,134 of LR999903.1, read as the reverse complement.
CTGGTATTGGACAAGTAAAATGGGAACAATAAAATTGTTTCCTGTTGTTTTCAAAAGTTAAATGTACCTTAACAATAATAAGATTAAGGTTGGTGGAGTTTAATAAATGTTTGGGTTATAAAAGTATGGAAAGATCAAGAAAAAAATATTTATTTGGAAGAGTCCTGTAAAAGAAAAACAAATATAAATGATAAACACATAGTAAAAACAAACATAAATTTTAAAATAACTAAGGAGGGAACATAAGTAGTCGGCCGTAAGTGAAAGCGATAGCGATCATGCACTCGATTTAATATCCGATAGCATCGGAATATCCGATCAAATATTCATTGTGCATGAATTTTGATTAATCGCATCCCATATTGATTAAATTCCACATTTATAGTACCTGCCTACCCTGATATTGATCGATTCCACGTAATCATTAGACACCATATCGCATTGTTCGTGCGATCGCTTGCTAATTACGATGAAGATGAACGGACGACAATATTTGATTCAGAAGTCCCAGTTTGTTTTGCTGCTGATGATGATTAACAACAGGCACAGCGATTATCAATGTGTATGACGATAAGTTTGTATGGTTTTTCAATATTTGTTTTTTACCCCAAATCAAAGACTGCGCTTTCGTGCTAATGTGGTTCCATCAGAACACGTCGTGTTGACGCGTGTGGCGTTTGCGCAGCGTATACGGTCATTACAGTCACTCTCGCGTTCACTCGCTCTGTTCCGAATATTTATTTAAATACCGCCAGTTGATCATTCATTCACACTTCAGCGATTCCTTTATGAGTCCACAAACAAAAAGTACATACAATATTGTCTGTCGGTTGACCCAATTCTTGGTGTATTGCAAAAAGTGCGCTGATAATACAACCGTTCGAATTGAACTGCTATTGTTCTGCTGTATTTGAATGGACTACGGCGTTGTTGGTAGATAGATGAGAGGTCTTATCTGAGTACGCATTGTTACTACGTATCGTTATAAGCTCGTTAAAAACCGCATGTTACATCTGAAATCAGAATACATAGGTGCTCTCGAAATTATAGTTCATAATATTACTTTCCTAGTAATATTAGTTTAAAGAACTGATAAAGAAACGATAAATATGTTAGAATAATCAGAATATATTTTAGGTTAGCATCAATAACATATTATGCGCTACATTTGTGCTGGCTTCGGTAATAGGAGGTACTCTTAGCAAAATGTCATAACTGCTGGGTAAATAAAGCTGTTACTAAATGTACAGCTGCAGAAAGAGGTATTCTCAATAACATACCTAGTCCACTGCCAGAATTAGTTGTTTACCGATAATATTCTACGTTAATTAGCATTGTTCTAGCACTGTATCGCTTATTACACACGGACTCCAACATAATATCTTAATGTACTGCCTGGCTGGTCGGAAGCGCGACAACAGCAGTCGCGCTGGCGACCAGCGAGGAGCATGAGGTCCTGGATTCGATTCCCGGGTCGGCAAAAGTGATATTGAGTTTTTCCATCAGTTTCTCAGTAGCAGCTACGGGGTCTGGATTGTATCCGGTTGATGGCAATAGGCTGGCCAGCTCCCTATTAAATGGAACTTAAAACTAACTGGTAAAATTTGGGTGTTCTATAAGGGACACCTCTGCCAAACCCTATGGGGACTATAGGCGTGATGTTATGGTATCTTAATATCTAAATTGAATCAGTTATCTTCAATGTAGAACACGATTTCCAGTACCTAAACTGCGCCACTTGAACACTATTAGATATAATAATAGGATCGGCTTTCGAGCTAAAACGTACCCACATACCATCCCCTACGATAATTGTCTAAAGGGCATTTCCAGATATACAATTATTTTGTTTATTATATTCTGAATTTTTAACTCACCCAAATGAAATGGAAAACGGGAATCAAGTCAATTTTTCAACAAAGAAAAAAGAGAGCGATACTTGAAATAGCGCGAACCATTATATTCGGCTGACATAAAATTGTCCCGCGTGACATAAATATTGCCGTGGGCATTATATCGAACAAGTTAATTTACTACGCTGTAGATATTGAATTTATTACTGTGACAGTGACCTGAAAGTCCGGGGTTTATGATAAAAGTGCGCGCGCAATCCCGCAATCCCGCCAGCGCGCAATTAGCGTCACAATCAAGATTGCTTACGATAATCCCGCGGTGCGGGGCGCGTTGTCAAAATCAACGGGTTCCGTACCATTTGTCCCTTTCGTTATTTTTAAGCCCGCTTACTCCTGAACCTTTACACGATGCAATTTTCTTACTCAAAGTTCCTTTAAAGCGAGGTTTAAAACAATTTGGTCGTTTGAGCTGTATACTTACTGAAGAAAAGTGAGCCACATTTGCGGAGCTTAGTCCGTGAAATTGTTAGTACTTGGTGTAAGTGTTCGTTGCTATTGTGCTTCTGAAAAATGCAAAATGTCACTAGCATTGCACTTGTATATCGAATATTCAAATTGCTTAGTTATTGTAAACGGACCCTTCACGAAGCCGTCAAACAAGCATTATGTACATCAAACTAACTAACTTTACGCAAAAATGATTGCTGAGAAACGACTTTTTTTTTGGGGTGAAAAATCACGTTTTACGGTAGGACTCGGTGTAACAAACTCAAAATATTGTGCTGATGGACGGATTGAATAGTACGGGGGTTCGTGAAGATGTTTAAAGTAAAAATCTTAAATTAAAAATATGTATTTTTTTTTAAACTTGTGAAAAATTTGGAACTTTGACCCCCAATATCTCCGTAACTAGAAGGTTCCCAGGTATGGTCTAGAACAAAACAAATGATTGCAATGTCGGGGACAACAAGTACCTTTCGGCTTCGTTAAGGGTCTTGTGACACTCTTTACCGTGTTTCTGAGTATGAGGTTAGAAGCAAATATAGAAACATAGAAAATCTAAATCGCAGCTGTTCAATTATAAGCTCTATTGACATACGACTCAATTTACGGTTTCAATCTGGATCGTTGTACTTCTATCTTCAACTCTTGTATATCTCTAGTAAATTCTTGTTGTTCTAATTCTCAGTCAAAACCTTCTTCATTTATATTATATTATTGTACAAAAATGTATTATATATTGTGTAACACAAAGTACAAAACTGTTTTACGTCCGTCTCGTCACTACCTCAGGTCCAGTTGAAAACCACGTCGGGCACTAGTTGTCCGGCAGTTTGCTGAACTGGACCTATTTGGCGCAGCCGTGAGACACACAATATTGTCTACTTTTTTTGTTTTTTTTTTTTTGTTTAGGTAAGTTTTTTTTTTTTTTTTATTGCATACTGTGTTTTTGTGGCATGTGCCAAATAAACATTTTTTCTTTCTTTCTTTCATCTGTTTCATTACCTGTCGTTCTTCAATTTTTCCGAAGCCATTTTTATTTATGTCGTATTTTTTAAAAGGATACCTGTTTACTATTACCAATATCGTTTTTCGGAAATAAATATATAACATATAAATCTTATTGAGACTTTCTTCGGCATCTAGAAGCTTAATCATGTCATTTCAATGGCTGTTTCTATTGAAATGACATGATTAAGTTAAGTAGACGTCTGACCTTAAAGCCATACAAACGGGAAAATATCTATTAGATATTATATGGTATTATATTTGTTGTTAAACAAATTACTTTTATATGGAATATTTTGATAGATGTTTTTTACGATGCTATGTAAATATTGAAATTAATATTTTATTTTTTTTAATATTTGTATCTGTTTGTAACTGTACCTGTTTCATCTCATGTGTTTATAGAACCGAAAAAAAGTAATCTTTTAAACTCAAATCAACCCTAGGTACAAAGAAAAAACTTTTTTTTATTTCAGCATTTTTTCTGAATATTTCAGTTTCTATGCTGCAATAAAAAAACTTCGCAGGTACAGTGAACTACAGAAGTATGAACGGAGTCATTTCTGTGCCTCATAATTTTCCCGGACGTAATGAAAATCCACCGGAATTTTTATTGACGGTATCTTGTTATTTTTTAAGGTTTTTTACCTTGAATTTCTTGAAAAAAGTATCTGCGGTATTTCACATTGCAATTTGACTTCCTTGGAATTAAAGTATGCGGCAACAATTTTATTGAGAGTTTGTCTAAAGTTTTAGAAAGCGCTAATTTAAATTTGATATGCCACGAGATTTCTAAGAAATTTCCCCACGTTTAGGCAGACAGCAAGTAGGCAGTTACGACGTACTGAATAGTTTTTGAGACAATAGATACAAAATGACGAATTTTCTGAAAGAAAAGCGATCGTTGCAAAAAAAAACATTATGCATTCATTTCACTGTCACATAAATCAAATTGATGTTGTAAGATTATAAACACTTCAGTCAATAGATTTAAATAAGCATCTTAATATGTATCAAATTCAAATTGGATATATCTCACTCAAATAAACAAAACGCCTTTCTCAGATCTCGTGAAATAACTCAAATGTACAACCATTTCACACGAGTATTTTTCGAAGAAAACTAGACGGCTCCACACTCAAATTATCTCGGCGCTTTAATATTTAAGTTCACTTGGTGTTAGCCTAATCTATTGCTTAACAGTTTAACCATGCATTAGGGGGTTATTCTGGCTAGTGGGGGAGGGGGGGAGCCCGTCATTCCCCTGAGAGATTAGGTTGCATTTCAGCGATTAATTATACTAATGTTTTGCTCTATTTCTGCATTATGACCTAGAACTAATTACTATATGTGAGTATGTACATCGTATGAATTAGTTTGTAGGTCGATATTTACTATTTCTGGCCTTTAGTATACGTTTAGTATAGTAGCTTGTCGAGCTTTAGAAAGACTTACATAGTTATAAGTAGATACCAGATTACATGCAACTGAAAATCATCGAAATAAGCATGCACACAGGCATGATAAATGCTCGAAATATGCAACACAACTGTTAAAATATGCAACATAACATTGAAGTAAGTACTACAAAATAATGTTTTTTTATAACTATTTTTTTTAATTTATTTTAGGGTCTCCAACCAAAGATATACTATACACAAAAAATTATTAAATTACGGCAACATAAGGTATTAGTGAGGTGTACTCTTTCACTTAAAGAAGACCGCAGCAAGCAAGGAGGTGGAAAATAAAATACCGTTTACTGATCCGAATTATCAGTAGTACGACGGAGCCTTCTATTAATTAAAATATTTTTATAACTTGAAAACGATCGTTCCACATCCACTTAGGTCAATGAACACTACTGAATTTAGATGCATTTTTACAGGTATCATCTCTGGCACTATTTTCCAGTAAGGTATAGTTAAAATTTAAGGAGAAGAAGTAGGTCTACCAATGCTGTTTTGCCTGTCAATTCGGAAAACCCTGTACGGGCAGAACGTGGACTGGCCGTGGACACCGGACACTAACAGATACTTCCATACGTTATCTATCAGAATCCACTCTCTGGAGCCGCGTCCATAATAGTCCCAACCGATTTGACTGAACCTTAAAAGCGATCCATAACAACAAATATTTATTTCAATCTGATTTTCAAATTGGCACGCAAGTTCTTTTGTTCCAAGGGGTCATTATTTTCTTTGAAGTAAATAAAATATTTATGAATTGTGTTTACCACAACAAAGAAAAAATTTAAATGTCACTGCCAGAAATCATTCTGGCGCTATGTATTCCAAGAGACGGTGGGTTCTTTGTTACCGGGCCTTTAAAAAGTTAAGAATTCCATGTTCGCTTACGCAGCATTTAAAAAGCTCCATTTTATTAAAGACTAGCTGTTGCCCGCGATCTTTGTTCGCGTGAATTTTTTATAAAATATTACTTACTTCCCTATTTGAATCGGATTTTTGCACTGAAACCTTAATCCTTTTTTTTTTTAAAGTAGCCTAAGGTACTCCTGAAAACATCAGCTATGTGCCAATAAAAGTCTTGCTAATAATTGATCCAGCCATTTCGGAGATTAGCCGGAACAAACAGACAGACAGAAAAAATTGTTATAGGTATCGTATATACTTTCATATTCAGTTAAAAGTTGTTCTATTAGAATTACAAACAGACACTTCGATTTTATTTATTCGTATAGATTTTCTTATTTGTAAATAGTGATAAAGACTATTATTTAACTACATAATTCAAGATCATAAGTCTAAAAATATTTGTTGCGAAAGAAATTCTGTCTGTGTTAACGCCTGATTTGATGGGCTTATATCCACAGACCACCACTTGGCTTTGCTTGGAATACTTTTTATAACGATAGTAAGTTCGTTTCCGTTCCGACCGCCGTGCACACAAACGACGTGGGTTACTGTCAGATAAAAGCCGTGAGGAAATAAATGGACAACCATACTGACTTGCAACAAGGCCACCGTCTTGCACTCAAGCTAGTCAGTCCACCACAGCGCAACTTCCGCAATCTCGGCAAAAATGATATCCGGACGTCAGTTCCCGGCCTATGCGACACAGTCATCTACTTCCGGAACCAGCTATACCATCTTGCCTTCTCGATAGTTAATTATAAATCAATATCACCGCGCCTCGAATCCCAATTAATTAAATCCATAATGAAATAGGGTTAATTTATAATTGATGAACTATACAGTCTATGTACCTATGTATATTCTGCCTAATAGATCGTGTTCTATTAATATACGGAGTGTTGATTTTGTTGGTGGCTTTAGAGAAACTTCACTGAATTATTATTATCCTTGTTCTTGTTGCTAGCACATATATTTCGCTAGCAAATTTAGCTTCTTCCTCGACGTCATCGGAAGCGTACAGGTCATCTTGACTGCCAATTTTTGGGGCGCAGAGGATAGGAATTGGAAAATAGTTTGCGACACAGCCCCACATTGTGCTGCGTGGTTGGAGTACATCTTCCCGTTTAGGTCCGGTGATGGTTTATGATCATCCGAGTGGACTATAGAAGGTTGGTCCCTGCATAATCCCTCGTTCGTTTGATACCGGATGAGATAGTAAATGGGTGCAGGAAGAGTATCCTGCCACAGTTTGCTCAAATGATAATTTGAACACCTTTATGCAGGGACCAACCTTCATATATTCATATTTGATGACATTTTTTAGAAAGTGGAACTAATGAAAATGATGTTGATTAACTTTAGTTTTACTTGTTCCACTAAGAAGAACCATGGAACTACGGTGGAACTAGTGAGACGAGTTCGGTTAAATTTTGTTTCATTTGTTCCATTATCAAAGTCCATGGAACTATTGAGAAAAAAAAATCTCACTAGTTCCATGGAACTAATTGCTGGTTGAACTAGAGAGGATGGGTCAAGTCACCCAGTTTTTCTGAAGCCCTTGTAAGTTATACTTAGAGGTAGAAATAAACAATATCTTGGCTGAATTAGCATAACAACTTGGGGTACATGTCTCAAGTTCGCACTCCTCATAGATAACAGTGGTCGCACCTGCACAGAAATGTTTTTGTTCCATTTAACCCTTCCTTCGCCGCGTTCATCTTAATTCTGGCAACGTTCGAGCTTATTAGGAGCAGACTGATAATACGATGAATAATTTACGGAAACATTATTTTATATTAACTTCTTAATTTGTTAAAGCTTTTCGTTTAAGAGGGGTGGCGGAAATGGTGGAACTTTAAAATTTATTTTAAAGAGAAATCTTTGTTTTAATTTAATTGGAATCGGACGTTTCCTGGCTTTGTGTACTCCTCAAAATTATAGAGATTTATTGAAAGCATATTAGCAACAAACGATGAGGTGGACCAGTTACAAGATACGTTAGTTAAGTATGAAAACACAGGACACGTTCATATTGAGTATACGGACGTAAGTAAAGGTCCATTACTGCAGCCTCCACCTATTCAGGACGCTATCCGTGTAAGATCCAATCTCTGATTTACACACATATGTGTTCGTGCAACAGATTTGTGTGCCTAAGTAATTGCAGGCCTCACAGAGACCTGGGGTTTTAAGTGCGAATGGTCTATTTACCGTTTGGTCTTAAATACATGCATCCCTTCACTATTTGTTGATTTTGAAACGCAAAGTGAACTTGTGTACCGATAAAGATGTAACAGATGTTTTGAAACAGTGGCCCTAGCACGTGCGTACCGTATAAACGAAACGTAAATACGTCAATATATTATTTGCCATAAACACAATCAGTCATCCATAGATATGAATAAATACTTAAAATGAAAAAACTATGAAAATACTAAAAATGTTGAAATCGACATAATTATTTACGTTTCGTTTACACGGCGCACTCGTGCTAGGGCCTTAGTTCTTTTACAGTTATTTTTCCTCTCTCGGCAGCAACCCAACAACAACCCTATTTTGACAACTATAAAGATCACTATGCTTTTGATAGACTTTTCAGTGGTATAAACTCACCATAAACCTAATTAAAACGAAGATAAACATCATTTTTATTTTGACAGTGACATAAAATTAGAGATAAATTATCTGTGAAAGGACTGTAAAACCTCGTCCATACGAAGGCATAAATATCGGTAAATTTTCGTGAAACAATGTGCCATTACATAAATTGGTTCAAATACAAAGCACATCGTGTGTGCAAACGGCTTAAAAATTCCGAGAAATTATATATATATTAATTATATTATATATATATATATTATAGAGGTGTAATATAATATCCTGTAATATTGTTCATTCTGGCTGTTGATGATAATCGTTTCGACATTATTAAACAAAAGTGTTTCAACATTCAAGTCATTTTGATACCGCAAGCACCTAGTTCACAAGAGGTCTAAAATGGGTCTGAAAACACAGACTAATTTATTTCAAGCTATAAATTACGACTTGTAGAAAACTTTGCGCTTGTTAAAATGACAAAATAACTGTATTCTCGAGTACCTACAGACGGATGTTATCAACTACTGATACTCTAACCAAAGTTCAAATAAAACTCACGGTGTAAGAAGTATTTCTTAGCCGCACCGTATCTAGAAAAATATTGGATTAGTTTTCTCGTTATAAAATTTTATAAAGCAATAAAACTCGTTGGGATCAGATAAAAAGGATAGTTATTACTTTTGATTCATTGCCCTGAATTCCTGTGCTTATGTATCCGAAGGTATATCATTTTCAGGGTGTTAAACACGCAAAATATTTATATGATGGGGATCAATTTACCGTGTATTTTAAGGGCTAGTAATTCTTATTTTCAGGAATGGGTTTATTCGTTGTAACGAAATAGTTTTTTCGTCACATTGTGCAAAATTGTGAAGTCTTTCTACACAAACTGAAAAGTTGATCGATAATTTGGTATTCCGGTACCTTTAGATAAATTGTAAACCAATAAGGGATTCGTGGAAGACGGTCCGTTAATATACTATAAGGTGTAAAAATCAAAGAGCGCTACATTCTAATTGAAAACCCCTTTTCTTTTTATGGAGTTCGTAGTTTATAGGCACTTAAAGCGATACTTTCGTGAATGTTGCGTCTGTAATAAGAGTTATATAACGACCCAATGTTATTCGTTCCCTCCGAGATTATTGGCGGAGCGTAAGGTTGTGAGGCAACTTGTTTATTTTCTTTCTTAGTGTGTATTCTGTGTATAGAAAGGCTTCAGCTTATCGCCAGCGGCCAGCCGGCTTCATATGAGCCGGCCACCTCACGCCCCTATTCGGGATATAAATCATGGGAAACACACATTTCCTTTCCACAAAATGCTTCGAGCAAAATCTACTTTCTTTGCAACGTTATTGATAAATAAAAGCCGATTGTGTGTATACAGCTGTAAAGCTAATGAGTTTTTGTCTTTAATGGACATGGCTTTTTGGCTCGGCTCCACCCTTCCGAATGGACTGACATGAGACATTTGCCGAGGTTGATGTCTGAACAAATATAGAGACAAATCGGTATTTTTGTTTTGTCACTATGATATAATTTCGGATTTTCATCTGAAATGTCCTATCTAGCAGTTAATTCAAGATTAAAGAATGAGGAGCACTAAACACATTATTTCTCGAAATTGAATAAATGGGAACGTCTCCCGACGCACAGTCGCAGTTGAAGTTTAACGAGTTTGAGGATTTTAACTAAATCACAACTGAAACTTTGCTGTAAGTACTTTCAGCAGTTGCACATTTCACAACTGAGAAAATATGGATTATATTATCTATTGTTCCCACTCAGTACTTCATATTCTATAAGGTAAGTGCATAACTTCTTACCCTTCTGTGTTCTCAACAAAGTTACTAAAAGACTAAAGGGTAAAAGGTTTTCCTCTTTCGAGTTAATCCCATATTTTAAATCGGATGTTAGTTTATTTTACATTCCACTTAGCTTCTAAGAAAGATAAACAGCCAGCTGAACGAGGTTACTTGCCTTTTTAACATGAACTTTTAACTGATTAAATTGAAATATACCTTGAAAGGGGAAACGGAAACTTTATTACCCTCCTAAATTCCTGCATTCAAGAAAAGTTATGGACGACTGTTCGTCGCGAAAATTTTCGGAAGATTTACAATAGTCGGATCTCCAGTGTGTCTATGGTAAACGATGAGAGTACTCCCTAACAAATTGAAAATCAATGAACCGCGGAATTCAATTTGATATTGAAAGCCATCTCTCACGTAGCCCGGCGGGCGCGGGTTGGGGCGGCGCGGGCGCGGGCGGCGTCACAGAGCACTTCTCGATATCTCTCTCTTTGACTTCGTTTCACACATAAACCCATACATTCAAAAGACATTCAACTTCACAATTTAGAGGTATTCAGCACGAGGAGGAAGTAAATATTGAACAAAAGATGATCGAATTACATTATTAGCTTTACGTGAACAAGTAGCGTTACGTGAGAGTATTGACATTCCGATCTATTTTGGGTTAGGTAAAGCAATATTATGCGTGTACATATTATATATTCCCCCTTTGAGCGTGAAGCGTAATCTAAGAAAACGACGGATTTAATAAAAGAGATTAAAAAATACGTGATGCCTTTTGTCGAGCAATCAGTTATAGAAAGACGAGGTATAATTAAGCTGATCGTCTGTACCTGTCTTGATACAATTACCTTAACTGGCTATTTCTGATCGTTTATAGCCGTGGCTCTGCGTGTTTTCTTAGTTTAAAGTAATGGAAATACATGTCTCCTCTCTATAATTCAAATCCAACACATAATTTTTAAAAAATCTTGATCCAAACATCATGCAAGCGCACTTCCAAGTATAAAACCGCGTCGTATACAATTAAAAAATCGTAGTTAATATCAAATTGCACAAAACACGTTTCTATCGGGACTATATCCATTAAAGTGTGGAACGATATAATTTGTACACAGAAGGCACTGGGGTTCATAGCTGTTAAGTTGGAGTGGTTACTGATAAGGCGGCATAAGTCTTTGTTACTGTATAATTAAACGTAATACTTCGTCTGCTTCTTGTGTTTACAGTGACTTATCACGCAACGGATTGAAAGACTTTGTGTAGTTAATAGGTAGCTAGTTGTAAAGTTGTCTGCACGTTAATTAGAGTTCAGAAGTAAAATAAAAGAGAAATGGCGCAGAAGTTTGCTCGCTGACAATAAATATTGTTTGTGTGTTACCGACATAACTTGAAGCAATCTTGTAAGCTCTTCTATTCTGATAAACATCTTGACATTTTGAATAAAAGAATTTTCTAAGAAACATCTTTGTTTATATTTCCATAAATAGTTCTAGCGTTATTGTTTGAAATCACGTTTTAAGAAGTAAAAGTAAATTTTAAAAAACACCATGTTAAACAGAATGGTACTTGGTTGCCGCTGGCAAATCACCTAAATAAATGAATATAATTTGTTCACTGTTGATTACGAGTTTCATTTCGGAGTAGTAATGATAGCTTGGAGCTCTTTCACTCGAGGTAATGCCTTGCGCTAAGTGATTTATGTACCATTATTGATAATGGACAGGCAATGCGAAAAATGTCCAAAACAACTGGGAAAATAATAAAGATTGTTAACATTATTATGGGACATTACCCCCTGCTGAGCTGAAGGGGGAAACATAGTGCATTAGCTGCTTGTCATACTCTGAAAGGGTTAAGTGGGAGGGAAACGGTTAGGGTGATGTCATCAGAAGTGGGTTTGTTTGACTATCAGAAGTTGGTTAGAGATTTTATTTATAAAAGTCAGATTTGCTATTAAAATATGGTCACCATTATAACCCTATTCATTAGGTCAAAACTAAGTAAATAGGTTACAAATTGTCACAAAGACAAGATTACATTTCATATTTATAAAAAATAACTAGATATCGCAGAATAGTCTAGGTATTGATTAAAAAAAGTCTGTGAGACCGCTTAGATCTTCTAAGCTAATATCAAATCCACAATATAGATTTTGATGTGGCTTTAAAAATTTAGAGTAGAAAGAATATTTCTTCCAAAACTTTTATAAATGTTCTTATACCTTCAAAACAATTGCAATGTTTGGCAAATCGTAACAGCCGTGCAAAGCAGGGGCGGGTAGCTAGTATTCTAAAACTAAACTGCGTACATGATATTTTCATCAAATGACCCAAATATTAATAAACTAAAGTAACATCTACCTTATATAAAAGATACACCAAGTCCTAAACACTGCCCCAAAATTATACACATTACCCTAATTAATACGCACTACGCAGCCCATAAAACATATAGGCCATAATACCATATTACCTTTTTCCCTTCCAGTGTGACGTTGAGATGATCAAGTGAGGCACATATCTAGGCGACGTAGCCGTTATTGCATCTACTCGGAGAGATGATGGCAGGAGGTGTCGGCTCCACCTATTCAGAACGAATTCGCTGCTCGAGATATATGTGTTGCCATTCTTCAAAGAGGTTTCATGTTTTCATCTCTGCCTGACTTACGTCTGAATTGCTTTTAAACAAATGTGAGAATAGTCGACTTTTCAATTATTTTCGTAAGTTTTCTTCCATTTGTTGAATATGGCAAACAAAACGTTCCAATATAGCTAACAAGTACAGAAACAGCATTTTTATTTATTTATTTATTTAAACTTCATGTACAAAAGTGGTTCATAGGCGGACTTAATGCCACAAGGCATTCTCTACCAGTCAACCTTTGGGTCAAATAGGACAGCATTGTGATAGAGTACAAAAAAAGAAAAAGAAAAATACCATTAAGAGCATTTTTATCTTAGAAATTATTTCCTCACATTTCATCACGTTGTCCATTTCTAATCAATCCCAATTATTTTCCGATGATCGGATTTTGACGATATAACCCTCCATTGTGTGTGAGGTATCGTGGCAATATCATGTTTTCTCTTTTCCCTATGGTTTGCCTGATATTTCAAATATTTGTGTAGGATTGGGTAACCACTCACATCGCAGTCTTCCCGAGTTCAGCCCCTTATTGAATGATCTCGAGTCTTTGAACCCCCTGGACATTTCACGGGTTATTATCTTTTTATTTTCAATATTGTTGTTCAAAATTCGACGTGAGTATTCAATAATCGTATGATTCGATTTTCTGCTTATTCTTATGGCTATTAAACTTCGATTAGGTTTAGTACCTAAGTCTCCGGCAACAACAGCGTCTGGCTCTAAACTCAGTTTGACCGCCGACTTTGGTGAATTTGTAAATTACTCAAATGCGCAGCTGAATGCACATAAACTCACTTCGAGATCATAAAGTTTACTACAATTTAACTTAGGTAATGGAAGAAAAGGTATTTATTTCATACAATGGCAATCGATTTCCGTAGAAATTATAGCGTCATCAAAAATTAATAACTTAGTTATCGACGAAAATACACAGCCAGTTTCTCGGCAAGGGATAAAGTAAATTGAATTATGTGATCGGGGATTGATCCGTATTATGGGAAAGACGGATATCCGAATTGAATATTTCAGGTTACATAGTTAATCCCCTCTATTAAGATAGAATAGCTGATAGAAATTGTTGTTAATTCCTTAGTGTTTCCAGATACTTACGACACCACAACCTTCCTCTACAAACGTAATAATTATTATGATCTACATCTTTGTTATTTTTCTGACTAGATTTTATCAAAATCAGAAAATTTGTCTATGGTTCGCAATTCCTACTTATGTTAACCAAGGAGATGATATTGTCATATTTCGTCAAGGAAAAACCTATACTACTTACTTTTATCTACTACTAGCACTTCGCCCGAGTCATCGCCCGCAAAAAAATTGATAGTAAGGCTAAAATGCATGATATAAATACGGGGTGGAAGGGAGACCGACAGGAAAACGGTTGCCACGTATTCAGTACATCATTCTCAGTAGAAAATTTCTATGTGGCATATAAATCAAATTTTACATCAGTTATTTTTTTTTTAATCAGCTGTTTCATATATTTTGACCGTGTAGGTATTGCAGTTTGTAGGTGATTTTTTTTTTAATAACTGCTGAAAAATTTGTATGTGGGGGGCTCAGGATGATGTACTGAAAAGTTGTAACCGTTCGCATCGGTTTTTTCACCCCGTATAATTTATAACCTGTAACACCCACGAATAACGTATTTTTCATACTGTGAATTTTTTTTTAGAATTGAATCATTCGTTCCGGACATCACCCCTACATACAAACTTACAAACAAATTTTACCTCTTATAATATTAGTATAGATGAATTCCCACTATATACTAAAGACGTTTCGGACTTCCTAATACTCATTTCCGTATCCAAAATCAGACTTAGGACACTTCACAGGCTAAGCAAAGATACAATTAGTACACAAAGAGCTAATTGAAACCACGTTTGGCCCTGTATGGAGATAGTATGTCCTATGTAGGCACAAAGTTGATACAATCTCTCTCTGATGTAATGACAGATTGCATACCGTCTATTGGCTAATGCACTATCCCTTTGACTATTGGGCGTTTGCTGCTGATTCAAGACTAGAATAGGTATGATGAATGAACCCCTATATAACATAACATAACATCACCTTATAGTACTCCCACATTTCGCCAGTTACGTTTAAGTCCCATATAATAGGGGGCGAGCCTAATGCCATCAACCGGGTGCAAATCCAGACTCCGTGGCTGCTACTGAGAAATTTCTGACGAAAAAACTCAATGACACTTTGCCGGTCCTGGGAATCGGACCCAGGACCTCACGCTCAGCAGTCGTGCTTGCGACCACTAGACCAACGAGCTCGAATTTTTCAAAAGCAAAGATACATTGAAAAAACAGCATCTTTTACTATTAAAAAAGTAGATAAAACGGAACGATTGCCACCACTTCAGTTACAATTAATAACAACAAGTTCATTCTTAAACTTAATTTTAACATTTTCCGAGATAAATACATTTCTGTTCATGTCGTAGTACTCGTAGCTGTAACTCGTAGCAACTCGTAGCTGCTCGTAGCTGTTCGTAGCACAAAGGCCTGTTGCTACATTGTTTTTTTATTTATTTAGGGACACTTTTCTCCGGTCACATTAAGAGAGCCGACTTGACCCGAGGACTATAATACGATTCGCTCTTGTTGGAAAATAGTTACTATTAAAAATTCATAGTGACCTTTTAGTGGCATGAACTACAATGTTCCCGGTGACTTGCTTTGATCACCCAAGTGAACATCGCCAGGATTGAATGTAGATTAGACTTTGTAACTTCGTAAAAAGTACGTATACAAAGGTACTAAACTTTCTTGTTTTAATCAAACTTTGATTCGGTTTGAAAAGAGAAATTCCAGGTTTTTTACGAAAGCTGAAAGTAGCAGTAGCTACTGGAGATGTTGTTGGAGACATAAATAAATATGGATGAGAAGGTTTATGAGAAGATTCATATCGTATCGTCAGTTATAATATATAACTTTTACATAAATGTACCTTTTACTATATAACTTCTTTAATACATTTCGTAGAAAATCATTGCAGGTCCTAAGAAATAATTTGTGAAACTGAAATATAAAAAATAAATGATCACGAGGGAGATATGTAACTTTACACATATCAAAAATATCGTGATTTTTTAATTTTAGGAACCTAAATTTAATGTTATTCTTATTAAAAATCTCTGTTTCTTAGGTTTTGTGCAATTTGTAACTTTTTTTTGGTATCAATAAAATGTTTTGTGTAAAATGGCCAATTTCTTGCTAACTCTACATTTTTTTTTTTGAGATCTTTTCACGAAAAATTATGGATGAGGCTATCCATAATTTTTCTGAGTCCATTTTCGTGTAGCTGCAACGGCTAAGCTAGTTCCCCTTACTGCCCCGCTGAAAGTTTCCACACTGTATTTAATTAATAGCAATTATATTTAAATTTTCTATGTTGCAGTTGAACCTTTATCAACATTAATAAAGATAAAAATATCCACTGTTCAAGACATTGGAAGACTCCAAGATCGCGAATGCATAATTATAAAATTCTAAAAAGTCATGTTTTCAATTCAATACAATGCAGGGTGTATACCCTGTATTAAAAAGGCCTTCAATGTTCACCATTTATCTAACTTAGCATTATATATTAAAGTAATCGCTTACAATATAAGTATTACCTGCGACGATACCCAAACGATTATTTTTAATTTCCCTCGGGAACGTTTCTTCCGCTTAAACGAGGAATCGATTTCAATCTCAGTTAAAAGTTTTTGTAAAGTAACACCAAAATTCCGTTAAGGAGTTTTCTACAAACACAATAGGTAGGTAGGTAGATATACAGTGCGAGTCGATTAAATGAGACAATATGGAGACATCCGAATCTTTAGGAGTTACACGGAAATTTCCTAAAACATTAGCTTTTTTTCATGAATACAATTTCAGCCTTAATTTAGTCTTTTTTTTTTGTAAATATTTAGCTTGTGTCCTATACTACTAAACAGCAATATTGATAAAAAAAAACAATAAAAGTGGAAGATATTTTAGCATACAAAATTTTTAACTGGCTGTTAAACTTTCGGACGTCTGACCACTCCCAACGACTGTTAAAGATCTACAAATAACAGCCGGGACCAACAACATAACGTGCTTTCCTAGGTACGGAGTAAACTCGGTAGGTGATGGTCACCCATCCACGGACCAACCTAAGCAAGCACTGCTTAACCTTGAAGATCGATCCGTGTGGCTGTTATTATTTAGCCACGAGCTCCTTCACTATTTGAATTTAGGTGCTTTTTTGGGAGTGTCATTTCCGGCCCACTTTTGCATTTTTTTAGTTAGATATGGACAGATGGCATATTATTATGATAGACACGATATGCTGATTTTAACTAAAACACGAATAATCTACAAAAAACAGCCAAAATATGCAAATGCATATTATGCATTTCTGTATAATCCGGTCTTTTGTTATTATAATACAAGCCTCATAGTTTAACCAGTAACGTTTGGTAAGCTACAACCGGATATAACCGGACCGGACCTTAGTCTTATTGTCACACCAACACCACAGGATCAAACCCTTCGTCTCGAGATAAAAACGTACCGTTCATGGCTCATAAAAACATTGTTTTTTGTTTACAATTTATTGTTTGTTTTCTTCCCCGGTAATGAGTGAATTAAGAAGGGCTATCTAATTAGATTGCAGTGGGTTATTTAATTCGAGGGAAGGACAAAGAGAGGGATTATTTAATTTACTCGTTGGTTCGTCCTGGTTACGACATTATAGTAGAAGCCTACGTATTGTTTAGTAGGACTTTTTTACTATTTACCTAGGTATATCTATTTAGAGTAGAGGAGCTTGTGGCTAAATACTAACAGTCGCTCGGGTTGATCTTTAGGTTAAGCCGTGCTTACCTAGGTTGGTCTGTGGATGGGTGACCACCCATTACATACCGAGTTTCCTCCGTGCCTCGGAAAGCACATTAGGCCGTTGGTCCCGGGTGTCATTTGTAGATCTTTGACAGTCGTTAGGTAGTCAGTGGCCCAAAAAAAATATGACAACCAGTCTTACCAAGGGGTATCGTATTACCCAGTACTAATTGGGTTGTGGAGGTCGCTCCTTGAAAAATACTAGTATTCAACTGCATCCGGTTAGACTGGAAGCCGACCCCAATATACTTGGGAGAAGGCTCGGCAGATGATGATCTATTTAGAGTAACATTATTTTAGTGTTTGTACGGATTATAACGTTGTAGAAAACAAGATATATGAAAGAAACTACTGTGATAGTGGCTGTAGGAGTTTCTGTAACCGTTTGACTTAACTGAATTTCTGATTGTGGAGAACCAGCTCTACAGTAATAAGTTTAGGGCACGGCGTCCTAAACAAAGCGATTGTCGCGCGATCACGCGACGGTTGTGTTCATTTTGTCCGGCGATTGAAGCGCATGGTCGCGCCTGCATAGGGTGCCTTCTGGGTTGCCGAACAAATGACTGACATATGCACGGGATGATCGCATGTAAATGCGACCGCTCGCTTTGGTTAAGACGCAGGGTTAGTCCGCTCTTATATTTAATTGCATCAAAACTACGAGTGCTTGTCGAGTTTTCTTTGAAACTATTCATTATGTTTTACTTCGTAGTAGTAAAAGCTATCTATGTAGTTAAGAATATAATTAAAATAACTTACTAATTTTAACTTTAACGCATTAATTAAAACTTGCTAGGGTGAATACCATTACAAATTATAATTTGAAAAGTTTGAGCAATTTGTGTTTATTAAATTTTTATTTTGTTATTAAAAATGAAAACGAATTATTTATATTTATACAGAATGAAGTACGTACCTATAAACGTTGATGTGAGAAATTAGTGTTTTTCAAATGGTAGTCGCAAATGATGGTGAGGTGATCTACAGAATGATGGACAGATGGTCCGATGAAAACAGAAACTATGAAATAAATAACAATCAGTGGTGTCATTTCACAATAAGTTAAGTTAACCTTGGCATTAACTTAATTGTATTTAAATTCATAATTAATACAGTTACCTGCCTAAAGTTTTAATGATATGAGCTGAATAATTCATCAAAATCGACATCAGAGATGAAGACTTTCATATTACAATACATCTCATTACACAAGTTTTATTAACAAAACACGACGCCTTAATTCAATTTTGGCCATTTGTGAAATAGTAACGCTTACAACATGGTTAATAAACAAGAAACCAACAAACGAATTACGTAGATATGTAATTTGACAAAGGTACAAACGACCAACAACCTAACTAAATTAAAGTTACCTCTGCAGAAAGTGGGTTAACCTCCCAAATCCCTACGTGGTTCAGGGAGGCTTTTGCCGTCTCGTCTTACAGAAGAATATTAACTCTTAAACGCTTACACGGGCCACATTGAACTACCTTCATGAATATTTTAACAAGTAGAATTGGAAAAAAAATACCTGGTTATCTTTTATACAGAAAATTCGAAATACTTAATATGTGCCTACTTACGAAATTCTTCTCATTCAAGTCTATTCATTTCCAGCTAGTCCTATTTCCAAGATATTTTAATGTTCATTTCTGAATGTTATTAAACTAATACTGAAATAGGTTGAACAGACCATTTGTGGCAACACTTATTTTATAGGTTTTGGCAGTTCGCTGGATATCAGACGTGTTGAGAAAATGACTACCGAGATTCTTGGCGAACCTCTTCACCGGAAGCAATATTTCGATAGCAATGATGATCATTACATACCTATTTATGTGAAGAAATATGTTAATATACTTTATGTGAAGATATTATTTGTTTCTATTGGAATGAGAAAACTTTGTGGGAACTAAGGCTTCGTCGAAGGTACCTAAGCAATGAATTCGGACGTTTTATTCCTTCGGCAATAATAATAATAACATGCGTGAGTTTGGCTGAAAATTCAGAACAATTGAGTAGGCCACGCGTTGTTTGCATACCTTGTAACTAATTGAATTAGTGTCACGGTTCTGTGCAAATTACTCGGCTAGTTTAAATTAACTTGTTCCGGGCAGGGGCGACTTTGGCCCTAAACTTCCCTAATTTTGTGAGCGCAACATCAAACTGTGCTTCGCCCATATTACCCTGTTTGGTCCCACGTGAATTTTCTACACTAATTAGTTTCCAGCATGTTTATTTTACTTAAGTTTGTGTACTACAATGATTTATGACAGCGACGAGTGCCGTTACGCGGGCTTTTTGCCCCTCGTAAAACTCGAACTCCGAGTATCGTTTTAATTCGTTTATTAGATAACTATCGCGTTATTTATTGTGTCCATTAACGCTGTCTATCATATGTACAGACAGCGTTAATGAACAAGGTTTAATGTTCAAGGTAATATTTCTTGTAAAGAAATATAAACATCTTTCATTGTAATTTTCCAACAATTAGGTGCAGCCACTTTATAACTAAACGCTTTTTAAACACTGTTTTAAGCTTTCACGGTTTACAACTAAACTTATACTGTCATACGGGCTATCTTCCGTGATTGTTCATTATTTTGTGCTCCCAATCAAACAATGCGCTTTTTATCAAAAAATGTTTCTGCGATGATCACAAATACAAGACATCAAACACCGTCTTTACGATGGAGTTCTGAAAGTGAAACATACTATGGCATTACACGAACATACATATTTCAACCCTGTCTCGGGCATCCCTAGTGACACAATTACGTTCTTGACGTACTTACATGCGTGTCAATGAATGCCGTCAAGTGCAACGTTCCCGTCAGCCTCCGCAGGGTTAGCACTTTGCAGTTAGTCGTGTAAAATCAATTACGCGGTATGGTTGCGTCGCTGTACCGTCGTGAGCTGGCTAACCGCCGGGATTAACGGCTTAGCTGCGGAATCCAAGCCTTTTACAATGGTTTTACAAAACATATACGGGACACTAACCTGCTTTTTTAGTATAAATCTGTTTTAATTGTCAGCAAATGCTACAACGATCTGTGTTAAGGGTTACAGTGCTGTTTAGCTGTTACTTTTATACTTTTTTATGGAAAGCTTTTACTGATTTGGGACCTGATTATTTTTTAGACCAATCATTGAATTACAAACAATTGGATGAGTAAAGGCTTCGATTTTAATCCAACATAAATTCATCGGACACAATAAAAGAATACAAAGTATTTATTAATTTAATTTCAATAGCATTTCCACGAATTTAAAATACTATTAATTCAAAAGAGAACAATGCAATAAAATAGTGTCACGGTTGGTAACGAGCGAGTTTAATATAAACGAGAATTAAAATTTTAATTAAAACAATTTGCTTAATGGCATTGGATTTTTTTTACATTTTCACATCGCTGAACGTTTCTGCAATTAGTAATTCTTTATTATTATTCAGATAAGGTTATAAATGTCTTTCATGGACCAGTGGTTGGCGATTGTTCATGTTTTTTTTTCGATTTGCTGCCCATTGTTCCGACTATGTTTTCCTTCACGTGTGTGTCCAGGTATATAAATATTGTATATAAAACAACTATAAAAAACACATAGCTAGGCACTGACTAGTAGCTATGCATTTTACATTTTTTGCATTTTAGTAGCAATTTTTTTTATGAGTTTTTTTATAGAACTTAGTGTTGCTGTACGTCCGGAATTTAAGGTTAGTCCGGAATGCGGGGAGAATTTTAAAACGTGCGGAAATTGCAAAAGAAACAAAGCATAAATGATAGTAATTTTAATAAAATCAACGTAAGAATAAACAGCATCACTTGCTTATCTTTCTATATCAAATTCAACATATATTTTAAAATGTAAGTAGCCTAATTTATATTTTAAGCGTACCGCAATTGCTTCCAGTACTGGCGCGAGCACTGACTTCCGACTCTGGAACGGTCACTGTTTTCTAGCACCTGCCCAAGCACTTACTTCCAACACCGGCTTCCAACACCGGCTTCCAACACCGGCTTCCAACACCAGCTTCCAACATCGGCTTCCAATACCGGCTTCCAACAACGGCTACCAACACCGGCGAGACTACTGGTTTCCACAGTACTGGCGCGACTTCTGGCTTCCAAAGTACTGGCGCGACTACTGGCTTCCACAGTACATGCGCGACTACTGCTGCGACTACTGCGCGACTACTGGCGCGAATACTGGTGCGACCACTGGCGCGACTACAGGCGCGACTACTGGCTTCCAACACTGGCTTCCAGCACTGGCACGTCTCCTGGCTGCCAGCACTGGCACGGCTGCTGGCTGCCAGCACTGGCACGGCTGCTGGCTGCCAGCACTGGCACGGCTGCTGGCTGCCAGCACTGGCGCAAACGCTTGCTTCCAGCACTGTTTAATGCAATGTTCTGCAACAAATTGTAGTGTAAACGGACCCTTCACTAAGCCGTCAACCAAGCCTTCTGTACATCAAACTAAGTAACTTTACGCAAAAATTTTTGCTGGGAAACAATTTTTTTTTTGGGGTCAAAAATCACGTTTTACGGTAGAACTCAATCTAACGCACTCAGAACATTGTGCTGATGGATGGATTGAATAGCACGGGGGTCGTCGAGGTGTTTAAAGTAAAAATCTTACTTTAAAAACATGTATTTAAAAAAAATTGTGATAAAGTTGGAACTTTGACCCCCAATATCTCCGTAACTAGAAGGTTCCCAGGTATGGTCTACAACAAAAAAATGATCGCATTGACGGGGAGAACAAGTACCTTTCGGCTTCGTTAAGGGTCTTTTTACACCCTTTATATCGTTGTAATAAAAATAGTGGAATAAAGTTATAGATACGGTATGAAAAGTCCGTTTTTTTTTTTAAATGTCCCTAATTTTCTCCAGATCCTGGTTATGAGTCTGGATATCATAACTAGCCAGGTTCAAATCCATAACCTCATGGCACTAAGTTCATCAATTTACTAGGTGTTACCTCTGCCGACCCTCTAACAGGTACGCGAGCGTGACCTGTATAAAAATTTAGTAAGGTACGCAATAATGGAGTCAAAAATCAGTCAAGTGCGCACCGGCAGTGCCTACAAAATGGATGACTCGTATTTTGGACCTATCCAACGATTTTGCACTTGATTGAGTGCGTGAAATTTTTCACTTCCCTTTTTTCACGGAGCGTTATTACAAAACTTTCGAGCACAGGGCAAACTACGTAGTAGAAACTAGTTATCTATACATAAATTAGATATATGAGTAGGTAGATACATATACCCATCGGATTTCTAAACTTTTGTGATCATTCTCGTATATATTTTTTGTTGTTGTCGTGGCTGTTTGTGTATGTGAGTTTAAATGTTTGTAAACGCACCCACGATACAGGAGAAATTCCTAGTGTGGGGCAACGTTAAAAAAAAAAATTACTTTACTGTATCGTTGGTCCAGTGATCACAAGCGGATTCGATTCTCATGTCGGGCTCAGTGTTATTGGGTTTTTTTCATAAAGAATTCCTCAGTGCCAGTTTAAAGTCTGAATGTGAGATGGCAATAAACTCGACCCCTTTCAAATTAGACTTAACAGACGGCGAAATGTGCGTTTACTATTGGTACACCTCTGCCTAACCCTTCTGGATTCCAGTCGTGAAGCTATGTTAAAATTATTAACCCTTCGAAACCTGATTACACGAGCCAAAGAGCTCACAAATAAAAGGGGGAAAACATTTTATAATCGAAGCACATCCTCTTCCTTTAATTATAAGTTACTGTAATTTATAATGAACATCGTACATCGCTGTTAATTGGGGTCCCAATTAATACAGCTGGGACCTACAATGTTAATTTATTTACAACTCATGTTCAGCATGATCGCGGAATTGATTGTCAGTGATGTCCCATACCTAGTTACCTACCTATTACTGTAAATGCATCACCCTGCTTTATATACTATTGTTTGCACACGGTTTCGCTCTCGTAGAAGTCGGAAATTATCTTAATTAAAAACTGTCCTAGGTTGTGCTCTAAAGGGTGTAAAAAGACCCTTAACGAAGCCGAAAGGCACATGTTCTCCCCGTCATTGCGATCATTTTTTTTGTTCTAGACCATACCTTCTAGTTACGGAGATATAGGGGGTCAAAGTTCCAACTTTTTCACAAGTTTTTTTTTTAAATACATGTTTTTAAGAACTTTACGTTCAACACCTCCATGACCCCCGTACTATTCAATCCATCTGTCAGCACAATGTTTTGAATGCGTTACATTGAGTCCTAATGTAAAACTTGATTTATCATAATTTTTGCATAAAGTTACTTAGTTTGATGTACAGAATGCTTGGTTAACGGATTCGTGAAGGGCCTGTTCAGTGTTCACACCTTGTATATGATGCCGAATTTCATCGAAATCCGATCATCCGTTAAGACGTGACGGCATGACACACAAACATAGTTACTTTAATACTTACAATATATGTTAGGATTCCTTATTCTATGGTACCTACATTGGAACTAGAGAATTATTTGTTCAACCCAATGTTTATTGGGAGTCGATAGTCAATCACTAAACGCATTTGTGGTGAGGTTACACGAAACCAGACTCGCTCCAGTGAGTCTAATGTTTTACAGGGTGTGTTCAGAATGTTCAGATGCATGTTTGGTGACCATTCCGCCATCACTGGATCGTCAGAGCCTCGACAGTCAATAGAAAAATGCACCCCCCGTTCAGAGTGATGTGTGGGTTATCTATGCAGTCTGCGTCCCCCTTACAAAACTTCAAACACAATCTAGATGGTACACAAACAATCTAAACAAGGCAAGTAAAAGAAGCATCTCAGTACAAAGTTAGTCGGATTGCGAGCTTCTGTGAAAATAAGCCAACAGAGAGATTCTCTCTATGATGGATTATTTGAAAATATTTTATATTCATGTCCACGTTGAATCAGTATTGTTGTTCATTTTCATTCAGGGCGGCTCCCGGAGGACCCAGGCATGACGTGATTCATTTCCAGACTGCATTATAAATTTGTAGCCCATTGTTTCTTTTTCAACAGCCAACTGGTTCAGTTACCTATTGTTGAGACTAACAAAAGGATTGAGATATGCGATTTTTAAGTGCAGCCGGCGGAATTTTCTACTATTTTAGTGAATGTGGGATAGATTTTTGTGGGACTGTTTGGTTTGCCAGTAAATAATGTTGGCTCTCAATTGAAGGGACCGGTTTGATGGGAATGTTCATCTCTTTTGGTAGCTGGTTCAATGGTTCGATTAAGTTCTTATCAAAATGTGATAAAACGGTGCAGGTGTTTTCGAATATCATATCTGATATTAAAACAGCCATTCCATAACCATCAACCTGTGGTGTTCTACCAAATAATGAATAATAAAATGATTAATAAATACCATATTTTACGAGGCATTTTCGTTAACTTTAGAACTCATAAAAGATTTTAATCTTAAAGCGTGTTTATTGCATCCTTGGCCATAAATAATAATTATTAAAACTTAACTCTGCGTTGAGCTCTTTATTAGTAGTTCAAGCAAATAAAAGAATTGGCGCGAAACTTACGAGGTTCTGAATTTGATTCGAACACGATCCGGCTAAAAGAATTTTTCTTTTAGTCGGGATTATCTTTTAAGAAAAAATCTTTCGTTAGCTTTTTAGTTGGCCGAATAGCCAGTAATATGACAATTTACTCTTTTTTTTGTTGACCTAAAATCGCAGACAAAAGATGTATGACATATTTTTATACCACCATTTTTTTATAACAAACGAATTATGCACAAAATACACACAGCACATATCTTACTCCAATAAACAACGAAGGCAGGCAAAGCAGAAAATAAGACCATTTAAATGCCGACCTAAGTTTTTACTTAAATATAAGTTTCAATCAAAGTGACATCAGGACTAGACCCAGAACGGACCCTCTAAATCCTTTTCTTGAGCACAAAAACATACACACAACTGAGGCCATACAAAAACTATTTATCAGGGACGTAGGGTTTATTAGGTTTAGAACTATCTATTTAAGTATTTAGGGTCTATTCTAGCATGTACATTTATATTATATGACAGGTATGTATATTATATGGGAAATTATATCGGAAAAGCACATGCGTAACTACGCATGTGTTCTTAAGTATACCTATCCCATTTCGTCTTGTAATTTCTATCTAGGGGTTTATTCATAAACGTTGCTCAGAGTTAAGAGACGTTTTAACTTCAAAAAACGTAAGGTAAGGCAGAACACAAAGGGCAAAGAAGGAACATGGATGGGTTTTAGTCAGTAAAAGTCTGACACTTCCTTCCACTCCGCCCAGTCATTTGATGATTTCCCATCCGGAAAAAAAAGAAAAAGCAGAAGTACATAAATGATTACTTAACTTAAAGCAACGTATATAAATAAACCACCTAATGTGTAAAGCCGAACCTATAGCCGAACCTATAATAATCTATTATTTGCTCATAGATCTTTTTTCTTTTCAATTCTTTTTACTTTGATCTACAGGTAAAATAGTAGATAATCACTGACAGACAGTCGGCGCCTTTGTCTTGACCAGTATTTATATTCTACCTAAATATTTCCAGCTCGATGTTAGATAACCAATTCTAGGCCGAGTAAAGTTAGTGACAGTATTTTTTTGGGACATCACTATTTCCAGCAACGAATTGCGATTTTCTGATAAAATTGTTGACTATCAACTTGGATAGGCCTAATCGAAGTTTTTGCTCTCGGCTTATCCTTTAGTCCCTTTTTCATGGAAATGTTAAATCTCTAAAAATACTATTTAACATCATCTCGCCTAAAATCCCTGAAAGGTTATACATTTCGGCAGTTACTTTTAAGTCCCATGTAATAGGTGGCAATAATATTGCCACCACCCTACAAATTTTGACTCCAGACTACTATTGAGAATTTCCTGATGGAAAAACCGAATAACACTTTGACTGATCTGAAAGTTGATCCCGGGACCTCATGTTCAGCCTTATTTGCGCTTGCGACCTTTAAACCAACGAGGCAATCTAAAATTATCCTACAAAATTAATAACTTCCTAAATAAATACGTATTTAATTACATTGAGTTACATCCAGAATGAGGAAAATACGTTTACTTGATTGCTATCAAAATCAAAATATTTTATTTCACATAGGCCTACATGGGCACTTATAAAACGTCGAGGAAAAGGTGCACGGTTCGGGTTGGTCGTTTCCCACGGAGAAGAACCGGAAGAAACTCCATGGTTACTCTTTTAAAATGATTTGGTTTTACAATAAGATCATGTTACAGCATTACCACTTATGTATGGGGGAAGCCTGGCAAGAAGTCGTTGCTTACTACACAAAAAATGTAAAACAAGGTAAATAATTAACAAGCTCTAGGAATCTACAAGGCCTACACTGTTCACACATTCACAAACAATATAATATCAAACCTAATAGTACCCGTATCGTATCGTTACAGTGTGACTGATACTAAGATACTGTAAGTATGTAGAGACACCCCAGAGCAATGTTACAAAGGTACTTCACCGAAATCAAAGTAGATTATACTTTCGCAACTAACCAATGACCTTCCTACATCGTTAGGTTGCCCTTATTCCTGGGATAATTGCGTTTTATGAAGCAATTCGCCCGAGCAATGTCATAAAAATGTTTATTTTATCACGCCTATTCTATTTTAGCGTAATACCTGCGAAAATTCGCGAACGTGAAAAGTGTGAATATTGGAAACCAATGTTGATATTTAACGAGAGATTTTTTTAGATGCCTACCAGCCTGGTTGGGTAAAAGCAATTTGAAAAAAGAGTTTGTACTCAGTTATTATAGGCAGGTAATTTAGGTTCACTTATCCGTTATTACAAGGCTTTTACTCTCAAAGGAATATAATATTACAAGCTATAATTACATCAAAAATTAAAGCAGACAAAAGCTGATCAAGATCAAAGTAATCATGAAGATCTTTTTTCGACCAGATAAAGAGAACGAAATATCCGATAACAACGTATTACCGATAAATAACTGATTAATTATTATATGACTATCTGTAGACGACAAAAAACAATTAGTGGAGAGAATGATGCGTGAGGGATTAACAATACGTAGCGATGAATTATTTGTACGTGTGCTGGCGCCATGTTTGATCGTACGAATACAGGCCATATTGGGCCGTTGTGCCGCTGTGCCACCCAGCCCTACTAGGGACTGACATTAATATATTTTATTGCGTTAGGTAAATGTTATTAACTTTCATATATCTGTGTTTATGGGTGGGCCATGGGCAGGTCAACCGCTCCTACACAATACGAAACTGACAGCCAAACTATGTTACGCTTGATGTTTAGGATATTGTTTTGGGTAAGCTATGTGCCTAATAACCCCCGACGTTACTACGTCTTTCCTGTATAACTTCGGAAATAGTTTCGTGAAACTTGGAATAGTTGGCCGGTACACCTAGGAGGGATTCTGTTACCTACTGCTACTTAACGTCTCGATGCGTGACTCGAGCTCTTTCCTACTTTCGGCAGCTATTGAGGGTCATTAAACTGCAATAAAATAAATGTTATTCTCATTTCCTTGTACGTAAGCATGTAATATAAAGCAACGTCCGACTGCATCATTAATTTATGCTCTACATGATATGTGCGAACGTACAGTCGTCCATAACAGTAGTTACCTGAGAATTTATTAAAACGGTAGCTCCACAATTTTTCCTTCATCGTCTCGTTGTAAATTCACATTAGTAATACTATGAGGTATTTTATTTGCATGTATGTACCACATGAATCACTCTTAACTCCGACTTTTGCCACTACGTTACATTTTACCGTCGATATAGTGCGAGGGGTGAGAGCGGTTGGAACTTCGTTACGTCACCACACTACATCGCAGTAACGTAGTCGCAGATTTAATAGCAGTTTGAACAATTCACGCGTGACCGTTTGACCATAAAGTTTGTATGTCCGGTATACTGGAGTTAAGCGTCACATTATAGAATACTATTGAGTCACCCCTCAACTTTGGAAACTATGCTTAGTCATGTGAATAGATAGACATTTATCTGGTGGATAAGTTTATGATTTATACTTTTGCTTTTATATGATCCTCTTCGTCTAACGATTACATTGAATGTATATTCAACAACGTCTATTCATCGTAAAGCAATAAAACCACCTCATTACAGTGATACGTCTACAATCTTTGTGCACTTCACCCCCAATCGCGTTTCCTCTCAATATTTTATATCAGAAAAATACTAGTAAAACACATATTTTTATTAGATCGTATAACCTATGTGGGCGAGTGTACATGTACTCTGTTCAGTGTATACGTACATAAACTCGTATATAGCAGGGACGAGGGCCGGCCGTGCAATCGTCCTGTTTATTGCCGTCCCCCTCCATATAATACAAAACTAGTATAACAGTGCTGTACACAATCCGCTATTGTCCTCGCGATACATGCCAGAAATATATCATTTTACCACTTTACTGTCGCCTTTGAATTCCCGTATTGCCTCATTTCGGAGCCGATTCGTTGGCGAAGCTGCATCTTGTTAAGAATACTGCTTGGCTCGGCTCCTATGAGCCAGTCATGTGACTCTAGTTAGCTATCTTTATGACATTCGTTTTTCTCTCGGAATAGAAATTTCGATATATTCGACTGCACTAAAAATACAAATTGTATCACTTTATCGGTGAAAATATACGCGAAACTAAAAGTGGCGTGAAGTTATTTGGAAAAGAATGGCTGAGTTGAGTAAGCTTATTTAACGAAAAAATGGGAACGGCTAGATAGTAAGAAGATTCGTAAAGACACGTACATGAAAATTCCTTTGAAATAAATTTTAAATTAGGTTAGACTACATTAGCCTTATCCCAGCCTTTCTTTAAGTAAACAGCGCCTGAAAATAATAACGTCTGAGGGAGCGGTAACGATGAAAGTAATACCACTATAATTCTGTCGCCAAATCGAGCTCGCCACAATTCGCAGAATTCCGCACAATCTCGAAATAAATGCGATTAGCAATCCACTTACTATAATTAAGGCCACAATCCCGAGTTGAACGCCGACAAACCTAACTGATCAAGACGAGAAATCCAAAACAATTTCATTCGAGTTCTTCAATTTTATTTAATCCCAGGAAAGTCGCCACGACCTGCGGGGCTCAAGTAATTTCCTAAAGGGGGTGAGGGGAGCAGGGCCCAGCGACGGGCCCCAGCGACGGGAGACGCTTGAAAAACGAGAATTACACCATTCGCTAATTGCAGCAATCAGTTTAATGTAGTCGACGAGACCGAACTGAATAGGATCCGGCCAATGGCCGCCTTATAAACAACTGAGTGTCTTTTAAAAAAAAGTAAATACATTTTTTTGTGCTGGTCGTCCCCTAAAATATGGGTCTGCTTCAACATCTTATTTTCAATTTTGCGAACCCGCGGCCCGCTCCACTCCTCCTTTTAGCATAATAATTATAAAGACTCCTGATTTGAGAGCTGTACAATTCTGTAGGAGTGTTTTTAAACGACTATTGTTATTGAAAGTACTAAAAGCTGGCGATGTTAGATATTTTCGTTACCCAATTATTTCTTATTGATAATCGATAACACAGAGATTGCCCGAGAAAATGGGGGAGGTAGATTGTGTAGATGGCAAAACGATAACCGAGCTTTAAGTAAATAATGAGTGCTATCTTTTGGTTGATAATATAGCCGTTAGGAAGAGCTGTGGGGTATCGTTTCCGTGGCGCCATTAGTGAGGTGTGAACACTTTGTGCAGCGTGTGTGTGCCGCCCCTAATTTCCGCAGTCGCCTTTGATACGCAGGCCGCAGGATGTAAATAACTGCTCTGCCCTGAACTGCCTTTAGCTCCGATTAGAAATAAAACCATCTGAAGGTGGCTCGTGTTTGTTCCGACTATTAGGTCTATAATCGCGAAGGAAAGTGAGTTCTCCTACTAGTGATAGATTTATGACTTCAGACGTACGTTCATTTAGATTATAAAAGTTCCTAACGACTTGTTTCTTCGATATGCATCGTATAAACTTTTAGATATAAACGTCTAAATCCATATCAGCCTATAAACAGCTACAGCTAAACGTAGGCTATATCTTAATGTGCTACAAGGCTATCTTAATCTCTATTAAGATAGCAGTGACATATCAGTCAGCTAAGTATGGTCATTAGAGAGCCTATGAGCATGTCTGGCAGTAAAAGTAAATAAAGAGAGAAAATCTGGATAAGTGTTTTATGTTGTTGAATCGTCCTGTTAATACCACTTTTGGGTGGGTTTAGAAAACATAAACTAACTCAGTCGTTTTTT
Organism: Noctua pronuba; assembly: GCA_905220335.1. NCBI lineage: Eukaryota > Metazoa > Arthropoda > Insecta > Lepidoptera > Noctuidae > Noctua > Noctua pronuba. Next base: position 8,383,127 of record LR999903.1, on the reverse strand, counting down.
TAGCTACGTTGTGACTACATCACAGACAGGAATCATAACTTGCACGTCTTAATACATCGTTCTCACATAAATGTATAGTCTCCACATGTATGATGTAACCAAGATTTTGTAACAATATTTTGATTAAAAAGAGTGTCCATGGAGTTTCATGCCCATTCTTCTCCACAGAGATATACGCCTTGGAATGGGCAATTACAGTGCTTTCACAAGTTATTATGCCATGTGTCTGGGACTGTAGCTTCGCTTTCTTTTTTTTCTGACATTCAAAAGTGCCTGTAATGGTCTAATTGAAATAAATGCTTTGAGTTTGAGTTTATGTGATAAGTAGGCTGATTTACTATGTTTATATTCTTCTGCTGAGCCGCGGCCACCCCCTTCTTCCCTTCATACCTCTATGTCTAGTGCGATGCAGGCCATGTGTGCCCTACAAACAAGTTCAGCGGCTTGTGTAATTGCGTAACACTCTTACAATGGCTACGGCTCTCATTTTGACAGTTCAACATCATTCATTGCGTTATTTAGAAATGTCTAGCAGAATTCTTCTAAGCTACGAAGCAATGGATTAAAAATTTCTAACGAAATCCTCCGGGTTATGGTAGACATTGTAACATTGTGTGTAATAGGGGTACTGATCGTCACGATTTGCCACGGTCTACCGTCATATTTTGTTATCAAGTTATAACTACATTTAGTTACATCAAGTTCTTGCGTAGATTGGAACACAAACGACCAGCTAAAGGCTAAGGTAACTACAATGGTGTACATTTTCTTTCTTCTTTGCTGCTTGGATGTGATTAGGTGTTGTAACACAATATTGTAGAGGACTTTTATATTGTGTACACCTGAGAAACGTTTTGTAGTCGTTTCGCTCTTTTAAAATGGCCGCGCTCTCTAATTATGTTTCAGTAACAAGACGTCATAGAGTTGAATCAAAGGAAAATCTACAAAAGAGAAATAAACAAAAGGAGGTAAGGTACTTACTAATTAGGAAAAGTGTAATTAAACACTGTTAATTTATAAGTATTTGTAACGCCCTTCGTCAGGGCCAGATGAACTAAATTTTAAGTTACCGTCGTATTCAATTTCTTCCCATTTTCCCGCAAACTATTGGCATTTTCCATTCATGATCCATCCTGCTATCAATAAGGGAGTCCAATATACATCAATTAATTTCAAACCCAGGCATACAAACCTGTGATACACTTGCACGTTTGGTTTCACTATCACACGGCATGTCAAGCTATAGATCAGCGCAAAATTTAATATTTAAATCCGCAACGGATGCATAAAATCTCACTTAATCCATTTGTATTAATGCGAGTCCATTAAAGTACGATGGAGCCAATTACATTTATGGCGAGTTCGCATCGGCAATAAGTAATTACATCTGTCACAGCTGGCAACACTTCTGGCCAGTTAAAAATTACACTGATGATTTGGGGTAATTAATTTTCATGATGGCAACACTATCTAACGAAGCGTGGCGGGGGAACTTTTATTAATGGTGTCTTTTTCTTTTTCGAGGTCTATTGCCGGATTTTAATTTGGTTAAGGGGTCTGTTCGTGACTGTACCTCGAGCAGATATTACTCTGATGTAATAAAATAATACTTATAACTTTTTCCAAAGGAATAGAGTCGGCATGACTCGTGAGTCTCCGAAATTGAAATAATAAAGAAGTCAATTTCATTCGCTCACATTTTACGTGATAGGTAATTTTGCAAAAATGTGGTTCCATTGAATCATAGGATCAGGGAAAGTATTTTTAGAAAATTTGAACTTGATCGTATTCTCTTTGGAAATACTACAGAACGAGTTTTAATCAAATTTTCGTCGTGCGCCGTGTTTTTCGATTCTAAAAGTTTAGGAAATCTAAAATTCTGCTTTAGGCAGTTGTATATTGGCGATTTTGTTTCACTAACGGCTTTTTTTTCACTTGAAGTTGAAGCTCATTGCATGTGATTTGTCCGATATATTATTGCTAGGTATACATATAGGTAGGTACTGTAATCCCAGTTTTCCTCATATCGTTTAGAATGTCATATTTTAAAATGTCTTATTGAAACACGCTTGCTCGTGTTTCAATATGACATTTACCACGTAACTTATTTGTTTTGTAAGGTAATTGATCAATTATCAAATATCTGAAAAATATATAATCTCTTGTTGAATCCTACCTATTAGGTGTGGTAAATAACTCCGATAAACATCAACCTCAAAAATAAATATTTTTTGCAATTATACGGAAAAAACCGCAGGTATATTAAGCTCGGGCAATTTATGTAGAGGTGCTTGAAGAACGCTGTGATAGGCGCGTTTTATCCGCTCCATTTTACCCGGCCCCACTGACGTTGTTTGTTCCGAGCGCGATCCGAATCTCGGCGGGAATCGTCCGTAATACAGCCTCTTTTCACAATTTTAATATTTTATTCCTCTCGGTGACGTCATTTGTATGCATTCCATTTTTAACTGAGTTTTTATCTGAAGTTTGATAAGCGCTCTGATAGCGTGATTGTTAGCTTGTCAAGCTGGAAAAAATCAAGCAATGTATGGGATTTGGGAATTGTTTTTTGGAAATCGTATCCAAATAAAGTAATCGAAAGAGGTTTAACTGAGAGGTCGTGGGCGTTATAAATAATTTCGAGCAAATATCAGAGACGAATAAATCAATGATGGATGAACACTTAGGCTACTACAATAAATTCAACACATTAAAAACAGCTTTATCCGAATACCATCACTCTTAATAATCTTTAACAGATAAACCAGCTGAATCAACCGATAGATCATGATTGATTTGTTGCCACGTTAAAATTCGCCATTCTTAACTACATAGAGATAAATTTTCGATTCCAAATGCCAGCTGAATAGAATGAAGAAAAATAAAAGTTCGGAAAGGAATTGACAGGTGCACGTTCGTCCGGCGGCGGAGAGGGAGCGGGAGCGGGTGCGGGCGCGGGGGCGGTCAGCAGGCGTGGGCGATCGCACGCAACGACCAACTCATACAATTTATTTCACTTTGTGTGTCAGCGAGACTCTACCGTGCAACTTATTCGTGTATTTATCATACTGAGCCTGGAGTAAAAGGTTTATAGTGGACTAGGCTTGTCATTCGCTCGATAGATAGAAAGTTAATGTGAGTAAGGGTCGACTTATAGGCTCGTTCTGAGGAAACTGCCTTTGGGTTTTCAAATAGTATTTGTTGGAACTTGATGTTACCAAACATCATTTTGAACATAATGCCAAGAAAAGCTAAATAGCTTTCTGTGTGTTTATTTTACTGCCTCGTTGGTCGCAAGCGCGGCTGTTGAACATGAGGTCCTGGGTTTGATTCCCAGGTCGGGTAAGTGTTATTGGGTTTTTCCATTAGGAATTTCTCAGTAGCAGCCACGGAGTCTGGATTTGTGCCAGATTGATGGCAAGAGACTCGCCCACTGTAACATGGGACTTAAACATAACTGGCAAAATGTGAGTGTACCATTAGGTACACCTCTGCCTTATACTTCAGTGATTACAGGCGTGATGTCATATGTTTATTTTTTAGCCATGTTTCTCGTGTTAACCCTACCTTCTTAAAACTTTTCGCTATTTATCCTGCACTTTAGAAAATCCAACTATTTGATAACATGCCTGAAAATTCAGCAGCCTGTCAGCATTTAATTTATTAATTCAGTTAATTATATGCTGAAAAATATTTAGTTGAACTAAACCATCTGCCGCCGCTGTCCAAATAATATGCTTGAAAACATCGCAAAGATTTGCTAAGATAAAAATAGTAACAGCTGCGTCACAAAAATAATAAGTTAGTAAAATAATAACAGTAACAATGCACGAAACTGTATCTACAAATAATTTATGTTCCATTCGGGGGCCAAAATTGTGTAGAATTCGTATGTAAACAGGTAGGATCCTTTAATTATTTCTCTAACGTTGCAAATGGGTATCCTGTGTATGACGTCATTATGCATCATAGAGTAATGCGCATGTCAGATACGGTAATGAGTAGTGAAACTATTTTCTGCGAGTGAAGGCGGAGTAGGATTGATGACTTCTCATTTTGCATAGCGAACGTACCCACAGCACGATTTAGGGTATCTACCTATATAGGTCGATAAATCCATATGGCTTCATTCAACTTTATTTTTAAACAAATGATAACATAACACAACGTGACGCCTGTAATACCCGAAGGGTTAGGAAGAGGTGTACTTACTAGTCATAAATACTCAAGTGATAAATGCATTGAATTATCGACTCTATCAACTTAAAAAATCATATCGATTAAAACACGTATGTGTTTCATGAATACCTGCATCGAGATGTTAAAATAATCTGTTTATAAATTAAACAAGATATACGAAAAAGGAAAACTCTGAAAATTGCAAATTGAAAATTAATCGTGTGAAATCAGGAATGGGATATTATTTATCGGATTAATTTCCGTAATGTGTCCTTTGACCCTGCTGTGTAACTTCAGGCTGAAAATAACCTCATTTGGTCATTGATCATCGTATCCAGATATTACTTGTGTACCTACATAATTAATGTATGTATGTTTCTCCAATTAATATACAAGTACTCAGACTATGTTTCTCGGTTAATGTAAAGAATTAAGATGTCTTCAAAATCTGCCTGAAATAAAATAAAAAGAAGTTAGAATTTTTAAGAAATTCGTATCTAAATGTTTTGACAAATTCTATTTAAAAAATGCCAACTACATTATTGTGAAATTCTCTTCGTTTAAAAACACTTAGCCTGAGTCTTTGTTTTCACCTTCTAATTTCGTAAGTTTTTTGTAAAAACATTCTTTATTAAGATCAAAATTAACTTTGGCGCAAGGTGGCTCACAAATGGTTTAATTAACATCTATCTCCATTCTTTGACCTCAATAGACGAGTAATTAAAGTTTTGTTTGTGAACCGTTCAAATTCTAATTGTGTTGCGTGTAGACTCAGTAGCCCCACACCCATGGGAGTAATTTGTTGAATATCAACATAAATTAATCTAATTTTAATTATGCATTGACATTTGCAAAGCACTCACTATTTATAGAAATATATTGTAATAAAATAATCAACAAACAGACTAACATTATTACTTTTTTTAGTTACAAAAACACAAAAGTTTTGCATGGGTGAGCTCATTGAGACCCTTGCGAGCACAGTTCAAATGAGAGGCGGAACAATAAAATGCGGATTTTTAAGGCTGTACGGGAACAAATTGCGACTCCGAACGTTCGCAGGCAACCAGGACGCGAGCTTGAGCCCCTACCACGGAACACAAACTGAGTTGAACTGGCGACGAAAAAATTAACACTTTGCGAGAGACGAGACACCAAGAAATATTATGGAAATTTTATTGCTCACGTCCATTGGTGTTCTGTGTCCTGGAACCTGATAATAAAGTCATTTTATGATATAAATTCTTGCTGCAGATTTTCTGGTCTAAATGGAAAAGTGAACGACGAAAAGACACGATGGAAAACGATCACGAATCTCAAATATTTATCTTTTCTTGAATCTTTATTAACTTTCTTAGGTTTCTACTTCAACTTTGTTTTGTTTAGTCTCAAAACAAACTTGAAACTATTTCTGCAACAACTCCATATGAAAAACTTCAAACGGAAAGTTAAAGGGGAATTCAAAGCGAATATAAAAGGTCGATGGTAGGGTCGCGGCGGTTCATCCCCCCGCGAAGATTTGTTGGTGAGATTTAATTTGAGATACGGTCGCGACCACACGCCGCCGTCGCCAACTTTTTACGTAACTATACACAGAATTAGCTGCCATTGTATTACTTTAATACTGCTCTCGGCACATTTTAGCAGCCAACACTTTGATGATATATTGAGTAGCTAGCTAGATTCTCGCATAGGCAACTTAAAATTAATTGCCTTGTTACCATTTTGAATGTGAAGCATGATTAGACGTCTGATAAGGCGGATTATTTTGGAAATTTGTGTGTGTACGTAAACCTAGAAGCCTTATTAGGTTTCAATAATAACAACCCGTATGAAAAGACATCATTAGGCACTCAGTAATACAGTATATCAAATTATAGATAGGTATGATATGGATATGTTCACTCATTTTGAGTCGCGAGGTTAACGATACGAAATAAATTCCAATTAGTATCGAGTCATGTTATTATAATCGAGAATAAATGAGCAAACAATAGCCAACAGTTACCTACCCCACTTATTAATAACTTATGAGATTTATCTCAAAATGTATATTCCGACAAAGCGATACTGTGCCCTGCGGACAACAACCGGAGGTGACAAATAACTTGGCGAGCTTTATACAAAGTTATTAAGTTATATGAACACTTGGTACCGAGTCAGATTTCGCAGTGGAGTTAGAAATTATGCACTGACTGCCAGATCCGAGTGGTTCGATAACGTTTGCAGCTAGAAAACGGCGACCGGTGTGGCATGTATCATTCATAAGGAAATGCGGCGTCTGGCGTACACCGCGAATATTTCACAGTCGGTTTATCGAAAGAGCAGAGGCGCGTTTAAAGCCTCATAGAGTACGGGCACAGGTGGCTCGAATATCCTCACCAATAGTATGGAGACGTGATCGGAAAACCAAATTGCAATTGGCAACTCGCGACTTCCTCTTCAAATAATGAAATTTGAAATTTATTGTACCGATCGAACTCTTCCTTGTTCCGCTGTTCCAATAAATTAGGACGTAGGTAAGTCGGCACGCGAAGAGAATTAAGGCGAAGTTGCCGCGAATCTGTTTTAGTACTTGGCTTAAGTGTGGAATTTTAATTTCTGGTAAAGCTTGGCGGTTCCCCTTTGTGTATAAACTTGATTGTGGTTTAAATCGTGATAACGGCGCCTCGTATATTTTTACAGTCTACTGTGTGATTTTCATTGCTATCGTCGTAGATAAGATAGTAAAAATATGATCATGAGATGTTGTAAAAAAGATAATAAAAAAAATACTTCAATCCCCATTTTTATCCGTCACACCTTCCAGTTTATAAGTACTAAATATTTATTAAGCACACAACTGTCGAACAAAAATAATTAAAATTTTGTTTAAAGAATAGTTAGCCTACCTTGGTATCTTAAAGAAAATTCTCTACAATTAAGTAACTCTAACACTGATTATAAGTTTTAATGATCAAAAGAAAGTACTAACAAAGTTGGAAACCGATATATTTCTAACATCATTTTTATCTAACCTACTTTCCAGGAATTCTTACCACCGTGGGTAACTCTGTTGGACTAGAATTGTGACTGCAGCGTCTGCCAGTGATTTTTCTTTACAAGAATCTTTCCGACAATCAACGATGGTACGCTTTGAATGAAACAGCAATATTTTTTCTATTTTTTGTCGAGAATCCAGTACTTACCAACGGAGCTGTGCTCAGTACTTGGTGCCCAGTGAGGCGGCATAATAACGAAGTACCTATCGATAATGTAGTGGGTACAACTACTACGTTTTCAATCTACAACCGATACAATTTCTTTCAGTTAAAGCTATTATTTATTGTGGTACATTTGCGTCGTATTTTCTTTCTGTGCAATATTAATCTGAGTTGTCAGTCGAAATTGTTTCTTATGAGCAAGAATTACGTACTGAAGAAGCAAAAGAAAACACACTAAAAGTTTCCTCGGGCTGTAACAGGGAACATACTTTAAAATTATAGCATTCCCGATACACCATCCCGCGTTAAAAGCTTTCGAAGCTATAAAAGTTTTCATCCCTCGTTTTTCCAAAATTATGGCATCTAAATCTAACGAAGTTATATTACTTGAATAGACACGCTGAAACCGCGAGTGGATATTATAGCAGAGGTATTACGTTTCAGTATGTTAGTTAGTTAGTTGCTTTTATATTATTATGGAAACGTGCAAATGTTTTGGTAGCTGCAATGTTGCCTTTAAGAAAAATGATTACGCTATTCTAACCTAAAAACTGACTGCCTCATTGGTCTAGTGTGACTGCTGAACGTGACGTCCAGGTTCGATTCCCCTTTAAGCCAAATTGTTATTGGGTTTTTCCATTAGTAATTTCTCAGTAGCAGCCACGGAGTTTGGATTTATGCCCGGTTTTTTTTCTCCTACTGTTCTGATTAAAACTTCATGTTGTTACGAACATAGTATTTTGGAACTCATATTTTTATGAAAAAGATCCTGTCTCCAAGTTACAATCGTCATTTCTTACGAAAATTGCTTTTAAATTTAGGAAAGTGTATACATATTGGTGCAGTGACTGTGCATATGTTTTAGTTCTAGCCCCAGGGGAGAAGGTAACTCTGCATGTCCAACTGCAAACTCGATAAAATACTTCAGGTATCTCAAGGAAATCCAAGTCCTTGACTTTCTGTCACAACTTTACTACGATTTTCATTTTTATAAACAATATTCTTCGTCTATATTTCTTAGAATTTTCTTGGTCTAAAGATTTTTAAGCATCATTGTCGTGGTCGTTTTGTCATTATATTAGTATATTGTACATGATGTGACGAAATTTTCGAAAGGCAAACTTATTAAAACACGAAAATAAGAAAGCAAGTTTTCAATTCGATGCTTTCCCTTCAATTTGATTTGATTTCAATTCGTTACAGTTTGGCACCGACCCCAGAAACTGTTAGTTGATTTATTTCTAAGAATTATTTCCACAATCCAGCATAGGTACACCCGAGTTCACTGACGGTCTGCCACTTTTCACCCTTATCTCCTGAGTAATAAGGTTGAAAATTGGTCGACCGTCAGTGAATCCGGTAGACCAGACCCAGTATAAGGTCAGGGTGGTATATTCCGTCTATGGGGCGTAACCGTCTAAAGTCTGTTTTTTAATCCCTGAGACTAAATTGACAAGTGAAAATGGCAAATTGACATGGATTTCAATAGGATTTATGTCAGTTTTGACATTTTCACTTGTCAATTTAGTCTCAGGGATTACAAAACAGACTTTGACGTTACATATAAAAATGCCAAGTCTTGACTGACTGATATATCAACGCACAGCCTAAACCACTGGTCATAGAGACATAAAATTTGGAGGGTGTGTTGTTTGTAAAAATTAGGTATCCTCTAAAAAAGGGTTTTTCGAAATTCCACCCCTAAGCGGGTGAAATGGGCGGTTGAATTTTCTGTGAAACTTTTTATTCTCTGGGTCGATTGACTTGAAAATTTGTGTACTCTTCTGTTAAAATTACTAGAAACTTGTATCAGAGTTTTTCCAAAATCATCCTCCAACGTGTAAAATAGAGCTTCAAAACTCACGTACACGGGCGCATGGCGCGCAGTGTGAAGCAGGGCGTTCGGGGCGCGGGAGTATTTACCTATGTTTCTTTTGTATGATTTTCGTGTAATGTATTTGGATTTATTTAGGTTTTTGAACTTATGAAATTTACTGTAAGTACTGTGTTATAAGTGAATGATGTGGTCTACTAAAATTGGAAGCGCAGACTTGTATTTGTCCCTAATCTATGTATGCATGTAATTGTGTAGTTTTTGTTGGAGATCCAATAAATACATAAATAAGAGGGGCTCCACACCACACTGGCATTGTGTTTAGGTCGGATCGATGATAGCTCATTTGGCCAGATTATTTCTACAGCGGGCAACCCGGGCCCGCAAACGGTTAAGAGATTTCCAGATTGGCCACTGCAGTTCCTGTCCAGGAGGAAGTTATTTTGCTGGATTAATGAAGTGAGAAGGGGTGGGGTGTCTGGTTCTCCACAATTCACATGTTTCATCTGACGCAATATTACTTATTTATATTTACAAGTCCATGCACGGAGACACTTCGGCAACCGCTGTAAGAGGCAGCATTGTCTTCACTTTCCATATGACCAAGCGTGTCACGGTCTACTCGCACTAATACGAGGTGTAAACGGACCCTTCACAAAGCCGTCCACCAATTATTTTGTACATCAAACTTAGTAACTCTGCACAAAAATGATTGCTGGGGAATGCCTGTTTTTTTGGGGTGGAAAATCACGGTTTACTGTAGGACTCAATATAACGCACTCAAAACATTGTGCTGATGAATGCATAGAATAGTAAACGGGTCATGGAAGTATTTAAGCTAAAGTTATAACATTAAACACTTCTAATTTATGAAAAAAGATGTGAAAAAGTTTGAACTTTGTCCTCCAATATCTCCGTAACTAGAAGGGTCCCAGGTACGATCAAGACCAAAAATATCGCAATGACGAGGAGCCCAAGTACCTTTCGGCTTTGTTAAGGGTCTTTTTACACACATAAATGGAAAAAAGCTAGGAAGACGATAATGAAGAAAAAAAATACACATTTGGGGTTATGTTTATTACTTAATAATAAATAACAACAATAATTTCTTTGGTAACTTCGTTCGCAGAAAAACGAAAATGCTAGAAATATGTAAAGAGAAAAAACGTAATTTTGAGCCCATCTAAAGAACATAACAAGTCAACAGTTAAAAACGATCACAACTGTGCACAGGGGTGCCAAGAGACTGCTATTTTTACCAAAGACTACAAATATTCATAGATTTTGTGAGTACTGACTGGAAAAATTATGCAAACAATTATCAAAAGGTCGAGGTCGTCAGCGGCACAGCTAAGCATTCAGTCCTGGATTTGATTCCTAGGTCGGGCGAAGTATTGTTGAGTTTTTCCATAAGATTTTTTTCAGTATCAGCCCCGAAGTTCTACTATCACACTATCACACACACTTGTACACTTGTACTCAACCTTTCAGGGATTACAGGCTTGACGTTATTTACGCAAATCACTTATAAATAAAATAAAATAGCTTTATTTCAGAACTATATCAGGTCCATTAGTTGTTAGTAACAGATACGCCACAGTGACAAACACGTGCTTTATAGTGAACTAAATTGATGCTATGCTAGCTAAATACAGCCAGTAAGGTGTGATTCAGACCACCAAACTGAACAACATCCTCCATGGGACCAATATCATTCGAGTAGGTGTTGAAGGTCGCTTGTCCAAGGAGATGGCGAAATAGACCGAGGCCAAACGCATCGGATCAACTCAGGATGGATGAAATGGAGACAGCTCACTAAAACAACTTGCAACCCATGGGCCCCTCAAGTTAAAACGGAAAATATACAAGTTCGTGATTAGACCTGTCGTACTGTACGGATGAGAAAGCTGGTATGTGAAGAAGATGGATGAAAAACGCGAGGATTGATAAAGTAAGGAATGAGTATATTAGAGGAAGTTTGAAAGTGGAGCCAGTAACGGGGAAGTTAAAAGAGAATCGTCCGTTTTGGTACGACCGCGAGATGAGGAGGGATGAAACACATGTGACTAAAAGAGTGATAAATATAAATGTTGATGGAGAGGGAGAGCAAGACCAAAGAAAATATGGATGGATTATGTAAAGTATGATATGAAAGAGAAATGAGTAAATGATGTCGTGACGTCTGACAGAGGAGAAGGTAAGAAGATAACGTGTTGTGCCGACCCCAAGTAGCATGGGACATGGGCAGGAAGATGATAATGATAGGGCAGCTGATGATTTTTTTAGCTATTATGGTATTGGTCTTATGGAGAAAGTTGTTCAGTTTAAACATGACCACATCTTTCTGATACCTGCTGTAGAGCTACAACTCAAAGAAATCCAGCGCGTGTACCCAGAAAATGCTCAAAATCATCATCCATATATGAATCAGTAATAAAAACATTTTTTGCAAAAGAAGTGCCAGGTACAGCCAATTGCCAATAATTTACGAATCCGAATGCACCTTTAATTTCGTTCTGGACTCCGTGGTGGTAACAGGTCGAGAAATCATGAACGCTTTCTTTAATATACTTTAAAATAATATTTGCCTGGCAGTGCTCGACAATGGGCTTAGCAAAATGAGCCTCGAGATTTGCTAAAGCCCCATCGATATTTAACTTCCCATCACTGGTGATGAAGCCGGTTTTTTCTAAGAAACAATCATTGAATTTCCTTAGGCCTTTCAGTTCAGTAAAATTGCGTCCTCCTACATAGACACCCCCTACGAGCACCTCGTCTTTAAATCCAGTTTCTGTTTCACAGTCATCTACAATCTGTTGGACGAAGCTATTTTCACCGGATGGGAATGACCACCTGTAAGGGGAAATATAAACATATTAATTAGTACAGGGTATCCAATTGAGATCAGTAAACCAAAATTGGTATTTGTGGAGGACAATAACTTTACCGCAATACAGTTGTTTGGAAGTATAATACTTGTAGGGCCATACTGAAAATATTTCTGAGTATCGCAGCTATACACGGCATTCTCGAACAACATATATTCTCGGACAACATCTAAAATGTTGCTGGGAAAGAAATGCCACTGCACAATGCCAGGAAAATATGGCCCGTTTAGAAGTGCCTTAGCAAAACGTATTTCTTTGTTTTTCGCGTGGTTAGTGCCTAGCCTGCTATCAGAGTTTCATGGGCCTCTGACTTGGCTTTACATGCCGTCGAGAAATATCTCTCAGACATTCTGGTTTAGTTTCCTCACGATGTTTACCTTCACCGAAGCAAGTGAATTATACAATAAGCACATGAATCCGAAAAATCAGAGGTGCCTATCTTCTGGGTTCGAACTCGAGTGCTATGACTTGGCGGTCCGACTCCGACGGTCATGCCACTAGGCTATCACTGCTAAACATGAAAAAGATAGCAAGAAAAACTGTACTTACAATTTACTAGTCCGATTATAGTCCGATATTTCTAGGAGAATACAGGCGGCTAAATAAGGGACGCCTTTCGGAATAGCCTTTTTAACAATTTTCGATTTGCAGACTTCGATAATTTCCGTAAGATTACTTAGTGGGATCTTTTTTACAGCTTCATTGAATTTAAACTTCTCATAATCTTTGAAACCGGTTTTGTCAAGGAAGCAATTGTTGAATATGTTGAACCCTGCGTCTTCTCTATAATTGCCTTTCACCTCTTCCGCTATCACTTCGTCTGTGTAAGCAGTTTCTGTACGGCAGTCATCTACGATCGCAGTGAGGTTTTTTTCAAAGGCGCGGATGACGGAATTCCTGTAAGAATTATATACATATATGTAAATAGAGGCTAACCCGTCGAGATCGACAAACCAACAAATGGCAATAAAGATACTGTCACCTCTGAGTTTAAGAAGCGCCTTATAAAGACCAGAAAACGCTAACAAAAAAAGGAATACTTACAATTCTAATAACCGCTTGTAAGTCGATACACCCCTGTGGAAACATTTAGCGAACACAATGTCTGGATCCTCCTTTTGACGACTTATGCAGTTTTCCACTAAATCCTTAAGTAAACTAGGGGTTAATTTAGCTAAAGTATCATCGACATTTAACTTCCCGTCTCTACTCACGAAACCAGTTCTGTCTAGGAAGCAATAGTTGAATATCCTGAGCCCACCGTTTTCGGAAAAATAGCTTTCCTCTTCTTTGGCTACCACTTCGTCTGTGTAACTGGCTTCAATACGACATGCATCTACGATCTGATCATATTCCACTGGAAAAGGTGAGACGAACTGAAAGAGAGAAATATCATTAACTCGTCGATCGCGTAATTTGATTTGTTAACTTGGTTAAAATCGTCACTACAATCAAACCCAAGTTATTTATTTTGTTTTTGAATTATGCATTTAGATGAATGAAAGGGCGAGGGAAGTATATTACAATACAATACAAGTGCCGACTGTTACAGTACAATATCTTTGTGCTGTATCTACAATCTACATCGCAATCTTATGTTCTTTATCGCACGTTCAATATCTATTAAATGTTTCTACTGTCTGTTATCGTCACGTAGTCGTCAGTATATAAGATGCACCTTTGGATAATTATAACCAGACTATACTACATCTTTTGTCTCATTTATACCTAATCATATACTGCCAAGAAGTTTGGCAAACCGACCATTAGACCAACGAGGCAGAGTGACTCAGTGGCTGGGTGACGGGATAGTGCAACTCAAAATAAATATGAAATACTCACTTCGGCATGAATCCTAGCTACCAGGAAAACACACAACACAATAAACGTTTTCATCTTACTGAGGTAGATTCAACACTGCCAAGACGAACAGGTAAACTACATTTAAATACTTTTTTCTGTTAACTGGGCAATTCTCCACTAAATGGAAAATCGCTGCCCCAAGCTAATTTTATGTAATAAATCTTAATACTTCTCAGTTTTTTGCATCAATACCGATATAGTATGTATTACGTATTCTTGGCACGCCACAGCTTATTTATTAATGTAATAATGTAATATTTGAATAAATTAACCTCAAACTCCTCAAAACACAGTCCCCTGGTATGTCCCTTTTCCAGAATTACAAATTTTATTACCAATATTTATTTTTTGCCGTTGATAACTGAATAAAAATATCCAAATATATTTAAAAAAAAACTTAAAAATAGAAATTTCATCAAAATATCTACATATCTGCGAATGGTGTCCTCAAATTATTAATACAGTCTCCTGTTAAAATTTTAAAACCGAAAAAAAAAAGTTTTCGCGCGAAACATTTAGATCGTGAATCGCGCCAGTTTGACCGCTTGCAATGTGGTTGCGAGCGAATCCAGTCACATACACCCCGCGCAGTTTTCGCCTGGGTTTAACCAGGGAGCATTAAAAGGCCGCTTTAGCGTATGAGGATAATGATATGAATCATATTATATGAGTTATTACACAACAGCCGCACGGATCGATCTTCAAGGTTAAGTTCATTTGCCAAGGTCAGTCCGTAGATGAGTGACCATTCATTACATACCGAGTTTCATTACATATCGTGTTTTGTTTTACTGTTGGTTCCATTTCTAAGTCGTTACAGGTAATCAGTGGCCCGAAAGTCTGACAACAGTCTTACCAAAGGGTATCGTATTACCCAGTACTATTGTGGAGGTCAAATAGGCAGTCGCTTCATGATAAAATACTGGGATTCAGCTGTATCCGGTTAGACTGGAAGCCGATCCCAACATAGGAATTCACTTCCGCCTGACATTAGGGACTGCCAAACTGTTGCAGTTTTCAAAAGAAGAGTGAAAGAACATTATCTTTCCATTACGTCATAGTTGCATAAGTATTTATCATTATTTATTTTATTGTATTAATAGTATTGTTATATGTTTTGTCTTTGTATTTATTAGTTTGTTAGTATATTGTTTTAAGAATACCATATATGGTATTTTATTTTTAAATAGCTGTTCTGTTTTATGTTTTATGTATTCAATTTTCTCTTCTTCTTTTACACACTATGTCTACATCTCTTTTTTTATTATCTCCTTTCGCAGGTATGCTGGAAGAGATTTCTTTAGAAATAAGCATCACCTTTGTACTATTTTCTGTTCCTTTCTTCTTTTCTGTATTTAGTGTGTACATAAATTGTTAAATAAATAAATAAATAGCTGGGAAAAGGATAGGCAGGTGACGACATTACAAATCGTAAAATGTTTTACATGCGGCAATATTTGGGCCAAATATTATTCCGAAATGTAATGAGTTGAGTATGATTGTGCTAATGTGTGTTACCATTTTACGAATATTAGGGGAACTGCTAATGATCAGCTATGGGAATTCGGGAAATGATTCGCTTTAAGGGTGTTGCCACACCAATCGATCGATCGTCGGATGGTAGAATGGGTTAGTCGAAAGAGAGTCGACGTTGACTAATCCATTCTACCATCGATCGACAATCGATCGATTGTAGATCCCTATTTCCCTTGGTCACGCCATCACGCGTGAACGGCTGGACCGATTTTGCTAATTCTTTTTTTTAATTAAAATTAAATTAAATTCATTTATTTCAGAACCAGTCCATATCATCAGTCCGCATCACATGCGAAAATAAAAAGAATCAATATGTAGGTGGTAAGTAGGTGGTAGGTAGGTGCGAAGGTGGCGAAGCTACAGTCACAGACACAAGGCATAATAACTTGTGAAAGTACTGTAGTTGCCCATTTCAAAGCGTAGATCTCTATGGAGAAGAATGGGCAAGAAACTCCATGGACACTCTTTTCAATCAACATATTTTACAAGATCTTGGTTACATCATTCGTGTTGAGATAATACATATTTGTCAGAACGATGTAGAAAGATGTGAACATTAAGAGCGTCCAGAGTAAAAGATTAGATCAAGAATTTAAAAACAAAGTATTTAAGCAGCTAAGAGATGACAAACAAAATGATATTTTTCTTATTTATTTTTTTGTACTCTATCACTATGCTGTCCTATTTGACCCCAAGGTTGACTGGTAGAGAATGCCTTGTGGCATTAAGTCCGCCTATGTACCACTTTTGTACATGAAGTTTAAATAAATAAATAAATAAATGACTAGTCCCAACTCACAGCGCCCGTTCACGAACATGACGCATGGATCAGCACCATTCAACTCAACCATTTTGAAGGGAACTAAATGATCCGACACACCCGCCACCATCAGCGAGACATTTGAGTGAGCATGACATTCGGTAGAGCAAATCTTATGCACTTCGTTTTTTTCCCATTTAATACTAAATTATTAACGGTGAACCAATTATGAACCTGCAGTAGGCCGTTATTTTTTGCGTCGAGATTTGTGGCACGTCTGTTTACCTTAAATATTAAAGAAGTATCATCAGCAAACAACACCATTTGTGGTTGGTTTTTAAATAAATGGGGTAGACCATTAATATAGACCAAAAAGAGGAAAGGAGCTAATATCGACCCTTGTGGCAAACCCATACTTACTTTTAGCCCCATTGAATTTACACCATTTATTTATACTTGCTGATGTCTGTCGTTTAAATACGGTTTCACTAAACTGAGCGCAAGTTTCCCTAAACCGTAATGTTCAAGTTTTAAGAGCAGGGTTTCGTGGTTAACGCAATCAAATGCCTTCGAGAGGTCACAGAAGATTCCTATGGCATCTTGCGCCTCTCCCCACGCAGTAAATATGTGTTTTAATAAGGTGACACCGGCGTCAGTCGTACAACGTCCTTTGGTGAAACCATACTGTTTCTTATGTAAGATTTTATTGGTGTTAAAGTGGTTGAGCATTTGATTTAGCATTACCTTTTCAAACACCTTGCTAAAAACCGGCAACACGGATACGGGTCTATAGTTATTGGTGTCTTTACTGTCGCCGGATTTGAAAAGTGGTATTACCTTGCTGTATATCATAAGGTTCGGGAAGACTCCTTGGTCCACACACAAATTAAATACTAAGGCTAAGTATGGTGCTATAGTCTCAATAATAGCTTGACAAACTTTAATCGACATTCCCCATAGATCATCGGTTAATTTGATTTTGATTTCCTTAAAAGTCGCTTTTAATAAATCAATAGAACGCAAGGGTGAGGAATTTAAGGTTTCACTAGTTTTAAGTGGGATATAAGTGAAGAAATCTACAAATTCTTGAGCAACTTCGTTTTTAGAACTCAGAAGACCACGTTTTTATTTCTATTAATTTCACTATTCATAATTTTCCATACCGTCTTTATTTTATTATCAGCAGATTTAGTCTTGTTGCTAAGCCTTTAGTCCAGTCACTGAACATAAACTTTGGGCAAATAGATTTAGTTTTAATTTTTAATGTAATGTGAACTCACCGAAAAGAATTCCTCATAAAATTGATTAACAGCAGCAGCAGCCACGGAGTTGACGGAGTCCCTCTATCACACTATTAGGTACACTTCTGTTCTACCCTTCGGGGATTACAGGTGTGATGTTATTTATATAAATCACTTATAAATAAAATAACTTTATTTCAGACCTATATCAGTCCATAAGTTGTTAGTTGTTAGTAACAGATAGCGCTTATATGCTGTGTCAGTGTTATTAGTACTTAATTTTATTTATAAAAAGACAAGATCCTCTAATCAGTGGAATGTTAAATGTGCCGATGCCTTGCTGCATCGACAAACACGGCCTTGATGGTGAACTGAATTGATGCTATGCTAGCCAAATACAGCATGTAAGGTGTGTTTCAGACCACCAAACTGAACAACATCCTCCATGGGACCAATATCATTCGAGTAGGTGTTGAAGGTCGCTTGTCCAAGGAGATGGCGAAATAGACCGAGGCCTAACGCATCGGATCAACTCAGGATGGATGAAATGGAGACAGCTCAACTAAAACAACTTGCGACCCATGGGCCCCTCAAGTTAAAAGGGTAAATATACAAGTTCGTGTTTAGTCCTGTAGTACTACAGAATGCTGGTATGTGAAGAAAATGGATGAAAAACGCTTGCATTTAAAGGAGATGAGAATTTTGAGATGAATGCGAGAAGTGATAAAGTAAGGAATGAGTATATCAGAGCAAGTTTAAAAATTTTGCCAGTGACAGGGAAGTTGAAAGGGAATCGTCTGTCTTGGTACGGACGCGAGATGGGGAGGGATGAAACACATGTAACTAAAAGAGCGATTGATATAAATGTTGATAGATAGAGAGGGAGAGAGAGAGAGAGCAAAACCAATAAAAATATGGATGGATTGTGTAAAGTATGATATGAAAGAGAAAGGAGTAAATGATGTCGTGACGTCTGACAGAGGAGAATGTAAGAAAAAAACGTGTTGTGCTGACCCCAAGTAGAATGGGACATGGGCAGGAAGTTGATAATGATAGGCTGCTGATGATTTTTTTTGCTATTACGGTTACATTGGTCTTATTTAAGAAAGTTGTTCAGTTTAAACATGACCACATCTTTCTGAGACTTGCTGGAGAGCTACAAATCAAAGAAATCCAGCGCGTTTGCTTAGTAAATGATCAAAATCATCATCAATATATGCAGTAGTAAAAACATTTTTTGCAAAAGAAGTGCCAGGCACACCCATTTCTCAATAATTTGTGAATCCGAATTTACTTTTAATTTCGTTCTGGACTCCATGGTGGTAACAGGTCGAGAAATCATGAACGCTTTCTTTAATATACTTTAAAATAATATTTGCCTGGCAGTGCTCGACAATGGGCTTAGCAAAATGAGCCACGAGATTTTCTAAAGCCCCATCGATATTTAACTTCCCATCACTGGTGATGAAGCCGGTTTTTTCTAAGAAACAATCATTGAATTTCTTGAGGCCTTTCAGTTCAGTAAAATCGCGTCCTCCTACATAGACACCCCCTACGAGCACCTCGTCTTTAAATCCAGTTTCTCTGTTACAAGCATCTACAATCTGATGGACGAGGCTATTTTCACCGGATGGGAAGGACCGCCTGTAAGGGGAAATATAAACATATTAGTACAGGGTACCCAATTGAGATCGATAAACCAACATTGGTGTATGTAGAGGACAATAACATTACCGCAATACACTTGCAGACGTTTTTTAGTGCGGCCCTGCAAGTAGCCGCACTAAAAAATGTCTTTCTTTGTTGTTCGTGTGGTTAGTGCCTAGCCTGTTATCAGAGTTTTTATGCCGCCCATGGGCCTCTGATTTGGCTTTACATGCCGTCGAGAAATATCTCTCAGACATTTTGGTTTGGTTTCACAATGTTTACCTTCTCTTCGGTGAAGGTAAACATCGTGAATTATACAATACGCACATGAATCCGAAAAATCAGAGGTGCGTGTCTTCTGGGTTCAAACTCGAGACCTATGACTTGGCAGTCCCACCGTCATACCACTAGGCTATCGCTGTTAAACGTGAAAAAGTTAGTAAAAAAAACTGTACTTACAACTTAGTAGTCCGAATATAGTCCGATACTCCTAGGAGAAGACAGGCGGAGAAATAAGGGACGGTATCCGGAATAATCTTTTTAACAGTTTTCGATTTGCAGACCTCGACAATTTCCGTAACATTACTTCGTGGGACCTTTTCTAATGCTACATCGATTTTAAACTTCTCATAATCTTTGAACCCGGTTTTGTCAAGGAAGCAATTGTTGAATTTGTTGATCCCTGCGTCTTCTTTTAATTCGCTTTTCTCCTCTTCTGCTATGACTTCGTCTGTGTAACCAGTTTCCACACGACAGGCATCTACGATCGGAGTGGGGTTTTTGGCAAAGGCGCGGATGACTGAATTCCTGTAAGAGGTACATATTACATATATTTAGATAGAGGCTAACCCGTCGAGATCGACAAACCAACAAATGACAATAAAGATACTGTGACCTCTGACTAGAAAACGCTAACAAAAAAAGGTATACTTACAATTCTGATAACCGCTTGTAAGTCGATACACCCCTGTGGAAGCATTTAGCGAACACACTCTCTGGATCCTTCTTTTTACGACTTATGCAGTTCTCCACTAAATCCTTAAGTAAACTAGGGGTTAATTTAGCTAAAGTATCATCGACATTTAACTTCCCGTCTCTACTCACGAAACCAGTTCTGTCTAGGAAGCAATAGTTGAATATCCTGAGCCCACCGTTTTCGGAAAAATAGCTTTCCTCTTCTTTGGCTACCACTTCGTCTGTGTAACTGGTTTCAATACGACAGGCATCTACGATCTGATAATATTCCATTGGAAAGGGTGAGACGAACTGAAAGAGAGAAATATCATACAGGGTGTAAACGGACCCTTCACGAAGCCGTCAACTAAGCAATATGTACAACAAACTAAGTAACTTTACGCAAAAATTATTGCTGGGAAACAACTTTTTTTTTGGGGTGAAAAGTCACGTTTTAAGGTAGGACTTATTAAATTGCTCACAAAATATTGTGCTGATAGACGGATAGAATAGTAAGGGGGTCGTGGAGGTGTTTAAAGTAAACATCTTACATTAAAAACATGCATTTAAAAAAACTTGTGAAAAAGTTGGAACTTTGACCCCCAATGTCTCCGTAACTAGCAGGTCCCCAGGTATGGTCTAGAACAAAAAAATTATCGCAATGACGGGGAGAACAAGTGCCTTTCGGCTTCGTTAATGGTCTGTTTACACCCTTGATACTCGTCGGTCGTGTGATTTGATTTGTTAAGTTGGTAAAAATCGTCACTTAAATCAAACCCAAGATTGTTATTTTGTTTTTGAATTATGCATTTAGATGCATGAAAAGGCGAGGGAAGTATATTACAATACAATACAAGTACCGACCACTAGACCAACGAGGCAAAGTGACTCAGTGGCTGGGTGACGGGATAGTGCAACCCAATATAAATATGAAATACTCACTTTGGCATGAATCCTAGCTGCCAGGACAACACACAACATAATAAACGTTTTCATCTTACTGAGATAGATTCAACACTGTCAAGACGAATGGGTAATCTACATTTAAATACTTGTTTATAACAAAACTTGTTAGCAACAAGATTTTTAATTACATGAGGAAAACTGACATACTTATTACGTTCGTCCTTGACATGTTTTGCTTGTGGAAATGTCGATAGCCTCATTATTAGGTATTATTTCATCGTAAAGCTTTGGTCAAATTGAGATGTCTCTCGAGCGGGACGCGACTGTGGGCGTCGATTGTTTTAACCCCTAATGTATTCGTAGCTTGAGATGTTACACATCCCTGCACATCTTTGAAGGTATAACGCGTTTTTAAACTGAATTCTGCGCGTTGCAGTTTCCGTTAACTGCATAAAAACACGAAACATCACGCCTGTTTTCCCAAAGGGTTAGGCAGAAGTGTACCTAATAGTACACCCACTTTTCGCAAGTTTTGTTTAAGTCTGATGTAATAAGGGGCGTGCGTATTGCCATCAATTGGACACAAATTCAGACTCCGCGGCTGCTGCTTAGAAATTTATGAAGGAAAAACAAAATAACACTGCATTTTGATTAGTGTGGTAACACTCTAAGATGGAAGCGCCAGGGTAACCCGCGAAATGTTAATATGATTATATACACGTTGTATTTACGGAAATATAATTATTAAAATCATCAATACAACCCTCTAAGTTCATTTAACCCCATTGAATGACTTTTTTATGAAATAGTTATTGAATGGGTTTAAATAAACTTAGAGAGTTGCCATGTATTGATGATTGTAATGATTATAATTCTATAACTACATACTTGCGCGAATCATATTTTTGTCATTATACCACCTGACACTGAACTGCAAATATCTTTTTTTCTGTCTGAATATTTTTTCCGGCAAATCTCCGAAACGGCTGGACCGCTTTTGACGGAACTTTTACTGCCAGATAGCTGATGTTACAAGGAGTAACTTAGGGTATTTTAGAAAAAAGATTAGGGTTCCGTGCAAAAAAAAAGAAAACCCATGGAATTGAAAGAGAGAAGTAATATTTTTATAATAAAATTTCACGCGGACGAATGTCGCGAGGAACAGCTAGCACATTATATGGGGACAGAAAACCTACTATTACTTAGTACACCCACGGGTTTTCTAACTCTTTCATAAACAATCTCCAAAAAAACCTATCTTACTAACAAAACATTCACTATAAGCTGATTCCCCATTCTCCCTCTCAAAGCAAACCAGGTAAAAACACACCGTACATTAATAAAACCCGCCAAGGTTACATAGAGTAGTTATAATAACTCAACGGAATAACTATATCCCGGCTCCAGTCCGCACCGCAACTCTCTGGCTAGCAATAAACGCCTCGAGAAATATTTTCACATCGTTGTGGAAGTTAAAATGAAAGGAACTACACCCTGTAGAGCCATTGCAGCCCCTACGCCAACGCGACGGGTAATGCTGAATATTTCGACGAGTTACATAATTTTATTCATGGGCCGACTCCGATTGCGTATCAAACCTTTCGTAATAGTTTGTATACAATACGTTGATCACAACTTTCTCTGTTGTAAGACTATTGTTCTGGGGGTGTTGATAATCTGCTTAGTATTCTTGCGTGTTATGACAGTGATGCGAATGACTTTTGTTTTAAATTATTGTTTTGAAACGTACTGTGTAGGTACTATTACTTTTTCCTTTATTCATTTTTCATACATATTTTAAAAAAAAACATTTAAAAATATAAAAAATAGTAGTCCGCCGGTGTCGGGAGCAGGGTCCAAGCTATAGGTGGTTAGGGCTCCAGAGACAGGAACCTCCTCACAATGCGAGCCGTATCGAGAAGTACTGCCTTCTGAATCAGGCCCTTGATCCAACCGCCTAAGGAGAGCCTCGAAAGATGGTCGTCGAGGCTCTTGGCCATATGGCCATTGGCCGTCACGACAATCGCCACAATGATAGCCGAGTTCACATTCCACATGTCGACAACCTCGTGTGCCAAGTCGAGATATTTTATTTGTTTCTCTTTCTCATCTTTCACGAGGTTCTCGTCATGCGGGATGGTAATGGTATTGTTACTGTTTTAAATTATCTGTTTCTACGTTCCAACGCCTAGATAAGCCAGTTCAAACTTTAGCACTACTTTAAAATGTCTTAACTTTAACGTGTATTGTCACCTCCCAAATAAGGAAGTTAGTGCACTTAGTAAAGTGCTATCCAGCTACTGAACTAAAATCAAGAAAATTGCCTGTACATTATGTACGAAAAACCGAATTGTATCAATTGACGTTTTCTACGAAAACACGGAACACCACTTTGCCGCGAAAATTAGTGGTGAGGAGTAATTGTGTGCTATTTTCATTTAGAGGTTTCGCACGAAGGCACAAAGCTGCGTACGCAGAAATAATAAAAGTGAAACACAGATGAATCTTATATTCGATTTGTAAGTAACGTCAATGACATTGAAGAGAAGAATAATAAATTTTGATTACTTTCTCACGTCCGCAATCGTGATTCGATTTCACAATTTTTCACCGCTCCCCTTAGGAAAATCATGATTAAAATGGAAAACGTTATTACTTTCAATCATGTATTTTTTCTTCAGCCGCGATTTTCAATGGCGATTAGAGGCTATTTACAATCTATCGAAGAGGCTTTTTTACTTATTGAATAGATGAAGCCTATAGATTTTTCATCGAATAATAAATAAAAAAGATTTGTCAAAAAGTGCTTTTTGAGATAGACAGATAGTGACGACACTTGGGGGAGGCTTATGTCCAGCAGTGGCCGTCTTTCGGCTGAAATGAAGATGAAGATAGAGTGTAGTTGAGAAACTTTTCGTGTTGAGTTATTGAGTACGAACAGAAGCGATTTTGAAAACTAATTTAATTTAAGTAAAAGAAAGCTTCCATACTTTTAACTCGTATTTTCTCCATGTTATACTTACATGTTACGGGAAACAGACGCTCCTGCAGCGTTGTTTACTAGTTACCAAGTAATAAAAAAGTTAGTTTGATAGCAGATTAGAAACTACGCGAAAGAAGCGAGTTCGGACGGGGGTTACGTGACTAAATAAATCTGACTCTCGACGTCGACCCGCCGCCGCGCGCCGCCGCCTCCCTAAGAACCGACAAACTTACAGAACTACGTATCGGCAGCCTGCCTCGAACATTCCAACTGTTAACACACGAGATGCTTATCTAGAATTAAAGGTTAAAACAGATTAACTCGGTAAAACACAAAGAGAAGCTTCGTTTAACTTTCACAAGTTTCGAGAAACTATTAAATTGCTTAACGCCTTACTTAAGGTATTGTGATTGTGTTTGCCCTTTCATGTGAGTGTAAACGGAGCATGGAATACACGTTGTTCAGCCTTGTTCCTATAATATGCTTTCGCCCCGGGCGTCACTCACATAGAATTCGTAAAACAAAAAAGTTATTTTTATCCCCCAAGGGTTCTACTTTCAACCAAAATGGATGTGACAAATAGACACATTGATATGTACGTATATTTGTTGTATGATTTCTTGCCGATTTGGGAATGACAGGGAAACAAAGTCACTTGTGTACTTGTGCTGTTTGACGGCTCAAGTGAGATCGATTGTTTAGGAAAGCTTGCATTTTTAGCAATCTCGATTTTTTTTTTACACATTTTAGTGCTTACATCCCTCCTGCCAGTTTCAATATCATTCAAGTATCCCTCCATCCTTGGTACTGTTTGCAAACTTTTAAAATTCAATTATTTCAGAATGGAAAGTTTACAAAAAATATATTCATCAATAATAATAAATATAATTTTGTACCTGCTACTATAATTTTATACAATCAAAAAAAGTTGCGCAGTAACAAAATTTTGGAAAACATTAGGTGTACAATCTCCACCCAAAGTAAAGTCTAGATAATTGGAAGTTTCGATTACTGTCCAGCGCTCGACAATATGCACCAATTGCAAGCACCATTTATTTAATTCAAAAAGCTTTGTAGCTCCTTGAAAAAGACTTTTCTCATCCGCCATTACAAAATTTGTAAGAACACGAAACATTTTACAAGCCGCATGATTTATGGTTTATGCTGAAATCAAGATGCTTGAATAAATTTCTCTCTCATCAATTTTAATTCAGTATCAACCGTTGTCGACTGAAGGCACTCGTTCGAAAAGATATAAGAGTACATAGATGGATCATTGAGTGCTTCGACTTCCATTCTAATGTTTATGAATGATTTGTCGTTTTTATGATTCCTATTTCCGATGGTTTTGGAGTGACACTCCAAAGCCCAAAAAAAACTAAATGAATTAAAATACAAATCAAACCCACACGGTTTTTGGCTTTTAGATTTTCCCAAATACGGTACACCCTAACTACTAACAATACTTCTTTAAAGAGATCTATATTTCCAACAGTTTAATGCTAAACTATTATTTAATCACCAACTAAGCCATCTTCATAATCAGCCTAGAATGTTCCCAGTGCTGGGACACAAGCCTCCTCTCTCTTTGAGCAGGAAACAGTGAGGTATTTCACTACCTACTACTAAAATACTAAGTACCCAGCACTACCAGGTAATAACAATTTTTTTTTTTTTTTTCATTTTGCTTTGTGCCTTTGGCATTAATTGATTGGATCTGACATTTATTTATTTCGCATATTTTTTAATCTCATCTAATTAACTTTATTTATTTAGTAATGTGTTTAATCTGCCTGTAAACTTTAGAAAAGTGTGTGGTGGAATCTAATATGGATCAATGACCTGAAATAAAAGAATTTTTATTTTATTTTATTTAGAACGTCTTATACAAGTATTTTGTTGTTTCCATCAAATCTTGTAAAATTATAGAATGATTTGAAAAAAACTAAATACATATCTTTCGCAATTTTCATAGCTACTTACGATGTCTTCCTTCACCGTTTCAAATATACACGTAATTTATAAAAGTTAACAAAATTCTCGGGTACTCGCGACTTGTAGTCCTTTAATATCTTCAGTTAGACGGTGGTTTTTCTTGCTTTTTCAGGAAATAAGGCAGCATTGCTCTTCTTTCGTTTGCTTTTCATATAAAACGGCAAGTTTTTCTTAGTAAATCGCATAGTGTACTCGTATATCTAGGAACAGCTTTATGCAGAAATACGGAACCTCATTATCAAGATGAAACCCTGCACTGAGTAAATATGTTCTTTCAGATGTAAAAGATAGGTCAAGATAGGTTTGAAAAACATCTTATGCTTATTTACACAATATTTTTCCAAAGAAATAGCAACCAAGTAGGTAGTATAACTTATTTTCCAGGTATACATCTCCTACGTAAAAAAGAAAATGTGAGCATTTTCAATTTTCGTTATGAAACTAATTGAAGCTATGTTTGTATTCGAATTTTCGTGGCTCTAGTTTATCCATAAAACATTGATTAATAACTAAGTAAACGAAAAACACTCCAACATCAAACACAATTAAAATTATTACCAGCAATAACCGACCAGGTCGAATAAGTAACTTTTAAATTAAATATTTCCGTAAAATGTTAAACTAATCCAGAGTTCAGACCATCCATACAAAATTAGTGTTGGAGTGGGTTGGTCCACTTAATCACAAAGTTGGTTCACCTCGGGCGAGTTAACTCACTGTGCACCTTTATTTCCTTTTAATCTTAAATTAACTCGGAAACAATTCTGCTGGAGTACCTACGTCGAACAGTAACCGTATATTCGACAACAAAGGTTACGTAACTATGGTTAAATGTTAACGTAGTAAAACATTTAAGAACTTGTATCTGTTTACCGATATTTTTTTAAATTAATCTTCTTGTTTAAAACTTGGTATAGTATGACTATTTTAAGAGTGCAGTTCAAGGTGGCGTTTGTTGTCAACAAAACTTGCACCGATATGTCAAACTTGGTACATTTATTTTAGTTCTGTGTTTTCCCGCCTGCACAGATAAGTTGATTGAAG
Organism: Noctua pronuba; assembly: GCA_905220335.1. Taxonomy (NCBI): domain Eukaryota; kingdom Metazoa; phylum Arthropoda; class Insecta; order Lepidoptera; family Noctuidae; genus Noctua; species Noctua pronuba. The sequence continues at coordinate 8,356,094 of LR999903.1, read as the reverse complement.
TGTATATGGTATGGACCGTCACAACAACGCCACAATGTTATTAAAGTATTACCTTTGACGCGTGTAACGAATTATTATAAACTAGCTGTTGCCCGCGACTTCGTTCGCGTGGTAATTTTGATGAGTATGAGTGAGGAAAAAAAAAGAGCCTATGTCTTTCCCCGGGATATAATCTATCTGCTCGCCAAATTTCATTACGATCCGATCAGCTGTTTAGTCATGAAAAGGTAGCAAACAAACAGAGTTACTTTCGCATTAATATTAGTATGGATGCAAGCAATATTCAATTTATTGGTAACTTTCTTTCTTGACTGTACCTTAGCTACGCATCGAGCAGACCAAAAATAAAATTAAATTGATATCGTGCCCTATTAGAGTATTTGTTGGTAAAGGTAAATTGGAAATTGGATTTTTGATATAAAACTTCCTTCATTAACTAGAGAATTGGACGGGAATCCCTTTCATTGGACGTTTACAGATGGGTCCGGGGATCATTAATTTATTAAAAGTATGAAAATAGACCGTTTTCACGACTTATAAGTCAATTAAAATTAAGCTTGCTTTTTAATTTTAAACCGCTGTTCCAGATGATAAGAAAATAAATAGATCATGGAAAGAACTGTGGAGACCTTTGCCCAGCAGTGGGACAGAATAAGCCAACAAACAAAACGCTGAGATTTTTTAAATTAAAGCAATAGTGTAAGACCATGTTAAACGAGTATTCAACGCTATTTTCTTATCTTAAGTTTGGCGCGGCTGTGTAGATGCTACCAACAAATAAGTTCACGTTTGTACGAGTTTTTAAAGAGCGCTCAGATGGCATCATCGCCAGGACGCCAGATGAGTTGAGCGCAGACGGCGGGAATTGTCTCAATGTATACAGTCGCGAGACGCTCGAGACGACAAGTGAGACAATTTTTTTTGTAGAAACTGCTCTTTTCGCCATCCGCAAGATTAGATTCAAGAGGATAAATCTCTCCTTCCCCCCACTTGTGTCGCCCGTTTTGTGTGAAGGCTTTATGCGGGATTATTTATACAGAACATTTCGCTCGCCGACTTGACATACTGAATAACGCCAGCCTTTAATCTCGCTACGTTAGAATAGTCAGCCACCTTCTAACTAGAATCCCTGCTCCCATTCGGCTTCAGAAATAAACTGAAAAAACATGCTAAAAGCTCCTTTTTAAGAGGTTCCTAAAAGAGTTTATGTTAAAAGCCTTCTTCACACAGTATTCATTACCGAAATTATTCGCCGGTGCGATGCAAGAACGCCACGCCGATGGCTGAACTGTGGGTATAAACACAAAATTACATTGAGAACGGCACGTAAGAAGCGCGCAATTCCTGATGTACCATGAAGTTAGATTGGAAAACTTCTCATGCTGCAACGTGCTATTGCTCTGTGCCTGTTCTACTGCGGCTCTCATATTACCGTAACAAGTAAGCAATACCTATTTATTCAAACTTGCAATAAACATCTGGAAATAGTTAAGTTTCATACTTTATAATATTATATTTTGGGAACGTAATATTGGAGCGTGATCGAAATGTATAAGTATTATGTTTAGATTCGTAAAAATCTGTTGTTGTTGTCAGTTTAATGTCTTGGCTATTATATTTTAGTACGCGAACAATACAAATTGAAAACAACATTATTTGCAGACGAAATCAATGTACAAAGTCTACTAGAATAACCGGAGAACAGAAACCATTGGAGCAACGGTCGAACCATCGAAACGAATGAGGGAACCGCCTTACCAACGGAACTCTAAGATTTTCATTTAAAACTCATGTAGAAAATATTATAATACAGCTGTTCAAAATTTTTCCCCTAGGTAATATTGCTTCTAGACGTTTGTCGTAAACAGAGGCTTTGTTGCAGCAATTTCCACGATACCACATTTCTGCGAGATTAAATTCGTAATACGGCTTCCGTTTGGCTCAGTTCCGTATTCAGTGCGCCTACTACAGGAATTTGCGTAAACGTTAACAGATATCGAGTTCTCTCCACGAATCACATGCAACTCGATATTACCGCCGCGCGCCGGGTGACTACCGCCTGCATTAGCTGCACGCCTTTGATATCGCCGGAGCTTTAACGTTTCCATAAAGTCGTCACATGATGCACGTTATAGGAAATAGATTGTATTTGAATTCGGAACCCGCCTGCCTATCGCGTCGCAAAAACGGCCTGTTGACCGTCTGAACCGATTTAGATCTAGACTTTATTGCATCGTGGCTTCATTCGAAATAGCATTTTAATGTCTCCCTGACTACCTGAACGTATCGTTAACTTTGGATCTATACAAGATTAAACACATTAGCGGCCACAAAATGTTTATTGCTAAGCCATTTTAACGAACATTCGTTCCTTGAATGCCGTTTTCATAGCCTCACGTTCACTCCATAAAAATATAAACTTCACACATTGTATCAATATGAACGAAATTACATTTCAACACGTTCAGATAATACATTTTAAAACCGCTGGTATTATACGGGAAGCCGTTTCGCCCGATTTTATGAAACCTGAAACCAAACCGATATTATTCCAAGAAAGGTTAATGAATATGTTAACAAGCTTGAATAATACGAACAAGATGGTCGTTTGTTGATGTTCTAGTAGTAATAGAAATTCAAATTCAGTAAAATTAACTCCAATCACGAACGATCGAGGCAATTATTGATCGTTTCTTTGTGCAAATATTATAAATTGGTGAAAAGACCTGCCATACCTACATTGAAGCCGACGACAGTTTTTAATAAAGACACAAATTTAATAACGAACATTCTTGAAATATTCGTATCATTAGTTTGCATTTCAGCACTGTTTTCGTTTCTTTAATTGTTATTAATAGACGTACGTAGTAGGGGTCTCGGGGAAAATGGGATCTTTTTCAGAATGGCTTATTTGTCAATGTCAGAGCGGCAGTGACGCTTGCGTCTGTTTCTGATAGCCTCGTTGTTTCGTTTTATTGGTTAGGCACGTTTTCTTTGTGACTGACGTATGTATGTAGGACATAATTATTTACGGAATCGGAGGTCGAACGAACTGTGATTGAACTTGGCTTTATTAATCGCTTCTCTGATCGGAATAATTCGATTGTTTGGAGTTTTTTTTTCTGTTTTTATGTGATTCTTGTGTATTTCGGCCTACGTTTTACCTCACAGTCTCATAGTTAAAAAAGTTTCGATTAACTGTTGAAAAGAAAGCAAGAAAATATGTTGATATCCTGAAAAATAAAAAAATATGTTGATATGTTAAATCCAAAATAACTTGTAAACCGATAGTTGGCAACATGAAGCCAACATACATGTATACTACATACGTTAACGTGCATACAGACACGGACAGATTGGATTAGGGTTCCACAGGTAGAACGTATCGACGTCCTCAGCCGAGGTGAAATCGAGACGTTTGGGAGAGGCCGGCCGATATTGTGGGTAAGAGCACTTCTTCTCAAGAATTTGAGCACAGCGAGCCAAGGTATCGGTTACACTGAACACACTACTATTATGTGCACCCGACCGGAACCTGGACCCGACACATCAATATTTCTTACATCGTACGATCGCAATATATTTCAATATCGATACTAAGACCGCATTATATGCAAATTATTGGCAAATACATTTGGAAAGTATGTCGCCGCATGCATCTTGCCTCATGTCAGCTCTGTAGTGCACAAACACCAGCCATTTGTCATTTTATTAGTCTCGCTCCGCAATATTCTGTGAAATAACTCTGTAGTCGGGCGAGATTGCTTCCCAGTTTACTGCCCCGACTTGAGACAGGGAAGTGAGAAAAAGTTGTAAATTTGCCGCCGAATTGGACGTTTATACAACTCGACTGACCTCAAACGCCTTAACCGCTTTCGTTACGGACCTGGCAAAAATTGAACTCCCTCGGATGGTTCTACCGATAGTTTTAATAACGTCTCGTAGTTACTGGAGCCATGAAACTGTATGTTGGTACGGTAATACCTGCGTTACTTTATTTTTGTGGTCTTCTAGCTTATAATAGACAGTGGATTTCTCGCTGGCTTGTTTGGGTCCTTATTTATTTAACAGTTTATGTACACACTAAATACAGAAAAGAAAACATCATCATCTTCTTCCTGCCCTTATCCCATGTTATTTGGGGTCGGCGCAACACGTTTTTTTCTTCCATTCTCCTCTGTCAACCGTCACGCTATCATTTACTCCTTTATCTTTCATATCATTCCTCACACAATCCATCCATCGTTTCTTTGGTCTTCCTCTCCCTCTCCATCCATCAATGTTTATATTCATCACTCTTTTAGTCACATGCGAATACAGAAAAGAAGACAGGAACAGAAAAATAGACGCCAGTACTTCAAGCTACCCGAAACTATCAAATTTCCCCAATCAACCTTGAACCTAATGCTTTAGCGATAAAGTTGAAAATCTATTAAAGAAATTTGACAGATTGTAGTCGCTGGATGTGCTGGCGTCTCTACAAAGGTGATGCTTATTTGTAAAGGAATCTCTTCCAACATACCTGCGAAAGCAGAGCAGATAAAAGACATGTAGACACAGTGTGTATAAGAAGAGAATATAGAATACATTCAAAAAAACACAGCAAATAAGCGATAACACAAAGCGAATATAAATATAACATACAATATAAGAATGTACTTGCTTACTTACTTTACTAAGAAAGGAGTTCGCATTTTGCTCAGATCAAATATTTGTGTAAGAGGCTTGTAAGAGGCCTAACCTCATACACAAGTATTTGCTCTCGGCAAAATTACAGTTATGTGCAATATGTTCCTACATGGAACTTTAACAGGATTCTTGAAGTAAAACATTTTTGAAATAAATTCATCTTCGTACATTTTCTGTACATGATAATCCTACTAGTATTATAAATGCGAAAGTATGTTTGTTTGTTACCTTTTCACGCCTGAACCGATCATCCTGAAATTTTACATATACGTTGTCAGGTGTACTGAAACCACCCGAAAAAGAGTACTGTTCCCGAGTAAACGAAAAATAACGTTCTGATGATAATAGATGGCGTCACGTGTCTTTCGAATCATGATTCAATTAGCAGAGTACAACCCGAATTGATTGTCAACTTCTAAATTAACGCGAGCGAAGCTGCGGGCAAAAGCTAGTTTATTCATAAACTACAAGTTCTAGCCCTGCCCTCATTAAACGATATTTCAGCAAGCATCGCCCCTCAAGTTCACAGAGTGTGGAAAGGCAACAATGGCCGGACTTCCTTCAAAAGTGCTTGTATTTTGTATTTCACCCAGTTTAATTACATTGCATTTTTACCAAAGTTCCCTCTGTTTGCAGCGGGCATTGTTGACAGTGGCAGAATTCCCGCGGACTTTACCTAGTTTTTATTTTAACCTACATTGAATGGCGAAGTTTTTTGTGCAACTGTGTTAGTGTCGATGGAGTCTTCTCTCTTGGTGTTAGGTCTTTCACCACAGTTACTGAACTACTTAAAGGAAACTTGTTCATTTATAATGGAATTGCTTTGTAGACTTGTCTATAATTACATTATTTATTATTAAAGGGTTTGCGTTTTTTAAAGACTTAAAGTAAATTATTCGATGGATAAAGTACTAACCTGTCCCATTAACCAATCCAAATTCCATTCCCACAATTTTTATCGTGTGGTTAGTGCCTAACCTGGTGTCAGAGTTTTCATGCTGCTCATTTGCCTCTGACTTGGCTTTACATGCGGTCGAGAAATATTTCTCAGGCATGCGGATTTCCTCACGATGTTTTCCATCACCGAAGCTATTGAAAATTATACAATACGCACATGAATCCGAAAAATCTGCGGTGCGTGTCTTGGTTTCGAACTTGAACTTCGTCTTGGCAGTCCAAGGGTCACACCACTAGGCTATGACTGCATTACGTAGGTACTGCATTTCCACAATAATGGCTGGCTATAGGTACTAAATGCTCTTAGTTGCATGTTTGTAACTGGGTTTCTCCATTCGTGTAGGTTACTCACATCACTACCTACTGCCAGCTTATGTTTACCTTATAACGACCTCAACGACAGTATTTTGCGTACTTGATCGATGAACATAAAAAAAGACCCAATACATTTCTCGTTCACCACCCCCTAACTCAATCATAAGTCGTAAATATAAATTTCAATTCACATTAATATCTTTTTCTAGTAATAAAAACCGCGTAACAAATTATTATCCGAGCCGTAGCCATTAGCAAATTGTGTAATTTTCCTTTTTCAACTTCTGTTGGTCCGGACAAAATTACTTCGGCCCCGTAACCCGCCATTTAAACCAAGAAATGATGAAAATTGACTGTAATAATTACATGAATCAAATTATTCCCTCGCTCTGTACAGCTACATGGGTTCTAAAGAAATTATGTTAATTTTTTGAAACAGTGTGAATTAATTGTCTCATTAAAAAGTATAAAAATGTTTTTAATTGTAATTAGCGCTGTTGTTTGCGCGTCTGCGAAAGGTTCTATCATTTTTCTTCATTGTCTTTTATGACTAAGTATTTTTGTTTTCCTTTTCCTTGCGAAGAATGGTCAAGTAGGTCCATTTCTTGCCGTCATGAGTCAGAATTCATATCTAAATACACGTTACCGTTGAAGGCTGACACATAAACACGGAGTTTTCCGCGTAATGGAATGAAAAACGGCGAAGTAATGTCGAATTGATAATATCCCGTATTGCACGCTATTCCTCAAGTATGATGGGGGAGAGTTTCCAAAAAGAGGCCCATAACTTGTTGCGACGCCTGTAAAACGTGATGAAAAGCGACGGATCTGGACCGGAGCCAGTGCGCAGCGGTCATTCCTTTTTCTTTGCCAGCCATCGAAACTTTGCAATGCTTCGATTACTACTGCGCTACACATATAACATTGTGTTAAAAATATTTCAGCACTAGCTTGAGGTTTTTGTAAAACGTCTACCTGTTGTGCAAATTCGGAATTTTAATGAGTACAACGTTTTGAATAATTCACGAGTACTTGCAAGTAAGCCAGGTAAAAGGAGTCGGCCGTCAACAACAGCAGTTTAGCGCACTTCCCTTGTCTTCAAGTTTAAAGTTTATTTCACACAAACACGCTAATTTCATAACGTTACATCACATTCTGTTTCTTTGTTAACTAACAAAGATTCAAATAGAGTTGTGTTCCTACATGTATATAAAACACAATGTGGCTTTCAAAAGCATTATACCAAAGCGAGCAAAAGCAGTTTGACAATAGGAGCAAAGGAATTCATATTTGCTACTGTTCCCTCTCACGGGCACGGAATTTAAATGAACTTTGGCCAACAACAATGACACTAGAGACTTTTGTTCCATGAACAATACATTTTACCGGTAGAATTAAAAACTGCGGACAAAAGAGTACAAATTCATAATGCAGCCGCAGCCGGGCGGGCGATTACGTGCAGCGTTCACTCATTCTGTGCTTACAGGAATATACCTGGACAATTTGAATTTAATCTTGATTACTGTGCCAATGTTCGGTCCAGACTTGTATCGCCTTCCAACAGGGAAGGCAATACAAGTCCAGCATGCGCTAAACGTGTACATGTTCAGTCCCACTGCTAACCTTGATCGATCTTTTGACTAGGTGAGCTTTTCCACTTGAGAGAAAAAAAATAGCTACGGAGCTAATAAAACCTTGCCCTAATGACTTCCATCCTTCCCACACGAAGTGGTAAGTGGTAGAATAAAACCACGTATTCCTTCGCAAAAATACACTAACGATTTAAGAATCCTTTCTTATTACAAAAGGAGAGACGTTAATAGGCTTTCAAAAAACAAACGCTCAAGCCTGCGCAATAAAAACAAGATGGAATAACAAGGAACGTCCACAAAGCGATTGGTTCCGTAGACAGACGAGCCGACGACAGGCCCTTATCAGATGGAACATGTTATTTGTCTTGAGGAAAATACAAAAGTCAGCCAAATGCTTTCGTCCGGACAGGCCGAAGCTGGCGAACTGTTTAGGAATACAAAATGTCTCTGATCCAATAAAAATGCACGCTAGACGCTACTTAAGGCAAACACTGACCGAAATACAGAGCTGCGATGAAATATATAATACAAAAGTAATTTTAGAAGGCAGCCGTAAAAATGTGAGTTTAATTTAGACAATATTTTTCTTGTAGGTTTGTGCACGAACACACAATTGAGGCTTCTTTTTCCTTCTTGTTTAACGGGACACTTGATATGCTCAGGAAAGTTTATATTTTTCGTACAAATTCTCAGTCTTCACTCCCCTGGACCTACGTACACGGTTTCGCCTGAAAATAATACTATAATGAGGCCGTTTGAACTGCGATGTTGTCAAGGTGAATCCGGTATGTCCGCCCACTATAGACCCTACTACCTGAATATCACCTGCGGGTCAGACGTCACTGACAGCCGACCTATTTCTAAACCTCACTACCAACCTAACCATGTTTATACTTATACATTTTTTAAAGATTTCAACGTAAAATGTTAGTATTCCTCTACATTTCTTCACTACAATGATGTTTCTGTTAGTTTCACGAAGGAAATGCGAGCTCCTTTGAAATTCAACTCTTGACATCTTTGGATCCGTGCTCACTTGAAACTTGTGCTATTCGTGTCCAGATGTTGGGGTTACTTCTACACAATAGTTACTTTAGTTATACTGTCAACAATGTAAAATTGATGTTAGTTAACTCAACATGAAGGACTCTTCGAATGTTTGTAGACTGTAGATTATATGCGTGTGTGTGTGGGTGCCATTGTTTTATCCTTCACAGGATGAGTAGAAACCCATGTCTTGCTGAACCGCTTGAGGCTATAAACAACATTCGTTCAACTCACAGGTTACTCGTCCATCTTCTCCACACTGGAAACCCGTTCCCTACTTACGTTTCTCCTTTATAGAAAGTAATATCATCTCGTTTACAATAAAAAATGTTTAATGCCCGAAATATTCGCTAAAGAAAACAGCCGCAATACTCAGTTGTATAAACACCGGCATAATAAAATCAACTGGAGACCAAATAAGAAGCTAATCTAAGTAATTTATGACGTCATGTATCGAACGCTCAGAGGACCCTCGGCACTCGTATGCTTTTCGTATGTAAAGCAGGTAGTATAGTTATTATCCGCGTTTTCGCAGTCACATTACTTCGTAGAGAGAACAGACTCTTATCTCAGAGGCTATGGCTTGTTTATCGTCCGACTCCCATTTATGAGTTCGTTATTTCCCTATTCTTACGACATAAAAATGTCGTCCAAAAGAATAACTTGGAGCTTTTATCTGCGTACGTACATTGATAAGGGAAAATAATGAGAAGACTTATACGGATCGATTCCGATTAACTTGTTGTTGTGGTCGACTTAATAAAGCCTGATGTGATTATTCGTGGCGAGATTGTAATCAGAAAAGTATTTATTCGGAATTGTATGACTTGGCTTAGCTTGTCCCATATCGTAAACTCTGTCCTCTCTGTTTCCAATGTTACCATTTACATATTTGGGAAAGTTTCACGGTCGACTTCATAGTCGACAGATGAATCCTTGGATAATTTTCGCATGAAATGGATTCCTCTCATATCCATTCTCGTACACACATAACCAGCCGTCGTCGTCATAAAATTATATTAGCTAGGTACGGCAGATATTCACGATAAATCAACGAGATTTTCTGTTCATAAAGTTCTTGCGTCATTACATTATTAACATATAAACCATTTTTGTGAAAATTGCGAAGAAAGCCTACAGATGTGCGTGCACACATAGTAAATCTAATTTATTTGCGGTCACAAATAAAAACATACCTTGTAGGAATGGGTGTTTCAGGCTATTTCGTATCGTTGAGGCGGCTGACCTGTTTCCAGCGGGGGCTCGCGTGGTCTTATTATATTTTATGAAGCTCCCTTGCATGCCTGAGGGGATTTGTAATGTTCGCCACTCGGCGACAATGTCGCTGGATCTTATTACCACCTTTCTACATTACCCTCTGCTGTTACTATTTATGTTCATATGTGCCGTGATTTGTATCCACGTATTGAGGAAAAGTGTTTATTTTCTGTACGTGCCAAGATGCTGTTATTTTTGCACATTTATGTTGTACGGGTTACAATAGCAACGGGTAACAATGGCATTAATAATTTCACATTAGGAACTTGCGTGAAGAGGTTTGGTAGGCATTTTATTTATATGCTAAAACGAGGGAGGGAATCGTTTTTGCTTGAGTGCCCATTGCATCTAGTAGCAGTAGAAAAGCAATGCGCCTTCGAAGACACAACACTTCGAAATAAATTATTTCTTGACCAAAGCCGTATTTTTAGCTGCCTGTGCGACAACAAAGACAGATACTGCGTGATCTAAGAACATGATTTATTTATTTTCTTTCTAGTTAATCTTAATTCGTTCTTTTTAGTTCGCTATTTCCAGCCGGGGTTTCTTTATAGGTCAATTTACTTCATGAAGTGATTAGAGAAGTGTTTCTCAGTAGATTTTATTCAAATTGGTATAAACAGGAGAAATATAACAAAAACTTTGGACTCTTTTCTAACACTACGGGTCGCTCAGTCGCTGGCCCACACTTGACCACCTCTTGACTACTGACCTTGTCTTTGATCCTCTCGAAATTCTATCCAAGTGCCGACTCCCTAATAAAATAACCTAAAACGATGCGGAACTTGAACATTTACTACCGACTAAATCCCAAAACACGTCCTCAAATTACGTGTGAATGACACAAGATACGTCTATATCTCAACTTAACAAATTACATTTTACAGCCTCCATTGACAAAGTTGCGCCGCCCTTATCACTGGTAACTAAGAATATTGATTCTGAGAAAGACATCGAGGATGGGGTGGGATCCATTCAGAATATGTATAACAAAAACTCGCTGTAATAGGAGCTAATGCATGTGAATATGGAGAAAGTTTCCGAGCAGCCATTCGCAGCGCAATCTCAAATTAAATCTGCCGGCGGGTCGGAGACGCGAAATGCCAGCCGTCGTTATAAAATATGTATACAATAGTCTTTTTCGGGACTTTTATTAGGTAATGTATAGACCACGAAGCTGTTTAGAATGCACATGAATTGTTTTTTAAGCTACGTGTCGGTGTCAGGTGAATTTCTTAATACTGACAAGTTTGCGGACTGTTACATTATTTGGGATTTTTGCCAACGTTTCCTTCTTGTGTTTTGAAATATTTTGTATAGTATGATTAACTTAATTCTTATTTAATTGGTACTACTTAATGACAATATTTATTCGAGGACGCGCGGGTTCGCGAGAAGTGGAAGGAGTGGAGGGAGGCCTTCGCCCAGGAGTGGGACAGAGAAGGCTAAGAAAGAAAAAAAAAGTTCTTTCCGATTACCCTAAGGGTACTTTTTTCAATTTTATTTTTCCCCTTTTATTTGTGACCCACCTACAACAACAATAATTAATGATTATTCTATTCTAATACTATTTGGTATTTCTGACAATCCCACAAGCACTAGAAGCATAACTGCAAGCATGTAATGAATACAGGGATTTCATTAACATACTCAAGAAACTCCAGTACACCCTAACACTGCCTACAAAGGCATCAGCAGTGAATATGGTGTGGTTACTCTCACCTTGCGGTCTCGTTCACGTTTAAGGCTTGGCCACATTAAACGCAACACGTTTGCAGCGCTGCAGCATCGCTCTACGTATTTACGCAGGCGCGCAACATTGCGCTGACGTCCGCTATCTGCTACTGACGTTCAAACGCACTGAATTAGTTGTGATATCTTGTGTATTATTGCATACTTGCACTGCAAGTTATGCCGCATCGCACACGTACGTTTTGTGTGGAACTAGCTTTAGTTCACCGCCGCCGCGGCCGTGAGAGTATGGGTATAGGTAAGTTACCAATATATTACTTTTTTTGAAATATCGCATCGTTACCATTAAGGTGAAAAATAACATTATATTTATTTAATAAACATTCTTAGTCATTAAATTAAAATGATCAATACGACCCGTATAATTTAATTTAATCCCATTGAATGACGTTTTCATGAAGTACTCAATGGGATTAAATAAACCTGGATGGTTGTATTGATGATTTTAATGATTATAACTTTGTAAAGCCATATTTGTTACGGACGCGAATTATATTTTAATCAACATACACCTTATACTGACCTGCAAATTGCAAAAAATCGGGTATCATTTAAGCTATCGCCAATTTAATTAGTTTTGTGTTTCTTAAATAATAGGGTTTGCCCTCAAAATAGTAGATTTGTCACCAAAATGTAGACACCAAACAATATAAAATCAATTCCACAATAAATAACCTAAAATCATGGAGATATAGGGTCTAGTACCAAATAAATGTTTTTGTATGTATTATAATAGGTTTGTAATCGATTTATTTGATGACAGATCTACCATTCTGAGCACAAAGCTATTATTTAAGGAATAAAACTATTATTATAAGAACGAAGTTATGTTCATCTAATGCACTACATTTTTATTGGTAATCCATCTCTTATTTTAAACATATGTATATTAACATTAATTTGATAATTCATACCTGGGAACACTTTTTGTTTATCTGAGAACGAAAATATTTCGTGACGATATAAATTTAGGTGACAAATATAAATTTTGGTGACAAGAAATATAGTTCCCCAAAAAATCCGGCCGAGTGCGAGTCGTACTCACACGCACACAGGATTCCGTAGCACGAAACAATATAAAATTATTTTGAAGTCTCATTCATATAGTATTACATTCAACAGCAAAACTAAATTTGATTTTCACAGTATATTAATGAAAAACAAAGTTACTGCTGCAGTTTCATGCAAAATCACAAAAGTAAACATCAAATCTTATTCAAATCAAAATGTGTGTCGTCCATATGGGGTAATTTGGACGACACACATTTTACCACTTTGGAGGTGTCTATCTTTCAAACGATTGACTTTGAGAAAAAATGGTTATAGGAACCTCAATGTCATTTTTAAAGACCTATCTATAGACACCCCGCACCTATTGGTTTTAATGATTTTTTTTTTGTACAGACTGACATGACGAATCTATAGTGGCTCCGTTTTAGCCATTCGGCTACGGAACTCTAAAAACGAAAGAAAATTTTAATTTCGCAGGCTACACTGACGCTTCCACCTTATAACCTTAAGCAGTTTTCATTAGCCCATTCCCATTAACAAGTTTTATTATGTATGTAACAATAGGCGCAACAATCAAATTGTTGTTATATTTTTTCATTGGTCATTGTCATTGGATTGTTCAGTCCCACCTTTTGCACTTACCTGTATAAGCTACGGTTGTTAGATAATAAATAAACAGACGTTTCAAAAATATTTATATTTATTCGTTAACAATGAAAACAGTTATTCCACTTATCATTTAGTACAAAGCACCAAAGTTGTTCAGAAATATTTATTTATATGTATTACCAAGCTAGGAGTATGTCGAGGTATTTGTTTAACAATATCGAGGATTAAAGTTCAAAACACTGGCTTAAAACTCAGAATTTGATCAACATGTTGATATAAAACTTATGCTCCTAATTTAGTTTGATCTTTTCTGAATTTAATTTTTTCAGCCATTCTTATACAGTCTTCAACTCATTTGCTCTCGGTATTGTCATTTATAAAAGGAGTATTTTGGTTCAAACATGGCAACTGTTTCAATAATAATTACACAAAATTTTATATCTTATAAATCATTAAATAAATTCTTCGAGTTGTCTCGTCTCGTCACAAAGTACTAGAAAATCTCAAATCATAATTATTAAAAAATAATAAATTGCGACGACTAGTCACTATGCCTTAATTACTTACAAAACGAAATATATACAAAAATGTTTGTATGTATAATCTATTCAGGACAGGGTACGAAACTTTCGTTGGATTTCTAAAGCCTCATTGAAACTATTTCTTGTTGTTGGGTAATACATTTCAAAGACTACTTCGGTACAAAACTATTGCACTTCAATGCTGAAGATTTGACTTCTTCGTTAAAAGGTTTAATACTGGACTTATTAAAAGTTATTCCAAGTAACAAGTATAGTAATAAATTGCCTTAAAACTCACTCAGACGTTACAGATACCATGTGATTTTACTTAAGATACTCATATTATTTGTACGAAATGATCTCAATTCAGATGGATTTACTTCTAAAGCGTTTCTAGAAAACATACAAATGTTGTAACCTAATAATTGGAGAATTCAATGTCTAAATAGTGATTTCAGACAACATGTTACCGTGATGAAAGTCGCCTGAACTGAACAGATCACATACAATAGTAATAAAGGACTATTCGTATACTCTCTACTTCCTCCTGAGATTGTCGGGGATATAGTTGTCTTTGCCGGGGATTCCTGTCCCGCCGGAGTCGCCCAGCCATGGGTACCTGAAATTAACAGAAGTGTTATAAATTAATGTGTTTACAGAGTATTCTCCCTTATTTAATATCTGCCTGGTTCTTCTTCAGGGATATAAGGAACACGGTGTAAAGTTCCTCATCCCCCGTTGAAAGGTAGGATCCTCCGACCAGACGGGTGTTGTGTCTAGTAGGCTACTGCCCGTTGTTGACGGGTTTTTTTTTATACAGGGTTACTGGTAATTAGTGATCGATTCTTAAACACGTGATTGTACTCATGATAACAAACAACTTTTCCAAATAAACAATTTTTCTAAATACTCATTCACTTTTATCACAATAACACAACAGCGGAGCATTATGAAGCGGGCTTGCGAGCCGCGTGGTTGCTCTGCCTATTAACTGTTGCACGGTACGATAGTAATGAGACAGAACAGCGTCATGCGGCTAACAGCTGGTAGGTCACAGGCTCCGCTATTGTGTCATTGTGATAAAAGTGAATGAGTAATACAAAAAAAAATCTTTGGGAAACTGTTTTTGTTATCATGAGTACAATCACGTGTTTAAGTATTAATCACTAATTACTAATCACCCTACATGTTCTTATATCGCGGAGAACTCTAATAGCGCGATGCAAACATTTGATTGTATTTCTGAATATTAGTTGACACCCGTGGTGTGGTGAAAAATAACTGCCAATCTAGTCACCCAAATACATCCAAATCTCGTATGTAAAATGTATTATATCACACAATATCCCATAGTAAAAACTCTCCTCTTTAAAATAAACGAAGCTTTCCAAACCACATTTTCCTTGATGCATCCCAGCTCACGTGAACCTACCAAAATTATTCAACACAACGATGTCACAAAATCACATCCTCCCTCTTCGCGTGTGAAAGCTGAGTCAACGCGCGATAGACGGAACCCTGACATCGTGTTAAAAAACTTTTAAAATTTAAAACTCCTGTAACAAAGTAAGCAAGATCATTTTAACGTGGTGCGCCGTAAAACGAACGTGGTAATAACATAACTTCAGTGTTATTGCTGTTGCTGAAAATGCGTCAAAGGATTTTCTGACTTTAAATTTTTCTTTAATTTAGATCTCAAGCTGCTGCAACTAGTATGTTTCTTTTTTGAGAGGAAAACTTTAAACAGACATATTTTTTTTTTTAAACTTCATTTACAGAAGTGGTACATAGGCGGACTTAATTCCACAAGGCATTCTCTACCAGTCCGTCCAGTACCTTTGGGTAAAATAGGACAGCATTGTGATAGAGTAAAAAAAAAAAAAAAAAACCATTTTGTTAACATAAATTGATAAACATAAATAGGTACATACTAATACACATACTATGATCCCAATTAATATGTTGCAGACCATGGAAGACAGAATGAACTTCCACCATGAGATTTTTCCATTAATAGCCTCGAAACATAGCCTGATTCACTACTATGGGCACCAGCTTGCTTTCCATACCTAACAACAGTTTTTCACGGTCCATCTACCTTTCCTATTTATCTTTCCTTTGTTGTTGCTTTTCTTCATCACACTTAATTGCATCAACATAACCATCACCTAGAGTACTGAACATAGGACTCAGAGTATCGCCTCAACGGCACATTAGCATTGCTATAGTTGCTGCCAGTTAAGATCGCAATGGCGGTCATTGACCCACCTACATTTATTAAAGTTCTTAAGTTTGAAATCCAAAAATAAGCCTGTTCATGTCTTGAATCGTCATCTATCGTGATCTTCAACATTTTTTCTAATGAAAAACGATACATGGTTCATTTGTTTTAGTTCGTACGAAGAGATATTATGGAAAGAGCAATGACCGCTATTGCGATCTTAATTGGCAGCAACTATAGCAGCCTCCAATGTACCTATATCAACGTAATATTTATGAGAAAAAACACTTACTGGTTAGGGCAATCGGTGCAGGTCTCCATATACCTCGTGTCGGTGAAGTTCATACCATCAGGCTTGAAGGACAGTGCACACTTGTTGGGAATATTGCACGGCGCTGGTGGCAAGTCCTTGCGTTCGCACCTCCATGCTTCATAGTTGGTCAGAGACTTGGCTGACTTCGGATCCGTTATCCAGGTCAGAGCTTGGGTGACTGTCACGAACCATACGTCATCCCTGTGGTAATAAAAAGAAATTGTTGGTTGAGTTATTAATTTTTAGATGCAATGTGGGTGCGCACAGGCATTCTTCTAACGAGAGTTTTCGGTCAACAATGCATAAGTTTATCGTCAATCTGATTAGGCTGGTTATGTTTCCATTTTTAAGGGCGGCTCTCCCAATGACAAACTGAACTGAGATCAAAAGCAGTCAGTATCATCATTACAATGAAATATTGACACTGACCGGTTTTGAACGCAGTCGCTGATCGTGTTTTCTATTTTAGTGGTTTCTAGTTAGATGTATATGATAAGAAATACCAATAGATGATAATTATATGGCAATCTAGCTAGTTTACTTAACATCACGGCATTAAGTACTGAAATGAACGAACGTTCCCGTTGCTATATAATTCATCATCTGTCTAGCCTTTCCCCAAATATCTTGTGGTCGGCTTCCAGTCTAACCGGATGCAGCTAAATACCAGTATTTTACATGGAGCGACTGCTTATCTGACCTCTACAACCCAATTAGTATTGGGTAAGATACCGCTTGGTAAGACTGGTTGTCAGACTTTCGGGCCACTGACTACCTGTAACGACTGTCAAAGATCTTCAAATGACAGCCAGGACCAACAGCTTAACGCGCCTTCCGAGGCACGAAGGAAACTCGGTATGTAATGGGTGGTCACCCATCCACGGACCAACCTAGGCAAGCGCGGCTTAACCTGAAGATAAGCCCGAGCGGCTGTTATTATTTAGCCACGAACTCCTCCCGTTGCTATCCAATTATCGAGTAATATCATGTTAAACAATGTTTAACAAGAAAGGCAGTTATAATTGCGACTTTAAATGCGTAACACGAAGAGATGAGGAATCGAAGAACATAATAAGCTTGTGAACATAATAAGCCCGTAAACCTTTAAAATCTGGATGTTTTTGCTTTATAAAAGTACGAGAGAGAAATATCCTGTCGGTTCCTTTATACGTACATATTTTTTATTAAAGGTATCCCTGTTATATGACTCACATGTGGGATTAATTAAAGTGTAAACAGCAAGTAGATATTTTATCTGTTTTCTTTTTAAATTGTATATTTTGTTTGTATATATTGTGTATTTATTTTACACAAAATTAACTCTCGAATTCATTTATTTACAGTTGGACTGTTTGCGAACGCTAAATACATGTTAAAGTACCTAGACTTAAATATGGGTTTTATTTACCTGGTTAATGATTATACTGTTACTTTTTAATTCATCTTAAATTTCATTTTAATTATCAGTAGTGTTTATTATTGAAGTGTTGAATATGAAGTAATTTAAACCCTCTGCCCATACTTGTATATATATTATATTATAAAGGGTGTAAAAAGACCCTTAACGAAGCTGAAAGGCACTTACTCTCCCCGTCATGGCGATATTTTTTTTGTTCTAGACTATACCTGGGAATTTTCTAGTTACGGAGATATTGGAGGTCAAAGTTCCAATTTTTAACAAGTTTTTTTTTTAATACCGCTTTTAAAGATTTTAACTTTACTTTAATTAACTCCATGACCCGTTTACTATTCAAAGCATCCATCAGCACTAAAAGTCGTTTCCCAGCAATTATTTTTGCGTAGAGTAACTTAGTTTGATTTACAGAATGCTTGGTTGACGGCTTCGTGAAGGGTCTGTTTACACCTTGTATACATATTATGCCCGTGGCTTCGCTCACGTTATTTTATTCTACTAGCATTACAGTAGTACAGTATAATTCAGTAAGAACATGAAACCGTATAGCTATGTATTCATTATATTCTCTACAATATCGTTTGCTTTGTTGATTTAAATTAAAACTTTTTGGTTTAAGTATACAGTGTGTTTGGCTACCGGTAACCAATATTTTAAGGGCATATTATATACTCATTACTGGCGACAAATACACGTTTATCCACAACGTATAACCCTACACCCTGCGAATGGCAGCAATCTTGTTTTATGAATCGCTTGTTCTAGGGTATGTTCAATGAAATGCTAATATCGTTGAATCTAAGAGACCTAGAGACGTGCAAATGATCTTACTGCAAGGGTAAACGTCGAGGCTATCAAATTGTTACATACATTTTCCTAAAAAATAAGAAATTACAAAATTTTACATAAAATTACTAGTGCAAAATTAATCTCTGAATGTTGCGATTGTTTATGTTTAATTAGGGCAATGATAAAATGATTGGTGTTGAGTCAATATTTTGATATCATTTTGTAGGCTGACTCAAATACTTCTGATTTAACATAAAAACATAGGCAACATTCACGGATTAATTTTGCACTAGAATAGAAAATGTAAAAAACTCATAATTTCGTAATTTCTTATTTTTTTAGGCTCTTATTACTTATTATTCAGGAAAATTAATTTAATAATTTGACAGCCTCGGCGTTTACCCTTGCAATAAGATCATTTGCACGTCTCTAGGTCTCTTAGATTCAACGATATTAGCATTTCATTGAACATACCCTAGATCAAGCAATTAAAAAACAAGATGGCTGCCATTCGCGGGGTGTGAGGTAAGGAGTATTTATAAACGTGTATTTATCGATAGAAATGAGTATATAATATGTCCTTAAAGTATCGGTAACCGGTAGCCAAACATTTTTCTTTCGTATATAAAGTGTGTTACTTTATATACGAAAGAAAAATGTTTTAATTCAATTACAATAAATTGTGGTATACCTACACTAACACTAGGTACCTAAATAGGGTTATTTAAGGCATACCCATACAATATTACTTCTGCCTTACTTGAATAGAAAATTAAACAGTTCATACGTTGTAAGTTTATTGTTCCCGGAAACGAATAAAACTACTTTTATTACATGCTCTCTGCAAAAATGAATAAAAAATCAACGTTTGATATTCAAACCACCAAAATAAAAACCGGCATTTGAAATAGCTGTATTTTATTTGCAAAACCAGGAAAGTACTATCGGGTTCGAAAATTGCTTTGAGCAATTTTTATGGCAAAACAAATGTGTTTTTTTTTCTTGCCTATAAATACAACGATGACTTGTAAAATAAACTCTATAAATTCAGAACAAAAAGGCGAGAGGCTGCCTACTATTATTTCACAGATAAACACCCCTCAGTCTCAACTCTCGCAACCACTCAGGTCTTGGAGACCAGTCTTAAGTCAATTGCTCAGCTGAGATAGACTTAGTTGTCAGGACAACAGTTCAAAACGCCTACCATATTGTATTCTTAGCCGCAATTGGCTGATCTTCAAATTTGACACATTATTTCTTAGGAAAATCTGCAATCGTGAACATTTATGTCAATTTCTAAACAAACTTACCTGTCAATGTGTGTAATGAGGTGAATTTAGGGGGTATCGAGTTGGACTTGAGCTGAGTAAACTACTAAGAATATCAGTATGACTCTGATAGGTATAGTGGTTTTCTAAGGCTTCTCAATAAAATATATTTAGGAACACACTCAGCTGCTTTTCCTAATTTAAAAAATGTCTGAGTGTTCCTCACTTAAAATTCCTTCACATATTTCTTGCTAGCAACTCGCTCCATCTTAGTTTCGTTTCAAACCAATTATTCAAGTCTAAAGCTATCCGAAATATTACACGTCTGCCTTGGCTTCGAATACTCAATAACGCGAAAGTTAAGTAAATACGTATGAAGCAGGAAAAATACGTCATTCAAAATTAAGTCTTATGTAAAGTGACCTTTCAAAAGGCTTCATTCCGGATAGATTGGATTTTTACTATCAGTAGTGAACTAATCCGAGTAAAAAAGTATAATATAACATTATAAAGACGAAATATTTGTAAGTTTGGATGTAGGGGGTAATCTGCGGAACTGCTGATCAGATTCCGATAATTATTTCACTTATCGGAAGCTAAACTATCTCCGAGTGTCATAGGCTATATTTAAACGTTCCCGTGGGAGAATTTCCGATCATAACTCGAGCGAAGCCACGGGCAAAAGCTAGTATTTGATAAAATTGGAACTTGTGCAACGCTGAGCAGGGGTTTTAATCATTTTCTCTGTTCCAGATGTGCTTGGTTTAGTCAATCACGTAACTCCATTTTAATAAGTAAGTACACGAAAATACACAAAAAAATATGCTCCTACCTATTTCATATTTTACAATCTTTGCGTGACGGTGTGCGTGGCTGTAAGTTTTAAATATAAGTACTCACAGGTCGGCGGCCCATCTCAGGAACTTGTGGAGTCCTTGCTCCAGCGCCTTGATCTGGAACCAGTTGGTATGGAAAGGCATCATGTAGGGCGCGCGGTTCTGCTCGTAGTGCCGGTTGAAGTCTTCCTGCAGCCATTCCAGCACCTGCAATGTGGCTGTTGTTATTACTGACGATGTAAGAAAAAGCGACGATCAACTTAGAAAAAGGTACACAGGTGACAAACGCTCCTAAATACCTATACACCCAGAGTTTCGAAAAAAGAACACAATCATTCATCATTCTGTGTAGTTTTATTGCTAAGCACAAAGTGAAACCAGTAATTGCAATTCCAAATTCAAACGCTCTGTGTTAAATTAACACAGACTGGAAAATTGGTAAGCGAAAGAGCAAGTGCTTCAAATAACACCACAGTTTTTACAAACGAAGCTATAAACATTTTGAACAAACAAAAACGAAACCAAACAACCCTGTTTATCAACAAGTTGCTGTGGTTCAATACCAATATTTATTTTCATATTTCATGCAAAGTGTTGACTCCGTGTCTCCACAATTTCGTTCAAAGAAGTGTTTTAATCAAAGAAAACCGTAAACATAAAACGAGAACCTCGTTGATGAGTTATGAAACTAGAACAACACGATATAATAAATTATGTATGTGTGTGACCATCATACATATTAAACCGACGCGTTTCCTTTTATCTAGACAGTTAAAAAAGATATGAAAGATCCGGTCATCTACATAAAACACATCGCCGGTCCGAACGGCCTTAGTCACGAACGGGGTAACTAGATAATAACTAATACTAACTGATACAAACACTGGTCTACAAATAGCGTATTAAAAACTTTTTATACGTGTTTAGCCAGGTTTAGTTATGAAATTAAAGCGAGAGATAAAATAGCAAGCCACTCGACCGCGTACGTGCGTAGGTATATGAAATTGTTCTCGGTCGCCTTCCGCTCAACTTCTCGATTCAACTATGGGCTACTACAAACATTTGCTTATATACCTGTACCAACATTATTTAACGAACATTTTGGACCACAGATCTGAGGAAGTTATTGTTAAAAAATAAAGGGTGTAAAAAGACCCTTAACGAAACCGACAAGCACTTGTTCATCCCGTCATTGCGTAATTTTTTTGCACCGGACCATACCAGGGAAACTTCTAGTTACGGAGATATTGGAAGTTCCAAAATTTTTTTCAAATATTAGTTTTTAAGGTAATAACTCCACTTTAATTACATCTATGACTCGGCCAAAAAAAATCGTTTCTCAGCAATAATTTTTACGTAGGGTTACTTAGTTTGGTGTACATAATGCTTGGTTGACGGCTTCGCGAGGAGACCCCTCACACACGTTTACACCCTGTATAGTTTTTATTTAGGATTTATAGCAATTTTCATATAACACAAAACGAATACATTTCAGACTATGAGAGCCTAACATTTTCATGTATTTTTTGTTCAATATTTAAAATATCAAAGCTCCAGCTTTATACGTACATATCAAAGAGCATATTTAATACGGATTAAAAGCAAACAGAAGTCTGTTTTAGATCTGTTTTAAAAGGATATCGGAAAGCCCGAGGACAAACCAACTAATCTGCCTGCAAAGTACAAACGAATTAATTCCGCTTAGCTTCTTATAAACCTATCTGACTTCATTTTCTTACTGAATGATTTTGAACAAAATAAAGATCTAAGAAAGAAAAGGTCTGAGCTCACGACTTAATTTGGAAGTCAGATGTGCTCCCGACATAGTTGGAACACAATTGCCGCCGCATGAGGACACGGGGAAATATTGCACCATGCATGAGGCTCACAGACCGTTTCTCCCCGACCTATTAATCCCTGTGTGGTTCAGGGTCGGGGAAATCTCTCTTTGCAAAAATAGCCTGTGCTCTATCCTGGATACAACTTAGTTATTTTCATGCTATGGCATATGGAAACTATACTATTTCAACCAAATAATTGAAACAGCATAACATCAGGCCTGTAATCCCCGAAGGGTTAGGCAGAAGTGTACCTAATAGTACACCCACTTTTCACCAGTTATGGTGCTAGTCTCATGTAATAGGATGCGAGCCTGTTGCCATCAACCATGCACAAATCCAGACTCCGTGGTTGCTACTGTGAAATTCCTGATGGAAAAACCCAATAACACTTTCCCCGACCTGGGAATCGAACCCAGGACCACATGCTTAGCAGTCGCGCTTGCGACCACTAGACCAAAAAGGTAGTCAAATAATTTTCACAGTTAAAAACGTACCTAGCAATTTAGTCGTGACAATTAGGATTTAACCAAAAATTACTACGTGGATCAATAGAAACATGCGTGCATATGAAATGCAAATTAAATTAGCTATAAAAATGGAAATGCACGCAAATGCAAACTAATAATTGTGTACATATTCGAAAAGTTTTACATAATTATGCAAATGTTCATAGGGCTTATATCATCGTATTTAACATAAAAAGTTACTATTATATAACAAATGAACCGAATGCGGCTGTTACGTAAATAAACAAATAAACTGGTCAAGTGCGATTCAATTTAATATTCCAATCAATAAAATATTATAATTTTCAAAACTGTCTGTGAGTTTATATAACTACGGGTTAGCTTTGTATCTACGAGCCAAGAACATTTGCGGAAGACAACAAAATCGGCCGATTTGAAATAGATGACGAGACTCGAACCAACATCATCATCTGTCTAGCCTTTTCCCAACTTATGTTGGGATCGGCTTCCAATCTAACCGGATGCAGCTGAATAAAGTTTTTCACATGTAGCGACTGTCTATCTGACCTCCACAACCCAGTTAGTATTGGGTAATTCGATACCGATTGGTAAGACTGGTAGTCAGATTTTCGGGCTACTGACTACTTAACTGTCAAAGATCTACAACTGACAGTCGGGATATAAATCAATTCTTAAATGTATGGTTTCGTCAATACAAACAACCTTCTTTAAACGCCTGCAAAAGTCTTATTTGTGGAAACTTGATAAAAGTGTCTGTGTAAGTTTTCCTAAGAATAAATAAATAAAAGATAGACCTATTTTCACCGAAACAAACACAAAGCACTGTGTACTTACCTCATCGGAATCGTGATTATGTAGCACACACTGATCGAGATAGGGGCAGTGTCCGCCCTCATACGTCTCCACGTAGTGCGCGTTGAACGGCACCTCCCACAGCCCTGCACACAAATAACCTCTTTATTTATATTATACAAATGCTTCAAAATCAAATATGGGCTGTTGTGTATTCTCTGACGAATCATTAAAAAAAAAGGATGAAATTGGCTAGCGCAAACAAACTGTGTGTACTCTCACTGTATGTAGATATTGCTACACAGTATGCAGGTAAAAACTCTGTTTTTTTAATTATACTGGTTTTTTTCACCCCTGAAATTGTTTTTCGCCAAAAAAGTACGGATGGCATAGTTTATGTTTGTTCTAATTAAAGTCGGTGAGTGCATTGTTCCGACCGCGTGAAGCTCGCAACTTGGCGTTTGTGTAGGAAATGTGTAAGCACCTCGTTCTATCTAACGCCACACCGCACGCGATAGAAAACTTGGGAATGCGCTCCTCACTATTGGTTTTCACGCAAAAACCTATGTGGAAAGAATAGCACAGAATATGCGAGGTTTTAACACACTTGAAACCCGGAACAGGGCTATGAGATGCAAACTAGATTTCGACGTTCCACATAACTAAAATCAACAATAGCTCTGATTTCTGTAGAATCCAAAGCCAATGAAGAACCATAGCATAGAATCTAGTTCTAGCTAGATCAACTACCAACACAAAGGGCATCATTTGTCTATAATTTCCGGTCCCGCAGCGCCAACCTAACAAATCGTTTCAAGTTCTTAGCTAGTTTATCTCGTAGCTAAGTTACGGCTGCCCACCTGGGAACGACTTGGTGGGACAAGTGCCGGACTTGCACTCGTGCGCGATCTTGTAGTCCAGGGTGTAGGGCCACACGGGCATCGCCAGCGGCGGCACGCCCACCGAGCTGTCGTAGATGTAGCCGAAGTCCTCTAACACCTGACAACAAAGAGGTTTATGTTGAAAATTACTTTCTTTGTGTTACTTACTTAAGTTTGTCGTTTATGTTTTGACCAAAATCTATAAGGGGCCGATCAATCGCAACTATTTCGCATGTCGACGACTTTTAGGATTGTTGTCTGTCTATTTAGTTTAAATGGTGAGTGAAAATGCTTTTTAATATCTAACTAAGATGCTCCATAAACTTTTGTTCCCGGAAACACTGATTCACAAGTGAAACCTTATTGCCAATTATCTGTTCGTCACTGGAAATTTTTCAGCAACTACTTGTTGTTTTCTATTGTGTGTTTTGGTTTGTCATTGTAACAATAGATTGATAGATCGGTACTAGGTACAGCGTGATTTTTTGCCAAAAACCTGATACATTTGCAATTCGATATATCTGCGAGTCTTCGTACAATGACCATGTTTACATTCATTCGAAATATTTATTTTCCTCTACGTGTAATTTAATCGTACGCTCCAAACCGTCATCTCGCACAACAAATCCCATACAAAGTGTACTTCAATCAGTTTTATTTAGATTCGTTCGTAGATCGGTGCCTATCAAAACGTCGATACTGAGCGCGCCGG
This sequence comes from Noctua pronuba, assembly GCA_905220335.1. NCBI lineage: Eukaryota > Metazoa > Arthropoda > Insecta > Lepidoptera > Noctuidae > Noctua > Noctua pronuba. Next base: position 8,330,768 of record LR999903.1, on the reverse strand, counting down.
CTTGTTTGACAACTGACGTACCTCCCTGATGACGACGCACTACAAAAAAAAATCTTTACGTATTTCACTTTGTATTGCGAACGTGACGGCCGTAATTGTCAGGTAACGAATAGACGTACCTCTGGAATATTGACACTAAGTGTAGCGACGTACTTGCGACGTACGTCGTACGCAGTATATCGAATGACTGTCAAAATATTACCCTAATAAGCTACCTGATATTCGATGTGGGCCAATTTGGAGACAAAAGAATACGAGAAATTCGTCAGAAATAGGATGGCAGAATAATATGGCATTTGAAATACACGAGCACATATAATTTCGTTGTGTATGTACTTATCAACGTCAATTGCACGTAATAGGGATTATATTATTTGGAGGAAATGTCAACATTGTTTACTATACATTTCTTTGCTGCATATACTTTATTTTGTCCGCAAGCGCTTTACAATAGTTTTAAAATATGTACTCCGCTTGGTTTACTTATTGATGTTTGAGACTCATGTCACAAAGAGAATTTATTCAGTCTCATATTTTATTCTGTACCCAAAGGAACCGCCTACCTAGCCGGGATAAAAAGCATCTCACGTTTTTTCTGTGTTGTGAACTGGCTCACAGGAACTTTGATTGTCGAATGAAGCCGCATTGAGGTGAGATTGAATCTATTCAATACGCGCATTCTCATTTTATACTTTACTATGCAAATCGCATACTCTATCTATATAGTGTGCGATTCGCAAGTAGATAATATGTGCAGAAATAAATAAACTTCAAAATATTTCAAAACTAGCTTTTGCCCGCGGCTTCGCTCGCGTTAATTTAGAATTTGACAATTAATTTGGGTTGTACTCTGCTTGTAATAATATAATTCAATCATGATTCGAAATACACGTGGCGCCATCTATTATCATAAGAATGTTATTGTTGTTTTCCTCGGGAACAGTCCTTTTTATCGGGATGAAACGTACCCTGTGTCCGTTTCTGTACACCTGACAACGTATGTGCAAAATTTCAGGATGATCGGTTCAGTGATTTAGGCGTGAAAAGGTAACAAACAAATAAATTACTTTCGCATTTATAATATTATTTCAAAATTTCAAAATAACGGAAGGGGTAGAATGTTTGTAAATAATCTTGAGATTAAAGTTGTCGTATCCTTGGTTAGAAGACAAAAGTTAGCCTCGCAGACAATTGCAAATTCTATTCTCTAAGCATGCAGTCTTAGGAAGTTTAGGTAAATAACTTTGGATACAAAAGGCAAAGATTGATCCTTGCATTAGGCATGATTCTACAATACCAAGTGAACATGCGAAAACTTTTGCCGGTTTACAAATGTCATAGTACTCAATAATGCCACTAAGTTTAAAATAAAACTCAAAAACAGTACCGTGTGCAGGAAAAATGTTATTTTATAGAAATAAATACTATTTGTTTGAGATACCTACTAACATCAAAATCAAGACGTTTACACGAAGTTTGACGAAGCAAAAGCAGTATCTAATGAGCGTATCAGGTGAAAAAAGCGTGTGTTATGTATGTAACGTCAAAATTCTATAATTACCTTGAACTGCGTATTCCTCCCAGGCTTCAAGAAAGGTGCTCTTGTGCCGACGATCTCCGACCGCGACACGTTGGCGAACTTGCCGAGGATCTCGCGCATGCCGATCATCTCGCCGGCCCATTCTTCATAGCCTTTGTCTTGCAGACCTTGCTGCTGCGACACTGTACCCGTCGCTATCTGTGAATTGTGCATTGTTTTCTTTTATTCATTTGTTTTATTTTTAGATTGTTCTGGCTGATAATGGGGAGAATGGACAGATATGTCGATTACATTGACGAGGTGCATGACAGAGATTGTCATTGTATGACTTTCTGATATATATTTCGAGGTCGTTTGGTTGGAATGACCTAACAGAGAGATATGTTACTGGTGAGTTGGTTGGCCACTTCTCCTCCCAGCTCAAAAACAAGGAGGGCCATCCCTTGTTTCCTAACAAGGCACGTCAAAAAAGGCACGCCATGGCAAAAAATACTGGTTTTCAGCCTAATTTGTTTATTTATTTACTTATTTGCTCTCATGCACACCACATATTTTACAATATTGCTGTCGGTTTTTGTGTATGAACCCTGTCAGGGCACTGCTAAGCACAATGCTGGTTTGATGTTGAGTTTGTGAACCTTAAATTAACATAATCAATTGAATCAAAACTTATCAAAACACAATGCAATACATTTCAGAAGAAAAAAAATATGTTTAGAAGTCCTTATGATGTCCAGTTAACAGTTTTAAACACTATACAATAACACACATAAAGTCATATTTAAGTCAGATTGTATAAGTGGGTGGATTGTAAAAAGTAGAATAAATTAATAACAATAATAAGGAATAGGTGATTTGAATAAATGACTCTGATTTAATTTAGAACATTTCGATATCAGCCAGCGCGCCAACGATACAGAAAAAAAAATGCAAATAGTAATACAAAATATTGATGCCCTATAAAACAGCACAGCACAATACAGCACTATGTGTGAAAACTAGTTGAAAATAGGGAAAATTTATACGATACTTCGCAATTTATAATGACGAGGATCCATATCCCACGGTACCTCAACCTGATCTTTCAACCCCGATATGATCGATGTTGCCACCCTTAATATATTATAGTATCATATTTGCATCAACAATTAAACAGGGGGTATGTTTCTATGCTAATAATATATTTGGTAGATGAAATACCGAAATACAGTTTCTCAAGATGTTGAACCCATTTTTAGTGCGATAGCAAAGTAACAAAGTAGGTACCTACTTAGACCTAAAAAACTACTAAATCTTGCTAAACTAAATTAAAATATCCTTCTGTGTCTGTGATTTTCCTACCTGATTGACATAAGCAGAACGATGTTTTGGGGCCTTCATAGAAATATTTAAAAAAAAAAGAAATATTTTATAAATAATAGTAAAAAGCTCACCTCATGTCCGTCGTGTGCAAGATGTTGCACTTGCACGTAGTTACTGCAAATAAAAAAGAAAACATTAAAATAAAACAACATCACGCCTGTAATGCCCGAAAGGTTAGGCAGAGGTGTACCGAATAGTACACCCACAGTTATGTTTAAGTCTCATGTAATCAGGGGCGAGCCTATTGCCATCAACCGGGCGCAAATCCAGATTCCGTGGCTGCTACTGAAAAAATCCTGATAGAAACACCAAATGACACTTTGCCCGACCCGGGAATCGAACCCAGGACCTCATGTCAGCAGTCGTGCTTGCGACCACTAGACCAACGAGGTAGTCATTAAAATAAAACTATCATTTATGGTAAAAAAACAGCTTCATGAAAGATCACTGTCCCATACAAAACTTCAATACCTACTCGACCCAAATGTATGGGACAGCTGTTATTTTTTTTCGAATTTACGATATTGGACCCATGGAGGTAGTTGTTCAGTTTGATGGTCTGTAGCATATCCATTCATATGACTATACCCTTTCTGTTAAACGTTGTATACACTGCCATGCTAAAAGCAAAAGCGGTATCTCAAGGAAAGCCAGTTTCGAGAAAATTGTAGTTTTGTAAATAAAGCTCAATTCAAATTATAGATTGATTTTTTTTGCTTACTAAATAAAAAATACTGCTATTTGGCTTAGTTCATTAGATGCGTATTTATTTCAGCTATCCGATGCCATTAAAATCAACTTTACTTTTTTTTTTAAGATACCTACCGCATTTTAGCTGTGTTTCCTCAGATCTATCCTAAGTGAAACCATGTAAGATTACAAACAGTAGTGAATGATCTTTATGTGTAATTCTAATAACTTTTATATGTACGAGTATATTCTTTGGCAAAGCTATAATACAACAACTGCGGTAAAACATAAGTAATATACATAAAACGTACCTCTAGCTTTCAGGTACTCTCAAAGGTATATATTATATTACAGTAATTAACACGAAACTTGTGTAAGTAATTACTAAACTATCGTCCAAATTAATCACAGGAACTTAGCAAATTGTTTGTCACTAATTAATTGAAATACAGTTACGTATCTACCTTGATATTATTATTTTCGGACACGGCTTTCATGAGAAAATATGAAACGAAAAAGTTGATTACTAATGCTTTCTTTTTTGAGGTTTCAGCTAAACTACCTACTACTAAAATGTATTGGGTGGCACGAACAAAGTTCATGTCGTAATCTCTCTGTATTGAATACGTCATTGACGCTTGACGGTCTGACATTGTGTATGACAATCGTCACTACAGTTGTAGAACTGCCTGCGTTCTGAAATAGTACAAATTGCTACAGCTGCAATGCCTTCATGATGAAGTAAATCGCTTTACCCAATTGTGAGGAATGTGGAGTTGTCGAGGACCTACAACATTTATTGACGGAATGAGTCCAGTAGAAATAATTTAGTAAGGTCCCTGAATTTGAACAGAACTGATGTGGGCATGTTCCATACAATTCTATCCCAAACAAAATGGCGACGATGCGAAGGGTTTGTTTAAATTCATGGCCCACGTCTTGTGAAAAGTACAATTGTTAAGGATACGATGGGACTGACATACGCTACATTGCATGCAGTTACATCAACTGCACAAATTCTAATTTGCAGCTACATTGCAGTCCAAATGCGGACGGTCTGAATGAGCTCTGAGAGAAAGCAACGCCATTGTTTGAACGTTGTTCTCTGGCACATATTTACTCATATCCCTGAATGAAAGTAACACAGTTTATAATTACCTGTACTCGTGTGACAGGAAGAAAGTGCCTCTAATGGGGCAACCATTAGGGTTCTTGATCTTCCCATTGAACACTTTCTTGTACAAGTCGAAGTTGTTCAAGTTAACAGCACCGTCGAACGTCAGCATTATCATTTGGGGCGTCTGTGAAGAAAAAATGGGAACGTCATTTTTTACGACAGCTTTTTGTACGTAAAATTCGCTGAATTGTTGACGGAATTGAGGTCGCTCTTTACGCTATTTATAGTCCTATTGAGTAGCAAAATAACAGTGTTTTTAAAGGTTAATAAATTCATATTTATTCGTATTTACTCGTTTTTATAAAAAAAAGTTATCAAACGAGTAAATGAGTAACTTAAATAATCATTATTATTAAATAACCCATTAATCTAATTTAGTCGTCAAAGTATTAAGCAATCACCTACTTGTGCAGGCGTTTTTAATTTATTGTATTACCTAATATTATGAGAACAAAGTATTATTAAAACGTCTGACACAAAAAGTCCTAGTCGGATAGTCTTGTATTTTTTGTATTATTTACTTTCGTCTTTACAGACCGTTAGATGGGCTAAATAATCGAGTAAGGAAGACTATTTATTAAATTTAGGCAAGCTACATTGAGTTCCCGCAGGTAGGAGGGGAGATAGGCGCGACATTTTACTTATTAGTCATTTTTATCCAACTGCAAGGGAACATTGCTTTTATTCAGTTTTTTCAGCCGTAACCCCTTAATAGGTTCTTATAAGTTTTTAAATGCAATTTTTTTTCAAATTGTAAATTATAGGGACTAAAGGCTATTTTTATTTTATTATTTTATTCAACCCTCGCTTTTGCTGCTACTGCTTTCGAAGAGCAAAACACTTTTTCTTTAAACTTACGATTTTTACGAAACGTTAAGCTCTTAAAGTATTGGCCGTGAACAAAACATAATATGTTATGCACGTGATACGCTTTTATAGCGATTTAGCATGCACGACATAGCTTTATAAACATTGATATGCACGGAAGGTCTAATGAATACGGTAAACTGTGGGTCACAGACGGGCAGTCATACTTTAGGTACCGACCTATAGATATTTTGTTATGACAACTATTGCAACGATTACCATAATTAATGAGAAACCATTAAGGCTGACATTGCGGTTTACAGCTACATAAATCCGATACCTACCAAATCCAAATTGTTTCTCGGAATTAATATTTAATTAAGTATGTTAACAGTATTGAATATTTTCAAGGCTGAATCTGTAAATGGCATACTAATTCTAAGTAACGACTGTCGATTTTAATTTGATTCCAGTTTTACCTGTTACACTAAATATTCAAAATCAATACTTAGAGCTTTTCGTAAGTAGTCATAACAGGAAATTATCCAGTGACTTTTCACAATAGTCAGGTGTTATTTTCAAATGTTTATGTAATCATCATCACCCTGCAACAGTCCACTGCTGGACATAGGCCTCCTCAATCGCACGCCACTCAACTCGATTCGCGGCAACTCTCATCCAGTTGCTACCAGCCACCCTGCGAAGATTGGCGCTACACCGAGCCTGAGGGCGTCCCACCTTACACTTGCTGATCCACTCAAGAACACCTACCCCAACGGGCATCGGTTCTACGGCTAATATGGCCCACCCATTTGTTTAGGTAATGCAAACGCAGTATTGTATGTGCGTTTGTTTGTTTGTTGTTCCATCACGCCTCAATGGCCGCACGGATTTCGACAAAATTTTGCGCACATATTGATAATGTCATATTGTTAAACATATTGGTTCACTTACGTCTTCTGGGTCGAAACCTCCAGGGATGAGGGTGCCATCTTTGGAGCAGAAGCAGTAAGGCAACAGGCACTCACTAGTATCGCACTTAGTTGCCAAGTCCAGGGGAGTTTCTGTGATCGGCGCAGGCGCTAAACAAAAAAATATTTTTGATTAAAAATATATTCTGATCTAATTAAAAGACTAGATAACGTCACCAGTGTAATAACTGAAGCATTAGGCACATAACCTACCTATCTATAGGTACCCACATTTTGCTAGGTATGTTTAAGTACTATGTTATAGGCGGCGAGGTTATTGCCTAACCGGGCACAAATCTAGGCTCCGGACTGTAACTTAGAAATTCCTGATGTGAAACCCAAGAACGCATTACTGGACCTGGATATCGAACCCAAAGCCTAGTGCTTAGCAGTACCGTTTTACAACTACTAAACCAACGGGGCTAGATAAAAGAGTTTTCTGTCAAATTGAATAAGATTAATCTCGTACTTCTCTTAAACTAAGTTTTAAAACATACATAATATCACGCCTGTAATCCCCGAAGGATAAGGCAGAGGTGTACCTAATAGTACACCCACATTTCGCCAGTTATGTTAAATTCCCATGTAATATTGGGCGAGCCTATTGCCATCAACTGGACACAAATCCAGACTCCATGGCTGCTACTGAGAAATGCCTGATGAAAAAACCCAATAACAATTTAACCGACCCGGGAATCGAAACCCCTCAGCGGTCACGATTGAGAACACTAGACCAACGAAGCAGTCTAAAGTTTTCAAACTAACTGTTTATTTCAAATGCAGCCTGTACAACTATACAAATCAAAGCAAGACTTAGGTACACTTAAAATAACGTTTATATGACATCAGTGTAGTATAGTAAAAAGCTAAATGTTACAAGGCAAAGTTTAATTCAAGGCATTTGCTTGGAGATGTGCAATTTCACACCCAATCAGTGCGCCGACTAATTGATTTGCGTGTATCTGTGTTGTCTAGCTTCCTATAAGTCATGTTTTTGAGTGGTCATGGATTTATGACCTCTTGTTTTTTTATAATACTATCCTAATATTTGGGCTATGAGGGCATTTGCCCAGCAGTGGGACAATATAGGTATTAGCTTCCTAATGAAGTACTTATTTGACTGTTCGTTCTGTGTGGGAGTCGAGCTTGCTGAGATTACTAGATGCACTTTTTCAGCTATAAACCGACCGCTTTAATGAGTCCTCGCGAAGGTATCAATTTAAATGGAATATACTGAAGGTTGATCACATATTGGTTCCATTATTGAGATACCTTCGTGGATTATGGTTATTTTAAAGCAAATAACCTGTAGGACTTTGTGGACGCTTAATGTACCTTTGATGGGGAAGGCGGAGGACTCAACAGCGGTCGGTCTGTAACGGCTTGTTTCAGACATCCCACAAGGCCTATGATACCAGTTATTTCAGTCCTGACCTTTATATAAAGCATTGCCAGTTGCTTTTGCAATATAACTTATTTCGACGACCTATGTGGGCTTTTATCGGATCTTTTTAAAATCCTTTTAAACATATGAATCGTAATTTATACACATCATCATCCGTCTAGCCTTTTCCTAACTATGTTGGGGTCGGCTTCCAGTCTAACCGGATTTAGCTGAATATCAGTATTTTACATGGAGCGACTGCATATCCGACCTCCACAACCCAATTCGTACTGGGTAATACGATAACGCTTAGTAAGACTGTTTGTCAGACTTTCAGGCCACTGACTTTCTGTAACGACTGTCAAAGATCTTCAAATGACAGCCGGGACCAACGGCTTAACGTGCTTTCCGAGGCACAGAGGAAGCTCGGTATATAATGGGTGGTCACCCATCCACATACCAACCTAGGCAAGCGCGGCTAAAATTGAAGATTGTTCCGAGCGGCTGTTATCATTTAGCCACGAGCTCTTAAATCGTAATTCATACACCATCAAATTAATTAGAAAGTATTACAAGAGCATTGTAATATATGTACCTACTTGAGGCGATGGGGCCGCATCTGGCTTCGACCTTGAAGGTACAGAACTTGCTGATGTCGTCGAAGTACAAACCGGAGGGGCATCTGTTCAGGTAGGGGTAGCCATCGACGCACTGGAAGAAAACGAAAATAATTATCAAATAAATCAATCAAACTTTGCGAAAGGAGTTATCGGGAAAGTAGCAATCGCATTCTTAGGTTCTACTGTTAAACAGCATTGCCAAATGCTGCTATTTTACTGATTAGTAAAAATTTTAGCCTTGGAGTGTATGATGTACCAAAACATTTATTTAAAGTAACAGCTATAAACAGATGCCTGTTAGATGTTTATTAGTTTGCGTGTTTCTTTATATTTATTTCATTTTTTTACTGTTATAAAGTTTATATTCATTTCGGTGCCTAAAAAGCAGAATGTACATGGAATATCTAAGCGTTTTAACACCTGATCTGTAATACCTATATTCTTAGCAAATCAAGCATTCTATTCTATTCTGCCCGATGAAGGTTGCTGTTCTAATTCGAACAGAAAAGTAGTCATTAGTCATTTATTAATTTGTTAAAAAAATTACAAGCGCGCTATGTTTGATATCATAATTACATTAATGGAATGCTTATACATATTATTAACTGATTTTGACAAAAATAAAAAATAAAACAAAGAAAAATATATAAATGTCAAAAGTAAGTGAAGTTTACCACGTCAATATTCAAAAAAATACAAAAAACAATAATTAAAATAATACAAAATGTCACGTGCAATGTTAAATGGAATAACATACTAGGTCAATGAGTACCAACTAAGGTCAAAAACAGTCATTACATTTTGTCTACTAACAGGTAAATTAAATAAAGAACATGAATGATTTTGATTTCTATAGGTAATGCGAAGTCTACAAAGTTAGCAACTCCCTTGGTGATACAGATAGTGTCCACTTTCATTAAGTGAGCCTGTTCGTTAACTGGCAAGTAAAAACTCTATAACCTGCTTTATTATTTGCTAAATTATGTTAAACACAATCCGAATTGGATTAACAGCTTGAATTCGCCCACATTTGGGAGTACGGCCATCCAACTGGTTGTCGCCCGTTTTAAATGTGAGTGCATACTCAGATGTCTTGAGAAATTGCTCTTAAAAACCCGAGTTTAAAAAGCCTAATACATACACCTAAGTAGCTTCATGTAAAAACTCGATTATTAGGAAAAGTTCGTCTTAGTAACGCATCGCCTCTCATCCTCATCTGTCCAGCCTTTTTCCAACTATTTTAGGATCGGCTTGCAGTCTCAGTTGAACACCAATTTATTTTTCACATGGATCGACTGTCTAACTGACCTCTAGAACGCCATTTCTGTTATACACGACACCCCTTTGCAAGCCTTGCAGATCGTGAATCCTAGAATGTGTGAAGTTTCTTCTAAGGACTCGATGTGCCATATTACCACCCAAGAACGTTGGTAAAGTAAGTACACTGTGTGAGCTCAAGCAAGCAATCCTCTAGCTAGCTGAGCACTAAGCAGGGTAATTATAGAGGGACCCTGGTGCCGTAGGGGAAAACGGACTAATGCCATGAGTGTAAATAAGTAGAAGCCGCAGAACTTAATTACTTCGGTTTACTTGAGAAGGGGGCTTTTGCACCTTCAATTAAAGAACCTAACATAATAACTAGGCTAATCGTGTGGTCTAAGCTGATTTCAATAACCTCTATAAACGGTGAGACATTATGATTGAATCTATTACTTAAAACGTGATTCTAGACACCCGAGCGTTGTTTATGATGGGTTATTAGAAGATGTTCCATATTTTTTTCCGTGTAGGTATATTATTACACTTTTTTACGGATCAGCTGGCTAATTATTCTTGGTTCTTATTATTATTTTGGCATTTATTTCGGGCCAGCCCATAGCGTTAGTAACAATGGTCTTAATTACAAGTGTTAGTAGACACATGTTTTATTCAGTGTGGAGTTTCATCCAATGTCGCAGCATTGGAGACTCCCTTCTATCTGTTATAGTTTGTGCCACAATGTCTCTTACACTGAATAACAATATACAGGGTGTAAACAGACCCTTCACGAAGCCGTCAACCAAGCATTCTGTACATCAAACTAAGTAACTTTACGCAAAAAATTTTGCTGGGAAACGACTTTTTTTTGGGTTCAAAAATCACGTTTGACGGTAGGACTCAATATAACGCACTCAGAACATTGTGCTGATGGATGGATTAAATAGTACGGGGTCGTGGAGTAGTTTAAAGTAAAAATCTTACATTAAAAACATGTCTTTTTAAAAAAACTTGTGAAAAAGTTGGAACTTTGACCCCCAATATCTCCGTAACTAGAAGGTTCCCAGGTATGGTCTAGAACAAAAAAATGATCGCATTTACGGGGAGAGCAAATGCTTTTCGGCTTCGTGAAGGGTCTTTTTACACCCTTTATGTACCTACCTAATTGAAATAGCAATGCCAACAGTGAACCTAGCGCAGTTAATCAGAAAAAGGACTAAATTTAAAACCAAGTACAAAAACGTGTGTATACAAGTTACAACGTATAGGTACGATACTTGAACACAGCCAACAAATATTTCTTGGAATCAATCTGCGCAAAAAGCGAAGGCTTCGCACGCCTTTTACTTTGAAATAAAATAATAAGTATGATTTCACGTATCAACTTCAATTTCCTCGCACATGTTACTTTCAAGAGTTCCAAGTCTTTTCCTTCATAAGAAGATGTTTTGTTTTAGTATATGTATAGGCTCACCTACTCTGAAATTATATTTGGTTATTTCTTGCCTCACAAAAGTACCTAAAACTTTTAGAACACGTACGTTAATACATGAGCCTCTTATTATGTATACACCAGTATATATATATATATAAATGCGAGGCAGTCTATATCCAACCAGTATATATATATATATACTGGTTCGATATAGACTGCCTCGTTGGTCTAGTGGTTACAAGCGCGACGGCTGAGCAAGACGTCCTGGGTTCGATTCCTGGGTCGCGCAAATTTTTATTGGGTTTTTCTATCAGGAATTTCTCAGTAGCAGCGACGGAGTTTGAATTTGTGTTCGATTGATGGCAATAGGGTCGCCCCCTATTACATAGGACTAAAACATAAATGGCGAAATGTGGGTGAACTATTTGGCACACCTCTGACACCTCTACCTTACCCTTTGGGGATTACAGGCGTGATACTATGATATATAGACCAATCATGAGACATTGCCAGATCGTAGTGGTTCGGAAGAAAATATATAGCATTAATTTATGAGCATTATCTCCACTTCATCATCATACACTTCGTATAGGTACCTAATTCCTTAGCCGCTTTTTAGGGCAACTAAGAGAATAGAAACAGTGAGTATAAAAGTAGAGAGGTGAAAGCACGTACCTACACCCTCGGGAATGAAGTTTTACCAAGGGCCATACTATTATGTTAGTTTCGGCAATAACTCCATTAAGTAAAACAAATGGCACACTATAATAACTATAACCAACAACTAGATATTACCTAGCCACTGTTATGGGCAGCCATTTTTATTTTTGAATCCGTCCAATTTCGCGGACGTAACATAAACTCAAGAGTAATCCCGGGGGGGTTAGTCACGCAGGGTTACGTTATTACATACAACGGCATACGAAAAAAGGAATCCACCGTTTTATGCGAAAAATGTTCGGTGTTTGTCCATAAAAATATGAATGTAGCGGTTGTGCCTACCCCTTATGTCTATCTATTTATTCTTCGTGGGATATGGGAATCGTAATAAGCGCCTTCGGATATCTACCTGCCTGTGTGTTAATACATGTTGATGATCTACATTTGCGTACCTTTTCCTCATGCATGGTGAGTTCGGTTTCCAGTCTAACCAGAATGCAATTCTAAATATAAGTATTAATAAAAATGAATGACCTGCCATCTACCCTTCTCAAACTAAGTAAGTGGGTATACCGACGTCCTAAGTATAAACCTGTGAGGTATACAAAAAATGAATACTGACAATTTACAACAACTTGTTGACCCTTACAGCCTCAAATTCACTGAACCCAAAACAATGAAGATCAAGGCCATAGTTCTGACCGAAAACACGCGTTTTATTGCAATTATTTCAGGTTTTTTTGTAGCTTTTTAACGTAATCTTCATAAAAATATATTCGATTACGGTATCGTGTTCATTCAATAAAAACTTAAGTAAGTACAATGACTTTGAGAGCCATCCTTGTACTTGTACATGTAAGTACATTGACATCTTGAAGCTATGCATATTAATGCAACAAGATAACTGGTATATCGTGATAGAAATAGGCGGATTGATCTCTAACTGCAGTTTATATGTAGGTAGCCATAGCAATACTTGTCTTAGAATCCATGTGTGACACACAGCGGGCCATCACACCTCCATCGACTTAACATTCAACGGCCATAGGTAATAAAGTCGCGTGAATAACAAAAACCCTCCGAGGTCCGGCCAACCAATACAAAAATACCTCAAATACCGATATTTCTCGATAAATACTTACAGCGCATACGAAAAACTGGGGCCCAATCATTTTTTACGTTCCAATTCCGAGACTTAACCATTGTTTAAATTAACCAGTCTTGTTCTCCTGGTTATTACGAAACCGGTCCGTCGAGATTCGAAAATGTCAATAAATGCCAAAATAAATACTATTTCCGTAATAAAATACCCAACTTGCTTATTCATGACTTATGTAAACGTAATATTTTTATCGTCCATTTGTATAATAAAATATTATGACGATTATTATGGCTAATCATAATCGAAATGATGTTATATTACTGTTAAATAAATAATTTGAATAATTGATTGCGTTTGTGTGTGTATCTTTAAGTTGATTAACAAAATGTAATGTTATATTTTTGGCTAGACGTTTAATCGACATGGCCTTATAAATTGATTTATATTCATACCATATTTCATTTAAATTTTCAGCCAGTGGCGAAGGTGCCATACAACTCCATTCCTACCGGCTTCCCTTTGAAAACTGTCACAGTCAGTATTCTATAGACAAATAATATAATCACATTAAAGATATATATATATGTACTCCGGCTTACCTTTTACAAAAATTGACCCTTCGCTACTGCTATCAGCATATTAGTGAAATTGCATGTATTGCTGGAAAATCATTTTATATTATATGGATTTAACTGCTTTCGTGTTTTCCTCGAATTCATCAACTCCGAAAAACATTCAAATGAATAACGATACTGTTACGTATGTATAATATACTCGATTGATTAATTTAGGTACCTACATAACAAGTCGGTATCATTAAATCCTACGTCGTTCGTTTAAAGCAGTTGTTTTTTTTGTTTCATACCTTCATGATGTTCACGGATTTTCAAAGTAGATAAATCTGCCGTATCCATCTGTACACAAACTTAAATAAACAGTACTACTCTTCAAATGTAGACACAGTTTGCACCATTAATATTACTGTATAAGGTAAATCTCTAAATTAGCTTTCCGAACGAAATAGCGATCGCATTCTCGCTTTAGAAGCTAAATTGGTGAGGTTTGGTAATCAAAAGTAAACATTTGAATCTTCATTATATAATATTTATATAGGAAGCAGTGTATTTAATAGAAATATCTAAAGGGTATATTTAGACATTACCAGGGTACGCGGAAGTTCAGCTAGCCCAATTATACAATTTTTACTTATATAAATTACTGCGCGCGATGTACAGGGGACGACAGCGGCTGTTAAATAATTATCACACCTCTTATGAAAGGGCTTTATTTTTCTGTGAGTTACGCAAGGTACCTACGCATAAAAAAAGGTTTCGCCATTAGTCGGTCCGTAGTTTTTAGTAGTATTTTAATGGATTAATCTACCCGTAGGCGTCACTTAAGCTGGCTGTTAACGAAAAAAGGCAGCAAAATGGACACATTTTAAATACTTACTTGATAAAAACGCCTGCACGTGGCTGGGTCAGCAAAATTTCCATTGCCCGTAGTGCCTTCAGGACAAACAAAGTCTTCAGGCTTATCTTTTTCCTTCTGCTGGTAGCTTCCTGAAAACCAATAAGGCAGTTTATAGTTCTGGAAGTAGACAACCCTGTTAGCATTGTGTCACCTTGCCCTAGCCTGCCAGGTATTTAAAACTCTGTCCTGAACAAATAGCGAGCTTCAAGCTTTAACACAGACAGGTGACTACAAAGTCTTTACTTTATTAAGGGAAAACAGTTTCAGAGAACAGTTTCTATTTGATTTTCTCAGTAGAATTTTCTCTAAGATACATAAAGAAGCATTTCTTAACAGTCGGATAGACGTAATGCCCCATCTGGTGATTCTATTCTACAATTTGTAGTGTATTTATTTTGCCGCGATTTAATTGCGATCGTGACTTATTAACCGACAGTACAATACCTCTACTTTTATTGAACTAATTTATTATTTTTGAAGTTTTAATAGGTGCCAGCGCCAGCAAAAGTACTTTCAACATCAATTTTGCATTATTATATATTCAAAAGAGAAAGTTGGTTACGCAAAACATTTCATAGTCCCGAATTGATCGAACACTGTGAATAGGGAAGTCACGACTTAGATATTATTTATTTATCGAGCTTCCTTATCGGACTAATGATCACATTCCTTGACCAAGTAATGAAGATGCCTCATTAACATGCGAGACGATATTATTATGTATTACTTTATACATAATTATATTTAAAATAGTTCAAGGATTTGTTAGCGTAAGCGAATCACGGACATCTTTGAATTTTTATTTTTAACTTTGAATGTGACAAAATGTCTTGTCGTCGTGTGACAAAAAGTACGTCCCAGGTATTGATGAAGGATTTTGTCGTAATATAATATAGAAGTGGTAGTCAGTAACAGTAAAATAATTAAATGAAAAGTAATTGAAAAACCTTTTATGAGCTTCAAGCCTCAATACACCTTTGTAAAGCTATCAAGAAAATATGTTTAAAAGATTTTATCCAAATACTAATGTAATGCGGCTGGTGAACATTTTGTAGAATATAAAAGCTATTAGAAAAGACTGACGCTAAGCTGTCTAGACATCTTGCCAAATTACGGCCAGTTAGAAAGACGTCTTAGAACGGCTGAGGCCTTGGTGTCTCACGTCTCACTTTTGAATACCCATAGGGACTCGAAAATACTAAAAAATGGTTACATTTTCTTTTGTTTCATCCATCATCCATTTTAGCATAATAACAAGACATTTTATTCTAATAAAGACGTTTACACGTTTATGTTTCAGTTTATCTTCAAACACAAGCTTCACAACTGACTTCTCTCCTCTGAGTTGCCTTAGAAGTATGTCGAGAAAGATCTTTACCCCTGAGGTAATTTGTAAATAATTAATTTTTAAATAAAAAAACGTCAACGACAACAATCAAAAGCAAAAAAGCAATTAGGCACTTATACAATTTATTCATACAGCATTTTTCTAACAAAACAGCCGTAATCAGCCGTAGGCACAATAGCTCTGAGAGTTTTTGGTAACTCAATGTTTCCTACTCATTCAATTGTAGATTAATCTTTGAGTGCTTA
Source organism: Noctua pronuba (assembly GCA_905220335.1). NCBI lineage: Eukaryota > Metazoa > Arthropoda > Insecta > Lepidoptera > Noctuidae > Noctua > Noctua pronuba. Next base: position 8,314,697 of record LR999903.1, on the reverse strand, counting down.
TCTCACAGTCTGTAAGCAGTCAGACAAACCACATCGCATAGCTCATTCATTATTTATAAGCTAACTGATTACAAAATTTAGTGGGCCTTCAAACGCCTGTGAATTGATTGTAGACGTCTATTTAACGTGCCAATAAATTGTTTAATACTGAAACAACGTTTTGAAATGTACATTAGTAGTACTACTGAAGTTTCTTCATGTGTTGTACATGTATGTTTCACGTTTGAAGTTACTTAAAGGCATGAATTCTAAGAAATATTTCCACTAGAAACATTCATGGTCGAACTACACATTGGTTTACGTTTGTTCTTTTGGTTTGTTTGACAGTTGTTAATTACTTTTGTTGTTGAGTGTACCAGATTTCTGTCCCGGAGAGTTAGCCGCACTTTGCTCCCGAGAGCTTTGAATTTACGAAATTCGTTTTGGTAATGGTAAACCTGAACTCTTCGAGGAGTACTTCTAAATTACAGGTACAATGAATTGGCGTGGGCTTTATTAGATCTCAAGTTAATTTAAAAAGTTTTGTAATTTTACCCGACTTATTTGATAAGAAGTAGCCTATAGGTAACTAATTGTTAAGAGTTTTTCCAAACTACCTTCATCTAGCTTTTCTGAAAATCTTACCTCTGTTCTATCACATAATTATCGAGCAAATAAGAATCGACCGTCAAAAAGACTTCAACGACAAAAAAGTCAGCCAAGCTGTCGGCTATAAATTTCCGGGCTGGAGCCTTGCAAGATAAGTAGACATAAAATCAGGTAACTACATTAAGTACCGACGTAAGTGTCAATATCCTCGACAGCAACCGGTCACAGGCCTCAATGTCAAGTGAAAGAAAGGACGTGCCAGACGAACTACAATTAGGTCCATTATCCAGCCACATCTGACGCTTTCTAAATATAACATATTATTCGTAATTCAGTAAGTAATGAGACACGCTTTTAACAGAGATATTTGTCGCACGCTTTCACATTCAACGTTATTTTATGAAATAGTAAAAATTCTAGCTAAACACGATGCATAGCTTTCACTAAGTATCATTTCGTTGTAACAGTTACGTTAACGACTAACAAATTGATCGCCAGACCGCTTGCATAAGATTACGAATTACGCATTGGTTGATTTTTAATTCCTTATATGTAGAAACCGTTCTAAAGTGGTGATTTATCACTGAATTAGATGGTCACAAATTAAAAAATATTTATTGTATAGTAATTGGAACTAACCATTGATTAAAACAGCACAAATTAGTAATATTCGCATATATGGTAACCCGGCCATGGCGTTCGCGGTCCGCGCACTGTTCACTGCGTGTAGTATCGACATGGTGCCTTTCACCGGCGCGCGCGCACTGCGCCGGGCCCGCACCGCGCGCTGCCATCACCAGCCGACCTCCGCGGGCGGCTTTCTCCTCAAACCCCCTGACATTCGTCAAATAAAGGTAGGCGCTGCTTACGTGCCGCATTGGTGTCAAATTAGGTTCCGTGTGCAGCCAATGATATTGACAATATATCGCTTTTAAATGGAAAGGCACTGATGCAATAGGTGAAGATGACCCTTACATAAAAACATGTAACTTCGCTACGCTACTCGTTGTTGGGTTCATAGCGCCGAGATGTGTGATTGTGATGTATAGTCTGTGTGCAATGTGTAAACTGCTTATTTTTTTAACCTAGATATTTATCTCGATTCCTCTTATCTACCCCCAGCAAAGAACGATAAAATCGACGAAAACTAGGTCCTTAAAACTATTTCAAATGTCTATACCCAAGGCAATCCAACCCAAGCATCAGTACAGCTTGATGCAATTAGCCAAATAACTAGATGGAAATAAATACAAGTATTGCAAAGACGTTTGCCAGAATGACCTACGAAAATAAGTATTCTCTTAGATTATTCTGGTAGCCGTAATTTTAACATTCTGTAAACACATTGCCAACAATCTCCTGCAAGGAGAGGTGGTAAGCCTAGGAGGCGGCAGGAAGGGAGCAGCAAACTCTCTTTTGCCTCAAGAAGCAGTGCGCTGGTGGGCTTTCAATGATTTCCAGCCTCTCTTGGAGTGACCGGTGAAAAAGGAAGGTATTAGAGGAATGCTTGCGCAAGTGCATGATCTTACTCCTTAATTCCTTATCCAAAAAGCAGAGAAAGAAAAACACCGAGCTAAGGAAAAAGAATGTAAGCTCACTAAGCTCCTAGATCAACCAGATGCTGCAGCGTTTAGGTAAGTCATCAACACGAGAACGAGGAAGAACCAGATGCTACTTAGTAAAAGTATTATACAATAGAAACTTTTACATATTATAAGAAACAAATGCCATCGGACCACAGATTCTACAGTTCAATTACTGGGCCATTCCGATATCCTTTGGTAGGGTGTGAAGGCTCTACATATATTTCCTGGGGTTCTGAATTTCCGATAAAAGATTTTAATGTTAGCCGAATTTCAGGCTTCTGGCTACTCTAGCCACAAGTCATTTACTTTCGTATCCAAATAAACCGGAAGACAATGGTCTGGGTTTCTTTAGTTATGTACCATCAATAAATAAGTAAATAGTGCTACCAATGCCTTGGCTGACCGCGCAAGCGCCACTTAACCTGGTTTAATGATGCATTTACATTAATGTTGTTTAGCCACAGTGCCTTCAGTCTACCTATGTACGTAAATACTACATGGGTATGGCCAGTCACGTCAGTCCAGCAATGATATATTACACCCAACAAAATTCAAAAGCGATTAACTCGTGAAATGTCATGTCAATGTTGAAAAAAGACCTATTTCTTAATATGTTAGTTTATACTCATATAAATAAACATATCAAGAAATAGGTCTTTTCTCTTATCTTCTTTTCAAGAATACTATGTTAGTTACAGCATAAAATTACATTAAATAGAGTAGAAGAAAATCGCTTTTAAAAGTGGCTAAGTGTACTTATACATATTATTGCTTGTATCTCTGTCTGTACAATTACAATAACAACTTCATGAGTGTCTATGAAGTTTCTTGCCTTTTCTTCTCCATACAGATCTACGTTTTGGAACTCGTAACTTTGTATATTCAGCTTTCTATCCTTGACAGTTCAACAGTACTGAAAATGATTTAATTGTGTTAGTACATAAATGTTTTGAGTCTCTAAGGAAATTTATTATGTGTGATCTATGTATCTGTGTCCAATTTTAACTTATGAATCTTGAGCAAATTTTTTTCTATAAATTACACGTCGAAGAGCCAGGTGATCTGAAATTCAGGACATTCCTTCCTCAAACACCTTTCTCTATCCAAGATTGTGCTTTTATGAGAAAAATAAAGATTTATGATTATGATGTACTTCAAGTATTTTACTGACATACTCCTAGTGTGAACAAGTCACTTTAATTGTGCCGTTGCCAATGATATTAATATAATAAATGAAAAGAGGTAGAAATCGCACTAGCACGCGAAAATTGTTGCAGACAAATTCAGACAATTGTCGTAATTTAGCTGGCTATCTCTTTCTGTATCATACGTTCCGTATTATCTATCGCAGTCGTAACAACGCAACGATATTTGAACGCCGCTCAGTAAACGTAGCGTATCTTTCTTTATAATATCATTGGCCGTGCCAATATTCAAAAAATGTTAATAGTACCTTAGCGCCAATTCCCATGGCATTGGAGCTGGAACATGACAATGAGCTATTCAAGGTAGGTTGCATCTTTGTTATGAGGTAGTATTGGTTAAAACATAGGTACCCGACCTTTAACTGCCCACGTTTTGTAATTTTCCTTTCTGGGTGTCTACATTCATCGAAGGAATAAGCAAATTTGCTATACTAGTAGTATAAGTAGTTAGATAATGAGCTATATCCACATTTCCCCAATCATATTATGCCGACATTATGTCACTAACTAGGCAAAGGCTGCTACTGAAAATTTCCAAATGGAAAACCGCAACAATATTTTTTCCAACTCGGAAATTGAAACCAGGAACACATTTAAAAGCCCTTACAATCAACGAGGCAGTCATTTATTAAAATAGATACCTACTTTACTAATATAATTATCCGTTCAATCATTTTCCCTGCTTAAACTAGAACAGAATTTATGTTAAAAAAGTGACCTAATGACCTACATGTTTAATCCTAATCCATCATGTAGCTAGATTTTGTAATAGGGACGCCATAATTGGACATTGTTGCGCGCGTAGATTCTTGCAGTGGGTTAATTAACTTACGCATATGTACAGCAGATAAGTAGGTGCAGTAAGCTAACTATATCTATGTTCATCTATCCGATCAAATACATATTTAACCGATCTTGTGTTGACAGAATAGTTTTAGGACCTTAGGCAATTATTAGTAGCTGGGTCTTATTTGAGTAGTTGCAATCTCGACTGCTCGGTTGTGTATATTATGTTGGGATATTACTTACATATTATGTAGTTAATCCGCAGGTTGAGATGACTACTGCGTACCGTGTATGGGACATCGACACACGGGCAAGTAATTAATGATATATCTGTATATATATGTATATTACAAAATCTCTAATATTTACAAGATATACTGATTTGCTTACTGCATCAGTGAGTATACACCATAAATCCATAATGATGGTATCATTATATTTTAAACGATAGACCTAATGATTTTCGATGAAATAAAAATTATATCCAATGACGTTAAGTAAACGAAACAAGTTTTAGAGTATATAAATGTTATATGTAAAGAAATTATATCAACAGTTGGTATATTGTCGTTTATTACATCTTGTGAACGTTATTGAAATGAAAATATACCAAATAATTTATATTATATGAGTCGCACCCAGCATGAAGGGTTCCGTACCATCGTAGTAGGGGAGCCCCCTTAAATTTTTAATTTATTTCTATTATTTGTTGCTATAGCGGCAACAGAAAAAAAAACCTTCTGTGGAAATTTCAACTGTCTACCTATTACGGATCATGAGATACAGCAAGATGACAGACAGAGGGACGGACGGAAAGACAGCAGAGGTCTAGTAATAGGGCCCGTTGGTTCCCCTTCGGATACGGAACCCTAAAAATTACTACTCCAAATAACATGGGGCAGGAAGATGATGATGAGGACCTTAAATATTATGTTTGATTAACGTCAATAGCTAGTTGGTTTGTTTGTAAAGGGAAACAGCAGTTTGTTTCCTGGAAATGTGCAACGGCATCGCAGAATGCGTAGGCATAGATGGTGGGATGAATAGGACGCCTATTAGTGGAATTGGTCCTTTTCGGCTCAGCTTCTAGTAAAGTGGAAATAGGATAGGGAGGCCTTGACCCTGCAATGCAATGGGACAACACAGGCTGACAATAGCACACATGGATATTTACTGACCATGACGCTGACAATGATTACAATTAATTAAAGTATGCGGTGTGGAAGGGACACTGACGCGAAAACGACCATAGATTCATCGGTTAATAAAAAAAATTGCTCTTCCATATATTTTGACTGTGTTTAAGTATTATATTGCACTTTTGTAGGAAATAGCTTTTTTTTTTGCATATTGATGATATTGTTTCTCGCTCGTATTATTTCGCCTGTATTCCACGAAAGGGTGCTTGTGTAGGTGTAGGTAATATCTACGTAGGTACCTAATACCAAATACTTATACTCTTTACTTAGCACATGCATTTTAATAATATTTCGGTCCTGATAGTCTAAAAACTAATATATTATACTAACCTTCTGCTGTACATAATTATTTACCTAGTTACTAACATTATTTTTAAGTATCAAAATTATGGATGTTGTATCTGAAATAAATTAATTGATAATGTAAAACCACGGAGTACTTTTATTATGCTAACTACACTACATAAACTGTATTTCCCGGCTATTATTTGTTACTTTTTTTTTTAAGTTGCCTTTAAATTTGTTGGTACCAAAAAGTTTATTGATCATGATATACTGGCCATCTCGCCTGAAAAAATCTTTTAAATGTCATTAAAATGTAAAAAAAAAGATATAATTTTAATCATTAAATTATACGGTTTCTATGTATTTTTTCCTGCACAAAGTGCCAGTCACACCACAGATTTCATTTGGCTGTGTATCCGAATTAGTTTTGAACGAACTTCTCGCGGCCGACGTGTCGCTGCTTCTAACGTCAAATTTGACATCTGGGAGAAATACAACTCCCCAAAGAAAATAAGCATAAATGGAATTAAACGTTTAAAAACTCGTGAAATTAGACAGATATTGCCATTGAATGAAAGGATTATTAATTTAGCAGAACAAAATGAGTACTTTACGTGAACGACAGCTCAGTGCGTACAGTGATTCGATGATAATTGATGATTACACGTAGTGCACATTATGGGTTATTTATTTGTGTTGTAATATTACAGATGCTCTAAAGCAAATGCTGAATTTGAATCAGCCTCTTACAAAGAACGTGGCGTCTGAACCGACGTGGAAAGTGTTGATCTACGACAGAGTGGGTCAAGATGTAATATCTCCACTGATATCTGTCAAGGAACTTCGAGAGCTCGGCGTGACACTGCATGTGTGAGTAATCATTATAGCATGTACCTTGGGACCCTAATTACCTTTAATATGTGTAGAGGGACTGTCTGATTATCCAATTGTTCAGCCTGACACTCTGTACTAGGAGTTGTACATCATTAAAACCTCTTGCAAACTTGCTTTTTTCTCCTCTGTATTGTAGTGATTTCTAGTTAGATTATGAAGTATAAATTCAAGTCAGAGAGAACCACCCTTAAGACGACCCACTGACCGAAATTGGAGTGCTATATACAATATGTAGGTAGTTGTTACCACTATGTGGTTACTGTACTTAATTCAATTATTTACTATAGGTAATTGGAAACCTATTAAAGATCAACTAGACTTTACTTGAAAAAAAAATTGGGCATAATTATGTGAAAGTTAACAGGCTGGACAGACAGCTGACAGCTGATATCAGCTGTTTTAATGGTCTTCCAATGTATGAGTTTCCCTCTGAAAATATCAATAACTTGACTTGTATGAAAAATTCAGTATATGCAAGAACCTTATCTTTATGTTTATGAAAATGAAAGCTTAACATAAAAATGTTGTTACTCTTATCAATAAAACATTTACTACTTACTATGAACAACTACTTCAAGTAGCATTATCATTCAATACATTTTTTTTCAAAAGAAAATTATCCTCTGTATTTAACTCAAATTCCTATTTCAGTCAACTCCACACTGACCGAGACCCAATACCAGAAGTACCTGCAGTATACTTCTGTGCCCCGACTGAGGAGAACCTTGGCCGAATCTGCCAAGACTTGGACAATGGCATCTATGACCAGTACCATCTTAACTTCATTTCACCAATCACAAGGCAGAAACTGGAAGACCTGGCAGCGTCAGCAATCCAGTCTAATTCTGCGGTTAACATCCATAAAGTGTTTGACCAGTATTTAAACTTCATATGTCTGGAAGATGACCTGTTTATTATGAAACATCAGCAGTCAGATGCCTTATCTTACTATGGTAAATATCTTGCGGATTGGTATGGAATTTACTTTAATTTATTTAGTGGCCATGAGGTGAGCAGGAGAGACTTATAAAATAACTACCATGCCCAGCAATGGGCATACCATAACCTTTTGTACACCAGAGCATAAATCCAAGCGTGTGCTCACCACGCCAAGCCACAATTTCACCGCAAATACCTTTAAAAGGAAAAGGGATTCAAAAACTATTTAATTGTTTATTTCGTTTTATAGCGTACCTCACATTTTATGACACATACTTGTGTCATTGTAGTACAGGGTACGTGCTTCTATATGTGACAATGGTGTTCAAATGGTTAATAATAGTCCTCCTGACAGTTTTCTTGGTGACCAATCTCTGACGAGCTTAGCCATCATCAGAATATATTATAGTACACAAGTATGTGCACAACCATAGGTGCACTCTTTTATCCCTCCTCATAATTCGATGGAATGCCAATCTATCCCGACAGGAGAGAGATCAAGGGCAGGAACAATGTCTTAATGTGCTTTCTGAGATATCAGGGTATAACAAAGCCAACTTACAAACTTGGGTCGCTACCAAATGGCACTGCTCAGACCCATTATCGAACCCAGGACGACACTTTCAGATGTCGCGCTTGTGCTCACGAGACTAGGGCATGCGGAACCAGTTTCGGTCCCATAGAAAGACTTGTGAAATGGTTTTGCTATGGGACCATAACCGGGTTCCATATGCCATACACAAGACCAACTGGACTGTTATAATAGTAAACAAGAATCCATAATAGTGTGTTCCGGACTGTGTCTGAATAATTCACTGAATGCACTTTGATGGATTCTTGACTTCTTATCGACAAATCATTTGTCGTTAAATCATTGATCTAATAATATATCATTCCTTTCTTTTTTCATATTTCCTATTTCTCTTTCCAGCTATCAATAGAGGTGACACAAAGGACACTGAAATGGAAGCCATCATGGACAATATAGTTGAAAGTCTATTCTCAGTATTTGTGACATTAGGTAAGTTAAAGGCTATCACTTTATGACTCATGAATCAATGTACATTGAGCAGTAACAATAATAGTTAAGCAATTAAATAATTGTTATGCTCATTAAAGACATAATACATAATCATACAACAAGTAGTGGAATTATTATTTCATTGATAACTTTTCCCAAGCACAAACTTCTACCTCCATAGATTAATTATTTATTTGTTTATTTTTAGGCAATGTTCCTATAATAAGAAGTAGCAAAGGCAATGCTGCAGAAATGGTAGCAAAAAAGCTAGACAAAAAACTACGAGAAAATCTGTGGGATGCTAGAAATAATTTGTTCCATGGCAACACTGGTCAAGCAGGATCATTCAGTTTCACTCGGCCTATGTTGATATTGTTGGACAGGAACATTGATATGGCAACACCTTTACATCACACATGGACATACCAGGCATTGGCACATGATGTCTTGGATTTATCATTGAATAGGTAAGTTTATCAATGTTATCAAAAAATTATTAACTTGATCTAGAATCTAGATAAAATCCACTTTATCTTTTGCGTTAATGGATAAAAAAGACCCTAAATAAAGCCGAAAGACACTTGTTCTACCCATCATTGCGATTTTTTTTTGTTCTGGACCATATCTGGGAGCCTTCTAACCTTCACCCCAAAAAAAGGCGTTTCTCACCAATAATTTTGCTTGGTTGATGGCTTCATGAAGGGTATGGTGACACCTTGTATTAAAATATATGAATATTTTTTCCTCAGAGCAGTGGTACCTGAGAACCAAACCCCTACAGTACAGGAGCAGAAATCAAAGACGCGAGTATGTGACCTGGATTCCAAAGATCCTTTATGGGGCGAGCACAAGGGCAGCCCATTCCCCACTGTTGCTGAAGCTATACAAGAAGATCTCGATAAATATAGGTAAGTAGTAAAACTTCCACCAACCAAGTTGATTAAGTTAGACGAAGGTGTCTCCAAACTTGCGCCAAAATACCCGCTTCACAATGTCTTCCCCATTTAATCAGTATTAAAGGAATGTTTAAAGTCGCCTGTACATTTAACTGGGTACTACACGCTACTTTTTCCCATTTGCGGTCACAACACAAGGACTGTCGCAGTCTCGGGCCTGTGGACGGTGAGTAATGGGCCAGCTCGCCGTCAACGGCGCGTTCGTCTTCCACGTTCGCCTCAAAGAGATGTCAGGAAACCGGAAGGGGTCCGCAACGGCCGATGCCTGCCGGGGCTGCGGGACTGTTCGAAAGATACCACGGTCCTGGAACACTAAGGGCAAAGTAGGAACATGGATGGGTTTTAGTCAGTATGAGTCTGACACTCCCTTCCACTCCGCCCAGAGCGGAAGGGGTCATTTGATGATTTCCCATCCGAAAAAAAAAAGCCGTACCGTCTAAATGAATGATTCGTATTATTTTACACGAAAAATTAATACAGAAGCATGTTTTACGCGGACACATGGAAACTGACAGTGCTCGATTCGCTTTGAGCTTACATGGCTTTACACACTGTACATCTGGCCGTGGTTTCAGATACGTGTTTGCAACACTAGCTAAAATAATCCCTTATCTTGCCTATAGGAGTTCAGAAGCCGAAGTAAAGAAGTTAAAGACTTCCATGGGACTTGACGGCGAAAGTGATCTAGCTCTCAGCTTGGTCAGTGATAACACCCAGCGACTGACCAGCGCCGTCAACTCCTTGCCACAACTTATGGAGAAGAAACGGCTTATCGATATGCACACCACTATTGCTACTGGTAAGTTAATAAAGAACCTTCAAGTATAACACAACATCATGACTGTATTCCTCATATGGTTAGGCAGAGGTGTACATGTACTGTACTTACATTTCGCCAGTCATGTTTAAGTTTGAAGTAATAGGAAGTGAGGCTACTGAGAAATTCTTGATGGAAATACGCCAAACACCGCAACTTTGTCCTAGGGCCCATAAAATCTAATCTAATATACAGGGTGTAACATAATGAACGTAAGAGTTCTCGTGTGGTGTCTCAGACCATGAAACTGAACAACTTTTGTTCTATGACTTGGAAATTCATAACATTTTTTTTAGTTTAACCATAGATTTGAATTGTTGATCAGCTGATTGTGTTAGTTCCTATATAAAGTCCAATTTTTTTTTTGCAAATATCTAGAACTCGTAGAACAAAAGTTGTTCTGCTTCATGGTCGAATAGAGCATACGGAAGGTCTGGCGTTTATTATGTTCCACTTGCGCCTTTCCTCCTTTTCTGAATAAGAATAGAATTGAGTGTGAGCTAGACTTACTACGTTAATCAAAATACATACATATGCTTTTAGGAAACCAGTGTCATTCTTATAAGAACTCAAATCCACTGTTACCTTTCCAGCAATTCTAAACTCAATCAAATCCAGGCGACTAGATTCATTTTTCGAATTAGAAGAAAAACTAATGAGCAAAAGCAGCGGTATTGAAATCAAGGCTGTAACGGACCTCATTTTGGACCCAAGTGCTGGGACCCCTGAAGACAAGATGAGGCTCTTCATTATTTATTATCTGTGCACGTCACAAATACCTGAAGACGAGTACAAGAGGTTCGAAGCAGCACTAGTAAGCGCCAACTGTGACATCAAACCTATGGCTTACATGAGGAGGTGGAAGTAAGTAAAAAATTGTGTTTATGATAAATCACTCTGTTTTCAAACGTTTTGGACAAGCCCATCATCATCATCAGCCCACTGCTGGACATAGACCTCCCCAATCTCACACCATTCAGCTCGATTCTCGGCATCTGTCATCCAGCTATGAAACACCTTCCTCCGAAGTCATCATACCTTCCTTTTACGTATTCGCGGTGACAAGCTAACATAGCCGGCAGACAAACCCTTGCAAGGTCTTTTTCTGTCTTCTCAATCTACACGAGAAGCGTCAGAGTTACGCTTAGTACCATCTTTGTTGGGGGTTCTTTTCAGAAGCGTAGCGTGCCTTGGCGGGGCCCCGTATAAAAATTTGTTTGGGGGCCCTTAGGAAGGGTAAAGATTTCTCACAAAAGAAAAAAAAAATGCATAAAATGAAAAGAAATATTTATTAATCACTAGCTGACCCGCGCAACTTCGTCTGCGTCACTTAGGGGTATGAAAAATAGATGTTGGCCGATTCTCAGACCTACTCAATATGCTCACAAAATTTCATCAAAATCGGTCAAGCCGTTTCGGAGGAGTATGGCAACGAAAACTGTGACACGAGAATTTTATATTATATTAGATAATTATCTATCTGTCACTTTTTCCAAAATGTTTACAAACAATTCAAATTAAATATACACTATCCTTGCCTTTTTTCGGCAAACTGATTTATTAAATCATTTATAGCTGATGATGACTTTAGTTTTTCTAAGTTGGGGGCCCCCGTGGTCCGGGGGCCCCGTATAATTGATACGGCAGATACGGCGGTAGCTACGCCCCTGGTTCTTTTATTGCACTCTAGGATCGTACGAGTTATATCTCATCGAACCGATTACCTGGTGCCAGAGGTAGGCTACGCTATGCGGACAGCATAACGCAGCCTGAGAACTCGAATCATTCGTCCGCTGTATGGAGTCAACATCCCTACCGCACCCCTAGCCATACTTTACTTGCATTCAATTTTTTTTTCTATCCTTTGCAGAGGCTTCACAAAAATGTCCAGCCAGTATGAAGGTGGTGGCACAAAAACTGTCTCCATGTTCTCCAAACTAGTGTCGCAGGGATCTTCGTTCGTAATGGAAGGAGTTAAGAACTTAGTCGTGAAGAAACACGTAAGTATTAGATTACAGTAACATTATGTTGTTCATTGGTTCACACTCGCTTCTCAATTAAAGAAATAATGCGTGTCGAATTTGTTATTAGCGTTAGCAGAACTAAATGGACGTGAAACAGTGGGACGTTGCAAAAAAATGCCTTTCATAGCTCTTATGAATATTTTGCAGTCTGTTTTAATCCGGCAACAAAAGATAAGGTTTGCGGCCTCATCTATGGAGTGCTATTGCACGCGGCAGCATCGACAATGCGCTAGGCAACAGGCTCTGCTTGTCGCTCTAGCAAATGACCGCTTTAAGAGACAGAAACGGATAGGAGCATGGAAACGTGCGATTCCATGCTGCTAGATGAGGCTAAACCCTTAAGAATATGTTCTTACTCAAACTGGGATGTAAATCTACATTGATAAATTATTAGAAGTCTGAGAGCTCTATTTGCTGTGTTGCAGATAGCAGATAAAGACTAATCCTTCATCCAGTCCAAAATGGAAAACATTTATGATTCCCTACATGAACTCCGTAGAAGCTGCCAGTGAGCCGCTGCGTGGAGGCGGCGCTGACGGGCGCGGAGGCGGGCGGCGAGCTGCTGTGGCTGGACCCGCGCGCCGCGCGCACGGACGCCGCCGCACGCGCGCGCGCCGCCAAGCACTCGCCGCCCACCGACGCGGTCGTCTTCATTGTGGGCGGAGGCAACTACATCGAGTATCACAATCTTCTTGATTTCGCCAAGGTAATATTTCGATGGAAGCTTTGGACCTTTTTTATATTTTTTTAGTCAGCCTATTCTGTCCCACTGCTGGGCAAAGGCCTCCCCCATTTCTTTCCAACTATCCCGGTGTTTTGCCTCCGTTAAAGACCAAGTCTGGGCGTCATAGGTTAGGACAGGCAGGATACACATGTCGACGAGTTTACGCTTAAGTGAGATAGGAAGGTCGCCCTTCTTAAGCGCCTTCATGGACCAGTAGCTTCTCCAGGCATTTTCGACGCGACAGTCGATCTCTTTGTCCTGTCTGTTGTTGATGGAAACTAGCTGGCCCAGGTAGAGGTAGATTCGTCGACATAGTGTATTTCCTGCCCATCGACCTCGACCCCATATTTAGCGGCATTGCTCATGACCTGAGTCTTTGACTGATTCATTCATCTTGGAGCATTTGTTGCAGACGATCTGCTTCAGAAGCAAAAAGCACAATATCGTGTGCAAAACGTAGGTTTGATACGGGTCACCCTGTTTCAGTCCTTTGGCAATTTTAAATATTGAGCCTACAGAATCTAATTTAACGTTAGCCGTGCTATTATTGTAAATACTTTTTAACAGTTCTATATAAGTTTCCTCTATACCTTGGCTTCGTAGAGCTGAGAATATGGCGGTTTTTTATACTGCCAAAAGCCTGTGTAGTCCACGAAAGCCAGGTACAGATGTTTATGAAATTCTGAATATTTTTCTAGTAACTGATTTAAAATCTGAAGGTGGTCTATAGTAGAAAAACTAGGGCGGCCCATTAGCATAATGAATTAATCAGCTCAAAACTCTCCCACTGCTGGCTCATTAAGTCCTGTTTTTACCACACGGCGACGCAAAATGAGTTGGACTTTAGTATGAAACCGAATGCAGCGTAAATTCCGCGACTTATTTTACGCGACTCACAGCTCAAAAAATTACGCTCGTTTGTTCCAGCCTTAGTGATTTTTAAGCTCGACCTACATCAAATTGGAGTGACGGAACAAATAACGACATTCCTGCTTTAAGTGCAAAGTTGCACGAGTGTCTACAGACATGGAACGGGACCCAAAAACTATGTTTACCTGTGTTACTAATAATAATATTTTTCAGCAACAAGCAGCGAGCGGCACTTCCAGGAAAATCATCTACGGCGCGACCACGCTCCCCAACGCGTCACAGTTCCTCAAACAACTGTCTCTCCTGGGCGAGGAGATACAGTAGACATTCCTCACACATCTGATATTATATCCAATTATGTATATTGTAATATAAAGCTACGTTATAAATAATTTAAATTATATAATAAAGATCGGTGGTTTGTTGTAAAGGCAATGAAACAAATGTCTCAACAAGTTGGCATTTTATTTACAATGACATTGAAAATATAGCTAACATCTAAGAATCTACTAATAAATTTTGATTGTTTTAAACAAGAAGTATAAAATCTAAATCACAAGATTTTTTCAACATTAATCAGATCTTAGTCACAAGTTATTACAACTTTCCCGATGAAATATCCGTCATGTAAAGATTTAAAAGCAAACTAATGTCACAACCCAAACAATAGATAGAACAGAAACACATTGCAGATACCGAATAAACAAACTTGTTGAATTTCATCCCAGCCCTTAGACTATTGTGCTTAATTAGATAATTATAGAAACTAAAACGTGTATGTTTATTTAAAACATATACATAGTTAATAACCTTCGAAAAATAGTAAATATGTTATAGATTACTCTTACACTAAACATACATTAATGAATAAAGAAAAAAAAATTAGTATTCAAATGACAAGGAACTTGAATATCTCGCGTAGCACTGCGGTCTTCTATCTATTGCGATAAAACTCGTTTTAAAAGTGTCTAACGAACAAGAAATCTTATAGTATGTTACAAGTATAAATAATTATCACTGATCATGATATGGTTTTGGCACAGTGAAAACTCAACTAACAACAAAGTGGAAAATAGCTAGAGAGCAAACTCGAAGTCGTGTATACTGCTAAACGTGTGTAACAATGGCAAGATCACACTAGCGTATCTACTATTATTCGGTTATACATGATTTAAAACGGTTTAGTGGAAACATGTGTTTGTGCAGAAAAAGGAACAGAATCATTGACACATTTACGAACCAAACTTGATGGTCAAACACCGGGGTTTGGTACATTTAAAATTAAGACTTACTTAAAACATTGTGCGCAGTTAAAAAAAGATCATGGAAATTGAAATATAAAATCGATCACATAATTTATAAATAAGTAGTAAAACACACCTATTGGTAGACACATGGCACTTTGTATAGTTAGCCATCGACAAAAAATGGGTAAAAGTTAAAAACGAAGATTACTATAATATTAAGAGATTATAATGGGATCGATGCCCGTATGTCAATTCATAAAATACATGACTATAAAAATCCTCATAAAGATCAATCACTTTTACATAGTATACCAACATTTGATAAAACATACACAAAGGAGTTACATAAATTAGATATTGACGTAAGAATAATAATTCCGTCGACAATTAAATGAAATTCTATCTGCTTCTAAAAGTATGACGAAACCTATTAGTACTCTTAATATTTAAACTAGTAAATACAAGGAGCACTGACAGAACTACTAAAATTACACAGATATTAAGGCGCATTTAGACAATTATTTATTGAACGTTACTACACTTATAATTATTAAAAACTTTAAAGCAGTGCATGCTTAACAATCAAGCGATGATTTATTATGACAATAGTTCGAAAACATTAACGAATAACACACGTTGATTGCTTTACTCAGAGGCGCGTCACTTAATTACCAACAAGTCAGATCATCAACAAGTATTTGGGTCAAGAAAATTGCTATCAATTATTTAATTAAATATTAAAATAAAACCGACGATTGGGGAAAAAGACGATCAAAATACCTTCCTGTCCTGGTTCTTACTGAGATATTTATCGAATACTTTTGTACCGCACATGTTAAGGTCGCCGCGCCACGGCGTTGATTGGCCTTTGTTCAAGTTAAAGAAGCAGATCTCATTAAAGTGTTATGGAACGGAAACTTCATATTAGATACAACACACAATATGATATCAGACTTATAAGATTCATTAGGCCAATTTTCATAAATATGAAATGGAAAATTGGTAAACAATATATTATGTAATTATTAAATGCTATAAATTGATTAGCAACACCATGGCACGGTTTGCAGACTAATTCAATAAGCTGTGTTAATAAAGAGAATCCCAGTGTGAGGTTTGGACGGAAGATACATATACATCATAATAAACAGCTATTACAAAAGTAAAATCGGACTTTTCCAAAAGCACTCGCGTTGCCACCTTTCCCCATATAAATAGACATTTAAAACGATCACATGAACACAAGTAGCTTCGTATTTTTAAACAGTAACTAAATAAAACCCTAATTGGAATGTTCATTAATTTTGTGTATAAGCTTTGCCAATACATACATAATATGCCTATTATGATAATCTACTAAGTACTTACCATTGATGTATAAAATAGATAAGTACATCAACGCTAATAAATGAAAATAATATAAAACAAATGCTCTTCCCTCACTGTTTGTTCAAATACAATCGAGATAAACAAGTATTATATTCCTGTATAGAAATATACTGAAGAAATGGAATGTAAAAAGTTTTTAAATAGAATTCATTTCAAATATGCCAGATTATCATTCACTGCAGACTGTTAAGATTTTAGACTTAGACAATTGGCAGGGAAAATTCATTACATAACAGAGGGAAATGTTGCTAAAGAGGCTGGTTTCAACATTGATTTCAAACATAGCATAGGCTGCGTGATTACTGATCAGTTTTTTTGTTAATACACAAGAAATTAAAAAGGAAAAAATGAGATTCATCGAATCTGTACATGATACGCTCTTACATAATAAATTGGGCTGTTCACAATGTAACAGGAAGCTAAGCACAATAAAATTGTAATGTGCATGTTCAAACAACTAATCTTCATTTCAAGATTTATTATGCGTTACACAAATCGGTGTTAGCGATAATGTGATAACTCCTTTTACATCGTTTATACCCAATAAACATTTTCGCTATTCTACTACTGCTACGGAGAACAACATATTTTATCAAATGCATAAATCGTCGTTATATTTTACCTTAAGACTTTATTCAAAACAATGGAATATTGAAAATGCGGCGGAAAATACCTACATCAGGGTTTTACAGAACGAAACTAGCTATCACCTTACAATTTCAGTCTTGCGTACAGATCTTTCACTCTTACCGATAACACCATAAGTTGAGTTGCGCAAAAAATTGTTGGAATAAATCATGTAGGTAGCTAGGAAATGTTATGAGATGATATTTGCGAAAACAGCGCTATTTTACAACCGTTTTAAACGCGGATTATTATATAACAACATTGAATTCAACAGTGCATATAGGTAAGATATCATAAATCACTACTTAACAGGTATTTGAATATGACAGTGGATATATAGGACTTAGCTTTAGAATCACAAAACTTACGCTAGGCATAGCATAGGTGATCATTTAACAAACTTTAAAACAACTACTCTGAAGGGTCAAATAGAATAATCACAATACACGTCGTCACTACAGCATTTCGTCAACCAGTACCTAAGTAGATACTCCAAATGGAGGGACAGGGGATGTAAGAAGCGGCTCAACATTCTCATTGCCTAATATACTTTATCATATCCAACCATTATCATTTAAGTGTAAATATTCGTCACTTTATTAATTTGTAATTCTAATGAATTTTCGCAACAGACCTTATTTTTATGTGATTTGTCAGTATCACCATACCTAAGTAATAACTATTTAGTCAGTATCTTTTTAAGAGAACATTTTATTATCCTACCTAATTAGTTTGATTCACTTCGAAATGCGTTTAAAAATTAAATTTGAAAATTCGTAAAAAGATTCATGGTCAAGAGTTAATAATATTATAAGTAGATAATAGATATACATACATGTCGCTGTTAAAGTGTAATTTGACATCAAAAGATAAGTCTATCAATCAGGAGATACATGTGTTAAGAAATGTAGAATAGGAATATCAATGATGAGTTGAAGAGGTAAGCATAGTGTAACTCCATAACATTTTGTTACCTTTGACTACAGTTATCATTATCATATTCATAATTATTTTTCCAATTAAAATGGTACATACCTTTATGCAAGCAGAAATGATTAATGACTAGACATAATGTCTTATAAACAGTTCGTTGATTTTTAATCATTATGTAACATGCCTACAATATAGTTTCATAAGCACTGCCCCACATAGATTTTGAGAAGCGCTGATTTAAAGGAAAATATGGCATAAAGGCATCACGATAATAATAGCGATGACGCGAATCTCAGACGCGTCTCTTAGCAACTGTTTTGACAATGAATTCCAATTAATTGTGATATCTACCAATTTAACAAGCATTACACCGAATGGTGCTGCAATAACAGGATCGCGTCGCACTTAAGTCATTTCAAGACCATTAAAACCTACAATATAAGGTACCTTTCTAGGCAGGTGTAACAATGGCAATCGGAAGGTGGGCAGACAAACAATATAGCTATTGTTTGCCCGAGGCGTTAGCATTGCGACTTGAGCTGCTGCTGCTGTTCAGCGCCATTTTCTTCATTTGTCTGATGACCGTAGTAGCATGGTACGCCTGTTTCCAGCGCGACTTGGCGAAGTTCTTCTTGAGTTGCTCAGAAACAGTTCCATGGATGTTCTTGTTGCTGGCAGCGTTTCCTGAAATCCATGGGTGATCCAAAGCTTGCCTGAAACAAAATTACTTTTTTAGCAAAAGATTTAACGAGACGAAATATATTTAAAAATTCACGTGCCACAGCCGTTGATTCGAGTTTCAAAGATAGGTCATCATAATAAAAGAAGAGCTAACAATAAAACACTATTCAAGGCATGGAATGCTAAACTTCTTCACTAAGACATGATTACAATTGCTTTTAATAATGTTATGAATGGGCTATCTCAACTGCATAAATCATACAGTAGGAATTTCCACATTAATCTAGGCAATGTTTTACTTTGTTCAAGGATGCATAACTGAACTGAGCTCTTGTGACACATCTTAGCAGCAACAGGTCTCAACTTCAAGGCCTCAAACACAAAAGCATAAAAGCTACAAAGCCATGGCTCTAGCTTTTGGTGAAACATCCGAAATTAATAATATTTTGACAGTGAAACAAAGTTTTGGGTTATAAGAACATCCATGAATATTTGTGCATAAATGATCAACAGTTAGGGTTGAACCTCACCTGGCAGAATGGAAAAGTGTGATTTCGTGTTGCCAGATGAGGTTCAACCCTTAACCTTTGTTCTTTAACCCATCTTAATCCTAAATAAGGATATACATCTTTGAGCAGTTATAACTATACCATTTTAAACTTAAATTATTGAATGGTTTAATTATTTTTAACTTGGCAAATCTTAGCAAAATTATAGCCAGTAGTATGCAGTTAGTTGATTGGTTTTTATATTGTGAGGACAATTTAGTGAATATTTGCTAAAAGCCTTTTTACAAGCTTTATTTAACTTGCAATGTATGTATGTCAAGTTAAACTTGAATCTACCGGTAACGAATTTCCTATTAAAAGAGGCGTACGCCAAGGAGATCCTATATCACCAAAATTATTTTCAGCAGTGCTGGAGATGATCTTCAAGAATCGAAACTGGACCAAAAATGGCCTCAATATAAACGGCGAAAATCTCAACCATCTACGCTTTGCGGATGATTTGGTTTTGTTCTCATAGGACGCAGGAACTCTAGGACTAATGGCAATTATCCGATGAAAGTGTTAAGGCCGGCCTGACAATGAACCTAACTAAAACCAAAATTATGACGAATTCCCAACAAACGGAAATCAAAGAACAAAAAACAGTAAATTACGAACAAATATAATATGTAAATGAATATATATTTGGGCCAACTTATATCTACAGATGATTGCATGAATAAAGAATTAGAACGAAGAATGACTAATACTTGGAAACGTTTTTGGTCTCTTAGTGAAGTAATGAAGGATAAAGATATGCCAATGAAAGAAAAAAAGAAAATATACGAAATATGCATTGTATTGTATAACGGGCTGGTTTCCGCAACTCCACGTCAAAGCGCGTATTTTGCGTGCGGAATATGCATTATGCCGTGTTTACTATACGGATGCCAGACACGGGCGTTAACAGAACTAAAAGAAAGTAAATTAGAAGTCTGCCAAAATGCAATAGAAAGGAGTGGTTTAGGTATAAAAAGAAGGGATAGAGTGAAACTACAAGAAATTAGAAAGAAAACAAAATTTAAAAATACAGACAGCTAAAATGGCGTTGGACGGGACATATGTTAAGAGAAAGTAAAGAGAAATGGACTAAGTTAGTAACAGAATGGTATCCAAGTCCAAGAGATAGCAAAATAAATAGAGGCAGACAAATCAAAATATGAGAAGATGACCTCAAGGAAATAGCTGGTCCGGTACCGGTACGGTCTGGTCCCGTTTTATAGCAAGTGACAGGAATACGTGGAAAACTTTAGAGGAGGCCTTTGTCGACAGACAAGCTGTTCCACACAAACACCCAGTTGCCGATCATTGAAATGAAAGTTAGAATTAATTAAATCAATTTAGTTTTTAGTAAGTAGGCATTTATTAATTGTAAGGAAGGAAGCAGCAATAAAGGCTATTTTATTTTATTATTTGTATGTAACTATGTATGTTTGTTCGGGTTTCCACCCGAACAAACATACATAGTTACATCTTGCATCTCAATTTTGAAGCAGATACCTTCAACCGATTGGGTTGAAATTTTGCATGCATAAAGGGTGTAAAAAGACCCTAAACGAAGCCGAAGGGTACTTTTTCTCCCCGTTATTGCGATATTTTTTTTGTTCTAGACCATACCTGGGAACCTTCTAGTTACGGAGTTATTGGGGGTCAAAGTTCCAACTTTTTCACAAGTTTTTTTTTAAATACATGTTTCTAATGTATTTTTTTTACTTTAAACACCTTCACGACCTGATGGTATTATTCAATCCATTCATCAGCACAATGTTTTGACTCCGTTACGTTTCCCAGCAATAATTTTTGCGTAAAGTTACTTAGTTTGATGTACAGAATGCTTGGTTGACGGCTTCGTGAAGGGTCTGTTTACACCCCGTATGTATATCGCATGACCATGCAATATTATGATGACATGGAGCTGATCTGATGATGGAGCTGGAAGGTGGCCATAGGAACTCTGTAATGAAATTACGCAACCCCATCGAGTTTGGCCTCGTTTGATTCCTCTTGACGAGTACTTTGTCTCTAGATGGTATCCAGGGTCTGATGATGGCGCTGGAAGGTGGCAATAGGAAGTCCGTAACAAAACGACAAAATCCCATCGAGTTTGGGCTCTTTTGATTCGTCTTGATGAGTACTTTGGTAATGCAACCCCATCATATTTGGGAAAATAAGTTAGTAAGTACCATTTGTTATGAATGTGAATTCTATTTGATTAGATAGATGACCTAATGCCAAGGTGAGCATGTGCCGAGGGCTGGATGGTATGAGGGTTTATAAACATGACATATCGCTAACGTTGTGCCTCAGGGTACCAGGGCAAACCCTGTTGTACAAGAAACGACTACACAAAGAGCAAGGCGTTTAGAGAAGGCGAAATTGTAGCGACAGGAGAACATTGCTATTGAAAGCAATGTTTACAAGCGACAACACTTTGAAGAAACATGTTTAGCAGTGGCTAAATATAGAGAAAACGAATCGGTAGAACAACGCTCATAACTTGCAAGTCCTACTAACTAAATGTAAGTTGTGTAAATAAAATATAAACGACATAACACTTTAAGTGCTCAAAACACCACATATGTGTGCGTACTACGAGTTACTACGGGCTACGGAGAAACGCCGCTACGCGCTACGAACTACGCCGTAGTAAATCTCGAATCATAAATACTAAAAAGTTAAAAATAATTTAATTCTCATAAGAAATATACCTATAATGATATATTTCTTATCAGAATTTCATTTTTTTGGTATATTTCTTATATAAAAAAATCTATAATCCATATTTAAAAAAATGGCATATAATGTTCGTATAAAATGGTATATCTCTTATCAGAATTAAATTATTTTTAACTTTTTAGTTCTTTTTAAAATCTAAATATTGCATATATTTTTGATGTGATTTCAATCAATCATTGTATTATCAGGCAACTAGGCCCATAGATAAAATCTACAAAATAATCTTAAACTATAATCTACTATATAAAAATAAGTCGGGTTTTCCTTCCTGACGCTATAACTCCAGAACGCACGAACCGATTTGGCCAATTTTTTTTTTAAATGTTCGTTGGAGTTCAGGGATGGTTTTTACGGCGAGAAAAATTCAAGGTAGGGTAGGTAGGGTAGGTAAGTAGGTAGGTAGAGAAGAGTAGGTAAGTAGGTAGGTAGGTAGGTAGAGAAGAGTAGGTAAGTAGGTAGGTAGGTAGGATAGGTAGGTAGGATAGGAAAAAGGTGCATTGCAACACATGCCGGGAACAGCTAGTAAACTAATACATATTAAAAACCTTATTAATCTATAACTATACACATAACGTTGTCGGCGACGTGTTTCGCTGCGTGGTATCACGTAACCGTCCACGGAAACGTCATTTTGCACAGGTAGACCAATGAACTGGTTTAGGATACTTTTTATCCCCAAAGACTTTTGTCCCCATGGCATTCTTTTCAACATTCAGGCTGACAAAAGCTAGTTAAGTATAAGATGCAGATGTTTCTGACAAACCGTTTCAGTGAGATTAAGTACACACCTAAGTGGTACGGAATAATTTATCTGTTCAAAAGACATTAAGTGACATTGCCAGAATCTCATTGAATCCTTTAATATTACTTCATTAATATGTGCATTCATTAACATATTTTAGGAGATAATAATTTACACAGAAACTCTTTGAAGGGTACAATCTATGGGAACTTGTACTTAGTTACATTGTGCATTTTTATAGCTTCATATTATTATAGGTTCTATAACATTTCTTGATCCCTGAGTTTGTTTCGCCATTTTTCTCACCTGAACTAGAAAGGCATTGTTGACCCCATCTAGCTTTTATTCATTAGACTACCAGGAATAATGTTGCGATGAGCTCATGGCTAAATAATGACAGCCGCTCTGGTCCATCTTCAGGATAAACTGCGCTTGCCTAGGTTGGTCCATGGATAGGTGACCACCCATTACATACCAAGTCTACTCCGTGTCTCGGATAGCACGTTAAGCCGTTGGTCCTGGCTGTTATTTGTTGTTACAAGTAGTCAGTGGCTGAAAGTCTCACTACCAGTCTTATTAAGTAAAGAACCTCTTCCATAAAATTCTGTCAATAATTATGTACTTATAATGTTGGAGAAAATTAAGTAATTTAAACAAATTGTAGATCATCACATCACCATCCATGTCACAGGCTTCCATAAGATGAGTCGTTCTTTCTTTTTCGTGTGATTAGTGCCTAAACTGGTGTCAGAACTTGAGACCTATGACTTGGCAGTCACACCACTAGGCTATCACTGCCAAACAGTTAACCTTGAGCAACAGTTTCTAGTAAATTAAATAATTTTATACTGCAAGTCATCAAATAATAATTATTTCAAAATCTGTTTTGCATAAATTAGGAATGTGATGCAACACTACCACTACAAATAATATTCAAAATTATAGTCATTTAGGCTCCACTAGTACATTTAGGTCACTAGTTATGTAGGCACACATGAATAAGATCATTATTGCTCAATTATATGGGTGACCTATGAGATAACAACTAATAGAAAATTATGGAAGCAGAACATAATTATTATGCTGTGGTGAACCCCATATAAATTGGGATAAGGGCAGGGAGATTGATGATGATGATATGAAATAAAAGTGGGTATGATTAAAAGCTATTATGAAATATGTTTCAAGAAAACATGGAGACTTACTTGCAAGTGTATCTCTTGTCCACATCAACACACATTAGATGCCGAATAAAATCTTTTGCAGAATCACTAATATCATCCCAGTATGGCGAGTCAAATTCAAAGTCTCCCTTCAAGATCTGAGCGAACAAGTTGGCATCATTCTCATCATAAAATGGTGGATATCCACACAGTAGGATGTAGGAGATTACTCCTATACTCCACACATCTACAGCCTTGCCATAAGGTTTCTGTGCCAACACCTCAGGAGCAACATATCCAGGAGTACCACATGCTGTAGCCATGATACCCGAATCTTCTATCTTAGACAACCCAAAGTCACTGATCATGATCTTGCTATCCTCATCAGCACTGTAATACAGCAGATTCTCTGGCTTCAGATCTCTGTGCACTACTCCTTGGGAGTGCATGTAATCTACTGCTTCCAACACTTGCCTAATTAGATTGGACGCATCTTTTTCGGTGTAAGAACCTTTCTCAACAATTCTATCGAACAGTTCGCCACCTGTGACAAGTTCCATCACGAGGTACACTTTATTTTTGTCTTCGTATGTCTCGAGCAGCTGGACAATATTCGGATGCGAAAACATTTTTTTCTCGGCACCCTCGCCTTTGGCTTGCTCGCTAAATCTTTTTAGGACACGAATTTCATTTTCTAATGAATCTTCCTTGCCTTTGAGAGCCTTCTTGTCGATAATTTTACAAGCGAACATCTGCCCGTTTTCTTTACTCTCTATCAAACGTACCTCGGAAAACGCTCCCGTACCCAGTAGATCTTTGACGGCGTACTTATCTTCGATTGACGGCTGCTTCTCAGAATCTCTTCCATCTTTTTTGGACTTCCTCCCGAAATCTTTTTTGCCAAAGAGAGGCATCTTCGCGCCCCACACTCGCAGATTTTGCACTACACTACTACTTAATAAATATCTACATACACACTGTAGAATGTAGATAGGTATGTCGAGACTTGCTCGACAGAACAATAATCTTGCTCGGTTGGATTCACGAATGTTGCGCAGGGCACCCAAGGTCAGACGATTTGTCAAAAATCCGTTATGCGTTTTATTCGACGTTATCTTCATTATTAGAAAAAGTTTATGTTAAATCACTGGCATTCTCATGTATTAAGTTACAATTTTTTCATCATATGCACATTTATTTAAGATTTTTTTTATAGAAAAGTCGGTATTTTAACAGAAAATACAAACAGTAAACTTGTGATAACAAATGCTCTTAGGTAAAATAAAACGTAAACTTATCACACATGTCACACTCGCGACACACATTACCCCACTCAAAATCAAGTTTGCACTACAAGCATTTGATCAAAATGAATTTGTTACTGCAGAACAGATATTATTGGTATCTAATATTCTGCGTAAGAGACGCATTATCTTTAACAAACAAAGACGAGTTACGTAATTATTCATATTAATTATTTCAAAACATAAACTATCAGCTAGACATGAAGCCTTTTCCTGATTTATTAAACAGGGTTTGCAAAATACCAACTTTTATAATAAAATTGGTGCCTGTCTCAAATACAATTTTTAATTTATTTTTTATATACCTACTTAACAAGTTATCAGCACTTTCTACGGTTCTTCCCCTCAGACAACTGTTGTCAAAAAACAAATAGAGAAGTTTTTAAAAGAAAATATTACTTATATAACATAAACATCACGCCTGTAATACCCGAGGTTCGCCAGTTATATTTAGACCCATAAAAAATATTAATAAACCGAATTAATTTATTATGGTGATTTAAATTAAATGTTCAGTTTGAGAAGAACCTTCCTAAGTGAAATTTAAACACTGCTACTCAGTAGGCCTATTACTTAGGTAGATCAGTCGATCGGTATGGTAGTCAAAAAATTTAGAGAATCACAAGTTTTGTCGATGATTTCTACGCGTTCTATCTGGCATCCCCAGTTTACTTTTTCCCAACCCCTGTCGACGTTTTCCATTCTCTATGCTTCCACCCCCTGACGTCACTGTGAAAATCGACCAATCCCATCGGGCGCAGTATTCGATGGCCCTTATAAGCGGCATCACTACCGCGCTTCGCTTCGTAACTTATCTTCTAAATGTTTTCGTTGTGCGCCAATATGTGCCGTTCCAAAATTATCCTAGCTGTGATTAAAATTGTTTAACATGATCAGTGTCATCATTTTGCCACTGTGAAAAATCATTTCCGTTTTATTTTGTCTCAAGTGTATTAGTTTTCTAAAATATCGTGAGGGGGTGGTGCCGTGATGCCAGTTCGTAAGCAAGGTGAATTTCGATATTCTGTATCGACGTTTATAGTCCCTAGTGATCGTGTTTAGTCCGTGCTGTCATTGACTTATTATTTAATTTGCACAAGGGGTTGGCAGCGCTCGCCGCAGCACCCTTTTGTTGATCCATATCGATAATATGAGGGTTGTTAAGCACCCGCTTCTGCGTTCTATACCGAGTATGCTACACCTATCTCATATTTAACCGTCCTGTATTAAAACCATAAATCCCTTATTGTTTCGATTTATTGCTACCACATAGAAAACATGCCCTTCGCTTCAATAAAATGTAGGTCGAACATAATATAGCCTACTCACTCCACTACTCATACATCCACCTCATGCGCCTTAGCTTTGCTGTTCCTAATAGATTTTATGTAATTTTATTCTTAGTAGCAGTATAACATGCCTCAATTACCCACAAACTTTATTGTCTTCGTAACCTTGCCTGGTATCTAATAGCTGTCTAATAAATTTTGAAAACAAGAAGTAAACATGACCCAGTTTCAATGTTCCTATTTTTACCGAAGACGAATTAATGTGCCCTTTGTTGATGTATTGGTGTGTTGGTGTCACAGAGGCCCACCGAGCATTAGAACTGCTGGAAGACTACCACAGCAAACTGGTGAAGCCGCAGGACCGACAACTTCGCCTTGCCATCGAGAGAGTCATTAGGATTTTTAAATCACGTCTTTTTCAAGCTCTACTTGGTGAGTCACCAAAACTTATACTTGGTATTGCACGTTATTCAGTTTCACAGGGCAAGGAACTCTAAACTGTTCTACTAAGATCTGCGTTGAGGCCGCTTTACATTACGTCACATAACCCTAGTAAGCACGATAGTACGACACCATACGGACTCTCAAGAGTATTTTATACTTAAATAAGGTACCTCTACCGGTTTTAATAACTCGAGTGACCTTCATTATTACGTATACATATAAGTATTAGGTATCTACCGGTCTGGACTACTGATACTTTTTCTGTAGTGAATGGAACAGGAAGTTACGACACAGCAGCAGGTAGCACATCCCTTGTTTTTGTCGTTATATTTATGAGTTAGAATAAAGCCCGTTTACTTTACGTTCGATACTCTTTTATTGTACTTACTAGCCAAATATACTGTTCATTATAATTATGACTCGTTTTGTGAGGTTTTTAAACAGGTAAGTAGGAATACACGCCAGTTAAATTCTGATACACACGTGTTAACTACGCATGTGATGCTGCGTTTGGATGACTGTATCAAAAACAGTCAATGAACAATGAAATCGGATGGACGTTTCATAATTCATTTCTAAACGGAGTCGATGGCCCCAACTTAGGCGCCAAAGTAAAAGGTATAAGCGCAGATTTACTAAGTATCAACGCTGTGGAGGTTTTCCAACCGCCAAATTCCGACTTTAGGTAATAAATCTGTTTGTGCAATAGTCAGCGCCTTCATTAAGTCCATAATTCTATATTGCCATAGGTTGTGCTCGTCAGCTGAACCAATCGAATTAGATAGTGTCGTCATGGCCTGATTTGAATTAATAATTGCTGCCATCTGTGCCACCGCCGAGAGTTGCTGACTTTCCTAATTTGCTCCCTACCTACTTGCCTACCTACCTGTATCCTACCAGTAAACAAAACAACTTGACTGACAGCCAGGCAATCTTACCGCCTTCAGGACTCAGGAGTCCCTAATTTTATTAAAATTGTTCTAATTAAAACGTTTGAATGCGTAAGTAACCCTTCCCATCCTATAAGTGATGACAAAAATGTGACGTCACGTGGATGGATGCCTACCTACAACAGCCTTCTCCTGTGAAGGGGTCACAGGAGTGGCGTTTATAGGGTAGGTAGACACTCGACGCACTTTGTACGTTACGCAGGGTACTGTCCTGGGACCCATAATGAAATTAATCATACGAGGGAGTTGTATAGGAACGAAGATCAGTGTCTATCTCGTGCCGATGCGGGAACTTATTTTTTGTTATATATTTTTTGTTCTTGCGATTGCCCATGTAGGTAACCCCCTTTTATTAATAATGTGTTCTAAAAATAAATAATATTAAAGAAACAAACAGCCCTTTAGAATTAGCCGTTAGCTTTGAACTTCAGTTCGACTTTGAAGTTCAGTGGTCGAAGGGACCGATTCAGCTCGCTATGCTATAAATATACGGAACCGGCGCGTGACCGCATATCGCGTCACTGGCGCTCTTGAATCTTCCTTGACCACGACACTGCTATTGTGATACGATATATTTAGCCGGTTGTAATGAACAGTACACTGTCTAGTATATCTGATATCAACAACACGAAGGTCTCTACCCGCAGATCGCTAGCGGATAAATTATTTGTAAGCAGTATTTCTGTGTAACTATTCTAGGATAAATCGTTCCATGAAATGCAAAATAATCTACCTACATAAGTTAATATAATTCAGACTGTTTCTTGTGGGCTGGAAACACTGCCTTAGGGGGAAACATTATCCAGGCTCATTACGTTGATAGACAGTAGTCAGCCTGAGATGACGTTCAAGGCACCTTAATTTCAAGTAGTACTTACTTAAAATGTTAATTGTAACTAAGCTACTGACGAATATGGTCAGGGCTTAATTACTTTAATTATAATAAAAAGGTTCTCGTGCTTAAAACTTACTGATATTATAGTAAAGTATAGGGTTATTATAAGCTAAGCACCTATAAAGACTAAGAGGTGTGAATAGATGACCTACTTCTCAGAAAGGCATGTTAGAGTGCCTTCAGACGGTCTAATTCAACACACAATCCCCAGGGCTTATTTTGGCAGTCTCCATACAGGTTTGAACGTGGGCTGGTTACTTAGCAGGTAACTGTTCTTTAATGTTATGTGCTTGACCACACCACTGCCAAAATTTCACAACAGCGCTAACGTCGACTCGGAAGTCGATTTTTGAAGTACATTTTTGGTCAGGGTTATTCTGTACAAATTACGCCTCGGAAACGGTCAAGAGTCGTGCCCAAGTTTAGCTAGAAGTTGAACAAAAATATAACGAGACGAGTATCTACATTGGATTAACCTTGCCCCGTAGTTGATGCGTACTTGATTGCAGCTGACTGCATGCGTCATGTGTAATGAACACACATGGGCTTCACTGCACCACAGTCACAGGCGTGAAGTTATTCAACTTGTTCTTATAAATAAATAACCCTTCTGTTTTCAACAGAGGAAAGAGAAAAAACTAGAACTGTGGAACCAACAAACCAAGAAAATTAAATGGTTTGTAGATCAGTCGGTTTATCGGTTATTGGGTGATTGCCGAAAGAGTATCACCAAAAATATATACGCCCATGATTTTACAACATTTGAATGTCCAGATAAATGTTAGTTTACTGTTGACACGAATCTCTAAACAGAAACTAATTAAACTGAATCAGATGTGATCGAGTACGCACGCAGTTATACTATTCTGTTATTTATCAAACATGTCGCTTACGCACGCAATGCATTTATCAGTTGGAAATAATATGAATAATCTCCTCTCAATCCTCTTGTTTATAAGTTAAACGTGATATCTGAGTAGTCCAGCCTCTGTTGACTTTTGTGTACCTAAAGATACTAAATGACCTTAAGATAAAGTTATTATGGATATGTACTTGGGTACTAATAGATAATTTTATATTTTTGTGCTCATTTTTATCAGAGAGAGAATAACAATATTGAATGGAAATAATGTGTAAATATTTCCATCGCACTTAACTTAGTATTTTCAGCCAAGTCATGAGAGCAAGTTTACAGTGCTTATAAATGTGCACCAAGATTTCCACTTGGCTCTATATCTATATGGCACGGTTGTTTAGTTATTGTAGTGATGTTGTTATCCTATTACCCTCCATTGTGTTTGAACGTAGTAACGCAATTTGTGTGTGAACGTATGATAGGTTTACCTATTACAACAAAATTAGCATGACAAGCAATAACTTAACCTACATCTTATTGGAAAATATTTACCTACTTAAGTGGGCCTAGGTGATCAAATGCCTTTGTTAATTCAAACCAAATCTAAAATCATCGAAGTTCCTACAGCCCACGCATTTAAAGCCATTCATCTTATTAAATAGATAAGATGTTGTCACTGCACTTTGAGCTTATTGAGGTTTTCATAGGTACCAATTTCGTATTAGCCTTTTTTTCCTGAAAATAGTCGGCTATCGATGTAAAACACTCTGAACACTCGCGCCGCTTGGCTGCCCAAGTCATCCGACTCTATACGTATAGCTACCCCCATCCAAATGAAACTTTGATTGACAATACACAAAATCCATCAATCCATATCGTACCTACCCAGTGCGGCAGACGGATGCGTTCGTATGTTCGTAAACTCCACAATATGTGCGGTGGTCTGTTTGACCTACATATCCACATATACGGGTCACCGGCTTTAACTGAGCCTTCGCCTACACAATTTGCTCTTCGACATGTTTTAATTGAAATTTTAAAAGTGAGCTGAACTGAACTGTTCAAGTATTTTTATTGAATAACCCTCCAAACTATTATGGGAACAAATAACGCTTGATTACTTGCGTTGCGCCCGCCTGCCTTACATAGGTACGGCTTACGGGTGGAACTTTAACATTTTTAAGGACACTATGCAATATAATAATGCAGTTTTCAGATACTGGTAAAATTTTGATATAGGTAGTTTGATCATATAAATCTCGGTGTTTGCGTCACCAATTGGTATTATTGCCGTCTGTGCGTAAATAACCGTAGAGATATCGCTTATCAATAGTTGAATATTATTTCTTTGTGGTTGAACGCTTTAATGTGTATGGCTTAACTATGATAATGTGGATAGCCAACCTAGTTTAAAATATTCTTTGATTATTACCTACCTACCTGTGTGAATTTAAGAAACTTTACATTCAAATGGAAAACAAGGATTGGAGGTTGGGAAATATCAGGATGACATCATTCATAATTTTACCATCTCATTCAGTACGAAAGGTATACATTATAAACTAAAATTATTACGTTATAGATAAATTAGAGAGAGATTTTCAATTTTCCATAGAAAAAGAAATTTCTTTTCAGACCTACCTATGTCTAAAAATCTGTCCTGCTTATGCGTATGAAGTTTCATTAAAATCTGTTAAGTAATTTCGAAAAAAGGTCTTGAAAGTTTGTATGAAATGCCGTAAGTCGTAAACGCTCTTGAACTTTTTGAAAGTTGCTGTATAATAGGTCATTAAACACTGGAAAAATTTAAAAATCGTCAAAAAACATGACGCTTTACCATTTTCTTCGGTCCAAGTCCTACGACATTTTGTAGCTATTGTGAGTGGTGTCCCTGTTGTCATGAAACACCACCATGTAATATTCTCACAGTTACGCTTTAGAATATTCAGTTGGAAATACGAAACAACGCTTATTGTACTGTCACTGACTCGTTGTCACAAAGACGAACCTAGTAACCTACATCAGACTTGTGATTTCTGTGTTGCTTAATTAGATTGGTATCAATACAGATACTTACCTACCTAAAAAAACTAGAACTAAAAGAACAAGTTATATCTACGTAGGTCCTGTACCTAATAAACCACCATGTGTGTATCTATCGAGCTGCACTATGATCAAGAGACCCTGTGAAGCAGACTGTAAAATCCGAGCAAAGCTGCATTGGGTAGCTAGGTATATCCTATGGTTAATTTCCACAATACAATATGCACTAAGTTCATCCACTCTAACATGGAACACCGTGGGGTCGCCGCCCGCACGCTCGATATCGATCTCACCACGACACGACTCACGCGATAGTTTCCAGTACCTACCTACCCACCACCATTGAACGGAATTGTTCCAGATTAGCTCTTTCAGATAAGCTTTTATAGGCTGCATATTTGACTTAACAATTCGTAGCTTCCTTCTTTTAATATCATGGATATTGTGCAGCTTGTTTATCAAATCAGAATTGGTAATGAGTTAAAGGTAAACAAATTACCTAAATGCATAATTTATGATGACAATTCAAGGCTCTGAGAAAATCGATTGATTGAAGGCGTTCTATTCAATGTTTTTCTGCTGTCACAGATATTCAAGAGTTCTACGAGCTCACACTTCTCGATGACACCAAGTCTGTTCAACAAAAGACTGCGGAAACGATACGCATCGCGAACAAATGGGAAGCTGACAATGTGCGACGCGAAGTAAGTGAATTTTAGTCATTAACATGCTTCAGTTTTTATTTAAATAAACTAAGGCAGACAGTCGGAAAATCACGACATTTATTTCATAGATTTTTTATGGAAGCAACGGTTTGCAAACGGTTTACAAATAAATGATTGTTTTTATGCAATCTTTGCTCGACGATTTTGCAGTTTTCACTGGGTTATTTACAGTTTCATTAAAAAACTTCCCGATGTCTGCTCTTTTTATTGACTTCATTTCATTGTGGCTTGCCTCACAGTCCGGTGGGGTTTTGATTGTGTAAACAGCAGATAGGTACCTATTATAATATAGCTACCTTTATCTATTTTGATACAAAATATTTCAGGCGCTGAACTATTAGTTTTGCACCAACATGACTAGGCCCCACCATGTCATATTACCGATGCACAACAAATTTATGAGAATCTTAGGTACTCAATGCACTTTTCAGATACCAAACACAGACGACAATGTCTTCCGAAGCGTATCCAATGCATTCCTGCAAGAGAATCACAAAAAATCTGAAACACGAAATGCCACGCCAGATTCGACGAAGGTTCGTATCTAAGTTTGCTAATTAAAAATTATAAAAACAAAAAACCCGAGTGCTTGAAAATAATGAACCGAAAAGGGAAAAACAAGTATCACAATACCTATATAAAATTCGACTGAGTAATGTATAATTTGCGGGGACAAATAATACTTTGTTACCTACTGGCACAGAAAGATCTAACAAAACTACGTTTGTCACCGCGTGCGGCACCTTAATGTATTTGAATTTACATATTATGTAGTTATTTCATTATTTGATTAAGTAAGTAATTATCTAAAAAAAATATAAAAAGCACTCGGGTTTTTTTGTTTTTATAATAATAATTTTATTTCAGACTTTTTAGTTTTATTAAGCGACAAGTTAACTTATTTTAAGTAAGTGCAGGCAATGGCATTCCTGACTTGATACATTCTTGCTAGAAAATGATAGTTCGGGCGTCCCGATATATTATAGGTACGCTTTTTAACAATTTGTGTTAAAACAGTATTAGAAACGGGATATGATACAAATACTTTTTAAATGGTATTTTCACTAGCTTTCATTTGAGACCCATATTGCTATGGTAAGGACCCCCCCCACCTTTTTTTTCATTTGCGGCTGCCATTTTCGAAATGTCTATGAAAGCCTATGTCACTACCACAATTCTGACGAATTCAACGACACCTCATATGTCAAAAACCGTCCAGTCACTTGGGCTGTAGGGCGTGCAAAAGAAATGGACATATACATAGTATACATACGCTCGAAAAACATTACCCTCCTTCTGACGCAGTCGGATAAAAACATGACCTGGAGCATTCTGGAGCAGTCGGGTAAAACGGAATTCGATTAACAAATTATTTTGAAGAGACTAGACTGATATAAGTAGCACTTTCATGGAAATTAGCACTATCCAATCTACTTGTATTCGATTCCTAGGTCGGGCGGGAGTTAATTATTTCAAAATCTAACCATCTCAAAGAAAAACACTATGGCTTCGTGGCCCGTTTGAACCTCAGCGATATGAGGGATGAACGGATCCGGCAATTTGTGACTGAACATAGAATATTTTTGGCCCAAATTGTGACATTAAAATGTTGATAGGTACTGCTAGGAAGATTCCACCATTTCCACCTGGGGTACCTGTAGTTACGATAGCCTCTTTGAAACTACGAAACCACTTGACTATTATATCAGACTATTATATCACACTCTTCATCTGGCTACCTACCGTACCTATCTATAAAGTTCTTGAAACTCTTATCGTGTGTGACGAGAAGTTAGCCGATTAGACTATCGGACAAGTAAATCGGCAATTCGATCCAGCATTTATGCCACATTACTTTAATCATGATAAGATATTAGCCCGTGGCCGTAACATCTGCACACAGCCTCCTTTTAAAGATTAATGCAATGAATGTTCGCAATCAATAGATGTCGCTACCGTTGCAGAGAATATTGGTTGATCCAAACATAGGGTCTTCTGCAGCCAGGTCAACCAGTAGCTACCCATAATAAGTAACCTTTGTGATCCGGATAGCAGAACATAAATAACTTAGAGAGTTATTGTGTACTACTACCACATGACCACTGATGATGTTGAGACCTACCCACTTGCTGACGTTCCCTTTAGGAAGTAGATAACTGACCCTTCAAACTTCCTGAAAAGGTCAGTTATTGTAACACCTTTTTCTTTGTTTAGGCTTATTTTGTCGTTCTACCGATTGGAGAAAACGAGGAAAAAAAGGTAAGTGATGATCCCCACTTTTAGTAGGTAAACTTTAACAAAAAGATTTATTGTTAAATGAAATTTTAATCAAATTGAACCCATACCGTTGTTTCACCAAAGTGGGATTTTCTGACATAGATCAATAAAATGAAATAAGAGAAAACTGTTCAGTTAACAATATTTTTTCCATGTTAATAGGTTATAGGAATATCATGAAAACAATGGTGAAAATTCCTTTGTATTAGATATTATTCTTATTTCTTAAATATTGCCGGGTATTTTCTTGTACTATTTTTATAATATTGTTGCCATAGTCACAGACTTTATTAAGCACAGCGCCATCTTTTGTAAATAGTCTACAATCCAAAGAGTTTTAGTTGCGGATCGGGCGGTGGATCGATGCGGTGATTCAATTTTTTTTTATTTTGATGACGTGACGTTTACGAAAGTGGCTGAACGGAGCGCTAGGTACAACAAGTGGACGGTAATGGCGGATGGTTGGTGTTTCGCGTCTCGTAGTACTATTTATAACCTAAAATATAGTACAAGTTTTCGGCGATATGTGCGCTAACGTTTCTTCGTTGTGTGGATTGGTGCCGTTAAATTTCACAATTGTGCCAATGACGTACGAACGCTACATCGACTGAAAGTATACTGCTCTAAATGATAATCAGTGAAATGATATTGCACACAAAATTTTGACATTCACACTGCCGAGATTTCGTATTCGTTGCAAGTAAGGCCATTTAATAAACACTAATCTATTTTTAAACGTTTAGTAATTTCTTTACACTCTGGGAACGTTTTCATTCTTGGTGAGACTAATGCGACTTCGGAGTTAGTTTTGCTTGTAACAATTCGCTGTTACTTGCCCATGGTTGATAGGTACAATATAAGTACAATGATACTATCAAGTGTCCATAAATTGCACACTAATAATGTAACACGGACATTCTAATTAAGGTTCATCGCTTTGACATTCATACCATCCTATCATCGAACACAAGTTGGTAACACGCCTAATAATTACCCAGCCATACATACATTTATCTACTAAAATCGCTATCAATAAAGGGCTCGGCTAAATTTCGTCCATTCATTAGATAAGGACTGCTGCAATTTAAACCAAGCTAACATGATAAAGAGCTTTCAATGTAATGGGATTACCTGCAACATGAAAAGAGGTCGCATACCTTTTAAAAGGTCACATACTTTTGATATGTTTTGGTGCAAGTTAGTTGTGGGTTCTAGGTAGAGAATGGTGCATGCTGAACATCGTCAAGTAAGCTGAAAGTGGACACAAGTGTGTAACTAACAATGCATGCAGTGTACATAGTGTAGTACGGACAACAAAATAAATTCCCCGAGGGCTATGCACACTTGGTCTTGAAAATGACAGAAAGACGGAAGAAAAAAACGCATAATGGATTTCTTCGGAAAGTCTCCTCCTTGTTTAATCTCGATACGGTGAGTAGGTGACATGACTTCAATTTGATTCAGTACCAGGCAATAAAATAAACATTAATGAATTTTCACCATTGTCTCATGACAATTTTTGCTTATTCTTCTAGAGTATTTAATAGTAATTGGCAGAATATATTTATACAGGTATTTGTTAAAATAAACTTTTCTTATAATTAATTATATTATGTAATGTAGTTAATTTCTGAGTATTATATCTTGATATCAACTAATCCCTTTATAGATATAACAAACTATTTACCTATTTACATTTAATTACTGTTATGTATTTAGCAGTGCCTCTGTACATACAACCTGTATATTATGTGTGTGAATGATGTTTACCAGTTTGGATTGACCCTCCTGTTTCTATCATTAATATTCATTATAACTAATCACATTATGTCAATGAGAACTCAACATAATAATATATTCTTAGAATATTACAATCTGTCTGTTCTTGTCTCAAGTTTTTTAAAGAACATTCCCGTTCTAAAGCAATATTTGTCCAACTTTTATTATTATTTGAATAATAGTGTATTATTTAAAACATATTTTTATTCATGAACTAGCTTGTTTCTATAAATATGTGGGGTTTATGAATAGTTCTCATTTTTTTTTCTACAGAAGGTATAAAATATACCAAATAATTTCAAAGTACCAAATTCCTAAACTAACAGTATTATGTATTGTCCTTAGCTTGGTCATGTAAAATTGTACTTTTGGAAAAACCAGATTTTGAATACCTACACCAGACATACAGTCTGTGTATTTAAATATACCCACAGATTTCTTGATCAACAAGCCCATTCTGATTTCCCTTTGTTACATGCTGCAGAATCTTACTTATCTATTTATTTACTTCTTTTTATTTACATGTTGCTGAAACTCAAATTATGTTAGACCTGTATGTAGCCACCTGCGCAGCTCTAACGTTTGCTTAGATTTATTTATATATTTAAGGAGACTACTAAGAATATACTTAACTAAATATTTGAAGTAGGTACATAAAAAATATCTCTCATAGTAATTTTTGACATAAAAAGATATAAATTACACACCTCATTGACCTACTACACTAGTTATCAAAAGTACTCATTTAATCCCATAATAATTATGATAAAGTTAATTCAACTATTATTTTCAGGCTCACGTCACATCACCAGAAATGAAGCAGGTAACTATTTAATTTAATACTAATTTAACAATTTCGATTACAAAAATGAATAATAATTTATTATTTCATTATGATTATTATTGTAAAAGTGGTTTCTTTTTTTAACTACAATTCACTAGGCATCAGATAGATTCCATCTATACCAGAAAAGCTAGTTAATGGAGTGCTATATGACACTGGGACAACAGTCAAGGTTTAATAATGATTCAAACTTACCTTAATTTTATAATTACCATAACAGTATGATCTCTACATTCACAAAATTAGTGTAGAAGATAAATCTGTTCCGTCACTCTGTTTACCCATATATTATCACTCCATTAGTTGGCTCTCCTGATCTTACAACTCGAATCCTCGCCACCTTAACAATCACTATAATCAATATACTAAACAAAACTTGCAGCCTTTGCAGGTAAATGGCATAGAAGGTGGTGGCACGGAGCGTACACAAGGTGAGGATGGGTACATCTACATGACGGTGGTGCTGTCGCGCGCGGGTGGCGCCGGCCTCGGCTTCAGCATCGCCGGGGGCTCCGACAATCCCCACGTGGCTGATGACCCACACATCTACGTCACTAAACTCATTCCTGGAGGGGCGGCGGCTGCTAGCCAGCTGCAGATCAATGATGCGATATTGCAGGTAAGATTTTACTTCATCATCTTCATGCTCCTGCCCTTTGGGCTTACCATGAGTTTGAAATGTATTATTCGTTATCGAATACTATCGCCCTGTCTCTTTCATATTCATCGACTGCTTTACGACACGAGAAGTATATCCGATAGTTTTCGATATCGAGGACAGTTTTTTACAAACTCATGGTAAGGGCACTGATCTTAATTTATTTGAGGTCGGCGCAGCATGTTTTCTTCTTCATACTTTCTCTATTACTCTTCATCTCATCAGACATCTCCTTTTTTGCCATATCATCTTTCACACAAAAACCATCTTTCAGACCAAAGAAACGATGGATCGATCTTTGGTCTTCCTCTACTCTTGCCTTCCACACTCTGACTCATAACTTTCCTCACAATGTTTTCTAATGTCAAATATCGATCGGTGACATAAATACTCGATCCTCTAAATAGTTAAAGGTCATGGAGAGGCCTTGAAGTTATCTATGATAAAGAAAAAATCCTCGGTGGACCAGATTCATCTCTCATTGACCAATCGCATCATACGACGGACTATCGAACGGCGGTATTGAGCGAATGATCGCCTGCACATTGCACTCCAGTTGCTCACTACTCCGCGGAAACGCCGCTTAATTGCAATGACCAGTAGATGCTCAAGCTACTACTACTATTTAGTACACTGTTTTGTTTACTTATTAAGCCGTATTACTTGTCCCACAGGTGAACGATACGAATGTTGACAGTGTTACGCACGCTGACGCAGTTGATGCATTAAAAAAGGCTGGCAATACTGTGAGACTGGTGAGTTTGTTTATTTACTTTATTACTAAGTCAAACACCAGCTGTTACGAGATTAAGCAAATATGTGACTCAAGCTATAAGCTTAATGGCTCATTCACGTCATTTGATAACACGGTCAGCACAGCATTCAAGGAGTTTCCATATTCGGATACTTACCTTTTTATTAAAAAACGTAATTTAATTAGTAATTTCAAGAGACCTAGGCTACTTGAGTTTCCGACTAGGTGTGGTGTGAAATTTCAAGTTATTTCTGTTCGTGAAGTAGTTATTATTTTGAATTTAGTGACAAGTTCCGTTCAGGCGGTACAAGAATAAACAGTGCCGCGTGTAGTATTGCGTGGTGTTATAGCAAGTGAACGCATTCCGGAGTCGATTCGTATCGAACAATTAAACGAGCCATGAAGGAGTTACTATTAAATGCAATCAGAAGAATCAATGTATGTGTAGGTACATTACAAGTGGTGACACTATTTCACGGACGGAATCATTTCGTCACTGTGTTAGGAGAATTGATTGCCGACCAATACTTCTTGCCAACTTTGATTCATAATCGAACTATTGAGGGCATCCTATTATGCGAAACTCCAGCGATTGGCCTTCATACAAGGACTCTTTTACAATAAACATTGTCCCGCGAAAGACATGACTCACTGCCGTTAAACGCGCCCGTCTTTGCTACTATAAAATTTTATTTATACTCTTTACAGAAAATACGACGTCGCGCGACAGAAGATACTTCAAATTCTTTACAAGTAACAAAGCCAGAGGAATCCGTAGAGATCGAGCTGGTGAAAGGCGGCTCTGGTCTCGGGTTCAGTATAGCGGGGGGTCTCGGTAATCAACATATCCCGGGTGACAATGGTATTTATGTGACCAAGATAATGGCTGGTGGTGCTGCTCATAGAGACGGCCGTTTGAGGGTCGGTGATAAACTGCTAATGGTCAAGAATACTTCGGTGAGTTTCATCATTCAAACCTACAGTAAAAAGGACATCAAACCTCAAATTGCATGTCTAATTTGTATGTTGTTTTGTTTCCAGAACGGTGACGTGAACCTAGACAATGTGACGCACGAAGATGCTGTAGCCGCGCTGAAGGCGACGGGCGAGCGAGTGCTTCTCGTGCTCGTGCCGGGCCCGCGACACGGACAACCGTCCCCCCGCACATCTCGCGCCAACACACGTAAGTTACATCACTGGTGACCTTATTAACGTGGCCCGTGGCCCTAAAATCGCAGGGCCTCTCACCAATGCCATACTTGATTACCAGTTCAAACAAACTGATGTAATGTGTACTTAACTATTATTTACGTATTTATCATGTTAAATATTGCACACACAGCCACAAGAATGACGATCGAGAATACTGAGACGGCGTCGAGCGCGGCGAACTCGCTGCGTCGTGAAGATGTAACGGATAACAATGAAGAGTCCCGCGTAGTTGACCTAGAGAAGGGTGCTTCGGGTCTCGGGTTCAACATCGTCGGGGGCGAGGACGGGCACGGCATCTACGTGTCGTTCCTGCTGGCCGGCGGGCCCGCCGAGCGCTCGGGGCAGCTGCGGCGCGGCGACCGGCTGCTGGCCGTCAATGAAGTCGACATTACTCACGCCACGCACGAACAAGCCGCTAAAGCTTTGAAGGTAATCCATATTATCATGATTCTATTTACTAAAGTATCAATATACCAGTAGCATTGAGTGGGAGCCAATAAATTGTTGTAGTGTCATTTGAAAACTACTGGATGCATTGTATGACATTGCTAGTGTTGAAATGTATAAGGAAGTTGATCGTTTATAATTGAAAGTTAAATGTTATGATTTTGTTAGGCCTTGTAGGTTATTTATTACGCTCTGGAGGAGAGACTTATGATAAATATTGAGACCGAATCTATGATTTTGATTTGTCATCACATAAAACTCGCTTCACATCACTCAACAATATTTAGTTTTATTTCTATTTCATTAAGTCCAGTCTACGGATCTACAGAACCCACAATAATACAACAAAAATATCTCTTCTCACCATAAATCTTAACCATTTCAGAGCACAGGACAGAATGTGAAGTTAACAGTTGTGTACAGACCTCAAGAGTACAACAAGTTTGAAGCGCGTATCAACGAACTGAAGCAGCATCATACCCTACTGAGAACATCCCAAAAGCGATCCCTTTATGTTAGGTGAGATCACGGCTATAACTATTTAACTTATGAGTAATTTGGTCTGAATAAAAAAAAATGTTTACCTTCCTGTGTTATATAGGTGTCGTGATTATTCATACTAAATCTGTTAGTAATCACATGAACATAATTATCCTTGTTAACATAGATTGAATCTACCGGTTTTCCTCGATAAAGTGTTGTGCTAAAATCATGATAAATTCTACCTCCAAACAAAATTTCTTCTGAATCCATTCAGTTATAACTTTATGATTAATTAACTCTGCACCAGACACGAAATCATGCGGATTTTACAGGATTAATTAATGGTAGTATAAAGGAAAAAGTTAGATATTTCCTCGTAATTTATCAGTAATGTTGATGATTGTATTAAAATGTTATAATATCATTTTTCAGAGCATTGTTCGACTACGATCCAATCAGGGACGACGGCCTGCCTTCAAGAGGTTTACCATTCAGATACGGAGACATTCTGCATGTAACCAACGCTTCTGACGACGAGTGGTGGCAAGCTAGGTACTGTAACATTATGTTTTTATTTTCCTTATGTTATAGCAATCAAATTATGGTTTGAATATTGAAATGATATGTGATTAATAACTCCTTATTTAGTGTGCTGGGTATAAAAGTAATTATTTATCTGAGTAGGTACTTCTTTAATTGTATCCTTGAGCTCAATCATCTAAATGCGGTATTTATGTGCCGAAATGCCAATGGGATTTAACCACCATCTGTCTTCATTGTTTTCGTGATTAAAATTACTATTGATGTTCCAAATATTTGACTGCAGACGGCTAGACAAAACAGACTCTGACGCGATCGGCATCATCCCGTCAAAGCGACGGTGGGAGCGTAAGCAGAGAGCTCGCGACCGACAGGTCAAGTTCCAGGGACAAGGCACACCTGTTAGCACTGTAAGTATAATAAGATTCTGTACTTCACATGTATGAACCCGAAGAGCTCGTGGCTAAATAATAACAGCCGCTCGAGTCGATCTTTAGGTTAAGACGTGCTGGTCTAGGTTGTTTGTGGATGGGTGACCAACCATTACATACCGAGTTTCCTCCGTGCCTCGGAAAGCCGTTAAGCCGTTGGTCCCGGGTGTTATTTGTAGATCTTTGACAGTCGTTAGGTAGTCAGTGGCCCAAAAAGTCTGACAACCAGTCTTACGAAGGGGTATCGTATCGCAGTCGCTCCATGTAAAATACTGGTATTCAGCTGCATCCGGTTAGACTGGAAGCCGACCCCAATATAGTTGGGAAAAAGCTAGGCAGATGATGACTTCACATGTATGCAAGTAAAAAAATTACTCTGACTTGAGGTTGCGGATATAAGTCTGTTATATCTATATCAATTAGAAATCAGTTCATTATAAGACTTAAATGTTTCTTTGCTGATTATAATGCCGTAACTAGATGGAATGATGACCTTACAAAGGTAGCTGGGACAGACAGTGGTGTGCCCAGGGGCCAACAATACGGCAACCCCATAAGGCAAGCAGACTGTTCAGTAATCTTAACATCATGAGGAGTAGTAGGTTATAAGAGCAAGCCAGGCTTTTAGGCTTGTATGAAAGTACCGCCACTAGACAGACAGTATGCGTATGGGCGATAACCGGGTGCAGTAGCGCAACTGTAGATGTATGTCCAGACGCGGATTAACCCTGTCGGTGCCCAACACCCAGCATATGGGTCCAACAATAATTCATTCGTGTGCCCACAACCCGCATCCGAGTCTTCGTTAATGTAATTTTAAAATACAAGTAATTTATAGCTAATTATAACGAAGACTCTGATACGGGTTGTGGGCACACGAATGAATTATTGTTGGAGCCATATGCTGGGTGCTGGGCACCGAAAGGGTTAAGATGGTAAGCCGAATTGGTAGAATGCTGTT
Organism: Noctua pronuba; assembly: GCA_905220335.1. NCBI lineage: Eukaryota > Metazoa > Arthropoda > Insecta > Lepidoptera > Noctuidae > Noctua > Noctua pronuba. The sequence continues at coordinate 8,271,845 of LR999903.1, read as the reverse complement.
CAGATTAAATTGATCTTTACGTGAAACTATTCAGTGAAATCCGCATTGACAGTATTGTATTGTATAACGGGCTGGTGTCTGCAACTCCTCGTCAAAGCGCGTATTTTGCGTGCGGCGCATTGACAGTATTTCTTTACTACTCTGTGGTATTCGTTTTCACTTTACTAAAAGTTTTAACCTCCCTGGGTTGTTATGAATACGAGACCAATCGAGTTGCGGTTGGTTAAATATAAATCAGTTACGTAAATAAATCAATAGTAGATAATCTAACATTTTAGTAATATTGACATTTATTGTTTGACTATGCTAATGTTGTCGTGACTGGATAGAACTTGGCATTAAATTTATGTTTACTTGATTTTTTATATCCTTTATTGGTTATTTGTTAGTAAGAATATCTATAATATTAATCTAGTATTTAAAAAATACTGCTTATATTTTATTCACAACATGATTTGACTAAATTTATTTCAAACTAGCTGTTCCCCGCGACCTTCGTCCGCGTGAAGTTATTTTTCCCGATCCTATTGGTAGTAGCGTGATGTTATGTTAGCCTATAGCCTTCCTCGATAAATGGGCTATCCAACACTAAAAGAATTTTTAATTTCGGACCAGTAGTTCCTGAGATTAGCGCGTTCAACCAAACAAACTCTTCAGCTTTATAATATTAATTATAATATTAATATATATTATAAGTATAGATTTGAAGTTATAATAATTATTTGTTATATTCCATTACAGAGCCAATCAACACTTGAAAGAAAAAAGAAAACATTGTCGTTCAGCAGAAAGTTTCCATTTATGAAGAGTCGAGAGGACGGCAAATCTGAAGACGGTTCAGACCAAGAACGTAAGTTCAAACAATGTCCTAACTTCCTCTCACTACTGAACACACATTCAAAGCACGTGAATCACTCTTCATACATTTAAATATCATTAACTGTTCACAAACATTATAAATAATGTATTATATGGTGCAGTGGTACATGTAATATGATAATGATTCTATTTCAAGACTTCGACGAATTAATCAGTATGTTTTGTGCAAAACCGACGAAGTAATTGGTAATTCACCCTCGCATACTGCGTCACAGGGGTTTGGTGTATGTCTACGTACAGGCTTTGCTGCACAGACAAACTAATAAAACAATTTTGTTACAGCTTTCATGCTTTGTTACACGCAGGAGGACGCTAACGCGGACGGTAAGTGCACATTCCCTTGTCCTCTCATATTTATTACTTTCGCTACTGTGCTGTTAATCGTATGTAGGTCATTACGCAGTTTTTTTTTCATGCGGCTGCTAATAACCACTATTTAAAGTTAGGTCGTTTTACATTGGAGCTATTCGCTTATTCTAACCACAGAACCAATTCACGTTCGATGTTAAACAAGTGAATAAAGCTGCCTTCGTGAACGGTTTCATCATGTTACCACGAAGTAAAAGTACACTGTTGATTACTGAAGGCAATCCAATGGTTTATATTTGTTGAAAGTGCGCCTTCCGATTCATACAATTAGCGCTATAATCGATTACAGTGACCCAGAACCGTGCCATTTGCGATATCGCGCTCCCAGCGGTGCTCATATCGATATCATGCTCTCAGTTGACAACTTCTTAATTTCAATTACCCGCAATTACTTCGCCGCAGTCGGGTAAAAATTTAAATTTTCATCTACTACTACCGGGTTACCTACTACAAGTTTTTTATTTATGAAACGATATCAAAAAGAAACAAAGGGGTCGTTTGATTTCTTCCGGTAAAATGATATTTGGCTTGGGCGGTAAATCAATTGGCAATAAAAAAAGATATTCAATCGAATGTTGTAAAACCTAATAATTTTATGTTCTTGTGTTTCTTGCCGGTTCTTTTCCATAGGAAACGACCAACCCGAACCGTACACTTTTTATCTACGTATTATAAGTGCCCATGTAAGCCTATGTGAAATAAAATATTTTGAATGTCAATCGCATTCATTCATTTATTCAGATAACCAAGATCCATTGGGTTAGTAACAATATTCTTAACCTATGTTAGTACTTAACTAAGAACAGAGACAGTGTACATTGATACGCGGGTTTTGACAGGCCGTTCATAAAAATTCCATGCAAAATATGGCGGCTTCAGTGAAGTCATCCATGACGTAGCCTCGGGAATGTGAGCGCGCTAACTCTGACTCGGAATGGGTTTATCATGCTGAAATCGATTATGGTGGGAATCGGTACCATATGGAAAGATAAAATTATTAGCAACAACACAACTTTGCATACTGTTTCGTGATGTTCGGTATGATTGCCATTAGTACATTGATTTTCTTCAGTATTTATTAATATGGTACCCTAATTTTTTTGGAACCAGTTGTAATTTTCACTTTTGGAAAATAATTTTCATACAATAAATCATTTTTCTATTGTATTATATGTATGTATTTTATACCTATTATATTTTGATCCTCACAATGTGAAATCTAACATCATATTGGAACCACACTCGAAATTGATCTTCAAGGAACACACCATTATTGTGTGAATGTCTAAAACATCACAGTGCAGTGTAGTGAATTTTACTATTATCTATTTTTAATCAAAATGTACCGGATCTATGTGAGTAAATTATCGCTTGTAGTGTGTTTGGAGACGCATGGTGATGCCTATAATATTAAAATATAGGTCTAGCAATCTTGCCAGTAATCGGCATATCATTGTCGCTTCTCGAATATACGATGTTGTGAGCGACCGGCGACCCGGTGACAAGCTATGTACTTATTACCTCTGTGTGTTAGATAGTTTTATTTTTTTTATATGCAGCTCTTATCGCACTACTGTGTTTAGTAATATTTTCTAATACAAGGTTGTGAACTTATTAGCTGTGACTAATTTTTCAAGTTTTTTTTTAATCAAGTTGTGTTGCTTAGCAAAATTATATTCAGCAGGCTAAACGAATATCAATGCAGATATATTACCTAAACATTGTTTTCGTCGATCATGAAACATGGGTGTGTGATGAGAGCTTAGAAATTACGATTTGGTGTTCCACAAGTAGTTAATGTTGATAATGAAAAGTGGTCGCAGCGAGCACACGGGTTGGTTTGAGACACGTCCGGCCGCCGTCCCGTGCTTCTAGTTGCCTAACCGGAGCCAACGATACATCTGACTATCATCCCGTCGATAAGACGAGTTTTTATTATTTGCTATTTATTTTCCCAACCGCTATTCACGAACTTGTAGAGTTCTGCTATACAACCATGCTAGGGAGTGATGTCAAACATACCTGTCGATCATTCTGTCCGAACGGAGGTTCCCCATCCCTGATCCCGTACCACTGTACGGACGCATATTGCTGCGTTTATTATAAATATATGTAACGTTAATTTTTCTACGTGTAGGGGAAATCTTGTACCGAGTGGAACTTCCCATGATGGAGGAGATAACGCTCATTTATCTCGAGGACGAGAGTAAGTTTTGGGAGTGAGGCGTAGCTTGCGAGTGCCGTAGCCGATACCTTACCTCCCGCATTCTGGTTATGATCATCAATTAGAAACGTAGTTTTCATTTCAATAACACTCCAGTTTTTTATTATTTGTCATTCTTTCTTTATGTTCAGTTGTTTTTAATTCATACAACGCGATTACTCTAATAGCCTCTCCGCACTCGAAAATATTATACCATCGAGCTCACGAAAGTGTTTGGATCATTGTTTCTAAATTGTTGAATCACGCCGGGCTCACAAGTCGGCACACTGGTTCACTCGTACACTCGTACAGTCGCGTACGACCAGCTGTTCGAGGCTGACTAGCTAGTTGGTTGTGGAGGGAGTGTGGGGCCACTGGAAGCACACGAGGACACAAGAGCTGCCTCTCACTGGCTGAAGCTTCAGGCGCCACGCATGTTCGCACCGTTATACGCGCTTTGCCTTTAGTTTACACAACACACTACGTCACTGGCATGTTTCAGATGTACTCTCGATCTCACGACATTCTCATAAGAGCTTGTTTTCGTTTTCAAAATTACGCTGTGCTGGTTTCTTTTTAGAGTTAGTTTTTATCGCTTCAGATGTGTAGGGATGCTGTAATTATTTTATTAGCCTAGCTGTCGCTGACATACATATAATTGTTGTATTGAAATGTGTACATTTGCTTATTACTATTCTTCCGTTGAAGATGATATTGGTGGGCGTAATTATTGAGCCAGAATTAAATAAATCATACCTTGAAACATGTTGGCAAGACAATAAGGTTTTATTTAATCTTGGCTAGTAGTAGACATATTCATGTTGTTTAGAGTAATTTAGAAGAAAGTATATATATATATATATATATAATACAATTCGATACTTAAGAAATATTTCAATAATTCTCATAACATAACATTTTATATTCCGATCTCGCTAAATCAATGTATAAAGCCAGAGTGATTATTTCTTGTGTCGAACTGTAGTTTTATTCCAGAATTATGTTTTGCGTAGCAGGCAGGTGTTTTAATGCATACCTTCTCGCTAAGTAAGTCGAAACAATACCTTCAACTCTTCTAGTTTTTATTCTATATTATACACTTTACTATTAGGTTATTTGCTTCTCAAAAATAGGTACTTATACGATGTAGGTTTAGGTAGATGATAGTCTCATAAAGAATGTAGAGTGTTCTATCAGAAATAGACTATTGAACATTGACGTGTCACAAAGATAAAGTTTTCTATAGATTTCGTTTTATAAACGTGTTCATTGTGTTTTGATATGAAAATAGGTTGACTTTGCTGCACAAGTTTTGCACGTAATTCGTTATTTTGATATCAGCACAAATCGCACGAATGATGTTGGGTACACATTTAATGGTTATGGTTACACGAAACTAAGCGACTTAACCGTCATTTGGGCTGGAATTAAAGGTTTTAGAAAAATGAAGAGACATGTCCTTTAATTTAACAAACTCAAGATAATTAAATGCACATAGATGGGCACTAACTGCCTCCTCCGAGGAGGTAGAAAATTATGCAAAATATGTTTGATTTGAATACTAAAATGTAATGTTTTACAGGTCAAGATGAAACGGTGCTATCGTATGAGACCGTACAACAGTTGACCATAACTTACACGCGACCCGTCATAATCCTGGGCCCTCTCAAGGACAGAATAAACGACGATCTCATATCTGAGTTCCCTGAGAAATTCGGCAGCTGCGTGCCCCGTAAGTATCTTTTTTATTATGTTTCACTTTTACATCTGGATCCAAATAACTCAGACAGCCGATTGTATAACGCAACTATTTTAACCTGTCAATCGTATTGGACTTTAGCACCAACTATTCTTCAAGCTAACGTTTTTTCGTGGAAACACGCTTACGAGCGCCTCGAGCCATTAAAATACCGTACAGCTACCATATATTCAATGCGCTACATATTAAATACAAGTAGATATATGATTGTGTAGATATTGTTTTTTGTAATCATTTTTTTTTGGAAATTTGTGTTAGAAAGTGTCGATTACAAATACATGTGACTGTTCCTAAATTACCCTAGAGCCTAGGCTAATAGAATTTTTGTTTTTCCTAAATCATGTAAATATTAGCAGGTATTAGTGTCGGTTTTGCCCTAGTCCTCTTAGTCGGCGGGAAGGCGACCAGTTTTGGACGAACCTTACGGGGCCGTGCGGATGGCGGGGCGCGGCCCTTTCCTCTTAGGAGGAAACCGACATTAATATTAATATGATTTAGGAAATACGAAAATTTTATCAGCCTAGGGTAATTTAGGAACAGTCACTGTAAAAACTCTCTAAAAATTTTGTAGACGTCGTCGACCTTACTGCATACATAGTCCAAGACAGTTGCAGATGGCAATAAGACATTATATATCGTTAACACCCCAACAATTAGTTAATAAAGCTCCGAAACATTCCAGACACGACCCGCCCGCGCCGCGACTACGAGGTGGACGGGCGCGACTACCACTTCGTGGCGAGCCGCGAGCAGATGGAGCGCGACATACAGAACCATCTGTTCATTGAGGCGGGCCAGTACAACGACAACCTGTACGGCACCTCCGTCGCCTCCGTGCGGGAGGTCGCTGAGAAGGTAATCATCTTCATCATCATTCGTCTGGCCTTATTCCAATTAATTTGGGGTCGGCGCAACATGTCTTCTTCCATACTTCTTTATTACCTGTCATCTCAGCCGTCGTCGATGAGAAGTTACTTGTTAGACACTCACAATCTTACAACACGTCAAACAACTCTCATTCAAGATGTTTGTGTGTCAAGTCAGAATCTTCTTTTGTCATTGAAATACGTGATAGGTATTGTCATTGAAAGATTAATTATGACTAGGTTAACAGAGCAAATTTTAAGTTTTGTACAGGTGATTATTTTGTCGCGTTTACGATATTGGTCCCATGAACAAAATTGATATTTTGGTGGTTTTTATTTCGACACGTCGTGCCTTTGAGGGTAAGGCCTACTCCCGCCAGGGGCCAACACACTAAGCAACAGCGAGCTCGCGGGCACCTCGAGCAGAGGTTTAAGGCGGCGCTGGGGAGGGCAACAAGGGGACAGCCTGGATCTGAGTGAGATTATTTAGGGGCCGATTTAAAACCTACTGGCTCAGCATCGCGGCCTGGCTCGAGCAAGGGTCGGGGGGGGGGGGGATTATTTTGATGGTCTAAATTACATCCTTAAATATGACCCCACTTTTCGGATACACGCTGTAGAACAAAAGCTTACGTGCATGTCTGACAAAAGGGTTCCATATAGACCTAGAAATTTTATGCGGGAAGTAAGCGTCAGTCATGTGTTGTAACTAGTGATAAAAAAGTCAGGTATTACCAGTTTCATGACGTCATAGTGTGGCCAATAAACCGCCTGCCTTCAGTGTAAGATTCAGCCGCTTCTAATTTGATTTGATGCACCCCACTCTAAGCTAAGCTACACAGTGTCATGTGTAGGCCCATACATTCCTCCTTCCTTGTCCTTTCATGTATTGTAAACCTATTTACGCGTCGTTTTTATTGTGTGCAGGGCAAACATTGCATTTTGGACGTGAGCGGCAATGCAATCAAGAGATTACAAGTGGCGCAACTTTACCCTATTGCCATATTTATAAAACCAAAGAGCATAGAGTCTATAATGTGAGTACACAACGACTATTTATTTAGTTACAATAAGAACTGTATAGATATCTTATACTCATTTACATGTTCATTTAACAGGGAAATGAATAAGCGAATGACTGAAGAACAAGCGAAGAAAACTTACGAACGTGCGCTAAAAATGGAACAGGAATTCGCTGAATACTTCACCGGTCAGTATACTTTAATTCAAACCCAAAGCCTTTATTTCAATTAGAACATTACAGGCACTTTTGAATGTCAGAAAAACAACGAAAGCGAAGCTGCAGTCACAAGGCATAATAACTTGTGAAAGTATTGTAGTTGCCCATTCCAAAGCGTAGATCTCTATGGAGAAGAATGGGCAAGAAACATAATTCATTTTATTGCATGTATTTTTAGCTCAAGCACAGCAGCACTCATGACTTGCGTCCATTCACATTTTTTTTTTTCAAACATTGACCCACACTTGGAATTTCTCCTGTATAGTGGGTGCGTGTAGAAACATTTAAACTCACTAAAACAAACAGCCAGACTCGGAAAAACCTTACCTTTAGTCTTGATATATGCGACACGCAGCGCAGAAGCTAATCGCTCAGCCACTGCGCCAACCGTGCCGTCTCTCGTCGAATAGTTAGCGCAGGAAGCTTTCTCGATACTTAGCCCGTTAATTATAAATGTAATTGTTCCGCAGCGGTGGTGACGGGCGACACGCCGGAGGAGATCTACGCGCGGGTGAAGGCGGTGATCACGGCGGAGAGCGGGCCCAGCGTGTGGGTGCCGCGCCGCGAGCCGCTGTAACGTGCCATACGAGCGTACCGTGCAGTACACGTACACGTACAGTACACGCGTACACATGTACCTACTATAGTGCCTCGAGTCCACTCGCCATCCTTACGTACGAAGGTGCGGCTCCGATATTTTTTACGAAGTGTCGCGACTGCGCGACCCTCCCGACAGCAATAAGCAGTAGAGCGTCCCGCGGACGACGCCGCCGTGTTATGCGTGCGCTAAGCGTGCGATTTTCGCGTCTTTTTAGAATTACGATCAGACTTTCTTCAATCACCGCTTGATAGATAGACCATATCGGAGTTAATTTAGCGTTAAAGAGATTATTTCTAAAATTAATGTAAATTGTCACATGTGGATAAATTGTTGACCAAGAACTCGCTATTAATAGCATTCACTGTTGTTCACTACTTACGCTTATGTTTATCGTGCAAATCTATAACGAGGACGTGTCGTCGAATGCAAGTTTTATATCGAATTATTATTTTAATTATTTGACAAAGCCCACTAATTGTGCTTCAATTTACTGTAAATTGTATATTTAATAACATTTTAAAATGGTATTATACATGTTAATTTACTCAGGTTGCTAGATACATTTTGAATTTTCGTCAGTGTTAAGAGTTTACTATAATTACATTATTCAGATAGTGGATGATCGTATGAGACGAATCACGTGCACAGGTGATGTTGACCCGCTATAACATGTATACCTACTAGTTATGATATAGTTACGCTGTGTAGTTGAACCCACCTCACGCATGGCTAGAGTAAGACGTACATAATCAGGATTATTTGCTCAAGCGGCAATCTATATCGTATCGTAACCGTTGAATCTCATGACATTTCTGCACACCGTTGTCCTCCTTGATACTTTAGGCGAGGTGCAAAGTTGTTTGTTGATCATTTTTATAGTAAGCTATTGTGTTATATGGTGTGAAATGTCTCACCAATTAAATAGTGTTTGACATTTATTTATTGAGAATTTTATTTTCTTACGGAATAATTGATGCTCATCTGCAAATATGGCACTAGAAGCGAGCATGTAAAGCTTTAGTTGCAATATACTTGTTGTTACGTCATGGCGTATGTATTGCTAATTATTATGTCCTTAATAACAAAGTAATGATTACCCCTGAGTATTATGTATTACCTTAGTATAAATAATACGATGCATATACTTTTAAATATTAAAACATGGTACTTAAATATTTTATTAATATGTTTCAAATATAATTCGAATGTTAAAGTATTAAATAACTCATACATGACAAATGCTAATGACGATTATTACAGATATTTTAGACTTGGACACAAGAAAGGCATTACGACAAACATAATTGGTGTATTAGTACTGATAAATTGTTAAATCCACCAAAGAGGTTTGACACTGTTTATATTAGCAATATTGGCCGAGCACTATTTTACACAAAGTTATATTCACTGCCGTTTGTCGTGATTCCTTTTTATGATTTTGTTGTGTATTGTAAATAATAATAATGATAGATATTTTAATTTATTTTTAAGATTCTATATCAATGTATTAACACCATAGTCACGAAAATGGTTTATTTTTAAAGCTATTTATTTTATCATTTATAAGTAGGTATTTTATTTAATAATAAATTGAGTTTGTGCAAATTAAGTGTATAATGTCTTTTTAACGTGTAGTTTAACATTTTAATCCACATCCATATTTGCAGATGTACAATGTTTATGAGTTAGTGATGTTCAATAGAATAGTTTGAATAAAATTATTTACGTTGAAAATCGATTATTGTTTTATTGTAGTTGACCCTACTTTTCATGGAGGTCGAAATGAAGACAAGGCCCTGTAACTATTCACAGAATGGGACACAAAAATCTTTAATTTTTTCTGAGGATTGTTTATATTTTTGTTTGATCTCATCTGCTATCAGTCATCCCTGACTGTGATCAGATGTGTGGAAAGAGGCATAACATTTTTACAGAATCAGGACCATTGTCCAAATTCTACTTAATCAGGCAGCACAATACCTTGAGTCTCTTGGTATGATTTGGCATCGATAGTGAAAGTGAAAGGAGACTTGGATGGTTGGTTATCTATTTTTGTAATTCTCTAGCCCCTTCGCTTCTTCTAGGATCTTTAGGATTTCCAGGTGCTCATGGATTTCTGAGTTGCGAGCGTACCAGGCCGCCGCTGCTAGGATCCTCAGAATACTGTTTTGGCTTCTTGAATGCTCAAGACGTGTGTTTTGCTTGCTGAAGACCATCATATTATGTCCGTATTGGTTTTATGATGTAACAATAAACTCGGAAGTTGGTTACTCAGGGTTACTGAAAGATTGTCTGCCTAGTAGCCAGAGCAAGTTCTTGAAACGGAAGTTTATTTATGTTTTTTTTTTTCACGATGTAAGTAGAATCCCAGGTACCTACTTCAATCATGGTGCCTATGTTAGACTGGGCCCAATTTGACCGGAGCACAATTTCCATATCTGAGTGCAAAGGTGATGTGATGCGATTTAGGAGCACTTGCCTTTATACGCCATTTGTTTAGCCAGTCATGGGTCCAGCCAAGTTGATTTTGCAGCATATCTGCTCCATGCTCGCTATGTTGATATCCTAATTACAGGCCAGGAATGCGACATCATCAGCGAAGGTTGGTACAAATATGTCAGGGTATTGTGGGAGGTCGCTGGTAAAAATATTATAAAACTGGGCCCAGGACGGAGCCCTGGGGTACCCCTGCTGCTCTGCAAGGCACCTGGCGAGAGAGGATATAGCGTCTCATAGGAATGGATGAATAACTTTTAACCGACTTCTAAAAAGGAAGTGGTTAAAAGTTACATATACGGCCGGTATCTTTTTTTTCATGTATTTACACCGATTTTTCTGTGATTACAGGGCCTATTTACGTGATTCTTTTTTCATGTCGTAGAGGAGGAAGCCCGCGCGGTGGTCCTATATAAATTGTTTACTTTGCTTGAAAAATTTATGTTAGCTCCTTTTTAAATATGTCCTTTTTCTAACGATTAAGGGCATCTCGAGGGTGCTATACATGGCCTACTGCCTAGGTCTTTACCGGCCCCATCCCGCCCAAGAGTGGGAGGTGTATGGGAAGCGGCTGTAAAAAGTACCGCATCAAAAGAATAATAGGCGAAAAGTTGACGTTAGAAGAATATTCTACAGTGCTGCACGTCTTGAAGCGTGTCAATAAACATGACGACCATGGGCGCTTCCAAGTGAAGTTCTGGATTACCTCACACCATCCCACTTTCTAGCAAGTGGACTTGGACAGTAATAGTAATCGTGCATCATCGTTGATTCGAATAAATACTAACTAGGTAATGAAGAAGCGGCAAGCAATATTAGTGGCGCACTTTGTAAGAACAAGCGATGGTATTCATGCACCATCTAATAAATAAATAAATCTGACTCAAGTTTTATGCTCCTTGGAAGAGGCAGTTAGAGCTTAGACAATCGATATTTTTATTGTATAATCATTACTAGCGAACCCCGCCCCCGCTTCGCACGGCACCACCTGATGGGTCAATTCGGGTCCAAAACTATCCTATCTTTCTTGATGGAACGAACCATACACAATCGGTTTCGGAGATTAGCGTGTACGAACATATTCACACGTGATTTTCGTATATTAAGATAACTTAATATAAGATTAATTATTATTTCTTTGACAGTCGTTACAGGTAGTCAGAGGCCCGAACTCTGACAACCAGTCTTACAAAATGGTATGGTATTACCCAGTACTAACAGGATTGTGGGGGTGAGACAGGCAGTCGCTTCATGTAAAATATGGTATTCAGCTGCGTCCGGTTAGACCGGAAGCCGACTCCAACTTATTTGGGAGGCAGGCAGATGATAAGTTAAGTAAGTGTGATGGCACAGAGATTGGAGCCTTGCCTATCATGGATGAAGTTGTACGTTCAAATCCGGGCAATTAACAATGTGACTTTCATTTGACCTCTTGGCTAAGCCGCGCTTGCCAAGGTCGATCTATGGATGGGTCCATTACATAAGTTCCCTAAGTGCCTCGGAAAGCACGTTTTGCCGTTGGTCCCGGATGTCGTAGATCTTTGTCAGGCATAGGTAGGTATGAGTAAAATAATTATACCGATCGGAATAGGTAGTTTATCAAGTAAGTAACATGTGGATCTACATATGATGAGTGACATGCGGTGTCCTCCCAATAAAATTCCTGAATTATTTTAAGTTCCGAAATAAAGCTTTTATATTAGAGGGTAGAGAGAGTACAGAGCGTACTGCCGAGCGCTCCACGCTGACGCATGCAATACCACTGTTTATCGCTCTAGCAAATGACGGTTCTGAGCGACAGAAAAGCATAGGAGCATGGTAAAATGCGATTCCGTGCTGTTAGATGAGGGTTGCCCCTTAACCATGTTTATACTTCCTTGGAGTTAAGGCTAATAAACTACCAGTATTATATATGATGCTCTGCGACTCTACCTATTCTGATCTCTGGTGATCAGCGATCAGTTGATACAATAAAAATGTATGAATGATAGCATTAGACTCTTGTCATGTTAGCCACAAGATCATGATCATAAATTGAACTGATGCTAGAATGGGCATGTAGTCTTACAAAGTGAATGATTACTATATAATTTTACTATATTATGACTGGGGTTACAACTTGGTTTGGTCATGAGTATGAGGTCTTGGATTTGATTCCCGGTTGGGAAAATTCTTATTGGGTTTTTCCATCAGGAATTTCTCAGTAGACGGAGTCTGGATTTCTGCATAGAATAGGCGTCATAACTGACAAAATGTGAGTGTACAATAGTACACCTCTGCCTAACCCTTCAGGATAACAGGCATGATGTTATTTTATGTTACAATTTGGTTTCAAAATAACACAATAAAGTCAAATTAAAATTATTTTATGTCCTTATATTTCATCCAGTACAACAGTGGTCTTCTCAGACACATAAAGACCGTCTAAGAACTTTCTGATGTCCTTGTTTTTGACTGTGGTTGATTGTTGGATAAGGGCAGCGGAGCTGGACACATCCTCCAAGGAGTTTCCTTCGATGATGAGCTCATCCTTCTGCTTGGGCGAGTTGACAACGGTCACACCAGGTGCCATCTTTACCCTCCTGATGTATTTCTCACCAAGGAAATTACGGATTTCGATGATGCTGTTACCCTCAGTGGTGACGCAGTTGATGGGGAAATGGGCGTATACGGAGCGCATTTTGTATTGGAATCCCTTGGTCACACCTGGAATGTGAATAATCAATAGGTTAATAAAAGGTATAGTTACTATTCTCAAGAATGTTTATTGCCATTCTTATGTGGATCATTAAAATAAAGTACATATCTCGGGGTGAAACCCTTGACAAAGATCATTCAGTTTTAAAATCATTGGTGTGCTTCTACCACCCATTTTTGTATTAATTAAGATGAGAAGAAAACAGTTGGTTAATTATGAATGGTCAGTGGCTTTTTGTCCTTACCATATGCCTTAGTTAGTAGATAAAAACTACTAAAGTCTGTTTTTTAATCTCGGAGACTAAATTGACAAGTAAAAATGGCAAACTGACATAGATTTCAATAGGATTTAAGTCAGTTTTGACATTTTCACTTGTCAATTTACTCTCCGAGATTAAAAAACATACATTAACAAGGTCAATTCTAATTCCTCTAGCTAGTTCAATTTACTGACTTCATTGAGAAACTTAAAAATAGTTATCTTTTCAACAATATTTTTGACATTGATCTAGTTACTAAGACAGGTTTCAAGTCATTTGGTACAGTAAGCAATTATTGTAAGTGAAGCTGTGAAACTCAATCAAGAAGTTGTCAACAAGTTGATCCAGTTCCTACCTATACAGAGAGTTTAACAGCATCTTTCACAAACTAAATAAAGCATATGAACACCCTGATTCAATTAATGGGCACAGTAAATGTAGCACAATTCAAGCCAGTGTTATCCACAAGATAGCAGACTATTTCAGAGTGTATGTTACAATACCCATAAAACAGGTTTTAGTGCAGTTTGACTTTAGTATCCAAAGCTTTACTGACGAATTGATACAATCCTAAGCTTGGGCTATGAATCCTTAGTTTGAAACTGCCGAAAAGGTTAAAAACCTCTCAAAAACAAGGTTTGTAGGCCTTAGTAAACTTAACCCAAGGAGTCTTGAAGTAACCTCCAACATATTTTCAGGTTATAACACAAGTTAGTAGAATAACAACAGAAGTAAACAATTACCTTTGATCATGTTCTCAACGTGCGAGCAGACTGTCCTGACAGCGGCGAGCTCCTTCTTGGAGCCGAACCATTTCTCTACCTTCAGCACTCGAGCGTTCACCATGCGAATGTCCACAGCCAAGTGCTTGAAGTTCCTCTTCAACACTCCGCGCGGTCCTTTCACTGTCACCAACCGCGATTTCACGTGTACAGTGAGTCCCTCAGGGATCTTCACCTTTTGGTTCGCAACTATTTGCTTCATGGTCAAGCCTAAAACGATAATAAATTTTGTTACAAAACTTAACCTGTTTGTTGTAACACTTGTCAACTTGGGAGGCTATGTTTTACGTTTGGTAAATGAAATATAGTTTAGAACTGGTGCTATATGATATTCCTCATTTATATTAATCACTATCACATGGATAAATAATATATTTTAGAAGATTTTCATGGATTTTTGCAATTACAAACATATTCACCTACTTTCTTTGACACAAGAGCCGGAAAAGGCAGAATCGGCAAAAAGGTGTTGCTAGTATACAAAATTTGTCAATATCAGACGGCAGTTATTCTCGATAAGCATGAAAATATTACTACATACTGAGACAGTTGTGACACTGTACCTGTTGAGTGAGAGAGACAGTGTCGTGTTTTAAGGGTCGGACCCCACCGAAGCAAATACGAGACGAGAGGAGAGGAGTCCAGATATGTTGTAAACCACCAATAGAATTTCGTTGTTTACACTTCTCTCCATTTAGCTTTAGTGGCAAAGGTTGAGTAGAGATGGGAAGAGACGTAATAATACGGCGTTCTATGAGCGGTGTGCGGTGAGCGGCGTGCGGTAAGTGGCGTGCTGTGAGTGGCGTGCCGCTTTGCACATCTCCACTCCTCTCTGCTTTGGTGGAGTCCAGGCCTTATTGAGTGTGATACGAGTTTGTAATGATAAAATTTCGTTTAACGTTTGGTTTGAGGCGTTTAGTCACTGACGACTTCAAAGTCTCCCGTGCACATTTTGACTTTTGGCAGGACATGTATCGTTGTCGATAAAAACGAAAGCTAGACGCTCATCTTCAGACAGCAATAACGTATTATTTTTCACCAAAATACGCAAAAAAGATTTTCTCGTAGTTTGAGTATGCTTTTGAATAGACGAGTAATAACTGATTAGTCAATTAGGCTATCTAATCGAGAATATCAGTAACTAAAAGGACATGTCCGGAAATGGTTTTTTATTATTTAATAATTCTAACCAGGGTAAGTTAAATATATTTGGAAAGACATCTCAAAACCTAGTGCTTCTAACTATATCATAAATTTTTAAAGCCCTCCATTTTAAAAAAAAATCGTTTTTTTGTTTTAGTGAGAATTTACTTCTAAAACGAACAAACCTTTCTAATTTATAGGTTAATAAAGTGAACACACCCAAAAAAAAAGTTAACTTGTCAAAATTGACACAGGGGAACTGTCATTACTGTCAGTGTCAATCAATATTTGATTTAGATTTAGTCTGTCACCAATGTAAATAAAACAATAATACAATCGCTATTACATTATTTTAGTCAAATATGTATCCATCAAGATCTGGGACCACACTGTATAATTATGGTGACTTCACTGAATGTTCACGTGTAAATTACAATATTTAACTAAGCAAGAAGTGCATGTTTCAGCATATTACACAAGAGCTTATAATCAGCAGAAGATAATGAATAATAATGTTATATACTGATTGAAACCCTTGTTCAAATACCTAGAATTCCGTTTATTTACTGGAAATCGAAATCCGTGTGGATGAAAAGCCCTTCGAAAATTATGCTATTTAAAAATTGATTAATACCAAGCTATAATTGAACGCAAATGTACGGTTTTGTTATGAATAAAACTCAAGTTTTTAAATAGATTTATTTATTGATATTCTTCATTTTCAATGTCTTCTCTTATTAAAATATTGTCGACAAACTGAGCAGGTAGATATATATAATTTTGATGCCGAGCCCATCCAAGATACCAGACAATTGTCATCACATGAGCACAGCTTCCAACAGTCCTTTTCCCAATGCAAAGCAGAAGAATCCGTTGTGAAAAGGTCAAGTCAGTAAAATCGAAAAAATCAGCAAAGCACAAAGATAACAATAACGCACGAGAGAACGAACGATACTTTGACATTGACGGTCTGCATCTGACAGATCAGACGAATCATGCGCTGAGCCGATAGGGGTGCGATCTTAAATCAATTAATCGAAGAATCGATTTGTCAGGACAAAAAAAAACAATTTATCCTAGAAACTAGAGCACTTTTATGCTATATTATCTATTTTCTAATTTAAAATACATTTAGAAAATAAATGTCTTCTTTTATACCTGATATTTTGATATGGTAATAAAATAATTGCATGTAGTACTATATTAGCGCCCCCCACACGTACAGTTCGGACCGCGCATCTTGGACTGCGTTCCAAACCGCAGTTAGATCTGTACAGTTTGGACTGCGTATCAAACTGTTGTGCTAATTACGATTAAAAATGCATTCACAGTTTGGATTGCCGACGAAACTTACATAACCTAGACAAACGTTCCGAACTGTGCGTGTAAATTGATTTTCAAGAGTTTGGACTGCAGTTTGGACTGGCGCGTAGAACGTTATAACTTTTTGTAGAACGTTTTTCTTTTCTCGCAGTAGTAAGAAAAATGGACGATCGCTTGGTCATCGCGTTAGCGTTCTGTATTTTTTTTGCTGACGAAATCGCGATCAGCTGAAACAAAACCTACTGACTTGCAAAAATCAACGAGCTCGTCATATGCTTTATTTCTCATATTCCTGTTACTATACTCCTTACTTTTTATCTTCCAGAGTTCATTCGTTTGTTCCGTGAAAATCCGTGTGGATGTTCACGGAACAAACGAATGAACTCTGTGATAGCTTCGACGCTCCAAACCGCCATTTTTGTAATTTACGTTTATACGTGATGCGCGCATAAAACTGTAAGACATGCGTTCGCGTCGATATGCCAGATCGGATTGTTAGACCCGCACATCTACACGTACAGTTCGGAGCGAGGGATGGAACGGCGCGTGCTGTTTCCCGCGGTCCGAACTTTACGTGTGGGGGGCGCTAATAACTTTTAAAAGTTTTCTCGCAGTAGTAAGAAAAATGGACGATCGTTTGGTCATCGCGTTAGCGTTCTGTATTTTTTTGCTGACGAAATCGCGATCAGCTGAAACAAAACCTACTGACTTGCAAAAATCAACGAGCTCGTCATATGCTTTATTTCTCATATTCCTGTTAATATACTCCTTACTTTTTATCTTCCAGAGTTCATTCGTTTGTTCCGTGAAAATCCGTGTGGATGTTCACGGAACAAACGAATGAACTCTGTGATAGCTTCGACGCTCCAAACCGCCATTTTTGTAATTTACGTTTACACGTGATGCGCGCATAAAACTGTAAGACATGCGTTCGCGTCGATGTGCCAGATCGGATTGTTAGACCCGCACATCTACACGTACAGTTCGGAGCGAGGGATGGAACGGCGCGTGCTGTTTCCCGTGGTCCGAACTTTACGTGTGGAGGGCGCTATTATCTAACTCCCGAATCACATTAATTTCAATTCGAGTTCACTTGAAGTGTGTCCTAACCTAAGTTGGCACATCTCTAACGCCAGTGTCATGAATAATCATCTGTCAAAAATGACATTGTCATAGAGTGCCGGAGCTTTTTAAGGGTTGCCAACAACTAATAAAATAGTAATAACATCAATTATTATTTTATGATTTTTCGCTTAAATGGAGGGGTTTAAAAATATTATTTCAGTAGTTCTAAGTTCCATATTTTTGTCGTATTTATTTGAGTGGACTTTGATGCTGGTTAGATTTTTCTCGGAATAAAAAACCAACGTCCATACAAAAAGCGGACATCTCCTTTGACACTAAAGCAGCTGCTTGACGCTTGACACTCATACATATGGCCTGCTGTCAGGTGCGGGAAAATAAAAATTGAAAATATTAAAACTGGAATTGGAAGAACGAATAATAAATGAAAATAATTGTAAATACTTAACTCAAGATCCAATAGTTGTTTGCCAATGGTAACAATGTTGTTTAGAACATTCATTCAAGCGGAAGTGAACCTATGCCGTCGGATTTTTGCAAGAGGTAAATAACTTTTAGGTTATTTTGTAAATTAATATAGGTACTTTTAGTTGATTGAATAGTTGAATACTAAACTTATATTGTTACAGGTCTTAACACAACATCATCATGGGATATCGTAACAGGTGTTTGTGTAGAGAGGCTACCAGTGGTCACTCCACCGTTGAATGAGATGTACAAGAAATACTTGGATTTGCAGTACACCCTAGAAGTTGAAAAGAGCATGAAGTCTGACCATGAGATTAGGCATGAAAATGATAAGTAAGTATTTAGCATAGACATTAATTTAAATCAGTCACCAATAATTTTCATATCCTAAGTGAACCTTTTTGAATAGCTTAATTTAGGACCAATATCAGGCAATTTGTTAACTTCCCAATACTTTAAATTAGTGGAAAGAGACTTCTTGGTATTAAATAAAGTACTATCAAACCTTTTTGTAATTAAAGGGTACAAGCAGAGCTCCTCAAAAATGAATCGGCTGATGTGGACATTGATGCAGTGAGCAAGATCACAGCTCAGGACTTTGAGGATGCTTCCAATGAAGAACTGGCACAGTTTAAATTTTCTAGTGTGGAGACTGGTAATGTATTATAGACTATTTTTAGAGTCCTTTTGTAAAATCAAAACTGAAAAATTACACTTTTTTGAGTAAATAACTTACTAATATTTTGTTCATGAACCAGCTGGCTATTTTTATTAATGACTAGCGGCCTGTCCCGGCTTTGCACGGGTGGACATTTATGTTTTAAACATTTTGGGATAAAATACTAGCCTATGTTACTCTGGTAACTCAGGGATAACATAGCTTTCAAATGGTGAAAAATTTTTTGAAATCGGCACAGTAGTTTTTGAGTTTATTCATTACAAACATACACACACACAAAAATACAAATCTTTCCTCTTTATAATATTAGTAAGATGAAATATTTTTTTATTAGTATGAGGGTAGTCAGCATGCTCTTATAATGTTCCCTTTGTTTGATTTGGTTATGGAGAGAGGTCTTTATTTTTTTTAATTTTTGTTCAGATGCTGACAAAAAAGGTGACAAGACATCTACAGAAAGGTGTCTCCAGAGACATTTGGTCCTTGTGACCCCTGTAAAACTGGGGTCAGATGTGAAGTCATTGCTGCCTCAAGGCTTGTGGAAGGAAGGAGAAACTTTAAGACAGGTAGACTTCATTCAGATACACCTGCATAATGAAGAATAAATACTATTCAATGGGTACAAAGGGCCTCTTTCAAAGTCCAGATAGGCATAAGCTAAAAAATGGTGCATGGTGGTGTTTGGGTGGCATTATCTACCAAAAAGTTATCCAGACAAGTTATTGTTCAGAGTGGCCATAAGTAGAAATCTGAAATTATTTTCGTTGACATAATAAAATTAAATTTTGATGGATCAAGAGAAAATGTGGAGCTGGTTTTCCTAGAATGTGTGTTAATTCTTGAATTTTTATTTTAGACAGCAGAAAGGGTAGTAACTGAGAATTGTGGACCTGAATTAAAAGTACAATTTCTTTCAAATGCACCCTGTGGATTTTACAAGTACAAGTATCCATCAGAAGTCAACGGAAAAATAGGGGCTAAAGTAAGTATGGAATCTAAAAGGCGGAAAAAGCAATCTGTAGTCTAATAGTTTATTCCTAAGTATTCCGTATTCAGATAGGCAGTAGCTCCATGTAAAATACTGGTATTCAGTTGCATCCGGTTAGATTGGAAGCCAACCCCAACATAGTTAGGAAAAGGCTAGGCAGATGATGATGATTCAGATATTTTGAAAGTACTTTTAAGCATTCAAATATAGATTCAAAATCGAAATCAAAATCAAAATGTTTTATTTCACATGGGCCCAGATGGGCACTTATAAAACGTCGACAAAAAGGTATACGGTTCGGGTTGTTCGTTTCCTATGGAGAGGAACTGGCAAGAAACTCCATGGTTACTCTTTTCAAATCCAGAATCGAATATAGGTCAGCATAGTTGTTAAACAAATACTGCCTCAAGACTTTCTTGCGTGCCGGGGCTGCGGGACTGTTCGAAAGAGATACCGTGGCCCTGGAACACAAAGGGCAATGAAGGAACATGGATGGGTTTTAGTCAGTAAGAGTCTGACACTCCCTCCCACTCCACCCAGAGCGGGAGAAGTCATTTGATGACTTCCCATCGGTAAAAAAAAAAAAAAAAAAGACTTTCTTGCGTCGGCGCAGTGGCCTCAACGCGCCTACTCAACTAAGACTAAGTGCAGATAAAAAACTATTTTGTATATTCGTAATTAAAAATATTTCTTTATTTTCAGGTATTCTTCTATTACGCTAATTATAAAAGTGGTAAACCGAGCAAGACTAAAGGCGACTGGTTGACCCGAAACGAACTGCAGCAACTATTACCAGAGAAATACAACAAATCTGTGAAAGAGTTTCTAATAGAAGAGTCACACTGATAGTTTTTATGTAATGTAGCAATTGTAGTAATAAATGTATGGTTAATTTACTTTGTCTTTTTCAATTTCATCCCCCTAACTTTAAGGCTAAACTTACCCTGGAACCCTACGCCCAAATCGAATTAAAACTGGTTCCTACAGCTCAGGCAGATAAACAATTTCTGGTGCTTAATTTAAATAAATTCCAAAAAAACTACTACTGTATATTACCACATTTAAAACTATCAAAGTAATTATACAGGGTGGAAGGGACACCGACGCGAAACCGATAACCACGTATTCAGTACATCATTCTGAGTCCCACATAATTTTTTTTTTAATCTACTGTTTCCTTTAAAAGTGCAATACCTACACGGTCAAAATGTATGGAACAGCAGTGTCCCTCCCACCCCGTATTCACCCATCTTGGTCTATACCATGGGGAGTGTTGCTTAACTTGTATGTAGTTCCGATTCCAATAAGACAGAATAGAGACCTGGAGCGAAAAAAAGGAACCGAAAAGCGAAAAATAAAAAAACCTTTGTCTAAATAAGCTCCTAAATTAATGTAGGTGTACCGTAACGTAAGTACGTAATTTTGTGGAGGCGCCAAACAAATAATCAAGGAAGATCATGAAACTTCCTTCAGTTTAAGCTATACGTCGTGATTAATTGCAGAGATACCACAGAGCCCGGGGGTAACAGTGTGGCTACCTTTCCAGACGACACATCAACACTCGGCTGTAGTCAGGATCCTGCCGTCGCCTCTAGAACACTGAAATTCAAGATTGGGTGCAAAAATGGAGGATTAGAGCCAGCGGATCCAAGTCAGTCCATATAACATTTACCCTTAGGTGTCTTAACTGCCCAGCAGGTCACCTCTGCGATCAACAGCTTCCGCATCACAACTGCGTTAAGAACCACACTAATGTGCCAAGGAAGACTCACTTTACATACGAAATCGGGGGCTATACGGGACCCTCGGTAGAAACAGCAAACTGTCTCAGCACGCGTAGCATGACCAGTCTACCAAGAATAGACAAAGCTCTTTCTTTACATCTCGACATGTCTTTCTATTCAATTCAGTTTCTGCCCAAGCATGGGGCGACCCGTAGGCTCGAGTTTCTACGAAGACAAATAAACACAGAAATACAAGTATAGACAGACAGACAGACTTAGAAATTATTTCCATAGCGACCTAGTGATGTAGATATTATACCAAAGCAAACTCGATCGATGTATCACTTAGTGTTGGTGAAAACGGACATTACGCATTGAGTTAGATGTCACTTAGTGTTGGCGATAACGGGCATTACGCTTTGAGTTAGATGTCACTTAGTGTTGGTGAAAACAGGAATTAGGCATTGAGTTAGGTGTCAGTTAATGTTGGTGAAAACAGGAATTAGGCATTCACTTATGTGTCACTTAATGTTGGTGAAAACGGGCATTACGCATTGAGTTAGATGTCACTTAATGTTGGTGAAAACGGGCATTACGCATTGAGTTATGTGTCACGTAATGTTGGTGAAAACGGGCATTACGCATTGAGTTAGGTGTCACTTAGTGTTGGCGAAAACGGGCATTAGACATTTCACTTAGTGTTGGAGAAAACAGGCATAACGCTTTGAGTTAGATGTCACTTAGTTTTAGTGAAAACGGGCATTAGGCATTGTCTGATAAAATCTTTGCCTTATACTCAGCAGGCGAGATCAAGAGCCCCGGTTAATGCTCGTTCAGCATTTCTTTCGGAGTTAATTTCATTCTTTTCGGCCTAAAAGCTGAGGAGGCGGCGACGGTACGATCCCGACATGTTTTTCAAACAATATAGGTCAATAAAAACAGAAATGTTTCTACCCACACGTGTCAAAAGTAGAGAAAAAAACTACACTCCGCTACTTACATTTTTAACATCGCCATGCTTAGGGCGAAAGAAATGTTTCTACAATCTGTCATTTTGTCGATTCTTCCGTCGACAAAACCCGTTTCCACAGTGGTCATGCTACGCGGGGTGGACAACAAACTCCTAATCTACGGAACTGTCCTAAAGCTTATATGGCACTCAACTGTGGGGTTCCATTTGCGGCTCCAACCTAAAAATGATCCAAAGAGCAGAAGATAACTCTTTGTTCATATTGAACTCAGAGGTCCATCATCACCTGAATTAAGTGCAATACAGGTCGAATTAAGAGCCTATGCAAAAGCATACAAAAAGCATCTTCAACAGCAAACGAATCCACTAGCAGTGCAGCTCACTATTCGTGACACCCTGAATCGCTTGAAGATATGCAAAATCCTAAACCTGGATAGCCTAGGCTACAATGAGCTACCCATTACAAAGAGTCAATCTCAGTGCACTGACTCTGCATGACACTCAATTTGACAACACATCTGCTCATAGTCAATGGATTGATTGCACGATAAGAGAACCAAAAAAAACTTTATTAATTTGTTTGTGTATTTGGCGCCGTTTTTTCAGTCGTTCTGTGTAAAATACTAGCATTCAACTGCATCTGGTTAGACTGGAAGCCGACCTAAACCGACCTAAAGTTGGGAAAAGGCTAGGCAGATGATAATTTGGCACCGTTTCTGTTTTCGTAAGTAATACGTAAGAGGCAGTTTGGAATTGGAGGCCTCGTAGATACCTCGTAGGTACGTCCAATACTAGGGGTCAGGCCTGCACCTGAGCTCTCTCCGGTCCGGTCGTGTCGGATTGCTATCCCATCGGATTATGAGAGTGAAGGAAGGGACAACGCACCTTTGTTTATGCACAGACTTGTGCACTATTAAATTTCTTGTGGTCAATGGTTAGTCTACGGTAACAATATTAAAAAAATTAAGCTGCGTTGAATCTTCTTTCGAAGGTCCAAATAAGTATTTCTGAAACGGAACTCTAAAATTCATTCGCAGAATGAAGTCATTCCATACTGAAATGCACTTCCACAAGGAGGCTTGTTATTTTACCTACAGTTTAAATCTTATTGTTTCTTTGAAAGCAGTATTTGTCTCGCCTCTCAGGCCTGTGCATTTCAGATATTTTCAATTAAAGTAGCTTTTCGCCTGTGTGATTGCGTTGTTCTATTAAACAACGCAACGGATTTTGATGCGGGATTTTGTGGAAAGAAATATCAATGTTTTGCCCAGATGTAAACACCGTGCGGGTCACTAGTGCTTATATAAACTAGGTAGGTGTCATGTAACTTTCAACATATTTCCACAAATACAACTGAATTAAGATTCATACTTCATGGTCACATTGAATGGTCGTAGCGGTGCCGGAGCGTCTGGCTGAAAGTTCTCGTCAACCTTCGTCGCATTAGTCACTCGTTCAGTATTTTCAAAACTGTAAGCATGTTATGAATCCAATGAGCGCGAAATGTATTATTGTTATGAACCACGTAGGTAAGGCCAAAACACATGAGTCATAAAATAAAAGAGTTCGTAGTACAAAATTGTATATTTTCAGAGTTTTCCAGACATTCATGGTTTTCGTTCGACATTTTGTTTACTTTCTTGGAAATTATGAAAATTTGATATGAGTGATGAATGTGTAGCGGTAACGCTGGCGCCAGAGCTTGGCGCCTATGATTAGATTAGTAATGCTACGTTCCTGTAGATTTAGTAAATACGTTCTTTTGGCATAATTAGGCAGCAAGTGTACCAGCCGCTTAGATCATTGCCTTTTCCCAACTTTGTTGTTGTCAGCTTCCAATCTTACTGGATGCTGAATACCAGTATTTTATTTTTTATGGATGTTTTTAGGTACCCGCTTAACCACGAGCTCCTTCCACTACAAAAAGAGAAAAATAAAGACATGTAGGTAATTTTCAGCGGCACAAAGAATTCGATCTCTAAAAACTGAGTACCTGAGAGGTAGGTACTTACATGCTATCATTTTTAACAGGTGAGCTAACAGCGCAGTCTACGTAACCAATAAGCAATATAGTCCAAGATCCCAGAGCAATCAGACATAACTTATTTTCACACGGATGAAACCTGAAGTTTTCAGTAGCGTCTCGTGTGCCTTGAATACCTACGCGCTTTGTGGAACTTGCCGAGTGACACCTGGGCGGGTACCAGGTGAGAAAGGTAACTAAAAATAAGAATTATTTAACTTAAATTCACATGGCTGATTTTTATATATGTCATGTAGAATATTATTTTAAAGTAATATCTTAAGTGTCAGACACTTCTGATGGACCAGAGCTTTTGTCAGACGCTTTTAAGGTACCCAAAAAATTATTGAACTTTACTTATTTTTACATGTCTGATTTTTTAATATGTTATTGAAGTATTTATTTAAAAGTTATATTCAATCAGTCAGACAAATTAGAGTGACCAAACATCCCCTAAGACAAAAATTATTCAGCCAGAAGTATGAGGGCGAGAGCACTATGCATGCGCTTCAGAGTGAGTGAGACGTCCATAATAACTCGGTTCCCCTTCTTAAACTCAACATCTATTTCAATCTACTGTGTATGTGCTGTTTGCGTGTAATATAACTTATAGTATACAGTATAGTTCGAGCCTGCGAGAGCACATGTTTTTGTTCTTTACATCAGGTTATTTGTGAGTGTTTTATTAAGTTGTTTGTAATAGTCATAATCATGAAAGAAGAGAAATTGAAATGTACATTTTGTAAAAAATCTCATGAGAAACACATGACTTCAAATTTGGCTCAACACTTGGTTCAGGCAATGAATTAGCTGGACTTGAGTTTGACACTACATCTAAATCTGGAACTGTTGAATTATTTTGTTGACTTGAGGTAGACGCTGTACATAGATCATCGTTAGTACTAAGATTACAAGGTTGGCTTGATGTCGATGCAACTAATGAATTTTCAACAATACTCGATGATTTTTTTTCAGCATTATTTGGTTTTTCTGGTATGGAGGAAAAATATTTTTTTGGCAGAGCAGTAAAATTTTTATAACATTCTCGATGGTAACCACTGTCATACAAGTCATCCGGTAAAACTACATCTTTGAATTTGAGGTTATGGATTATTCGCTGTTTTAAAATGTTTTTGCACTTTTTCAATATTTCTTCGGAGAATAATATAAGTTTATCATGAGATTTTTTACAAAATGTACATTTCAATTTCTCTTCTTCCATGATTATCACTATTACAAACAACTTAATAAAACACTCACAAATAACCTGATGTAAACAACAAAAACATGTGCTCTCGCAGGCTCGAACTATACTGTATACTATAAGTTATATTACACGCAAACAGCACATACACAGTAGATTGAAACAGATGGTGAGTTTAAGAAGGCGAACCGAGTTATTATGGACGTCTCACTCACTCTGAAGCGCATGCATAGTGCTCTCGCCCTCATACTTCTGGCTGAATAATTTTTGTCTTAGGGGATGTTTGGTCACTCTAATTTGTCTGACTGATTGAATATAACTTTTAAATAAATACTTCAATAACATATTAAAAAATCAGACATGTAAAAATAAGTAAAGTTCAATAATTTTTTGGGTACCTTAAAAGCGTCTGACAAAAGCTCTGGTCCATCAGAAGTGTCTGACACTTATGATATTACTTTAAAATAATATTCTACATGACATATATAAAAATCAGCCATGTGAATTTAAGTTAAATAATTCTTATTTTTAGTTACCTTTCTCACCTGGTACCTGCCCAGGTGTCACTCGGCAAGTTCCACAAAGCGCGTAGGTATTCAAGGCACACGAGACGCTACTGAAAACTTCAGGTTTCATCCGTGTGAAAATAAGTTATGTCTGATTGCTCTGGGATCTTACTCTAATACTTTTACTGGCGATGTTCATTTCGTTTTAAAAGCTTGGCATAGCTATTACAGTGCAATAAGTTCAGCGGAGTAAACCATGAAATATATGAACACTTAGAGCGCTCGGTTGGCACTAAAATAAATTAACTAATGTATTTCTTTGCCCATATTAAAGTGCGCAGTTAGCTTTTGTTTCTTATAGGGGTACTGAGAAATAATGGTTAGCGCGAATCTCATGCGGCGAGTGCTTCACAGTAAAGCATCGAAATAGAAGTTTACTTAAACAATGAGCGTGGTTTACGAGTAAACACTTTTTGGTGCCCGACTCCCGAAGATTCCAGGAGTTCGCATTGCCAAATTGAATCTTATGTGCTGCGAATTAGATTTTACTTTTCAGTAGAATTATGAACAAATTAAGAGAAAATTGGGATCTTATAGTTTTTGGATTTCGTTTCTTATGTCCTGTATCGAGGGTTGAGTTTCTTTCGCTGCGTGTGAATTTGCTCGCTAAAGATGGAACATGTTAGCTGCACTTCTCAAGGCTCCCGTCTTTTCGTTTACAAACAACGGTGTGCTGTTTTTCGTTTGTGCCGCGCGAGATTAAATAATTTTCTATGAAAAGTATGTAAACACAGATTTGTTGTTTTCCTTCCGTTGAGCTACTGAAGCCGTTACAGTCAATTGTTTGTTTTGCAATTCTCAACTGTTTGAGATTGTTTAGGAATTATGTCACACCCCTTTATGGTAATTAGGTAGAAGATACTTCTTACTTGAACAATTCCCAATAGCTGGGATTCGTTTTCCATCATTTTCCGGTTCACCGGAGTCCAGAATTGGGAAAGTGTGTCGGAAAAGAGTAATATTTTCGATTATGACATGAAGAAGAACTTTCAGCAATTTTATTTTATCCATGGATGTTTGTTAAAGTCGGGTATCCATTAAAACTGAGTTTACTAACTTTAATTAGATATGATTAAGTATTTGAATTTTATTATGTCTCAAAAAAAAAAACTGTTTCTTCTTTCATGAATCATCATCATTCTCCTGCCCCAATTAATTTGGGGTTAGTGCAGCATGTCTTCTTCTTCCATACTTCTCTACTATTTGTAATCTATTCAGACACCTCCTTTCTTGCCATATCATCCTTCACACAGTCCATCCATCGTTTCTTTGGTTTTACTCTACTATTATACCCATCCACATTCATCCTTAAAACTTTCCTCACGACATTTTCATCATTCCTCCGCATCACATGCACATACCACGACAACCGATTACCACACAACTTTTCAGTCACCTGCGTCACTTTTAGACTTCGTCTTACGCGAATGCATAATATAAGAAAAGAGTACCTATACTCATTTCTTATATGTATTATCCATTAACAGCAAGTCTAACCATTGTATTATAAATCTTCCCCTTAAGTCGTTTCTTATTTCATGAATATCCGGTACAAATCAATTAGGAGTCTTGTAGATGCTCGGCCAGTCGTTACACAGCCGATACAATCATGGGCTGATAACAGTGGAATTACCAAGTCCTACAGATTGTTGCTGGTCCAACGATGGATAATTCACATGGACAACATCTAATTATGAGGAGGAAGCTCTGCTAAGTTCCTGAGCTTTAGGGCATTGCCCTTGGATGAGTAGGTAATAATATCAAGCTCTTCTATTTTACTGCGTTCCTAATTAGTACCTAGGTCTTATTGGTATTTCTAGGCCGGACAAATAATGGGCAGCTCCAATTTTAGAGAAAAGGTTTACTTAGAGATTTTGCAACTTTTTCGTGATGATTGGTATCTGAGGGTTATTAGTTTTTACCTACTTAGTGTCGAAATTTGCAAGAATGTTATGTGTATGTTGTTATTGTGTTGTTGTTGTGTTTGTGTTGTAATAAAATAATAATAAATAAATCATTTAATCAGGACCAAACATTTAGTAAATTTTATACACCTACCAAACTGCGTAATAGTTTGTTGGCGGGATTAGTTGTGTTGTGTTGTGTTGTGTAGTTGTTTTGTTATGCTATGCTGTTGTTATATGTTATATTCTGTATTGTTTGTGTTGTTGTGTGTGTCTATGGGCTGTTTCTGAAGTATTCGATGAAAGTATAAACAATTAAACAATGTTCAGTCATTGTCACATTAGCAAGTGTAGCACTGTAGATCACTGGCGAAAACCAGGAAACTTCTTAGACAGCAATTATTTGCATAAACAGAATGTAGGTATCCTACGAATCTATGTAATGATTTCTAGATACTTGTTAGGGTAATAACTATACGAGTATATATAACAACTTAGGTATACGGTTGATTTAATATTCTGTATTGATCTAGCTACGTGGAAAACAAGATGGAAAACCAAGAATAATTTTCCATTTATCTTCTATTTGTTACGAGGTAGGTAGGTATACTGAACGTAATATCGGAGAGCTTTTTCAGTATTACTCACGTACTTCGGTCAATGGGTATACACCAGTGGCGAAGGTTCCATACAACTCGATTCCTACCAGATTCCTTCTGAAAAATGGCACAGTCAGTATTCTATAGACAATTAATATAATCAACATTAAAGATATGTACTCCGGCTTACCTATTACAAAACTTGACCCTTCGCTACTGGTATACACAGTATGTATAATAGTGTATCTACGGTTCTACTAAGCACATCATATGCAGGCTCTTCTGATGAGTTAAAAAATATACAGGTGTATATTCTTGCGAGTGTATTTAACATCCAATTCTGTATCTAATATTTGGTGGAATTAAAACTAAAAAATATTACATAAACCTTTTAAATTATTATAAAATACCTATTAGGGTACTAACTTAGGGTTAATTTTTTTCTCTCTTTATTTAAAGGGACTTGTTCAATTTGAAGATGTCGCCCCTGTAATACAAATGACAAAATCCAACACTTATTTCAAAACACAATCACAACGTAGATTCACTTAAACTATTCTTTTTTTAATGGCCATTTGAGCGAGCCTGTATAGGGCCTCCTTCGACAAAGGGAAGGATAAAATGCTGTTACACCAGCCCCCATCTGACGAAATCAAATTAATTTTACATTTTAAAAGAATTCTAAGGGCTTCGTTCCGGACACACTCCATCAAGCTGTGGTAAACATCTTCTACCATATCGCACTCAAACATAGGGTTAGATGTGGGCACAAATATGATGTAGTGAAGAATGTACTAAGCCTAATAACACAACATAACATAACATCACGCCAGTAATCCCAGAAGCATTAGGCAGAGGTGGACCTAATA
This sequence comes from Noctua pronuba, assembly GCA_905220335.1. Classification (NCBI taxonomy): domain Eukaryota; kingdom Metazoa; phylum Arthropoda; class Insecta; order Lepidoptera; family Noctuidae; genus Noctua; species Noctua pronuba. The sequence continues at coordinate 8,242,150 of LR999903.1, read as the reverse complement.
ATACACCCACATTTCGCCAGTTTTATATTTAAGTCCGATGTAATAGGGGGCGAGCCTATCGATCAACCGGGCACAAATCCAGGCTCCGTGGCTGCTACTGAGAAATTCCTGATGGAAAAACCCAACAACACTTTGCCCGACCGGGGTATCAAACCCAGGACCTCATGCTCAGCAACAAGCTAAACTAAGTCTAATAAGCTCATCCTATTTGCAACTAGGCGAGCTGTAAGTGTACTACTTATGTACTTACAATACATGAGTACAGTTACTTCATGTAGTCCGCCCTGCGCTGTGGAATGTAGAAGAAATCGTAAAGTCCCGAACACACGCGAGGCACTAGCTTCGAATAGTTTCGTCGATGACAAAATAAGGCGAACGCTTTCATTTTGAATGTATTTCATTCTAATATATTAATATAGTTTAAATTATTTAAAAAAAAAACAGTAGGGTCGCCTATGTCGATGACAAATTGCATCAAAAGTCTTAAAATTTGTATATATGAAGGTATGTCAGGGCACTACAATAATTCGTGAAAATGAATCATTTGTAGATCTACGAATTATATAATAATTTTTAAAGAATAATATTAGAATAATTTATTTATTTAAAGTATTTCAAAAGTGTAAATTTAGGCGCAGTAGTATTATTTCTCATACAATGGTAATAGTAAACTGTAACTAAAATATATTCAACAGTTGCAAGTAATGATAGTTCAATTGAGATTTTTAGTAGCGACCTGCCCGATCTAGATTTATTTAAACCTGTGTTTCAGATCATCACTTTATATAGCACACACAGCCATAAGCGCTTTGATTACCTAACACCGGCGAATTTAGAGCTTACAAGAGTATGCCTAACCAACGATGGCAGCTATAATAGCCATTTAAAATCGCGAGTATGTAAAAAAAATGAAAGAAAAAGCCTTTGCCCAAATATGTTGTATGGGGCTTGTTTTACCAGATGCAGTTAAATGCTAGTATTTCACATGGAATGCTGACCTAGTACTAGGATAGTTCTTGGTAAGACTGGCTGTCAGTCAGACTTTCAGGCTTCACAATCTTCACATTACCAGAAACGGTAACAGCTGTCTAAGATCTAAATGATAGCCGGGGGCAACGGCGTTAATAGAACATTATGGGTGGAAAAATGAGAAATGAATAGATTTGGGTAAAAACTGTTTACACGGTAAACAGTTTTTAAATTGACGGTGTGTTACCAGAGCCATAGCGTACCTTTCTCCTTATTGTTTTATTTAAACAAAAACAAATGAAACAATGTCAGAAAAAACTCGTGTCGACTCTCATTGACTGCCAATTTTCCGACTTTTCATGAAAATTAAAACTTTTATAGAAGTAAGTACCTAGTAAGAACTTGAATCCATATCTTCTGAAATTGAAATATCAGAAGATATGGATTATGAAATCATTAGAATGTTCTAAGTAGGTACTCCGTGGAATGCACATTATATCTGTACATAGTTTTCGTAGATACCTATCATAAATGCACTTAGACACCTTAATGGCAAAGTAAATAATTGCTTACACTCCAATATCATACGTTTATACTGACTAATTAATAATAAAAAATAAGACGTAATAGTCGCTTCGTCTACCATTTTGCAGGTGTAAGGAGTATTAATGTCACCGCAAAATAATTTTATGTTTCAATAAATTACCCTAGTTGAACACCTGAGCCGAACGATCTGTGGATATTGCTAACAGCTTTACTTTACAACAATATCATATTACATGCCGACACCTCAACATTATAAAATTAATTTAAATTAATTACATATAATAAAGAAGCCGTTTCCATGTTAACGTTGAAGGCTAAAGTTGAAGCCGGCGGGGGGTGCAGCCCGGGGCTCCGGAGCATCTATAATTGATAAAATTCTCAACACACCACTCAATTTCTTCTCGACATTTTACTATTTTAAGAAGTGACTCATTTTTTCTGTATATTTTTTTATAATATTATTTATTTCATTGATGATGTCGTATGTTTACACTCTTTATGTTACCTACTTATGATACGCTTATAAATAGACAAGTGATTTATCTAACTTAACGTACCTGTTATTATAACTTGAGAGACCCACCTTCATAAATAGGAATATATTAATTTATTTGGCATTAATTGAATGACACATAAAATATAAACTATAGAAATATCAATTTCTGATTATAATTAATTGAGCAGTTTGACGGTGTAATTATTTTCCGTTAACATCAAAGCCTGTTTTATTCTACGTTTTAAAAATCATTTTAGGTAGGTATTTCCGCCGAATAGATGGGTAGGCATAGTTATAAATCTTACTGGCTACAAGTAACTAACTAAGTGTTAAGAATCACCCGAAAATTAGAGTGTGTACCTAATTAGTCATCAGCCGGCGAGCGTCATTAAGTAAACAAAAAACGTCCCGACAAAATTCACATAATGTGCGTCAAAGTTAGATAAAACGGCAAATAGAACCTGAGTGGTCCATTGTTCACATTTAATGGACCACCGACCGATACGCGGCGGCATCCACGCAAAAACCGCTCTGAAATATCGGCATCGGAAAAAGGATACGAAAAACAACATATTATTTCGCCATTGAGGTAGGCAGCCGAGGAATTCGTCAAAGTATTTTATCTCGAGCTTTCACAGTTCGATGGCGGCCAGTGTTAAGTTATTGCCGAGACAAAGTTATCGACGTAATGTGAGACCCTTTAGACATATTCTTAGACTTATTTTCTTTGAATGTCGTCATAACTTTGGGGCTTTCGGAGAAGAATTTTCGCCTAAGCTCAATTATTTTAAGAGCTTTTTATTTAGTTACAACTTCTCTTCGGCTTTATTTGTCTAGAGAGAGTACCGTATCGTTCTTCTGAATACCGAGATAAACATTTCGGCTCCCAATGCTACGAAGATAAAAAGATCGCAAAAATGTTAACATTGACTGTGGCAGGTGACTGTAGATAAAACAATGCGGTAAATTGTTATCAGTGAAACCGTTTACAAAGTTAGGTAACTGTAAATATGAACAATATCGGCGCCAAAGTACACAATGGTAGGGCCACATTAGCTGTCGGGGGCTTCTGTAGGTAGCGCCAGTAGCGCTAACTACAAAGGAGGTATTATATATTTGAATGAAACAGTTGAAAGTGGTAGGTACGGCTGAACAAACTAAGTGGCAAAAATCTTTCACATTTACTTAGTGCAACACGACGTTTGCGATTCTCATAAAATTGAGAGTTAATCTGTTATGAAGGTGGGAAAATAGAGTTTTACCTATAGTATTACCTATCTAATTTTAACATTTTATAGGGAAAACTTTGAAATTAGTTTGACTTAGTGTAATTATTAGACAGGCAATGACGAGAGCCGATAAGCGAAGCTGAGATGACACAGGGTTAGACTATTATCGAGTAGTTTTCATAGCTAATGGAAAAATCAATAACATGTACTTATTGATTGCAGTCATAATTGTGGACTTACTCTAAGTAGGTAATAGGTATGTGTCGGTACGTCCCCTCTTAGGAGAAATACAATAAACAGTAGCTATGTTATATAATAATTAGTAATAACATAATAATCGTCCGTAGACTCTTGGCTACGTAATCCTTACTACGTCGTAGCATATCAGAAGATAAATTGCTACTTGGTTTAGTTTAGTGACTCTTATTTTGATATAACATGACATAAGCGCTAAAAATACCGTAGTTTAGCTGTTGATTAAAATTGAAAGTTTCCGCATCGAACTTTCTCTACAGTAAACAGTAATAAGTGTTAAGGTTACGTAGGCACGTGTATTGAGGTTTTAATGGATTCAAGTTCGAAACACGTCGGCATGGACGCGTTAGGTATTCCTCAACTTTACCAGATATGAGCGCTGAGCAGGCGCAATCAAAAACCAATCATGTGTTTATTAGTTGGACGGGAACATGACTGCGCTGGTCTGTGGAGAGGAATGTGTGGGCCCGTAGGTAGGTGCGCACACACGCGAGGGAGGCAGCCAGGCTGCCAGGTGGGCCCCCATTAGCAGCGGCGAGCCTCGAGCGGCCGCTCTTCATCTTTATGATAATTATTTTCTGTTTGTTTTCGTCGAAGAATCGGCCCGCCTCGCCGGCGGACGCTTCTCAGAACCAACTTCCATTGTGGTAAATTAAAGCCGCCCGGACCCCTGCCACGACGAGAGATAATTCGACAGGATGCCGCATATTATTAATTGCACTATGACTTGTGGAAATGGAGCTTTGAGTTTAGTGAGTCATTCATTCCGGTGCGCGGTGGATCCGACGTTACCCTCGCGCGTGGGAACGGATCACGTTAGAGAGCTACACCCGCGTTAACGATCGCCTTAACTTCACTTCAAACTCTCCATTTAATTCTTACGTATTTTTTGGTTTAATCGAATCCTGTTAGTGAAATGTGCAGAGCCCCGTTTACAGTCGCCAACAACGCGAATCAATTAAGCTCTGTTGGGGTAAAGCGATAAATTCCCAATGAAGTGCATCGCAAGCACCGAACTGGTACTGAGCGATCAGTTCGTTAACTAGAGTTTAACAAGGTAATAAATAGAGGGTTCGAGGCAGACACCGGTGACCAATAAAAAGAGAACCGTAAATAAGCCGAATGCCTTCAATAAAAAAAGGGAACCTCGTAATGTTTACAATCTTGTGGCTTTATTCACTTTGTGTTCCAATTTCATGCTAAATCGAGCGGATAAAATCCTCCTTTATCAGGCAGACTCACCGTCTCGACGGACTCCGCGCCTCCTCTCCCCCCCTCCCCCGTCCCGCAGCCCGCGGGTCGCGGCGATCCGTCTGCGCACGGGCAGCCGCCCCGCGCCCTGAGCCGCCATTAAATTCGAATCCACCATCAGCCCTGAATGAAGCCTAATACGTTGAAAGGATCAATTTATGATAATTCAATTTGTGAGCGAACGAATGAAATATTTTATGTGTACTATAAATTGTATAAACCTTTTAACGCTCTATGGATAGAAAGCTTTTACGACTTTATTTTTATTCTGTACAGATAAAATATACTCATATTTAGAAGGAGCAGTTTTACATGAAGTTGTTTTTACAGCCTGTCTTTTTTCGGTACATAAAATAAAGTTAAACCTTTACTTATATGTTTCATGTGGAGAACATTATGACTTTTTTCAGTTATTGAAAATCTGGTCACATTTAATTTGATTCGAAAGTGTTGAGGCTTTAATTGTCATATTGATGCCTGAAAGTACTTCTTTTCATATTACCAATGACAATACATGAAGTAAATATTTAAACATAGGTGCTTACGTATGTATAAGTTTTTCACGTTGTCTGGTTGTACTTTCGTGGGTTTAAATCTGTATAAACCTTGGTGCTGCAAGTGGTTATCAGTTTCAAACAGACGGATACTTAATTAAGTTAGTTATTAAGTATTTTAAAAATAAAACCATCGATTGCTTCTTATAAAGTAGAATTAAATAAAACGTTTATCGATATCTGCAATTACCATTGAAAAAGTCCAAAGTTTATTTTTATAGTACTTTATATTAAGTAAAAAGCATCTGAAGAAAAAATATCAATGGTGACTGACATCAGACGTAGCTCTGAGAACGGACCATTAGCGCAATGCTATGGGGGATAAGAGACCATTCATACAGGGAAAATTATATTCTTGGTATTTTTATCTCGGCCATGATATCTAACATCGCACCTGTAATCTCCGAAGGGTTAGGCAGAGGTGTATCTAGTAGGTAGTAGGTACTACCCACACTTCGCCAGTTATGTTTAAGTCCCATGTATTGAAGGGGGCGAGCCTGTTAAATTGCTATCAACGACTTCGTGGCTGCTACGGAAAAACGCGTGATGGAAAAGCCCAATAACACTTTGCGTGATCTGGGATTCGAACACAGGACCTCATGTCAGTCAGGATTATAACGTTTAAATAAAAATGAAACCATGAAAGAATGTGATTACAACTTCATACAGAATGAAAAATGTGTATCTCACAATGACAACACTTCTTAATACATAATTTTATAATGAAAAGTTAGAATCTTAGTTACCTAACCAACACAGTTAGCTAATACAGTTTAAAGTATTGTCATTTTTTCATTGCAAGTCCCATACTCGCGTGAAGTGCGCATGATTCTCAAGAGTGCATTGGTTAGGAGGCTCGACGGGTTATTAATTTTATGGTGTCGATGGCCGCACGCACCTGGCTGCAGCGGTCACTGCCGCTGCGCCTGCGCGTTCCCCCCCTCCGCCACCCCCCACGCCGGGATCAATCACGTAAGTACCTCTGCACATGGGTACTCGCTGTCATATACATACACATCGGCAATTATACCAATTAAATGGAACCATTCAACGATACATATACCCCACTAAAACGATTTAATTACCTGCGTTTTAATCGTTTTCCTTTAATCACTCTACTTTTTTTCAATTCCTATCTAGGCACCTTTATTGTGATTAAAACACTAAATGTGCCCGATCATTAAACTGCATAAATATCTAAAAATAGTGAACAATTGCAGTTTATCTGTAAAGCTAAGTATTAGATATGTGATGTGGACAGCATTCCCCTCCTAATCGAACTGGTTGGAAGCAGTGCGCGTGCATTACAATGTAAATGGCACATTCGTCTACAGGTGCCGTAGAGAACCTGAATTGTGTCCTGCACCACGCATACCATTTGAATAACACATTTCGTGTGTCACATATCCATTGCCGTCTCGGCGTCGGCGGTGTAACTGGGCGCCAGTGTTTCTCGGCGTTATGTAATTGCCATTCAAAAGGTGTCGCGGCGTAGTGAGAGATTTTGACATGTTTTGGTGAAGGTCACAGGTGTAAGTGGTACGAGACACGCGGGCGACAGCGTTGCTCAGACGATGTGGAAATGCAACTGATACTATTAAGTATATATCGATACATGAGAATACATGCAGGAGATTTTTAACCGAATCAAAGTCTCACGGGTCTTTTGGATTTGAAATATTGTCTTGTGGTTTATGCATTTATTTCTACTGAGGGCCAACTAGCCCGAGGCGTCAGGTTCAGTTCAGTTCCGATTTATGATAATCAGCTAGCCATTATTCCTGACTTCGTTGAAGAAACTAGAAATTTATTTTGCCCCGAGGTGTTTTCCTGGCATCAATAAAATGTCGTGGCCGTCGTAGTCGCGGGTAAAGATATTTTAATTGCTCCATTATTTTCCGACAGTATTTCAAACAATGGAATTAGGTACTAATCAAACTTCACGGTGCTGCTAATGGGACATTTTCTTCAGTAGCACGAAATATTAGGCTACTTTATGAGTCTTCTCACGACATACTAACAACTAACAAGTTATGGTTTTAGTAAATAAAAAAACAAGTTGAAGAACACAAACATTAGGAATGTTTCGTGTGTGTTCTGTCACGACATAATTCATGAATCTATACCGTCTGCCTGGCAGTGAGCACAGACTCCCACAACATAAAACTCATAATAATGTTCAAAGATTACGAGTGGAGGCGCGGATGAAAAACAAAACAAAGCTAATAATCATTTAGTGAAGGCACAAATTCCTACAGAATCACAGCCCGCTGATAGGCTGCTGTGAAGTGTACTCCCCGTAACCAAGTAGCATTCGATACTCTTTACAAACACACTGAGGACCTGACTTTGGTGTAGTAATAAAATATTAGATAAATTATTAGATTGAACCTCGAAATGCTTCTTGTCCATGGAGTTCTGTATGACTGCTAATAAGTCATGTATCATGCAGTCCACAACAGAAAATTTCGATGGAACTCATATTCTTTACAAGTAACAATAAATTAAGGGGCGCAACCAAATTAAATTTCTAATATATTAAGCTAATAACACGATTTCAGTCGTAAACAAATTAAGAAAAATGTGTAAATGAGTTTTCTTTAAACAGTGACTAATAAGGCATTTACCTTTTTAGCGGTTATTGGTGACGCTTGGGAGTTATTATTTGACACTTGACGAAGACAAACTCATATCATTGCACACCTTTGCATGTCACTCTTCTGAGGACTATGGAGGTACGGTATTTTACTTTAGATAAGTTGTCCTTGTAGTGTTGCCTAGATAAAGTGACATTCTATAACAATATCAATGCTGTCATTGTACAAATACAAAACACTTTTAAAGCTATTTTTAGTTTTTTGTTGGTGTGTTTTGAGATTATTTATATTTTGATATTAAAAATAACTTTAATACATACTGGTCAAATACACAGGGTGTAACGAGAGTGATCGCGTGTGTAAGCTCGGTCCCAGCTGGAACCGCGTTCTTACCCACGCTGCGTCTGCGCCACACACCAAACTGTTTATAATCATTACGACGGCAAATAGATAGCTCACTAATTACTTTATTTCAAATTCCCTCACCAAATTGAGCTGTGAGGAACTTGGCTTTTTGGAATAACTACGGATGTTATAGAAATGTTACATGTTCCATTTTACTGTTTACGTAGATATAATTTGTTATAATAAGTATTTAAATTAGTTTTGAAATTTAGGGGGGCAACACAATACTTGGCAAACAAAAGATGGGTTAAAAATTTGTTTTTATCGATTTCGACGATCGATCGATCAGTCGACGTCGAAGAAGCCCTAATTTAGCTCTCACATAACTTTTATTCCGAAGTATAAATATCTAAAAGCTTAAAAACTAACCCACACCTCTTTGTTTCCTAAGTACCTGTGTCTATTAAGCTAAAAATATTACACATTAATTCATTGCCTATTTTTATACCCCGCCGCCAGGAATGTTTAAACATGTCTTTGCAGGTAAGTGCTTGTAAGGACATATTTATGCATGAGTCCTTGCATAAGCTTAAAGTTATATTTAGTGTAGAAAGCGACGTGTCCTGGGGCGAGCCAAGTGGGCAATCGTCCAGGATATTATGCGACAGCCACGCGAGTTGTAACATGTCACAACATTCAACACTGACATACATAATCAAATAGTCACAATTTAGCCTTGTGTTAAGGTCTGCAGGCTGCAGGCTCGTCACGCACGGCTTGACAAGACATATGTCCAGGACACTGACGAGTTTTGGCTGAAGACTTGCCAATGTCGTCTGGCAAATGTCTGAAACCCCGGAAAATCATTAGCCTGCGCCAATATTCGAAATTCAAATTTTGAATGACGTTATGCAATCGACATTGCATTTCTTATGCCGGCCACACACGTTCCAGTATACTTGCGCAAGTCCAGACTTGCGCAAGTATACTGGAACGTGTGTTGGAAGATAATTGCGCAAATTTCCGACTTGCGCAAGTTCTTGAAAAAGTTCAAAATTTCAATTCCCAACTTGCGCAAACTGGCGTTTGCGCAAGTTTACATGAACGTGTGTGGGAGCATTTCCCGCAAGTCTCAGTATTGTTTTAGCCACCTACATGTACGCACGTCATTTTCGCGCCAAAATGAACGAGACTACCGAGAGGCATGGAGTTCGCGATATTATAGAAGAATTTATAAATATATACAGAAATGAGCCATGTCTTTGGCAAATAAAAAGTAAAGACCACCACCACAGGGACAAAAAAAATGCTGCTTATAATAAATTAATTGAGCAATACCGAAAATTCGAACCAAACGTAATAAATAAATATAATATGTAATATATATCCATAGCATAAGTAGCTCGCTGCATGTACGCACACTTGTACAAATATCATTGAAATGATACTTGTGCAAGCATGCTTGAGCCGTCTGTGGTCACCTTCGAAATACGTGTATTTGTGCAAGTCTGGATTTGCGCAAGTATACTGGAACGTGTGTGGCCGGCATTATAAAATTACTCAATAGACAATAGCAAATTGAGTCATCCCATAAACAATAATGTAATAAAAAGTAAAAATTGTCGTTGTACTAAAACCTCTACCTACATAAACAAAAGCGAGCGAACGTTTTAGCACCTCCATAAAAACTGAAGCGAAACTATGGTCAATAAATTAATAAGTCATCGTCAAATGCCTCCAATTACTGCACAATATAAAGCGGAGTCAAGCAGGTAAACAAAATAGAGCTGTTATAAATTTTACAAGAGCAGTTGAGTGGCCACACTGCCTCTCGACCGCATTATGCAGTTTTTTTCACGAACTTTTTGCTCGCAGGCATTCGCTTTGTGAGCTTACTTCCGTCGGCACAGTTTTTATGGTGGCGCTAAGTTTTGGACACAAAAGATTTAATATAAGAGCCAAAATAGTGCGTAAGCGCCACCCTGCCTCACACTCTTGTCTCTTAAATCAGCACTCTTTGTAAATGCGTCACCTCATAGGTATGCCGTCAATAAAGATTGTGTAAACGCAAATTTTAATCGATGTGCACACATGTTTTAGCGTGTTTAATTATTTTTAGATGGGTTTACTTAATAATTAGGTGTATTGTTTGCCGTGTAGTGTAAAGTTTAATCATCGGTCGACTTTGTTTAAAGACAAATGTAGGTAAATAAAATTATTAAAAAGCTTGTGGTTTTGTTAGGAAGATATTGTTTGTTTTATAGCGATAGGTATCTAATCACATATCAAATATGCTAATTTGAAAATTCATAGGATTTCTCGTGAAGAAGCGAAATACAAAACATGTTTTCCCTCATCACAATGTATACATGAGGGAAATTGTCACATGAACTATGATGTCATCCTCAGAAATGTAACAGGACAAGTATCGAACAATGTGCTGCGACACAAAAGGGTACCGTACGCCGCATATTTCACAAAATGCGTGTTTGCGTTATCTTAAAACTTTGTGGGCCGGCTTTTGTGTCCCTGTTGACTTTCCCTTAGCGCCGCTGTCAATTTTTTCACGGCGGTGTAATGTCGTACTGTTTGTATTCGTCTGAGCGTTAGATAATCGCCATTGTCCTGCAAGCGCCAGCGGCATCGCAGACAAGCTTCTGTACTTAGAACTATTTGTTTTTATCTTTAGTCAAGCCAATTGTTTAACTTGAACATTTAGGTCTAAAATAGTAGGATTAAAATGAAGTACTTTATTGTGAGAGATCGGTGTTGTTGTCCTTTTATTTTGTACACAATTGATGTTCCCTAACGTTATCGAGTTATCAGTAAAACGTTATGAAATAGCGGTTTATGTCGAGTGATTCATGCTCCCCGTGACTCAATGTTTTTTTACGTTGCCCTATTCAAAAACGTTAATAACTCCTTTCGACAGCTTTTGTTTAACATAAAAGAAGACAGTAATGTTTACCTTTTCAATGAAATTGAGATGCGGTATTATTAGTCCTGCTAATTTTAAGAATTGCGAACAAGTGTGCACCAGTAAGCTATGTATGTGTACTTGAAAACGTTTACAAGTTACTTAGACAATAACTAGTATTTTTAATGGAGTATTTTTTTGAAATAAAAAACATTTAATAAGTACTTATTTTAAGTCCATAATTTAAAAAACACAAACTACACTGATTCACAAGAGGCGACTTGCAAAACGAAACTGAAAAACTATGAACACATTCCGAGCGCGTTGAAATCTTTTCTACGTGAGTTTTTCTCTTGGCCGTTACAAGGCCATTTTTACAGGGAAAATGATGTATCTACAGCGTAAAACGTATTAAGACATAGTTGCTCGTAATTATGTTCTTAAGGCTTCGGTTCGATAGGTACTGCCGGTACCTACCAATTAGGCACCGTGCGCCGGATTGGCGGTCGTTAGTACGAAAGATGTTCGAAAGCGGATAATTTCTTTATCGTCGGCAGAGGGCGCGCGTGAGGTCCAAGCCTGCCTTTGGTCCATGCCGCCGAGTCTCCAACACCTACCCAAACTACCTAAGTGTTTTTCAATTAAGGGAAATAAAATTTATATACACAAACATCTATAACACATATAAATGTTAGTGTGGGAAATAAAGTTTAATAAGAGAGCGTCAGGAAGTAATTGTCGAATTCCTTTTACTGAGAACTTTTGGAAAGATGCTATATTTCATCATTTATATCTCTTAATTGCGTTTCAAGTATCTTTCTAATGAATTCCGCTTACAATGTTGAATTATGAGCACACTGAACCTAATACTACTGTAAGAACATAATCCGTTTAGTTTATGTTTTACATAAAGACGCATACAATGTTAAGAAGGATCCTAATCCTCGCAAAGTGACCAGTCATCATCTATACGTTAAGCACTGGTAGTATGAAAACAAGATTTTCAAAATCGTGAGTAAATATTTGCTCGCCTGACCATTCCATAAAGCAAGCTGAGAGGAACAAAAAATACGTTAACAAGAAAGGTCCTGTGGGAGCGGCCGCGGGTGAGACAGAGATATGGAAATGCCGAAAGAGGAACGAGGATAGAGGATGCCACGCCCACAACCACCCACGTAGTCGTAAACAGTCCAAATCCTTTGCACGCTTTCATGTATCCCAAATCGAAATCGCTCCGAGCATCGAACGCGCTGATAAAAGAATACACGCACCTCTTCCGTAGCCCTAAGATATAAAGTTGTGTGAACCGACTAAATAAGTTATTCCGTGTTGTTGTCCTTTTGTGATCGAGATCATAATGATAAATAACCCAAAGGATAGGTCCAGTTGGGGAATAATAATTGATTTTGATGTCTTAAACATAAAATATTCTCGATTGTATGTTTTGAAATGTATTTTTATAAATGCTGCCTACTTTTATGTTTTGAACATTCCATGTCATGGAATAATGGATATGTTTCAACTTGAATATAAAGTATAGGGAATGTGATGTTTTTCTCTTTTATGGTTAACCTAATAGGGGGTTGTATTGGGAGAGGTATGAAGCCAGGAATAAAATAAAAAGAGATAACGTTAACGTACAAGTGTTAACAAGTTGGCGGCTCAAAGAGCGCCGCTCTCCTCGTTGAGTCTAATAACTTGAGAGCTTATGTTGTTATCTAATTATTGCCACACATTCCTTCCCATATCCTTAGCAGACATGGGAAAATAATGAAATAATATTAGTTGCAGGTATGACTGTATTTGTATTCAAATGACGATGTAATAAAACTCCAGCATATGGCCTCTATATTACTCTACATGAATCGTAAAAGTTTCGCCAGTCATTAAATAAAGGTTAGATATTTTTTTCAACTCCTAATATTATATGTTCGGGTCCAAAAAAAGACATTTGAAGCAACATTTATGTCTTGGAAAAAAACGAGGGCCTAACTGCCTAAGTGAATCAATAAATCATGTAAAAAATCGCCGGTGGTTTTGTCTCACACAAAATGATTAGGCCAAAAACGTATCAAAGACATTCCAGTCGAAGTGGTGGCTTGTTCCAGGACCGTCACAGCCTATAATTTGTGCATCCACATCGACACGTAATTAGGGGGACGTGACGCACCATGTTGCGCATTCCCACATGGACATGGACAAGCAAGGACATAACACGTAATTTCGAACCATTATTTTGACCACAAAATGACTGTAGTCACACCGTGTCCACCGCGGAAACGTGACTCTTAAGTAATTAATTGATTTCAAAGAATTAAATGTGAATAAGGGTTTAATTTTTAATTAGCATATTCAGTCCAACGTCGAGGAAAGGCCTCCTCCATACCTTTCCAATTTTCTCTTTGTTTTCCTCTCCAAAAGTTAGTCGTGGAGTTGACGATATCGTCAAAATTGATTTCAGATGGATAAAGGGATGCACAGAACAGAGAAGAAAGGCAGAAGAAAGGGGAGGCCTATACCCAACAGTGGATGATTCCAGGCTGAAATGATGATAATGATGAATACCTTCTCCGGCCAATTAGTATCTGACTATTACTCCCTATAATTACTTGAGTGTTTTAGGAATATTTTTTGAGGCAATGAGCCTCAAAAAATATTTCCATTTTTAGGGTTCCGTACCTCAAAAGGAAAAAACAAAACCCTTATAGGATCACTCGCGTGTTTGTCTATTTGTCCGTCTGTCACATCCAATTTATTCCGAAACTATTGGACCGATTGAGTTGAAATTTGGACACAAGTTGGTGACCCAAAGAAAAATATTGAAAAAAAAAACAAAAAAAAAGTTCATTGCCTATAGATTACAGGAAAGACGCTATTACAACCAACAATAAAAATAATTACAAATTAAAGTGGGCTCGCTTACTACGACGGTACGGAACCCTTCATGCGCGAGTCCGGCTCGCTTTTGGCCGGTTTTTCTCTACTCGTAAGGTCAAGAACACCACACAATACACTACTAAATCATCGCAAACAAAATCATTGTTATAGTAGGCATATAGACAATGGACATTCCACGTCGAGCAACTCATTAGGTATATATGTCATATTAATAAAACGATGAACCAAGTATTAAAAGCGCTTTTCTCAAACAAATAATATGAAACTGAACAACTTAAGAGCATCTTCTGCTTGATTTTGATCTTATGACAGATCTAATTAAACATCAATTACAACGTACGTACCCAATTTTCGGCACTAACACAAGTTTTTGTTACGCTGCGGTGTGATAAGCGGCAACCTAGAAGAAAAACTTACGAAGTGCTTTTAACTTGCCTTTCGCTATTTATTGTCTTAATAGTTGGTTTCCGTGTTTCACCATTTCTTAAGATTTGCGGTTTATAATTTGGACGTATCCGGTCCCAGTTGTGGCCTGAAAATTAATTGATTTTCTAACTTTGTAACGGTCGACGTTACTATAAACGTTTACGTGGAACCTATCCTAATATTGAACTGAATAGTTGAACATTAAAAAATGTGTCTATCACATGTTTCGTTTTTCTAAAATAACATTTTTATAACCGGCATTAGACACTACCTGTTAAACAAAATTACGAGAAAAACAACTTAAACAAGAGGCCGACGTTTCGTCTGCCTCGCGCGCTCAAAACAAATAAAATATAAAAAGGTGAGCGATGCATTAAGTGCATATAAACATGTTGCCTTAGTGTCAATATTTGCGGGCGCTTTCCCATGGGAACCGCGCCTGTCTGCGACTGCGCTAAATCACTTTGGTTGTGACTGTACCACGCTACTCTTCTTTTTTGCTATTGAAATGTCAATTTCCTACCTCACGTCCTGAGAGCCTAAAATCAATTATAAACTGCGCCTTTTTCTTTTGTTTCCGATTGCCGAGTGCTCTATTGTCTTTTTTATAGCCGAATGCTAATTTTCTGCTCACTCTATATATATTAAAGGACGGTGTAGTGACGTTACGTAGAAGGCACTATACCAGCATGTTAAGTCAGTGGAAAACTTGGGCATATTAAGTTTTTCACAGAAGTTTCCTTGACAAAAATCAATTAGCTCTATGGAAAATACGAGGAAAATCATGGCTGCATGCAGATAAGTCATATTAGTGAAAGCGAATTCCTTAAGGTAAGAACTAGGAACTTTGGGATGTTATAAATATTATCTTAGTTGGTCGATGGTGGTGCGATGATCACGAATATTTGTCGCGTGATGTCAGGAGCCGGCGCAGACCGAGATAAGGTAATTGTGAATGCGTGTAGCTGTCCCGGGGATATATCGCTGTGGGACGCCGCCTTGCCGTTCACCGTGCCACTACCTCCATCGTACCCTTTGCTTATACGCTTGTAGCCCTAAATATGTCCTAAATAACTGAACATTTTGCACCGTGAAAAGCAACAGTTCCAAATAATTCCTGGTGTCCTATGTACCTACGAATGCCACAAAAGGTCAACGACATAATTGAGAACGACAGTCGGAATGGATATAAAAAATGGAATATTTTAATAGCCGTTTCTAATTAGTGGCAGTTACCGTTTTTTGGGTTCTGTGTTTGAAATGAAAAAACAGAGTCCTCATTTTAAGATCGGTCGATTCTTTATCCGTAATTTGGCAAAACGAAAAACTCGTCGGTTGGAAACTTGATTGTATCTGTGTAGTTAGTTAATTCTGATGAATATGCAACAAAATTAAACTACTTATCTCTTTTCTTTCCTCAAAACTGAAAAAATATCTATTTTGGTACCTGTTTTGTGATCTGGTGCCTAGATGACTAACATTCACTAGTCCTCGAAAATATTTCAGTTTGAAAAAAATTCAATAGAGAACCCGCGATATTAGAAGCCACTCCTACTTCACCTGTTTTTATTTAGGTACTTAAAGTACATTGGGCTTGATATTTCTTAGGAATGTAATTAATTAACCCAGCGCTATCGAATTGAGTCGGTAAGATTACAATCGGCTGGAATCGGTAAGAGAACCACAATAATCGGTGCATGTATCAAGTTGGGGAGTCGAGACATGTGTACGCGCGCGGGTGTGCTCGCAGGTACCTGTGATGGAATGTCCGATACGCTCCTATAATGATGTTAAAACAAACTGTTAGGTTGTCATTAACGCGACTCAGCGCCCAAATGGGGGAGGCCCATTATAAAAATTTGTCCCATCCGTTTCGGCCCAAATTTATGGTTATCGAGCTGCCCCGTTTTTCTTGGGCCATCGAGATTTTATTGCCTTAAGATTAGAGTGGGAACACTGATAACAATGTTTTAGGACGGGATTTGTGTCGTTTATGATGTCGCCGATGAATGAGAGTCATCAAACGTCATTTCATTTCTATTGAACACGTATCATTTGGACCTTAGAGCCAGTTGCGGGGTTAATATTACGGCGGTTAGACATTCTTTAAATTAATTTTATGGCATTTGGAGATACGCATCTGAAACGAAAGGTAAGTTATCGGGGTCTAAGTGGAGATCTCACTTTATTATGGAATGTTTATACGTTCATTACGATTGAGTACGAAGGTTCGAGATATATCAAGCGTTGAGAACTCCAGGTCTTCTTCTGTGATGTAACATAGGCATAATCGAATAAAACAGTCAACAATTTCACAACTCAACATTTTATGCCAAAAATGAGAACCGAACGGTTGCCCAATTAATAAGAAAGTGCCTAATAGTTATTGATATTCATTGATATTCTTTTAGAAGCGCGTATCACGTAACACGGTAGCTGCTGGCTCGCTCGTAATGTATTGTATTTTATGGTAGTGGCCTGCGGTATGCAAAACTTGCCTTCGATAATCTTACGTGCGCCAATACAAACATAACTTTACCGTTCAACAATCAAGTTTACAAGCCATTGTAGCCGTTATTGCGTCTTCTTAGGAGCATATAAGATTGGTACTGGACGTTTAAACTAATATCAGTATGTATTTATGAGGTAGAGCAGATACTGGTCTCCGTGGACGGGTCCACGTCAATAAGTTATTATTTCTGCAAATATTCCAGTGTCACATACAACCGTTTGGATTATGCTTTTAAAACGACAACTACTTGAGGTTCGATTACAAAGTTGAATCAACATTAATCAGAGTTAATATGGATTTAAGTTTTTCTTAAATATTGATGGAGGTTTTGGAATGTTGTCTTTGAGCGTTCGAGAAGTGGTTCCCATGTGCATGGACTATGTATGAAGACTATTTAAAATCAATCTTGGCAATGCATATTTATTTGGCTTCCAACTACATAAATCTTGGAGTAAGATAAATACTAGAGGGGTGATCACTATTGATCTTAGGTGACCACTCTAGTCATCGGTGCAAAGTTCAGTTGGAGCACAGGTATTAAATTATGCATAATGTGGTTTAACATAATATGCACATTTTATTCCTCGTTGAGACCATTAAGATGAACTAAGTTATAATGATTAACAGGTCACGACGTAAAGTGCTTGTACATACTAATTGTGTTAGATTCCTACATATTTAGGAAAATTTGTAAATGCGTAAGGAAAACTAATTCTGTAGAATGAAGTAAGAATGCTTCCTAGTTACATGGAACTCCTGTCGCAATCCGTGCACTTCAGTGCGATGATATAAAATGTGGTTTGTGGTCAATGGCTAAGAATAAAATTGTCTTTGGACATGTTTACAAGAATAGAATGAGCAAATGGGAGGTTATATCAATTTATTCAGTGTCAAAACGTAATTTAAATGTTTGGTTTCTGTAGCTATTCATTTATGAACAACATTTCTAGGAAAATTTCAAACTTCAATGAATGGGAAAGTACGTGATGTCGAGAGTTATCGCAGTTTACTCATAATGAAGATATCGATGTCGAATATCACCCAGTGCCTATAGAACTTCAGTTATGGAACAGCAATACCTAATAAACTGAAACGCATCTGCTTTAAAGTCGTCATCGTCATAGAGGTATCCCAGGCAAGGTGTACCGGAGCACCAGGCAATGGGAAAGTGTGGAGAGTCACCGAACGCCGTTATCAAGCGGTCACTTTGATTGTCTCGTTGGGCCCTGTTCCACTGACAGCATGACGAATGGCCTGATGCAACCCATAGATAATAACAAAAACGCGTCCACTACTAACCCTGTCGGTGTCCCGTCAACGTCAAAAAACAAATAAGTCGTAATGATCGATCGTTAGACCTCTGTTTTGGGGCCTTTAAAACACGAGTTATCTCGAGTAAGCCGTAGCGGTGCGATCACCTACCTGTTAAAAGGTGGCTGAATTTGTCAGCCGATAGATTCCAACGAGGCTTACGTGTCAGCGAGCAAGGTGAGTTTTTCATGTAAGTTGCCTTACCTGGCGAGCCGAGCAATCTTGTAAGGCGACTTTAACTTCCATTTAACTGAGGAAAAGTTACTAGCATGCGCTACGAGATATAAACTTTTTGAAGTGACAATCGTTATTTTTTAAGATATCAATTTGTTCACCTTTTTTGTTTTTGTGAAGCACAATGTCTTTTACCCACAATTATGCGGTTTGTTATTGATATTGGCGTAAAATCCCACGTCAACAGCTCGCTCATAATTTATTAATTTGTTTTGTTTTATATAAATTGACGTGGATTGACATGTTGATAATTAATGTTTAAAGGACAATGTGCAAACTAGACCTCACACAATACATGAATAAGATTAATTTGAAGTGGCAACTTGAACGTGCAAAGTGTTTATGTGGAAGGAATTCACGATTATATTTGTAGCTATGTTACTGTAGTACAAGTTAGAGCATGGTGCGGAGGCATGCCGTAATTACTTACGTACTTAGAACATTATAGTCCACTTGTCGTCGCGATCCAGCGCAGGGTTCGCCTTACAATTTATCGGGAGTTGCTTCCAGTTAAGATACTATGTCAATGCAAAAAGCTCTATTTGCATTATTTATCGCCTGTGGTTACGAGCCCGACCAACAATCCGGACTAAAAATAGATGCAAATACTCAGAACTAAAGCAGCACTTACATTTTACTTAACGGTCGGTATATTTTTAGTAAAAGCATACATATTTCAAAGGCTTATCATTTGCAATGGTAATTAGCTCTGTAGGTAAATGAGCACCTGTAATACTCTCAGAGAGAGGTATATGTTTTCACAGTATTTGAATACTATATCGCAATCGCACTAAGTGTTTCCTTATCCTTCAACAATAATGATGTCACCAGCAGTGTTAATGAAATGAATAGCATCACCAGCTCGTTAGCAATTCAGGCTTACGCGGCGAAATCTATTAGGATCTGCTCGGGCTGTAACCTGGCATATTAACTAGAGGTATTAAGCGTTTGTTTAATTATAGGTAGTTAAACAGCAGTAGAATATTCAAAGTACTCGCTCGCAGGCTTCGGTTTCAATTAGAGCGCGGTATCGAGGGAGGTGTACACGCCGCCGTATATCATGCGAACCGCGCTATTACATCCAGTATCTGCGGTATTAATAGAAGTGGATACATAAATTTTAATAGTTGCATTTGTCAGATAGGGATTGGTGTCACGCGCACGTGTTTGGCGCAGTATCTCCGCAGCCCTACATTCTGCATGAGACGTGCAGCTCTTGCGATATCTCAGTATAATCATGTTTACTGTCAATATTTCCATTGCTTCCGTAGCTGATGATAAATGAAGTAACGTCACAACGCGATTATCTTGCTTACAAGGCGGCTAGATCAATACATATACGAGTTCGCAGATTAACTACTTAATTATAGATTAAATTATCTAATTACGTCAAACGTTCCTTATGTGTGAAATAGCGTCAATTGAACAAAGCGATTCTTGTGCAGTAAGCTTATTATTGTTGCAAGTAATGTGCAAAGTTAAACGTCTGCGGTATACCAGGAATATAATGAGATCTAAGTTAAGATTAGATCTCATTTTACTTTGTAATTGAAATGTATGCAGCTGCCTTCCTAAACGCCGAGAAAATCATTTATTTATCTCGAAGTGTTAGTCTAATCGGGCCACAGCTTCTCATTCGTCCATCTGCAGAGACGCTCAGACTTTCCAAGAAAGTCGAGTAGGATCTCGTCGACTCTTCGCAGTGACACGAAATCAATTGATTCTCGTACAGTTACATTGGCTGCGTGTATGGCATGTGAGAAATGTCGTCGAGAGTATATCAAATGTTAGCCGAAGCTATCGGATGGAGGCATTCCGTCGCGGGATTGAACCGCACGCGCGGCGAGCGGCAGAAATGTGGGCGCAACCTGAGACGCCCGCGCCCGCGCCGCCGCAAGGTCGGCTACTGCACTGCGCATGCGTGACCTAGCGCGACACCACCACGTCTCACCACGTCGCGCTGCTAACACTGCAGCACCACCATACAACCTCTATTTACCACGTGATGCCTATACTCATTGAACAGGGTTTGTCTTATCGCCAGAGTGCTCATGATATAGCATGAAATAGCGTATCAACGCATGTTCTGCTTTTCTGTCAATATGCAAGTATAGTAGTATAATAATGCAAGATACGCAGGTCGTAGCATTCGGCGTAGCACAGCAAAATACAGGCAGAAGTAATTTTATTAGGGTGATATAAATACTGTATATTCCGTTGCTTAATACAATAACTAATAAGTAAAAGTGCCACACACAACTAAAAGCTGATCGGTTGAATCGCCAATACCGCTAAGGCAAGACAACTATGAATGGCTCTGCTACGCTATGGTTATGATACCGCTACGACACTGCTTCGCCACGACTACGACTCTGCTATCCCACGGCTACAATACTGCTACGACGCTGCTACGGCCCAGCTACGACACTGCTACGCCACGGCTATGATACCCGTACGACACTGCTGCAACTCCGCTACGACGACTATGCTACGCCACTGCTACGCCACCCTTACGATTCCTCTAAGACAGGGCTACGACACTGTTACGACGCTGCTAGGAAATTCCTACGCTATATCTACGATCCGTCTACGACGGTGTTACGATGGATCAATCTTAAGTAACGCAAATTTTTGAATTGTGATGGCAGGTAATAACCAATACTTGGTTATTAAGATTATGTTGCTAAGTAATTTAAGTTTGAATCAGGATTGAATGTTGATTTAATTAGTGTTATTCATAAACCCTGATTTGTTTCTGTTCAGAGAATAACAATAAACAGCTGCAATTAAAACCTATTATTTACTACCTTGAAATAGCAAAGGTAAACCTCACTCGGAAAACTAGTGAATTAGTCACTATTACAGGAAGAGGAAAGTTTTACTCGTCAATTAATCTTTTGCTTACAAAGTTTTGTAGAGCAAAGAGATACAATTATTGGTGATAAATGATTAAGCACAAGAGCACAAGATGTCTTTAAGAAAATATAGAAGCTTTTCATCTTTTAAAGAATCTATATTCTGAGACTGACGACAGACAAGAATGATGGGTCTATGCTTGCTGAAGGTATGGAAAGTCGTTTGTCGTACCTCTTTAAACACAGCCTTTTCCCAACTATGTTGGGGTTGGCTTCCAGTCCAACCGGATGCAGCTGAATACCAGTATTTTACATGGAGCCACTGCCTATCTGACCTCCACAGCCCAGTTAGTACTGGGTAATATGATACCCCTTGGTAAGACTGGTGGTCAGACTTTTTGGGTCACTGACTACCTGTAACGACTGTCAAAGATCTACGAATGACAGCCGGGACCAACGGCTTTACCTAAACCTAAAGATCGACTCGAGCGGCTGTTATTATTTAGCCTTTTTATTCTGTAAACACAGGGATAGTGATAGAAATCTATGGAAGGAAAACAGAAAGGAACAGGCGTATGATGAGGAAAATTGTAATATGTTTTACGAAAGGAACTGATTCCATAGGCAGCTTGCAGTGTAGGTAATATTAACATCGATAGAACCTCTTGCAAGTTGTTCAGTTTGTGTAATCACAAACATTTTCTCTTCGTAATCATTCTAAAGCGCAGTAGGTAACAAACACATTAAGTTGTATAATCCCAAGTCGAATCTCCAGTCAACCCTTCCACACGCTAAGCACGCTTTTAGTCAGAAACACGAGTGCTAGCGCTAAGTACCGACATGTCTCGATGGGGCTCGACAGCGACACAACACTATAACTCAACGCTATTAGTAAATACAACATAAATCAGCTAATGCATCATTTAATGGTTGTTATAGCTGAACGATTAACGGCCGTGCCTAATCTTCAATGCGTTAAGTACAAACACATAAATGTGTTGGTTTACCGCGCTCATAAATACTTATGATAATAAGGTGTGGTACCGCCGTACGCCGTACGTATCATAGCGCTGATTGTATTGCAAAATGGAAACGCACCGCGGACCGGCCACATTCGTACTTGGCTCGGCTCGCTTATGCAAATGCTGTATATTGACAAACAATATACATGGAAATATATGAAGTGGACGCATAAAAGTGACGGAGACTGGGTGCGTACCATCGCAGGCTCGTAAAGGACCCCACACACTACGCCGCACTGTTTATGATCAGCGCTGCACCGATTTATAAAGTTATTTATTGATATTAAAACAAGTGACGGAACCTCTATTTCTAGGCAAATGGCATGTTATTAAGTTGTTTGAATTAACGCTCGGTTTTACGACGCATTGAGTAAATACACCAGGTATTTTAATAAATCACATATTCATTAAGTTGTGATTGCAGCTATATGGAACTCTAAATTGCTCTCGATTAATCATTGGTTAAATATATCTGAAGTATGAAATAGAGCCAAATGGGTGCTTTAACACCTGTTGCACACTGCAGCGACTGTAGAATACATAAATCGTATCAAAAGGGTTCCTAATCCAATCTTCTTACATAAATGTTTGTTTGATTCGTTGTTGCCTTTCTTAGAATGGGTTTAGGGTCGATAAGCTACATTGACGTACAAAGCAAACAATAACTCTCAGTGTTTGTTTACATTACATTTAGCACGCGATTACATAAAATCGATGAAAACAACAATAAACGATTGATATAAGGTTACTTAACTTTGTTTATGTGTAGCGAGCGAACGAGAACAATAAGTTTATCATAATCGGCGACAACACGACTGCTCCTCAGACATTGTGTCAGTCCGTTTATCGCGCGGGGACCTTTGGCTTATTAGCGGGGCGCGGCACCTGCGAGCTACGATAATGGCGCTCGTAATGTCCGAGATTTATGTCGGTGAATTAAAATGAAATGTCACTTAATTTAATCAACACTCCCCGTGGCGCGGGCGCACATCTGCGCGGGCCACGGCGAAATAAACGCGGATGAATCACCTTGTTTTGCAGTACATTCTCGGAACCGATTAATAATTATAATAATTTATCTCGTCAATAAAACAATAATTAACAGTCAGTAGTCATATGAGCCGTCGTATAAATTTCCTAATGTGGAACCTAGTGTAACATGATACCGAGCTCGAACAGGTTGCTGCTACACCTGGGCACCTGACGAGGCTCACGTCAACTACGATAATAGACCAAACTTATTTCATTTTAATCATTTTCCAGAAATATCGATTACTAATTTTTTGGCTCGTTTTTTTAATAAAATAAAACGTTTAACGATGATCCAAACAATATCCAGTATTATCTGGTTTCTACAGATTCAACAGCGTAATCTAATTTGGTATTAGGTACTGTTTTTCAATAATTCCAGGTGAGCTATCTGGGTTCAAGCATTTCATAAAGAACAGCCGCAGTCGGTATGTTGTATTCTCCAAATAAGGGCAGGTCGTTGCTCCGTCGTCGTCTTCTTTGTTTAAAAAAATAACACTCGTCTCATATGTATGAACGTACGTGTATGGAAAATCAACTGAGAATTAATCATGTGTAAAATCCTTCGTTTTTATGAATGCCTAGAAGAGAACGAAGGTTCATTGTTGAGAAACGTCTTTCATGCAGGTTTGATGCACTATTTTACATAACTGCTTTTTTTCAGTAGGTTTGGTGTTAATACGAGACATTGCACTCAAAATATACCATTAATCGTCCATCAAAACGTAACCTAAATAAAAACGAGTTGCAGCTCAGAAAAATCAGTCGTCATCTCTATATTAATTGTCATTAACATGTTCAACATGGCCGATAGCGATCAGTTGGATACATAATTAAGAACGATTATGTCAGATTTGGGCAGTAAACTAGTTGGTTAATGCCATTGTGATATGAATATGGATTTAATGTTGTACAAACATCAGGCGCTTCAGGTTACACGGTATCAAGTGTCGTGACAGCACGGGGTCGGCTGCCAGGTGCGCTGCTTGGGACATTAATCGTGATACACCATCGTATAGATCACAATCAGAACCAGTTTTATTATTTTAAAGTTGTAAATGACGCAAGTGGCGGTGGTGCGGGCGCAGGTGGACGTGTACGGTAACCCGAGCGCCACGGCCGCGCCCAGCGTCCAACAACCGGCGCAGCATTATGCAACTCATTAGGACTGTAACAAGATACCAACCTATCATCGCACTTTTTATTTTTGCATAATCATTTCTTAATTATCCTCTTGTAATTTAACACCACCACACACCTCGGTGACACCTGACTTGTTAATTAGCTGAATGAGATGTTAAAGACGCACTTGTCACGCAAACGTTTTGTCGCTTTGTTTATAAGATATATTGGACAGTAGGGTGCGGTGAGTGAAGTGGAGCAGCGATAAGCGCGCGGAGGCGTACACTCGTACAGTGTTGCTCGGTTCAAAGTTGAGCGGTGCGGCGGGCCGTGTGTAGGCGCGCGCGCGACACGGCAGGCGGCGCGGCGTCACCGCGCGGCGCCCTATCGTCTACCGGCCGCCTATCATTATTCCCATCCAAACATTATTTACCACTCGACCTTTTTATCCTGAAGCCTTTTTCACAAACTGCACTCCCACTTATCAGGTAGACATCGTGAGATATTAATATCGTTGGGCAGATATTTAGTGTTCACATTGAACCGATAAACGCTTTTAGTGTCGAGCTTTGAAAATAAATAATGGCAGTTTAGATAAGATTTTAAAAGAATATCTCAACGAAACCTCACGGTGGACTTAAGTTCATCAGATACAGGCTTATTAATTGCATAATAAAGCATTTTATGGCAGGCGTCTACGAAGGAATTTTCATTGACCGGAAAATCGTTTCATAATTACTGCCTGAGATATAAACCGCGGGCTGTACAGTCACGAGCACCAATATGTAAACACTTAACAACTTTTAAAAGTGTTTTTCTCCTACAGTTCAGATAAAAATTTCATGTTGTTAAGAACATAGTATTCTGGAACTCACATTTTTATTTAAACAATTCAATCTCCAAGTTACACTCGTTATTTTTCGCGAAAATTGCTTTCAAATTTAGGAAAGTGTATACATATTGGTGCTCGTGACTGTACGCTGCGCTATTTAATCAATCTTCTCTGTATTTCCTTTCAGTCCAACACGTACCATCCGGGCAAGAAGTTAAATAAAATTAATATAATTCTGATACTTTTTCACCCGTTACCGATACCCTTTTTTACTGTGCAAGGAACGCGGATGGGACTCGAAAGCAATATTTATTTATAAAGTCCGCGCATCGGGTGCAGGCCGACTGCATCGGGATTCCATTTATACGTATCGTTGATGTTTTTCTGTTTCCAGCGATCTCCTGCGAGTGGTGTGCGCGAGCGCATTGCGAAGCGCTCAGCATCGCAAGCGGCTTTTATTACTTGTAGAACCTTCGTACTTATATTTAGGTGTATAAATATCGGCTTAGGTTTTTCTCGGCAGATGTTTCTGTTCGTTTGAATAGTGTAGGGTTCAATAACATGTATTTTCTGAAGCGAACTTTATGCGTTTACGGGAAATCATATTCTTTCAACCATGTTGTACTACGGCGTACATTTAAACGTAAAGAAGACCAAAACACCATTCTTAAAGACACACTGATATTTTTCACTAAGTTAAACATACGGTTCCAAATCAAAAGGAAAAAATAAACCATACAATAATGACGGTAGGCGAAATAACTTTTAAATGGTTTTGTTTTGTGATCCTCCATTTAATTAATCCGTTCCGCTGCCAAATCATCTGTATAATAACGTTCTCATGACGTAAGCTTCGGAACACGCGGCCAAAGGAAAGAATTAAATCGTTATTAATTAACTAAAACATCGGTGTAAGATTTCATCCTTTTTCTATGATCCAAGCTTGTATTGGAACGAGAATCAATATTTTATCATTAATTTTCGAAATATGATATCGATACGAACATTTATTATCGACATTTATAGGTATCTTGTTTATTAAAATAAGGATTAGATACGAGGCTATTATAGTTTAAGTGGTTTCAATGTATGAGCACACCTGGCGAACATTTCTAGGCACCTTGGTTACTTTAGCACGGCCACACCTTTAAAACGTAGATATTTTATTCTGTTTTGGAGGAACAAGTAACGTTTTACCCTGAAAATAACGACCCACATAATCTATACTGGCGCGAAAGTCGACTGAGTCTAAGATCTGAGTCTAAAAGCTTTGTTACGATCAGTAATCCCTCTAAGCCTGCCCTGAGCTATATGTATATCAATCCCTACAACTGTTCGTAGCGGTCTTAGATGGCCTGTAGCAGTGGACGTTAACGGGCAGACATGTTGAACGTCCCGGGGGTATCGTGAGGCAGGCGATGTAGGTGAGGCGGTGAGGCCGAGTGCATGATCCAGCGCGTATAGCGTGCTGAGATATTCTGTGAGGAGATTCGCGGAAGCGGCGCGCGCGGCGACCGCCCGTCTGAGCGGGCTGCACCTGCCCGCGCCGCCAGCTATTTATAAACCAGACCGTACCTCCGACATAGAATAAGCCTTATTCGCATACGACACGCCTCGAACCTCTGTCATTCTGCCTACGACGTTCGGACCTCTAGGTTGGACTATTAGATTTGTACGTATTTATTTTCATGACAATAAAGTAGAGCTACCTTATCGTCATCGCTACGTCATCGCAGTTACTTCTCCCTTCTTCTGCAGCCGGGGGGGGGGGAGAAGTAACTGCGATAGACCCGTAACTTCATCTATCTAAGATTCTATCTGATCAATTCTTTGACAATTACAAAGTATCGTACGATGTACCTTTTATAGTGTTATCACTTATCACACTTGCTTTCCTTGTTCGTAAGTTTTTGACAGTCCAAGTTAAGGTGTGTTAACAAGTCTGTTTGTGATCGTATCGTTCGATACTGGTTTAGGTAGGTTCTATTTAGCACTTCTGCTGGAAAATTTTGATAGCACGCGACATATTGCAGGCGTATTTTGATAAAGCTGCGGCAAGAGCTTTTGAAACCGTTTTGCTACGTGCAATATGTTATTAGTTAAGAACATTGCTAGTCGATTGGTTTTGCATTTAATTTACATTCGTTTTGTAGAGAGAACAATGATGTGTCCCTTCTAGATGTTAGCTTGTACGAGTGCGTTGTGCATTGCTATTTATCTACGACTCTATAGTACCCAAGACATTATTCTAGCACACAATACTTAGTAGCTATACTACACCCAATAATATATTGTTTACCTGCTTTTTGCGCAGCATCGCTGTTTATAATTTTCCGTAATGTCTTTGTATATCTGCATAATGAGAATAGTTTCAATTGCCAGCGTAATAACAAACACACCTGGTAGGTGCAAGCTTTCCTGCTCCGTTAGCGCGGAGTGCGCGGTGGCGAGGTGGCGAGGAGGCGAGGTGGCCAGCAGTAGTTGAATAAATATTATTTTTAATGATCAGTGCAGCCGGTGTTTGTGCACTATGTGTTCGACATGTTTACGTAACAGTGTTCAGATGTCGGCAGCCGCCGCGCCGCCCGCTCTCGTCGTCGGTAAACACACCAAACGGTGTTCACCACACGACACACACGACCCGGTGTTTGCTCACCGACTAGTTCTTGTCCACCGCTCTCCGTTCCAACACATTAGTCGCGCCCTAATATACTCGTACATATCTCGACTTAAAAGATAAAATGTGATTGATTTTTTCGCTCATCGATAAAATACGTAGAGTTTTTTCAACCGTATTTCATTATTCGATGTCATCGTCCTCGGGCCCGCCTATTCACCTTTATGCTATGCTGTATGCATACTTTAGCTTTGGATGAGGAAATATTTGACTACAGTTTAATCTCTGCCTATAGATCATAGCGCATCACACGACTAAATGTTTCGTAGCAAAAGCAAAAAGGGCTGTGTCCTTAGCGCAGAGGTCAAATATGCGAATGCATGCCAGTCGTAAAAACTCGGCAAGGTGAACTGAACTGTTAGACAAAGGCTCATCGCGCGCTGAACTAATTAGGCTGAACGTTGTGAGGAATGCCCCGCGGGCCACGCCGGTAATTGTAGAGCGCGCGCGCTGCTCCGCGCCCCCGGCCGGCGCGGCGCGGGCGCACACATCATTGCGAACGAAGCTTTTGCTACAAGATTTATTTACATCCGGATTCTATAACTAGAAACTAATGAGTTACATATATAATACGAAATATAAATAACTGCGTGTTATTGCATTCTTACTATAAAATAATAATTTAATGCTCAAATTCCACAACATGACATGTGCACATAAGATTTTTGAACAAATATGTTATTTTGATTTAATAAATGCAAATATAGCAGTAAATAGCGACATCAAACCATTTTATGACTACTTTGATAACGGTAGTAGTGGAAAAAAATTGTTTGCGCGTTGGCGGCCTAACACAGACGCACTGACAGAATGTCGGCCGCGACGCAAGGTTATGCCGATGTAAGATGGTTTTTTGGGCTGATTACTACTGACCATGTGTTACATACGTATACAATTTAGGTAATATGATAGTAAAATATAACTAATCAATGCTGTTTAACATTGCATGAGGTGACAACTGATGGATGATAGTGCAACAGATGCCACTAAATACTGTTCGTGATAAGGATTTTGTATGTCACCGTACCAGAAATGATATTTAAAATAATATAATGAACCCCAGATTAATAATAACGTGACATTGCATCGGGTTCGGCGTAAAGTGCAATAGACTAAGGTAAAAAACATGATAAGAATTTATCTAAGTAGGTAGGTAGTTTCGAATACGATGGCTGGAATTTGTAGGTCATTGAATAGATCTTTTTATTAAAAGTTAAGATTTTTTTAAAGCACGCACCGTTCTAAACATTCATGTAGGCAACACATCATGGTACTGCATGAATTTCAGCATCCTCTATGGTATTCTACACTTACTTAGTCCTAACTTAAAATTAGTTTTCATGTAGTTATCCTGGGATAATGGGCTAAAAATCAATGGTGAATTCCCATTTATTTTCTAAGACATTTATGTTCAGACATTTTATTAAGAGAGTTTGGATTGTGTACCTACATAGTGGTGTTATGTTACAAGAAGAAACTTCCTCTATGGAACTTATGTAAAATTTTGCCCTCAATACCAACTGAAGACTTCAAGGCAAGATCCATCGAAGACCCTGATTTAACAGCAAATTACCGTCGAGCGGCCTTAAGTAATGTTCCTATTAAAGGTAATGGTATTTTTATGTGGAAAACGGAAATAATTTATCTATATTTTTGATGGATTAGTTTAGCGTTAGTGCAACAGTTTTTGTGTGGATATTATTAACGTCGCAGCCGGAGCGGTCTTGTTCTGGGCGGCCTTCGCTCGACGGAGACAAGAGGCTTGCTGCCACTTTCACTCGACCACCGCCACGCGCATCCATAAACACCTTATTATAGATGCGTGGATGTGGCATTTTCATAGGAAATGCTGTAGAATTACGCGTGTTTTTTTCATAGCTTATAAAGCTTTGTTAAAAGAAAACTCACCTGACTTTGATTCAGCTAAAAATCTTGATTATTTTGCTTGTCGGTGAAGAACGCTGTTAAATGATAAACTACAGCCACAGACTCACTTCAACATCGGCGAAAGTAAAAAGAAACGGTACCTACTTATACATATTTTAATTTCACCTCCTTTTATTAGTAGCTTCACGTTTTTGGAGGTTCATACTCTTACCAGAAAAAATCTGACTTGAAAACAATACGTAAGTGCCAACACAATTTGTTTTTCACTTGTGCCTACTCGCACCTGGCAACTTGTTTTGATAGTTTTTTCACCACACAGTTACACACTCACACATACATAGGAAATTCTTCGTACATGCCTGGAGGTATGTTTTTAAACGTTGGTGGGTATACAGAAATTAGTTTCGCTTTACTCGAATTTGTTACAGGTAGGTAATCTGTGGATTTGTTTCAACAAGTTTTAAAAGGCTTATTTGGTGATACATTTTCCTTTGTTTTTTGAGATTTTAGGAGGAATAAACAACCATTAATCTGGTATCGTGAAATATTGACAATTCCAAAAAGAAAATTCAAGAAAATACTGTAAAAGTTTTCCAATTTAGTGTGTGTTGTCTAGGATCAAGATGAGAAATCAATAAATGTATCATCGGTCGTAATGAGCAAATCACATAGGTACACATAGATCGTGCGTGTGCGCATTTCGAAACCGGTGTTGCGCAATAAGGTCGGCGCCAAGGACGCGGGTTCGTTGCCAGAAATAAATTGCTGTTTATGTCTGTCTAGTGTACACTGTGGGCCGCGCGCACTGCTCGCGAATCAAAACCCATACTGGGCAAATTGTTTTTTTTTTGTCTAAGCTCTAATGTTGGTATGTCTGTGTGATTGACATATTTAAGACTTTTATTTTTACGATTTTCTGTCCTTTTTAAGACTATCTTGATAACTTATATTAAGAAATGTTAGACATTTTCTTCCTTCAAATTTAGCTGGCAGAATAACGAAGCGTTTATTTAACATTCAATCTATACCGTCCACTGCACTGCACGGTAATCATCAAGTGACAGTTACTTGCGTAAATAAATTTGAACTACTAACGAGGCTTACATACTTAGGTATACACCCTTTATGGCTGTTGCTAACATAGATATATAGTTTTCACAGTCACAAGAAACTTAACACGATCGGTTAATAAGTCTGTAACGCAGCGGACGTGTTAAGTTGTTACGAGCGAACAAAAGACCAGTAAGTAGGTAATAAGTATGATAAGGTGCTAATTTCTATTCAACATGCTGTGAACTAGAATTCTTCTGTTACGTTTATATGCTGAGCGTCAATATTTACACTTAAGTGGGACTTACTCTCGTAATAAACAGTAACAAAACAAAAATTTTAAGATTGTCATTATATGTATCTAATAAAAAAAAAAAAAGATTTCATGGCCCAATTTTCACGCTCGCCAGTTTCATCTTGACTGGGAAAAGGCGGAAGAAAATAGTTCACAAATGAGGCTTAATCATTTAGTTTTACTCTCTGCGGCTATTTGTAGAGTTCAAACAACAGTTTCAAATTCTGTGCCAATTACATACAGGTATTATGAAAACTTTGTTAGTGTGCATGACTTAATAAGGTACGGATTATAGCGCTCGGACGTATTGTGTGCTAAGTTGCATAGGTGCAATTAAATTACCTACTTAAGGTAAGATTTTAATTTATGTACAGCTTTTCCTAAAGAATTCCAAAGCGCTTTAACAGCAATTAATACCAAATTAAAATTCTTTAAACTGTAATCGGCACGTTTACAACAGTCTTGTATATAATTTCATGTTACGTTGCATTTTATAGTGGTGACAAAATACCCGTTTAGTGTTGTCGCGACGACTTGGAGAGATGCGTTGTAGCATGCATCGGAGCATCGGAGCGGGGCCGCCTGCCCGGTTAAATATGTCATCACCGTTATACCGACACGTGACAACTACACCACTACTGGGATTACCATTCACGCTTATTTACTTTATTTTCGCTTCACGTGTATCTATTCTCTAGAGTTGCACTCTCACGCAACAAATACTAACTTAAGGTCGTTATAGGTTTCTAATCGCGTAATTAAAGTAAGAACGATTGTTTGTAACAAATGTAAACGTATTTATAAACATTATTCCCCATGAAAGTGATTAATAGCGTTTATAATGTAAGCATCATTCCAGAAAAGCTCGCTACAATGTTGTAACGGGATGATTAAACTGTACAACAGCGAACAAGCTAAGGGCGTACATCAAAAGCTCAGCTCAGCGTGATAGCTGTAATGCTTGAGTGACACGCTTTACAAACTGCACTTGACGATAAAGGCGAGTTCACACTGACTCTTTGATTTAAATAACTTTACATAGCAAGTTCATTTATAAGAAATTAAACCTTGTTCTCGCATTAGTGTTGCTCGGCTCGAGATTGGTGATACGGCTGTGGTCCATGTGACGCTGCCCTTATGGTGAAAGTCGATTGTGATTGAGGTGCGTACGAGACAAACAAAACGCGAGGCGTGCGAGTTCCGCGGCACGCGACTATATTATTTTTTACATCGACAAAATAATTATGTTCCTTTTTCAACCTTCAGTATCGGGGGGAAAGGTCGAAATTGTGATGGACAGACAAATTGATGGTAGCGAGATGCGCTCCAATGCTCAAATTCGAAACGCAAACAAGTCAGTGGTACGTGTTAAATATTTCACGCCGCGCCGCGCGCGTTATTCTTTTTCGTTTAAATGAACAAGAATTCTGAAAATTCGAAATGAGCCGAAGAATGAAGACAGATTATGCGCTGTTATAATTTGAACGTAACGCAAGTAGTTGTTAGGGTTGCCACGTAACTTTTAACTGTTTGAAAATATGAAGAAAAATAAAATCTTTAAAATATTACAGTCGTGTCTTGCACAACAAATTCTGGGTAAAGTTAAATGAAAAAGCTTGCGATTAAGATAAGCTAAACCGTCAAAAAGTGTATGAAGGTTGGTAATAAAAGTGTGCAATGTGATTGTTGGCGCGTGTGGCCAGATGGTATCCGTATGTTGAGTGTGCACTTGATAAGATAAGGTACCTGTGTGCAGGGCGGCCGGCGGGGTGCGCGGGCGCGTCCGCGGCGCGCGGCGTGTGCGCAGCGAGACTCGCGGCCGGCATCGGTACGGCCATCGACCGCACGCCTCCTCTAAAATATTCCAAGCATGCACAAATTAAACTGGTTTTTTCTTCATATTACTTTCGCATAAAAACATTGTAAACTAAACAATTTCGCGGTACTGTGCAATATAGCACACCTGTTAGATATTATGTGAAATGAGTTTTCGTTTAGCTATCATCAATGTTGAGGTTGGCTCTATCGATGCCATGACCTCGCTATTTTTCGCCACGAATTTATTTATAGCGCTAAGATAGTATATTTCTACCGTAGTTACTCATTACATTAGTATATGCTGAAAATTTAAACAAATATTTTTCAGCTCTATCTCGGTCAGTTAGGCTCTGAAATAGAAGGCAGTGAATTATAATTCATTAAATTATAAGCATAACATATCCATTACATTAGTCACCAATAGTTACATGCCTCCCTACGAATGGCTGTAATCCTTTTTTCTTTGCTTGCAGAAAATGCAGCATTATTGTTATCCAGACATAACAAAGGCTTCTATTACGCAAAAAATCTAAGTTTGTAATCATACCGAAAGCTGCTGTTTGCAATAATCGTATTAATACACACTAAAATCTGACACCTTTACAAAACCATTTGTTGTTTTGCTTCATTGGGTATTGTATTTATAAACAGTAATCAGTAAAAATAAAATGAGTCAAACAACAATGTATAGATAAGTAGATGTTTCAAACAAAAGCAATCACTTTCCACGTGAGGCCGAGTCGAAAGCTCGCTCCAATTCATTTGTAGCTTTTTGTCTCAAGGGAATGCAAGTTGTCAGACTTTAGTCTGGTCTGCAGGCAAGCAGCGCGGGGGGCCCGTACCAAGCCCTTTTGTTTTTATACCCGTGCAAGAATGCAAAACAATTATAATTCCCTTAGGGATAAGTCGTCGCGCTCCTTGGGAACCGAGCGTACGTAATCAACAAACGATTTTCGTATCTTATTCGGCTTGCGGTTTGAAAAAACTCTAATTGGATTAAGCCGGATCACCTCGTGCATTATCTGGAGGCACTGCACTGCCCTCCGCGGATTGGCCCCGGCTGCTGTTGATGAGCAGGGAGTGGTCGCAGCGAGGTCCGAGGCGGGCGCGCACACAGGCACCGACGCTGACCAATCCATTTACGTTAATTACGCCGAGATGGGGATAAATCGGCGTCCAGCCGTCCACCGCCGAGTTACGAGCGAGCCGACTATAAAATAAATTATACCCACTTCGTTCGCCTCCACTCAGTTTTTTGTTGCCGTCCAAAGCGAAGGAAAAAAAACAAAAGCAAAATCTCGAGAGGACGAAATACGAGGCAAAGACAAAGCTTGAATTTATCTACTGATAATATAGACGTAGGGCGGGTGGCGCGGCAGACGCGGAGTTGCCGGGTGGCCGGGTGGCCGGCCAAATTATACGGCGCGCATTCCTGCGTCCAGGCAAAAACATGATATATTGCCGCCTTGTGACGAAATATTTGAAATTCGGAGACCTGCCCGCCACACTCTAAATGGAATCCACTTTAAATATTATCTCTGACATTCTTTTCAGACGACTTTATAAGCTTTTACATTATATTTTGAGAATGAATGTGGGGCATGAAGTTATATTGATAGGATATTTACGACTGTATGCGTACATATAGGTAGTTGTATATAGTTGGATGCGGACTTAAATTGCAAGAGGATAGCATGAGAAAAGAAAGGCTCGAGCGCACGCGTCATGCGCATGCGCCTAGCTAACCTTATACAATTCAACTAGATGAATTTCCTCGGAGGAATGCGGCCCCGCATGCATACGGCATACGGAGCGTCCAAGAATAAACTCTACACTCTTGGACAATTAAATTATTATGTATCCAGTGATTCTTCAAGACTTCGAAACATTTTGTTTATATGGTACGATTCACGTCTCTGTTACAAGATTTATAATTCGTTTTTAGCAACGAATTCACGTACCAAGTATGTGTGTTTAGAATGCGTTGCTAGATTTTTTCGTCATGGTATTATGGCTAGGTGTGGTCTAAGCGTATAGTAACAGTAGTTCAATGGCGTCCAGTTAGAGCTCGCGAACTTCCGAGCGGAAGTCTAGC
The DNA here is from genome assembly GCA_905220335.1 of Noctua pronuba. Lineage (NCBI taxonomy): Eukaryota > Metazoa > Arthropoda > Insecta > Lepidoptera > Noctuidae > Noctua > Noctua pronuba. The sequence goes on along the minus strand of LR999903.1, from coordinate 8,206,928 downwards.
TGTAGATCATTATAAATGATCGATATGAATAATTAAGTTGTCATTGCTTGACGTAAATGTTTCAACGTGTTTTTTATCGTGTTGTTGTTGCTTTTTACAACATGCTTGGAAGTCGGTCAAACGCTGCGAACTTGGTTACTATGGAAGCAAGATACTCTAACGTTAGCATTGCGTGCGTCTGTAAAGTTTTGTAGAGAGGAGGTTGAGGCTAAAAGGGGCTCGTGGCTGCAACCAACAGCCGAACAGGTTGATTTTCGTGGTTAATCAACGTTCGCCTAAATCGATCCGTGGATGGGTGAGGATCCGTCACATACCGAGAACTCTCCTTACAAGCCTGTGGTCCCGGCTGTCACTATAGATCTTTGACAGTCGTTACAGATAGTCAAAAGACGGAGAGTATGACAACCAGCCTTGCACCCAGAACTAGATTCTGATTATGGAGGTCAGAGACAGTCGCTCCATGTAAAATATTGGTATTCAGCTGCATTTGGTTAGACTATAAGCCTACACCAACATAGTTTTGAAGGCTAGGCAGATTATGATGACGATGATATTCTGTAGTGTGTTTAGATTTCATAAAAGCCTTTGCAGACTTATTAGCGGGCGACAGTATGTCTCTAGTGATCTTTTAGTCTTGTGTAATCAATTCTCACTTCTCACGTAGCAGATGGGAAACACAACTAGAACATAACGACTTAGTTTGTAAATGTGTTTCTGTAAACCTACATCTATACAAATAAATGAAATTGAAGTGTCTGTTTGTAATATCAAAATAACAGCTTTTTACTGAATGCAAAAGAAAGTGTATAAGGTACTTATAACAAAAACACATTCTTTTCATTTTTGTCTGTCTGCCTATCTGTCTGTGTGGCTGTTTGTCCCGGCTTATCTCCGAAACGGCTGGACCGATTTTGAAAGAACTTTACTACTTTTATTTTAGAATATGAATATGAGTTTCGAGCAAATAAATTAAAACGCTTGAAATTGTTAGCAAAATCCGATTCAAACGGCTAATCTCCGAAACAACTGGACCGATTTTGACTGGACTTTTACTGGCAGACAGCTGATGTCATAAGGAGTAACTAAGGCTGCTTTAATTTTTGTACCAGAATTAGGGTTCCGTGCAAACAAAATTAAACCCTTGAAATTAATTACAAAATTCGATTAAAAAAGGCAAGTTACATTATTTTTTTAATAATAATTGCACGCGAACAAAGGTCGCGGGCAACATCTAGTCAGTAATAAAAATAGAAAGGTTTCTGTTGGAAAAAGGAATCTATTGAGTTGTTTTCAACAACACCATTCCTGAAAAACAACGGTATCTGTTTACGTATGTTAAGAACTTCCTTAATTTTCATCCAGCTTTTTCTTCTCCTATGTGGGTAAAAGTCTGACAACCAGTCTTACCAAGGGGTATCGTATTACCCAGTACTAACTGGGTTGTAGAGGTCAGATAAGCTGTCGCTCCTTGTAAAATACTGGTATTCAGCTGCATCCAGTTAGACTGGAAGCCGACCCCAATATGGTTGGGAAAAAGCTAGGCAGATGATGATGATGTGGGTAATTTCATGAGTAAGAACTAAAAAGCCACATACACGGTGAATTTACTAAAGTTGGGCTTTTAATATGGAATCATACGACCATAAGATCATTTAAATTTTCTTAACCAAAAATTTTCTTCAGAATTTTCGATGAAATAACGATTTCCACTTCTATTTTAACATGCCTTAAATACCAAAGTTCAGACAGGAAAACAGACATTGTTTACAACATAAAGCCCTGATGAGAAAATTTTCTGGAGGCTCTTAAATGAAAATTTTACTTTTTTTGTCAATTTTAAACCATGCGGAAGAATATGCACGTTACACGTTACATTCGTCATAATATTCGTTACTGTGTTTCATTCATTCGTAGGTAACCTCGCTGCAAGGTTACTGTGACACGCTCTCTAGACGACCCCAGCTTGCCACGTGACACATGACCTTATATCCAGCCGCTGTAAGCATAACATAAGTCGAAAAGTGAGAATGGGACCTGTTGTACATTCAGGACGTTAAAAGGCCAATTTAACTTACTGTTGTTCTTGCTGATTAGACGTATCAAGTTTAGTTGACATCGTTTCTCTTGTTAGCTAGGTTATGGTTGCAGTTTGGAGATTCGTCATCGGTGTGGCGCTTGTATGGGACTATAGGTACAGCAAAATATTTTTCATAGAGCAATTAACCATGGTTTTATTAGTAAGGTCAGGACTGAAAGCGTATTAAATCTTGGGTAGTAACTTAGCATACTCAACATATGCAATTTACTGCTTTAATCACTTATCTTGCGACAACTGAAAGGACAAAGAAACTCCCGAATAACATACTGAAAATTGCGAAAATCAATACACCTGCTGACGATTCATTTGCTGACGTCATATTTTAACCTATAAAATAAATAAAACAGTAATAAAATCGACGTCAAGATAAATATCAAAATGTAACAAGGCGTAGTCGACGTAGCCTTCACGGTTAGTTCGCTCGCTTCGCTCGCTCTCAAGACCCCGCCATCCCCTTAGAACCTAACCTGTCCGGAGTCGGGGAGCCCCAAGTTCGAAGCTCGCTTCGCTCGCTCTTACATCCTAAGTTATAAATAAAACTTAATAAATCAATTAATTTAGCAGAACATAATTATCGGAAACTAAATATTTTTTCACAAACTTAGTATTTTTTTCGGAAGTTCGGTATTTTTTTTGGAAATTTAGTATATTATTTTTCATAGAATTGTAATTTGAATAAGCTCATGTTTGTTTGTTAAATACAACATTTTTGACGGTTAATTTTGTATACATTTTTCGGAAATTAATTTAACCAAACTTAGTATTACAGTCAACCACAGATGGTTGAAAGTTTTTTTATCGGAAGCTTTATTATTTCCTTTAAGGCTCCTAAGAAAACAGAAATGTTTGCGTGTCTTTGTTATACAATATTAAAGATTCTCTACTATTCGTAAATAAGTAGCCATTCGTAAAGTTAGGATAGGTGATAGTGAAGTTAAGCCACTACCTACTTTATCTAATCATTGCACAATCCCTACAATCCAAGCAATACAATAGATCTATGTGTGACTAGCTTTTGCCCGCGACTTCGCTCCCGTTATGGTCGGAAATGATCCCATTGCTGCACTGGAACGTTTTATATTCCTATGACACTCGGGGATAATATAGCTTCAAATGGGTGAAAGAAATTTCGGGGTCGAATTATAAATTTTGAAGATTACCCCCTACATCCAAACTTATACACTTTATAATATTATAATAAGTATAGACTACTATTGATGACTAACCAGAACATATATGTTTTATGGAATGACTACATAATCAAATCTGTTCAAGATTTTCTACTGCAATTTAATTTCGATTTGATAGTCATTTTCACAATGGGTTCGGTTATAGTGAATAATAGACAGATACAATTTAAAATTACATCATTTATTACATCTGCAGTTTAATAAAATAATAATTACACGAATATATACACAAATAAGTATGTACAATGTTCGAGGCCGTCACTATATGTACACTGGGTCCACGAGTTATCACTAGGTCCGCACTGGGCGTCGGGGGCGCCTTCGTCATCGGCAGCCGCAACCCGTCACCATCATGTCCTGATAGTTTTTGAGCACCACATTGTTTTGTTCGTCCATATATAACATGGAAATAGAGGACAGCTGCGTCGGTACACAGCACGCTTTCGGCACCGCGGCCGGGTTCACTGAGTTTACGAGAGTCTGCACGATCGCGTGGTTCGTGCCGTTGAGGTGGTCGGCCAGCGGGAACGGGCAGTCGCCCTGGCAGTAGTACGCCTCGTAGCCGTGAGGCGCCACGATCCAGTCGCTCCAGCCCACCTCCGCGAAGTCCACGTAGAGCGGGCGGCGCTGACAGATCTCGCGCGCCTCCTTGCGGCGGTGGTGCGCCCGGTGGCCGCGCCGCTGAGTCGCGCGCTTGCTACGCACCAGCCGCGTCTCGCCGCTCTCCCGCGCGGCGCGCGCCCGCGCATCCTCCGTGTACAGCAGCAGCATTGGCTGCCGCGTGCTCCACTCAGCGTCCTCCTCCGCGGCTCGTCTCCGCACTCTCACATGAGGTTGTTTAGCGTCTATATTTTGCTCACCCTCTTCTAACACACGCACTAATAGTCCATGATTATGTTCTGGCTCCGAAAGCCATCGGCGCGCTGCACCGAGCGCGTCTGCTGTGACGGCGCCTTTGGCGGCCCTCAGTGGCACCGAGTCGAGGAGCCGTAGGATGGGCGCCGTCTTCCCGCGGCGGCCCGGCCGCACCACATCATACAGGAGCAGCCGCTGAGGGCCCTCGACTCCGTCGACCCGTTGAAACGAGAGGTCTGCTCCGCGAGCGAGCTCGTCGCTAGGGATGCCGCTCAGGTTGAAGTAGAGACGAAATCGATGCTCGCCGGGAAACCTCAGGTCGAGCTCGGTGGGAGTGTGGTGGTAGGACCGCGCCGTGTTGGCGGCCGCAGCAGGGATGGCGCCGTCGGCTTCGTACAGCAGGCGCATGGCGCGCGGTACGGGCGGCGGAGCGGCGCGTCGCACGGGCCTGCGTGGCAGCCCCAGCAGCGCAAGCAGCTGGCGCTCGGCGGCACCGCGCGTTTTCTCGTCCATGCCCGCGCTCGCGCACAGCGCCACCAGCGCGCACACCACCGCGCATGCGCACGCCCCACGCATAATTCTCCTCGACCCACCTGCAAAGATGCAAAAATAAACGTTAAAATGTATTCTCAAAATCTCCATAAATAATTCAAACCCGACAATAGTAGCGTACACAAACTTTTTTGATATTTATAGAAAATAATAATAAAAGTAATTATTTTTACTAGTCTAGCCGAACGAAAAGATAAGCCAGTATTATACAACGAGTAGCTTTTCCAGCGGTAGAGCTTACGCTTATGTAGTCATGGTACAGAAAAGTTTTAAAACCATAAATCATTGTCGGTAAAGGACCTTACTAGTATTACAAAATTAATTCAAATCCATTGAATGGAAGCTAAGTTATTGGCAGATAGACCTTGCAATTAATAAAACTTAGAAAAATAGAGGCATTGGTAAATTTAAGTTAACATGTGAAGCAGCATGATGGCTGGTCAAGGGACCTGAGGGATATCGAGGTTTACAAATCGACACAACTAATTAATTGAGTAAGAATTTCCAAGGAACTTACAACACTGGTGCATTTTACTAGTAATTGGTTAGCCAACAAAGAGTGACACTGTGTCGGACCGGCAGTCGTTTTATCTCTAGGTGTATTTCTAATGAATGCACTAACATACATTGTAATATGCATATTAATTCATTTGAGTAGTACATGCACCGGCCAGCATGCACAAGTGGAGAAGCGAGTTCCGAACCTCTTATCTATCACATTTAAGTAAAACTGTACAAGCATATGTATGCCTTGTACCTACCATAAGAGTACACCATCGGTGTTCCAATATCTTCCGATTTTATTTTAATATTATGTATGAAAAATAGTTTTTAATAAACATCGGTTATGTTATAAGTCACTAACTGTACACCTGTGTTTTAATTGAGGAAAATTGACAGATATTTTATGACTGGGCAATTATTAATTAATGAGAAAGATCGAGTAAACATGCGCCTACGAGACGTGTCCATTAGGAGGACATCAGACGCGCACGTTTCCGACCGGAGGTAAACGATGACTGATAGTGGTTGGCGATGATGACTATTTTTATTTGAGATCTAGGACACGCCCCCCGGCGATGACGGTCCGACTTCAAAGGTCAAATACCTCCCTTATCACTGAACTATTTTCACCGTGTAACACATGCTGAAAAATCCTGCTCAATGTAATAGAGGCGTTCCACATCCTTTGAGATAGCGTCCTATGTTAGTCCTTATGATATGTTTAATGGCTGTTTAGCAATGCTTAATTATAACTTCAATTTAACTGGCAATTATGAAACAAATTAAGGCGTTTTTCAAGTCTCAATTATCCATTTTACAAACTGTCTAAAGATTTTAAAGATTTTTTCACTCTTAAAAACACAAGCTACGAGATAAGTAAGAAAAAGATTCACAGATAAACAAATATCAACACCTCAATAAAACAATGTTCGCACTACAACGCCAAACCACAACACAGCTGTTTATAATCTTATCGTTTATTTGTTTACTCTTTCGGAATTTCCCTGCATTTGTGTACAAGTATGTTTGCGTCCCGGTAATTTATTCGCGGATATTCCCAACACTGACAAAAACCAGGGATTACTTTGGATGTAATGAGATATAACATGTTTTTGTATTTGCGGTAACTGTTAGCTTTTTACTTATGTAAAAATTCAGAAGAATTTCTGAAGCTAACCCAGTTTTCTAAACGTAAAGATGTCTAAAACTATTGGCAGAATAACGTATCTCTACGGCGTAGCAAGTGGTGGGGATTATCAAAATACAAGTGACCATGTGACGCGATACATTCAAATGTAGATGAGTGACAACCTCTACAAAATGAAATATCAATGAAACTCTGCTAACAACTGACATTTACTTTGTATGCTTATCTGCAGCACTAACACACTATCACACGTAAACGTCACTCTGCGTAGCACGCGCTGAGAAAAACACAGAATTCAAAAATATGTTGCTTAAATGCATGTTTGACGATACACACCATATTAAAATGAAGAGAAACCAAAATCACATGTGATGTTACACAAACAACCAATATAAACATGGTTATATCGCTCAAGCACTTTCCAAAAGCGTTCAGTAAAAGACATCAACGGGATGCGTTTCGTGCTGCTACGAATAACTGTACGCGCTGTTTAGTTTGTACGACATTATTTAATCACGATGCTTTAGCTCAAACTAATCTATTGACTCTATTTTATTTTTATCAAACAACATAGAGAAAATTCTGAATCAAACATTGCCTTTAAGTTCATCTTCAATTCGTTAATATTATGGCAAACAAACAAACATTTTTCTGAAACAAAAACAACTTTTTGTGAAAGTATTCAAGATCACGAAAATACTGGCTGATCTGGAAAAATATATTAACGTCACCGAATTTATATGTTTTTGTTATAATGTTTTGATCGTTCTAGCGCGGTCGACCGGATTGCGGCGTACGTATTTCGAAAATAATGCGGTCAAACCGGCCGCGGGCGCACGACCGCTCGCCTCTCTCACTCACCCGAAATTTTAACGCATCCAACGTCGACGGGTACGCAAAATCCGCGATATCCTCGAACAAACGCACAGTCAACGCTTGGGAAACAGATGGAGTGGCACTCGTTCACGACCGAACCGATGGCACATTACAGCGGAGTCTGGTAACATCACTGTGTCGGGCAGGCGCGCGGGAGTGGTCGCGCGCTCGTGCGTGCGGGACTGAGCTGTAGCGCATGGCGTGCTCGCGGCGCTGCGCTCGGGGCCCGAGTGAGCGCCGGGCGCGGCAGACGCGGCGGCGTCGTCCGCGGACCCCGCGCCTGCGCCGCCGCGCGGGCGTGCCCGCCCCGCCCCCCGACCCTGCAGCCCCGCCCCGCCCCTCTCGCAACATGCCTGCCACTCCGGGAACAACCCTCACCACTCCACTATCTACCACTACCACTACCACCACCACCACCATCAACAACAACAACAGCTGCTACCTGCGCCATCTAATCTCCCCATCCAAACGTTTCAAGCTTCAGCGCCATCCGATACGTCAAAAAGTTTACAATTTTCTCGATACATTTTCCTTCTCAGAATCCAAACCATCTTATTTCTTTCAAAATGAGACGAATATCAATAGTAGTGCAGTGCTGCGTACATTACTTGCTCAGCTTATGTGCTACGCCGACTAGGCGTGAACGGTGACCGCAAAACCAACACTTATCACACCGTGACACTACACTTTTTCAGCAGGCACAAATATTTGAGCCGAGATAGAATACGATACATGAAATCGAACGAGCGAGTGTGCTACGAAGTACTGATCTATTTTTGTAATTTTGGGTCTACGGTGCTACGAGTGCTACGCCGAAATCGATTCGGGAGCGATTGTGAATTTACCAAAAATGTTAGTAGAGCCACGTCAGATATTATACAGTACGATATAATATAAACGCAATTAGTATATGTATATTTTTAGAAGGTATAATAACTTTAGTCACAAATGAAGATCTACTGTTATACCAAAAAAAACCGTTTTTAGCTTATACGGAACACGAAAAAACCCACACTAACAAGTCGGTAATTTGTTTGCTTGCATTCCTTTTGAACTGTCAAATCAGTGTAAAGTTTTAGACCCCAAACAAAAGCATTAGTCACTCACCAAACTCGGTTCCAGTGATAAGAAGTCACCGCAGCGCTTATCATTTACGACGCGCTTCCTCTAATACCTTGGCCGTTGTCTTTTTCACGTATTTCAGATAATGGGTGATGCGTAGATGTTTTTATACCTTTCTCTTATGCAGGACGCAGCTGCCACGAAAGTTATAACAATGAGATGTAGTTGAGTAAATATTGCGAAGAAAAAACGCAAGCAGCGAGTCTGAGCGATGAGTGTGTCTTGAACAATGATGGGTGATCGTTTCAGGTGGCAGCGTGTTGACCCACGTGCCCTCACAGATGTACATCTCAACTGTATTTTTATGAAACAGGTGTAACGTTAACACAGTTATGTTTGATTTGCGTTACGTAAGAGAGTGTGATAGGTCAAGTTTTTCTGGGCACATTTATTGCGCTTATATATTATATGAAATGGACAGTGCGATTCGTATCGTGGAGATGAGAAGTTGTGACATGATATACGATGCATAGAATTGAAATACAAATAACCATTACTCTAAAGCTATAATTCTATTTGTAATATTTATTTAATTATAGTCAAGGTGGCGCAAAAAGCAGACTTAATGCCATGAGGCATTCTGTATCATAAAATCTATAAGTATAGTCACCTGAAAACATGATGCAGCTTTAATATAATTGTATAAAGTTGTGTTATAAATTATTTGGAAGCTAGCGAGAACTATTTAACTTTATGTTTGAAGAATATCTCCAACTTTAAGTAAACATTCCGTTAGGCATTTTTGTGGTCTCAACACGATTGTTGAATTATTTGTCTAGAGCAATCAAACACTGACGAATTACGAGCAGGTAACAGCTATATAACTACTATTAGAGCCTAATGTAAATTCACACTTCAATAACTTTATTATTTATACAGTGGAGATAAACGAATATCAAACAAACTTTACGTTTAATGCCGTTACATTTTTATGGAAGTCTTCCCGTCGCCCGCACCTTCGCAAACTCGTAACATAATTCAACATCGTAACCTGAATTATCTGCAGTATTTTACATAAATTCTTAACGAAGCCTTAAATAAATATCTCAAGAAAAGAATAAAGTTTTATCTACGTTCCAATAAAACGCTCCACTAAAAGATCCAGACAATCGCACATTTTTCGAAATGAGCACCTTTATCGAGTGGAGAATTAAAAAGAGATATCGGTACAATGCGGTTTTATTAACGATAATAAACCTCAATTATTATTTAGTATGAGTGATCGTAAATACGACCTAACCGCAATAATTATTGTGAGCATGAAATTCGGCAACTTATTGAATGCTACCGGGCACCGCGGGGCTACCGGAGTTGCGGCGCGCCGTTACGCGCAAATAACTAATGCTCTGTCGGCTAGGTGTTCTTTTTTTTGGCGCGTGTCTCTTGGGGCCGTTAGATGAGGTATTTTGACGGTAGCGAAAGTTAGAATCACTTTATACCAGTTTTTATTCGGAAGATATAGAATAATAATTGATATTAAATCTATCGCGACGTATGCCGTTGGCTTTGAAACATTGCTAACATTAGCTTTGCTTTAATAACTTTTTGCCAAAAAACTTGTTCAGAATTTTTACTTTGTTAGCATAAAATTATAGAGCATGATTTGTAGAGGTCGTATTTTGAAGATTTGTCAACCTGTTTGAACTTTGAATTGATTGTAGATGAATAAATAAGTTTTAGAGTCAGAGGTCTTCTTAATAAAAACTTGTCAGCGTTTTTATCTTAAGCAGGTATTCAAGAGTTTCCCAGGCCCATCAATATTATGCTTTGGTGTGGGTTTTTTTTTTCTGAACTTGAAACACAACGAGGCGAATTTCTATAAGCAGCTTCCATCCGAAATTCATATAGCCTCCAGGTTTTTGCACTGAGTTGTCCATAAAAAGGTGATTTGTGAGGAAAGATGGCAGAAAGGCGATTTAATAAAAAGAACCTCTGAAGTAATTATATTATAGACCGATAATTCGAGACACCACCAGGGTTACAATACAGAATTTTATCAGCATCGTTTAGTATAGGAAATAAGCCAAAACACAAATTAATGAGAAATCCAGAAATGTTTCTTGTTCTTTTTTTAAAACCAACAATAATTAGGTTCTTACAAAGAGATATTTGATTTCACTGTGTTTTTTTCAAATCAAGAGATATTCCGCGATTTAAAAAAAATGTTAAATATGTAACAAAAATCAAAAGTCTGACATCCGTTTTGATAAGAAAAGTCAGAGGAACTGAGTGGATGTGCCTGTTTAAGTGTCTTTTATTATTAAAAATACACTTGGGTTTTCACAACTTATAGCATCTTTTTCATCATCATTTTGAAATAAGAACTAATCTGAACTACCTGCGAACTACCAAAAAGAGCCATCTCATTACTACTGGTAATGAGATGGCTCTTATGATACCTACAGAGAGCAATAGAGTTGTAGTGTATTGTAGTCATGGTATCTTTCAAATAAAACCATCTGATATACGTAACAGTTTTAGCTTCAAATGCATGGAATAATGAGGAAAGGGTCAGTGAAGGTAAATCTATTAGCCTTAGACAAATATTCCATTAAAATCAGCTTCAATAAATATTACAACACCGTTTGAAAACTACTGAACCGGTCAGGGAGGAACCGCATGGTTTTGCAAGTTCCACCAGCCTACACAACGCCTATTCTTACTATTGATTACTATCAAAGTAAGTTTAAATCACGTTTTACGATAACGAAGTATGCCAGCGGTGTGCCGGACTGCGGAGTGTCGGAGTTCGGAGCCACGCCGTCTGCCTCCCACGGCCGCCGCGTCCTGCTGTTGAGTCACCAATTCACGGCTCCATGCACGTAATTAGCCCATTAGCACGCACGCACCGCTCAAATGCTCAATTAGATCAACGACCGTCGGGAATAGCTGCAGATTATGTTCCTCCTTGCCTCAATGATACCCAGGATAAAATGCCCGTTATGCGGTACAGTAATTGACAGTTCTCCTTTTGTCTAGCGTTGTTCAAGATTGGATTAAAGGAAATTAACACCGACACGTCACTTTGCCTTTTGCTTTTTGTGTGTTTTTCTTCATAAGGGTTATGAGAACTCTAATTGGTGTAAAACGTTTTTAACACGAACCGACTTAATGGAGTTGAAAGATTACGAATACTTCGTGGTATTTTTCTCTGGTATATTCTAGAGGCTACTTCAAATTAGAAAAATGTTTTACGATTCGTGAAAATAACACTTTAATCTATGCCAATCATCGCCCCCTCAACAAATAATCACACCGAATTAGAATTCTAGAACACATAAACAATTTATGTTCAAATATTGGAACAGAATGATGTGTGAATCTGGTGAGTTGTCTAAACAACGCTTACCTTCGTGTGGTGTGTATTTTGATTTGCATAAGAGAGCTTAATTCTGGAATAGTCCATAGCCCTGACGGAACAGATGGACGTTCGGAGTTCTGCACATTCTAGTGGGTTATTTGTTGGAAGATAAGTCAAAATCGTAAATACGAATGGCTCCGTTATGATAACACCTTTACGACTTTGGACATCACTGATGTCGGAAATCAGCGTCGAAAATCAAGACTGTTATCGTCTGAATTCGCCCAATTAGCAAGCATGGTCATCAAATGCTGGTTCTCGCTTTGTGTATGAAGAGACCTTAACTCTTCATTGCAATGGACCAGTTGCAAATAGGTATATTACTTGTCGGTGAAATGGAGATATCCCTTACTATCACTGGGTACCTATGTGATACATATAACTGTAAGTAAACCGCATATATCACTCGCTCATAACAAAAGCTCACAATAACTAACTGTCATTAGAGCAATATTATGAAGGAACTTAACCGATATTACCTTTCTTAATCTTAACTAATATATACTGTAGCGATATATTTCGCACATAAACCTATTTCCATTTACTAGAAATTGAAGTTAAACTGATCTCTAAAGCAAGAAACATGTTTGTGCAATCTCTTGGGAGAAGTTATTCTAGTTTTATTGAATTCCAGGCCTTATTAGTGGTTACATTGTAATGTGCAAGGTTTCAGGTTGCATTGGCAGAAGTGGACAAAGTGCTGCACAGTCATATCATGTACAAAGTTAGTGAGAAAGATCGAAGGCCGTGAACTTAGAAACAGCACGAGGCATCAGTCTGTAGCTTACGTGATGATCGGCAACTTGTTGCAGTTTTTATTTTGGCAACGAAACTTGGCAAACTGCAAATACTACTAACACACACACACACGCACACATATTTACGATAATCATTCATATACAGGGTGGAAACTTTCAGCGGGGCTGTTAGGGGAACTACCTGTATTAAAAACAGGATCGATTGTCATCAATGTTTTTTTTGTGTGAAATGGCCATTTTCTTGCTAACAGTACATTTTTTCGAAAAATTATGTTACATGCAATGGTTAAAGTAGTTCCTATATTTGATACACATCGGTGCAAAATTTGCTGTTTTTCTTCTTATAATAGCTAGATTCTTTTTTTTTTGCTAATTATAGAATGATAAGACTTTTCGAGATGGTCGCCAATTTCTTTTGTCGATAAAAAAGTAACAATTGCCTAATGAGTTTCCCCGGAAATGGTTACCAATATACCTGCAACGACTACCAAAGCATTAACCGACTGTTATTAATTAGTGTTATAAACATTATTAGCTATTAGCGGTTCTTGTTTAGTGCTACCAGTCTTTTGTACAAAAATTGTTTCTAATTGGATCTATTGTGCAGCTTTTACGCCTTTGGAGCTTAAAAGTCGAATTATCTAACGACTTTCTTGATAAATCTTAATGCTCAAATCTTAATATTATAGTTATCCCGAAAAGACTACAAAAGCCTAACATTAACTATCATAAATTCGATTTTAATATATTATTAGCTATTAGCAGTTTTACAACGTTGCCCCCACTGTGTGGCAAATAATAATGGATTCTAAATGAATCCATTACCGAGACTTAAGCTTTCAAACGATTCGCCTCACGCCAGTAGCGAGTTTAGAAAAGCTAATAGGTACGGACGCTGTTTCTTCGACGGCGCCACAGAGCGTAAATAACTAAATTTATCTGTTATTAATTCTGAGCTACGGTAGGTAACTCATCACTGTCACGTAGTTATGAATAAATAATTAAAGATTTGTTGAAAATTTATAATTAGCTACTAGCCAGAGGTTTACTCGTTGGGGTTCTAACGGAAGATAACCAGAAAAAATAAACAGTCATTATGATTTGTCAAACTGTTTAACTTCTATGCCATGCGCCATATCAAGAAAAATAAATCAAAGTTCTCATTTTCCAATAAATTCGGAAATTTCATCTGGTTAACGCTACATAAACAGGTTCAGATTTTCCTGATACTACTGATACTGTTGGCCTGCATCATCCCACTGCTGGGCAAAGGCCTCTCCCCGTGACTTCCAGTTGTTTCGATTCAAGGCCAATGTGGGCCTCTGGTCACTAGTCTTGTCCAGCTCATCTGGTCAGATTTTCCTAGTAAAAATAAATCTGTGGAACTTCGTAGCGCTACGAGTTTACTCGTACTTGATCGTTTGTCTAAGTCTACGTAAAACCATGTTTTAAACTTATTCACGTGAGTTGATTCTTAAAGAGCCCGAATTTACATGAAAAATTACTTATCACTTTGATTTTAAATAAATAACCAATTTATTAAAACTGATTTTATTTTTACCTCACTCTTGATTATAGGTGAGTAGGTATCTACATAATATATTATAATAGGGACACTAAATTAATATAAGAGAAAAATGGAGATAATACCTGATTGAGACAATTATATTGCCTGCTAATATAATTTAAATAATGTTGACATATTAAACAGGTTCTAAAAATAAGGAAAATTTTTTAATAGAGTCTCATTCAATATTCTATACAACAATATAATGGGGAATACTCAGTTGTTAATAGCGCAAGGATTACCTACTTTGCACTAGCCAATTACATCAATTAACATTTCTTAGAAACTGCCATTGACATAATTAAAGCGATGATATAATATTGTAGATTAGGAGCTCGTCAAAGACTCTTGTTTGAAACATAATGACGTCAAGTTTCCACAAAGAAAACGTGCCGAAATACATAATTTAGTATTTGAATACTTTAAGCCTATAAGTGCTAATCATGCAATCTTTGCCTTCTATTGAAATGCGGGTATCTAATTAAGTATCGGGTGCACTTACTGGGAAGTCTTTGTGTTTGATTATATGTATTTTACAATACAATACCAAAGTTAGGAATGTAATTTTGTACCTACATTTAGCTGTTCATTGCAGTTTCAAATGTTATTGTAATTCTTCGTAAAAACAGGGAATTTCATACTTTCATTTTAAATATCGTGAGATTCTACACCAAAACTTATTTATCTTATTTATTATTCTGGCAAGAAATATGAAGGAATAAGTACTAGTAAACTCGCTGTGGGCTCGTAAGATACCTCTACTAGTGTCAGTTGAGACACGTGTGCTCGTAAGGTGCAGTATCTAAAGACTGCAACACTGTACGGCCCTGCGCGGATAGTTCGTGTTGCCCCTAGCACCATACAGTTGACTTCAGTTGACTCTCATAGTGTCCGCGCGACATAACGCGACCCATACTACTATACCAACACTCTGACATCATAGATTCCTTAAAGAAAATCACCGTACAATCAACTAAATTAACAAAATAACCTTTTTCTTTTTAATCACTCACAACAAACGTGAAAACTGATAACAATATAATATATTGAATATTCTACACAACACGACAAAAAAGGTACACTTCGTCTGAATGACAGGGGGACATCCATATTGTCAAGTGATAATGCGTCTAACCCATCACAACCTTGACGAACTCGTTATGCTAAAACATATAGGTAATATCACGACCGAAAATAAAACTCAATCCATTCAAAGAGCAATATTGAGAAATTTGAAAATTAACCGCTAATGTCACACTAGATAAGTCTAATTTGAAACTAGTCTGATAAAGTTGGGTTGTGACCGAGCGTAGTAAAAATACAACTGCGAAACATGTTTAAGAAACCTTAATGTAAAATATACCTGAATAATGATACGTGCTATTTATTATACTATTTTTTATTCCGATTTTGATATTAAGATAGATTAGTCTCAGATCACACTCAGATAAAAAATCCAACATATTGGAACTATGTAGTTTGGCAAAATGTCTCTAAAAACGTCCCTAAGTAACCCTTAATTACAGGCCGCACTTACTAGGTACCTATATGGAAGTATAGTTTGTAACTAAATTTAGTTATACTACTAATAATTACATTATGCCAAATGTGCAGCTGCTCTAGAAACGTTTTCAGTTCTTGTCAAATTGGAAAACTACGACAAACTTTTAAAAATAAGACCTGATCTAGTGCGGTTGCCTGATTGGTGATACACACATTGAATAGGTACCTTGTAGAGTAGCTACAAAACCTGAGTACAGCTGAAGAGGATTAAGCATAAGTAGTAAAGTAGTGGAACTTACTTCTCAGTCAGCAATCGACATTTTCACAAAACTGACAATACTCGTAGTGTCAACTATGAGAAACGAGTTATTGTGGCCGTCGTAGACGATGAGGAACAAACCGCTGTTTGTGCACACTTTGACATTTAGCTCCAGAACGTTACTGTAGCAAATCTATGCTAAACTTTTCCGCAGAGCTAACGTTTTCCAAGCAAGTTTGGCAGGCTTTACTTTTCATTGCAGAAGAAAATATAAGTAGACCGGTAATTAGTGACCGATATTTAAACACGTGATTATACTCATGATAAGAAACAAAGAAACCTATTTTTTTTATAACTACACGTACACTTTTATCCCAATAACACAACACCCGTATGAAATTCGCGCACGCGCGCCTTTGACCTATCTATCAGCTGTTAGCTGCATGACTCCGTTCTGTCTCATTACTATCGTACCGTGCAACAGTGGGTAGGCAGAGCACAGTGGGAGACAGAACAGGCGTTACGCGGCTAACAGTTGTTTCTTATCATGGGTATAAAATATAGTATCACGTGTTTAAGTATCGGTCACAAATTACCAGTCACCCTATATATTAAGTTAAGGGGTCTTTTTTTTTTACGGATGGAAAATCATCAAATGGCTTCTCCCGCTTTGGGTGGAGTGGTGTAGACTCTTACAGACTAAAACCCATCCATGTTCCTTCATTGCCCTTTGTGTTCCAGGGCCACGGTATCTCTTTCGAACAGTCCCGCAGCCCCGGAGTTAAGGGGTCTTATGTAGTCTTAATAAATGAATTTCAGATGGACCATACTTTAAATTGGTATTACTTAAATCTCAGGTCACTCCGTTAGCGAAAACGATCGAGAAGATAAGATCTACACGATGAATAACAAAGTGTTGTAACTCAATGTACTCTAATTCATACGGTAATCTGTATCAGATCAACAATAGCAAGTACCAACGGTATCACATAATGACGAAAACATGTACCGTACGCCTGGACAGGTTGGTTCCGCACACGCGAGAGATCAGATAAAAAGATAAAGACGGAAGCTGATAAATGAAACGGTTAAACACAGAACTACTGATCAACACATCTCTAAAGTTAACTTAAACCTATAAACCCATCCTGTTTCACAGGTAGTAAAAACGTAGTAATTAAATTTATGAAAATTAGAGAGATTTCTCTTAACAGATCCGCAGGATGTTAGAATTGCGATTTTCATGTTTACTCGCCAGTACTTGCTCTTGTTTTATCGAGTTACTTCTCTGTCACTTGTTGCTTTCTAATTATGTAACGGGCAAACGAAATCTTAGCGTTCCGTCGGCCTTAATAGTTTTAATTGTGAAACCCAGCATGAGACTTTATCATTTATTTAAATTATGTGGTTGAATCGAACGGTGGCTTGAGTCTATAGGACCGGTTCGCGCACAAATGAGTATGGCACACACACACATACCGGGCTCGTTGCTACACGGTGAGGTCCAAACCTGCCTCTTAAGAACCTGCGTGGATCTGTGTTGCTGAGACAAAGCCTGCGAAGGGCTTCTAACTACTTCACGTCAACTTGTTGACACGTTACACTCTACACAAATATAATTGGTAGCGTTTGTTTATTTTGTTTTTGTGTTTGTTTAGTTAAGTGTGGATTTAGATGGTTAGCTGGTTATTTTAACTGTTAAAGGAAAATAAGATGTTTTGATGGGATACCTACTTGCAAAAATATTCGCGACTATCTTTGTATTGACATTTTCTGCTTAGTTTTGTTCTTGTAAGTTATTATTCCACAGTTTAAATCTGATCGCTTATTTACCACAACAATTAAACATAGCTAAGTGTATGCACTGTGTACATAGGTAGTAGTATAATTGTCTGCGTAAAAGAGGAGGCGTCAATGGAGCCGCCGAAGCGTGGACATGAAGGCCTTCTGTCTCCACGGTCTGGTGCCCACCAATCCAACACTGGCGTTTTGTTACTTACGATTACGTGTTATGTCCACATTTCACAGTTTAAGCTTGCAACTACATGGTTATATAAAGGAAATATATTCTATTTCGATAAAATTGCACTGCCAAACAGGCTACTGACCGAATGAATTGAAACTATTGAAAGGACACCAAATATAAACATTATTAAATAAATTGCTCTACAATTAGTTACTTACCAATTTATTAGTTATTATTATAATATAATATATAAATAGGTATTAGTATTACAATTAATTAGATACCTAATTCACAAGAATTGAACTGAAAATAACATATTGTTCAGTAAAATAAAATAATATTTCCTTAGCAACAACAAACAGATTCTTCGTGACCATATGAAGGGTGGGTAGATATGATGACCATTTAAGTGCTACCTCTACCTACTTATAGTTTCCTGTTTTTTAACAAACTTTCGGGAAGAAAAATCTATTTACCCAACTTATTCTGTTGACTTAGACAAACACTTGGTTCTGTTTCCATGGAGGAAGTTTGAAATTTCTATAATTATATCAAACACACCTGTCAGCCAGCCTATTTACTTTACTTACTTTAATTGGACTTTAATTGTCTTGAACAGCAACATTTTTGCCACGACTTTAAACCTTCAGGATTGCCACGACCAAGCTTTCTTCCGTCACAAGTCAGACTACCAGCCGAAGCTTCTTTTTCCCATGAGACTATTTGGTTATGACCATTGACAAGATAATTTTCACGCAATGACAGTGTGAACACGAGAGATGAAGATCCTATTGCTTTTCTAAGATAGATATAAAAATAGGGTGACAAGGAAAACCACAAAGGTGTCACATGCACAATTGCACATGCATTGTGTATGAATGAAGGCGAAATGTCGGGAACCCTTCCTTAGAGTAATTGCAGGCTTGATGTTATGAAATGCAAAGAAAAAAGGAAATGCTTTACTAAACTATTTTAAAAATAAAGCTTTTCTGCGAAAAAGCTTAGATTTTCCAAATACCTAAGTATTATTGAGACAGCTTGTTTCCGCCGAAAGAGTTAGAAAAAGATGTGAATAGGAACCTTAAATACCTATAGTATACCTACACAACACAGACGTACCTAGATCATCATCTGAAATGTATAGATTCATTGGTTACGAATATTTTCATAACACTGTGCGTCACTTTTACAGAAAAGTGATTGCTATAAGATTTTAATAACACAAAGAAGAATGTTTTATTGATATTAGCGCAAGCAGATGTCCAAGATGAGTAGGTACATCTTGGAGATCTTGTCGACATTAATCCTTTGTCTTATTCATTCTCATAGATACAGTTTGACTGTGGAGAATAAAAAGGTGGGATGGGAGGACTTCTTCTGGCTACACAGCATAACATAACATCACACCTGTAATCTCCACCCGTCGTATTTGAGTCCCATATAAAAGCGGGCGACTCTATTGCCATCAACCAGGCCCAAATACAGACTCCAGGCTGGGACGGCCACAAAGAAAATCTTGATGGAAAAACTCAATTTTGATCGTTCTGAGAATTGACCCCAAAACCTCGACGAAGCAGTGTCACATGAATTATGAGTAGAACTCCTAAGAAAACATGGATTAGAAGGAAAGTACCTACAATGTGTTTTCATTTCATTCTGTTCTGTTGCTAATGCCAATAGATTTCAACAACGATTCTTCTGATTGTATTAACAATTGGATTAATGAAATATATGTATTTTTCCTGCCTAAGTACTTATAGATTACCAATAACACGACCTAGGGTACTTTAAATACACAATACTCGTTGATGAACCTTTGTTTAATAATTTCAACAATACATATTGATTCAAAATACAGCGAAACATGCATGACCATGATTCTGGTTTCTAATTAATTCCTTTAAAAGTACAGGGCTATCGCAATTTCTATGGTAGATACATATTTATTACCGTCCGTGCTTTCGTAGGTCTTTGACAGTCGTTACGGGTAGTCAGTGTCCTGAAAGTCTGACAAACAGTGTTACCAAAGGGTATCGTATTACTCAGTACTAACTGGGTTGTGGAGGTCAGATAGGCAGTCGCTCCACGTAAAATACTGCATCCGATAAGACTGGAAGCCGATCCGAACATAGTTGGGAAAAGGCTAGGCAGATGATGATGTACACATATTTGTCACAAATATAACGTACAAATAGCTTTAACTTTCTCCAATTTTTGTAGCATTAAATTGGTTATTTAACAAGTTCAACTTAAATACATTTAACTATTTTACCAGTATTTTATATGAAGCAACTGCCTACTATTTGACCTGCGTAACCCAGCTCGTCCAACGTAATACGGAAAATAATAACAAAACTCGCTAAATGTGGGTTCAGTGGTGTATTATAGGTACACCAATCCTTCGGGGATTGCAGACGTGATGTTGTATAGGTTGGTCGTTCGTTGACTCTTTGTTATTGTTTGTAAAAGTTAGACATTAGACTTCCCCGCTCACAGTTACAGCAATAGTTTAGCTAATTCAGCCTTAAAAGCAGTAGAGCCCAGTTCATCTTGTTACACATTTATGACGACAAAGCTTTGAGATAAGAGCAGTGGCTACCTTGCATGGAACGTCATGACAATTAGGTACGTTATTCTGGTTCTTTCTCATTGACTCGGAAAGCATGTTAAGCTGTTGATCCCGGCTGTCGTTTGCAGATCTTTGACAGTCGCAACGGGAGGTCAAAAGCCTGAAAGTCAAGCACAGTAAGTGTGGTGGTCACATAGGCAGTCGCTTCATGCACTGTACTGTAATACTGGTAGGACTTGGTACTCAGCTGCATTTGGTTGGATTGGAATGCAATCCCAACATAGTTGGGGAAAGACTAAAAAGACTAAACATCGGACTACTGCTCTTCCAGTTTCGTGACCAGCGGTTGTAAATCTTTAATCATATTCTCATCAGTGCAGCATCTTCTCCTACTAACAACCATTGACTGTTATACACCTACGCTAGTTTAAACTGAAGGTACGTAGTAGTAGTAGTAGTAGTATATACGACCGTAAAGTGTAAAAGCTCCAATATGAGTCCTTATTAGCCGACTGTGACATAGCTAAAAGGAGGATTTTGATCTGTTGTAGAGCTGCGCGGTTTTAGGGTGTGTGGATTAGATTGCAGTCACTCCTTGCAACATGTTAGTCACCTAAAGAACTCAGCAGAGAAAACGAAAAAGACATACCGAAAAAGCCTCAAAGACCGCGAGAGAGCTCAACCATTATGGGCAACCTATCTTTAGAAACGACGAATCCGCCTCGGATGACTTCTACCACTTCTAAAAACCAGTTGATATACATCCACATTGTTTCAGAGCTATCATGCACATGTCATGTGCAACGGACATTCTAGTTCACGATACATCCAAAACTAGACGAACCTGAATTATTATCATATTGTATGAGTATTCTACAGGCATCGCTTCGTATAGACAGGGCTACCAGTGGTATAGCTAAATACTTATAGACACACTTATTATTGCATTAGGAAGTTCAGAACACCGTTTTGAAGACCAATGCCGAGAATTCCGAACAATAACGAGTTACCGAGGTAGACCGTTTTTAAAATGGACATGCAAATGCAAGTAGATCATTTATTTATATCAACATCCCTCGTTTTCCTGTTATGTATACTTCATTGAAATTGTATTTCTATTAATTTGTTATTTACATCTTGTTGTGTCCTGTAAACAAACCTGTACTTCCTGTAGGTACGTGAAGGTACGTCATTCGAAGTCGCTCTGATAGCAGCTTCACCGAAAAACGTCACCATTTATATTGACTGTTTGTGATTTAATTGGAACAAGGTAATAATTTACATACTCGTATCTATGTAGTAACTTGTGTATTATCAATACGAATGGACATTGGATCTTCTCAGAATTTGTTTGCGCACGTATACAGTATATCTACGTAATGTTTCTATAACGTGTTTAGTTGTGGTAGTAATTATATTTCAATACGTTGAAGTGTTTAATCTATAAGCTTGTTTTGTTTCTGTTTGTTAAATACCTATGTGTATTGCTTAGAGTAAAGTGTTATGTACTATCAAACGTAGAGATTGATTGCCACCATAGGTAGGTATAGTAGATGATGCCCATTTCATCTAATCACATTTACTTATTCTAGTTCTCTCTACTACTACTACTACCACTAACGCCGCAGGGCGTATATGTACGTTACATCCAATGGTATACCTACCTAAGTTTACCACTTCAAAGTGCAAAATATAGAGTTAGAAAACGTATAAACTTTAAGATCAGTAAACAATAGATAAGCTTATCATTGAATGTAATTAGTGTACACAGAGTGTGATATGTTGATGTTGACATACGTAGGTCATCGCACGTCGTGCAGCAGTAGCGCGCGCTGGGGCGGCGGCGGCAGCGGCGGCTCGCAGTCGCCAGCGGCTGCCAGGTCGCGGGGCTCACTACTCAACCGCGAGGCGCGGGCGCAGATCGAAAGTTCGACGCGAGATCGAGCGCGCATATGTAAATATCGGCACATTTACAAGCGAAAGGGTTCACCAGAGCGGCGCACTAACGCAGCGTTGCGCGGGAACCAGTCCGGTGAGATTCCTACGGCGTCCGATAGAAAAATGTCGAATGAGCTTCGGGTCCATCACTCGGTGCGGGTGTGTGGTACGTAACGCGGCCGCCGCTCGACTGCCGCCCTCCTCTCACCGCCACTGCTGGTATATTTATCGCTTAATTATTGAACTCGTCTGTGTAACAATTATGAAGCAGCTCAGCGAGTGGCAGGCTGCGCGCTGGCGAGGCGCGAGGCGCGAGGGCGCGCGGCGCTAACGCGTCTGCGCCGGCGCGTTGCGTCACCGGCTCACCGCCGCGCAGCGCCGCCACCGCCGCCGCCGCACGCGCAGCCTTCAGATTTTATCTCAGCCAGCCGACAGCCAATCCGCTGCTCACCTGTTATGATCATTTAAAAACATTAACCTCCAACTTACATCATTTAGCGATATCTTCCTGTCTTCTGTTTCCGCGGTATATCATCTTAATTACAGTATGACTACATTATGCATTACAATATAAACAAACACGTCCTACTACGAGTATAATAACGTAGATATTCGCGGAAAATATACTAGGTAAACTTTTCAAGTATAGGTACGTGGGTATCTACTTTTCTTTAGCATTACCTAGACCTTAAGACCTGTACGAGCTTAGGCACAAATTTATTGCATTGATCAATCGTTTATATATTCGTAGGAGCCACAAATAGATAAGTAAGCACCTAATTTCAGTATGGATTAACAAAGTTCCCTATTTTCTTTATGGCCGATGTAAACGTCCAGGCTGGACGTTCGGACTCTATCTGGCTATTGAAACAGCGGGACACTCCATTATATACTTACTTATTAAATTAATCATCAACGGCGCGTTCAAGAAGGATAGTCTAAAACAAGTTTATAAGTGAATCAGAGAAACAGGTAACTAATTAATTAAAATAAATCAAAATTCATCGCACGACCGCACCATCCACGCTGTTCACAAAGTGCGGCTACCTGATTCCTGAGCATGGTCCTGGGTTCGATCTCCAGAGCGAGCCAAGTGCTTTTGGATTTTTCATAGAGTCTCCTAGATTGCTCGGATTTAAGATTAACTGTGGTTGCTAAATGATAAAGATAATAGGCACTCTCTACTACATCTGACTTCAACATAACCGATAAAATATGGGAAGTACCACTGCTAAGCATACCTACACAGCAGGCCAGTTAGGTATTACTTAACAGTATTCAAAGATTTGTATTGCTATACTGGTCCGGTACTCCGACATGCACCGGGATACGAATCTAGCTTTTACTGTTGAAAACTATTCCTTCACTCCACCTCTATTATGCACTCGCTAGAGTATTAATTAATGTTTTGTGATTATTACGACTCTTACGACCTTAGCGAGTATTAGAACCATCTCAACTCCAGAAGATTCTTATTTGCATAATATGATTTGTTGTTTTTTTTTTAATAGTGTGTATACAATAAAGACAAGTTGTTATCTTTCATTTCAGCAAAATAATTATTTTTATAAAAAAAACTTGAAACAGCAGTTCGTTTTCCTGCAACTATCTAGAATATCATCTCATAAACGTCAACTGTCACTGTCAACGTCAAAAGACAAAAGTCTAATTTAAAAATATTTCGCCAAGTTCAGGGCCGTTTCCGAAAAAATGTAGTTGTTATCGAAAAATGGCATAATTTCGCATGTTCTAATGCGCAAATTTCATACGTAACAGCTAAATGTGATTTTTGTATAATTAGATCAAGAATTAAATTCATTCAAAATGTATAGCAGAACAAAAATATGGTTAGTTGTGAGCTTACTTTCAACCTCTATTATTTTCAATGGATGTTTTTACTCTATATAAAGAAATCTAAATTCAGATCGTTACCATGAGAGGTTTTTAGGAGTGTTTAACTTTTAGTCTATAAATAATTGTAAAATGTTGCAGTGGTACCTGTACCATTCGTGTGGTATGCAGATTTTTAAGTTCTGCGGAAGTGTCCACAGCCCTACGGCCTTTCTACTTCAGTGTTCATCCCGATCTCTTTGGAAAATATCCAACTCAAAGAGTAAGTCATCAAATCATTCTAGTAATACTTCCATGATGAACTGAAATATTTGAGTAACCACTTAACCAGCAGTATTTAAATACTGAGGATGGAAACAGATTTTTTTGATAATACTCAAGAAGAAAAAATAATTTACAAGTTGAACAGATAATGAACCTTCCATATGAAGTACTGATGTCTTTATAGGCATATTGATGCATTCAGTCTGCTACTTCACATGTCTTGGAATACCTATATAAAGTAGCCATGAGGCACACTACTATTTTAACTGAATTCTTTCAGCTATTTTTGGTTTGTGTATTGTTTACATTAAGAAACTTACACTAAGTAATTATATTTATACTTCTGATCACCATCTATTTCAGAAAATCAATGAGCATTCTCTGCAACAGCTGAGTGCACTTATAGAAGCCCAACAGTCCAGTAAAAGAATGTCTGTTCCTCCATTATCATTTTATTTGCGACAAAAAGATATGCCTGATGGTAACTATTATAGCTTTATTTATATTTTTATTGTTATCAAAATTATAACTTATTTGTTATATTTTATTTCTCTGCAGGTGAAAAATGTAAATAAGTAACGTATTTCTTTCAAATTTTCAGGTGAATTCAAGCTCATAAAAATCCAGCTAAACAGTAACAATGTGAGAGAGACAGTAGTCAAAGTTCTGAACGCCTGCGCTATCTCCACTAAGTACATTGATAAGATACCTGACAGGCCGAAAGAATCCACCTTAAAGTTTGTTTTCTTGACTAAAACTATATCTTTTATCTAATCATTTGTTTTTGTTTGAATCTGTAAACACTTAGATATAAGCTGTTAGTTGATTGACAATAAGCAATAGAAACTGATAAGATATTGATTATTCTCATCAGATTTAGTTCCACTGTAAAGTTCACTTACAAAAAATAGAGGCCGTATTTCTTGATTTAATTTAAGTGTTAGTTTTTAGGGTTCCGGAGCCGAAAAGCAAATAATGGAACCCTTATAGATTCGTCATGTCTGTCTGTCTGTATGTCACAGCCACTTTATTCCGAAGCTGTTAGGACTACACAGTTGAAACTTGGTAGGTTCATACAAAAATTAAAAGATTAAGGCCGCCCCCCCCATACATTGAACTGAAACTAAAATATTTTTATTTTCCTCAATACATACAGACATTGAGGTTATTAAAACCATTTTTTCTGAAAATCAATCAATTGAAAGATAGACACTTCCAAAGTGGTAAAATGTGTGTGTGAGTCCCTTCTAATTTCTAAAGTAAGAGGAGGAAAGATAAAAAAAATTTAGGATTGTAGAATGTAAAAAAAACTTTCAATGAAAATTGGTAACTTTGTTTTTCAATAACATACTATGAAAAACAAATTTAGTTTTCTGTTGAATGTAATACAATACAACATATGAATGAGCCTTCAAAATATTTTTGTTAGGTATATTGTTTGGTGCTACGGAACCCTGTGTGCGTGTGAGTACGACATGCACTTGACCGGTTTTGGTTTATTTTAATATATAAATGATAACATTTATATTTTGCAGCAAAATGGGTTTCGGCAAAGGAGGAAAATATGATTTTACACGTGCATATGAAGACTATGACAAAGAATTTGATCTGTCTAAAATGAAGAGGAAAGTAGTGGAGAAGAGGGCTAGTGCTAATATTGTGTAAGTTAAGATTAGTCTATGCAATCAAAAAAGTTTGGATAAAGATGAAACTTATAATTGATCTCTAATTTCTCTGGGAGCAATGAAATTTTACGAGCCTTGCTGCTATTTATTGATCACAATTGAAATAGTGTGTTCACTTACAGTTCTTTCAATAAATCCATTTTTAAATGATTTAATTGCATGGAATAAGAGTCTATTAAAAATACATATATTTCCTTGATATATTGCAGGGAATGGGTATTTGCAAACAGCAGTGATGCAAAGGACAAATATGAGGCGGCAGCTGCAACAAGGGACCAAGTGCGCTCCTTGATAGACACCCTTTGCAAAACTTATGGTATTACACAAGTTGGTATACTACATTATAAAAATTCAATAATCATATTTTACCATCTTTTACATCAAAAGCTTGCTTTACAGATGTTGCATTAATCATAAAACTCAGTAATGACCTTTTCTATGACCTAGGATAAGTATAGGTTATCTAACAGATAATTTCATACAAACCTTTTGGATTTTGATTTTCGATAGTGCTTATCAGAACACTTGTAAAACAGGCTCTTTAAATATTATCTAACACTATAGATTATACACATGGAAACAGCTTACCAAAAACCCAAGGGATTAATCTGTAATGGGATTCCATCAAAAAGATACTGATTAACTGATAAAACTTTATTAATATGCATTTATTATGTGGTTATAGGTGAAATACGACAGCTGTTGGAATATGAGCCACATAAGAGGGGTCTTGCAGAGCTTAGTTGCCTTAGCTTCACAGCATCCTAATACTATGGTTAATTTAGAAGGTTGGTATATTATCTTATATATATATAAAATTCTCATGTCACAATGTTAGTTACCATACTCCTCCGAAACGGCTTGACCGATTTTTATGAAATTTTATATGCATATTCAGAAGGCCTGAGAATCGGCTACTATCTATTTTTCATACCCCTAAGTGACGCAGACGAAGTTGCGCGGGTCAGCTAGTGTAATATATAATTCTAGACATATTTTAGTTTCCATCATTGTAGGGCCTCAGACGACGCAATTTTTTTTCTAGCGGCCTCCGCGCTTCCCGTCTGTTACTACTAGCGGTGTTAAATGTGGATTATGGTGTACTAGGGTATTGCCTACTAAATATTCAAAACATTCAAATTCCTCGGAATCAGGTAACCGAGCGGACGCCGCTGGGCCGCTGCATGTGGAGCACGGTTGCCGTTGTCGGTCGCCACGAGGCACGAAAACTGCACGGCGTATTAATACTACCCCGCTAACTAGATAGAACGATGTCGGTATAAAACGAAATACAGCATATTTTGCTGTAACAACGTGGTCTCTAGATAGGTACATGATCTCAAATAAACGCGCCCTAAAGACACCTATTGTACTCTGGACATAGGCGTCTCTTGCGCCGCAAGACACATTCAATTCTGTACCTTGTCCCAGCTTACCTCTAAACGGTTCTGCATTTCCAATTGGCGATCTACCCTCAGTTTGTCTACGCTAATGGCCATCCACATTTACAATGTGAAATTCACTCACAACAATAATTATTGTTTTGCGTGAATTGTGTTTTTACACTTGGACCTAGCACTTATGGAATAATGTTCATCTTTTCAGGCAGAACCATTGCGCTGGGGCAGTTTACTGGCGTCAGTTTAGACGGAGACGTGTTCCTCAGTATAATGGACGTACGAAATGAGTGGTTATCGGTGAGCATACACATGTATTGTACCCTATCTTGATGAAGTATTGTAATAGTAATTCATTGTTTCAACGAAAAGTTTACACTCTAAAAGATTCACACCAAAGAGAAGTAAAAATTAAAGAAAATAAGCTACTAATAAATGCTATTAATAATAATACTAAATGCGCCCGACCCAGTTCTCGATAATGGTAATATCACGTTGTACTGGGATCGATCTATCATCACTGACAGGACTATTGCTGCCAATAAACCTGACATTGTGGTGATAGATCGATTGGAACGTCGCGCAATGATTGTTGATATAACGGTCCCTCATGACGAGAACCTCGTGAAAGCAGAGAAAGATAAACAATTCAAATATCTAGATCTGGCTCGCGAGGTTGTCGACATGTGGGACGTGAGTACGGCAGTCATTGTGCCGATAGTCGTGTCCGCCAATGGCTTAATTGCCAAGAGCCTCGACCAACACCTGAGGAGGCTCGCGCTTGGCGGCTGGATCAAGGGCTTGATTCAGAAAGCGGTACTCCTAGACACGGCGCGTATTGTTAGGAGGTTCCTCTCTCAAGAGCCCTGACCACCGGCGGCTCGGACCCTGTTCCCAGTGCTGGTGGCTTACTATTTTTTATATTTTTGAATGTTTTTTATATTATTTTATATTAGAATATTTAAAAATGTAAATAATATGTATATAAATGAATAAACGAAATAATACTAAGAAAAATTATTTATAAATGTTTTGTTTACTTTTGTTTTTTAAAATATTTAAAAATGTAATAGATAAGAAAGTTAATGAATAAAGGAAATAATACTAAGAAAAATATATTTCTGTTTTGTTATAATATAGTCTCCGTCAGGATGAACGGTCACTCGGCGTATTTAACTTTGAATTTATGCCTAACAATTGCTTCCCTATTGCTTCTATTTGCTTCCTATTCTCAAACAATTGCTTCCATCGTATTCTAGAAGAAAAAAAACATTTTAAGAGTGACCGTTCATTCTGATGTCAGGACGGCCGGTCACCGAGTGTAGTGTCCTTGTTAAGTAGAATTATTGAAATTCACGGTGGCCATTAATTACTTCCCGTTTGCTCATCTCAATGTTTTACAACGATAATACTGTAACTATCACGGCAATAAAGATATCGACGAAAGTGTTGTATAACAATATTTTTAGTGCCTGACAAAAAATAAAGGCAAAACTCGAGAAAAAAAATCCAAAAAAATAAATATAAATTTTTGTTATTTAAATGCACATTTATTATTATTGTAAGACTAGATCGAATTATGAAGTCTACCTACGTTCATACGTTGGTATATTTTTAATATCATCACGCCTGCATTCCCCAAAGAGATAGGCAGAGGTGTATTTTCGAATGTCCACTACCTACATTAATTCACTAGAGATATTGTTACGCCCCATGTAATAGCAGGTCAGGGCAGGTGTTTGATTCCAGATTCACACAGACTACTGTGGGTGGAGTTGAAGTGCGGTAACAGTCAGGACGCGAAATTATTACCATTCTTGCCCGGTCGCACGCTACCATGGTCCATGACGTGCGAACACAACCTCACACGCGCGCTGCCTGCCTAGCAAAGAATAAACAACTTGTTTAAAAGAAGACGCCGCGCTTCGCCCGTCGCCGCGGCGTGTGCGGGGCGAGTCTCATTCATAGAATAGGGAGTAAAGGTTTTATGCAAAATGTCGCAAGAATATTTAGAACTATAATAATTTTGTAAAAATAAAAACATCCAGAAAAAAAATTTTTTTCGTTGTTATGGCGACTTTACGACTTATAGAAGTTACTCTTGAAATATTTTGTGTTTAAAAAACATTTTGCGTATGGTTATTTCTGGATGGGTTTTTTGATACCTAAGGAACTGGTCACCTGAGTGTGGACTTCGCTGACGAGATCGACCTTGGTGAAGGTGGTGTGACAATCTGATGGCCTACCGTGACGTCTTAAAGCAGTATTATTTTATATAAAAGGTCATCTCGTTTTGTGTGATTTTTTAGGTTTTTTTGTGGGACACTTTTTGTTAATCAATTGGGTTTTTTGCACAGCATTCATTTTTCTGGTATGCATTCAGTTAATTAGTGGAGTTACCTAGTGTGCTGAAAAATTATACAGATATGCATTTAAAATATATCCCTTATTTTATCTTATCCCAGTGTGCAAGAGAGATGGCGCTAGACATCCTCTATAGCTCTGTCTCTTTCCCCACACTGGAATTATATTCAAACAATACTGTAACTAAAAAGATCATGTGCGCTGGGCAAGCGTGGCCAGAAATTGCACAAAACAAAGAGGTCTGCTGGGAGAAAGGAAAGGCCTTTGCCCAGCAGTGGGATATAATGTAGGCTATGGAAAAAAGAGTAAATTTGTTTTTTACTGGATTATTATATTTTAAAGTTAATGGCATAACTACTACTTATAATTAAAACTAATGTGATGCGAATTTGAATTGTATGATGACTTTTTGTGTGTCATTAAAGTTATTGAATATAACTATTTAATATTAAGTTATTGAATATAACTTTAATGACACACAAAGTCATCATACAATTGTACTTGTTGTTTTATTAATCAGAAATGTACAAATAATTGTATGAGAAGGATGTTGAGTCAAAGTTCAAACAGCGGGTACCCTGAAAGCATCGTGTACAGCGGCTGGGTTATGGAGGTCAGAAAGGCAGTCTCTCCATGTTAAATAGCATAAAAAAATAAAACCGACTTCATAAACACAAAAAAGTGAAAAATAACTTTAGCTTCAGAAGTTGGTGACTTTTGTTTGTTTGATTTAATTTTTTTGTCACCGACTTCTGAAGCTAAAGTTATTTTTCACTTTTTTGTGTTTTTGAAGTCGGTTTTATTTTTTGCAAAAATGTTTTTTTAGTTCCGGTGTCTGCCTCCGAAACTCATCATTAGATCTGTATGAAATTCAAATGGGACCATTTCGGAATAAATCCCTTTCGAACAAAAAGAGAATTTTGCAAATCCGTTTTTATATGACGGAGTTATGGCCGAACATACATAAAAAAAATAGAAACATCCTAATTGAGAACCTCCTCCTTTTTGAAGTTGGTTAAAAAGAAGTGCCTATCGCATTTAGTGACAAAAATTCATACAAATGTAATAAACACCTTTAAATATTTCAATTCAAGTGTGTGTGGAGTGTCTAATGCAACAATAAAGAGTAGAAAAAAAATACAGTGACAACAGTTTAAAGTTTAATTAAATTAATTAAATTTAATTTAATTGTTTTTTTAAAGGTTGAATTTTGTTCCATTGGTACAAATCAATCATAAAATCAAACTTAATTGAGTTACGTGGTGAGCATTCTTTATTTTGTGCTGTACCGTTACTGATGCTCCTACTGTCTAGATTGTCCGTTGCATCGAAAAAGTAATTAAAATTCTTCTTCACAGATAGTAAAAGTCCTTTTTCGGTAATAGGGCTCGACATCACAGATTTTATTGCTGTAAAAACTGGATCACTTGCTGGTGGAAGATCATCAGGATCACGGAAAATATTTTTGTAAAGTAAAAACGCTTTCTTTTGTTCCTCCAAGGGCACAACATATTTTCTTCCCCTTTTCATTATGACGAAAAACTACCTACTACCTAGTACAGGTAATACGTAAATATAATAATAATATATATGTAGGGTCCAACTTTTTAAACACAAAATATTTCAAGAGTAACTTCTATAAGTCGTAAAGTCGCCATAACAACGAAAAAAATTTTTTTTCTGGATGTTTTTATTTTTACAAAATTATTATAGTTCTAAATATTCTTGCGACATTTTGCATAAAACCTTTACTCCCTATTCTATGAATGAGACTCGCCCCGCACACGCCGCGGCGACGGGCGAAGCGCGGCGTCTTCTTTTAAACAAGTTGTTTATTCTTTGCTAGGCAGGCAGCGCGCGTGTGAGGTTGTGTTCGCACGTCATGGACCATGGTAGCGTGCGACCGGGCAAGAATGGTAATAATTTCGCGTCCTGACTGTTACCGCACTTCAACTCCACCCACAGTAGTCTGTGTGAATCTGGAATCAAACACCTGCCCTGACCTGCTATTACATGGGGCGTAACAATATCTCTAGTGAATTAATGTAGGTAGTGGACATTCGAAAATACACCTCTGCCTATCTCTTTGGGGAATGCAGGCGTGATGATATTAAAAATATACCAACGTATGAACGTAGGTAGACTTCATAATTCGATCTAGTCTTACAATAATAATAAATGTGCATTTAAATAACAAAAATTTATATTTATTTTTTTGGATTTTTTTTCTCGAGTTTTGCCTTTATTTTTTGTCAGGCACTAAAAATATTGTTATACAACACTTTCGTCGATATCTTTATTGCCGTGATAGTTACAGTATTATCGTTGTAAAACATTGAGATGAGCAAACGGGAAGTAATTAATGGCCACCGTGAATTTCAATAATTCTACTTAACAAGGACACTACACTCGGTGACCGGCCGTCCTGACATCAGAATGAACGGTCACTCTTAAAATGTTTTTTTTCTTCTAGAATACGATGGAAGCAATTGTTTGAGAATAGGAAGCAAATAGAAGCAATAGGGAAGCAATTGTTAGGCATAAATTCAAAGTTAAATACGCCGAGTGACCGTTCATCCTGACGGAGACTATAATATAACCCTTTTTTTAGCTCATAAAAAAGGTGAGCCAGGAAGATAGTGCCTTAGTGATGATACCAAATTATGAAAGAGCATTGTCCAGTATATTGAGAGAAATACACATATGCCGTAGGTAAGATTTTAAAAATTTCCTGATTAATATTGTTCTAGTGGCCGTTTTCAAAAACCGGGTTTGTGAAAACGGGCATAAATGTTAGGTACGCCATTAATACTTTTATTTTATTTTCAGAAAGTTCATGCCAAAAGTATCTGCACATCAGTACTGCAGTCATTTGAGACAGCTGATCACTTCCATAGGCGATTTCTATGGTCGTGGTTGTAAGTTTCCGTCAGGTGTGCCTGAATCTCTGAAGAAATACGAAATAGTAATTGAACCGTAAGTATGTTTATTTACATGCTTATTTTTGACTTATCACCTACAACTCGGAAACGGATCGTCACCGTATCACCTTTCGCCTCGCCGTCAAACAGGCGGCAACCTAACGTAAGCACGTAACCAAAGTGGATCTGCAGCTTCGATACGTCGATTCGGCTACGGTTGGGCGGACTTGGGCGAGCACTGGTTGACCTGGCTGGCACCAGATCAGTTTGAATCCGAACGTGAAAAATTGATAAAGCGTGACGATAGAAGAAACGTGACTGATAAAGCAAGATTATGTAATATGTATTGAAAAAGCAGCGTTAGTTAGCCGATTAAGACCAGGGATGTTATGGATATATAATTTCGGATCCGGATACGGATATGGATATTTGTAAAATATAATATCGGTTTCGGTTACGGTTATGGATATTAAATTATTTCGGATTATCCGATAGTTTCGGTTACGGATATTAATTTTTTAAGGAACTGTAAAATGAAATACAAATAAGATTATATTCGACTTTAATTGTACCTTGTAGGTTTCGCATTTTGTCATACAAGTAATTCTTTCTTACAGCTACTCGTTTTGAAGTGTTATATAGGTAACTAATTAAATGCAAAATCTAAATTAACGTTCGTAATTTGTTATATGAATCAACATGTTTATAAAAATATTATCTAAATTAAATGGCAAGTTTTGTAACGCGATCATTTCAGCCACTAATTGATCAATTTCTTTTTGTTTAGTATTATTGTCATCCCAAGCAGATCTATTTTTCAAAGAATCTGTTATTGATAACTGTTTTTTACACTCCTGTAAAGGTGTCAGCTGTTGGGGATTTGTCAGTTTTTGTGGGTTATCTTTTTCTAGCAACAACAATTCTTCATACTTATCACTGTGTTGAGATTTAAGGTGAAGTTTGAGTGAAGTAGTGCTACCTCCTTTGCGTGAAAATTGTTTCCCACACTGTTTACATTTTGCAAAATTTACATTCACTTTATCAAAAAATGACCAAATTCAACTAGATTTAGGACGCAATTTTCCAGTCACTGACAATTCATTTACTAATTAACAATAAACCAAACCTTTAATAAGTAATCGTAAAATGAATTACATCGTACGTAACGTAATCCCACAATAACCTCTAAAGTTACGAGTAGTTACGACTAAATAAACGGGCGCGCGGTGGTCTGCCGGCCGGACAAAAACAAAAACTTGTCACGACGTGTCATTTTTACTATAAAGTATAAATAGTAAATATGACACGTCGTGACAAGTTTTTGGTTTGCCCGGCCGGCAGACCACCGCGCGCCGCCTAATGACTCCGCCCTATCCGAAACTATCCGAAACTTTTATTTCGGATTCGGTTACGGTTACGGATATTTTTTTATTTCGGATATCCGATAGTTTCGGTTACGGATATGGATATCCATAACAACACTGATTAAGACCACCTGCTAAAAGATCCATCATAGCAACTAAAAGAGATATATGGTTGGCGCAAACACTTCTTATACAGGGTGTAAACAGACCCTTCACGAAGCCGTTAACCAAGCATTCTGTACGTCAAACTAAGTAACCCTACACAAAAATTATTGCTGGGAAACGACTTTTTTTTTTGGGGTGAAAAATAACCTTTTACGGTAAAACTCAATGAAACGCATTCAAAACATTGTGCTTATGGATGCATTGAATAGTAAACGGGTCATGGAGGTATTTAAAGTAAAGTTATAACATCAAAAACTTGTATTTAAAAAAAACTTGTGTAAAATGAACTTTGACCCCCAATATCTCCGTAACTAGAAGGTTCCCAGGTATGGTCTAGAACAAAAAAATGATCGCAATAACGGGGAGAACAAGTAACCTTCGGCTTCGTTAAGGGTCTATTTACACCCTTTATACTGAAGTATTTGGCGCCTACGAGTGCTCATTGCCCCACGTTGGGCGCCAAGAACCTCAGCTACTTTACTTTTTTCTTACGCCTCCACACCGGGGTTGGATATACTAAATGCAGTAGATACAAATCGAACATCTTCTTTTGGCAAAAAAGCAAGTGTAAAAAATTGGATTCTCTATCTCGTTTGCCCATTCCAATTTTAATGTTTTATTCTTATTTCAGTGAGGCGGGCCCACTAATGGTATCGCCTACGGGTCAGTTCATTACCCCATCGTCTTGCCCAGCAGAAGAACTAATAGCTTTCATTGCCACGCATTTGGACGAAGCAACTCAATTGATGACAGAATACAGCATGTAAGTTCTAAGCCCAGTTTTGAGATGTGCTTTTTTGATGGTTGTGAACTCAGTGCTCGCCAAGGAGTCGATAAAGGCGCCTTTTTTTTTAGACAATTCTGTAATCTACTGGCGACCAATAGTGCTTGACAACTGTGGTTACCTCCACTGTTCTTTATAATCTCGCAAATAGGTTACGAAAGAAATAGAAGTGCTGACCATCATCACCTTCCTGCCCTTGCCCCCTTGGGGTCGACGCATACATCTGGTGGTGTCATATGAAAAAAAAAAAATGTAATTTATTACAGAAACAAGCATGTGGAGAAAGCTCTTCACAAAGAAGTTATGCAGCGGTTCGGTCTTCTGGACCTTCAAAAGGACGACAGCATCACTCCTGCGTATATGATCTCGTGCTGTCAAAGATTACTTACGCGTACGGAGCAACTTCATGCGGTAAATATTGTTATTATGGCTCAATTTCTATTCTGCATGGGGTAATATATCCAGACGAGTTTTCAAAACTATAGTGCAGCAATATCTTTTGCAGCGAGGCCATAGTCGGAACCATCCATGATCTTCCTGCAGTTGTCCCATTCTATTTGGGGTCTGGGGGGAAATCATCAAATGACTTCTCCCGCTCTGGGTGGAGTGGGAGGGAGTGTCAGACTCTTACTGACTAAAACCCATCCATGTTCCTTCATTGCCCTTTGTGTTCCAGGGCCACGGTATCTCTTTTGAACAGTCCCGCAGCCCC
Source organism: Noctua pronuba (assembly GCA_905220335.1). NCBI lineage: Eukaryota > Metazoa > Arthropoda > Insecta > Lepidoptera > Noctuidae > Noctua > Noctua pronuba. The sequence continues at coordinate 8,171,156 of LR999903.1, read as the reverse complement.
GGCAGGTATCGGCCCTTGCGGGTCCCTTCCTGGTTGCTGAAAAGCAACAGCAAATAAAATCAAAAGCACCTTGACCTTGCGCCGTCTTCCGCGACACACGATCGTAGCCGAATGTATGCTGCGACGCGTGATCGGCTCCGTTCGCCTGTCGTATCCGACACGGTACGAATGAAACTATTTGATTAGGCGCAGAAATGGATACTTTCGCAAGCGACGGCGACGATACCCAGCCGATCGTATGCGTCGACATCCTGCCGGACGTTCGTTTCCTTCCCGATCCGCAAAACCGAAATCATCATTTAGTTGTCTATTGCATTTTCTGGCCATAAGTCCTCATGTCCTCTTTGCCTCGCTCGCTTCATAGTCCTCTTTGACGACGCCTAACTCATATATTTTTCTTGTTTCAGAAACTTCATGGAACAGTCCTCTACATAACCCATTACTACTCAGTTTTATCAGAAGGGATATTATGCATACCTTGGAATTTCCAATCATGAGTTAGGATCTTATTAGGGAGTATCTAAATGCCTTAGATAGTGTAAATAATAATTATATAGATAATTATTTAGATCAATCAATTTATTTTCGTTTTAGAATAAACATACTAGGATCTTATTTTGCTCGAATCTAGTTGAATGTATAACTATAAGACAAGAATGTTGATAAATATATTTTTATACACGCTAACTAGAACCAATTGATTGGGAAAAAAATATATACAAACTTTATACTTACGAATATCATTAAAATTATGTACAATGATGTTTAAAAATGTGATGTTAAAGTAGCATAGTGAAAGTACAATAGAATTCATAATTACGTACTATGACTACATTGCTAGTTCGATAAAAAGCTTTATATATTTCATAAAAACGTATATGAAGATAAAATTGATAACGACAAATAAAATTATGTACAAATATCAGTGCTTTTTATTTTGTTGTACTATGATGAGTTTGTTCTTCTCCTTTGTGACCTTAGCCACAGGCAGATTTGTTGCTGGCATCAGCTGTCGCAGGTTTTGACTAGGTATTACAGGTGGCTGGAAAATAAAATAAAAAATAATATTAAAATACCGCACATATTATTTTGAAACTAACACGATGTGAATTGAATTGATGGATTTTCATTTTTATAGTTAATGGCCTAATTTGGAAAAAGTATTTATGAGTCATTTACCGGAGGACACCGCGCAAGCTGCTTCATACGATCCACTAATCGCATGGCATCGTCCGATGTCTCCGAATCGGTCGTCATGCCCAGAAACAACGCCCTCTCCGCATTGCCTCCGTCCAGACATCTATGGAACGATTGGAAGTGCCTGAAACGAAAAAATAAAAAATATTCATTTACAGAATAGTATTTGCATATCGTCAAGTCAGGATTGTAATCCACAACGGGGCGCGCCCACGACAGACTTCTTATATGAGCAAGTCGAATTTGCGTCTACACCCAGGAATAATAGATGCTTGTCAACGCCACTGGTATTTTTAATAGAAGATGCATAAGCATGCTTAATTAGTCTATAGTGTTCCCACTGCTGGGCCACACGGCTTCCTCTCTATAAGAGGGAATGGGCTATAATCCACCATGTGGGCCCAGTGCGGGTTGGTAGATGTCACATGTCTTCGAATTTTCGGTTCTAAAACATGCCAGTTTCCTCACGATGTTTTCCTTCCCCGTTTTGAGAGCAGTGGTGATGAAATAAATTACACAATGTAATGCGCCTGCCTGGGATCGAGCCCGCGACTTACTATTCGTAAGTTGGAGCCGTCACCACTGGGACACCTCTGCTCTCAAATAGAAGATGCTCTTTGTGAAATTAAAGAAGCTCATAAGCCTCTGCCTTACCTGGAATGAGCATGTGGTCTCAGACGCTGTGCATGCCTCCAAGCGGCCGCAGCCCGCGCGCGCCACACCGTCGCCTCTTCGCTTGCCGAAGCCACACCTGCCTCGAGCGCGGCACACGCGCCGCGTAAATCCACCACCTTGAGTGAAGAGACAAAGTTTAGTTTCCATTGCAGCATCAATATTTTAACGACGTATATGGTCATTCTAAAAACAACTTAATTTACATACGTGTAAAGTTCATCGAACGAAAACGAAGCAACATTTTTATTTTTTCAAAACGTTCATAAAAATACAGGCTGAATATAGAAAAACATTTGCGGGATAATGGTATAGCGTAAACGAAAATATAACGTTCTAACGCTCGCCACTAAAGATATACAAACACATGGTAAAATCGTTAAATAAACGTGAATGATAAGCAACACCTCTGCCTAACAACAAAACTACGTGCTATATAGCATTACTGGCAGTTCTGTTAGTAGTGAGGTTTACTTCTAAACCAAAATAAGTGTGAAGTGAAAGCGTTCGTCGGACTAAAGTAAGTAATAAAACGAATATTTCAACTTGATTTTAATACTTTCGCTCGTGTTCCGAAACTTCCCATTAGTGAAAGAATTATCCGAAATCGTGTCAGTAGTTCCGAAGATAGAAACTAAACTAACAAACTCCTCTCTAATATTAGTATTGTTTTAGGAATCTTACCTTTTGGAAATACCTATAAAGCAAGGTTTTCATCTCATCATGTGACAGTTTGTCAAGCCGCGCCATCAGCATTTGCTCTCCCCTACTCCTCGAGTCTTTATTGTCTTGAGAATCAGACAGAGAAGCTGATGGTGACTTGCCACAAATTAAATTGTTTTTGTACTCTATTGCCGTGTCAATTGCTTCTATAGCTTCTTCACATTCCAGCAGTTTGCGCTCCTAAAACGATAATTTGATTTATGATGCAAAAAATAATAGGACACTAGCATAATAGGCTGTTTAACAACATCGAAAAAAAACCAAAATATTTAGTCCGTCAGTTAGATCACAAAAAAATGTTAGACACGTATTTTTGCTTTTGTCACATAATCAAAAAATGATGACGATACAGCGCATCAAAGTTCAAGAGAGGGGGCTTGTGACGTCACTGGACAGTAAAAAGTAACAGAAATTGTGACATCACGCGGGATTTCAACGCGCTGTATCGTGGTCATTTTTCTTTTACATGACAAAAGAAAAAATACGTGTCCAATATGTTTTGATAAAAATAGATTGTTTCAGTCAAACACCCTATTATTTTAAGGTTACAAATTTTCATTTGGGTAACTTACCTCAGAATCTGAAAGAGATTTATATATTTTTCTCTTATGTCCTAAACTGCACCTCTGTTCATGCAAACACTCTCTGGTCTTCCTCAGGTTTTTGATTTCTTTCCTCAACAACAACTCTTTTTCTTTGGACATTTCTAAGGTTTCCAAATCATTTGTCTTCTCCTTCAAAATACTGTCAAGTTGCGTTATTCTATGTGTAAAGTGTTTAAGTGAGTTTGTTTTCCTGTCTTTCACATCTACTGATGTGTCCGAAAGTTCATCTAACTTTAATTTATCTTTAACAAGCTCTACATCTAATGTATTTTTACGTTTTTCGTCTTTTTTTATCTGTCTTTTGATTTGCTCAATTTGTTTTTTATAAGTTTTAAGGTTGGTCTCATGTCTTTTTATTTCCCTCATTGTATCCTGATCAACTAAACTAGATTCTATCTTGTCTGAATAATGCTTGTTCTGAGTATGACACATCGATTTAGACAAGTCGTTTATCAGTCTCTCTTTGGCTATACAAAGATTTATCAGTTCCTTTAGCTGTGACTGGCTGCTGCCAATTTCTTTCGAAAGTTTTCGGGCCAGTATCTGCTTTTGAGTGTATTTTTCTTTCGTCATTTTGTACTTCTTGCATATTTCTTCAGTCTTTGGAGAGTCAATCATTTTGAGAAGCTCCCTCTCAATTAATTTTGGTTCAGGGTCAACATCCTTTTTGTGAGATTCTATAAGTATCTTTTGAGATTCAGGTGAGATTGCTTTAGCTGCAACTTTTCTCAGTAACTCCAACTCTGCTCCAGATAAACTTTCACCAGGTTGTATAGTTCTTCTACGCCCAGAATTTGACTGAGATGTCATAACAGGCAAAGATTGTGACCCACTTAATTCTGATATTGTTATATCATCAGAGTCAATGTGATTTAAATATTCTTCACATCTATCAGCAAAAAGTTGGTCATTCTTTTCTCTAAAATATTCCATGAACTTTTCTAATTTGTCTTGGAATACTGTGTCAGAATGAGTATCTTCCTCTGAGTCTGAGTCCACATCGGACTCACTAGGCTCACTTGGCTCTGTATCTTCAGCTATCCTTGGCAGCCCCTGCTTTATATTTGCATCCTTATTATCAACGCTGGCATCATTATTTAAACATTCATCACATTCAGCCTTTAAAAACAACCATTCACTCACTTGGTTGATATCAGCTTCTGACACGGACTTGGACTGCAGAATTTTGTTGAAAAGCCCTTCTGCATTTGAAACCAATTTAATCCACTGAGTTGTTGCAAATTGTAAATTAAAATTATTGTCTGTGTGTGGTAATCCTGCCTTATCTGAGTAAACAGGAGTATTATTGTCAGCAAATAAATTGACAGTAACAAAGTTCTTAATGCCCCTGCAGCACAAACATAGGTTGAGAGTTTTCAAAGTGTCTTGATAATCCTCAGGTTCTGCACTGATACACCCAATAACCCAAGTAAATGCTCTGCCTCCAAAGGAGTCTCTAAGCATGGCTGTGAGAATACATTGGTCATAATTTATTTGTTTTGGTGGATTGCCTGCTAGCAGTTCTTTTATTATGTTCTCTAGAGCAAAGAGCCCTGGTTCAGGGTATGCAGCAAGATCACAGAAACTGGCAGTGGACATTCTGTGATTAAGTACTCCATTGGTGTTGACCCACTTCTGTTCTACGCTAACTGTGAACACAGTGTGGTTGTTTCCCTGGCACCTCTGTCGCCATCCCAGCTGTAAGTACTGAAAGGCTTCCTCCACATTGCAGCACCTCACCAGGCCAGCTCCCAGCACATCAAATATGTTATTATTCACAACTTGCATCCATGTTATGTGTAATATAAATTCCCTCTCTGGCATTTGGTTCAGCTTGTGAAATATTTCAGACAAAAACCGAGGTACAATGCCTTGGTCACATTCACTGTGAATGCATTCAAAACCTGAAAAACAGTGTTAATTTAATATTCATTATATGTTTTGTACACATATTAAATAATCACATCAACTAAAAGGATTATGAGCATCTTCATGTGCAAATCCTAGGGTCACATAGGCTGACAGTTTATTTGCATACAGCCAGATCATGAAAGTGTCCATCTGACAAAGTTTTCCTACAAGGAAAGGATAAAGTAAACCTTTATATTAGACCCCTTTCTTTTATTTATGCTGCCTGTGACGACTAACAGGGATCAGGAAAATCAATGTTAATGTAACATTAACATTAGAGGTAAAGTATGTGCAGAATCAATAAAAAAAATATGTCTGACTTTGTACTGACCTGGGCCAAATAAAGTGTAAGTTTTGCCTGTCTTAGCCTGACCAAATACGACGACTGAAGTATCACACCCATCAAGAAAGCAATTAATTTGAGGTATCATAAACGAGTTGAAGAGATTCGCTTGTGTGCAATCCACAGGCAAAGCCCTATTCACATGGAATGTTTGTCCACTCTCAGTAATCACAATTTGGGTCACAGGATTGCTGAATATGCACTGGGACGAGTCTTCAAGACTTGGTGGCTTCAACCTTATAGCTATTTGCACTGGGATATCCATCTTTAAGAATTGTTTACGATCCAAATGTGTAAGCTTACTACCACTTCAACATAACGTGCGACAGATGGACACCATAGTGGAACTTCGTTAATTACTTGACTATTCACAATAATATCACCATAACTTCGGGTTCTATAAAGCAAATTTAATTTATTTTCTTCGTTTTAATTATAAAAACAACAACTTTCATCTATATTATCGGAAATTCAGAACACAATCCACAATTCCACAGATACGCAAACGCGAAACGGTATTTTCATATGGCAATCGCAACCCAGCCAACCAGAACAAAGTGTTGCCTAACGCTCATATTAAAATCACAGAACTTACACAAAAATTCAAATATAGACATGAATTACTTAATTTTTTAACTTTCCTTAGCTTAACTCATGTCTAACTTGACTCGTATCTTAAAAAAGTAAGTAAATCATGTCAATACTTTGCGTTTTTAAAAGATATAAAATGTGCCTCAGAACTTAAGTAATTTAATGAAAAAAATACGAGGGCTCCAAGAGATAGTCACTGTGACGACTGCTCTAGTGGTATGTGAACGAGTAAATATGCACCTAATCCGCGTATAAAAGGTACAATGCTTCACAATAAATGAATGCCCTCTCCACTGAATTGACAAACTTAAAGCCCGGCTTGGAAAACAGTTTTTGTTTTACGAAATTAAGCATGGCTTTTAGCACAATCCACCTCTTTAAGGCGAACTTAGAAAAGGATTTAATACAAATAAATTGGTATTTGAGTTCACGAAGCGTAGCTGGTAGCAGTCGTGAGTCACGAGGTCAATTGTCTTGCATCTAGTTTTATGATAATTTAGGTACATATTACTGTCTCGTTAGTCTAGTCGAGTGCGACTATGAGGACAGGGTTTTTCCCTCAGGAAATTCTCAGTAGCAGCACGGAGTCTGGATTAGTGCCCATTTGGTGGCAAAGGCACGGCTTGTCCCTATTACATTACATAATTTACATAGGTGGGGCTTGAGACATAACTGATTAAAAGCGGTTGTACTATTACCACCTCTGCCTAATTCTTCAGGGATTACAGGCGTGGTTTTGTTTTGTGAGTACATACGTTTTTATTATAATTTCTACTAATAATACTAATTAAAAAAACAAAAAATAAAATATGTAAATAATATTTTATTTCAGTAGTTTCTGAAACTTACCCTAATTCTGTAAACTTTATTCGTATCATATTTTCAGTGTGGCATACATTGTAATCGTGACTTATCGTGGGAATCATCCTTAGGCGATGTTAGCTCGTAACTAAGGCCCAATCATTAGCTCTCAAATCTTTTGATACCTCATCGATGCTATTTTTGCTTCAGAATATCGGACATTAAAGCGTGAAGACAAGACAAACAAGTAAACAAACAAGCTCACTTTTAAAATAACTACTAATTAGGGGAAAGATGGGAATGGTATTCATTGGTACTCATGTAAAACGAGGACCTTAGACGATTAATCTGGATCCAGCCCCAGATAATACATGATATTATAGACTTTCCAACACGAAGGCAGATCATGATTAAGGTCATGCTAGACAAATTGTTTAACAGTCGTCCTAAATTAAAACATTAGCGTTTTAGTGTCCGTATGCGTTTCTGTTTCAGTTCTAAAATTCGTTTAATTAAATAGTAGAAATTTTGAATAAAAGTCTGGCATCACTATTGGTGACAGTGTCAAGTCGAGCCACTTGTCAAGCAAGCACAGCACAGTTGTTAAACGTCATTTTTTTCATAGTGGTTCATTGTGGTTTGTGATGGCAGAGATGCATTCTCATGTCACTATTTTCGATTTTCAAATTTTATTCCAATTTTGTTAGTTCTGTCTGAGGAATTTATCATAAAGATTAGAATTCGAAGATAGCTCTCATTTTTGTATTATTTATTATTCAATTTACAGTGTCACGCTGAAGTTACATCTTAATTTTTGATAAATTCATTTGCTATCGTATCTTGGGAAGGAACAGAGAGATAATGTGATAATACGATTCGATTGAAGGACCGTGTGAGAGGGTTCGTCTCAGAAACTTCTAAGCTTAAAATATACTCTCGAATTTTTCACCATCATGGAGATGGAAACAGTTGGCGACGTCGGGCTAGGCCTGCACGAGCCTCCTAAGTACGGCTTAAAGTTACCGTTAGACCATGAATTTCCCTTACAAAGCAAGCAACTTCTGATACCAAGACCCGGGCAAGCTTTTGACATGATGCCATTAACTGCCAGGTACAATTTTTTTACTATAAAATTGAACTTATTACATTATTCTTGTGCAACATTTTAACCGTAATGGTTAAAATGTTTGGAGGTGCTAGCTTAAGCCAGCATTTTTCTGCTCTGTTATCAGTTATTTTTACATTCAGTACATAACATTTAATATGGCATCTGAAGTGTTACATTTATTACAGGTATTTGAAATATTACATTGGCAAGAGATTGAATAAAAAGCGTCCTATAATGGATTACATTAACATGGTATCAGCTCAGAGGATGTATGGTAAGTTCTCATTAACATAAAATCAGTCATTTTCAGCCATAATTTTAAAGTCTGATGAGGGCTATAAACTTTGCCAAACTAGAGTCCAAATAAATAAATTATTTTTCTATAAAAAATGCCATGTTCTACCTTGTCTATAATTTGGTAGTCTGTAGTGGAAAATTACTGTTAAAAACTTTTTGTTGGTTGGTAATAATAAATTAAAAGTAGAAAAGTAGATTGTGATTAACATTCTCATTGTACAGATTTGATTCTGCAGTTTTACAGTTATGAATAGCATAACACATGTGGTTTTCTTCATGCCAAAACTAATAATAGAAAGTAGCTGCTTAGTAACATGTATTAATTAATCTAACTATCTAGAATTCTAGAATCATTATAAACAAGTTGTTTTACATCTGCTTTCCAATCTTTGCCAATTTGTTTAAGCTCTACATTGCACTGATTCATTGGTTTCTTTTTCATGTTTGTGTAAAATAAATCTAAAGGTGAGATGTCTGAGAGTGCCTTAGTAGGTTCTCCCAAATATCTTAAAAATAGTAAGAAGCCGCAACAGTATAAAGAGACTTCACTGTCTTTTTCTGCTCATTATTATTCACATACAATGGTCCACTTTAAGGACTAAGTGCGGAAACCAAATCCCTTAACATAGATAGAACAACTGCTCAGTATTTAAATGGGGTGGTAGAATTGCATATTGTGTTTTAATCCAATCCATATTTCGTCCTTAGCCAGACTTATTCCAACTTGATATCCCACGACTTTAATACCATGCTACAACAATGTGTTGCCACATGCTTACAATATTTATTCACTTGCCTCTGCTACACCTATTAGGACTAAGTAGTTGATTATGAAGCTATGTATGTAAATATAATATTTATGTATTTTGTAGGCTGTCCTATTGGAGGTATTGGTGGTGGGACCATAGGCCGGGGGTTCAAAGGCGAGTTCTGTCGCTTCCAGCTGTACCCTGGCATATATGAGTATGTCACAGTGCCAGAATGTCAGTTCATTGTGAACATAAGAAATGCCAACAATGAAACCGTTTACCAGTCTGTTTTGTCTACATATAAGTAAGTTAATCATATTCCACATATTGCTAATGTAATTTGCATGTTTGCATGAATATTTTAGCACCAAAAACCCCTTAAATCTTGTGTGCTAATTACTGTGTAATTGTCTTAATTAAGAGTATAGGTATTTGGTTATTTATCTTGTCGTCAATGGCTAATGTAGTCACTAAAATGTTGTATCAAGTTAATGATTCCTTAATCTTATCAAGAATAACTGTGATAAATAGGGATTTAATGAGATAATAAAGTAAGCATTTGTTAAATAATAAGTTTATCAGGTAGCAGGATCCACCTGATAGATAACATGTTGTGATTAGAAAGACACCTGCAATGTGGGATAACATCACACCTGTAAAAATTTAAAAATAAGACAGAGATGTCTCAGTAACTTCACCCACATTACCCCAGTTAGTAAATTTCTTGTAATTAGTATAGTCTGATAGGAGACCCTGTAACTGTATGTGTACTGTTTTTGGTACTTTACTAGATTATATTTCCAAATTACCTTTTAGCAAACCCAAAAAGGCACCACCAACTTGGGAATGGAACTTGAATGGATCAGAGTGTGAGTACACAGCACTTTATCCGCGCGCCTGGACCACATATGACCTGAGCAAGTATGGAATAAAGCTGGTTTGCAGACAGATCTCACCTGTCATACCTCATAATTACAAGGTACATTATTGACATTTGGACAGCCTCACAGGCCACAAAATGATTCGGGCTTCTGATCTATGCAACTATACAGTCATGGGCTTTCCCAATTGCTAAAACATTATTCTTCTATGCAATGCATACAAATTATGATAATTCAGAGCTTTTCCTCTCGATTTATATTCCCTTAGCCTTTCTGAGATAAACAAACGTTTCTTAGATGTTTAAGTTATTTATTTTCCCTGTTGCCTTTCAATGTTCTCAATCTGACTCATGCTCGACTTTTTCGTACCGCAACCTATGCGGCCTTCGGCCATTCATTCTTCATTCATTATTTCTCTTTTAAAACATGACTATTACTTTTTCGTTCAAAATAAAATAAAATTTGTTTACAGGACAGCAGTCTGCCGTGTGCAGTATTTGTATTTACAGCTGTTAACGTTAGTAATGAAAAGCGGAATGTTAGTATTACTTTTACATGGACGGAAGTACTTGGGGGCGCCCACAAGAAGAAATCTATTGGTTGGTGTAAAATTTACGTAGCTAGGTTCTACAAAATGTATTTGAAAAAAAAAGTACATACACGAAAAACACTGTGAATTAATTTAGCATTAAAAGGTTATTCCGTCTTCCAGCTAAACTGGATTTGGAGAGATATTCAGAGGAGAACACGTGTGGCGTTACCCTGGAACAGAAAATTGCCGAGCATCCTTGCACATTCACCATAGCCAAGAGGAAGGATGAAAACGAGACCATCCACGAAGGTTACTGCCTATGGAACGCCGCGAAGACCTCTGCTTACGTGTGGGATTGTCTAAAGAAAAATGGTACTCTGACGCCGGATCCCAGCCTAACGCCGCCACCTCCCAAGGTGCCAGACAAGGACAAAACAAAAGAAGAGAAGGAAAAGGAGAAAAAAGAGAAAGAAAAGGAAAAACAGAAGAAGATTCACAAATGTACTTATCATTTATTTACACTTAATAGTTATGTAGAATTGGGATGTTTTACTTACATTATTTTGTGTATTGCAGGTGATTCGGTAGCACTTTCGAGTGTATTATCTTTAGAACCAGGGGGTACGGGGTCTACCGAGTTTTGTCTTGCCTGGGATATGCCTATTATAAGATATAAGAAAGATAAAAAAGTACACAAGAGGTAGGTTCCTTCCTATTCGTTTATATGCAGCATAATTTTTATTGGTCACTTTAATCATCAATTTGTTTATTACAGATTTTATACAAAGTTCTTTGGAAGCGATTGTATCGCCGGTGCCAGCATAGCTGCGTACGCGCTTAGAAATTATAAGAATTGGGAGAAGCTACTCGCAGAGTGGCAGGATCCCATCTTGAATAATAGGTAAAATCCGATCTACTTTCGTTATGAAGATCGATTTACTTTTACAACATTACAATACATATTTGTTCTTGTTCCACAGTAATATTCCAGACTGGTTAAAAAGTGCCTTAATGAATGAGCTTTATTTTGTCGCTGATGGCGGCACGATATGGTTCGACGTCCGTGACGAATTTCCGGAAACCGATCCTAGGTAATTACTCATCAATTAGATTTCAGTTTACATTTGTTTTATAGCCATGTTAAATGAAGTGTTAAAGGTCTTATTCACTCTTCTTTATCTTGCTAATTTTGTTCTAGGCATGACTTTGGTTTGTTCGGGTATCTGGAAGGCCACGAATATAGAATGTATAATACGTATGATGTACACTTTTATGCTTCCTTCGCGCTAGCTCAACTATGGCCTAATTTACAAGTAAGTAGATATTATTGCACCATTCACCAGAATAGTCGATCAATTGGTTAATATATTATTAGACGAATAATTACATGATTAATTTCAGGTGGTCTTGCAATATATGTTCCGAGACACAATCGAATTAGAAACGGAGAAATGCCGACCGTCCCTATACAATGGAAAATCAGTGAAGTTTAAAATAAAAGACTCAATTCCACACGACCTTGGTGATCCTGGTGAGTCATTGTCACTATACTATAATAATACAAAGTCCTTATCAAAATGTGGTTAATTGAATGTCGTAAACATAAAGGATGGCGAAAACCAAATTAAAATACGTAATCGTTAAGAAGTGTTAGATGAATATACAGGAAAACGGCTTTGGTCCATAATATTTAGAATCGTTTCTCGTTATATACTTACTCAGTTAACTAGCCGAATCGTTAATTGGTGTCAATAATGTAAACTCGGTACATCGACCTATAACTATTCCAAGCTGTAATTGACGATAGCAAATTAAGGGCAATAACTGAGGTAGGACATTCCTGGACAATTATTTCTCAAATCTGTTGTCCCACATCTTTATAGTTTCAATCACTAAGTTGTTTATTTTTAAAGACAAAATGCTCTCTAACTTCATAAGAGCAGAAACCTGTAGATTAGTAGCATAATTTATAAAACAGCAACCATTCAAAATTGCTTAAAAGTTTTTAAATAATGTTGTTCAGGATGCTACCGGAATAACTTGCTTTGTCTAGATTCCTGGTTCAGACTAATAAAATGCTTGTTTTTACAGAGGACGTACCTTTCTCTCATATAAACGCTTACAACATCCACGACGTGAGCAACTGGAAGGACTTAAATCTCAAGTTCATACTGCAAGTGATACGGGACTACCGGTTGCTGAGAGGGCACACGGCGCCGTTCGGCAACGAAAGGTACCGCTCCATGGCGTTTATAGACGACGTTAAGGACGGTACTGAAGACGACTTGTACTCGCGCTCGACGGGGCAGGCGGACGACACCGACGGGACGACGGACGAGTCGCCGGACCTGACGGAGCAGTCGACGCCGGTCGCTAGCGAAGAGAAGCCGTACGGGGTGGGCGATATACTAGACCTGTTGTACAGGAGCACGGACGTGGAGGCCGAGGTGCAGGCAGAGCGCGAGCCGTGCGCGCCCGCCGCCGCCGTGTGGGGCGCGCGCCGCTACCTGGGCGCCATGTACCCCGCCGCCGCCGCGCTGCTGCGCTCGGCGCGGCGCTGGGACGAAGACGGCGACGGGCTCATCGAGAACGGCGGCTTCCCCGACCAGACCTACGACGCGTGGGTCATGTCCGGACCCAGGTAGTTATTTTATATCTTCATGATTACTATTACTCCCTTAACCTTTTTCTCTTTCTCATGTCTCATCTTTTAAAGGTAGATGTTTGTAACGTTTTAATAGATTTTATATTTTAAAACCTCACTGACACGCTTTGCACTGTTCTTGCACTGATTAAATGCTGGCATCGTAGTTTTCACCCAACTTTAGGCCGCTGTAAGTTCTGAGTTTTGGTAATTTCGCCTTGACGAGAAAATGATTGAAAAACCTGGACATTTATATCGGAGATTATTTAGTGTGTTTTGACCATCAATCCGAATATTAGAATGTCTGTTTTCATTTACAGTGCATACTGTGGTGGTCTATGGGTGGCGTCAGTAAGCGCGGTATGCGCGATGGCACGTATCCTCGGTCATGAAGAAGACGAGAAGGAGTTCGCCAAACTACTGGAACAAGCGCAGCACTCATTTGAAGAGAAGCTGTGGAATGGCTCTTATTACAAGTTCGACGTGCGCCCTTCAAATAGTAAAGTTGTGATGGCCGATCAGCTGGCGGGACAATGGTGAGTTATTCAATCATTGTTGAAGACATATTATTTTTATTGCTTGAATAATTTTAAAATAATGACAAATCTAACATGACAAAACCGATCGAACCGTCGATTATAAAGTTTTTACACGAACTCTTTCTTTCCAGGTTTCTCCGCGCATCAGGTTGGACCGAGCAAGTGTTCCCCGAAGCCAACGTGCGGAAGGCTCTAGCGACGATCTTCGAGAACAACGTCCAGCAGTTCAAAGGCGGCAAGATGGGCGCCGTCAACGGGTGGGTGACGGGCCCGCACGGGCACATCGACACCACGGCCATACAGAGCGAGGAGGCGTGGATCGGCGTCACTTACGGACTTGCTGCGCTTATGATATTTGAAGGTAGGAGTTAAATCCTTCTAATATTATGAGTTCCAATGTGTTTATTGATTTGCCAAAGCATCCTGATACACATTGATAGGTTTTTATTGCTGAAATGACTAAATATGCACAATTTTATTGTTACTTAACAAACTGCAGGTACACCTCTGCCTAACCCTTCGGGGAAAGCATCTGGAATGTATTTTAATAAATCTGTGGTTGCTGACAGAGTTTATCATTATCAATGGCATATTGCCAATACATTATTTATTACATTTAACATCGCTTTATTTAGGTATTTAATTAAATACCTAAAAAGGGTAAATCCCGTAGTAGACAGCAGATATGAGCTAATGGGAGTTCCCATTAGTTGTTATCTTATCAAAAATACGCAGCTGCAAATCAGTATTTAGAGTCCTGATAGTGTAATTTCGCTAGTACTTATTTATGTTTTATCTAATCGCATACAATATCTACGTGTTATGTTTGAATAAAAATGTGTCAAAAAGATTTAGTTTCTCATAATAATGAGGTTCCATTTTGTCAAACTATCAATATTTAATATTGACCTTTTTCTTTCAGGCATGCATGAAGAGGCGTTCGTGACAGCCGGTGGCTTATACAGCACATTAACACAAATGGGCCTCTCGTTCGAAACCCCAGAAGCCTTGTATGAGAACGGCAACCACCGCTCAGTGGCCTATATGCGCCCCCTGGCGGTGTGGGGCATGTACCAGGCCATCCTCGCCAGGCCTCCGCCCCCGCAACCGATAGCCAACGGACAACCACATCACACCAAAGAAAAAGCGCACTTATAGTTAGTCGAAACGAAACTCCAGTTAATATGTAAGATTTTTACATTTTGGTACATCGACATGAACTGAATATTGACATTTCGTACGTAAATCGAATAGAACGGCTAGAAATTACCGCCTAAGTTGTTAAATTATGTACTTATCGAAGTTATATACGGTCGATTGTCTTTCGAACAATGAAATTGTCGAATTGTTGTTAGCTTGGCAATTATTGAACAGCCTTAGAGGCGCCGATGCACGGTATGTTTAGACAAATAAATCAATAGTAATACGAATCAGTGAAGTAAACCAGTGAAACGATAACGTTTGACATTTATTTATTGAGATAGGTGGCAATAATGGTATTCTTATGTAATTTTATACTTGTATGTCTAGTAATGAATTGTAGGTAGATTTGTTTTATTCTGTTTGTCCTTGTGATATTTTGCTAATTTTTAGTTAGTAATAATTCGAAAGATACGCTTTCGTAGTGAAGTGTAGAGATGACGTATTACTATTTTCTGGTGTAAAGTATTTCTTCTTGGAAACAATTCATACAAAATGTATTATTTTCCGCCGATCGGCGTGAGATGCATTTATCTACAACTAAACAGATGACAACTTATAGATAAAGCTAATGACCAAAATTGGTACCTTTTAAACAGATGATCGAAATGCAGGTTGCTTTTTACAAGAGTGATTGGGCTCCATTCTCTCTGGGTTTTTTTATAAACTAATTTTGCTCCAAAATCGATATAATATATAAATATATATATCCTTTGACCACTTTGCTGTACCTTCCATACTTTCGGATTTAGACTAGCACGGGTAGCATGACCACCGTAGAAACGGGTTTTGTTTACGGAAGAATCGACAAAATGACAGATTTCTTTCTTTGTGCTGATATGCAATCTAAAAATCAGCATGTATAAACTGACTAATTAACTCGGTCCGGATTGGTTTTTAGAGTTACTGTAATATAATATTTCGTTAGTAATTTTGTATTCTAAGTAAAAAAGGCACTAGTGCTCCATACATTTTGGTCATTAGCTTTAATTCGGGTACGCGTATCTACATGTGATTATTTTAGTTACGCATTTATTCTGCCTACGTTTATTGTTTTACCAATGAAACTGTGAAAGAGTATTAAGTTATGTTGAATGTATGTTATTAATAATTAGCCAATTTTTTGTGCATTTTATTGTGCTTATATTATTTTAGCAATAGACAATCATTGTCTTAAAACTATATTATTTATTTTTGGTTCGATTAATTTATGTTAAAGCTAATAATAGTAATATGTTTTTGTATTTGTCATTTGGTAGTTTACTTAGGCTGCTTTTCCGCCGGAGATGCGCGAGGCGAAGCGAGGATGCGTAGAGACGCTGTGAAACAGTGCGCAGATGCGCAGTGCGAGGATCGTTTCAGACTGACTGCTATTTTTTCGCTCGCTAGCACACTTATTGATTTATTAATATAGATTATAGGGACACCAACATTTTGTGTACAACAAATCTTAAGTAGTAGTCTGGTAAATGAGTGCTCAAAAGGGGTATGTGGTTGGAAAAGTCGAAAGCAGAAAATCTGACTTATGAACTTTGTTTGGACTAGTTAGAAGATAAACATATTAAAAGTCCTGACCCCTCCGAGGTGAGCCCGAGGGATGGGGGGGGGCAAAGAAGGTCCCGTTTTTTGGTTTTTTGCTTATATCTCGAAAACGATGCGTCGTATAAAATTTTGTTGTACTACATAATAAAACCTCATAAAATTCTCTACAACTTTGTTTGTCACACTTTTCATTGTGTAGTACAACAAGTATTCGTGCGACACACCGTTTTCGAGATGCAAACCAAAAACGAAGACGAACGGGACAGAGAATTGGACAAACTTTTAAAAATTGTTCGTTTTTCGGAGCTCATACCAATTCAACGATAAGAGATAGATAAAAAAATTGAAAAGCAACGTTGAAGAGAATTTTATGATGTTTTATTATGTAGTACAACAAAATTTAATACGATGCATCGTTTTGGAGATATAAGCAAAAAAACAAAAAACAGGACTTTCTTTGCCCCTCCATCCCTCGGGCTCACCTCGGAGGGGTCAGGACTTTTAATATGTTTATCTTCTAACTAGTCCAAACAAAGTTCATAAGTCAGATTTTCTGCTTTCAACTTTTCCAACCACAATCATTCGTTGCCCAGGCTATAGACGTTTTACAGTCTTGGAGTTACACAGTCGCCAATTACTGGTTAACCAGCATTCACGCAAATAGGTGATAATATAAGAAAAATTAAATTAAAACGAGTGGCTCTAGAAATGAAATTCAATAGTAAACTCCTTAAATTTAAGAGTTTACTTAGCTTACAAAATATAACATTTTTTTATTATTAATTTTACTAACTAATTACGACTTCAATTAAAAAAATACAAAAAATATTAGTACCTAATAAAACAAATAAAAAATAAATGAAGAAGCAGTATAATAAAATAAAATAAAAAAACACACTTCTCTCGCAACACATTCCGCGCACACATCCCTCGCACACATCTTTGCCTTGTATTGTATGTCCAAAAACCTCGCTCCGCTGAGCCGTTTCCACTAGAGCTGCGCTGAGCGAGGATATGTAAATGAAATGATTATATTAATGAACAGACACATTCCTCGCAAAGTTTCCTCGCACATCTCTGTTGGAAACGCAGCTTTACTGCCTGCAAGAAGTGGGTGCCAAATTAAAATACATGCATACTAACAATATTTGAATGTGTTTGCTTGTAAAGTAACATCCCTTCCTTCTGCTAAGAGGCAACCTCATTGTAACAAAAATAAAGTTCCCTGTGATGACAGAGATGCAAAATAAGAGGTATTACAACTATTAACAGTAAAAGAACTACAAGTGATACGAATGAGCCAAGCATAACATAAAATCAAGGGGTAATAGATAAAAATGGCGACTTCACGTCTATAGTATCTGATTGATGCCGATTGATTTCCAGATCCTCCCTTCGTGGCGTTAAGGTGTACGCTGAATGTCTCGCAGGTGCACGTGTGGGTGTCCGCTCCGAACGTCTTGTTTTGAACCCGCCGCGCGAGCCTGCGCACCATATTATTTTTCAATACACGCGAGCGTACACCCGCGCCCGCGCGAGTTTTAGCGTTTATCAGTTCATCGACGGATGCTGAACGTCTTTACTATAAAATTGATTAGTCACAGTTGGATAAACGACAGGAAGATCCCTTCCTGTCATGGCCCCCTACTAGATCAACTATTTTTAGCCATGGACCAAACGATGCAGACTATAGGGTGAGGGTTTAAGAATACGAGAAAAAATATAGCATTTTGAATTTATTTTCACAATACATAGTATACATGGTACAATAAATGCATCTTGGACGATTTAATACAAAAGTATTAATAGGTATACAATATTTTATTCAAGCAGATCTTTATCCCAAGATTCTCATATGCTAATTATTTTTCTTAATTATACGGTAAATGCTTAAATAATAACTTAATTTTGGCTACATTAACTAAAAGTGAATATATTTTGTACTATTTAAAATATTACGTATCTGCTTTAAAATCGACGACGACAATAAATAGAGATATTACGTTTAAATGATTAAAAAATATATATACAATATTTACATGCAGCATTTCAGTCTTCATATATTTTAATGGAAAATTGCACTATTCGAAAGTTGATACAAAATTGCTTTAGGGAGTCTGCGAGTCTTTGAATGATTCGATGTAGTGCTTTGGCAGTAATATTGAAACTTCTCTCATCTAAAACGTTTAGCTAATCAGTTTACCTCTATTATACATGTAAGAGACTTGTGTTAATACATATCTCTTTTACGAAATGATTAATCTTATATTATTTGGCACGGTGTCTAGATCCAAAACTACGCGTGGATTAACGCAACACCCACGAGAAATAGTCATTTCTATTTCAGAATGTCAACAATTCGTTGTTACCGAGTGACCTACACTTACAATGAATGTTTTCTTTTAAATACGCGAATGTCATGTTATTTGGAATACAGCTAAAGATATAAATTACGTGTGAGTGGCAGATATGTTCATGTACATGTGTGCGCCGTCCCGGTCGTCGCAGCGGCCGGCCGGGAGTGCGCGCTCGCGCGACCCGAAGTTGAGTCGCAAGTGTGTGCCGTTGCGCGTGTCTGCGTCACAGTCCAGCGTTTCACGAGATGCTGACGTTTCACGCTCGACTATCGTCGCCATGTGCTGATTCCTGGAACAAGGAGGATGGGTTAGTAAGTTCTTTATTAATTAAACTCTAATAAACTTAAAGCATCAGTTTTTTTTCAACAACAGAGCAACTTTTAGAGCAGTTGTATGACAGACGGCTTATTTTAACAATTCTGCAAAAAGCTTCCAGAAACTATAGTTGCTGCCAGTTAAGATGGCAATAGCGGTCATTGCTCTTTCCATAATATATCTTCGTACGAACCAAAACAAATGAACCATGTATCGTTTTTCAATAGAAAAGATGTTGAAGATCACGATAGATGACGATTCAAGACATGAACAGGCTTATTTGTGGATTTCAAAGTTAAGAACTTTAATAAATGTAGGTGGGTCAATGACCGCCATTGCCATCTTAACTGGCAGCAACTATACTGTAAGTTTATTATTCCTTGACTAATATCTATATATAAACAAACTGACACCTTTTTCCAATGGGAGTAGGCAGAAAGAACATAACGCCACAATCCTTACTGACTCCAATCGCTTCGTCAATGATCTTACATCTGTCACGCGCGCTCTGGTTGCCCTATATTATATACTATATATTTTAATTTTATTTACCTGTTATCATGTTTAGGGTGTCCAAATGTGGTGAACTGTGGACAGCCACCGTTGAGAGGTCGCGGCGGCGGCGGGATCAAGTAGTCATCCATCCTGTTCTCACCGTCACACGCAGAATGCATCGTCAACGTGCTGGACGAAATCTGAGAACACTGAAGAAAAATATTTAAAATACGCAAGCAGAGACAGAGTGGGAGTGAAATAGTCAAAACATTTCGTAAGACGATGCTTACGTTCGCACTATGACCATTTTTTTGTGCTTCCAAATAATCGGTAGCCCAATGCCTACATTTTGAAAGCACCATACATTAGCTCACATGATGCCGACAACTGCATAGTGACAACTATATTTCTTAATTCTAATCAAAGTATGCCTACTTTTATTAACGTCGGTATACTTTTGGTATGCTTGTGGTTTAGAATATAAACAGTCAAAAAAGTAGTTATAGTGCGAAAGTAGGCATAGTGTGAAAGTGCCTCATAGTGCTACGATATCATTCAAAATACGAAAGGATAGATTTAATCTACGAAAGGAGAAACATATTCTAAAAATTTGATAAAATGAGAGGCGTGATGATTCGAATAAGAAAGGAGAGAGAAAGATACGAAATACGAAAGGAGAGAGAGATCAAAATAAGAAAATAATAAAGAATTTCCAAGGAAGAATGTCGGTGAGTATTCCTCATACTTACAATAGATCTAGCTTTGTCGTCGATCTCCGATTGGACACTGTTTGTTTCTGCTACACTTCCCCCACTGACCGTACTTAGACGTCCTGATGATGATGAGCCTGATAAAAACAAATGGAAGATCTTAGATTCTGTTGTTATGAAAGTTTCATTGGAATCTTTATTTCAATACTAGCACTTCGTCCGCAAAAATTGTGAAAAGTTTGAGTTAGTTCGACTAATATAAATATAATTTATAACCTGTACCCACGAATAATATGGCTTTCTGCCAGTGAAAGAATTTTTAGAATTGGATCATTCGTTCCGGAGATTACTTCCTACATCACTTACAAACAACCTCTTTATAATATTAGTATAGAAGTATAGATATAATGCTGTTCTTACTTTCACTCAGACTGCTGTTTGGTCTCGTGTTTCCATTTCTCTTTTCAATTGTTCCGTTGTTGCTGTCATGGTGGTGGTCTGAAATGTAATTATCAATCGTAAGTACCAAATAAAAACGCAAGTTAATTATAAAATTCTTTTTCAAGTAAGCATATAGGAAATACTCACGTTTATTTTTGCTCTTGGAGAACATTTTCTTCACCCTCTCGAAAGGCGTGGGTCTTTTCATATTGTCTTTTATCTTCAGTTGGATCCTATCATACTCGTCTCTCATTTTATTCAACTGTTCTTGCTTCTCTTTGAGTGACTGTTGAGTCTCATTCCTGTTCTTCCATTCCATCACCAACTTTTCCACTTCCGATATCGTGAAAACGTTGTTTTTGAAATCGTTTATTATTTCAGCTAACTCTTCTTGACCAGTCAGGGGGCAGGATTCTTTCCCAGATTTCACACTACCACTGCTGCGGACGTCTTTGGTATTTAGATTTATTTGGCTTATATCACTAGTAGGAGTGTCAATGGTAAAAGTCTTCGATTCTTCGGTGGGCGAGTACAAGAATATGTCGGACTGCTGCGGCATTAGTCTCGAACTATTCGCGTATAAGTTATTTGGTCTGAACTTAGGGCTTTCTACTTTAATATTGGAAGGTTGAACTAGGTAATCGTGTTCGAGGGCTTGTTGGATTCTGTCGACCGTATTATCGTGAAGCGGGAATTCGTTTTGGTAGAACTGTTCCTTGATTTTCGGAAGCCTCAGATTTGGTCGTTGCTTCTTTTCGAAATCGTCTGGCTTGTCAGTATTTTTCTCTAGGTTCTGCGTACAGGCTTCGCTGAAAGGATCGGTTGAGGTGTGATCGCGTACTGGTGAGTCGACTGTGTCACATGTTTCCACAATTCGAAGGTCCTCTTGTTTAGCTTCGTCTTGGCTCTCTTCTTTGTCGTTGTCAGACATATTTTTCAGGTAGTAGTACATGTTGGAGAATTCATTTATTTTCTGAAAAAAAAAGAGGTTGACCAATAAGAAACATTGTCTTCACCATCATCAATTTTATATCGAAGCAGAGCCTGTTGAGGTACTTACAAGATGATCAGCTAGTACATCAGCGAGTGCGTAATGTTTGTGATCCCTGGCGAGGTCTGCAGGTGTTCGCTGGCGTACGTTACGGAGTGCGACTGCAGCGCCACCTCCGGGACATTCCAGCAACTGCCAACAAAGTCGCTCCAACCCGAACCGCGCCGCCCAATGTAGCAACGTTGGATATTCTTCACCACCTACAAAACAAAATCACATTACATATCCCCCTTCTGATCAAATGATTTGCAACTCGATACTAATAAGCCGTAATCATCAAGTGAAACTGGAAACTTACTTGACATATCAGCTTTCGGGTTAAATTGTTCAGTAGACGCCAGAAGGTTGAAGTGCGGCGGTATGTTCTTTTGGAAGGCATTCAGCATCCAACTGTCTAGTTGTTCCTTGCTGGTAGTTTTGAAGCCCAAGGTCTGTGTAAAAGAAACATTATTCATTGAAAGATGCTTGAAAATAATTTTTTTTGGAGTTCCCAAAGACCTTTGAATCTTAACCCCTTGTTGGTTTTTCTATCGAGTATCAATGAACGATCGATAGTTTCAATGGTATCTATACATATAATAAAATCGTAAAAATCCAATTTTATGTTCCGACTTGGCTCAAAAACTACTGCATAGATCCTGTTCAAATTTTGCACAAATATTCCTTATAGGCTTCTTCACAACTTAGGCTATATATTATCACGCTACTCGCTTAAGGGGGTGAGCAATAATGCATTATGTCAGTATCCTTCATTTGTTTGACGTTTCAGTCATGACAAGCACCAGAATGGCTATTTAAAGCTTATGTCAACAGAGAAAACAGCCTAGCGGGTTCTTGAACGTTCTGTAAGCTACTGGTCGCAAGTTCAAACCCCACTATTACTTTCACTTTTTTGTAATTTGTTTGAATATTTTTTTGATGCTTTTAGATTTACATTTTTTTTTTGTATTGACATCGTTTGCATTTCCGTTTTTCTCCTTTTTTCTTCAAACGTTTCTCCAAAAAGTAATAGAGAAGTATGGAAGATGACATACTGCGCCGACCCCAAAAAATGGGATAACGGCAGGAGAATGATGATGATGATTTCTACAAAAAGTTCTTGCTTTACTAGAAGTCTGTTACCTTCTCGATTTGCAAAATATCAATAATCAATCGCAGTTTGGAATTTTATTGTTCTTTTATAGATTGGTATAGTGTTCAGAAGCGAGCAGGGTCCTGGGTTAGATTCCCGGTCGGGCAATGTGTTATTGAGTTTTTCCACCAGCAAATTCTCAGTGGCAACTACGAAGTCTGTTTTGTGCCCGGTTGATGGTGTATCGGCACTATAAAAAGTACTACAGCAACATATAACAAAAAGTACTACAGCACCATCTATGACGCAGGTGATGAACTAAACATGGCCTGGGTCAAATAAATCGCCCAAATAAAGTTATCCGCGACTTAAGACTATATAGAAGTACCCGACAACAACTGTTGGGCAGTTATAGCCCACCAGACATTACACCCGTCTGGTCGGACTATCCTCCCTTTTCTATGGGGGATGAAGAACCTTACAACCTGTTCTTTATACAAAATGGCAATAGGCTCGCTAAATATTTCATGGGAGTTAAACATAACTGACAAAATGTGGGTGTACTACTAGGTACTATATACACTCATCTGTTTTCTCATTAAAATATGTATTAAAAAACAGATAGGTAATTTTATAACAAACACGATGGTATAACGTTTTGTTTTTTTAATTAGCCTATTCTGTCCCACTGCTGGACAAAGGCTTTCCCCATTTCCTTTCCAACTCTCCCGGTGTTTTGCCTTCTCTGGCCAATCAGTCAGGAACGAGTCCACATCGTCACACCAGCGTTTGTTGGGTCTGCCTCGGTGACGATGACAGTCTTCAGGTACCTACTGTATGACCATTCTGGCCCATCTGTCCTGACCCATTCTGGAAATGTGACCCGCTCAGTCCCATTTGAACCTCTTACACTTATCGCCAACATCGGCGATGCCTGTCTTGGAGCGCATTGTGGTGTTGCGTATTCAATCGGTGATTTTGATGTTTAAAATCCATCGCTCTTTGGCAAACCTTGAGTTTGGACTTTTCAGCCTCCGTCAAAGATCATGTCTGGGTACCATAGGTTAGGATAGGCAGGATACACAGGTCGAAAAGTTTACGCTTAAATGTGATTGGAAAGTATAACGTTGTTTAAGTAAAAGCGGTCAAGCCTAGCGTCTGTCGCAGTTTTAAATATTCTTGACTTAATGATTAGGCAACCCATTAGTTATAATTTTATGTAATCTTTTTTTTAGCCTTTATTGTCCCACTGCTGTTGGCAAAAACCTCCCCCATTGCCTTCCATTCTTCTCTCCGTGCGGTTTTCTTTGTCCAATCTGTCACAAACGCTTCTAAGTCGTCACACCAGCGTTTTCTAGACCTCCCTCGGCGACGACGCCCGTCTTCTGGCACCCACTGCGTGGCGACTCTGGCCCACCGCCCCACCGGTCCTGATGCATTCTACAGACGTGGCCCGCCCAATCCCACTCCAAACTAGCAATCTTATCGCCCACATCAGCGATTCCAGTTTTTGAGCGTATTGTGGTATTGCGAATTCTGTCGCTGAGCTTAATACCCAATACGCTACGTTCCATCGCCCTTTGGCCAACCTTGAGTTTGGACTTTTGCGACTCGGTCAGGGACCAAGTTTGAGCATTACGGTGCTCAAACTTGGTCCCTGACCGGTTAGGATGGGCAGAATGCACATGTCGATGAGATTGTGCTTCAGGGATAAAGGTAGGTCACCCTTCATCAGCGACTTCATGGACCAGTAGCTCTTCCAGGCGTTCTCGACTCGGCAACTCTCAAACTCAAATGTACTCATCGACGTTATAGTGAATTTCTTGCCCATCTACCTCAACCCTACTTTTTACGCTATTGGTGATGACTTTCGTTTTTTTATGTATATTCAACATATTATTTTTTCTATACTAAGCAGGCTTTATTTACAATTGTGGAGTGAAGAGAAATAACGAAAATAACTAATAACTGAGATTATAACTGTTTCACTCGCAGCACGTCTTTAACGTTTAGATGTGGCTGCACTAGCATTTTAACTTCAGAGCAAAATATTAAAAAAATAAAAGAAAAATATATAAAAGCGAAAGGTCACTCACTCATCACGAAATATCGAAACCGCTTGACGTAAAAAGATGAAATTAGGCAGGGAGGTAGTTTAGTATAGTATAATTGGTAGACGTCCGCTAAGAACGGATTTTGCGACAGGGCCGGATTAAGGGGGTCTAAGGGCTCTCGCAAGTTTGTATGAAAGTCCTTCATTTTTTGTGCTACAAACTTGAAATTTGGCAGGGAGGTAATAAATAGTCAGTAAAAGTTTGCTAAGAACGGATTTTGCGGCAGGGCTGGATTAAGGAGGTCTAAGGGGTCTCGCAAAAAGTCTCTTAATGTTGTAAATTAAAAGCAAAATCTCACGACATCTCACCAAGGGGAGAGGGGGGGGGTTGAAAAATCGCCAAAATTGCCTCACGTAATTAATGGACGCCCCCTAACCCAAGCATCTCCTTGCTTAAAAGGTGATCTCCAAATCATGTGTGTCATAACTTTATGTATTTAATTGAAATAAACATTCTTTTTTTTTAACACTTTGCCCGACCCGGGAATCGATCCCAGGACCTCATACTTAGTAGTCACGCTTGCGACCACTCGAGGCAGTCTTACACATACATACCAAAATTTCCACGCGAACGAAGTCGCGGGCAACAGCTAGTACTCAATAAATATTAATATTTCATACTACTAATAGCCCAAAGAGCCATCCACTTTAATCTATTGAGAAAACGGATACTAACTTGGCACATAAACTCCAGGGGGTGATCCGATGCTCTTAGCAGTTGATCTAATTCCCTGAGTCTGCTCTCGCACTTGATCTGTCTGCGTCCTAGCGACTGCCCATTCTTGCTTACACGCACCCAAACAAGCATGGACACTTCCAGACATGACTCTGTAATAGATAATTACATTTTAGTATTCCTACATTAAAATAAAAAGTAAATTACTGAGCAAAAACAGCAACATCCAGTCGCCATGCCAAGGGAGTGAAAAGTACTTGAAATATTGGAAATAGGAAAATCAACATAAAAGACACTTCTCAAAAGAGATTTTATTCAAAAAATTAATAGAGCTTTCATTAGTCTCTGGATTTCAAGTGGCATGGCGATGGGTCTGAATAAAAATATTCAAGTATCTTACCCGGTATATCAAACTGAAGGGTGTAGGGGTTCCTCTTCTTGAAGCTGGGTATGTTAATGACCTCTCCCTTCTTGTCTACCATTATCTTTATGCTATCCTCGTCTCTAATAGGGTCGTTGAGGAGCGCTATCACTCGACTTTGTCCCTGCGTGCAAACGACATTAATTAACTCACGTTGTGAATTTATTTTGTTAAGGTAAACAGGCGTTCACTTTGTTCCACGAAACGTTCCATGCAATTTTGTTCCCTAAGATTTTAGTATAAGGTCGAAGATTGTGTGCGAGTTTTCATAAGCGTTTGTGCCTAACGGTCTAATTTGTCGGTAATGGACTTGGGATTTCCTCGTAAACGTTTAAATTGATTCGTAAGAATTTGTGGCATGTTTGCAGTAAAGTATGCCATCTTGTGTTTACATAAGATAAATAGTTGTTGTTAATGTTTAGTTTTACTTGTAATTAGGGTGTACTTACGATTTTAACTTTCTTTGGGACGATAGAGAAGCTTGTTCTGTCTGTGGCGGTGTCTTTGCAGTCCTTGGTTCGAAGGATTCCGACGGCGGCTGTGAGGAATGTGTCCACGAAAGACGTGTCCTTCTCCCGAACGCACATCATTTGCCACTGGTCTATTGTCGGGTAATCTGTCAAAATAAACGCTATATTATAAATTTTCAACAAATTAAACTTGTCAACTTTTGACATTGAGATAGAAACCTAATTCCAATTAAGAGTGAACAAAAATTCACCAACAAAATTGCTTCTGCTTTCATATTCAAAGTTGCGAAGTTTTAAAAGTGCGACGTTGTTCCGAACTTTTATGAGAAACTCCAATCTTCCAAGAATTTAAAAGTTTTGAGATTGTAGGATAAATTATTGCTTAGTTCTTACCTTCACAATTGCCGGAGATGACTTGATTCTTCTCGACTCCGAGCAACATAACTAGCACCTTGTCGACTTTGAATATACTCTCTCCATTGGCGTCTCTCTTCAGATCTGCTAACTTAGTCGCAAGTATTGGGCACAGAATCACTATTTGCAACTGTGCTTTGGTCAATTTTTCTATTTTTTCTTGCGAGTCTGCCGCGAGCAACTCCTCGGCGGTGATTGGTGTTACTCTGCAATCATAAATAGTTTAGTAAGCCTTTAAATGCAATGTACTGGCTGATTAAACGGATGTTGGTAGCAATAAAATAAAATAAAGGAAAATCTTATCTACGTTATTATTGATCTGATAAGTTGGTATCCTTGCACTTTTGAAGGTTATCATCATGTTATCGGTTAAATGGCATCCGAGTAAATTTATGAATGAAGTGGTAGGTAACCTACCTGTAGTGATGTCTAGCTCGTTGCGACATAATCTTATCGAAGCTAGCAACCAAGTAGTCGGACCATAGCGCGCTCTCGGGAGACCCGGAGCTCCACAGTATTGATATGTCTTCCATTTCTGCAACAAAGATATCATAAACATCTTTCAAATAAATAAGTAGGTAGGTACAATTTTATAACTGGCAAAACGTCTTCTATTGACAATCGAGGAGACCCCACTTAACCAACATTGTTAGCCTGTTAAATTTATCAATCATTCAGCCCGATTGACTTGAAACTATTGATTTTCTACAAAGTGCCTCAATTGCCGAAATTTCTCAGAATTATTCGCAGATAACACTCTGTTACCCCGAAGTATCTTATTACATAAATAATAATCATCCCAAATTCGATAAGCGCGACTGTGAACTTATAATGAGGAATAATATATTCAGAATTTAAGTAGTTGCTCGTCGCTGACATAAAATATGTCCGTAGCGAGCTCAAATATAAGACTTAACATTGAAAGGAAGTGTTGTCAAGGGATAATCAAGGCATGAACGATGTCGTTCACTTGATATCGGATGGGGGTCATTGGCTGAATCGAAGTTCAGGGATCGCACGGACGCTTCATAAACCTTTCTACACATGTTGCTGAATTTAAATCCATGTTAAGAAACTTATACCCAAATCGCACATTATTATTTTTAATGATGTGTGCACACAAGGGTTACTCATAACTGTTTACAGGGATCTCTAAAGTAATATTATACGTGAAGCAGAATAAGAAGCCAATTGTGCGTGTAATGATGCAGTTTTAATTAATGTTAAGTGCGTCCTTACGTTAATCGTGAAGACACTTGAAATCAATCGACCGTTACTGATTAATGAATGCAATGCATTTAAATTCGATATAGAACAGAAAAGCCTGAAAGTCAAGTGATCTTAGTAGCTATATGGAATACTTCTTTTATCTTTGAAAGCGTTTTTATTTTTGGATTGAAAACATTGCGTTAATTCTAGGAACCATTATCTTTCACTTTCATTACACAATGGGTAATGGTCAGCTAGTTGTAAGAGCGTTAAAAGCTTCAACACTGTCCTAAAAACATATATACGCCTTTCCTAGCGTATGAATGAAAGCATACGGTCGCTGTTAAAATTTTTATTGCATCCAGTGCCACGCATACGCATCGGCTGCTTACAAAATATGCTATGCACTGCGCGCGCGCCGGAAACTCGTACGGGTTTATACTTACCCACCTCTGCCGCCAAATGAAGACCCGACTAAATGTAATATCCGTTTCCTAAATAGACAAACGTCTATCAGCGTCGCCCGGAATAACTATAGCCGATTAAATGCAGCGAGTAACAGAATTGGAGGGCTGAATATGACGCCCGATATGCAGTTATGTGCTGTTGCTATGCGACTATTTTCTGCTCAAGTAGAACGGAAGTGCCTTCTTGAAAGATTTTGAATTAGAATGGAATTTAGTTAAGTTTATTTGCTTGCTTGAATTAATTAGGGTAAGCAACTAAAGTTGTTTATACATTAGCATGTATTATGTCTGATTATAGGTATTTAGAAGAGTGATTGTCTTCATTTTTTTTATATTTAGGTAATGCTAGCTTTCACGCACTCAAACTATGTTGTCAAATCCGGAAAATGTAAAGAGACGTATTCGCTTCACGCCTAAGCAGCCGCCCAAGAAAATGCGGATGCGTCGCTTTCCTTTTTAAGTTTTATTCAAGTACCAAATTCTTCGGATGAACGAAATCCTTCGCAGTATGTCTTCCGTCAGGTTACACTTAAGTCCTATTTTTATCGCCACAATAAGGACGTTACGCAAGTTCGAAAGTGGAACAAAGCAGGTACATTGGGCCACAGTCGGGGCTCTGCTCGCTGCTCCACCGCTTTCAGTTTTCAGTTCAATGGCCGCCGCGGACGTCTTTGATGTTCCAGTAAAATATTGTAGCCCTATACACCTCCCAATATGGCAGGTAGCTTTTGAATCTGTATTTTCTTTACTTAAGCCAGAAAGGTATTGCTCGATGTCCGTTGGCAAAAGGGACCGAGATTTGGAACCCTAAATGTAATTACTGACCGAACGATAATATCCTTATGAGATTAGTTTCCTTTGGATCTCTTTGGACTCATCTTGTTACGAAAATAATTGTGAGACACATAATGCGATGACAATATTGTATCATCTGCCCTCGTACATTGTTAGTAAATAGGACATCCAATATTCCCCAGTGGGACTGAACGTGGGCGACACGACGTTGCCTATTCATTTCGTTATAAGTCGTTTCCAAGAAATACGAGGAAACGCACCGTAGATTTCCAGCAAAGTCACTCAGAATGAGATCACATTTTAAGGGAATTACTGAATGCGAGATGTTGCATCTAGTTCTAGAGTAGGTATCTGAAAACAATTTGTATGCACGTGGTATTTCCTGAAAACTCGTGAGTAATGCAGAAGTCTATACTTTGTTACTCACTTATTAGCAGATGCTATAGTTAAAATTGATTTGATCAATCTGCGTTTATGTTTCGATTATGATAATGTTTATAACCTACTCACAAGAGGATATTATTGTTTGCCAAAAAAGGGGTTAATATGAAACATGTTCGCTAACAAATAGTGAATGTGCGCTGGCGTGAACCCGACGCCATGTGATTCATCATATCAAAATAAACGCTCTTTTTCTCTGGCTCCTGTCAGTTCTTCGATGCTAAATCATACTTTCTGGTTTAATTATAAGACACATTTTATATTGATAATTTATTGTTGACTCAACCGGCACTATTATTAAGCAGACAGTTTCAAGCCCTTCGAACAGAGAACATACACATGTTGGCTTAAATAACAAATTCCGCTTACTGACTCATTAAAAAATTGGATAAATAGGACTTCCCTTTGAGCTTCATAAAGAGAACTTTGAATTTTTTTGGGTTAGTTTTGAATGGATCATTATTCTTCTGTGTAGACGTACAGTTACATTTTGTACTGTAGGTGTAATTAGACAATTTCCTCGTATTAACTAATAATAGCCTTGTATGCGGTCGTTGGAGATAACGGCTTGTCTCGTCTTGTACTTATCACGATACAACGTCGATAGACGTCACAAACAAAGTTATAATTCAATGCTTAGACTGATAACATGACAACAGCTCGGGAGACAAAAGAAGATATACGTTCATTTCTCTATAACAGTGCTGATAACTTCATTTCTCTGGTATTTCCATTTAATAGATAAAGCTCTACTAAACTTCTAGTTTTATTATGTAGATTTATTTAAGATTTCCATTTGAGATCTTCAGATCAGATTTAAAATTCTATCTCTTGTATCTCGTGAACGTCAGATGGTTAAGTCAGAGCTTTATGTTTCACACCTTTTGTTTGCATCTAAACAACAGGCCAACGTTTTCCATCTTTTGTCCCTAAACAATTGTCCGTCGTCTACATCGGTTAACACAATCTGTGGGAGCGATCCTACCGACAATATAGACAAGTTATACAAGACGTTTACTTATTTACATTCCCAATGCGAGTACATTACGGGAGTTGCTTCGATGCATGTAAATTACACTATGTTTATTCAGCCATACATGCCACCCTGCATATTTAATGCGTTCGAAGCGAACAACTCGGGTGCCAACCAACCCATGGGGCTCCTTCCTAATTCCTAGCTATTAAAGCTCATTATCGTGTAAACATCAGCATGGCAACGATGGATCTAATTTGGTGATGTTGTACGGTGTTTCTTTGAGATTGATTTTGGATGGAGCTGGACATTTTCGAATTACAAAGTGTGACGTTGTTGAGTTCAGTAAAGTGAAGGCCGCTGAAGACGTCTTTAGCGAAGACAATGGCTTATTATCTATCGCATTAAGGGAGCTGTGCTGGTCGCCATGCACAAGTGTTATAGAGTCATTGTATGAGACTATAAGCTACTGTATACTTATCCAATCTAATAATGTATCAACTTACATAATAAAATATAAAAGGAATCGCGTAAATCCTTATCATGTATAATAAAATAACAGAATGTAATAAGCTCTCCGAATAACACATTTTCTGCGCCGAAAGTACAGCACCGTGGAAATGAAGCATAAAGCTTTCGCTCGTAGCCTCGTAGCAATATGAAGGAAAATGTGGTAAAAGATTAATTATTAATGTCTATCTGTAGTCGCGATGTAAGGTATCTAATTAGAATAATTAAGTTCCATCACTAAAGCAAGTAATATCTAATAATTAATACGGGGTGCTATAATCTCTCATAATATATATTAGTTAAGGAGCTTACGAGCTAGCTTATCCGCTTGACTGCCTGCGTAGTAATTATCTCAATTTTGTATTTGTCTCCAGCTAGGAGACGTGATTGTTATGTGCAAACTAGATAACAGAAGTTCGCACTAATACACTCAAATTAATTTAATTATTGTCAATATAAAACACGCGAAAAAAAATACAGTAATATTAACCGTTCCTTAAAAGTGGTTAAAATGCAAAAAACTTTCGAAGCACAAAGTGTAACATTTAAAAATGTAAATTTTAAACAAAACTCACTTGTGTCGTCCATTGTTTCGCTCCTTTTATCCTCCATAGCGACGCGAGTGAGAGAAGACGTTATTCCCGACAGTTTCAAGTTAAACGCTTGTCATTG
This sequence comes from Noctua pronuba, assembly GCA_905220335.1. NCBI lineage: Eukaryota > Metazoa > Arthropoda > Insecta > Lepidoptera > Noctuidae > Noctua > Noctua pronuba. Next base: position 8,139,219 of record LR999903.1, on the reverse strand, counting down.
CACTGACTGACTGAACTGCAGGCGAGCACTAGAAAGCGCACGAAATTAAAACAAGAGCCCTCACAACACTGTGACAGCGAGAAGTGTCGGTTCGCGATCATGTGGCGCGCGGCCGGCGACTGTGCGCGCTGCGCTGGCGTCAGGCGGCGGCGCAAGCGCACGCACTTCGCATACTAAGGGCCAAGTTCACCGAAACAAATTTAAACGTTGATTTCGTAACCGGCCCGTTAATATTTAAACTATGGTTAAACAAGGATCGGTTTTTTCCTGTTCACCATCAACTTTCGGCGTGCGGTTACTTAACCGAGACTTAACGGAACGTTTTTGGATGAATGAGTGAGCAGTGCAATACTACCAAACAAAATGTATGGTTACTTCATGAAATCTCGTTCACGCTTACAACTTCTTAAAATTGCCAGATAATATTGTATGCGATAAAATGTGAAAGTTGCTGTTCATTGTTCTTTCACTTTACGAGAAACACATTTTACTTTGGAAGGTTTATTAGCGCGCTCTTGTCTGTCACTGTCATTCATTTTGATTCTCTCGTGGTATTTTTGTTGTTTGTAAACAAAAGTGTTAAGTGATCGACATGGAAGATAAGAAACAGCGTATAGCAAATTTTAATAATTACGAGAAAACACTATTAGCAGAATTAGAAAAATAAAATTTGTTGTTGTTTAAGTACAAGGATATTGTCAAAAACAAACGGAGTGACGCCACAACAAATGTTCAAAAAGTAGCAGGCCCAAGAATTTAATAGTACCTCATCGAATAGAAATCGAACTCCACATAATTTAAAAACATGTTGGGAAAATATAAAAAGGACCAAGAAAAAGGAAGTTTCCAATCGCAAAAAAGAAATAAATGAGTTTGAAAAATCCTAGGTTTTCTCGTCATCGTTTCTAACTCATCCAATTAATCTAACATATTGAGATTGTTTTCACCATCCATTATAAAATTAAAAGCCATTATTTTCACAGATAAACAGTACTTCGTTGATAAATCGAACAATATAACCTACAAAAGTCAAATTCAAATTACTGTAACCAACGTTTAAACTACGTCTTGAAGCTCGGTTAAGATAACCATTCGGTTAGCGTCAATAACCGACGGTTAGGCTGTGGTGAACAGGAAATATTGCTTAAACAACCGTTTTAATATTTAAACGGTCGGTTTAGTGTTGGTGAACACCGGCCTAAGGGCCAAGTTCACCGAAACAAATTTAAACGTTGATTTCGTAACCGGCCCGTTAATATTTAAACTATGGTTAAACAAGGAGCGGTTTTTTCCTGTTCACCATCAACTTTCGGCGTGCGGTTACTTAACCGAGACTTAACGGAACGTTTTTGGATGAATGAGTGAGCAGTGCAATACTACCAAACAAAATGTAAGGTAACATCATGAAATCGCGTTCACACTTACAACTTCTTAAAATGGTCAGATAATATTGTATGCGATAAAATGTGAAAGTTGCTGTTCATTGTTCTTTCATTTTACGAGAAACACATTTTACTTTGGAAGGTTTATTAGCGTGCTTTTGTCTGTCACTGTCATTCATTTTGATTCTCTCGTGGTATTTTTGTTGTTTGTAAACAAAAGTGTTAAGTGATCGACATGGAAGATAAGAAACAGCGTACAGCAAATTTTAAATTTGTTGTTGTTTAAGTACAAGGATATTGTCGAAAATAAACGGGGTGACGCCACAACAAATGTTCAAAAAGTAGCAGGCCCAAGAATTTAATAGTACCTAATCGAATAGAAATCGAACTCCACATAATTTAAAAACATGTTGGGAAAATATAAAAAGGACCAAGAAAAAGGAAGTTTCCAATCGCAAAAAAGAAATAAATGAGTTTGAAAAATCCTTCTCGTCATCGTTTCTAACTCATCCAAATAATCTAACATATTGAGATTGTATTCACCATCCATTATAAAATTAAAAGCTATTATTTTCACAGATAAACAGTACTTCGTTGGTAAATCGAACAATATAACCTACAAAAGTTCTGTCAAATTACTGTAACCAACGTTTAAACTACGTCTTGAAGCTCGGTTAAGATAACCATTCGGTTAGCGTCAATAACCGACGTTTAGGCTGTGGTGAACAGGAAATATTGCTTAAACAACCGTTTTAATATTTAAACGGTCGGTTTAGTGTTGGTGAACACCGGCCTAAGAGCTCGGCGCGACAACGATAATCGCAACTATCGCAAGTCGCAACGCCATCCCTGACGCCCAACCGCCTAATCTTGCAAAACAAATTTGGGCCCATGTGTAAATATTCCCCGAGCGTTATCGACGACCAAATATGAGATGGTAAACACGAAAAACGTTTTTATTATAATTCTGATCGCGTTTCGCAGATACGCCTAATCGGCGAAATATTACGATTCCTGAAAATTGATAAGTTGACATAATGGTGCTGATATCGGAGTTCGGAGACAAATCTTTTTATTTTATATGTGACGCTTGACTTGACATCTTACGTAATGTTTGGCTTTTATTTTTATTGTTACTGATAAAATGTGTTGCATCGCATCCTTGTTTTAGATATCTTGTAGTTAAAGGGCAAGTGAGATAAAAAGATATCAAAAGCACCGATGAGGTTATTGGACATTTGGGAGATGCATCTGTATCGTGCAGCGAGAGTATCGGCGAGGGTCGAAGGGCGGCTTGCAGTCGGGAGCAACGTTCTCTCCTATCGGCCCTAGGTTTCGATTGACTTGTTTATGACCGTTTATCATTATTATTCACTTCCACGTACCTATCATTATTATCTCAGAATAGATTTTACTGCGGGCGCTTCCTTTACTGTCGCTTTCAATATTAAGTTATTATGAAGACAAAGAAAGATATAAATGGTAATTTTTTCACATCCTGGTCACGTTAAGTTAGATAATATCTAAGACTAACCACATCAACATTAATTACCTTAAGTAATCGATAAGTAGGTGATGCCAACAACACTAATAAGTAAAGAATGCTAACTACTTGCCAAGTAAATACAATCCGCATATAATGTAAGTAAATGTTTGCGTTTAAATCATTCAAACGTAAATAAACGATAGCAAATATACCATTCAATAATAGTTTATGTTACACTCTGGAATAATCTTCAGTCAAATCTATTAGAGTTTTGATAGATTGCAAACAGCCTAAGTCAATATAATATGTTCTTCAAATAATTCACACTTGGCTAAGATAGATCATAACATATAGTAACACATATTTATTTGTGGCGGTTTCCGATACGTTTATTTCCTCATGTTTACTTTGAAGATAAGGATTGAAAGTTACACGTGAACGCGTCTGCATAAAAAAAAAATAAACAAACTAAATATAGAACGTACCTTTGAAGGTGAAATTCTTTGGTCTTCTTCTCTTGATAGTGTCTTCTTCTTTCTGGTTGAACCGTGGTGGGGGCATCCTTGGTACTTCACTGGGGACTGCGGTGACTTCCCCAGCCCCGGCCGCACCGGTGGTCAAGTAGCCGCCCACTGAGTGTCGTCTCCTACCCTGGAGGGGGATTGTGTAGAATACTTCTTCGCGCTCCTGTGGACCATCAGTTGTGACTACTGTTGTGCTTATCTTGCCCTTCCTGTACAAAAAATAAAGACTAAAATTAATAGGTACCTAAAGGGTGTAAAAAGACCCTTAACGAAGCCGAAAGGCACTTATTCTCCCCGTCAATGCGATCATTTTTTTGTTCTAGACCATACCTGGGAACCTTCTAGTTACGGAGATATTGGGGGTCAAAGTTCCGACTTTTTCACAAGTTTTTTTTTAAATACATGTTTTTAAAGTAAGATTTTTACTTTAATCACCTCCACGATCCCCCTACTATTCAATCCATCTATCAGCACAATGATCTAAGTGCGTAACATTGAGATTTACCGTATCACGTGATTTTTCACCCCAAAAAAAAAAGTCGTTTCCCAGCAAATTTTTTTGCGTAAAGTTACTTAGTTTGATGTACAGAATGCTTGGTTGACGGCTTCGTGAAGGGTCCGTTTACACCCCGTATATCAATAGATTAATCGATATCAATTCTTAATTGTTTATATTACTTTTATTATTTAAAAGTCTTGTCAACTTACTTGATACGTGGAGCAGTAAATGTGTGTCTCATGTCTCCAGGAGCGCAATCCCCTGGTCTGGGCTGTCCTTTTAGAAAAGCTTCGGCTTGTTCCGGCTCGCGAGCAGACAGAGATCTCAGCAGAGCCCTGAACTCCTTTCGTCTGGGGCTCTCTGGTTCCCTGCGGCGCGGGGAGCCGAATGGCCGCCCAGCATCCGGCCAGACCCGGCCGGGAGCTGACCGGGAACATGGCTCGGAAGAACCTTGTGATTCCCCGCTATCAGGCACATCCTTGTTCGGCAATGCGAAATATGACGGATTATCTGAAAAAAAGATAAGAATTGTAAATAAACAACGTTATCTTTCAAATCTCTACCCAATTCGATACAATGATAAATGATTTAAAGGGACAATACCGAGTATCATCGAGCCGGTCGATGCGACGTCGTGCTCTGGCGGTGGCCAGTACTCTACGAGTCCGACACACGGGAATTATTCAATAACCCCAATGAACTAACGGCTCTCCATTACGTCCAGTGCGGGCCGAGTGTAGCAACCTACTTTTGAAAGCCGGAAAATGCGAATTGAAGGCAATTTTCGCCCATTGTCTACTCCCTTCTAGATGTCTCACTGGTGCAATGATAAGTTAGCTGACATGACACGTACCTACGAGGGAATGTGGTACAGTAATAGACTTCAACTACCTATGTACAAGTTACATTAACACGTCGGTTGCCATATAACTTTGGCTAATTTTAATAGCAGCATCAGCAGTCGTAAACGACACTTAGGAATTTAACGCACTTTAGAATGTGTGTCGGTACGCCTTGATATGAAGCTGAAATTACATCATAAACCATTTATATATCATAACGTAAACGAAGTATGGCATTAAAGGATAAAAGGGAAGAACATCACTGCAAAGGAGGATAAATGATGCCTAATGAAGATTTATAAATCGTTGCCTAAGGAAGATTTGTAAAACTGTTGCCATGGGACGTGAAAGAGGAGCTTTTACCAGATTCGTATTTTTTGTTGTGCCCGCATCTGCGAGTTCTCGTATGGATTCAGGGACCGGGGGCGGCAATAGAAATGGCCCTTAGCACATGTGGCTAAATAAAAACAAGTGACAAACAATAGCGGACCCACTCCTAAATAATGTGGACAATGCTATTCTCTGTCATTGTTGTATTATTGGCCAGTAATGACGTATTTGACAGTAATTAATTGCTATTGTAAAAGCTATTGTTGCTAACCGAACTAAAATTAGTTCGGTTAGCAACAATAGCTTTGGGCAGTACTGGTAAATGAACTAAAGTTAAAAAATACTCCGTAACTAATAGAACGTGAGAGATGTCATGTGGGAAAATTTGTCCAATATGATAATAAATTAAACAAAAAAATATTCATTTGGGTAAAAAAAATGAATACAATAAATAATTCATAACGAAATAAAATAAGTATCAAGAAAATTTTAAAATCTTTTATGCCTATACATACTGAAATTAATCATTTTCCTGGTTTGCTTAACAATTCCAATAATCAACATTTCTAATTAGTACAATCATCAGTCGCAGTCTAAACAAATGAAGTTAGGCGCCTCTTGATTAATGAATCAATCGTATTTCTTGGAAATCTTAAAAAAGCTTCCAAAATGAGTTTTGGGAATTTGGGACGTATGACTAATTTTATTCCGACCGATATGCTTGAAAATATTCAGCAATTTCAGAACTCGAACGCTTCCCCGATTTCACCGTTAATTACTACGGCTACGAGAGTGCACTTGAATACTAATTACCCGCGACAATACCTACCGTGCCGCGAACAGTTACCATCGACACTAATAATACACACCGATGCCTAATTAGGAAACAATGTATTTTATGTCCTTATGAACTTATCAGCATCCATCGTATACCTATACAAGTATACAAGCTTGTTTGTAAATATAAATACGAATCTCAAAATTGAGACTTGCCAATAAAAATATTGAAGACAAACTTATCACAAATTAAGTAAGTACAAGTTTTCTAAAGCGACTTCTGTATCGGAAAATTAAATAACTTGTTGAACTTATGCCGTTGGTAAATTGCAAAAGTTTAATACATAGCGCAGGCGGTTCGATCCAGGGCTTCCATAATGAGGTTTACACAACAAACAAAGTAGGAGTAAATTATAGAGAACTCACTGGTGGCACGGAGGCAATAGTCAAACTGGGGTCCCATGGTCGGAGATCACGGTATGTTCACTAAACACGACACATCTGGACGGGCGCGCGGCGTGCTCTGCGGGCTGCGTGTATCTCGGCGATACGGCGCGCGCGCAGGTGGAACCGGCGCGGGTTTTAGGAGCACACGTGCGGGCTTTCACAAGGAAGCAAAGCTTTCATAGCACGCGCGCACAGGAAACGCACGGTGTATACACAACCCTGATGCGCTGTAACCATGTATCGATGAATATTGAACGATATGGATGGAGGTTAATTTCCTGGGATTTCCTGTGCCTGTGCAACTCCATGTGAATGATATGATAATAGCTACTAACAAATATGATTTGTTTTAAAACGACTTTTAGTTTTTAGAAGACGTTTGCGGTTCCTCTTTTCTTACTAGAAATATTAAATGCCTTAGCAACCTCTAACAAAGAGGTCGTAAGCACAAATATGCGGAAGTCAACACCGAAGTCCCTTCAACACGTCTCTCTAACTGAATATCACCTACAAAGAACAACATGAATGGTATAATAGGCATAGGTACAGCGACTTACAATTTTTTTTCAGGCCAGGACTATCCCACTACATAGTGAAAACATGGCATCTTCAGTACATATTCATGAAAGGGGGAGTTGTGTGGCCAGTTTTAATTTTAAGTGTTTATGCGTGTGTTGCTCGCGTTGCGTCCCGTCGTTCCGTCGCGTCGTCCAGGAGTCAGGCGTTGTGTTTGTAAACACGCGCCCATTCATAGACCCTCGGCGAACACTGTATCCGAGTAATTATAACCCTTCTAATAATAGACACAGGCCCTGTAGGAAGTAAGGGAGGATGTAGCTACGAATGTTACAGGTAAACAACTTTTGGGGGAGCCTGAATATCCGGAGTTTGTGTGGAAGCTTTTCTGGCAATTGAAACCCGTCTGTAATACATCCAATAGGTACTTATTCTTCAGTCAGGTTCTATATTCTAATCCAACGTTTATTCATTTCAGCAAAGAGCAGACACAGATATTACCCACGTCTGCGTAGATCCATACATACATACGAGTATGTATAAAACAGCTAAAAGCTCCAGTCACAAAATCTGAAATGAACATCCAAGAGCCAGTTGTGCATGACGCTGTACGTGTGTATTACAATTTCAATCTCGGCTCGTCTGTCGAGCCATTCGAAAAATGAGAACTGTGACGTCGGACGCTATTACTAACATATTTTGGAAAGTCGCATACGATATTACTAAGTGAATGGCCGTAGCACGTGCTACGAGGCGTAGAGCTTTCAGCTTAAACTCACGTTTGAGATCATGTTGTTAACGCTCTTTTATTTTAGTTATTTTATAAGTACATATTTGATCATTACTTATACAGAAACTTCCTACTTCAATAGACATGTTTTAGAACTCTTTTAGAATCAACGACGGCGGGTACCGTAGCCGTAGCAGTGCGGAAAACAGCTTACAAATTAATTACCTGCCAGCAATTACTTACTAGACGTTTAATTAAAACTTGAATAAATATTCCATTAACTAGATTACGTATTGTCAGACTAAATACAAATTTAAACTAGCCAGATGATAACGTAATCCCATTTAGTTAGTAAAATACACAGAGCTTAGTAAATACATGAGAGTGAACATAAAATGAGATTATGCCGGAAAGCAGGCGCGGGCCGGTATATTATACACAATGTAGCAAGGATTTACGTCTTATGACATGATATCATGTCGAAGTATACAATTCCTTTCTACATTGTTGTCTTCACAGCTATCAAATATTGTGGCGAGTTCATTGAACAAATAGGGCAGTAGATAACAAAAGAACCGGAACACGCATTGATTGTGATTCTTTGAAGTTTTATTTCGCCTCATAAGTTCAAAACAATTCCTACAGCTGAGCCATATCGATTGACACAGGAATAGGCCCTTCGTACAGTGGAAGTAAAAAAAATATACCAGATGTCGGGTCGACTGTGTTTACTTGCATCTGCTGTAAAACAAAGCTCAGTCTTGTGGCGCAAGGATTTACAGAGGGCATATATAGAGATGTACCGCGCATTAGTATTGGTTCACTATACCCACTTGGGTTTTTACGTAGATATTTACATTTCTTAAAGCAGTTAGTCATTTGCTTTAGAAATGAAATGAAATCTCATTATAGTAGAATACTGATGAAAGTTAAATGCACAGGTTAAACATTAAGAACGGAAACCTTTTTATAAGTACCTACGTAATTACTAACTTGAGCTTTCAAATTATAATTTAAGATGAAGGTAACTCAAGGAGGTGGCACCGGTAGGCGTGCAAAATGAAAGCTCACTTTTCAAATACAATAACTGCACTATAAATACGCAGGTCTTTCCACATTTTTAAATGCTTCCGAGTTATAAAGACAAGATTATCGTCCACCAACTAATTACTTATAGGTATCGATATGCTGTGGAGTTCAAAATCCGAGGTAGGATTCAGGGAATGCAAGCTGGTTTATTTTTGCGTTTCGTACTCATCGCTGAGAAATGGCACGTTGTGATTAAAATCCCTCATTAGTCACCATACGATGATCAGTATTTCATACAATTATTTTTATATAAGCTTTTGGGAGCGGTATTGCTCGCATGAGTTTCAGGAAACCAGAACTTTTCATGACATCAACCAAAAGAACCGTCTATATGTAAAGCGATATCCACAGCTGTAGGTAATATATTTTGACAAGTACCGTGGTGAGTTTCTTTAATGTAGGTAACCTAAGCTATACGAATATAATATCTCGTTTTCCGCGCTATTTCCTCAAGTCTCATCAGAATCCGATGAACCATTCGCGAGTTGCGGCTAAAACGTAAATCGTGTTTGTGTAAGTTCTTAAGAAATCAACTTTTTCAAGGAAATAAAACTTTTAATCTGTCGGTAAAATATGGCTGACATACATTTGAATCTGGAAATGTAATTTTAATGGTAATCGGGAAGTGGAATGAAAGCGGGATGTCAGCTGGGGCTCATCCCACGCCGGGTGGTGAGGCGAGAAATGTGTTGTAGTACGGATCGTGGGCGATGGGATGGCAATCTGTCGCTACAGCGCGCACAATACTAGTTGAGCCTAGCGCAATATCCGTTGTTACATTTACCTTTGAATTGTAAAACGTGACTATGTCTTGTTCCTGCCCACTTCCGAGAGGAAATTGAGCGATGTGATATTTCTAAGTAATGTTCCGGTAATCCGAAACTAGATATTGCAATGTGCAAGTTTAGCTGACAGTTGTGAAGTAATTTTTCATGTATTCTATTTTTAGGTCTTCGGAAAACCTACGCCTAGCTTTCAGAAAATATAATTATATTTCATTTACCTAGCACTACGTAAAGAAAAAATTTGCATGCAGACATAAAAATCGACGTTCGAAAAGTACGCCGCCGTCTTCAGAGCTCTGGTAATTGGATATTTCCTTAATGTATAGCCATTCATGTAAAAATTTAAGCAGCTGAAGAATTCTGAGGGTGAAGCCATATGTAGGTCATATTCAACGGAGGATGCGTAATAGGATCCACATTATAATGATGATGAATAAATCAATTAGGGTTCATTACGTAACCTTACAGCTATAGAGCTTATAGGCACTTTTTCCCTTGTATTTTGAGCGTCGATCAAAGTAAAGGTTATACTTAAGGTCCTTTAGAAATATTCTCAAGACGAAATAAGAAAATTCGATCATAACGTACGTAGGTAGGTAGGCACTAACTTATAAATACCCTGCAGCTGGATTTTGAAAGCAAAGGCGGTCTCGCCCCAGTCGGCCCCAGCCACGTGTTGATCAATTTTTATATTGACAAACCTTTTATGTGCTATGCGTAAAGTAAACATTATAGCTGCGGCATTAAAACCAAAATAGAAGGCCCTAGAGGATATTGTATAGGCTAATGGTGAGTTCAATAAGGCACTCTGGATATCAAAAGATACGGTCAAACGTATATCGTAAAATATTAAAGGTTTATCCAAGTTATGCAAGAAGGCTTTCAAATTAGATTCACATACCTATTAATTTCGAAAATACTACCTACTAAAACATCCAAACGTATATTTCAGCTACCGCTGTGAGTCTGTATCTGAAACGTTCCTCGTTAACAACTTAGGTACTTTGTATTGTCTTATTAATTGGTTTCGTGCTTGAGAAATAATAATTAACTGTTATGCCACAGAAATAGTTGCTACAAACGAAATTCCGGGAAATAAATGGAGCCTTAGTAATTCAACTTACACTAACGGTAATTACATTAGCACCATCAAAGACTCGTTTAGTACTAAAGTGCACCCTGCACTAACTAGGTTACCTACGTTACTAGCACCGCGCAAAAGCCTTTTATGTCGAAGCTATATTGATTTTAACATCGTACAAATGCGAAATGAAAAGTTGTTCAAATTTTTTTCAGGGATTACGTAGAACTATAAGGAAAATCTTTTATTTTTCCGAAGCCATTAAGGGTTTTGAAATGATTACGTATTTTTGTATACCTTTTCATTTATCAAAATCGGGAGATGAGAGACGGTCTGTATTATTTTGATGGCATGATCAAAGTCCAAATTAACATTTCGTTAATCAAAGTTTGGGTAACTAAAGTAGGTAAGGACTGATTTCATTCCAGTAACTTATTACTTAGAGATAGCGGTACATTAAGATAGCCTAAGTTTGAACAGGGTAGGTATCAGATTTTAGGGCTTCTGTTCGCTCCGTTACGACTTTCGGGGGGATGTATAGAACGCGCAAGCGCGGCCGAGCTTCGCAGATCGATTGACCTGCGTGCTAGGTAACTGGTTAGCTCTGAGCACTAGCACGAGATGATAATATCTTTAGATCAAATGCAAAGTCGATAGGACAGACAGCCCATTGGTTTCTTTCAGTTCATCCAAAGGTTAAGAGATGGTTCTGTGGGATATGACCGCCCATTGTCCACATTTTATCTACTAACTTATTAGTATTATAAGTGGTGGACTTACAAACAATATACATGAATGTAATACGAATAAAGAATTTTATGTAATACATAAGTAGGACGTCTGTTTTTTTTTAGACAAAACTACGTGTACACAAACTTCCCTTCCAACTTTCTGGTAGGAAATACAAAAAAGTACGAAACAGAAATAAATTGGGCCCGCCATGAATAAAGTTAGGCAGTTGTACGCGTACCATCGCGACGACTGATGGCTTAGATACAATTGGATGTTTCCGCTCCTCTTGAATCAATTTACTGTATACTTGTACGTACTTACTCGTAACTGTCACAAATAAACATGGAGCAACCAATCCAATATATTGAAATATGATCACGTTATTTTGGAAATGGGATTACTTTGTTCTTTTTTGAGTACCGTGTAAGGAATAGCAATTGGCATAAGACTTCCTTAACATTTTTAAAACCAGTGTAGGCGAGTTTCAGAACTTTATTCTGAAGGGATCCAAGAGACGAAGACCAAACTATGATATAGTTATTATCATGGAGCAGGCCTGAAATTCTGACCTTGGGATACTTAGTTGCGATACTTTCTTATAAGCCTAAAAGCTTGGCTTACCCTTCTTCATGATGTTAGGGTTTCAGTCTGCTTACCCTAGGAGCTTATCGTATTGTTGGCCCCTAGGCACACCACTGCCTACTATGGAGACTATAGGAGTAATCTACAACTTACTATTGGAGCTTGGAAAGAAGCTATGCCTTTATTAGTATTTTCAATATGGCTCGGAGCCCGCATGACACGGTAAAAGTTTTCTTACGAACATCAGATTTTCTTCAAATTTTATTGTTGGTTCAATTGTAAAAGTTGTTCATTTTAAGCTCCTTCAAAGTATGTCCTTCGTTTAAAACCCAACACACTGTATAAAATAAAGTAGATACTGACAAACTTCAGAGGAAGTACGATTATGAAATTCGTTATTAATTAGATGCTATCAATTTAGAACAATGAATCACGAAAGTTGACCTATATAAGTTACCGAATGTTCGACAGGAAGGAAAAACGATCGTTTAATGGTTTATCTGCTTAGAAAGCAACTTGTATAAATAAATTATAGGTGCTAAAACTTACAATAAGATACCTACAAATAATTATTACGTAAGTGGTTGTTAATATAATACGGGGTGTAAACAGACCCTTCACCAAGCCGTCAAACAAGCATTCTGTACATCAAACTAAGTAACTTTACGCAAAAATTTTTGCTGGGAAACGATTTTTTTTTTTAGGGTGAAAAATCACGTTTTACGGTAAAACTCAATGTAACGCACTCAAAACATTGTGCTGATGGATGGATTGAATAGTACGAGGGTCGTGAAGGTGTTAAAAGTAAAAATCTTATATAGAAACATGTATTTAAAAAAAAACTTGTGAAAAAGTTGGAACTTTGACCCCCAATATCTCCGAAACTAGAAGGTTCCCAGGTATAGTCTAGAACAAAAAAATGATCGCAATGACGGGGAGAACAAGTACCTTTCGGCTTCGTTAAGGGTCTTTTTACACCCTTTATAGTACTTACCTACTTATGAAGTTTCTCTTAATATTATGTTATGCTGTTGTTACGGGCACGGAAAGACGAGCAATCCGAATGATTTTTTGGGAATATTTATGACATTATTTAAGAGGAAAATCTGAGTGGATACAATTCAACTCAACACAATAATCTATTTGATCGATCGTCACTTATGACTTAGTTAATGAATAATAATGATGGAGATGTGAGACGTAAACAGGGCCATAATCCCTGTTTTACTGACTTTCTAAGTAATGACCTAAAACAAGTGTCGGTGGCCGCCCACAGCTAGCCATAAAACTCTATAACAAGGTACCTACGCATTACTTTACATTTCTTTGTTCCCGATTTACTTTGGCCCAGTAGACTATATTCAAGAATATTCCTGTATTACGGAAATCGCTGTAAACAATGAGTTATGATGATAACCAGATACCGATGTGGTTGGGTCTGTGTCCCAGAAAGCTGAACTGAAGAGTTCATCGACCAACCTGTCTTCTCACCAAACGGAACCCAGACGCGGCGTGATTTAGATCATCTCATTCATATACACACGTAACCCACATATTTTATGAGACTGCTATAACACTGAAGTGCTTGTTCATTATGCCGCTGAAAAAATACTTCGTAAAATTTTATTTCCAATCTTCAGTATTTCATTTAATGCGAGTGATAGACGGAGAGATGTTACAAAATCGTCATTTGAACACGCCCCGGGATAGATTCGTTCGATAATGGCGTAGTCGGGCGTCCTTAATTCTAATAAATATGAACTCGAATTCAGATCACATTCGTATTTCTCTATTTCTAGTTAGGTTAAAAGTTCCAAAAAATTGGAAACTCACATCATTTCTAGTATACATGGCTGCGTTTCGTCGTACAATCATTTTTGACGCAGTTTTAATACATCAACGAGTATTTCAACAACTTCATGGAACTATTTTTCCAACATCAACTATGTAATAAACGCGAGTAGGTGAACCGATAGCGGACGCGATAGTTAATACAAATTAGCTTATTTTTAAAGTTGGATCGTTATCTAAGCTCGATAAAGTACTTCTCGCTACATTGAATGAATATTAAAGTTTTAATTGATGCCTTCTTTGAATATGGCACGGCTACCGTACCCGTAGAGAGATCTATTTGGCACGGTTAACAGTACTCCATACTGTCAATGTCACACATAATTATTCTGAGCTCAGTAGGCTAATTAATTTTACGATGTAGGTATTGATTACAGACTACAGTGTATTTGTTTATCTTTTGTAAGGCTCTGATAATAAAGGATTATATACCTATCTTTGCAATTAAATTCAGCGCTAAATGAATTCAGGGTAGTATTGGCTTGTACTTAGGTAACCCTCCGTTAATTTAATCAGTGTTAGAAAGTTAACAGCGCTCAACAAAGCTTTTACAATTCTGTTGAGTGGGGAGTTTGTTTTATTACTGGCCATGGCAGGTATCCGAACATCAACTACAGAATTTAGTTTATAGTTGGTAGTAAACCGAAGTGATATTAGCTACTAGCACGGTTAAGTATACGTAGTATAAGAAGAAAAGAGCTACAGGTTAAAAAACTAGGTAAGGGTACAAAAAGAAATTCAAAATTATCAGGAAGCATAGAGAGACAGAATAAAGACGTATAAATGACGCATAATGAGTAAGCAGCTACTTCAGAGGGTCCCCACTGTTCGCAGCGTAAAGAGGCTGGGCTGGAACCCGGGACCCCGCACTTCAACAGATCCACTCCAACCTTTTTTGGGGTCGTAACACATGTCATAAATTGTACAAAGAAAAAAATAATCGCGAATATAATTTTACAAAACACACAAGTGTGTGTGTTGAGTTATAATGTTTTATTCAAGGTAGTCTCTCTGTGAAGAGAATCGTAAATAGTATTTTCTTTTGATTTTTCTCCACAATATAAATCATCACTCGATGTTTGATAAAACAACACACATTTTGTTCGGACAATTGACCACAAAGCTCCGCCTATACCCTTGTCAAGTCTTACTTATAAATTCAATTTACAATCTGAAGTGAAACATTAAGCGAGGGTTAGCAAGAGCAAAAGGATTTTATAAAGCTACCCAAAGAGCTATAAAGAACACAAACAAAAAATAAAGGTTGACAAACTTTCGGCAGGGACACGGATCGCATAGAAAATATGGGAACGAAGATGCGAGCATTGTTGTTAAGCATTCATATTCCACCGCTCACCCATTGCCGGGACATCCGCCGCTACTTCCGCTGCCAAAGATGGAAGATCTTCGAGCGAATAGTTCGTTGACAGCGCTTACCGATGGCTGCCCCTCCCAAACATAATACAACTAGTGATTTAGTCCCGATAACTCACAAAACTACACTTTTATTCAGCACTTCGATTTGTGATCTTTATTAAATGTGTATGGAGCGGGGCACACGGCCGCGGCGGCCGCTCAGCCGCGTAAACTTACGTTTAGCGCGTCTTCAGTAGCTATTTTTGATGCAAAAGCGCGTTGGACGCCAATGTCTAGAGCATGCACGGAATATGCAATGTCGTCAGCCTTCACGATTACACTGGCGCGTACATTTCAATGGATAGCATGTATATTTTGCACGTATGATAAGTAATTACTTAGATACTTATATATTTATTTTAATATCAGGTCGTTGTCTGATAATTTGCATACAGAAGCCACAAATTGCTAAGTTGCCTCACATAACGACGAGACATTACACAAAGATTTTAACATTCAAGCCACTGAATCGACGAGAGAAACGCGCTATATTATATGTAATTCTTTAAACGATAGAAACATCAATATCAAAGTCCGTTGTCTGAAACAAGAAAATATAAATAGACGTCCGTAAATCTGTTAGTTACCTGTGGGATTAGTCATGTGAACGTAGTAAATAGTACGTATGTATACATGATGTTGTTGTTCTTCCTAAATGTTCATAAAGCCACATAATTATAGTGGGCCATCCTATTCCTGCTTAACGTTATTAGATAGTTAGGGTCCACTTTACGCAATAGGCCTTCAACAGCGTGTGGGATAATATACTGAAGTCTATAAACTGGGGCGAATTCATTAAGCATCATACTCGTACTAAGGGCAACAGTGACCTGTTTATATTTTGGCCTCAAACCAACGTAGTTAGTCAAAGGTTAAAATTTTGGATGGAGAATAATTTATGTCATTTTTCATCTTACATTTACGAAGTTAAGTGTCGGAAAGTGGATTACTAACCGCTTTAGGGTCTTTGGCATTTGCCAGGAAAGTAATTTCATCAGTGGTGTTTGCAACATTTTGGTTTTAGGAAAACTAAAACGGCCCCATGATTGACCCCTGTTGGACTCCAAACGTTTTCCGTATAATTATTAATTTCTTCACTTGCGTTATTCTTTATTACTGTTATGGTTGGCAATAAACCAGTGAGTAAAGCAGAGATTTCCAGTTTTGTTTTTGGCCCATTTGGCCTTAAAAAAATTCAGGTGGAATCGTGTGATAACAGCACCATGAAAAAAAAATCATAGCCGACGTCAACGGACCCAACAAAGATAAATCAATATGGTATCCTTATTCATAATGTGTATTACCTGCTTTATTATGTCATACCACCGACCACCGACCATAGATACACACCTACGTAATAGATATTTGGATTATATTTACAACTGCGGTCAGTATAGGTACATAACATACACTACATAACTACGCAGTTGCCTTATTGCCTATTGTCTATGATAACGTTTGTTTGCAACTAATTTTATTAGAGCTTATAATGATGTGAATATTATTTAATTTGGTTTTGTTTTTTGGATAAATACTTGACCGTGTCATGTAACTATATTTTGACTTACCGTTCTTATGCTATTTTAAATTTGGGATATAAATGGAAGGGAAGACTAAAACCCGGCTCTGATTTTTGGGTGAATACGACAGATATTTGGTTATTCCATAAGATGTCTCATATTAGCCGTAGAACCGATGACCGTTGGGATAGACGTGTTCTTGAGTGGAGACCGCGAATCGGCAAACGTAAGGTGCGACGCCCTCAGACTCGGTGGAGTGACGACCTTCGCAGGGTGGCTGGTAGCAACTGGATGAGAGTAGCTGAAAATCGAGTTGAATGGCGTGAGATTGAGGAGGTCTATGTCCAGCAGTGAACTGCTATAGGCTGATGATGATGATAAGAGGTCTCTAATAAGGTTCTAACAAAAGTCCGCCGTACCTACGCTCTGGAAAATTTAGCATAATCATATTTTGGGTCTTACAAAATTTTCCTAATCTGACGTCACATGTCTAGGTCTGAAAATATTCATGACAGAGATATAAAAATCGGTTAATTTACGTGCGAACGACAATTTATTAATACTTCGCGAGTTATGACGCAGTGTCTACTACAGATGTACCCACAGATATTTTATAGTACAATCAGTGCTCTCACACTTTCAATGCAGGCCACTGACTGGTTGGTGCAATGTAGTGATTTTATGTCTGCGCAGTTTATCCACCTGAATGCATCGATCCGAACTCCGAACTAGACGCGCAGCGCGGGGAGCAGTGGGATTGACTGTACTATAACGTTTTACTTGTTTATCTTCAATCACCGATACATGCATAGCAAATATGTAGATTGAAACGTAGATATGCCAGGGGGTGGGAATTGTAGAGTAGGGAATTCCGGGCGAGTTTACTATATGTAGCAAAAATAGAACGCAATATGCATCGCATTGATCATCGTTGATTGACTCGATTATTTATCTAAATATTTCGTCCTATCTAATTATTTTGTCCGACTGTATTTATTTATTCCTTACGGACCTATTGGAAACACTGAGTAATCATAACGAAAATAACTCAAACGATCTCAGATTTGTTTTTGTGTAAATAGCTTGTTGTGATTAAAAAGTTTTGATCGTGTTATATTTTTTGTATGCGAGATGAGTAGTGCGTGCAGAAATAACTCATTAGCTTTTTCTTAATAGTCGAATATTTTACTTGATACTTGACTATAAGGACCTAATCGAAAAGGTGCGGGCGATTGGCTGGGGAATGTAGAGAACCAGATGTTGTGGTACATTTTACTTATTTTCAGCCAAGAACTGCAAAATAGAGATTAATTTTGATCATGTTATGTGACCCTACCGTTCTCAGCAAGGAATGGTACCTTCCCGAGTCCTTAGGAAGTGCTGTATGTTAAGTAAGAACAAAAGCAAAATGTGAGCATCAATATTTCAGTTAGAGTCTATGCTATGATTATCTTGGCAGGCGCAATTGAAAATTGCCTATTTATTATGGTAATACTAAGTTATTTAACAAATATTTATGTTCCAGTAATAAATCCAATTTTGCTTTGGATTTCCAGGCTGAAAAACCCTCGTCGAATCTCACAGACTTTGTAAGCACTAAATTAAAAGAACAGAGCATTTGAGTATACGACTTCTTAATGTGAAACATTACTGATTCCGTTGCAATGTTCTGACTTTGACATTTAATAGATCATTATTTATCTTTCTAAGCCCGCCATTCGAGCCCATGATACCATCTTGGGGTACGCTATTTTCTTTCAATTATTTCATGAACGTAATACAAACAACATGGCCAGATATCACACAAGATAGAGAGGTTTGGAAGGAGAAAGGGGAGGCCTTGCCCAGCAGTGGGACACATGATAGGTTAAGTAAAAAATAAAATGTCAATGGACGGGGACTACTCGGGGATAGTTCAACGATCTTAGAAAGCAACACAAGCTATTTACAAATAAAAATACGGTATCATCATTAGAGTTGAGATCTTGCTTTGCCTTCCTAAAGATTTATTTGTTTTTCATATGTCTTGGAAAATAAAACAAGTCTAATATCGTTTCAAACCGTTACTGAACTTCTATATTTTTACACATTATAGAAAATAGTAAAGTAAAACAGTAATGCCATTGAATAAATAATCACCTAAATACATTGGTATGAAGTAAATCGATTCGAGCGAGTCGACTAAAAAACTCGCGTTAGTAACTGTACAGCGCAGCGCTACCTCCGGTTTAGTATCTACTTCGGTTTCGTTCGGGAGGGTCGTGAAAATGACTGGCGTCGATGAAATACTAAATTATCAAAGGAACCCCGACGACGATTTCTACGGCTTGTTGGGCTGTGACGAGAATTCAAGCGTAAGTACTTAAATAATATTAATATTTTGACTCAATTTACAAACAATAACAGTTGTGCTCTGATTTCGGATTCCTAGTGCCTAGTTTATTGATTCTACTGTACTGCTCGATGACCTTATTTTGCCGAGGGCCCTGAGAGTTGACCTACATCTGATAAAAAATACAGCTTTTATGTATGAATGTATGTTTGCAGAAGTTTTAATTAAGCAAAAGGTGTAATTCCGCATTGGGGGAAACACAACTTTTGTTGACTCAATGCTTTGTGTTTGGGTTTTCCAGTTCCCCGTTATGTTACGTGCGAACGAACTTCGTCCAACCAAGTGATCATTTATGAATCAACAAGATCTAATGAGAATATAAATGATAATTTAAACGTGATAGCCTAGCAATTGTTTGTAATTAAATGTTATGATGCTAATAATTAAATTCTTTAATTGCAGGTTGAGCAAATCACTGCTGAGTACAAGGTGCTGGCTCTGCAGCACCACCCTGATAAGAACGATGGGGACAAGGAAGCTGAAGCAAAGTTTCAGCAACTGAAGGTAAGAAAAAAAATTAAAAGATTTCTTTTTTTGAACAGGAATAAGTCTTCTAATACAAACGGAAAATGAACGAGTGTTTTGACTGTTTGATAAATCACAATTTAACTTGGTTTTGATTTTAAATTGTAACTACCCACAATTTAATTACCCACGTACTTGCATAGTTAGCTAACAGTAATAACAACAAGTACCTGATATAATTTGATTGTTGAACTCTTAAAAGGAATCTGACTTAACAATGTTCAAAGACTATAATTTATTATTTAGTTAAGTATTTTAACTTCTTGTTTTGAGAACTGCTTAAATTGTTTTTCAACTGCTTTAGGCTAAAAGTTTTACATGGATATTTAATAGGGCAACATGAATCGGGAAGTTCGAGCTTATCAAGTTTGATGTTTAAGTTTGTTAAGACTTTAATTGATAGACGTATACATTAAGTGCCTCCTTACTTTGTTTTTAATGGAACATTGTATTTTCCCCAAATCTTCTCTTGATTTAGGCAAGATTCAAAACATTTACTAATGGTTAGGTTCATGCCCTTTGCAAGTCGGTTAACCCGCAACAAATTAGATCCAGTTTATAATTCTGGAAAGTCTGCTCTATTGGATCTCGACGCAAATTTGTTATTCTGGTAAAATCAAATAAAATTATTCGTGGTGCATTGTTAGTATAAGTAGTGCTCCGATCGGAATTCATCATCATCATCCACAGCCTGAATTCACCAACTGCTGGGTATAGGCCTCTCTCTCAACCGGGATTACTCCATTTTGAAAATTCATCGCGATCGACATTTATTTGTCATTTTTGCCGTGAGTTGATGAGATGAGAAATGTTGGCGGTCAAGGTGCATGGCTTGTACGGTTTATAACTAGAAGGCGCTTGAGAAATTGTCGGCGGTAAGGTCGTGAGGATTTTTGCAAATTCATCGCGATTGTAATTTTACATTATTGCCGACGGGATTTCCTATCGCGTGCACGTCATGAACGGTTTATAAAATAGAAGTAGCTTGAGAAATTGTTTGCGCTTACGGAAATGATCACCCTAATTGACGTGAACTCGGCACGTTCTGACGTGCTGAAGCCGATTACGCGGTGATAAGTGGGTATGGGCACTCCCTAAAATACCTACTTGGCCAGACATGGTCTGTTCCACCAGATCCGTACCCGACATACAATACGACGGCAGCGGTCTGATCGTATCGCATGTGTGCACGTATCCCGCCAATCAAATGGAGAAAATACTCGCTTCTTCTTCTTTTCGTGATACTACTTAATAATAAAACAAATGCGATACCTTTTTGTTTGCGACTTTTCATCCTAATATCGCCGGCCATTTTCACGAGGGTTAGACTAGAAATGACAGAACGTTATTTTCATGAAACGAGGGATTTTCACATATTGGTCTCCTGTCAACTTGGTCTTCTATTTTATTCAGACCAGATTCTAAGATGATCTTCCTGATTGAGCATATTACTCAATGATAATAGTGACGAGTAGTGGGGTGGACTTCTAGACCTTAAGATGTTATCCAGTAAGAAGAATCGGATTCTATAAAATGGTATAACTATTGTATTTTTTTTAATTTGGCGTCTACACAGGGTATGCTGTGTAATATTCCTTGACTCTTACTTCTTCTTCTGGCCTTATACCATCTTTATTTGGGGTCGGCTCTTCTAATCATTCTTCTCCAAAGATGTCTTTTCTCTGTCGTCATTGGGTCAATATTACTGTTTATTAAGTCTTTCATAACTAAGGACATCCATGTAAGTCGGGGTCTTCCGTGTTGTTTCGATTTTCCTGGTCATGTGATCTACCGGCGTCATGACATGGCCATACCACCGTAATCGTGTTTCTGCTAATGTATCCTGTGTGTGTCGGTCGTACTTTGAAAGTTCCTCTGATGTAAATGTTTGGCACTTTGTCTAAAAGGGTGACTCCAAAGGCAGACCATTTCAGCAATCTCATTTCGGCGACGAGTAGTGTGTCGGATCGTTATTTCTTGAGCGGTCAGCGTTCTGCTTGTTACGTTATTGCAGGCCTTATTGCGGTTTTGTTCACGTTGCCGTTGACTTGTATTGGTATTTTTATATCGCAAAGCACTGCTGTTAGCTCTCTGCACTGAAGCCATCCAGTATTTTTGCGATTCTCGACGTCTGCATCGATAGTGCCGTCGTTCGCCAGCAAAGTGCCTAGGTACTAGGTAGCTCTCGACAGTTTTCAGTGCCGTATTTTGCCGTGGGTGTTGCTATCAGCAAATTTACAATGCATGTACTCGGCCTTCTCTCTACTGATCTTGAGTCCCGCTCTTTCTAAGGCTGATCTCCACTTCTCCAGAGTCTTTTGGAGGGCTATCGGGAGGGTTAGCCTAAGCAATAAAAAAAACTATTATCATAATTTAGATTAGGCAGACCATGTCTGTAGAATGCATCAGGACCGATGGTCCAGAGTCGTCACTCAGTGTGTGCCAGAAGTTGCCGAGGGAGGCCTAGAAAACGCTGGCGTGACGACTTAGAAGAGCTTGCGAGAGATTGGTCTGAGAAAACCGCAATGTAGAAAAGAGTGGAATGCTATGGCGGATGCCATTGCCCAGCTGTGGGACAATATAAGCTTATTAAAAATATATATATCATAAATGAAAGGAGTAAATGATGCCGTGACGTCTGACAGAGGAAAATGGAAAAAGAAAACGTGTTGCGACGACCCTAAGTAGAATGGGACAGGGGCTGGAAAATGATGATCATAAATAAATATAGTATGGTATGGTACTTATTGGAAATAGGTATCCCATTCATACGTGATCTAGATATTGAAATACTGACATTAATACCGATCGCGGTGGGTATCGCGGCGCATAACCGCAATAGACGTTGGTATTATTACAATTTACGACGCCGATCGGAGTTTGTCTTATTGAATAATAACAACATTGTCTATCGCGTGCCCTCTCGAATGATGTAATTCTTTTTCACATGACAAGAAATTATTTATTTTGTACTTGATTAATAAATATTTTCATCACCAAAGATAAAGTTTTACTCTCTATTGTATCACGGTTCTTTCATCTCCATACATAGGTATCTATAACATAATCCGTCCATTTTGTTTTTTGGTTCTTATGGGGTTTTGCCCTCTCTTAATTATAGCTATTTAAATTCAAAGGTACTCCAAACTTTACTCACGACTTCATCATCATCTGCCTACCCTATTTTAATCCTAAAATTTTTGGGGTTTCCATTTTAACCGGATGCAGCTGAATACCAGTAATTTACATCAAGCCTATCTGACCTCCACTACTTGAGACTGGTTGTCAGACTTTTGGGTTTGACCCTGCTCTACAAATGACAGCTGGTACCATCGGTTTAACATACTGCCTGAGGCGCGGAACCCGGCACGATCCGCACGACTTACTCATTATAAACAAACGTGTTTCTTTTACCAGGAGGCGAAGGAGACGCTGTGTGATCCGTCTAAGCGCGCTCTGTACGACAAGTGGCGCCAAAGCGGCATCGCAATGGGCTACAAGCAGTGGCTCGGCATGAAGGACCACGTGCAGCAGTCCATGCACTGGACTAAGCCCAACACAAAGGATCGCATGCTGGAGGGCGAGTGCGGCCGCGCTTCGGGCCCCTCGAGCCTCGGCCCCTCGAACCCGGCAGCTCGCCGAGCTTCCGAGGGCGGCGCCGCTCTCTGGGGCCGCTGGGGAACCGGCAACCAAGAGCCTCCCTCTGAGGTCATCAACAAATTCCGCAACTATGAGATCTAAACCCAAATAGTCCCACTCTCTATCGGTTAATAAAGTCTTCCGACTTTATGAGACCAACTACCGGGACTTTTATAATTTATTTATTTTTTTATTAAAGAAGAGGTTACTTGTGCCCTAATCTCTATATTTTGTTATACATCAATTATTGTACTTAATTTTTAAAATTTACCCATGTCACATTATTGTGATATTCTTGCAACCAGGCTGTTTTTATCACTTGCCATTACAAGTTTACAAATGTAGTCATGTTATATTTGACAATTATTAATTGTATTTAAAATTAAGGATAATTATTATTAATTAGTAAGTTATATGTATTATAAAATAACGGCACAATATTCATCAAGTCAGCTCGCGGTACGTTTCTCGAATGTGGCTCGATATCTTAAAATAATTACTGTTTTTGAGTGTTTGGTGTACTAAATGTATTTCTGTTGTAAGTAGGAACAGATTTTTGATGTAGGAGCCCCAACCCCTAGGACGATGTATTAGTGTTTAACACTCTTAGCTGTTACCCCTTAGATGTAAGCTGTGCACATTCCTGATAAACTTATGAGTCTGATTTATTACATTTCTGCTAAAGATCAATATTGTCTACTTAAAGAATCTCGATATTTTGAAGATTTATATTTTTGATCCTCTTTATCTTACTATAGGTACGATATTATTTTTAAAGAGAATGAGTATATAACGGATGTTGTTGTGAGATATATACAGGGTAACGTTGCGAGACAGGACTTTTGATTTGTTTTTACCTTCTGCAACCTTGGCAATTCTACTTTCTAATATCATGGTCTAACGACGACGTATATAATCATTAATCGTATTTGTTCCAAGATAAATGTTGTGTTACCTGATAGTTACGTAGAAAATAAATGTTATTATGTGTTAAATGTTTGATCAGTATTTACTTTATGTATTTTAAAAATATACTTAAATGTTATAAATGGGTAGTGGAATTTTAAACTTTAAATGTTTTGTCTCGATAAGTATTTTAACAAGCTAAAGCCAAAATGTATAGATGTTTTATTTTCGATGTAATATCATCTTGAAAACAATAAAGGTTCGCTGAATATATGTGTTTGAATTTTCCTTTGTAATGCTCCATGACTGAAACTAGCGTACAAGCTGATAAAAGTTAAACATTTGACACACGAGGCTCTTAAGGCTATAACCTCACCGCGATTATTCTCGTTTAATGTTGCAGTTCAGATTTACTTGTTGTTTCTGTACAGAATCCAATCTATATCCAAATTATAGGCTCCCGGCGGGGGAGCACCGTAACCGCCCCATAGAACAATGGCCTAAGCACACAGTTGGGTCGGTAAAAGCTAGTAATAAGCTTAAAGATCCCATCTGATGAGACAAAATTCGAGCATAGCTGCTAAAGATAGTCCATTTATAAACTTGTTTATCGTGCGGGAAACAGGCAAGTTCTCTGACACCGTGGATGATTGGTCCCAATTCAAGCAAGAAGTAATGCAAAACAAGTAACAGCTGCAAGATGAGACACGGTAAGGTAATTATTATTACAGCTAGCCCGTAATGTCTCACTGCTGGGCAAAGCCTCCCTCCATGCCTTCCAACGGTCACGATTCTGTGCTACTTCTTTCCAATTCTCAAGGAAGACATCCAATTCGTCCCGCCATCTCCTTTGTGGTCTGCCGCGACCCCGTGTCACTGTTTCAGAGAACCAATCCTGAGCTTTACGGGTCCACGGCTCGTTCGGCATGCGAAAGATGTCTTGCCCAGTCCTATTTAAGTTGGGCAGCCTCTGAGCCACGTTAACGGTAAGGTAATAGAGACCAATAAAACAGTGTCGACAAAACGACAGTTTCTCAAAAAGCATCTCTACCATAAAACTTCAACGAAACTCAAATTAAATTGACATCTATGAGACAGAGAAAAGTTTCCTGCCCTAAGTTACCGCACTGCGCAAAAGCAAAATGTTACTTAGCGGAGTGATTGCTTTTCAGTTTTTTGTAAGGAGTAACATAGACATTGCTGAAAAGAGGTAGATGATATAATTATCCTGAATGAAACTCGCTTTAATTCTGATTCAAACCCTCAGAGACCTCGGACAACTCACTGGTTTGGCTTTGATGACCGTGCATCGTGCTTCCATGTGTAGTGTTAAGCCCCTCTCCCCCATCTGCCTTTTTATTCTGGTTTAACTAAATTCCTGAGCTCTCCTTATCGATTCCCAAACCACTATTACGTGGACGGCCCAATCCTAGAAAACTAAGATTCGGTATTTTCGGTAATCAATAGCAGCTCGTTTATTTCAGACACATACGGGGTGTAAACAGACCCTTCACCAAGCCGTCAACCAAGCATTCTGTACATCAAACTAAGTAACTTTACGCAAAAATTTTTGCTGGGAAACGAAATTTTTTTTTTGAGTCAAAAATCATATTTTACGGTAAAACTCAATATAATGCGCTCAAAACTTATTGCTGATGGATGTTTTGAATAGTAAACGGACCATGGAGGTAATTGGAGTAAAGTTAGAACCTTAAAAAGTAGTATTTAAAAAAAAACTTGTGAAAAAATTGGAACTTTGACCCCCAATATCTCCGTAACTAGAAGGTTCCCAGGTATAGTCCAGAACAAAAAAATGATCACAATGACGAGGAGAACAAGTGCCCTTCGGCTTCGTTAAGGGTCTTTTTACACCCTTTATTTAGTTCAAAGCATAAATGAGATTAATTACCACCCAGTTCGATTTTATTAGCAATGGTTCTACCAACTGTTTTCAATAAACAGTTGTTTATTGTTTGGTAGAACCTTACTAATCCCCATTTTCTTTATGATAAAAGCGCGCTGTTAGAATTTCCACTTTAAGCGCCTAGCTGCCATCAGCGTACTTTTATTAAGGTGTCGCTTTTTGTTGCCCGCTCAAGACGAACATAAGCATACTATTTTCCTTCTAATTCCTGTATCTATTTTTGTAACTCTACTCGATATGCACCTATTACCAATTTAGGTATAATGGCTTTGATAGGTGCTGCTTCAATAAACCTAGTGTCTAGATCTGACAGTAAGACGACCTGCTAAATACTGAATTTAATTATTTTTATAAATTAAATTACGTTCCTACTTTTACTAGCAATCTACCACACAGGTATCCAAGTTACTCAAGATTCTTAAAAGAACACAACGCTACGGAAAAGCAAATCGGTTCCTCGCAGCTATGCCGTCAACAAGCATTTTTCAGAGAAAATATTATGTAAACAGGTCGCGTGACATTCCAATATGTCTACAAACATGTGAAAAAGAAACAACAAGTTTTCACGCAGGCCCCATCCTGTTTAATCATTCTGAGGATTCCTGAGTTGGAAAACATCTGAAGCGCGTGCCTACAACATAATTATTTGATATCAACACATTTTATTTACACAAACCGGTACGTCATTATCCCTGAAGGTTTGACCGGAGACGAAAACCGACCTTACTGCTACGACATAAAGGCACTGTCTATGACAAATTGGTAAGATGGGCGTTGAACTGACCGGTACAGTCAACTGCGTAAACAACGCCAAGAATTTAAAAAAAAAATCTTGGCTTTGTAATTCCGATTTATAAAATTAATTACAGGTAGCTGCTACTACAAGGTCAATAAAATTCAATTAAATATACTACAGGCATCCGGCACCTGAGGATTCCGTTATCCGCTGTAGTTACTTGAAATAAAATAATGAGCCAGAAATTTATTTATTTTATTGTCCTCATTAGATCGACCCATCACGTCTGCATAGTTTCGTTAGCTAACTTAGCTTGACCATGTTCAAACTAATTGTAGGATACGCGATTACCCGTAAACTGCTGCCAAATCATGCACAAGCAATATTCAAGGTATGGTCACATATGGCGTGGGAAGACCCTCATGGTAAGGTTGAGCAGTCTTACCATTTTAAAGGCCATGAGATAATTTTAATCGCTGACATTCATTGGGTGCATGTCACCGTTTAACTGTAACCCTCGTTAGCCCTGGTATTATAATATTTATTTATTAATAAACTCTTGAAGTAGCTCTCTTATTTTAAGATATAATTTTAGATTTTATTTAAATTGGCTCCGAAACTCGATTGAGTATTTTTCGGTACATATTTCTTATAGGGTGGATTTGATCATACACGCATACTTGGAATATTCACTCTAAGTTTACCCTCTTCGTCCTTCCTCTTTCAGGCTTCGTCGCAGTCTTTATGCTCAGATGATCCTTCTTACCAATCAACACGAGAGCTCAATTACGTCGCAACTCAATTTTGGTCATATGGGCCAACTACCAAGATTTTAGTCTGGACCATAAAAGAGACTTATGACATCTGAGTTTGTTTCGGCTGTTTCTTCTCAGAGTAGTCAGGTACGAAACGCCGGACTTATCTAGTTTTTAAAGAAGATGGCGGGTAGAATTGTTTGTAAAAATCGATTCGCAAAATAAACATCATTATTTTATCATGATTAAATCTAAAACGATGTCTTCTTAAACAAGTAAATATAACAAATTGCGTAAGTTTTGTGATATTTGTTACTCTTTCACGCAAAAACTACAGAACAGATTTTAATGAAACTTTACACTGATATAGCATATACACCAGAACAACATATATATTATTTACAATTTATTAAATTTTGTGTAAAAAAGTAATTTAAGAAGGCCAAGTCGTGGGCAGAAGCTAGTAAATGTAAAGGTAGTCTAAAAATGCGAGAGTAGCTAACTCAACTCATTTTGAAGTACAAGCTCGGCTTTTGATTAAGAAGAAAGTTAAAGTTTTGCTCTATAAAATATTAAACAAAGAGGTCAATTTTGTTAGTTTGGATGGTGGTAATCTTTGGAACTACTGATCCGATTGCGAAAATTCTTTCACTAATGGGAAGCTACTTACTTACTTACTTGCTAACCCCCGAGTATCATAGGCTTTATTAAAACGTTCCCGTGAGACTATTACCGACCGTAACGCGGGCGACGCTGCGGGCAAGAGAAGTATGGTATAAACTTCGGTTCAAACGTGAGCACTACGACCACCTGACCTTTGCAGGGAAACCTTCAAAACGTTGTTTATTTCAGTCAGAACGTTTAATATAAATTCCTCACAGAGGCACCGAAAGGTATTCTTTCTCGAGTTACCGGATCTCTTAAAAGGTCCGATTTCTAGCAACGTAGCTTTATTGCAGAATAAACCTCTAGTCCCGGAAAGTGTCCAGGTTCGACGACATATTGTGCAATAGGGACCTAACTAAGTACTAAAAGATTCAAAATTAAGGTACAGTGATTGAAAGTGGTCACTCATAAAAACATATGCAGGATCTATTATTGCCCCATTAGTTTAAAATTACTATAAGGATTTATTTAATCTAATCTAATGTCCGCTAGACAAATTAAAAGGTCATGGGCCTGTCACGAGAATTAACCCAGGTGGTCAAGCAGTTATCTTTATGAGCCATATTACAAATGTTATGGAGGTTTGAGCGCGAGCGTCGGCGGCGCGACAACAGCCTGCGAGGATTCCAGTCAGTGGATGTTTACAGTCCACAGCTCCGGTTTCATCGTTAGCCATCGGCGACCGACTCCACTAGCCATCAGTTTGTTACCAGCACTTGGCTGATTCGAAAGTGTAGTGTTAACTATCTACATATTAATCGTAATCATCCCAAAAAATTAAAATTATAATTGGCAATTTGATCGATAAAAATCAGCTCAATATATTCTTGAAACTTCATTAAGATCCACTTGCATGGGATCTTAATTCTGTATTAATTACTCGGCCTGTGAAGAACTATACAACGAATGTATAGACTTCGGAATGGGTGAGTGATCTTTTTTGAAAGGAAATTATAAAACAGAATTGGAAGTGCTTTTTCTTCTTGTCGAAATGTTTTAAGGATTTCCAATCGATCTTAAACGAGTTTCCTGGACATTCATTTATTTTCTTTGTTGAAAGATGGGATAGAGAAAAACCAAACGACCTGAACAAATGATATTTGGAAGTGGACGAAACTCATCTCTAAAACAGTGGTAAGTATGACACTTAGTTTTTTGTCGTTACTCAACGTTAATAGCGTTTGCCTGGTGGACTAATAATTAACCAACGTTCAACATATTAAGGACAGCCTGCTACAAAATGATCGAGTTTCCAAACATTTATGAAAAAAAATCTAGTTCAGTCTAGCCAAAAGCGTATTAAACTACGAGTGCTTTGGCGTACTTTGTTAGACGGACATTCCAGTTCACGTGAAGCCAGCTAGAAGTAGAATAAACTTCTAAACTTTTCGAATAAATCCTCTGAAGCCGAGACTACGACCAAACTTGAACGTTTACTGGAGTCAGCTGTTCGAGATTTAAGCTATGAACCAGCCAGTTGGCTTTCATTGATCGAGCAAGACTGGACCAGAATATGATTTACTATTAATGGTAAGATGTGATAATTTTTATTGAACTAATTGTATTAAACTTTTGCATCACACTTAGAACACAAGACATGCAATTAGTTAGCATTGTTTAAATCATTTTATATGACTACCTACTTAATCGCTGCTGTGTCAATTACTTTTTAAGTAACTTTTATTTGTATAAACAAATAAAAAAATTATAAAAATAAATAGTAAATTTTAGCACACCATAGGTACAAAGGCGGATTTCAAATAGGGAATTGGATAGATAACATGGCAAGTGAATTGTTTGCGAGACCTTACCTTTAGCTTATGTGTTACACCTAAAGTACACAAGCAGTAGCTTTCTACGATATTCGATCCCATCCTATGCCTAACCTTGTCCAAACATCAACTAAATTGAAGAATCCGATCAACCATTTGTAAGGAACCTGTCATTTTATTAGTTAATAAAGGCTGGATTGGGATAGTTATTTTTGCTCTATTAGTTTTCGTTTGCCCTGATACCAGAGAGGCATAAGTGAGTTAGATTCAAGTTTGCCTTCGCATAATGTTTTGAGATACGGTTATGTAATCATGATATAATTTTTTTCAGATTCTTAATTTAGTTGTATTTTGAATGTGTTACGAATTAAATGCAGCCGTTATCAAAGATGTATGTATTGAAGTTGCTGTTTATGAAATTAACTTGACTTTAAAGCATAATTAAACCAATTGGAAAATGGCCCATTTGTTAGACTAATATTCATTTTCTTGTCTCAAACATAGTTAGAGTTATCTCTAGAGAAACTATTTTTTTTTAAATTAATTTTCGGCTATTCATAGTCAAGCGACTATAAATTAAATAGGTGACATATGATGTAAACATCATGTTACCGTTAAGACATAGGATAAGCAAGTCCAGCTACCCTTAAGTTTCATAATCAATCGGCGCAGTATTGAGAACTCAGGAGGAAACATTAATGTTTCCGTGAATGCGGAATCCGCGGAAGCAACCCGAGAACCCATTTTCCAATCACTACACTATTGACCTTAAAACAAAGAGCCATTATACTGTGACAATGAAATGTAACGCCGAAGGTTAACTCCGTGTAGAGTGGAGCTATTTGAAGAAATTATATGACTTTACGTACATTTGGCGAATGTCGTAGGTACACTAGAACCCGAAAATATTTTTACTGACGCCTACTTCTACGGTTCGAGAACCTTGCCCATATCTTTAAAAATAGTGTGTAGATATCCTGTTAAACTGCCATAATATTAAATAAATACTTAACTAAGAAAGTTCAGATTGGAAAAGAACATCAAAAGTTATAGACAATATTAAGTATGTAGGTGCAGTCAACAACAAAAGTCCACTAACCCTGTCACATAATGTCATATTATATCATCAAAATAAACACCAAATGGTTCTATATACTGCTTTCCAGCATTTCATGTAGGTAATAACTAAGAGTTTTTTTAAATTTAAAGATTGTTGCGCTGCTCGATAAGTGATGTTTATTTTGTAAGTTGGTTTTTACAAAGATAAACACAATGAAAATACTTTAGAAACTAGACGAAGTCGGTGTTTCCTTTTCGACTGGTCTGAGATGAAACATCGAAACCAACTGAGAGTTTCAATAAATAACGTTAGAAAAAAATACTATGAATGACTGTACCGCTAGTCTGCTTCGAAAGTAATTTATTGTTGATAAAATTGTACAATTAGGAACATCCAAAGAAGGTGAAGAAAAACACAAGACGTACTAAATAATTAAGCAAATAGAATATTTAGGAATAGCAAACCAAATTAAAAGTAACCTACGTATCAGACGGTTCTAGAACGACAGGGAACCAAAAAGAAGATTGAAGAAACGAAAACCAATCGAAGACAAGAAGAGTGTTTCATAGCAAACACAGTAGTGTGCAATGCTAAAGTTCACCATGCATGTACTTACTTTGTTTGTTCTGAAATACTCTAACGAGCGTCGCCGGCGCCGCACGATCCAACCAATCAGGAGCCAGAGACCATCCCACGAATGAGAAGTCAGAGACCAGAAGCTTTAGGGTAATGTATAAACAACAGGAATGTTATGTACAGTATACGTATAATTCTATATGTAACGTTTTTGTTGTCTTAAATTGCTCTCCTCACAGCGAATCAAGAAAGAAGATGACCAGCACCAGACAGCGTTGAATTTATTTCATTGTATTTGATCTGTTATATTTATTGTACTGTACAATTGAATTCTTGCGGTCGCTTTACACATAAATGCATATTATGGAACGCTCATTTACAAAAGTCTTTTTCAAACTTTTAGTTTGTTTTTCTTTTTATTTGAATGTTTTTCTACTTTCGAAGACTTATATTATAAACTTTGAATAGCTTGAGCTGATTAAAGAAATCTTTATGTCCACATAATGAAAGACGCTACCGAAGATTAAAGCAATTAACAGCTCTTAATTCGATTTCGATTCGAAAGACAACTGGTGTTTTTAGACAGGCCATAACTTAATTGGACATAATTATTAAAACCCATGTTTCAATTAAAATTGTATAATGAAAAACTGGAAAACAATGATTGTTTACATATAATCGATTTTAAAAACATTTCTTAATTAGAGCCAACTTAATTTAAGCATAATGTTTTAGTTAATTATCTAATAAAGCAATTTAGTCGATATTAACAATAGATATGTTTAAAACTTTGAATAAATGCATTTCATGAGATTGAACATAATTTGTATCTTTTGTTACTTAAAACTAAATTAAATGACTGGTTTTTATAAACATATCGACGGTTGAAAGGCTAATTGATATAAGCGACATTTTGTAAAACTTGCAGGAGGACTGATCAAAGTTATTTTTTTGGGAAAAAAAATCATAAAAAAACAACTATTTGACTGACTCTTATTTATTTAATACAGTATATCCCTAATTAAGTAAGGAAGTTTTTTAAGTTATTACTGTTGAAAATTGTGTATTAATTTAGAAAATTTATGTTGGTTAGCCCAAAATGCATTAAATTTAGTTATTTTTTGAGAAAGGCAAAATGGCTCAAATGCCTACTGTAAATAAAATAGCTGAAAGTAAACTGGCTCAAGCATCGACCTAGAATAAAATAATACGAGAGAAAATGAATTTAGCGCCAAGTCAACTAACAATTAAATATACTCAATGAGCATAAGTAACATGCTGGTGTTGCACCAGAGTGAAGTAGTTTGAAACAGATGCCCATTAGAGGTATTGCAGATTGAAACAAAATGAACCCTTACTAGATTAATTCAATGAAAAATTAAAAAAATTAAAAATTAATTGATTCAATTCAAAATGGGCTAAACGACATAGCTTATTGTTTTATATATAAATAGGCCAAACGATAAAAGCACAACCAGGGCGAAAAAGCCAAATGCCTTAATCGACACACGTTATAAAAGTTCGAAAAAACAAAATAGCTTAAGTTATCGAGTCCTCAAATTTGTCTAATTTTGTGTCGTATATACCAATGAGCTTAGAAATGAGGCCTGTTTTGCTGTGAGTGCTAAGCGCCAAAAAAGTAGTCAAAAAAATTTGAAACCTGACTCAAACGACGGAGAAAAATTTGCTGATTCCGAATATGTATATAACTCAATATCGCAAAAAATGTCGCTTATACCAATTAGCCTTTCAACCGTCGATATATTAGTTGTATATAAATATTAATTAAAAAATAAACATTTTACTTATAATATAAATATTTTTGTATGTAAATCAGCATAATATCAACGTATTAGAACTACAAAAGCTATGTATTTAAATAAACTATTCTTAAGTTTATAACTACACTGGGTAATAAATTATTATATTAGTTTTACAGACAAATGGCATCTCTGAAGCCTCTATTTATTTCATTTGATTAGATGTATATTTGTAGGCAAGATTAAAATAATAACTGGTTCATATATCATGACACAACACGGTTATACATACTAAATACTACATTAGCTATTATATCATCTTGTACTCAATTAACTTAAAAAGCAAATGTCACATTTGATAACTAGGAAGTATGTAAGAGGAAAAAGTTTCTGTAACTTAAATTAAATAACGAATTAATAGGAATGGAATACCGACTCACTAGTGTTGGGATTGATTTGAGATTTAACCAACGATATCGATAAAATATTACCAGAAAAAACGAAGCATGTAAGTGTGCAGTACAGCATTAACATACGCGCATAATAGGACAAGAAGTCAGTCAGCGCATCTCACAAACCACACAAAATACATACAAGTTTATACCTGCAAATACTCCTTATATCGTTGGCCTCACAAATACATACTTTACATTTATCAAAAACAACATTTGCTGCACTAATCGGGTCACTACATTTGCACTAATCAGTACTGCTTGAACAGTTTATTCATCAATATAGACTGGTAATTCTACCTGTGTGTCTTGGGTACTGGGCGCGGGATCTGGCGAATCGTGTCCTCTTCTTGGTACTCCAGGTTGCAGGGCTTCAGCAACTCCTGGCCGCCTTGGTGGAGCCACTTGTTGCATACTGGAATATTGTAAGCAGAAATATGATTTATTTATACAAGGTTTTTGCGAAAAAATCAAGGAGCATTGTTGTATTATTCCCCTTATTAGATATTATGGTCAGAAACAAATGTAAAGTGTAACATATCGTATTTGAACATAATTATCGTGTTTTTCGTTTTAAATTTATTTATTTAAACTTTATGTACAAAAGTGGTACATAGGCGGACTTAATGCCACAAGGCATTCTCTACCAGTCAACCTTAGGGTCAAATAGGACAGCATAGTGACAGAGTACAAAAAAATAAATAAGAAAAATACCATTTTTTTAACATAAATGTTTTTCAACAGAGAAGCTGACTGAAACAGTTCCTGCGCTAACGGCTGTTCTTGACACTTCACTTGGTTCCTAACATGCAGGATGGGCTCTCGTATGCGCCTTCAAAGGAGCGACGTTGTCAACGGCGCGCTTCACCGGGTATACCTTCAAACCTGACTCACAGAATGTGATGTGACACAGTCTCAAGCTACGTCCGACACAAGTTCAATTTACGAGCGCGTGATTCTTATGTTATTGTGATAAGTTTTAAATTGGAACCCGTTAAGTAGGATGCCCTCAGACTAGGTGGAGCGACGATCTCCAAAGGGTGGCTAAATGAGAGTTGCCGAGAATTGAGCTGAGTAGCGTGCAAAAGGAGAGACCCACGTTTAGCGGTGGACTGCGGTAGGCTGATGATGAGGAATTGGAATGATCAACGTGTTCGTAAAATGCTACTGTAGCGTGTTTACTAACCCCACTTGGATCCCTGCAGCACTGGGCAGGCAGCATGTCTGGTGGCGAGGTCCCCTTCGCCGGAGGGGTGCAGGTTGAGCCAGAAGGCGGCGGCGCGCTTCACCGGGAACACGCTCAGGCCCAGCTCCGTGAACACAGTGGCGCCACCTTGAGCTACGTCCGACATCTGGGACGAAATAAATTCATGAAATAAAAATTGTTGTAATATTTTTGAATAGATATTAGAAAAGAAGGAGACCTGTCTGTATTGTTTATCTAAGCTTCATTTTGTATTTTAAATATTTTGATTCTCAATAAAGAAAGTTAAGAATTTTATCAAGATGTTTTTAAAAAAACTTTCTGGTTTAAATAGCTTTTTGTATTGAAATAAGATATTGTTTTCTAAGTTACTGTCAGTTTGAGGTTTGGTTTCTGTGTGTTTTTTTTTTCATTACATTTTTTGTGCAATTTTTGTTGCATCAATATCGTCACAAACAGTTTATTTCGATCATCTAACTATTGATATAACATACTTTATTGCACAACCAAATTGTAGTGTAAATAGTATGTCGTACAGACGCCAGCACATCAAGCTACCCGAAACTGTAATGCTTTAGCGATAAAGTTGAAAATGTATTAAAGAAATTTGACAGATTGTAGTAGTTTAATGCGCTGGGGTCTGTACAAGTTTTTGCCCAGAGTATTTCCGAATGAATGTTTTCAAACCCTCCCAAGCTGTTAATTAACAACTGCTTATTTATGTAGGGCATTGTATATTCCGATATATGTATTATGATGTTCTGGCTTTGTAAACAATAAATTATTTTTTTCATACAACTGTTTATTATTTGAATTTGAATACTAACATAGAAGAGCACTGTAGCTATTCTGTTGCCACCATGCTTGCTGAATGCATTCTCCCGTTTCTGTAAAGAAAAGCAAATATTACATTTAAAGAACATAATATGTTCGTTTTAATAAACACTAGGTCACACCTAAAATAATGTCTAATAAAAAGCTCGTAGTTAGATTTTCAACAAAAAGGCCTACATGGGCACTAATAAAACTTCGAAAAACCACGGTCGGTACACGGTTCGAGTTGATACGCAGAACCAATAAGAAACTCCAACCCTCACACAGCCCGTAGAGTTGAAAATCCAACAGCGTACTTCTATTTAATTCCACCTTACTCTACGCTCACTCAATGCTTTATGGTGTAGAGTCGGTGTCAGGTCTGTGTAATGTTTGAAGGAGTTTAATGTAAGGTCAAATTAATTGGTGAAACTTCACAGAAGTAGCAACTGGATGAGAGTAGGCATGGATTGAATAAATATTGCGTGAGACCTGTATCTATCAAAGATGACAAAATCATTGATTGACCCTAGCAAAGCATAATGCCGTTTTATATTTATGGTATGTACAGCGTCTGTCAGAACGGTGTGGTCATATCTATGTCACACTCTTGAATATGACCACATTTTTCCGATATGCTAACAAATTGATTAGCGAAACTTCATAGACGTAGCAACTGGACGAGAATAGCCATGGGTCGAGTTATTTGGCATGCGATAGGAGAGGCCTATGTCTTTCAATGATTTCTTTATGTACACACATAGGAAAACATTATGATGAGTTTTTTGAGTACAAAGGTACTTGATCATGATGATTGACTTACTCTAGCAAAGTCATAATGCGGTTCATAATGCCCTCCAATCCCGTAGTTGACGACCTGCAGCTCTTCAGCGGAGTCCATACTCAGGCCGGTCATGTGGGACACTCTGCGAGAGATGCGAGCGATGGCCTCAGCCTCCGTGTCTCGCAGCCACGAGGACTTGCTGATGCGGTAGTGGGCGGGGACCAGCTCGCCGGTCTTCGGGTCGTGGACGACTGCGCGTTTGAACTGTACACAAAATAAAATAATGCTAGCTTAGCCCTATTCAGGGGCGATTTTCTCGTGGAATTTCGATTATAATATTGAGATAAGGCCAATTTAGTAATAGTATAAATTCTAAAAATTCACACTTAAAATATGCTACGTGTGTATACTTGAGCGTGGCCGCGAATGGGCCAAAAGTAGGTTCGAATTTTTCTTTTCTTGTTCCTTATGACCAAATGCAACTTTCCGGAACTATTCACATTCTAAAAAAAAAAAACTATTGACGCTACACTCTACTGTACATACACAATTACACATGCAATGAGTGACTATGATCGAGGTGAATTTGTTTTAAAAACGACAAAAAGCCTTACTAATCGAGCGATTCTATTTATAACTGACGATGGACGATGACATACAAATGTGACTCATAAACGAGACCAAGGACTTCCTCCTTTTATATATTTTTTTAATTTATAAAATGAGTAATATTAGTTCCACTCACCCTTGGCCTGGCCATTTTCTTGACCCTCTCAATCTCTCCATCACTGATCACGTCGTAGAATACCACTACGTCGGGGTTGAGGTACATCATTTCCATTTTGATAGGCGCCAGGCGAAGGAAAGGATGGTTCTCCGTGAGGTAACGACATGTCAACCTGAAGACAAAAAAAAAAATGGGTAAAGGTCTCATTTTTCAAAGGTCTAATTTAAAAAGAATATAACGTGACATACGTGGGCCCTCAAACAGTCCCCTCACCCAGGTAACAAATTGCTAAAGTGTAAATATATGACTCATAAAAACAGTGGGAGTACCAATTAATTTGCTCTAACGCATGAAAAGTTCGTAAAAGAACAGAATATCACGTTGTTTTTCATGAAGAGTAAGGCAGAGGTTCACGGTGTGTAACATTACACATTTAAATTAAATGTAATCAAGGTATTATGGTGTCTTTACCCAGTAATTTTGTTTGAAGCGGTCCATTCTAACCTGTGATTGTAACTGTATGCGTGGGAAGATGACTATACCATATACAGTTACGTCAGAATAGAATCAGAATTAGTTTTTTATGATAATTTTATTAACTCCACTTTGCTACTATAACGTGAATTTCTGCCAAAGGCGATATAAAACTAATGATACGAAATTACCATAATATTAATCTATAAACTTGTGAGTCCAACACATTATCGCGGTATATATGGGAAGAGTCACATCTTCCCAGATAAGAAAAGCTAGAAAGAATATAATCTGTCAAATTTCTTGAATCGATTTTCAACTTAAGCATTATGTTTAAGGTTGATTGGGAAAATATGACAGTTTCTAGTAGGTTGATTTGATGGCGTCAGTAGCTATAAAACTTATCCGGCGTTCACAATTTAATTTCCATACATGTGCAAAGACGCGTTTATTGGAAAAATAACTTTTAAAAAGACGTTCAAGAGCCCTAGTAATTTTGAAATACACTTAATTCCCAGTAATATAAAGTTAGTTATTGTTTAAATGGAAATAACATCAATTGGTGTAAATGGCATTTCTATATTAATCGGTCTCATTAAAACATAGCTTTGAAAAAATTTACATACAGGATACGGATACTTGCTGACCTTGAGCCAAATTAGTGCCATGCTCCAGTACCTACCTCGTCAACAGGTACTTATCGTACTATCGCCCTTCAAATGCAATCCATTGTAAGCAGAGTTTGTCAATGGCAGTCATAGGTGTATGCTATGTTAGTAAAGTTATTGTTCAAACTAATACTATAACGAATTCAAAGCCGAAGCCTGCCGTATTTGTTTTACACATTAAATTGATTTATGGACATTTTAAGTATGAAAATCTTTAAGCTCAAGATCTAAGGGAGTGGAAAAAGAAAACATAGGCTATTTCTTGCAGTGGGATAGTAATTTTAAAAGTTATGAATAAAAAACCCTCAAGAGTTTATACTGAAATAAGTGTATGATATTTTACAAATGGATTCAATGTTTTAGCAAAGTAATATGGGGCAAAATGGGTGGGGTTGATTTTACATGAGACAGACTAGTTTAAAAAAAAAAACAAATGCAATCGGTTAACATTTCAAACCGCTTTTAAAGTATGGATTTTCAAAAGTCACCTTTTAAAGACCCTGATATTACAAAAGGTGAGTCAATAATACATTATTAAACACCAATGACCGCATATGGTAATAATGTCCGCTGTGGTTTTGATCTTGGGAACTTCGTCCTCTATTTCTGGATTGCTGTTTAAATCTACCAGCAATCTGCTCGTGCTGCCGACAAAAGCTAGCTATCTAGTATACGCCAGCGTTCTTGGCAGTCGTGGTTTTAAAACATGAGTGCCAAATGATACAACGCTCAATATAATTTTAATCGCACATTGAATATTCACCGTCCCACTCGCACTTTCTATGACCGCGACAGTCACAAGTCTTGGCGTTTAGTTTGACTATAGAATAAAAGTACTTAAAATATATTTACTTCGTAGAGATAGTGAGAGGTATGTCCACTTCGCCGCGACAAAGCGACTCGTACACTTTTCTCTCCGAAGCGTAGCCCGTCAATTGAACCGGTTTTTCCTCTGCTTGCTCTTCGCCAGTATCCTGTGAACCAACCAATAAAATGTTATGGACTAATTTAAGTGTTAATTTATAGGAATGTGTTTCAATAACATAATAATACGACATGTTTTTTTCGGTTTGTAGGAGGTATTTTTATCTATAAGGAAAAATGGTTTAAGTTATCCGTTATTATACTCGATTAATTCTATAGCTTTGCTTAAATTCTAGTTTTTGCGGAGTTGAAAAACAAAGGTGTTAAGTAAACGATAATGACATGCCTCGTTGATATTCAAATCGTTATGTACCCCATATTGAATAATTTATATAATTCCGACCAAGTTATTGACCTTTACATCAAATATTCTGTTAGAAAAGAGTAAAAAAATAAGTTGTTCATTAATCATCATAATGTTTATGTTTTTTACTAGATTTTTTTTAGTCGTCACGGAGTAGATGCTTGACTTAGGTCCTGCGCAGGCGAGGTTTTTTGTCCGCCGAGGAAAAAAAAACCCCAAAACATACAACTAGCGAAAGGTGGGTGTACTATAGGTACTCCTCTGCCAAACCCTTCGGGAAGTACGGGCGTGATGTTAAGATACTTAAGTAATAATAAAAAACGCAACAAGTCACACACACAGGTCTCGGCAATTTAAGACTTGAAGTTGTCCCTTGTTTGTGCCTTTAGAAATTGTCACTCTATACACAGTATATGAACATTGTGAGGGATCTATTCTTGTCCTGAGAGCCCACTATATACATGGATATGATTCATTAACTGCGCACTCACAGATGAACACAAGGTGACCTTGTCGCTGGGACTATCGTAAACCACGTGCACACACTGCATTGTGATCGAATTTTACACTTATTTCTTGACGGCATGTAAAGCCAAGTCAGAGGCCCATGGGCGGCATAAAAACTCTGACCCCAGGTTACGAACTAACCACACGATAAAGAAGAAGACTTATAAACAAAACTTATGTATACAACAAATTAAATCAAGAGATTAAAAATCAAACTTCAGTTTGCGAGATTCAACCCTAGTGATAAAAATCAATGACGGCAAGGTAATGAAATAATTAAAAAAAAATATTGGCAATATGCGCGTCATCAATGCTAAATAAAAATTATGCCATACTATTTTCAGTTCCGTCATTGTCCCGCGGGATCGTACTACCGGGATAAAATGGATCCTATGTGTTAATCCAGGTTATAAACTATCTGTGGACAGAATTTCATCCAAATCCGTTCAGTATTTTTAGCGTGAAAGAGTAACAAACATCCATGCATCTTCTGAAACTTTCGCATTAATAGTAAGAAAATCAGATTTATTTCCAATACTTTTTTTTAAACCTCTGCGATAGATTAATGGACACGACAAGTGATCTCGTAAAGAGTCGTACGGAATTCTTAAAGGGATTTATAAAGTGGTTGTACACATACCCCACGACGTTCCTTTCTAAGCCTCTGTTCTTCTTCAGCGATGCTCTTCTGATAATGTGGCACATTGCCTTTGGCGCGCGAGTGCTTGGGGTCCACGGCTAGCAGCTTATGGGTCCACTCTAGAGCGCTTTTTGTGTCGCCTAGAAATAATTATAAAAGAAGTTATGGATATAGTACGGTATATTAGTAGTAATGCAATGCATATGCGTATGTACTAATGCAAATGAAATTATCTGGCCAAATGGGGTATCATCGACCCGGCCGAAATACAATGTCAGTGTGGAGCCCCTCTCTTGCCTCCTTTCTTGCCCATCTTGCACAACCACCTGCACCTTCCAGGATTTAAACGAAGCCAACGACAGAGCTGTGCAGGTGGCAATATACTGGTCGGGTATTATTTGAGTCTATCGACACGCAAAGAAGAAGAAGAATGCTTCCTATTGGAGAAATTGTAACAGTAGTCTTAATTTATACGGGGTGTAAACAGACCCTTCACCAAGCCGTCAACCAAGCATTCTGTACATCAAACTAAGTAACTTTACGCAAAAATTTTTGCTGGGAAACGAAATTTTTTTTTGGGGTCAAAAATCACATTTTACGGTAAAACTCAATATAATGCGCTCAAAACTTATTGCTGATGGATGCTTTGAATAGTAAACGGACCATGGAGATAATTGGAGTAAAGTTAGAACCTTAAAAAGTAGTATTTAAAAAAAAACTTGTGAAAAAATTGGAACTTTGACCCCCAATATCTCCGTAACTAGAAGGTTCCCAGGTATAGTCCAGAACAAAAAAATGATCCCAATGATGGGCAGAATATGTGGTTTTCGTTTTCGTTAAGGGTCTTTTTACACCCTTTATAATAAGTAGGAGAATTTTCCTCGTGGTTTGTGAAAGCTGTGTCTGATTGGCTTTACGACGGGTCATGCTGTCGATTCTTAGGGTAGGAGTAGCACGATCAAGAGGGATAGATACGAAAGATACCCGAGTAACAGGCACGGAAGAAAAAGGGACAGAGTTAATAATAATAACCCACACTTACCCAGCAAATAATAGGAGAAACTGATATACTCCAGAATATCAGCCTCAGTGAATGAGTAGGGAATATTTTCTTCTTTCAACTTGCGTAATGCCTGTACCATCCATGCGCGCGCGTTTGTAAAATCTTTCTCGTTGTACAATGCGCGCCCAAGCTCGTAACAGTCGCTTGCGCTCATTGGAGAACTGGAAAGAACATAAAACATATTATCTAGACATATTACAAATTAAAGTTGATTTTCGAGTCTGTTTATACATATAACCGCGTTATTCTTCTA
This sequence comes from Noctua pronuba, assembly GCA_905220335.1. NCBI lineage: Eukaryota > Metazoa > Arthropoda > Insecta > Lepidoptera > Noctuidae > Noctua > Noctua pronuba. The sequence goes on along the minus strand of LR999903.1, from coordinate 8,097,106 downwards.
AGCTGCGCAACCGATTCTGATGCGGTTTCCACCATTTAGGTATTGTATTCGGGAACATTCGTGTGTATAAAACATTTATGTTAAACTTGCTTTAGTAAAGAAATCTCGATGTTTTGTCAAGTAAAAACTTTAAGAAACAGAGGATGTGGGCTAGACCATGATATTTTAAACTGAAATTACATACTCCCAAAAAATACTTGTGTAAATACTCTAATTGTAATAGGTATTACAGAATATTATTAACACTTTCGCTGCCCAACACCCCGCGTAGTAGGACTCATATGCTGGGTGCTGGGCAGCGAAAGTGTTAAATATTATTTTAGCATATGATGTAGTACATATTTGCATAAGGTAGGTAGGTACAAGTTTTATTCAATCCTATTACCTACAGATGACATACATTGATTGCAATCATGACATAACTAGCTTATGCCCAAGGCTACGCCTGTGCCAAGATCGGTAATTATCCCACGGAATCGTACTACCGGGTTAAAAAAAAACATCCTATGTGTTAATCCAGGTTATAAAGGGTGTAAATAGACCCTTAATGAAGCCGAAAGGCACTTGTTCTCCCCGCTATAGCGATTTTTTTTTGTTCTAGGCCATACCTGGGAACCTTCTAATTACGGAGTTATTGGGGGTCAAAGTTCCAACTTTTCCACAAGATTTTTTTTTAAATTCTATTTTTTAAGGTTATAACTTTACTTTAAATACCTCCATGACCCGTCTACAATTCAATGCATCCATAAGCACAATGTTTTGAATGCGTTACATTGAGTTTTACCGTAAAAGGTTATTTTTCACCCCAAAAAAAAAGTCGTTTCCCATTTTTGTGTAGGGTTACTTAGTTTGATGTACAGAATGCTTGGTTGATGGCTTCGTGAAGGGTCTGTTTACACCCTGTATAGTATCTGTGTGCCAAATTTCATCCAAATCCGTACAACTGTTTTTGCGTGAAAGAGGAACAAACATTCATACATCCTCACAAACTTTCGCATTTATAATAGTAATAAGAAGTAAGATTTATTTGCTATTGTCATCGGTCTGACAATGGTAAATAAATATTAATAAAGAGAGAAAGATGATATTGCTAGAAAGTGGAAGATGACCTAATAGAGCAATATGGAAGACGAGGACATGCTGCACCGACCTCAAATAAATTGCGACAAGGGAAGGAGAATGATGATGATAATGAGGATGATAAAATGTAAACATCTACAAATTCTAAACTATTAGCTGGCAACCATATCTAAAAACACGCTAAACTATTACTAAGCATGATGTAAGTTATTGTGCAAACACAAATTATCCTCAGTCACACAAACATCCATACTTCCATACTAATATAAATGCGAAAGTAAGTTTGTTTGTTTTCACACCTAAACCACTGAATCGATCATCCTGAAATTTTGCATAAAGTATATGAACGCAAACGTGGTCATTAACGAAGCGTCAGAAGTCCGCACTCGGGGTCTGCCAGAGTCGAGCCATGGAACGAAGTATACTAGGAGTCAAAATTTCTGACCGTATACGGAACAGTATACTTCGATCCAAGACTCAAATCGCAGACGATTGCAACACAGCCGAACTGGGCAGGCCACATCTGCCGCATGTCGCATCAAAATTGGGCCATCAAAAAGGAGATGGCGTGACGAGCTGGGCTCTTGTCAAAAGGATTTGGCCCAAATAGCCAAAGACAGAGATAAATGGAAAGAGGGAAGGGAGGTCTTTGCCCTGCAGTGGGGCACATCAGGCTCATAAAAAAATAAAAATATGGAAAATTTCAGGATGATCGGTTAAGGTGTACAGAGACGGACATAGAGTACCTTTCATCCCGACAAAAAGTACTGTTCCCGATGAAAACAATAATAACGTGCTTATAATAATAGATGGCTCCACGTCTTTCGAAGCATGATGGAATTATATTATTACTGGCAGAGTACAACCCGAATTGGTTGTCAAATTCTAAATTAACGCGAGCGAAGCCGCGGGCAAAAGCTAGTAGTACTACATAATTGTACCGGTATACGAGTTAGTGCTAAAGCGCTAATATCACGGTTCACGGTGATCAAGACATAGTTCTAGAATTAGCTACACTTAGCGCATCGCATAATAAAGATAGCAAAACCAACAACATTGTAGTTAGGCATTTAGCGAATGACACGTTTTTTACAAGATAAAATATGGTAATTAACCCCTGTAAGATCGCATGGTATTTCTTTTATTTATATCGTGTCGTCGTCATATAAAAACAAAGAATCCGACTGATGTCATGTAAACTATATCGGGAAGGAAGTAGCTACTTAAGTTGTTATTTCTTATCATAATAATATGTGACCTTAGTTGACCTATGAATACGCAAAAACTTCTGTAATATTACTGGTCTATAAAGTTTCCACTGGTAGGACTTAGACCATCATATTATCCTCCACTCGCGTCCAGATTTCGGTACGAGATGAAAACTTATTTATTTATCTATGGATTTGTGGTAAAATAAGCTGTTCTTCCTCACCTATAAGCAACACCGTTGAGCAATCCTTCAGAGAGGTCCTTCACATCCAGATGGTAGGTGTCCTGAAGTCTGGTGAGCGCCTGTGCGGCCCCCGTCAAGTCTTCTAGGGCAGGATATTTCACGTCTACGTGGTTCATTGTTATATTCTTTATGTAATCTGAAATCGACGTTAAAAACTAAAAATCATGATCACAAAGAGGACTTTTTGCTACATGTGCAGCAGCTGAGCTATTACAATCGTGTCAAAACATTATTGCAATTTTTCACAAGAAAACTTATTAACGCTGACAGTTTCTGTCACCTTCGTTACGTTTGGTGGGAAACAATAAACACCTCATTAAGGTTTCATAGTTCTCGTTAAGGTTTCATAGTTTCAAAGTTCCCAGATTATGGGCAAAACATAATTCAAGCATTATTGTGTTGTGACACTGTTGTTTGGGAGTAAAATCCAACCTTAATCAACTTTAATTATGATGAATACTTAGCTCAATTCTCGTGATCGCGGGAATGTTATTGTTTCATATAATAAAACAAATCCACAGCATAAATTGCCTATTATCTTTTTTTTATGGCCGTGTGGCGTTGATTAACACCATTATGTGCATTATGCTTTTCCTAGTTTTTGTTAATACCTCCCAGGGAAATAAAAATATGACAACTTAGAAATTCCGATATCATAACATAATGATTTTAATGTAAAAATGATTAAGCGATCGTCCCAAAGAAATAAAACTTGGCGTGTTAGTTAGTTGTGAATGAAGATTTATCCCAATAAAACTTGTCGTACATCATCTAATTGAACCAGATCAAATCAATGAAGCTGCAAATAAAGTTTATTGACACGATCTGTGCCAGTCATTATCATTTAAATTTTCGTTTCGTGTCAGACTCGGTTTTTCGCTATGTATACAACGCTCGGTTATCCCTATGGATACAATATTTTGGTGAAATACGACCCATTATGTTTTGTCTGATTCAATAGTCTCTACATAGATATTCCTAGTTTATGAGTGTCTACGTCTTTAGCTCAACAAATCTGTAAATAGTATAATCAGTATTAAGTTACCTGTTCCAATCTTAATACTATCTTCAATATGATCAAGATCTGTCGTCAGTCTTTTAATAAGGGTGAAAGCATTGATTGGATTACCCAAATAATTGGGAATATCTTCCATCGCCCTTTCATGTTCCTTTTTGTAGTGATTCAAATGCCTGCAAATGAGAATAAAAAGTTAAAGTTGAATCCAGAAACCATTTTTGTTTCTGATATACTTTTGGTTTCTGACTTGAGAATTTGAAAAACTTATCAAACTCTTCTTGGGCATAAAATCTTGAATTTCGAAGTTTTATTCTGCTTAAGTAGAATTTTACAAGTTCTCAACTTCAAATTCCCAAATCAGAAACCGGGTCTCAGTTTAATTCTTACCTCTTTAGGTTCGAAAGCCTTTTCTCTTCCTTTTCAATATAAAAATCTAAGTCATCAATTATCCTTTTGTGTGTTTCCAGCAAATGTTCTACTTCTGCTATTGCTGTGAATAATTCCGCATGCGTGCGCACGCACAGATCGAATAACAGTGCGAAACATATTACGTGCAGCAAGTTCAAATTAGGAACCATGTTCATTGCTTTACAGACCTAGAAAAAAAACAGCCATTAAAATAAATTCCAGTGAAGTGTCACATTCACGCAGTTTCTTCATAGGTCATAATATTGTGTTTAATATTCTGCAGGCAGTCTGCGGTTTTGATGACATGAGTAAAAATTCATGAGTTAGCTCTTTTAAATCCAGTTCTAAGAAAATAAACAATTATACAGGGTAATCCATTTACAGATGAAACATTTTTTTTAAAAGCCTGCCTTTCATAGCTTTCAGAAACACCATGTTCAGCATTAAAGATGTTTGGGAAAGACCTTGAAAGAAGGCTTCAAATTTTTTTTGGATATTATGTAACTATAATTTTTTTTTCTACCCTGTATACCGGAAATGAGATAGATCTTCCTCTATTTTAAGAATCGTTTTAAGTCTAATATAATTTTATAAACATACAACAGTGATATGCGACAGTGATATAATTTTTTACGCCATGTTACGGTCATTATCAATATTTGATTCATGGTTGATATTATTTAATATGAAATAGCAGAACATAATCTGAGTATTTATTAATAGATTCCTTTACAGTTAACTCACAAATGTGCCGATAGAACTATTTGAAATAAGGTCTAAAAATCTTAACTGGCGAAAAGGCGCTTCGCTTGTTCTTATATCAAAAACCAGTTACATTTTTGTCATAAATTATATTGAAAGGCGCTAAATGAGATTTTGATATGTGATTCATTACTTAATTTATTGCTATTGATCATAAAATATAATCAATAAATGAATAGACAAGTAAAAACATCATAAAAGTCTGAACTACGGAAGCTTTAATTAACTTTAGGCACGCGTATGTTTATTTGGTAGATTTAAATCTTTGTTTCAATGGACTGTCTTCGTATAAATGGTTCTTGTTTCTCAGAATTATTTTCAGTAGGTTTCCTTAGGATCAAATATTATTGTAGAGATATGTTTGTGCTTTTGGGGAAACCCAAAAGTTATTTAGTGAACCTTTTCGGCTTAATCCGTATGACACACAAAACCACACGGTCAGTCAATATTTTACTTGACGTAAGGATTGGAATGAGCAAAGTTTTGGATAAATCTTTTAAGATATTTTTATTCTTATTTATTTTTTACGAACCCAACTTGGCTTTAAACTCTTGAGGACAACGACCGGCTTAAATCAGTTTGGATGTCACTACTTCCCTAATATTCTAACGGTCAAGTTATTTTTAAGCCAAGTTGAGAAGATATTTGTTTTCGAGACTTCTACAAGACCCGAAGATGACCTTAGATAGAAATCTTTGTAGCTACCAAAGTTTAACTACGTCCCAGTATTACACAGATCCTATGATTTCAGATAGGTAAGAACATAGTGTTAAAGCCAGCTGAAACTTTCTAAAGCTTATAAGTACCTATCGTACCAGTAGCAGTACAAATTACGTATGAAGCCAACAATGCGCGAATCATTTCGATTGATTTATATTGTTCGGTCGGGCAATGACTGCTCGCGGCATTACCAATTCACTGTGACCGTCCGGGCTCATAAAAAGCTTAAATAAGTCGAATGAACTGAATGTGGCGTCCTATAACCAACATTTTAAATAATCAAAACATTTACTTTTTTTTTTATTCTGCTTCAATTTTTAATTTTTATGACATCTGGAGAGACAAGCCATTTATTGTGACTTTTTTGCGGACCGTATGCTGAACTCGTGATTCGCCTGTCACAGTCGGAAAAAGATTTTATCATTAAAATAAGTCGTGTCACAAGCAGGATTTTGATAAAATCTAGACGTGTTTATTTTCTTACTATTTATGTTTTTGCATAAAAAATAAAGCACGAGTCTGATGTGGTGGACGTGATTGTAGGCGCGTACGGAAGCCGGCCGGCAACTGGCCGCTTTATTATCTGTATATTAACGATAACAATGTGGTTCAGTTGCTATCGAATATTGTTCTACTGCTCTGAATATTTTTCTCGAAGGCTCTTAACGATACGGAAGGCACTGAATTGACAAGAACTACACGAGTTTAAAACAAAGTAGAGTCATTGGGTAAGTTTGTTCGTAGAGTAAGCTGTCTCAAATTCAAAGCATTTATTTGAGTGACAGGAATTATGCATGTTTTAAATTTTACATTAAGTTGTAGAATGTCAAGTGGTATTTTATTGTAACATTTTACACAGTAAGTACCCCATAAAAGAAGTGCGTATTTTTGACTGTGCATTGAGTTTAAATGTTACTTCATAGTTATTTGAGGACTACATACCTACGTGTTAAGATTGTTACAATCTATTAAAAATAGCAGTTAGCACCTGTATTGAAGTATAGTGGAAGAGGAAATCGTTACAATAATTAGATAGATAACATTATCGATAGACCTAATCGCTGAGGAAATACGACAAGGAAAAAAGCTTTATAAAGAGCTTATAACACAGTGTGTTCGAAGAATTAAAGAATAGTTTTAGGTGCAGCGCAGGGATACAAAACTAATATAAGTACCTAGACAATTTTCTTAACGAATAAAGATAACGGCATATTATGGCTATCTCATTGTTGGCAGTGTTATTTTAGCAGGATATTCTCATTAAAACAGTTACATGAGTAAACACAATTCGGTTAAAAATAAAATGTCTGCCTGCCTGTCTTTCCAAAGAATATTTATTATTCGAAATCAGTGAGGTAGCAACTTTCTTTCTTGAATTGGTACCTATTTAAGATTGCTAGATATGGTACCGGCCGGCGTATGTATTAATTTATCTAGTACTTACCAACAAAAGTGGGCCAAATATTTTTAACAAAAATAAACAAAGTCGACACTAAAATACTTATAGATTCAAATAGTAATGTACGCACTATTGCACCAAAAGAAGATCAAAACGTGAAAATCTAGGCCTCGAACAAATGCGTCTCACATCCGAGCGTGCGCCAACGCAACCGTTCGCGGGTCAACGAACAAAATACTGCCATTGAGCAGCTAGCGAGCCGGTGACCTTATCTAACTACTACTGTGACGAGATGACGTCCTTTATTAATACGTGCTATATACATTAGGGGAGCTTGATGATTTTACATTGATTTGCGACCGCCTAGCGTGAAGTTTATTGTTTCAGCAAAATTATTGTTCAAAATAATCGTGACCACAGATCTTTTCAGCTTATCCGCAGATTGTTGTTGCGATTTAATGTAATTCGGTTAAATATATGTTTATTGTGTTGTTTATTGTGTACCTACTTCATTAAGGTCTAAGAACTTTTCTATTCTTGGGCAAGTGCGGTCAGAAACACATGTAGCCGAGCAGAATAAGACTATCCTACATGTGTTCTTACAAAACTGTCAGTCGACTTTTTTTGCTGATTTTACTGCTAATTTTAATGCCAGAAAGGCGTAGTTTCTACGTAGATAATTATAAGGGTAACGGACTGAGAGCTTATGGCGCACAAAGTAAGTTAGCTGGGCCTACAGTTTGCAATTTTTTATTAACACGCTCTTTCTGCTTACGTTTGCTCACATGTATTGTCGAGAGGGCTTTTTCGTTTTGATTTCGCCTTTGGACATATTGTTAAACTTAACTAATATTTACTTATCTCGGCCCACTTCGTTTTGTAAATTATGACGAAATTCAAGTATACAGTAAGTACTTTTTCAATGTCAAAGCATAGTCTACACGATACAAGACGCAAACAAATTCGTCAAACAAATAAGTGATCGGTCTGTCACAGGCATCGCCGATGTCGGCGATAAGTCTGCCAGGTTAAAACGTGGCTGGGTCACGTTTCTAGGATGAAGCCGAACAGATGGGCAAAGATAGTGGGTGCCTAAGTGCCTATAGACGGACGTCGTAACCAAGGCAGTCCCAGAAAAGCTGGCGTGACGATCTGAATTAATTCCTTGTCGGAGAAGGCAAAAGATAAATGGAAAGCCATGGGGGAGGCCTTTGCCCAGCAGTGGGACACAATAGGCCGATAACAAAAAATGCATGTCTACCTAACCTAACTAAGATTTCGTTACTTTACCCTGATTTACGCATCCCAAAGCTTAGATTTAAAAATCTGTCTATGTCAGTGTTCTTTGAGCTTTCGCCTAAACGATTCCACATGCGTCCAAGAAAAATGGTGTGGACTGTGTCGACGCGATCTTTCCCGTATTTTTAATCATTCAACCGCCACCCAATATTTTCAAATCCAATGGGATTTTCGATAACTTGCCGACCGTACAGTACAGATGATGTCAAACGTTACAATCGAAAAACAGCTATAAAAATTATAAAATATATAAGGACTGCAAAAATAATAACTGCAGCTAGATAGAGGGCTGAAGGAACCTCCCATCTGGAGTTGGTCCAGTAAGGGATTCGTCGAAGTTAAACACTGCGAAAATGCGACGCTAAGGCAGCATCAATGCGACATTGTTTCATGACAAACACGTCTAATTAACGTGACGTGAACGCCGTATTTTTCTTTAAAAGATAATTCTCCAAAAAAAATTCAATTGTGCTTTTGTTTTGTTGTTTTTTTTACTTGACTGTTCATTCTTTTAATTTAAAAAAAAATGGTATGATAAATATTGTGTTTTTATATGAACAGTTTATTTCTTCAAAAGTCTAAATGCTGATCAGCAGAAAAGAAATGCATTTATTTACTTTTATCTGACATTGGGGTAGGCCCAAAAGGAGATGTGACAAAGCGGACTCCTTTTTACAGGAATGAGCCCAATTAGCAAAAGAAAAAGGAAAATGGAAAGTAAGCAAGACTTTGCACTGCAGTATGACACAATAGGCAGAGTTATGAAACTACAATTTCACTAGTTGAACTTTTTGGGATAAGTCCAAGTGAACAGTTTTATGACAGAGAACCGAAGACAAATAGATTTTACCCCACAATTTTTGAAGCCTGATGCAACCAAAATAGGGAGGCTCAAAAAAGCTACAATAGATTTTCTAATAAACACATTTTTTTATGAATACCTATGCACAAAGTAGGAATTTAAAAAAATGGCTTTTGGTCTAATCATCCACAAATATCTTATAACATTAATTCATTTTCCTGTTTAATATCCAACATTGGTCAACCCTCCCTCTGATGCACCCAATGCAGTAGATTCATTGTACCTACCTGTGTTAATGATGGACTCAAAAGATTTTAATGATCATCAGAATCAAATAGACTGTGATCATTACTATAAAAAAAAAATAGAAGATATGGTTATAAGAAATATGTGACATGGACTAAGAAAAGCATTTGCAAAGTTTTGAAGTTAAATTATTTAATTTAGTTATAGTGTTAAGTATTTAACAAGAAATAATTCGATAAAATATCATCGTTTTTGTTAGAATTCATATTTGAATTTTTTTACTAACTATAACACCGTAAACTAGAACTTTGCAAGGGAGAGAATAAAAGCTTCTACTTGTTTACTTAAAAGTATTGTTCAATAAATTAATGACTTACTGGCTACAGCGATTTCACTATCAGCAGTTTGAATGAGTAGGGTTTTCAAATCGCTCAAGACACTGCTAATGAAAATTATCCAATTGAAAGTTTAGATCACTTTTTATTCTCTACATCAAACAAACACAAATTTATCACCCAACTCAGCTCACTCACTGATAAAACAATGACATGTTAGCGAATGAATTATTTGAATGAATGAATGAAGTAATGAAGTTCTGGGCCTGGTGTCAGTGACACTGACAATAACGTGAGTATTGCCAGCTGCTGCCCCTGCGTTGGCTCAATGTTTATTCTGGCCGGACTTGGAAAATGGAATATTATTAGAAATTGAAAGAAGAGAAGAACTATTAGCTTCAATTATTAGAAAGAAAAGCCACCTTCACGCTTTTCTATGCACGAGCCTATTGTCTAAAGCCCAGTTTTCACCATCAGAGAAAAGCAGTAAGATGTTTTGAGTAATACCTACACGTTTATATCAGTTCCTTAATAGTGGAACCTGCTTATTACGCCGTTCGTCTCCTTACATTTCCACGCTTGTTTCGGCTTACCAAGGGCTAACCGTACATCTAAACGCTCGATTTGACCAAATGTAAATTTCAAACTTTTAAGCTTCAAGTCTGCTGCCAATCCGATCGAATGTTGGTTTTTATACACAAATCAGATAAATGTTGCACCCACTGACAGGTGCCTTGTTTAGCGCTTAGCCATTTAATATATTGATTCTTGCTAGCGAAGGCAGCAAGCGTGCAGTGTCACCGGATGCGAAACTTGTAGAACGTTTGTTTCACTTTGTTTAAGACTCTTAAGGGCTAAGCAAGCCATCTGTCAGTGCGTACGTAGCCTTAGCATTAGGATTATTTGTGAAACTTCAAGTGTGTAGAGTTCTGGCCACAGAGTAAATTATATTGGTTCTGGCAGCCCAGAAGGTCATCTGTCACATTCACATGGTGCACCCAGTGTTATCACCTTTGGGTATTTTCCCCTACATTTAGGGGTTTAGTATATGTTAAGGAAGAGTTTTGGGGTAAATTTATTTAGGGTCCAGTTCAGGGAAAAGTTGAAACACTATTCTTCACATGTTGGGTATTCATTGATGATTGAATGACATTTGACTGTAAGAAAAAAAAACACTTAAGACTTTAAATATTTAACAACAGATGCTTTTCAAAGCTAATTAGAAATGGGTTTATTATTATTTTACTAATAATTAACATTGGGTTTCTTTTATTTTTGTTAGGGGAATTTGAAAAGAAGTATGTCAGATTTTAAGGGAACTGTCGAGCTGTCGTAAGGAGCCAGGGGGAATCCAAAATCAGGGAGTGGTAACACCCAAAGCATGTCTGTCAGTGAACTTCGCCGTGATAGTTTTTGAGAGGTTATGTTGTTGTGGAATAAATCGTAAAGAAGTTTTTCGTGATTGATTTGACAAAACAGTAAATAGCCATACAAGATGTCGAAACCGAAAATAAAAGTTATAAGTCGTAATCCAGATGACTACTTGCGTGCTACAAAACGGGATATACACAAACGTGAGTTTATTGATGCAATTAATTTTAAGCCCGCTCGCTAATATTGTACTCTTTTATATCCGCTGAATGTGGAAAGTATGTTGTGGATATACTTGGGTAACGCCTATGACCGGCAGTGATATCTCATGGCTGAACGATGATTGTTGGATGATTTTTGTTTACACTATCCACGAAATTAGTTTTTTAGTAATTTTTCACGCAAATCATCTATGTTGTGTTATTGTTTCAGTACCAAGAAATTATGATCCAAGTTTGCATCCCCTAGAAGCACCGCGTGAATATGTGCGCGCAATGAATGCTGTTAAACTTGAAAGGGTGTTTGCTAAGCCTTTTATTGGTAATCTTGATGGACATAAAGACGGCGTTTCCAGTATCGCTAAACATCCTAGCAGATTAGCAGTTCTAGCTAGTGGAGCATTTGATGGAGAAATTCGTCTGTGGGATTTAGCTGTTAAAAAATGTACTAGAAATTTTGTGGCTCATGAAGGTTGGGTGCGGGCACTGTGTTACACACCGAAAGGCGACACATTCACCAGTGTTGGTGATGACAAAACTATTAAAACATGGAAGGCTGAAGTCCAGTCTCCTGATGATGAGGAACCCATAAACACTCTGCTCAGTATGTCTGTAGTCTCAGGTATAACTCATCACAGAAATAAACCAATATTTGCAACGTGTGGCGAACACTGTCAGTTATGGGAGACTACAAGAAATGAGCCTGTGAAAGTTTTTAAATGGGGAGTGGATAGTCTTCATCATGTTGCATTTAATCAGGTAAATCATTTAGCAATATTTTTAACCAACAGCGATAAAATATGTTTGCTATACAATGCAAGGCATATTAATTGTTTTTATTACTGTTTTCAGGTAGAACAAAACTTGCTAGCATCATGTGCAAGTGACAGAAGTGTAATTCTGTATGATTGTCGTGAATCAGGCCCTTTGAGGAAGGTTGTAATGGAACTGAGGTCTAATGCCCTATCTTGGAATCCAATGGAGGCTTTCATATTCACTGTAGCTAATGAAGATTATAAGTATGTATAATTTATTTTTACTGGCAATACAAGGTGGAAGGGACACCTACCCGAAAACAGTTAATGGTCCCTTCTGCCCTGTATATTACGAAAATATGTTTCAGTTTTGCATTCTGTTGCAGACCAGCACCGTACCTATACTTGTACTAATATCAATCCCTGTTATTTACAGTTTATACACATTTGATGTAAGGAAACTGAAGCAACCAGTAAACATCCACATGGGGCACACATCAGCTGTCATAGACGTAGACTATGCTCCAACTGGACGAGAGTTTGTAGCTGGCAGCTATGATAAAACTGTTCGAATATTTGAGAGTCTCAAAGGAAACTCTAGAGACGTATACCATACAAAACGAATGCAAAGACTGACATGTGTGAAGTGGACCTTAGACAACAAATACATACTCTCTGGCTCTGATGAAATGAACATCAGAATGTGGAAAGCAAGAGCATCAGAGAAACTTGGTGTGGTAAGTGTCACTGCTTAAGATGTATTTAACTAAAATTACAACTGATTTCTGCAATGAAAATCAACGTAATTTTGGTAACAAATCATCAATAAATTGTGTCAACTACTGTGGCATCTGGTGCACTTGGTTCAGCATCAGCAAACAATCAGATCATGTCACCCCTTTACATAAAGTGCAAAAATCTTTGGAGAGAAAAGCTATCTAAACTTGTTGATAATTATTATTCTAATTTCCAACATCCCTAATGGCACTACTTATGTCCATCCTGGCCATATTCACTCTGATTCAAGCCATAGGAATAATAGTTCTTTCTAGCATAGTTACATACATACATAAACTCACGCTTTTCTCCCATGGAGGTAGTCGGAAACCACAGAAAGCCACCTGCTATGATTCTTACATATGTTTTTTGCCTTATCCACGTTCATACATCTGGTCATACACGCACGATGGTTGCAAGTACTACGCACCTGGCCTTTCTGAAGAACCAATAAGGTCATTATATGTCTTCTAGGGCGTTCCTTCACATCTGCCTTGTAAATAAGCTTTTGTCAGTCTTCTTCCCTTGTCACATTCCAGACCACATTACGAGAACATCTAAGCATACTCTTTTCAATTTTTGCCACTACATCTTTTAAGCCGCAACGTTCTCGAAAACACATAGCTTAGTCACTTCGCATGATAAGGTAGTGTAGGTGTAACATCAAGCTTCTTTCTTGGTGGGCAAAGGTCTCTTGTACACACTTTTTTCGATGTAAATACAACAGTGACTACTGTGAAAATATGCGGTATCTACAAGCGGCCTAACCAACATACCGGTACTTTCGTTGTGTGAGGCCTTGTGGGTCACTCAGGTAATTTGGATGGCTAGTTAATAACCTTCACAGACGACAGCCAGGATAGTAGTAGTATCTGCTCAGCTATTCAGCACACAGCCAATAGTTCTTACCTACGGGGTATAAACAGACCCTTCACCAAGCCGTCAACCAAGCATTCTGTACATCAAACTAAGTAACTTTACGCAAAAATTTTTGCTGGGGAACGTAATTTTTTTTTTGGGGTCAAAAATCACATTTTATGGTAAAACTCAATATAATGTGCTCAAAACTTATTGCTGATGGATGCTTTGAATAGTAAACGGACCATGGAGGTAATTGGAGTAAAGTTAGAACCTTAAAAAGAAGTATTTAAAAAAAAACTTGTGAAAAAATTGGAACTTTGACCCCCAATATCTCCGTAACTAGAAGATTCCCAGGTATGGTCCAGAACAAAAAAATGATCACAATGACGAGGAGAACAAGTGCCTTTCGGCTTCGTTAAGGGTCTTTTTACACCCTTTATAGTAAGGTACTCCCGCAGAAAAAGTTTCAGCTTTTATAAAATGACGTAGGTCTGGCGTTCATGGGATCTTGGATCATTATATTCTAATTTAAGGATTTTAGGAAGCTAATTTAAGTGCAATTATATTTCAGCTCAAACCACGTGAAAGGACCGCATTGAACTATGCAGATTCATTAAAGGAAAAGTTCGCAAACCACCCACAGGTGAAACGCATAGCGCGTCACAGACATGTTCCCAAACACATATTGAATGCTCAGAATGAACTCAGAACCATTAAAGAGAAATCAAAGAGGAAAGAAGGAAACAGGCGAGCACACAGCAAGCCAGGTGCTGTTCCCTTCGTGCCTGAACGACAGAGACATATTGTTAAAGAGGATGAATGAAAATACATTTTTCACATTTTCAAATACCTGTTTCATTTGGTAATTAATACTTTTCTTTATTTACTGGAATCAAGTTTTACATCATTTTATTTTAAGTAGAATGGATTATGTGATACAGACATTTAAGAAATTGGTTTTATTCATACTACTACAACTTACAAGTAGGTATACAATATAAATAGGTATAGACGAAATATCATAATGACTAAATATAAATAATGGAAGTATGTAAAGGCTCTACACACATTCAGCTGCAAGTACAATCTAGTCCCAATTCTAACCAGATTGGTTAATGGGCCGGCTAATGCGATTCGGAAGAGTCATGAGGCGGATATCCACACTGGAACAAAAGCAATAAACTCAATAAGTACCTAGTATTTTAGTTGACACGATTATATAAGTCTGCCTATAGCCCAGTGGAAATAAATAACAAATAAATTAAATTAACATTAAAATCGCAAAGCATGACGTAGTTCTGCATTTTTGATATGTTGGATAGATCAGTCAGGGTGATGTGAATCCAAAGGAGTTTGGGTAAAAGTGGCATGATTTTTGAAGTCTGCGGCCACGAATGGAAACTATTTCATTAGAAAGAACAATAAGGTATTCATTTTCTTCTATGAACGTTTATTTCCAAAATGGATCGGAGCTGTGATATTTAATGATTAAAATGTATAAAATCATGTCGTCATTTATAAGAATTATACCTATTTATTGTATCGTTATTGTTCAATACAACCCATTTGAACATTAATAAGTTACTGGCCATTTGTTTTCGGTAGAAAAAGGAGAAAAAAAGGTTTTTCTTTTCTTTGTTCAATTTTGTTTCCATTCCAATAATTTAGTTTTTTGTTACCTATACAAAACAGTACTTTGTCTGAGACAGTTTTTAATCACAACGAATTGGTTCGCCTTGAACTTATATATTTTCTTATTTTGGGACCCGCGGCATTATGAACTGGACTAACAACTATTCGTTTTATGATTTCGATTTGATATTTGGAATTTTAAACGTCATGAATACAGTTAATATAAGAAGTGCAATGTGCAATATGTGTCGGTTGCCGGCGAAGTTTATACCGTATTGGTGGGGCTCGCAGGAAATCAATGGTCTTAACAAAAGTTTTATGGAAAACCACCCATTTTCAAAAGACAGAGATAAATGGAAAAAGGGAAGGGAGATCTTTGCCCTGTAGTGGGACACATCAGGCTCATAATAATATTAATTATAATTGTGCACTCTGCAATCATTGTACCGATAGTCGTTACTGTTAATGGACTAATAGCAAGGAGCCTCGACCAACACCTTAGGAGGCTTTCATTGCCAGGCCTTGATTCAGAAAGCAGTAGTATCCGGAAGCCTGGATCTTGTTCCTGATGCCGACGGGGCATCTATTTTTAAATGTTTTGTTTACTTTTGTTTTTAAAATATTTTACAATGTTTTAGATAAGGGAAATGATGAATAAAGGACATAATTATTGCTTTTTTTTTCAATATCCTAGTACAACTTTGATATTTCAGCTCCGATATTATTTACAGCAAAATTCTTTTATGATTTATTATTATTATAATATTTTCCACTATACGTTGCAGCCCTCCCTTAATGTGTAGTCCTAATAGTGTCGGAATAAAGTGGCTGTGACATATGGACAGACAGACAGACATGACGAATCAAAAGGGTGCCGTTTTTTACCATCCGCCTACGGAACCCTAAAAATGCAGAACTACATCATGCTTTGCGATTTTCGCCTTTTTTAGCGTCGATTCATATTAGGCTTACATGATATCACGCGGAAGTATTGATGTGTCAATGTTGTTTTCCAGCACAACAAGAATAGATAAAGTTTTAAGAGATGGTTGATAATCAAGGAGATGTAGGTCACTGTTATCAATCAATCTCTCTGGGTTATTATCCGCAGTCTCCGGTATCCGATTAATGAAAGGGCACGGGCTGTAGAAAAAAACATTCAGTTGATTACTAATTAAATTCTTACTTACTAGTCATTCGACCTTAAACTATAGACATGTAAAACCAGAAGTAGAATACGATAATGTTACTACACAAACAGCTAAACACTGACCTTGTGCCTCCAAATAAATAAACAACATCTTTATGAATTAGACAGGCTTGACGTCGACGCTTGCACGGGACAGAGCCGCCCACGCTGACATATTGCCAGAAATTATCTTTGAGAGAAAATCTATAGAGATCATTGAAGTGAGTCTTTGAGTTTCCATTAAATCCTCCAAAGATGTACATGTAGTCCTGGTACACCCCTGAAAACATACCATGTTTTTAACATGTTATAATGTCAAACAAAAATTTGAAATTAGTGGAAAAGAACTTACAAGACGAGTGGCTGCGCCTTCCTTCAGGCCATGTTCCACTAGGGTTCACAGCCACCCATTTCTCTTCAGTTGTATCTAAATAAAATACTTGAGGGCAGTATATTTCCTCTTGGGAATTGTAGGGGCTGTTCAAATCTCCTCGTCCACCAAAGATGTACATCTTATCATCTACAGCAACAGCAGTGTGGAAATCGCGATGTGAGGGTGTCATGCCCCGTGCATCTATGTAGCTCCACTGCAGTGTATCAAGATTCAAGCAGTGTACTTCTTGTGAATACTGATCAGTAAGATATTCAAACCCTCCAAAAATGTACATCTTGTTAGCTATCACACAAGCTGAATGTCCATCTTTGGCATAGGGCACCATGCCTGTTACAGTTGGGGTGCTCCATTCCAAAGTTTTGGTGTCAAAACATGAGAGAGTGTCACAGGCCACAGCATTATTTCGGCCTCCCCACATGTAAACCTGTAATACATTAACCCATGTTCCTACAGTTTGCTCTGTAGTAAGTCAAGTTGCTCAGCTTTTTAGCTTAATGTAATATTACTATTGATAACATTTTACTTGGTTTGGATCAGATATGTATTAGAAAGCTTTTTAGGAAAGAAAGGTAACATGCAGATAGGCCATGGAGAGTAAGTCAATAAATGAGGTACTGTGAGTGATTTGCTTTATCTACTTTCAAGTATAGCAACTACCAAGGCATGATTTTCAAACATTAACAAGCTAATTATTGACATGCCATAGTAAAATTCAAGTTTAGTGATAATATTCAGTCAACCAAATATAGCAGTTGATGAGCTCATGACAGTTATATTAAATTTTTGTTTGAGAAACTAGGAGTTGTTTATCCATACAAATAAATAAAATAGATGTGTCTTCATAAGTATGCAGGTAACAGAATGTGGTAATTTATTCACAATAATTGTTTATTTAGAAAGACAAGGATAAATGAAAATGAAGTGAATAAATACTCTATTAAAATTCTTATTATTGTAATCAATAACCTTACAGAACATGGCATTTTCGAAACAATAGGTTGGAGAAACTATTGTATGAGAGATAAATATTATAGTATAATTTTAAAATACAGCAATATAAAATGATTTAAATTTATATTGGAACAGGCTTGTTGTTTGAAGATGTTTTTCTCAAGCATGTGGTTGTATGTTCTGACAATCAAGTTAGTACTAATGGGACTTCTACTTAGAAACTCGGACGGTGACCCATTAGGGAGAATTCACACATACAACAACTACACTATATCGCAGCGACAACAAATGGTCAAGCAGTAGTTACATGTGATAGTGTCGCCCACAGTCGAATGTCCGTGTGAATTAATCTATTCATTTTCATACAAATTACACATTGTTGTGATGCGTGTGAATTCTCACTTATTTTCAATATTTAACATTACACAGTTAAATTAAAAATATACAGTATTAAATTGCTCAGGGTTCAGTATCGATGAAAGGTCACTAAAAAAAAACTTAAAAACAAATTATAGGACAAACTTACCACTAACTTTACCTACTTATGTGCGTTTTTTTATGTTCCTTTGTACATGATTTAAATAACAATCTATACTATCATTTTATTGATGATATTAGCCTATTGTTATGTAAATGTGTGTGAATATTTTATGAAAAAATTTGAGTAAGTATTTAAAAAGTTTATTTAAAAAAAAATACATACCTGCCTAACAAATCTTTTTGGATTGCTTAGGGAAGTGCATTTTTATTGCATTTAAAATCTATGCACTAAGTGGGTGCCTATATGAAAATGAAACAAAATGAAAAATAAAACTTGAAAAGTCTATACTTGAAAGCGCATAGCAACATCAGGAAGATTATTTTGAGAGCATTCATTTTTTCAACTTACCTTGTCCCCATATGCGACAGTGGTATGGCCATATCTTTGGAAAGGCGCTACATCAGTCCTCTTATAATTCACTGGTGCCCATCTCAGGTTATTTGTGTCCAAGACATGGACTGGTATTGGCTCCCAATCTTTATATTCTTCGGTGGAACAATACCCTCCGAAGGAATAAATTTTTTCACCGATGCATACTGCAGCGTGATTAACTCGCATTGGACCACCCTCGATATGCACCGTCCATCTCATATTGGCAGGTGTTTACCAACACAAGTTAACGTAAGAAAGCGACGGATCTTACTGGAACCGCGCTGGTACGAATATTGTGAAAAATATCCTGCAAAGCTTCGACCGCGACCTACAGAACTACCACTGTTGACACTTGACAGTTTTCTGTAAAACTTTCATTGACATTTTCATTTTATTGATTTATCGTTTGCACCTGTCAGATATGTCATTGCAATGACAGTTGTACAGTGTTGCTTGCTTTTAAACGAGAAATCTGTATCGATATTACTGGCGTAGATTCGATAGTAAAAGATTCTTTTACTACGAAAAACGTGATTATTGTCAACAGTATAATAGGTAGGGTCATCTCCATTAATACTAAAATCGATTTTTTCTGCGACAGTACCTATAAGTACCATGGGCGTACCCACGGTGGGGCAAGGTGGGGCACTTGCCCCACCCTGCTCTCTGACCCGAAGCTAAGCATTTTTAGGCAAATTTCATTATATTAAATAATGACAAAATTAAATATTCATTTTGGGTAAGTACTTTAACATTTTTCACATTAAAATAAAAACTTGGTTAAGGTCAACAATGACAGAAAACTGCAGTCAATAAAATGTATCAGTCAGTAAATAAAAAGCATTCAAAATTTTCCTAGTACTTAGTTTATTTACTTCTGCCCCACCCCTTAAAAAATGCTGGGTACGCCCATGATAAGTACATAATCTCAGGCACATTTTGTTGGAAATTCATTTGCTGTCAACTTTTAATTCGTTATTGTTTAAATATTTAATTTTTTTGTCCTGTATCATCCTTGCTCACCACATTGCTCGCAAATTTATCAGTTACACCAAAGGGTATAATAATAATAAGGGAGAGTTATACGTTAACTGTCTGGTTTTCTGATACAGGGACTCTAGCGTCAAGAGTGAATTGAAGAAAAGAGTGAAGTAAGTAAAGTGACCACTAAGATTAAAATCGAATGAAGTAGTTATATCGGGGAAAATCCATTCAAATCGCGGGAATTAAAAACAAATAGCTACGAAGAATTGCCAACCTTGACAACATTGAATAGCTCCTACAGTGTTGCCAAATCTCATAACAGTGACAGCAACATAATTTAGAATTGCCACAGCTATCCAAAAAGCTTATGCAAAAATTTGTTAATTTAATCTTGGTATCCTATAGGTATAGGTAATGGCACGTTATTCTTTACTAAAAAGACAGATGTAGTGCATACATTACAAACGCGCACCGTATATCCATCACTCTCGTCTTGATTATAACAGCGAAAAGAGTCATCTATGTTTTTTTGGGTGGACTACAAGAAATAAGTTGAGCTTCCGGGGAATTCCTCCTCATTTCTATGCGAGGTTCTCACACACATGATGCCATGACAATGGTAGTTTACGTTTGATGAGCCTAGATGGTTCTGCTTCTAAAGTACTATCCATCCATAGAAGTTTTTCTATACCTAGGTACATAATATAAATGAGGTAGTAGGTACCTAATTAATAGTCCGGTTCCTTTACCGAACAAACTTCTGGATTGTATTAAACACATCATTATTTAATCCATTTATTTGTAGGAGTCAGATCAATAATATTACTATGCTAAATGAATTTTAATCCATTCATTTGTAGATGTCAAATCAGTAATATTATGCTGTAGTGCCTCTTTATTTATTTATCTACTTCTGCTAATAGGTATTATTTTTTAAGGATTGGTCTGGCTAATCAAGTAATCAGCAGTTACAGAAGTTATAGATCATACAGTCACTATTCTTCTTACAGGGCAGAAGAATGGGTTAGTTATGAATGAGTTTCATAAGATTATACAGGGTGGAAGGACATCCACACACAAACGAATACCACCTAGGTATTCAGTACATCAATCCGAATCTGGGTTCATAGAAATTTATACTAGGTACCTTCACGGACAAAATTTACTACATTATACGGAACAGCAGATTAATAAAAAAAAAAATACCCATGAAAAATTTATAAAATGTAGGTACTGAATACGTGCCAACTGTATGTGCGTCGATGTCCCATCCATGGTCCAGCCTGTGTAACATCACGCCTGTAATCCGTGAAAGGTCCACCAGTTATGTTTTATGTCTCATATGGGGGGCGAGCCCATTGCCATCAACCGGACAAAAGTCCAAGTCCTGACTCCAGGCTGCTAACAAAAAAATCCTAATGGAAAAACTTAATAGCACTCTACCCGATCTGGCAATCGAACCCAGGCCCTGCAGTCTCGACATTAGATAGCGACAAAAATCGGTCGCTAAGTCATATCGTTGTCAAATTCCTTTAATGGATTTTCTACTTTATTTCGAAAGGATAAGGTTGAAAATCTATTCAACAAATTTGACATCGATTACACTTAACGACCGATGTTTGTCGTTATCTAATGTCGAGACTGCAGGGCCAGGACCTCGTGCTCACCAAACCAAACACATCAAACCAACGAGGCAGTCAGTCAGTTGTGGATTTTTAATAACGTAAATATTTACTATGCAGCCTAATACTTATTAACTACTACCCAAACAAGATTTCCATTACATCTTGTATTCAGCCGCAAGCAGAAAATTGGAGGACTAAGTAGTATAAGTGGAAATGCCAAAGAATATCTACAAGAAACACATCATCAGCATCACGTAGGTACGTATTACATAATGACTTTCCAACTTAATGTATCTTACTGAGTAATATTGTATACTTTTTTCATCAGCAGGAGAGCAATAGGCGTGATCTTTCAACGCCAGGCGGTGTTAGGGCGCGAATCATTTGTTATTATTTCTCTCACGCGTCAAGTTTCCAAACAAATTGTATTGTAACTGACAATATGAGCGATTATTGTTCGATTTGATACAAATGTTCGGTCCGTGCCGAGAAATATTGTTAACGCACGTTGGCGTGGAGACTCTTTTTGTTGAAGAAAAGTTGGATACAAATATTGATGGTGCATGAAAATAAAAATAAAGGGTTCTTAAAACGGTTTTTGTGAAGGATCAATGTGAGGTGGCTGCAATGACTGTAGGCCCTAAAGTCAGTTGATAACAATAACTACTTACCTAATAACCTATGTACCCTGTACCTATCTATACTCAATTTAGCTTCTAGCAGACAGTTGTGAGAAAACGTTCCACGACTGAGTTTCGGAGACGATAGGTAGGTTACTGGTGCTCGTCTAGTTTTAGCTGGGCATTTTAGTTAGTTCCTATCCACTGCCGTTTTCAGTCTCTTATCGCTCTCTCTCATTAGATAAGTAGGCACGGTTTTCCCTTCTGAAAAGTCTTTCGTTGAAAATCAGATGGAGGATGATTTGTGCGGTTTGGCGGGATTGTAGTATAGGACTCCTTTAAACAAGATGTCAACATTTTCGTGACCTTACAAAATGATCCAGTGTGAAACTTTTGTAGGTAGCTACTTTGAACTGAATACTTTCAAGATTCATGTCCAAGTCTGGCTCTTTGCAAGTTGCTTCGTTTAGGGTACAAATGTCCCTGTCTCATAGGAGTATAACAGTATACGTTACTTACCCCATAAAGCAAATATATCATGAATACTTTTATACTTTGTTGTAGTATCAAAATATACGCAATTTTCTTTTCCCCTGAACCGCGGTATGGAGGCGGTGACATGTCCCGTGACGTATAGAAAGCGCATTGCCGATGACGCCTGATCTATAAATCATATTTCGGGATCGGCAATCGTCCATCCGCCCGTCTGCTCCGCAACTTTCCTCGTTTTTTGTCTGACTCCTAAACCGTTAGCGTGTGATGTGATAGAAGGGTGGCGACACATGTTCGTGCCGTACGGTGTCAACAATTGTATCTTGATAAATTGGTGTAGTTTAGACGGAAATTAAGACTATGTGAGACTAAAGTTTTCCAAACGCATGCCATAGACAGACATGTCATTGTGAGAGCATAGGTAAAGCTTGCAATGTCTTAGGGCCGGACTCCACCGAAGCGTAGACGAGACGAGAGGATACGAGAGATGTGTTGTATCACCAATAGAATTTCATTATTTACACTTTTTGTCCTCACTTACCTTTAGTGGAGACGGGTGAGCAGAGAGGACAGGAGATGTCTCGTGATTGTTTAGACCAGTCTCCGCAGTCGGCGGCCAAGCGGATTGGAGACGAGAAGAGACGTGAGCGGCGTGCGGTGAGCGGTGTGCTGTGTGTGGCGTGTGGCGAGTGGTGTGCTGCGTGCGGCGTACGGTGAGCGGTGCACATCTTCTTTCCTCTCCGCTTGCCACATCTCCGCTCCTCTCCGCTTGCCACATCTCCGCTCCTCTCCGCTTTGGTAGAGTCGTGGAGTCCGGGCCTTAATGCTTGAAAAATCAACACTTCCAAATGCTTTACTGAGCTTATCACATATTTTATTTGCCTCTTTATTTCCACATCATCGGTTGCATGAATACATTATAAGCTATTTGAAAAGCTTATTTGGATACGTTACACGCACCACCCGTTAGCCTATCCAATGGTAACATTTATCATCGGAATCCTATAAAAAGTAAACCGGAACTAATCCGGGAACCCCACCAGTCACCCTCCCCTAATCTGCATACGCCAAGAAAATAATTTCACGCCCTAACCACACGGAGACGATGCGCCATTGTTGAGATTTTATGAATAATTTTGATGCGTGGGTGTTTGTAGTGTGATACACTGTCGAGTTGATAACTTCGCATTGGCAATAAAATGGCTTATTTGGAATCTCTTTTATGTTATGGATTTTCTGCTCCTGCGCGAGTCTTGCAGGTACTTATGTTTTAACAAGGCAAGACTACTTATTCCGAATTACTTAGGTACAATGTTTGTTGCTAAAGCTCTTGAGATATAAGTAGTTCATATTGATGGCGTTCGTTCAGCCGTACTGAATCACATCATTGGTTGAATGAGGTGCAGACTGACCCAATAACAGATTGCCCGACCCGGGAATTGAACTCAGGACCTCATGCTCGGCAGTCGCGCTTGCGACCACTAGACCAAAGTAGGTACCAAATTCAGTTTTCTACAGTTTTATCTAGTCCGCACGATTCCTTATCATGAACTCAATTTACTTTAAGAAACCATGAAAATGTCCTGATTTTCACTCAACCTCTTTCAATACCAACCTTTCAAGGGCAAAATATCCATTCATAATCTGAGAATATCTTAACCATATCAGCACGTATCACGTAGGTATACGACATGGCACTATAATGTGACATCGCAGCGACATAAAGAGCGCAATGTGTCTAGTCGACGGCTCGATCGACGTTATTGATACACGGAAAAGATTTCTCTTTGATAGTTGCGGTCGTGCGTTTTGACGCCTCGCGTCTTGAGCTAGTGCTGTGACAATGTTTTATCGATACCTATTGTTTGTTAAATGTATCTGCGTTTTGATTTTTGTGTTTTACCTATCCAATTCTAAAGTGTAGGTATAGTGAGCTTTAATAGTTAAAACTTTGGTTTCAGTGAGTAAAGAAGTTTATAACACAAAAAAGCGCAGCCACAACATTGTTGGCTGTTCTTCGTTCTTGCTATAAGGGTAGTTATGGGTACCCAATCTAAACACCATCAACAGATCCCTGACGGTGTGATCTAGAGATGCTGGTGGTTCTTGTAGGTTTACTTTTCCAACAGTTACAACATTGTTTATTAGATGTCCGGATAGATACCCAAAAAGTGTATTTGCCTGTCTAACCACGTCTCTGGTACATGCCGTCACAAATAAAAATCAGTACGTTGGTATGATTCTTATTCTTTATCGCACACAAAATAAAAATATAAATACAAATTGCAATAATATAGCTGTTGTACAGGTGAGCTTAAACTAGAATTGGGTTTTCTTACAGCAAACCTAATTTCGATAGCGAAATTTGCAGATTTTCACTTTTTAGCATGTGAGTGATCAATAACAATCCGCATCAACGGGCCAGGTCTCATAATCTACAAAAGTTCAGTCGATAATCGATAGTCAGTATGGAACATCGAAAATGTTGACACAACACTAACCACCATAAGACTGCGTAACGTTCCCCACGCAGCGCCACATTTATTGATGGACTTTGGAAGTTTTCAATATTATGGCTACTTTACATATCATATGGAGAGTTTTATTACGATTTCGCATTTGCCGCCTGATGGGAAAAACGATTTCCATCGGCATCGTAGCGAAAAGAGGGTTTGTTGTTCTGGACTTTCCTTATCACTACACTTCCAAAAAACGACAACGGAACAGAAACACCTAAAAATATTTTTTTCTTGCTAAAATGTCTTGTTCTTTTTCTATAATATTACTCCTTTAAAATATTGGAGCCATATTTTTATCATCTCCATATCGCTGGACGTTTATTCCCGCTATTTTTTCGCCATCCAAACCTACGCGGCAACCGTATGTCATTTTTATGTGGCCACTTTTCGACATTATATTCCTTTCTATTGTGGCAAAGGTGCTCATAGGGATAAGGGCCTTAATATACGATTATCGGTGGCACTCACTATTGTGCTTGACCTATTCTTTGAGTTATTGCCCTTATCGACAATGATGGCTCAATTTTAAGATTCTTTCAGAGCTTTAGTATGGAATAAAGTATCCTGATAGCCTACGCTTTACAGAAAGTAAGATTGGTAGCACTAATGAGGTTTCTTGCTAAATTTATTTTCGTAGTTTACGATGACTTTGTAACTATGGTGCATAAGTTGTTGTAAAAGTAGCACCAGGGTCAAGTTCCATCATTACTTCTCCGACATCCCAACTTTTACCGCAGAGGTCGAACATCAAGAGCAGCGCGGAGACAAAAACACAGAAAATCGGCCATTACGAACAAGCAAGTCGCAACTTCTTAAAACATCCTTATCCAAAGAACACATAAAAAGCAGACATCGTTTTTCTTTTAAAAAACTCTCTCATTTGCCTATCAATAGTGGTTGAGGCAGATCTGACCGTAATAAATGTCATACTTTATGGCACTTAGGAAAAAATGCAAGGGAGCCATTTTACATTTTAGCCGGTGACCGGGGATCGCTATGTCGAATTACGCATTTCGAGTAGCCATTTCCTTGGGGAATTTTAAATATTTTTCGTTTGGAAACATTGAGTTTGTGTTGTTGATTTACGATGTTTACTATGTTAGATATCTGTTGACGTGCCTACACAAAATTATATCAAACTTATAGCTTCATCTTCAGCTGGCCACATCCATTGTGTGTGTCGATCTGAAATGATGTTAGTTGTTCAATGTTACAGTTTATTCGAGCTTTTTGCCAATTTGCATCTACGAAAAGAAAAATGTGAATCATCATCTTATTCGTTATATTCGTGATTGTTTTATAACTATTCTACAACCATCTAAGTATCTGTTGTTCTATCTTCTTATATATAAAAATCTCGTGCGTGACACGAGATTTTTATGTATGTTTTTTTTTTGTATGTTAGTAGTGTTTGTCGCACTCCTCCGAAACGGCTCGATCGATTATTATGATTTTTTTTTGTATATTTGGTAGGTATGAGAATAGGTCGTAAAGTATATTTCACACCGCTAATTTCACGCAGACGAAGGTCGCAGGGCACAGCTAGTCTATACATAATATGTTTATCCTGAAAACATTCCAATGTTTCGTTTAAACTAAATACTTCGTGTGAGTATCGCAGCATCGCATCAGATTAGGCTCTACCATTGTTCCACTAATGAGATTAGTCACGTATGATGCAAAGTACCGCTGTTAGCCGAAACTCACTAAAATGCACCATAACCTCGGCTGAACAACGTTAGATTAAAATCAGTGAGATATTCATGAACTCAGACCAGACTCGGATCCTCCGGATACCTTTTGATGGCTTTTCATCACTATGAAAAGATAGAGCTCTTTTTAGAATATAGACTATATAAGTGGACTAAGATGGCCGCCAGACCTATGTCGTATTATAAAAGCTGAAACATTTTTCTGTGGAAGAACCTTACTCATCATCGTCGGCTTCCAGTCTAACCGGATGTAGCTGAATACCAGTATTTTACATGGAGCGACTGCCTATACCTTACCTTACCTTACTACGGGTAAAATAATATAAGATACCTGCCAAAGCCACCACGATCGACTTTTCATAATATCCAATTGTTCTTACCTAAAGTAAAATACTTCCGAAGAATCTTACTATAGGTAAGAACAGTTGAATATTATGAAAAGTCGGTCGTGGTGGCTTTGGCAGGTATCTTATATTATTATCAGGAAATTTTTCAGTTTTTATAAAATGACAGGTCTGGCGGTCACTGGATCACCCTTTATAAGTCAGCATCATCTGCCTAGCCTTTTCCTAACTATATTGGGGTCGGCTTCCAGTCTAACCGGAAGCAGCTGAGTACCAGTATTTTACATGGAGCGAATGCCTAGCTGACCGGCACAACCCAGTTAGTAATGGGTAAATACCCCTTGATAAGACTGGTTGTCAGACTTTTTGGGCCACTGACTACCAACGGCTTAACTTGCTTTCCGAGGCACGGAGGAAACTCGGCATGTAATGGGTGATCACCCATCCACAGACCAACCTAGGCAAGCGCGGTTTAGCCTAAAGTTCAACCCGAGCGGCTATTGTTACTTAGCCACGAGCACCTCTATAAGTAAGAACAACGAAAAGTAAGTGATAAAAAAATTATTAAAATTATTGATAACACGAGGGTTTTTTTTAAATAATTCATCTCATATGAATAGGCCCCTGTTCTGTACCTATCATATTATTTTCAATCCAACCACACATGGCGGTTTGGGTGCCAATTAACGCTGCCAACTGCACGTGATCAATCAAAGATTTAAGCCTCCCTTTGACCAAATAACGAAAGTGTTGCAAAAATTTAAATTAAATCTGTCGCAGACGTGTTTATCGCAGACGCACAAGTATTAAAACACTCCTTTGCCTTTTTGCTTTTCCTTTTTTTTTCTTTTTAAAATATTTGTCGAATGATATTTTGAAAAATAAGGAATATTTTCTATTTTCTGCAAAAATACGAGGAAAAAACATAGAACACTTTGAGCTGTTAAGTGTTTGTCGCTTTCTGCTGTCTTGATAATGCCCTGTTAATATAAATACCCATGAAGTTAAGTTGTTACTTGGATTTCATTGATTGCGCAGAAATCTGCAAGATTAGTACCCATGTATCTTACCTAAGTTGTTGCATGAAATAACCATGCTGGTCAGCATTCGATTCAGATTTTAATCTGACATAAGAACCTACCTAGGTTCTTGTGCTGGCACGTCGCCTGTAAGGACCACATTAACCTATTTAATGAAGTCGAAGACTAGCGACTAATTGCTATGTTTGCTTCAATTTTCCAGATCGGGAAAGTCCAGATTAGAACATGGGTTACCTTATAATCCAGGTAACAAGTTTTGAGTTAAAAGAAAAAATATTTAATATTAACTACTACTACTTTCAGTAGAAAGACTAGTAAGACGCGAGTCGATAAGTGATCGGCACAAGAAAGTGCTAAATGAATAAAAAATAAGTAAAAAATGCAACTAGGCTATTTATAATTTTGTTATTCCAAAAACTTAATACTTTGTTACATAAAATAGTTTGGCAGTATAAAAAATACAAATTGATTTAGCTACTGAAACCGAACCAGACAATGAAAATAATGATGGTAGCTGGTTGTGTAATAAAACCAGTCAAACTAAAACCTAATTACCAATTTTGAAAATGGGGAACTGAACGAACGGTGAAAATACGCAGTAGTATGGCTTTATTTTTTTAACCCCTTAGAAAGCCAAGTGCAGATAGAATCGAGGATGACACTTATTGGGTAAGGGGCTGATCGATTGACGGATGGCCTATTGTAACCAATCTTTTACAATTGAATTTTGAATTATTTAGATAGAGGGCGAACTTGTCGCAGGTTTTAATGGGAATACATGAAATTGTTCAATATTATTGTATTATGGATAGAAAATGAGCAGTGGAGCCCCAGTGGTAACGGTCCTCTGCGCGTAAACTTTGTGTCATTTATTTCATCATCACTGCTCCCTTCCTTATCGTGTGGTTAGTGCCAAACCTGGTGTCAGAGTTTATATGCCGCCCATGGGCCTCTGACTTGGCTTTACATGCCGTCGAGAAATATCTCTCAGGCATGCTGGTTTCCTCTCGATGTTCACTGCTCCCAAAAAGGTGAAAGAAAACATCTTGAGAAAACCGCCGATGTCTTACAATCAGAACCTACTTCCCGAAGAGAGAAAGCTTGCGTCCCACCTGTAGAAGCTATAACTTTGATATTGATCTCTCTTCTCACATTAGAATTAAAGGTGTCAACTGTGAATATAATAAGCGTTTCATCCCGTCAATATTTTTAGTGGCGGTACTTTCATACAAACCTATAAAATCTAACGTCTACTCTTCGTGATGATAGGGTTTCTGAACAGTCTGCTCATTCTATGGTCTTGGCGTATTGTTGGCCCCTAGGCACGCCACTGATTAGATATATTTTTACCCCAAATCGAATTGAAAAGGCAAACTTCCTCACACATGTTATTAGTAATTTACTGAAGCGTTTGCTCATTGAATCAGCGGAGCATCTTGGAGCTTTAAGCAGACGAGTTGAGCAAAGCGTCAGATTACGGTGACACAATATTTGCCGGCGGAGAGTGCGTGTGCCCGATAAAAATATTGTATTTATTACGAGCCACCGCCGCCACCGCGGAGGTACATTCAAAGCGCGTCACGCGTTGACATCCGACTTCTCCGCGTTTCCGAACACGTACGCTTGGTTAGGGTTGAACTGACACAGATTTGTTTATGATCTTTCAGTGTGTTATTTGCGGTTTTTAATCGGGCAGATTCGGGCACAGAATGTACAGTTGTAGCCACAGGATAAGGTCAAATTAAAGCTGGCCAAACTCCAGAGAGTATTTAGATATTTAAACAAAAGCTTATAGATAATAATTTAATCACTAATTTGCCCTAGTACGGCCGGAGGGTCCATACTTCGAAATATTTTATACAATATTGATATTGTATTTCCTATTTCTCCGTAGCAGCAACTTAGAGAAGGTAACAAAGAAATACCACGAAACAAAAGAGTTTAGAAAAAAAAACAAAAAAAAACAGGGAAAGTTATTTTTAACTGTTCGAAAATTACTTTTACTCTTAACTAGAAAAAGAGTAGAAGTAAATTTTCCAAACTAGGACGGGCATATTATATTAAATACTTTTCAAATTTTCCTATTTACTCGTTTCAATAACCCAAATAAAATTCATCACGGTTTCTGTTTATTATTTCCCAACAACAGCTGTCGTCAACCCTGTATCATATTTCGCGGGATCACGCGCCCGCCCCCGTCAGCCACCTATACAGTCAATACGTGCGAGTGCGAATAATTTTTCATCTATTCCCATTAAATGTGACGTCAGTGCCGCTATCAGATATCGGGACTACAGTTCATTAAAATGTCATACTACAACCTATAATAATGCCAGTCATGTATTACTTCAGTCTACGTATATACTGAGTAGGGAAAACTACAGTTTCCGAATGACCCATTTTAGCCACATGCATTCATTGCACTGGACGTGGTGGATCATATACAGTTTCCCTATTTTCTCAACCACGTCAACGTTCCTTTACACAGCTTCAGGGGAACAAAAATAAGTGTAGAACATAAAGTACACAACGCCGCAAAAAATCTAGTGTGCAACTAAAAAAAATGTACACGAGACTATTCAGCGTAAAAGTATCATTCATACTGCACTGCGGTCAGCGCCGACTAAGCCGCCTCGCAAAGTCAAAAGAGCTTTGACTTCAAAGCGTTGGGGAATAACTGGCAACACCAAGAGAATGCAAAATAAACTGGCAACACTAAGGTAAGAGTGCAAAATAAATGCAGCAACAGCACATTACACAGCCATTGAATCAAAAGACAGACGGAGCGTGAAGTGATGAAAACTGGAAAAATAATAAAGTTGCCCCTTACGAGTGTGCGCGAGGGACGACTATTCTGGGATCTTGAGGCGCGCAGATAAGCACAGAGCGTCACTGATCGGTGACCTGCGCTTTACTCAGACCTCCTTTGGCTGGTTATTAGAGCTAATAAGTCTAATAAAATCTCGTAGACAGGAACGTTGACATTAGGGCTACGCGTGCTACGAGTGCTACGACTGATGCTACGACAGTCATAATCCTAGGTTGACTTGAATTTTGGCAGCATAAGTCGTGAAGCGTGTTTTATTATCCTTATACCTATTCAAACACAGAGAACTTGGCTATAAAATGCCGTTATCGAAATTTAGAATAGGCCTTTTCTAAAATTCCTATACACAAAAATCGCCTACGAAAAACGTGAGAAAAGTAAATTCTCAACTGAATAATGATTCCCTGTGGTCGGTACCGCGTCTAGGTGTTCACACAAGCCGTGTCAATATTGGCAGACACTTGCAGGTTGCAGGGAGAGACGTATGATTTTTACATCAAAAGCAACACGATCTCAAAGCAGACCAGAGAGAATTTACATTTGATGAGTAAGAGGTGTGGTAACGGTTTTGTTCCGCCCCGGCGTTATAACAGCTTTAGGTTTAGTCAACAGTTGTAGTTGCTTTGATATCTGGGCTGGTTATTTACTGTTCTTTTGCACCCCTTTTTTTGGTGAAAGTTGGAAGTTATGTCAAGGGAGACAGCATTTCAGGTATCTATAAGGTGTAAACTAAGTCACCCTACGCAAAAATTATTACTGGGAAACGACTTTTTTTTTGGGGTGAAAATTCACGTTTTACGGTAAAACTCAATGTAACGCACTCAAAACTTGGTGCTGATGAATGCTTTGAATAGTAAACGGGTCATGCAGGTAATTAAAGTAAAGTTAAAACCTTAAAAAGTAGAATTAAAAAAAAAAACTTATGAAAAAATTGAACTTTGACCTCCAATATCTCCATAACTAGAAGGG
The DNA here is from genome assembly GCA_905220335.1 of Noctua pronuba. NCBI lineage: Eukaryota > Metazoa > Arthropoda > Insecta > Lepidoptera > Noctuidae > Noctua > Noctua pronuba. The sequence continues at coordinate 8,065,391 of LR999903.1, read as the reverse complement.
TCCCAGGTATGGTCCAGAACAAAAAAAATATCACAACATAAGGGAGAACAAGTGCCTTTCGGTTTCCGTTAAAGGTCTTTTTACACCCTTTATGTGATACCTTGGTTAATGAACATAAACTTCAATTGTACGTAGTCATTCACTATTTTAACTAAAAAAACCTGATAAAGCCTAACATCCATCAATAAACACCCAGACTGATATCATGTTTAGTATTCACAACTACCCGCAAAGTGGTTCGAAAAGCAAATTAGTGAAAACATAAATTATCGAAAGCGCAGCGGTGGCACCTTGCATTGTGAACAAATTTAATTTCCTAGTCGAGCACGAGTAAATGCATGAACAGGATCGGGAGGCAGGGGCGCGCACCTATTGGTTGCATTATTTACTGCACTTTCGACCCGACTGCTGAAAAGCAATGTAATTAATTGGGTTATGGCCTGCGGTTTTGTCGTTGTGCAACTTACTCATCATTTGTTTAGGGGAAAAATTGAATGTGAGTGAGAGTGCTATTGTGCTCAAAAGGGCTTTCCGATTTCATTGAATTTTTTCAACATTTTGTTGGAATGATTAAGCCATAACACTATGTTATTGCTAAAGTATATACCTACCAATATATTTTTATTAATTTACGCCAAAAGTGTCAAATTAACAAATTCTTCGTTTGTATCTGCATGTTTCAATTACGAAAAGCTGCTGTAAATATACTTTCTGAAATTATTCAACAATACATATCCCATCAAATCTGTAGCATTCCATTTAATATTAATATCTATGCAAAATTTTCACGTTTCACAGCGGGGATTACAGTTGTTGGCCGTCGCATCCCAAAGTTACGGCTTTAATATAAAAATAAAGTTTAACGAGTATGCGCAGTCTGTTGCAGCTTCCCAATGTTGAGCTCGATTTATTGCTCGGCAAAGACCATTTGTTTCCGATACTTTTTTGTGGGCTAATCCCCCTGTATCTCTTCATTTTTTTCCGCGAACTGGCCGCTTTTGCGAATAAAGCATTTTGATTGTTGTTGCGATGGACTTTAGTGGTTCGAACGCCTGTTCGATTTGTGTGAGCAATGATAAAGGTGTGTTGTGGGAAAGTGAGAGGCGTTTAGGCTTATTTTGTGATGGAGTTGGAATTTTTGAAATAAGGGTTTATTTTTATTTGGTACTTGTCTAGAGTAGTTTTTCTGTTACTTGTCTTTTTTAACTGTTCACAAACTTGGTTCCTTATTCATGCATAAAGCATTGGGGGAATTAAATATATAGCATGTGTGTATTCACTGTCGTATTCTGTAAAAAATATTATTGTGTCGTAATTTTCATTAAATAATTTAAAAAAAGGCCTGTTTTCTACGAGTTGGTGCTGCCGGAAAACTCCTACAAAACATTCTAATACTTATAACATTGTAACGAGCAGAAAAAGTACCTATGTAGTAATGTAAAATCTTGAGATAATCCGGTTGCCAATAATCACGACTTGATGTCGCCGACCAAACCGTTTAGGAATCACAGACAACATCGAGATGCCCTGGTACGACTTGACGGCGATAGATGGCGTTAGTAGACGCGATACCGAACTACAAGTTCTAGACTTGGAGGGAAAGATGAGTTTATGTTGAAGTAGTTTGGTTACTTTTCCTTTTTCATTTAAATACCTAGGGTTCTTGAATTAATTAAACATTTCTAAAAATATTTTCTCAGTCACAAATAAAATATTTAATAAAGTAATAAAATAATGTGAAAGGTTCGTTTATTGTAAAGTTTTATTAAACGTTACCATTCGATTTAATCTGACGTATTTCATTAAAAAATCGTCATAAAATCTCGCGATTTCAGATTTAAAGTGTCATCTAGTTGGACACTAATAAGAAATTATGGCATAGTGATTACGAAAAAACTAAGTGACATAGATAAATAGGTGGCAGGTAATTAATTAACATTAATTATGTAAGATCATATGATTATGTTGTGAAATCTCTGTAAGTTATAGTTCAGATAACAAGTGGCTAAGAGCTGTTAATTTGTTTGTTGATAAAGAGTACTGGAGATTATCTGCCGGTGGAAATATTCCACGTTTTATACGAAGATAACGTGAGCTTAAGGACAATACATAGTCCGGTATTTCTTTGAAAACTGCAAGTAACTTGGTATTCTGCTGTCAATATTCTTCACAGCAGATTAAAAGCAAAATAAAAGAAGTTTTAGTTTTTACAGTAAACATTACAGTATTTATGCATAAACACTGGTTAAAGTTAAGAGAAGTTTAAATGTCAAAACATGTGCTTAATCAATGCGTCAGTACTTTGAATCCCACATCACCAGTAACACCTATACTGCAAAATTCACCATTAGGTACTGTTAGGACATAAAAGTGTCTAAACGATAAATTGTTACCACGTCGCGGTTGATGGTACTGTAAGTACTTAGATTATTGATTTCAATTATAAATACTTATTGGTAGTAGAGCCAAGTATCTTTATTAGTGTTTTATAATTCGTAAATTCATCTAATGACATATTAAGTATGTTCTTTAAGGTATAATCAACAACTTTTAGTTAGAAATCATTCACGTTTCTCATGTCTATTAAGAGATAAACCACAAAATGGTCAGTTTTAATCTGCACGCGTATATTTACAAATATCTATAGACTTGTGGGCAGAGCAACACACTCACGATCCCCGGCGCCCGGGGTGGTTTTCATTCTAAAAAAAGTCATCTCATGAAACTCTGAAAAAGAACTAGCAAAGCCAACGTCCACTACACCACTACGTTTCTATTGAATGTCTAGGCAGGTTTGAGGGACAGTGCTAGTCCAAAGCCAACCACCGTTTTATACCAACACCAATGATATGATCTAACATTATTTTGATTAAAAAGTAAGGTAACTTTAAATAAGCAATTCTACGATACAACCAACTTTTTAATCGGGGAAAAAAGCAAATTCATACGTTCATAATGATTAATGACTAAAATAATTTTCGTTCTGTTATTTTATTTCTTCGTAATTGTATTGAAAAACATAGTTTGATTCACGTGGGTATTTGTCGCTGCAGTTCTCGGCACTATAACACCCTCTCCTACGGCTCGGGTGTGAATTCCGCCTCGGCTGCAAAGACACAGTTTCCCCTTGAATCAAAATGTACTCAGAACTACATAACATTTCTGAAGTCTTGGCCAAAAATATATTGTAAAAAATACATTGTAAACCAACAGATGGTGAAGAACTTCTTTCAATTTCTTTCTTCTTCTTTTACTTGTTCATTCGTCTCTTCTCGTAGGAACAACATAGTATTCTGTATTCCCCTTAACAGCATAAAACACTTTTAATGCTGAACAATTTTAAAGCTGTTATGAATTACCCAGTGTTTCAGTGGGTAAATATACTCGTAGATAACATCGTTCTTTGTTTCCAACGCCCCTTTGGTGACATCTCATTATCTTTGATATATGATTGATAATCACGCAGAAAAATATATTTTTCCTTCACTTGTATACGGAAAACATGGACATACGTAGGTTTATTGTGTTGTAATCAATGTACTCTATGTACTTATGTGATGGTTTGTATCTAACGTGTATACTTACGTCATTGAATATGGGTTTCTTGAATATGGCTAAGTAAATATAGATTAGAGTCACGTATAAGAATCTGAAAAACATGTTTTCGTTGACATTAGATTAGTATTGTATGGAATATTTTGTTGTTTCTTACTCACGCTTGCATGCAAACGTTTATCTCTTTTAAATCTGGCAAATTGATGTGACATGCTAGATCAAAGAAACAAAAAACTTTTTTTATTTTTCCATTTTTAGTTGTAATATCCTACAAAAATATTTGCTATGCGTTTATTTTACATTGTTAACATGGTATGGTGTTGCATGGTAATAGGCTTATCCGCAATAAAATGGAACTTAACATACCTAACTGTCGAAATATGGGTGTACTATACACATCTGCGTAACCCTTTCGAGTGTACAGGCGTGATTTTATGTTGTGTGATTGCGTGAACAATGCATATTTATGCGATAGCAGGAATCGCGGTTGTTTTGCTGTAATTTTTTGAAGAGTTCCGTTGTCTGTCTCCTAAACTCATCATCAGATCTATATGAAATTTAAATTAGACCATTCTGGAATAAACCCCTTTCGAACAAAAAATAATTTTGCAAATCCGTCTATAAATGACGGAGTTATGGCCGAACGTACATATTTTTATATATATATATATAGAAACATCTGAATTGAGAACCTCTTCCTTTTTTAAAGTCGGTTAAAAATCAAGTAGTAGCTGCATAGCCTTTAGCAGGTTACTTGAAAACTTACACCCTTATTATAAACAAGTCAAAGTGATTACTTGAGTAAAAGTAATTACTTACGACATCATTTTTATTCTGTTAGTAATTGCTTGAAGTTATAACTGTCAAAGTTACAATTCTAAGCTTTGCTTTCTTTGACGGTTCTCAATCCAAAAATCTTGTCTATTGCATAAAAACGGTTGTATAAGTAATTACTTAAACTCGAGTAATTTCTTTAACTTGACTATAAAGGGTGTAAGAAGACCCTTAACGAAGCCGAAAAGCACTTATTCTCCCCGTCGTCATTGTGATCATTTTTTTGTTCTAGATCAAACCTGGAAATCTTCTAGGACCTGAAAACCTTACGGAGATATTGGGGGTCAAAGTTTCAACTTTTTCAAAAGTTTTTTTTTACATACATTATTTAATGTAACATTCTTACTTTAACCTTCACGACCCCCGTACTATTCAATCCATCCATCAGCACAATGTCTTGAGTGCGTTACATTGAGTCCTACCGTAAAACCTGATTTTCACCCCAAAAAAAAGTCGTTTCCCAGCAATAATTTTTGCGTAAGTTAGTTTGACTTACATAATGAATTTTTGATACTGATTTTAATTGTATTTTTGATTTTGATTCTGATTTTAATTCGAATTTTTGATTCTAATTGTTATTAATTTTAGTTGTAATTTTAATTTTATTTCGATTTTAATTTCTTTTTCTGTTTTGTTGTGTCCTTGTTTGTTTTTGAATTTTACTTTTACTGATAATGTTAGTTTCAAATTCCATCACAGAACAGAACTATTTGAAATTGTTAATTTTAGTTAATAAGATAGTAAAGTGCTTATCTAATATGTTTATGGGGCATGCGGTGCTAACCTGTAAGAAATTGTTACACTAACCTGAAATAATGGTAGATAATAACTTAAAATATTTACAGTGTAAACAATTGTTGGTTGGCCAATAAAGGAAAATAAATAAATAATGCTTTGTTGACGTCTTCGTGAGGGGTCCGTTTACATCCTGTAGATACAAAGTGTTAGACGCTGGGTATCGCGTTTGCCGTAGACCCGTCTACTTGGCTAGCGTAGCATTCTTCTTACCTCGTAAACGCAGAGCTACGCAAGTGTCGTAGACCCGTGTACTTGGCTAACATAGCATTCTTCTTACCTCGTAAACGCATAGCTACGCAAGTGTCGTAGACCCGTGTACTTGGCTAGCATAGCATTCTTCTTACCTCGTAAACGCAGAGCTACGCAAGTGTCGTAGACCCGTGTACTTGGCTAGCATAGCATTCTTCTTACCTCGTAAACGCATAGCTACGCAAGTGTCGTAGACCTACCTACTTGGCTAGCGTATCATTCTTCTTACCTCGTAAACGCAGAGCTACGCAAGTGTCGTAGACCCGTGTACTTGGCTAGCATAGCATTCTTCTTACCTCGTAAACGCAGAGCTACACAAGTGTCGTGGACCCGTGTACTTGGCTAGCATAGCATTCTTCTTACCTCGTAAACGCAGAGCTACGCAAGTGTCGTAGACCCGTGTACTTGGCTAGCATAGCATTCTTCTTACCTCGTAAACGCATAGCTACGCAAGTGTCGTAGACCCGTGTACTTGGCTAGCATAGCATTCTTCTTACCTCGTAAACGCATAGCTACGCAAGTGTCGTAGACCTACCTACTTGGCTAGCGTATCATTCTTCTTACCTCGTAAACGCAGAGCTATATATACAAGTGTCGTAGACCCGTCTACTTGGCTAGTTTAGCGTTCTTCTTGACCTCGTAGAATCGGAGCTTTACGAGTATCGTAGCCCGTCTATGGGCTATAGCATCCTTCCTGACCTCGTAGAAGTAGAGCTACACAAGTGTCGTAGACCCGTCTACTGGGCTACCGTAGCATCCTTCTTGACCTCGCAGACGTAGAGCTTTTCGAGTGTCGTAGACCCGTCTACTTGACTAGCGTAGCGCAGTCGTAGTGAGATCTTAGACAAAGAGCTACGCAAGTGTCGTAGACCCGTCTACTTGGCTAGTATAACAGTCTTCTTCCTCTCAGTCTTCTTGTTCTCGCAGACGTAGAGCTACGCAAGTTTTGAAGAGCCATCTACTAAACTGGTGTAGCAGTCTTCTTGACCTGGAAGGCGCAGAGCTACTAAAGTGTTGTAGACCCGTCTTTTTGACTGGCATAGCAGTCTTATTATATTGACGTCGTAGATGCAGAGCTACGCAAGTATTGTAGAATCGTCTACTTGGCTAACGAAGCAGTCTTCTTGGCATCATAGACTTAAGGCTATGCAAGAGATACGTCGCTTTGACTAGCATATAGCAGTTTTCTGGAATTCTTACACGCAGGGCTACGCTTGTGTCGTAGACCACTCTTCTTGACTGGTGCAACAGTCTTCCTGTCCTATCCTTCCAGGACCTTTTAGCCGCAGAGCTCCTAATTGTATTAGACCATTCGACAGGAAGATTTGTCATACCTATACTGAGAAGAATTACTGATCTATCGTAGAACCATCTGCATGCTGGCTAGGGTAAGAGTCGTTGCCTTCTAAGGCATAAGGATATGTGTGACCTGATCATGCTGATCTGCACATAACATCATCTTACGTGTTTTGTAGTTGCGTGCAAATTCATAGATTGGATTCATAGATTGATTTAATTTATGACTTTGTAGCATATTGTCATGTTCTTAGAAGAACTGAAAGATTGATTTGATAGTTTTATAACGATTTATTAAACTGCGTTCTGTGGTTAACTTTTTCAGAGAAACTATTCTGTAGGAAGCTGTAGCCTGTTTTGGTTTATACATAATTGTTTGGTAGAGTCCCCTTACAGAACGCAGAATGGCGAAAATAAATATGTAGAGCTTCTTTAATTTTAAACTTTTTTTTTAAACTAGCGACTATCTAGTACTTACATAGTGTGTTCCTGTACAGAAACACTCTACTATTGCTGTGCAAATAACGTATTTTTAACAAAGTGTGCATACCGTAAGTACTGCATCTGTTGAAAAAAATAACAACTTACTTTTAAATTGTAGAACCCCTTGTTACTAGTACCTACACAGCTTATTTCAATCACAATAAAATGACAATTATTTCAACATTAAAATAACTAACTATATCTTACCCTCATTTCTTAAGATGTCTACTCTTAAGCTTTTCATTCATAAAACTTAACGAGTCTCAACTCAAACTTGCAACGAGTCTCAACTCAAACTTACAACTCAAAAACAATACTGTTTTAAATTGAAAAACCAAACAAACACTCGATACATTGAATAATACAGAAGTACCCTACATCTATATGTTGATTTTGATACCAATATTATAAAGAATAATCATTGAAAAACATCCTGAACAAAGAACTTTATGAAACTGAACACCTCCTGAAATTACTTTCAACCCTTAAGCTCCGCGAAATAGGGGTTGTTTTAGCGTTGAGTAGAAGTAAACTAGTGTTAATATTATGGTGGTGTAGAAGACGGAACCTATTGGAGTGGCTTTCGGGAGTATCGCTAAGTTGTCGATCGTTGAGATCGCTATTGTTTCGACACTTCAGCCCTTTGTATTGTAATCACGGTGTAATATGTAGAAATAAGTATGTACTTGTACTGTTCGTACCTAGCTGGAAAAAATGTTGTGGCAATACTAGAGAACTTATACAAACATGTAATTAATATGTAGGTAGGTATGCCAGTTTATTAAATAACTTTAAAAGAATTAAGGTCTGATTTTAGAGGTAGTTTGCAATTTGTTGCATTACAAACTGAGTACCTACTTTCCTAGTTTTTACATGATATTATTTAACATTTTATTTTGTAACAATGTGGGTAAGTATATTGTTAATGTAGTATTTTTTTTTGTCCATCAATATAAAAATTCTTTATTACCTATTCAACTTTAAAAATAAAAACTAATATTACACAAATTTTTATCTAACAAATGATTAATTTGTAGATCTTTGAAGATTTATAAAAAACATAATCCAATTGGTAACCGTTATTGTAAGGAGTAAACTACTCATTATTTATCTTGTTTAAGGCTCTATTATTTGCCTCTGACTCCTACTTTTAACTCATATCAGGGTAGGTTACCCTTAAATAATAACAAGTTTTGTAGAGTAATAAGTTTTGTACTTTTATAAATTCTGTGACTCTTAAATATTACCATTTTAAATAGCTTGCTGAAAATTAAAAGCTATAAAAGTATCTCCCTATTTCATACCAATTCTTAGTTTATTTTTTCCAATAACAAATATTCTTTCTAAAGTTCTGACGAAATAAGTAACAGAATAAAAACTAGAGTTCAGTTTTCCTATTCAATAAAATAACTAAGTGGTAAATAAAGTCTATAAATAAATCTAAGACTTTTCTTCCTTATAATCAAAGTTTGTAATTAAACAAGATTGTGAAGTAACAAACAGTTAGTATTTATTAGGCGGCAGAGAGCGCGGCCGCGGCTCTAGGCTCATATTGATTACCGGTGACATTGTTATCAATCCACCCCGAGCAGACGCGCGACGCGCCCGCCACACACAACACCCAAAAGAAACAGGAACGTTTCTTCGCGCGTTTGTAACGCAACGCAACGAAAAAAGAGGCGGAGACTCCGCGACAGCGTCGTCGGCCAATCGCGGCGCAGCTGCAGCCGCGGCCGACCAATGGCGCGCGACGGCCGGGGCGGGCGCGCGCACGCGGCCGCGCCCTCGTTTCGCTCCGGCTTTTTATTTATTGTTGCGCGGAACAGCGCGCGCGACGGGTGTGTGATGCGTGTGTAGTCTCCCGCGAGCATGGAGTCCGCCGTGGACTCAGCGTCGACCGCGAGCGAGGTGAGCGGCTCCTCCGGGGGCTCGCCACGAGTGAAGGCGGCGTCGCCGGCGCGCGCGCTCAGCCCGCCGCCGCTGCTGGCGCCGCGCATGGCGCTGCCGCCGCCGGGCCTGGGCCTGCTGGGCTCGCTGCAGATGATGCACCACTCGCCGCTCGAACTCATGGCAGCCGCGCACCACCACGGCCCACCGCGCTACGGCAGCCCGCCGCCCATCTCCACGTCCGACCCTTCCGCCAACGAGTGCAAGCTGGTGGACTACCGCGGCCAGAAGGTGGCGGCCTTCATCATCCAGGGTGATACGATGCTGTGCCTGCCGCAGGCCTTCGAGCTGTTCCTGAAGCACCTGGTGGGCGGGCTGCACACAGTGTACACGAAGCTAAAGAGACTGGACATAGTGCCACTGGTGTGCAACGTGGAGCAGGTGCGAATCCTGCGCGGGCTGGGCGCCATCCAGCCGGGTGTGAACCGCTGCAAGCTGCTGTCGTGCAAGGACTTCGACGTGCTGTACCGCGACTGCACCACGGCAAGGTACGTTCAGCACACGAACACTCTGCCCTTGTTGTTGTCACATGTGTCCGCCACCGCTCTGGCCACAGACCGGCCGTCTGATCAGTTAGGAAGGTAGGTATCACCTCTGTGTCTGTAGTGTTTCTTTGATTTAACTGTGACTGGCTTATTTATTTATTTTAAGGTTACGTTTATGTTGTTTTTGTGTGAACCCTGACACACTTTTTCCTCCACTGACCTCTTCATGTGAACAGGACTGAACGTTTTGTGACAGATGTCAGAAGTGAAGCATTGATGATCAGCACGTGCTTACCAAATTGACAAATAAGTTTTATTTTATACTTTTGACCCTTCATCTTCAGAAAATGAACCAATTAATGATCGGTTTGGACAACATAGGCCTAATAAACAAGCTAGCTAGTAAGAGAGGTCCATGACACGGATGAATGCCTGAGTAATTAGCTGTAAAATAAAATTTAATTAGTCTGAGGATGAGCCAGGAAGTGTCATCAAGGTCGTCAGGATAAAATATAAATTGTGTGGTGGTTGTGCGCCTGCATATACAGCCCCGCGGGGAGAGACGCGCGATCCATTAATTTTTCACATTTTAATACGCGCAAAATATTTCCACCGGGTTAAATATTAAAGTGGGCTTCGGTCGGCGACGGAAGGGTTAAATCTCAGTTAATTAGCGGCTGCGGCTTAAATATTTAAATAGTAATTTTTACAAACGGTAAAGTTAGATTAAAAAATCTTGTTTTGTTGTGGTCGCGCGGCGGCCGGGTAGGCCTATATCGGTGTTTTTACTGAATGTGTTTTTAAAAATGTAATGTTGCCGGGAAGTGTGCATCTGGGAGGTGTAAAGTTTAATTTTTTTGTTGTTATTGTCGCTTTGTGTAATATTTAATGTTTGTTTATTTATTGGGCAGCGGAAGCGCTCGGTCGCGTGACGTGTGACGCGGACGCGCGGCTGCTCGCCTCTCTGACTCACATTCTTGTTTGACTTTATGAAATCACTATCCACCTAATTCATATGACTAATGATGTCATATATGAATTCCGCTAATTTGATTGATGTTGGATCCGGGGTGGATATAAAATAACATTTGGAACTGAGATTGTGTTACTAAATTCAAATGTTTTATTGATTGATAGGTAGATAGAGTCTTGAAATAAGCTTAAAATAAGTTATTACGTTTGATTGTAAAATGCAAGTATACCTATAAACGTAAATTAAAAATACAATATTAAAGAGTAAGGAAGTCTTATTTAGAAACGAGAAGAACCAATGACAATACAATAAAACAAAGAGTCCTACATTCAATTTTTAGAAAGCAATTACAACTTTTGTCATCACAGAGAAAGTGTTAATTTAAAACGACTCATTTGTCTCCCAAAAATAAATGAATACAAGAAATATAATAAGAAATACCAATCAGAGTAGAAATAAATAAAAAAACGCGCACGTTCGCCCGGCGGTCGTTGAGTCGGACGAAATTCGTATTGACATGTTTCCAGTATTACGATTCCACTAATACAGTCGACAAAGAAATCTTGTTTCTAACATAAATAACAATTTGCTTTTTATACCTGACTTCTTTTGATAAAATAAAACAACTATTTCGCTCTGCTATTTTATTTTATAGAGTAGTTTGTAGTACAGTCGGTATTAAAATTGTTTTGGTTAGACTAGGCATTTTTTGTTCCAGTTGCTAACTTGTATTATTTTCAATCAAAGTAGGTATTGTAATATTTAAGTTTTAAATAAATACTACATTAACAGCAGAGCCATATAAAAAGGGTTACCTAATAAAATAATTAGTAACCCTTTAGAACTACTTACTTACAGTACAATTTTCCTTAAGTCTTCAAATAAAAGACTTTAAATAAGTAGTTCTTCCCGTAAGTACAATCATCTGATAATATATGAATTAAATAAAATATCCTAACAAATGATTATTTTAATAATTCAAACAAAAACCTAATGGATGTCACTACACACATTTGGAAATGCGATATTTTTTAAATAAAAACGGAACGCCCGCATTACAAAACGCAGTGTAAATAATAGGAGGACGTTCCTTTTCACGCTTCAATAATTGCTCGACAGCAGATAAACGAGAGGTATCACGTTACGGACTTACGGCGAGGAACTGCACGGGTGTTCTGACTTTACTTCTATAACTCTTTTATGTGACTTAATGTATAAGTACAATGCCTTTTAAAATCTTTTATGAAATGTTAATAATAGTATGAGTATGTAGGGATAGTCAGTTATTGCGTTTTAAATCTTTTCTTTATAAGCCTTTCATTAAGAAAAACAGAGTGAGGAGCTCGTGGCTAAATAATAACAGCCGCTCGGGTCTATCTTTAGGTTAAGCCGTGCTTGCCTAGGTTGGTCTGTGGATGGGTGGCCACCCATTACATACCGAGTTTCCTCCGTGCCTCAGAAAGCAAGTTAAGCCGTTGGTCCCGGGTGTCATTTGTAGATTTTTGACAGTCGTTAGATAGTCAGTTGCCCAAAAAGTCTGACAACCAGTCTTACCAAGGGGTATCGTATTACCCAGTACTAACTGGGTTGTGGAGGTCAGATAGGCAGTCGCTCCATGTAAAATACTGGTATTTAGCTGCATCCGGTTAGACTGTAAACCGACCCCAATATAGTTGGGAAAAGGCTAGGCAGATGATGATTAAGAAAAACAACAACTAGGCTGTATTTTTACTGTTCACTGCCGTGTTTAATTCCAGTCAATCGGATTCCTTCCATTAATTAGGAAGCAGAGAAAACACTTGAGCCGTACAAAAGCAAAGGCGCTACTGCCATAGACTTATTTTTTTTCTTCTAATCAATAGATTCAAAGCACAGGGTTCCGTCCATTGTCTCTGCTACAAAGAGCGAGGTTCAATTACGGAGGTCATCAACACGACTTTTTATGGAATTTTCAGCTTTACGACTCATTTTGATGGTCCGCCTTCAAACGGAGTGATATTTTGTAAATAAACAATGCACTGAAATAACTAGCTCATTACCTTTGTAGAGCCGGTAGGTGCGTCGGGGAACTTCACACTTCTCAAGCGTTTGTAGCTAGTTTAAAAAACTTATAGGTGTATATTTACTGGTTATGAAAAAGATAAAGGTTCTCTCTGTATTGTTTAATTTGTATTTATGTTCAATGATTAGGCGGCGACTTAAAGGGGGTTAAGTTTTGGAGGCAGTCCTTCCGTTGACGGGTTAGATAAGATGTATTTTATTTTAAGATTATTAAATTGATAGCTGTTTAAATTTAGCAAACGTAGTCAGTTCAGTGTTAACGTGAACTATAGAATAATAGCTGTAGTTATTAGATATGTTAGTACTTTAATATTTATTTTAGCTTTTGTTTTATAGCTCGCGGATGGCAGAATGATTTGTTTGCTTAGACACATATAGCTATGTAAGCGTATGTGGAATACATTATTATCATGAATGTTGTGTCCGGACTCCGACTGGCGTTGGTCCAAGCACTGATTCTCATTGAAATATTAAACCAAGACACTGCAGTGCAGACGCTGAGACGCGTATGTTGCCAAATTAATTAATTACAATGTTATCTTATGTAGATAAATCAACAATTAAATACAAATAATTTTAAATGAATAAATCTATCATGTTAATTAAACTTAGCATGTTTATTTGAATATTTTACAATAATTTAATTACTCGATTTATTGTTGTCCGTGATTGTACTCTATCAATTTAATTCTTTCTGGTTGATTAATTTGCTAATTTCCGTGAAATAAGGAGAGAATTTTAGTAAATCGCAAATTACAGAGTGAGTACAGATTTCCTGTAGCATTTCCTAACTTTATTCCGTTTCTTCGATTACTAAAAAACGAAGCATCACTTTAGAAACAGCCAAATGAATTTTATAATGAACACGAGGAATTACAAAAAAAAAACAAAATGTGAACAGACGGTAGCAGTAGAACTGCATTAGCATCCTAGTTTGATAAGTTACTGGTAGGTGATCTAGCTAGATCATTTGTTGGGTTGCGCCGGCGTCGGTGTGGCGCGGACCGGCGCGGACCGACGGCTTCCTCACGCCTCGCTGCACGCTTTATCGCCATCCAAACAGACAGACACCCACACCAATGAAACTCGAGATTCATTTCTAGATTTCCGCATACTATTATCGATTGCTAGTTTACTGACTTCTCAACCTGATAAATTCTGTGGTTATTCAACTAAATTCTTACTTCCTTTCTATTCTGCACACCTCGATTATACAATACCACCCAACGCGGTAATAAATGTACAACAATCACCTAAATAACATTACATTCACAATTGAACGACAAATAAACTCGAGTGGCTTGAGGAAACGCAATTTCCTTCGAGGCAGTAAAGCGACAAACTGTTCCACAATGGGAATATCATGGAGGCAATTTATTACGAATGATCAACAAGTAGCTGGGGAACTTCGAGCCACAGACGGAAAGCAAAGAATGAATGCGAGAGCCTCCGAATTGAAACGAACACCGATAAAGGACCCTCCGAGTGTCGGCGCCCGTGCACGCTCGGAACTCGGAACGCACGCCAACACTCCAATCCTCTCGTACAATTCGAAAAAGCGAACGCACACAAATGACACGAGGGAATCCCTCCCGGCTAGACAGAATTATCTCGGCCTCTCTATTTCCGTTTCGCGTACTATTGAAATCGCGTCTCACTCGCTCTTCCCGCGACTGTATAACGCCGTCCCTATCGCATTTGGTTCATTCATGACTGTATATTTGAATGGATTCGGAATGTGCGTTTTCTTCCCGCTGTTCTCCAATTCGACGTCATTCAGGAGCACGGCCGGGTGACATCGGGACGCGCCCTTTGAATCCGCTACGAATCTTTGTTACGACTTTTTCCGAGTTGGAATGTTTGCGACAGAGTCAGTATATTCACAAGATGTCTCGTGTTGTAGTTCTCCGGTTGATTGTAAATGCCCAGCAACAGTTATGGTCAACTGACGAAACAAGACCGATTCACAAAAAGCGACAATCTAATAATGAGCTTGTGTAATTAGAATTCGCTTCCGTGTTAGGTAGATATTGAATGGTTGATAGAAACTCTCGCATGGCGTGTGGCGTAGTGCGCCTGCGCCGGTAGCCGTTGTAACGTCTTATAATTGCGGCTCACCATGTGTTGAGCTCTAATCATGTTTAATTATAGCAAGAAGAAGGAGTCATTGCCGTTTATCATGAGATGAACTGTTACAGACGTATAAACGCCGCGAGAAAATGATGGATTAAACGTTGCTCTAGTTACGAGTATGAAAGTACGGTGCTCACATTAATTAGTAAACGTTAGAATAGATTAGAGCTATAAATTTGTTTTATACGAGTATTTATTGGCTCTGCCTATATGCGTAATTTATTAATAGGCGGTGAGAAAATTTGCGGAGTACCTAACTATTTAGCATTTGTATAATAGCTTCAAACTTCCTAAAAAACGCAAATAGTCTTATTTATTGTCTCTACTAAAAAACTATGACAGAAAAACCAATGAAATAAGCATAGGATAAAACATGGCAGCAAATTACTATAAAAACAAACCAAGAAAAGAAATTTTCCTTGCAACGCCAATCCTGCATCCAAGAAATAAAGACATGCAGCATCGATGAGAATAACGGGAGACAGTAATTTAAATACAAGTTTTCTTCTGTCCGTACACACATAGGTACATGCTTATTAATCCAATGCAGATTAGAGCTGAGACAATGGGAGGCGGAAATGCAGCGGAATGACGTTTTTGCGAGACTCGCTCAACCGCCATTGTGTGAATGAGACGCGCGCACTAATTGCCAGTGAAATTATAAGTTCAAACAAACGAGATTCATTTATAATGCTCTAAATTAAGACGTGTTTGTCTGTTTAAGGAAATTATATTAATCGTACCGTAATCGTAGATTCGAGTCAGACAAGATCAAACGTACAAACGACATCGTGGGATCCCGCGAGATTGATTCAACGAATGACAATAAAAAGCGCTCGTTTTAAAAAGCAATAACTTTAATATACAGGCGGTTAGTTTTTGCACACAATTATAACAGTAGATAATGTTTTCTTTTATCGAATTCCAATTCGTAAGTAGCAAACGCCAATGGAATTATAATTGTTTTTATTAATTTGAATTGTAAACGCAGGTAAGTGCTCTGTACAGCGTGACAAAATAAAGTCATTATACGTGTACAAGTGTTAGTGGAGACGATGTAAGAAATGCATTCGCACAATTAGTCCATTATGAACTGATACTACACCCGTGTACCGCGGTTTTGCTTATTTTTCTCATGATACCATATCAATTTACTAACTTGTGCACCTAATCGTGCTTTTTGCAAATTACTGGTTAGGTACACGAAAGTGATCCTTGGACAGAGAACCGACCATTTCATATGTAGGAATAGTTTGGATAAAATAATTAATGTAAAAAATATGTTTAACTGTCGATGTAATTTAATAAAAAAAAAAATGGTTTGGAGAATACCTTGTGGCATTAAGTCCGCCTAAGTACCACTTTTGTACAAGAAGTTTAAATAAATAAAATAAATTGAGAAGCAATAAATGTTTTTGGTTTACCTTCCTAAATAACGTATTAGCTTACAGTTACGTGTGAAAATAATTCAGACAAAGTAAAATATAGCTGCGCACAAGAAAATCTGAAAATGTTGTCTACTTGGCAAAACTACGGTTCTGAAGATACTTACGAGCGTAACAAAATATCTTTATTGCACCCATAATAAATTTATAGTAAGGTGAGAAAGTATTAGAAAACATAAAAGTAGAGATGTAAATTACAAGTAATAGTGTTCGTAAGGCCGACTTTATACAAACACATAGAAAAGTTTGTAACAAAGAAACAAAATGAGATAAGGGCTACTTAAGTCGGTCTGAAACCCTCGTTAAACGTTGATATACGGTTTATAATAAAAGTTAATAAAACATTTGCAACAATTTAAAAGGGTTTTCGATAAAAAAACTTAGTAGACGAGTATCGAATGTGCGTCGGAGGCCAGTTAAAAGATAGTAAACTGCGTTTTACAACCTGCCTGTTATTTATTTTTAATCAAATCACGCCTTAATAAATTTAACAATGTAACGTAAGTTGTATACGTGCAAAGTTAGGTGGAAGGTATTCTTTTCAAAACTTTATCCTTCTTCACTTAATCTTCCTATATGGCTACATTTTGATTGAACCGTCGAGCCTAAATATTAGTTAGATTTAACTGCAGACCGTGAAAGAGATGGCTAGTGTTGATCTGCAATAAAATGCAGATCCCTTTTGTAATCCCTGTTTCATTCGAGATACTTGTTTGTCCAATAAAGATTTGCTACATTGTTCGTGTTTAATGCTTTAAATCTTGAACGAAGATCTGAAGTTAAACGTTACCTAGTGCCATAACCTTGACATATATTGTGGAACCGGATGATTTTCATTGGAGCGTCTACGCTCTACACATTACTAAGAATATTAAGAACATAATTAAAATGTTGTAATTACTATGCCGTGTTTATAACTGTTATTTTAGGTGTATTTAACGTGGTTTTTGCAACATAGTAGAGTGATAGTGATCGAGGCAGCCGCAGAAGGCGCCCCGGGATCATCACACTCCGATTAAAGTAATTTACAACCGATATAAAACTATTTCGTTTCGACGACGGACACATTTAATATAATTATCGTCGCTGCACTTAAAAGTTACCAGTTTTACGACTGCGAAATTAATAGTTTTTACGTTTATACTTTTAGCGTATAACATAAACGTGGGACCACGTGATTTTTAATAATTTCGTGAAAAAAAAAACCAAAAAAGTTGCCAGCGTGTGCAATTATCGATTGTCATGCGAGAGCTAAAAATCGATAGCGGTCCAGATGCACAAAAATGGGACAGAGAAATCGATTTGCCCCACATTTTGGCGGTCTAGCGGCCGCCGGCGGCGAGGGTAACGTTCGCGATAAGGGATAGTGCCCCCCTCCAAAGGCGGGGGTATCCCCCTGTCCCCCTTGATAATATTTACCGCCCCCCGGCCATACTTACGCCCCTCAGTATTTACGGGTTAGAGAAAAACAAGGGTACTCGAGCTTCGGAAGGTGCAACGTAGATTTTAATCCTTTCTGATGTTTATGATTGATGGCGGATTTCGTGATCGGTGTTGCGCTCATGTTGATGGATTCTTTATGATTCCCGTGGCTGGCGGGCTGGCGCGGCTCGACTCCGAGGCTCCGGCAAGCGCCAACACGTGATCGCGAATTAGTTTTAATGATTACACGCACGTAATTGTTGCCATATTTTCAAATACGTCTTCATTAGTGTGATAGATCTGTTTTTTCTTTCAGTCAAATTTTGAATTCAGTCTTTGGTATCTGCCCTTTATCTGCAGAAATACGCTCAGCTGTGTTAAGTAAACTTTGTTGAGATTGAAATATAACTTTACTGTATCTACCAAGTTTATTTGATTATACCTTACCCTTCATGTGACTCTGGCCCACACAACACGAAAAAGTATTGTATCGTCTAGGTACTTGAAAAGTAATAATTGCGTCCATACTCTTCAAACATACCTTCAAAACAATAGTTGAATAATCACATCCCAAGCGATGTATACATTTTAAATAGCCGCTAGCGCCATCTGTCAATCAATAATGAATTTCAATAGTCTTAAAAAACTTAATTAGACTGCTTTCAAAGACAGAGTAACATCGGCTAACAATTTGGATGTGCGGCTGAAAATAAGCTCGATAAGTAAACTGAACTTTATTTTATAGAGCTTTAAAGTTTGGAATGGGGCAGTTTCGTTTGTTGGGTGGTAAAAGTAAGTTTGTGTCGATGTAATGTGGTGACGATGGGTAAAGATGTCCGTCAGTATTGACGCGTGCCGATAGCCCAGTGCGCCCATGCCGCCGAGTCACGGCCAAAAGACTAATTATTATTTTCGTTACTTTAATAGACAGATTAACGGTTTCGTAACGGAGTAATCGTTTTTGATTTAGTCATGTAGCACTTTATTTGTTGATCAATACATCAATAATAGCTTGATGTAAAAGATATATTATAGAAAATAGTCTAGTTTCAAAGAAAAAATCGTCCACCTTGAAGTCTATAAAATACTAGCTCATAAAAGTTTAAGTAAACAACAGATTGTCTATCAATTAATAAAGTCGTTTCCCTCGGCAGATTTTTATAACTGACAGTAAGATAAGCCGATATACTTTATGTATTTATTTAATTACCGGATCAGTAATTAAAATCAGATCCTGAAGTTAATAAAAGTGTTAATTAGGTCCACAATTTATTTTTTATGAATGTTTGTGTAGCTGACGTTATTGAATTATTTTCTATATTTTTTTTTTAACATATTGCAATGATAATTGTAAAAACGTTTCAGTTTAGTTTTTTTCGGCTGATTCAAATAAATATTTAAAAAAAATGTAGTCATGAATATTGTAGATTTATAATTAGAGACCCTGAAATAGACCTCTAGGGCCAATAATTCTGATATCGTCACGATATTTTGAGTAATTACAACCCACACAAAACACGTCCACTGAACCAAGGCGTATTAATTTATTTATAAATGCGTTTTTCGGTTAGTTACACGTTTGCGATGGAGGAAATTAAGTTTGGGGAATTGAAACTAGTCATTGTTCTTTTAATTGCGGTCAATTTGAGCCGTTCTAGACGAAATGTGCCGATCATTGTGTGTCGAGGTGACTAGGTGAGCCGTTACATCAAAGGCTTCATGCCTCTCTAGGGAATATTGATTATATTATTTTATTGTTACTCGATGTTTGAAATTAGAGCAACGATTTTCGAGTCTCATTTGGATAAAGGCGATGGAAAATCGTGTTTTAGAGCATCAGTTTATTTTTTTCTAGGATTTCTGTCATTTTAAATGACTTCTTTCAGTTATTACATAAATTAGAGATAAAACAAAAATACAAAGTTTTTTTTTTTACAATTAAATACAACAAAAAAAAAAACCTTTTATGAAAAATATCGACTATTGCCCATCCCTACAGCACACATTTTGGAACAAGTTTTAATAATTCCATTCGTAATATCATACAGATATCAAAGAAAGGGTTGCACAGTGGGCCGACTGCGCGCTGACTCGCACAAAATGCTCTATCTGCATATGCCCTCTGATTGATGTGCCCTGTAATTATTTAGACGCGTTAATAACACCACCGACGACGGCCGCACTTTGTTTCTGACGACTTAAGACGAATGAAATGAGAAATTCTATCGGACTCTTAATAGAGCTTATTGCTTTCTGATGTTTTGTTGATTAAACGAACAGAAATTTTTATTAAGTTCTGCTGTTGTTTTATTCCGTTTTGGGTTGCGAATTTTAATTACCTATCTTCCATTCAACAATATTAAAAATATTTTAATTGTGAGAAGGATGACAGTGAGTAAATCCGTTGCGCATTAAACTAATTTAATTATTCCGTACACAAAACCACACCCAAATATAATGGTAAACATAGTGGCCACACCCGTTTCGTACATATTGTTGTAATAATGCGGTATCGTAGATTTATTTACATAAATGGCCGCCACATACAAATTGTCTTTATGTTTTCTGTGCGTGCGACCCCCGCTCCGACGAATCAGAATATTAACGTAAATAGTAATGGCGGGAAAAAAAGCTATTATGCAAATGAAACATTTTGTGGTAAATAGAAACTGACGTAATACGATGTTAAGAAAGGTTATAAATCGTTTTTGTTAGTGGATTTATTAGATTTTTATAGTTCCAACATTACTTGATACTATGCGTGACTTGATCGGGATTTGGCCTAATGTATCGGTAGGTTAACTTTAGCCGGGTTTAATTTGATTCGACATTATTTTATGTGCGTTTCAAACAATATTATGATTATTATGAATGATTTTCCGAAAAAATGTGCTGCCTAGTACATTTTTATGCGTTGATAAACAGTACCCTATAAGCAAATTGATGTTGTTTCATAATAACACAACTAAAAATAAACCATTCTTACTACGCGTACGGCATATGGCAAAGAATACAAAATATAAATCTCGTGCAACACAAAATAATGGAATTGGCATATTCATTGAGATCATAGATATGAATACGTTATGATATACATTATTATATTTAATAACAAACGGCTGCTGAGTGGTGAATGTGCTTACGTCACAACGGGAACCGAATAATAGAGTTCGCTACAAACGTTTAGCGAACCCTCGAAAATTGAAATAAAAAAAGAACCATTCGAGATGTAACAGCGATATGATTTTGCACTTTTTATTCTTTTTTTTCCTGTTTGAGTGCGTGTTTTCAACACTGTGCGATGGAGTTGCAAATTGATTAGACCCATCAAAATTGTCTACGATTTCCGCAAAGATTAGCGTTTTTATAATAAAAAGGAAGTAAGTAGTTTTGCATTGAAAGAAAGTAAACATCGAAGTAAATGAATACTTATCTTCCTTGTGTTAATTTTATTTATCTTTTAAGTTCAAAGGATATTAACAATGTTGTTTAAGTACTAAAATAAGTAGTTTTAACTACCATACAGTAATACAAGACAGATTTCATCTACGAATTTTTGTTTATAAATAAATTTCAAATTTTCATAGGCACATCTATTCTACGCCTTCGGTGTTCCAAAAAAGCGCCCCTGTTTTTGTGAATCTAACGTAATTATAAGCGAGATTGTTGCGAAGTGACTTGTAATACGACCCCTTCTATAATACACGTTTTTAATTTTTACAATTACACACCATATTTGAATAAATGTTGCACTTATTTTTGTAGTTATTATGGTGTATGTAGATTTTATTCAAAATAAATAAATCTATGTTGGTACAAAACTTATATATTTACCAATACGAAAACATTCAGAAGAGACATTCATTGAAATATAATAGTTATTTTGTCTTTGAAACGCTTAACATTTGGAGCCTTCGTAGCAGCTGCGTAGAAATTTCATAAGCGGTGCGTAGCAGTTGCGTAGGACCTGCGTAGCAGTTGCGTAGAATCTTCGTAGGCGGCCAGACTCTACCTAGCCAACTCGAATCCTACTTTAATAACAGTTTTGGATCGAATTACTCACAATAAAATAGACTCCGTATTTATTTTTGTAACAAATAATAAACATTGGCTAAAATATTTTTATTCCGAAATCAATGTTAAGGCAAATTTTCTTTACGAAGTAGGTACTTTGTAAAGCAAAAGAACTCCAAATATTCGGACATTCGGACCGGCGAGGGGCCCATTCGTAAGAATGTGATTAATTAAACAGATGTACAGAACCGGAAAGAAATTCGCCAACCCTTGGCTCCCATTTTTTATAACAGACATACCTCATTTTGTTCTGGGGCCGTAATTGACTCGTTGTTAATTTTATTTTAATTTTCTGCTAAAAGGAATTTAACTGTGATTTTTAATTAAGAAATTATTGTCCAATATTTTTTTCTTTTTAAAATTCATAAAACAAAATATATTAAGTATCTGATGACTGTAAAGTTTTTTCCTCAACCTGATTATAGAAAATAAGCGTTATCAGATGATTTAACAATAGGGACCTATAACCGGCTAGCGTTAAATAAACATCAGTAAGAATCATTTAGAATAGACGTCAGTTACCGCGGCAAATAAACAGTTCGAACAGACAGCGGGTCATTACGGCAATCGCAATATGAAACAAGTGTGCATACGATTCTCACTGTTTTTTTCCTTAATTATGCCTCGTTACATATGGAAATCAATGGCCATAAAGAACACAGACGTATCTTGGTAACAATCTATCGTAGACAGGATAGAAACGGCGCTAAATCAAAACAACGTGCAACGCAACATTCGCTTCTCATATTTCCAATTAAAATTCCTATACATATGCATTGTTGCGAATCAGATATCTCTATTGTCCAGCGAATAGTTTTGTATATCGCACACACATACGACTGTATTATGCGATTCTAGCAATTGATCGTTGAGTCGCATGTAAACATGTCGGCTAGTGCTGGCAACACTGGAAATGTAGTGATGTACCTGTCGAGCTCTATTAATTAGTCGGCTGGTATAATGTGACAAGTAGTGATGTGCTCGAGGTGCTGCGATGATGGTTTGATCTTGATAATCAATTTTTGTAGATGTTTTTTATTCTTGTAACCTATTTCAAAAATAGTGTAAACAGTGCAATGTTTTTTCTTATCCAAGTAGGCTTTAAAAATAGTTTAGAATCATTGACTGCTTCTCTCAATGTAACAGAGTATACATTCTTACGTCATCAACAACTAAGGCGAGCACGTGGAAACACAGGATTTAAGGCAGAGTTAAAACTACAAACAAAAGAGTTTCAGTTCTTACACAGGTGTCCCCTTTAAAATTATATCAAGACTGGTAATGAGGTGTAAACACATCTCACACGTGCTCAGCAAACAAGATTACTGATACATCCTGCCATCCCGGTGGCCTAATCCACCTTATCAGCTATAGGGAAAAATTTATGAATATACCCACTGTTTCACTCATCATTGTTTACAACATACAAAGATGCCGCCTCAAGTTCTATAATTAATATCATTAATTTTGTCCTGAGGTAATCTCTGTCACCCGTTTACTACTCTGTGTGGTATTTTATTATATGCAGGTAGTTTGTGTTTTTGACATGCTCGTGCAGCTATAAGTTTCATAAGAATTTTATAAAATTTTGTCATTTAATAGTAGAGTGTTTGACCATTAAAAATCGCTTGTAGATTTATTCTAGTTTTTATTATGAGACATTAGTATGAGTAACGTAAACTTCATTAGAATAACTGTGAATGACGAAACATTATAAATACTACATGCTGACTTAACTTATCATATTACACATAAACTAGCTAAACATTAAGACAAATGTCTCCATTCATGATTTCACAGATAAGTGTTGCACAATGGAATTAAAGATGGAACTGTGCCTCACTACCGTTGAGTACTAATGCACATGATGGTGTATGTGAAGTGTGTGTTCTCTGAGTGTGACAAGGGTGTAAGGACGCCAACTAAGCTGTTTGTACAAGAAATAGTTTGATACGGTAATTCAACTTCCGTAAGTCGAGATGATAATGTGAGGGAGTCATGTTGTCTGCCGTGAATACTTCATGCAAGTGTAACAACATATGTAGATCATGTTCTTATAAGAAATTAAATAATTAATATCGGTAGGTACTTGTAGACAACATGGGTGGTATTTTTGCAAAATTTTGCTGCTGTCACCGCCCTTAATATTGCCACGTAGAAAATGACTGTTAGAAAAATTCTGCTTTTAGAATATAAAGAACCGCCAAATCCAACAGCACATCGCAAACTAAAAAAGCAATATTTCAAACCATCAAAAATTTAACGAGCTGAATAACTGCACTCGTTATGCACCAGTGTAGTAACTAGGTAGGAAATGCAATTAGCCGGTGTAGACCCGCGATGCCTTTAAGTCGCTCAACCATGTAACTCCTTATCTCTGTTGCATGTTTTTTCAATATGCAATCCAAGACAATCGCCGCTTTATCTGGCAATCAGAATTCTCAGGTATTTTTTCATTCGCCAACAGTTCTAATTATTGTACACTTTCGTAACTAGCTAGCTCTTCGTGTCAATTGGATTATAAGCCACTACACACTGTCGTCGTGTTGAGCGAACCCTGCAATTAATTTTTAATTCCGTTCGCGTTATGGTCATCGGTAACAGCATCGTTAAAAAGTTGGTGAAAAACTTTTTCAGTCTGTAGCTTGTTAACTTTTATGGTTGTGTGTATCGTAATACTAGTAGACTCTTGTGACTTTGCCCCTGTTAAGTGAGTTGGACAAGTTTTGCCGTGACCTTCCTTCCTTGGGATATTTCATAATGAAGAATATCTGCATTTCATCTCACTTAAAGATGATCATAAGCCTTGGCTTACCTGCAAAGGAAATTGTGGTTAGCTAGGATTATACTACTTCCTATTAATGTTTTTGCAACTTTACCAATACCTCAACTTCTTTTCAATGTTTTAAAAAGGTAAAGAAATGGCCGCCTAACAGATTACTGAGAAAAAATTTAATGATATTCAAATCAGGTGGTCAGCTAGATTGCTTGCCCTAGTGTTACCATGTCAGACACTTCAATTTTATTCACATATATAGCTAGGTTACGTAGCTTTGTTACTGGTTAGATAGTGGCCGTTGATTGGATCGGCACGGCTTGAGTGTTTTGCGTGTTTTCTAATTAACAATTTACATTAATTGATCGCTGAAGCTATAACCTCATGACTAATGTTATAATGACTCTGGTTATTGAATCGGTGTAATTTATTGTTGTGTTACAACTGTAATTTGGCAGTGTTTGTAATTAATTTGTCAAAATTGAGTAGTTGTCTTGTTTGTCGATATGTGGGTGTAATTGGGTTTGGATGAATAGTTTATTTTCACTCTATGGGTATCATAAAAGTAGACCTAAGGGGTTATATCCAAAGACTGGTAGCAATATCTCGAATTAATCTATTTCAAGCACGAGCTATTAAATTCATCTCTTGAATACGATATTAACAGATGATTTTTACTAACGTGAAAGCTTATGGTAGTTGTATATGAGGATCGAAACGCCAATGGTAGTTTGTGGCGTGGAAATTGCAAGAAAATTAACCAAGAAATATACTTCTAGTAACATTCTAACAAGCAAAACCGAAATCTCTTGTCAAATCCAGTCAGCCAGACACATTTATAACATAATTAATCCACCTGCCTCACGAAACAGCAACAATTACTTCAGTGGAAATGAAACATTACTATGAAAGGCTTTTACTAAAATAAGTCAGTGCGATTTCCTGAACTACACATAATAAGGTGTGTTTCCTTCCCTCGTCTGATGTCTTAATGATATTGTCCGAGTGATGAATGCAGTCCGGAAGTACGAGTCGCGGCGGACCGGGTACAAATAGACCAATTTCCAACAATTTGTTGGCTTTATTTTGACGTTGTGTGTACTGCCTTTTGGGCAGATTGTGGTGAAGGAAGTTTTTAAAAGGACTGTGGCATGTAAAGCTGGCACGTTTTTTTTTATGTTTTTTTTTTTAATTTAGGTAAGATTTTAATATGTCGAAGACAGGATATGCAGACTTATTCATATTTATTATGTATTCACCATTAAGAAAAAGGTTTCTACTCTCTATAATATGATGAGACCATGGATTGCGACAGAGAAACGATATCAAACTTATAAAATTCGAATAAGATATATTTTCATATGAATGTTTACCATAGAATTGCATTCCATGACTGTGAAGATAATATAAGTCAACACAAATGCCTCAATAAATTTCGTTAAAGACCATGCTCACGACTGATCAGTTTATTACGAAGATGTAACTCACCACAATTTATTTTCAAGATTCAAAAGCTTTCTTTATTCTAGCGATTGTTTTGAAAATGTAGGTTGTTTGGTATTTGTTAAACTTATTTCATACTGACGTGGTTTGCGTGCTACAACAAACTTAGTATGAAGAAAAATTGTTGCCAGTTGTAACAACGTAATTCTCTTTTATGGTGGCCGTTTATACTATCAGCTTGTGTGTGACGGTTTGGAAACTTGCCTCGTCTTGATACATTGTTAGTACTTAGATAGTTAAGTGTGACAAGAAAATCAGCTGTCTGTTTAAAAAAAATACAAGTATCTAATACAAGTTTAAGTTAAAAGGTAGAGTGTAACTAACTACGATAGATTTTAGATATGGTGTCTAAACATTTTTTGAGTATTTTTTTGCGTCAAGTTCATGAAGTATAAATTCTTTCTGTGACAGAACATTTTCGATTATATCACGTTTATTTTTTATCGGGCTGCGAAAAAAGTCACTTCGAAACCAATTGCAATAGGAAAATGATAGAAATACCAAACTATATATTGTTAATGCCAAATTGTTAGGCAAGCTTCGTTGCCAATCATTTCAGATAGAACTGGTTTTGAGCCTAGACAAGTATCTTCCTTAAACAGCTCAGACTTTACTGTGTTGGGGATCGAATCGACCACGATATTGTTGCGTTCAGCAAAACAGTTGCCAAACTAATTTGAACCATTTAGAACAGTAGAACGGAGCACTGGGTTGTTTAATTTAAAGTTTGTGACTGCAAAATTTATTTGGTAGTAGTGTACAATAAATCGTGACCACGCAGTCGGAGCCTCGGGCTAATCGCTCCCGTTGCCTTTTATTCAGACTTTGTTGACGTCTCTTGTAGCTCGTAATACATATAAACAATATTAAACTAATAAATATATATTTTAAGATTTGTGTTTGACAAATGGTTATAGTTTCTGAATAAAATATGTATCTCC
Source organism: Noctua pronuba (assembly GCA_905220335.1). Taxonomy (NCBI): domain Eukaryota; kingdom Metazoa; phylum Arthropoda; class Insecta; order Lepidoptera; family Noctuidae; genus Noctua; species Noctua pronuba. The sequence continues at coordinate 8,038,416 of LR999903.1, read as the reverse complement.
TTGCAGTAATTGATAAGACAAATAGGCGTCTAGTTTTGCAATGAAGTACATCGTCGATGAGCTACTGACATTTTCCATTCACGAGCTAATTCCGTTCGATAAGGCTGTGTATATAAGTTGTTAGTATATTATTATATTGTGTGCATCGATGCATTTACTGTAACAGTTTTTATAGTCACAATTAGGGCCCATCATTACCGCAGTGGAGCAAAATGGATAGGTTTGCGGTAAAGGGCGCTCATAACTCAAGGAGCTTGCGGTGCACCCGTGCGAAATTATTGCCACTAGCCGCTCGATAATTATCATAATTAATTTCGCAATTAGTTAAACAATTGCAATTACTGGCGCTTCAACCCTTCCTAGCGTCAAATAGAGGTGCTGACATCTATAACACATCGGATCTTCGTGTTCTTATTAATTATGTAGATATCACATTTTATTATGATAACTATAGATAATATTAATAATTATTAACTGTGGAATTAAAATTGAAACGTTTCTTTTTGTTACAAATAAAAATGTATTAGCAGATAATTAAGTTATGTGCCAGTAGCATTTTACTATAGAAAATGTAAACACAATGACATTACCTATTAAATGTAGACATTAGACCATTACTTATTACAGTTTTATTCAATGTTTCGTCCATTAAATGGTTACAGATAGATAAGTAGCTAAACTGCACATAAGTGCCACAGTTATTATGTTGGGACAAGCCGACAAGCGATCCAGTTTGAAGAGTGGGCAAGGCCGACAAAATGTCACTAACCTTCACCATGACAGGTGTCACTGGGACATCGCTACTGTTGACTAGAACGAATTATTTCCTTAAAAAAATACTAAAATGCAAATACTCTTGACAAAGACCGACTCATCAATGGTTTTGACTTATAAAGGTTTACGTAAAGGTCTTGCATGTCACTCAGTTTGGTCATTAAGACGAAACTTACCTAAAGCTCGAATTAACTTTTTATTTAATATATACCAAAATATAATTGGCCCTGTCAAATTGTACAGACTTTTATCTAGTTATTATAGGTTAATCTTTTAACATTTGGCTCTCGGCTATTACCTAGATACTAGGTATTATCTGTAGAAAAAAATATCCGAACATAATTTGGGTCATGCCTTAAAGTGTTTTACCTAAATAAAAACAATTTATAATTACCTTGTTTTAATACAGTAAGAACACAAATGTTCGATTAATCATTTACTTAGGTAAAAAAGTTACCCTTTTAATTAGCGTTGGGCGAGCAATTTAATCTCGGCTCGGGATTACAAGCACTGAGCAAGGACTTAAACGATTCAGAAGTAATAATTCTTCCGAGTGTTATAAATAACAAAAATAAAAATCTTGTCCTACAGACTTGGAAGGGTTACATTTTTAAGGTGGCAACACACTACGCTTGCTTAGACGGAGCTATTGACCCATTTATAGCTACATAATTATATTTGTTAAAGATCGATACTTGTTACACGCAATGTGTGTCAAGAATAAAATTGTCAATACCTCTATGTTGCTCACATTAAGTTTATGTTAGCGGTCAATTCAAAGACATTTTTTGTCATAAAATTATACGTTGAATAGCTTCTGCGTACAAGTGTTATTATATAATTAAGCCGCCATTTGTGTCCGTATTTACATTAAAAGTACACGAATTGCTGAAAGATATGTCTCTATTCATGTTAATATTATGGTAAATACTATAATTAACACCAAAATATTTCATTTTCTTCTCATTGTTATGTTATTTTGTCTTCGCTTTAGTATGTTTTAAGTAATCGTTAGTTTTACCTATAATTAATTAGGAAACTAATCATTCATAAAGAACAGAATACTTAAAATTATGTCCATGTCCAAAAACTAAAATATAGGGCTAGCTTGTCAATGCCATATCGTCGTTCATAATATCTTTTATTGCGTCACAGTCTTTAAATGAAACCAGATCCTTGCTAAAGTAAGAAGTAATGCACTAATTGGGCTGTTTCCTCAACAGAATCGCGGCTGAAGGGAAATTAATGCCCCCCGGAGGATAAATGTGCAATTATTTTTCCCGAAAAATGTTCGTTACGGGCGTGTCAAAAGTTTGTTTAGAGAGCAGGTGGGACGAAGGAGTTCGCGCCATTCGAGTTCCAGACTATGTTTTGTTTATGATACTTGTTTCATTTTATTATAACCGCAGAAATTAATTTGCAGACACTAATTAAATACTTACCGAGTGTACACTTGTACAGACAGTGTTTTTACGTAGACATCATAATATAATTTAATCGGTAAATTATTTCCAGTCTTAAAATATCAAATAAGGATACTTGTGATATTTCAAGGAGGGACAGGCTCGCATTTACTTTAATAAATTGATTTACAAGTGGGGTGGATGTTTCGAAATAATTATTTCTGCGTTTTAATTGAGAGCTATGAAATTTCTAGTCCCTTGAGCAGATCATTGCTTAAGTGGAAATGTCTACCTTCTTTCCTGTGTATCTATGATTGCTCTTGGCTTGCTATCACGTTGTGTTTAATTTATTTAGGTTTTTAAATTAATTGTTCTTAAAACTTTTTTTTTCAATAGAAATTAGTTAATACCTTAAAGTTACAAGACAAAGACAAATTAAACTGAAATGTAGAATAAATAATTATTTGTTTTTGTAGTCAATTGAGATAATGCCAGAAACATCAAATATAAAGGATCTCTATGTACTCGACTATTACGATTCTTATTCAATCAGGCTATTTCTGATAGATCGTTGTATATAATACATAGGTGGTTATGTAGTATGTGGTCTAAAATGATTCAGTAGACCCCCACATCCCGGCACATCACTATCAATTGAATGAGCAGCCTAGAGAACGTATCAATCTAATTCTATGACCTGTCAAACGTAATTTATACTCTGTGACTCATTACAATCATCTCGATCATCGCCTGCTTGTGGGAGGAATATTATTGTGAAACTGTCTTAAAATAATATCATATACTGGCACACGATCTACCCACTACATGTTTTCATTGATCACATTAATGTTGGCAGACGAAAACAATAACATGATTAATAATGTTTTATTAATGCTCTATATTCGTTCTCTGTTTTCTTAGACTTATGAAAACTCCGAAAACAATCTAGCAATATTACTGTCTCGAAATAAGCTGTCTCACAATCGTTGTAACACAAAAATAGTTCAACAGAGTAGTTGGGTACTCCATCCTTCGATTGTAATAAAATGTAGAAAGAATGAACGGAACGCAAGTAGTTTGATTTATGGCCACGGGCACCGCAAATCAACCGAGCAACAAATCTTCGAGATACTTACATCACTAATAAATTAATATGGAAGTTGTTGCTGGATGCTACATCAAAAGAAATGCTCCGAAATGTTTGTGGTCAATTTATTTACTAGTGATTCGTTACGGTTTGGGCGGATACTTGGCTGGATGATAAATTGTATACAGTCGCTCATTTTCTTCAAATCCTTGCGAGACAAACGCAGAATTCTGAACTCTACAACTCATGAGATACGACTCAAAGTTGTAATTTTTACTCTCTTGAGGATTCTTGGGCATATTGTTCGAAACGAAATGTTATTTTGAACTTTAATCGTAAGCTCTGTAAAAGCATTTTGCATCATGTGGCATTCAAAAGCTCACTGTGGGATTCAGAATGACACTTGGAATTGACAAATGATTACCAGTCACAGTTCAACAGTTAATTTGTATGTAAATATGATTTTGTTTTGTTTTATTGTTTGCTTTTAAATTAATTTCTTTTTACAACAATCTTGTAGCAGACGCTGTGGAGAAATAGATCATCTTTTTGTAGTATTAATAAAAAATAGAGATATAATTTTTGAAGGGACACAATTTTATGCAGTTAACAATAACAAACATTGAATAGAAGGGAAAATAAACGCTAAATTGCACTCATTTACTGGGTCGCGACGATCAATCATGGCGGCTAAGTCATCAGCCGGTTCAAATGTCAAACGAACCTAGGGTGGCAATAAAAAAGAAAAACTGTGTTGCCATTATTAAAAAAGTGACTGTGACTTTATTTCCATTGTCGATTGCCGATTCGGGATTATTAACTGACTTGCATATTTTTTGTGTTCTAATATTGATAGATTGGTTTTTTCGAGTAGGTGACTTTTGATTTTGTTGCATGTATGCGTCGGTACGCGGTGAATACCATCGATTACAATGTCTACGAGAAAAGTATTTGTGTCAAAATAGCACAAAACGATAGTCATCGGTGGTTGTTCACACGCGAAGTGAAATGTATTGTATGAACCACTACTCTACGCCACTTTATTCATTCAAGCTCTTTTTATTGTTTGATATTTTTGTTCTGTCTCGATACATTTATTTTTAGCTTTGACGTTTTCATTACTCCTCTAATGATACAATGGCAAGGCTATGGCACTTGGATATGGCTAGCTACGCTAGAGGGCCGGCCGATATCACGTGCATTTTGCCCTCTTTATAATGAAATGATGTTAAGGGAATTGGATTCAATTTAACGGGATTGATTTCCTTTAATTTTACGATTCCGTTTGCGTGATCTCGTCCGGTAATAATCTAATAAATTCGTCCATCGGGAAGGGGGGTTTGCTGTATTGTAATGACTCCATATTAATCTGTTTTTATTGGTCAATTCATATACATTTAATAATACTTATTTCTGTTATTGATTGGTGCAGAGTGAGTCATTGCAATTTGTTGATGATCATAATTTTCGGTTGACGTTCATGAAGGTTAACACCGTTGTCTTTTGTTACAAGTAGTTAAATTAAAAACAAAAAAAGCTTAAAAGAAAATCACAGACGTTTAGTGAAATCTTCAATTAAACACTCTGCTTGACCTATCAATACTCAAGTTAAACTTGATCAACCTCCCATACCAGGCAACAGTAACATTGGAATGCGATGTATCTGTAATACTTAATAGGATAGTTAATGATTTTATGCACATGATTCAAAAATGGAACAAACCGTTGGCTTGTAGCTGCATCAGTGTGCGAATGCAAACACGAGAGAGAGATCGCGTGCAAGCGCACAATAACACCGCAGCCGCGGAGTCAAGCCGCTCGACGCTACCCCATATTTTAACAACTGTCCTAATACATCTTGCAATGTTGTTTTTAACTGTTTTTGCCACATTATTGTTTATTCTTTTTTAGTATGTTTACTTTTAATTTTTATAATTCATTTTAGTTACCCCTTATTCTCTATGTAGACAGATCCATTGCTCGTAGACGATTTCGTTTACAATGCAAACAACCCTGAACTCCAGAATCGATATCCAGTTTGTCATACAGCGAAACGATTTGATGTAAACCTACACACATCCTTGCATGTAAATTTATCTGTGTCAATCTCAAATTTAGAACATCAAAATTTTTGAAATTTAAAATTTTCAACGAATTGGATCGATTTTTTTCTTCATTTCAGGTGCCTGTCAATGAAAGCGCCAGACAGGTATGTCGCTCTCTCACTTGCACCGCGCGTTCGGTTTCGTTCGGCCGGGTTCGGTTGCGTTCGGAAACGTCCGAGCGGGCTCGGCCGCTGGCCGGTTGCTCGCAGGCCAAGGGGGTAGCCTGGAAGACCACACGTTACACCCGCAACGCAGGACTTTTACAGACAGTATAATCTTTCCAACAAAATTGCTTATTGGTGTGTTTTCTTTTCTTTTCATTTATTTTATTTGATTGTGTTTGCGCAATTTCCATCTCTTACCAGGTAGGTCCCATTTCATTTCATTGAAATTTTGAAGTTAAGCAATGATTTTCTTAAATGCTTGGTTGGTCCGTGAATCAGTCCTTTACATTCGATTGCATAATGTCTCAATGGTGTGATTATTTTACTGTATCTAAGTGTAATTGGAATAATTGTGGGTGAAATGTTAGTTGTCGTTGTTTTGGTTCCAGGTTACACCCTAGCTATTGATTAAAACTGAAAATCACAGATAAATTTACATTGTAATTACATGTGTAGTAGTATTACTGAATGCGTTAGTTGTTTATGTTTAGTTTTGTAAGCATGATTGTGTTTGTGACCTTTTTTTTATTTATTAAATAATGCTTCCGGGGGCAGCGTTGGGTAAGTATTTGCATTTTTTACCTCAAACAATTCTAGAGCAAAGATTTACACAAAAAGTTGAGTGACAAAAAAAAAACTAAAGTAGGTTAGGCATTCCAAAAAAGTTCTCATAACAGCCAAATGTATTTCAATATGCGAGTTCACGCATGACCGCCAACGAGTCCGGAGTGCGGTCCAATGACAAACGCGTGATCATCATCATCAAATCGTAAAGGATTTAACGCCTCTGTTGGCACACTTCTTTTGTTGGCTCCATAAAGCCGGCCATTAAAATGTTTGATAAAACGTTGGACGTACAAAAAGAGACTGTCGGGCTACTGTGGGCTCCCCACGGAGAGGCCTGAATGAAGAACGATGCCATGCTGCGGTACTTACAATGGGAACACAAAGGCGCTGAATGTTCCAACTCCCGATTTGGTTGATCATTGCTTGTTAAACTTGCATTTTGTATGATCTGTTGTTGAAATGTATCAATAATTTAATAAGTAGTTAGAGTCTTTGTTAAAGCATTCAGATTTGCAAGTAAATGTGTAACGGATTCTACTTACAGTTCCACTGTGCATACAGACATCAGATAAGACGCAATTAGATGGGAACTGCAGTTCTTTGAAACAACAATGTAAGAAAATACAGATTCCGATAAAGAACAAATGAAGTTATATCTTGAGTTCTTGACTATTAGCTCCATTTAAGAGCTAAACAAAAACTCTGTTTGCATTGCTTTCTTTTTCTAATAACTCGATTTAATTAATGCATCTCACAAATGCTCAGTTGATAAATCACGTTCAAATATCTCAATATAATTTTATCTAATGGAATTCAAAGCTCTACTTATGGAGAGCGTGTGTTGTCAGCATCCACATTAAAATAATCCTGACGGACTTTAGAGCATTAAGATAAAATGGTCTTATAATGAACTCAGACATTTCTTGCATTTCTTATTATGATTGATTTGAAAGGATTTGATTGATTCAGTTTGTATTTGAATACATACCATGTTGATATAGTAAGTGTATGAAGCTTATGAAATACAGAAAATCAAGGAACAGTTACAGACACCTTCCTGCCCTTGTCCCATGTTACTTGGAGTCAGCGCAACAAGTTTTTTTCTTCCATTCTCCTCTGTTAACGTCCTGCTATCATTTGATCCTTTTTTTGCATATCATTCCGCACACAATCTGCCCATCTTTTCCTTGGTCTTCCTGTTCTTCTCCATTCATCACTCTTTCAGTCTCATGCGATTCGTCCGTCCTCATCACATGTCCGTACTAAGACAGTCTATTCCCTTTCAACTTTTCTGTGACTGGCACAACTTTTAAACTTCCTCTAAAGTCTGTTTTTTAATCTCGGAGACTAAATTGACAAGTAAAAATGGCAAACTGACATAGATTTCAATAGCATTTAAGTCAGTTTTCACTAGTCAATTTAGTCTCCGAGATTAAAAAACAGACATTAGTATACTCGTTCCGAAGTATATTCGTACAAAGAATAGTTACAGTGATGAAGTTTAATAGTTTCCTCCGTGCCTCGGAAAGCACGTCAAGCCGTTAGTCCCGGGTGTCATTTGTAGATCTTTGACAGTCATTAGGTAGTCAGTGGCCCAAAAAGTCTGACAACAGTCAGTCTTACCAAGGGGTGTCGTATTACCCAGTACTAATTGGGTTGTGGAGGTCAGATAGGAAGTCGCTTCATGTAAAATATTAGCCGACGATTATCAAATTTTTTTTATTTATTAAAACTTTATGCACATAATGTACAAAGGCGGGCCTTGGGCATTTTCTACCAGTCTACCTTAGGGTGATGCAGAGACAAAACAGTAGGTACAATAGTACAGAAACCAGAAAAAAAAAACCAGAATAAGATAAAAACTACCTAAAAAAGTTTATACAAATAAATATCAACTAAAAACAATCTAAAATCCGAGCAGCATCAGTCGATAAATTGAAACGTCACAAGTAAAGGGGTGCGAACGAAATCCTTGCGAACGACAAAACAATAAACCCGGCTCCGGTCGGAACAAAACACACGGCAATCACAACAAAGGCTCCGTTTACATTCTAACGCCTTTTAAACTAACAAAGGCGGAATTCAAATAAACACTAAATCGTTAACCCTTTGACCGTCGGTGGGCAATTTTCACGGAAAACGGAATAGAAATGATTTTGTGAAGGGTTCGAGTCCCGACACCCTGGAGCCAAGTGGGGCTATTTTCAACAATATTTTTGAAATCAATTGGATTTATGTGGCTAAATGACATGGATTTATTTTCCGCGAATTATCATCTGCCTAGCCTTTTCCCAACTATGTTGGGGTCGGTTTTCATTTTCCGAAAAGTTGCCAAAATATTTTATTCGTGAAGTCCTTTGGTAGTTCAAGATTACCTCAAAGAAATAATAATAGGTTTTACCTTATAGGACTAAAATAGGGTTCAAATAAATTGCTTGCTATAAATCGCAAAAAGAAAAACTGCGAAACTGAATAGTAGAAGTTTCTAAGAAAAAACGTGAGAACATTAAAAATAAAAGATTTCCTGTTTCCTATACAGCGAAGACACTCCTAATAAACTCATCAGAGATATATGTAGGTAGTCAAGGTTCTGTCAAATAAAATATAATCGTTCTACAGAACATGGTTCAGAATTAAAACGGGAGTCGTTATTCGTAGTACTCGTACCGTGACGAAAATATCGAGTGATATCAAGATAAGGCCCTCCCGGAGTGTTCGGTGTGACGTAAGGAGGTGTCCGACTGTGCCGTTTGATGACGTGTGCCTTTGTGTGCAAATTATGCCCTTTAGTATGCCCCTATGTTGTGTACGAGTGTACAGTGTTTGCCTGACTATAATATGACTTTCTTGTACCGTTAGGGCTAATGATCATTAAAAGATGTATGACGTAAGTAGCTATTTGAGGTAAAAAGGCAGGTTCTCAGAAACATTACAAATAAATAAAATGCCGACAAGGAAATCTTAAACTGGAAATAACTCTATGCAAATCTCTAATAAATTAATCAATCATAAAAATGATGTCATAGAATTTCCATAATGTCATTTCTCATATCAGTTCTTAGAACATTAGTAGTCATAAATAGACAATTGAGAACAACAAAACTCAGTTGAAGAGATCTCCAATCGGATAGTGGATATACTTAACGTAAAGCCGAAGGTGTGGTCACGTCTCAATGTCAATCGGCTTTGATCTCGCCGCGGCGCGCCCCCGCGCTCACGCCGATCTGAACAATAGGTATTCTCTTAACACCTTGTCTGACCACTCATTGTTATCTTACACCTACAAACTTAGTACGCAGATATCCACTCCTAATACTCCCACACACAAAGTTTAATTTCACTTGACCGATTGTAATCCTATCGCTAGAACTGTGCACCTCCTATTATGGTCCATAATTGAATAATAATCTTGGTTAGTCATTTGTTTGTCTCCTAAGAGTTAAAGTTCAGAATGCCGCAACAGATGTCCTTGATTATCAATGTGTATGTAATTCGACACACTGTCAGAGCTGTAATGCGATTGGTCGGAGCAATAATAGCCTATTCAATTGTTGATTTATTACAGTCACAGTTGAAACGTAATTGAAGGTTTCGTTAGCTATGAGTTACTATCGAGCCCTTGGTTTTTCTTGTACGGACATTCTTGTTATCTGTTAAATAGCTTGTTATAGTTAACTACTGTGAGTTATTGAAACACAAAATTACAATGTTAAGCTACAAGAAAATTTCAAATAAGAGATAGACACAAATGTACAATATCAAGCAATACGCACAGTGCAATAATAATAATAATATAATAATAATAATTTATTTAATTCAGACCATTGATCCATATAGTGTTAGTAAAATCTTAACCTATTGTTAGTACATAAAAAGCTTAAATTAATTGGCGACATGTACGCCAGTACGCACATGCCTAGCTGCCCAGTGCCTAATGAAAGGCCCATCAATTTTGTCCGCCAGTGTAGCCAGTATGTTGTTGGGGCTACCCCTGAATCGCTTCAGCATACTCGCACAACGCTTGCGCATAACGGCATAAAAATCATCTACTCTCGCTTCAGCGAACATGCCAGACGCGCTACAAAACCGAGGTAGCCCCAACAATATCCTCAACGCATTGTTATACTGAACGCGCAGAGCGTTGTAAGCCTTCTGCGTATACCTTACCCACAGGCTGCACGCGTAAAACGATTGACAAAACGCTCGAAAAAGAGTCAGTTTCACCCCCTTAGTACAACGTGCAAACCTGCGAGCCAGCATATTGCATCTGGCTGCCAACGCTCTGCGCTCCCTATCTAAATCTTGGTCATCCATGAGAAAGTCCGTGACAACATGACCTAGGTATTTAAACTGCGTAACGAACTCCAACGGAGTTCCTCGTAAGTTAATAGATGGAATATTAACAGGTGTATTGTTGCGCACTCTAAAAACAATTACCTTGCTCTTGGAGGCATTATACCTCAAGCCATGAGCCTCCACGTACCTCTCACAGATGGCCAACAATTTCCTCAGACCACAGATTGATGCAATGGACCGCACCCTTACAGTACGCAACGCACACCATCCACAAAGGTGTTAACATGTTCACCATGCGAAAATACATCTGTTTAATGAGCCCGATTGCCAATTATGTCATGAATGGCCGGTGCGTTGCTCTGGCCAGTAGCCGCACTCACCCACTTGCGCGCACAGGCGTGATGAGAAACGGAACGTGAACTTTCCCTCTCATCAGAATACCCTAACTGCTCGTATTACGTAACACTCGACATCCCTGTCCCACTCCGGACCACACTTGAAGTGAGAGTGAGGCTCACAGGTAATCTATGTAGCTATTGGGACAAGGGTGCCTGCCGCCTGACGCACTTGACAGTTTGTACTAATTGTTCACCTGGTTCTCACAGTAATGTCGATTGACACCGAATCGGAGGAGACGGTACAAAGTAAATAACTTTGTAAGAATCTAAAGCAATAGAAAATAAATGGATCGGTAACCGAAAGCCGAAATTAGCGTTGTAAAAATAAACGTCCAATATTTGCAGTGCATATTTCAAAGCGTCTAAGACAAATGAATCTATAAAATTAATTGGACAAGTAATCGAAAACTCAGAAAGAATTTCTTCATCTCTGGTGAGGGGAGCGGGAAACAAATGAGGGGCGGACATTGAATAATTCGATTTCCTTATTTGTACCAATCAATATCTTATAAGGAAACTCGATATCGTAATACGGAGACATTTGGATATTGACATTGAGAATCAAAAGAGAAAATATAGGTGCGGTTCCACCATCAAAGGAATTTATTGATGATTGGCATGTGGCTCCAAATTGAAGATAAAAAGTTCTTCAAACTGACAGTTTATTTAACAAAAATATGCTAACAGTTTAGTATGAACCCATCTAGAATAAATAAAGTCAGGTGCAAGTATCATAACTAAATTCAAAGTGATCTCGAAACAGTTAAAGGGTGGCATCGCTCGAAGCAGTGCTGAGACGAGCGTGGCGTGGGCGCGTCGGTTGCAGACGGCATATTAACAGATGTAATTGCATTTACTGCCGAGATCGCTGACGTTTCCTACTAAATGTATATCGCTGAGTAATATAGACAATCGAGTTATTAACACAAACCACCCTCTGTAATAAGTTACCACTGATGGAAATATTCCCTTCAGGGTTGACTTCTTAGCAAGTTCTAAACCAATTTCCCCACGACGCGGAAAAGTACCGAGCTCTGTTTGTCTGTCGGATCAGGGAAATATTTAAATCCAATAAATACAGTGAAGAGTATCCGATTAATTAGGAAAGATCTCCGCTAAAAATAAGCTCATATTAAATTTTGTTCGTAATACTGTCGGGTACTTATTTAATTCCGGATATAAAATTTCTGTGATTGAGTCCCAGCGGGTGGAGCCGAGGGGCGTGAATTCCAACAAAATTAGCACCAGGGGTCGAAATAAAAAAAGCGAAGGAAAAATTTAATGAACAGGAAAATGCTCCTTTTTGCAGCTATTCCATCTATTTATCTACATCGGGATGCCCATTACCTTGCTAAGAGAAAAGTTTACATTTTTAATTTAATGATTCCACTTTGTGGAAGTTGGGCGGGTTTCGGCGAGATCTTAATTTGGGGATTTCTGAGGCGTCTCGTTTTGTAAATATTATTCCTTTAATAAGACCTCACGTCGAGGGGGTGCCTGCTGAACTCCGTGATTACGACTCTCTTTGCGAGCTTCATTTTGGACCTCGTCATTTTGATTGGCGCTAATGAAATTTTTCCTACTCTGCGTGCCATTTTCTTGTTCTTGACAGTATAATTTCCAGGGACTCGGAATCACTTCTGTTGCGTCAGCTACACACCCTCTAAACATTTAAGGAAGGCAATTTCGCGACATCTCAAACATTATTGTTGTCATCTTCATTTATGTTTTTCACTTTGCTAATGCAATTTTTTACTTATCTCTTTCCCGGAGCGGAGTGCGTGTCCCCATCTGTAACAAAATTTCTAAATCGTCAAGTCCCAGCTGCGGTTGCGTAGGCGATGACGTTTCGCTTTTAGCGGCTGTTTTAAAATTGAATATTTGATGCCTTATTCCCTTCTGACGAATCTGCGGCGGGTGTAAAGTACTGGATTCCGTGGTAGATAATTTTTTGAATGTCTCTGTTAACGACCGCACGCATTACCCTTAATCCCGGTGTACCACTTGGTGTTCTTCATTTATATTTCAACAATTTGTATCATGTTTCTTCGTAGCACTCTATTTAAAAAGTGAGTTAGTAATAAAACTTTGGAGAAGGACATGAAAGCGAGAGGGAGACACTTAAAAAGTTTCAATTTGGTTCTTATTGATCAGGTCTGGTATTTGTATTTGTAATAGCATTGTTGTAAATAGTTAATAAGTTCTAGGATCAGGTGTCCGTTTAAGTACTAACTCAAATACTTCTAGTTAGTTTTGTTAAGGTAGGTAGGTAACAGTTTAGACATTTCCATCCGTTTAATGTTATTACACGTGTAACGAGCTATTAAAGCGTCCAAATTTTCAAATAGGTACGTTTACTTAGTTGTTATTGTGAGTGTAGATTGTGATCACAATTGTAGCGACGAAATAGCTTGAAAAAGAGAGGTCTCGCTCGTCAAGTGCTGATGCTGACACATGCATAGATAAAGCTTTGTAGACAGTAAAAAAAACAACGTCCGTGAATCTAATGAAGAAGTCATTGATCTATTGGAAGAGTCAATCAAAGATGTTCTTTGATCCAGTGTGCACCTAGTATAAGAACGAAAACATGATCACAATCAATACATAAAACAACTATTCCTACACATGTTATCAGAAACATGACTGTAACACTCGAATGTTCCCATAAACACAAATGGTTACAGCTTAGTTCCTTTCTAATTACATAGATAAGCAACTTCAATAACGGTTGGTTTATCACAATCATATGTTTGGAATCTAATTGGAATTTTGCATGTTGATATGCTGAACTCTTTATTGGTCGATATTATGTTTGTTTTCCGATATTGATGATTGTATTTCATATATATCGGTTTCATTAGTGATAACGGGTTGTGTGCGCTTAATGCTCAAATAGTGGAAATTCACAAACGCAGTATGTTTTTCCATTGCTTGTTTATTGATTTTATCAAAAAAAGTGTCGCCAAAAACAAATTACATTTTAATCAAAAGTCAACAAGATGAAGTGATAACATTCTTTTATCTATACTAAGTGTCTGATACGCCCGTGACAAAAAGCAGATTTTGTGGACATCAAAACAACTAGACACAATATAATTTGATTGGGAGTGATAACACAATCTGAGAAGTTCCTACGAATACTGTTAACTCTAGTCACACAATTTGTTAATGGTTCGCAAAGCTCCATCACAAACGTAAGCACCTGTCAAATATAGATGAAATTGTTTTACAAAAATTAATTCTCTGACACGAGGTCTGCTCCAATTTGTCAAAACTATGACCACATTAATACATCAGAATGCCCAATTTGCATTTAAACGTTTACGATAGAAAGATAATTTAGGAAATTACAGTTATTTTAATAGAAATTATAGACAGCGTTTTATATGCTGGGGTCGATAGGGGTCGGTTTTTTTACGAAAACATCTGTTGTGTGTAGCGTATGAGTTTTTTTGTTATTTTAAAAGAAGACATGATGGATCAGTTTCAACACGTATTCGTCGGTTCCTTTGTTGCTCGGTTTATGGCTTTGTAATGTGTTTCTTTGTTTGTTCAGAATGTGTTACAGAAGCTTCCGAAGTTTGTGAAAAAACGGGCAAGTGCAAGCAATGTTAGACTGTGTGCCCTACTAATTAGTCTATCACTGTCTCATAGTAAACAAAATGTCCGATATTTTATATACGTAGTCTAGACGATTTCCGTAAGTTACTTAGAATATATTTGCACTGCAATGCATTTTACTTCAAATTTTACGCTATGTCACATACTCGAGAATCCTTTCATCCTCTCACAAAGGATTCAACACCGAATTCAATTACAAGCGGATTAAGAGACAACACGTATCGTCACTACAAATGCGCTTGCACACAAAAGAGTGCAAAAAACTGCATCTTAACGAAAATCGTTTTGTGTGAGTGTGGGAGTGTGCTGGTCCTCGAGAGTGCGCTTTAAAAGCCACCGTTGCGTGTTTTTAAAATAGGATTTAGAGCAGATTGCCGGTGCCGGCTAGAGATTGCATAATCTTATCTTTTAAAGTAAAAAATATCGGTTTGTCGTCAACCTTTCAAATGATATTGCAAAGCCATATGAGCTTTGGTTTTTTATGAAACCTTTGAGAAGATTTTTTTTGCTCGCCTTGTATCTCTGCAGGAATCGCTGTGTCAACGCGGAGCGACCTTTATGTTTACAGATCTGAAATGAAAACGTGCAAATGAATGAAACCAATGCATGCTCGCTTTGAATGTACTCGTACGGAGCCATTCGTAAAGCAAATATGGAGATGGAGGTGATCTTGACGTGTCATGTCGACGAGATAGTTTTGATATTTTGTGTTGCAACTTGGGACTGTTTTATATTTGCTGTTGTGTTGATTTTATGTTTTATAAATGCGATTACAGAATATAACACGTATTGTTTAACCTAAATAAAGTTGTAAATTAACGAAATGGCAGTTTAAATATATTTTTACGATACTTAACTATTTACATTACTTAAACTTTTTTAATAAATAATTTATTGGTATCAATTGTATCGATAACTTTAATCATTGTCAGTTCTGTACTATAAAACTATCACCATCTCAAACAACCAAAAAAAAAAACAGTCCGACTAAAACGCTCAAGAATGTTAAAGTACAGTCAGCGAGAAAAGTCTCGGTAGCAATTAGAGTCTGTTGAATAAATCACGTAATCCCGACCGGGGCCGAATGAGGCCGAATGATCACGAACGTGAAACGAATACGAATGTTTATTTACACGGTACTCCGGGGCACTTTGCGACGAGCTCGTGAGATCTGCGATAGACTTATGAATGGAAACGATTGGGCAATAAAGTTGAGTAGGAAAATTGTTGGGGAAAATTATTGTAGGGAAAAAGTAGTGCAGTTAACTTGTAATTAGGTGATACCTAGATAAGTTTTCATACATATTCGTTTGTTATTGGACAGCATATTAAGGGAAGTACATACTTCATTGTTTACATACAACTAAATATAAAAATAAACATATGAATGAAAACAAAATAAATACAAAAAAAATGAAGATGAATATTACCTGCTGCTACGAATTTGCTACGAAATCGTAGCTAAAGTTTGTAATATTTTCTATTCCAATGACCAAATCTAAAGTTGTTTGTAGGGTATTGTCAGTTGCTACGCTTCTGCTACGAGTTCGTAGGGGTACTTAGTCCTAATCTAACGCTTAACTCTATGCACTGTCTAGTCAGTGCCGATAGTGGTTGAGTCTAACACATTCTTAAACACGTAGTGCGGCCTCTGAGCTACGATTGGCACTCAACATGCGACCGCTCAATCATACGTCGACGTTTGCTCGTGACTGTACGTCGAACTCATTTCATTCATCACTACAAATCCGTTTCACATGCCTTTTACGTACTTACATAAACAATCTGAAATAAATACCCCTCAACACAACACATGTGTTCCTAAGTTGCCAAAATATAATTCGCAGAACGAATCGTTATAGCCTTAATCATAACAAGAATTCATAATCACATTAAGATTAAAAAACCTCATTTGTAAAATGTAATTAATCTTTGACATCACGACAAATCCGTCAAACTAATTTAATTTAAGGGATACCCGTTTCCTTTATACAAACAAAATAATACAGGCACATTTATAGCGGTTACAGAGAGGCGAAAGTGTATTGCAATGAAGTATAGAAAAAAGAAACGAGCGGCAGTTTTGATTGATCACCGACTCGGAGCTGTTTTTTGTGTGAAATTAAAAACACGGAGTGGGCATGCGTTGGATTAAAGAGGAATTTCACTTGGCCAGCAAGTAGAGGGATCCCTGCCTTTGTTGTCGAAAACAAATTGTGAAATTAATTTATTTTCGTAAGACGCGTTTTTGGACATCGATTTCGCATTACTGGAATTAATGGTCGTTTCCGTTCCGATCGATTTGGATGATGAGCTTTTGAAATCATTAACATACATGCATCTGTCTGTTAGAATTGTAATATTTGTAATATATTCAATAAACGTACACAGATACAACTCAGCTTCAAGCTCGAGCGAATAGAAATGAACATTAACAGAGCAACCACAAGTGTACCGCAAACGAGTAATTAAAGCATCTATAATATATTAACATTATGCATACCAAATTCATGGGAGACTTAGTCAAAATGTTAACAGGAATGGTTGGGGAGAGGTGTGTAACACCCAATACCGCAAACGTAAAGCGTAATAATAGAAGCTATTCGGAGCTTTATGAACGATCAAAATTGCAAGAGCACGTGTATAAAATACACTTTGCAAAGTAGATTTAAATTTTAATACAAAGCTTTCAGCCGAGGGTCGTAAGTAATGTCTTGGCGTTGGAAAAGTGTGGAGGTGCTTCCGTGGCCATTTTTCAGTACAATTTTGCCAACAGTAATTTACACTTGCAACATTATCAAAATTCATAAGAAAATTAAAATCATCTGCCCATTAATTTCTTGTAAAAGTAGTTTGAGATGAAGTTTCCGTATTGCAGTGGAATTTCGGTCATTCAATAATGGCCTTGGCTAATTTGTTATTTAGAAGGTAGCGTAGCCAAACTGTATCCCGTTCCCGGGTGAGCGGCTGAGCGCTGTTTGGGTGTAGCGGGCGGCTCGCGGGCGGTGGCGAAGCTCGTTACCCGCGGCGCGGCATATCCACGCTAAGTGGTCGAGCCCTGTGTCTCAGGTGTCGACTGCGGCCGATTTCACAAGACAATGCTTAATAATTTCATTTCGCCATTACGGCGGCCATCTTTGCGAGTCGCACAGTTAGAGGGCATCGGCGCACCCCTCCACGGCAATTTGCATTGTAACTCGGACCACGTAGAAGGCCCTAACTGCCATACCACCACCTCCTAACTCTTGAATATATAATTTTGTTGCTTTTATTAACAGCAACTTTGCGTGGGAATTGGCGATAGCCTTCCGCGGCGACTGTTTATTGTGGACGATAACTTGCTAGATTTATTTTATAGTTCAGCTTGAGACTTTGTCCTGTACACGACTGTACCTAAGGGTTGCTGGATGGTTACGTGCTCGACGGACGCTTTATACTGCCAATAAAAAGGGTCGATGCATGGAACCATTAAAATATTTGTTGGCTTTATTTGACAGCAAGCTTGTTGAAATGTTTATTACAACCCATCAGTACATTGTTGCAAATTGGACTCAATAGTAATTATGTTGTAATAGATTTACGATTGGAGAGCATATAAATCTACAGATTTTATGAATAAGAATGTGTTCTTTGAAACTGAATTGTAATATCAAATGTAGTGGGAATACAAGGTATAATCAGACAAACGGTGTCGGTGTAATAGAAGTTACCATAATTGCTTCCCCGACTGGGGACTTAATGTAAAAGTTGGGCGACTGTTACAGACTTATAAAGTTTGTTTTCGTGCCTATAAATTAATGTGTTTGCATGTCTTCGTGGGCCTTTAAAATCATTTAGAAGTTGGTCTGCTTGAGTTTCTGCGGTTGACTCTAAAATAATTGTTATGTATGTATATTTGTATTCAAAATCTTAGGAAACTCTTAATTAAATTCTGTATTTCCTTCAAATCAAAAGTTAAGACAATCTTTTAGCAATAAACTTTTTTTATGAAAGGTTAATTTACTCAATCAATACTAAACTTACAACTGAATTACATTTCACATAACCACCCACTAATCACAATAATAATATCTATTCACCCTCTTAAGTAAGCTTAAGCTAAGGTTCCATGGTTGATGAGATAGTGTGGCGTCGCGCATTGAGCACAGCCCACAGGATACAGGAAACGCAGAAATATTGGGCCCCGGTGCGGAATAAATTGTGCCTCTAATTCTAATGGCGACTTTTAGGGGAATCCATAATTCCATTTCGTGTTTTCAACTCTTTAGGGGGTCGGAATATAGACATTAATGGCTTGTGAAAGGTTCCTTACGAGGAAACTTTTTGGAAGTATTGTTTCTTTGCTTTCAACTGACATAAACACTGTTTTTATGGGTCAGCCAGTTTAATTTATTTGTAATTTTAAAGGGTAAGAGATAAAATGTAAACATATTGTTAATTGCTTTTGTCTACACTTCTTTGTAAATATCTTATTAATAACTATGCACACATTCTCTTGATACGAAATCTGATAATTAAAATAACATTGACGAAAATTTATGTAAAGTATGTACCTACTTTTGGAGTTGTTTATAACAAAAATATCATCTCTTTACAATAAAACCTCTTTAGTAGTCTGAATTGAACAAAAAACAATCGAAACTCGTAACTAGATCTTCACTGAAGCGTCATTGGAATGTGACCACAAAGAATTGAATAAAACGGACATTTCTTCACAAAAATGTGAATTGAACGTCACTATTTTGAGGCGAAGCCAATCGCTTAGTGACACAACTGGAGTCACTCGTAGAATCCACTGCTATGGGAAATTGGAAAAAAGTTGGATTGTTTAATAGATTTCTAAATACTTAGCGAGTTAATGAAACATGAACGGCTTTTGAAGTCGCAGTGATTAAAGTTTGTTACAACTTTCAGACGGGTCATCGAAATTAGAGTTTATGCTTATTTTCATCGGTCTCGTATCTACCACCTAATTTGTTTCATTCGTGATATATGTAGATCCTAAGTTCAGTTCTCATACCATTTGCATTTTTTGTATTAACCATGAAAATCCTAAGAAAATATCCTTATTAGATTTGTAATTGGCTTACAAGACATGCATATTTCAATAGGAATAACTTCATAGCTAATATTTTCTGATGGAACTATAGCTAGTTAGTGTTCGATGAAAAAACCGAACCTACCTTAAAGATTAGTTTAGGTACGTTACTACGTCTTATTTCTGCGCATGATCTCCTAATAATTCCAAATTCAAAACACAAAACCGTTGCCTTTCAGAATGAACTGCGTACAGTCTCAAGACACACTCCCATTCAAGCATCAAACAAAAGAACAGCCATTAAAAGTTTAAATTTCGAATGTAGTGAAGTGGAACATTGTGACAGACATGTCGAGCGTTTCACCAGCTAAGACAGGCGCCATCAATCGTACTGGTATCGATTCAGACGCGCGCCGCGATGAATTATCGAATCTATTAACTCGCGAGATTACCGGATTCCATCGAGAGGATGACTGTGGAACGGATAGACAGATCGCAGTAGGTGTGAAGTTACCAATGGAATAGACCAAACACAGTTTTGGATAACAAGCCAAATGAGCAACTACATACTTCAGAAGGTCGATTAAGTGAAAAAAAAAACTCTGTAATATTTATTTTAATAAAGTCAAAATAAGCACCCAACAGCTCTACTTAAAAATATACTACTCTTCAAAGCGTACTCAAAATACCTCTAATCTTACTTGACAACTTCTATTTCTGTATATTTTATGAGATCATCATGAATCAAGTCTACACGTTGTTAGTTCTACGCTCGGCGGCTCGAAGCAGACGATTTGTACTAATTATAACGCGCGAGCGACGCGCGACGCGATTAGCTTTCCACTGCCGATGCCGATGCGAAACCACTGCTGACACTTAGACAACTACGGCTTGATGATATACAGTGCTAAAACAAGTGTAGCTAAAAAAACAACTACAAACTAATTTAAATTACTTGGTGATATATACCAAAAAGAATAGTTCTTATGATTTACAAGGGACTGGCCGAAATTTTCCGTGTCGCTATTCGATAGAAATTGATTTTAAAAAGAAAATTGTTGTTACTTCAGAATTAAACATCAGTAATTGCGCATTTGCGACTTACTAGACCACAAACCTGACTCTCTAAAGATCTTATACCAAAACTAATTAAATTATTAATTAACACCACTTCCTTTGCGGCTGTGACAAATATGCAATGAAAATTAATACTAGCGTACGTGTTGGCATGAACACGTGCAGTATTTTATGTGTAACCCAACACGTGATCGAACAAAAGCTGATGACACTGAACAAGTGTCAATATCCTTGATGGAGCAACAGGAGTATAAGATGCCCGTATGTCGTCGGCTTGCACTTCATTCATTCATCGAACATAATGGCACTTTACGTTCTGTGTGGGAATGTGGAAACGTATTCCAGTACTATATTACATCAAATATAATCGACGAAACGGTCATCCAATTATTCGCAACACTCAAGTAAATCGGACGGCCTCGGAGGCGACGCGCCCAAATTAACAACAAAAATTAATTATAGAAAAAACACGGCTACCGTGCAGTCCTACAACGAACGCGGAGTAAATATACCGTTACTAATTACTGACCAAAAAACTGTTGGAATTGAATTCAAACATTTGTCTCTTAACGAATCGTGTCGCGGCGGCTTCCACTCAAAGCGGCGTGATTCGGCAATTCCGTTCCATTTTCAAATGCTCGCTGCCCATTCGTTCCCTCGGCTACGCCTACCTAATAAATTAGATGCCTCGCGTAGCACACCGCATAGTTACAAACTAATGAAATCCCGAAAAGATCTCAACCCATTTTCTTAACAACTTTTCCGAAAGAGCAACCGCCTTCAAAGATTTTACCCGGAGAAATAATTCCGCTAATAACGCTCAGCGCTCACGCGAGTATGTTATGCAACCATAGGAATTTCATTAGATACACACGCGTCTGTTTGTTAAGGAGCTTTCCATTGCTAAAAGTTTCTTGAGGCGGGTATAATTCCTTTGTTTGTTGTAAGGGGTGGCACGCCCGCCTCACCCACTACGTTTTCTAAGTCATCGGGTCCAATTATGCCCCTTTGTAGGTTTTGATATGTAAATTCACGATTTTATTAAACAAACCGTGATGCCATTCGGGGGCAGCGAGCCGGATTAATAGCTTCTTCAGATTTGTGTAATCGCTTTCTCTTAAGACAACAGAGGTGAATCTCAAGGGAGCTATTCACTTTAGTGTTTCATCTCCGCGAGGTGGGCATTTGTTTGATGTTACGGTTCCAATGTAGATTTCCGGGTCAAACAGCTACATTCACAGCGACAGACAACCCTAGTTCTAAAAATAACTCGTATCATACTACAGTACGGTCAATCGGCACAGACACATTGACAATAACGTCGTCGACATAATCGATATATGACAGCATCGCGCGATTTCGATTGCCAATAAAACCGATTCGCTTGACTCGTCACAGGATATAACAACATATTAATCTGCACATGGAAACATAAAACGAGCGTTATGGCCGAAACTACCCATTCGGTTTAAGCTTAATTTTTACCCCAGCACTATTAATAATTTACACGGGATAACGCCAACGTTTGCGCCATATTACAACGCATAAATTAATAATGTCGCTCGCTTGTTTAACTGCGAATCAGATGAGTTTTATTGACAATTTTGTTGGGAAAGAGCAATTTGCGGGATGACCAGGCAGTGCCGCCAAGTGGTCACCAAATAGGGGAACGTTCGGCTCCGTACGTGTGCTATTGGCTGGCAATTGTCATTTATAGTTACTGTAATTGCGATAGTGGCAGCGAGCTTATCGATAATATGGAAAGGGCAATGATAATAAAAATTGGTTGCTCAATATTGGCCAAACAGCCGTCGTTCAAAGATTGTAAATAATTATGCATATTCTTGTTACCCAGAGTCTGTAAAGCGACTTTGACCATAGGATTCATTCTGTCTTTAAGTATACTTAATTAACTTCCGAAATTCGTGAAAACTTACAAAATTGTATTCAGTGAACATACGCGATCTGTCAGACCATAACCCATTTATCGATACCGTTGACATTCAATAATATTACCTGCACTAATAATGATATTAGCGAGGCTCTCTCCACAGCGGAGTGCGGGCGCTAGATGCAAATGTTTCCATCGCATTCAGTGTAACTCAATCCGCGCACGACTGTACACAATTGCATTTGGGGTTGCATTGAGGAGCTGACACACGGACGCTATTATTGTGCAAACAAGGGCTTCCGCTCTTGTGGACTGGCCTTTATCGTACTGTCGTGTGAATCACTGATATTGCGGATGATTATTAAACAGCCTGATGATTTTATTGATTCTCTCTTTCAATTATTTAAATTGGTGCTCGTGTTTCGTTGGTTTTAATTGAAGTGTAGCGTAATTGAAATACGGAGTACGGTATTTTGATCCAACTTTGCCTTGCCTTTAAGTTGTTGTTTCAGTGAATGTTGTTTTATTTTCTGCGTTATTGGGCCGTTTCGTTATTTTAATTGGCATGGTATTTGTACTTGTCTGCTCGATTATTAGCCCTTAATGTAGTTAGGTGGGTCCGTGGGTGGGTAGTACATTGCAAAACGGTGTGTCGCCTCGAATTAACACGAGCTTTTGTTATCATTCAATTTGATTCTGCCGCCGGCTGTTTTATTATTTTAATGAGCCTCAATTTTCAGGGATAATTGAATGGACGTCGCGTAGGTTCGATTATTATTTCATTCGATACGGTAGTTGCAGGTGGGTGATATATTGGATACCTACTAAATGGATGTGATGGAAAACGAAATTGACCATCAATTTTTAAATTAAATTACAAGGTTTTCTGACAGCCACTTTCTTGATCAATAATTTCCTTTTTTGAAAGGTTTGTCAAACAGTAATATTGACAATTCAGATGTACATAGGTTAGAATCGGAAAGAATATTTAAAATCATTTAAAAAAAAACCACCATGGCATGATCATGAAAGATGACATTAGTCAAAGACAACATGCCAAAACACATCGTCAGTACAGCTTCCCTCCATCGCCAGTCCAATGACAACATCATTGCTCCTACAAACATTCACGACTGCTCGCCCTCTGACAAACAGCCAGCGACAATCGCAGGAGTAAATTATACGTGTGCCTTTATTCAACGGCTAGTTCCACCGTTCACCTAACTATAGTTAAAGTTGACTTAGTGCGCCAGTTTAATTAAAGGGGTGCGCTTTGATTTGTAGTAGCAATATGAAAGAGTGCGTTCCATAATGTGATTGTAAATAGTGATATTCTACGTTCATTTGTTTGTCACGAAGCTCGTAGGGAGGTTTATTTGCATAGTTTTGCGCCTATTTTGCCTAGGTTTGTTTTGAAGTTAGCGCTAATTAGTCGGTTGTGTTTGTTTTAAAAAGGTTTTGTACTTACTTTATATTGTTGTTTCAGTTAATTACTCGATTTGCTTTTCTATGTTTTGCAAAGAAAGCTATTAAATAGGTAGGGAAGTATATAAAAAGTTTAGTTTTATAAGGAAACTCAGAATTAAACGATATTCAATAGTATAAGGACAAAATAACTTATTTTACAATACCTTGATAAACAAAAGTAATTCTAAACTTACGCAAATTATTCCAATTCTCTTCTTAGTTGTCCCCAAAAGCCTTCAGATGCAACAATGATATCCATTACCCAATACAAACTAAGTACCGAACGGGTAACCGTGCCAGTCGGCGGGCAGTCCGACCACAGACCGCGGCACGCGACCAGTGAGGGCTCTCAAATTACTTATTAACGTATCTCTGGACAATTAGGACCTATCCCAACCAATGCTTGCTAACGATCAGCGGAACAATGTTGAATAACAGTTGCATTGATTGCACAATACGATAATCATGTCTCGCGCATAATTAGGTATTCCGGACGTGACTTAGCTAATTGGCAAATTAGATTTAGGAATGGATACTCAGATTTAAATATTAACAACAAAGTTTTAAAATTTTATTTTATTTATTATGAATATTTTACATTATTTACAAACAACAAATCTATAATAGTAATAAAAATATGTACAAGTATCAAAAAGGTTACAGGGCGTCAAAAAATTCGTCCACATCGCTGTCAACAGGAAAAGTGCCCAGAAGGCTGGCAGCATTGCACTTGGCAATGCTGCCAGCCTTCTGGGCACTTTTCCTTTTTTTTGGATATCAATGCTGTTTTATTATAGTTGATTTTGATAACTTTAATAAAAATCTACAAACCTTATTTTGATGGCCTTTCCCTATAAGAAAGCGACCCTCAATTGTTTTCTTTTGGAAACTCTTCTTGAAATGACATTTCGAATTTCGAAGTGAATTGTGAATAGAACTTCCTATTTACTTGGCTAGCTAGTGATCGTGGTAATTTGTCCCCATGATGAATGCGGAGTCTATAAGGGGAGTCATGTGTTCAGCAGTAGACATTATTGTCACAATATATAAAATATTGTGACAATATAATAATATTGTGCATGTGTCCAGCTGATCATGATCTTCTAGCATTATCGAAAGTGATTAGAATTTTCTATTTAACATGTCCTGTACTCCAGCACTAACTAGGCTATAAGGGGATAGGTTATGGCTATAAGGGGCTCAGAGCAATGCTAGAAATGTTTTTATCACCAGAACCCTATAGTTCACATACCGGTCACGCTTCGTATGATTTTTTGTTGAAATATCAGCAATTACAACCTATTAAAGCCTTTCAGTACTAATTAACACTACAAAGGCCAATTATTTCGCGTATTCGTAACAGAAATAATAAGTTCATTAGTTGTGTACTTGGCAGTAATTCAATTTTTGCACGAGACGCGCTTATTTTAATTGTCTACGTATGTAAGTACAGTTATGAGCAACAATATGTAGCAGATAGAGAGATTTTCTTTAAAAATTGTAATCACAAAGTACTAGTTCTACTTGTCAATTATTAGCTATGCCAAATTGTCTTTAGACTAAACTATTTTCATTTATTTGCAACTTTATTAGAATGTCACTTACTTTTGTCCATGACTGTACATGAGTAACATTTAGAGTTAATAGAATTAAACGCACCCAATGACACGCATTCAGTCATTGCAATTGGCGCCCTATATCATGAAAAAAGTGCCGGGTGTAATGAGTCTTAATTGAATTGCCTGCATTTATTCATTTCATTATGAAATAGCACTCATAGCCACTCCCAAATACGGACGTATAGATACAGCCCGGTGCAAATTTCTTAATTATAATGTCGCATATGACAGATAAACGGTGTTTATTAACTTAATCACTAATGTAAGGCTTTTAAAATTATGCTTTACTAGCTGTTTTTCGCGGTTTTACTCGTGTTCTAAAGAAACTCACTGAAATTGATAAATAGTATGTTGCCCGCTTATGTGTTATCAAATACGTAAAATTAACAAGCTGTGTGTTATAATTCCTTCAAATAATTTCAGACCATATGAGTGATTTATCTTCAGAATCTTTCTAACATTTTTTAATTATTAATATTGTAACAACTCGTCGACATGTGTATCCTGCCTATCCTAACCTATGGCGCTCAGACTTGATCTTTGACGGAGGCTCAGAAGTCCAAACTCAAGGTTTGCCAAAGAGCGATGGGGCGCAGCATTTTGAACATCAAAATCACCGATCGAATACGCAACACCACAATACGCTACAAGACAGGCATCGCCGATGTTGGCGAAAAGTCTGCGAGGTTAAAATTGGACGGTGGGTCACATTTCCAGAATGGGTCAGGACAGATGGGCCAGAATCGTCACACAGTGGGTGCCTGAAGACGGTCGTCGCCACCGAGGCAGGCCCAAGAAACGCTGGCGTGCAGATTTGGACTCGTTCCTGACTGATTGGCCAGAGGAGCCGGGATAGTTGGAAAGGAATGGGGGAGGCCTTTGCCCAGCAGTGGGACAGAATAGGCTGACAAAAAAAAAAAAATATTATAACATAGTTGACATAGCTCATAAACACTTGACACTAATAAGAGAAGAAATAGAATTTATAAAAAAAAAACGTGCAAATTCCTTTGGAGCATTTTAAAAAACGTGCCATTTTTAAAAGGAAAGTACAGTTAAGTTTGAACCTAAAGGAGTAAGAGGTTGAATTTTGACAGTTCTCTTCGCGTGACCGGCCAGCTTAATATCATGTGTTTTTTATTCTCATACTCGGTTTCGAGCAAATTGATTACGTCTATTAACTTGTTCCTCAAAGTGACAGCCCTAACTATTAAAGATGGCCGCGCTTTTATTCTATTTTTAAAGTTCGGAATCCCGTTAATGGGTTTGTCAGTTGTTTAAATCGATATTTTTGAGTCCGATGATACTTTTAATTTGGTCAAGAAGTATGAATATTGATTTCTTTATTTTTTGTACTGGTACATGTTGAGAATTGCTGTTTTTAGATTTCTAGCGTGCTGAAGATATTAAAAATTCATTCGCTTTACCGATAGGTTGGTATCACCAGTATTTTAACCCTAATCATATCAATCAATCAATCAATCACATTTAAATAATGAATTTCTGATTTCTTAATTAATTCAAACTTCTTGTTGAACTCACCCGCGGCAAGTAAAAGAACTTTGTCTTATAGTCCAAGTAACGACTTCAGATCTTTGTTTAAATACCCCATTGTGAAGTGTAACCAGTGGGACCCTTCCTAAGATTCGTTTAATTTGTCATATTTGTGTAAGATAAGCCGAGAGATGGGAACGGAAGTCAGTAGGTAGCTGTACTAGATGACACACGTCAACAGATAAACCGCTCTATGACTATTGAAAATACAGAAGCAGCAGGATAGGGTTGTACACACGGCGGCACATGAGGCTGTACATTTCCAGTATAACTTTGCCCCGCTTTGTATAGATTTCCTACACAATGAGAGATCCGCATAAGCTGGTTATGTATAGCTTGATTGGCCCTCGTGCGTACAACTTCTTAATTACAACTACAATTTTCTTCTAAAAGCTTTGTGACAAGTGGCAACCCTATAAAAATAATGTAGACGGGTGTAAAAATAATGTTCTAAGTATGTTGTTATCAGATACTCCTAATGACGTAACTGTGGCTTTTTAAGTTCGAACATGTTTGGTCCAAATATTTAGTCGGTGTCCTCGATCAACATTTTTTGATCTTGATACAATTATGATAATTCCTTTTTTTCCGACTGTACTAGTCGAATGAAAAAGTCGTCTTACCAAAACGCTTAATATTCTATTTCTCATCACCATTTGCCTAGCCTTTTCCCAACTATGTTAGGGTCGGCTTCCATTTTAACCCGATGCAGCTGAATACCAGTATTCTACATGGAGCGACTGCCTATCTGACCTCCACAACCCAGTTAGTACTAGGTAATACGATACCCCTTGGTAAGACTGGTTGTCAGAATTCTTGGGCCACTGACTAACTATAACGACTGTCAAAGATCTACAAATGAGTCGAGGCACGGAGGAAACTCGGTATGTAATGGGTGGTCACCCATCCACAAAACAATCTAGGCAAACACGGCTTAACCTGAAGGTCGATCTGAGCGGCTGTTATTATTTAGCGACGAGCTCCTCATATTCGATTTCTACATTCGTAATAAAAAAAGTATGCTTCTTATAAACTATTGGCTGTATTAACTGACCAATCCTACTGAACAACGTTTACGGTTCCCAAAGGAGTTGAATAATGTATGGGTCGTCCCCAATACGCCAATGATGGTATTAGGTTTTAATATCCAATTCCTTTTATTGGGAATGATTTGATTCGTAGCAAAGAGAACATGTTGTAAAAAGTTAAATTCTTATTAATGGTCTGTATGCTATGCTTTATGGTTCCCCAAAAGAGAGATTACAATCAGTGTTTAATAAAAATAGAATGTAGAGCGGAAACCATAGGTGTAAAGTTGATAAAAAACAATACCTCAGAAATGACCAATCAATCTAAAAGTAAAAATCAGAAGAACCAATCATAACCCGGATGCAGAACACAATACAATGATTCCCACATGCTTCTGACAAAACAAAACAAGGTTTAAACATCGTCTAAACGCTGAAATAACAAACCGATTACGCCATGATCAGTGTATTAAGTGGCCCAAGTAACACACTTCGACGTTGAACAAACCCTTTTGATATAACACCTACCTATTCTTATCCCTCCGTACTATAAACATATTGAAAGTTATTTAGTAAAGCTTCACATTCCGTCGGGTATTATTCTTAGTATGTCAAACATTTTTATACAAAACACGTGTACTCGCTACCGTTTATCACTTGGAGAGGAACGTGGAAACAGTAGCGGGTAGTCTCACTCAGCGATCCAATATTTAATAGTTTTATGATGTATTATCAAAACAAATCTCACCGAGTTACTATGAACCAATGCGGTACGTTTCGGCTGCAATTCGATGATTAACCGAACGGTCTTGATATTTGATTGTTATGATTTTGTCGAATTTTGTTCATGAGTTGAAGTATTTTATTAATATTTTTTTATACGGAAATAAACTAAAGTAGGTAAATTATCCGCAATGATAACAAAGTATTTAATTGTAAAAGTTCAGCTTCGCATGACATTAACAATCAGTTTGTCATTTGTACAAGTAAGCAATAATCAATGAAATGTTAACAACGTCATAAAAATTAATTGAAAGCAAGTACAAGTGAATTTGGACGTTACACACAATACCCGGCCCCAGTAATACGTACATTACAGTAGTTAATTGGCATAATGGTCTATGGTTATAGCTTGTGAGTTCCATTATAATTGGGTTTCCTCTTGTCTACGTCCGCAGTTAAATAATGCTAATATTGGTGGATACGGATGGGTTACATTCAACATTAATTCAATAATGACTCCATGCTTAGAACACATTAAAGGGCACGCTAGATGGATTGCTCCGCAGAAAATAAATTAAAGATGATTCGAGTATACAGTCTGATCTTTGATGTATTGTTCAGATAGTGACGCCCTCCGACTTGTAGAAAGTTCAGTTATCATTTATAATGTGCGGAATAAATGTATTTTTTTAAATCAGCCTTCTCTGTCCCACTGCTGGGCAAAGGCCTCGCTCATGGCTTGTGTAAAATAAATAAAATAAAGTAACACTTAATGTAAGATGTGTTATGATAACTATTTTTATGAATATAGATGCAAGGTCTTTCAGACTCCTTGTGTCATAAACTTTGTGATAATATATTGACCACTCAATGGTAAACTGATGAAAAGTCATGGTGCTAAAGTATAATAAAATAACTCAACCAGTATCAATGTAGTGTAGACGTTTGACATTTAGTGAAATGTTAGCCCGACGCCGACATTATTCACGGACACTAATTGTATTTCTTTATCTATACATATAATAAAACAGTAAAAAAACTGTGTCTGTACATTGAAGATATTAAAAAAAAAAAAATTGTTTGTGGTTTAGAAACAGTAATAGAGCACGAATCCAAAAAAAAAATTCTGTCTGTTTGTCTGTTTGTCTGTTTGTCTGTTTGTCTGTTTGTCTGTTTGTTTGTACACGCTAATCTTCGGAACTACTGGACGGATTTGAAAGATCTTTTTTTTGTTGTATAGGTATTGAGTCTGGGCAACATATAGGCTATAATTTATCTTGGAAACTTGAACACCTGATGCAGAACCGCAATAGACCAGCTAAACTATAAGAGATACAAAAATAGTACTATAGCAAAAATTGTTCCACGTGATGAGCATTTTCTGTTGAGAGAATAAATTTGAAGATCTGGAACACCTGATGTGGAACTCCAAGAGCCCAGCTACACTATAACATATATAGGAATGACGTCTTAGCAAAAATTTTTCAATCTGATGAGCACTCTCTGTTGATTTATAAAAATCGAAGATCTGGAACACCTGTTGTGGAACTCCAAGAGCCCAGCTACACCATAACACATATAGGAATAACATCTTAGCAAGAATTTTTCAATCTGATGAGCACTCTCTGTTGATTTATAAAAATCGAAGATCTGGAACACCTGTTGTGGAACTCCAAGAGCCCAGCTACACCATAACACATATAGGAATGACGTCTTAGCAAAAATTGTTCAATCTGATGAGCACTCTCTGTTGATTTATAAAAATCAAAGATCTGGAACACCTGTTGTGGAACTCCAAGAGCCCAGCTACACCATAACACATATAGGAATGACGTCTTAGCAAAAGTTGTTCGGTCTGCTGGGCATTTCCTGTTGACTTATAAAAATCGAAGATCAGAAACATCTGATGTGGAAATCAAAGCTAACACTAATTTAACTGTATAATTATAAAATAACATAAGCTGGGAGTACCTCCACGCGGTGAAGGCGGTCATTGAAAATTTGACTCTACTGGACAAAACTCCCATTTATTTTTTTATTTTATCGAATAAATATGCCTTCGGGCTTATGTTATTTGAGTGTTTAATTTCCTTTTCCACTTTTCTTCGTGACACGGTAGCCTACCCGGTGACGCAGGGGAACAGTCATTTAGATTTTAATTGATCAGGTATCTTCACAATAAAACTATAACCATGCCTAGAAAGAGGTCAAATCTTTCCCAATGTTTCAAAGGAGCTAAAAGATTGAGGATCATAAGATCCCAAGAATCTACCGAAGAACGTCAGGAGAGACTTGATGCTGTTCGGAACATCAGGCTGCAACTCGCTCCGTGGAAACCTCTTCGGATCGCGAAGCACGCCTGCGTTCTCAGGGTATTTACGCATCTACTGTGAAGAATATGATGCACGACTGACCGCTGATCGTGAACGTCATGCATCGTCTCGCGAGTCGGAGACGTTCACGGAAAGAAAATTACGCTTGAGTTCCAAGCGTATCTACGCGTCGACTTCTAGGTCTCTAGAGACAAGTGGGGAACGTGATGCGCGACTGACCGCTGATCGTGAGCGTCACGCATTGTCTCGCGAGTCGGAGACGTTCACGGATAGAGAATTGCTCTTGAGTTCCAAGCGTATCTACGCATCGACTTCTGACTTACAAAAATGAAAGATATGGAACGTCTCGAATCGTCTCGCGCATCCCGTTGTTTTCCCGTCCCCGGGCTCTTAGAATTCGACATCAGACGTTTCAGATCTTCGATTTTGACGACCCCGTTATCGCTTGCATAAGCAACAGGATCCGCGTACGAAGTCGCGGGCAGAAGCTAGTACAGAATATAACAAATGCAATTAGCGTATTACTACCGTGCCGAAGGGTGGTTAATGCAGTTTTTTTCAACTTTTTAACTTATCCATTGATTGCCGATGATCAAACGATAAAGATTAAACATCAAGAGCTTCTCATTTATTATGCACTGTCTTGTAAAATGGAATAATTGCTCGTATAAAGTAGTTTCACTCCAACCTTTTTAATTATTAGTCCACAAAAAACTTATTCAAAGTAGTGTTGCATTTTAATCAGTAAAAAAATATTGTAAAGTATCAAGACTATTAACTAGTCGAACAAAAATAGACAGAAGCGGTCGATACAAAAGGACTTAACATATTTTTTCATCATATTTTATTATGAACTTCTGTTCAACATCCAGATGTTTGGGTCTGATCAAACAAAAGATTTTTCAGATGTACTTACGCTGCGTCAGAATGTAACTATTACGTTCATGATTTATGAATAACCTCTGTTTATCTTTAAAATCCCACTTTTGTTTTAAGATTCGAGAAACTTTTATCTTTGAATATTTGTCTATTTCCTTTGTGTGCTGTATTGTAGTTAGGTATGTGGAGTGATATCAAAGTGGTCGGTAGATACTAAATAATCTCGGGCTACCGTTGTGTTCTGCTACATTTACCAATTAGACAGTTAGTTATGATGAAGTTTACATCTGTTTCGTATGTAACTGGCGCAATGTGCGCTTCTGATAATTCTGTACATTCCGTAACAATAAAAAGTCGAGCATAGAAAAACAATGCGTCATGTTACAGTACTGAACACTCGCTACAGGAGAGCCAGCTCCCACTTGACCGTTTTTTAATAGTTTATTTCCAAACTCCCTGTCGACAGCGCCGATGTTTTTCTAATAACCTGTTTAACAAATCATAACGTTTATTTTTGTTCGACACTGAACGATCACACGTCCGGGACTCTATTCTGTTTCAAATCTCTAAGCTTGTATGTTTTGATTATTTTAATTTTTCATTGAACATAAGAAATTGAAGTTATAACAAGAACGGCGGACGTGACCGTGTGGAATAGAGGAAGAAACGCCACAATAATGTAACACATAAACATTGCACTGAACATGTTATTTGCCTGAATACATATAAAATTGTCGTAATCATCTTTGTAAAGGAAATATAAAAGATTATTTATACGACATGCGTGTATTATATTTTTATTCTAAACATGTTTATGTTTCAATATGCAATGGTGTATTTATGTGTTTCCGAACGCGTTTTAAATACGACTGCATCTATCTTTCAAGTGTCTCTCTAATGGTGGCCGATGAAAAACAAGCTCCAGTAGTTTTTTTCAAACGAATTTCTTTGTATAGCTAAAAGCCGCCGATGGCATGCATACGACCTATATGACTCGACAGTATTGGTCGCCAGAATTAGACGAAATTAATTTAGGAACCGCCTAACTGTGTCTGTTGTTGGCCAGGTACAGGTAGCTCGCTACGATTTTTTGTACCTCTACAAAAGACCGATTGGGAAGAAAAAAACTACAAACGCCGGGAACGGTAGCAAAACTTTTCGATTATTCTTGATGAAGCGTGTCAATATAAATAGAAAACTATTAAATATCAAAAAAATTTAACAAAATAGTGTTCCATTCGATGTAGACCCAAAAAGTTTAATTTGAGAAAACATTTTGCCAAATTAACAACTTCTGGCGCCAACAGCAAAAACTACGTAAATCAATTAGTTATAGCGCGTTTAAAAAATATATCCAACTTCTACTGTTTACAATTCAACACTTTATATTTTTAATATCTTGTAGTTTACAAGTAGTACACAATTATTAAGGTCAATCCATAAACCTTTTCATTTAAAACAATTACAAAATAAAAGAAGTAGCTACCTTTTGTCGTAGCTCATAATAATAGATTTTTCATTTTCAATCGAATGGCGGAGGGCGTGACAGTGGCGCTGGCCGGTCGGCGGCGCGCGTCGTGGTCACCCGGCCAGAAATTGTATAATTTTACGCAACAAAACAATCCACCAATACAGGGTGAGCGTGAATGGACACGTCCGAACCAACAGCCGTCAACGATTCATAACAAAACGTGCCAAACGCACGCATCCCGACTGATGCCGAATCAATTGAAAAGTGCCCAATGAAAAATACCACAAAGAGAAAAATTTATCAAACGTTTTTGCAGCCTGTCAAAAATTGAAACCGCCACAAACGGAGAGAAAACACACAAAGCACAGAGGCAAAGGTCGATATTAAATAAACACAGAGCACAAAGCTACTAGACCATGCCGATTACGCTATGAAAATCCACGCACAGAGCGATCTTGTAGATGTCTTTAATAAAATACTTCGATCACATAAAGCTTTATACAATCCTAAGCCTACCAAGTCATTCAAAATTCATCCAGGCAGACTTTTCAGTAATGAAATCCTTAGACAGGTAATACTAAAAGGGAATTTCATAGCGGCTATGAATGAAATAAAACGATAATATGTCGGGAGCTATCCCGACTTACAATGGGCTACGACAAAGGGAAATTGTAAGATGGCTGTTCACCGAACACGATAAAGTTATATTAATTCTGTCTACTTCGTCTGTCAGATTACTTTAGTTTCATTTAATATCTACGCACATTGCTAAAAATAGCAACCGCAAAGAAAAATTGACAAATAAGATCTTTACAATCAAAATTACGCGTTCCTCAAATTCACTGCAATAAAATCAATTGGAAAGAATAAAACTTCACAAAGACGAGTGCTCTGTCCAGATAAATGATTAAACTCGAGCATCCTTTGATACAGCAGCCAAAGAAACAATAAAGAAGCCATATCAAACGATACTGTAAGCGAATTACAAACAAAACGGATTCGAAAGACTTTCTGAAGATGACGTCTCCTTCTATACGAAGCAGTCATCGAGTTTCCTTTGTAATTAAATATTGAAATTAAGAAATGAACAGCCGCTAATTACAAGAGGTTGTCCCTTGGGGGCTGATTATGTTGCCCCAGCATTCGCAGAAAGGGATGTTGGGGACTGCGCCGCTCTTATTACAATTAATATTTAAGATTTTAATGTTCTCCCGCCAGAACATTTGTTTCTGAAGTTGGATTAATATAATTTCTACTAAGCTTTCATACGAGACTTATTCCAATTTAAAATATATTCATGTACTGCTATTTTAAGTACAGTGTCTGACTTAATATGAATTTATGCAAATTCTACGAGACATGTTAATAAAACACATCAACATGTTGTGAATTCATTAAAGAGTAATTAAAAAACATCTGTTCTGGTCACAAAGGCGACGGATCTGCGGTAGACGTGTTGTGTCCAATATAATAACGTTAGATCAATGGGAGCAACATCGATAGGAGCAATAAAAAAGAAATAGTGACGTTGTACAAACTATAAATTTAGTGTTTGGACATTTCAATTATCCGGACCACGTGGCGTGCCGACAATGATGTTCGTGCCAACAGTAATAAAATTTAAAAAAGTAACAATAAAAAAACGTGTCCGACCTAGTTAATATTTTTATGTATCTAATTCTATCGCTAATAAGACATTTTATATCGAAGATGATTAACAGAATAGTACAGACGAATGTGAAAAAAAGAAACAGATAATAGAAGCGATAATAACTTCATCAGGGAGCGATCACATCGCAGACGGAATAGACTAAGATCTTAAAGACGTTTGGAATGTCTTTATTAACTGTCAACAAATCAAGTGAAGCACCGGGAGCTGTTTAATACCCTATCAGACAAACGTAATTAGTTTTATAAATAAAATGCCTCGAAGAAATTGAAACGTAGCAGCTACCTGACTGTTGCGGTGACTTGCTACATTAACTTATGATTGTACTGTCAGATAGAGCAGTGTTATTAAACCGAGCTGTAACTCCATAGAATCACAAGAGGTTAACCCCTCAC
Source organism: Noctua pronuba (assembly GCA_905220335.1). Lineage (NCBI taxonomy): Eukaryota > Metazoa > Arthropoda > Insecta > Lepidoptera > Noctuidae > Noctua > Noctua pronuba. Next base: position 8,002,857 of record LR999903.1, on the reverse strand, counting down.
TCGATGATTTAACTATTATTTTCTGGGTCTAAGAATACGGTGATGAAATCTTCAGTAAATTGTTAGGCCAATGTTGCCGTAATGTTGTATTGTAGGTATTCTAGATGCAAATATATTTACCAGTTTACCTACAAGATTTGTATCAATGTTAATTACAATTTCTGGGTTTGTTTTTCTTTTGCATACTTCATGCCTTAGAAGTTAATACAATGTGTAATTTAATTTAAATATCGCTTTGTAATGTTTAAATATAAATTAACACATATTTCCAGCTCGGTGCGCTGAAGGTAAAAAGCTTAGGTATTCTTTTAAAATGTATTAAGTTTCTTCCTCGAAATAAGAAGTTTTAATAAAATTAAAAAGCATCCCTCGCCCTTGGGACAGGTAACATTAGGAGAACATCTTGCTGCAACAGAACATGATATAATTGTAGCGCAGGATTACGGTCGCAAAACTTTTCCACCCCAAAGCATTTTTTATTTAATTTTTATTTTTACGACACAATTAAACGCGGCTTTGCTTTCACTTTTTATTGTTACTGTCTTAGTGCCCTCTAATTTTTGGCTTCAATTACATTTTTCTTTTGGTTTTATTAAAACACTAGCTTCTGCCCGCGACTTCGTACGCGGATCCTGTTGCTTATGCAAGCGATAACGGGGTCGTCAAAATCGAAGATCTGAAACGTCTGATGTCGAATTCTAAGAGCCCGGGGACGGGAAAACAACGGGATGCGCGAGACGATTCGAGACGTTCCATATCTTTCATTTTTGTAAGTCAGAAGTCGATGCGTAGATACGCTTGGAACTCAAGAGCAATTCTCTATCCGTGAACGTCTCCGACTCGCGAGACAATGCGTGACGCTCACGATCAGCGGTCAGTCGCGCATCACGTTCCCCACTTGTCTCTAGAGACCTAGAAGTCGACGCGTAGATACGCTTGGAACTCAAGCGTAATTTTCTTTCCGTGAACGTCTCCGACTCGCGAGACGATGCATGACGTTCACGATCAGCGGTCAGTCGTGCATCATATTCTTCACAGTAGATGCGTAAATACCCTGAGAACGCAGGCGTGCTTCGCGATCCGAAGAGGTTTCCACGGAGCGAGTTGCAGCCTGATGTTCCGAACAGCATCAAGTCTCTCCTGACGTTCTTCGGTAGATTCTTGGGATCTTATGATCCTCAATCTTTTAGCTCCTTTGAAACATTGGGAAAGATTTGACCTCTTTCTAGGCATGGTTATAGTTTTATTGTGAAGATACCTGATCAATTAAAATCTAAATGACTGTTCCCCTGCGTCACCGGGTAGGCTACCGTGTCACGAAGAAAAGTGGAAAAGGAAATTAAACACTCAAATAACATAAGCCCGAAGGCATATTTATTCGATAAAATAAAAAAATAAATGGGAGTTTTGTCCAGTAGAGTCAAATTTTCAATGACCGCCTTCACCGCGTGGAGGTACTCCCAGCTTATGTTATTTTATAATTATACAGTTAAATTAGTGTTAGCTTTGATTTCCACATCAGATGTTTCTGATCTTCGATTTTTATAAGTCAACAGGAAATGCCCAGCAGACCGAACAACTTTTGCTAAGACGTCATTCCTATATGTGTTATGGTGTAGCTGGGCTCTTGGAGTTCCACAACAGGTGTTCCAGATCTTTGATTTTTATAAATCAACAGAGAGTGCTCATCAGATTGAACAATTTTTGCTAAGACGTCATTCCTATATGTGTTATGGTGTAGCTGGGCTCTTGGAGTTCCACAACAGGTGTTCCAGATCTTCGATTTTTATAAATCAACAGAGAGTGCTCATCAGATTGAAAAATTCTTGCTAAGATGTTATTCCTATATGTGTTATGGTGTAGCTGGGCTCTTGGAGTTCCACAACAGGTGTTCCAGATCTTCGATTTTTATAAATCAACAGAGAGTGCTCATCAGATTGAAAAATTTTTGCTAAGACGTCATTCCTATATATGTTATAGTGTAGCTGGGCTCTTGGAGTTCCACATCAGGTGTTCCAGATCTTCAAATTTATTCTCTCAACAGAAAATGCTCATCACGTGGAACAATTTTTGCTATAGTACTATTTTTGTATCTCTTATAGTTTAGCTGGTCTATTGCGGTTCTGCATCAGGTGTTCAAGTTTCCAAGATAAATTATAGCCTATATGTTGCCCAGACTCAATACCTATACAACAAAAAAAAGATCTTTCAAATCCGTCCAGTAGTTCCGAAGATTAGCGTGTACAAACAAACAGACAAACAGACAAACAGACAAACAGACAAACAGACAAACAGACAGAATTTTTTTTTTGGATTCGTGCTCTATTACTGTTTCTAAACCACAAACAATTTTTTTTTTTTTAATATCTTCAATGTACAGACACAGTTTTTTTACTGTTTTATTATATGTATAGATTGGTTTTAATGATGAAACTTTATCGTCATCTGGACAAAATTATCGAATTTTATAGTTTCTTCTTCCGTTGTTTTTAGAATATCTGTAATGTAGTCGAAATAACTTAGTAATCAGACGTAATCAATAATTCGGACCTCTCTTCTTCCTCAGGTACTTCTCAAGGTGAATAGGTGTTTCTATTCAAGGAGAGATTACATCTCGCTCCGACCGGAACTCGTTTAGAAAAAAATAGAGCAACGATTTTTTGAACCGAAATCATTTATCATGTTTGCACTGAACCCAAGACAAACTGCTACTGCGTTTGAGTTTACTCTAGATAAGATAACGTTCGTTTGTTTTACGTTGTCTACCGATTCTTGGGCCATTTTTAAGACAGAGCCTCATTGTTTGGTGTAATACCCAGATATGGTGTTTCCGAGACACTAACTTGAAAAGGAAATAATGCATCAAACGGGTATAAAGTAATTTGTGCGTTCAAATATTGTTCGGTAGCGGTTAAATTTTTGATTGCTAGGTGAATAAAATGGGTTCACAGATAGCCCAGAGCCAATTCATGATTGTGAATTTGAGAACGCATCTAACGAGTTTGATTTAGCAAATAATGGCACAATCATAGTGTGACTTAATAAAAGCAATGTAGGCAATATGACTTTAACTAACGAAATTAATGTGATAAAAATAAATAATACTCTCTTACAATCTTATTATAAGGCCACTAATCCAATAGCACTAAAACGACAAAGTCGATGTAAATAAAACAACAGTGGCATTGAATCAGAAGCGTTAAGTATCTTCAAAGGTATCGTATGAAAATATAACTTATTTAGATAGTGTTAAGGTAGAATGTCTCATAATGACAGACCCTCCAAAAAAAGGATATATTTGGACCAACAAAACTTTAAAAAGAGTTTTAATTTAATGTGTAAACATTCCCATACGGGTTGTAGTGCTGTAACGTGTAAATAATCGGGAGCTTCAGTAACAAAAACATAAAATATATACAGATTATGACTATTAGCTTACAATATGCTGTCAGCAAGCTGCTTTTGGTCTTTTCACTTTTTTTTTAAAGTAGGAAGGATGTTTACGCCACGTGAATGTTATGATTTAGTGTCAGTAATTATGAGTGAGTGTGAACACGTCCACTAAGAGTCGAGAATAGTAATACAAATATAATAACAAAGAATGCCGTGCCTATTCATAGTGTGCCGATGGCGATCATACTGTTTGTGTACACCAAGGTAGCTTCATGTGTTTAAGATCCTAGTTTTTTATGAACTCGGGAAGATTGAAAGGAAGTAAGTCGGAATGATTTTTGACGCTGAATAAATGTTAAAGTCACGTTCGTTCAGAACCTTATCTTCTTTGTAACCGCAGATTTCCTATCGATCTCTATAAAATCCGTCGATCAGGATTTGTTTCGTAATGTTTGTGAAACTATCTATCAAGGGTATATCTGTCAGAAATATCTGGGGACTCCTTTGTGGGTGCTATTTGATCAGTGACACGGGCGGTGAGTGATGAATATTGCCAAGCAAATATACAAAAAGCAAAACTATACGTGGTGTTAGTTTCACTAGGGTTGGTCGGAGGAAAGAGTACGATGTGCAGAATCGTAACATGTTTGATTTTAATATTTCGATTAAATGTGTTAGATTTGCAAATGAAATTTTATGTACTGATTATAATAAGTTACACTGATTGTTTGGATGAAGTAGGAAACTTGGTAAAAAGAATAGTACCTAGGTAGGTAGGTCAAGCAATAGGCGAAACCGATTTTTTATGTATATTATTCGAATACTTTAATTTGCAGTTACTTATTATTTCTGCCCTTTCTTAAGTTCTCAAGCTTGCCTTGTAAGCTTAGTTCAATCTTGTATCGCCATTATACTAGTGTTTATCTCATTATTCCATTACTTTTCGTAGATACTAAGTATTGAGTAAGTTTCTACCCTCTAGGACCCTCTGGTTTATGATACTCTCTCGACTTCGCACACCCGTATAAATCGTTCGGAAATCGTTCGGTAATAAATCGAACGCTTTTTAATGGCAGTTTATCGCAGTGAGCTTTGCGGTATTCAGATTACGGGCATGGCCTAAGTGGCGGCAAGGGAGCGGCACGTGCTCTCCTTATCTCTGTCCCTCGACACTTTCAATATTCGATTTCGTCGCGGCCGCGATTGTGTTTAGCTTTTTTTGCTCCCAACTGTACTCGCCTGCACCCAAAATAAAATCAATTTTTATGTGCGGCCTTTGAAGTTCATTCTGACTATTTATACTTTATAATTGTTCCGCGACGATGGCCAAATGTTTCGGAGATGACAGAAAAACTGAAGCTATTAATTTTTTTTGCTGTTTTACCGTTGTCCGTAAATAAAATTGGTCATCAAAATGACAAACCCTTTATCTGAGCGCGACAACGAAGAAAAAAACTGTCGCACCATACAATCGCACCCCAAAGCGTAACCGAAAACGAGTGTCACCGCAATCCAAGCTAATGGAGTGTCTCATAATGACGGTTGCTGACATAAAAATAAATAGGCGAGACTCAGTTTCTGCGTAAGCCGATACTATGATAACAGCATCGCTCCCCCGATAATTGCCGAACTTGGCCGACGCCTCTGATGTGGTACCTAGTTGTAATGTAGTGCGGATTAGCTGCTACCAGTGTAATTGATCTTATTTCGCGCCGCCAATTAGTTCGGACTCGCAACTAGCGCCTACTGTCCATATATTTATTTCTAATGATTTTCCTGGCAATTAAAATCGCTGTATGACAGGTCTATTTGTTGTAGGTAGGACCTGATAACTTATGGCGCATGTTGTTTTCCATTATATCTATTGTATTAAAAGAGAAGGCGTGTTACCAGGTGTTACTAGTTGAGTCAAATTATAAAAGGTCTTTGGAATATACATATAGAATCCCACGATTATTATAATCTTAGCATTACTGTTGCTTTCAGGATTTCAAATTTATCTTTTCAATTTCAATTGATCTTATACAGAATAGGAATCCTTTTGACTAAGGTCATCTCTCAGCATCCTTGTTATAATAAATGATTAGGGTTCTCTTTTCTTAGGCCTTTCGTTGGTTTATAAGCACTGTGACCAAGATTATGAGACTTCTTGTTTTTCTTAACTTTACGTTTTAGTAGAGCTGTTGGTCTGATTTATCCAAATCTGATTTTAAATTACTCCATCTCTCTGCATCACCTTAATTTTGTTTCCATTCTAACTTTCAAAGTTGGTCGTTACCGAAAAGTGGACAATAAGTTCTAGAGATACTTCCATTTCGAATCCATTGCTCTCATTCCACCACAGTAAAACTTATAGGCACATGTCTGAATTACTCAGCAACATCTGCCTAGCCTTTTCCCAACTACGTTGGGTTCGGCTTCCAGTCTAACCCCTTGTTAAGACTGGTTGTCAGACTCTTTGGGCCACTGCCTACCTGTAACAACTGTCAAAGATCTACAAATGACAGCCGGGACAACGTGCCTTCCGAGGCACGGAAGAAACTCGGTATGTAATGGGTGGTCACCCACCCACAGACCAACCTAGGCAAGCACGGCTTAACCTAAAGATCGACCCGAGCGGCTGTTATTATTTAGCCACGAGCTCCTCTGAATTACTCAGCAACAGCACCTTTTTATCGTCACCACAAACTAATAGTAACTCCAATAAAGGTAAACAAAGTTTTAGGTTCGAAGTACGCAATAGGCTTAGTGGCAAAGATTTAGGTGACAAACTTTATTGCGGCCAAGAAATAGTGTTGTCTATTACGGGGACATAAATCACGGATGGGAAAACAATAAGCGTGAAATTGTGGAAACTGCGGCCGACGTGTTGCGGTATTAAATCTTAGGGGAGTGAAATAAATAAAAATAAATCTGTACCCTCCCTTACACAAGTTGATTTATCTGATAAGTGTAGATAGCGCATGAGAAGCTCCCGTTGCTCACTTTTAATAGAATTTAATTAATGACTATTTCAGTTATTGTTCTTTTGTTGCAGTTATGAGAATCTACTCTGAGTACTGAATGATAATGAATGAAACATGTGTAAAAGCGGATTGATCGATTTCTTACTTGATTTTTATGCACGCTTTTTTACCGGAGCGTTTTTATCAATTAGCGTTTTAATTTTTTCACACGTCTATGACTTTTATTGCAGTAATAGAATGTGTGATTTGTGTTGCTACACTTGACAAACTTGAATTATTAGTTTTGTTGATCGAAACTGTAATGACACAACAATTATGCAATTAACTGTGTTATTTACTAACTCAATCTATCGCAGTACATCTAAGTATGTTAATTTACTTGAGGAAATAAATTATGTCTTATATTTTCTTGTCTCGTCTTTTAGTCAACTCGTCCTGAAAGAGGGTCAGTGACCGAGCGGCCAATATTTTTGCGCAAATAGTAACGCTACGATAGTGCTACGACTTTGCTTTGACAGCTAATATTTTTAAGAGGGCACGTCTCGACGCTTCTGTATACAGGGTAGTGATAAAAATACCCAAAATCTTCTCAGTACTAACTTTGTATCATTATTTCGATGAGATTTTTTTATTGATCTAACCTGCGATAGTTTGAGTTAACTGTTAGCTTCTGAAAGGCTGATTCGTATCCTATGTATAACCTGCCATCGCAGTGTGCGTCCAGGTCATCTTGCCACCTCTTTCTGGGCCAGCCTCGGTGGTGACGTCATTTCTCAATCACCCATGGCTGGTTCGAGGTGGCGCTCGAAAAGAGTAACTGGTATATGGCGAGGGAGGCCTTGGCTCAGCAATGGGACTTTAACAAAAACAAGAAAAATAAATGTATAACCGACATTCTAATGAAATTTGACAGCTCATGGAATTGAACAGCCTTTCAGTACCCCTAAAATTTCAGTCAACAGGTTGTGGACTTTGGATTTTGACAGTCTTCAAGTAAATATCTGTCAAAGTCCATAACCACTCCGCAGTCTGTCCTTATTGTTTTGACAGAACCTTTACCCCTATTTTTATGTGTCCTCCGGTGCAATCCTCTATAGGTAAAGTGTAGCATCTTAAACGGCAGTAACGTGCTACTATGTCCGCAGCTCCAGACCGGGCCGACCACCGAAGCGTGCGTCAGGAGTGGGACTGTCACTCGCAGCAACGCAGTTCCCCGGCCATCCCTTCAAGAAGCACCGCCTGGAGAACGGGGAGTACTCGCCTTATGAAAACGGACATATGAGTGGTAAGTACTGCTTGACAGATAAAAACAAGTTTAGTTTTAAGTTTGGAACTTTTTGGAGAGATCTATAACCAGCAGTAGACTGCTGCAGTCCGTTAAAAAATGCGGAGCTTTTCGTACTAGTGGATACGTTTTGTACAGGATCGACTGGTTTGCTGTTTGTGATAATACCAAACAGTGAATTAGTTATTTCAGGTATTTCACTGTTTTACTGATTTAGTGCGAATGGGAATTGAGTCTCTCAATTAATAAAATCTTAAACTCAAATCCTAATCTAAGAGCTATGAATTGAACCATAACTATAGGGTAGGTCCCCGCTTCCGAGGGAACATAACTAATACCGGATATGATGTCACCAAGATTACGATACGGTATGAAAACAACCCGATTTAATTTCCCACCATAACAAATGTGTCTGTGTATCCCAATGATGCCTTAAAATGCGAATTAAACACAAAGTTATTAACCCGAAGATTAATCTCAACTTAATCTGGCTTTGTAATATAAATCAAAACAAACGGTACCATGACATGTGATAACATCAGAATCGGGTTTGTGTAAGCTCCGGATAGGCGCCGGATATGAATCCCGTCTACTCGGGACTCGGGAGGTATGCCTCCTCATTTCGTATACAAATTACACAAATACAAAATTATCCCAACACAAACGGAGAAAAGGGAATAAAGTGATTAAATAGAGCTCAGCGCAAGACGGCTAGCAATCAATCATTTTTGTCGCTTACGGCTTTGTTGATACTGCCAGTTTCCATCTCTTTTTGTCGTGTGCATTAGGCGCATTTTGTCTCGCTCCAGCATGAAGTGTCGTGCCAGACAAGGGAGCAATTACATTCGTGATCTTGCATAAGCGGCACTTGCTTATCGCGCACTGCCGCATTTGACTTTGAGTGTAGTTTGTTCGCTTTTTTCCCGAAATTTGCAATTCGAAACACTCTCATGGCTGAAATAAGCATTACTTTGTTTTGCGCTTATTGCATTTCCATTCCATAAACCAGTCACATTTTTTGTTGAACACGCGACCCTCGTTCGTTCGTATTCTCCTATCATTTCTTGTTATTGTGTTTCGTATCCCATCCATGCTTAGTTAGTTTTAATTATTTTACAATTAGTGGGAAGATGGATGGCTCTCGCAAGGGGTTTGATTTGAGACTCGAAGCTCACGATACTTAAGTCTACATGTGTATAGATAGCTTTATTAGAATCTTAACTGATGTTGATACTTTTGAGATTATTTGGTTAGTTCAAATTATTTCAAAAGCATCAAAAGCTCTTTGGTAGAAATGTATGTGATTCAGTTCAGGTTCAGTCCGTCTATGACACTTGACAAGCAACAAGTTTTATCCCACTTGATACAAATCTAAATTAAATTTCACTGTCTTGGAAAAAATTAAATGAGTTTCTATTATACAAATTATAATTTTGTTACGTAATTCTCCATCACCCATAATATTAAAGCCATTCTAATTAAATTCGTGCGTGTATCAAGTTTCCATGTACCATATCTGTGTTCGGGCTCCGGCGTTAAGCCAATATTATTTTGACGAGTCGTTGACAGTGGTTTACAGTTGATGAAACAAACGCACACACACACAAACAGTCCTGGGAAGGTGCACCCACACAGGTGCCTCCTGATCTGTACACGTCACACACGTATCCGAGGGGTGTCACTGTTTGAGTGAGTGAGTGAGGAGGCGGGTGGCCCATTTTCACCCCGTGAAATAATAGGATACGAAAACATCGGAGGCAGAATATAATCCTCCTGCGAAGGTTGAACTGAATGGAAATAGGAATATGAAATGCGCGAAAGGGATGTGTCGGCCGATGTGCTCGTTGAAAGGGTTACCCACCGATGTTTATCTTAAGGCGCTAAATCTAAACGGTTGTTCATTCCGCGTTACGACTCTGATTTGCGATAAAGGTCTCAAGTAAATGTATTTTTAAATAGCCATTAGATTGCAGTTCATCCTTAATGCTACATTTACAAGTCATAATTTAGCTCTTGGACGTGCAAATTATTGCAAAACTTTATCAGTTCGACATGGTCTAGAGATCATAAAAATTATCGTAGAATCCTTACGATTTGAGGTTATTTAATGTTGCGATAGCAAAGATGGACAACATCGATTTAAGCAAGGAGAATAATTGAGGTGAATGATCAAAGTGGTTGTGGCAGCCCTAATATTTTAGAAAGTGCCATGAAAATGATGTGTTGATAATAATTAAAGGTTCGGCACGGTGTCGCCGCGAGTCGGATACAGCGAGGGGATAATGTAAGGCATTATAACATTACTCGCTGGGGCACAAAGCTTTACGTTCTGATTGAATTCTGCGACTGAAATTAAGTAAGGATTTGCCTGTTTATGTTAAGGGAAGAAGGGATCAGTCAATTTGCGAATCTCTTGTATGTTCACGCCTTTGTTTGTTGCATTGTTGTGTTCATGTTGCGATGATTATTGTAACTAATCATGACAGATGAGTGTTGTTAATTACATTTATTATTTTGCCCGCTCGTTAGAATTAGTACTAAGATGTTTAGACCTGAAGTTTGAAGTCTTCCGTGTAGATGATTTGAGTTTAAAACTTTGTTAGCAATCATTGGTTTCTTTTGAACTAGTAACTTAGTATTTGCAGTTACAATATGGGTCGAATTCATACAACACCCGTTGCACTAGTATTTCCCACTTTCTTTACAATTTACAACTATCTTATGCTAATAAGGAAAGTTAATTGTCTGATCATTGGATAATTTTCAATTAATGAGTTTACAGTGGAATATGAATTTAATTAAAGAGGTACTGACAACAACTGGTAATCGCCTTGTTATATTTTCTAACGCTTCTATCCTCGTTCATTTGTAAAAACTCACACTCTAACAGACGATAATTATCTAAGTCGCGTTTTTTCCTACAAAGAACGTTATTGCACATTTATCGGATCGCAAAAAGCGCATATTCTCCACAATCACTGAATCGAAAGCCCATTTTTTCCATTTCCGTATCGAACGTTGGCAAGAAAGTACGATAAACACTAGCAGAGTCCGGCAATCATAGCAATTTCTTGCTATCCACCACCGCGTTTACAATTTTTAATGGTTAAAACATCAACTGGCAATTGGAAGTAATCAAACAAATTGCCGTTGCCCCTTATAAGGAAATCGTAATAATAAAAGCGGTGGCAACAAATAATTAAACGCCGAAGCGATGCGAAACGATCGAGAAGTGTTAGCTGCTTACGACAAGTGCGTATACTAAGTAGCGAGGTAGTAATTTGAATATCGGCATTGTAACAGTGACAATTTATACTGCATAAACGAACGGTTATGCATTTATAACAAGACATTTAATTCCAATGAACGACATGTGGAGCAACATAAAGTCCGTGCACTTAAGCAGTCACTTTAAATGAAGCTTCAAATAACTCTTAATCTAACTAGTGACAAAATACCAGAAAAAACTAGCCGGCGCAATTTCCCTTAATTATGTACACAGTTGTGGCCTCTACATCATGGTGACAAGTATCGAAGTTTTTACTACTTCTACAACTAAATGTAGTTTTGCATAGTTGAACCACTTTTGCATAATAAGCCCGTAAGTTCTTACAACGGTCTCGTAGATCGCCTCGAGGTTATTTTTATTTCAAACTAAGTATGTAGATAATCGAGTGTGCAATAACTGTTACCTACTACATAGCACTGTAAGTTACTTTAATGACTTAATTGAAAATACTTCGGTAATTATTCGCATCTGTTAGCGGGGAGTACAGAAGAAGTTTGCTTATTTTCTTAGTAGTTAGTTTGTTAGAATTACTCACAAGAGCGAGGCTAAGCAATCTATGGTATCCATTGATGGAGCACTAACTACTCACACGGAGCTTTTGAACGCAAATAGAGCAATGGACATCGAAGCTCAACCAACAAACAAGAGCTGCAAGCATTTGCCTCAATAAATAACCCCATTACGTTAGTCTTCGTTACAGGATATTTCAATAAAAATTAAGCAATTAACATTATAATTAAAACAGTCGTTATTGCGCCGTTTGTTGAATGGGAGCATCACTTGTTGCAACCCTGTATGTAAATGAGTGTGAAAAGTGAGGTCGTTTGTGTCCACCTGCGCTTAGACGCGTGCGCCGGCAGTTGCTGATTACGGTCACCAATCAGCATGGCCGATTAAATCGATTATCGACTTTCAAATTATTGAAATATTTCGCAATAAACATCGATTTGACAACTAGCGTGTGCGTGAGACGTGATGCGATTTGTCAAATAAACATCATGTGCAGTGCCAATTATTAGGAAAGTTGTGATTGCTGAACTGTGCAAAGAAAGATTAACGTTTGTTGCATTCCTTTGCTGCTGTTTATGTACTCACAGCAGTAAAATCAATGCAAAACAGTAATTTATTTGCTTAACTAACATCTCGCTGTCAGCGTATGCAACTGTAAAATTGAAGAACGCCTTTTTATCTAGCATATGAGGTGTATAAACTATGATGATTAACACCGGCATTTTCTTCTTACACACATTCACTTCCTTCAGAGCTTTATAACATTGCTACGCCGCGCCAGTATACGTACAACAGTAGGCCGGATCATAACACAAACATTATACCATTCTATGCGTTCCAAATAAACCACTGCGAAACGGTTAAAGCAAATATGCACAAGGTAAAATTCACAATAGGTAGGTCCCGGTTCTTTGCACTGTGTCGCTGCCGATATTTCGAATTCCAAACATTGGATTCATGCGTGGAATTATGCGAATTCCCTCCCTCACTGTGTATTGCTAGCTATGTCGTCCTCAAATGTACCCCGTAAAGGGACCGATAGATCTGCCAACTGTGAGTGTAACAGATAAACGAATAACAGGTGGCCCATCACTTTAGTTTTTCATTAGCCTTAGGGACTTATCATTATATTACCTCAGTAACTTCTAGCCTATTTTAAAACAGTCCTTAGCAAACCTGCTGAGAACTATTTTATGATTCTTTGTTTGTTACTCCACATAATTATTGCAAAAAATTGCCACGAGCGGTTGGACACTAGTTATATGATTTCATAATAAAATTAGCGGTGTTATTGACCGCATCTTACGCACACATCTTGATACTACCATTGACTGCTCTTACGAGAGCTTATCTTACACTGATGTAATTTACTATATTATGTTTAGCTATAATAACATTAACTAACGTGTGTTTTTTCATACGCCATCATAGTAATAGAGGTTTCTTGCGAGTGCGTCACAAGAAATGTGAGCATCGCGGGACAATTTCCATAGATGCGTTCGTAATTCCGTTGTAACTCGTGTGCGTAGTGTTTAATTCCCATCGTTTTGTGTCGCGTGGAGCGGCGCTTACAATTAAAATGTCGTTCTACTAGCCACTTATGACATTGCTCACACCTTGGAGTCGTCGTGGCGGATTCGCGTTTTTTGTCCGGGGAAAAGCATAGCAAGGAATTTCTTTTAATTAGCAATACCGGTGTTTTGTAAGCGTCTGCTCGCCGCATTCTGTACATATTCCGTTATTTTTTGAAGTCCGTATTATATTGTTTTCTGTTTAATTAACTAAATGATCTCTCGTTTCGAAAGTTATAATAAACACAATCCAAAAATGTTATAATTACTGTGATTGGTTGTTTATTTCAGGTGACGTTAAACATATGCTAGATAAATAAACATACCGATCCGAGTTTTCGATTAGTTCTTTGAATATTTTAGTAGAAACGTCCTTGGTCACGATTCGATGCTCGACCAATCACACCGATAATTATTATGTTAATACGATTGATTTATAACCACTTATCAACAAGTCTATACGGTTTCGCCCGGAGCACGATCGACGTTCGTATTCGAGCGCATTGTCGATCAATCGACTCGATTCAAAATTACATGTTGCTCTCTTCCGTAACTCAAGTCCGTTTGTTATTAAATTGACGACACGTAATAACACCTATTACCTGCGAAGAGGCCGAGTGTCATACACGACAAAGATTAATTTGACAATTAAATGTTTTTTTATTACCTTGTTTGAAAATGGAACTGCAGAGTTGTCGTGTTGCCAGTTTTTTTCTTAGTGGCGACAGCTCGCGGCAATTTCTGATATTTAACAAATTAGAGCGAATGTGCGCGAATGCACCTGTTAATTGCGATTATTATTAACAAGAAATGTTTTATTAATAATAAGCTTGCTTTAGTGTGGCAGTTGTACATACATGACTCAAACTTCTGATCAGTTTTCTTTTCATTATGCAATAAATATTTTAATTAGAGGTGCGGAGTCGTATATTTATAGTTTATTATTACACAGTTAATTAGAGCTTTACCCAAGCATGCCAGTCTGTAATATATTGCTAGTTATTACTATTGCTACTGTTGGCATATAATTCATTTTTAATAGTATCACTATAATTTCAAAAGCAATACGTACTTCGGTAATAACAGCTGCTACCTAAACCACTGACAGATAATCTCTCTTTTGTGTGTTATTAATAAAAATATGGATGGATATTTCAGTATCTCTGCTACTTATTATGTAACAATGGCGAGGCTCCTTTTGTGAACATTCACGGATGAGTTGATCCTTTTTGTAACGTTTTTAACAAATCACATTCACATACGGATATATTGTAGTCCTTAAATTTTATTTAAGTTTCGAATAGTCCATTACTAAATGATACTTTTTAAGGAAAACTCTTAATAGGTATTTAACCAGTTAAGTTACGATAATGTTTATTAAAAATTCCAGCTGATTAAAGACATTAATTAGGTACTTGAAAGTAAAAGCTCAGATAGTTAGATTATTATAATCAAATAGGCATTATTTTCAGGATGTTACGTCCATTACAGCCGTCAGAAGCTTCGCAATATCCATACGTTAAACAGCTCATTATCTATGACCATTAATAGTTGAAAAAGTAACTTTATGCCTTAACGTTACTTTTAACGTTAGTTAAGCTTTGATTTTTTGTAGAAAAAGAAAATGTGAAAAATTTTCAAAATATATTTTTGGTAACAAAAAATAAATATTTATATTAAAAACAGCCTATTTCTGCTATTTCTAATGCCAAACATAATAACACATATGACACATCGTTATCCTCGCGTACATTTATCCGGGATAAGACTGTATCCCGGTCAATTTACGAGTAATTAAGCCTGACCCTCTTTCACATCGGGGGAGGAACTTTTATTTGGATCGTTGAAATAGTCCGGAATCGCCGCTAAACTCCCATCCTATTGGCTGGTAACGCGTAAAGATTTTCCCGGTTTCCCGGGAACTTGATTAATGCGTTCGTATGGTGTGAACCGCTGAATTTTCTTTTTATTGCTATTTATATTTGAACGTACGTCGGGGTTTCTGTGGGTAGTGTACATTGTTTTTATTGTAGCCTTTTATTCAATTAAGATGCACTGTATAAATCGAAAGCAACAAAATATGCAACATGATTGTTCTTTCCTCTCTGAATACTTTAGTTTGGGACTTAGTTTGTACATTTGCAACAAAAGTGATACACAGGAAAGGTCAAAACAATTTGTAGCACTTTAGATTTGAGATAGCAAGTTTAAAATATTTCTTACATGTTATCTATTTCAATTTTTAATTCTTCTGTAATGCAACAAAGAACGTTTTCTAGGCTCAATCTCAAAGTATCCTAAAACATCAGACACGGCCAAATCACAAAACAGTACTTGTAGGTACGTAAGTACGTGTAATATTTCTAAAGGATGAACGTCTTTGCAGACGGACTATAACTTCTCAAATTGCGTTCGTAAGTAAGGGACGCGGATTAGCGTGTGCTAGGGCAAATATTTTATTACAGTCCAAATCTCCAGCCCTCAACGTTTTATTGTTCATAAGGCTCGTCCGAGCCAAATGAAAGAGTTTATGGCAAGACATAAGTCGGTCGGTGTTGCCAATGTAGGGGAGTTTGTCTCATTATAAGCTTAAATTAAATAACTTATTACTTCGGAACTACTACTCGAATATAATAAAATAAAATTATGTGTATTAAATTACACTACTTTAATGTCCCATTGAATAATGTTCTATAAATATAATAAAAATAGATAAGTAACAGACTAATGTCGTAACGAGTAAACGAGAGCATCATTTTTATCACATTAGAAAAATTGTGTCAGGACTTCATATTAAATTACCATAGAGTAACAAATAACTTGCAATTTTTCTACGCTGGCACCTGGCAACCCAGTCTATCGGTCGGTCTTGTTGACTCACGATATTGACCGTTCGCATTTTGTCGGCGATGGTGTATTACTGTTATTGATTGTACTCGGCGCGTGACTTGTGTAGACGATTGTACTTCCACTGATAAACAAGTTGTAAGACTTGTGTATAGAAGTGTCCGGCCAAACGCGTCAATCACTTTGTGTTACAATCGTAAACGTTGTTTCATTAGTGGGTATTACTGGGTAATCCAAATGTCAGGGAATGTATGAAAGTTCATTTTTGGTAGCGTAAAAGACTGGGCTAGACATTTAACGTGGTTTGCATGCATAAATGTGTGTATTGCCAATTAATGACCTGGTTAAATGGTTCATTCTTATTAAAAAGGTGCAGTTGCCGAGCCGGCTAAGAATGAATTTATGATCTATAGAAACGTCATTTATAATTTTACAAATACCGCCAATGTGTAGTATGTATGACTGATGTGACATCCACATACTTGCATAATATGTACAATTTAATGTGTCTATTTACCAACGTTATGTGTCGGTTATCGGGGAAATCTTTATTGATAGTTTTATGCACACGCTGTTAATAATAAGCATCCGTTTTATGAGGGCTAATAATACAATCTGCTATTATTCACGACCAGCATGCACTAACGAAGCAAAAACCAAGCTTTTGAGTGTTCCTGTTCCTAGTAATGCAAGTGCTAATTATAAGATCTGTCAAAGTCGCAGGCGCAATTACGATACCAAGGTGTTGCCAGTAGAATTAATTTATTGCCTAGTAGCCCGATAAGAATTTGACAGACAGTGTATCAGAAAGTGTTTCAACTTAAAACTTTGTTTCACTTGCAGCCAGTTGAAGCGTCAACTCGAGCGATTTATCGTGCAAACGCGCGGTCCGTTATTTTGGCCAATCGCATATGCCATTGGTATACTGACCGTACAATTATGTATTTATTGTAAACGCTACGATTGCCGGCTGACTGTAATTTGCTTTTAATTCGCCCTCTTTCGTATCATTTTCGAGTTTCTTCGTTTTGCCGACCGTTCCAAGATTTGTTGTATTCCATAACACTTTGTTACTCTGAAGCTCGGGGTTAGTCGTTTTGTTGATTCATTGGCGTTTTGTAAGTTTAGTACATTGTGTTTTGTTGTAATCTGCGCCTTATGAAGCCGAGGTTTATTAACGTTTATCGAAGAAGAATCACAAATACTACATTGTGTTGCATTTATTACCCTTGTATTTACTCTCTGCGACTTAATGCATCCAATAATTTATTCCTTTCACATGATTTACAGGCCATTACGGTAATGTTAAGGTTTCCAGTTAAAACATCCGACGTATAAAGTCTAGGAGGCTACGTTTACGATAGAATGCTATTTTACGACAGCAACAAAACTTTAATAAAGTTTTCCTTTTATTTTAGTTACAACTGCGTACAAAGTGCCTGCTCCATGTATTCTCGTGTGCGGAATAGGGTGTGTTCCCAGCCTTAAATTAATATCAATAGCTTGTCATATTTGTTTGACCGAAGGAATATTATCACACATCTTGATATCCTTTAGCAGGGTATATTTATTTAGTAAAATATAGGTTACGAGGCATTCGCCACATGTAACGTTTTACCAATCGTCGAATTAATGCTATCGGTAAGTATAATTTTAAAATACATGTTTCAAGAGCTGGTAATTATGTTGTTACATTACATTTTTTATTTTATAAGTATTTAAGGATATTGATAGTTAATTTTAATTGCATTTAACTTTTAATGTAACTTGTAAATGCACACTCAAAAACATGTAGGTATTTCGATTTTCAACTCAGCAAAATGTGTGTGTGCATAAGAATGTAAAATCAAAATGATTGCAAGCATAAATAAATGGGCTGTCAAAAGATTTGATGTATCTGAATAAATTGGTGTATTTAAAATTGTTCAATAATGAGCACTCAACGACATTATGTAAGCGTCAGGGAAGAATACAATGTCAGTGTTGGCACTCGCTCCTTTAACTTTACGGCCAATCATTTATGCCCGGCTCGTTTGGTCATTTTGTAATCTGTCTGCAATAAAACTCAACGGTTATTATGCCTGTTCCATTATCTCGAAACTTGCCAATGTAGCCTCCTTTGTTATGATTAAAAAAATCTGAACAGTTCCAAATTAATTTATGCTACCTTTATCTGTTTTTCCTTCAATAAACTTTAATCCACTACTATAAAAATCAAAACAAACAGCTAAACACCAGAAATTGGATTTTTTTATGGCAGAGAGTGCGTCCCTAAAGTTTTTGCGGTTATGATTGCCTTTATTCCAACCTCCTTTAAACACATAAGTGATATAATTGGGGTCCCGATTCTATCGATTCTAATTCGAAATAATGGCCAGTAATTTGGTACGACCATTTGTCGAGGACAGTCGATATTCGATCAATAAATCGATGTGTATCGATATAATAGCGGTTCAAAATCGACGTTTCATTTCTTTAAATGCCCTGATCAGTGGATTCGCTTAATAATAGTCATAATGTTAAACGATGAACATTTTTGTCGGTTATTGAGCAACAATTTGTGAGGGATCACTTTTGTATTTTTTGTGATGTGCACAAATAACGTTGAGGCGGAGTCAGGGACGGTCATTTCAAGTCAGATAGGTTTTCTGGGACAGAAACAACTGGCAACATCGCTGCGGTCATCTTTACAAGAACGTCTGTTTCAAAGACGTAAAATTAAAAATTGATAAATTCTTTATTGAAACCAATAACATGCTAAGCTACCACCATCCCGTGAAACAAGCCTAACATTTCGTGGAAGTTGAACTCGTTCAAATCAACCACACAGACCGCTCTACGAATTAGAAAGAGATGCTACTACATTACTCCATAAATAAGACCGAGACAACACCAAGGGTTGTAACAACCGCAGGTTATTACGAGATTTAACACGTATTTAGTTAATTAATAAGTGCGGTTGACCGGTGCGGTCGTGGGTTCGTGTCCGGGGATTTGTAAATATGCTTTCTGGTTTAGTGACCTAATTGTGGTTTTTGGGCAGCATCCCATCACTGTTAAAATATTATGTTATCTGTGTGTGAATAGGCGGTTTACGAATAAACTTTGATAGGTGTACGTTAATCTTTCTTTAAAGATGTGTTGCGTTTATAAGACGCCGAAGCTTTAACTAAGATCGGGAATTAAATTCAAAAAACAGTTTCTATTTTTCTACCCATTGATTCATTGCATGATTGTAGATTTCTTTTTCTCGTGGTTCTGGCAACACAAGTATAACAATACTTTCAAAAACAATAAGTCCTAGGTAATCTGTGCACAAGGAAATAGTCTTAAGGCTTATAATATTATAAGCTTGGCAATAACAAGTGCTTACAAGCTAAGCTTAACTAGAAAATCAATATTCATCAAGCAGATCCTGAATAAAATAATTTCACTCAATTTCCAAGATGGCAGCCAATATGTTGACATACGACCGAAAGTGTTGCCATACAACTGAAAGTGTTGCCACACACAACGTAGAATAATTAATTACAATAATAAATACAAAGTTGGACGGTATGGTTCCGAAGATAACCGAAACGGTTAGTTAAGTAAATAGACCCAAACAATTAATTCTGGGTCCATTGGTCATAATGTTTGTTTGTAACTTGCTACCCTTGATTTCTGTTGGAGTTTGATTTGCTTGCGTGTACTCATAAATTATCGGTATGATGTGGAGTGGTAAGCTAAATATTTAATATGCATATTTTAGGGATCGGAGTGTTGGATTGATTTTTGGTGGAACAGATTGATTTGTTAGTTCAGAATGTACTGTATGTGTAGGGATTTTTCTGCTGGTTCAGTAAAGTTGATTTCGGTTCAACTAAAACAGACCTGAAGGCAAGGCTTTCTTTTTTAGTGTTGTCTGAATTCATCAATTAGTCTCTGACCTGGGTTTAGGGCTGTTTACTCTCCTCATTTCATTCTAAACAACCTTAGGGGCAACCATTTTGCTATGGAGAACGCCTGTAACAAGCTTGGGTTTGGCGATTCTCGGATAACGATACGAACAATCAAAATCAGAGCTCTGTTTACAGTGGTCTTCCAAGAGATTTGCTTATAATTAAAATTTTCGCATTAAACACACCGCATCACATACCTGTGCCCTTAATCGCGGAACAAAGCGACTCACAATATTTAATATTCAGCAATCCCAAAATCCTTTGTAAAACGCTGCCACAATGGAAAAGGGTATTTTCCTTTAACGGTCCAACCGTTAATTCGTGTTTAATTCGACACCTTGTTAATTGTTTCCGACGCCCCAGTAGGTTTGGCGACCTCGGGGGGGCAGACAGGTCATGGGCAGCGAAGGACCACCCGGCACCTCCAAAAACACCCTCAAGGGGGGTCATTTTAAGAATATTTGCGTTTCACCCCCCTTATGTTTACTCGGGTTGTTTGTGGTACCCAGAAAACAATAGTCTCGAAATTCATTGCTCATTTTATTATTGTTGATACACCGTTTTACGGGCGATTCGATTATTGGAACGAGTAATTAAATGATAATACTGGGCATTAATTGGATTTTACCTGAGTGTTACGCCTAAGTGGTCTCATGTTTACCTCAAACCTCATGCCGTTTCATGTCGCAGATTCTGATATTACCATTTAATGGAGATTTTACTATACAAACGTTTGTATTTTTCCAGTTATTTAGAATATGACCTTGTTATTATGGTAAACTCGGGAAATTCTAACGCAACCTTCTGTTTCAGAAATGGCTCGCATGGAGAAATCACCCCTCTTGGCCAACGGCTACAATGCCCCACCGACGCACCTGGGCCCCATGGGGTTCATGCACCAGCACGCTCTCATGTCCCCGGGCATGCCCCACCACGGCGTGCCCCGGCCTGATGGCTCCATTATCAAGGGCCAGCCCATGCACAATATGGAAGCACTTGCAAGGTAAGACCGTTGATGCGATTTTAGTGATTCTCTTGGCACAGTAGCTTGTGGTCGTCTTTCTAAGTGGAGGGCAGCGGGCTCGTTCCTTGACTGAGGCAGCTCCTTTCATTGTATGATCAAACACGACACAGGGAAGCCTATGTCTGCTTAATTAGAAGAAAATATAACCAAAACATCCGCAGTTCCAGCAACTTTTCAAGAATAGACTGCTACTTTGTCAACGCTGATTGGGCTCCATATTCTTTAAAAGAGTTAAGATCAATAGATCACCATTTTTATGTTATTTGTTTGGGTTGCCTTTAATGATCAAACCAGGATAATATTGAGAACCACAGACAAAATATAAAAAATATCCACCCCAGAGGTTCTGTCCAACTTTTATGACTTTGTCCAAGCTTGGACATACAGTGGCTCATGGCTGCTACATATGTACATGGTTGTCATAAACTGTATGGCCGGAAGTGAGACTATTTCAGTTTTATTGATTGAAAGATAAAACTGACTCACCATAATTTATGAGTAAGATTTGTTTATGAAAAAAATCGAAACAGGTTAATTTAATATACTAAAATAACACCATTTTCTAAAGGTAGGCGTTTACAAATCAGTTGTGTTAAGGCACGAAAAACAATGGATACACAAATAGATTTTAAATTCAGGAGGAAAATTAAAACTTGTAGGTACTGAGAATTTCGGCGGCACGTGTAACCTCGGGTGTTTTTTTTATAATACAAAAAGGGAAATTTTGTTACATTGTTTCTGATTGTTTCAGAAAATAATGATCTGTTCAGCGTTCACCCGAAATCGTCCTCTTGTTCAAAGTTAAACCTTATTTGTATTATCGAATTAACAGCCGTTGTAAAACATTAGTTGCTTATTCATTACCAATTAGTTGTTATCAATCTATTTAAGATTTTTCAATGGGTCAATTTATAGCTTTATTGTAAGAGCACTTCTAAAAAATATGCAAACGTTTCAGGTATTTTTCATCATTTGCATGTAAGCAATTTAAACGTAAAAGGCTTCACATAACACACAACATGTCTGCCTTCAGCCTAGTTAAAAATCCAATTAGAAACCCAAAAAATTAAACCTGAAAAATCCTTAAAGTAGAAATAAATTAGAATATTCAAACGACGAAAAAAATAAATCTTCGAAACACGTCATAAACGGCTTAAGTAAGTATTAATTCACGAAAAGAAACCTTTAAGCAGACCGGTCAAGTGGTTCAGGTTAAATGTCCGGGAGGGAAGTTAATCCAGTTAGAAAAGTACAAACACTGAATGCCCTCACTTCCGGCCGAAGACCCACAATGCTCACTTGACTTACCCCACTGTCTTACTGCCACTCATGTAACTTAAGTGTGTCTTTATAACCTTATATGTGACATCTGTCTTTGTAAAAAGTTGTCGTAGTTTCATATCCTTTAGGGAGGTGTATATAGGTATCTATCTACATAAAGGTAGGTAGGTACCTATGTAGTTTTACGTGTTGTATACTTTTGTGGTTGAATGTTGTAGAGAATTTGGGCATGAAGGTAGTGTTGTAATAGGGCCGTTCTTTTGAAGTTTGTACCACTAAGACATGCTGGGCCTTTCAAGCCATGTTAATTCTTATCAGATAAATTGTCTATTTGTTTTCAATAAGATTTTGTTTCGTGAATTCGTGCGTTACAACATACATTGTATAATTATGATCTTCTGGCAGATTAACAAGTTCATAAAGGAGAAAAATGCAAATTGCTACACACAATTTCATTAAATCATAACACACTCACCACTTGTGACAGAAACATAGATAGAGCCTAGTTTTTCCGCCGAACTACGCACAGAACCAATTAAACCGTACAATATAGCGGTAATATACTATTTAACGCTTCGTTTAATATATTGACTGTGTTCAAACAAAACACATTTATTAATAATTCATACACACGTACCAGTCCGAGTTACCATAACATTATTGTTAAAGGAACTATGAGCAAGACGTTTTTAAGGGCACTCGAGTTTAAGACAAAGAATTAGAACCCTTTACTAGATGATACTTAGTTACAAAGGGCGTTCCCTTGATTACAAACGACGAAGAAAAGTTTAATGAAAAACAAAGAGCTAAAGTAATCGAGAAACAATTTGGACGATCACGCATGAGTGGGTACGGAACAAATATAAACGATTGTTTTTAAAACATAATTTCAACAACCCCTCGCTTCACCAACGGAACATTTAATATTGAGTGCTCATAATTATTTCTTTTATATTCAAACCCTTTTTATGAAACTTTCTTTGCAAATACTTGAGTAATTAGTTACAGATTTCGATATTTATGACCGAACCTTTATGACCTCTTCTTATTGGGTTTACTTGCTGTGATATCAATAGGGACAACAATGATGTCATTAGGAATTAGAATTATTAAAAAAACTAATTATTAGGCTGCACAGTTCTCTCAGGAGTTTCAATTCAACTTCACCATCATAAACTCTTCCCATCTTTCTTATTTTCTTAATTTTATGATTCCTATGAATTCTAGTTTACTTACTGTTTTCTCAGTTTTCTTATTTTATTTTCTTTTTGTCTGCAGATCTGGTATTTGGGAGAATTGTAGAGCGGCATATGAGGACATCGTAAAACATCTCGAAAGGTAAGAATCGACAGCCGTAGAAACGAACTGATAAAATTATCGACATTACCAGATAGAAACCAAAAGAAATATGGGGTGGTTTAAGATTTTATTTAATCTTCTTTACTATTTTATTTTCTTTCTCACTGCGTATTAATTACTTCACTCATCAATGATCATCAAACCAAATCTACAATATAATAAGGATTTAAAATCAAATCTTCAAGAGGTCGTATAGATTACACACAAAACAAACAAATCCACTCCCAGAAGGGATCATTATTTTAAAACAAAGCGAAATCTTTGTTAATTTGAACGGCGCGCAGATATCACAGGAGGGTGTGAAATTAGAGGAGACAATTAGATCCGTGGATCGGGTGTATTTTTAACAAATGACCGCTCACAGCGCGGGACGGCGGGACGGCGGGACGGCCGCGGCTGCGGGGCGCGAACGATTCATCAAACTCATTCAGGGGCTAATCTCGATGCGAGGAAAAAGCGGCTCTCATGTAAATTGGGCTGATTCGAGGGCCAATCGGCGGGGGAAAGCACTTTTCTTTTCTTGTTTAATGGATGGTGATTGATCGCCGAGTCGCTTTGATACTTCGTGGTTTTGACTTCTATTTCACTGCGTTTGAAGCTTTTCATACGCGGGACGGTAACATGTCAAAAGCTTTTATTGGTTATGCGGTGATTTCGTTACTTACATAAAAAACGTATTTCATTTCGCTATATTTCGGATATTTATTACCGCATTCCGACACATTGGAGGGGCTGCGTTTTAATCAAAAATATGGTGCTCATATCGGTTAAATGTTTTAATTTTAATAATTTGATATTGTTGGCGTGTACTTTTAATTAAAATACACGTAAAATGAGGTTCAGTTCCCAAATCCATCTAATTAATCGTGTAGATTGGAATATAAAATCGTACACACGTAGGTCCGGGGATCGAGGCCGGGTAGAATTACAGTCGGACAGCGCGCCTTGTACCGATGTGTCACTGTCAGCCGGCGATCGGCCGGCCACGGCCGCCGGATTAGGGCTGTTTTTAAAGAATTTACTTGGTATTTTTTTACAAAATTCAATTGGATATTGTTTTAAAGCGGTTTTAAAAGAGCCTTACGGAAGCCAATATCGTTTAGTTTTGTAAAGGATATTTACAAGCAGTACCTTACTGCGTAAAACGCCATTAAAACCCCATATAAGTAGCGTTTTTATAACTGAGATCAATTAATTCTTACATTATTACAATTGAGTGGAACAACAGGTAATGTAGTTAAGTCATATTAATGTCCTTGTCTGAATGGCGGGCTTCCTTGCTCTCGCATTATCTTGGTTCATTTAATTTGCGCATGCGTTCGCGACCGGTTCTCAATGCTAAGTCCAATTAATTGACAGGATTATCTCTGATTTAATATAATTTGTACGTACTGTTTGTTTTGTTTTCTGTTGTACGAGCACTCGGTCGTGTTTCATTTGCAATTAAATTCAAATTTATTTAATTACCGCGTCTAAGTTAATAGTGCTCATTCAGAAGATAACAAGGCCCTAACACAACAAATGCGTACCGCGAGTGTGCTGTTTGTAGTGAAGCACAACATGTAGATAGATACTTCATTAAGTGCACATACATAGAATCAAACAGGGGAGTTTCATGTGCATTTTAATTTGCAATTATTTCGCACCATAATTTACTGTTAATGAACACTACCAATTAACGTATCCATTTACGAAAAACGGAGTTGTAAATCAAACACGACAATTACATGGGACAAATCGTTCGGCTCAATGCATTCGTCCGGTTTAATTCGGTTTCGGTGGGAATTAGGCGGCGATTAATCGGCGCTCGGCGGGTTAAGCCGTGCCGGGCGCCGGGAGCCGGCCATACGCCGCCGGAGCGCCGGATCGGCACACATCGCTGTGACGTCGATCGTTATTCATCCCCGTGCCCCTTGCCATGGCAAGATAGCATTGTTTGTTCACCCTTCATTATGAACACTTTTTTCGGTGGAAACTTTGGAAAACTTTGTTCGGAAACACTACAAATCTGAAACTATGTCAGTCAGTTCTACACAAAAGCGTATTAAACAAAGTTCTTGATTGAAACAATTAATTGAAATACAAATAACTGGTAACTACGTATACATCATCACCGCGTAACAGATCGTCAGGACTCAAGAGTGGCGTCAGCACTTGCGTGATTGAATCCTCCACCATTAATTTCTGTGAGATCAAACGGAGACCGAGGGTGATATTTATCAAGGATATTGCGAATTATTTTAATCAAATCAAATTCCCTTCGTTGTAAACAAATGCTTTTGATTAATGAGACGCGCGACAGAGCCTCGCAGCCGTTGTGATAAAACACCCGAGGAAAAGACGAAATTAATGGTCATAAAATGAACTCTTGTATCCGTTAGATAAAGATACTGAATGCTTTGAATCTTAAGTGATTTTTCTTCTGCTATTTTGAACGATGATGGCGACGATCGCATCTGGTGACTGTACATTTATATCTTTTCGGGATTAGTCGGGAGTAATTTCGCGCGATTAGTGCGTAACTTTCAGCGCGCTTCCGAAGATATTTAGATTGTCATGCCGTGGAATCATTAATAATAACGAGTTTTGATTTTCAGTGGACTAATATGCGTAGGGCGTCGGTAAAGGGTGCCGCGTCACGGCAGTCGTCAGCCCTTTGAATACCTTCCGAGTTTGTCGCCGATGCGGTCGTACTGGAATTTTATCTAGCTCTTTGTACTTTGCCCTTTTACGGCGAGAACTATTCGGTTAGTTCTGTCGGCGAACCGAACTATTCGTTTTGTTGGCTTTGATGTCACATTCACGTGGACGAGGCCGAGCCCTGCGTGGCGTGCATACTAGCTACAGGCTGTGGTTTTTGGAATGAAAATATTGTTTCAAAGAAAATTACAAAGTAACAAAATATAAACTCGCGCTTTTTGTTTTGGCCTGCACTAGTACCTACCTTATGTTGTCTCTTGAAGAGCACTTTTCGAAAGCTCTGCAAAAATCGTTAATTTCATACTAACTGCTAACATTTTGTGCTTTTCTACACCCATTTTACATAGAAACCCCAAACTTCCAAAACTCGATATAAATGGGAAGTGTAAACGGGACTCGCAATGTCATAATGTAAGTTGCACCGTCAGCCTATATTAATCTGGATCCGGCGTCTGACAGCACAAGTCAAATTTCTCATCAAAAATAAGAATTAATGGCGAACGGCATTAATCATTGGCTGGCAAACGGCACGAGGTGTCTGTAGCCCATTATTTTGCATTACTAATGATATGTACACAGCGATAAGGCAGCTTTGGGAGGAAAAATCTTCAGTGTCACCGCCCCTGATTATTTGGTGGCGCTTTTGTTACTTATTTTTAGATGGTTTGAAATGTGTTATGTAGTGTAGGTGATTAGCGATTAGGTAGGTATCTGTAGAATTCTGAAAGTTACCTACATTATTTCTAAAGTTCAGGGTTATTTTAGACGTAAATGTGAAGCATGATACGATCTAAGGTAAAAAAACGTAGACAATTCAGGGTAAAATAGTGCAGTTAACTAAAACACCAACAACTGCACCAGAAGAAAAATAGACTCACATTAAAATATTCACAAAAATCTAAGTTCATATATTCTAACAGCTGGTTATGTTAATTGCGAATGTTATTTTATGCGGCGACGCGTGCCGGGCGTGGTGGAAAACATTCATTATACCATCCTTCATTCGGGTGTCATTTCCACGGAGGGAGGCCGAAAACACTGACTCCTAGCTTGGGATTAGCTAAATCATAAATTAAACTTTATTATACTGATTGAAAAAAGACTGCATTTTCTAATTTTGGATTCAGTTCCCTTTTTAATTCTTGCGGCAGTTAGGGATTAAAAAAAAATATAATTAGTGTTGCAACACCGTAATAAATCTATTGTTAGCGACAAATAATGTGTCTCGTTAGAGAAAACAAACGCAAATTAAAACCACATAGGTAGTATCTAGCGAAGTGTAACACGACGACAGACTCGGTGATCAATTAGCCGCCTTCACTCAATAATTTTTAATAACTTTGTTACACTAATCACTTCCTCACCAAAAGGCGTGACCGTTCTATTTCTAGTACAACGCTGCCATTGACAGAAGATGTCATTTTTCCTTTAATTACGCAGCGGCCTCATTTCTTCGCGCCCTATTAGTACACATCAATCAATGTTGCCAATACCTATTTTTTACCCTGCGACTCGAGTATTTTTTCCCTTGGCCCGTTTTTGTTTACGGAGATTTTTTAAGTGGGGAATAATTTGATGAGGTCCGCCACCCGACTGTGTTGCGATGCGAGCGGTGCTCATTTGTCATCGTCTTGTCATTTCTGCGTTTCTTTCGAGCAGTTGAATCACTAAAGTAATTATGTAAGTTTTTAGTTGATTTTTTTCATTTGGAACACTCGCGCAGCTTTTATATCGATCCACCGATTCTCAGTTTATTGATCGAACTAAAAATGAAAGTCCTGAGAGCTGTTTGTAATTATAACTCGGTTTTTGTACTTTGTATCGTAAACACGACATCGTGTAAATCGATTTTCATTTGTCAATAAAAAGATTATATGAATTGAGACTGGGTTGGCGCATCCCTTTTTTCCTGTAGGTAATTAACACGTTTAACAAATGAAGATCGCTCACCACAGAAACTATGAATATGAAATCAGCGTGTCATGCTAATACCCAACATCGATGGGGTAAATCAAATATGTGAATCCACAGATCAAAAGAATTCATTACAGTGTGTAAATCACAATTTGCATGTGGCGCAGAGCAACCATGAATATGCATCCGGGACGCCTGAGTTTGAACATTCTGTGCTGCGTTCAAACACTCGCATAAAATTGCGAACGAATGTTACCAAACCAAAAATGTTTTTCCCTGCCGTTTATATTAACGGGTGTCACATGTCCATACCAAAAACTCTTTGCTGAAGTATTTGTGACATCAAAACTTGAAACTAAAATATTTTTGCTAACACTAACACTCGAAACGTGTACAATTTGACACTTTATTTTTGTAACTGTTTCAAACGAATATCAGTTTTGGTCGTTCGAATTTCAGTTTTCGTTCTGAATCTGTGAAGTAGGTACATAGATTGTAGAACATAGAAACTATATAATATTCATTCACAACACAACATTAAAGTAGGTAATCACTAATCATACACGAGATTATTCGTCCAATTTGCAGCTCTAGTAGAGTATTTCCGCAAGTCAAGTGGCGAATCTGACCGCACTCTCGTCACCCAGAATTGCTGACTGGGCATCAAACCGGACACTTGCCATTTCGTTCGCTTCCTGACCTTTTCCCGTTTTGTTATGCAAATCCCAGTTCCCGGGGGAATTATACAACGCGAATAAAAAGTATTCACGTGTTTACTCGCTGAGTTCGCGTCGAGTGCGAGTCGAGTGTGAGTCCGCATAAATCGGGAAAACCGCGTTATTTCCATGTAAACATTTGTCAGCTGCCGTATGAATTATTCTAATTCTGCTTTTTATTTTTCGATTTATTGTGCTGTGTTTTATCTTTGGAACTGTCCTTTAATACCTTTAGCCACAATCAAAATTGTATTTTTTTTTTCATGTAAATCTTATAATTTTTTTAAATTCAAGAAATATTTTTATTTTTATAACTCCACTTCTACAAGGGGTGGGAGACCGATATGTTTATTTTATTAAACATTCAGAGGTTCGATAAAACATTATGACAGGTCTTAACTAATTGCAAGCCACCAGCTTTAAATAAATTAACCAAATGACGTTGCTCTTTGCCTATTAACTTTGAATAAACGATGACAAAATAACATATAAAAATACAAGTTAGTAGATAATTACGTCAGTACATATTTTCAAACAAACTACATGAATATTTATTGTATTTTATGTTTCTAAACAACGATACAGTGTATTTGTCATAAATAATTGACAACAAGCTGGGGTCATCATACGTTAACCATCGCATGGCTAAATAACAGCTCAACCCTACGCCGCCACAAATCAAATGTTTTGATAGCACCGGTATTAACGAGACAATTTGATTGCGGACATATCCGAGCCAAATTGCTTCTAAATTATATTTTCTGTTTACTTTCTGCCAAACTCCCTGTTTCGATACGTGACGTATGTGTGCACAACAGATGCCTGTTTGTTTCTGTTGCGTTCATTTACCAATTTGTTTACACGCTTTTTAAATGTTCGATGAACACGTTTGTTTAGAGAGTACAGCAATCATTTTCAAATATAAATTGCGTATTTTATGTTTCAATTTGTTGGCTTTTTTCTCAAACAAAAACCCAGTTCGCTAATGATTTATGATAATATCTGAGACCTAATCCGTTAAGGTAGCTCCAATCTGATCGAGCTGTCATACTCATTAAGCTGAACAATTCCGCTTGTTAAGTTAATTATTATTTAATTATTTTTTTCGTAATTAGTTGTCGCGTAGTTGCCATAACAAACTGTCGGACACTGACTACTCCTACACATAAACCTTCGGTTTCGTTTAGCGAAAGTATGATACTTATCATAGTTTTGATTTTATCTTGTAAGTGAGTGAATTCTTAAACGTAAGCCGTTTTCCGTATGCTAATCTATTCGTTAGTCTATGATCGTATATGTTCACATGTTTTTTTTTTGTTTTGAATTTCGAATTTAATAATCTTACCAGACAGCTCGATTTAATATGATAATTATTATCATATTCTGAAGCACAAAAAAAACGAAATGGTCTTTTTCTTAATCATCCATTGATTATAGGGTCAAAAATTACTTATCTGTGATCTAACTTCGAATAATCAAATTATAACATTAATTTTACTAACTCTATGTTCGTTTATCTTCATAGACTTGTTATTCTTATCAATGGAGTGGACAAAACTATGATGGATGCAGCACAATGTACGACTCTGGTTCGAGATAAATCGACACAGATACTGCGTTTGTCCCCAGATAACATCTGTAAAGAGACAGGAGTTTGTATCACGAGATATGTTTATCTATCATGTCCAAGTCACGAATATAGTTCTTTAATTATAACTTCCTGTTTATGGTCCTTTGTGTATAAAGAGTCAAGAGCGTTTGGATTCATAAAATTGTGTATTATCACCGTAGAAAATAAAAGGTGCACGTCGATACACCATTATCGTCTCGTTCGAAACATGTTGCGGTCAACGCGAGCGATCACTTCGATCACAATCATTACCCATGCGTCGGTCCTGGCCCGTGCAGCCGCTACAAACGATGCACAATTTCAACCGTCTACTCAAAGAAACTCATGCGGATCGACGAGTTAGTATTCAAGCGGCTAGAAGATCCACATATCTTTGTCGCTTAGCATTATCCAAGGAATTGAATTGGAAGTGTGCCGATGGATGTGAATTTTCTGCGGTCGCTCGATATGCATGTGCATTGAAGCCATATTTATGCAATCGGCGGTTAGTGAATTGTTCGGCTAGGATTACAACACATTTTTAAACGTTGTAACGGATACGTTTTTATGCAAGGCTTATGTGCTTATATCACTTTGAAGGGAAATGTTTCATGGTAATTGAGCGAACACATTATATTATGTATATACTGCGGAGATGCTTACTGAGATCTCAATAATTGTGTACCTACACAGAAACACACTGAACCAGGTCTCCATCGAATTACAAGTTCAGAATGGAAAACTGACAAAAAACAGCCGAACATAAATGGCAGTTCAAACGAATTTCCCTAATAATTGTACAATGAAATTCAACATTATCAAAACGCATTCCCATTACAGATAATGGTAATGGCCCCTAAAAACTGGGGGTCTACGAATCGTAGGAGCAATTTTGCATAATTATCCAACATTGCGCCCGGAGAGGCGACGCGGTGGCGCTTAAATCCTAATAACATTGGACCCGATCAGAATCTCGTTACGCTACGGTAATCTACTGCGAACAAATACGTTGCTGTTTCAATACGTACTTTGTGCACTTTTATTATTTTCTTCATTAAATCCTCGACGAAATGTACAGCTGGTTATTTTACATCGACAAAATTGTGTCCACTTACCAATACCTTGTAAGTATCTACAAATTCTGCAGGTACTATAAGTACTTGACCTCTCTTGTGTATCCAAAACTTTATATACCCAATGTATATCTTTCAGGACTTATTATTCTGAAAAAAAAGACATTTTTATATCAAAGTTACGACAACATCACGTTTTTACGACGCATCTGATCACATTCCTTACTGCACATAACTCTAAAAACATCTTAAAAAATCGTCCATCTTCACAGCTTTTCCAACGACAACTTAAATCTCCTCACGTACTTGTAATATCGTAATGAGCTCCTAAGCTTCGAAAGACATATTTTATTTTCCACCAAAAACATTTTATATTTCATTTCACGTTTCATAAGCGGAATTTGCATGTCCCTCCTTGTATTTGGCAAGCGTAATGCTCCGGTCGCTTAGTGCACTTTTATTACGGTATTAAATGATGTAATTTTTTTCATATTATATTATTCAAATTTAAATAACTGTCTCCGGTTTCCCCCGCGGAGGTCCCACTGTCTCTACTGTTTCTTTTCGACGCCCCCGAATTTGGTTATTTTGGTTAGATATTTCCGCTCTAGAATAAAAGTTGTATGGAGTCGCCTTGCTACTTAAAAAGTATCCACAACTTAAAAAGACTGAGTAGAAGCTTTCAGCACTAAAGACATGCTTGTTATTAGTAGACAATCTATGGTATTTTAATACTTACACGGCCTATCGTACTTGGACGCTTATTTGTTATTGTTTCAACAACAAGTGGTTTATTATAGAACTCTTGAACAGATTAAAGAAATTATGTTATAATACAGAAAATAAACAAGATCTCTTCGATTTCCCTTAGGATACAAAAGAAGGTCAAAGATAAATAAAATGCTGAAATCAAATGAAATGGTATGAAATGCCCAATCATACCATTTCTGAAATAACTTAATGTAGTTGTGATAGTCTCCACAGTTTCCGTGTTAGAAAATTGGAGAAGTTGTAAGGCCGCAATTTTTACAAATGACGTCGTGACGTTTATGCGTAGGGAGCGCCGCCCGCCGCCCGCCCGGCGACAAGTCATCATGTTACTTTCTTTCCTATTATTTTGCATTAGTCCGCCCTAAATGTTTGTACCTACAATCATATTGATTAGGCAAATTACACTTTTATTTTAAGTAAGTCTTATTTGGGCTATTTTCGTCGTGGGTTTTGGTTTCATCTTCCTAATTTGTGGAATTGGCTGGAAAAACGTCGGAAAATAAGTGCTATTTGACTGCACATACTCTAGTAAGGGTGCATGACATATCTACCTCTATCTGACACAGTTTTCTAAAAGAAAATTATGTTTTGCTCAGAACCTCTTCACAAAATACAACCTTATTTAATTTTTTTCATTTCTGAAAATCATTTGCGTCATCTAGCAAATCCTTGAAGCAATAAACTAAGTTAAACTAACTCCTTTCAACTCCCTTTCAACCCTATCAAGCCCCCATATAAAACAACACATGTACATTAGCTACTCAACGTTTCAAGTCCTGCTTGTTACGTCAGAACATACCTCCTGCAATATATCCTCAAATTGATGCACCGCGTTATTACTCGCCAATATTGCCTTTACATCATTTCGAAAGCACAACATTACGTTATCTGCATATGCTTGGAACTTTTTACTCATAACAAAAGCCCCTTTGCTACTTGTATTTTCTTTATAATTTATTCCATTTCTCCCCCCACACATTGGCATCGGTCGCTGATATTTTTTATTCGATTAGTAAACCCCTAAGGTGTTTTTAGCCTTTTTTCGCTCGATTTTCTTCGAAGCTTTGTTGACTGTTTGGAGGGTTACAATGCTCATTTCTTTTGGATGAACAAGCTTATTTATTCTTTAACTTTTAAGCGCTTTGTTCAAGGTTGGGATTGTATCGAGTTTTCTTAAGGAATGAAATCCAAGACTTATAATTTTGAACATGGGTTTGCTTTTACTCACCTTTCTGTGGTAAGAACATAAAAAGGTAAAGCATCAGTTGAAAGAAATATGCCACTTAGCATAAAACAATAGACATTAATATCTTGAAACCGCGGCACTTACACACTCGATTTGTGTTGCGGAGCAGAGAGGGAGAGGATGAGACGAAACTTTTGATGGATCGGACGGAGTTTGTTTTGCATGTGAGTGATATGTCTGAAATAATAAATGTTGAGGCGTCGACGCTTCCCCATCCTCCCCTCGCTGGGGTGAGCTAAAACGATTTTTGATTTGGGTGTCAAGCAAATGTTTTACGCAGTACCGCTCCGACAGGATTTGATTTTCTTAATCGATTCTTGAGAATGCAAATTCGGTGTTCGTTTAGTACAGACTTAATTACGATTATAGTTAAACGGATCTTGTGTTTCTACGGCTTCAATCAACATTGCAGTTTTAGTACCTACGGAATTCGGCTATGGAAATTGACAGCACTATTACCGCAAGCTTTGTTTAATACTTGCGCTAATCAGATTATGCATACAAGAACGGTTCGGAACGGTCGGTAGTGCGGTATTAGGTTATGTGAACGGTCCAGTATTAACTAATCAACGTGCGTCGGCTTTGGTGGTAGATTGCAACGCATTGTCCGCGCTCGCGGCCCCGGAATATCTGTTTAGGCCACTACCCATTCTGTAATGGCAATGGTTAACGTTAACTATGTTAACCTTCCTGTGACTTCATTACGTGATTTTCCATGCTAATATACTTTACAGTGCATGCACATCGTCGAGTCAGTACAGTTCATTTGAAATATTCAACCAATCTAGGCATTTTTTCCGCTCAATAAATCACGATTATCTTTTCCTCGTCTATTTGACAAAAAACAAAAGATTCACGCCTCTCCATTGTTTTTCATTTTGTAATTCCGCGGTGTTCGGAACGATTCGTCGCCAATTTACGTTTTGACAAGTGAATGAATAATATTATTTCAGACTGATGATGGCTGCTCCCGACAGATGGGGTGTTTGTTCATTTATCTACATCGGAATGTTACGTTAGAACTGCATTTTGTAGTTAATGAAAATTGTTTATTTGCGAAATCGTTTAGTGAAAATAGTAATTAATGTTTAGAGTTTGTTAGACGTGGGGTTAATTGATTTTATTTAATTAATTGTATTAAAATTTAATATTGATTGTGTTGTTAGTTAGATTTTTTAATTGCCCATTGTAATACCTAAGTGTATATTGGGCAAAGACCAAGTAAAATAGAAACGCTTGTCAAAAGCGTACTGACTAAAAGTCGATAAAACAATATACTAACTAAAAGTTGATACGAGTAAAACCAAACAGATTGATAGTCAATATTATCTGGTATCTAACCAAACATTTGGAAATAAGCCATATCTGTTTTAATTTAAGTGTGAGCCAACATCATCAATCAAAGCAACACTTTTGTAAAGATAAAAATAAAATGGAGAAAGAGGAAATAATTTATTATTTTATTGATTTGGCTGTTATCTTTTGTCCGATCGGGACGCGATGAGTCGATCATTTCTTTTTGATTCGTTAGGGTGCGGGATATCCTCGTTAAGAGCTTTTAATTGACAAAAAATATTTATAATGTGTGATGTTTGGTTATGTGTGAGGAAAAAAACATTCCTTTGCAATTTACGGTTGATTAATTATTCGTAAAGATACAATCAAATAAATGACAAATGCCAGCACTTCCTGCTTATGTTCTTGTTCAATGTTCAACTAATAATAACATTCTTTTTGCATAATAAATTTATATGAAACGATTGCTAATTTACTATGCTATGCGTACATTTGTACAAGGGCACTTGAAAAATTTTGTACAATGTTATATAATAAAAAACTCGATCAAAAGATTTGAACGGTCTGAAGAATTATTTACATATTAATGGTGAGGGAAATGAAAAATATATTAAATTCAAACGGAGCTCCGTGACTCGTCAGTAAAGCACCAAACGACTCCATTTGGAGGGTTAACACAGAGTTACACACAGCACAGAGATGTACAAACTTTTAAACAAGTAACCTAAGATGTGAAATGGAATATATTTTAAAGCCGTTGTAATTTGTCGTTTTATTATGAACCCAAACCGTTAACTTTTCTTTTTTTTACGTTAATCTTTCTTTCTTTATCGTGTGGTTAGTTCGTAACCTGGTGTCAGAGTTTTTATGCCGCCCATGGGCCTCTGACTTGGCTTTACATGCCGTCAAGAAATATCTCTCAGGCATGCTGGTTTCCTCACGATGTTTTCCTTCACCGAAAAGCAAGTGATAATTATACTATACGCACATGAATCCGAAAAATCAGAGGTGCGTGCTTTGGGTTCGAACTCGAGACCTATGACTTGGCAGTCCGACGGTCACACCACTAGGCTATCACTGCTTTTTACGTTAATCAGAACATCGATTAAGCTACCAATATGTAAATAAAAGCTTATTATACAACAAATGATTTTAGTAAATTACCTTGACAATCACAATCAATGTGAATTCACAAAAGGATTTAATACCACGTCCATCGAATTTCCTAAATCAACCCGTATTTCCCTGCGCCCTCTGTTTTGTCACTACTCTGTAATCCACAAAAGGGTTCCGCGAAAGCTTAAAACAGCCACTTATTATGTATGTTACATTTCACTTTCAGACATCATTTATATTCAAATGCTCGAAAGGCATTACTGTGCAAAAATTGTAGTGAGTACCGACTTACCCCTTTGAAATGAACTAACTTGGTTTTGGGAAAAAATATTGTTCAATATCTTCTGTTCTTTTCACGTTAATTATGAAAAAGCTTTTGAAATTCTTATATCTCGTTGTAACTTTTATGTTTTTTTTTTAACATGTTAATTACTGGAGAATATTAGGCCTTTCACACATAACGCTACGCAAATTTCCGATACTTTGATATCTTCGCGACGAAATCTAAAAAATAAACCCAAAGACTCTGGCAAATAAAAAGTTTGAAACAGCCTTCCCAAACAAAAAAACAAAAGTTAATAAGTAAATATTAATAAAAATAGAATCGGAACGGAAGCATCAAAAGTCCAATAATTCACAATCAAAAAGGACCTACAGAATTAGGGTAGCGGCACGAGAGATCGGCATACAAAATGATTACATACACCGTCTTCATCCGCTCACAAAGAAACGCAGCGGGGTTCTATAATATTATACGTCTGCCTTTGTAGTAGCTCCACAACTCAGTGGGAAGTATGCTTTATGGTTTCAAATGATAAAATTGTTTGTAAGTAGCTTTGTTGGGATTCATTTTGCGTGGTAGCGTAACCGATTCCTGACAACCAACATCTGATTCCGTTAACGAGATATCGAATGTTACTGATATACGTTTTTAATTGTGCGATTTGATTGTTGTAGATTGCGTGACGAACGAGGCGACATGGAACGAGTTATGGCGATGGATAAGGCTCGGGAGGGTTCACATAACGGTAAGATATAATAATCATCATGAGATTATCATAGTCCCGTTTAGCTCTCCGTCATTCTATGACATTAATGCTCTAACGCGATGGAGGCGCTGTTCGGAACAAGAGATTGTTCTATCACAGACACGACAACTTGCGATATACGTATCCATAAATATGTTGTTCATACAATTTTTTGATACAGCGCTCGTAAACTGTGCACTTAATTGCGTTAGTACAAATGCAGTTTCCGTCATTAAACTTAGTTTATTAGATAGGTACTTTTATAGTCTATACTTATTCAGGTGTCTTAGAACAAATTGTATCAATTAGAATTTACCAATCAATTAGAAGTTAATCACCGCTCTCACAGTTTGCGAATTGGTGCAAAACTTTCTAATTAGTTTTAACTAACAGTCGTATAATTGAATCGAAATTAGTTGAGTTCTGATCAGATATCTTTGCTTTCACTTCCAAGGGAATAACATTAGAAACGTGACCACAACCATTCTGATCAGAGCCCGTTGAATAATCTAATTGAAATGAAATTGAAAACTAAACATTTGACCAAGCACTCGAAACCATGACAATCGTTACAAGTTTTGTCTAAGATATCCATGCCTATTTAACCATAGACAATAGACATACAACACTTGCCTAGTCCCTGCAGTACGCACTGCTAACCATACAATCTAACAGGTTCATCCCCAGGGCACAGTCCGGTGCTGAACCTCTCAAAATCCGGGTCTGGTGGCGACCGGGACCGGTCAGAGCGGAGCGACCGTGACCGCAATGATCGGGGCGAAGGCTCCGCGAGTGGGCGAAGCTCAGCCGCGTCGCGCCGAAGCCCCCAGCCCCCTCGACTGCCCTCCGCAGCCACAGCAGCCGCTAGTCCAAGGTCACACTCCGATGAAAGCGACGCACAGCTATCAGATCAAGAGGATCACAATGTGAAGGATGAGGATGATGGTAAGTTCAACGTTTTTAAAGATACCATTTACATTACATAACATCACACCTGTAATGCCCGAAGGGTTAGGCAGAGGTGTACCTAATAGAATCTACAACCACATTTTGCCAGTGATTTTTAAGACCTATGTAACAGGGACCGAGCCTATTGCCATCAACCGAGCACAAAACCAGACTCCGTGGCTGCTACTGAGAAATTCATGATGGAAAAACCCAATAACACTTTGTCCGACCTGGAAATTGCACCCACGACCTCATGCTCAGCAGTCTCCCTCGGGACCATTCAACCAACGAGGTAGTCAAAGTTTTTGAAGATATTTTAATGAAACTGGAAAATGGAAACTAAACATAGTAATTACACTTTTCCCCATTATAAGTTAGAGAATCATAACCACAGAAAAGTTCAGCCAGCTTATACAACCACGGAATATTGATACATTCTCCGTCTTTGTTATATCTGCCCTAGGTAATAAACGAAGACAAGCAATTTACTTTCTTGTACAGAATATAATAATCGCAATTTCACAGCGATGAATATCTGTTTAATTTCATATAAATTAGATGTATCGATAAATGAGTCGATCTTTCCGCTGTAATCACGGCGCGGCTGTAGGCATGACAAGAAAGTGTCCGTGTAGCATTAACACGGCAGGGTATCACCCGCTCAATATACTTGGCATGTAATGCACGGCGAAATTACCCAGTAATAGCCCTGGAACCTTCAGCATTCATAGTTCGGAAATTATCAGCCATAAAACCACGGTTCCTTTTATTCTAGACTGGAAATACTTGTGTAAAATGGCTTCCCGTCGATACATTGTAGGTATGGACCGATGTTAATTATTTTACGGCCAAACACGTCGAATTGGTCTTAAGTACTCTATATAAATTAGTAATATAAAATCGGTACAATTTTGCTAGTAAATCCTCATTGCAGCAAATAAATAATAGTATAGAATCAATAGAGAGTGCATCGCCAGCGCATCCTGGCGGACGATTAGCAAATGATGATGCGCTTGCGTTCCCATACGTTTTCCCATCTTGATCCCTAGACACCGCACGTTTGCTTGTAATGGTCCTATATAATAAAATCTTATTACGAATATCGTCCGCAATTGCCCCCAATGATGTATGAATAGCGCTTAAAAGGACCCAATTCAATTTTACACGTGAGTCGAGACCTCTTCTTGTTTATACGTTTATTTTAAAATGAGTTGTCTCGGGT
This sequence comes from Noctua pronuba, assembly GCA_905220335.1. NCBI lineage: Eukaryota > Metazoa > Arthropoda > Insecta > Lepidoptera > Noctuidae > Noctua > Noctua pronuba. The sequence continues at coordinate 7,963,752 of LR999903.1, read as the reverse complement.
AATAATACCTTAAGATGAAAGCCAATCTAAGTGTTCCCGTAATAACATAGAAATACTAATAACGTGGACATTTCAAAAAGAAAACTTCCAACAATACCGTTGTACATGTCTCATCCCATGTAAGTATTAATATTTAATCACGAGAAAGGCCAGTGTTTAGTTAACCACCATATATCATGAACTATTAACACCATTACACTCAAGTGATGGATGGCATGACAATTTCTCCGACGACACGTATTAGGTTCGTTTTATTCTCAGCTTTTTATTCATGAGTCTATTGCCGTACTAAATATTTTAATCAATTTAGTATACTATCTTCCTCTGGATCATCAATCAAGCGAAAACTAGTTATCAGGCCGACGTCACTAAGTTATAAACGCAATTACAGCCATTTGAAAACAGAATGGGAAAATCATAAAATCACTGCTTGATGGAGAGAAATAACGGTCCAACATTGCAGGCGCATTTAGATCGAGAGATAGCATTTAAAACTTCTATTGCTTCTTTATTAAATAAACAATAAAGAAATTCCACCAACTATGAGAATGTAATTTAATTATTGAACATTTTCTATTGCATAGAATAGATATAGCGTGCATACTGCGGTAACCGGCGCGCCGCGACGGTGCCAATCATAACATTGATCCACAAATGTAAATACTTGCCCCATACAATAGCTAAATTAAGTGAAACAATAAGGATTGTGTATTGGTTATTGCAAGCTGCACACAAAATGCCCAGAGAGCGTGGGAACGAATAACTGGCTACGATTTATAGGAAACACTCGCCTGGCCGCGGAATTACGGGATGAGCCTCGGGAAATTTGAGCAAACAAAAGGTTCAATGAGAAAATCGATACCTGAAATCTGTTGCAGAGTTTGGTACTTCACATTTAATTGTGCCGTAATCGTTAATATTCATAGTTTATTTACAATTAATTCTGTCGATACGTAATTCATGCTCGTCACGATCGCCCCAGTCTGATTATAAAAATGCTTTTTATAAAGCTCGTGTCATTCAACTTTGATCTTTGTTCTTCTGAAGATACCTTTTCCTTTCAATCAACGTTCTCATCTCGGATCTAATTTTGTTTTATATCCGTGAAGTCTTTTCCTCGGTCGCACGGGCCGATTGATTCTGCGTCCTTAGTATTAGTTATAGAGTTTAGGTTCGTTTGTTTAAAATTCTTAGGATCCTGTTAATTGGCCTTATTAGGGAGATGGTGTTGTGACAACCCGAGAGTGCTATCGTGCGCATCGACAATGACGAAACGATGTTGTCTTCATTATTTGATGAGCGGTCACTATCTTGTCAGTTAAATTAAATGTATCGATAGATTATTTTGGACCGTGAGAGACGCCAATCCAAGCTTTTTTTTACGTGTGAGGTCCGTTATTGACATATGGCGTACATTATTGTAATTATCTCGTCATTTTAAAAATAATAAATACCTATTATGTTTCATCACGTTCACTGGTCAGAGTATTATCGAGGTACTCTTAGTAGGTGAATACCGTCATAAAATTTAAAGGTGCCTTTGACATCAGATTTTCCAAATTAATGTCTTTGTCTGAAATGCCAGGCGAGTAATTATGGAATAAAATCGATATAATATTCGAGTAGCTGGGCCGTCCTCGTAGCGAATAACTTGCGGCATAGTGCAGCGGGGCATATAAATCGGTTAGAGACAGCCCATTCGGTGTCGAATGGCTTTGTGGTATCCCTATTCTGTGAACATGAGGACGATCTATCGGAAAATTCCATCTCGAAAGCGTTACGAAGAAGTGTTACTACCAACCTACTTAGTACGTACCTAGATTTGAGAGCTTTTTGTAAGCTTTTACCAACAATCGATCAAAATCATTTTATAACAAGCATAGCAATGTTTTCGTAACTAGAATCAAAACGTTTGTTAAAACCAGCTTTCACACGTTATCACTGACAATTGTGTTGTGTGTGACAAGTAATATTTACGATCGTGAAAGTTACGTCATTCGAAATATATTTCCGAATAAGCAGGCCACGCTCGGCGAACTCCATCAAAGCCTTGTGCCGATGATCACCACGCGATATCGATGTGCATCGCAACAATAATTGCGAACCGAATGATACATGCACGCGATTCTCGAATATCCTCGTTTGTCGGTATTGCGAGGTTTTTTTGTTCAATACACTTCCCATTTATGACTTCTTATGAAGCTGTTATTGAAATTAATAATCGTTTATTATAGTCGAATGAATCTGTGGTCTCTGATTTAGTGCCTTAATTTTTAATATGTAGTATGTTAATTCTGAGTTGGGTCTATTCTTTTTTGCCGCGGCTAGCCAAAAATGTGCAGAAGTCAACGTTAATGCTAGTCTTCCTTTAGAAGCTAAATTGCTACCAGAATGTATATAAAGTTAGGGTATCATAATTACGAAAAATACCAGTCTCTGCGTAGGTGTACTTAGATTATCACCTGCCTTGAGCTTTGATTATATTATTTAAGCTAGTAAATGTAAAACCTCCTAACTTGATGCTGCCCGAAGAATAACCCAAGACATAATTACTTGTTCCATACACACACCGAAATTACACAAAATTCCAATGATACCTAAAACAATATTTTATCAACAGCTTCATTTTGTTTAGGTGGAGACTTGAGCGATGGCGAGCGTGAGATGCCGGCATCGGCGTCGCCGGCGCCGGTGAGCTACGCGGCGCAGACGAACACGCCACCCAACGTCCCCGTGGACCCCACAGCCGACACCCTGGTGTCTTCCACCGAGACGCTGCTGAGGAACATACAGGGCCTGCTCAAAGTCGCAGCAGACAATGCCAGGCAACAGGAGAGGCAGATCAGCTATGAGAAAGGTAGGCGGTTTGATATCTTACCTATTTGTCAATGTAGGAGTAGGGAATTACAAGGATAGGTTGAAATGTTGGTCATCATACTAAATTCACCAATTCGTCGACTGAACCTCTTTCGTCAGCATTCCTATTGTAACTAACCAAGGGAGAAAATATTACTATTGTTCAGCAGTTAGTTCATCAAGTTAACACATTCACAAGAAAGATTTATTCCTTCTTTGGAGAAAAAAATCAAATCTCTGAAAGTTGTTTCATACGAAAATGTAGAATCATCACATCATATGGACCACTCTGGACTGAAAATGGCGAGTTATCGAAGAGTAATGTCCATATTATTAAACTGCGAACATTGAAGAGTAGCAAATACGTAGGTGGGGACGAATTTCTCAGAAATATGGAAGCACCGTTTCAGAATTTACATATGAAATTATCATAGATTATAATACGGAGACACTGTAACATGCAGGAAGCCGTATCGATGTAAATGTTATAATCGATATTAGTCGAGATCTCGCGTGAATCGATTCTGCGTAATCTGACGTATAAGCAACATTGATTAGCCGCTGTTAGGATCTAAGATCACGTATTTTAACCTGTAAGTTCTACATTCTGGTACGGGGCGCGTATTAACGACACACGTTTCATTTGCATCGCATTATATGTTGTCTATTTATTGCGTTATTACGCGAAATTATTAAAATTAGAAAATAGTCGGTAAACAGCAGTTTTGTTGTACATTATAGGTACTTGTATGATATGTGCCCCCAACACGTATGAAACCGCTCCGGGCTGCGTTTTATGGTACTAGTATTTATGTGTTTGTGTCAATTAACTACGACGTAAACATGCACTTTATTTATTGAGACTTACTGCCTTTAGTGCTTAAGAAATAGTCTCTTATATCTACAGGGCCGTTAACGTAAAGTTTCAACGCACGAAAAATTCTTGCGTCGTTGACACCTGTTGCCTTAGGCACTTAGGTGGGTTTCTAATGTTCGTAATTATTGCAGGCGGATCCCTGATATTTTTACTGCACATTTTGTAGAAAATTTAAACCGATGACCCAGATAGTATATTGTTGCAGTTAAATGCAGGGAATTAAGTGATAAAATCGTTGAATAAGGCGGAATTTTCTTTGCGATGGAACAATGTTAAATTAGTAGAATAAAATGTGTAAAATATAATAGATAAGCTAAGCTAAGAGCGGAGACAGGGCAGGGTAGTGTGCGCGCGCGCATGTCGTGCCTTTTGCAAATAGCCGTAGTACAGATGCGCCTGAGTTATAGCCGGGCCCACTATCATTACACACGATTCCATTCGGACAGCATAATTGTTTAATTGATATTTCTGCGAGTTATTTATTCACGTCATTCCGTTTTCTCCATGAGAAATAATCCGTGCTTTATGGTATGAGAACGGCGCGTAAAAATTATTCTGTTTCATTGTGAATAAACGCTTTGCTTTTTGTGAACTAGTCTTCAAAGCGTTTTTCTTTATTTTTATAATTAGCACTCTAAGAAAAGTTCTGTGGAATATGCTAGAATGTTTTCAATGTAGTGTTTGATATTTTGAATTTAAAAATATACAGCATTGTTCAATTTGCGTTTGCATAAATGAAAATGAAACAACAAAACACAATTGTTATAAAAACTCATAAAAATACAGAGCTCAGGGAGAAGACTGGCGCGAGTCATCATCAAACTTGAATATCAATATTGCGCCTCCAGCCAATTGTATTAATAAACAAAACAAAATGAGAAATAATAATGCTATAGGCTAACAAAAGGTTCCATTTCTCCCCCTGGTATATAAGTAAAAGTTAAACGAACACCCTACATTCATATATTTAAGGATGAAAATCGTACGTCAGCAAACCCAGTAATTTTGTTATTACGATAATAAAATTATTGTTGATGAAACATTTTTTCGAATCGATGTGTCTGGCGAACTTTACCGATGAAATTCTTTTATATAAATTACGGCAATCGGCCGCTCGTTCCGCTCCGACTCAATTGATAGGTGTTACTGGCTGAATCGAGCTTTAGTTGGTCAGTTTAGTTTCTTATATGCCCACTATATGATTCTTTGTTTTAATCTTTTTACTCTTCTGCAAGGAGCAATCAGTTCTGAGTCCATCTTTTGCGCTCTCTACCAACTTGGTTACGTGTATAGTCATAATTGTGGCCGCCTTCTTCTTTTTTGCGTTTACCGGGTGTGTTGCTAGCGTCTGCTTCGGTTAAAGGTCATAAGTTATTTCTCAAAGAGAACCGGGCGCCAATTACTGCTATTTCTAGAAAAATAATTCCTTCGCCTTCATAGTTTTAGAAAAGGCTTATAAAAGCCTGCAGAAATTGTTTTCCATTCCAAACACGCGAACTGGAATCATTTTTAAAGGAGTAAAAACCTTCATAAGTATGAGCGACTAAGCAAACACAGTCGGCTAGGTCCCCTCGCAGTCGCAAATGACAGATCACTATCTAGTACAGTCGCTGACAATTTTTACACTAGTACAGAATGGGTTGGAGCAGACAAATGTTTTGCATTCACCGGCTTATCAGATAACGGGCGAGGGGTAGCAAAGGAGTGCGTGATAAACTGGTGTCGATTCGTACGTGTAAATAGAGTGCCAATGAATGGGAAATAGGTGTCATATTGTGGCCTTTTCAAGTGCGTTTTGTTGGAAGTTTGATATAACATGTTACGAAAGAGGTTTTTGACGGGTTTTCATGTTTTGTGATGGGCTTTCAGATTGCACCGCTTTTGTGTAGGTTTTAGAGGCTTCGAAAGTCAATTACTTGCAATTTTGTTAACCTTTTTGGGCATGTTTTTCACAATGAGCCCTTGAATACTATTTCAATTAATAAAAACACTCAAGAAAACAAAGCTTAAATTGTTAAATCAGAACAAAACTTTCTTTCCGCTCACACAAAATTCCGAAAGCGGTACATCAACGCATTCCTGATCAAAACTAAAAAACAAAACGCCTGTAACACGGTGAATCGGCCGATTGCGATCATTGCGACATAAATCTGCTTCGGCTACTCTTTTAAGCCTTTATCCCTGTTAATTCTTACTGCTTAGTTTATTTCTGTACCAAATGGTCCGATCTTGTTGCCTCGGTTTTGTTACGCTATTTTGTTTAACAACTATCAGTTTTTGTTAAGCTAAGTGCTGGTCAACGGACAAATGGCGCGCGCGCAGATAGCCCGTGAGCACTTTATGGTGCTTCGGTCAAGATTCGTATTTATTTGCCTTAAGAAAGCGTTTAATTTAAATATAGAATGTAATGTAAGACGAGTGATACCTTCTTGTCGGTGAAGTTTGCAGGTGTTGTTCAGTTGAGGTATGTGCGGACTCGTAGCGCCATCTAGTCGTAATCTATGGAACCAACTTTTTTAAAGTTGTTGATTTTATTGCAGACATTGCATTTTCTATCTTTTTACAAATGAATGCACTTAGGTAATAAAACGGAGGGGAAAATACTATTTTAAATTTTTAAATTAATTAACTGACACAGTTAAAAGGTCGTAAGCTACGGCTAATCGCTGTACTTATGGCTCCAAGTCCAAACACAAAAGTCCTTGTCACCTGTAATTTGTGCCGCAAATGACGTCACCAAACTGCAAATATGACACGTTATAGGGAAACAGCCCATCAATAACGTAGTGAGCGATCGAACAAACATGAACTGGCCAATGATAAAAACTGATGAGCAAATAGACAGACAAGTCTTGTGTACTCAGCTAATGGATTCAATTGATATGAAAGCTTTTACAATGCTGACGACCCGACATTATCGGGGTGAAGCTAAATTACTGTTTTATGTGCGATTTTACATTTGTGCTGCTGATTGACCAGATTTATGATATGATTAGGATTTGTTTTGTTTGATGACACAGTTTCTGATGATTGTGCAGTTTTTCTGAATGTTATTAAACTATCCGAATCAATAATATGGTTAGCCATATTTCTATTAAAATCTAATAATCTACCACTATCAACAAAAGCTTGCTAAACCGCAGCATTTGCGCAAAATTACGACATCGCCGCTCAAATTGATTTAGCGTTGCTAGTTTGATTATACACAACATTTAGATTCAACTACACAGTCAGGATTTGTCAGTATAGGTGTTCATCACGAGCGGCCGTCATAAGTTCATAACTCAGCTGTGCTAGCTAGCTCCCATCGCAGTACAAACAACCGCCCCCAGCGCCTTAACGAGCCACCGCGAGATGCGCAAGCGCAGATACAAGCAACGACGCATTGTTGCCGCGCCGCGCCAGCTTTCGCACCATTGTGCAACCGAGGTGTGCTGCAAAAATCGGTTAATGCAATCTTTGTTTGTTTACATCCATTTACCGAGCATTATGGAATATTCTTACTAAATCCAAGATCCACTATTATGTCAGCTCGCATCGAAACTTGTTTAGCAAGTTCTAACTCTAGCTATGTCTAAAGCTAAAGGCATTGTGGTTTTCGCTCGCTCGATGAACTAAGTAAACAATAAGTGACATTAAGTGCGGGATATTAAAATGCCATTCCAGCAATGTACCGATACGCGAGAGACACGGGCGGCCATATTGGATTACTTGCGCGTGTCGCTCCGGTTACATTGCGCACGCGACTCGACCACACGCGCGCCATCTAGCGGGGCCTACTTTGGATATTGAATGTGGCTTACTGGATTACAGGCATGTGTGATCCGTGAAGTAGCGTGAACTGAATTGTTATGTGGACAGACACTAATTAGATTCTGATTTAAGTCTGCCAGGAAGTCATCACACGACATAGACAGAATCACACGGTAATATGTAGGTAAAAGACTATGTAGAGTCGTATACCTAGTGCTCATACAGTGTCTTGGCTTCCGTGTAATAAAGATACTACCGATCGATGATTAATTAGAATTTTTCGGATAAAAAGGAGAGCTTTAACGAAACGTAAAAGTTAAATTTGGAGGACTACACGTGTCAGCGAAGTCCTCAAAGTGATATTTTTGTTCCCGTTAAAAGGTTCTTAATAAATATGTTTTCCTACACTTTCTAAATAGAATATTTATAAGGCATGAGTCAATTATTGTTATTGTATCAGAAAATGCTTCTTTCGTGTTTATGTAAGGATAAATAATTATCCTTATTTTCTTAGGGGAAAACTTTGTGCGCGTGGTACTCCCGGGGCGTAATGCTCAAACATTAACAATGAAAATATTAAATTTCACTTTTAGACTGACGCAGGCCTATTGTTGATATGTCTCTTTGTAAAGCTCTGTATGCGGTTGTGTTACTTTTGATTTGGTTATTGGTAACTAATTTAGTTCATTTGTTTTCGTTAAGCAAATTTTGTTAGCCAATTTTAATATTTTTGGCGTTGGATCCCACAAAACATTAGTATGGAAATACATAAGAATGTTTAGTGAGATCCAAAGCCAAAAATACTAAACTGGGATTCAAAACTGGGAACGACCAACGAAAATAAATGAATTTTCGTAACAGGCTGCTCCTAATATTATTTCTCGTTTTACATTTGTCTTCTACTTTCAGAATAATAGATAGATATAGAATAGAGATTAAATTCTACATTTCTTGATAGTAGTTGCATTAGTAAACTGCATTACAATATATCTTACGAACAGACATAACAACCTGAATTAAAATACGGACCTAAACATAAAATTCGAAATAATAGTAGTCCTACATAAACTAGAGTGAATAATGCATAATTCAATAAATTATTCGAAATACACACATTATAATAGTATTGTCGATAAAACTTGTTCTGTATCGTATCTACTTAAGAATGATAATCCTATTTCATCGAACAGGGAAGGGTTGCGAACTTGTGATGTTCCACCGCCCGCGGGTACATCACTAGTCTACTGTTAAATTCATCAAGCCACTCATGCGATGTATTTGTAATCTGTGGTGGAACTACCAACTGCTCACACACATTCAATCAATAAAAGTCAACGATCCATTAAAACTGATTAATGAATGACTTCTTTAAGGAAAAAAAAATGTACGATCTATGCACTGAAAAGCGTTTTTCCAGATTTTCATTAAGAAAGACACTTATTAAAACAATAAAGCTGCGAATGGAACAGACAATCAGAATTCCTCCGGGCACCTACATTACTTACCGACTAAGTAATAAAGTTTGAAATAGAATTGTTTTTCAATTAAGAAGTTATAGCAATCCATATTTATGCATACCTACATATAAATTTATAGACAGTGGCTCAAATATGAATCCTGTACCGCAACAAGCTAAGAAACTCCCTTAGGATCTCCGGATCTAATGTAACACGATTTGCAAACGGAAAACGTACAGTCTCCCAATGAGGTGTTTAAAATTGAATTAATCGTCTGTGTGCTAAAGTCTAAATTCCTTTGTAGGTTCATGTCGGATAGGTCAGTGTAGCACGGAAAGGTAAAGTAAAGGGGTAAAGTGAGACAATCGTAAAGTTTAATAATAATTACATTCTCAACTCTCGTCGCAGGTTGTGCGCAATAATTAACCGCTCGGAATTACTTAGCTGAAATAATTTAATGTGACGCACGCCGAATTGTTCGCGTTGGTGTGCGCGTGGCCTTACTACAGAATATGTGGCTGCGCCAACTTATACTTATTTATTGAGGATACTTCAAATAGGGCTGAAATCAAGTTGAGGGCAGTTTATTGAGGAGCTTCTGTTTTTATCTAATTAAAATCGACGTTTTTAAAGTAATTGGATTCCGTAGCTACGTGTGAAACTGCTGCGTATGCAATGCGGCGACTGCCGTAAAGGAAGTAGGATTAACTGATAAAAACAAAAAAAAACAGTAAATATTACCACCATCGTCATCATCATCATTTCAGCCGAAAGACGTCTTCTGCTGGACACAGGCACAAGTGTCCCCACATTGACCGGTCCCGTGCGTCTCGCATCCAGCGGATCCCCGCAACCTACACCAGGTCATCGGTCTACCTAGTGGGAGGCCTTCCAACGCAACGTCTTGCGTCCAGAATTTTTCGGAAAATATTACCAGCTACAGATAAAAAATTTAAATATATGAAACTATGCTGAAACGAACCAGTGAAATAGGCGCTAAGTTATATTTACGCTGAAATGAAAAGTGTATTGATAGTTATCTTAAACTTTGTGGTAACTTAGATATCTAAGTGCTCTTAATATTTAAGACTCGTGTAACCCAAGGATACGAGTAGTTTCCTTAGCCAAGGAATAAGATCCTCAATTGTTAGTTTTGATAACATAATCCGAGCCCAAGTTACAGTGGTAGTATGTTGTCTCTGTGGGGTGGAAAGTGAACGCTTGCTCTACTGCCAATTTACATACGGAATTACAAGCCGGAATAATATGTTTGATAGTCCTGTTTATTGCTCTAGTTATATTTGCATCTGTTGTTTCTAACTTAGTACCTATTATCCAACAAAAAACTCGCTCCGAGCTAAGTATTTTTTCCAATTCCTCCATTAAAAGAACTTGCTCCATTATTTTTCATTAAAAACATTTCTAGCAATTTCTATTCCCAATGCAGATGGGGAATTAAAATAAAATAAGTCATAGCGTACACCTGCCCGCGACTCGGAGGAGCATTAATATTCTTTATATGCAGTTAAATTTAGGTACGCCGCGAAAACATCGGGAAGTTTGCACAAAAATGAAAAATTACCGGTCAGGGAGCGGCGACCGCAAAAACACCGCATAAGAAACAACTAATGAAAGCTTAGAGCCATTCGCATAAATCTCCCTTACATTTTTAATACCAATATATCCGGCGAGGGGAGCATCCACCAGGGAAGAAAATGTGTAGTCGAAAAACAAAACATTCGCGGACCTCCGCGTTTATATCTTATTTAAATACCACCAGATGTTGTCCGCTTATAAATGTGGATATTTTTTAATCGGTGCCTTACCAGAGACATAATGGTATCAGCCGATCTGCCGTCAGCTGGTATGTAGATGTACACAAGTTTATCGTGTTCGGTGGCTAATTTAAAAATCCCTCTCGGAAAAGTATTCCCGTCGGCCGGCCCGTCATCTCGCCGCGGCCGGTTGATATCTCTTTTGACCCGTATATTTTTTATTCGCTTCGTTACCTAAGCTTTTTCGTATCGTATCGAATCTCGAGGAGTCGTGTAGTCTCATTAAAATAATACAGGGCTACCGGATAATCTTATCCGGTGTGTTTCGATCGCAGATTGGGTGCGCGTGCGCCGATAACACCACGAGTTATTCAGACAGTGCACGCTCGATACGCTACTACTTTTTAATCCATTTTGCGACGACATCTTCATTATTTGTACCTTTACCATAGTAATATGGCTATACAAGAGTGGCGAGGTTTACGACGCTCGTCAAACCGACGACGAGTCGGTAGCGACATACCAAATGCAAATCCCTTATAATATATTCATAAAATTATGTGTTACACATGTATGACAAAATCTTCCCGTCAAATAAAGTAGTACTAGCAAGTGTGTTTTTTATGAAGGGCACTCGTAGGCTTGCCTTTTAAAAAGTACTCTTATTACGTGTTGTGTAGGGTGAAAATTTCCGCAATAAAGAACCGGCTGCAAAAGATTTTATGTTCTAAATTTCACACATAATAAAGGGAAGCAATTCTTATGATTATTAGCGTGGAGACTGCGGGAATAATCCTCCGCAGTGACATCGCTGTGTGACATAAGCCGGAAAAATCTAATAACAATAAAATAAAATTGCTGCCGGTTTGTAAATTTAAAAAAAGGCATAGGGAAGAAAATTCGTTTTCCGCGCCATGACAACCATTACCGTTACTTTGAAATTACCTTTTAAGAGGATCGTCAATTCAGTTAATGTGTTTATACTTAATCTATAAGTAGGGATGCCCGACTACTAAATATCTGGGCAAATTTTAATCCGCGCATAAAAGATTCTGTATAAATCATATCAGGCGTCTTTGTTAAGCTCTGAAAGTGTTTAAATCAACAATATTCGTGAGTAATATTTCCTTATGCTATTACTATTAAAATTTCACCTTAAGACTTCCGATTCATTCGTGTTAAAACGTCTGAAGACAGTGCGGAGGGTGATCTGAATGCATACTTTTGTTTCCCAATTCAAAGCCCCATTTCGGTCGCCTCTGCCGCAACGCTCGTTTAAATTATTTTGCCAGTTTTGAGTCGTAAATTTTACGAAGACTTTAATTGTTATTTTAACTGCAAGCTCAACTTCGTGTTCACGATGGCGGGGGCTGTGAAAATATGTCTTAATTCGCTCACCCTATGACTTATGTTTCATTGAAATTAAACCGTTTCGTTCTTTGTACTTAAGCTATTTCACAGACAGGTAATAAATTCTCAGTTTTGTCTAACACCTTTTAAATTGTCCAAACTTGTAGCTACTAATGATATCTTTATTCCTTCTCAATCAGTTCAGCGAATTTGAATCAGAAGCAATGGAAACGGATCTCCAAGGAGTCGTTATTCTAAATAAGTCGGTGCGCACTTGATCTCGTAGAGCATGTCTCAAAGGGCGTCATATTCGAAATTTAAATATTATTGTTGTTTTTGCTGAGTGCACTGAAATTGAAGAGAAATAGAATTTATACCCGCGACCCCTCTCGACTCGGGAATCACATTTGACTGCCGGCAAAAAAAATAAAGAGCCAACTTGACTTTTATCTTCCCTGTTCAAAATCGTTTAAGTATCGATTATGATTATCAGCTAATTACTTACCTTCGAAACATTATTAAATTGCGTAATCAAAATTGATCCTTTTGTTTATGGGGCTCGATCCTTTCAATCATCTATCGACCATTGAGTTTCGATATCATAATAATTGTCCATAATTATATATTCCCTTGAACGGAGCGCATCGTTTTTATTGTTATTTTATTTATAAAGTAATAATTTTTTCGTCGGACGCAAGTCGATCAGGTTTTAAATTTGATTGATCCGATATAAAGATCGATTTAATAATCGAGTGTTCCGCTTATGTTTTGGTTTTCTCTTTTATCGATAAACGTTTTCATAGGATCGGTTTTGTTTTGCCTTCTTAGTGTCTGTGTTCTAATGATTTATGGGTCGCTAATTTTGATGTTAGCATCTAATCGTTTTATTTCATTCGATTTAGGACGAGGTATTATTATTGTAAGATATTCAATAATGACTCGTATCGAGAGTGGCCAGCGAAGTAATCATAGTAATCGATCGATATGAAGCATCTCTATCGTTGTATTAAAACAATACAGAGATACTTAGGTGGTTACTAAGTACGCAGGGACCACCGGGAGCACCTTTTGTTAAGGCTCTTCTACTCGCAAATCGCGAGATGCTGAGATACGCCGCATACCGACGCGGGCCCTTAATGGCCATCCCTCGACAAAGGTAATTTACGTCTCATGTGCGAAACCACTCTTAACTAAAAGCCCCTTAAATTACAGCATACACCGGGATTGATTCGAAATTAATCTTGCAACCGATGCGGTCTCGAGATTGACGCTTTTTATTCATAAAAAAACTGTTACAGATGTTGTGGCTTGGGATTTATGACAAATCGATAAAAATAAGCACCTCCTCCTTTTGAGGTTGCTTTAACAAGTTGTCCGTAACGACAAAACTGCTAAGCTTTTTGTGCACACGATTTAGTTGATTTTTTTCTCTCGGCTTTTCCTGTACTTTTATTACTTGTAAAAGAGATTGATACAAACTATAGTATTTCTCTACATATAACCCAACAAAACAAACGCCCAAAAGCCTTGGAAGCCCACGAAGTGTTCGAGGCCAAAACTTGGATTGAATACTTAATATTAGTAACAAACGATGAGTAAGCCAACGTTTCAATTTACAAGATCACAATCCCAGATAGCTATTGTGCGATATTCATACATATATCTCGGGACCTTATTATAAGCTGCGCGAGCGCAAGTTAACTTGTCTCTGGTTTATCGCGAAGATTTTTGTTCGTCGATACGGCATGGCATGAGTATCGAACGGGCTACCTCTTTGCTCGTATGTTCGTATCATTGTAGATGCGTATCGCTGGTCAGCATTTCTTTTGACGCTTTGGAAATTACTGGTAATTGGCTGTATTGGTTTGTAGTTTATTTTTGATTTCCAAGTAATTTCTTTTCAACTGTTGAAAGTTCAAAAAGAAAGAATGTCTTCAGAAGTTTCACTTATGTACCTATTGAAAAGATCTGTAACAAATCGTTCATCAATGTTGACTTACTCCAACACCGATAGTACCAGCTCATCTCATAAATCAATAACCTAATTTCCTGCATCTAAATCACCTCAATTTGAACACAACATTGTCGGTACACAACTATTATCTGATACGTCGGCGGTTCTTAATAGACTGTTACCTTACATCGAATCTGCGGGAATAATTAAAACGCTAACGGAATTATTAAGCGAAACTGTTCGCCTTGTATTGGACAAGATAGTTGCGGGACCGACTCGATAACTTGGACTGTGTATACTTGTGTATTTATCCTAATGTAGATACGCTATGTTATATTGATTCTTGCTTCAGACGACTCCGCCCATGACAACGTTAGCTAGAATATATTATTTTCGTTATTGACTTCTCAAAGCTTAATTAAGTGATTTGGCTCCAAAGCACCTTATACTTTGTAAACTATTGATATATTTATACCTATTGTAGAACTTGCTAAAACGGTTAATCGCACAGTAAAATAAGGTCCAAAATTCATTAAACTATCCTCAAGCATCTATTACGAGTTTCCCATGAAAACATTCTCGCTGTAGACCTCGCAGCGCCTCACAGCTATATTTTCAAATTAAATCTTTCAAGTAATGCGCTGCAGTAACCTTAGGTGCTAACAACGCGAGTTAATCAGTGAGATCCCCTTACGACCTCCATTAGATAGACGCAGCTTAGGCACCTAATTGAATAAGGGACCAAATTAAACGGGCATGACCTCTTTCTATTCAAATTCGACTCCTGAGATGACTTTACATACGTATGGCGTGATATTAGGCGCTTATCGATGGCGAGATTACCCTGATTGAAAGCTTGGGGTCCTGTGTGTTTAGTAGATGCAATGTTTTACGTAAGTTTAGGGACCATAGTTTTCTGGAGGGACAGTGACGTAACATTGGAGATAAAATGTGCGAAGGCAAAGAATCAATTAAGAAACACAAATAACACAATAAATTAAAATGAAGGAAACGAGCTGTAATAAAAAATGAATAATTTTCTAAATACCTAAACAATATGTCATTGCAATTTTCAAATTACTAAGGTGTTATTATAGTTAGTAGTCTAGTCGATATGCTATCTTGCATACTTAATGAATTTGTATCACCTGCAGCCAATTAGAGCCTGACACTGAACTATTTTTAGTTAGAATTTATGGCAATGATAGTTTTATAAATGGTGCTAATTTTGATATTGTGTGAAAATTGCTATTACCTTAATCTGTTACGTGAGTATCATTGTAAGGTCATTTTGTGTCCTACATTGTCGTTATTAAAATGAGTTTAATATTTCTTTTAAGTTCAGTAATTCTTAGGGTTATCCCACCAAAAGGTGATATGTCTTAAATATCCGTTTATTCTTCAAGCTTTCAAATACAGGGTGTAAACGGACCCTTCACGAAGCCGTCAACCAAGAATTCTTTATATCAAACTAAGTAACTCTACTCAATAATTATTGCTGGGAAACGTCTTTTTTTGTTGGATTGAAAAATCACGTTTTACGGTAAAACTCATTGTTACTCACTCAAAACTTAGTGCTGATAGATGCTTTGAATAGGGTCATGGAGTTATTTAAAGTAAAATTAAAACCTTAAAAAGTGCTTTTTTTAAAACTTGTGAAAAATTGGAACTTTGTCCTCAAATATCTCCGTAACTAGAAGGTTCCCAGGTATAGTCCAAAACAAAAAAATGATCGCAATGACGGGGAGAACAAGTGCCTTTCGGCTTCGTTAAGGGTTTCTTTACACCCTTTATTTCACCAATCAATCGTCACATTACACATTTAGTACGAGATGGTGTACACACAAATCGGAACTTCCTCCCCTAATCATTTCCGTCAGGTTAGGTTTAATTGAAAGTTATGCAAATCTCTCAATTCGACTCCTTCACAATAGTACCGGGATTCCGAATGAGTTAATCCGTGTTTATGCTCCTAATCGGCCCCTTGCTGAAGCCTTGTTACCGGTTTAGCTCACTGTTAAATTTATACAATGCCTTTTGTACACAATGAACCATTTATTTAACTTAAAACGTTGTTTATGCCAACATTTTCTTTCATTGGATTTATCTTATTGAACTTTACGATATTGATTCTGAGTAAACGAATTCTTTAGTTAATCACGTTAATTTTTTTTTAGATATCCCTTAACTGTGATTTAACAATGGATGTTATTGTTACAGCTGAACTAAAAATGGATGTGTTGAGGGAACGAGAAGTGAAGGACAACCTCGAAAGGCAACTTCTCGACGAGCAGAAAATGCGAGGTGAGTGCTATTAAATAACATGCAACATCTGAATCTAGCCCAGGATAATGTTACTACATTCTCGGTCTTCTCTAAAATATGTGGAAACCCGTCGATAACAAGCAAAGGATTCTGTAAAGAACAAATAGGGCTTAATTCGAACACGTTCATAAATCACGGTTGAATGGTCCGCACCGCATTGGCCACAATTAACAGGAGATCTTGTTACGGGACCATTGTCTTCCTCCTCGCCGCGTTATTTATTTCCAACATTAAAACTATTATTTTCTCATATTACACGGCGTGCCTTATGTTGCCAATTTTCTTTCCGTGCCACCGACCCATCGGCGCCTCTTCCATAATTGTTTATGCTACAATGTGTTGTGGGTGTTCAATTAATTCCATTTTTATACGTATATTCACACGTTATAACCTCACACCGTCTCTTATTGTTAATGTTATCTATTTGTTTCTGTACTTTCCCAAGCCCGGTGCTCGCGTGTTCCAACGTTTTCTTCGATTTATAGGTTCATTGATAGTTTTATGGGTTCCTTTGACGTCTATGTAATCACCATAATTATGCTATTTATTAAGACAATTTTGCTTCGCTACATTGAAGGTTTAAATTTGTTTGTGGTATAAACGACGTACATTTATTGCTGTGGGTCAAAGCTACCATAATTGGAAAATGTCTATAGCTATAATTCGTAATCTGTGAAATTAAAATAACTTTGCATAGTACAAGTATCGACATGGGGTTCGTCATAATTGAATTTATAAATGAAATGAATTATAGTGCGATATCATTGCACAGTTCTAGTCCAAACAAACGTAAAGGTTAATTCGATCAACACAATACCACCCTTTCTTTGGCTACAACGTGATGTCAGCCAGTAAAAAGAAAACCGACAGAATGGAGGTAACCTTTGTACAAATGTCAGGCGACACGGCAACGGTGAACTGACGCCTTGAGACAAAGGGTTTAATTCTATTGAAGACAATACGACGAGCCATATTGAGCTCTACACTTTAAATAATAACGCGTTAATTCGCATCATGTCAAAGCTGAGAACGATTTTACATGTCACAAACGACATAGAGGTAGTGTAGATATTTTATAAAGGTAGACATTTCTCTTGTTAATGTAATATAAATTTAAATGTTAATAAAGGGACGACAGGCTGCGAGCTTGCCGTTGCGTATAATGAAAATAATTATTGCTTCTGAAACATGCATTATAATTATATGACCGCTAACTGCACACTACAAAATTGTGACTAACAATCTGTAATAATGTTCATAAAACTGGGCGCTTAGTGCTTAGCCAGTGTAAATTGTACACTGTTTATAGTAGCCGTGAAATCGCTGCTAATGGGTTTCCTAGACTATTTGGCGATCTTCGATCTAGTTTAAAAGCTTTTTGACAACTTATCTACTCGTGCTAACACCTTTATCGACGGCTCTTCCGTTTTATAATCCGGTTTTATTATGAACTGCATTTGCAGCTGAACACTGTCCTACTCCTATTCCACTATTAGCTGGATCTATCCATCATTCTTCCCGCACAATAGTGTAAAGGGTCGTCTGCAGCTCGCTTGCCAACAGGTGTCGAGCACGCAACCTGTCATTTCTTATAATTACTATCTTCTATTGTAATAATGTTCAATGAACCGTAATCTAGAAGAATCCCGCACTTTTATGCAAAATATGATCTAAAAACGTTGGCGTTTATAAACTTGCACGCACACGCTGCGTGGGATACAACCACATGAACAAGATTTAATATTTCGGGTGCGGTATAGGTGTAAGTAAGTAGAACGGGGCAACAAAGAGGGAAATGGAGGCTCCATACATAATTCACACGGTGAATGAACTCGATTGCGACGTGAGCAATACTGTTAATTGCCAAAAACCAATCATCAGATAGCGGTATACGCGTCGACGCTGTGAAATACCACTTTAGTTACAAAAGCTCGCGCAACCAATAGTGCTTCACGAACCTGAGATGAATAGTCACCGTTCCACCGGAATTTACCACTATTTATTACATTCTGTTCAATATCTGACACATTTTTACACAAAATTCCTGAAATATGAAACAAAAAGTACAGGTATTTGATCCTTCTGCCATCTCTACTAAAAATCAACTAAGATTTAAAACTGTAGCGATCGAGTTTGGAAATATCGCCTTAGGATTATTAAAATGACTGAACAGTGTAAAATTGATCGATAATAACAGTGAAATGGCCGATCTCTGATGAAGATAAGGTTAAATTGATCTTCAGATTCTTATGAAGTTAATTTCTATCGACATTTTAAAATACACATTCCAGTGCGATGTTATTTTAAGTAAAGTAGATGCTAGTACATGGTAAATAAATAGATGAAGTTACACAAACACTGTTTTAAGCTTTCACGGTTTACAATTAAACTTATACTGTCACTTACGGGATATCTAATGGGAGCTCAAAATAATGAACAATCACGGAAGAAATCCCGTAAGTGACAGTAAAGTGAAGTTACACAATTTCTTTATTAATTTTCTCTAAAAACAAAACGTAGAAGAATAATTAACATTTATTCGAAACTGCGATTCTAGAGCAAGTGGAATTCGCTGGCTACTGCGATGCAATATATTCAATCAATCAAGCCGTGGATCGCAGTACACCATGAAAATTGGAATAGAGCCGACGAGCCTAATCAACCTTCGCGGACCGCGTTCATTCATAATAGATATTGTATTGAATAGTCCAGTATCGCATGGGCATCTAGCGCTGTTGTAATACACCGTGGTTCTATTTAAATGGCGTACTATGCTGTAATCTGTGTAATTAATTTACTATTGAAAATTAGAATTCTTTGGCTGGCAGCCGTTTGTGAAGATTTTTTTATTCGCTTCTGATAGCTCTAGTTTCTAGGCACTCGCTTTGACTGGATTTAAACCATTTAAGAGTACTCCGCCTGTTTTTAATAGTTGAATTTAATTAACGTCAAGATGATTTGTTTTCTTAATTTTGGTTGATTAATCTTGTATCGAGTTCTCAGGTAATGGTAGGGTTCCGTCAAAATCTTACTCAGTCATTTTGATATATTCGTTTATAATTGAGTCGGACTGTGCACCCTCAGTAAGGGACACCCTTGAGGGTGCTCCTTCATTACCGAGGATGTTATGAGCTCGAAGGGAAATCGGAAGACTTTCATAGTTCTCGCCCTATGATTTTGAGGCGTTCCGGTCATGGCTTTAACCTTTTGAAGGCAGGGATGCAATTAGAAATTTCATTTGGTTTTAATCATGCTTTGTTCCCGTTTGTAATAAGAAAGTTTGTATTTGTTGTGACAGACTTGGAAAATTGGTAATACTGTCACAAATATGTTCCTAAAAATTGCCGCGAAAATTAATATCCTTATACAAAGTCAACAGCTCATTTGACAGATAATATCATGTAAATGAACCATCATGCAAACTCTTAAATACCATCTAATAGTACCTTGCCATCATAACTGTTTCCCATCCCTCTATCCAAATACGTCTCTGTCGCCCCCTCTCCATGCATTCGAGACGTAAAGGAGTTGGTATAATTCTCATTGTGCTCGAGATTGCGTAATTAAATAACATGTAGGCCTCAACATTACAGGCGTCTTGAAAGGGTTCGCAATGGAAATGTTACGCCAATTATGTGTACATTATGTCCGGAATGGAGGGTTATCGATGCCTGTTAAAGATATACCTCGGAATTGTGGAATTTGATATTATGCTCTTCCGTCTTCGTATGTTGTATGTGGAACAAGTAAGCGTTGCTTTGATTTTGTGGATTTTGGATGCCATATTATGAAATATGGTTTAATCAGGTTCATGCGTTTGAAAATCCAAGCAGATAATTCTAACTTAACCCAGTTGGAATTTTCTACGAGATTCTATCTTCAATTGCAAGCAACAAACAATGTTGTAGTGTTACTAAGAGATTAAAGATCGTTAGGACGACTCATCTTACAATTATGTAATAAATAAGAATCGGATGACACAAAAGATTTATAAGTCGATTGCCTATGATTGATTGGCGTCACATAATTGCGGGCTATTACTACTTATTACTGATGATGATTGTGGCCTGTGCTGAGTACCTATAAATAAACCTTTATAATTTATAGGATTTTAAAGAAACAATGGTCTTTAACGCATTGTTGTGATAATCGCCATTTGTTTTCACTTAATCACGCTCTATGAAAAGCAGGTAATAATTGATAAAAAACCTATAAACAACATTAAACACAATCTAAATAAAAATATAGATCATGTAGCTACAATGGCAAATATGCATTTGCATATTGTACGTGAATGTACATCAAACTGTTAGCAAACGGGCATTTGACGTGAGCCAGCCCCTGCAAACATTATCACTGTCGGACAGTCGAGTGATCAAATTCAAATGAAATCGTTTAACAGGCGGACAATCGTATCAACATACGTCAGTAGTCAGTGCGATCTATCTCTGACTGGGCTCCCCTACGATAATTGTATTAGTTCATACACATTTCAAATACGATGACTGGACTATCATTTGTCTATGAACTTGTGTATAGTACGGAGTGAATGCAGTGTATGAAATGTACGGGTGGTCATTTTGCCCAACATTTTTGTTGTTGTGGTTTTTTTGCTTCAGTTATAAATGTAAAGTTCAGTTCAGTTATAAATGTATGTTGGTAATTTTTATCTGATATGTTTTATCTGTTTCTACATATATCTCTTCTATTTCGTTGAAGTTTTCATTAGTGACCAACTTACGATAAATCAAGAATGGACCGCTCAGCCGCTTCTCTTATTATAAATATTCACAAGAATTATTCAAACATTAAAATAGTATCTACAGCTTTATTAAAACCAAACAATATTCCAACTGCAACCAATCAGTATAGCAATTTGACGTCCTTCAATTCGGCTACACTGTGCCCTAATAGATACGATCTGTCGAATGCTCATTGGACGTCGGTGCTATTGTGTGATGCAGACGGAAGCTTCCTATTACAGGTAGGCAGTCCGTTTGTGTAGCCTAACTATGTTACCAGCCATTTCGATTGTTGAGAAATCGTTGTAGATGAATGGGAATTGGACCTTGTGTGTTGGGATTGATAGGTATTTAGTTAGATTTTCGTTGATGTTTGTATTCATACTGGTCCCAAGTTTAAACTGATTCTTCTAAGCTTTTGATTAGTAGATTCATTCCTGTTCATACCTTTTCAGTACAGAACTTTCAAACTCAAACTCAAAGCATTTATTTCAATTAGACGATAACAGGCACTTTTGAATGTCAGAAAAACAAAAAAGGCGAAGCTATAGTCCCAGACACAAGGCATAATAACTTGTGAAAGTACTGTAGCTGCCCATTCTAAAGCGTAGATCTCTATGGAGAAGAATAGGCAAGAAACTCCATGGACACTCTTTTCAATCAAAATATTTTTATTTTACTACTAATACTATACTTACTTTTCTCTAATGCCTGCACCTACATTCGAAATAACAGACATCTCACATCTCACTCCAATCCCAAAAAATCCCAACAAAAAGCAGTGAACGGTGTCAGCCCCTATTAACATGTAAGCAACGGAAAAGAATCCGCAAATGAAGTCGGAGTTCTCATAAAAATACCTGCGATATCTCACGCGAAGAGTGGGAAAATGAAAAAATATTCCGAGTACACGGTAAATCCTGACCGCGAGGCGACGTGCGACCCCGCGCTCTGTCGGACCGGACCAGATACGAACCGTGTATGGAATTCAATTACCGAAAACACTTACATACTTTTTAGGGTTCAGTTATTAATTTCTAGTTGACTTCGGAAGAAATAGGAGAGAGATATGTGTCTAGAGACAGCTATTTTTGCGATAGTTGTGTAGTTAAATAGAGATCAACTATTTGATTTAATTTTTAGCGATGATGAATAGTTATTAAGTTGAAACCGCGGCAACCTGCGAAATTCAAATTTTCTTACGTTTTTTGCAATTTGCAGGTCACTGTCAGGTTGTATGTTGATGAAAATATGATTCGCCTCCGTAACACGTATGTAGTAACAGAATTATAATCGTTAAAATCACCAATACAACCCCCTCAGTTAATTTAATCCCATTGAATAACTATTTCATGAAAAAGTGAAAATAAAAATATGCTTTTTAGATCTATAGATTTTTTCTAGAGAAAATTCAACGTAGTTTTTGTAAGAACTGTTCATAATACCTGTATCTATTTTACAAGCAACCAGTTAATTTCTCTGTAGACAGAAACATTCAATTGTCTCTCCTATCATTAAGCTTAGGTACACCGTTAAACATAGGTTATGTACGGAACCATAATAATAGAGTTCGTCCCAGGCAGACCGGTTTCAGCTCATTACGATATTTTGCGCTATTTACTACAATGTTTTATTTAACGTATCTATCTACCTCATGACGTGTTTTCGAGTATCTATATCAAATATTATGTAAGTACAAGAAATTATGTAAACATTACGAGAAATGGAGCATGAAAAAGATAAATATGTTGTGGTCTTCCACGACGCAACTTACTCTCGTAAGCATAGAGGAATCAAGAATTATATGAAATGTCCCCGAAAAATGACACAAAATGACACTAATATGGAACAAGGAGCAAGAAACCTCACTTCTTAAAGTTGATATTTATTACTTTAGTAACAGATTGATTGGCCAGAGGAGGCAAAACACCGGGAGAGTTGGAAAGGAATGGGGAAGTCCTTTGCCCAGCAGTGGAAAAGAAAAGGCAGATTAAAAAAAAAAGAGAAAATATGAATTCTAAAATTAAATCAAATAATCAAAGTATGCTGAATCATCAACCCAAACCCAGCTCGCGCCTGGCAGGTATTTTTTTGCAAGTGTGAGGTCTGGTAGAAGTTACCGGCGCTTCAAAGTTTTCGTGGGCGACGTCGGGTAAATATTTACACTGGAACGTTGCTTCGGCGGTTTCATTCGGTTTTTTCTTGAGGTTCGACTGTGGCCGTGGAAAAATTGTTTCAATCTGTTTTAGCTTCGTGTTCATTATTTGTTTTCTTCGGTCTTAGCTCTAATTTGACCGTTAACAGGGTAATTTTCATCGAAATGGCTTTCCTTCCCAAAATCGTCCGCCTAATTCCTTTTTTTGCCGAAATAATCACAAAATTCCGTCTTTCATGAAATATCGACTGATCACGTCACCATTTTGGTCTTTCTTAATAAAAACTTCTTCACTGTCACATATGGGTTTACAGGATCGTATAATTTCTTCATCAGTTCTATTTAATTCTCCGCCATACTCCTCAGTTCTTATTACAGGCGTGGTATACACTACGTGACATTTTTCCCGATACGCGACTACGCGTGTCCTCTGGAATGCAGGACACGCTCCCCTGCTACACGATCGTATCTGTAGTGGCACATTGAAGATTCCAATGTATCTAATTCAAGGATACAGAGGGAAGATATCTAATACTGATAGTACTGTTAATGATGAAGATGTCTTTGCAGCTTCCCATGCAATCACATGTCATCTAATTATTAAAAAACTAGCTTTTCCCGCGGCTTCGCCCGCGTGGAGTTCGACAATTATCCCACGGGATCATATTTCCGGGAAAAAAGTATCCTAAGTGTTAATCCAGGTTATAAAGTATCTGTTTGCTAAATTTCATTTAAATCCGTTCAGTAGTTTTTGCGTGAAAGAGTAACAAATATCCATCCATCTTTACAAACATACAGCATTTATAATATCATTCCGTAAGATATTCACTGGCAGAAAACGCACCACTTACATCGCTGTCTTGAAGATTGAAATTGTACATAAATAACAAAAGTGAGCACAAAGGAAAGATAGGTACTGAAATTTTGTAATCATTACTTTTCCGTTTTCTGGAAGTTATATCAGCATATTTTCAAGGCTCATTTTAGACCGGAATACAGAAACAATTTAAAAAAGAACCGTACAAATGTACACAAAATGTGATTAGTTTAGTCCCGCGGCTGCTCTCGTGAAATGAAGCGCAGTATGAGGTCAGAGCGCGGAAGTAATGCAAATGATTAGATTTCACCGACTGGTCAGCTCCCAGTTCCGATACAATCCACCCACATAATTCTATTATGCATTTGAAAAGTCCATTCCATTTCAATTTGTATTTTTCAGACATTTTCATTTATTTGTGTTTCATCATGGTTTTTCAATCCCTTCTTTTACGCCTCATGAAAGGGTTGAATCAAACTACAAATTCTAATTGTCGTTTCTGCCCACACCATATTCTTTGGATTTAACCAATCGTAGTGTATAAAAGCACCCCATAACTTAGAGAACAAGTCGCGAAATGGTAGGTAACACCAAAGAGCGGCGAGAAGACGTTGAAACGAAACGTATAGTTACACATTTCATGGCTAAGTAGAATACGATGTTGGACCCGGGCCGTTGTTCCGATGGACACACCAATTGACTACCTTTTAAGAACTAGTGCTATGTCCTCTCCTTATCGGGATGCTGCGGGCTGTTGTGCGTTCAACTTCTTTAATTTATCTTGTTAGTTTCCCTGATAGTCGTATTGTTTGAGTCTTCTTCGGTTCTCTTTGTATCTGTTAAACGTTTAAAGGCAACTAGAATGTTTAGTTTAAACTTGCTTCGGTGCACATTTTGTGAGTTTTATCGATACAAAGTTGCATGATTAAAGTATTTAATTAATCAAGAGTTTTCGATTGTAAATGGAGCGATATATTTACAGCATGCTTATAAAAAATGACGATGTTTATGACGTATTTTTTTACGTCCAGGTGATCAGAAGGTAGCCGATGGTTTACAAATTAAAACACTGCGAACTATCCAAAGATAGGCGTTTTATAATCAAGAAAATAGCAGTCCACTGCATGACGTTTAATTTAACAAACCATCAACATTCGTAGTGAGATAACGAAACGGAAAGCCGACGAAGGTTTCACAATGTAAGCAACCTTGTAATTACCACTAGTGTAATTATAATCTTGCAGCCAACACATCCATACAGTAACGACTAATCAAGACCCCATTCAGATTCATTACACCTAAGAGCAGAGCAATAAATATAACGCCCTAATAAAATCTCGCACAACATAGGAAATAATAATAAAATATTACAAGAGCCCGAGATTTTGTCTAATTAATTTTGTATATACGTACTGTGGGGCTGCGATGTCTTGGGAGTAACATACAATGAGTCCGGAAAACCGAAGGCGAGGTGGTAACAAGATCCACCAACGAGCTAAATTAGAATTTATGATTGTATGTGAAATTGTTGGAACGGGTTTCAATGTATATTATAATGTTTCGTGTAATAAGATGGAGTTGAAACGAAGTTTAGCGGCAATTTCGTGAAATACCTAATGAACTTTGTAATTTGTATATTGTCTTTATTATGAATAATGAAACTCATTCGCATTCAACATGAGTTTTAATATCAGTTTCAGTGTGATATTGAATAGTCAATTTAGTATGGTGGCAGCATAAGTTATTTCCCTTTTAAATTCGGTCACGAATAAGAAAAATAAAAATTAACGAAGCAAACCAGTTCATAGATCAAACAAGTGCCCGATACCTAATCGTGAGCAACAACAAAACGTAATTCAATCGAGCACTCAGTCAAAACTTAACCAAACATGGCTGACCAAAATCACGACAATGTTTCTTAAAGCCTCTCCCCGGTAGTGTGACGGTACGGAGTCAACACGGCAAGAAGTGTCCGGGCCGTGTCCGCGCCGTGTCCGGTCCACCGCGAGCTGTCGATTATACAACTGACTGCACGCGCCGTGAGCCAGCTCGCCGTGTCCGTAACACGATACTAAACTTGTCGCTTTTAACTGTAATTATAATTGTCTAGGTTTGAATAAGATTAGCAGAAAGTTTTTGACACGGCTCTCTATTTCGCTTCAGTGGTTTGATCGCAAAATTCTTGGTTTGCTTTCACAATACCTACTCTATCGATACTACTTGATAGAGGTCACCATTTATATTGAATATTAATACTTACTGACTAATGGTCATCAGGAAGACAAGGCAACTCTGTCTATGAATTAGATGTTCGTGATAATTATGAAGCGAGTGTATACTGCATGTACTAGTACGGGTGTGTTCCGGTGAGAGAGCACCCGCACCGCGATCAACAATTAATTAATAACCAAAACTATTTCTCTATTTAGGCGAGTTGAGTACAAATGAACAAATTTAGCAAAATTTAAGCTACAATTTCCAAATTGCCCATCGGAGCGTATGAACTACTGAGGCGGAGTTGCGTGTTAGCGCCAGACCACTGGGAGTTAGAACTCTGTTCAAAACTGGCGGTCGGCGACACTGGAATGAGTCAGCCGGCCACCAGGCGAAGGTAATGTGAACACTGGCCACCCGTGCGCCAGCCGCGCTGCGAAATACTGCTCACGAAATACTGGCGAATGTGTTAACGTTACCCTTCGTCACGACGAACGCCACGGTGACACATTAGCGGGTGCAATTGGACCAAATGCTGTCAAAAATAAGTTAATGAGATCGAAAATCATCGATTAGGAAGAGCAAGCTATCCCGACAATGTTGATTAAATCCGACACCGCAAGGATAAAACGTGACTTGATAAAATCCAATCCAAATATTACACCGAAACAATACTAATCGAGGAAAATTGGCCCCTCGTAAATCCGATTCACTGCAATAACAACATCAAGTAGATTTATAATTATCGGAAGAGCGTTTAAGTCGCGTTTTAATTATAGAAACAAACAAAAACAGGAATCTCCAATGTCTTAGTGGAGTTTCGGAGTGAGTCGGGACTTTAATTCAAAACTCTTTGTTGTGGAAATAATTTTCTTCAATAGGGGTGAACTCGCCGGTTGAGAGATCGGAAGTCATAGCAACAGTCGACGTAAATCATGACGATTGTGCACTTAAAACGTAATTCACCGTTGCCCTCTTAAATCAAATTTGATTTAATAGAAGGGCGTTTTTTGCTGAAACACAATAAACAGGCTGATTTCTTATAGCTATGATAGTAATCGTATCTGAAGTGATTTTGTGAGAAGCTTTATAAACAATTCATTCGATAAAAGGTTATTCTACCTGATAACTCGTGTCCAAAAATCCTTTGACCATCAGAAACTGTATCAAAGACAGGCAAATTATTTTACGAAAGTTAAAAAGGAATTGCCTCACCCCTAGTTGTCGGTACGGCACTCACCCCGGACATAGGAAATTCAATAATAATTGAACTTGGTGGACGGCGGACCGCATCCGGTGTCTCGGGGAAATCGCTTATTGATCACAAATTTTACACCATAGTAAACGTTCATTGTCTTAAAATGGTCAAGAAATCTTGTTTACATGTTATGGTACTCATTTCCAAATATGATGATGGAATCGAGTTTATTGGCACTATCAATCAACACAATGAAAGAGTGGACCGAATAATACGACATAATTATAGAAGAACAATCAAAGAATCGGCAATAAAACCTGAGACGTATTCGAAAACATGTAAAGAACGTGTTTATGTAATGATACGTAGTGATGCAATTAAAATCGACACGTCTGCAAATGGAGAGGT
Organism: Noctua pronuba; assembly: GCA_905220335.1. Classification (NCBI taxonomy): domain Eukaryota; kingdom Metazoa; phylum Arthropoda; class Insecta; order Lepidoptera; family Noctuidae; genus Noctua; species Noctua pronuba. Next base: position 7,935,871 of record LR999903.1, on the reverse strand, counting down.
GGTTCGATTCATGGAACATGTATCAATGTATCGAATACACGAGCCGATTGTAACGATTGTCGATTGCGGACTAATAAATTGTTTACGTTGTCCGTGTACGATCATTAAGATCTTTGTTTACGGCTCGACCACACACGAGTAGCAGACGTCGATGAAGCCATACGCTGATTTGATTGCAGGATATCGTATTAAAGTTGCTGCTAATATCATATTTACTGCTGCCACTGTTCAGTTAGTGACAAAAATAGACTTCCGGCATGGTTCAGATGCAGTGCTTTTGTTTTATTGCAGTTTTATTACTGCAGTTAGCATGACTGTGAGAGTTGTTTCGAACTTGCAATCCTTAAACGAGATTTATTTAAAGCTTCGTATTTGCTAAGATTGTTTTAAGTACGTTCTTGCATTTCACTCAGCATCAATTTCAATCAAGCCTCTATCAGATAAATCGAAAAGAATCTCAAAAACATAAAACTGGAAAATCAAACTCATTGAAGCTTTAAACAATAAAATCTATTCTGTTTTCGTGTGCGTCTGTCGGCGCGAGGAAGATGATTCCATTTATACTCTCATCTGATTTCCGAACAAACACAAGGTTTATGCGCTCAGTTCGGCTTAGCTCAGCTAGTTTTATCGACTTATTGCTTTTTATCGCGGACTCATTTGCTTCTTTATATTCTTCAAGTTGTTATTGCTCTTCTAACACTGACTGAACTGTTTATTTGATTTCGGTGTTACTGTTAGCAAACTAATCAATGGCAATAGTAATATTTGGACGTTTGTTTACAGCTTTATCCATTTGCTGAAATGTTAATAGTTTAGTTTTTCAACTGTTATTGCCAGCAAAACTTTTATCAGGTATTCTGCATTATTGACTACATATGTATCGAAACCTTTTTAAAACTAAAGTGTCTCATCAATTCAAACAGTAGCACATTTAAATTGAACATAAATTCTGGACTAATCCATCATATTGCAAACAGCGACTCGCAAAATGATACAAGCGTGTAATTTAATTTTTTCGGGCACCAGACAATATTTCGACGAAAATGAATTATCTCCTGCCCCTTTCGATGTAAGTACTACGTGTACACGACTGGGATAATCAAATGACGTGAGCCGAAATTGATTCGTGAAAACCTTTCCCCAAAGTTTATCGCTGACCAGGAAATGCACTAAATATGAACTTTATGGACTGTTGTTATAAGTAGGTACTTATATTTTATGATTGTGATTACAAATTTTCGTGATTAATAATACCAAAAGGAAGATTTTCCAGTAAGTAGGTACAATTGGAGGAAAAAGTCTATTAAAACATCAGTTTTGTAAATCTTTATTAGTGTGTACTTTAAAATTTTGTTGAAATCAGAGCAGATGTAAAATTTACTAGAAAATTTTGGTTTTATGTATGAAATGCTGAAATATAATGTAAGGAATAATTAGAATGAAGTCTAAAAGTAGCAGTGTTCATCAACTTTAGTCGCTGACTGTACCTTTGGTAATGTTTTTGTATAGGAAGGTATATGAATATACTTGTGTCCTGCAAAGTAATTGGTTTAAACGAAAAATAAGCCCTTTAAAATTCAGCGCTTTTACTTTGGTTTCAGAATTAAATTGATTGTTAAAAAACTGTATACAGACAACAGAATGCTTTTTGTATAATTGCTTGTGACTATGGAAACCATTAAATGTCATATTTCGTGATTGCGTCGCGGTTTACTGATGGAATATTTATGTAAATCATTTCGGAAATCAAGTTAGTGCCATTTGTAATTAACTTGAAAATGGAAGATTACTTTCAGTAATGTATGTATTCACTTTTGAAGTGAAGTTTTTTTTGCGTGACTGTTAACGAGAAAAAAACTAACAATGAAAAACCCTACGTAGAAAAAACTATCTAAATAAGTTTATCCATATTTAACTCTCTACAAACATAACAAATCAATCAGAGCTGTAACACAAATTGATTACATATCCCAGTAAAGTTCATTCATCACCTCACTCCCACGCGTTTTCTTCACAAACAACTCGCTCACGAGCTCACAAACAATCGCCAATACAATTTAATTTAATAAACTGTCAAAAAGCTGCCAGTACCTGTTAGTGTTTACAAATGGACCGGACATACGTTTTCCGCCTTGGTTTCCCAACAGGGGGCGCCGGTTCGCACCCCCATGATGAATTCACCTTTTATTTTGTCCCACTTGACTCAATTGAGAGTGATTTTTGAGCGTGAATGGGCAGCCTGCGTAATTTGCCACTGACAGGCAGAAATGTGCATTGAAAGCTATAAAAGGTTCAGACCAAACTCAATCAAGACCGCTTTCCCGTTTTACTGTTTGATGTATAAAATGAAATTGTTCGTCCGCGTTTCAATTGTGAAACAATCTCGCTAGCAAAAGGTTAAAATATGTACGTCTTCATCGTATCGCTGTGCGAATCCATTTAAGTTTCATAGACCAAGTTTACGCCAGCAATATTCCATAACAAGACTTTGCGAAATCTTAGCGGACCATTTGAGCAGTGCCCTCACGAATAGTTAGTAGACAATAAATTATTTAATAACCCCTCGGTTCCGAGTGCGGGTCGTGCACTTAATCTGGGCGTACATATGAAATCACCTCTTTAGAAACAATTAATATGGCCGTGATTAAGCTTGGCTACGTTTGCGAGATGTCGTTTTGTTATTGCGGATGGATGCTAATAGGAAAATTAGTCGGGATTACAAAGTAATTGGTTGTAACGTTGATAATTCCGACGATTGATGACACATTAGACAGAAATGATACAGATATAAGAAACAAAAAGGAATGATTCAAATTAATAATAACTAGTAGACAAACTAAAAGGCCTCTACATGTACCTTAACACTCAAAACACCAGTACAGGTTGAGAAGTAAGTTTATCTAATTCCTCAAAGGTTTTGTATTTCAAAGCTTGGAAGTGTCATCTGTAATTATTGTCCCCAAGTGTCCGACTGCTCTGACCGGTGTCGGGTGGACACTAAGCAGTTTGTAACTCATTCCTAAGATGTAGGGTTGCACCTTTCCTATGCTCGTAAAACTTAATGTGCCCACTAACGCTGCTCTTATCAATTATTTTTAATTAAAGGAACTTCAAAGTTAGACTTAATTGTTATTATCATGTTTTGTTTTTCATCGATCTTTAACGTTGGATATGATGCATCAATTACGATAATCGTTGCTGTTTGCTTTTTGAATTAATTTAAAAGAGTCCATTTCCTTTTTTATGGACTATAGTTATCATTATTAATTGTGATGTCATGTCTATCTATATTATTTACAAAGGACAATTCAATATTAGTACCCTCTCCGATTCCCTCTGAGGGGAAACTTGTTCCATGTACAATGATGAACACGAGACACTTCAGTTCTGGAAGCAAGTTGTGCACCGTTTAAAGCTCTTGGTAACTAAGAGGTAGTTTGTAGGACTTCTACGGGCATCGCTCTACTCAGAACTTGTCTGAGACTCAGAATCATACGCACATCGATCATTTTGCGAGGGAACAGGACTAGGTATATATCAAATATATGAAGCAAAATACGAATATAAAGCTAAATGCAGTCAATCATCAATTTAGCATCTCAGAAGTTTTAATTTCCCCCGTACAAAATGCGAGAAGGGGTGTCCCATTTGATGTCCAGGGTCGATGAAGTTCGAACGCTTTATTACTGTGTCCGGCTTTAAGTGGGTGTAAAGTTTCAACACCCTTTGATTTACTTGCAGCGCGGGCAATAGGTGCGCGACGGATCGGACCGAATTTGTTTGAGCTTTGTCTTTTTCCATTGTAACTCGATTTTATTGCGCACTTGTTTTGTTTTTGTTTTGTAGCACTCGTCTGTCCAATCTGTCCCTCATTTTATTGGTTTTCCGTTCCGCTCTCCAACATATGTACACACAGAATATGTGATGATCTTAAATTACCCTTAACAGCGTTACAAGGGAGTATCGGGGACAATGCTAACCGCATAATGGGCCGAGCAATTATTACACTAATACCTTAAAGGACCACTTTAATCCCCTAATCGGAAGCCAAACTAACGTGGTGCCGTCCCGCATAGAAATATCTTAAATTGGCAACACGGTCCGGCGGGCCGACCATAAAACATCTTAATGAGTACAGCCAGCAGCTGCGGACCCCTATATTGCCGCTCTCATATCCATGCAAACTACCCACCGACGACGTCTTAGCGGCCTTACTTTCCTCCTCCTTGTTTACAAGTCGACAACTAATTTGCTGCAATATGTGCATAGGACAACATTACGGCGCTATCTCCTCCGTGCGTGGCTTGCATACATTTGCTCCTTCCTCGCCACAACATGGTTGTTCCTCGACCTGACCCTTCACTCAACCCTCCTATATTCAAATTCAGCCCGGACCGGCCATTTGGACGCGGATTTGTTATAAGATTAAAGGAAGATTTCACTTGTGAAACAATATGGCAGCCGATTTACATATTTCGTTTCCTTATTAGTTTCGGGATATTTGTTTTGGGGCCAGCGAATTTACATCCACTGACCGATTAAATGGCCCTTAGGCGTCTTTAATGGGGGTGCCGCGTGGTCGTTGTTGGCCTTAGCAAATGTGTGCTTATGCGTAATTGAATATTTTATGGGCTGGACCAAATTTAGTGCGGAAACTTTATTGATTTCTCATAGCTGTAAACGCTTCTTCGCGGGAATCTAATTTTATTCTAATCGCAAAGTATGTTTATCCAGAGCAGAGAAAAATAAACATTCCCTCTCACATTCTGCCTTTTCAGTTTGCGAGTGTGTTTATCGTTTGCATTTATCTGTTGACTGTTTTTATTCCGCGGTTGACATTTACCCTCTGTTCCAACAAGCGGGCAATTCCGAGCTCGTTTCTTTCATTCGCGTACGAGTGCTCGCGTTGCATTACCTCTATTCACGTCGAGATAGCTTCACTTAGTTTCCTCTTTTTCAGTGTGGACGGGTTAATTTCTGCATCTTTATTATTCGAGTGGCCGGTGTATGGGAGTAGTGTAGTCTGTCTGGTAGCGTAGATTGTGTGGCGGAAAGCAAACTTGAATTGTTGGGTCGCCGCCGCGTGGAGGTAATGAACGCACGGGTGGGACATACAGGCTGCTGGAGGCGTCTGGTTCGAGCGAGAGGTGTAGCTGTGAGGGGGGCGCGGGGGGGAGCTCAGCTCGGTGTGCTGGTACTGTGCTGCCTGGGTGGAGGGGTGGTGGGGGGCGAGAGGGTGCAACGCGTCCTGTATGCACAGCGCCGCTTCCGCATTCGTTAATGCAAAAGCGAGTACAGACTTCAGGTGTACATTTTCAGCGCTTGTGTGCTTTATACTCGATGTTAAGGCGTGCGTCTTTGTGCAATGCTGAGCCTTAATTATTATTACATTTTATCTCGTCTACGCTTCAATACACTCTCCACACTGTAAGCTTGGGGAATAATATATCAATTTAATCTTCAAGAGCTTCTACATGCTGAAACAAATTATACCAAGATTATTCAAACGCTACATAGAATCTGTACGTATACGTCGTTGGTTGGTTTTGTTTCTCTCGTTTCCATTCCTCTCCCTTTTAACGCAAAACGAATAACCGGCGGCTTAACAATTCATTACTGCATTCGTTCATTTCAGCTTCATTAAAATCGCATTAGGATTAATTTTTCTCGTCCCCATTTTAATTCGCAGTTTGCTAAGGGGATCTCTGGACGTAGTGCAATCATCCACTGTCAATATTTGTTGTGTTTTGTCTACCTGCGCCCGTGTGTTTTACGTTATTGCTTGGAAATTGCTAGTGGCCACTTATTATAAACCAGCTACAATGTTTTACAGCTTTATATTTTTTATACGAACAAAGAGGTTCCCAGCTCCACTCGTTTTTATGAATTATCATTAATTATTGTGAAAAGTCACGCATTTCATTAGTCCCTTTTTGTATATCTGCCGCGTATGAATACATAATCATTTCTTTATCGATAACTGTCGGTTCATATTAGTGCTGTTAATTTAAGTCTCATTAATAAGGCAGGCACCTAATTGCTTACTTTAATTGATTTAAATAAAAAATAAGTGAAGAAATTAAAGCTTAAAACTGTCATCATGAACTTCGCCTGCTGATATCACTTGTTGTAATTCGAATTTTCAATTAATATCTTACCTATAAATGGTAAGTCGTAAATAGTGATTAAATAAAATTTATGACGACGGCACTAATCATGTACAATTATGACCTCAGTCACATAATAATAAAAAATCATCACGGACCTTAACAACGAGAGAGTAATTGTACCTACACTTTTGATAGTTTGTTTATATGTTATAAATAAAGTCGTATTTCATGTAAAACAAACATAGCCATGGCCGAACCCTCGTGGTGCATACACATGCGCATAATATCTTACGTCGGGACTGGTTACTAGAACCTTTAGATATTGTAAATCGATATTTCATTTTCAAATCGATGCACTGAAGCCTCACGATACATTCGCACGCGATACTCACGACCCCTGCCAACGAATATCTACAATATTATTAATTCAGGCATATTAATAAAAGGTGTCACGTTACGACCACACTGATGTCGCAGGAAGCATGGCCCGATGAGCCATTCCAACGAAAATAAATACATTATTCGATCCCGAACTGCATCGATTTTTTACTAAGAATTGATTACTTTTTATTTCATCTGTCCGTCCTAATTTTTACCGGCGCGTTTGATAAGTATTATGTTACTAATGTTGTGACCCGGTTTCGAAAATACAATATTTTATATAGAAACATAAATAAACACAGGGTGATCAATGTTTTTATATGCAATAAAAGTTTGTATGGCGGATGACAACTCGTGCGAAGTGCCGACTATTTTCCGGACACAATCATCGTTAAGTCGACACGACTAGTCGGCATATTTTTATGGACAATTACTCGAAATCTACGTCAGTGATATTCGTGTTAATATTAAATTGACATTATTAACAATCATAAACAGCTAATGTGAAAAACCTGTTTCGAAACTATCTTCTGAAGTTATGAAAGAAAACCTTTTAAATGTTTGATAAGTTACTACAAATATTATACTACCTTTTTGTTACTAGTAATTACGTAAATATCCATGAAGCGTTTTATCCATAATAAATACCACTTTTTTTTTGTGTAAATTCTTTATTTTTAAAGCGTCCGAAATTACTGTAGTAGTGCCGGGGGCAGGCAATATCGAGAATCGAGCATTTCACGGTCGGTAAGTTCAGCCGTATCGATACGGATATAATAACCAGTGGAATGGTAACTATAAAGAGAGATTGTATTTTTTACTAACGTCGTAAGAAGTCGGAATGTCCGACCGGCCCTTTGATCGGTTTGATAAAAGTGCTTGCGATCTTCTTTTCTTATTTTTTTCATAAAAATTTCCTCCATACCTTTATTGATATTTTCTAAGTTTGAAATGTACGATGGAATGTCATGAAATATGGAAGCACTCTGTGCGTCTGTTTGATTATATTTATATTATCTATAACGTCATGTCTGATCTTGGGCAGGGAAAATATAAGGTTTTTATCAGCGGAGGTCATTCCCTACTCATAACTTAGATCCCCACTTGTCTGACAAAAACAATAATCCGTACAGTTTTGAGGAAAAATGTTTATCTATCGCGACACCCGCCCCATAAATATCGCGCTTACCGAAATAAAACAGTGGAAATAGATAAAAAGCTAAACTGCTGTTAGCGACTGTACGAGACCGTGGCGCGGACAGTTTGACAAATGTTCCTATAGAACAACGTGGTGGAGTTACTTTTTATTGCACCCTCGATCGGTTTTATATTACTTTAATACGATAATTGAACTTAATGAAAAAATATATGGCCTTATTTTAATTGCGAATATGATTAAAATCAATAGATATTATGTGTTGGACTTTGTAATTTATAATTACAGTTACACTTTATTGCTTCTTTTTTGCATAATATTGCTTTTGTAATCAGCAATTAAAATTGTTAGTATTTATGAACAATAAATTAAACCATGAAACATGTTACATCCCTTAAGGACCCCAAAGAAAATCGATATCAAGTAATAAATCAACTAAAAAAAAATCATTAACATTAGTTATCGACAGTCAACGGAACACGTCGACATAATAATCTGCTCATCACAACCCAACGTAACATACGTCGGCTCGATAACGACACATCTTATCTAAAAGACATTATTTCATACACATCTATCGGAAAGCCATTCGAACTGTGTCTGATTTTATTCTAGGCAATTTATTTTCAATAAAGAACTATAAAAAGACTTATCTAAATCGTTCGGCTCCGACTGGTAGGGGAGCAGCTGTCATAAACGTCGATGCTTATTTACGTCGTATTGCACCGGTGGGAAAACTATTGGCTTCTATCGATATTTATAATTATACTAGCTTTTGCCCGCGACTTCACTCGCGTTAATTCATAATTTGACAATTTGGGTTGTACTCTGCTTGTAATAATATAATTCAATCATGATTCGAAAGACACGTGGCACCATCTATTATCATAAGGCCGTTATTGTTATTTTCCCCGGAAACAGTACTTTTTTTCGGGATGAAAGGTACTCTATGTCCGTTTCTGTACACCCGACAACGTAAATGAAAAATTTCAGAATGATTAAGCTTTTGAATTTATCATTGTTTGGATTTTTTTTCTTATCCATATTTACGTGTTCGATTACATTGTAGTTTTCGTGTGTGTGTGTGTGTGTGTGTGTGACTTAGACCGTGTAAAGCGTGCTTTATTTTTATTACATGCGTGCTAAAAATAAAGTACAATGTTGAACATAGTTTCTTAATGAACAGAAGGTATAAGATAACTAGTGCAATTAAGATCAACTGATCAAGGTTCTCATTTGTTTTTTTTTAGTATACAATGCGCTTTCTTTGCCCTCTTGTTAGTGTGTCCATGTTTTGATTTGAATTCAATAATTTCAAAATAGATAGCTTTTTTGGGGGTTTCGTGTTTTATTTTGTGATCTACTCTTTCAATGGGTTTTCTTTGCCCAAATGTAAAAAAAACCATGGACCGAATTTAGGGCAAACCGGTTTGGTTTGCCTCTGTTTTTAATCTTTTAAAACCAGATTTTTTTAGTAAATTTATATGAAAAAGAGCTAGGAATTTAGATCGTGTAGGTATTATCAATGAAAAGGTGAAAGTCTAATAAAACTTGATTTCTAAAACTTCCTTTTGATCCACATTTTCGCGTAGGTATCACCATTCTACGAAAAAGATTTTCCACGTATTATTTTCTTTAAAAAAATAAAGTATCAGTGTTGTATTGCTTAGGGTAGGTGTACCATAAAGCAATAAGTACATCCGTATCCGCGGCCCGGTCCCATTGTGCGCCATAGATAAGGCGACACAGCGCGGCGCGGGCGCCTTCACCAATTTTACTTACTTAGACGACACGCGTATATCTTGTAATAGTTATATTAGTGAAGAAAGATTAGCTTTGGAAAATTGTTAGTAGACCCTTGGACTTAAAAACAAGGTTAAGTAGAAAATGAGAAATCATTTAAAAGGGCTTTTTAATGTTACCACATCAGTTATTTTAAAGTTTAATCCCGTATGTAATCTGACAATAACAACAACAATTACAAAAAAAACTCGAACATTACAAATAATGTACCTCTGCTTATGTTCGTAAATTAACAAGCTAATTTAAATACATTAAAACAATCATCATAATGAAAAACTAAACCTAAGTACCAAATAAAACATTAAATAAATTAAAATGTTCCAAAAATTATACAAATTACGCATTTTTCGATTAAAACACAACGATCGCTATAGACGATAAACAACTAAACAACGAAATAACAGAGGAACCCATTTAAATTTGTACTCGAGCACCGACTCATTTACATGTTATTCGGGCAACAAACCCTAGGGGACCGTATCAGCCATTTATGAGTTAAAAAGTATTAAAGAAAAGAAAACTCGATAGATATAAAAAGATACGTATAATAACAAGAGAAAGAAGCCGCTTGCAAGGAAACTGCTTGCGGCGAATAAGCCTCGCGGAAAGCGGTATTGTTCCGCGACTTTTAAAACGGAACAAAATGAACGGAGGGGTAGGAAATCGGATGAAAATATGAAAAGAATACACGTTATATACGTAAAAGTGAAACGAAACGTCGGAGATCGGGTCTCAGCCGCGGCGGTCCGCAAATATAATTTGCATAGTCAAGTAGCCCAACTTTTGTCTGCAGCGGATGTTCGCAACCATATTCGTTCGTTGCTTTTTAACCACACTCTCGTTCTGTATCGGGCCGGGCTTTTTATTGCATTTTTTCCCCTTTGAACGGATTCCTTCAATATTTTGGTGGTTCGTTTTTATTCATACGCTCGGTCATCGAATTGTTTCGCTTCATATCACAGCTTTGTTGTGTTCTCTTAATCCTTGTCTTGGTTTTGTCCTGTTTTGAATGCTTAATACCGCGACTTAACGCCAACTCTGCCGCAATAAAGATGTTTTGCATATTCATAAACATTAGTACTTACCTACTCATACTATGTAACGAATAAAAAGAGTATGATTAATACAACTTAAAGGATCAATCGAGCTCTCAATACGTCTTCATAAATTGAATTCGAATTCAATTGGAACAAAAGAAGTATTAACATAATAATAATATCTTCGGTCGGTGAATGCATCCCTACTATTTGAAATTGGTCCCATCATCGACTACAAAGGCGGCCACAAAAGATTAAAACTTTTTGTTTAGCCAGCGTCAAATGAAATAATCGATTGAGGAATTATTACGATTCATCGTTCCGAACTGGCAAGAGGAAGCAATAGGCCGGATTATGGAGCACAAAGCGGTGCCGACGAGCTATAGACAAATATTGACTTGTAGAAACAATGAACGCAGACGGCGCTTCTGCCGCTGGATTATGCGTAGGAAGAACTTGATTGACGGTTTAGTTTGGCTGCTCATATCACTGATCAACATTGAAAAAGGGAATGACTAACTAAATATAGACACGACAAAGTAAGGAAAAGGTTTGGCCGGTGGCTAATTAATAAAACGTTTACGCGTTAATAGACACAAAAAGTGAGATGAAAAGATCCTAAAATAAGCTTCAGTCGAGTGCAAAGCTGTTTTTCAGAGGTGTTAAAGAGAATCGATACTCGGACTCGATGGTCCGACGAATTTTCCACTGAACGGATCTTTGGACGTAGACCTTTGTATTGACGAGAAATTAACGTACGGACCTTTCCATCCTAATTTTGTTAACAAAGTAATTATGTACGGTCGTGTAAATAATATACCTTTTGACATTGTGGGTAACGGTGCAGACCTTAATGAAGTTGCTAAACAAACGTCCGCAAAAGGTGCAAAAAATGTATTAAGAAATAACAGACAAAATCAAGATCCTGATTTAATATATATCATTCTGTTGCAAAAAATGCGAATGGAAATAAAAACGAACTTTCCAATCCGTACGTTATTACTGGCTCGTGTCGGAGGTCGTACGATGACAAATGATGCGTAGGAGTCGATCGCTAGTGAACCTCGCCCGTTTCATTAGCAACAACATTAATTACTAGCAAATCTTTAATGAGAAAACGAGCTTTCATTTTATTTTCATTCCACATTGCTCTAGAGTTGTTAATTTTGTGTTAGTTCTTTTTGTATGTTTAACTGCAATGGATGGTAATTAACCACAGAGATTTGATAATATAGACATCATTCATCATTTGCTACATCGCTAGGCATAACGTTTTGAATATTACATATAATTATAACTCTATAGTTACTTTTAATTTTTCTCACTCCATTAAATAAATTTTTTGCTCCCACCGAAATTAAACGGCCACAATATTCAAATTCACGGTACTCAAATCTCGTTCCAACACTCCAGCATCGGAACGACAAGAGGGCGTGTCTTATTTTTATTAGTTTATTATTCATACCGTTTCCATAACACGAGTTATTCGCATCTTGGTCGCCGCTCGACTCCATCAAAACTCTATCTTTTGCCATCTCGAGACTGTTACCCGACTTACCTGATGGTACAAGTAATAGGCTTTGGATATTCAGATTTGTTTGCAGACACTTTCAATGAGACTGGAATTTGTTCCAAGTTATATACAAGAGGAGAGATTTGAAAGAGATATTGGGATCAGGACTGCGTTGCCAAAGGGTGAAAAAAAAGAAGATGTTATATTTGTCATTCATTTGTTAGTAGTCTTCATTTGTTGTGTTTTATAAAACCTTCAGTGTTGTTACAATTGCGGTAAATTTAGTTACTTAATTTCACGATGCAAATCATGATCAAAATTCATATTTTCTTTGGGTTAAAAATTGTAATCATCCAGCGATCGGTTTATCGTTTGGTCCCTTGTCCGCGCCGCCCCTCTGCCCTGTCGGAGGCTGGGCCTCCAGCGTCTATCAACACGTGTACCGACTCAATCATTCGTCAATCGAACTTCGGAGTAAAGAAGACGTAAATATCATTACTGCATAAGTAAGAAAGAGAAACCTTATCGATGCGTGGCCGATCGCGCGATTATTGACGAAGAAATGGCCCAAACGTAAGGTGGTTATTGCAGGTGAATTAAGGAATCCTTAAGTTTTCTGATAAAGATCGGTATGTAGTGACGTAAGAGGGAAAGAGACAGATGTAAAGTTAGTCGAGGTTGATTTATACGTAGCTATGTGGGTGCAGGTGGAGAGAAGTATGGCGCACGACGCATACGCAAAACCGTTTATTTAGTCGCAGTTTTGTTTTGCTCCGCGTGCGGTATTCCAAGTAATTGTTGTTTCGATACGGTACAACTGGGCTGGATATTACAATGTTACATTAATATTTATGTACAATTTTATTCAAATAAGTTTTCAAGTAAATAAAAAAAGGTTTTTCCCTCCACCTTGATGTAAACCTACAGCCGTGTCTAACGAAAGTGTTTCTTTTAACAGTGATGTACCAAAAACGGCTAAAGAAGGAGAGAAAACAGCGGCAAATGATCCAGGAGCAGCTTGAACTAGAACTCAAGAGACGACAGAAAGTAGAAGAGGCTCTCAAACAGTCAGGAGCACCCTCCGAAATTCTCAGAATCGTAACTGGTAAGTAGCATCAAAATATAGTTGTGCCTTCTGAAATACTGATTGGAAACAACCAATCATCCCACGTACCTTTACGATGTTAGTGATGTTACCTACCTTAAACATGTCAAATTGTCAATACCATCTCTATCAACAAGTTTCAACATGTGTTAGTGCCCCTGACATGTTAACTTGCCGTCTGTCAAACTATCTGTGTGTAGCGAAAATTTCACCTAATAACATACTAATGTTCCAAGCAGCACTCATAGAACATTGAGCTTTACGTACAGTAGTTAAGATTAACTTTTGATTGCTGATGGGGATGATTTGTGGCGTATTGGCGTTGGATGCGTGTCGAGTGCGTGATGTAAGAAGGGTGGGTGAACGCTGGTGATGGCTTGTACTAATCTCCGTGTCAGGAAATCGTTTCGCAGACCATTTGAAACGAGGGTTCTGAACTAACACGCATTCGAGTTGATTCTGTTGCATAATCGCTGTTTGCTACGTTATTGGCTGTGTTGACTTGATTGATAGGAGTACTGATAATCTATTGTGAGTTTGCAAAGTATAGTCAACAATTTTTACTATCGACATATATTGTTCTGCTGCATTTGTCCTTGACCTTATTCAAACGTGACCTCATTCCACAGAGAACCTAGCCCCGTCATCGCAAGAGACGCCGCGTTCGGAACGGGAGAACGGTTCGGAGCGGGAGAGCAAGCCCCCCAGCGCTGAGCCCCCGTCAGCTTCACCTCCCTTCCAGCGGGACCCCCCGCGCACCCCCGACAAGCCCCAGTGGAACTACCCACCGCCACCAGTCGACATCATGAGCGGAGGAGCTGCCTTCTGGCAGAATTACTCTGGTGAGCATCAAAATATTTGGTACTCTCGATTTCTGCCGAAGACTCTAGGTGAGTTCACAAGAATGACGGCAGTCACTAAGTATCAATTTAAACCTTTCTCGTAGAAAATAAACTGGCCAAATGGTTGGATATAAAAGCCGTCATTTGCAGTATCGTCCCCATCTCATTCCTTTCAATGTTTTATCTTTCTTTTTCTTCTATTCAAATATGTCAGTCCCGTTAATTAGAAACGCCCTCATTTTTTCTACTTCTCCTTTTAATTTTCAACTTCGAGAAATAATTGTGACGTTAATTTCCCAATGATCAGGACATTACCCAAACGAAATGTTAATAAGACCACGTTATTGAATTCTCCGGGACCAACTCCTATGGTCGAGGATATGTATGGTTTTCGATTGTAAAAGGGTCCGTTGGAGATGAACATTTTTCCAACGAAATGAAATTTATACTCATCATATTGCATAGCTTTCGTATCGGGTATGTCAAGTATTTAAAAGTACAACGATATGCGAGCTCTCTCGGTTTGTATTGTGATTTTTGGGGGCGCGTTTTTATGAACGAATTCTAATATAACATGTTGGTTTGTCTGATTATGCATGCATAATGCATGGTTGGGGTAAGACATGATTTTGAATACACTTTTTATTAAAGATTTCGTTATTATACGGGGTGTAAACAGTCCCTTCACGAAGCCGTCAACCAAGCATTCTGTACATCAAACTAAGTAACTTTTCGCAAAAATTATTGCTGGGAAACAACTTTTTTTCTTGGGTGAAAAATTACGTTTTACGGTAAAACTCATTGTAACGGACTCAAAACATTGTGCTGATGGATTAATTGAATAATACGGGGGTCTTGAAGGTGTTTCAAGTAAAAAAAATACATCAGAAACATGGATTTTAAAAAAAACTTGAGAAAAATTTGGAACTTTGACCCCCAATATCTCCGTAACTAGAAGGTTCCCAGGTATGGTCTAGAACAAAAAAATAATCGCAATAACGGGGAGAACAAGTACCCTTCGGCTTCGTTAAGGGTCTTTTTACACCCTTTCTGTTTGGATTTCGGTGGTCTCCTTTTCTACTCAAGGCTCATAGTAAAGCCAATAGCCATCTTAGACTGGATATCAACTTATCACAATTCAGGAACACTTAGAAAAACTTACAACATAGATTGTGTTATTCTGAATTGAATTATTGTGTCGACGCTGTTGCTTGCGCCATAATCAGCGTCAAAAAATCGGGAGCTCATAATAATTGAAAATCACGGAAGAAAATCAGTGTAAGTTTAGTTATAAACCGTGAAAGCAAGTAACAGTGTTTGAATAATAGTGTGCCAGTATTACAAACTGACGCAACTTGTCTACCTTGTATCAACTCTCCTCACGGTGACGTTCAAGACCTGTAATACCGGTAACCTCATAAACTTGAACTGATTATAACCCCAATTCATTAATATTGTTCGAAACAAAAAACAGTACTCCCACAAAAACCACTTTTATTTGAATCACAAAAAATGCATCGCGCTCAACTTTGGTGAAACAAGAAGCAAAAATCTGATGCTCGTATCGGTGAATCAAACCGTGGTTTTTTTTTTCATTTATATCCGCTTTGTGGAAAGCCCAGAAATTTCATTAAAAATGCACCGACGTACTGCTGCATACCTAAAGTAGTGGCGCACCCTTCCTGGAACTTGACTGATGCCAAATATGCTTTTCCATTAAATACTCTTTAAAATCAACTGTATGTTTATTGTAGGCAGACATAATATTTTGTGTATTTTTTCTTAAATAATGTGTAAAGAAAGTACTTGTTCATTATGCAAGAAAACCATGTATGCAATTTCGTAATCTTTCAAAACTCAACTCATCATTAAAACCGAGATATAAAACACAAGACATACTTAATAAATTCCCAATTGCAGCCAATTTTTCATTATTACTTCCCCCACGTACTAAATTAACTTGAGGGGGCGAATAGGTGTTTACAATTCGCAAAACATTGATACGGATTTAAGCGTTTCCCTTGTTCGGACGAGTGCCTTTTGCCGACAGTCTGTTCAAGTAGAAATTGCTACTAATTTAAGTGTTACGCTACCCCGAGTGTTCAGACGCACGCGAACACGCAATACCAATTGTTTGAATCGGAATGGCTTTACTATATTTGAATTTGCATGGTCAACTATTTTATACGGGTACTTTTTATTACTTTCAAGATTTCTTTGTGTTTTAAACTTTCTTGATACACGTGCCAACAAATGTTAAATCAAAAGTAGGTTTGATAAAGAAACTTTTCCTAGAAATACATGCACCTAAGTAGAGGTAAAAAGCTATAAAGCTGAAACAGAAAAATACAAGAGGGTTGTAAATATAAAAAGGTTGGTAACAGAAAAACAAAAATTAAAACTTGGAGCCTTTCATCAACTTTCTTCAGTGCCTTCGGTAAAAGAAAAAAACATATTTTATTATTCGTAAATTAGAAAACTTTTTTCTACGTGCTTTTCATAAGAAACAGGACGAGTCAAAAATGTTTCAAGTAATTACTGTTTACTTATATAATATAGGTGAAATGAGGGATATTAAAATTACGAAAATGACAACAATTCTTACGTAGAAACGTGGACGGGTAATCAATCATGATAATGTTTCGATCGTATACATCATTAAATTGATTGATACAAAGGTAGCTAGAGAAAACGGTCATAAATTCCCATTAGATACACACAATGCTAATTTATCATGTAAAAACAATATTATTGATTATAATTCTAATATAACAAGTTGTATCAGGATATTTTAATAAAACATTGTTGATGCCGTTATTAGAGCTGTGCTTGTAAAACGGATAAACCATCCGATGTTACATAAGTAATATAAAGTTGAAAAATTAATAAAGAGGAAACTTCTCCATGCTACTTTTTAGGTGAGCTTGTAAAATGAATGGAAATAAAATTGTACCGCACAGGTGCGCTCGAAACCTTTGACGATATTAACTTTTTTATTTATTCTTAGTAATCACCCGCATCATTGTGTTCAGCGTTTTATGTAGACAACTTATTGTGCATTATCATAACATTGACCGAACGCTACTAAATAGAAATACATACAATATTACCGACAATGATAAAGATTTAAACCGAACTGAATCCGAGTCACGATGGAATTGATTCTGTGGATAAAAAAGTCAAAAGAATGTCTTTAATAGAAAATCAATCTAATCAGTATAATTCGTCGCGCTCCAATAGAGCCAGCAACAGTAGCACTTCATCCCGACTGCGTCCATTCGTTGACTTGTGTAGTTGTGAGTGGTGACGACCGGTTGGCTCCGTTGTTACCCACCTATAGTTCCCTCCACAATCATCCGTTTAAACCGACCCTTTGTTCACAACCTTCTCAAATTTCCAACGAAGAATTAATCAACTCACTTTTTTCTCTGTATTTTTACGGCAGTAATTAATTTCGCTTTAACAACGAGCCGAGGTGTCGATTGCGTTAAAAATTGTTAAAAAATAATGAGCAGATGTACTTTCTATTATTTCTACAAAGATATTAGATGTCATGAAAGTATATCGTTTAAAAAATTATAACCACGTTTTTTGTTGTTTACAGTTTTATATTATAATGAAAATAAGTCTTATAATTATAACGTTTTAAAATAACATCAACTTTTTTATGATTTCTCAAACATTACTTTCAAATAGCACCAAAGTAATTTCTTGCTTGAGCTTCTAATAAGGAAATCGATTCGTCACTTCAAAAATAATCGATGACTTTGTATCGATCTGTACTTTTTTTTCGATCGTATTTGGCAGATCAACAATCACATGAAATTGTTAGCATGAAATCTAACGATCCGTGGCTGAATAAGCAATCAACGAGTTGTATTTTGTCCAAACATAGTTATTTATTTGGTGCTGCAGAGTTTTTGCACGAAATAGTTTAGTTAGTAATCATCTACAGTTCGATTTTTTTCGACAGTTACCTACATCATGACTAATTCGTATCCGTACTAAACGGTTCTAAACTTAACATGTAACTGGTATTCAAAAGATATCAAATATGTATTTGGCACCTATTAACTAATTTCAATGCAAATAAATATAAAAATAAGTTAACACTGTTAAACAAAGATCCCAGACACAATATGCCATCTAATAATAAATGCTTCAGTGAAACTGCTCTACATAAAGTTTATTGCTTTACTTACAATTGTTGTAACAAAAAACTATTTATTCTCACTATCGATCAGTGTCCTATCGTTTTATTTCTGTTACTTTTCAAATAGATCGGTTCACGTCCAGCTTGTGAAGTCCCTTTTTGTCATTCCTTGACCATTCGATCAAAACGAAATAAGAACTGTTTCTTTTACAAGTTTTTGTCTATCAACTACTCTCCGTGAAAGTTAATGTCACTGTTGATTGGAAATATAAAACATTTCACAACTCCAAATGTTTCATTTTGAGATAGGAGAAAGAAAAAACAAACATTAAAGGATAACTTTTATTAAGCTAAGCGCTCAACCATTACAGTTGTTTCAAAGAACAAATAGATTATAGCTCTCAAAGGAACCGGCAATTCTGTTTTAGAAGCGGCAAATGCAAAAATATTACGTATTCAAACAGACCTAATGGGACATTTAGGGGTGGCAGCCAAGTGAAACGGCAAAGGCCGAAGCTTTTAAGTGTATAATATTTAATTGTGACGCCCTAGGCGTATAATCTCGCCCGAGATAATAGGTTTCTGTTTCGGGACAACCCTCGACGGTGACACTTGTGAGTGTGATGCCCTCCGGCAACACAACACTCAAACAAATCGGATCATAATCGAGTTTTTCCAACTGACGAATGTTTTCAAATAGTTTCTTTGATTCAAATTTCACAGCGGTGCAAACACAATTTAAATTCAAATTATTTTTCGGTTTAGGGATGTTTTAAACATTTCTTGGAAGTGCAAAAATTGGTGTAGGTTATAAATTCGGGACTCACAGCATAAATTGTAAACGAATGTCGGGAAGAGAAATTCAATTCCCCGTTGAGAAAATGCTCCATCAAAGTAAGCAAAAAACGCGATTCCGTTTATATCTTTTATATCTCGTAAATTGCAGGAGGCGGCAAGCGTTGCATGAAATTGAATAAGCATATTTCGTAAAACGTCGACGTTTTCGGAGACAATTGCCTTACCTCACCTACTCTTTGCCTCTTCACGAACTTTGTCAATTTTCGTGAAATCTTATTAGAGGATGTCCTGTGCTTGAGACGTGTTTCATTTTTTATGCCTTAATTTGTTGCGACGTTTTGCTACAGCGCTGCTTTTGCCCGGAAATTCGTCTTTTAACATGCAATTTTTATCAAAGTGTTTACGGGAATCTTCATACAACACCTTTACTTCAATCACAGCGTCTATTCAGATTTTATTAGTTGATATTATTCTAAAAATACTCGTTTAAAAAGCACAAATACTCATGTAATAGCCTTGTCTTTTCATAAAATGTAAAATAATAAACGTTCCCAATCATTTTTAAAAACAAAATCAGCTTTTCCGGAAATCCACCTACATCATTTACAGAATACAGAAACTAAAGAGATACAGATTCATAATTTCCATTTATTACCATCAGTAACACAACGAATATTACCCCGAACAGAGCCGTGGTGTTCGAATAACCCTTGTACGAGAAATTTAATAACACTGAACGTGAGTGCTACGTTTTTAACAAAGGCAATATCGAATATTAAATTAGAATGTGCCATACGGATGTGAAGTCCGTTTGATGTGAGTCGGCTTTCCCCGAAACACTTAATGACATTTTACGGAGCTACACACGTGGAACTACATGTTGTATGTGTTCTCTCTGTGCGAAATTGTTCCCCTTTGCCCCAATAGTGCCTTTTTATTTCGTTGTTTCTGTTTTTTATGTACGTTTTACAACTTTATTTATTTCTAGGTCAATTATAATCCTGTTCTGCACTTTATGTTTTAATATTTCCATATAATTCAACTCTGTTTCTCTTTCCCACCAGAAACTCTGGCGCAAGAGTTAGAGATGGAGCGTAAATCCCGCCAGCAGGCCATGGAGCGCGACGTGAAGAGCCCCCTGTCGGACCGCGCCGGCTATTACAAGAACTCAGTGCTGTTCAGTTCGGCCACTTAGCTGACGCACTCCGGGGCCAGCGACTACCCCGACCAACAAGATTACGACAAAGAAATCGACGAATCGAGAAAACCAATGATCAGCGTCAAACCCGAATTCAGGGAAAAGTAAATCCAAAGATTCGGGATTGGTGAATAAACTTATCAGTGGTCTCAACGTTCCGATCGATAACACAACTCTCAATAGGAACTCAAACAAAAATACTTCCAAAAATATCTTAGAATCCCATCAAACTGTTCATCTGATTGTTTATTCAACTCAAGTTTTTGGCATAAACGATCTCATTGAAGTTGAAACTACTTCTCGTTATTGAGATTACTCTGTAAATATTGTTATTGAATTCGAAGTAAGATGTAGATTTCGTGGTGTTAATACGAAGTCTTAAGAACTCTTCTTCCATAGAAAAATTTGTAAATATCCCTTTATATTATTATTAGAATAAGTCAGTACGGTTTTATCGACGATCCGAGTAATTTATTCGTCAATATTTTAATCTTTTATGAAGAGTACCTTTAACTTATCGTTAAATGCCATATTTATATATTAAGTATCCATTGTTATTTGCCCTTGTAAATCTGGATTTATTTTCGAATCATTTTGTACCTACATACATATCATAAGCTTTGTCACATTCAAATGTTCAGTGATCGATTGAGACAATTGTTGGAATTGATCAAAGACTGCTTTTCGAGAGTTTTTCTAAAATGTTTGTCACTAGTCTCGCAATTTCTGTAAACGATAGGTGTTTAAGTTCCTAAGATGTTTGTTTAAAAGACCGTTACGATATGTTCAGTAAAACTTCTACTAGTAGGTACACGTTTCGTCCCCCATGATGTTTTACTTTCAATAGTAAATAATTGTGATCTTCACTCTCGTGTAATTTATTCAATTTTAGTGCAATGATTAGATTTAACTGATACTAGTGTATTTCATAAATCATAAAAGTGTACG
The DNA here is from genome assembly GCA_905220335.1 of Noctua pronuba. NCBI lineage: Eukaryota > Metazoa > Arthropoda > Insecta > Lepidoptera > Noctuidae > Noctua > Noctua pronuba. The sequence continues at coordinate 7,914,824 of LR999903.1, read as the reverse complement.
ATAGATACGTTAAGTTAGTGGTTTTAAAAGGATACATTTTTACAATTCAATATTATTGACTGAAAACAGAAGAGACAGTTTTTTGCGTACAATATAACCTAAGTGTTTTCTTTAAAACTTCATAAACTAGAAGATGTATAAATAATTATAATCGCTATATCTCATATCCATAACGCAGAGATCGATGTATATGGGTAGTTAATCTAACAATAAGTTCAGTAGTTTAACATTATACATAAAGTATAAAATGATAGTGTTATTTATATTGATGCTTAGTTTACGAGACTTTGGATGTCTCAATAGCTTAAAGTAAGATTTTAGAGATTGTATCGGGCGTACTATTGGCGCTTGGCTATTGGGCAACTAGGTACTACTAGTTGAGACACCTACTGTTATTTTGTGGAACCACTCACTGTTGAAATATTCCATTCGCCTCTCGGTATTGTGGAAAAGAATTGTATTCGAGGATATCGGTGAATAGTCAAGCGCCGATGCAAACGATCGCTTAATACAAGTAATTACATATTATCTGTAAAGGATAATACGACGTAATGAATAAAACTTAGTTGTTACTATAAATGTTTAGCTGAGCATGTGTGATTGTGTAAAGGGCATGAATGTGGTACTTTTGTATCAGTTACTTTCATTTCGTTACAATAGAATGACAATACCAGGAGACGATGACTTGTGTGTACCTTGTACGTAGTGTACGTGCCCGCTCGGGCCGGCTCCAGTATTGTCGTAGAAATAGTTTTTTCTTTGTCAATTAGATGTTGAGGCTTCTCAATGTACCTATTTTGTATTACGGTAATAGTATGCAGTTCTGAAAGCAAGTGTAACTATTTATTATTTCTATTATAATTATTATGATTAATTTACTTAAAATTGTGTGTGTGCCTTGTATCGTAGATGAAAATATCAAGATTAAAAGGGAAAATTATCAGTTTGTGTTTTGTTTCATACAACCCCACTAAACTACCCATCTTAATAATATCAAGCCTAAACAATGAATATACACGAGAATTATACAAAGACAGTATACAGAGTGTACAATATTCTGAATTAACGTTCTAGAGCTACCTATGTGAAAAAACATTAACAAGAACCTGCGAAAGCACGTGACTAGTAAATCTAAGGAGAAGAGCATCTTAATCAATATCTACGCAAGCAACAGGATGCAGCATTAATGAATACGACTACCTACACCAACATCACAGTGTCAGTGACAGACACTGATCACTCAAAAACTTTATTAATCCGAACGACCAGTCATATCTCGCTTCTATCACCCTATGGATTGTGCACCAGACCAGCCCTAACAGTAGCTCAACCTAAAATACGACATAATTAACCAATAGCACAAAAGCAATTGAACAATGTCGTCATAAACATGAAAAGTCATAAGAAGATTTCATATTAAAGTTCAGTCGCCCATCGCCATTTTAAATCCTGTGAAATCGGAAAAGTTCATATTTATTGCTAATAGATTTTCGGCCGATGAACACCGGGTTATTTGGGATGCAATTTTATTTTGTCCATATGAATGATTTTTATATTTGCCCGGGGGCCCCAGCGTGGCGAACCAAGGGCCCCTTTCCGATTTCGATTTCGGACATCATGCAATCGTTGGCCCCTGCCTGCTATTTGGGAAAATATTTTCGAAATCAACTTCGTTGGTTGGTTTCACTTTGCAATGTGCATTTTTAAGGGAAATGGAAAATTAGATACGATTGTTACGGACATTTTTAGTGACATTTGTTTCAAAATTGCTTTGACAAACAGCCTCTTGAAGGCATGGAAACTTCAGTAGGTACATATTTAAGACCAAGTTATGTTTGCTGTTTTTTCAAAGATTTAGGTACAATCGAATAACTTTGAGGCAGGTATACATCGGAAACCGTATTGCCTACTATGTGACAAAAAATATGACTAGAGAGGGAGTGACCACTGAGATGTCGGCTAAAAGAGAAGCATGGAAGAAAAAAACATGATACAACCCTAAATTAATGACAAAGATGGTATCAGAAACCATATTGAATAGCGAAGAATAGTTGCTTTTACAAATTATCACTCTGTAACAGAATATTTTGCTTTTTCTTCGTGTCGATGATTCCCATAGTTATTTAATTAAATTTGTTTCGACCAAAACTCAGCCACATCAATAGCGTTGTTAGTGGCTTCGAACAGGTCCCTTAAAAGAAGGGCACAAAGAGCCAGGCGCGGATACATAGGGGGGCAATGGGTCCAAAGGACCTTCCCTGAAACCTACCGAATACGTTATTATGACCATCTTAAACTACTTGGCGGCGTACTTGGTTTGCACTAGTTTGGCGGGATTAAAACTAAATACGAGTATTCTAGTTGTATATCATGGATATCCGCAAAGTAACGCCTTATTCCATTAATTATCAAAAGTTTATCAATTTTCATTGTTTAAAATGAACTTTCTGGAAGATAGATAAAATCACACAAAAATCCAGTATACGCGTCTGCAACGTCTGGTCAGGTGGGCCATGTTTTGTGTTGAGACTTCACAGTCGCACGCAGCTTTAATAATATTTTGCTGACCAGTGACTACAAGTTTCAGAATTTAACATTGAAAGTCTTGTTGTTTTCACTCAACATTTATTTTTTCTACAGAACCCACTCCATTTTCCTGATGTTCTAGCGAAAGTTGTTTATGTGACACGATTATCGAAGTACTACATTATATACTAAGTGTAATTTATGTAAATCGACTCTATAATAATAGTGATAAACATATGACACTGACACTATTAAACGGAGCAAAATGGATATCATGTGATAGTTCTAAGATTAATTGCGAAACACATAAATAATAACATGAAGTAGTATAGTTACTTTAAGAGATAATTTAATAGTTACTCTAAAGGTGAAAACGGCATCTGCACAAATTCGTCAGATCTTGGAATTATGGCGCTATTAAAGCCACCTTATATGGTTACTTTACTTCAGATACGTTTGACCTCACCCGTATCATACAAAATCTACGCCCCTATGATGGGAATGATATCTGCAGCCTACGCAGGGGCGACTACAAGCTGAACGAAATCTGGTGTACCAATGTTTAGAATATAATAAAAGTTCATACGGCTTCGTCGTCAAATCCATGGATTGTCCAGATTTTAATCAAATCATTTGAACACCCGAAGCAGGTTTTCGACGATACGTGTAGGCATCTTGCAATACGACAAAAGAAGATCTTCCAATAAGAAATCAGTTACTTATTGTCTCTTCCCACAGTTTTTTTACCCGACTGCCAAGGAATGGTTATGTTTTTCGCGCGTATCTTGTATGTTTTTCTTTGTAAATTCCTTTATTACCTCGTATGTTCCATATGGCTGGATGGATTTCAACGATTAAGGTATCATTAGATTCTTCTCAAAAACGCAAGTGTCCTTAAATAGGTTTAAAAAAAAAACAAAATGGCGGATTTTTGGCGCAAAATTGTAAGGCCTAAAACTGCGTTAAGCGGGCACCCGCGGACGGCGCGTTCCCACGGAGCCACCGCGCGTGCCCACGCGCGTAGACCCGCGACGGTTGCCCGTCGCGGGCGCCCGCTTAACGCAGTTTCAGGCCTTTGTCGTTAATAAAATTTTTTCAACCAAACCTGTCTAGTAGGATATCAAAATGAAGGAATTTAAAAGGAGATTACAAATATATTACATATATATAGGTACATAATAATGAAAGAGCTTATGAAAGGAAATCTTTGTTTGTCACTCAAGCGAAAAATCATGGACACGTGCATTCTTCCCATATTGACATATGGATCCCAGACTTGGTCTTTGACAAACATTCAAAAGTCCAAGCTCAAGGTTTGCCAACGTGCAATGGAGCGCAGTATCCTAGGCGTCAAACTTACCGACCATGTACGCAACACCACACTGCGCTCCAAAACACAAATTACTGTCGTTGCTCAAAAAGCCGCTAAGCTAAAGTGGGACTAGGCTGGCCATGTCTGCCGCATGCCCGACAAACTGTGGGCCAAAATAACCACGATGTGGAGCCCTGACACAGCCAGAAGGCGACGCGGTAGACCTCGCAAGAGATGGCGGGACGAGCTGGACAAAACTAACGACCAGTGGTCCACATTGGCTCTGGGTCGAAGAATTTGGAAGTCATGTAGAGAGGCCTTTGCCCAGCACTGGGATGACACAGGCTAGCAGTAGTAGTAGTAGGTACATAATACTATAGTAGTATATATAATACTATAGTAGCATAGTTTTTGATACTTTTAATTAAATACTTGTCCAAACTATTTAAGTAAAAATTGATCAAGAAACTGAAATATGCGTTAAGACCACTCTGTATGCCCACTACTCAATCATCGGTTGCTACCGTTACCATTTAACATAAATAATAATTTCACTACTCTTTGATATCCTTACCTACTCCTTACTTATATTATAAATGCGAAAGTAAGTTTGTTTGTTTGTTACCTTATCACGCCTAAACCACTGAACCGATCATCCTGAAATTTTGCATATACAATGTTAGGTGTACAGAATCGGCCATGGGGATTCTTTCATCCCGAAAAAAAGTACTGCTCCCTAGGAAAACAACAATAACGTTATTATGATAACAGATGGCGCCACGTGTCTTTCGAATCATGATTGAATTATATTATTACAAGCAGAGTACAACCTGAATTGATTGTCAAATTCTAAATTAACGTGAGACGAGAGTAAAACTAGTTCAAGATAAATGGAAAATTTTACGCATTATTTATTTAAAAAGTAGTTCTAGATGACATACAATACAAATTACTAAAAACCATTTTTTACTCATCACTGTTACGGGGCAATAAATTGTCTCCGTTTTAAAAGTATTTTAAATATGTAATGTATGATTACTTACATACATAAACATGAAATAATTACGCTTCTAGGTGGCGTCTATGTTATTAATTCTTTAAACTATTATTACATTATCATAATGTAATGTTATATAGAGGTCAGTAGTGTTTATTTATAAAAATTAGACCGATGGCCTCAGGTGAATAGACAGCAGCATTCATTGTTACTGTTATTTGGTAATCAGAAAAGTATGTGTAGTTTGTACCTCATTTTAAAATAAAAACTACATATATTAACTGTCATGGTCACTAACATCATCTGCCTAGCCTTTTCCCAAGTATATTGGGGTCGGCTTCCAGTCTAACCGGATGCAGCTGAATACCAGTATTCTACATGGAGCGACTGCCTATCTGACCTCCACGACCCAGTTAGTGCTGGGTAATACGATACCCCTTGGTAAGACTAGTTGTCAGACTTTTTGGGCCACTGACTACCTGTAACGACTGTCAAAGATCTAAAATGACAGCCGAGACCAACGGCTTAACGTGCTTTTCGAGGCACGGAGGAGTTTCGGTATGTAATGGGCGGTCACCCGTCTACAGATAAACCTAGGCAAGCACGGCTTGACCCGAGCGGCTGTTATTATTTAACCACGAGCTCCTCACCAGGCAGATAATGATGGTCACTAACATTATCATTAACACTAGAAACGGGATTTTTACCATGTTTACTGTTAGTTTTGAGTTCCCGATATTTCGGCGCTGTTGCAAGCACCATGATCACGGATAAATTGAAGTTATTGCGGGTGGATGTTACAATACGCGGGCTGCGCTGGTAGTGTTGTTGCACATGGTAAATATCCTGTTTCTAGTGTTAATGATTACATGTAGGTATCAAGTATATCAAGGATGCTGATGAAGACATTTGAAACAGGCTTAGCAGTTGGTGCTACAAAATGCTTTGAGTTTGCTACGAAGAACTCAAAAGTTAAGAATATAATTTGAGTTTACTTTAAGAATTCATTAAATAATACAATTTTTATAGGCCTACTGCCTCGCTGATACAGTGGCCGCAATGGCGACTGCGGAGTATGTCCTAGGTTCGATTTCCGGGACGGGCAAATGGTTATTGAATTTTTTTCATCAGGAATTTCTCAGTAGCAGCTATGGAGTCTGGATTTGTGCCCGGTTGGTGGCAATAGGCTCGCCTCCTATTACATAGGACTTAAACATAACTGGCGAAATGTGGATGTACTATTAAGTACACATCTGCCTAACCCTTCGCGGAAAAAAAACACTGGGAAATCAAAAACTACGTTACGTACTTACACAGTTGCTGAATAATTCATTATTAAAAATAATCAAATAAGTATCTGAAGAACATCAATAAAGTTTATTCAAACGCTAACTGCATTTCGTTTTACACGATATTATTTATTTTCCCCATCCTAAAAATAATGGAAGTATGTTCAGGCATCACGCTGCCACCAAACAATATATAATAATATAATTAGACAACATATACGTTGTGAGTTGAGAAACGTTTTCCAGTTAATACTGTGGAGCACAGTTAATATCGTGCGCATAAATATTGTCGCACAAGACAGCTCCTTGCCGCTTCTAGTCTCTATTGAAGTATGGCCAGTGGGTACAGGGTGACGCTGTTTTGATAAATATTCTTATTCTTTATTGCACACAAAATAAAAATATATACATACAAATTGCAATAATTTAGCTTATGTACAATGGCGAGCTTAGCCCAGATTTGGGTTTTCTTACAGCAAACCAAATTTCGGTTGCGAAATTTGAGTAGTAATGGTTTTATCTTGAGGTATATGTATTTTTATTGTTACACGCTCTTGTGGTCTGTTTCGCTGTTATGTCGCTTTTGTTGTGTTTCATATAAAGAAAAACGTAGCATAACATATATGTTATGCTATTTTTTTGACGTTGGGATGCTTAATATTTGATGAAATAAAAATTGAAACCATGACGGTAAGTTCTAATTGGTTAAGTTTCGTTGTAATCGACATACTGTACCGTTAAATTCATTATGTTCTGTTTCAGTGTTCGGATATTGTATTCTAAGATAACATTTAACCCAAATATCTACACAGATACGTTCGGCTTGTCTTGTCCCACTGTTTGTACGCTTAGATCTTTTAAATTACGCAACGGATTTAAATGCAATTTTCAGCAATACATAGAGTGATTCAAGAGGAAGGTTCATGTGTATATTGCACCCGTGCAAAGCCGGGGCGGGTCGCTAGTAAAATATAAAATATTGGTCTCCTCTGGATATATTAAAAACACCATCCTGTATTGTAACGCAGCGACACACGCACCTGACATAGCGGACTCGGAGAGCAATTTTCGCTCTCTGAAGCGCCACGGATTAGTTTTTCCTTACGATAATTAAATAACTTTGAGCTATGTTGTTGCGTGATGTACGGCCGTGTTTATTGTCTTGTTCGCGTCGCGAGGGTGTGAATACGGCTTTATATTATTGCGCATGTTCTGTATGCTTTTAATTAAAGCGTGTAAACTTTCAGGTTATCAAAATATTGAGTAAGTATCTCTTGTTACGTGTAAGGTTTTGTTTACGGTTTTAAAATGGGGCTTCCACGTGATTCTACGTAACCTTTGTTACTTTCTTTGGTTTGCTGTCCATCGCTTTCAAAGTGTTTTGTATTTCAACTAAGACTCAATATAATTTACCGTAGCTTTTCTGTCGTAACGTCAATCTATATTAATATTATAAAGAGGTAAAATTTGTTTGGAAATTGTAAGTTTGTATGTAGGAGGTAATATCCGGAACTAATGATTCAATTATAAAAATTCTTTCACTGGCAGAAAGCTACATTATTCGTAGGTGCTTTAGGCAATAAATTATATTTATATCGTCCAAATTAGCCGAGCTATCACAATTGTTGCGGACGAAGTCGCGGGCGAAGTGCTAGTTCAAAATATTTACCAAAAGAAAAAATACAAGGTCACATTCTAGGAGTGTCACTTTATCTAAGCCCTCTGATTCAACAATGGCTAACCAAAATAGTCAGATAGGTATACAATAGGTTGTAAAATAGTTGGATAGCAAACCATAAAATACTTGCCTTGGTATTTTTTCATTACTAAAGGATGCACCTTTAGTAAAGACAAAAGAATGAAAATTATAATAATGCGGCAACAATTTTAACCGCAACTCGAAAACCAACAGGTTTTTCAATAAATACCAATGATTGGGGCCAGCATTGCGTCGACAGGTGAACTTGTTTTAAATACAATTAAAATACTATAACATGCGTATTTACACCGTTTACGTGTACATTTATAAACATGATAGCTAGACGCGACATTTTCTAATTTTAATTTTACCGGTAATAGACAATGTTTGATTGTCTGGTACTTAAGTTATCGATAGATCTCCAGATCTCATGTAATGCGACCATTTTTTGTGACACTTACATTTCAAATATGCATCTAGATAGCATTCAATGTAAAGGTTCCTATTACCATTTTACACTACGTAATTTTGTATGACGCTTGAAAAATAGCTTGAAAATTGGTTACGAAATGTCAGAGAGCTGTAACACTTGTAATCTTTATTCATTTCAATTATAAGGGCAGCGGAAAGGCGATTGAACAACTGCGAGGGCGACACTCAGTTATGAAAACATCTTAACCCTTCCCTGCCAAGGGGCCGTTGGAGCAATTTGCATTACATCTGAATTTGAAATACTTATTTTGCTTTCAAAGACTTATTTTTGTACCATTAAGAGGTCGTGAAAAATCTGATTACGAGTCTGGTTGTTTCTGTTAGTTAATTGACACTGAATATTTAAATTAGTTATCAAACGGATTGCAGAAGGAAATGAAATACGTAACATTTTAGACGTTACTACGAACGAAACTCACACCGCACCTTGTATACTCTTTATTTGATTTGAAGTATGTCATGGTGTTACTATACTTCTTTCGTAAATATGTTTTTCTTTTTGTATATTGGCACCTTGTTTTTATATAGTTATATAGTCGTGTAATTTGTATTATTTAACTGTGCTTCTGTGTGTTGTGCTCTGTCTTTTGTGTGCACTAAATAAATGATTTATCTAATCTATCTATATCTAACGTATGGATTATGAGTGACGGAGGAGCATATTCCAGTACTGATTCTGTAATACAAAAAATCTCGTACAACTCTTTACATACCCTACGCCTAGCAAAACAAAACATAACATCATCATCATCTGCCTAGCCTTTTCCCAACTATATTGGGGTCGGCTTCCAGTCTAACCGGATGCAGCCGAATACCAGTATTTTACATGGAGCGACTGCCTATCTGACCTCCACAACACAGTTAGTATTAGGTAATACGATACCCCTTGGTAAGACTGGTTGTCAGACTTTTTGGGCCATTGACTACCTAACGACTGTCAAAGATCTACAAATGACACCCGGGAACAACGGCTTAACGTGCTTTCCGTGGCACGGATGAAACTTGGTATGTAATGGGTGGTCACCCATCCACAGAGCAACCTAGGCAAGCACGGCTTAAAGAGCTCCTCAAAACATAACAAACTAAACCCAATCTAACTCAGATGGATCACCAAACTGAAGCTAAATATAAGATAAGATGTACAAACAAATTAAATCCGAACAAAGTATTAACTAGGGCCGACAGGAGCGACCATCACGTCTTCAACTCTCACAAATTCGCATTAAGAAAGGCACCTAGATGAACTTACTTCGCTTTTAAGCCGGAGACCTCTTGCCGTTTATAAATCCAATTGGATTTAGTTATGGGACACACCGGGCTGTAGTTTAAGATTAAGTTTAAGCTGCGAAGAAGGTGATGAAAAGGAAAAGTTCTAACATTTAATTCACGGTACGTGACTGTTGGTATGAACAAAAGTTTATAATTAAAAACATTGTGTTTTCATTGGTCTGATAGGCAAGCACTCCATGTAAAATACTGGTATTTAGGTGCATATCAACTTAGTCGGTAAAAGGTTAGGCAGATAATGATGATCTTTTCATTGGTAAAGTTGAATTCCTGATTACCTACTGAATTTTTTTAATACATCTACAATAAATATCTGATTACGTACAGTTAGATTAATATTAGGAGCCAAAAAGAACATTCTAGATTTCTATTGTAGCTTTAATAAGAAATGAAAAAGGCAAATTAGTGAGTGGTCTTCGTAGACATTTTTAGGGTTCCATACCTCAAAAGGAAAACAGGACCATTATAGGATCACTCGCGTGTCTGTCTGTCTATCCGCCTGTCACAGCCTATTTACTCCGAAACTACAAGACCGATTGCGTTGAAATTTGGTACACATATGTAAGTCGGTGACCCAAGGACTGACGTGTAACGTAAATTTATGAATTTTAAACATGGCGGCGACTTTTGGGGGTAAATTACAAAATGAAAAAAAGGGGCTTAAAATGGCCGCTTTAGCAGAATAGAATAATAATATGAATTACTTTAAAATTCTTACAATGGTCACCGACACAGTTAATATTATGAATTCACTTTGACACAATTTTACGAATTGTAACGTAATTCTAAATGAATCAACAGGGAATGTCAATCTTGTGGAACTACAACGATGATTTTGTCTAGGCCTCGGTGTACCCCTCGCCTAGTGCCGGATAATTGTCTGGCACAAGGAGTTTGTCTCTACGAGGGTCCGCCTGTTTGATGCTCGATTGTTTAACTCACAGACGTCACAACTAATCTTTGAGGACTCACCGCTCAGAAGGTCACAGTGTGACATTGCTTAACTTCTGCCAAGAGTTAGGTCTTGTGGTTGTTAAGCTAAAACACGTGCGACATTTTGCTACAGGTTGTGACTATATTCAGTTTTTACGTTTTTTCAGGTCGTTAAGTATATACGGTAAAAAACCGTTATTTACTACCGGAAAAGCCTGAAAAAAAACGGTAAATTGGCTATGGTAGACTTTGAAAGGATTGTATTTTCATCTTTATAGACTACTAGCTATTGTCAGCGGTTTCGCTCGCGTTAATTTAGAATTTGACAATGAATTCGGGTTGTACTCTGCTTGTAATAAAATAATTCAATCATGATTCGAAAGTCACGTGGTGCCATCTATTATCATAAGGACGTTATTATTGTTTTCCTCGGGAACAGTATTTTTTTTCGGTATGAAAGGTGGTTTTCGGTATGAAAGGTTTACCCTATGTGCGTTTCAGTACCTGACAACGTATATGCAAACTTTCAGGATGATCGGTTCAGTGGTTTAGGCGTTAAAAGATACTAACATACATAATTTCGCATTTATAACATTAAGTACGGACAATTAGACTACTTGTAGTCTCCTATAAAGATGATGAACAATGAAGTTTGTCCAGGTCTTTAGAACTTATTTCACAATAGCTGACCGTTGATAAAGATTTAATGGAACATTAGTATCTAAAAGTCAAGTGTATGAAGCAAACTGAAAAAATTATGCTTGTGTGAAAAAAAACAGGACAGGTAACTCTATCGACACCAGAAACAAATAATCAAATCATCACACACATCACTAAACCTCCTCTCGATTCGGAATTCGAAACATTCAAACATAACCGTAATCGATAAAATGGCGTCGGGCTATGAAGGCGGCACAGAGACAATAATAAATTGTAATTACAATTTAAAATGAGCAGGCGTTGCCGTGGGAGTGGCCTGCCCCCACGGCACGCCACCTTACCTTCACGTGTGTGCACTTTTTACATTCGTACTGCAGGCAATTAGTGTCGTGTGCGTGCTCGGGAACTTTGTGAATAATATGTTGTATCGGAAAATGGAAGTACCAGGTAATAGAAAATCTCTTACTTTATAATCTCTAGCTACAACTGGTCCTCGATCTATCGTGAATTTCACAATTAATTCCGAATAAACGTGTTTCTGTAAACGATTTCAGTGGCTCAAGTTCCACGAAAGCTCATAGCCCTAACATTTAATCCTACAAAAAATAACTCAAATACTATATTATCATAAACAAATAATACTAATTTACAAAACATGTCATTATATGTCCATGTCCATTTTCCAGAATTAACATAATCAAACGGTACAACTAAATACGACGAAATAGATAACAGAAAGAGCACATTTAATACATAATAATTTCCAGACACATTACCATGTTTTGTTCCCAAAAATGATTTGATACGTATCGAATAGCTATTTACCAAAATTACACGTTACAAAACATTTACTTGGTTTATTTTCCATTCCCTCACATTCAAGTATGATTTTTATTATAAAAAGACAATCAAGCATGTTTAGTTTGAATTTAAAAGGGATTCCGTAGGTTTTCTTGAAGTTATTTTGACAATCTATACGTATATGAAACTGTGTAACAAGTGCGTCCTTCACAAACAACAATATGGACTAAATTATTCTGCTTTCACTATCAATATAAGTTTAAATTATGGAATTACATTCTCCCAGCATATTTTAACGGGTTTGACAAAAGAATTTAATATCATACCTTATCTATCATATCTGAAACCTAAGCTGAAATAGAAAAAGAAGTTGGAAAGAAGAAACAATGGTGCACTTATTATCTGCAGGCGCCAATCAAGAAATGAATTCGTAATAACCATAATTAGTAGAACATGCTACAAACAGTGCCTTCCAATTCAGTTACGCGAATTCGCTCAAGAAAATTGTATCAGACAAATAAAACAGAATTTAAGTTCGCAAAAACTTCAATTTTGGATGTTATTGTAATTACTTATTTTACTTTTGAAAAAAAGGAGGCATTTTGTTGGTAATGGTATTTCATATTATTATTTTCATCTGAAAGCTTGATCCAAACATTACAAGGTACAGGAAGAAACCTCTTCTTTGTATCATCCATTCGTCTACGGTGACCATTCGTAACTATGTCTGCCATAGTTCTTTCTTTTTTTATCGTGTGGTTAGTGCCTAACCTGGTGTCAGAGTTTTTATGCCGCCCATGGGCGTCTGACTTGGCTTTACATGCCGTCAAAAAATATCTCTCTGCCATGCTGGTTTCCTCACGATGTTTCCTTCACCGAAGCAAGTGATAATTATTCAATCCATTTGCCATAGTTGATAAATTCTGAAAAAAAAAACTAAGCAAATCTAAATATCCACGGTTTTTCCTGATACAGGAAATTCAGACAGTATTGCTTGTAAACGCCTGGTACTTTCCTACCTTGTAGTCGATAAAACCTTCTGTGAACCTGGCTTTCATAGAAGGTTTCATCGACTACAAGGTAGGACTTCAGCTCTAAAAATACGTAGTCGTTTCTATTTTCTACTTCAAGAAAATTTATAAATTTATATTATTAATAATATGTCAACACACTGGTCAAGTCAGTCACTACACAAGTCTTACATAAAATGGACGTCTTATTCAACACTTACCTAGTAGTTCAGTTTTTCTAATGCTTAGTCCTTCGTAACCATGCAGCCTACGGAACCCTAATAAAAGGATAGAGATCATAATCTCCGAGGTTCGAGTTCGGGCCCGAATAAAATGGAAATACATTTTAATGATTATTATGCCCGCCCGTAAACGTTTTGCCGTGGACGCTATACCATTCAATGGGTCTAATCACTAATTCCAGCACTTTTCACCTATTTTTTTTGTTTAAAGTTTTGAGAAAAGCTATTGATCTATCTAATGTTCAATCAGTAAATTCGTTTTAAATGTTTTTATTGGTTACATGTAACTGTTAGGTGAATTACAAAGCTGTATATTAATTTGTTGTATGTTTTGTTGCTGTAAAATTAAATTATGGTTTTCCATGAAGGAATCAAAATCTTTGAATGCTACTAGTTGATTTTCCTGAAACAATGAAATAGATTTAGCTATTAAAAGATAAAACATAAAGAAAATCTATTGATTAAAATTAAACAAAATCTATAAACCACCTAAATGATTAGATCGCAACTCCATCTTGTAATCAAGCCAAGCAGCAATTAGAACGAACCTGATCGACGATGTGTGATAACTAGATTATCACATAATTGCCGGACAAAGCTAGAATAAATTGCGGTGCCAAAAACCCAGTGTTTAAGTCAATAACCTAACCGCCTATGTGGCTTTATAACGATGATTCGGCGCCAGCCAATGATTGATCGCCGTCGTAAACGTCAAAATTTTTGGTACCAAAAATAAAAGATCGCACGGTGATCAAAACACCATATCAGAATCTCGGTTCCGAATAAACGTAATAATACGTTAATTTCGACGGTTTCAAACGATCGAATTAGTTTTTTAATTCGTTCGTAAATGGGTTATCTCCTTGTGTTTAATTTTATAGCGATTTAATTATATTGCTCAGCTTACGTTATACTTATTTATTATATTGTAAGATGTGTTATTTATTATTTTTATTTGTACCTTTCAATATAGTCGTGATATTACTTGTTTCCGTTTTAGGTACCTACTAACTTTTTTGTAGCAAAACATTGCCAGTTTTTTCAGTAACGTCAATGCACTGCTGCGCTATTTCGAACAAAAGATAGCCAACTGTTATAAAAATCTGTGGACACTGTCTATTGTTTAAAATTGGCACATCTTTTTTTTACAGCCTCATATTACTACATTGGAGTCATCGGATTTTAAATAAAAAAAAACGATCGTCAATATATTTCATGGACTTCACAGACAAATAGGTAGAATATGATCATCATCTGCCTAGCCTTTTCCCAACTATATTGGGGTCGGCTTCCAGTCTAACCGGATGCAGCTGAATACCAGAATTCTACATGGAGCGAATGCCGACCTGACCTCCACAACCCAGTTACCATCCACAGACCAACCTAGGCAAGCACGGCTTAACCTTAAGATCGACCCGAGCGGCTGTTATTATTTGTTGGTAGAATATGATAGTAGTATTATATATCAGCTGTGTCACTTTTATCCTCATTGCGACAGACACAAAGCATAGACATTTTTTTTAAACTAAAAAATCCTAATTTTATTGAGACGTGTTATAGCAACTGCGCAAGTTTGTTCCACCATTTGTTTGAAAATGATGCCCCTACCCAGATTTCAAGCGTCGACAAAGACAACAGCTCCCAGCACAAAGTTATCACACAAACCAAAATATGTTTTAGATGAAGCAGAGTTCCCGAGTGCCAGCTCCATCAGCCACTCTTCGAAGCACACAATGCGCGCGTGTTTGTCCTCCCTGTTTGTCGTACTTGCAGCAATGGCGGCGAAATACACAAATTATAACTGAATTTTGTACGTCGATTTCAAAGGCATGCGCTCACAAATTCGTTCTAACTAGTATACGTTGATTTAATTTAGAATTTTGCCGGTAACAATGGCTGTGTTGCAGTCGCGTTGTGTTTTGTGTCGTATTTTACTGTTTAGCTTGGTTTCGTGCATTGTTTTCAGGTGAGTGTTTGTGTAAGAAGTTGTAATGTGTGTTGTGTGATGTTATAAATCATTAATTTAAATATTCTATTAATATTTTGAATCTACAGAATAATTGTTTACACAGTGGAATAATTACACCACACATACTAATAATACTAACCTAAGCACATTGTTACTAACAGTAAAATACTAACAAAACTATGGATTATAATTATGTTTATGGATTTTCAGACTACAGAGTCTGAAAATAAAGTTGTTTTTTTGTTATTATTTGTTACTAAAACCACGTACCTAGCTATCTCTGTATCTAGTCTACTAGCCTTGACTGGCTTTCTTACTGTCTTACTAAAGGCGATCAATTACGATTTATCACATGATCAAAAATCAAAATCAAAGGA
Organism: Noctua pronuba; assembly: GCA_905220335.1. Lineage (NCBI taxonomy): Eukaryota > Metazoa > Arthropoda > Insecta > Lepidoptera > Noctuidae > Noctua > Noctua pronuba. The sequence continues at coordinate 7,899,230 of LR999903.1, read as the reverse complement.
TTTGAGTTTGAATTATTCTATTTTAATTGTCGAAAACAAGAAAAAATTAAATGAAGCTACAGTCACAATAATTACAAGGCATTACTTTGAAAGTATTGTAATTGCCCATTCCAAAGCGTAGATCTCTATGGAGAAGAACGGACTGAAACTTTAATATCAACAATCTATTTCACCTGTTATTTATTTCTGAAAAATAGTTTTAATTTAATTACATTAGCATAGTCATGATCTTTGAACGAAAATAACTCACAAACACTTTTTTTGTCGATTGATTAATTAACTAGTATCGTATTTGCAATCTTACTATGTCTTATAAAATAATATTAATACAGGTTATAAGGTTAGAACTAAATTATGTTTAATAGATATTGGAATTTATTACCGCACTGATTGATATTTTAACAAAAAATCGAAATTACTCATAAATAATATGGATGGACTCCGTCTGATACTCGCCGGAGCTAGTAATTCTAAAAATGATATTACATTTGCAAATTATAATGTTACTAGTAAACTATCAATCAATCAATTGATTACTTTACGTTTTGTTTTATTATATTACAATATAGATAACAAAATTAAATTAAAATTATGTTTACTTGTTGGTAACAACGTACAATAATGTGTAGACATAAGACATTATTGTTACTTAGTATGATGTTTTTGTGTTTGAGCCGTTTGGGGTTGAAACACTAGGGTTATCCAATCGGCTCGACTCTTCCCGTGAGCTGGGGCTGCCCTACTTTTTGACTAAAGAATCAGCCAGTCTCTTGGACACTAGTCGATTTTTTTAATGCAATTTAATGTTTTTTTCACTGTATTTATTTATTTATTTTACTATTTATGTACACACAGTAGACAATACAGGAAAATAACATTATAATATATGAGTACATAGGTACTGCTTATTTCTTAAGAAATTTCTGCCACCAGACCTGCAAAAGAAGAAATGAAAAAGAAATTTAGACAATAGTGTGTGAGAACAGGAAGAGAATAATGTGTTTATGTGCCTTACCTAACATAACCTAAAATATTATATATAAATACACATATAAGTAAATATTAATATATACTTAAATAAATACATAATATTAAGATATATAAACAAATAAAAATATATAATAAATCATAATTGAGATTGTACTTATTTTTACCATTAATTTAAGTTTGTAAATAATTATGTAAATATTGTTGATATGGTAGATAACTTCGCAGTATCTACTTTACTTGATAGAGTCTTATTTCATTAAAGTGACCCTTGTCTTTCAATCACGTGTAACTTCTCCAATGTAAGGAGAAACTAGGTCCTTTGGAAAACTTACATAAGGACAAGGTAGGGCTTGTGAAATGTTTGCACAGTCGAATAATTGATACACACTTGGAAATGGTAAGTGGTCTTTTAGACCTGGTTTATAAAGAAACTTCAAGAAACATTGACTCAAAGTTATTGGATTGGAAGAAAAGGACCTCTGCATTTGCACAATCAGATTATTTCATTGGCGTTTGTTTATAACACTATAATAATGGCAAAATAAGCTAAAAAAAAAAACAAAATTCATGAAAAAAACTGGTGAACTTTGTCACCTTCGTCTGCTGCCGCCATGACTGTAGGTTAAAAAAAATAAAATTAAGAGAAGAAAAAAAACAAGTTGGGCAGTCGATGGCCAATTGCATTTTGTAGCAGTGAGAGCGAGTCGCGTGCTCGGTGCCATTAGCCCGCCCTCCTGGGCTGTTTGCCAGAAAATATCACCTATTCCGTGTGGAAAGGCTATTGCTATGCTAACGTCGGTTGTTTTCCCGTGGAAAATTCCTGTAAGAAAAGTGATCCCGATTTTTATAAATGAAAATATTAAAGTTGGTAAATACTTTTAAGAAATTGTAATAAAAGGCAAGATAGAAGTACTTACGTACTTTATTGAAATTCTCGTTTTGATAGGTTGAAACAGAAATCACAATGCTCACCGTGATTCTTGTACTTTTTAGGTTTGTGGTCTATTGCAAATATGTAGTTAGGTTAAGAAGCCAGATGATATAGAATATATAATCAAAACGGCATCAAAAGAAAGAAAGAAGAAAGAAAGAAAAAATATTTATTTGTCGCAGGGACATGACGTGCATCATACAAAATAACAAAAAAAGTACAATAAACATAGGTAGGTACAACGCATATCAAATATTTATAACTTGAACAGGACGGGGCAAAAAAAAAAAAAAAAAGAAATACGTTAACATCTTGCACGTCGTGACTGCGACAAGCAGGTTACCACTCAGCATGATGCTGTACTATGGGGAGCCCACAGCACAGCGCTGGTTTTCAGTGGTCACCCGTGAAAAAAAAAGAAAACGTACGGAAGCCAAGACAGCATAAATATTTTTAACATTAATAGGGAAATAAAATAAATAGTACTCGGGGTATAATATAAAACAACTGTCTATAAGAATTATAATAAACACTACAATAAAATATATAACTATGTGTGCAGGCTAAACAAAATAAACATAAATACATAATGACGACACGGTCTGTTTTTTTGTCTCGCTCCCACCCTCGCGTCGCCTTTTAACCATTTTTAACCAGTAGGTCAAGGACATGAACGTAATTATGAGCCTTTTCATCAGAATGCAGTTTGTTAAAAGCGTCATCTCAATTTTTGAGTATTCAAATAAGTATAATTACAGAATAAAAGGAAATCAAGAGTTCCAGTTAACAAATTATGTTTTAAATGAATCATGAGGTTGAGTCATCTTAAAATCATAAGGAAAGTACAAAAACTCTAATAATGTTATACTTAAAAGTATGGAAAGTCACTTAGCATTGTGAAATTTAGATGATTTTCATTCTTGAGATCGGGCTAGTCATTCTTAACAAAAACATAGCATAGCTGTCATGATAATCAGACTGTACCCACAGCTGGCTCTATGAGAGGAAACGGCCTGAAATCCACCATTCTGGCCCGGTGCAAGTTGGTCCCTAACAAAAGCAATAGCCTTCAATCTCCTTGTCACGTAATAAGTGACCACGGTCAGTACGGAGTGGCGACACGTCGTCTTATCTAGAAACCTATTTATTATGTCTAATGATTTTTATTATTCGGGTTGCGTGGGTGAAACAGCTAAACCTTTAGCTGGAAACTTTGAAAAGCTTGATTTTGTCGCATTTTTCGCCAAAGTTATGCGACGAATTCCATGAACAACTATTATTCAGTCGGGTTAATGATAAGTGCCAGAAAAAAGCTCGATAGCATGAGGTTATACCTAATAATACCTAATAATATTTGTTATGCGTTGTACCTACCTATGTTTATTGTATTTTTTTTTTGTTATTTTGTATGATGCACGTCATGTCCCTGCGACAAATAAATATTTTTTCTTTCTTTCTTTCTTTCTAATAATGTTTATCGAGCTTATTTGTAAGTTCTTTGATAAACACGGAAGATCGGAAAACCGTTACTAAGTAAAGACATAACTGTTATTAGTAAAGATAGTATCGATCCATGTCATCGATCATCTCACATGTATACCTACAAAGGTTTACGCAGATCATATGAAAAAGAATTTTGCCAATTCCTCGCACTCTGGCCGCGCTTAATAATCTCTTGGGTTCTAATCAAACAGACGACCTGTTTGCGGATGGATGGACGAAGATTTTGGATGGATGGACGAAGATTTTATTGGTGTCAGAAGTACTGTGAGAGAAATTTATGAAAGTGCTGGTAATCGTCTTTTATTTATGTTTTCACTTCAAATTTTGCTTTACTTTGTTATTTTGTATAGTTACTGTAATTAGTTGTAAACCCAACCGTTGTAATTCAATAAATAAATGACAAAAAACTGCCAGACTCCATATCATATCAAAACCTAACAATCTCTTCAATTCTCAAAATGCAAATAAGTTACGTAAACCCAAATAAAAATCCTGAATAGCCAAACGAAACTTACAAATACACCCAACAGAACCCTCCCACCGTCAAACACAACTCACCCCTGTCCAGTTGCACCGTGCAAATAAATTTGGTTTTCATTAGTACTAGCACAACACATTCCTCAAACAGCTGATTGTTATTAAACAAAGAAATTGCATCGTAGTTGATTTTAACAGTGATTCCCGGTCACGACATTGTTCAGTACTAATGAAATATTAGTTACGCCTTTTTAGCAAGGCTTTGTTATGGCATTTTGCCTTTCTTTACAGTAACCAGGAATATTGTGGCATATTTTGTCTTGTTTAAGATAAAAAAATAAGTTGTTAAAACGACCTGTAATTAGTAAGGCTAATGAGTGTCTATTTATTTTTAGAATAATTAGATATAATTTGATTCCTGATCCTAAGGTCTAACTGTTCTCATAATTCCATAATGAACATAAGATTTGTCTACATTGAAATAAGAAGATTAAAAAGTTCAATTTGATTTTTTGTTTCTTTTTCGTTACCTAGGTACTAAACATCATCATCAGCCTAGCCTTTTCCCAACAATGTTGGGATCAGTTCAACAGTCAGCAAGTCTTACCGGATGTAGCTGAATACCATTATTTTACAAAGAGCGACTGCCTGTCTGACCTCCATAGGTACTATCAATGTTCTAAAAGAATGATTTATATATTAAGAACCATATATGCCCAGATAAAATTAAGAAAAATATCAATAGTCTTATTAATTGGTCGATACGAAACTTATTCAGTCTAACTGTCAACATAAAATCGATGGCTGACTCGATCGTCGCAATTTCCCAGCGATTACGTCCCGATACCTCCGGAGAGTTCCCGGTAAATCGCATAAATAATACGCAAATAACCCATCAAGCAGTTCTTATTTAATTTCATAAACGTTAGCTCCGAGAAAATTCAATTACTTCACGATTCAAATTAATTCAACAGTTTTTGACATAATTAATTAGTTACGGCTAAAAATACTGTAAAATTGTATTCAATTAGATATTTTTTACTCGCATAGTTGTAGATGGCATTTGGACGGCCTACAGATAATCATTTATTTTTAATTTTATGGGACGATAGCAGTTATTATGGCTACTTTACGCAATGGACCGTGCTGGACACACTTCAGCGTCCATTGAAGACTTAAGGGTCACCTTCTAAACTAATGGGCCGATCTTCTCAGCGTGGCGATGGCAAACTAAACCCGACTACAAATTGTATAATGTACTTATATTAATATATTTGTATCTCCTTTTAATTTCCTTCGTTTTGATACCCTACTCGACAGGTTTGATTGAAAAAAAATTAACGACTTACAATTTAGCGCCAAAATCCGCCATTTTGTTTTTTTTTATAAACTAATCTAAGGGCACTTTGGTTTTTGAGACAAATCTAATAATACCAGCCTGTTACTGTCCCACTGTTGGGCAAAGGCCTCTTCTCATACAGAGAAGGCACGAGCATTGATCACCACGCTTGTTCAAGACGGGTTGGCGATTTCAGACTTATATTAATTATAAGTCCAGGTTTCCTCACGATGTTTTCCTTCACCGATGTCTGTGATGTCCAAGATAAACTTCACTTAAAATCTAATGATACCTTAATTGTCGAGGTAATAAAGGAATTTACAAAAAACAAACATATAAGATGCGCGCGAAAAACATAACCCTTCCTTGGCAGTCGGGTAAAAAGAAGTTACATTTTTGAGGTTGGTACTGTAAGGTTGTATAGCTTACGACCAACCTTAAATTAGGCAGGCTGCTTATAGCTGCATCTCAAAAGATTTTGAAATAAAAAGTAATTTAGGAAAAGAACATATTTTTTTGTTTGAACTTTGTCAATTGAGTTTTATTCCAGTAAAAGTGTGGCCCATATTCTAACATATACAGGTAAAGTCGTTGAAAGTCTTTTTATTCGAAGTAGAATACAGCTCTAATATTGATATTCTGTGGTATCTGACCAAGAATAGTTGGTCCAAGAAATTTTAAAAACTATTTTGAATCTATAAAAACATTATTGCTACCGTAAACTACCGAACTGCAAAGCAAGAGGCTTGTAGATATCAACATCCTTATTCACCAAACAAATATTGTCTCCAAAAACTGAGACGTCATTAAAAGGGGACTCGTAAGACATGAGATGCTGGCAATAACTCGATTACAAGGGGGTTGTAGAGGGGGTGAAGCAAGGGGGGAGGTGTTGAGGATTATAAGAACTTCGTTAGTCTCTCGAAGGTGTCTAACTCAGGTCTGGGACGGGAGAGATTATCGCTTTTGCCTTTAGCGGCGCATTTTGTCGTCAGTTTAGAATATTTGATATGATAAGATATACGTTACATGGGATGCGCGGCTTTACGTTCGTGTAAGTACTAGGATTATTTTGTTGCTTTTGCTGTGGTAGGTTCTGTTGAACAGCTCTTATAGTGTTCGTAAGTAAATGGTTACTTTATAAATCTTTTTGTCTTGCATTGTATAGAATCATTTTCGTATTTTGCAAAATGAACAAGGGTAATGAGAATGGTTTGATGAACAGTTTTCTTTTACTCCGTGTAAGCTTATTCAAAAATAATGTGTTTAATTTAGTTTTTAAGTTAAAAATGAATAAATCATTTGTTCTGGATCAAACATTCAAGTACATTTTATACACCCACCAAACTGGGTAACAGTTTGTCGGCGGGATTATAATATCATTAGGCTTTATTATAATATCTTCCACTACTTTAACAATAGCAAAAGCACCAACTCCACCCATCCATTTTTCCTTCACAACCATTATGAAAATACCCTATACCGAGAAAACGTCATCAAATTTTCAGTTTGAGCGACGGGTACACCGGCAGGCGAGTGTAAAGCAAACGCACGTATCACTCGACGGGCCACAAAGGCACACCCGCAAACACAAAAGGTATCTAGTGAACGCAGCTTAAACTTACCGAGGATGCAATCACAAGTTGCGCTGCTATACCGTATCCGACTTAATGTGTAATCGCCTTAAAATTCGGTACATGGTAAAACTTTGATATCACTTGGATGATAGTTGGGATGTTTATTGCTTGGTTGGGTGGGTTAAGCTGGCTGTAGGTTTGATTACACGAATGGGTGAAGCCTATTTAAAGGCTTTTTTTCACCTTGTATAATTTTTCTGTAAGTAAATAGAATTAATTTATGAGATGGAATTTAAGGACAAAATTGAACATCATTCATTGCTGATAAAGAAAAAATCTTTGAAAACCTTTCTTAATTTTTTTTTTGTAGTTTGATATTCGTTCTTCTGATATCTCGATCTTCCTTGTATAGTATACAAACATAACATGAACATGGAGAGACCCTAAGTAGGCAGCTTGATGTCTGTGTTTAAAAGTTCCGCCTATCAAAGATCTCGATAAACAGGGTGCAGAAAGATACGAAGCCAATCAAATGATTGATGCAGCTAGATATCCTAGAAACCGGAATGCTGAACTGGATATCAGACTGGTTCAGCTAAATTATTAGTTTACTATTCTCGGGAACAGTCATCACATCTCATTAGACAGATCCTTTTTAGAATACAGGTTAGCAAACACGCTAATGGCCTATCAGATGAAAAGTGACTACTGCTGCCAATACAGGCACACCAAAGGGTTTTCCACGTGTGTTGTTAACCTTATATGCCCTGTACCGACCTCGGGCAATGCAACCTGCGACACAACTTGCATCAAGCGATACACCAGTGCGTTTGTCACTTGTTTTCTTCATGCAAGTACCGTCAAGCAAGTAGTCGCAAGTCTCGTCGCGGAGTCTAGTGACGTACTCCAAGCAATGACTGTCATTTCTTTCTTCCGCTGTTGATGTCACAACACACGTATTGCTTAAGCGTGTAGGTCGTGGTCAAGCTGTTAGCAATATAATGTTGTAAAAGACACGTGTAATTTCCCCAAGTTCTCTATAATTATAGTCTTCTAAATATCACAGAACTACGGTTCTACGTAGTGAACGTTATCGTGAAAATAAAAAGCGTTTCGAAAAGTTTAAATTGCAAGTTTTATAGTAACAGAGTCTGGCTGTTCATTTCCATTAACATCTGCAGGAGTCCAATTTAACTTTTGTGTAAAAAAGTTGTACTACCGACAAAACTGTTCACGTATGATAGTTGCAATTAAATTCAAATAGGTTGCGAAACATGACTGCTTCGGGGAGTAAGAAGAATAATGCAAAGGTCGGAAAAAACAAAAATGGTAGCTGGCTGAAAAACCCATTTAATTAATCGTTGAAAGTAGTGCAACACTCGATTTTGAAAAAGACATGACATAACAAAATCTTTTTTCAGGAACCAACTGTTTTTTTTTTATTGGCATCTCGCAGGTCAACTTATGATGCTGGCTACTGCTTAACCGGACTATCAGTAACCAACTGTACTAACAAGCTCCTTACATAAATCTTAATGTAAATTCAACCAAAATATTAGAGAAACCGTTAGCAGTGGACCAGTAAACACCGCACAAACCTTTCGGATACATCTCCGGACCACATCCTGTTTAAAGATGTTTCTAGAATTATTAACTAAGATTTGACGTAACAAATACCAAGTTTCACTTATAAGGGATTAGGGTTACATGTTCCGGTCCGAAGCCCAGGGGATATGTTATTGTTTTGCCGCGTGGCTTTGCAAATTTTAAGTAGGAGGGAGTTGAGATTAAACTTGTATCACACAAAATGGGATACGATCTTTGAGATTGAACAAAGGCTTCCGGTTGTAAGTTTATACGTGGGTGTATTGTATCTGTCTATATAAAAGGTAGTTTTGTAATTCCTACTAGGTAGGTATTTCTAAATCTGGACACTGTTTAAAATAAGTGACAACACTACAATTTTTTTGTCAAATGACAATATTTATTTGTATTATTCTTTATTATAGCTTATCTGATATAATAGCTTATCTTATATATCTTTAATAGCTTATCTGATCTGATAAAATGTGTAAATAAGGTTTCACATTAAGATTTTCTGAAAGCTCGCCTTTGTACAGTCACGAGCACCAATATGTATACTCTTTCCTTAATTTAAAAACAATTTTCGCGAGAAATAACGATTGTAAATTGGAGATAGGATCTTTTTCATAAAAAGATGAGTGCCAAAATACTATGTTCGTAATAATATTACATTTTAATCAGAGCAGTAGGAGAAAAGCACTTTTAAAAGTTGTTAAGTGTTTACATATTGGTGCTCGTGACTGTACAAAGGCGAGCTTTCAGAAAATCTTAATGTGAAACCTTATTTACACATTTTCAAGACTCAAAGTAGAAAACTAGGAAATAAACTGACGAAATTGTCGCCTCCGGCATTACTAAATAGGCTCCAGGTCTTCTTCCGTACTAGAAGTAAAGAACTATCTATCTACTTTTTTTTTTCGTGAGAATATTAATAAACGGACAATATTCTTATCTTCTACAACAAAAATCAATGCTACAGAAAACAACAACAACGCTACTACAATTATCTCCAACAAAGATATTCATGTAAGTACAGCAGAGCGGGAAGGTAAGCCCAACAAAACACAAGAAAGCGATAACATCAGCTCTGTACAGACTTTACATAAAGCAATATCCGATAACTCACTACACATATCGAGCAGTATGGAAGTAAATACAGTTTTAATAAATAAAAATAGAAATTGATTCGAAGTTTCAAAGTCTTAACCCTTTGCGGGCGCGGCGCTTCCGTGCGGCTCCAGTTTTTAATGTTTCATCCACTCATACTATATTAAAGATCAGTATCACAGGAAGGTGAACTATTAGTTTCGCTTCATTCTCATTAAATCCTTTTGATATTGTCTACGCTATCATACACAGATTTTTGGTTTATCAATTTCGTTTAGTTTTCAATGCGATCATTTATTTTCATTTTTGGTGGCAGCGTTTTCTGGTGGTGGTCGGTTGTAAATATTATGTGGATTAGGATTTAATTTTTCTTTGATAAACCTTTTTTTTTGAGATTGAAAACCTCTGCGTAAATATAAAATGCGTTAATATATTTTAGTGGGATATGATGACCTCGGGCGAAAATTTTCGTAGCCATTTACGTAGGCTTTTCGTAGACCCCCAACCCAGTCCATGAACTATACAATGTCGCCCATGCGCATGTGACCGCCCGTAATTTTCTGAATATTCATGAAGAATTGTCGAAAATAAACTTCAAAAGGGGGGGTCTATCTATAAAATTTTTCATGTTATTCAATTTTGAATTTTTTAAGTAGAGTTTGTAGATTTGTTTTGTATTTTTTGACACATCTCCGAAGTTTATGGGTCGATTTGAATTCTGTTTATTATTTCTAAAAGCTTATGAGTTATTTTAATAGGTTAATTAACATTTTTACTAAAAATTATCGACTACGAAAAAAAAAACGGAATCGAAGTCATTTTTTTGGTAATTTTTTTTATATTTATTTTAAAAAAACTTGTGTAATTCCATAAATTATCCCGATAGGACGACTTTTTTAATCATTAGTTGTAAGCTACTACATAACAGCTACAAATTCATAGAACATTGTTGATACCTAACTGTAACTAAATCCAAGGTAAAACTCTAAAACTCTGATGAGTCAAATTTAGGAAAAGAAAGAATTTAGGAAAATGTGAAAGTCAATTGAATGTTGCTCTTAGCAGTGAGTACTAAAAGGTTAAATTAATAATGAGGATGATAATGGAATTAAAAACAAACAAGCAATAGCTAGATTTTTACTAAAAAAATAAAAAATACAAGAATTTTAAATAATTAGATTTTCGAAATGGCCCCCACCCTCCTGTAAACAAACCAAAGCTCTCATGGCAACACTTTTGATTGTACGACATAATTCTTCACGGTTTTCTTTTATTTCCACAGCAGCAGCAAAAATCCTAGCCCTTAATTGCTCGCGGCTTTCGAAGGGCACGGCATACACTTTTTGTTTCATGTAGCCCCAAAGATAAAAATCTAAGGGTGTAAGGTCGGGAGATCGCGGCGGCCAAGCAATGGCACCTCTTCTGCCAATCCGCCACGGATAATTTTGATTTAAATAATCACAAACTAGTCGTGCGAAGTGTGCTGGAGCTCCATCTAATTGCAGATACATCCGCCTTCTTGTTTCCAGCGGTACTTCCTCCAAAAGCAACGGCAACGTATTGACTATAAAATCTAAAAACGCGTGTTGATCTAGTCTGTTTGGTAACACAAAAGGGGCATAAGTTCATCGTCAATCATTCCAGCCCATACATTTATGGAAAATTGAATCTGGAAAGTTGTTTCCCTAATGACATGTGGATTTTCAGTGGCCCACACATGGAGATTGCGATGATTTGTTTTACCCGCCCTTGTTTTTTCTTTAGAGATAGGTATCAACAATGTTCTGAGAATTTGTAGCTGTTATGTAGTAGATTACAAATAATGATTAAAAAAGTCGTCCTATCGGGATAACTTATGGACTTACACTAGTTTTTTTAAAATATATACACATTTTTTTACCGAAAAAATGACTTCGATTCCGTTTTTTTTTCGTCGTCGATATTTTTTAGTAAAAATGTTAATTAACCTGTTAAAATAACTCATAAGCTTTTAGAAATAATAAACAGAATTCAAATCGACCCATAACATTCGGAGATGTGTCAAAAAATAGAAAGCAAATCTACAAACTCTACTTAAAAAATTCAAAATTGAATAACATGAAAAATGTTATAGATAGACCCCCCCTTTTGAAGTTTATTTTCGACAATTCTTCATGAATATTCAGAAAATTACGGGCGGTCACATGCGCATGGGCGACATTGTATAATTTCATGCTTAATAGAAAATAGGACGTTTCAGTGATTTCTGTATATCATCCTAATAAGTTGATATACGTTCTAGAAATGGCACTTACTGACAGTTTGACTTTCGTTGTGTTATATGAAACGCGATTGGAATATACTGTAACTAATAACCGAAAAGTAGTTTCCATTTAATTTTTTCATTCCCATGCTGATCTTTGTCCATGTCACATAGTAGTGCAACGATGACAGATATATTGGAACCAAGTACACAAGGTGTAAACAGACCCTTCGCGAAGCCGTCAACCAAGCATTCCGTACATCAAACTAAGTAACTCTACATAAAAATTATTGCTGGGTAACTGGGAAACGACATTTCTTTGGGGTGAAAAATCACGTTTTACTGTAGGACTCATTGTAACACACTCAAACGCAAAACATTGTGCTGATGGACGTATTAAATAGTACGGGGGTCGTGGAGGTATATCAAGTTACAACATTAAGAACTTTTAAATTAAAAAAAAAAGTTGTGAAAAAGTTGAGAACTTTAATTCACAATATCTCCGTAACTAGAAGGTTCCCGAAGTATAGTCTAGAAAATAAAATTGATCGCAATGACGGGGAAATGCCTTTCGGCTTCATTAAGGGTATTTCTACGCCCATAATATTAGGAACACAATATTTAATTAAGTTAAATATTTCCCTTGATGGGAAACTAATACAACATGATCGATGAGGCGATAGTAGAAAAATATCATGCTAATCCTAAACCCATGTTCATGCTTTTTTAGCAATTAGATTTAATTGAGTTAATTATAAAGTGTGCTAACATTAGCATTCAACAGTGGAGTTAATCACGATCATGTATTCATACACTTAGGAACCTACTTATGTATTTGTACTATTATTAGATTAGTTACGCTCAGTTGCATTTTATTATTCACCGAAGATTGTAGTCTTACTTAAAAGTAGTTGAAAGCTTCACAATACAGTTTTTTTATTCAATGAAAAATTTAAATAATTTAAGTCCCAGTTTTTTGTATAATCTTATGCTTAGAACTCAAAAAGTTACCATGTTACGGATATAAATCGCGTAATTATTTGAATGAGTGCCTTGTTAAGGATAAGCATCAAGTTTAATGAATCGTTCGTAGAATGCTTCTAGTTCTTTGTGAGACTTCACTCTGCATATTATGGTCAATACATCAAACTCATAAGGGAGGAGCTCGTGGCTAAATAATAACAGCCGCTCAGGTCGATCTTTAGATTAAGCCGTGCTTGCCTAGGTTGGTCTGTGGACGGGTGACCACCCATTACGTACCGAGTTTCCTCCGTACCTCGGAAAGCACGTAAATCCGTTGGTCCCGCAACAGCAGCACGTAAAGCTGTCATTTGTAGATCTTTGACAGTCGTTAGGTAATAAGTGGCCCAAAAAGTCTGACACCCAGTCTTACCAAGGGGTATCGTATTACCCAGTACTAACTGGTTCTGGAGGTCAGATAGGCAGTCGCTCCATGTAAAATACTGGTATTCAGCTGCATCCGGTTAGGCTGGAAGCCGACCCCAACGTAGTTGGGAAAAGGCAGATGATGACATCATACACATAAGAACAACTAATGCGACTAATACCTATTAACTTTTTTCCTAATTCATGTGTAATGTAGGCGGTTGACATAGCTATTCTAAATAAATAAATGTTTTCATACGCAGCTATTTTTATTACACTGTTACCCATAATGTTCAACCTTTTTTTTTCTGTCAGCTAAGTGTATTTTTTTTCAGGCAAAAAATCCTAAATTCCATGATTTTCTGGCATTCCTCTTATTTACCTTCTCAGATTTTTTTTTTTAAAACACGTGCAAGGTTTTCTGCGAGATAACGCAAATAAATACGACATCGCACAATATTAAACAGCATAAACTAACTAGTTGCTCAGCTAATACAGTAAGGAGAGTGTACCAGTATATCGTCCAGCGACTTTTTGCCCCGAGCAGAGCATCGGCGCTCAATCGAATTATCGTGCTGCCACCATCGAAGCAGTAAATTAAGAATTAACACGAAAGCTGATTATTTTAAAACATGCATCGGGATACCCTTTCTAACGAGGTTTCCTTGCCGACGGTTCACCCTGATGGATTGGAACCTATGCTGCGATGTGCTAGGCAATTAAATACTCTAATTGTTTATTATGGGAACTCGTGTGGTTTCGACGTAACGGCTGTTATTATGTGAGCGTAGAATGTAACAACATGTCTAATTATCATGGATTGGTATTATTATGTTTTTTTAATTTCGGTTTTATTAAAAACTTTTGGAGGAAAAGAGCACAGCTATGTTGCCTGAAAGGTGCCTAACAGCGGCTTAAAGAGGTTAAAAATAAATTTCTCTTGATTGTCTATCATAGATAAAATACATCAGTGTATTTTCATGTTTGTTAAAGGATCATCAACAGTGGAATCATTGTCCATGACCATGATGAAGAAAAATACTGACTTTTGATGTCATTAATAAACATAATTAAAGATTTTTATTTTAAAGCTCATAAATCAAAGCATATTTTGCAAAGAACATTAAAATAGGTGGCAAATTAAATGATATGAATTTGGTTGAAGTATTATTTATACATAATGATTGTAATACACATTTTAATGATGATCATTTGCCCGGAGCGTGCCGCCATATTACTTTAATTCGCGTTCGCCGAATAAATTCGCTTATGTTATCGTTTACGAATGTGAAGTCGATTAAGAGGAAGCTGGGTCTATAATTAAATCACCGAAAATCAGAAAGTTCTGAAGGAAGGAAACTCCTTAACACCTCAAGATTTTTCTTACTTTTTGTAGTTTTTGACCCAAATGACACAGTTTTCTGGATTTTTCTTTTGAGAAACAACGACATTTTCTAGAGTAAATGTTTTTTTAAGGACAAAAAGCATTTTATATGGCTCCTATTGCAGCGTACTTAGATATTTAATATTTAGATTAAAACTAATAAGCAGAAGAAAGCATTTCCCTTATATTTTTTAGTTTCAAACCTCATTATGTTAGCAATAAATAACGAAATAGTTCTACTTTCAAAACAGTATTCTCCTTAAAGCATTGTTATCTCAAACAACTGACTGTGCCGAGCAAATAACACGAAAAAAGATGAAAAATCGCTTTCATATAAAGGAGCTAAGTAGTTTTTGATACCGGACGCTCGATGGGAATTAGGAAGACGGTCCAACAAGAAATAAAACGAATAAATGATTGCAAATTAAACTTGCCGTGAAAGGCTTACATACTCACCTGAGTATTGTAGAGACGTAACCTTTATGGTAATTTTAGAAGAATGTCTGGCACGTTATAAATAGGAATGAGAAAACGTTATTTCAACATTAGAATAGAGCAAAGTTTAGAGGTGAGCCAGGCATCCATGGGCTGCGGGACTGTTCGAAAGAGATACCGCGGCCCTGGAACACAAAGGGCAAAGAAGGGACATGGATGTGTTTTAGTCAGTACGAGTCTGACACTCCCTTCCACTCCGCCCAGAGCGGTAGGGGTCATTTTTGATGAATCCCTATACGAAAAAAAAAAGCAAGGCATCCGAAAAAGTGGATGTCATGTGTAAATGTAATTCTTTAAACTAATACTAGCTGTTCCGCGCGACATGGCTCGCGAGGTGTGTATGTGTGAAAAAAAAAAATGTCCATTTGCTTTCCCAGTGCCAAATACTTTTTAACAAACAAACTACTATTGAGATCAATCTAATTGTTGGTAAGTAAACACCATAAATGGATATAAATCAAAAGAAAAAAAAAATACGAAAACTTATACATAAAAACTAACCTGCTAAGGAAATGAAAAATACGGGAAAAAAACATTTTTGATGTAGGGCAAATAATCGCGGCGGCGAAATGGTCTCGTGACAAACATCCATGCGTCACAACGGCTCGGTAAATCAGCGCGCCAATGAAATCCAATTACTTACACAAAAAACTATTAGTTTTCTGCAACATACATATGTACATGTTGCTACTTCATATGTTGCGAAAATACTATTTTGCTTTATTTTGTAAGTAACTATGGAATTACAAGGAGTATAAACAAAAGTTTTTTTTTTCTTAAAATTATAAGGAGGTTAGGTACAAACTATCGATACAATATAAAGAATAGCAGAATGGATATCTAAATAAGTGATAAATGTTTTTTTTCTATTCATGAACATGAACATAGAAAATGGCGTAGTTAAACATTAAACAAAATCCACGCTGAAAGAAAAAGCTGTTCGATTTTACTCCCCAAAATTGTCAACCAACTATATCTATATTTTAGTCTGTATAATTTAATACACATTATACTGAAACCATTAAAAACTACAGTCATATAATAAAATTATTGAATTTTGCAATTTAATATTGGCTCGCCCGCTCACCGTTGGCCATAATTACCAATGCGTATCCAATTCATCATTCTTTATTACAAGCACAAAATTCCATGTAAATTTCATGCACGCCCGATATACCGAGCGAATGAGTTTCGATATATCGTACAAATCTCCATTTTTTGTGTTTTTGTTGCACTGTTACAATCTCTTTAATGACATTAAAATTTGCACCTAAATAATAAGAAAATCGGTCGTCTGGAAACATTTGGCCGACAGGTTTCAGTAATACCTAATCTACATAATTACGATAAGAGCAGTACAATTCATTAAAAATTACTTCTTTTTTGGTAATAATGTTCAGTTAATTGTTCAGCTCTTAACCGACTAGAAAGATGATGATGATGTTGTTAAAGGACATTCAAAGTAATTTCCTTTTTTTTTAAAGAAATCTAATTACTATTCTTACGACTTATAGATCCACAAATTCTTCAGAATCATGTTTCATGAACACAACGCTTCATGTAATTTTGACTGAAACAAGAAACAAAACAGCAAAGAATAAATGTAACAAGAAGAATAACACAACACTTGACAAATTTAACCAAAAATCAACACGTACAATACTATGTATACGATATTTGTGCGTGTATTTTTCCCCAACAAAATGACTTTCAGAACGATTGTCTTAACATAAACAAGGCCACCCCCGCGTTGCCACAGAAAATGTCATTAATGTCTGAGTGAAATTCGGGGTCTAATCTCGTCACTGCAAAGCTTATTACATTTATACAACGGAGTAATCTTCGAATAAAGTTTTCAATGGAAAGTGTTGAATCATTGAGGATTGCGAACCCTTGCTCCCTGAAAGAACTCGGCCTATGGTGGCGCACGGCTGGGGTGTACTGTTTCATGACATTATTTATTTTGGCTACATTATACGGGTATAAGTAGTATTTTTTTTGTAATGAAATTAATTCGGTACAGCCTACATTATCATTAGTTTCCGTTATATTCTTAGACATATTTGCCAAAAACGTATAAAATTATTTGTGGTCGTTTTTTTTACATATTGATGTAAACATTCAAATATCTTTAAAAAAAAATATGAGGGACAATTCTTTTCTGAAAATCCGATACTAAATTATCTTTGAAATAAATTTAGCAAGTTTCAGTAGCCAATTTATGTTCCGAGCCAACTTCCCGCGGTACTCCTCTAGCGTTCGCAACCATTTTAATGTCTTCAAGAATTCTGTTGCGCGATGACTCGACATCGCGACTGAAATCTCGCGTTTCTGTTTACTATTAATCAAATTTCAAGCTTTCACTTTAAATCAAAACTAAACCACTTATCTAAGTCATATTTTAAAATGTTTATTTTGGTCAGAGGCGAGTAATTAACGAAGTAATCACGAAACTTAGATGAAAGGAAAATAAGGCTATTTGTTTGAATAACGCTGGTCAAATATAAATGGTAATTGTGATAAGAACTCGATCGACTACCGACGGGTATAAAAAATACCTTGTTAGTCAAATAACAGTAGGTATCTAGTTTTTTCTTCACCATAAAGTCGAACCATGACAATGCCCTCTTCAGAACCAAAAGAAATATATCAATACGAACGTGATTGTTACGAATGACATCACTGGACAGCAACAAAAACTTGTTATTATTGGTGACACAATCGACACAAACTATTGACAGTCGTTTAAAAATATCAGCAATTCAGCATAGTCCAAAAAGCGTGTGTAAAAAATTGGCGAACCTTTCCTTGGAGCTGTCATCATTGCTGGGCAAACCGCAGAGTCATTGCAGCGCAATAACCAATTGTGAGCGTATTACGTGTCCTATCACAAAGACCCGAGCTCTTTTTACAAGGAGTTAGGGATACTGGAATGCGTTGGCCGCTGTCAGTTTAAGTTGGATTAAAATTGATTCACAAATTACACGAAGTACATAAAGGATGTAAAAAGACTTTGAACGAAGCCGAAAGGCACTTGTTCTCCCCGTCATTGCGATCATTTTTTTGATCTAGACCATACCTGGAAACCTTCTAGTTACGGAGATATTGGGGGTCAAAGTTCCAACTTTTTCACAAGTTTTTTTTTTAAAACATGTTTTTATGTAAGATCTTTACTTTAAACACCTCCACGACCCCTTTTTTTTTTTTTTTTTTTTACGGATGGGAAATCATCAAATGACTTCTCCCGCTCTGGGTGGAGTGGGAGGGAGTGTCAGACTCTTACTGACTAAAACCCATCCATGTTCCTTCATTGCCCTTTGTGTTCCAGGGCCACGGTATCTCTTTCGAACAGTCCCGCAGCCCCGGCAGGCATCGGCCCTTGCGGGCCCCTTCTTGGTTGCTGACATCTCTTTGAGGCGCGCGTGGAACACGAACGCGCCGTCGACACGGCCTGTCGTCATAAGACGGACGGACGGTGAGCTAACCCATTACTCACCGTCCACAGGCCCGCGCCTACGGTGGCCGGGAGCCACCACGTGGCCCCCGACGCCCGGTGCTTCGCCCGCGGCGGCTGGGACGTGAGATTCTCTCCCTCTCACGTCCCGCCACCTCCTTCGCTAGCATGACTGCTTCGCAGAAGGAGGTGACGGCTTCCCATTCCCTCTCGCTCCGGACCATGGCCTGAACCAGGGCCGGGAGCGAGAGGTCGCAGCCGCCGATCGCCGCTACGAGGACACGGCGGAGCTCCGCCCAAGCGGGGCAGACCTCCACGGTGTGCGCCACCGTGTCCTCCGGACGATCCTCACAATGATAACACCCGGGCGTTTCCTCCCGCCCGATTCGGTGCAGGAACCTCCCGAAACAACCGTGTCCGGTGAGGACCTGCGTCAGGCGGAAGGTGAGGGCGCCGTGGCGCCTCTCTAGCCACTCCTCAAAGAGGGGACTTATCGCCACTATTGTGGCGTGCCCTTCCACGACCCCCTTACTATTCAATCCATCCATCAGCACAATGTTTTGAGTACGTTACATTGAGTCCTACCGTAAAACGTGATTTTTACCCCAAAAAAAAGTCGTTTCCCAGCAACAATTTTTGCGTAAAGTTTCTTAGTTTGATGTACAGAATGCTTGGTTGACAGCTTCTGGGTCTGTTTACACCCTGTATAATTACTTCTTTTTAAGAAAAGAACGCCCATTGTGACACCTTATGTAGTAATAAATCTAACTATCTAAAGAGACTTTTCTTAACTACCATTACCCATTGTAATTAAATTATTTCCATTAATTGAATTCTCCTTTGATTAAAAAACAGTTAGTCGCGGTCGCTCCATGTAAAGTACTGGTATTCAGCTGCATCCGGTTAGACTGGAAGCCGATCCCAACATAGTTGGGAAAAGGCTAGGCAGATGATGATTAAAAATAACAGTTGCCTAACTTTATGTTAATGGGTACCTAGTACGATAACAAAGCTGTGTCGATTCATAAAAATAGCTGTTCTGCATCAGTTACGACAAAGTTTAATCAATAAGTTGACGTTGAAATCTATGGGAATTACTAAAAACCATTGATGATCCAAATGACAGCCCAAAATGCCACCATAAAGCCATTAAAACAAAAAAAACTATTAATATTCCATGAAATTACAATGCGCAAAATCGATAACTTTCGTAAGTTTCATCTGAACCGTAACGAATAAACAAATGGACCGATTTTCAATGGGACCTACCGTTCATGGTTTAATTCTTATTTAGATTGGAAATATTAGAATTGAATTTTGAACAGAGTGAATGAGGATGTAAACAATGAATGAAGATTCTTTTTATGAATGAAAGCTTTTATTACATTTTTATCTAGCTTTTCTTAAAATTATTTATTTATTTCTTTATTTATAGATAGGAGAACCAACAGCTATGACAAATGAATAACAATTATATAGGCAACACAGAGCCAATTACAGGTTCTCACGAGTAAACACAGAAAAGATAGTAGAGATCTTAGGATCACTAGTTAACAAGCACGTTACGATACAAATAAAATAAGAGTAGTTAGAATAAGATACAATAAGCACTATAAACACTCAGACACCAGGTTAAGCATTAAAGACAGGCGGAAAAAGAAAAAAAAAAAAAAACACTACGCGCTTTTAAAAAAGTTAGCATTCAGCCGAGTGCTATTTTAATTTATGTTAAAATAACCTTTTTTTTCATACTGGCAGATTTACTATATAATGTTGTATTTTCTCTTCAAGTAAGCTAAGTGTGCTTACAAAGGTAGCTTAATTGAAATATAAAGCCTCAAACATTGTCAAGTTCGTATCGGTTCCAGCAAGTTCCATATCTCTGTATAGATTTTTTATTACTTTGACTGTGATGCGACAAAGTCGTTTTTGCGCAAACATATCGGCGACAATGGGAAACGGGGCTTTTGTATTTTTTAGTTTGATTGATGATTTTAATTTCCTATTTGGTTCGTTGATTTTGTGTTGTGGATACACTCGTTGGTTTTGGCTTTAAGTGCATCAATTGTAAATAGAATAGCTACCTATACCATATAATTGCAATAATACAAATCAATCATGATTTTTGTACCTATATTGAGTACCTACTGTTTCTAAGCTTCGTTACAGCTTTCAAACAATTATCTTTGCTGATTGTTTTTGCAACAGTGCTAAGCTTCTGAAATCTTCATGGAAAAAAAACCCATTTCAGTGCAAATTGACCACTTACAAGTCTGGTTTTCTTACCTTTAACAGATAGATACCTAATTTCAAAAACACATCCTAATCAAAACTTCAAAAAAAAAAACCTAAAAACCCAGCCTGCAATTCCCCAGCATATTAACCACCACCACCTATGCGATATGCGGATGTGACAGGAACGATTTAAATATGGCGGCGCCGTCATCCCGCCAGTGACGCTGCGGTCGTCCATTTATCACTCCTGTAAGCCTCCGTCGATATTATGATCAATGCCATTCGCCCGCCCAAACTCGCCAATCCCGTGTACCGAAAGCGATGGGTTGCTATTACGGAGTTAGGTTGCTTTTGTTATAAATATTGTGGGATTGCTATAAAGGAAAATGGTTTCTTTTTATTTATATTGGTCTCTTTCTTGGTATTGGTACTTGCCTAAAGGAAAACTAGAACTGTTTTTTGAATGGAAGAAGGTTTTTATTTCACGTTCTTTAGCAAAGCTTCCTAAGTTATTTTTTAAAAATATTAGTATAAAAAAACTCCACCATAATAAATAGTAGGCATCAATCAAATTCTAATCCAATGTCCAACTAAGCCAACTGACCACATTTCGACTATCTCTCTACTGACCCAAATATCATAATCGTCATAGCGATATGTAACCGGGGTGAAGGCGGATCGCCCGCCTTGCACACTTTGTATTCACCCAGTCGCCACCTGGGGGTAGTGGCTTTTAAAAAATTCTTTTACATTTCACTTGCCTCGAGTACTGTTACATAGACCTTATAGGTTATTTAAGCTACTTAGATGTTCTTTGCTCGTGGCTTAATAATAACAGCCGCTCGGATCGATCTTTAGGTTAAGCCGTGCTTGCCTATGCTGGTCTGTGGATGGGTGACCACCTATTACATACCGAGTTTCCTCCGTGCCTCGGAAAGCACGTTAAGCCGTTGGTCCCGGCTGTCATTAGTAGATCTTAGACAGTCGTTACAGGTAGTCAGTGGCCCAAAAAGTCTGAAAACCAGTCTTACCAAAGGGTATTGTATTACCTAGTACTAACTGGGTTGTAGAGGCAGTCGCTCCATGTAAAATACTGGTATTCAGCTGCATCCGGTTAGGCTGGAAGCCGACCCTAACATAGTTGGGAAAAGGTTAGGCAGATGATGAGATGTTTCGGAAACGTATTTATTATTGTTGCTTTTTTGGTGAAACCCTCAACGTAACTCAAATGATATGAGGCTTTCTGTCGACGCCATCGAGATTCGAGACCAATATGATGATGATGCTATGACGATGCTGCCGAAAAAGAAGGCTTATTGTGTTCATTTTGGTTTGGTATTAGTTCCATGGTGGGATGCAAATACACTGAAATAATTTTCGCTGCTCTATCCTACATCATCATCATCATCATCATCCACAGCCCGACTTCACCCACTGCTGGGTATAGGCCTCTCTTCGTTTGTTTGCTCTATCCTACATAATAAGGACTAATTACAAACATAAGAACATTTCTTTAATTTTCATTCCCGTATATATAAATTTTTTTTTCTGCAAACACACTTTTTTGTTTTCAGTATACTTTGCTTCCATTATCCATGTAACGTCAAAACTTAACAAAAGCCAATTTTATTAGAAACACAACTAATTCTCCGCCCCTTTTATCAAAGCGACATTATAACAAAGACATCCTCGGGTATCGAGTGGCCACACCGACCGAGTGCTGCCAACAAAAGAATGAGAACCGGAAAGCTAGACGAGTGGTACTCGAATAGATCCCTCCGAGATTGTGTGAATGGTATCGAGTAGCGGGTATCGAGTAGTATCGAGGACGATCTGCGTGATCAATTGATACCAGCACGAATCGCTCCTTGCTGATGCCGCGCGTTAGAAATGCTCTTGGCTTTTTCATTTTAATGCTCATTGGAAAATCGTGTTGTTTTTTGTTTTTTGGTTAAAATATACTACGGAGCTTTATCGCCGCTCTCACCCAAAATCGACAGTCAGGTAACAGAAAAATTAAGCTCCTAGTAGTTTTGTTATGGCAATGAGATTTATGTACACAGGCGACCAAACTGTTAGGCGTTTTGGGAAACTTTAATTAGAATTACGATACCACAAAACAAAATTAAAAAGTAGGAAGTTGCTTACTAAATGATGATTTGAATAAAATTATATTTTTTTGATTATTCATCCGGAATTTAATTCGAAAACCATTTTTTGTTCGCTAAAACTAAATCGCACTCAATTATTCACCGTCCCCTCGGAACGACTTGAAAAAATCCAATCAGCATAACTCGTCACTTTAATATCGATCCCCAATTTGCCAGCACTTATCAAATCGCTTTATGCATAGATATAAAATAAAAGCAAACCGTCGTTTACCGATCTCATGCACAATTCTCAACCTTATTGCATACGAAATAGTAATAGATTTTCTTTCATTGGCGTGTGAATATCTTTGTGGAAGTACAAAGCCGAGTGGTTTACTTAGAGTTTAAAATATTCATAGCTTGTACTGGATCGTATTTAAATATTTACATAAGTGTCACGCAGCGTCACTGACGTTTGTCGATAAAATGTATGGAGTGGAATGGCTGAGTCGGGACTTACTTACGCTGGGGTGACTAGACGCTGAGAAAAGTAACTGATTAGGCGGTTTTACACTTCACTTACTATACCATTGACTGAACTTATTATCAAAATAATTCCTAAATAGGTCCTGTCATTCTCCTTCATTGAAAGTTTATACAAATAGCTAGCAAATTATGGAACCCGAAGTCAATACATTAGAAAGTAAGCAGAACTTTCCAGGACATATTTCACTAATGGGTTTGCTAGACTTCATGTTTATTGACTCAGGAAAGAGCAGTCCATTTCTTCGTAAGTTGAAAATGTTGGGAAATATTTTCACATGGTGTAAAAGTATCATATATTAAAAGTTGTCTACCAACTTCTTAGACGATTTTTATATTTTACTCTTATACCGCTTCGTCACATTCTATAATTACACCTACTTACCTTGCTATTTATAGCAAACTGCAATTTTGTGGTCACATAACTTATGCACAAGTTCAGATTGTTTATTACGAACTCGCAACTCGGAGTAAATATTAGCATTTTTCAGCGTAAGTTCATTGTCACCCCCTAACCAAAGTGTACCGAGACGTTAACACTCGGTAGGCAGGGGCGATACTCCTACTAAGCGTCGTGTACTCCAGCCATAAAAAATAATGGATCTGCGAATCGTCGAGATATGCACGGAAATATGGAGTGAGGTGAGCGCTCGAAAAATCGTAATGGCATCGAGAATATGGGGATTAGAAAGCGATCGAGTCGAAATCGATGCGAGTGTTCAAACATTGGCCCTTATACAGTGTGTATCTTAAGGGGTGCTCGGTTGTTTAAAAAAACAAGGAGTAATGGAAAAGAATCGCAATATTTCAAGGTGATCCAATGAGCTTTTTCGCACCAACACGTGCGAAGCAAAACGGAAATGTACCTCGTGGAAATGGATTTTATATCTTCAATAAATAACAATGTTATCGTGTAATTAGTGAGAACAATGTTTTAATAGGATTTTTAGTTAGGTATACACATGATAATGGTATACATAAGAGTCATAAGTATTGGTATACCCATTTAACCAATACCATTCCACCAAAGTCTTGATTAAGGATTCATAGCAAAACCAGATGCAATTAAAAAGTGATAATGAATAGCGTTGAATATTAATAATTTTACAAATAAACTAAACCCCACGTTATTTATAAAGTCAATTAGGTACCTACCTAACTCGCAACAACCATATTAAAAGCTGTAATAATAATTTAAAATGAACGAAAACCAAGGGACGCTCATGATAGTGTAAATAACATAAAACGTACTAACCTAATTTCAGGTAATCGTGTTTGCGCGCCGTGTACAAACATATGAGACGCAAATGACGGCGTACCCGCACACCAGTCTCGAAGCAACTTAGACGAAATACAATTACCAAGCTTTATGGTAATAGGCTCTAATATAGGTTTCTTTACCACCTATATTTGGCGGAAATCGTAAAAATTGAGAAAATTACACGTATACAGTGAATAGAATATTTATGAAAATTATCATAACTTTACAAATGCATCCACCGTTAATGAATAAAACATCGAATTAATGAGCAAATTATTTAAATAATGTTTTCATTATTTTTCAGTAACTCTTAACTATAGTAGTGACAGGTGCCAAACACAATAGATGTACTCCACCCAATCACTTTGATCCTCGCGGACCTTCCTTTACCAAATTATAAACAGATGGTAACGTCCATTTCGGCTAACGACTGCCTAACCTATATGACGTAGGTAGGTTAATGTTCAAGAAATTCGTCTCAAGTTATCGACGAACAAACAAAGTTGCGGCCGATGGGGAGCGAACCCAATTATCTCTAATGAAGACAATGATATAAGCGCGGTTATTGATCTAGATTTAAATTTCATGACGGGTCAGTCCCTACGATGTGCGAGCCCTTAATGCTTCTTACCAAGTTTCGTGTACGACGACCGGCGGAGTTGATACTTTGTGAGGAGCTCGCATAGTGAAAAGCCAATCAGAATTCTGCCGAGTAAAGTTAAACTGATAATATGTATTAATCCAATCGTAAATTATTCGAGGCTCTATCCCTGGTTTATTATTATAAACGTACCCCACGTTTGTAAGACTTATACCACTGGACCAATTTGCTTTATTGCGATTGCGAGTTATGTAAATCCTAGAGGATAGTCTTGAATTATTATTAATTACCTCGGACTTGATTGATTTTGATGGCTTTGATGAATTTTCCCACGCAGGCCCGTCCTGGGGGTAACAGCAGTAATCATTTCAGCGATTAACATTTCAGGCTTTCCAAGAGGCTGTAATGTATGTAAGGTAGTCAGACAATCGCTCTCAAGTTGTTGATATGATAGTTTGTAAGCGCCAGTACCAAGACTGGTCCATCGAACTATAACCAAGTTTAATGTCCACTAACTAATTTCTTATCCCCAAAACATAATAATATGAACCAACATACACACGAACAAACATGCGAAATTATGATTAACGAGCACGCACACATGGACAGGAGAACCTTTGTACACATGCACGTACTTTATGAAATAGATCACTGTGAGCGCTCGCGTCAGCAATATCAATCGATACTCCTTGTGTTACTGATATTTTGCTATAAACTTCGTCTTGCAAGGCTTTGTCCGATATATAATTCTCTCAGATTTTCGGTGCTGGCTTATATTTTAGTAGGGACTGACTAGTGGGATGAGGTACGACTCATGTGGAGGTGCATTTTGTAGGTTTGGTTTTTTTTCTTGAGTATAAGTCGGAAACATTTGAAGTCATATTCAGGAAAAAAACTACATAGATATTTGGGGAGGCCTTTGTAGAAAGCCAGTAGGCCCAGTAGTAGAAAAGTGTTGGCTGATTTAAAAATAAGATAAATGGTCACTTTTTCAGGTGTTGTTGGTGCTTAACATAACATCAAATCACGCCTGTAATCCCCGAAGGGTTAGGCAGGAGGCGTAGGCGGAGGTACCTTATAGTACACCTAAATTTCGCCAGTTATGTTTAAGGATTAGGGGCGAGCCTATTGCCATCAACCGGGCACAAATCCAGACTCATCCAGACTCATCGGGCACAAATCAGAAATCCTGATGGAAAAACCCAATAATAATTTGTCCGACCCGGGCATCAAACCCAAGACCTCATGCTCCGCAGTCGTGATTGCGACTACTAGACCAACGAGGTAGTCAATCAGTTGTTGGTGTTTAAAGTTTCCGAATACTTTCAAGAAAAACTGATGCGCTCTGATTTTTTAATGACTTTTTCTCAATGTTTCAAACTGTTAATTGCCTTTTGAAGAGAGTATCAGGATTCTTTAAAGCTTTTACAGGAATAGAGTGTTTGAGAACCCATTCCAAGAAAATGTTCCATTAATTAACACAGCTCTTTTCACAGTCAACATATCGGTACCTAAGATCCTATAACAAAAGGATAATTATTCCCTGAAATTCTCAGAATTATTTTATAACGGTTCACGGTTTTTGGATTTTCCTACAACTGAGTAAAGAACCCTAGAAAAGTAATTCGTGTTGATCGATGACAAGGGCCGTCAAATAATTAAAAATGAAAATTAATCAGAAATGCCATAAGTAGTAGCGGGACCACCTTTGCTACCTGATATCTGCTAAAGCCACCACGACCGAGTTTTCATGATATCCAATTGTTCTTACCTATGGTAAGGTGCTTCCACAGAAAAAAATCTGCCCAAGTGCGAGTTGAACTCTCGCACCGAAGGTTCGTAGGTAGGTAGGTATTTTGTTATTAAACTACATATTTACGGTTTTCAGATTTTTCCATTACATGTGCTGTAAGACATTGCTTCTTGCCTCGTGATTCTAAGTCAAGTGGAAGTACCCTATAGGTTTTGATTCCCTTATGAAATCGCAAAATATGCGACATATCTTTTGATCGCGTTGACTTACAAGTTTGATTTATCTCACTGCTCCGAAGGGTAGCAGACCTGAGCATTTGAGTAGAGCTTGATACCTCCACGCGATCCTGAGAAAAAGGCTGACAGACAGACAACAAAATGATCATATAAGTGTTCCGTCATTGTCGACTGACATGCGGAACCCTAAAAATCAGCTTTTATAAAATGATGTAGGTCTGGCGTTCTTGGAATGTTAGTCCGTAGGAAATGTGTCGAGTATATTCCAGGATAGTATTACATCAGTATTGGTATCTGTTCGGTATCGGTTGGTACCGGTATCGATCGGTAGAGGTGTCGGTTCGAACACTTCCACTTGTTAAGATGTTAATCGTTTTGCATAATAATTGCATCCAGAGGAAAGTTCGCTCGCGGCCCTCCTCAGATCGCATGTTAATATTAACCACTTTAATTTTGAAATTAATAATAGGAAAATATTATTAATTTCAAAATTAAAGTGGAAAGCACTAGCACTCGGAGATTATTTAGTGTGTACTCTACTATCAATTCCGTGAAAATCTAACTTTTTGTTTTTATTAGCGTCAGATTACTTTTACCTCAATAGTTAATAAGACAGTTGGAAATAATTATTTATTAATCAAAAGCTGACAAATCGCAATATTGATTCCTCAGAAAAAGGGTACTAATTATTTTTTTCTCAATATTTCTAGGTTAGATTTCAAACTTAGAATATTTATCTAACGAGTTTAAAATGATGAAAAGCGAGCGTGCTTAAATAACAACGTGATACAGAGTGCGCCTCATTTGCGTGCCGTTACTAAATACAAGATAACGTGCGATGTTCATTATCGTAAAGCTTTAAACTCACTCGAGATTCTCTTGAAGTAAATACGTATTTGTCTGCGTACAACATTACTTATATTTTTTAACGTTGAAATAGTTAGTTAGGTACTTACAACGATAACCATTAACCTCTTTGATTTTCTCTGAAGTTCCCCGTAGTCAGTTTTTATTCTATTTCTAGTTTAATGGTACTAAACAAACTTGAATGTGTATTAATTAAGACTATTATGAATAAATAAATAAATAAATAAAAGTCATGCTTTACTGAACTATTCTTCAACTTCCTGAAACTTTTCTGAAATCCCATTACAGTATCACCTTCTAACCTTCTTACAGTACCTTTTTCTAGACTAGGAATTAACAAAAAACAGTGCGAGTCGTACTCACGCGCACACAGGATTCCGTAGCACCAAACAATATAATAAAAATATTGTGAAGTTTCATTCATATGTTGGATTGTATTACATTTAACAGAAAAACTAAATTTGAGTTTCATAGTATGTTAATGAAAAACAAAGTTACTGCTGTAGTTTGATGAAAAAGTCCCATATCTCAAAAACTAAACATCAAATCTTATTCAAACCAAATTTGGTTTAAAGTTTTTTTAAGTTCTACAGTCCTACATTTTTTCAGAATTTTCCTCCTATTACTTTAGAAATTATAAGGGAGGGGACACACATTTTACCACTTTGGAAGTATTTATTTATTTATTTTACTATTTATGTACACACAGTAGACAACACAGGAAAATAACATCTAAGTAAGTAAGTAGTAGTAGTAGTAGTAGTAGTAGTCTAAGTATCTATCTTTTAAACGATTTACTTTGAGAAAAAATAGTTTTAGAAACTTCAATGTCATTTTTAAAGACCTATCTATATTCATCTTTTTATTTGGTTCACAGAATACATCCACCTACCAAGTTTCAACTGTGTGTCCTATTAGTTCCGGAATAAAGTAGCTGTGACATACGGACG
Organism: Noctua pronuba; assembly: GCA_905220335.1. NCBI lineage: Eukaryota > Metazoa > Arthropoda > Insecta > Lepidoptera > Noctuidae > Noctua > Noctua pronuba. The sequence continues at coordinate 7,870,225 of LR999903.1, read as the reverse complement.
GACAGACAGACACACATGACGAATCTATAGGAGTTCTGTTTTTTTTCCATTCTACTAAACCCTGTCTACTAGGCTTATCTCTCTGATACAAGAATTAGGTGGCTTGAGAACCGCCAAGACATCGTAAATAATCTACGTGAATCTCGACACCTAGACATGCCACATTTACCTTAGGCTCTACAGTAAACTTGCACCATGACTGCGAAAAGGGTCTGTCAAACCAAGACAGGAAAATTGAAGGCCGGCTGTCGACACCGGACACTGACTGATACTACAGATACTTTAGAAACGCTGACAGACTGGTCTTCTGTTTGGGTGGTCACTGTGGTCAGTGCCTAACCTGGTGTCAGACTTGGCTTTACATGCCATCGAAAAATATTTCTCCGGCATGCTGGTTTAGTTTCCTCACGATGTTTTTCTGCACCGGAGCAAGTGATAATTATTCAATACGCACATGAAGTCAAAAAATCAGAGGTGTGTGTCATGGGTCCGAACTCGAGACCTGTGACTTGGCAGTCCGACGGTCAAACCACTAGGTCATCACTACTGACTGAGTTGTGATGATTATACTGAAATATCTGTCCAAGTCCCAGTTGTAAACGTCCCTTTGTGCCTATTGGCCTTGTTTTGTTCTGTCTCCTGCTGATATGGAGGTAAGTGGAAATTATGTTTTTCCTACTCCTCCGCTATTCTTCTTGATTAATTTCAGGATCCAAGACAATTAAATTGATTCTATGGGACTTCGTCGAGCTTTATTGTCTTGACGCTTTTCTGGTGGTCGCCACTGTTGCTCCTGGCTTTCAGGAGTTGCAGTGGTTTGGGAATAGTGTGGCAGGATTGTCCCAAAAAAAAAACTATCCAAGTCCACAGCTGATCCGCAACTTGTTCGTTCCAGTTTGACCGAACCTATTGTAATGACATAAAATCCATTGCTTCATTTGTTTAGACGATATGTACACCTTGTAGTCCTTGTATGCAAGAATAAAGCAATGTATATTTCAGAATAGTCAGGAGAAGCTCGTGGCTTAATAATAACAGCCGCTCGGGTCGATCTTTAGGTTAAGCCGTGCTTGCCTAGGTTGATCTGTGGATGGGTGACCACCCATTACATACCGAGTTTCCTCCGTGCCTCGAAAAGCACGTTAAGCCGTTGGTCCTGGGTGTCATTTGTAGATCTTTGACAGTCGTTAGGTAGTCAGTGGCCCAAAAAGTCTGACAACCAGTCTTACCTAGGGGTACCGTATTACATTGTGAAGGTCAGATAGGCAGTCGCTTCATGTAAAATACTGGTATTCAGCTGCATCCGGTTAGACTGGAAGCCGAGCCCAATATAGTTGGAAAAAGGCTAGGCAGATGATGATGTTTCAGAATAGTCAGATGAAAGTGATTGAAACGAGGAATGTGTTTCACTATCAGGGTCTACGCCCTAGAAACAGCAAGGTCTAGATTCAATTATATCTGTTTTACAGTACTAACTTCAATTTCAATGTAAGTCGATATTGTTTCTTTGTTTTATGTAATGAGTGTGAATTTAATTTTCATTTAATGTTGATTTACTTTTTCAATGCGCTGCACTGCATGTATTTAATGTTAATAAGCATATCAAACAAACGCGTATGTAAATATTTATAATTGGAATGTTGGTTTTTTTTCTTCTTCTAAGTGAAATTCCGCAATTTAATTACTATTTCAGCTAAACAGTCTAGGTCGGAATGTAACATTGATAAGCTACATACCTATGTAGTAGATGCAGTCACGAGCATAAATATGTAAAAACTTAGCAACATTTAAATGCGATTTTCTTCTCCTGTATGGACTGCATTTTTTATGTTGTTACGAACATAATATTTTGGAACCAATATTATTATGTAGTAGGTCATAACTCAAAGTTGTTATTCCACATGTTAGGTCAGTTTATCCATATTGCTCGTGACTGTCCTACATGTAGTAAAATCTAAGACTATGCTCAGCATCTCTCTAGAAAGCAACAAAAGGTCCCTTGTTTTTTCCTTACCCTATATTGTCCCACTGCTGGGCAAAATCCTCCCCCATAGCCTTCAAAAGGTATTTAAGTCACTTAAATCACCCAAGCTCCAAAAGGCCCTGCCACCCAATAGATGTCAGGACTCAGGTTTTTCTACACCCGGAAATGTAGATTCGTGAAAATGAAAAAACCTTCAGAATCAAAATAAGATAAAAAAGAGATTGAAATATTCAAATTTTTATTCGACCAACTTCCGCTGTCTCGATTTTTTTCTTCCCAGGCAATGAAATCGTCAAACGAAACAGATTCGAACGACAGAAAAAAATTTGAATGGACTCACACTTGACCAAAAAAATTTTTAAAGTTTCCTTAGAAAGTTTCCCGTAATTTCTGTTCCGAAGTTGAAATCCGAATCCATATTCGGATTTCCTCTTGTTGTCTTTACTTACATTTATTTTCTTCCATAGAAATATATAAGGCTTTGCATACAATTTACATAGTGCTCTGAAGATCTACCGCAGATTCTGATGAAGTATTGTAGCAGCAACTACTTGTGATGCATTATTGCCATCGATAAACTTAACACGTTAATGCTTCGGATAGAATTACAAGCAGAGCGGAACGATACACACACCTGTGTTGTGATAAAAGCAGGTTTTCTACTCTATGCTAATCTTGCTTTTAGCGTCCAGTTTTGTTCAAAGAAGGTTGTCACTGGTTAACCATTATTAATTAGGTGTATGAACATTATGCTTTGTCCGTTATGAGATAAAATTCTCTTCGCTGCTCTTCGATCTAACTGAATTTAGGTATGTACAGTTCGTTTTGTGTTTAGCAAAATTATTATGTCAGGTAACTCTTTCTTTCGTCGTGAACCACCAAATCTAAATCTTGGCACTTAAGTCTGCTCTATTTTTGGATATATATGTTACGGCTAAAAGCCGAAGAACATATAGATAGTACTAACTGGCTATACCTAAGTGCAGCCGGTAACAGTTTGTTATAATGCAACCAATTTGGATGATGACGCCTTTGGTCAAAGTTCTAACCTAACCTAATCCATTTGGTTGGTGTGTCCTAGCAATAAAAAGGATAGTTTCCGGCCGCACCTAGGTAGAGCCGGTTAGAACTAGGTGTAACCTTAATTAGCCGGCAAGAACTAAGTGTAAGCTTACTTCGGCTTTTAGCCGTAACACACGAGACTAAAGGAGTATGTAAGCCTCGTACCAGGCGTTCTGTGATTTCTGCCTACCCTCTTGGAAAAAGGCGTGAGTTTATGTGGGTATGTATGCAAAAATACTTCTACAAAAGCCATGCATTTTATTACAATCATTCATACTCAATAGGTACTCACTCTAAAACAGATGCACAAAATCCTAAGTTCAATGTAAGGAAAACCAAAAGGCGTTATTTGTGTGTGAGGCATGAGTACCATACCCGCGGGTTTCTGGGGGGGTCTCGGGGAAGCTAGAAACGTATCGCATCCGCGGCGACCCCCGACCTCCGGCCGCTTCCTCAAATGATCCCATCTCGCGTGATCCCCGTATTTCTTTATAAATACTAGCCTTTATTTGGAGTAATGTTGTGGTTAGTGTAATCTTTATGAGAGATCTTGATCGTGTGAAATAAGGTTGTGTCATTTAAGAACTTAATGTTCCTACTTTTAAGGATGATTTTCAAATGGGAATAATGATTGCGTGGTCTTTTCATTGTGTCTTTCTGCGACTGATTCCTCTTTACTTCCAACTGTTAATGTTAATGTAAAAACCCTAGTATTTTCATCAATATCAAACCATAACATAGAAAACCACAATAAATAAAAATAATTTTCTAGTGAAATCATGTCCTGGGTCTTTTCAAAAGATCAATTCTATAAATACCCCTTAGAAACCTCAACACGCAATAATAATATTTTTAAATGGTAAATTGCCACTAACTAGAGAAAACTTACAAGAACATGAAAGACATCATCATCTTCCTGCTCTTTTCCCATTCTACTTGGGGTCGGCGCAACACGTTTTCTTCTTCCATTCTCCCCTGTCAGACGTCACGGCATCATTTACTCCTTTCTCTTCAAACAATCCGTCCATGTACAAGAATATGAAAGTAAAAGAAATAAAAGGATTCCAAGTAAAACCTATTTATGGGGTGCAATCTGTAGAAGTGGCGGCTACTTACAGTTTCTAGAATCACTTGCGTTCTAAGGCAAGAAATATTATAAAAATTAAAGAAGCTGGTAAGTAAATTAAAAAAAAACTTAGTACAAATGAGTTGACCTACCCACGTGCCCAGTAAAGATGGGTACTACTTAGGTTTTTGTGGAAAAGCCTATATGCCAGGCGGTACTACAACCGTAAAAGCTTGGCGTGCCCTTATAACCTACTACTCTTCATGATGTTAGGGTTTCTGAACAGTCTGGTTACCTTATGGGCTTGCCGTATTGTTTGCCATAAGGCTCGTTGAACAAATGAAAAGCCGGCTGCTGTTCATTTGTTCAGTTCAACAATACGTCACAGTAACAGTACGTCAAAATAAGGTACGTCTAGAATCCTATCCAACTCATCCTTCTCTGAATCACTCTTTGTCTAATTCGTAAGTTTGAACTACGAACTAAATAGAAAGAGTTTCAGATTTAAAGCAACTCAAGCTTAACAAACAAGTTGAATTTACAAAACTAACACTGCAACCTACAAATTACGAGATAATAAACAAATAATACTTATTCCAATTACCGTTTTAATAATCACAACTAACATAACATAACACTGCTGTATGCACATTAGTGGGTTATTCTAGTTTACGTTCGAACTAATTCTCGGCAAAATGAGTGGCTGTATCGAGGGGCTGAAACATTTATCGTGAAGAAAATAAATAGATCCCTCGACAATGCATATGGATTGTACACTTACATGATACGCGAGGCACACGTGAATATTGTGCGAAGACGAATCGGAAGATAGCTGAAGATAAGCGTGAAAGTATTTTCCATAAAAATATAAACCTAGATGAGCTCTTGACTGCCTCGTTGGTCTAGTGGGCGCAAGCGCAACTGCTGAAAATTACTGTCCTGGGTTCAATTCCCAGATCGGGCAAAGCGTTATTAGATTTAACCGTCAGGAATGTCCCATTAGCAGCCACATAGTCTGGATTTGTGTCCACTTGATGGCAATTAGGCTCACCACTCCCGCTATTACATGGGACTTAAACAAAATTGGCAAAATGAAAAGGTAGTGTGTGCCCCTAACCCTTCAGGGATCACTAACGTGATGTTATGTTTTCTACCTAGATCACCAATATCTTATAATTTCATGAAAGTGTTAACAGATTTTACTCAAAAAAATCAGAGAAATAGCTATGAAGTTTTAACACTCAGAGACCAAAACTTGAAACTGTTAAATAATAATGAACGACATTTGGAGTAGTTCAAAAGTGGTCGACAGGACACTGGCACATTGCCTGCAAATGCTATAAACTCCAGTTGACTGTTACTACTTTCGCGACATGGTCAGAACTTTGTAGCTAGTCCACTATACTCTCTCTGAGTTGGTGGATGAAATAATTATAAGTAAGAACGTATTTATAAAGTAAAAAATCGTACCTGCTATATCGTTTGAAGTTTGCTTAGAAAATGACAAGCAATTGCAGACATACAAAAGTATGTGTGCTCTATATAAGCCCATTGGATCAAAACAGGACATATTTTCATTAAAAAAAACTTCGCACACGTCGTCCAATAAGAACCTCATGTGTACCACCAACAGAAGGAAACAAAACAGGCTCAATCTATTGCAATAGAGCTTGGTCCCGCGGGACGGCCGGTGGGGGCGCACCGGACGTCCGCGGGTTCGCGAGGGGGTGCCGAGGGTGCAGGCAGGGGGGGAGGACGGCTCATCAATCTGCGGACCTCCTCATGTCGATATAATACGAGTGGCCTACATACCGGTCCGGTTTCATACGCAGATGTGACCTAAAAGCTTTCACGAAATGAGGCCCTCGCTAGTTGGAAAACTAATCAAATATACTTATTGATTACGGTATACGTAATTTAATATTCATTTGTAGTAAGTTTATCATTGCAGAAAACCCTGTCTACCGATTTGTAGATAAAGATACTCATTATGTCAGCTTATTAAAGTGTAAACGGATCAATTGACTCATTGTCTCATTGCTTAAGTGCGCAGTAAGAATCACTTTTAATTACGCAGTACATAACAACTCTATCAATCTTAATATAAAAGCTATAAAAGAAGCTTAATCATATTTTAAAACTTCCAAGAATTAACTTGTAATATTGTCAACTTTTGATAAATAAATTCTCAAAATCGTTTTATTTATACAGTTTCTTAATCGAAATCATAATTGGTAAAGTCAATGAATAGGGCCTAGAATATCAAAGAAAACAAATTCTTTGCCACAAAATAATTAATTAAAGATGAACAAGTTATCTCAGAACGACACCTAGCGGCCACCATTCTCTTTTGTATAGCCATCTTTTCATCGTCAAAACTCATTTCAATTAATTTTCGTAAAAGTAAGTAAATGATGTGCCCTTTAAAAGCGAGATATCATTAACACTGGTGTGAGGGTGGGGTCTGAGAGACCCCCGCGCCCGTCAGACGAATATTGTTACAAAATAAAAGCATATTTATTTTTATGGAAGGTAGATACTTTATTCGTTTGTGCTGGTATTATCTCTGAATAGAAGAAAATGCTATGGATTCTATGAATACGTGACACTGAAATTACAGTATGTGTTATATTCGACACATTGATGCAAGTAATTAACTCCCGATAAAAACTTTCATCTACAAGTAAATCCAGTCTCATTACCCACAACGAGAACAGCATCTTAAAGAAAATATGAAATTAAAGAAAAAATAAAACTCCCCTATTCCCGGTTGCCACCCACCAACTCCCACGGGGGAATCATTAGGAAAAAATCGTGTTGATGGATTTAATTACAAAAAATAATTATTCTAAAGAAAGTTGCCTGAATAAACTCGGACGGAGCGGGTTCTTCGATTCCCCCCTTAATCGGATTAATTTACTTTTAAAAAGCAGGGGGGGGTGGATGTTGTAATTAATGGACTGATAACATTACCCACCTCGTGGTCGGACGCCTTTGGAATTAATAGAGACGTAAACAAAGGTACGCCGCAATTATATACCGGTTTTATTGTGACGAATGCCGAAATTAATGGCAATTTTCATTGCGTACTTTACATTTGTTCGTGAATCGTACGTCAAGACGTTTAAACTAGCAGGAAAATTAATAAAAAATATTTCTAAATATTTTAGTAAGTAAAACTTTAAAAAAAAAACAATCAATAATTGGGTATTCCTCGGCGCACCCATTTGTTCTGAGCGTAGTTCGCCGACGACGCCACTTGAATTCTTACGATCTCCAGTAACGGTCCCGATGAGAAGCGCTTTTTCCACTCGGTTACCGGCCGGTGATCTGTTCTGAACGCATCTCCACTGACGCAAATCATATTGCGAGGAAGGGTTCGGTATAAGGAACGTAACGTGGAATCGTCTAGTCATTGCCGCTGATTTTTCTCGGTCTCTCCGACCCTGTGCGACCCTTTGACGTAAATGTATCGCAATGTCACGAGCGTTTGCGGGTTAGCTGACTGGTTTATTTAAATAAATGAATTGAAAAAGTACCCTGATTACTCGTGATGCGCAGTGGTAGGATTTTGATCCTACATGCACCTGCCTAGGTCATGTTTTGACATCTGTGTGTAATATGTGAACTGCATTTAAAAAAAATTGATTGCATTACATTACAGCTTAGAATAAAGTAAAGATATGTTTGACTGATAAACGCAAATAAAAATAATTATTTCCATTGTTAACAATTGGTTCTTTTAGGATATTTTATTAGAGACATAAATAAGTAACATAATAAATGAGAATGTCTAGTACATTTTCAACAATCATTTTTCCGTCACAATACGAAATAAAACGGCGGAAAACGTAACTTATCCAAAACGCGAGCTCAGATTGTTTTGCTAAGCAATCCAACCCTAAATTGCTAAAGTTATTCTGTGTCGGCGCCGATAGAGAATGGGCGTTATTTTTCTCGCATGTGCTGTCTCATGTCGTGATCATTCTTTACGTTTCGTCTATCTATGTCCAATGCGGTGGGGGTGCTCTGAATTCTCGCTCCTTGAACAACACATGTTACTGGGATTTTTCTTAGAACACTTTACTTAAATCTCTCTGCTTTGAGAGACGAAGATATGAAGTGGAAATTTTTGTTTGGGTGGTTCTGTGCTACTTGAGAAAGATCGTTGCAAGTTGTATTTTATTGAAATTCACGAAGATTATTTTATATATCTTTAATATTTCAATATTAAAGTACCTACTTATAGGTAGAAATGTAACGAGAGGACATAGGAACATTTAAGATCTATAATGATTGTGTAAACAGGCTGTAGGCGCGAAGAAGTGAATTCCCTTCGGAGATCAAGGTCTAAAGTAGGTCTCACGTTATTGCAAACACGGAGTCAGTGATTATATAAAATTCTACGTAAATTCAATAGTATCTGTAAATATAATGGATTATTTAATTAAAGATCTTTGCTCACTCCGCCAGTGACATAGCATGATGGTATTTCATATAGATGTTAACGACATACCGTCACGCTTTGGCATTCGACATTCCTCTAGGAACTTGTTGTACCAAAGATTTCCAATTAATTAGTTTCCTTCGACACTTCCTAACAAGTTTCAGGTATTTGTCTCACGAACTTATAAAACAAAACTGGTATTTTACTTCAATTAATAACAAGTCTTCGTAATCGAGATTTTATTATATACGATTTATTAGGGTTGCCATCACCTAAACTGACGATGTCAGACGAAACTTAAAAATGTAGACGAAAACGAGTTAATTTCCTGGAAACCGCAGAAAAAAAATATGTAAAGAAAAAAACATCGCAAAACGAACAATATGGTGACAGTGAGTGCGTGAATCCCAAGAAGTGAGGGGCAGGGCAAGCTAACGCTTGGATATAGTTAATCGTTACGGATGATTTTTTTTTACTTACATTTAGTTTTAAGTTATATCCACTTACAAAATGATAAAAGTTTCTTAGGGGATACGAAAGGAGACGTTGGATACAAAAGCAAGCGAAGCGAGCTCGATTCTTTTTGGATTCGGGTAGATCAAAATTTGGTTCAGACGATGTTGTAATGAGAAATCGCTTACTTTTGCGCTCCCTTTTCGGGGCGCCCAAATATGCTACACCTCTTGCATACACCTAGAGCCTGGATTCACCTCATACAAAAAGGGTTCGGGTTTTGACCGTACCGTTTTTAAAACCCCGCCCGGACGGTCCACGGACGCCCTCCAAACTAGGACCAATCCGAGGGAAACCCGGACGGATGGCAACCCTTACACCTACAATTGGCCTTCGTTACTTGAAACGTAGTGAGCATATAAATTGTATGCTACGCTGTCACCATTACAGGGTTAGATTCATAAGAGGGAAGGGTTACCTATTTTTTAATTCAAGGGAATCCCTCTGAAAACTAATCAAAGTCAAAGCATTTATTTCATTTGAATTGTCGAAACCTAAAGAGATTTAAAACACATATAGAGAGGACATTGGGAATATTGTCATACAATAATTTTCATCCTGAATATTTTCGATTTTGACACACGAATGCTACCTGACAAGCGGACGTATGACACAGATGACACTAGACAGAACGAATTGTTACTAAGTAGTAACATGTTTTGGATTACGATTTTCTTCGTCATGACCCGTCTATAGCTCGGAAATATTTAATGTCTTTGTGTCATATGAATGCGTCCTGACAAGGCGACGTATCGCACTGGACTGATCGACTTGTTACTAATTTGTAACAGGTTTTGGAATTGTCAGTTTCTTGGTCATGTCCCGTCTATAGCTAGTTATATTTGAATGTCTTTGTCGAAACCTAAATACAAAAGAAAACAGCTACAGTCCCAGTCACAAGGCATACTAACTGTGAAAGTACTGTAGTTATCCATTCCAAAGCGTAAATCTCTATGGAGAAGAACGGGCAAGAAACTCCATGGGCACTCTTTTAAATCAGAATATTGATACAAAAACCTTGGTTACATCGTTCATATTGATAAAGATTTGAAATGCTAACATGGCATAGGTACTGGTGATATTCCGTTCTTAACTTTGCAATAAATTCTACTTTAATGGCTGTACAAAGGTGAGTGTTTATGTTCTATTTATTATCTGTGATATTGCCTGATGGTTGTTTCCAAGTGCCAGTGCAACCGGTTATTTCTTTCAACAGTGATGTCTCACCGTACAAGCCAATTAACCTATCTCTCATAACTGTATATTTTTTACCCGACTGCGTCAGAGCCCAAAAGGAAGGTGATGTTTTAACCCAAACCATTTTGGTATACCCTGTGTAAGAATAATCAGTAGTGAATAACTTTCAGGTATGAGGAGCTCGTGGCTAAATAATAACAGCCGCTCGGGTCGATCTTTAGGTTAAGCCGTGCTTGCCTAGGTTGGTCTGTGGATGGGTGACCACCCATTACATACCGAGTTTCCTCCGTGCCTCGGAAAGCACGTTAAGCCGTTGGTCCCGGGTGTTATTTGTAGATCTTTGATAGTCGTTAGGTAGTCAGTGGCCCAAAAAGTCTGACAACCAGTTTTACCAAGGGGTATCGTATTACCCAGTACTAAATGGGTTGTGGAGGTGAAATAGGCAGTGGCTCCATGTAAAATACTGGTATTCAGCTGCATCCGGTTAGACTGGAAGCCGACCCCAATATAGTTGGGAAAAGGCTAGGCAGATGAATAACATTCAGGTTTGATTAAAGCGCTAACACACTGAACTTACAACGTTGCATAAAGCGATAACCGTTTCATCTGCGATGACAGCATCACAATAAATAATCGATAAGGGTTTTCTTCATTTAATTTTCAAACAGAACCCTAAAAATCATAGACGTCATAAATACGTAAAACTAAATGACTTGCGATAAAACGCCATTCCTGTCGTGTCGCTATCGAAACGCCTAGATCAATATTTATCAAATCATAGCAAATATGACATCTACGGAAAAGTCATCATGGGTCAAGCGTAATAGGAAGAACACACACGATATCGCGATAATGATAACATCTCTTATATTAAACTGCTAACGCTATGTTATTAGTGAGATAATTATTCACGTAATCGAAAAAAAACAACGGTAAGTTACAGGTATATACATACCTAATAAGACAATTAAAATACCTAATAGCAAGATTAAGTGACGATTATCTTTGAAGGCTACGGTGATAGACCTGAGTAAGTTATGCGTTGGTAACATTACTCCTGACTTGTTCTTGTAACTAAAACCTTATGACAAGAAGAATAAAGGTCACTGTGATGCAAAATCAGAGGAAAACTCAGTAGTAGTAAATTGTTTTGGACTAATCTATACATCTACTTATACAAATAAATAAAATAGAAGTGTCTGTTTGTAACTTAAAAATAACCGCTTTTTACTGAATGCTGAATGCATATTATTATGAAAATATATACGGTACATAAAACAAAAAAAAGACTTTATTTTTGTCTGTCGGTCTGTCAGTCTGTGTATTCCGGCTAATCTCCGAAACGGCTGGATCGATGTTGACGGGACCTTTATTGGCACAAAGCGGACGTTTAAAAGAGTAACGTTTTTTTTTAGAAAAATAGGATTACGTGAATATTAAAACCTTTGAAATTTTTAACAAAATCGGATTCAAATATATTATTTTAATTATTTCACGCGGACGCTAGTAACTTTCATAAAAACAAAGATGCATTAAAGACAAATTACACTTAATCTCAAGCAGATCAAGAATAAAAAGTCACAAATAAAATATATCATAAATTAATCGCAGTAAATCATGATCCGCTTCGCTCAAGCAATATATTAGTACCTCTAGTAATTGCGCATGCACATCTCATGCACCACTGTGGATGCTGTGAAATAGTTGTAACTGACCTACGAACCGTGGCGCACACAAGCTTTCATGTTCACTCCGCGATTTATTATATTTGTGAAACAAGACCTTGTTCTTGTTGATAACAGTTAATAATTAACAGTTTTCTAACTAAGAAGAGGACAAAACATCAGAAATTAACGTGAGTGTTTTGTGTTTAATTTTATTTGCTAAGGGACCTTCTGCTGGAGTGGTTTGCAATGTTGCATTTAACTAAGCATCTGCCTAGCCTTTTTCCCAACTATTTTTGGGTCAGCTTCCAGTTTAACCGGATGCAGCTGAATACCAGTATTTTACGTGGAGCTGCTGCCTATCTGACCTCCACAATCCAGTTAGTTCTGGATAATACGATACCCTTTGGTAAGACTGGTTGTCATACTTTTTGGGCCACTGACTACCTAACGATGTTGATGATGTTGTAACGACTGTCAAAGATCTACAAATGAGAGCCGGGACCAACGGCTTAACGTGCTTTCCGAGGCACAGAGGAAACTCGGTATGTAATGGACCCATACACGGACCAACCTGGGCAAGCGCAGCTTACCCTAAAGATCGACCCGAGCGGCAGTTATTATTTAGCCATGACCTCCTAAAATATTGCATTTAACTATCCATTATATATTATTGTTATTGCTAATGAATAGGTCATCTTTGAATGATTGTAAGAGTATTGTAATAAACTTCGATTACTGTAATTAACTTAGATTTTATGGGAAACCATTTTCGGATCATTTTTTAAATTGTGTTTTTGCAAAAAGTTTACGGTTTTTTAAGATTTTCTGTACAATATACCTATGATTTATTTTTTCTCCTCTGAATATGGTCAAAAATTCATGACTTTTTTCTAAAATTGGATATTTTAAATCCCAAATTTCCTAAAATCAGAAAGTAAGTCCCAAATCACCATATTGGATACTTAATAGCTTTTAGGAAAGTACAGCACAAACTAGTTTTTATACAAAAAGAGGTACAAGCTATAATGCGCAAACAGCACTCCAATTGTGTAACACAGTTTCAATCACAATCCGAGTGATTTTGAGCTAAATTCATAAACCATTGCTTTAATTTTTTGAAAAATTTGTCAGTAACATAAATACAACATAGATAATGAAATGAAGAATGGTGAACCTTCAAACATTGAGATGGTGCGCAATAAACATACAGAACTGGACATATGAAAAGATAAAAATTCAAGTGAGGGTTTCTGTTGAATTACTTGAGGAATGAGTTGACAAGGCCAAGAGTATTTTTATGGATTCTTCACAACTGGTGCAGCAGAAGATAATAGAAAAAGAAATTACTATGAAAATAGAAAAGAAAAATCAAAACCTGTGTTAACCCGTATACACCCAGAACTATTTTAGGATTCCGATTTTGATTATTTTCAGTTAGTTTATGTCGATTTACTATGTTTTTTTGACAGTATTACTTCTTGTTTCGTTTTGAGTAACTAATTAATCTAATAAAACTAAAATTTATATGAATCTCTTCCATCTCGAAACCTTAGTCAATATGACGCCATTCTTCTCAATAAGTACTCGTATGGTTTAGATTTCACTGTAGTTACTGAAGTGCCTAACTACGCGATATATGATAACCTGTGGGAATAACGCATCACTTTGACTGACCTTCTGAAAGCCCTAAGAATATCATGGCAATAGAACAGGCTACCAAAGAACAGACGAGTCTGTTTTTCTGGTAAAACATATTTACTAGAATAAAATAATCTATAATGTGTAAACTTGACAAACTTAATACTATTTATATACCCATGGAAGAACTAAAAAATACTTCGGCATCACTGTCGGCTGCTAATGAACCGAAAATTCAATGCTTAGCCTCAGGCCAAAATAAAAGCCAGCCCTTGGGTCACGGGAACTGACAACCAACCATTTTCTTGCAAAGATGGGAAAACAATCTGTCCGCTAAATACCCTCTAACTGTTTATTATTTAGCCGTATGAGGAGCTCGTGGCTAAATAATAACAGCCGCTCGGGTCGATCTTTAGGTTAAGCCGTGCTTGCCTAGGTTGGTCTGTGGATGGGTGACCACCTATTACATACCGAGTTTCCTCCGTGCCTCGGAAAGCACGTTAAGCCGGTGCACGGTGGTCCCGGGTTTCATTTGTAGATCTTTGACAGTCGTTAGATAGTCAGTGGCCCAAAAAGTCTGACAACGAGTCTTACCAAGGGATATCGTATTACCCAGTACTAACTGGGTCGTGGAGGTCAGGTAGGCAGTCGCTCCATGTAAAATACTAGTATTCAGCTGCATCTGGTTAGACTGGAAGCCGACCCCAATATAGTTGGGAAAAGGCTAGGCAGATGATGATGTTCATTATTTAGCCACATTTGTTGCAAAAGACCCGAATACAGCAGTGAATACCCAACACGGTGACCTCATAAAATACTTAAAAATATAATTCAACATACTTCGCGAACCCCTATGTTTTGCCAAAACATTTCAAAACTCCAAAGCTAAGTTACGTTAAGTACAACAATCACTTTTAATCGTAGCAGCACTTTTAGTTATAGTAACAGCTTTTAATAATATTCAACAATACGCATCGATAAGACTTGCTACAAACATCAAACTATTGCTTTTAACTTTCTTGTACTCTGCTCATGATGTTTTCTTTACTGCTTGCCAACTGAAATATGAGCACATGTTGTTTTAGGCTTCACTCGTTTTTTCATAATCAATCAGTCAACTTTACCTTTTGTTGCCAAGTGTTGTGGATTTCTGAATATACAAATTAGTGATCTTAATTAATCGTCTTTCACAGTTGCATTTATTTTTTTGCAACTGGAAAATCCTAATGAATTCTCTGGGAATTAAGGTGGTGGCAAATGGCGAATTCTTAGCAAAACGAGTTTTTGGTAACTAGCGGAATTCTTATCGTTTACTGTAAATCCATTTTTCAGTTTTACTATATTGGTCTCGATCGTTGTATGGGTCTGATTCTTCTCTACCAATCCCTACATCCATATTTTTCATTTGTCATATTGGGATCTATCTTAATCTTTAGTGTAAATATTACGTGGAATAATCATCACTATCGCCTTGTTCTACACCCGCTTTCACTACGGGCGGCCAGAATGAGTTCACTAGAGAACTTGATTCAATAGATACATGGGTACATTTGTCGCTATCATCATAATCATTCTCTTGCCCTTATCCCAATTTATTTGGGGTCGCCTTGACCTCTGCGCCATGCTTTCCTAATTGTCGTCATGACAGCAGTCACCCCCTTCCTAGTCATATCATCTTTGACACAGTGGATCCATCGTTTCTTTGAGTAAATGCAGCTCTACAAGAAACGGAATCTTCTAGAATTCATTAATCTTTGACTAAGTGCATGCGTACAAAATTTTGAATCGCTACAAGTACCTACGTGCAGAGCGACATGCAACGTCAATCGAAGATTTCGTTTCGGTCATTATGTCATACTCATAACTACGAGTCATGGCTGCACATCATCGTATATTACAATCATAGAAACATATAACTGTACCGTAGATGACGATTATATAGTTTTACGAAATCAGATTTTATTGATATCGTGATCTCATGGGATTTACTAACTACGTGAGCTGTTGAGATCATTATGTCACCCGAAGGTGTGGCCCTGGTTCAGGCCATGGTCCGGAGCGAGAGGGAATGGGAAGCCGTCACCTCCTTCTGCGAAGCAGTCATGCTAGCGAAGGAGGTGGCGGGACGTGAGAGGGAGAGAATCTCTCGTCCCAGCCGCCGCGGGCGACGCACCGGGCGTCGGGGGCCACGTGGTGGCTCCCGGCCACCGTAGGCGCGGGCCTGTGGACGGTGAGTAATGGGTTAGCTCACCGTCCGTCCGTCTTATGACGACAGGCCGTGTCGACGGCGCGTTCGTGTTCCACGCGCGCCTCAAAGAGATGTCAGCAACCAGGAAGGGGCCCGCAAGGGCCGATGCCTGCCGGGGCTGCGGGACTGTTCGAAAGAGATACCGTGGCCCTGGAACACAAAGGGCAATGAAGGAACATGGATGGGTTTTAGTCAGTAAGAGTCTGACACTCCCTCCCACTCCACCCAGAGCGGGAGAAGTCATTTGATGATTTCCCATCGGTAAAAAAAAAAAAAAAAAAAAAAGGTGTGGACACATATTACTCTTGAATGGATATTAATGATTTATTTTATGGTTATGGGTTCTGCTCTAACAAAGGAGACCAGAACATGTCACTGATGACTATGTATGTTACATGTATAGAATAGTTAGTCACGTAAATTAAAATAAATCCTTTATTATTATTTTTTTTATTAAAATATTTAGAATTTTGTTTCATCATGTTATTCAGCATCATCATCATTATCCTGCCCTTATCTCTATTTATTTGGGGTCGGCGCAGCATGTCTTCTTCTTCCATACTTCTCTATTACTCGTCATCTCATCAGACACCTCTTTTCTTGCCATATAATCCTTCACACAGTTTCACATCCATCGTTTCTTTAGTCTTCCTCTACTTTTATACCCGTCCACATTCATACTCAAAACTTCCTCCCATCCCATCATCTTATTTATATGCAACTTAATTACATTTAAAATTAAAAGTTTATGGACCTTGGTAGGTAAATAATCTATTTTTCATCGCAGAATCTTAAAATTACATAGTTTTTCTTAGCTACAACATTAAAATAAACCAACACAATTTGCAGTAAATAACCAGGTATAATTTATTATGTAAATCTGTTTATGTATTAATACTACTCATCTTTTGTCGTTAAACATTAGTTACGTAAGTTATGCCAATAATATTGACGTATTTACGGATGGACAGTCCAGACATGATAATGTCGCAAAAACATGGTAATCTTTTATTTTATGACCTAACGACCAGCAATAAAAAATATGTAAACACAAAGAAAATTGTCATAGTAAGTACAGAATTGTTTTTCCGAATTGAGAAAATAATGACTGTACAAACTTATGTGCTTATTTTAATAGCGTTTTGTAACTAGAAATCAATATAATTATATATTATAAGAATAGAATGTTAGTTTTAAGTATTACTAAACAAATATCAAAGGCCGATGCCTTCCTCATAGGTAAAACGAAACGCAAAGCTCGCATAATTCCCGCAAACGCAAGAGAAGCAGTTATCGGAATGATTGTTCATGAATCAATAATATCCAATTAAATTATTGGAGGTTAATGCAATTTGTCGTACAATGCGACATAATATACCGCACCAAGCGAGGATATACATGTGACCATAGCCCTTGTGACTGGCCGCCTACAAATGCGTAGTTCAGACGCCGTGCCAAATTACAAACTGTGTTTTATTGCATTACGTTCGTTTGTTTTCCCCGTATAAATACGTATATGAACAGTTCATTCAATCAATTCAGTTTACATCATTGATAGTAGTGCACTTTGAATTTATTAAAGTTCAGTGTCGAAGGAAATAAAATGTGAGTGTTTATATTCGATATTTTAATTTAAACTAAGTGGTAATTTATTGAGTGTGATGAAAATTTATTGGACTTCGTTTTTTCCGACGTTATTTAATTGACGTTGCTGTGGTTTTGCATATATGTGTTGATTTTAAAGCGAGAATATATTTAAATGTGTGATTTGTTTGTGCAATAGTTTAAGTATCACATCAATCAATTGTTTATTGCTCAAAAGATTATTTATCGCGACGTTTAACATCGGCAGTCGAACAGGTAATGTCCAGGAACTCTGCATGAATATTTGCGATTTATTTATTGACCATTTTAAGTTAATTGATAACTTGGAGAGTATTTTAACATATCTTCATGAAGAATTAAGATTGTTCAGCTTTATCTCAGTTACAATTTATCTTTTGTCTCTTTTTTTCACACAACTTCATACGGTTAGGTTTTTCATTCATGTTATTTCAATTACAACCATAATGTAACTTTCATCGACGTGATTTCAATTTGAAAGACATCACCAAAGAAAGCATAAAAATACCAGAATACAAAATAGACTTCTTATATTCTAAAAACATATTTTCTAAGTAATGAGATAGAAGAATACGGTGCAAAACTTATATGAAAACCTCTTGCATCGTTTTCAATCGTCCGGCCTAGATTTTCTATGAGCGAAGAAAATCCTTATCGCCGACCTTGTCGTATAGTAATAAATTCATGATAATGCAAATTTACGTATACGCCTACACGTACAGAATGCGTATACATACACGTTACGAGTAGTTGCACCGTAACATCGATTTGCGTATTGCCATGTGCTTTATTGTACCCTGGTGACTGAATTCTACCAAGATACTTTTCAGTACTGGGTTTTGAGGCTGAAACTTTTCTGAGTCTGACTTTTTAGCCTTAGTTCTTGCTTAATAGTAAAACATTGATGATGTTTGTAAACATTACAATGCGTAGCGCAACTGTAAGAGGTGGAAATGGGCCAATCATTGCGCTGTATTTTGCTTGCGTTAAAAGCCTACGCTGTTCCTATGCGCGCGATGCACAGTTTACTGCGGGCTACTGAAAATCAATGACTGGGGAAGTCCCTAGTTCTCTTGACCGCGGAAACAAATATACATAATTATCGACGACTCCTCAATCGTTAGAAGATTTAAAAAAACTTGAGATTTCGATATCTTGTTGGTTAGCAACACCCGCATAGCAACCTACAGTGCATCGAGAAAAAACTAAGTACAATTCTAAACCAATTTATGGCTTTTACGTTGCACTCAGAATCAAACCAGGTGCTCTAAAAAGACTAATTAAAATATTCCTTTGTGTTCCACCAGGTGCAATAAGCACTTAAATTAAAGTGAAATCCAAATAGACGTAACAATATGAAAACACAAGCAATTTTTGAATTTCTTTCTTTTAATTGGAGGGCTTGGATTGGCTTTTGGGTCAGTTGATTGCCAGTGCTTGGGATCATTGCAGTATCATCTTGAAATTAACTATAACAGGTATATATCTAAATAACCATATTATGATTGGACAAAATTTGTCTTGTTATTTATGTTATTGTAATTTAAAATATCATGTCTGTATCTTTAACTTAAGTAATCTGTGGAAACGCCGTGGATTGTACATAAGCCTACTTCTAATATGTTGTAATATTCACTATAACATACATTTAATAATATTGTCAGTTTGCCTAAATAAATAAGTCTCTGTATCTTCCTATCCGGAAATGTACTAATAACATAAGTAATAACCGTCTAAGCATAATAAAATAATATTTATCTGTCTCACGCGAAAAAACAAAATGATTAAAATTAACAATAAAACATAAAAATTAAACATAAGAAAAGCTTAAAAATAAGACATAAGTACATTAAACTAAAATTGGCCTCATCATTACGTAGTATGTACGCAAATGATGCGTGTCGTATCCACCAACGTGCACAGTGGCTGTCACATGAGAGCCTACGGGCACCCCAATAACTATTCACCTACAAACCCAGTCATCAAGAAATCAATAGCTATGACTAGATGGATTTGCTACCAGTTCCTAAACGGTTACCACGTAATTAGTACATCATTCTGAGCCCCCCCACATAGAAATAAAAAAAACAACTATTCCTAACCTTTTCACCGTGTAGGTATTGCACTTTTGCAGGAAACAGCAGATTTTTTTTTAATAACCGATGAAAAATTTCTAGGTATGGGGAGCTCAGAATGATGTACTGAATGCGTGATAACCGTTTTCGCGTCGGTTTTCCTTCCACCCTGTATACAAATAAATAAAATTGAAGTATCTGTTTGTTATTTCAAATTAACACTTTTTACTAAATGCGTATGAAAGGACATACGGTATTTTTAACAAAAAAAACTTTTTTTTTAATCTGTCTGTCTGTTTTATCCGGCGGAACGCGAAACGGCGTAACCGATTTTGACGGGATTTTTACTGGCAGATAGCTGATGTTATAAGGAATCACAAAGGCTTTTATTTTAGAAAAAATATTAAAGTCCTGTGTTAAAATTGTAAACCCTTGGAATTGTTAACAAAATCCGATTCGAATAGGAAAGTAATATTTTTATAATAATTTCAAGCGGACGATGGTCGCGGGCAACAGCCAGTAAATAAAAAAAACGTCATGGGTTTCTCAAAAATATAGGTAAAAATAAAAGAGTATGTAAAACTATTCCTGGAATGAATATACAGATGTAGCAAAACAATATAACTATTTAGTACAAGTATCGTAACTAGTAATAAAATTATCAAAATTAAACATTTCTTAAAGTAGTAGGACCTTATTAAAAAAATAATTAGCTTTTTAAAATTATTCTTATTTCATGAGAAGCTAAGATAATAATTATGTCTAGTACTCTTGCCATAAGTAAACATGCAAAACTTAAATTCCTAAATAAATTAAAATAATGAAGACATTTAAATTGAAAATAAAAACGTTTCGAACATTTAAGATTTACAATGCAATGCACGAAATTATGACGTTATACAAGTTTTAATGTTTTCCGTTTTTCCTGTAATAAAACATAAATTTTACTACCAATGACCAATAACATAGCCTTGTTAACTTTACCTTTTTAAAGGAAATCATTTTTCTATTGTGTCTCCAGGGGTATATTGAGCGGCGGTTACATGAAAGAAAATTCAAAAACTACGAGTAAAAAACTATACTCAACATTTTTTTAATGTTATGGCAATACTTTATCACGTATCTTCATTGAATGGAAGCTTACTTTAAGCAATTTGATCACATTGAAATCTTACCTTTTTCGTTAAAATAAGTCATCATCTACCTACCCTTTTCCCAATTATGTCGGGGTCGGCTTCCAGTCTAACCGGATACAGCTGAATACCAGTATTTTACATAGAGCGACTGCCTATCTGACCTCAACAACACAGTTAGTACTGGGTAATATGATACCCCTCGGTAAGACTGTTTGTCAGACTTTCAGGTGACTGGCTACCTGTAAAGACTGTCATAGATCTACAAATGAAAGCCGGGACCGACGGCATAACGTGCTTTCCCAGGCTCGCAGGAAACTCGGTATGTATAGTGGGTGGTCCATCCACGGACTGACTTTAGCAAGGCGGCTTAACCTGTAGATCGATCTGACTCTCTATTATTATTTAGCAACGAGCTCCTTCTTTTCGTTAAAATAAGTAATAAAAACGAAAGACTGACAACCAGTCTTACCAAGGGGTATGGTATTACCCAGTACTAACTGGGTTGTGGAGGTCAGATAGGCAGTCGCTCCATGTAAAATACTGATATTCAGCCGCATCCGGTTAGACTGGAAGCCGACTCCAACATAGTTGGGAAAAGGCTAGGCAGATGATGATGAACAAAACACTGTGATCTTTCCCTGAAGAAACCAACACAAAATCTTCCTAAGTAGGTACTTTAAAAAGTCTCCATTTCCATATAAACAAAACATAAAAAAGACTCGAGCTATACATTACAAAAAACGCCATAAAACGAACATACATAAAAGTAAAGCGAGCTTTTCTCATTCTCAGATTGTTACCGGCGTGGGCGATACATAACTTTAACTTCCGAAGCACACGCTCTGAAATATTTATTCCTGAAACGTAAAGATCGGGTAGGGGGGGAGGAGGTGTGGGGGGGCGGTTTATCCCGCGGTTTCCTTCCCACCGTGTTTTACTTCGAGAATGGGAAGTCGCCGCCGCCGGGTCGATATCGCCAAAGATTATGTTGTGTGTGTTTTCAGTTTGATTGTTGAGTTTTCCTGTGTGGTAGCCGGATTATTAAGAGTTAGTTAGGTGATCGAGCCTTCTGCGTTGATTAAGGCAATGCCTCTTTTGCCAACCAAATCGAACCCTCATCAGTTGCATAGCAATAAGTTTTGACTCCTGAAACTTTGATATTTTCTGAGCTTTGTGCCTAGAGTTAGCATTGTCGAAGCTTTCCATAGGTACGTGTTTTCTTAAAAAGTCAACAGTCAGTTAATTGGCCTAGTATGCCAAGTCTGTAATTGTAATAAATTTGAAATTTTTCGAATTTCTTTAAATACTTGGATTATCAAGTTTGAGACTATTATAATCTTTACTCAGAAACAGCAGCTGTAACAACACTGCGAAGAAGACACGCTGTTTTTTACTTCCTAAGCAGAAAATACAGAAATAATGTTTCAACCTACGTAGCCGTCTTCCAGCACAATCATCGCGCATATAATCTGTGGCAGTTCCCCGACCTCCAGTGGGGGCCCCCCCACCGTTCGATTGTCTGCGGAGGCTGCCCGCCGGTGCCATCTGATGTGCCGAGAGCACTCCAGATCTGCATAGATCGTTGCCTTCGTTTTTTCCCTATCGAAAAATCAATACTCACAGTTTCATAAAGTCGGAGACACTCCTTGATTTCATTACAGGTTAATTCTTGCGAGTTGCTTTTAAAGACTTTGTTTCTGGGCCATTTTTTTAGTAGGGATCTCAATTTTTATTAATATTGTCTTTGTTATTAACGTGGCTTAAAGAAAGAGAATTGTTCAGGTGTATTTCCAGGAAACTTTTTCTGAAAATCTCTTATCTACAAAGCCATAACAATAAGACCAAACCCATCACACAATAGTATATGTAGGTCACCGATCCGTAGGCTGCAAACGACTACGGTACATAATGTGAAGAGCCTCATCCCAAATCCATACCGAGCTTTCCGCCGCCACCACCCTCAAGGGGAAAGAGGCTCAAACACCATGCAATAAAGCCTTCGGATCCGGCAAAACAAATACAACGAACATTCCAATGCTAGATATCACTCGCTCCGCCCACACAGTTGGCATTACGACTGTGAGCGCTCCCATTGGTCGCCGCGAAGCCTTCTCCATTTCGAATTGGTTATTTTTTTTCTACAATTGAAATTGGAATTGTCCATTTGTTCTGTACGAGTGCGGTGCGCATGCGTTTCGGGGAGGCGTCTACGTCACGTAGACGTAGATACGTTTCGAGGGCTCCGAATGTTTTATTGGATTCCACTCTCTGTTCCCATTCGCATTTCAGATTCAGATGTGGATTTGTTCTCGAATTGCGTTCAGTGCGCAGTCGTGATCATTCGTATAGCTTTGTATATTTGTTTAGAAGTAATTTAAGTTTGTTTTATTGGATTTCAGGTTTTTGTGAGCTTTTGTTTCATGATATGAAGTGTAGATAACATGGTTTCTAGTATTGAAAGGTACAGAATAATATTATTTTAACTGTTTGGACAAAATGGTACAATGACATCCAAAATATAAAATTCAAAGTGGCATAATTGAGTTGCACTTACAAAGCTAAGCTATACCAAGAAAACTAGTACAAGTTCAGCATCACCGCAACAATGCATAACAAAAACTTTGAGCAAACATCTTTAAACAGTCCCAACAAAGCATCGATCAAACGTTTTAAAACCGCGTGAAGCCTCTAAAAGCATTCCGTGAGAATTTCATCAAAACACGATACAACATCGTATGCAATAATGCGTCCGCAACTCTGGCCGTACTTCTAGAGTCGCTCAAACCGTGGAGTGACACCTTAGTACTAGGTTTTACAGTTCAGAATGTGGCAGCATGTTGCAGCGACAAGTGTAACACGGCGTTGGCATCCGCAGCTAGCTCTGTCCGGAACAATTTCATTTGCGACTGGGCGAGGATAGCGCTGTAATTACAACAACAATCGATAGAGGCGCCACCGTCTGCCGCACGTTTAATCTCGCCAGAATCAAAGGACCGTCGCCTCACACCCACCCCTGCACCCAAAACAAACGTACGACATCACATACCTCGCTCCTACCGCTTTGTGCGACATTCATTGCGTACTTCCTGGCGACAGGGATTCCTCCCCCGGCAACCGAACAGCAATGTTTGTCGTCAAACAGGTACAAATTGTTCGAAACTCCCAGCTTGGTACATACTTTGTCTCCAAGCCTATATCTCCAAAGGTATGTTTAGATGTCCCCGGACCAGATAGTTGCATTTCCAGTCTGCTATACATAACTATTTCTGGAGTTTTATTAAAGCATAACATTGTAGCTATTTGACACAGACGAACACCTGCATAGCTGGGCAGCTTCTGTTTTTGCCGAGTCGTCGCGGATGGGTCTTGATTAGTAATGCATTACTACGTCCTGTTCTAGTGGCGCCTATGTGTTTATGGCCTTTGTAAATACTTGTATACCATATTTTTAGCGATCGAAGCTTGTGAGAAAGTTATTTATGCCTCGAACCTAGACGTTCCCAATAAAACAAACTTACCGACCGACGTAGTTTGGATTCGACTACCTAGGCACGATCCTAGTAAACCACATTAATGAATTCTGCACAGCTCGTGTAAATCATATTGTTTATAACAACAGCTCCAAATTATAATTAAGGTATCGATTTGAGCGGCATCGATACGGCGAACTCTATCGAATTAAACGTGCATGGATGCGTGTAGTACTTAAATATCGATTGTCAATAATTTGTATGCGCGCGGCATCGGCTGCGGTGTTCAGACTTAGCTCATTGTTTTGCTAAAATTATTGCCTGCACCGGTATTTGTGAAGCTTACAACATTATCTCGCATATTTTGTTGTATTAATCTAGTTGCCGCTGTCTTGAAGATTGAGACAAGTTATAAGTTTCTTGGAAAGCTGCTGTACCAATTTATTGTCTTGTTATTTTTTTTCAACTTAAACACCCAAATATTATTTATTAGATTCCTCGTCTGCAAAGTTTGAAAAACTGTAACGTAGAAGAGCTCAATAAAAAAACTTACGCTTCGAGCCTTCTAGATAATTTTAAATCTAGATGCCTGTATATACTCCGACGTTTTCTCCCAATCTAAGTAACCGTCTAGGTATGCATAAATAACTTCAATTTATCTAGAATTGAATCCCAACGGGTAAGTCCAGTGCCATACCTCGTACCTCCAGTTCAAGTCATCTCAATCAACAAACTTCAACCAGAACTTATCCCACCAAAATTGCAACCGCAAAAGCAAATCCTAGAATATATTGTAATAAATTCTATGCTATTTATTTCCCACGTAAGCGGCATATAGCGGTATGTATGCCGTACCGCGCAGTACCGCGCAATAGGAACAGTGCAACACATATAAAGCAGCCTCGCTCTACGGAGCGCTAGCACTCGAAATCCTACAGATTTAGCACGTAACTCAGCGAAATCCGGGACTAGGACTATTATTTTATACGTTACAACCGTGTTCATTGTCGGTAGGAAAGGATTATAGCTGAATGTAAAACGCTACGGAAAAAAGCTTTCCCATAATATACCATGATATGCAACACACTGTTTTAAAACAATTAAATAGATAGATTTCCTGGATACGGAAAATAAAATAAACTTGCAGCTTTAAAATAAAAAGCTGCTTCTTGAATACATTTGGTTTTACAATACTCCATAAAAAGCTATTGAAGCTTCAATTTTATAGCAAGTTTTCTGGACCTAAATTTACAAAAGTAGCTCGTATTCCTATATAATAAGAGGAAGCTGTATTCTTGAGTAATGGTCAAATGATCAGTGTTTACAATCCGGATCTAAATGACAAAATTTTCGAAGGGTCATTCAGTTGTCATCACCCGTTTGTTACATTAACAAGCTAATGGAAGATTTAACAGCTAGGGATGCTGTGTGGAACAGAATGGCTGTGACCGCATGAACCATTAATCAAATCAAGCTGTATAACGCTATTTAGGCATCTAAACTGACTAGAAGAGCGATTAAGCTAAAAACATCTCAACGAATTCCAGCCCCTTCAAAAGTAGTTGAATATTAATATTTCTGCTCGAGTAGGCAGCTCCTGATATTGATACCAAACCGACTGTAAATAGATTGTTAATGAAACGAGGTCAAGGGCTTCCGAACTCGCGAATCGATACTAAAGTTGTATAATCGATTCGATTACAACATGAGTGGTTGTCCGCCTACCGACGCGACGTGCCGTACCGAGTAACTTGGAAGTTCCTACGTTACGTTCTAGAGGCCACGCTACTTATAGAATAGGAAGCGAGTGTAGGTAATGGCGCAAAATAGTGACGCAGTATTATTGCAGGGGGTGGAGGAGACCCCACACTCCGGCGCCGCGGCTCCTACCCACCCCAGAGCGACTGAAACGTCCACGAGAAAAATAAGATCCGTACTCCGTCCCGCTTATTCTTGGGAAAAAAGCTTTTTGTGTATTTTTTAGGTATTCTTTAGGTTGATAGGTAGCTCCGTGTCTGTGTGAGTCAGTAAATAATGCTGTATGTACGAATGTCCGCTGTATGTGTTGCGAGATGTCGAGTTCAGACATTTTTTCTTCTCTTTCAGTTCTCTCTCTCGTTGTAGGGAAATAAGTTTATTATTTGTGAGGACCTTCTTGACGTCAGAGTTTCTTATTTCTTTTGTGAAGTGGTACTTATATAGGTTATGTTTCTTTAGCTTGTTTTGAGGATGTACTTTCACGACTTGGTGGAAATTGGACATGTTTGCGGCAGTTTCTCCTGTCGCACTGAAAATAGAGTATATTGTTTACCCAATCTCTATTAACTTATTAAATACCGTAAATTACTCATTTTTACTGCAAAATAATTTTCAGAAAATTGTTTTATCGTTCATCGTTAGAATCGACGTCTCCACTTAACAATTTTTTTATAACTTTGTAACTTTGATTATAATCTGTCCATAAATAATATTATAGGAATTATCCTTTCGTGTTTGTTTGTATAATTATCCACCTTTTACTTAAGAAAATGTAATTTTCTGTATTATCTTTCTTTAGTTATTATATCTGAACTTCGTGCCTGGACTATTGCAGTTTTCAGAACTTGATTCTCAATCAACGTTTATAGCAACGCGTTCGTTTTATGAATATCACTACTTACGCATATTGAATTCCAGCGTACTGCTTTAGGAAATACCTTTGAGCAATACCATCGCAGTACCGCACCTACCTGTTGATACGACATGGAGTCCTGCTCTACCCTCTAGTAGGGGAAACTGTAATCCTATACCTAGCAGTTATTAAAAACAGGGATATATATCATTAGTAAGTAGGAATGTGCCTTTGTAAATAAATTGGAAAACAGTGTGCAGCTAAATATCATACTGTCCATTGTATAATCAGCCAATGGTCCCACAACTGGGAACCTGGGAACCAGGTCTCATCTCTGAGGGGGACTGGCCTGCTATCCATCACGTTGGCCCGTGCGTATTGGTCATAGAGGAATAAGCTACCTATAAAGGTATTGGTACGTGGACTGTCTCGTTGGTCTAGTGGTTGCAAACGCGACTGCTGAGCATGAGGTCCTGGGTTCGATTCCTGGGTCAAACAAAGTGTTGTGTTGGGGTTTGCTTTCACGATTTTTTGAGTAGCAGCCACGGAGTCTGGATTTGTGCCCGAATGATGGTAATAGGGTTGCCCCCTATTACTAATGTGGGTGTTCTTGTTAGGTACAGCTCTGCCTATCTCTTCGGGGACTACAGGCGTGATTTTATTGGTATATGGCTTCAAATTTTTGGTTCTACGACCGGCCGGTTTTCTTTCGATATTTTTCATTCACCGCTGATAGCAATGGTAATGAAATAAAATACGCAAAATAACGTTTTCCATCTATGACTAATTAACGGTATACAGTAAAGCAGCTACCAAAAGGTCAGAAATGTGAGCAGCTAAAACAATGCGCATATACTTACTGCGCACTATCATAACGTGAAATGCGCGTAGTTAAAAGTAAATGCTGGCTGACAAATGGCTGAAATCCCTTTTAGTCTGTGAAAGAGTCAAATAGTCAACGGGAGAAAAAATCAGCCTGTCGACTTCAATAATCATCAAAGTATAATATGTGAAAGTCAAAATCTTAAAAGTCACCACCAGAGCAAGCCAATATCCCAAAAGTAACTTTAAAATTCACGTCAGTAAACTTGACCTCTATTCCGCTCAACAAGCAAAAATTACATCGAATACAGAAATATTCCTGAACACACAAAATTGACCTCACAGTAACAGCTTCATAGTTCCGAAGTACCTGAAGTATCTCCCTATTAAGAACAGATACAGCGCCATCTATTCGAAGTTAGTGAAACTTTGTGTAAACTGAACAGCCTTCGGCCCAAAATTACTCCATGCTGCGTGCTCCGTACACGTTTCAAGATATTTCTTTGTGGGAATGGTAGATGGCACTCGAATAAGCAACACCAGACGGGTGTAGGCAGAGGTATAGGAATACCTAGTCGAATGGTATAATTTGTTTACATGGTATTGAGAACAAATCACTTGTTAATGTATAGTTATCGATTACAGTTTAAGGTAAACTTTACCTAATGTTATTTGATAAACATTACTCGAAATTCAGTAAATCTTGCCATCGAACAAGTTCAGATGTTCTATTCCGTAAAACACTCCCTGAAAACTGAACTTAGTGTTTTCGGGGGCCCTTATCAATATTTTGCATATCTTGAGGTATGCAAAATATAACTAAACTAGATAATATAATGGAATAAGAGTGCTTGTTATTTATACAGACTTTGGTTTTCATCCATTGACACTATTGCCTCTGTGGTCAGATCAGAAATATCTACAATGGTGCGGTTTCTCAACATGCAGTTGATCTGCTAAAAATAAATTGTTCGACTAAGCTTTAGCAAAAGTTATGCTATAATTACCCTAAAATGAAGACCTGAGCAATACGCAAACTGTAGAGATAGCGGCAATAACAATTATGACGCAGATTATTTTATTACTTCCGGGAATTGATCAGATATCGGTTAAGAAAATGTAAATAAATAATTCCTAGTCGTAATACAAGACGACTGCGTAATATATACGCTAATGATTTATAAGTGACTAATTTAGAGTCAGCTAGGTTATCATTGAACAAATCGTTCAAGGGACATAAATATTAATCAAACAATGCCAATCCTCTGGCAAGGAAAATAGTGCACTTCGATGATAATGTTATATTTATAACATCGGCAATGTCCATTACAATTTCTAAGCCTACGACAACTTCTCCTTTTATGACCTTAGTCATAACCTGCCTTAAGGACCGCAACATTGGGACGTCAATAAGAGACGAATTTAACCGTCGCGATGACTAAACGAGGTACTTCTCTCTCCTTCTAACATACCCGTAAGTGCATTTAAAAAAGAGACAAGAAATAATTTAAAAATTTGGGCAGTAAATTCGTGGGGCATTGCACTCACTGACTGGTTGTGAGAGGACGAAAGTACGATTTTTTTTTCAATAATAAGAGAAAGATTGTGCAGGCACGCATTGCGATGCATTTAGTGTTCGGCTAATGTACGGGTCACATGCGGGCGAATGTTTGCACTAACAATTATTACATCACAAATCCATTAAAAGTAATAAAACCCTGCACAGAATGATAATAAATCATCCGCCAATTCTTAGTGATCAACTGCTGATCAATGATGAATCTTCTATCATTGCAGGGTTCACATTAATATGAACTTTCGAACTAAAACGCCGAAACAGTAGTGTAAGAATCATAGAAGTTACCCAACTATCTAGGAATCTACTAATTTCTCAACAAAATCTACAAGTATGAAGTACTCAATCAAAGGGCTCTTCAGTAATCTACCTATACAATGAACGACCCATTATCACTAGACATTATCACTCTGATAAACAAGTACCATCAAAACAAGCATAAGAAATAAAATGTTGAGTAAGGTCAACTTTCTCCCATCACAATTCTGGTTATCTATTTACCAAATGACGACAGAGGCATCACAAACATTTTTCTAAACTTTCACTTGGCTGTTGCGTCACGGGGCTTAGGGCAGGTGGGACCAGCAAGGTCGATGATCTGGACATCCAAAATGGTAATGAATTTTATTAGGCTTGAGACTCTCTAGTGGTTCCGCATGAAATACAACTTGGAACTGCACGCAATGAAATTGTAGCCGAACTCTAAGGAGGGTATTACAAGGTAGAACGTAAGGTCGTGCAATATTTTAAAGAAATGGCACGATAATGCGTGCAGTCTGGGGCTACAACCAAAACACTCCCAAAATAAACGTATCGTATTATTAAGATTACCCTCCATGCAATGTTTCTAAAAGAACTTTACGTTTCCCGTGGAATGCATCATCATCTGCCTAGCCTTTTCCTATATTGGGTTCGGCTTCCAGTCTAACCGGATGCAGCTGAATACCAGTACTTTACATAGAGCGACTGCCTATCTGACCTCCACAACCCAGTTAGTACTGGGTAATACGATACCCCTTGGTAAGACTGGTTGTCAGACTTTTTGGGCCACTGACTACCTAACGACTGTCAAAGATCTACAAATGACACGTGCTTGCCGAGGCACGGAGGAAAATCTGTATGTAATAGGTGGTCAAACAAACCAACCTAGGCAAGCACGGCTTAACCTAAAGATCGACTCGAGCAGCTGTTATTATTTAGCCACGAGCCATGTTCCATGGGATCCCTAAAAACGATAAAAATAGCTTACAAAATAGCCTGTTTTAGTGTAATAGCTACTTAAAGAAATATTTGTTTAGTCGTCGAAGAAAGTTGTTTCGTAAAGATGATTGTGAACACCAAGAGCTTATGAGCCCACAACTGGTTATTCTTAGTTAATATTTGAGGTTGTTTGTATTTGACAAACCCTGGTGCCCGTTTACAGTCAAGTACGAAACAAAAATGCGTTTAAATTAAACAATGGATTTTAAGGAAGCAGGCCATGTTTAAGAAGAAAAAATATCTCATTTACCTAACCTGATTTAAATGTAATCTATTGGTCGAATTTGTTATCACTTATTTGTTTCAAATTCTCTGATAGCCCCAATTTTCAGTTTTCCCATGGTAAACTAATGGGCTGATCCTAATCCTCAATTCTTCAGAAAGCAAATAACAGTGACATCACTTGCGTGTTCCTTTTCTTTATCTCTCTTTAGTCAATAAAAAGATTACAAAAATACGAGACTAATTGAATTGTAACGAAAGCAAAATGAAATTGAACGTGATTGTGCGTCTCAGAAATATCTGTGTTTCGAAATGTATTAAGTATTATTTTTGTTTAGGTTATCAGACAGAAAGTAAACCAACATTTGAAATAATCTCTCTGTATATGGAGCAGCTTAAGTGCGTCGCTGGTACAATAAAGTTCCCTAAATATGAGCCCTTTTTCCTGCTCTCGCACGTTCGGCGGTTGAACCCACTCGGGGTGACATTGCTGGTGGCTACCACAACTGCATTGTCTATAGTTTTGATACTTGCAGAAAGTAAAGCATAAAATTCACGGGCTTCAAAATCTGTTTTTCCAAAAAAAAAACTCATTTTCCTCGCAATTAAAGCTACAACTGACTTTTGCCACTTGAAGAAAATGGAGTTTAATTTTACGTTACAACTTTAGTTTCATAGAGTGATTTCATATAATGTAAATAATGAAATTTTTCGATAAAAGATTCTGAGAAATTGACGTTTAAAATTAAGGGAACTCCTTTATTTATCTAATTTGTCTCGTAACAATGAAAATTATCTTTCAAGAACTAGAAGACATGGTGTTGAGAGATGCAGTTACTCCATGAAAAATACTGGCATTCAACTGCATCCGCTTAGACTGAAAGCCGACACCAATAGAGTTATAAAAAAGCTGGGCAAATTATTATGATGTAGAATTCAAATTTTCAAATTCAAATTCTTTATTGCGAACTAAGTGTACAGTATTTTGAAGATGTTAACAATAGGTAGGTTCTTAGAACTTAGTTGCCTTTTAAGGCATTGCAATTTAAATGGTTTTCAAAACTATTCATACTTAATATTACAGTTATACAGTTTATACATTGTATTATATAAATTAACATTATTCATACATTTTATATTATATACATATTATATTATATTTTACATTATATTAACTATTACAATCATATTAAATAATTATTTTTCTCCAAGGAATTCTTTTACAGAGTAATATGCCTTTTTAAGAAGACGCATCCAACTAAAGTATTATTAAATTACACCAATGATCAAGATGGTTCAGTCCGTCGTTCAATGTTCGGTGCACTTGCATTACGGCGTATCGCGTATGGACGCACTGATGCACCAACTTGAATTTTTTTCGCAAGTTTTTAACTTTGTCCTTGAAATACGAGTTTAGATTACGGCGCGCATATTTTTTGGTTTAATGCATACTTACATTATTCTTACTTCAGTGCATGTATGTATGTAAATGGGAATTCGGGTAACCTGTTTGAGCCGAAATAAAATCCAAGGCTTTTTAGGCAGTTAACGATGTAATGCATGTGCTTGTGCTGTGTGCATGGTGCATCGAGGGATATCAATAGAAATGTTTACTTTACTTAAAGTAGGCGATAGGGGCAGTATTTTTATTAGGTTCTCGTTAACTATTATATGCGATTGCCATATTTGAGTATGATTAGTGAGTCTGGGTACTTAAGACGTCACGTAGGTACGTCATTTTGTAAGAAAGACAACAGGAATAGTTTCGGTAAAAAAATAAATCTATACTTATATATAATATTATAAAGCTGAAGAGTTTGTTTGTTTGTATTTTTGGTTGAACGCGCTAATCTCAGGAACTACTGGTTCGAATTGAAAAATCTTGTAGTCTTAGATAGCCCATTTATCGAGGATGGCTATAAGCTATATATCATCATGCTACAACCAATAGGAGCGGAGTATTAATGAAAAATGTTGCAAAAACGGGGAAATTTTATTCTATTTGTGAGCTTCCGTTGCGTGCGCTGCGTAAACGGTTAAATTACACAAAAATAATGTACACATGCCCATCTTTTAAGCTTGACTAACAATAACCATTTTTATGATTTTAAAATTTGGTCCAAAATAATGCTTTATTTGCGAAGCTGTTTTTACCGACTTAGTATTTTTCATTATCAAAATAAATATGTTTATCATCTTTGGCGTTCAATTGTGCCCGAAATTGCCCTTTAAACCATTTAATTTAGAAGAATATCTTAGGTAATATCATAGAATGCAAATAACTCGCGCAACAAGATAATATCATAACGACGACTCCATTAGAAGATCTCAATGGGAAAGTACGCTATATGAAGCTGCAATGTGATGTACAGCACAATCAGCAACATATTGTGTTACTGTATAACATAACATTTCGCCTGTATTTCCCAGAAGGGTTAGGCAGAGGTGTACCATTAATAGTACACCCACAGTATGTCAGTAATGTTTTAATCACATGTAAAAAGGTACTAGCCTATTACCATCAATCGGCATCAAAAGGCTAGGTCATCAATTCACAATAATCGACCCTTACTATTAGATATTACGTAGTCACGAATGAAGCCATGAGTCCATGTGTCAGACTTCCGGGCTACAACCAGTATTGACTGTTAAAGATCTTCAAACGACAGCTGAGACCAACAACGTAACGTGTTATATTTTCCGAGATACAGAGGGACCTCGATATAAAAGATGGCCACCCATCCGCGGACTGCACCTTAAAAATCGTTGCTTAATTTCGATGTTTGATCTGTACGGCTATTATTATTTAGCCACGAGTCCTAACCTACGGTGCTCAGACCTGGTCGCTCACCAAGTTACTCACCAAATTGCAAAGTTCAAGTGAAATTTAAGCAAGACATGGTAAAGCAAATCTTACAAGTAACTTTGTTTCGGTTCCACATACATTGGATATTCAGAACACATCGACGAAGTCACTTATTGCATCACAATGCACTATCACTTATTTACTAAATTAAATCCCGAATACCAATAATACCCACAGACTTGCCTTTTCAGTTCAAATGACTCCAGACACATGGCCAGACATTGAACGTGGCCTGGATTGCCATAATTGTTCAATATTTTTCTCACAACCAATTGAACGTTTCTGGCACGTTTAATATCAAAACTTAATATTAGGTTCTTATTTGGTTCTTATCCTGAAGAAGTCATCAATGAAGTATATCAAGAAATGTCTTAATACATAACTTTTGTAGACTCTTTTTATTTTATTCCCGTCTGTCGCCACCGGACTGTCCCCACTGGTGTTAGTTGCAACTATTTGTCGTATCTACCACCACTGGTGGCGGTTGCGTCTGTTCAGTCGCATTTGCTCCTAACTCTGTCCCCACTGGTGACAGATGACACTTAAATTAGTGGAATCCTCCACCAGTGGTGGCAGACTCGACGATCAAGTAGCCGTCTGACACACGCTAGTCTATAATTTAAAAAAACTTTTTTGGTTTTCTGTAACATTTCCATCTATTGTGTATTTAGATTTTTACGAACACTGTAGTGAAATACTTAATATATTACCTACTTTCTGCTTTTTGATGGGTATGGGTAGCAAATTATGAAACTTTTTCCAAAAATTCAAAATTGCAATTAAAAACAAAACAAAATACATAATTATGCAAAAATATACACAATTTAATAGTGTCATAACAACTAACAAACTGTAAATACGTCATCTAATGCACGCGGCCCGCCATCAATATAAATCACATTATGTTAGGTCAGGCATCCTAACCCAATCGAGTAGAAACCGTCGACGCAGAAACCTAAGTAAAAAATACAACAAAAGCGATGCGCTGGCGCAGGGCAATGCACTTTTTCGTGCATGGTCGGGACGATCGTCGCCGTGCAACGATGGTACTCGTGAACCGAATGTCAATTCTCACATGAAAGCTAAGTATATTAATAACTAGCTGTGACCTGTGTATTTACCCGCCGGCCTCGACTCCTAAAAGTCGTAGCGTGATGATGAATAGCCTAAAATCTTCCCCAAAAACGCAAAAAGATTTCTTCAAATCCGGCTGGTGGTTCCAGAGTGTATGTTCAAACAAACAAACTCTTCAACATAGATAGATAGAGTAGCGTAGCTACCTGAACCAAAAATTGGGTCCATAATAAGTGTGGTTTATGGGTTTAAAACCCAAAAACTCATAAAACACACTCATTATGACCCAATATTAAAAGCACTTAGCTCATGAACAATTAACAGATAAACCCAAATTTTTGGCGAATTTACGACATTTTCGTTGATATAATTAGTTTATAGCGTTAATTAACAGAGTTTTTGAAAGCTATATCTGAAGCCAAAAAGTAAATTCTGATATCAATGAAAAATTATTGGAATAACTTTATTGATATTAAATAAGGCCAGTCAAATTAAGCTATCTAAAGTATCCTTATATTTATTGTGTTTTCAAAAATTAAATTGAATTTCTATTTTGAAGGCATGGTCACCAGAAAATATTTTTTTACACATAATCCTATACATAATTTTAGATAATCAGAAGTTCCTCATCACTCATTCTTCTTAGCGTGTCGATGGCAATCTAAATAGTGTCAGCCCAGAACTGAGCAACTAGTTTGGCGCTCTCGGTAGCGTCCATCAGTTCCTGTAGTGAACAAACAACAGGACACGCAGGACACAATCTTAAGTGCCATCGTTTGAGATCAGCACTACATTTACAGTGCAGGTCAGAGTCATTAATGAATCTCCACCTGAGCAGGTTTTCCTTGCTGCGACCAACCTGAGTCCGGAGTCTATTTCAAGACTTCCAGGCATAACATCCAGTGATACGTCAATACATATATGTCTTCTAATCATGCTATTGGTTAATCGTATCTAGTATAGGGCTTATTCTGTTCGGATCCCACCATCCCATCCCGGATGAGGAACAGAGTGAATCAGTTCCCTGCAAACAACCGTAATAAGTACCGATACGAAAAAAACAAAAATTGTAAACTACCTCTAACTCTACTCTCTCTCTTTATTTGTTACTTAATTGAACTGAGCATTGTTGTTATTTTGATTTGGCTAATAAAGCTTTTTCTTATGCGCCTAACTTTTAGAAAATGCTCTGTTCCACTTATGTACTTTTAAATAAATATACAATCCAAATTTAGTTCCATTCGGATTCCTCATACCTATATTTTCGCTTTTGTTTAATTTTTAGACTCAATCATTTTTTTAGATTGTTTTCATAGACAAACTTAATCTCGGTTTTCCCGGAACATAACTTATGACCTTTCTAATCAATGACGTCAAAAAAAATCATTTTAAAATAGAATGGCATTGTATCCTCCTAACATTTGCGCAACACTTTCCTCACACAAGGGGCTAGAACAAAGTTGTATAAAACAACCAAGATGAAGGCCACAGATTGAAAAAACTTCTCATATCACAAAAGACTATTGACAAAAAGACAGACGCTGTTGATCCCGTACCGATAATGATGGTCTATTTTCGGTTACCTTAGTATGAAATCGCCTTGTAACATTGTCATGTTACTCAAGAAGGAAAACGTTGCGATTTAAAATTTGAATAAATACAAGATCTTATCTAGAGTCCACAATCACTCATGCAACACTGTAACTACTTCCTGTATTAGTCAATGATTCCCTATTCATAACCATTTATTTTCATTTTTACAGAAACACAATGAACGACCCAGAATTGTATAACGTTGCAAACTCCTTACAGAAGAAAGCAGCAGTCCAATGCCTTAATGAATATGCAAAGAAAATCAACTGGAAGAACATAGGAGACAGTGCTATAGACCTGGGGTGCGGCGATGGGAGCGTAACAGTTATTTTAAAGAAATACATGCCCAGGAACTATAAGAAACTAGTTGCCTGTGATATCAGTGAGAAGGCTGTTAAGTATGCAAATGAACATCACAGTGATGAAGCCACCATGTTCAGGGTAATGGACATCCAGGGAGACTTGCCAGAAGAAATGAATTCAGCATTCAATCATGTGTTCTCATTTTACGCTTTACATTGGATACGAAATCAAGAGTAAGTTGTATTGTTGTTTTTTTTTTATAATTTGCTTTTTGCAACCAAACTATCCTTAGCATAGGAATGTTCTAATAAGCAGAAATTACTTTTTAGATGAACAATGTTCTTTTCAAGTTCACATGAAGCAACCGTCGAGCGGTATGCTTATGCTGCTTCTGGTACCGTAATGTGTTAAGTTAACTTAGATGTATGGTTAATTGGTTTAAATTAAGTAAAAAACATATTAAATAATCTATACAAGTAAAGTTGAAGTGAAATGCGTATGAAAGTAAATACCGTACTTATATTATAACAAAAACTCATTTTTTTATGTTTGTCTGTCTGTCTGTTTGTTCCGGCTAATCTCCGAAACGGCCGGACCGATTTTGACGGGACTTTTACTGGCAGATAGCTGATGTTATAAGAAGTATCTTCAGCTACCTATTAATTTAGAAAAAAGATTAGGGCTCTGTGCAAAAAAAAACCCTTGAAATTATTAACCAAATCCGATTCGAATTGGGAAGTAATATTTTTATGTCATTTCATCCGGACGCAGGTCGCAGCCAGCAGCTGGTAGCTTATAATAAAATGTTTCACAGCTGGAGTTTTAACTGACACGTGCTTTGTTTTCCAGGAAAGCCTTTAGGAACATCTACAATCTCCTGGAAGAAGGCGGCGACTGTCTCTTAACGTTCCTGGGATACACACCAGTGTACAGCGTATACAGTGTCCTGGCACAATGCTCGAAGTGGAAGTCATGGCTCAAAGACGTCAAGATGTTCATCTCACCCTACCACGACATGCAGGTACTACACACACTTTGTCTACATAGCTTTCAACCGTCTCATCAAAATCAGTGAATTCGGTGTTGTCTGTAATTAAATGTTTAGTATTGTCAAGGGGTGTTACCTAGTACTGGCTTATACTGGTATTCAGCTCCATCTGGATAGACTTTGAGCCGACCCCAACACAGTTGAGAAAATGATGAGATTTCCTAACAATGTTCTAGTCTCCAGGTTACTTAACAAAAAAGCAGACCAGGTTTTATGACTTATTCTGTTTGGAGGTAGGGTTTGACCCACTTCCAAATTGAATAATAAATGGGTAATATCTTTGCATTATTTATGTGTTTCGTTGCATTATCAAGGTCTTCATCTCGTTATCAGATGGGAAGTGTTGGCAACAAAACATCAGCACGTTTTTGTATTTCTACTCCTACTTAAGATTATACGTGATCTTCATGCGCATCCTAGAATCTTATCTACATGATCTTATTTACCTCTTACATTGTTGCAAGCAGGGGATTCACTTATTGCACAAATAAAGAATCCGAAAAATTACATTAAAAGCTTTGTTAATGTTTAGTGCTGGAATATTCTTTTTTTGCTCAAATTCTTATGTTACTCTTAAATTCCTACCTGCATGGTGGATTACGGGGCGGCCCGCTTCCCCCCACAGACATTTCCCAGAAGTGGGAATCTGCTTATTTTTATTTTATTTTATAAGTATTCAATAAATGTAGAGGAAGACCAAAGAAACGATGGATGGGCTGTGTGAAAGATGATATGTCAAGAAAGGATGTGTATGATGAGATGAACAGTAATAGAGAAAGAAGTATGGAAGAAGAAGACATGCTGCGCCGACCTAAAATAAATTGGGAGAAGGGCAAGAGTATGATGATGATCATATTCAATAATTTTTCTACTTACAGGAACCGGAAAAGAAAGTTACACAAATGATGGAAGAAATAGGCTTCAGAAATATTGATGTTAAGGTCAAAGACATGCTATTTGTGTTCGACAGCGTGGAAGCAATGAAAAGTGAGTTTTACTCTGACCTAAGTGTTTTGAAATATTCATCAGAAGTATTTAGTATCTGTATCAAGCCTTGTTACTAAGTAGATAGGTAACAAAGATAATTCAATGCCAGCATCCTCGACAGTATACTTTAGCATACTGATAACATCATACTTGAGCTCTAGTTATTAATCATACGTTTATCGGCGCAGTAATAAGCCACTAAGTACCCACAGCAGACCACTGAAGTATACTACGGGTCATGGACTTGTTCAGTGTAGACCAGCTCCAGCACAAACGCAGTGATTGGGATTTTCCCTCAGCGTCATCTCAACTATGTCCAATTTCCACATGCTGTCGGCATGTTGTTTTCACCTTACAAACATCGCTTTCTGTCGATTTCACTCACATTTAGTCTGATCTTGCTGGTCTTGTTTGTGTATTGGCTTCGTTTAAATCCCAAAAGATTCAGACAGTTGTGCATGACGGACTGGAAAGGACGTGGGGAAAACCCTGTACAACCCTTAGATCTACAGAATGAGTTTTCGAAAATACTTTCTTTAGAGTTTCAATACCTAATAGAGAAAATGCAATCGAACAACAAAGATATGTTACCAAGAAAAGTTTAGAGTGAAACTTTCATTTTTCAGGCACGGTAAAAGCAATCGAGCCGTTCGACATGCCTGAAGACGTTTACGAAGAATTCATGCAGGATTACTACACAGTAGCACAAGAAATCGGCGTCATAGAAATAAACAATAATAATATTGGAGAGTCGTCAATACACTGCAAGTATTGCCTTCTCGTCGTCTGTGCAAGCAAATGATCGGGATGACCAAAATTGGTCCCGAAACCATGATGAAATTATATCGGCCAATCCGCCTCTTACCTGATTAATGTGTACCGCCTATTTTTATACTTTGCCTCCTAGTTAGATATGAATATTACTTAAACTCGTCTAAAATGTGTCTTATATTTGTTAATTATTATCGTGTTATTAGTTGTAATGTAAGTATAACGACAGTGTTAACAAGCTCTCGGTCATAAAGGTAAGCGAAATTCTAATTTCATTTTTTTGTTGTAAATTAATGCTGATTTACGACATTTCGTCAATTTAATTCGACTCATGCGTTAAAGAATAATAAACCTCTCATATTTGTTGAAGATGAAATAGTCATAATTATTTCATGATGCGGTAAACATTTTACAATTTGCTCATCGCATTTTGACCAACATGCGACGTAACCAAATATAAAAGACGTTATTTTTAATAATAAATGATTTAAAAAAAAAAGTAATACAGCACTGCAATTTGAAAAACGAATATGAAAATAAGAATTTCGCAGGTTGCCTTAAACGTTAATCAAAATAACGCAGCATTTAATTTGGTATTCAATGAACAAAACCTATTTTTTGTACTTCTTCAGTTGCTTATCAAATGTTGTAACAATACATCATAAATTCTAGTGTTTTCTGGGATCGAGAGATCATTTACATAGATTCTCATTAGGTAACGCAACACTGGCAGTAAACCAGTGATTTGTTTAAAAAATATGTAAATGGAAGTAATCACGTCTGATATGGATGGAAATACATTTTCTCAAAATAATATTTTTCATTTAATTCGATGAAGAACAAGAGGTTACCTTTTAGGTATGTAGCTAACCTCCTAGTTTTTTTATATTGAGTTAAAGCATACTGCTGAAGTCATGATGAAAAAAGTAATGTTTTTGCTGGATCATATCTAAATATCATTGAAATACAAGTAACAATTTGTACTAAAAAAAACAAATTGTACATATTAGAAAAAGTTTTCTTTATTTTACTGCCGTATTCATTTATTTAATTTGTTTTGCTATTTAATTTATTATAACTTTCCAGAAAGATTTATTTAAAGAAGCACCTAATCGATCCAGTGGATCAAAAATATGGGCCTCGGATAAATAAATCTAATGAGACATACAATTTTATAACTTCGTATATCCCTTTGACTAAAAAGGGTGGCTATAGCTCAAAAACTATGTAGTTTTTTTAACAGGCTGGCTCCTGAAATTCAAAAAAAAATCTTTAAGACTAGTGTAAGAGGTGCTACACATATTATGTTCGTGTAACATATGACTTGGCACAAGCCGGGCGGAAAAATCGGACGAATAGGTACAAGGTGTAAAAGGACCCTTCACGAAGCCGTCAGCCAAGCATTCTGGACATCAAACTAACTAAAAGTGCACTACGTAACTCTACACAAAAAATATTGGTGGGAAACGATTTTTTGTTTTGGGATGAAAAATCACGTTTAGGGTAGGGCTCAATAACGCATTGTGCTGATAGATGCATTGAATAGTAATGGAGGTATTTAAAGCAAAGTTATAACTTTACAAACTTTATTTTTTTTAACTTGTGTAAAAGTTGGAACTTTGACCTGTAATATCTCCGTAACTAGAAGGTTGCCAGGTATGGTCCAAAAAAATGATCGCAATGGCTGGGAGAATAAGTGCCTTTCGGCTTCGTTAAGGGTCTTTTCACACCAATTTTTTTTGCCGAACAACCGTAGCACGCTTTCCCTATTATTTAAATTTAATCTAAGCGTCAATGGACTTTAAAAAAACAATGTACTTTGATGGTTTGTTTGTACCTACAAATTTTTAAAATTATACTATGAAATAAGTTACTTATTGTAAGTCTTTTATATTGTTATTTTTCACGATAAATAAACATTTTTCAAATAATTTATTCGTATGTACTATTTATTTGAGATTTATTACTAGCTTGGCCTTTAAACACACGTGTTTGGTATAATAATAATTTATTACAAAATTACATTATAAATTCATTTCTTATGATGCTGATAGACTAATCTCATCGATTAGCTTAACTACTCGATGAGATTAACTGTCATAATAAATAAATTTAAATTGTTACCCTATTACGCCAGGCATCAAAGAGGATCGGTAGAAAATTCATCACATATTTCATATTAAAAGAAGAACACAGGCAATAATAGGTAGTAATTTTTAAAACATTAACATTACGAGAAGCAAAGAGACAAGTTAAACAGGTAAGTATATATATTTTCTTCGGATGCAGCTCTTAAAAACAGTATTTTTATTCGTGGAACACGCACCTCAGCATTCAGGTGAATGAAAAACAATAGTAAAAGGGTTATGATTCTTTTTTTATTTTATTACAAAATGGGCCTGCTCTTGACCTCGACCACGCCTGATGGAAAGCAGTAGATGAGGTCTATGAAGGAACGAGCGTGCCCAGAAGATGCCTGTTCACTCTTGCTTTGAAGGCAGACGGGTTAAATGTGGAAGGAAACACAGATGCCGGCAGAGAGTTCCACATCTTGGCTGTGCGCATAATAAACGTGGAGGAGAAGCGTTGAGTACGACTCGTCGGGATATCAACCAAGTGCGGATGGTTCTTCTCCTACTTTGCGTGTAGACAATCTACAATCCAAAACTTAGCTACTGGCAGAATCTCTAGTGTCTATCAATTCCTGTAGTGTACAATAATAAGTCCGTGCTGGACACCATTCCATTATCCCATTGTGTCCCATTATTTTTGAAACACCACAACATTTGCACTCCAGGCTAGAATCGCCTAAAAATCTCCACCGGAGCAGGCTTTCCTTGCTTCGACCAACCTGTGACCGGAGTCTGTTAGAAGACTTTCAGGCTAGCCAAGGCAACTCATGTCCAGCCAGAAGAATCTCAGCTGGTGGAACTGATGGGGTGTATAGAGACACACTAATTCGCGACATTCTTTCATTTCTTCAGACAGCTCGCCGGTGAGTGGGATTATACAATGGGACAAGTGGGAGTATACAATTCATGGTGAGCGTCAAAATGATGGGATCAAGTCTCCAATTTAAAATGTATCACATTAAAATATTTGTACTACGTATGTACTAATTGTACCCTAAACAAGACATTTGTAACTCTAAAGGTAAAGGAAGTATGTATGCAGCAACAATAATGTGCCCAAGAATTGGTAATGTGAGAGTGTCCGTGTTACTTTTTACCCATTCTTCTCCATAGAAATCGATGCTTTGGAATGGGCAACTACAGACCTTTCGGACTTTTATGCCTGTGGCTAAACTGTAGCTTCATGTCTTTGTTTTTGACAATTCAAAATTGCCTGTAACTGGGAGTCTAAATAAATATATAATAATAATAAATGTTAGTCTGTTGCTCTCTGACTTTAATCAATATTTTATACCTAGGCATTTTACTTATGAGATAATTTTCGCTTTGACGTAGTTATATGTATAATTTAGTGGTCTATTCACAGAATAAAATTGCGCAATATTCTGTTTAGCAACGTCGCAAATAGCTGTCAAATATTTAGTAGTTTTGATTAAGTAATCATTTTTCCTTTTTTTATTTTCTTTATATATCATTTACATTTTTACATTTTCCTATAAAAAGTAATATAAAAAAACATTTGAAAACATAAAAAGTAGCCGCAGCACGACGCTCCAATCGATCTATCACCACAATGTCAGGCTTATTGGCAACAATAGACCTGTCAGTGACGATAGGTCGATCCCAATAAACGAGGTATTACCATCATCGAGAACTGGATCGGGCGCATATTTATAGTATGGCACTTCTGATTCAACAAGTTTGTACTTCAAAGCAAGTTGTTGCTTGATAATCCTGGCTACAAGGTTGTGTCTAGGCAAGTAAATTAAGTTATGAAATATCTATCACTGTGTTGCAATAAAACACTGAAAAATAGTTGTTACAGTCTATTAAGTATACTACTTAGTATTCGATGTCACAATAATCAATGTTCTAGTACAAAACGTAGCGATATACCTATAGTCCAGTCAAATTAGGTTTTCACCTCGGAATGAGAGATAATAAGCTGTAAACTCGTATACACCTTTACACACTACATTTTGGTGTTCTAAAAGTTGTCTCAAAAGTCTCATAAAATCTCGTGTCTGCGTCGTAAGTTATTCTAGGTCAAACGTCACAAAAATCAGTTTTTTATGACAAAAATTGTAGAGCATAAAATTTGCGACAAATTTTGCATTGAAAAATTTTTCATACGCCCAACCGTTTTTGATATAGCGGGAGAGAGCCCGCAGCGCTCAGGCAGTCACTGTAATGCAAGGGCAACCGTGAATCTCAGTGAATAATACCTTGTATAAAGTTATTAAATCATTAAAATAACAATTAATAATTTGCATGCAGTCATTGTGCCGATAGTCTTATTGGCTAATGGCTTAATTGCCACGAGCCTCGACCAACGTCCGAGGATGCTCTCGCTTGGCAGCTGGATCAAGGGCTTGATTCAGAAAGCAATACTTCGGGACACGGCGCGTATTGTTAGAAGGTTCCTCTCTCAAGAGCCCTGACCACCGGTAGTTCGGACCATATGCTGATGGGCTACTATTTTTATAAGCGTATTTGTTAATGTTCTTTTATGATTTTGTTAAAAATTTAAAAATATAAAAGATGTGTGTTAAAATAA
The DNA here is from genome assembly GCA_905220335.1 of Noctua pronuba. Classification (NCBI taxonomy): domain Eukaryota; kingdom Metazoa; phylum Arthropoda; class Insecta; order Lepidoptera; family Noctuidae; genus Noctua; species Noctua pronuba. The sequence goes on along the minus strand of LR999903.1, from coordinate 7,826,277 downwards.
ATAAACGGAATAATTGGTATTATTGATTAGTTAATTGGTCAGGTAGGCAGGCCCATGGTTTGGCTCCATGTAAAATACGGTGGTATTCAGCTGCATCCGGTTAGACTAAAAGACGACCCCAATACAGTTGAGAAAAGGCTAGGCTAGATGATGATGTCAGCAAAAAGAAAGGGCCTGCCGGGGCTGCGGGACTGTTCGAAAGAGATACCGTGGCCCTGGAACACAAAGGGCAAAGAAGGAACATGGATGGGTTTTAGTCAGCACGAATCTGACACTCCCTTCCACTCCGCCCACAGCGGGAGGGGTCATTTGATGATTCCCATCCGAAAAAAAAGGGTAGATGATTATATTGATTAGTTAATACAATATATTTGATAACATTTTGCATATCTATGCATATAATAAAATTGTAACAGGCCGATGTCTGAACATTGAAAAAATATATTTGGGGGGTCTTTATAAGAGCAACGGAAGCCGAAACAACCATTTTTAGAATTTCTGTCTGTCTGTCTGTCTTTCAGTCTGTATGTTTGTACGCGCATCACGCAAAAACTACTGCATGGATTCGAACGCAGTTTTCACCGCTCTACTGATAGGCTGCTTATCTTAAAATATAGGCTACATTAGATATAGTTTTGGACCCGATAGGTGGCGCTGTGCGAAGCAAGTGCGGGTCGCTAGTATCTAATATATTCATTCATAATACTTACCTACTTTGTGTAATTAAAAACTTATTAGATGAAATACATCATCATCATCATTTCAGCCGAAAGACGTCCTCCTGCTGGGCATAGGCCTCCCACAAGTATCGCCACATTGACCGGTCCCGTGCGACTTGCATCCAGCGTATCCCCGCAACCTTTTGAAATACTTGTTTGAATTTAATTTATTTTATATTGAAACTCAAAAAACTTTCAATGTACATTATATACAGACTACAAATAGAACTAAAATAATGATAAAAATAAGACTAAAAGTACCTACATATACATAAAACGACGACAGTAGGACTTAAGCGTCAAAGTAGTCCTCCGCATCGCTGTCATCCGGAAACGTGCCCAGAAGACTGGCAGCACTGCCACGTCGAATGGCAATACAAATTCTTTGTCAACGACAGATGTACAATTTTAAAAATTATGGCTGATTTGTGTTTTATTTGTGAGAAGTCACTATCGGAAGGTGATTCTGTTAATATAGTGCGTGGCTTGAAAACTTTAAAAATTGCAAGTATCGAAAAAAATGATGGTCACATAGACTTCTTAAATAATTTAACCTCTGTGAATGTGTATGAAACAATGAAGCAGACATTTTCACATGCCCGGAAGATGACGACTATGTAGAAGAAGAAGAAGAAAATTAATACTTTTGTTCTTTAAATAATTAAAGATTTATAAGAAATACGGGGTGTAAACAGACCCTTCACGAAGCCGTCAACCAAGCATTCTGTACATCAAACTAAGTAACTTTACGCAAAAATTATTGTTGGGAAACGACTTTTTTTTTAGGGTGAAAAATCACGTTTTACGGTAGGACTCAATGTTAAGTACTCAAAACATTAGGCTGATGGATGGATTGAATAGTACGGGGGTCGTGGAGGTGTTTAAAAATCTTACATTAAAATCATGTATTGAAAAAAAAACTTGTGAAAAAGTTGGAACTTTGACCCCCAATATCTCCGTAACTAGAAGGTTCCCAGGTATGGTCTAGAACAAAAAAGTGATCGCAATGACGGGGAGAACAAGTGCCTTTCGGCTTCGTTAAGGGTCTTTTTACACCCTTTATGTAGCTACTGAATAACTCGTTTTATTGATCCTTAAAATCTACTTTAAATAAAATTAGGATATACGATAAGTATTTCATCGAATGAGTTTTTAATTACACAAAGTGGGTACTTACTTAAGTATTTTTAAATGAATATATTAGATAAGCAAAATGTTATTAAATGTACTTAATGTATGAACTAATAATCATTGGAAAATCATTGGAATTGTTTGATAACAATGGAATTTCATTAACAATAAATAATTTGTAATGTTTAACTAAAAAAAAATCCAATGATTTAATAACTTTATACAAGGTATTATTCACTGAGATTCACGTTGTAGTCACGTTCTCGAAAACGGCTCCAACGATATCGATGAAAGTTTCCATTTAGCGGTTTACGGGGGCGAAAATCGATCTAGCTAGGTCTCATATCTGAGGAAATTAGTTTTCTTTATTTCCATCCCGAGCAGAGCTCGGTCGCTCAGGTACTTAAAAAGAGCTGAGAAGTACAGAACGAAAAGTAGTACAAAAAAGAAAAGCAACTGAACTACGGAACTCGATGTTTTGCGATGGGCCCTTAATAAATTCGATTTATTGCTGTCATTTTTCAAACAATAATACTAGCCATGACAATGCACCTGTTAATAATATTATGCTGATTAATATTAGTTTTTCAGGACTTGATAAAATACAAGATACTTTATTAGTATACCTACTATATTATCTTCTGTATTGTGATGTTAAACGAAGATGTTTATTGTATAATTTGCATATTATTTAGTATTATGTTTTAGTTATCACAAAAAAGTTCTTAAAACGGTACTCAATAATACATATTGATGTCTAAATACTAGAAACATTTGATGCGATCGGTTACAGCGACATGCTTTTTCAAAATAAGTACGAATGAAATCAAATCTTTTTGCAAGATAACAAAAGTGCGCTGCGCCTACGCATTGCTGCAATGCAACTTGTCGCTCCTACTTTAAATGTATCGCCCTGCAAAAGATTGACATGGAGTTTTGGCCTACCTTTACAGAACATGCGAAATATCAAGGAACATAGAACAAAACAAAATGATCAGTACTTGGTTTTTTTTGTTACTCTGATAAGGTCACAGGATTATGTGATGTGATTGATTACACTTAGATGGCTCCAAATGAAATCAATCACACAAAAATTTGCATATCAATAGAAAAAAATATTATTTGACGCAGGAACATGCCGTGCATCATACAAAATGACAAAAAAACAACAACACATACATTTGCTACTTGTTACCTCCTTCTATTGTTTATAATTGGTTTGTATTCAATAATGAGAAACCACATAATGAGAGATCTTGAGGATAAATTATAAATAAAAGATGAATGACTGTATACTTAACAAAAATCAATAAAAACTCAAGCATTACATAAATAGATAGATTAAAGATATAGATTTAAGCCATTTGAATGGTTGAAACTAGTTTTAAGGAGTTCTGAGTCTGTAATACGGGGTTTTTTTTCTGATGGGAAATCATCAAATGGCCCCTCCCGCTCTGAGTGGAGTGGAAGGGAGTGTCAGACTCGTACTGACTAAAACCTCTCCATGTTCCTTCTTTGACCTTTGTGTTCCAGGGCCGCGGTATCTCAATCGAACAGTCCCGCAGCCCCATCGGGCATCGGCCCTTGCTGACATCTCTTTGAGGCGCGTGTGGAACACGAACGCGCCGTCGAACTGGCCTGTCGTCATAATACGGACGGACGGCGATCTAGCCCATTACTCACCGTCCACAGGCCCGCGCCTACGGTGGCCAGGAGCCACAACGTGGCCCCCGACGCCTGTGGCGTCCCCCGCTGCGGCTGGGTCGTGAGGTTCTTTCCATCTCACGTCCCACCCACTCTTTCACTAGCATAACTCCTTCGCAGAAGGAGATGAGGTCGCCGCCGCCAATCGCCGCTACGAGGACACGTTTTTTTTGTGGCTGTATCTGTTAGATATGCTAGCGCTAAGCGTGTATTCATCGAAATAGTGAAACCGATGGTATTCAAAGTCCCGCCTTTACACACACTGACCAACGCCTTAACCCTTAGGGTTTTTAAATTTAAGCTAATGGGTCATCACGTAGAAATCATGATGTAGGAAAACGTAGTAAATAAAAAGGAGTAAACAGCCCATTTCAGTCCCATAAGTTACATCTCTGCACAGGAATGCCTCTGCTTATTCAATTATTATTTACAATGGGAGGAAAACATTCATGAAACAATTATGATCATTTATGCAATTAAGATATCGACAGAGAATATCATTTGATTGCGCCACCTCTTGAGCTGAACCAATGAAGTTCACTGAACTATTTATATCGATTACTATAATTTTTATTTCTGTTCTTTCTACATAGACAGGGGATGATTGAAAAGTTAGTCAGTCATATTAAACGCTCCTTGCAAACAAAAATAAGATGACGTCTGACAAAACCGCTGTTGATGCTGCTATGAATGTTAGAGGCGCGATCGTGGCACGTATAAATGCGCAGGGCCTCGCTCCCGACGCGACTGTCCGCCGAAACCGCGCTTCTCGGCCACGCGCACGCGCACTCGAAAATACGAAACAAAAATCAAACACTCACGAAATTGAACCGCTGAAAGTCTCTCTGATTTTTTTATAAATCATGAATAACGCTGTGTTATACGAAAAATGCAACAGCTTGCAAAAAAGGGACGCACTCCTGAGTTTAGAAGAAAACGCGTCGAAAATTAAATGGAAGAAGAGTAACAACAATATCTTAGATATAGGATGCGGGGATGGAAGCGTCACGAATATGCTGAAGAAGTACATCCCTACTGACTTCAAGCTGCTCGGCTGTGACATCAGCGAGAAGATGGTGAACTTCGCCAATGATCATCACTGCAACGAGCAGACTTCCTTCACCGTGCTGGACATAGAGGGAGACGTTCCTGAAGGGATGAAGGGGAAATTCGATCACGTGTTCTCGTTCTATGCTCTACATTGGATCATAGACCAAGAGTGAGTACTTTTTTGTTTTTTTTTTTTCGTAAAATTAATTAAAATTAATGGGGCCATCAAATTATTTACCGATATCCTTCTTTTTAATTCCTACAATTAAATAACGGAAATTAGTGTCAGAAACTGAATCATTGTTTGCCTGTCTGCCTTTTTTCTTTTTGCTTCACCGAGGTACTTGACTCTGAATTGCGCTAGTTATATTTTTATATTTTGAAACGCTTTTTTGTTCGTTTGAAAATAGTGAGGCCAACTTGTCCATCCAATTTTTTCTATGTATTTATTCACATAACACGGATTTCTATTTAAAATAAATTATCTAATATAAACACTCCATAGGTCTAGTGGCCGTAAGTGCGATTGTCGAGCTCACGGTATTGACTTCAATAAGAAGTGTTGGGGATTTAGGTGCAATAATAATACTCCATAAGATTATTTGTTTTGACACAACAAATAATAAACATCGTAAAATTCACCATGGTTTAGTGGAGATGGACAGGATTCTCAAATGCACTCATAAATTAGTGACTCGTAGTAGTTAAAACACATACACACTAGTTGGTTTTCTTTAATGCTGGTCGTTTTACTTGAAAAAGAGCTTTCAGAGGACAGTTAAAATAAAAAAAATTAACCATCTTAACACCTTTTTAAGGTCTTTAACGTATTCAGGACTCAGGCAGCTACCCTTACCTCTAGCTGGGTACTTTTGTTTACATTTAAAAAAAAAATCTTTCAACAAATCTTCAGGATTGCTGAAAAAAAAGTGACTAATCTGTAAAAATCTCGTTACGAAAATTCACCATCGAATGATTACCACACCGGCGAATGTTAGTGCCATATTTACGTCTCCGGAAAAGTATTAGAATCGACCTACTTATAACTAACCTATAAAATGGCCGAATTGGCGCTTTGTTTCTCACAACTAGACTCAACATTGAGCATTGAGCTTAGTATAGTTATACCAAACGTGGTTTCCGAAGTTTTAGCACGCTTTATTGACACAGCTCACGTGGTTTAACGTTGCTTACAAAGGGAAATATAAATCTTCTATTATTTGAAGCTAGCTTTTGCCCGTAGCAACTCTCGCGTGGGTATCGATAATTATCCCACGGGACGTTCCCGTGTAAACACTCCTGTTCTATACCCTAACCTATGTCATGATCTGTCCGTATTTATGTCTAAGATATAAGATGTTACGTCCGTCGACGGTGAGTAGGAATTGTTTCCGTTTATCTCAATAAGGCGTTGACTGGAGCCTCTTGAGGTGACGGACTAGATTCTTGGTAACTAACCTTGGCCGCAATAACGGCAGAATTATGATAATTAATAGGTACTTCAGATAGATATGGCAATCAGTCCACACTTGACTGAACTGCATTGTCGCTAGTACGACTGCGGAACATGGGCTTCTATGTTTTTCTAACATTCTTAGTACTCCAGAGTCTATGGGTATTTATTTCTGGTTAGTAGCAATAGGCTGGTACTATATTATAAGTGGAACTTGGGCGTAATGTAAACCACTAACTGTCCTTCGGAGGATACACGTTGTTGGAGAAAATATTACATGAAAATTATAATCTTTTCAGACGAGCATTCACCAATATCTACAACCTGTTGAATGAAGACGGGGAGCTGTTCACGATATTCCTAGCGGGCGCGCCGGTGTTTGACGTGTACCGTGTCCTGGCGCGCAACAATAAGTGGAGCAAATGGCTCCAGAACGTCGATAGATACGTGTCGCCTTATCACGACTCAAAGGTAAATAATAATACCTACCAATATGCTAATAATGATAAGTATCTTAAAAATCATTTTTCATCATAAGATATACTTAGGCAAGCACATTAGACAAGACACCCATCGCATCTGTGAAGTTCATTCAATTCGGACTATTATTTCAGAAAAATCTGAAAATGTTTGAGTTTTTTCACAAGATATGAGATTTATACGCATAGCTCAACATACTATCGAACCTACCCCTGACCACTGTTTTACTGACTGAATAGACGCAGACTCTTAGTAAGTGTAACCGAGTGCAATTAGCCCAAAAATACTCATAAGGTGGAACGAAGTTTATAGTGGTCGAATTTATTTTTTGAGTCCCTAGAGAACTTTTCTTTTTTTAATTTCCTTTTGTATTTTTATTTTTTCGCTTATTATTTAACTTGAAATTCGACGAAGTAATATTTTGACGTAATAGGGTGACCGGTGTGCATCTACTAAACGCCAATTTCGTCTGTTTATTTGTTCATTGTTGTCGATGAAATGCAATTTCCTATTTTCTTCAATCATTTCTAAAGTACCGAGTTTTAAGACTAAGATTTCTTTTGTCGTTGGAACTGATACTGTTTCACAGATAACTAAGCAGTAGTGACTAAATATGAATTCGTCGAGAGAGTCCATGAGTATTTCAAGTTAAGCACAAATTAAAACAATAAAAAAGTTCTCTTTTTACTTCCGTCTCCACACCTCTAGGAACTCAATAAAAAGTTCCATGAAAATCAGACCACTAGAATCTTCGTGTACGGTGAAACTATACATTTATAATGCACTAATGCTTATTCGTGCATTTTTATCTCATTTCACTAATTGATATTAGTCGAGCATGCAGTACACGATTAGCGGTCATCGCTAAACTAGATCAAGGGACACCGAAATCAACTAATTATACAAATAGCGACGTTCCTGAAAACCAAAACCCAAGACGACATAACCCTAACTTTGCCAATAAATACAACAAGGCACAGCCATATTCAAAAGCCTTTCACGTGTCAAACACAAAATGTCAATTTTGCGGTCAACAACATGCCATGTATAATTGCGAAAAGTTTTTGCAATTACCTAATGAAGCAAAATAGATATCATTAGCTAACTTGAAATTATTGATCATAATGGCCAGTAATGCATTTCCGTCAGGCGATGTCACAAATGTGACGGAAATCACCACTACGTTTTACACGATGCTTGCTCAAAAAAAAATATCGCATTCGAGCAACCTATCAACAACAACAACTGATCCAAATCCAAAAGACAATGTCGCAATGAACAACAAATGACATGAATGACATGTGTCTCAGAATGATCCAGGGACGAATGAAGCATTGTTAGCTACAGCCTTGATAAAAGTCGCAACGAGCGATATATTGTGTCACATTCTAAGGGCTCTCATTGATCCTGAATCACAAGTTTCTGTTATAAAAGAAAAAACAGCACAGAAATTAGGATTACGTAGATCTAAATTCTATGGTAGATATGCGGAGTAGGTGAAGTCGAACATAATGTAATGGTGTACACTACGCTTTTTCTCAACGTATAACGAGTTTTCGTTTACCACCGACATACTCGTCATTAAAAACATACTTAAGGATATCCTGTATAGATCTATTAATACATCGAAGTCGTCCTACATAGAAAATCTCAAATTAGCTGATCTATATTTTAACATTAGCCGTATAGTGGAATTATTACTAAGCGCTCAAGTCAGTGGCTTGATAACAATGAGAGGATCGATTCAAGGAGAGAGTATATCGCAGCCAGTGTTGCAAGAAACACAGCTTGGGTGGATCATATCCGGTGGTGGCCAAATAGCATCACTACAGTGCAACGTGATCATGAATAATATCCACGGTATTCAGCAGTTTTGGGACATCAAGGATATAAGCGAAAAATCAAACTTATCCTTTTGTTGCGAACAGGACTAAAGCTATCACAGCAACAATGAAACCAACCTGCTGGCGATATGTTAAGTCGGAGGATAATCCGGCAGATGCAGCCAGTAGAGGCATCAAACGCTGCGGGGGCAAGACCGTAGTCATTGAAAACGTTTGATTAAAAATTAGAAGTAAAACAAATCATTTATACAATGGATCAAGAAATAAAGTCAAAATCAACAGCAAGCAAAGTGAATGCTGCTCAAACAGATAACAAGGAAAGCATCATATTACAAATGTTACTTAAATTCAGCTCACTTAATAAAATATCTAAATTATTAGCATGGCTTTTACGAGCCATCCAAACGATACAATTCAAGCAGATTCCAGTCACGTTAGGCAAACATAGTGGTTTGCCTGAATTTCTTGCCTTACATGAATTGCGGAAAGCAAAGCTACCCCTTAAAAAATATGTACAAAGAACTGAAACATATGTAGAAGAAGTCGTTACGAAAAAATTATAAGTTGAGTTGCAGAAGTAACTTACTAAAATTAAATCCTTTCCTTGACCACGAGGGAATTCTACGAGTTGGAGGCCGCTTAACCAAAGCAAAGATGAGCATGGAGCATGAAGCATCCAGCCATATTGCCTTATAGCAGTCGGCTTACTACTCTAATAATTCAGCAAGTTCATCAGCTCACCTTTCATGGTGGACCGCGATTAACTTTGTTTAATCTGAGGCAGAGGTACTGGATAATCGCTGGAAATAGAGCTGTAAGGAAAGAAGTGCGAAACTGTGTCACCTGTAGAAAACATGATCCAAAACTACAGCATCAATTGATGGGAGAATTACCTGTAGTCAGAAGTAACCCCGCCCCGCCATTCTATCACACCGGATCGGTTTATACCGGTATTGTAGATGTTAAAAGCAACAAGGGGCGCAGAATTAAGACCAAAAAAGGATATATTACGTTGTTTATTTGTCTAGCGATTAAAGCTGTACATTTAGAGCTTCTATCCGACCTAAGCAGTACTGGTTCTTAGCAGCATTACGGCGGATGGTCGCCAGAAGAGGAGCGCCACGCAATCTTTATAGCGATAATGGGATGAATTTTGTATTTGAAAATAGACTGTTAAAGAAAAGCTATCACAATTTCGAAAACATATATGATCGTAACTTTTTCGCAGAACTATTAGATTTAGATATAGAATGGCACTTTAACACGCCATCTTGGCCAAGTGCAGGAGGTCTGTGGGAGCGTGGCATTAGAAGCTTAAAATATCAAATCAAGCAAAATAAAGAAGCAATATTATAAAGAAGTAGGAATCAAGGAGAGCAGAAGTTGACTTTCGAAGAGTTCAGCACTATATTAGCACAGGTAGAGGCTTGTCCGAACTCCAGACCTTTGTGTGCCTTATCAGAAGATATCGAAGATTTGAACGTACTTACTCCAGCGCATTTCTTGACCGGTAGGTCTGGAACTGCCATAATTGAAACGGAAACAGATGCCCGAACTAGATGGCATTTATCAGCTAAGATAGTAAATGACCTATGGAATAAATGGATATCGGAATACCTAACGCAGTTATCTGTAAGAAGCAAATGGCGAAGTACTGGGCAAAATATCAACATCGACAATTTAGTGACCATCCAGGACGACAATCCACCACCTGGAAAATGGATGATGGGTAGAGTAGTAGAAACTCACCCAGGTCAAGATGGATTACTTCGGGTAGTAACATTAAAAACAAAAAGCGGAATAATTAAAAGGCCTGCTTCAAGCAATATGACGGAAGATAGAAAGGTTAAACAAGAAAACATCAACTTAAGGGAAAGGAAGGAACCTGACGATCGGAAAACAAGCAGTACAATCAAATCTAAGTTTGTATCAGTAGTAATTTCGTTAATCTTTTTTATGTTATTGATAACATCATCTCACGAAGATTTTAACATATCGGCGTTGCCAAACAACAATTCGCTGTATTACGAAACAGTGGGCAACATGCAAGTTAATCGAGACAAATGGAATCTTGACATGAGCCCTTATTGGGAAGGGAATACAGCTGCCCCAAAGTATTTAGATTATTTACAAAGACAAAGACTGCGTATCCCTAAACGATACTAGTGGAGGTAATATGTTAACGCTTCAATTTAATCACGACTACAAAGAAATACAGCACTATAATCAACTTATGATTAATCAGCATTTTGATACGCGCACCAGAGAGCATCGCGGTGTCATTAATGGTATCGGTTCCGTGGCCAATAGCCTGTTCGAAGTATTAGACGAACGATTCGCAGAACAGTACAAGAAAGATATACAGCTTGTGAAACAAAACGAGCGTCATCTCGATAACTTATTAAGAAATCAGACTTCCATCATCGAAGCTGAATCGATAAAAAGAACCGAGCAATCTATACAATTACAACATACAACTATTAACAAACACTTGAATCAATTATATAAAGCAGCCTTTGTTATTAAGCAAGAAGTTGAAGGCTTAGCTAAAGCACAAGATTTTACCCTGTTGGCACTCACGACCAACTTGCTTCAAAACCTAAAAAGGATTCAGGATACTCTGTTAGACATCATCACGGATATCTACCACGGGAAATTCAACACTCACCTGTAAACACCGGATCAGTTACAACATGAGTTACAGTTTATTACAGGACAATTAACAGAGGATACTACATTGCCAGTGGCTCGAATTAAATGAGCCAGCGAGGTTCATGTACTGCTGCAAGTTTCAAGTTGCCTTTAAACAGGTGACAGGAGTCGGTATCATTGACCTAGATTCGAAATGCATAATAAAAAGTAAGGAGTTTACTTTGTATTCTCAACCCAATTTAGCTAATACAATAAAATCTAACTCTGGAATTGTGACCCCTCAGATAGCAGAATTCAATCATATTGTAAATGTATCGTTATCTCATTACAACAGTAGCGGGGTGTGGTTGTGGAGCTGTGTCCCAAACTATGCTCCACCTCCTATCCTGCCCTCTTAGCCCAAAAACATTCAGCCGAAATGATCTTTGCGCTGCCACCGACGACGCGGTGGAAGTGGCGATGTTTTGGGCTAACAAAATATAAAAATTGTCATGCCAGCGATACGAAGAAGAAGAAGATTACACCGCATACGAAGATCCAATAAACAGCACATTAGTCGATTTGGGAGAAAGAATAAAACAACTGAATTCTACCAATACTAACTCACCAGATTACACTCTGACTACGCATGACATTCATCAGTATACTGTTAGTTACTGCCTGCTGGGTCTAGCCTCTTGGTGGCAGCGTACTTCATATGGAAGAGGTGTCGAGCAGTTTCTTCAGTGGAACTATCCCCAAGTGTGGCAAATAGATTTGTGTTTTCGCGGAAGCAGAGTACGGCTGACCGTCTGCCAAGAGAACTTAACTAGTGTAAATACTAATTGTAAACGGGACCTAGCTACGTCACCTATATCTATAATGTGTCGCTTTAGATTAGAAGACGTGTAACGTTTTTGTGTTTTTTTTTTAGCCCGGGAGCATGTACGGTGAAACCATACATTTATAATGCGCTAATGCTTATTCGTGCATTATAAACGTACAATGCACCTAATTGATATTAGTCGAAAATTAAGTACACGATTTTCGGTCATCGCGTGTGCTCTCATTGTTCCTTTGTATTACTAAACCTTTGGTCCAGATAATATATTTAATTTGACTTTATGAGCAGCAGTATCATTTAGCTATCTTCCTAGCTTCTACACTTCGTTCCACCTTTTTGTCTAATTGCACTCGACTAGTGAAATAACATTGAATGTCCTATTAAACATAATCTTACCTAAGAGTAAATTACCCATAATTATCCTGCTAACAAATTGATAAAATATTTTTCAGGAACCGGAAAAAGAAGTAAAGAAAATGTTGGAAAAGATTGGTTACGTGGACTATGACGTGGTATGCAAAAACTCCGTATTTGTGTATGAAGACTTACATGTCTTGCGAAGTAAGTATTATTTTACCTTTATCTAAATATTCAGATACTTGTCACAGCGCCTTCAACATTACAAGTATTTACAGTAGCACACTTGAACTACAAAAACTACCGCTATGTAAGGCGTTATCAAAGTCAAATTATTATTTCAATATTACCATTTGATTTACCCAGTCAAACGGGTTAAATCAAAGAACTTACTTGCAACTAGAACCGGTCTTTAAGATGTGCTGACTAGACAATGTCTTTTACATTTGGAAACATTAATTTTTTTCCCTTTAACGACGAGACAAACAATAAAGCTACAAAATGCAGTTTCATGACTGTAAGAAGCAACATCTCATTCGGAAAGAAATTGGAACCTTCACCAAAATCGTCCAGTAAATGCCTGCTAACTCCTAGCTGGAAAGGGTAGCCAACCGAACGATCGGTCAAAAAAAACTCATGAAATTTCTTTTTTTGCAGGCGCCTTTACAGCGGTCAACCCATTCAAGATCCCGCAGGAGAAGTTCGATGACTTCATGGCTGACTACCTGGACATACTAAAAGAATTGCAGATTATGACAAAATACAACAATAACTATGAAACAAGTGTTCAGTTCCGATATCGTTTACTCGTTATTTACGCTCGCAAGCCAGCCTCACAGGATAAATTGTTAGAAGAACTCAACAAGCATGACTGAGCATCCGAATTGGAACCTTAAACTCTGTATTTTAATGCATTTGGTTCACCATTATGGCGAAACACTGTTAAATTTGATAAATATTTAGAAGAATAGCCTTTACGAGTGGCGATAATAAATATAGTACCTACTTACTGAACACACGATGACACGAGGACACATCCAGCTAAACGTCTCCATGTATAGAGATCCAACAAACTGACCTCACAGTCAGTTTTCCGAAAATTATGAAAGCATTGCGTGTATCAGTGTGTGTACGACCATCGGTCCATGATGGTCAGTAGGTACAGACGCAGTACATCAAGCTACCACAATCTGTTAAATTTCTTTAATAGATTTTCAACTTTATCGCTAAAGCATTGGGTTCAAGGTTGATTGGGAAAATTTAGCAGTTTCGGGTAGCTTGATTTGCTGGCGTCTGTATCGACCGCTTCCACTCACTTGACAGTGACTGGCTAAGGCGCGAATTACACAGAAACGGCGTAAGGCGTAAGGTGCGGCGCAGGCATGGAATTTATAAGGAAACGAAGGAATGGCGTGCCTGCGCCGCGCCGCTTGAGTATAATTCACGACACGTCGCCTACGTACATTTTGTATGAAAACGTTTTGAAGCAGCATCATGCCTGCGTCGCGCCTTCACCTTACGCCGTTTCTGTGTAATTCGTGCCTTACAGTGAATAGTTCGTAATGTCTTCTCTAGTGTTGGTATGACGGAAGATTTCAATCGCATTGTCAGTAGTTTGATTTCGTTAGCATTTAATTTTATAATTTCTAAGTTTGAGTCACATATTCAGGCGTCACAGTACAGTACAGTCCTTTCACACTTATTTACCTATGATTTCACATCACAGTGATCTTAGTTCTTGTTCACATAAGGTTGCTTTTGGGTTTTTGCTATCAGAGGATAAATACCTGAGAGAGGACTGTAATTTGTGTAGTTGGCTATCAGGGAGGTATGTGGAGGTTCATAAGATTGGAAATCTTTGTTTTGATCTCTGATTTCAATTCCAATGCATTTTCTATGATTTCTAAGAATTTTATGGTGAAGGCAATAAAAGATTGTCGAGGGCAAGAATTGTCCATCGTCATCCATTGTAAATAGATAAGTACATAAAAACTTTTAATTGTATTTTATACGGTAAGCAGCCATTCCCGCGACGCTGTACTACACCTTATTTTACAGTATAATGCTAGGATCACGTATCCAACTGTCGGTCAAAAAAAATGCTATGTGAAAGTGGCGTCTGATCCCAATATTATAAAGCTAAAATATCGTACAGTTCATCGTCATGTGACGTTATTAGTCATCATGTAAGCTTACATTTAAGTTATTATTTATTTACATAGTCTAGATTATAAGATTGGTAGTTATAAAGGGTTACGGCAATATTCAGTAACACAACATAAAGATGTATTTTTTATTAAAGTTATTAGTTCTACTTACCTGTCAATCTATCTTATTCTGCAAACCCAACCCGAAAGTGCTTGATTTGACTGCAAATACACAACACTACTCACATTCTCTACAATTAGAGCCTATGCACACGGTGCGTTGCGGCGGCGGCGGTGCGGCGCTGGAGTGCACATCCATGGTATGTCACACGACGCCGATGACACTAACCCGCTCAAGAAATACAGACGTAAACAGCCGTCATTCCGTCCTCGCCGTAAAGGCCCGTCGCGACAACCCGATCCTTGCCCTCCCCGACCCTCGAGCTAGCCCGCGATGCTGAGCCTGTAGTTCTAAATCAGCCCCTAAATAATTATCATTCATATCCAGCCTGTCCCTATGCTGTCGTCCGCCAGCGACGCCCTAAGCCGAGACTCGTACCCCACAGGGGGTGCCCTTATCGTGTAGTTGCTTAGTTTGTAAGTTTTTTGCCCTGGCTGGAGGCCTCAAACTGAAGGCACCCTCAGGATAGACAACCTTCTAGGTTGACGTACATGCCATAAAAAAAAACGATGAAGCACGACACCGGACATGCTACCCGCGAGATTAGGCGGGGTAGGGTGTATGCGTTGCCACGCTGGAGCAAAATCGCTCAGTTGTTAATGTGGCACAACCTCTCTTGTCTGTCAACGACTCTCCAACATTCTTCTTGCACCGACCGTGTGCCCACCAGTGCGGCTAAATCTTCCGGAGCCGCCGCGCCATCGCAACGCACCGTGTGCATTGGCTCTGATACAGCAATATACAGCCTACAGCAAACATATTTATTTCCTTTTCTTGTAGTGATGCTAAGTTTGAACATGAAGGTTTCGAGAAAAACTTTGTTTCCATAAACATTGGAGAGGTTAAACTTATGGAACTAATTACTTAGCATAACCAGTTAGGATTTTTTTTTCAGTAATTTATTGATTAGCCTTTTTAGCAAATCCTCGGACAAGAAAGTAGCGTTCCAACTAATTGCGTATTTTATTCTCTTGGGTTTTTATAAGGTTGATTGTGATACGAGTCATTTTCACCGATTTTAGTACTTTTGCACGGGTTGAAAAGAAGGTTATTTTAAATAAGATAAAAACTGTTTGACTACATACTTATTGATAAAAATATAATCAAACTTTATGTCAAATCTGACAACTGCCAAAAGAACACCTTGTTCTTTTACTGGATTATAAAAAAAACGGGAAAAAAGATAATAACTTTTCACAATTAAATTTTTCCACACATAAAACGAAAATGAATAAAAAGAAACCGGTACGATGTAAGGACCACAGCAATAATAATGGCGTTGAATATAATTGTACTAAGTAATACCTTGTTTATTTTCAGGCGCGATCTACAGCCACTGTTTTTACTCAACCATCGATTGATGAAAACCCTGAGACCGAAGGAAGCATCGATACATCAGACAGGTTGATCTTGAAAATATTTAGTCTGCGAACTTCAGATCCGGATCTCCCAAACTATACAATAAAAGTGTCATTCAACGAACAAGTTTTGGCGAATGCCATTATCAAGCCAATAGGTCCGAGGGATGTAGAGCCGGACCATCCAACAGTTAATGGCAGCATGAACTTTGATCCAGCAGATTACGAGAAAATGTGTTTATTCGCTGATTATCCTCTCGTTGGTATGTCTGATCATTAAGGCCACCGACCATCTATCATAAATCGTTGGGCCCACAATTTGATGAACCGTTACAAGTTCCAAATAAGAATAGAATAGAATGCATTCAGTTCATTATGTATTATGATCATAAAATTCTGCCGATTCCGGCGTACAAATATAGTTTGTAAAATAATGGGTCATCGATCCATTAAAATTAAATTATTAATCATTAGGGCGAGCGCGCACTACGATAAAAAATCGTTGCGAAAAAATATCGCAAATCTGTGAACCACAGAAATACACTACAATCCGCGCATTGCGAAAATAAATCGTTTTGTTTTTTGTATTGTAGTTTGCGATTTTTTTTCGCATTAAAAAATCGCAACGATTTTTTATCGCGGTGCGCGCTTAGCCTTAGAATTAGAATTACAAATAATTTTAATAAATTGAACAATAGTTGTCAAAGAGATTAATTATATAAATCAAAATTCAATTAAGTGCGTCGCGAGTAAAATGAGCGCGTTTCACGAACCCGCGTTCACGGCGCCGTAAAAGCAGATTGTTGCGTTTCTATCGATTCAAATGCGTGTTGGATGCAATACAGTGCGCGAGATGCTCGTTCGCATCGCGTCTGCATCGCCTCATCAGCGCGTTTTTTATTTATTTATTAAACTTTATGCACATAATGTACAAAGGCGGACTTAATGCCTTGGGCATTTTCTACCAGTCTACCTTAGGGTGATGCAGAGACAAAACAGTAGGTGCAATAGTACAGATAATTTCCGAAAAAAAAGAAAAAAACTAACTAACTTATGGTGTATTATTTTACACGCCGCGCAGTTGACTCGCGTGTACGGCGCCATTGAATTGGTGCACGTGTGCTGAGGTTAATTGTCAGCGAGTGCTGTGACTCAATCTCGTTTAAAGCGCGCTTCCCACATTTTTTTCTGTAACACGCTGGGCCCAAAAGTGGTCGGACTCTTTTGAGTTTCATTATTTGCAGCTTGTCAAATGTCACATTGGCAAATTAGTATACTTTGGTCGATGCCTCTGAAACCTCACTAGTCTACGCAGGGCCGACTTTTCAAACATCTGATAACTTTTACTTAGAGAATAAATACGGTGGAAGAACATTTCAATACTAACTGACACATTGAGGTCTGAGGTCTCACCACCATAAACCGTAGGTCCCTTACAAACCTAATTTATTATTTAATTTGTTATTCAATTCAAGTGTAACGTGGGTGTGGTAATGTCCGAAACTACTCATACGATTTCAAAAATTCTTTCACAGACGGAAAACTGCACTATTACCGAATGCATAGTTATTTATTTAAACTTCATGTACAAAAGTGGTACATAGGCGGACTTAATGCCACAAGGCATTCTCTACCAGTCAACCTTGGGGTCAAATAGGACAGCATAGTGATAGAGTACAAAAAAATAAATAAGAAAAATATCATTTTGTTAACATAAATTGAAATACATAAATAGGCACATATTAATACATATATATACAAATAAAATGAAATAAACTAATATATATTATAATACATACAAACTAATAGTTATGTTAGCGTGCCTAGGATATGTTTCTCTGACGCAGACGAAGTCGCTCGTAGAAACTAGTCACCAATAAAATCATTCGCTTACTTTTGTCTTTTACAGCGGAAATTCGATGCCTTAGAGATGTTCAAAATAATCCTTCCGTCAGCCAGATAAATCTAGACCAAGGCGACGTGTATCCGGATCGCCCTACGCATTTCAGCTGCTGCAATGTTGATATTCTGCCAATTTTTACTGATATGAAAGGTTTGACAATTCTATATTCTAATAAACATATGTCAAATCGTAAATAAGTATTGTAGGTAGTATAGTGGGCACAATAATTATATGAGTTGAAGGAAAGGCTGCCTCGTTTAAGTAGTGATCACAAGCGCGACTGCTGAGCATGAGGTCCTGGGTTTGATGGCCTAGTCGGGGTCGGAATAAGTATTATTGTTTTTTTCCATCAGGAATTTGTCAGTAGCAGCCACGGAGTCTAAATTTGTGCCCGGTTGGTGGCAATAGGCTCGCCCCCTATTACATTAGACTTAAACATACCTGGCGAAATATGGGTGTACTGTTAGGTAGGCACTATACCTCTGCGTGATGTTATGTTATGCTGAATGAATCTGGTGCAATGTTTCCACTTATGACCTAAAGTACTAATTGCACCACGCGTAATGTTACAAAATTTCATTATAATCAATCTACGCAACATGTATGCGCTCTACCAAAAACTGCCTTTTTTTCGGATGGTAAATCATCAAATGACATGACGCCATGAGATCGCGCCGGAGGTCTGTCAGCTGAGCGGCGATTTGCCGCGGTAGCGGAGTTTCCCCCCGACGTAGTGCCTCCGCGCACCATTCGTGATCCAGGCGCGCGAGGACTATCGCCTCCAGATCCCACGGCGGCAGTCCGACAGGGAGGCTCGCTGCCTCGTCAAAGATCGTGCGGTACCCCCGGAACCAAAATCTACCTAAAGATTTAATTATCGTTTCAGACGATCAAAAAATATGTATTAAGAAACGCATGGAACCAATGGTCCGACCTCCGGCGTTGAAGCGCAAGAGTTGGGACACGCTGCCTCTCCTCACGATGGAGCTGACTGTGGAACGAAATCCATACAACACAGCCCACCACAAAGTTCTAAGGAAAGCTAACTGGATGAAAGTGACCCTTATGGCTTCCTACAACATGCTCATACCGTTTGAACAAGAATACGTGTATACTGCTGCTTCGAAAGCACCTTCTCAGGCCCAAGAAGACGAAGTAATATCAAATGGGAAACTCTCACTCCACCTTTCTCTTCTATTTTTCCTATTTACTACTTTCCTTAAAAGAAAGCAAGTTCCTAAAACATCATGAAACAGTTTTCAGCCAGTTAATATAATATCATTTATAATGGCGGATGATCTATACATCTATACAAATAAATAAAATTGAAGTGTCTGTTTGTTATTTCAAAATAACAGCTTTTTTCTGAATGTATATGAAAGTATATATATACGGTACTGATAACAAAAAACATTTCTTTGTCTGTCCGTCCGTCGGTGTCTGACTATCTGTCTGTTTGTTCCGGCTAATCTCCGAAACGGCTGGATCGATTTTGACGATTTATCACTGGCAGATAGCTGATGTTATAAGAAGTAACTTAGGCCACCATCATATTAGAAAAAGGATTAGGGTTCCGTGCAAAAAAAATAAAAGCCTTGAAATTGTTAACAAAAACCGAGTGAAATAGGGAAGTTATATTTTTTATAATATTTCAGGCGGACGAAGGTCGCGGGCATGAGCTAGTTGTTTAATAAAACAACTTGGTTCATGACACGGGAAAGAGTTTATTGAACGGAGATCTTGAAATTAACCACCACGACTACAAGACTATTTGTACAAATGCGATATCTTCTAATGACTTCTACAAAATTTTCAGAATCTTGCCATGGTAACATATTGCAACGGTAGAAAAAAATCACGAAGTTACGACAGTACTAGTTTCTTTCCGAAATGGGAGAGTTTAAGAGGTGCACAGAAGCTATTCACAAACGGAGACCAAAAGCTTCAGTTGCAACTAGAAGACTTCCAAAATGAAAGTGGAATTGACCTTCCATTTTACTTGAATTCAGGAGTATCTTCCCGTGAGTTGTTTCAATAAAAACATTAGATAGGTATTGAGCTCCAAAACATATAAAAATCAACTCATAATTATGTCACACAGTAAAAATGAAAGTATACCTAACGTTTTTTATTATCCATTTCTACCAAGCGAATCTATTTTTGTTTGCGAATGTTCAGCATATTGTTGGCAAAAATATGATATTTGGTATTTTTTAATTCAAATCAGCCAGCGGGTTAACTGTGACCTAGGTTGTAACAGTTAAAAAATACCAAGGGTTAATACCCTTCGGCTGCTATTTAGTTAGGTTAGGTTATAAGCGTACTATTTAAAAATATATAGACTCTTGTTTACATAGTAAAAAGTGTTGAAGGTATTATTCCCCATAAGAGAGTCGTATTTCTTTTTTTGAGAATTTTTATTTTTTGGGTTCGGACTGAAATGTCCTTTAAATGTTATGTTTTTGTAACAGATACGGTGGTTTGGGGCTCCTTTCATCGCACACTGATACTTAAGGGTGACGGATGGTTGTGGAAACATCTCCGTGACTACAAATGGCCGTTTGAAATTCAAATTCAAGGAAAAGATGGAGGCTACAGCTTTATGGCACACTTAAATCTGTCCCGGTTACTTTATCCAGGAGGTTAATTAGTTATTTCAGTATTGTTTTAGTTAATTATTGAGTAATGAATAACATATTAAGAGCGAATTTTACCAGTTAATCAGAACATGCTCAGCTAGTGCTGTCTATGATAAGATTCCATAAGAATGTTGACACTGCACGGGCAGCTCTTGCGCAGTTCCAATGTGCTGATCGGGTTCAAAATTAGAAATTGATGAAATTGACTCAATGGAATAATAATAAAAATAAGCACTTGAAAAATAAGTAAAGTTAAAACATTTTTCAGAACATACAATCCGCCTAGTAGTACCTTTGCAATGGATAAATGCTGAAACCATGATGAGCGAGTGCGGCTGTGAACTACTGCTCACTCCGTTCGACAAACTTCCGTCCAGCATCATGACTGAACAATTAGTTGTCCAAGCTCCCTCTGGAGTAAAAGGTAGCAAGACCAGCAAGTAAGAACAGAATTTAATTACACTTTGTCAGTTAAAAATACAAAATATAAATAAATAATTAGATGAAATTGCTACCACTATCGTCGTCCGTCTTATGCAAGATTTTCAAAAAGCATCCTAGTTCCATAATGAATTGCAGCATTTTTATTTAATACTAGCGGCCCGTCCCGGCTTTGCACGGGTGGACATTTATTTTTTAAACATTCTGGGATAAAATATAGCCTATGTTACTCAGGGATAATGTAGCTTTCTAATGGTGAAAAAATTTTTGAAATCGGCACAGTAGTTTTTGAGTTTATTCATTACAATCATACACACACACACAAATACAAAACTTTCCTCTTTATAATATTAGTAAGATAAATAAATAAAATATAATTTCTTTTCACAGGCTGCCAGAGTCTTACGTAACTTCTGACAGCACTTTAACGAATCAACCTACAGGCGGTGATGACAGCGATGCATTTGTTATGCTCGAAATTCAACTAGGACAACCCCTAAATCCTATTTTTACACCACCAACCGTTCTCACGTAAGTTTAAATGCTACATGTGGCTTTATTTAATGAAGATTTCTGTAAACAGAGGTAGTTAATGGTAGTAGAAATAAATCACATTTTTTCTTCTTGTTTGTCAATGTGAGAGCGTTGTAGGCCTTGTAGATTCATAGATACTTCGATTTGATGACCTTTTTCTATTTTTTTTACGTTTCTTTAAATTCAAATTCAAAATTTATTTATTTTGGAACAACTAGATCCAAAGGTTAGTGTGCAAAAACTTAGAAACTATTGTTAGTAAGTACTTGAACACAATTACAAAGGACAAACATCTAATTCCACAAGCATGTCCCTTTACTGAGACACCCCACCCCGCCATGATAACCAATAGGGAGATACGTCCCTAGAAATCAACAGACGAATGAAATGCCTCAGTACAGGTGCACGTCAGCTACAGTTTTCAGGATGCTGTTGTGACTTCCCCTCCTCATAAGTGATATGACTAAGTATATTTCTTGTTGTTAAGGCCTACTTCGTTCTGTCATACTTATCAAGAGACAAGACTGTAACATGTATTTCAAAACAAGTACCTAACGTCTTACCTTTCATCATAAGTGCTCATGTATGTACCTGTAGGTACCTATATGTGAATTAAAATACTTATTTCTAATATTAAAGATATTCATGATCTATGTCATGAATATCTCCAACTAATAATAGTTGATAACATTATTTGAATTACAGAGAAAATTTATGTGCCATGCTTACAACAATGGAACTCGAAGCCCCAACTAAACGAATATGCACGGGTCGTGGGCAACTGGAGCACGACTGGCAGAAAACTGTTCGGAGTGCTGCGAACTCTTTGCGGAAAGTTCCCTATTATGGTAACTAAGAGTGCTAATCATAGATCCTACAGATGGCTGTAGCCCCATATGCTTACCGAGAGGTCCGACTTGCCAGTATTGCGTACTCCCGACGGTCGGTTTATGTTTGATTCGTTGATGTCACATTCACGCCCTGTAGGACAAAGCAACTACATGATAAATTGCGTTATAAGAAAACCTACGGCAGGTGACCGTGTGGTGGTGGTTCGGTGCCACATCCATGGGTCATGGGTATGCTTTAGTAGTACAAAATTGACACGAAACACCATTGTGTATGGGTAGTGGAGAACAGGATTAACCTATCAGGACTGACTGCTGAATATTTTCGTTTCGTTGAATGTGCCATTTTTTATATTATGATTCAGGCGTTTTTCCGCGGCTTCGATCACGTGTAGTTAGTTAAATTATCTCAAAGGAATGCACTACCAGGATAAAAGGTATCCCAAGTTTGATGTCCTAACTTGGCCCTGGTCTACCTACCTATGTGTCAAATTTCATTGAAATACATTCAGCTGCTAACGCGTGAACACGCGAAAACGATAGACAGACAGAATGAGTAACTTTTGTATGTATAATATTAGTATGGATTTTGCAGGACCCACAGAATTTTGCACATTCAATCGACAGCTGAGTGAGACAAGGACTCGTGTGGAGCTGACCACGTCCTGCTGGCAAGATGCTGCGGTATTCGTCAACAACCAGTTTGTGGTACAGCGGTATCAACACTCTGACCAAGTTTTCGAAGTAATGACCTCATGTTCTCACTCAGTAATGTTTTAATGTTGTCGTATGTTATAGGATTGATTTCCTACACTTTTAAAATATGCAAGTCCTACTCTTAGAATGGTAAACACCATATTTTATCTTGTTTCTACTGAGTCTCTGCGTCATTATATATTTTACCCTTTGATGACATCCAGCTTATAGTTACCACTTTGCATAAAATTTTAGAAAAGCTGGTTCTCAAACAACTGGATTTTGAAATGAAGAAGAATAAAACAATAGCATGTTTTTTCCTTTAGCTAAGTAGATGGACAAACGACCTTAAAAAGTGGCTTTGGTTAGACTGGGTGCAGAAAACAGTGGACAGGGTGCTGGGTCGCAGCTTGCGGAGGTCTGTGTCCAGAAGTGGAAAGCGATATGCTGATTTGAGTGAAGCATGTTCCTTCAACTAACTGACGAAATGTGAGTGTGCTATGAGTACACATTATCTCTAACCCTTCGGGGATTTCAGGCGTGATATTTAGTTATTTTCCTTCAGGAACTGGTGATGATGGCTCACGCCTGTCTGATGAAGTCGGCTTCCAACACACTGCTCCGGACTGATCACTTGATGCTCGAGGCGGAGCCGGCTTTACGAGCTGCTAGACACGCCCGCCAGATGCAAGATACGACTCATGCTATGGAAATTTATTTACGGGTGAACTTATCATTAGGAACTAGCTTTTTCCCGCAGCTTCGTCTGTATCTTGCTTTTCGTTTAATAAGCACAATTTACACATGGAAAATTAATCATCAATAATTCACATGTCGGCTGTGGAAATTACAAATGTAAGGGTCTCATTTAAATCTTATGTCCCTTACGACATTTGCTAATGCACATCATTAGTACCACTTGCACTAGGAAAATCGTCCTTACTACCCCTGCCCTGCTACGAGCGGGCAAGACAGTACCAATGTCAAATGTTTAGCACCGATGTACGGTTGGCTGTACCTGCTACAATTTTCTTGGCTTCAAATTTACTTTGATAAATTGTATTACTTTGAACATGTCCAGTTGGTTGCGGAAAATCCGCGCAATGCTGACTATTGGCGGGAATTGTCGACTGTCGCGAAAGACGTCGACAAAGACTTCGCCAGAGTATGCCTCGACCGCGCTGTGTTACTCAACGCCCGACACCCGCTGACGTGAGTACTTATGTTTGCGTTTACCTTTTACCTGCACTTCAATTTAAGATCAAATTCCAGTTCAAATTCGCTTCGACATAATTTTGGCTTTACTTGACATTATTTATAATTGTTTCGTACAGTTTACATTTCAAAAGACCATGCAGTATTTGCGTTTAGAACGGATCAAAAGATTTAACGAATACCGTAGGTTTGACTGGAAAATTATTCCAAGTTCAGCTTCAATTAGTTTCTCTGTTAGTATCTATTGTAAAATATATGACGCTATACGTGCCATATCCATGTCCTACAGACTCGTATCTAAAGGCGCCATGGTGTTCGAAGAGGACCCCTTAAAAGCGGAGCCGTTCTTCATCGCCCTGCTCATGTTGCACCCCATTTGGCCCACCGTGTGGACCATCGCCAGCGTCTATTTCCACGAACGAGAGCTGTTCCATCTGGCCACAGTTACCATGAGAGTCGCTAAAAAGTAAATTTTATTCACGTTTTTGGTAACATTCATTGATATTTGAAAACAATCAGTCTGCAGTGTTCCCACTACCGGGAAACAGACGTCCTCTCTGTGGGAGGGAGTGATCGGAAGAATTGATTCAACTCGGGTAAGAATTAAAAATAGATAGTGTGACACAGAAACGCGATCGATCGACGGCGACGGTCGTCCTCAAAATAATATTATATCAATTCATAAATAACATACACCCCAAATTACACCCATAATAGATCGCAACTCGATCTCTCACAGGATCGGTCCGCCACCCCGCGTCCGCGCCTCCTCACGCCACCGGTACCGTGACGCGAGGACTCTCGCCTCTAGGTTCCAGAGTGGCCACCCGGCCAGAGCACAAGCCGCCTCCTACTAGACGGCTTGTGCTCTGGCCGATCTGATTGTACGATACCTCCTGATAGTCTCGACGGCGATCATCCTCTGCGGTTTTCGATGTTCCACAGGAGCGGGTCCTGTGAGCGGTCCCACTGTGGAATACCAAAAGACATTTCACGCGGGCCTCCGCCGTCACATCCCCTGTAGGTGACACACCTTTCCGCTAAATAAACCCCAGCGATGTGGCGGAGGTACGAGGGCACCCTGTGGTAACACAATCCCTCCCGAATACAGCTCCAGGGCAGGGTGATGAAAGCGTTTGAGATGTCCAAGGACACCGCCAACATCACCCTGCTCCAGCTTCCTCTGCCAAGACTCTTACTCGCATTATAATAATAATAATTTTATTTCGGATACCATTTTACATCCATATATTGTTAGTAAACATGAACTTTAAAAAACTATGTTAGTAAAACATGTAGGTTTGACAGGAAATGCATAAACGGGCAATCAAATTTTCCCACAATGATATTCAGGAAACTGTTCGAGCTGCCCCAGACCATCTGCAGCAGCGACGCGGCACGCTTACGTCTGATCGCTAGGAAGCCATCAGTGTGCGCATCAGCAAAAATTCTCGACGCACTGCAGAAGCGTGACAGCCCCAGCAGCATCCTGAATACTTTGATTATTGAACTCGAAGAGCACTGATGGCTTTCTGCGTACAGCTTGTCCAGAGGTTACACTTGTACTACAATGTCTGACAATAAGCTTTAAAAAGCGTCACTTTCACTTCACACGTACAACGAACAAACAAGCATGTTGCATCAAACCAATGCTAATTCTCTTCGTTCCATTTCTACATCTCGATCATGGCGACAGTGGAGCACCCATACCGAACGCCGTGCAGATCCGGCCCCTCTGTACAATTGGCCGATTAGGCGGGCATAAGAATATTGTGCATGCCTGTAAGTGATATATTAACACAGCATTGAAGACTCGTGATTACCTTTTGTGATCATTCTTGTAGTGTGCCCTATTCAATAAATAAATCAACCGCGATCTGATCGCACTCTTAGAAAATCTTTTTTGCATCTGTCAGGTGCAGCCTCCAAGGGTGTGCTGAGGATGGCACATATCCTCGCAGGTGGGAGAGGGAGCTAGGTGACTGGTGGGATGCCACGCCCATACTGCCCGCCATGAGTCTTTACTACGATGCTGCAGACCTGTTGATCAGGCTGAGGGCTGTGTCTGTTAGTACTCCTTTGGAGATTTAGGACCTTCAAAACTTTAAAGTCTGCATTAAGAGTGCAGTCAAACCCTCTGGACACCAGACTCTATAAAGAATCTGTCAAAGTCTGGTGTCCGCAATTCATCTATATCGATTTTGACGCGCCTTAAGTCATGTTCAAGTCCACAATGCGTAATAATATTCACATAAATACAGTTGAACGTTCACGCTGATACTCGAGTCAAGAACTGGTATTTACCACGTTTTTTTGTGAAAAATATTAATTAGCGGTCCTGATGATGATGTATAAGCTTAATGAAGCCTCTTCTCTATGTACCATACACTAGAATACGAATCGTAATTTTCAGGATTCGCCTACTGATGCAGCAAAAATCTGACCCCTTGTCTCTTTCCTTACCATAGTTGGCAGAAGTGAGCATAGCTCGAGCTCTTTCGGTGTCAGGAGAAACCGCTCAGTACTATCATCTGGTCGGCCTGTGCTGCCGCTTGCGGGGTGAGTTCAAGCAGGCCAAATGCCATATCGATCTTGGTCTCGAGAAGTTTGGCGAGGTGAGCAACGTTACCGTTACGTTAGTTGTAGCTTGGTTACATTACACTGATCTTAATCAGTGGCCATGGTCCACCTCAAAAGTTTGGAAGAAGTAATGGATTACTATGTTTATCTGGGTAATAAAAAATAGTGTTATATACAATTTACATGGTGAAAACTCCAGCGGGGTAGTAAGGGGAACAACATTAACGAAAATGGACTTAGGAGACTATCTATAACTTTTCGTAATTTTTTATCCCCATTCATATATAAATTACATGTTTGGAATGGAGGGAGGCCGGTAGGAGGACGAGGATGAGCGGCGTGCGATCCAATACCAAAAATGGGGGCAATCACAATTACAACAGAGCCTGTTCCAGTCAGCCTTAGAATCAGGGTTGCTGCCCGAATTTCTGACACCAGGAATAAACCCACTTGCTCCATAAATCAAGTAGTATATGCAAAGCCCAAAATTTATTATTTAGAGGGAAAAACTTACATATTGATGAGAATTCTATCATGTCCACTTCTCAAAATGGACGTAGGAAAGGGTCCCGCAGAACTAAGGAGCTGCTCCTCATTGATATGACCATTAGCCAAAAGATACGCCGTTCTCGGAACTATCTGTCGACATGTTGGATAGAAAGAAGAAAAGGGTCTAACTAAGACTCGGTGCCACATTCATGGCTCATGAGGGTGCTAGAGTTGAATCAAGTTGATGCAACTCTGCGCACCTTCCTGATGTTTCTCTATTGCCACATACACGATGGGGCAATGGAGGACTGTCCTACGATATAAAATTGTTTAATAGTTGGGGGACCGCTAAGTAGACCGCTCAGTGATAAACAAAGGCGACGGGATGTCTCGATTAAAATATTCTACTTATATATATCAAACGTAAAGGGACAACATTTTACATATTATTTTTTCCTTTTTAGAGGCTATTTTGTCGGGGGTTTCTTTAATATTTTGATTTAGTTTTTATGAAAAATAATCTCTTGTAACCAATAATTCTGTGAATCTACGTATTAAATATCTTATTCCTCATCTAGATCAATTACCTAAGAAGCCTAGAAGCTGAAATTCAACATAAACTCTGTAACTTTCAAGAAGCCATCGAGTCATTTGAGAAAGTCGGCGTCTGCGACAACGCCTACACGTAAGCAACGAGACAACAACGACAAAAAGAGAAAAATTAAAATAAAGTATGAGACTTTATTTCATGTTTTATTTTATTTTTTCCACTGTCATAAATCAAGAATAATAAATAAAAAATAATCAAGGCATACGAATAATTATACCTAACTAATGCCCTAGTTGTTTTAAATTTAGCAGCAGAGTACACCATCATGGAAAAGTTAGTTATAGTTGCTGGTAAGTCGACGCGGAGATGCCCGCAAACCTGCGTTATTATGACACGAGCTAACGGCAAACAGCGGCCGTGCACGCACCCCGCGGCATATTGTCCTTCTAGGAACGATGTAACTTATTTTATTACGAATTTCAATACAGTCATCAAGTCATGTAGTTAAAAGAGACAATACATGCGTTTGCCTTAATTTTCAAACTGATGATTGGCAAAATGATTATCAGGTTCCACATACTCATTGAGTAAGCAAATCTTTACAAATATTACCGAACTGTTTTTAATTTTTTTTATTACAGTGCATTGATGTCTTTATCATCTGGAACCAGCGAGCACTCACGTAGTAACCTCTTGGAGCTCGTCCGCCGAAACCCCAGCGCGTACGCATGGGTGGCACTCGCTGAAGACTGGTTGAGTAACCCACCTCCACCAGTAATATCAAATAAAAAAAATAAAGTAAGTACAACAATTCTTGTTTAAAATTAAAAGGCACAAAACGACATTACCCAAAATTGACAAACTTCATTATTAACTTAATACCACACCCCTAAGAATCAGAAGTACTCAACTGTTCTTCTTTGATTGGAAGATCGCTGAAGAAAGCCACTTCGACGAGGGGATGAGGAAGACCGCTCGGCTATTGAAGGCGAAAGCTAGCGCCATAGCCTGTGCCATACAGGCGCTCAAGGTCGACCGGCAGGCAGGCCGGGCCTGGGCAATTCTGGGCAAGTTCGTAAAACCCAAAGCGAAGCGCATATACTGCCTCGAAATGGCTGTTATTGTAAGTACTAAAACACATTCATACAGTTTACCTGTTCTCGTAAATACCTAGGTATAGCCAGCTACTATAAAGGGTGTAAAAAGACCCTTAACGAAGCCGAAAGGCACTTGTTCTCCCCGTCATTGAGATCACTTTTTTGTTCTGAACCATACCTGGGAACCTTCTAGTTACGGAGAAAGTTCCAATTTTTGCAGAAGTTTTTTTTTAATACCAGTCCTAATGGTTTTAACTTTACTTTAATTAACTTCATGACCCGTTTACTATTCAAAGCATCCATCAGCACTAAGTTTTGAGTGCGTTACATTGTGTTTTACCGTAAAACGAGATTTTTTACCCCAAAAAATAAAGTCGTATCCCAGCAATAATTTTTACATAGAGTTACTTAGTTTGATGTACAAAATGCTTGGTTGACGGCTTCGTGAAGGGTTTATTTACACCTTGTATACAAACAAACGCTGATAAAATGTGAGATATAAATACTTCTGGTAAAGATTAGTTTAGTAAAGAGTAAATTATTGTAAGTGGTCCGACCCCTGGAGAATATGCACAAGTGTAACGCTCATAAACGAACGAAGGTGGAAGGGAAATCAAGTTCACCTGCTCCGCATAATTACTGAGAGTGAATGTAGAGGTATAATGGTTTTTGTCCATAATTTTTTTTATGCCTGTATTATAAAAGTCAGTTTAGGGTTTCCCAGGAGGGCGCCATTGCAGTTGGTGGCTAGGTTAGGGAGCCCCAGCTTTCTTTGTGCTTCACGGGATCTGGTGTCGTTGTCTTCATCTCTGGTGCAATCAATCCTGAATGAATCTTTGTTTTTCAGAGTGGTTGGCATTTATCAAAACAAGATTTTGATATAGCAGAAGTGTCTTCTCAACACTCGTTCTGTCATGACGTTGGCACCACGCTGCGGGAGTGCCGCTGTCAAATGTGTGATAAAACACAAGTGTGATATCAATACCAACATTGCCATCAGGATCCGACCTGGATGGATGTGGATTTGGACGTTCTAACGTTTTTATGTGAAATAAACGGTTTTGCACGGTAAATCGCGATTATTTTGACGTTTGGCTATAGAAATTCCTTTTTATACCCATCCATCTTCCTAGCCTTATTCCAACTATGTTGGGGTCTACAAATGACAGCCGGGACCAATGACTTAACGGCTTAACGTGCTTTCCGAGGCACGGTGGAAACTCGGTATGTTAGGAATGGTCACCCATCCACGGACCGACCTTGGTGGCAAACTAGCAAGCGTTGCCTTATCTTGATGATCGACCCGTGCAGCGGAACTTATTAAGCCAAGGGCTCATGACGTTCCTTTTTAATTACTCGTTGAAATTAAAATGATTAATATTCGTAAATGTGGTGTATAATTTTAGTCAATTTATTCCTTTTCGCAGAGCATATTTGATATTTTAAGAAGAGTACAGCAAGCGAGGCAGAAACAATTTTTTCACTAGACACAATATTACATCGTATGACAAATCAGAAACAATAATAAAATGTATGTATGTAAATGTATTTTTATCATAGCATGTCCGTGTTTGTATATGTTTATGTATATTGTGATAGGTATACATTTATAGTATTTTATACATCCTTGTATCTTAGTAAAAACATATTTTCAGATTTACATCTACCATTGTTTGTATCTGCAGCACCCAAAGGTTGTCTGGTAGAAAATGCCTATGGCATGAAGTCCGCCTCTGTACTCTGCGCTTCAAGTGTTAAATAAATAAATAATAAATGCAAAAAATTTAATATACAACATTTCTTCTTAGAAACTAAAGTAACAAATGAACATGAAGTCAATAAGTCTAATTTACTTAAAGATACGCCCATAACACGAGCACTTAATATTAGCATTCGACCGATGTCAAACGCTTCACTTTCCGTTTAGTCGGCATATTTCAGTTCTAAGTGGAACGGCTGAACATGAAATTAATTAATAGTGAAAAATCAATGAACCGGACTCGCCGGCTTTTACTCACATACACCCTGGCTTGACAAATGTTGTCCTAGCTATCGATGTCGTGTGATGACAATACGAAACAAAAATGAACAGTCTCCCGAGTGAAGCGTCTTTTATCAACATTATAAATGCTCGCTTTGCTGCGTTGAGGTCTGGTGTTAATTAGGGCATGCGAAACCCGGTTTCGGTCCCATAGTAAAACCCGGGAATAATCGGTTTTACTATGGGACCGAAACCCGGATCCACATGCCCTAGTGGTAATTGTCGTCCGGCGCGGGAGTCGACGGTGCCGAGAAAGTGCCCGGTGGTAGGAGGTTCTCTACCACCTGCTTCAATACCCATACTGTTGTGTAGATGGAAAGGAGGCCGAGTACCGTACTGTAAAAAGAAAACGTAATCGGTATGAATGGGGTATATACTACAGATAGTCACTGCATTGTTATTTTGGCGCGTGACTGTGGACGGAACTATTGCCGCCATATTGTATTTCCAATAAAATATCCACAAATAAATTTAAAAATGGTTACGAACAGAATGGAATAGAATGCTTTGTTTACAAACATACATGCATGCATGCTTTGTTTATTAACATGTTTGGAGAGTCCTAGCACAAACATATTATTCTGCCTTTAAGGCTTACAAAATTAATATAAACATTAAAGAAAAATTAACTAGATCTAACAACTGGAAATAAATATTTTGGTACGTTATACATTCTGAGGCTACAATTTTCTCTTTTTTCTAAGGGAGCAGTCTGCGACTCCTGCATTCCCCTTAAACTTAAGGAGATGATTTATAAAACAATGGTGAGACCTGCTGTCTTGTATGGATCAGAATGGTGGCCCACCAAAAGGTTGAATGAAAAGCATGTGGCTGAGATGAGAATACTAAGGGGGATTTGTGGTGTTACGCGAATGGATAAAATAAGAAATGAGTACATAAGAGGAAGTCTGATAGTGGCACTGGCGACTAAAAAGTTGTGTGGTAATCGGTTGTCGTGGTATGGGCATGTGATGCGGAGAAATGAAGAAAATGTCGTGAGGAAAGTTTTGAGTATGAATATGGATATGAGTAGAGGGAAACCAAAGAAACAATGGATGGACTGTGTAAAGAATGATATGGCAAGAAAGGAGGTGTCTGATGAGATGACGAGTAAAAGAGAAGTATGGAAGAAGAAGACATGCTGCGCCGAACCCGATTGAATTGGAATAATGGCAAGAGAATGCTGATGTTGTCTGCGTGAAATTATTATAAAATAAAAATACTAGCTATGCCCCGCAACTTTCGTCCGCTTGAAATTACGAATACAAATTCGTGAATGATGGCTTCTAATTAGAACTGTAGAAGCCTAATTTAATATTTACTCACTTTATTACCATTTTTCTCACGCAAACACTGACTACTTATTTCTTATTGAATTAGGTGTTCCAAAGCCTTTTATACTTATTGCCATTTCTATATAACATGGAGGTATGAAAGTATGAACGGGGCCGAGACGAAAAGAGTATGTAAGATCATAGTAGGTGGCGTTCTATAGGTCCTGTCTATCACCTTGTGTACCATACCATGAAGTATGAAGAGTCAAATAAAAGCAGCAAACATGTTTTTCCAGCATGTTACAACATGTTGTTGTTGTTTCCATGTATATAGTTAAAATGAAAATATGTATAACTATAACCGGCTCGTGGTAAATCAATATAGAGGGTTTAACAAGCTAATCTTACTTACTCTTATAATTGCGCAAGTTTGTATGTTTGTTACTCAATCATGCTAGAACGGCTGAATGGACTTGGATGAAATTTGGTACAGAGATTGATTATAGCCTATAATCAATCAACAGGCTAGATTTTTTTTCTCACACACATCAACATTTCTACGCGAACGATGTCGCAGGTAATAGCTAGAAAGCTATCTTTTTTAAATAAGTAGGTCGGACAGGATTGATGGTCAGTACTACCTATCTAGCTAAATTTGTTTCCACACAACCTACCTTTTGGTGTATACAAACTTGCAAGACCCTAAACTTTAACTCTGGTTTTAAGGGATTTACCCTTCGTTCCCATAATTTCCTATTCCTGAATCAAGTAGCCACCTTTTTATTTGGTAGTTCTGCGGTTATCGCAGACAATTTGTAAAATTCGACGATCTGCATACCACATCCATTTGACAATGCAAGAGTAACTCTTTCCTCCATCGATGTTCTAAAAATATCTTAGAATTAAATTCGCAATTGTAATGAACTTTCTATAGTGTTTACCTTAAAAATAATAAACATGTGCTGGCTTTGACACAGTAGGTAAGAGTTACGTAATTTTCAAGATATTTTAGTTTGGTTCAACGCTATCACGACATCTGAACCTGATTTTTAGTGGAAGGATTAAGAAAATCTTATCGTTCAAACTTTTAACTGACTCAAGGTTTTTTAAAAGAGTAATCTCTTAAAATCTCTTTTATAACCAGCCCACTGATGGGACTCAGGCTTTCTTGAGAGGGTGCGAACCATAACCCACCACGGCTACCACGCGGGCCGAGTGTGGGTTGAGCAGTCGTGATGAAATTAACAACACAAAGTTGCTTAAAAAAATAGATTCGTTCTTTAGATCTTTGAAAAGTAATTAAACTATTAGTTGCAAATTCGAACCAGTGAAAGTATGTTTAAAAAAATATTATACATAGTTGGTAAATGGGTCTACTACGTTTCATACATACCCCGTCGCGTAGCCACGTCTCGGTCAACCAAGTTTTCACCATTCCAACAGGTAAAAAAACTCCTCCTGAACCCAGAATTGCAGGCTCATTGGATGTGGATGCCGATTGTGAAACTTATGGGTCTAGCATTGCTGGTTCCAATCAGCGTCATTGGTTGAAAATCTGGTATTATCATTTTAAATGTTAAAATAGCTTGACTTTATTAATCAGACTGGCACCAAGCTATAGTCACGCCATCTACAATGAGCTTGAAACGGGCTTCCCTATTAAACCCAATCACTCTACTGTAAGAAGAAAGAAGAGCTGTGGTGACCAGAAGAGCAACCGTCCCAACTTCTGAGTTGTAGTAGAGGGTTCGAATCCAGGCAAGCGCATTTACTTTGTGTAATTTATTTTATCAACACTCCCCTCAAAATGGCGAAGGAAAACGTAAGGAAACTGATCCTAGAACCAAAACATCGAAGACATGTGACATTTACCGCGCTACATGCACTAGGCTCGCCTGGTGGATTATAGGCCACTCCCTCTCATAGAGAGGAGGCCTGTGTCCCAGCAGTGGGACATTTATAGGTTAATTATGCTACGCCCTTTGCCCGACAGGCTCCGTAATTGTTTCTATTTTGTTTTTATTTATCACCTGTAAGTGTACATCACTACATAGTATAAAGCAGAGTCGCTTCCCGCTGTCTGTCCCTATGTATGCTTAGATCTCTAAAACTACGCAACGGATTTTGATGCGGTTTTTTTTAATAGATAGAGTGATTCAAGAGGAAGGTTTATATGTATATTGCAGCCGTGCGAAGCCGGGGCGGGACGCTAGTTATGGATAAAGCAATAAACGATTTGAGATAGGTACTCTGCTGTAAGTTGCTGAGGAATTCAGTAATCTGTCGATTTTTTTTGACACAAGCCCGCCACAGTATTCCCTACAGCAGCAACTCCTAAAAGCGTTGTGAGAAAAACAGTACATTTTAATATAAGTGGGGAAACTTAGTTATTGTATTCGAGGCGGAATTCACACCCGAGCCGCCAAGCGAGGTTGTTATGGAGCCGAGAATTGCAGTAACAAATACTCACACTTATCAAACGACGTTTTTCAAGACACTTTCGAAGAAATAAAATAATTAGGAAACTATGATTTAATTTGCTTTTTTTCGCCAGTTTGAAGAAGAAGCAAAGGTATGAAGCCGCTAAACAGCCTAATATGAAAAATATAAAATTCAAATATTTTTGAATTTAGAACACAAACAAATGTTAATTTGTTCATAAAAGTAAATCTTTTTTTAAATAATCATGTTTGATTGCGATATTCTATTTTTAAACATATTTAAAAAATATTTTCGCCGCAAAGGCGCATAATATCACTTTGTCGAGATTAAAAAAAAACAACCATAGCCGACTATAATAGTCATTGAACCCATTTGGACTTAGTATAAGTATCTGTGGAAATGTTTATTTCTGCGGAAAAATATTCAAAATCCACGCGTGTGAAATAAATTATTGCATGTTAAACCGTAGTGCGATAAGAACCAGTTTTCGAGAAAGTGTCTTGTAAAATGAGTTTTTGATAACATAATTGGCAATTACCCATATCAAGCAGAATACAGAACCGAACAAGGCCAAAAGGCACAATGGGTCGTTAACAACTACAATAAACTCAATTGCCTAGCACCACGGATTAAAATTAACATTGATATTGATGGAATCGAGGAAATAATAACAGCCACTCGGATCGATTTACAGGTTAAGCCGCGCTTGCCTAGGTTAGTCCGTGGATGGGTGACCACCCATTGCATAAAGAATTTCCTCCGTGCCTCGGAAAGCCCTTTAAGCCGTTGGTCCCAGCTGTCATTTGTAGATCTTTGACAGTCGTTACAGACAGTCAGCGGCCCAAATTTCTGATAGTACTAACTGGGTTATGGAGGTCAGATAGGCAGTCGCCCCATGTAAAATACTGGTATTCAGCTGCATCCGGTTAAACGAGAAGCCGACCCCAACATAGTTGGGAAAAGGCTAGGCAGGTGATGATTAATATTGATGGAATCGACCGAACTACAAATCATTATCGAATGCTCTATAGATAGTGTGTTGTTCTGGTCAAGAGGTCACAGCATCCAAAGTCTAGGCATATTATTGCAGTATCGACAAATCAATACGTCTCAGTGGCGGCTCAATTGGTCCCGACTTATGTCCCATTTCGTCCGACACAGAGGAAGGCTGTGTCCCAGCCGTGAGGTTACAGTCTGGCTGTTTGTTCTTACGCAATAAGTTTATCGGGTAACGAGAGTAACAGTTATTGTATGTTGGTAAGTACTCCTGAGATTTCAATTGCAGATGATATTCCAATCCGGTTGAAAGTATTTTAACTTACTTATACCTCCTATAAGTATAAATATGTCCCCTCTACTAGGCAGCCGAAAAGAAATATTATAGATTAGCTGTGTAAGTTTTTCCACGAAGAGCTCCTTTTCTAAGAACTCTATCACATGTATAGATAATAGATACTTAACTGTATCTCGACTTTCTGAAGACACCATATGTAATAAAAACTGAGGCTCTCAATGAAACGGGAATTATTTTATCGAAAACAACAACAAAATTTAAAATTTTATAGCTTTTTTTTAAGAAGTCTGTCCACTCAGTCAGAATCTGACCGTGCTAGAAACGTGTCAGACAAAAATATATTCTTTGCATTGAAATGTCGGCACCGGGCAAAATATTGTCGTTAACGCTCCGTGTATAGCTCGTGACGGTCATGGTCGGTGATGGCACGGTCTAGTGGGCATAGCCTCATACATTTCAATACAAAGAAATTATATTTCTTTTCGTGCTTGATACGTTCCTAGCACGGTCTTGGTATGGTACGGTGCAGTGGGTCCTTAAATGTTAACAACAAGCACAAGTTAATATCACCCGATCGAATATCTATTGTGTATGGCCCACTGTTAACTATTGCAACCTAACGTTCTATCGATGCCTCATCATTTACTTTATATGAGGTAAGGCACACCCTGTAGCCCTGAGCAAGAACACCGTCAGCCCGTCTATAATTACGCCATGACCTGTGGCACCCTATTTTACGCACTGTTTGGTGGCATCACACACCTAATTAACTATTGAATTCAGAAATATAGGTCAGATCCACCATTGCTTGCTTCTTGTTACCCATGTATATCTAACATCTAATAATGTAAACAGGTATTTATTCATTTGGATGTGGGAGGTAATTCTCCTCAATCAAAAAATCTTTGACTGATTTTGACGACGGTCATAGGATAATTATGTGAGAATTTCACGCGAAAGCTGGTTTATTAAAAAAAAAACGGTCAAGTGCGAGTCGGACTCGCGCGCAAAGGGTTCTATAAGGATTCCGTTTTAGCTACGAAACCCTAAAAATCTACTTATAAGGATAATTAATTATTATATATTATATCGAACTGCGTAAAGCAGCTATTTGATCATATTATTCACATTTACATTTATGTCTCAGAAAAACTACGTAGCTTCAATAATAATCAAAATGAAATTTTCATATTTAGTTGTGATGGCCCTATAGCCTTGCCTCTCACGCACGAGAGGCAAGGCAGAAAGTCGGTTCAAATCCGGGGAAGTCCCACTGTGATTGAGTTTTTCCATTTTGTATGTACTTTTTAAGTTCATCTTGGACATCATCGGTGAAAGAAAATATTGCGGAGAAACCTGGACTTGCAGTTAATTTTAATATAAGTCTGAAATTGCCAATCCGCCTTGAGCAAGCATGGTTGAATGCTTAAATCTCTGCGTAAGTAGAGTCCTCTGCCCTGCAGTGGGACAGTTGCAGGCTGGTAGATATTAGTCATGTGTGTAACTGTAAGCTATCTGTGTGTAATACTGTTTACTACATGAAAGGGAAAAAAACAAGATAGATAAATAAAAAAATCTTTATGGCATCGTTAATGTAACTACATATTTGCTCGAGGAAAGCCAACCTATTTGCACAAATGACAATATTGGAGGACTACACCGACCACAAGTTTATTACTATAATTTACTTAAAATGGAATCTAGGATTGCAATAGTATCACATTAGTGTGTAGGATTTTAAATGAGCTGTGGGTGTAAATATAATTATATATAAAGAGACAATGTTCACACGATCGTCACGGCAAATAAGTTGTCG
This sequence comes from Noctua pronuba, assembly GCA_905220335.1. NCBI lineage: Eukaryota > Metazoa > Arthropoda > Insecta > Lepidoptera > Noctuidae > Noctua > Noctua pronuba. The sequence continues at coordinate 7,788,519 of LR999903.1, read as the reverse complement.
TCACATTTTCAATCGAGTGTTGTCGTCAAACAATCTCTGTAAAGTAACTACAATTAAACTATAGTTATATACTAAAAATATTTTAATAGCTATAATTTATAAACAATCTAACAAATCAAGTCGATCCGTGATATTATACAAATGTTCAGCTCCATTCGGTTAGACTGGAAGCCTACCACAACACAGTTGGGAAGAGGCAAGGCAGATGAAGGTGATGATGTGATCAAGTCTAGCCTCGTTGTGGCGGTCGGTAAGGCGGAGTACTGTTGAAATGTGGCGGCATGTGGCGGTCGTATGTTGTATAGAGCAGTGGTGGGTCGGTGGGGTCCGGCTCCAGACGAGGGAACAGATCTATGACCCCCCCTATCGCTAGGAATACGGTGGACACCACGATCGCCGCAGTCAATATCTCACTGGAAACATTCAAAAATAACATTTTAGTAGGGTATTTTTACTCATGATTTTTATCCCAATAATTAATCGTTATTTGAGCTGAGCGAAATTCATTGTTATTCTTCGGGAGTTTTTGGTTATTTTTTTTATATTTAAGTTATACAGGGTGTAAACGGACCCTTCATGAAGCCGTGATCCAAGCATTCTGTACATCAAACTAAGTAACTTTATGCAAAAAATTTTGCTGGGAAACGACTTTTTTTTTTGGGGTGAAATATTTACGTTTTACGGTAGGACTCAATGTAAGACACTCAGAACATTGTGCTGACGGATGGATTGAATAGTACGGCGGTCGTGGATGTGTTTAAAGTGAAAATCTTACTTTAAAAACATGTATTTTAAAAAAAACTTGTGAAAAAGTCGGAACTTTGACCCCCAATAACTCCATAACTAGAAGGTTCCCAGGTATGGTCTAGAACAAAAAAATGATCGCATTGATGGGGAGAATAAGTGCCTTTCGGCTTTGTTAAGGGTCTTTTTACACCCTTTATTACACAATAAAGTGATATAGTGAAATTAAATTACTCACAATAGAACCATTCTTCTCGATCAATCGCTGACTAGATCTTATTGATATCTTTCGGAGACTCCATCATATATAGCTTAAACAACATGGAACTACGAAAGATCAAGTCTTTCATGTTTAAGGAGCAGGTGTAAACATTATGTACTTCGGTACCATTTTAGGCCATAATAGGGTAGGGATCACCGTTACCACTTAGGCCACAGTTACGTCAGTCAGCCAGATTTAGTGAAAGCCTACAATATCGTCGAGTTTTGCCTGTTGAAGTCGTTTTGGTTCAGACCCTGTACGATGAGATAGAAATAAACATTGCAGAACGTCCCGCTGGTTTTCCTACTCCTCCGCTATACTGTTCTGATTAATTTAGTTGCGGGATCCAAGACAATAAAATTGTTTCTCTGGGATTTGGTCGAGCTTCATTGTCTCGGCGCTTTTACAGCTCTCTACTTCGCCACTGTTGATTCTGGCTTTCAGGAGTTACACTGCTTTGGGAACAGTGTGGCGGGCTTGTCCCAAAAAAAACCCGCTGATAACCTTTTGGGAATTCTGAAAGCCTCTGCCAGCAGAGCATCTATCTCAAACTTTTCATTAATATATTTGGCGGTAGTATAGTTGCCATACCTACTTAGTAGTTACTTACATTACCGAACCTTCAGTTGTTTAGTCCGGAATTCCAGATAGATTATGGTTTATGATGTAGTTCGCATAGGACCTACCCCAAACACAGATTATAATCGCTCCATCTTTACCCGAGACCTGGAAAGTAAAACCGTTTCCCCCACCGGTTCACTATTTACTGGAGACAGAGAAGAAACAGAAGTGGTATCTATAAGTATTCTACACGATGAAAAAGGACCTGGAAACAATATGTTTTATTTTTCTGCAGCCAAGCCTCGCTGCTGTGTTTGGGCTGTTGCAGGCACATGAGACCACATGAGACGCCTATGGTGAGGTTCCATACCAAAGGGACTGCCCTTTGGTATGGCATCTCTCCATATAGGTATTGGTATTTTTTCAATTCAATTCAATTCATTAATTGTATCAAATATGGTACGTGAAGTTCTTATATAAAATATTCAATAACACACATTTGGCCAATATATAGCATGCAATAGTACAATTTTTACACTTAAGATAACTAGGTACCTACATTTTGTCGATTAATGTATCGACTTAACGGTTAAATATGTCTTTGTATAAAATTTACAGGGACAGGTTTGAAAGAACTCATCTACCGAATAAAAAATAATCACTTATTAGTTTCGCTGGTTTGCCATTTGGCAACGTAATTACATGTGCCATATCCATTCTGCAAGGTTTTGTAAGAACAACTTTTACTTCCTTGGCGATGATATAAATATCACTTGTAAACGGTTGTGACGTAATTGCTTATAAACTCGCGCATGAAAATAAACAAACAAACTCTTTTTCACTTTTTTGCATTTCGTAATCTCTATTGATAAGCAAATGTAACCGTGTAGTGTGTTCTAAATTAGCTTAGTAGTGTGTTTTAATGTGGAAGCTATTAAACTTATGCTGAACACATTACCTAAGTAACAAAGTTGTATGCATAGCTACTTAGAATACATTTGTGTGGTGCAATTACTATTACAGTGACTGTTCCTTAATACATTCTAATGACTGGTTTATCACTTTTAAAAGTTATTCAACTGCACATTCAACATCATTTGGCGATAACAGTCTTTAAACGCAGCACTGAAGTTTTAATGTGTAGTATAAAAGTGTCTCTCTATATAAGCATAGTGTTATTACAATGAAGAAATCTACTGCGCCACAATGTCTCTTCCTGATATCCCTGAGTTATATGTTCGAAGAAGCGACCTCTATAACATGGGCCAGTAATTCAGAAACGATTAATCTACCACAAGGAACAGTAAAGGGAACTTACGACTGGTTCAAAAATCAAAGAACATTTTTGGGAATACCCTACGCTTCTGTAGAAGAAAGATTTCAGGTGCGTATTTATTTTTCATGTTTTATTTAATTTCTTAGTGCTTACAATTTCTTGACACTGCAATAATTGGTGATACATAGAGACAAATGTACTTCCTATCCTACCTATGTTATCAGAAAGTGACAATACTTTTATAATGTACAGTAACGGACTTTAATTGTTGAGCCACTTTCAAACTTTTCAATTTTGCCGTTTTATAAATTCACGAGATTACACGATTAAACACGAACTCAAACCGCTCGGAAACAAGATGACAAATTACTAATAATCGGAAATAGTCTTATCCATAGAGGTTGCATTATGACTGATAAGTTGTCACTGATAAATCCATACAATTTTGCATACGACCTGACCTCCTTTGAATTAGAGCTCATTAAATACTCGTTATTTCTGAAAACCTATCCGAAGACAGTGACAGTTGAAATGTCGATGTCAGTGACGATAATTTTCGAATTTTGGTGAATCGTAGCCGTAGTTATTTACGCGATAATGCCCGCTGCAGTTTCTGAAGAAATTTGCCACAGAATTATAACAATGCATCAGCAGGGTCTGAGCATTGGTGCGCGTGTGCGGGGATGAGCTCCGAACGTGTAGGACAACTGGTTCAACTACCTACCGCCTCTTACAAATGCCGTGAATTATATCAGCATTTTGGAAGATAATACGCTTCCCTGTGTAAGGATTGCGTATCCACAGCACGAAATGGCAAATATTAATTTTATTGTCTATAATTGTGCCATACATTGAACAAGGATTGTGTTGATATACATCCAGACATAACGGTAATTCCATGACCAGCTAAATCCCCGGACCTGAATCCCACAGAAAACCGGTAGGGTTTAATGGTGCATCACCGTAATGAACGAAGAAAAGAAGATCTGGCTCAATATTGCCAAAAAGTATGGGAAAACATGCGAGGGACATGCAATTACGATTGCTAGATGTAATAGACAGCCAAGGAGCACAAATATTATACTCGATACGACAGTCCAACAATACTGATTGATAAACGAAATAAAACTATTTTTCAAAGATTGACTATTTTTTTAGCTTAGCACATTTTATTTACTCTTCGGGGATTACAAGCATGATATTATAGTATGTTACAAACAAGTAATCTACTTTATTTGCTAAATTTTACTTTATTTTTTAGATACCTTGTTGGCAACATACCACATTAATTCAACGTTAAAATCCCTATTAAAGTTCTGCCAAACGTGCGTTTCTAGTCACCCCGTTTATTAAGTTTATTAGTTATCTATACTAATATTATAAAGAGGAAACCTTTGTATTTTTGTATGTTTGTATTGAATAGGCTCAAAAACTACTGGACCGATTTCAAAATTTCTTTTACCATTACTTAGAAGAATTCTTCCGAATCCGTATAGGCTATATTTTATCCCGGAAAATAGATATGATTTTTCGTGGTAGTGAAAATTGTGGAGTAAGGCGTCGAAAAAACTGCCGTACGTTAACGATTCTCGCGAACGCTGCCTAAATGGTTAGAGATGTATGGTTGACTTCTATAGAAAAGTTGTAGAACTCAATAATGCCTACAAAAAAGTCCGCGATAGTATAAACCAAACATTTATATTTTAGCCATTATAACCACTTTTCCATAGAATAAAAGTAATTAAAATTTTTAGCCTATGTTTATTGATCATATTATCGTCAAATACTAATCCTTATCCAAATAAACTATTTATTGAGCAAGATTGTTTCAATAGCTATAAATTACTTTTTATTTTATTCCACTCGGACAATCCATTCAAAAGATATTACGAATTTAAAATTGTAATTGGTATTAAAAACAAAAATAAAAGAGTTAAGCAGGTACGAAACAAAGAAATGTAACAGGAATAAAAAACCTATAAAAACATACATACAAAACAAAGTTATTTTTTCAGAGAGCTTAAAAAATAAATGTCCACCCGTGCGAAGCCGGGGCGGGTCGCTAGTTATACATATATTTATGCAAAAGTAATCATAATTATAATGAACTTCATCTTGGTCGCTACGGATAAAATCATGGGTTCAAGTTTTTCCGATGTCCAAATTATCAATCATATATTCTCCGTACGTCAACGTTACTATGGCTACGCTAAAACAATTGTCGCTAGGTTACGGTTGCTACACCTGTAATTGGTGGACTTTGGGTAATCACTCTGTACTACGTACGAATATAACCGACTAAACCCGATTTGCATTATACGGCTAAAATACGAATAATGGCAAGTGGCTCAACAATTAAAGTCCGTGACTGTACCTATGTGTCCACCAGGACCCCGGCAGCCCTCCATCATGGAATGGCACACTCACCGCAAACCGTGGGAACATAATGTGCAATCAGTACATCTCAGCATTGAACATACCTGTTGGTCAAGAAGATTGTCTGGTGCTCAATGTGTTCACACCACCTACTCTGGAACAAGATCCTTTTCCTGTAATGGTTTTCATACATGGTGGGGGATATTACGGGGGCAGCAATTCCGAACTTATTTATAATCCACAATATTTTGTGCAAAAGAAGGTTATAGTTGTAACTGTTAACTATCGTGTTGGGGCATTCGGTTTCCTGTGCCTGGGACTCCCAGAAGCTCCAGGAAACGTTGGTTTGAAAGACCAATTAGCTGCTTTAAAGTGGATACAGAATAATATCGCCTACTTCGGAGGCGACCCCAATTCCGTCACAATATTTGGCGAAAGCGCTGGAGCAGTTTCTGTTCATCTTTTACTTCTTACTGATTCCGCTAATGGATTATTTCATAGAGCCATTTTACAAAGTGGATCAGTTCTAATGCCTCAGGATTTTAGTTACCAACCCGTTGAAAGCGCATCTCAGGTAGCCTCGCGTTTAGGCTATTACACGTCGGACCCAACTGAATTACTGAATATCTTCAAAAATTCAACAGCTGGAGATATTGTGAAAGCTTCCCATGTTGATCAAACAAATAATGCATTCGGGCCTTATTTATTTACGCCATCTGTGGAGACCGCTATAACGAGCAGGACACCATTGATCACAAAACAACCAACGCAACTACTTCAAAAGCTCGGTCTTAACGTGTCTGTTACTTTAGGCTTCAATGATAGAGAAGGCATTTATTGGGCACAATACTATGGTTCCCAAACCCTAGATGAACTCAAAGCTAGTTTCGATAGTATAATACCTTCTTACTTGTTATTTGAAAGAGATATTGATAAAGCAACTTTTATGGATGATGTGGTAAAATTGTACTTCAGCAACGGAACTTTAACAAACGGCTTGATAGAATACTTTACAGACTGTCTGGTTGCATTTCCAGCAGCGATATCATCTGAGAGTTTGATTAGAAATCCGACGAGGACAGTATATAACTACTATTTTAAATATGATTCGTTTAGAAACTTGAATAAATTTCTGACCCGGCTACCTACAACACCAGGAGCATGTCACGGGGACGAGCTATTTTACATGTTCCAACCAGCCGTCTTCGCCATTCTGCCTCCCATTTGGTATGATGCTGCAGTCATAGACACTATGACAACGTTTTGGACTAGTTTTGCTAAAACAGGGTAGGTTCTTTACATTGCATACTTTGTGTTGCTCTTAAAATTGTACCTAATAGTGACCCTAACCTTAAAACTATTATTTTTAGGATACCTGTAAAATCAAATATTACATGGAGATCAAGTAGAGAGCAGTTGGAGTTTCTTGAAATAAACAAAGGAATCCAAATGACGACGTTACCGAATGAAGATCGAATGAACTTTTGGAGGAAAACATTTGAAAAATATGGAAGAAAATAAATATTTTTTTCTTCTTCTCTTCTCTAATGACTGTTTTAAGTTTGAATACCTTCAACTCCATGTCCTGGAGCTGCATTAGGGAAGCACTCCAGTATCACCGAGTGCCGACATACTTTCGTCGTGCGGTCGGGGACTACCTGACGGGTAGGTTCGTCATCTACCCTGGTCATAGCCGAGAATGGAACCGGCGAGAGAATATGTCGTGCGATGTTCCGCTGGGGTCGGTTCTACTGGATGCATACTTTTATTTAATACTAGCTTCTGCCCGCGACTTCGTACGCGGATCCTGTTGCTTATGCCAGCGACAACGGAGTCGTCAAAATCGAAGATCTGAAACGTCTGATGTCGAATTCTAAGAGCCCGGGGACGGGAAAGCGACGGGATGCGCGAGACGATTCGAGACGTTCCATATCTTTCATTTTTGTAAGTCAGAAGTCGATGCGTAGATACGCTTGGAACTCAAGCGCAATTCTCTATCCGTGAACGTCTCCGACTCGCGAGACAATGCGTGACGTTCACGATCAGCGGTCAGTCGCGCATCACGTTCCCCACTTTTCTCTAGAGACCTAGAAGTCGACGCGTAGATAGGCTTGGAACTCAAGCGTAATTCTCTATCCTTGAACGTCTCCGATTCGCGAGACAATGCGTGACGTTCACGATCAGCGGTCAGTCGCACATCACGTTCCCCACTTGTCTCTAGAGACCTAGAAGTCGACGCGTAGATAGGCTTGGAACTCAAGCGTAATTCTCTATCCTTGAACGTCTCCGATTCGCGAGACAATGCATGACGTTCACGATCAGCGGTCAGTCGTGCATCATATTCTTCAAAGTTCTCTAGAGACCTAGATGTAGATGCGTAAATACGCTGAGAACGCAGGCGTGCTTCGCGATCCGAAGAGGTTTCCACGGAGCGAGTTGCAGCCTGATGTTCTCGAACAGCATCAAGTCTCTCCTGACGTTCTTCGGTAGATTCTTGGGATCTTATGATCCTCAATCTTTTAGCTCCTTTGGAACATTGGGAAAGATTTGACCTCTTTCTAGGCATGGTTATAGTTTTATTGTGAAGATACCTGATCAATTAAAATCTAAGTGACTGTTCCCCTGCGTTACCGGGTAGGCTACCGTGTCACGAAGATAAGTGGAAAAGGAAATTAAACACATAAGCCCGAAGGCATATTTATTCGATAAAATAAAAAAATAAATGGGAGTTTTGTCCAGTAGAGTCAAATTTTCAATGATATACCGTCGTCATCGAAAATCAGTCCTAAACTGTTACCGCCTTCATCGCGTGGAGGTACTCCCAGCTTATGTTATTTTATAATTATACAGTGAAATTAGTGTTAGCTTTGATTTCCACATCAGATGTTTCTGATCTTCGATTTTTATAAGTCAACAGGAAATGCCCAGCAGACCGAACAACTTTTGCTAAGACGTCATTCCTATATGTGTTATGGCGTAGCTGGGCTCTTGGAGTTCCACAACAGGTGTTCCAGATCTTCGATTTTTATAAATCAACAGAGAGTGCTCATCAGATTGAACAATTTTTCCTAAGTTGTCATTCCTATATGTGTTATGGTGTAGCTGGGCTCTTGGAGTTCCACAACAGGTGTTCCAGATCTTCGATTTTTATAAATCAACAGAGAGTGCTCATCAGATTGAACTATTTTTGCTAAAATGTCATTCCTATATATGTTATAGTGTAGCTGGGCTCTTGGAGTTCCACATCAGGTGTTCCAGATCTTCAAATTTATTCTCTCAACAGAAAATGCTCATCACGTGGAACAATTTTTGCTATGGTACCATTTTTGTATCCCTTATAGTTTAGTTATTCTATTGCGGTTCTGCATCAGGTGTTCAAGTTTCCAAGATAAATTATAGCCTATATGTTGCCCAGACTTAATACCTATACAACAAAAAAAAAATCTTTCAAATCTGTCCAGTAGTTCCGAAGATTAGCGTGTACAAACAAACAGACAAACAGACAAACAGACATACAGACAAACAGACAAACAGACAGATTTTTTTTTTTGGATTCGTGCTCTATTACTGTTTCTAAACGCCCCCTCAATTTTTTTTTTAAATATATTCAATGTACAGACACAGTTTTTTTACTGTCTTATTATATGTAATAATAACGATGAAATGATATAATTGATATAATTTCATTTAACCTAATCTTACATGGTTTAATGAACATCTTCTATAATGCCATTTGAATTAATATTCAATTAGTATAATATTCAGTTACTATAATATTCGAAATCTATAAGTAACGTTTAATATAATTTATAATCGTCTACTTTACAGTTTAGTTTATTGTTTTATTAAGAAATAAAACGTATTATTATTATTCTTTGTGTTTTCTTCTTCTCCTTATATACAACTGGCATACCTGCGTCAGGTACCATCTACTGTTATTGAATAATTTGGGTTAGGTTAGATTAGAACAGTGACCACTAACGCGCGAAGGCGAGCGAGAGTAGCGAGCGTGCCGCGGCAGGGGCCACCGAGCGCCAGGTCCACTCTATTGTTGGTGAATCATTTGGGTTAGATGAGGTTATAACAGGTCATGATGGTTATTCCTGATAATTACTTATTCATTACAGAATTTTGGCTGAAAATGAGTAAATATGAAGATGAGGTCAACTGAACGAAAAAGAGCAAACCCCGCTGCCGCGGCAAATCACCGCTCAGCGGACAGGCCTCCAGCGCGATCTCATGGCGACATGGAAAGAGCGACTGTCGCAACCCCGTGCAGGGCACGCCACAATAGTGGCGATAAGTCCCCTCTTTGAGGAGTGGCTAGAGAGGCGCCACGGCGCCCTCACCTTCCACCTGACGTAGGTCGTCACCTGACACAGTTGTTTCGGGAGGTTCCTGCACCGAATCGGGCAGGAGGAAACGCCCGGGTGTTACCACTGCGAGGATCGTCCAGAGGTGGAGCACACCGTGGAGGTCTGCCCCGCTTGGGCGGAGCTCCGCCGTGTCCTCGTAGCGGTGATCGGCGGCGGTGACCTCTCGCGCCCGGCCCTGGTTCAGGCCATGGTCTGGAGCGAGAGGGAATGGGAAGCCGTCACCTCCTTCTGCGAAACAGTCATGCTAGCGAAGGAGGTGGCGGGAAGTGAGACGGATAGAACCTCACGTCCCAGCCGCCGCGGGGGACGCACCGGGCGTCGGGGGCCACGTGGTGGCTCCCGGCCACCGTAGGCGCGGGCCTGTGGACGGTGAGTAATGGGTTAGCTCACCGTCCGTCCATCTTATGACGACAGGCCGTGTCGACGGCGCGTTCGTGTTCCACGCGCGCCTCAAAGAGATGTCAGCAACCAGGAAGGGGCCCGCAAGGGCCGATGCCTGCCGGGGCTGCGGGATTGTTCGAAAGAGATACCGTGGCCCTGGAACACAAAGGGCAAAAAAGGAACATGGATGGGTTTTAGTAAGGAAAAGTCTGACACTCCCTCCCACTCCACACAGAGCGGGAGGAGTTATTTGATGATTTCCCATCCATAAAAATAAAAAATAAAATAAAATGGTGCGGGGAGTGTTTGCGCGTATGTTAGTACTTAATGTGGTGGTTCTCGTCAGCTATTAATATTAAAAGTTGGACTAAAAAGCGAAGAATTCTTAGATCCACATAATAGAAGTCTTATGGAAAAAAGATGGCCATCCCGATAGTTAAAAATTTAATCAATTTGACACACTTTATTGTGTGTCACCTAGTGCAACTTTATACATTTTGTAAGTAGGTTCTTATTTAAGAAGGTAGGAATATCTTACCGAAGCTGATGTGCCTCTATACTAACCTACCAATAATCTATACATATAAAATTCAAAGTCCTGACTGACTGACTGACTGACTGACTGACTGACTGAGATATCAACGCACAGCCCAAACCGCTGGTCCTAGAGACATGAAATTTGGAGGGTGTATTCTTTGTAAAGAGTAGGTATCCACTAAGAAAGGATTTTTCGAAATTCCACCCCTAAGAGGGTGAAATGGGGTGTTGAATTTTCTATGAAACTTTTTATTCTCGAAGTCGATTTACTTGAAAATTTGTGCACATACTCTTCAAATAAAATTATGAGATACGTGTATCACAGTTTTTCCAAAATCATCCCCCAATTTAAAAATTCAATGACTTGATTGGTTGACTGATATATCAACGCACAGCCCAATCCGCTGGTTCTAGAGACATGACATTTGGAGCGTGTATTCTTTGTGAAGAGTAAATATTCATTAAAAAAGGGTTTTTCGAAATTCCACCCCTAAGAGGGTGAAATGGGGTGTTGTATTTTCTATGAAACTTTTTATTCTCGCAGTCGATTGACTTGACAATTTGTGTACATACTCTTCAGATAAAATGATGAGATACGTGTATCACAGTTTTTCCAAAATCATCCCCCAATTTAAAAATTCAATGACTTGATTGGTTGACTGATATATCAACGCACTGCCCAAACCATAGGTCCTAGAGACATGAAATTTGGAGGGTGTATTCTTTGTGAAGATTATGTATCCATTAAGAAAGGGTTTTTGAAATTTTACCCTAAAGAGGGTGAACTGGGGTGTTGAATATTCTGTAAAACTTTTTATTCTCTGAGTCGATTGACTTGAAAATTTGTATACATACTTTTCAAATTAAAATTATGAGATAAGTGTATCACAGTTTTTACCAAAATCAAAATTATCCCCCAACAGAGTCAAATAGGGCTTCGAAGCTCACGTAGACGGGCGCATGGCGCGCAGTGTTGCGTGGGGCGTGCGGGTGTATTTACCTATTAAGTAAGTAGGTAGGATTTTTCTGAGGTAGACGTCTGTAAATATGGTTTATTCCACAGATGTTCGCGTTGGCTTGTGATACGCGACATTGATATTAAATATTATGTAAAAGTTTAATGTCTATAAATAGATTCCTAATTAATCATTTGATTGTTGTCCCCGGTGTCCAATCTCAAACCACGGTATCATATTTCACGTTCAAATGTAATTTAATTGATATTACTATGAACGAATGTTTGCAAGTTATAAGCAAGTACATGTAAATCTATGTATGTACTATACATAGATAGATTACTTATTATCCTAGAAGTAAGATCCCGTGGGCATTTCCCGAACTCCACGCGGGCGAAGCCGCGGGCATAAGCTAGTATTAAAATATACGGTATAGGTCCCGTCACGTTGAAAAGAACGCTGACCGCTCAAGTAAACATTATCTATTTTTCTTATTAAAAAGCTAGTAAAGTATCTATAATGATTCTACAATAAAACAATAACTCTTAAATTATAAAACAATGGCCTAGAACTTTAGGACGCGACTGTATAACGTCCTCAGACACATCCCCTCCACTGCGCTAAGCGTTCTTTTTACGTGACGAGACCTGTACCTTCTCAATTCTCCTTGGCGTTGATATTTAATATCACTGGTAAAGATTTTTGAGGTAATTGCTTATAAACTCGCGCAAGAAAATAAACAACAAACTGTTTTTAACTTCTTTGCATTTCGTAATCTCTATTGATAAGCAAATGTAACCGTATAGTGTGTTCTAAATTATCTTAGTAGTGTGTTTTAATGTTATTTGGAAGCTATTAAACCTATGCCGAACCCATTACCTTAGTAATAAAATTGTATGCGTAGTTCTTTAATACATTCTAATGACTATTAACAGTTAGTTAACAGTTAGTTTTATCACTATTAACAGTTCGTCGCTTTCACATTAAACATCATTTGGCGATTACAGCCTTTAAACGCAGGTCTGAAGTTTTGACGTGTATACTATATAAGTGTCTCACTAAATAGGCATAGTGTTATTACAATGAAGAAATCTACTGCGCCACAATGTCTCTTCCTGATATCCCTGAGTTATATGTTCGAAGAAGCGACCTCTATAACATGGGCCAGTAATTCAGAAACGATTAATCTACCACAAGGAACAATAAAGGGATCTTACGACTGGTTCAAAAATCAAAGAACATTTTTGGGAATACCCTACGCCTCTGTAGAAGAAAGATTTCAGGTGCGTATTTAGTTTTATTTAATTTCCTACTACTTACAATTTCTTGACACAACGCAATAATTGGCGATACCTACTACTCGCAATACTATCATAGAGACAAATGTACTTCCTATGATCCTATCCTACCTATGTAATCAGAAAGTGACAATACTTTTATAATGTACCTATATGTCCACCAGGACCCCGGCAGCCCTCCATCATGGAATGGCACACTCACCGCAAACCGCGGAAACATAATGTGCAGTCAGTACATCTCAGCATTGAACACACCTATTGGTCAAGAAGATTGTCTGGTGCTCAATGTGTTCACACCACCTACTCTGGAACAAGAGCCTTTTCCTGTAATGGTTTTCATACATGGTGGGGGATTTTACGGGGGCAGCAATTCCGAACTTATTTATAATCCACAATTTTTTGTGAAAAAGAAGGTTATTGTTGTAACTATTAACTATCGTGTTGGGGCATTCGGTTTCCTGTGCCTGGGACTCCCAGAAGCGCCAGGAAACGTTGGTTTGAAAGACCAATTAGCTGCTTTAAAGTGGATACAGAATAATATCGCCTACTTCGGAGGCGACCCCAATTCCGTTACAATATTTGGTGAAAGCGCTGGAGCAGTTTCCGTCAATCTTTTACTTCTTACCGATTCTGCTAATGGATTATTTCATAGAGCCATTTTACAAAGTGGCTCAGTTCTAACGCCTCAGGATTTTGGTTACCAACCCGTTGAAAGCGCATCTCAGGTAGCCTCGCGTTTAGGCTATAACACGTCTGACCCAACTGAATTACTGAAAATCTTCAAAAATTCAACAGCTAGGGATATTGTGAAAGCTTCCCATGTTGATCAAACAAATAATGTTTTCGGGCTTTCTTTATTTTTGCCATGTGTGGAGACCGCTATAACGAGCAGGACACCATTGATCACAGAACAACCCACACAACTACTTAATAAGCTCGGTCTTAACGTGTCTGTTATTTTTGGCTTCAATGATAGAGAAGGCATTTATTGGGCACAATTCTATGCTTCCCAAACCCTTCATGAACTCAAAGCTAGTTTCGATAGTATAATACCTTCTTACTTGTTATTTGAAAGGGATATTGATAAAGCAACTTTTATGGATGATGTGATAAAATTTTACTTCAGCAACGGAACTTTAACAAACGGCTTGATAGAATACTTTACAGACTGTCTGGTTGCATTTCCAGTAACGGTATCATCTGAGAGTTTGATTAGAAATCCGACGAGGACAGTATATAACTACTATTTTAAATATGATTCGTTTAGAAACTTGTTTAAATTTCTGACCCGGCTACCTACAACACCAGGAGCATGTCACGCGGACGAGCTATTTTACATGTTCCAACCAGCCGTCTTCGCTATTCTGCCTCCCATTTGGTATGATGCCGCAGTCATAGAGACGATGACAACGTTTTGGACTAGTTTTGCAAAAACGGGGTAAGTTCTTTACATTGCGTACTTTGTATTGCTCTTAAAAGTGTACCTAATAGTGACCCTAACGTTAAAACTATTATTTTTAGGATACCTGTAAAATCATCTCAATCATCAAATATTACATGGAGATCAAGTAGAGAGCAGTTGGAGTTTCTTGAAATAAACAAAGGAATCCAAATGACGACGTTACCGAATGAAGATCGAATGGACTTTTGGAGGAAAACCTTTGAAAAATATGGAAGAAAATAAATAACTCTTCTTGAGTGACTGTTTTAAGTTTTAATACCTTCCTACTTAATTTTATTTAGACGAGGTTTAATTAAATGAACACAATTGCCTTCGCTGCACAATCTACGCAATTTAAGGTCCCTAATGTGGTTTATCAGCAACTCTTGGCCCCAAGGCAAATTAAAGGCTTTTGCTATTCAACGACATTGACAGTATCACCGCCACCCGCCACCAGCCCGGAGAGCAGATGTAAGCAGCAAGGTATGCTGCTCCCGCTGCAACTTTGAGCTATGTGGCTGAGCTTCTTGAGTTTCTTGCCCATTCTTCTGCATAGAGATCTACATCTACGCTTTGGAATGGGCAACTACAGTACTTTCACAAGTTATTATGCCTTGTGTCTGGGACTGAAGCTTCGCCTTCTTTGTTTTTCTGACATTTAAAAGCTCCTGTTATGGTCTAATTGAAATAAATGCTTTGAGATTGAGTTTGAATAAAATAGAATTAGAACTGGGTAAGTAAAAAGGTGTATTTAATAAATAAATCATAAGTATTCACAACGCGTTACTGAATAAACGCAAGTCCTAAAAGTAGCTTAAAATAAATATTGTGCTTATTTCAATATTGTAACGGGGTGTCTAAGGTTTCACAGGTTTTAAGGGTCACTAAGGTAATCTGTTACTCGTGTTAGGTACATTCTTCATTCAGCCTTGCTGATTGTGGCGACTCCATTCCGTTGAAGGCGACACAACAAATGGCCCTTTTGTGGGCGGACTTGGAAGCTCGTTCAACTTCTTTGTAATCCAAATCATGACGTAGATGAACACACCCAGACCTGAAATCCTGAGAATAAAACGTACCTATATATTAGTTGAGCACGTCTTTTTCAGTCTAATTTCAGAACTTGAAGACCTTTACAACAGATTATTTTTACTTTATTTAATAACATAAAAACATAATCTATAGGTACAAAAATACATACATACACGTGCAAGTCCCATTTGAAAGAAAAAATAAAAAGTTTCTTAAGTGGTTGCCGTATAGAGCCTGAAGATAGATTGTATAACCTATGGTCAATGAGGCATGGTGTCCATGGTGGCCTCCATCTGTCTATGGGCTCCTCGTGTTAGTGTAGAGTGCTGAAGGTACCTACATAAACGACTGAAACACCTTTACAAATAGGTAGATAAGTTTTATTTAGTACAACTATAGCACCTGCTCGGAATAATTTTACCTCCTGAAGTAGGATAGCTTTTGTTGGATAGATTTCAAAGGTTTATCTGTTGTAACGGACTTCAAATTCTGAAATTAGACTGAAAAAGACGTGCTAGATAACATCAACATCAAAAAATAATTTTAAAAAATAACACAAAGAGGATATTTTATAAATAGGTACTATCTACCTGCTTTTTTTTTTTTTTTTTTTTTTTTACCGATGGGAAATCATCAAATGACTTCTCCCGCTCTGGGTGGAGTGGGAGGGAGTGTCAGACTCTTACTGACTAAAACCCATCCATGTTCCTTCATTGCCCTTTGTGTTCCAGGGCCACGGTATCTCTTTCGAACAGTCCCGCAGCCCCGCGAACAGTCCCGCAGCCCCGACTATCTACCTGCTTACCTATATATGTACTTACATGCCCAACATTTTGAAAAGTAGTATTGACGCTGTATTTAAACATATGACGCTGTGCATACACGACTTTCCTATCACACGATTCTCACAAGTGAGGACCGTCTGTTGATTGTTTATCAAAGGAACAATCATAACAAGAAAATATTTATATCATAATAATGATTGTAAATTGGTGCGTAATGGTAAAGCACAGACTACATCAAATAGATGGTGATAAGCAGAAAAAATCTACATCTTTCCCGGTTTTTAGGACAGTAAGGAGGAACTTTTTACGCAAACGTAACTTAGAATAACGTGATACGTCATCATCATTCTCCTGCCATAATCCCAATTAATCGGGGGCCATCGAAGCATAATTTCCTCCTTATGTAGGTATCTGTTACCTACTCGCCATCTCAGCAGTATCCATCTTTCTAGCCATATCACAATTCACACTTCACACAGTCCATCCATCGTTTTTGTTTGATGTGCCTATACTTACCTACCAATAATATTAAATCAGACGGTACCTTCTGAATTAATGTCTCAATTATTAATAATTTTTTGCATAGCTTAGTACAGCACTCCGCTGACTGGCTAGTAAGGTTATTGGTAAACAAAACGATGACATTATTGTTTGCTCCAAACACAAAAGGAACTGATATGCCAATCAAGAAATTATAAACAAAGCCTCTTTACTTATGTCGCTCTCATCAGCCTACGGCAATCCACTGCTGGATGATTCTCGGCAACTTTATCCAACTCGAAGATTGTCGCTCAACCTAACCTGAAATACCTTAGGACCGTCGAAACACGGTCGCCACCCCGAATATGGCTACAGCTGATATGGCCGCCCCCTTCAGGCGAAGTGTTGTACTGGTGAAAACAGATTACGTACCTACAACAAGAAAGGTCGACTTCATAAGTTCCGTAAGAAGCCCAAACCCTTACGGAATGTTCTAGGTTTGGTGCACTACTAGACACACACACTACACAGACACGTCAGGTTGTTAAGTAAAGGCACACCTGCGATGCCTCTGGTTATATAGTTATAAAGCTCATAGGACACTGCCGTTAAGGTGCTAGTAAAGATTTTTGTAGACGTTGCAGTACGAAGCTTCATAGAAGTCCCGAATGACTTGTAGTAGGGGAGCCCACGATGCTAAATGGGGATTTACTCGAGCGTCGAAGAGACCTATTGGGTTGCAAAGCTTAGATGATAAGAAGAAAAAAATGTTAAATGATATATACCTTTTCATCGGTGGGGGAAGCGGCTATAGATTTTGAAATATGTAAAAAAAAACTGTTGCATGGACATCCTCGAGCGCGTCAGATATTGATAGCATCAATGCCCTACGTATTTTTAATAACGTACGTATGTTAATCTGATCGTTTGCATGATGCGGGTGGTTGTATGTAAAGGTTGAAAATGAAAAAAAAAAAAAATTAATCGAGCGCGTCAGATTTTCTAAGGGAGTGTTAAGTGCACCAAAAAAAAGCTCTCATTCACTAATCTGACGATTTCGATGGGACGCAAACTCGCGGCCATTCTCATAATGTGCAAAAAAAATTCGCCATTTTGAAATACTCAACCGCGTCAGATTAAGATATATATGGTTCATCTTTATGTTCTAAACGTACTGTCTCATAATCTGACGATTATCTTGAGGGATTCGCCTGATCTGACAAAAAAAAAATAGAAAAACGGTTCACCCTAAAGGTCATCCCTGTAAATTAACTTAACCCGCTAATTTCATTCCAGGGCGCTTAAAATTGTACTTATGATATGTGACATGTGTTTTGGAGCTATTTCCCGAAACTTCCGGTGCATTGTCCTGTTCCACTACACTTTGATCTTGTAAATACTGAAAGTCTCGCGGTATTTTAATTGCAGTAAATAATTTATAGCACTGTGCGTGATATAAATCATTTAATGATGATTCCATCGACAATTCAAGGTTATCATACGCTCATTTGGTGCAACAATGGCGTAATTACACTTTTTTCAAAACAAGTTTTATAACGTCAAAATGTGCGGAAAGACTATTTACATCGGGAGAAACATCGACAGAATTGAATTTGTGGTGATTTGCCGCGAGATGGCGCGAGTGTCGTTGTAGAATTGAGTAAAATGGCGCCATTTCTGGTGCTATAACGTCTGTATAGCCAGTTGCGCAGGGCGCCTCGCTAAGTGTGGTTGTGTTTAGGAGCAACAACGACGTAAAGGTGTTTATGAAATTTCGTCAAAAAATCGTAATCGTAAAACTATGACAGAATTTCGTAATTACGTCAATGCTTGTCAGTATACAAGTACAAACTTAAATTCGACGATGACTGGAGTGAAGCTGAAATAAAAAATAAAGAAACAAAGATCTACTAGTTAACGAATAAGTAAGGCAATTGAAGATATCAATTTGGTTCCAGCGTATACTTCAAAAAGAGAAATTTCCGCAAACGAGAAAAAATATTTAAGGGAACTGTTACAAAAAAACATTATTCCACGATATTACTCTGCTTCTTATGAAAGTATTTTGTAAAGGTTTTGCAATTGCTTAAGTATTTTTCTCACTTTTTCTCTTGTATACTTTGTCTCGGTTGCATACTGGCGCATATAACTTAATTAAAAGTAGATAATTAATCTGTGACTATTTGTGCCAATTAAAACTTTAAAAATATTACCTAGATGATTTTAAGATGTTAGTATTGAGATGTTTTCACTTTTAATCTTAATTAAATTCATGCCTAGTGAAAGCATGGTTGTTTTTTCTTAAGTTTATTTTGTTAAACATGCATAAATAAATGTTTATGTTGATTATATTCAATTATTTAGTTTCATTATGTCACAAATGCAAAATTTCCTAACGAATGCGTTATTTCTATATTGAATTCTGAAGCAACAGTGGCATATTTACAGGTACCTTGTCTTATTTTTGCCTGTAACCTAGGTTATCTACAATGTACAGTGTACATTTGGACTATAATAGAAACTACACATATTAAACTTACTTTAGAAACCACTAGAATCATAATAAGTCTCGCCAAAATGCCATACCTTTAATCTGAATCTTTGATTGCATCTCCTGTAAAATTTCTAAAAGTGTAATTACGTCATTGTTGCACCAAATGAGCGAATTATGTTCCTCGAGACTTTCGGATAACCGGCTTGCTCCGACGATATTCCAAAATATTTACACATTTTTTTAATGTTTCTGCTGTAAATTTAATTTAATTTTTTGTAAGGTACTTTCACCACAAAATACACATTTTAAATTAATATCACTTATATTAAATATTTATAAACTTTAATTCACATAAATAATATTAAAATAGCAAAAAAAGCCAAAACGTTGGAAACACGTTGTAAACAGTATGCCACGAACGATGTGATGGCGTCATGGCAGCAGGATGTCTACTCTCTAAGTTCGTCAACGAAAATACGGGGCCGTCCGAACGCTCCCTATTGATTACGGATTCATGACTGTCGAACGGAATCATAGACGATATTCGT
This sequence comes from Noctua pronuba, assembly GCA_905220335.1. Lineage (NCBI taxonomy): Eukaryota > Metazoa > Arthropoda > Insecta > Lepidoptera > Noctuidae > Noctua > Noctua pronuba. The sequence continues at coordinate 7,768,972 of LR999903.1, read as the reverse complement.
GAACGAATGATGCATGGCGACAGATTACCGGTTTACTAACTTTGTGGTTTTCAAGTTTTTAAACAAAAAATATTATTGTTATTGTTAAAAAATGACAACATTTTTAACAATATACTTTTATTATGTCTTTATATATAGAATTGAACCATTTTTGTCCGAATTGTGGCTTTATCCTATTAATACCTTTGCCTTCCTTTCTTTTGACGGCAACTTTCAAATGAAATGTCAGTTATTTACAATTTATATAATTCGCATTATTAATACGACGTGGGAACTTTCCGTAATAAGTTGTAAAATGGCCTCAATCGCTCCAGCAGTAACTCAAGCGCTCAAATAGAGGCGCACTCCTCAATTTTATGAGTGAGAACAACAACTTGCAAAATATCAGCGGCAACCAAAACACCACGGGTGCCCAGGGCATACCGCGCGCGGATTCCAAGCAAGTTCGAAGCTCGTTGCCACCGGAACAAGCCGAGGACAGTCTGATGAAGAAGGCTTCATTCGTGTGGAAAAGAAGAAGAAGCCTACCTACTCGCAATCTGCGGTAACGCATTGTATCAACGCAGCTGTATGTGTCCCGTCTACATCACAACACGACGCCAGAGGAGGTCGTGGAGTATATAAGGAACAAGACCAAGTTCACCCTAAGAGTGGAGAGGTTTAGTCTTGCCACAAGATTAATTTCAAGCCTTTTGTGGTGCGGGTCCCAACACACTATCTCGAGACTTTTATGAAGGAATGTTGGCCGCAGGGTGTCGTGTATCGATGTTTTCGCGGAAGACTATATCTAACACCGGGACTCAGTGCAATACTTGGCAGACCATCAGACCAAACGTAGTTAATAGTTTTTTGTAAATGTGTTCGATATGTATTAGCTTATTATTGTTCTTATAAGATTATCTTGTGTATTGTATCTATGGGCCTTCGATGCCTGAAAATAAAAGTGATTGATCGATTGAAACTAAGTTCCTAGCAATAATTTAAGACTACAATAGATAAATAAAAGGGAATATGTTTTGATTGTAATAGTGTATTGTTGATTGTATTTTTTTTTCAATTTGATTGTTACCAAATAAAAAAAATATTCTGTTCAAAAAAATTATGCTTTTATTGTGGAAAATCGTTTCTTTACTTATATTACAATCTTCCGCCACTCCCAACACCCATTATGTACTGTAAGCAAAATATATACTTTGTTGGGTACAAAAGCAGCAAGGATCTAAAAGTAAACAAAAACGACAGTAAATAGATAGGCCAGATTGGTAATACAACTCATTAATTTGCAGAATCTCAATAACGTTAGTCCTTAATTCTTGAATCAAACCATTACCAACCTTCATTCTTGAATCAACACCATTTCGTCGCTTGTTGAGGCAAAAGAGGTAATAGATCCTCACAAAAATCCGTGTGAGCCCTTTAAACTCTACATCGGGAATACTCGCCAACCGGAAGTTTTGGCGCAAGTAGAATCAGTGTCGCCTTCGCTCTTCTTGTGGAGCTTCTTCGAGCATTAAAAAGTAGCCATTGTATTTGTTAAAAAAAAAACTAACTAACCTTTCGTCGACAGCACGATAACTATTTTGATATCGTATCAAATGACATAACGATCCGTCTTTAAAAGTGTCAAATTCCCTTTTTCGAACGGGCAAAAATACATCGGGAGTAGGGACACTGTCAAATCGAGTTGTAGTTCATTCTTATTTCGGGCATCGAACTAATCTTATGTCAGTACGCAGTGTCAGGTGCTACAGAAAGAGTAGGAAACGCCCGTAACTTCGGCCGAACATACGGGCTTCGTGCTTAGAGAGTAGACCCCCAGAAACCAGAGTGGGGACGGAGTGAGAGAGTAATAGATAGAGAAAGAGTGAGAGAGGAATAGAAACGCGGAGAAGGAAATGTAGGCATCACGCAGCTAACAGCATTTAACTTTATCGACGAATTTTTGTTATTTCGGCTTGCGGAAATCGTCAGATTATATATTTTTCATTATTCTTGAATTATTTCCTTTAAAATAAAAAAAAATTTAGCTACGCTCGAGAATGTCGAGATGACGTTTTTTTTTTACAACTTTGCTGCCCCCCCTTTTCTTTACGTCACTCTCAAATTGTCAGATTAGTGGAATATACACTTTTTAGGATGTAATTAACTCACCCTACCTTAATCTGACGCGCTCGAGAATTTCTAATGGTCAATTTTTTTTTACTAATCTGATCCTGTATCCTTCACGGGCGGCCTTATATATGGGCCTCATGTTTGGTGGAGGTACTTAACCGGGTACAAGGTATCCCCCTGTATATTAATCTGCCGCGCTTTAGTAAATCCCGAAATCCCTTCTAGGGCTCCCCTACTATTGAGGTGTGATGTCAATTTGGATCGGATTTTTGTTAACAATTTCAAAACCTAGAGATACTATGAGTGTGTTTTAATGTCGAGAGAGTTTTTAATAGGGAAATCTTGAAATGAAAATTTAACACCGTGACTACCGCCACCACACCAATGACATACCTAGTATATCTTGTTAACTACCGGAGTAATACTTTTGAATTTTGGGCACTAATTTTATCTTGCAGGGCAGTAATTTTCTATGCAGGTTTGAGAAAAGCAACAAACTCCTCAAACTTGTAATCAACATTCAAAGTCGTGGTCCTACTGAAAAATCGCGCGAAAGTTATCATCGTTGATTTCTCGGTAAAACAAATATTTCAGTTCTGTTTTTTTTTACGAAATGCATGACATATAAGGACTTTAATTATTTGTATACTTGGAATAGCTGTAGCATGCCCTCTTTTTCGGCGCTCATGGTGTTCCTGCTGAAAGGAGCGTGCGACCACCTTCAAAGTCGATTTTCTCGAAAACTACTAAGGCTCCAATTTTGTTGTTCGAGCACTAATTATCACCAATTGAGAACTAATTATTTACCAAATATGGAAGCGATTGGCGTCGGTGGACCTGCGGTAGTCACGGACATTAGACCAAGTTGAATAAAAATCTTGCCTGCGCCTACCATGAAATTATAGCTTGTCTATGAAGCGAATCAGCGATAAACCCCATTATGGGCTTTTTTATCAGGTCTGATTAACCCACGCTCATCGCACAGCAGCTCGTGGCTAAAATAACAGCCGCTCGGGTCGATCTTAAGGTTAAGCCGCGCTTGCCTAGGTTGGTCCATGGATGGGTGACCGCCCATTACATATAGTTTCCTCCGTGCCTCGGAGAGCACGTTAAGCCGTTTGTCCCGGCTGTCACTTGTAGATCTTTGACAGCCATTACAGGTAGCCAGTGGCCTGAAAGTCTAACAACCAGTGATACCAAGAGGTATCGTATTACCCAGTACTAACTGGGTTGTGGAGGTCAGATAGGCAGTTGTTCCATGTAAAATACTGGTATTCAGCGTCATCCGGTTAGACTAGAAGCCGACCCCAACATAGTTGAGAAAAGGCTAGGCAGGCATTGATTGACCCATGTACATCCCGAGTAAGTAACCCTTCATAGGTCCCTTACGAAATAACATCTAGAGTGATTCTTAATATTCTTATAAGTGGGACAATATGAGGAAATTAAAATCTATAAGAGATACCGGGAATCTTTCGTAAGTATCATAGATTCAGGTTTCCCCTACCTAAAAGAATCACTGTATAGAAAAATAACTAAACATAGTTTTCATGTATTTTTTAAGGGAATAAAAAAAAAGTGTGTATAATTTATATACTTGTGGCAACGTGGTAATGGAATGCTTAAGGTCCAAACAGATCCCCACTTGCTCAAAAATATTTTTCAGCTGTTTTGCTTCAGCACTATTTTTTGCTTCAAAACCATGATTTGGTTACCAGAAAAAGTGGTTAATTTAGTAAATTGAAACATTTATCCTGTGCGATGCGCACGAGTGTAACCATGTACACTAAATAGCAACACTTGCGAGTTGCTCCAATTTGTTCAATTAAACACAATAGAGTTTACTAGCGGGTAACCGGGTAATCAGACCAATGTAAATAGCCATACCGCTACCTGAGAAACAAAGGCATAAGTACGTTTGTAATATTGCATTTATTTATTTTTATACAAATTGACTAAATAACACATACACATTTATACCACTTCTAAAATTCAAAAGAAATGTTACAAAAAATCATCGATCCTGAATCTGTATGTAATTCGGATTTCTACTTACGCCTTTATTCCCCTCGTGGTGCAATAATCGCATTTTTCCATGCTGTATCCTTTTCTGTTGCTCAGAACCGTAATTTGCGAGAGGGAGAAATAGGAGTGCAGCATCGACGATGCGGTCGGCAGCACGCTTCTAGCAAAAGACGGTTCTGAGCGACAGAAAATGATAGAGCATGGAAAAATTCGATTCCGTGCTGATTGATGTGGTTCAACCCTAAGATCTAAGTATTATGATGATTCACTGTTAAGTTCCAATATGGTATGTGATCAAATCTTTATGATTCAATAGCATAGAGCCAGTTATTCTACAAGGGTTACAGATCTACAAACATCGATAACTAGTGTTTACATTAAAACTCGCAACCCAATGAACCGACTTTAATGAATTGTTATAAATTGAATAATGTACATAATGCAACAAATGAGTTTATATAGTATGAATTGAGTATTTATGAGATAGGGAAGATCCATTTCTCAAAACTCTATTTTTATCTTGCATGGTAAAGTTATTCAGTCAATAAAATCTTACTTACTATATTATTAAAGTAGGGGTGAAGGGAAGAAAAAAACAACAAAATATAAAAAAACAACATGCAAATCGGTTATGTTGCTTTTTACTATCAATTTTTGGATGTATGTGTACAAGTATGAATTCGAGGAAAATAAAGGAATATGTAATGTTTCATAATATACTCTACATCGCAGTACTTTTTACGAACAAACATTACTTATGTTATTTCGATATAGTACTTCTACTCAATCATTATTTTTGTTCGATTGCCCTTCATTCGCATAAGATATCATGAGAGCATGTTAATGTATTACATGTCACAAAACAAAAGAAAATATTATCTATAGAAATCCAATCGATTTAAATAAAAATAATCTAGCTAAGAAACACCATTCGTTCTTGCATAATATTAGCAAATACTGCGTAACATTCTAACTGTACAGACACGTAAATATAATGAACATATCAAGGAAACATTCTCGGTGTCCATATGATATTTATTAAAGTCTCGCTCACAGATGCATAGAAACGAACAATATTCTCACTGCGTATAGTAAAATCGGTGAAAAAGTCGCGATAAAAACCTAAAATCCACATACTGAAAGTCTAAAAATATATTATAATAAATTTCAAATGTCTATACATAGATGAGTGTTCACTACGCGCTTATAACGAGCGTCGGGCGCGCGTCCATTACGTTATAATATTAAATACGATAAAACGAACCGGCGGCTCCGTCCGTACACACGGCGTCGTCGAATCGCAGATACGTCGCTACTCGTAACCGTACCGAAGGGACTAGACACATAATCCAAGAGTACCGGTCGCTCGTCTACGAGCGATGACGCGACTCGCTACTGCGTTACATAAAGTTCGTATCGAAAGTAAAATTACATGTAATGTATATATACTATATATATGTGGAGCGGCTCGCTCAGACGAACACCTTAGCGAGCCCGTCGGCACCCGCGCTGGCGATGTAGGGCCGCAGCGGGTGGAACGCAACGTCCAGGATGCTCTCGTCGAACTTCTTGCGGTGCGCCGTGATCTCCTGCACGCACGTCTTGGTGTCGAGGTTCCACAGACGTACGGAGCAGTCGTGGCTGCCCGACAGCAGGAACAGCCCGTTGGGGTCCAGCGCCAGCCCCGTCACCGCGTCCAGGTGCGCCACCATGGCGTGCGCGCAGCGACCCGACACGCCGTCCCAGAAGCGGATGTGCCGGTCCTCGTGCGCCGTCACCAGCAGCGGCAGCGTCGGGTGCGACCGCACGCGGTGCGCCGGGCTGTCGCACGCCACGCGCAGTACCGGCTGGAACACGAGAACGCAACATTATTATTGGAACCGCCGATTATGTGAACACAGATAAATCACATCAATAGCACTGAAAGAATCGCAATCACCTGTCCAGTTTCAAGGTCGTATAGCAGCAGCGTGCCGTCGCGGTAGACGACGGCGGCGCGCGAGGCGGCGTCGGCGAAGTCGGCGGCGGCGGGCGTGGGCGCGGTGGGCTCGTCGTCGGCGCGCAGCGTGGCCAGCAGCGGCCGGGCGGCGCGCGGCGCCCACAGGCGCACCGTGCCGTCCGCCGACGCCGACAGCAGGCGCCCGTGCGCGCTCGACAGCGACCACACCGCGTCCGTGTGGTCGCGCAGCACGGCTCCCTGCGGGTTACGGTACTGATTCAATTTTAGTGAATTTTCAGCATGGTAGGTGCGACTTTGCTCGATAAGCTTGCCCGAGTTATCACTCATCTGTGTGCGATACGACCTTCTAAAGCCCAATAAATAAATGATTGAAGACAGTAACATGATGATTTGAGTGTGAAACTCCGCCAGTCAGTCAGATATACACAAAAGACAAAACTAAGTCTGAATGACCATCGAAGTAAAATTCCAAGCAAAAACACAAGTGTCATACCTGAACAGCGGGATCATAAGGGTCGTAGGGGTCGGCAGTGGGGGGTGGGAGGTTCCAGACGCGGATGGTTCCGTCCAGGCCGCCGGAGAAGCACTCCTCGGAGCGCGGCGCGCCCATGGCGAGGCACAGCACGGGCGCCGTGTGCGCGCGGAACGTGTACAGCGGCTCCACGTCCAGCCCCGCCGACTTCTTGGCGGGCACTGTGCGCTGCAGGTTCCACAGCTTGAGCGTGTGGTCTTCGGACGCCGTCACCAGCGCCGCCTCGGTGGGGTGGAACGCGAGCGCTCGCACCTGAAAAAATTGCAACATTCGGTTAGCATATTTGCGTAACAACCACGATAATTCCAACATGCCAGAACTGCATTTCATCCCTATCCTTAAAAATACTAAAGTAACCAGGAACTTACTCCATCGAAGTGTGAGCGCAACGTGTACTTCGCGTTCCAAGTCTTGCGGAAGGACTCCTTGTTGGCGCTGGCCACGTCGTAGGCCTCGGGCTCGTTGCTGACGGTGAGCTGCGCCAGCTCGCCGAGCGCTAGCGGCTCCTCGTCGGCCTCGCCCGCGCCTGCGCCCGCTCCCGCAACCACTGCGCTGCCGCCACTCGATCCACTGCCTGGGAAATCAAAATGTTATTGTTATTGAATATAAGGATCCTTAGAAGCCGCAATCCGAGGAAAATCAAATTTCATTGAATGCAGTCCATTTATCCCGGTGCCAACTGCCGAATAAAGTGATAATAGCGGTAAAATAAGTAGTAATAGCGGTTATTGATCTTTTCCCTAACATCTCGTTTATTTATCTTACATAAAAAGAAAATATTACAAAATACAAATTAAAGGTAATGCACACTCAATTAAAGGTAACCACATCATCGAGTACACATGCTCTAAATACATAATTTAATAGAAATTAAAATTAGGACCACATACAATTAAACAATCATGCTATTATTAATATCAGAATACAGTCAAATCAAATCAAATTTAATTATATTGTACGACAATAAGAGACACTGACACCAATTATGAATCTGTTTTTCTTCGAGACAGTAAATGCGCCTGCAATGCAAAAGCCGCGTTATGATGCAATAACTATAAACCAGCATAAAAATTGGCAACTATGTTCTGCAATCCTGATCTTTAAACATTTTCAAAGCCACTTTCTAACAACTACTAGAAACACCTTATTGTATGATGATTTAATAAATTATAGAATTGCTTAGTATCTGGAAGCATAACTCACCAACTGGGTACTCGTCGCCCTGACCTCCACCTTCAGCCTCTCTCTCAGTCAGCAAGTTCAGCTCGTTCAGGACCTCTTCAGCCTCATGGTCGACTTCCTCACCTTATATGACAAAGTAAACAAACGACTATGTTATCACGCAATACGTCAACTTTTCCACGACATTGAAAGAACTCATAAGAGCATAGATGTAAAAGAAAACTAAAAGAACGTAATTCTAATTGAATGTTTGAACTTAAAAACCTAAGCAAAGCCAATTAATTTATTTTAATGCAACCTAACTTAATTTCCTTTTAGCTACGAGTACATATACCGCAAAACCACTGCGAATTAATAAATAATTGATGAATGGATAATTGTTATTACTAAACAGTATTTCCGCTGTAATGAAACAGGAAACCGTGCATCAAGACGTACAACTGCAAGTTTTTTTTTTTTTACCTAACCTCTGTTGTCCCACTGCTGGGCAAAAGCCTCCCCCATAGCCTTCCACTCTTCTCTCCGTGCGGTTTTCTCTGGCCAACCTCTCATAAACGCCTCTAGGTCGTCACGCCAGCGTTTTCTAGGCCTCCCTCGGCGACGACGCTCGTGTTCTACGACCCACTGCGTGACGACTCTTGCCCATCGGTCCTGATGCACTCTATAGACATGGTCCGCCCAATCCCATTTCAACCCAGCAGTCTTGTTCCCCACATCAGCGATTCCAGTTTTGGAGCGTATTGTGGTAAAGCGAATTCTGTCGCTGAGCTTAATTCCTAATACGGTACGCTCCATCGCCCTTTGGAAAACTTTGAGTTTGGACTTTTGCGATTCGGTCAGGGACCAAGTTTGAGCACCGTAGGTTAGGATGGGCAGAATGCACATGTCGATGAGTTTGCGCTTCAGGGATAAAGGTAAGTCACCCTTCATCAGCGACTTGGACCAGTAACTCTTCCAGGTATTCTCGACTCGACGGTCGATTTCTCTGTCTTCCCTGTTTTCGAAGGAAACTAGCTGGCACAAAAAAATTTACTCATCGACGTAGTGGATTTCTTGCCCATCTACCTCAACCATACTTTTTGTGCTATTGGTCATCACTTCAGTATTTGATCGATTTATTAGTCCTACCTCAAGGCTTGTTGTGCTCAGATCTTAGAGCATCTGTTGCAACTCAGCAGCAGTCGGTGCAAATATGACGATGTCATCAGCGAAATGAAGGCTGGTGAGTTTCTTGCAACCGACTGTTATACCTTTAGTGGCCCATGGGTCTGTTAGGTTCTTGAAGACCTCCTCAAGGCTACCTCCTGCTAGTAAATAGATTGGGAGAGACCAGGTCACCCTGTTTCACGCCTTTGCATATTTTGAAATTTTCCCAGTCAGTTGCTTTTGTGTGTGTTTTATGTGTGTTGTATATTACTTTAAGGATATTGATGTAGGTTTGGGATAAAGATGAAAATACGACTGAATGTTTCACGCTGTCAAATGCCTTCGTATAGTGGACTATACGAAGGCCAAATATATTTTTTTTATTTTCCAAATTCTGTGCTTTTGCATGATTTGGTTTGATGCATGAAGGTGATCTTTAGTGGAGAAACTTGGGCGGAAACCAGTTTGTTCGGGTGGTTGGTGGGAATATAATTTTGTTAAAACTGCAAGAATAATTAAACTGGAACTATAATTTAAAATTGATATTCAGTCAGAACTGATAAGTCTGACTCAAACATGCTTAGAGACAGAAAAGCTACTTCGCTGATTTCCGCGGATGTGTCGTATATTTTCGGTTCATTAATTTTTGTTTTTCTATAAATGTGAATAAAATCGACGACAAAAGTATAGTTTGATGAAGTTTCCCTGTAGGATACCTTGTTTGCCAGGAGGGTGGTGCGACTGCTTAGCGTCTAAGTCGTCGATCTCGTCCATATCCATCTCCTGGTTGGTGAGGAACTCGAAGTTGGCGAACACTGCAGCAGTCTCCTGAACCGACAGCCCCTCCTCATTGTACCCGCCACCCGCGGAAACGCCGCTTTTACGCGGCTCTTTTCCTGTATCTGAATGATGGCAGCACATGAATGTTTCAGTAATAAATTCAATCAAGGATTTTTTATTTCTCTTGACCAGTTTTTAATTGTAAAGCAGAGTTAGAAACCCCATCTCCATTCAAGACATCAGAAATTGTTACTGAAGTTATTAACTCAATTCTATACAGAAATTTTTATAGAGATAGTATTATCTTGGTGTTGCATTATTGAATTAGCTTTTAACTTCTCAAATATATTATTGAATCTGGATTCGACCTTCTGAAACACATTTGTGTTTTAACAACTGTTAGTGGTACTTATTAACTATGTGTACTTACCATAATCGTATTTGCGAACCATATGGTTCATAGAGTAATCACATCTATCGTGTTGCTGCTTGTCATAATTTCTGTAGTTTGGGTTTTCTACTTCCTCATTGTTCAAGCCAAGTAAAGCCCGCACTCTATTTGAGCGAACATCCAGTATAGTGTCTGTGTAACCTATTTCCTGTTTGGCGGAAGGAATAGTTACAATTAATATGGTTAACGATCACGTCATTAGTAGTAAGGACTAAAATCGCCGGTTATAATAGCTTCACTAACTTGAGGGAACGATCTAAGGTATAAACTATCAATACCTTTGAAAAGATTCACATACAAAAGAAAAATGGAGGCAGGGTTATGAGAATATCTCCGCGGCAGTTGCACCGTACATCATCCTTAAAATGAGCTCCTAGAAAATTATGTCACAAGAGTGATACTGTTTTCCTGTTAACTAGTAACAAACATATTCACATTCTGTGATGAGCACTGTTAATCAACTACTATTATAGCATACTAGCTGTTACTGCGGGTTCGCGCGCGGGGTTGTCCATAACGATCCCAACGGAACGTACTGTCGGGATAAAAAATTAAGGCATAGGCATAGACAAGGTTTTAATTTTTTTGCACGGAACTCTAATTATTTTTTCTAAAATAAAAGCAGCCAATGTTAGAACTTTATGTTAGAACATTAGCTATCTGCCAGTAAAAGTGCCGTCAAAAAAGTCCGAAAATCGGTCCAGCCGTTTCGGAGATTAGCCGGAACAAATAGACAGACAAAAATTTAAAAAAAATGTGTTTTTGTTGTAAGTGCCGTATATCTTTTCACGTGCATTCAGTAAAAAGCTGTTATTTTGATACTAGCTTCTGCCCGCGACTTCGTACGCGGATCCTGTTGCTTATGCCAGCGACAACGGGGTCGTCAAAATCGAAGATCTGAAACGTCTGATGTCGAATTCTAAGAGCCCGGGGACGGGAAAACAACGGGATGCGCGAGACGATTCGAGACGTTCCATATCTTTCATTTTTTTAAGTCAGAAGTCGATGCGTAGATACGCTTGGAACTCAAGCGTAATTCTCTATCCGTGAACGTCTCCGACTCGCGAGACAATGCTTGACGTTCACAATCAGCGGTCAGTCGCGCATCACGTTCCCCACTTGTCTCTAGAGACCTAGAAGTCGATGCGTAGATACGCTTGGAACTCAAGCGTAATTCTCTATCCGTGAACGTCTCCGAATCGCGAGACAACGCATGACGTTCACGATCAGCGGTCAGTCGCGCATCATATTCTTCACAGTTCTCTAGAGACCTGGATGTAGATGCGTAAATACGCTGAGAACGCAGGCGTGCTTCGTTATCCAAGAGGAAGAGAAGAGAAGAGAGGAAGTGGTTTCCACGGAGCGAGTTGCAGCCTGATGTTCTCGAACAGCATCCAGTCTCTCCTGACGTTCCTCGGTAGATTCTTGGGATCTTATGATCCTCAATCTTTTAGCTCCTTTGGAACATTGGGAAAGATTTGACCTCTTTCTAGGCATGGTTATAGTTTTATTGTGAAGATACCTGATCAATTAAAATCTAAGTGACTGCTCCCCTGCGTCACGAAGATAAGTGGAAAAAGTCTAAAACACTCAAATAACATAAGCCCGAAGGCATATTTATTCGATAAAATAAAAAAATAAATAGGAGTTTTGTCCAGTGGAGTCAAATTTTCAATGATATACCGTCGTCATCGAATATCAGTCCTAAACTGTAACCGCCTTCACCGCGTGGAGGTACTCCCAGCTTATGTTATTTTATAATTATACAGTGAAATTAGTGATAGCTTTGATTTCCACATCAGATGTTTCTGATCTTCGATTTTTATAAGTCAACAGGAAATGCCCATCAGACCGAACAACTTTTGCTAAGACGTCATTCTTATATGTGTTATGGTGTAGCTGGGCTCTTGGAGTTCCACAACAGGTGTTCCAGATCTTCGATTTTTATAAGTCAACAGAGAGTGCTCATCAGATTGAACAATTTTTGCTAAGACTTCATTCCTATATGTGTTATGGTGTAGCTGGGCTCTTGGGAGTTCCACAATAGGTGTTCCAGATCTTCGATTTTTATAAATCAACAGAGAGTGCTCATCAGATTGAACAATGTTTGCTAAGACGTCATTCCTATATGTGTTATGGTGTAGCTGGGCTCTTGGAGTTCCACAACAGGTGTTCCAGATCTTCGATTTTATAAGTCAACAGAGAGTGCTCATCAGATTGAACAATGTTTGCTAAGACGTCATTCCTATATGTGTTATGGTGTAGCTGGGCTCTTGGAGTTCCACAACAGGTGTTCCAGATCTTCGATTTTTATAAATCAACAGAGAGTGGTCATCAGATAGAAAAAATTTTGCTAAAACGTCATTCCTATATGTGTTATGGTGTAGCTGGGCTCTTGGAGTTCCACAACAGGTGTTCCAGATCTTCGATTTATAAGTCAACAGAGAGTGCTCATCAGATTGAACAATGTTTGCTAAGACGTCATCTTAATATATATAAATCTCGTGTCACAATGTTTGTCCTCAATGGACTCCTAAACCACTTAACCGATTATAATAAAATTCGCACACCATGTGCAGTTCGATCCAACTTGAGAGATAGGATAGTTTAAATCTCAAATTATAGTAGGGTAGGTAGGGTAGGTAGGGTAGGTAGGGTAGGTAGGGTAGGTAGGGTAGGTAGGGTAGGTAGGATAGGTAGGGTAGGTAGCGTAGGTAGGGTAGGTAGAGTAGGTAGGGTAGGTAGGGTAGGTAGGGTAGGTAGGGTAGGTAAGTAGGTAGGTAGGGTAGGTAGGGTAGGTAGGATAGGTAGGGTAGGTAGGGTAGGTAGGGTAGGTAGGGTAGGTAGGGTAGGTAGGGTAGGTAGGGTAGGTAAGTGGGTAGGTAAGTAGGTAGGTAGGGTAGGTAGGGTAGGTAGGATAGGAAAAAGGTGCATTGCAACGCATGCCGGGAACAGCTAGTTCCTATATATGTTATAGTGTAGCTGGACTCTTGGAGTTCCACATCAGGTGTTCCAGATCTTCAAATTTATTCTCTCAGCAGAAAATGCTCATCACGTGGAACAATTTTTGCTATGGTACCATTTTTGTATCTCTTATAGTTTAGCTATTCTATTGCGGTTCTGCACCAGGTGTTCAAGTTTCCAAGATAAATTATAGCCTATATGTTGCCCAGACTTAATACCTATACAACAAAAAAAAAATCTTTCAGATCCGTGAAGTAGTTCCGAAGATTAGCGTGTACAAACAAACAGACAAACAGACAAACAGACAAACAGACAAACAGATAAACAGACAAACAGACAGAATTTTTTTTTTGGATTCGTGCTCTATTACTGTTTCTAAATCCCCCTCAATATTTTTTTTTTAAATATATTCAATGTACAGACACAGTTTTTTTACTGTCTTATTATATGTATAGATTACAAACAGCCACTTCAATTTTATTTATTTGTATAGATAGGTAATGTAAGTAAGGATTGGATACCCTGAAGCCCTAGCACGAGCGCGCGGTGTAAACGTAACGTAAATATATCGATTTTATAATCGAAAATACAATTATCCTACATCATTTTAATTAAATTGTTTGCAACAAGCACAATCAGTGTCATCCATTGACATGAATAAAATTACGAAAATATTATGTGTGAAACGAGTATTGTTAATTTCAAAATCGACGATTTACGTTACGATCTTACGTGTGCGTGATCTGTAAACCAATCCTGAACATTTCCAAACTTGTAATTTACAGGCTAGGCTTTAAGGACGCCTTTGATATTAAACGAATTAAAAAGTTTGATTAAGATTATTACAAAAACCTTTAAATAATATTATCTTCGTAATTATCTACTTTGCTAAACGACCTAATCTGAAAATTATAATTTATGTACTTATAAACATTTTACGCGTACTTTTTATGGAACACGTTCGTATTATTAGCAATTTGCGACAACCGATAGAGATAACAAGTAGGAAGAGTAAAATGAATAAGATTGTTTTTTTGTAGGTACACAACGTTAATTAAACATGATTGACCTTATTGCCTTAATTTTTTTAAATATCTTAAAAGCATCCTAAAAGAAATTTTATCAGTTTTTATAAAATTAAAAGTTGGTTGAGTACAAATTGCACAGGAAGTACACACCTAACAGTAGTCTCCTGTTTGGGCACAGGTATGTGTGGTATTACTATTACGAAGAACTACAACCGCAGTTATCAAGTCTATGATTTTAGAGATATTTATATTTCTGTGACTGCCTTCTTGGTCTAGTGGTCGCAAGCGCGATGCTGAGCACGAAATCTTGGATTCGATTTCCGGGTCGGAAAAAAAATTATAGGGTTCTTTCATCAGGATTTTCTCAGTAGCAGCCACAGGGTCTAGAATTGTGCCCAGTTGATGGTTATAGGCTCGCCCCCTATTACATAGGAATCAATCATAACTGGCGAAATGTTGGTATACTATTGGGTGTACCTCTTAGCTTAGCCTCGCCTGCTTAGCCTTCTGGGAGTAAAGGTGTATAGTATGTTATATTTTCTGTAGGAATGACAGTGACTTATGACATAGTGGCCTGCAATAAATAGATAGAGAAGGTGGCTTTGAGACTTGGCGCTAGTTCTCAACTTTTGATAAGCAGAGATAATAAGTAGAATACCATGGCACATACCTGCAGGTACTGTTTAATGAGCTGACGGCCTTGCTTCCACTGAGCTCGGTCAGCCGGCTCGGGCTCCGTAGGGGGCTCCTCCGGCGGCGGGCGCACGTCGCCCTGTTGTAGTTCCACCCCATACTTGAGCTTGTGGAACTTTGCCCTCTCCTGCTTAAGTGCATATTCCAGCATCTTAATCCGCCTCACCAGGTCGTTTTTTAGATTTTCTTGGCCCTTCCTCTCACCCTGGAGGAAGGCAATCCGCGCCTGTGATCATATATTGGTAATTTAGAAATGTGATTAAAAACATTACATCAATCATCATGTTCATTTTTGTAGAATAAATGGTAAGCATCATGTATCATGGAGGTAATCCATTTCAAAGTCAGAAGAATGCAGCCCAACATAGACTCTATTTTGACTCATTTACAATGTTACACACACTGTGACATTCCTGGGTGAGTAATATGAGTTAAAGAAATATTAAGCCATTATAGATTTTATAATATTCACATGACAATTCTAGAAATAGAAGCACCAGTGAGTAGTGCCAACTTTAAGTCCTCTTCACCATATACGGGTAAATAGGAATTAAAATACTTACATGTGCACAATAAATTGGACAAAAATAAAGCATAATGTACCTGAAGAATGATTCACAAAATGCTAAAATTGTTTACAATTAAATTGTACACATTAACAACTTATTTCATACTGAGCAACAAACATAAACATGTCACATTTTTGTTTTAACACAGAAATTGTAAGATTTTATAACAATAAAAAATAGTGATTGCCTAGTGGTTGATATACATTATATTATATTATTAATATTAAAGTTTTAAGCTCTTTTAATCTGCCTGCACTCCATCTTCAGTTGATCATTTACTATGCCAAATCTCACAATTCTCCATGTGTGCAATTGGCTAAGGGGCACAATGTTTATCTATAAGTCTGTTTTTTAATCCCTGAGACTGAATTGACAAGTAAAAATGGCAAACTGACATAGATTTCAATAGGATTTATGTCAGTTTTGACATTTTCACTTGTCAATTTAGTCTCAGGGATTAAAAAACAGACATTAGATGATTTCAGTAAAGTACTTAAATTTAGAGGGATAGGATTAATACTTTATAATCTTTGCAGCTTCATGAGACCAAGCAAGTATGCAAATTGAGGTAGAAGTCATGCCAAGAACCATATTAAGACTAGTAATATTTGAAACCTTTAAACAGAGCAACCCATCTGTAGACTTAACTTTTCATATTTATGAGAAATCACAAAATAATAAATAGTCACTTAAATCTCAATATTCTATGCCTTATTCTTACAATAATCAATTTCTAGGAATATGTATGCCATTCATTTAAAGATGAAATAAGAAGGAGCCGCCACCACAAACGGATGGATTGTATGAGAGAAGGCAATGGTAAGGTAACAGCTGACAATTGATATTGTTAGAAAAATACATTCTGGATTTCGAGAAACACAGGTCTGAGGCATAAAGAGTTCTAGCCTTAGAAAAATCTGTTTTAAATGCTAAATCATGTTTTTCATAAGCTACACAACATTTTCAGAGAATATTACAAAGTATGCAGTAACATGTTTTGTTACCCAAATTCAAAAATGAGAAAGTTCTCTGTTTGCAAACTGATGGTGAGATTGTTATTCTTACTTCATCTTAAAATGATTAGAAATACCAATCATTATCTTAGCAATTAATTAACATAAAAACACTTTGTTGTTAATCTATGCTCTATGTGGCACACATACAGTTGAGGTACTGAAACAATAGATAATTGTGCCTTTTTTAATACTCACAAGACATGATTGGTTATCAAGTTTTATTTTGATTATGATGATTCCAATTCATTTTAATTTGATCAATCTAACTTACAAAAAGTTTATGATGATAGGAAATACTTCAGCAAAATTCAGGGTTTTACAGGGATAACAGGTAAGACTCCTATAAGAAATCAGTTGTAATTTGAATACAATCTTTAATATACAGTTAATTCAATGCAAGCTTTAGATATGTTTTTAACATCAGTTTTTTTTTTTGTTAATTCATTTCTGATCTGTGATCATATATTGCCATTTGAGTTAAATCAATCTATTCATCCTACTTCTAGAAACAAAAAAATAACAATTATTGTAATTTAGTACCACACCATTATAAATACAAATAAATAGACAACATAAGACATCTGATTGTGAAACAATTTTATCAACACACAATGAATTATAAACTTAGAGTAAAGTACTGCTAAAGAAACATATTTTTGAATAGCTTTATGAATTTCAAAAGAAAATTCTATACTTATCAACATCATTAGTACAGCATAGCAGTGAGGTTATTAGAATAAAATCATCATTTTTGTAAATGGAAGCATGAGTTTGAATTCACTTTTAAGTCCAAATACTTGATACTGACAAAGAATACAACACAATTAATCAGTCACTGATTACATTATGGCACAACTAGTATTATAAAAACCAACCCTGGAAAACTAAAACAAATATAAAATAAAGGGTAAAATACCAATATTTTGATCTGAATACAGTATCAGACTAAGATCGAACTGTTTTGAAGTCTCAAAATGATGAATTTGTAGTAAAATTACGTGGAGAAACGACATGCCAAATTAGATTTAAAATTTCGGCCCTTAAATTGCCCGGTGTCAATGAACGATACACTATTTACAATAAACATAAAGAAAATAAAAAAAAATCACCTCAAACTCAGCTCTGTCCACCTCCCATTGTGATCTCTCGAGCTCGAATCTCGCCCATTCGTGTTGGATGAAGTGCAAAATGCCCGGTATTGAATACTGGACACTTTGACTAGGTTCGTCATTTTGTTTGTTATTTACACTGACTCCGATTTGAGATCCAACTTGCCCTCCGTTGTGATGAGATACGGAGCTATCATCCATGGCTGTGGGGATTTTCATGACATGGCCACCATTACCATTACCGAACTTTACTTGTCACACACCTATCCTATGGAACTACGAAGATGAACTATGCGAAACGAAATACTAACACATTATTAAAACTATATTTCAACTAATGTTCACGTATGTGACACCATCTAAAATATTTTTTATCGACGAATTCATGAATGACAAAAATTATTGCATGACGGAAAGAAAAGTCGCAACGACGTCCGTCCGCTACATTGCTTTTACTTTTTTTTTCAATGTTGCCATACATTTCATGATAATTCATAGACAATATTTTAGATGCAGCCCGTTTTGTTTGAGGTGTAGAAAACCTTGTTTTCTTTAAATACTACATTTCTTGAAGCGGATCCACACACACGCACTTGTCACCAATAACAAACCTCCACAAACCTTAAAGTTCCCTTGTAATTCTTGCGAATATAATATACTTAAAAGCTCAGTGCTTAAGAACAAGTAAAAGATCAAAGTTCGGTCCGCGCTCACGTCTTTGCTTGATGTTATGTTATAATCATAGATCTCTTATTTGGTTCATGAAATGGAGATACATTACTACTACAAGTAAATGCTCTTTGTTTCGCATCGGTTTGTCACAAGCTTCTTTTAATTTTTGCACAAAACTCGAACCTGGATTTGTATTGGCAGATTGGCAGTAACTTCTCGCAAACCAATTTGAATTTGTAAATTGTGACTGACTGTCGAGGTTTGTCAAGCGTATGGAACCGGCATTAGATACACATTTAATAAGTCCGAAATGCATAGCATAATCAGGCTATAATGTTCCCACTGCTGGGATACTCGGTCTCTTCTCTATGAGAGGGAATGGGCTATAATCCACCACGCGGGCCCAGTGCGGGTTGGTAGATGTCACATGTCTTCGAATTTTTGGTTCTAGAACTTGCCGGTTTCCTCATGATGTTTTCCTTCACCGTTTTTAGTGATAGAGAGCAGTGATGATGAAATAAATTACACAAAGTAATGCGCCTGCCTGGGTTCGAACCCAACCTAAGTCAGAGCCGCCACCACTGGGCCACCGCTGCTCTCCTGCATGCCGTATGGAGGGAAAGAACTTTGTTGTATGTCTGTACATACTATTTGCATGCCTATATATACATTTCCGACAAATGCTCTATCGATCATGCGAGGGTAACTTTATAAAAACTCAGCCCATGACCCATTATGTGTACTATTTATCATTTATAATTATGATTTGGCGTCACGACATTGTCTGAATATTTCCAGGCTAATTTAGTGATCAAACATCTAACTTAGTAGTTTCTTGATGATCTGCCACGCCACTAGAAAGACACTGGTGCACCCACACAGATCGGAGCAGTGAGCAGACGCAGGCCAAGCGTTTCGTACTTTAGTTGTCTGTACTTTGACTAGTTCAAAAAACCAAAGACTCCAAACTCCAAAGTTATAAAAAAAAAGTTGACTAAATCCTTCCGGCGGCGTCTAGTCGCCATTTTGTTCTTAATAATTTTGTGTTGTTCGGTTGAGTTGCTTTTTAACAGGTAATTCATATAATTCTGAGTTTCAATTAACAGAATAAAATGCGATGAAGTCTTTAAATGGTTATTTATTACAATCAAATTATTTCTCGTTATACTTACACTAATCCGGGTCTAACTACGCATTCAGCGTAGAGCATCCATCCATCCACCGCCACACTTGTTTTTGACTTCGTAAACTTGTGCCTAGTTGTTAAAAACTTACGTGGTATTTTTTCAGAGGAAATGTCACGTTACGGTGACTGTAAAGTGTATGTGGGAGACCTAGGCAACAATGCAAGCAAACCTGAACTTGAAGATGCATTTTCATATTACGGACCCTTGAGAAATGTTTGGGTAGCTAGAAACCCCCCCGGATTCGCTTTTGTAGAATTTGAAGATCCCCGTGATGCTGAAGATGCCGTAAGTACTCTATTTGATTTGAATAATGTTATGGCTTCTTAAAAACAGTTTTGATAATTAGTTATAAAATGTTCGTCTATTTATAGATACGTGGTTTAGATGGACGAACAATATGTGGTCGGCGCGCTCGTGTAGAAATGTCCAACGGCGGACGAGGTTATGGAGGACGGGGACCACCACCTCGCTCTCGCCTGCCGCCTCGGCCGTATGATGACCGCTGCTATGACTGTGGAGACAGAGGACATTACGCTCGTGATTGTACACGCCGCCGCCGCCGCAGGTAACAATTTGAAATCCATTTACAAATCTTGTGTGTTACGGAACCTATCTTTGGCATGGAATCTTTCAAGGTAAAAGGAAGTATACCAAACTTAGTGCCAGAAACACAAGATAATAACTGGACTGGTTATTGCGAACTGTTGTTCTAAAATATTCAAAGATTCCATCCCACTGTATTGGACTCACTTATACCAATGATAACTATGTTATAGGTTATCATTGGCCTGTGCGCCGAGAACGAACTCTTCAGTGTCTGCACTTCTTATTGTCTGCGCTACGTAGCTTTCACTCCGCGTCGTGTACTCCAATTGAGTTGGTTGCATCGGTAACTTCGCTCGCTCTGCGAACTACGTAGCTACAGCCTACGTGCACACTTCACTTGTCGAGACCGTCATTGAGAGTAAAGTTCGTTCTGCGCGTCGCAACGCACGTCTAATGTAATCACTGCGTGCACTCAGTGAGTTACACATTACTATCCCATTTTTGTGTTCAGAGAAAGCCTGCGCTGTTAAGCCAGTCCTTTTTTTTAGTAGGAAGGTAGTATGTTTAGAATAGATATTATAGATTAAGCGCTGATCTCGAAGATTCTTGGGGACCTGATGATATAAAACACCATTGAAGAAAAACACCACTGTTTAGGTAGCCCGTTAAATGAGAAAGCTTCTTCGTTACGGTACTTCTTAAACAATTGGTAAAATGAAATGGTAAAAAGGTGAAGTAATACTATTGTTAGTAAACAGGTGTTAAAAAGATGACATCTGATATATTAGCAATAGTGTTGCAAGATTTGTGTGTAACCTAATTTAGTAAATATGAAAACCTATTATCAGTAATGTCTGTTAGTTCTGCGTTTAGCAAAGAGAATTTACTGCCAGGGACTGAAAAGGTTACTCATCTATATGGGTAATCTTTATTTGTAAGGGTTCGGGATCTCTAGAGTAAAAGTTAACCCGTATTATAGGGTTAATCAGCCTATAACTGGTTCACGCACAGAGTTCAATTTTGTACTTATAAAATATGCAAGAAAGTGACTGAGTTACCCGCTCTTGGTGCTTTGTCTCTTTCATTCTGGTTAATCAGCAAAATTCAAATGGTTAACCCATATATTATAAGGGTAACCTGTGCAATGGTTACTATTATAAGGGTTAACTTGTATAAGAGTTAACACACTTGGGTTATAGATCTAATTGGTTAACCTTTTAACCGGATTGATCGGTCCCTGTTTACTGCACTTGTTTAGTACTTACTAAATTAGGTTAAACACAAAGTTGTAACCACAATGGTAACTTTTCTAATACAATATTCTGTAAATTTGCAGCCGTTCGAGGTCCCGTCGTCGCACGCGCTCCCGTTCTCCACGCTCCGGCTCTCGCTCCCGCAGCCGCAGCCGCTCTCGCTCGCGCTCCAAGGCAAGGTCAATGTCGCGGTCAAGATCTCGTTCTCCATCCAAAGATTCGAAAAAATCTAACTAAACATCCTACACTAGTTCTGTGCATACTTACATTGAACAAATTAAGTTTTGCTTATATTAATATCCGTTATTCTATTGTGTACAACAGTCACTCAAATCGAGTGTAATTATCCTCTCCACCTGTTCGTCAGATGTAAGAATTTATCATTCCTGTGTATGTGTATTGACTTTTAAGTTGAAGAACGATTGATTTTAAGATCAATAAATTGACGTTTTAAAAATATGTTTTGATTATATTATTTTATTTCACCTTAATACAGTACCTGACCAATAATTAGGGCCCCTTCACACTTCTGTCAATACCTTGACCAATCAATAGGGTAGATGACCAAAAAAATCTCACCACAGTTCTAGCCTACCCCAAATGATCCACCAACAATAGGGAGAATCCGGCGCTCGCCGGCCAATTAGTCTGTCAGATAGATTTCCAAAAAAAATTGGATTTTTTTTCACGTAAACAAAAAATGAAGACTGCATCGAAAACTTGTGTGACGTGTCACATTTCGGTACACTTTACCGGAAAGTGACGTCACAAGCCCCCACTCATGATCTTTGATGCGTTTTATCTTCGTCAATTTTTATTGATTTGATAAAACAAAAAATACGTACCCAATATTTTTCGATAATCTAACTGACGGGACTAAATAGAATCATATATTTTTAAACACAGGAAACATTCCTAAACCAAGAGCGCCTTGCAAAAGAGGGGGTACCTACCTGTACCTACTTATCTGAATGCCGAAAATCTAAATATCGAAAGTTAATTTTGCCACATGGTCATACCTTCAAAATGTTTAAATTCAGAATTACAATTAATGCCGGATAGAAATGACCGTTCCTGTCTATTAGTTGTTGTTTTGTTTTTTCATCTATTGGTTGTTGCAAATTGTTCGCGCACAAATTGTCCCTCGTCTGCGCAGGCCCTAAGGTGGAAGCGCCAGGGTAGCCCGCGAAATTCAAATTTTCTTAAGTTTTTTGTAATTTGCAGGTCAGTGTCAGGTTGTATCCCATTGACTGACTATTTCATGAAAAAAGTAATTATAAAAACTAAAAACCCGACTAAAAAGCGAAAAACAAGCGAGACCCATTGAAATATAAAATTATCAAAACATGGAATACGCGCTGCCTTTGCGGCCATCACTTCGTCGCAAACGAAGGCAACGGCGCGGCATTCCACGCGTTCTCGGCGAGAACGCGCGTATGGTCGGGAGCGAGAACTTCTCGCTCCCGACCATAGACTAAACCACGACCGGAAGCAAGAGGTTATTCGCAGCACCGACCGCCATGACAAGATCCCGGCGCTGCATTGGCCAGGCTGGGCACTCCTCCAGAGTGTGCTGCGCCTTGTCGTCGGTGCAGTCTCCGCAGTGGTAACAACCGGGCATCGGTTGCCGACCAATACGGCACAGGTATTTTCTGAAGCATCCATAGGTACCCGGAGACCATACCCCGCCATGCCGTCTCTATACTACTTTATCACGGGCCTTAGTCTGTTAGACTATGCCTGCTCCACTCATCATGTTCCTTAAGGTGGAAATGGTAGAATTCTCAGCAACGCACATCATAAGTAAATATTGAAATTTATACTGTTAGCTACATCATATAAAGTTCATATTTCAATGCTTTATTGTGAGTCGGAGTCGTAATGGAGTGGGTGGCGCGCGTACTCAAGTCTGTAATGTGCGAAGACTTTAAGGGTCACGGCTCACGACACATTGATCGACGGCGACGGTTTGTCCTTAAAGAAAGAGCAAAGTATGTGAGCGCGTTCGCCCCGTCGCCGCGTCGATGCGGACACTGTACAGCGTCCCATACTTTGTGCTTGTTTTTGTATGGACAAACCGTCGATCAATGTGTCGTACCTACTCGTGATCATTTACAGAGACGCGGCGCGACCCGCAATAAATTGAAACATGGCGATGTATGAGAGCGTTTACGAAGAAGCGATTTTACGCACGTTTGTTTGAAATGCAGCGTTACATGCGGCGGAAAAATAGAGGCTGGCAGTTTCGCTTACGCCACGCCGCACGCGACGCACCGCATAATCTCCGTAAATGAACCCTTCTCTTAGCCAGCGACGGCGACGCGGCGGTTTGTTTTTCACAGACTAATTAATATTACCTATTCGAAGATCGAGCGAAGCATCGATTTTGTTCGTCGATGGATCTCCGAAGTGTCTGAAATCATGTTTGGACACTAGGGTAGGCCACACGCGGCTTCGTTCCAAATGACCCAAAAATAATTAAGTCCTTGCATTATGACTTCTTTGTCGTTGTCATAATGGTATAAATTGGAATTTGGCCTTAAAGTACAATTATCAGCAAGATACCAAAATTTTACTGCTGAACTCATGATTATTTATGCAACGTGCCGCACTAACTGATTATGACTTTACCTACATAAACGCGCAGTGTGCAGCAGCAGAAATATAGGGTGACTGGTAATTAGTGAGATACTTAAACACGTGTTTGCTGGTAGCCACGTGACGCCGTTCTATCTCAGTACTATCGTACCGTGCAACAGTGGGTAGGCAGAGCACCCGAGCGGCTCGTAAGCCCAGTCCGTAAGTTTTATTGTGATAAAAGTGAATGAGTATAAAACAAAATGTTTCTTTGGGAATGTTGTTTGTTATCATGAGTACAATCACATGTTTAAGTATCGGTCACTAATTACCAGTCACCCTATATACTAGGGTTTACAATCCGCTCCGAATCCCGAAGAATAGTGCCGCAGTAGATATTATTTGTATGTTCAAGGGGTTGCCTCCATGATCGGAACGGAACATGATGCATGAACGGATGCAGTGCGACTGAGCGACAACAATCCGAAGCTCCCATTGCAGGGTATGGTTTGGTAGGCATGCGAAGAAAACTCCGTTTTCATTGATAGTTTGTTTATTAACACTTATTAAAACGTTCTACTATTACACTTATAAAATGGCGACTGAGTGTTAACTAATTTATGTAATTTTCCCAATTTGGCTGCTATTGACTTTAGTTAATATTATTGTGTCTAAAAACTATCAAACAAACATCTGAATTACCTTAAGATATAATTCACTCTTGAGATCATTTAATGATATTTAGTTTTACATAAAATTGCAACTCAGAATATTTTGCATTATATAATGATAATATTGTATTATTGACTTGAATACAAAAATAACGCGATCAATAATCTCACTTATATAATCTTTAAACTTATAAGTAAATAGGTATATATTATGTATGTATAATCTAAATTAATTATTAATTTTGTAAAAAAAAATCTTCACAATTTTCTGTGTTACCAGTAAGTTATAGGTTCCTTTTGTAAGTTACAATACTTGATTGGTGGAAGATTATAAACATGGGATGCTCTACACTGAAGAGAATCGCGAAGCTACACGATTACTCGCCTTAGTTTGAACAACTCCATAGAACTTAGTTTACTAATTCGGCGCGATCTAATTTCAACCTGCATCCCGTGCGGGCTTCGTTTCAAGCTGGCAAGAACTTTGTATTTATACGGTCACTGGTATCAAAAAACTATCCGGCATTAAATGTTACACAATAGGCCAAAAATATATAATCACATGAACTTAATACAGTGCATCGTCGTAGTTATCATAAGGCCCGCGGTTATCAGTTGGTACATAGAATTTTATCATGGTGATTATTTTACTGCATGAACTGAAGTGTCGTACATTGATCGGTGTTTATTGTCACTCTGGTTTCAGGGTACGTACATTTTCAGGAATTAATGGATATTAGTGTAACCACGTGATAATAATAAGCAGAACGTTTAGAAAAATTATTCATCACATTCCTGGAATCAAACGCGAGTCGGGGAGGAAATTGTGTAAAATGCGACTTGTAAATTTTCATCGCGAAACCTATTTTACTGTTCCGTTTAATTTCAAAGATCTGTTAATTTTAAATATATATTAAATGGAAAAATAACAAGATGATTAACGTTAAGTTGAGAAGGAAATTGTTCAGTTTACATATTAGTATATTAAGTTTTGAATTAAGTGAAACTAAATATAAATATAACTTTTTACGAATTGGTTAGTCCTACTTACGATCTATCTACTATTATAGCAATACATATCATCTTTTCTTACACATTGTTACAAAGAAATTAAACAGAAAAAAAAACATTAATTGACGAGACTCGCACACTAATATACACACATCCATGTAAAATATCAGTACTTAAACGCACTGAACTCATAAAAGACATCCACTGTGGCAAATCATTATTATTATCAATGTTTTTACTGAAATCTATACCTACTGCGATTAAACAGTCAGATACTACTTTAAGTAAAACATTCGATGTAATATATTTGCGACAAGTAAACATTTAACTTATCACCCATGCATTCGATACGTCATAATATGATGAAGAAGTACCTGCTTTAATACAATGCAACATTTTACATTATGTGATTTAAAATACAGACATTGGAAATATAACACTTACATACTTAAAGCTTACGATACGAGTGTTGAAATTAACATGTTTTTCGAGTTACGAGGAAAAGATCTGATCACATCTATTTATTACTTACTAAGGTAAAATGAGTTACATTAGTACAATGACGTCAGTTAAACATCGCAATGTATATAATATAAATAACACCACAAAGCGCAGTATCAAAGCAGGTCTTTCAACATATATTTAAAAATAACCGCCATTTAAGATATATATCCAAATATGTTATGCTTCTCGTAATTTTGTATAGTAAAACAAAAATATATAGCAGATTTATAATAATGTAGGAATAAGTACTGCATGTGAACCCCACCCCCACCATTAAAGACTTTATCAGGGAATTATTTAAGTTAATATTGGATATATATCAATGATATGGAAATAATTTGGAACCTCACATCACATACACCATTTAAAACAATGTAACAAAAATCAATCACATAATATACACAAATACTAAAATGCTAATCATTACTATCACATACATAATATACATATCTCTATGAGAACTTCGTATGTATTAAGTCTGCATCTGCATTTATTAACACACAAGACAGACTAAACAACACTCAACATTACTGCAATGTTTCATGAATTAATGGAAAAAGTGAAAATAAGACATTACTTTAGGCCATTCAAGATATTCACCCAGGTATACACAATGATCAATGCTTGTCATTCAAAAGTCACTCTAATTCCCAGAGCCTAAGTGTCAACATGGATGCAGACTCAATATCAAATTGAACTGAGAGCTTACATTTCAAAGTAATTTTGTTCTCAACAGTCTCCAATTTCGAATCAGCTGTTATTCATATCCTTCCTCCATTTCCGCCGATCCGTAAAGGCCCCGATCAATTTAATAACATCAATATTAATAAGGAAGAACACTTTTCCAATCTTTGTAAATACAACGAATATAAAAATATGTGTACAGAGTATCCTACTCTTAAAAGCTCCTGAGAATCATTTTTAATGTTCATACAAATAATGAAACTGGGAATTTCAAACTGATCATGGTTTTATCACAATATTATCACAATAAAAATAAAACCAAATCAATAGAAAGCAGTTTTCAAATCGAAGTTTATGATAATCGTGCACAAATCTAAAATTATATGGTAAGTACCATAGTACATGGGTACCAAAGCATTTTATTTGTACAATAATTATTTGATCATATTATAACGACACTATAAAGCTATAAAACACGGAAATATCAACTTATATTACTTTCCTGTACATGAATACTTTCTTGTCGTATTATTATGATCCCTCACAGTACATTTAAAAATACAATCAAGAGTAATTTAAAGGTATCCCTTTTTTCGTTGGGAGATTTTTGCATGATTCTGCAATTTTTTTGGATTTTATAACTTCAAAATCATCTTTACTTTTCGATGCTAAGAAGTTTATCCTTTTTAATTTATCGTTGATTACTTGAAGGACACAAGAAGGTAATTTCAACTTCATTTCCATAAGTAATAGGTCTCAATGTCGTCAAAATGACCTATGTCTACAAATAGAAGACAAAACTGGCAGCCACAATTTTTGTATAAACCATTTTATTGCTTCTTCTCAGGTTTCTTCACAAGATATGCATTCACTGGGTACTTCAGTTCCGTTTTCAATTGATCATTATGTTCTTCTAATGAGTTCACAGCATAATGGAGAACCAGCTCATTCAAAGTTCTGAAAAATTACAAAAAAAAACAACTTTAAATTAATATCTTTTAAATGGCACATTGGATAATAACATAATTATTATTTCAAAGTTTTTATAGCATCATCAATGTCATTTACGAAATAATAAGTTGATAATGTTTTATGCATTTCACAATGCATTTAAAATAACAAAATCCTTACTTGATATTTGGTTACATATTATTAAATCAAATAAATCTTCAAAACTCCACCAAACCACTAATGGTCTGGCACTCTGTCAAGACATAATGATGCATCACCAATAATGTGTTGAATTTTAAATATCTATGCCAAACATGTTCACAAGCCATTATTTCCTTTATTTATTTATATACAAATCTAATACATTCTTAAATATCGAATAGATCTCCCACCCGCACGCAAAATACGCGCTTTGACGTGGAGTTGCGGAAACCAGCCCGCTATACTATACTATACATTCTTAAATATGCCTTAAAATAAAAACAATATAAAAAACATTTAAAAATATAAAAAAATTGTAGCCCACCGGTATCAAAAGGAAGCTACCATGGTCAGGGTGGTTATTAATATAAGCAAAAAATGCACTTACTCATAAACATTATAGGGTTCCGCAAATCCATAACCTCGTTCAGTCTTAAAGATAATACAGTGGTAGACCATGTTGTTACAACATATAGATAAAGCTAATTGACCAGTGGAATTAGGCCGAATTAAAAATGTGCCTTGAGGTTTCCCTGTGAGGAGCTTTTCTGCAGTTTCTCTTGTGCAATTAACTTTCCAACTAATCCACTCTCTGTGTGCATACAATTCTTCAAGTTTATGTATATTGCCGTCTTCTAATAAATGCAGATATTCTTCCGTTTTCCCTCGTCCTTGTAGCCACCTGCAATGAAAATGATAGTGACAACTTGTTAAAATATGACCTCAATATTAAAAACTCCTTTGTGAATATAAAATTAAGTCAATGTCTAGACAAAAATATAATAACATAATTAATTACAAACAATTTCATAAGCCAATCTGAATCCCATTATTATTTGAGTTTTTTTTGTGTTAACTGCAATAAATATTTTTCAGAATTATGTGCTATACCTTACTACTATTGTAAATATATTGTTCCTCTTTCACGCGAAAACGGTTGAACGGATTTGGGTGAAATTTGACAAACAGACACATATAGGATACTTTCAAACATATAATATACTTTTTATCCAAGTAGTACAATCCCATGGGATAATTACAGAACCGCGGCCGAAGCTGCGGGCATAATCTAGTTATAATATACAGCAGTCCTAAAGGTAACTTCAGGAAAACACCATTACATTATATTTTCCTTGTTTATTAAATAGAATAATTTTGGAGCAGCATTATGTGGAATGTAGAAGGGATAATTATTATATTCAATATCGGAAAATAATTATTTATTATTTATTTTATCGGAAAATATCCCTATCATGTGATGACACATACAGTAACAAAAATTTCCATTATATTGATGAAATAAATATAACAATAATCAATACCAAACAGGTACCAATTTCAAACATAAATATTCATTAGAAATATGCAGAATTTATAAACAATTTCAACGTAGAGCAAAGACCTATTTCATGTTAGCTTAGTTTAAAAAATAACGATAAAGTTTCTATCAAAAGTTTAGGTAAAAAACATTTTTAAATCTTATGTAAGTACTAGCTTATGCCTGCGGCTTCGCCCTTGTGGTATTCGGTACTGTCCCACAGGTTTATTCCTCATTCCATCCAAATCCTTTCAGTAGTTTTTGCTTGAAAGAGTAACAAACATCCATCCATACATCCTCACAAACTTTCGCATTTATAATATTAGTAAGACAAGATATTCTTGTGACTGTATGAAGAACCGCTAAAGGAACATAGTTTATGCTAAGTCAATAATTTATAAAAAAAAACCCCCAGCATGCCATGCAATGCCTTTTTTTCAGAAACCTTCCATGGCCTATGTAGAACAACTGTGCAAAATTTCATCAAAAGTGGTTCAGTAGTTTAGGTATCTATAGATTTCGAACAGATAAACAAACATTGATTTTTATATGTATAGATCACTGGAACAAATCATCTGACCTATCATTGTCGGGCACAATGTGCTGTGTGCATTGCAAGAGGGTATTCTGGCTTTCAATTGTTTGAGATTCTAGAATAATATTCAAAAGAACATTACTTACACTTTATAGCGGTCTTTTATTTTGTAGAGATCTGTAACATCTGACTTTAATTTAGCAATTTCTCTCTCAAGCAGCAACTGAGCTGTTACTGTATTTCTCAAAATATCATTAAGTTCAGCTTTGGCTTGTTTTAAATTTTGAACTCTTGATATTAAATTTCTATTATTTTCTAAAACAGGATTCTTTTCATGGGGCTGTGCTTCAGCTTGCATCTTCTCTTGTAATTTTAAATGATCTTCACAGATTTTAACTGTTTCTCTAAAGGCATCCAGTGCTTGCTTTTTCATATTTACTTCTTCTCGTAATCTTGTATATTTGTAAGAGCGGCCCTCGAAGTCTTTTGTTTTCAATATATATTTTTTGTGGATTTCCTTAAACTTAGTTTCTAGGGTATCATCACTCATGTTTTCCCCACCTTCATTTTCGAGGAGTCTAGATAGTGGGTACATAAGCTTGATGTCAAGGCTGCTGTTGCAGTGTGCCAGGGAGAATTCCCTATAAAAGCGAACAAGCTCCACCACTGACTTGAAGTCAAATGGTTCACAAAATCCATAGCGCCCCTCATGGTTATAGATTTTGATAAGTTTGTTCATACCCCCTTTTCTCACTGTCAGAGTATAACCACTATCTTTGTTAGATGCATTGCGCACCAGGAAGGTACCATCGCAGGTGTCACGCAATTTCTCTGTAGCCTCATCTCTGGAATACACAATTACCATCAATGAGAGAAGGAAAATAAAATATATTTTTTTAATGTCAAAGATCACTCAAATTACAAGGAAGGGTGTAGACAGGTACCTACATGCATATTCTAATTTATGACCTATGAATTGCTCCTGAAGATGTAATATTTCACAACAATTGGGTTGTATGTGACCATCTAGTATTTTTATGACCAATCAGAATAGCTTATTATATACTAGACATTAGGACTTCGATTTAATGGTATCCTGTAACCCTGAATTATTCTAACCTAATAACCAACTATGTATATTACTAAAACAGTTTGTTATGGAATATGGAAGAAGTTTGGTAAACTAGATACAGATTCTCTTAGTAATTCATTGGGAAAAACTTATGCAGCCTCCAAACCTACCGGAGATGACACTCTTCGAGAACAAAACCGATGTAACATTAATAATTCTTTTTCACAATATAATAGCTTCCTGATTTTTATGTTAATAAACTGTCCTTTGCATGTGAGCGGCGATAAACAAACCTAAACATGATTGTTATAGACTTACCTAGTGATATCACCCCAATACCATTCGGCATTCTCCAAACTCTCTTCGGCTGACTGCTGAGGGGCGCCTATTTCAACCATTATTTCATAATTGGCACTCAAAGTTCACACATAATGAGATATTCACTTTATTCATCAATAGCTAAGAAGAACTGAACATCCTCTAACACATCTTCCGATGATATTCTACTGTAAAAGCGGCTAGATCACAAAACTTCCGCGTTCGAGGTTACGAAGAAAATAACCAATTAATTCACTCTCAATACATTTTAAACAATTATTAACACTATTTTACAGCATTTATATAAACACAATCAGTTAAAACACGGCAAATCTTGAACTACACTCCGAAAAAGAGGTATCTAGATCACAAAGGAAATGGGCAAGAGTATGATGATTGTTGCTATGGCACTAATACTTCCTCAAATCTGTACATGGGAGTTCGCGTAAATGGATATCATTTCTTTATCCAGGAAAATGGACGTGGTGAATCCATGTTTTATACATTAACTCAATGAAACTTCGATCACTTCCTTTTTTTAAGTCAAACACTAGCACCAAACCCGTCCGCCATCTATCTAATCGCCATAAATTAAAAAAAAAGATGCAAGTGATGCGCCGAATGCCGATATTACAGATGTGCGTAGAAAGATGAAATCCACGATTGGACACTCGATCAAATCGTATGGAGAATAGTGAGTCAGTATGAGCTTGCCACCCTAAAAACTTACTAAACCGACATCACTATTGAATGTTGTAGACAGAAAAAAAACTGCATTTTTTTTCGCAACATATTCTTTTACTTTGAATTCAGCAAAAAAATCTGTTGGCAATTGGTATGAAATAGATAGTAGGTTTCCAAGACGTATCAATTTAGCTCTTAGATTGTACTTATAAAAATATTCTTATTTTCACCGCATACCTTAGTCAGAGCGAATATATGCGGAGGCTTTCGCATACCAAATTTTTTACCCGGGGTTTTTCCAAGCACGATGGCTGAACGAATTTTTGACACCCCATTATTCTTTTCCCACTTTTTTTCATTATTCTTTTCATACTTGTACAGACGCCAGCGCATCAAGCTACTATAATGTGTCAAATTTCTTCAATAGATTTTCAACTTTAGAACTGAAGTTTAAGGTTCAAGGTCGATTGGGAAAATTTGGCAGTTTCGGGTAGCTTGATGTACTGGCGTCTGTACATATTTTTGTTATTAATTTTAGTTTGTAAATTGTATATCTAAACAAATAAATAAAGTGCTTTGATTTATTCGGCTGGCCTAATCAAAATTGCAACAATGCATTAAACTTGTATTATAGCTGGTATCGATACAAACAAGTTTTGTATGAGACCAAATCATCTAAAGCGTCACGTTTCCGTCTGCCTGTTTGTTCCGGATAATTTCAAAACGGCTGAACCGATTTTGATGGGACTTTTACTGGCAGATATCTAATGCTCCAAGGAGTAGCTTAGGATTCTTGTGTTTTAGAAAAAAAAATACGAATCGTGCAGCATAATTAAAACCCTTGAAATTGTTAACTAAATCAGATTCAAAAAGGGGAGTAATATTTTTATAATAATTTCACGCTGACGAAGGTCAGGGGTAACAGCTTTATAAATAAAATATTATGAGGGATTGACATACATTAATATACAGTTCAACTGCCCAATATGGATCTTCAATTGGATGGGTGACAATGTGGCAGCATAGCAACTCTGCTTGTGAAAAAGACGTCCACAACCCTCCAAAATTCCGTAAAATTCATAATCGGATTTTTGCCCTTTCTCGAAATAATCCAATTTATGGGAGAAATCAATAATATGGAACCTGGCAACACATGCAGTAAGACGGGTGGCAACTGGCGTGCGAAGTGTCTATAAAATTTCGTACATCTGTCTAATCAAAAATGTTTTTTATTTTTATTTTTGCTTGGACATTGTAAAATTAATGAAATAATAATGTACTATTGTATTGAAATTTCGGTGATATGAAATAACAGAAAGAAAATCGTCAAGAACTGCCGCGTTTTACTGAAATGTTATTTTTCTGCGGTCCCTATCACCGATTCTCAAAATGTGTATCAAAGCTGGTACAATAATATTTTGCTCCTTTTTCCTCTTCGTTTCATCTACCCATATAAAAGGAGAATTTTCTACGAATGAATTTTTCAAGTTCCTAGTGAAATTCGGTTTCCAGAAGACAGATATCCATTATCAAAAGGAAACATATGGATATATTTTCGGGAACATAACTGCGAATGTTCAATTCAAATACCCCATAACGTTCGCTGTATTAGACAGGGGCCACTTCTTACACTATTATAAAAACCGTGATATTGCTGATAAAGAGCAAGCATGCCAGATTATGTTCCAAAATTTGAATGGAACAGCCTATCATCCCAAATGTAATGCCTATGGTCAAGACCTGTTTAGAAGAATCCCATGTCCGAAAGGAGGTTTGTGTGTAGATGAAGACACACCTTGGAATGTGATAAAGAAGAATCAGTTTACTTATGTTATTCAAAACTCTGGACAACCAAGGTAAATGTCAATATTATAACTGAACATAGTCATCTGTCTATATAATATAATCATCATAAGTGGTAAATTTTCCTTGAGCCAATATTAGCTATAGTTAGTTATATTTAAGATTTATCCTGTTAAAATGTAAAGAAGAAAATTGACATTCTCTATGTCTTTTATCATGTTTTATTTTTATTTTCATACAGGTTTTGGTATGTTTCAATGGTGTCATGTTATCTTGATGAGGATTCCTGTACATGGCACCATTACACTGGAGCACCGTCAAAGGACAACAAGACCCTGACAAACATACCGCAGACTATAAACTATGACTTCTGGCTAGTCAATGGAAGTCCCAACTTATCATTTTACAACACATTACTTTACCAGTTTTCATTTGATAGACAGAACACCCTGGAATTGTATCTTGTTTTTTGGCTGTGCTATATTATCCTATTACCAGTACAGATTTATGCTGTCAGGTAAGATTTCTACCTATTTAATTAATTAATGTTTGTTGAAATACACCTTATGTAAAATTTATTAATACATTTTCAGAGATATTCACTCCAAAAAATTTAGATCAATAGAGTAAGCAGTATTTTATGTATTACTGTGATTTTTTGTGTAACACAAAGTAACATCTATAGAGCTTTCTCAACTGATATTTCATTGAATATAATCTTTATATAACCTGTATTTATACCTATTCCTCTTATTGCTTTACCTGTACTTTTTTCTATTGCATTATTATTGCTTTGGATTTGACACAAAAATTCATAGTAAATGAACAATTTACTTTCAGAACACAAAAGCATCCAGTGACAAAGTTGTTCACATTCAGCCTTGTCCTGGAGTTTATTGCTCTATGCTTCAATGTGCTGCATACTGTGAAGTTCGCTGTGGATGGTGTAGGGTTTGCTGGGCTGGCTGCCGCTGGGGATGTTTTAGACATTATGAGCAGAGTGAGTCACAATGTTATGCACATTCACTAATCACTATGGCTGATTGTGAGGGACACATTATTGTTTAGTTTCAACTGGTATACAATGATAACTGCACCAGATATTTTCTTTCTGTGGTAGGTCCCATCACATACTTAGCCACAGAAAAAGTTGAAAAACATAGCTATTATTTAAAATTAATAACAAAGTGTTGTGGTGTATTATTCATTATTATAGGATGTATATTTACTGTGTTTATCTATATGTTTACTAACATGCTTTAATTTATATTCCATTTGTACTATAAGGTAAATATTATAAAGAGTAAATCCATTTCAAATTGCATGCAGATCCAGTTATTATTGAAGATATTACTAATACAACTTGACCAGTTTGTTACATGCCATTCATCATATAAATGTTTTAGTGAGCAAGACAAACTAGGAAGTAATTAGTTGTTACAATACATTTTATTTATAGTTGACACCTTAAAAAAACCTTATTATAGAGTCTGTTTGTTTGCGAATCAGAATGATTCACTAGTAACTGCCAGTACTAGGCTAAGGGGTATGCAACACAAATATTGTTGTTTAATTGTATTTTGATTGCCTATTTTCATACTGAGCAGCATAGATACTTTTATCAATATTATTATATTGTGGCTTTCCTCATTACCTTTATCCTGTATGGAAAATTCCATAGATGTTTCCTTAAGATGTGCTTAAAATGCCATCAGTGAATGGACATTACTTTCGAACATTTTGCTTCAAACAAAACTTGTTTTTATTGATACCAACTATCGATTAATATAGGTGTTATGAATGGCCGCAACTTTGAAAAAAAAAATGGTGCAAGTTAGGCCGGCCAGGCTTCATACAAAAAATCTGTTTTTTTCGAGGCCTTTTTCTTTCTTTTAAATTCAGCCTCATACTAACACATACTTAAGTCTTGCAATAAACATAACCCTTTATCAGTTAGGGTCCTGTTAGTCTAGGTACTACAACCATCAACTCCACCATTTCCAATACCTATCTACCATAGCACATGAATGAATAGTAGACTAACAGTTATCCTTTCATATCTCTTTTGTTTGATATGCTTATGAAATTTTAGTTATGTGCATTTTATCGCATTCTATAAATACCTATTGTTACTTATCTGCCATAAAATACATAACAATAATGATTTGCTGTATTTCAGACGCTGTTCATGTTGCTCCTACTTTTGTTAGCAAAAGGTTGGGCAGTGACTAGGTTGGAGCTCACATACAAACCACTAGTATTTGGAGTCTGGCTTGCTTATGGAATCGTTCATATTCTACTTTATGTTTGGAATACAGTGAGTATTGTTTGAATATAATTTAAAAATATTTGGAGACCTGGACGTTGAAGGTGAAGTTTTTTATGAGGTATTATCGAAATATACCTGCTATAAGGAAGCGTGAAAAAATAACTAGAACACGCCTGTTACTTTCATTGTGTGTAAAATGTTTAAATAACTACCATACCATTATATTGTAACAGTGACCTTTATTCGAAACAATCTCTTTTACAACACAATATTATTTATTTATAGACTGAAGTGGATATCATAGAAGAAATAGACGAATACCAAACATGGCCTGGCTGGTTGATCCTGGCGCTACGCGTAGCGATAATGACTTGGTTCGTGCTAGAACTCAGATATACAATGATGTACGAACACAATATGCCAAAGCTAAACTTTTTACTGCACTTCGGCGCATCTAGTCTCGTGTGGTTTGTGTACTTGCCGATTATTGCGCTCATTGCGCTACAGATCAGCCCTCTGTGGAGGTTCAAGTTTTTATTGGGTGAGTGTTACAGCTTGTTTTTAATTATGTAAGTCCAGTCCCACTTTGCACAACTCTTTTTTGTTTATTACTTACCAGTTACATTCACCTCAGTTTCGGTCCAATTTTGTAGTTAATAGAAAGTGGGTTTGTTTTTTAAATATCTTCTTTTATATCAGAGAAGATATAGTTTTATTTGTATTGTACCTACTTATACTTTCGCTGCTAAAGCGATTACCATTTATTTAAATATTTTGTTCTTTTCTTGTATAACTTAAATTGAAATGCAAAATAGCTTACTTATAACTGAATATATTTTCTTCTATCAGTTCAGTAATGGGCTCTCGTTAAAATTGTCATGGCCATTACAGTGTTAACCGAATACTGTCCGGTCACGTATCGGCAATTATATTGAACATTCGTGTTTGTGAGACTTGTTGGTATACTGTAATATCATAAGGCTATAAGGAATCAATCATAAATCGATCTATGTTTATCACAACTATAAAGAGTGATTGATTTAACGTGGGTAATATTTTAAAGGAGTGAAGTACTCATAAATATGAAAAACTTACCATAGGACTAACTCTGTATATGAAATATGAAAAAAAAAACGGTTCCCTACATTTTCTCAGTTATGATACCATAAATGTACATACCCACAATAACAACTGATATGTTTTTCGGGATTTCATAATTGGTTTTATGAGACCAAGAATCATGAAACAATAACAACAATAACTTACGCACAACAACACAATACAACAACAACTTTTACTATGGTAAAAGTTGTATATTTTCAGGAATAAAACACCTCCCTAAAGTAGGTAGGTATTGCCTACGTTTAACAAATCATCCAGTATTGTTTTAAAACGTGTCTGATTCTGTATTAGTCGATGTTTTGAACGAGTATGGGTACCTACATAGTACTTAGTTGATTTTCGCTTCATTCAAATTACGCAAATCAAAGTTCAATGGGATTACCTAAGTAATAGTAGGTAGTAGTTTACTGATGTACTTACGCATGCGTTTAGGCTTCATCTCTAATCTGTTTCCTACGTCACGAGGATGTGACGTGCATAAGGCTCGTTCCTCTCGGGAATTATGCCTTATAAGGAAAGATTCATTAATTTAGGTTCATTTGGGAAAGGGATTTGCGGTTTTATTATTAGAAATTTGTAACAATTTTCAAATCAAAACAGCGTCATTGCGCTCTGGTTTATCCAAATAAACCAGAAAGCAATGACGCCAATAACAAATGTCGCCTTCAAAATGTTAATATTTTGAATTGTCTCAGATCAACCTTTTCACGCGTTGTTGGTTACAGTATTTCAACATCCATTGTTGGATTTTTGATTTTAGCCGTATTATTTACAAAAATGGTGTGCTGTGTATAATGAATGTAATTTTACATTGAAATAAATGAATATTAACTGACTTAAAAACCGGAGAAAAATTCTGTTGGAATATGATTCAAAATAAGGAGCTGAATGCACCCTGTCAGTTTGTGGTGGGCTATCCGTCCATTACACTTTGTATACAACTGTTTTAAATAAGTACCTTTAAGTAATATCGATCTTATAGAAAAACCTTTGTTGGTTTCCAGGAATCACATATTCAGCGGACTGCCTCGCGTTTTGTGTGATGGCTCACCTGCTATGGCCGACGCGCTCAGAACAGTACTTATTACTAGCGCCTTCTGACTATACAGGTATGAAATAAATATGTATTACTATATTATTTACCACCCATAGATTTACCAATAAGACAATAATCAAACGCAAGCTGATGGACAAAAAAAACATCCCATTGAAAATGTCGGTGAGTAGTCCGCAACAGTTGTTCAAGTTTGGTCCTGGGTTTGATCCCCAGGTCAAGCAGTGTTACTGCTTTTCTAATTTCTAAATAGCAGCCTGACCCTGGATTTGTCACGGGCCTATTATATTGAACTATACCAAGAAAAATGCCTCCTCTTTTGCACAAACACATACGTAATATTATTTTGTGCTCTTGTTGGTAGAGGAAGGACAAAAACAGATATACGTAGGTAAATAATGCCGCAGCAATTAACCCATTTAACATTTAAAACTATTGTTTAAGTAAATTAAAGTATAAATAAGTATTACAATAAGAACACAATGTAAATGTATCAAAACTAGATCGGCTCATGTACGATTATCATCGTAATTTCTGGTTAACCTACTTGTATATACTAAGATTCGATAACACGCTCAAAGCGTATCAATAATGGTCAACCATGAAATAGAAACAAATCACTTTACATAGTTGAATGCATCAGTAAATGAAACAAATCGGAACGCGTTAAAAATATGATGTAGTCTATATTATTGTGTTGTGCTCTTATCTATCTATCAGTCCATTTGCTAATTAGTGGTTGTGGTCGTTATGTCAATGATGTCGTTTACTTCGCAAAGACCGGTCAGTAGGCTGGTATCCGTTGGACTGGAGAAGTATAGGGCTAGGAAAACATGACAAATGCTAGGTGCTAATGCTTGCAATTGGCCGCACCACAGACATAGAGAATGGAGTGAGCATTCCCTATCCAGCTAAAGTAAATACGGGCAGCAAAGTGTGAGAGAGACAAAGCGATCTTGCTGCCAGTAGTTGTATTTTTCTAGACTTTTGATGGATCCACGTTACAGCTTTGCTGGAGCGAATGAGTCACTCAGCAGATCTACGCTTCCTCTCTTTCTACAGAGTGGCCACTTTCATGCGGGTATTGCTCAGACCATTCTCTATGTCGATTCAAAACATTCAAAGAAAACATGATGTCCCTCGAGATAAAAGATTTCAACGAAGTGCAGTATCAGATTAGCTTATTTTCGGTACGTGTTAAGTATAAGTGGAAAGAGGGAAGGGAGGCCTTTGCCCTGCAATAGGACACAAATGGCTAATAATAAAGTCGTTTGTGCAGGAGCGCCTTTTGTCACACACGCAACTCGTTCGAGTGTTGACGTGCTTTTAAGCTCGTGTAATAAGCACAAAAAGTAAATGTGTCTTCGTCAGAATCCATGTTGCTGCTGACTGAACCCACCGATTCGAGCGAACACGTCGGAAAAAGCCCGTGTAGGCGCGCTCGGTTTTTGGAAGCGCAAAATGTGGCGCGCGTTAGGGCGTTAGCCGATAGGAGCATAACCTACTCAAAAACACGCTAGTCTGAAACCGCTCTGATAGAGAATTCAACATACTTTATGTGAATATTTAGCTGGTGCAAACGCACAGTAAGTGCGGTCTAATTGGAAAATCATGTAGATCAGATATGAGGACCGCCTTTCATATGAATAAACTGTATAATATTATAATAAAACTTAATTAACTTTGATCAGGACTTTATTTGATCCAGAGCATGATAGTGACGTAAACTACTACAACGTACTATAGGTATACACACGAATATTTCTGGGTTTACTAAATCCTATTGATTTATTGACAAAAGAAAATAATCATACCGTAACAAAAGTAATCTCACATATCTGTAGGCTGGATTATTCGCACCGCCGGCATACTATTGATTGCTATCACTTTTTCGTTTTTAACATACATGAGTTTATCTGTACATTTATCGAAGCACTTCATCTATCGCGAACCATCATGTTGTAATGGAAGAGGCCGCGTGCCTGATTAAGTACATGAGCGTACAATAAAATGACTGCGATAGATTTTTGCTTCAAACAGTTATTCGAGTTATGCTTACAATCTGATCAA
Source organism: Noctua pronuba (assembly GCA_905220335.1). Lineage (NCBI taxonomy): Eukaryota > Metazoa > Arthropoda > Insecta > Lepidoptera > Noctuidae > Noctua > Noctua pronuba. The sequence goes on along the minus strand of LR999903.1, from coordinate 7,728,903 downwards.
TAAATGCTTCTTGGGGTTTTCCCTTTATTTTTACCCCTAAAGGATATGCATTTCCTGTTCTGGACTCCCACTTCCTGTTTCTTCCTCTCAACTTATCACATATTCGTATTATTATGTGTAAAGTCTTATCAAAACATAAGAGGCATTATGTGACTTTTATTAATATTTTCATTAGGTTTGAATCACAATGGTTGACGCGCTCATGGAAAATGCTATAACTATTTCAAATTCAAATATGTTTATTTGTGACTGTGTGACACATAGGTAAAATACACGGTGTTATAAAAAAGTTATGACGCACTATGTGCTGCCTTGCAAGGCGTATAAATAATGTTTATACATTAATTAGTGCAGGTTGTAGTTTTAATGACTAAAAAATACTGTTATTACAGCTAATTATATAATAATCTTTGATAAAATATATATTAAGTAAACAAAAACAAATTTTAAACAATACAAGGCTAATAACAATCTTATGAACTAAAGCTAATAAATCATGGAATAAAAGTATTAAAAATATAAAATAAAAAACAGTTTTCATTTTTCTTCTAGGTATTCATTGATGGAGTAATATGCTTTTTGTATTAAAAATTTATGTAGCGTAGTTTTTAACGTATTAAGATCTCTTGATGCTTTCATCTTTATCGTTTGTTTGCTTGGCTTTGCTGGTGGTTACCATGAACTATTGGTATATTAAATTCCTATTTATAATTTTTCCAGCGGGCATTGAAGAGCTAGACGAATTCAACGAGTCCCCTCATGTAGTACACAGCGACACCGTCGCGCTCACAACTGCCGAAAGCATCAACGCAGACGACGAAGAGATCATATTCACCAGAGCGACGCACAAAAACGGCACCGCCTTCTCATAGCAATGCGAACAAGTAAGAGAGGATACCGTCAAATAACGTTCAGGGCCCTCACCCCCGAGCGCATGAAATTATGAATTTAACACGATCGAAATTATTTACTAATATTGGTCTCATTGAACGATTTGTCTCCAATATTTATGTAGTAAAAGTCATGTTGATTGTGTCGAGATAAATATTGTTATTTGTAATATTTATTATGAAGAGACGAATGATGTTGAGCGAAGGAGTTTATGAATGAGTGATAGAAAAATCGAATATAATGGCTATTTATTTAGCCAATAGTAAATTTTAAATCGATGTATCCTGCTGTGTGATATTCAAGTACATTGATTACTTATCGAAGAAATCGTTGAAAGCACAAAATTAATTGAATATAACTAAGAATACATAATTATATGTAAGCGTTATAGTTCCGGTCTCAAAGCGATCGTATCAGTGTCAATTAACAAGTTTATTTTCATCAGTTTCAAGATAATAGGACACTAAGAGTGGAACAAAAAATATCACAAATGTACTATGTGCCAACGATTGAATCAACTATTATGTAATACGAAGAAAATATTGCAGATACCTATAATATAAGAGTATTCGTAATCATTGTGTCTTTGTGAAAAATGTCTGAATTTACCAAAATATATTTAAGAAAATGGGTGTTAAAAGTGCTGTTAAAGTTGAATGGGGTTTTTCTTATTGTGTGAATTTGTATGTTCTGATGCACTCTAAAATTGATTCAGCTCGATTACCTACTTCTGGTACTTATTTACTGTTTACTTAAATTATTTGTGGATCCTGGATGTACCTGAGTATTATAAAATATTATGATATTTGCATAGCACTGAGATATTCCACTGCACTGATTGGCCATATTTAAACCGCGCTATATATGAAATGATATCAACCTGGTTCTTATGACTTTTTGCCAGGTCAGTTGTGTTAGGCGTTAAACTATTTAATTATTTTGTTATTAACACTACCAACAAAGTATCAGAACGTACGATATTGTGTTCCGTTTGATTAGTTTTATGTATTATTTCGGAATGAGATCGAATAATCTACGGGTTGGTGTTAAAGGTTCGCTAGTGAAATCGAATTCTTATGAAAAAAACGCTGATACATTTTGTATACAAATAGTTACTTGAATATAACAAATAGATTCGTGATGTACAGTGACTTCTAGAAATGTTAAAGTACAATTAGATCTCAAATTGATGTTATAATTGTGATTTTTATAATGAAACCGCAGCTGAGTTATATTTTTGTCAATGTTTAAATTAATTTGCTTTTCGTGTTATCTGTCTAATTATTGTGTATAAATTATTTATATGTATAGTCGCCAAATTAACTAAATTGTCAAACTAACACACTATTAAAATTATTATGCAAAAATAGCTTCTAATGCATTCTTTTAGCGATCTTTAGGACATAAAATAAATAAATTATTATAGCAGAGCATGCTCTTTAAAATTTTTAGAATAGATTCGAAGGTCATATTGTTTTAGTGTGGTCATGGAAATTAAAAGCAGACTCGCTTTTTTAGTCACAGATATAATTTGTGTAAAGCATAGAGCACGGAGCCTCGGTGCTAGTGGTAGCATTGTCAAATTTGTCATTGCAAAATTGCGATACAAACTTACAAACCAAGCGAGTCACTCGAAGAGTAGAATACTAATGCCAGTGTCGCTAGTTGACTCGCACAACGATACAGGATCTGACAGCTTTGAAAGCGATCCGTGATAGAAGTGTGCTTGAGGCACTTTCGATGTTGCGAATTTTATTAGTACTACTATCGCTAGAAGCAGCCGATTCCGTGCTCTGTGGTGTAAAGCATGCTCTATTCTCTATTGAAGTAAAACGTTATTGTTTCAAAAATAATGTCGTGTCAATGTAGCGTAAGAATAGAAATGCTAGTGATGTACATTTTTGGTTATGAAATTTTCTTTTATAACATTAAGTACTAAAGTTAGCAGAATGCTGATTTCTAAACTTTGAAGCGTAATGCACAAACGATGTCTATTAATAATATGAACGAAACCATGTTACAGAAATATTGGATACTTTAATTTACCAATAGGAGGCTAGAGTCGGTTTCAACATTTTAAAAAATGTATGGAAATGTGTAAATGAATTGTAAGCTAAACCAAAAATATTTAAGTTTACTCAAGTACCTATTGCTAAATTAAAAACGATCACAAAAGTACTGATGTAATTTGCATTACAAAACTAAGCTCAGTAGCATTGAACAAATTTGGAGTTACTCTCAACGAATGCTTTTGCTGAGCTTTTTACGGCGCGCTCACATGCTGTGTCCAAGAGTCTAGAGAATTGCTTTTGACCACAATGGATGCAAAAGGCCGGGTCCGTACAAAGAGCAAAGACAGAGAAGAAGATCTCATACCAATACCACCTGCAAGTGCACTTGCTTTGCATTCTTTACCTAGATGCGTATCTATATGCGTGGTCGTGCGTTGTATGGAGCCGCAGCCGACCTTCATTAGGTTTAAGTAACTAGTTCAGCCAATGGGGATCAGGATCGGGGCAACTGTGAAACGAATGGCGCTAGCATAGCTGGTTACAAGCATCGTCACTGGTTGAAAATCTGGTAATGTCATTTTATATTTCAAAATATCTTGACCACATTGGTGATTGAGACCAAGCTATGGTGTCGCCATCTACAAATAGCTTTTAACTGACTTGCCCATGGGAACAGAATGTAGGACGATTGGTCCCAGCAGCCTATGTGCGCGTTTGCTTTATGCAGTGCTGGTTCTTTTGGCATTTGAATGACGTCTGTAGGAGTGCGCTGTCGGTAAAAAATTGTATTGAAAAAACAAAATGGCAGCCTTAGTTCCGATTAAGACCACGCGCCAAAAGAATCATGTTCAACTATACCTACATTTTGATAACTGCTATGAGTCCGGAGTGTTGTGTCCATTGAGGACAAAAATGGAGCTTATTTATTTTTTTATCGAATTTTAATGAGATTTATGGACTAAGTTATATCACATAATGACCTGTTTATACAGAGGTATGATTTTGTTAATCATAATTATTTTTGCCCTTTACAAAATGTATACACTGATGAGGGAAACAGCGACAGATTTTATAAATATCAGTATTTATTTGTGGTATAGGTTGAATAACAAGGTAAAATGTAAATTGTTTCCTTACACAGTTATTGAACTTAAATCACGATTAGATAATAAACTCACTTGTTTGATTTCATTCTAACAATGGGCGCATAAAATCATACAAGGCAGTGCTGTTTGCCTGCAAAATATATACAGGATGTATATTTAAATTCGAGGCCATTGTAATAAAAAGCGGTAATGAGTAGATCAAACAAAACTGATATAGAATTTATTGAAGGGTGACGAGGTAGTCGAGGAGCGTTGAGGTACAAAACTAAATCCTATTAAAAATATCACAAAGACTTCTTCGAGGCCGTTGTTTAGATGCCTCAGCGAAAGCTACAAAGCAATGTGTTCTCGATTACATCATTAACAGCCTATCCTTTTCCAAATCATGATGCGGTCAGGTTTTAGTCCAACCAGATGCAGCTGAATTCCTGTATTTTACATGGACCTATCTGACCTCAACAACCCAAGATACCTCTTGGTAAGAGTGGTTGTCAGGCGTTCGGGCTTCTGACTATACGATTTATAAAGAAGTAATTGGTTAGTGAGCATGTTTGTGTTGATGCCCTTGTGCTGTCAAACCTCGAGTTTCCATATAAATCCTGTATAATTAGGTTTATTTTTAACTTCTAGAACCTGCTCTCACTTATGCCTATTCCTAAAGAAAAGTATTGTTTTAATAGTTAATATTATTTTAACCTACATTCAATGTTTTATATTTTGTGTAAAATCCACTTTTATACGTAGTGTTATATAGTTATTTCTAAGCCTTTGTAGGTGTAAATTGATGTAAATAAACTTTCTTATTATGTACACATATTGTTGTTTAATTTTGTACTTATTTAAATTATTTTTGACTAACTGGTCAAGTTAATTATACAGGGAGTCACGAAAAAGCACAATACCTCTTAGGTGTTGATACAGAGCGCCAAATAGGAAAAAACATATTTGGCCTCTTTATACTAATTCCGTTAGCCGATACGATATTTTGTATGGGAAGTCCAAAAAAAATTTTTTTTTTCAACCCATGTCCCTTAGGGCAAGTTGTCCAATTTGATGGTCTGAATTGCGCATTTTGCGTTACACATAGTATAGCGGTATCAATCGTGACGTCATTTGAAATTATTTCATGGATTTTAACAGGCTCTGCGGCTGAGGGTAGTATTCCAACTAGTTGTCTATTTTTTTCTTCAGTCTGCCAGTATTTCTTTCAGTATCAGAACTACGACGATGCAACTGTCCCCAAGCTACAAAACGTAACATTAGGTATATTCGCCAGTTGTATTTATGAAATATAATAGCGGGAAGCGATGAATGAAACTGCGATTCCGAGTGACAACTGGTTTATTTACACATACCCACACATCAAATTTATCAACATACCCTACACCTGCCCCTTTAAAGCATTACATACAATAGCTTTGAAACGGTAGGTATACTTAAGAAAAAACAAAATCACAAAATAATGATTTTTAACAGAAAAATTGTGATCATTGGCCGCGCAATCAATACATTTTTAAGATAAAAACCTATGACGCGGCATCAACAATGTCATCCACAATAATTTCACGTTAAGCACCGTTTGTAGTGTACCTCGTGGTGATTCGTTAATCGTTATCTTACTTGCTTTGAATTTTTTTTTTTAATACTAACTTGAAAAATCCGCCGTAAAAGCTTCGTGAGACACACGATTTCCTCAGAGAACAGTGTGTCAGATGAAAGATGCGAATAGATGCGAATTGTGGAGGAACAGACATCCCAACCCTCCTCACTTCATCAATCCAGCTACAAACATTCTTCTCATCTTCTTCCTGGACAGGAACTGCAGTGGCCAATCTGGAAATCACTTAACCGTTTGCGGGCCCAGGTTGGCCGCTGTATAAATAATCTGGCCAAATGTGGTATCATCGACCCGTTCCAAACACAATGACAGTGTGGAGCCCCTCTGCAGGATATGCCCCACCTGCACCTTCTAGGATTTAAACGAAGCAAACGACAGAGCTGAGCAGGTGGCACTTTACTGGTCGGGTATTATTTGAGTCTATCGACACGCAAGGAAGAAGAAGTTGAAAAATAATTATATGAACGAAAAAAACTTACTGAAATTTTCACACCTATTTTGTATGTCGAGTTAGAGACTTCCATAACTAAAGAGCAAACATCATCGTGAGTCGTCACTTACATCATATTTAGCTACTCGATAAGTACGAATGATATTTGGAGTTCGAGTACGTAACCTAACCACTTAAGTCAATTTAGATAATTAATGCGTATTTAATGCCGCGGTTATCAAGTGCTCAGTTAATTGAGACGAATTTATGTACCTACCAGTGGCGAAGGTTCCATACAACTCGATTCCTTCCGGATTCCCTTTGAAAAATGGCACAGTCAGTATTCCATAGACAAATAATAAAGGGTGTAAATAGATCCTTAACGAAGCTGAAAGGCACGTGTTCTCCTCGTCATTGCGATCATTTTTTTCTTCTGGGTCATACCTGGGAAACCTCTAGTTACGGAGATATTGGTGTTCAAAGTTCCAACTTTTTCACAAGTTTTTTTTTAAAAACCACTTTTTAAAGTTTTAACTTTACTTTAATTAACTTCATGACTCGTTTACTATTCAAAGCATCCATCAGCACTAAGTTTTGAGTACGTAACATTGAGTTTTACCGTAAAACGTGATTTCTGAACCCAAAAAAAAAATGTCGTTTCCCAGCAATATTTTTTGCGTAGAGTTACTTAGTTTGATGTACAGAATGCTTGGTTAACGGCTTCGTGAAGGGTCTGTTTACACCCAGTATAATCAGTCATTAAAAATATGTACTTTGGCTTACCTTTTAAAAATTTTACTGTCCTTCGGTACTGGTACCTACTTGTATTTTTATCGGTCCCTTTAACAAAATGCTCCATACTAATGCAGTGAAGGGGATTATGACGATACAACAATTTTGGTACCTACCTATCTCTAACAATTTTTTTTACAATCTATGACTCAATTCAACAATTGTGAGGACGCATGTTCTGACTGACACTTGACACTGATCTTAATCTGATAAAGATTACATAAGAGGGTTTAGCTATATCCGACAATCAAGTGCTTTTTGAAAACCGACAGACAGTTTTTTTAATTCCTGAAACGCCGACAATCACCGGCCTGATAAATTACACACATCACATACTGTATTCTTTGAGAACAATAAAGTTGTTCTTAAAGCGATAGTTTAGTTCTCTCCTACCATTACATGTATTTATAAAATAATGTGCCGCGTTAGTCGCAAGCGCGACTGCTGAGCATGAGGTCCTGTGTTCGATTCCCTGGTCGGGCAGTGTTATTGGGTTTTTCCATCAGTAATTTTCTCAGTAGCAATAGGCTCGCCCCGTATTACATGGGACTTAAACATTACTGGCGAAATGTGGGTGTTGGTACTATAATTGGGCACACCTCTGCCAAACCCTTCTGGGAGATGTTGTGTTATTTTGTAAAATCAAACAACAATTGCCAACAACAATAATTTATTTTCCCACACACTAGTACATACATCATAAAAGAATTTGAAGCTAGCATAATATAAAGGAGAAATTAATTATATAACAGGTACAAATAAATACATTTAAAATCGTAACTCCTAATTGTATAGGTTTTAGAGAGACCAGGTACATACACATTAAGTCATTTATTATAATACTTATCAGAAATACCTTTAAACTCTAATGAAATAAATATTAAAATGAAGAAACTATGTTATTATTTAAATACTGATTGAACATTATGCCTGCTGAATAAATTAGGAAACAAGACATGAGATTACATGAATTTGCATAAATAGTATTTTGCAAAATACAAGACCGATTCACTCATAAATTACACTAGGTATTAGTAATTACAAACAGCCAATTATGCCATATTCAATAATAGTTGTCTATTTAAATGGGCATACACAGAATGGGGCAACAAAATGTGGTCTGTTATTTGGATGTCAGAAATGCCGTACAAATACTACAAATCTTCACCGTTCCAATTCAATCGTACTATACTCATAGCACAGTGATCTCATCCATCGCATTGTCGCGTTTACAGTTTTCTGGACTAGGGTGTGACAAGGTTTCCATTTCCATTGCCTCCCCTCCCCCACCCCATTATGGCTGCGCCCATGCTATCAAGTGTTGTCTCCCCACTTTGGCTAATGTATAGGTAAAGTTACTAATTAGGAATGACTGCGAAAAAAACAACGAGAAATAAAATAGCTGTTTGAAAATTGTTTGAACTTTGTACGAGCTTGGTTTACATTTCTGTATGTCCCTAAAGCCGTATACTGTTTCATAAAAGCTTTGCGCTTCCTAACTGTCATACCAGTATAGGTACGGTGTATAGTCGGCCACAAAGTGCATAAAATAAGTTTACTCGTCATATCATCATCTGCCTAGCCTTTTCCCAACTATATTGGGGTCGGCTTCCAGTCTAACCGGATGCAGCTGAATATTGCGCGACTGCCGCTCTGACCGCCACAACCCAGTTAATACTGGGTAATACGACCTCCCTTGGTAAGACTGGTTGTCATAAAACAAAAAAAAACTACCTACTTTCATCATTACGAAAATGATGATGCGTCCTGATTTGACCCTTAGCGAAACTTTTTTGGCCGTCCGTACGTGGAAATGACTTGCTTAGCAATATGGCTTCTTGAGTCTAGTAAACCTAGCCCTCATTGACTAGACAGCCTCCGTCAATATACCAGGAACCTGTTGCCAGTTTGTTTGCAACTCATTTTTCCCTTCCTTCCCTTCTACACTACTAAGCCGCACCACTGGTGGTGTCGTGGGGAATTATTTTTCCCTTCTACACTACTAGTCCAGTGGTACCGCAGGTAATTGTAAAATACATGTATATGAGTTCCCTTCCACACTACTAAGCCGCACCACTGGTAGTGTCGCGGGTATTTTTTTTTCCTTTCTGCACTACTGGTCCAGTGGTATCAAAGGTATTTGTAAAATACATATATATGCGTACAAAAAAAAAAAAAAAACGCAGTACCTATAAGTTTATCTAGCATAGATCCAAAATATTTTCATTTTTTTTTTTTTGAACGCTTTTATATTTATTTTACAAATACCTACGATACCACTGGACCAGTAGTGCAGAAAGGAAAAAAGAATACCCACGACACTACCAGTGGTGCGGCTTAGTAGTGTGGAAGGGAACTCATATACATGTATTTTACAATTACCTACGGTACCACTGGACTAGTAGTGTAGAAGGGAAAAATAATTCCCCACGACACCACCAGTGGTGCGGCTTAGTAGTGTAGAAGGGAAGGAAGGCATTTTTCTATAGCCCGGTAGCGGCTCAGGAACCCGCGACTTTAATAATGCGAACCTACATCACCGTGTTCTCATTTCACAAACACTGTCAACATCACATACACCTTAGGTATATTGCTGATATCGAAACAAACTCGGATTTTTATAACTTCAAAATTATTAAAAAGTCGTGGTGCAACCGTATCTATAGGAGAAAAAATATGGTCATTAGACTCATTCATAAATCGCGTTGAGTTATTTTGTAACTGTCTCGACTAATAATAAGTACCGGTTTCAGGCGGGCTCCAATGCTAACCACATACATCTACATTCGAATTTTTACTCAGTTCAATAACCTCGCTCTTACACCTAGCGTACCTACCTGCCAACTTATATGTTTAAATTTTTTGTAGTTATGTATATCTGTTAGGTATATCTAGTCAATTTATGCAACTACGCAATTCAGCGATACAACATTTATGTATGAGATGTTGTAAGTATCCATTTATAGGAAACGATTGTGATACCTACCATGTATTATGAGAATAAGCATCTGTTCTCTATTATAAACATACTGTACCGAACTACCGATCAATAAATACTAGTAGGAAGCGGACTATCGCGGATGAAATGGTTGACCATTGAAACGTAAAAAGTAGAACAGCGGTTTATACTGGAAGATATAACACCTAACTGACCTCATATGGATAAAAATAAACAGTTAGACCCTTTGAACTTTAACCGTGAACATGCTTACATGGTTATACTTGATCGAATAATTACATAATACATTGGCATTGCTATAACGTTTCAATACAGTTTTTATTAAAAGATTGGAAGATTTATATTCAGTCTCCTAGCTGGTCTAGACGAAGTAATTGACCTTCTGAGAGATCCACGATAGTTCAAGCATTTAAATAAAACTGCTAAAAATAATCTAAGAACTTTTAGATGAGATGAGTTAGTAGTTACGTGGCTGGTAGGTATAAAGATTGATAGCCAATGTCTGCACATCATATCAACGTACAAGGGCGCGTTTGCGTTAGCTGTCTATTTGCGCACACGTAACGGCTTTCGGATATAAACATCAAATAGATCATATTCTCTCGCGTTAGCATTGATGCCAGGGCTTCAGGTTTATACCAAACGGATAATTTTAGATTTGTAAAGAGTGGCCGACCTCGCGTGAAGCCATGCAAGTGGCTATGTGCTTATCTACAGGTTGCACTTATATCCAACGCTATAGCCGACTATAGTTATACTACAAACCGGTTTATGTCATACACTAGCATTGTAAGAAAATTATAACGTGAGACCTTGATTATAGCTTCGGAAAAATTCCCTACTTGCCTACGGACTTATTGTAATATAGCATACATAATTTACTGCATTGTTTTAGAGGAAATCAGTTATCACTAATAAGCGATTAAAATTAGTTATTATATTTTTATCTGATCATTTGACTACGAAACATTTTTCCTTCTCGCTATTAATAGGTCTCATAATTTCTGTTTCCACAATACTAACACTGTCAATGTCATTAACACACTAGGTTAGGTAATCAATACAATACACTGATCAAAACACTGTGGTAAAACGACTTTTCAGATTGTACTTAATTTTACTCACTAATTTACCAGAGTTTTATAAATAATTTGTTGAACCTTTAAATAAATCTTCTATATTACATATTATAATGAGAACATTATACAATTTATAAACATTTTACGTTTAGGTACATTATTAATATTATTACTTATAATAATTAATTTCAAAAAATTTCAAATATCTCTGAAACAGGAATGTACATAATAAAGATTATACAATTATCTTTATGATAGATAATAATAATTAATATAATTTACTTATTTATGTTCCTTAAGAACTCAAATAATTGTGAACTAGAAAAATAATTTTATTATCTGGTTTATAATTTATAATATCAACGATATAAATAATTATATATTTTTAAATATAAATTGAATTACGATATTGCCTTTTTAGTTAATTACTTATTTGTAACCTTAGATAATTTATAAGTTATAATAACACACTTTTTATTTGCGACACTTTTAATTATCCAGATATTTGACAATAGCCCAATTTTTACACTGTAAAATACAAGTAAGTAGTTGCATACTTATATGAAATAATTTGAAATATTAATTTATGAAAAATATGTAGTATAGACGCATATTACCTACGGTAGGCAAAAATAAATAGCATTACACAAATATTTAGAATACGCACTTTTCTAATTGTAAGAGGTCTACATAATGAATTCAGTTTTAGCTAAACATCAATATTCTACAACAGATTACAGTTCTACTACCTCAATTTTAACAAAAAAAATAAGATTAGTAATTTAGATAGTCGCTAAATTATTATATATTATGTCGGAATATACATCGTACATGGGCAGCTTACCTAATTAATATTTCCGGCAAATATTTAATTAAACGATTAATACGTAACCGTAGTCGGGTTGCAATTTGCAAATGCATTGAAATATTAATAATATATTATTTGATCAAAAACTATCCAGAACTATAAATAAATAACAAGATATAATATCACTTATTATAGTTTTAACGTCTTAATATTACTTATATGTATTGTACCATTACATACATGTCAGAAACAATGGAAAACTCGCAAATAAATAAGAAAACTATGTACCCATCTTATTAAACATACATTGTAATTTCGTAGTGATAAAAAATATACAAACACACTGTTAAGACACAAAGTGTATAAGGTATTTAAACAAAAGATCACGGATAAATCTAACTATGACTGCACATGTATTTCGAGACGTTACAATACCAGACAAGATTGGTACCTAAACATTCTTGTTAAGACGGCGATATAAAACTTTAAATTTTACCTATAGGTACTCGCCATCAATAAAAAGTAAAGATGCAAGCATAGTATTTACGAATGGCGAAGAGACTAGAAACAGCACATTACCTAAGTCATGAAATTCTGTGCAGAGATTGCGCTCCTCTACTCTAGCATACACACGTAACATAAAAGTCATAAAGATCTTCTTTAATTATATTCTGCACATTATATTATCAGTTACAATAGAAGTACGTAACAAGTTTTTACAGTTAGAATATTAAAACAGTCGTTACAATATTTTAGCATTTAGGTAATATACAATGAGGATAAATAGCTTTCCCCATCCCGATTTACTTATTTTATAAAACTTGTTAATCCATCCTTATCCATACGCAAATCTGAATAAATAACCAAACCCGAATTGGAAAAGTATGTGCATATAAATTTAGCCTGCCCAGACAATAGCGATGTACATACGTGAGACAGAATAGTCATAATCTAAAAATGAAATGATAATATTACGACGATTGTACATTTAGCACTATTCTATCACAAACACCGTCTAACCCGAGGAAGATTAAGCGTTTTAAGAATACTATAATAGAAGATTTCATTAAATTAACGACGAATTCGTGATATAGACCCGCCACTTACAGGAGCCAACAGCCGTCTCGGAACGAGAAGACGAGCGTTTCCCCTGGCAGGCCTTGAAGCTCCAGGCAGCTTTAAATCAGCTAAATGCGAAGCGTAGCCGTCATTTAGAGTCGTTGCCATATTGCTGTACTTTTTACTGATGCGCCCAATGGCATAAATTTGCTTTGGAGCAAGACCACAGTTATGATAAACGGTAATGTCTTTCCCCGAACCGTATGCCGCATGCATAATTACTCCATGTTCAGTTATAAGATTGTTTAAATGCGCTGCCTTATGTCCTAATGGATCCGTTGAAAATCCATCGGAGAAAAATACTAAGCCATGTGGGAAGTTATGTTCAGCCAACCATGATATTACTTTCCTTTGTTGCATGTCAGGCCTTCCGGTTATGTATAAAATGAGATACCCAAGATCTTGCCAAAATCGTACGACATCGACGGCACCTGCTCTTACTTTTGGGTCTCGACCAGTAACTGATACGCTGGCAGTAAAAGATCCATCAATACTAAACACAACGCATTCAGTTTGGGGAGGCACAACGGCTAAATGAAAATTACACATTGTGTGATCCCCTCGAACAACAACTCTTACCGGATATATGCCGCAAGCGACACTTTGTCGTTCTGGTAAGGTGTATGTGATTCTTCCAGTCTTATCAGTTACAACAGTGGACAATATTGCCCATTCGCCTGCCGGAGGATCCTTCATCATATAAATGTCAACTTTCTCACCAGTTAAAGTTATCATATCTAATGGGCCGTACATGAAACGGGCTGAGAAGGTTTGCGGGCACCCTTCCTTGACGATAACGTCATTAGCCCTATGATTTGCAGCTACATTTTTCAATTTAACCGACGTTCGTTTTCTCATCCACTTCTCCCTCTCTTGTCCAGGTTTAAACATTGGACACTCTTTATCGTCGGAGTGTCCATATAGAGCTAAATCAAAGTGACCTATTTGACGCAATATGAAAGCGATTACATCAGAACTTTCCCAATAGCTAGCATGGAATAAGTGAGGTAAAGCGTTTGTCGGAAAGTTTGTCAATCCTTCGGGACAATACAAAGCGTAGTCTAGTCTTTTGGAACCCCACCATTTCTGCTGTAACGCGTTCATAGTAATTAAAGGAATGTTATCCACTAAGCCACTTACAGTACTTTGTACAGATACTTCAGAAAGCCGCCTTAACACAGGAGTTGGCGGCATTTGCAAGTGATCTCCAAATAATTGAGGATGACTCTGTATCAATTCCATTAAATGGTATGGTTGACCATTACCTAAAGGATATTTTGTATATCTTGCGACATTAATTGGTGGTAAATTAGTGAATCTTGCTGATAGCAGCGGTTCTAATCTTGAGCCAACAGGATCTGTAGGATGAAACAAGTTGAACACTTGCTGTACGGGTGGTTTCGTAATGTCTCGAGTTTTGTCATCAGAAATTTTCCGTGATGCCAATATGAGTGACAATGGACTGCCAAAGGTGAAAAAGTCGCTCACTTCGAATTCAAATTTTATATGATTGTCACTTGTGGAAGACGAACGTCTCCTGGGTGTTGGAGCTTGCAAGTGCGACTTGTTGAGGTAATGTGGTTCTAATGGATCATTTGGAATAGTTATTTCAGTATCCAGTATGCTATTTTCACTGTCGTGTCTGGATTGGTATTGCTGAGTTCTGATAAGAGCATCATACGCTAATACTGAGCCCATGCTGTCACCGACAAAACAGACTTGGCCAGTAAAACCTTTTCCATCATCGGATTTGATAAATTCATTGTAAGTGGCATTGGCTGAGTGTATCGTTTTTGTTACGGATTCTGCATAATCTGGAGAATTTGTTGCAATTAATGGTATGGCACCAATTGGTATAAGATCGTTTGTAAGCGAAGGAGATTCAATAGTTGAAGGTGAACAATCGAAACTGTAGGGGCTCAGAGTAGAAAGGATCCCCAAAGCATCAGTGCAAATAGATGGACATGAAACCAGTTTTATTGCTATGTGTCCAATAAGTGTTGGATAATGCTGGCGCATCACTGATTCGAAAGCACCTTTAAAAGTGGTGACATCCGATTTCTTGGCAGTCATATCAACATTTGCATCTAAAACGCTTCCAGCATGAAATACTAGTATCAAAACAGTTGTTGGGCATGAGCTGTGAACAGGCGTCTCTGGACAACCATCAACACTGGGATGACTTTGTAAATTAGGCATTCTGCGTGACCCTCTCTCAGATGTCACCCTTTTTAAGAACGAAGGATTGAATATGCTGTCTTCTTGACTATTATCGCCTATTGATGGTGATATATCAATGTCAGCTTCATCAAGAGAGCACATGGAAGACCATTTATTAAATGAGGACTCACAATCATAAAACTCATCCTCTGAGCCTGTTTCTGTTTCTGATTCTCTAACAAGAGTTTCCATTCGCCAATTTGCAGCTTGTGCTTGTAAACTTTTAATAGATCCTGAAGATGATGATCTAAGATTTGTCTTTGAAGAGGTCTTGTGATCAGATGGTGGAGTCCCCTCAGGAGTAAGATGTTTTTGGATTCTCTTATCAACATTTTTCTTTGTGACTAATGGTGTTGGCACATCTTCATTCTTTTCTAAACTACTCATTGTAGCTGCCAGAGACTTTGAATTCTCTTCAGACAGATCTTGTTCATCACTTGTATCACCTGCCATCTTCTTCTGCAAAGCTAATTGTGTTTGGCGCTCAATTTCCCGGATGTCATCCATTGTAAGACCATGCCATTCATCCTGCCAAGCCCAGGCTTGACGATGTGCTCGTAACATGGTTTTTCTTAATGCAACATCATGAATAAATTTTTCTAATTTTGTTTGCATACCCCAATATCTGAATTCAACTTTACAGAGTTTGTAAGCGCACATCAGAGATTTACCATTTGGAAGTGGTTGTGGCTTGCCTTGTACTTCACTCCAATATTCTTCAAGCCAGTTCTCAGTAAGGGGACCCCTGTTACATTTTTCTGACTCAAATAATTTAGGATCCTCCTCTCTGACATAATCTGCACCATAAAGTTGATCTTTGCAAACATCAATAACATCAACCACTCTACTTTTTAATTCACTTCCAGTTAGTTTGAAGACATTTTCTTGGTGGCCATTATCAGAATAATAATAAGTTTCTATTTCTAATGAAAACTTTTCAACAAATGGACATGTGTATCTTGTTTTTGTGTAAGGATAAGCATTCCAAGCTTCTTCGGACACTGTTAAGGCAGATTTTGGAAGCAAGCTTTTAAACCATCCAGGTAAATGGCTACCAACATGATAGATTTTCTGAGTGTACTGACCTTTCCCGCCAGGGCCATCATCATAGGGTTCATTAACTAGGATCTCCACACCACTGCCTTCACCAGAACTTTCTTCTCTACTCTTTTTGGCTATCATGTACAGCTGTGCGATCCTGTACTCCTCTACAGTGAGAGGTAAAGGTATTCGGTACTCTTTAATCAGCATTTTGGTGATCTACTTTGAGCATTCAATATACTTAAACATATTCTGAAACAAAGAAATTTTAGTGTTGTTATTGTAGTAGGAAAATATTTGGAACAATGCCACTTAGAATACCAAATCAAGGGCACAAAATTATTTACTGATTTCTTTCCCATTTGTAAAATCTGATCATACTGACTGTTATTTTATATTTAAAAACAATTGAAAAGCAACTGGCTATAACACAATGCAATTTATCAACTATGTATAGTTGGTACTCTTAAAAAATCATAATTATAGGCAATCGGATAAATCAAAGACAACCACGTTAGGTATTTTAAAATGCTAGCCATTTAATACAGTTCATCACGTCAATTTAATATTGGAGAATGTAAAAACAATGACAGTATATCATTCGAAAATCAATGCATTTGTTATCTTTTATTTAAACTGAGCTCTGTTTAAACATGATAAGGAAGGGATAATAACGCATAAAAGTACTAATCCTTAGTTTAATTGAACGTAGATAGTACCAGATAAAATGACTGTGTACGTTTATTTTTTTAGTGTCTTTCTTTTTTCACATAAACGCTATTCTCTACGCAAAAGTGCTAAGAGCTAACAACCAAATATTTACCTCAACAGATTGAAATATGAGGAGTGTCACATCACACTTCACACAGCATTTTTAATTCAATAATTTTTGTTTTTCACAAAACACATCCCAAGCACGGATCTACGGATGAACTTTGACATTTTCGCGATCGTAATGTCAATATGGCCTAAGTGCCATTCCTTTTCAAGTTGTACACACGACCATCCAGCATCTCACAATAGAAACAAGGGGTGTAATTTATATCCACAAAAACTAATGGTCGCATGCACTTTATAAGGCAGCACGATATCACATCCTACGCGAAAGTATTTCACAAACAAAATGCAACATAACATTCAGTGTTCTACGAGTAAAGTAAATAAATATACTTTGTATACAGTACTAGCCAAGTTTATGTTTCTATATGCGCGATCGTAGATTGGAACGCTGTTGATTCTGCGTAGGTACGATGAAGTCGTATTCATAGCCTTTCTAATATTAAATACCAGATTTTTGCAATAATATAATTATGTTTTATTGATTGTTGATGGGTGTAAAATTGCATTCCCAATCCCCGTTGTTTGTCTTACTCATTTTACATCAGTGTTAGCGGTCCTCTAAATATATTCGTATAAGGTGTTGTATGACTCAACTGTGAACGTGGTCGAGGCGAAAGGAATTTGAAATGATCGTAACAGGTGGCATTCTGTAAAAAGGCACAAGTTTATGTATGTATGTGTAGGGAGCTAACTTTTGAATACCTAGGTGCTCATACTAATATCGAGTTTTAGAGTAGAAATTCTCGTACTCCACGTATTTTTAGAACATTCGCATTCTAATCTCGGTCCTTCCTTATTGAAACCCCATATACATAATTATTATAATTACGTTCTTGCCATTTATTGTCACTGAAAAGACGTGTATTTTTTAAGATTGTCTATCCTTATATGAAAGGAAGTCTGAAAGTGGTAACGGTGTCTGAAAAGTTATGTGGTAATCGGTTGACATGACAACTTTCCTACTCAGCATCACATAATATGCCCATTCCGGGCATATATGATGCTGAGTAGGAAAATTTTAGAAACATGATATGGGCAGAAAGGCGGTTCGAGTGGCACCCCCTTTCAAGGCTGCTCAACTTATTTTGAAACCCACCTTGGGTCAACATTTTGATTCCTTGTCAACTGGCGGCCAGCATCAAGTAAATTAAAACTTCCCTAATAAACTTAAAGTTACGCTTAGTTTAATAGTAATCGTATAAAACCTTAATCATGCACTTTGAAGAGACTCTGTGATAACAATTAACCAAAATTTGTCTTAAGTTTGTCGACTTTCGCATTAAAGTTCCCGAATAACTAAGAGCCATAATTATCTGAATACGCGTAGATAAATATGGAATAGGTACGTGACGAATACCGCCTCTTTTTCGTCTTAGCTCGGAAACCGTAGTCCACAGCCGTAGTCGCACAAATTGCTAAGCACGAACAAACTAGCCCCACATACAAGAACAATTTTTTAGAGAAAACCGAGTACTGAGTCATTAAAATTTACCAAAGATTATTCTCTCTCAATTTCTGATACGCTGCATAAATTATTTTTAGGATTCCGTACTTCAAAAGGATACACGTAAAGGATCACTTCGTTGTCTGTTTGTCTGTCAAAATCCTTTTTCTCAAACAACACGTGATGGTAGCAACTTCCGGGGCTGCGGGACTGTTCGAAAGAGATACCGTGGCCCTGGAACACAAAGGGCAATGAAGGAACATGGATCGGTTTTAGTCAGTAACTAGTATTAGAGTCACACTCCCTCCCACTCCACCCAGAGCGGGAGAAGTCATTTGATGATTTCCCATCCGTAAAAAAAAAAAGTCGTCAACGGTCCCTTGGAGCTGTAAAAAACAGCATAAGTAAAGGAAAAAAATCCGAATATCATTAATTTGTAGTTATATCACAAAATAAAATATTTTTTTAAGAAAACATGTCTTGACTATGAATATTCTCCTCTTTACTAGATGGACACGAGAAAATCGATAGCAGTCGTCGCAGAATTAAAGCGCCGACGTTGTATTTGTACATATTTATCTACTCACTTACACAATACGTTTGCATTACCAGTAGACTATGTCATTGGCAATTGCAGGGTTTTTAAAACTAAAGGCAATTCTTTTATTTTGTCGGTTGGTACCTAAGTATCGTACTCACCCATTCCGAATGGGTATCGTATCAACATTGATTATAGATATGTACCTATTCATCAAAAAATATTCTCAGTATTTGGGGTACTTGATATGAAACGCAGAGCACAACATGCATTTCTGATACCTATAATTAAGTGTAGCTGCTCTATTCCATGACATTATTACCACACCTTATAGGTAGGTACAGGTTTTTAATGTTTGTTTGTTAATTTATGGAATGCGGTATTCTATTAATGACCTACAGTAATACATCACGAACTACCCTATTAGAAGATTGCAATCATCACGCCTGTATAATTTTTAGTATGGGCAGAGTTATTAGACTCTGCCTACCTAGATGAATTAGTAATAAGTATCTAGATAGGTACAGAGAAACAGTATCTGGATGTGGAGGAGTTTGTGGCTAAATAACTGCTGCTTGATTTGTTATTCAGGTTCAGCCGCGCTTGCCTGGGTTGGTCCGAGGATAGGTGACCACCCATTACATACAGAGTTTCCTTCGTGCCTCAGAAACCACGTTAAGCCGTTGGTCTGGACTGTTAATTGTAGATCTTTGATAGTCGTTTCAGGTACCTAGTCAGTGGCCCGATAAGTCTTACCAAGGGGGGGTCTTATCGTATTACCTAGTACTAACTGGGTTGTTGAGGTCAGATAGGCAGTCACTCCATTTAAAATACTGGTATTTAGTTAGCTGCATCCAGATAGACTGGAAGCCGACCCCAACTGAGTTGGGGAAAGCCTAGGCAGATGATAATATCTAGGTACAGAGAAAATACTTAAATACCTGACAGACACAGGGGACTTGAAATAAAGCCCAGAAATTCACGTTCGGCAGTAGGTAGCACTTGTCTAGCTCAGATAACTGTAAACGCAGTAAACTTACTTCAATAATTACTTCATAATCGTAATCCAGTCGTATTTTATTAAGGCCAAGGGTAAAAAATACAGTTTTGATTCAATAAAATTATTTATTTAAATAAAATTCCCAGTTTATTATACAGAACCACAAAAATATTACAACCACTTTATATTCCAAGTATAGCAAAAAAAAGTCTTAAAAAATGCAGAAGCGTAACTTGCGTGTTGTAATGAGATTATTATCAGAAGCCGTAGAGTTGCATTTCTATGTTGCATTGCATCATTCATGGATTTCTACAAGCAAAATCCTGAAGCCCGTAAGGGTTAACACGTGTTTTATTTAACCCATACATAATTTTAATTAACCTACTTACATACAATACTAAGGGCGCGTTCAGACGATAGCGGCGCGTGTAGCGTGGGCGGAACATTGTTTTTTATTATTATCTTTGTATATTACCAGTAAATGACTTAACAGATTTTATAAATCACGCGCTCTCGCTTAAACGCAGCATTTCAATGTGCTTATTTCATATAACAATTAAGTTTAGTAAAAGTTGTTGGTTTTCACAAAATATATAACAAAAACAAGTCTTTCTTAAATATTTACGTTATTTCGTGTAAAACTAAGGCACTTTCATAAATACATTATTAAGGGGATACATTTTGCATTTTTGAGTTCAAAGCTGTCAAAATGGATCCTAAAATCACGATACATATTAATATATAGTTTAAATGTAATATAATTCTGGACAAGTAATGATTTACATCACTTTAAATATCAGTAGTAAATCACAATATAAAAATATCAACAAAGTAATTTACATTCCTACTTAATCGGCTATTTTAATGTTATTTCATAGCATAAATAATGGTATAACCAGTAAATAGTTTTCATCTTATCTTTACACGGTATGTTAACTTGAGGTATTAAACACAATACAGTAATAAAATAGTTTATTTCTTTATTCTTATATAAAATCAGTATCACCTGTAATAAGTTAGTATTGTCTGCAAACAATGCAATCTGATAAAAAAAAAATATAAAAAGCTCTGTTATTGAAAAAAAAAAGTAATATCTAACATTGATCCCAGTAACAATAGTGGCTTCAAAAATATTTAATAAAAATGCAACAGAAAAATATTTAACTTAATAATTACATGCTTATCCGACCGCCAGCAAATGGGGCCCTCTTACTTAGCCTTGAGAACTATAATTATGATAAATTATAATGTATCAATACATACATAAATTCACGCCTTTTTCCCATTGGGGTAGGCAGAAACTACCTTACATACCCCTTTTAGCCTCGTCCACGTTCATAATTATATAAAATAATTATCCGGATAATATTTTGGTAATGTCCAAGAATGATTTGTGCAATGCTTCAACATACTGTGTGCTGCTGTTGTGTGCCTTATAGCTTGCTACTGCTGCCCCTAACTTATCAGGGAACGCCGAATAACTGAAAAAAGCAAGACATTTTTTTTAATATTATGAACCAAAGACTTTGCAGAACTTTAAACTGCAATAATTTATCTGCCTGTAAGTTTACAAACATTTCAAGAGTATGAGATATTGCAAATTAAACTTTATGTCAATAACATATGTGACAGACAGCCATGGTGCTTCTCACGATTGTATAATTCGAGTAGGGTAACAAACACTGCCTAATTAAGTCTCCACTACCCTACGTTGATTGGTAGAGAATAACTCGGGCATTAAGTCCGCCTTTGTAGCTCTTTGTGTGCGAAAAGTTTAAATAAATAAACACTAGTTTTAAAAAATAAAATATAGGGTGACTAGTAATTATTGACAATTGACAAAATGTTTCTTTGGGAAAGTTGTTTGTTATCATGACTACAATTTCGTGTTTAAGTATCGGTCACTAATTACCAGTCACCCTATACGTATACAAGCTTATTTACGTACGCAATTCCAAATCCTTCTTTAGTAACGGGCCCAAATCCTCCCGCCATCACGCTAGGCGAAGACAAAGTACTCGTACTCAGAATTGACTTATTCAAGAACTTGTACTCAAACGAGTCGAATATTTCTGGTCTGGGTATGTTGTTTTCCTCAGCTATCTTCATCAGTGCAAACATGTGACGATCGAAGCCTTGGCCCATGGCCGCATCTTTGATGAGCTCCGAGTGGAGTTTGGAGCATTCTGTCAGTTTAGCTCGCAGTTCTTCGTCTGAACGTTTGTTGGAGTGCAGGGATTCGCAGAATGCCTGGAAAGTTGAAAGGCTATTTTAGGTTCTTCACTAAACTAAGTCAAAAGATACAAGGTCTAATTTTAATAACTGAGACTTCTCAGAAGTGACGGGGTTCGTATTGGATATCAAATCATGATAATAAACCAAGAATAAGTAAACTAAAGTAATTATTTCAAATTCATTTTTTTTTTTTATAATTTCAATGCGATTGATGAGGTCTATGATGGAACGAGCATGCCCAGAAGGTGCCTGTTCACTCTCTCTCTGCTTGCATTACATAGTCATGAATATGAAAATGTCGATCTTTGACCACTCACTCACTAGCAAGTAGCAACAACATTTTAACAGATGATTATATAACTAATCGCTAGACGGTGCGTAGATAAATGTTGTTATTATGACTGAGTAAGTCAGTTTATAGGTCAATCATAAATCACTTAGATTTATTGAAGGACTATAAGATACTGTAATCGGATTATAATGACATATAAACCGTTAAATCATATCGCGAACAAAGTTTATCGATACATTTTATAAAATAAAATCGATTTTCGTGTCAGTTTGTGCGACCGCGATGTGCTTCTTCCCAGCTAAAACACTAATGGGGGCGAAAGGGGTTGTAGGGGACTGTCTTGTGTAACTGACGTTCAAAAAGTGCTGATCTTCAGCCTAGTTTGAATAAATGACTAGATTTGATTGAAATTCAACGGATTTTTAAGCAGGAAAAATTGGAGCTTTTTGGACCGTGCATATTTTCAATTTATCTTTTATCAAGAAGAATATTTGAGGTTGAGAGAAGATTTTGTTTTTTTTTCCTCGGCCCTTGTTACTCGGGGGCCCCGTATAATTGATACGGCTGATACGGCGGTAGCTGAACTTACACAAAATAAAGAGAAAAATCGTAAAAACTGTGTGAAAGACGGGCGGGTGGCTAGATAATTAAGTAAATAAAGTTATTTTCACACCTTTGTTTTGTCCGTGCAAGGCCGCATTGTTTCTGTGCGACCGTGTTTAAAGGCCGATGTACTGCAAGACTCGTATGTGCCGACGAAGTTTCCTTTCAAGAGGTGATGCGCTGCCTGAAATAAGAACCGTTCTCGTCAGACACGATAAGGGATATCGCAGTTGGTCTGAACATAATGCGCTGCGCAGACGTCGGACAATTTGCGACACCAATAAACGTCAACCAATGGACTGGATTTATTACAGCAATCGTTTCTGTTATGTGGACAAATAGTCCATAACAAACGAGTATTAAACAATATTTTTATCATAGCATGGACGGTGGACCGTGCATTTCTTTGCCAAAAGAATAACAACTGTGTCGAAGTCGAAATAAAATGGAAAAAAAAATAACGTGACTACGTGGATCAGTGAGGTTCATTGTTCTCGTCAATGAGTCGTGTTTATTTATTTTCGACTCTATCTCAATTTAGGCAATGTTTATATTTGTATGGCAGCGAAATCTGTGCTTCGCCTAGTCTGTGCCAGCACTATTGGCAAGTTAATAAACTGTTTCATGTTACAATACCTGGAACGACAGTTGCATAATGCAATCAGGGCTGACTTTGAACTTCTTACAAGCTGCTTTGTTAAGTCCTTCATACAAAATGTAATCTATGCTGAGCGAGTCTGTCCACGCCTTGTATTCCTTCTTGGCATTGTCAATGAAATGCTTCGATTTGTCATCTAGTTTGAATTCTGAAAAATAATATAATGAAAATCAACAGAAGCAATATTTTGTTCACAGTATTATTTGCTGCAGTTACATAAAAGCAGCTTCTCAAAATATCATATTGTATCCAAAATCTAACTCACTGTGATTCATTGTGATATTGGTCTACTTCCCATCATTTAAGTAGAGCATGGGTACTCCATTATATCAAATTTAACCCTGAATCTATCATTAAAATCATTTGTTACTATACAAGAAATAAATTTCTTACCTAATTTCTGAACACTAATATTACTATCTACAGGCTTCGAATCTGGATGGATGAAAGGTTTCTTTGTAGTTTCAGCATAAATATCTTGGAAGAACCTCAGTACTGCCACTCCATCACCCCAGGAATGTTCGAAGTTTACTCCAGCTACTCCATCACTAGTTACAATCAGGCTGAATGATTTGTCAAACCACCTGTAAATTTATATAAAAAACAATTATAACCTGCTATAATACTCAAAACTCAAGTACTAATCAATGCTATTTGCCAGGTTGTTTCACTTTTTCCAGCAAATACATTCATCACCATCATCATCATTTCAGCCAAAAGACGTCTACTGCTGGACATAGGTCTCCCCCAAGTTTCGCCACATTGACCAGCCCGTTTAATAAATATTGTATTTTAAACTAATACATTATTCATTACAAATTAATCAAGCCTACCGTGTACAATGTAGGAAAATGAGTAGTCTAGGAATAGACTATGGTCAACATATTAATAAAACATTTCCTGTAGCTTGTATAATCTTAAGTAATTGTCCACTAGTAAATACAATACTTTTCCTAGCAATTTGTTTTCTATCTACAAGAAAAGTCGCTTAATAACCCTTCACATGTTTACCTGTTGGTACCATCACTGTGTAAGTATTTCTTCAAGAGCACACGCTTATCATCATTAATCTTAACATCATCTAATATCAAATTAAATATTGCTGAGTCAATCTTCCTCAAAACTTCACTATTCCCAGTTGCCTCCAAATGGTCTCGTTGTTTGGCCCATTCATCCCTATTCTGAGTAGTTAATATTCCTAAAGGATGTTCAGCGGCCGGTGTATTGTCATTCATGATTTTACTCAAGTTGCCAAGCAGTTCCAGGGGTGACAAGAGGTTACCTGAAAAGCATTCTAAATGTAAATAAGGTGAATAAACTAAAATTGATAAGGGAATCTAAAGATTAAGATTTTAGAGAGATTATTGGTGCATTGAACTGATTAATTAATTTATTTGCCGTTACTTATCATTATTTTTTTCTATTGTCAGCATTAGCTATCTAATAATAAGTAGGTCATATTATGGTGTTTAGCCAGTCAACAGATTGGAGTAACTTATTGTAATTTTTCAAACCTTTCTTGTTTCCTTAAAATATCAAAGGTTTTATTTAGGTTTTGAACTGGTACATTTTTTTTCTGATAACGATGATTTTTAACTGATAAATTTTGAAAATATTACCATCAGCATCCAAAACATCAAATGCATAAAAGTTTCCTTGTTTCTGTACAAGTACATGCTTGCTCGTTGGGTCCC
This sequence comes from Noctua pronuba, assembly GCA_905220335.1. Lineage (NCBI taxonomy): Eukaryota > Metazoa > Arthropoda > Insecta > Lepidoptera > Noctuidae > Noctua > Noctua pronuba. The sequence continues at coordinate 7,703,524 of LR999903.1, read as the reverse complement.
TGAAGATCTCGTCCTTATTTAGCCGAGGCAGACGAGTGGCTCCAAACAAGCCCACAAACTGGCTCATGTCTAGAGGGAAGACCTTCATTAGGTAGGCACCATACCTGAAAATAGTAAAGAAGAATGTATAATGAAAACAGTGAATATACCAGTAAAAACATTTGTTTTTTGTTTATTTTTAAACTTCAATACATCATGTTATGTTCTATCAAAGAGAATTAATTGAAAAGTACCCTTATTTATTTAGTTAGATGATTAATATCAATATATTGTATACATACCAAGAAATAGCTTCAGGCAACATTCTTGTAAAGGTCCTAAACATTGGTGTGTCACTTTTCTTAGGGTTCATATGATACACCTCAGGTTCTAATAATTGTTCTCGTAGTGACAACATAAACCGAACCGCAGTTATCAATATGTTTGTAGACCTTATCAGTTGATCATTGTATTCAGGTCTGACATCATTTTGGAACACAATCATTGGATTATAATTGATGGGAAGTGCTTCTCTATCACGTAAATAAAGATCAAACCAGTACTCTGAAATATAACTTGTATGCTTGTTCCTTTTGTCTTTCGCAATGAGTTTCTCTTGAAGCAGTTTTCCCTCTTGAATTATAAAATTGTTAGTACGCTGTTGAGCTTCTTCAAACTGATTATCATTCAATAAAGGTCTAAGGGCTTTCAAGTATCGCTCCCCTGTTTTCGAAAGATCGGGTATAGGTAAACGGGGCAGAGATTTCTGAAAGTGCATCGTTGGTAACTTGCTCCTTTGTAAATAGTGGTAGTTAACATCTTTAATATTTTTATTAGTAAAGTTTCTTTGCTGAATAAACTTTTGACACACAATATTATTCTTGCAAATTAGTTTGTTAACTCCGATCATCTTACACTATTATGCAAGTAAAAGCTTTCACTTATAGCAGTGCACTGTGTAGTTTACAAAAATATTCTTATTCTAATCTACGAAAATAAATAAATTGTAAATTATAAGCCCATAGAAATTAAATGGTACACAAATGAAATGTCAACGAACTCGAAATGTCAAAGTACTCAAAGTCCGATTTTTGGTAGTGTTGGGGCATACCGTTCAGTAGTTTGAATTTATTCGAAACTTTAGTCGATATCGATATAAATGTCAAAACCCCTCAAAAACCTCGATCAATTTAAATGTCAAAACTGAAAAAGAAAACTGATCCTGAAATAGATTTTTGCGAGCGAATTTACTGAAAGGTTGATAAATTTCTAGCAACATGCAGTAAGTCCATTCTTCTATCAAGCGTCAATTGATGTATGTTTAAGTATCAATTGTGCTAATAAAAATTCCATTCAATTAAATCCAACATGAATGAATCGCCGGAGATTAGTAACAACTCTGGCGGCAATGATTTAGAAACCTTGGATTATTTACGCGGTGTCAAGTCGTCAACGTGCCTGTTACTACCGACGACACCAAGTCCTACACCACTAGATTTCAAACATCCTCTATCAGAAGAAATGACTGATCGTCCGTTTCTAACATTAAATGATGATCCTAACATGGTCAATATACAGACAGGTGAGAATATATTACATACATCTGTGCATTTATATTTGTAGTTTTAAAATTATCTACATGTATTTTCGTAGAAAAATATATTTTATTATAGCAAAAGTTACCTGCTGAATAAGCATTAATTTTCAGAGTAAGTTGCATCATTTTATTTATGTGTTGTGGCACCAAAACTATATTGTATTTCCACTGCTGAATAAATCTCACAATTATCTATTTCATTAGTGTTGTAGCTATATTTATTTCTGGATGTTCATTTTCAAAGAAGTTTAAATAATATAAATAAAAAAATGTTTTAACTTTACCAAAAAGCTATTACACATGTTATTTTGTATTCATTTTGTTATTGTAACAATTTCAGATGCTTCAGCAGGAGACTCCAGTTCGTCGGGAGACAATAGTTCAGTTATCCAAGATCCCGTGAGCGCCCAGCTTATCAATAACATAAGCATGCTAGACTATCAGACTCTCAGCAAGAATGGTGATCTCATCATGGGACAAGTATGTATTTGTTTACAAAAATATTAGATATAATTATAAACCTCTATTGGATATAAATAGTTGGAAAACATAGGCTTTTCCTTGTACTATTTCCTACTGCGTCATTGGTAATATGATACTAAAATTATTATAGCTGGTTTAGAAACTTATTTGTTCATAATATACTTGGTCTATTGATTTTTATTTTCTAATTTTCAGACTGAGGACTGCAAGTTGAATGGAAACCACAATGTCACCGGCAGAAAGCTACCAAACTTTATCAACTGGAACTGGAGTGTCATCAGGAAAGTACTTCTTTGGATTGTTCTCTCAGGTCTCATTGCCTGTATCGGAGCCATCATAGGTATGGTTGTGACAATACCAAAAAATTGCAACCCTGATCTGCCATGGTATCAAGGAAAGGTATTCTATGAAGTATTTCCAGCAAGTTTTAAGGACTCTAACAAAGATGGTACAGGTGATATTAAAGGCCTTCTTAACAAATTGGACTATATCCAAGAATTAGGAGCATCTGCTATTAGGCTCAATTATATTTATCAAGCACAAAAGTATCCAGATCAATATTTTAACATCACTTCCTTAGTACAGATAGACAGAAGTGTTGGAGTCCTCAAAGATTTCAGAGATTTAATAAATGAAGTTCACAATAGAAATATGTCTTTAATCCTTGATCTACCGGTTTTGCCTCTGGCTAAAGCTGATTTACCATCAGCAAATTTTACTGATGCTGTGTTAATTGCAAATGAAACTATAATCAGCAATGTTGATCGCACTTCTGCAGCAATTACATTTTGGGCTAGGGAGAAGGTTGATGGCTTCTACTTAAAGGATTTAGAAAATTTCGTGGATGATGTAAGTTTTGGCAGTAGGTTAAGGTTATGGAAACAAATTTTAGGTAGCAACAAAATATTTATTGCTAGTGAAAAAGCCTATGAAAAAGCTAAAGCTTCTACTGCAGCTCTCAGTGTGTTGTTGTCTAGAATTGATCTTATTGATATTCATATAGATTTAAATAAAGGTATTAAGGGTTTGAAAAATCGTATTGATAATGTTATTAAAGGCACACTGTGGGATAAGCCTCACTATCCATGGGTTCATTGGAATATTGGCAGTGTCCACAATGAAAGAATATCCACAAAACATGTCAATAACACTTTGGTGTTGACAGCTCTAGAATTAGCCTTGCCTGGAACTGTAAGCATATTCTATGGAGATGAAATCGGACTTGGTGGACTTGGTGATATTGAAGAAGATTTCCATGAACATAAAGATGTTGGCAATATAGTGTCAATGTCATTCCCAAATGAGAAAGATTCTGCAATTATTTTGCCTTGGATTTTAAAATCTGAAAGGAAACCAAGCTATCATTTCTTTGATGTTATCAAATTGTTTACCAAAGTGAGATTAGATACACCAACAATATATTTAAGATCTATTTTCAAGGAAGGAAATAATCTGAAAAATATGGAAATCCGTGAAACTGAAGAGAATCTCGTGGTAATAGAACGTTGGTTCCCTAGGAGGAACACATGTGTATTTGTGGGGAACTTAGGAAGTACATCAATTACAACTGATTTGTCTACCATGTTTTATGGTGGTACTGTGCTAGCTGGGACAAACACCTCCCTAGTTGGACAAGTATTATATTTTGATAAAATTACTTTTCCTCCTAATTCTGCCATTGTTTTAAAGTTAGAAAAGTAAGTAACCATTACACTTGTTGATAAACGGCAGTAACAAAAGATTATTATTATATGATTAATATATTTTTAGTATTATGTCAAGCATCGGCGAAACTTAACATAAGTAACATATTATCAGAAATTTGATTTTCTCAAATTGATATTCTAACTTAAAATGTAACTAAGGAAAATATTTATGTAGTAACAGAATCTCGAGCTTCCGAAATGATCTGAATGTTAATCTCTTCTTTGTATTTTTTGTAGCAGTATTAATACTAATTATTTAATTGAACAAAATTTATATAATAATGATTTTCTCATAAACATAGATTTAGGTTTTTCACAACATACTAATGTTATTTTGTTGATTTTCTGTAGTTTTTGTGAAATAAGGGTATCCTAAGTCTACTCAAGTATTAGTTCATCATATACCAAAGATATTATGTGAGCATGTTATTAAATCATATAAATTGTTAACTAAAGGAATGTACTTACATAAAAAAAAGAAAAACCAAACTCAGAGTTACAAAAAATTTAATATACATTTGTACATATTGAAAACAAATATTATGTACTTAGTATATGTATTATTATGTACACATTATGATATTAAAGTAAATAAATAGTTGTTGAAATTATTACACTTTCATTTACTATGATTACAAGCAATGATTTTGATACACTTAATTATAACAGGTAATATATCGAACAGCGAGTATTTTATTACAAAGTTTTCTTACTATAATTCACTATTTCATAGTGAATTGGAATTGTGAGTTAATGATATTTTATACAAAATAATGATATAGATGCATGGGTAGTAATGCTAACTCTATGGAATTCTCAGTTTTATTTGAATAATATAATATAATTATTGGGAAGGCACATTTTGTATCACATATTTGTTTAGATTATATTATGTTCTCTTGAGATGTCTAACATAGACAATATAGGATACTGGAATGGTTATTGCTTAGTTTGGAGACTTCTTACAATTTTCTGACAAACCTACTACTATGACAAAATAGTTTAAGATATTATATAGCTAAGCGGGTAATTTTGAGTTGCTTACCAAACAATTTTATGTGACTGATGTTATTTTCTAAATACCTATAATCCGCCAAATTACTTTGGTATAAATGATGTTTAAAAATAGTTTAGGTATAATTTCTATTATAATATTGAGCAATACAAAATTGAAAAATCATATGCTTAACATAAATGATAAATAGTCATTATGTTTTAACCCTGACATTATAAATAGGTACCTACTATTCTTGTATGGTAAACAGTATGCAATTTTGTGCATATTCCAATAATGTAAACAAAACATACAGCGCTTTAAATGATGATGTTCAAACATTCATTTGAATTTCAACCTTATGTCATTGTAATAAAAGTCACGTGAAGCGTCACAAAAATAGAACAACACTGAATATAATCAGTAGGTTAACCACAAACTGTTTGTGGGTTGGTATCCCTAACATTTTCAGTAATTTAATTTTTGCCTTTGTTTACATTTTTGGTAGATATGATTTTTTTTAAACTTTCCTGCAGTAGGTGGAATTAAATATTTAAAAATATAATACAATCTAAATTCGGAACCACATTTGTATTTTAATTCAATAAGTCTTGTAACAGAATTTGAATTTTCTAAAATAAATCTTAATACTTTTTTGCTTTTAAGGTCAAAATGAAATAATATGAGTTAACCATTGACACAAGACAAGTGTGGTTCCTATCTTAAGTTCTGGTGGCATTAAGCTCAGTCTTTGTATCGGTGGATGAAAGATCATAGCACTGGAAGGATTCACAAGCAGTAGGTAAGAATTTATCATAATGTCATGAGCTGGGTTGAGACTTTTTAATTTTAGCTACAGTTGGATGCATGACATAAGTATTGGACATTGCTCTTGGATGACTTTCAGTAACCGGCAATGCTGGGAGTTTATCAGTAGGGTTTCGTATTAGTATTTTTTTCTGAGACCCTGTCATTACCCTCTTAGCATTATATTCTTGTCTATTCTTAAGATCTATGTTATCGGTGGTCGGTGGAACAGACTTTACACACTTCCGTTCACTTTCACAGTCACTACCTGTTGGTTTATTTAACTTTGGAGCACCAAAAGCTTTAGTTTGTTTCAATAACGAACGATCGTTACACAACGCCGCGATAAGTGGCAAATCAAGGTTTTTACTTTTCTCTCGAAGAGTTTTTATGTCTAAATCACAATTGGAATCTTTCACTTTGTTCACACTTAGTTCACTGTGCACATTTGTCGAGGGTTGCGGAATTTTGACTTCTCTCGAGTAATTGAGAAGTTTCTTTTTGTATTCGTATGGCGGCGGGGGAGGCGGGGGCATTCGTCTCATTTTAACTGGCGGTGGATCCTTGGCATTCAACACATTCTCATCCGATTTCGTCCGCATAAAATGCGAAACGTCTGGAACTCGCGTGGCAAGTTGCGGCCGTTCAAGATTTATGGAATGGTTGCTGAGCGACGTCCTGCTCGTTAACGAGTACCAGCTCGTCCGCGTTCCCGGTAACTGAACATAAGAATCCGAGAGATTTTGAATCGATCCGTACATGGACGACGCAGCCATGGAAGTCGATAGATAAGGCGTACTTCTGTACTGCAGACCATTTTTGTGCATGTTCGACACGCGAGACTCAGTCAGTTTGTGGTCGAGATAATTTTGCTGCGACACGGCTGGGTCTTGTAGTGGGTAGTACACGTAGTCCACGTCGCTGTATAATTGCTGGTGGAACATGGGGTTGTGCGGCGGCGGAGGGGGCGGCAGGCGGGTGGCGGGCGGGGGCGGAGGCTGGCGGGGCCGGCGCGGAGCGGGCGGTGCCGGGGGCGGACCCGGCGCCAGCTTCATCATGGCCACCAGCACGTTAGAGTCCACGCCGTGCGCCATATCCCTCGATGGTGACAGGTTGTTGCTTATTCCCTGCGCTAATTTCGACCTTTCGGCTCTGCGACTGGAAGCTTGTTGCCTTTTGAATTTTTGGAATTTGTGCTCCAATACCATGGGACTAGCAAATGTTCTTTCACTAGATGCGTTCACTTCTCCCGCTTCTGCTTTCAGAATTGTTATCATGGGCTTTGATGTTACCACTCTGGCTGCCACTTCTTCTTTGTTGTCGTTCAACTGTTTCAAAGTTCTGGCTGCCGCCGATGGGCCAGGATATGCTGGTGGCGCCTTGGTAAGAGGAGGCGGTGCATAAGATGAAACAGTTTGATGATTATATTCATAGGGAGGTGGCGGCTTATCAGGAAATGGAGGTCTGATGGGTGTATCGCCACTTATATCAAAAATATTTGGTAGAGACAAATTTAGCAATTTACGACTATCAATTCTAGTTGGTGGAGTTGGAGGTCGATCAAAGAAAGCGTTATTCGGATAGTGATCATCTGAAGGAGCAGTGTCTTCGTGACCTTGAAGGTAACTGTCACCAGAAAACGGAAGGGGTAGCCTCACGTAATCCGACACTGAATCCAAAGTGTCACTTACAGACTGGCTCTTAGGATACACGCCTCTTCCCACAATGAGGTCACTTAATTCACTCGCAGTCAGTAAATTATGTTTGTTATCAGTTGGATCGCTACCGTCGCCGTGAAACGAGATAGCACTGACATTGGAATTTGTTCTTTCTCTAAATAAGTTTTCTTTATTATGTTGTTCTTGGTTCTGAAACTTAGCAGCTCCATCGACACAATCCGAGCTAGGTTGAGATGACTGTAACCTTAAAGTGCCTGTTCCATGACTAGTTCTTTCTGACTTGTTTTTCAGGATTGAAGAAACGCTATCGAAATCTGCAAGATCGTTTTCTTTTGTTGGCTTATAGCTGTCGTAATGAGAGCCATCGTAATCTGTTCTGCTGGCTTCAGATAAGGTGTCCATTTTCGATCTTGCAGTAAGTTCAGAACTACTCATGGTGTAGACTCCGCTAGTTTCACTTGATGCCGCCACAGTAACCGGTTGACCTAAACCGTCATACAAAGCGGACGCTGTATCTTGAGAATATTCCACATCTATGCCAACTGTACTGTTGTCACTCATCATTGAATTCTGAGCAGTATGACTGTATCCTAATTCTAAACTGCTCGCGTTAGATGTCCTACTCAGAGTACTGAGACCAGCTCTGGCCATTATCACTGTACTGCAAGATGAGGAACATTGTGATCCGGTGCATTTTAATTTATTAGATCTTGGACTGTCTGTCAAGGTTTCGCTAATACTTTGATCAGGTAAAGAGGTTGTTTCGTCTAATTGGTTCAACGAGTGTTGTTCTGGTTGTGTGATTTCGTTCCTACTAACATTTTCACAGTCTTCCTTAGTCTTCTTCGTTCGGATTTTAGATTTTTGTAGTTGTAAAGACGATGTTTTAGTTGGTGGTTGATTATCTTGTGGCATATGGCGTATAAAGTAAGAATTCGTGCTATCTAGCAAATGGGCGAAAGCCAAACTTTCCGTAGATGGTGCTGGTGGAGAATCTATCATAATTTCTAATTCATCTTCTGATTGGACTCTGTCACTCACAATACCCGACGTAGTATTCGAACTCGTAGAAGATATCACTGATATTCTTTGTTCACTTTTGTTTTGATTGTATTGAATGTTTAACGATTTTGAGTAGCCAAAGCAAATTTTGCGCTCCTCTTCTTCCTTTCTCAGGATTTCATTGAATTTTGGTGCTATTTTCATTGAGAACTGATGTGTCTCTCTACAAAGAGCGAAAAGATATTTACATTTCTCTTCACTTGATGAAAATAATGTCATTTTGCCTTCCTCGGTTCTGATCTCAAATTTCTTTCTATCGAAGCTTAGTTTGCCTATAGCACTCCATATGAAATTTGAAAGTGATCCATTATCAGGCAGAATTTTTATGCCCTTAGCTGTGACAAGGAGCCAAACTGTTCCAGGTTCAGGTTCTGATTTAGATTGTTTTAAGCGGTATCTGTGTGAGTTGATGGTGTCTGGGAGGAGACAAACTTCTCGAATAAATCTGGATTCAGCGTCAGCTTTTGTGAGACCACGGTGTTCTCGGTGGCAAGCGCGCATGGCTGCTGCTACCCAATCGCCGGTGAGCGATGAGGGTGCGTAATCATCAACTTTGAAGTAGTCCCTGTCCTCGAAGGAGTCTGCATCACCGTATTCAGCTTGTAATGCTAGTCCGGTAAGCAGTAGTATCACTTCGGCGGGTAGAGCGTCTCTCGTGCGCACGTTTTGTCGCAGTTGTAGGAAGTACAGATGGCGGCCGACTTCGTCGTGCAGGAGCAGTGGGCTCTCCACGTGGAACTGGACGACCAGATGCAATTCAAGGAGCGGTTTCCCGTTAGCGTCCAAGCCCTGAAACAAGTAATTCATTTTACTTTCTAAATTAAGTGGATCCTAGACAAAATGTTTAATTTCTGAGATTAGCCAATTGCATTTTATTTTGGTTTTAAAATTAATGGTTTAGGACTTACATGGGTGTGAGATGATCTCCAACTCTTTGGCGCATATTTAGATAGTTTGCTGTCCAAGTCAACAAACAAGTATTCTCCATCTGAAAAGACAAAATGCCAATTAAAATGTGTTTTATGTTCATTTCATTTGTCACGGACCTCACCCCGCCCGCATACAGATATTGTTGTTTGGTCAATACACAGATATTCGTTGTTGAAGAGTATGTACTTTATTGTCTCTCTAATGTGTCATTGTGATGGCCAATATAGAACACATGATTACCCAACAGCGTTTGTATGTATAGTTAGACTGAATGCTTACGAGGTGGAATGTGTGACGCCATGAATACATAACTTTGTTTTGTGAAATCACATTGCAAACGTTTAGAACTTAAGTCAGGTACGGTATGAGTAGTATACAAAGACTTGTAGTGAAAACGAATAGATAATTACTCACTTTGCAAAATTGCTAATCCGAAGAGTTCTGTGTCGGTCATGCCTTGTAGTTGCGCGTGAGCACTGGCTAAAGACTTCAATTCTTTGACCCTTGCTTTGGCTTCGACGACGAAGTGCAGTGGTTGGGGCTGGCCGGGCATGCGCAGTGACAGGAAGCGCGCGCCCGCGCCGAGCGCGCGCGTGTCGCCGCCCAACGGCCCGCGAACCGAACACAGAGCACGCATGTCGCATCTCGAGACCACTGTTACTCGCACTGAAACAAGAAATATACACATAAGCTATCATTGAGAATGAGAACTCCAACAGAGTTATCTCGATGATTTCAGACTAATGGGTCATTGGTGGTGCTCAAATTATTTTTTTATTGCTACTGCATAAATCCGTTCCGGGATCGTTCCGTTTGGTGTGAGATCTACTCTTGTTTATAAAATGTCTACGATAGCGATATAATGACGAATCAAAAGAGTTGTTTCTAGAAGATTTTTTCTAGTCGTTTTCTATTACATAATATTCCACGAGTGGAGATTTAGAGATTTAGAGGTCGTTTAATAGACCTATAAGAGATCGCTCGTATAAGTCAATGTATTCGAACCATTTTTTCGGGATAGAAGTAGGCACAGGTTGGGTCGACGTACTCGATAAAATGAAAGTCATCATCGCTAACCCCTGCAAATAATTTTCCTAAAGCTACTTAGGTAATTTCTCAATTTTAGGAGTCTGCCATTGAAACTTCCATAGAAGAGCTGGTAGATGCCCATTCATTTGCGATAAAGGAGAGAGCCTCTGAGTTCGGTGATTCTATATTGACGAACTATTCGGTGATACGATATTTATTTATTAAAGAAATAATTAGAGGTCACTCTCATAAAACCTTAATAACATTTCTAAACTTATTCATTTTTAATTTCTTTGTCGTCATCGTCATGTAAGTAAGTTTTGTATGAGGTAACTTTGTTCTGAAATGCGTCTTCGTTCGGCCGGATTCCAATGTGTTTACATCCTCACGTATTCTTTGTGCGTCATAGTAGATTTAACAATCACCGAAAACTACAAATATACGACGTAAGACGATAAATATCATACCTAATTTAGAATGTCAAAGTAAATATTTTTTGAATGTTGTAACTCATAAGACGCATAACAGTTTAAACGTATATTTCTATATCATTATTTGTAGGTGCTCATGTCCTACCTACGCGCTAGTCCTTTTCGGTGTACCTTCCTATTCACCAGAGCCTGGACGTGGCAGGAATGTCGGATCCGCGCCAGCTGTGCATTCCATTACTTTTTTTTCGTACGCGATCTCCTTTTTGCTACCTGCTGTTTTTGTGGCGCACATTGTTGCGTTTACTTGTGAATTATATTTTTGAAAAATTGAACGCCTGCGCACGTGTTCATTTGTAAATCTCTTTATTTTTCTCAGAGATTATTATATTTTTATGACATACCTAATCTTAGGTATAAATTAGAAATCGGTGAAACGATGTCAATTTCAAAATATTAAAATGCCCGACTAAAGGAATTTTAAATGTGTCAATCATTGATAGATGCGATACGTAATTAAAAAGACATAAAAAAAATAATAATTGATTTTGTGCTACTGAAACCTATGAGCGTTAGTGCAGAAATCTAATGTTGAATACTCAATTATATAAATAAATATGCGGTTGCAACTCGAACACAACAGTGACGTAGTCAGGTAAACAGACGGAAGTGGGGATGACTTATTTTTATGTCAACACTCGAGAATTCGAAACCCAAATTTTCAGCTCTATGCATGTTCTAAGTAGGTACTAAAAAGTTGGACATGTCGTGAAAAATGTACGTAGGTACCATGCAAAGTTGCGTAACTGACAAACCTTAAGGCTGAAGCTGAACTAGACCATGGATTCGCCCATGAATAGGGTCTTCAACAAAAGTGTTACGTCCCTCTTCCTATTTCTAGATACATTTTTCAGGGTCTTGGAACGTGCAAACCAGGTGCTGACATAAAATGAAAGAAACCTTGCAGCATAGTAGTCGGTACTAGATAGATTAGCAAGACCTAGACTTAGACAAACTCGTTGAATCGAATATGAACAAACTAAATCCACGCCATGTCAGTGGTATGTTCACTATGAAAGGTGCCTACGTAGGTACCTACATATTATAAAACATTTATAGGAATGTAGTACCACAAGATCACGTAAAAAAACTAGACGCGAATAAATTTCATCCCATCCGGTACCTCTGCGGCTCTTCAGCTCTTGATAGCTATAAGAACATGTTTTTTGTTTTAGTAAATGCGCGATAGTTTGTGATGGCGGTCAGGCGCAGCGGGGCGGGGGCAGACCGGTCGGCGCAGGCGGCTGCGGGCGGCGGATGGGGCGCGGGCCGGAGGGGGAGGGGGGGCGCTACGTAAGCGCGGTAGCAGCGGACGGCGACGCGAGGAATGCGGACGACCTTCAGATGCCGAGCGCCCCTCCCCCTACGCCAGCCGCATCTTGCGTCCTCGCATACCTAAAGCCGTCGTTGCCTCCACTTTTCGACATCTCGCCACCAATTTTGACACTCAAAAATTTTTAAGGAAGATAATGGATGGACTCGAACAGGGTCATCTATCATCTCTATGTAGTTCCGACTGGGGCACAAATCCAAAAGTAGGTAGGTATGTAAAATAGCACCAACAGTTTTTCTTATTTTAATTTATGTTAAGTAATTCATTTTATTTACCTTGAAGATAAAAATCGAATTAAAGTGGCAGTGTTTATATTAAAAGTTGCTAATACAATGTATTCCACCAATCATCAATCTCGCTATAGAAAATATCAAGAATTTTTAAGATGTCGAGGTACCTAAATTGTTTCTTCAGCACATTTTACATCCTATCCAGGTCCCATTATGATTGTTACAGCAAATCAATGTTCCAGCTAGAATTTTTGACCTAATTTTAAAGTTGCTCTTATTACTTTAAGCTGTATAATAGCTCTATGTTTTGTTCTCTCATTTCATTTCATATAATTTCCCTAAATATTATCAGAATGTTTTGCTTCGAAGATGAGAAAAACGCTTCAAATTAATATTGAAGCCGATATTGACGATCAGTAATGATATCATACCTTTGCAATGTGGTTTTCAATTCTCATCTCACAAAAAAAACAGACAAGATAAATCAGAGAACGCAAGATAATTGCATTTGTTTCAAAATTTCAATTATTGCCAAGAACTGTTAAGAGCAACAATAGCATCTTTGAGCTACATCTTTGTAATATCATTCCTACTTACATAATAACTGCTAAAGGCCCAGTTCAAGCTAAAATAGCCTTACATGTTGTCATCGTGACGTTTCTTTAAACAACTCTAGATTCCACAACACAAGACTTTTGAATTACTTAAAGTCTCCCCGGTCCCAACAGGGTCTGTTATTGTCTCTGTTCATCGATTAGGCTCTCGATATATTTACCGCCATGTAGCGTAATAGTTTCCTACTTTGAAGATCCCCTAAATTCGAGTGGTTGGCGGTATTCCTATATAGCAGCCAGAAGAATGGCTTGCGACGTTTTGAAGGTGATAGGTACTTCGTTCTTTAGTTCAATATGTAGTGATTTCTTATAATGGTGTTAAAGTAACTACAATAATGTTAATTAAAGGGACTCTAAATATGTCTACATGTATTACTAAGATACGAGTAGATAAATAATACAAGCCACGTAAGAGCAAATTCGAAACCATTCATACGTAGTGTGTCTAGTAAGTTGTTAGTTTCGTAGCTAAACATAACTATAACGTTAACCAGAAAGACCTGAACCTAGGATAAACGCAGCACATACGTTTTTCGAGACAGTAGACCAAAATGCACTTTGCTGCTATTAGCAGGATCCCCTGCCATAGACATTTTCTATTAGTTAAACGAAAATGCTTAAGTATTCCTCTATTAATTTCGGATTTTCGATTTCGAAGTTTGCAACGTCATCAGACACACTGTTCATTTTTGGAGCTCAGATGCTCTACGTCTATCAAATTCCGAGTATTCACGTTTCCGCACTAAATCCAAAGCGTTTAACCTGCTTCTACGATGACAAAGCTTAGTTCGAATTAGTAGGCCAGTTGACCATTTAACAGGAGCGTAGATTGACGTATTTAGAGTTCATGGTTCAATGGGCACATCCGTAGCTAGCGTATGACCTGGCGGTTAAGTGGTTAATATCCGACGATTGCGAATAGAGTTGGGTGTTCAGTTTTAATTTTCTGCGGTTGACTGCATTTTGTATTTTCATTGTTAGTACGAGGATCCACCAATCTGTAAGCATTTTCAGTTGGCTCATTAGGTCCAGATTTTATTAATAATTTCCATTTCCCTATAGGCTTACAAGAACTTACAGTTACAGTCTTAAATCAAGTCAGATCAAAAAGATTGTAATCAAATTACCAAAAATATTGTTAGAGTCATATAAAAGTCTGGATCTGTGCTCTGTTCATGGTAATAGTTTCGCCATGAACATTGCCGTAATGTGGCCGATCTATGGGTAAACCTCTGCCTAACCTTTTCGGGATTACAGGGATGCTACGTTATTTTTTACCTTTTATCTACAATATGGTTGTCATAATACCTTCTGTTACTAAATCTGGCCATAAACTAACCGAATGCGTATTAATGTGAGCCTTTCACCTTTGCCTGTAGATATTCTCATTCCTACTAATAGATACAATAGGGATGTTTACAAAAAAGTTCAGGTAGGTATAAAGTATTGAGGTGAGTGCCTCTAAACAGCTACCTATATCTACAGAACGTTTGATTAAACCTATCAGTGATTGAAAGAAAACGGATTAAATGAGCTATTATAATTTTTACGTAATTTATGATGAATGGACTACCTAAATGTCTGGTGTATTAGTGTAGTATATTCTAAAATGACATAATAGTTTACTGTGCACTGCACTATCGCGGTTCATCTTCAAGTAGCAGCTAAAGTTTCTACAAATAAGTCCTGAATTGCTTATTAGTTGACGAATTGAGGTTAGTCAAATCTCTCAATCTATTTTCAAATATAAATACCGATACCTTTACCTCCCAAATCGTGATCGAAACCTCTCTATTGTATGGAACTGTGACTGATTTATGTACACTATGTGTTCATGTGTTTGAGAGTCGACAAAACATGCCATAAAATTTTAAGTACGCTTTGTCATTGGTTAAAATTGACTTTTATTTACCTACTCGCTCCACTATCAACGGAATGCGGTCGCTATGTTAGTCGTTTATTACGAGCTAATGATTCATCGACTTTATCAATCACTGCAGTGATGAGTCTGACCACTAAGTATTACAGCTATGTAGGTACATCATTCGTAATACATGAGATGCTTAATTTGAATTGCAAATTTGAATTGCAATTAATAATCATTAGGTAGGTACAGAGGTAGCTATTTTGTTTCTCTAAACAGAAAAACAGTGAGTGCCGCAAAAAATGAAAACGTTTGTCTAACTTTTGTATTTCGAGATTCATACACCAATTATACAAACTTTTCAATTTTCTTATTTGTTCGTTTTGGTATCTACCGACTTTTTACAATAATATTAAACCCCTAGCCTGTTATAAGAGTATAGGCTGGTCTTTTTACCAGGATATACTGACACTCTCGTAGCAGGCTTAAAGGAGCTTATACATAGAAATATAGTTTAAATTTTAAATTGCCAATAGTCCTAATTCAATGATTTTAATAATCCCTGATTTCACAACTTTTCTTAGGTCATCCAGGGTTCTGAAGTTTCTTTCTAAGCATTTGTAAACCCTACTTAAGAAATCGTCTTTAACTATAACAATTACTTTGAAACAGTATAGAATTTTGAAACCATAATTATGTTTAATCAACACAAAACATGAAGAACACTCTTCACTCTTCGATTCGGATCGTCTGCAAACATAATTATTTATTACTCACAAAAATGACAATGATGTTTTACTCTTCTTCGATTTGTAGTAAGCAGGTAGGTAATTATAAGTAGTATAGTTTTTAAATGATAATGTTAGGTAGGTAAGTATTGTGAAATCTCGTTCAAATCCTTAAAACACGTGCGTTTGTTTTGTATTAGTATTAGACTATCAGTAAGTATACCTACTTAATGCTAATTCTAGGTAAATCGCAACGTCTTGAGTGTCGTTTCATTAGAATCGGGCTATAAAACCGTTCGGATATCTTAGAAATGTTATCAAATTAATGATTACAATTCATATATTCGATAGTGATCTTTACTACGATTCTGAGCAACCTGACCTCTTTGAATAAATTAAAATATTTCTTGTTAATTAGTTATCACTGCAGAAATATTGAAATTGGTCCTTGTTATGTGAGTCAGGCAGGACGTTTGTTTATAAGTAGACCGTGACGTGATGAGCTGCAGAACTATACGAATCCCGTTTGGTTTTTGGACTAGTTTTGCAGGTTTTTTTCTACGTTACTATGTTTCAATTAAATTAAAATCTTTGGCAGCTCAGGGAAGCAGATTGACGACATCGCGTGATTCCGACTGGCATGAATCTCGGATCTATGACTATTGAAGAAAATTTGTGATGCTGATGACATCAATATTACGGCTTACGGCCAGATTATGTTACATAAAGGCCTTCAGACATTTTAATACATACAGGTACGATGGTAGTTTACTTATTTTAATCAAAAACTTTAAACATTTCCAATCACGTCAATAATTTGTAACTCATTAGGTAGTAAAATGGTAGTTAGCCAACTTCCTGCACGGGTTCGGTGGAATGTAAGTTACATGAATGTTTATCAGTCTGTATGGACCATTCGCCACATTGAGCATGGCTGGTATGGTATTGCTGCGGTGGTGGTGTCGAGGAAGGGCGCGCGAGCGGCGCAGGGTCAGCGGCCGCGGCGCGGTCGGCGCGGGCGCGCGGAATTCGAGCTATGCGTATGAAATGAAAGTGGCCGCATCGTGAAAGCGCGCGCATCCACTGCGGCTGTCCATGGCGCCGTCTGGGTCCACTTCACTCACCATGAATAGATAAATCCAATGCAGCTGCACGTAAAGACACTATAATCCTTGGTAAACCGCATCCATTGGCACTTCACTTCACTATAAGTTGCGCGATCTTGTAAGCTGAATGGCGTGACGGCTGACGTCGAGGCGCACAAAGTCCATGGGCGCGCTAGTACGACTGAGTGAAGCAAAGCGGGCGCGTGGGTCGGCGGCGAAGGCACGCGCGGGGCGCGCCGCGACTTCGGATCGGTGGAATGCGGCAAGATAGTGGCGCGCGGGTACCGGCCGAGGCCCGCTGTAGGCTGGAGCCTCCGTGTGGGTACGCTGTGCGACGCGACTCGGCGGCGTCACCGTGCGGCCGGAATGCGCGCGGTCAACCTCTGCCCATTAAAATAAATAGAATTTCCAAACACTTTGAGGCCGCGGCCCCGGCGGCGACCTGCCTATGAGCACCTCTAATCTTTTGTTTAGCTTACAGTTAAGTCGACAACTAGGGCTCTAGTGCGCCCACACTGCTAAAACTTTTGACATTTCTAACTTCTTTAGTCTCGATTGTTTTAAACTTTAAAGTAAGTATACTCGTTTACCTACCTACCAAACTACCTAGGTCTAGTTGGTAGGCTATATTCCACAGAAGTAAATATTGTTCATATTTTCTACCTACTCAAATATGTTAGACTAGATCGGTCTTACCTACTTTAGGTAAGTCGGTACCTATCTACTGCAGCTGCATAAATTGAAGTAGGTATGAAAAACGATAGGTATTAAGTGGATCATAACTTCAAGCAATTAATTAATTAACTTAAATTAACAAACTACGGTCATATAATCATAAAAGTCATAGCTCAGAGGAATTTGATGGATATTACTATAATTTGTCACATATGAATTAGGTAGGAGTTTGATTGGGTTTGGAATTTACCGAATTTTTGATCGAAAATAGGGAGGGAAGCCTGTGGATCATTTTTACATAACTGTAGGGAAATACTCAAATACGTAATGAATAAATAATTTAGCCTGTGTTGTACCACTGCAGGGCAGCAAGAGATTAATTAAGAAAACCAAAAGCTAAAGTCTAACCTGCTGCACCATTAGACGTGGTCTCATGAGGTGTCAACTGTCAAGCAAGTAAAGTTGTTACGGTAAGCAGCTTCTAGGGTCAAATTATTTTGACGCAAACGTTATAAGTCACTAGTTGGTCCCTAGACACTAGTATTGGTGAATTATAATGACATTATTTCTGGAATAGATAACGGTCACACAATCTCCTTGTTTAGGTACTAGTACCTATCTATTAATAAACTCAAATAAACCAATCATTGAATGTAAGTTGAAAACCAAAAAAAATACAACAGACGTCCAAAAAAAAATACAAAAATGTGCAAAATAACTTTCGCCGACTTTAGCCGACCAACTTCCGAAGTGTAGAGTTAACTATCGTACCTAATTCGATTCCTTATTTCTGAGAAATAAGTAGACGAACATAAATACAGAATTTTCAGAATCGGATCAGTAGTTACATACCTTTTTATTATATTAGTATGGACAAATGGGTCGAATTGACAACCTCCTTCTTTTAAGTTGGTAAAAAATCCACTTTTTTAAATGTGATTTCCCGCTGAATCCTGAGTAGCCATATATAAATAATTAAAGCAACCTCAAATAAAATAGGTTTTAATTTTTTTAAGCATCAACACTTAAAATTAAATTTCTCGCAAATAATGGAGCGCAGCATTCTAGGCGTCAAACTAACCGACCATGTACGCAACACTACACTGCGCTCCAAAACACAAAATACTGACGTTATTAAAAAAGCCGCTAAGTTGAAGTACGACTGGACTGGCCACGTCTGCCGCATGCCCAATGAGCTGTGGGCCAAAATAACCATTTTCTGGAGCTCTGATACAGCCAGAAGGCGTCGCGGTATAGCTCGTAGAAGATGGCGGGACGAACTGGATACGATATACGATACGAAAATGACCAGTGGCCCTCATTAGCCCTGCATCGAAACAACTGGAAGTCAAGACAAGGGGAGAGGCCTTTGCCAAGCAGTGGGATGACGCAGGCTAACAGTATCAGTACAGTATCGCAAATAAACAGTAGATATTTTGCACTGTGCCAACTTAATTGCATACGTGGCCATAATCGGAACTAAGACCGCCACCTTGTTTTTAACACAATTCCTACAGACAATAATTTCACAAATGTGACAACAGCGCTATCTTGACAACTTCTTTTATGCACTAAAAGCACCAAGCAGCACTGTAGTAATTAGCGCAAGTACGTACAGACTCTACTAAAACAGTTACAGAACACTCTTACGAGTACAGACAGACTCTTCTACCAAAAGTTCAACCTTGCGAGGAATAATATCGAATGTTTATATTTGACAGAGATACAAGGTACAGACGCCGCCAGCACATCAAGCTACTACAATCTGTCTAATAGATTTTCAACTTTATACCTGAATTCTTAGGTTCAAGGTTGATTTGGATACTGTTTCGGGTCGCTTGATGTGCTGGCGTCTGTCATCACTATTTGTATTTGTGGACATCCGAATGTCAACCATCGATACTATCGGCATTTGGCTCGTGGCCAAAAATGGAACTAACTTCACCACCTTGTTCAGTAGATACTATTTCATGAAACACTTTCACAAAATGCTAACCAGCAACGCTCCTCTGCCAATGTCATTCAAGCGCTAAACGATCTTTGTAGCACTGTATCGTCCCATCACTAACTGTCAAAGCTGTCACTGGGGTGCGTTCAAATATAATAGACGCTCATGTTCGACTACGCACAGAGAAATATGTATAACAGAAGTATGGAAGAAGACATGCTGCAGCGACGCCAAATAAATTAGAATAAGGGCACAGTAATGATAATGATCTTATACGACGAACAGAGCTTTCAAAAAGCCATTTAAGGCTGGCCAGTCATTTTTACAAATGCGAAAATACTTTTCGTCTGTCGTCGATTGTGAACGTATGTAATAATTGAACGTACCTGTGTTCTGATACAAACTGTCAGAACGAACAAGAAGAAAGAATTATGAAATGTCAAATCGAACTTTTCTTGTTGACTGTAATTGAAGATAATATTTTCCTGATAATTTAATTCAGACGTTAAATTTTCCTGACTCAAAATTAAAAGATAATAAGTTTAGAAATGATACCTTCAAAAAGTACTTTATGGTGTTTGTGTGTGCTATTGTTGATATCAATTTTTATGGCCAATTTTTTAAAAAGTATCGCTACTGATCATAATTTTTATCTTGAAGATGAAAACGAAGGTATAAACTATACGAAATATCTAAGTGAAAAGTATGGTAAAATTAAAGGTACTACAGAGAACATAATTTGGTTTCTACAGGTATGATAATTTTAATTCATAGTGCTCACTTGCTGGTTAATTTGCTTGTTCATTTGTGAGTGTGACGTAGTTAAAGACAAAGGCTACTGGTAATAACGTCTACTATTGTTGTGATAAATTATTATTTAAGCACTTGATGCATTGCTTTATTACAATATTTATTTCTGCATTGTTTTCACTATCACCAAGTTCTAATGAGAGCTTCTTAGATTTCAGATATACATATCAGTATTTTTCGGGATCCTGGAAGAATATCGCAGTTCCAACAATTTTGTGACAACACAGTAAAGAATATAAAACCTGCAGTTGTATTAGCTTCAGGAGACCTGACTGATGCTAAGGCCAAAGATAACTTAGGTAGTTCTCAAGTGAAGACAGAGTGGGTTTATTATCATAATATTATAAAAGAGTCAGGAGTGACTGAAACTACTGTCTGGTTAGACATAAGAGGAAATCATGGTAAGTAAAATTTGCAATAAAATATAAATAGGTAGGCCACTACATGGCAACTGAACTAGCAAGAACGGTGGACGCCCATTTTTGTTACCTACTATAACTTATCTGTTTATCAGTGTTATGTGGAGTCCTCATTTCCCATCCATTCCAGAGTTGTAACAACTTTTTGAACTACAACAAATGTAAATTTCTAAAAGCTACTCATTTCAATGATTTGCTACTAGGAAAAGTGCACAGGAAAATCCTGTTATGATAGCTTATCAACTCCTACCCAAAGGAGTGACCTGAACTAGTTCAGCAGAATTGATTGGAAAAGAGAGGGAGGCCTTTGCCCTGCAGTGTGACAATACAGGCTGTACAGGGTGGAAGGGACAACAATGCACAAACCATTACCACATATTCAGTACATCATTCTGAGCCCCCCAGCATAGAAATTTTTATCAGTAAAAGAAACCCTTCCACCTTGTATAGATTTATTAGTTTTTGTTTATAACCCTTTCAACTTAGATGAAAATATGTCCTTATCGACACCTGCAAGGAATAACATCGTAACTCAGTTTTAGGCAATTTTGAGTTACAATCATATTCTTGCTGTACAAAAAATGCAGATTTTTTTGCACTCACCCCTGCAGCTAAATATCTTTACGTAAAGAAAATAAAGGAATTTAGCCGCAGGCGTGAGTGCAAAAAAAACTGCATTTTTTGTACAGCAAGAATATGATTGTAACTCAAAATTGCCTAAAACTGAGTTATGATGTTATTCCTTGCAGGTGTTGTTATCATTCTTTTTTTATTTTTGTTTGCACCTTATCGGTCTAGATCATTCATTGTTTATTTTATTCTAAATTTGTGATAAAGAAGACAAAGTAATGACATTGTGACTCACAAAATATTTGAACTGTCTGTTTTAATCTAGGTAATCAATTCAGTATGGATTTCTTTTATCACCTTGTGTAATTTTGGGATGGGCACTGATAAAACTTGATATGCTTTCTGCAAAGCTTTTGTTCCCAATAAATACTTATATTTTGTTGTAAAGAATTTTATAATGTACTAGTGATCTGTCCCGGCTTCACACAGGTGTAATTGACTAATGAAGAAAATTTCAACATTTTCGTTCTTATAAACCTTGTCCTGACATTTACAAACATAAAAAAAAAACTAGCCAAATCGGTTGAGCGTTCCTCAAGTGATGCTCCGTCATACATTTCACAATTGATTTTTATTAATGTAGTTTACACAAAAAAAATATTTTTTACAGATAACTTTAATATTGGAACACTAAATGCCCAAGAGAATTACTACAGAAATTATTCAGTACAAGGACAAGTACATGCTAAATCTTATGTACATTTCATTGAATTTAACGGTGTTAATGTTGCATTCTTGGGTATTGATGCATGCCCAGAACCTGGAATAAGAAGACCATTCAATTTTATTGGCATCCTAGATCCAGCAGAACAACTTGCTGTCCAAAAGCTCAAAGCAGAGGCAGAAAAAGCTGATCATATTGTTTGGTTTGGGCACTATCCTACCTCATGTATACTGTCCCTTGAGAGTGAAGCCCAAAAATTTGACTTGCGCCAACTTATTGGAAGCACTCATAAATCACAGGTTTATGTTTGCGGGCATTTACATTCCATGGGTGGGATGGTGCCAAGAATGTACACTAAACAGCAAAACGGTTTCTTGGAGCTTGAGTTAGGAGACTGGAAAGACAACAGAATGTACAGATTGGCAGCTATAGACCATGGGCATTTCTCGTTTGTTGATCAAAAACATAATGTCTGGCCACTGGTTCTGGTCACCAATCCCAAGCATGCCAGGTATGTCATGCCTGGGCGAGAACCTTTACAATTGATACCAGAATCAAGTCACATAAGAATGCTTGTATTTAATGATGTGGCTATTAAGACTGTGGAAATATCCTTTGATAAAATAAGTTGGATGGCATGCAAGCATGCTAAAGGGCCCCTTTATGTTTGTAAATGGCTACCTCATTTGTTTAAAAAAGGTGTCCACTATTTATATGTGAAAGTTAATGATGAGTTTGGAAGAGAGGCTTTTATAGAACACCCATTCACATTAGATGGAAGTCTAATGAGTTTTGAAATACCAGCCAGAATTTTGCTGATGTGGGATGCTCGTGTGGTGGTAAGAATTTTTGATATTATTTTGTTCTCTATGATCTCTATTTTAATTAATTTAACTGAACTGAAGTATGATGTTTTAACAGTTTCAGACAATATTCGGAACATTGCTAATGGCTAATGTTTTACCACTAGTCATTTTAAGATTATTGAAGCAGCCACCGAGGTATCGAAGGAAATTGGGACGACAAATGTTAAGAAGAATTTGGCTATTGAGTAAAATTGATCGAGTCTTTTATCCACTTGTGCTATATGCAGCATACTTACCAATTGGACCATGGTCCATTGGAGAGCTCATAGATGACCATGTGGGAGCAATTTTCGCTTGGGGTATACTGATAAAGGGTTCATTTCTACCAGAACCGTTTACTTACATGTACGGAAGTGTGCAACTGATGTTTGTGCAAATACCTTTAGTATTTGTATTGGCCAACTGCTTAGATATGCGTCTGCATGGACAAAACTTAATGGGAGTAAAGCGGCTGATCAAAAATTTGCCGTTTATATTTTTACTGTCAATACAGCTGCTATTAGCATACTTCTTTTGGCTGGAATATGGAACTATGTCTCTTGTATTTGGACCCCTAAGGACGTGGAGTATTGTTTTAAGTATAGTATTGTGGTATAAGACACTGAATTTGCCTCCAGAATATTGTAGGTGAGTTCTATTGATGCACCGCTTATTTATAAGTTAATGTGAACATACAATGTTTGTGGTATGGCAACCCTTTTTTTGACAAATTTATTTTTTATGTTATTTTTTTTGTTGCAGTAATCTGAAAAGACTTACCGAAATACCATCATAGTATTGTCATGGGAGACATCTTGAACAAATTGTGTAGCACCGGGATATATCATGGGTTACATGTTGAAAGTAGTAGCTTTCCCAAGTCCGCCAAAGTAGTCTTGGTTTTTGTGAAAGATACACTATAAACGTTACATAAATAGTATTGACGACTAAAGAGATGAACTTATTTCATAGTTTATGTGATCAAGGGTCGACTTTTTAATCGACAGATTACTTTCTTAATACCCAACACCAACCGTGTTTCGATAAAAGTTACCTGACGATTAAAGAATGGAAGAAATTAATTTCACCAAAGATTAATAAAGCTTAACGTTGCAAATTTATGTGAGAGTGATATACTAAATGGATAAAGGGAACGTTTGATTTATGCTAGCATTGTTTTAAAGATTTGATTCTTCGTAATGGTTTACATTAAAATATTATACATTACATGTATACTGGGTGTAAGTGTCATCAACGCGCAACTTGTTACCATGAATTCAGTTCATGGTTCTAGACCCCCAGCGTATAAATCTGCTCTTTCATACCAAATTACAATACCTACAGGGAAATGTATAGAAAAGCTGTTTTTTTTTATAGTCGACGTAAAATTTCTTTGCTGGGGGGTCTAGAATTATGTAAGTACTTAATGAATTCATTGCCATTGGTTGCACGTCGCTTGAAAGTTTTTGTTGTAGCTATATGTATATAAATGATTATCGTGTTTTTCCCTTGTGAAAGAGTTTTGTTTTTCTTGAGTTTATTGATTCAGGAATTAAATATTTTAACAAGTGACCCCTAGTCTGAATCGTGTAACACAAAAACGAAGTATTTAGTAATAGCATTTATCTAATTTAATTTATTTAGTTTAAATTGACGAAATTGCATGATTGCAATGAATACAAAATGCGCCCAATGCAAAACATCATTTATTTGAAATCGGTTAAGAAATTGCCATGTGTTCCAAATTTTTAGATTAATTAATAGTTCCCGGTTTTTTTGACCTAGAAATCATATAATCTTCATTTAATGTGCAAAATAGATTATAATTATCAGAATTCAATAATAAAAAATAAAATGGTGCTCCACATTGTACAGGAAAAACACAAATGAAACATGATGTATAAAAATAAAAAGTATAATTATTGAAATAATCACCACATTCACCTAAGTAGCTTACAATAAGTTTTATCGCTTAGATCCTAAGAGGCTGTGAATGAGTCAAAGTTTGAGATGTATGAAACGAACGCACTTATTTTTGGACTTCAGCTTTTGTATGAAATAGTTATGTAAGACCTATTTACACTTGATTCCTAATTGTTTTCCTAAATTCTGTTTTTTATATAGATAGTGTAGTGGTACTATTTACTTGTTTTTAAATAATTATATCAGAAGCTAACAGAAGCTACAGAACTACTTTCATGGAGGATATTGTAATGTGTTAATGCTTTTACAAAATTGAAGTGCTCAGTTGTAGATACATTCCATGGCACCCAAAGAGCAATTAAAATATTAGGTCATAATATACAAATTAAAGAATCAATTTGTTTACATCTTAATTTCTATGCATTACAGGCAAATTTGGCAATTTTGGTGAAAAATTATGTGAAAGCGTCCTCCATAATAATGATAAAGTGCACACACTGTTGTTACCAAGTGTTACTCAGTTTTTGTTTCGTTTAGAATTGTGTTCTTAGTTTATGTTTATGATTTGTTCCGTCAGGGAAAATAATTCTTAAGCAAATTGCACCCTACATCAATTTTCCGTGTTATAGCCATTGCACACAACTGTCAACTTGACAGTGCAAGTTGCTTAACAATAATTTTTTCTGAGTTTATATAGCAGCTTTTTAGTATAGCTGTAAAGCGCACGTCAGACGATAAGCGGAGCGGGAGCGATTTCTTGCATTTCAATCAATAATGTTTAAACTTTTTGAAATGAGAATTTGTTTTATTCAAAGCATTTGATTCGCTGTCGTTTACAGGTCAAAACCTACTCTATCTGACAGACAATTTGATGAATTGTCAGAGAATTGGTCGGTTAGAAAATTGAAGGTAGTTACCCATTCCAAAGCCTTGTCTCCTTTAAAGAAGAAATGGTAAGAAATTCCACTGTGGCTTTCTATAACCTCGCTTTTCTCTTCTCACGTGCGCTTTAATTTACCTACGACCATTGCATGAAGATTACCGTGGTGCTATATTCAAGTAAAACAAAGTATAAAATTCTACCCATAGACATTTGTAGAGACGTTATTTTTGTAGCGTGTAAACGTTATTTTATATGTTTCTCATAAAATGGTCGTAGTATTGATGTCGTACCAAGTAACTATGTTGGAATATCGTCATAGTGTTAAATGTCTAGTCCGGACAGTATTTTTGTAACGTAATAGATAGTTGTATCGTCAATATTATAATATAATATTATTTTTAAATTGTACTGAATGTTAGTTGTAACTAATTATAATCATAATATGCTTTATACTTTGCTAAGATAAAGAGAGCTTTTTCATCGAGTCCACATTTTCATCACAAAGACAATGGTAGCTTCAATTGTTATCTTTTAATTTTAGTAAATTCATTGTTTATTGACTGGCCGAGTGATAACATACGACATTGCTTATGATAATGATATGAGAACAGGGGCAAAGTTTATTCGCACGAATGAATTTCGAGCGATTCATTTCCTTGTATATTTTACTTAGATATACATACAAAATTAACATTGTGTTTTGTATTTTAATTTACAGATTAGTGCTCAGTTTATTTTGGCAAGTGTCACACTAGCAGAATACAATTAAACGTACTGAATTTGACCTATTTTCGCTTTATCTAGAATGTTATCATGGCAAGCACTGCTCAAGTAGTATGCTGGGCACTCTCTAAATGACAAAGACAAAGTTTGGATTGCAATTTCAACCATTGTTTGCACACTTCGCAATATTGTCTGATATAGAAATATCAAGCAATAGTGCGGACTGTAGATATCTTTACCTACAGTGAAATATTGTACATTATTTACAAATATCAATTAAAATACATTGATGGAATAAAATAATTTCATGTCGTGTAAGAGTATTTTAAATTACTAAGGTACATTTTATCATACCCCAGAGTTGTTGGGGTCCTTCTTTCACTTATTTATGACCCCCATCTAGATTTTTTTTATTTTGTACCGCACCCGAAATCATATAATCTCACGATTTTATATAATATCAGTAGAAAATAATAATTGTTAAATTCATAATATTTCTTGATCTTTTGATAAAGAAACTCATTCATATATAATTAATCTAAATAAAAAGAGGCTTTAAAATCTTGCATTTACCACTCATATCAGATCAACATAAGAATTCTTCGTACACAAAGGTACTTACTTATGCACTTCTGCGACTCGAGGTGTATGCTTAGAGAGAGTCAAAGTAGAAATTGACTATTTCTGCGTCGATATTCTTATCCTGGTTGCGACGATGATATAATGTCTAAAATAAAAATTGCAGAACTAAGAAGCAGTGTTCTTAATTTGAGATTTACAAAATGACCCATAAGAGTTTAGTCTATGAACAAGAATTCAAACCTATCTGCAAGCCTTGTAGACTCTTAATAGTAAAACAAACACCAGTGCGATTTGTAACAAAACAATCCATATCACCAAGGCAGAAAAGTCAGCACTTAGGTTTCTAGAGAGACCTAAAAATTCTAGATGTTTACTAGGATCTTTGAACATACAAAATATATCATAGCAGGGTAGTTTTCCTCGACCAAGACCATACACGGTTTCCAGAAAAGCGTCGAATGCGTACCGTAGGTACGAAATAGTGGCGAATGGTCGGAGGTACACAGGCATCTCTCGGTACGGTATGAAGAACTCTGAGAACATCAACATTGGAATGTTTGTCGCCGGAATCACGAACAGTCCCAGCTGAAAGTAAATCAGGAGTTTAGTGATGGTACTTCGGTTTCGTGAAGATGGTGTACCGCGTAGGCAAATTTTGCTCATAACAAAGTTTTCCCAAAATTAAAATTAGCTGAAAGCTGTTATCCACTTATCAAATCTGTCAAATTTCTTTAATAGATTTTAAACTTTATCGCTAAAGCATTAGGTCCAAGGTTGATTCGGAAAATTTTACAGTTTCGGGTTTGATGTGCTGTACAGCAAAGACCAACCAAAGAGTAAAGTAATTATACCAAAAGGCGAAGACCCATATTGCTAGTTATCTAATATTTGTGTGCCATTCCTACCTTCATTCCACAAGATGCTCCGACAACAAGTCCGAAAGTCTGAGCCAATATGGTGACTAGTGCACATGTGAGCCACGCTAAACCCATACGGTTCATTTCCAATGGCTGAGAAGTCAAGTACCACGCAGGTAATAAGAATACTGTTGCACATAATAACTGAAATAAAACAGAAACGAAATATTAGAGCTGAAAGTAAAAGTTTATATGTAGGTAGTTTTCAGGTTCGTAAAAAGCTTACCTAGGTATTTCTCAAGTGTTTTATTAAGGCCCATACGTTGTCAAGTGCTGTACGTGCACTTCAGTTTATTTGCTCTTTAGACTACTTATTGGAGTCTTAAAATGTTATTGACCCTTTATTACCCAGGAAACCTGACCATTCGTAAGTTATATGTATTATACGTAACTCGTGTGAAAAGTATAATATCTGAGTTAGCCAAAGGTACCCTTGAAATAGTTCTAGTTATTAATTGCTTTAATATCGATGAATTATTATAATGATAATTGGTCGAGTGGTCGCGAGCGCGACTGTTGAGCATGGAGTTCGATTGTCGAGTCTGGCAAATTCTTATTGGGTTTTCCACAATTAATTTATCAGTAGCAGCCACGGAGTTTGGATGTGTGCCCGGTTTATGGAAATAGGCTCGCCCAAAAATAACTGGCAAAATGTGGGTGCACTACCAGGTATACCTCTGCATAACTGGTAATACAGGTGTGATGTTTTGTTACAAATTAATATCTCGGGATTTTGAAAGAAAGGGGGATTCAATGTTTAAACTTAGCATACCTGTATGGGTAAGTCCACAATGATTTTGGAAGCGCAGTACGCTGGCAAAGAGTACCACCTGTTCAGATGTTCATGTAGAACCACTTTTGCTTCCACGGGGACTGAAAAAAAGTAGGTAGAGTTTTTAGTGACATTCCTTTTTAACCGACTTCTAAAAAGGATTAGGTTCTCAATTCGGTTGTATTTAAAACAAAATAATAAATGAAAGAATAATTTGGTTTGGCAATATGGCGACTTTAACCTTATGACCGCCATAGTCACATATAAGTATGTGCTATGTGACAAGCACGGGCGTGCAATCCACGCCAAGCCACAATTTCACCTACCATTTTGTCACTTATTTGTGTCGTTTGGCGTACCTACAGGGCACGCGCTTGCTTGTCACGTAAATGTGACTATGGCAGTCAAAAGGTTAATGTCCGTTTTCACTAGACGACACCTAAATGATTTCTAGGCAAAAACGTAGGTACCGTTCGATTTTTAACGCTGAACCCACCGAGAGTTGACGGCGCGGTTGGCGCAATAGCTGAGCGATTGACTGCTGCGCTGCGTGTCGCAGGTTCGATTCCAAAACGGAACACACGTTACACGGAACAAATATTTGTATGGCCTACAGGTAGTTGTTCCGGGTCTGGCTGTTTGTGTATGTGAGTTTAAATGTTTGTAAACGCTCCCACGATACAGGAGAAATTCCTAGTGTGGGGTAACGTTTTTTTTTTAAAAGAAACAAGAGTTGAAAATTCAACGTATAATCATATTTAGGTGCTGTCAGTAAAAACGGGAGTTACACCAATAAGGTGTTTGTCATTCAGCAACTGCATAACTACTTAGTAACAACAATTTTAGTATCAATAGGTACTTACATGTATGTATAGTAGGCATGGCATTCGAGAAGAAAAGGAACAGTATGAAGAAGAACAAACATCCAGTGTTTGACATCATCCGTCCTGCTTCTGCGCCCGCGCCGTTGTATAGGGCGCCAAGAAGCAATGCCACGACGAAGTGACATACCAGTCGAAGCTGTAAATATTTATTATGATGATTTATGACAACAACATACCATCACGCCTGATTTCTTTAAAGGGATTACAGGTAAGCCTATAAAATAATATATCCAGATTTCGCCCATGTGGGTAGTAACTAATACAGGACGAGCCTATTGCCAGCAATCGGACAAAAGTCTAGGCTATGGATGCTACTGAGAAATTCCTTTATCTTCTTTATCGGTGACTGCGGAGGAGTGAGTAGATAAGCTGATCCTTCAAGATAGGGTGCATGGACTTTGTAGGCATTAATGGGCTTTTTATCTTGTATAGGCAGTTCTGCACGAACTGCGTAATTGTCTTGTAGCTTATAACATTAGGTATCAGCCTGTGACAGGCCCACTGCTGGGACTGGAGTGGGCTGTAATCCACAACGCAGGCCGAGCTGGGTTGGTGGATGTCACGTGTCTTTGAATTTTGGAGCATCGTGGGAAAACCTGCATGTCCTAAAAGCTGTACCTCATGCGGTGGTAAACATATCATCAAGGACCCGCCTTGTTGACTAGTACGTACGTACCTGGGTCAAGTGGACGTCTCTGAGCACTCCTATGCAGCATCTCCAAAGCAACGCGTTCAACTGTTGACAGATACTGGCGGAGTATCCATTCGGAGGACCGGGGCTGTCGCTTTTCAGTAGTGCTACTGATTCTGGTGAATGCTCTGCAAATATTTAACATAAAAGTTTAAAGCAATAAAAAATCTACTTTGAATTATTATAAAAATACCATAACATAAAGCCTGTGATTCCCGAAGAGTTTGGCAACCCTATAGTATACCCACATTTCGCCAGTTATGTCTTTTAAGGCTGCGTGCGACTCGTGCGCACTTATTACTGGTGGCCTTATTGTTTGCGTGAAATTAGATGCCGCTTATGCACAGATTCGTTGTGTTGTTTCTACACGGTTGGCGCAGTGGCTGAACGATTGGCTGCTGCGATACGTGTCGCGGGTTCGATTTTCGCACGGAACAAATATTTGTATGACCTACAGGTAGTTGTTCCGGGTCTGGCTGTTTTTGTATGTGAGTTTAAATGAGACACAATACAGGAGAAAGTCCTAGTGTATCTCTCTCTCTCTTCTTCAACCTTTGGTCACCCAATGTTGAGTGTAGGTCTCTTCCAAATCTCTCCACTTTTGGCGGTTTTGTGTCATGGCTTTCCTAGTGTGGGGCACCGTTTTTTTTACTAAAAAAACTTTGACCTGAATTTTGAATGAAACGATCACTCTTAAGTCTAATTACTCTAAGGTGGCAACCGCAACGGGTCGTATTGCCCTAATCAGCAATCTAAGTCTCTTTGCCAGACCACCTTTGGTATTTAAAGATTTAACAAAATTATAATTATTAAGTTACCTGCTCCTTTTCCATTGTGGATTTCATTCTTGGCGATCTTTCTCATCTCGTAAGCATAACTGTTGGCTTCTTTCTCTAAGAGATTCATGTCACCAGCGTGTTCGTTGCTTGCTATCTCTAATACTGAAACACAACGATTTTAAACTAATGAAACAATAATAACTTAAGATCATTTGCACGTTTTTAAATTGTGCATTACTCATAATCGGGTAGGCTGGAAACATGAAAAGAGGGAACCTAAAATGGAGCCTTGGCGAACTCCCTTAATCATTCGAACTCGGCTATTTAAAACGAGAGAAGTGTGTCAACACTTCCCTTGTTTCAATTAGGTACTATAAAGAGTTGATTAAAATATTTTCTGTCTTTGATTAACCTTGAAATGCCGATTATAGTGTTTGTAACTCGTGTTGGGACTATAGGACTGATGAGGGCCTAAAATGGAACCACCCAAAACTTCCTCTTTCAAGCCCACTTAATTTTGGCCGTCTTCTGAAGGTATTACATATTTATTTAATGTTGCGGATAACTTGGATGTGCTTTCTGTTGCACATGCAACAGAAAGCAATTTAGCACGTTATCCGTGCGCAAAATATAAACTTTCATCAGAACAAACCCCTAGTTATCAGTATAGCCTTGAACATAACTGATAACAATTTCTTAGGCACTTTATTTAATTCTTGTTGTAACACGTGTGATGACAGCGATTTTATTTTCGTCATTAGGTACCTACTCGTTGAAATGATAACAGACTAAAAGTATTTCGTCACCAGCTGTGATTGTCTTCAGGAATTTATAAAAAATGCCACCTATCTATCGTTGGCACGCATTTAAATCTCAATTTATTACCGTGACGACAATAAAATAAGGAGATAATATTTATTTTTGTGTTTCTGTATCAATAATAATGAATGAAATACTTACAATAATCAGCTATGTTATAATACTGTGGACACATGAACCCAGCTCTGGACAGTGCAGCGGGTATATCTGCTATGGCACCCGCGTAAAGCGTCCTGCCATTGGCTAACAAGATGACATCATCAGCGGTGTTGAATAGTTGTGATGAAGGCTGGTGAAGCACACACGCTATAGTTCGGCCACTGCGGGCCACTGTGTGAAGAGCTCGGGCCACGGACAGCGATGAGACTGCATCTAACCCGCTGGAACAACAATCGAATCGTAGTTAGTAGTAGTTTTTTGTTGGATAGTCTGGCAAATGCTTATAATAAAATGTAAGTCCTAAAGATACAAAATACAAAAACTAATCATCGGTCGCGATTACAAGCAAATAATTATAGATGATGATAATTATAGATTTCAATGCTACGAAAATCATCGCCGTCGTAGCATGTCTACGTATGGTGCTACGAGGAAAAGGAAAAGCATGTAGAATTGTAGACGATGCAGCGATGGTTAAAATATGTATTAAAAAAACACGGGAATCGTCTAGATGCTACGTTACGTAGCTAAGGAAATCTCGTAGCGGAACTACGAACGGTGCTACGACGGCGACATTACGAAGTAACCAACAGTAATGTTTTTTCTATAAGATAAAATTCTGTAATTGGATGGAGAAACGGTACTACGGTGTGTTGTATTTAATAGCGTTTCTTCAAACAAGTTCTTGAAGCGGATTCATTCTACAAGATAATTATTTTTTGATTTATTTATAAAAAAATATGCATTTAGAAAACAATCAACAATTTCGTTAAATTAGGTACAATCTAATCCGACTAATCCTTTTATTGAACAGGTGTACGACGGCATTAAAATTAACGATAAAATTCTAATTTGAATAAATTAATTTTGTCGATAAAATTGAAGGTTGTGAGGTGTGACAAAAATTTTCACACGACACCGCTTGTCCACGTAGTCAGACGGAGGTGGCTAACAGGCTAATGTATTGGCGGTGCGCCGCGCGTCCGGGCAATGTTCGTGTGTATTTCGCCTAATAAACGGATTTGATACAAGTTATGAATGCGACGTGAGATCCGCTTCGCCGCACGGCCGTACCCGCACGGACGAGCGGTTTCGTTCGCCTTAAAGTACCTAATTATTTTTTAAGTACATCGAGCTTAGGATTACCTGGTAGGCTCATCTAGTAACATGATAGTGGGGTCTGTGAGGAGTTCGCAGGCGATGATGAGCCGCTTTCGTTCTCCACCAGATAGTCGGCCCGCTCTTGTGTCCAGGACTTCATGTATACCAAGTTGCTTTGTGACTGCACTGATCTGAAACATAAAAATAAGCAGTTTTAGGAATGCAGATTGCAGGAGGTGAAAATACTTGTTTAATTGGGATGTGGAGGTCGCTCATGGTGAAATAGGTGCTAGTATTCAGCTGTATCTTGTTAGACGGAAGCCGACCCCAGTACATTTAAGAAAAGGTTAGCCAAGGAGGATCCCTTAAATGCTTTATTTCAAACTGTTAAAACCACAATAAATACGTTTTTTAATAATTTTAAGAAATAATTACTCCGAGCTAAATAATAGGCGAAGGGATCGATTGATCTACGAGGCTGGTGCTTTTGCACATAGTACACACATGACATGTCATGTCGAGGCCTTTTTATGCCTCGGTGAAAACATTAAAGGCTACGGCTCCCGTGATCATAAGAATATCTATGACAGTTTCACATTCATTGTCAGAAGTGGAAAGGTCTTGATCTGAGTAAGCATTACAAAGAACAAACTTCATCGTACTTACCGCATTGCTACGTTCTCTGTGGGAGATATTGGGCAGTTTGAGACTGGCGGCGAACCTGAGGGTCTCCCCAGCAGTCAGGGTGTCAATGAGCGTCGTGTCCTGAGCAACCAGCACTGAGCTACGACCTGCACCGTACAAACATCCCGTTACACCTGTCTTTCTGTAACAAATGGCTTTTGTTATATTTTACGCGGATTAGAATCTGTAACCTACAACTTTAGTTTGCGTTTACCCAAAACCGAAGAATTGATTGACGTTTGTATTGTATGAGGTTTACGTCTAAACTACTGGACCGATTTCAATTAAAGAAGCGGTGAGCTAGTTCCCTTTAAGAGGTGTTTTTTCCTCCTTTCATGGTTCCAAGCTTTCATAGATCATAAAAGGTTAGTGAGTACTGAAAACAGATGTCAATAGAACCGTCTGTCATAGCATAGCACACACGATAGACGATAGACGTAATTACAATGTAATTAATAACACAAATACTGTTTGGAACCAGCTAGTTAATCGTTATTAATTTGCAATTCGAATGAATATGAATTAATAATATACCTATCTGTATTCAATCAATACTATTTATGTAATAAAAATAGGTTTAACGTTTGATTTTATACCTGTAGTTAAAAAATAGTAACAAATGAAAATAGCTTTAATAGACCTAGAAGAAGCTATGTTAGTTCTGAGACTAGGAAACTTCTCACTTAATTAGCATAAAGACAATAACAGCAAGACGTGTAGCACAAAGTCAGTATTACGTAAGGGGTTTAAAACTTGGTATTAAGTTATCAAAATGACTATCAATGTTATATACTGTGTCATATTTTATTCAATCTGGAGGAAAATATCTTGCAGTAACTTCGAATTCTTAGAAACATTGTACCTAAGACATGCTTTGAATACGCATTGCTTCACTTTACAAGGCGTTAAGAATAGCCTTAATAGTGAGATAAACAAAGGCCTATGTAGGTGTCTAGCTTTACCCAATGACTATTTTTTGATGGATGACGGAATGACGGAAGTTACCTAGGTACTATAATTTATCACATGAAGTACGTGAGCAGATGACTTCCTCAATTTAAGAATAGAAATGTGCAAAGTTTTTATTTGTCCAATAATTTTAGTTATGTTATGTACGGGAATAGTTATGTTTAGGATCGGCTGTAGGTAGATACCTACTATTGATACCTAATTTTCATTGTCGTATTCGTGACCTTCATTCATAATCATTCGTACCTAATTACCTATTTAATTAATGCACATAAAATAAATAATTACACTTTAGTTTAGGTACCTAAGTAAGTAAGTACGCACAAATAACAATTTTATCGTTTAGGAATGTTAATCATTTTCTAAAAGTTGTCCTTGAAGATGTGTGCATACACATTAAATAATAGTCATAATTATAAATCTTTATTTATTTCGACATCAAGAATTACCTGCAAGCACTACTACAAATCTGCTTGCAAGCATTAAAAAAATATAAATTGTATAAAAAACACCCTGCGCTCCATAACTCAAGTATCTGATGTCGGAGTTAAAACAGTCAAGCTAAAGTGGGAGTGGGCTGGCCATGTCGCACGGATGCACCCGGCGAGGTGGGCAAAGATCGTCACTCACTGGACGCCTGCCGCCGCGGTCGACCTCGTCGGCGATGACCGGGTGGATATCGCCAACGAGGTCGACCGCGGCGAAGGTGGTGTGACGATCTGATCATGTTCGCGGGGCAAGCGTGGCCAGAAATTGTACAGAACAGAGAGGTTTGGAGGGAGATAGGGGAGGTCTTTGCCCATCAGTGGGAAACAATTTAGGCTATCAAAAAAAAAACATGCATTTGAAATGAAAATTCAAACAAAAGTATAGAAGTGGAAATGGGGTGATGAAAGTGCATTGATGCAATGAGTGAGTAAATGAGTAGATGTGTGTGTACATTTAAATGTGTGTGTGCGAATGTGAGAGTGTAAATATTTGAGTGTTAAGACACATGTTTAAGTTAAATCTTGTATAACTGTAAAAACAATTTAACAATCATTAAGCTCGAAGCATGGGTTCAACAAACCCAGAGTCCTTAACTTTTTTATTACATACTTCGTGTTTTTTATCAGTGAATTAAGAAACAAATTAAAGTCATAACTTTTAAAGTTGGACCGTTCACTGCTATGCACGATGTGGAGAAAGCTATTCGATTTATCTGTTTTCAAGCCAGGTACACGTAAGGTTCCCAGATCTATAAAAAAGAGGAGGAGGGAATCCCAGATTAATTGATTGATTGAAGACATTCCAGAATTTTCTTTCATTTGAATTGTGCTGTATAATAATTATACTGCGATTTTTTTCCAAAGGTTTATTAATTAACTACAGGGCAAGATTTGTCCCAAACCGGGTGCCTAAAATATAAATCGTAAAAACTACATAGACAACTAATAAATTACAAACAACAACTGCAACAACAAATACTACAACAACAACTAACTGCAACTATAAATACTGTGGATTGTGCTTTGCGTTATTTTTTTTTAAATTCCGGACTTATAGCAATCATAGGTACACGCGTTGTGCATAGCTTAGCTAGGTTGCACCTGAAGCGCAGGCCACACCGCCAGCTAGCGAGCGAGCGAGGCGGGCGAGGTTCTTTTTAATAGTTTGTTCGGCTCTTTCGGTAGTTCGCGGTGTGAACCAAAGTATGAAAAGAGGTGAAACGACGCCTCGCCCGCCTCGCTCGCTCGCTCGCTAACTGGCGGTGTGGCTTGCGCGGAAGGACACCGACGCTGAATACGTGGTAACCATTTCAGCATCGGTGTCCCTTCCACCCTGTATAATAATAAAAGTGGTAGCAATTTATATTTTCATCAATATTCTTACTTTCTTCCAGCTAAAATTTTCATTAATGTGGTCTTGCCGGCTCCTGAAGGACCTAGTATGAAGGTCATACGCCCAGGTCTGAGTGCTCCCGAGGCACCACGAAGGATGATATTTGGGTCATTTGGATCTTCAACTAAGTCTGGTTTCTTTCTCCAACTTCTTCCTGTGAACAAAAACAAAAAAGTTTAAAAGATCGCTTCGATGATCAAAAACCTTTTACAAACATGACTTTGACAACGGATGTAAGAACAAAAGTTCAATGACTGCCTGCGTGTATATCCCAAACTAAGTGTTCTCCGCATTAGGACGTGATTGTTTGTTGTTGATATACCTATTGTTTTATCCATTGTAAAACTTTAGTATGAAGCCAATGATAATGTCAGAAGTATACGAAGATTTTTTCGATTAACTAACTAGTCGGAGGTACATTGGTGTGAATATAACTATGCGGACTTTTTTGGGCTATAAATTATAAGAACTGGTCATTGATATGGCTATTCAAAATCAAAATATATCAAAATGTTTTTATCCGCTACAACTGGTGGAATTCAGTTATATACTTGGGAACTTGTTTTTATTAGTTGATTGGTGCAACTTTTTTGTAATTTGAATATTAATAACTAAGGAAAAACTATATCCTAATCGTGTAATGATGATTGAAACGATGATTGAGGATGATGATTGAGGTCAGTGGGATTTCGTTGAATGCGAGTAGACAGGACCGGTCTTTGTGGCAGTTCTAGGGGCTGAATTATGAAGACGAATGTCTATTGTGATTCTTGATATTTGAATTAAACTCTGTTGGAAGCTAATAACTCTTACAGGTACTATTTATGTCCCTATTCCGATAGACTTCGTGTTTTTCGCGGTACCTATTTAATTAAAGGCTGCCTCGCTGACCTAGTTGTCGCAAGAGCGACTACGGGCCATGAGGTCCTGGTAGCACTCAGTAGCAGTAACGGAGTCTGGATTTGTGCCCAGTTGATGGCAATAGGTTCGCTCCCTATTACGTTAAAGATAACTGGCGAAATGTGGGAGGGGGATTGCAGATGTGATATTATGCTATTAAAATTAAATTTCATCGGTTTTTTGACAGGTTTCGGCTGTCTAGACTTGTATTGTATAACGGGCTGGTGTCCGCGCGCTGGTCTCCACGTTAAAGCGCATCTTTTGTGTACGGACTTAAGTCAAGACCAACAATTAAGTCGTAATCGTTGCAATTAACATTAATTTCATGAAAGATTCTGAGAGGTAATTGTCTAATCACTGCAGATTCATTTACAGGTTATTCTCAAGAACCATTGTCTTACACACCTTGTCTAGTTTGAAAATTAACCTAGGCAACCTAAAGCCTTGAAGATTTATTCACGTCCATGATTTTAATGATTGTTGATCCTTTTATAATTGAATTATCTTGGATTACATGTGTCTGCGTAGATATCAGTATTAAGATATTATAATATTGTTGGCGATTATTAGGTTATTTAAATAATTATCGCTGGTCCGTAAGGCATGTATGAGTTGCTTTTACAACAAAATGACATTTTGTAAAATGTGTGTTATTGCTATCAAACGGAAGTTTCAGTAGCTTTGATAAAGTATTTTGATATGGGGATGTCCCGTCCAATAAATGGCAATAATACGTAATATGTTTTATCACAGATGTTCAAATTATGAGAGCGACTTTGACATTATACAGGGTGTAAACGGACCCTTCACGAAGCCGTTAACCAAGCATTCTGTATATCAAACTAAGTAACTACGCAAAAATTCACTTTTTACGGTAAAACTCAATGTTACGCACTCAAAACTTAATGCTGATGGATTAGAGTAAGATCCCAGAGCAATCAGACATAACTTATTTTCACACGGATGAAACCTGAAGTTTTCAGTAGCGTCTCGTGTGCCTTGAATACCTACGCGCTTTGTGGAACTTGCCGAGTGACATCTGGGCAGGTACCAGGTGAGAAAGGTAACTAAAAATAAGAATTATTTAACTTAAATTCACATGGCTGATTTTTATATATGTCATGTAGAATATTATTTTAAAGTAATATCATAAGTGTCAGACACTTTTGATGGACCAGAGCTTTTGTCAGACGCTTTTAAGCTACCCAAAAAATACATGAACTTTACTTATTTTTACATGTCTGATTTTTTAATATGTTATTGAAGTATTTATTTAAAAGTTATATTCAATCAGTCAGACAAATTAGAGTGACCAAACATCCCCTAAGAGAAAAATTATTCAGCCAGAAGTATGGGGGCGAGAGCACTATGCATGCGCTTCAGAGTGAGTGAGACGTCCATAATAACTCGGTTCCCCTTCTTAAACTCACCATCTGTTTCAATCTACTGTGTATGTGCTGTTTGCGTGTAATATAACTTATAGTATACAGTATAGTTCGAGCCTGCGAGAGCAAATGTTTTTGTTGTTTAAATCAGGTTATTTGTGAGTGTTTTATTAAGTTGTTTGTAATAGTGATAATCATGGAAGAAGAGAAATTGAAATGTACATTTTGTAAAAAATCTCATGATAAACTTATATTATTCTCCGAAGAAATATTGAAAAAGTGCAAACACATTTTAAAACAGCGAATAATCCATAACCTCAAATTCAAAGATGTAGTTTTACCGGATGAGTTGTATGACAGTGGTTACCATCGAGAATGTTATAAAAATTTTACTGCTCTGCCAAAAAAATATTTTTCCGCCATACCAGAAAAACCAAAAAATGCTGAAAAAAAATCATCGAGTATTGTTGAAAATTCATTAGTTGCATCGACATCAAGCCAAGCCTCAAGTCAACAAAATAATTCAACAGTTCCAGATTTAGATGTAGTGTCCAACTCAAGTCCAGCTAATTCAATGCCTGAACCAAGTGTTGAGCCAAATGTGAAGTCAAGTGTTGACTTAGAATCAGTTGAACCGGTGTCATGTGATGGTGAAGAACCTTCTGAACGCGATGATAATTTCTGATGATAATGATAATTTTTGCTGTTTTAAAATGTTTTTGCACTTTTTCAATATTTCTTCGGAGAATAATATAAGTAGGTATATCATGAGATGTACATTTCAATTTATCTTCTTCCATGATTATCACTATTACAAACAACTTAATAAAACACTCACAAATAACCTGATTTAAACAACAAAAACACGTGCTCTCGCAGGCTCGAACTATACTGTATACTATAAGTTATATTACACGCAAACAGCACATACACAGTAGATTGAAACAGATGGTGAGTTTAAGAAGGGGAACCGAGTTATTATGGACGTCTCACTCACTCTGAAGCGCATGCATAGTGCTCTCGCCCTCATACTTCTGGCTGAATAATTTTTCTCTTAGGGGATGTTTGGTCACTCTAATTTGTCTGACTGATTGAATATAACTTTTAAATAAATACTTCAATAACATATTAAAAAATCAGACATGTAAAAATAAGTAAAGTTCATGTATTTTTTGGGTAACTTAAAAGCGTCTGACAAAAGCTCTGGTCCATCAAAAGTGTCTGACACTTATGATATTACTTTAAAATAATATTCTACATGACATATATAAAAATCAGCCATGTGAATTTAAGTTAAATAATTCTTATTTTTAGTTACCTTTCTCACCTGGTACCTGCCCAGGTGTCACTCGGCAAGTTCCACAAAGCGCGTAGGTATTCAAGGCACACGAGACGCTACTGAAAACTTCAGGTTTCATCCGTGTGAAAATAAGTTATGTCTGATTGCTCTGGGATCTTGGACTAGATGCTTTTAATAGTAAACGGGTCATGGAATTAATTAAAGCAAAGTTAAAACCTTAAAAAGTGGTTTAAAAAAAAAAACTTGTGAAAAAATTGGAACTTTGACCTCCAATATCTCCGTAACTAGAAGGTTCCCAGGTATGGCCCAGAACAAAAAAATGATCGCAATGATGGGGAGAATAAGTGCCCTTCGGCTTCGTTAAGGGTCTTTTTACACCCTTTATGATCTAACTATTTGTGTGTCATCATTTCCTTTAATATCTAAATAACCTATGGTAGCCCGTTTTGGCTTTGTCTGAGGTGACTTCTGAGGTAAAGATATTGAAACCGCGTTACTATGTCCAAAAATTGCAATTCATGCAAAATAAATTGACGTATTTGATAACATTTATGTAAACTTACCTATGCGTATCAGAAATGAATGTAGAAAATATGCATTCATAAAATAATGATGAAAAAGTGTTATGAACGACTTGATGAGGTAATTTACAGTTCAGTTTTTCTCCAGCTTTCATCCCTGTATATAGTAGAATACCCTGATGGCAAGGAGGCTAGTGGAATTTCCACGATTCCCCTAACTTTCATAGACATAGTAGGATTCCTCCTGATCGAGGCACTATGTTAGAGGATTTTGGGTATTTACCGACCGAGCAGGTATCAATTTGACTTTTAAATGCCGTGTAACATATAAGCTAATCTGACGGCACTCACAAGTGAGATAAACATCGAGAGGTCGCTAATACTTATTATAGGTGTCAGTGGCGAAGGGTCAATTTTTGTGAGAGGTAAGGTGGAGTACATCTTTAATGTGATTATATTATTTGTCTATACAGGGTGTAAACAGACCCTTCACTAAGCCGTCAACCAAGCATTCTTTACATCAAACTAAGTAACTTTACGCAAAAATTATTGCTGGGATACGACTTTTTTTTTTGGGGTGAAAAATCACGTTTTACAGTAAAACTCAATGTAACGCACTCAAAACATTGTGCTGATGGATGGATTGAATAGTATGGGGGTCGTGAAGGTGTTTAAAGTAAAAACCTTACATTAGAAACATGTATTTAAAAAAAAACTTGTGAAAAAGTTGGAACTTTGACCCCCAATATCTCCGTAACTAGAAGGTTCCCAGGTATGGTCTAGAATAAAAAAATGATCGCAATGACGGGGAGAACAAGTACCTTTCGGCTTCGTTAAGGGTCTTTTTATACCCTTTAGAATACGGACTGTGCCATTTTTCAAAGGTCGCCTACCTTTGAAAAATGAGGAATTGAGTTTTATGGACCTTTCGCTACTGATAGGTGTACATTGTACTAGAATCTTGAAGCGCGTGGCCAAAATCTGACCAAACACCGTTATCTTTTTTTTCTATTACATATCACAATGTTGACCAACAACAACATCATTTGAGTGGCAACAGATCCTTGTAGCACTGTATGTTCAAGCGATTAACCCGAACTGCTCATTGTTTTATCTATTTGAGAAGTGACCTTTGCCCTGCAGCGGGGCGTTTACAGATCCGTAATCCGTATCTTCTGTTGTTTAAAAACCGTGTTTTTATTATTTTAGTGTACGTGCAATTAATATATATCGACAGTTTTGTTAATGTTTTTGTAATTCAATTATTTCAATAAAAGAGGAGCTCGTGGCTAAATAAAAACAGCCACTCGAGTCGATCTTTAGGTTAAGCCGTGCTTGCCTAGGTTGGCCTGTGGATGGGTGACCACCCGTTACATACCGAGTTTCCTCCGTGCCTCGGAAAGCACGCGAAGCCGTTGGTCCCGGGTGTCATTTGTAGATCTTTGACAGTCGTTAGGTAGTCAGTGGCCCAAAAAAAGTCTGACAACCAGTCTTATCAAGGGGTATCGTATTACCCAGTACTAACTGGGTTGTGGAGGTCTGATAGGCAGTCGCTCCATGTAAAATACTGGTATTCAGCTGCATCCGGTTAAGACTGGAAGCCGACCCCAATATAGTTGGGAAAAGGCTAGGCAGATGATGCATTATTTCAATAAACAATTTCAATTTCAATTGTTGATTCCCTCGTCAAAAATATTTTGAATTCTCTAAATAGTGGGTGTTTAAGTTTGTGCATTCTTGCAAGCAAACTGCATTTAAATTTGCTTATTACGTGCGCGGTCGACGGAGAATAACTTATAAAGTTGTAAACAGTCTTTAGAAGGATGCTGTCATTCTACGTGGTTAAATTTACATAAAAATAAAACTATGAGTTTTAGTAATCAAGGATATTTTTCTAAGTTTTTCTTGGTTCATTGCTAGTGACGTAAACGAAATATTTATTAAACAGAAAATTATAACTGTAGTATAATAATAGTGGTGGCGGCCCCGACTTATTGGCGCATTACTTTTTGTAATTTATTTCATCACCACTGCTATCAAAACGGGGGAAAAGAAAACATTGTTAGGAAACCGGCCTGTTCTAAAACCAAAAATTCGAACACATATGACATCTACCAACCCGCACTGGGCCCGCGTGGTGGATTATAGCGCATTCCTTGTCATAGAGAGGCCTGTATGCCAGCAGTGGGAAAATTAGGCTGATTATGCTTATTTATCTTATACTAGACT
The DNA here is from genome assembly GCA_905220335.1 of Noctua pronuba. Classification (NCBI taxonomy): domain Eukaryota; kingdom Metazoa; phylum Arthropoda; class Insecta; order Lepidoptera; family Noctuidae; genus Noctua; species Noctua pronuba. The sequence continues at coordinate 7,660,802 of LR999903.1, read as the reverse complement.
ATGGCCTCGACGTGGAACACAGAGCGGGAGTGCTATAGCACGTGGCAGCATCGATGATGCGGTCGGCAGCATGCTCTGTTTCTCCCTCTAGCAAATGGTGGTTGAAAAGGATAGGGGCATGGAAAAATACGATGCTGTGCTGCTAGATGAGGCACAACCCTTAGGTGTCGTGAAATCTTTACTTATAGGAGTGCACAGCACTCACAGAGTCGTTGGTTAATGATAAAAGGACATGTAAGTTATCATTACAAAAAAGGTATAAGATACACTAAACCGGTGGGAAATACAGAATTACTTAACAAAACAACAATTTAAAAAAAAAGATTGAAAAATAAAGTATAGTGAGATTGTACAAAATAAGCTTACCTACCGAGCCTACCTACCTACTTACTACCTGCCGAGGTAATTTATAAATATGAAACAATTAACATTACTTTTAGCATTTCATAGTTCTTTTTTTTTCATAAAAAAAAATAAGAAATATCATTAACCTCATAAACTTACTTAATTATGTACTAGTTTGGTTTGTTTTCTACTATTTGTGATTTTCTTGCTTTGTACATGTCGTGGGAACAAAATAAAACGATTACTTCGGTAAAAGCCAAGTTGAATAATATTGTCAACTTCAGGTACAATAATGCTAATATTTAATTGCATTTCAAATAAATTGATGAGTTTTTTTCTGTGATATATATATAGATAATCATTTAAAATAAAATAAATCTTTTGTGTATCGTGAATTTTAGCGAAGAAAATACGTAGATATCGCGCAGAGGTACGTGCGCCTACGCGGTATACGTGGCTACGCTTTAGTTTTGGAACAATCACTATCAAACCGGATTTTAACGGCGATACACTACCTACTATTGGCTAGTATGTAAAGTAGCCAACAACTACTTTACATACTAGATTACTTACCACTAAAAATAAAAGATTGTCACGGAAAACAAAAGAAAAACAAAGCCTATAGTCCCCCGTAGGCCCGGCCCGAACCATTTTGACAAGAGTTTTCAGGGAACTGATTTTTGAACTTGTTTGCTAAAATTACACCTAGGTATACCGTTTATTGGGTTGTTACCTTTTTAACCTAGGCCCTTAAGGAACTTAAGTATAAAAATTAAACGAGCTTCTTTATGTATGAATGTACGAATGTATGAACGTGAACCAAGCAAAAAGAGTACCTAAACAAGGCGGAAGGGACACCGAGGCTAAACGATTACCATGTATTCAGTACATTCTTGTTCTTATTCTTTATTGCACACAAAATTAAAAGATATACACACAAAAGCACAATATATAGCTTATAATGTACAACGGCGAGCTTAACCCAGAATTGGGTTTTCTTACAGCAAACCTTACTTTGATTGCGAGATTTGCAGAAGATGATATAATTATATCTACGTGCACAAACAGTACAATTAAAAACTTAAATTAAATTATTTTATAAACCAAACTAAACCAATACATACAATATAATATACGTAATGAATACAATACCTATGTAGATATGTAGGGGGATACATCATTTCGAACCCCCCTACATAGCGTCAGTGTCCCTTCCACCTTCCATAGGTAAGGATCGTTAGAAGGTGGCGTTCTAGGCTTAGGCAAAATCTAGAGAAACCCCATGCACCCCAAGGCGTGAGTTTATGCATGTGTATGTTTCTTAATTAAAATAATTCGAATGAACTCGTACGCTATCTGATTATGGTTTGTCCAAACAATGAGCCCGCATAAGGCTTGCGTATTGATCAGATAGTTTCATTAGGTGCTGGACATTTATGATTCACGGTGCACGTGCATAAGCTCAATAGTGCACAATGCATACAAAAAACTATTCGACTCTTGGTATCATTTGTAGCGGCACTCGACCAATCATCATCATCTAAGTCAAAAGACCTCCATTTTTAGAGGAAGGCCTTTCCCGTGCGTCGCCACATCTACCGGTCCTCTCTTCTCGCATTGAGAGGATACCAGCAGCCATCACAAAATCATCGGTCCACTTTGAGAATACGACATCAGAATATTATTAAAATTGCAAGAAGCTGGAGTCGACCTTTTCTGTCTTACTGGCACCTATGAGAATAGACGCCGACATTGGACTCGGGAGTCGAGGAATCCACCCCCAAAAGTGTCCTCGTCGACGCACTCACGGTTACCACGTGTTCTGTACATCATGCTGAACCCCTGCTGATATTTTAAAAATAACCTATGAGTAATTTCTATGCGGTTTGGAATGATGTGTACTGAATCCGTGGTAACAGTTGGTGGGTCGATGTCCGTTTCGAATCGTATTATCAAAAAAAACTTAATACTAAGATGCAACTACATAAATAAATTGTCAGCGGACTGACTCTTTAAAAAGGTTCAGAATTAAGGAAAACCTTATACAAAAAGCGGCCTGGGGAGTGCAACAACCTTAAATTTGTGCGTTTGTAAATGTCACTTCTCGTGAATAGTGCCGACCTCAGGGTCAAATAAAAATTGACAACTGTATGGCAATTTTCCTCTAGGTACATCAACTTTTTGACAAAGGTTTTGCAAATGCTGTGATGTTATGTTAAAAAACTGTGCAAGAGGTTATCAACACTTGTGACGTGCTTAGAGATATGTATGTATATTATAAGCTTGTCGGTTTAAAGGTTGAAACGACCAAAACAAACCTTGGGAATACATTTTCTAAAAATAACCGATTAGGGATGGCAAAAAATATTTCTAGATATCATTCATCATCTGCCTAGCCTTGACCTAACTATGTTGAGGTCAGCTTTCAGTCTGGATGCAGCTGAATACCAGTATTTTACATGGAGCGGCTGTCTATCTGACTTCTACAACCCAGTTAGTACTGAGTAATACTATACCCCTTTGTAAGACTGGTTGTCAGACTTTTTGGGCCACTGACTACCTGCAACGACTGTCACAGATCTACAAATGACAGCCGGGACCAACGTGCTTTCCGAGGCACGGAGGAAATTCGGTATGTAATGGGTGGTCACCCATCCACAGACCTTCGATCTAGGCAAGCGCGGCTTAACCTGAAGATCGACCCGACCAGCTGTTATCATTCAGCCACGAGCTCCTCTTTTAAAATATCGTTATCATATCAATTTTGTTTTGTTTGTACAGGATTTCGATTTGCATTCACTAATTTCGGAAAAGTTCGAAATTAGAATTTTCATCATAAAAAAGTCAGTTGGAGTTCAGTGGCGAAGGTTCCTTAGAATTCGATTCCTACCGGATTCCCTTTGAAAAATGGCACAGTCAGTATTCTATAGACAAATAACATAATGACATTAAAGATATGTACTCCGGCTTGCCTCTTACAAAAATTGACCCTTCGGTACTGTTGGAGTTTCATTTCTTATGAAATGTAGAGGATTCTTTTTGCGATTTCTGACTTTTCTATTGCTCAAACCTTAGTTGGCACCGCAGAGTTATTGGTTCCCAATAAGAATTTTCCCTGTATGTTTTGTTCGCTTTCCATCAGGCGTGGTCGAGGTCAAGAGCAGACCATTTTGCAATTAAAAAAACAGGATGGATTGGAATCATTTTTTGGTTGTGAAAACTGGTTTCTCTTGTAGCTCCAAGGGTTACAGTACCTTACAGACCATTTACTAAATTATATTTTTGGTTCGTATTAAATTATGATGGAGATACCTACTCATTCCGCTCACTGGTTATTGAACAATGATTGTTCAGTGACTTAATAGTGTTAATTACGTACATACGTATTAACAACATTACCAATACTGTCACGTGTGAAAAGCCGTATAAAATTAGCGTTTATTAGATGTTGTGGTTTTGTTTAGGAATCAATTACTTTGAACTCATAGTTGACACTATGAGTACAAATGTCTTCTATTATTAAGAAATTATATTTTGAAAGAAAGTAGCTATTTTTCATGTAAAACAAACGCTTGTCTTGAGTCATAGTTTTAATCCTATGTTTTTTATCCATGGCAGAATAACAGTTACTTCTGTCATTGTTCGCCGATGAACTCTTTTACATTATTTTTAAGTCATTCATCACTCATCAATTTGGAGATTGCCAAATCTACAGCGTGAAAGATGTGCTGATTTTTTTGCGCAATTTCCGTGGTGATCCCATGAAGAAAGTTGATTAGTGTGATGGTCTGAATCACACCCTGAATTATGACAACACTTTTCTGGAACACGCTGGATACCTATTTTTTTTTGTAATTCTATACATAAGCAAGTTGGCAGATGAGATATAGACAGGAAGATATTTTTTCTATTTCATTACATCTAATATTTGCTTTTTCAAATTAACACTCGCGTAATCTCTGACATAATAAACGTTCTAAAATGGTTGGAGCCGGATTTACAAATTCAAAGATTTTAACTTGAGGCGTAGATAATAGGTATTTCGATTAAACATTTATATTACATACTGGTTGGCGCATGCCAAGTGCATTCCTTTTTTTAATGGTTTTTTTTTTCAGAAATTTTCCCTTTCCCTGAAGTCTCGACATTAGATAGCGACAAAAATCGGTCGCTAAGTCGTATCGTTGTCAAATTCCTTTAATAGACTCGACAAATAAAGCGATTCTTTAATAGATTTTCAACCTTATGCTTTCGAAATAAAGTAGAAAATCTATTAAAGGAATTTGACAACGATACGACTTAGCGACCGATTTTTGTCGCTATCTTATGTCGAGACTGCAGGGCCTGGCTTGTAGAACCACTAGCGCAAAATCGGTTTAGTAGCTTAGGAGTGTATAGGGTACGAACAGATACTGATTTTTATAAACACATTTAGTACGCAAGAACCGGTATATTAAGATACCTATGTAGGATTAATAAAAAAGGTTCGTAACCGGTTCATTTGGCATTTTAGTGAGGTACATAAGTGTAGCCGAGATGATTTTTTTAAGGGGCTTTAACTTTTGTTGAATGTTTATAACTTTTGCTCCTGGCTTCGACAAGGATGAGGCCTGAAATTATCCCACATGAACGTAGTGCAAGGATAAAAATAAAAAACCCTAAATTGTTACAGACAGATAGATTTTTGCATTTATAATATAGTGTGTTTTATTCAAAATAATGTGGTAGTTAAATTCACAATAATCCACAACCATATAATTATGTATTTCCTAATGAATCCTTTGTTTAGTGTTATCTTCATACACTGCGCAAACGTCACCACAAGTATTTGCAGGAGTCTTCAACTACAATGTTGCAAGTTGCAACATAACGGGTATGAAAATAATTCTGCCATGATTGCATAAAGCCGGCTTTGTTATAAAAATAACATGGAAACTACCTTTTCTATTCTTATCAAAACATAGATTCAATCTGGTACAAACAACTGTATCAGAAGCAATTCACAATAAGATTATAAAATAACGTGTGATAATAGATTAATTAAGTAATTCATAGATAGTCTTTAAGGGCATCGGTACATTGTCCTTAGTCTTCGTCTAAGGCGCGAATTACACAGCGTAAGGTGGCGAATTTATAAGGAAACCAAAGAACGACGCGCCTGCGCCGCGCCGCTTGAGTGTAATTCCCGACACGTCGCCTACGTACATTTTGTATGAAAACGTTTTGAAGCGGCATCATGCCTGCGCCGCACCTTCACCTTACGCCGTTTCTGTGTAATTCGCGCCTTAGGTGGTTTTCACACGTAGACACCGCCCGATCGCGCGGACGAGTGGCGCGGTGCAGCGGATTGCGCCGCTTGTCAGCGCGGTCGGGCGCTATGTGGTAGGCACTAACGGATTACAAACAAGCTAATACGACGTGAGATCCGCTTCTCCACCTGCCGCGTCGGTGCGCGGCTTCGTGTGAGAATTGCTTTACAAAGTTAAAATACTGGATGGCCCAAATAGTGACGTTATAAAAAAAAGGTATTCCTCACGCCCAGGGGTATCGGAATATACCCCATGTATGTTCCGCGATTCTTTATAGTTTTCGTGTTATAGCTTCTTAAAATTTCTATGGGAATGGCTTTAAAAAAAAGCGATCTTTATTTTTACAGGGCTTTTTGTTACTCTTGATGCTAATGAGATTAAAAAATGCCTCTTGTTAACGTTAAATAATGCGAAAAAGACATGTAAAAATAAAAATAGAATTTACTTAAACCACCTTCAAGAATCTATTGAATAATTATTTTTTTATTTCTGTATTTATTGAATATTTATTTTGAGGCTTTTGCAGGATAGCAACATGATTATCACATTAGGACCACACGGTGTGGCGTGTTAAATCTGTTTTTTTTTGGTCTGGTACATTTTGGCAGAACTAAATGTCGTTTGCAAGTCATTAACATTTTTTCGCTGGAAATTAAAGACCAATTTATACAAAAGTAACGAATAAATGAATGAATATTAAGGTAATCTAATGAGAATTTTTATATTATTTGTCTACGTTAAATATTATTACGTTAGCACGATACAAGGTAAAAACAAAGGAATTCTCATTGTTGGTTACCTACCTACTGTGGTCATTTTTTACTTTTAAATATAATTTACATTACACTGCATCAAAATTGGTTCGTAAACTAAAACAATAGATAAATGTTGGTTAAATGACGCTTCTGGAGATAATAGTCACATATGACCTACGTAGGAAGGCTGGGATAAAAAATATGGCCTCAAATGAAATGATAACCGGATGAAGCGTTCCACTGATATAGTAATTAACTAGCTAAAATTGTGCCAAATAATAATATCAGAACTGCGCAACTGACATTCCTAAAACCAAATGCACAATCAAATCAAATTTTTTATTTATATTAGGCTGAAAATCAGCACGTCCTCAACGTTAAAATTACATAAAACAGTCCCCTTAAATGCCTTTCACTAATTCCTTGTATATTGGCTGGGAAGAAGAAGTAGGGCCTGTTTCACCATGTCCGGTCTACTTCTCACCGAATGGATTCAGAAATGTAACAGAATTTGTATCAAATTACGTGCCAAGTAAATTAACGGACACTTAAACGTAGGTAGTGAAACAGGTCCTTACCCTTAGTGCAACCAAGTTCAAAGCATCTCATCAAAATCGAAGAAATTTTTATAGCAAGTTGAACACCTACCACTTGGTATAACTGGTTGTCACTAACTACCTGTAACGACTGTCAAAGATCTACACCAACGGCTTAACGTACTTTCCGAGGTACGGAGGGAACTCGGTATGTAATGTGCGGTCACCCATAAACGGACTAACCTAGGCAAGCGTGGCTTAACCTGAAGAACCACCCGAGCGGCTGTTATTATTTAGCCACGAGCTCCTTGTAGAACATTCTTCCTTCTAAAATATTCATTCATAAATCAGTAGTAAAAATGGTCTGCATATTTTAGCATTAAAAGTTTTAAAGTTCAGATACTGCCTTCCATAAAATAAAATAAAATATATAAAAAGAGCCAGTTCTTTTATCTTGAACCAGATTTTAATAAATTACTAAATAAAGTAATCGAAGGTCAGAAAGAATCTTGTCAGGCAAACTTAAGTCAGGATTCAGGTTTTTAATCTTTAATCGAATGTGTCTGATGTGCCGGATGTTAACAACTCTTCAACTTATTAGTGCGTAAAATAAATGACCGCGTGGGGGATATCATATACCCTACTTGTGAATATTGAACTCTTCAAACACTGTTTTAAGCTTTCACGGTTAACAACTAAACTTATTCTGTCACTTACGGGATATCTTCTGTGATTGTTCATTATTTTGACCTCCCGATATTTCGACGCTGTTGCAAGCGCAATGATCGCGGGTTGAAACATTCGAAAGATATCCCGTAAGTGACAGTATAAGTTTAGAACTCTTCATTTTAGATTTTGTAGATAATTTTGTATTAACCACAAACATACAAAAAAAATTGTTTAGTTTTTTCAAATGTACATTTATGCTGGTCAATAACCGTATGTACCAACGACTAAGCACAAGGTGAAGCAGACAATGCCTTCAAACGAGTATGTCAACAGACAGACACCCGGTCAACCCCCAAACTATGGACGAAAGTGATAAGCTCACTGATGATAAGAAATATTAACAAAATATCGTCAATGTGAACGAATTTACTGCGCCTTCAGAGGATGTGATTTTATAGACAGGGGCCTTGATATAAATATCTTATATCCTTTACCAGCTACATTTTAATTCATGAATATTTTAACCCAGCCATCATAAGACAACGTAACCCGCAAGCACTGCAGTTACACCATCGTAAGTCGAACAGCAGTTTGCCGCCAAATAAAACTTTCACTTAAAAAAGAACATTACCATTGGGAATCCTAAAGTGTATATCCAAGAACACAGACACATCACATTTTAGTTTAACTTCATCAGAGTTTCCAAGTTCGACATCCATTTTTGGTATTTTAAATGTACTTGTAAGTCGAAAAGTTGTGATTTATTACGATCGTGATATTTATTTGTTTGCGCGTGCGATGAATGCGCAGGCGGCTATGAGACTGACTCGCGGTATGAATGTACCGCTTCCATTGTACACACTCGTGGCAGAGAAGGGTTCGCAACTAACCCGTCAAATTATCTTGTTCTACTGTGACATGAATTTGATTACTAATTAAACGTAATAGCGATTTGTTTTGTAAGTGATAACGGTTTAGTGTTGATATTTTTTTAATAGTTGGATGAAGTTTTCCGCTGATTCATAATGTTGATTTATATTATTGTTTTAGGAGGTCTAGCTCTCAAATCTTAGGTATTCTTAGAGATTAAACTGAAAATTAGTTCGATTAGTAGGTACACACCTAAGTGAGAACCGATTTAAGGTACAGATTTATGCGGTGTAAAAACAACTGATTGGGTTAAATGTTGATCAAGTAAAGATTTCTGAAATACTAGTAATGTTTCTCAACAGGCAAAAATTCACGAGTCTATTATCAATCGTATATGCCACGGTAGGTATCTGCCTAGTAGAAATCGCTATAGCAATTGTTTCCTGACCACAATCGCTGACTGTAGAAAAGGTAATAAAGGTTCCTTGTTAGCCTTGAAAAACCGGCCAATTAAGGTACTTCAAAGTCGACGAGTCCCTTCAAATTATTTTACGAACAAGTACCATAAGGACGAAGCCCTTCTCTTATTAACTTGTACTTAGTTGAAAGCAAAAATGACAAAATCCCTGACTTAATTTAATAAATATTTATTAACACAGTAAATGCATCTCATCTTGACTCACCAACAGATAAAAGTGACTACATCGATTAAAACATGCGCGTGCGTGAGTTGAGTTAATCCTGCGCATTTGATTCGGTTTCCAAAACGTATATAAAATACCTATCTGCTGCACAAATATTTAAATCATGTGCAGTGTTGGATTTTTAAAACTGCAAAACACGTTTTTGATACAACCTGTTTGGTTTTTTAATGCCCAAATGCGGAGAAGGCCTTAAAGTCTAAAAATATATTTAACTACACGAGTTATGAAGTTTTCCTTGTTTATTGTGGTTTATGGTTTAGTTTTTGATTGGCTTGAATTTTGAATTAAATATCTACCTGTTAGTAATTAAGATATTCGAGTTTAAGTGTAAGACAAGAGGGAGTATCCCAGTCTTAGATAATTAGTTAGCTCTAGGCAAGACAACATCATTGACAAAAGAATGTTCTCTCCGATAACAATTTATTGATATAGGTCAGTTTATAAATAAACCTAGGATATATTCAAATAGTGCAATAGTGGCTAGTGGTTCTAAATTAAACTGCTAGATTTTCTTTCTATTTTACAAAGTTAGGAAGCTACAGGTAAAATGATAAAAGCGCTAGAAGTCGGCGCTAATGGGACCTACTATGCTGCATGTCTGCAGCGTATAACAGAAAGGTGTGGTTATATTTCAGGCTCTGATTCAGACCGCCACAGTAGACAACTTTCTTCATGGTCACCATGGAAATCGACCCAAATGTATGGGACAGCTGTTTTTTTTTTCGCCATTTTGATGATTGAAGTGTCTGAATCTCACCCTGAAATATGATCTCAATTTTCTGGTACACGCTGTATATTACGCTTACAAGAATTTGTGTGGTATACAACGGAAAATCTGACTACTGAAAAATCACGCTGTTATTAAATTCCTACTGAAAAATCACGTTCTACTTAAATTCAGGGGTCACAAAGTTAAATCGACTCCTCCTATTGTTGAAGTCGTTTAAAATGTAGCCTATGTTACCCGGGCCATAATAACGCATCGATTGACACCTTATTCATCAAAATCGGATTAATATTTTAGGCGCTACGGAGGAACATACGTAAATACAAACAAACATACATACATATTTACATAGACTGCTAAAATCATAACCCTTCCTTTTGGCATCGCCGTAGTCGGGTAAAAAACATAGGCCCCAGTGCACCAAACAGTATATCCAAAAACCATTAGTGTATCGGGAAGTTTTGCCCAATCAAGTTGCGAAGAGTTTCAAAGTAGTGTAAAGAAATCAATTCATATGTTACTTACTGTTGATAAATTCAGTGAAATGTTGCAATTGTATTACCTAATACTTGATAAGTGAGGTGCAGTCATGTTATGTTGTTCGCGAGACATATATTCATTAATTGACCTTATCTCCGAGTCTACTCTACTGGGAAAAGGTACGCAGTGATAAACATTGTATGAATATTTAATATTTTAATTATAAAGTGATTTCCTTGCATCTGTTACTGTCGATTATTTTGATATCTACATCGATAACTGATAAGCATGTACTTATACGCATGTCTCCATGCAAGTGACGACACGAAATCAGCTGGTTTCCGTAAAAATAATACAGATTAAGATTAGCATAAATGAGAATCAAAATCAAAAGTATTTTTTTTCGAATTAGTTTGATAGTCAGCACGTCATGAAATCAGAAATTACACTAGATAGTCCCCCAAAACGCGCTCCTTTCGCCAATTCCTTAATGTTTCAGCTGGAGAGAGGAATTGCTGAACAACCTCCTCAGCAACCATGAAAATTAGAACTGAAGAATAAATTCTTCAACTATAACAATAACAATGGCTCCAGTAGTTTTAACGCGTGTAAAAATAATAACTTGACTACACATTCATAACAACCGGTGGGGTTAGAGGGCTAGGCTGTTATGCAGATCTGTAGTTAGATAAACTTTAATGTTACACAATAAACACTGTAATGTGGATTAAAAGTAAATCGTCATCATGGTACCTCAGTGCAATTACTTGCATATTTATATTACCTTTATCTTTAAATCATGTAAGTAAAGGTGGTGTTAGATTGTTTAGAATACTTAGTTTGTAACCTGATTTTGTATAGTTCTTACGATAATTCTTAACTGATGTAATTTTCATGTCCGGAAATCTCCAAGTCCAAACTAAGCATAGTACGATAGAGAAAGAGTAGTAAACAATACGTTTTACGTCAGACTCGCCTAATAAATAGAACACCTGGAAAATGCTTCCTAGTACTGACATGAAGATTGAACACGAAGTAGATGCAATTCTAGTCTAGAAATATTTTAACAGAATCGCAATAGAATATATTTTGTTGACAAAGCCATTCGAACGTACAGCAAGAACTTGATTGCCTTCACACACTTTTCATCACAGGTACGTTAGCAAACTATTCTAAAATTGCGACACATAAGGGACACCTAGCCTAGGTAGATGAGCTCACTCGATGGAAGATTTGAATGAACCATAATATTGTTTATCACTGTAACTTCCACAACTAGCCACTTACTTGATTTACTTTTGATGCCGTACACAATATCATTGTAAACAATGAAACTCCCATCTTCCACACTAATGTCATCGCGAACTGCTTCCACATCCATCTCGGCACTCAATACTTTAATTTCGTTATTTTAGTAGGTATATCAAGAACTGGGACGGATGGTAGTGATTATCACGTATTAAGCGCGGAATTGGAAAATTGGAGCGTTGCAGGCGCTCGTCGGTCACAAGACCGCGAGATTTACTCTCCGCGAGACTCTGTTCGTATCAACGCGTAAGTCGCTACTAGCAGACTTTACTGGACACTGGAACACCGACTGGTGTTATATTTATCTTCGTACTATAATTTATCGCTAGATACACAATAATGGCCAGTGTTACTTATCTTTGCTTATTAACTTATTATAATTTGGATAGTGTCCTGTGTGATAATTATTGACGATAAATTGGACTTCGAAGCTTAGAGCAAATTATGCATTGCACAAGGATTAAGATTTAAATATCACGTACTTATATCGCGTTTTCTGATAATGTAGGTAATACATACACGTTACAGCTAGTAACACAACATTGTAAAAAGCAGTGTCACAGCAAGATCATCCACCCTCGGTTGTTTAAGTTGTATTTTAAGAGTGGTCCTTAATTAAATGAAAACGTAGTAAAATTAATAATTATTATATTAATAAACGAAATAGGTACCTAACTAGTAGAATCATTTGCTATCATTTTGAAAGAAAATAAAGCATGAAATCTGAAAACAAAGATAATGCTGACCAACTTATGCAAGGATTTCGATACTTCGATACAACAAATTTCACTTTGAATAAGCTTAACACCATTAAGGTATTTGGTGTCCCTTAAGGCAGTGTATTTGGACCAATTGTATTATTTATCAACAATAAATTGTAGAAGTAAACTAATGCTGGTTTATTGATCTCTTGAATAATGTTTTGGTGGCACCACAGAATAGGCATGAGGTTTTTTTTTAACTTAAAATGTTGATAGCTGTAAAGTGTATGGATCAGATTTCTAGGCTGTGAAGAAGATGGATGAAAAACGATTGCATGTAGCGGAGGTGAGAATGTTGAGATAGATGTGTGGAGTGACAAGAATGGACAAAGTAAGGAATGAGTATATTAGAGGAAGTTTGAAAGTGGCGTCTGTTACAGAAAAATTGAAAGGTTATCGTTTGTCTTGGTATGGACACGTAATGAGGAGGCATGAAACGCATGTGACGAAAAGAGTGATGGACATGAATGTTAATGGATGGAGAGGAATGATTGATATGAAAGAAAAAGGAGTAAATGATTCAGTGGCGTCTGACAGGGGAGAATGGAAGAAGAAAACGTGTTGCGCCGACCCCAAATATAATGGGACAAGATGATGGTAACGTAAAAAAGGTATGCGCCTACATAGTTGCCTCATGATGATGATTGATCCTCATCATGAATGTCAAGATGTTATCTACACTAATATTATAAAGAGGAAAGATTTGTATTTTTGTGTGTGTGTCTGTGTGTGTATGTTTGTAATAAATAAACTCAAAAACTACTGTGCCGATTTCAAAATTTTTTTCACCATTAGAAAGCTACATTCACCCTAAGTAACATAGGCTATATTTATTACTAGAAAAAATTACGGGGGGAGGGGGGAATTAGGAGAAAATAAATGTCCACCCGTGTGAAGCCGGGACGGGCCGCTAGTTTGAAATAAAATAAAATAATTACAAAAGTTTCATTATTTATTCGCACGGCCATACCGCATTTATTTACATTTCTGATTTTAATGTTTATCTTACACGTTTATTTATGCAATTCTAAAAAATAATCGTAAATCTATCAGAAATGCAGCAAGGCAAAAATTAACTATATTCATTTAATTATGTTCTTTTCGAGCCCTGTTTAGATTATTTCTATAGCTTAAATAGATATTATTTTAGCCCAACACATAAATAATTTTAGAAACGCAATAACAATAACTAAAATGTTGCTAACAATCACCTTTGTATTTGTTCTTTTTATAATTGCTCATAATTAATGTTTTTGTAATAAAAATGTATCACAACAGCTGCATTTCTGACAAGTTACATCGAATTAATTTATATGAAAATTAAAAACTTATCTATGAATACCTATTTCATTCTTATTTTATTTAAATGCCATTGCATTTATCATATTATATGACACTAATAAACGTTATGGCAAGACTTTGGTAAAAACATAATTATGCAAAAGATGAATTTGCGACTTTAACAAACTTATTTAAAAATGGATACAGTTAACATACAATTACATATCATTTTATTTTTTTGACACAGCATTACTTCGTTCAGGTAACTTCTTCTCCGCCCAAGCATTTACAATCATATCAAACATAAATAAAAAATGTTGAAATGTTCGAAGTATGGCGAGGATACTTCATAAAGTATTTTTGTACCCATGTATAATCTAATACATTAAATAATAATAACATAAAAAATATTCACAAAAGGTAAAACTGGTGTTTTACTCAACATTTAAATAAATTCTCGTTGTCATTTATTGTTTTATTTACATTTATAAAAGTCTTAATTGTTATCCCGCTAGTAGCAGTAACCCTTTGTTCTGTTATTCTTTTGACCACTGTAAAACAGCTTTAACATCCACATGAGATATTAAGCGTGTTATGATAAAGCAACGACATTACTTAAAAAAAAAAGAAAACAATGTTGGGCCAGAAATACTACCTTGAGGTACTCTTTGAGGTGATATTTGTTTTAGTTCTGATTTGAACATTAACCCACATACTGGCTCTGATGAGTAACTTTCATATTAGTCCATAAATGAACGTTTTGAGCTTTACTGGTTTCCAAATTACCTTGTATTGTTAATTGGAAAAACAAAGATTTTAACGTTGTCGAAAGGTTTTTTAAAATCTGATTAGTAGAATTTTATAATGTCCTGAAGGACAAAATCAAAGGGCTTTATACGAGGAACAGTTTAATTTTGTTTGAGCTTGTAAAACAGAACATAACAGCATGCTATGATCGCTGATAAAATTATGAAAATATTTTTGGTAATACGTATTTTCTTGATGATTGGACAAAATTCATGAGTTTGGATCCCATCTCACATACAATACTCTTAAATTATACAATATTTACATTGGAATGTATATAAATTTATATTTGTATGTCAGAATAGACATTTCTCCCAAATTCTGCAACAAAGAGATTTTTACATCGTTCTTGACAGTATGTTAAAATATGTTTATTACATAATAACATATATTTCTATTAGGTACATCATGTGTGATTTTAAAACTTTGGAACACCTTAAACCATATCGAAACATTTCTATGAACCCTAGTTTACGACATTGTGTTGTAAAAACCTCGTTTGGTTAAAATATCGTAATAAATAATGCTTCTATGATTCGCGACTACGAATCGACTAGTTGTATTGTCATATTCAGTAAGAAACCGAAATTTTCACATCTCGTCTTAAAATCGCTATTATTAATTCAATACATTTTTATGTCTGGACATTACCATTTATTCTTTAACCTTACTTTTAGTATTAAAAAAGCTAATACACTTACAATAAGGCCTATAGAGAGTAATGCAACATATAGCATGGAAAATCTTTCGCCGACGATGTAGTTGTCTTGTAGAAATTGTGAGGGGTATGCGTAGTGGCAGTACAATGTTGAACACTCGAGGTTTGGCCGGTCCATGCCGTAGATGGAGAGCACGAGGCCGACGAGGCCGTGCTTAAGGAAGGAAGACTGGAACAACCAGCGCACGAACACTGGTGCGTCGTAGTAGCGGAGGAAGAAGCCAGAAAAGATCGTGAACGGCATTATGAAGAACGGGCCAAATATCACTCCGTTCTGAAAAGAGAGAACACTCTGATAAGCCATACAATTATTTTCACATATCTTGATCCTTTACTGTACTAGCGACCCGCACCGGGTCAGAAATGTATCTTTCAAACTGGAACCAACCACAATCATTTAAAAAAATGCAATTTATTGGGTGGTTTCGGAGATTAGCTTGTACGAACATAATGACACGTGATTTTTATACATTCAGAGAATATTTTATAGCAACTAACCTTGACATTAAACAATGATCCCATCAGCAGTCCTTTACATAACGCCACATAGGAGACCAGCAATAGTACGGAACAGAATCCAGCAAACCGTTGTAATTCGTTCGGCTGTCCCGTGAGCCAGTACGCGATGAACGCGTAAGACAGTGTGCACACCGTCTGAGTCGGGAGCGTCGATACTAAGGTCGATGTGTAGTATGCTCCCGCCGTGTACCACCTGTTGAAGTGCTCGCGACGGATCACCGGGATTTGTTCGGGAACTGGAAGTGAGAAATTGAATTGTCATTTGTCTTCCTGTCGAGGAGGGAGAGAATGGTATTTTTAAAACTATCGCAGACATAGATGAAGTTACAAATACTTTAGATATACATATTTCTGGGCGAGATTGTACCTTATAACTGAAATGTTAGTCAAAGTAGTAGTAAGAACAAAGGAATAGTAACACGAACACGGTAGAGAATAGTCTATTGGTGGAGCGTTTAAGATCAATATGAGTATCAATTTCAAAATACTACGCCGTATTATTGGTAGGAAACACACACAAGTAAACAATAACAATTCATTCAATTCTCTCTGTTTACACATTGCAGTTTAATCGTGTAAATAAAGTTTTAATTATTCAATTATAGCTTCGGTTTGACCTAAAAACATTCTGAGTCAGAGATGTAATTGCCAACACCTTCTTGTTTCAAGTTCACCGACGCAAATGAATGCGTACGTGAAACCATTACAAAACATTTAACTTGTTGCACTCTACTTCAAGGTAGCATAATTTTAAAATTAAGACTGTTTCATAAAAATACTGTCTATGCAATATTTCTTCGGTACATTGACTCAGGTATCTAAAGGGTGTAAATAGACCCTTAACGAAGCTGAAAGGCATTTGTTCTCCCCGTCAATGAGATCATTTTTTTGTTCTAGACCATACTTGGGAACTTTCTAGTTACGGAGATATTGGGGGTCAAAGTTCCAACTTTTTCACAAGTTTTTTTTATACATGTTTATAAAGTAACATTTTTACTTTTAACACCTCCACGTTCTACCCCCGTACTATTCAATCCATCCATCAGCACAATGTTCTGAGTGCGTTACATTGAGTACTACCGTAAACCGCGATTTTTCACCCCAAAAAAAAATCGTTTCCCAGCAAAGTTTTTTGCGTAAAGTTACTTAGTTTGATGTACAGAATGCTTGGCGGCTTCGTGAAGGGTCCGTTTACACCTCGTATAAGTTTATCAGAATTGTTAGACCTTCTAAAAAGCAATATCAAATCATTGACGGTACTAGTGGAAATTAAGAAAGAACCACAGAACTGATAATTTATTTACTAAACCTACACAAACTAAATATACTTACACTTGATAGTAACAGCACTGAAAGCTGTGAACATGAGGAACATGAGACTGAAGTACAAGAAGTTGTAGTTGTTGCGGACGTCTTTAGCGTCGTGTCCGATGTTGTAGAACAGAGCGCCGATGAAGAGCGCCATCACGCAGTGGATGCCCGTCGTCATCAGCGTGAACGACGGGTCTCGCCATATTGTCTGGAAACGAAAGGATGTAAATTATAACTTTGTATTTACTACTTCTAAAAGAAAGTACACGGAGACGAAGGATGCACAACTCTTACAGTTCTTACAAGAACTTATTTTTAACAATCCAAAACCACGCTAGAAGATAATTTTTAAGATAAGATACTACCTACTACCTAGTGAATGAGTCAGAAAAGTTAACCAAAAACTTAGCGTTGATTGGTAAAGATATCGGGCAGTGCCCTTATTTCGCAATAAAGCTTTCACATGAAATGAAAGGCAAACGAAACGTATCCAAAGCATATAATTTTAAAATGATTACTACATCATTGAATTACTGTTATTTGGTAATTATTTTGTTAACTGGTTTTTCTGTACCTGTACACAAAGAGATGTTTCTTTTGAATTCCGGTTAACGGTATTCCGAATTTGATTTCGGAATAGTTATTAAAATTACAGTCGGTGAAAAGTAACTCAAAGACAGGAAATTAAAATAAATAAGACTAATTTACCAATAGTGATCTCCTTGTGAGTGTGGTGAATTGTTTCATAAACGACGTAGTGTAGGTGCTCTTTAGTGCTAATAGTATTTTACTAGTGGGGTCCTCCTTGGGAGGCGGCAGCATCGTCAGGCAAACCTCGTCATACGCAGCTAAATTAGATTTTTCTGAAAAAGGATTTACAAGGAACATCTTATTCATCTTTATTTTATCTCTTTGGATACGGTAACAATAATCAGCAATAGCGACATGCTGTAGTAACTTCATATCTACTTCTGTTTGATGAAAATCATCAAAATGAAAATAATATTATTGGCATTCGTCATTGTAGAGTTAAGACGCCAACCAACGGAATATACCAATAATATTCTCGTTTTATCACTTCATCGTATAGGGTTTTCATTAATATGATAATTTTTATAATGAATTCAGTCTGATTGAACGAAGTCCGTCATGTTATAGGGCGACGTGCCAATGTTATAGTCATCGGTTCAAGGATTCAACATGGTTTGCATACCGTAGTATGATCGTAGAACATAGAGACATCGTAAAAGAGAATGTCTGTCTGTCTGTCCGCTAGAGCATCTAAAACTTTTGTACCACTTATCCGATTTAAGTGATCATTGTTTAAATTCACAGATATGTTCTCTATCCAAGTTTTAGTATTATATGTTAACGTATAGTTATTAGTATTTAAGTAATACATACCTATCATATTACTATCAGTCTCATGAGATACGTTTGAAACCCATCTTTTATTTCTTCCATTTCCCGAGCTCTCTACAAGGTCACTTGCGTTTTCCACACATATTTCGATTACTGAAAAAAAAAAAGTTATATTGAAAAAAAATTAATACACTCGTCTGAAATTGCAGACACTCGTTTATTAAGTTGATTAGTGGAATAGAACGAAATTCTTATTGTTTGAATTAATATAAATGCTAGAATGTACCCATAATTTTGTGTGACTGTTGGTTCATCGGCTGGGTGATTAAGTTTTTTTTACAGATTATAATCTTTTGTAAAACATTCGTCTGTTCCATTATGTGCAAAAATGTTCTTTAGGTGATAAAAACTATCTGCATTTATTTTTCTTACAAAACTAAAAAACCATATTGGGATTTCTAGAATACGTTAAATCAATAAATAACAAAATTATGCATAAAATAATCTTCTTTCTTTCCATACTGCAGTGTTGCTATGATATTAAATATTTAAAGGTATACCAAACCAACACACACCGGGTTCCGAAGAGCGGACCGGTTTATAACTATGCTGGTTTCTACTACGAATAAATTATATGTATGATTCTAATTTTGTTGGCAGTAGCGATTTAGGTGGACAGTGAAAAAGAAAACAATAAGTAACAAGCGTTTGTATTACATGGTGAATTGTAGGGAAATGTAAATAAAAGTAGACATGTTAAAAAAGCCAGTAAGAAAAGATAGATAAATGGTAATGATAATAGTATGAGAGATGATATGAAAGTTAAAGGAATGCATGATAACGTGACATTTGACAGCAGAGATTAGCGGTAAAAGAGATAAAGGTTAGAAAATGAAGGTGTTCAATAAATGAATGTAGTATTTCGACGGAATGGTGATGCTCACCATGATGGTGTTAAAAAGCTAAGTCACTACTGGTTTCTAAATCCAAAACCTAATCGTAAACTTACAGAAATCGACAGGATTATGGTAGGGCGGGCACATCAAGTTCATTTCCTCTAAACACGGCAGAAGCTGCGGCACGGAGCCGACGTAGGCGCAGCGGCCCGCCACCACAGCATACAGGCGGTCCACCATGTGCAAGAGTGCGGCGGACGGCTGGTGCATCGTCACCACCACCGTCCGCCCTTGCCGCGCTAAAAGGTGAAGTAAATATACTATTTGCTTCGATATTGAACTATCCAGCCCACTGGAAAGAAGACATATTTAGGTTGAAGTTTTTGGTTTTTGTTTCTTGGACTTTTTGGTTGTGTTTCTAATTAATAAGCATAAATAAAGTTGCCTCACAGTGCAAGAAAAAGGCTCAATCTCAACAAGGAAACGAAATATTCATCATACTTATACATACTTTAGATTAGGAATTCACTACTTTTTGGTTTCTAAATACTGTCGGAACTCAGTCATTTTATAACGATTTCTAACGTTAGTAAGTACACTCTTAAAAAGCATGCAGCCTGCACTAGGAAGATCACGAATTCCAAACGCAAGTACAGTTTTCTTCAGCGAATTGTATGAAAAAACAAAAAACTATTACCGGGTAAAACGGGGTGAATAGGAACGCAGGGGTGAATAGAGACAAAACTTTGAAAGAGATTTTAACGTTGAATTAATATCTTATGTTGAAAACGAGGTATCTAAATAATTAAGTATAACTAAGAAAATAAGATAGAGTACGTTTTGGTAACATATCATATCAATTCAACATTAAAATCCCTTTCAAAATTTTGTCTCTATTCACCCCTGCGTTCCTATTCACCCCGTTTGACGGTACCTAAATGTTATTAGGTACAATTCCTAAATACAATGGTAGGTAGGTAGTAGATAGGCCGTCAAAATATCTTAAGATAATATTTTCATATCTGGTTATTTTAAAAGTCAGGCTATCGTGGCAATAAATAGAAAATTCTATCTACAGTATACAATATAATTTATTGAAATAAAATAAGTTTCACTCCTATTTGTGACTAAAGGAATTTGTAAAACTCATGCATTCCAGATGTGATGAACGTTACATTGTAATAATCAACAATGTTTAGGTATAATTGATATAAATGCCATATATTGGATTAAATTAAAATGTTTTTAGTCTCGCCTCTTATCAAGATAATGTTATCATTAGAATGTCAACAGATAAATAGTTTTGGCAAGGAGCCGTGATGTTATATAACTTTACATTTATTTTGAGTTTACCGGTTTCGTGAAGACACGCATCTGCGTGAGTTTGTGGTCGGATAGCGTAATTGTGGCCAATCCTCTAAAATTATGATGTCAGAGTCACTAATGGTGGTAACTAATAAATACATGCTTCAACTTACTAATTTCAATTACAACTGTAATTGAACTATACAAAGTTCAGTACAATTCATTGCATTACTGACTGAGTCATTTAATTATAAACGTGGCTGTAGTCTGATATTTAGCACGCGTGCTAATATAAACACTACACCATCTTTTAAACAATACAATTTAATCTATATAGGGTCTAACTTTTTAAACACGAAATATTTCAAGAGTAACTTCTACAAGTCGTAAAGTCGCCATAGCAACGAAAAAAAAAATTTTTTCTGAATGTTTTTATTTTTACGAAATTATTATAGTTCTAAATATTCTTGCGACATTTTGCATAAAACCTTTACAAACTTTAAACTTACTTACTTACTTTTACTTTTTTAAACTTTTTTTTACTTTTTAAACCTTTAGACAGTATTTATTTTGTGGGTCAAGTAATTTTTTTTTTTTTATAAAAATACACTTAGAAAAAAAAAATTTTTCGTTGCTATGGTGACTTTACGACCTATAGAAGTTACTCTTGAAATATTTCGTGTTTAAAAAGTTAGACCTTATATATATAAAAGGAGAACTGACTGACTGACATATCAACGTACAGCCGAAACTACTGGGGCTAGGAATGTGAAATTTTATACACGGCTTCCTATTATAATGTAGGGGAGCACTAAGAAGGGGTTTTTGGAAATTTAACCTTTAAGGGGGTGAAAAGGGAGAATTTTGTTTGTATGGAAAATGTACGTAACCCACGCGGACGAAGTCACGGGCAAAGTGCTAGTTAAATATAGTATCTAAACATCGTGTGTCGTTATCTAGAATATTTAATTCCTCAACTAATCCTTCTGATTTGTGTTTGATAACGTTATTCTAGTAGAATTTACTTAAGTTGTACTTTTAGATGTTTCATTTGATATTAACGTGTTATTTGAGAACACTTTTCTTGTAGATATAAGTTTTAAATTGACATGGTCACTAATATTATCATTACCACTGAAAACGGGATTTTACCATGTTTACTATTCGTTTTGAGTTTCCGATATTATCACCCCGCAAAAACTTCAGTTTATCTTTGGACCGTGATCATGGTGCTTGCAACAGCACCGAAATATCGGGAACTCAAAACAAGTAAACATGGTAAATATCCCGTTTTCAGTATTAATAATAAGTTTGTAGATAGTTGATAGACTATAAATAGAACCAGAACGCGTTCTGTTGACTGTTATTAATAATAAAGCAATTATTTTATTTAGACGGCTTCCAAAGCCTGTTGCCAAGGAAGGATGATCCTCACCATTAAAATGGCCATGAGCAGAATATTATCCAGCAACATTTTATGCTTTTATCATTGCTTTGTATTTTTACGAGTGCCTTAGTCACCTCTGGCCACTCCCGAAAGGAAGCAGTGGGACGATGTTATTGGTTGTCAAGGCTACAAACTAAAAAGTACAGACCCACTTTACTTTTCTTTGTCGTGCAATTGAACATTGTATGTAGTGTAGACATATAAAAGCCGTTTACCTGGTAGGTTCGTCTAGGAACATGACCGGAGGGTCACTGATTAATTCCAGTCCTATTGCTAGCCTTTTCTTCTGTCCACCAGACAAATTACCAGCTCTTGTATTCCTAACTTTACTTAAACCAAGGGCTGCGATAATTTCTTCTACCTGAAAAGAAGAGGAATCATTAGGCTACGTTCATCATTGTCATATGCCGAGCCTTTTCCCAACTATATTGGGGTCGGCTTCTAGTCTAACCGGATGCAGCTGAATACCAGTATTTTACATGGAGCGACTGTCTATCTGACCTCCACAACCCAGTTAGTACTGGGTTTAACGACTGTCAAAGATCTACAAATGACACCCGGGACCAACGGCTTAACGTGCGTTAGGCTGCGTTATTAGTAGACAAATAAATAAATTTTCGGTTACAATTGCATATAGTGGTTATTTTTAAAAGTATCAAGTTAGGTATGCTAATTTCTTTAAACACAATAAAATAGGCTACCGCCATCTTGTTTTGTAAAATATGATAAGCGACTCGATTAAAATCCACTTTTTATGATTTAAATAGTCCCAGGAGCAAGTCGTTGAAACTTGCTCCTGTCCAGTAAGCTTGTTCAGGTTTTTCTGACTGCTGTAAGCAACAGAACTGAATCTACTTAGAAGAAAACAATAAAATACTAAATAAATAACGACTTCACTGATTATCAAGCGTTTTATTTAGATTCCTTCAATAACTTTTAACTGCTTATCGATAGGCCCTTGTCCCACTATATGGTACAGTTAGTATTTATAACTGATATGATTATTTTAAAGTCGTGAACATTTTAATATTATTATGGTTCGACCTCCAAAGATAAGAAACACGTGTGATGCAATCAATTTAGATAAGTATTGAAATAATCCGTTTTTTAATTTGTAGGTAACACTTACGCGTCGTTTTTTCTGTTGACCGCTTATATGATTGCCTAATTTGAGATCCGCTGCTATGCATAGTGATTCGTGTATTGTGAGCATGTCTTGTACTTGGTCGTCTTGTAGAATGTAACATGATCTTCGCCTGAACATCTTTTCATTCCGTACGCGGCCATTGACGCTAATACTGCCGCTTGTCGGTTTCCTGAAATTAAAAGAAAATTCAAGTTAGAACTAGTTCAGCAGGCTAAAGCTAGCTAATTTGGTATTTAATTATGTAACTTTAGATCTTTATTGAACCACAACATAAGTTGTTAGCATAAAATAAAACATCACCCCTGAAATCCCCGAAGGGTTGGGCAGAGGTGCATCTAATAATAGGTACACATACATTTCGGCAGTTATGTTTAAGACCCATGTAAGCCTATTATATTATTATGTATTTCCATCAAACAAAACTATCCAGACTCCGTGGTTGTTACTGAGAAATTCCCGATAGAAAAACCCAATAACACTTTGCCCGACCTGGGAATCGAACCCAGGACCTCATGCTCAGCAGTCGTTGACATATTTCCTCTAATGCTTCTTCTTCATCAAGGTTGATTTTGTAGTTCGTCTTGTAAATTGGACACCAGTCTCAATTTTACAATATTTATGCTGTATAACTCAAGCAATGTTTTTAGAATGTCATTATGATATATTATGCATGTTTTTAAACCATACAGATGACCGATTCGAATGTCATATTTGAGCAGCTGTCTTCGAGTCATTCACCTTAAAATACGAACTATAACTAGTTAACGACGAAGCCTTGATATTTGTATTTTATTTAATGAGCTGAACATTGTATAAATGCACTGTTACCATTTGTTACTATAGCTAGCGTTTTTTGCATTTAAATTCTTTGCGTACCTACTTGCAAAAAACCTTTCAGTGAAGTTTGCACTTAGGCCTTTTTATCCTCATATCCATGAAAAACACCAGTTTCGACATTTTAACTGTAAGTTATCAGAAACCTTCACAAAAATAAAAATCAATAACACATTCCATGAATATGGTTTACGTTACTAGTGATAACTTAATCTTATCTAAACGTATGATACGGTACTGATAGGTATCCCATCGACCTCGTCAATCCCATACGGAGGTACCTAGATATCTACTTTTCATAGTTAACCCAGTGAATGTTTCAGTTAGTTTCCCGATACGACAGCTTTATCGTACGACAGACTTGGCAACGTTTTATCTATGTACCTATATTACGCAGCGTATAGATAGTTATCTATAGATTTGGGCTTTAGTTTCTTGTATCTAGCAGGTGCAAGGATTTATTTAATTTAATTAGGTACAATTATAGATATCTACTTAAGAATCTAATGTAGAAGTACATATACGTATAGATTGATGATAGAAATAAATCTGTAGGAAGTTGAGTTTATATCTCTACTTATCGCGAATTAATTTGTACGCAATCTTAATTAGCAAGATCGACAGCATTCCATTTTGGAACGAGTCTACTAAAATTGACCACTTCAAAATGGTCGATTAACTTCTAAACTTCAATGGGTTCTTCAAACTATATTATTTTTGCAAACGTATGTGTTAATTTCTGCTAGTAGTGTTTCTTGCTTCATAAAAATAGAATGTCTTAACTTTGAAATTGCAATTCTAGACTGTGCTGTTAAAATAGATGGTCGCGTGCTTCAAAAAATTCTACCTCAAAGTCCGCCCTACAAAGCATGGCTTACAGTACAGCAATTTGACATGCTTGAACTGTGTGCCGTGTTCCACGATAATAAAATGCCAGCTACAATAAGCCGATTATCATTAGGAGAGGTAAGTAACAATGGTAACAACGTAAGTACTACCGGTGGCTTCTCATCTCCTACGCTTTGACTCACCGTCGGCGCTCAATGTAAGAATTTGGAGCATGAGGAAATATCCATTAATTGTCCTGTATGTTGCTTCCTTTGTGTAGGTATACGAAGAATGTGAGTTGTTTCTTATGGACTTGTATTGAAGAAATATTTCCAGTGCTTTGTATCTGAACTCAGCATGAGATTTACTATACTGTAGCCTAGTTTGATTTAGAGCGTGTAATTCAAAGATAAATCTAAGGAAAATCGTGTCAAAATGTCTGTTTTTAACTTCATAACCGAATTAATTTGTTATCTCAGTTGTTATGTTAGCCGGTCAATGACATTAATAATTCTGACCTTCCATTAAAAGTGATCATTTAAAATTAAAAATAGTTTTCGTATTTTTAATAGAGTCACAAGTTGACTGACTACTTTGGCTGACGGTAGATGGTAAAATATCAATTTAATTGTGTAGAAAAAATAAAATACAAATTCTTCCACTGTTGTCTTAGTAACAAAGAGAAATCATCTTTATCGTGTGGTTAGTTCGTAACCTGTGGGCTTACCATGAGTTTGAAATGTATTATTCGTTATCGAATACTATCGCCCTGTCTCTTTCATATCCATCGACTGCTTTACGACACGAGAAGTATATCCGATAGTTTTCGATATCGAGGACAGTTTTTCACAAACTCATGGTAGGGGCACTGGTGTCAGAGTTTTTATGCCGCCCATGGGCCTCTGACTTGGCTTTACATGCCCTCAAGAAATAAAGAAGAAGAGAAATCATAATATATTTTTTGGTTAATAGGTAAACTTGATACTTGTTTGCATTTGCCTGTGAAGTGTGAATGACTGTTGAAACCGTGATTCGTATTGAATCAATTCATTAATTTGAAAACTGGTATTGTATTACAGCATACCTACGTATTAACTGAGTTTCGCTAAACAAAGGCATGTTGTTAAAGCTAAAGTAAAAACAATCTCAACAAGGCTTACATTTAACAAAATAAACATACATTTATTTTGGATTATGTTGAAAATACATGATTGAAACAAAACTCACCCCACTGGTGATGTAATAACACAATCTTTTAACTAGAAGTATAAATATATTCTATCCATTCGGAAGAAAGAAATCTCGCTTATATTTATTCATTAAACATTTAAATACATCTAAATCTTAAGCCTACCATAAATTATGCGAGGCAAGACGAGGTAGGTAACCTACTAATATTTTTAATCTGCAAAATCTTTTATTTTCTTTAGCATTAAGATAACTACTGATGATTTTTTTACACGTCTGTGTACTTAGTTTTATGTTTGGGAACAGAAATATGGAAGTAATGGCAATTACCATTTTATGAGAACTTGCCGAATTTATTACTTTTTATGATTATCAATAATAGTATCAGATAGCACAGTTTCGGAAATAAAGGAGGGTGGGTCTTTTTATCTATAGGTAGTTGATAACGGAAACTTTGCTTATTTCTGGAAATTGGGTATTAGGAAGATTTGCTCACATAAAACTACGAAAGAGACGAAACTATTAATCGTTTATTAATATTAGCGTTTAAACAACTTGCAATGTGTACGTGTGATACGTCTGCTAATATAATTATTAAGATACTGACCGTTCCACGTATCAAGAGATTCTTGGAACAATTCAGACAAAGAAGCGATTAACAAAGTCATTGTGAGGGACTGGTCTGACGTACAGATAACACACATCTACATATTTAGTGATAACCACGATTACAACTGGTAATTAAACACTGTTGCCAGGTAGTGATAAGAGAATGGCCGATTACAACGGCGATGATTCGGTATTCTGAATTTAAAACCATTTGAATTGTTTTATTGCCAGTTTTCCGAGATTTTTCATTTTATGGGCTTCTTCCCTTCTAGACACTTTCCCTTTAAGCCTCTGCGACAAAATACAGGGTGTAAACAGACCCTTCACGAAGCCGTCAACCAAGCATTCTATACATCAAACTAAGTAACTTTACGCAAAAATTATTGCTGGGAAACGACTTTTTTTTTTGGGGTGAAAAATCACGTGATTCGGTAAAACTCAATGTAACGCACTTAAAACATTGTGCTGATGGATGGATTGAATAGTACGGGGGTCGTGAAGGTGTTTTAAGTAAAAATCTTACATTAGAAACATGTATTTAAAAAAAAACTTGTGAAAAAGTTGGAACTTTGACCCCCAATATCTCCGTAACTAGAAGGTTCCCAAGTATGGTCTAGAACAAAAAATGATCACAATGACGGGGAGAACAAGTACCTTTCGGCTTCGTTAAGGGTCTTTTTACACCCTTTATGTAATCACAGGTGTCGTTTGATAATTAATTGTGGCCAATTTATGCTATGCAGATAAAATTATTATAAAATGTATTTCTATTCATTTTAGATACCTAATAAAATCAATACAAGATAAACCGTGTCTTTAATTAGTGCAGTGTTCGTAATTATTTTAATCTGACTTTACATCGAACAGTAGGAAAGGGACCTTGATTCCTTTAAATAACAAACTTTTAAACTAACTCTAGTTCTTTATTTATAAGTAGATGACGTTTACTTTGTAAAGTTAACAAAAACCTTATCCGTTGTTGTCTAGTAAACGGAGATAAAGTCATAAACACTGTGTTAAATTAATTACATTTATTTAGCTCTGTTTGGGTTTATATGTTTATTTGTTAGGTTTATTTATCTCTTTTATTTCTATGGTACCTAATCTTAAATTAAACATACAAATAAAGTAGTGTAAACTAAACAATATCTCCACATAGGTACTAGTCAAATTGTTTGAATGTAATCTGAGTCCAGAGTATTATATTTGATAAGGGTAATCATCTTGGCATAGAAGTTCCAATATTGTTATTTATTAATCTGAGTCAATTTCCCAATCGATAAAGTTGAGAAATCTTTGTTAATTAAAGTAAAATGCTACTTTTTATTCGTACAATTATGAAAGTACTAGCTGTTCCCCGCGACCTTCGTCCGCGTCAAGTTATTAAAAATACAATTTTCCCCGTAGCGTGATGATATATAGCCTATAGCCTTCCTCGATAAATGGACTACCCAACACTGAAAGAATCATTCAAATCCGACCAGTAGTTCCAGAGATTAGCGCGTTCAAACAAACAAACAAACAAACAAACAAACCCTGCAGCTTTATAATATTATATATAGTATAGATATAGTATAGATAAGTCGATACATAACTGAAACTGCAAACTTTACAGTACCTACCTATGATATACACTACCGTATATATACGGTGCGAAAAAAAAACAAACAAACGTGTACGGTACGCACGACGGCCAATCAAGCTATACAAAACCAGTATAAGCGGATCTCTCACTGTAAAGGAAATCTATACAAAGCGAGGCCGAGTTATACTGGAAATGTACAGCTTCATGTGCCGCCGTGTGTACATTACTCATGGTCATTATTACTCATAGTTTAAATGTAACTAAACAGAGTGCATAGTCGACTAAAGTTCACTGCTCCTCATTGTTTACAAATAAAATGATAAACAATTCTGTAATTTATTCTGTTTTTCTGCATTCCACCACGGGATTTCTGTTTTCCTGCGTAGTCTGCCTTTGTCATTTACACTACACGGGTGCTTGTTCTCTTGCATATACGTATCTTATCTTAATTTGCAATGCTAATAATTAAGAAGAATCTATAAGAATACTATTTATTAGCATTCGCCCGCGGCTTCGCTCACGTTAATTTAGAATTTGACAATCAATTCGGGTTGTACCGGGAACAGTATTTTTTTTCGGGATGAAAGGTACCCTATGACCATTTCTGTACACCTGACAACGTATATGCAAAATTTCAGGATGATCGGTTCAGTGGTTTAGGTGTGAAAAGGTAACAAACAAAAAACAAACTTACTTTCGCATTTATAATATTAGTAAGGATGCTGATTTGACTATGTGATCGTCATTGAGGAAGACAAATTCTGTGTCGAAGGTGGAAAATGCAGATAGAAAAATATGTTTCCCAGTAATCGGAATATCTAGATAGTTTTCAGTATAATCACAGTCACAATCTCCTAATCTACTGACGCACTGCAGTTGTGTGATGACGGCTGTTTGTCTTATTGATGTCATTTGTTTATATTCGATGCGTTTTATTTTGAATGATTGTACTTCGCTAATATATGGTAATAGTAAACAAATTTTACTAGGCCAGTATGTTGGTGGGTTCCTATCAACCTTGTAATCATTCTAAGAGTCTAAACACACTATGCCGAAGTTACGCGACCGAAGTTCAGCACAATTACGCCTGCAATGCTATTTGAATTACTGACGACACACTATGCCGAAATTACGTCGCGTCATAGCGTACAGCCTAACTTCGGTCGGGCGTAAGTTCAGCGGCAACTTATTCTGTGAGCACACATTATACGCGACCGAAGTTCGGTTCGAGATCCGGGGGGTGGAGCAGCGGGAAGCCGCCCGCGCCCCACGTGTCCGCTCGTAGTCACTATGTGACATTGTATTCATTCTTTTTTCAAAATGTTGTTACCGATGAGAAATAAGAGTTCGTCGAAAGACTTTATTGTCATGCGAAAATACTTGAAAAAATAATCGGGGAAGGCTCTGTACTTGGCATAACGTTGAAACTGGCCTTCTTGTAGTCTCGTAGAATTCAATGGGTGCACCCAATATTCTTTCCTGTATTTGTCTTCTTCTAAAGCCTCAGAAATTGATACTACTGTAAAATAGTCCATTTTTCGGGTTTCGCACCTCGAAAGTAGTATCAAGATCACTTTGTTTTGCGTCTGTCTGTCGAACTGTGTAGATAACACGACAGCGCCACGACAGCTCTCGAGACACTGAATACAAACACAAAGTTGCGGAACTGAAGTTCTGCCGCGTAAGTTCGGCACTTATGGTGTGTCATATCAGCCGAATACGTCGGAACGTAAAACCAGCCGCCGAACTTCGGTCGCGTAACTTCGGCATAGTGAGTTTAGACACTTAGCCTGGATTACAATTACATTAATAAAATACGAGTAACATTAACAATAGTACATCACTACTACATATGGAAACCAGAATTAAAGGTCGACTTAAGAAAAGGTGGGAAGAAATATTCAGAGAGAAAGTTGGACCAAACTGGATGACTCAAGCCCGGGACAGAAATATGTGGAGAATAATGGGAGGCCTACGCCGAGAAGGCGACTACTACTTAGATATGAGTGTAAACAAACAGTTAATTTATACCTGTTCATTAGTGTTCATAATATTTCCTTTATTCATTCTACATACACATTTATTAACCACTAAGGTGTAGCCATTTGTGTAGTAATTTATAATGGGCATTATGTTATAGTGGGGCTACAAATACATAATTTTAGCCGACAACCGTGATTAATAAGACCGGTTATCGCCTACACTGTGTTAAATTTATCGGAGTGTTAAAAAGTTTCTTACACAACGCGCCTACTATACGAGATCAAGTTATGTCATTTACTTTTTATTTTACAAGTTAGTCATATTGTTCGCTTCGTTCGTTCGTGTGAACGGTTAATCTTTTACGAGTTTTTTTATAAGAGTCAATGATTTTTTTAAAATTAAACATGGACACGAAGTCAATATAAAAATAAGTAAGTTATCGTAACATGCGTCATATTATGCGCGTGTTACGATAATTCGTTATGCACCTATAAACTAAATAGTTTAATATTTAATACTAATGCACAGTATAAACGACAAAACGGGAGAGTAATTGCCCAACATTTTTTTTTTAAGTTTCCCCGCACTAGGAATTTCTCTTGTATCGTGGGTGCGTTTACAAACATTTAAACACACATACACAAACATCCAGACCCGGAACAACTAGCTGTAGGCCATACAAATATTTGTTCTGTGCGGGAATCGAACCCGCGACACGCAGCACAGCAGTCAATCACTCAGCCACTGCGCCACCCGTGCCGTCAATGGAAATGTTTACTGCTATAAAAAGGATACTTATTTAATTACCACTCCAAACACAATGCAGTTCAACGGTCGATATTTTAATCAAAACATTCAGATTTGTTTAATTTTCAACTTTACAGCACATATTTGAGTCGATAAACTCACGTCAAATCAAAACCACGGATGAATTGTTATCAAAACTGGTAATGAACTAAATATAGTCATTAGTTTTGTTGCTGTAACCGTGCTTGTTTTAGTATCGGGTATTAATAGGGTCAGTACTCGTATTAGTAAACAATGAGTTCATAATAATTGTATGCAAGTCTCTTTGTTTTTGATACAGGAAGTTTATGGTTAAAGTCCATCTTAAAATAAACTTAGGTCGGAATATTTTATTTTTCTTATACGCAAAAATGAAATCTTTGTTGGTCGTAACGAATGGATTTTAAAGAGAGGAAAATATAGATATTAGAGGCAAAATTATTGTTTAACAAGAATTGGACATAGTTTTGCCATAATGAGTCATTCCACAATCTCGAATAAATTCAGTTGAATACGTCTAACTAATCCAGCATTCGAAATGTAGCTACGTATGGTAGTGTATATGCTTACATTTACTCAAATCAGTATCATGTTCTTTGAACAAATTTAAAATGAATCAGTGTTTACTATTCAAAAGCATTATAATTACTTCGAAAAATGGGAGAAATTTTGATGTGGGTTGGTACATTTTGGCAGAATTACGCTCAATAGCAGGGCGCGTGTGTTTTTTTTAAATTAACCCTTCGAGCAAAGACACGGGTCTCGACTCGTTACTGAAACAAAACAGGTAATCCTAATACAGGAAACCAGTATAGAATCGAATAATATGTTAATTTAATAATTATGATAACTCTATCCAAGTAAATTGTAAAGCTATAGGTATTTGTTGATTTAAATCACGGCCACTTAATTATGCAAACATTATA
Source organism: Noctua pronuba (assembly GCA_905220335.1). Taxonomy (NCBI): domain Eukaryota; kingdom Metazoa; phylum Arthropoda; class Insecta; order Lepidoptera; family Noctuidae; genus Noctua; species Noctua pronuba. Next base: position 7,628,806 of record LR999903.1, on the reverse strand, counting down.
CAATCACGTGGAAACGTCGATAATGATGATCGACTGAGATATCAGTTGGATGTTACTTTTAATATTACATACGCTACGGATAAAGATCATTGTGATGGACTGAGTAGAAAGAAATACAACTGAATGAAAGAAATAAAGAAGGAAGAATGTTACCAGACTAGAGTCCCTAGGACTAGCACGCAGCGTAATAATAATATAATAATACCAGCCTGTTACTGTCCCACTGCTGGGCAAAGGCCTCTTCTCATACAGAGAAGGCACGAGCATTGATCACCACGCTTGCTCAAGACTATTATAAGTCCAGGTTTCCTCACGATGTTTTCCTTCACCGATGTCTGTGATGTCCAAGATAAACTTAGAAAGTACATATGAATGTACGCAGCGTAAACGTAACATAAATACGTCGATTTTTGAATCGAAAATACAATTACCAATTTTCCCTATAGCATTTTAGTTAAATTGTTTGCAACGAGCACAATCCGTAGCATCCACAGATATGAATACATTTTTAAAATTATAAAAATATTATAAGTGAAACGAGTATTTTTATAAAAGATTAAAGATTTATAAAAGAATAGAGTTACTAAAGCTTTAGTATCTGTATTCTTTTTTCTCAATAATCTCAGTGCTGTGCCACCGGATGAGTGGCTGAATAAGATAAAAAAAAAAAATCTATTAGTACTTATCGTATTTACTAGCATTCTGTAATTGATACAAATGCAAAAATGGAATGTTATTGAATGACATAACAATTTTAATATTAAGCCAATATTACTATCTATTATTTTCTTCGTCCTCTTGTCTTCTAATGACGATCAATGATCGCTTATTAGATTAATTTTTTTTTTGCTAATGATGGACTTACAAAATATACATAACTAGCTGTTCCCCGCGACCTTCGTCCGCGAAAAATCCCGTCCCGTTTTTGCAACATTTTCCATTGCTGCTCCGCTCCTATTAGTCGTAGCGTGATGTTGTATAGCCTATAGCCTTCTTCGATAAATGGGAAATCCAACACTAAAAGATTTATTCAATTCGAACCAGTAGTTCTCGAGTTTAGCGCGTTCAACCAAACAAACAAACTCTTCACCTTTATATATTAGTATAGATTTAGGTAGGCACCTTAGTAGCTATTTGTGTGAGTATTAACCTAGTGAACGCTGAGGTTGAGGTCAATGTTACATTAACCGACTAAGTACAGCAAAAAGCTCATGGTCGTTAGATAAAACGAATTATCAATAACGCCTAAATAATACAGTAATTTATAACAATTTCAATTTTATTATTTTAACACTTAATGAAAGTCTTTATGTGCAGCCTTGGGACATCCCTGAGACTTACAAATAACCGTTGGGTGTTTTATAGGAAAGTTCTAGGTTTAGCTTAGTTTGTCACTAGCTGTATCATCTCATCATCTGCCCAGCCTTTTCCCAACTATTTTGGGGTCGGCTTCCAGTCTAACCGGATGCAGCTGAATACCAGTATTCTACGTGGAGCGACAGCCTATCTGACCTTCGCAACCCAGTTAGTTCTGGGTAGTACGATGCCCTTTGGTAAGACTGGTTGTCAGACTTTCGGGCCTCTGACTACCTGTAACGACTGTCAAAGATCTACAAAGCTGTATCATCTATCTAATAGAAAATACCTTGGCCCACTGTATGAATAATAAATAAAAGAATAATTAATTAGTTCCTTTCAACAATGGCATGTTACATGCCCTTTAACATCTATCGTTACATAAAATCATGGCTATTCATAGTGTTTTACCATTGGTACCATAACTGGGACAACATATGTACATTTGCGGAACACGTGCCTAATGTATGTCACACAAGGGGGGTCCAACTCAGTAACCCAAACAAAACACTACTTACAGACAAGCATTGGATTGTTTGTTTATTGTTACGCTTTGAAACGTTGAATGTTTATAGATCGTAAGGGGATTTGGACTAAACCATTGGCCTAATAAAAACATAGGCCCGATTGTACTATAACTCACTTAATGCAGTTAACGTTTAACGAAATTAATGATATTATCATAATAGGATAATATCGACACCTGCAAGGAATAGTATCGTAACTCAGTTTTAGGCAATTCTGAGTTACAAACATATTCTTGCTGTACAAAAAATGCAGATTTTTTTGCACTCACCCCTGCGGCTAAATATCTTTACGTAAAGGAAATTAAACTTTTAATAAAGATTACGATTGTAACTCGAAATTGCCTAAAACTGAGTTACGATGTTATTCCTTCCAGGTGTTGATATATGAATGGTCAGAGACGCAGTTAATATTATGTAATTCATGTTATTATCCTATTATGACTCTGCTTAAGCGGCCATTTTAGGCCCCCAGCTTAATTTAGTGTTATAGGATCAAACTTTAAAAGCTGTTACCAAAAATCCAACTAGTATTGGTTACATATAATATACGGGACTGAAAAAACTTCTTCAATCGAACTTCACGCCTTGCCATATAGATACCGGTGGTAATTAATAAATAAACATGGGCTACTTAAGTTTATTTTTGACTACTTCTTTATTTGGATGGTGTTGTTAAACTGGTTTTATTTCTGAGCTCCTCATAGAGTAGTCATTGACATCTGGTTGAGGTGGTGCATTGACCCGATTAGACTTTGATTACCAGTCTTCTTAGCAGCTTCTCGGGTCGTTTTTATTAAAACTGATCATAGCTTTGTTCTACTGAATCTTTACTTAACTATATTTTGTAAAATACGCGCTGTAATGGACCGATTCTGTTATAAAACACAATACAATGTATTACCTACTTACTCGTGCGACTTTCTGGTACATATTGAATGTAGAAAGGGGAGAACCGATGTGATGGCACTGCTTGGTAGATGTCCGGCATTGTACTGCCTGCCATTATTTGACAAGAAAATTCAAAGCAATGTATAAGTATCAATAATAAGAATCATCAACAATAATATCAACGATAATATAGCAATGTGTAGGTTTCATTTTCATACAAATCGATTTAGTAGAGCTACGAGTTTTATTTGAATGGACATGCTATACCTAAAGAAAATTTGTCTAAGAGATATGTATGAGTCTCTGTAACGAGGAACTCTATACAACAGAGTAAAAAACCAACCATCCTTCTCTAAGATAGAGTTGATTTTCCATTGAAAAGTTCGACTGAAGTCCCTTTACGCATAATATTTACTGCGTTAGCTATTACATAAAAAAAACTACGTCTAGTAACATTGTCTACTACGTTAAGAATCATCATCATAACTCATACATGATAACGAGTAATAAAGTCTAAGAGAACGTTTATGTAATTTGGTTGACTTTAAAACGCAGCTGAACGAAAATGCGCGTTAGTTATATACATACTTACATAGCTATTATGTGTAGTGTGAGGAACGTGCTCTTTTAAAGTAAGTTAATACATTGTTGTGTTCGTGTTACGGTGGAGTAAATCATTCACATTATGCGTCACGATTGCACACGTTTATAGGGTGGGCAGAAGAAGGATTGTGCGCAATAAAAATAAAGACGTAGCATACAAGTACTTATGCCATTTTATTATTTCAACATAGTTAATAAAACTGTAGAGGGAATTGGAATAAATCGTGGAAGTTATTCATTTAGTATTCATTAAAAGTTTCTTGCAACTGACCTGATACATCTGATCCACATCGCATACCCACAAGACAGGCCACAGCACATTCTCGAGAAATTGTTTAGAAACGTTCAATTTACATTAACGGAAACATTTTGTTTTATTTGTGTAAGTTAAATTGTAACTCAAATTAATTAATTACATCCTACAAAATAAATAAAAAGCGCACACATTTACCAACAAGGAAAACAAAACAGTACTGACAGAAATTAATAGTTCATTTTAATTGCTCACGGCCAGTACTGAAACTTTCACATTTACAAGACCAAAAAGTTTGGTATTTAAAATACATGATTATTTAAAAATAATACAGGCACGAAAATAAGAAAAAATGTAATAGATGCCAAATAGGTATGAAAAACTCATTATTTTGACGATTTGTGGCCAGTTGCAATTTTAATTCATGTCATTCGTGTAAATAAAGAGGTTGACTGAAATTCGATTGGGACACTAAACAGTCTACGCATTTTGATGCATTTAATATATTGATGACTTTAGTAATTATTAAATTAATGAATAAATCTCTTTATAGTACGATAAGATAAACTTTTAATTTTAGGTATTTTAAAACAAGCACAAAAAATGGAACAAAACAAGATAGTGCATTTAAATATTGCTTCCTGCTATGACGAATTACTTGATAAACGCACGCTTTGCAAATAAAGAGGTACATTTTAAGTGATTTTAAATGAAACCTAGAACAGTTTAACTTCATAATTTGGTTGAGTAAATGGCGAAGTCCTTTAGCGAAGTATCCTAAACTCCACTAGCAGTTTTTATTGCGGAAGTCGTCTTCCGCAAATGTCTAGCAAAAGAACCACTCTTAGCAAGTCAACAGAATACTAAAAACTGGAAGTCTATTGAAATCTTGCTAAAAGAATGGATACATACCGTGAAAGCAAAGGGATCTGCGGAGGAAGCCACTTGATTAACGTCAATAATTTTTAAGCATGCAATGGATAACTCTCGCTTCAAGCCAAGTTAAAGTTTAAAACGTGTTACAGAGTACTTTGTTATGAGCCTGATGTGTCCCACTGCAGGGCAAAGGCCTCCTTTCCCTCTTTCCATTTATCTCTATCTCTGGCTATTTGGGCCCAATCCTTTTGATAAGAGTCCAGCTCCAGAAGTTCTGTTGTTCGGAATCCAATCTGTTGCCACGTTGGCCCAATTTTGATGCGACATGCGGCCGATGTTGCCTGCCCAGTTCCATTTTAATTTGGCGGCTGTGTTGCAAACGTCTGAGATTGGAGTCTTGGATCGAAGTACAAAGTACTACTCAGTAATAAAGAACCGTACTAAATTCAAGAAAACAATACTGTAGACCATAATAATATCGATTTAAAGGAACGAGTGACCTTTGGAGCAGAAACACGTGTCTCTTTGTGGCCGGTTCTCGGTAATGCCACAGAGTAGCGGAGCGCAGTTGTTTTTGTATTGAATTATGTCAGTATTACAACAACAGTGAGATAATGCATTGTTTGGTGTTACGTATAAACGTGTTGTTGTGTACTCTGTGATAGTTGTGTGTGCTACCGAGTTCACTGACGGTCGACCATTTTCAACCTTACTGCTTAGGGCGTAAGGGTGAAAAGGTACCACACATTTGTATAATTTATCTGTGGGCACAGTTAGTTGTGAGATTGTGAAGTTTGTTGGTGTTCAAAATTCACATTTAGAGAAACTTGAATATGATCGAATAGTGGAATATTAAGTTCGGGAAGGGAGTGACCACACTTATCGATGTGGAATTAGCTTGAACCGATCGGAAAGAGCTATTAAGAGCGATTTAGATATTCATGCAATTAAAGGGAGTAACACGTCATTCGCCTCGTTTCGGATATCGCGACAAACTTAATGCGACAAATGTCATTCGTGATCGGTTCAAGCAAATTCCATGTCAAAAAGTTTACTCCTCACAACAACAACAAACAAAAATAACAAACTAAAATCATAAAATAAATAATCCAAATATTCTTTATCATTCTAAGTTTTATTAGGTAGTATATTTTTGGCGTAACGATTTTCAAATTATCCTTTTAGATAAATATTATCTTCGAGGTAAACTAAATGACTTCCGGCCAAAAGTGCCTCATTAGTAACTTGTTTACATAATGGTGTTTTTGTAAAACTCCTGATTATTTAAGTTCCATGTTTAGATTGTTTTCGTTGGAGATCCGTACTAGAATAATAGCGAAATTAACTAAGTCGGCCTGTCTATTTATCTTTTCATAGTCACCATGTACAGTCCCCAGGACTTTAAGTTACCACAAACTGTCAAATATTTCCAAATGATTTTAAACCATAAAATGTTGGTGGTTAAGTTCAAAATCGAATGAGGAAATTTGACAGTTTGTAGTAACTTGATGCGCTAGCGACTGTACGTTTGTTTTTCTTTAACAAATTTGGATTTGGGACTTGGATAGGCCATAACCTAGTTTTATCCTTTGGGATATTTCTAGACCTTTACGTGGGTGAAGCTGTGGCCAAAAGCTTATTATATAAAACCAGTTTACGCTGTCATTGTTATGGTCTGATAAAAAATATAATGCGGAAGTTACAAAGGCCCTTTAAATGTCAAATTAGTTATGTATGATTGGAGCAACAAGTATTGTTGCTACTACGATTATATAACAAGTTTTCTTATGTTTATTATGTACCTTCACGCTTTAGGCTCATTCACGATTGCCGGTTGTCTTCTTGACCCACCTTTTGTATAGCTCTACATGGATCTTTTGGCGTGTGGCCAAAATCGGAACTACCGCCGCCGTATTTGTTTTTTAGTGTGATACATCACAGCGCTTCCGTACACAACGTCATTTGAGTGTCAAAATAAACTCGTAGTACTGATGAAGTCTGACGTTTAATAGATACTGATACTGTCATATATTTTTTTCTCTCAATTCAAACATAACCGATTACCGTTTTTATTACATTCAGAAATATATTAGGTAAGTATTTCTGGCTATCAGTCGCATGGTTACGATGAACCTGTATGACACATACAGTAGAATACAAATTATATAAAGCATCATGTGTGTAGATACGTTCCCAATATGTACATATATATGTAGCGAAGTACATACATGTAACGAATGATAAGCAACGGACCTATTAGCTGCTTGACCGCGATGCTTGTGTTGAAATACGTGTCATAATTAACTATTGTTATTATCGCGCATTAGAGGACGTTATTTACATGCAGAATATTTTTTACGCGTAAATATTTCTTATTTTCTTACGCTTACCGCAAGGGCTGGTTTGAGGTGGCACGAGAAAAGAGCACGTGGAAGGAATTAGGGGAGGCCTTTGCCCAGCAGTGGGACAGTACACAGGCAATAAAAAAAATAAAAAGAATCTCTATCCTATACAACATTTCAACGTACTTACCACATATTTAAGAGGCAGCAGATTTCTTTTTTTGTTAAATAAACTCTGTATATTACATTTAAAATACATTTATAAAAGATAAGCATCATGAAAGTGATTATTTAAAAAATATCTAAAACTGCAGTATACAACTGCAAATATAAAAATAATTGGGCTTCGTAGTCCACTAATGATCATTAAAAATGTATATGTATATCCTGAACTGGCGCAATTTTACATAAAATTGCAATAATTTTTATCTGTTTCAAAGTACTCAGATCTAAAATTAATTGCATGTGTCGAAGGTGAGTTAAACTAAAAGATAATTCTCAAGCAGTTACATTTAATTAAAAATCAAACCAATCATTAATATTAACCAAGATAGTACCAGAACTAAAATAGTTGAAATGTGACCTTGATAGTTCGATAGATACTTACCCGAGTACTTAAGTACCTGTCGAAGTTATCAAGGTACTTATTGAGCAAGGGCCTGTTTTGTATAACATATCTATAAATATATCTTCTTATCATAATAACTGTTTTATGAAAGAACTTTGAACTCAAACTATCCGTACGAGGCCGTTCTGTAACGGATTTTTTTCGAATCTCCGATGTTTAACAGTGAAATTTTCAAACTGATTGAAGATATCAGACGTGGGATACTTGTAATTCAGTATGTAATGCATTATCTTACCTGAACTTGAAAACTGAAATGAAACTTGTGCTACGTCGTAGCAAGCGCCTACGCCGTAGCAGGGGGTGCAATTAAAGATTTGCCATGCATGTCTTGAGCTTTTTATTTCTAAATAATTTATGTTGATATCATAATACTTGTAAAAGGCTACTAAGTCATAACTACCAATATGTCTTCTTCTTCTTCCATACTTCTCTATTATTCGTCATCTCAGCAGTCACCTCCTTTCAAGCCATATCATCCTTCACACAATCAATCCATCGTTTCTTTGGTCTTCTTCTACTCTTATATCCATCTACATTCATAATCAACATTTTCCTCATTCCTCCGCATCACATGTCCATACCACAATAACCGATTACCACACAACTTTTCAGTCACCGGCGCCACTTTCAAACTTCCTCTTATGTACTCTCGCGTCACACCACCTACATTTGTACGCAGTTTGCAAAAAACATTTGGTTTAAAAAATGATAGGTATTAAAACGAAACGAAGAATGGATTGTGTGAGGAATGATATACATATTATGAAAAAAAAAGGAGTAAATGATAGCGTGACGATTGACAGAGGAGAATGGAAGAAAAAACATGTTGCGCCGACCCCAAGTAACATGGGACAAGGGCAGGAAAATGATAACTATACGAGTAGGTATTAAAAGATATAACAGGATCCAATATATATCTAGCAATGTCAGTCCACGAGATAATTTCCACGCGTGTTTTACATTTTAGGCATTATCTCTAACACCTGAACATTGAATAAAATGTATTAGTGACGTGTGATGACTATCAGCTCGGTGATTAGCGTCCCAGTTGATGATATTGTGGGTCAATACCACCTGTTATCAGATAATGTGATTGATTGTGGTCACGTTTTCACACAATGAGACTTTTGGTTGATGCAACTTTGTAAAAGATAGTAATCTAAATTATTGAGTTAAATAAATTCTTTATTGGCGTAATACAAGATTACAATAAAGCAATTGAAACCCTGACTTCAAAGATGAGTAGCTGTATTTCAAGAGCCATTGAGTTCCTCTCGAAGAAGGAAGAAATGATCAGACTATATAACGGTATACCTGTGTTTCTATTTCCAAAATTAGTCAGAATTTAAATATGACAATACTTTTTGTAGTTTCAAATTGTAATGTCAAAGACCCCAATGATTGTCAGAGAGGCGATCAAAAAGATCAAAGTTCATATATCTTTCGAAAATACTTGACGTTATGTAAAAGTCTTATTTATTGCACATCTCGTTTGTAGTTAGGCATTACACCTAGGTATTAGGAATTTTAAGACTAGGAAGTTTTATCGTTGTAAGATTGATATTATTAAAATGATTTAATGTAGATACTTGGATTTTAGCACATAATAATATACCAGCAGCTTATTACTTAGGTTCACTTGCACTTTTTTCTCTCTTTATTTATTTATGGATATTTATAATCGCAATGTACTCAACTCAATCCACTATTCTTTTTCTGCCCATTGTTTGAAGATGATAGATCACAAAATGATGATTTTAATTTACAATTTTAATCGGAAATCTTTGCATAAACCATTGTTAAAAACATCATTCTATCTATGTTAAATGGTAACGGTCTATGTATAAATAGTTCTGAAAATTTAAGATTTTGTGAGCACGATACTATTCTACGTGTAGAGTTCCATTAACCTTGTGTGATGTTTTATTGTGAAATCATACCTCCTGTATTGTAATCATCTGATTGCTACAAATATACACAAGATTGTATTGCATTGATAATCTTGTCAGTGCTGATTGGCCTTACTTGTCTCGAAAAGTATTATCGTCGAATCTGTATGCGAAACATATTACGCGATACGTGTGACATAGCTCCATTCTAGCAGTTTCTTGTATTGACTTTCCGTCTCATTATGCACACGTGTAAGTTGACGCTTAGAAATACAATTTTTATCTCAGTATAACTTTACAACATTTTAAAGATAATTTTAGACCATTCCAACGTATTTTAACTGCTGCAAACCACACCTAAACAACTCAAATTGGGTTCAAGGATCTGTTAAAAGAATACAAACGAACACAGACGAAATTCTATCATGCTTCAATTATAGCTTGCCTACATTTGAAGTTCGAACGCCAAAAATAACAATGGCGCTCATGCAGATTATAAAATTAAAAAGTAGACTCACGTATAGCCAGCTAGGATGTCCATGAGCGTGCTCTTGCCGGCCCCAGACTGTCCCATGATGACCGTCAGCTCACCAGCGTTGAACGTGCCGCATAGCGCGTTGAGGATCGTTTTGCGTCCTGGGACATACAGGAAAATGTGTCATCTTGTTGAGGACGAATTTTAAAAAGGGTCTGGTTATTTTAAAAACGGTTTTCCTTCGCGGTAAAAATGCTAGGTATTGATTACTATACTGGTGTACGTGAGATAGACGTACAGTTAACGATTTTACCAATTACTTTATTACATTTTATTACTTAGGTATGTACATTTTTTTTTACAATTTGTTGATACAAGATTAGTGTCACTGTGTCAGTCATCGATATCACAAGTAGCAAGCAAGTCACATTTTAGTCTATTTTCACTATCTTTTACATTTATTCAATGAGTTAGTGAAGAAACTCAGCATATTCTTGTATTATCATTAGATTTGCTCACCATTAAGTAAGATTTCGATCGCCCACTGTCACTATAGCAAAGAATTTCGTAGTATACTCCTACGACATCCGTATCCGCAGGAAGACGCAATAAATCACAAGAAAAATTGTTTTTTAAACACACAATTGCGCATGGTCGTCCATAAAGGTGAATTAAAGGCGGCATATCTACTAGGGAATAGTAAAACGTAGAGGACATCTTTAACAGAAACTACCTCATGAAAAACCTAGATAAGGCAATGTAGAAATTTTTTTAGCGATGTTCGCTCTTTGGGTTTACAAAGTCTAATAATCAAAGTGCCAAAAGATGACTTATAGACTAAGGTAAGATAAATTCTCGTCATTTCACGGCATTAAGTGCTAAATAGTCAAATAATGAGTAACCTGAATTATTGCAGAAACACGGAACAATAATAAAAGGGACCTCTGACCTTAATTTAATCATAATTCAATATTATATAATTAAATAGTACATATATTATTGTGTGCATTATAGTTCAAATACAAACTAAGATAATGCGACGCAGGAAGAATCTTTTGTTTATATTTTATAGTTTTTGGTAAAACCAACAAAGAAAACGAAACTTAAGTAAATGGCTTAATACAATATGACGATCATTGATCATAAAAGGGCATACATAACCTTGCTGGTGCCAGTTTGCCCATATGAGAGCATCGTTTAACTTTAAACTAACCGAGTTTTTGGAACTGACTATTTCTGGAAAATGAAGTTGAAGGTATCTAGTTAGACATGTCTTACCCTGGTATCCATAGTCAAGTTAAAGTTATTACTTGAGTTTAAGTAATCACCAGTGATCGGAGTAGGTAGATTGATTTTTGGTACTTGTATCATAAATGCACACAGAAAGAATAACATGGATAAGCCATTTTTTCGGAAAGTAATTCCGGTATTTCCGGATTCAATTAAATATTGTTAATGTTGGTAGTGATATTATTACTACTCAATTCAAAATTTAAAGGAAGGTATCAAAACTAAATTAATTCATTATTTATCTGTTGAATAATAAAACAATCACACCAATAATCCACCAATTCCGGAGGAATGTCCATAGTAATATATACGTTTCGGATCAATGACCGCAGTTCAATCAACCTACTCCGATCACTGGTAATCACTTAAGCAACCATTTTTATGCAAAAGACAAGAATATGAACGAAGTAAGAACCGTCTAAGAAAGCAAAGCCAAGAATTCTAAATTTTGACAGTTCTAACTTCAAGCAATTACTAAACTACAGAATAAAAATCGTTTCTTAAGTTCATACTTTTACTCAAGTACATAATCACTTTGACTTGTTTATAATACGGGTGTTACTATTGTCATGTTCATATCTTACTTTCGAAATTTGTTTTGAAGTCATGTTAAATAAGCCTATGGTCCTGATCATATTCCTTGCCAAATTATATGGTAAAAACGGGAACTGCATACGTAAAAATATTGATCACTGTGTTTAAACACACAACAAGAAAATAATTTCAATTGTTATCTATGTTTCTCTTACGATAACGCATACTGTCTCGAAAGGAACGATGACTTAGTTATTCGGTCTATAGATAAAGGAAATGCTTGTTACAATAAGTACGTTGACTAGTTCATTATTGTAAGCCTATGTCTATAGTGACAGTTTAGTCCAGATCAGTCTGGATTTAGTTAAGAAGAAAAAATGTGGAAGGAATTATTAAAAGTCTAGACTTGAATATTTCTGCTCGATCTAACGTCTTCAAAGGGGTCTACTGATTAAACAGTGAGTAGAGAGAAAAGAGTAACTATGGAGTTTCTTGCCGGTTCTTCTCTATAGGAAACGACCAACCCGAACCGTGCACCTTTTCTCGACATTTTATAAGTGCCCATGTAGGCCTGTGTGAAATAAAACATTTTGGTTTTGAATCCTAAACTGAACAAAAGGCAGGGGCTGTGGTGACAGACCATGTGGGCTGTATGCACCAGAACACACTATCACTAGACAATATGTTACACGAGATAGTTTTACAAGACATAGTAAAAATACTGCAAACCATTCTTTCCCCCATTCATGCATTTTTATCACACACAACAATTACTAAATAATTATAATTACTAAATATTTACAAAATAAGTCATTGTCTACCTGCAGACAAGTAAATTCAGAATAAACACACTACGATTGAATCGAAGTGTTACTTTTGAATCAAGTAATATTATAATTGAATCAAGTAATTAATCAAGTGGATATTCATTATCAATATCGGCGTACTTGACGTATAAGTGTTAATTAAGAATAATAATAAAATTTCAATGGTAAACGTGATCAAAGGTGACAAGTGAATTGCTAAAACAAAACGGAATGTAAACAAACATTATCAAAGACCTTAGCAACATAAAGTTGTGTCTTAATTTGAAAAAAATCGAATGAATTAACTGAAGTTATAACTTTATTTTCTACAAAAAGTGAAGGAACTTTAGAACTTGACGTCCTTCATAAGGAAGTTTGGTATTTTTTATTATGCTACAAAAAACTGTTTTTTATTTATATGAAAATAATGTATTTTGAAAGAAGTTGCTGTTTTGATTCTTCTCCTGCTTTGCGTGTCGATGGTCTCTAAAAATATCCTACCAGTATGTAGCCACCTGCACAGCTCTTTCGTTGGGTTCATGGTTGTGCAGGACGGACAAGGAAGGAGGTGGGGCATAACCTGTAGAGGGGTTCCACACTGTCATTGTATTTTGGACTGGTCGATGATACCCCATTTGTCTACACTATTTTGACGTTTTGGTTTTCCTTGCCTTATATTCACATAATTAACCCATTAGAACTTGGTAGATTGCAAAATTTGGGTTATAAAGTAACATGTTGGTAAAATGGCACATTTAGTAACGAGCACCTTATCTTGATGTCGGAACGATTGTGTCATTATCTTTACAAACGATAATGCTTGCCTATTATATAACTGCATTTATTCTGTTGTGCATTAAAATAAACCCAATTTTTAAGAAAGTTTTTTATGTCCGTCCTACTAGCTAATGCCCTCGGCTTAGCCCGCTTTGAGTTCGGTAATTATCTCGCGGGATAAAACTATTCTATGTGTTAGTTAATTAAGGTTACAAATTATCTGTTTGCCAAATTTCATCCAAATCCGTTCAGTAGTTTTTGCATGAAAGAGTAACAAACACCCACACATTGTCAAAAACTTTCGCATTTATAATAGTTAGTAAGATAGTAGTAAGTCATTTGTTCCAAGTCTAATTTGTGTTCATGATGAATGCTTTGTTCTATGGTTGCAAAGAAATAATGAGATTCAAAATGGAGTCTTAGAAGTCTAGAATACCTAAAAGGAAGCTAGCTTGTATGGAAACAGGCTTATATGTTGATATATTAGCAACACGGACACGGAAGCGTACCGGCTTGCTGCGGAAGATATTATTATACCTGTTTATGGAAAATGTGACACGTCGCTAAATTGTAGTATCGTCATTTGTTTACATTTTTCAAATAAATCTCTATGCGATATACGACAAAGCAACAAGAGTATAAAGGGTGTAAACAGAACCTTAACGAAGCCGAAAGGCACTTGTTCTCCCCATCATTGCGATCATTTTTTTGTTATGGACCATACCTTGGAACCATCTAGTTACGGAGATATTGGGGGTCAAAGTTCCATGACCACTTCATTACTATTCAAAGCATTGATCAGCACTAAGTTTTGAGTGCGTAACATTGAATTTTACCGTAAAACGTGATTTTTCACCCAAAAAAAAATCGTTTCCCAGAGTTACTTAGTTTTATGTACAGAAAGCTTGGTTGCCGGCTTCGTGAAGGGCCCGTTTACACCCTGTATAAGGATCGTAGCTGGTGGTGTTTTGTGGTGAAGCCTACCACATCCTCTTGGGAAAAAAAGCTATGCGTTTATGAATGTAAGTATGTGTGAAAACAATTTTCACAATTTGTCACAGGAACACAACAATAAAATGAAATAACCAATTGAATTCTACATGAAACTGTTAAGGTTTAATATGAAGTTTCATGGAAGGAGAATCTTAGACTTAATCGTAACTTGTTAAACGATTTAGATCGAAACCATAAAACGAGATGAAAGTGCTGTAAAAGCAACTGAAGGGCCTGTCTCAAGATAAGTTCCTTTGTAAGTGTCCACTTATTTACAACGTACTGAGATAACCAATTACCAATCAGTTTTATTTAATTAATGCAATTCGCTGCGGCAGTCTTTAAGCTGGATTTTACGAGCATAAAACATGAATCAATTAATAACATGAAATAAGTTAAATTAATTCATTCACCAGTCAATAAACAACTAGAGTTTATTTTGATTCAAATTAAATATGAAATGCTATCAATAAAATCACATAAATAACATATTTACAGCTACAATAGACGCAAATTCCTAATTTTATGAGAAACTTGAAGATTTATTATTTATATACTAGCTGTGCCCAGCGATCTTCGTCCGCGTGAAATTATTATAAAAATATGACTTCCGTATTTAGATCGGACTTTGTTTCATTTCAATGGTTTTATTTTTTTTGCATCCTTATAACATCAGCTATCTGCCAGTAAAAGTCCCGTCAAAATCGGTCCAGTCGTTTCGGAGTTTAGCCAGAACAAACAGACAGACAAAAATTTAAAAGAATATTTTTGTTATAAGTACCGTCTATACGTTCACGTGCATTCAGAAAAATCTATTAATTTGAAATAACAAACAGACACTTCAATTTTATTTATTTGTATAGATTTAAACTTATTAGAGGTTGAATTTAGAATTTGGAACCATGGGTTTAAGACAGTCAGCTAAACTACGTTACTTTAAAAACTTCGCTAATTTATTATCAACAGATGTGACAGACAACTCTTACAGCTGTTACTAATAATAAGCATAGTTTTCGTAACGCAGCGTAAAGCGTAGCACTCTCCCGTCTCGATTCGAACAGTTAACATCACCAAATACTTTATACTATGTTTAGCCTAACGATAAAGGATTCGTTTTGGGTAATGTAAACTAGCCATCCACCGTGAAGTTCTACGCAGCAGTATTTTTGAGAAGATCTGTGCCCTTACCATGAGTTTGTAAAAAACTGTCCTCGATATCGAAAACTATCGGATATACTTCTCGTGTCGTAAAGCAGTCGATGGATATGAAAGAGACAGGGTACATAGTATTCGATAACGAATAATACATTTCAAACTCATTTAAGCCCACTGATCTTGTCAGCGGGGCAAACGCGGTCAGAGATCGCTCAAGATAAATAGGTTTGGTAGAAGAAAGGAGAGGCCCTTAGCCAAGTAGTGGAACACAATGGAGGCTACACAAAAAATAATTAAACATTCCATGGCACTGAATACTCTTAGTCAGTAGGTAATCAAAATAAAACCTACATTATGTCATGTAATGAAGAGCTAAGCACGGAAAAAGAGCACATGGAAGGAATTGGGGGAGGCCTTTGCCCAGCAGTGGGACAGAACAGGTTACTAAAAAAAATGAGGAGCTCGTGGCTAAATAATAACAGCCGCTCGGGTCGATCTTTAGGTTAAGCCGCGCTTGCCTAGGTTAGTCCATGGATGGGTGACCACTTCATTACAAGCCGAGTTCCTCCGTGCCTCAGAAAGCACGTTAAGCTGTTGGTCCCGGTTGTCATTTGTAGATCTTTGACAGTCGTAACAGGTAGTAACCAATTGGTTTTTTTTGGGTCTAGTACAGCTACAGATAGGCCGTCGCTCCATGGAAAATAATGGTATTCAACTGCATCCAGTTAGACTGGAAACCGATCCCAACATAGTTGGGAAAAGGCTAGGCAGATGATGATATGTGTTGTCGTGTGAGACAAAGTGTTAATACGTTACTGACAAACAAAGAAATGATTTACTTAATAGGTACATGTATTACACGCTATGAATGCACCCCTATGCACGTCATCGTGTCGCAGATTATGTATTTATGACAATAGAAATTCAAGTGCAATGAGTTCTATTAATGAGTACAGAACAATACATTCAGCATTGTTATTTTATTAGCCAATGATTGTTTATAACGGTCTTGAGCAACAATAAAGTTATCGGCTTCTTTTGTAGGTACCGAGAAGACATTACAAATACCTACACGTGTATAATTTACTTTTCTGTTTTAACAATCGGCATGAAAAAAAATAACTTGTAAAATTAACACTTTAATATACATACTTAATCATCAAGAATTCTATCAAATAGGGCTGCTTTAAAAAATATTTATTTTAAGTTTGAACAGTTGGGCGATCGGTTGAAGTTAAAAACTGCGTGAGCACCATTATAAACTCCATTTTTTAAGGTTTTGTCGCTTGATTGATCATCAGACGGTGATCAACTGATCACAGACCCTGTGAGAGATTAATTAAAAAAATAAAGAAAAGCATTTGATTTAAGGATATGTTCGATACAATTCTTTCGACAAACCGGCTGCAAAATAACTTGTTTCTCCTTGTTGGCCTGGTTTATTGTTTACATTATGTTCTATCGTTAAATATAAAGAAGAGTATTGTTTAATTTCATTTTAAAACAAAAGTTTTGATTAATAACGGCTGTTCTTTTCAAAAGATTCTAAGAACAATATTTATACAATGGGGTGGGTTTGCATGTTTGTTTAGATATTATGCAATAGCACAAAAGAGTTTTTAACCAATTAGGTAAACATCGCTTATTTATTTTGTAGATGCCTCTTTGGTGTCGTGGTTGCAAGTGCCACTGCATACGTCCTTGATTCCCAGGCCGGGCAGAGTGTTATTGAGTTTTCCATCAAGAATTTCTCAATAACAGCCCGAAGTCAAAGTATGCGGTTAATAGCAATAGGCTCGCCCTATTAAATGTCACTTAAACCTAACTGGCGAAATGGAAACCATTTCCACCACGGATTACAGGCGTGATGTTATATTATGTTTTATGGTAGGCAAGCTAAAAAATATATAAAGGATCGCAACTGTATGATGAACTGTATGAGAGGAAAAGGAAGACTCTAACAAGCACCGGATATATCTCATAAAGAAAAAAATGAATCGGGATATCACGCGATTACTTACAGGCGCACCATGTTGCTACGAACAGATTTAGCGATAGCGATCATTGGTCATTCGATTAGCGATGATTGTTAAAAGAATCTAGTAATTTTGGTGTAATTAGTGTGATTTGCCTCGTAATGGCAGGCTTATACAAGGTGATGACAATATGGCAGTAAATGAATTTATGTCATTGTTTGTACGCGTTTTTATGTTAAAACCGGTAGACGAAGTAGTAAATAAACTTTGAACCGGCTAAAAGCCGAAGTAAGGTGACATCTGGTTCTAGCCTGCTATACGCGGCCGGTAGCAGTTTGTTAAACTTAGGTATATCCTTTTTATTGCTAGGACACACCAATCAAATGGATTAGGTTAGGTTAGGTTATGACTGTGACCAAACGCGTGCGAGCCGAGCGAACGCAGCGAGCGGTGCTGCCACAGGGAGCCGGCGAGCGTTACATCCAAATTGGTTGCATCAAACCTCCAAATTTAAAGTCACACCTAGGTAAAGCCGGCTAGAACCAGGTGTAACCTTACTTCGGCTTTTAGCCGTAAAACATGCAAAACACTAATAAATTAGCACCAACTGTACTCAGCTTATCGCCCGCCCTTGAATTTAGTTATGGTCATAACTTGTTTTAACTTTTATCTACAAAAATGTTTGTCAAAATTGATTATATCTGACTCATTCGGCCATTTTGCACCGAACTATGTGTTATTGGTTCGTAGGCCTTATCGCAGACCTTGCAGATATATCTTATGACTAGCTGTTCCCCGCGACCTTCGTCCGCGTAAAGTTATTAAAAATACAATTTTCCCCGTTTTTGCAACATTTTTCATTGCTGCTACGCTCCTATTGGTCGTAGCGTGATGATATATAGCCTATAGCCTTCCTCGATAAATGGACTACCCAACACTGAAAGAATCATTCAAATCGGACCAGTAGTTCCAGAGATTAGCGCGTTCAAACAAACAAACAAACAAACAAACAAACAAACAAACACTGCAGCTTTATAATATTAGTATAGATATGATAATCGTAATTTGTGACACCATGGTTCTACTCTGCTGTTTATTTATTTATAGTTATTCTACTCATACTTATGTATTACTCATCCGCCCAAGTAATTACGTAGCTTAATTTTCGGTCACCCCTTAAGGGAGTGATCACATTAATTATCGACTTGGATAGGCTTGAGGCGGTCAAAAAAGCTGTGTGTAGGTACTCGAGCAAATTCCAAGTTGACAAGTGTAGTCTCTGAGTTTTACACTGTCTTTAGATTCTCATATACAGGAGGCCTGTGTACCAGCAGTACCACATTAAAGGCTGATTATGCTATACAACGCGTGACAAGATGCGCAAATAAATATGCAAAAAAAAAAACAGAATATAACCATAGGTTTAAACAAAAGTACTGGAGTAACAAAAGAACTTAAAAAAAAACTTTTTCCCGAAACTCAATTCCCATTATTCCTACATTTCGATCCAATCAAATGAAGAGAAGAAATCTATGGAATATTTATCGAACGAAAAAAACCTGGAAACTGGTTTTTACGCTACAACCTACAACATTTATCAGCTTTTGTTATGGGGCTGAAAATCGGGGAGGTACTACATTCGTCCTTCCATTTCTCTACTGTCTTGGAACAGTGGATCTATAACGAGAAATAAATAAGAGTACTTTCTATTTCTAACAGTTCGTTGTTATTAAATCTACGTTGTTGAATAACAGATCTTTGTAGTTAAATATGTGGCTAATATTTTATCAATATGTAGTTTTAGTAGAAGCTAGGTTCTTCCGGGAACCATAGTTCATGGTTAAGTGATAAATTATGTCAAAAAGATGATTTATGTTCTGCAACATGAAAATAGAACATAAAGGAAATGAATATTAAATCTGTTTGTAGAAATCGCGCATTTCAGCGACAAAAAGCACTATTAATGATTCGTACTAAAGCAAAGCTGAATATTTTTTATTACTATTCATCAGAGAAAAACTATTAGCAAAGTTGTTCACAAGAGGAAAATCACTTAACACGGATTAAGATTAAAAAATATTAAATTCTAATTGGCTAATCCACACTTGTTTTTCAAGACCATTTTGTAAGCTTACTTAATTCGAAAATAATTTTGGGGGATTCCTGCGCAACACGATAACGTACCCTGCGTTATGATAATGGAACAAACTTTGGTCTGTTGTCATATCATTAGAATTAGTTCAATGATAATGCAGACTGTTAACCAATCGGACAACAGAACACCTACTGAGTTTTATCAGTAGTAGAACAAGATGTTGTTATAAAATCCTGACCGAAACCAGAAAGGTATCTTAAACTTTTGAACGCCAGAGCATAAACGCACGCGCGTGCCCTCCACGCCAAACCACAATTTCACCTACCATTTTGTCACATATTTGTGTCATTTGGCGTACAGGGCACGCGCTTACTTGTCACGTATATGTGACTATGGCGGTCAAAAGTTTTAAACAACTTGTACATTCACAACCTGACTACACCCACAGCTGGGCATACGATACCTACTGTTTAACTGCCCTTTTTCCAATTTATTTAGGGTCAGGTCGACCTCTCTGTCAGCCCTCAGAATAGTATCTTTCTAGCGATAACCATATGTCCACCATCCATGCACATTTTATTTGATTATCAACAATAATCTAAATTCATTCGTAAAACTTATCTTGTCCTCTAAAAAAAAGGGTCTTGACAGAAAGTGATCTTACAAGTATGATTTTGAGGTATGGCACCCAGAAAACTAAAAAAGTAATCTTCTAGGTGTTAAGCAACAATAATTATGGTTGTGATTAATGAAGTTTCAGATGTAAACTAATTTTCAGCTGTAAGATTGAAGCACAATGTGAAGTCAGCGACCTGACTCAAGGCCAGCTTATTTTATTTTTATCACTTCGCATACTAGTTGCTAGTTGTATAGTTTGTGGCGGGCCTGCCCACACCCACAGACAAATATTGAATGTCTGTGGGTCTGTCAATAGTTTCTACTAGATTATAGGAATATACCAAACGAAAAGTACATAAGGGATAAGGGTGTCTCTAAATTTAGACGCGACGGAAAATTTTGTCAATGGTTTGCGAAAACATCAATGTCTGGTTGTTAATGGTGTGATTTAATGGTGTTTGGTTTAACCGGAACCTGTCATTCTTACACTAGATACTTATTCTACTTGAATTTAATTAAACAAAGCATCGTTTAAAATGTACGGTTTTATAGCACGCACTAGCGGATTTTTGATTGTTTTCCGCCCTAAGTCATGTTTGCAACTAATTGCGAAGGACACAGAGTTGTAACCATTTGTACCTGAATTATGTGATAATAATTTTAAGTGCTATTACTGCATATAATTAAGGTCTGAGCTTAAAATACAACAGAGGTTCTGTTAGCATTTTATAATTTTCCTTATTTTTGTTTGATGAAACGATGATATTTCTTTGTTTGCTTAAGTTTGATAAAAATATACACTTGAGTAATTAAGAAGCAGGTTACGTATATTTACAAATCTCAAAAGCTGTTATCTATACAGTTTATAATTGTAATCTCGAAAAGGGAGCGCAACTAACAAAACGTCGCAACAGTAGAGACGACGCACGCATATCATTAAACTATAACAAATAAAGTGTATTATTCAATAACGTGAGTGGGTATCATAATCTTGCTTAATGGGTGCTACTATTAGAAACTCATGTAAACAAACTTCGTAATAGTGTGAAGGTTCGCTTACCTCCCGCCAAGATGCCATGTCGCACCGTGTAGCTGATGTCTTCAAACGATATGTTGAGAGAGTCCTCCACGGTAGAAGTGGAGTTGGTCTCCTGCGACTCTGAGTGTTCGCTGGCCATGTTCGAAAACTTTCACTCACACACAAGAAATAACTATATCACAACAGAACGCACTTTATCCATCGCGCGCTAATTTGAACAAAGAAACGCGTCCGATGTAAACAAAGAGGGTAGCGCAACAGTTGCGCGTGAGGCGGCCTGACGCGCTGGCTCGGGGAGGCGAACTGCGCTGCGCAGGCGACTGGCGCTGCTCCGCAGACGATTATCGGTCGTTCTCCCCCACTCCCCACATGGCCGTCAGCTGTCGAACCAGCAGTCGGCAACTCGCGCGGTAGCCGTTATCGCTGCAAGACAGATAGGCTGTTGTAAAACTAGAGCCAACACCACAACAGAAACGCAACAACGGTCAATAGTGCAGCAACACACCGCGCCTATTGTGCCCTAAACAATTGTTGTTGTAGCGATTCACGACGTCGATAAACGATCACTAGTTATTATTGTGAACAAATCTATTGTCTATTAGCATTCGGAGTTAAGCTGTTTAGTCGGACGTACGCAATAAAACATGAGCCAATTCAGTAGTTCGTATGTCGTAATTAAAAGTGTGATGACCGGTATTAATTATACACGAATAAATTAGTCATGTTCAATTCGTTTTTCGAGGTATGAACCATTCTATTGACATCTAACTTTGCATTATTCTTATGGTGGAAAATCAATTTACGTTACACAATCGTCTTTACAAGGTTTACTATGGAAAATAGACGTCAGAGCTTTCCATTTTCATCTATTGGTTTATCTTTTATAATCACGCTACAGATGAACTGAAATACTACATTTACTAGGTTAAAACTGAACTAGGTAAATCAATAACCCGTTGTAGTACACATTTCGACGATGACGATAAAACACCGTGTGTATGATATCTATTAACACTGCGTTCATAAACTATATCTGGATATGGGAAATTCCGTCAAACTTTCTCGCAAACAGGAAAATATTCTAGTTTGCAAGTTCATATTACGAAGTAAAGTGTACCTGACTATTGATCTTGTCTTTAAATCTTGAGTTTTGGCTTAGAAGTATTTATTTTTTAAATCTCTTTTTAATTAGAGAAAGAAGGTAAATCTACTTTTAACATTAATAAGCTCCTAAACTCCGTTTGTTGAATAAAATAACAATTTAAATTTCATGAAGTGTAAAATATCAAATTACTGTAGAGTTCTTGAAAAATTTATTTCATGCGACATTATAATCTGAATGTAATCCAATTATTTGAATGTTACACATAATGGATACAGGTCAAGCTAATAACACAAAATAACACAACTACCATATCCCCAAAAGGATGAAGTATCTACACAAAATATAAATCAGTATCGAATTAAAAACGTGCTACGTCAATATTTACAGAAAATAAAATCAAGTACATATTGACTATTTGCATTTAAAATCTATTACTTATTTGTTGTAATCAATGATGACATAATTACCCCCTATATCGATACAATATAATATTATTATTTTGACGTCAGATTATTTATAAAATAGAAAATGGCGTCGCAATGTTTAGATCAACGTTATACATCAACGCCGAACACTTTCTCATTAACAACTGCGCAGATACGCGCGTAGTTGTTCGCGGCTTATCTTGTACTATGCACAATATTTGTGACTAACATATTACAATGTTTTCATGTGTCATTTCATATGGTATACGTGCACATTATATTGGTTCTTAATGTCAATTAATGGTCCTTTTGTCTAATTCGTCACATAATTACCTAGTTAATAATTCTACGGACGCAAATTCTTGCCTGTAATAATTATGAGTTTATTTCTAAGTTAATAGAGTTTAAGTTAATTAAAATAAGTTTGTCATTTTCCAATGTTAAATACTAATATGGGGTCGCAAGGGCGAAAAGAGACAAAACTTTAAAAGGGATTTTAATGTTGAATTAATTTTATTATGTTGCCAAAAAGGTCTTTAAATAATTAAGTATAACTAAGTAAATAAAATAGAGTACTTTTTGGTTACATATAATATTAATTCAACGTTAAAATCCCTTTCAAAGTTTTTTCTCTATTCACACTTGCGTTCCTAATTCCCCCATTTGATGGTATATAAAAAAACTACTGTCCTACATAGCGTTATGATTACAGCTCCTGCATCCTGTGATACAGGATAATCGTAATACACATCTAACATTATTATGCCTACATAGTTAATTTAAGATTCATATTGTATTTTAGTTTTTGTGATTTAAAAAAAACTTGAAAAATATTGGACTCTTCATCGTGTACGTATACAAAGTCCGGAATCCCCGAGGTAGTGCCGAAAGTACAATCGCCAGCACATCAAGTTACTACAATCTGTCAAATTTCTTTAATAGATTTTCAACTTTATCTCTAAAGCATTAGGCTCAAGGTTGCTTGGGAAAATTTGACAGTTACGTGTAGCTTGATGTGCTAGCCTTTGTTCTTTTCTCCTTCGAAAGCTTTTCAAACGTCTGCAGTCTGCCACGGACCGCCTTCAAAACTGTTTTTTTCTTTATGTCATTTTTAGGTAAGTATTGACCATGCTTCCCAAGCAATAACCGTAAGTAAAAGATATCGTCATTTAGCTCATTTGAATACTATTAGATACTTATACTATTGTATATGAGATGCTACATAAATCAGTTACTATTGATCTGTTTAATCTAACATATTTCACACTCTGTACCTATGTTATACATGTTGACAAGTGATTCTGTGGCTAAAAATGTCTAATTTACCCTCGTAGAAATCGAGACGTATTTTTAAACGTAGTTTTACTTGCTTTTACAGACTGCCTTGTGCCTTATGTAAATGGCATGATTTTATGCACAAAGAAAACCCATATACAGAAGAGATAAACATAAACAAACTAAGTGTACATCAAAACGTGTTTGTATAGTTTTATCATTTAGTTGATTAATAATTGCATTAAAAAATAAATTAAATACGTCAGTCTGTTGCGTTTCCATGTTTTCATAAGCTTTTATTTAGCTTGCCTTGTTAGTTATTATGTAGTGGTTAAGTCTGCAACTGAATTTAAAACCAGTTCCCCCAACCGATTGCGCTGAAATTTTGCACATTTGGTTCTGGTTACAATACATTTTTATGACAGACATGACTAGATGCTGCAGCCAAGATCACCTCCTCATAGAGAAATCCTCATAGATAACCCAAAATTTCTGCTTTTCATTTTAACAAAAGTTTTTTTTTTTTGTAAATAAAATTTTTAATTCAATCTTGAAGTTTTAACAAACAAATCTAAAGATTAAATTCCTACTAAGCACTCTTTAACCACTGGGCAACTCTAAATTACATGACGGGAGATATTTCACAATTTATAAATATCTATCATTTAAATCAGAATTGTAAAGCGCGTGAAAAATAAATCAAGAATTTAAAAAAAAACGCACCTGATTTTTAGGTTATATCTTCAATGTAAGTAACGTCCCCCCTAATGAAGTTCAATGAATAAGTACTTAGATAGAGATTGTAAATCATTAAAAAAATAATTATAGCTATAAATTCAAAATACTGATTAAGAATACTCACAATTTGATCACTAATAACATCCGATGCGTAATTTTATTGTAAAAAAAACTTTTATTTTTGACGTAAAAGCACGTTTTTCGGCAGTACTGGAAGTAACCCTACGGCCTATAAAGTTGGTGAACTAATGGTAACTATCTATTGAAAACCTGCGCGTTTTATCAACTCGCACTACCTAAACATTTGGACGTAATATTTATAGTATTTTTTATCGCAAAAAATAAAGACACGGATTTTTTATAACTGGATCACGAGTTCGTAGGTAAGATAAAGTTATTGTAAAAATAAAAAACGGTTATTTGGATTAATATTTTTTATAGGCGTGCGTGTTATACGTAATGCCTACTTATTTGTACCCGTATAAAAAACGAAATATGTACGGTTTATTCATTTATATTTAAGGGTTTTGCTGTTTTTTCTTAGGTAACATATTTTTGTTACAACATAAATAATACTGTGAAGTCTTGCGAAGTTATAGATTTAAAAGTAGTACTTATAAGGAGTTCATCAGTAATTATTGTCATTAAAAAGAAAAGAGGAAAATCTCAAAGAAAATTCAGGTACAAAGGTAGTTTAATTGGTTCATGTACACAAATATGACTCATAAAATTTCAGTGTGCAGGTATATCACCAAGGTACCATTCTATGATAACAAGATCTAAATGTATTTTAGCGTATAGATACCGTGATACGAACCTAATATCACTTTTACGATGATGAATCATACTTTCGAGTGCTACAATTTTTTTAATAGAATGAGTCACGACAGGTTTTGAGCCCTATCAGACCTTGCAGTATCAGATTTTTGTATTCAAACAATAATTGTATGAGTCATCGAAGAGGAAAATGCCTTAATATTTCATGCATAGGCAAATGACATACTTAACTTAAAGTAAAACTAGGAACCATAGGGTTTTTTTTACACATTTTCCATCATGAAGATGTTCAGTTCATACTCAATTTAAATACACAATGTTGTGTCTTTAACTCAAAATGGATAATGGATACGCCCCTTATGCCCCGTTAACGACCTCGGGTGATACGACTTTTGCGCGTGAGTACCATCTCTTTGCAAAATGCATGACGGTGACGCTGACATGCCATAAACAACTTATTTCATTCTGTTTTCTCCGCAGTCGCTGTCGCAAGACGCGTGTAGCGCGAAGTTCGTGGCCAAGGGGTTAAGCAGACGTGCAACGCGTGTTATGGATAAATTATCATATGAAATAAAGTTTTCAATAAAGGTAACGTTATACCTTATTCAAAAGAATGGTCACGGTATTTTGTCACGATTTAGAGTTAAGTAAATATTAAGGATTGTTGTGAAGATAATTTAATACCTGTCATTACAACGAAGAAACCTAACAACCCGAAAATCAGCTTGGTGGATTACCTACTCCCTCTCAAAGAGAGAAGTCCTGTGTCCCAGCAGTAAGTACCTATAGGCTCTATACGCGTATGCTACAACAAAGATGTGAGGGTCTAGATTCCATGAAATTCTATTGCTAACGATGATGGAACGGAATGACATTAGAAACTAAAAGCTTAGCTGTTGCCAGTGGTTTGTGAAAGTCGTTGTGGAAATATGAAACACTGAAAGCAATTGACATCTGACCCAGTGAAATGGGGTCGCAAAAGGCCATTATGAAGATGGCGGGATAAACTGGATGGTTTTCTTCAAAACTGGAAGCAGGAGGCCTCGGCTCGTGGAAAATGGAACTAAGGCTTTAAATGGAGGTGCATAAGAAAGGCTAAAGTAGTCATGGGGAGCGGTCATGGTTTTGAACTTGCTTTATTTAGTCAGTCTTTTGTTTTTTTGGGAGAAAATCCTAATTGATACTTGGATGGGTTCATGGACGTTTCAGGGCTATCATTTGTAATGAGATTCAAAAAGGGCTAACCGTCTGACTGACTTTAAATCCTATTTAATAAAACGATATTAATTTGATTTAGGTTTTACAAAAACAACAAACTAGGTGTGTTTTTGACTTTATTAACAGCTTCCATCAAGACTACAAAATATTATTGCGCCTGATGTGATTCCATTGGCAATGTCTTATCAATGGAAATAAAATAGAGATGTACATTATGTACAAAGATGTGAGAACCCCATAAGGGGGTTACTAACATAACATAACCAGCCTATATCGTTCCCACTGCTGGCATACAGGCCTCCTCTCACCACGCGGGCCCAGTGAAGGTTATGTCATGTTGTGATCTACCAAAATAACATAACATTCATTTATTTTCAGACAATTTTGTTCCATAGATATACATATAACTTACAGACTAACATACAAATGATAAAATACAAATTGTGTTAGTAAATAGAACCTTAAATCTATGTTATAACGCTTCACGTGTGCACTATGTCACTGTGCGTTCATGTGGTATTTGCCCGTGGAAGCGACGGAACACCACTCTCAAAAACCCCTCTTCTAAGACGAGGTGCAGATAACACGTTGGTCTTGCACCACGAACGCCTTAAAGTTGACGTTGAGGCGCGACTCAAGCAGCTGCACTCTCGCTACGTACTTGGTCTTCTGACGCACGTGCTCCACGATGTTCTCCGCTGTAGTGGTGTAGTGTAGGCGGGAGATGTATACCGGTATGTTCATATTTTAAGTGAAGAGAACTTTAAACAATGATTAGAGAACTTTACAATGTATGCATTACAGTCGAGATCATGATATTGGTAACAAAACCAGTGTAAACTCCTTAGCGTCGCGTCGGCTGTTCAGACGACATAAGAGTTTTACCTTTTTTTTTTCTCTTTATTTAAAGGGGCTTGTTCAATTTGCAGATGTCGCCCCTGAGAGTTTTACCCTTGTTTAGGAAATTTATCTTAGATGACGTTTTTAATCAAATAATTTGTTTTGTTGCCTGTAATGTCCCGACTGCCGAATATCCAAAGACCACTTCTCATATAGAACAAAAGAAATCTAATATTAAAAATGTTATAATATTACTCAGTCACTGTATCATAACCATAATAAATTATGAGTGTAGAGATATCATAATATTATTATGAGATAAAGATTATAACATTTTTATATCTAACTAGGAACGCCTTAGTAGGTTCGTATCTGTAGATTAACATGACGAATCTGCGAATGACTCACTCACTTGATACGAATTCTGGGGATCGACAAAGCCTTCCTAATTCGTCATTCATCATGTAGTCAGTGGCCCGAAAGTCTTACAAATAGTCCTACCAAGGGGTATCGCATTACCCAGTACTAACTGGGTTGTGGAGGTCAGACAGGCAAGGCAGTCAATTTATGTAACATACTGGTATTCAGCTGCATCCGGTAAGACTGGAAGCCGACCGTAACATACTTGGGAAAGAGGCTACGTAGATGATGCATTCATCGTCATCAGCCTATAGCAGTCTATTGCTGGGTAATTTGTAGTGCCGAAACAATTTTGAAGAAAATAAATGAGTGAAGTTCGGTGTTTATTTTTCTTAAAGCAGAAAGTTACACCAATTACACAAGAAAACACCGATTCACAAAGATGATAAGGCAAATCTGCTTTAAATCTGCAAAGCCAGATTATTTCATTTACAAGAAAGTCTTCTATTGATACCGCTTTTTGAAATGTTCTGAAGACTTCTCTGTTTTGAAGATACCATGAAATATTTTTGTTAGGAATTGTGTTTGACGAGGTTTTGAATTTCTGTTTTTTTTTTTTCTGGAGATTGGATTATTGAGAAAAGTGTTCACAACGAGTCAAATATTTTTTCGATCTGATTTGAGATCCTGAAATTCAAATGGGTTGGCAGGTCACTCGCGGCCCGCGGGCCTTGGGTTGGTCAGCCTTGTTTAATGGTAAATGATGTTTATTTTGCGTAGAGGTTTTACAAACACTTTAATACGTCTTTTTTAACTAGATGAGGCTGGTGTTTCGTACCTGATAACTCTGGGATAAAACAACCTAAGCAAAGTAAGGGCGAAACATAATCTTGACCAACTCACTTGAGGACTATGCAGATAAGTGTCTGAGGTGGTCTTTTGAAGAAATAACCACACAGATTTGATTGGACCTGTTCAGTCAGTGCAAGCATTTGTCAGTGATCGTGTAAAAGGACTAACTCAAGGAGCTCAATGACACGACGAACAATACCAAAGAAAGGATTGGACATGCTGAAGAGTTTTGTGAGGGAAGAAAGGTTTTATTGAAGGGGAACTTTGTAGTAACTGTTCTCTGCAACTTTAACTTTAACTTTAGTTGATAGGGAATCAATAACAGACTTACCTTGTTGAGGAGAAATTTAGAATTACTTTACTTTATTATGATGGGAAATCATCAAATGACCCCCCCCCCCCCCCGCTCTAGGCGGAGTGGAAGGGAGTTTCAGACTTTTACTGACTAAAACCCATCCATGTTCCTTCTTTGCCCTTTGTATTCCAGGGCCGCGGTATCTGTTTTGAACAATCCCGCAGATAGCAGAGGGCTTTTTTTTTTTTTTTTTTTTACGGATGGGAAATCATCAAATGACTTCTCCCGCTCTGGGTGGAGTGGGAGGGAGTGTCAGACTCTTACTGACTAAAACCCATCCATGTTCCTTCATTGCCCTTTGTGTTCCAGGGCCACGGTATCTCTTTCGAACAGTCCCGCAGATAGCAGAGGGCTTATATTGGATTATATTGCAAAATATTGCTCTACAAATCTACAGAAACCGATTTCTTACTGTAGAAAAGGTAATTGTAGAGTTTTGTAACTGTAGAATAGTCTTAAAGTAACGCACTTTTATTGTAAATGTAAATTATAAATGTAGAGAACTTGCCTTCGTAGTTTACACTATTGAGGTAATCTCTCTTTAAAAACTTACGATTTTAATTAAATTTAATAATATAATAATTACTCTTTGTATTATAAAATGAGGTTTTTGAACCCAGTTACATGATGGTAGTTTCATCAAATCATGACACATCACCCAGTGACTCACCCATTTGTCATGAAATCTAGGTATCGATAAAGCCTAATTCGTCATTTAGATTTATTATTAAATAACGTAGTAATCCGATAACAAAGAGTTTAGATTTAATCTATGATCTATCGATGGCAAGAGACCGGACGGTATGTCTTTGTTTCCATGGAAGATGGGTAGGCCTTTAGTGTGGGACGCAACATGTGTCGATACTCTTGCGCCATCCCATCTTCCTAGCTCGTCGTGCTGTGCTGGGGCTGCCGCTAGGGCTGCAGAGAACCTCAAGGGGCGTAAATATAGTAACCTTATCGCTAACTATATTTTCGAGCCGTTTGGAGTGCTCATAGCCTTTTCAAGGATATTTCAAAACGCTTAGTTGACTCTTCCCGTGATCCAGGGGCTGGCTTTTACCTTGGCCAAAGGCTTAGCGTTGCCATAAAAAGTGGCAACGCTGCCAGTCTCTTGGCTACATTGGCAGCGTTGAGGAGGACTTTGAGTTATTTTAATTTATTAATGTATATAATATTTAGCTAATAAATAATACAACAATCTATGATTATCTAGGTAAAATCTTTTTATTAGAAAATTCGTCACTGTTATCCCAATCACAGTGACTCGTAGTAGTCGTACGCGCGCTGCCGCGCTGTATAATCGTAGTCACGATAATATCTAGTAAGTACTAGATAAGAAGATATACTCATAACCCTGGTGTATTTACAGTACAGTTTACAGTGCGTAGTCACACACTAATAAACATATACAGGGTGGAAGGGATACCGACGCGAAAACTGTTACCACGTATTCACTAGATAAGCAGTGATAGCCTAGTGGTGTGACCGTAGGACTGCCAAGTCATAGGTCTCGAGTTCGAACCCAAGGCACGCACCTCTGATTTTTCGGATTCATGTGCGTATAGTATAATTATCACTTGCTTTTCGGTGAAGGAAAACATCGTGAGGAAACCAGCATGCCTGAGAGATATTTCTTGACGGCATGTAAAGCCAAGTCAGAGGCCCATGGGCGGCATAAAAACTCTGACACCAGGTTATGAACTAACCACACGATAAAGAAGACTAGATCATTCTAGAGATGCGAATTCGCGCTGTAGATGATGATGATGATGTCGGGTGTGACAAAAAAGAAGTTGAAATTCTGTGGAAATGCGTTCCTTGCGTAGCAAGTTTGATGAATTGAGAAATAATTTGAAACGACGTTTTGCTTTGAAGATGTAGTGACAAATTTGAAAGGGCATGATTAAATGGTTTGGGTATGTTGAGAGGATGAGTTAAAAGCAACTAACAAAAGGTAGATGTGACAGCGCCGGACACCTTGTTGGTGATGTTCTTCAAAAAGGTTAGGTGCGTAAAACTCGCAACCGTGAGTGAGTATATGACCAGGCCCTGCAGTCTCGACATTAGATAGCGACAAAAATCGGTCGCTAAGTCGTATCGTTGTCAAATTCCTTTAATAGATTTTATACTTTATTTCGAAAGGATAAGGTTGAAAATCTATTAAAGAAATTTGACATCGATTACACTTAACGACCGATTTTTGTCGCTATCTAATGTCGAGACTGCAGGGCCAGATGAATGAACATGGACGACGCGAAAGGAGTATGTAACGATCTTAGCAGTCGTTCAGTAGTTTCTGACTATGTGATTTTATGTACACACGGCGACATATCAACCTATACATCTTCGATATAACATGGCCTCGAGAGATCTCCTTATACTGGTTTTGCAGAGCTTGATTGGCCATCGGGCGTAACAGTAATTATAAGTATTGACACTAAGACATTTCTCTCCTCTTCTTCAATTTTCTATATTGCAACTTTTACATAAGTCTTGTACTTCATGGTGAACCTGTATCAAT
The DNA here is from genome assembly GCA_905220335.1 of Noctua pronuba. Classification (NCBI taxonomy): domain Eukaryota; kingdom Metazoa; phylum Arthropoda; class Insecta; order Lepidoptera; family Noctuidae; genus Noctua; species Noctua pronuba. Next base: position 7,597,217 of record LR999903.1, on the reverse strand, counting down.
TACATTAAGAACTACTGAGTGTTATCATTTCCAAATTCAAGGAATAAATAAAAAGCGTGTAATCACTGGATCTATTTTATTATTCGGTAAACACATGTCGGAGTTAATCATTCGTATCAGTCATCAAATCTCTGATCGCCTCTGAGATTCATATTATATAAGATAGGATTATGTATGATAGGCACAGGTGTTCACTTGTTGAGGACACTCCAGAAAGATTTGAGAGATTATTTCGTAAATCTTGAAGGAGTTACCTCGATAAGTGGCTGGCTGTGTTATATTGAAAGTAAAGTTGAATAAAAATGTACCGTGAGAAACATTTTTGTTTCAATTCTTTCTTTTTCGTGTGGTTAGTGACTAACCTGGTGTCAGAGTTTTTATGCCGCCCATGAGCCTCTGATTTGGCTTCAATGGGGAAGGCAGGTCAAAGCTGGTTGTAGATGGCGGATCTGACCAACGAGGTCAAGCTATTTTGAAATATAAAATGACATTGACAGATTTTCAACCGTTAACGATGCTTGGTACACACGGCGGCACATGAAGCTGCACATTTCCAGTATAACTGGGCCTCGCTTTGTATAGATTTCCTGTACAATGAGAGATCCGCATTAACTGGTTTTGTAAAGCTTGATTGGCCGTCGTGCGTACAAGCTATACTAGCGCCATTATATTGAAATTAAAATGTTTCTCGGGGTACATTATTTTGTCGCGTATTTTGTAGTCTACGTCACGACCAGCGTGATATAACACATCATCTTAAGTTTTTTATTAATTGTTAGTGTGTTTTCATCTTTATTTTCTGTAAATTATATAAGTACAATGGTTTGTTACAAACTATACCGTAGCAAGGTCCCTGTCGGTCTTAAAAATAAACCTATTTAATTAATACTACATTATAAATTAAGCTAACTAAACAATTCCTTTAAAACACGTTATTATCACATAATGAAAAATAATTTACCTATTATATAATTCGCACTATAACTTTGCAAGATATAATGAAAGAAATTGTTTAAATAATACTTGCTTATTATAGTTATTAAATACAAATATTTTGATTGTAGGCAAGTGTGGCTCAATAATAATTCTGGTGATAATAATTAAAAAGAAATTGTCAACGAATTATTAAATAAGATTAATTATCAAGATTGTCATTTAGAAACAAGAGAACAACAAGATGGATTTTATGACAACAGAAGGAAAATGGAACAATAAATGGGCATCTTTAAAAATAGCTTAAAATGAAACAAGTCGAGTTAAAGAAATTGTACCAGTAACGGAAAATATTATTTTAATTTTAGTCAAAGTTTTTCTGAGGTCTCACAGCTATGTCGTTATTTTTATCAGTCATGGAGTCAGATCTGTTAAATAAATACTCAAAGTTTAACGTAAATTTCTAAGGTCTCTTTCTATTCTGTTAAATTTGTAACATATTGGAGCTTACAATCCAAAGAAAAGTGAGCATTTACCTACTTTAAAAGAATCAAAATTACAAATGACAGCTTAATGGTTACAGGCAATAGTGACAAATTAAAAAAAATAGTACTCCAAGCGCCTGATGCGGTAGTCTTAGTCAAAACACAAGATATCACATATTTTTCTAGCACCTGTTCCTTCTTTCATTGTTTAAATTAAACTAAGTACTTTGCTATTACTAAATAAATAGGAAACTAAAAGACCGCATAAGCAGAAAACACTACATTTTTACCGGATATAGTATTCTTATCCTTTGTCAAATACAGTCAAAACATCTGCCATGTATCTGCTTTGGACATATTTCGGCCCCTCCTTGCCTACGCGGTCTTTAAACTAATACTAAGTACAGTACATAAGATCCCAATCCAATATCCAGTGCTGGTTTGAAAGTAAAGCTAATGTATTCATCTCTTGTTGAGCCTGTACCACAAGGCTGCCGCCGTGAGGACATGCATGAGGACTGTGTTGGACAACACCAGCGTCATGTTCCCTCCTATGTCCACGTTCTCCATGTCCATCTCTCTGAGGAAAGTCTTTGGTGTGATGTAATGGCAGTATTCTGGAAGAAGATTTTTAAAGCCATTAATAATTTCCGAAGGGTTAGGCAGATATAGTACACCCACATTTCGCCAGTTATGTTTAAGTCCCATGTAATAGGGGCGAGCCTATTGCCATCGACCGGGCACAAATCCAGACTTCGTGGCTGCCGCTGAGAAAATTGCCTTATGGAAAAACCCAATAGCACATTGCCTGACCCGGGAATCGAACCCAGGACCTCATGCTCAGCAGTCGTGCTTGCGACCCCTAGAGCAACGAAGCAGTCATTAATTTAAAAAATAATTTAACGTAACAAACAGATGTGTTGCTGTGGAGTTTGTTCTTGTTTGGGCGCGCGTATTGGGTATTGCCTTGTGTAATTTTGACGATCAAAAGTGTTGATTATCACCATAACTTGAATAAATGGCTTTTGAATTGGATTACCAGCCGAGCCTTTTACATGAACTCATATTGGTTATAATAATGCACCGAATCAAAATATCGTGGTATCAGGGTAGGTGGAAAACCAAACATCGGTCTTTCCAGTCTACCCACCACACGAGAACTACCAGCATTTTATCAAATATTTCTCACCTTTAGAACAGTGCATCCTAGTCCTATTAAAACCGTAGACCGAATGTACTGCGACGTGGAACCCTGCCCTGAAATATGAGATGTGGTGCAGCCAGCGGAACTCGTAGGGAGTGTCAACCAAAGCCAGGCAGAAGCCGAAGACTGAGAACAGACACGCGAGGACCGGACCTATGAACACCGCAATCTGGAAGAGAGCAATGAAGTTTTATTATTAATTTTGTTACAGTGGGAAGATTAAGAATAACGCGTAATATGCCTATGGTGTTCCCACTATTGGGACCAAGGCCTCCTCTCTGTGAAAGGGGTTGGGCTATAATCCTTCAGGTGGTTGCTGGATATAAAATGTCTTTGAAAGAAGAAGGGGCACGGTCCATACAAAATTAACCCACGTCCTACTGCAACGAGAAGTATATCAAAAAAATTATAAAAATAGGTTTAAAAAGATGGCATACTTCCGAACTATCCTTACAGTCTAGCATATAAAAAATTGCTATGAAAATTCGTTCAGGGGCAGTAATAATATCTACGATGGAATATAACAATATTGAGAAATACTTGGCTATATGATTTGACTTCAATTATTGAGTTCCATCATCGAACTTTTTTTTCCCAAAAAAATTGAGTTGTTTCCCTGCAATAATTTTGCGGTGAAATTACTTAGTTTGATGTGCAGAATGTTTGGTTGCATCGGCATCGTGAAGGGTCCGTTTACACCCTGAATTCATTGCAGATATGCAATGAATTCAGGGTGCCCCTGAACGAATTTTCATTTGGAAGTATGCCATCTTTTTATACCCATTTTTATCATTTTTTTTTTGCTGTAGGACGTGGGTTAATTTTGATCCTTCTTCTTTAGGTTATTTGGGAATAGAGGAATCTTTCTATTAGATTATTTCGCAGATATGGGTGTGGTGCAATTCACAAATGAATGCCGATGGTATATATATGGTATATATGGATGGAATATAATTGGCTTAAGTATCTACTTGATAGAAAATTTGAGATATCTTACCCTAGTAGGTGTAGTAGACCCGATAAAGTAACCCCACGCCTGCGCACACAGTGAAGTGGCCACGATGGTGGCGAGGAACAGGGTCGCCCTTGTCGGCTCCAGAGGGTTATCTGTCAGCCAGTACGACAGCACCACGTAGGAAACGCAGGATATCATCTGAAATTGAAGAAGTAGACTTTAAATCATGGTCTTAAGAGTTAGTTTTGAATGGGTGGTATAATATAATAAGCCTATATCGTTCCCAATGCTGGGAAACAGGCCTCCTCTCTGAGAGGGAGTGGGACGTAATCCACCAGATGGTACATGTCTTCGAATACTTGGATCTAAGACATGCCGGTTTGGAATGTGTGACGGTAGTATAATTAATTATCACTTTGCAATTCGTTTGTAATACAATGGAAAATTAGTGGATTGTAAACAGTACCTAAGTTAGTGTCATAGAATAATTATGTCTTGTCTATTTATGTATATGTATAGCAGTTTGTAGAGCTGGAATTGAACACATACTGGGTAGGGTACGTAGTTATCTACTCAATTAGTCACAGTACCTAAGTACCTAACAGCACACCTAACATAAAACCTTGAGATAAAATGTCGACAATCAATGTTTTAGAACTTTGAATAGATAGGTTTTTAAAATACCTACAAAGATAAGTCTTTGTTGGTATTTTAAAATAAACTAAAAACGAACTCTTTTAATTTTTATAATTTACATAAACAACCACTGCGCCAAACTAGCAGTTTTTTTAACGTGGGAAAATTACATAACTTTAAAATATGAATTATTGCGGAAAAACTTACAAAATGACTCATAGTTCATTGTTTCTATGTAGTGGTCATAGATACAACGAGCACAAATAAAGGGTGTAACAAGACCCTTAACGAAGCCGAAAGGCACTTGATCTCCCCGTCATTGCGATCATTTTTTTGTTCTAGACCATACCTGGGAACCTTCCAGTTACGGAGATATGATGGTCAAAGTTCCAACTTTTTCACAAGGTTTTTTAAATACATGTTTTTAATGTAAGATTTTTACTTTGAACCTTTCCACGACCTCCGTACTATTCAATCAGCACAATGTTTTGAGTGCGTTACATTGCGTCCGTAAAAAGTGACATTTTTCACCCCAAAAAAAAGTCGTTTCCCAGAAATATTTTTTGCGTAAAGTTACTTAGTTTGATGTACATAATGCTTGGTTGACGGCTTTGTGAAGGGTCCGTTTACATCATGTATTATTTAATGAAAGTGTCAACTCACCTGGAACGGTAACTCGACTGCCAATATCGATACTATGTAGGGTCCTAAATTGTACCATCGATTGAAGTATTCACCTCGTAGTATGTCCATTTCTAAAGGAACTGGAAAGAACAAAAAATGTTGTTGTTAGAAAATAATCATATACCATCACGCCATTAATTCCCGAAAAGTTAGGCATAGGTGTACCTAATAGTACACCTACATTTCGCCAGTTATGTTTAAGCCCGGTTGATGGCCATAGGGTCGCCCCCTATTATATGGTAATAGGGAGCGACCCTATAGCCATCAACCGGGAACGAGTCTGATTCCTGATGGAAAAACCCAATAACACTTTGCCTGACCCGGGAATCGAACCCAGGACCTCATGCTTAACAGTAGCGCTTGCGACCACTATACCAGCGAGGCAGAAAATAATAAAAAAGGTTTATAACTTATCGAAACAAAAGTTACGTTAAATTAACATAAGTACAGTCCTTTCACAGTTAGTTTACCTCTGAGATTGTCAATGTCAAATCACAGTGAACTTTATCTCGTTTCAATAAGGTTTCTGTTGGGTTGGCCAACACTGACAAAGCTGATAAAATTACAGTGATCTTTATTTTTGTGGCAATAAGGGTGATTTCAGCTGTCACAGGTAAAATTATTGCAAAAGGACTGTAATAAGATTTCTGCTGGTCGAAATTTAAAATTACATAACATCACGCCTTATAATCCCCGAAGGGTTAGGCAGAGGTGTACTTAACAAGTACCACCAAGTACCAAGTACCCACATTTCGCCATTTATGTTTAAGTCCCATGTCAAAGGACACATTGTATAAAATTACAATAGATTACAATAGTTGGTATCTACTTATGATTTTTTAAATATTTTTAATTCACGGTGTTCATAAATTCCAAGTTATTTCATTATATTATTATCTTTATGTATTATTATATTGTTGCATAAATAAATAATAAATACAGATTTCTTTGCAAAAATCAAGATTATTTTATGGTATGAAGACCACGTTTTACCAATCCTGTAAGCATATTTTATAAGTGTAGTAAAAAATCACATAAAAATAATTTAAAAAACCTGTACCTATATATTTTATTGAAGTGAAAACCACGTTTTACTCCTATAGGCTGTTCTTACACCTGTTAAAAATCCCATAAGAATATTTTAAAAAAACTTTGTAAGTATACAAATTTACATTTACACGCGTGAATTTATGCGTGATTGTTTATCACGTGAAGCAAACGGATTAGTATAGTCATTATTGCGTAAAATAAACATAGGGCATGTGTTTAAAAACGCTGGTCATTGTGAAAATCATAAAATGTAGCTGTAAGTCAAATCACTAAACTGTGAAGAGTTTACTTTTCTTTGATATGGCATCTAAAACCAGAGTTTTCATTTGAATACCTGGGTCCCGTAGTTTCACATGCCGTTTCTCTTTTTGTTCGATAGCGTATTTTAAACTTCCTCAAGAACTGGACTAATAAATGCAAAAAGATTTTTTCAAATCAGACTGGTAGTTTCAGAGATTACTGTTTTCAAACACACAAACTCTTAAGTTTTATTATATTACTAGCTTTTGCCCGCGGCTTCGCTCGCGTTAATTTAGATTTTGACAATCAATTCGGGTTGTACTTTGCTTGTAATAATATAATTCAATCATGATTCGCAAGAAACGTCACGCCATCTATTATCATAAGAACGTTATTGTTGTTTTCCTCGGGAACAGTACTTTTTTTCGGGATACACCTGACAACGTATATGCAAAAAATCAGGATGATCGGTTCAGTGGTTTAGGCGTGAAAAGGTAACAAACAAACTTATTTTCGCATTTATAAGTAAGGATATGTTGTATATAGGTATAAATAAATAGCCAACTTACATGATAGCGTAACAGACATCTTTCCAGTGTAGACAACGAGCAGCATAGATCCATATAAGTAGACGTAGTTTCCGAGGACAGACCCTGCTTCGCTACCCACCCCGAGGTAGAGGTAACCGAAGATTAGCGCGATGACCACATGTGCCGCAACTCGGTACATGAATAATGACTGAAAATGAGAAGAAATCTAAGTTAATTTCATGGTTTCGTAGGATTTTTTCGAAAAAAATGGGGCTCAAGTGATACATGTTTTTAAAATAGTGTGAAAAGTCCCTAGAACTTAAGAACTCCGCCATGTTGTTTTTCATTTCACAAAACAATTTCAAAAATGTTTATCAACAGCGCTCCTCAGTTTACGACTTCGAAAGCTAAAACATCACAATAGAACTTTAGAATTTTCAATCTGATTGCTTTTAATTGGGAACGTTAATTTTTTCAAGAGCATTAATTACAAATCATGATTCCGTTGTTCTAATTGGGACGCAGGAAGTCTTCTTCTTTCATACTTCTCTATTATTCGTCATCTCATCAGACACCTCCTTTCTTCCCATATCATCTTTCTCACAGTTCATCCATCGTTTCTTTGGTCTTCCTCTTCTCTTATACCCATCCACATTCATACTCAAAAGTTTCTTCACGACATTTTCCTCATTCCTCCGCATCACATGCCCATGCCCATACCAAGCCAACTTATTATTTTTTTTGATTACCTACCTTAACTTTTCAGATAAGAACAGTAATAAATTAATACCTAATAAATTATTTACTTACATAGTTCCTAGTCGTCATTAAGTAGTTCCGATAGAGTAGAATCCAAGTCTGTCGCAATAGTCCGGATTGTCTATAAATGTTCTTCGATAACTTTGTGTGTTGGTACTTAGAGCTCAACAGATGTTTGGATTTCAAATCGGTACTTATATCTGTAATAAACAAAATTTATTTGGGTTAATGTACCTGTTAGTCTAACATGAACTGTACGGTTATAGTTTTAAGTTATATTTTACTATTAAGTCGTTATAATTGGTGAGTATTATAATGATGAGCGAATCTGACAGATAGTATTATCTCTGGTATTGGTACACGGTTCATTTTGGGCGAATTTTAGATAATATTTGTCCTAAATTCAATCAATAAACACGGATAAATAACGTAACATACTAACCATTGATAATTATAAATAAGTTGGTTAGGTATTATGAAATCAGTACGCGTATCATTGATTTAACCTTATTTTATAACATCATCTATTGACCCTTAGTTAAAACGGCAAAAATATTCAATACCACAGACAACAAAATACACTTTGTGTGAAGGCCAAATAAGTGATTAATTTAAAAGTGACAATAACAACATTGCAAATAACATAAAACCACCAATATGCATTTAAAATTTTTGATCAAAGGCCCTTTTTTGTGAACATTCTTCAAAAGTGAAGTATTGCCTTAGGTAAAAAGGTTCATTGCCTTTGATTTTTCATAAAGTCATCATATTTGAAAAAATCGTCTCAAAGTCATACCAACTACTACAAGAGTTTGAAACAAAACATCCATTTTCAGCGCTGCATATCCATGTATTTGTATGAACTTATATAAACGACATAGTTAAGGTTCCAATACTCCTGAAAACAAGTGTCAATTTGGCATAACACGTTGATACTGTACCTAAAGGGCTAGGCAGAGCTGGTATAGTAGGAATGTGTCTTTCCCAACTGCCGTTGCCGACGGGATCCGGCTTGAACTGGGTCATAGTCTGCGCAGTTTTCACCAAGTCCACGCCGTGCTCTCCTGACGCAACCTCCATTACTGGAAAAGAAAGGACAAGTTTATGTTAGAATTATTTGTAAACAATATAACATCACGCCTGTAATCCCCGAAGGGTTGGGCAGAGGTAAACCTAATAGTACAACCACATTTCGCCAGTTTTGTTATAATTATTTATAGTCAATAGGTATTTGAGTCCTGGGAATGATTCCCTAGTCGGGCTAAAGCAGCTTAGGGCGGATAGGTTATTGCTTCAGCTGCTGAAGCTAACGGCATAATTTTCATCATTTCAAAGTAAGGTGAATTAATTAAAATCAAATCAAATTTCAAATAATTAGTAAAAAAGTAAAATTACATTATTGTTTTATAAATAAATAGCTGTACTCGGCATGCGTTGCAATGCAGCTTTTCTACCTATCTGCTACCTACCAAATTTCAAGTTTGTAGCACAAAAAATGAAGGACTTTCATACAAACTTGCGAGAGCCCTTAGACATCCTTAATCCGGCCCTGTAGCAAAATCCGTCCTTAGCGGACGTCTACTAACTTTAAAGAACCATTTGACGTATAAATATGTTTGGCAGGAAGGTACCTGCCAAACATATTTATACGTCAAATGGTTTTCGATATTTCGTGATGAGTGAGATGAGTGAGTGAGTGAATGACCTTTCTCTTTTATATATTTCGATAATAATAAATAAATTGTTTTATTTGAGACAACATAGGAACCATTTTTGTTGGTACACACCTTAGATACTACAACTTATACACTAGGATTATTAACAAATTTTAGAATAGCAAAGAAGTCAGTGAGTCATGAATTTACGAGGCATTTCATGCGCACAATGATTCCGCATGAGATGCCTCAGCACAGGAGCTCTCAAGTCCTCAGCCACGGCTTTCAGGATGCTATTGCTACTCCCTCTTTACGCCTGAGACGACACCACAGACTATTCAACCTTCATGTTTACATAACTAATTATGAGTGTATACACCGTGACTTTTTAGTCATCTTACAAAGGTGGTCCACTCAATGTGCCCGACATAAAATAGTTCTAGGCGCGATTTTTTTTTACCTACCATAATAGGTACAAAGAAAACAAAATATACATTAGAAAAAATTATGAAACATCCTGTTAATGATGTTTACGTGTCAAACGGGAGAATATACCTACCCAGCGCTCGAGTCCAGTAGATCATCGCTCACAAAAGGTTGTTTTAACTACGTCATGCCGCATGCGTCATAATATTGAATAATATTTTTATTTTTAAATTATTAAAATCTCGCAAATCCCTATTTTTTTTTATGAACGCTTAGTAGTCATTGGATATATGAAATGGGTTGCCTTTCTAAGACGACTAAAAAGTCACGGTGTATAACACAAACATATACACCTACAAGTATGACTGCCACAGCTCATCTACATAATAGGATATTCTCTGTACTCCAAGTCTCAATTAATCATGCGAATTGATCAATGGGCATTAGTCATGTCTTGATAAATCTTATTAGTCATGCAAATGTGGATGTTGTCGCCAAGTGGATGCTGGAGAGGCGATTAGCTACAGATTATGTCATCATGTTAAGCTGAGGATCCCATCGTTGAGCCAGTCATTGCTGTCTCATCGGACTATGAGAGTAAGGGAAGAGAGAGGGTGGACCTGTGTTTATGCACACCTTCATCATCATCTGCCTAGCCTTCTCTTTTATCGGCTGCCAGTGTAACCAAATACAGCTGAATATCAGTATTTTACATAGAGCGACTGCCTATCTGTCCTCCACAACCCAGTTATTACCGGGTTATACGATACCCCCTGGTAGAATGGTTGCTACTGTTGTCAGACTTGCGGGTCAGGAAATTCGGTATGTAATGGAAGGTCACCCATTCACGTACCGACCTTGGCAAGTGCTGCTTAACCTTGAAGATCGACTCGTGCGGCTGTTATTTATTTAGCCACGAGCTCCTCCTATGTATAATAGTTACTGTGTCGATGTCTGGTCTCAGCTAAGATTGGCCACCAAGAAACGTTCAGGAGGACTACACAGTCATTACAAAATGGAAGAACGTGGCTCTACATAAATTAGACGATTACTTTATTTCCTGTTTTATTATAGTAGGTATCATAAAAAAGCTATGCATTTTAAAGACTAGGATTTATAATTACATCCTAAGTACATTGTCAGATCACAAGTATATTGTCAGATACCTTCTTCTTTCTTGATCGTGTGGTAAGTGCTTAACCTGGTGTCAGAGTTTTTAAGCCGCACATGGGTCTCTGACTTGGCTTTACATGCCGTCGAGAAAAATCTCTCAGGCATGCTGGTTCCCTCGCGATGTTTACCTTCACCGAAGCAAGTGATAATTATACAATACGCCCATGAATCCGAAAAATCAGAGATGCGGGTCTTGATTTCGAACTTGAGACCTATGACTTGGCAGTCCAACGGTCACACCACTAGGCTACCTGCGAATGTTATTCATTTTGAATAATTCCTTCATAAATTACGTTGGCAGATACCTTAGCACATTGTTATAATGTATTATCATATTATAAAGCAGTATAAATATATATATATTTTAATTTTCATTAATGACTCTGCCCTGGAGTGTAAATGTGATGCTGCTCTACAAACGATGGGGCACTTAATATCGTGCCCTGAGTGTCCTGTTGTTTGTTCACTGCAGGAACTGATGGTCGCTACCGAAAGCGCCAAACTACTAGCTCCGTGCTGGGCTGACACAATTTAGATTGCCATCGACACAAGTTTAAATAAATACATCGGAGACATCAGGAACTTAAGTTCTCGCATTTTCAAAGTCTTTCCTTATGTAAAGCGATTGGAGGCAAACCAGGAACATTTGAATAGTTGTCCTACTATTAGGTCATAGAGAAAATAAGGAAGTAAAGGACGATTCCAGTTTGTAGCAGTAAAAGTGGGTACCTACCCCTACTACTTTCTAATACTCTTTCATGTAAATGTAAGATTACATAAAGGTTTCAAGTGATAAAGTAACCTTAGTAATCGCTGACGAATTGATTAATTCGCAAAAGGTTAATAGTTAATTACATATAAACTCGTTAAAACCGTTAATTATGATAAATGTGAGATAGGTCGAGACGTGTAAATAATACGTCATTAATTAAAATTAATGAAGTTTTCAGTTGCGTAACAGAAGGTTTAAAACTACTTAGTGATAAAGAAATGTCTTGTCTGAACAGTCTTGACATTTTCGCAATTAAGATTGGGGTTTTATTTATTATTAATTTAAAATTACGTAATAGGTAACACCTTAACAGCTATAACGCCAATGCGATGTTACTACCTCATGGGGGGGATACCTCCAACTTATATAACATAACAAAAATACAATTAAAAACACAATTATGATACCTATAATTAGAAACACCTTTATACATTCTCAATGCACTTCAGTGCTACTCCTGTGAATTTCACCAGACTGCAGTGACATGCAGTTACTACGTAGTACTTCTTTAGTTATACTTTTTTGTTATTACAATTTATAATTTTCATCATAAATCTGACATTGATCATGAATCTAGTCAATAGTACTTACTTAGCTTAAAATACTCCGCTGAGTAGCAATTCCATAGTTTTATTTCAGAACTAATTCATATTTTACTCAAGTAACCTAATAATTCATAGTAATTGCTCGTAAATTAGTTTCATTAGGTGCCCAAGAGTTCGATATTATGGTCAGATTGCCGATTAGTCGTATACAACAAGCGGTAGTATGTCTACGTGTATTCCTATATGGATGGAGTCCATATGGGTATTTAAATATTCGATTCGTGTACAAAGATGTACAGATAGCTGTATAAGGGACCTAATGTGTCACTCATATCGATGTATTTAGCTCAGAGAACTTAGAATAATATGAATATTATGTAAGTTGGAAGTGAAATTATTTTGAAGTGACTGTACTAAATTATATTTTAGAATACTGAACCTATATTTATCAGACAAAGATTTTGCTGGAAAGTTTTCTACGGCCCTTTTTGTTCTCTCCAGTTTATACATTAAAGTAAAGAGCTCCTTATTATCTCATTTAGACTATGCCTTTACAGTCCTCTGATTGTTTGTTTTCATTTTCGTTTGAAAAACATTGCATGTGATAAACAAGTTCATTGATCTATACGGCTAAAGTTACTCCAAAGTTTGCATCTGGGAACCTTGATATTTTTTTCACTCCAATTTGGGTAGGTATAATAATATATTTTGAACCATTGAATTAGCTTACTTACCTTGTTCAAAGTCAAAAGATCCCTGAAGATTTTTTTGGCTCGAGGCTCACTGAGCAGATTGCGATGAGGATATTGAATTCCAAATAGTATCTTTGACTTTGCTCAAACAGGTTAAAACAAACTTAAAAAATGGATGGTCACAAACTTCAGTCCCGGAATTCACTTAATTTTAAAAATCGTGATAGGTACTTTTCAGTCATATTTCGCAATCCGAGAGGAGCTCGTGGCTTAATAATAACAGCCGCTCGGGTCGATCTTGAGGTTAAGCCGTGCTTGCCCAGGTTGGTCTGTGGATGTGGACCATCCATTACATACTGAGTTTTCTCCGTGCCTCGGAAAGCAGGTTAAGCCGTTGGCCCCTGGTATAATTTGTAGATCTTTGGCAGTCGTTAGGTGGTCAGTGGCCCAAAAATCTGACAACCAGTCTTACCAAGGGGTATTGTATTACCCAGTACTAACTGGGTTGTGGAGGGCAGATAGGCAGTCGCTCCATGTAAAATACTGGTATTCAGCTGCATCCAGTTAGAATGGAAGCCGACCCTAATATAGTTGGGAAAAGGCTAGGCAGATGATGATTTGATTAAATCCGAGTTCTAGAAAAGTGGTCACTAAAAATAAATCTACTCACAGAAATCAGCCGGGTTATGATAAGGTGGACATCTCAGTCCAGCGCTGGCTAAAGCTGGCAGCAGCCTGGCCCTGGTTCCATTGTATAGGGTCCTACCATCTTGCAAGCAGTATACTGTGTCAATCTTCTCGAAGATGAGAGCTGAGGGCTGGTGGATGGTTGCGACGAGAGTCCTACCGCCTCTGGCTAGGTTGTTCAGCAGCGCTATCAGGGATGTAGATGCTGATGAATCTAAGCCGCTGTGGACAAGTAGATAATTTAAAATTAGTTTTTTCAAGTATCTAATATTTACAATACACACGCCTCTAGTCCCCGAAGGCTTAGGCAGAGGTGTACCTATTAGTACACCTAAACTCAAACTCAAACTCAAACTCAAAGCATTTATTTCAATTAGACCATAACAGGCACTTTTGAATGTCAGAAAAACAAAGAAGGCGAAGCTACAGTCCCAGACACAAGGCATAATAACTTGTGAAAGTACTGTAGTTGCCCATTCCAAAGCGTAGATCTCTATGGAGAAGAATGGGCAAGAAACTCCATGGACACTCTTTTCAATCAAAATATTTTTACAAGAAATTTCGCCAGTTATGTTTAAGTTTAAGCCCCATGTAATAAAGGGCGAGCCTATTGCCATCAACCAGGCGCAAATCCAGACTCCGTGGCTGCTTCTGAGAAATTCCTGATGGGAAAACCCAATAACACTTTGCCCGACCTGTGAATCGAACCCAGGACCTCATGTTCAGCGCTTGCGACCACGAGACCAACGAGGCAGTCGACACAACAATAATTATTTATAAAAGCTTCATACTTTAATGATGACAATCATTAAAGTACTAGTACTAGTAATACTATGTTCACACCTAAAAATATTGTATTGGTGCACCAACTCTGAGCGTGATCGTTCGAAATGAATAATTTCAGCCGCCAACTGACCGTCCTTTGTTTCATGTTTTGAATTTAAAATTAAACGGAGACAAAATGTCCTATGAGATATTTTTTTTAAAACAATGTTTCAGTAAGCATCTGTTGCTAAGATGAGACGTCACTAATTTAAGTGTCATTAAACTGTAAAGAATGATAATGATTACTAATTAGGTAATTACGTTAGTAATGAACAGTAAACTTCTTGTTTACATCAAGGATGGGACATAAAATCCAATGTCAAGCCTATCGTACATGTTATTAAAGTTTTCCTTATGGCATGTGGAAACTATGGAAGTTTTGCGTCGTCCCGTCCGTGGCCAATTTTTTGACAATACACTATTGTTTGGCAAACCAAACCGCATATCTAATCGAGGAATCTCATCGTTGTGACGTCTTTTGGTGTTGATGGCACACCGCAAGTAGACCAAGCGTAGAATATAGGTAGTACTGACGCACATTAAACATAGGTATCACTAGAATCCTATTTCCCTAGAGGACTTTGTAGGCCAATTAGTAAGCGCATGCCGCACCGCCAGCTAGCGAGCGAGCCAGGCGAGCATCGTTTTACCTCTTTTCATACTTTGGACTTTGGTTCACACCGCGAACTACAGAGCTAAGCTACGTCAGCGATACAAACAAAACAAACGAAATATCCGACGATGACAGCGATGCTGTTCGTTCAACTCGCCCGCCTCTTCCGGTGCGAGTCTGAATGAGATGGAACGCTCCCCTCACTCGCCCGTCCGTTCGTAGTTTTCGGTGTAAACCCACATAATTTAGCTCGCCAAAGCATCGCTTAGTTTCCTTGCCTCGCTTCCTCGCCCGCCAGCTCGCTCGCTCGCTCGCTAGCTGGCGGTGTGGCCTGCGCTTTAGAGACTATTTTTTATTTCATTTTCCGTGTCAAAGCGATTTTCATTCGACAGTTGCTGACCAAGACCATCAATTTGGAGATTGAAGGTTACAGGATGCAGTCAACTGTTTCGATTAACTATAGGTAGGTCGTTGTTTGTTACGGTACAAGAATCCTGATAATAGATTCATAATACTTTTTTAACTAAACAATTACGCGATTAAAGCCTAATTTGTAATAAAATAAATAAATAAATTAGATTACTAATTAATTAATAAAAATAAATTAATTTCCTCATGTTTAACGTAAAACCGACAAATCCATATTTGTGAAGGAAAAATAACTACATCAGTCAGTGGTTGTAATATCTAACTATAAAGTATATAGTACTTACGTGGTAGGCTCATCAAGGAACATGAGGGAAGGATCAGACAGAAGTTCTAACGCTACGGCAAGACGTCTCCTCTGACCTCCGGAGAGGTCACGCGAGAGGGTCATCGATGTGCTGCTCAGACCTAGCAGGGCAAGGATCTCGTACACCTGAAAAGAAACCATTGATATAGATTGATTGTTTTTCAACAGCTTTGAAGTTCTTTTGTGATAGGGTTTAATATGTTAAGTTGCATCACAATACTTCGTGAAGTGTAGGTACGTATTGGAACATGACAGTAGCCACTTTGTAGTGCCACTTTCCCTTTGGTGGGCCGTCAAGCTGTTTGCCAAACTATTACATAACCAAGTTTAAATAATGGCCGGCCGTTTATAAGGTTCAACAATGAAACTGAACGCGTTCAAGAGGTGTTGGTGTCATCATTACTATGGTATATTGACACAGATAGCTCTTGAACGCGGTTTAAATGTCTATTCATTTGTTTGTTTGTAAAGTACCTTTTCTTTCCTCTCTTGAGGCGTGAAGTCGGCCAGTTTAAGGGCAGCGGCAAGAGACATGGCTTCATGTACGGTGAGGTGCGCACGTAGGTCATCGTGTTGGCGGATGTAGCGCGCGCCGCCGCGGCCCGACGACTTGGATGCGCAGCCGCAGTTGCCATTGATGGCTATCTCGCCTTTCGCACCACGAGTTCTGAGGACAAAGTGTCATGTTTAAGAATCATATGTAATAATATGTTCGTATCCACTTATCTCCAAAACCACCCAACCGATTTCAATGAATGAGAAGGTATGGTTGGTTCCAGCTTGGAAGATAGGAAAGTTTTGGACCCGATAGATGGCGCTGTACGGAGCGGGGCGAGTCGCTAGTTTTAATTACAAATGTGTGAGAGCGTTTGTTTGAAATGCCTTAACACCTGAACGGATTTGTATGGAACTTGACACAGGGATAGACGATTACATGGCCCGGTACAGCACGATTCTTTTTGTCTCGGTAGTGTACCCGTGGGGTAATTTCTGTCGCTTACGGGGCGAGGATGCGGGTCTTCTTCTTTATCGTGTGGTTAGTTCGTAACCTGGTGTCAGAGTTTTTATGCCGCCCATGGGCCTCTGACTTGGCTTTACATGCCGTCAAGAAATATCTCTCAGGCATGCTGGTTTCCTCACGATGTTTTCCTTCACCGAAAAGCAAGTGATAATGTGAGGATGCGGGTAAAAGCTATTAGTAAATAAATGATGTAAATAAAGTGTTATCTTATGAAGGTTAATGAACTATGCCTGCCTTAATTTAGTCAAAATTCTTTACGCAGAGTGCAAATAGATTGGTTTTATAATTTAGTGTTGGCAAATAACTTTCAACTTGTATTTGCACTGTTTTGTATAGTGTAGGTTCGATTCGATTATTCGATTATTTTCAGTATAGACGCGGAGTTTTCGTTGCCTAGACGCTACAATAACGCTATGAAGACGCTACGGTTGCTCCGAAAACGCAACTGAGTCGTAAAAGGCGCTGATAGCGGCGACGATAGTTAGACGGGAGACTTTGAACTAGCGAAGAGAGCTGACGCTGTACCAACGCCCGAAAAAGGGAGCTTTATGTCAATTTAGGAAATACCTGGATTCAGAGTTACATGTAATAGTCGAGTTTTAACTATAAGGGGTGGAACGGACACCGACGCGAAAACGGTTACCACGTATTCAGTATATCATTCTGAGCACCCCCCACATAGAAATTTTTCATCGGTTGCACTTTTGTAGAAAACAGCTGTTTTTTCTTTAATAACCTCTGGCTCAAAAGGGCTCAGAATGATGTACTGAATACGTGGTAACCGTTTTCGCGTCGGTGTCCCTTCCACCCCGTATAAGTGAAGGTTATTAAAACAGTATGGTTGAAGGCAACGGAGCGAAATAAAGCAAATAAAAACCTGTAAGTCCTTTAAAGTGAGGATATTACTCAATTAATAAATAGCTATGCCTAAAGGTATTTTATAAAACAAGAAGTAATCATATGCACCATAAAGAAGACAAATGGGTAGGTCATATGTATAATAATCTTTTTGTCATAAAACAAAACATTAATCGCTGGTAACAACAATAAACCGCCGAGCTTTGTTCTATCGTTTGTTTATTTATTTTATTATCATTTTAATTACTGAGGAGGTCGTGGTTATACAATAACATCCACTTGGGTTGATCTTCAGGTTAAGTCGCGCTTGTCTAGGTTGGTCCGTGGATAAGTGACCACCTATTACAAATCGAGTTTTCTCCGTGCATCGGTTCCCGGCTGTCATTTGTAGATCTTTGACAGTGGTTACAGGTAGTCAGTGGGCCCGATAGTTTGACAACCAGTCTTACCAAGGGCTATCATACCCAGTACTTACTTTACTTTACTTACTTACCAAGGGGTATCATATTTCTCAGTAATACGTGGAGCGACGGCCTATCTACCATTCACGACCCTAATTGGGTTACTACACATAACACGTACATACTGATACTGATATTCAGCTGAATCCGATTATACTGGAAGCCGACCCCAACATAGTTGGGAAAAGGCTAGACTAGACAGATGAAGAATGAAGATCACTTTAATAATTACTGTCTGAAAGTTACTATGCGTGTGGGATAAGAGGATGTTTTTCTGCGGTTTTTTTGGAAATACGTTGGTAAGTATCAAGGTCCGGATCCTAAGGTAGGAGGATCAGGGACAAGGGCAACTGATCAAGGTCCGAGTTCTTACCTAGGGTTTTTACCCTCAACCATTACTCCATCATTATTCCTACTGTTATTCTCAAAGGGTTCCCCAGGGGTGTACTTAATTACCTATACTATACCCACATTTTGCTAGTGACGTTTAAGTCTATTGCCAACAACCAAGAATACATCGGAACTCCGAGCGGATACTGAACAAAATCTGATGGAAAATACCAACAACATTGTGCCCTACCCGGAAATCGAACCCAGGTCCTCTTGCTCAATAGTAAAGCTTCAGACCACTAGACCAACGAGGCAGTTCATTATTTTTATACCCTACATAAAATAATCTTAAGGGTTAACTGCGGTTTGTATTAATTTATCGTCCGTATAATATGGTTTAAGATATCAGCTGATCTTTGGCCAGACGATATTATTCGGTTGTTGGACCTAATTATTCACGTGCTCACGTGTTTTAAGAGTACATTTAAATGTATTTAAGTAAACGAATATTAAATGTATATGGATTACAGTAAACACAACACGTATGCCTACTGATTTCCTGTTAGTTCATTATCAGGCTTAGACTTTAATGGAAAATACTTCACGATAGAGTTGCCCAATAAATCACTGTTTTTCATGATTATTTGTTTGGCCGATATTACCATGGGTACTGGGTAGAAAAAGTATTCAAAGTAATGCTGAAAAACTAGGTTTTTTTGTTACAAAAACAGGCCGAGAACATGAATTATAGGGTTCAGAATAATGTACTGAATATGTGACTGAAAAAGTTTTCAGCCAGTTTAGCCAGGATAACGGTTTAAATTATAGAAGGAGGTAAAACTCTTGTTTTACCAAATATTGGCAATAATTGTAAGTGGTAGGTGAGTCGTTTTGGTTCAGGCCTGATACAATGAGATGGAAATCAGAGTTGTTGAACAGCCCGTTGTTGCATTTGGGCCCTACCCTGTCTGTCTTTTCAAATATGTTTTTAAATTTCTCTCGTTACGCCTTACCTAATATGCTTGCTGTAAAACCATAACCATAAAAAAATGTTATTGTACCGTTTGCGAATCACGAGTTTTGAATGTTTTTTAACCGACTTCCAAAAGGAGGAGGTTATCAATTATCGTCTGTTTTTTTTTTGTGTCATTTGTGAACCGATTTTGATGATTCTTCTTTTGTTTGGACGGATATTATTCCGCGGTGCCGTGGGATTCCGTGATGCTATCTTCGGAGATATACAATGGAACTCTTCAATAATAGACAGCAAATCTGCCGTGATTGCTGCAAGCGCTTAGATGTTTATTGTTTGCATAATATCGTAACATAACATAACGCCTGTATGCTCTGAGGGTGTACGCAGATGTGTAAAGTACGTGAGTAGGTACCTATAGTACAACTGGATTTGTTTGTTTTTGTGGCAATGTAAAATAAATGCATTACAAATATTAATTGCATAGGATATTACAACTAAAAATGGAAAAATAAAAAAACTTTTTTGCAAAAAATAAAACCGACTTCAGAAATCGGTGACGAAAAAATCTGAATCAAACAAACAAAAGTCATCGACTTCAGAAGCTAAAGTTATTTTTCACTTTTTTGTGTTCTTGGACTCGGTTTTATTTTGCTTAAATCTACCTACTTTATTACATAAACATTTTAGTTAGATTAATAAAATAGATCTCAGTTGTTCCGCCAGTTACCCACATATTAAAAGCAAAAAATAAAAATCACAGGACCGTGAGAGTCAGTCCAATTTTGAACAATGGATCACAAGCTAAAATTAAGTACCTATTATAATTTTATACATTTTTATTTTATTTATTATTTTATTTATTTATTCATATAACAATTCGCATTGTGTTTGAATTATTTAGTACATTAATTTATTTATTACAGCTAAAATTATAAATTATGAATAACAAACCTATGTACATAGGTACATAGGTAAATTAAAATCGTGCCGCATGGAGTAGTCATATAAACACAAAACCAGGTTTATTGTAACATGACTCACGAGTTTTCCAGCTCCAAATGATTCATACACAGTTGCTATATTTTCACAACAAACGTGATTTGTGGATGTGATTGTTTCCTTTGAGAAATAACACCTATAAAAATAGCACCTATCGGCAAATGTATAACACAAACATTTTTCAACTATTTTTCCCTGGGGCCATAAATCAGCTGCATAAGCAGAATCATATTAGGATAATAATATGAATCACGTTAAAATTCTTAAAATGGTCACATACTCAGTTAATATTATGAATTGTCATTTTACGAATTGGAACGTAATTAATATTATTATCCTATTTTTCTGTTAAAGCGGCCATTTTATGCGCAGGCCATACCGCCAGCTAGCGAGCGAGCGAGCGACCCGTTTCACCTCTTTTCTTTCATACTTTGGTTCAAACCACGAGCTAAGCTACGACAGCAATACAAATGATGTGAACGAGATATCCGACGATGAGAGCGATGCTATTCGTTCACGTCACCCGCCACGCCTCGCTCTCTCGATATTACTTTGAGACGTCATGGTAACCCTTATTTAAGTTTGAAATCATCAACCTGTATCGAGTGTGTGATGGTCAATGCTTGTGCCTTCTCTGTATGAGAAAAAGCATTAGCCCTACAGTGGGATAGTAATAGGATAAATGCTGGTAAAAAAATCTTACTAAATGATCCCTCGTCATCATCAAAAGATTTTCTCAAACATGTAATTCAGTTTTCTGTGATCCGAATAAGATTGGTAATTAATCTACCTAATTAGTCCCGTCACGGTAGTGGAAGCCCGTACTTGAAAATACCCATGGCCGTCATACTGTCATAGGTATTCCCATGACAAAGGCTTCCCATACTTTTGAAAACATCGAGGTGTTAATGTGAGAAAACAGCTGACCGCAACAGTATTGACCGCGGGTACATTATTCCTATTATGATCGATTTGTGCAATCCTTATTATTTCTACAATAGTAATGTTGATAGTTAATCATCATTTATTGAAGATTTCTACACTAACGTATGTGGAAACTTAACAATGGAGTACGCACTTTTTATTTGTCAGTAAAACATGAGGTTTATAAATTTGTAATTCAGACCTTGATTTGGCATTAGTTAGTACATAGTACGTTATCAATTGTGTCATGGTCATGATGACAATGCCGATGAGTCGAATGCCTCTCATTCCAGAAATTATTCATTAATACCTAAGTGACAAGCTACAATTTATTATGACTCTGTTAGGAAATAGCATGATTTTATATTACAGGCAATATGGATATGCTTACTTAGAGTAATTCAAAATATTGTGTATTGTTTTTCGAAATTGCATCATTGCATGGTGTCTTGCCGATCTTCTTTATATCGGAATATGATTTCAAACATTTATGACTCGCACATTTTTATGCAAAAATAAATTGGCCCACTGATCCAAGGTCGTCAAGTTGTAAGAAAGAAAGTTGTTTCTTTTTTGCTTATCTTACGCAGATTCGGACTGTTGACACATATTCATAACTTGCAAAAGCAATCAAATTGTGCTGTAATACTTACGAGTAACCGGCCAGTATGTTGAGCAGTGTAGTCTTTCCAGCTCCAGATGGGCCCATGATGGCCGTCAGTTGTCCTGGCTTGAAGTTTCCTGACACATTCTTTAGGATCTGCTTTTTTTCTGCAAATAAAGATAACAGAGGTTAGAAATATACTACTAGGTAATCTTATAAAGGTGCATTAAATTTCTTCGTCGTGGTGTGTAAGTATCATAAAATGGCAGCAGGTAAAAAAGTATCCATACTAATATAATGAATGGGAAAGTAACTCTATCTGTCTGTCGCCTTTTTACTCCTAAACTACCGAACAGATCGTTTTGAAATTTGACAGACAGGTAGCTTTAGAATTATATTGTATTGTACATTTTGATTCAAATGGGCAAACACTGCAGTGGCAAATGCCCACGTGTATCAAACGACGTTTTGCATTACACTTACGAAGAAATTAAATAATAGAGCAAAAAGTATTTTTGATTACCTATGATTTAATTTGTTTTTTTTCCCAGCCCTTTTCCTTCGCAGTTTGAAGGAGAAGCAAAGGTATGAAGCCACACAAAAGCTTAATATTCAAAATAGAAAATTCAAATATTTTTGAATTTAGGGGTCTTAGTTAACTCGCAACGCTCCCTCACTAGACCCCGCCATCCCCTGCGAACCTAACCTGTCCAAATAGGGGTGCCCAAAGTCCCGAGCTCGCTTCACTCGCTCTTGAATCCTAAGTTTTTGTTGTTTTATTAATTAAAATTAACATTTTTCCAACTTAAACAGTTTACTTTTGTAAGAAATTGCGTAATAAGAAATATGTAAAACGTTTTTATTTCAAACGTTGTTTTACGACATGACATGAATATAAAAAAAATTGTTTGTCAAATAATACGTTATCAAATAAAAGTTTCTCGGGTAAATATTTTTTAAGTGAATTATTTGTCAAACTTGTTGTTGTAATATGATGCAATGCCCACATTTTGCCAATTGTTGCTTGTCAAAAGAGTAAAATAATTTTCGGTGATGTGACAGGATAGTGGATACCGTATTGAAAAACGACTTTCCATCCTCGGTGTTTGTATTAAGAATGGTAAAATAGAAATTAAACGCAATCGAAGCCGCGAGCAACAGTTAGTAATCTATAAAATAAAGTGTGGAGTTCCACTAAATGTCTTTTTTCGTGTGTCTCGTAGTGATAGTGAGTTCAGTGTACCTTTATTATCTCGGGCAGTGGAGCAACGAGAAGAAAAATAGACAAAACAACTAGATTCGTTACTGGTTAGTTTGTATGTGTGTCTCGTTTCAGTCAAGTAATTATGGCCCGTTATAGTAGCGTTTTTAAATTGTATACAACATTTTGGCCGCACAAGTGGATCAGCAGAGAAAGGTTCCGCATATAATATGGCAGTAATTTAAAATAATGACTGAAGTTATTCTAAAATCTTTCAAACTAAGACTTTAAAAATTTAACAACACGGTATTAAATTGTGTTTTTATACCTGATTAAACACACAAAACATAATTTAACACCGTGTTGTTAAATTATTATTGTCTTAGCTATAAAAATTTAACAACACGGTATTAAATTGTGTTTTTATACCTGATTAAACACACAAAACATAATTTAACACCGTGTTGTTAAATTATTATAGTCTTAGCTATAAAAATTTAACAACACGGTGTTAAATTATGTTTTTAATCATCATACAACAAAACATGCTATATGTGATAACATAAAGATGTAGTAATAAAATAAAGCTTAGTAACGACTAATGTTTAATATAAATTATATTCCGCGAATGAGCGTTCAAAATAGGTATAACCCCTTAAATTATTATCATTAATAATTAACATTACGCCTGTAATCCCCGAAGAGTTAGGCAAAGGTGTACCTAATAAATAGTTCATGCACATTTCGCCAGTTATGTTTAAGTCCCATGTAATAGGGGGCGAGCCTATTGCCGTCAAACGGGCACAAATCCAGATTTCGCATGCTCAGCAGTCGTGCTTGCGAAATAAAATATCAGTATTGGATTATCCAAGTATCATTTTATATTTTAATATGAATTTCTAAGTCGCTAGTCGGTTAGGTACGTTTTATCTATAAGCAGGTATGTCAGACTAGCATGAACTATAAATCACATTTAATTAAAAGCAAATTAGTGAATACTTAATTTACATAATGATTTTAATGAAAGGCAAAAACTGAAATAGAATAGACTTATCAAGATTGAAACAGGACATACGTCATCCTTTCGTTTATGTGCTAATGTTGATTTGAAACAATGCTTTGTGGGTGACTCAACTCGATAAAAACATTCTGAACAAGTTCTGAACGTATTATATAATCATCATTCATCTGCCTAGCCTTTTTCCAACTATATTTGGGTCGGCTTTCAGTCTAACCGGATGCAGCTGAATACCAGTATTTTACATGGAGCGACTGCCTATCTGACCTCCATTACCCAGTACTAAATGGGTTGTACGATATCCCTTGGTAAGGTTGTCAGACTTTTTGGGCCACTGACTACCTGTAACGACTGTCAAAGATCTACAAATGACAGCCGGGACCAACGGCTTAACGTGCTTTCCGAGGCACGGCGGAAACTCGGTATAATTAGTATTACAAAATGGAATAGAATAATTTACTTAGTTAAAGTATTACAAAAAGTTTAAATTTTGGCGTAGTAGTATTATTTCTCATACAATGGTATAATTAGTACTTATAAGTAAACTATAACTAAAACTCAGTGGATACCAAATAGCAGGAAACGACAACGCGGCAGGCCCAGAAGGAGATGGCGGGATGAGCTGGACTCTTTCGCAAAGGATTGGCCTACAATCGCACTGGATCGCGAAATGTGGAAGGAGGGAAGGGAGGCCTTTGCCCTGCAGTGGGACAATATAGGCTTATAATAATAATAACTAAAATATATTCTACAGTTGCAAGTAATGATAGTTCAATTCAGATGTTTGGTAGCGACCTGCCCGATCTAGGTTTATTTAAACCTTTCAGGCCATCACTTAACATAGCACAATTTAATTAGGACAGTAAAATTATAAAATAAAATTAATCTATTCACAACAATAAGTATAATCAAATTGGTATAAAAAGAAAAACACTAAAACTAGCTTAAGTAAATAATGTACAAATAGATTCGAGAGGATAACATAATCAAACCACAACTTCTAGAAGTTTATCTGTGTCTGTGTAATTAAGTTAGTTACGTTTAATGGTAACGAATTTCTAATGACATTGAGAAAATTCTAGTTCTTTTGTAGTTTGTTTACCATTACTTCTATTAATAAACGGAAGTGATTAGAAATTAATTGACTGCAATAATGCCAAGAAGCTGCCGCAAAGTAAAAACAATGTTATTTACCAGTCCTATTAATATTTTTAAATTCAGTGACATGTGACATAAATGATCGTTTTCCGTATTATTATTCCTAAGGTTAAAAGGGCTATTGTCATTTATCAGATTGATAAGGAACTAGGAAGTAAGGATTAACACTTCAAGTCAACGATTGAAATAGATAATATGTACAGATAATAGATAATGTGTCATGTAGACAGAACAACACAGACAGACGGACAAGATTTTTTAATTTTTATATAAAAAAAAAAAAAATATCAATGGTTAGCTATAAAATTTGAATGTTTTTAGTGTACACCAGACTTGCTCATAAAATAAATATTCAAAACACTTAAATTCTTGTTCTTTATTAAGTACTAGCTTTTGCCCGCCGCTTCGCTTGGATTATCCTCAGAATTTATACCGCGGGGTTATTTTGAATATAGCCTATGACACTCGACACTCATTATTTTCCTAATAGTTATTTTAGATCATATTAGAAATGCTAAATGTTAATAAAGAAAAAGAGCATATTATAGAAGATAATAATGTTTGGATTGTTTGTGCATTTTGTAGGTTGCATTTAATGTTCTATTAATTATCATAACAATAAAAACGTGAGTGTTGGCAAAACATGCACTAATAGGTTGTCCAGTTAAGTTATTGATTAATTGGAAACAAAGCCAACGTAGGTAGCTGCGGTCGGTAAATCGAAAACCGTATTAAAATCTGATTTAAATAATTACGCGACTGTTTAATTATTCTTATAACTGATGTAACACAATGGAAAAGTTAAACTTTGGTGATTGGTTCCAACAATATTGTTTTGTAATTAAAAAATAGTTCAAGAAATACCCGTCTACTAAGTCATTCCTATGTTGGAATCACATACTTAATAGGTTAGTAGTTAATTACAGAAAAGATTTTCCTCTTTTCTTGCGTCATGAAAATAATTATATTCGTAGAATTAGGTATTTTATAATAAATTTTTAACAAGTTATAGTTTGTGTGCGGAATAATATTGAAATAATTAAAATTACAAGACAAACTGTATTCAAATGTGTAAGGAAGATATTATCATACAAAAGTAACTTTTGTATATGTTACGGCTAAAAGCCGAAGTAAGGTTACACCTAGTTCTAGCCGGCTAAATAAGGTTACACCTATAGGTTAGGTTAGGTCAGTGCCCGAAGGCGCGCAAGCCGAGAGAGCGCAGCGAGCGGTGCAGCTGCAGCGGCCGGCGAGCGGTACATCCAGGTTGCATTATAGCAAACTGTTACCGCCGGCTGTTATAGCCGGCTAGAACTAGGTGTAATCTTACTTCGGCTTTTAGCCGTAACATATACATGTAGTTCATAACGTTTGCGGTAAATGGTTACAAAATTAATATCTTCCTTGCACATTTGAATACTGTTCGTCTGTTATAGGATTGTTGGAATTAAAATGCTGCCAAAAATATAAAAAAAAACATTGTTTTTTTTATAATTGTATAAAAATAAAAACAATAAATTAAGCAAAATAATATCATAAGTAAGCAAGTAAGTTATATATATAGGAATAATTGTAACAGTATAATTTAATTTATTACAAAAGATTTTCCACAATCTCACGCTAATTTGCGTTTCAACTGTTCATCAAAGTCTGATCATTTAACTTGCAAATTACTGAACGACCACCGCCTGCAGAAGCCACGTGATCTATAATTTAACAAATTACCAAGTCCGAAACGTTTAGCGATAATTAAAGGCAAAAAGACAGGAGGACTAGTATAATTAGCAGTGAACTAAACCAGTTCAAGATTCTTCCGACACACGGTGTTAATACGGTGCTCCGGACCAGACCTTCTCCCACTTGATGGATTCTCCTATGTGTCCCTACACTTGCAAATTAGATGACTTAAAATAATGCTATGATTAACGTGGCCATCTTCCTACTGGGCCCCCGAAATTTGTAAGTCTTACCATCGATACGAAGGAAGAAGAAGAAGCAGTGGACTGTAATTGGCTGAGCGAGTTCACTGACGGTGACCTTATTACTTAGGGCATAAGGGGGAAAAGTGGTAGACCTTCATTGAAATCGGTAATACACCGAAGACCGAAGACCTTCGTGGTACACACGCACGTAATAATATTTCGAATGTTAATAATAATATGCCAAATGTTAATAATAATAAGCCTAATGCCTATAATTATAATATACTAAGCAATTCTTAAAATAAAACTCGAAAGGTTATATTAATTAAAAAATAGATCTAGTTCTGGTACAGGTCGATAAAACAATCCATAGATTAATGGCATATACATAATGATTTTGCTCTTAAAATAGGCGTATCTTGTTTTTTTTTGTTTTGAATGGCCGGTTAATCAAGATTTCAATTTAATAATAAACTGTCCACGAGCCATTTCATTTCAAAATAGACAGGATTTTATATATTTTAATTTATTCAGTATACTGTTTTTTTTTTTTTTTTTGAGTACACCTTTGACAAAAATATTTTTATTTGAATAAATATGTTACATTTGAATAGGAATACATGTTTTTTTCTTAAATAAAGGTTATTTGTATAAACAACAAGAGAGAAAGCTTTTTTTTTTTTTGGCCAAATAATCAGCATTGCCATCCAACGTGCCAATGTTGCCAGACTTCTGGGCACTTTTCCTGTTGAGAGCGATGTGGACGAATTTTTTGACGCCCTGTAACCGTTTTGATACTTGTACATTTTTATTTTTTCTTACTATTATAGATTTGTAGTTTGTATATAATGTAAATATTCACTTGTTGTCGTTAAATTACCATTTCAGTTTTTTAGAGAGAAAGTCGAAAACATTTTACTGAGGGTGAAATATTGGCGACGCAATTTTTCTTGAAAATCAACCAAGACAACTATATATATAATACAAGATAACAATATATACATATATGTAAATATTGGCAACTACTTGCTACTTTTGTGTTTTCAAAATATGCTATTACTAACTTTTGCTCACGGCTTCGCTCCTTTTATGTACAGAGTAGCTCACGGGAATGTTTTAAATGTATGCCTAT
The DNA here is from genome assembly GCA_905220335.1 of Noctua pronuba. Classification (NCBI taxonomy): domain Eukaryota; kingdom Metazoa; phylum Arthropoda; class Insecta; order Lepidoptera; family Noctuidae; genus Noctua; species Noctua pronuba. Next base: position 7,569,016 of record LR999903.1, on the reverse strand, counting down.
AACACTCGGGGATAATGTAGCTTTCCGTTAGTGAAAGAATTTTCGGAATCGGATCAGTAGTTTCGAAGATTACCCCCTCCATACAAACTTACTTCTTCATAATATTAGTTACATTTAAATGTGCCCTATTTAACAGTACGTATCGGCATTTCCTAAGTTACAACAGACACAATTAGCATGAAAACGTCAATATTCTGTAATACCAACAGATTATCATAAAGCCGACTGAAATAATACGTTTTCCCTTCCTCTTCCATTAGAACCGACGGTAAGTTAACTAACTTATTATAAGTATCATGTTCCTCAGCGTATAATCGGTCTTTATTAGAGGATACAGGTCGGTATTGTGGTACAATTGTCGGTAACCTTGTGAATATTGTTCCAGATGGGTTAACAAACCGAATATTTTACTGTTTTTGTATATTACAGGAACAATATATTGTACTGTTATTACATTAATTGAATCTTAACAGTTACATTATCGGTGAATGCTCCCGGTGAGGGACCGCGCCGCTGCGCGCTGGAGCGGCAAGCAGTTGCTCTGATGGCATAGGGAGCGAGACAAAAACAAGTCACTTCTTCATTATATTTGTAGAGGAAAGTCACCAAATATGAAATAGTATCCTAATATGGAATACCTTCATTTCTCTAAGACTATAAGTATGAAACGCAACACTCGACCATCTTCTGTTCCATTCGGTCTACTAACTATCGCACTCACACCATCGAGTCAGTTGCGCGAACACTTCACTTGTGGCAGGCGTGTTTTGTTTTGTTGTCGTGCGGAAAATTTTAAAGGTAAGTAATAAATGAGTATTACCAGCTGATATGTTTGTATACATAAGTGTTATACTATTTAGTATATCGGTATTATGTTTATTTCACCATTTTGTGATCTTTTAATTTCAAAATATTGTGACTTAAAAAAATATTTAGAAGAGTTTGAACTAGTATAAAAATTCAAATATGGACAGTCGTCGGTGTCTAATTATGGAATATTCCATAATTAGATATAATATTTCATATGATAGATACTTGCTTGCTAAAAAATATATGTAATGTTTGTTTTTAGAATGTCCGGTTCACAATCAACCAAACGAAAAACCTGGGATGAAGAAAAAATGGCACAAGCTATAAAATTCGTCCGGGAAAAGAAAATGGGGTATTTGAAAGCGGCACAGCATTTTCAAGTGCCTAGGACAACTTTATTTCGTCTCTGCCAAAAAGATGAACAGTCTCCAGAAGTGGCAGCAGCTACTACATTAGGACGAAAAACTATCTTGGGCTCCGAACTTGAACATCAGCTAGTAGAATACATACTAATAATGGAGAGTAAGTTTCACGGTTTAACAAGAACTGATCTTCGCCGTATGGCGTTCATGCTAGCAAAGCGAAACAATTTGCAGAATCCCTTCGGTGAATCAGGTATGGCTGGAAAAAAGTGGTTAAAGTTATTTTTAAATCGTCATAAAGATAAACTTTCGATAAGAAGACCAACTGGTACATCATTTGCCAGAGCATTTGGATTTGATAAAGAAAAAGTGGAAGCCTTTTTCAACCTCCTTGAAGAGCTTTACGCTAAGAATAACTATCCACCAAATCGTATTTACAACGTGGATGAATCAGGCCTCACAATAGTACAAAGTAAGATACCACAAATCATCGGCCACAAAGGTAAACGCCAGGTAGCTGCACTGACTTCAGCAGAAAGAGGATCTCTGATGACAATAGTTGTTTGCATGAATGCTACTGGTCATTTTGTGCCACCGTTCATTATTTTTCCCAGAAAAAATATGAGTGCTCAGCTAATGAGAGGCTGTCCTCCAGGATCAGTCGGAGTTGCACACCCATCAGGGTGGATACAAATGAACATCTTTACAGACTGGTTCAAGCACTTTATTCAACACACCAACCCGACTCCTGAATCGAGGGTTTTACTGATACTAGACGGACACTATAGTCATACTCACAATATCGATATAATAGATATTGCTAGGGAAAATAACGTGGACATAGTTTCGTTACCTCCTCATACGACTCATAAATTGCAGCCATTAGATAAAACTTTCATGGGGCCTTTAAAAACATACTATAGTGAGGAAATACGCATGTGGATTAGAGACAACAACAGACCTCTAAGTCCATATGATATTGTGGAGCTGTTTGGCAAATCCTATTTGAAAGTACAAACAGGCGAAATCGCAGCCAACGGGTTCAAAGTTACTGGATTGTGGCCTTTAAATAAAAATGTCTTCAGTGATGTGGACTTTATTGCTGCGCAACAAAATGCTTTAATAGACGGTTGTACAACCAATATCCCTCCGCTGGAATCAAGATCTGAAACTGGTCAAGTTCTGGTAGAAATACCTGCACCACAAACAACTGCTAATTTACAACCTGAACCTGTACCTTCGACTTCTGGGCTTAATCGCAGCAGTTTGGGTCTGGTGTCTCCGTATGCCATAAGTCCAGTGCCAGAGAAACGAAGAAAAGTATCTAGCAGAGGAAGAAAAGCTGCTGTAGCAGCAGTCATAACATCTTCTCCCTACAAAACTGATTTAGAAAATAAAAATATGAAGAGACAAGAAAAAGAAAATAAACTAGTCAAGACAAAGAATAAGAAGAAAACTGCGAAGAGAAACAAACAAACGAAGAAAAATAAGGATGATAGTGAAGAAGAAGACTCTGAGGAACTAGACGTTATCCAGTTTGATGAAGGTAGTGAACATGATGAGTTGATGGACCAAGTACCTCCTGACTCTGCTGATGCAGAATGTATGTTCTGTTCAAGACTTTTTTCCATGGATAAAAGTGGAGAAAGCTGGATTAAATGCTTGATGTGTGGGCTCTGGGCACATTATGATTGTGCTGGTCCAGAGTTTGATACTTGGATCTGTGACTTTTGCAAGTAATTATGTAACTTCTTTCATTTATCACAATATGTTATATTTATTTAATTGATCTCAAAGATATTAATGTCCATTTTTGTTATTGTTATGTTGATTTATGCTTATATTCCATATATGGGTACCTATTCCATATTTGGTTACTCATTTGTGATTTTGTTTTTTATGTTAGATTTTAATTTGATAACTAATATATTTGATTAAAGGCTGTTAATTACTACATATAAATGTATGACTGATTAGTAAAAACATTAAACTGTTTTAATTTATATGAAGTTTTTTTTTTATATCCCAAAAACAAAATAGTATTCCATATTTGGTGACTTTCCTCTATTTATGTTTATTTTGTTTAGCCTGCACACATAGTTGTATATTTTTTGTACTGTTTATTATATTTCTTTTAGGTAGTTGATTTATATTATAACCCGATTTATTGTTTATTTTATTTTTATAGGTATTCATGTAAAAATATTTATGTTGTCTTGGCTTCCATACGTTTTTTCACTGGTACTGGAGGCACAGCACTGGAGGCAAAGCATCATGCTGAGTCCCAGTCACGACGTGCAAGATGTTAACGTATTTTTTTCTTTTTTTGTCCCGTCCTGTTGAATTTATAAATATTTGTTATGCGTTGTATTTTTATTGTATTTTTTCTGTAATTTTGTTGATGCACGTCATGTCCCTGCGACAAATAAATATTTTTCTTTCTTTCTTCTTTCTTTCATAAGGTCACGTTTTTGCAATGTTCTAACTGTACTGTGATTGTTTTTACATCTAGTCTGTATAACCGTAATAACTGTGACAATAAACATTATTTGTGCACCTTACACCGTCCATTCAATTAATTCGTTACCTGTCCCACAATAAACTGGTGTCAATGCGATAAGTTACTACATAATCTATACTAATATTATAAAGCTGAAGAGTTTGTTTGGTTGAACGCGCTAATCTCAGGAACTACTGGTTCGAATTAAATAAATCTTTTAGAGTTGGATGTTCATTTATCGAGGAAGGCTATATAACATCACGCTACAACGAAAAGGAGTGGAGCAGCAATTAAAAATGTTGCAAAAACGGGGAAAATTGTATTTTTAATAGTTTTATGCGGACGAAGGTCGCGGGGAACAGCTAGTAATATTATATAGGTCAAAAGGTGAAGTTAGTACCTAATAGTATTATCGATGACGATGTAGAATCCAATTGTATTATGTGCGAACCTCATGCTCCAGTAAACAACATTATACAAGCTGTTTCAAAACTATGAATGATTAAGGTTAACACTCTCTTTAATTAATTACAGTAGCTTGTTGTTCTAGAACATCGGGGAATAGTAATTACTGCGGTTTGAAGGTGAATAGTCAAGTTTAAGTTTTAGTGAAGTCAAGGTGATTTTTAGTCCGGGGCTGCGGGACTGTTCGAAAGAGATACCGCTGCCCTGGAACACAAAGAGCAAAGAAGGAACATGGATGGGTTTTAGTCAGTAAAAGTCTGACACTCCCTTCCACTCCGGGGGGGGGGGGGGTTATTCGATGATTTCAAAAAGGTGATTTTTAGTAAGTACAATTAGAATAGAACTGTATATTGTACCTACATTAACTCTGAAAACTGTTTATTACCTAATGATATAAATATTTAATGGATGGATTGTGTGAGGAATTAAAATTATGAAAGAGATAGGAGTAAATGATGCCGTGACGTCGGACAGGGGAGAATGGAAGAAGAAAACGTGTTGCGCCGATCCCAAATAGAATGGGACAAAGACAGGAAGATGATGATGAGTGTTGTGTTTGTTAAATTATATTTCCAATTAAAATGTTACTTTCAATATACGAGTACCCTTTTTGAATAAGAGCTGTGCCTAGTTTGCGGTCCACGGCTACTTTAATATTCTTATAACTTTGCTCATTGTATTTTATTTTTCTATGTTACCTAACTATTGTGTTTGATTAAATGTATTATTTATCATAATTATGAATAAAAATTTATTAGTAACGTAATTTTATTTAAATGTCAAAAAACGTATCACAGATTGATATCTGGTAAAGCAGATTCTGTGATAAAATATTTTTTTTGTGGCTATAATATAAATTAAAATAAAAAAATAAACATTTTTTTTGTGTCTCCGTCGTCTAAACTTATTTCATGTTTAACACTTTTCTATCAGAATGAAATAAATATAAGGTCCTACGTACACTTCACCGTCGCGGTATGCCAACAGCGCGTAATACATTTGGTAAATGCGTCGTTTGCGCATACGCGCGTCAAATGGCGCGTAAAAACACAGTGTGCTAAGGCCCAAAGTTTTAACCCAACGACTCTATAATTCTACACTAATATTATAAATAGAGAATGCGAATTTTGTTAGTTTGTATGTATGTGGAAGATTAAAGGTACATTGCGGGCGAAGCCGCGCAAAGGAGCTAGTATAAAAATAAGTAAATTAAACATTAAATTATGTAAAATCTCGAAACTAGATAATTAGTATGCAAACAGTAACATTTGCATGAAACTATAAAAAAACTCAGTTGTCGATAATTTACAGCTTAACAATACAAGATGTCCTGATAAATTATTTATAATGTGCAAAAATCGATTGGCAGGCGGCATCTACGTGCGTTCGCGCATATGGGTAACACATCACAACATGAATGAGGAAGTGATTTGTAAACATAGCAATCGGTTTACAAGTACCTATATAAGTACAACTAGGTACTTTAAATGATAAGTTGATAACTGAGACTTGAACAGTTATGTTCATTCATAAGTTTCTCGTGAAATGTTTTCATTGGTCAGTGGTTATCATCACCTTCCTGCCCTTGTCCCATGTTATTTGGGGTCGGCGCAACTGTCACGCTATCATTTACTCATTTTTCCTTCGTATTATTCCTCACACAATCCATCCATCGCTTCCTTGGTCTTTTTCTTCTACTCTGATCAGTGGGGCAGAAGAAATAATATTAAGAATGGGTTTAAGGTTATTTGCAAAGTCAGGGACGAATCTGAGCGGAAAAACGCAGTAAGTGTCATATCTGAGCGATCAAGCCACGATCAGAGCAATTATGGCTGGAAATCCCACCATGTTTTCCGCTCTGATTTATCTGTAACCTTGACCATCATTGTAGTATCCAAATGTATACAGAAATTAGCTTCTAACTCCCTGTTATATTTTTTCGGAAAGGGATTCCAAATTATCATTGTATTACAATATTATGTAAATGAATCACCTCAATAACATGACATTACAGACAGAGTTTTTCCCAATTATAGTGTATCTAGCTTTTGCCCGCGGCTTCGCTTAATTTAGAATTTGACAAACAAACAAACTTATTTTCGCATTTATAATATTTTGTTTAAGTCCTCCTGCCGGTGTAGCCTGTCTTCTTCTTCCAAACTTCCCTATTACTCGTCAGCACATCAGACACCTTTTTTTCTTGCCATATCATCCTTCACACAGTCTATTCATCGTTTCTTTGGTCTTTCTCCCAGAGGTCCAGAGTTATCATAAGCCTATAACAGGCCGCTGCTGAACATAGGCCCCTTCAATCGCACGCCTCTTAACTCGATTCTTCGGCAACTCTTATCCAGTTGCTACCAGCCACCCTGCGAAGATCGAATCGGAGGTCCAGAGTGGCAGTGAGATATCCAACATAAACTGAACACGATGACAAGTAAATACAAAATACACATCATGGCGTAATGTGTCAGAAATGTGTGTCATAACAGTGTCAAAAAATCTGCTGTCCCACAGAAAGTGTCTCACGGCTTTTTCTCATGAGGTGGGCAGAAACTACAGATTGGCTTATTAGGCACCTTCTATGAAATATTTCCACATAAGTATTATTTTGGAATTCGGTAACAATGCGTTTACTTATTTGCCAAATAACATTATGTTTTGTAATAGTGCAAACAATACTAGGAAGCATGACGACGAAGTTTCGAACAATGTAGACCGTTGTGTCGTTGATTATGTGAATTTTTATTTAAATTACAAGTTCCATTATTTTTTGGAAAGTAGGGCAATGACGATGGCGAAATCTTTGACATCTATACAAAAAAATAAAAATTGAAGTGTCTGTTTGTAATTTCAAAATAACAGCTATTTATTGAATGCATATGAAAGTAAACTTATATAAAAAAAAAAATTGTTTTTTATTTTTGTTTGTCTGTCTGTCTGTTCCGGCTAATCTTCGAAACGGCTGGACTGATTTTGAAGGGACTTTTACTGGCAGAGAGCTGATGTAATATCTTAGGCTAGTTTTATTTTAGAAAAAGGATTAGGGTTCCGTGAAAATAAATTAAAAACCTTGAAATTGTTATCAAAATTCTATTTAAATCGGGAAGTGATATTTTAATAATCATTTCATGCGGACGAAGGTCGCGGGCGCAGCTAGTAAAAAATAAATAACTGACGTGTATTATAAACAGTAGCATAAAAACTGTTTTTCAACCACACAGCCTCTTTGGTCTAGTGGTCGCAAGCGCGACAGCTGAGCATGAGGTCCTTGGTTCGATTCCCGGATTGGGCAAACTGTTATTGGGTTGTACCATCAGGAATTTCTCAGTATAAGCCACCGAGTTTGGATTTGTGCCCGGTTGATGGCAAGAGGCTCGCTCCTTATTACATGGGACTAAAACATAACGGGCGTAATGTGGGTGTACCTTCTATTAAGTTTACCTCTGCCTTACCCTGCGGGGTTTAGAGGCGTGATGTTATGTTTTACAAAGCCTTATTTTTAAAGCATTCTTTTTAGAATTAATTTCAACCTTGCCTAAGTTTTTTCTTTAGGAATAATTGATGCAATCTTCGACTGCCCCGACGGCATTTATCGTAAAAAAAATTGTAAACAAAATATGATTCACGATTTTGGGTCAAAAGGTCGTCGAACCATATAAAGTGTAATAATATTGTGGGCGAAGCAACTATAGTTTTCGAAAATGTTGCAAAAAATAGTCGTTTGAGGTTTCTTGAGTTTCGTCATGTTGTTTTTAATTTTTTGACCCACATATGAATAAAAAAATGCCAACACTGTGAAATTGGCCGAAGCCTACCATCTTCGCCAAATTTCACAATGTTGGTTAAGCGTCGGTAGCTCGGACTTTGTTCCCGATGCTGGTGGGCTACTACTTTTTATATTTTTAAAGGTGACTTAAATAACACATTGTGCTTTAAACAATTCAATCTTTTACTGGTTTTTTATGCAAAATTGTGTAATATAGTCAAATATATCGATACCGATTTTACGATAACCATCTAAAATATTTACCGAATAAAATAGATCAAATGGATCGACTTTCCGAAATACTCATTAAAATAATTTTGACGAAGTCTAGAACCACTGTCGATTTTACAACGAAGCGTATTCTGATAAAATCTCAGAATAGATGAGACGTGACCTAAATTAAGGTAAACGTATGTGACACGTAAACTTAACCTCAGTAATTAGTAGTACGTCTAATTACCGAGTAGATACTAACATATGTTGCAACTAAGCCTTCAATAGTTGTGTTCTTTACCTTGCCAAATAATTCCTTTAGTACGATTAATTAGATTTGTTGAAAATCAGTCTTAACATAGCATCAAGCCTGTAATCCTCGAAGGGTACGGCAGAGTTGCATCTAATGGTACACCCACATGTCGCCAGTTATGTTTAAGTCGCTTGCTATGGGCGAGCCTGTTGCCATCAACTGGGCACTCCAACTCCAAACTGGGCAGTTCAAACTCCGTGACTGCTACCGAGTAATTCCAGATGGAAAAACCCAATTACACTTTGCCCTACCAGGGAATCGAACCCAGGACATAACAGTAAAGTAGGAATGATATTCTGAACCCTAAACTCTAAAATATTTAAGTAGAGTCTGATCAATCATTTTGTTTTCTAGTTATCACCCTTAAAATACTGGTATTCAGCTGCATCCGGTTAGACTGAAAGCCGACTCCAATATAGTTGGGAAAAGGCTAGGCAGATGATGACTTGTGAAATAATTTACAAAGCCTTTGCTAATCGATCGCAAACACGGTTGCAAATAGGAATTTGATTGTAGATGTTAATTGTTGGTAATATAATCTTGAATACGACAATAGCTTACGAAATCTTAAAAAAAAAATTCTATTACCTAATAGAGGATTATTTCTACATTTTTGTAGATAGTAGATAAGCAAATCATAACTCATACAAGGCTATTACTAATAATTATGAAGGAAACAATTAAAATTGTTGTTGAAAAATTTCCGAACTACCCACAACCCACAACAGATTTGAAAACACCATTTTTTTTCTAAGTTTTTTTTTTTTAATACCTAAGAAAATAAATTCCATCTTTACTGACAGTATCAGTATGGAGGATAGTATCTCAGTATTATAGCAAGCAGCAACTACAATGATCCCAACATAATAGGTTGCTCATGATAAACAAATACCTACATTGTAAAACTATTCCTAGATAAATCAGTTAGTCAAAATCAAGGTTAAGATCAAACTAATTCTAGCTACTTTTAACCTTGCAGTTGAACTCAATATCGATATCATTCCAACAATTGACATCGATTATCGGTAAAACCGTTCGATCAATCGATCCTATCCATACATAGTTATGCAATGCGCCCGCGCAGATCTAACGGTATGTCGTGTAGATCACCGTTCTAGAGTTCGAAGTAATGGATTTGCTTATGTAAGCTTTACTAATGATCAAACGAGTTGTAAAGAAAGTTCTCGAGAGAATTCCTGTGTTATGAGTATGACTACCAGTTAGCACATCATAAACGCGTAGCGTGCATTCGGACCACTCGTAACAGCAACTATTTAGAGGTCAGCGATAACAACTTTTTGCGGCAGTGGCGGCCACTTAATAAATGTACCAAGTATAGCCGCCGCTGTTTTATAACTGTAAGTAGCACTCGGCATCCCAATTACACAAACCCTTTATACCTAATTCACAATCCGAAGGATTTTGAAGTTTATGCCAAAACCAAAAAAAAAATATTAAAAGTTATTTTCATCTGCTCCATAACGTATTTTTAGGAAAATGAGGAACATGGTGAAGTTCTGGATGGATCGAAGGATCCTCTGCCTCTGGATCGGCACTCCTGTTGGATTTTAGCGTGATCTATCGCTATAGACAGAGGCTGAAATAAATTAGGAGCCAAGGGGCTCCTAATCCCGAGGAGTTAATAGGCAATTATGTCATACATAAGATTACAAAAAATGGAGTATGTAGATATTTTGATCTCAAATTACATATCTGTATTCAATTCAAGGCATGATGTTAACATTTTCGTGGTCGCTTCGCTCGCTCTTGCAGCCTACTTTCTCTTGAATTTTATATTTGTCTATAAGTCGCCCATGTAACTCCTGTAAGGATTGAAACAATTCTAACCAGTCCTAGGCAGTTTGTAAAAAAACTTTCGAGCTCGCTTCGCTCGCTCTTGCAGCCTACTTCCTCTTGAATCTTGACTTGCTCTATATGTCGACCAAGTAACTCCTATATGTAGGGTCAAAACAATTCTAACCAGTCCAGGGTACGGTGTTAAAATGTTTATACCTTTTATTCTTAAAAGTATCTCCCTAAGTAAATGCCAATGCCATTGAAGGTGTGTTATGCAATTACTCCGTGAGAGCGGCCATTCGAGTATGGGTAGCCTAAGATGAAACCGGAAAGAGACGTCGTGAGATACGTGGTATTGCAAAGAATTTATATAAATATTGCATACTATGTTATGTCATGTAGTACGAGAACAGTATGACCTACAAATATCCGTTAAGAGCGAGAGTTATTATATCTTTGGCACATTTCCGCGACCAAATGAATTAAATTTATGAGAAAACATACAACAACGTAAGCCAATGAATGCTAATGCCAGCTAGAAACTTAAAACTTAGGGAATGATACTTACACAAAAAGGGACGATATATAGGGAGATGAAACAGACACTGTTTCTAGTCTGACGTGTTTATAAACAGACACAAAGTACTTCCGTTTACATTACGTAAACCAGCGGAAGACAACTCTGCCAATACGTCTTGCGCGTGAGAAATATACCTGATACATGCTTTGTAATTTGTAAACAAATGCAGAATGTTGTGTGCTATTTGCTATTGCAATTTTGATAAAGTAAATGTGCTCATGTATTAGTTATCGTCTTTTTCATTTATTTCGTTTATCGTATTTTTATCTGATAGCTAAGAATAATTAAGGACCCAGCTGGTACTTCTGAAAAGAGAATCGGCTGGCTTTGGAAGTCCCCCACTTAAATAGATTGAGGGGTGCTACACTTATGTAATAGGCAGTATTTTTGAACAACAACGCCAAACCGAAGCAATTACTACAGATATTCGGCTTGTGCCGATGGGCAAACTCCGTTTGGCATCAATCGTTGCTGAATCATTTTTCCGTTTTGGCTCGGCAAAGTTAGAACTAAAAAAAAAAAAACCTCACACTTTTTCTCCGAACGTATCTTCTACATATATTCGATTTTCCCGCCCAGCTGCTCTGTATCATACGGAACAGAACATGTGTTTGTGTGAACCGATTAGGACAAACTGGATGTGGAAGGCGGAGGCGGATGTTGTGACGGGAGAGGTCTATTTCCAGCTGTGGACGGTGATAGGAAAAACTGATTGATAAATCTACATTATGAATCGGTATTTTCAATTGTATAAACGAATATTTGAAAATTCTTTTCAGCAATGCACTAGATTATGAAATCCCCAATAATTTGACGTCAATAACTTATCTACGAATTAAACAGATTATCGTTTAATTGTCCGTCGGAAATCATTAATTTTGACTCCAGCATGGTTCTAACGGATGAACGCTCTTAACTGATTATTCATGTATACTGGGGTCGGAATATTCACTTCCTGTTTTAATAATGTCTTCTATTCTTTTGAATAGCTTGGCGAGTCATTAAGAGTTAAGTTCCTACTATTAATGTTATTCGCTGCTTGAATGTAAATTTAAAACAATTAAATGAAAGAACCACTTGATTAAAATAATATCAGCTTATTTATGATACTAATTAATAATATTTGATTTGATGAAAACGAAAGAAGGTGTCTGATGAGATGACGAGTAATAGAGAAGTAAGGAAGAAGAAGACATGCTGCGCCGACTCCAAATGAATTGGGACAAGCGCAAGAGAATTAAGCTCGCCGTCCGTCCGTCTTATGACGACAGGCCGTGTTGACGGCGCTTTCGTGTTCCACGCGCGCCTCAAAGAGATGTCAGCAAACAGGAAGGGGTTCGCAAGGGCCGATGCCTGCCGGGCCTGCGGGAATGTTCGAAAGAGATACCGCGGCCCTGGAACACAAAGGGCAAAGAGGGAACATGGATGGGTTTTAGTACGAGTCTGACACTCCCTTCCACTACGCCCAGAGCGGGAGGGGTCATTTGATGATTTACCATCCGAAAAAAAAACAAAAAAAGGGCAAGAGAATAATTGTTGATGATTTTCTTTGAAATAAATACATAGCAATAGTTATTTTTAGTTTTTTTTTTTCATAAAATAAGTTACTGTAAAAGGACAAATAATTATGTATAATTTTGAATTTGGTAAGTTTGAGAGACAACGGACTAGGTGAACAGATGATCTCTTCAAAGTGGCTGGAAGAAACTGGATAGCCATGACAAAAAACCGCCAAACGTGGAGACATTTGGAAGAGACCTACACTCAGCATTGGGTGGCCAAAGATTGCAGAAGAAGAAGAAGTTTGACAGAAGTGGATAGTGTATATAGTCCACCGTATTCCGTATAGATACGGAATATCTATGTAGTTTTGTTTTTAGAAACTTTTAATAAAACTTTTAATACGAATCTCGTCTACTATTTTTCGTATAATACAAATTAAGTAGGAAGTCTCTGTTGACTTTATAATCCATATTGTGATGATGAGCTACTATATATTAAGTGGAATTTAAGTATGGTTATTATGTAAATTTTATGCAAACTACAAATAAGAATAATACATCGGTAATCTTTCGTTAAAGACTGATATTGGATAACAATAACTTATTAATTTTTATGATATGATGATGAGTTCATGATATTACGATATTATTAAAAATTATGTCTTTTTTATTATGTCGTTTTTCATAATACATTGTGGATAAAGATATTGCTTTTTAATACATACTAACAACCAATACTACTGCATTTACGCGGTTTTGACAACATGTTTATACCTACATGGTTTTCATATACTGTATAAAAGGAAATTTTAGCTGATGATTCTCGTTTAATGAACCATAAAGCTCTCTAAAATAACTACACGATAAGTGAAGTCCAGTATCGGGCTAATCAAAGGCCAAAGACCTTAGACTTCACACATTCTATCAGCGATAAAATTAATGGATTTTTTAAAAATGTATGGCACTGTAGTACTAATAAGCTACCTAAAGCTTATGAAAATACGAAAGTCTTTGAAAGCTCCAGCAAATTCAATAGTGGTATGGCTCATGAAGACATCAGCAATTCTTATATCCTAATACATCACCTACGTGGTCGCAAACGCGACTGCTGAGCATGAGGTCCTTCGATTCGTGCCCGGATGATGGTAATAAGCTCGTCCCTATTTCAACTGGTGAAATGTGGTTGTACTATCAGGTACACCTCTGCCTAACCCTTCGGGAATACAGGCGTGATGTTTTGTTATGTTATCTTATCACCTACGTTATTCTACCACGGTAGACGGAAGTTTAATAGCGACCTGACCTCGACTTTGTTTCGGCATTTTCTTCTCGATTGTCGGTAAATATCTAGACTAATTACTATTCTTCCTCTTCTTATATCTTATAACCTTTAAAAGAGAACATAAATAAATGTAATTTATTGCTACATTTTATTAATGTATTAACTTTAAAATATTATTTTAATTAACAAAGTTGACTTAATCACTTAACAAGATATTTAACATTTTTACATTTTTTTTTCATTTATTTACTTACTTTGTTGATTAAAAACTAAAATGTTATTATAATTATATTGGTTTATAAATTGTGCTAGGTAAATCCTGTTGTAAATTGAGTGATTCAATTGGGCCAGTCGTATTTTTTTTTACAAAAAATAAAAAATGTTTAAAAAAATGTTATGAAAAATGGATTTGCTATACAGGTTGTAATAAATGTATTTCTCATTAAACATTGTTTACCATGCAGTACTGTTCTGTTACTAGGTTAAACACAAATAATCTGCTTACGTTTCCAGAATAAATAAAATATCAATATTATTCTTAAAATATCATAAATTACATTAGTCAATGAAATTATAAATGTCCATAAAATCTGGGTTATAATGCCAATCGCGTTAGATTATGTTGCGTAAGTATAAAAAGTGGAACAGCAGTGCTTATGTAAGTATACATTGTATATACAACACTAGTGTCTATCTTTCGTTGGGTTTTTATCTGCAGTATTATAGGCAGGGATCGGATATTCGGATGCATATTTACCAAAAGTTTAAGTGTTGACAAGTATAGAGCGCGCGTCAGTACGGAAAAAGTCCCGGTTTATTTAAATACAAAGTTTTTTTTTCATTTTAGTGTTTTACTTCAAATTAATCGCTATTTTGTCCTGTACGGATATTCAGCAGCAAAATTTAAATCGTATAATTTTGTACTTTTACGTGTTATTTTCAACAAATTTCTTGCCTGGACGTAAATAGATTTTAAATATTCATTATGATTATAAGTACATACTAAATTGTATACACACTGTAACTGTAACTGTTTCTAAAATACCGCGATCCCGAGAAAAATTGAAATTTTAAGAAGCCGCTTTCATACTTTCGTACCTTAAGCCGGGAAAAAACATACTTTAGGTAAATATGCATCCGAATATCCGATCACTAGTTATAGGTCGTGTTATTTAATTTCCTTCTTTTCATTTATTTATTTTTGTTTATAATTGTTTGGTAGAAAAACATTTTACCTGCCTATTTATTTATGATGCCGCTATGTGGGGCCTGGTGACCTGTAATACAGGTTTTTTCTAAAACCTACTTCAGGCATCAGCTCTAACAATGTGAATTTATATAAATTCATTTTTTATTCGAAATGTTCCCATTTAAATTTCATATAGATCTGACGATGAGTTTCGGACACAGACAACGGAACTCTTCAAAAAATCACAGCAAGTCAACCGCGATTGCTGCTATCGCATAAATAATTTGTTTACGCAATCACACAACATAACATCACACCTGTACACTTGAAAGGGTTACGCAGATGTGTACAGTACGCCCACATTTCGACAGTTAAGTATGTTAAGTTCCATTTTATTGGGGACTAGCTGTTGCCCGCGACTTCGTTCGGGTGGAAATTTTGGTATGTATGTGTAAGACTGCCTCGAGTGGTCGCAAGCATGACTACTAAGTATGAGCTCCTGGGATCGATTCCCGGGTCGGGCAAAGTGTTAAAAAAAAGAATGTTTATTTCAATTAGATACATAAAGTTATGACACACATGATTTGGAGATCACCTTTTAAGCAAGGAGATGCTTGGGTTAGGGGGCGTCCATTAATTACGTGAGGCAATTTTGGCGATTTTTCCCCCCCCGCCCCTCTCCCCTTGGTGAGATGTCGTAAAGATTTTGCTTTTGATTTACAACATTAAGAGACTTTTTGCGAGAGCCCTTAGACCTCCTTAATCCAGCCCTGCCGCAAAATCCGTTCTTAGCGGACGTCTACTAACTATAAACTACCTCCCTGCCTAATTTCATCTTTTTATGTCAAGCGGTTTCGATATTTCGTAATGAGTGAGTGACCTTTCGCTTTTATATATTTTTGCTTTTATTTTTTTAATATTTTGCTCTGAAGTTAAAATGCTAGTGCAGCCACATCTAAACGTTAGAGACGTGCCGCGAGTGAAACAGTTATAATCTCAGTTATTAGTTATTTTCGTTATTTCTCTTCACTCCACAATTGTAAATAAAGCCTGCTTAGTATAGAAAAAATGCCTAATACAGCCCCCCCCCCAACTGTTCACCGAATGAAAAATATGTTGAATATACACAAAAAAAACTAAAGTCATCACCAATAGCGTAAAAAGTAGGGTTGAGGTAGATGGGCAAGAAATTCACTACGTCGATGAGTACATTTGAGTTTGAGAGTTGCCAAATCGAGAACGCCTGAAAGAGCTACTGGTCCATGAAGTCGCTGATGAAGGGTGACCTACCTTTATCCCTGAAGCACAATGTCATCGACATGTGCATTCTGCCCATCCTAACCGGTCAGGGACCAAGTATGAGCACCGTAATGCTCAAACTTGGTCACTGACCGAGTCGCAATAGTCCAAACTCAAGGTTGGCCAAAGGGCGATGGAACGTAGCGTATTGGGTATTAAGCTCATCGACAGAATTCGCAATACCACAATACGCTCAAAAACTGGAATCGCTGATGTGGGCGATAAGACTGCTAGTTTAGAGTGGGATTGGGCGGGCCACGTCTGTAGAATGCATCAGGACCGGTGGGCCAGAGTCGTCACGCAGTGGGTGCCAGAAGACGGGCGTCGTCGCCGAGGGAGGTCTAGAAAACGCTGGTGTGACGACTTAGAAGCGTTTGTGACAGATTGGACGAAGAAAACCGCACGGAGAGAAGAATGGAAGGCAATGGGGGAGGTTTTTGCCTAGCAGTGGGACAATAAAGGCTAAAAAAAAAGATTACATAAAAATTATAACGAATGGGTTGCCTAATCATTAAGTCAAGAATATTTAAAACTGCGACAGACGCTAGGCTTGACCGCTTTTACTTAGACAACGTTATACTTTCCAATCACATTTAAGCGTAAACTTGTCGACCTGTGTATCCTGCCTATCCAGACATGACCTTTGACGGAGGCTGAAAAGTCCAAACTCAAGGTTTGCCAAAGAGCGATGGATTTTAAACATCAAAATCACCGATTGAATACGCAACACCACAATGCGCTCCAAGACAGGCATCGCCGATGTTGCCGATAAGTGTAAGAGGTTCAAATGGGACTGAGCGGGTCACATTTCCAGAATAGGTCAGGACAAATGGGCCAGAATGGTCATACAGTAGGTACCTGAAGACTGTCATCGTCACCGAGGCAGACTCAACAAACGCTGGTGTGACGATTTGGACTCGTTCCTGGCTGATTGGCCAGAGAAGGCAAAACACCGGGAGAGTTGGAAAGGAAAGGGGGAAAGCCTTTGTCCAGCAGTGGGATAGAATAGGCTAATTAAAAAAACAAAACGTTATACCATCGTGTTTGTTATAAAATTACCTATCCGTTTTTTAATACATATTTTAATGAGAAAACAGATGAGTGTATATAGTACCTAGTAGTACATCCACATTTTGTCAGTTATGTTTAACTTCCATGAAATATTTAGCGAGCCTATTGCCATTTTGTATAAAGAACAGGTTGCAAGGTTCTTCATCCCCCATAGAAAAGGGAGGATAGTCCGACCAGACGGGTGTAATGTCTGGTGGGCTATAACTGCCCAACAGTTGTTGTCGGGTACTTCTATATAGTCTTAAGTCGCGGATAACTTTATTTGGGCGATTTATTTGAACCAGGCAGAATTTAGACGTATTTCGATGTTTAGTTCATCACCTGCGTCATAGATGGCGCTGTGGTACTTTTTGTTATATGTTGCTGTAGTACTTTTTATAGTGCCGATACACCATCAACCGGGCACAAAACCAGACTTCGTAGTTGCTACTGAGAATTTGCTGGTGGAAATACTCAATAACACATTGCCCGACCGGGAATCTAACCCAGGACCTTATGCTCGCTTCTGAACACTATACTAATCTATAAAAGAACAATAAAATTCCAAAATAAAATTCCAAACTGCGATTGATATTTTGCAAATCGAGAAGGAAACAGACTTCTAGTAAAGCAAGAACTTTTTGTAGAAATCATCATCATCATTCTCCTGCCGTTATCCCAATTTTTTCGGGGTCGGCACAGCATGTCATCTTCTTCCATACTTCTCTATTACTTTTTGGAGAAACGTTTGAAGAAAAAAGGAAATGCAAACGATGTCAATACCAAAAAAAAATGGAAATCTAAAAGCATCAAAAAAATATTCAAACAAATCACAAAAAAGTGAAAGTAATAGGTGGGGTTTGAACTTGCGACCAGTAGCTTACAGAACGTTCAAGAACCCGCTAGGCTGTTTTCTCTGTTGACATAAGCTTTAAATAGCCATTCTGGTGCTTGTCATGACTGAAACGTCAAACAAATGAAGGATACTGACATAATGCATTATTGCTCACCCCCTTAAGCGAGTAGCGTGATAATATATAGCCTAACATGTGAAGAAGCCTGTAAGGAATATTTGTGCAAAATTTGAACAGGATCTATGCAGTAGTTTTTGAGCCAAGTCGGAACATAAAATTGGATTTTTACGATTTTATTATATGTATAGATAAGCCTATTACCATGAAATGTATTGTTAACAATGTAAAATAAATGCATAGGTAGTAAATATTTGTATAGGATATTGCAACTACTGTCGGTGACAAAACACTGAATCAAACAAACAGAAGTCACGGACTTCTGAAGCTAAAGTTATTTTTCACTTTTTTGTGTTTTTGCAAATTTAATTCAATCGTAAAATAAAATTTATATTTAGTGGTAATAGAATACTCTCATTATTTTTATTTACATTAAATAATAACTTTATTTTTATTGCCCGCGAGCCCGGTTATGTAAAAAATGTATGTATCTAAATACTAATACAAAAGCGGGTAAGTAAGTTCAGATTATTGTGCGATCCAAAATAAATTGGCATCTAAATTGCTGATCAAAAGTTGATTGGTATAATAAGGCACGTGACATGAGTACATGTCTGATATAATATAATAATAACAGCCTGTTACTGTCCCACTGCTGGGCAAAGGCCTCTTCTCATACAGGATATTCCCAGGAATTTTTGTATTTGTAAAACAGCGCCCGAATCAACAGAAAAATAAAGGAAAAAATATGTGTGAAAATGTTAAACAAATGTAAACACAGCACAAAAGGGAAGTTTTCCAACTGAATCATTAATTAGCAAGGTAAGGATGTTGACAAATTCATACCTCTCAACTACATACAATATAATTGTCTGAGGTACAGATATACATAACATCATAACATCACGCCTATAATCCGTGAAAGGTTAGGCAGAGGTGTACCTAATAGTACACCAACATTTCGCCAGTTATGTTTAAGACATATGTATTAGGGGGCGAGCCTATTGCCATCAACCAGGCACAAATCCAGAATCCGTGGCTGCTACTGAGAAGTTCCTGATGGAAAAACCCAATAACAATTTGCCCGACCCGGGAAACGAATCCAGGACTTCATGATCAACAGTCGCTATTTCAACCTACAGATCAACGAGGCAGTCGAGGAAGGTACAAATACCTTTAATATTAAAACATATTGACCCACAAGTAAACATGTAATAGGAGGGCTTAGGAAAACACGCCACTTATGTTGATGATACAGAAAAAAATCAATGAACAGTAATTAATTTACCATATGAAATCTTCAAACAAATACGGAACGGACATCGCACTTAGATGTTGCTAAACAAAATTCAATTGTATTTAGCACAGCGTTAATTAACTTATTTGTACTATGATTTCACTAGTGTCAAGGAGACTCAAGTGAACTCCGACCAAGTTCCAAACTAAATTGATAACGAGAATGCCGTCCCTACCATCCGAACGTCACATGCGTAAAAAAATGTTCGTCTAACCCAAGTTCAGGTAGCGGAGTAAACAATAAACAAAGACTTACCGAATCGCATCTTGTTCGCTATAAACATGTTCATATCACATGTTATGTTCCTGAACTCCAACTCCAAAGTAGGCCGCGGCAATAGGGGAACAACATTATTGTTGCCCCCCAATATCGTCAAGTCTTCCGCGCCAGGCGTCATCGTCGTGTCACTAACAGAACCGCGGGTTCACTTTCACCGATACACGGATATTGTCCTCACTTTCTATAATGTTTCCGTCTCGCTCGCACTGCAGTATGGGGGAACTATTATGTTGTCATTCGAAGTTCGAGGTCAGAGCGGGAATTATCCATTGGCGCGTATCTGTGAAAGAGAGACAATACCTATTAAATGCAGTTACAATGAACTAAGTAAATGAACACTAAAGAATTTTTGCGGTTAGTCATGATTGTTTGTGATTGACACCTATCACAGTATCATGATAGGTGTCAAACTATTTAACTAACTGTAAGCTGAAGGTTACAAGTTTTTCCGTAATTTTTGCACCTATTGTTATTTTGTTTCAGGTCATTTCATGTACCAGTGACCATTTAAAGTTTTTGACAGAAGAATGGAGTTATTGTTTACATACGAAATACCCAAGTTTTTTCTCATTGTTTGTCGAAATGACTTTAACAGTAAGTTAAAATCTTGGCAAAAAAATGTAGGCCTACAATTTTTGCAATGACTAAGTCCGTGTCAACCACATTATAATAATTAATAGGTTAAAATAAATAGCAGTAGCAGCAGGTAGTGAGAAAAATAAAGACCGACATCAATCAAGTTAACGATTGTAGAACTCAATTAATTACTTGCTACTGAGAACTTCAGTACTATCACATTCATTAAACCAAGACTAGGGTCTATCCTCAACTAACATTGAGTATCACCAATAATTGGTTATTGTATGTTACTTCTTTCTTGGTGCCTTAAACACAAACCCGATTTTTAAGAGCTTAAACAAGACTTGGAGAAGAATATAGGATACTTTTAATCCGAAAAATAGTTTTACGTTTCCAGGAAAGCCATAACGGTAAAGGGCATACATCTCGCAGGCAGGGCCGCACTCGAAACTTTCTTTAAATATGATGTAGTGCAAAGTATTACAAAAGGAAACGACCGATGTAACAACATTAATTTAAAGCGCTACGATTGACCCCGTTATCTAAGTCCAATAAACTAATCAAGTACTTGCAAACAATGTTATCCTATTAATTACGTGTTTATAGCCTTCTGCTAACCTTTATCACAATGGAATAATTTGTATCCATAGCTTATCAAATACTTTGTTTACTCTTTTTATCCTACAACCTTGCGCGTACGCATCGTTCTAGATTATTACATTTTTTGACAGCAAATGATATCATTAACGTATGACACTACTGTGAATATTTCAAGTACTGGGAATTGATAATGGATTTATTATTAAAAACGTTTAATTGTTTGATGGGTAAACATGGCTAAATATATTAATACATTCAATGGTTTGATCTGAATTGTATGCAAAGGGAATTCACACTGTCTGTGTGGTGTTTAATTTATGTAAGTAGTGCATTGAAAATTAAACAAAATCATTACCTATTTAGGAAGAAAATTATACATGTATTTTGCTGTTACAGAAACGAATTCACAGTAAGACAAAACGTATAAAAAATGAGCCCCTAATTATTACCTCGATGTTACAGAGTAGGAAAGAAACTATTTAAAAAAAATAGTAGGAACTGACTTTAAAGCCTTTAAGGTGTCTTTAAAAATAACTACGGAAGTCAGAAAAGATTGCCAAAATAAAAACAAAGGCCAAGAAACGCATAACAACTGGTGACTTACATTGAAAAGCAAAGATTACATGAGTTCAAAAACTACTTCCGAAGATAGTGTTATTGTAGGCATCAACAATTTGTTATCATAACATAACATGTGTAAACAGATACCTACTGAAACATCTGTTGAATTCAGAAATGATCTCATATTAGCACGCACTTCAATAAAATGCCGAACTGTACGAATTATTCCACTAGCATTAACACTTGATGAAGTTGTTTGTATGTTTGTTCCCCGATCATTCAAAAACGGCTTAATGGATTTCGATAAAACTTTGTGCACAGATATACCATGTACTGGATTATGATATAGAATACTTTTTGTCTTGCTTTACGATGTGGTTTTTGCAGGAAATGAGTAAAACCGCGGCGGGAAACAACTAGTGATTCTTTATGTGTAGGTTACCTAGACATAACACTGTCAGTCTGTTCGTCGTGGACACGGGTTTCACGTTATCAGATGGGGAGTTTTATTGGTATCAATCAACGTTTTAATAGAAATTAATTGCTCATAAACGATTCATCAAGAAACAAGTAGGTTCATTGAAGAGTTGTGCCTGATTTGTTCGTTGTGCTAGAATTGAAATGAATAAAGATCTTGTTTTATGCACTTGAAGCAATGGGTATCTATTATAATATAGGAGGATATCTTATCAGTTTATTCACGAATCATTCGTTTGTCCTTTTCACAATGACTTGTGGGTTTTGATAAGAATTCACAGTTGGTACTGATGATTGTATTTATGTTAATATGCGTTCATACGAGTCGCTTTAGTCGATATTAATTATAAATTTTCTAAGAATTATGACTTCAAAACTTTGTTGCCTACTAGGCAACAAAGCAGGTTACATAGATTGATGAATAGCAAAATTATATATATTTAATAGCCTTGTATGTCCCACTGCTGGGCAAAACCGTGTCGTTCCAGGCACTCTTCTTCTTCTTATATTTTTTTTATTAAAAATAATTCGTAATTATATTTTTAACTAGCTATCATTAATTCTTTTTTTATATATTTTTTTTAATGCTGAGTTTCATACAAAAGTTTGGAAATTAGATAATAAATATACGCGATTTCCTTCAATCCTGAAATAGAAGATATATTCTAAGAAAACATAAATTTTATGGCGTAATGGTAGTATGACATAAATACCTGTAGTTAAACTCAGACGATTACAGTTGGACCAAACGTTTCCATGAAACGATAAATGTTTATTGGCAATTGTGATGGATGTAACCGACGAACCGTATTTTCAATCAACACTATTTCACGGTTCGATTACAACATTCTGCATTATTTTCAACCTTACGTACTGACAAATAATACAGATTTTTGATTGGAAATTGGTGGCGTATGGTTTAACGATGTTATTTGAAACTGCATGGTTTGTGGACTTAAGTACAAGCTACAGCTGTTTAATATTTTGTGAATATACAATCTGAATTCGTGTTTGGCGATCTAAAAGTAATCTTAATATCATAGGAATTTTTTTTTTTAAACTTCTATGCAGCTAAATCAATCTCTTCATCTTTTAAAAATCGAAACAATGAACCCACTTTTTTATAAAAATAAATTGTATATCACAGAACTTGTATTGTGATATTCCTTACGGATTCAAATATAAAATTATCATCAAACTTTGAAATCATTTCGGAAGGCAAATTTAAAAAAAAAGAAAAAAGAATTGCTAAATTAGCACTAACGTAATAATATAATTACCGTCTCATAAATTAAATAGGCATAGAAATCAATCCATTGTGGTAACTATTACGTATATGCAACATAAATAATTATGTAAACACTCCATACGGGTGACAATATATTAAATAAACAATATTTTATCATTGTCGGAACACAATGTTCAATTGACGGTACTTTATGAAGTGTCATCAGTATAAATGGAGTGTTAATGAGACTGGTTGAGCCCATACAACCTATTGTTCAAGTCTTGATGCTTGGGAACCATGTCTGCACAGTCCAGTCTTATACCTTTGTCAATTTTCAAAGTCTTGCACTGAGCAGACTATTGCATAGAATATATAAAAAAAAATACATACAGACGAACATAGTACCTCCTCCTCTTTGGAAGTCGGTTAAAAATTATGTTTAACTAGCGGTTGCCCGCGACCTTCGTCCTCGTGAAATGATTATAAAAATATTACTTCCCTTTTTAAATCGGATTTTGTTAAAAATTTCAAGGGTTTTAATTTTTTTGCACGGAACCCAAATTCGTTTTCGAATAAAAAAAAGTCGCTAAGGTATAGGTATTCCTTATAACATCAGCTTTCTGCCAGTAAATGTCCCGTCAAAATAGACTTAGACGTTTTGGGGATTAGCAGAAACAAACAGACACACAGGTAGAAAAAATAAATGTTTTTTCGTTATAAGTACCGTATATGCTTTCATAATTATGCATTCAGTAAAAAGCTGTTATTTTGAAATTAAAAAGAAACACTTAAATTTTATGTATTTGTATATAGATTACTTGATACAAAGTTCCAAATAACGCACCACTTTCAAGGTGACAAAAGCATTTTGCCCACAAAAACACAGGTACAAAATACTTTGAAAAAGCTGTTATTTTGAAATTACAAAGAGACACTTAAATTTTATTTATTTGTATAGATTACTTGATACAAAGTTCCAAATAACGCACCACTTTCAAGGTGACAAAAGCATTTTGCCCACAAAAAAAATACTTTTGTCCCATAAACAGGTCGTAACATATTATGTGTACATTGAAGTTGTATTAAGAGAACAAATAAATGTTAACTATAAAAATGTATTTAGTTTTAAATAAAAGCAAGAAAATGCCAAAACAAATAACAATTGTGGTTGTTGTGAAAAAGTCAATCAAAACACGAATTAAACTTGATAACACAAAAAACATTCGATTAATTGTTATTCAAATGAACAAATCACGCATTGAAGCAGTGACTTAATTAAAAGAGCAATAGCCAATGAAAACCGTCTAAATCTAATCGTCATGATTAGAATTATAGGTATTGGTGATAGTGTAAAAAAAAAATCATTAAGTATAATAATTCAGATATCTAATGTAAATACCTCGAGATATTATTATGAAAGTATTGAGGTAGGTTTTTTTCACGTGAAAGCGACTTGTTTAAACCTGATAAGATAAAAATATCATACGATATGTTCTGTACATAGCGCCTGATATTTTCCGCCAGCACATCAGGCTACTTCAATCTTTCAAATTTCTTTAATAGATCTTCAACTTTATCGCTAAAGCATCAGGTTCAAGGTTGATTGGGAAAATTTGTCAGTTTCGGGTAACTTGAAGTGCAGTCGTCTGTACAAAGAAATTAAGAATATCGGAATACGGGGACAGTATCCAAGGTTTCGACCAAATGTATGGATGTGAACGAAGCATAAGGAGTATGCAAGGGTCGTAGTAGACCATGAAACATTGTAGTCAGTTTATGAATGTATATTTTTCCTTAAAATGAAAAACGAAACCCTTGGAACCTCTACAAGGTACCCTTCAAGGGACCCTTCACGAAGCCGTCAACCAAGCATTCTGAACATCAAACTAAGTAACTCTACGCAAAAGATATTGCTGGGAAACGATTTTTTTTTTGTGATCTATAACGCACTTTAAAAATTTTGCTGATGGATGCATTGATTAGTACGGGGGTCGCGGAGGCATTAAAAGTTATAACATTAAAAAAACTTGTGAAAAAGTTGAAACATTGACCCCCAACATCTCCGAAACTAGAAGGTTCCCAGGGATGGTCTAGAAAAAAAAAATGATAGCAATGGGGTATTTTTATACCCATTATATTCGTTTACTAAAATAAAAGTAATCAATACGACAACCACGAAAAAAGATCGCAAGTTGAAAAACAAAAACCCTAAACTGCCGCACTAGTTTCCGTGCTCAAACTTTCCTACTATGTGGTCATACAGACCGCGGAATCGCAATCCACAGTCCACACTATTGATTTAAATGCGGCCATGCGGACTCATTGAAGGTCGGGGACGTTGAGGTCACTACTCCACTGCACGCGCCAGGTTATATAAATCAATGTACTAATGCCCTAGTAATGGATTTACGTTATCGTAATAATATGTTACCAATATGTGTAGTTGAATTTGAGCTTCTTGCTTGGAACTTGTCCCACTTTTGTTATAATTTAATACAGGTAACTGGGGTTATACTCCTAACAGACCCGTGAAACTACTTCTTTTTAAATATGGATAAACGTGTGCAATCATTTCGCAAGTAATTGTTAAAAATCAACTGCAAATAAGTCTTTTTTATGACTTAAAAATGCACTAATCTCGAAAATTATGTAGATGCGCAGTAGTGCATTCTGTCCGTAACTGCAGTTTGCTTCACGTCTGGGTAACGGTAGATCCCTATACCTATAGTGACCTACAAATCGGTTTTCCTCAGCTATTGTGCCTTGACGATAACTGTTATTTCAATGAAACAGGCTAATTTTACAATAAAATAGACAGCTGCCAATAATTGGGATTATAAGTACGAATTAAGTTACTTCATTAGAAAATTAAATAAATAAATAATACATGTCAACACTTCAATAAAATAAAAGAGAAGTAAAGATAAAATAAGTGTAATGTTTTATAAACAACAGATAGGGTCTTTAACATAGAACACAAACTAATACTCAGACAATGTTATTACGTACCTATTCAATTTGCCATAAAAACAACTGTTCAGTTACATCGTAAAATGGTAAAACAAATGAAAATACGTAAATGTAATGGATATACTTAAAGTACGAATAATTATAATCACATACCTACAATGTTTACTCTACAGGTGGTTATAATTTTACGACTAATAACACAAGAAAAATATAGGCGAAGCTTAGATTAAAGAGTAGACCGTAATAAGTATATATTTAATACTAGTAAGTAATTGCTCCAATAAGCAAGAATTGTTTAACCACCATTGATGAAATGGGTGTTTAGTCTGAACGGCCCAAATCGAATGGCCCACGGGCCATTCGACCGTAAACAAAAATCGTTTACGTTCCAAAGGACCGGTGATAAAAATTTGTAAACAAATTCAATTTCGTGAACTACATGAAATAAAAGTAGTATTAAAGTTACCAAAATGCTGGTTCTCATTATAATCTGGCTTCTTTTTTCTACATGTTGAAATGATATTTGAATGACACTGAATTAATTTATTTGAAAACGTGACATAATGACTACCATGCGTGAAAGCAATGTTAAATTGCTTAAGTATTTATGTCCGCCAGTGTACATAGAGATTATTGACACTTCATTCTCCTAAGTGACGTTGACATTGTGTTGAAATTTTTAAACCGTCCTCAATGACAATATTTGGCTTAATTACAAGATGTCTTGTTGTGTGATGTCGTCACACTATTCTTGATACTGTAGTGTATTGTGTGGTGTCGTCACACTCTTCTTGATACTGTAGTGTATTGTGTAGTGTCGTCACACTATGTTGATACTATAGTTTAGAAATTCGGCAAACGATTTTTTTTTTAAAATTAATAGTCGTCTAGTCTCTTGTTTGTTTCCGTGCATTACTTGCTTTATTTTCTATACTTTGTTTTACTTTTTATTTGCTTACTTGGGATTTATTAACTGCAGTTGTTATAAATGTAAAAAGGTTAGTCGTCACTTTAAGGTTAGACAACACTTGCATGGTGAAAATAAATTCAGCATTTTTTTTTATTAGCATTCACTGAATAGACATAGTTGACATAGTGTTTTATTAGTGAAACTATAGTTCTGTCGTCTTCGTTGTCAATATTTAGCTCAATTAGAAGACGTTTGTTTGTCTGATACCGTCACATTGTCATTAATACTACAGTAAATTGACGGCAGACATTATAATCATTTAAAAAAAAATCGTCTAGCCTCTTACTTTTATTTGCTTGTTCTTGATTACTGAAGTAATATTGATTCTATGTAAAGTTGCGGAACAAAAGGGTAGATCACCGCCATATAATGTTTTACATGCAAGATAAAAAGAAATTCTGCCATATTTTCGACTGGCATTCTCCGAATTGACATTACGTTGAAACAGTGAAAATAGAATTACGTCGAGTTCTACGTCAATATTTGGCTCAATTAGAAGATGCCTATTTGTGTAGTGTCATCACAATGTTATTAATACTTTACTAACAGAAAATAATGTTACAACGAATGCTATTACTAATACGATGAAGATCGTCTTGTCCGTCACTTTCATTCCCTGTTCTTCAAAGCCATCACTTGTATCTACGCCATTTAATCACAGGTTTTTTTTATTGTTATTCTTTCAGAATTATTCAGGGGTAGGATGACGTTTAGTAATTACTTCCTTACATCGCAAAATTGTATCAGTATCTGTCACACAGTGCTGTAAATTATTTCTGATAATATTATAATCATCACCATTTCCGTGATTATTTTGCCTCAGCTGTTTTCGTTTGTCTACTGATTATGTTGTCACATAGCTACGAGGGTCACTAAGTAAGATAAGTGTATCAAATTCTGACCCAGAAACTCAGTTAAGATTATTGGTATCTAATCAAAGCACATAGTAAAGTGTAGGTAAATACCGAGAAAACTTGTATTAGTTCAGTTTATTTATTTAAAAACAATTGATAAGCGTCACTGTTCTGTTTCGTGGTATTGTAGTTTTCTGTTGGACTATGAACTACATTACTAATCGTAACCGCAAACGTATTTCTATTTTAATATTGAATACGTACTTTCGTAAAATAAATGATGAGTTTAACAATTTAATTACCTATTTATTGGTAAATTACTAGGTACCTACATTGAAAAATTTCTTTATTGTTTCCTCGTCAGTATATGTTGACTGGCATTAATCTAAGTTTAAGTTGACATAGGGAATATAATAAATATTGTACATACCACAATATTTTGCTAATACGTTGTAAAACAATTTGACTTAGCTCGCTGTCACTTATATCGCTTTTTTGCATTTAAAATTGGAATCTGATGATGATAATTATAGTGTTCAATTTCGAAATTGTAAGATGCTGATTGCGTTAGTTAGGTAAGTCAAATAGTGCCAACATTTGCCCTTATTTAAGAGTACCTACGCAATATTGACTTTGCCTAGTCATTGCCGATTTTTCACGGAGAATTTTGAGAAAGCATTGTACCCACCGAATTAATTTATATGACTTGTATTTTTTTATAGTTAATGAAATTAATTAAACACCTAAGTAGGTAGGTACTGCTTAATTAACAAATTAAAATATCATCTAGAATGCATTAACCTTCATGATTACTACTGTAAAAACTTTTCAGTTAGATATAATTATTTAGAATATGTGGGTTTCCAATTATCGTGAGAAATGTAAAAACGGACCAGTTCTTTAAATGTCGAGCAAGTGGCCAGTTTACGTGAAAGTCGATTCTTTTCCCAAAGCGGTACATCAAAAAATGTAAGTGTTTTTGTTGTAAATTGAAAAAGTGGATACCAGAGAAAGTTGAAAGTAACAATCACTGGCAAACTACTGTTATGTTTTAACAACTTCATAAAAGTATTTATGGAGGGTAGATGACGACCGATCAATGTTTATAATACCAATCTTGACACTTGTCAATGGAAATCTATAGTGTTTCACTCCGAATGTAGGTTATGTTTATTTAAGCGTTCGTATAAAATGAAAGTACGTATATACGACACTGCATCGCCTTCTAAGTGTTAAGTTAAGCACAAAAGACGCCTTTCTTTCCACAATCTCAAAACAAACGACTAACCGAAAATACAAAAAAAAAACTTAAAATTAAAAAAACCAACGTAAAATTTAAAATTAAAATGTAATTCTTACATTTAAACTGCACACACACTAGTTTTAAGTGATCCAAGTGATAAAAATGTTTTGGTAGACGAACTCCGCGATGTTATTTACGTCGCGATATAATTTGGACGCACAGCGACTACACGACCGTGCCGCATGCGTTTCTGAACACGACTGGTACATAAACGCGCGGCGATACATTCAATGAATACAGCCGCATGTACTTACTCACTTTCATTGATTGTAGTTTGTTGAATAGTTGATGATTTCTCTTACAGAGTTTACAGATGGTAAGCGGTGACTGGAGTCTGCATTGAACAGTTACTTCTTGTTGTTTTCGTCTCATTGTTTGTTCCGTAGAAGAAGTCATTAGAACGGCTAGATTGTACATACGTAAGAATCGATCAGCAGAAATTGTTACTTAAAAAAACTTTTTTTTTAAAACAACCGGAAAAAAAAACTTTACTTTCGGAAGTCGGTGACTTGTTTCTTTCATTGACTTTTTTGCCATTGACTTCAGAAAGTAAAGTTAAAAAAAAGGTAAACGCCGTACCTACGCAGAATCTACGCCGTGCCCAAACCCGGAAACGCCCATTGCGATTAAATTGATATTTGCCCAAAAGCATTTTAAATGTGGCTTTTGGTAATTATTATTTTTTTCTTTTACTTTAAATTATACAATCTACTCGTAAAATTAAATTACGTACATTATATTAAAAAATACCGCACGCAACAGCGGAAGTGTGATACCGAGGCATTAACATGCAAAAAAAAAAAAAATTATAGGGGATTATTAATTAATTAGAGATCGTCCAAATTCAATTAAATGAACGCCCATTGTTCTATATAGGAAAATATTCAATTTTCCGACTCTATGCAAACCGAACAGACCGGTTTCAAACAGCGATAATTACTTGAGTTGCTCAACAAGCATAATATTAAAATAAATATGTATGTGATACAATAATATTTATAAATCAAAGAAAATTATCACTATTATCAGTATTTATACCTATCGGTTCTTAATGATAATACAATACGTTGCTAAGGGTCTGTCCACTCTAATTACATAACATGTTATAAAACATTAATTATCATAATTCAACAGAACGATTAGCAGTGTTGTACATATTAATTAGTCTTGTTATTATATAGCAAACGTTTTGTAAAAAGTTACTTAATCTGAACGAACCTTTACATAAGATGACGCCAGTTTTTTATCGAAGGATAAGGCAGAGGTATGAACAGATTAATTACATATCCGTTCAAACTTTAAGGCGGCTCTGAAGTTAGCTGCGAGTGAGACACTGCGCATTATACAGTCAAGTCGATGCGTCCTCTGCGCCCCGCTGATATCTAAAATTGTGTTCTGCGCAGCTTTACGTTAGGTGTTTCGAGCTGCAATAAAGTTTGAACCGTTATGCCTGCGCTGACAATCACGCGCAGCTAGCTTCACAGCCATAAAGTTTGAACAGAACCATACCTAGTTCAACCATATTTCGCCAATTAAGTTTAAGTCCCATGTAATACGGGGTGGATATGGCAATCAATCGGGCACAAATCCAGATTCCCGTCTGCCACTGAGAAACTTATCCAATAACACTGCCCGACCTAGGAATAGAACCCAGGATCTCATGGTTGACAAGCTTACGACCACTTGACCATAGATTCTAGCAAAATTAAGTAGCTGTAGGTCGTATTTTTTTAACAGTCGGAACATGAAAAGTAAATAAATAAGCCGATTGATGTAATGACTAAAAAATGTTAAACCGATTATTTTTAACGCCAAGTTATTTCCGTATTGAATCTTCAATTACAAGTTAAATACAAACAAAACCCGATTCTAAGTCGTAATAATCTTCATAAACTTCGTTACTTAAGAAAGACTTGCTGTGTTCCGCGGTTTCTTACTTTTTGTCTTTTAGGTCTCGGCTATTATAACCTACCTCAAGAACGCAAAAAGCATTTCTCAGATCGAACTAGTAGATCCAGAGATTAGGGCATTAAAACAAACAAACTCTTCACTTTGATAATATTAGTATACATCATAGATTGTACTTTTATTTCACAATCAAACAGCAAGTCTGGGAGAAACGATAAGGTCTCATTCTCAGACTTTTTATAGCACGCATCGAATGTGGATGCAACATGGCATAGATGTGTAAGACCTAGATGATACATTGATCTACTTTTATGTTTTTATTCAATATTTTTGACGACGCACAAGCGGTTACCACGCGTACACTTGAGTACAGTGCATAGATCAGTAGATAAAAAAAAAATGAACCGTTCCTACAAAAGTGCAATACTCATTGTGAATGAAATGAAATGATAACAGCAGTTTTTATTTTATTTTATTAACCGATGAAAAATTTCTATGTCGGGGGGGGGGGGGGGGGGAGGTTCGGAATGATGTACTGAATTCGTGGTAAACGTTTGTGCGACTATGTCCCGATTCCACCCTGTATAGCATGTACCTACCTATAGTACGTAAAGTAGCAAGTTTATACCATCATAATAAGGTATTGTATAGTATAAAAATGTATCGTAGAAAGCTCTGAAGAAGGATTTTTGAAAATTAAAAGTAAGGGATAAAAGATTCAGGAAGGGGCCCGCAAGGGCCGATGCCTGCCGGGGCTGCGGGTCTGTTCGAAAGAGATCCTACCGTGGCCCTGGAACACAAAGGGCAATGAAGGAACATGGATGGGTTTTAGTCAGTAAGAGTCTGACACTCCCTCCCACTCCACCCAGAGCGGGAGTAGTCATTTGATGATTTCCAATCCGTAAAAAAAAAAAAGGATAAAAGATGGTGTGGAAGTTCTTAATTTTCGCCTTAAATTAGTTGTCTTGCTATTCGGCAGCTAAATATGCATAGGTACTTTTAGACGATAAGCAATGTTATATAAAATCGTGATTTAATTGTATACCTATAATGAATGATAGGTACGCTAAGTACATACATGTATTACCTACATTCTGAATGTTTAGTAAACATTATGAACACTATCTATTGAAAAAAAAACATTTTATCACGCGTCCGGTACATAGTGCACGTTAGATAAAACTAGTTGATACCTATTGGCCTATTACTGTTGCTGCCCGTTTTCACTAAATACTAAGTGGTACCTAAATTAATGCCTAAAAAAATGTACGATTGGTATTTAGACTCTTGGGGCTGAGCTGGGCGTCCAAAATCTAACAGTGTGATTTTACTAAGGCATTCTTTTAGGAGTCTCCTAATGGCAGTGAAAATGCGCATCAATATTGCAAACAATTAAACAATTATATATTATAATGGTGATGATTTCCCAACTATTTGCGGTGCAGCTGTTACAAGCAAAACCACAATCGTTTAATATTTTATTGTTTTATCCTAGTTTCATTTGTAAGTAACATAAAACAAAGAGACAATTATTATTATGTACCAATTATTGTTATTATTGTGTATTTCCTTTATTTTTTTTATACATATTTTTTAAATTTTTAAATATTCTATACAAAATACTATAAAAAAACATTTAAAAATATAAAAAAATACCTAGTAGCCCACCAGCATCGGGAACAGGGTGTGTATTTGTTATTGTGTATTATTATTATGTTGTGTGTATTTGTTTCCAGAAGATAATATTTCAGTACATCATTCTGAGCCCCCCCCCCACATAGAAAATTTTCATCGATTATAAAAAAAAAGTGCTGTTTCCTACAAAAATTCCTACACGGTAAAAATAACAAAGGAACAGCTAATTAAAAAAAAAAAAAACTAAGTGGGGAGCTCAGAATTCTGTACTGAATACGTGGTAACCGTTTTCGAGTCGGTGTCCTTTCCACCCCGTATATTTGGATACAATTCATTTACTTAAGGTGTTTGGTCACAGACTCTCGCAGTGTACACAGAGGTGAGTTCTTAGTGAGTTTAGTTTAAAGTGTTACGGATGATTATTGTCTTTTTTCTTCTCAGGAAAATACGCTGATCAAATAGGATTAGAAACTAGGTGTGATAAACAGATGTTTATTAATTCTGTTTATAATAACAGACCGTCAACTATAATATATTAAAGTTGACAGTTTAATGATTGTAAAATGCACAGATTATTCACGCATTTACTCAATGATTTTCCTGGGAAAACTGTATATTATCACGTTAATCACTAATGGCAGACATGACAGATATGGGCGTAGTGATTTAGGTATACCTATCGATTTGTGGTTGAATGTATTAACATATTATACGAGGATTAATTCTTGCATCGATATACGGGTTTTCCAATCGCAAGGATTACGCTTTTTGAAATACCTTTAGCTAGCCACCTTTATAAGGGAATAAGTAGGATATAAGTTTTCATTGTTACTAACAAATATGAAAGTGGTTCTGAAATAAATGTTTATTTATTTATAAATTTTATAGATAAGAAGGATGCGCCAGGATAGCCCGCGAACTTCACGTAACACGTAGAATTTATTTACAGAATTATAATCATTAAAATCATCAATACAACCCTCAAAGTTTATTTAATCCCATTTAATGACTATTTCGTAAAAAGCCATTCGTTCAAAGTAAAGCCTTATTTGTTACGGTCGCCAATCATATTTTAATCATTATACAACCTTACACTGACATGAAAATTTAAAAAAAAAACGTGAATCTGAATTTCCTTCGGGCGCTTCCCCCTTAACTAACAGTCTCAGATTCGATGAGGAAGGTCGAGGATAAGGTGTTGTGGCGCAGTTTGAAACAGGACATAGACAACAGTTTATTGATTGATTGAAATACCATTATCGGCTGCCATGGATACAGGAAAATACCTATCTTAATCCGTGTCTCGACTACCTCTCATTTTCCGCGAGACTTCAGAAGTTAAGTTTTAAATTCCTTGTGCCTCAATTACTTTTGATTTAAGGAAACCGTTTGAGGAAGAGAGGCTGTCATATCGGCCTAAGGATAATCATTTTTAAACGGGATCAACACAACATAAAATCACGTCGGTTAGTGTTTCCCAGAGCAGAAGTGTAGGTAACATTAAGGCTGCCATCAGACGGACTGCATCGCAGCAACCGCGCGCAGTCGGTATATTCAACTGCATGCAGTTGTACGTTCGACTTCGTTCAGTCATGATATCACGCGGTCGGCTGCAGTCGTGTGTAGTCAATATTAACTGCATACAGTCGTGACTTCAACTTTACGCGGTTGGTACAGTCGTGTAGTATCGACACACGCTGTCCATCGGCCGTCATCAACCGCGCGCAGTTGATTATATTCATCGACTGCGCGCGGTTGCTGCGATGCAGTCCGTCTGACGGCAACCTAAGATCCACATAATTATACATACAAACAATGTGTTGAAATTATGAAAAAGGCTTACTTTGCAATTTTATTGAGATTAGTTTTCATGGATTAGACAGTGAAAGTATCAACGATTTAAAAGGTCAGCAAGTTACCAAATTTTGGCATACATAATTACAATGATCTCAGCAGAATTGATGATTATGATGAAACACATTTTTGCAATGCCCTCTATTCATAGATGACGGAAATATCTTTGTTGAACAGGGCCTGATTTAACACTGGACGGGTGGTAAAATCTAATGTTTATTTGGACACCCGACTTACCAAGTGTCTAGCGCGCCTTAGGTTCTCAGCGCTGCTTTCCTCAAGTTTTCCTTCACCGTAAATCTAAGTACTTATTGATATTCGTATACATACAAATTATGATAAATAAAATTAATACATTCATCTACACAGGATTTACATAAATAAATACCATGTGTAAATTTGCTCAATTTTGAAACATACTTTTTTTGCTCAATTTTGTGTAAGTTTGCTCAATTTTGAAACATTTTTTTTGCTCAATTTTGTGTAAATTTGCTGAATTTTGAAACATACTTTTTTTGCTCAATTTTGAAACATTCTTTTTTGCTCAATTTTGAAACATTCTTTATTTTTAAGTTCCGATTGCATAGCATGTAGGTCATTAACAGTAATATCTATTTATATAAACGATGACTCAATATCAATATTCTGAGACCGGTTTATGATAGATTGCAGAAAAACTCGCCAATATATTGCGCAATTTATTATACACGGTGATACAATATGATTAATATACATACGTGTGTGTGTTGATTCATTTAATCAATGATAAGATACTAGTCACAACAACATAGGTACATAAACAGAAATACAATAGTTTTAGATATTATAGTGAATTCTTCGCTTACAGAAGCGCAAAGAACTCGCAGAGCATTTTATTCAATGATAAAAAAGAATTTGTAAGATACCAATACAGAATTTGAGTTATATAATGAACAGAAAATTAAAACTTAAATGTGAGAAATATAGATTATTTAACAATACAATATTAAAAAAGGCTGAACAAAAGGAGAATGGAAGTGGATACAATGACTAGCAATCTGATATGGCACAGTATGTATCGAGACTTGGAGCTGGTTAAAATTCTTATAAAGTATTGGCGGAAGGGGTTCGTCAAGCGATTTTATTTACTTTCTTCTACATTATACGATACATGGGTGCGGTGCTACCAAGGTTAGTGCGACTTGCAATAGTATATTCGTCTAAGTCGACCTCGAAATTGCGTTATCATCTTAAGGTTGATGAACCAACAGGACTAATTTGTTTATGGGATAGTTACATATTTTCAACCTTAGTGAAGTTTATTGTTGGGAATTGTTGTCCAACGTAAACATGGAAAACATACACAACAAAGAATAAATAGAGAGACAAGAGTTTTCCTCAGCCACTTCCTCCTATGTACTTAGTTAGCTAAGTATGTTGGGCCAATCTTTGGCTAAGGTTTCCCACCTTTGCCAAAGATTGGCCCAACGCAGCTTGGCTTCAATCCGAGCCTAGTCTGATTGAACCATTATTTTACTATACCGGCAGACCTGGCCGCGTTGTACGGAGAGTCTGACCCGCTGGCACCCATCATCTTCGTACTCTCCACCGGGACGGATTTTATTGCAAAATTGGCAACACGACTGCCTATCCCACCATCTACATATTTCCGAATCTTGTTTTGCGCAGTGAGATTAGCACACAAATGACGAGCGACTGATTACATTATTTACTAAGAGCATTGATTGTGTTAAAAATATTTGCATTAAGCCTCGGGTCAAGGATAGTCTAAGAAGATAGTATATTATGATAGTATAAGAAGATAGTAGATATATTCACCGATTATGTGACACAACTGTTTTTTTTTCTAATGTTTAATAAACTGAATTTGATTTGACCTTGATTTTTGATTTTACTTATGAGATTTAAGTTGATATTTTCTATTGGACATTTTTTTTTTTTTTTTTTTTTTCTAGTATTTGAATCGTGAGTGTTCTGGTTTTAATTTCCAGGGGTACCATTACGTCTTATGAAGGATGCCCGCCTAAGTGCATTTAACACCATTGAATGACTATTTCATGATAAAGTCATTCAATAGGATTAAATGAACTAAGAGGGTTATATTGATGATTTTAATGATTATAGCTCTGTAAAGCCGTATTTGTCATGGTTGCTAATCATATTTTGTTAATATGCATAAAGCCTGCATGAATTTTATTCCAGCTTGAGAAAGAGATGGAGCTACACAGGACTTCTAGCTCCATCTCTTTCACACTATGGAATAAGATTAAAACAATACAGCTTTAAGACTACATGGTAAGTCACCAGATCAGGCAAAAGGGCTTCGTGTCTTCAACAAAAGTTGGGTGTAATAATATAAGGTCCTCTGTCCAATCTTTCAGGAATAAAGGGGTGATATTATGTTTTTTACCTATCTATGTATTTCAGTTCGGGGCCCTGAACTGTCCACTTAAGTACTAATTTAATAAATAATATTTTGGTTTGTTGATTAATTATGATTATTTTTCATAGCATTGAACCCGGTTTGAAGTCTCACATACAAAAATGATAAAATTATCAAGTGCAACACAAACTGTTATTTTAAAACATCTGTTGCTTCCGTATATCGCAGGAAGCGATAAGTTAAGGTTATTGTCATATGTTAAAAATACATTGATAAAATTTAATCATGAAATAGTTTTATTCCAGTAATTAAATTACGTTTCCTGGAAAACTACGGTTTATTTATTTTTTTAACACTTCAAGCACAAAGTACAGAGGCGGACTTAATGCCATAGTCATTTTCTAGCAGTCTACAGTCGGTCGGTTTCAATGTTATAATTATTTTATCAGTTGCGAACTAATCGTTGTGGGTGATGTTTCTAAAAATAAAATGAAGGAAGTCTGTTGGCCTCAGCTGATTTGGCTTTCTAGAGCGACATCAGATACCATTTATTTTTTAATTATCGATATTATTATGGAAGTACCTTCTACCTGGTGAGGCCGCAGCAGCTGTTTCAATTTCAATATGGATGCTGCACCTACCCTACGTCTTTTAAAGAAATGTGGTTCTTTCGTATGAATCAGAGTAGGAGACGTTGTGTGGTTTATGGATACGCCCCCAAGGGAAATAGGCGTGATTCGTGTACGCCCGTTTTTGATTGCAGTTCAAAAAGCAATTCAATTTTTTTAAACCAACTTTATTTTTGTTTACTAAGTAAGTCCGCACGACGGCCGATCAAGCTATACAGAACCAGTTTATGAGGATTTCTCATTGAACGGAAAATCTATACAAAGTGGGGCAATTTTATACTGGAATTGTATAGGTTGATGTGTCGCCATGTGTACTAACTATGCAGGATATCGAAACGTATATCCGTTTTAATCGTATAGTCGTGTAATCCGAATTAGGGCATGCAGTTTCTTTGAATTATAATTATCTTTATTTGACTATCCGGTATAACGGTTCTATAATATTCCATTATATTAATTTGTTTATTGTTGTATGTTTAATTAGTAGACTAATTATGTTTTGTCAAAAAGTTTAGTGACACTGAGAATTTATCGCTGTCTGTTATTACGGTTAATTATATTATAGGGAGGGGTAACCATGTTATCTGAATTCCCCGGATAAACACAGTTCCAATGTCTCATTTTAGTAATTTAAATGTCCGGCAAGCATAGCTAAGTGCAGTAGGTAGGAACTGGAAGTGTGCAAAATGCGAGTTTTTGAAAAACAAATGGTAATTTTAAGCGAATCATTTCGGCTATGTCACCTCTAGATTGTTTTGGTTTTTCCAAGCCGTCTTTTGTTTCATCTCGATATGGGCTGACTCAAATTCGAACGTAGTATCCGCCACTCATAGGTTTAGCTTGAATGTTCATAGGCGTAGTTTCTATTTACAAATCTCGTCATATAATTTTTACGTCTGGGGTTTTCTTCTTAGTGTGTCGCTGGCAATCGATTGCGATGGGTGAACTTTGAATCTGGACGTTAGCAAGCATAACTTCAATGGTGACCACCAAAGGTAATGGTAATACAACACCCAAGTACCTACAGTATCTGCGTTACTATAATATTAGATGGTCACCCTTTTTTTTTTTTTTACGGATTGGAAATCATCAAATGACTTCTCCCGCTCTGGGTGGAGTGGGAGGGAGTGTCAGACTCTTACTGACTAAAACCCATCCATGTTCCTTCATTGCCCTTTGTGTTCCAGGGCCACGGTATCTCTTTCGAACAGTCCCGCAGCCCCGGCAGGCAGCGGCCCTTGCGGGCCCCTTCCTGGTTGCTGACATCTCTTTGAGGCGCGCGTGGAACACGAACGCGCCGTCGACACGGCCTGTCGTCATAAGACGGACGGACGGTGAGCTAACAGTACAGCAGCAGTAGCGCTACAGTATCTGCGTTACTATAATATTAGATGGTCACCCTAAAATGACATTGTTTCATTATCCAACCGACAACGCGATGTAACACTTCCGATATGCTTCGGAATGTTCCTTTCCATACAGAATCAAATAGTTAAAAGTCAAGTTCATGTCATCATCATCTGACAAGCCTTTTCCTAACTATGTTGGGATCGGCTTCCCATCTATTCGGATGCAGCGGAATACCAGTATTTTACATGAAGCAACTGCCTCTCTGACCTCCACAACCCTGTTAGTATTGAGCAACACGATACCCCCTGGTAAGGCTAGTTGTCAGATTTTCGGACTGACTACCTGTAACGTCTGTCAAAGATCTAGAAATGACAGCCAGGACCAACGGCTTAAAGTGCTTCTGAAGATCAACCCGTACCATGGCTGCCATTATTTAGCCACAAGCTTCTCCAAAAAATCAAGTTCATGAAGTTAGAAGTCGATTGCAACCTGCACTGCTCATTAGCATCGTCTCTGCTCATGTGTACTAGTCGATCCCGACCCGATGTCGTCACGATGCTTGTAAGTGTTCGATGTATAGTGTAGTATCGAGTCTCATAGAAATAATCCCGAACGGCTCGAGTTTAGGTGAAACTGATCTCGTGCATTGCTCATGAAGTCATGACCTTATTTTAATATTGTCATCATCACAAAAAAAAAAACTGTATTTTTATCCCGTCTGATAAAAGGACAAGTCTCATCACGTTTCGGTATTATTTCAATCACGCGCTTCAAATGATATGAAATCATCGGTGCTATCACTGACATGACGAATTCTAGCTGGCTTTGACGGCTTGACCGATTTCGATGAAATTCAGCATATTGGTGGGCCATAGGCGGGGTTAGGATATTATGAGGCTGTTTATCTCCAACAACTGCGCCGCGAAAACGCTAGATTAATCATATGGTAGGTATCATATCACTAAAGGCATTGGACAACACACAGTGGCTGAAATGCTGGTCCAAAATCTGGAATATTACACAGCGGTACTTGTCTATATGTGGCCTATTCGTCGCGTCAGATATCCCCAAAGGTGACGTAAGCGTATGGAAGGTCAAGTACGCAATACATAATTCAGGAGCTAGTTGAATTTCAGAGGGGAGCGCTACTGTGTGGGGAATTTCTGTCAGTTTGTTTTTTTTACTAAATCAGCTTGCATTTTCTGAAAACACTACTGGGTACAATCCATCATGCATTTACGACAACTTACACACGTTTGATTTTATTTATTTGGATTTTTTTTTTTTTTCTGGATTTTATTTTATTTGTGTACTA
Organism: Noctua pronuba; assembly: GCA_905220335.1. Lineage (NCBI taxonomy): Eukaryota > Metazoa > Arthropoda > Insecta > Lepidoptera > Noctuidae > Noctua > Noctua pronuba. Next base: position 7,528,722 of record LR999903.1, on the reverse strand, counting down.
ATTTATTTTAATTTATTGTGTATATTATGAAGTGTCATCTGAAAGAAATGGTAAATTACTTTGTTTTTCTGATCATTTGAAAATCAAATAAAGACGATTAGAAATCGTATGGTCGTCGTTTTAGGTAATATGAAACATTTCAAGTGACTCTTTTGAAATAGGGTCAACCTTATTTCAAAAGAGTCAACAACACAATTGTTTTGAGGAGCTTTGAACTCACTCCGATTCCGTGTGCACACCACAACCTTGGAACGCATCTGCAATACTGATTGTTGTACTAATCGACTAGTTTGAACGATAACAGCCTTTAATTTAGTGTTGGAAAGTCAAACCTATAAGGATGAGTTGCGGATGCGGCTCCGGACACCGGACTGTGCCCGATAGGTTCTCTGACTGAAGTTCTGGGAGCCAAAAATGACCGCTTCAGAAGAATCATAATAGGATAATAATATGAATCACGTTTATATTATTAAAATGTTCACAGACCCAGTTAATGAATTGTCAGTTTTTGACCATTTCACGAATTGTAACGAAAACGAGAGATATTTTTGACGACATGTAAAAGCCAAGTCAGAGGCCCTTGGGCGGCATAAAAACGTGGCGTGATAAATAATGGCGAGCACACTCTTACTAATGATTTGATAGATATGGCTACTGAGTTCTAAAAAGTGTTATAAGTTTATTTTATTGATTTATTCTAAGCAGTATTAATGTTAAGATTTCAATAGATACGAAATACAACATAATAATAACACTTAGACATTTAACTATGTTAATAATTTTAAGAAATTCATGTTTAGTATTTAAGTATTACGTTAAACATGTTCCAATATTTGTATGCCAGTCTACGGCGAAACATGTAAGAGTATCCCTATTTATAAAACCTTAATGTTCCACTATTTTTTAATAGTCTTGTGCCGCAAGTATTTCTGGGTATAAAATAGAAATTCTACTGGGAGTAAAAAAATCTCTAAAATTGATCAGTAAATAGATATGTCATTCATAAGACAGATTCTATTTCTTAAGTGACGTCACAAATTGTGGGCAACCCAAGTCATTATTATTCTATCAACACTATTTCTTTGGCAAAATTTGGTTTGTAAGTACAGTCAACAAAACAGTTTGATCTGCAGGCAAGGAAAACGTAATAAATAAAACGTAGCAAATATTCAGTATAATATTAGAAAGCGTAATTTATAATTATTAAAAATCAATCTTATGTAGATAAGATAATCTGTGAGATTTTAACCGACTTCAGAAAAAACAGGAGGTTATGTATTCCACCAAAACCTTTTTTTTGTATGTACACCGATTTCTCTGTGATTACTGGTCCGATTTTCATGATTCTTTTTTAATTTGATAGATTAAGCTTCCCATTTAAATATTATTAAGTAGAACTAGTTAGTTTATGAGTTATCTTCTATAATACGTATCTTTTTTATTCTTCGTCTATGTTGATGACTTGATGATATCATAATAACTTCTCGTTACATAGTAAAATTTATGTATGAAAGTGTAGGATATCTCAACTACAAGGGTAAAATAAAAAAAAAAAAATTTTTGAAAAAAAAAACAACTGACTTCCCAAAAAAACACTAACTTTGGAAAAAAGTGGAAAATAATTTTCGGAAGTCTGTAGCAATAGGCAATGAAACAAACAAAGTCTAAGTCAAGTAATATGCTATAATACTCATCTCCGCGATACCTAATTATGGCACAACTAGCCTGTGACATCGTGTTTCTGAAACTCGACTATATTGGATTTACGACCGGCTGCGGGGCTATTGCGTAACATGCACATTACGCACAATCGCATTTTGACAAATCAACAATAATCATTGCGTCGTTGACATTGACGAGCAGACGAATTTTCAAACAAATGACACAATGGATTACGGATATCCATCGCCTTGTTAAAGAACGAAATTTTCCTAATTAACTGGAGTGTAGTTGACAAGGTGACATGTACTGTAGCTGTCAGTATCAGCTGAACTGGCCCTATTTGGTGCAGCCGTGAGGCACACAGTGTTATTTTTTTTTTGTTTTAGTTTTAAGTTTATTTTTATTTTTTGTCTTGAATTATTTTTGTTTTATGTATATTGTGTGCACTTGTGGCATGTGCCAAATAAATGTATTTTCTTTCTTTCTTTCTTTCAGTACTTCTTTCTGTTTTGCCAACTGTACCTACGTCATGCCACTACTTTGTTATTCAGGGAATGTCGAAGATCATTGAAAACGTTTGATAATTCTGATAAAAACGCGTAATTGTTGACGATGGAGTGAATCATTTTATTTTTAAGTATGAATGTGTCGTATTTGTTGGGAACGATAGTGGATTGTTCCTGTTTTCTGAATTTAATATTTGGCTCATGGTTAAGTGATGACGTCATCTTATTAGTGGCGATGTATTTTTCTGATGATGAAATATGGAATATATTAATCAAGTAGGATAAGATATGCAGAATATCATCCTCGACATGCAATGTAAGCCTAAATGATACGAATTAAAATTATTTTATTTATTTATTTTTGTCATTATCTGCCTAGTTTTTTCCCAACTATGTTGGGGTCGGCTTCCAGTCTAACCGGATGAACATTTTACATGAGCGACTGTCTATCTGGCCTCCACACCCACTAACTGATTAATACGATACCTCTTGGTAGCGCTGTTTGTCAGAGTTTCGGACTTCTGACTATGCGTGACGACTCAATCACGTGACAAGACGATCTTTGTCAGGTCAAGTAACATAACATGTATGCAAAACATAAAAACTAAATGTTTGCAAGATTAACAGAGTAAAAAAAATACTTTATTTATTGCGACTAACTTATCTGTGCAGAAAACCACAGAATTAAAATAAATGTACCAAGTTTGACATATCGATGAATATTGTATTGACAAGCAAAGCCACCTCGAGCTGTATACTTAAAGTGGTCACACTGTTATTGGTTTAAAAACTATATTTATTCATTCTATTACAGACGACAGAGGGGCGCTGCGTGTGGCAGATTAAAATTGGCCACACAGGCACTGGGCAACCGTTCACAATCCCGCACTGCTTCTGCTGCACTCGCGATCGTAACCAGGGTGATGGTATGACAGTAAAACATTTACTCAGTGTTACAACTATATACTGGTTCTTTTTAAATTACAATCATCGCGAGCCTAACCAACTCGCGCAGAATCTTGACACCGCGATTCAGAAAACGCCGCTCAACTAACAACGCCATCTATCGGCTTAAAACTAAACAATATTTCCAACAGGCACAGTAGTGTAACATTAGGTGCAGACGCTAGCACATCGAGCTACTACAATCTGTCAAATTCCTTTAATCGATTTTCAAATTTATCGATAAAGCATTAGGTTCAAAGTTGATTGGGAAAATTTGACAATTTCGGGTAACTTGATGTGCTGGCGACTGTATTGCCTGGGCACCTAGCTGCATTTTTTTTGCAATACATTTTTAGCCTACATTTAGCAATTTAACCAAAGTCCAAAGCGCTTTTATGTTACAATAATCGTATTAAAATTAAAATGTCAAGTTAAGAAACAAAATAAAAATGAGGAACTAACTTTGAAACTCATTTAAACTAGAACGGCATCTCGGACATGCTTCTGTGTTTATTTACGATGCTAAAATAATAATATCGATGAATTTATTTCGTAAACCAGTTTAGTATTTGCATATTATTACATGCTGATGTTATTCGCTAAAGTGTGTCACATTTATGATGACACCGAGTCGTTAACCGACGCGGGCGCATAGATTATTCTAGTCTAATGCTGGCACTGCAGTTGAAAATAAATTTGCGCGATCATAACAAAGTATCCTTTATGCCTATTGCGATAAAATTCACTTTGTATTGATGATATAAGGCAAATACTTGCCCAGATCTACATAGAGTAGTGCCATCATAACATACCATGTGGTTTCTAACATATAGTAATAGTCACATAAGTAAAATCAACCGCACATCAGTGGTAAGACTTGAAAAACGTAAAATGACCTTACTGTTACGAAATAAAGGCAGTGTCAATGTGAAATGGTTGACAAGTAGGTATGTAGAAGTGCGCTGGTACACACGGCGACACATCAAGCTATTCAATCCAGTATAACCTGACCTCGCACAGGATAATAACATGAACGACGACGTTAACATTCTTAAAATGGCAGTTAATATTATCAATTGTCACTCTGCAGCTCTGCGGCCATTTTACGACTTGCAACGTAATTAATTAAATACAAAACTATTGGCAAAAATATTTCAAACAGGTTTAAGGAAACTTATTTCGTTCATGTTTACTCAAAGAGATTTAAATAATATTTGAAAATCTTTGTATTTACTGAAAGATTTCTTATTTACGCAACAAACATTTTTCTATCATGATTTTGCTATTAAGAAAATCATCCCAACTAAAAACCGTCACGTCAGTGCAAAATAATTATGCGCACAAAATTTTCGCAGCCAGGTACCTACCTACCTAATTATTTATATTTGACATAGTATTGTGACCTTTTTAATTTTCCATGGTAACTACATAAGTGTGACTTCCTCACTGATGACATTGTACACAATGATGGTAATTAAAATAAATTAATTGTTCCTATTAATTAATTGGTGCGTATGCGCACTTCATGAGCGCCGCACTTTCATTCAGGTCGCGCCACTGTCATCACGAAAAAAAACAGGACTCACGAGTGATGTTCACTGGTTAAAAAAAAAAAGTTTATGTGTCATTTTGACATTCGTTTTTGCAAATTCCAAATCCGAAATTATTTGAAATGAAGTGGTTATTTTATGTGGTCGTTATAGTGTACATGTTCTACAGGACAGGTATTGTATGAGTTGTAATTATATAATTCACTAGCTTATGTCTGCGGTTTCGCCCGAGGGATTTCTGTAATTATCCCACGGGATTGTAGTACCGGGATAAAAAGTATCCTATGTGTTAATCCAGGTTATAAACTATCTACTTGCCAAATTTCATCCAAATCTGTTCAGTAGTTTTCGCGTGAAAGAGTAACAGACATCCATCCATCCATCCTCACAAACTTTCACATTTATAATATTAGTAAGAAGTAAGATAAGGTTCGTTCATTAAAAATAGCAACAAACTGATATCACAATTATAATGTTAATATAAAAATTACTGTAAAAAAAATTCTACCCACTTTCACCGCAGTCGCAGACGGGTAAAACACTGCTGTAATTTTTTCAGTTAAACGGTTTTTTTACATTTGTTCCTCCGACTGTGTGAATAAAATTTCCGACTGTTCTGCCTTTGAAAAGGAAAAAAAAAACCAGGATGAGGTCATCCTAATTATTTTTTAAATTATGACGATGTCGGCGCATCTGTCTTCCCATTAATATTAAAAAGATCTTTCCCTAGGAAAAGGCTAGAAGTAAAAATATTAATTTAATTCATGTTTGTTTAGTGTACGGGCTAAAACCAGCAGAAAACACTTTGGCCGTGGATCGTCCCAGCGACGACGAATTTCTGCTAGTAGGGAGTCACAAATCCATCAGCTGTAAAGCGTCCAATAGGAACCAAAAGGTAAGATAAAAAGGTAAAGGTAAAATTGAATAAGGAATCGACTTAAAAACTATGAAACCCACAAATATCACGATACTCATACTTGATAGCCGTGATGATTTGGCAGTAGGTGTACTATGTAAATGGCATGAAGGTGTCTGACCATGTCTTTGAGGAATACATGATGTCATAATACAGCGTGTTACAGAAAGGGTTCTAGACGTAATAAAGAAAGTGATGTACACCATCAAACTAAACAGGTTTCTTTGTAGGACTTACGTCGTAATCGCGAAAAAAATGTGAGCTGCCCCATACAAAATTTCAGTACCTACTCGTACTCGACTCAAAGGCAGATTATTTTTTCTGTAGCCACCCTTAAGCATGTCTACAACCTTTCTTTTACACGATGTATAATGTAGTTTGGACTAGACGAATAGACGTATATCTAAATTCTATTCACTTAATACCTATCGTCAGGAGCAAGTAAACCATGAAAGTACGATAATAGTTCCATTAGAAAAATACTGCGGCCCTATGTAAATGTCGTATTACCTACCTAGGAGAAGTCAGGGTACCAATTTTGCCGTGTAGACGGCGCGTTCGAGTTCCACGCGCGCTTCAAAAAGATGTCAGCAACCAGGAAGGGGTCCGCAAGGGCCGATGCCTGCCGGGGCTGCGGGACTATTCGAAAGAGATACCGCGGCCCTGAACACAAAGGGCAAAGAACGAACATGAATGGGTTTTAGTCAGTACGAGTCTGACACTACCTTCCACTCCGCCCAGAGCGGGAGGGATCATTTGATGACTTCCCATCCGAAAAAAAAGGGTACCAATTTTTCTCGTTACGTAATTTGTATCGTGGCATACAAAAGATAATGTAGGTATGGCGAAACTGAGAGTTCTAAACTTAGCTTAGATGTGGTCCACAACACGATATTGAACATGTACGAAGACTTAAAAATAATTAAAAGATTAAGATTGAACCCCACAATTCTGCCCAGTTTTGGTGTAAATTCGGTAAAAGAAAACTTTCTAGAAAACATTTTCGTACCTTTATGCGAACAACAGCATCCCCATTCATCTTTTTCAGGTGGAATGGCTAGATCCAAAGGGTCACGTGGTGAAGCGGATCCCTGGCAATCGGATTTTCTCTCAGGAGCATTTCGTGCCGTCCATGAGAGGACGGGCGCCGGCGTTGGTGCTGACCATCACCAAGGCCTTGGTGGAGGATACTGGAGTATACACGTGTAGGTCCGGAGAGTTGATGAAGAATGTGTCTTTGTGTGTTATTGGTAAGTTGTCTTTACTTTATACAATTCAGTCGAGTCTGGAAGGTCGTGTCTCGGAAAGCATGTAAAGCTGTTGGTCCTGCGCGCGATCTTTCCCCCGGGGGCGTTATTCATGAGCAACCATGACGACATCTCAGATTATGAGAGTAACAGAAGAACAAACTCTGCACCTGTGCTTGCAAAGATTCTTGTTCACTAAAATATCTTCTGCGTAATTGGCTAGTCGCCGTTGAAATTGACCGCCGTGACCGAAATAAGTTCGGGAGGATAATATTTATAGGTACAATTCAAGCACTTTAATCAGTCAAAAGTTATTTTTAGCAACGGAGTTACGTCCTATCCATCCCAGCTTTTGCTAAATCTGTTGATGGCTGGAGGCCTAGTTACCAGTCAGTGGACTGAGGCTAGTGGTCATGTTATCACAATACCTTTGCTATTCAGTCTTGCTTGCAATTAAAAAGCTAGCTATTTAAATGTTTTCTCTATCATTCATTTTTGAGTGAGCCTCTTCGTTCCCTCTTACACACACAAAATAAACATGAGAGGTGCTTAGCTAAAACGTGTGCTTATATTTATTTAATTCAAAGAGAATCTTAATTGAACACCACAAAACAGCGCCTGTTGCTAACCTCTTCAAAGTTCAAAATGCTATTCTGTTCAAAGCTGTCGTCGACTCCACAAACCACGAAGTGGAATGAGCAAATTCGATTCAATGAGTGTGCCGTTGGTCACACACATATGTAACAAACCTAAGTATTAACAGTGATAATATGATTGATTTTGGAGTACTTTAGTGGATGCTATGACTTAGAAACAAGAAACCTATGGCAATTTTTTTGTTCCCAGGCACATATATGTACATACCAACGCTAAATTATAATTAGCATGTGTACAATTTTAATTAGCCATTCACACGTCTGGACATACTTTATTGTTTCGGAACGTATTCCGAGTTGATGTGATAAAATGAATAATTGTCATTGGCCTTGAAAGGTTCAATTTATACCCGACTGCACAGCAGCAAAGACAGGGTTATGACAAACGCTTTAACAGCATAGTAAGTAAGCTAAGACGTCGTGTGCATCGGCAGGTCAACGCCTTCGAAGAGAGAAGGTCGCAGCTAGACTTAAAGCGTGATAACCTTAAAACTGGGCCACCTGCACCTATACCCTACAATTGTGTCAATGGTGTTCTGACATGTCCGCTTTGTGCTCGGAGTTTTTCGGCCAAAGTTCGGTATGCTAGCCACTTGAGAGCGGGTCCATATTGGCTCACCTAAAGTTCTTTTCCCGAAATTGTTCTTCCTAACGATTTGTAATCCGAATGATCACTCTTCCTAAAATTTTTCATCCTAAAGTTTTCATTCATACTATTTGTAGTGCTACCGGCGATGTTCATAACACTCATGTTTCCGAAAATTGTAATTAATAATATCATTATTGTAAATATATTTAAACTCCTACTGTTTTTTATCTTAACACTTTTATCCCTAAACATAAGTACAGGTCACAGTGTCGTCTTGGGGGCACTATGAAAAGAAAACTTTGAAACGCAACCAATTTCGAAGTAGCGCTCGCCGGCCGCTACCGCGGCACCGCTCGCTCCGCTCGCTCGGCTCGCGCGTAGTTGGTCACAGTTCTAACCTAACCTAACCTATGGATCCCTTCCACATCGTTTTTACGACAAACGGTTAGTCGGAGACAAAAAACACCAAGAAACTTTTATTCTTACATTTAGGTGTTTTATACGATAGAATCGAGAAAATAAACGGTTTGCAAAAATAACACTTTTTTGGCAAAAAAATTCTAAGGATAAACAAAGAAATCTAAACAAAAAATATATGACTTTGAATAATAGTGTAAAAGATGGTTATGTTGAGAAAATATAGGAAAACAAATAAAAGTATAATAGATGTTTATTGCTACTGACATTATGAAGTTGAATGCTTCGGAATTATAAAATTAGAGACAGAGTAGTTAGGAATTGTGATTGTTAGGATGAAAAATGTTAGGAAGAACATTTTCGGATTTCCAATTATCGGAGTTGAAAATTTAGGTGAACTTTGGCGCACCCCTTGAGAGCACATGATAGAGCAGCACACCAAAGCTCTCGACAACCTCCCTAGAAAGCCATTGAATGCAATCGCTGTGGCCGAAATCGGCTAGATGGCATCATCATCATCAAGTTAGCTGAAGTTCGACGGAGGTTTCCCAATAAAGGTGTGCAAATTGCGTAAAAGGATTGTATTATTGCAAACCCGTCATGGAGTTATAGTCTGTAGTATTAAAAGTGAAGTAAACCTTTTAATTAAGTATCGGTTACTTTAACTAGACTGATCGTACATCCTGATTTCATAATCATATTATTACCTACGAAAATCTCGATATTTGTTAAACATAAACGTTGTTGGTACTAACATAATGAGGTGTGGTAAATAAAAACTGAAGTATTGATGGATTAAGGTGAACGCAGACCTGGCCGCACCGCACGCGCCGCAGTCGCCGCATTCGAATTCTTTATATGAAATTCTAAGCAACCTCGCACACCCACCCGCGCCGCAGTCGCCGCAGTACCTGAAGCGGCCAAACTACCCAAGCCGCAGCTGATGACGTCACCAACACCGGCCCGCCCGCATCGGACGCTGCGCCCGGCGCGGCGCGGGCGCAGCGTCCGATGCGGGCGGCACGGATGTGCGAGCGCAATTGTTAACAAAAGCGATGACTGCGGCGACTGCGGCGACTGCGGCGACTGCGGTGACTGCGGCGACTGCGGCGACTGCGGCGCGGACAGATGTGCGATGCCATTAACAAATGCGATGACTGCGGCGACTGCGGCGCGTGCGGTGCGGCCAGGTCTGCGTTCACCTTAAACATACATTTGAAGCAATGTCGTAAGAGCTCTTTTGTAACGTGAAGTGGGAAGTCAACAGATTTGAGGTTAACTTATACTCCATTATAGAATGGCACTACAGAAATCAAATTAAATAAAGGCAAAAAACATTATACTCAACACTGTTTTCATAACCAGTATAACTGACCTCGCATACTATTTTAGTCTTCATTTTTATTAAGGATGCGTTTCGAACTCTTCTGAAAAGATGTTATAAAGGGTGTAAATAGACCCTTAACGACGCCGAAAGGCACTTGATCTTCTATTTTCGGAGGTATTGGGGGTCAAAGTTCCAACTTTTTCACAAGTTTTTTTTTTAATACTAATTTTTAAGGTTATAACTGTACTTTAAATACCTCCATGGCCCGTTTACTGTTCAATGCATCTATAAGCACAATGTTTTGAATGCGTTACATTGATTTTTACCGTAAAAGGTTATTTTTCACCTCAAAAAAAAAAAATCGTTACCTAGCAATAATTTTTGTGTAGGATTACTTAGTTTGATGTACAGAATGCTTGGTTAACGGCTTCGAGAAGGGTCCGTTTACACCCTGTATTTATCCAAGTGAGTATGCTGCTCATCGTCCCTTTTAAAACATCCAAAACGAAAAGGGAGGCATTGGCTTATTCGTTGAAAGATTATAAAGTGTTTTCCGAGGCACGGACGAAACTCGGTATGTAATGGATGGTCACCCATTCATGGATTGACCTTGGCAAGCGCGGCTTGACAAGTAGGATTTAAATATAAATAAGGACTAAAGGTGTCAATAAGTTTTCGTGAAAACGAGCATCGGTGGAATATTATTTATGCTTCTTCTTACGATTACCGACTTCGCTGAAACTCATAAGAAAGAACCCTTATGAGTTTTCACTGAGTTCCACAGGAATCAATGAAATCTTTATCATTCCAATATTGTCCACAGAACCGTCGGACTTCGGAGAAACGCCAGTGGAGGTGATCGCAGACTTAGGGCGCTCCATAACCCTATCCTGTCAAGCTAAAGGAGAACCGGAACCCAGGATCTCATGGAACCGGAATGGGGAAACTATTGATGGTAGAGTATTCTTTTCTTAGCTAACTTTGATACAGAAAGTAAGAAAAGAACCTGTTACACGTCACTGGTAATAAAACTAGTATATGCTGGCCTCTTATTCAGTTAAATATCCATACAACGCTAGTTTAGTTTAGTTTATGCTAGTTTAGTTTTTTTTAGCTCAAGGTGAAATCTGCGCCTTTAAATTTTGTGGGATTCCAAACATTATCAATTTTTTTTTTTCGAATATTTTATTGCCATTAGTGCACAGCCATTTGTTATTCAATTAATCACTGATAGTAGTTACGTTTTTTTTTTTAATTTCCTCAAAAAACACTAAGTGCCCATTTACGGAGACGCGGCGCGTCGGGCGGCGCGCTGCGCGGGGCATCGCGCGGCGCGGTTCGCGTTTTTTCCGTTTACGGAGAGGCGGCGCGTGCAGCGGCCCGCGTTATCACACGCCCAAACACAAACATATGGCAAAGTACGATGTTGTTTACGGAGACGCCGGGCGTGAAAGCCCGGGCGATGCGGCGGTTTCATCTGCCATATGTTCGTATTTGCGCGTTTGCGCGTTTGACGCCGCGTGCACCGCCGCGTTCACCGCCGCGTTCGCCGCGGCAGGCAACGCTGCATTTCAAGCAAACGCGTGTAAAAACGCTTCTCCGTAAACGCTCTCATACATCGCCATATGTTTGAATTGAAAGCGGGCCGTGCCGCACAACGCGCCGCCCGACGCGCCGCGTCTCCGTAAATGACCACTAAGGAAGTTTAGGTTTTGGCTTTCAAACTAAACTTTGAGATAAGTTTGTTTACGTTTGCGCTGTTAGTAGAAGAAGAAAAAAAACTACTTGACTACACGAAAAGTAGCATTTATAAAACGTGTACATTCAAAAGCAAAAAACTCCATGTACGTGTGGAAGTGTCATCTTCAGGTCACTTAAAGTTTTTAGTGCATATTTCTTTTGATAGCAAGATGGTAACGTTTTTTGTAAATAAATGCAAAAATATTACATTTGAATAAAGTCGTTTAATGAATGCTTTGTCACGAACATATCACAATATATTGTTATTTAACTGGGTAATTATTTATTTCTAAGGCTTTAAGATTTTTACATACAACCCGGAGGAGATGACGAGTCGCCATTAAAAAGAAAAACAAAAGACTCCTCATTATAATATTTTATTATTGTACGAGTTTAAAGTTTCATAAAATCTATTTTAAAGCCAATATACTTTTATTGTGGTTGATCACGTTGCATAATTTATTTAAATATTTTTCGAGGACAACAAAATAGAAATCCTGTATCAAAGTTCCAGCTCATTCAGCGGTGCACGATAGGAGTGAATTTTTTTCTAAAACCAAAGTTTTGTCTAGATGACGACAGCTCTGGAAAATACAAAGTGATGACGAAGTACAACATCCAAGGATTCGAAGGTCTGCTGACCATCACATCCCTGCAGCCAGAAGATAGTGGCATCTATTCCTGCCTGAGCATCCAAGAGAACCCTGAAGCCGAAGATTGCAGCCATACTTCGACATTTAATATCACCCTGAATGTAAATTGTAAGTATCTGAATCTATGAAGTTTAACAAATGACATTCGATACATATGGCGCATTGATGAGTCCAAAACTCCACTTTTTTACAACCCTTTTCGATCAAAACTACATGCAAGCGTGAATTTTCATATTAAAATTTGGTACTTCATAATTTTACTCCCTGTAAAAGTTACTTTAAGAAAGAAAATATTAGATAAAATATACCAATGACTGTTGTGTTTCAGATGCTCCTTATTTTGAAGATGGCAATCAAACTAGGTTACTTTTTGCCATGCCTAACCAAGAGTGAGTATTACAACCATTCTACTCACACAACCACAGGCCAAAGCCTCCAACCAAGTTGCGCCACTACCATAATACACGGTTTTTCACCTTCTACGTCCAGTCCATCCTAGCACGTTTTTAAAGACGTCGGTTGATCCCAGCAGCCGTAAATCAATGTCAATGTAGTCACTAATGTATTTTATTAGCATATATTTTATGTCAATAATCAATCCTTTTTATCTTAGATACTTAACGCTAAAATAAAAGACAAAAATAGTCATAAAAATACATAAAAAAAGAATTTAATGACTCCTAAATTATGCAGGAACATGTTATTGAAAATAGATATTTAATACAAAATCCCTACATAACGTGATTCGTAACGTGATCAGGAAATCGAAAGCAATAAATTACTAGAAATACAAAATTGTGGGCTATAAATAAGTTTTAATTACCTTACTTTTCTAGAGTAAGATGAGCTACGCATTTATTGGTAATATTTAAAAGTCATAGAGCATTTAGGTATAATATCTTATACAAAGACATCTAAGTGTTTACGAGTAATAGACGGGACAAGATGAAGAAAATCGTAATCCAATACTTGTAACTACTTAGTAAGAAATCGGTCTGTCTAGTGTCATACGCCCGCTTGTCAGGTAGGTAGCATTCGTGTGTCAAAATCGAAAATGTTCGGGATCAAAATTTTGGTATGAAAATATCCCTAATGTCCGCTCTATAATTGTGAATGATGAATTTCTATAATAAATAACAATGTTGTGATACAGTAAAAGCTTGAGATTTGCATGCCTCAAGGCGTAATATGGCTGAACTCTTTTCTATTTTAACAACTTTATGTAATTACCCATATTAGCAAATAAATGATTTTGAATTTTGAAAATTGAATTTTGAATAATTCTTTTAAATCTCTTTGATCTTTTATTACTTTGATATTTCAGAATTCATACTTCAGAAAGTCATGTTTTGAGAATTTCAGTGTAATGAGGTTATCATAAGTAGAGTTATTTTATGAGGTCTGAACGTCTGTAGCTTGGTAGTCTATTATACTAGTTGTCTATTGTAGCTTTCCATTTTTGTTAAAAGTAATAGTGACTTATTCCCTACTTTAAAGGACACAACAAACCAAAGTACAACTATCAGGTCTTAATATAAATATAAGTTATGTACCGGTGCTCACAAAACATCTTTATTAAAAAAAGGTGTTTTAGGCATGGCGCCTATAATCTATAATAAGGTTCCAAATAGCATCAAGGAGCAAACGTTGAGAATTTTTAAAAAACAGCTTACATCGTTATTAGGCTTAGTCGCAAAACGTCTCTTTCGCAAAATGTCTACTGGTCGCGGTTATTTTGATTAGATTTTTTATTACAAGATTATTTGTTGAATTGTTGTGAAAGTTTTCAAATTGAAGTTGTTAAAATTGTTTATAAGTATAAATTTTTGCATGCCTAATGGTAGAATGTACCAGCAACAAATAATTACTACTGTAACAACTCATGTATGTACCTACATTCAATGCAAATAAATTATTTCTATTCTATTCTATTCAAGTACGAACAGCTACTTGTACTTAGAGCTAATAGATAGAATAGAAGTGTTTGGTCAACATGCTGTTGCTTGAGTATGTGCTCTAAGTTGGTACATAGGTACGTCATGCTAAAGAACTTACGAGTGCTTTATTTTCATAACTTGGAGGTTCTTATTACTATTGCTGATTATGATCTGATTGAAAGCAATGTAAATATTATGTGAATTTTGTTTTTTTGACCGGTTTGATGTTGTGGCTCTACGATCAAGGTAGGAGCCTAATGACAATATTTTATGCAACACTATAAAATATACCGATATCGACATAGCCATCAGTTGTTTAAGTCGATTTTATCTATCATCATCTTGATTCTGGATTATCGATTGACACGACTCTCATACAAAGCCGATTCATATCGCGACAGCTTCAATACCTAGACTTCTTACTATTAGGTACTATCATAACATGACATAACATCACGCCTGTAACCCCCGAAGGAACATTTCGCCAGTTAAGTTTAAGTCCCACATAATAGGGGGCGAGCCTATTGCAATCAACCGGGCCCAAATCCAGTTTCCGTAGCTGCTACTGAGAAATTCTGATGAAAAAACCCAATAAAACTTTGCCCGACCTGGGAATCGAATCCAGGACCTCATGCTCAGCAGTTGCGCTTGCGACCACTAGACCAACGAGGCAGTCACCTGGGTACTAGTTAGTTATTATTCAGCGGTCAAAAGACTAGGTCTAGAATTATATTCCTTTCCTGTAAATATTTCGACACCTGCCTTAACTGTTGCTCCTATGTTTTCAGAGTCGACATTATATGTTGCGCCTTCGGTTACCCAACACCCACATACAGAATTTTCAGAGAATTAAGAGACGATGTTATGTTCGAGTACGATAAAAAACAGATAAAGCTGGTCGAAGACGACACCAAGGCGGTGTTGACTGTAGTGGCTAACCAAACCACGTTTTGGCAAAAGTTCAAGTGCCAGGCAAGCAACGAGCATGGAGATTCTGAAAAGTCTTACACGATAGTGAAGACTGAGAAACCCAAAAAGCCTGATACGGTTAGTTTGAATATGATATGTTTATAAAATAATGAGAAAGAGTGCTTCGGCTGAGCACTTGCTCGAGCCAACATTGTTACTTGAGTATCGATGTTGTCCCGACAGTGTTCAATGAACGACAAAGCTGATCAGAATCAATTCCTACATACAGAGTGTAAACGGACCCTTCACGAAGCCGTCAATCTAATACAATCTGTCAAATGTCTTTAATAGATTTGCAACTTTATCGCTAAAGCATTAGGTTTAAGGTTGATTGGGAAAATTTGACAGATCCGGGTAGCTTGATGTGCTGTTACACATGCTGTGCACATGCTGTGTTGTACATAAAACTAAGTAACTTTACTAAAATGATTGCTGGGAAACAATTTTTTTTTGGGGTGAAAAATATAGTTTTACGGTAGGACTCAATGTAACGCATTCAAAACTTTGTGCTGATGGATGGATTGAATAGTACGGGGGCGTGGAGGTGTTTAAAGTAAAGTTCTTACATTAAAACATGTATTAAAAAAAAAATGTGGAAATTTTGAACTTTGACCCCCAATATCTCCGTTACTAGAAGGTTTCCAGGTATGTAAGGTCTGGAACAAATGGGAGAACGGGGAGAACAAATGTCTTTCGGCTTCGTTAAGGGCCTTGTTCCTTTATAATTGAGTTTGCCGCGCGGCTGTACCGTTTAATGCCAACCCGGACGACTGTGTAGCACGTCTAATATATATGCCTACAATAACTACCAGAGCAATCATTAACTCAAAACAATTGGCTAAGTGCCTTTCACAAAATCTGGCTGTCAGCTATTTGACGTCGAGTTCATAGAGGTGAAACTTTCACACCGTACGGTAAAACAATTGCAATTTCTTTCAAAGCCTCCCATATTTCTACAACGACTTTAAAATAACTGACATAAGCATTATTAAACAGCAGTTTTCAATACATAAATGTATTGAATGAGACAAAAATTATCTTCTAAAGTGACACATTTCTGAGATATAAGCTATCAAAGTTGTACTGAAGAGTAGCATAAGTCCATCCCATACATGACTTTTCCATCTTCTCTGTTAAAGGTCAACTTTTCAAATCCCTCAGCGCACCCATACACATTCCTACCGGTATTCAACGTGACAAAACAGACCCGGAAGCCGGAGCCTGTAAAAAGACTCTTAGCAAATAGTTCTGAGTTGATGATTTGCTCAGATAGTTTTACTAGGCGTCTGAATTTGTCATTCCCTTTTCACTCTTACTTATTTCAAGCATATCTAAGAATGCATAATATCGTCTTATTTATTAGGTATTGCTTTTAATTTCCAGGTAACTGCATATAACACCACTTCAGATTCAGTATTTTTGAATATATCTTGGAATGACGATGTACAATTTCCAGTTGACGGTAAGATTACAGATTGTATTTAGTTAGGTATATTTATTTAAAAAAACTGTTTTATTAGACTATGAAGTTATTATCATGGCAGTATTAGTAATAAAAAAAATATTTTTTGATTTGTAAGAAATGGTCCGTAAAGGGATGTTCCATGGCTGCGGGACTGTTCGAAAGAGATACCGCGGCCCTGGAACACAAAGGGCAAAGAAGGAACATGGATGGGTTTTAGTCAGTAAAAGTCTGACACTCCGTCCCACTCCACCCAGAGCGGGAGGAGTTATTTGATGATTTACCATCCTTAAAAAAAAGGGATGTTCCATTCATTTAGGTCTAAAGTACAAAAGTTAATAAACTCTCTTTTTTTCAGTATTCGAAGTTCAATTTGTAAAAGAGCAAAGTAACGGTAGAAAACTTGCCACGCCCACTTTGAATACATGGAGGAAAAGTAAGCAAACTGAAATTCAGTTTACTGACTTACAGATCGAAAGTATTGATCCAGAAGTAAATGGTAAGGCATTATTATTTCATAGAGGTTCGCTTAATTTTAGGAAATGATCATATGTATAGCCACGGAATCTTTTCGCTTTTATTGCTTGAGTCATCGTCATCTGCCTAGCCTTTTCCCAACTACGTTGGGGTTGGCTTCCAGTCTAACCGGAAGCAGCTGAATACCAGAATTTTACATGGAGCGACTGCCTACCTGACCTCCACAAACCAGTTAGTACTGGATAAGACGAAACCCCTTGGTAAGACTGGTTGTTGACTTTTTGGGCCACTGACTACCTGTAACGAGTGGGACCAACGGCTTAACGTGCTTTCCGAGGCACGGAGGAAACTCGGTATTCAATGGGCGGTCACCTATCCTAGGCAAGCAGTGCTTAACCTAAATATCGACCAGAGCGGCTGTTATTATTTAGCCACGAGCTCCTTTTATTGCTTGAGTATTTAAAGCGAAAAAGGCGTCAACGAGGTCGTTGTCAGGGTCCGTTTGTTTGCTACTGGTTTATTATTTTGACACTTGTCTACAACTACCTTCTAGAGGGTACCTTTATTTTATTTTTAAAACGCCCCACACATTTAAACACACATACACAACTAGCCAGACCCATATTCATATAAAATAGTTTCTTTTCTGTGTATCGCTCCATTATTTGCCCTGAACACCCTTTTTTCTTCATCTTTCAGGAGTTGTGGTTGAATTAGAAAAATTAGAACCGGAGACATCATACTGGATCAGGGTCCGAGTATCGAACGACGTCGGGGAGTCTCTCTGGTCGGATCCTGCCCTGGCTTCGACATTAGCTGAAGACGAGGAGACCACCACCACGGAAGCTCCTGATGCTGAATCAGAAGTGTCTGATGATGAGCAATCTATGACCGAAGCCACTTTCTATGGCATTTTCTTTGCTGGTGGCATTTTTGTAGTGTCTTTCGTTTGCATGTTCATTATGAGAATGGTTAAGTAGATTGTGTTTTGTTTTAATTAAAGTGAATCGATTGTATTTAGTATCTGCTGTTTATTTTTATTGTAAACTTGGAATTTAAGTAAATTAAGTTTTATATTCAGTACGTGTAAATACTTTTTTCTAAGTAATCGAATGTTATTATTATGCAAATTGTTACGTTTTGTATTTTGTATAATGTGTTTGATCAATATTTATTTTAATATTCAATATTTCACGGGAAAATGTTTCATGGCAAATAAATAGTAAAACTTACGAAGGCGTTTCATTTTTGATAAATAAACTCCTAAAATCCTGGGGGTGGTCATGTGATGAAGACCACATGACTGCCCCCATCCATCCACCAGAAATCACCCGGCTATATATAATTCCTGCTAACCATGCGAAACCGTGGCGGGGTGATAGTAGGTAAATTAATAAATCATTCAAATGTTTATAAACCATTTTATTAGAGGCAGAAACACCAGTGTAATTAACATAACAATTAGTGTATATGAAACTCATTAGCCGACAATATTATGTATGTACACAGTAGAAATTACCAGAATCGTGTACATGTATTACAAACGGCAATAAACATTTTATAAAACAATGATTTTCGTTCAACTACTTATAAACTTTTATGTAAACGCTACGATTGTTCAATTTTCACGACAGTGAATATGCAGCACGTTTTGTATGAGGCCATCCAAGCTCTTAAAGTTTAGTGATACCAAGCTTCTTAAGCTAACTTTGCAAGTAATATTCAAAGGTACATAATTCTTAACGTGTTAGGAGCAATAAAAATGTCAAGAACGATCGCCAATCATGACATTTTTACAGAATCAATCTCAAAGATTGATCATTTAATCGTTCATTATTAGCCCATATTAAAAGGTAAACCTATCTATGTTTTACCTAAAGAAGCGATACAAAGGGAAACAAATATACAATAGAATAATCAGTCTTCCTGCGAGAACGTGGTAGAGCTGCGACTTAAGCAATTAAAATTGACCGATTTTTGGTTTAGGTTAGGTATTAGTAAGTTGGAATGTAAAAACTCTAAAAAAAATGTCAACAAATTTCGAATAAAATAGTACCTGCATAAATATTGTCATAGTTTATAATGTTAAGGATTCGTTTTCTTCAACATTTAAAATTAAACTTACTCTAACAACGACGATAACTTAAAGTATACTTAACAGTAGTTATCTACTCGTACATAGTGCATGTATCAGTTCCAGCTACACATACCTATGAGTGTACTTTTGGAGTTAATTCATAGACCTACAACCTACCAAACATTTTCTTTAAGAGGAGAATTTAAAAGTATACTAGATGGAAGGGACACCGACGCACAAACGATTACCACGTATTCAGTAGTACATTATTATTAGAATTTTTTATCGGTAATTATAAAAAAAACATCTGTTCCATAAATTTTGGCTATGGAGGTATTGTACTTTTGTTTCCTACCACAGATTAAAAAAATATGTGGGGCGGTTCAGAGTGATGTACTGAGCGGTGTCTATTCCACCCTGGATAGTGCTGCCACCTTCATTCAAGTTTGACTTAAGCGAATAACACACAAGCGAATAGTGAAACAACTATTTCCATCTGCGGTTCTTTCTTAAAGTTAATGGGTAAGCGTTGAAAGCCACAAGGGTTGAAAACCTCCTTTTACTCCCTAAACCACTGGATATCACTTGAAAGTAGGCTCAGGAATTAGTAATGATTTAATATCAGTTTATCCAGATGTAAAAAATATTCTTAACTCCAAAAGTACGCTTCAAATCCTTTTACATTATTATACGCGATAACTTAAAGCTACGTTACTTTATGCAGAGCTAAATAATTAGTATAAGTTTATACGTATTTACAAGTGACAACCAAGCTGCGAAAATCAGTGCTTTCCTGCGCTTGGTCAAAAATTTTAATGTTTTAGTATTTAGAAATAATAAGTTGTCTGTTTCGGTGATTGCAAGTTCAATTTTATAATAGACCCTTCAAGTAAATAAATAAATCTGAAGTTCTTAATTAGAAATCGTTTAACGTTTCCTTAATGATCCATTGTCTTTGACTTGTTGAATGTATTTTTCTGTAAATTCATAGTTTAGATTCTTTATAATAATAACACGTACTCAAGCAAATCACAGCAATATAATATACATGAAATTTACGCGCGTTTATACTTGCAAATAAATATAAGCAAGAAACTCCTAGTCGTTACCATTCATGTACATTTATTTAAATTTTAAATACATGTTATCTATTGAAAAGTATAACCTCAGGCTGTTTACATATTCGGTAGGAGAATTGAACACTTAATTATTTAAAACTTCAATAATAGACAATTATTTTGTTTAAATTAAATATTATCTATCTACATTTACTTTGGAATGTCATGGGGATAGCATATTAGTTAAATTAACACTAAAAGAACAATTTAACGATTTGGCTTAAATATTTGGCATGGAGTTTACAATAATCTGATTACTAACATTTTAAGAATCCATTTCATAATTTTCTCAAGTCAAACGATAACCAATCAGTTTATTTTATTAACACATAGTAAATATATCTCTTATCTGATAAAAATAACATTAACACTGAACCGTACGTACTTAACTTTAAAACTCAACATTGTCTATACCGTCGGCTGTCATCCGTAACTAAGACTTCAAAATCATCACAAACCTCTTTATACATATACTCCAAAAAGAAAATATCCCCACGTCAAACAAAAGCTGTTTTTTTTTTAATAATTAAGATTGCACAAGATGGCGGCGATGACAAGCATTAGGGTGGCAGTGAGCCTGACCGCGTCGTCAGTTGTTTTCGCGTCGGCGATCTCCATCCATTCGGAGTTGCCGGCGGCATTGCGCGTACGCACACGGACGTGGTACAACGTGCTGTTTGTTAGAGGTCCCACTGTGAAGAGGGTGTCTGAAAAGATATCAAGTTCAGTTGAGTTGAGTTAACTTTCTAACTAATGAAATATCACGGTAGTGCTGTTATTCTTGTAGGATATAAAATACTAGCGGCCCGTCCCGGCTTTGCACGGGTGGACATTTATTTTTTTAACATTTTGGGATAAAATATAGCCTATGTTACTCAGGGATAATGTAGCTTTCTAATGGTGAAATGGTAATTTTTTTGAAATCGGCACAGTAGTTTTTGAGTTTATTCATTACAAACATACACACACACACAAAAATACAAATCTTTCCTCTTTATAATATTAGTGTAGATTACTAAGTTATATCTTACTGTTGGCTTCTTCGATGTCAACACGGAATTCAGGTGCTCCATCCCAGTCTGCTGGATAACCCGCATGAGCTTGAGCCAGTTGGAAAATGTATCCTGAAATATACGTTTAAGAGAACCTTGTTAATTTCAACATTATGACAAATCTTATAGTTATTAACTTTTGAGATGTGACCAACTAAAACGCCTCCAACGAAACATTTTGAAAAGAAAAATAGTTTTGACCGTATTTGCATACTTAGGATGAATTCCACCATTGAATCTGAACGTGGTCAGCACATTTAAACGGAGTTCAAGATTTATCAATCCGTATCATCATTGTAGTGGAGTATTGACATCATAAAAAGACCTTGAAAATATTTGTGGATCTTTTTCAGTTTCGTCTGTAAAATTGGTCCTTAGGAATAAAACAACATTTACCAATAACTGTCAAATTGTTGGGGTCTGGCGAAACTTCATCACCAGTAGCGAAGATGCATGATGTACAGGTAACGTTGAAAGTCAGCTCGGTAGCATTGGCCACAGCCAGGTTAACCTGTAACACAATATTCAAATGAGTATATTTGTCAAAAGGCAACCCATAGAGCCCTTTGTTAGTCAAGCTTGGTCGTAATCCAGAAAGTTTATGCTTAGCGTGATTAATTCCCTCGTACCCGTCGTTAGCTCTAACTGAGATTCAAGTCTATCTTCGAACAGAGAGCAAACAAAAATTTGTTTTTATCCAAACGGATTTTCTTTAGTACCACCAGCAAAAGCAAAAGCAAGCAGTCTTACTAGCAGAGTATTAGACAACCTTAGACTTAAATCTGACTAAAATTAAAAGTTGAAACAGTACAACGAAAAAGCAAGAAAATTATTGATTTCTGCCAACAAGTGACAAGAAAATAATATTCCCAAAAGAAAACAGAGAAAGACAACGCTCACATTCGATTTTAAATTAATACTCACGAAATCCGGGGGTTCAGGCTTGGAGCCAGGGTTGACGTGGAAGATGATGGACTCTGAACCTTTGGTGTTGTTGGCAGAGCACCGGTATTCCCCGTAGGTGCTCTCGTCCCTAATCCTAAGGATCAGCACAGAGTTGGTCCCATCTTCAGACGTGATGACCTGCAGGAAGAAATTTGTATCAATATTATAAATGCGAAAGTTATTCTATCTGTCTGTATTGCCTTGAGAGAAAGACATGGACTCCTTTTTAAGTAAACATGCAGAGAAAGTGTCGGGTAATAGCTAGGACTTAATAATGGGTATAAAATACCCTTGACGAAGCCGAAAGGCACTTGTTCTCCCTATAATAGCATTTTTTTTTTGTTCTAAATCATACCTGAGAACCCAAACCCCATAAAATAAGTCGTTTTCCAGCAATACTGTTTGCGTAGAGTTACTTAGTTTGATGTACAGAAGGCTTCGTGAAGGGTATGTTTACACCTTGGAAACCAATTTTGGTTTAATTTCTCTTCAATTTCCTTCATTGGTTTTCTTTGAACTGGCTTTCCCAACGTTTGAGCGAGAATATCGTGTTAAGCGGTAACTTTGCAAGGGTTTTAAACTAACAAGTGCAAGACTGGCCAGTTACTGCGATGCAAACTTTGCACAGCCAAGAACTTTACTTATTCATCAATCATCGCCTTGATCTTGTATCAGTTTAGAAATTCATCTCCTATAATTTTGTCTTAAAGTTATGTTTAGTCTTATAAAATCTGATAGATGGGAAGATGAATAATCATGGTCTTTAATGTTGTTTCAGTGGTTTAGATAATAGGGTTTTATTTTTAGGGATGGGAAATCATCAAATAACTCCTCCCGCTCTGGGTGAAGTGGGAGGGAGTGTCAGACTTTTACTGACTAAAACCCATCCATGTTCCTTAATTGCCCTTTGTGTTCCAGGGCCGCGGTATCTCTTTCGAACAGTCCCGCAGCCCAGATAATGGGGTGTCAAATAACCATTTATACTGTTACTACGGCTGGAGAATGATGATGATGATGATGACTGTTACTCTTAGCCTGCATGATGCATCATCCCATTTCTGGGCAAAATGGCCCCTCCACATGACTTCTAGTTCTTTAGACCAAGGGCTAATATGGACCACTGACCTACCATGAATAAATAAATGCAAACAAAACTGCTGTACTATGGATGTAGTATAGACATAAGAGCTAATAAATATGTACTATGGATGTAGAATAGATATTAGAGCTAATAAATATTGCTCACCGTGTCCGTATCCGTGATTGCTTCGTCATCGAAGCCGTTTATTCTCCTGAACCATCTGTAGGTGGGTGGTGGGTTCGCGATGGCACTGCAAGTCACATTTTTGCTGAAAACCAGAAAAAATAAGATCTTAATTATTTTACATAACTTTATTTAAACAAAAGTTTGATTTAAAAGAGTGTCCTTGGAGTTTCTTGCCCATTTTTCTCCATATAGATCTTCGCTTTGGAATGTGTAACTACAGTACTTTCTCAAGTTATTAATATTATTATGCTTTGTGACTGTGACTGTAGCTTCGCTTTTTTTTATGTTTTTTTTTTTAAATTCAAAAGTGCCCGTTAATGATCTAATTGAAATAAATGCTTTGCGTTTGAGTTTACACTACATATTTGTTGGCCCACTGGTAACGGCCTCGACTTATTACTTTGTGTAACTTATTTCATCACTGCTCTCAAAACGGTGAAGGAAAACATCGTGAGGAATCCGTTATGTCCATAACATTTCGCAGGCGTGTGACGTTACCAACCCCCACTAGGCCCGCGTGATGTATTATAGTCCACTCCCTCGCATAGAGAGGAAGCCTGTGTCCCAACACTGGGAGCATTATAGGCTGATTATGCTATTTAAATTATTCAATTATATTTCTTGGAACACAATCTACAACCATTCGTCGCTTCCAAACTGTGGAAGCGTAGTGTTTACAGATCAGTCTACCTTAATTAAGTTATTAGAAACGTTTACAGACGACTTAATTCAAAAGCTAAGGTATGATGTTCCCAATTAATAGTAATAGTTGCGGATTAGACGATAGATATTGTAATTTTATTTATTTAGGGTCTCCAACAAATGATGTACTTAAGTACACATCTATAGAGTTTTGGGCATTACAAAGTTATTGCGCAGGTCATCATCTTCATCATTTCAGCCGAAAGACGTCCACTGCTGGACGTAGGCCTCCCCCAAGTGTCGCCACATTGACCGGTCCCGTGCGTCTCGCATCCAGCGGATCCCCGCAACCTTCACCAGGTAATCGGTCTACCTAGTTGGAGGGCTTCCAACGTAACGTCTTCCGGTTCGAAATTTTAAAATTTCCGCAGGTGTAAAAATATAATGATAAGTACTTACGTATCATTTAAAATAGCGTACACTTCTTCAGTCTTGTATTTTTGGTTAGAGTAAATCATTTGCGTGTCGCTGTTGTACAAAATTGGTTTATCTGAAACAAGAATTCATTATAAACAAGTATTGGAAATTTTAAATGGAAACTCATCGTTATTCGTAAAATCTGTGACATCCATAACTGAAGAATGTTGGTCATAAATAAGGTTTTCTCTTAAAGTTAAAGCATTCATGTAATTTCAGATAAAAGTTAATATTCGAAATTAAACACAGGAATGCTTTTTAATTTAAAAAATGCAAATAATTTCACTACAATTTCGAAAATGATATCTGCTGTCATGAGCTGATCTGAATCACTTTTCCGATGAGGCCTATCAATTAATCAATCATACCAGTATGTTGCAGTCCATAGTTTAACGGCATGGCTGGTGCATTGTCCTGGCCATTGGTAATGTGCAATGTGGTGATGTTTGATATCAGTACTGAATAAAAACGAAAAAAAGAAAACAATCGACTTTGTCGGTTGCAAGAAAAGTCAATGAAACAAACCGACTTCCGAAATTATATAAAATGATTTTCCGCTTTTTTGTGTTTTTTTTTATGCAAAAAAGTTTTTTATTTTATCCTTTTTAGTTGAAGCATTCTACACAAATTCATGTCATGTGTTAGTTTAATATTGATATTAGGAAATCATCAACATAGACGAAGAAGAAAAAATACGTATTGTAGAAGCTTATTCATAAACTATCCAAGCTAAGTTAATAAGACTATATAAGACTGCAAGCTTCTTTCACCAAATGAAAAAAGAATCTCGTAAATCCGTCCATAATTGACGGAAATATTAATGAACATACATAAAAAAATAATACAGCCGAACATAAAACGTCCTTCTTTTTTGAAGTCGGTTAAAAATATTATACCTAATCACAAATGACGATACCTACGGTTCTTCCGATTTCTGATAATATTTACGATACAGAACTTTGTCGGGAGAATGATTAAAAAAACTATTTGATAGTCGAGTATTTTTATCCGATTGCATAGACCGATGCACTGCAGGAGGAGATTTAATCGTGTTGATTTTTCTAAAACTTGCATCTTTTATTACTTAACTCCGAATAGGTAAATTAATAACTAAAACCAACAGGTTCTAAAAAAACCATCGCCTATGAAGGAGGTTTATTTAGATATTTCTACACTTTTTAATTGTCTAGCTACTATCTACTATGTTTAGGTATCGGATATTCGGATGCATATCATATTTACCTTAGGTACTTTTTTCCCAGGCAAAGGGTACAAAAGTGCGGAAGCGGCCTCTTATAACATTTTTTTCTCCGATTTCGCGGGATTGCATAAAGTGTATATAAAATGTAGTTTTACTAAGTATTATTATTATTCCTAAATTTTAATACATATTTCAATTCTGTTTAAATCTGGACCAGAAGTTTGTGGAAACACGTAAAAATTGCTTCATCTTCAAAAATTTGTTGCTTAGTAAATGAATTAAAATTTTGCTGCTGAATATTCAAATATAATAATATGATGAACCATGATGATTTTGAGACTTGCATACTAGTCAACACTCAAAGTTTAGGTAAACATGCATCCGAGTATACAATCTCTAACTACTATTCTACGGTACAGTGTTAAGAACTTACGTTGTACAGAGAGATGTACAGTCTTCTCGGTGTAGTGCGACAGAGCTTTTTGTCTCACTTTGCACACGTAAAGGCCAACGTCGGCGTGGTTCAGCTTCTTAATCTCTAGAGTGTTATCTTGCTTGATGGAGTATTTCTTGGGCTCGTCCTTGTCTGCAATGGAAAATACACTGGATGAAGAAACTAAAACATCACTGATTTTGTGTAGATGAGTTCTGCGATGATCAGGTAAATCTTACTTCTTACTTATTATAGGTATAAATGCCAAAGTTTGGATGGATGGATGTTTGTTTCTTAGTCACACCGGATCGGCACGGATATAGATTATAGTCTGGAATAGCACATATGCCTTTTCCACGCGAACGAAGTCGCGGGCAAACAGCTAGTGAATAAAAAACATACAGAAGTTTCTTTATACCTCAGTTTACTGATTACTTGTAAATCATAATAACCTAATAGCTTTTCTGAAGATATGATTGTTACTGTGCTAATTTATCAGTGAATTAGTAGTGCCTTAAACAATTAAGGCAGACGCCAAAACCCACAATTGTAAAAAAAAACGGGAGGTACAGTTTGCGCGTCAATGTCCCACCTTGTATTATATCAAAACATTTACATACACCATCACGGAGTCAAATCTTTCAAGAAAAAAAAAAGTCTTCAAAGAAAAAATAAGTGCTTTAAGTGCTTTGCTGCCGGATTTGCGGGACTGTTCGAAAGAGATACCGCGGCCCTGGAACACAAAGGGCAAAGAAGGAACATGGATGGGTTTTAGTCAGTACAAGCCTGACACTCACTTCCACTCCGCCCAGAGCGGGAGGAGTCATTTGATGATTTCCCATCCGAAAAAAAAGAGCTTAGTACCGATTATGGCCGGAACCCTTTTTCATTTTTTAATGGCATCTCATTTAAAGGCTTCGGCTTAACCGGACTCTGGCCGGGACTAATTGCACTATGACTAAAGTTAACTCACCCTTAATCTGCTGCTTATCCTTGTACCACACAACGACTGGGGGAGGGTAGCCGTTGGCTTCACAGGTCAACTTGACAGACTTGCCCTCTTCGCCTTCCAGGGTTACATTCCTGTCCTTGATGTTCACTTTCTCTGCAAATTAAATATTTATATGTTGTAGTAGGGAATTCGAAGGAGTTCGTGGCTTAATAATAACAGCCGCTCGGGTCGATCTTTAGGTTAAGCCGTGCTTGCCTAGGTTGGTCAGTGGATGGGTGACCACCCATTACATACTGAGTTTCCTCCGTGCCTCGGAAAGCACGTTAAGCCGTTGGTCCCGGGTGTCATTTGTAGATCTTTGACAGTCGTTAGGTAGTCAGTGGCCCAAAAAGTCTGACAACCAGTCTTACCAAAGGGTATCGTATTACCCAGTACTAAATGGGTTGTGGAGGTCAGATAGGCAGTCGCTCCATGTAAAATACTGGTATTCAGCTGCATCCGGTTAGACTGGAAGCCGACCCCAATATAGTTGGGAAAAGGCTAGGCAGATGATGAGTAGTTAATTTGCCAAACCTCAATGGGTCCACGTGCCACTCCCTCTAATATAGTGAAGCCCTAAGTCCCAGCAGTGAAGAAAGTTGCCACGTGTAAAAACATCATCTATTATGCTTGAATTATCAAGCCTTCATCTCAAGTTCAACAAACTAATCATATAGGTACATATTCCCGTCTCTGGAGACAGGGTATTGAGGAAAATAATTTTGATTCTGATGTAGAAGTTCGCAAGTTGGATTATTGTCTATCTTAATTTGGTTCGTCTCCTTTTTTTTTTAAATGACCAAAACAAGGTGTGTCTTATGTTAAATGTTTTACAATTTCACAATTAAAAACTGATTTTTGGACGATACAGGTTTAGGTTTACACCTTTAAGGGTAATTTTACTCATGTCTATGGCCGCCTTTACATTTAAAACCCTCACTGGAATCGCGTTTCTTTCTCGCAAAGTCGCGACTAACTCAAGGTGATTCCATCCATCTGGTATGGCATGTTAATAGTTGTTAATAAAGATGACTGCAATTCGTTTTCAAGAGATTGCAGTTATTAATACAATATAACACATTTACCGACATCACGACAACGCCGGGTGTCGCTGAAAACCAGTGTCTCTGTTTGGTGTGGTGAAGTGACACGATTTTGCATTTATGAGTGGATGTGACGTATTTTCCCCCTACTTGTTCTCTTTGTGTTTTTACGTAACATAATCATCACGCCTGTAATCCCTGAAGGGTTAGGCAGAGGTGTACCTACTAGTACACCCACATTTCGCCAGTTACGTTTTAAGTCCCATGTAATAGCGGGCCAGCCTATTGCCATTAATCGGGCGCAAATCCAGACACCGTGGCTGCTACTGAGAGATTCCTGATGGAAAAACCCAATAACACTTTGCCCGACCCGGGAATCGAACCCAGGACCACGTGCTCAGCAGTCGCGCTTGCGACCATTCAACGAACGAAGCCAGAAAAAGAAGAAGTCTTTGTGTTTTTCTGTGCCTAATTTATATACATTGAGTTTAGTGCTAATTAATGTATTTTGTCTTTCTTTCTTTCACAAGACATACATACCTCCAACAATAAACTCCTTAGTTTCGCTAAGATTGCCAGCTTTACAGGTCCAGTTGCCTCCATCATTGATCTTGATCTTATGGATGATGAGGGGGACCAGGACGCCGTTGTCTTCAGTCTTGCGTTCGACGAACACTCTGCTATTCTTGGTAGATCGCTCCTCGACTAACTTGCCCGAGGGGGAGTACCATTGAATAGGCTGGAAGGAATATTAAGAGAAGTATTTTTTAACAATGTTTAACTAAAATTGTTGGAAAATGGTGGCTGTTGTCTGTTGATTTGTGATACCGCACCTCCTAATAACATAGAGTTAAGTTGCAACCAGATTAACCATTTCTTTTTAAGATTGGGAATAGGTTTAAGTTTGTCATGAATTTTATTACACGTTATTATTCTCCTTTATTTATTTATATTCCTTATTAAAAACATTTAAAAATATAAAATTGTAGCTGCGGTCAGGGCTCCAGAGAGAGGAACCTGAACGTGTCCAGGAGTACCGCTTTCTGAATCAAGCCCTTGATCCAGCTGCCTAACGAGAGCCTCCGCGGGTATTGGTCAAGGCTCTTGGCAATTAAGCCATGGATTATCGGCACAATAATCGCAGAGTCCACATCCCACATGTCGACAACCTCGTGAGCCAAGTCAAGATACTTGATTTGCTTATCTTTCTCGGCTTTCACGAGGTTCCCATCATGCGGGATCGTTATGTCAACAATCATTGCGCGCTGCTCTGATCGATCCACCACCACTATATCAGGCTTATTGGCTACAATAGTCTTATCAGTGATGATGGATTGATCCCAGTACAATGTTTATTATTACGGGGCAAAGTTTTTGCAGATGTGTTTTGACCAGAGTTGAAGTAGGAAAGTCTTTGTGTGTCTGCAATTTCACTAATACCCAAACCCTTTGAACAAGAATACTCAGCAAAACTGTTTCGCGTTATTATAATTGTAGTACTAAGTTAATATGGTAATCAGAATCTTGTTGACAAGTTCTGTTAGCTATTTGACACGATTCTGAAACGTACCACGAATTTGCTTCTCCGATGAAATGTTCGCCGACAGAAGGATTCTTTACGTTAGAGTATTTCGTCGATATAAACTTTCGGCGGCGAACAATTCACCGACACAACCAGTTAACGTAGAACGGTTTTCTGATTCATTTGACGCCCACCAACCTGATTCGGCTCTTTCCCATCGAGAGGAGACCTGAACCGCAGCAGCAGGAACATTACATAATACATTCAGGATGGAAGGGACACTGATGCGAAAACGGTTACCATGTATTCAGTACATCATTCTGAGCGGCCACATAGTAATTATTCACCGATTATTAAAAAAAAAAAACTATTGTTCCATACATTTTGACCGTGGAAGTATTGCACTTTTGTAAGAACCAGCTGTTTTTTAAAATAACCGATGAAAAACGATGAACTGAATTCGTGGTAACCGTTTTCGCGTCGGTGTCACTTCTACCCTGTATATTCGCTTATGAGCTACCTAGGCAGATTCTGTACACGTACTTCTACTAGATGTTGTCCT
This sequence comes from Noctua pronuba, assembly GCA_905220335.1. Taxonomy (NCBI): domain Eukaryota; kingdom Metazoa; phylum Arthropoda; class Insecta; order Lepidoptera; family Noctuidae; genus Noctua; species Noctua pronuba. The sequence goes on along the minus strand of LR999903.1, from coordinate 7,498,339 downwards.
TTACAAAAGATGGCTTTTGTTTCACCGACGTTGTACACCGTCGACCGCGCCATGATGCGGAGAGTTGGCTCTGGAAACTCTTCATCTGGCCGAACTGGAAAGAAAAAAAAAGATGATTGAAATAATGTCTCTGATGAATTCAATTTGATTTTTTACAATTAGTCGGAGATTTTGGTGGTATTTTAATAGAAATATTTATTTTCATTTGTAGAGCTTTGACAGTCGTTACAGGTAGCCCGAAAGTCTGACAACTAGTCTTACCAAGATTTATCGTATTACATTACTGACTGGATTGTGGAGCTCAGATAGTCAGTCGCTCCATGTAAAATACTGGTATTCAGCTGCATCCGATTAGACTGGAAGCCGACCCCAAAATAGTTAGGAAAAGCTGGGCAGATTGTGATTGTGATGATTTGTATTTATATCAAGTTAAGGACATTAAGGACGAATTTCGTCAATAAAACTGAATGCGATGAGCACATGTAAACCGTGTTCCAAAGCTACCAGTGTTAATATTCCATAGCAATAATGACATTGACAGCTCTTAAACGCAGTTCAATCGCGATCAGTTTCATTGGTGAAATTCAATAATAAAAGCATGTTAAACAAATGCCCAACCCATAAAGATTACATCGTGGTGGTTGTATGTCATAAAAATTCCTATAAAGTCTGAAATACACTAAAATATACCTACAAGTGTATGATGTAACTCACAAAATCAATAAAGTAACCGGCTTTCCATACAAATGGCTGAAGTTTGATATTATTCAAATTTTTGCAGAGTTAACCGAAGTGTTAAACATTGATGTGACTCGGAACTATGTCCAACAAACTTGTTGTGTCCACAAATTCCGGTCACGGAAAACTTTGTCGTCGCTGTACTAAGTTTAAGAGGCACCCTCTGCTATTAGTGTATTTCTATTAGCTACAAATAAACTTGTAATTTTGTAATGCAATTAATTTTATATTAACTGCTTCAACTAGTAATTTGAGTAACAAATTGATATTGCTGCTCTCACGGGATTGTATAGTAACCGGTGTCTTACTTATAAAACTTAGAAATTTCATTCGGTAGATAAAAAGGCGACATCTTTATTTTAATTTCAATCACAGACAGTTTTGCCCCTTATTACATAGAACGATAGGGTTTACTTTACCATGCAATGTATCTCTCTGCCTACTCTTTTGTGGAATACGAGTGCGATATAACATAATTATTAAAATGTTTGTTAAAATTACAATTCATAATTAGGCATTACGAAATGGATAATAACTTCAAAGTGTTTACCTACATGCCCAGTCCAGAAAACAATTTAATTATGTTTAGTACAAATTATTCTCTTTACACATTCCACTTTTGTGCTAAAACCTTCGTAATATATATTTATCACGTATTTGTTGCGACGGCAATGTACTAACATAAGTAATTGGTTGTGTTGCTAATGGTGTGGCCAGTGTGGGCTCGTGTGGTCTGTAGGTGCGCCTGACCGCGGGGCGATGACCTATAACCTATCTACATAACGTGTAATACCTAGGAGACCTAGCCTGTAGTCTAGGGGTATCATTATATTTAAGGTAATGAGGTAATTTTGGCTTCAAATTCGTGCCTAGACATAGTTATTAGGAATTATATTAAACCTTTTTAGTGGTTGACCTATTTCAGTACCAGACAGGTTAGTTACTGAGTTTTGGTTAACGATTTTATAGGCTAGTTGGTTATCTACACAGACACCTGGCTGGAGCTTATATCTTCGTTATTATATGGATATACAAGCTAAGACGTGATAACACGACTGGCTATTAATTTAAGGTCGTTCAGACACCTTTATTAATGGGGTACCTTTCACGCATTAAATCACCTTTGCAAAGGGGGTAACTAAATATAAGGTGTAAACGGATCCTTCACGAAGCCGTCAACCAAGCATTCTCTACATCAAACTAAGTAACTCTACGCCAAAAATATTGCTGGGATTTTTGGCGTAGAGTTTTTTTTTGGGGTGAAAAACCACGTTTTCGGTAAGACTCAATGTAACGCACTCGAAAGATTGTGCTGATGGATGCATTGAATAGTACGGGGGTCTAGGAGGTATTTAAAATAAAACTATTTAAAGAATAAAAACTTGTACTTAAAAAAATCTTGTGAAAAAATTGGAACTTAGACATCTGTTCGACATCTCCGTAACTAGAAGGTTCCCAGGTATGGTGCACAACAAACAATGATCGCAATGACGGGGAAAAGAAGTGCCGTGCCTTCAGGCTTCGTTAAGGGTCTTTTTACACCCTTTGTTCCCAACGTCAGCACATAAATTATGTATCTTACAAGGTTAGATATCATTTTACTTATTTATTGTCAAGGAAATAGCGCGCATATTTCAACAGCATCCTATTTCTTATCTGCAGCGAAATCCCCCTTGAATTTAAAGCGGCTGGAAGCGCGCTAAGCACTGAGTGGACGATCATTTACTGCAATTACAACCGTAATTTACAATTAAAAGAGTAGTTTTTTGTTTGATAAATGTTGGCAGCAGATGGTCTTTACAGCTCGCCAGCGGAGAACGGATAAGCTCTTAAAGCGCTCAGACGGGGCAGTTACTATTCGCTAACGAATTTAATGGCTATAGACGAAAATATACTAGTTAAATTTAAAACGGTTCGCTGAAAATGTCACCGAAGAATTCATTCGTTAAGGAAAGCAAACAACACAATTAATTAACTTCGAAGATTGTCGAGTACGTGAACATTAGGTATGAATACGTTTCATGCATAAATTAATCCCACGTCAGTTGTTGTTAAGCATACATTAACACACCACTTTATATGGGGAAGATGTCAAAATATTATATTTCCTTAATGGAAGGCAAAGTTACCTATACCTGCCTGTTTGTGTGTATTTCGTGGGAGGCTCGACAGGTTATGGGTAACTCTACCCTACATATTCATATCTACGTTTATTGCGTATCAGCTATGATTATTAGTCGTTTATTTATCTTTGATTTTCCTGCTTCGCCGTGGTTCTATGAGTAAAGAGGATAATTTAGAAAAAAAATGACCAAGTGCGAGTCGGACTCGCGCGTGAAGGGTTCCGTTCCATCGTAGTAGACCCTTTTAATATTTTATGTGTTGTTATAGCGGGGCAGAAATACATATTCTATGAAAATTGCAACTGTCTACCTATTACGGATCATGAGATACAGCCGGCTGACAGATAGACGGACGGATGGACGGACAGACAGCGGAGGCTTAGTAATAGGGTCCCGTGGGTCCCGTGCACGGAACCCTAAAAAAACAATATAAATAGCTTATTTTTATGTATCATAGGAAATTCAATAAATAGTCTTGATTGCTTAATTTGCTTTTGACAGAGAAGCCATTAAAATAATGAATGAAATTCTTCTGCTTCCGGTGGTTCTCAGAAAGCTTTTCAATTCGTCCGTTTGAAGAGGAAGCCATAGAAAATAATTCTTTGAACTCTTAATCGGAAAATGCATGGTTTCACCATTCATGGTGACGTTAGGAAAATTACTTAATTCTACAATCAATATAATAAATAATATGTGTAGGTATAATATTTAATAGTAAACTTAAAGTAAAAAGAAGTAACCCGTATAACTGATTATTCTGACACTGCCCAGTTTCGTATTTAATTATTGATCTACTAAAACCCTAATTCAGGCATTTTCTTCAATGCAACGGAACCATCGCCCTTTTGGACCTTATGTAAATTTAAACCTATACCCCCCCCCCCCCCCCTATAAACGTAACTCAGTCCTTTTCAGAACTCTCGAAACTGTTCCAAATTTTTTGGAATCGTTTCGACTTTATGACTGAAAATTTAAGTACACAGACCAGAACAACCACATAACATCACGCCTGTTATCTCCGTAAGGTTAAGCAGAGGTGTACCTAACATTAAACCGACATTTCACCAGTTATGTTTAAGTCCCATGTAATAGGGGGTGAGCCTATTGCCATCAACCGGGCACATATCTAGACTCCGTTGCTGCTACTGAGAAATTCCTGATGAAAAATTCCCAATAACACTTTGCTCAACCTGGGAATCCAACGCGCTTGTGACTAGTAGACCGAAGAGAACAACCAGTTTACTAAATAACATGGAGATTACTCAGATAGTGGTTGCTAGCCCTGATCACAAGGTTCGGGGTTCGATTTATAGGTTGGGCATAATATTATGGGTTTTTACAAAAGGAATTTCTCAGTAGCAGTAAAGATTTGTGCCCGGTTGTTGGCAATAGGCTCCCCCCCTATAAACTTAGCTGGCGAAATGTGGGTGTATTAAGGTACATCTGTGCCCAACCCTTTGGCGAAATACAGGCGTGATGTTATGATAATGTACTCAGATCACTTAAGCTAAATACCCACTAGGCAGAGATAATTACATTAATTACATATCCATTGCAGTGACAGCTTTGATTTCTCATTGTATTAACTGTGTATCACATGGTACTCGGTTATGTGTAATTACTATTTACCAAATACGCCTGCGGCTAATGAAGCGACATTACCCAATGAGATGAGGTCTAATTATCATCGCTTTAGCTGTTCCTAATAAGAGCATGTATCACAATTTGCTATGTCAATGACATCGAATGCGGTTTTGAATTTTTACAATGCGTAAAATTATGCATACGTAATATAATATAATATTACCTATTTATTTATTGTTAATGTTTATTGTTAGTAATAAATTGTTGATTTGATTTAATTGTCTATTGATTGTTTTTATTAATGATTTTTGTTATTACTAATCTGTTGGAATTAGTTAACGATTATTGGTATTTAAATACCGACTATTGTTATTCTTATTAGTTATTATGATTCGATTGAATTATTTATTTATTGCTGATGATAATTGTTAACTACTGATTATTTTTATTTATTGTTAATGTTATTTGTATGGAATTAAATAAGGCTTATTCATTCAATATAAAAAAAACGAGCAAAAAACCCCTCCTTTTGGGCTTCGTAGCAGTCGGGTAATAAAAGTCGGTCGTGGCGGTCTCCGTGACCGCGTGATTCTTTTAAACTACGGAACGGATTTTGATGCGATTTAATTTAGAGAGAGACTGCCTTCTCAGTAGCAGTCACGGAGTTTGGATTTGTGCCCGGTTGATGCCATTAGGCTTGCCCCCTATTAAATGGGACTTAAACATAACTGGCAAAATGTGGGTGTACTATTAGGTACACCTCTGCCTAACCCTTCGGGGATTACAGGCGTAATGTTATGTTGTGTTAATTTAGAGAATTTGATATCGGAAGGTTTGTTTAATATATTTTTTAAGTACGTTACAGGAGAAAAGTGAAACTACGGACTGCCATTAGCAGTAACGTTATCGAAATCGATAAGGAGGACTATAAAGGGTGTAAAAAAATCCTTAACGAAGCTAAAAGGCACTTGTTCTCTCCGTCATTGCGATCATTTTTTTGCTGTAGACCATACCTGGGACCATACCACCATATTGGGGGTCAAAGTTCCAACTTTTTTACAAGTTTTTTTTAAAAATACATGATTTCAATGTAAGATTTTTACTTTAAACACCTCCACGACCCCCGTACTATTCAATCCATTCACCAGCACAATGTTTTGAGTACGTTACATTGAGTCCTACCGTAAAACGTGATTTTAGTCGTGAAAAAAAGAGTCGTTTCCCAGCACTAATTTTTGCGTAAAGTTAATTAGTTTGATGTACAGAATGCTTGATTTGACGGCTTCGTGAAGGGTCTTTTTACACCCTGTGGACATTTATTTTAAACTTACATAATATAACAAAAAAAAAACCTCGATGTTTTGTCAAGACGCAAAATCGTGCAAAACACGGCCGGATCGCTAGTATTCTTATAGTTATAACATTTCAGTCCAAAATGATTGACTGTTGGAACCTAAACTAAACGTACACAATACCACTTATTTCACCAGTTGACGTGTCCCGAATAACTTTTCAGAACGCCAACTAATCGGTTTTGGGGAAAAAAAAACACGTAACAGAAAAACTAGCTCCGAAAACAGATGAAAATAAGAAAATGGAAAGCTGCTCCCCAATAAGTGAGCGGGAAATAAATCATTTTGACACTTATTACTAAGATGAGTAACGACCAACAATAACTTTTGGAGGTTTTTTTTTAAATATAACACGAAAATAATTAGAGGCAAGGGAAAGCCATTGCTCCTTAATGATCAGTATTGTTTTGATTAATGTTCACGTTTGTTTGTTCATAGCACCGAAATTATGAATGTGAGAAAGTTATTTTTTGGTAAAACAAAATTTAAGAGTAAACAGCGGCCTATAGAGAAAACCACCATCAATCTTTTTACATCATTCAGTTCAGATTTAATTCATCATCATCATCTGCCTAGCCTTTTCCCAACTATGTTGGGGTCGGCTTCCAGTCTAACCGGATGCAGCTGAATACCAGTATTTTACATGGAGCGACTGCCTATCTGACTTCCACTACCTAGTTAATACTGGGTAATACGATTCCCCTTGGTAAGACTGGTTGCCACTGACTACCTGTAACGACTGTCAAAGACAGCTCAGATTATTCAAGTAAATTCTTTAAAATCCATGTTAGTGTTTGTTACGTTGTCCAAGAAATTAAAACTTCACCTTATTACCTTACAACTGAAAACTTCAATGTTTTCCGTGTCACCGTTCAACGCTAAAGCAAGATAAGTAGCTTAGTCCGGGGTTGTCAACAAAAGTTAAATGTCGGTAGGAAAACATTAAGGACATGAGAAGTGGTCAAAGTTGGACGCACAGGCGTCGCATAAGTCCACAACTTCATCTTAATGTTGTGTGGCGTCCATTAGCAAGTTGTATGGACGCTACAGGACCCGAAATGTAACTAAATGGAATCTTTGTACCACGAAAGTTACGCTAAGGACGGATACTACGGACGGATATTCCTGATATGTGACGCGGCACGACAATTTTATGTCTTACCCTCATACGTGCTTGATGTGTGTGAAAGAGCCGTAGAAACGGCTTTCTTTGACGGAACAATCGACAAAATGACAGATTGTGAAAAGAAATCTGTCATTTTGTCGACACAATCTGTCATTTTGTCGATCCTTCCGTCAAATAATTCCGTTTCTACAATGGTCATGCTAGGCGTGCTGACAAAGTTTGCAGCTCGTTCTAAAAAACAAATAAAAAACATTTCAAAGCGACTAGTCCTGATATCCTTTACGTTATAAAATTGTTCGCGAAAAAGTTTAATTAAGCGTTTAGAACTTTACAGGCATTTGTTTGAGTCTGACATATGAATGTAGTCTCAGCAAATGGTAGCCGTTAATCAGGGCTTCACGAAGCGGATGAGCAAAATGTAAAGACTTGTACAAAGACAACGGGCTTAGCTGGTAATCCTAATTAAACATCAATTGCTTTAAATTCTATCGTTATTATAACGAACATTAAGCTTGCGGCATTTAATTAACAATCCTTTGAAAAACAAGAACAATCTAAAAAAAGAAGGAAAAATAAAAAGAGCTCCTAAAATGTTTACACATGATTTCACTCTCCTTAATAACGTTCACATTCACGTCCTTATAAAAATAAAAGAAAACGAATTTGTTTTGTATTCCGCCATTGTAAATTAGGCCCCATGAAGAATGTTAAACGCTCGACAACGCACTGAAATTTGTTTCAACTCGTTTCGCAAGAGTAAAGTAAACAAATGACTGTGGTTCTTTTAGCGAAATTGGGAAAATCCGCTGATATACTTTATGTGTACCTACCTACTTTACTCTGTTATTTTATTAGGTACGTTTGCTTAGCAATTTTTGCTGAAAAAGACTTTCGGAATATTATAAGTAAATATTCTCTGGACTAGAAACCAATACCTAAGTTAGCTAGCTAACTTATAACTTCAAATATTGTAACTTAGATTATAAGGGGCTCGTGGCTCAATAATGCGGGTAGTGCTTTCCGAAGTAGCAGTCCGTGAGTGGATGACCATCCATTATATATCAAGTGCCTTCCGTTCTTCGGAAAGAACGTAATGCCGTTGCGGGTAGTTAGAAGCCCGAGAGTCTGACAACCAGTCTTACCAAGCGACACCGTATTACCAAGTCACTGGGTTGTGGAGGTCAGATAGGTAGTCACTCCATGTAAAATACAGGTAAGCTGCATCTAGTTAAACCGGAAACCGACCCCAACATAGTCGGGAAAAGGCTAGGCAGATGAGTGAAAACTTAGATTGGGCTTATAAAATCTACCTTATAATATAATATTCTAGATAGAAATAGAAAACCTAAGCACAACTAATGCTCAAATCGTCGATATAGACGAGGGAACTGTCGAGGGGAAATGGTTTTAGACAGGACACGTCTATCAGGTGTCGAATGAACACTGGCTAGAAATATCAGGTGCATGGATGCCACACATGAAAAATTCATGCTTTGTAGGTGCATGACAACTTAGGAATAGGAATAGACCGTTATTTTTTTTTCTCAAATATCACTAGAAATCACTAGCTTTGGCTCTCGGCTACGCTCGTCTTTATTTAGAATTTGACAATCAATTCGGGTTGTACTCTGCTTGTTGTTTGGCTGTTGAAAAAAAAACTCTTAACACACTACTAAAGTTTCTACAATAATATAATTTAATCATTATTTGAAAGACACGTCGCGCCATCTATTATCATAAAACGTAATTTTCCTAGGGAACAGTACTTTTTTTCGGGATGAAAGGTACCCTATGTCCGTTTCTGTACACCTGACCACGTCCGTGCAAAATTACAGGAAGATCGGTTCTGTGGTTTAGGCGTGAAAAGGTAACAAACAAACAAACTACCTTTCGCAGTTACCTATAATATTAGTCAGGATTCGGATAATATTTGGTTACATAAAAGTTCTCAGATTACCAGTAAGAAAATCATTGTATAAAATGTATAGAAAGTAAATACGACCGTACCTTTGTTTTTGAGTACACACCATATTTCAGATTGTTCACTTAAAACCGAGTATGTAAGGCCGCTAGTACATACACGTTTTGTAGCGGAACTGCAGTGCGACATTTGAGACAAAAGATGAAAACTAAGAAATCCTTCATCGCATAATTAAAGCTTATCCGCAAGATAAGCATATGCATGCCTACCAGACACATAACCCTTCCGGTCGGAGGGTTCTTCTTTTTAACGAGAAACAGGGACATACCTCTAAACTTCCATATTGATCCATACAACATGGACGCATGGACCCTACACAAGGCGAATCAACGGCAGATCACGGCAAAAAACGTGTGTGTGCACGTGGCCTAAAGGTACTTCCAGAACTCATTAAGTAGCTCTTTTTAAAAACCCGTATTGACTGTTAGGAACCTCGATTATGAAGGTACCTTTACAGTCGAGAACCTTTCATATGAAGTGTGCGATGAAGGTTCAAAAATTGATATTCGGTCGGTCTCCTTCACCGTGGTTTACTGAAAAGCTTAGCGACCGTATTAACTTCCGTGTCAGGTAGATGTATGGAGGAAACCCTTTACTTGTACCTGTGTTTAGGTGACTTTCGATTTTTTTCGATTCTTATCTATAATCTATCATAATTGTCTTTCCATCGATATTTTTTCCCAAAGTTTTAACACTCAAATTAAAATGCATTCTATAATTTAATACAGTAATTAAGCTTATTTAAATATGGCGAGACGTCTACATATTTCATTTGTTTTTTATTCTGATTCATATCTTGTCATTGTCACGAGCCCTTATTTAAATAATTGAATGTGTGTTCAGTCAATTAGTCAAATTAATGTGCCAATAAGTAAGTCTGAACAACAAAATACAAAGCTTTATTGTAAGGCATAACAATATCAGGGTCAAAAACCTTTTGAAACTATGTATCCAGAATTCAATAGACCGAGAACTATAATACTAAACTTGACTAAAGTTCAAATTAAACTAGATAGTTCCCGTAAACCGACACTGGAATCATCTTCATTACACGATCTGTTTATTTTGAATATCGGAGTAGGTCTGATGTAATTACGCCGCCGCTCAAGGTGCGAAGTAATACCTGTCAAGATGATTTATTAACGCCGTCTTATTGGGCTTCAGCTCGGCGCTGAGTTACAGCGGATTCGGGAACAGTAGGATAATACCCCCAAATACGTAATACGTACAGACTTTTCAATAATTCTCAATCTTAGTGCTGCTGCGCTGCGGCTCCTGACGCGTATCACTGCGGGTTGCGCACAGGTGAAAATTTGTAATTAATTTTGTGAAATTGAGTAGCTTTTCTCATGTGCGCTGTGTCATATGGGCTGTGAGCTAGTGGGACTACATTATGGATATAGTAACGCCTGCCTTGGAATACATATGTTTCGCATGATTGATGTTCTAGTGCTAGTTTAAGAGTAGGTAAGTAGTTCTACGGAGTGACGCATGAATACTAAAATCCGAGATCAAGGTGCTCGTTGCGTAAGATGTAATAAATTTCAAGCTCTTTCAAAGGAAAACTTTATGTAACAATAGGCTTTTGTAATGAGAGAACTTTTCACGAATTAAAATATTTCATAACAAAAATATTTAACGTAACAGATGTACGAAAATAATTTATTACAGCTCACAGCTTCCGAGTGCAAAATTTTAGGCTAATTTACTCCAAATTGGCTGCGGTACTGAAGCAAATTTATATTCAAGCGCACAGACAAACACCAGTGAATAACGTCCTATTAGCCAATTAGTCATCATGAAATATTCCGTATGATTACTACAGCTCAGCCGAAAGTGTACACACGGTGCACGCTTTATATACGACCTTATTACGTCAACTCAAAAGCTAGGTAATTTGGTAATGTCGTCCATGAGGAAAACATGGACCATTGCTGATGATGTTTGGTATTTAATATTATATTATGTTACGAGTCAAACTGTAGGGTCTGCAGAATTAATATTGTCCGGGCATTGTAAACTTAGAAGAGCCTCTGGGCATATTGTGAGATGGAGGAAACTGGGCCCCAGTTTACCGACTAACCAGTGCATCGGGGTTGATGTTGAAATACCTCTCATGCACGAGGTTGTGTGTTCATCATCATTGAAAAAAAAAATAATAGACTGAAAAAGTCTGAAATCACCCGTCATAAACAAGCGTGGTGATCAATGCTCGTGCCTTCATTGTGTGAAAAAAGGCGTTTGCCTGTAGTAGGACAGTAATAGCCTGGTTTTGTTATTATTATAAACATTGTAACGTCATGAATGTACCTGTGCAATCCAGAACACTAAACGTCGCCGCGCCGTCAGCAATTTGCAGCACAAATTGATCAAATACAACTTTGTGCCCCGAACACTCAGTTCGGATCCTCTGAAACTACCAAGTAATTTACTCACTTACTAACTGTCAACTTGACAGCTTGCCACTTGGTTAATTTTCTCTGACGGTCAGAGAAACGGGTACCGCAGAAAATTGTTTTACGTCACAACAGTTTCGAACTAATTATTATTTGATATAAATGTATCTCATACCTTTTATCACATACTGTTCTCCTAGTATAGTTAAACATAGAACTTTAACATTGTGTTCCATTGTTTGAACTAACATTTGTTACTAACAATGCTGATTTCCTTTTGTAGTTGAGCGAACAACCCTAAGTAATTAATAATTTATAATAACTACCCTTAGTAGTCGTTTATTAGGAACTAATAATTACTCATTTGATCGTTTAATTAAATTCTTGGACCTTTTATGAATTATTTTGTAAGTATTCTTTTATCACTCACACTTAAAACGTTTAAAAAACTATTGGATGTTTTAACTAGAAATAGAATTGAATATTGAAAAATATAAACTTTATTCTGAAAATCTTTTATAAAAAACACATTTTTAACAGGTAGCATTGATGTGTCTGATTCCTTTTATCACTAAACTTAATAATTTCGCACTTATTTCAAAAGCACTATGAGTAGATCGTAAGTAAAAGAAGGGACACAAATATAAAAGGAAAATATATCTGTGTGTCAAGATTTACGGCTTTTATCTATTGGCTTTCAAAATTCGGGCACGTGCCTTTGTCTCGTATAAGACGTTTGCGCCAAGGTTTGTTCCAATCTTGGCCGAGTATCTTCTTCAGCGAAAAATGTTGGTGAATGCTGGTGAACGCTGGTGAACATAGGTAAGTCTGTCACGCGTGGATGTGAATGTTTATTAGAGTATGAGTTATTGCTGAAGTGTGAACGTGATCCATTGTGTACGTGGAAGGTCCAGGATTTCGGGAAGATGAGCTCGGCTTCCTATTTTTATGAGAGCATACAACCGAAAGGGATTTGCCTTTGTATTGCGTAGATTTGAGCGGAGTTATGAATGAATCTCAAGATAAAAAAGAATCAAAGCGCCAGCTGTGCTTTTTCTCACGAAATTGTGCAGCTCTGGGTTAAATATATTTTTTAAATAACAAGAAATGTACTCTATATCTTTTGCAACGTCAACGTTTTATATAAAAATATCTATTCTAAGTAAACGCAGAAAGGTTTTTTAATACCACAGAATTGTAAAAATTGATAATGATTTGTGTCTCATTATGAATAACGGATTAAGATTCTCCACAATCTCCTAGACTCTCGTATAAATAATATAGATGTAAATATAATCTACTCAGTTTTTGACGGCTCATCCGACCTTAACAAATCCAAATAACTGAGATTCAATCTCTCAATCTTCGTCTTCAGACAAACAAAGAGTTATTATTGCTACATTTATTCTCTGAAAGGATTCTGGGTTTTCATTTGTTCGACGTTTCTCATGATTCCTATTTACTAGGTGTGTCTTTATATGGATTATGTGGCGAGGAAATTCATGATTATAGTTTGTGTTGATTAGATTTGGATCGAGGATGAGCTCGTGGCTAAATAATAACAGCCGCTCGGGTCGATCTTTAGGTTAAGCCGTGCTTGCCTAAGTTGCCCATTATATACCGAGTTTCATCCGTGCCTCGGAAAGCACGTAAAGCCGTTGGTACCGGGTGTCGTTTGTAGATCTTTGACAGTCGTTAGGTAGTCAGTGGCCCAAAAAGTCTTACAACTAGTCCTACCAAGGGGTATCGTATTACCTAGTACTAACTGGCTTGTGGAGGTCAGATAGGCAGTCGCTCCATGTAAAATACTGGTATTCAACTGCATCCGGTTAGACTGGAAGCAGACCCCAATATATTTGGGAAAAAGCTAGGCAGATGATGATTGATTAGATTTGGATGTAACACAACGTCACTCTTTTATTTCATAAATCAAGCTATTGTCGTAATCTATGTAGGTAGACCTTCTACATGTGGGTGTTAAGAACAGCCATTTAGCTATTTCTTCGAATTTGTGGTTGAAATAGAATACAGATAATTGGGAATACTACGCTTTGTGGGTTGTCGAGTTAAGATGTTACTAATAATAATTCGATATATTCCGGGTACTCAATGAAATACGATCGCATTGTTTAAGCTTAAAGATAAATTTATCTCCCTCTATGTTAAGAGGTGATAATAAAGGATGTAAACGGACCCTTCACGAAGCCGTCAGCCAAGCATTTTGTGCACCAAACCAAGTAACTCTACGCAAAAATTATTGCTGGGAAACGATTTATTTTTGAGGTCAGTAATCACATTTTACGGTAAAACTCAATATAATGCGCTCAAAACTTATTGCTGATGGATGCTTTGAATAGTAAACGGGCCATGGAGGTAATTGAAGTAAAGTTAGAACCTTAAAAAGTAGTAAATAAAAAAAAACATGTGAAAAAATTGGAACTTTGACCCCCAATATCTCCGTAACTAGAAGGTTTCCAGGTATGGTCCAGAACAAAAAAATGATCACAATGACGAGGAGAACAAGTGCCTTTTGGCTTCGTTCATGGTAGTACTTTTATACCCTGTATGTAAGTACATAGGCCTATCGATTATACAAGTGCCATCAATACCTTCGGTAGGCATATCGGGTGTCAGACATAGCAGGGATGTTTGATACTCGATACGTCCCGTGTTAGGGCACGAACTGATATCTCGTGCGAGACGCGACCAGCTTTTGTCGCGTTCAGATTCATCACTGACAACCTTTACTTTTAAAAGTTATTACTTTTTCTTCTGCCATTAATACCTGGAAAGAGTTACTTTTAATTGGTTTCGTGCTAACCTATTTAGGGCGACTAGTAATTAGTGACAGATACTTAAACACGTGATTGTAGTTATGATAACAAACAACTTTTCCAAAGAAACTTTTTTTATTCACAGACTTTTATCACAATAACACAACAGCCGTATGTATTTTCCACGCGCGCGCCTCTGACCTATCAGCTGTTAGCCGTTTAAAAAAATCTTAGGGAAAGTTGTTTGTTATCATGAGTACAATCACGAGTTTAAGTATCGGTCACTAATTGCCAGTCACCCTATATAACTTATGTGGATAACTAAAATCGAATTTCAAACTAGTTGCATTTATACGGTGCAATTATCTCGCTTGTTATAATTTGAAACAATACCTTCTAAACTCTATTACGTTACTGCAACTTTTGCTACCTAATTGATAGTTGAAATGGTATCTAAGTTGCATCGCCCCAATTTATTTGGTGTGGGCGCAAGCATGTCTGCTTCTTATACCTTTTCTATTTCTCGTCATCTCAGTACTAACCCTCTGTTTACCCGACTACGGCGAACCCAAAAGGAAGGGTTATGATTTTAGCAGTCTATGTATGTATGTTTGTATTTACGTATGGAGCAATCCGTACCGCCTAAACTATTCCAACGAATAAGGTGTCAATCGATTCGTTATTATGGCCCGGGTAACATAGGCTACATTTTAACCGCTCTCAACAATAGGAGGAGTCGATTTTACCTTGTAAACCCTGAATTTAAGTAGAGCGTGATTTTTCAGCAGTCGGGTTTTTTAGTTGTTGTATGCCACACACATTCTTGTTAACCATATCAACTTTCACACAGTCCATCCATCATTTCTTAGGTCTTCCCCTACTCTTATAACCTAAATTATCTTATAGTGAATGGCATATTAGAAGTTATTAATAATAATGGACTAATGGCGAAACTATAGTATAAGACTAGTTTCGCCATTAACTCCACCTTGGGGCAACACTTCCAATCTATTAAACTTATAAACTAGCGCTCCTGTTGTTCAGGGAAGAATACATCGCCCGTTATGACGTAATTGGAAGAAGAGGGGATCATGTGAATGCATTAATGTAAGCAGTGTCATTATAAAATGACGCTAATATGAAACGTGATCGTTCGCTTGTGAGGGGGACATTTACATGAGCCACTTTGAATTTTAGCTTGGAAATGGGTCAGTTGTTTTAATCGGTTTTTTTATCGGAAAATAGTTTTTTATTGTGATTAAGTTTGTGTAACGATCTTATAGAGGCATGAGGAAGGTGCTTTTCTTCGCTGTTTCAATGGAGGTTTAGAATCTCATCCTCCATTGCATATTACAGTCAGAAAGAAGGGTCTGGTGCGTTACAGCACGAGGGTTGCTGTCGGGCTGTTAATGTTGTAAAATAATATATATGTATGTGTAGTAAGATAGTTATAGCCTTGATATTGTTATATCCATATAGATATAGCTATATCCCGGAAGATAGTTATAGTTATATTTGATGCAAGAGAAAGCGAAGCGAGCTCACGACTTGGGGCACCCCGACTCTGACAGGTTAGGTTTGAAGGGAATGGCGGGGTCTAGAAAGCGAGCAAAGCCAGCGAACTAAGGCCCCGCCGTCCTCTTCGTGTTAGGTTACTGTGAAATAGTTTGAACCCTGCAGACAGATATAGGAGCCCCGCCTAGCAGAGCTACGTCGACTACGACTAAGTTTGGAGTAATTTGCTGAAATAGGATAGCAAAAAACTTTTGGTTATAATTTCACATTAAAATGGTGTTTTAATTTTTGTGATCATTTGGCAGTATAAAAATGTTTTAATAATCACTTCACTAGATTAGTCTAGTAAGATAGATATAAATCGCTTTTATATTTTTATTTTGATATTATTAACTGCCGGGATATAGCTATAATATATCCCTTAGACGAACTTACCTTATCACGGCTATATAACAATCTTACTGCGACATATATCCTAATCTGCTCGCATGATACAGTATTTTGACGTCAGGTGTGAGTAGTGGCGTAAATGCAGCCGCAGCCTTTTAAAAATTTCAGCTCACAATTGAGTTAAAGTCGAAAAAGGGATGTGTAAATTAATATTCGCTTTTATCGAACAAGCATTACATTTTCGTAAAAATGGCTTAAAATAAAATGTAGCTCGACACTTTAATAACAAGCTTGGAGTCTGAAAACTTTTCATTGCGTTATTCACTCTGTTAAATTAAAGTTCAGGCTTGGCTTAAGTCGACTGACGATTAAAAATTGCTATTTTCAGAGCTTTTCTTCTGAGTAGATTATTTATATTTTTTTTTAAGCGAAGTGATGAATAACCTAATTAAGCTGCTTAATTTTGAGTTCTTCATTATTTATCATTAAGCCGGTTTGTACGCATAACACAAGGTTCTGAGCTCGTTTTCACAAACACTAGGCAATTCATACATAAATACTGAAATAAAAGTGTTTTTTAATACTCAATGCTCATGGTCGAGAGTTCAAATTCCAACAGTCTATAATATTAAGGCATTCAATTAGATGTTGCTTAGTTGACTAGCTTGTTTTGAAACTATGTGATAAAAACAACGCTTTAATATTCTAATATCGGACTGGTTAGGCTTAGCCATTTCATCCAGTATATAAATGAAAGGGATAATCAACTTTGACCCACTAAACTTAACGATGTTTTTAGCTCAGATCTAAGTGATAGTGCTTGCGACAATCAGACTTCTCGAGGGAGTCGTTTAGTACGAAAAAAAAGCTATTTTGGCATTCAGCGCACTTGTCCTCATTACGTGGGACTTTGTACTATTATTTATGAGCTACGTGAACTCTTTACATGGCAATACATACGTACATTTTTATTAAAAACGACGTTATTAATTTGAAACATACATTTCCCAAGGCGGGAATTCTTCTTCATGTAAATGTTTACTGAAGTACCAATAAAAACTGTTTTGGCAATATTCATAACGTTTTTGAGGAGTATACTTTAGTAACATTAGGGTTGCCGTACGTCCGGAATTTTCCGGACATGACCGGAATTTTAGCTCCGTGTCCGGAATGCGGGGGGATTCTAACACGTCCAGAGTTTTCATAAATGAGAAAAAAAAACTGTTTGTCATCATCATCATCATTCTCCTGCCCTTATCCCAACTTATTTGGTGTCGGCGCAGCATGTCTTCTTCTACCATACTTCTCTATTACTCGTCTTCTCGGCAGTCACCTCTTTTCTAACCATATCATCCTTCTCACAGTCCATCCATCGTTTCTTTGGTCTTCCTCTACTCTTATAATAAAAAAAAACGGTTTGTAATAAAACAAAATGAATAATTAATTCAGTAAAATTTAACTGCACAATTTAAAAGAAAAACTTTTGGAATTTTCTTCAAATGGTCAATTTTTTTTTCGGAAAAACATACATCTGAGAACCCTACGTTATAGGCATGCTTAATGGTGTAGGGACCAATGATAATACTTAAACTCTGAAAGCATTTAAATAAATGCGCTATTTCAAAGGGTTATCCTAATCTCTAGAGAAATCTACATAAAATCCTTAATTGGATTGGAATTAATTTTCAATTATTTACATATTTTTGTCTTTATAATAGGTATCTTTTGTTGACGAACAGAGTAATTTTTTTTTTTAATATCAATAAGTCATTATTTAGATACCTAGTCTTAACATAACATAACATCACGCCTGTAAACCCCGAAGGGTTAGACAGAGGAGTACCTAATAGTACACCCACATTGCGCCAGTTTTGTTTCAGTCACAGGTAATAGGGGCGAACCTATTGCCGTTATGCCTAGTATTATCCCTACTATGGGGTCGTTTTCCCGTATAACCGGAAGCAGGTAATGACGAGTATTTTACATAGAGCGACTGTTTTTCCGAGGCACGGAGACTTTTCCAGACCTTTAAAATCTCATTGTAAATCTGAAGTAAAAACCTTCACTGTTTCCACCAAAAAGTTGTAATCACAGAACCAAAACCTCGTTCAAAAATTTCAGATCGATTTCATGTTCGCTCCTCGTGATTCTTTCCGAACGTTACAATTGATATGATCAGACGATATTTGGCAAGGCCATTCCCGTTTGGCAAATAACCAGAACGTCTTTCTAGCGATAGTGTTCGGGCAATTGAAATTAATGCCCGTTGAGATTCATTTATCTCATCTTGCGACAGTTTTCAAGGCTACTTCCTTGACATACATTTCGTTTTGTTATTATCAATATGTTAGATGGTTGGTCATGTGACGAGGATGAGTGAAAGTCTATAGCAAAAGGCAAATTTGTAAAGCAGATGTGAGTGGCAACGCCGGGAAGGGACGCCCTAGAAGGACATACCCTGACCTCATTGGTGAGGTTCTTCAGAAAGGTCAGGTATGTAGTACACGCAACCAGCGTGCGTGTATGACCAGATGTATGAACGAGGACGAGGCTAAAGGAGTATGTAAGGATCGTATCAAGTGGCGCTCTGTGGTGTCTGCCTAACCCCGTGGGAAAAAGGCGTGAGTTTATGTATGTATGTATCAATATGTTTTGTTGAAAGTTTATGTGTATCGAGATAGGGTTTCTCTTAATAGATTTATCCATGTCGCTCCATGTAGAATACTGGTATTCAGCTGCATCCGGTTAGACTGGAGGCCGATTCCAATATAGTTGGGAAAAGGCTAGGTAGATGATGTCCCTAATGTACTTAAGGAGCAATATCTGTCAACTTCTGCCAGTGTTAGCAGGTACCGAAAAAAGTTTACAGACTGCTAGATATAGACATAGGTAGAAATTTTAATGATTGGCTTGGAACAAAACTATTAGTATTATTAATATATTCTGTGTGAGGTATAATATACAATCAAACAATAACGTATCTTTTATTTATACACAGAGGCTTAAATTAAGGAAAAATCCGGATAAAATTCTGAAAGCTGAAATTGAATACCGCAAAAATAATTCATTAAGGCAAAGCGATCTGTTGCCAAGAGCTGAAAATCTTTTGTGGAAGAAAGGAGATCAATATTACAATTGTCGAGTGTCGACATCATTAAAAATAGATACCCTTAAGTATAAACACGTGTCACCTACATGTGAGGGTGTTATGTATGTTTTGTCGTATTCAAAACATGATTGTTTCGAGTTGTATTGACTCCTCACACATTGATGCCCTCTGAGAATACCTCCCAGCAACGTGCTATAGAAATAGGGTGTGCAGATGAACAAGCACATTTTATCACATTCGGAAGAATTCCCTAGGCATTGCTACGTCGACGCCTTTTAACGAGGGTAGCTAATATCTTTGTACATAAATCGATTATTTTAAAATTGAACTTGGAAGCCTGTAGAGTTCAACGTGTTTTTCGGATAGAATGTTTTTTTTTCGGTCAGATTTTGTACTGTAGATCTGTTTTTATGATCAACGGAATTTTAAAGTAGGTAGAAGTACCTGGTTAGTAAGTAAGCGCATGTATCTAAAAACACTCAACTAGGACAGAAGACTACGGCAAAAAATCAGATAAAACCTTTTTTTACCTAATAGAAACCAAAGGTAAAAAGGGTTCTGAGACCAAAAATAAGTGGCAATAAAGCCCGTGAAAATAGACTCTTGAGAAACTCTGATAACTTCATAACTAGTAATATTGAATGCTAAGTTTAATTCCCAAGGAAAAGTCACTTAACAAGATAACAGCTTAGTACGATGCTAACTTTAGAATACTTGGATAGTGATGTAAGAAAATAGTTTTATCAGGTGTAAATAATCAAAGAAACTTTCGATTAGACATTCGCTATCATCAGCTGCATAGTCTTTTCTGAACTATGTTAGGGTTGACTTCCAGTCTAACCGGAAGCTGCGGAATACTAGAATTTTAACTTGGAGCGACTGCCACTCTGATCTCCACAACCCAGCTAGTACACGGTAAAACGATACCCTTTGGTAAGACTGGTTGTAAGACTTTCGGGCCACGGAGTACCTGTAACGACTGTCAAAGATCTACAAATCAAACGGCAACGGGTTAAACGGCATAACATGTGTTCCGAGGCACGGACATCGTCAAAGTCGCGAGAAACACCTGGATAAGGGACGCCCAGAACCGGGAAGTGTGGCAGAAAAAAGGGGAGGCGCCTATACCCAGCAGCGGGTGATTCCGGGCTGATATGATGATGATGATATTATGATGGGTATAGTTTCAGCTGTGAAAAGATAAGGATTGCATAAGATTCATTTTATTTCATCTTATTGCTCATTCGAAATGAAAACTCGCTCGGAACGAATTTTAAATAGGTAGGTAAAAGATAGCGGGCCATTCTTTCCTCAACTCTAGTTATTATATTTCGTAATGGTTCGTTTGTTGATTTAAAAGCTTTTTATAAATAAGTTACCTGGACGAAATTATATTTGTTTTACTCTTACACGAGTAACCAGAAAGGAGAAAAATAAATTAATCTTTTTATGTTCAAAGGATATTTTAAATGTACATATGCTTTGGCAATTAAATACCTAAAACTAAATTTATGTGAAACTTTGATGTCCCACTTTCCTGCTTACTTTTGCCAACCTGCCTAGGGCCCACTTTGGGAACTTAAAGTGACGACGTTATGTTGTCTCCCTGCTGGGCAAAGGTCAAATTGAAAGCATAGTAGAGATCCTATACTTTTCAATTTTAATGTTTGCCTTCTCCAGCCAATCTACCTTAACCAGTTCCAATACCTTAATCTTTAATGAAATTAATAACTCTAAACAAGTAAAAAAGTACTCAATTAAAATCCCCTTCAATTGTAAAGAAACTTTGTAACCGTTTTTAGTAAATAAAACAAATTAATTATGAAACTTTCTATGTGGGTTAAACAAATACAAACTATGAACGATTGATGCGGACCCATTAATAGATGTAAACAGTTAAATGATCTGAGGGATTACCGGTTAAAGTTTCCTCTTAATTGTATGACAATATTGATATAAGACTCAACTGGTAAGCAGTCTTCAGTTAATTTTAACGGTGGTACTTAATTAATTTGTGATCGTAGTAATTTTCCGGTTCAAAAACGACACGTAGCGTACTAAAGGGATTTTAAATTCACGAATACCGATATAGAGAAAAATAAATTTAAATTTCTGGATGATAAACAACAATAACACTGTGGTTATTTCGTTAATTAAATAACTAACTACAGTGCATCACTGAAAATTGTAAGCATATCATTCGAAACTATCCGCTATCTCGACTATCCGGCCGGATACTGGATTGTAGATCAATATCCGGCCACCCGACTATCCGTTTCGTCACTAATAATAATATATTATTGGTACAGCTTCATGTCTGTGAATTGGAAACATAACAAGTATCTTGATATAATGTGAATGGCTAGAGAATAACACTTTACGAGTAATATTACTGTATGTGGATACACATTGATAAAAATGTCATTAATGGTTGAACATAACAACCCATTATGGACTATTGACAACAGCCATTAAGGTCGTTGAGGAGAGACTAATGTCTTTATTCGTCATTGTAGCTATATTACCTAGGTAGGCAAATAAATGTTGGATAGGTAGTACCTATTTCGGTTTATAACAGCTAGAAGGCCTAAAATATATGTTGTAGTGAATCCATTTATTATTCATTAGTCTTATTCTGAACAAACCGGCAACTTTAACATAACACCACAAGTGATTTCCAGATCTTTGAAAACAAAGTGACATCAAAATATTAAGTTTTCTTACACTGAAATAAATCCTTTGAAGAACTACTAAGTAGTTATGAAACTACTTATTACTTTAAGTAATATTTAATTAACTTGCTGGAATGAAAAACTAACGAAATACAAAGGAAGATGGTACAGGATATCGCTACTGTCCGAAATTAATTACACTACTGTGAAAACAAATCCTAAAAAAGGGTGCCTATTTCACTAAAATATGGTTTTATTAACTTCGAAGAAAAATATTGGTATTCAGCTGCATCCGGTTATTGGGCGCTGACGTAGCATTTTGTATTCGTCGTACGCGCAGCGCTCGGTGACTCCAGTTCGCCCGTAACAGCCAACAGCTATAGACGCGCTCGTAATCTATAACTACCCCGTTGTAATATTTGTAACACGTTTCGTCCGTTTCCAAGTTCCGTTGCATTTCATTTCTCTCTGTATATACCTAAAGACAATATAATATATACACTCACACAAAACGGTTAAACTGAAAGCCGACTTCAATATAGTTGGGAAAAGGTTAGGTAGATTATGATGGTTTTATTACCCTTGTAGGGCGGTAGGAACCGACATTTTATTCACACATTTTATTTATGCAATACATGTTTAATGAGATTCCAGTCACCCGGTCATGATGAGCTTTATTTTTATCGCTCGTACGCATCAGAGGACGCCCTTTTTATTCCGTACGAGTTATCTCTGAACGAGACATAACCGCGTTTTATAGGATTTTGAATTATGAAAATGTAGGTAATTTTACCATCTACACAACACTTTCAGATAGATCCGATACTTCATTTAAATAACTACTTTCCTCGCAAGTCGTTAACAGCTTGAGAAGAAACGTAATATTCTACGCAAGCTGATAACGACCTACGGAAATCTAGTAACCAACGGAAAATGTAAAAGAGAACAGCAACGAAGGAAAATATACAAAAGTTTAATGCTTCCACGTACAAAGGTACAAAGGTGTGCATAATCAAATCGTAAGTAATGCTCATGTTAAAGGAAAACCACCTTTATAAGCATAAAAGTACGTCAATAAGGTACAGGGAAATGGAACAGTTGCGGTTATACGTATTGGTTTAAGCCCGCACAATATCAAAATCTACAAATATTTGTGCAAGGCGCGTTTCAACGAGGTTCCTGACCTCGATAATACTGTGAACCTTGGTACTCATTCCATAAAACCACCAGCGGGTACAGGTTAAACAAACAATGGTTGTTGATTGTAGGAACGGTTAAACCGAATAGACCCTTGCCTATAGTTTGAACGAAAATACTGTTAGGTATCGAAAATGCTCGCCATTTTTCGATCGGGTTTAGAGCAAATTTGATAGGCTCTGAAATGAATAAAAACAATTTTACAAACGACGATTTCCATGTGTAGAATAACACCATCATTGTGTATTCACAAACATCAATAAAGGTTCGCTTTTACCCTAAAATCTCCACGATATGTATGAAAACCGCTTTGAAGATAGAAAAACAAATAACAGAATAAACAAAGCGTATGTCCAGAACAAACCATGAAAGCACGGACAGAGAGAAAAGAATGCAATGTAATATCCGTTTTTATGCGGAAAATACTGCTCACATTTTACTGTACAATTGATGTTTTAGAATTCAGCAGTAGTGCTTGTTAGCACCGCGGTCTGACGGCTCTTCACTTAGTACCTGCATATACTACATACTTGCATGCAAAAATAACAAGACACTCGTACCAGGGAAGCGCGACCTGAAAACGTTATTTTTTTTTCTTCATTTTTCTACTAAAACAACGCAAAGCGTGTTTTAGGATATCTTTGATAATTTAATGACAAGGGTCGGTGTGTCACAAGTCCTCATTTGTGACGTTGACATTTTTATTTTACCGTCAGCGTAAGCAGGGTTAAAAGGATGAAACGTAATGATGGCTCTTGATATATGTTTCAATAAAAGTTATCCCTAATTTGTGAAGTTTGTAGAACGGCCTAAGTTCTGAGACTAGTCCGTAAGATTAGAACTAAAAGTCATCCAATTTCAAATTCAATTAAGTCTAGACCTTTTACTGTTGAATAAAACTGGAATGAAGAAATAGTGATGCGGTACGAAGCCTACGAAAGGCTGAACTGGACAGGTTATCCCGCTCTGGTTTTGATTGGTGTCAATACAAACAGAGATGCAACCATCCGGGTGATTGATTGTCTCATACATCGAAACGGAAACGAAAACCTAACCGCAACACAGTAACAGAAACACAACACAAATGAAAACCCAATTGATGTCTATTTTCGCATTCCTTCTCGGAAAATGAATTACATCATTTATTAATCTGTAAAGCTGAAAGAAAAACACAAAAAAACGGATAAGCCGTTTAAGGAAACGTCCATTTTTAAATCATTTGTAAGGGATTATTCTGTTTCAAGTCTCCCGAAATAACGAGTTGGAAACTTCCACTTTTTTATTTTATCTGCTGGTTTCACACATTTTCCGGTTTTAAATGGAGAGCAAAGATTTTTTTCCGGATTATTATTAGTAACCTAAAAAAAAAATCTTAACGACATACTTATCGTAAAAACAATTACTTTCAAAGTTACTTTGGCCTTTATGTAGTCCACTTTGTAATTGACCGAATGACTATCCCAACTATCTTGAGAAACAAGTTTACAGACATTCGCAAACAAAAAGAAAAACATTTGTCTCACAACACAAGTTCCTGACAAGGGGAAGTATCTTCCACAATAGGTATTGTGCAATCTGTTTATCAACTCCTCGCTACTTACACAATAACGAGTTTTTCAACAATAAGTAGGTGCTAAGTATCAGGGCACACGACATTTAAATAAAAGACAGAGTTTTGTCCGAGGAGCTCGTGACTAAATAATAACAGCCGCTCGGGTCGATCTTTAGGTAAAGCCGTGCTAGCCTAGTTTGGTCCATATCGAGTTTCCTCCGTACATCGGAAAGCATGTAAAGCCGTTGGTCCCGGCTGTCATTGTAGATCTTTGACAGTCGTTACAGGTAGTGGCCGAAAAGTCTGACAACCAATCTTACCAAGGGGTATATTGTATTACCCAGTACAAACTGGGTTGTGGAGATCAGATAGGCAGTCGCTCCATGTAAAATAAAGAAGCCGACCCCAAACATAGTTGGGAAAAGGCTAGGCAGATAATGGCAGAGTTTTATCCGTAACAAATATAACAAAAAAAAAATGTTGTGTTTTCATCATTATGATGGTTATTTTTTATATCGTTTTTGCTACACGCTTCTTTATTCTTCCTATAGTTCAGTGTAAAAAGATAATATTCACCGTCGCGTCTCCTTGTTTGAAATGGACTCCACCGAAAATGGAAAACTTAAAAAAAAAAATTAAAATTCAGAGCAGTTTTCTTAACTTAAAAGTTATTTAAGTAAAGAAGTGTTTCCTTTCTCAGCAGAAAACTCTAGTCTGTCTTCTAGAAACAGGAAGTTGAAAAACTAGAGAGGACGTAAAACTTTTGAGATCTTTTTGTCTGCACCAACTTAAACAAAAGCAAAATGTTGTCATGTAGTTCAAACAACATGACATTCGGTCGAGTTACTTTTCTCTTCAACACTTTTATTTGTCTCATTTTCTCTGCGTTAATGATATATTTTGCATGAAAACTGCAGTTAAAAATGCGCGTTTTATCTTCCACTGTAATTATTCTTTAGGCTTGCAAATCAGGGTAAATAGGAGCGGTCTGAAGCAGCCAAGTTTAAAAAGGTTACATTTTAAACGAAGAATCAGGTTAGCCATGCTGACGTTGATTTTAATGTCGGGATTTATTATTCGTATAGAGATAAAATATTTTCAAGTCGGGAAAAATTATGCCAAGTGGACTTTGCATTAATGTGACACCTGCACTTTAATCAGAAAGCGGAAACTCGTTTTTATAACATTAAATTGTATAAAATGTCACTGAAAGTCAAAGGAAATAATATTTTTCATTTACCATGTTTTACAACATAAATCATTAAACCAATCTCAATAGTTCATTTATTAGAAAACGTTCGAGTTGCGAGTCGATTTTCAGGCTACAAATATACAGCCGCGCCGCGCAGCGCCGAAGGCTTTAAACCGAAACTTCATCGTAAAGTTTTGCCAATGTCATGAAGTTTCTTTGTGAAATGTAGTCTTAAACTTTACGAGAAAATAACATTAAATAAGTGAACATAAATTTGATTTCTTGACAGTATATTTTTCTGATATACAGACAAATACTGACAATATTGACTGCCATTTTGAGGTAGTCTTTTCACTATATTGTAGATATCATGAGTGTGTGAACCCTAATAAATGAAATACACACTATTGTTCTATTATTAATTCCTATTCTAGATTTCAAATCTTCTCAAAAGCTCGTAGATACCACAACAATTTCATTTGAGACGTCTATTCGATTTCGAGTTTTCAATTAAAACGTTATTCGGGAACCATTTTGGTATTTTGTGGCCGTAGTTGGTATTAAATCATAAGCTGTAGATGGTTGTTCTACATGCTATTAATTTTCGGCTATGAAACCAACGAGTTGCCTTTGAAGTTTGAAGCCGTACCCTTTAGACTCGGTGATTTTATTAGCCGTTTTGAAATTACATTCATCTTTCCATGTACTCGTAATAACTCGACTACACTACGCCTGAATCTCGCTTCTACGGAGTCCAGTCGACCCGAGCTGTTCTTAAATTAAATACCAGACACATTGCAAGCGACAAATGTTACAAATCTTCCTTGCACATAATAATATATGTTCGGCCATTACGGTATACGATACCCATATTTGCAGACGTAAGCAAAATAGCGTCCAAGTTACTCCGGTAGTTTGTGTCCGGACACGACAATTTATCGACTCCAAGTGCTATTTTCGTGGCTTCACTTACTTTATTTCTTGGTTTCCGATGTCCATATTTATAGGAATAAAAATGGCAGAAGGGTTGTTTTTATTTTATTTTTGCGAGCTGTTTTTATGGCCGCGTACTCAAACGCCCGCTGCGGCTCGGTCTCCGCAACTCCGGATCGTGTGTAGGAGCATTTGATGCGGAAACTTAGTTAGTCCGGCATGTTACAAATGACGGTCCGTAACGGCGGTCAAATGTTTGCAATACTAGAGTAATTACATAAATAAGATAGCGCCAAATTACCTTTCGTAGTACTTACGTACTTGTTTTTTGTTTGCTCGGTGGCTGTAACAGTATACATTTTGAGGTGTAACGATTATGAGAGCGACGTTAGAGTTTCAAGGTGAAGGGTTTAGCCTTAATTTTGCTGAGTTTTTAGATAAGCTTTAGGCTAAACTGAAATTGATATTATGTTCATTTTTAGATATTGTTTTAACAGACAGTAAGGTGGAATGTTTACCCTTAATTGGAAATAAAGTGGGAGTGAACAGTTTAAACAAAACTCGACAAATGAAAAGCGTTTTTATTTGTCTATTTTTTTATAATTGGTTTTGGTAATCGCTGAAGTGATAAACAGCGAAGTCGACAGCTACACATACAATTAGCCTATAGTTGCCCAAACGACAGGAATTCGACCCTCGGCCAGGCAATCACGACATATTACCGATTTTCTGACCCTTTTCCCCTGTCAAACATAATAATTTCGTGCGTCACTTTCGTTTAGCTATAAACCAGAGCAGGGCGTGTCTTCGCCACCTGTATGAGTGTGTGCTGACCTTGTAGCCCTATGTCGCCACAACTGGGCTGACCGGGCCCAACCGAAAGGCTTTTACGTTAATAACTTTTTTTAATTGTTTACTTTGTTGTCGCGCTTGTAAACATTATTTTGTTTCAGTATGTTTTGGGTACTTTATTATGGCAATCAGGGACGGGAAATGGCTTATTAAATATGTTGGTTTGTGACAATGTTTTATTGAAGAGTATGAATAAATTTAAGGTCTCGCTTTGTGGTTTTGTGCTGTTATGGTTCTTATTTTCAAACGCTTTAAACTTGAATTTGTTTAAAGTAATATTAGTTTCAAACATCTCTTGTTTTTTAATTTGTGCAAAACAGCAGTGCAATTGACGCTTCATGGGCCATGTTTGCAATTTGACTTTTATGGGAACCGAGTCTTTCTCCTTTGACGAAATGCTAAACAAAAAAGCTTGTAAAACGTTCGTGTTTTGCAATATTCCTCAAATATCTTCCAATCGTATTTCAGAGTAAATAGGGAAATGCATGCGTATCCGTAAAGGTGCTTACCTTCAAAGATATGAACCCATTTCAACCCCTGGGGATCGAAAGGGGCAAACGGTGTTGTCAGTTTATCATACATTTTTATCTTCATCATTATTTTTGTTCGAAATAAGTCCATCGTCCTGTGTTTTTCCTTGCGGGCAATTTAATCCTTGTTTGAATCAACAATAAATTAAGGGTCTATCTTATTAATTTAAAACATCATCATCTGCCTAGCCTTTTCCCAAGTATATTGGGGTCGGCTTCCAGTCTAACCGGATACAGACCAGTATTTAACATGGAGCGGCTGCCTATCTGACCTCCACAACCCAGTTAGTACTGAGTAATACGATACCTCTTGGTAAGACTGGTTGTCAGTCTTTTTGGGCCGCTGACTACCTAACGACTGTCAAAGATCTACAAATGACACCCGGGACCAACGGCTTAACGTGCTTTCCGAGGCACAGAGGAAACTCGGTATGTAATGGGTGATCACTCATTCACAGACCAACCTAGGCAAGCAGGGCTTAACCTAGAGATCGACCAGAACTGCTGTTATTATTTAGCCACGAGCTCCTCCCATTAATTTAAAACATATAAGACCAATTTAAGTGTACAACATTTGACGTGTCGTTCCGACACCTAAGCTATACGATATTAAAGCGACACTGTAACTGAAAACGATGCTTTATTTATATATGACTACAGTTGAAAATATACACCCAGTCTCCTTCAAACAAGGAGTATGAAATAACGTATTCAAACCGAAATTCAGAAACTCAAACTTGGCACACGTTCTTGCAAAAAGTACAACCCGCAATATAAAACCGCACCTATTTACGTCAACCTGTTTACACGAAAAACAAACAGACATACGGGAAGAAAGAAAGGAGGTGATACCACCATTTACACGTGTCGAGGGCAAGATAAATAAATAATTCATTCGAGATTCATACACTTCCTTATAACGATGTATGATTGAGGTGGGAGATTGTTTATACTGCGTCCTCATTCCCTTTGGCCCGACAGGTAACCTAGTTACAGGAACAATGCTCGCATAGTGATGTTACTTTGTTGGACTGCTATCTGTGGGGATAAGCCAATCGATAAGAGCTGCAAGAGAACTGTTGAATCGAATGATAACTGATTGAATATGCATCTTTTGTAAAACTAGCATCAAGCTATCAACTGTGTTCAAACAGAATTTTGTACGATCATGCTGGAAACTTTTTAGCAGCATGTCTATGGCTATCTAAATTGGGTCATCCCCGAATTCGGATGCGAGTTTAAATCCATTAGCGTCAGCAACAGGACACGCTAGACATGAAATTAAGAAACGAATTGTTCCATCATTTGTTGAAGAACACCTACACTTTTGGCTCCACTCATCGTAAAATAACTACCCGAGCAGGTTTTCCTTCATCATCATATTAGCCCGTAATCACCCGCTGCTGGGTATAGGCCTCCCTTTTTTTTTCTGCCACACTTCCCGGTTCTGTGCGTCCCTTATCCAGGTGTTTCCCACTATGATGATAGCGTCAACCCAACGCGCTTTAGGACGGTAGCAGGAGAAGAGTACCTTGAAGGATAATGTAGCGTTTGCCTAGCAGTGGGATATACAAGGATACTAAAAAAAAAAACAGATAGAGACACTTCTAATTCATCTTAGCCGTGTCGATTAGATCACAAAGGTATACCATTACGATAAACATCAGATCTACGGAACACTCGGAAAGCACACGGAAACCTCCGAGGAAAGATTATATTGGCGTTTATTAACAGCTAAGTCAGAATTGACTTGATTATCAAAATGCAATATCCAACAACTGCAACCTCCATCAATTTCATTTTACAATTAAGATCTGCAGCAATTCAACCCTATCACGCCATAAACTATCCACTGCAGCCTATTCAAGCGTTGCGATATCCCATTGTAATATTGATTGATATAAATCGCCCCTGTATCACAGTTCCAAGCGAATGGGCTATTATACCGTCCTGGTCTCCTGGTGATAGCAAATTATCCGTTTGTATGGCCTTTATCGTGTATATCTCGGTAC
Source organism: Noctua pronuba (assembly GCA_905220335.1). NCBI lineage: Eukaryota > Metazoa > Arthropoda > Insecta > Lepidoptera > Noctuidae > Noctua > Noctua pronuba. The sequence continues at coordinate 7,468,311 of LR999903.1, read as the reverse complement.
GGACCACTAAATACGCTACGTATAGTGGTGCCTGGTTGCCATATCTGGCTGTAATCGGACGATGTAGATTGTATATGGGGTGGCAATGCGATAGGCTATCAGCATTTTGGGGTTGAATGAACCTCTCTTATTAATGTAGGTTACATCGTTGAACCTAATCACTTATATGTGAACATTCAATTTACTAAACTTCTAAAGCAGGACATGTTTTTAACCGACTTCTAAAAAGGAGCTTTATATTCATTTACATTCTCTTCACAAAAATTTTGAATTACGTTTCAACGGTAGAGCTTGAGCTCATGTTGAACGGTAATCGTATATCCACTCAGTTGCCCTATCTTTTGAAACGTCGCATCGTCCTCGAATAAAACCGTCGACGAATGAAAAGTGTTTAAACGAAATTGGACGAAAATGTACGAAAAAAGTGCATGAATCGAGCTTTTAGCGAAGAACTGCTCGCTACGGACGTTGGTCGTCAACTAATGTGCAATCACTCTTAAGCATATAGGGTAATGGACTAGTGATCCTAGTATATCAATAGGGAACAAGATATATGGGCTCTTTACATGCCATTTGGTGTCGCTGTGAGTAACTGGGTGTTGAGTGGATACGATCAATACATACTTCATCATTATGGCTTACGCTCAAGATATTCCTACACAGGCTACTATCAATTTTTCCCGTAACTACTCTTTTTTAACGATCGGTATAAATTGTCGCAGACTGCCATTCTGTATCGATTAGTATTCTCATTCGATACACGGTTTAACGATTATTCGAATTTTAGAGCTGCGCCAGTTATTGAGCCAAATTAATCGATTGGATTCGTTCGAATTCCCCACGTGTGGCGAAAATATGTAAACGTAGATATTAGCTAAATACAAAAGTGCTCGTTGTCCACGAAGTTTTATTTGTTTTACTTTGCGATTTGGCATGGCTTATTCGGATTTGTATGTTTGTATTAGTTCAATGAAATGAAAGTCATAAATATGGAAAACTTTTATTATTTTTATTAGGCGAACGTGAGCTGATTTTTAACTGGAATGTGGCTGAATTTATTCAATAGTATGTATCCAGGTAAAAATAATAATATCAGTAGATTAGCGCGATTCATAGTTCCAGATGGCTTAGAAAGGGAGTTTCTGGGAGGGCTTTGCCCAACTGTGGGACTTCATGGGCCATGGAAAAGATCCATCAGTTGTTAATAATAGAAATACAGTGTTAAGTAATTTTATTTTAAAATAATTTCGAATTTATAATATTGAAAGAAAAGCACTTCATCATCATCATCTGCCTAGCCTTTTCCCAACTATGTTAGGGTCGGCTTCCAGTCTAACCGGATGCAGCTGAATGCCAGTGTTTTACATGGAGCGACTGCCTATCTGACCTCCACAACCTAGTTAATACTAGGTAATACGATACCCCTTGGTAAGACTGGTTGTTCGACTTTTTGGGAAACACTTAAAACATTAAATTACTATTAGTTATCTTTAACTACCCCTAATGGATTATTTTACGAGTAATAGTAGCCCGCATAGCTTCTGTAAAATCTTAGCTGGCCTTTTATTGCTTGGACAGATGACGTAATACCTAGATCAGTTGAGAATACCAATATTCTCGTTCAGTCAATACCAAAGAAATAATTTCTACAATTTTCCAAGAAATAACTTCATTAACTTTAAAATCTTCAATTCGTAATTTAAAATCACTTTCATCAATCGAAAAGCAATCATAAGTTCAGAACTAAGATTAAGTGGTTTTTAGACCATCAAACATATTTCGTAAATAAACATTTGTTGCAGAATTCTGAAATTATCAGAGAATCTTCTGGAGATTTAATCAAGGAATAATAATACCGACTTGACTTAGTAGTATTCAGCGCAGCTGCTGAACTTGATAAATCCAGGTGCGATTCCCAGGCTTTAAAAGAAGTATTGTTGGGTTTTTCTATTAGGATTTTTACGTGGAAGCAGGTAGGAGCCAAGATCTGTGCCGGTGATGGCGAGGTTTATGACTTGGTATTTCAATAAAAATGACGAATTGAGGGTGTACTGCCTAGCTCTTGGTGCTGCTCTGTCTAATCCTCCAGGGACTACTAGCGTGATGTTATATTTTGGTATCAAAAAGATATTTAGCAAAAAAAATACACAAGCGAAGATTTTAATTAAAACATTAAGTTTCGTCTTGGTCCCAAAATAAATTTTCTTACATACACGTCCAAAAATAAACGTACACAATCATCCTTTAGAGCGCTCTGATGTGATTACTCCCTATGGTCCGTATCTCTATTCAGGTTCTAAAGGGCACATCTATTTATTTATGTACGCACAAAATACTTAGTAGGACATTACATTAACATAGAAGAGCTCAAAGGTACTGCTTATCTCATAAGAAATCTCTTCCAGTAGACCTACTCTTATTCTTATTCTTCTTATTCTTTATTGCACACAAAATAACGAAAAAATACACATACAAATTGCAATAATATAGCTTATGTACAATGGCGAGCTTAAACCAGAATTGGGTTTTCTTACAGCAAACCAAATTTTGATTGCGAAATTTGCGTAAGAGGATATACCTATGTGCATTAACAGAACATCTTATTACTTAAATTAATAAATTTTATAAACTAAACTACATACATACAGTATAATATACGTAATACATACAATATATATACAATACAATGTCTATGTTATGTAGAATCCTATTTACCTACATATTACCTACGAGAGGAAAGTCCACCTATCTCTCTCTCTATCTGTAGTTAGGTCCCTTTATAGGACTTAAAAGGCACATACATACATACATGTATTTAGGTCCTTTTACAAGTTATACGTACCTTAATTACTTATTGATCTTCAGGCAGTTAGCGTAGATTAGCCACAAATTGATGTTGCTTAACTATTACACGGATGGGAGTGGCGTGTTACGGGACGGTCTGTTAATTAAGTATGGTGGGTGTAAAGATATTGATTAGGGCTCTTAAATAAGCGATTACTGTTGATTCAATGATTATGTGCGACTACTGCAACTTCAAAATGATGAGAACCTATATAACAGTAACGCTGTTATATTCTGAATTGAGTAACAGTTAAAATTCTAATGTTTGATTTTCAACGATCCGCACAGCGCCAAAAGCTGAAAATACAACAGCGCGCTTTTATACATAACATAACATCACGCCTGTAATCCCCGAAGGGTTAGACAGAGGTGTACCTAATAGTACACCCAGATTTCACCAGTTATGTTTTAGTCTCATGTAATAGGGGGCGAGCCTATTGCCATCAATCGGGCGCCAGCCCAGACTCCGTGGCTGCTACTGAGAAATTTTTAAAGGAGAAACCCAATAACACTTTGCCCGACCAGGGAACAGTCATGCTGGAGACCAACGAGGTAAAAAGGTGCGCTTTTATTTCAGCATTAATTTAAGTATCACCTAGTGTTACTGAAAACGGGAATAAGTATGTTGTCACGAAATATAATCTCAACACCGGTTATGGTAAAAAGACCCCAATTACTAATAATTATATTAAAGGGACTGCTCCATATCCTTATTCATTTAGGGAGCTAGCCATAAAAATAGCAAGATAACGAGACCAACCTATAATTATTCACTGACCTATTATAGCTACGAAAGCTTCGAATCGATTTCGATTCAACAAGTCTTTTTTTGGCATTACGAAAGCGAGCGAGATAGACATACGATTTTTCGAATCGAAGCGTTTGTGAAAAGCTATAGATATAGCTATATATATGCAGAATAATCTAAACACTTACCCTCAATATCTTATTAATATGTTTCCTATCTAGTTTTAGAGCTGCCAGTAGACCTCCTAGCTATTATTAGTTCCACCGGTTAGGCTTGGTAATCAGTTCTGCGCATGGAACCAGAATTAATCGAAGAAGTGTCGATGTTCTAATACGGTGTACGGTACCTAAAATGATATAGAAAACCCTTTCCTAATATTATGCATTTTTTAATTGTTACATTACATAGAGGAGCTCGTGGCTAAATAATAACAACCGCTCGGGTCGATCTTCTTGCCTAGTTTGGTCCATGGATGGGAGACTGACTACCCATTACATGCCCAGTTTGCTCTGGGCCTCGGAAAGCACGTTTAGATTAAGCCGTTGGTCCCGGCTGACAGTCGTTGCATGTAGTCAGTGGCCCAAAAGTCTAACAAACAGTCTTACCAAGGGGTATCGTATTACTAAGTACTGACTGAGTTGTGGAATGTGGAGGTCAGATAGGCAATCGCTGCATGTCTCTCCATCCGGTTAGACTGGAAGCCGACCCCAGCATAGTTTGGAAAAGGCTTGGCAGGTGGTGCTTTAATTGTTACATACACAACCCAAGGCGGTAGGCAGAAATACCAGAACTGTACTTACTACGATCTTTACATACCTACTACGTAGGGTATGTTAATGACGGGAAGCTCGAAAGGGGGGGAGGGGATTCGGAAAAAAACACGAAATATCATCAGGGGAGGGGGAGGGGGTGTAGTGAGTTATCACGTGTTTTTATTTTTTCTTTGAACGTGTGATTTCTAAACTGAAAAGCGGTGCGTGACCTTGACATTTTATCACGGTGCTTAATTTTCGGGAATTAAATTAACTTTGTATTTAAAGATAATATTCTGATTTTTTAAAGATACTTTGTACCAAAAAGTACACGTGATTTTGGGTCAGGGAGAGGGGTAGTCTAAAACCTCACCACGTATCACCATGGGAGAGGGGGTGCTTAAAAAGTTGATATAAACATCACGTGATTAATGGACGACCCCATATGCTTCGTCCATGTTCATACGCGCACGCCGCGCCGTTTGCAAGTACAACGCAATTTCAATTAAAATTATATCAATTATGTAGCTTTAATAAAATCATGATTACATATTTTAACAAAGCATTGTTTACATACCTGCTTTAAAATGTTTACGAAATATAATACATTAAATTAATATTTAAACCGCATTCAATTGCCATGAATATTACATGTTAATGAAAATAGTTCTGAAAACTATGATCAAGTTTTGATAAATGTTACTTTAATAGCTGCAAAATAATATCTATACTACTATTAAAAAGAGGTAAAGTTGTATGTTTATAAGTTTAGATGTCGGGGGTGTGGGGTTCACTAGAAACACTAGTTAGGGTTTAGAATAAAACCACCAAATTATCAGTAAGGATAATTAAGGTTGGGTACGAGCACTTGTTGCCCGGGATAAGTGAAGACTAGTCGAGACGGAACGAGACGGAACCTTAAAGCTCACTACTTATCCGATACCGAAAATTCATTTCACTATTAAAAAAATTACATTATCTCCGAGTGCATATGACACTCTAGGCTATACATATTGAAATGTTCAAATTGGATCATTTTCAAACGTAACGCGAGCGAAGCCACGGGCATTGTGTAGTCCTTTATACTAAATTAAAGTAGAGACAAGTAAGAAAATCGATTACGACATAAATGCCTTACAGGCGTCAAAGGCTTTTAATAGGGATGTGCCTCGAACTTTTCAATAACGTTTAAATGTTCATGAAAAGTTCGTGAAAGGTCGCTGCCTTTATAAATTAATTCTGATTATATCCGTCATTTTATTGGTTTACGATAATGAAAATGCATTGTGAAAAATAGGTAGTTTTCGATTTTTTTTTAATATAAACCCAAAGATAATCCCTTTTGTATGTAAGGCAGAATTTTTATTATTATGTTATTTTTTATTTTTCTCTTATAAATATGAAGGTAAATAATTCATATTATTGAATAATATTGTGTTAGAAGGAACCTAAGTAAATATAAGTATCTCGCGCAAACAAACAGTAAACCCTTATAACAAAACTAAATAAAACAAGCTAATTCTTCCAAACATAATAAATAAAACATTTCGTATTCTATATTTACTACGTTCACACAGCAAAGCCGCTTAAAATCAGATTAAATTAAAATGTAGTATCATTAATATCTCAGTACAACTCCAAGAAACTTCCCAAGCGGGTTATAGTAGATTTTAATTACCCCTAAGTCGCTTATTTCATGGCCCAACCGTAGTATCGTTAGCGACCTGAGTAATAGTTAATCGCAGAAGTAGTTTGAGTATTCAATTCTTGTGCTATTTTAGACGAGAAATGTTTTTATTTCACTAGTGGTTAGAATAATTTGTTAATAAATTAAGGGTTGGTGGTTCTGTTCTCATTTGAATTAATGCTTAGTTTTTTAGACTTTTTAGTCTAATTCATTATTAGTTCCGCAATATTCATCATCATCATCTTCCAGTCTAACCGGATGCAGCTGAATACCAGTATTTTACATGGAGCGACTGCCTATCTGACCTCCACAATCCATTTAGTACTGGGTAATACGATACCCCTTGGTAAGACTGGTTGTGAGATTTTTTGGGCCACTACCACTACCTGTAACGACTGTCAAAGATCTACAAATGACAGACGGTACCAACGGCTTTACGTGTTTTCCGAGGCACGGAGGAAACTCGGTATGTAATGGGTGGTCACCCATCCACATACCAACTTAGGCAAGCACGGCTTAACGGAGCGGCTGTTATTATTTAGCCACGAGCTCCTGCCGCAATATTCATCATACGTAATTTATGTACATAGGTACTCTAAATTGCTACCCGAATCTTTTTTTTTTAATATGACGTAAATAAAAATTGTGCCTTGTTTTGCAGAGCAAACATTTTGATTACATTTTGCTTAAAAATGAAGTAGGTTGGTACTCAGATTTAAATTACTGACAAAACTGTTCATGACAAAAATAAAAGACTATCTAAAGAGGCCAACCAAAAGACGTAAGATTTAATATTGTGATAAAGAATTCAATTTCAGGCATTTACAAACGATCTTTTTGTCATTATTCTGTTTCTAGATTTTTCTTTTTCACACAATTTTCTTTAACTGTAAAGTACGTAACCCATTACTTCAAAGACTCACGTTTTCTCTAAATAGCTTGTTTGAATTTGTTTGTTAACACTGAATAGAACAGCTTACAATTCTATTATTATGTAAAATAGCTGCTAAAGTGGAAGAGCTAAAAGCTTGAACAGCTTGCGTAGTTTGGGAAACAAGAATTAAACTAAGCCATCGAAGTTAAGTTGTGCTAGGAATTTTAAAGAAAACTGTTATAGAATATTATTTTTTCTAGGAAATAATACCTGCTTCGGCCCGATGTCAGTGAAGATAGTGGGAATGTCCTGAAAGAGACTTACACAGACCAGGGCAGTATGGAACAAAAGAAATATACTCAGCAGTGGCTGAAACAAGACTGCCAATGATACAGGAGAAATTAAGTGTGGCACAAAGAAAAAAAAAATGCTAATGATCAATTTCATCATCATCATTCTCCTGCCCTTCTTCCAATTTATTTGGGGTCGGCGCAGCATGTCTTCTTTTTTCCATACGTCTCTATTATTCATCATCTCATCAGACACCTCCTTCCTTGCCATCATCCTTCACACAGTCAGTTATGATGATGATCATCTTCTACACGTTTGCTGACCCAATATTTTACTAATGGACTTGCAGTACTAACTGGGTAGCGGAGAACAGATAAGCAGTCGTTCCATGTAAAATACTGGTATTCAGCTGCATCCGGTTACAATGGAAGCCGACCCCTAACATAGTTGGGAAAAGGCAGATGATGATGATGATTTGCAGACGTTCACACATCCTTCACAACGTCCCTTTTACCTAATTAACTCAGTCAAATATTGCATAATAGGCACACAAAGAAAATGCGAGGAAACTAAACATTTTATAACAAAAAAAACTTTGGCCTGCTGGGGACTGTTCCTCGTTCAGTTAATATATTTCAGAAAATCTAAACCTTTCTTAATGACACCAACGTATTTAGGTAAGCAATTAACTTTTTATTTCCTAAACAAATGGTTAATACAACACTCCACTTTGCTTGTCCCTCGTTAATAGTCAGCCTTTGAGCCTTACTGTAAAGGTTTCCACAAGTTTGACAGCGCTTTGAAAATGGAAACTTTGACTTTGATCGGAGACCTTCCCGTTAAACACTTCAATACTTCCTAGATTGTATGTTAGCCTAGTACTTTAGCCGAGCAACGTCATAATCAATATCGACAATTTGCAGAAAATGTTAAGTATCTCAATGTTATCTTTATTTATGACTTTTATTACTTTATCCTCCGTCTTTTTGAGATCGTAATGTTTCTTCGTGATAGTTCTAGTTTTTTTTTATTACTTTACGTCTAGATATAAGTATTGTATTGGATCAGACTTATTTACTGTATGACTAGCTTCATTACTTAAAGTTATTGGATTTGAACGATCGCGATTTTCATTTTTGTCTGATATGATATTAGGAACTTACTAAGTTATTTGCTTATGTACCACATGTACTACCGAGTCCACTGAGGGTCGACCACTTTTCAACCTTATTACTTAGGGCTTAAGGGTGAAACCTGTTTTGTTTTATGTTCCTAGTTTCATCAGAACAATTATTTCGATAAATACTTGTTACTTCTTTTTTTGCTTTTGTTTCAACAAAATCACTAATTTTCACTCGTTCCACTAAAATCCCCTAGATGAGTCCCCCAGGGGACTACACAGCACTCAATGTTCCACTACGATCCCTTATGCTGGGGATTCTCTGAGTACTAATAAGTGCTATTCCTTTATAGTCCCTTCTTAATAAAAGAGCCACTTACAAAATAACAACATTTAATACATATATTATATTTGAAAATCTGTTTACAGAGGGGATAACAATGAAGTAAATTAACTTTTCTAAAATAAGTTAGATGTTGAAAAAAAAATTGCAGGTTCGACCAGTGCAGCTTCTCGGCGGCGGCGTAGTTGGAATCGCGTTCACCTAGCTAGTGAAGGTCGTGGGTTCGAGTCCCACCTAAGGCGTTCAATTTAATTTTTTATTTTTTACTTTTCAATTATAAGGTTCTCAAACAATTAGCGGATTCAAATGGAAATTAGAGTTTCATGTGATCCCCTAGGGTATCGTAGTGGAACATTGAGTGCTGTGTAGTCCCCTGGGGGACTGGACTTGGGGATTTTAGTGGAACGAGCGCTAATTTTATAGCAAGTTCAACCAATGGACAATCAAAACAAAACCGCTAAATCAACAACACCCATCATTCAATATTGCTCACTAAACATAATACAAAGTCCATAAACATGATGGCCTGCCCTCCAGAAACACGCAACTCATCGGCTATTTATCAAAGGCCTCCATAAACGCCTATACCTACTCCTGAATCCATTAAATTTATTAAACGAGCATTATGTTAACCAGTTTGCCTCTCTAAATTCTCTCTATGTTCCGTCTGTATCTTTGTGTAATCGTATCACGCTCTCTTCAGTCTCGTAATGGAATAAAAAGCAATTTTTCTCTGTTTTTTCTTCGAGCGCTTCTTTGTGCTAAGCTTACGTCTAAAGACTGTCGGTATTCTTTGCATAAGTAATATTGGTTTTAGCGAGCTGGATTCATATCGTTGCGTAAACGAGGACTGTTTCTAGGCTTTGATTCTTAATTTGTTTCGGCTCAGAATTTACATAGCAACCAAATAAAATTATATTATCACAAATGAGAAAAAAATGTTTGGTAGTAACGTGAATTTAGTAGTACAAAAACGAAAATTCTATTCTAGGTAGAAACATTATTAAGAGTTACAAATCCACAGAGAAAACACAAGAATAATACAAATGAAGCAGTGTAATAATTACTCCGTAAGACCTGAGAGGCTAAGCGAAACTTATCATCCTCTTTCCGTAGCCGAAAAACATTGGAGCTTCCTATTATATCGCTAAATTGCTTCATTACAACAAAAGTAAATAAGGCAGCGCCCGCAGAGACCACAAAAACTTTTTGAATTCGTCTCAATTACGAGTTGCTACAATAAAGTTAGGGTTTATTATGAAACTTATTAATACAATTTGAGAATATTGAATGATATTTATCTATATTCAAGCCTTTTTCTTGCATCGTATTGATTTTCTTTCGATACTTTGTCTGTGTTAGGCAAGTTGTCGCTCGTAAAATAATTCCATATTGTTATGTCCTTTAAGTAACAGCTTGACCTAACTAGTCATAAAAACATGTTGTACCAAACATAATTATTGTCTTCTTCCTTCCTTTATGCTATCGTTGCTTCCTCTTTACTACTAAATCTTCTCAATTTCACACAATCTGGTCCGGCCTTCATGTCGAGTTTATTAGCACTTTGGTCGGCTTTTACGATATCCTGCAAGCATTTCTTGGGCCTCCTGTGGGGCTCACTTGGGGTCTCAGTAGGAAGAGGATTACCCGCTGGTCTATGAGCAATAAAGTGTAGCACTCATTTAAACAATGCCACGACGTCTTCGTAACAAAGTTGTCATGTCGTACGTTTCTAGATGTTTCAATGGTTTTTCTACTGCTTCGCTTCCAATTTTATTTATTTTTACGAGCATTAGTGTTTGTAAAAACCCAATTTACAAGTTTCTCATAAGAAAATACGTCACGTCAGTGGGCACTGGTGACATTATGCGACCTACCCACACCACAGCGTGTTTTTACAGAGCCCTGATGTCCAGCTCGAGGCGAGGGCGAACGTACCCAGTGTGTTTTCATAGCACGAAACCCATCGTCTACCCACATGATGTATGAGCCTAACGGAATAAATCCTGACATATCCGACAAATATAAATAAATCTCATCGCCAAAAGATACTGTTGTGTGCTCCATAAATAAAAAAATATTCTAAGGCATTTCACAACACGTGTCTGTTTCATTAACCTTCACACTCCCATCTAAAATTACCGCTGCCTACACAACATCAGCCGCCACAAGTATTAATTAAGCAAAAACCCACGTACGAAAAACTAATAACACGATACAATATCACGAACAGAAATTAGCTTCGTTCAAGTTCCGAAGTTTATTTTTAAACTCCATCGTGTAGACTGCACTTTATTGTAAAGTTGTTGTTCTATTTTAACATCCGCAACTTTGGCATAGGACTGATTACTTCGCTATTTGCTGCGAGGAGCGCCTTTCAATTTAGGTGTTTTTATTTTTTTTATTTTCATTCAATAACTTCGAACGTACGATCTGGCCACACAATGACGCTGTTAGTTGACTTGCTTCGACGCCGACGGTTTTATAGATTTTGAAGTTACATTCTTGCTTTGGAGATAAAATTGGAAAAATTGTTATACATTTTAAGTATTTTTTGTGTGAACTTTCATAAATACTTTTATGAAACGGTTTTTTTTAACCACTGAAATCGCGATTAGCGTGGCCACATACTGAGCCCAAAAACTTTTAAATGAGTCGCACCATCGATACGAAAGAAAAAGAAGATAAATCCTTTCTCATTTGTTTCTGCTAAAACTTCGAATCCAATCGGGTATAATCGTCAAGTTTTTTTTTTTGCTACAATTTTGCAGTAGAGGTCGTGTTTTTAAATGAAGAACTTTGGAACCTTTACATTATTTTTTCTTTTTTAATAGAATCTGAAGAATTATATACTTCACCATGCACCAGTGTCGCTAGCATTTGCCTTGTTACTTCCATATTATTAATAAATATAATGCATCTATGTAAGATCCCTACGTTCGTAATATCCGTTGAAAGAACACAAACCCTCTTCTGGCTCATAGAGTCTGTTCCTACATATACCTACATACATAAACTCACGCCTTTTTCCAATGGGGGTAAGCAGAATCTACAGAACGCCAACTGCTACGATCCTTAAATACTCCTTTTGCCTCGACCACGTTAATATATCTGGTCATACACGTATTGATCTGTTCTTGTTATTGATTATTTGTATGTTTTGTTTACATGATATACGTTACATTGGTACAAGTTGCTGTTATTTGTTCTAGTCTTATTATAATCGCTGGATACACATGTGGTCTCATTAAATACTTTGGAAACTTAGTTACTTTGATTACCATTGTTTTATATAAATTAGAAGCAATATTTGAGTTTTTGTAAGTGTGAGTACCATGTAGACTTTCTATTATGGTTAGGAGGACTTATCCTAATCTTTATGGTTTTAACTGTGGTTTTGTTTTTTTCCCTATCTCTACATTGTGCTCACATATAGAAGCAACAATATTGTACCCAGGACTGTGTTATATTTATAACTTGATTTGAAAAGAGTGTCCATGGAGTTTCTTGCCCATTCTTCTCTATGAGATCTACTATTTTCGAATGGGCAACTACAGTCCATTCACAGTTATTATGCCTGTGGCGGTACTGTAGGTAGCTTATTTTTGACTATGCAATAGTGCCCGTCACGGGACTATTTTAAATAAATGCTTTGAGTTTTTTGAGTTTGCTACTTCTTCGTTCATTCAATTTTCGTTTCTTCGCTTGGATTTTGTTATACACATTGAATTTATGGGTTTGTTAGGTACACCGTAAGCCTTAGCTAAATAGTTATCTTTGCTTGGTGGATTACAATGTAAACCTTTCATACAAAATCTTGGGATTTATAATCACTTTGTTCGTTTGTCTTTGTCATTTTCATGTAGGAGGACAAAAGATTATTAGACTATTTTGGATGAGACATTTATGAGACGGGAAAACGACTTAAAACAACTGACTTTCGTTGTTGGAGGGAAAATAAATGTCTTTCACGTATGTGGGTACCTCCTAGGTACTTAATAATGATCTACGAGGTCTAAAATATTCGTCGCCTGTTGTACTCGACCTCGTTTTCACCTCTGGCAACAATTCCTTGAAAATTATAATTTCACTAAGGTTGACAACATTCAACTGTCTAAAAGACAAATAGACCTTGTCGTAATATGACGTGCTAGTAACATTGAACCTTAGGGTGATAAAGCAATTACGTCGAATTTACATTGTATGTCAGTGGAGATTAATTTATTGAACTACAGGCGTTCCGGGAATTGGTGATGAACTGAATGATTGATGGCACAATGACTGTAACGGGTCGTGATGATTGACACTCTATTGACTATTGTAACACGCGGGGGGATAGAGCTACTGTTTATGACGTCATTATTTTAATAAAATAGGTATTCAGCCTAGGATGCTCTAGGGACTATGGGAAAAACATGTTAATTAATCTACAGTAATGAGGAAGGGTCGGGTTGGTTGATTAATTTTTGTTGTAATTTTCGCATCTTGCAATCATAACATGGACAAGCCTTTTAAAATAAAAAAATATTATGATAAATATTATTATTTATAATTTATACGTGGAAAACAAAAGCAGATTTTCAGTACAGATAGCAGAGCCCCGACCAATACCTGTGGAGGCTCTCGTTAGGCAGCTGGATCAAGGGCTTGATTCAGAAAGCGGTAATCCTGGACACGGCTCGTTTTTTTAGGAGGTTCCTCTCTTTGGAGCCCTGACTATCGGTAGCTTGGACCCTGTTCCCGATATCGGTGGCCTACATACATGTTTTTTATATTGTTTTAATTTTAAGGAATATTTAAAAATGGAAGTATTAGATTTGTTAAGAAATTAATAAAGGAAATAAAAATACGTGGAAAACAAAAGCAGGTTTCCGGTACCAATGATAAGCAACTGTCCTACTCTACCTACTTCGATGACTAGAATAATATTAAAGTCTTTATAATTTTAATATCACGGAGGAAAAAATGTTAAAACTTTTCAAATGGCGGAGGCATGTCTATATTAATGCATACATCTCTGATCGTTGATCGTAAATTAATCTACTTAGTCCGATCCTGAGAAATGTTGAGGAAGAAAAACATGTTTTCAACTGCAGAGTTTAGTTTCCATGCGATGAGAAATTATCCGTTATCATCTACGGTTTTTGCAGGCAGATATCAGTTAGATGTCATCTGCCTAGCCTTTTCATAAACTGCGTTGGAATCGGCTTCCAGTCTAACCGGATGCAGCTGAGTAGCAGTATTTTATATGAAGTGTAAAATAACAGGAACTGGGTAATACGATACCCCTTGGTAAGACTGGATGTCAGACTTTCGGCTTCTGCTGTCGGCTTCGGCTTCTGACTACTCGTAACGACTGTCAAAGATCTTCAAATGACAGCCGAGACCAACTTAATTTTTTTTCATGAAAACACCAATAATACTTTGTCCGATCTGGGTATTGAACCCAAAATCTCAAACTCAGCAGTAGCGCGACCACTGAACCAACGAGACAATTTAAACTTTTCACTGCATAATTTGATATTCAAAGTGTTGGTTTTTCTATCTCAAAACGACATCATACAATGCTGTCTAAGAACGAATAAAATTACACTTCTTCCCACTCGTACAGGGCCCGCTGGTCCCATTTCCACTCGAAGCTAATAGTATTATGCTTGCTATATTTGGCTTTAGGTGCATCGTTGTTCTGGTACTCGGAAGCGCGACTGCTGAGCATGAGGTCCCGGGTTGGATTCCCAGACTGGCTCGCCCCCTATTAAATGGAGCTTAAACATAAAAAAACTGGGTGTACTATTAGATACACACCCCTGCCTTTTTTTTTCCGGGTGGTAAATCATCAAATAACTCCCTCCGCTCTGGGCGGAGTGGGAGTGTCAGACTTTTACTGACTAAAACCCATCCATGATCCTTCTTTGCCCTTTGTGTTCCAGGGCCGCGGTATCCCTTTCGAACAGTCTCGCAGCCCCAACACCTCTGCCCTACCCTACAGTTATTACAATCGTGATGTCATCATCTGCCTAGCCTTTTTCCAACTATGTTGGGGTCGGCTTCCATTCTAATCGGATGCAGCTGAATACCAGTATTTTACATGGAGAGACTGCCTATCTGATTTCCACAACCCAGTTAGTACTGGGTAATACGACACCCCTTGGTAAGACTGGTTGTCAGACTTTTTGGGCCACTGACTACCTGTAACGACTGTTAAAGATCTACAAAGACCAACGGCTTAACGTGCTTTCCAAGGCACAGAGGAAAATCCATCCACAGACCAACCTAGGCAAACACGGCGTAACGTAAAGATCGACCCGAGCGGCTGTCATTATTTAGCCACGAGCTCCCCCTCCTCTATTACAATCGTGATGTAATATAACTTAAACGCAGCTATTTACCTAACCCGGCTGCAGTTGGAACTCCTCATGAAGTGGGTCAGTTTATCGATCAAACGTGTCGGTTCCCGCCCCTGACCTTTGCTCTGCCGCTAATGAGTTCTGGCTGCGGCCTTAGTGTTGACTGTTCCTGCATAGCTAGGATACCGGCGTTGCGTCACTTATAATTAAGACTTGTTGTTGCGTGAATACTAAGTAATTTTGTAGCTACATACTGGGTATAAAAAGACCCTTAACCAAGCCGAAAGGCAGATATTTTCCCCGTCATTGTGATATTTTTTGTTCTGGACCATACCTGGGAACCATCTAGTTATGGAGATATTGAAGGTCAAACTTTCAACTTTTTAACACTTTCTTTTAACAAGTTTCGATACCTCCACGACCCCCGTAGGTGCTATTCAATGCATCCATCAGCGCAAGGTTTTGAGTGCTTTACGTCGAGTCCTACCGTTACCCGTGATTTTTCACCCCGAAAAAGAAAGTCGTTTCCCAACAACATTTTTTGCGTAGAGTTACTTAGTTTGATGTTCAGAGTACAGAATGCTTAGTTTACGGATTTGTGAAGTGTCCGTTTACACCTTGTATGCTTTAGAGAGCATACAAAACACTCTTTTACTTTCCACTTTCTTTACTATTATGCTCCAGAATTTCGATCGCAACTTTTTAGTAGATTTTGTTTCTACCATCATATTGCACCTACTCCTGAGTTTAAACCTTCTCTTTTGTATGAAATGCTTCCCTGTTCTGCCTGATCCTCATCCGGGTCTTCCCGGTTCCCACCTGACCTTTGCTCTGTCACTTGTGAGTTCTGGCTGTGGTGGCCTCAGGGTGGTCTCTGCATAGCGAGGATGCCGGCGCTGCGTCACGTATAATTAAATAATAGGGACTTATTGTGGCGTGAATACTTAGTACTGACCTACCTTTGCTATGACCCTATGTTACTGTTAGCCTGTGTCATCCCACTGATGGGAAAAGGCCTCTCCCCATGACTTCTAAATCCTTCGAGCCAGGGCCAATGTGGACCGTGGTCGTTGGTTTTGTCCAGCTCATCCCGCCATTGTGTCAGATGTAATGGTCGTCATACCAAGCTGGAGATGGCGGGACCAGCTCAGTTTCCTATCATATAGATTTGCATAGGCAAAAGACAGAATTGTGTGGACAAGATGGAGAGTGAAAATAAATATGACAGACTAGTTTTTTGTTTCTTAGTTCCGTTTTAAACTTTTTTGGGATTTTTTGCTAGTGTCATTCCAAACATTAATTTTCAAGAGTGGACTCAAAAGTAATATAAAAATACTGCCACATAACGCCAGATTAAGTTGTATCTTGCAACTAGGTTAATTACATCACCATTGAGTCACCCGTCGTAGTTCAGACACAGATTCAGCTCTTTATTTTTATTTTCATTCCTAGGACTGCTAGGAAATGTTTTGTCTCCGCATTCATTATGTCCGACACAAAAACTCCGAGCCACATGATAATATTACGTTTTCCCGCTAACTAGATGAAAGAAGTATAAAAATCTCGGAAAATACATTTCCCAAACTTTAGTATGGCAGTTTATTTCAAGTTTGAAATGTGTCTGAATACTTTTATTAAACAAAATACCTTTGTATTCGTTCTTTCATTAAGGCTTACGTATGGACATTTATACAAATTTTCTTTGTCATTTACATCCCAACTTTGGTACATTTTATTACCTCCTTCTGTAATAACAAACTTTTAATAATATAAGTTCAGAAGAAAGCCTGCCTTCGGCGGGGCTTAGAGGCTGTCATAATGAAGTTAATCGTATAAGCAGGGCTGAAGCCTGAACGTCACAATAACCGACTAGAGGGACAGAACAGAGTGCGCGCGGTGAAATAGGGAACTGAATTTAAATGCGCTGAATTTGGACAAATTGTTGACATTGTGTTTACTTACAGTGCCTCTACGAGCTGTTAAGTTATTTTCGGAATTGGGAAAAGATTTTATATATTTTCATTTGACCTTGAGCGGGATTTAAACTAAACGAATCGGACGCAACGGTATGCAATGGCGGGGATATCACTGTCGGTAATCATTCATATTCGCGTGTGCTTCAAATACCTTCTTCGGATATATTATAGACTAGCTTTGAATCGGATTTTGTTAACAATTTCAAGCGTTTTAATTTTTTTGTAAGGAACCCTGATTCTTGTTTTTTAATAAAATTAGCCTAAGTTACTCCTTATAACATCAGCTATATGCCAGTAAAAGTGTCGTCAAAATGGGTTCTACCGTTTCGGAAATTAGCCGGAACAATCAAACGGAGAAAATTAAAAAAAAGTGTTTTTGTTATAAGTACCGTTAAACTTTCATATACATTCAGTAAAAAGCCGTTATTTTTTAATTACAAACAGACACTTCAATTTTATTTATATGTATAGATATAGTGTGTAGCCAATTAGATGATCCTTCAGATATAATGTGTAGCTAATCATAATGGCATATAAAATAAACTCTACTGAGGATCCCGGCAATTGCTAATTCAGCAGCATGCCCTGTGATATCATTCTAAATTGCACTTAATAGCTAGTCAAGATCAATTAATAAACATGTTTTTTTAACCATCTACCAACCATCTATTAAACAAGAAGAAAAAACATCCAAAAAATGCCATTTAGGCTTATCACCTATTATATCAGCGTAAATAACCAAGAAATCCTAACTAATATTATAAATGCGAAAGTAAGTTTGTTTGTTACCTTTTCACGCCTAAACCACTGAACTGATCATCCTGAAATTTTGCATATATGTTGTCAGGTGTACAGAAACGGATATAGGGTACCTTTCATCCCGAAAAAAAGTACTGTTCCCGAGGAAAACAACAATAACGTTCCTATGGTAATGGCGCCTCGTGTTATATGATTAAATTATATTATTAAGTAGAGTACAACCCGAATTGATTGTCAAATTCTAAATTAACGCGAGAGAAGCCGAGTGCAAAAGCTAGTAAATATTACCACGGAAATTATAATAGGTGTTCAGCTCGCCGCACCAACATATTGCGATTAGCCTGAACACTAAAGCTCATAGAGCCTTGAAACACACTACCAACACGCCTCATAAGGCTTACCTTAGGAAAACGTATATTAATTCACTTAACTACAACATAAAATCAAGTTCATAACATAAAATACCCCTTTTCATGCATCCTATAAAAACGCTGCAGTTATGAGTCACGGAGCCATTATTTCCCGAGTATTATTTGAATGAAGGATTTTAATAATAAAGTTTTTCCATTAAAATGTGCGGGTACACCACACAAAATAGCGGGCATCCGCAACAATCAGACGTTTATGACTCTCTGTCTACATACTACCACAGAAAAGGGCAGAACAGTTACTTTGTACAGTACTTGTGTGACTGCAGAAGTCACTCGTTTGGAAAAATGCTATTTGAAGTATAGTACATACTGGCACACTACTGTGAGGTCATTTTCTAATTACTTCCTTGCAACACATCTGACATATACGTTTAAGAAAGAACAAAAAATCTAGATATTTCTTGAATTGAAAAAAGAAATGGAAATATAACTCAAGGTATAAACCATGAAGGTCTTAACAGAGTGTTTATCAGCTGCAAGTTTATTACAATATAAACTATACACCGTGACTTTTTAGTCGTCTTACAAAGGTGGTCCACTCAATGTGCCCGACATAAAATAGTTCCAGACGCCATTTTTTTTTTAACCTACCCTAATAGGTATAAAGAAAAATAAATAAACATTAGAAAAAAATATGAAACATCCTGTTAATAATGTTTACGTGTCAAATGGGAGAATATACCTACCCAGCGCTCGACTCCAGTAGAACATGGCTCACAACAGGGTGTTTTAACTACATCATGCGTCCTAATATTGAATAATATTTTTATTTTTAAATTATTAAAATCTCATAAATACCTACTTTTTTTGATGAATGCTTAGTAGTCATTGGATACATGAAGTGGGCTGCCGTTGTAAGATGACTAAAAAGTCACGGTGTATATTTGATAGATTTGTATGTAACACAAAAAACAACCCAAAAAGTATTTCGAAGGATTCGACAAGCAACTGGAATTACTGAACTGGACTGGACATTACACAGCTTTTACCCAAAATAGGGATCATTCATTTCAGAAATATTTTAATATAAAGGCATACAATATTCTCGGTATTAAGTCAACCTTCTACCAGCTTTCTAAAGATTGTGTCATTCTATGTAGAAATGCCGGAATTGTACGCGGGAAATCTGCATTAAGTAGTCCATGTAGATACCGCAAAAGTTTAATGAAATGTACAGAATATCAGCTGTAATGCATAATTTAATTGCTGTCGAATGTATGACATGAAACAATAGCATATGATTAAGGGGAATATGCAAACATTGTTGCTTTAATATTGGCGTTGATTGTTATGGTAATAGTGACAATGTGTGAGCACAAAAACAATTCAAAATCTACAACTAAAACTAAATCGTGTAATTATATTTTTTTGGTGATATAAATGACAGAATGACGGAGGAGCTCGTGGCTAAATAAAAACAGCCGCTCGGGTCGATCTTTAGGTTAAGCCGTGCTTGCCTAGGTTGGTCTGTGGATGGGTGACCACACACTTCATACCGAGTTTCCTCCGTACCTCGGAAAACACGTTAAGCCGTTGGTCCGGGCTGTCATTTGAAGATCTTTGACAGTCGTTAGGTAGTCAGTAGCCCAAAAGTCTGACAACCAGTCTTACCAAGAGGTACCATATTACCCAGTACTAACTGGGTTGTGGGGGTCCGATAGGCAGTCGCTCCATGTAAAATACTGGTATTCAGCTGCATCCGGTTAGACTGGAAGCCGACCCCAACATAGTTGGGAAAAGGCTAGGCAGATGATGATATAAATGACAGAATCAAAGAACTGTCACGTCAGTCTAGTGTTTCCAAGCTGATTATGAGATTTTGGGATCAATGCCCAGGTCGGACAAGAGCTTATTAGGTTTTTTCATCAAAAATTTCTTAGTAGTTTGGATTTGTGCTGGTTGTAAAAAATAACTAACCTAGGTTAGGTAGGTTCATCTCTGATGGGTTACAGGCGTGACAATATATTGTAATTAGAGAAGTTTTTATCATCGTACACCAGAACGAACAATACAGGGTGACAGGTAATTAGTGACCGATACTGAAACACGTGATTGCACTCATGATAACAAACAACTTTCCCAAAGAAACATTTTTTTTAAACGGCTAACAGCTGATAGGTCACAGGCGCGCGCGTGCTAATTTCATACGGCTGTTGTCTTTTGTGGTAAAAGTCAGTGTATGAAAAAATGTTAAAAAATGGCTAATTGGTAAAATATGGCTAAGCTTTGATATTTATTAACAACTATTATGTATTACCCATATTTGCGAAATAAAATTCTATTCTATTCTATTAAAAACAGTTCCTAACCTTTGAAACTTAGTACTTTAATCAGTCACGTTAGTTCAAAAGGATCCTTACGAAAAATCAACGACGCTTTGCATTTCGCTTCAGAATATTTGCCTTCGTTTCCCGCTGTGAACCAAACGTGACCACTTGAACTGGGTCTCGAACGTCAGCGATCTTATTTATGCGGTCTGATTTAGTTTACGTTGGTACAGACTTTCAGAGAGCTCGTTACCTTCACGCTCGCTTAGCTTGCTGTGTAAGCTGGGTGATTGAATTGAGTAGGTAATTGATTTCGGAAGAGATGGAGAGATCTACTACTTTATCGTGTGTGTCAGAGTTTTATGCCGCATGCATGGGCCTCTGACTTGGGTTTACATGCCGTTGCTTGATATACGGGGTGTAAACGGACCCTTCACGAAGCCGTCAACCAAGCATTCTGTACATCAAACTAAGTAACCTTACGCAAACATTTTTGCTGGGAAACGACTTTTTTTTTTGGGGTGAAAAATCACGTGATACGGTAAATCTCAATGTTACGCACTTAGATCATTGTGCTGATAGATGGATTGAATAGTAGGGGGGTCGTGGAGGTGATTAAAGTAAAAATCTTACTTTAAAAACAAGTATTTAAAAAAAAACTTGTGAAAAAGTCGGAACTTTGACCCCCAATATCTCTGTGCTATATCTGTGCCTTTCGGCTTCGTTAAGGGTCTTTTTACACCCTTTATCTCATGCTGGTTCATGCTGGTTTCCTCACGATGTTTTGCTTCACCGAAGCAAGTTATAAGTAAACAATACGCACATGAATCCAAAAAATCAGAGAGTTTCACACCGCTAGGCTGTCACTGCTTATGGAGAGATGAATGGGGTTTATTATAGAGCCAAGAAGCATTTATGGGTAGTATATTTAAGGTTTTAAACTGTCATGGTCACTACATGGTAAATATTCCGTTTTTAGAATTAATGATAGTGTAGATATATATTATTTTGGGGTTTTCGGTACTGTTTCTACAAAGCTACTGCTCTTTTGGCTTGACATAGCTTCGAAAAATTACATTTCCTCAATGTAAATTGAGGAAATGTAATTTTTCCTCAATTTACATTGAGGCCTCGCGGGTATTTAAATATTTGTAGTCAGTTAATATTTTTAATTTTCATGATAATATATCCAGTCAATACGAAATAAAGAAGCTAAGTATTTTCTTGGTTAGAGGAGTGAGCCTTCATCAATGATGATTTAGCCTTAATGGGTATCAAGTCCTTGATTATTGATCATGTCCATCGACCAAGCTACTCGGAATGCTGTTCAAATCCTTATAAGTTGGTCGCGGCACAACAAAAAGTACTAAGTACTGCGGCAATACGTACTACGGCACTATGTACTACGGCAACATAGCACAAACAGTTCTACAGCGCCATCTATGACACAAATGAGGAACTAACACCAAAATTCTAAATCGCGCTGTAAAATTTATCCGCAACTTAAGACTATAATTATAGAAAAACCCGACAACAGCTATCGGACAACAGCCCACCAGAAACAACACCCGTCTTGTCGGAGAATGCTTCTTTATGGGGGATGAAGAACTTTACACCCTGTTCTTCATTAACACAAAGTTCAAACTGGTACATTAGCTATGTTTTGGTTGACAATAGAAATCTGCTTCGGTGGTTGCTTACTCCCTGTTGTCATGTCAATCTGAAATGGACAGCGGATAGTCTCAGCGGTATTGTGAACCGGTCAGTTCCCAAACTTAAGCCCATTACCATGATTACAAAGCCCGTTGTTAAACGGAGTGGAATCAAAATTTTCTGAGAAGATACGGATTTGTGTCGATGTTTCTAGTAAACCAGTATGTATGAATAACTGTCCTGTCTACTGTTTCTTGGAATAAAAGACTATTTATAGTTCCGTATCCAGAGGCAGCCAAGGACCCTATTACAAAGGCCCCGCTCTATTTCCGTCCGTCTGTCACAGGGCTGTATCTTTTGAATCGTAATAGGTATATATTTAAAAGTGTGTATTACTACAAACATAAAATAAATTTATAAATAAAATGGAAAAGAATAGAATATTCTTTATTATGTACACCATACAAGTAACATTCATAAAAAATCATTTCACATAGGGTGATACAATGGGCGGATAATAAACTTTTTTTGCGTTTTTCTCTATTTTAGTAATGCAATATATACGAACTATGTTTTTAAGTATGTAGTGTTAAATTAATGTTGTACGGTGATACGGAACCCATCTTGTAGGTACGACTTTTTTTTTTTTTTTTTTACGGATGGGAATTCATCAAATGACTTCTCCCGCTCTGGGTGGAGTGGGAGGGAGTGTCAGACTCTTACTGACTAAAACCCATCCATGTTCCTTCATTGCCCTTTGTGTTCCAGGGCCACGGTATCTCTTTCGAACAGTCCCGCAGCCCCGGCAGGCGTCGGCCCTTGCGGGCCCCTTCCTGGTTGCTGACATCTCTTTGAGGCGCGCGTGGAACACGAACGCGCCGTCGACACGGCCTGTCGTCATAAGACGGACGGACGGTGAGCTAACCCATTACTCACCGTCCACAGGCCCGCGCCTACGGTGGCCGGGAGCCACCACGTGGCCCCCGACGCCCGGTGCTTCGCCCGCGGCGGCTGGGACGTGAGATTCTCTCCCTCTCACGTCCCGCCACCTCCTTCGCTAGCATGACTGCTTCGCAGAAGGAGGTGACGGCTTCCCATTCCCTCTCGCTCCGGACCATGGCCTGAACCAGGGCCGGGAGCGAGAGGTCGCCGCCGCCGATCGCCGCTACGAGGACACGGCGGAGCTCCGCCCAAGCGGGGCAGACCTCCACGGTATGCGCCACCGTGTCCTCCGGACGATCCTCACAATGATAACACCCGGGCGTTTCCTCCCGCCCGATTCGGTGCAGGAACCTCCCGAAACAACCGTGTCCGGTGAGGACCTGCGTCAGGCGGAAGGTGAGGGCGCCGTGGCGCCTCTCTAGCCACTCCTCAAAGAGGGGACTTATCGCCACTATTGTGGCGTGCCCTGCACTGGGTTGCGACAGTCGCTGTCTCCATGTCGCCATGAGATCGCGTCGGAGGTCTGTCCGCTGAGCGGTGATTTGCCGCGGCAGCGGAGTTTCCCCCCGACGTAGTTCCCCCGCGCGCCATTCATGCAGGCGCGCGAGGACTATCGCCTCCAGATCCCATGGCGGCAATCCGGCTAGGAGGCTCGCCGCCTCGCGGGAGATCGTGCGGTACCCCCGGATCAGCCTTACGGCTACGACCTTTTGGGGCGCGTTCAGGTAGTGCGCGGCACGCCGCTTAATTGAACGCGCCCACACCGGGGCCCCGTAAAGGGCCATGGACCGCACGACCCCCGCGTAGAGCCATTGTAGGTACGACTTGTCCCGTTTTATTTTCTATAAGTGTTCCTAACCATAATGAGGGAACATGTGACCTACCATGACGTCATAAAGCAGGAGTAATTCCAGTGTAGAAAAGAGATGGCGCTAGACGACCTGTATAGCTCTAGTAGAAACGGGGTTTTCTCGGCGGAAGAATCAACAAAACAAATTTGTCGATTCTTCCGTCGACAAAACCAGTTTCTACGGTGGTCATGATACGCGTGCAGGTTACAAGTGCCGAGCCTGTAGGTACTTCTGTCAAGGTTCATTTTCACTGTGACGTGCGTCGTTAAAAATACGAACATTAAAAAAAATAGTTTCATTTACTACCTAGACTAACCCAAATACTAATTAATTTTAGTATTTTTACAAAGTTGATGTATAACGTGCGTGCAAAATAGTTTGAAGGACAATTTAATTATTTAACACGGCCTAAATGACCAACATTTGTTGACAGTACAGAACCAACACACCTATGTACACAAAATGCATAAAATACGTTGCGTGTCAACATAACAAATTACCCAAGAGTTTTAGTGGCTTTCCCATTACGTTTCCTTTAGGTATTAATTAATTACCGCCTGGGTATTGAATGGAGACAGTCATAGACTAATAATTGCTTACCATTAACACTGAAAACGGGATATTTACCATGTTTATTTGTCTTGAGTTCCCGATATTTCATCGCTGTTACAAGCACTATGATCACGGATAAATTGAAGTTGTTGCGGGTGTGAGTGTGTGTGCCGTGGTAGCGGTACCGAGCGTAAAAAAGGAACAAGAAAGAGGGTAGACCGATTTGTCTGCTCATAAACAACAACCCATCCACGGACCAACCTAGGCTTACCAACAGCTTAACCTGAAGATCGACCGAACTCCATTTCGTAAAATTTCGACCCCAAAACGACCCACCGACCAGCCTTTTGGGCTTAAATCCAGACTCCGTGGCTGCTACTGAGAAATTCCTGATGGAAAAATCCTATAACACTTTCCCGGACCTGGAAATCAGTTGTTTAAAACAAATATTTGTTTTGCCTTTGCCAACAAAAAATACATCACATTGGCGTCTGTCCATATGTTGTAACTAATTCAGAAAGAGTATGATAGGCAAGTATACATTATTATCTTCTGACAATCTTTCCGTTAAGTTAGAATAAAATAATTCATAACCTAGGAAAGCCAGGAATGTAATAGGTATCGTGATTATTTTACAAAAGGATTAAACTGAACTCCTTGGTAACTAAACAAAACGGTAAAGTCATTCTTAGTTCCAGAATATTCCTAGCAACACAGTTTTTGGCATATCCAATTAACATCGCAGTGCACTAGTTCTTACAAATAATAACATCGTAAGTATTTCCTTAGGAAAATTGGCTAAATTTACGAAGGTCATTCATCACAAAGGTGTTTTCTACATTCTGTTCAAAAATGTTTTTAGTAGGAATTATGATAAAAAAAAACAAGATATTAATAAGCTTCTGAAAGTTTGTCTCTTTCATGCGTAAGCTCCTAACATCACCATGAGTCTTGTAGCCATGAAATTGCCTTAATTGGAACAAATGGTCACAAAACAGACCCTTAAGTAAATAAAGCTTATTGCGGGCTTGCGGTCAACAATAAAAACAGATTGGAAGCCACAGATTCGAGGAATTTCTGTTTGTCTTTTGTACGGAACATGCATACAACGTAGGTACTTTTATCTATATACATATAATAAAATCGTAAAAATCCAATTTTATGTTCCGACTTGGCTCAAAAACTACTGCATAGATCCTGTTCAAATTTTGCACAAATATTCCTTACAGGCTTCTTCACATGTTAGGCTATATATTATCACGCTACTCGCTTAAGGGGGTGAGCAATAATGCATTATGTCAGTATCCTTCATTTGTTTGACGTTTCAGTCATGACAAGCACCAGAATGGCTATTTAATGCTTATGTCAACAGAGAAAACAGCCTAGCGGGTTCTTGAACGTTCTGTAAGCTACTGGTCGCAAGTTCAAACCCCACTATTACTTTCACTTTTTTGTAATTTGTTTGAATATTTTTTTGATGCTTTTAGATTTCCATTTTTTTTTTGTATTGACATCGTTTGCATTTCCGTTTTTCTCCTTTTTTCTTCAAACGTTTCTCCAAAAAGTAATAGAGAAGTATGGAAGAAGATGACATGCTGCGCCGACCCCGAAAAAATTGGGATAACGGCAGGAGAATGATGATGATGATTTCTACAGAAAGTTCTTGCTTTACTAGAAGTCTGTTTCCTTCTCGATTTGCAAAATAACAATAATCAATCGCAGTTTGGAATTTTATTTTGGAATTTTATTGTTCTTTTATAGATTGGTATAGTGTTCAGAAGCGAGCATGAGGTCCTGGGTTAGATTCCCGGTCGGGCAATGTGTTATTGAGTTTTTCCACCAGCAAATTCTCAGTAGCAACTACGAAGTCTGGTTTTGTGCCCGGTTGATGGTGTATCGGCACTATAAAAAGTACTACAGCAACATATAACAAAAAGTACTACAGCGCCATCTATGACGCAGATGATGAACTAAACATCGAAATACGTCTAAATTTTGCCTGGGTCAAATACATCGCCCAAATAAAGTTATCCGCGACTTAAGACTATACGGGGTGTAAACAGACCCTTCACCAAGCCGTCAACCAAGCATTCTATACATCAAACTAAGTAACTTTACACAAAAAATTTTGCTGGGAAACGAAATTTTTTTTTGGGGTCTAAAATCACATTTTACCGTAAAACTCAATATAATACGCTCAAAACTTATTGCTGATGGATGCTTTGAATAGTAAACGGACCATGGAGGTAATTGGAGTAAAGTTAGAACCTTAAAAAGTAGTATTTAAAAAAAAACTTGTGAAAAAATTGGAACTTTGACCCCCAATATCTCCGTAACTAGAAGGTTCCCAGGTATGGTCCAGAACAAAAAAATGATCCCAATGATGGGCAGAATATGTGGTTTTCGTTTTCGTTAAGGGTCTTTTTACACCCTTTATAAAAGTACCCGACAACAACTGTTGGGCAGTTATAGCCCACCAGACATTACACCCGTCTGGTCGGACTATCCTCCCTTTTCTATGGGGGATGAAGAACCTTACAACCTGTTCTTTATACAAAATGGCAATAGGCCCGCTAAATGTTTCATGGGAGTTAAACATAACTGACAAAATGTGGGTGTACTACTAGGTACTATAAATTATTACACTCATCTGTTTTCTTATTAAAATATGTATTAAAAAACAGATATAGGTAATTTTATAACAAACACGATGGTATAACGTTTTGTTTTTTTAATTAGCCTATTCTGTCCCACTGCTCGACAAAGGCTTTCCCCATTTCCTTTCCAACTCTCCCGGTGTTTTGCCTTCTCTGGCCAATCAGTCAGGAACGAGTCCAAATCGTCACACCAGCGTTTGTTGGGTCTGCCTCGGTGACGATGACAGTCTTCAGGTACCTACTGTATGACCATTCTGGCCCATCTGTCCTGACCCATTCTGGAAATGTGACCCGCTCAGTCCCATTTGAACCTCTTACACTTATCGCCAACATCGGCGATGCGTGTCTTGGAGCGCATTGTGGTGTTGCGTATTCAATCGGTGATTTTGATGTTTAAAATCCATCGCTCTTTGGCAAACCTTGAGTTTGGACTTTTCAGCCTCCGTCAAAGATCATGTCTGAGTACCATAGGTTAGGATAGGCAGGATACACAGGTCGACAAGTTTACGCTTAAATGTGATTGGATGGTGGTTGTCTAAGTAAAAGCGGTCAAGCCTAGCGTCTGTCGCAGTTTTAAATATTCTTGACTTAATGATTAGGCAACCCATTCGTTATAATTTTTGTATTCTTTTTTTTAGCCTTTATTGTCCCACTGCTGGGCAAAAACCTACCCCATTGCCTTCCATTCTTCTCTCCGTGCGGTTTTCTTCGTCCAATCTGTCACAAACGCTTCTAAGTCGTCACACCAGCGTTTTCTAGACCTCCCTCGGCGACGACGCCCGTCTTCTGGCACCCACTGCGTGACGACTCTGGCCCACCGGTCCTGATGCATTCTACAGACGTAGCCCGCCCAATCCCACTCCAAACTAGCAATCTTATCGCCCACATCAGCGATTCCAGTTTTTGAGCGTATTGTGGTATTGCGAATTCTGTCGCTGAGCTTAAATACCCAATACGCTACGTTCCATCGCCCTTTGGCCAACCTTGAGTTTGGACTTTTGCAACTCGGTCAGGGACCAAGTTTGAGCATTACGGTGCTCAAACTTGGTCCCTGACCGGTTAGGATGGGCAGAATGCACATGTCGATGAGATTGTGCTTCAGGGATGAAGGTAGGTCACCCTTCATCAGCGACTTCATGGACCAGTAGCTCTTTCAGGCGTTCTCGACTCGGCAACTCTCAAACTCAAATGTACTCATCGACGTTATAGTGAATTTCTTGCCCATCTACCTCAACCCTACTTTTTACGCTATTGGTGATGACTTTAGTTTTTTTTATGTATATTCAACATATTTTTCATTCGGTGAACAGTTGGGGGGGGCGTTTTTTTTTTTTTTTTTTACGGATGGTACATCAAAATGGGGGGGGGGGGGGTTAGGCATTTTTTCTATACTAAGCAGGCTTTATTTACAATTGTGGAGTGAAGAGAAATAACGAAAATAACTAATAAATGAGATTATAACTGTTTCACTCGCGGCACGTCTTTAACGTTTAGATGTGGCTGCACTAGCATTTTAACTTCAGAGCAAAATATTAAAAAAATACAAGCAAAAATATATAAAAGCGAAAGGTCACTCTCTCATCACGAAATATCGAAACCGCTTGACGTAAAAAGATGAAATTAGGCAGGGAGGTAGTTTATAGTTAGTAGACGTCCACTAAGAACGGATTTTGCGACAGGGCCGGATTAAGGGGGTCTAAGGGCTCTCGCAAGTTTGTATGAAAGTCCATCATTTTTTGTGCTACAAACTTGAAATTTGGCAGGGAGGTAATAAATAGTCAGTAAAAGTCTGCTAAGAACGGATTTTGCGGCAGGGCTGGATTAAGGAGGTCTAAGGGCTCGCGCAAAAAGTCTTAATGTTGTAAATTAAAAGCAAAATCTCACGATATCTCACCAAGGCGAGAGGGAGGGGGGGTTGAAAAATCGCCAAAATTGCCTCACGTAATTAATGGACGCCCCCTAACCCAAGCATCTCCTTGCTTAAAAGGTGATCTCCAAATCATGTGTGTCATTACTTTATGTATCTAATTGAAATAAACATTTTTTTTTTAACACTTTGCCCGACCCGGGAATCGATCCCAGGACCTCATACTTAGTAGTCACGCTTGCGACCACTCGAGGCAGTCTTACACATACATACCAAAATTTCCACGCGAACGAAGTCGCGGGCAACAGCTAGTTTCGAATAAAACTTCACCAATTTATCAATCAACTGACTGAAAACTGAAATATAACTGCCTCGTTTACGTTGTAAATTGACAGAAAAAAGGTAGAGTATTCACACTATATTGATCAGCATTTTCAAGCCAATTTTAACGCCTCGTCAAAGTATACGCAGGTCATCATCCGGAATTCTAGTTATTTTGACGTACCTACATTTTACTTACTTGATAATAAATATTAAACTATCATCATCTCCTTAGCCTTATCCCAACTATGTTAGGGTCGGCTTCCAGTCTAACCGAATGCAACTGAATACCAGTATTTTACATGGAGCGACTGCCTATGACCTCCACAATCCAGTTAGTACTAGGTAATACGATACTCCTTGGTAGGACTGGTTGTCAGACTTTTTGGGCCACTGACTACCTAACGACTGTCAAAGATCTACAAATGACACCCGGGACCAACGGCTTTAAGTGCTTTTATTTTATTTACCTACTTGATAATGAATATAAAACGAATTTGCGCAAAAAAACAGTTGTTTTCTGTATACTCCGACTTATTACATGATGAAGCTTTTCATAGAAACAACTTCTATATTTTTCTTGTATCAGTATGCCCATTATAAGTACCATTATACCATTATAAGTACATACTTTCAGATAGCATTAGTAGCAAAGTGCACATTAGGAAATACGTACACACACATATTTAACGTGATCGTTTACGTAAAGGAGTGTCCAAAGTCAGACTAGGTATAAATCAAGCCGTTTTACATTGCACTTGGTCTTGCATACTTCTGAACTAGAGCCATTAATCAGGCTCCTACATTCTCCCTACTTGTAAGATGTTACAAGGTATCTGATACCATTAATGTATGAAGATAGGTACTGCACACACACATAACTTACCATCACGACTGTAATCTCCAAAGTGTTAGGCAGAGGTGTTTCTAACAGTACACCCACATTTTGCCAGTTATGTTTAAGTCCCATGTAATAGGGGGCGAGCCTATTGTCATCAACCGGGGACAAATCCTGACTCCCTGGCTGCTGCTGAGAAATTCCTGATGGAAAAACCCAATAACAATGGGTACTGTTTAAAGAGATACTTAATAATATTTAAACAATGTTAAATTAAATTAGGTGGTGAAATTTCGGAACCGTGATTTGTATCGATATCTGATAGGAATAAAACTCGTCACATCTGAGGTCTGTTGTTAGATAATTTACCCCACCATTACCATTAATAATTGTAACATAACGTCACAACAATACACCGTGACTTTTTAGTCGTCTTACAAAGGTGGTCCACTCAATGTGCCCGACATAAAATTGTTCCAGGCACGATTTTTTTTTTGTACCTACCGTAATAGGTACATAGAAAAATAAATAAACATTAGAAAAAATTAAGAAACATCCTGTTAATGATGTTTACGTGTCAAACGGGAGAATATACCTACCCAGCGCTCGATTCCAGTAGATAATCGCTCACAACAGGGTGTTTTAACTACGTCATGCGTCATAATATTGAATAATATTTTTATTTTTAATTATTAAAATCTCATAAATACCTATATTTTTTTATGAATGCTTAGTAGTCATTGGATACATGAAGTGGGCTGCCGTTGTAAGACGACTAAAAAGTCACGGGGTATACTCGAAAGAGTATGCAGGTAAATATGTAAAGAACGCTGTTTTAAGCTTTCACGGTTTACAACTAAACATATATTGTCACTTACGGGACATTCCAGTCAACCCACGATCATGGCGCTTGCAACAGCGTCGAAATATCGGGAATTCAAAATAATGAACAATCACGGAAGATATCCCGTAAGTGACAGTATAAGTTTAGATGTAAAGTACGGTCTACCGGGATCACCATTTCGTCAAAAAGTTCCATGTTATGGGGCAACCATATTTGCCACCAACCGTACACAATTCCCGACTCCGGCTTGTATTTTTTCCGACCTAGGGATCAAACTCCATGCTCAGTGATCGCAGTTGCCTTATCTAGCTCAACGATGCAGTCGTGGCAATATTAATATTTATATCGTAATAATGCGGTGCTTTAATCAATGTAGCTTCGTCGTGTTTTATGTTGTGGTTGAAATATTAAATTCTTTGGCGTCTAGAACATTGCAGATGTGATGGTGTGAGTGTGTTTATGTGTTTATACACGTGGTGATGTGCCTCGGAAAGCACGTTAAGCCGTTGGTCCCGGCAGTCATTTGTAGATCTTTGACAGTCATTACAGAAAGTCAGTGACCCAAAAAGTCTAACAACCAGCCTTACCAAGGGCCCCAAGGGGTATCGTATTACCCAGTACTAACTGGGTTGTGGCTCTCAACATGAACACTCTGCTCACTCAACCCCTGAACCTATAGCATACTTGCTTATTAATAACAGCCGCTCGGATCGATCTTTAGGTTAAACCTTGCTCGCCTAGGTTGGTCTGTGGATGAGTGACCACCCATTACATACCGAGTTTCCTCCGTACCTCGGAAAGCACGTTAAGCCGTTGGTCCCGGTAGTCATTTGTAGATCTTTGACAGTCATTATAGATAGTCAGTGACCCAAAAAGTCTAACAACTAGTCTTACCAAGGGGTATCGTATTACCCAGTACTAACTGGGTTGCGGAGGTCAGATAGGCAGTCGCCCCATGTAAAATACTGGTACATGGCTACATCCGGTTAGACAAAAGCCGACCCTAATACAGTTGGGAAAAGGCTAGGCAGATGATGACACGTGGTGCGTTTTGGATCCTCTGCCATCTGTTAAGAACATTAAAGTGTGTGTTACACCGTCTGTTTCCAACTGTTCACTGTGTGTTTCACGGTCCATTTATAACTGTTCACTATGTGTTGAATTGATTGATAACACTGGAACACTTGGTCTTACCCTGCGGAAAACCTGAACTGTAGCTTGGATTTAGATACATTCTTGTCCTATGACAACATCATCATCATCTTCTTAGCTTTTACCCAACTATGTTAGGGTCGGCTTCCAGTCTAGCCGGATGCAACTGAATACCAGTATTTTACATGCAGCGACTGCCTATCTGACCGCTATAAACCAGTTAGTACTGGGTAATACGATATCCCTCGGCAACTGGTTGTCAGGATTTTTTAAATATTTTTTTTATGTTTGTAATGTTTGCTCATAGCTCAAACATTACAAACATAGGCTGTTTATACGTATAAAGAATCAGTGTAATGTTCAGTCAGGAAGGTATGTCATATCTATTTTTCATCCTTTATGATCAATTCACGGGAGGAAATTGAATCTATATCCCGAAACTTTTCTACGCAGTGTTAAGTATATCTACCTATCTAGAGCGAAACAGTTCAAATGAACCAAAATAATACAAAATCCATTTAGAAATTGTTTTTACGTTCAAACTCAAAAACTATCCGTTGTTCAGTGGCTGTGAATAGTTGCGAACAACTCGTTGTTTATGTACTAATGTGTAGTGTATAGACAATTTGGTGAAACTTGTTGTTTTGCGAATAATATTTACGATTAAAATTTTCGCCAATGTTTTGACTGGTTAGTTTGGTCTCATAAATCTCTATTGCGGTAAACATAACATCACGCCTGTAATGCCCGAAGGGTTCGGCAGAGGTGTACCCAATAGTAACCCACATTTTGCCAGTTATAGATAAGTTCCATGTAATAGAGGACGAGCCTATTGCCGTCAACCGGGCACAACTCCGTACTCCGTGGCTGCTACTGAGAAATTCCTGATAACACCGGGTCGGGTCGGGCAAAGTGTTAGGTATTTGGAAAACCCCAATAACACCTCGCCCGACCCGGGAATCGAACCCAGGACCTCATGCTCATGAGCCGTGCTTGCAACCACTGGACCAAAAAGGCAGTGGAGTATTACAGTTAAAAGAAACATCAAATAATGTCGTCCTCATAGCAAAAAGCTAGAAAATATTTCCAGGTTAATTTCATTTTACAGGTGAGTTCTTGTTAACATAATAATTACACCATTTTAGTATTTCTGGGCAACAATAAGCACCCCAGTGCTGTTAGCATTGTGGATGCTAATGCATTTCACTCACACTCCTAATGAGGTATAGTGCACGACTGTACAAATTCAGGCGTGGTACAAGTAAGTAATAAGTAACAAAAGCTTGAATACTTTACGTAACATGTGTTCCAGAAGTTTTTGCATTAGTTGTGGTGGTCATCAACTGAATGGGGGTTTACTTTTAGTTGTTATGGGAAGGGAGTTTTCTGAGTATCAGTTACTGGTTTTAAGGTTTGACACTTATTTAATCGTTTGAACGCCAGAGTATACATTATGATTTATATTCTTAAATTAACCATTGATTTTTTGTTATCATAAATGATGCATTTTTAATCTTAACCAGTTTAATATTATAAATTAAAATTTCATATCTTTATTTAACATTATTTAAATGTACCTACCTATATCTGTTTTGCATGTACCTAACTTATTGAGTGTGAAACAAAGTTTAATGTAAAATCTGTATGTACCATATACTGAGAAATAAATAAATATTACCTACTATATATTTTTTTTAAGTTGAATCGAAAAACAGGTTTCTCCTAGTTCGGCTCCAACTGCTAAAACTTTTGTGTACATAATCCTGTTCATAGAATTTATTTGTAAATTAGATTAAGTAATTTTTGTGAAAGAAAATAAAATTTATTAAATTTTACACCTTGACTTTTTAGTCATCTTACAAAGGTGGTCCACTCAATGTACCCGACGCAAAACAGCTCTAGGCGTGATTTTTTTTACCTACCAGTAGATCATCGCTCGCAACAGGGTTTTTTAACGAGTGAACGTTTTTTTTAATTATTAAAATCTCATAAATACCATTTTTTTTATGAATGTTTAGTAGTCATTGGATATAAGAAGTGGGCTGCCGTTGTAAGACGACTAAAAAGTCACGGTGTACAAACTCACGTGCATGCCCTACACGCGAAACCATAATTTCACTTACCATTTTGTCACATATTTGTGTCGTTTGGAGTACAGGGCACGCGCTTGCTTGTCACGTACATAAATGTGACAATGTCGTTCAAAAGATTTAGTGTTCAAACGGGGTGATCAATAATAATTATTGTTTGATATCCAATGCGAATGGGGTGCTTCCGAACAAACCATACTCCATCTGTTAGTGTCCGTACACCTTCACTTCTGATCCTGCTATTGGTGTGGCCAGCTTCTGGGCTTACCTAGAAAGAAGAAGAAAGAAAATTATTTATTTGTACAAAAACAACATATCATCAAAACTGTAATCCCCAAAATGTTAGGCAAAGGTATTTAAGTCCCATGTAATAGGGAGGGCTTTTGCCATCAACCGGGCACAAATCCAGACTCCGTGGCTGCTACTGAGAAATTCCTGATGGAAAAACCCAATAACACTGCGGGATGTGGGAATCGAACCCAGGATCTCATGCTCAGTAGTCGCGCTTGCGAGCACTAGAGCAACGAGGCAGTCAAAAACAAAAACAGATAAATTAAATAAAAGAAAAACACACGTGCAATTTAAAAAATATAGATTTATGTCGTTGGTAAATAAACATTGTATTACATAGATGCTTGTTTATCATCGACTACAAATTAAAAAAAGGATGATGGTCACTTGTTGTATGTGTGATAAGAGGTTTTTACCTCTTTGCCCTTTTTTATAATCTATGACCGACTAGCAATGTCTTCCTACAAATTTCTTCACAAAAAAATTCACGGAAGCAAAATTCAAATAGAATATTTGCTCCCCAAACTAATTAGCTTGACCAATGTCCGTAAAACCTACGGGCATTGCGCTTAAAAGCCATTACTTAGTTAGACCAGCGGCCCAGTGCCACATATCTGACGGGTTGTGTAATTTACGTACGACATTCATTGCTGCGTCAGCCCCCTGTGTTTGATGTTGCAGCCGTTGCGAGCAGCAATGTGACTGCAAATGGATTTATACCTGTTTTGTGTAGGAACCTCTGGACAGTTTGGTGCATTGAGTAGATTGGTGTTTATGTCAATCTATATAAGCAGTACGAATTTACGAATCTGTGATCTCAGACCAGGAATGTGCTTTCTTTGAATGCTGGTGGTCAGGAATACCCATTTGAAGCTGTTACTCGCTGCTCGAAAGCTTAAGGAAGTGATCTTGATGACGTCACGTTGCTCGAAGGCTACGCTGACGTCCATTTTGGGATCACCAGTTTGGGTTATGAAGAACAGGGTGTAAAGTTATAGAAAACATTTAGAAAAGGGAGGATCCTTCGACCAGACGAGTGTTGTTGTGGTATATACTTTTTGTAGTGCCGCTACACTGTATTTACATTCAGGTTCTTTCACAATAAAACCTACGGAGCGGGCTTGCGCGCCGCGCGAGTGCTCTACCTACCCACTGTTGCACGGTACGATAGTAATGAGACAGAATGGCGACACGCGGCTAACAGCTGATAGGTCAAAGGCGCGCGCGCGCGTGTTTCAAACGGCTGGGCTGTTGGTGATAAAAGTGAATGAGTATAAAAAGAAAAAACTTTGGGAAAGTAGTTTGTTATCATGAGTACAATCACATGTTTAAGTATCGGTCACTAATTACCAGTCACCCTATATATATATCTTAAACCCAGTAAGAGGCACCCCTAACGTTTAACAGGACTGATTGATATCCGTGTCACAAGCGACATCCACTGAAAAATCAGCGCGAACAGCAAATCTTCGGCAAAGCGCTCATAAATCGATTAATTTAGGTTAACGACATCAAACCTTGTTGCGTTTATTATAAAGTATAAAATGATATTCACCTTTTACTTAGTGACACAAGACTACGACTACGTACTTAATTTGAACTGCAACTTAATACTGCTAATCAGGTATTTGGTTACTAACCTGCCGGTCTAGACAATGTCATCATACTAATACGATGACGGAAAAGTAAACTAAAATTGGGACTAACTTAAGCTACCGTAAATCTTAAGTCATGCCTTTGAAAATCGTTGTAGAAACACGAAATGTTTCGAAATCGATTGCAATTAGTCTAGTCCCTCGGCTTGACTAGTTCTTTTACCAGAGTTAATCAAACTTTGAGCAAAATAAGGCCAGTAGAAAGAAAACCACAAAAACAGAAACATAGTCACCAATTAAATCAGTGCACCATCCCATTATTTCAGAAAAGGTAATCAGTATCCTAACAATAGCAATAATATCTCCAGAATAAAACCAAATTAAGATCCTGCCATTATTCCACGACAGCACACGAAACGAATGAGATAAAAAGACAGAAACAGCATTTAAACATTGTTTTCGTATAACAAAGTGTACTGCAGCGGCCCCGCTAACCAATCCTGGGTAACAAACGAAGATTATGCAAATTATTTCATTAGGTATGCAGAGGCCCGTCCCTAAAATACCCACTTGATTAACAGACGTGGTCAGAATTCGTGCTGGATTCTGGATAGTTCACGTGAACGCCAGGATTGTGTAGGGTTGTAAGATCTAGGTTTAGATTAAAGTGTTGTCGAGGTATCATTAGAACCTCGTTATGGGTAATCTCCTTGCACGAGAGTCTCCAGGAACTTAAGATGTTTAAGTTAAGTATCGAAATATCAGGAAGTGTGCACCCTTTATGGAAGCGTTTAGGAATCCAGCAGTCGGTTCATGTGGTTAAAATGCTCGATCAATAAAGAAGAGATGAACTGTTTTTTTACGAAGATTTTGAAGGTAGCAACCCTAAAATCAACGACTATGCTACACTGGTTATGTATTAAACAAACAGGACTAACCTGAATTCCGAGAAACTGCTAAACGCTCCGACTTTAAATTACCAAAGTTAAATCCGCTTATACTACCTTTTAATAACTAACAAATTAGGAAGGGAACTTAATTGGTAAGTACCTTTTACTCAGGTTGCTTTTCATTAAAAGACTAGTTACTTTTCATTAAAAGACTAGTTAAGTTTTTCATTAAAACATTTATTATGTTACATAGACTACTAGGAACTCACATTTTTTATGTGTTTACGTTTAGACACTGCCTCACTTGATGGTACGCACGACGACCAGTCAAACTATACAAAACTAATATAAGCGGATCTCTCATTGTACGGAAAATCTATACAAAGCGAGACCATATTATACTGGAAATGTATAACTTGATGTGTCGCCGCGTGTATTACTTATAAGGTTCGCGCAAATTATGTCGGGCCGCATCGGATCGGGTCGCAGCGCAAAAAGCCGCTAAATCGCTCGTATGTATTTTGTATGAACTATCGCACTCTATGCCGGGGCGCAGTAGGCCGCATATTAGCCACTAATGTGCTAAGTAAGCATTTTGCGCTGCGGCTCGCTGCGGCCCGACATAATGTGAGCGAATCTTTATACTACAAGATCTCAGCGTTCTTCAGAAAGGGGTGATTATTATTTCTATTAAGAATGACTTTTTTTACAACAAACAGGAGGCCGAGAACAATCAGAGCTGACTCTCTTATTATTATAAGCTTTTGTTTAACTTGTTTATTCATTTATATCTGCACATTTTTTACATTTCTAAATATTTCATTTAAAAAAAATATAAAAACATTTAAAAATATAAAAAATAGTGGTCCGCCGGTGTCGGGAGCAGGGTCCAAGCTACCGGTGATTAGGGCTCCAGAGACAGGAACCTCCTCATAATGCGAGCCGTATCGAGGAGTACTGCCTTCTGAATCAGGCCCTTAATCCAACCGCCTAGGGAGAGCCTCGAATTTAACTTGTATTGTTAGTTAGTCTTTTGGGTCAAATCTTGCAACTGCATTTCAAACCAGTTCCCTGGTGATAATACATTTTCATGTCAGCCATGACATAATCCTGCAGCCAGGATCGCCTCCTCACGAGAGAACTCCTCTACGGTTAATATCAAGGACACAAAACTTTGTGTACGCGTTCAATGTTGATAGATAAACCAAATTTTCTTCTTTTCATTTAACAAAAGCTCGTTCTAAAAATAAAAAAAATAAAAATATTTTCGTACACTAAACACTATAATTATGTTTATTTTCACAATAGGTACCCGCCATTAACTTATAAAATATTAGTGTAAGTTGGTTTCCAGGGCCATCAGAAGGGAACCTCCTATTGGTACCTTACACACTTAGTCGAAGTTGGTGCCTAGTAAGTAACCCATTCACTTGCAATACATGAAAACATTCTTGTTATAAATATCGGGGAACACAAACTGATAATTTAAAATTACTCACAGCACACGGGCTATTTCGATGTTGAAAGTTCATCATCTGCCTGCCTTTTCACAACTATATTGGAGTCGGCTTCCAGTCTAACCGGATGCATCTGAATACTAGTATTTTACATGAAGCGACTGCCTATCTGACCTCCACAACCTAGTTAGTACTGGGTAATACGATACCCCTTGGTAATACTGGTTGTCAGACTTTTTGGGCCACTGACTACCTGTAACGACTGTCAAAGATCTACAAATGACAGCCGGGACTAACAGCTTAACGTGCTTTCCGAAGCACGGAAGAAACTCGGTATGTAGTGGGTGGTCAACCATCCACAGACTAGCCTAGGCAAGCACGGCTTAACCTAAAGATCGACTCGAGCGGCTGTGCAATGTTGAAAGTTTTAACGTAACAATACATTGTGGTAAGTAATTATTTTAACCTGTCTATGACTGAAATTAAGAACACATTACTGCGGCATCGGGCCGCAGTGCAACGCAAAAGTGATAGTGGCCCGCCCGAATTGAACTATTGGTTCAAACAAAATGTACAACAGTGATAGAGAAGTATTTTGCAGTACGGTGCGGTTCTCCCAAATCTACATTTTACCTTTATGAGACATAGTCAATAATCTATTGTTACCCCAGGGGTACACGGGCATGTGAAATCTATCAAATGCAGATAAAGTACAAACACCTGAATTAATGAGGAACCCTTCACGCATACAAAGTGGGTACAAATATATTAGAAGAGGGGGTCATAAATCAATGCAGCTGTCCGTACACAGATCGATTTCCAATAAATGGTCATGTATCTACGAGTACATTCAAATTACTGACATTGTCCTCTCTGTGCTGTAATATACAATGGAAACTGAAACGTAAGTTCTCCCGGAAGGCTCTCAAATAATAAAACAAGTGCTTTCCACCTCAGGAGGACGCTGAAATGTATTTATAGTCGCATACTCCCACTGGTCTGCTTCAGAATATATTTCATAGAGCATAAAGTTCTGTATAATACTGCCCTATGTGGGAGCTGCCATAGGGCAGTTTTGAACAATGATCTTATGTACCATCATCATTATTAAAGGGGTTTGCCACCTTTGGTTGGTATGGAACCAAAGAGATTTAAAAGAATTATAGAGCGGACATTGGGAAAAATATCATACAAAAATTTTGATCCCGAATATTTTCGATTTTGACACAGGAATGCGATATGACGAGCGGGCGTATGACACTAGACGGAACGATTTGTTACTAAGCAGTAACAAGTATTGGATTACGATTTTCTTCGTCTTGTCCTGTCTATCGCTCAATAATATTTGAATGTCTTTGTATGGAACGAAGTTTATTTTATTCAGATAATGTTACTAAAACCACCTTTGTAATATATACACCGTGACTTTTTAGTCGTCTTACAAAGGTGGTCCACTCAATGTGCCCGACATAAAATAGCTCTAGGCGCTAAGTATTAAAAAGAAAAATAAATAATACATTAGAATAAAATTATGAAACACCCTGATGGTTACGTGTCAAACGGGAGAACATACGTATCCATCGCTCGAGTCCAGTAGATCATCGCTCACAACAGGGTGTTTTAACTACGTCATGAGTCATACTGAATAATATTTTTATATTTAAATTATTAAAATCTCATAAATACCTTTTTTTATGAATGCTTAGTAGTCATTGGATACATGAAGTGGGCTGCCGTTGTAAGAAAACTAAAAAGTCACGGTGTATATTTAAAGACCCTATCACAATGTTGTCATATTTAACCTAAAGATTGACTTTCAGAAAATGCCTTGTGACAGTCAGGTTACCTATGTATCACTATTGGAAACGAAAAAAAAAAATTTGATTTGGTAGTCATGGGGAGAGGCCCTTGGGCCCTTGGTTAGTAGTGGGATGACGCACGCTAATAGTTACAGTAAATAAGTGATTATAAACTCCGTTATACGTAAATTCTGGATATTCAACTTCCTATTTTGTCGATAAATAAATAAATTGCCCTAAATTTTAATTTAAGCCCATACCCATAAACCATTATTGTACACCTAGCTCTAATACGTGAAAAGAATTTAATACAAATTCCAATTACTGCAAGGTAAATCTTTGGAACGTGGCATAAAAGGAAATTGTATTACACTGAGCGCTATAAATCCATTGAAACGGTCAAATAAACAAAAAAGGGCACGAAGACTGGTCAAAAGTTTCAGTTGTACCTACCATTGGAAAGGATGAAAACATCTGTGGTCCAAACTGTCAGTTCGTAGGACCAAAACACACCGCAAATTGTTTTAACCCGATATAAATTCTGGCCCTTTGGTACATGACCGATACGGATGAGCGGTACTCTCGAAATGTTTTAATTAGTTCCTGAAAGCAATATATCAATTCCCAGGTGGCGCTGTAATCGCAATTCTCCGGATAAGTGAGTCGATAATCGGTCGGTCGGGTTCGAATCGGGAAAAGGATGTTTGAAGATTTAATAAAGTTCATGATCGTTTTAACGGTGTTCGTCAATATTTGGTGAAAGAATAAACGATGTTTATTTCTTCAGGATTTAATTTCCCATTTTCTCAATTTTCCTCCATCATACCTTTATTTATATTATAATAATATTTAACTTTGATATTTCGTCGAAAACGTAAGAAAAATTGCACCTATCTGAAGTCCTTGGTTTTCTCGTGATTTATCTTTTGTTCTCCATCTAAAGACCTAATAAAAGTTTTAGTATCGTATAAAGAATTTCAAGACCGCAAAAGGAACGTTCACAGTTTTCAAAAAATAAAACCATCTCGTTGGTAACCTCAAGTAGGTAATACCATGAACTACTGTTACGATCAAAAATAAAATAACTCATGTACCCTCATCATTCATCGTATTCACCTCCAAACATTTATTTACGCCTTCACCCATAAAGCACCAATATCGAGATATCATGCACAAAGCACCTTATCGGGAATTCCATAGTTCATAAGCACTAAAAAGGTTGACATACCCGCAGCCATATCTGAGTTCCGCACTAAAAAAGGTCAATGAATTTTTTTATTGTTGAGCTGCGAAAGTGACACGGTGGTACTTGGACTCTTCAGTGAGTGGAGCTGTTTTCAGATTTACGTAGCGTTTTATTTAATTTCCGGGCGTCAAAAAGCTTCTATAATCTGCTACTATTAGGTCAGACAGGTTCCCCATGTATAAACGATTTTCATACCTATATATATTATCCAGAAGTGCTATATAAATGCAAATGTATGGATGGATGTGTGTTATTAATTCACGCCAGAACGGCTGAAAAAAAATAAATAAAAAAAGTAAAGAATAAATCCCTACATTGACTTATGTAACCTAAGCCTGGAACTAACACATAATTATTGATAACGAAAACGATTGCCAGAAACCTCGTAAAAACATAATCAACGGGCATATACGATTATTGGGAAATAACCCACATACCTATAAGGTTACGACGTATATAACGCCAACCAATAACGCAGGATAACTCATAAAAATCTTTACTATATTTTTATTAATACAGATAGATCCAAAAATAACTCATAAACCCGATTTCTTCGATCATAAATCAAAGCCAGGCTGTTTACAAAGCCCGGCTTTTAGACCAATGTGCGGGCTTTATTGCTTGCCAACAAATTGTTTTATATATCGCCAATACGAGCTCCTGTTACCTAACACAACGTAGTTTAAGTTAAGCAAAGCATTAAAACTAAACTGAAACTCGTTGGCAATAAGCTTAGGTACTGGAACCTACAATTTATGTTGTTTAGTCTTTCTTTTTGTGTTGTAATCCTGTGTTTGAACAGAACGGGGTACCCCAATTTTGCGTGGGTGACGTAAGAGTTGGCAAAAGGATTAAAATGTCTGGGTAAGTAGCTGTTATACCTATGTATTTTTGTCATGGCCATTTCTGTAATTAATTAGATCACTTAGTCTCTACAAACAACCTGATTGGTTCATTATCAATTCAGGATTGTAAGGAGAAGTAAAAAAGCAGACCAAAATAATAGTGACATTTACATCCATTTAAATTACTTAACGAATTAAAGTAAGTACGAACAGTCGCCATCAAACCCAAATGAAATGGAACCCTTTTTGTTTTTCAGATAAACCACAGTCAGTGAAGAAAAAAACACTTTTGGCAACAAAACAAATGACACCAGCAGACAAACAAGACAAAACAACAACACAAGTACAATCTCATTTTTTGTTCCCATTTGTGGGACAAAATTCTGTCTAATACAAATGTTTAATGTACCGTTCGCAACATAACTAGGCAAGAACGCAAACTAAGCTAGTTTGGCTAGAACTAATAGACTAGACTGCGACACAGACTAATATATTAAA
The DNA here is from genome assembly GCA_905220335.1 of Noctua pronuba. NCBI lineage: Eukaryota > Metazoa > Arthropoda > Insecta > Lepidoptera > Noctuidae > Noctua > Noctua pronuba. The sequence continues at coordinate 7,425,484 of LR999903.1, read as the reverse complement.
TAGGAATCGTTTGCATTCGAACTGGTTTAAATTGGGCCATGTTCATTTGGCACTGAGTGTTCAATGCCAAATTAATGAAATATAGAGTCTAAAGACGTGTCTGATCAGATGTTTGAACGAGAATGGACGAATCAATAAATTAGTACAAAATAAGTAAACGATACATGAAAGTGGATGGAAACGTATCTAAGGAAGGAAGAAGTATTTATGACATTCAAACAAAAAGATACTTTAACAAGCCTTTTAATACATTCCAATTCTTGAAACCCATACAACTCTTTGTAATAGGTACCATTATTGCCTCCCCGCACGAATATTGTCAGCAAATAATACAAAATTGGGACACAGAATCCATTGCACCAGATTTTAAGTTTGTTGGATAAGTGCTATATCAATGCGAATACTGAATGGAAGCCAAGTCTGGGGTCGCAGTGGCGACGTTATGTCTCGCCAAGAAACAGTCCATGAAAATTTGGTGCAAATATATTAGTCTGTACCGAAGCCTTGTGACCTATTTTGTGACCTACGCAGCAAATAACCGTGTATCAGTTGTCTTACAAGTATTATTATATTAACAACTATGTACGACACTTTTTTCTAGTCTACAAGTACTGAAGAACCCTTCATACTCACAGACAATTAAAGCCAGATAGACACTAACGTCTCCGATGATAAATTTACTTAACCTTATTTTTTGTGCTTGTCGCCTCTCTGCCAAGCCTTTGTTATAGAATTTGGCACTAAAATAGCATTAATTATCAAAGATATCTACGAATGGCAACGTGGCGAGAATTGATGATGTACTCTCAGAGACAAACACTGCCCGGTACCGGTCGTTGCTCAATTATGGAAGTAACAATAACGAAAGACCTGTCATAATACGGGGACCACTGTAATGATATATTGTTAGTAGAGATAGCCAACCCCTAACCACAGCACAGTTGGATAAATACGAGGATTATTTTTATATAGAAAAGGTAGATTTTAAGGCTGCCGATTTGCCTGCCAAGTAATCTACTTGATGTCAACATCACGCTCAGGAAGCTGAATGCTAATAGCAATAAAAAGGTTGTAGTCAAAGAGGGTATTTACTGGCTTACAAGTCTGTAGAAATCCGGAGAAAATAAAGGACCTTACGTTATAGGGTGGGCGTTAGTAAAGCCGGGATTAATCTCGTCTGACATAAAAATAACAAATAACAGAACTGTCTTCATGAGTTAGGTCGTAGAATATCAGTACTAACAAACTGCCAGACCATTGAACCACGTATTCTGGACATGGAGTCACGTGCAACACGTTTACTTGTAACTAATGCAGTATCTAACTATCTTCGTCGGCTACTTGGAACGTCTAGAGGACCTGTTTGCGAGGACGGACCTCGTGCCAGAGCCAAAACAAGTAAAGATTACTTAGTACGTTAGAACATTCGTAAAAGCACTCAGTCCTTTCTCAAATGACTTTAAAATTCGATTCATTTGTTGTAATTACCAACGTTTGGTCCCAAAAAGACATACGTAAACTCCCAAAGTAGATAATATCCCAATGAATCTCGCCCAGACACAGTAACGGTTGGTAATATTCAGAAATCCTTTAATCCGTATCGCTATAAAATACGTACAAACGTATCGTGAAATACATCGCCATACTGGAACGGATTCATTAAGGCTTCAGTACAAATTGTTTCTAGCAAGTTTTTGAAATGCTCGCGAAGATACAATCAGAATATCTTAATGTTTATCAGGAAAACAATGACACAGCGCTGCCGTCTCAAAGTTTTGGAAGTAACATTACAAATTCATCAAGACTTGATGAAAAACTAACGATCTTTTCTAATGGTAGAAGCTTTCAAAATCTTGAAGTAAGCTCATTTCCATTGAAAATCTAGAAAGTTTTAAACAAGGAGTTACAAGTTAAGCTTATGTCATAAATATTATGTCAAAAATAAAAAAAAATCAAAATGTTTTATTTCACATAGGCCCAGATGGGCACTTATAAAACGTCGACAAAAAGGTGCACGGTTCGGGTTGGTCGTTTCCTATGGAGAAGAACCGGCAAGAAACTCCATGGTTGTATACCGGGTGATGTCAGCTACCACCATGTATTAAAAAAAAACACCAATTCTTTTTTAAGACATTTATGAATGAAAGAATAACAAGGTTGTGTTTTATTTCTCTAATCTGCGCTGAAAAGCACTTCAAGCAGCTTTTCTGAGCACCTAATTAGAACAGGAATAGTTGTCCGGGCTCGACGCCTTTGGTCCAGAATTAAACTGTATATTTCTACAATCTTAAGTCTAGTCTATATTAGTGTAGATATTTGTCTTGTAGCACTTTCAGCTGACCAGGCATTAATATTGTTTAAAGCTAAGTGCTTTCTTCGTAAGAGAAATGGAAGTGATATACACCTAAATGCAACGTAGAGCTACGGTTTTGTGGGAACTAAATCATAAAATAGTGTGCCAAGCATTAAAATATTACAAGGGGATGAAAGCAGACTATTAATAAAATTAGGGTGTAAATAAACTGTTTCCAGGAGTGTTTTCTGATGAAAAGCTGACGTTTAATACGTGTCATATATTTAATAACTTAAAACATGTGACGAAAATAATGGGAGGACATTTAATAACTCTCAACGAAAATAATTTATGAATTTGAGACTAAAAGTTCAGAGTAATGTAATTACTTTTCGTGTGTTTAAATAGAAGCTTTGATATTGAGAAGTCTAGTAAAATGTAGTAAGGTGCTTTTAGGGAATCTTTTATTTTTTACCGACATTCAATAGTGTGCCGTGCCATTTCGTTTTAGACTACTTGCCCCAATTTAGTGATACTTGGAATAGACATACATTCTCAATCTCCGACTAATTGACTGAGTGTCCACTATTGTTTCTTGAAGCCCTTTAACTAATCTGTCGTCTTAGTAATACTATTTCTTGGTAATGACCTATGTATTGAAGTAATGACTATTATTATTTACAGTTTTTGTTTTGTCGCTGTTTTTGTCTGTCAGCAAAATATCGTGAAATATGAATCGTATGACATCTTCTCCTCATTTTCCTAATTAACCATAATTATTACATTTAAAAGAGTGCCTTATGTCTAGACAAGTGGCAATAACTTTCACAGCGATGTCAATCCAACACATTTTTGACTTTTCCTTCATCGTTATCTAACTCCTGCGACATTTTAAAACCTCGAACATAAAGTACACGTAAAACTTTTTCACCTAAAAATAACGTTCACCCGTTTTAGTGGCGTTTCGTCTCATTTATTTTATTTTGCCTGATCACATGACAGCTCACGGTAACCATGACAAAATGTCTTTAAAAGGCTTTCATAGGCGACGCAATATTCATTATGTCACGCCTGCGGTTTGAGCAGCCCGAGGTCATGAATTAAGGTGGAACCATTATGCTAGACAGGAAATTTGCGCACCCCGCGTTTTGGTGCGTATTATAGCGTGTTCTTACTACCAAATTAGTAATGTTATCATACTAATGTTTTATTAAGAGAGGATTTTGTGTTACCTTCTTGGTTTCTCGGCGGTTTGTTTGTGGTTTAGTTAACTTTTATTAATACTTATGGAGCAGGTTTGCAATTTGAGACAGACTCGAGCTCCTTTTAAGGCCGACTCCTAACCAAAGGGGACGTCAGAAGGAGCCTTCCAGTTTCCTGAACAAATTATATTTTGAGTATTTAGTTTGCTAAAAATATTTTTCTTCGGTAAACGGATGGGTGAAGGTAGGCCTTAGGCGGGTTCTTAGACTATGGGTTACATAAGACCGCGGCGATCGCATATTGTTTAGGATGCAGGATATAATGCCCGCCGTGTCGACGGCGCGTTTGTGTTCCACGCGTGCCTCAAAGAGATGTCAGCTAAAAGGAAGGGCCGCAAGGGCCGATGCCTGCCGGGGCTGCGGGACTGTTCGAAAGAGATACCGCGGCGCTGGAACACAAAGAGCAAAGAAGGAACATGGATGGGTTTTAGTCAGTAAAAGTCTGACACTCCCTTCCACTCCGCCCAGAGCGGTGGCTGATTGTTTTTTTTTTTGATGATTTCCCATCCGAAAAAAAAGGATAGAATGCCTGAAAAAGTTATATTTAATCGGTATTTAAATATTAGGTAGTAAAATAATTCTAGAACGGTGCTCAAAGTTTAAATCATGGTTTAAATTAAACTGATTTTGAGCCTAAATTTGGAAAAAAACAGCTTTAAAACCAGATTTATAATTAGTATCTTTCCAGAATCGGCCCTTATTTTAATATAGTTTATCTCTAAGAATATGCTTGTTCATTGAAACACGGAGTTATGTAATATTTTTCCCTTTTTCGTATGTCTATTTTTGCCCTGAAAACATTCAGGCCGTTGTTTGTTGTTCATTGCGTAGGTATAAGGAACCTGACGTACATAATAAACGCTCGATGCTCCTTAATTTATATACTGAGGGTAAATAAAGAGGTCGTTGCGAAGTACAAACGTAATATGGCGTACGAAAATAAACTACATAAAATACTACAGGAAGCTTTTATTCGGAAGAGAGTTCAAACTTTTGTCATTTAATGAATCGACGACTGTTTTTTAACAAAAGGTCGCTTTCTGAAAATCTCGGTAACTACATTCAACATAAAATGTTTGTACATTTTGGATTCACGTGCCATTTTTTGAATTGTATTTTTCAAAATGCGCGATGTCACTTTAAGTTTGTGCAGTTATTAAATTATGTGCACACGGCGACACAACAACGCATTTGACGGTGCGGTTGGCGCAGTGGCTGGCCGATTGACTGCTGCGCTGCGTGTCGTGGGTTCGATTCCCGCACGAAACAAATATTTGTATGGCCTACAGGTAGTTGTTCCGGGTCTGGCTGTTTGTGTATGTGAGTTTAAATCTTTGTAAACGCACCCACGATACAGGAGAAATTCCTAGTGTGAGGCAACGTTTTTTTTTAAAAAAAAGAAGCTATACATTTCCAGTATGACAGAATTTCAACACTCCGCACTGAGCCTGGCATTGAAAATCCAGTCTATACAGTCTGCTTTTAATTAGGCATTACATTAGGTGCTGCCTAGTGTTAATGAAACCCGGCCTTAGACTCGCATTGTAGCGCGTAGGCTAAAAATAGGCACAACATATTTACTGGCCATGCAACACAACAAAGCATCACGCCTGTAATCCCTGAAGGGTTAGGCAGAGGTGTACATAATAGTAAACTCACATTTCGCCAGTTATATTTAAGTCCCATGTAATAGGGGGCGAGCCTACTGCCATCAACCGGGTACAAATCCAGACTCCGTGGCTGCTACTGAGAAATTCCTGATGAAAAAATCCAATAACGCTTTACCTGACCTAGGAATCGAATCCAGGACCTCTTGCTCAGCACTCGCGCTTGCGACCATTAGACCAATAAGGCAGTCAAACCAGCAAGGCAACTAAACAAACCGATGTTTATCAATTTCATAAGACTAGGTTTAAGACGGCCTACTCCACCTTACGAAATATTTTTACTAATAATCTCCTTACCTTAACTTTTTTTATTACCTCATTTTTGAGCCCTAATATCTTTATCCTAAAGATAATTTTCAAATTACTGCCACCACAAAGGTGTGACTACGCAGCTAACAAAGAGGTATAATTTCTTTACGACACACTTCACAGGAATCCATATCTATTGGGGATAAAAAGAAGCCTTAGTTTTGCGTGACATGAGTTTCCCCTTCAGTATGTTATCTTTTGCTCCATTGCGAAGACATTCAAAATGTTATATAATGTCTTCAATTTGGCCTACCGTACCTGTATCTTACAGGTTCACTTACTCTTAACAAAGGCGGTAAATTACATGCAAATAACATCACGCCGTTCTCAATGGAATCGGCAAAGGGTTACGTACGGCCCCCTCCATCCCCTTCATCCATATTTCAAAAGTTATTGTGTTATACCAAGGTTGTAACCTTATTCCTAATAACCGGACAAAAATATACTCAGGGCTGTTGCGATTATTTTTATGGCAAAATACTTTCCCAGACCCGGAAATCGAAACTAGGACCCCACCCTCAATAGTCGCATTTGTGACCACAAGACCAACGAGGCAGTCAACTGAAATATTAACCCAGTAAATAGCTAATGGAGTTACAAGGCTAAACCAACACAGTTATGGCAGTTTTTGAGGCATGGAGGTTAGTGGTTATCTTATATTAATGAGTTGGTCACGCGAATATCAGTAGGACATGAAAGCGTTCGGGGTGAACATACGGCCTTCAAACATGCTGTCGAGGAGGGAGGGGGTTAATAAATAGCTCTGACGTCACACACACGAAGCTAGACACAGAAGGCTCGGCTTCATGGAACGAAAACAGGCGCATGTATACAGACGCGAACGTAGCGTACAACCAATTTGTACGTGCAGGCGAGAAAACAGATCTAAAATAAAAGTACAAAATTTGACATTTCGATGCATTTTTCCTGAACAAGCAGCGATTGTTGAACTGCACACTTAAAGTGGTCATACTTTACGAAGATCTCAAACCATCTGAAACAAATGACAGTCGCGGGTGCGCTTATACACAGCTATTTTACTTTTAACAGCGAGAACTCAACAACAACCTTATGTAAAAGACAATAAAGATTACTTTGATTTCGACAGACTTTGATGGCCGTCTAAAGCACTGAACACACAGAAAAGACGTAAGAAGAGGACGGGGCGCGAACAGGGTCAGACGGGGCGCCGTTGCGACTTTTCAAAACACATAGAAAAGACGAGGCACGGACGTGACGCGGGGCGTCACGAGAGATGACGGTTTTCAACAGATGAGTTAGCACTGGTGTCATCTCGCTAATATGCAGAGGGTTAGACGATACTGGGTACATCCGGTATGGCGAAGCAATGAAGACAGTAGATTTAAAAAAAAATGGAGAACTACATATTTATCCAGATCGTTTTCAAGAAGTATATAAGCCCCACCCCGCCCGCACCCCCATTCTCGCCCGCCCCTCGTCCGCTCGCGCCCGTGCCCCGTCCTTTCTATATGTTTTACAACAGGGCGCAGACGAGTAAGCGTCGTGTCCGCACCCTGTCTTTTCTATATGTTTTGCGTCACGACGCTTCTATACATTTTGTATGAAAGGGTCGCGGAAGAGACATATGTCTGCGCCCCGTCCGCGTCTTAAGTTTTTTCTGTGTGGCTTGCGCTTAAGAACACCTTTATTGTAAAGACTGTCAAGATAATCGTGATTTTGACAGTGATGGAAAAATAGACATATGTCTATGTGTGAGGGCGTTTGCACACATTGTACAGAACTGTCCTTCTGTTCCTGTCCATCTTGTGTCCCTAACGTCATACAGTTCTAAATAGGACACACATGTCGCAAACACGCTCGCATTCAATTCGTACGTGCATTGTTTAATGGAAACTGTTATTAATGTTCTAATTAGTTTACTCTTACTATTAATTATGAATTTAAACAGCAGTTTTAAACTGCAGCGCGTTTTAATGGCACAGTACTTATCAACTCGCATATTCGGTTATCGCATTGTTTGATTGTTCAATAAAATAATAAATACAAAAAATAATTCACACACTGCCTTCTTTATTTTTTTCTAGCCAATTTCAAATTGAAAAAAAATTAGTTTATTTATGACACAATTTTTAAGACTGGCAACATCAGTAATTAAATCAAAGCACCATATTTCTTTCCACGTAGATAGATACTTCATCTACGACTTTTCATAAAATATATAATGATACTAACTTATGCTCGCGGCTTAGACCGCGTGGAGTTCGGTAATTGTCCCACGGGATCGTACCACTGGGACAAAAAGTATTCTATGTGTTAATCCAGGTTATAAACTATCTGTGTGCCAAATTTCATCCAAATCTGGTCAATGGTTTCTGCGTGAAAGAGAAACAAACATCCAGACATCCATACAACAATACATGCTCACAAACTTTCGCATTTATAATATTAGTAGGAAAACCCAGATATATTAATGCATTCAAAATGGTATGAAGAACTCAAAGCATCCTCAAAGTGAGAGATGCATTGGTGCATATTGAAACCGGAACACATACGGCAAAGCAAAGAAAGTAATGAGTTTTATAATACTACCCTCGTTCACAAAGTTGGACTCCGAAACCGCTCGACATCGAAAAGTATGATATGAATATGAAAATATTTTTGTTTTTAAAATTGGGTTATGACTTTTGGAAATAAGCATTCGCAGCATCAAAAGCAATGGCTTTTTAAAAGAAGTCTGTTTTGGGTCATATTGGATACTATACGAGGTGTAAACCGACCCTTCATGAAACCATCACTCCATCAACTAATCATTCTGTACATCAAACTATGTAACCCTGCGCTAAATTATTGCTGGGAAACGATTTTGTGTTTTGGTGTGAAAAATTAAGTTTAGCGCTCAATATAACGAACTTAAAATTGTGCTGATGGATGCTGTGAAAAAATCAGGGGTCATGTAGGTATTTTCAGTAAAGCTACGACATTCAAAACTTGTATTTTCATTAAAAACGTGTGACTAAATGGAATGGTTCCCAGACCAAAAAAATGATCGTATTGACGGGAAAAACAACCGCCTTTTGGCTCCGTTAAGGATGCTTTTACACCCTTTATAATATAAATACTCATTACTGGGCGGGGATGACGGGAACGTTTTTACTATCGGTTCAGGTCATCACGGTGCTTAGTGATAAAGCTAGTATCTTCTTTTTCTCCTCTCTACTCCTCTAATGTTAAATAAGCTTCGACCTTCCTCTGCCATCTTATTAGCGTTTTGCTGTGACCTTGGACAAGTTTCTCAAGGTGCAGGTGGAGTTACACAAGGAATGGAGAGGAAGTGAGCTAGTATCTACGGCTAGGCTAGACTGGCCTTCTTTTGGCGAAGGATTGATGGTGGAGATGACGAGTCCTGGAATGGAGATCAATCGTGTATCGGCAAGCGTAGCGAGGTATGCTCTGCAGCTAGGTGAATCTACGACCTGGGACTTGCGGAAGTTGGAGACAGAGTCCATGGTTCAGAAGAGGACTGTGATAAACTGGGTTTATTGTTTGCTTGAGAGCTTCTGAAACATCCTGTCATCTGTAGTGTTTGTTAATTCAGTAGTACCAACATAAGCTACTTTAAAATAAGGATTCATAAAACTTAATTCCCATTAATGAAGTTACATAAAACCTTATAGATACTGGGAAGTTCGATTTGTAGAAACATTAAGCTATACTTATTAAATCCTTTCAAAAACATAAAAAAGTAAGAACAAATCTTTTGAAAGCAGCTATTGAATTCATCGGCTTATTGAATATTAAAAGGAGGTCTTTGTGAACTTAGAAGTCGCAATATTTATACTGACATAACGGTATTGCTTCCAATACAGGAATATTTCCTTCGATAAATATCTTGACTGAACTTATAAGATGCAATCATGTCACTTTAAGTACCTACTCGTACATGGTGAATTGAAAATATTACTGTACCTATTCAGTTAAATGTAGCTTTCCTGTACCTGGCGAAACACTCAATTGATAAAACTAAACATTATATTGGTAATGGGACTGCCTCGTTGGTCTAATGGTCGCAAGCGGAACTACTGAGTAAGAGGTTTTGGGTTCGATTCCCAGGTCGGGCAAAGTGATATTGGGTTTACCCATCAGGAATTTCTCGGTAGTAGCCACGAAGTCTGGATTTGTGCCAGGTTGTTGGGAGTAGGCTCGCCCCTTATTACGTGGGACATAAACACTTAAACATAGAGATATTACTTGACGGCATGTAAAGCGAAGTCAGAGGCCTTTGGACGGCATAAAAATTCTGACACCAGATTAGGCACTGACCACACAATAAAGAAGGAGATTAAAATGGTCAAACAATCAACGATTTCAAATAATTATGTTTAGTGAATCTTGAGTGTGTTTAGTGAATGAAAATGTTGATGACTTCGCCGGTTGAAGGATTATGAAAACTGTAAGTAAAAAGTTTCAACAACACCTATCTGTTAACATAAACCAAGTTAGGATATCTAACTCATCATCTGCCTAGCCTTTTCCCAACTATATTGGGGTCGGCTTCCAGTCTAACCGGATGCAGCTGAATACCAGTATTGGCGTATTGTAGCGACTGCCTATCTGACCTTCATAACCCAGTTAGAACTGGGTAATACGATACCCCTTGGTAAAACTGGTTGTCAGACTTTTTGGGCCACTGACTGCCTAACAACTGTCAAAGATCTACAAATGACACCCGTGACCAACGGCTTAACGTGCTTTCCGAGGCACGGAGGAAACTCGATATGTAATGGGTGGTCACCCACAGACCAACCTAGGCAAGCACGGCTTAACCTAAAGATCGACCCGAGCGGCTATTATTATTTAGCCACGAGCTCGACAAGAGAAGTTAGTATACCTTACTACTACATATAAATTACCTCTCCATTTAGTCACTCGTGGTCTAAGTGAAAGCTCTAAAGTTGACGAAGTAAAAAAAACTGTTCTACAAAATACTTAAACGCTGTTAACTTTGTAACAAGTGTGGCACATCGCAAGTTTTTAACATGTTGAAGGTAAAAACACCGCTACACATCACCGCTTTTGTTGAACACAAAACTCAGTGAAATTTGTACTAAGATGTAGGTAATTTTTGTTGTCAGGTGTGGAGTTGTACTTTTATGAAAGTTCAGTAATGCTTTTAAGCAGTTTATGCATATGGTTGTTTTCATTAACACAAGATGACACCTAAACGGAATGCTCAAACACTTTAGCACTAATAGATTTGCAGTGATTGCAAGTGCAATTTTTTTTAGGCACAAGCTGTGCCCCGCGACCTGCGTCCGCGTGAAATGATTCTAAAAATATTACTTCCCTACATATTTGAATCGGCTTTTGTTACCAATTTTAAGGGTTTAAATTTTTATGCACGGAACCCTCATTCTGTTTTTTAAATAAAAGTAGCTTAAGTTACTTCTTATAATATCACAGCTATCATGTCAAAATCGGTCTAGCCGTTTCGGAGATTAGCCGAACCAAACCGACAGACAAACCGACAAACACACAAAAAAAAATAAAAACATGTGTTTTTGTTATAAGTACCTACTGTATAAATTTTCATATGCATTCCGTAAAAAGCTGTTCTTTTGAATTTACAAACAGATACTTCAATTTTATTTATTTTTTGTATAAATTAGGTACGTTTAGTTAGGCAAAATGGGCATTCATTATATAAAAGGCAAAAAGTAACCTTTTTTATAAAATAAAAAGCCACAAAGCTAACTGTTTGATTTTACTGTTTAACATTACCTTTATGTTAAGGATTGTTTAACCCATTTTCGGATGGGGGTCAACTTGAGTGCCCATATGTATAGTAAATTCAGTAACTTTCAGCGACGTAGTTATAAAATATTCTGAAGATATCAAATTTTTAGTCGCGTGTCTCCGTTTCTTTTTTTTTTTGGGTGTGAAGTTACTTCTTTGTATGTTTAACTTTTACTATGATTGTTATTTCATAGGTACTCGGTCATGAAATCGAAGCTTACTTAATAAACACCCGCGGCTGGAGCATTTTGTGAGTTAGCTACTTTGAAAAATTTGAAATACACTACACACGCAAAAGGGTGTAAAAAGACCCTTAACGAAGCCGAAAGGCATTTGCTCTCCCCGTCAATGCGATCATTTTTTGGTTCTAGACCATACCTGGGAACCTTCTAGTTACGGAGATATTGGGGGTCAAAGTTCCAACTTTTTCACAACTTTTTTTTTAAATACATGTTTTTAATGTAAGATTTTTACTTTAAACACCTCCACGACCCCCGTACTATTCAATCCATCAATCAGCACAATGTTCTGTGTGCGTTATATTGAGTCCTACCGTCAAACGTGATTTTTGACCCCAAAAAAAAAAGTCGTTTCCCAGCAAAAATTTTTGCGTAAAGTTACTTAGTTTGATGTTCAGAATGCTTGGTTGACGGCTTCGTGAAGGGTCCGTTTACACCCTGTATACCTCTCTGCCCTCGTGAAAGACTGGCAATCTCTGCATCATTAATTTTTTTGAACAAGACATGTCAGTTAATAATATTATAATTACTTCTTTTGATACCTTCCCATATTTCTAAAGAACCAGTTTTCATAGCAACAGTTTACAGTAAAAGAGCGAATCTTTTGAAAAGGTAAACATTTTTACACTTTAAACTTTTTATTACATTGAAAACGCAAAATGAAATTGGTTTTCAAAAATAAAAGTTGGGACCTAGTGTATTGGTTTAAAAATGTAATATTCTCTGGACGTTGTGTTGAGTTTAATTTAAAACTGTTATTTACTAACGTGCTTTTCTTATTTTTGTAGATTGCGGTTTTTGTTTGCGGGCCGAATAAGTACAGAACAAATTGTATTTAACAGGTTTCTCGAACTAAAAGGTAACATTTTTACGATTTGGAAGTACATATATTTAACCCGTACACGCATATATTTTTTTAAATTCGCGCAAAAGCTACAAAACCAATTCGGCCAAATGACGCGTCATTCGATTTATCTCGATACAGGATGTTAATTGGTACAAAAAAATCGAATTTGAAATGGAATCGGACGTCCCAAAAAATGGGCATTTGGTAAATGGTCATCCAATTTACTTGTACCTACCTAAATGATTTTTAATAAATGTATGTTTCCGTCGGTTCGAATATTAGGAACACATAAATTATTAGATGGTGGTTAGAAGTAGAAGGTTATTAGAAGTTCTTTCCTTGATCAACAAACAGTGCGAAACTTAAACAAAGGCTGCGGGCAGGACGTTAGTTACACACAAAATAGTTAACATACGCTTCTAGGGACGTAAATTCTAAGTTCTAAGCCTCAATTTCGTTGAAACGCGTATTCTATTCGAACTTTCCAGATGATAGTGGCGCCCATATGACCTTCATTTGTGTCTCTTCGCGATAAGACGAAGGATGAGGAAACTCATTTACTTGCGGAGGCCAACTTCGATTTATTCATCTATTCATACAAGTCTGTGTACTGGAGATACCAATAACTTTTTATACGAAATAAAGTGAAGGCCTTGACATCCTACTTTCGCTTAGTCTGGCAAAGGTGTCTTTACTCTGTCTGTAGTGTTTAATGGGTAAACAGGGCACTTAATTAGGATACGAATCGGACCCTACTTTTCGATAGCCGACCACAGTCATTAAATGGACAAACTCATGAATAAACTTCAAGGTTGGGTTTTAAAAAAACACTCGGGCGAACGACAAGTTTTCTAGAGCCGCCAACGTGAGGAGACTTTACTAGTTTCTAAAGTAACTTCTTATTAAAATCAACCCTCTTATAGAGTCTGCAGATTTTTGACTGCCACAATCGGTCACTGTTTACTTGATAGCCGAGCGTATTATGAACATCAAACCAAATTTATTCCATACCACCAACTGTCGCAAAAAGTATTACATCAAAAGATTTACGATTTAGTTTTATTCCCTCTTAACTCAGTTTCCTTAGAAAAATAAAACTATATTTTCTTTTGAAAGAAAGAAAATTATATATCCCGTATAAAAAAAATAGATTAAGTTACACGTAAACAAAGCCGTGGGCAAAACCGGTAAAGGGACCGGAATCCCACTGTCGTAAGTATACAATTTATTTGTAAAAAATATATACAAAGTGAATGTGTGTTTCCCCATTAACGGGGAGGGCAAAGGGACTTGGGAATAATTTATTGCCCCACCTGTAGCCAGGTCCGAATAAAGCTGGCTTTAATAACTAATCGCTCGTGAAATTAATATGATAACTTTGAGAAATATACTCAACTTTATTGTAGCTAGTTAAATTAAGTTCCTGGTTATCAGGTTCAGCTTGCAGAGTTTGTTACAGTTTATGGATATTAAACGAGGATGAAGGGATATATTTTATAGTAATTGCTTCCGTGTAAAAGTTTTCTATGTGGACTTTTGTGCTATTGATGGTCGCGGATATAGAGGAACATAATACATATTGGTCCATGAATTTCTTCAGAATCCATCGCTCTAAATCTATCAATATCTTCAAGAGGTTGGAAGTACTTAATATTAATCAATCAGCAATGCGGACGGTATTGTGTTGCCAACATGATTAATTATTGTAATCTAAACCTCACTGTATTATACAGTTTCTCGCAAGAACTACAAAAGCCACCTTACTCTACAGTATTTTAGCATTCACAACTTGGTTCACAATTGTTTTTAGACAAAAATAAGAGCACTCTCATTTCGTTGAACCATTCGCTGGGTGCCGATTTAATATTTATTTATATAATAGGTGTAAAAGTACCCTTAACGAAGCCGAAAGGCACTTGTTCTTCCCGTCATTGCGATATTTTTTTTGTTCTAGACCATACCTGGGAACTTTCTAGTTTCGGAGAGGGCTCAAGGTTCCAACTTTTTAGCTAGTTTTTAATGTTCTAACTTTAATTTAAATACCTTCACGACCCCCGTACTATTCAATGCACAATGTTTTGAGTGCGTTACATTGGGTCATACCGTAAAACGTGAAGTTTCACCCAAAAAAAAAATCGTTTCCCCTCAAAAATTTTTGCGTAGATTTACTTAGTTTGATGTACAGAATTCTTGATTGACTGCTTCGTGACTACTAACTGTTTGCCGTGTGCTGATTTTCTATTTCTTTATACCTATATATTACCCTTCTAATAAAATAATAAAAGTGGGTCAGCTCCCTACACAGCGATATTTATAGCAAATGTTAGGAAACTACCCCAAACATCGATAACATGTAATATGTCCAACTAGTGGGAATCAGTCCTGAAGCATGGTCCAATTTTTCTCGTGTTTTTCCTCATTACTTATAAACAGGAAAAATGTAGTTTTCTTCGTAATTATGATTTACAAGTAAACCTTTAGGACATGCTACAAGTTACATACTTGTTATATCCTTAACGAAAATATGTATTTGGTGTTTTATTAGTGTTTCTCAAGATTTTATTGGAATTGTGAACACTTTTCTGTCGACGCCTTAAGTGTACATAATCGGATTCACATGTGCCTATGAATAAACAGGGTGTTAACGGACCCTTCACAAAGCCGTCAACCAAGCATTCTGTACATCAAACTAAGTAACTCTACACAAAAATTATTGCTGGTAAACTTTTTTTTTATGATGAAAAATCACGTTTTACGGTTGGACTCAATGTAACGCACTCAAAACATTGTTCTAATGGATTTAATGAATAGTACAGGGTCGTGGCGGTATTTATAGTCAAATTATATAATAATAATAATACCAGCCTGTTACTGTCCCACTGCTGGGCAAAGGCCTCTTCTCATACAAAAACTTAAAAGTCAAATTATAAATAAAATAAATAAATATAACATTCAAAATTAGTATTTAAAAGAAAAAGTTGTGAAAAAGTTGAAACTTTGACCCCCAATATTTATCTCCATAACTAAAAGGTATAGTCTAGAACAAAAAAATGATCGCAATGACGGGGAGAACAATTGCTTTTCGGCTTCGTTAAGGGTACTTTTCCACCCATTAATTCTATTATGGGTGCCCAAATAAATAAGTTATTCCAATTCCCCTATAATCCTCAAAACAGATTTAAAGCCCACCTCTAACCTACAGATGTACCCAAACATAAAACAAACTAAAACATTTTCCTCTACTTTGACACATTTATCTTGTGATCGTGAATTAGGGGCTAATCCAGCAGTTTTATTAATAACGTTGACATTGGAGTTACGTAGGCTATAATCCCCTGATTGATTGCCCGGGACCAAGAATTATTCAATGTCGTCTTGCGGGCAATGATGGACCCTTAACACGTTTTAGCTCGTTCATTCTGCTTTTGTTGATAAGCTCGCTTATTCTTTGTTGTAAGAAGATGATATTTATCAATATTGAAGTATTTTATGATGCTTTTGTACCCTGGAGGCACCTCTCCAGTTCATAAAAGCGTTGACAATTTCTGCCCACTGGCAATCGAAGACACCCAAACTTCCTGCCGTGGCTGATGGACTGTTCGAAAGAGATACCGCGGCCTTGGAACACAAAGGGCAAAGAAGGAACATGGATGGGTTTTAGTCATTACGAGTCTGACCCCCGCCCTTCCAGTCCGCCTAGAGCGGGAGGGATCATTTGATGATTTACCATCCAAAAAATAAAAGCATCCAAACTTGACGTATCGTTCAAAAACCCTAACTGCTACGAGGTTAAGGCGCTGTCAGTAACATAACTACCATGGAACACTCACAAGCAGGTAGGTTGATTCCACAATAACGCTGTAGGTAGGTATATAGCGCAGCTTATCCAAAAATTGGATTCAATTCAAATCCCAAGCTTCTCTCTTCTAGATTTTCCTAGTATTTGCCTGATCTGGGATCTGGAAACAGGGTAAACGCTTAGGATCCTTATGTGAGCAATCACCCTGCATCGGCAAGTCCTCAAGCTTCAGCGTGACAGCTAGTGCAAATATTTATCTAGTATACATATTTTATGTATGTTTACACAGAGACACTACAATATACAAGGAGTTTCAATAATATCGAACAGCCTAGTGTGGTATAATCAATAACGCTTAAAGTATCTTGTAACAGAAAATATACTGAGGTAAGTGTGTTTCACTTATAGATTAATAATAATAATAAAGTTTATATTTTTGTTTTTTTTTTATATTTTTAAATGTTTTTTTATATTGTTTTATATGAGAATATTTAAAAATGTAAATAGTATGTGATAGAATGAATAAAAGATAATAATAAAGTTTTATTGATTCATAAAAAGTGTTACAATCTTTAGGTATGACACTGGACCCCGCACTAGGATACCCTGTGCCGCAGGATCCAGTCTCTTTCAACAGATAATACGAATTATAAAATAGAGCATAGAACAAATGCAACGTTTACAGTATACTTAATTAAACTTAGAAATAAAAATCCAACTTATATTTATTTAATTCTTTGTTCCGTAGGATAAAATTAAAACGTTTATTAGCGTTCATATTGAACACCTTTTAAGATAGAGTTACCTCTGAGCAATAACTTTAAACATCTATAAGGTTTTCCAGTCTCTGCAATCAAAATTGAAAGCATAGTCTTCATAACATTTATTTTATTTTATGTAGTGGTACTTATTTAAGACCATCCATTTAACATCGTCCATTCCATTTACACTTCACCTATTTTTAACTTTACCTTAATGTTATAAAAAGAAACATGTACAGCTATCCTCGAGCACATTTTCTAGGAGCTGTTGGTTAAAAACCTCTAAAGACTGTCTCGTTTATATTTTCGCCGTCTTATTCGCAGCCGCGTGAAAACCAAGACACGTTGGTTGAGATTTGTGAACACTAAGAATCCGAACGTGTCTTTACAAGCTTTTCTGCTTTAGAAATTTTGAGTTGTATTTTATTTATTTCAGTGTCATTTACTCGCACTTGAGGGACTGGATAAATTGTGAAATCTGTAACAAGTAGCTCCCAGATAATTTATTATGATGATTTTATGCGTATATATCCATGCTAATCCTAACGAATATCATAAATGCGAAAGTTAGTTTGTTTGTTTGTTACCTTTTCACGCCTAAACCACTCAACCGATCATCCTGAAATTTTGCATGTACGTTGTCAGGTGTACAGCAACGGACATAGGGTACCTTTCATCCTGAAAAAACGACTTTTCCCGAGGCAAACAACAATAACGTCGTTATGATAATAGATGGCACCACATGTCTTTCGAATCATGATTGCATTATATTATTACAAGCAGAGTACAACACGAATTGATTGTCAAATTCTAAATTAACGCGAGCAAAGCCGCGGGCAAAAGCTAGTACATATTATAAATGTGAAAGTAAGTCTGTCTATCTGTATGTCTGTTACCTTTTCACGCTTTAAACCGCTGAATGGATTCTGATGAATTTTAGCACGCAGGTTTTGGACTTTTAGTACACCATTAAGAGAAAGTAGGGATAGTTTTTATTCACGTAGAATTTATCCGTTGCTTAATTTCCGACATTCAAGTGAACGAAGTCACGAGAAACAACCTGTATAAAAAGTTTTATATAAAAAATCAAGTGCTAGGTACGATAACTATTATAAATTCAGTGCTCTCTTGAGAATAGAACAAGGTACCTAAGTTTTTTGCTCGTACTTAAAGTTAAAATAAAATGTAATATTCATACTGAAGTGTCGCGTTAGTCACACTGTGGTAAGTCAGAGATGTTCTTCAGCTCTTAGTATCAAAGATGAAGAAAATGAAGTGCTTTTACTTAATGGCCGTGAGGACAGTTGTTTTGAAGCTGTGAATCTTAACGGGGAAGCGCCGACCTTCATTTTCTTAAGTTTTTTGCAATTTGCAAGTCATTGTCTGGCTGTATATTTTTTATTTGTATAGTAGAAGGGAATTATTTAATAGCAAAATATAACATACATTAATAAATTAAAATAACATAAAGTAAAAAACTAAACAATAAACTTAAAAAAATGGCGTCAAAAAACTCCTCCTCAACGCTGTCAACTGGTAATGTACCCAAGAGACTGGCGGCGTTGCCACGTTGTATGGCAACGCTACGCCTTTGGCCAAGGTAATAGCCGGGCTTTGGCTGTATATTGTATGAATTTCGCGGAATATTCTGGCGCTTACCCCTGAACTAAAATTCTTAATATAAAAATGATGTTAGTTAATTTGTTTTTCACACCTTCATGCCTTTACTGTTGAACGGATTCCATTGGCATACGGAGAAAAACATAGTTTGTTATACGACATAGGACACGATATCCAGAAAAGACGTTCCCGTGGGATAAGTTTCAAGTCCGACATCCACGCGAGCGAAGCCACGTGTAAAAACTGGTACAGAAATAATTCAGGCAATACAGGTATCATCGCTTCTTTCCTGTGCATCTATGTTGCTGTCGCTTCGAGGGTACTTCGAACTCTTTTTTTAACGACAGACTAGCATGAAATGCCCCTAATTAGTTGTTTCCCCGAGAACTTTGAGACATGTACCTTTGAACCCTCTCTAGTATCTAATTACCGCTCAAGGGTACCAGGATAAGCAGGGAGGCGAGTTTAGTTTACATTTTTAATGCGGCTAAATTTTATTAAGAATTCTCTTGCATTCAATTTTTAGGGCCTGGAAATGTTGTTTATAAAGCCGCGATTTTGGAGCTTCAGATATTTACGCATTCCGAAATTCCAAAATTCTGAGGATCAGTCTTACCAAGGGATATGGTATTACCCAGATACTTGGTTGTATAGGTCAGATATCCGTCGTCCCTTGTTACGAACTGGCATTCAGCTGTATCCGGTTAGACTGGAAGTCAACATAGTTGGTAAAAGGCTGGGCAGGAGATGTCGTCGGATTTAAAATTGTGGACGTGTGAGTACAAATCTAAATATTTTAAATAACGTTTTTATATTTTATGTCCCTTAACATATTGATAAAACAGAACAATGAACAGTAATGAAAGCAGTAAAAAAAACAAAAAAAAAACTCCGCATTCGTACGAATGAATAGTAAAATCATTTTCGTGAGCTCATTCCACATGCATAAAACATGCTAACAATAGTCAAATAAACGGGATTATCCCCTTCATTCCTGATTAAATTCCATTGCACTCACTTTCATACTCGTATCGGAAAAATGTTCTACAATTCGTGTCACGAGTCACGGCTCGGACAGCCGTATCCGCTATTGAATACCTACCCGTAGTTAGACACCATTTTATTTTATTCCCTCTCAGACTGGGAAAAGAATATTTTTACTCTTTGTCGTCAGTAATTGAATTTCGTTAGTAAGTACTACCACGGTTTCGTGGTGAAATAAAGAGATTCTCTCCAATCTCATTGGGTAGTATTTGACGTTTATGCCGAGCTTTCTTTAAACGCAAGCTTTTGATGCTAGCTTTAGTAGACTTTGTTGGGGCTGTTTGGCATTTTTATGGACAGCATCTTTTCTTATTTGGTGAATACCGTAGAGACCACGGATTAGAAGATGTTCTACAGATACCAAGATTAGGGACGCTATTCTACGTTAGTACGTCTACTTGCGCGCTCATCGCGTGAACGTGCTCGTTACGACAATTCGGTCAGTCGAGTCAAGTGAGTGAACATTTTATTAAGGACTTGCTTTCACCCGCGGTTTCACCCACGTAATTTCCTTTTTTTTACACGATGTCTTTATAAATTATAGCATATGTGTTATTCTGACGTTTAAGCTATATTACAGTAAAGTGTTTATTTATATTACATTAAGTACAGCATAAGCCATTAATACTAAATTTAGTAGAACCACAAACATTCTAACACTAATTTCTATTTTTTTTTGTTAAATTCGTTCAGTAGGAAGTTTTTGCGCGAAAGAGCCATTCATCCTTCCTCACAAACGGAATCTTTTATATTAGTAATTAATATGATAAGATAAGATAAGAGGAAAGATACTGCCCGATAGGTACGCTAGGAGGGATACATACAATTGTTTTTGAAGTCGACCTGATTAGTCGTCTCAGCCAGAATCAAAAATTTATTGTATATTTTGATACGCGTCTGTACCGTATAATAATATGGTCGACCTGTACATCATGTTTTACCAGTCAATACTAAGAAAGCGTTACAGCAGTTATCAAAACGAAGAACGAGGAGTTACATAATAACAGCCGCTCAGATCGATCTTTAGGTTAAGCCGCGCTTACCTAGGTTGGTCCGTGGATGGGTGACCACCCATAACACAGTGAGTTTCCTCCGTGAAAAACGAAAGCACGTTATGCCATTGGTCCCGGCCGTCATTTGTATATCTTTGACAGTCGTTACAGGTAGTCAGTAGCCGGAAAGTCTGACGACCAGTCTTACTAAGAGATATCGTAAGTATTACCCAGTACTAACTGGGTTGTGGAGGTCACATACTAATAGGCAGTCGCTCCATGTAAAATTCTGATATTTAGCCGCATCCGATTAGATTAGATGCCGACCCTAACATAGTTGGGAAAAGGCTAGGCAGATGGTGATTTGTTAAAACGAAAATAGCAACCGACCACACAAACGTATCCACGCTAGATTTGTTTTGAAAGTAAACATGAGGCATGCGTCAAAAGTTACAATCTCCTCACATCCCGATCTCTGCAGAGTCAACACAAACTGGGAGCGAAAACTTTTAACCTCTGCACGTCTCTTATACTTCCTCTTCGTACTTACTATTTAGCTATCCCCATGCAAATACTGTTTTGTAGACTTTACTTCAACTTACTACTTACTTGTTTTAGCACTGAGTGGTTTCAATAACTTTTTGAGTTGGTATAAACCGTTTAATCCAAACGAATAATATAAAGTGTTTGTAAGGTATGGCACTGCAAAACTGCTGCACCGATTTTGATGAAGTTTAATATCCGCATAGCTAGAGTCCTGAAGCAAGACATAAACATGCATCTTTAAAAGTACCCAAAAAATAGGTGTGAATTGGTGTATACTTTGTATGTGATAATTGAAATCCAGGTAAATTCTTGAACAAAACCCTAGCAGATAATAATTGGAAGTTGTGATTCAAACCGTACCTAATCTTCGGCCTAGAAGTTTCTGCTCTAATTTTAGTTAACGTAGATTTGTTCTAACTTAAACTGAGATTAGGAGCCTAGTCTATAATCCAGTTAGACTTGTAGCCTGATTGTTAAACACAAGTTATCAGCTTGTTAACAAACCATTATCGGGAGGTATTACACGGTAGTCCGCTGGCTCGAACAATTAATTGGCTTGAACTTATAATATGCCTAAATTGAACTTGGGGATCATGAACTGGTTTACATTTAATTACCGTTTGAAATCAATTGTGAACGGAAAAACATATTGAGTAATTTTAGAAAAGGTGCTATACAAAGTGTGGATATGAATACTGTAGGTGTAACTCTAGTACACCACATTTCGCCAGTTATGTTTAAGTCCCATTTATTTATTTATTTAACAATTTATATACAGAAAAGAAGAAAGGAACAGATAATAGTACAAAGGTGATGCTTATTTCTTAAGAAATCTCTTTCAGCATACCTGCAAAAGGAGATACTAAAAAGAGATGTAGACATAGGCATCATAGGGTATTTAATAGGCTAGTGGTTAGCCCATTGTCATCAACCGGGTACAAATTCAGACTCCGTCCATATTTATAGAAACAACTGATCTGCTGATATTTGAGACAATAAACGGAAATCTCAAAAATGTGAATGTCTTTTTTTTTAAATTAGGAGTCGTTATCCAGCTTCTAAACTGGGAGTGACTAGCTTTAATGGGTCCCAGAACTCATTTATACCGACAGTGGAAACGATTTAAAAAATATTATATTCAATTTAGGTAGACAATGTGCCATTCATGATCATAATGCAAATCAACACCCTGTGCAGAGAAGCTTTTGGCAATTTCCAAATGGTGGCGTAAACTTTCGCACGCAATTATAACTTTTGACAGTGGCAGAGTCCCATTTTAGAACAATCGTTCTAATTTTAGAAGACAGCCATTTACTCGGCAATTTGGCAATAGACCTGAAGAATTGAGAATCACTAAACCCATAGCAGTTGAATACGAGGCAATAATGATAAGAATGCTATTTCATTTATGTTAAAGATAAGTTACACGGGTCTCTTCAGTCGAAAGGGGTCCTTTTATTTATCAAAGGCAAACATTCAATTAATCCTTTTTTATCTCCACACATTCTGTAAGATAAACCTTTCAATTTGAGATAAAAACTAATAGAGAATCAGAACTCGTTTTCATGAGATACAAAGTGACTCAAATTACGCCAGCCTGCATCATAAATCAAATCATTTCATACCCGGACTATATTCAAATTATGTGGTTAAGAGAATTAATAAACCTACAGGGTGTAAACGGACCCTTCACTAAGCCGTCAACCAAGCCTTCTGTACATCAAACTAAGTAACTTTACGCAAAAAATTTTTGCTGGGGAATCAATTTTTTTTTCGGGGTCAAAAATCACGTTTTACGGTAGAACTCAATCTAACGCACTCAGAACATTGTGCTGATGGATGGATTGAATAGCACGGGGATTGTTGAGGTGTTTAAAGTAAAAATCTTACTTTAAAAACATGTATTTAAAAAAAAAACTTGTGAAAAAGTTGGAACTTTGACCCCCAATATCTCCGTAACTAGAAGGTTCCCAGGTATGGTCTAGAACAAAAAAATTATCGCATTGACGGGGAGAACAAGTACCTTTCGGCTTCGTTAAGGGTCTTTTTACACCCTTTATTTTAGGTATTACACATTCCGTTACACTAAATCCTCTACCGTGCTTCAGGCTAAGCGTTTTTGGATAGCTAGCTTAATGTCTAGTCTCTTTAAAATAACTCGGTTTTCTTTCGTATAGCGCCCAGCATCCAGCTACTTAAGGTGTGAAATATTGCACTTCGCAAAAATGTTTCGCGTTAAGGTGAGTTGCGAGAGTATTTACGTATTTTTCGCTTGCTTGCCTTGAATTTTATTTGAAAATGTTGTATCTTTATGTACTGTCGAATTTTGTTTTAGTTTGTGAGATGGCTGGTGGGTTTGTACTACATATATCAAGGTCCATATTTCGACGGAGATAGCTCTTCAGTGCACTTAAATAATATCATTCTTATACAGTAACATACAACGGAAAACTTTTCGGCATTTTCGGCTTCGCTAGTTACTTCCCATACAAGTGCGAAATAATTTCGGGTTCTTTTTCTCGTCCCCAGATAATTTATTACATTAAACAAGTTCCAACAAGATATGTCCCAAAGCGCTAACAAGACAAAACAAATTGTCCAACGGGAATCGAACCCCGGCCGCCTTTTCCTGACATAAACGACTCTGCAATGAGAAATTGTGCAGAGATCGTGTGGAATATCGTACAATTTTATGCGGTCGCCGGGAAATGCCTGCATTTACATAAATATTCGTTTATCGGGACAACTCTGTGATTTAAGTGAAAATCTTGTTCGGTCTGCGAAAAAAAGGAAGGGAGACAATAAAGAAAAGGTTTAGGACGCCTGTCTAGGATGAAATAATGGAGGCACGGATGCGACATATGAAGGTAAACGCGTCATAAGAGAGGAGCCTAAACGCTTCCATATAAAACTTTAATATAGTTGCGAGAAAATGATTTTGTAATAAATCTTTGTGACATTGAAAGATGAAGATTTAATGAGTTTATTTTATTAGAAATATGCTAAGAAAGAGAAGATGGATCAGGTGACTCCTAGAATGGAGAACTCTAGTCGTCAAATAAAGCGTAAGTTTCCCCTACTAACTCTGCTAGATTGATCGATGACTTCAAGAGGATAATATGACTTGAGGTATACTTCTAGCGTAGACTGCATACAGAAGGTATCCTGGGGTAAGGCTATATCTATCTATTAGCTACGATAAGCAATCAATCAACCCAACGCAGTCTATCAATCACCTCGTATACCGGATCGATTGATAACACCAACAATCTATTTAACAGTAAATGAGTTTTATGTCAGCAAAATGCGACACCGAGCGGTGTTTAAACATTTCCGAGGATGGCTGCTCACAGTCATATAATTGAATTAAAAACTTCACCGACTGGGAATTCTATTTCAGTTTCAACCACGTACAATGTATTACGCCGTGTTCTCGTATGTGACTAAGTTTCTTTTTATGTATTACTCGTAGATATTGTATTGCTTTGTTTTGTGTTAGCTACACGCTGCTGCTGCATTTATTAGTAATATTGCTTTGTGTAAATAAAATGAGCGGCAAACAAGACTTGGTAAAGTAAATATAATAAGGTATCATGCAAATAGGTATTTCCATATAGGGAATGTTAGTAAGGGAGAGATGGCTTATTAAAACAATATCGTTTATGTTAGAATTTACAAAGCAAGAATAGTAAGTTATATATACTAGCAGTGTAAATTAATGGAATACCGATTCCTCCACAGTATTATCGATTCATCCAATACCGCGTGCGAGTGCGGCGCCCCAAATCAGACAATGTCCCACCTGCTGGACTGTATCTGGTGTCCGTTCTCCTGCACTCTTTACGATCTAAGCAACTCCTTAGACGCCGCAGTAAACATGACCACTTACTGGGCACAAACGTTATACCTTTACAGATGTAACATCGAAACGAAAAGAAGCAGACGAAGCTAGCAGTAAGCAGTTGCGAGACAAACTGACTAAGTCGAGAAACAGCGTACAGCCAGGCCCAAGACAGATAGTAGGTACAGGATGAAAGGAAGAAATGTTCTTAAGAGAGTTCCCAGTTGTACTCACCAAGAAAAGATTTTCCGAAACTCTTTCTACCGACTAGGGATTGAAGTTAGTATGCGACCGAAGTTCCGAAGTCGAGCAACAGCTAGTTTCGAAAAGGACCAATCTTTTCTCCCGCATTTGTCTCGCTCCACTCACCTCAAATGACAAAAACGTGAACATAATACATATATTTATAAGATATAGAGAAACACATAATACACCAAATCAACAGGCCTTCAAACGTGACCTGAATGTGAATGTCATTCACTCATTCGGTCCCTATTGAGAACAATGTTCGCTAGTTTATTTTGCTGGTGGATACACGGTAAACAAAGCAGAATCTAATGTAGCTTCGTTACTGCTGGGACTCGACCGGTGTTCTATAATTATCTAGTGCGGAAAAGTTTCTTCGAACTAAGCCTGTGTTGAGGAGGAAGTTAAGTTTTTAAATTATAATTATTAAAGCGTTGATGTGCTATTACTATAGCTTCAATAAAAAGTTGATCTGTACCTCTATGCTTTTTGTTATATGCTTTGTTAGTTTGTTAGAATGTATTGGTCAAATCTTGCAACTAAAACCAGTTCAACCAACCGATTGAGCTGAAATTTAACACACTTTTGGTTTTGGGGACAATACATTTTTATGATAGACATAACTTAATCTAGCTGCCAGGATCGCTTCCTCACGAGAGAACTCCTCAACGATTAATAGCAAGGACACGAAACTTGCTACATAAACTTAATTTTCTACTTTTCATTTTATTAGAAGCTGGTTAAAAAAACAGTTTCATCCAAAGTTATAATTATTTATTTGCCGTAAATGTGGTACAAAAGATGGTAAAAATAATATGTAGTGCAATGACACATTTCGCCATGAAATTGGCATGCAAGATGCTAATTTTAAAACACATTACACCTAAGTGAAACAAACATTAAATTAGGTAACTAAGTGTGTTTCTAAGTTTAATATACTTAACACAAAATATTCATCCATACTAATTATAAATGCGAAAGTACTTCTGTTTGTTTGTTTGCCACCCTTTCACGACTAAACAACCGATCGGATCGTAATGAAATTTGGCGAGGAGATAGATTATACTCGTATCCTGGGGAAGGACATAGGCTATCTTTTTTTTCTTCACTCATACTCATCAAAATTACCAGGCGAACGAATTCGAGGGCAACAGCTAGTTTGTTATTTCCGAACAAATGATTCAGGAAGGAAGACTTGAAAAATGTCTATCACTTTAATATTATTACAGTGTCAACAATTTCGATAGTTAACCATACATTTTTGACTTTCCCATCAGCGATATACCTGCCCCTCTGCCTTTCAAATACCTACAGGCCACTATGCACTCAAATGTGGCTGGACAGTGTTCAATGCATGTGTTAGCTTCGAGTGGAGTGTGCCTGGTTCAGTGGTGATGGCATTGGCTGAATGGGTCATGCGCATTGCACACGTTGCTTTTGTTTCTGACTCGTGAACCATGACCTATGACACTTTTGAGCTTAGGCTATGTATAGTCTGAGTAAATGGTAGACTGTATTGCTCTATGAAAGCAATGATTGAACACACGCTTGCCACTAACACATAGGTACTCAAAGTTGTCAATTTGGAAACTTGTTGTGCCTTAAGATAAACCTATGACTGGACTAATTTTTAGTGGACGCATTGTATTTTTTTGTTTGTGTAAAATGTTGTGATGGCCCAGAGGTTAAGGCCTCGCCTCTCATGCATGAGGTTGTGGGTTCAAATCCGGGCAAGTACTAATGTGACTTTTTCAATTAATATGTACTTTTTAAGTTTATCTTGGACATCACAGACATCGGTGAAGGAAAACATCGTGAGGAAACCTGGACTTATAATTAATGTAAGTCTGAAGTCGCCAACCCGTCTTGAGCAAGCGTGGTGATCAATGCTCGTGCCTTCTCTGTATGAGAAGAGGCCTTTGCCCAGCAGTGGGACAGTAATAGGCTGGTATTATTATTATTGTATTTTTTTTATTCTACACGTTTAATGAATATAAAACAATGTTCTGTAGAGTCCGACCGAAAATGTGTTAGATTTTTTCGAAAACGAAATTCAGCTTGATTTGTATTTTTAGCCGAAAATGAAAACGACTGAAAATGAAAAAAATAAAACTTCCCAAAAGCGAATACAAAATTTGGTCGGATTCCACTGACCATTAAAGCGGAGTTCTCTTTCCAAAACAGTTTAATACCATTTACGCGAAGCCTAATTCCAAGATCATTATCGAATTTCCAATGACGTTAATGCTGCACTTAATCGATAAAATAAGAGCCTATCGATACTGTCGATAAATCTATTAATCTTAAGGCTATTGTTGAAGATCGCGATAGCATTGTTAAACCGTTCGTAGACCAGATTTAACGTTATACTGACTTGAAAGAAGATTCCATTCGAAAATATATATGTATCTTTTGTTACTTAAACCTGTCCTAAAGCAAGGAAATGCTATATTTTTAACCGACTTCTAAAAGGAGGAGGTTATCAATTCGTCTGTTTTTTTTTGTGTTTGTGTTCAGCGATATCTTCGACAATTATGAACCGATTTCGATGATTATTTTTTTGTTTGGAAGAATATTATTTTGAGGTGGTCCCGTTTAAATTTGGTGAAGATCTGGTACTGATCTTCGGAGTTAAACGATGAAACTCTTCAATTATAGACAGCAAATCAGTCGTGTTTGCTGCAATCGCTTGGATGTTTATTGTTTACACAACACCATAACATAACATCATGCCTGTATGCTCTGGCGGGGTACGCAGATATGTACAGTACAACCAGATTTCGACAGTTAGGTAGGTTAAGTTACATTTTATTGGGGATAAGCCTATTACCATATATTGTATAGG
The DNA here is from genome assembly GCA_905220335.1 of Noctua pronuba. Classification (NCBI taxonomy): domain Eukaryota; kingdom Metazoa; phylum Arthropoda; class Insecta; order Lepidoptera; family Noctuidae; genus Noctua; species Noctua pronuba. The sequence continues at coordinate 7,397,398 of LR999903.1, read as the reverse complement.
ACATTACAACAAAAAATGGATAAATAAAAAAACTTTTTTGCAAAAAATAAAACCGACTCGACGTTCTGTAGTTACTGCCTACCCCCCATGGGAAAAAGGCATAAATTTATTATACTATATAAAGTGTTTAACAATACCCTGAACGAAGCCGAAAGGTACTTGTTCTTCCCGTCATTACGATCTTTTTTTTGTTCTAAACTAGACCATACGTTCAAGTGACGGAAATATTGGAGGTCAAAATTCCAACTTTTTCTCAAGTTTTTTATAAATACCAGCTTTTAAAGTTATAACTTTACTTTAAATTTTAAATACCTGCATGACCCGTTTAATATTCAATGTATTCATCAGCACAATTGTTTGATTGCGTTACATTGTTTTACCGTAAAACATGATTTTTCACTCCAAAAAAAAGTCGTTTTCCAGCAATCATTTTTGGGTTTCTTAGTTTAGTATACAGAATGCTTGGTTGACGGCTTCGTGAAGGGTTCGTTTACACCTTGAATGTGAATATTGTTTTTGATAGTATTTTTCGGCAGGTTTTTTGAACCCCACAGGCTGTTTAAAAAACTTTCAGGAAAAAATAAAAATAATATACGAAAACAATAAACTTTTACTTAAATGAAAACTAAACTACATAACAACATTAAATAATTCTCCCCTGCTCACCACTCTAATCCTATCTATGAACTGAAAACTTTCTAAATCCCCTGTGTAATCTATAAAGTATACCGTAGTTTAACGCAAAATCTCATAAAATTAAATCGGGACACGTACAGCAAGGTGTGCCGTTGGTTGGACAGATCATAAACAAGAGTGTAGGATAGACTTTTCATTTGCTGCAGGTTAGGAATATCTTCTTCATCGGCATTATGATTGACAATCACTTAAAAGGTTTTGTTGGTGTTTGAAACAAAGCGTAGGATACCTGTTTTTTAGGGTTCCGCACCAAAAGGGAGCCAACGGGACCCTAATACTAAGACTTCGCTGTTTGTCCGTGCGTCTGTCACGGGGCTGTATCTTTTGAATAATTATGGGTAGACATTGGACGCAGACTGTAACATACAAGAACAAATAATAAAGTTAGTACAGTCCTGTATTAACTCTACTTAACATTCGTGCGCGACTCCGAATCGCACTTGGCCGGTTGTTATTTTAATTATACCCTGTACCCAGTTTTAAAACATCCACATATAAAGGGTGTAAATAGTCCCTTAACGAAGCCGAAAGGCACTTGTTCTCCCCGCTATTGCGATATTTTTTTTGTTCTAGACCATACCTGGGAACCTTCTAGTTACGGAGTTATGGGGGGTCAAAGTTCCAACTTTTTAATTTTTTTTTTATACAAATTTTAAAGGTTATAACTTTAAATACCTCCATGAGCCGTTTACTATTCAAAGCATCTATCAGCACTAAGTTTTGAGTGCGTTACATTGAGTTTTATCGTAAAACGTGATTTTGACCCCAAAGAAAAAAGCCGTTTCCCAGCAATAATTTTCGCGTAGGGTTACTTAGTTTGATGTACGAAATGCTTGATTGATGGCTTCGTGAAGGGTCCGTTTACACCCCCCTGTATGTAGAATGGACATTAGCCCCTCAAAGAATGCTGTGTCAATGTGACATGCTAACAACTTTACTTATCAATCATGATAAAAAATAATTGACAATCGAAGTCCCTACCTCTTTTGTGTTTATTTGCAAATAATTAATGCTCAGATAAAAGACTTCCTGCTCCCCAAATAGTAGCGATAAAATAATGATCGCATCTTTAATTTCGGGGCTTATTAACTAGATAGCTTTGTTATTTCCTGCTTATCGTATTGATAAATATAGAATTACACATGTCACATCTTGGAAACATAATTAATTGATTACTTAAAATTAAGTAGGATCTGATTTAATCTGGTAATTAAGATTTCTTAGTAATCGTTTTAATTACGCCGCAAAATGTCACTTGATTATTGATTTTCCTCCTATATTGCTAGACAATATACCTAATCGTTTTCCTTAGCGGTATTTTTTTTTATGAATGGCTTCTCGCAGGTCATCTACTTCAATTCAATTCCTTTGGTACATTAAATAAAAAATATTAGAAAAATAAATAAAAATAGGACAAACCACAACACACACTTTTACGATTAAATTGGCAAGTCAACAAATTAAAATTAGAAATATTCATAAATGTTACTAATTTAAAAATAATAGCTCATACGAGTAGACAGTCGTGTCGGCCAATGGTTTAATAGCCAATAGCCTCGACCAAAATCTGGGGAAGCTCTCAAATCAATGAAGCGAATCGATCAAAGGCTTGATTCAGAAAGCAGTACTTCAGGACACGGCGCATATCACGACCACGACCTCCGTACTATTCAATGCATGCACCAGCACAATGTTTTGAATGCGTTACATTGAGTCGGTAGGATTCAATGTAACGCATTCAAAACTTACATAGTACGGGGGTCGTGGTGGTATTTAAAGTAAAAATATAACATTAAAAACCGGTATTAAAAAAAAAACTTTTGAAAAAATCGGAACTTTGACCTTCAATATCTCCGTAACTAGAAGGGTGACAGATATGGTCTACATCAAAAAAAATATCTCAATGACGGGGAGAATAAGTGCCTTTAGACTTCGTTAAGGGCCTTGATACACCCTTTATAGGGTTAAATAGGGGATGAAATATTTGTATGGATATTTGTTATTTCTGTCGATGAGAAATCTAGGCATGTTTTTTTAAATATTTTTCCTTATAGCCATAACAATGTTAGCAGTGTAAGCCTTAGTAATCCTTTACTTACGCTGTAAAAGGCCACTTGATGATTCATTTTCCTGCTTTATTGCATTACAATATTTAATCATTTTCCTTTTAAGCGGTATCAATGTTAGTATAAGCTGCATTTTCTGTCCTTTTCCTGGTGAATTATCTACTTTTATCACCGACAGATAACGCACGACCTAAACCATTGGGTACAGAATCCTGAAATATAACATACCTAAGACTTCCATTTATAAGAAAAGGCAAAAAGCGTTCTTCAGGTACCTATATAAGCAGAAACTCTGCTACTATCCTTACCTCTATCCGACAAAATTCGTACTGGGTTGCTTCGGATATAACTCGCTAGAGATAAGGCGAGCTCAAGACCAGCTCACATTAGCCTATAAGACGCTCCATGGCGCTATTGGCGCTCCTGATCTGCTTTTGTAGTAATTGGTTGTAAACAGAACCGTTGTATTTAAATAAATAGATAATAAATAAATAAAGGAGGTGGTTCTTATGAAGGATTTTTTAATACATCCTGTAGGGGTTAAAATAACATCGCGCCTGTAATTCCCGAAGGGTTAGGAAGAGGTGTACCAAATAGTACATCCACATTTAGCCAGTTATATTTAAGTCCCATGTAATAGGGGCCGAGCCTGTTGGCATCAACCCGGCACAAATCGAGGCTGCTACTGAGAAATTCCCGATGAAAAACCCAATAACACATGTAACCGAACCCAGAGCTTCATGCTTAGCTGTTGCGCTTGCCACCACTTGACGAAAGAGGAGGCCAATGGTTAAAATAGAGTATAATTTAAATAGACGGTGAAATATTTGTATTTTGGCAAATCTAGGCATGGATTTTTTAATAAATGAGCTATAACAATATTAGTTCAAACCACATTGACTGAATTTTCTTAAATCCTCACTCAAAACTTGTTTAATATATTTTACTAAAACAAAAACCTTTGTTTTAAGTTCGGTAAGATACCCAAATTCTAAGAACAAACTGTTTACCCATTCATAAGCCCTTGAATTATTAAAATCATTAATCATGAGGTACAAAACACTTTTGGTGTTCAACATTATAAATAGAGCCTAACAATAAAATTAGAACCTTTCATAAACATTCATTTTCCTAAGAAATAGGTCTTTCTTCGACTTCTTTGTTGAAGAAGGGTGAGGTAATCGTTGGCGTCGAAGCGTTGGATACTTGTGTGGTTTACATATATTTTGCTTTGTCATATTGCTCACTAGTTTTATAGTTTGGATGTGGAGGGTACCCCTGAAACTACTTATCCGGTTTTGAAAATTATTTCATGAATGGGAATTTTTCTTAGACGCGGACTAAAAGCTAGTATAAAACAAGTAACATTTAATTAAAATTATCAAAAAACCCGACTACAAATTGTAACATGTACCTATATTTAATTTCCTTCATTTTTATACCATACTCGATGGGTTTGGTTGAAAAAAAAAATTAAACGATTTAAAATTTAGCACCATAAGTCCGCCATTTAAAAAAAATACAGCTGTCTAAGGGCACTTGGGTTTTTGAGACGAATCTAATGATATTAATCGTTGAAATCCATCCAGCGATTTGAAACATACGAGGTAATAAAGAAATTTACAAAAAACAAACAAAGAAACATACAAGATACGCGCAAAAAACATAACCTTCCTTGGCAGTCGCGTAATAAACTTTGATAAACGGGTTAACGTTTAGTTTTTTGAAGATTTCTAATCTTCAAATCCAAGTTCTCTTCCATTAAGATGTTGCCTTTAACTGACTGACATTTAGTTGAAACTAAAACCATACTTTCTCTAGAAATGATTACTTTACCTTCAAACAGTCATTTCTTTTGAGTAGTTTGGAATGTATTAGCTGGCCAAGTAACCAGTTTATTTTATTCTCATAATTAGAAAAATTTAAAATATTTCTTACGGTGTTTAATATATAATCATAGGCCAAAGAAGGAATATGGATGGGTTTTAGTCAGTAAAAGTCTGACACTCCCTTCCATTCAGCCCAGAGCGGGGGGGAGGGGGGTCATTTGATGATTTCCCATCCAAAAAAAGGCCTTTCGCCTTGTGAAGGTCTACCACAAGCACCGTCTCAGTTAGACGTAGGCATGTAACTATTCTTATGTCCATAATAAAATAATGGCTAATGATAGTAAATTACTTAATGCACTAAAAAGCTTTTAACATGCCTACGGAAGTGGAGAAACTGAAACGTCTTCCTAAGATGTTGCTTTCTGAAAGCCTGCTACCCTAATTTGAACATCGTCTTCCACTTAAGTAGTTTTAATTGCATTATAATGACACGCCAGTCTTCGCATACTAATTTTACTAATGCATAGTGCGTTAAAAGTTAAAGGAGATGGCTTGGAACTAGGTGTAAGTGACTAAGTACCGTTGCAAATTGCAATTAGCCCAGCTTCTTAAGGTGTTCTCTTTCTTTTTCTTCCAGGGTGGGTAACTGGGTACCCCGCGAAAGTCGGGTTTTCTTACGTTTTTTGGTATTTGCTGGCCAGTGTCAAGTTGTAGTTTTAACAAAATATTTTTGACTTTTCCATGCAATAGTCAATCAATGGAATTAAATTAAAATAATTAATTTAATATAGTTGAATCCTGCCCTGGCTGCGGGACTGTTCAAAAGAGATACCGCGGCCCTGGAACAAAAAGGGCACAGAAAGAACATGGATGGGTTTTAGTCAGTAAAAGTCTGACACTCCCTTCCGTTCCGCCCAGAGCAGGAGGTGTCATTTGATGATTTTCCATCCTAAAAAAAAGAACGCTGAATTGATAATTTTAATGATGATATAAAACTCTGTAAAGCCATGTTTGTTACGGCCGCGAATTATACATCAACCTGACACTGACCGGCAATAGCAAAAAACGTAAGAAAATTATAATTTCGCGGACTACCCGGATGCTTCTACTTTAAAGTAACGTTACAAGAAACAAGCTACGATTAGAATGAGACTAACTGAATATATTATGTTACAATTGAAATGCTTTTTTTAATGAATAATATTTACTTAACTTCTAAGAAGTAAATCTCAGGACTTTCCCATTCTCTAATTACAGTAGGTATAATAAATAAATAAAAATAGCCTTTATTCCCTATAATTTACAATTTGAAAAAAATTGCGTTTAAAAACTTAACCTATTAAGGGGTCATCCATCTCTGGATGAAAGCTTCCCCCATCTGTTTCCATCTATAAAGTAGGTATACTCGGAAAAAATGTGGAGAATTCTGTGAATTTCTAATTGATTTGAGCCTGGAAAATTGTTATTCAGTTCTTGGTACACAGACTTAATTTTTAAGAAATTTGATTAATGATAATTACGGAATTATAGCGAATGTATTTGAAACACATTACCTACACAATTTTTTAAAGTTGAGTAAATACCTATAGTAGGTGATTTAGATAAAAAGTTCTACATCACAATGGCAGCAATAAATTATTTGAAGAAAGCAGTTTGAACGAAAACCATTTTAAAGAATTGCAACCGAATGCAGAATACTTTGATTGAATTATAACATTTTCTTAACTTCCGCAGCCGTCGAAAGCGAGCCAGCACGGTCACGTCGTTTTATTTTTGCTGGAACTAGTTGGCAAACCTGGGCCAATAACTGCCAACTATGATTTAAAATGCTCTCTGAAGGAAGTTCGTTATAAAATATTTACAAAATGTTCGAGATGTTCCTTCGAATATGTAAATATTATATTCCTCAAAGTAATCCTTTTAAAAGGTTGTGAATATAATATTTCAGAGGAAGGCAATTCTCGTGAAAGCGGTCTTAGTTCTAGGAAAGCTTGTGAAGGGTAGGTTTAATTTTAAATTGGATACCTGCTAAAGAGAAACATAATAACGGAATAAAAACAAAAATAAAAATTAATTAATTAATTTAGAAGCAGAATAGATCAAATTCTGAGCGGTATTTGAATTTTCCAGGAAACAATAAAATAACAGTGCCTAAGTATTTTATACAGGGTGTAAACGGACGCTTCACGAAGCCGCCAACCAAGCATTCCGTACATCAAACTAAGTAACTTTACGCAAAAAATATTTCTGGGAAAAGACTTTTTTTGGGGTGACAAGTCACGTTTTAGGGTAGGACTCAATGTAACGCACTCAAAACATTGTGCTGATGGATGGATTGAATAGTATAGGGGTCGTGGAGGTGTTTAAAGTAAATTACTTAAATTAAAATCACGTTTTAAAAAGAAAAAGTTTGAACTTTGACCTCCAATATCTCCGTAACTAGAAGGTTCCCAGGTCTCGAACAAAACAATGATTGCAATGACGGGAAGAACAAGTAAGTACCTTTCGGCTTCGTTAAGGGTCTTGTTACACCCTTTATGTATGTATACAAAAATAAAATTATGTCAGGACCCTAAAACTTAAGCTTTGTCGAAAATTGGGCGTTTTGTGGGTCAATTGTATCAAGTAACTTATATGGAGACGTTCAAACAAGCACGCACAATCTTTAGGCTTCTTCATCCTTAAAACAATTGACGCGCGATTCAGATGAATCGGGAGCAGGTTTCCCTAAGTAAATAACAACTCACGGTTATAAAAACTGTTTTTTTACACACCGTGACTTTTTAGTCATCTTACAAAGGTGGTCCACTTAATGTACCCGACATAAAATAGCTCTAGGTGCGGTTTTTTTTTTTACCTACCATAATAGGTACAAAGAAAAATAAATAATACATAAGAATAAAATTATGAAACATACCATACGGGAGTACATACCTACCCAGCGCTCGAGTCGAGTACATCATCGCTCGCAACAGGGTGTTTTAACTACGTTACGCGTTATAATACTGAATAATATTTTTATTTTTAAATGATTAAAATCTCATAAATACCATTTTTTTATGAATGTTTAGTAGTCATTGGATACATGAAATGGGCTGCCGTTGTAAGATGATTAAAAAGTCACGGTGTATATGTTACGGGCAACGTGATTAACTGGGCATTATTAATAAGGACCGGCCATTATTAATAATGCCCAAGAACGGCGGGCAAAGTGATTAATTTATCACATAGACCGGCCATTATTAATAATACCCGACGGCCCGTGGTCCATGTAATAAGTCAGTGTTTGAGATAGCTTGAATTTATCACTTGGACCGGGCAGTATGAATAATTCCCTGGTCAGTCAGTTCACCAAACATTAATTCAATTTTTTTTTACTTTACAAGCAACGATTGGCTAAAACATTATTTGTCATTTCATCATTCTACAACAACAAGTTTACCAAATATTTCACTTAGCAAAATAATTATCCGATAAACTTTTATTTAATAACGTATTATTTGACAAACAATTCATAATTTTTAGCATAATTGCTAAAAAAAGAGAAAATAAATGAATTTTGTTTTCTATAAGCATAAACCCCCCAAACAAACACAGATGCTGACAGAAACCCTAACCCTAGACGGTCGACGTCAGGGGCACCCCGAGGTTCGGTTAGTTAGGTTCCTTTAAACCCTGCAGACAGAAATAGCTGCGGCTTCGTCGACTGTATTGTAAATAAATTATATTTAGTAGAAACGTGATTTATCCTAATAGATCACCTATTTTATTACTTTGCCCAAGATAGGGTGGGCATTATTCATAATGGCCGGGAAAAGTGATTAATCATGCTGTTTTAATCACATGGCCCAATTGAGTCGGGCATTATAAATACAGACCGGTCATTATGAATAGTGCCCGGACTTATCAAATTGCCCGTAACATATACTTTCTGTAAGGCAGAGTAGGCACAACAGTATATTTAAACAACTTTATAATTGTCGCACCTGCAAATCGTAACCAAACACCAATTTCAAAATCAGTTTTCGCTCAAGGAACCGAATATGACAAGCGAAATCCATGCCGTTCGATGTGTAAGTCCGTAACGTTAGTATATCGAAGCGTTCAGCTGACAGGTAACATGCTTATCTTCACGGAGCCATGCACGTTTGATACTGAGTGACACTGACAGACGACAGCCACACTACGAATATAATGAGACTACATCTATGTTTTGGTAGAGATTTACAGTTTTGATTGTAGTTTTCCATGGTGCATTTGATAGGTATAGGTAGATGCTTCGTCTAAGACCCGATGTGTTCATAGAAAATTTGAAGTGGAGAATCATTGTCAAGCTCTACCTTTGAAATAAGAGATTGCAAAAAAAAATCCTAGGAAAAAAAAATAAGCTATAGTCGAGTTGGATAAGTTCTCAACTTTAAATCCTCAATCAAAACGTGTATATACAGGGTGTAAAAAGACCCTTCACGAAGCCGTTAACCAAGCATTCTGTACATCAAACCAAGTAACCCTACACAAAGATTTTGCTGGGAAACGACTTTTTTTTTGGGTGAAAAATAACCTTTTACGGAAAAACTCAATCTAACGCAATCAAAACATTGTGCTTATGGATGCATTCAATAGAACGCGGGTCATGGAGGTATTTTAAGTAAAGTTATAACCTTAAAAATTTGTATTAAAAAAAAAACTTGTGAAAAATTTAGAACTTTGACCCCCAATATCTCCGTAACTAGAAGGTTCCCAGGTATGGTCTAGAACAAAAAAATGATCGCAATAGCGGGGAGAACAAGTGCTTTTCGGCTTCGTTAAGGGTCTATTTACACCCTTTATGTATCATCTTGAAATATAATAATTAGCGTATTCCTAATTAATCGGCCCTATGCTTGCAAGCTTTATACGGTAAGTTCTTAGTAGATTTCTTTGATTGCAGGCCGTTACAGAAAGATTGGCAAATGTAAGGTAGGGCGCACTCTGCCTAGGGCGCGAATTATACAAAAACGGCATAAGGTGACGGTGCGGTGCAGGCGCAGCACAGGTGCGGAATTTATAAAGAAACGAAAGTACGGCGTGCCTACGCTTCGCCGCTTGAGTGTAATTCACGACACGTCGCTTACGTACATTTTGTATGAAAACGTTTTGAAGCGGCATCATGTCTGTGCCGCGCCTTCACCTTCCGCCGTTTCTGTGTAATTCGCGCTTTTGAGGAGCGACGATCTTCGCATTGTAGCTGGATGAGAATTTCTGATCATGAAGTTAAATGGCTATGTCCATCAGTGGACTGCTGTAGGCTAACGATGATGATGACAAAAAGATTACTAGTAAGTTACAGTACCATTGAGGGTTTCCATATCGAGAAAAAAAAAGGATTATTTTATGGATCCAGCAGTTTACCAAGAAATGTTAAGAAGCTAATGTAGAGTTATAAATTATATGCTGATAATGCTATCTCGCTAGTAGCTAACCCTTTTCATTCTTATGGCTTCGCTCGCAGTATGATAGTAAAATGCCTTTTAACATAAAGTTAATGGATGGCTCATAAATATTATGTGTATATTGGCTCGAAAGTATATTTTTAAATTTTACTATAAGTTCTAATATATTAGATGCAAATAATGTGAGTCGAAGAACCAACGCAGGACTCAAATTCGACGAGACGTTTGTTAACACTTTTAATTGAGTAAAAACATATGTTTTTGTGTTTCACAAAGTGTGTTGGAAGTGAAAACTGGCAAGTTATGGCTATTACCAAAAATATTAGCTAATCCTTTCCTAACTAAGTTGGGGTTGGCTTCTATTCTAGTCATATGCACCTAAAACCGGTACTTTACATAAGTCAGTCGCTCCACGTAAAATACTGGTTGGAGCTGGCAGTCGCCTATCTGACCTCCGCCACCTAGCCTGAATAACGCGATACCCCTCCCCCCCTTAATAGGACTGGTTGTCAGACTTTCTGGTTTCTTACTAGTTACGGTTACTATCTTTTTAATTCCGTTGTAAATAAAAAACACGTGCGTCTTCAAAAAATAGCCAAAATCGATTACAATTAATCAAGTTTTAAATATTTAATCTTTATAATTATATGTATTAGATAATGCCTATGTTATGTGTCTGTAATCAGGAATCACTATTATCACTTCACGCTACTGATTGCAAATCATGATTATTTGTGTGGCAGATAAGAGTATGATTGCGTGAGTGCATTTGGTTGGGCAGTATACCGTGTGAAGTGCAAGGTACAACACCTTGAACTTTACTCTTCGAACTTGGTATATTGCGCAGAACTGAAATAGATAGGTACTAGAGGAAATCAGTCATTATCACTGATTTGCTCTGGCACTACAGGCAAAGTTTTAAATTGTACATCTTTTAGGAGGTATGTGGAGTTACCAGACAACCAGTTAAACAACTGTATTCCATGACATATCACTATCTCAGGTCCGTGTATCCTACCTTTATCTTCCCACTTCATGCTTGTAGTTTTCCGAAGAAGTTATCTTCGGAACTCAGCTTACCTGAAAGAAAGAAAAGAAAGAATAAATGAACTGAACGAAGAAAGTTACGGTGCAGTATCTTAACAAGGTCGACACCTCGTTTAGATTTTCTTCCGTGCTTTCATGTTTCCTTAAATAAGATAATGTGTAAACGTAAAACAGATTGTTGATAAAGGTTTTTAGCAAGAACTTCGAAGAAAATCGCATTTTAAAAACATTTTCATTGGGGCATACATTTTTATCAGCCTCATTATTCAGCTATAGCCGTGTAGAATCGCTTCCCAATCGTTATTAGCCCAGATTAGGCCCGTAACAGCTGCCCGCAAAAGTATCAAAGGAATTATTGTGATTATTGAAACGAAATACAGTCCTCGAGTCGTCGAAATCGATTTTTTATTAAAGGAAATAGGTTTGTCGGTGGAGCAATTAAGGCTCAAAGTAAGGATGAAATAAGCCTTAAATAATGCTGATTCCACCGTTCGATTTTACAATTCGAATAATTTAGCTGGTATCGATTTGATCCCCACTCGAGTTGTCGTGGCGTCTCATTTCTTTCGTACCTTGTTTTGACATTTTCTCTTCGTTAATTTTAAATCTTAATTTCAATAACACAAATACGTTTCATGAAATTATTAAATCTCAGCGTGTTACTCTTAAACTTGCTCAAGATTCCTCCGAAGTTTTAATAACTTTTGTGTTTTATTTAGCACCTCGAGCTTCGTGAAAAGATTTTGGTGAAACATTTTAATATTTTGGTGGCGGTTTTCTCAAAGGGGTATTAATTCCTTTAAGTTTATTAATGAAGAGGATTAAGGCTAAATTGAAAATGCTTTTGTTTCATGATTTTTGAGACGACGGCGAGTAGGTAAACCCTTTGATATTAGAGAATTACACGAATTTTAAGATAGGAATGCTTAAAATAACTCTTGGATTTCGTTTTAAGATTAAGAGATCTTTAGTCACAAATATTGTAAAAAGCAAACAAACTCTATCGTCTTCTTCGAAATAAAGGTATCAGTGAGAAAGTCTGCCTAAACGAAAATAATTACCGATTCTACAGCTTAGAGCAGTAGTGCAGATACCAAGTATGCGTTGGTAACTGAATTAGATAACAAATAATTAGTAACAAAACAAATTTAATTGCAAATTGGAATATCAAAATATGTTAACTAATTGCACAATTGTTGCAAACTTCATTACAATAATTAATTTACCAGGAAACGAATTATTTCAACAAATTGGTTTAATATTACGTCATTAGCCACGAACAATTGGTGTAATAAGGTGTGAAATTCCCAGGTATATGCTCCAGTTTACACCTAGCTTACGTATTGTGTGACAAGGATGCCGTGTGTCACAGTCAAGGATGTAGAAAAAATAGAAGGGGCTGCCAAAAAGGCATAAACAAATTACGGTACCTACGTATAAAGGTGCGGTAAAAAAAACGTAACGGACCACGGACAGCGGACTTTGATAGATCATCTCATGTGCCTGGGGTCGGCTTCTAGTCTAACCGGATGCAACTGAAAACCAGTATTTTACATGAAGCGTCTGCCTATCTGACCTCCACAATCCAGTTAGTACTGGGTAATACGATACGGTACGGTATACGGTAAGACTGGTTGTCTGACTTTCGGGCCACTGACTACTTATCGACGATAATGCGTTGGAGTCGGCTTCCAGTCTAACCGGATGCAGCTGAGTAGCTGTATTTTACATGAAGTGATTGCCTACGTAGTAAGTGTCCACAACCCAGTAACTGGGTAAGACGATACCCCTTGGTAAGACTGAATGTCAGACTTTTTGGGCCACTGACTTCCTGTAACGACTGTCAAACATCTACAATTGACAGCCGGGACCAACGGCTTAACTTGCTTTCCGAGGCACGGAGGAAACTCGGTATGTAATGGGTAGTCGCCCATCCACGGACCAACGTAGGTAAGCATGGCTGAACCTGAAGATCGACTCGAGCGACTGTTAGCCACGAGCCCGCACCTAGACAGATTATGTACTAAAATATGTCGATGTCCGCAGTCAGGAGTCTGGTCCGGTCAGATAAACCACACCTTAAATAAACCTAAACTTTTTTAATATCCTAAAACAATGTTTTTTTCATAGTTCTGTGCACAATTGTCTATGGGTTTTCACAGACAATTTTTCTTTCCTTCTTTCAATAGCTTAAAAATTAAGTTTAAGTTTTCCTAGAACCTTCATTGTTTCTGTGCATTTCTGGGTCACTGTTACTAGGTTCTGACTTAAAAGAGTTGCAATAACTGGAAACAAATGTGGCGCGAGATTGTCAAAGAAAAATCGTATTATATATATATATATATATATATATATATATATATATATATATATATATATATAATCATATATAACTCGATAAAATAATACCAAGGCATATTATTCATTTTAGAGCCGGTTTTTTAATCGCCAGTTAACTTCTATCCGACGAATAAGTTTGTCATTTTGACAGTTTTCGTATGGACATTCTGTTAAATTGTCACATTTACTTTTCAAGTAAAAGTTATCTAATGATTGAAAAATCGTCCCTTATTCAAGTTAATTTTCTCGCCAGTCACGGTATCTTTTCAATAAAGCCATGCCATAGTTCGACCATGATAGTTGGGATTCAGCTCTTCGATCCTTTGAAAATTCGACTCAATAGCATAAAAAACACTCAGAGTGCCGTGCGTGCTTTGTGTTCTCAACATTGTGGAGCCCACATTCCAGGACTTTTATGTTTATTTTTAAGTTGAATCTGCCTGTAGCCCTCGAAATATCAAAAACATTATTATTTTAGTCTACCTGACCAGATACCAATGAAAATAAATAATAATAATAATATGTTTATTCAATAAATGTCACAGAATTTTACAAATATCTTTCAGGCTATATTTTTCATGATGCAAAAGAATTTAACATCTGTAGCCGAATTAGGCAAAAGCCTGTATTTCGGCTATCAGCGCCAATCCCCTCAAATAATTAATAATTATGGCAGCCATCAAGCAGAAATGTTAACATTTTTAACAAAGGAGAAGGGAACGTCTCCATAGTATGCTGGGCCCAGGTGTTAACTCAATCAAACTAGCCTTATTTGTAAGAGGATATAATAACAAGGCCTCACTGAAAATTTGGTGAAATTTGGCTATCCAGGAATCAAGTTATATCGAGAATAGCAAAAGTGAGGTTACTTTATAACATTGCAGTTTTTTGAGGTTATTTGACAAATCTTTATGAATGGCTTCGGTTGTGTAATGGTTTTATACATGGAGTGCAAGTAAAGAGCATCCACGTGCGACATGTCGAAGATCTGACACGTTTGGCACGCCCTGCACGCATAACATGACCACCGTAGAAACGGGTTTTGTCGACGGAGGAATCGACAAAATGACAGATCAACAAAAAAACTGTCATTTTGTCGATTCTTCCGACGGATGGATAGTCGCTATAGTCTCTACATCCAACGTTCTGCACTTAGAAGAGGAAGTAGAATAAAACACCAATATTTATGTATAAAATATTTATTATTCATCTTCAATAATTATGAATTATGATTATATCATCTAAGAATTGTACAGGAGGTACGATATTTTCTTGGTATCTTGCCCAACTGAAATACCATATGCACATTACATGGGCACAGCAGCCTACAGTCCTACAAAAGGTTAAGGCAAGGCAGCAGCGTACAAGAAAGTGGTTATACCGCCGTGCTAACAGTGAACGACCGCAGCGGACACAAACACTGCAATGGCCAACTTGGGTTGGTGCTTCGGCCGTCTCCCAAGCATCGCATCTTGGGCCAAGTTCCAATATCCTTGGCATACATATGTAGTTCTGACTGGTTACCTGAAATAAGTTAACAATTTAAATCATGTTCAATCATAAACAAGCTTCATTACATGTACCATGTACCACGGTCAAAGGCACATTCCATAGATTCGTATGGCTAAATAATCAACTAATAAGCTATTAACTTATTGCTATCTAACAAAAAGACATCCGACAGACAAGACGCCGGAGACCGTGATCAGTAGGTACTTAAGTTTGGTTTTGTTCGTTTGATAGGCTAAAAGCTTGATTTGAATAGGTACTTACAGGCTGTGATGCACGCCACTGACGAATAACTGATAAAATCGGCCCATCGTTCAAGACTCTACTGCCAATAGAGTTACTGCGACCAGTCGCAATGGTATAATTCCAAAGCGATTCATGTCGTCAATATCAGACCGATATTAGTAATCAGGAGTAATCAGTTGTCCAAAATAGAGAGTCAGGTAATTCAAAGTAGCAGGATCCGTCGAATAGTCCTTTATATTATTATGCAAAGCCGAAGTAGTGGAATTATACAATAAAACATGGAAAATACAAGCGTACTCAGAACGAAAGAAAACGAACGAGTCCCGTTTTTTTTCTGCCTGTCATCTGTCAGTCGGTGACCAATGTTGCCAACTGAAGAAAAATTAAAGGAACTCGATCCGCTACGAATCGATTCCACGAAACGATTGATAAGCACTTGTCACTTGATTTTCATACATATTCTAAGATTTTACCGATTCATTCATTATCGATTACTAAGAATTCAGGCATGTATTTAATCGAGTATAATTATAGTTTCATAACTTAATTTAACTTTTCTCGCTTCCTAGATAGAAACATGGTACTATATTTTGTAACTTCCTTTAGAAAAAATTAACGGATTTTTTAATACTTATTTCAACTAGTTAACTGCTGGGCCCAGGATTTCCCCTCTCCTTTAACCAATAATAATCATAAAATATAAAATCATTAAAATCTAGTTACTAAGAATAATAAAAAATGTCACAATATGTCGCATCCAACCAATATGATGACCAATGTGTATGTGTTGTTATGAAAGCAGGTTTTCAGACCAGGTCTGAATTATGAGCTCATTTTTTTTTCCAAAAAATAATTGATAAACACGCCTATTCCAGTAAATTTATAGTGAATTGTACGGCTCTGCATAACGTTTTGTATGGTTTCGCATTCGATGCAGCCAGCCGTCGCTGCACTTAGTCGCAGGCGGGGCGGGGCGCGCCAGCATTACTCATAATTACCCGCTTTTGACTTTGCAACCATTTGACACGGTTTAATTGGCTTTTTTGTAGAAAAGATAAATTATCTTTTGGAACGTTTGGCAGGTGACAAAGGGAGCTAGCGAATCTAATAGGAACCTATATTACCCGAATTCTCAAAGGCTACCTACCGAATTTTAAGTTGGCGTTAAGTTAAAAAAAACTAACTGTCTGTCACTTTTAAGTCTGTGTTATTAGGTCAATAACGAATTAGTTTTCATACTTTTGATTATTATTTATCTATTTTTTAGGTTTCGATCGAAAAATTGATTATATTGAGGTATGATACCGTAAAGAAGCACCTGGCCTATGAAGAGCCAGAATAAAAAAAGCCTCTTGACTTCTTCCAGGAGTCAATTCTGATTGAATGAAAAAACTGGGGAACTTTGGAATTAATCAATTTAAAAGGATTTTGATATTCGTTATTTCACACAATGAGCTGTAAAAGCCACAGCTGTTCCGGGAACTTTAATCAAATTAAAAATACATTCACATTGTTTTAAATCTACCTGCTGCCGTGACTTCGTCTGCGTGCGTTATGTATTTCTTGTTATATATACGAGTATCCAGAATTAAAGTAGAACATATCTTTTCTGGGTACCAGCTCTGCCCTTAGTTCAGTGGTTTAGTGGCAAAAACATTACTTTCCGCTTTTGTAATTATAAAATTGAATAGGACATGGATTTATTACCAGATCATTTCTATTCAACAGAAATAAAGTTTGAGTATTGGAAAGGCATCGTTTTTTAAGTTAAAATGGCAGTAATATTAAGTATAATAAGGTCTATAATAAGTAGATACAACAAGCAACGAATTTCCAACACAAAATAAAATTTTATCGCCGTCCCTGGAACGCTTTGCGATCCCGTTTTAATAGCTTTGACGAAAATAACATACACTACAAATATTTACGATAGCAGATCATTGTGATAAAAGGTTTTCGTTTATGCTTATTTTATTTTCAGAATGATTTTTAGGGCCAGTGTTATTCTCGTTTAATTACAATCAATCTATGCATTAAGCTCATAGCATGTCAGTAAAAGTCTGACACTCCCTTCCACTCCGCCCAAGGCGGGAGAGGGCGTCATTTGATGATTACCCATCCGAAAAAAAAAGGTCATAGCATACGTAACAACACTGCACGGATTGGTAGCTCCTCGCCTTGTATTTACTAGCGAATACCGATCCGAGGCGATATAGTTACGGTGCTTATTTTTATATATATTACTGCTAAAAACCGAAGTAAGGTTACACCTAATTCTAGCCGGCTATACCTAAAGTCTGTTTTTAAGTCTCGGAGACTAAATTGACAAGTACAAATGGCAAACTGACATTGATTTCAATAACATTCAAGTCAGTTTTGACATTTTCTCTTGTCAATTTAGTCTCCGAGATTAAAAACAGACTATAGGTATGGCCGGTAACAGTTTGTTATAATGCAACCAATTTGGACGCGTTTGGTCACAGTTCTAACCAAACCTTACATAATCTATTTGTCGGTGTATCCTAGCAATAAAAAAGATAATCTAGTCTCTGATGAGAGAACATAACAGAAACTAACCAGGTCACAAGATTCGTCCAATTTTTGTGTCATTGGTCTATTGTTCCTAATCGCGACTGCTGAGCATGAGGTCCTAAGTTCGATTTCCGGATCAGGCAAATTATTACTGGGTTTGTCCATCAGGAATTTCTCAGTAGCAACTGCAGAGTCTAGATTTGTGCCCGGTTGATGGCAATAGGCTCGCCTTTTATTACATGGGACTTAGACATAACTGGCGAAATGTGGGTGTACTATTAGGTACACTATCTGTATAACCTTTGGGGATTACAGGCGTGATGTTATGTTGTACAATGGAGGTAGCTCAGAGAACCCGGAACTTTAAAAGGAAACATTTTCTCAGAGACGATGTTTATTTTACTATTGTACAGCATTTTAGTGTTAAAATGGTAGTTACTTTTATGTAGCTTTAATCTTCTTGCTTTTCTAGAACCATCTTATTTCTTGTTTGCAGACTAGAGTAGTATTACATTACCATTGTAATGAGTGGGGCTAATTTGAAATTGTAAACGCAGTCATAAAGTGGTTTCTACGAATGAAGCTTTATTATTTATCATTTATTATCTCTTCACAAAGTTGTTTTAAAGTAAATGTGTACAAAAAATGTCTAAGGTGTATTCGACCTTTGCGAGGGACTAGTGCCTGATGTATGTTTTTGGGAAAAGCCTATGTTAAACTGATTTATTCCCGTTTTCTCTAACACTAAGTGTATCTAAATGAATGTTTAAATGTAATTACACTGACTTTATTCAGGCTTTAATTCTTCTTAGCTTGTCTATGGGTATGTAAATTGAATCAGCCAAAAGCTGGCATAAAGTAAGTAAGTATCTATTATGTTAACTATATAACTATATGTTTATCAATTGATGTTAACAAAATGGTATTTTTTTGAAAAAAATCCATCAAAATGCTGTACTATTTGACCCAAAGGTTGACTGGTAGAGAATGTCTTGTGGCATTAAGTCCGCCTATGTACCACCTTTGTACATGAACTTTAAATAAATAAAGGTTTCGGTAACCTCCATCAATTCCTGTAATAAACAATCAGCAGGATATCCAGGTCACGATATTAAGGAATGAAAGTTTTTAAATAGACTCCGTGTTGGTCTAAGCAAGGAAAGCCTGCTCGGAAGGAGATTCATTGATGACTCTGCCCTGCACGCGTAACATGACCACCGTAGAAACGGGTTTTGTCGACGGAAGAATCGACAAAATGACAGATTTATTTTGTCGATTCATCCGTCGACAAAACAGGTTTCTACTGTGGTCATACTACGGGTGTTGGAGTGTAAATGGGGTGATGTTCCACAAACGATAGAGCATAGGTGAGCATAGAGCATAGTTGGACATAGAGCATAGATGTCGCTTAGACTTAGTGATAACGGGTAATAGTCCACTGAGGCAAACAATTTATTAAACAGTAAATGGACTATGTGAATAACTAATATTATCATCGTCATCTTTCTCCTGCCCTTATCCCAATTTATTTAAACTCAGCGCAGCATGTCTTCTTCTTCCATACTTCTCTATTACTCGTCATCTCATCAGACAGCTCCTTCCTTGCCATATCATCCTTCACACAGTCCATCCATCGTCTCTTAAATTGTGAATAACTAATCATGTCTCATATTTAGGTCTCATACATCATAAGGTGGCTTCGTTACACGTGGATCACATCCTACTTGTACAAGGAAAATGTTTTAAGGTTATAAAACACCTAACGTTATTAATGTTAGAGACTAGAGAGAAACCTCAAACAGTCTTTAGACTATCTAAAAGTTATTTTTTCTTTCCTTCACATTTTTCTATAAAACAGAATTATAAGGGTTTCTAGGGTTAGGGGAGGATTAGGTATTAGTAAATTTAGTCTTTCGGATAATGATGAAAATTATAATGTTTTTGAAAAAAATACCCCTGTGTCTAGATTTGTATAATGTAGTACCTAATATCTGTTTGTATAAGTTCGAATATCATTATTTCTTGAAAGCTCTACGAAAACATGGAGACATGATTTTTCTGATAACAATAGTCGACGTTGTAAACATAGAGAAGAAAATAACTCCATAACTTACAAAAATCTATAAATATATAAATTTGTCTTCATGCAACCAATATTCATAAAATGAAAAAAAAAAATAAAAGCACAAAAAAAAACGAACCGAATTTACGACAGCTCTGTCGAAACTTTCGGGAAAATACGATGTAAGTGTACAGTACACGTCCATATTCACTGTGTATTTTAAATCATAGACGAACAGCGTAATATTGGAGGCACACCTGCCGGCACCCGTTGGTACCCGTTCGATTTAATAACACGAGTCCATGTTCAATTCTACGATGACGTCGTAAAATTTAATATTTTACACCTATGTGTGCTTGAAATTTGCTCTGATAGTGCGAGATTTATGTTTTGGGACAAATGTTTTTGGGGCATTTCGTTTGTAGACAGCTGACCTTTAAAGCAGGAAAGTTAAGTGTTAAATAGCAAAAGGAATTTAGGAAACAATGTTGAACAACATTTTCCCGCGCAACATATTTTTATCTGAGGCTTGAACTGTCACTGAAAACAGTCAGGCAATGAAGTAGTGATCTCAATGGTGGTCAGATATACAGAAGAAATTAAATAGTGGCTTTGACGTCAGTTTTGAAAACCAAGGTGAATTTCACATCGTTGTCGTTCATACATATAAAAAAACCACTGCAAAAGTGACTAAAACCTTCTTTCCAAAATCACAAAAAAAGGAAAAATCACAACACTACAATCGCAAACGAATACACAATCGCCTTTAGTGTTTACCCACTTGACTTAACATATGTACGTTTGCAAATAAAATACGAGTATTCAATAAATAGGATCACACTGTAATCCAATAGGATTTTATATACCGTGGGCAACATTACATATTCAAATCACATGCACAAATATCCGGGCACTACGTCCCAAACTAAGCATTTGTAAGTTGTGTACACTTGTACCGTATATTATCCGGATATACGAATCGAAGTCGCCGCTTGACTAAGAAATATGGACATTTTTCTGTTTAGTATACCAACTACTTTGAGAGAGTATTCGCATTGTGTCGTGACGATAGAATCGGATAGTTGTCCAAAGTGTCGCGGCTTGTATACATATTTAAATGGAGCTGTTCACTTTATACCACGGCAGTATTAACTGCTGTCTGGGATATTTTGCAGAGAGGTTGTATTTCTCTCTGTTATTTTCTTTATTTTTCAAAATTGTTTTGAAACTTTTACGAGTTTCCTCAAGTTTAAAACCCGTTCCCCAAGCCACTATTTAGAACACGTAAAAACTATGAATATGAAACCGAATAGTTGATTCCAGAATCGTGTACCAAATAAAAAATCTGTAACAGAAAACTTTAACTTTAGGGTATAAATACTGAACGGATTTCGGTAGAAGTCAAATAAAAAGTTTTCGTCGGCTTTGCCTCGAGGTTGAGAAGTTCTGTACTTATAGATCCAAAGGACGTTTCTCAAGTATTACATCATTACGGAAATCACATTTTACAGGGTTTTAGGGACTATGAATAAGGGTCTTATTATGCTATAAGGAAAAAGTCCACCTGTTGGTAATTGGCTACTATGAAAGCATTGGACATTTGCTTAAGGTTTTTTCTTAAAGAAATCACTTAAGTGCTCTTCTTGTGAAAATACCGACGTTTTCCCATAAGTAAATAGTTCGCGTTTCATCGGAGGAACTTTTGTGTGACTTTTCTTATAAAATATTAGTTACTTTCTTCAGGTTCTTCAGAGTCACAGGACTCTGCGTAAGTATTTTTAATATTTAACTCGTCCAATAAGAAAATCTTTCTGTATAATATAGGTTCCTGCGACTCTTTGAGAACCCTGCACTTAAATTAATTAACGGATGAAATTGTCATTTAAACCTAAAACAAACTCACTCTTAAGATTTAATATAACCAAACACATATCATAAATGTCTAGAATTTTCAATGAAAATGAATAATGGTCGCATGAAAATCTAGTGTGCACTGCTGACAAAGAATATAAATCACGTTTTTATATCTTAAAAGTTTTTACTGTCAGTGTAGGACCTAACCGTTTAGCTGTGCACGACCTTTTATAAGCTCAATAGCCTTTCTTAGGAAGCTGTTCCTTCAATGCAATTGCAGCTTACTCTACATTTCTTCGGAAATGACAAAAGAAAAAGAAAAAGAAAATGACGGTGTCAGGGTTGGATACACAGAAATGGGACTGTTATTTAAACATTTTACTATTTCTGTGGTGCCGAGGAAATTTCTAGATTTTTAAAGGTCTTGTCTTATCAACTTTGAATCTTTTTTATAAACCTGTTCTGATCCTAGTTTATGGGAAAAACCTTTGCCCGGCAGTGGATAATATATAATACAGATAGATAGATAAAATACTCTTTATTATAAATTACAGGTATGCAATATAGAACTTATAAATAGGGTGACCCAATTCGGTCTAATCGCTTAAAGCGATTGTTTCAAGACAACCTTTGGATGAATTAAAGGGAGGTGGAGAATCACAGAATAATTTAAAAAACTCTTATTCCAAGGCTTAATGGCGAATACCCCATGATGATGTGGTCAGCGCTAGCACGTTAAAAAAAAAGCCACAATAGATTTTTTTATTACTCCTGCCCAATCAGGTCATTTATTGAATCCATTTATCAACCTGACAAATTCAATTCATATTTTGTACCGGTTGGTACTGAATATCAACGAACTATGTGATTTTATTTGTATAACTAAATCCCCTTTATCAATGTATTGTTTCGGCGAATATATTCCATTTGATGGATTCAATTTCTAAAATCAATCAATCAAATCCGTTTATCGAAGTGCACTGCCGGAGATAGGGGGTTCTGTTCTTACCACAACACCCGGTTATAGGGCCGTTTGGTTTCTGCAAACAGTTCGTATATCCAATATGAATTGCTGTTGCATATCAATCCGAAGTAAGTTCCTCAGACGTGTATGTTTCATTGATATTAGTTTACATTTCATTGATGGTATTGGACTTTATATTATTGGTATTTCTTGTCGTCCTGAATTTGCACACTTATGACACACATACACTACGTTATAGCATCGTTTTTGGTCAGGTTTGACGTGATGATTCGTGAGAATGTAGTCTGAAATTTGTTAACTAGCGCCCCGGACACAAAAATGCAAACTAAGAACGATTTGTTACACAAACCAGTGTAGTTAGTGGGTAACGATGTCTTGCTCAGCAGAAAGCATGACTAAAAGATATGCATGACTTGTTCAAAACTATAAATTAGCAAAGACTTGCACCCGTATCTTTGGTCAAGTAAAAGTAATTACTTGACTTTAAGTAGGTACTTACTTATGAAATCATTTTTATGCAATAGACAAGAATTTAAACGAAGTAAGAACGTCAAAAAAAGTTAAATAATGACTTTTACTCAAGTAATCACTTTGATTTGTTTATAGATATTATTATGGGTTTTACTAATTGTTTACTTGAAAAATGTTTAAATATTACGTTACGGGAGTTTGTTTTTACCACTTTATACCTGCCGGAAAAAAACACCGCATATAGAGAAAAGCCAAAAGAAAAACATATATGGCGTACAAATATGTTTATCCTAATATTTAGGACAGCCGTATATCAAACAGAAACAACTTGAACACTTTGTTACATAAATTATAGAAAATCCTATTTTTTCCTTTTACACGTAACAGAAGTTACAAAGGAATAACAGAGTGAAGGTACATGCATTATTACGAAGCATTGGAAATTATTAATGTTGAAAGAAAATTTATAGGAACGTTTTTCATTTATAAGATGCTTAGGAAACTTGATACGGGAATATGCAAGTTAATTTAACATGGAATAGTACAAGCATCGAATAGAATTCCATACTTTTGATACATGAAGGAAAGTTCGTTTGTCATAATTGGCATAACGTATGCTTATTATGACATAC
Source organism: Noctua pronuba (assembly GCA_905220335.1). Classification (NCBI taxonomy): domain Eukaryota; kingdom Metazoa; phylum Arthropoda; class Insecta; order Lepidoptera; family Noctuidae; genus Noctua; species Noctua pronuba. The sequence goes on along the minus strand of LR999903.1, from coordinate 7,373,697 downwards.
TAGCCGTTGCCCGCGACAACGTTTGCGTGGAACTTTTTGTGAGTATGTGAGAAAAAAAATAGCCTATGTCTTTTCTCAGGATATATTTTATCTCCTTGCAAAATTTCATTACTATTCGCTGAGCCCATTAGTCGTGAAAAGGTAACAAACAAACAAACAGATTACTTTCGCCTTTATAATTAGTAGTAGTTTTAAATTAGTATGCATAAGCATATACATAATGAATATTGTATTAAACTAGCTTTTCCCCGCGGCTTCATTCGCGTTTTGGCGGAAATTATCCCGAGGGAACGTTTTAAATATTTTTATAGATTTTAAAAGATTGCACCACTAACCTTAATATCTCAAGAACTCAGTCACATTACAATTTGATTGGCAATTTGTTTCAAGAGCTAAGTGTCTACTATGATTAGTTAATTCCTCTCAAAAGTTCGCGCCAACATGACAAAATAATAAGGAAACATTTTCTCATCAACAAGGGTCAATGGATACATTAGAAACCTTATAAACTTTAATTAATTAGTCCCCTCAAGATGTTTACTTTGCAAAAACGAAAATGTAAAGGTACATATTGAATAAAAATTTGCATTTTAATAAAAAAGATCGGATGCCAGGTGCGACGGACATTTATTAAAATGTAAGACATTGCAATTCCGCAAATCCGTTGTAAAATTAACAACAGATAGGTAATTGGAACAATTTTCTTTGTTAGCGCCATTTTGTTTTTTTTAGGTAGTTACGGCACGGCAATGCAGTAATTTGCTTTTCAGTTTTTAATCGTTTTGGGATCGCCTAAAGAACAAAAGGTGATAATACTATAGACATGTTGATGTAAATTTGATCTACGGGTCTATTGATCAGTCTATACGAGAAGTAAATATTAGACCACTAGGTACTTACGGACTAATAACAAAACATCACGCCTGTAATCCCACATTTCCCCAGTTATGTTTGAGTCCCACGTAATAGGGGCGAGCCTATTGCCATCAACCGGGCACAAATCCAGACTCCGTGGCTGCTACTGAGAAATTTCTGATTAAAAAACCCAATAACATTTTGCCCGACCAGGGAATCAAACCCAGGATCTCGTGTTAAGCAGTCGCGCTTGCGACTACTAGACCAAACAAACAGACTATAGGCAAATTCAAAGTTCCTATTTTTTAGTACCACAAAGAGATATTTTTTCTATTTTCTGCGAAAGTTGAATTAGAGGCAGTGGATATAACGTGTCAGTACCATATTCCCAGAAAACTATCCACAGTCACGTTTTTTGACTTATTTTATTCGTATTTTATTTTGCTTCTGCACAAATAATCCACTTCGCAAAGCCGAATTTTTATATTTATATTTCCTCCGTATTGATACTCCTTTGAAGCCTAGCATCTATTCATTTTTTATTCAACATATTCTGGTTTTAAAAAAAGTTTAGAATACAATTTGTTTGTTGCATACGCTACCGACGCATATGCATGTTTACCGATAATTTTGTTAGTTGACCAAATGGAGATTTTTCCTCTCTCTTTTAGTTCCTTTTGTCCGCAGTTATAACTCATAATTGTACCAGCACTGCCGTTTGTAGCGCGAATTTATATTCCGTATTTTATTGGTTCAGTTGCCTCCCTATTGCCTCTATTTCAATTTTCAAACTTATGATTGTGGCCCAGTTATATTGTTAAGGGAAGGCTGCGGTATCGACAATAATTGTTCTTGGAATTTAATATTATCTGTTACCCTCTTGTTACTCCGTAGATTATTGTTTCAATACTTTAGTTGACTATCTACAACGTGAATTTAGTTTTGAAAGAAACATACTTTGACGGCGACTAAATTGTTTTGGAGAAATCAGGAACAAACTTGAAGCTGTTTAGGTTAGTATTGATAAATCCAGTATCCAATAGTTACCTATTTAACTAGATACTTGTCTTTTTAAGTAAAACGACACTTAAACCAAGGTTTTTATGAATGGAACAACCAAAGAGAACACTTGAATATCGTTAATTAAAAAAGAATCTGATTCCGATAGCCGTGTGGTTTTTAAAAGCCACACCTATCTTTGTAATATTTTCCATTGTGTTTACACTTTTACAGTGAACGTTGAGCACTGGGCATAAATTTCCTGGCAACCATTTCTTATAAATGAAACAACGGTTTAATGGAGCCCATCATTACATAAACAGTCGAAGCATGAGAGAAAACATTATTGCACCTGCCTGCTATGTCATCTCTGTTGATCTAGACCAGCTGACCATACCTCTGGTGCACTGATAGAGGCACAAGAGCATCCCCACCTTAAAATAATAATTTAAAGGAGAACAAAATTAAAAGAGAAATACTCCCATTATTTTCTGTGTGAGTAGTCGAGTAATAAGTACTTACTGCTGGAGATAAATCAAGTAAAACAAACCAAAAATTTCAGCAGCTCAAAGTAAAATTGATTATGTTCATAAGTTCTAAAAACCAGCCGAAGTAACCCTACACTTCGCAGCCATTCCATTCCGGGCGTTTAAAAAGGCCACTTAAAACAATTAAACAAATCTACGGACGGGGTTGCCAACGTTATAAATCTTTGAAATATTGCGTTGGAAACTCCGGTTGTATGGCAAGAGTCGGAAAAAAGGGCATTATGCAGCCAGCGAAGCGGGCGCCACCTGGTGTCGCCGTTACGGGTTATTGCTTGAGAGCGTACTTCTTGACGCATCGTCGTGCTTGAAAGGAGCTTTTATTGGGTTATAATGGTACTGATTATTATGAAGGTTGTTGAATAATTTGTGGAACTTATTGTAGGAGAAAACATAATAAAGCTGGTAATTATCTGCTGAAAAAATACAGATGGTTCAGTAATTTCTTACAAAAAGACGAAGCCAAATCTGAATATCTTTTTTATGGAGATATGATTATGCTAATGAAAATTATAGATAATGTCAGTGGCCCAAATAACACTATTCTAAAACGAACCAATGAAGCTTAGCTAATGTTAAAGCAGTTTTCAACTCGATGTGTTCTGAAAATAGAGTTGAAATTTTCCTAGCAACGGCCTTTGGAGAAAATAGCGATTTATTAGATTTTAGAGATGGTCTAAAATAACTGACGGTTGGTTAGTGGATAGTGCTGTGGTGGTCACTGTGTAAGTTTAGGATACCGCTTGCTAACACTATCTCTGTCTTGTTAATTGCATAGACATTGGACGGTTGTGTATTTATCTTTATTTTAGGGGGCTTCAATATTATTATTCTATCTACTTTGTTGGATGTAAAACTAGTCAACTTAGATTTCGGCTGAAAAATGGTTTTGATAACACAATGTTATTACATCTAAATTGATGTGCGTTTACACAAATAAATAATATTGAAGTGTCTGTTTGTTATTTCAAAATAACAGCTTTTTACAGAATGCATATTATGAAACTATACTGGGTGGAAAAAATATAAAATCCTTAAAATTGTTAACAAAATCCGATTCAAATATTGAAATACCTAATATTTTGTAATAATTTCAGGCAGAGTAAGGCCGTGGGACACAGCTAGTTTAAAATATAATGATAACAATTTTTTCCTTTTTCATAAGTCTTTGTCCTAGGAAGAACTGTTAGAAAAATTACTTTTATTTGTGAATAAAAAACATATATACCGACGACTTTATTAAAATAAGCAAACAACGGCTTTTATTTTAATTAAATAAAACCACGGCAACGATGATGGTTTACCTTCAATTAGGTTCATATTTCATAACAATGATAATATAAATGAAAAAAGGTAGATACCGCACTAGCGCGTGCAAATTGAGAGATTCAGACAATTGTCGTAATTCGATTTAGTCGGTTAATAGCAGCGAGCGTAACAAAGCGTCTCATTGTTGTGACAATAATATAACTAAAATGCCAAATTGTTTGTTAAGAAAGTGTAAAAACTTATGGTTCTAAGTACACTTCAAGAATGTCATATTTGTATTTTTCACGAGTTTATTTATCAATTACAAATAAATTTCGTGTGTGACAAGGACAAATAGCATGCGTCATAGATTTACTACTAGTGTACTTCAAGCGCAACACACTAAAGATAGCTAACTCTTTCTGGATCATACGTTCCGTATTATCTATCGTCGTACAGTCGTAGTTGAAATTACTATACACCTATAGGTAAGTACATTCGTAATAACAACGCAACGATATTTGATCGCCGCTCAGTATGAACGCCGCTCAGTATGAACGTAGCGTAACTTTCTTTATAATATCATTGTTTCTTAACAATAATAACAACTTCAGAAGAAAAATAATACCAAAGTAGAGTTGATGTTTATATTTCTAACTTACTTGGGTAGGTAGGTACCCGTGGGAAGTATGACGCAATAGACTATCGGCCGTTTTCAATAACTTACTAACAGTTAACGGAACGTTGCTGTCTCAAATAAACATTTAAAGAAACGTCAACTGTAACTACTGTTTCTATAAGTTTATTGTCAAACGTCTATTTATGACGTAAACGGTAGGTAGCACCTGTAACCGCTAGTAAGCGCATACCTCCGAAGCGTTTCGTTTACAATTTAGAATTTTCATCATATTTCCTAAACTAATTAATTTATCGACCTAAATCCTTTTGAGTTATTGTTTTTAAATATAAACCTATCGTTTGACACTATTTTCATTAAAATATCTGAACTAATAAAATTCACATTTTCAAGTTACGTAATTATAAATTCGTAATTAGCCAAGGAAAATTTTTGGTTTTTCCGTCATAGGTGTCGTTTTCGTGTTTTTCGGGGTCGCTAATAACGAAAATGATGGTCAAAATTAAAATCCAAGATGGCGCCGCGGATTTTTTTTGGTTTTTCCGACAACTTGTAAAGTTATGTTCTCACTTATTAGTTAGTCAGTTAAGTCAAGTCATTAACCCCTTAAAAAGCATGTTCAACTGTCATATCAATAATTTTGAAAAGTTTCCTCGGCGCCATCTTCAATATTCATTTTAACCTCATTTTGAAAGAAAGAAAGAAAGAAAGAAAACATATTTATTTGGCACACGGCCACAAGTGCACACAACAAACAAATAAAAAAAATTAAAATAAGAAACTTAAATCTATACAATATAAAACGTAAATTAAACAGAAAAAAGAGACAATATTGTGTGTCTCACGGCTGCGCCAAATAGGCCCAGTTCAGCAAACTGCCGAATAGCTAGTGCCCGACGCTGGTTTTCAACTGGACCCGAGATGGTGAGGTGACGGACATAAAACAGTTTTGTTTCGTTTTCGATATAAGCGACCCCGAAAACCACGAAAACGATACCCATGACGGAAAAACCAAAAAAAAATCCTCGGCGCCATCTTGAATTTTTATTTTGACCTCATTTTCGTTATCAGCAACCTCGAAAACCACGAAAACGACACCCATGACGGAAAAACCAAAAATTTTGTCAAATGTTTAGGTTAGACGCGAATACACCGGCTTCCTAACATATCATTATCAATGTCGTCACTGAAAAAATCCACTTTATAACACTTGTTGTCTTCAATTATACAATAAACATTGCGTGATACTGTCGGTTACTTTTGATTATCTCCCAAAATAGAAAGGTACCAATAAAAACTAACCGTTTGACATTTAGCTTACTGACGGTAAGAAACAAAACCTTTCAGAAAAGCTTTCTTTGTTTTTTCTATGAATCAACTTATCTATGGTAATCGGTCGGCCCTCGAGAGACAGGTCGGACGTGGATAGGGTATTCCTTGCTAACTTTGTTTATAGATACACCGATAGCTACTAGAGACAGGCGTAATAACTAACAGTTATATGTAAGTAAGTTATATAAAACGGCCGTAGATATCTACCTATTGAAAGTAACAGTAAATAATAATCATCAAATAAATCTATTTTCATGTGAACGTAACCCCCTGTAATTCCCGTACGGTTAGGCAGAGGTGTACCTACTGGTACATCCACAATTCGCCAGTTATGTTTAAGTCCCATGTAAAAGGCGGCCTATTGCTATCAATCGGGCACGAATTCAGACACCGTGGCTGCTATCAAGGAATCCCTGATGGAAAAACCCAATAGCACGTTGCCCGACCCGTAAGTCGAACCCAGGACCTCATGCTCAGCAGTCGCGGTTGCGAATATTCGACCAAAGATTGATTATATTACGACGATTGTTAGTGACTTTATTTAATTTAAATTAAATGGGTTATAAATACTTTGTCTTCCTCTCAAATTAGATATTACAGTCTCAAGATCGTTTTTATATGGAACTAATATTAATTCTGTCACCTTACGTGTAATGTCTACTTTTTAGACCTGTATTTTGTATGATGTACAAAATAAAGAGTATTCTATCTATTTATTCTATATATTTTTGTAGTATGTCCCTTAACACAAAAAAAAAATCAAAATATCCGAATGTAGATGAATTTATGTCACTTCAGAACCATGTATATTACATGGAGTAACTGCCTGACCTCCACAACCCAGTTAACAACCCATGTTAAGGTAAATAAGATCCTTAAATTAATGTTAGATGAGCGAAAACAAAGGTTTACCATTTTTTTCTCATAGTAACAGAAAAGCAAATTTTCCGTAGAACACTGACTCCTTTCAGAGATCATTCGATACGTTTTAATTAGACGAAGCACTTACAATGCTCTCATGCCGTACCAACCTAATAAATATATCCCAATATTGAAACGTCTGAAAATAAGTTGAAAATTATGTGATAAATAAATCCATAAACGTAATTAAACCGACTCAGTTAATTTTAACACAGTTAATAGTTACATGATTTACAAATTATGAACAAACTTAAAAAAAAAACTAATAAAAATATGTACATTTTGAAACGCAGCAAAGAGTTAAAAGGCGTCAAAAATACTTCCGCGTCGCTCTCAACGGGAATAGTGCCAAGAAGGCTGGCAGCATTGCCACGCTGTTGGATAGCAATGCTGAATCTTTAGCCAAAAAAATGCCAGCCCTCTGGTCACGAGTACAGTCGACCAACCACTTGGTGAGAGCCCAAAGAACTAGTTGGGTACTCGGCCCATAGCCCTAGTGTTTCAACCCCAAACGTTTATAATATTTAATCCATTGAACTATTATAAACGTGACAGTATTTTGCCTTTTTGTTCTCTTTTCTTATTGGCTGAATGGATTTGGATTCAAGTAAATCGCACACAAGTATAGGACCTAAGATACATTTTTCTCTATCGAATAAAATATCTTTAAATATACAGGGGGGATAAAAAATCTTGGATCAAACGAAACAGGGCGATAGTTGGGTTACCAGGGTAATTTTTTGGTAGTAATATTTTTTTTCAGTGAGGTTTTGAAGTTTTGAAGGACTTAAAAGATATTAAATAAAGTGCCAATACTCATAAATCATGGTACACACTGTCATAAAAGCACTTTTGTAGTAACGATACATTTCCTAGAAGAAACTAAACACCACTAATTGCCTATTTAGTAAAAAAATTGGTATTTTCTTAAAAAACGCAAGTAGTCATAACTTTTAAGGATATCAAGTTAGGACTCTGCCACAGAAATATTTTTTACTGCAAATAACCCCAACTATCGCTCTGTTTCATTTAATTCACGATTTTTTGCCAACCCTGTATAAAAGTAACATGGATCTGTACATTCCTGTGTGATAATTTAGACCTCCATGCAGACGAAGCTCTATATCGAAGCTAGTATATCAATATTTTAAATCTATTTTCATCCCGAAAACTCCGTTCTTTGTTGCCAGGATTATGTGCACCTCTAAATTATGAACGATAACTTAAGCGCAGCTCCACAGTTACATTGTTGTAACAAAACTGCGCTATTTATTATAGTTCTGTGGTATACCGTTCGTGATACTGTTCAATTTATAGTTTAGTCTTTAGATGCGTTCAATGTTTATCCAGCAGTTTGTAATAACAAACGGGATGCATCTTTGTAGTAGGTACAATATTTTGTGGGTCTATCACCCACACACACATCTGTTCTTTGTTAGTACCTACAACGGACAAAGCAGATGAGTATGCAAGTGGGGATTTACCTCACCATCTTCCAGCCCAGTCCCATGTTATTTGGGGTCGACGCAACACGTTTTCTTCTTCAATTCGTCGCAAGTAGTGAGTCCGAAGTTACCAAGCCTAAGTTTCTATGTTTAAGTATGTTTCTCGTGCATAAAAGTCATCCTATAGTTATGATGTCGGTGCCTTGCACAAATGCCCAATAGATAATCACACAAGAAAGTGGTTACAAAATTGTGTGAAGTCCCTGACTCCTGTGCTAGATGATAGACCTGTGTTACAAGAGCCAGTGCCCTCTCCCAGGAGGATATAAAGGGTTTAAAAAGACCCTTAATGAAGCTGAAAGGAACTTGTTTTCCCCGTCATTGCGATCACCTTTTTGTTCTAGACCATACCTGGGAACCTTCTAGTTACGGAGATATTGGGGGTCAAAGATCCGACTTTTTCACAAGTTTTGTTATAAATACATGTTTTTAATGTATATTTTTCACTTTAAACACCTCCACACCACCGTACTATTCAATCCATTCATCAGCACAATGTTTTGAGCGCCTTACATTGAGTCCTACCGTAAAAAGTAATTTTCCGTTACAAAAAAAAAGTCGTTTCCCAGCAATAATTTTTGTGTAAAGTTATTTAGTTTGATGTACATAATGCTTGGTTGACAGCTTCGTGAAGGGTCCGTTTACACCCTATATTACATAGACCATGATAATTGTTGTCCTTACACGTGCGGCGTAGTAACGTTACACATTTACAATGGCAAAGCCATTTATTTTGACAATCTAACAACATTCTTTGCGTTATTTACGTTGGCGAGCAGATTTAATTCTCAAACACATGAAGCAAAGGATTGAGAATTTCCTTCAAAATCCTGAAAATTGTGATGCCAAGTATTGAGGTGCTGATTGTCCTGGTTTACTTTACTACCCACTACCAGACTACTATACTGCTTAGACCTATGACTAGTTCGATTTTGAGTTTGACAGCATTATGAATTGGCTATCATTTATTACTAAAACAAAGATCATTAAACTTATACTGTTACTTACGGGATATCTTCCGTGATTGTTCATTATTTTGAGCTCCCGATATTTCGACGCTGCCGCTATTGCAAGCGCCATGATCGCGGGCTAATATCCCGTAAGTGATAGTATAAGTTTAGTTGTAAACAGTGAAAGCTTAAAACAGGGTTTAAAGATAATTAAATAAAAATAGTACCCAATTGAAATCATCACCTGCCTAGCTTTATCTCAACTATGTTGGGGTCGGCTTCCAGTCTAATCGGACGAGCTTAATACCAGTATTTTACATGGAGCGACTGCCTATCTGACCTCCACAACCCAGTTAGTACCTACTGGGTAATACGGTACCCCTTGGTAAGACTGGATGTCAGATTTCGAGTCACTGCCTACGTGTAACGACTGTCAATGATCTACAAAATAATGACAGCCGGGATCAACGGCTTAACGAGAAAACTCTGTATATAATGGGTAGTCACCCATCCACAGATCAAACTAGGCTAGCGCGGCTTAACCTAAATAATGATCTGAGCGGTTGTTATTATTTAACCACCTAATTAAAATATGACTGATAAAGCTAACTAAAAGATATTTCCAATAATTCGATCGGCAAAATAATTAGCATTTGCCGTCGAGTGGCTTTACTATTGTGAAATGTTTTATCATTGGATTAACATTCAGTTAATATAAACTATCTAAATCAAATTAATTTGTGATATTTAATAAGGGTTCTCGGAAAATCAATAACTGTAGAATGTTTCAATTCTAACTACAGTTTAATGTTTTGAATAATTTTCAATTGTCATAACAAGTTTATGTTAGCCATTGAGTTTTTACAAAATGAATTAAACTGTTCAAATTAACTAGACATTAATGTATTTACATAAATACTTGGTACAAAAAGTAAGTAAATTATGACAAAGGGTTTGGTAAGATTTATCAAAATAGAAGAATCAAGGCATATAATTATCACCTTACTACGATTATTTTTCTTTAAAGTATACATATGAATTACTTGATAATATCTCAATGCAGTGTTATTTTGGCGTTCCCAATATTCATTTAATTCACCGAAATAAACAAAAGGGTAAGTACTAAATAAAAATGTTCCTAGCCGCGGATGCGTCCCTAAGACGTCTACAGCTAATACAGTCGCCATCAGATATATCGTAGCGGGCGAGGTACTTAAATATTTCGGAGCAGCATTACTTTTCAATAAATTCGTTACACTAGATATGGCCAATAACATCAGAACATGCAATATGTCATAAATATAAGAGCAGCGACTTTTCAATACTTACTATTTTTGACCACTTCAAAGTCAATATAGCAACGAATTTAAACTGTGTAATACAGACTTAAGGTATATTTTTTATAAATGTTCCGATCTTTATGATCATCCTGACTGCGTTGATACCTTTGTAGTTCCGTGCTTTCTGATATTTTTAGCTCGTTATGTGTTCCGAATTTATTGAAAAGTAATGCTGCTCCGAAATATTTGAGTACCTCGCCCGCTACGATATATCTGATGGCGACTGTACAATATGTTTTATGTATGGGTTCCGTCGGTTTTAATTAATAAAAACGAAGCTTTATATCGATGTCGTAGACAGCTGCTGTCTGATCCGATTACACTAATGAAAGAACCAGGATCATGCCATCTTTATTAATTTAATTCAGGGAAGATTTCTTTCAATCATTATTTTATGTCGTGTCGTGATATTTCCGAGGATACAGTTCTAATCGAAGTTGTTTGATTCAAGATTCTTTATTTGCATGAAATATTGTAGGTACATAATGGTCTTATAAATAAAAAGGTTTCACATATTTATCTGACTACCTTCAGCATGTATCTAACCTCACACAATGGACTCGTAGTTTAGGTACCTAGTTAAAAATTTAATAAAACATTTAAGAAACATTAAATTAATAAATTATCTTTGACAATAATAATGTTTCATACTTGTGTAGGATAATGTAATATAATTAAAAAAAATAACAAATACAGAAGACTAGATAACATCAATAATAAAATAGGAACATAATTAATGGAAATCGAGCAACCAACTCGATGTCTTTTATCTTGATTATTGAATTGGGTGACCTTTTAGTGTTACTAACACTGAAATAAAGTTTAATAAATATTTTGAATTAGATAACATAACAAGTGTTATCTGTTATCGTTATATGCTACCCAATTAACCCAAAATAATTACGCAAGAGATGTTGTGTACACAAAATTCCACAAAAAAAAACTTTATTTTACATAGGCGCCGCTTTAAAAGCGAAATACTGGAAACAATGTTGAGTATTCACAGAGAAAACCCACGGCTTTGGCTTTAATATTGGCAGGTAAAAACCCTTTTTACCTGCCGACATGTCCCAAATAACCTGATCATTATACATAATTTGTTTTGCTGTCAGTGCTATGTAACCAATAACATGTACTTACCTGTTAATGACGTAATCAGGGAAAGAAAAACAATGTATGTTTATTCATGTAGCTTCTCATTACTCTGCCCGAAAATTAAATGGAGGATTTTTTTTAAACCTTTTTTTTAATTTTCAGGACTATTATGAGGTATTAGTTATATTTTATGAAAGGAAAGCCGTATGTCCGCTTAGACTTTATTTTTATTATTCTATTAATATTAGTACATTTTCCAGTAGGTAGGTTAGTTTAAGCAGTACCTACAAATAATATTAATACCTAACTCTCTTATCATCTGCCTAGTCTTTTTCCCAAATTAATTGGGGTCGGCTTCCAGTCTTACCGGATGCAGCTTAATACCAGTATTTTAGAAGGAGAGACTGCCTATTTGACCTCCACCATCCAGTTAGTACTGGGTAAAACGGTACCCCTTGGTAAAACTGGGTGTCAGACTTTCGGGTCACTGACTACCAGTAACAACTGTCAAAGATCTACAAATGACAGCCAGGACCTAGGGCTTAACGTGCTTTTCGAGGCACGGAGGAAACTCGGCATGTACTGATCAGTCACCTATCCACAGACCGACCTTGGCAAGCGAGGCTTCACCTTGTAGGTCGACCCGTGCAGTTGTTATTATTTAGCCACGATTTCCTCGTTAGTACCTAACTCTATATTCTCTATAATCCAATTTAACATTATTCAATCAAAATCCAATATTGTAACATGTGCCTATATCATAATCACTTGGAAAGCTGTTATCGGATCATGTCGAGATCGTCTGACTGCCTGACAACGGATATTTTACTTGTTATATTCCGGAGACTATGATCTGTTTATGCTCACCTAGTACCTATCATATGATGGCCCATTGAAAATTTGTGATTTTTCTTTAAGATAAAAATGTGGATGTTGGTACTATAATATAAACATTAGTTTATAAGTAAAAATAGATTTACATAAACTCAACAAACTCCTGAGAAGTTGTCAATGGGAAATCCCATCGAGCACATTACAGCTTGATATTTCATAAATCTTTATAAAGACATCCTGTAATGATTGACCCATTACCTAGTCTGAAATAAACAATTTTTATTTTTTTATTTTATTTATTAACTATGTCGGATCCGGTCGTTAGTATGGACATGAAATGAATCGGAATTGCGCCGGTGGTGACATCACGTAGCCTACTTAAAAGTCTGACAACACAGCGTGCTTCTCAGAGCCCTGATGTTCAGCTCGAGGCGAGGGCGACAGTAAGATCTGTCTGATTGCGGCGGACGTCTTGGAACTGTAGCCGATTCATTATATTGTATTAATTACCGTAATACCGTAGTACCCGTATTATTGTGTTAAGTTGTAATCTCAAGTAATTCGTTAGTTTTGCTAGAAACAGTGTATCGCACCCAGTGTGTTTTCATAGCACGAAACCCATCGTCTGCCCACATGATAAGCCTAACGGGATAAATCCTGACATATCCGACAACTATTTAAATGATTGTTTAATCATTCATTAATTTGTGTCTCAGTGGAATGCTGAAATAAACGAAAGAGAGGCTGACTTGAATGGTTTAAATTCTGTTGCCTACAATAATTCGAATAGCGCGTAGATGAAACCTGATTAAATCCTTCATAATTAATTAAATTTCTGCTTTATTTCCAGCTGGGTTCTGTAGGTGGGTCGTCGATGATTGTATTAATCTAATGTCGTTCTTCTCTCAACAGATCTGATAAGTTTTCTTAGCTAGGAATAAGTTTTAGCGTAGTCGCGGATTTCTATTTTTATATTTGAAAGACAAAAGTTTAACCTTCAAAGGATTTTTTTCAATTTTCTGTGAGATTTGTCTACTAACTTTTTTAAATATAGACTCTGATAAGTTAATCTTCCTTTTTCTATTCCAATTATTAAGGCAAAAATTTATTTCGAAAGAAAAAATCACAAAAATACATTTTTTAAAGTTCAAATTATTTCAACTTTGATTATATGTCTGTCAGTGGTAAGTTACTACATTATATTATGCGGTACTGTTTAGATAATTATTTTTACAATTTGTTTCAAAGAAGAAATTTGTTCCAAAAACTACATTCCTACGTAACTAGATAGGTTACCCGAACATGTTAGGTATCAACCACTGTCTAACTTAAATCCCAGAATAGAAACAGCTGAAGTTGCAGAATGTACTTAGGCTTCACTTCAATACTGCGTAGTGCAAACCTTCGTAAGTGTATGCTAAGTCAAATCCTGCATGTGGAATATGTATTCCTGGTTTAATTTAACCATAACACAGGAAATACAGTTAATCATTATAAAACGATTCCGTTGTAAAATTTAATTGAAACTGAAGCCTTAAAAGGTATTTCAATTAATTGTTTCGGTAAACATAATCCAGAATTATGAAGACATTGAGCTGTCTCGACTTAAAATCTCCGCTATACTAATATTTTGATTCAGATTCGTAACAAAATTCGAGCTTCAGTGATCTACTTAAATCAGATTAGTATTGACGTTTACGTTTCACCTTTTAAGGGTCGATACTGATTTAGCGAATATAGCCCTATAGGGCTGCCGACAGAAGAACTCAATTAGCGATATCGATGGTTCGGACTCGCATCGACTTTTACGAAAAAAATAAATACGATTTGACAGCTAATAAAACTCCTAATAGTGTCGGGAACGGCTCACGTTGCGTTGTGACGCGACCCGACTCAATCCGACACGATTGGCCTGACACTGACGTCGATATCGATTGTACAGGGGGCCTAAGGGAAAATAAATTTTGAGATTTATATTTGACATCTATACAATGAAACACAATTTGTGCGAAAATAATAATCCGCTATTGACGTCAGAGCTTCGGCCATCATTTTCTGATCTTGAAATTAATTTGAAATTTAGGGATGGTGTCCCTGTGTCGAGGTACAATTCGTTCCCCGCGGAATTCGCGTGTGCCGGGGTCATAAATTGGCCGCCTTTGTAAAGCGGAATTGGTTTTTCTAGTACAATATACGTATATCCATCGTCAATAAGAGAATATCGTTCGAGGAAACAAATAGGTACCTAAAATTGAAATCGCGAACATATAGATTGGATGGAGCTGTCATATTTTTATAAAGAGAATTGTTATTATGGAAGCCACGCAGCTTTTGAATAGCAGATACCCAGGCAAAGTATTGAAACGATAAAGTTCTTCAACAGGTTTCGATTGCAATCCATTTCAGTGATATTACGTTAAACGCGCTCCAAAACGCATCTGAACGTTATTGTCTGCGCCTCGTTAATGTTATTGGATCAGAAGTAAACGTTAGGAATCGAAGCGTTAATGTGGGCGCTATGGGCGCCTTGCTCGTCGGATTACTCGTTGGCTACATGCATCAGCACGTCCCGACTGTAATGCTGTCGAATATCGTTCTGAAACGTAACGGCAGCGGCGCGCTCGGAATATCCAAGCGACGTAGTACTGACCGCGCGGCCGAATGCGATGCGATCTTTGCGAGTTTGACATTCAATGCGGACTACGCGCGTTTGAAATAATGTAGATCCCAAAAAGGTTCGCGATATCTGACCTTTTTTTTATTGTGTATCTAATGGTATTGCTGAAGGTAGGACACCATTAAGGTATGTCCAAAAATATGTAGAAAACGGTCGCAAAATCTTTACTTTTATTCGGACCTTTAAGTAAAAGAGACGGTAAAACGATTTACTTGTAATGGTGAACGTTATTCAACTGCCAACCTTTTATTTAGAAAAGACTTCGCGGGTTATTTGAACTGAAGAGTAAAAGCAAACTTAAATAATTGAATTTAACGTCTACTAAAGTGTATAAAGGAGGAATGTGGGTAGACAACAGACCAAGTGGACAGACGATCTCATTAAAGTGGCCGGAACAAACTGGATAGCCATGACAAGAAACCGCCAAAATTGGAGACATTTGGAAGAGACCTACTCTCAGCATTGGGTGGCCAAAGGTTGAAGAAGAAGAAAGTGTATAAAATTCAGTACCTTTTAAGAGTCCCTTCACCAAAAAGTAACCCAATATCCCGACAACCAACAGCCCAAAAGATGGGCACAAACAATCACCCAGCTATTCGTATCACGAACGACGTACGAGACCTGCAATCCTTCAACTCAAAGCCCAAAACGGAACCAATTGTAACTATTTTAATTAAGCAGGCGCCATCAAAGTCCGCACTCGATTTCACCGCATCGCCTCCCTGATTTCACGAGCGTTTGGCACATTTGCATCGAGTGGGACGTACGTAGCTTTGACGTCTCCGTGATACAGTCTATCTGGTAATGTTCTAGTCACAGACAAGATTAATGAAGGATGGAGGCAAGTTGACGGAAATATCAGCTTTTTGTGCTTTAGGTATGATGGGAGAACTGTAATTCCGTAATGACATAGTCCGATGGAGATGTAAATATCATCTTTCTGAAAAATTTTAACGTATAGGAGAGCTAGTAATAGATGTACCTAATCTTGTCATTCTAATGAGAGGAAATCCTATATAAAGATGCCTATGTTAGAAGTTATTTTGCAAGAGAGGAGATAGATAAACGTTATGTTCACTTCTTTAGTATCTATATATTTTGCGTGGTGTAGCTATAGTGAGGTGAAGTGGAGTATTAATACCGTGAACTAAGTTCAAGCACAGATTCGTCCTCGAAATAAGTGATTTGTTCATTATTTTATTGAATTGGGTACATTTTCAGGGCAAGTTCGATCTGCCAACATAATGGTCTTTACATGGCAATGAATTAAAAATATTATATACACCCATCTAGCACACAAGGCTAGATCTGAAACAGAACTTGAAATCACATATGATCTTATAGGGCTTAGGGTCGTAGGGACTGTTAGGTATTTAGGTAACTAACTGACTGTTAACTAAGAATAATAAAGAATCATTAAGCCATTGTTACAAACATTTTCTTAATCTAACTTAGAGCTACGATGTAATCGTAACAAGTTAAATTTTAACATAGTAATTAGTAAGCAGAGGTCCCCAAACTAGGCTGCGCCTGTATCTTGGGGGCCAGAAACTTATCATATATTTTCATTTACCATCACACCCTTAACAGTATTGCGGCCTGACGTGACGTTTGTTAAGGGTGCATGTACACCAGTAGTTATCAATAATAATAAAGTAGGTAGGTTATCATCTATTTTTAGATTCTATTGGCAATTGATAAAAATACAATTAGACATTATTCGATAACATTTGATTCTTATCAGTAATAGTTTGTTATGACTTCTGTGAATTGCGAGTAATTAAGGTTGAGGATAGAAAAACGACCTCAGATTTTATCTTTTGCAGATTTGTTTTTGGAGATTGTATGAGGAAATTTCTTGTTAGGTATTTACCTATGCTAATGTCTACTTCTACTAATCTACAAGATTAAATTACATAGATATGGTTTCTACCAAAACAACTAGATAAAGAACAAAAATGCTGAACTCTCTCGAACAGTCCCGCAGCCCCGGCAGGCAAATCATTTTTACTTTGGGTACCGATTTCAGTATAGGTGCAAAAGCTTACATCGGTGGTGGGTCATGCCACCTAACCACAACCCATAACCACCATTGCATCTATTTAAAGTTAAGCGCGAGGTTGCCATAAGAACTAGCAGAAATCAAAATGTCTTTATCAAATTAATTTTATTATTCTCTCCTTACTTGGAGAGAATAATCAAATTAATTTGATAAAGTCATGTAAGATCATGGGTAGTGCCACGATTATCGGGAATATGGTGAACATGTTGGAAAATTATCATTAACAGACGGAAACGGAAAACGGATTCTAGTTTTAATGATAATGTTAGTGACCATGACAGTTTAAAAACTTATGTTGGAAAATGCATGTACTAAAAAAAAAAACTTTTTCACCCGCATTGCGACTAATATTATAAACAGTGTTGATTGATTAATTTACGATTATTATCTAGTGAAAACCAATTATAAGTATCTAGTAGTGATTTACGATTATTGAGTACCGATTAACAACTATTGCCCGTAATCATCAATTGCGATTTTGATAACAATTATTACGACATAAATAGCAATCAATATTATTATGTTTGCTTTATTATCAGTTGCTAACTTTCGGTAGTTTTTGTAGGGGTCTTTTGAGCCCGGGGAAGAACATCACATTATCTATTTCTGATACATAAGTAACATCGGAAATATATTTTTTCTCATCAGATTTTTATCGCTATCCACATGAGTTCGATTAATCGCTAAATGCAGTTGATTGTTGATTACAATTTATTATATCTGTCGCATTTCGATCTACATTTATTTAATTTTGCAACGCAAATATTTTCGTCTTCATTTGTAATTTCTGTTGTAGTCAGTGTTTGTGAGTAATCACCCACCGGCTTTTTTATATGATGTTTTTTTTTTTTAATTTTGGTTTTCTGAAAATTTTATTAAGGAAAATTACCAAGTTTTCTACGAAAAATAATGATCAACTGGCAATGAGCTCGCATGGTGGATTACAGGCTAGCCTATTCTTCTTAAAAAGGATGTCTTAATTTCAGGAATAATATTGTAAGCTGATTATGTTATTTTTCACGAATATAAAAAAAAAGATTTATGAAAAATAAAAAATGGTGAATTTATGAAAAAAAATCTTAAACTCGATTTACTGCAACCTAATCCTTCCTAAATATTCATCGGCATAATGATTGCCTGCCTGACATAAGGCCAGGCCACATAGTACAGAAAAATGTCTAACACATGACACGAAGTTATTTGTAACGCGTCATGAGGCTGTCCTCTATATAACAAATGGATGTCATCGGTTTACACTTTGCCGCATCGCGTCGTAACGTATCACGTTGTCACGTTGGCTGTCATAGATACCAGAATTTAGTGAGCCTACTGTGTAAAGGGTTAACCAGACTATGTTGTGGGATTATTGTGGTGAAGTGACTTGCTTTTCAACTGAGAGACTGTTACGAAGCTATTATATGTTTTTAGTTTCGTATACTTTATTTTTTGAGGAGCTTGTGGCTAAGTACAGCCGCTCGGGTCGATCTTTAGTTTAAGCCGTGCTTGCCTAAGTTAGTCTATGGATGGGTGACCACCCATTGCATGCCGAGTTTCCTCCGTGCCTCGGACAGTACGTTAAGCCGTTGGTCCATGTAAAATACTGGTATTCAGCTGCATCCGGTTAGACTGGAAACCGACCTACGGCTAAAGGCTGTTTCTTAAGGTAAGTTGTCCAATTTGATGGTCTGGATAGGAGCCTAGGTGGTCCTAAGAGGTGTTGCCCTTATTCTATTAAAAAACTACAAACTTATGTTGCTTCAACATTATTTTGTGATTTTTATTACCCACTAACTTGGTGATCTGCAGTTTGATGACAAACGTTTAGTATGTTTTAAGTCATTCTGTAACTAACAGCTTTTCCATACACAGCGTTAACGATACCTAAGGAGAGCTATGTAAGTACTGAAACACAAAAAATAAAATTTTGTAGGTTTTTAATATTCAAAATCCGACCTTATTTACACTGGAAGTTTAATTTGATACCCACGCATCACATATTCACGAAGCAATAACTTTTTTGTAAACGGGAATAAAAAATCCGTATTTTCGTGTTAGCAGCCTATACCTATTCATGATCAATTTGGATAGACTACAATATTATAATAACAAAGTCACTGTCGTTTTAAAGCAATATTGGATGTGCTAGGTGAAAATTAGATTTCAGAATTATTTACTCCCATAGGAATAAAGTTCAGATTATTTCAATTATAAATCTGATAGCTAACCTAACTGTCTATCTTGTTTATACAACCGTTATTGTTGTAAAATTCAAGGTCTGTGCACATTTTCATATTTTAATAGTTTTTTATTCACAGAAACGATGAAGATTAAAACAATAGAATTGATTGAATACATAAGGATTATAGAAAGCTGCGATCACATCTAATTTTTACCATATTAACAAATCTAAATAAATCGGTTATGATTATCATATTATGTAAAATAACATAACATCACACTTGCGTTGCCTAAAGTGTTGGGCAGCACTTTACAACTTTAAAACTGTTTTTTTCCTACTATTCTGATTAAAATTTAATGTTGTTACGTACATAGTACTTTGGAACTCAAATTTTTTATGGAAAAGATCCTATCTCCAAGTTTCAATCGTTATTTCTCGCTAAAATTGCTTTTAAATTTAGAAAAGTGTATACATATTGGTGCTCGTGACTGTACCCAAAATAAAACAACAGAATATACCTTCTCATGTGACGCAATTGAGTCTGAAAGATTATTCAGTTTCAGATTCCGACCCTCGTTTCCTGAGTGAGTTTCTTAACAAAACATGTCACTTTATTTTTCTCTACGAACTTCTAACCCAGTATGAATCACCGTTGTACATTGCCATAATAAATTGTCACTTGTGACAGGCGGATTGCTGACGTCAACATCCACTACCCCTTGAGTTTGAGGGAGTGTTATCCACTACCCCTTGAGTTGGAAGGAGTGTTATGTTTCTACAGTTTATTTGCTTTCCGTCAGTAAATATACTTACAGTAAAATACAAAAGGCAAGCGTGAACCGCATCAGCAAAATCGCCTATAATTGCAGTGTCAGGCCGCAACGACACAATTGTTTTTACTCAAACTAACTCTGCGAAAACGTTTTTCTGAGAGTTGGCAACGCCGCATAAAACTGTCAAACATCATTCTGTTTTCATCAATTTACTAATGTTACTGAACGAAATTATGAAAATATTGTTCTGTGTTTTGTTAATATATTGATTATGAATTGTAATCATCACCGTAATATTGAATATTTAGTTTAAGGGGTAAAAAAGCTACTGGAAACCATCCAACTTCCATTTGTACCTTTAAAGCTTAAACAACACCGGATTCACTGATTTCATTGCAACTCATAATACAAACTGTAGTGGAAGATAGAGCTTAATAACATAAACTACAACCATCATATAATATTTATTTATTATTCAAAATAGCAAAAGTTTGTGACAGCTATGTGCGACGTTGTCAACTTTCGGAGTGCCTTAACGCCACCTATCGCTATTTTTATAAAGTTTCATATTAACCAGTCTTGTCACTACAGTATGTTTCATTACCGCTGCGGTTTGCCGTTGTGGTCACTGTCTAAAATGTACCCTTATAATCTACCAGTTACTGACCTAAATTGCCTGACTCATAAAATACATTACCACGTAAACAATTATAGTTTAGTGCTCGATATAAATCGCTGCTATGGCATAAAAGTGAGTCATTAACTGAATGCATTTTAGAGAGATTTACATAACATTTGCATACGCCGTCGCATCGCTGCTGTCAACATACGACGTAATTAAAACACGCTTTTAGATGATTTATAATGATTAAACACAACCTAGTATGTGCCTATACTGATTGCGTTAAATTCGGCTTTAGATTTATACCTATATTAAAGGTTTAGTTACTAAATACGGGTATTAAATTGGATTTTGCTGTGAACCAAAATTGACATTATTGTTTGGTTTATTAATGTCCTTGGTAGAACGGTGCGGTTTTAGCTTTATTTACGCTAGTTTCTGTGGAAATTCGTCAGGGGTGGAAATCTACAATAAAGGTTTATAGACTCAATTTTTTTTTAGTCTTATATTTGCCTTGCTGACTCACAGAACACAAAATGAGTCGACGATCTCGATTCATTTTAAAACTTTGTGTTACTTTTTTCTTTACCCACCCTTAACAATACACGTTGAAGCTCATTTAAGCAAATTCTTGAAGCTTCACATGAAACAGAATGTCTGCATATTACATCTGAAGTACAACATCCCAAGTATCATTCAGGCATTCCTTGCAATACTCCTTCATAGCTCTATTATGAAGATGCATCGTAAGTCGCAATATGCTTCTACACGCTCATACGACATAGTACGGCGAGTACCATCGTCGCAACTTGTAATATGTCCAGATATGACGTTACGATATTCACACGACTGTCTTTTGCTCAATTTAGTTGTGCCATTTCTATGAAAACTTATGTTAGTTATGCAGCAAATACAAATTGAATATTGGGAAAGTTCCAATATATCAAGAACATTTTCCTATTTTTGTCTGACTTCAAAAATGAAGGCTTATGCGGGCGCTTACTTATGAATGTACACTGATTTCTCTGTTTTACTGAATCGATTTACGTGATTCTTTTATCCAGATCCATAATTAAACTCGTGTCATGGTATTCGCTTGCTTTTTTTTTGCAGTACTTACTGGGTTGTGGAGGTCAGATAGGCAGTCGCTTCATGTGAAGTACTGGTATTCAGCTGCATCCGGTTGGACCGGAAGCCGACCCTAACATGGTTGAGAAAAGGCTAGAAGGTGATGATCTTTAAAACTTCAAAATCTTCAAGTCCCCAAGTAACACGAGACAAAGGCAGGAAGATGATGATCAAGACTTCTTGATCGAGCATCTAGCTAGATACGGCTTTTAAAGAGCTACCATTTGGTTTATTTTAAATGTATGTAATATACAGTATGCGTCACGGACATGGGAAAGACAGGAGAGCGCTAAGAAAAAACCCGAATGATGATAAACAAAATTAATCACCCTGTAATAAAATATATTATATTTAGATAATATCCCTTTCTGATTCCATGAGGATAAATAATAATTGGATCAAAAGACCCTCGTAACGGACACACCCCATATTACTTTTATTATTTACGTAATAATAATTAA
The DNA here is from genome assembly GCA_905220335.1 of Noctua pronuba. Taxonomy (NCBI): domain Eukaryota; kingdom Metazoa; phylum Arthropoda; class Insecta; order Lepidoptera; family Noctuidae; genus Noctua; species Noctua pronuba. Next base: position 7,351,534 of record LR999903.1, on the reverse strand, counting down.
TTAGAAAGATATTGCCATGTACTAATAACGAGCCCGAATAATTGTATGTTTCGATAAATAGGTAAGTACCTATGTATAAAGAGATAGGTACGTATGAGAGTTGTCCGGTATAATTACTGATTATTATTATTTGAAATACCTTTGATATTCCGGCACGTGTAACGTAATGACCTTCAAAGCTACACTCCTTCCTAACGGACTCCCTAAGGTCCTCTCTTGTTTATCAGATAATGTCATACACAAACATCACATGACATAACATCACGCCTGTAATTGCCGAAGGGTTGGACAGATAATGGCATCTACTCAAAATTCGTATGTTTCTCTAAAGCATGAGTATTCCAGGCTTAACTTAGAAAATTATGATTCCTAGCTAGAAATCAGACAATATAAATGTACCCATCACATTCTGACTTTTGATAATGATGTTACAAATAAAGATGAATTCTGAAACTTCCAAAGAATTCGCGATCAATTTTATAGGTGTTAGTCTGGCGTCTCCGAGTCGCGACAACCAGGCGCCGAACCTGTGACGTCACGGTGAAAGTCGCCGAGGTCACTGGAGTAGGGAACCAGGGATAGTTCGTATATTCAAGGTCCGACAGTCGAGTACACCCGTGAGTCACTTTGACAGTTTGATTTGCTGACTAACCTCACATTTTGACGTTATTTATAAAGGTACAGTCAACAAAAGTGTCCAACTTTTGAGGTGCGTCTATCAATCAATTGAAAGTTAAAGTTACCTTTCTGTAAGGAGATTTTATTGTGCAATAAAGGACGATTCTGCTGTCCTTATATACTTTTTTAGTTACAAGTTTATTGCCCTTTTCCCTCGTACTTTGTTATACAGGGTGTAAACGGACCCTTCACGAAGCCGTTAACCAAGCATTATATACATCAAACTAAGTCACCCTACGCAAAAATTATTGCTGGGAAACGACTTTTTTTTTGGGGTGAAAAATCACGTTTTACGGTAAAACTCAATGTAACACACTCAAAACTTGGTGCTGATGGATACTTTGAATAGTAAACGGGTCATAGAGGTAATTAAGGTAAAGTTCAAACCTTAAAAACTAGTATTTTTTTTTAAACTTGTGAAAAAATTGGATCTTTGACCTCCAATATCTCCGTAACTAGAAGGTTCCCAGGTATGGTCCAGAACGAAAAAATGATCGCAATGACGGGGAGAACAAGTGCCTTTCGGCTTCGTTAAGGGTCTTTTTACACCCTTTATATCTGTTGTATTTTCATGCGAGTGGATAATTCTGTAATTCGGACCCGTATTATGTGATCACATTTACTTCATCCTCATTATCTATCTAATTAATCGCAATAAATTATTTGCGAACCACGAATAAATCTAGCGACTCGTCGAAGTATTCCCTAGCGATTATTTGTGTTTATGGAAATAATTTCTAGAATACTTTATATATTTTATATGAAATAACACTGGGTAACTAAATTGTTGTTGAAAATTAAGGTTTACTTATTCAACTAGTCCGAATATAGAAATAGAAGACTCTCAAGTTCTGAAGCTTAAACTTGTTTAAAATATCTATTATTTTTATTAAACGATGGGAGTCTCAACAAAATGAAGGTGAAAAGTGGATGAAAAGTTCATATCAATCCAGTATTATCATCTACCTAGCCTTTTTCCAACTACGCTGGCGTCGGCTTCCAGTCTTAGCTGATGCAGCTGAATACCAGAATTTTACATAGAGTGACTGCCTATCTGACCCCCACAACCCAGTTAGTACTGGGTCATTATGATACCCCGTGGTAAAACTGAGGCCACTAAGTAGGTATCTTTTCGAATGTCAAAGATCTACAAATGACAGCTGATACCAACGGCTTGCGTGCTTTCCGAGGCACGGAAAAAGCTCACCATTTCACGGATCGACCTTTACAAGCACTGCTTAACTTTGAATATCGACCCGTGCGGCTGCTATTAGATATTTAACCATGAACTCCTCCTGGTCTTCTCAGTTGAGAGTTTTGAAGTAATTTGAAAGCTATAGCCAGTTGTCTATGGTCTCACAAAGTATTACCCCAATCATAGAGCCAAGATCATAAAAAAACAAAATAAACATTTTTAAAACCACACTAAAATATAAACTACATGTTTTTATGTGGTTTTATTACCTTTGCAAACAACAGCCTTATGCCAACATGAATGTTCTGAATTGAGGCCGAAGGATTCATCCCCTATCTGGCGGGTTGCGTCGGCGACGTTGCGGCGCGACATGGCGACGCCTGTGACGTCAGAGCCAGGATCGATACGAGCCCAGATGATCTGCCATACATCCCATGGTACTTGTTTACGAATTTGGCAACAGTTCTTATTTTTTCAAGAACTTCGTATAAAGCAGGTCAAAATGTATGGGACAGCATTAGTGATTTCTGCAGATTTGTCTTGATTTTTTTCTTTCTTATAAATTCTTTGGATAGCCTTAGTGTAACTATATGCCATGTATGTATGCTATATGCTTAGTATGCCTTAGTAGACTTTTATGACTTCATTTTATTTACCGGTGTGCATATTCCAGAATAAAAGATAGTTATATCAGTTTGCACGGTGATTGTTTATCTATTGTGTCTGTTTCGCACATAGTAAAAGAGTTAGTTTTCAATTGTGTTATCATTGGGGGATCACCCACCATTCAATACGTTTCGTTAGAAAACAGTTGTGGTTCACTTGCTGCTGTCATAGGTAAAATAATTGTGTAAGGACTACAGCATTTATCCGGTAGAGCCTGGGTTTTGGTAGAAAACCACATTACCAACTTGCTGGCCGGGTATCTTTTCCTCACGACAAAAACTAAAGTTGCCGTTTGGAGAGAAAAACGCCATCATTACATGAAATTATCAATCAGGATTGATAATTTCATGTAATGATGGCGTTTTTCTAAAAAAAATTTTTTAGATTTTTTTTTTTATTTTTTTTATTTTTCGTAAATCTACAGTTTCGACGCAGGCGTCGAAACTGTAGATTTTCTTGTTACCTACCACAACAAGATGCTGTACAATCGCTATTGCTTTAATTCTTAGGTCTCATAAAGTTCTATGGTGGGTAATGTTAACGTTTATGGTGCTCATGGGTGCGAAGCTTACAACCGCCATATTGTGTGCTCATGCATAATCCTGCATTACGGTGTGCAGTGTAGGTCCACTGTATTATCTCTTAAGCCTTAGTTCGCATGGGCGATTTTAAATCACCGTTTTTTTATAGTGCATAGGATCGCATCCTGGTGCGGCAAAAAAAAACGCATTTTTAGCTTTTCAATTCTCGGCGTATTTTGAAAGACCAGTGCGAGTAAAAAAAAACCAGCCCGTGCGTACGAGGACGAAGGTTTTCTATTAACCTTTTATTCATTTTACTTACCTACTAACTACATTTATAAATATTACATAAAAAACATTTAAAAATATAAAAAATAGTTGCCCAACGGTATCGGGCACAGGGTCCAAGCTACCAGTCAGGGCCGGAGGTCCAGAGAGAGGAACCTCCTAACAATACGCGCCGTGTCCAGGAGTACCGCTTTTTGAATCAAGCTCTTGATCCTAACGAGAGCCTCCTCAGGTATTGGTCGAGGCTCTTGGCAATTAACCTTATTTTTTGCATTATTGGGTCTGTTTACCATCTCATGAGACTGTCTATTGGGTCTGGTAAAAGTGACGATGGAGCATAAAATTACAACAACTTAATTATTGAATTATTCTTCGTAAAATCATCTCAGTCCACTATACTGCAATAAGAACACGAGGTGACTGTCTGCTGACATTCGGTCCAATTAAGGCACAAATTAGCCCCAATCAGTGTTTCAATCTATAAAACCCAGGAGCACGCTAATTAGTGACTACCACTCTCAAAACCACATAATAAAGTCCTATTTTCCTTGTTTATTCACTGATGCAATTTGCGAGCAATATCAGTACATATCCCCCAATTAACAGCGACTAAAAAATAAAAAGCTAGACATCATAGTTCTGGATTAAAAATTAGAAAACGAGAATTTAGATACAGGGTGAAGTTTTTTCCAACATCCTGAACTGACAACTAAAAGTCGTATTTCATTTGGAGCCGAGTTCTTTGTTAGGAACTTCTTGGTACTTGAAAGCTTCGTGGACGTAGTCCCTCTCACGATTAATTACGTAATTTGTGAGGAACCTACTCATCTGCATGTATTTTCGAGTCACGGGATATTTTTTTAGGACGGAACATGTTCCACTTTGTTATCGCACATGGTTTTCTTTTTTAGCAGAATATGTACGTTGTTTGAAGCTTTGAATGTTATGGTTTGAGCTTGTTTTAATTAACAAATGTAAGACCGACAACTGATTACCGAGTTTCCTCCGTGCCGCGGAAAGCACGTTAAGCCGTTGGTCCCAGGTGTCATTTGTAGATCTCTGACAGTCGTTAGGTAGTCAGTGGCCCAAAAAATCTGACAGCCAGTGTTAATAAGGGGTATCGTATTACCCAGTACTACGGGGGTTGTGGAAGTCAGATAGACAGTCGCTCCATGTAAAATACTAGTATTCAGCTGCATCCGGTTAGACTGGAAGCCGACCCCAACATATTTGGGAAAAGGCTAGGTAGATGATCAAGACGAACGAAATGATGAAGACCGCCAACTGATTGGCTACGCAGTCTTTCACTTCAGCCTAGCCTAGGTTTTGGAAAAGCCGCTAGGCAAGCAAGCGTTATTTCCTTACCATCGCCCTAGTACTCAAAAAATACTTTCAGAACTAAATATTTCATTTCCAGGCTATTCACATTGAGGTCTGTACCATTAATCACACATTTAAAACACCGCACAAAAATGGCGTTGACTATGGGCGAAAGCTCGAGCGTAATAAATTATATCCGATTTTAAAACATTTCCGCCGGCTGATATTAAATCTTTTATTTCAGTTTACGCTCGATTTGGCTTTAGTTTTTATTAAAGCGGAACTCTGTTCTTCATTTTAAAAGTGGAAATATAATACAGGATATAACAAAACAAATAAACTTATTTATTGGCAATAAAGTTAGAGTGGTCTCAGCTTTCATACCATATCTACTAAACTGAACTACTAGACTTTCCCATCTCTAGCAACGTTACTAAAACCTAATAAAAATTTCCACATAAAAATTGATAGTTTCTATTGGATGGCCTATGGTCCTAAAACAGCTTAACCGTCGATTTTCTAACCATTTCTTAAATAAAACTAGGAAAGTATAAGGCGAGGGTAGCAAGTTGTAGGGTCTTATTGGATAAGTTTGGAAACCTTTATACAGGTCGGGAAGGTTAAGTTGTAATATAAACTTTCGAGTTTTAAGAGCGCTCTCTTCTCGCCACAGGCACAGCTGAAGTTTGCATTTAGTCAAAGCTTTTCTATTTGATAAAAGTGGGCTCAGTGGCTTCGAGGGCAATAAAAATGGGATACTTTTAGTTTTTACGTGTTTTTTACTTTATCATTATTGTGAGGTACCCTGTCAGACATTAGAGGAAGTTTGTTAATCTTCCAAGAAATGCGGCACTTAAAAATCATCCCACGTCTGATGTCACAACCAACGTCCGGTTTCTGCCTACCTTTTATAATAATAATTTTTACAACGTCGTGAGCCATTTTGGTAATTTGTACTGACTCGAATGAAATAGTGAAAAAATTTAAAGTTATACTGCGTAATAAAATTGTGACCGTAAAACATGCAATCTTAGTGATATGAATACGCAGATGCACCAAAAACAGAGCCCGTTTAAAGCAGCAACAATCATTAATCCAGTACATAGACTCTCCATGATTTTCCAATCAGTTTCATGTATGTATAGGCATAATCCCACAATAGGACTGCGTAATACCAAAGCGTCATCGCATTTCATTTCGTATGCTGACCGTACCGAATGCATCCCTCTGTCCTCTGTGCAATTCCACTGGGTTCAGCAGAAGCGTGTTACGCACGTCCATTTCAAGAGCTTCTTTGAATCCTAATCCAGGGGAAAATTGCCTTTGAATATTACGTATGTAAAGCTGTACCAGAATCTGTGCGTGCATGCCCTAAAATCGGAAGCAATGAAGCCATTTTGTTTTTACAAGCTTTTATTTGACTGGCATGGTATGTATGTATGTATGTATGTTTGTTTTGGTAAATCTCGCAACTGAATTTTTGAAGTAGTTGTCCCCAATGTCACTGTGTGATGTCAGTCTAAATTCGAAATCGCGAACTCCCAAAGATGGTCTTAAGATCCATGACTCATCTTACTGTATTTTGCTTTGTAATTACAATAATTTAATATAGACCTTAGCGCAAAATCTACCAAATCGCTGTGGTATACCGCAGCGACAGACTAGTATTGCAATATTAGATAGTAATTTCACTGAAGAAAGGTCGGCAACTCAAGTCCCAACTAAAATATAGTAGAATAGAGTAAGTGAAGTTGATTATTCTGATGATTATTATGGATACAACTGCAAACTTATTGCACATCATCCGCCTAGCCTTTTCCCAACTATGTTGGGATCGGCTTCCAGTCTAACTGGATGCAGCTGAATACCAGTATTTTACATGGAGCGACTGCCGTCTATCTGACCTCCACAACCCAGTTAGTACGGGGTAATACGATACCCCTTGGTAAGACTTTTTGAGAGTCTGACTACCTAACGACTGCCAAAGATCTACAAATGACACTCTGGACCAACGGCTTAACGTGCTTTCCAAGGCACGGAGGAAACTCGGTATGTAATGGGTGGTCACCCATCCACAGACCAACCTAGGCAAGCATGGCTTAACCGAAAGAGCGACCCTTATTATTTAGCCACGAGCTCCTCTCCAAACTTATTCCACATTCATCCAAAAAGGGCAAAGACGAACTATTCAACTTAACAGCTCCAACATTCCTGAACCAAAATACAAACGAAATAATTGTAACGTGACGAGCTGTTCCCCTGCAAAGCAATCAGATTAATTAAATTAATTGTTGTAAGACCCGGTTATTATGCTGCACTAAATGTGGCTTGGTATGCAAAGCGCTCTAACGTACGTACCCGGTTCTTGAAGAGCCTCGCATTGCATCAGAAGCGGGATGGCAAGGGTTGATTGGAGCTTGAAAATTGTATTCTGATGTTTGTCGACGAAACTGGTATCTTGGCTAATGAATTAATTTGGCTTTTAGGTGGGTGTGCTTTTCTCCTAATGAGCGATTCTAAATACATTTACTAGAATTAAATAAGAAACGGTCTTCTTAATAGGCATTTTTGGGCTTTTGATCGATGTTATAGGACTGTCATTTTTATTAGACTCGGTGAAGTTATAATGTAATCTTATCTCTGACGAAATGACTGCTGTCCTACTCCCAGAACTTGATTTTAAGGTGATCGCGGGCTAGCTCGCCGCCCGTCCGTCTTATGACGACAGGCCGTGTCGACGGCACGTTCGTGTTCCACACGCACCTCAAAGAGATGTCAGCAAAAAGGAAGGGGCCTGCAAGGGCCGATGCCTTCCGGTGCTGCGCGACTGTTCAAAAGAGATACCGTGGCTCTGAAACACAAAGAGCAAAGAAGGAACATGGATGCGTTTAAGTCAGTAAAAGTCTGACACTCCGCTCAGAACGGGGGGGGGGGGGGGGGGAATTTGATGATTACCCATCCGAAAGAAAAAGGTGATACCTACTCCATGTACTTCCGATTGAAAACTAAGCTATGATTACGAATACTATTACGAATACATACTATTACGTTCTTTTACATATGAAAATATCATCAAAAAAAAAATCTTTGTCGAAAATTATTACATCACACGAAAACTAAGATCAGAAAAAGACCTTAAGGTGACATAACGACTGTACTAGGTACAAAAAAAAATCTATTACGTAGTCCCATAAAGCTGAAGTAATAAATGTGAACCGTTCACAAATAAACCATCACAAGACTGTCTGGTAAACAAACATATAAATTACTTATAACATGTTTTTCTATTTTCGCCTCCATCTTATTGTTATACCTAAGTTTCAGAAAGCTCCTTGAAAGTTTCATTACCTCTCCTTTCTTTTGAAAATACTTTTGCCGAATATTCATTTGAGTGGAGTCGGAGATACTACAAATGTGTTTTTTTTAACCACTTACTAGAGAGTAGTTTGAATGTTACAAAAGCGTTTTTGGAATTTTTTCCATAATATTATCATCTTCCTGCCCTTGTCCATGTTATTTGGGGTCACAACACGTTTTTTTTCTTCCATTCTCCCCTGTCAATCGTCACGCTATCATTTACTCCTTAGTCCTTCATATCGTTCCTCACAAAATCCATCCATCTTTTCTTTGGTCTCCATCCATCAACATTTATATTCGTCACTCTTTTAGTCACATGCGAGTAATTTATTCCATAATAATACATAATTAATTTGTAAAATACGTAAAACATCAGGAAAAAAATGAAGCAATACATTTTAAAACCAAAATAATACGAGAATTATTCTAAAAGGTTCTCAAAAATCGGTTTACAATTGGTGAAAAAAAGGCTGAACATACAAACAAAAAAATAAAAAAATTCAGTCAACTTGATAACCTCCTCTTTTTTGAAGTCGGCTAAAAAAGTATATCAAATGATATGTTGGCATTCTACTGAGTGTGCCTTTGCGTACAACCGGAAAACAAGAAAATGTGTTTCTGACTTGATTTATGACCGAATTTCGTACATTTCCGCAATATTCTGTTTACTCGACACGAATTCTTATATCGATGTTCGATTGTTTTGACAAATGAAATTATACGGATAAGTTTTTGATGTGTTTTCCATTAATAACCCATCCACCCAAAACAGTTAATTTTATTTAATTTCTTAAAATGAAATACCCCAGGTATTTAATTTTATTCCTATTAAACAAAAATAAAATCAGTCTATAATCTGTTTTGTGTGGAAAATTAACCGTTGGGTGATACTCCGATAGTTTTACAAGATTTTGACATTTACTGCTTTAATTTTACAGTACGTCATATTTTGGGAAATATATTATCACATATTTAATAGGGCCCAGATAGTTTAGCCAAAACTTACCCTTTTTTGTATAGTTTCATAATGTATTTATTTCCTTACTCGTAGTAGGTACGTTATTATTATATTATAGAGCTTGTGCCAATAAGTTAATTAGTCTCAAAATAAATGCCAAACCATCATTTCCCCTTAGAGAGCCGTAGGAGGTGGCAAGAGGATTAAATTAGCGACATCAATTTGTACATTGATAATGATGTGATAAGAATACTTATAGGGAACATAAAAATATATACATTAGTAATTTGGCCGTTATTTTAGTAATAGGAGCGGAGAAGGACTCCGCTCCTATTACTAAAATAACGGCTCAAATAACGAATCAGAATATAACTAAAAAAAATATAGTTAAAATTATTATTTACATACTTTTCCACTTTTTAATCTGTCTGTAAAATGTGTCTGAGTTTTACAATTCATTATCAGACGATATTTTTAATTAACATCAACTTGGATGCGCTGTACAATAAAAATAAAAAATAAATATCGAAAATATTCTCGCAGTTAATAGGTAGGTACTGAGTAATATTTTGATGGAAACTGCGATAACTTTCATATAACTTACGTACGAAGGTAAATACTTAGCCATAAAACTAGCTGAAACTAATATTGGAAGTAAACACATGCTGCCATGACACTTTTGCTTAGCAACTACATTGCGTGAGTTATAATGAGACCAGGGAAACATCGAATAGGGAAAGTAGGGGAACATTCATTTTGAAATGGATGGATGACTCGTATGATAGATTTTTTACGAGCAATAATAGTTGATAATGGATTATCCTAATAGGTCATTATGTTTTTTTATGGTCTTGAAGGTGGGACCGTTTATTGTTGGTCTTTATAATGGGCCTACTTACCCGGTATTTATAAAAAATGTGGAGTTACGATTATTTTAAAAGTTAAATCGTGTTTTTTTTTGCCTCATACCTATATTACATGGAAAATAACAGGCCAACCGATTAAAATTTTCATAAGTAATCATTAGCCCGTAATTAGTAGATAATGTGTGCCTGTAAACAACGTTTACATTACCTAAAAATCGCTTACTCCTAAACGAACTTAAATAAAATAAAATCTATTGGATTTTCAAATCTAGGCACTAAGCTGCGAGTACATTAGTCTTAACGGCAGTACCTGGTATTTTATTTAAAAGGCGAAACCTGACATGAGTATACGTGAACTGAAAATTAAATAGAATAAGTAGAGTAACTGTGATCCCTTAGACAACGTTCCATTGTTCTTGTAATGCGTAACGTTTATTTTTGTATTGGATATACCTAATTACTGTTTGGAACACAATGGGCCAGATTAGTTACACTTCAAAGTTCAATGACCAGTGACCAAGATGACCCATGGCTTATAAATGGTCGTTAAAGAGTAACTCAAATGTGATTTAAAAAGAGCAGGATTGAGAAATTGGGAAATTCAGTTGAAGAGGATGAGTGAAAGGCAGATGTGAGTGGCAACGCCGAGAGCAGGGAGTAACCTCAGAGCACCTCCTGCTCCGATTCTTCGTTTTTTTTTTCGATAGGAAATCATCAAATGACCCCTCGTACTCTGGGCGGAGTGGAAGGGAGTATCAGTCTCGTAAAACCCATCCATGTTCCTTCTTTGCCCTTTGTGTTCCAGGGCCGCGGTGTCTCTTTCAAACAGTCCCGCAGCCCCGGCAGGCATCGGCCATTGCGGGCCTCTTCCTTTTTGCTGACATCTCTTTGAGGCGCGCGTGGAACACGAACGTGCCGTCGACACGGCCTGTCGTCATAAGACGGACGGACGACGAGCTAGCCCATTACTCACCGTCCACAGGCCCGCGACCTGCTCCGATCCTTACATATTACTTCGGCTCGTCCACGTTCATACGTCTAGTCATACATGCGCGCCGGTTGCGAGTAGTATGCACCTGACCTTTCTGAAGAACCTCACCATTAAGGCCAGTGTAAGTCCTTCTAGGGCATCCCCTCCCAGCGTTGCCACACATATCTGCCTTTCAGTCATCCTCTTCAATTCTCCTACTGTTTTCCGAAAAGTATTTGAATAACATAAAAAAAACAAATAACAAGATTGTATATAAAGTGCTTGGTTACCAAATTCAATTTATCGCTCAACAATTTTAAATATAATTAATAACTCAGAAAGGTCCAATGAAATTTAAGCATCAAGCTATTCGCGAAAGGCAATATTATTTTTTAATCTTATCGTTGAACTTAATAACGGAAAACTCAATGACGTAGGAAGAATATCACGTTTTGAAGATAATCGAAACAGTAAGTATCAACATTGATAAAAGAACTGTTCTATAAAAATCTTCCTTGAAAATTCAAATACATAAAAGATAACATCTCGACTCTAATCGGTAAAGGTATAGGCAGAAGTATGTGGCATATTTCACTAGTTATGTTAGGAAGGAAAGTGTTTTATTCGATTCCTCATCATCGTCATTCTGGGATCGTCTATTTGGGATCGGCGCAGCATATCTCTTTCTTTCATATTCCTCTACCACTTCATTTTTTATTCGATTCCGATCTACTAAAAAAAAATGTTAGATTTATTTCGTTGTCTAAATCAATATTTTAGTAATTCCATCAAAGAAATAACTAGGAAAGTTATCTTAGTACATTTTAGTGGATAAGTAACCACACCGTTATATGGGTATACCTACCTACATTTGTATCTATGATTGACCGACTGATACACCACGCACGACATCCGGATCTAGGGGTACCTGCCTACAACAGGTACGACTATACCTTCCATGCACCCAATTTAAGGTTCGACTACGAACAGATTGTGAAATGCCTTCGGGCAACGGACGCTGATGGATACTTTAGTAGTTTAGTAGGAACATTGTCTGTCAAGGTTCCGGTGTCCACAGCCAGTCAGCTAATCTCAAAGATTGGGTCGGACCGGTACGGTCCTTTAGGAGATTTTCTTTAGACAACATCACGCCAGTTATACCCGAAGGGCTAGGCAGAGGTGTACTTAATAGTATACCGACATTTTGTAAGTTATGTTTAAGTCCCACGTAATAGGGGGCGACCCTATTGTCATCAACCGGGCACAAATCCGGACTCCGTGGCTGCCACTGATAAATTCCTGACGGAAAAACTCAAAAACACGTTGACCGACCTTTGAATCGAACCCAGGTCCTCTTAGTAGCAGTCGCGCTTGAGACTACTAGACCAACAAGGCAGTCAATTTTCTTCAGAGTGTACGGAATAACTCTCTAAAGCTTCTTAAATGGTAAACAGGTGCACTAAGAAACTACTCTTCATAACAAAATGTAAACGAGACGTTTGTAAAATACTTGGAACTATCACCTTTGTATCTTTGTATAAACCCATTGTAACAGCCGATCTTTCCGATTCCTTAGACCATCAACAAACTAAGAATTAAATAGATTAGTATTTTAGTTCCTCATAACGTACATATCTAACGTAGATCTACAATCATACTACCTATGGAGATTCAGAAATGTGTGGACATACATCTGAACGTATCATGTTTTCCTTCAGGCGAGACAAAGCTGTTTGCACGCTACCAAGGCTTTAAGTTAAGTCTTGGCTTGCAAACGTTGGTGATCAAAGCCAACATCTTGGGTATTACACCTGTTGGGAAAGCGTGGGAGCTAAAGGTTATTCTGGTTTTTAAAATGTGGCAAACGATGCCTTTTATCTGTGTTTTTTTGTTTGTTTTTCCCTTCGTTGGGCAAAGGGGTGCCCCAATTCCTTACATGACCTCTTTTCCCGTGCCATCTCGAACCAGCCCTCGCGGTACGCGTCCAGATCGTCTCGCCACCTCTTTCTGGGCCAGCCTCGGCGGCGCCGTCCGTCTTCCGGCACCCATCTTGTGTATGCGGCTGATGTGACCCGCCAAATCCCAATTTAGCCTAGCAGCCTTCTTGCCAACGTCCACTACGCCCCGTTTTGGAAAGCAGCGTTGATTAGCTTAGTTATATTTACTTTGATTAATTAAGTCATACTTTCTCTGAACCATGAAATTAAAGTTTTACTGAGACCATAGAATGAGAATGAAACTGAGGTAAGTTACAGAAAAATATATATTGTAAGCAGACTTCAACAGTCTTCAATACCTAGGTCCTCAATAAATATGTATTAGAATTTTCTAAGAGATAGGTGTCATAATGGTATTCAGAGATCGATAAATAATTCGGCGTTTGTTTAGCCTAGGAATGACAGAAAAAGCTGTTGTATTTTCTCTTCCAGAAATATGATATCTATCTTATGAAGGTTCAGAAAAATATAAGCGGGACCGACCTGCTCAATACAACTCTTTTTACTGACAAACAACCAAACAGCCAGGCCCAGAAGCGTGAAAATTGGCAAAGATTTTCTTAAATTAAAAAGGGAGCACCAAGGTAGTATTATTGAGCTTGTATAGGAGATTGTCGTACAATAAATTATACTTATACTTTGATATTTTCAATGACCAGTCGAACAAGAATGGGCGTTTAATCCCCAGAGATTTATCAAGTTGTGATTTGTGCCATTTGAAAGATGGTAAACCATAACAATCATAGTTCTTGCCTGCACACATTTGATTGTTGGTGTCTAACAATAAAATAAAGTTATCATCATGTCCTTTCAAATGACATATACCACAACTTGATACAGCTCTGGGGGCGGAGCTAATACAAAGGCGTCCTTTTAATACCTATACTGTGCCGTAATTGAGTGTTAATTATTCTTATCAAACACAAATAAAAAGTTCATTAAATTTCATCGATTAGGAATCATCTCTGATTTGGCGGGTCTTTGAAAATGATGTAAACAAACAAGACATAAAAATCTTTATGAAATTAGAAATATTTATATTTTCATGATTCTAGTAAGCTCATTCAATTTTACACTGCTTCCAAATCACTTAATAGACCGTTTTCATAACATTTCCCGCATCCAAAACGGAGTGACATTTGAACTGTATCGCTGTGAACGCTGTGACGTGCTTCCCTGCATTGGCATTAATAATTTTCGTTGTTACGAACGCTTTGACAGGCAAACAAGCGAAATGCCATTTATTAACTTCTCAAATTCTGTTGTTTGTAAACATTTATTGATAAACACAACAAAATGTATTGATAATTTGTTATGGTGTCCCATAATAAAATTATTTAAGTCTCTGTTTTAAGCTTTCACGGTTTACAACTAAACTTATACTGTCACTCAGGGGATATCTTCCGTGATTGTTCTTCCGTCATTATTTTGTTTTTTTATTATTTTTGTTGCGCTTGCAACAGTGTCGAAATATCGGGAGCTCAAAATAATGAACAATCACGGAAGATATCCCGTAAATGACAGTATATGTTTTGAATTCTTTAAATTCATCTTTCTATGAAGTGATGGTAGGTCATGTAATTTCCCAAAATAAGCATTGTTTAGTGCTTGACTTTTAATAGTTTAGATTGGACGCTTTCAATCATCAACATGAAATAGATTCTTCCGCTGAAAATGAAGCTTTAAATGTGTTCAGCTCCGGGGCTGCGGGACTGTTCGAAAGAGATACCGCGGCTCTGGAACACAAAGGGGAAAGAAGGAACATGGATGGGTTTTAGTCAGTAAAAGTCTGACACTCCCTCTCACTCCACCCAGAGCGGGAGGAGTTATTTGAAGATTACCCATCCTTAAAAAAAAAAATGTGTACAGCAAAAAATGTGTAAATGTATCGAGCAGTGTGGTAATTCATCTCTTTTATTTCAAAAATAAGTGCGGGATTTCAAAATGTTGACGCCATTCTAGTTTCTTTTGTTTTTTCAATAATCTACCCCTATAATCACACCTAGTCTTCCGTGTTTTATAATCAAAAGTTATGGAACAAAATCATTTTTCACAAAGCCTTTTATTTATTGATAAAAACAAAATACCAGATAACTGTCTATATTCTGAATTGACTATATAAAAAACTCACTGCTGACCTATTTTCAATAACAGGCTCGTTGATGGGGTGCATTCTCTGGAAGGCTGCAGGTTGGTTTTCATCAAGCTATGAACGAAATTTGATTTGGGACATAATTTTGATGAACTACTAGCAGTTTTTGATGAAGTTATTACAATGTTTGATGGTGTCATCAAGCGCGGCCTTTATTACCTATGTTTTCGAGATTATAAAAATGATATTATATCAAACTTAAGATTTGAAAATGTCGATGTCTGCATTGCCCTGTAATGTATTCATCATCTGCCTGCCCTTGTCTCATGTTATTTGGGGCGCAACACGTTTTTTTCTCCATTCTGCCTCATTCACTCTTTTTTCCTTCATATCATTCCTCACACAATCCATCCATCTCTTCTTTGATCTTCCTCTCCCTCTCCATCCATCAACATTTATATTCATCACTCTTATAGTCCCTGTATTCTAATATAAAATTATCTGTCTGAAATTCACCCTGTTTTGACAAGTGATGCGATCGGTTTTTGATAATTCAGTCCAACCAATCACAGTAGTTTGTGCTTTTGGTTCGGAAACCAAGCCAAAAAAAACACTACTGCTTTACTAAAATGCTATAACAACGAGTTTAAACTACCCAATCATAAATAACGAAAATAACTCGAAAAGTAAACATGCAAAAAATTCCTACCTAATAGAGTTACACGTATTACGCACGTTACGTATGAAAGTTAAATAGTAAATCATCGTGGAACAGTGTTTTTATTATTATCGATGGCAGTGACATCTGGCGTCACGGACCACGCAACAGCTGTTGGAGACGCGCAACTCCTCGTAATACCCCCCCGAGCTGAACAAAATGCCTGTTTACTGATTCAGAGGCCTTTTTCACATAAAAACCCTATAAGCGATTGGATTAGATGGCTTTTCCTATTACTTTATTGAACAAACTTTCAGCTAAGCGTGTGTTGGCGTAACTGTTTCGGTATTCAGTAAATAAGCGGTTATTTGTCTGGTAAAATGGAATTATACAGAACATCATCATCATAACATCACGCCTGTGATCCCTGAAGGGTTAGGCAGAGGTGTAGTTAATAGTACACCCACATTTCGCCGGTTATCTTAAAGTCCCATGTGAGGGCGAGTATATTACCATCAACCGGGCACAACGACTACTACGACGATTATGATCATTTTTTGTTCTGGACCATACCTTCTAGTTACGTTATTAGAGGTCAAAGTTCCAAGATTCTCGCAAGTTTAAAAAAAAAAACTTTATTTTAAATATCTCCTTGACCTGTTTACTATTCAATGTATACATCATCACAATGTTTTGAGCGCGTTACATTGAGTTTATCGTAAAACGAAATTTTTCACACCAAAAAAAAAGTCGTTTCCCGTCAACAATTTTTGCGTAGTTTCCAAGTAGTTTGATGTACAAAATACTTGGTTGGCGGCTTCGTGAAGGGTCTGCTTACAACTTGTATATTCAGCTTACTTTGTAATAACTCAGCTACGGTAGTTATACCGATCCCAAGGGACACTAAGTTTAATTATACTTAATCCACGTGTTCAAGAAAAAGGCGCGGCTTGATTGCTTTCACCTTGTTAACCCTTCATAGCTGAGTCAATTACTTAGTACTTGCAACTGCCGTACGCTATGTTTGTCGGAACTTTCTTGCAACTCCACTGAGACTAAACGATTGTCATTTGTCTTGTAGTGTTTGCGCAATGGTCTAAATATCCTCACATGATTCGCTCAATCGATTTAACTAATAGATAGATAGATAGATAAATCATTTATTTAGTGCACACAAAAGACATAGCACAACACACAGAAGCACAATTAAATAATACAAATTACACGACCATATCTTATATATAAAATTCTCGTGTCATAATGTTAGTTACCTCCCAAACGGCTTGACCGATTTTTATGAAATTGTATATGCATATTCTGCTACTATCTATTTTTCATACCCCTAAGTGACGCAGACGAAGTTGCACGGGTCAGCTAGTACCTATATAAAAACAAGGCGCCAATATACAAAAAGAAAAACATATTTACGAAAGAAGTATAGTAACACCATGACATACTTCAAATCAAATAACTAGTATACAAGGTGCGGTGTGCGTCGCAAGGTTGCACCAAATGGGAGTCCAGTTCAGCATGTCTAATGTCTTAAGGGGAGGAGTTACAAAAAATGGGCCAATACAGTTTCTGAAAAAATACAGACATAATCTGTAAGCTTTCCTGAGCTTAAAAGAATTTATAAAATACAGTCCTCACATTTTGCGCTCTCAATTCTATCTAGCTCCAAGTCTGTCAAAGACTAGTAGCACTTGGCAAGGGCAGATCAAATGCGCACCTATGAAATTCTATGGAAGATATTATTATCTATTGTGGCGTTATCAGTGGCGTGTACTACCGGTCAATCGGTCTGACACCTTCCGTACATTACAACCTTTGCGTGCACGCACATGCTTATGGTATGCTCCGGCCTTTTAATTTCATCTACAATATGACCGTACTTACCAGTACCTATGTATTAATATAGACTGTGACTTTACAACGGCAGCCCACTTCATGTATCCAATGACTACTAAGCATTCATTAAAAAAATAGGTATTTATGAGATTTTAATAATTTAAAATAAAAATATTATTCAATGTTATGACGCATGACGTAGTTAAAACACTCTGTTGTGAGCGATAGACTACTGGACTCGAGCGCTGGGTAGGTTTATTCTCCCGTTTGACACGTAAACATCATCAACAGGATGTTTCATATTTTTTTCTAATGTTTATTTATTTTTCTTTGAACCTATTACGGTAGGTAAAAAAAAAAATCGCGCCTAGAACTATTTTATGTTGGGCACATTGAGTGGACCACCTTTGTAGGACGACTAAAAAGTCACGGTGTATAAGTGACTTGTAATTTGCGATGAACTGCTAAGTTAAATTGTCGTGGGATTACCCAACTAACTTTTTATAAAGGAATTAAAAAGTTGAAAACACAACTTTTCTTCAGTGACGGAGTAAAAATGTTCTTGAAGGCATGAGTCTTGATACTTTCATTCACCTCGGCTATCTACTTTAGGATCGGAATAGTTTTTACTTGCTTATTCCCGCGGCTTCGCCCGACAGGGTCATACTACTGGGATAAAAAGTATCCAATGTATTAATCCAGGTTATAAACTATATGTGTGCTAAATGTCATCCAAATCCGTTTAGTAGTTTTTGCGTGAAAGAGTAACAAACATTCACACATACAAACTTTCGCATAAATAATATTATAGTGTGAGTATTTCCGTGTAATTTAATTGATTGCATTTAATTTTCGAATTTTGTTTGTCGCTACGTCAAGGATGTCTCTGGTTCGTGGTAATCCAATATAGTTGCCAGTAAAACCAAAAAGTTGGGAGCGAAATGCTTATAAAAGTATTATAACGCTAAAATGATCAAAGTACGAAAATATAATTATAGAAATAAATTGGAGGTAGTTTCGGCAGAATTCGATGCCTTTCGTGAAATATGAGCTCTCAATTAAAATAGTTTTCAACGTTCCCAGTTTTACTTTGAATTCTTCCAAGCGATCCAGAAATGTTTGAAATTCATCAAAATGGAATCACTTGGAAATTGAGCTGCGCTGAAATTTTAAACAGCTTTTATTTTAAATCATTTAAAATACAGAATTTCAATCATATTAATGTTCAAGTTGAAATAATTCTAAAGCAGTTAAAATATTTAATTAACAAAGTCTTTTATTTTGGAAAGCACGATCCGATATTAATTATTATCCAAAAATACTTATCGTAGCTTGAATAAATCAATAAACAGCTGCGGTTTTTATTAAATGTTCAACAGTACATTTACTTACCCACACCACGGAAATGTAAGCGTATTTTTGATGATAAAATTAATATTTCATCCCAAAAAATGTCATCAACACACAACACATACCAGGCTCTTTATTAAGGGCGGGTCTCAACAACATAACGTTGTTACCACCCAACCTTTTTTACCACCATTTAAAAAGATCAAAAACACGCTCTTAAAGCAATAATTAAAAGGAATATAGCAGCGTATTCCAGCCAGCATAGCCCGAAGATCGGCCATTTAACCTTCTGACCCATTGTAATAAAGTTAGTAAGACGGGAATTTCATTAGTAAGCTGCGAGGGCAGACTCGCGATGACTTAACTTATTAAAGTATCGTTAGGGACACGTGGCTCGTTAATAGCTTTGAAACGCACAGGTTGGCCAATCACTAGTTGAGGAACAGTCTTCGGTGATTTATTCGGAAGTATTAAAATTATTTGATGGTTCATAAAGGGGTAGAGGTATCTTTGGTTATGGATCTAGTGGAGAAGTTCTGAGGTGAAAGTGCGTGCGAATTTGGGGTGTTGTAACTGTCACTGTCACACTGACAGAAAGCAATGTAGGTACAAAGTCTTGTATGTGCAGAGTAGACAGACAGATCAAGTGACTTGATTGATCCAATTTTCTAATGGTTTTGTGGATGTGGGAGATGAAACTCCGAAGCTTTTGTTTCGTCTTGATTGGCCATATATTGATAGCGTTGTAATAGCAGCAAAAAAAACATACAATTGTACACACGACGACATATCAAGCTAAACATTTCCAGTATAACATGGCCTCGCTTTGTATAGATTTCCTAACAATGAGAGATCCACATAAACTGGTTTTGTACAGTGACTGGTCGCCGTGCGTACATAGTAGGTATATTATGGAATTATTATTTTATCATCATTACATACAATAACATTGAATTATGAAATTACCTCTTTATCAGTAACATCTACGGCTGTCCCAAGAAAATATTGCTAGTCTGTTTCATTCAATACTTAGGTATTTATTCACCCATAAAATGCAATAGATAAACAAAACATAGGGAGCTATAACTCTTCACGGATAATTCTCTCCAAGAAAAAGGTCGGTTATCTGTTCCAAGAGTCCCGGATTTACTCTTAGACACAATTGGGTTTATATTTACTGTTTATTTACGTCTTTAGAAACGGAGAGACTAACGAGTTGAAGAAGTTTGCGAAAAAGTACTTAAAGTTTTTTTCGAATAAAATATAGGACTTTAAAATTGAGGGTAGGACATTATTTTAAAAGTACGGTGTCGTTTCTGGTGTTATTTTCAAAGAATCTTTAGGCGCGAATTACACAGCAACGGTGAAAGGTGAAGGCGCGGCGCAGGCAAGATGCTGCTTCAAAACGTTTTCATACAAAATGTACGTAGGCGACGAGTCGTGAATTACACTATTAAATATTCAATATAAGTATAATTTTACTTTTACTGTATTAAATCTTGATAATTTTCATATTTAATTTGGTTTTTTATTTCATTACCCCTGTATAGGTTCACCCACCGCAACGCATGGGTAAGTACATAAAATGTAACTTCCGGGTGGTGAACCCAAGCAAATAAACGCATGTGGTATTATTGATAGTTTATCAGTTTTGTTACAGGAAGTTCACGTTGATATATAATATCTGTAGATACAAGTACATAACAAGAGTTCATGTAAAGCAGCGTTCACACCAGGGAACATTGTTTCTCGTCCATGTCGTGCGGCCTTTGGGCACAAGTATTCGTGTAAATCATGTACCATGTGCTGTATTATTATGTAGCGTATCGGATTGCTATTTATAACTATACATAGTAGGTCAAGCGGATGGACAAATTACAATTGTTCCTCTCAACATGAACACTCGCTCACTCAACCCCAGAACATAGCATATTTGCTATATAATTAGCTACCTATGTGCGTATGTGAAAAAAATTGAGTAGCTCGTGGCTTAATAATAACAGCCGCTCGGATCAATCTTTAGGTTAAGCTGTGCTTGAATAGGTTGGTCTATGGATGGGTGACCACCCATTACATTACGAGTTTCCGCCATACCTCGGAAAGCACGTTAAGCCGTTGGTCCCGGCTGTCATTTGTAGATCTTTGACAG
Source organism: Noctua pronuba (assembly GCA_905220335.1). Taxonomy (NCBI): domain Eukaryota; kingdom Metazoa; phylum Arthropoda; class Insecta; order Lepidoptera; family Noctuidae; genus Noctua; species Noctua pronuba. Next base: position 7,330,621 of record LR999903.1, on the reverse strand, counting down.
TGGCCCAAAAAGTCTGACAACTAGTCTTACCAAGGGGTATTGTATTACCCAGTACTAACTGGGTTGTGGAGGTCAGATAGGCAGTCGCTCAATGTAAAATAATGGTATTCAGCTGCATCCGGTTCGACTGGAAGCCGATCCTAACATAGTTGGGAAAAGGCTAGGCAGATGATGTGCGTATGTGAAAAATTTAAAAGAAAACAGTACAGCGTGGGGAATATAAAAATAAAATCGTGAATCTTTTCCTTCAAGAAAAGGGATGTTACCAAAATAAATAAACCGTCTAGCATATAGTACACATATTTATTATCAGAGCCGTTCTTTTATCCCGAATATTATGAAAGAGATAAAAAATTATAACCGTATCGTCCACGTTCAGGCAAGTTTAAACCTAGATTTTATAGTGCGGGTCTATTTTTACGATATGCAATAAGAAATAAGCACCTAATATATTTTATATTCCTAGATTGCTTATTCGTATTCCGTATGCTCCCGTTTCGGGCGATAGATCCTATGTTATGTTAGTATTTTAGATTTATCTAGAAAATACTGATTTAGCTTCTTTTCCTACTAAAACGTTTTACATATTTTAATATGTCTAAAAAAGATAGACGCCAGTAAGTCCTTTTGTTAACCCATATAGGTTTGACATAACATTACATCACGCCTGTAATCCCAAAAGGGTTAGGCAGAAGTGTACCTAATAGTACACTTACATTTCGCCAGTTATGTTAAAGTCCCATGTAATATAAGTGAGCCTATTGCCATCAACCGGGCACAAGTCTAGACTCTAGCTGCAACGACAGTAGCTGCTGCTGGAATATTTTTGATGTAAAAATCCAATAATACTTTCCCCTAATAGGTTCGAAATCTTTAAATAAACATATAAACCGAAAATAAATGAAACCAATACTTTTAGTATAGTAAGTTTTAAAATGAATACATGACCCAGTTCTTTTGATCGAAACGAAATCAATGGACCTGAAAAAAACTAGGAACATAAAAGAAAATACTCCGCAGAAGCCCGAATTCAATGCGTAAATTAAAATTATTTTTTAACCCTAGAAAGATAATCATATAGCAACTAGCGTAAAAGATAATCATACGTCTGTCAGACGTACCTTAGTTAATTAAGAGTTTTTAGTAAGCCTATGGATATATTATCATGCCTTAAAGGATGAAATAATTGTTTGTATTCTATTTAAGGAAATAAAACGATAAAATAGCAATAATAAAGTTTAATTGACAAATTACAAACAAAAACGTAAACTTCTTTACAAATTAACAAAAACTTAACTTGTCTTCTATAGGAACTTTTAAAATCACTTTCAGTCTTTATATTTTATTTTGTACTTTTGACTCATAACTGATACGTAGCGCGTTCCTGAAAAAGAGCTATCAAAAAGTTCTTCCGTCGAGAGGTGGTTATCTTTCATAGCCGCAGATAATGTCAAGATCCCAATAAGCGCACGGATTTCAATTTCATTCGTTTCTCGAAAAGTAGCAGAAAATTTTACTTGTTTTCCAGCTTCTCTATCTTTGGCTTCTTTATTTCGGCATTTTAGGGAAATTTCTTCGTTCGTCCATCTCACTAATTCACTTAGTATCTCATCAGTTATGAACAGATTAAAACATAACGAGGGGTCGTAAACGTTTCTACACATACGCGTTAGTCCTCTAGCTGATCGAACAATATTTATTGCTGAGGTTCTACCGTTACTTCGACCCTTGCTTGTGGCCCAACAATGTTTATTTTTACCTCTGAGTGTGCGCTGAGAAGTAATAATTATGCGGCTATCAGAAGGCGCAGCTTGGTCGGCAGTAGACTCGGAATGGTCTTCAGCAGAGACTTCGGGTATCTCCACAGCTTTATCGATGAATTCGTCTTCAGTGTCACTCTGTACATCGTCTTCTAAGAGGTTATCTTCGCATTCGCTTACAGATTCTGATGACGATTCCTCTTCATTTTGATATAAAAAGTTCTCAATTTGAGAACTCAACAACACCCTTCGGTTTGCCATTATAATATAATAATAATGAATACCTGAAAATAATAATAAATAAGTGTAAATAGCAATAAACAATCAGTTCAAATGATTGCAAAAGTTGCATTAAAGATAATCATACGTCTCGCGGACGTACGACATAGGTATATCTTTTATTTGAACGTACTTACCGTGGCGCCACTGCTGCTTAGCGTGAGCTCCGGCCGCCGACTGAGTTGACTCGCGCAGCTAGCGCGCTGCGATTAATAATAAAAAAACTACAACGAAATTTAATTTCACGATACGTCTCGCGGACGTAGATTATCTTTCTAGGGTTAAATCCACAATGGCTATAGGCAGAACGTGAAGTTATGGTGCGAATTGTCAAATGCATGCCCGCCATTAATTTTGGTGTCGTGGAACAGGGAAACGCTGCCAAAAACTGTAAAATGATCCCTTAACTCCGAAACAATAGTCGTAAAAGCAGCCCCTAATACATTATTTGACTTACGAACTTTTATTTGAGTTGAAGAGAGTCAGTGTTTGAGTGAGCTAAGTAATCACTACATACAAGGATAGTAGGAAGTGTTACAACTTCTTTTTGTCCGTACTAACGCTAATCTTGAAACTTTGTGTCGATTTGTTTGTAAGTTTCTCCTTTCAGACGAGGAGTGAAAGAAAAACGGAATGTTCTTGCTGACTTCCTTATGTTCCTTTCTAGTCTTTTTCTGAGTATCTTTGTTCCTATGTACATATGTCTAGATAGTAAATAATTTTTAAACTTCTCTGTCTGAAAATTACAATTATATTTATTTACTAGCTGTTGCCCGCGACTTCGTTTGCTTGAAATTATTATAAAAAATATTATTTTCCTTTTCGTATCGGATTTTGTTACCAATTTCAAGCGTTTTTATTTTTTTGCACGGAACCCTAATTATTTTTCTAAAATAAAAGTAGCCTCAGTTAGACCTTATAACATCAGCTATCTGCCAGTAAAACTTGGCGTCGCGTCAAAATTGGTCCAGCCATTTCGGAGATTAGCCGTAACAAACATACAGACAGACTGACAGACAAAAATTGAAAAAAATGTGTTTTTGATATTATATACGTGCCTTTTAAATTTTCATGTCATTTCATAGACATAAAAAGCTGTTACTTTGATATCACAAACAGATACTTCAATTTTATTTTATAATATTATTTGTATAGATATTGGAACTAACTTGTCAGATACAAACGTGTTCGTTTCCTTTTGCTTATGGGTAGGTACTGCCAGATGTGATTGACTGTTAGAAATTTGCTATTCAAAGGTCAATAGTTGAAAAGCGGTGGTACCTTCCTAGACTGGCACCATTAAATGAAAGTTATTTTGAAATTAGATATCGTGTTCCTGAATGTTTTTCAAGTAAAAAAGGTAGATTACTTTTTTGGCAGTAGTATTTATTGTTGCGGAAAATTATAGCAATCCTTTAGGTTAATTAAACAATTCATTAAGGAGTGCAGAGGTTTTGTGTGGATAGATTAGCCAGCCGAACTCCAGAAATGTTATACGGATAGATCTTCTTCTTCTACGTCGTGTCGAGGGTTTTTAAACTTAAACTTGTTTTGTCCAGAACTCTGCCACCTCGACGGCGTTGGTGGTGGCCTCAGACAGGTCCCTCAAAGTGCACGTGGAACCACACATAGTGCAGGACAGAAGGTGAACCATAGTTTGCTTTGAGGCACCGCAGTCACACATGGCTTCATCGGAACACCCCCACCGGACCAGGTTGTATCTGCAGCGGCCCATCTGGCTTCGCAATCGGTTTTGGGGTCTTTCAGGTGGGACATGGCAGCAGGTGTCGACACTTCGACATAATGTGTCGGAGGGGGATGTCTTAGGAGCCACAACTGTTTTTTTGCTATGGATAGATAAACAATAGGAAATAAGAGAAAATGATCAGTAATTCTCGGGGTATAGAAGTATAATAAAGCTTTTAAAGTAAAGCAAACTTTCTTAATATTTAATAACGAAGTTAAAGATTTTGCACTCTCAAGAAACATGCATATTTCGCTAAAAGACTTGTCTATAAAATATTCAGTAGTACTTTATAATAAAGTAGTAATACTTTATATTAAAACAGCACATTTACGGCAGATTTTCAGTATAATAATGAATTTAGTTCCGGGAATGTTGTTAGGGGAGCAAGCTTTCAATTTTCCTTTAAATTATAGTATCGTGGCGTCAGGTTAACGAAGGAAGCTCACAGAAGATTATGTACTCTCGTTATAGATCAAGAGCACTCCTACCAGGAAAGAGAACTCCTGAACCAGATTTGAATATCTAAAAAGAATATAAGGAGGTTGCTGTGGTAACGGCAACGACTTTCAATTTGTAGGTGATGGGTTCGGACCCAAGCTGCACAACATTTTGTAAAAAGTACGTCATCACCATTGCTCTCAAAACAGTAAAGAGAAACATCGCGAGGAAACAGTTTTTTTTTTTGTATTTATTAAAGTTATAACCAAAAAAAAAGGGCAAGAATTTCTTTTTAAAATAAAAATTGAATAACCTTTGAAAACCTGTGTACACGTAAAGATGACAATATAAATTATACCAGGTAAACATTTTTAATATATACAACAAAGTGCTTTGTAACATAATGTATCCACTTACAAACTATGCAGCCAACTTTTTTTTTATATGCACCACACAAAGGCTAGCCTGAAGCGATGCACAGTCCCCAATTAGTATCCGTTTGTGGACACTCTACGCTATCGTGAGGTTCCTTAGCCACTCCCGAATAATATACATAATAGCCACTTGGGCCACCGATCCTCTTGAGTCGATTAAGTCAGCTCATTGAATTATCTAGAGATGTTATATGGCGTTATTATACAGGGTACTTCATTGTGATGTACCTGCATGGAAGAGTCTGAAAGTTGATTCAGTTTTTAGATGTAACTCTATCTTATTCGATGAATACAAATCGATTTCTTTTTTCTCTAAACCTCAAATAGAATCAGATTTTTATGACAAAATCTGAAACTATTTTAACATTTTAATGAATCAACCTGTATACATCCAACCAAACAAAAGCCGTACCTATAGTTTAAAGCTAAATGTGGGTACGGTTTCTATACCTGCCAAGGTATTTACGCATCAACCCAGCCTTTTCCATTTTTGGAGTTGCTCCGTTCACAATGCAGAATGTCAGAATTTTACACGCTGCTACTGCCAATAATTTAATCCCCAAAACCCAATTACGAGAGGGCGCCGATGACCTGTAAGGACTTATTGTCAGCATTTCGGCTTTTGAATTTTCATGAGCATTGATAAAAAGTCTAAAGTGAGATGTTACAGATAGATCCAATTACAGAACACACTATTAGTAGGATTTCGAAAGAAATTCCTAATCCATTGCTTTGTATCTTTGAAAAAATATTGCCTCGATGGCGTAAATAACGCAATGAATATTGTTGAATTGTCAAAATAAAAGGCCCGGTTTTTTATTAAAGTCAAGATAATTATTATAAAACCAATGGCACTATTGAATAGTCATACCCTGCATAAAAATATCTAACCCGTGCATAAGACTGTTGTTTAGGTTGATATTTCCGTGGCACGTCACGATAATCAAGACAATTACTGCAAATATTCGTTTACAAAGTTTAGATCCAAGACCACAGTATAACACGTAATGAATGAATCACACCATGATGGATGAATCATACTAACAAGCAAAAGAAAGTGAAAGATATATATTTGATTGTTGACTTCATCCTTTCTCTCGGGATCCCAACGGGCACCCAACCAAAAGATAAATGATTGTGTCTGAGCGAGTATTATCCACAAAAGTTGTATACTCAATCATAAAACGTACCATCATAGTTACAACTAAGTATAATTAGATAGAATTTCCCGCAGAGAAGCAATCATATTACAGGAAGTTGTATGATATAGTAAATTGGCTATGTGTAAAAATGTACCAACCAAAGAAAAATGTGTTCTTTCGTAAGTTAATTTTTATCGTAATTCTCGCTGGTGATGATACAAAGAGACAGTGGATACATGACCCGATACACGTCACCAATTAGAAGAGTGGCTACTGAAATGAATTCAATTTGTTCGTAGTTCGCCGCACGAGCACTACTCACACTACAGCCCGTGCCATAGATTATCGTGCATCGAATGTAGGAAAAGTGTAAAAATATTGAAACAGTCGTCGTTAAATTTAACGGCTTAAAACCTTTATAACGAAACGGGAGAAAAGTCAAGATAATAGGACATAAATTCGACGTTTATATTTAAGTATTGAATATTTAGTGTTATGATATTTGAAAGGAACTGGTAGGCATGAACGAATTCTGTTTGTGTTTAACGTTGTATATTTCATTTTAACGTCGTGAAAATGTAAATAAGGGATTAGGAAAGCTTCAATTACATCAGGAATGTAGTTAGGAAAGTTACGTTGACCCGGCCCGGCAATAATGGCAGATTATCTTTAGGGCTCGGCCAACGCCACTCCCATTTTACGAGTGATGGGGAAATATCATGTTCAAGTTAATTCCCTTGAAGCCGGCAAAAATGTGATAAAATAATGTGATAAATGTCCTTATCGAGATCTGAAGGCGCTTTATGTCCTTTATGGTGACCTGATTACAAATTTTGTTGCTCCTGACGTGTTTATCGCTGGTGGTAGATGTATCATCATAATGTCTTATTAAAAAAAAACATCAGACGAATGGACGGTTAAAAATGTCATTTTTCGACCTCATAAAGCTTTACATACTGATATTGATACTGTTAGCCTGCGTCATCCCACTGCTGGGCAAAGGCCTCTCCACATAACTTCCAGACCTCGTAGAAGATGGTCGAGCTGGACAAAACCAACGACCAGTGGCCCACATTAGTCCTGGATCGAAACAACTGGAAGCTTTACATAAGATTACAAAATATTTTTACGGATTTTTATTTATGTTTATTTTACAAACGAGTACGGAAATATAAAAGTTGGGGGAAACCAAAGAATCGATCGATGGACTGTGTGACATATGATATACGCTAACTGCAAATAAATTGGGATAAGAAAGAGCTCATGAATGATGAAGACTTTGGAAGTATGTCATTCTGACATGAAAGTTACCGTTCGTCATTAAACCCAGTTCAACTGTTAGGATATTGATCGAAATAACTTTGTTTATTTCAGTCTGAAAAGCAAGAACCTGACTTTGACAGGACTGTACAAAATTTCATAGTCTATTCAATAATTTTCCTAAAATTAGAACTACGATAATTCGGACATTCAAGGACAATTCGGGCGATCAAGATTCCAAATATTCTCGACCCAGAAATCCATTCTACAAACTAAACTGTACGCCTCCGCAAATTCCGGTATCGAAAACGTACTGTTTAGCTTTACTACCCAAAAGAAGTTTCCAAAAATAAAGTATATTTTTTTATAAATATCATAATAATAATATCAGCATTGATATGATGGATGGATGGATGAAGATGTCATGGATCACGGGCTTGATTCAGAAAGCGGTACTCTTGGACACGGCTCTTATCATTAGGAGGTTCCTCTCTATCCTGACTGCCGGTAGCTTGAACCCTGTTCCCGATACCGGTGGGCTACTATTTTTTTTATATTTTTAAAGGTCTTTTATTTTATTTTGTAAAGGAATAATTATTTAAAAATGTAAATCTTATGCATAGAAATGAATAAAGGAAATAATAATATCAGCATTTATTTTTACTTAAATAGATAATGTCGTGGGATGTTGTAGGCGACTGTATCAAAACTAGTTGTCAATTGCCACTGAATCCACAGTCGTGCGGTTAACCTTACGGGTCTTTGTCAATACCACTAATTGCATAACTTCAGGGCGTGACTGTACTGTATGCTTGAAGTTCAGAAACCACATTGTAATAGAAACCCGACGACTGCAGGTTTATTCATAAACGAAATAATGAGATGTTTCAGACTAACCATTTTCATTCTACTTTATTTGATGTGATATATATTTGTATGCCGAAATTTCGTGTCACTTTCGTTGTTGTAAAAATATAATTATAATTTTGTTAAGGAAATGGTCATTACAAATATTTGTATGCTATGTTTAATCTTGGCAAAACATGTCTGTTCTATTTTTGTGCTGTAAGACCTTTTTTATTATTATTAAGACAGAAGAATTCAGATGGAAAGAATAAACGTTTTACATTAATAGCTAAAGTCAATCCCATTTCTGCAGATATTAAAGTTGATTCCAGTACAAAACGACTATTAACAGGCTTAGTTCCAACTTCAGTTTATGCTCAAAGAAATTCTAAACAGAAAATCCCATTTTGTCCGACTTTATTGAGGGCAATCCGAACTGATAGCCGGGTTACGGATTTACCCAATGCTTATTACTAAGCACAGATAAAAAATATGGGATTTACGTAGGTCGTATGTCCGGCATAAAAATATAAACATAACAATCAAGCTTGAAGTCCTTGGCAGGGAAGGTAGCAGTGTATACAGGGTATAAACGGACCCGAACGAAGCCGTCAACCAAGTATTCTGTACATTAAAGTAAGTATACTATACGCCAAAATTATTTCTGGGAAACAACTTTTTTTTTGGAGTAAAAATTTCGTTTTACGATAGGACCTAATGTTACGCAATCAAAACTGATGAATGGGTTGAATAGTACGGGGGTCGTGGAGGGAGATGTTTAAAGTAAAAATCTAACTTAAAAAATATGTATTTAAAAAAAAAGTTGGAACTTTGACCCCCAATATCTCCGTACCTAGGTTCCCAGAAATGGTTCAGAACAAAAAAATGATCGCAATGATGGGGAGAACAAGTGCCTTTCGGCTTCGTTAAGGGTCTTATTACACCTTTTATAATTCCGCCAATATGACCATGAAAAGATGGTAAGAAAAACCTAACACTTTGCCAGACTTGGGTATCAACACCCAAAACAGTTCCAGCACAAATAATACATACAATAATGGTGGCAATTTTATTTGTAATGATGACAAAGATTATAAAAACCATGTATCGTGTATATATAGAGTCATCTCGTCATTCACCATGAATTTTATTGGTGCGTAACCTCATTAGTTGAACGAACTATAATTGACACACCGGCTGACCTGTCAATTAAATGCGCTCATGGGTTTCATTCGTTCTTTCTCTGAAACGTTCGGTCGGCGTTGTGATAAACTTTGTAAAAATTAAATCACTGTTTCAACGTCAATGATCCATTAGTTTCGTCTGTTATGGCTTTTTTAATTCTGACGCAATTTCGCACATGAATAGTTTATGTAATCTACTGTTAGTGTCACGCATCTCGTTTCTCTTCTAAATTAAGTGGTCAAACACGATGCTTAGTTAATTCTAAAATGTTATACTAGGCTCAGCTCTAATTAGTACATCCGATATGATTGTCTGTAGCCATGACATGTAGCGAGGTCTCGCGATCTGCACATCCAAATGACTTGTTATAAGTTTCATTTCAATCTATTAAGGCTGATGTAGACATGATATTTGAAAGCATGCTTGTCTAGTAGGTAATTTACTTATTTGTAGTTTGATCTCCGAATATGTAAAAATAATCAACTATACATTAGGTACCTATTAATTATTAAAAAAAAGTAGTTACCATGCTTTTGTTATACTATACAAAGCATGTGAATTTTAACTTTAAATTATGCTTTTCTTTACACGATTTCGGAACAGAAATATAAGAGCAAAGATACCGAAAAGATAAAATCGAAGGTTCATCAAAATATGATATGATTTTCGTTCAGAATCTCTGATGTGATGGATGCATTGGAAGGCTTCCTTTACAAATATACGTGACTCGAATGATTTTGGTAATTGAACAACGAGTTTCCTTTATATTGATTCCTTTTGTAGATACGTGTTTGTTCGGGTAGCGTAGCGCGTCTGGATAAATAGAAGGATTTAATAAACGGAAAACCCACTTACATAAGTAGTATTATGTAAGTAGCTGTATAGTCTATCCACGTAGTTCTAGGTTGGTAGGTAGCTACTTTGTCTCTGTTATTAATTTAATCAGTGCGCTTCGCTAGTAGGTATATTTAGCGAACAATTTTGCCAATGCCTATCACATTATCTCAAGGCGTAAATCATTAGAATTAATTTAAAAAATCAGTCTCAAGGTTCTTTATACTTTTTATACGAACGTCTTCGTTGCAACGCAACTAATAACGTACTGTACGGTATGCACCTAAACCGATATATCATCAGTTTTGATCTATCAGTACGTGAGTTAAAAATATCTTATCATCTACTTAAAAAAAATAACTTCAAAGATAACTTAAATCCAACTTCCTTATCAACCATCTAAAAAGTTTACATACCTGAACAAAACAAGCCGACGAACAAAACTGCAGTCAAACACCACCGCATGTTGACGATTTTCAACTCAACTTACACAATACACGTCATAGAGAACATAGGCAACGTTCCTTGTATGAAACTTGTAGATATTGTAACGAGAGGAAACTTTTACGCGGAGAAGTGTACAGTGGGACTGGAAGCGGCAGTCTGCGACGGTACCGAACGATGAACTACCGACGAACCGCGATCATCCGCCAGGAACGAACTCGCAACCTTTTGACACGCATGCGCCAACTAATGACCTCCCCCCTATTAAAAATGATAATAAAACTGCTCTGAAGTGTATTTAATCATTGGTGGCAGCGTGACATAACCCAAACTAGATATTAAAGTTAGAATTTGTGTTGAAAATGATATCGGTGTTTAGAAGTTGACTTCAGTTTGATATCTTTCATTTGACCAGAAAATGACATTAAAATACGCGTTATTGTAAAAACTCTTTGGTTACGAGGAAGGAGCGCTACCGTACCCTTTTGCAATCTTTGTTTCTGTCTGGCGGTCTAAAAGGTCCTGGTTAATTGAAGATGTCCTTAGGCGATGACCATTGTTGACCGTTGGGGTAGACTTGTTCCTGTGTCTCCACTCAGGAACAAGTCTACTCCACCGCAAATCGGCAAGCGTAAGGTGGGACGTCTTCAGGCTAGGTGGGGCAACAATCGCTGCCCCCCAACGCATGTTTGCGAAGTAACACCCTGAGTCTGACAGACCCCTCCACTCTCCCCAGGGCGAAGGACATCCATTGAGAATTTTCACATCGAAAAAAAAAAAGTTGGAGCAACGATCTCCGCAGGGTGGATGGTGCAACTTGATGAGAGTTGCCGAGAATCGAATCAAGTGAGCATAGCATAAGCAGTGGACATAGGCCTCTATATCATAACATATCATCATCAACTTGTAAGCAACGTTATAGGCTGATGATGAAATATGTTTACCTTATTATAAAGTAAGAAATGTGCCAGTATATTTAGATTTTAGGAATAGGGACTAAGTTACTTAAAAATGCTGTTTTGACTTTTAATTGCTTTACAAAATCAAATCGTCGACATGAGTAGGTAGGTACTAAAGCTGACACAGCAGATGAGGGTTCACGGAGGGCTCAGACCCCAAGTGCGTTTCCGGCGTCTCCCCACAGAAAATGGCCCACCTTCATACTTGTACTACATGGCCTATCACCTGCGCACTTGATGATCTACTTATTGCAGCAGTGGGCGGGGTTCGCGTGGCTGAGTTTTGGGCTAAAGACATTTGAACTTTTTGCCATCGATACGCTAAGAAGAAGAAAGCTGACACAACCTTTAGTTTATTGGCCTTAGTAACAACATCAGTATAGGCTGGCATCTAATTTCACTAAAAGTCTATTACTTCGCTATGCCAGTCCATTTCGTTTTTGAAATTGAACTGCAATCTACTGTACCTGTCTGTATTGCGGTAAATAAATATTTTTAAGTTGTAGAAAACCAGCGGTATTTAATCTATATTTCGTATCATCATCATTCACAGCCTGCTTTCACCCACTGCAGAGTATAAGCCTCTCTTTTCTTCTACCAATCTCCACGTTCCTGTGCCAGTCTCATCCAGGATTTTCCTCCGATGGCAACTATGTCGTCTACCCATCTCGCCGCCGGGCATTTCTTTTCCCCGTTCTTGGACGCCATTCGGTGACAGCTTTAGTCCACCTGTCATCACTGTGCCTTGCTAGGCCTGCCCAACCCCATTTGAGTTCCGTAACGCGATTTCCAATATCGAAACACCTCTAATTCGTATACAAATATCTATCTGCAAAGAGATGACGTGTAATAGAGAAATATGGGACAAGAAGACAAGCTGCGCCGACCCCAAATAACTTGGAATAAGGGCAGGAGAATGATGATGATGTATACAAGTATACTACTGTACGTAGCACTAGACCGTGTGTCACAAGCCACAACTACCCGCAAAACTTTACTGAAGTTAGTCTTCAGAACCATACAAGCTTCTTTGAAAACTGTTCGTAATATGAACCCTCACTGTCTCGTAACTTTTAACAATTTAAAGACTATTATACTTAAATATTAAACTTAGCTTCTCGTCTTGTACGGGAATTAATTTAACATCCGTTCGTGTCAACTTAGGAAGTTAAAGCGTTATATTTCTTTACATAGAAAAATTCTCTGCTGGGTTCTCTGTTTCTTGATCATTATAATCTAGATATCTTCAAAGTTCGAGTGAATCGGTTTCTTATAGGTAAGCGTGCTCCACCCTAGGCCGCGTCATCGCTTCACATCAGGAGAGTTCATGCAAAATGCAAGACTATTTAGTATAAAAAGAAATATTCCGACTACTGGGACACAGTTCCCACTACTGGGAAACCGGTCGCAAACTCAAACTCAAACTCAAACTCAAAGCATTTATTTCAAATAGACCCATGACAGGCACTTTTGCATAGTCAAAAATAAGCTACCTACAGTCCCGCCACAGGCATAATAACTGTGAATGGACTGCAGTTGCCCATTCGAAAATAGTAGATCTCATGGAGAAGAATGGGCAAGAAACTCCATGGACACTCTTTTCAAATCAAGTTATATATTACATAGTCCTGGGTACAATATTGTTGCTTCTATATGTGAGCACAGTGTAGAGATAGGAAAATAAAACAAAGCTACAGTTAAAACCATAAAGATTAGGATAAGCCCTACTAACCATAATAGAAAGTCTACATGGTACTCACACTTACAAAAACTCAAATAATGCTTCTAATTTATATAAAACAATAGTTATCAAAGTAACTAAGTTTCCAAACGAGAAAAAAAATAAAAGAAATGATGAAAGAACTAAAGGGGGAGCATCTCTTCCAAACATTAAAATCTTAGTATGTGAACCCAAGTGGCAGTGGAGCAGGACCAGCATTGAGCCAAGCATTTTTATCTACGATATACTCTTCTAACTTATAATATGCTCGCTTACATAGTGTTTGTTTTATGCATTTTTTAAATTTCTTCTCATTAAGTTGTAAAATGTCAAGTGGTATTTTATTATAACATTTTACACAGTACCCCATAAAAGATGTGCGTACTTTTGACAATCTGAAACGTGGTTGATCTAATTTGTCCTTATTTCTAGTATTAATATTATGCCTGTCGCTTATTTTACTAAAAAGATGAATGTTTTTCCGAACAAACATAATGTTTTCATAAATATATTGACAAGGTACCGTCATGATGTTAATCTGTTTAAACAATTCTCTTAGAGACTCGCGTCTGCGTAGGTTATAGATGGCTCTTACAGCCCTCTTTTGCAGAATAAATATGGAGTCAATATCTGCAGCCCGACCCCACAGCAGAATACCGTAAGACATGATGCTATGGAAGTAACTAAAATAGACCAGTCTCGCGGTATCCACGTCTGTTAATTGCCGGATTTTACGGACAGCATAAGCGGCTGAACTTAGCCGCCCTGCAAGTGCTGTTAAGTGAGGACTCCATTGCAGTTTCGAGTCAAGCGTAATCCCCAAGAAAACTGTATTTTCGACGAATTCGAGTATCTCCTTGTTCAATACAACGTTACATTCACTACTTCTTACATTCGGTAACGCGAATCTTATGCATTTAGTTTTCTTCCCATTTAACACTAAATTGTTTACAGTAAACCAGTTATGAATCTTAAGCATAGCGGTATTTATGTCGTCAAAATCTTGTGCACGTCTGTTAACTTTAAAAATCAGTGATGTGTCATCAGCGAATAACACCATTTGAGGTCGACTTTTCAGTAACTGAGGTAAATCATTAATATATGGAACGCAGCATTCTGGGTGTCAAAAGACAGGACAGGGTTCGTAACACCACGCTGCGTTCCAAAACTGGCATAGTAGACGTCGGCAAGAAGGCTGCTAGGCTAAAATGGGATTGGGCGGGTCACGTTAGCCGCATGCACAATGACCGCTGGGCAAAAGTCTCCACGCGATGGTTGCCGGAAGACGGACGGCGCCGCCGAGGCCGGCCCAGAAAGAGGTGGCGAGACGATCTGGACGGTTACCGCGAGGGCTGGTTCGAGGTGGCACAAGAAAAGAGCACATGGAAGGAATTGGGGGAGGCCTTTGCCCAGCAGTGGGACAGTACAGGCTAATAAAAAAAAAAAAAAAAAAAAAAAAAATGAAAAGGAAAGGGCCCAGTATTGAGCCTTGCGGTACCCCCATTTTTACTTTTAATCCTAACGAATTTACGCCATTTATTTGTACTTGCTGCATTCGATCATTTAAATATGATTTTACTAAGCTAAGTGCTTGTTTTCCTAGTCCGTAATGCTCAAGTTTCAGCAACAGTGTGTCGTGATCCACGCAATCAAATGCCTTGGATAGGTCGCAAAAAATGCCTATTGCGTCTTTTGCCTCTTCCCATGCATTAAAGATGTGCTTTAGCAAGGTGACACCGGCGTCAGTAGTGCAACGGCCTTTGGTGAAACCATGTTGTTGATCGTGTAAGATGTCATTTCGATTAAAATGATTGAGCATTTGATTTAGCATCACTTTTTCAAACACCTTGCTGAAAACCGGCAAAATAGATACGCATCTCCGTGAGAAGGAAGGGAATGGGCTATAATCTACCACGCGGGCTCAGTGATGGTTGATAGATGTCATGAGTTCGAATTTTTGGTTCTAGGACATGCCGGTTTCCTCACCATGTTTTCTTGCACCGTTTTGAGAGCAGTGGTGACGGTCTTTTGTTTTTAGAATCCTATATCCTTACCCAGGTATTGCAGAAAAAAATATGAAGTGCTTTCTCGAAATAATAAAAGGCAAACGGCCACGCAATCTGGCGTCCGCACTTAGAGCTCGCGTACACACGACGGCACATGAAGCTGTACATTTCCAGTATAACTTGGCCTCGATTTGTATAGATTTCCTATATAATGAGAGATCCGCATAAACTGGTTTTGTATAGGTTGATTAGCCGTCGTGCGTACATTCGTAAAAATATTCTTAAAACATAGGTCTCGGTCAAATTAAGATAAAAGGTTATCACAGCGTACCTAATTATTTTTTAATGTTTGATTTTGCTAGAATAACATCATTTATAAATATACTTGTCGCGTGGGTAAAACCCGAACCAAAGCTGCTATCTTATTTTTATTCATTTCACAAATGTGCCAACAGCGCTCTCCTGAAAAAAAAGATATGGAATAAAAAGCCCCGTAATTGCTTCATCTTTTATAATATTATAAAGAGGACAGATTTGTATTTTTGTGTGTGTGTATGTTTGTAATGAATAAACTCAAAAACTACTGTGCCGATTTCAAACATTTTTTCACCATTAGAAAGCTACATTATCCCTGAGTAACATAGGCTATATTTTATCCCATAATATATATATATTATAATGTACATACTTTCATAGATATACGCTTCTGAAATTAAGAGGCTCATTATGCCAATCTTCTTTCTTCATATTTGTTATTGAATCATTACTTTATCACTGATAATATTATTATGTTTGTTTGTAAATAAGTAGAACATTAACGCTAGATTATATCTACGTCTATTAGACATGTCTTACTGATTGTTAGGCTAGACATAGTCACCTGCCTATCTAAATAACATATCATGAATTATCTTTCATAGAAAAAAATAGAACGGTGAATGAAAAGATAAGGTCTTTTTGGTATCGTTGATAAGAACGAACAGACTACAACTGAAGAGTTTACAATACGGGGTGACAAACTGAGACGTACATAGTACTCGTATTTATGAGCTAAAATTTGCACAGTACAATTTGGACTGTGTAAAGAATGATATGGCAAGAAAGGAGGTGTCTGATGAGATGACAAGTAATATATATATAGTATAATAGAAGTATGGAAGAAGAAGACATGCTGTGCCGACCCCAAACTAATTGGGATAAGGGCAAGAGAATGATGATGATGAATTTGCACAGTGCATGCGCATGTATTTTTATGAACGTTTAAAAGTTATGGAATCCAGTCAAATAATTTACACATTTAATTTTAATTTTTTGACTTGAGACTCGAAGCAAATTAGTCCAGAGGGTCTAAAAATATTCTAACAGTAAATCTATGATGGACAAGTCTTAAAAATATTACTAATCCTGTTGAAATTCGTAGAAATACGAAAACCTATGAAAGCGGTCGCCACTGGTCTAGGCTCTCAGTAGTTTCAAAAGTTCACCAAATTCGTTCGATTACTTATGTATACAGGGTGTAAACAGACCCTTCTCGAAGCCGTCAATCAAGCATCAAACTAAGTAACTTTACGCAAAAAATATTGCTGAGAAACGACTTTTTTTTGGGGTGAAAAATCACGTTTTACGGTAAAACTCAATGTAACGCACTCAAAACATTGTGCTGATGGATGGATTGAATATGAATAGTACGGGGGTCGTGAAGGTTTTTAAAGTAAAAATCTTACATTAGAAACGTGTATTTAAAAAAAAAAATGCGAAAAAGGTGGAACTTTGACCCCCAATATCTGAGTACTCCGTAAAAGGTTCCCAGATATGGTCTAGAACAAAAAAAATATCGCACCGACGGTAAAGTAAGTAACAAGTACCTTTCGGCTTCGTTAAGGGTCTTTTTACACCCTTTATAGGGATTTTATTTCACAAACTACCAGGAGGCCAGAATCATGAAGAAGTATTATCTTCTAAAAATATGTAAAAGTATCAAAACGTGTTATATTTCTGTGTGTTATTATTTTTATCAAAAAGTTTTAAAAGAGTTATACAGGGTGTTTGGTAGATGGGTGCAAAGCCTGAAGGGGGTGATAACTTAGACCATTTAGAACTTATTAAGCTAAACTTGTCTTAGACGAAGTCAGTTCCTTGTATTTTTTTTTTGAAACTCTAAGGTTTTAAACAATAATATCCATTTTTTTTCAATTAATTGTTAATAGTGTCCAGTGAAAGCTGCTATGTTATTATTTTTTATTTATGTAATGTGTGATTACTCAAACAAAATAATTCCCAAGCATCTGTGTCATCAGAGAAACATTCTACGCCATATTCAAGTTTAAGAAACTTTTAAAAATCAAGGATATGTTTTGTTTACGGCATAATAAAAAAATAAGAAAAATTGCCTCAGTTGTTCAAACCTTTTTAAAAACATGCTTGATTATTGTCCTTTCTTTTGAGGTACTATTTACGCAGATATCTCATCAACTCTTGGAATTAGGATGTACAAAGCAAATTGAGGTCGAATATTTAATTTTTAAACAGACCAAAATAATGCAACATTTTTGTTAAAATAATTTATTGTTCATGTTTAAAATGTTGACCGCGGTTTCTTATACAAGCGCGTGCCCGTCTTCTCACTTCTGTAGTCGTGATTTTTAATTTCATCTCCTGCTTCATGACTTAAAAAGCCGTTTGATTATTTCTATTAATTCTTCTCTAGTTGAAATTTCAACGTGCGTGTAGACGAGCTCCTTGGCCCGTCCCCAAACGAAAAAATCCACAGGAGTTAAATCGGGTGATTGAGGTGGCCAAGGGTGGCAATGAGAAGACCAATGATTTTTCAACAAGATGGTTGTCCAGCACACTGGATCCTAAACGTGAGAGAACATTTAAATAACTGTTTCCCAGAGAGCTGGATTGGCAGAGACGGTAATCACGACTACAGAAGTGAGAAGACGGGCACGCGCTTGTATAAGAAACCGCGGTCAACATTTTGAACATGAACAATAAATTATTTTAACAAAAATGTTGCATTATTTTGGTCTGTTTAAAAATTAAATATTCGACCTCAATTTGCTTTGTACATCCTAATTCCAAGAGTTGATGAGATATCTGCGTAAATAGTACCTCAAAAGAAAGGGCAATAACCAAGCATGTTTTTAAAAAGGTTTGAACAACTGAGGCTATTTTTCTTATTTTTTTATTATGCCGTAAACAAAACATATCCTTGATTTTTAAAAGTTTCTTAAACTTGAATATGGCGTAGAATGTTTCTCTGATGACACAGATGCTTGGGAATTATTTTGTTTGAGTAATCACACATTACATAAATAAAAAATAATAACATAGCAGCTTTCACTGGACACTATTAACAATTAATTGAAAAAAAATGGATATTATTGTTAAAAACCTTAGAGTTTAAAAAAAAAATACAAGGAACAGACTTCGTCTAAGACAAGTTTAGCTTAATAAGTTCTAAATGGTCTAAGTTATCACCCCCTTCAGGCTTTGCACCCATCTACCAAACACCCTGTAGAACGGACGTTGGGAACACTGTCATACAAAAATTTTCATCCCGAACATTTTCGATTTTGACACACGAATGCTACGTGACAAGTGTATGACAGCAGACAGACCGACTTGTTACAGAGTAGAAACAAGTATTGGATTACGATAAAGAGATTTAACACATATAGAGAGGACATTGGAAATATTGTCATACAATAATTTTCATCCTGAATATTTTCGATTTTGACATACGAATGCTACCTGACAAGCGGGCGTATGACACAGATGACATTAGACAGAACGAATTGTTACTAAGTAGTAACAAGTTTTAGATTACGATTTTCTTTGTCATGACCCGTCTATAGCTCGGAAATATTTGAGTGTCTTTGTGACATATGAATGCGACCTGACAAGGCGACGTATCGCACTAGACTGATCGACTTGTTACTAATTTGTAACAGGTTTTGGAATTGTCAGTTTCTTGGTCTTGCCCCGTCTATAGCTAGTTATATTTGAATGTCTTTGGATTACGATGATACGACTTTTCTTCTCTCATATATCGTTCGTAAATATTTCAATGTTTCTGATTTTTCACGACCGTGAAGCTTTTGATAAAAATGTGGCTATCGATTGATTGATTTCTTAGATAACGCACATACTCAATCGAAGGTTTTATTTTAACTTAAAAATAATGTAATTTACTCAGATATTAATCTTAGTACTCAGTAGCTTATAACAGTGAGTATCTACTTATTATCTTTAGTTTCCTTGACGAAATGTAGATGCTGATTATTAGATAAATCCTTGGATTCCCCGATGGAGAACACATAATTATGTGTTAAGGACACACAAATCTGCTGCGGGACTGTTCGAAAGAGATACCGCGGCCAGGGATACAAAGGGCAAAGAAGGAACATGGATGGGTTTTAGTCAGTAAAAGTCTGCCACTCCACCCAGAGCGGGGGGAGGGGTTATTTGATGATTTCCCACCTAAAAAAATGACACAAATCTTCATTACTCAAACCTTATGAAATGATTGATCTTTTTAAATCTGATTCAACCAAAGTCAAATCATCAATTTTTGTCAAAAAAAAGTAGTCTATACTACAATAAATAAATAAAGTTGTAAGTAAAGAAGAGTGTAAGAACATTATCTTTCCATTTCGTCATAGTTGCATAAGTATTTATATTTTTTTTTTTGTATTTATAGATTAATATTTATTTTGTGATATATTTTGTCTTTGTATTTTTAAGTTAGTTAGTACATTGTTTTAAGAATACCATATATGGTATATTATTTTTAAATAGTTCTGTTTCATGTTTTATGTATTCAATTTTCTCTTCTTCTTTTACACACTTTTTTATTATGTCCTTTCGCAGGTATGCTGGAAGAAATTTCTTTAGAAATAAGCAACACCTTTGTACTATTTTCTGTTCCTTTCTTCTTTTCTGAATTAA
The DNA here is from genome assembly GCA_905220335.1 of Noctua pronuba. Lineage (NCBI taxonomy): Eukaryota > Metazoa > Arthropoda > Insecta > Lepidoptera > Noctuidae > Noctua > Noctua pronuba. Next base: position 7,310,614 of record LR999903.1, on the reverse strand, counting down.
GTATGTACATAAATTGTTAAATAAATAAATAAAGTTTGGATGTTGGAGGTAATACCCTAAACTACTCATCCCATTAAAAAAAAATGTATTTATGAAAACTAAGAACAGAGTACTATTATGATATCTTTAAGGCGGACAAAGTCGGGGACAAAAGCTAGTGAGGTAACAAATTGAATCCTGAGTCTAATCCGAACCTTACATTTTCATAAGAAAGGACCATAGACTTCGAATTAACCTTACTACTATCATGAATGCGAAAGTTTGTGAGGATGAATGAATGGAAAGATGCTTGTCACTCTTTCACGCAAAAACTGCTGAACGGATTTTCATGAAGCACACGGATAGTTTATAACCATGATTAACACGTGATACTTATTATCCCGTGGTAAGATTCCATGGTACAATTACCGAAGGCCTAAGCTAGCTTACACATAAACGTTCCATACACTTACTTATCCTTACTCGCAGAGCCGTCTGCAAGCAGCCCTACTGTCTGCCAAGTAATTTTGGGTCAGCAAGTGAGTGGCCCTCATAACTTATACCACTTGGAAGAGCTACACGAAGAGACTGCCAAGTTTCTTGCTGTATGCGTCAATCCGTACTGACCTACAACGAGAGGATATCCAAAATAGTTCCTCATTTTAACGGCATATTATGTGTCTGTATGAAATAGTGTATATGACGTATAATGCCTTGATTTGCATAACCGAGAGTTATGGCGTAAGTTGGGATAAATATAAGTTATTTTTGTGCGCGTATCGATGGCAAAAAGTTCAAATATGTTTAGCCCAATACTTAGCCACGCGAACCCCGCTCACTGAAGCAGTAAATAAATCATCAACAGCACAGGTGATAGGGCATGCGGTGCAAGATGGAAGGTGGCCCATTGCTTGTGGGGAGACACCGCACACGCACCCGAGGTTTGAGCCGTCCATGAACCCCATTTTTGTGTTGTCATGGTTAATATACTTACAACGGATTAAATTAATAATGTACAATAGCAATTTAAGAGAACCAGATCCGCTTACACGAAAAGTTACTTAATTAATTACTTAATAAAAATAATTTAATTATAACATTTCTGCTGTCATCTCCAAATGTTTATCGAAGACAGATAGATTTTTGTTTGTGGTGCCTATGGCCCTTAAATATTTAAGCCACGAATTGTTTTGTAAACGAATATTGCATCCAAAATTCCGTTTATGATCCGTCCCTAAATTATTAGAACAGCCAAAAAGCAAAACTATATGGTATTTTTAAAGGTAACTTGCAATGTCACAACCAAAAATGAGGCCATCAGTTGCCCCTCGAAAATCGCTGAACACATTCTGAAACAATAAGCAACCAGGAATGCTACTGTTAATTTTACTATGTGCAATTACCGTTGGGTCGACTTACACCCTTTCTGGTGTCATGAGGTTAAATTGCTTGAGGGTCGCGACCCTTTCACAGGGCTTCAACCACAGCCGGCTCCCACAGGTAACTCATTATATGGCCCATGGTGGCATAACTAATGGCTTTGATGGTTATATACGAGGAATCGTGCTCTTTTGAATTGATATTTCACCCGCTTTTGTTGTAATACCTTATTATCTTAAAATGTTAGAAAACCTATACAAGGTGTAAACGGACCCTTCACGAAGCCGTCAACTAAGCCATCCTCATCAAACTAAGTAACTCTACGCAAAATTATTCCTGGGAAACGACTTTGTTTTTGGCGTGAAAAATCACATTTTACACTAGAAATCATGTCTTACGTGCATGTGCTTGTATGTGCTCAACGTACTCAAAACATTGCGGTGATGGTACGGAACCCTTCATGCGCAAGTCCAACTCGCACTTTGCTGGTTTTTTAGTTAGTCTTTATCACCAGCAGTCACCTCCTTTCTAGCCATTTTTTTTTATTTTTTTTATTGCAAAATGGGCCTGCTCTTGACCTCGATCACGCCTGATGAAAAGCGATGGATGAGGTCTATGAAGGAACAAGCGTGCCCAGAAGAGCCTGTTCACTCTTGTTTTGAAGGCAGACTGGTTAAATGTAGGAGGGACCACAATATGCCGGCAGAGAGTTCCTCACTTTGGCTGTGCGCATAATAAACGTGGAGGAGAAGCTTAGCACTGAGAACGACTCGTCGGGAAGTCAACCAAGTGTGGATGGTACGCCGCAATACGTCTGCTAGTCCGGTGGTAAAAGGGTGATATCATCCTTCACACAGTCCATTCATCTTTTTTGGTCTTCCCCTACTTTTATAGCCATCTGCATTTACACTCAAGGTTTAACAATCATCACGTCTGACTTTCTTGATCAAAATGCCTCTACGATCCAAAGCTCCGACCATACGAAATGTTTTTACGAATAGATGAAGTCATCTTTTGAAATTATAAGGTATTACGAGGATCTTGGAACTCATGCTTTTAGGAAATCTTCTTTGTCGAATCGTTGAATCCTATAGTTATTTAATTCAATTAGTTTCGACCAGAACTCGGCCACATCGACGGTGCTGGTAGTGGCTTTCAACAGATCCCATAAAGTGCTGGCAGAGCTAAAGAGAAGATCAGGAGGAGGGCCATGGTTTGGGATGGAACTCCACAGTCACATTCTGCTTCATCGGAACACCCCTACCGAACCGAGTTGTACCTTTAGCGGCGCACCCGGCTTGTTTTAACGTGCTATTCAAAAATAACCGTTGTTTGATAAGAGTAAACATATTCTTTAAAATACTTGTGAATTTACAAATTTCTTGGTAAAGCAGTAAAATTCTGGAAGCTAAGTCATGAATTTGTTTGCAATAACACCCTTTGACGCATTATTAGATATAGCAAAACAAGATAATATCACTACGAACCTTGAAAAATTTCAAAAATATTCAATAACATAGAGATTATAATCTTATCGTTGCATCCATTTTATAACGATCAGCTATCTTTCGGCAAAAAAATTAATGACCTTTGATGATAAAATTAAGGTTTGATCACGCAAAAGGTTAGCTTATCCTATTGATAATCTGGTTTGAAAATAGTTGTCAAATTATTATAAAAACAAACGAATTCGCAAATATTGCATAGTAAGGGAGCGATCGATCAAGCAATATGTTGAAGTTCGCCATTCTTTTAGCTGCAGTAGCAGGTAAGTTAAGTTATTTAATTCACTTTATTATTTCCTTAACAAAGGTATCCTTATGAAATAATAATACGGGGTGTAAACAGACCCTTCACCAAGCCGTGAACCAAGCATTCTGTACATCAAACTAAGTAACTTTACGCAAAAAAATTTGCCGGGAAACGACTTTTTTTTTTGGGGTCAAAAATCACGTTTGACGGTAGAACTCAGTATAAGGCACTCAGAACATTTTGCTGATGGATGGATTGAATAGTACGAGGGTCGTGGAGGTGTTTAAAGTAAAAATGTTACATTAAAAACATGTACTTAACCCTTTCCAACCGAGTTAAAACGATCGTGTGAAAAAGTTGGAACTTTGACCCCCAATATCTCCGTAACTAGAAGGTTCCCAGGTATGGTCTAGAACAAAAAAAATATCGCATTGATGGGGAGAGCCGAAATGCCTTTCAGCTTCGTTAAGGGTCTTTTTACACCTTTATGCCTGAATACTATGATGAAACGTCAGCAAATGCTGGAAAATAATTGCAAGAGATCGATAGGCAACCTACTATAGACCCGTCCCCATTTTTTTTTGTATCCAACCGACAACTTTTGCGTCTCATAATTTTAGTATTGTGCTACTACATATAAAACCTCTGTTCCTTAAATAAATGGGGTTTCTTAAGAAAATCTTTAAGTTACATTTTTATCTAACGAAAATATAGATGTGTTTTTATATAAAAATAAACATTGATACAGTTTATAATTTCAAGCCTGTTCACTTCTTGCAAGGAGGGGTAAAACAGTTTACTTACATAGAACTACAAATTAAATTCAATCATAGCATAGCAACAAGATTGGCAGCCCAATCAAAAGTGGTAGTACTGAGATTCAAGAACTATTACGGGAAACAAACCGACGTTTATTTAATACCTACTCTAAACATTCAATCGGAATAACAAATAGTAATTATAAAAATAAATACAAACAATTCTTTGACTGTCTCTGAAAATGCATCATTCTGTCTAAATTTCATTCAATTAGTAATTAGCATCTATGCGATGTCTGACCCTCGCTGTCGTTGTTTTTGTAATCTTTCTTAGTTATTATTTACGAACTACCTCACAATTTGTTATAAACTATGTGTTAACCATAAATTAACAATGATTATTTGCTACGTTAGTATTAAGATAGCTTAAAAAGGTTTCAACATTCGGACAAACCTATTGAGGTTTTTGTGAGGTTTCTACTAATATTTTGTTTTGTTCTTTAATTAATAAACAAAAAATATAAAAAGGGTAGACAAAGGAAAACACACCTCTGATATTGGTAGCTACATGCATAGGTACGATCTGCATTGTGTTTTTCGTCAAAATCAAAGAGATCAAACACAATGATAAATAGGTAGGTATAGATATATGGTATATGAAAAACTCAATAACACTGCCCGATCTGGTAGTCGAACCCGGGATTGCGTTTACTAGACCAAGAAGATGTAGTCAATACATTTATTGGGTAGTTATTATTAACCATTCAGAGTCACTTTTATTAGTCATCGACACATTCATAAATTATATCAACTACAACATCAAGAAGATTATAAATTTTTCATCGCTCTCATTATTACATATTTTTTTGCAGTGTGCTATGTACAAGCAGAAAATCAATATCGCCTATACACATTGTAAGTACATATATATTCAGAAAAGTTACATGCCTCTGCTTACCCAACATAACCTAATAAAATTAATTTCGTTTTATAAGGAATAACCGGGAAGCACCGGTGAATATGAGTCGAGCCGACGAGAACTTGCCAGAAGAGTTCAATGTATTAGACAAAACAATCATATTGATCCATGGACACGAAGGAAGTTTGACTCACGGCTTCAATAGAGATACCAGGAGGGGTAAGTACAAAAAATCAAGATTTAACTTACCGCGATTTGAATATAATGGAGTTACACATCGTTTTGTGGTGTACGTAAAAATACGTAGGATTCTTTTTATGTACACAAATTCCAAATAACGCTATTGGCAACTGACGGCACGGTTGACGCAGTGGCTGAGCGATTGACTGCTGCGCTTCGTCTCACGGGTTCGATTCCCGCACGGAACAAATATTTGTATGGCCTACAGGTAGATGTTCCGGATCTGGCTGTTTGTGTATGTGACTTTAAATGTTTGTAAACGCACCCACGATACAGGAGAAATTCCTAGTGTGGGGAAACGTTTTATTTTAACTCAACAAGTAACAACAGCAATCGGTTCTCTATTTCTAGTGTATTTGTTACGGCCAAAGGCCGAAATAAGGTTATACCTAGTTCTAGCCGGCTCTAGCCTATAGCTAAGTGCGGCCGGTAACAGTTTGTTATAATGCAACCAATTTGGATGTAGCGCTCGCCGACCGCTGCCGCGGCACTGCTCGCTGCTCGCTGCGCTCGCTCGGCTCGCGCGCGTTTTGTCACAGTTCTAACCTAACCTAATCCATTTGGTCGGTGTGTCCTAGCAATAAAATGGATAGTTACCGGCCGCACCTATGTGTAGCCGGGTACAACTAGGTGTAGTCTTACTTTGACTTTTTGAAAATTGTTTTTTTTTTCGTTACGTCGCGTCGGTTAACAGACTGCTGTTTAAGTAAATGACTAAATTAAAATAATTTTCTTTTCGTTTTAGAAATATTAGCGCGAGGATCATACAACGTCATAGTGGTTGACTGGGCAAGAAAAGCAAGCGGGAGTTACTCCTCGGCAAGATCGAATGTAGAGGGTGTAGCTTTGCAACTAAGAGAATTCTTAAGATGGTTATCTGACGCTGAAATGGCATCTGACCCTGACACTCCCGTTATCCCCGGCCTGGCTGCTACTACTAAAGTGCAACTGGTTGAAGTGCACTTGGTCGGGTTTGGCCTCGGAGCTCACGTTGCCGGTATGGCGAGTAGACTACTGAATCCCACACTTGCAAGTGTTGGTAGAATAACTGGTAGGTGACTTTTTTCGTATCCTTATTTGCCTCAATAAATCACATGGTGCACAAACACTTTCTTGAATTAATATTCTTTCTTACTTTTCTAGGGTTGGACCCATCTGGAAGTGGATGGGACAGCAGGTCCCACCGATTGAGAAAGGGTGACGCTGAGTACGTCGAAATTATCCACACAGATGGTTCAGGTCCACTTGCCAACGGTATTGGATCGGCAATTGGAGATAAAGATTTCTATGCTAACGGTGGAAGCAACCAACCAGGCTGTTTCAGCCATTCCTGCAGTCATAACCGAGCGTCTGAGCTGTTTGCAGCATCTATGCGGGGCCACTTATATGGAAACTCATGCAGCTCAATGACGCAGATGAACCTCAACTTGTGTAGAGGAACTCGAGTGCAAATGGGTGCCACAGATATAATTAAAGATAGGTAAATAAATACAATTTTCATGAGTTCTGTAAAATTTTGCATCAATAGTAGCAATTATTAGCAAATGTAACATAGAAAATAGAGTACTTACAGTATTGAACTACGAACCATCACTCTTAAGGCGATTCTCACACGTCGCCGCTCGTCCCCACAGCTAGGCTCAGGCGAATTTGTATGGCGGAGGACCGCGTGGAGATGTAGTAAGCCCCGCTCGTCCATGCGGTAACCCGGTGTACATGAACAGTCTCGAGCATTTATATCTATACACGAAGCAGCTTTCAAAAGTGATTTTCTCTTATTGTATTTATTAACCTTTTACGTTTTCACGAACATAGTATTTTGGACCCCTTCATATTGCGAACAAGGTCTTATCTCAAAGCGAAACAGTTATTTCGCGACAAAATCGCTTTTGTTTTTTTAAGTATATACATATCAGACCACGTGACTGTACGTGTGTTAGCCATCAACATTTCATACAAGCCCATGTGAATGAGAACCCCTCCACCACTCGACCGCGCGGATGAGCAGTGTCATGTGGAAACCGACTTATTGTTTGATGATTTAGATAGTCATACTCGTAGCATGTCGTGTCAACCTTCGATTTACGTGTTGAACTGATATTCGAAAATTTTGTTTTCAGATCCAACCAAATCCTCAGAATCAACACCGGTAGAATATACCCGTTCTAAGACATTGTTTTGTGAAAAATAAATAAACATTTCCTTGCTTAAAAAAAATGTTTTCATACCATTCTTTATCAATTTAAAAAACCCACCAAGTGCGAGACGTACTCACACGCACACAGGCTTCCACCAAACAATAACCACGCCAACATCCTATTCCCAACCACGATAATATCCTCATCGGTTATCTTAATCCATGGCTTCATGTTTTCTACACAGGCACCAAAATGTTTCTTGTGTGATTTGCCTATTAATTATGTTAACTATTTATTTATATATTTAAACTTCTTGTCCAAAAGTGGTACATAGGCGGACTTAATGCGACAAGGCATTCTCTACCAGTCAACCTTTGGGTCAAATAGAAAAATATCATTTTGTTAACATGAATAGGTACATACTAATACAATTACACATATATACAAATAAAAATATAAAAACTAATTTATAAATATATTATGATACATACAAATAGTCCAAAATACGAGAAACCTTATAATAATTACTATGACTAGCTTGTGAGCAGTTTAGTCTGATTTCAAATAGTACTTCCGGACTGTTCTTTTGAAAGCCATTTTGCTTTCAGCTTTTTTCAAGGGGTAGCGCATTTCAGAACTTTATAGTTGGGACATAAAACCAGTACGATGTGAGGGAATTTCAAGGAGTATGTTTGTAGAAGCTCGATGGTTACGATTGTGTGAACTGCAACACTCTGAAATATTCTTTTAGGTAATCGGGAGCACGAGGATCGGTCAAAATTGTGAAGAGCATACAGGGAGATCTGAAGGACCTCCTGAGTCGGATAGGCAGCCACTTAAGTTGAGAACGGTATGAAGAGATGTGATCGTACCTGCGAAGGCCAAAAACAAAGCGATTATTGAGAAGGCGATCCAATTTGTTTAAAAGTTCTTGGGATAGATCAGAGTAACAAACATCAGCATAGTCGATAATGGGAAGCACTAGTGACTGGACCAAAGTTAATTTAGTGTTAGATGGGAGAAAATTTTTGAATCTATAGAGAGACCGCAGCGAGTAAGTGACTTTCTGGCTGACCTGAGCCACTGCTTATTCCAACTAAGTGTCTCTTGTGCAGGCCCAAGTCTTTTACGTGTGGTAACAGAGAGATCACAGAGTTGTCGAACATAAGCGGCATTAGCTGGCTAGTATCCAAATTTCTCAGGTAGTACGAACTATCTATGAGGATGGCCTAGCATTTCCCGACGTTGACAGCAACCCCAAATTTAGCAGACCATTCTCTGATAGTTTGAAGATCTACATTAAGTAATGAAATGCAATTATTAAGGTTAGCAATGTCGGATTGAGCGTAAAGTTGCAAGTCATGAGCGTATAGGTAAGAGCACTTGAGGATAGTAGTAATGGAGTTTATAAATATCGTGGTCCACGGTGTTAAAAGCGTTGGAAAAATCGATTAAAACCAACACCGTAACCCTCAAATTCTCCAAGCCATCCCTAATGTCTTCAGCAACCTTAAGCAGGGCTGTGGCTGTGCTGTGGCCGGGCCGAAAACCAGACTGGAATTTGGACAACTGAGAACGTAAGAACATATTTGCCTAAGAGGAAGGAAAAGGAGAATGGATATGGGTCTGTAGTGAATTGGCAAACTTGGACTGGAAATTTTTGGAACAGCGATAATGTAAGCCTTACGCCACAAAGCTGGAAACACACCATTAACAGAGAAAAATGTATGATGTGAGTAACAATAGGAATTATGTTATCAGTCATACAAGATAACTTTGCTCTGCTGATTCCATCACAGCCCAAACTATGTGGTATCTATCTTTCACGAGTATTTTTGTAACTTTGAAAGGGCCCTACAGGGGTGGGAGTTTAGTACTGCTGCTGCTGCTGCTCAGAAAGAATAATAGTCCACTAAATTGTTGATCTTTTGTTTTAAAATAAATATTAATACTCCCCAACATAAAAAACCAGCAAAGTGCCTGTGAAACTCGCACATAAAGGGTTCCGGAGCACCAAACAATATAATCGCAATATTTTAAACGCTTATTCATAGGTCAATTTACACTCAACTGCAAAACTTAATTTGTTTTTAATAGTGTTTTAATGGAAAACAAAGTTACTACTGCAGTTTCAAGGAAATGTCCCATATCTAAAATTTTATTCAAACCAAGTTTCGTTGAAAGATCTTTTTAACCAACTTTATTCAAAAAAGTGGAGGTTCTGAATTCGGATGTTTATATATATATTTTTTTTTATGTATGTTCGGGCATAACTCCGTCATATATAGACGGATTTGCAAAATTCTTTTTTTGTTCGAAAGGGGTTTACTCCGAAACGGTCCCATTTAATTTTCATAAAGATCTGATGATGAGTTTCGGAGACAGACACCGGAACTCTTTAAAAAATGACAGCAAATCAACCGCGATTTCTGCTATCGCATAAATATGCATTGTTTACGCAGGGGTTTTTGATTTTTTTATTACAACTAAAAATGGAAAAATAAAAAACTTGACAAAAAAACTAAATCAAAAAAACAAAAGTCACCGACTTCTGAAGCTAAAGTTATTTTTCACTTTTTTGTGTTTTTGAAGTCGGTTTTATTTTTTGCAAAAAAGTTTTTTTTACGTTCTATGAACCCACATTTTACATAGTTTTCCTCCTCCTTTAGGAGTGAAATGGCTGTGACATACGGACGGACAGACAGACGGTCAAGACGAATCTTTTTGACATTTGGCAACGAAATCCTATGGCATTTGGCAAGGAAACTCTTAAAAGGCACTTTGGCAAGGATAACATAGGATGCAAGAGCGAGCGATCCGAGCTCGGGACTTGTGACACCACGACTCGGACAGGTTAGGTTAGACAGAAATAGCGGGGCTATACTATTTGATGCTGATTCGAAGAAGGTGTTCTGGTCAGTGGGGACTTATAAAACTGTTTATTTACAGCCGTACGACTACTACTGGCTAAATAATGATATCATTATGTGGGGAGAAAGTACTGACATTTTGGACCTCTTCATTCAGCAAAAGAAATGTATCAGAATACTAATGAACATAGATCAACGAGAGAGTAATTGTAGGCCACACTTAATTAAACAAGAAATTCTTACCCTATCAGAAGTATTTTATGGCATAGTTGTATATTTGTTAACGGAAAAGTATGTAATCCGTCGCTGTACACAATTCCTAGGACATGTGTACAATTCCTAAAATAGACAGGAAATCTATGATATATTTTGTAATATGCACTTTTCCTAGGAAATCGCGATATAAAAAAGCGATCGGAAATGTATGTATGTGTTCTTAAGTAGAGCAGGGATAGCGTTGCGAGGGGCGACTATCGTACTCCTACTTTTTATGTAACCCTATTATATTGTGTCCGCAACTCCACGTTCCAGCGTCGTCCAACGTGTTGATCTAGAAAATAGCATTGGCACCTACGTTGGGACGAGCGTTGGGAGTTGGCCGAGCCGTGTCGGTTTTATCAAAGGAATCTGTGCCAACGTTCGCGATCCGTCCACATGTTGGTGCTTTGCTCAGTCCCGAGTCCTGTTGCAACACGCATCGAGAGCGCGCGATGAGCGAGAATGTCATCCTCATCCTCAAAATGGCCACACGTATGGACAAATGATAAAGTTATCGTTTTTTTTTAAGTTTACACCTTTTTAAGGTACACTTAAATAATTTGGAGCAATTTCGATTTCTGTATCGGACATCTTCACGTTGGCTCTGACGGGACAGGACTGGTACAATTGCCAACGTGTAGACACACAGTTAACCGACCAACGTTGGTACGAGTGTTGGCGGTAACGTGTGGCGCCGGTGTTACCCTTATACACTACACTCCACACCAACATAAACAAGGCATCGTGGCAAGGAAAACTTAGAATGGAAGAGCGAGCGAAGTGAGCTCGGGACTTCAGATACCCCTTAGGTTCGAAGGGGGTCGCAATCCCCTTCGTGTCAGGTAACTTTAAGCCCTGCAGACAGAAATCTACGTCGACTACGTCTTATTATAACATTTTGATATTTACCTGGACGTTGATTTTATTCGTGGTATTTAATTCACAGGGAGCTTTTGATTTTATACATTTCCTAGTATCATCTCTGAATTGCATACAATTCCTAGGAAATACACTTTTCACAGGAAATGTGTGTATTAAAGAATCTTTGAAATATTATTTTACACATTTCCTAAGAAGGCTCGGAATTGTTTGTTCCTAATCAACGAAACTCAAGTAAAAATAACTATTCTAGTTTATAAAAACGATGAAAAACAATATACTTATCGTGCAAATTGTTTTAACAATTTCACGTAATAACGTACAATTGTGAAAAAAATTGACTGAAACCGGAAAAATATGCTCGACCTTAACTTAATTATACACACAACTTCTGTCAAAATAACAAACGTCACCGTTTTCCTTATTTTATCGTCTACACAAAACAGTAAACAACACTGTGCTAGGCCACTCGGATAGATTGTAAATCAAGTTCTAATGAGGGCCCCCGCGCCGAGTGTATAGTGTCAAATTTCCTGAGCAAAGTTCGACGGTTTTTTTGCAATCGAAAGAAAGCGAGCGGATGTAGCAAAACAAGATAATATCACTACGGTCCTAGAAAAATAACAATAATATTCAATAAAATAGAGATTAATTATCATCTTATCATTGCACCCATTTTCTAACGATCACCTATCGATATCTTCCGGCTCAAAACTAAATTTATGATTGATGATAAATATTAAGATTTGATTACGCAAAAGGTTAGCTTATCATATTGATAATCTGGTTTGACAATAGTTTTCGGATCCTTATAAAATCTAACGAATTCGCAAATATTGCACAGTAAGGGAGCGATCGATCAAGCAATATGTTGAAGTTCGCCATTCTTCTGACTGCTCTAGCAGGTAAGTTACTTTCAAATTAAATAATATCATTCCTGTAATCTTCACAGGATTGGTCTTTGGATGGGTGACCACCTGTTACATACTGAGTTTCCTCCATGCCTCGGAAAGCACGTTAAGCCGTTGGTCCCGGCTGTCATTTGTAGATCTTTGACAGTCGTTACAGTGACGCAAAAAGTCGCACCTATGATTTATATTATTATTTTAAATATTTGGTTGTAGTCCTATGTTTAATAACTCCCCTTCCATGCACGAAGTGTGGGTTCAAATCCGGGCAAGTACTTACCAATGCAACTTTATTGGATATTGCTGACATCGCTGAAAGAGAAATCGTAAAGAAAGATGGACATACAGTTAATATAAGTTTTAAACTGCCAATCCGTTTTAAGCAAATGTGGTGATCACAACTCGAACCTCCTATTTATGAGAAGAGGCACTGCAGTGACATAATAATAGACTAGGTACATTTCGCCAGTTCCTCATCGTAGGTTATGATGTGGTTATTCTGGTGGAGATTCATAAATGACTCTACCCTGGAGTGGACATTTGGTGTTGTTCTATAACCCATGGGTCACTTGACATCGTGTCCTGCTTGTCTTGTTGTGAATGTACAATACAGAAGCTGATGGACGCTACTGAAAGTGTCCAACCATCGTCAAATTTTGGGGCGAATCAAAGGTGCGGCTAATCTATTTTTGTGTTAATCTCCATGAATGTGTGTAATGAAATTTTTTTTTTCCAGTGTGTCATGGACAACGGACTAAATATATACTATTCAATCAGTAAGTAAACTGCGACGCATCTATGCATTTTTATTAAAAAATATTACATGTATTAAATGTATAAAAATAAATAATTATATGGTTTCAATTGTGGACTTCACATTCATAATTATTCAGAGCCTTGTACCCTGTGTCTATAAATGTTGGCCAAATTAATAAAAAGTTCCTACTTTTTTTAAATCACCATACTATACTGTGATCAGGTATAAACAGTAAGTGTGAAGTCATTGTGAGTCCTACAAATAATTCGTGTCTGTTAAGGGCTAACCCAACAGGAAGAGAGCTACTAGCCACCGACGGCATCTTGGACGATGCTGGTGGCGATACCATTATATTGATCCATGGGCACAATGGAGGGCCGTCGGACGATTTCAATTCACTAATCAGAAACGGTAAGTACTATTGCACCATCTAAAAACTTACTTAAACTTTCACACTGATTTCTGATTGTGTTGATAAACATCTAACCTAACCCTTTTTTTTTTTTGATGGGAAATCATAAAATAACCCCGCTCTGGGTGTAGTGGGATGGAGTGTCAGACATTTACTGACTAAACCCATCCATGTTCCTTCTTTGCCCTTTGTGTTAAAGGGCCGCGGTATCTTTTTCGAACAGTCCCGCAGCCCCGGCAAGAACCTAACCCTTACCTATATTAAAATGTGAGTGTCATTGACATGTCATATTATTATTGTATAGTAATTTTATTGAACATTTTCTTTCAGAAACATTACTCCATCGACAACAAGATCAGATCATAGAGCTTGACTGGGCAATCGACGCTAGTACAGATTACGCGACAGCATCAGCAACAGTTCCATTAATAGCTGCTGAATTGGCCACGTTTATATCAGAGTTAAAGATACAACTCTCCTCGCACACCGTGGTGGCGGATGTGAAAGGCTTGCACTTGGTTGGCTTTGGCCTTGGAGCTCATGTTGCCGGCATAGCTAGCAGACAACTACAAGAAAAAGTTGGTAGAATCACTGGTAAGTGGTACCTTTTTTTATAAAGGGTGTTACAAGAGCCTTAATGAAACCGAAAGGCACTTGTTCTCCCCGTCATTGCGATCGTTCTTGTTCTAGACCATAGCTTATTGGGGGTCAAAGTCCCAACTTTTTCACAAGGTTTTTTTTAAATATGTTTTTTTTTAATTTATGATTTTTATTTAAACCCCTCCACGACCCCCGTGCTATGCAATCCGTCTATCAGCACAATGTTTTGAGTGCGCTGCATTGAGTCCTACCGTACAACGCGATTTTTCGCCCCCCAAAAACTACGAACTAAGTGCATAACTTTATGTCGTCACTTTTGCTGAGAGTTGAAATTCTAATAAAGCAATAGTTTTAGAACTAAAATGATAAATACTCTACAAATTCCATCTTGCCTCATTATACATACACTTCTTCGTACAACTACTCAAAACCGTTTCACTTATCAATCACGTGTTCTGTAATTTCCAGGATTGGATCCAGCTGGAAGTGGATGGGACATCGACACTTCTGGGCACTTGAGAAGAGGTGACGCTGATTACGTCGAAGTTATCCACACGGACCGTTTAGGTTTTCTTGCCAACGGTATAGGAACAGAAATTGGAGAAGTAAATTTCTATGTCAACGGGGGATGGAGCCAACCAGGCTGCTTCAGCCACTCTTGTAGCCACAACCGGGCCTTCGAGCTGTTTGCAGCGTCTTTGTCCAACAGTAATCTAATTGGATATCCATGCAGCTCAATGACGGAAATGAACCTTAACAGGTGTGGAGGAGATGCTTTACTCGTTGGTGACACAAAAATAGATAAATTAACCGGGTATGTAGCTAGTACTTTCTGTTTTTACTGTGGTTATTTGATCCTAACATAACATCACGCCTGTAATCCCCAAAGGGTTAGGCAGAGTTCTACCTAATAGTATGCCCACATTTCGCTAGTTATGTTTACGTCCCTTGTAATAGGGGGCAACCCTATTGCCATCAACCGGGCATAAATTCAGACTCCGTAGTTGCAACTGAGAAATTCCTGAAGGAAAACCTACCTGTTACCTGATCCTAGTTGGTAGATAAAATATTGTATTTTATGTCTACTAGCTTCAATATGATTTTTTTCCTAACATCTTCATACATTGTAATGGGTGTAAAAGAACCCTTAACGAAGCGGAAAGGCACTTGTTCTCCCCGTCATTTGGATATTTTTTTATGTTTTCGACCATACTTTTGGAATATCTCCGTAACTATAAGGTAGTTACGGAGATATTGCCCCCTATATCTCCGCGACTGTAAAGTTCCAAAGATCTAACTTTTACAAGTATCCTTTCAGTAGTTACTGTCGTAAACTTCAAAAACTTACCGAACTGATTTGATGAAAAGAGTAACAAACACCTGTTTTTTTTTTCAGGGTAACTGCAGCCTCTGTCTACAGAATCAACACGGCACGAAGCTGGCCGTTTTAATAATCGATTGTTTTTTGAAAAAATAAACAAATTTTTCTTACCTACCTTATTACTTCTTTTATTGATTTTCCTTGATTTTACCTACATCACTAAGTTATTGGAGTAAATAGCCTTCTTAAATACTTGAATTAAACCTCAGCCTCTCTTAATTTGACCTAACACATACAAAGAAACTACCTAAGTTAAAGAAAATAATTCAATCTGTACCTCAGTCAAGTAAGGCTTATAAGAAGAAGCCTTAAAGAGAAGAGGCCTAGAAGAGGCTTATGAGAAGGTAGTAAGGCTTATAGGATCACGTTATCTGTCTATCCGACTGTCCGTCTGTCAAGACCCTTTTTCTAAGGAACGTGTGGAGGTATCAAAATGAAAAGAATACCAAATACTCATACATGCTACTCCTTGCAGCAATGAAAAAATCAAACTTGTAAATCAACGCGATCAAAAGATATGACCGTCTATGTCGCATTTTACTTCCCAACAAGCATAAACGTCATATAGTCCGAAATCTATACGACTTCTAGTTATGTAGCAGTTTTATAGTGGTACTGAGCTAACTACTTGGATCAGTTTAGTCATGTGACTAATAAGTCATATTGTAAACGTGGAATAAACGTCTCCACAACTAAATTATACGTTATTAAAAGGTTTCGGCCACAACGTTTACTCAACATCACTTTTGGTCGCATAAACGTTTTAGTCAGACAAGACAAGACAATTTCGTAGTTTGAAAAACCATTATGTAACATTTACATGACAAATATGATTTGTTTTATTGAAGTTTAATTTGAAACACGTATACGACGGTTTGATTGTAATGTGACGATAATACTACGTTTTAGTCATCTGACTATTAAGTCATGTTGTATACGTCGAATTAACGTACAACAACATACAACTAAGTTATGCGACGTTTACGACAACATTTTGGTCGTATAAATGTTTAAGACTTTAATTTTTTTTTTTAATTTTTCCACGTATAATAACACTACCATATTATTCTAATGGCCGTTGGCGCAGAATAAATACGTGACCTGAAAAGAATAAAGCTATATTATTTTAATAACTCTTCTGCAACTCTTAAAGCAGTGGTTGGTTCTCACGCACGTATCAACTCAGACCAAAATATTGAGAGAACATTTAAATAATTGTTTCCCAGAGAGCTGGATTGGCAGAGACGGGCTCATCCCTTAGCCCCCTCTGTAACCCGATTTAACTCCTGTGGATTTTTCGTTCGGGGACGGGCCAAGGAGCTCGTCTACACGCACGTTGAAATTTCAACTAGAGAAGAATTAATAGAAAGAATCCAAACGGCTTTTCAAGTCATGAAGCAGGAGATTTTTTTTTTTTCCTTATTAGTAAGAACCAAGTTCTTACTAGTTAATTGCAATCTAGCCTAAGAAGACTAATAAACAATTTAAATCTAACTTATTATGCTACGTTATAAATTATGTTAATGCTAAGAATAGTGTCCATAATTAGGTATGCACTTTTACACACGTTCGTAACACTTCCTTAGAGTCTGGTAAAATTGATAAAACACTTTGTTCATGTGTTATATAAATAGCACAACATTGTTACTATTATTGATTCACTTACACTACACTAATTCAAATGGTTTAGTTCTCTTTAGTCTACGCACTATGCCTGTGTTGTCTAACAGCTGGATTGCCTCAACATTCACGTGTCGATGGAGTCTGTGTTCGTGGGCTTCAGCAAATTTTTGTGTGATGGTGGTGACGAATTCCATGTCGAGGTCACGGTGGAGGTCATCGTTTCTTATGTACCAGGGTGCATTTACAGCAGCCCTGAGTACTTTATTTTGGAACTGTTGAATTATTTTGACGTTGGTTGGCTTAGTACAGCCCCAAAGTTGGATACCATACGTCCAAATTGGCATCAGAATATGCTTGTATATTATCAACTTATTATGTATTGATAAACAGGATTTCCTTCCCAGTAACCAATACAAACGTTTATAACGAATATCGAGTTCCTGTTTTTTCTTTTTGATATGGGCTTTCCAACGCAGCTTGGCGTCGAGAGTTATGCCAAGGTATTTGGCTGTATTAGCATAAGGTATTTGCATACCATTTATGTAGAGTGGGTGGTAGTCACTGTGTTTGTTTGTGAAGTTAATGTGAACTGATTTTGACTCATTCAGATTGATCTTCCACTTTTGTGTCCAGTCGTAAACTTTGTTCACAGCTAGTTGAACTTTCTCTACTGCTTCTCTGTGGCTTGATCCGGTGGCCATAATAGCAGTATCATCTGCAAAGGTCGCTATGGTGCTGTTTTCCAGCTCTGGGATGTCACAAGTGTATAACAAGTACAAAATTGGGCCAAGCACACTTCCTTGAGGCACCCCAGCTTTTATGGTTTTTAGCTCGGAATATGCGTCCTCTTGGCGTATTCTAAACATTCTTTTAGTTAAATACGACTCTAGGATATCTACAAATTCTGGTAGCATGCGTCTGAGCTTAAATATGAGACCCTCATGCCAAACTTTGTCAAAAGCTTGCGCGACGTCTAAGAACACGGTAGCACAGACTTCTTTATTTTCTAGCGTTTTTTCAATAACATTAGTTATTCTATGTACCTGGTCTAACGTTGAGTGTTTTTCTCTGAAGCCAAACTGGTGATCTGGAACTAGGTTTTTATCTTCTATTACTGGTTTTATCCGTTTTAATAACAGTTTTTCAAATAACTTTGATAGTACGGGTAACAGAGAAATGGGTCTGTATGATGATGCTTCGTGGGGAGGTTTCCCAGGCTTCGCAATCATAATGACTTCAGCAACCTTCCATGGCTCAGGTACATATTTTAAGATAAATGAAGCATTTATTAGTTTGGTCAGCTTTACTATGGCTTTGCGTGGGAGGCGTTTTAGAATTTCCCCTGTGATGAGGTCGTAACCGGGAGACTTTTTTGAGCTAATGTTGTTTTGAATTTCTCTCATTACTTCCTTAGGAGTCACAAGCTTGATTCTTTGGTTTTGTGATAAATTTACACTCTCATGTATTTCTACAGAGCTTTCGTTGGGTTGAAAGGTTTCTTCTAAATGTTGAGCAAATCGGAACGCCTTTTGGTCATTGCTTATTGCCCATTTTCCGTTGCTATCTCTGATGGGCGGTATTTGTATAATCTGCCTTTTTAGATTTCTCGTTGCTTTCCAAAGTGAGTAATCCGTTGATTTGTCATTGGTAAGCTGAAGAAGGTTGGTATTCAGAGATTCATCCTCAAATTGTAGAATTTTTCTCTTTAGTCGTTTAGTTAGGTTATTTAGTGTTGTTTTATGACGCGGGAACCTTGTTTGCTGCCACAACTTCCTTTGTTTTCTTTTCTCTGATAGTAAATCCACAATTTCTTTAGGATGGATAAATCCCTTATATTTGCGTTTTAGCTGAGGTGTATTGCTCCACGCACATTGTTGAATATTAATAATAAATTTGTTTACTTCTGAGTCAAGCTGATCTTGCGATTTTATCGGAGTTTTAAGGTCGATAATATTATCTAGATCAAGAGCAAAACTGCCCCAATCTGTGGACTTATTAACTAAGGTTAAGTGGCTTTCTTTTAATAGGATTTTTTGACTTAGCATTAGTATAATCGGAGAATGGTCAGAGTTCATAGTAAAACTTTCCTCCAAACTGATGTAATTGGTGGATATATTTTTGCAGATGAAAAAATCTATAAGATCCGGTATTTTCTGGTGGTCAGTGGGCCAGTATGTAGGTTTGCCTGTACTCATTACTTCACAATGTGTTTCTTTAACTGCACTTAAGAGCTGTCTTCCTTTAGTTGTAGTAAGTCTTGAACCCCAATGCGTATGCTTAGCATTAAAATCGCCGCCTAGGATAAATCGCTGGCCTAATAATTCAAAAAGATGTAAGTATCGCTCTTTTCTTATCATGTGCCTAGGAGGCGAGTATATGGCTGCAATGGACACTTGACAAAACTTAGTTTTAACAGATACTGCCACTGCTTGAATGTCTTCTTCTTCATATTTACACTGCACGTAGTGACTAATGTTTTCTTTAATTATAACCGCACTACCCCCCCTGGCAGAGTTGCTAGGGTGGAGGGAATTATATATCATGTATCCTCTAAATTTGATAAAAGATTGCTTTGTGAAATGCGTTTCGGAGATTAAACACACGTCTATATTTTCTGTATCTAGGACCACCTGCAACTCATGCTGATGTTTGAGGAGTCCATTGGAGTTCCACGCCATTAGCAAGCAGGAGATGAAATTAAAAATCACGACTGCAGAAGTGATAAGACGGGCACGCGCTTGTATAAGAAACCGCGGCCAACATTTTGAACATGAACAATAAATTATTTTAACAAAAATATTGCATTATTTTGGTCTGTTTAAAAATTAAATATTCGACCTCAACTTGCTTTGTACATCCTAATTCCAAGAGTTGATGAGACATCTGCGTAAATAGTACCTCAAAAGAAAGTGCAATAACCAAGCATATTTTTAAAAAGGTTTAAACAACTGAGGCTATTTTTTTAATTTTTTTATTATGCCGTAAACAAAACATTTTATTGATTTTTAAAAGTTTCTTAAACTTGAATATGGCGTAGAATGTTTCTCTGATGACACAGATGCTTGGGAATTATTTTGTTTGAGTAATTACACATTACATAAATAAAAATTAATAACATAACAGCTTTTACTGGACACTATTAACAATTAATTGAAAAAAATGGGTATTATTGTTAAAAACCTTAGAGTTTTAAAAAAAAATACAAGGAACAGACTTCGTCTGAGACAAGTTTAGCTTAATAAGTTCTAAATGGTCTAAGATATCACCCCCTTCATGCTTTGCACCCTTCTACCAAACACCCTGTATAACAGAAGTACCCATCAAATTGGAGATTTTTTTATTGTGGAACCAACCACGACATCGCGAAAATCAGATGCTCCTTACATTTGGTCACGGGTTTATGAAATTTTTCTATGTTTACATACTGTATTATAAATAAGAGATCAATTAAACAATGGTTTTCAAATTTAATTAAGGAATCCTAAAGTCAAACGTAATGGAGCGCATGTTTTGGTCTTAAGGTCTTAAGGCCAACGTTTATATGACCATAAGTCCAGTAAGCGTCCTGCAACTGTCAGCTCACAACTAAACCAAGATGGATGCAACTTTCACAGGAAAATGTATTTAAAATAAATTTACAACAATAATGAAACACCAATTTCAGGGGGGTGTTAAAATTTTTACAACAATATGTACAAACATTATCGAAAAACTTAATTCCCCAGTAGAATTACACTTGACATAGGTAGTAATCAGAGTTGGTATTTGTAATTTCGTTAATGTTATAACGAACTACCTAATAATACTTTAAAGTTTAAACTTTACTTAATGGCGTCACGTTGAGAAACAACACACACAGCAGCGCGCACCGTTGGCGCATGAAAGACGTTATATAAAAAAATATTGTAACGTCTACATGACTATTATATGATTTAAACGTCGTATAATAGCCTCGTCTTAACCAGTACACAACCAAATAGTTATTTATTTAACGTTTATAAAACCTCTATACAATTATAACGTCTTATAATTGGGCCACTTTCGCATCCTATAAAGCTTATTATTAAGTTTATATGACAATCTTATATAACCAACGTTTTCGTAAAAACGTTTACACGACCATAATATAACGTATTTTTGTTACTTGGGTTCCCATTGTACAGCACATGTCACCATCATTCTCCTGCCCTTAGCTATCATCTTTTACACAGTCCATCCATCGTTTCTTTGGTCTTACAGCACATGTAAAACAAAAAAACAAAAACCGATAATATGTAGTTTAATAACAAAACACCTATAAGTTAAACAGAACCCTTGGTAAACGAGTTTCACTCGCACTTGGGCAGGTTTTTTTTTAAATTAAGTAGTTACATTTTGCTCAGTTTATTTTTTCAAGTTCTAACATAGATGCTATGTGTCAATCATATTATAGGTATAGTTCAGAGCGTCTAGTGCCTAGCTAGAGAGCGTAGCAAGCATAGAGTTAACTAGCGACAACACGGACGTCGATTCGACGAAGCTTAGGTGTCTAGGATTAAAATATAGCTTGATTGGAACGACAGCTGTCAGCAAAAGTGTCGACAAAACTTTGTAGTAAAGTCTAATAAGTGATTTATGTTGGGAAATTATAAGAAAAGTCACAGAATTGTTTTTTGTACACGGGTACCATTCCTCTGAATTTCTATGAAGCAACGCGAAAATAAGAAACTTTCTAATAAACTAATTCTTCTTTTTTACACCAGCTAAATATTTAAGAAAGCGTTAAGTAAAGAACACCAATTGTTTTTATTTGTTTTTTTCATTTATACATCGCTATCTAATTTACTAAGTCAGCTAAGGATTTTACAACTCACCAACATTTAACTTTTTACAATTCGTACGTTCCTATGAAAATATAGTTCAGGCATCAACTAGAATAATCACTTTATATGATTTAGCTTGTGAAATAATATATCGTATTTTTTTACATGAAAACAGAAACTGCAACGATCTGTTTGTCGAGACCGAGACGGGCGCCACTCGCCGCTTGCACCAAATGGGAGAACTCCATTCGATCCATGTGGGGTCGAGTCGTCACGTCTGGTCAGAAAAAATAATAGTCCACTAAACTGTTAATCTTTTATTTAAAATAAACACTAATGCTCCTCAACATAGTAAAAAACCAGCCAAGTGCCTATGAAACTCGCACACAAAGGGTCCCATAGCACCAAACAATATAATCGAAATATTTAATCGGCACTGTGGCAAGGGGAACATAGGATGCAAGAGCGAGCGATGCGAGCTCGGGGCTTGTGACACCACGACTCGGATAGTTTAGGTTAGACAGAAATAGGAGCACCGCGTAGCGGGGCCATATTATTAGATGCTGATTCGAAGAAGGTGTTCTGGTCAGGGGCAACTTATGCAGCTGTTTATTTACAGCCTATCATCCGTACGACTACTTCTGGCTAAATTATGATATCATTATATTGGGAGAAAGTACTGACTTTTTGGACCTCTTCATTCAGCAAAAGATATGTATCAGAATACTAAAGAACATAGATCAACGAGAGAGTTGTAGGCCAGACTTTATTAAACAACAAATTTTAACACTACCAGAAATATTTTATGGCAAAGTTGTATATTCGTTACAAAAAAAATAGGCACCTCTTCAAATCTAATATCGAGCCAAATGAAAATTATAACCGACGTAACAGTTGTTCAGAGTTGACGCAACTGTCGAATTCATACAACTGTCCAATCAGCGAAACTGACTAATCAACGAAACTCAAGTACAAATAACTATTCTAGTTTATAAAAATGATGAAAAACAATATACCTATCGCGCAAATTGTTTCAACAATATCACGTAATAACGTACAATTGTGAAAAAAAATAGACTGAAACCGGCAAAATATGCTCGACCTTAACTTTAGTCTCAAATAAAATATTATATACGCAACTTTTGTCAAATTAACAAACGTCACTTTTTTCCTCATTCATCAGGGCCGCCGCGCCGAGTGAAGTTCGACGGTTTTTTTGCAATCGAAAGTAATCGAGCGGATGTAGCAAAACAAGATAACATCACTACGGTCCTAGAAAAATAACAATAATATTCAATAAAATAGAGATTAATTATCGTCTTATCATTGCACCCATTTTCTAACGATCAGCTATCGATATCTTTCGGCTAAAAAATAAATTAACGATTGATGATAAATATTAAGATTTGATTACGCAAAAGGTTAGCTTATCATATTGATAATCTGGTTTGAATAGTTTTCGGATCATTATAAAAACTAAAAAATTCGCAAATATTGCACAGTAAGGGAACGATCGATCAAGCAATATGTTGAAGTTCGCCATTCTTCTGACTGCTTTAGCAGGTAAATTAGTTTCATATTAAATAATAATTTATTCCTGTAATGTAAGGATTAGGCATACCTCTATAATAAATGCGCATTTCGGATTAGCAGCACGAAGTCTGAATTTGTGCTCGGTTGATGGCAATAGGTTCGCCCCCTGTTACTGGTGATTCGTTTATTTAATTTCTTTTATTATCATAGTCTGTCTTCTGTGACACAGATGTGTTTAGTACACTACAACTTTATGAGTATTAACTTAACTACTATTTTGTATTAATCTCCATGAATGTAAGAAATGAAATATTTTAATTTTATTTTTCCAGTGTGTCATGGACAACGGACTAAATATATACTATACAACCAGTAAGTAAACTGCGATGCATCTATGCATAGACAAAACAAAAAAATGCTTCATTATTACATTTTTTATTAAAAAATGTTAAAATTATAAAAATAAATATTTTATATGGTTTCACTTGTGGATTTCACATTCATGATCATTAAGAACCTTGTAACCTGTGTTTATAAACATTGGCTAAATTAATATAAAGTTCCTACTTTTTTTAAATCACCACACTGCTGGTTTTTTTTTTAATATCCGTTTTCACTTACACCTTAGACTTATTGCTTATACCTGATCGTTTCCATCAAATCTTTCTTATTTAGGCAATGATTTAGGCGTCACATGCCTAAATCATTGCCTAAATAAGAAAGATTTGATGGAAACGATCAGGTATAAGCAATAAGTCTGAAGTCATTGTGAGATAACCTACAAATAAATTCGTGTCTGTTAAGGGCTAACCCAACAGGAAGAGAGCTACTAGCCACCGGCGGCATCTTGGACGATGCTGGTGGCGATACCATTATATTGATCCATGGGCACAATGGAGGGCCGTCGGACGATTTCAATTCAGTAATCAGAAACGGTAAGTACTATTTCATCATCTAAACAGCTTACTTAAACTTAAATTTGACACTGATTCTGATTGTGTTGTTAAACATCTAATTAAAATACAAATTACTATCTCGCATGTTTTTAAAATACGAAATACAAAATATTTTTAATTTGTGTATTTGAAATATTAAATACAAAATACAGTGTTTTAACCATTTTTATTTAAAATATAAAATACAAATTATAAAATACAGACAGGTGTTAGGTTACGTAAATAGAATAGAATAATTCATCGTGACATTCGCACTTCTTTCTTTCTTCTTCTTTATCGTGAGGTTATAGTGCCAAACCTGGTGTCAGAAATTTTATGCCGCCTATTCGTACCTACTGCCGCTTCTGCTGCGGCTGCAGGGAACATCAAGCGGCATAAATATAGAAACCTTTGTGGTTACTATATTTTCGAGCCGTTTGGGGTTGAAACTGGGCCGCTGGGGTCCGAGTGCTCATAGCCTGTTTAAGGAAATTTCGAAACGCCTAATTGACGCGTCCCATGACCCAAGGACTGGCTTTTACTTTGGCCAGAGGCTACATGTTGCCGTACAACCTGGCAACGCCGCCAGTTTCTTGGGCACATTACCAGCTGACAACGTTGAGGCGGTGTTTTTTGATGCACTTTTATCGTTTGTTGCTAGTTTATTTATTTTAGGTTATTTAATAGTTTTTAATTATAAAGTTAGTTAACTCTACTTCATAAATTATATAAAATGTAAAACGAAAAAATTATTGTAGTAAAGTTCATGGGTGAAAAGTCGCTAAGCATAACATAAAACTAATAACAAAAAATATCCATTTCTGTCTAATAAACTTAATAAGATCGCTAAATGTATTTATGTTCAAATGTATTTTGAATATTATTATGGTATTTGAAATACAAACTACAAAAGACCTCAGCGTCAGGTATTTGAAATACCAATTACAAATTACATTTTTATGAAGTAATTGAAATACAAAATTATTAGTATTGGTATTTTCATTACAAGTAATTCAAATACTGCCCTATCCTGACCCTTACCATGATTAAAATGTGAGTGTGATTAATTTACATCTCATATTGTATACTAATTTTATTTAACGATTTCTTTCAGAAATATTAACCCATCGACTACGAGATCAGGTCGTAGAGGTTGACTGGGAAAACGACGCTAGTACATCTTACGCGACAGCATCAGGAACCGTTCAATTAATAGCTAATGAATTGGCCACGTTTATATCAGAGTTAAAGGTACAATTCGCCTGGAACACCGTGGTGGCGGATGTGAAAGGCTTGCACTTGGTTGGCTTTGGCCTTGGAGCTCATGTTGCCGGCATGGCTAGCAGACAACTAGACAACAAAGTTGGTAGAATCACTGGTAAGTGGTATCTTTCTTTTATAAAGAGTTTTACAAGACCCTTAACAAAGCCAAAAGGCACTTGTTTGTTCTCCCCGTTATTGCAATTTTTTTTTTTCTAAACCATACCTTATTCGGGGTCAAAGTCCCCATTTTTTTTAGTGTATATTTTTGACAAAATTAGTTAAATATTGATCCTGAATCAGCACAACGAGCTCTAAGAGTCGACTCGAGTTCTAATAGCATATCCGTAACTGGTAAATTTTGTTAAGGATCAATATATTTTGCGTTAAGTTACTTAGTTTGATGTATACAATGCTTAGTTGACGGCTTCGTGAAGGGTCTGTTTACACCCTGTATACTTCGTTGTAAAACTACTCAAAATCTTTTTACTTGTCAATCACGTGTACTGTAATTTCTAGGATTGGATCCAGCTGGACGTGGATGGGACAGCAACACTTCTGGGCACTTGAGAAAGGGTGACGCTGATTACGTCGAAGTTATCCACACAGATGGGTTAGGTCCTCTTGCCAACGGCATAGGAACAGAAATTGGAGAAGTGAATTTCTATGTCAACGGGGGAAGCAACCAACCGGGCTGCTTCAGCCACTCTTGTAGCCACAACCGGGCCTACGAGCTGTTTGCAGCGTCTTTGTCCAACCTTAATCTAGTTGGATATCCATGCAGCTCAATGACGCAAATGAACTTTGACAGGTGTAGAGGAGATGCTTTACTCGTTGGTGACACGAAAATTGATAAAATAACCGGGTACGTAGCTTGTACTTACTGTTTTTATTGTGTTTATTTGAGCCTCATATACCATCACACCCTCAGGGTTAGGCAGAAGTGTATCTCATAGTACACCCACATTTCGCCAGTTGTGTCTACGTCACATGTAATAGAGGGCGAGCCTTTTGCCATCAACCGGGCAAAAATCTAGACTCCGTGGCTGCTACTGAGGAATTCGTGAAGGAAAAACGCAATAACAACTTGCCAATATAACTGTTCAGTAGTCGCGATTGCGACCACTGCACCAACGAGACCTGATCCCTGATACATGATCCTAGTTGGTAGATAAAATATTGTATTAGCTTCAATTTTTTTTTCCCAATACCTTTATACATTTTAATAGGTGTAAAAGAACCCTTAACGAAGCCGGAAGGCACTTGTTCTCCTCGTCATTGCGATCGTTTTGGACCATACCTTTGGAACCTTATATTTACGGAGATATTCGGGGTCAAAGTTCCAACTTTTACACAAGTTTTTATTTAAATACAAGTTAAAATCTTATAACTTTACTTTAAATACCTCCACGACCCCGTACTATTCAATGTTTTGAGTGCGTTACATTGAGTCCTACCGTGAAACATACTTTTCACCCCAAAAAAAAAGTCGTTTCCCAGCATTAATTTTTGCGTACAGTTACTTAGTTTGATGTACAGAATGGTTGGTTGATGGCTTCGTGAAGGGTCCGTTTACACCTTGTGGGAATGTAGTTTATGTGTTATTATGATTTACATTTATGCTACTACTCTGTCAAGAAAGTAACGGGAAACAAACAATAATACACAAAATGTTAGTTATTCATCCAAAGTTAATTTATTGCCTTTAAAGTATGCTCCTTCAGAAACAATACACTTACGCCAACGAATAATCCAATCATCAAAACATTTTTAAACGCTTTTTTCGGAATTGAGTTCAGTTCTCGCCGCAAATTCTCTTTTATGTCTTCTACTGAATGAAAACGGGTGCCACGAAGTGGTAATTTGAGTTTAGGAAAAAGAAAGAAGTCGGCTTGAGTTGCCAAGTTGAGTTATTGGCAAAATCCAAGAATTGTCTTTCTACAAATTTGGCCTTTTTCGTTGAATTTGCCCTCTTAAACGCTGCATAACGCTCAAATAATATTCTTTATTTACTGTTTGACCTCCGAAGAATTCCGAGTGCAAAACACCGCGATAATCAAAGAAAACGGTCAACATGACTTCGACTTTTGATCGACTTTGGCGTGGTTTTTTCGGTTTCGGTTCAGTCAGAAGGCGCAACTCCGAAGCTTGTTGACTAGTTTGCATGTCAAACTCGTAAGTGTATGATCTTTTTGTCCATTATGCAATTCAAAATACACACTAGATATGATCTATCTAAAAACACCACTGTATTTAATCTAAATAACAGATGCAACTCAAACTCCGCGCCAAAAGGCAAAACAGTTGTACCAACCTAAAAAAAAAAAAAAAATATTGAATTTGGAACAATAAACAAATCATCCTTCCCCGATACTTTTTTGGCTAAAGTATATTACTGTAAAGTTAAATTTAAATCCGTTCAGTAGTTATTGCCGTGCAAAAACTTACTGAACTGATTTGATGAAAAGAGTAACAAACATCTGTTTTTTTTCCAGGATAACTGCGGGTTCCATCTACAGAATCAACACGAGACGAAGCTGGCCGTTTTAATAATCGATTGTTTTTTGAAAAAATAAACTATTTTTTATTACCTACTGCCTTATTATGCCAATACACCAATTTTTCATCAAATGGTTTTTCACTAAATCCAAAATGTAATCAAATGTTTCTTGAGTCATTCTTGTATATTTATAAAATCTTTCATCATCAAGTTTCAATTTATTTACAAAAAAAAGATGGTACTCTCCGAAATGTTTCCTTTCTCTATTAATGGGTTGTATAGCTTCTTTTCTCATTTTTAAATACACATTTTCTAACAAAACCAAATCATCGTCCGATGAGTCCGACATTTTGCTTGGTCTGCTTCAACCTGCTTCCTTTGTGTAGAACGGACCAGCCCTGTCAAGCGCCGGTAAGCGCTTATAAGTTTCCAGCTTTCTTTCTGTATACAGCCTGAGGTGGCAAAACTCTTATACTATAAGGGTTCCGTTTTTGCCTATCTTATAAGGCTTATAGGATCACTTTGTTGTCCATCTGGCCGTCCGACTGTCCGTCTGTCAAAACCCTTTTCTAAGGAACGCGTGGAGGTATCAAGATGAATGATGAATTAATATCAAATACTCAAGTATGCTACCCCTAAGAGCAGTGAAAACATCAAACTTATAAGTCAACGCGAACAAAAGATATGACTGTTTATGTCGCATATTTTGCGATTTCATTAGGAAATCAAAACCTATAGGGTACTTGCCTTTGACCTAGAATCATACAATTTGGCAAGAAGCAACGTCTTACAGCACAAGTCATCATCATTCTCCTGCACTTATCCATATCATCTTCCACACAATCCATTCATCGTTTCTTTGGTCTTAAAGCACGTGTAAAGGAAAAAATCTATCATAAAGCTAAATATCCTGACATTCATTCATTGACAAATAAACTTCTATGCTACCGGTGGAAGCAACCAACCAGGTTGTTTCAGCCATTCCTGTAGTTATAACCGGGCGTATGAGCTGTTTGGAGCATCTATGCGGGGCCACCTGTTTGGAAACTCATGCAGCTCAATGACGCAGATGAACCTCAACTTGTGTAGAGGAAGTCCATTGAAAATGGGTGGCACTGAATTAACTAAAAGAGGGTATGTAATGTTTTTTTTTTGTGTTTACGGACGATCAAAAGACGTGTTACCGTGCGGCATGGTTCCATAGGCACTTGAATGGATAAAATTTGAGGGTTGCCGTAGATTTCCCTGAGATTCCATCATCAGATCCTGACATGGTGACAACGGGACCACCTCGGAACTTTACTCTTTCGAAAGAAAAAAAGAATTTTGAAAATCGGCTTACAATTGACTGCGATACAGTGAACATACAAAAAAAAAAACATACAGTCAAACATAGAACCTCCTCCTTTTTGGAAGTCGGTTAATTACAGAGAGCTGTATTTTCACATTCCTTCATGTGTCGTGTCGTTGTCGTGTCTTTAACTACATAATATATCGTTTTCAGCTGTATATAAATAAAAATGAATGATTTTATGTTTGTCCTCTATGCGTTTCTAAACAAATATCAAATATTAAAGAACAAACGGCTGCTATAGCCAGGGGCGTGCCGTCCATAGAGGCAATTAGGCCGAGCCTGCCCTACGAAACTCCATTATTATTATCGCCATTTATTTTAACTATTTAATAAAATGATACAAAATATTTTAAAAGTTAAAACTCCTGTTATAACACTTATAGCAACTTGTCGCGCCCGTGTGACGTAACTCACGTGGTCGATTTTAAGGCAAAGACGTTTGTAAAGAACTCTGCATTCATAAATTTACGCACACTGGTGCATATTTTCGTGTGTATAAACGGCACACATGTATAGAATATGGGCGTGTCTCCCGCGAGTGTAGCCGGCCGGTGATTGGCTAGGTAGATTAAAATGAATGAAGTTAGTTGAATCAGAGTTGCCAAGCCAATTTAGGGAGAGAGGGCGCTACTTTGCGCACGTAAACATCAGCTCAGTAGACAATAAAACGTTAAAAATAGTTTAAGTGCTTAACTTGGGACAAAAAGTCAATAAAGTTCAAGTGAATAAAGACCTTCAGTGACTAGAAGTGTAGTACTAAGCTTAACATCATAAATACTTAAGAAAACTATACTTTTCCCAAATAACGACCAAATTTCAAACCTGTGGAAAAAACCGTGGGATTTTTGAAAAACACGTTATTTGAGGATCAGGTACTGAAGAAAACTTTGGGACAAGTACCAATCACCATGAAAAGGTACGCAGAATCCCTTTAAATTGTATATTAGTGAAATACTTATGAAAGGAAATTTTAAAGTGCAAATAAAGGCACAAACATTGTGTTAAGCGCCATCTGTTGGCGAGTAGCAAGTCGCAAAAAGTTGGATCCAAATTAATTTCATAGAATATCCGCTAGAGGGCGTTGTTTTGCAAATATGGCTCTTATATGTGCTGGTTATAAACAAAATGTACCCAACTCCTTCCTATTGAAGCCATACTGTTTTATGTGACAAGTAAACTTATATGCGATTTTGAATGTTATCATATCTTACCAAGTTAAACCTTATCAGTTATTCGTCTTGAAACGTACATTAATGTAAATATTATTTGTTGTGTTTATTATTTGTTTATTTACTTAAAAATGGTGTTCTGTTGTGAAGTTTGCACAGATAATGTGTGCTTGTTAGAAGTTAAAAGCAGTAAGTTTTCGCAATTATCGTTTAATGATAAGATTCTTGTGGTGTCGAAAGGTAGATGTAAACCCGAATTACGAGAATTAATCCAAAAATATTTTTCAAAATAATTTTTTTTTTTTTTGGGTGTCAATGTGCGTGGGACTTAGCCTACCCTCCGTGGGGAACCACTGCACGCCACTGGCTATAGCTATAGTCGAAACTATATCCACCATCTTATTTTATCAATACAATATCCACAGACAATTTCACACTTCTGCACTTTATAAATGCTTTGATCCGTAATTTTATAACCTGTAGTTTCTAAAACCTCTGAACTTGAACACCTACTTTTTTTCTTAAAAAGGTTTTTTTTAAAGAAAATTTTGTTTTGTTTCATTCTAACTCATATCTACAGAATTAATACTAGAAGGGACTTCCCGTTCTAAAATTGAATTGTTTTATGAATAAAATAATAAACTTTTTACTTGCATAATTACTTATTTTCATTTCACTTTTGATTACACCTGAATGTGCAAAATTTTCCTCACTGAACAATTACGGGCAAAAAATGTTTGTATGTGTCATTGGAAAGATCATTCAATGATTATATTGATCGATGACTGCTATTGCATCAATTAATTTGTCAGACACAAATAGAGCTTGATAATGCATAGTCACTGTTGGCGTTGGTGCCCATCCCCCTTTATCCCGGAACTAAATTATGTGATAGATTATGTTGAGGAGTGAATAAAATATTTTGTACTTGCTATTGATGTTGACAAAGTGACATGGCAGTGTTACATTCAAAGAGTATCTGTACATGGATTACATGTCTATTAAAAGTGTTTATGACGGCGGAGTAAATCCTCATCTATAACAGATTACACAAAAACATTACAAAGAAGGCAATTAAGGTATAAAAAGTTTATAAAATACTTTGTTGAGGCGTAAATATAAAGTTCCGTTTTGCTGAAGACATTCTGTTATTCTCCACATCAGCTTCAGAACTTGAAGAAATGTTCTGAGATCAGAGCGGACTTGCAATGAACATCAAAATATGTACCCTTTTTTTTTAAGGATGAGAAATCATCAAATAACTCCTCCCGCTCTGGGTGGAGTGGGAGGGAGTGTCAGACTTTTACTGACTAAAACCCATCCATGTTCCTTCTTTGCCCTTTGTGTTCCAGGGCCGCGGTATCTCTTTCGACCAGTCCCGCAGCACAAAATATGTACCCTTGTTCACACAAATGGCGTTGTACCAAAAAAATCTTAATCATAAATCTCCGACATATACATAATTATTACTGCAAGTTGAACTTTCACTTCCTTTCAACATCGTCAATCTCATCTTTTGGATGCTTAAAGGAGACAGGAAGAAAACCTTCCACCAGCGTCCTTAAAGTATACATACTTGATCTGAATTTTGTCTTTTAATAGAAGTACGACGCACCATGGTTGTCGCACGCTATGGAGGTACTGGTCAGAAGACCCCATACCTAACACCTTCAATTTTCTTTTTGTTTTTGTTTCTGTGTTTGTTACTTATAGGTAATAGTTTTTAAGAACAATGTTACTAACAATTCGGCCTAGTTGCCATAAATAAACAAATATTTAATTTAATTTAATTTTAATTTAAAATAGGGAAGACCTTCTTGGCCATAAAAGAGCCGTAGAACATAATATGTATGAGGAAAACTTCCTCATTATAAAGATTAATTTTCGAATCATAAAGTCGTATTGTTCTGATTAGACAAAAACGATACGTAGGAATTACTTCTCGAAAACATTACTATCTACTGAAAATGATTACGTGATCGGTTTATGAAGATGAAAAACTACTAAGTGGTTTCAAGAAATTTTATTTTTTTTAATAAAAATTACTCCTGAAAATTATTACGTAATCCGTTTATAAAGATGAAAAACTACTAAGTGGAAAATGAATGAAGGAATTAATGAATGAATGCATTAATTGGTTTCACCAGTTTTTTTTTTTAAATTGTGATAAGCAAAGGATTTTCAATTCTCAGTTTTTAATGCAGGGTAGTTTATCACATAGTGTTATCTGGTATAATCTTTTGCGACGATAATAGTCAATTGATTATAAAAACAAACGAATTCGTAAATTATGAACAGTAAGTAATCGATCGTCAATCAAGGAAAATGTTGAAGTTTGGCATTATTTTGGCTGTTGTGGCAGGTAAGTTAGTTTATTTAATCATTCTTATCATCTCCGTTATCTAGGTGTTGTTGTCATTGTACCTTTCATGTCTTATAGGTTACATAGTGAAATTATTTCAAGTAAAACATTTAACGTAATCATAAAACAGAATCCTAATGGTATCGGAAACGGGGCCCAAGCAATTAAGGGTTACCTCCTGCATTCTCACAAGAAAGCACGGAGACGCCTGGACAGCCGCTGGTATTGTGAACCATACTACAGAAATACCATACCAGTACAGTATACCATATCAGTGTACATCACCGTTTACTCCTTGAAACGGCTAAAAGGGTAAAGAACCGGAAGGGGGTGTTATTGAGATATTCATGAAAAATAAAACCTAACAACACCTTGTCTGACACCCCAATCGAGCCCAGAGACAGACAATGAATAACAATAATTAGGTAGGTATTCATTTAAAGTCGTTCAAAGTCACCTATCATTATTCATCGACATATTTTCGATAATTAACGCTACCAGGAAAGGAAATGGTAATCATTTATTTATTTATTTAAACTTCATGTACAAAAGTGGTACAAAGGGGGACTTAATGCCACAAGGCATTCTCTACCTGTCAACCTTTGGGTCAAATAGGACAGCATTGTGTTAAAGTACAAAAAATATATTAAAAAAAATACCATTTTGTTAACATAAACAAACACAAACAAACAAATACAAATATATAACATATATAAATAAAATTAACTAACATAACGACAACACCCCATCAAAGAGTCTATCAACATCATCATCATCCTGCATTTTTCATCACTAAAATTTTTCTTTTTCTTTTTTTGCAGTGTGTCATGTAGCACAAGCAGAAAGACAATATCGCCTATTCACAGTGTAAGTATTTAATTATTTTTATTTTAAAAGGCGACTTAACAGACTCAGACATGATCTGTTGTTCGCAGTTTTGTAAACAATGCATTTTTCTGTTAACCCAACCTAACTGACTCTTAATATTTTATCTTATAAGGGCGAACCGGCAAGCACCTGTGAATATGAGTCGGGCCGACAGCTTTTTGCCGAATGAGTTCAAACGAGAAAATAAAACAATCATATTGATCCATGGACACGGTGGAGGAGTGGGTCACGAATTCAACACACTAATCATCAGGGGTAAGAAAGCCTAAGTGCTAGAATATCTCACAATGATTTTACTCCATGAACTTATTTACAAAAATCTCTAATAACACTTTTGGTAACACAACTGCAATTCTTTCAGTATTTCTTTTGTCTCAACTTGAAACAGCGATAATCACTATTCATTGCGTGGTTTCAGCCTTTGTTGTTACTATTGATTCTCCAATGAAATAATTTTATTTTTTTATTTTAGAAATATTCGAGTTTCAAGGAGCATTTAACGTCATAGTGGTTGACTGGGAAAATGAAGCTCGCCATAGCTACTCAACCGCAGTTTCATACGTACCGTTACTAGCTAACGAGCTAAGCGGATTCATAAGATGGTTAGTTGCACAAGGACAGACTGATGGCTCTGGCAGTAATGTCACTCCCGGACCGGGACCTGAGAATGATATTGAAAGGAGGACTGCAAGCCCAGGGGTGGACGTGAGCAAACTGCACTTGGTTGGGTTTGGCCTCGGAGCTCACATTGCTGGCATTGCTAGTAGACAGCTAAGACTTGAGCTTGGAGTAGTTGGTAGAATAAGCGGTAAGTGAATTGTTTCCTCTCTTTTTACTACAATAGATCGTTTGATTCACTCGAGGAGCTCGTGGCTTAATAATAACAGCCGCTCGGATCGATCTTTAGGTTAAGCCGTGCTTGCCTAGGCTGGTCCGTGGATGGGTGACCACACATTTCATATCGAGTTTCCTCCGTGCCTCGGAAAGCACGTTAAGCCGTTGGTCCCGGCTGTCATTTATAGATCTTTGATAGTCGTTAGGTAGTCAGTAGCCCAAAAAGTCTGATAACCAGTTTTACCAAGGGGTATCGTATTAACCAGTACTAACTGGGTTGTGGAGGTCCGATAGACAGTCGCTCCATGTAAAATACTGGTATTCAGCTGCATCCGGTTAGACTGGAAGCCGACCCCAACATAGTTGGGAAAAGGCTAGGCAGATGATGAGATCGTTTGATTCACATCACCTTCTTGACAACTTATTTTTATTTTTACTCTTCTAGGGCTGGACCCAGCTGGAAGTAGTTGGGGCAGCAATTCTCAACGCTTAAGGAATACTGACGCCCACTACGTCGAAGTTCTGCACACGGATAGTTCAGGTCCAAATTCTTACGGTATTGGAACTTCACTTGGACATAAAGACATCCATGCTAACGGCGGATCCAACCAACCAGGTTGCTTTGGCCACTCTTGTAGTCATAACCGGGCCTACGAGCTGTTTGCAGCATCTATGCACGGCCATCTATCTGCGCCCGCATGCAGATCAAATTCACTGTTGATGCTGAACTGTAGAGGAACTCCAGTGATTGTAGGGGGCACAGATTTGACTAAACCAGGGTAAATATTGCATTTTTGTACACACTTATATCTTTATTTTCAGCAGGAATAGAGGCACAGAAAATAGTCAACTACGAATCAACGCAATATTATAATAATAATTTGTTTCCAAATCATAAAATCCATTTCTGTTAGTAGGAACATAAACAACTTAAACACCTTCTTAGGTTAGTAAGTAAATCTCGTAAAAGTTATCGAGAGCAAGGTTAGTTTTATGCATTGAAAATTTAAAAAAAAAATGATATTATAATATTTTTTATTTTGTTTTCAGTTACGATTATCTCTTCAGACTCAGCACCGGCAGAAATTTCCCGTTCTAAGATTGATTGATTTTATAATAAAATAAACTATACTTACCTATCTGATAATTTTGTTTTAATTTTTTCCTCGAGTTGTCAATAAATAATGTAAGTTAATGAAGTAGGCATGCTTAAATACTCTACGAAGTGGAAGGGACACCGACTATATGGGGGGGCTTAGAATGATGTACTGAATACGTGGTACCCGTTTTAGCGACGATGTCCTTCCACCCTGTATATTATTTAGTCAATCAACTCTGCATGTCGTAGTCCAGCAGTGGCAAAGGTTCCATACAACTCGATTCTTACCGGCTTCCCTTTGAAAACTGGCACAGTCAGTACTTTATAGACAAATAATATAATCACATTAAAGATACGTAATCCGGCTTACCTCTTACAAAAATCGACCCTTCGCTACTGTAGTCCAGTGCTGGATATAGGCCGAAAGGCATAGGTTTTGTTGAACCTAATATTCTAATCTAGCTCACCTGTATCTGTATGGTCCCAATACTGGGAGAAGACTTCTGACCTTCTTGTACACAATTCTGTCTTTCCTGCCAGTGTTTCCGCTAGGAGACAAGCTCGTCCCTCCATCTTCACCGTGGTCTGCAAGATGTCATCAAACGTTTAATCGGACCATAGACTGAGAAGCCTCTAGACTTCGCATAAAAGAATGGATTTCTGTCAACACTCTGACTAATAGATTTGATCCTTATGTCACGTGAACCGTAATCAAGATTTCAACTTCCGTAACAAGTTACACTTTTTCTTTTCATCTTGATTTATTTTATCAAAATATACTTTCTTTCAAATCCAAACCTCATAGTTCTTTATTAGGCACTAGGCGGGTGCGCCAAAGTTCACCTAAATTTTCAACTCCGATAATTGGAAATCCGAAAATGTTCTTCCTAACATTTTTCATCCTAACAATCACAATTCCTAACTACTCTGTCTCTAATTTTATAATTCCGAAGCATTCAACTTCATAATGTCAGTAGCAATAAACATCTGTTATACTTTTATTTCTTTTCCTATATTTTCTCAATATAACCATCTTTTACACTATTATTCAAAGTCATATATTTTTTGTTTAAATTTCTTTGTTTAAACTTAGAAAAATGTAGCCCAAAAAGTGTTATTTTTGCAAACCGTTTATTTTCTCGATTCTATCGTATAAAACACCTAAATGTAAGAATAAAGTTTCTAGGTGTTTTTTGTCTCCGACTAACCGTTTGTCGTAAAAACGATGTGGAAGGGATCCATAGGTTAGGTTAGGTTAGAACTGTGACCAACTACGCGCGAGCCGAGCGAGCGAAGCGAGCGGTGCCGCGGTAGCGGCCGGCGAGCGCTACTTCGAAATTGGTTGCGAAATTTTTTTTTTCATAGTGCCCCGAAGACGACACTCTGACCTGTACTTATGTTTAGGGATAAAAGCGTTATGATAAAAAACAGTAGGAGTTTAAATATATTTACATTAATGATATTATTAATTACAATTTTCGGAAACATGAGTGTTATGAACATCGCCGGTAGCACTACAAATAGTATGAATGAAAACTTTAGGATGAAAAATTTTAGGAAGAGTGATCATTCGGATTACAAATCGTTAGGAAGAACAATTTCGGGAAAAGAACTTTAGGTGAGCCAATATGGACCCGCACTAGGCATATAATTCACAATATTCTTCCAAGCGTATTAATGGCAAAAAATTCAGCCACGAAAACTCTGCTCACTGCAGTAACAATTAATTAATTCACAATATTTCCAATTTTTTTTTTTTTATTGTTCACGTTTGACTTCTTCTCGAACGTTGACTATTTTTAACAACCAGTTTGTAGCAGCCTGTATGACTCTATCAATTGCCTCATTTAAGTTATGGAGGGTGCACAACTGCATATAGTTATGCACGACGGGCTGGAGAGAAGGTGTGGCATTACCTTTGTCAGGGTTCCTCACTCCATATTGTGTTCAAAATGGTTCGATTATAGTCCATCTGGCCGGATCAGATCTGCAGACCTTGAGCCCACAAATCATAATAACAATACCAACCTATTATTAATCCATTGAATTACAAGAAGAGGCATACCATACGTTTTCTATTGTGTTTGAGAACATATTATTTTAACAATTTGCAAATATTTAAATGGGAAACACATAAGGTGGCTCACACATAAGGAGGCTCAGAAATAAAATAAATGTACCAAAGAAATATCGATGCTTGGCAAGCAACGCCTTGAACTGCACACTGAAAGTGGTTATACTGTAGAAGCTGTTAGTATTTGAATGTTCAAAAACAATGACGTTTCGTCGGCGTTTGTCACATTTTTTCCATGACCTAATGATTCGGGTAATGCGCCATCACTCTTATCAGTAGTGACTGATAAGGACGAAATGATTACGTTCCTATAAATACGATTGGGGCAAATTACAATTACAATCTTTTATGATTTTAATCATTTTTGGCCGTGACTTTGTCAAACCAAAACCTTTATCGCAAACATGACAATAATTTAATACTGATTCGTTCTGATTGATTCATTGTTTTTAGATTCGTGATTTGTTTAAAGCAATTAGCTATAATTTATCAGTTCTTTTATTGGCACATGAGTAATGATTATACGAGTGTGTGCCTACCTAATTCTCGTAGACAAAATGATGTTAAGCTTTACAGAGTGGCAGGGACATCGACCCACAAACGGTTACCACATTTCAGTACACCATATTGTACCCAAAATTTCAAAGTTGGGACATTTATATTTTTCGTCGGTAATTTTTTATTTTACTGGAAAATTATTTGTGGCGGGGTTCAGAACTATTTACTGAATACGTGGTAACCGTTTATGCTGAGTCGGTGTCCTTCTCACCCTGTATAGATCTAGACTTCTATACGAGGTGCAGTTTTGCATCCTCGTCAAAATTCAGGAGGTTGTCACAAAAGACATAAATAATCAATTTAAATTACGGTGCCTGGTCAAAGCTGCTATTCGAAATTGTTTAAATTTGACAGTATTTCAGAATAACACGAATACTTTCGTGTTTACATTTCAACAAAACAAACAGAATCACCCATCGCGCGACTTATCGCTGTGTGCGTGAGTACCGACAATCTGTGAGAGGCGCCGCTGTCCACATCTACCGATTTCCATAAATAAGAAAAAAAAACCAACCCATTTTATTATTGATTCGGGTCGAGAATGATTAGCATAGATACCTTCTTGAATTTGACCAGGATGCAAAACTGCACCTTGTAGAATATAGAAATAAAAAATCTGTTAAACTAATGGCAACCAGCATTTTAGTCTGTCAAGCCTTATTTCCGCAGATTTTCTTGTCATTCGTCACGATACCACGAAACCTTACTTTGGACGGATTTTCTCGTCAATCTTCGCCTTTCAATGCTTCGTATCTATGGCAGCAAATGCTGGATGAGCGATCACAATTGTGTGTAAATAATGGCATGTCACTCGGTAGCGCCTCGCTTCCTGGTAACCTAGATAGAGAAAGATATCTTTCAGTAAACTGCTATCAGACAATGAAAGAAAGCGAGCGCCGATTAAATTGTTGCAGTACAGTAGTACAGAATAAATATTTGGATTTGGTTAACTTCGTATATTATGCTTAGTAACTTGCTTTTCTTAGAAACGGCGTTGACATTTATTTGTTTGTGATACAGTTGAAATAGCTAGGGTTTCGAAATTCAATTTATGTATAACTACTGGCCCGTCCCGGCTTCGCACGGGTATAACATGCACGATGCGACAGCGTTTATTTTTTCAATCGTCTCAGTAGTTTTTGAGTTTATTCATTACAAACATACACACACAAACACACAAAAATACAAATCTTTCCTCTTTATAATATTAGTAAGATTTAATAATTAGTAACATTAATAAATGACATCTTCATACTGGCTGAATCGCTGCACAACTTGCAGCAGATGATGGATGACCTAATTGATTCTTCAATACGCATTGGTCTCAAGGTAAACTTGGACAAAACCCAGGTTACTTTCAACGAACACTCGTCAACCCAGGGCCTATTGTTGTCAATGTCCTCTCGAGGTTGTTCGAGAATATATTTACCTCGGGCAAACTCTGCAGTTTGGTAAGAACAATTTTGAGAAAATTAGAAAGGGAGACTAACAGATGAATTCAGTTGGGCTGAGCAGCATTCGGGAAGCTTCATCGGGTATTCTCGCCGTGTATTCTACAGAGCCTAAAGACTTAGGTCTTCAACCAGTACGTCCCCCTGATTTTTTTCAAATTGGTAGAGGTAACTTGCTTGGTGGTTCCATATAAATTTTATTAACTTGAGCAGTTTATGAGTTAGCTCCTTTAATACTTATTTTTTATTTTCATTTTCCTTAACAACTTTTAGTTACGATATAAAATTAATTCAAGTGAAGAATTTATGTGGAAATCTAAATCTACAACTAAAAACTTAACTTTACTTTCGGAAGTTGGTGTCAAAAAGGTCAATAAAATGTAAAGTTATTGTAAAGTACCTACCCATTTTGTAAGTATTTACTTAATTATTTTCAGCAGAGGTCAAAAATATCACATTTTATTCTGATGAAAGCGAAAACCATACAAGGATATATCGACAAGAAATTGTAAGATGCGGAAAACGATAACGAAATTCTGTCTTACTCAGTAATTTTAAAATTAAATATTTTATCTCTTAATTCTCATTCACAACACAAGTTTATCAAATTCTTTTATCTGGTAATCGGTTGTGACGACGATAGATAATTGATTATAAAAACAAACGAATTCGCTAATTATGAACAGTAACGAAACGATCGACCAAACAGGATGTTGAAGTTTGGAATTATTTTCGCCGCTTTGGCAGGTAAGTTTGTTTATTTAATATCCTTATCATCTCCTTTATTTAGGTATTCATTGATCCTATCATAGAACTATAGTTGCTGACAATTAAGATCACAATATCGGTCATTGCTCTTTCCATAATGTCTTTTCGTACGAACCAAAACAAATGAACCATGTAGCGTTTTTCATTAGAAAAAATGTTGAAGACCACGATAGATGACGATTCAAGACATGAA
Source organism: Noctua pronuba (assembly GCA_905220335.1). NCBI lineage: Eukaryota > Metazoa > Arthropoda > Insecta > Lepidoptera > Noctuidae > Noctua > Noctua pronuba. Next base: position 7,269,980 of record LR999903.1, on the reverse strand, counting down.
CAGGCTTATTTGTGGATTTCAAAGTTACGAACTTAAATAAATGTAGATGCCCATTGCGAAGACCGCCATTGCGACCTTAACTGGCAGCAACTATAGTTCGTCCTCTGAAAAGTTATTTAGTTAAATTATTGCAAATAAAATTCCGTTCTTTGTTATTATAACAATACGAAACAAAGTCAAGAGATACTACCAAGCTTTCCAAACCAAATCCTTGAACCAACTGCCTAACGAGAACTTTCTCAGGTGTAGCTCTGGTGTACATATACATTTGCGTCGAGTAGGTATTGAGGTTTTCAAGACAGCTGTAGCAATTTTTTTCGGAATTTCGTGGTCGTCCCATGGAGAAAGTTGTTCAGTTTAATGGTCCGAATTACACCCTGAAATATGACCACAACTTTCTAGTACACGCTGTATAAAAAAATAATTATCTTAACCAAACATCACACCAGTGGAATGGTTGGGCAGGGGTGTACCTATCGTACTCTACACCCACATATCGCCAGCTATGTTAATGTACCATGTAAAAGTGGCGATCTTATTGCCCAGATTCAGACTCCTGGTTGCTACAGAGATATTCATGACGAAAAACCCAATAACACTTCGCCCGACTTGGAAATCGATTTAATCATGCTTGTTATCACTAGAGCAACCAGACATTCAGTAACAATAATTAAGTAGGTATTCATTTGAAGTCATTCAAAGTCATTTTTCATGAATCATCGAGATTCTTCGATAATGAACTCTATGGGGAGGGTACGGTAATGCTATAACAGCATGCAAACGGATTGGCAATAAACCCTATTTAGCCTAGATTTTCACCATTCTAATTATGATCATTTTTTTTTTGCAGTGTGCCATGTACAAGGCTCGTATCAATATCTCTACACATTGTAAGTACATAATTATTGTAGAAAAATCTCTCTAAAATAACAAACACAGACTCACTCATAACCTGTCGCTTGCAGTTTTGTTAACATTGCTGGTTTCAGTAAACCTACCATAACCTCATCAACATCTTCCTGCCCTCGTCCCATGTAACTTGGGGTCGGCGCAACACGTTTTTTTCTTCCAACCGTCACGCTATCATTAACTCCTTCATCTTTCATAACATCATTCGTCTCAAAATCTGTCCATCATTGCCTCGCTCTTCCTCCCTAACCTAATCTTTCTAATTTTATTTTAAGGGCTAACCGGGAAGTACCGGTGAATGTAAGTAACACCAATGACTTCTACTTGCCTCATGTGTTCAACCCAGAAGACAATACAATCGTATTGATTCATGGGCACGAAGGAGGAGTGAGCCACGAATTCAATTCACTAATCATGAGGGGTAAGTCTAAGTAGCTGAATTTAAAGTTACCCACCGTGACTTAAAGTTGCAGAAGTAGAACATCGTTTAGTAATTAAAATAATACAACTGGTAACGCGACAGCAATCCGTTCACAATTCCTAAAACGAAAACTACAGTATGTTGTTGCTATTCTAAATACTCAAATGAAATAAATTTTATTTTTTGTTTTAGAAATATTCCAGTTTCATGGAGCAAATAACATCATAGTGGTTGACTGGGAAAGAGAAGCTAGCGGCAGTTACTCGACTGCATCTTCGTATGTACCATTTGTAGCCAATGAACTAAGCGATTTCTTAAGATGGTTATCTGATGCTGCTCAAGAAACTGCAAGGCCTCGTGGACGTGTGGATATCAGACAAGTGCACTTGGTTGGGTTTGGCCTCGGGGCTCACATTGCAGGCATTGCTAGTAGACAGCTGAGGCTTTCACATGGACTAGTAGGCAGAATAAGTGGTCAGTGTTTTTTTTATTATTTGCCGTTTATTATTATTTGCCGTAATTGATCGACTGATTCAAATTTTATTCATGCTGTGTTTTTAGGGTTGGACCCATCTGGAAGACAGTGGGGGAGCAGTTCTCAACGCTTGAGGAATACTGACGCTCTTTACGTCGAAGTTCTGCACACGGATGGTTCAGGTCCAACTGCTTACGGTAGTGGAACTAGGCTCGGACATATAGACTTCTACGGTAACGGTGGAAGCAGCCAGCCAGGCTGTTTCACCCACTCCTGTAGTCATGACCGGGCCTACGAGCTATTTGCGGCCTCTATGAGGGGCCATCTGACTGGAGTCCCTTGCAGTTCACTTACACAGATGAACTTTGGCAGATGTAGAGGAACTACTTTGCAACTAGGTGGCTTAAATTTATGGAAACCAAGGTAAATACTGCAATTTTTGTGGATTCTAGATAGCATATTAGCGTGAGCATAGCATGAACAGCACAGCAACAGCTGGGACACAGATCTCCTTTCTGAGAGAGGGATAGGAGGTCTACCCCGCGGGCCCAGTGCGAACCTTCTAATTTTTGGTTCTAGGACTTGCCGGTTTCCTCACGATGTTCTTCTGCACCGTTTTGAGAGGTGATGAATAATAATTGTAAAAAGTAATGAGCCTGCCTGGGTTCGAACCCAACTACAGCTCGTAAGTCGGGGGCGTCACCAATAGGCCACTACTGCTCAACACACATTAGCATTACATGCTAATTATCACGTGTTTCGGTGAAGGAAAACATCGTAAGGTAACCGGGATGCCTGAGAGATATTTTTCGACAGCATGTAAAGCCGAGTCAGAGGCCTTTGGGCGGTATAAAAACGCTGACCAGGTTGGGCACTAAACACACGATAAAGAAAGAATTACATGTTTATTTAAAACAGGAATAGAGGTCCCGAAAAATACCAACCAGCTACCAATCATCGCGTATAATACTAACCGCATGTTTTAGGGTTAAGTTCTTACCTTGTAAAACCGCACGCACGTGTACGTTTAGAAAAAAATATATATTTTGAAATTTTTGTTTTCAGTTACGAAACTATCTACGATGTCAGCACCGCAAGAAGATTCCCGTTCTAAAATTGAATGATTTTGTTAAAAATTAACACTAGTTACCTGCCTGAAAATTTGTTTTCAATTTCTCAACTTTTTTTTAAAAAAGCCTATTCTGTCCTATTGGTGGGCAAATGCCTCCCTAATTCCTTTTGACCTCTCCCGGTGTTTTGCCTTCTCTGGCCAAATTTCCTCAACTTTACCTGCATCAACGAAGATTGGCTGAATGAGAAGAAGAGTTCATCAATGAACAGCTGAATTCATTTCATGAATGAATTTTTCTGCGCATGCGGCTTCCCTGGTAGCTCATAAACGGCACAAATATATGGATGTCTCTAACTATTCTCAATCTCTTTTTTTCTCTTCTTTCTTATCAGATTTTTTACAATAGTTTTCAAATCATTTACACATCTTTTGCTTAGAATAGTTACAGCACTGATGACAATATGTGTGTCACTTGTTTAATTTAGTATTTTACAATATTTTCTTACCTTTATATAGATTCTTTTTAACCGATAGTTTGTGAATGTGTGAAAATTGTACCACCAGTACCAGAACCAGTCTTATTTGTATTGAGGTGAAGTATACAACACGAGAAATGTACAGTCAAGGTGTGCAGAGATGATACGGGCCACACGATGCCATTGATTACAGTTGCTGCTAGGATATGTGAGGATCATCTTATGGGGAATATTGTAATGCCGATGCTGATGGCATGCTCGCGCCGCCGCGCCGGCCGCTCAGTTATTTGAAGAAGTTCTTTTAAGATTATAATGCTATTATGCTTAAAATAAATGTTTTATTCAACTTCGTAATTAATGTTTCTTTTTTGCCTGAAATTCGTCAAACGACCTAGTGTAAATGAACGCGGTCGAGTAGTCCCGTCTTCAAACTCGTCCAGCTTCATTGTAATTGTTTTTTCGCAATTGTAAGCTTGTATGTATTCCATTGCGATGGTTAGTGTAACAGAATAAGCCGGCCAAAACCATAAGGCACTGCTATGGGTTGTGCAAGTGCGGGCTCTGCATATACTTAAACAGGTGTTAAATTCTAAGTACTTTTAATAAAATATTGTATAATAATGAAAATATATTTTTGAATGACATTAGGCTGATGTAATTGAGCGTATTTGTCTATCCTATTATAAGTGTTATATAGATCTTTTGACACTCCATTGAGGTTGACAGGACAGCGCTGTTGCTAAACACTTGTGAAATGTATTGATAAAATAATATGGCGGCGTTAGTTCAGATTTTGCCCGCGAGACTAGTAAGGTTATGAATTATGTTATTCTAGATAAATCCAATATTATTAAAAAAATACTGTGATTTCTTTTTATCTTAATTTGACCGAGGCCTATCTTTTGAAAGTATTTTTACGAATGTACGCGAGCTCTAGTAGTAGTGGTCCCCAGATTGCGTGGTAAGCTGCCTTTGTTCTTTTAACTTAATGAACGCATGCATGTATATTTATACTCTATGTAGAATCAATCAATCAATTCATCATCATCGCAGTCTTAGCAAACCTACCAACCTTCTGAACCTTCCTTCATTCCTGGAATAAACAAGACATTAATTTATGCTTTTTTTTACGGATGGGAAATCATCAAATAACCCATCCCGCTCTGGGTGGAGTAGGAGGGAGTGTCAGACTTTTACTGACTAAAACCTATCCATGTTCCTTCTTTGCCCTTTGTGTTCCAGGGCCGCGGTATATTAATTTATGATTTACGAAATCTAATCGCACTGTCAAGTACTTATTTACAACTTTAAGACCACAATAATAAAAATTAATCTGCCTTTATGCAAATTTTTAACCTTTTCACAACTGTGGGGTCTGCCGATCTAACTAGATGCAGCTGAATACTAGTAGTTTTCATGAAGCCACTGCCTATCTGACCTCTACAACCCAGCTACTAAAACGATACCCATATAAGACTGATTGTCGACTAAATACCATAACGTCACGCCTGTCATTCCCAGAGTGTTAAGTAGAGGTGTCAACTTAAAGGCGCTCCCTAACTAGGAGCATTCGCCCGTTACGCAACAATCCAAGCTTCATCGGGTCTTCTCACCGCGTCTTCAACAGAGCCTAAAGACTAACCAACCGCGTCTTCAACCAGTGCGTCCTGCCTGTTATGACTTACGGGGCCGAAACGGAACACCCACGGTACGGGTGGTCCATAAAATCAAGGTCACTCAGCGAGCTGAAAGCTGAAACGGGCTATATGGAGTCTCTCTCAGGGATCGCATCCGGAACGAGGTGATCCGACAGAGAACCAGGGTTGTCGACATACCCCTAGAATAAGTAAGCTAAAGTAGCTGGACCATTGGCCGGCCATGTTATCCGTAGAACCGAAGACCGTTGGGTAGTAGTGTTCTTAAATGGAGACCGCGAATCAAGGGCGTAAGGTGAGACGTCCTCAGGCTCGGTGCAGCGATCATCTTCGCGAGGTGGCTGGTAGCAACTGGATGAAATTTGTTAGAATCGAGTTAAGTGGCGTGCGATTTAAGAGGCAGCAGTCCAGCAGTGAACTGTTGTAGGCTGATGGCGAAGATGAATAAATTAAAATAACCTAGTGTTTTTAAGTATTAAATTACTTTTACCAATAGTTTCTGTAATGAACAAAACGATTGTTCCCTATGTTTGACTATGTAAAATATTTACTTTAAAGCACTGTATTTGAACACTTGGACTGCACAATCATCAATCCTTAGGTAGGTTGTGTAGGAGGACTGCCTGGATGGTCTAGTGGTCGCAAGCGCGGACGTCTGAGCATGAGGTCCTGCTGTGTTCGATTCCCAGGTTGGGCAAAGCGGTTATTAGCGGGTTTTTTCTATCAATAATTTCTCAGCAACATGCACGGAGACTTGATTTAAGCCCGGTTGATTTTGTTTGACGTTATGTATTCCACCAGTTTTTTTTCATGTATTTACACCGATAACTCCGTGATTACTGGGCCGATTTACGTGATTCTTTCTTAATATATTTTTTTCATTTGGCAGAGTTAATCTGCGCGGTGGTCCCATATAAAAAGCTTATATTGGAAGATTTTTGTATGAAGCCATCTTCAGCACAACTTTGATAGCTTCTATCTCGAAAACGTGACACTTTAGAACATTTTGTCTCAGTCCAAACTTGTTTGTAATGATGCCAGCTATCGATTGAAACAGGTTTTATGCATGGCCTAAACTTTGAAAAGAAAATTAAATGGCGGAAGTTGGGCCGGCCATCAAATTCAAACCCCTTTATTAACTTTGCTTGAGTAGTTTATGAGTTAGCTCCTTTAATACGTATTTTTGATGATATGATGGTCCCTTTACAACTTCTAGTTAGGATACAAAATTAATTCATTATAAAGAATTGGCTACAACAAAAACTTAACTTTAATTTCGGAAGTCGGTGTAAAAAAGTCACTGAAACAAACAAAGAAACCGAATTCCGAAAGTTTTTAGTGTTTTTTTGGAAGTCGGTATATTTTGCAAAAAGTTCCTCTAATGTACCTACCTCGGCGGCGGCGACCTCTCGCGCCCGGCCCTGGTTCAGGCCATGGTCCGGAGCGAGAGGGAATGGGAAGCCGTCACCTCCTTCTGCGAAGCAGTCATGCTAGCGAAGGAGGTGGCGGGACGTGAGAGGTAGAGAATCTCACGTCCCAGCCGCCGCGGGAGACGCACCGGGCGTCGGGGGCCACGTGGTGGCTCCCGGCCACCGTAGGCGCGGGCCTGTGGACGGTAAGTAATGGGTTAGGTCACCGTCCGTCCGTCTTATGACGACAGGCCGTGTCGACGGCGCGTTCGTGTTCCACGCGCGCCTCAAAGAGATGTCAGCAACCAGGAAGGGGCCCGCAAGGGCCGATGCCTGCCGGGGCTGCGGGACTGTTCGAAAGAGATACCGTGGCCCTGGAACACAAAGGGCAATGAAGGAACATGGATGGGTTTTAGTCAGTAAGAGTCTGACACTCCCTCCCACTCCACCCAGAGCGGGAGAAGTCATTTGAAGATTTCCCACCGGTAAAAAAAAAAAAATGTACCTACCTACTCATTTTGTAAGTAGGTATTAACTTATTTATTTTCAGCAGAGTTCAAAAATATCAAGTTTTATTCTGATGAAAGCGATAACAGCCGAATAAGGATACTATCAACATGAAATTTATTGTAAGATGCGGAAAACGATAACGAAATTCTTCTTACTCCACGTTTAATTATAAAATAAAGGATTTGATCTCTTAATTCTCGATCAAAAGTGCAGTTTATCGAATTCTTTTATCTAGTAAGCGGATGCGACGACGATAGATAGTTGATTATAAAAACAGACGAATTCGCTAATTATGAACAGTAACGAAACGATCGACCAAACAGAATGTTGCAGTTTGGAATTATTTTCGCCGCTTTGGCAGGTAAGTTTGTTTATTTAATATCCTTATCATCTCCTTTATTTAGGTATTCATTGATCTTAGATCTTATTCGACGGAACTAGTCCGTCCTCTAAAAAGCTAGTTTGTTAAATTATTGAAAGTAAAATTCCGTTCTTTGTTATTGTAACAAGTCCAAGAACCAACTGCCTAATGAGAACTTTCTCTGGTGTACCATTTACAACGTGTGCCAGAAAGGTGTAGTTCATGGGACAACCATCGAAATCGTGGAAAAAAATCTGCTGTCGACATTTGCGTCGAGAGATTCAAGTTTTGTGTTGGACAGCTGACGCAGTGTTATTTCGCAAATTCGATGGTTGTCCCATGGAGTAAGTTGTTTAGTGTGATGGTTTAAATCAGAGCCTGACCACAACTCTCTGGTACACGCACACGCTGTTAAATAAAAAAAATCTGCTGTATCCTACAAAAGTGCAATACCTACCCGGGCTCAGAATGATGTACTGAATAAGTGGTAACCGTTTTCTCGTCGATGTCCCTTACACCCCGTATAATAATTATCTTAACAAAACATCACACCAGTTGAAGGGTTACGCAGGGGTGTACCTATAGTACTCTATACCTACACATCGCCAGCTATGTTAGCGTATATAGTAGAAGTGGCGATCTTATTGCCCAAATTCAGACTCCTGGTTGCTATATATTCATGACGAAAAACCCAATAACACTTCCTCCGACTTGCAAATCAATTCAATCATCATTATCACTAGGCAACCAGACATTCAATGACAATAATTAAGTAGGTATTCATTTGAAGTCTTCCAAAGTCATCATTCATGAATCACCTAGATACTTCGATAATGTACTCTATGGGGAGTGTACGGTAATGCTATAACAGCATGCAAACGGATAGACAATAAACCCTATTTAGCCTAGGTTTGCGCCATTCTAATTATAATCTTTTTTTTTTCAGTGTGCCATGTACAAGGCTCGTATCAATATCTCTACACATTGTAAGTACATAAGTATTGTAGAAAAATATCTTTAAAATAACAGACAAAGAACCAGTCATAATCATAAACATTGCTGGTTTCAGTAAACCTCACATAACCTCATCATCATCTTCCTGCCCTCGTCCCATGTAACTTGGGGTCGGCGCAACACGTTTTTTTCTTCCAGGCTCCCCTATCAACCATCAAGCTTTCATTTACTCCTTCATCTTTCAAATCATTCGTCTCACAATCTGTCCATCATTTCCTTGCTCTTCCTCCCTAATCTAATCTAATCTTTCTAATGTTATTTAAGGAATAACCGGGAAATACCGGTGAATGTCAGTAACACCCACGGCTACTTGCCAAATTGGTTCAACCCAGAACACAATACAATCGTGTTGATTCATGGACACGAAGGAGGAGTGAGCCACGAATTCAATTCACTAATCATGAGGGGTAAGTCTAAGTAGCTGAATTTAAAGTTACCGTGACTTAAAGTTGCAGAAGTAGAACATCGTTTAGTAATTAAAATAATACAATTGGTAACGCCACAGCAATCCGTTCACAATTCCTAGTGTCTAAACTTCAGTTAAAACGAAAACTACGGTATAATGTTGCTATTCTAACTACTCAAATGAAATAAAATTTATTTTTTGTTTTAGAAATATTCCAGTTTCATGGAGCAAATAACATCATAGTGGTTGACTGGGAAAGAGAAGCTAGCGGCAGTTACTCGACTGCATCTTCGTACGTACCAACTGTAGCTATTGAACTGAGCCGTTTCTTAAGATGGTTATCTGATGCTGCTCAAGAAACTGCAAGGCCTCGTGGACGTGTGGATATCAGACAAGTGCACTTGGTTGGGTTTGGCCTCGGGGCTCACATTGCGGGCATTGCTAGTAGACAGCTGAGGCTTTCACATGGACTAGTAGGCAGAATAAGTGGTCAGTGTTTTTTTATTATTTGCTGTTTATTATTATTTTTCGTAATTAATTGACTGATTCACATTTTTGTCATGTTGCGTTTTTAGGCTTGGACCCATCTGGAAGACAGTGGGGGAGCAGTTCTCAACGCTTGAGGAATACTGACGCTCTTTACGTCGAAGTTCTGCACACGGATGGTTCAGGTCCAACTGCTTACGGTAGTGGAACTAGACTTGGACATATAGACTTCTACGGTAACGGTGGAAGCAGCCAACCAGGCTGTTTCACCCACTCCTGTAGTCATGCCCGGGCCTACGAGCTGTTTGCGGCCTCTATGAGGGGCCACCTGACTGGAGTCCCTTGCAGTTCACTTACACAGATGAACTATGGTAGATGTAGAGGAACTACTTTGCAACTAGGTGGCTTAAATTTATCTAAACCAAGGTAAATACTTCAATTTTTGTGGATTCTAGATAGCATATTAGCATGACCATAGCATGAACAGCACAGCAACAGCTGGGACACAGATCTCCTTTCTGAGAGAGGGATAGGAGGTCTACCCCGCGGGCCCAGTGCGAACTGGTTGATGTCAGAAGTCTTCTAATTTTTGGTTCTAGGACTTACCGGTTTCCTCACGATGTTCTTCTGCACCGTTTTGAGAGGTGATGAATAATAATTATAAAAATTAATGAGCCTGAGTTATGTTTATTTCAAACAGGAATAGAGGTCCAGGAAAATACCAACTAGCTACCAATCATCGCGTTCAATATTAACCACTTTTTAGGGTTAAGTTTTTGCCTTGTAATACCGCATGCACGTGTAAGTTTAGAAAGAAATATATATTCTGATATTTTTATTTTTAGTTACGATGCTATCTACACTGTCAACACCGGAAGAAGATTCCCGTTCTAAAATTTAATAGTTTTGTAAAAAATAAACATTACTTACCTGCCTGAAAATTTGTTTTCAATTTCTCGACTTTTTTTAATACTTAAGCCTATTTCTGTCCATTGCCTTCCCCATTCCTTTTGAACTCTCCCGGCATTTTGCCTTCTGTGGTCAAATTTCCTCGACTTTACCTGCATCAAATTTTAACTTAATGAACGCATGCAAGTATGTTTATACTCTATGTTGAACCAATCTATCAATTTATCATCGTCGCAGTCTTAAGTTAGGCCAAAAAGGCGAATTTGTAGAAAATCTGGCTGTAATAGACAAATCTAAGTATCACCATGTTAGAGTCGACATTTGTTTTCAGCTCAAGAAATATCTACAGGAACCGTACCTGTTCTTATACAAGAAGATAAGAAAAAAATACTTTTTACTGCAATTTAAGAAAGCTTGTACACCTAATATAGCATCCATGAGGACCAGAATGTCAGCTATAGCCGCAATCATTGACAAAAGGATTAACCGGAAAAATCTTGAACCTAAACACAGACTACCTTCTTAAAAGACTTTTAACCAATTGCATCCTACAGTTATCCATGACCTACCCCAGACGAGTGTAAACGAGCCGTAACGGTAATCCTGCTGGATAAGTTTACTCACTTAACGAGGCTTCTTACTTATTTCACTTAATGCCTCTTAGCTGGTCACTGAACCATGTAAGTGGAAACATTAGAAGCTATAGCGCTTAAGTTACGTATTGTCATAGTGCATGTTCTGTTTTAAAAGCCCTCTAGTAAATTTAGAAAGCATGCAAAATAAAATAATGTAGAACTATAGGGTCGACCATTGATTCAAAAATCCGCTATATAGGAGAAGACAATATGCTTGAAGGATAGCTACGCGCCTGTCTGGGTATTTTGCCTTTATGGAGATTTTTAACCTTTTCCCAACTGTGGGGTCTCCCGGTCTAACTAGATGCAGCTGAATACCAGTAGTTTTCATGAAGCCACTGCCTATCTGACGTCTACAACCCAGCTACTAAAACGATACCCCTATAAGACTGATTGTCCGACTACATAACATAACATCACGCCTGTAATTCCCAAAGTGTTAGTTAGAGGTGTAGGTATTGAGAGGCGCTCCCTAACTGGGAGCAATCGCCCGTAACACAACAATCCAAAATTCTATTCTGTACTTTCTGTAAAAAGTGTCAAGTGAATCTGACCTGTTACATTAGAGGCGAATGCTCCCGGTGAGGAAGTGCTATGATAGTGCTCCCACTTTTCACCAGTTATGTTTAAGGGCTTATAAATAACTATCTAGTAATAGTGCTCGAAAAAGTTATTTATTTTTACTGTCTGAACATAATAAGGAAATTATTAAGTTGAACAAGCATAAGCGCCTAACCAAATGCAACGAGACATTGTTATTGAGTCGTCTCTGTAATGCTAAGACAAAGTTACCCCTTAGTTGAATGTTGCCTTTATATCCCGAATATGACAACCTGACAAATGATTACTGTTGCTATACAGGATAATTGAAAATTCGATGCATTACTTAAAATTGGAATTAATTTGCAACAATTTTGATCTGAAGACTTGGGGTCCAAGCTGATTTGTTCTCCGCAATAAAAAAATCCAGCTCTCCTTACAACTGCTGATTATAAGAAATCTCCGTCATTCAGGACATTTCACTAGTACTTTTCTTATAGTTCGAAAACCAATTTGTTAAACCTTTGGAAATTAAGCGTCGTAAAATTCATGTTGTGAAAGTTTCTTAAACACCCCTTGTTTATCGAGGCAGTTTTCTCAAAGCAAATGTAAGGCACTGGAAGTAAAAAATACATTCTAATATAATATCAGGAAACAATGGTTTCATCAAGGTCGCTGTTAGGTTTATTACCTCTCTGCCTAACACTTCGGGGATTAAAGGCGTGATGTTATGGTGTTACTTATAATGCCCACGTAATTATCTACTGCTGATAACATTTTAAACACCTTAAAAAAGGTCTCGGAAAGTTGAATTTCTGATATAGTTATTTAATAAGTATAGCTAAGAATCTTCAAAAACTTGTTAAATAAGAAAAATACTGATACGAATCGTTTCGGGTATAACTCAGCGTTTTTTATCAATTAACGCCTACGAGCTTTCATTTTGCACAGCACCTACCTACAGGTACAAAGGGTGTATCCACAACCCAATTATCGGAAAGCCTAACTAACGTGAAACTTGCAATATTTACATTTATCAAGTCAATATTCAGTCAGTTCGTGTATTCTCATTCAGTTCCATCGTATGCCTCATTTAACACGTCGACTAGTCGACACGGAGTAGTCAAGAAATGGAGCAATCAGTACTCGTACATATCTATTTTTCTCGGAAATAAAAACCATCTGATTCCTCCTACTTGAGAAAATAACACAGGTCTTAAAATTAAAACTTTACGAATTTTCCACATAAAAGTCGCGTGGAAGGTGCGACACAACTGTCTCAAGAAGTATATTGGTGTCTAATATGTAATGAAATGCGTAAAAATTAAACAGTAGCAATAAGGCGTATCTAAAATAACGGGGAGCCTGCCGTTTTGCCGAAAAGATTTTGACCAAATTTCATTACCCAAACAAATTTTACCAACTTTTTTTTATCCCATTGCAATATTTCGAATGATTTTAGTACGCATATTTTTATTTGGTCAAATTTTTACTTGGCAAAATATTACCAAGTATAATGTCATTATGGCATTTGGTCTTTACTCAATTGATTTATTACAGCAAACAATCTTCAGACAACAAACGTTTGGTGAAATGATTTGTTAAGACAAAAAATATTAAGGCAAAAAAAGGGTTGGTTAGGTTAGGTTAAAACTGTGACCCCCTACGCACGAGCCGAGCGAGCGTAGCGAGCGGTGCCGCGGCAGCGGCCGGCGAGTGCCAGAAACGATTTTCATTAATAGAAAAAATATTGTTTTTAGTAGTTTACCCGGCACTGAACTATTTAGATTAGGATAATTACTTATTTAAAAAAAAAATGGTTAGGTTTGGTGAAAACTGTGACCTCCAGGAACGACTACATTATATAGAAAAAAAAAATGGAAAAAAAACGCTACTAACTAAAAAAAAGAATAGTTAATATTCATATTATTATAACCTGTTTAGAATTTGTCTTATTTGATTTTGCGTAAAAACTGTTATTCCAACTGAAATATTTGACTAAATAAAAAATGTTAAAAGTACTTGTTGGTAAACAAGTTATAGTTTAAACGTTCACTTCCCAAACATTAGGTTTGCGTTACAATTTTTTGTGATTAGATTTTTTGCTAAGTAATAATTTGGCAAATGAAATTACGCGAAATATTTTTTGGGTAGTGAAAATTTGTCAAATGCCTTTCGGTCAAACAAGGGAGACCCAAAATAACGATACCATGACACTCGAATAATCTCGTTATAGATTTTAGGTTTCGCAAATATTTTATTTAACATCAGAATCGCGATGACAGGAAGGTCTATGTCAGCTGTCAAGATAAACGTCTAATTCTGACACAATATTGTGTGGCGTCATTATCATTCCATTCGCTCAGTACTCCGTGGTACTCAGGATCAGTACAGCGCGTAATTGAACTCGTTAGGTGGCCGGCCAACTGCCTCGCGCGATGCAGTATTGCAGCCATTGCTATTTTATTTAGCTTACGGTGTGCGCGATTCCTTGAGTGGAGTTAAAAGTTTAATGTGGAGTTACTCAGACCATAGAGTATTGTGATGCGATGTAATTGAGGTAGGAATATGTGGTAAACAACATAACTTCACGCCTGTAATCCCCGAAGAGTAAAGCTAAGATGTATCCTGTTATATCACCGGGCAAGGGTGAAGGCGGAAACAGCGAGTTCTCACCTCCGGTACAGAGATCGAGTACAGAGTCATCTCGCTACGGACCCTAAATCATTCTGGAATTACGTAAGGTCGAAAAAAGACACTTCTAGTCAGTACAAATTGATCAAAGAGGGACGAGTTCTATCTGGTGATGAATCCGCGAAGGAATATGCGCGATTCTTTCACTCGGTGTACAGCGCGACAGCGGGCACGCTGAGCGCTGGGGCGGCGTGCGGAGAGGCTGCGCCGAACGGCGCATATGCGCACCTCGCCTGCCTCGACCAGGCGGCCGTCCGGCGCGCGCTGACTGGTCTGCCTCCTAAGCGCTCAGTGGGTCCGGACGGTATTCCGCCCTTCATTTTAAGAGATTGCCGCATAGTATTAATAGAACCTCTGCTGCACATATTTAATACTAGCTTCTGCCCGCGACTTCGTACGCGGATCCTGTTGCTTATGCCAGCGACAACGGGGTCGTCAAAATCGAAGATCTGAAACGTCTGATGTCGAATTCTAAGAGCCCGGGGACGGGAAAACAACGGGATGCGCGAGACGATTCGGGACGTTCCATATCTTTCATTTTTGTAAGTCAGAAGTCGATGCGTAGATACGCTTGGAACTCAAGCGTAATTCTCTATCCGTCAACGTCTCCGACTCGCGAGACAATGCGTGACGTTCACGATCAGCGGTCAGTCGCGCATCACGTTCCCCACTTATCTCTAGAGACCTAGAAGTCGATGCGTAGATACGCTTGGAACTCAAGCGTAATTCTCTGTCCGTGAACGTCGCCTATTCGCGAGATAATGCATTACGTTCACGATCAGCGGTCAGTCGCGCATCATATTCTTCACAGTTCTCTAGAGACCTGGATGTAGATGCGTAAATACGCTGAGAACGCAGGCGTGCTTCGTTATCCAAGAGGAAGAGGAGAGAAGAGAGGAAGAGGTTTCCACGGAGCGAGTTGCAGCCTGATGTTCTCGAACAGCATCAAGTCTCTCCTGACGTTTTTCGGTAGATTCTTGGGATCTTATGATCCTCAATCTTTTAGCTCCTTTGGAACATTGGGAAAGATTTGACTTCTTTCTAGGCATGATTATAGTTTTATTGTGAAGATACCTGATCAATTAAAATCTAAGTGACTGCTCCCCTGCGTTACCGGGTAGGCTACCGTTTCACGAAGATAAGTGGAAAAAGTCTAAAACACTCAAATAACATAATTCCGAAGGCATATTTATTCGATAAAATAAAAAAATAAATAGGAGTTTTGTCCAGTAGAGTCAAATTTTTAATGATATACCGTCGTCATCGAATATCAGTCCTAAACTGTTACCGCCTTCACCGCGTGGAGGTACTCCCTTATGTTATTTTATAATTATACAGTGAAATTAGTGATAGCTTTGATTTCCACATCAGATGTTTCTGATCTTCGATTTTTATAAGTCAACAGGAAATGCCCAGCAGACCGAACAACTTTTGCTAAGACGTCATTCCTATATGTGTTATGGTGTAGCTGGGCTCTTGGAGTTCCACAACAGGTGTTCCAGATCTTCGATTTTTATAAGTCAACGGAGAGTGCTCATAAGATTGAACAATGTTTGCTAAGACGTCATTCCTATAAGTGTTATGGTGTAGCTGGGCTCTTGGAGTTCCACAACAGGTGTTCCAGATCTTCGATTTTTATAAATCAACAGAGAGTGATCATCAGATTGAACAATGTTTGCTAAGACGTCATTCCTATATGTGTTATGGTGTAGCTGGGCTCTTGGAGTTCCACCACAGGTGTTCCAGATCTTCAAATTTATTCTCTCAGCAGAAAATGCTCATCACGTGAAATAATTTTTGCTATGGTACCATTTTTGTATCTCTTATAGTTTAGCTATTCTATTGCGGTTCTGCATCAGGTGTTCAAGTTTCCAAGATAAATTATAGCCTATATGTTGCCCAGACTTAATATCTATACAACAAAAAAAAAATCTTTCAAATCCGTCTAGTAGTTCCGAAGATTAGCGTGTACAAACAAACAGACAAACAGACAAACAGATAAACAGACAAACAGACAAACAGACAGAATTTTTTTTTTGGATTCGTGCTCTTTTACTGTTTCTAAAGCCCCCTCAATTTTTTTTTTTTTAATATATTCAATGTACAGACACAGTTTTTTTACTGTCTTATTATATGTATAGATTTGTTTGTCGGTGGCACACTTTCCAAGTCGTTGGAAACTTACGCGGGTGGTACCCATACCGAAAGTTCGAGGTGGTGCGGATGTCAGTGACTTCAGGCCAATTGCGGTCCTGAGTTCGCCAGCCAAGGTATTCGAGATGGCTGTTCACAATTGCCTTTATGCACAGATAGGCCCTTATTTGTCTGATACGCAGCACGGCTTCCGTCCTGGGCGCGGTACAACGGGGAACTTGCTTCACCTGATGACACAGTTGGTACCAGCTGTTGACGCTGGGCTTCAGGTTGACGTAGCCTATCTGGACTTTAGGAAGGCATTCGACACAGTCGACCACGACATACTCTTGTCAAGGCTGGCGGGTATAGGCTGCACATTTCATACTGTAAAGTTCTTCGCCAGTTATCTTCGAGATAGACGTCAGTATGTGGACTGTGGCGGACACTTCTCGGAGCCCTACTACACCAGATCGGGCGTCAGTCAGGGTACTAATTTGGGACCCTTATTATTTATTGTTATGGTAAATGATTTACCAAAGGTAGTCAGGTCAACATGCATGCTATTTGCTGACGACCTTAAGTTGTCAGCAGTCATAAAAGACACTGCGGATCGTGACACGCTGCAGCATGACTTGGATAGGGTCACTGAATGGAGTCAATGCAATAAGCTATACTTTAATGTATCAAAGTGCTCGGTGCTTTCATTCACACGTACACGAAACCCACAATACCACCAGTACAGCATGGACGGGGAGCCGCTGCAGCGTGTCATGGAGGTTAAGGATTTAGGCATTCATTTCACCAGTGATCTGCAGTTTCGCAAACACGTGGTACACGTTTGTAAAAAAGCGTACAGGAATCTGGGATTTGTACTGCGTCAGGCAAATGACTTCACAAACATCAGTGCACTGCGGGCTTTATGTGAGGCTCTTGTGAGGAGTCATCTGGAATATAATGCGACCGTCTGGAGCCCGAGTGAAATAAAATACAAACATATGGTCGAACGGATACAGAACAAATTTGTCAGATTTATTTATTTAAAGCTGTATGGGAGATACCCGGGATACCCGTTACTGTATCCTACCCTATTCTGTCTCGGTATGGTGGGCTACTACAAATTAGAAATTAGGCGTGAAGTGGCACTGGCAACGTATCTTTTCAAAGTTTTAAGAGGTAATATACAAAATTCAGGTGTTCTGTCGGAAATAGGGTTTAATTTACCGGATAGGTACGTGTCGCGGCGGCGCAAGCCGCAGCTGCTGGTGGTGCCGAGTGCGCGCACTAACCTACTGGAGCGCGCGCCGCTAACTCGTGCGCTGCGCACTCTCAACACGGTGGCGAATGCCATAGACATATTCACCTGTACACTGGGTGAGTTCACAAGGGCCACGTACTGTGTAGCATGTATGGTATAGTTAAGGATATTTTAAGTTACTTTGTCGCATTAGATTTATTATCTGTAATGGCAAAGGAAACATGTCTTGTGAATAAATAAATAAATAAATATTTTAGTAACAAAAAAATCGACTTCAAAAACACAAAAAAGTGAAAAATAACTTTAGCTTCAGAAGTCGGTGACTTTTGTTTGCTTGATTTAGTTTTGTTGTCACCGACTTCTGAAGCTAAAGTTATTTTTCACTTTTTTGTGTTTTGAAGTCGGTTTTATTTTATTGCTAAAAAGTTTTTTGATTTTTATTAGTTGTAAAATCCTATACAAATATATCCTATGCATTTATTTTACATTGTTAATTAACAATACATTTCATGGTAATAGTCTTATCCCCAATCAAACTTAACATAACTAACTGTCCAAATCTGGATGTACTGTATACATCTGCATACCGCCTCAGAGCATACAGGCGTGATGTTATGTTATGATGTGTGATGTGTTATCAATAAACATCCAAGCGATTGCAGCAGTCACGACAGATTTGCTATCTATTATTGAAGAGTTCTGTTTGATATCTCCGAAGTCCATGATCAGATCATGACAATATTTCTATGGGACCAATTGAGGAGTATTCAGGCGTCTTCGAGTAATCGGTGAACATACATAAAAAAAGACTCTCCTCCTTTTTTGAAGTTGGTTAAAAATGTATACTAGTAACGCCATCTATAATTTTTGTTTGTACTTTGCTTATGTCATTAAAGACAGTCGTTAACCGAAAGTGTGCGTTTCAATAGGTTATGGGCCAATATCCTTATTTTCTTAAGTAATATCCTGTTACAGTTTAAGAAAAGTTCTGAACTTTCGGGTAGATAATGGCTGCACATATCGCCCGCGATGTTTAAGTCGCATGTAATAGGGGGCGAGCCTATTTCCATCAACTGGCCACAAATCCGGACTCCGAGGCTGCTACTGAAAAATTCCCGATGGGAAAAAAACTTAATAACATTATTTCGACCTGGGAATGGAACCCAGGACCTCGTGCTCAGAAGAAGCGTTTGCGACCACTAGACCAAATAAGCAGCAACAACTTCGCAAAAACAATGTATAAGTCCTAACACAATCATAATAAACACGCAGCGAAACACGTCGCCGACAACGTTACGTGTATAGGTAGTTACAGTAAAAATAAGGTTTTTAATATGGTATTAGTTTATTATTGTTTAAGATTATTTATTATTTTTATACATATTAAATACATTTTTAAATATTCTAATATAAAACAGTATTAAAAAACATTTAGAAATGTAAAATATAATAGCCCACCAGCATCGAGAACAGGGTCCGAGCTACCGGTGGTCAGGGCTCTTGAGAGAGGAACCTCCTAACGATACGCGCCGGGTCCAGAAGTACTGCTTTCTGAATCCAACTGCCAAGCGAGAGCCTCCTCAGATGTTGGTCGAGGCTATTGGCTATTAAGCCATTGGCCGACACAACTATCGGTACAATGACTGCTGTACTCACGTCCCACATGTCGACAACGTCGCGAGCCAGATCTAGATATTTGAATTGTTTACAAGATTATTTTATCATTAACTCTAGAAACGGGATATTTCGCGGTTTTTTTTTCGGGTTTTTATCCGTGATCATGGTGCTTGCAACAGCGCCGAAATATCAGGAACTCAACACAAACAGTAAACATGGTAAATATCCCGTTTCTAGAGTTGATGATAATGTTAGTGACCATGACAGTTTAAAAACTTAACATGATTTTGTCTATTGGGCCTAGTTGCCTGATAATGAAATGACTGATGAATGAACAAAAAAAAACAGCTATTTCTAGTTGCAGAAAGGCATAGAAAAACTCCTTATATATGTATATGTATAGTATGTAGTAGTATGTATAGTAGGTTATACATACAATACATAGGAAAACTAGTATAGAGAATCAGTTTAACGGTAACTGTGGGATCCTACAATACTATAACTTGTTTGTGGTTTACTGAACTGTTATGCGGTAACTGGCAAATACAGGCTTTACCTCAGCTTCGGAGAAGCGAATGTCATATTAATTGACTGTCCACAGGTAGTCTGTTTCAAATTATGCAAGATTAGCTTCCGCCCCCGACTTCGTCCGCGTTAATTCGTTTTTTACAAAATATCATTAAAAATTATAGCTTATGTGTTATTCTGATTTAGAAACTATATTACTGTAAAGTTTCGTCAAAATCCGTTCAGTAATTTTTGCGTGAAAGAGAAACAAACATCCATTCTCACAAACTTTCGCATTTATAATAGTACTAGCTTATGCCCACAGCTTCGCCCGGGTGGAGTTCGGTAATTGTCCCACACGATCATACTACCGGGATAAAAAGTATACTATGTTTTAATCCAGGCTATAAACTATCGGTTTGCTAAATTTCATCCAAATCCGTTCAGTAATTTTGCGTGAAAGAGTAACAAACATCCATACAACCTCACAAACATGCGCATTTATAATATTAGTAGGATAAGTAAGATTCGAAACACAATACTGCGCTGACGTGGCTCAAAAGGCTGCCCAGCTCAAATAGGACTGGGCAGGTCTAACTGGTGCCCTAACACAGTGAGGCGGGGTCTCGGCAGGCCACGACGGAGATGACAAACTGGACAAGTTCCGTCCGAACTGGAAGGAGGTCGCGCGGGTTCGCGACAAGTGGAAGGAGTGGAGGCAGGCCTTCGCCCACGAGTGGGAAAGACCAGGCTAGGAAAAAAAGTAAGATAGTAGTATACTGGCTACGAGCTTTAAAATAATCCAGCAGTGAATATGGACAAATACGGACCCGCCGTCATCTGGATTTTTTCAAAACTATTTCCACATCAACACAAATTACAATATAACTGTGCAATAAGTTACAATATATTCATTAATTTAATCAAAAGTTTCAATAACAATACCGTGGAGGTCCAAAACAAAGTTATGGTACGTACTCTCAGTCTGCATAGTTATTTGTCTGTAATTTAATTATTCATACTTAGAATCATCCCCCAAATATCGTGAGATTGTTCTATGAGAAGTTTGTATACCAAAGTCTAGTGTCGGAATAGGTTAGGAGCATGGAAAATGTGATTCCGTGCTGTTATGAGGCGCAATCCTAAATATTTTTGTATAACCTTAGTCTTTGTTTACCAGAAACCTCTCAAGGGGTCATTGTACTCATCATTATGAACAACTTATAGTCATCTGCCTAGCCTTTACCCTACTATATTGGGGTCGGCTTCCAGTCTAACCGGATGCAGTTGAATACCAGTATTTTACATGGAGCAACTGCCTATCTGACTTCCACAACCTAGTTAGTACTGAGTAATACGATACCCCTTGGTAAGACTGGTTGTCAGACTTTTTGGGCCATTGACTACCTAACGACTGTCAAAGATCAGATCAACCTAGGCAAGCACGGCTTAACCTAAAGATCGACCCGAGCGGCTGTTATTATTTAGCCATGCTTTCCCATACATTTACGCTCATGTAAATCGACGAAATGTACAGAACAGTTGCTCTTTGCGATTTCAGGGTTTTATTCGTACCCGTTAGACCAAACCTCAAGAGTCATCAAACCCAATAAAAAACATAAACAATAAATTAATTACGAACGCACTAATAACCACTCGAACCATAAATGAGGTTCTATAAATCATATAGACGTCACGTAGCGTTGGTGTGACGTGGCTTGATTGATTAATTTATCGAAGCTCCTTGTTAATGCTTCTCTAATGGTACGGATATGGTGGCACATGAATAGCGGGCGAATGGGATAAGGAGACAGCCCATGTTGTTGTATGGAAAAGATTGGACCGATTTGGCTTGATTATGGTGTTGTTATGGTAAGTATGCAGTGAGCGATGGTACCGGTATCGGTCACCGATGATTATTTTAATGTGTGGCCCTTCAAGGCCTTTTAAGGTTGATGATACCTTAATAAACGTTATGTAGTTTAAGCATAACAATGAGATGTAATGGAATAAAGAATGAATAGGTAAGAGAGCGGTATCAGTTCCCATTAGCACTAAATAAAAGCAAACTAGCTTTTGCCCGCGGCTTCGCTCGCATTAATTTAGAATTTGATAATCAATTCGCTTGTAATAATACAATTCAATCATGATTCGAAAGACACGTGGAGCCATCTCGCCATCATAAGAACGTTATTGATGTTTTCCTCGGGAACAGTTTTTTTTTTGGGATGAAAGGTGGGTCTATGTCAGTTTCTGTACACCTGACAACGCACATGCAAAATTTCAGCATGATCGGTTCAGTGGTTTAGACGTGAAAAGGTAACAAACAAACAAATTAACTTTCGCATTTATAAGATTAGTTAGGATATAGTCGTGGTACAGGTCTTCTTCTTTATCGTGTGGTTAGTGCCTGACCTGGTGTCAGAGTTTTTATGCCGCAAATGGGCCTTTGACTTAGCTTTACATGCCGTCGAGAAGTATCCCTCAAGCATGTTGATTTCCTCACGATGTATTCCTTCGCCGAAGCAAGTGATTATTAGACAATACGCACATGAATCCGAAAAACAGAGGTGCGTGTTTTGGGTTTAAACTTGAGATCTATGACTTGGCAGTCTGAGGGCCACACCACTAGGCTATCATTGCTGTGCCAACCCTTCGTGATGTTATGTAATGTTATGTTGACCGTGCGTCAATGGTAGAGGTATCCTTTTGACGTTGACCTGGCCTAGCGTAGTAAAGAGTTTCAATTGAAGACATGACGAGCTTATTCTGGTTTTACAACCACTGATGTCCCGTCGACAACAGTTCCAATCACTTGCTACAGTAAAATGAACCTTATTCATATCACAATTAGCAAGGCAGATCCTCAAGTTCGACCACTGTTATTTAAACAAGAAAACACCTAAAGTTCACCTCCAAAAACATCTTAATGAACTAATTATTTTGCGAAACATTCGCGAAATAACTCGATCTGCAGAAATTATGCAATATTTTGTAACTCATCTCGAAGCGGCATTGTTTGTTTACCGCCGAACGAAACCGGTTAGTCGTAACTTTAGTTAATTTAAACCAGTGGTTCTAAAATATTTCTGGCAAAAGGTTTGATAAATATTGGAGCTTTTGAAATTAGTTTGAGGATGGTAGTCGGTTCTGTATTAGAGTACGGTATAACAATTTATATTAACTGGACTAACTGCCATCATGGCCCACCTGGAAATCTCTTAACAGAATGCGAAGCATGTGCAGATACTACTACGTCCGATGGGGGTATTCGAATGAATTAAAATGAGATATATAGCGACGATGCTCTGCTTTTTGTGCAACGCCATGTGTGTCCATGTGTTGGACCCCCTGAGACACCTGTCCAACATCACATACTCATACATATTGACTTCCTGCGTGGTGCTGAGCATGAGGTCTTGGGTTCGATTCCCAGGTCGAGCAGAATGTTATTGTTTGTTTTCCTTCAGGAGTATCCCAATTGCAACCACGGGGTCTGGTTTTTTCCCCAGTTTATTGCAGTCGGCTCACCCATTATTACGTGGGACTCAAATATAACGGGCGCACTGTGGGAGTACTATAGGTCACCTCAGCCTCTCTAGCCTAAACAGATGTTATTTAAAGTTATACAGGGTGTTTGGTAGATGGGTGCAAAGCCTGAAGGGGGTGATAACTTAGACCATTTAGAACTTATTAAGCTAAACTTGTCTTAGACGAAGTCTGCTCCTTGTATTTTTTTTTGAAACCTTAAGGTGTTTAACAATAATACCCATTTTTTTCAATTAATTGTTAATAGTGTCCAGTAAAAGCTGTTATGTTATTATTTTTTATTTATGTAATGTGTGATTACTCAAACAAAATAATTCCCAAGCATCTGTGTCATCAGAGAAACATTCTACGCCATATTCAAGTTTGAGAAACTTTTAAAAATCAAGACAATGTTTTGTTTACGGCATAATAAAAAAATAAAAAAAATAGCCTTAGTTGTTCAAACCTTTTTAAAAACATGCTTGGTTATTGCCCTTTCTTTTGAGGTACTATTTACGCAGATGTCTCATCAACTCTTGGAATTAGGATGTACAAAGCAAATTGAGGTCGAATATTTAATTTTTAAACAGACCAAAATAATGCAACATTTTTGTTAAAATAATTTATTTTCATGTTCAAAATGTTGACCGCGGTTTCTTAAACAAGCGCGTGCCCGTCTTCTCACTTCTGTAGTCGTGATTTTTTATTTCATCTCCTGCTTCTTGACTTGAAAAGCCGTTTGATTCTTTCTATTAATTCTTCTCTAGTTGAATTTCAACGTGCGTGTAGACGAGCTCCTTGGCCCGTCCCCAAACGAAAAATCCACAGGAGTTAAATCCACCACATAACACACACCACATAATACCAATATTGGCAATGAGAAGACCAATGATTTTTCAACAAGATGGTTATCCAGCACACTGGACCCTAAACGTGAGAGAACATTTTAATAATTGTTTCCCAGAGAGCTGGATTGGCAGAGACGGGCCCATCCCTTGGCCACCTCGATCACCCGATTTAACTCCTGTGGATTTTTTCGTTTGGGGACGGCCAAGGAGCTCGTCTACACGCTCGTTGAAATTCAACTAGAGAAGAATTAATAGAAAGAATCCAAACGGCTTTTCAAGTCAAGAAGCAGGAGATGAAATTAAAAATCACGACTACAGAAGGGAGAAGACGTTCACGCGCTTGTTTAAGAAACCGCGGTCAACATTTTAAACATGAAAATAAATTATTTTAACAAAAATGTTGCATTATTTTGGTCTGTTTAAAAATTAAATATTCGACCTCAATTTGCTTTGTACATCCTAATTCCAAGAGTTGATGAGACATCTGCGTAAATAGTACCTCAAAAGAAAGGGCAATAACCAAGCATGTTTTTAAAAAGGTTTGAACAACTGAGGCTATTTTTTTAATTTTTTTATTATGCCGTAAACAAAACATTGTCTTGATTTTTAAAAGTTTCTCAAACTTGAATATGGCGTAGAATGTTTCTCTGATGACACAGATGCTTGGGAATTATTTTGTTTGAGTAATCACACATTACATAAATAAAAAATAATAACATAACAGCTTTTACTGGAGACTATTAACAATTAATTGAAAAAAATGGGTATTATTGTTAAACACCTTAAGGTTTCAAAAAAAAAATACAAGGAGCAGACTTCGTCTAAGACAAGTTTAGCTTAATAAGTTCTAAATGGTCTAAGTTATCACCCCCTTCAGGCTTTGTACCCATCTACCAAACACCCTGCCCTGCCCTATTATGTGTAGTTACAAAAATACACGTGCATAAAACACGTGCTCCACGTGCACGTGCGGCATGCAAGGCCACATTATTAAAAAATGCTTCGCTCTGATTAAAATTAGAATGATCTAAGTGAATATTTATAATTAACAGTTCCAGCGAATAAACTAAAGCAAATTATTTATTAAAATTTCTGAATAAATTGTTAATTTATTAGCACAGATGGATAACGGAATCTCTTTTACTGTTTAATCAGATTGTTAATTGCATATTATATAAGAGCAGAATTTTCATTAAACCCTTTATAAAGTTGTTGTTTTTTTTACTGAAACGTGAATTAATATACTGAATATTGTCGAAATATTTTGTAAACTGTGTGAACTGTACTTAAATAAAATTATTTTTTTCAAGAACGGTAATTCTTTTAGTGTCACAGGGGTGACCTTTTTCACCATTTTTTTTTGGAAAATTAATGACAAGAATATGATCTTTGTCTCATGCATACACTGGAAAAATTACTAGATATTTTTATTCAACAGTATGGAGACCCTCGTTTCCCATGAACCAATTACTTCATCTGCCAGCCCTTTTCCCAACTATGTTGAAATCAGCTTTCAGTATTACCGGAGTTCTTGATAAAGCAAACACCTTTAAGCTGCGCAGGTACCTTTAATCATAACAAAAGCCTCCATATTGCCTTCACCGACCTGTCAGCCTCAATATGAACTACCGACGCAATCTAGGTGCATTGTGTGCCAACCATTCGCAGTAATGACACTCCACTATAAGAGCTCGGATTATTGGCTTATATTGTCAACTAGTTTTGCCCGCGGCTTCGCTCGCGTTATTTTAGAATTTGACAATCAATTCGGGTTGTGCTCTGCTTGTAATTATATGTATAATTCAATCACGATTCGAAAGCTACGTGGCGCCATCTATTATTATAATAACGTTATTGTAGTTTTCTTCGGGAACAGTAGTTGTTTTCGGGATTAAAGGTGCCCCATGTCCGTTTCTGTACACCTAACAAAGTTTTTGCAAAATTTCAGATGGCTTCGGTGTGAAAAGGTAACAAACAAACAAACTTACTTTCGCATTTACAATATTAGTAGGGATACCTAGGTTGCTAGGCTAAATATGTTTGTTATTGGAAGCTGTGTTTGAGCCTAAGTGTAGTAGTGTTTGTCTTGTGGATGATGATTGCGATTGAGATAATACCGCCCTTTGTACCATCTTCGGTGTTAATTAGATAAGTACCTACTATATGTTACTGAGGTGTGTATAAGAAATGAGTATTTATAGAATTGGATTCTGTCTCTCAAAATAAGGTTGATTTAAACTTGTTACATAATTTTGGTTTGATTATTATTTTTTAGTTTTACCTAGTACCTCTCCTTCTACAATACATACGGATGCATTTTACGGAAATATTTAATTTTCGAGTGAATGGATAAAGTACAAACACCCTGTGACGTCAATACCGGCATAACAAGACAAATATAGATTCGGAACAAATATCTTAAACCAACATAGGTACATGGCGCGTAAATATTCGATATTCAAATTATACATGCTCCTGAGTCTGCATATCGTAAATTTGAAAGACCTGCTACAGCTAATGGTGAAGGTTGGTTGCAGACAGACTTGTCAATGAATAGCAGCCAGGGCCTGACAGAAATGCTATATGCATCAATGTTATCAGGGTTAAAGTCAATCATAGGTAGATCTTCAAATGTGCTAGGTTCCCAGACTGTGTAAAGTGTCATTGGGTTTCACTTCAGGATTTCTTCAGTATAAGCGCGGAATCGGAATTTGTGCTCCCTAGGTATTACAAGTGATGGCTAAACATAGGTGTACTGTAGGTACACCTCTGTATGTGTAACCCTTTGGGGATTACATGCGTTATGTGCATGTTACGTTATTTCAAACTCAAACTCAAAGCATTTGTTTCAAATAGACCCGTGTTGGGCACATTTGTATAGTCATAAGTAAGCAAGTACTTATAGTTAAGCCACAGGCATAATAACTGTGAATGGACTGTAGTTTTCCATTCCAAAACCGTAGATCTCATGGAGAAGTATGGGCAAGAAACTCCATGGACACTCTTTTCAAATCAAGTTAGGTATTACATAGTCCTCGGTACAATATTGTTGCTTCAGTATGTGAACACAATTTAGAAATAAAAAGACAATTCGAGTCTTTAAGATTAGGATAAGCCCTACTAATCATAATAGAAAGTCTACATGGAACTCACATTAAATGCTTCTAATTTATATAAAACAATGGTAATCAAAGTAATTAAATCTTCAAAACAGAAAAGGGAAAGAACTAAAGAAGGAGCATCACTTCCAACATAATCACACATCGTAAGCCCAAGTGGCTGTAGAGAAGGACCAGCATTAAGCCAAGCATTTTTATCAACAAAATAGTTTTCATTTTCAGATTTGAATCCAGTATCGCATTTTTATTTTTATTTAATTCAGCTTTTGGTTTACCCACTTTGCTATTCCTTACCATATCAGAAACCAACTCAAAAAAAAAATAAGACCGAAGAACCGGTTTTCTCTTCCATCGTGTGATCTTGACAATTAAGCATGAAAGGTCAGGTCAACCATCGCTGCAATTTACTACACCTATTAATATTGAGAACCACTGACTCAACACTAGGTATGATAATGGCATATTTCACCTGTCTTCATTTCATTATCAAGTGTGCCTTGACACTAATCAGGTAGTATCGGAAGATTCGGCGCGATGAACAGACTGACTTGGCGTTGAATGATGCTTATTTAGACTGCAGATTTATTATTATTTGTTGTTGTATAGCATTTTTAATGTAATTAACCGTTGGTCTCACGGTCGCAAGCGCGACTGGTGAGCATGGGGTCCTGGGTTCGATTCTCGGATCGAGCAAAAATTGCTATTGGGTTCATCCGTTAGAAATTTATCAGTTGTAGCCCGGAGTATGGAATCTAGGGGTATGATACCCCGGAAAACATTTTAAGCCGTTTGGTATTGCACCTGATCTCTCTCTGGTCGTGTCGGATTGCCGCCCATCGGACTATGAGAGTAAAAGGAACAGAGACTGTACATGTGCCTGCGTACACATTTCTACACTGTTTAATATTCTATTTGTTTGTTCTTATCTTAAAAATAATAGAGTTTTAGTAAATTAGGTGTATTATCGTAATAAATGAACTAGTTATTTCACTACTTTAAAAAAATCTTATGTTAAAATAATATTGTTTAGAAACCTGATTGTTAGAACGCATATCGCCTGTGATACAGGTTTACCCTAGTACAGTCATCGAACTTTGTTATAAGTACCTACATTATTTCAAAGATGTATGCTGTATTGTACCAATTTTCACTTTGAATAAAAAATATTATTTTATTTATATTTATTTATTTATTAAACTTTATGCACTTAATGTACAAAGGCGGACTTAACGCCTTGGGAATTTTCTACCAGTCTACCTCCAGTTCTAGTCTTATATCTCTCGCGCCCATTGCTAATCTCCGCTATCATTGGCCGCCGTGACCAAAAACGGTCAAGAGGACCATATTATTTTAAATGTAAATAATAACAAACCAACACGCCTGTTTGCGTCGAAGGCATAGGCAGAGATGTAACACCAAGTATGGGTGGATGCGACGTTTTAAATCTCATGCACAAAATGGGCAAGCTTATTCGCTTTGACTGGTCAGAAATCCTGACACCTCACACCAGACTGTGACTTTGACATTCCTGAGGAAAAAGGGACGTAAGAATCGAATATAGTACCTTATGCTCAAGAATGGTACTCGCGACCACTAGTCCAACGAATTCCACCAACCAACGGAATTCTCATAATGTAAATAGGACAATATATTAATTGTACATAGGCACAGTGGTCGGACATGCTGACGTTTCATGTCACATGGATGTAATTAAACGTAATTTGGTCTGCAAGTCAACGTGTAACTGACGTCCGGGCTGCGAAGGGTGCGTTTTACATGTCGCATTTATTTTATTTTCCCTGTCTACTTTAGTCTTTTCACTTATTTTTTTCTTTAAATAAAATGGTATATCTAAGCTGGAGAGGTGATCAGTACCTCTGGACCTTTCTACTTGCGACACTTCTCTATAAAGGGTGTAAATACAATGTTTTATGTGCATTACATTGAGTTTTACCGTAAAACGTGATTTCTCACCCCCAAAAAAAAAAGACGTTTCCCAGCATATTTGCGTAGGCTTAGTTAGATGCACAGAATGCGTGGTTGACGGGTTTGTGAAGGGTCCGTTTACACCTTGTATAGGATATACGTGAACCAGAGCCTGTAATTCGGGATTTTAGGCTCGCCACCTATTACATGGGACTTAAACATAACTGGCGAAATGTGGGTGTACTGTTAGGTACACTTCTACATAACCCTACTGGGAATACAGACGTGATGTTATGGTGTGCCTTAGTAAAAAGCTAAGCGAGAAGTATGGCAAGCTAATCGTTTTCCTCAATTAGATCTTGCAAAGAGAAGCCTCTGTTTCATTACTTTTTTCCTGTATCCAAACGTAAATACCAGCTAAACGTTGACTTATTGTTTACAATTTGTTATAAACTATGTGGTAACTATAAATTAACAATGATTATTTGCTACGTTACTATTAAGATAGCTTAAAAGTGTCTCTACATTCGGACAAACCTATTGAGGTTTTTGTGATTTTTCTGTTTATATTTTGTTTTTGTTCTTTAATTAATAAATAATAAAAAAATTAAAACTTCAAACTATACGGGGTGTAAACAGACCCTTCACGAAGCCGTCAACCAAGCATTCTGTACATCAAACTAAGTAACTTTACCCAAAAATTATGGCTGGGAAACGACTTTTTTTTTTGGGGTGAAAAATCACGTTTTACGGTAAAACTCAATGTAACGCACTCAAAACATTGTGCTGATGGATGGATTGAATAGTACGGGGATCGTGAAGGTATTTAAATTTTAAAGTAAAAATCTTACAATAAAAACATGAATTTAAAAAAAAACTTGTGAAAAAGTTGAAACTTTGACCCCCAATATCTCCGGAACTAGAAGGTTCCCAGGTATGGTCTAGAACAAAAAAATTATCGTAATGACGGGGAAAACAAGTACCTTTCGGCTTCGTTAAGGGTCTTTTTACACCCTTTATACTCAATAAAGCTTAGAGGCTGATCTGATAATTAGTGCGCTTACAAGTATCTTTATTAGTAGTGATAGTACTTTCATACAAGCCTTAAAGCTTGACTTGCCTTTATAATCTACTAGCTTTTGCCCGCGGCTTCGCTCGCGTTAATTTAGAACTTGACAATCAATGCGGGTTGTACTCTGCTTGTAATAATATAATTCAATCATCATTCGAAAGACACGTGGCGCCATCTATTATCGTAAGAACGCTGTTGTTTTTTTCCTCGGGAACAGTACTTTTTTTCGGGATAAAAGGTACCCTATGTCCGTTTCTGTACACCTGACAACGTGTATGCAAAATTTCGGGATGATCAGTTTAGTGGTTTAGGCGTGAAAAGTTAACAAACAAACAAACTTACTTTCGCATTTATAATATTAGTAAGGACTACTACTCTTCATGTCCATGATCTTAGAGTTTCTTCACAGACTGCTTGCCTTAATTTGAGCTTGCCGTATTGTTAATAGCTTTCAAAGAGTTTCATATTTCTACAACAATATAAACATATGTTTTTGGGTCAATTCATCAATAAGATAAGCAGGTTAAGAGTTAGTTAGGCAATCTTTATAAATAAAAAAATGGTTGTTTGTATGTTTGACCCCTATGCGTCCCTAAACCATTGATCCGATTGTGATGTTTGATTGGCTCTTCTGTATACCGTTGCAAAAGTTTCTGGCCTAAAAAATCTATGTATTTACGTGGTATTCAAACGCATGCCTTGTCCAATATATAACGCTAGTCCAATATATATACAGCTAGTCCAAAATATTTTTGGCTTTTCCATAACCGTTACTTCTGGCAGGATATTTGTTATTTTATCTGAGCCCTCTTTTTATTTTAAAATGAAATGGAAACAGTGCAAAATATGAAATTCAATTCATGGAAATACTAAGAGGCACTTGTGAATAGTAAGGCTCTAAGGTTCTGTAAAACTTGACTTGAAAAACCGTTACAAACTTGCTGTACTGCTTCCAAGAAAATAATATTGGGAGCAAATTATGTGACAAATAACTACTTACTTGCAACACTTAGAAGTTATCCGTTTTACTGTGACAGCAATTCAACCCTATAAGGTAATTAACTGCTACTCTTGATTTTACATTTCCGTATAACTAGAGTACTATAGTTATACGGAAATGTAGAATCAATCACCCAACTATTGGATACGCAGTGCTGTACAGCGCAGGGTTCTGCTGTACCTCAGACCAGCTAAAAAACCAAGACACAGCGCTGTCAACAGTGTCGTGAAGCCCGTTTCGTAAACATGTGTGCACTTATTGAGCGTAGTTTTGAGCGTAGTTTAGTTGTAGTTTGATGTAAATGTGTGCGTGTGAGCGTATTTACACAAAGCGAGGCGTAGTTTTGCACATGCTTCACTGTTTTGTTCGCAGCGCTATGTCTTGGTTTTTTATTTCGTCTGAGCGCTGTACAAAGACAAAACTCACTTTTACTAGTACACACAAAGCCTGAATATTAATGGAATTTGCACTCTCAGCACTGATTTTACGTGAATCACTTATTGTTACTGGCAACGGGCACGACCCCTCCATCTTTTGCAGCCCTGGTAGGCATATAATTTTACAGTAAGTAAAAAACGCCATTTTCTATTTTTTTTTTGTAATAACTTAATGTTACTAAGAGAGAACCTACTTGCAAACCAGAATCATAATGTAACTTTGGAAAATAAGACAACAAAACACCGAATGCAAAATATTCCTAATGATATTAAATTATGCAAATCAGAATATCCACGCTAAGATGAGACCTTAATGCAGTAACAATAGAGCCTAATTAATTGCCTCTTATTATCCACATAGGTAAGGATTATCAACTGTATTATCTTAGACCAACAATGCACTTAATTATCAATAGGCCATTCTCATTACGAAGCATTATTGGTAAACTGCCTTCTGCCGTGACAACAGTCGTCAAGCCATGTAATTTAAAGGGATAAAAAGTATCTTATGTATCAATTCAGGTTATAAACTATATGTGCGCCAAATGTCATCTAAACACGCTCAGCTCTATTTGCATAATTGAGTCATTAACTTCCTAACATACAAACTTTTACATCCTAACTAATATTAAAAATGCGAAAGTAAGTTTGTTTGTTAACTTTTCACGCCTAAACCACTGAACCTAAATTTTGCATATACGATGTCAGGTATACAGAAACGGATATAGGGTACCTTTCATCCCAAAAAAAGTAATGTGCCCGAGGAGAACAACAATAACGTCCTTATGATAATAGATGGCGCCATGTGTTTTTCGAATCGTGATTGAATTATGTTATTACAAGCAGAGAACAACCCAAATTGGATGCCAAATTCTAAATTAACGCGAGCGAAACCGCGAGTAAAAGCTAGTTTATAATATTTGTAGGATTCACTCAGTGCGTTTTCCCTAATATTATGTCTAACTGCTTTTGCCCGTTGCTTCGCTTACGTTGAAGTCGAAATTATCCTACAAGAACGCATAACTGGGATCAATCCCAGCGCTGCAGAGCATTCTTATATATGTAAGAAAAACAAATAAATCACAAAAAACAGCATCGAATTAACCAAGGAATGCCATGCTTCCTCATATTCTTCAACACTGAGCCTGAAGGATATTATCCCCACACTACCCACCCTGTGTCCTGTAGATCGTCATTAACAGAATAATGACACAGTACAGCCCAGGAACTTACAATCAAGTGACCCCGAACCTGCGCAAGAGACTGCCATATTGTACAACCTTGCAATATTTACGCAGAAACAAAAACATACCACAGTCACATAACATCACGAGGGGTTGACATTGACATTGTAAGTCAAATAAAAAAAATATTTTCAAGGCACCAATTTTTTTGACCACTAAAAAACGATCGTTTACGGCTATTGACGTATTTACACTCCTTATATACAGCGGTTTATAGCTACGACTCATCCATTTAACTTGACTTAAAATACTGCAGTACATTGGTATCGTCTAAAGTTCGTATACGCGCGCACTGACCGCTGCGAACGGCGCGGCCATATTTTTTTTTCAAATATTTTTTTCGAGTGTTGAGTTCGTTCTGTTTTTAAATATTTTTTTTATTTTACAATGTTGAGGCTAGATTCAGCCATTTTGAGTACTGGGTTTATGAAGGAAAGTAGAACATTGTTGAAAGTGAGACTGTGGTTCTATGCGTTTTCTTATTTCCATTTGGTGGCCGTTGCAGCTTCGTTGTTGACCATTGATTTCGGTGCCCACGATGATCCGGATATCCAGATGTATCAGAAGATCAGGTTTAAACTGATCACTGCGTGGTTTAATGTAAGTTAATTAGTGCTATTGCATGAATAGCCTAAGAGTAAAATACAAAATATAATTTATTAAAGTTTTTATTTATTTATGAAGTTCTATAACCATTATATTGTGTGTTGGGTTGTGAATATTTAGGTACATCTAAAGCAAATAAATACTTCAGAATCCTAGTGATAATATTTTAAAATTTTAATAAAATCCCAACTAATATTATAAATGTGAAAGTGAATTGGTTTGTTTGTCATCGCTTCACGCCTGACCAGATTTGGAGGATATTTTGAATACGGACAGAACACGACCTGCATTTATCTCGAATGTTTCTCGTGGGATTTCCAGCATATACGCGAGCGGAGTCGTTGGCAAAAGATAGCATCAATATCCTCCTATATTATCCTAGGTATGTTAATACTACTTCATATGCTTGTTGATAAAAACTGTCAAAACACAAGTACTACTACTACCACATTGTTATCTAGAAGTACAATCACCGGAAAAGGAATTAAACCGTAACATCACACCTGTAATCCCCGAAGAGTATGGCAGAGTTGACCCACATGTATACCCACGTAACGTCAGTTATATTGAAGTCGCATGTAATAGAGGGCAAGCCTATTGCCATCAACCGAACCAAAACCCAGACTCCGAACTGCCTGAGAAAATCCTGATAGAAAAAACCCAATATATTTTAGCCCAACCCAAGAATCGAAAACAGGACCTCATGCTCAACAGAAGCATTAACGACCACTAAACCAAAGAGGTAGACAGTTAAAATTAAATACGAACTGAAATAACCTCCGATTTTGAAGTCGGCAAAACGCATCTGACAGGACACCGAGCCATATTCGGATCCATTGTGTGTTTATTATCGGTTTCATTCTCAATCTTCGCGGTCTTGATCCGGTGGATTCACGTGGCAGGATTGCGAAAACGCGAATGAATTATTTTCGCAGACATTGCATAAGTGCTGGACTTGACCTTTCTTCTTTATTTTTTATTGACGCCGACAACTTTACGTGTATAGTTATAGTTTCATAAGATTTAAAATATGTATTAGTTTATTCTTGTTGTGAAATGTTATTTTGTTTATTTGATCTAGGGGCCTTGGTTGCCTGATAGTAAATGATTTTGATTATTAACTGGTCTAACAAAAATATAACAAGGTGGAAAGAGAAGGGGCGTGCATTTCAACAGTGTCATGGATGAATGAGGATGTTTTGATGTCCAATTTTTTTTAATACATCGCTGTGACATTTGCTTTTTGTAAAATATACGTAACAACACAAGCTGTAGTCCGCGTGAAATTATTATTTTTGAATCGGATTTTGTTAATAATTTAAAGATTTTTTTTTTACACGGAACCTTAATCCCTTTTCTAAAATAAAGTACCCTTGTTTATTAAAATATCAGCTATCTGCCAGTAAAAGCCCTGTCAATATATCTCTAGCCATTTCGGAGACTAGCCGGAACTAACAGACAGAGAAAAAAAATAAAAAATGTTTTTTTTTTATAAGTAACGTATTATACTTTCATATACATTGAGTTAAAATATAATACTCCTTTTTTGGTGAGTCCTGTAAAAAGCTTTAATTTGGAATTACAAGCAGACACTTCAATTTTATTTATTTGTAGGTACATAAAATTAATTAAAATTTACGAGTGTGTTTATATATAGGATAGTTGTATACATAGAAACTGTTAGCATATATTTCGTCCCTGAACTTCTAAAATATTGTAAGGAAGGAATTTCACAAGTTTAGATAAAAAAATATTATCCAAGTTGGTCAGAAAACGAATGCAAGTCAGTATTGGTGTCCTCAGTTTTGTAACGTGCACTGTAGCAATCACAGAATTCAACATCGATCCAAAATTCGGTCAGTCTGAGACCACATCTCAAAAGAACAAAGGCAGGTGACCAGGCAATCTGGGGACCACACTTAGAGGTCGCGTACATTCGTTTTCAAAAGATAGGAAAAGAAAAGAAAAAAGATAAGAAAAGCCGTTTAATTGCTTCGTATCTGCCTAGCCTTTTTCCCAACTATATTGGGGTCGGCTTCCAGTCTTAACCAGATGCAGCTGAATACCAGTATTTTACATGGAGCGACTGCCTATCAGACCTCCACCTCTTCGTATAATGTACATATTATCATTGATGAACGCTTCTGAAATTAAAAGAGCCCAGTACAGCCTGTACAGCCGATCTTCTTGTAGGTATTCGACAGACTGAGCGCTCTGGCTCAATCTGCACTGATAATATAAATTACTGTATGTTTCCCCAAACCTCCGTAAAAACACGAATCAGATTCATATTGCTACATAAAAGTTATTCCAATCCCAATTTATTGTGAGAGATAACCAAACCGCTATCCCGGTGGACCAATATCATTCATAAAATATATTTTTCACGGAGAATCGTAAAATTATTTTTATTTTTCGCACTTTTCTGAAAATTATCTTGAATCATTTATGTTACCTTACGTATTCTAAGTGGACCGTTCCCAACCAGATGAAAAAAAAGATGACTGCGTTAGGAGGATGGGCAACAAAATTTTGTTTACTAATAAATAATAATGAACTACAGTTTCCAACCCGCCTCCTTCCAGGATTTAAACGAAGAAAATGACGGAGCTGTGCAGGTAGCAATATACTGGTCGGGTATTATTTGAGTCTATCGACACGCAAAGAAGAAGAAGACCAACCCGCCTGTCTAGAGTACACTGATATATGGATATGCCACTCAGATGTAGAAGCTACAAGAAAGCTAATCAAAATCTTAGATTCGATCGATTTAAAATCGTATAACCTCAAATTCAAGAGCCTCGAATCACCAGCTGACTACAGACTGGTTTTTTTTTTAGAAAAAGGACCTACTCTTGTCTTGTGCCTTATTAAGTGGAAAGCGATGGATTCTAAGGTGAAAAAAAACCGACCTAATGCGAGGGTTCCGAATAAAGTTGTAGGTATTTTACTATTAAACTACATGTTTTTCCAGATTTTTCCTTTACATGTGTTGTAAGACATTGCTTCTTGCCAAATTTCATGATTCTAGCTAGGTCAACAGGAAGTATATAAATTTAGATTCCCTTGAGAGTGTCGAAATATACATTTTTCGTGGCATAAACGGCCGTTTCTTTTTTTACGTTAACTTGGTAGTTTGATTTTTTCACAGCTTCAAAGGACTGTAGACTTGAGTTGTGAAAAAATCAAACTTGAGTAGGTACATTTTTTTACAGGTTTTAATTTCAACTCAATACCTATAACGATTGTCAAAGATATATAAATGACAGCCGAGACTAACGGCTTGGCGTGCTTTCCGAGGCACGGAGGAAAATCGGTATGAAATGGATGGACGGCTTAACCTGAAGATTGACCCGAGCGGCTGTTATTATTTAGCAACGAGTTGCTCATAATTATATCAAAATTGATTAATTAAATTATAAAATCTCTCTCTGTGTTGCACTAAAATATTGATTTAGAATTAAATTAAATTAACTTTGAAAAATGCTAGACATTCCAGACGTTTACACCTCGCGCTCGTATCGTATCTTAGATTACAATGGACGTTTGTTCCTGTATTTAAAACATTTGACCATTCGTAACTATAACAAGTCATTTTCAAAAGCCATTCTGTAGATTAAGTTAGACAAACATAGCACCAGATTGTAAACTCGACTGACGCAATAAGTTGAACAAAGAATTGTTTTTCCTAATGACTTACATTTCTTAAAGTTATCCAATATCTATAATAGCAAGTTTCATTGAAGTACTGGCACCTTGACTTGCGTTAATACAATTGTCATTCCTCACAATATATATGTCACCGTAAAATTGAAAGTTTGAATGATAAATAAGTTAGCGTTAGTCACCGAACGTAGCCTACCTAATGCAAGACCGAACAATTTGAGACAGCCTTCGGACAGTTGACAATTGATTTAACGCGCGACAGATTGTGATTTAACAATTCCACTTCGAGAGATTATAATTTACCGAAAAATAATGCGTTAAATTGTAAGCAGTATGTTACGATTCACAATCTTTCGACAGTTTACAATCTCGCGAGACAGATTTTAATCTAACGGTATTTACAATTTTACGGTGACATATATAAGACATATCAGAGGCCCACGGGTGGCATAAAAACTCTGACACCAGGTTAGGCACTAACCACACATTAAATAAAAACAATAGATATTATAATGGTGGCTGCACACTGCACGCCAAGACACTCCGACGCAGGGCGAGTGCTAGAGTGTGTATAGTAGCGCTAGTGCGCACTTGTTGGTTTTTTGTGAGACATCTCGAGAGAGACACAGAGAGCTCTCAGTCGAGAAAGTACAGCCACCATAACAGTCAGCTTGCTACACTAAGACCCTTGTTTAATTTTGCGAACTGTTACTAAAAGGACCAGTACACTATTCTATATTTTATTTTAACTTTAAAATAAACTTATCGTGCAACAAAGTTCCCAGAACAAAAGCGATTATAGTAGCACTGTCCCCCTATTTGAGAGCTCCCCACTTTCCTTCTGTCAAAGTTTTTAGAGATTTAAGCCTTCAGCGTCCCCAACGTTATAGCAAATGACGTCAGAACAGGGCTTAATTTAATAACTTACAGAACAAAATGGCTTCTTTCCTTTGTTGAATTAGCAGGGCGACAAGTGACCGGGGGAAAGTTTCGCTTTGTTGCTACTATTATTAATGTGGGGTCCCTGACAAAGAATTTGTTACAATGATCCATTGATGGGACGTTGCATCATATAACAAGAGTAGTGCTACTTAAATTCGATTTCAGAGCTTTGATTCAGAAAAGAGTGAGAGATCTTTTAAACAAAACAAACTGGGATCGGGTGATACATTTGCCTATTAAAGACATAACATATCATAGCGCTAGTAATCCTCGGAGGGTTGAGCATAGGTGTAGATACCTGTTGTTCACCTAGATTTCGCCAGTTATGTTTGGGTCCCATGCAATAGGAAAACTGGAGGAGGCCTATTGCCATCAACTGGACACAAAACCAGTCCCCAGGATGCTACAAAGAAATTCTTGATGAAACCAATAACATTTGGGCCGAAGCGGGAATCGAACCTAACCTAGGACTTCGTTCACAGCAATTGCGCTTGCGACCACTAGACCAACGAGGCAGCCTGTTAGAGAAATTTGAGCTGATTAATTAAATATCCATTTATTTAAAGACCGATGTTGATTTTAAACATCTTTCAAGATGTCTCGGTAGGTTCCGTCCCTATGTACGTAACGATCGACCTTTAGTCGATACTTTGCTTAGGCTGTGTATACACTGAAGGTGGCTTGGCTGGTTCCTAAGGACCAATAACACGGAGTGGTTGCTTGTGAACTGTTCCAACACACTAAGGTGGCTTAGCTTATTTCTTAGAACGGATGAGATCGGTAACTCATCCATGATTCAAGGTTAGCAACTAATTGTTTAGTTAGTTCCAAGAAATCCGGACGTAGTTATTTATCTTAACAAAGTAAAGATAAAAAATAAAAATAATTATAGTGGAAATCGCGTTACGGAACTCAAAGGGAGTTGGGCAGGACACCTAGCAATGCACAATGATGACAAGTGGACTAAGACTGTCACCAAATGGCGTCCAAGAACTAAGAAAAGAAATGTGGGTCGTCCGGCGGCGAGATAGGCAGACGAAATAGAAAAACCTGGATGAGGCAGGCACGCTGGTAACCCATACAGGCCTCTCTTTTCTTGTACCAATCTCAGCAGTGAGTGAATTCAAGCTGTGGATGATGATGATGATGATGAAGTTAACCTTGATGCCATGTGAAGTAATATGAATGAGATCTTAAGGTTCACGCTCAGCCCAGAGCCAAGACTTGAAGTAAGCAAATTGCAAAGTAAGCAATTCTGCTGCAGAAATTATATGTCCTAAACAATCAAGAAAATAAGATATCAGTATTTTCACAAAAATACTAGATTCAATCGCAACAAAGTTTCCCAGTGGTTTACAACGATTATGCCTGTTTCCATATACGTCTTCTTTAGTGTGGCCGTAATATAAACCTCAAAAGCAATCGCCGGATAATATTGTCATAGGGTTGTCATACTACTTAATTTATTTTATTAAACACATATATTATACCTTATTTACTATATAGAGCTAAAATAATAATAAAAATATATACGTAGCAGTACTTTTGGACACGGCGCTTATCGTTAGGAGGTTCCTCTCTCAAGAGCCCTGACCACCCGTAGCCCGGACCCTGTTCCCGATGCCGGTGGGCTACTATTTTTAATGTTTTTTTTTTTAATATTACTTTACATTGTATAGGAATATTTAAAAATGTAAATAATAATATATGTTAGAGAAATAAATAAAAGAAATAATAAATTATGTACGTTATCAAAAGCAGAAAATAATTGAAGGGCGTAATAAATATTCGTCCGCATGGCTGTCAACGGGGAAAGTGCCCTGCAGACTGGCAGCATTACCACGATGGATGGCAATTCTGACTCTTTGGCTAAGAAATAGGCCAGCTCTCTGGTCACGAGACGAGTGGGCCAATCGTGCTACTTATATACCTACTTATTAATTATGTACTGCCGTGCGACGCAAAATGTAGGTAGGTAGGGTATATGTAACTATGACTGCCTGTTAAACGTATCTAGTTTTTTAAAACATTTTTTTTCCATAATCTTAACGTTCCTCACCGTGACTACAAAGACATTCAAATATTTACTTTTAAATCTCTTTGTGTGACTACAATATAGTTTCAAAATGATTACCTAAAGAGAATCATCATCAACGTTTAACACGTTTTGCCTAAAGAGAATGATTTTCATTTTCACAGGTCGTAATGTTTTTACAATAAAATTGACAAACACAGCTTTTTACCATTGTTTAACCATCAATTTGCATTTCTTTAGCAGGTGTTTACCGTAATTATTAAACACTTGGATTTGGCAAAAACATGCGAAACCATTATTTTGGCATTATTTCTTTGCTAATTGAAACTTATACGGACATCATAATTTATGCCTGATGACCTCACACTTTTTTATTCACGTGTACTATGATTGCAGCATTGTTACCAATTATATGTCCAACGAAAAGTTACGAAATTCAATATAATTTTATTATTTAAGTAGAATGCGTAAAATGACAAATTCATTTCAGTTATGTGAATAAACATTTAATTATTTATTTGTTTATTCATTTAACACTTCAAGCACACAGTACAGAAGCAGATTTAATGCCATAGACATTTTCTACCATTCAACCTTTGGGTGATGCAGAGACAAACAGTCAATTGACAATTTTACTGACTGACATTGCGAACAATGATAAAAGTAAGGTCATTAAACTGGCAGAAATGGAAAATTCTGTCGGAAACACAAACATTTAACTTAAAAAAACTTTTTTGCGAAAACTAAAACCGACTTCAAAAATACAAAAAAGTGAAAAATAACTTTAGCATCAGAAGTCGGTGACTTTTGTTTGTTTGATTTAGTTTTTTTGTCACCACCTTTCGAACAAAAAAAGAATTTTGCAAATCCGTCTATATAATTATGAAGGAGTTATGGCCGAACATACATAAAAAAAAAAATAGAAACATCCGAATTGAGAACCTCCTCCTTTTTGAAGTCGGTTAAAAATAGAGAAATCTCATACATTTTTCATCATGACACGGCAGCGCGGTGGTAGCATCAGGCACATCACTATTCCTCAGGATCCCGCAGATTAAAATCCCATTAAAACCCGTCCGGTATTGTTTACGTGACGTGCGTACAAATCAACGAAAAAATATTGCGCACCGTTCATCCCTTACATTTTACGATGAAACATTTTCACGAAAGTTTTCTGTGTAACACAAGAACACATCCCACACACGTTATGGCATAAGAAAATGTTCGAATTTCCCAAACAAGGTACCTAATGTTTAACTTTCCCAAAATTAATTAAAATGTGTTTTGTTCCAGCTCTTCACATTGGTGTATTTCCCGATTTGCTTCTACTGCGATTGGCGGGAGTTGAGAGGGGAAAATGGAGGGACTCATGTGAAACTTCTCAATCAAGTTAGGTACTTGTGCTTCACAAGCATCCTTCTGCCGACCACTGCAGTAAGTTTTGACATACAAATTGCCACTAAACGGTTATGTAAACATTTGACTTAATAGGTGACCGTTATAAGTACAGACGTGCACACAACTACTTTTCTTGTTTATTTATTCAAAACGTTAAGATTTTAGGATAATATGTTCTTCATAAAATCATTTTGTATTGGTCAATTATGTACAAAAGAAAAACAACAATCGGAATGGTAAAATTCGGGTCGAGCGGGGTATGGAAATTTTGAGGAAAAAAAAACCTCAAGTTGCTTACAAATGCATTTGGAGGTAACCATTTACTTCTGTAATCTTCTCAATTAAATGGCTAACCAAAGAGACTATATAAAATATCAATTTTCTGTTTAAATAAGCATCCTTTTCTAATCTGTAATTGATAAAAAATACTCTTTGATTTTACGATTTCAATTTAAATAAAGGTTTAATTTCATTTACTTATCCGTATGACATGAAAACAAAGGATCAATAAAGCTAGCAGAACCTCTGTTCGTCACTTTGTAATAATTACTTAAGTAATGTAATCATTCACGCAGATACAATGTAATCAGTCACCCATACTTGTCTTGCCGTAAAAGGGAACGAACACACGCGACTTCACAACATGAATAATTAATTAAAACAGATTTTGAATCTGTTTAAATTATTTCTTTATATCATTGTATTGATATTGCAAACTTTTAAGGCCAATGCCTATAGACCGACCGCTTTAATAAGTCTAGGTATCAATTTAAATGGAATATTTTGAAGGTTGATCACGTATTGGTTCAATTAGCATCGTAATACCTAAGTGGATTATGGTTATTTTAAAGCAAATAACCTTTGGGATATTGTTAAGACTTTTTGGACGCTTAATGTGCCTTTGATGAGGCAAGGCGGAGGTCTCATTAAAACGGTCGGTCTATAGCGTCCATCCCAAGTAAAATGAATTTGGTTCTTAATGCACACTTGTACGTATGAAATACTTCCTTCCTGGATCCGGAAAAAATCTCTT
Source organism: Noctua pronuba (assembly GCA_905220335.1). Classification (NCBI taxonomy): domain Eukaryota; kingdom Metazoa; phylum Arthropoda; class Insecta; order Lepidoptera; family Noctuidae; genus Noctua; species Noctua pronuba. Next base: position 7,227,639 of record LR999903.1, on the reverse strand, counting down.
CATTTACAAGTAACTTTTAAACGTAAAGCCCTTCTTTGCGACTCACAAAATCGATTAACCAATCAAGCCTTAATTAAAAATAAAAAGGGCTTCGTATTAAAAGCAATATAAAAGCAAAAAGATGCCTACTTATAGTGTTTGGCCTTATAGCTGTCAAAAATGTGGAGAATTTTAAGAGATGTCATCAGATCGCAATTACTTCGCAATGCCACATCCTTGGCTTGTTTGGAAGTGACCCGAAAAACACGTAATTATATTTTGAAGATGCAGAATCGAGTAAAAATAAAATAATATGTAATTATCAAGTTTTAATTTTTTTTTGTCGATTGTACTTCGTTAAGAGGGTAAAGGCACTCTGTAGTGAGTCAATATGAAACCTTCATGCATCGTTGCTTATGAGTTTGAACTAGACTGTAACTGCATTTTGCCACTGTCATTGCCAAATAGACGAAAAGAATGACCAATCCGAGTCATAGCAGAGTTTTAATTGAAAAAAAAACCTGTATTTAACTAACGTCTTTGGAAATATGGACTGCCTACAAGTAACTAGTTTATTTATTTATTCGTGCATGTATTTTTTTTTTCCTTCAGTCTATTCTGTCCCACTGCTGGGCAAAGGCTTCCCCCATTCTTTTCCAACTATCCCGTTGTTTTGCCTCCTCTGGCTAATCAGTCAGGAACGAGTCCAAATAGTCACGCCAGCGTTTCTTGGTCCTGCCTCGGTGGCGACGACCGTCTTCAGGCACCCACTGTGTGACGATTCTGGCCCATCTGTCCTGACCCATCCTGGAAATGTGACCCCGTCCCACTTTAACCTCGCAGACTTATCGCCAATATCGGCGATGCCTGTCTTGGAGCGTATTGTGGTGTTGCGTATTCGATGTATATATATATGTATATTTTATAGTATTTATATGTTTTCGTGATATAAAATTGTAATTGGCTCTGTGTTGCCTATACAATTGTTATTCATTAGTCATAGCTGTTGGTTCTCCTATCTATAAATAAATAAATATCTTCGTATAAAATAAACCTGATATATCAATTTTAGGATTTACACACACTGTGTGTGTTTGCATTACCGAAAGGTTGACTGGTAGGAAATGCCTATGGCGTTAAGTCCGCCTCTGTACTACGTGGTTAAAGTGTTAATTATATAAATAAACTAGAAAAGTTGTAGGTAGGTATGAATACTATAGCTGTATAACGGTGTACTATAAAAAATTGTTATTTGTTATGATTTTGAAGGAAGTGAATTTTGGACGTGAGGGTCAAAACAGCCTTAAATTAATTGGAATAAGGGCAAAGTGATAATGAAGATATTATTTTGAAATATCAGCATTGATTTTTGGTAAATTGAGGAAAAAATATGGGGCAAAATAATTTCGTTATGTTGACGCTGTAATAATACTTGGAATGTCTTTGCAATGCCTTTATAAAGGACAAACATAATAATTATTTTGAGTCCATTCTCCATCTGTGGGTCTAACCTTGTATTTATATACGTTTACTCAGCAATGAGGAAAAAATCGTTTTTTTCCTTAAAGTCTTTCTTAAGAACTTTTTTCTAATCGTCAAATAAAATCAAGTTTCAAAGATTTGTTGATTTTAAGCTAGTGATCCATTTCGAGTTTCTGAAATCTCTCAACCATGAACATAAGGGAAGAAGGGATGGGTGTGCTAGGTATGCGTAATATGCGTATACTCTTATTTTGTTTTAATTAGTATGTGCGAACAGGAAGTTTCCTGTGAATAATTTTGTAAAACGTTTTTCTTCCGTAACTTCCGCTTTTGAACAATAATTAAGTATTCGTTTACATCACGCCTGCATTAGTACAAAGGGTTAGGTAGAGTGAAAAGTGTTTGGCAATCAACTGGAAAAGTATAGTTAGGGGCATGGCAAACACGACCAAAGTATTTAGCTTCGACGCCAAGCACCCGAATGCAAAGAGTCGTCAAAACTCGATGCTGCCTTGATAATATAACATAACATCACGCCTGTAATTACCGAAAGGTTGGGCAGAGGTGTACCTTATAGTACAACCACATTACGCCATTTGTGAAAGTCCCATGTAATATGCATTGCCACCTACCGGGAACGATCCAGACGACATGGCTGCTACTGAAAAATTCCTGATGGAAAAACCCAATAACTCTTTCATGATAATGTCGCCGAACCCCGCTAATCCCTGATGCTAAAAGTATTGAGTCTGCTACTACACTCTACATCTCTTCAGGGAAATACAGGTCTGCTTTTGCGGTCTTGTTTTGCGCGGTAGGCGCAGTGGCTGAGCGATTGACTGCTGCGCTGCGTGTCGCGGGTTCGATTCCCGCACGGAACAAATATTTGTATGGCAGGTAGTTATTCCGGGTCTGGCTGTTTGTGTATATGAGTTTAAATGTTTGTAAACGCACCCACGATACAAGAGAAATTCTTAGTGTGAGGCACGGTTTATTAAAAAAAAAAATGTTTCTTTATTTCTAGTTCGGTGACATCTTGTTCTGGCGAGTATGGAATACTCATCGTGAGCTGATCGCACCGCCCAGTATCCACAAGGTGGTCCCGTTCTGGTCCCAGCACTGCATGCACACAGTGTCTCTAGTTGTGGTGTTAATGGACCTGGTATTAGTTCGGAGAGAGAGACCCAAGAGTAACGTGCTGAATATTGGGATACTGTCGTGTTTTCTCGTCGCCTATACTGTGGTGTAAGTATATCAATATCTAATCAGCTTTATATATGTTACGGCTGCGAAGTAAGGTTACACCTAGTTCTAGCCGGTTATACCTAGGTGCGGCCGGTAAAAGTTTGTTACAATGCAACCAATTTGGATGTAGCGCTCGCCGGCCGCTGCCGCGCCACCGCTCGCTGCGCTTGCTTGGCTCGTGCGCGTTTGGTCACAGTTCTAACCTAACCTAACCCATTTGGTCAGTGTGTCCTAGCAATATAAAGGATAGTTACCGGCACCTAGGTATAGCCGGCTAGAACTAGGTATATCCTTATTTAGCCGGCTAGAACTAGGTTTAACCTTACATAGCCGGCTAGAACTAGATGTAACCTTACTTTGGCTTTTCGCCGTAACATATACATATAATATATTAACTCACGCATTTTCACCATGGGGGTAGACTGCAGAAACTACAGAATGCCACCTTCAATCATCCTGGCATACTCCTTTTGCCTTGTCCATGGTCATACATCTGTTATCTTCATGTCATGTATCTGTTAAAACTCGATAATAATCAGCCTGTACTGTTCCTACTGCAGGGCCTCTGGCTTCCTCTCAAAGTAAGGGATCATCCTGACAGTCCAAACCGAGAGCTAATTAAAATAAAAGTTAAATAATTCATGAACTTCAACTCCTTAGGATGCTCTTAGGGTGGTTAAACAAACTCCAGTAGGTCGGTCACGTTTTCGTTTTGCCAAATATTTTTACCAACAACTTAGTGATCATGCTGATACGAGAAAAGTACTTATACTCAAAGCATTTTTTTTTAATAGACCGACCGTACACGAACTTTCGAAATGTCAAACACAAAAAGATAAAGCTATAATCCAGCCACAAGGCATAATAACCGTAAAAGGATTTTTTTTTCTTTTTTTGAATGGGAAGTCATTAAATGACCCCTCCCGCTCTGGGCGGAGTGGAAGAGAGTGTCAGACTTTTACTGATTAAAACCCATCCATGTTCCTTCTTTGCCCTTTGTGTTCCAGGGCCACAGTATCTCTTTCGAACACTCCCGCAGCCCCGGCAGGCATCGGCCCTTGATGGTAACTTCTTGTCAATGAGTCATCACAAATTCGCCGATTTTGTAATTACACTACCATCTACATAACCACTATTATGACTACTACCCTTCGGGGATTACAGGCGTGATGTTATGTGTACTAACAAAGAGCTAAAACTACTAGTCTTTTCCCAACTTTGTAAGTGTCGGTTTTCAATCTCGCCAGATGTTACCGAACATAAGTATTTTACACACAGCTGGTTGCAGCTGACTTTCGCAACCCAATTACTGAGCTCTGGCACATCGAGACACATCCAGAATATTTTGATGCAATTATACAGTGCAGGCTGCGGAAAAGGTTTTATATTTTTCTCAAAACTTATGTTTTTTTTTAAAACGTTGCCCCACACTAGCAAATTCTCCTGTATCATGGGTGTGTTTACAAACATTTAAACTCACATACACAAACAGCCAGACCCGGAACAACTACCTGTAGGCCATACAAATATTTGTTCCGTGCGGGAATCGAAACCGCGACACGAAGCGCAGCAGTCAATCCCTCAGCCACTGCGCCAACCGTGCCGTCCACTTATTAATTTATACTTCTGAATTTGGTCATCACGCATTTGAGTTATTTCAGAAAATGTTAATTCTAAAATAGTTCAACTAAAGCTCGACTGCTAAGCATAAGGCTCACGACCGGCGCACGTAACCGGCGCTGGTGTCACTCTGAAATGGGCCTTAAGAATCAAAACGGGCACTCTGTGGGGACATCGGTAGGTGTTTTTTCCGTTCGTTTTTGTGGCCTTTCATATACCCAAATGGGTACAGTTTTAAAAGTACAGCAAACAAAAACTCAACACCCCAAAACATAAGCAAACAAACTATGCAGATGGCGCCTGACATCGAGGTCTGTTGAATGAAGTTCTCTTTGAAAAATATTTCTAACATATTCTGTCAAACTATCTAAAAAAGAAAGCTAGCCCAGTGGAAATGGCCTCGACTTACGAATTGTATCTGTTTCTCACAGAGCAGCAGTGACAACATTGTACAAGGTGCAGTTTTGCATTCTCGTCAAAATTCAGGAGGTTGTCACAAGAGACATAAATAATCAATTTAAATTACGGTATCTGGTCAATAATTAATAAAGTTGCTATTTTAAATTGTTTAAAATTGACAGTATTTCACAATAACACGAATACTTTCGTGTTTATATTTCAACAAAATAAACGGAATCACCCATCGCGCGATAATATGTCGCTGTGTGCGTGAGTGTCGACGATCTGTGCTAGGCGCCGCCGCCGCGCCGCCGCCGCTGTCCACACTTACCGATTTCCATTAATAAAAATTAAAAAATAACTACCCATTTTATTATTGATTCGGATCGAGAACCATTAGCATAGATACCTCCTTTAATTTGACCAGGATGCAAAACTGCACCTAGTATGTTACTAAAGCTTCAGCCCGCGACTTCGCCCGCGTAAATTGTTTTTTTTTTTAAATTAAATTTTTAGCTTTTTTGCGTATAAACTATCTTACTTCTTCAGTTTCATAAAAATCTGTTCATTAGTTTTTGCGTGAAGGAGTAACAAACATCCATCCTTCATCCATCATTCATGATTACGCTCTCTAAAAAGGAGGAGGACGAGGGGCTCGTGGCTAAATAATAACAGCCACTCGGGTCGATCTTTAAGTTAAGCCGCGCTTGCCTAGGTTGGACTGTGGATGGGTTACCACCCATTACATACCGAGTTTCCTCCGTGCCTCGTAAAGTACGTTAAGATGGTGGTCCTGGCTGTCATTTGTATAATCTTTGACATATCTTAATCTTTGACAGTCGTTACAGGTAGTCAGTGGCCCAAAAAGTCTGACAACCAGTCTTATCAAGGGGTATTGTATTACCCAGTACTAAATGGGTTATGGAGGTCACATAGGTAGTCGCTCCATGTAAAATACTTGGAAGAAATAGATTGGAAGCCGACCCCAACATAGTTGGGAAAAGGTTAGGCAGATGATGATTTATGCTATTTAAAAAATCACGATAATCATTTGTTTTTCCTTTTACAGTTGCGTGCAAAGTTTCCTGAAAGGCGAGTACATCTATCCAGGCCTCAAGCTGTTCACAGGTATAAAGTTTCCAGTACTCGTGACGTACGTTTTCGTCGAAAACTTATTCTACTATACAAGCCAATGGCTGATCGTGGACATGGTATGGGGCCCAGGGCATTTGAAGAAAGTTGTATAAGGAAACTAGGTTAAATTACAATATAGTTAGTACAACCGCTATTTGGTAAAGGATATTTTTTTACTAATATTAGAGGATTATTTAATTTATTCATAGAACGTTGTATATGGCTACGAAGTGAAGATGATTGAACGGGCGTTGGTTCAGTTGCATGCTAAAACTTTGATTATGAATGAAAAGCACGGCAAACTAGAACCAAAAAGAGAGCAACGTTTAATGTATCTACTTTTAAAATATTTTGCATAATGTTATTATATTCGGAATTTGGTATTTAAGCCATTTACTGACAGTAAAGCTCATCTTTAATTACGCTTACTAGTTCTGCCAATTCAAAGAAAAACCTAGTTAATTTTGCAAATATTTTTCAGCCGTTGTGCCATTTGCTACACATATTTATAACATTAATTTATGTCAAATAAAAACATTCCAGTGATCTTTTAATAATTTATGGCAAAAGCCAAAAGTGACTTTTAATTTATTTATTTTAAATTTCAATGTGTCATTACAATAAAGAAACCTTACATTATGAGATAGTGTAGTGTTCTAGTTTGTATAATTAAATCGAATTTGTACAATTGAACATCCTTGTTTCATTTTTAAACCTCAATTTTTTATAATAATTTAAAGAACATTACTCAGCACGGCCATTTTAATATTTGTAGAGGAGTTACCAAGAGTACATAAGTACAATTCAAGTTTGTCTTATGTTTTACATGAACTAAGAAAATGACCGAAACGACCGGGCTTTGACCGAGTGGTGGCCAAGGTTAGGCCAAGGAAAACAGGGCCCTCCTAAAGCTCGTTGGGTCGACGATATCGTCAAAGTCGCGGGAAACACCTGGATAAGGGACGCACGGAACCATGAAATGTGGCAGAAGAAAGGGGAGTCTATACCCAGCAGTGGATGATTCCGGGCTGATATGATGATGATGATGAAGAAAATTACATCAAAAAACTAAAAACGCAATGCTTATACAGGGTGTAAACAGACCCTTCACGAAGCCGTCAACCAAGCATTAGGAACATCAAACTAAGTAACTTTATACAAATATTATTGCTGGGAAACGACTTTTTTTTTGGGGTGAAAAATCACGTTTTACGGTAGGATTCAATGTAAAGCACTCAAAGCATTATGCTGATGGATGGATTGAAAAGTACTGGGGTCGTGGAAGGTTTTTAAAGTAAACTTACATTAAAAACATGTATTTAAAAAAACTTGACAAAGTTGGAACTTTGACCCCCAATATCTCCGTAACTAGAAGATTCCCAGGTGTGGTCTAGAACAAAAAAAATATCACAATGACGGGGAGAACAAGTGCCTTTCGGCTTCATTAAGGGTCTAGTTACACCCTTTATACTTTAGAGTTAAAAATATTGTTTTAATCGTGATTATTACTATAGCCCAATTGCACCGATTTCAATCCTTTAAATCCCACAACTAAGGCGAAAGTCCAGGGATAACTTCATAAAACCCTTGGTTACCGAATCTAATTAATTCTGATTTTGTAACACCGAGGGGCTTACTACCTAAATACGTGAATTTGACACCCGCAAGTGGGTCTTACCATTCTAAAATGACAATGTTAATGAAGGTTCTTAGGTGAAATGGCAATTTCTTACCCCGCATCCTCATTTAAAGTGATCGGTCGTGCAAGTATACGTCACTCAGTTGTTTGGAAAACGAGAAGGTGAAATGTTGTCGCGACCAAGCTTTTGGTATTTACTAACAATATACACGCGACTGTCGTGTGTTCGAGCGAAGATCGCTTTGGTTAAGGGCCAGAATAACCCCAAATTTTGAAAATTGAATGTTTTTTTTTGAGTTTTTTTTTGAGTTTTTTTTTCGGATTGGAAATCTTCAAATGACCCCTACCGCTCTAGGCAGAGAGTTCTTTGGCCTTTGTTTTCCAGGGTTGCGGTTTCTCTTTCGAACAGTCCCCCAGCTCCGGCAGGCATCGGCCCTTGCGGACCCCTTCCTTTTTGCTGACATCTCTTTGAGGCGCACGTGGCGCGTACTGCAGTATTCACTTTGTGATTATAGTATAGCAAAGTTAAGGATTACTTCTAAGGTGGTAGTGTCTAAGGTGGTGGTGGTGGTCTTAAAGGTTATGGGAGAATAGCTTGCTTAATATTATCTCCATGTAGGACCGGGCTGACTGCTGACTGTCCGTGACTGCTGAGCAAACTCAGTCAAAGAATACTTATAGATTTGAACTCTCAAGATCTTTGATTTATTATTGGCAGTGTTCTTTCGTCTCAATAACAAACAACCCGGCATCGATTTCTCCCCGTTAATAATTGCATTTTTGAAACTGGGTGTAGACTACACAATAAATATGTTTATTATATATATTATATATATTATATATATATATATATGTTTATTTTATTATTTATAATTATATCCATACCATCATGCCTAAAATCCTCGAAGGATTAGGCAGAAGTATACAGTCACGAGCACCAATATGTAAACACTTAACAACGTTTAAAAGTGTTTTTCTCGTATTGTTCTGATTAAATTTTTATGTTGTTACGGACATAGTATTCTGGAACTCATAATTTTATGAAAAAGATCCTTTCTCCAAGTTACAATCGTTATTTCTCGCGAAAATTGCTTTTAAATTTAGGAAAGTGTATACATATTGGTGCTCGTGACTGTACCTAATAGTACAACCACATTTCACCAGTTATGTTTAAGCTCCATAATATTTACCATGTAATAGAGGGCGAGCATATTGCCATCAACTGGGCATAAATCCAGACTCCGTGGCACTAATCAATACTGAAAATTCCTGATAGGAAAACCCAATAACACTTTTGCCCGACCCGCGAACCCAGGACCTCATGCTCAGCAGTCGCGCTTGCCACCACTAAAACAAGCTAGTCAACTACACAATAACCAATAGCAACCAGCACAGCAACATGAACCTATGTTTATCTGTTCTAATTTAGGAAATCATGAAACATGAAATCCCCAAAATTAATATCTAATTACTACCAACTGGGATAAACAGTTTAATTGTAACCAATTAGTGTTATGTCCAAACAAAGCGATGCGTGATAACATTTTGGAGAACGCATCTGTTTGTTAAACCTTGGTTTAGTCATAGCAAATGTCGATTCCATTAATTAGTGTTTTGCAACTTCCACTAGTTGTGGATGAACTGTGCGTTGGATGATATGGCTAAAAAGGAGATGCCTGCTGATATGAAGAGTAATAGAGAAGTATGGAAGAAGAAGACCTCAAATAAATTGGGATAGGGCCAGGAGAATGATGATGATGATGTTGTGCAAGATCCACGTCTAGTATTTTGTCATACTACTACTATAAACGCGAACCTTTATGAGGTAGGACGAATGGATGTTTGTTACTCTTTAACACAAAAACTACTGAATGGATATTGACACACACACAGTCCATCCATCTTTTCTTTGGTCTTCCTCTCCCTCTCCATCTATCAACTTTCGTGTCCATCATACTTTTAGTCGGAATAGTTTTAGGAGGAATGAAACACTTGTGCGTTTCATTCCTCCTCATTACATGTCCTTACCAAGGCGAACGACTTCCTTTAAATTTTTCTGTAACAGACGCCACTTTCAAACTTCCTCTAATAAACTCATTCCTTACACTCCATTATTGTCACTCCACACATCCATCTTTAACATTATCATCTCCGCTACATGCAATTGTTTTTCATCTATCTTCTTCACAGCCCAGCATTCCGGTCCATACAGTTCGATAGGCCTCATCACGGACTTGTATATTTTCCCCTTTAACTTGAGGGGCATCCGCGGGCCGCAAGTTGTCCCAGTGACCTGTCGCCGTTTCATCCATCTTGAGTTGATGAAACCTTCTCATAAATAAAATAAATGTAGATTGTTTTTTTTTAACGGTAAGAGAGGGATTCGCGTGGCAATCGCTGTTAATGCGATTCCTGTTCCTACAACGACTTTTGACATGAGCTTTTCAGCAGCATTTATGTCAATCAATCGAATACAATTTTGACTTTTCCGTCATTGTATCGGTGCTAGAGTGTCACAGGGTTTTAGTTTAGGCCCCCTGTTTTTAGGGTACCTATTGTATTTTTTTTGGTATAGGTACTTTTTTTCAAGTAGCATTACTAACATTTTTCTTACGCGCTCGTAACCTGACAAGGAGACCAACATAAACTCGAGTAATACCTACAAAGCGGAAATTAAACTAAGTTTTCTACGACAGTAGTTTTAGTTACACAGGATATCAGACAAAAAAGATTTTATCAAAGTGCCCCACTTTAGTACGCCTACAGTTTGCTCAAGAAAAAATATTAAGTAACAAAAGATTTTTAGAATTCAATTTAGGAAAGAGTCTGGCCAGATAAAATATTTACATAATTAAGTTATTTACTTTGAGAAGAAAGGGTGTATTTTTAGTTACTAACAACTGTTTGCAATTTTGGCAGAATAATAAAATTATTTAAACTCCTTCATTCAAAAATATACTGACAAATAAAACAGCATTTATTTACTTGTACTACATATAAGGGCCCGTTTGCACCATCATCTGCCTAGCCTTTTCCCAACTATATTAGGGTCGGCTTCCAGTCTATCCGGATGCAGCTGAATACCAGTATTTTACATGGAGCGACTGCCTGTCTGAGCTAAAACCCCTTGGTAAGCCCCTTGGCTTTTTTTTTTGGACTTTTTGAAGGGCCCGCTTGCACCACAGAACGCTAAATACGTTCAACGACAAACGGTATTAGAGCATATTTCTGATTTCAAACGAAATCGAGAAGACAGAGTCGGAACGATTTTTTTTTTAAATTTAGCGCTTAACTCATTTAACTGATCTGTGTTACCGGCCCTAGAGAGCATTCTAAAACCACCCTTCAGCGCTTTCTGTCAGTGTTACTTAAAGTTGAAAAGACGTAGCGCTTCAAGAAACTTTTCAGTAACACTACTACACAATTCACTTGGTTTTGTTTTGGTACACAAACTATTAGGTAAGTACCTATTTTTCTCTTTGATTATACTAATCGTTACGCATAAATAAAGTAAAGCAATCACGTTAATCATGTCAGTAATGTCATGAGGTCATCCCGCGATCATGGCGCTTGCAACAGCGTCAAAATATGGGGAACTCGCAATAGTTGGAAATCACGGAAGATATCCCGTAAGTGACAGTGTACGTTTATTTTGTAAATATTTAGAGATTATGATTACTACTTAATCTCTAAATATTGACTGACGTTCTAGTTCTCAAATTTTTTGGCATCTGTTTGTTAAAACGAATTTAAAGAATGAACATCATTTATCGACCAGTGTAACGCACTTTTGTCATGTGATTCCATGTTTTCCATGAATGTCTGAAACATAATGAGAGTTTATACACAACAACATATTTATTTGCAGTGACTAAGCTTTTACTCAAAGTACATAATGAGTAAAAAACGAATTGTAGTATAATCAACGGAGTAATATGATTTTTTAAACACGTGCTTAATATTAACTTCTAATGGAAAGCACGGGTACTATTACCCCTCTGTTCACCTCTCCTGATTCCCAGCCGTGATATTATGTTATCACCAACCAAACATCCAACACTTGAGATCTCTAAGTTTGTTTCAGTGTTTCGTCTTAGAGTAGCTAAGTTCGATTCCCGGGTAGGGCAAAGTGTTATTGGGTATTTCCATCAGGAATTTCTCAGTAGTAGCCACTGAGAAATGGCTACTACTGAGAAATTTGGCCCGGTTGATGGCAATAAGCTCGTCCCCTATTACAGGCGAAATATGGGTGTACTATTAGGTACACCTCTGCCCTCCCTCTCTTAGAGTATTACAGGCATGAATACCCTAATGATAGATAGGGGCGTATGTTATAATGACAATCAACCACCACGAAACCAACTTTGTAAAAAAAGACTAGTCAGTTTTCCCTAAGTGAGTAAATTATAATACACATAGAAGCGGCTGCGGTCGGACGCCTTCCGGGAAAACCAAGGAACGGCGGCTGTGTTGCGGAACGGTCATAAATTGCTATTTTCTTTGATGAAAAGCAAGCCAAGCTAATAAACATGCTGTTTTAATAAGGTGCATTGTAGTTTTATAGAAAGCAAGAGCATTATGAAAAGTAGGCCATCTTATACAGTAACTGGGAGCATTGAGGTTTATAAAGGAACTGTCACAGGTATGACTGGCACAGTCGACGCTCCACAAGACATAACATTTTGTAAAACTGGATGTGCTTATAATTACGGCCGAGAAACCACTCTAGTAATGATCGTCTACCAGGGTGACCAGATGTCCCGTGTTTTACGGGTTATCCCGTATTTCAGGCATGATTTTTTCTTTGTCCCGTAGTTTGGCGAAACCAATACGGGACGTTTACCGGTTACGTTGTACCGTAATTTTATGATTCAATGGCATTTAATTTAGTTATTTAGTTGATTAATCCACATTATCTTATCAAATATTTAACAAACTGTTGATTTATGATTGTTTTAAGGGTAATTTATAAAAAAAAATCAAAGTTTGTATGAATAGGTTATTTAGTTGATTATTTCACACATTTAATATTGTTTTTTAAAGTCTTTCATTAAAAAATCAATTAAATTGTATAGATTTAATTGGTTAATTATGCCAAATTTTAGTAATAAAAAAAATGAATGTTGCTTTTTTAGTAAAAAAAACGGCCTGTCCCGTATTTTAACCTCGACTCCCGTATTTTCAATGCAGTTGTCCCGTAAAACCGGAAATCAGATCTGGTCACCTTATCGTCCCATATGTTGAACCTATCACTGACTGCGTGAAGGCGATTAAAATGTTGATAATCCCTTGTTCTTATCATTTAATCGAGTAAAAGAGTCACCAAAGTATAGAAAAATAAACGGGATGTTCTTACGCAATGGGACAGGTCAGGGTTGCCATCCTGATTTCTTGGGGAAGCGCATTCCACAGAGAAAAAGACTGGACGAAAAATGACCGATGATTGAAGTCAGTTCGGTGAGAGGGACATTGAAGAACATGGTGTTGCGATGCCGCACACTCAAACATGAAAAGAAAACAAGTTGATGGAAAATTGACAAAAGATTTTCGGTTATGATTATTTAATTGAAATAGATTTTTACTTTTCTATCGTCTTTATCACTGACTATCACTTCGCCCGAAAAAATTGTGATAGCTCGGCTCATTTGCATGATATAAGTATAATTTATAGTGTATGTTACTTCCTGATAATTTAGAAAAAATGGTTAAAATCGGTCCAGTAATTCTTGGGTTCATTCGTTACAAACATACAAAAATACAAAATCTTTCCTCTTTATAATATTAATGAAGATGGAAAACTAGATAGAATATCACTTTGTCAATGCCCTAAGCACGAAACCCTAGCTTTTATGGTTGTAATTAGGTTTACCCAAACAAATACTTAGGCACTACTAGTAATTAGCCAGCACTATAGACAAAATACTCACGTTTAATCACTTGTACTTTAGCGGCCTCGTTAAAGGTAGTTGTAGTCTTATACACGAATTTATGATGTGTTTTTATCTTTCTGACACCAAGAATACAGGTATGATACCTGTGCTCGTTAATTAACATGGCGTCGGGACACACCATTCATTTTCTTTTTTTTTCCATATCGCCTTGTTTTCAAACGTCATTTCAGTCGTATAAATGACAGACACAGAGCTCACTTCGTTTGTTTTATATTCAAGCGAATCTGGACGCCTGTCGAAATATTCACAAAGGCCTTTTATGGTGAAAAGCATTTTTTGGTGTCATCCCTTGTGCTATTACTAGTAAAAGTCATGAAAAACTGTTTTTTGTTTGATTTTTGTGGAGAGTTGATTAAAAGAGTGAAAAATAGATAAAAACTATGTCTATGACAAAACATCGGTACGCAACTGTTATGAACTTATAGTTCTGTAGGCCTATTCAAATGTTCTAAGGGATTTTTGCAATATTTTACCAATTTTCTAGGTGACCTAGAATAAAATCGATAAGTTTAAGAGGTCTTAAGTTAACGGACAGTAGCATAATGCATTATTCAATTTACATAAATCCAATATTTGCTCTCACTCGAACTTAAATCAACTATAAAGGGTGTAACAAGACCCTTAACGAAGCCGAAAGGCACTTGTTCTCCCCGTCATGGCGATATTTTTTTTTCGTACAGCATGCCTGGGAACCTTGCAGTTACGGAGATATTGGTTCCAACTTTTTCACAAGTTTTTTTTAAATACATGTTTTAATGTAAGATTTTTACTTTAAACATCTCCACGACCCCCGTAATATTCAATCCATCCATCAGCACAATGTTTTGAGTGCGTTACATTGAGTCCCACCGTAAAACGTGATTTTTCACCCCAAAAAAAGTCGTTTCCCAGCAATAATTTTTGCGTAAAGTCACTTAGTTTGATGTACATATTGCTTGGTTGACGGGTCGGTTTACAGCCTGTATGTGTCAGTCGATGTTATGTAATATATAAATAGACTTCGCACAGACAAACATCGTTCGATCGAAGGTTGTTTCTGGCAACATACCCAGACAAGGCTATAATTAACTGGACGACTCCAACTTGTCTAGCCTTGAGTCTGTCGAACTACAAATTCAAGAAGGAGAATGTTACAAAATATTTAGGTAACAATTCATGTTTGGCTCGTAATAACACTTTAGCGCTAGGCTTGACTCGATTCAGATCGAAATAGACTCCTCTAAATTAAGTGGTGTTCCCAAAAAAATATTTCTATAAGACCTAACTGTTTTAAAATATTTGTTAAATCATGTTTAAGGAAAATAATTGGAGGAGCTCGTGGCTAAATAATAACAGCCGCTTGGATCGATCTTTAGGTTAAGCCGTGCTCGCCTATGTTGGTCTGTGGATGGGTGACCACCCATTACATACCGAGATTCCTCCGTGCCTCGGAAAGCACGTTAAGCCGTTGGTCCCGGCTGCCATTTGCAGATCTTTGACAGTCGTTACAGGTAGGCAGTGGACCAAAAAGTCTGACAACCAGTCTTATCAAGGGATATCGTATTACCCAGTCGTAACTGGGTTGTGGAGGTCAGATAGGCAGGTCTATGTAAAATACTGGTATTCAGCTGCATCCGGTTACACCGGAAGCCGACCCTAATATAGTTTTTTTTTTTTTTTTTTCTCTTTATTTAAGGGGCTTGTTCATTTTGAAGATGTCGCCCCTGAAACCCTAATATAGTTGGGAAAAGGCTAGGCAAATGATGTTTAAGGAAACTAATTATGTGGAAAATATATGGGGTGAAGCTTTTTTTCTACGGCGTTTTCTAGCAGTGTGGTGATACAGACTTCTGTAGCAGCAGTAAGAGTCGCGTTTTTAGGAAAAAGAACGCATGAGCTGTGTTAAATTTAATCCTTAATAACATGTTCAGAAGGACCATACTGCTTTGTTTAGGAATATTTACCAGCTACCACGTCTGCAATATATAATATTTTTACCTAACTACATTTAGGTCTAAATAAATAAAGTCAGTAGCGTGCTAGTTATTTGCGCGGGTCTCTCGCGTGCCTGCTTGCCGGTCGTGTCACGTACGAGGACATAAATTTTGTCAATCCCATTGCAGCTGTATATAACAACTTTTCAATTAAAGTCTGAAACAATATATTTTTGCCTCACAAATGCGCTGATGAATTTCTATTCATGTTATAACTTCTTTTGGCACATTCAGAAACAAAGTTGGTCGTCGACAAGGCGTTAGCTTTTTTTAAACCTCAGTGCCTTTCAAACGTGTTAAATTGTTTTTGAAATATCTCGACATTTTCATGGCATTTATAAAATAATCGATTTGCAGAAAGTTAGAGCAGGAATTATTATATTAATAATAACTCCAGCCAATACTAATTCCTGTGACTTTCGTCCACTATTTGAATTATTAATTATTGTTGACAATTTCATGGGTTTTATTTTTTTGCACGGAGCTCTAATCCTTTTTCTAAAATAAAAGTAGACTTAGTTACTCCTTCGAACAAACAGACAGACAAAAATAAAAATAAAAGTTTTTTTTTTTGTTATAAGTACATACCGTATGTAATTTCATAATATTCATTAAAAAGCTGATATTTTGAAATTACAAACAGACACTTCAATTTTATCTATTTGTGTAGATCAATTTTAGTTATTTGTATAGATTTATAGATAAAGCTTCAAATATAGCATAAGTTAATAAATGAAAAAAGCTAAATCAGGACCTTTCTTATGAAACTTATTTCAATATCCAGAAACACGAATTTATTGAAATAACATGATGATACTCATAAACCTTTTTTTTGGGGAAAAACCTTCAAAAGACGACCGGTCTTCGGGGATAAGACCGGGGTGTGTGGGATTTCAACCTCACTAAAACCACCCCGGTGGTCACCATCCGCAAATGGGAGGAGGCACCGTTTCCTCTTAAATACCTGACCGGAGCCCCCTCTGTGCAATACCTGTTAAGGCACATCGCTGGGGAGTTAGTAGAGAGGCCTCGCATATACTGATGATACCTACTAACAAGAACGAAATATCTGTTGCCTTGACATTCACTTTCCATTGTGTTTCGTACCCAATATTTTCTATTTTCAATCATCGTCGTAAACACAATGAAAAAATACTCTTCTGGGAGTTTTATCAATTCGTGGGCGTTGAGAAAGATTCTCTCGAATACCCTGAAATAGATTCATATGTTTTCTATATACATTATTAAAATTAATTACCCAAGGCACGCACCTCTGATTTTTCGGATTCATGTGCGTATAGTATAATTATCACTTGCTTTTCGGTGAAGGAAAACATCGTGAGGAAACCAGCATGCCTGAGAGATATTTCTTGACGGCATGTAAAGCCAAGTCAGAGGCCCATGGGCGGCATAAAAACTCTGACACCAGGTTACGAACTAACCACACGATAAAGAAAGAAGAAGAAGAAATTAATAACGAATAATAAACTATAAAAGGGCATCAGAAGCTCCTCCTCAACACTTAGGTACCTCGTTAGTTTAATTTTTTTAACATAAAGGGTGTAAATAGACCCTTAACGAAGCTGAAAGGCACTTGTTCTCCCCGTCATTGTGATCATTTTGTACAGAATGCTTGGTTGACGGCTTCGTGAAGGGTCTGTTTACACCTTGTTTAGACAATGAGGCAATAATATAAGAAACCTTTTTTTTACGCATAATTATTCCGTTGACAGCGAGGCGGAAGATTTTTTTGACATCTTTTACTACTTTTCTCCTTTTATACACATTTTTATTATTATTCTAAGTTTCTAAATTATGTAAACATTAATTAAAACAAACTTGTTTTCTGTTACCCTAAATCTGAAGAAACATTCCGTTCGACCTGAATGTAGCCACATGTTTTTCATTCGCACAATGGGCGAGACGCGTCCCACTTGTCGCGATCTCAGGAGGCAAAGCTCCACAGGCACAAAGTCTGCAGACAGACACTTGATACAAAAGTGTAGGTGGTAGTTTCGCTTTGTTCCCAGAACTAACTCCGAGCAAAAGGAAGTTGGCCCGCTCCAATGGTAATGTATATTTTTGTGTTGCTCGTATTTTGCGGGCCTTTATTCGTGGGTATGTATTGGTGACTGTTTTGAACAGCAAATTGTTTGGAGCAACAGATTTACATACATCATAGTCGCCGGTCAGTTGGTATTTTCTAAAGAATTTTCATACAGGAAAATCATGATCGTGATATTTTTTTTGTTAAAAAAGTATTCTTTAGTGGGATGTTTTGAGTAATTATTTCCTCATAAATCTACACAACAGTGATATCAATGGCAACATATTTCTTTACATAATCTTGCTATCCACTAGGAAGAAAACCTACAAGGAAAGATTATATCTCGGAAATAAATTTGTTTTTTTTTATCTCGGAATGAATAAGAGCTAAGTAAGAGCTAACTAAGAGTTAGACTTTTCTGTGATTATAATTTATTATGTTTACTATCTTTCTGTCTTTTCTTAAAAGATTACTATAGTTGCTGCCAGTTAAGATGGCAATAGCGGTCATTGCTCTTTCCATAATATCTCTTCGTACGAACCAAAACAAATGAACCATGTATCGTTTTTCATTAGAAAAGATGTTGAAGATCACCATAGATGACGATTCAAGACATGAACAGGCTTATTTGTGGATTTCAAAGTTAAGAACTTTAATAAATGTAGGTGGGTCAATGACCGCCATTGCCATCTTAACTGGCAGCAACTATAGCAATGTGCAATTAACCTTTTGACCGCCATAGTCACATATATGTGACAAGCAAGCGCGTGCCCTGTACGCCAAACGACACAAATATGTGACAAAATGGTAGGTGGAATTGTGGCTTGGCGTGGAGGGCACGCGCGTGCTGTTATTCTCTAGCGTTCAAAAGGTTAATTGTAATATTCTTGTTGACCTCTCCAGCTAAGCTAAATATACCTTTGTTACGAGTGAGTCCACGTCAATAGTGCAACTCCACCTGTTTTGTACTCACAATCTCTCGCTAGTCTGTTGCCTTCACCATGTGGCTATTGCCGCTTCAAGCTGATCTTCATTATGTGCTGACATCAGCACCATTTTTACATTGATAGTGGTACTGTTAGGGGTGGTGGTGGTGTTTGGAACAAATCACAAGCAAACATAAAAAACACAAAAAAAAAAATACAATAACTTCAAAATCTTTTGAGCTATCCATAAGATATAACTTTACCAATTTTTATTGCAAGAAATGAAACCCATAGCTATTTAAACTTAGAATGACTATTATTCAAAAGGTTAAAATGAGTAAATAACTTTGAATAGAATAATTACTGCATTAAAAATTATGTACCTTTCATTCAAAAATTTTTTTTTTTTTTTTAGTTGGCTGTACTGTCCCACTGCCGAGCAAAGGCCTCCCCCAATTCCTTTCATGTGCTCTTTTCTTGTGCCACCTCGAACCAGCCCCCGCGGTAAGCATCCAGATCGTCTCGCTACCTCTTTCTGGGCCGGCCTCGGCGGCGCCGTCCGTCTTCCGGCAACCATCGCGTGGAGACTTTTGCCCAGCGGTCATTGTGCATGCGGCTAACGTGACCCGCCCAATCCCATTTTAGCCTAACAGCCTTCTTGCCGACGTCTACTATGCCAGTTTTGGAAGGCAGCGTGGTGTTACGAACCCTGTCCTGTCTTTTGACACCCAGAATGCTGCGTTCCATTGCCCTTTGGCAAACTCCAAGGCGGAACTTCTGAGTCTCGGTGAGTGACCAGGTCTGAAAGAAAGAAAAAATAAATATTATAAAAAGAATTAAAACTGTTTTATTTCCAAATGGCGACTTATTTTCTTAACTGATAAGTATTAGAAGGTGTTCATAATAACTTAAACTATAATTCCATAAACTATTTCTCAGTGTTTACTGTAGGCCATGGTTGTTCTAATATGTGGGCATTGTTCTTTATTATAAAAGTGGTGTGCTGCTTTTTTAAAATTTAACTCCACACGTGGTTTAAATATCAGCCAATCAGGAGGTGGAAATAAGAAAAAAAAGATGTCCTATGTTTATATCTTTATGACGCATATCTAAGCATAGTTATTTTCGCGCTTGAATGACATTGTCAGCATGGAGGTGTTGGTACAGTATGACCACTTTAAGCGTGCAGTTCAAGGTAGCGTTGTATGTCAAGAAAATTTGCATCTTTATGTCAAACTTGGTACTTGAGGAGGTCGTGGCTAAATAATAACAGCCGCACGTGTCGATCTTCAAGGTTAAACCTCGCTTGCCTAGGTCGGTCTGTGGATGAGTGACCATTATTACAAACCGAGTTTCCTCCGTGCCTCGAAAAGCACGTTAAGCCGCTGGTCCCGGCTATCATTTGTAGATCTTTAATAGTGGTTACCGGTAGTCAGTGGCCCGAAAGTCTGATATCCAGTCTTACCAAGCGGTACCGTATTGCCCGGTACTGAGTTGTGGAGGTCAGATAGGAGTCGCTCCCTTTAAAATACTGATAATCAGCTGCATCCCGTAGGGCTGGAAGCCGACCCCAATAAAGTTGGGAAAAGGCTAGGCAGATGGTAATGTCAAACTTGGTACATTTATTTTACTTCTGTGTTATCCTGCCTGCACAAATAAGTTGGTTGAAGATTGTCATACTTAGAAGATTGGATACTTTTTTTTGTGATGGGAAATCATCAAATAACCCCCCCCCTCCCCTCTGGGTGGAGTGGGAGGGAGTGTCAGACTTTTACTGACTAAAACCCATCCATGTTCCTTCTTTGCCCTTTGTGTTCCAGGGCCGCGGTATCTCTTTCGAACAGTCCCGTAGGCCCGGCAGGCATCGGCCCTTGAGGGCCCCTTCCTGGTTGCTGACATCTCTTTGAGGCGCGCGTGGAACACGAACGCGCCGTCGACACGGCCTGTCGTCATAAGACGGACGGACGGTGAGCTAACCCATTACTCACCGTTCACAGGTCCGCGCCTACGGTGGCCGGGAGCCACCACGTAGCCCCCGACGCCCGGGGCGTCCCCTGCGGCGGCTGGGACGTTAGGTTCTCTCCCTCTCACGTCCCGCCACCTCCTTCGCTAGCATGATTATTATGGATGCTTTATGAACCATAACCAAGCTCTCAGAATTGTTAATATTGTCATTTAATTGTAAACATTAACATCAAAACAACAGTACTAATACTATCTGTGCAGTTCCCTGTAGTTATTACTCTTACAAACGACTTTGAACAGGGAACCGTTATTTGCAGTTCTATATTTCCCAGAAATACATATGATTAGATCTTCTTATAATAATATCGTAATAATCCTAGAATTGCTATAAAGGGTGTAAAAAGACCCTTAACGAAGTCGAAGGGCACTGTCTTGTTCTCTCCGTCATTGCGTTAATTTTTTGTTCTAGGCCATACCTGGGAACCTTCTAGTTACGGAGATATTGGGGGTCAAAGTTCCAACTTTTTCACAAGTTTCTTTTAAATAGATGATTTAAATGTATTTTTCTACTTTAAACACCTCCAGGACCCCCGTACTATTCAATCCATCCATCAGCACAACGTTTTGAGTACGTTACATTGAGTCCTACCGTAAAAGGTGATTTTTTACCCCAAAAAAAAAGAGTCGTTTCCCAGCAATAATTTTTGTGCAAAGTTACTTAGTTTGATGTACAGAATGCTTGGTTGACGGCTTCGTGAAGAGTCTGTTTACACCCTGTATATTGTGCATCTTTGATAATATTACACTTCAGAACAAATCAAGCTTTACACAACCAAATTAAGTTGATCTCTCATTGTACGGTAAGCTCATACAAAGCGAGGTCAGGTTATACTGGACATGTATAGCTTGTTGTGTCGCCATGTGTACCTGGGGTGTTGCCTAGTGTAAGTGAAAACCGGCATTATTCTTACTTATGAGGAAAAAACGTAAAATCTAAAAATACACATTCATTGTTGGTCAAGGTCTTACGTCAAATAAAGGAAGACGTCCTACAGTTCAGATGAAAGGAGCATCTCAACTTTGATGTTGAGTCCGAGAAAAACATTCAGTCGAATTGAGAACCTCTTGCCTCTGGAAGTCGGTTTAAAATACATCGTCGTTCTTACCTTTAAGAGATCGTATTATTGGTATGTATATACAGGGTGTAAACAGACCCTTCACGAAGCCGTCAACCAAGCATTCTGTACATCCAACTAAGTAACTTTACGCAAAAAATATTGCTGGGAAACGACTTTTTTTTTGGGGTGAAAAATCACGTTTTTCGGTAAAACTCAATATAACGCACTCAAAACATTGTGCTGATGGATGGGTTGAATAGTACGGGGGTCGTGTAGGTGTTTAAAGTAAAAATCTTACATTAGAAACTTTGACCCCCAATATCTCCGTAACTAGAAGGTTCCCAGGTATGGTCTAGAACAAAAAAATGATCGCAATGACGGGGAGAACAAATAACTTTCGGCTTCGTTAAGGGTCTTTTTACACCCTTTATTGGTAGCAACGCGAGAAGAGAAATTGGAGAATTGAAGGAGCTCGTTGCTAAATAATAACAGCCTCGCGGGGCGATCTTTAGGTTAAGCCGTGCTTGCCTAGGTTGGTTTGTGGTTGAGTGACCACCCATTACATACCGAGTTTCCTCCGTGCCTCGGAAAGCACGTTAAGCCGTTGGTCCCGGGTGTCATTTGTAGATGTTTGACAGTTGTTAGTAGTCAATGGCCCAAAAAATCTGACAACCAGTCTTACCAAGGGATATTTTATTACCCAGTACTAACTAACTGGGTTGTAGAGGTCAGATAGGCAGTCGCTCCATGTAAAATACTGGTATTCAACTGCAACCGGTTAGACTGGAAGCTGAACCCAATAAAGGGTGTAAAAAGACCTTTAACGAAGCCGAAAGGCACTTGTTCTCCTCGTCATTGTGATCATTTTTTTGTTCTGGACTATACCTGGGAACCTTCTAGTTACGGAGATATTGGGGGTCAAAGTTCCAACTTTTTCACAAGTTTTTTTTTAAATACTACTTTTTAAGGTTCTAACTTTACTCCAATTACCTCCATGGTCCGTTTACTATTCAAAGCATCCATCAGCAATAAGTTTTTAGCGCATTATATTGAGTTTTACCGTAAAATGTGATTTTTGACCCCAAAAAAAATTTCGTTTCCCAGCAAAAATTTTTGCGTAAAGTTACTTAGTTTGATGTACAGAATGCTTGGTTGACGGCTTGGTGAAGGGTCTGTTTACACCCCGTATAGTTGGGAAAAGGGTAGGCAGATGATGAACGCGAAGAGAAATTGTGATAGGTGTAGACATTCAGTTCGTACGACAGAGGTCGAGGACAAAAAACTATAAGTTAAACGGTGAGATTTGAGAAGAAGGTAGATACAGTAAATAGTAAAAGTATCCTAATTAGAAACTGGCAAATCGTTGAAGGCAAAAACACAAAAATACGTTGACATGAGTGCACTTTTCAAGACGTCTATGATATACTTACCCATCTAACACAATCTGAAATAGATCATCATCTGCCTAGCCTTTTCTCAACTATATTGGGGTCGGCTTCCAGTCTAACCGGATGCAGCTGAAATAACAGCATTTTACATGGAGCGACTGCCTATCTGACCTCCACAACCCAGTTAGTACTGAGTAATACGATACCCACAGGTAAGACGGTTGTCAGACTTTTTGGGCCACTGACTACCTAACGACTGTCAAAGATCTACAAATGACACCCGGGACCAACGGCTTAACGTGCTTTCCGAGGCACGGAGGAAACTCGGTATGTGATGGGTGGTCACCCATCTACAGACCAACCTAGGCAAGCACGGCTTAACCTATAGATCAACCCGAGCGGCTGTTATTATTTAGCCACGAGCTTCTCAAACACAATCGAAACAGGTCAAGATTAAAAAAACTAAAAATAGTAGCAATGCAAAACCAGACATCACACAAACAGTAATGCTCTCTCAGGCCACCGTCAGTTCACTGTCATTTACTTACACGTATGCATTCTATCCCAAAGATCATTCATTATCTATCCACGAATCTAATATGAACACACACATAATAACAAGCATCGCCAATAATATCGAAATTGCCAATTTGTGCAGATTATCTCATACAAAAAGCCGACCGTGCATGACAGATCAAGATTTCCGTACGCTTGGTTATCCATACCTAATTATTATAATCCTTGACTAAGGTACAGTCAACCGCATAATTGCTTCACCAGATTTGTTAACTAATCTTAGTAAACTAAAACTTTACTAGGATTGAAACTGACTATTTCACATAAAACTCAGTAGGGTTGAAGCTAGTTTACTGGTATATAAACTAAACATTAGTTACAAACTACAAATAGATCTAAAATAATAATAAAAAATTAAGTTCAATTAAATAACTACATACTCGTATAAACAACGACGACTTTCAGGCGTCAAGGTACTCCTTTGCATCGCTGGTATCCGGGAACGTGGCCAGAAGACTATGCTTATTCTTTGACCAAAGAGAGAACCAGCCCTCTGGTCATGCGAAGTCGGTGCACCTTGTTTTGAAGAACCACAGCACATATGTTTATGTGGTGTGTTTCTACAAAACAGGTCATCAATGAATCTCCTCTTGAGAGGAGTTCTTCAACCTTAGGGTGGTAAACCAATTACGAGGTCGAATATACTCAGCCGGTCAATCTAATGAATGAAGATGACCTACTTTTATTTCTAACTACCTTCCATCTTCTTCTGAATTTAAAGTAAGGTTTCGATAAAAGGACATACCTTTTAAATGGCGGTCTTGACCCTTTCATTGGTTCATCCTTTTGATTCTTTATGAAATGATTCAATATTATGTAGGTATGCTTATTTTGTTTTGAATCGGATAGTCAAAAGACTCTATTTGCTCATAGGTTTTTAAAGTAATGGTTCTTTTTACGGTACTGCCCTTTTTGTTTAGGGTGTCGTGGTGTTTTGGGAGCTGAGATAATGAGACTCCGGATTGGATTCTAAGGTCAGACAAGCATATATCTATCTATCAATTTTTCAAGCATAGTATCTATCTATCAACAAAAGCAAGAAAAACTTGGGTTTTTTGCTCCTTGCCAATCCGTTTGATGCAAAAAGTGCACTAGTCAGACCTATGTTAGTAGTTCTATGTAGTTTAACCGCATGAAAACTATTAAATTCTCTAACACATCCGCGCATATGAATTTAGCATCTCAAATGGCTAAGCTCTGGCCCCACAAACCTCAATACTTGTGCTGATGCCAACGCAAACTGCATGGTAACGAGATACGGGCATGTCAAATAGAACATTAAAGCAAGATGAACGCGGTTGAAATGCGAACGTTCTATAATCTATGGTCAGGTCTAGTCGTTTTCAAAAATAGAATCAACGATACGATTATGGATTTTGCATGGAATTATTAAGTGGTACGGGATTAGGACTATAAAACTGGTGGTGGTCAAAATTTAAATATGTGTTTGAAATCTCAAAAATGACAGATAGTTACGAAAATGAACTTAAGCTAAGCTTGCGATTTTTTTGACCCGTAACGTTAAGGCTTCTTTTTGTACTTTGCTGTTGTTACGGGGGAAGCGCAGGGTAGCCTACGAAATTCAAATTTTCTTACGTGTTTTGAAATTAGAAGGTTGTGTTGATTAAATTAATATGATTCGCCTTTGAACAAATATGGCTTTATAAAATTCTGTAATTATACATGCGTATCCCCACCTTAAAGTTTGACAATATCAAAATGCCACTAAGTATCTCGTAGGATTTTTAATGTAATTACCTAACTTGACGAATCGTAAGTGTTGCACCAGATTTATTTTCCTAAGGGCTATCTGCTTTAACCAGAATGCAAGTGAAGTATATTCATCATCACCATCATTCACAACCTGAATTCACCCACTGCAGGGTATAGGCCTCTCTTTTCTTCTACCAATTTCCACGTTCCTGTGCCAGTCTCATCCAGGTTTTTCCCCCGATGGTAACTATGACGTCTGCCCATCTAGCTGCCGGGCGACCCACGTTTCTTTTCTCCGTTCTTGGACTTGTCATCACTGCGCCTTGCTAGGTGTCCTGCCCAACTCCATTTGAGTTCCGTAATGCGAAAACCTTTTTGAAGTGAAGTGTTTAAGTTACACAAAAGAATAAAGTAGACTTCGTTCAGGCGTTCGTTTTTTGTTTTTCAACACTATGACATTCCCAACAGGCTACATATCTCTCCAATAACAAGAACCGAGCACAGAGATATCCATAAATCTGTCATCCAACCACACAATAGAACACACAGCACAAACTATTCTCAGCTGATACTAAACCTTCATTTATTTTAACTGTGTTACCTGCATGAGTGAGATAGTGCGTATAATCCTATGATTTAGTGAGCATTCTGCTTCGTTAGTTGGCAAGCCGAGATCAATACATATGTGAGTACTGTGACATCCTGTGGCTTTGCTCGGTAACGTTTTTGATCCCTTGTAAATGGCTTGGTTTGTAATTTATTTATTTTAAGTAGTCCGTAAAATTTTGTAATGTGCTGCTGTCTCTTCTCTGTCTTTTTGGCTTAATGATTTTGAAATTAAAAGCTAGTGATTGAGGAGCTCGGGGCTTAATAATTACAGCCGCTCGGGTCGATCTTTAGATTAAGCTGTGCTTGCCTAGGTTGGTCTGTGAATGGGTGACCACCCATACCGATTTCCTCTGTGCTCCGGAAAGTATGTTAAGCTGTTGGTCCCGGATGTCATTTGTAGATCTTTGACAGTCGTTAGGTAGTCAGTGACCCAAAAAGTCTGACAACCAGTCTTACCAAAGGGTATCGGATTACCCAGTACTAACTGGGTTGTGGAGGTCAGATGGCAGTCGCTCCATGTAAAATACTGGTATTCAGCTGCATCTGGTTAGATTGGAAGCTGACCCCAATATGGTTGGGTAAAGGCTAGGCAGATGATGATAATGATTTTGAAATTAAAATTGGTTATATCTCATTAATATGAACTATGTTTTATAATTATTCAGCCTTTTAGGTCATTATCTGAAGCCATTGCAATGGAACTACTTATTATGCAGCAAGAATTTCTAACTCTGCTCGACTCATTCCATAACTTAGCGTAATGTAATTTTTTTAGTAGGTACTGTAATTTTCAGCACAAAAACGAGGATTTTTAATAGCGTATGAATTCAATAAAATGCTGAAATTCGTTGTAAACCTTTTTATATTAGAGGAAACTTTACTTTCTTTTATGTATAACAATAAAATTAAAATGGCTTTACACAACAATTCCTTAACTTATCTCCGTTCATTCATTATACAATTCCAAATACACTTACAATAATATTATGAAACGCGACCATTTTTAAACATCAAATCATAAACCTAAACAAGAAGCCATTTTTGTGCTAAATATTATTTTAACTTATTTATTTAAACTTCATGTACTTACAGTCACGAGCATAAATACAAAACTTTACACATAAACGATTTCTCGTGAAATAGCTATTGCGACTTTGGAAAAAGGAGTAGGGTTTCCAAAAGGAAATATTCGTAACATCATATAATTTACATCAATGATTAAGGAGAAGTCTGACAACCAGTCTTACCAAGGGGTATCGTATTCCCCAGTACTAAATGGGTTGTGGAGGTCAGATAGGCAGTCGCTCCATGTAAAATACTATTATTCAGCTGCATCCGGTTAGACTGGAAGCCGACCCCAATATAGTTGGGAAAAAGGCTAGGCAGATGATGATTAAAGAGAAAATCGCTTTTTAGGTCTGCATAATTGTTAGGTATTTATGCTTATGACTGTAAAATAGTGGCACATTTATGCGAGCTTAATGCCACATGGCATTATATAACAGTTAACCTTTGGGTTAAAAAGGACAACATTGGTACCTTACAAAAACCAGTACAAACAACAATATTATTATCTATTTTTCAAGATTTAACAAATATTTTCTAGCTCCTAGAATGTAATCTCTGATACATGTTTCCCAATTAATGGTATGTACGTCGAAATTAAACGTTTCTCTATCCGCTGCTGACATCGTTTTCACAAGATTTTTTACGTTGTCGTCAGAAAATTTCCATTCGTTGAGTAAGAAGAATTTTACTGCATCTATGACTTTTTTCAGACGGTATTGTAGCTTCATTTGTCTGTCGGAAAATAATAGATGATTAATATAACAATTTTTTAACATTAAAGAAAATAATAAAACACCTGGAATATCGTTATATTATTAAAATCATGCTCGATGTAACGATTCGCTAACGGAGCGCTGGAACAAGGACGTAAAAAAGCCAAAAAAAAAACAACATAACCTCTAAACTTCTACCATTAAATACTGAAAATAATAGTTTTACTTAAAATGTTTGAAGCATAAATTTAAAAAATAGAGTCTTTTAAAAACAACATCCTGAACATTTTTAACAGTTACAACAACCGTTCTACAATTAACCCCCGGCTGCTATTTGAGTTTGAAAGTACCATAACTCCTATTTTTGCCAGCAATATTTTGGAGATTCCTAGACGCTAACCTAAGGCACTTGCGTTTGGTACATTCATTTGTAAGAAGGTATTTGAAGTCATTTCAGGTGTCAGACTCCCCAAATCTGTATTTTCAAAATAACTCAAAACCAAGAGACATTTTCAGAGCCTAGGATGGTCAATGATTGAGACTGGTTTAGCAATGTTAATGTTACCAACTGCAAACATCTTTAAACACGGTACAATTATTGTTCTCATCCATCATCACATCATCACCATATTTAAATAGGGCCAACTTGGAGACATTCCCTATCCACTTAAAAATTAATCGGTAAAAAATACCAAATAAAATAAATAACAATTTGCACTGACATTGCATGACGAAAATCCACATTTTCAATCTTCAATAACAACGATAGTATGGTTCGTGCAGCTAAGCTATCATTAAATAAAACGCTTTCCATAATGCCTACTTTCGCAATATTTACTTTTTTCTGTTTTCCGGCCGACTTTCAAATTTTGGTAGTTTTTCGGCTGTTAATAATCTCCTTTTACAAGAATACCTCAATTTTAGACATCTACCAATATCCTTAAAACTATCTTGCAATACTTCCTACTCTTACGTAGAAAATGTTTTCAAACAACCCCATGCATATAAAAGGACATGAAAGTATAAAAGAAAAGTTTACTCACGTCGCTTTTTTTCCAGTTATTACGCACCATAAATCAATCAAATAAGCAGGCATAATCTGCAGCGTGAAGGTTATTAAATTGTATAAAAACATTCGGGAAGTAAACATAATAAAGGGCCACGGGAATTCATCTGAAAATAAGGAAAACAATATTGTTTTCAGCGTGTTTCATGGAAAAATAAGCAACAAGTGAAACTCTCTGAATGGCTACATTTCAATATTTGTGTTTCTAAATAATAATTGATGTAAGTTTAAAGTATAGTCGACCTCGTAAATGCTTTACCAATTTTGGCAATTATTCCAGGATCGGTGATTTCATGTAGGTGCTTTCGGTGGTCTATTGTCTATGAAAATTACATTTTCCCATAGGTAGACAAAATATTTAATAGTCGTTTTCGGTTTATAAGCTGCAAGTGAAATTCAACCGTGATGAAGCGTTTACGAGGTCGAATGAAACCTACGACCGATGCAACACACAACAAACTTACTTAATGAAAACCTGAGAGCCACTCTCCTGGTGATGGCACTAGCTCCATCACAAGTGATAGGGTTCGATCTTCCAGTACAGCAGTTGTACACCTTAATTTGTTTTGATCTGCAATCAAATTGAAAGTATGAATTAGAAATATTTGCCTATAGTTCTGAAAGCATCCAGCCATGTAGCAACCAGGGTTGTTGCTGATGCATATTTTTTTCACATCAGCGGATGCTGATGCTGATTTTAATTATTTTCTTAAAAAAACGGGAAAAAAGTAAAATCTATCGGTATTAGTACGCCCTTTGCGTGAATAATCCTCGTTACATATGTTGCAGTTTCTTGACTTCTTAATTTAAAATACGTCCATATTCCACTTTTCAACAGTTTACGGGAAAAAAAACAAAAATTTTCACGCGTTATGACGAATTAACGTAATGAGACAAGTTTGTGTTTGTTTGCAATCACAATCCCCGCGGTCGACCTTTTAATTGGTCTAAGTCGAAGGCTAAAACTACACGTGATGTAATCCCCTCTGCGGTCATGTCACGTCTCGAACTTCAGCATTAATAATCAGCATCGATCAATGCGGATGCTGATGCTGATGCTGATGTTGAAAATGATGCTGAAGTTCAGCGGATGCTGATGCTGATGCTGATGTTCGCAACAACCCTGGTAACAACTACAGCAACGAGAAAAACAAAGCAAAAACGGTGGGTAAAAATCAACCTAAAATCACGATGAAAGGACTGTATTTGTTACAAGTTTGACAAGGTACAGACAGCACATCGAGCTACTACAATCTGTCAGATTTCTTTAATAGATTGTCAACTTCATCGCAAAAGCATTAGGTTCAAGGTTGATTGGGAAAATTTATCAGTTTCGGGTAGCTTGATGTGCTGGCGTCTGTACAATAGATATTAGTAAAATAAGCGAAAAATAATAACCACGAAGAGCCAAGTACCCACTTACTTCTGACATTTCGTAGCAGCAACTATAATGAGGTTTGTCACAATATCGACTGGCACCAAATCTGTGATGTTGCTTCCTATACCCTGAGCTACCTTCAGGACACCAGCCGACATCCCGATGAACAATCCAGTGGCACCATTCCATGTGTCTACCCAGCCAGGACATGGCTCTTTGAGGGCTGATACGACTGGAAACATAACATTGCATAGCTTGTACTCGCCAAAGGGCAATTAATAAATATTGGTCATGAAGTTCACCCACAAAGTATGGTGGGCTAATACCGCCGGAGGGATTGCGGGAATGTACAACTATATCCCATATCTCCGACTCATAGAAGTATTAGGAATCGTGGGGAGTAAGTCAATAGGAGTCAGACATAACCCTCCGTATTCTCAAGATAAGTAAAAGAAAGTGTGAGACAAAGGGGAACATTACACGATCATTTTACCAGTAACCACTACAAATACAGAAAATCAGAAGTTGTGTCCTGTCGTAATGGCCCTGAGATTTACAGTCCGTAAATGTATTTGACAGTACGAAGCCAGTACCGAAGCAAAACAAAGACTATATCCAAAATGATAATATCTATCTACAATTTTAAAATCAGACATCTCAAAACGCAAGTACGCTGTGAGCAAGCGTCTTAGCCTAACAGTGTGGCAGTAACAGTCTGTTAGTGTAGATTAATATTATATACTCGTAAGGCAAAACCGACAAGAAGCCAACGAAAAACATTTCATACAATTTCGTTATTAATAATAGCTTTAAGTATTTCTCCAGGAAAACAGTCACTAGGTAGGGAAACATATTTAAGTGCGGAACTCATTAATTTCAAGAGCCATTTCCAAGTAAAATAATAATATAATCTTATTACCTATAGATGGTCTAACGATGGCAGCCGGCAAGACTTCGCATTGCTTCATAACTTGCTCTTCCGCGAAAGCTTTCGAGAAAGTGTACGTATTGGGCTTCTTTCCTGTAAATATTATAAATTTTGTTAAATCACAAAATATTTGTTGCAGGGTGCAACAAATATTTGATTAGTTGCTAATGCATTTTGAGGCAACCATCAACCCCATTATTGGCTGGTTGAATAAATAGCTGGCTGGTCTGGTCCTTGGTGCGCAAAGTGACCATTCAAGCGGCGGCATTTTACTGTAAAAAGTTGGGAAAACACATCCAAATCCCAATGTAATGTGTGAGTACCAATGTATTTATATTTTTAATTGATTTTTATATCGTTTTTTAACCGACATCCAAAAGGAGGAGGTTATCAATTCATCTGTTTTTTCTTTTAAGGAATATTTAAAAATTTGTAAAGAAATAAATGAGGGAGGATACCAATGTCAATAATAATGTCGTGTGATCATTAAATGGTTGTTTTAGAAATATTTAAAAATGTCAAAAATGTGTATATAGAATGAATAAAGGAAATGTCGTGTGATCCCAAACTTTTAAAGTAAAATAAAATATCATGATTATCTACGCTGCGTAAATGAGGCGTTATAGCATTAGTATCGTCATAAATTAATTCTCGATTATTATTATTAAAGCACAAATTACTCACTAATACCCATGCAGCTTCAGTATTTAAAAACATTATGATTGTACAAGATCTTACCCATAAACTTCGACACGATCTCGTCATTATGTGAATACATTTCAGCAAAAAGTCTGGCGGATTCTAACTTCATAGGCATAGGATACACCACTTCATCTATATCTTTTCGGTCTGTATTAGTGAAGGCTGTAGATACGTGCACAAAAGCCTGTGTAAAAAAAAAAACTTAGGTAAAAGTAGCTAGATTAAGGCACAATTCCGAGGAGGACCACAACTGCACCACAACTGCAAATTGCAACAACGAAGCCGCCCCAATCACTATGACAGATCTCAGCAAGACAAATGGTTTCTAAAATAAAGTAAAGTAAATTAACTCTATGAAAATTGCAGCTATGTCATCATCTACGAAAGTGGTCGCACAGTTGCAATATGACCACTTTAATTCTGCACTTCAAAGTGGCGCTGCTTGTCAAGAAAAAATGCATCGATATGTCAAACTTGGTACATTTATTTAGTTGTGTTTTCGCGCCTGCACAGAAAAGTTGGCTGAAGTGTACATAGAAACCTGTGCATTTTGTTTAGACGTTCATCAAGCGTATGAATGACGTAATATAACATTTTTCTGCTATAATATCTAGTGAATGCCTATTTCTGACATGACATGTTACATTATAGGTAGGTATGTAGGCATTTTTTGTAATATTTTGTGTCGTGATATCCTCTAAGAGCAAAAAATCGGATGCAGCTAAATACCAGTATTTTACATGGAGCTACTGCCTATCTGACCTCCGCAACCCAATAGGATTGGGTAATACGATATGCTTTGGTAAAACTGGTTGTCAGACTTTCGGGCCACTGACTACCTGTAATGACTGTCAAAGATCTACAATTGACCGCCGGGACCAACGGCTTAATGTGCTTTCCGAGGCACGGAGGAAACTCGGTATGTAATGGGTGATGATCACCCATCCAAGAACCAACCTTGGCAAGCGCGGCTTAACGTAAAGATGCTTAACTCAAAAACCTCTCACCTCTAATTTCTTCATCCGGTGGCATAATTCAATGACATTTTCTGTACCATTTATATTGATCTGCATGGCATCTTTGAGAGGCAGCTTGAATGCCACTGTGGCTGCTAAGTGAAAAACTACTGATACCTGAAATGAAAATTTACCTACTAACGTACAAATTGAAACTGAAACTGATCCTTGTTTCATGGAACACAATTTTAAAAAAAACTGAATGAATAATACATTTTCAAAAGAAAATTATGCAAATGAATTCACAGAAATCTCATGACAAAACTGGAAACTCTACTTTCCACACGTCATCATGAGGTTGCAAACAGATCCTAAAAACAAAACAAAAAACTTAACTAAAATTGTTATGTATTTTCTTAACAATTTTAGTTAAGTTTTTTTTTTTTTGTAAAAACAAACGTGTGAGAGGCTATCTGAAGAAATGTCATCAAAAATGTGATCTGAAGTCTCAGTGACCATGACGCCTTGACGCAATATGACTTAATTGCTGATTTTGACACGTTAATCTAGAACTAGACGAAAATGCTGTGGCCAACAGTCTATCAAAAGTATAATGGGTGTAAAAGTACCTTTAACAAAGCCGAAAGGCCTCCCTGACATTGCGATCATTTTTTTGTTCTAGACCATACCTAGGAACCTCCTAGTTACGGAGATATTGGGGGTCAAAGTTCCAGCATTTTCACAAGTTTTTTTTTTGAAAATACAAGTTTTTGATGTTATTGCTTTTACTTTAAATATCTCCACGACTCCAGATTATTCAATGCATCCATCAGCACAATGTTTTGAGTGCGTTACATTGAGTCCTACCGTAGAACGTGATTTTTCACCCCAAAAAAAAAAGCCAGCAAGTTTTGCGAATAGTTACTTAGTTTGATGTACAGAATACTTGGTTGACAGCTTCGTCCATTTACACCTTGTCCTTGTATGAAACAGAGTGATTTGAAGTACCTAAAGCCGCATAGTTAACGTACCTCGTCCTCTAATATTTTTAAAACATCATCCGGCAATCCAAGACATTTGCGGGTAATGTCCCCATTAATGACTGTAATTTTTTTCAGCTCCTCATTTCGGCTTCCTTTTAATCTGTCGAAAACCTGAAAACATGAATTTGTTATTTTAAATTCATATTTAGAAGCCGCTCAGAACCTTCTTCGTTTTCAAGTATTATGTTTATTCCCGTAAAGAAACAAAAGAGATTTAAAGATTTTTATTAGATATTAGATACAAGATGAAAAAACTTTGTGGTATTATAACGAAAATAATGATACAAGATTACATTACTGATTAAAAGAAACAACTTAAGAGCGTGTCCATTGGATGTTCACACTCAAACTTGACGGAAGTAAAAACCCGAACGGCTATCTTTTATTCCTTCACTAGATTTTGCCCGCGATTTGTAAAATTCTAAATTAACGCGAGCGAAGCCACGGGCAAAAGCTAGTAATATAATACAATCATGATTCTAAAGACACGTGGCGCCATCTATTATCATAAGAATGTTATTGTTGTTTTCCTCGGGAACAGTTTTTTCGGGATGAAAGGTACGCTGCAAAATTTCAGGATGATCGGTTCAGTGGTTTAGGCGTAAAAACGTAACAAACAAACAAACAAACTTACTTTCGCATTTATAATATTAGTAAGGAAGTAAGGATTTATGAAAAGTTTTATGGCAAAATATGAAATGCATGTTTAAACCTATACTTACTTGTGAGCTAGTGATACGCGCCAGTCGTTCACTGGCCTGTTTCCCATGCTTGTCACGTACCAGGACATAAATTTTGTCAATCCCACTGCAGCTGTACAGCAACTTTTCTATTAAAGTCTGGAATTATTAAACATGCTGTTTTGAATACTATTTAGAAGGAAACTACGTGCGTTCATGGTCCTCATCCTTTTAATTCTAGTAAGGGTAGACAGTGGAATACGAATGCAGAGACGTTTGAGTCACACTTCACTCAAAGAAAATAAGAATATACTCTAATGTACTTACACCAAAATTGAAACACAACTGTTTTACAATATTGCTAATTTTATGGTTACGATGGCGGTCTTATCGCTGATAGCGATAACTTCTACACAACCTTTGGATGGACTGTACGAACATAAGCAACAGTTTATAGCAATATTCAATCACATAGCTATAATAAAAACGCTATACGTGGTTGGATGGTGCGAGACCATCTAGATTGAATACACATTTAACTACGGAAAGGTTTGTTATTTTTAATAGATTTTTAGATTCGATTATTGATAAAACACTGATTCAAGTCAAACTATATCATTATTTTCCTACCAAGAGCAAAAATATGAAAAAAAAATGTCTTACCTTGCCAAGAAACCCGGTACCACCAGTTATAAACACAGATTTTCCAGAATAAAAGGATGCCACCTTTGACCCATTGACATTGGACATTTTGAATTGTATCTTGAAATCACAATTACCTAAGAAACAGAGACAAAACTTTTAAAATAATATCTTTAGCTAACGTCTACCAATTCACTTCAGAAACTAACAATTAGATCTAATAGAATTCAATTAATCATCACTTCACTTATAAAACAAGCGACCCTCCCCTGCCCCGCAAGGTTTTACAACTTGACATATCTTTTAATTGTTTTTTTTGAGGTTTAATATCTACCTATTTATTTTATACATGAATTCCGGAATGAAGTCTGCTTGTCTGTCGTGTTGCGTATTAGAAGAACTAGGCGAACACACAGAATGCACCGTAATTTTATAATGATTTATGATATACACACATGTATGTATAAGCCGACTGTTAATATATCTTTCACAATGCAGTTTACATTAACAAATTTTTATGAAAGGATAATTTCAAGTTAAATCTATAAAACAAGGAGTTTTTCTGTTATGTTAACAATAGCAAGATGGCTATGCTTGAAGATTCCCTTTGCAATCGAATAAGGAATGAAGAGATCTGAACGAGAGACGAGGTTACCGACACATCACGGCAAATTGTTCACAGAACGAATGGCTGATGGGTACAAAAGGGTCTGGAGTGGCGACCACGTACCGAAAGCCTGACTGAGGACCTGATAAAGTCTGTGGAAGCCCACTGGTTGCCAGCAGCACAGGATCGAGCGATATAAGCAGTGGATGTCCTTCGGATGATATGGTGCTGATGAAACAACAGCAATACAAAATTCAACTTTAAAAACGTCAGCACTCCTCAAATTCACTTAAAACAGTAAGCTGAAAATTTAGTTACGAAACAATATATATTCTTTTCCTGCTCATTAATAATTTGCCCGTTTCTTTTTCCATTTAGTCAACAGTTTTTACATTATTTAATCGCATTACTATTTTATTTAATGTCATACTAAAATGATACTTTATTTTCGAAAGGATCATTTAAGTAGGATTTTTTTTATGGGTATGGTTATTCTTCTTCATCGTGTTGGTGATTCTTATTACTATTGGAATAAAGTTGGCTTTGACCACAACTCTGTCACATCGAGAAACGTTGGTAGTGGCTTTGGACAGTTCCCTCAAAGTGCAGGACAGAAAGTGGGCTATCGATCGTCATGAGGTTCCGGACTTGCATTTGTTTCATCGGAATACTTCCACCGGTCTAAGATGTACCTGATCACCTGGCTTCCCATTTGGTTTAGAGTGTTCCAAATTCCCGTGAGAATTCTAAGTACACTCGGAAGCCATGGCAGTTCCTTGCCTGCTGGGAGCTTTTCTGCAGACTCAACGTAGTTAGCTGGAGGTGATTATTGTCACAATGTAAGTTTAAACAATGAGAATAATGCCTATTTCAGATCTATACTTATATAATATTATAAAGCTGAAGAGTTTGTTTGGTTGAACGCGGTAATCTCAGGAACTACTGGTTCGAATTAAAAAATTCTTTCAATGTTGGATAGCCCATTTATTGATGAAGGCTATAGGCTATGTAATATCACGCTACAAACAATAGGAGCGGAGCATCAATGAAAAATGTTGCAATAATTTCAAGAAGGTCGCGGGGAAGAGCTAGTATACTATGTATATACTCATTTACAGTGGCAAGACACTGTTACAAAAGTAAGCCAGTGTAAGAAAAACTTGATATTAAAATTAAATTCTTAGCCTATCAGTCTAAGTCTAGATTTAAATGTTTTAAATCTGCTAAACTGTCAGTGCATTCCAAGAAGAAACTTTCGTTTTAGAATCAGTTTATGTATAAGTAATAGTAAGAATTTGGGCTTAAAGCCGAATATTTGACATTGACAACCGGTTCAAATATTTATGTAAGTTTAAATAGTTATATCTGTGGAATTATGTATGAGCTAGGCAAATTTTCAAGCCACTATACTGCTAAGAAAAAAAAATTTCGAGCTAATATTTTTGCAATCAACATTTTCCTTGTTCTTATTTCAATTGAAGTAGTTTTACCAAGTAAGCATGGCCATCTATGTTAACGTTTATGAAAGTGAAGAAAATTTAGGGAAAGCGTTGCCGTACACGGCTACACGGGGCTCCTCTGATACGAAAGGAGTTCTCAATCCTGCCGATAGATGTTGCTAATAAAGGTCACTAGACCGTAAAGAGAGGAAAATTTTCTAGAACTGGGGGTTACCCAAAAGTAAGAATTTAAAATAATGCTTTTATTTCTCTTTGCAGAAGAACCTGGACTGTTGAATTTATCCAGAGGGCGTGGACAAGCAGCACTGTTTACTAAACGTTACGCATTAATCACAAACTTTTTGGTAGCTGAGTCACTTCAATGTACGTTCATTATCATCTTACAAGCAAGTCAATACTACTTGTCCAAGTCCAAGTTCTCAACAATTGCAAGAAACCCCCAAAGAAAAGTTTTAAAGTTACACTGGTTTTACGTGAAATTCCCCGTGATTTTCAATTATTGAGAGCTCCCATTATTTGAAAATCACGGAAGATATCACGTAAGTGACAGTGTAAGTTTAGTTATAAACCGTGGAAGCTTAAAACAGTGTTTGAAAAGGTTTAATCAGTGAAAAATGAGTGTTGGCGGAATGGACAAGAAAACAGACAACTGCATTATTCTGTCACAACAAACTGCGATCACCAATCAATCTGCCGAACATGAAGATTAAAGCGATCTACGCCAAACCGTTTAAATGGGCAACAATTTGAACTGTTTTGGCATCTATTTTGCCAGATTGGGTTATGGTGTAGCTAAGAAATGAATGCCAGGAATAATCTCAACTTGTGCATCTTCTTCAAAAACTTTTCGACATTTTGAATATTAATATTATAATATAACTAGCTTTTGCTCGCGGCTTCGCTCGCGTTAATTTAGAATTTGACAATCAATAAATTCGGGTTGTACCTACTCGAAAGACACGTGGCGCCATCTATTATATCATAAGTACGTTATTGTTGTTTTTCTCGGGAGCAGTACTTTTTCGGAATGAAAGGTCCGTTTCTGTACACCTGACAACGTACATAATATATGCAAAATTTCAGGATGACCGGTTCAGTGTTTTAGGCGTGAAAAGGTAAGAAACAAACAAACTTACTTTCGTATTTATAATATTAGTAAGGATTTAATAATATAAATTATGACATTACGTTCTTTACAAAATCTACTAAAATTCCTCCTAAAAAATCTGAATATTAAGATTAACTTGAGTATAAATTCACGATTTGATACCAGTTATTTAATTTCAAGAATTTTATTCGTTGCTACTAAAAAATGGTAGAGCTCTGATGCTGCCGATCACTGAATTTTGGTTTTACTAAATAAGTAACAAGTAGGTAATGGCCTAGTAGGGGCTGGTCATCTCTTAGCTGTCACGGTTAGTTTAATTACTTTATTTTTGAATTGTTGATTTAATCGTTTTACTCTTTATACATCGTTCTAACACACTAGATTATGTAAAATTTCAACATGAATGATGTTACCAAGATCTTGTCAAAATATTTTGATTTAAAAGACTGTCCATGGACTTTCGTCCCCATTTCTCCATAGAGATCTACGCTTTGAAATGGGCAACTACAGTACTTTCACAAGTTATTATGCCTTGTGACTGGGACTGTAGCTTCATACTATTGTTTTTGACATTCAAAAGTGCCTGTAATTATCTAATTAGAATAAATACTTTGATTTTGAGTCTGCATTTCAGAAAAACGAACGTTTGAGGAGGGCAGTTGAAGAAAATTGCAGTTGGCAATTCTTAGCTGGTCAACCAAGGAGTTTCTTGCCAGTTCTTCTCCTTAGGAAACGACCAACCCGCCTATGTAGGTTTTAGAGAAATAAAATATTTTGATTTTAACTACACTTCACGACAATCCACTTTTTCATATTGAATTAATATGGTG
Organism: Noctua pronuba; assembly: GCA_905220335.1. Classification (NCBI taxonomy): domain Eukaryota; kingdom Metazoa; phylum Arthropoda; class Insecta; order Lepidoptera; family Noctuidae; genus Noctua; species Noctua pronuba. The sequence goes on along the minus strand of LR999903.1, from coordinate 7,188,694 downwards.
ACCAGTAGAAAACGGTAGAATTGAAAAGACTATAAAGATAAGATAAGATTAGAAAAACTAGTTTTTTTTTGCTCAAACATACAAATGTGTCTACATAAATATATCTTATCTTCATAGGCTACCAGCTTATTACCGCGGATTCGCCCGCGTGGAGTGCGGTAATGTCCCACGGGATCGTACTACCGGGATAAAAAGTACCCTGTGTTAATCCAAGTTATAAACTATATGTGTGCGAAATTTCATCCAAATCCGGTCAGTAGTTTTTGCGTGAAAGAGTAACAAACATCCATCCATCCATCCTTATAAACTTTCTCATTTATAATATTATTGGGAAGTAGGATAAGATTGAGTCGAATTGCTATCCTATAACTGAAAACTACAGATGCACATAATAATGCATTCATTTATTTTGGACAGTGCCTTGTAATAAATATATAGGCATTACAATTTAATTGACAAATTGTATTGACCTTGAAAATAAATGCCTCTATTAAAAATAGAAATAAAATGTCTAGTAACTTCCAAAATTGTGATCACTGTTATTTTTAACATGGGCCTTCGTTCTATGTATGAAATGTTGTTAAAATAATCGCAATCAGTGTGAATATCTATACGAAGGAGAGATAATATAAATTAGAGTACTTAACATATGTTATCTTCTTCCTATCTTGTCCCACTGCTGGGCAAAGATCTTCCCCATATTATTCTAGTCCCTGCTATGTTGCACCTTTTTGGCCATGTTGGCAAGTTCCGTCAACCGTAAGTTCATTATAAATCAAATACTATTTTTGACAGTATTGACTTATCGGAAAAATCAAAATATGTTCAGCTGTCAGTTTAGCATTAATTATCTTAAATTATAGTTCACTTGCATCTAAGCTCGCGACTTCATCCGTAAGAGGTGAGAAACTATTCCACGGGAACATCCTACTAGGATAACCTTTATCCTTACCTAGATTATAGCCTAAACATCAAAATCCATCCAGCGGTTAAGGCATAAAAAGCCAACAGACATACGAACAAATAATATTAGTATTGATACAGAGGATAGTTAACAATCGCAAGACAGCTAGAACTGCACAATGTCGTCAATACGGACGGCTTTAACAGCTATGGTGATGTGGAATCAAGTACAAATGGTTGACGATACGCCAATATTGCATTGTTACGGCCATAGCCACTGGGCTACGTGGATGTTAATGTGGTTATTGACAGTTATACACACTGCTTACTCTTGTTGCTAAGCGGGTGGATGATTAAAAGCGTTAAACTGGTCGCTACAGATGCCAATAAACGAACGTACTATGGATGCTGGGGAGTCGGTACCACGTTACTAGTCACTAATATTTTTAGGGATCTCTCATAAACTTGTCAATACATAAGAAGTTGAAATATGTAAATTCTGCATAAATGGGTATATTAACAAATTCATTTTCTTCACAAAAATGATCCCGACTTCAAGGACAGAAGATTCTGGTATTGGTGTTTAGTACTTACTTGGATTTTTTTCCTCAGCGTGCGTGTCTTTCTTGTGAGGCACAGAAGGAGCCAAATATATTCTCTTCATGTGCGGACGATGGTCATTATGTGGTTTTGAAGAAGTAAACAGCGGTATCTAAACAGGTTTCAGAAGAATTTGTCCACATGAGGGAGCAAGATGAGGAAAGTGAACTAAAATCTGTATTAATAAATTAATAATTATTTAAATAGCGACCCGCCACTGCTTTGCACTGCGCCAGTTCACAACTACACTATCATACAAGCTGGAACTAAACATTAACAAATTGCATTGCAATCGGTTAAGTGGTTTCGGAAATTAGCGTGGACGAACATAGTGACACGTGATTTTTATACAGAGTGTAAGGGACACCGACGCACAAACATAAAGCATATAAATTTTACATCGGTAATTTAAAAAAAATCTGCTGTGACCTACACGGTTAAAATGTATGGGGGATTCAAAATAACGTACTGAATACGTAGTAACCGTTTGTGCAACGGTATTCCTTCCACCCTGTATATTAATCCGTTTTAAGTGCACCTTACCGAAAATAAATGAGACTTCGATCGAAAAATTTGATGGTCATTCGTAGATACTTATACCCAAATTGCAAAACTTGGCACAAGGCTTTTGTTCACTGCACCAATTTTAAGTCAACTAAAGCAAAAGAAGGTCATGTTCAGCCTAGTTATAGGCTCTGCCAAAGGGCCAACCGGAAATTATTTAGCTACAATTTATTGAAATTTTATTCCAATCTTTAGATGGTAGATATTTATTTAAACATTGCTTTTTTATTGTTTTACGCATTTGTATATTGGTACCGTACTTAACAATTCATGGTCGTTATTTGTCATATTGTTTCTAAAGCTGGCACGTGTATGTGTATAAATGCATGTTAGTTTTTTTGGAAATGAATCTAAATAAAGAATAATATAATATATTAATAGTAAAATGAAAAAAAGATACCTGAAAGTACTAAATTTTTTTTTTGATCCCAGCCTCTAGATAGATGAAAATTGGTTCACGTTTTTACGGAAACTTAAAACTCAGTTTTAGTTAGCCAGTTAGTGGTTTTAAATATGTTTTTTTAAATTAGGCATTGACGATATGAACTTGGCGTCTGAGGCATGGGATGTTAAGTACATTCCTCAGACGCCAAGCTCATCTCGCCAAGCTGACGCGAAAGTGTCAGGGTAGTCAGTGAAATCAAAATATCTTAATTTGTAGGTCTGTATCAGGTTATTTGTTGATGATTGAATGATTTGCGACCGTAAAAAATATGTAGGTATTAACAGAATCTCTAAATTGTTAATATATATTTTTAAGTTAGTGGAGACCTAAAATATCATAAACTCATGATAAAGTCAATATTTATGGTGATGTACTTAGGGGGTATTGATGACTAGCTTTGACCCGCGGCTTCGCTCGCGTTAATTAAGAATTTGATAATCAATTTGGGTTGTACTCTGCTTGTAATAATATAATTCAATCATGATTTGAAAGACACGTGGCGACATCTATAAGAACGTTATTGTGGTTTTCCTCGAGAACAGTACTTTTTTCGGGTTGAAAGGTACCCTATGTCCGTTTCCGTACACCTGAAAACGTATATGCAAAATTTAAGAATGTTCGGTTCAGTGGTTTAGACGTGAAAAGGTAACAAACAAACAAACCTACTTTCACATTTATAATATTAGTAAGAAAAGGATAATATTAGTAAGGATAAGGAATCTTGGATTATAATATAGTAAATCAATATTTTTACGATCGCCAAACAAACAATAATTAACAAACAAAGTGTCACAGAAATAATAAAAAAATCGAAATCTAATAAATAGCAAAAACGTAAGGAATTTTAAATTTCCCGGGCTACCTTAGCTTAGCCATCTTTACTGCCTACAACACTCACCAGTCTCCAGATCATGAATCATGAATCATGATCGTGTAAAATGTTTGTAAAAAAAAAAAGATGTCGATAACTCAAGTAATGCTGTATACCTCCGACGCGATCTCATGGCGTCATGGAGACAGCGACTGTCGCAACCCAGTGCAGGGCACGCCACAATAGTGGCGATAAGTCCCCTCTTTGAGGAGTGGCTAGAGAGGTGCCACGGCGCCCTCACCTTCCGCCTGACGCAGGTCCTCACCGGACACGGTTGTTTCGGGAGGTTCCTGCACCTAATCGGGCGGGAGGAAACGCCCGGGTGCTATCATTGCGAGGATCGTCCGGAGGACACGGTGGCGCACACCGTGGAGGTCTGCCCCGCTTGGGCGGAGCTCCGCCGTGTCCTCGTAACGGCGATAGGCGGCGGCGACCTCTCGCGCCTGGCCCTGGTTCAGGCCATGGTCCGGAGCGAGAGGGAATGGGAAGCCGTCACCTCCTTCTGCGAAGCAGTCATGCTAGCGAAGGAGGTGGCGGGACGTGAGAGGGAGAGAATCTCTCGTCCCAGCCGCCGCGGGCAACGCACCGGGCGTCGGGGGCCACGTGGTGGCTCCCGGCCACCGTAGGCGCGGGCCTGTGGACGGTGAGTAATGGGTTAGCTCACCGTCCGTCCGTCTTATGACGACAGGCCGTGTCGACGGCGCGTTCGTGTTCCACGCGCGCCTCAAAGAGATGTCAGCAACCAGGAAGGGGCCCGCAAGGGCCGATGCCTGCCGGGGCTGCGGGACTGTTCGAAAGAGATACCGTGGCCCTGGAACACAAAGGGCAATGAAGGAACATGGATGGGTTTTAGTCAGTAAGAGTCTGACACTCCCTCCCACTCCACCCAGAGCGGGAGAAGTCATTTGATGATTTCACATCGGTAAAAAAAAAAAAAAAAAAAAAAAAAAGTAATGCTGTATGGCGTCTAGCTCGGTCAATCAACTATGAAAACAAAAGACGTCCTAAAAATTGCAGCAGCGTGATTTGTGTAAAATTCTTGTCGATGCATTTGCTCATAATATTACCCAGCGATCTTGAAACTGAGGACCTGACCTGATCACCTGTTCTGCAAACTTCGTAATAGAACTCGAAGCATCAAAAACTTTCAATGTTGTTACAATAGTAATATTTGTACATCTTTGAGATTCTTTACAGGTTGTCAGTGGCCCGAAAGTCTGACAACCAGTCTTCCCAAGGGGTATCGTATTATCGTATTAACTGGGTCATGGAGGTCAGATAGGCAGTCGCTTCATGTAAAATACTGGTATTCAGCTGCATCCGGTTAGACTGGAAGCCGACCCCAATATAGTTGGGAAAAGGCAATATATAATAGTAAGTTTGATCATTGCTGTGCACAGAATAACCTGTTGTTCGTCTCTCTGTGTGACAAAACGCCTGACTGATTTGTATGGCAAGTTGATGACGTAGGGTTTTTTAAGTTTTTATTTTGCAGTTTTGAGAGTGATTGCTCTTAACTTTCTATAGTACGAGTATACTGACGCAAGATAGGATTTTGTGGAATGTACTTTATTAAAGAATTTGAGGTTCCCGACCATGGATAAAGTTAAAAGAAGAAAACGTACTAATATAAAAAAACCGGCCAAGTGCGAGTTGAATTCGCGCACCGAGTATTCCGTATAAACTTGCAGGTATTTTGTTATTAAACTACATATTTGCTGTTTCCAGATGTTTTCCTTTAAATGCGTTGTAAGACATTGCTTCTTGCCAAATTTCATGATTCTGGGTCAACGGAAAGTACCCTATAGGTTTTGATTCCTTTGTGAAATCGCAAAATATGCGACAAAAAACGTCATATCTTTTGATCCCGTTGACTTGCAAGTTCGATTTTTTTCACTGCTTCAAGGGGTATCAAATTTGAGTATTGGATATGAATTTCAGCTTGATACCTTTACGCGTTCCTGAGAAATAGGGTCTTGACTTGAGACGGACAGACAGACGGACAACAAAGTGATCCTATAAGGATTCCGTTTTTGCCAACTGAGGTACGGAACCCTAAAAATGGGGTACTGCCGATTCTCAGATCAAGCAATGTTATTCTGTTTGTCTATTAGGATTTTATTAGCAACAGTCTCTTATTATTTCCGCTTTATAACAATAGGCCGCCCCCTATTACCTACATAGGACTTAAATATAGCTGGTCCAATGTGGGTGTGCCTTTGCATAACCCTTCGGGAAAGCCAGACGTATTGTTACTATTATGTTATGTTATTTATTCAAGGTTCTACCCAGTCAATATACATCATCATCTACCTAGCCTTTTCCCCACTATATCGGGGTCGGCTTCCAGTCCAACCAGATGCAGCTGAATACCAGTATTTCACATGGAGCGACTGCCTATCTGACCTCTACAACCCAGTTAGTACTGGGTAATACGATACCCCTTGGTAAGACTGGTTGTCTGACTTTTTGGGCCACTGACTACCTAACGACTGTCAAAGATCTAAAAATTACACCCAGGACCAACGGCTTAACGTGCTTTCCGAGGAACGTAGGAAACTCGGTATGTAATGGGTGGTCAGCCATCCACAGAACAACCTAGGCAAGCACGGCTCAACTTAAAGATCGACCCGAGCGGCTGTTATTATTTAGCCACTAGTTCCTCCACCCAGTCTAAACAACTACTCCTACCCATCCATGCAATAAAAAAACTTGCCAGAGAAATTGGCACTGCTATCACCTACTGACCTTATTCGAACGCTGCAACAACCGGCCATTACAATGTCAACTGTGCAATTATAAGATCGATCTCGTGCGTTCGTGCGTACGCAGGTTGTCTATGTAACTATGTACCAGTCTATGTATGCATGTGAGTTAGGCTATGAATGTATTAGAGTAGAATCACTGCTGGCTATCTCACTTTATGACGTAAATGAAATCGATGCTTTAGTAGATAGTAGTTGGTGAAAACTTTACCTTTGAGACGGGTTTATGGAAATCCATATTGTTCTGAAAACACATTTATTGCTCGATTTGAGTTTGATTCTGCATGTCTTCTTATTATAAAAACTCTTAATAATAAATGGTTGGTAATATAGGGTGGGAGGGACAGCCCTCCACAAACTCACAGGGTGCATTTAGCTTCTTATTTTGAATCAGACGTAGAAATATTCTAACGAACGACGCGTGAAATCACCTGTTCACTTTCTGCCTAGCTACAGAGTTCATCCAACTCGCCGTCGCGCTTGCCGATCGCTACGTGCGTTTTGCCATGGTAACGATACATTGCGTATTAGGAAATAAAACAAATTAATTTTTTTTCGGCCTTGCTGGCTCAGCGCAGATTAGCTATCGATGCTAGAAATATTATAGAGCACAAGTTTAGTGTATGCGCAAATACAAGTAGGTACATAGGATAAACTATTTAACGTGCTTACTAAGGCACGACCAATTTCAAAACTCCGTAGTGCTACTGAGAAATTCCTGATGGAAAAACCCAACAACAACAACACGCTTCAACTACCACGCGAGCGAAACCGTTGGCAAAAGCCAGTGTTATGTAAGTTACAAATGTGCATGATATCATGGAACAATACACTGTTTTTAACGGATGGCCGAAGGGGCCGAAAAAATTACGGAAGACGTTGCGTTGGAAGGTCTCCCACTAGGTGGACCGATGACCTGCTGAAGGTTGCGGGGATCCGCTGGATGCGAGACCCACGGGACCGGTCAATGTGGCGACACTTGGGTGAGGCCTATGTCCAGCAGTGGTCGTCTTTCGGCTGAAATGATAATGATGATGATGTTTTTAATATATAGTATATTATGTTGATGAAAACCTAGGAAATAGGAAGTGCAATTATTAATCATTATGATGATATTAGCAGCCAATAATCATACTTACAAACTTAGGTACAGGTGACATCACATAACATCACGTCATTAATCCCGAAAGGGTTAGGTAGAGGTGTAAGTAATAGTATGCCCATATTTGACTATTTATGTTTAAGGCCCATGTAATAGGGCGAGCCTATTGCCATCAACCGGGCACAAATTCACACTTCGGGCTGCAACTGAGAAATTCTTGATGGAAAAACGCTTAGCCTAACCAGGAAATCGAACCCAGAATCCCAGGCTCGATAGTCGCGCTTACGACCACGAGAACAATAGATGCTACAGTCAGGCGTAATTTCATGTTAATAAACGAACGAGGTTCAAAGGAAATAGGACAGGCACATTATTTAAAATCGACACCATTTAAAACAAAACAGCTTAAGAATCTAGCACTCAAAACAAACAATGCAGAACGTCGTGGCCTGAAAACGGAGGCAGAAATGCTGAATACAATCTCTCCTCGGCCCGTTTCTGACGTGACACGGATACGTAGCACGTCAGACATTCAACGAGATACTAGAGACTTGACCAATGTATCGTAGATTAAAGATAGCCACGAACATCCAGAGTACGGAATACGGAAACTTATCAGGAATTCCGGACCGATATTCTGTTTCTATTTCCGGATGTTTTGAATGCTGTTTGTTGTTTTGGGAGTGGATATTCAATGTCTTAATGGTTTGTGTTGTATGATTATGTTATTTACCTGACACTAGTTTTTGCCCGCGGCTTCGCTCGCGTTAGGACGTTAGCACTACTAAAGATATAATAATATGATTTAATCATGATTCGAAAGACACGTGGCGCAATCTATTATCATAAGAACGTTATTGTAGTTTTCCCTGGGAATAGTACTTTTTTTCGAGATGACAGGTATCCTACATCGGTTTCTATACACCTGACAATGTAAATGCAAAATTTCAGGATGATCGGTTCAGTGGTTTAGACGTGAAAAGATAACAAACAAACTTACTTTTGCATTTATAATATTAGTTAGGATTGGAGGGAAAAAAAATACGAGTACTATAAATATACGAGTGATGTGTGATACTTTTTATTAGAAAACCACATTTAGTGAGAGGCAGTTCGTTGCGACGCAGCCTATGTATAATTAATTCAGTACCTAGCTATTTGCTAACTTAGTTATTTTTACAATTAGCGTCACTTCATCTGTACCTAATGCCTAGTCCGTCGAATGGTCGCAAGCGCAACTGCTGAATATGAAGTCCTGGGTTCAATTCTTGGGTCAGGAAAAGTGTTATTGGTTTTTTCGATCAGGAATTTCTCAGTAACAGCCTCGAAGTCTGGATTTGTGCCCAGTTGATGCCAAACAAGCTCACCCCCTATTACATGGGAGTTAAACATAACTGGCGAAATGTGGGTGTGCCTACCTACTATTAGGTACACCTCTGCCTCATACTTCGGGAATTACAAGCGTGATGTTATTTGATGTCATGTGTAGCTAAGTTTGTAAGTAAGTATGATTATTGGCTGATAATATCATCATAATGATTATTAATTTCAATTCCGATTTGCCGGGTTTTCATGAACCTATTGTATATATATTAAAAATAGTGCTGACATTTTAGAAATTTATTCGTCGGACCTTTATATCTCCTTCTATTGTTCAAGGATATCATGCATATTAATTGTAACTTATATTACACTAGCTTTTGCCCACGGTTTCGCCCGCGTGGCAGTTGAAAATTATTCCACAATACCCCCGAACCTAAATATTAAAAAAACCGCGTGGTAGATTAAAATGTAATAGACAGACTACACAAAACCAAGAGGAACTGTGATCTCATGTATACAAATAAATAAAAGAAGAATGGGCCTTGAAGAATGGGCATCTGTCCCAAGGTCCAATAGCAATAAGAAATGCATAATTTAAAATAACTTTTCAAGGAGAACCTTTGCTACTAACACCACTTTCGGCAATTTGTAGTCCGTTCAAATTTATTGATCTAAAAAGGGTGAATAATGAGCACCGAAGTTAAGATTATCTGGTTAGCCAATAGCAATAAGATTTGAAAAGTTGTGTTAGTAGCAAAAGTTCTCATTAGAAAGTTCTCTCCATTGGTATACACCAACACAACTTTTGCTAATTCGCAATCTATTCGGAGTTATTGACCTAAATAGCTGACTAGTTGGACACCGAAGTTAAGATTTTCTGGGTCACCAATAGCAATAAGATATACACTATTTGAAAGAGCTTTTCAATGAGAACATTTGCTACTAGTACAACTTTTGTTAATTCGTGGTCATTCCGGTTTTATTGATTTAAGTAGGTAGTTGATTGGGCACTGAACTGTAGCTTCGCTCTGACTCTGAATCGAGAAAAGCTGTCAAAGCAAGAAATATTCTTCTTGAAGAGATCACTTCGTTTATACATATCTTAAAGCGATTGGACGCTGGGGCAGAATTAACGATCTGTCCAACCTACTGTTAAAAGGATTTATTTGTTCCTAAAACCGCATTTAAGATGTCAGTGTTTTGAAAAGCACGTTTCTAATATGATGTTTAAAAGGTACAGCATCAATGAAAGTCAATATATTGAAAAAACAGTATTTTACTTAATTACTAAAATACCTACTCAGCTATTATATAGAATATTATACTTGGTATTTTAGTACCTACTCACTTTTAGAGCTCGGTAGCTCCTCTCTGACTCCGAATCGGAAAAAGTTGCCATAGTAAGAAATGATCTCCTTAAAGAGATCTATCCATTGATGTTTATATAAATCCTATTGGACCCTGGGGCAATTCTGCCCATTCTCCTTTAAGGGGTGTGTTTGTAATTTCAAAATACTAGTTTTTACTGAATGCATAAGAAAGTATATACTGTACTTATAACAAAATACCTTTTTTTTTTTTTAATTTAATGTTTGTTCCGGCTAATGTCCGAAATGGCTGGACCCATTTTGTCGGGAATTTTTCTGGCACATAACTGATGTTATAAGGCGTAACTTAGACTACTTTTATTTTCTAAAAAGGAACAAGGCTCCGTGCAAAAAAAGCCCTTGAGTTAACAAAATCCGAATCAAATAGGGAAGAAATATTTTTAATAATAATTTCACGCGGACGAAAGTCGCGGGCAACAGCTAGTTGATATAATATGGGTAAATGTTGGCATTTAAAAAAATATAAATAGAAGAAGTGACATAATATTGTAATGATGAATGACGGATGACTAATTGTCTCAAACACAGTCTAGTGTGAACGCGGAAAATACGTTTTCATTATTTGTCTAGTCTCTTAATCACTGAGAGTCTAGGCAGAATAATTTTGTCTGATGTTTTGCATTTTTTCCTTTGCTTTTCTGTTCAATAATAAACGCGCTTTACAGTAAGTCATTAAAAAAAATTAAGAACAGAACCTTACCTCAAAACAAGTACCAGGTATAGGGTACAGACCTTTTCGACATATACAGGGTGTAACAGGACCCTTCGCGAAGCCGTCAACCAAGCATTATGCACGTTAAACTAAGTAACTTTACGCAAAAAATATTGCTCTGTGAAACTACTTTTTTTTTGGGGAGAAAAATTACGTTCTACGGTAGGACTCAATGTAACGCACTCAAAACATTGTGCTGATGGATGGATTGAATAGTACGGTGGAGGTGTTTAAGGTAAAAATATTACATTACAACGTATTTAAAAAAAAAAACTTGTATAAAAGTTGGAACTTTGACCCCCAATATCTCCGTAACTAGAAGGTTCCCAGGTATGGTCTACAACAAAAAAAATATAGCAATGATGGGGAGAACAAGCGCCTTTCGGCTTCGTTAAGTTATTTTTTTTTTTTTTGTGAATGGCATCTCGCAGTTCGTTCAACCTAGGAGGTTGTCGTCTGCTTAACCGGACTATCCTATGGGTGCCTAGAGTGTTAGGCCTCCAGCCAAAGCAAAACAAAACTTACAAACTTAGAGACTACACGCTAAGGGCACACCGTGTGGGGTACCAGCCTCGGCTTAGGGCGTCGCTGGGGGAGGACAGCAAAGTGACAGGCTGGATCATTATTTGGGAACTGATTTTGGACTACAGGCTCGGCCACGCGGGCTGGCTCGAGCCTTGAGTAATAAGCCGTTGTGCCAGACTTTGTCGAAGGCTTTCGCTATGTCAAAGAACAAAACGCCCGTCATCGCTCCACGCTGGAAGCCAGCGCTCAAATGCTCTACAATGCGGTGGACCTGTTGGACGCACGAGTGTTCGGTCCGGAAGCCGAATTGCTCGTTAGGAATGAGACTTTTAGCGTCGGGGTAGTCTTTGAGTAGCTAATAAATAAGTCTCTTGTAGATTTTGCCGAGCGCATTCAGGAGACTGATTGACCGCTCGAGGGCTCCGCTTTGGGTTTACCGGGTTTGGGAATACCAATAACAACGGCCGCTTTCCACACCTGGCGGAAGAATTGTTGCTCAAGGCGCTATTGAAGATGGCTGCCATTAACACTATTAACATTAACATTAATGGGAGGGGAAAAGTATGAGCACCTTATTGGTGATTCCCACACACCTAACCGACACTAGGTGAATGCTGTGAAGGAAACCAGAGACTAGGTTTGACTGGGAGATCCCCCAAAGCCAAGCTCCTAGCTCTCAAGTCCAATGGATTGCTTCGCCCTGAAGGGGTTTGGCGGGTAGGATTGGGTCACTACCCTCTTGGTTTCGTTGCACCGTAAGGTTTCCACCAACCACGAAACTGTGGTTTTCCCTGAGGGGGCAACGAACGTTTTGACGGTATTTCCGAAATAGAAATAGATGAACAAGAGTTGTCTTGAAAAAGACAGCAATTATCGGAGGGCGTAGTCGGGGACTACTGATGACGTCATGAAGGCGCGACGAACTGGTGACAGCAGGTAGCGAGCGGGAGGGTGCGGGCAGCAGGTAGCGGCACGTCCGTACGCGGCGGTGGTCAGCCGGCGAGAGGGTTTTTTTGACGCCTTCGTTAAGGGTCTTATTACACGCTCTATACTTTTTAAGAATAAACAAAGTTTTCTTTGTTTATTTTATGACATTAAAAATGTGGCTGTTTGACAATAGAAAAGAAACATGAGTATCCTGTTCCAAATATTAATCAGTATGTTAATAATATGAAAAGTATTAAAAAATTATAATAATAATATTTAATAAAGAGTTCAAAAGTTGGCGTCGTTAGATTAAAAAAAGACAATTTCAAAAACATTAAACAATAATTATATATTCATATTATATAAATAATTATATTTACTTTTCAAAGATTTTGAACATTTATAACTGTGAACATAAATATTTTTATGTAGTTGTGACGATATACCAATTATTGGTAATTATATCATCATAAGTATTTGAATTACGAGTTTACTGTTGTGTTCGAAACGGTATGGAATGACTTGATGGAAATACAGTATAACATTCTTCTGATATTACATAGAAGAAAAGTGTAAACAGAGATGCGTAAGCTCGGTTGATAATACTCATAATATATGAGGTTATATACCTGAGCGTACCTGATGTGCTACATTGACACAGTTGACCTCAATTCAGTTATAGGGTCGCTGAAACCCATCCTGCTGTCAGATTTCCATTTACTTCGGTGACAGGCTACGATGTCAAATCCATCTCTACTCAACATTAAGAGCACTCTCGTCTCTAATTAGAGATTAATTGAATCAGGGAGCGACCGAGAGCCCTTTGTCGGTAGCTCGCATAAAACGGCCTCTCCATCAAATGAACCTTAAAAAGAACTTTTCATTTGTAGCTAAATGAATAAAGTTTGATTGATTCTTAAGTCATTATGATAAAGCATCGATTTGGGATTATGAATTTCGAACGTTTTTACACACTCTCAGCGGAGTTTGGTTGGTATGTCAGTCAGTTGGCCGCCACGCGTAGTCGGCGTCGCACGCTAGCGCCATGTTCCGCGCGGTGACAGACGGCTGGAAGCGATATTGGTGGGGAACAGGTACGGAACATACGATCACGACTTCCTTACTAAACTTCCAAATTGTTTACAAACATGTGACGGAAAAAAAGTGCCGACGTATTTTTTTTTTATAATTGGCGCGCGAAAATTTTCTCTGAATAAGCGAAGAAAATAACGGGTTAATGAAGAAGTGAAGACGTCTTGTTATAATTATATTCTGTCAGGTGCCTTTTATGTGCTATTGTCACGACAGATTATCGTTTGTGAAAACCAACACGTCAGTTCATGTTGCTGCAAAAGAAAAGTATGGTTGTGCAAAGGGTGCTCCGGTGCGAAGTACAGCACACCTCAGAAGTTCAAAACTATTTGCGTCTGCGTTCGTTCAACTTCGCGCGCGCTCGTGCGTTTCCGGAGCACGTGGTAAGGGGACCGTGTTGACAGGTGTTGCAAAACTGATAACAACATTCGCTACCCGGTTTTTTTAAAGATAGTGATGTGTATTATTTGACAACAATACTACTTATTGTATGCCGCAATTTATAATGGTTTGTGCAAATTCCATTGTAAGGGGTGGAAAGAACACCGACGCGAAAAAAAAATCAACGGTTCCATACATTTTGACCGCGTAGGTATTGCACTTTTGTAGAAATGGAGTAGAAATATAAATAGTATTTATTTGCGTAAATCATAAATCATATTTATTTCTGTAAATTGCTTTTACACTTTTACATGTCACGTAAAACATGATATTTAAAGATATTATAGACATTACAGAGCATACATGTTTTGCTTATTATCATAAGCATACAAATATTATAGGTAACGTTAAACAATGTTTCCCGTCAACAAATTATTTTATGCTATAAAAATTATTAGTGTTTAACCATAAATGTAGTTTTGTTTTAAACAATCACATATCTAAAGTTTTTAAATCATTTGAAATTTTATTATATACACGAACACACATGGCTAAACAGCTTTTACTATAATTAGCCAGTCTTGGAAAGTCATTTAATATAAGCCTATGATGCTGAGTGTAGGAAACAGGTGTTTTTTTTTTAAATAACCGATGAAAATATAATGTAGAATGAAGTACTTACTGAAAACGAGTTAACCGTTTTCGCATCGGTGTCCCTTCCACCCCGTATACTATCACATTTAATTAATCTGACAAGTTAATTGACTCGATTCCGCACAGTAATTACTAAATAACCTAGGAATACTATTACAATGTGCAATGCCAATTACTAATTCATAACGATAGGTAGGTAAGTACTTAATTTTGTAATTAATGTCTACTTAACAGAGCTTGTTGGTTAAATAAAATACCGATTTAAAATGTTGTGTAAATAAATAGCTCTATATTTAATGAGCTAACTATGAACGTAAATTGCCTTAGGTTGGTAATACTGACTAACCGCGTGCACAAAATTACTAGCTACTTCTTGACATAATCAGTAAATAATTATTTCATAGACCTTGGAATTACCTACAGTACAGTATTATTAAAAACAACAATAGGGTCATCTACAATCTACATTATATTTGACGCAACGTTCCTATTCGATGTTTTAAATTATAGTCCTACTTCCCTATTCATAATTCAATCAACCAATTTAGTTAGAAGAAGTCATAAATAGCGTGATTCATGAGTTTTTATTAGTGATCCTTATTGAAGATGCGGAAGAAGTTTTCTAAACTGTTTTATTTCATGATTGCTTGCGACATCCATGTCTACATAACTAGAACCTATAAAATAGCTTACAATGAATTTCACCGATGAATCTGAACGCGATTAGCATAATATCTAAAGCGCGTTCGAATATTGACAATGACAGCTCTTGAACATTGTTTAGATAACCATGATCAGTTTCTTTGGTGACATTCGTCCTTAGTAATATGAAATAGCCAGTAATTTTCTTTAGTTTTCTAACCAGCCAATGCAGCAGCAAACCAATCTTACTAATATTATAAAGAGGAAAGATTTGTTTTTTTGTGTGTGTGTGTGTATGTTTGTAATGAATAAACTCAAAAACTACTGTGCTGATTTCAAAAAAATTTTCACCATTAGAAAGCTACAATATCCCTGAGTAACAAAGGCTATATTTTATCCCAAAATGTTTAAAAAATAAATGTCCACCCGTGCAAAGCCGGGACGGGCCGCTAGTCATAATCATAAATATTAATACTTATTCGTCATCAAAATTATTCAGCTTCATTGCCTCATCTTATAGGAGATCCCTATTTAAATATAGCCACAATTCCTCAATGAAATACCCAGCGAACGTATAATTAACCCAATAACAGCTCCGAATGAGTACAATAGGAAAACATTTGGATAAAGTTAGCTAATCGGTGATGGTGCTAAACACTTGTGTAATAAAGTCAATATTTTCCTTGTAGATATGTCACGGCTAAAAGCCGAAGTAAGGTTACACCTAGTTCTAGCCTGCTATACCTAGGTGCTGCCGGTAACAGTTTCTTATAATGCAACCAATTTGGAAGTAAGGGTCAACCGCCGCTACCGCGGCACCGCTCGCTGCGCTCGCTCGGCTCGTGCGCTTTTGGTCACAGTTCTAACCTTACCTAACCTTATCCATTTGGTAGGTGTCCTAGCAATAAAAATGATATTTATCGGCAGCACCTAGGTATAGCCGGCTAGAACTAGGTGTAACCTTACTTTTAGCCGTAACATATCTACAAGGAAAATATTGACTTTATTTCACAAATGTTTAGCACCATCATCGATAATCTATAATATAAAAATGAATCGCAAAATGTGTTGGTAAGCGCATAACTCAACAACGCCTGGACCAATTTGGCCAATTTTTTTTTTAAATGTTCGTTGGAGTTCAAGGATGGTTTTTACGGCGAGAAAAATTCGAATAATTGCCGGGAAAACCCTTAAAATAGCCAACCAAGGTACATCCAAGGTAGGGTAGGTAGGGTAGGTAGGGTAGGTAAGTAGGTAAGTAGGTAGGTAGGTAGGTAGGTAAGTAGGTAGGTAGGTAGAGAAGGGTAGGTAAGTAGGTAGGTAGGGTAGGTAGGATAGGTAGGTAGGATAGGAAAAAGGTGCATTGCAACGCATGCCGGGAACAGCTAGTATTATATAAATATACTACTGAGTTCACTGATGGTCCACTTTAAACCTTATCACTTACGGCATAAGGGTGAAAAGTGGCTCACTGTCAGTGAACTTGGTAGTACAGTCACAAGCACTAATAGAATACACTCAAAACTAAAAAGCAATTTTCTCGTAGAATAACAATTGCAACTTTAAGCTAAATCGCTATTTCAGAATAGTATGGGTTACAAAATACTATACACGTAACTATATAGTGTTACTGGTAATTAGTGACCGATACTTAAACACGTCATTGTACTCATGGTAACAAACAACTTTCCCAAAGAAACATTTTTTTATACTCGTTCACTTTTATCCCAATAACACAACAGCTATATGAGACTCCCACTGTGCTCTGCCTACCCACTGTTGCCCGGTACGATAGTAATGAGACAGAACGGCGTCACGCGGCCAACAGCTGATAGGTCAAAGGCGCGCGCGCGCGAATTTCTTATAGCTGTTGTGTTATTGGGATAAAAGTGAACGAGTATAAAAAATGTTTGTTATCATAAATATAAAACTTGTTTGTTATCATAAATATAATCACGTGTTTAAGTATCGGTCACTAATTACCAGTCACCCTATATAAAAATTAAAATCAATATGAGAAAACCAGTTTTAAAAGTTGCTAAGTGGACAAACTGGATAGGTTCCGTCAGAACTGGAAGGTAGACACGCGAGTTCGCGAGAAATGGAATCAGTCGAGGAGGTATTTGCCCAGCAGTGGGACTAAGAAAAAAAAAGTGCTTACATATTTGTGCTCGAGACCGTACGTACAAGTTGAGTTGATCACAACATAGTACACACGGAGGCACATCAAGCTATACATAACCAGTATAACTTGACTTCGTTTTGTACGAGCTCGTCGTATTATGAGAGATCAGCTTAATTTTGTTTATCATAGTTTTATTGGCCGCCGTGCGTACAAGTTACTTTCAGACTTCAAAAGGCTTGCTTGCCTTGAGGTGTCAGTAACGTCGTACTCGCTCCAAAGCGTGATGTATTTATTTTGAATACTTGTAGAGTAGATAGATAAACCGGTTTTTTCGTTCTACTTGGTTAGTTTTTTTTTTCTGATAGCTATTATTAGTATTCAAATAGTATTTATTACTGACTGAAAATAAACATAAAGAACTAGGTACACGATTTCCAATAAAATTGAAACAGTTCTATAAAAACTCTTGCGCTATGTAGGAAGTTGTATGGTTTATTATTACGTTTATTTAGCGACAAGAACACCTGATAATAACACCATTAAAGCCATACAGCAATTTGATAAAAAATGAGTTCTTAACGCCAATCTAAAGTGTAAATAATTGAAAAAAGTAGTTGTCACGATGATTGTAGTGTAAATTATCCATACAAATGTTTTTTTTTTTTTAAACTGCTTTTTACTGAATGCAGTCGGCAGTCGGGTAGAAATGTTTCTTTTTAAATTTCGTATGTCTGTCCGTCTGTTTTGCCGACTAATTTCCATAGGACAGGACTTTTCTGGTAGATAGCTGATTTTATACGGAGTAACTTAAGCTACTTATATTTTAGTAGGAGGATCAGGGTTTCGTTCAAAAAAATTATGAAATTTTGAACAAATTCCGATCTAAATATCTAAATTTATAATAATTTCACGCGGATGAAGGTCGCGGGCAAACGTAAAGATCAATTGAATACACGACGTTATGAATGGCTTTATTGTTGATGATGAAACTTTTGACTATCGACTCTGAATAGAAATTAAAACAAACGTTGACG
Organism: Noctua pronuba; assembly: GCA_905220335.1. NCBI lineage: Eukaryota > Metazoa > Arthropoda > Insecta > Lepidoptera > Noctuidae > Noctua > Noctua pronuba. The sequence continues at coordinate 7,170,641 of LR999903.1, read as the reverse complement.
TTTGAATTAATTTATCAGCAATTTTATCAGTTACTCACAGCGGGATGGCATTTTTTTGGCCAAAGAATCAGCATTGCCATCCAACGGGGCAGTGCTGCCAAGCCTTCTGGACACTTTTCCTATTGATAGCGATGCGGACAATTATTTTTTGTCGCCCTATAATTCTTTTTCCATTATTATACTTGAGCATATTTTATTTTATTACCTTTTTTTTTAATTAATATTTTTTTTTAAATACATAAAAAACATACAAAATTTGTCGTAGTTTTCAACGATAGGGAACATAAATTTAACAAAACTCATAATGATTTTACAGACAATACATTGGAAGAGATCATTAATCTTTCAACTTAAATGTTAAAAAAAGTAGTTAATAACTGTGTAACTACAGTAGTTAACATTTAACCTTCACAAAGAACTTGTCATGTTACGACACCGTAAGGATCATAGAGTTCAGAACAGTGTCACAAACCATTAATCATAATTATTTTTAGCATACATTTTCATACAAACTGGCTTATTTTAAAACATCATCCCAAAATTTATTTACTATACACCCTCATTTTTTGGCACAAATCCAGTTTCCAGGTTGCTTTTGAGATATCCCCAATGGATAAACTCAACAATACTGTCCAACCTGAAGATAAAACTCGACAATCAGCAGCCGCGTTTACGATCACTGGAGCAACGAGGTAGACCATAAGAATAACTATTTAATTCTCATTAATTTATGAGAAATTGGGGAATTTGACGGCAATTAAAAACCTCTTTGTTGTTCTCCGAACTTATAATCTTTTTTAAAGTTCAAACAGACTACCAAAAAGGACGAGTAAAAGATCTTTCGAATTACTAATCGAAAAGAATCAAGCTATTCACTTCAACACACTAATAAACCTACATGTTCACACGCTCATAGATAAAACATACCCATATAAATAGAAGTATAAATATAGCAACTTATATCCACGTTTATAACATCACGCTCATAATTAACCGGTTCAGGGAGCTCATACGGTTTCATTGCTTTAATAACCGGTCCCATTGCACAACGAGCAACGAGTCGTAGCCAGTTACTGGTACCAGGAATCGAGACTTGACACAGAGTCATGTTTGTGAACTATGGACAATCTCGGAGGTACTAGTATGCGCGCGCGGTGTAAATGTAACGTAAATACGAACGATTTTTCAGCTTTTTAATATACTTATCTTTGTATTCTGCATCACCTATAGGTATGTTTAAGTTCTTGAAATTAAGTAATTGACTCATGAACTACTTCTTGGAGTAGCTAACGTAAATACTGATTTTAATATTCGTTTCACATGCAATGTTTACTCAATATACATCCATCCATATTACAAAAAGGAGACATTATATTATAGGAGGTATTATACAGTTTGTGTGTAAGTTTAGAAGTAGGGAGTATTTTCGGAGCTACTGATCCGATTCTGAAAATTCTTTCAATAATGGGAAAGTACACTATCCCCGAGTGCAAAAAGGTTAAACAGGGTGTAAACGGACCCTTCACGTAGCCGTCAACCAAGTATTATGTACATGAAACTAAGTAACTTTACGCGAAAATTATTGCTGGGAAACAACTTTTTTTTTGGGGTGAAAAATCACGTTTTACGGTAGAACTCAATGTAACGCACGCAAAACATTGTTCTGATCGATGGATTGAACAGTACCGGTCGTGGAGGAGTTAAAGTAAAAGTAAAGTTCATACATTAAAAACAAGTACTTATTTAAAAAACAAAACTTGTGAAAAAGTTGGAACTTTGACCCCCAATATCTCCGTAGCTAGAAGGTTCCCAGGTATGGTCTAGAACAAAATGACGGAAAGAACAAGAGCCTTTCGTCTTCGTGAAAGGTCTTTTTACACCCTTTATTTAAAACATTAGCGTGGGATAATATCCTACCATAACACGAAAGAAGTCTCGAGGAGCTCGTGGCTTAATAATAACAGCCGCTCGGGTCGATCTTTAGGTTAAGCCGTGCTTGCCTAGGTTGGTCCGTGGATGGGTGACCACCCATTACATACCGAGTTTCCTCCATGCCTCGGAAAGCACGTTAAGCCGTTGGTCCCGGCTGTCATTTGTAGATCTTTGACAGTCGTAAGGTAGTCAGTAGCCCAAAAAGTCTGACAACCAGACTTACCAAGGGGTATCGTATTACCCAGTACTAACTGGGTTGTGGAGGTCCGATAGGCAGTCGCTCCATGTAAAATACTGGTATTCAGCTGCATCCGGTTAGACTGGAAGCCGACCACAACATAGTTGGGAAAAGACTAGGCAGATGATGATGAACACGAAAGAAGTCGCGGACTAAACCTAGTCATAAGAAAACTCCTCTTTTTGAGGGCAGTAGTGTAGAAATTAACTAAATTGCAACAGGATAGTTGTATTCTCGATATAAAAATCCCTATTTCCTCAGGAATCCAGACTTGAGTCATGCTCGTGAACCATGGACAATCTCTGTTAGCTACGTAGTTTATATGACCGTAAATAAGATGGCTACGGCCGTTTAAATTGATATGACACAGTAATTTAAAATCTTATCGTTAGAGTTCGATGGTACGGAATGAAGGAGGCTGTTGTTTCATAATTTCTATACCAGAATAATTATATATGTGGATCATGACATAGACAATACTGAGTTATCTTTGTAGCGTTTCTAGGATAATAAAATAAGGACTGGTTTTGTTATCTTTTAAAATCATACGTTTTGAGAGCACAATAAAACATTTCGAAATATGGTAAACAGTTACTTACTCAAAATTTAAGTAATAGAACTGTTACATTTTTTCTTTGTTATCTGATAACTGCCTTAATAATTGCCCTTAGATGACAGTCAAGATTATAAAAGAACGTGTGGAAGTGTACTTACATAACGTAGTACGTCTTAGGCCCGTTTTCAAATGGTTGCAAATATAATTGTACTACTGGAAGTTCAACTCTGTGTTGAGGCGACCATTGAAAATCCAACAACGTGCTTTTATTCAAACAATTTGGATTGACAATATAAAAATTTGCTTTTTTCTATTGTTTACTGTTAACTTAATCATATTGTTTTGTCCTGTGTGAGACTAATAAATATTTTTTCTTTCTTTCTTTCAATTATTTAGTATTCCTCGGTATTAGTTCAAATCAAGCATTAAAATCATAGCACACCTACACACTGTTCCAAATCGGTATCGGCTCACCTTGGGTTTACTAGCTGACCCTGATCTACGGCAGTATACAAGGTGTTAACGGACCCTTCATGAAACCTTCAACAAAGCATTCTGTACATCAAACTAAGTAACTCTACCAAAAAATTATTGCTGGGAAACGACTTTAAAAAAAAAACACGTTTCACGGTTGAACTCAATATAACGTAGGTACTCAAAACATTATTTTGATGGATGGCATTGAATTACAGGGGTCCTGGAAGTATTTAAAGTAAAGTTACAACATTAAAACTCATATTTAAAAAAAAGTAAGAACATTACAAATTGTTTTTTTTTTTTTAAAGTGGAAAGTTTGAACTTTGGCCCTCAACATCTCTGTAACTAGAAGGTTTGCAGGTATGGTCTAACTAAAACAAAAAAATATCGCAATGACTGGGAAAACAAATGCCTTTCGGCTTTGATAAGGGTATTTTTACACCCATTAGAGTTCAAAGAACGAATCTCGAACGGCTAGAGTCGAGGTCCCGTGCAGTACTTATTACTGTGCGGTGACCTTTACTGTTTCGATATTATAGTAACTAAACATGTATTTCCAGTTTCTTCCTATGATAGTTTGAGACACACTCCAACAAATATCAGGGTAATGTTTTTCTGGGCTACACAAACATTTCCACATTGTTTTCTTTTTTATGTGACTTGAGAACTAGTTTTAAAACGCACTATTTGTAACATTATAGTCCATTTAAAAGATAAGATTTATCGTCGAAAAAAACCATAGCGTTTTTATTTTTTATGGTGACCCAAAATGAAATATCTGAAATTTTATACAATCACGCCTCTGGGATACTAATACTAGATGTTAATTTTAAAGAGAATTTATTTGTTTTTCATAGTAATTTCATTAGAATAGTGAATCCTACAACTATTTTATATTTTATTCTAGAACTTTTTGTTTCTATAGCTCACCACAATTACAGTTATTTTATGTTATTTCATTTTCCATTTTCATTGCATACACGCACACAGCAAACAACTATCTGGATCAGGTAGTCAACACTATGGCTCCTAATTAATATATTAATGAGACTTAAATTCACATAATTACAAGTTACCTTGAATACCTAATTCTTATACATATAAGCAAACACAATACATGACATACCATAACATCACGCCTGTAATCCCCGAAGAGTTAAGTAGAGGTGTACCTAATAGTACACCCACATTTTTGCCAGTTATGTTTAAGTTTCATGTAGGTAATAGGGGCGAGCCTATTTTCATCATCCGGGAGCAAATCCAAACTCCGTGACTGCTACTGAGAAATTTCTGATGGAAAAACCCAATGACACTTTGCCCGGCCCGGGAATCGAACGCAGGACCTCATGCTCAGCAGTCGTGCTTGTAACCACTAGACCAACGAAGCAGTCAAACAATACATGAATTACTAAAAAAATAAACAATGCTAATTCCCTATATACTTATTTTAATTAATTACGCACATACCCAACTCATTTGTAACAAACATAAATCAATCGTTAATATTATCAGCCAATGTTCATTTATTAAAGATCGCAATAGAGATATTAATTAATCATTATTATCAATCAGCTTATTATATCCCTTCGTAATATTCTGCCGGTCGATAGCAATCAAATGATTGAACCACTCTGTAGGGAATGTTCGATACTTCGATGGAATTCATTAATTAGGTAAGACCTTGGTTCGATCTTACGAAACAGAGCGAAAATGCAATATAATTGATATTGACTTAGATTCGTAACATAGTAATAAACTTCACGCCCTGAAAGGTAGTGGAAAAACTGCGTGCGTTACCTGTTTTTGTTGCATTTTCGCACAATTTCGTCGATACTGAAATGTTCCGTTATCGTTGCAGGGTTTTATTAGGCTTCAGTAATGTAGGTCAGTAAAATACACAATGCGAAGCTTTTAGATTTTTTTAAAACATCAACATCTGTTTAGAATTTTCACAACTATGGTGGGGTCGGCTTCCAGTCTAACTGGATGCAGCTGAATACCAGTATTTTACATGGAGCGACTGCCTATCTGACCTCCACAATCCAGTTAGTGTTGGGTAATACAATACCCCTTAGTAAGACTGGTTGTCAGACTTTTTGGGCATAGAACAAGTGAAAATCAAAATATTTTATTTCACATAGGCCTACATGGTCACTTATAAAAGTCGAGAAAAGGTGCACAGTTCGGGTTGGTCGTTTCCTATGCAGAAGAACCGGCAAGAAACTCCATCTCCGTTACGTTTTTTTTTTTGGTTTCACAATATTATTGTGTTACAGCATTAGTAACTAATTATGGGGGGACAGCGCAGGCCCGACACTGAGTCATTGCTTACTCTTTATGGATCAAATATATCCCTGAAAATGAGACCTACAATAATTTACGCAACGAACCAACATCGCATGGCATATGAGTATGCTTATGGGACAAACAAATTGAGCGGAGCAATCATTCCAACAAATCGATTGCGGTCGAGTGTGGACTGATTGAACCAATTTATTGCATTCTTCTGTTAACTGTCTAATATACGTGCGTGGAAAAGTGTTGACGGATGCAATACTTATGATTGAAATAATTAAATTATCATAATTAGTCTATAATCTTCGCTCCATGTAAAATAATATTCAGACTTTAGACTGTCATTAGACTGGAAGCCGACCCTCAACATAGTTGAGAAAAGGCTAGGCAGATGATGAGTCTATAATCTTCCCAGTGCTGGGAAACAATGCCTGCTCTCTGTAAGAGGGATTGGGTAATCCACCACGTGAGTTCAGGTACAAACACAATATCACGCCTGTAATCCCCGAACGGTTAGGCAGAGGTGTACCCATTTAGTACATCCACGTTTCGCCAAAAACGATGAATTTTTGATGACGAATGGTAGTTAAATACAAATAGTAATAATTGTTTGATAATTTCAAAATCATGGCATCACTACAATGAATGCAACAACGGCACTTGTTGCAGTCGACTATAATGAAAATAATTACAATCGATTGATATTATTTTCCCTTGCTTTCCGACCCGACAACTCCACAGAGCTGCATGCTGCCAAGAAAATAATTATTGACATACCAATAGTTGCACAATCGGATAACATAATTAATCATATAGCAATTAAAACATACCATTCCCATAATAACAATAACACTACGTGATTACGTGATGTATTATTAAATACTATTAATAATGCTTGCGCTGTTAAACAAACTCATTGTTGAACGTGACCTTAGAGTTCTATTTCAAAAAAGTGCTATAAGAGTTGCAGTCCCATTTCGGCCCTTTACTTTGTTGTTGTACAGACCGCTTTTACATTTTGCTTGGACTGGCCAGGCCTTTAAATATAGCCCTCCTCTACAGTCTAAATTAGTCCACGATAGTAACTTTGATAGAAAATGTGGGTGTACCCTGACATACTGAATACATCTACGTAACCCTTTCGAGTGTACAGGCGTGATGTTATGTTGTGTGATTGCGTAAACAATGCATGGTTATGCGATAGCGGTAATCGCGGTTGATTTGCTGTCATTTTTTGAAGAGTTTCGTTGTCTGTCTCCAAAACTCATCATCAGATCGATGTGAAATTTAAATGGATCCATTTCGGAATAAACCCCTTTCGAACAAAAGTCTATATATGACGGAGTTATGCCCGAAGATGCATAAAAAAAAACAATCCGAATTGATAACCTCCTCCTTTTTGAAGTCGGTTAAAAACCATTTTTTTTGTTCCACCAGAAGTCGCATGTACTCAATAATTGTTGCTTCTCCCTAAAAAAACCAGAGAATTTAACCGTCTGCCGTAAAACTGACAAATATCTAGATTTCCTCAATTTTGAGCAAGATATAAAGTAGAATATGACTATTCAAAAATTTTAAACGCAGCGCAGCCCTATCAACCCTCTCTAAGGTTTCAACAGAAATAAAACCCTTAATTAACACGAGCAAAGTTGTAGGGCACAGGCTATTAGCATATGTGAATGAGAAGTGGGAGAAAAAATCATGTATGCGGTCGCAGTAATTTAAAATTCATACGCCACGACTTGTGAGTCGAGGCATAAGCAATGCTATGTTAAGGCTAGTGCATACAGTGGTCCGTAAGGGCCGATGCCTGCCGGGGCTGCGGGACTGTTCGAAAGAGATACCGTGGCCCTGGAACAAAAGAGCAAAGAAGGATTATGGATGGGTTTTAGTCAGTACGAGTCTGACACTCCCTTCCACTCCACCCAGAATGTGTGGGGTCATTTGATGATTTCACAATCGAAAAAAAAAAGGCTAGTGCACATATCAGTCGCAGCGTATCACATTGCAATGCAAAAAATACCGTTGCCAGGTTTCCAGAATGGACAAGTCGGAACGGATCGGTACGGGTGTTTATTCCCATACTTTCTGTATGCGCTCGCACATAAAGAAGCAGATGCAAAAACTATTTCGCTTTTTCATAATGAGTTTTAAAATACCCTTAACGAAGCCAAAAGGCACTTATGTTCTATCCATCATTGCGATCATTTTTTTGTTCTAGACCATACCTACCTGAAAAGCTTCTAGTTACGGAAATATTGGGGGTAAAAGTTCCCAATTTTTAACCATTTTTTTTTAATACAAATCAATGACAAACTTTTCTTTAAATACCTCCACGACCCCTGTACTATTCAATGCATCCATCAGCACAATTTTATGAGTGCGTTACATTGAGCCCTACCGTAAAATGTAACTTTTCACCCCAAGTTACATAGCAATATTTTTTGCGTAGAGTTGCTAGTTTGATGTACAGAATGCTTGGTTGACGGCTTCGTGAAGGGCCCGTTTACTACTTGAATGTTTATTTAAAACTATGAAATAGTTTTTTTTTCAACAAATCGTCATCTAAAAATCTCTATCTTTATGTAAACACCCTTAACCTGCATGAATGCATTCGTTCATGCAAATCACACGAAGGTGTTTTTATTAATGCGTTGCACTACGGTGCAGCGCGCCCATATGTGGCTGCGCCTTTAAGGCGCAAACCCACCGCGGCGCACGGATAGGCTACGCACGTGTGTTAAGCTTCGCTTTGCAACAAAATGTACGTGATTGTGTCCACTGCAAACAACGGAGACACTATGTATCAAATGACGTCATTAGTACATGCGTGGCTTGCTCGAATAAGGCGCTCACATAGCGCAACGCTGTCAACGCCATGCACGCTGTGCATGCGGTACACGCTATACACGAATATTGACCCACGAATATGCCGCGGTGGGTCACGCACGCTACAGTTGTACTTAGTTGTGGGTGTGTAGCCAGTACTGCTGTGGAAACGTAAACCCACGTTGTCAAACAAATGAATCCACGCAGCTAAAATGCGCCACGTGCCCGTGCACATGTGCACCGTGGTGGGTTTGCGCCTTTACACTTACGTATGTATCAGAATGCAATTACAGTATGTCAAGTTTGCTTCGCGTAGAATTATAAACAGAGGCGACGCAGTAAGACGATGTAATGCCTATCTCACATGATTCACAGCAATATCAAAGATTTATTGCGATAAAAGGTATCTATGTCTCGTGCAAACTAAGTTAGTAATACTTGTGATTGCGTCAATGTCATTTAGATAATGTTTTGGCGCAAGATTTTATACCACTTGTGCGATAATTTTATTTGTTGAGTCTCCTAAATCACTTTATTGCAAATAACAACTGAATTTTCTTCTTAGGAGGTTTGATTGCCCGATGAATAACCGTAGCCTTGCTTGAAGGCATGTGCACCATGTGTATGTATGGACCGACCGCTTTAATGAGTCCTCGCGAAGGTATCAATTTAAATGGACTATTCTGAAGGTTGTTCACGTATTAGTTAAATTAGTATCGTAACACCTACGTGGATTATGGTTATTTTAAAGCAAATAACCTGTGTGATTTTGTTAGGACTTTGTTGGGGCAAGGCGGAGGACTCATTAAAGCGGTCGGTCTATAGTTGGTTTTCTTATTCATTTTAATGGCACAACAGTATTCTTTGTTGGTCCAAAACTTCTCCACATTCACGATGCCGTCGATGGTGGCTATAAAGGAATAGCACTTATTAGTACTTCGAGAATCCCCAGCATAAGGGATCGTAGTGGAACATTGAGTGCTGTGTAGTCCCCTGGGGGACTGATCTAGGGGATTTTAGTGGAACGAGTGTAGCAAAGAAGTAAATTCGACTTTAATTCTTCATCATTTATTCTTTGAAATAAACATTCTCCATACATAAATAACATGATCATGATAACGAATAACCTTCATTTACTAGCATAAAAAAACATAGCTAATGCATTTATAATCGCTGGTATATAGGCAGGTTAAACACGGTATAAATCACTCCACCATGTAGTTAGTATGTAAACAACGTTTAAATGTAAATAAAGAAACCTTACAATGCCTTAACAATCTATGACATGACATGATTGACATGACGTGACTTGCTGGAAAATAATACGTTTTTTTGATACACAAGTACACACATACATAGATAACAGCTAATTGGAGTCGAAACTATTACATAAAAAACACGTTTCGAGTTCTCGCACAAAAAATGTAATAGGTATAGACACAATAGAATATATCTTATCAATTAATTATTTTATCTTGAGATTTGGCACATAAAATTAATTCCTTTGCGTGATTAATGATTTATGTTTGCTTGCCCTTATACAGAGTGGAGAAGAGACAACGACGCACAAACGATTGCCACGTATTAAGCTCATTATTCCGGACTCCTTCACATAGAAATTTTTATTCGGTAATTTAACCTTTTGACCGCCAGAGCATAAAGGCACGCGCGAGCCCTCCACGCGCATTTTGTGTACTAAATCCTCTCCAATTAACATGAATTCAAGTTGCACTGAAATCACAGACCATTCATGCGGTTATAAATTGGAATACCAGGAATAGTTATTCGTAGAAGCGTGCTGATTGGTTTAGACGTAAGCCTCTACAGGGGCCGTTAACAATTTCCAGGAACTAACTAGAATTCATAGGATTTCTAGTTCATCAACATCATCATCCCAGCCCGACTTCACCCACTGCGGGGTATAAGCCTCTCTTTGCTTGTGCTCCCCGTTCTTGTGCCAAGCTCCACGTTCTTGTGCCAAGCTCCACGTTCTTGTGCCAAGGTCCACGTTCTTGTGCCAAGCTCCACATTCTTGTGCCAAGGTCCACGTTCTTGTGCCAAGTTCCACGTTCTTGTGCCAAGCTCCACGTTCTTGTGCCAAGCTTCACGTTCTTGTGCCAAGCTTCACGTTCTTGTACCAAGCCTCACGTTCTTGTGCCAAGCTCCACGTTCTTGTGCCAAGCTCCACGTTCTTGTGCCAAGCTCCACGTACTTGTGCTAAGCTCCACGTTCGTGTGCCAAGCTCCTCATTCTTTTGCCAAGCTTCACGTTCCTGAATTTCTAGTTACATGGGATAAATAATAGCGGATTAACCCATGTAATTTAACACGACCGGCTTATCTAAACCGCGTTTAAAAGCCGTCAGTGTCATCATTGTTGTGGAAGATTGACACTGACAGGTCCTGAACGCGGTGATGAGCGGATCATGTTCGGTTTGATCGGTGAAGTTAAGTAAGATTCGTTTTATGGATTTTCAATTGATACATACAAGAAAATTCATTAAAGGAAATTCAATTAAAGGAATCTTTTAATTTAAAATACACATTAATAGTAGGAGTAATTATTTTATTTCTACTAATAGTAACAGCATTTTATAGAATGTAATTGTTTACCTTGAGGGCAAATTTATTTCTTGGGAGCTCCTCTGTGAAACCTTTAATTAGCTATTCTATCAATATTTTCGTTTTGGGTTAGCTCGTCATCTCTGTCCTTAAAACTGGATTGATGTCAAGAGAGTCCATTTAAAATAAAAATAAAAAAGATTTAATATAAACGTTGAAGGTAAAGACTTCATTAGTTTTTGATTTGATTTAAGTTCAAGCTGACATTTCAACAAAATCTCTTTCATTCTATGTTTTACTCCAATAACCAAAGCACGCCACAAGTTAAATTTTTTGCCAAAAACCGCCCAAAGGTTTGTTCAGCCTCGTCTTCATTCTTAAAATAATCTCAAGGAAGTTGCCGTCTCTGATATCATTATCTCACACTATTAATATCCCACTACACTCGTACATTGTTCCTTATCACTGCTTATCTACTACGAGGAGATAGTAAGTCATTATAATGTTTTATGTTATTTCTACGGCGAAGCCAAAAGGAATGGTTATGATTTTAGCAGTCTATGTATGTATGTTTGTATTTACGTATGTTCCTCCGTAGAGCCTAAACTATTCATCCGATTTTGATGAATAAGTTGTCATTCGATTCGTTATTATGACCCAAGTAAAGGGTACATAACAAATACATACATACATTTATAGGCTACATTTTAACCAACTTCAACAATAGGAGTCAATTTTACCCTGTAAATCCCGGTTTAAATTAGGGCATGATTTTTCAGTAGTCGGGTTTTTTAGTATACCACACAAATTCTTGTTTATGTTACCGTGCTATGGAATCCGTTACATGACACGGTAGGCTGTCACGCCCTGTGATTCTCAAAGGTGGTTGTACTTTGTAGCTTCGGATCACTTAATTAAAGTATGTACTAATTGGTAAGTTACTACAATACCAGTGGCCATTGAGCCATATTTTTTTTTGTTTTATCGTGTTTAAATATAGCCCGTTACGTTTGCGAAGTTTTGCTAAGTAATTCAATTTGGCCCTGATTAGTATGATTAGCCTTTAATGTTCCCACAGCAGGACACAGACTTCCTCTTTACGAGAGGGTGTTGCCCTCATGCCCTCTATATCCAGGTATATGTATATATATATGTACAAAGTCCACATCAAGTCATTTTAATGGATTACTGTGGGGCTGCTGAACTCTTCATAACATAGTGGATTTTATCAAGTTTGTCTAATGATGAAATGGCTAGAAAGGGTGACTACGAAGACGAAAAAGGAGACTTGCTGTGTCGACCCGAAATAAATTGGGATAAGGGCAAGAGAATGATCTTGATGTTTCGGGTCAAAACCTCAAGTGTCAAAATGTTTGACATCTATCAGCACATTGAGAGTGCATTGCACCCGTGTGAGGCAGGGGCGGGTCTTCAATAAAATACAAACCATTGAAATATGTGATGAATTTATGATATGATAGTGAACTTTGGTTCATAACAGGAATAATATAGGTACATTTTCGCTTGACATGGAAATAAATCACGTGACCTGAAAACCGGTGTGTTTCTAGCTACTGGTTTAATTGATTTATCGATACAGGGAATTGGAAACTACGTTCAGATTGCTGTATGTTCACACAAAATACTTGACAGGTCATTACATTAAGATAGAAGAGCACAAATTTAGGGTTATAGGTACTGCTGCTATTTACTGGTCTAGTTAAGTCATAAACAAAATAAATAAATAATTAATAAATAAAAACACCTACTTAGGCAAGGACTCTATCAGATGTTTTCGTTATTTACTTAATTGATTTTGCAAATAATAATACATAAATATACGAGTAAGTTCGATAGCGTCGCAAATACCTGTCATGTTTCACCATTTTAACTAATAAATCCCTATTACTAATTAAAATAATGAGGAGCTCGTGACTGAATACTAACAGCCGCTTGGGACAATCTTTAGGTTAAGCTGTGCTTGCCTAGGATGGTCCGTGGATGGGTGACCACCCATTACATACAGAGTTTCCTACATGCTAAGTTGGTCCTGGCCATCATTTGTAAATCTTTGTCGGTCATTACATGTAGTCAGTGCCACCAGTCTTTTCAAGGGGTATCATATTACCCAGTACTAACTGGGTTGTGCAGGTTAGACAGTAGTTGGAAAAAAGCTAGGCAGATGATGTCTAATTGAAAATACGAAATACCTTTGGCTCTGTGTTGCAATTATTAAAAATATTCAAAACAGCGAAATATATCACCACTATTTGTGATATGTCAACTTTCGCAATGGCTGTGCAATTCAGGCTACGGACACCGGACTCTGACAAGTAAGAATTCCAATCAGTATCTGATCTGCCAGTCTTCAATTTTTCCATACCGTAACTGTACCTTGTAACGGTTTACAAGTAACTGTACCTTAACTTGTTTTATTTAACTACAGCCCTAGAGCCAACCAAACCGTAACGATATGGTTGGCGGCACTTTAAAACAAACGCGTTATCTTCTGCAGTTATCATGGAACGCATATACAGCATGTATCACAAAGGCGTGGTAATTATGTCATAAAGGGTGTGGACTATTTGTATGGAACCGCGAAAAAAATCTGCTGTCCCTTTCATTTGGGTCGAATAGGTATTGAAATTTGTATGGGACAGTTGAATATTTAGTTAAATATTAAATTTCTATAATATTTAAATACGTTTTTACAATAAGAACAAATCGATTGCCGGTTAACACAAAGAGAAAAGTTTTGACAATCACTTTGACAGCTAAGACGAGGAACGGCGGGAAGCTATGACGTTTGTTGCGTTCCATTTCTTACATTTTGCGATTACGATGTGGGTCCTATACAAAAAGCTGTTCAGTTTTATGGTCTGTACCGACTGTACCACACCCTTTAATATAACCCACACTTTTCTGAAACACGTTGTTTATGGCATCATGTTCCGACGTCCCAAAAACGCTTGACATGACACATGAGATCAATTGGGGATCACTGATAACGGTATTATCATGTCAATGACTTTGAAAAGGGATTTGATTTTTTTGTGAGGTTTTTTTGATGCTACCATATTCCATCGGAAGGAAGATAATGATGTTATGATTTAACTCGTTTATAGTTTCATTACCCAGTACGTCCTTGGAAAAATGAAATTCATGAAAATGTATGAAATCCGTTGATGCCTAACATACGGCACCGCACGGTGTCGTGCGAGAATTGTCTTAGGCGCGAATCACACAGAAACGGCGCAAGGTGACGGTGCGGCGCAGGCGCAGTGTAGGCGTGGATTTTATAAGGAAACGATAATTATCCTGATAATAACAAAAATCATAAAGCAATACACTTCACGAGTAACCCAACGTGACTAGCCGCTTCCGCGCGTATCCAGCAAACGTGTTAATTGACAACTTAAAAAAAAAACAGTCACAAATATCGTGTGTAAACAGAATTTTTAATCGTTAATGTTTAATGCTGCTCTCAAACAATAAAACAAATAGTAACTACACATGTCATGTCTTTACATAATATTTTAGTAATGAAAGTGAAAAATTAAAGAGATCAAGTTATGATTCAGCATGGACTCTCATGATAATAATTACAAAGAAAATAATTATCTATTTTATTATTTCGAATCCCGAATTAAGTAGATACAAATTAGTTATCTTGTGACGGTTTGACTTCAAAGCTACCTGACTAGAATCATTAAGTAGCTAGCCTTGAAACTTGTTTCTGTATTTAGGTTCTAGACTGATCGAGTCAATGCTCTCATTATAGAAACAAGAAACAGCATACCTTTGGTTTTAACTAACTGATAAAACAACATTTTGTTATCTTCGTCGTTTTCTAGCAAAAATATGTACCAGAGTTAGGTGACTCTATGCCTACTTAATCTTAGTATTCTGGAATAATGTACTGTCATTGCGATATTGTTTTGTTCTAAACCATACCTGGGACTCTTCTTATTACAGAGATATGTAGGGTCAAAGTTCCAACGTTTTCACAAGTTTTTTTTTTTTAATTCAAGTTTTTAATGCTAGAACTTCATTTTAAATACCTCCACTCCCGTACTATTCAATGCATCCATCAGCACAATGTTTTGAGTGCGTTACATTGAGTCCTATCGTAAAACGTGATTATTCACCCATAAATAAAGTCGTTTCACAGCAATTTTGCGTAGAGATACTTAGTTTGATGTACATAGGTACAGAATGCTTTGTTGCCGGCTTCAGGAAGGGTCCATTTACACCTTGTATAATCAGCCTAAAAAGACTCCACTGCTGGTGCATAATCCATCAGGCGAGTCAGGTGCGGGCCGATGACGGGATAGTTCCCAAAAATTAAGTATATTTGGGAAGTTTCCCGTCACCATGTTGTTTTTTTACTGGGTAGCAACACTAGCAACCAGCAGTCCCCTATAGTGTCAGGCTCGATATAGTGTGGTTATCGATCTACCGAGCACACATCATTACAGGAGTCACAAATAGGTAAAATACGAAACTTATCGCTAGGAGTGGTTGACATCCATACCAATACTATTAATACGAAAGCAACGCTGTCCGTCTGCCTGTCGGTAAGGTTTTTTCACCACAATGTTGATTTTTTTTTTAGTCTGACAACCAGTCTTACCAAGGGGTATCGTATTACCCAGTACTGACTGGGTTGTAATGGGATAGGCCGTCGCTCCATGTTAAATACTGGTATACAGCCGCATCCGGTTAGAGTGGAAGCCGACCCCAACAAGTGTTGGGAAAAGGCTAGGCAGATGATGATGATGACGGATGAACAGATTTTTTTTATGAAATCGATAACACAAGTAGACTATATGACCTAAGGTTAATTGTAAAATGTTGTATGTATCTTTATACCACGTTCTTGTGGGATAATTTTCAAAAGCCACGCAGGCGACGTAACGGGCATTAGCCAGTTACTCAAAAGAGATACCTACTTCTTCTGAATAGAGACCGACAACCTGACTAACTTCTCAGTCAGGTTGCTAGGAAGGCTTACTGCCCAGGTAGTGCCGGGTGCATTGTACTCATAGCATCAACATCAAATAAAGTAGTCACGATGGTACGATAACTATACAAACAATTTTTATAGGGATTGTAACAGCTCTAACTAAACAAGTATTTCGACAAGTACATATGAAGGGCTACCAATCGACTTATTTCTTATAGAAATTATCTTAAAAAATCACAAATATTTATGGTCCCATTAAAATAGATGGACGAACTTTTAGAAATCATTCACACCACCAAAATAAGGTCAATGCAAATATTTATTTATTTATTTAAACTTCATGCACCAAAGTAGTACATAGGCGGACTTAATGCCACAAGGCATTCTCTACCAGTCTACCTTAGGGTCAAATAGGACAGCCTTGTGCGTGCATAGAGTACAAAAAAATAAAAATACCATTTTGTTAACATAAATAATAAAAACACTTTATAAATACAGTTAATATAAATACTTACAAGAAAAAAAATCAGCTTATGAAAATACACTTAAAATTAAATACAGAATGATATTAACAGAACTGACTGGGTACCTATTTATGAGAACGCGCGCGGCGGGGCGCGAGTGCAAGTACCTACCCATAATGGATGTGTTTATTCTAGAGTGCCGGCAATTTTATTATTTTAGGTCAAAATAAAATCACTTTAATCACTGTTTTTTTTAATATATCTTTGGTTACACGTACTGAACGCTGTGTTAAAATTTGTCCATCTATTTTAACGGGACCTTATATTTCAGGTTACATAATCCTATTTCCACACTTTTAAAATTACTGAAATATCGTATTAGTTAGTATAAGATAGGCTATTTTAATTTCATAAACATCGATTACAATCGCAGCATACCTACGACCACCTCATTAGCGAAGACCGCACACTCTATTAAATTAAAGTATTTTTATAATCGTATGTGCTCACACTGGCAGTTTGAGTAATGAGTATTTATTGGTTTTATGTTTAAAAACCTAAGTGCATGTGGTTAGCATTAATTTTAATATCGAAAAACTATTTAAGTTGATATAAAATGTCCTTCAAATTCAAAGCTACTTAAAACTTTTAATTAGGTACTTCCTTCAGCTGCCTTTTCACACGTGAGTTGTAAACTAAAACGGAGGTTTTATTATTAGGTTTTAATTTACAATTATAAAACTTGGTACGCGACGATGGCAAGAGACCGGACGGCATGTCTTTGTTTCCATGGAAGATGGGTAGGCCTTTAGTGTGGGACGCAACATGTGTCGATGCTCTTGCGCTATCCCATCTTCCTAGCTCGTCGTGCTGAGCTGGGGCTGCCGCTGTGGCTGCAGAGAACCTCAAGCGGCGTAAATATAGTAACCTTATTGGTATATTTTCGAGCCCTTTGGGGTTGAAACTCTAGGACCGTGGGGTCCGAGTGCTCGTAGCCTTTTCAAGGACATTTCAAATCGCTTAGATGACACTTCCCGTGACCCAAGGGTTGGCTTTTACCTTGGCCAAAGGCTTAGCATTGCCATACAACGTGGCAACGCCGCCAGTCTCTTGGGTACATTGCCAGTTGACTGCATTGAGGAGGAGTTTTTTGACGCCATTTTTTAAGTTAGTTACTTTAGGTTATTTTAATTTATTAATGTATTTAATATTAAGCTAATAAATAACAGTAGAATTATAAATCAGAAAGAATATTTAAAGACCTTCAAAATAACTTTAAAATCTTCATATTTAGTGTACTTGACAGTATTTAGTTTAGTAAGTTTGCATGTGAAATACATGCAATCTTACTAAACTGGGGTTCTAATTTTCCACCTCAAATCACCGATACCAAACTACAGCGAAAAACAATCACGCAATAGATAATGTTTAGCTCTAAATATCAATGGAAGAGTGATGTTTCATGAATTCCTAATGAGCGATCCGGGTCAGCGGGCCCTAGTACTCAGGTCAACCCCGTGTCGCGTCTCGACGACATGACAGCTTGTTCATGAGAGTGTATAGTGTATACAGTCATAGATATTTTACTTCAGACAGCGACAACATTTAGCAACCTTATTGTAAAAAGAATAAAGATCACTGTGATTTGAACTATGAAAGGATTTCACTTATGCATGTGTCGTATGAACGTACATAAATATACACCGTGACTTTTTAGTCGTCTTACAAAGGTGGTCCACTCAATGTGCCCGACATAAAATAGTTTTAGGCGCGTTTTTTTTTACCTACCGTAATAGGTACAAAGAAAAATAAATAAACATTAGAAAAAATTATGAAACATCCTGTTAATGATGTTTACGTGTCAAACGGGAGAATATACCTACCCAGCGTTCGAGTCCAGTAGATCATCGCTCACAACAAGGTGTTTTAACTAGTCATAATATTGAATTATATTTTTATTTTTAAACTAGCTTCTGCCCGCGACTTCGTACGCGGATCCTGTTGCTTATGCCAGCGACAACGGGGTCGTCAAAATCGAAGATTTGAAACGTCTGATGTCGAATTCTAAGAGCCCGGGGACGGGAAAACAACGGGATGCGCGAGACGATTCGAGACGTTCCATATCTTTCATTTTTGTAAGTCAGAAGTCGATACGTAGATACGCTTGGAACTCAAGCATAATTCTTTATCCGTGAACGTCTCCGACTCGCGAGACAATGCGTGACGTTCACGATCAGTGGTCAGTCGCGCATCACGTTCCCCACTTGTCTCTAGAGACCTAGAAGTCGATGCGTAGATACGCTTGGAACTCAAGCGTAATTCTCTATTCGTGAACGTCTCCGATTCGCGAGACAATGCATGACGTTCACGATCAGCGGTCAGTCGCGCATCATGTTCTTCACAGTTCTCTAGAGACCTGGATGTAGATGCGTAAATACGTTGAGAACGCAGGCGTGCCTCGTTATCCAAGAGGAAGAGAAGAGAAGAGAGGAAGAGGTTTCCACGGAGCGAGTTGCAGCCTGATGTTCTTGAACAGCATCAAGTCTCTCCTGTTCGTTCTTCGGTAGATTCTTGGGATCTTATGATCCTCAATCTTTTAGCTCCTTTGGAACATTGGGAAAGATTTGACCTCTTTCTAGGCATGGTTATAGTTTTATTGTGAAGATACCTGATCAATTAAAATCTAAGTGACTACCCCCTGCGTTACCGGGTAGGCTACCGTGTCACGAAGATAAGTGGAAAAAGTCTAAAACACTCAAATAACATAAGCCCGAAGGCATATTTATTCGAAAATGTAAAAAAATAAATAGGAGTTTTGTCCAGTAGAGTCAAATTTTCAATGATATACCGTCGTCATCGAATATCAGTCCTAAACTGTTACCGCCTTCACCGCGTGGAGATACTCCCAGCTTATGTTATTTTATAATTATACAGTGAAATTAGTGATAGCTTTGATTTCCACATCAGATGTTTCTGATCTTCGATTTTTATAAGTCAACAGGAAAAGCCCATCAGACCGAACAACTTTTGCTAAGACGTCATTCCTATATGTGTTATGGTGTAGCTGGGCTCATGGAGTTCCACAACAGGTGTTCCAGATCTTCGACTTTTATAAGTCAACAGAGAGTTCTCATCAGATTGAACAATTTTTGCTAAGACGTCATTCTTATATGTGTTATGGTGTAGCTGGGCTCTTGGAGTTCCACAACAGGTGTTCCAGATCTTCGATTTTATATAAGTCAACAGAGAGTGCTCATCAGATTGAACAATGTTTGCTAAGACGTCATTCCTATATGTGTAATGGTGTAGCTGGGCTCTTGGAGTTCCACAACAGGTGTTCCAGATCTTCGATTTTTATAAATCAACAGAGAGTGGTCATCAGATTGAACAAATTTTGCTAAGACGTCATTCCTATATATGTTATAGTGTAGCTGGACTCTTGGAGTTCCACATCAGGTGTTCCAGATCTTCAAATTTATTCTCTCAGCAGAAAATGCTCATCACGTGGAACAATTTTTGCTATGGTACCATTTTTGCATCTCTTATAGTTTAGCTATTCTATTGCGGTTCTGCATCAGGTGTTCAAGTTTCCAAGATAAATTATAGCCTATATGTTGCCCAGACTTAATACCTATACAACAAAAAAAAAATCTTTCAAATCCGTCTAGTAGTTCCGAAGATTAGCGTGTACAAACAAACAGACAAACAGACAAACAGACAAACAGACAAACAGACAAACAGACAAACAGATAAACAGACAAACAGACAAACAGACAGAATTTTTTTTTTAGATTCGTGCTCTATTACTGTTTCTAAACCCCCCTCAATTTTTTTTTTTTAAATATCTTCAATGTACAGACACAGTTTTTTTACTGTCTTATTATATGTATAGATTATATATTAATACCTATTTTTTTTATGAATGCTTAGTAGTTATTGGATACATGTCTACTAAAGTATTTTTTTTTTGCGGAGTATATTTGATCGCAAATAAAACCAATTATAATAGCGTTTTTTCTTTTTCGACTTGACTTCTCGCAGATCAACCTATGAGGCTGGCTTCTGCTTAACCGGACTATCCTGTGGATGCCTTGAGAGTAAGGCCTCCAGCCAGGGGCATAAACTTTTTTATATTGTTATTTACTTTTTATATTAATGGGACGATCCGGGTCATCCGCCCCGAGTACTCGGGTCAAACCCGTGGCGCGTCACTTTGACACGACACCTCGTTCATGAGAGTGTGTACAGCCATGAGCATAACTATGTATACACTTACCGAACTTCAAAAACGAATTGCTTGTGGAATATCAATTTCACCTTTGAAATAAGACCTATTTCGTAAAAGGACGGGTCCCAAAAAAAATTTGACACGAACGAAGAAAATCAATTTTCAAAGTTGCCGAATGTGTACTATTGCACTCACCGACGGTCGTTTAATGAGGCTAAAGTCTAGTTAGTCTAGTGGTAAAAATATGTAAATTTTTATAGTTGTTTACACCTCACACCTACTATTTTTGTATTAGTATTATTTATGCGTTACCTGCATAAATACTATGCTAAGTAGAAAAGTAAACTTGTAACTAAAGTTGTTATTTGTTTAACACTACTTGCGTGCATTTACTTTAATACATAATTAACTCAAAAATTACTTAGTCTAATCACACTTTTGCGTATTTGATCTTGGTGACCTAAATAATATAAGTAGGTGCCTATGTCAGGAATAAACCCTTACATTTTCCGGAAAACTTCAATCCGTTACAGCACATAAAATAAGAAAAGCCCTTAAGTAACTTAATAACGGTCACACACCTGTTACCTTATGTGACTTATTACGATAAAACTTGAAACGAGTTAAAGAGAGGGAAAATTCAACCTTATGTTATTGGGATAAATATAATTGGCCCCAAATGCTTCCCACATTTATTTCTTCAAAATATTAATGGACAGTGTTCATCCATGTTTTGAATTAAAAAAAAATATATATTTTGTGTTCCTCCAACAATTCAGCTGGTTTCCTAAAAATACTTATTTGATCCGATTATACTTACATACAGGGTGTAAAAGGACCCTTCACGAAGCCGTCAACCAAGCATTCTCTACATCAAACTAAGTAACTTTACGCAAAAAAAATTGCTGGGAAACGACTTTTTTACGGTACGACTCAATGTAACGCACTCAGACCATTGTGCCGATGGATTGATTGAATAGTACACGGGTCGTGGAGGTTATTAAAGTAAAAATCTTACTTTAAAAACATGTATTTAAAAAAAAAAACTTGGGAAAAAGTTGGAACTTTGACCCCCAATATCTCCGTAACTACAAGGTTCCCAGGTATGGCCTAGAACAAAAAAATGATCGCATTGACGGGGACAACAAGTGCCTTTCGGCTTCGTTAAGCGTCTTTTTACACCCTTTATACTACCTACGTAGTTAGTAGGTCTAGTGATGACCTAAGGATAGTAACTACGGCCAACTAAGATGTAGCGCTTGCCGGCCGCGAGGACATCAACTATTTATGGTCTAGAACAAAAAAAAAACCCAGTGACGAGGAGAACAAGTTCCTTTCGGCTTTGTTTAGGGTACTTTTACTCCCAGTATATCCCTATACTATAATATTATCGGATTAATTCACTCATATTAGACATATTGATAAAAATACTTACTACTTTGTAAAGTGCTTGTGGCATTTCTGCAAGTTAGTCAACAAGTAGGTACTAAATAGATATTAAAATACAACGTATTTTCCAAGATCCGTGTTTTGATCATGAATCTAATAAAAATCTAATAATTGTTACACAAACACTACGTAAGTGATCATTAATTTATACAGTAATTAAAAATATTATAATTATATATTGTTTCCTCAAAGCGCAACCATGATGAAAAATATCGTTAATGATAATCATATTAATCATAACCATACCCATCTCATCATCATGGTTGCGCTTAAAGGAATAAACATTTAATATTTTTTTAATTTGAATTTGTGAGCGCAACTAATGGTTGCGCTTCGAGGAATAATTTAGTTGCGCTTAAAAATAGTTGCGCTTTGAGGAATACCCCAAATTTATACATACAAACAAATGTTAAAAAAAAATATATAATTATAAAATATATTATTATCCTTACTTAAACAAACCTATTAACAAACTAAGGGCCGATTTTTCCCAATCAATTTTAAAATTGGCAAATTCGCCCGAAATTGACGTGGAAAAGTTCCTTCGATGTCAAAGGTTAATTAGGTAAATAAACATGATTTTCTAATGCATTCTCAATGCCAATCGTGACATAACGTTTTCATCAATATAATTTTATTAGTAACAACTGCAATATTGGAATATCCATACTGTTGAAATGTTCATTTCACTAATGTTTGACTGATGTATCAATAAGCAACTTGAACGATCAAAGATCTGTAAGCAAAACCATTCCAAACATCGCTGTCATTTTCTGAACAACTGCGTTCTATTATTATTATAGCCAGCATGTCCCACAGCTGGGCAAAGGCCTCCCACCATTTTCCATTGCGTTCTACAAATTGCATAAATTGCAAAATCATTCAGCACTAAGTACTGCAACAAAATTGCACGCCATTGTATTGAAATTTTCTTTCGCACATATAATGGCTAGTTCATGACATTCCGTTTTCAGTTTTTCCACGGTTTCGTTATAAAAAACATCTACCGTGAAAGAAAAAGTTATTTTAGTAAAAAAACAGTTTTTTTGTAGTAAAAGAAAATCTTTGAACATTGCTGCATTCAAAAGAAATAGGCCGAAGTGAAGCGCTACAATGTTTTCTAAGAATATCGCTTATTTATTTTTAATAACGTACTGTGTGACGGGAATATCCGCCGGTTTCTTCAAGAGAGTACATGATCGTATTACTGGCGACGGTAATGTCCAGATTTTCACAATTTTACATCATCAGCATAATTATATACCTAGCCGTTTCCCAATTATATTTTTCACACTTTTGGATATGTAGTATTTTTAGGTAAAGCCTATTTCCAAGGCCACATTTTTGGAAAGAAAAAGCGCGGTTTTGTTTTGTTCGTATCGGGTTTACTGCCGGTTTACCCTGAACGACGATTTTAAAATGAAAAATACGCTTTTGGCATATAATGTCTATAGTTTCTCATAGTTTTAAAACTATTTATTCATATTTTATGGGTGATACTAATTGTGTTTCTCGCAAAAACTGCTACAGCTGGTAGCCCGTAGTCGTATATTTTTGATTTTACAATTTATTTTCGAATTTATGTTACGTTTATTTTGCACGTGATGATGGCCGCGTAAAAAACATTAATATTTGTTTGCAAAAGTTCATGTTTTTCTTCATGGAAATTCAAACATTTTTATTTTTTGTTTCAGGGATCTTGCCAGATAGGACAAACCGAATAGAAGATATTTTTTTAAGATATTATAATGGGTAAGTAAAAGTTTTGAATTAAATACTAATTAAATGAAAAGACTAGTCAAGATTATAAGAAAGAGTCTATTCGACAGAGACGTGCAAATCGTTATCATGAACGTTATCGGTTTTTTGAATTCACGATTATAGTTTTTCGTGATTTTTATTCGTGTATTCTATAATAAAAACTTCTACACCATAAAATGTTAGTTCCTTTTTGAAAGAGAGAAAACTAGGTTAATAAAACCATAAGTCCAATAAAAAAAGAAAATGTAATGCGACTCAGCGTCGATAAGTCGGGTAAGGAAAATTTAATGCTTATTGGAAAACTCATTGTATTGTTGGTTGTCACGCGATCAAAAGTCACTGCAACCAACTCCGAGAAATCGGAATAGATTAAAAAAATACATTAGGTGCACATTGGTGCACTAAGTATTTGGTGCACAGTAGGTGATACTAATTTACTAATACGCCATTACACTAGCTAGCTAGACGGTCTTTTTTACCCGACTGCGCGACGCAAAGGAGGGTGAATGTGTTTTGTTATATGCGCAGTAACTGCAACCGAATAAGGTTTTTGTGACTTATCTTCTTATACGAGCTTAGTTCAACCAAGAAAAAACAGAGAAAATCAGTCCAATATATTTTTGTACATTTACATCGTGAAAATGCATGAAAAAGCTGATTTATTTCCACGATATGAGGATTCGTTCTAAAACAAAAGTTGTTCGCCACGCTTCTGTAGTGCCTCAGCAATGTTTGCCGACGTACGCACGGAGAGTTTTGACGCGTTGTGGCGTAAAAAAAATTCCTCGTTACTCCACAGGCTGCGTGGCAGTCCCAACACTATCCTGCAATTGAAAGCAGCCCGGGCAGATAGCCCGCTAGTGTGGGCGCTAACTAAACGCACCCAATTTGTTCTAGTTATTAAGTACTAAGTTATATTGTTACTAACACAGTGGACTTCTCTGTAGTCTTATAAATAAATAAATAATAATAATTAACCTAGGACTCGATTAGTGGATTTCTATTCAAAGATCTGCCTTCTTAAACAAACATGGCAACTTGATTCTTACTTGATTTTTTTTCAAATCCACAGACAAACAGCAGAAGACTACGTGGACATTCCTCTCAGTCAAGCCAGTCGATTATTCGAAATCAAAGGCTTCGACAAGAACAACCCTACCGTCGTCTACATCCATGGCTTTATTGAAGTCGCTCAGCAGGAGAGTATCCAGGTAAGATTATAAGACCTGGGTCATCATGTGAAGCTCGTGGCTAAATAATAACAGCCGCTCGGGTCGATCTTAAGGTTAAGCCGTGGTTGCCTAGGTTGGTCTGTGGTTGGGTGACCACCCATAACATACCGAGTTTCCTCCGTGCCTCAGAATGCACGTTAAACCGTTGGTCCCGGGTGTCATTTGTAGATCTTTGACAGTCGTTAGTTAGTCAGTGGCCCTAAAAGTCTGACAACCAGTCTCACCTAGAGGTATCGTATTACCCAGTACTAACTGGGTTGTGGAGGTCAGATAGGCAGTCGCTCCATGTAAAATACTGGTATTCAGCTGCATCCGGTTAGACTGAAGCCGACCCCAATATAGTTGGGAAAAGGCTAGGCAGATGATGATGGTCATCATGTCAATCAGCCTCTAATGTACCAAATGCTGGCCCACAGTCCTCCTCTCTGAGAGGAAATGGGCTGTAATCCACCAAGCGAGCCTAGTGCGGGTTGGTAGATGCCACACGTCTTTGAATTTTGGTCCCAGAACGCCAGTTTCCTTACGATGTTTTCCTTCACCGCTTTGAGTATAGTGGTGATGTAATAAATTACACTAATTGAGACGTATTCGTGGGTGACCACGACTTATAAGAATTCGTAAATCGGAGGTGTTACCCGTGTTACCATTGGGCCACCACTGCTTAGCTCCTCAACGCTGATCGAGCAAAACTAGAAAGTACTCAGAAAAAACAAAAGCAAATCGTATGTGCCTCCCCCTTTGACATCTTACCCTTAGTCTGAGATGATGCTAATGATGTTCTACGTGAAAATTTAAAATCTTTACGCGAAAATGCACACTATGTAAAATAACAGAAGCATATGGCAATGTAAGCGTCTACGGAAGGGTTTATAGAGTCGAGAATCCAATCGCCGTGGTTTGCGGTTAGAGCCGCCGGCGTAATTGTACCATTTGTACCTTTCGTGATGACACTAGGGTCAACCCTATTGGAAAGCTGAAACTTATTAGTCCCTTTAACTAACACGGCGATTTTGCTACTTGCTACCACTCGTATCAAAAGGGTTATTATTTTTTATTAACGTAAGAAAATAATATTAAAAATATGAATACCAAAACTTTGTGTCGCGGGTTCGATTCCCGCACGGAACAAATATTTGTATGGCCTACAGGTAGTTGTTCCGGGTCTGGCTGTTTGTGTATGTGAGTTTAAATGTTTGTAAACGCACCCACGATACAGGAGAATTTCCCAGTGTTCGAATTTTTTTTAATTCGAGTGATCGAATTGAAAAAAAAACTATATTTAGTTGTATCTGGTTTGTCTCAAAGCCCAACGTACTCAAATATAATTTATGAAATGTTGATACTGTAAACTCAAGATTAATAGTTTGTGTTATTTAAATATCAAAGTAGTTTTCAATCTACTTCAAAATTTACATAGTCCATTCCGATTCAAGGCAAGCCAAAAAGTAGTGTAAACTAATTTACACTAATACATGAATTCGCCTACCTTAATTTACTAATTGAATTACTAATTGGTAGTGTAGATTGTTATCTACTGTTTGGGAGATTTTCACTTCCCATATACATAGTTTTTTTTTGTTTCAAATAAAAGTTTGACTCTAACTAAGATTAAAACCATTATTTTTCTCTGTACTAGTGCATTCTTTAGATTTTTGCGCTCGCCACTCAGGAACCTGATGTTCCTTAGTCATCAATTTTGTCTGAATTATAAATAACCAAGTAACTGTAATATCTTAAATATCATCAGTTCAAACGTAAGTCTTACCCAATTGATTGCACAAACATTGGCGCAAAGTGAATCATGAAGTTGGCATTCTGTGACGTGCAAAAGTAGCACTCTTCGAATTGCACTCAAACTCATGAATAATATTAACGGAAACGATTCATTAATATTCTGATGCAGTTACTAGCTCTAAGAATTTCTTGGTATTACAAAGTTTAGAATCAATAAGGACAAACCATAGAAGCACCTGTTCTATCAAAGCTTTAAAGGTCTCTTTAGTCTTTTTCCAACAATGGGCGACTGCCTATCTGACCACCACATGACAGCCGTTAGTACTGGGTAATACGATAGCCCTTTGTAAGACTGGTTGTAAGACTTTCAGGTCACTGACTACCTGTAACGGCTGTCAAAGATCTGCAAGTGACAGCCGGGACCAACGGTTTGACGAGCTTGATTAATTATTATTTATCATAAACTCTATAAAGGGTGTAAAAAGACCCTTAACGAAGCCGAAAGGCACTTGTTCTCCTCGTCATTGTGATCATTTTTTTGTTCTGGACCATACCTGGGAACTTATAGTTTCGGAGATATAAGGGGTCAAAGTTCCAAATTTTTCACAAGTTTTTTTTTTAAATACTACTTTTTAAGGTTCTAACTTTACTTCAATTACCTCCATAACCCGTTTACTATTCAAAGCATCCATCAGCAATAAGTTTTGAGCGCATTATATTGAGTTTTACCGTAAAATGTGATTTTTGACCCCAAAAAAAAAATTCGTTTCCCAGCAATAATTTTTGCGTAGAGTTACTTAGTTGGATGTACAGGATGCTTGGTTGACGGCTTCGTGAAGGGTCCGTTTACACCCTGTATTGCTTTGATCTTATGCTATTTCGAGCTCTTCCATTTCTGAAGCCACATACCACTCGTTGATAAGAAGACGCCCGGAAGACGTCGCGTTGGAAGGCCTCCCACTGGTCCGATGACCTGGTAAAGTTTGCGGGGATCCGCTGGATGTGAGTTGCACGGGACCGGTTAATGTGGCGACACTTGGAGGAGGCTTATGTCCAGCAGTGGTCGTCTTTCGGGTGAAATGATGATGATGATGATGACCCCACTCGTATAAGTTAGTTGTTTAGGCTAAGAGATTAATCCCTTTTGACCTATAACATTCGCCATAACGCCCCAAGTCTTTATGTTCCCTATACGCATCTGTTTTATCTCGCCATTAACCCTTCAACAGGAAGACATTTGTCTTCCATTACGCTATCTCCTGCCATGGGAAAACGTTGAACAATCTCGGAAGAGGATTTATGATAGTATGGTGTTTACATAGACATAATACTACTAATGTTGTCTTTGAAGTCAATGTAGATAACCTCTCTTGGTAAATCCCTTGGTGTCCGATAGCGTTAAACTTCCTTACTGGTATAAACTTCCGAGCCTTCACAGAAAACATTTAAAAACTAATCAGGCTTTTAGTCCGATTGAAATGCAGTTTCTGATTTGAGTATTTGAAAAGTAAGAATAAAATAGAACAAGAATAATTTGTGTGTGTGCGACAACTTAAAAATATTTTTGAATGAGATTGCTACTCCAATACTGACACCGATAGTGCCCCTAGACCATCTACTGATTAATCATTATTGTTATATTTATAAGGAGAAAGAAGAGCAGCGGTGGCCCAATGGTGGCGGCCCCGACTTACGAACAGTAAGTCGTGGGTTCAAACCCAGGCAGGCACATTACTTTGTATAATTTATTTCATCACCACTGCTCTCAAAACGGTGAAGGAAAACATCGTGAGGAAACCGGCATGTCCTAGAAGCAAACATTTGACGACATGTGACATCTACCAACCCGCACTGGGCCCGCGTGGTGGATTATAGCCCATTCCCTCTCATAGAGAGGAGGCTGTACGTGTTTCCCAGCAGTGGGAACATTATAGGCTGATTATGCTAAGAATAATTTATTTAAAACGTATTACAACAGTGTACATTTATGTGCAGTAGTGTTATTTCTCATACAATGGTATAATTAGTGCTTATAAGTAAACTATAGCTAAAATATATTCAACAGTTGCAAGTAATGAAATTGTTGAATTCAAACGTTTGCTAACGACCTGCCCGATCTAGGTTTATTTAAAAATAAAAATAAATTTATTGCAAATTAGATTTTAATTTATTTAATTACTAGCGGCCCGTACCGGCTTCGCACGGGTGTCTTTATTTTCCCCTAATCCCCCCCCCCTTTTTTTTTTTGCTAGTAATAAATATAGCCTATGTGACTCAGGGAAAAAAGTAGCATAATAATGGTGAAAGAATTTTTGAAATCGGCCCAGTAGTTTTTGAGTTTATTAATTACAAACATACACACACACACACACAAAAATACAAATTTTTCCTCTTTATAATATTAGTAAGATTTCTTTTTCTACTTTCAGGTCATGGTGAGCTCATACTTGGAAGCAAGGCCGGAGACAAACGTGATATTATTGGACTGGTCCAATATGGCACATGGTTCTTACTTGGTTAATGCCGCTAGAAACACCAAAAAGGTAAGATTTTATGCGAGAGGAGACTATTTGGACACCCACTAATATTTACTAATAAGGTTTTATGGATAATTTGTCTGCACAATAATATGCACGATCATAGACTTGTGGTTCAAGGCCATGGCTGACGTAAATTTTGGTAACACTAGTCATAAATAAGACACGAAACAAACAAAATCTATTGTATTTTAGTTGCTATTTCAGTTTTTTATATTTTAAATCTGTATGTTATGTCTACTCAGTAGAATTATTTAGCGGTAATTAATAGAGATTTTAGTGATGTGTAAATAGACGTGATAAATCCGGTGTCTATAATGCCTCTCCACATGCTAGAACGGAGTGTGTCAATAGATCAATATTTTGCTTTTTAATCCCCTATTTTATTTATTTAAACATGTACAAAAGTTGTACATAGGCGGACTTAATGCCACAAGGCATTCTCTACCAGTCAACCTTTGGGTCAAATAGGACAGCATTGTGATAGAGTACAAAAAAATAAATAAGAAAAATACCATTTTGTTAACATAATTGATATACACAAATAGGTACATACTAATACACATATAAATACAAATAAAATGAAATAAACTAATATATATTATAATACATGCAACTAGTAGTAATTTTATTAACAGTTAAGCACGGTTGTAATTTTAACAGTGCCGTTTTATGTAATCATACATTTAAACGTCGTCTAGTTTGAAAACGGGCATAAATAAACGTAATCCTAAGGGCCAGCACAAAAGCGAGATTTTATAAATTTATAGTTCGACTCGAATAACTACAAATAGATTTATCGTCGTAAAAATAAAAGCGTTTGAATACTTTGAATGGATAGACGTATCGCGCCATACAAACTTATATTCCATCGTATTATTAGAATAATATTATTATTTTGTGCATTAAAATTGCGAAAGCTTGTGAGGCTGGATGGCTGGATGGATCTTTTACTCAAAAAACAGATGTATACACGTCCTACTGAGCGGGAAATACGTTTACATACAGCTTTTTAACGAAATAGCTCATAAAACTAAGGGGCAATAGTTTTGTTTATTTTATTACAACAAACAGCTAGCAAACGGAGACGTTATTGCGTATGTACAATCAACGACAAAAGTGTAATAACACTACATTTACAGATCATCTAAACTAACACAACATTTTTCGATACATTGTATTTCAGCATTTCATATGGGGTAATATTATATATATGTCAAAAATCTTTCTTTGCCGATCTTTATTAAATATTTTTAAATATTAGCTTAATTTTATAATTAATTAAGATTAAATAACGGCAGTGAAAATCGGTATTTGTCGTTGACTCTACAATATTGTAATAGAAAAAAAGTACTAGATAAGTACTCTGAAAATAATACAAAGTGTAAACAGACCCTTCACGAAGCCAAGCATTCTGTACATCAAACTAAGTAACTCTGCCCAAAAATGATGCCTGGGCAACGAGTTTTTTGAGGTGAAAAATCACGTTTCACGGTAGGACTCAATGTAACGCAATCAAAACATTTTGCGCATGGATGCAGCGAATAGTAAGGTGTCATGGTGATATTCAAAGTAAAGTTATAACATTAAAGACTCGTATTTAAAAAAAAAACTTGTGAAAAAGTTGGAACTTTGACCCCCCATATCTCCGTAACTAGAAGGTTCCCAGGTATGGTCTGAAACCAAAAAAATATCGCAATGGCGGAGAGAAAAAATGCCGTTCGGCTTCGTTTAGGGTAAGTTTACGCCCATTAGGTAGTCATAAAACTACTAAAGTCTTGAATATTAGCCTAATAGCGGCGAACTACTCGTACGTAGGTAACCTAGTTCTGTGTTACTCATAAGCAGTAATTTTCTAGAAATCACGGCAGTTTAAAATTAGACCGCTATACAGGCACGTCTGAAGGACGTTTTGACGAATCTAGAACAGGTATATTGCGGTAGAATTATAAGGTCAGCGATTTTCCGAAAATCTTAGGAATATCTCGGGTGATTAAAAAATAACTACTGAAATCTTACTAATATTATAAAGAAGAAAGATTTGTATTTGTGTGTGTGTGTATGTTTGTAATGAATAAACTCAAAAAATTCAAAAAAAAAATTACCATTAGAAAGCTACATTATCCCTGAGTAACATAGGCTATATTTTATCCCCTAATGTTTAAAAAATAAATGTCCACCCGTGCAAAGCCGGGACGGGCCGCTAATAATTAACAATTTGACAAAACATTTTAAGATAATAAATTGGACTTGTGAGGTGACAGTATGATTTAGATTTTACTAGGTAGTCGCAGTAAACTTATTGTTCGTCTATGAGTTCTACCGAAGTCGCTGAAGGTCTGCCTCTTTTCATCCTTATGCTTTCAGTAATAAGGTTGAGAAGTGGTCGAACGTCAGTGAACCCGGTAGTACATAAGTGCTACGGTATTAATATTGAAGAACCGAGTCGAAAATAAATTATCTGGGCGGCAAAAGTTTCCTTATTGTTTTACACGAGCTGGTATATTTTTGGACTAAAGTATGTACAACACTGATACGAAATTGAAGTTCTAAACGTGTACAAAATGCCAATAAGAAATTTCATCAACGATGACTTGCTGCTGCACTGTGCACATTACACGTACTCCTTTGCTTAACCCTTAGATGACTAAAGGTGTTATTTTGTTTTTATCTTATTACACTGCTGGAAATAAAACTAAGTACTATGCCACGCGCATCTCTATATGGAAAGCTTTTACTATTATTATTTAGCTGAAATTGAAGTCTTCAGGATGCAAGATTTCTATTCTATAATGTAATGCTAACAATTTTTATTTTTATTTAGTTATAATTATTTTAAAGGCAATTGTATTTTTTTAAATTTCCGAAATTCAATTCAATTCAATTATGAAATTTGCTTTTGTACGGGCGCATCTTGCCTGAAATTAATGAATTTTATTTTATAATCATATCTAAAAAAAAAAAAAAACCTTACAAAGAACTCCTCAGCTAACAAAAAACTCTTCTCTCTTTTCAGGTGGGAACAGCAGCGGCAGAACAATTAAACAAACTCTTAGAATCAGGACTTCTTCTGGAGAAGATGCACGTTATAGGTCACTCTCTAGGAAGCCATGTGGCAGGATACACCGCGAGGGAACTCAAGACTAAATACAACAAGGTAGTGAAAAGGTAGATATACTTTTAATTTACTTGTACCTTCTCGCATTTGTTTATGGTTAATTCGAACTGGCCGGATCGAGTTGAGATTTTATTTAAACTTCTTTATTCTTTATTGCACACTAAACAACAACAAAAAACATATAAATTGCTATAATATAGCTTATGTACAATGGCGAGCTTAACCCAGAATTTGGTTTTCTTACAGCAAACCAAATTTCGATTGCGTTTGCATAAGAAGATATACCTATGTGCATTAACAGTACATTGTATTACTTAAATTAACTAATGTTATAAACTAAAGTACATTCATATAATATAATACATACAATACAAATACAATACAATGCCTATAGAATCCTATTTACCTACATATTGATCATTTCAACAGGAAATGTTCCTACCTTAACTTTTAACTTGTATGTTTGCCGTTTCTTTATTTATATTGAACCTAAAAAATATCATTATACAATCAATAGTTACGGCAAATTATAAGATAAACTGTCATTATCTTTAAAAAATCGAAAAGTGTGTTAGAGCAAAAAAAAAGTTCAATGTAGTAAGTGCAATTATTTCTATAAATGTATTATGGCTCGAAAGATACATGTATGCACATGTATCTTTCGAGCCATATCACGAATTTTGCTTTTGTAGCGGATCGCCATAAAATTAAATTAATTTGTAAAATAAAATCCCTTATTTGAAGATTAGCACCTTTTCTTCTAATGTCCACATTGGCGGGAATCAACGAACTGTTTGAGTGGGGGATAGAGCTAGACGTTCTGTATAGCTCTCATTCCAATTTAATGTAAGAAACCGCACTAAATTAACATCAGCCTACAAACATTTCAGATTAACGGCACTCGATCCTGCTTTTCCAGCGTTCTACCCCGATGGTGTGGTGATGGAACACGTCAACGCGAAAGATGCCGAGTTCGTTGACGTGATCCACACGGATGCCGGCGGCTACGGAGCGCCGGTCCGGACCGGGACGGCAGACTTCTGGCCGAACGGTGGAAAAAGCATACAACCGGGATGTCCCCGATTTGCGCCTATACCTCTCTCCGATGATAGTGAGTACTGAGTGTTTTAAATATTAGTGTGAAATTCCATAATTCTCGATTAACAGCACTATTGTCATTGCTGTAAGACCGGGTTGTGGTAGAGTAACCCCTCATTCGCCGTTCTTCTTTGTCTCTTACAAAGAAGAACGGCGAAAGAGTGTTCAAGAAATGAAGGGCACTGACTGTACAAGTGAGCTTTCAAACAGTGTACTGATGCTCCTAGCTCCAATCATTGGGTATAAAGCTGATGTTTTGCTATTTTACACTTGCAAGAAAACAACAACTTGTCCAATGGGCACGACTTTTCAAGTAGCATTGCGCTTACGCTTTTCAAACGCCTACTACGCTAGAGTGACGTCCCTTTATGATTATTATTTGTGCCTATAGTGTGGTATGGTTTAGCTCTTCTACTAGAAAACCTTCTATTATTTTAGATATTTTTCTAAAATGTAATGATAATTCAGCCTCATCCGGTATCACTGGCAGACGAGCCCAACCTTCTCGGAAAAACGCTAAAAGGATGAAAAGTGGGTAGTTTTTTTAACATATATTTTAATGTTGGTGTATGTATTTAATATATGTTAAATAAATGCAAAGTTAATTTAGGTTTCGGCACGGGATAAACGGCAATTCGACAACACAATATACATCTCCGCTATTTCTAATTGGGCTACAGAATTGTGGCATGAGTGAATTTAACTATCCAACAGGATATTTTCACTGAGCTAATAACAACATAACACCATCACTTACATTAGCCTTTTTATTGTAGGCAACCTTGGGGTATTAGGTACCTTATGCCTTTTTTCATTTACATTTAAAAATAGCTCAAAGTTGGATTTTAAAATCTCAGTTCAAAGTAGCGTTGTTCAACTGTCTGCAAGTGTAAGTGCAAAGAGGCATAAATTGTAACAAACTGATCTTAAAAATAACTACCATAATATCTAGTTACTTACCCGTACTTTTTTTCTCAAAAATTACAGACTTATGCAGCCACTGGCGGTCATGGCGGTTCTTCGCGGAATCAGTAATCAATCCTGAAGCGTTCCCAGCGTCCCCTGCTGAATCTTATAACAAATTTAGAGAAAATTCTACCCCAGAAGAAGGCATGGTGTATATGGGCTATAGCTGTGATAATAAGTAAGTTATTAACATATGTACATGAAAATATAGAACGCCACCTGCTTCCATACATACTCCCTTTACCTCGTCCACGTTCACACATCTAGTCTTACACGCACTTCAGTTCCGGGTACTACGGACCTGATCTTTCTCAAGAATATTAACAATAAGATGAGTATGTCCTTCTAGGGCGTCCCCTTCTGGCGTTGCCACTCACATCTGCCTTTTGTTAGTCGCCTCTCAACTTGACAATGCATAAATTATTAAATAGATACGTAATTACTTAAACGGTTTAGGCGCAGAAGGCCTAATTCTCAATATAGAAACAGAATCGAATGAACAGATTGAATTGGCTACTCAGAGAATTAGACTTTTAGAGAATCGGCCATTCAGAGAATTAGGCTTTTAAAGAATTAGGCTTTTAGAGAATTTGCCATTTTGAGAACTATTCCTTTTGCGATTCTGTTGCCATTTTGAGAATTAGGCCTACTGCGCCTACACCGCTTAAACGATGCTAGTAGCGGTGGCTAACAGAAAGGAGGCCTGAGTGCAAGCGTGCTGAGTACCTATAGGCTTCTCCGGTGTGGTGCCATTCTTCCTCCGCGCGAGTCTCAACCAGGTCTTTCCAGGGATCTTCTGAATCTCATCCACCTTGTCCACCACGTTTTATTAAAAGTTCGGACAAACCGATACAGACAAATTGGGACCACAGCTCGGTCTGCAACCTAAACGTACTGGTTTGGTGGTTTGCGTGAAACGAACAAACTTGAACCTAAAACATTGCTTTGTTCAAGATCACGAGCTAAGCAGTCTGGCATCACTTCCAGGTGTGTCAAAAGAGTAATGTCATAAACTCCCAAAAATACCGATGGTATATAAACCCCTTCATGTCACTCCTGGAGCCGGTAGCAGTGGGTGAAGTCGGGCTGTGGATGATGGTGATGTCATTCAAGCGTCAAAAGATCAGTGTACATTTTTTTTTGTTTTTTAATTTTTTTTAAATGTCTTCAATTTCTTTTTTCAGTGCCCAAGGATCTTATTATTTGACGACAAACTCCGAGACGCCGTTCGGAAAAGGAATGGACGGACTGTACCCGAAGAGTAAAAAGAATTCCATTAAAAAATAAACTAAAAGAAGAAGGAATAACGGTCTCCTTTAAAGTACTCATACTGCGATACTCAATCTAAAGTGTTCGACTTTTTGTACGGTAACAAACCATAATGCTAAAAAATAATGAATAAAATTGCTTGAAAGGAAACCGTAAATAAGATTGAGTATTGCAAAACTCTTTGAGATAACACATCACTCCACTTATTTTTTTCTGTGGATTTAAAAATATAAGTAGGTATATATTAGTACCTTTTAGTACGAAATCTACTAATAAAACATCACAGAGGCTTTCCTCTAAAGCCCTCCTCTGAATTTTCTAGAAATTATCACATTTTTATCACAGTGACTTTTTATCACAATAACACTGACACTGAAATTAATAATGTGATATTAATATTCTTAGTATAAATGTTGACAAAATGGCGTTGGGTGTAACATAAGGAAAGTAACTAGTAAGTTTTTTATTACAACTAAAATACGTTGTTTAGTGAGGTTTAACGATTAAAACGTTACGTTTTGATCTTGATTGGTGATGTTATAATATTTTAGGATAAAAAAGGTAGAAAATTCTGTTTTATTTTTCACCTGCAGAGAATTTAATAAAATGTAACTTGGTAAATGAAGACCAGGGGAGTTACTATGACGTCTTCCAGTGTGGGAAAGAGATAGAGCTATACAGGTCGTCTAGCGCCATCTCTTTCACACACTGGAATTACTCCTGCTTTTAGACGACATGGTAGAACACCTGAAAATCAAATTAATTTATAAATGCCACACAAGAACATGGTATACAAACCACAGAATAAACATGGTTCTACCTTAACCAATTATTATCATTCTGTATAGTAGTATACAAAATGATAATAATTTTGTTGCAGTCAAGACTTTTTCTTAGGTAAACGTGAACTCATTCCTAACGGGTAGTAAAAGGGTGATTTGTTTTTTTACTTATATAGTAGGTATTTTGCTTCTTTAAATAATGTTTATATCTTTAAATGTATTTGTTTAATAATATTTATGAGATTTTTTTTTTTAACAAATTTGTTCTTAAATAAAACGACAGTAAAGTTCAATAGTTGGCTTAGAATTTAATTATATGAATACTTAATTATTAATTACTTAAAA
This sequence comes from Noctua pronuba, assembly GCA_905220335.1. Taxonomy (NCBI): domain Eukaryota; kingdom Metazoa; phylum Arthropoda; class Insecta; order Lepidoptera; family Noctuidae; genus Noctua; species Noctua pronuba. The sequence continues at coordinate 7,133,804 of LR999903.1, read as the reverse complement.
ATATTTACTAAATAAAATATTATTCAAGTTTAACAAAAAAGATTAGCAAATCTTTATTTTTTCGCTTAGGTACCTACTGCTTGACCCTGATTTTCATTATACTATACAAGCTAAACTTTATTTTCTTAAAATCGTAAGTACTTGAAACATCTTATAAAATATTTTTATTCATTCATATCCTACTTAACTAATAATAACAATTCAATAACTCAGTATCTACTTAATTCAATTATTACAAAACTTAATAAATTGTAATAAAACTTAATAACATATTTTATAGTGAAAAGCATGGGCAGCCTACACACACAACTAACAAGCATTGCTGCTATATAAAAAATCCAAAATAAAGTGAATTTCTTTTATTTGTAACATTGTCCACTATTTTGTCTTGAATCAGGACAGAAGTCAACGATTCTTTACTCGCGACAAGTCTTTGAAAAATGTAGTGAATAGCCTGAATAGATGACCTTAAAATAATAATAAATAATAAAATTGCATTGTATAAAATGTGAAGAGCCTAATTAATTTAACACATTTAATGTTATATGTAGTAACGCACAATACCTACTAGGTAAGATATAAGATTGCATCGAATAGGACTTTACAAAAGTTATATTATTATAATGTAACATCACATAATCGATAGTTTTAGTAATTTATTAGTGTTCAATCGGTACTTAAGGGAACAATTATTATTTTAATTGTATTGCAGGATATTGTACAATATTATATTATATTTTGTTGTTGATTTGATGTAATGTATGTTTCCGATAGTAAAATTACAAAAAATCGAAAAGAGTTTTTTACTGAATTCTCCTCGTATTACCAAAAATATTCGATTTAAGCATTCTAACAAATATCTACAAATAATCTTAAATATCATAAAAGTTATTCTTCATAAATGTATTTGCTAGCCCACGTTGCGGACGGGCGCTTTTTTTACCGCGCACTACATTTTTACTCTTGGTGCAAAAAAAAACGATTAAAAAACGCCTATACGAAACTGGGCTCAGGTATTATATAATTCGACAAAATCTTGTCCTTTAACACATTTCCACATCATATTAGCTAACGTGTTATGGAGTGCGGTATTATAGCACTACACTACAAGCATTTCGTAAAAATGGCTCAAAAGACTGTCCTCCTTAAATGGGACGTGTCTGGACATGTCTTCCACATGCCAAACGAGCTGTGGGCTTGTAAAACGCAGGATTGATGCCCTGAAACAGCGACAAACCGCGGTAGATAAGAAGCAGGTGGTGAGAGGATCCTTGAGCATTGGAAACGAAACGCTCGCTATTCATTATTTCGAGCCCCCGATATTTCGACGCTGTTGTCAACCCGCTTTCATGGCGCTTGCAACAGCGTCGAAATATCACGGAAGATATCCCGTAAGTGACAGTATAAGTTTTGAATTTTCATGCTATCACAAATAAAACGGGATATTATAAATTGCATATCAAATAAATAATCGCCTATCAATACATACTCATCATTTATATTCTTTTTTACATCAAATAACTTACTTCACTACAAATAAACTAAATGTTTAACAAAACTCAAACTGCAGATAATTCGAAATTATACATCAATATGACATTACTTTTTTCCTCATAATGCAATGCAGTTAAATTTATTTTTGTACAAAAATACTACATACATAGCATAAATACTGACTGCACAGCAGATTTTCCATATTTCATAGCAAAATAACCATCCCAGTCGCATATTAACCAGTAAGTACAACAAAACCTGTTCATCATATTTGTCTTAATTTTCAAGAAGCCATGCTCGGCAAATTTAATGATTATTATAACAAATGCTTTGAGTTTGAGTTTACAGGTTGGAGTTTACACGCATGGAATTTGGTAAAAGATTTGAGGGTTGGCTTGTAGCCTTAGGGGCGCTATGGAGCGAGGACTGAGAAAAATTATTATATTAATTTAGGTTGGACTGTACGTAACGGGGCATTGGGGAAACCCCCTCCCTTGGGGCACCCCGACGTTAGGTTACTTTAAACCCTGCAGGCAGAAAAAGGGAGCTACGTCGACTTCTTCATAGTGCCCCGTTTCGTATCCACTGACCAAATTTTTTAAGTCCGAAATTTTTTCTAAGTCCCAAAAATTTTTTTTTCAATCAAACATTTTTTTTGTTTTCTTTGCTGCTCATAGTGCCCCTAAGCGTATACTTCAACTCCTACAAATCCGCCCCTAAGACAAGCCACTGACCGATTTGAGGATAAAATTATTAAAAAAACACAATTTGAAATCATATCATCGGACTTGCGATCCGAGTCAAGTACGTGGCGCCACCTGCAGAAGCTAAAAATGTGCCTATTGGGCAAAAAAGGAAGCGTGGACGCCCCGCGAAAGCAAGACCCGCTTTAATAATTCAATAAATTACAATTTTGTATCTAATTTTATATTTTTTTTTGCTGATCTCATTATGTGGTAATTAATAAATAGTAAGACGACTGTGACTAATAAAATGCTGTTTTATTTAGAAAAATTGCTGTAAATAATATAAAAATAGAGGCTATATTTAAAAGAAAAAGAGTTAACATGTATAATGTGCATTAAGATTATTAGCTGTGCATTGATGAAAAAGCTCTTGCTTTAGGAAAATTCGCTGTACGCTGCGAAAATAAATTGTAGTGTGTTTAGTGATATTTTGAGTTGAATATTTTGCTGTGCAATCAGTAATTTTGATGGGAATTCGGAATCTTATTGCATAGAAAAAGGATATTTTTTCATTTGCGTTTAAATACTACCCAAATAAAACATACGCCCATTGTTTTATACGTCATACAGATTCCCTATTATTAAATAATTATAATACTTTAGTCAGCCACACATCACTTCGTGCAAAAACTTGGGTAAGCTAAACGTAAACGAATGTGTACCTAAACAATGATTGTCATATTGCGTAATTATTTACAAATACTGTAAAGATGACAAATTCTTTATTTTAGAGTCATCCATTCTGTACCTCTCCAATTGCACGCCACTCAGCTGGATTCTCGGTAACTCTGATCCAGCTTCCAGCCAGCTTCTGCCAGACGTGAGAGGGAAAGGATCTCACATCCCAGCCGCCATGGGAGACGCCCAGTTCCAAAGTTCAGATCCAGTCTGTACCTACCTGTAGATATTGAGGATGACAACTAAGATTTCATTTCATTTTCACTAAATGTACACAAGAATGCAATAAACAGTTTGAGTTTGAGTTTGATAGGACACAGCATCAGACCGTCTGTGCTGTGTGCACTATGACTTTATGGAAATTGAAACTAGGTCCTACTCCAAAATGGAAAACAAAATATTGATAGAATATTCTCTGGTAAACTGAACCTTATAGATTGCAAAGTTTGGCTTATTAGCTACATAGCACCGTTAGAATTATTTGGTATCACGAAAGCTCGACCCGAGACAATGTGATCCCCAAACGATGGCAAAGGCAATCTGAATTGTATGAGCCCAAAAATTGGCGACGAGTTTGATACTTTCAGAAGTGTGCTCGCTACTCGTGACAATTCAGTAATAATAGGACAACGACTCGACTCAACTTGATGTAGACAACTCGACCCGTACTATCCGCAACCTAAGTATTTCTATCTACACGAAGGGGATGACGCGGATTTCGTTTGCTTGGTCGATTAGTGTTGAGTTGTCACAAGATTTATCGGGGTTGAATCGTCCGGCTCGAGTGGTGTCGGGGTTGTTTTGTCGTAGAATCCTCTAGTTGTAACTAGAAATTAAGAACTTAATTCGGTCTAGCGAGTCATATTATAGCACCGTTGATTTTATTTTTATAGGGTGCCCGTTTTTAGGGGGTGAATTTTACTGGAATTCATGGCTTGATAAGACTGGTCGCCTACGATGCATCGATCCTTACATAAAGATTAAATTAATTATATCAAACCTACATTTTCTTTATTTACACAATATTTGATTAACAAACATTTCTAATTCTTATCATTAATAGCCATCCACCGGGGACAGTGCCATTTTAATCAACTTATAACCTAGGTTCTTCATTTGCTTAATTATAAAATATAGTTATTTATACATGTTTTTATTTATTTATAGTTTTTTATAATATTTATATGTCAGATAGGCAGTCGCTCCATGTAAAATACTGGTATTCAGCTGCATCCGGTTAGACTTGAAGCCGACCCCAATATAGTTGGGAAAACGCTAGGCAGATGATGATGCACCAGGAGTACTAGTGGTTTGATTGAAAACCCAATTTGCCAATTCTTCAAATCCTTCCATTTCTTTATAATCTGTTTCCACTGAGCGTGTAAAACGTCTAACTATGCCCCTTGCACCTAAGAATATAGCATAACAAACCCCTGCTATCCACCAAATTCTGTAAAAAATTATTGATTAAATACACAAAAATTCAAAACAAAAATAACTAGTCGTGCAGGCAGATACATACATCCACATTTCGAGATTGTTTAATTCGCTCAATAAATAAAACGAATTTTTGTTTGAATTCTTTTCTTTTATTCGCAGATAATCAAATTATGAAAAATTTTATGATTTTTAATTGCTGTTGGCGCGTGGTGAGCCTTCAAAAGACAGTGACAATAAAACCTACAATAACCTGGATTTCTAACAATTTTAACAAATAATGAACAAAGAAAATAAATATGTATTGTGTAATTATCTTATTATTTATATCAGACGTCAGACAATCGTGCGGGAAAAAGTTGTTGAAAACAATTAGTCTTATAATACCTAGCAATGGAATTTGGTGTATGGAATGTCTATTAAAACATATCAATTCCGCACGCAAAATACGCGCTTTGGCGTGGAGTTGCGGATACCAGCCCGTTATACAATACAAAACATATCTAAGAAGATGACGGGGAAGAAAGGATTTTTGAAAATTTAACAGTTAACTATGGGCTTATAAGAGATAATAATATGATGCATTATAGGTACATAGTTTGACATTTTTTTTTGACTGATTATAGTTCAACATTTTCGAAACGGCAGGTGGTAGATATTGTGACAGACGGCCGAATCAGCTCTTTACAAAACTGTTAGTTGTTTTTGACACCCCGCACATATAGGTTTGTTTTTTTTTTTTAGTTTCATTTCCATGTATGGGACACCCTTTCTCTTTTTTTAGTTTTGTATAAAAATCGTAAAGCGGTTCACAGAATACATCTATCTACCTACCAATTTTCAACTATGTACTCTTAATAGTTTCGGAGTAAAGTGGCTGTTACATTCGGACGGACATACAGGCAGACATGACGAATCTATAACTTTCCGTTTTTTGCCATTTGGCTACGGAACCCTAAAAAACACCTTGTGTAGAACATTATTAGATTTTTTTTTTTAATTTAGTTGTAATATTTTGCTATGATAGTTTTAATAAGTAATGAATATTATAAATAAAATGATTTTAAATGAAGTTTAGAAGCTTACCAATTGACAGCGTTGAGGAGGAGTTTTTTGACGTCATTTTTTAGATTAATGTTAGGTTTGTTACTTTTGGTTATTTTATCATTTTCATTGTTTAATGTTTATAGTTAGTTTGTAGCCAATAAATAAATATTAAAATTTTAGAAATAAAATCTAATTGTCCTTTATTTATTTATTTGCACATTTTTAAATATTTCTTAATAAAAACATTTAAAAATATAAAAAATAGAGGTCCGCCGGTGTCGGGAGCAGGGTCCAAGCTACAGGTGGTTAGGGCTCCAGAGACAGGAACCTCCTCACAATGCGAGCCGTATCGACGAGTATTGCCTTCTGAATCAGGCCCTTGATCCAACCGCCTAAGGAGAGCCTCGAAAGATGTTCGTCGAGGCTCTTGGCCATAAGGCCATTGGCCGTCACGACAATCGGCACAATGATAGCCGAGTTCACATTCCAAAAATTTAATCAATTTTATTAAATTTATTTATTTAATGAAATCTAATTTTATTATTATGTATTTTTTTTACTGACACCCCGTAAGGCTCCTGAGAATTTGCCAATGTGAAATCCCATCGGCGACATGGTACCAAGCACCTAGTATATGCATAATATGTGAAACCGTAAACAAAAATATAAGCATGTTTATACAATTATATCCAGTGTTAAAAATTAAGGATATAAACAAATAATAAACAGAGAGATAAACAGCGGAATATGATACTGCAATGAACGATGAACTGAGACGAACGACTCTCTTTAGTTGAGTTTTATCTTGGACAAGTAACAACCACATTAGTTTTAAAATGATTGGATTGTAAGTTATTTTATTTTTACTTTTATTAATTTCCATTAACAGCCAAGATTTTAAAATGTACTCCGTTACATTTTAGTTTGTTGGATTTCAACTCATCATCATTTAATTCTATTTTAATCCTTACTAATATTATAAATGCGAAAGTTAGTTTGTTTGTTACCTTTTCACGCCTAACCGCCACTGAACCGATAATCCTGAAATTTTGCATATACGTTGTCAGGTGTACAGAAACGGACATAAGGTACCTTTCATCCCGAAAAAAAGTAATGTTCCCGAGGAAAACAACAATAAGGTTCTTATGATAATAGATGGCGTCACGTGTCTTTCGAATCATGATTGATTTCTATCATTTCGAGTAGAGTACAACCCGGATTAATTGTCAAATGTCAAATTAACGCGAGCGAAGCCGCGGGCAAAAGCTTGTTAGTAATAAAGAATTCGTCCACTAGCTGCCTGTTGTTTGGATTTATGTTTGATTCATGGCATAATCAAAATACAAAGTCACACCACGTATTTTAATTTAGGACAGCCATTAAAAGTACTTTTGAACGTTAACCTTCACATGGAAATAGATTTGATTGTCGTTGTTGACCCGAGATATATTTCGAATATTTGAGATACATACGGGGTGTAAACAGACCCTTCACGAAGCCGTCTACCAAGCATTCTCTACATCAAACTAAGTAACTTTACGCAAAAATTATTCCTGGGAAACGACTTTTTTTTTTGGGTGAAAAATTACGTTTTACGGTAAAACTCAATGTAACGGACTCAAAACATTATGCTGATGGATGGATTAAATAATACGGGGGTCGTGAAGGTGTTTAAAGTAAAAAAAATACTTTAGAAACATGTATTTAAAAAAAAACTTGTGAAAAAGTTGGAACTTTGACCCCCAATATCTTCGAAACTAGAAAGTTCCCAGGTATGGTCTAGAACAAAAAAATGACCACAATGACGGGGAGAACAAGTACCTTTCGGCTTCGTTAAGGGTCTTTTTACACCCTTTATTATGTGTGAGATGAGACAGAAAATATAAAATTCCACCGCTGGCGTTTGTGCAATAAGCAATAGAGCATGATAGATTTTTTGACCATTTTGGTATGAAAATCCGAAATAGATTAGTGACTAAATAAATTAAACAAGTCTATTTATGAAAATATTTTATTTGTTCATGGTTTTTAAGTCACATCAGGCTTACATAAACTCACGATATTTTTCCATTGCATTGAGGAAGGCAGAAAACACAGAAGCCACCTGCAACAATCCCGACATACTCCTAACCATATTTAATAATATAATTATATTAAAATCTACATAGTTTATAACAACCAAAAAAAAATATTTTAATTATACAAGGTGTAAACAGACCCTTCACGAAGCCGTCAACCAAGCATTCTGTACATCAAACTAAGTAACACTACGCAAAAATTATTGCTGGGAAACAACTTTTTTTTTTGGGTTGAAAAATAACCCTTTACGGTAAAACTCAACGTAACGCATTCAAATCATCGTGCTTATGGATGCATTGAATAGTAAACGGGTCATGGAAGTGTAGTTTAAAGTAAAGTTACAACCATAAAAAACTGTATTTAAAAAAAATCTTGTGAAAAAGTTGGAACTTTGACCCCCAATAACTCCGTAACTAGAAGGTTCCCAGGTATGGTCTAGAACAAAAAAATGACCGCAATAGCGGGGAGAACAAGTGCCTTTCGGCTTCGTTAAGGGTCTATTTACACCCTTTATACACAAAATTTATTTACAATTTTTACAATAATATGAAATATTTTAAATGCTTATTACTAATAACAGTCCTCTGGCTTTGGGGACAAGCCATTTTCATCAACATATAAGACACACTTTATGAGCTCCATTTTAATAAACTTTAAATACTAGGAATATTTGTGGATTGACTGTAAACCCATCTGGCCAATTCTTCATGTGACTGCATTTCTGTAGTATCTGATTCAGTGGAGCGTTTAATCATGCTCTTTATACCAAAGAACAGGGCAAATGCTATTCCTCCAAGAAGTACAATTCTGTAATATAAAATGATATTCACTTTATAAAGTATACACAAATTGAAACCAAAAATATCTTGTTAATCTTTACTACATACGTCCACATTGCGCAAAATTTAATATTCACAAAAAAATCGTATTTCATTTACGGTTAAATCATGAACCATTAAATACAAATTCATTTAATTTTTTCTGTTTTTTTATTGCTCTTGGCACGTGGAGTTATTGAAATGCAGAGCCTCCAAAATACAGTGAATCTTAAACCTGAAATGAGGCAACGAAAGATTTTAAATAGGCTTTTCAACAGAAATGAACAAAGAAAATAAACATGTATTGTCAAAATCCTCTTACATGAATTACGTCAGAGATTCGTAATGGCAATCGTTGTTTAATTTAGTGAATGGAGCAAAAGAAAGAAAAAAAAAATATTTGTCGCAGGGACATGACGTGCATGATGCAAAATGACAAAAAAATAACAATAAACATATAACGCATAACAAATATTTCGCAAAACAGGGTTTTTTTTATTTGATCCCTTATGATAGTTTGTATGGGGTTACTTTTGAAGTTAGAAACGTTCAAGTTGAAATTATTGTTAGATTAGTTGTACCATCGTTTTTTGGAAACTGTCCCTTGAGGTTTTTGAAAAGTTAATGGGAAAACTTATCAGGCACACGGATTTCATTTGATCATTCCGAGATCAATTTTCTCTGTTATTATAACCATTATTAAAGGCTGCGTAACCTATCCAAGTTGAACTGTGAACGAAGTGTTTATAAAGTCATGTTCATTGTTTAAAGTAAAGAATATTCGTTAGGAATTAATAAATAAAATATTTAAAAAATAACCAAGGAATAAAATAACTCTGGAATAAATGGAAATTAATAATAAAAACATGGATACGGTGCAATCCGGTAGAATATAATCAATGTCAAAATACCATATTAAAGTCATCAAAATTGTGTTATTTTTAAAATAAGAGACGGAAAATTCTGAAAAAAATGTGAGATTGTATGTATACCGTAAAAATAACTTTCTACGAAAATTGGTTTGAATAAGATTTGATATTTATTAATTTTTACAATTATTGTAGATTTTGACTACCTCGTTGGTCTAGTAGTCGGAAGCGCTACTGCTGAGCATGAGGCCCTGGGTTCTATTTACTGGTCAGACAAAATGTTCCCAGTTGCAGACACGGAATCAAGATATGTGCCCGGGTGATGACAATTGGCTCACCCTAGTACACTTCTTCCTAACCATTCGGGGTTCACAGACGTGATGTTATGCGATAACATACACACTAACAACCCTGTTTTTGGGTTTGTGCTTAGTTCATTGTGGTGCTGTAAAAATACCAATTGTTTCACACTCCTGAGCCCTTCGAGGAAAAACAGGCGAGATTTTTTGTTCTATTGTAAAAATTTCTTCAGACTATGTTTTTGTTTTTTTTTGTTCTCAGTGCTATTATGTCAGCTGCAATGATAGTCACATTATACTTGGGCAGCCAGTACCTACTAGAACTGAATAACACTCAAATTCCAGTAAGAAACCTTACAAGAACATAAGGTAAAATCATTCAAAATAAATTTAAATATTAAGAAGTTAATATTTGAATCTGTAAGACTAATAATAATTTATTTTTAATTTTAGGCGATGAAAGTCTACTTACGGATATTTTTCTGGATGGTCTGCAGAACACACTTCAAGTTTATTATAGTTTTTTTTAACTAATAGTACACTAATTTACAAATAAAAAAAATACATCTTAAATGGTTTTGTGTAGTTACTTAAATCAACGAATGAAACAATCATCTTGCAAAACAATGCTAAACTAAATTTTAAGAACTTTATAAATTAAGGTCAATGCACATCTACAAGCACTGCACGGGATCAACATCGTTTTAACCTCGGCCTTTAGGATTTTTTCTGTGAAACTCAATACCTGATGGATTGTACGCTAAAGTCTGCTTGACGACGAGCCTATTAGGTGAGGTGACGTCGATCCCGTGCGTATACGTGTATGTTTACCCTCAGTCTGACAATTTAAGGCCTTTTTAGCGCCAATTTTTTTTTGTTGGATAATAATTACGATTTTTTTTAATAAATATTCATCTGTTTATGCTTCATTTGAATTTACTTATTTAGTTCCTTTACTTATTGAGACAGGGTGCATTCAGCTCCTTATTTTGAATCATATTCCACCGGAACTTTTCTCCGGAATTTTCATTAAAAAAAACACTACTCCTTACTATTCCTTTATTTCAATGTAAAATTACATTCCCTGTACGCAGCACTCCATTTATGTAAATAATACGGCTAAAATAAAAAAATCCAACAATTGATGTTCATGCAGCAGTCAATCGCTCAAATTCGGTTCCTAATGCATTTTTTTTTTCATACAGCAATTTACAGCACAGAAGTCTCACGTAATAATAACGAAATATAACAATAGGTGCTTTGTTTTCTAGAATAATCATAAATAGTCCAGTCATTATAGTAAGTTCACTTCGGAATTCGAGATACCCAGCTGTAAGTCTGTAAATACTTGTATATTGACACCCTAAAAGTTGTCTCAAAACCTACATATGGTAGGGTGTAAGCAACTATTAAATTTCAACGTCAAAGTTCACAAAAATCGTTTTTTTGCGCTTTTTTTGGAAATATCTCATTTCCTATGGGTTTTTTGGTATTTATATTAATTATCAATATTGTAGAATATAAAATTCTCTACAAATTTTGTTTAGAAATTTTTTTTATACGATGAACCGTTTTCGAGATAGAGGGCGGAGAGCGCGCGGTCACAGCATCACTTCAGGTCAACCGGTGCATGGTGTGTACTTTCCTGTAAATATTTATTTATTTTACTATTTATGTACACACAGTAGACAACACAGGAAAATAACATTATAATATATGAGTACATAGGTACTGCTTATTTCATAAGAAATTTCTGCCAGCAGACCTGCAAAAGGAGAAATGATAAAGAAATGTAGACAATAGTGTGTGAGAAAAGGAAGAGAATGAGTTTATATGTTTTTGTACATATCTTTTTTTAAGAATATTCGAGAGATTCGGCTGCCTTTGTACAGAGGTTGTAAGTGAATTTTCTGATCGTGGGTACGAGTGGATCCCAGATCGGGTTTTTGTCTTACTTTTTCCATACGAAAATGATCATTAACAGCCAGAAGATTGGAGGCATGCCAGTAACTTCATCTGCCTAGCCTTTTCCCAAGAATATTGGGGTCGGCTTCCAGTCTAACCGGATGCAGCTGAATATCAGTATTTTATATGGAGCGACTGCCTATCTGACCACCACAATCGAGTTAGTACTGGGTAATACGATACTCCTTGATAAGACTGGTTGTCAGACTTTTTGGGCCACTGAATACCTAACGACTGTCAAAGATCTAAAATGACACCCGGGACCAACGTCTTAACGTGCTTTCCGAGGCACGGAGGAAATTCGGTATGTAATGGGTGGTCACCTATCCACAGACCAACCTAGGCAAGCACGGCTTAACCTAAAAATCGACCCTAGCGGCTGTTATTATTAAGTTGAAATTATTATTATGTTAAGACGGTATTTCAAAATCGCGAAATATGTCTTTGAATTTCTAACACCACATTAGCCGCTTGCTAGAGAACCGGAAGACGCGTTATTTCAGCCCGTCACAGAAACAAGCAACGTATGTACCTAATTTGAAGTGAACACAAATTATAAAATGGTATTATACCATTACATGGTATAATTATGCAGTTTTATCAATCTCCTTTAAAGTTGCTATTTTTGACTTCCATGACGTATATGAAGCATACGTTCTATCTCTGACGCCGTATCCTGACTATAGCAATTGTTCGGAATCCGAAAGGCGCGTCCTTTCGGCATGACCGTCCGTTTTGGTCTGTGCCTTTTTTTTTTTTTACGGATGGGAAATCATCAAATGACTTCTCCCGCTCTGGGTGGAGTGGGAGGGAGTGTCAGACTCTTACTGACTAAAACCCATCCATGTTCCTTCATTGCCCTTTGTGTTCCAGGGCCACGGTATCTCTTTCGAACAGTCCCGCAGCCCCGGTTGGTCTGTGCCTTCATTTTAACATCAGAATTTTCTCGGTGTCAGCTAGGAAAATGGAGATGAGTGAGTCCCCCATAGGTGGGGTTTAAAAGTTACGAATTTTTTTACAGTCTGCGATTCGTGGATTATAAAGCCCTATTTTTTTCTTAATTTCTATATAAATGAAGTTTTATTTTACGTTTTCAGATCACCGGATTTTCGGCGTACGGCCTTTATATGGCTGTGAAGACCGTGAAGGAGCACTTGGACATAAAGCGTTCAGTGGAAAAATACGACTACGTAGAATCTAAGTCATTTGAACATTTAGCTAATTGGATTTCGAATCAAAGCACAAGTACTACAGCTCCTTTATAATAAACTCGGCGTAAAGTTCTGTAATGCTTAAAGGATGTATGTTTAAAGATCATCGCACTTTACTCAGACTCAACGCCAACACCATTCCAACTCTACTGGTAAGAATAGCATTGAAATATGAGTTTTATATCGTGTACCTTACGATGGTACGCGTTAACCACACTTGGTTCACGCGTCGTCGTTCATTTCTTTCAAGTAAATGTTGTAAATTCTACCGTAAGCAACACCTTAAAAGCTCAAATTTGAATGCTGTAATGTGAGTCGAGTTGGAGTGAAGTCGGCGTAAAGAAAGTGTAATGTGTGAAGACCTTAAATCGATTTACGGGTGTAACTTATGTCTGCATTACTTAATATGCACAATGTGTTTAAGCAGGTATCTATTTATTTTCTATTAAAGCTATATGTATAAGTTATACACTAGTTATGTTATTTTTTGTTAAAATGTGGAAAAACTATGTATTTGTGACATTAAATTTTTGGTTTGTAAAATCAATTACCTACTTGTGTAAATAATTGAAAAATGAAAACTTTTTAATTATAAGATGATTTAATATAAAATATAATAATTTAATCTATAAAATGAGGAACCTATTGCCTAAGCCAGAAACATATTTCGTATACTCAGCTTGTTTAACAAAACTAAAACTCGTCAAAATTAAAGAAGGATGGATGGAGTACCATTTCCTTGTTTTATTTTAAAATAACTGACCCACGCAACTTCGTCTGCTTCACCTAAAAGAGAGAGTGGGTTAAGGAATATACAGGGTATAATGGACAGCCCTCCGCAGACTGATGGGGTGAATTCAATATATCATACTAAGATGACCGGTACAAGAAATTATTTCAGGAATGTTATGGGAATCCAATAAATTTAATTTGTTTAATTTCCTCATAAAACAAATCAAATTTATTTATTGAAACGCAGGTAGCGAACGGCAAGCGCGACGACGAGTTCGTTGAACTCTATAACTAGGCAGGAAGTGAACAGCTGATTTCACGCGTCGTTCGTTAGAGTATTTCAACATCATTGTTGGTTTTTTTTTTAACTTTCGCCGTATTATTTACATAAATTGAGTGCTACGTACAGAAAATGTAATTTTACATTGAAATAAAGGAATAGTAACAGAAAAAACGATTTAAAAAAAAAATTGTCCGTAGAAAAATTCTGGTAAAATATCATTCAAAATAAGGAGCTGAATGCACCCTTGTCAGTCAGTTTGTGAAGGGCTGTCCCTTACATCCTATATCTTCCCCGTTTTTGCAACGTTTTTCATTGATGCTCCGCTCCTATTGCTCGTAGCGTAATGTTATTAGCCTTCCTCGATAAATGGGCTATCCAACACTAATTTTATTTTTAGAATTTTTCAATTCGAACCAGCAGTTCCTAAGATTAGAGCAAACAAAAACTCTTCAGCTTTATATGTTCCCGACTCGGCGGTCGTTTTCTCGGTCTTGCCTCTTTTCGGAGGAAACTAGCTGGTCCAAATAAATGTACTCATCAACGTTGTGGATTTCTTTCAGCTAATGGCCCTCAACCCTTCTTTTTAAGCTATTGGCTTTTGACCGATTCATCATTTATAGTCTAACTTCAAGGCTTGGAGTGCCCAAATCTTGGATCATGTGTTGTAATTCGGCAGCAGTTGGTGCAAATAGGACGTTGTCATCAGCGGAACGAAGGTTGGTGAGTTTTTAGCTACCGACTGTTATACCTTTACTGGACCATAGGGCTGCTGGGTTCTTGATTACTTCCTCAAGGGCGCTGGGATTTGGAGAGAGAGGGGGGGCGTGTTGGTGGGTATCACATATCTTTTAAGCTTTGATTCTAGGACATGCCGGTTTCTTGACAATGTCTTCCATCATCGTTTTGAGAGCATTGGTGATGAAATCTTTACAAATAAAACTGAAGAAGTATTTGAAGTAATTTCTAAATAACAGTTTTTAGTAAATGCATACGAAAGTACAATTATACGGTAATTCTAATCAAAAACATTTTCTTTTGTCTGTCTGTTTGTCTCCGAAACGGCTGAATCGATTTTGAAAGGACTTTGATTAGCCGATAGCTGATGTTATAACGAGCAACAAAGGCTACTTTTATTTTAGAAAAAGGATTAAGTTTCCCTGCAAAAAAATTAAAACCCTTGAAATTGTTATCAAAATCCGATTCAAATAGAAAAGTAGTAAATTATAAAAAGCAACGCGCCACCTGGGTTCGAAACCATGACCTACTCGGATATTATTATTGTTTTGAATTATGTTTAACCGTTGCTTTGGTATACAATAGAGATTATTTATTAAATTTAAAAAAAAAACAGCTCGTTCGATCTTGGCTTGAAATGGTCGTAGAACATAATAAACAATACGGAGTAGTATAAATATTTTTTTATTGAATAGAGCATGTTATGAAAAAAGCGGGGTTTTTATAGGAATCATAAGGATTCATACATTAGTTAATGATGAGACGTCGATGGGTGCGGGCAATCTGAAGGTCATTGAACTGAGGCCAGCGAAATGGTTGTACCAGGACCAGGAATGTGAGTACCTACTTGTTTTTCTCGATAAAAAAAAATCTACTCAGTACTGCTTTTATGGAAGGATTTAAAACGGGGTATTCCTAAAAGTGCAACTATTTTTAAGCGCAACCAACTAAGCGCAACCTTGATGAAAAATTGGTATCATAGATTCATTTACGATATTTTTCATCATGGTTGCGCTTCGAGGAATAATTTTGTTGCGTTTAGTTGGTTGCGCTTAAAAATAGTTTCGCTTTGAGGAATACCCCTTTAAAACATCACTTTGCCACAGGGTCACTTTTTTAACAATTTTGACCAATGTTTTGCCCTTTATGTTAATAACAGATTTCATGTGATTTCACTTACATTTTTTATCCGACTACGGCAAAGCTTAATCCTTCCTGGTATGTATGTTTATAACATTAGTATGTTGCAAAAAAAGCGCCTAAACTACTGATACGATTTTCATAAATGAATTTTCAATTAAAAAAACGAAAAAAAACGTTATTATGTTCTGGGTGACTTAGGCTATATTTTTTTCTAACTAAATCAAAATGAGGAAAATAAAAAAAAAATAAAAATATAAATAAAAAAAAAATATAAATATAAATATAAAAAAATATAAATAATAAAAAAAAATATAAATAATAATAAAATATAAATATACATCCCAAAAAGTGCTATCCTATCGAGTGGAATGTCTTTGAAAACGGAAAAAATTCAGAGGTCATTATATAGTAAAACTATTTAAATAAATCTGAGTCACACATGTCTTAATAAGTATATACTTAAAGACGCCATTTTTATCACTGTTGAGTTCAAGTTTACAATTTTTTTTGTTGATTTTTCACTTAGCGCATTCGCCTAAATTTAAATAATGATTTAAAAAATCATAGTTTATCTTTGTTTTTCTTTTCGCAGGTTTTTGTTTACCGGCTCACTATATTACGCTTTATATCTAATATTTCCTACAGTAAAACGCTTCTTCTTTCAAGTACTTAATTTACAAAATGACGGAACTGCGTACGACCCTCCGGGATCTTACGAGCAGTATGCGAATTGGACAGACTCATGGACGTCAAATTTTGCTGAAAATGATAGCACAATCGGAACAACGGATACACAACAATCGTGAAGATGGTGAACAACGAATGTGTCGAATGATCCTTGATCGGAGTATTGTCATTCATCACCTGCCTACCCTTCCCCAACTGTATTGGGGTCGACTTACAGTCTTACCGGATCCAGCTGAATATGTATTTTACATGAAGCGACTGCCTATCTGACCTCCACAAACCAGTTAGTACTGGGTAATACGATACCCTTTGGTAAGATAAGACTGGTTGTCAGACTTTCGGGCCACTGACTATCTGTAACGTCAAAGATCTTTAAATGACAGCCGAGACCAACGGTTAAATTTGCTTATCGAGATGCGGAGGAAACTCGGTATGTAATGGATGGTCACCCATCCACGGACCGACCTTGGCAAGAGCAGCTTTACGTGCTCCGATCTTAGCATTGCTGACACACCTACATTATTGAAAAATGTTAGCATAAGTGCCTCCTATTTTATTTTTTGTAAATGCAATGTTTGTAGGTAGTTATTAAAAAGATTTATAAATGTTTAATTCTATGAATTATTAATGAAAAAAAATATTGTTTATATTTATGTTTGCCAACAGCGCTCTCCTGTCAACATGAGTCAGACAAATACGTCAGTCGTAATGTCATCTTACTAATATTATAAAGAGGAAAGATTTGTATTTTTGTGTGTGTGTATGTTTGTAATGAATAAACTCAAAAACTACTGTGCCGATTTCAAACATTTTTCACCATTAGAAAGCTACATTATCCCTGAGTAACATAGGCTATATTTTATCCCAAAGTGTTTAAAAAATAAATGTCCACCCGTGCAAAGCCGGGACGGGCCGCTACTTCAAAAATATTTTTATTATTATTTATACCAATATATTTATCATTAAGACCTGTCTAGGTATTCAGGCTGCCGAGGCTGCACATGCACAACCCATGTCATTGTCTTATGATTTTGGTCAGCTTATTCTGGCTTATTTAGCGTAATCACACTAGTCTGGCTACTCGTTGGTCGAGTGGTTGTAAGCGAGACTGCTGAGCCTGAAGTCTTGGGTTCGATTCCCGGGTCGGGCAAAGTATGATTGGGATTTTTCATCAGGAATTTTTCAGTAGCAGCCACGGAGTCTGGATTTGATACGATAGTTTCACCCCCTTTTACATGGAATTTTAAACATAACTGGCTAAATGTAGGTGTACTATTCGGTACAACTCTGTCGAACCTATCGAGAATTACAGGCGTGATTGATGTGTTAATATAGAAATAGAAATTCTATATTGTTAAATATGGTAACTCCATTACTTCCGTCACTATTTGTAAGTTTAGATATTCCAAATAATTGCGTTTATATGTTCAGATTTACTAAACTATTTATATATTCTTCTTTTTTTTACTTTGTGTGGCTTAAAAAAAAAGATACAACACTGAAAGAAAAGCCCAGTAATTGCTTCATAAAATACTTCCATTGATGAACGGTTCTGACTGAATTAATAGGGCACCGTTTTTGCCGATCTTCTTTGTATCCTTTGACAGCTTGCTCACTAAGGCACGTAGCTCACTGGTATTCCGAGATGGAGTCGCGGCACGGTTGAGGCGAGGACTTTAGTAGAGTCGGAGCGCCAGATGCTATAATTTCTTCTCACTACATCGTCATCTACCTAGCCTTTTTCCCAACTATATTGGGGTCGACTTCCAGTCTAACCGGATTCAGCTGAATACTAGTATTTTACATGGAGCGATTGCCTATCTGACCTCCATAACCCAGTAAGTACTGGGTAATACGATACCCCTTGGTAAGACTGGTTGTCAGACTTTTTGGGCCTCTGACTACCTAACGAGTGTCAAAGATACACTACATACGAAATGAAAATACAAAATTCCCCCACCGCATCTGCTCCTCAAAGCTCGCAATGCTTCAGAGATGCTCGTTTAAAATTGCTAACGAAGGTAGCATATTACGATAAATAAATATAACATCATAATTAGCCTATAATGTTCCCACTACTGGGACACACGGCCTCCTCTCTATGTGAGGGAATGGGCTATAATACAGCACGCGGGCCCAGTGCGGGTTGGTAGATGTCACATGTCCTCGAATTTTGGTTCTGGACATGCCGGTTTCCTCACGATGTTTTCCTCCACCGTTTTTAGAGCAGTGGTGATGAAATAAATTCACAAAGTAGTGCGAACCCACGACTTACTGTTCGTAAGTCGGGGCCGCCACCACTGGGCCACCGCTGCTCCTTATAAAAATGACAAGAATGATTAATCAGTACAAAGTCTAAGGGCACTATCGGTGTCAGTATTGGAGTCGCATCTCATTCAAAAATATCTTTATGCTGTCACACTTTTCAGTCAGATTTCACTCAGTATGACAACGTGAACATGTTAATTATTTTGTAACTTTCGTTTCGTATGCATTATCAATCATTTAACGAGTCCCTCTGAATATCTTTTGAGCATTCATGGCTTTCAATCAGCTGATTAAATGTGGATTTTTAAGATTAATCTTCACTGTTGCATTAACATATTGAGATACGACGGCGAATTTTGCTTACGTCGATAACTTACTACTAATAACATTACACTTGTTGGTGTTCTTGAAAATTTGGATACCTAGAATTTCTTGGAAAAGTGTCACCTACCATTTAAAACATAGAACGGTTTACAATTATAAAAATTCAATCCGATATTTTACAAATATTGGCCCTGTTCCATACTAACATAAAACTTGCGTTAACTGCTGGTAAAAGTGTTAAACTTTTAAGTGTTTCAGAAGGTTTAACAAACGTCTTCTAATCCGAGATTCAAAACCTCAGGGCCTGCTATTATTGACACTGGACAAATAAAAGAATCTACCAAGAATAGTGATTCGCTTTGTTTATTATAACAATAGCCTTTCGAAAAGAGCCCATTCAATTTATTCACATGGATTGTCTCGTTCTTCGTTATTGTTCGACGTCAGTTTCATATCACCGTCAGCCATAAACGGAAGTTCCAAATTCAAGTTTATTAAAGTTGGATTAAAATCGCAAGATGTTAATCTGGGGGTAGGTACCCGCATTTTCTTTAAGGGTCGTCCTTTAATTACGTAAGGTTCGAAAAGGATTGAGGGGCTCAAAAAAATTTCGATGGGGTAGTGTGATAATCGCGTATATTTTTTTTTCAGGATGAAAAAAATCATTTAATGTGACTTTGCAATTTTTTTTAGCCTTTTGTGAATTAAAAACCCAAGCAAGCAAGAATTTTTGTCTAGAAAACCATTTTAATATAAAAACAGATTGTCAAACTATCTAATTTTTTCAATAATTAAAAAATAGCTAGGAGCTATATGAAAATATTGGTGCTCGTGACTGTACAACTGTACGGTAAACCGAAACGTGTGTGTAACTGTACAGTACAGTACAGTACACGGTCCAGTACAACTGTTCAACGGTACAGGTAAACCTGACAGGTACACTCTAGCGTATATGTTGGAAGGAGCTGTGCGGGTACTGGATATCTTCCGTGATTTTCAATTATTATGAGCTCCCGATATTTCAACGCTGTTGCAAGCGCCATGATCGCGGGATAACTGATGGTATAATCATCCCGGGTGCCAATGACTGATGGTATAATTTATATTACAGAGTCGTTGTCCTCGGAGCTGCATCACTTGCTTTGTACGCATATTATCAAACTTACAAAGGCATAGATGTCAAAGAACAAATTGTATCACAGCTAAGAAGAAAAGAGGAACCAGTTCCTCTTGTGAGATAAATAATAACGATGGTGAATATTTGAAAAGTGATAAGGAACATTAACTACACTATTGGAAATGCAACGATCAGCTCATTACAACTTTTCTGGATTGTCTGTACATGTAGAAAATTAATATGTATTTTGTAAATTCAGATAATATAAGATGCTTCAAATTGAAATAAACTTAATGTTATTTATAGCCTATTTCTAAGTAATAAAACGTAACAACCATAAGGAAAAAAAAACATTAAAAACTACTACATTTTCCTTTTATATTTGTATTTTGCACATAGATAAGGTAATAAACATGCACTACCATAAAAATATAAAACATTCACATCGCACATAAACATACGCGTCCCAGAGGCAACATGTGGTAAGACTGCGACCGTATATGAAGGGGCTGTAGTTCCATTCCGATGGCCGATCGATGTATGGCCACAGGTATGGCGGTTCGTGCGGCGGCCGAGCGATTCCTCAGCAGCGCCTGCCAGAAGAGCGCGTCCCACGGCGAACATGGAGCTTTCAAAAACTTTAATGATCAGAAGAGACGTATTTAAGTGAATTCCGAACGCCTTAAGTTTCGGCTTTCATTTCTCCATGCAAGACTTTGATTCTTTAAGGCTTTACTACATGATATTTCTCACACAAACTGACTATAAAGCTGAGGCAAACTAACAATGGAAATATATCCCGAAGGTTTTTCCATAGATATATTGAAATAGACTCAACTTTGATCCATTAATTTAAAATGATCTTGAAAACCATCTAGAGGTGCCATTCAGAGCATCTTTTTAAACACCCCCAGCCCCAAACAGAAATTTTTCATCGGTAATTTTAAAAAAAAAGCTGTTTCTTACATTGCAAAAGTGCAATATCTGCATGGTCAGAATCGTATAATCATGTGAAAGGTGTTGGAAGATTTTTGTATGAAGCCAGGCCGGCCTTACTTCAGCCATTTTAATTTCTTTTTAAAGTTGCTGCCTCGCATAACATCTATATTTATCGATAGCTGGTATCATACAAACAAGTTTTGTGCAATTTTTATTTTCTTGTTTCATGCCATCATCCAAATTTATTGCCATCCTGTGGGATGGCAATAAATTTGGATGATGGCAGATGGCAGGTTCATCAGTATTATCATGGATGATAATTATAAAAGTGTTAATTATTAATTAAATTACATAATAATCTTAGCAGATAGACACTCTTGCGGCGTTATAATAGTATATTTTTATTGTTGCTACATCGAAGTTATCATACCGTACAACATAATGCTATTTTTTTTTTACATTAACTGTAAACACTTCGAGACAATTTGAATAAAATGCTAGTACGCACCACGACCAAAGAAATGATGGATAGACTGTGTGAAGGATGATATGGCTAGGAAGGAGGTGACTGCTGAAATGACAAGTTAGAGAAGTATGGAAGAAGACATGCTGCGCCGGCCGTAAACATTCCTCATTTTTGGCCAAGGGGTTGCAGATAGGTCTAAGATTAGCCGTTTAGCCGGATAATCTTGAGTTTATTTTCACACCCATCTTTAGCTTCTACTATCATTGTATTACACTTATATCATGAAAGTCTTTACACCAACTGGTCCCTGTGACTTACAGCGCCAATCATTTTGTAATTTGTACCCACTGAACAACTGACGCAATTGACAATTGGCGCTTGATGCTATTGTTAAGAGAATTCGACAAGGATATTTATCTGCTTTGTTTATCATAACAATGCCCTTTCATAAAGAGCCTATTCAATATATCTCCAAATGGGCGGTCTAGCTCTTCGGTAAGAGCTACTGTTCGACGTCAGTTTCATATCACCATCAGACATAAAAATAAGTAAACGAAAATTCAAGTTTCTTAAAATTGGATTTAAAAAAACACAAGATGTTATTCTGGGGTTAGGTACCCATCTTTTCTATAGTAGAATAGTCACGAGATTCATACATCTGTCTGTTAATTTATAAAATTACATTTCAAAGTATGCGCTTTAGTATTACATAGCTTAATTCCCCCATCCCCATTCCATCATCGAACAAGCAGAGATACGGCGAAGCGTCACCGTTATATGGTTGAAGTGGACCCGAACATACTCCTACATTTTATTGCACGAACCGCCAGTCTGTAGAATTCACTGCCAGCTTCTCTGTTCCCTCATCATTATAATCTGGATTTCTGCAAGGTGCGAGTGAATTGGTTTCTTCTAGGCAAGCGTGTTTCATGCTAGGCCGCATCATCGCTTCACATTGACTTGCGCGCATCATAGCTCTGAAATACAACCACTGAGAGCCGGCAGACCAACTTGTTTCATCTGCGGAGACGCCATACTTTGAATATGTACTAAAACTGACCATTTCTGTGATTGTTTTTTTTTTCGCAACAATGAAGCCTCTTGTAAGCGCTATAACTCGAAGTTGCAACCACTGAGATTTTCATTCGCATTAAAAAGTATTGTTCTCTTGTCCTTCTGCGAAGCGGTCATCGTAGGAGGATGCTGCGGAAAAGGAATAGGAGATGACGGGCACTGGAAGTCAGCATAGGGCGGATCACGCCCTCTTCCGGCTCCCCTAAACAGGTCAAGGTCACACACACTGCACCCGAAGAGGCGGCGCGTAGTGTTCCACGCATGCCTCTCAAAGACGTTTTTACAATTCCCTTAAGGAACTAGGCACGTAGCGGCGTTGTAGTCATTACTGATCTGAGTCTGATCTGTCAAACTTGATGACTTGGATAACTCCCCGGGCGGAGAACAACCATATACTCGTAAGATTTTCGCATCGACTAAGTAAAATAAGGTGCTAACTGTTACATATACTTCTAATAACATTGTAACAATATGTGTATTACACATATTTCATGAAGATCTCTAGATCAACTAGTCCCTGTGTTTTAAACGTTTTTGTGGCGTGGTTTATAGTTATTGACCCACTGAACACCTATCTTGCTTGGTGCTTACGTTAAAAAAATGTATCAAGGATATTTATTTGCTTTGTTTATTAAAACAATGCCCTTTCATAACAACGCTATTCAATTTACTTACATAAGTAGTCTCGTTCTTCTGTAAGAGGTTTTGTTCGAGGTCAGTTCCATGCCATCACCAGCCATAACCGGAAGACAAGTGATAAGTGAAAGAAAATTCAAGTTTTTAATAGTTGGAATAAAAATCAGAAGATGTATCTTTGGGGGTAGGTACCCACCTATTCTTTATCACAAGATTCACACATTGGTCTACTCATTTATGACATTTATTTACTCTCTTGCTTCATAATTTAACAGACAGTTGTGTTGCTGGGGAGTGTGTTGCTCCATTTCCTGTTCCCTGTTTCGTTCCTCCTCCTCAAGTCGTCCTCATAACTGAGGGTCGTGATCCTCTCTTGAAAACATCTTTTCCCTGACGATGTTTTGCCCTGCTCCGTTAAGAAGTGAAAAAGTGCAGTCGTTATGGAGAACTGTCTTTCGATTTGATATTTTGTTTGAATTTCTGCGTATTTTACGTTTTTTTTAATTTATTTTGCAGAGTTCTAGTCCTCGGAGCAGCATCGCTTATTATGTACGCTTATTATGTCGGATACAAAGGCGTTGATATCCAACGAGAAGTTGAAGATAAGCTAAACCTAAAGCGTTATCATAGTTAATAAAAAGTTCCGCTTGTGAGATAACTAACTTTATTTCGGCAATGTGACGTTTTAGAAGATTATACACTTGTTTGTACTGGTGCCAGCTATTGATTGATACATGTTTTTTGCGTGGCTAATAAAATCAAAGTTGTAACCCTGATGGTGCCATCAGTGAAAAGATTTTCAACTTCGATAGCTTATAAATAAAGAAATTAAACTATTTCAGACTAAATTCTATAATTGAGTTAGTTTTTTAATGTTAGTAGCAATAGTTCTTAAGTAAATAAGTAGGTTAGTATTGTTACAGTGTGTATACATATATTCTATGTTTTTTCAAAGGGAAAGCAAAATGCTAGATACGAATATATGATTGCATGCATGTTATTCTTATTAATTCTTTCGTACTGCAAGAAATAAAAGGCTTTTTATTTTATTTTATTTATTTATACATACAAATGCTCCTAGCACAGGTCTGAGTATAAATATAAGTTATTTATCGGTGCTCACAGAAAATCTTTATTAAAAAAAGAAGTGTTTTAGGCCCATGCCTAAAACACTTCTTTTTTCCTATAATCTATAATAAGGTTCCAAATAGCATCTGGGTCTGCCTTCACCGTAAGAGTTGCCGAAGGATCTGTTGCCACAATAAGCACATGAATCCGAAAAATCAGAGGTGAATACCAGTATTTTACATGGAGCGACTTCCTATCTGACCCCCACAACCCAATTAGTTCTGGGTAATATGATAACCCTTGGTAAGACTGGTTGTCGGAGTTTCGGGCCACTGACTACCTGTAACGACTGTCAAAGATCTACAAATGACAGCCGGGACTAACGGCTTAACGTGCTTTCTGAGGCTCGGAGGAAACTCGGTTTTTAATGGGCGGTCACTCATCTACAGACCAATCTAAGCAAGCGCGACTCAAGCTCCTCAATCCAAATATGACGATGTTAACTTTACTTCAGTAACGGAAGTCAGTACGGCTTTAAATAAATATGCATAAAAACAAATGGCGGAGGGAAGTGTGTCGCCGCGCAGCTTTCGAGAGACCAATGTCCGTGGACTGCGTTGATTGGAAGACATGTGACAGCAGAACCTAATGACCAAAGATTCCCATGGCTCATGTATCTGTTTACCCAACAACAATCATTGTCCAATTCAAAAAAGTAAAGGCTTCTTCACAATGCCACACGAAAAACCAAGTCACCTCTGATGTGACGCCCACGACTACTTTGTTTAGAGTGTAGTGACTAAGAAGATTTAGAAATGATGGAACGATACATGCCTGATAAACGTAAAATTGTTGTTACTGCTAACTCGATCTTACGTGTGATCTCCCGTTTTGGCGATTTGAACTGTCTGGCCAGATCGCGAGATCTGAGACGTCAGATTTCTGTGGTTCGTTTTGAAATCACATTTTACCATAAAAAAGAACACAAGCCTTGCAAGCCAAATGTTGAACAAGAAATCTCCAATTCGGAGTCAGATGGTTCTGCAAACATTCAAAATAACGTAACACGAACACAAATGTGCACCAACTCAGGTGGTAATTTCACCTTTCAATAAACTCTCACGTATTTTTTTTTACACCAAAATACAGCCAACTCATATTCAGACATCAATTTCGCCCCGCTCTATACTTACCCGGACAAGCTCCTTTATAAAGGGCTCTTCTTCAATTAGCAAACTCTACTACAAACATTGTTCAAGTTACTGCCTAAATATTATTATGAATAGTTTTCAGCGTCTGTTTAAACGTGCCCTTACCAGTAATACACACTGTGCCATTGTGGTAATACAATCTGGTTTGATAATTCACTCTTGGATCCAAGATTTCGACCTTCAGACGACTGCGGAGGAATTTTGAATATTGGAAAAATGGGTTTCGGATAGTAAGTTTTTGATTTTTATTAAATTCTAGCTGTATTACGTGAAAAACAAACGGTGTCCGAATGAAGTTTTTTTTTCAGTTTATTAGTTGGTTCAATGATGGTGTTCATGGCGTATTGGGGAACGATGAACGTAATGAAATATATAGCTGACAAGAGAAGAACAACACCTAGTCCGATATTTATCACCACCGAAATGGATAACAGCTCAACGTCAACATCGGAAGAAGATGATTACACCTTAAGAAGACACAATTAAAGGGAGGCAAAAACCAATAAAACAACTGATGATATTTGAGTGAAAAAAAAATGTTTCGCTGTCTGTTCTGAGTTCTGTCCCATTTTTTTTTTTCAATATATTCAATGTACAGACACCGGCCTGTTACAAATTTATTATATGTACTATATGTAAGACGAGGTTGTATTTAGATAAGTCGTCCTTTATTTACTTTCCATACATATTAGATACTTCATAACTGTAAATATAATAACTAACAAGTGGAAATTAGGTTCTGCACTATAATAATAGCTTTATTTATTCCTTACACTGGTGTTACATTTCTGTACATTTGTGTTATGTTAGTATTGTGCTTATTCTAGTTTGTTAGTATTACTTCTAAATTGGTTGTTTTTGTTTTGTAAGGACCGCTCTAGCGGTGAAAGCCTCCTCCAATTCTCTCCATTTCGCTATATATAAGAAAAGGAGAAAAGGTAGGCCATTTAAAAGATGGAGCGATGACATAGTTGCCACGGCTGGAGTAACTTGGAACAGACGCACGAGATAGAGCGAAATGGTTCTGCACTAATAAACCTTATTTTTAGTAATGTATGTTCCGTTGACATCACAGTTAAACCACCACAAAAGCGTGTGAAACCGAGCGGTTTCACACGCTTTTGTGGGCATAGCTCTTAAGTTAAGATTTTTATAAACTTTGTTTAAATACATAATACAAACTTATCAACTGATGTTTCCCTATCAAAATAGTTTGCATAAATGCTGAATAACGATTCTGAATCTGCCTAGCCTTTTCACAACTATATTGGGGTCGGAGAGAGATGTGAGATGTCACATTTCTTCGAATTTTAAGTTCTAGGACATGCCGGTTTCCTCACGATGTTTTCGGTCACCGTTTTGAGAGCAGTGGTGATGAAATAAATTACCAAAGTAATGGCCGGGGTTCGAACCCAAAACTCGTAACTCGTAACCACTAGCTTTCACCACATGGTAACCGTTGATCCTATGGATGACCGAGCAGTATTTCTTTTTTGCCCATCGTACAGCTAAAATTTAATACGAGTCCTTGATGCAAGCAATGAATTGAGACGAGGAAAATTTGGGTATTTGCACGAACACAAGAAAAATTAACAAAAAATCGTTTTCATTTATTTACAAAAAGTCAATATCTTCATTCTCGTTTATTTACAAAAGTAGGTGATTCTGAAGATGTTACCGTAAGTCTGTCTTCAAGATTACTGGCCTACTTGTTTATAATCTATAATTAATATAAACTTTTGCATAAAATACTTATCACCCAACATACTGAGCGCTTCATATATGCATATAGATATTCGAGAAACATCTATATTTCTTCTTTAAACAAAACAAAAAATTACGTGTAGTTCTTAGTGTTATTAGTGACAACGGTCAAATGTTATGTACTCGCTCTTTATATGGCAGGTATCAGCTAAAAATAAAATACTGTCTTTCTTTGATAGTTAAACATAACACAACGTCACGCCAGTAATCCTCGGAGAGTTAGGCAGAGTTGTACCAGTTATCTTAAAGTCCCATGTAATAGGGGCGAGCTTATTGCCACCAACCGGGCACAGATTCAGAATCCGTGGCTGCTACTGAGAAATTCCTGATGGAAAAACCCAATAACACTTTGCCCGTCCCGGGAATTAAACCCAGAACTTCTTGCTCAACAGTCGCGTTTGCGACCACTTAGATCAACGTGGCAGTTAAACTCTTCTATAATATTGATTTTGTAAAGCTAACAAATAAAATACATTCAATCAATCAATAGCGCCATAAAGACGTAAAAAATAATATTAAAAATACCTACGTACTGACAATCAGCGAGTATTAAATTAGTTCTTTGTTTGATAAATACGTTGTCTTAAAAACTTGGTTGTAATCTATCCAGAAATCCCAACATGCTTTCATTTCCAGTAAAATTTGTCGTCCAAGTGTCCGTCCAGTTCGCAAAAGTCTCGTAAGATTCAGGATCAGGCTCGCTGAGGCCTATATCTTCACTACTTACTCCTAAAAGTCTTCTCATCACTAATTTTATGGGGGGGTATACTACATACGCCACATAACAAAAAGTAGCACTCATTAAAAATCTGTAAAAAAAAGAAAATAAAATTTCATTTTCTATTTAGATTAGGGGCTAATTTTCTTTAGAGGTCTTAATCCAGGATGAGACCTGATCAAAAGAATTTCAAGAAAATCTCAATTAAAGGATACTGGGCAAAATAACATGTAAAGTAGTCATGACGCTACAAAGATGTATTTAGGTCATGTGATCATCTATGCAACATTTTTCGTTATGTCTGCATCAAAAGCGTAATCCAGTTTTTACGCTTCAACACCAACAAACCAATTTCGAAATAGCGATTGAAAAGTACATTTGACTTTTTTCAATTGAGAATAGTACTTACGTAATTTTCAAGAGTGGTTCATGAATGTGGAAGTTAAAAGCAAATTAAAAAGCAATATCTACCATTGTGGTCAATCTACGTATTCAAGGAACTCCTTATCCTTCATTGTTGCAATTTTTTTTATAAATGGTTTCATTGTTATTGGTGCTGTCGTTGTGACATTGCGCACACCGTTGTCATAAATTTCACGTAAGAACTTCGTGGTCCAGAAAACTGAAAATGCAAAAGCTCCAAGCAAAAGGACACTGCAAGAAAATGTTAAAGGCTGCGTTACTACATTTATATTGTAGAGTGCATTTTTTGTGCTTGTTTTAATTACGAAAACATTCCATTCATTAAATTTGACCATTCATTCGATTTTGACAATGTCTTATAGATCTACTGTTTGCTTTTATTATCAATATAAAGCACATAGTATATCTAATAAAGTGACATCTAAGCTAATACTTCGTGTTTCAATGAAATAGTAATGGATTATAATTGTCTGTATGTCTAATAAATATTTATTTTTATTCAAGGTAATAAATTTAGTTACTACTTAACCCACAATTACAGATTTACGAGGTTTAATTGATCGTATTTTTTGTCCAAAATCGGGAAAAGTTCATGTAATAATGGTTTGAATGTCGTTGTAGGCTTGTCATGGCTGTTAATAACCTCACGAATGAATTTCGTGGTCCAGAAAGCTGAAAATGCAAAAGCTCCAAGCAGAAGAAAGTAACTGTAAGAAAATGTGAAAGACTACGTTACTATATCTAAAGTATTTATATCTGATCTATCTTCGGTACATGTTCTAGATTTAGACGCCCCAGAGATCAGTGTTAAAATATACCCAATTAATGCATTTGGCATTTCGATTTGTTTGGATTTTTATACTTCTAGTTGCAGTGGTTTTGGTGTAATAATGTGCGTTGTCTGTCAGTGAAATTAATGGTTTTATTCAGGACATGACATGATTCAGTTAAAGCAGGATTTAGGGCATACCTAAATAAAAAGCAAAATACTCAAAAATAAGATGAATTAATCATCTTTTTGGTTATGCATCCAGTTAACAATAAACTCAAAAATATTTTCTTAACGACATGAGAGCAAAAATAAAAATAAAAAATACTCACAGACCCGCTGCCATTTTTTTAAAATTCAGTCCAATTATCGTTTCACGATTGTATACACCGTAACCTTCGGTTTCTCTGGATAAAAACCTCTCTAACTCTTGTTAGATATCATGTAACTTCGATATTCATATAAAAACATCAAACTGTTGTCCTCTGATTCAAAATTTTACAATTACTCAGTTCAAATAAACACGATTGTTTCATAGAATCACCTATTAATTCCAAAATGTATGCATGTATATTCGGTTTGCTTGTAATTTAAGGCGAAAATAAAGATCTTGAAAACTTAAAAAAATTGTTCACAGCTTCGGAAGCAGTTACTTTTTTATTTTTTTCATTATTTCAATGTATTTAAGGGCTGTCGGTCTCGCAACTCGAATAGCACTACCGTTTTTGTGAACAGACTTAGCTTATTAAACGCAAAATAATAAACAACGTCGAGGCGATGTATACATAATAGACCTACCAATTAGATATCTAAATATAACAATAAGTGTCACATGGGAGTCCCGTGTCATAACCAGTGCGATCCGCCGCACGAATATACGTTTAGCGCGCTTAAGTGGTTGTTGCTAATCGTGTGGCTGCACTCATTGTCTGCCTAGCCATTTCCCAAACTATTTTGGGGTTGGCTTTCAGTCTTACCGGATACAGCTGAATACCAGTGTTTTACATGGAGCGACTTTTTATCTGACCTCCACAACCCGGTTACTAAGTAATACGATACCCCTTGGTAAGACTGGTTGTCACTTTCGGGTTTCCAACTACTCGTAACAACTGTCAAAGATCCGAGATACGGCGGAAACTCGGTATGTACTGATGATCACCCATCGACTTCTTAACCTGGAAGGTTGACCCATTTGGTTGTTATTATTTTTCCAACGAACTACTTCTGCTTTTCACGTGGCTGCACTACCAAGACAAAACCATTTTGCTGCATAATGACGACCATTAAAATTTCAGCACGCATAACACAAATTTGTTTGGAAGGTAAATAGAACACGTGTTCAGGGTATCAGGAAACTTACGCGAGAGATATCCCATGTTCAGAGGGCTTAGACAAGAGGAAAGCCCGCCACACTATACCCAAACCACTGCAACTCTTGAAAACCAGAATCGACAGTGGCGACCACCAGAAAAGCAATGAAGTTCAACCAAATCCCGGATGCATGACCCTCAGGTTCACCGACCATAATAAATGCGTCAGACGCGTGTTCGTTTTACGATCGTTTTAGTTAGGATATGGCGTAGAGAAGCGGTATTATGTAAATATAAGAAACAATAATCTATTGTTACCGACCATTATAATAGAATCCGGAAGAGCTATGAAGTAATATGGATGAATTGAGTTATGATTAGAAGAAATAATACATATTTGTCTTTCGTCTGTGTGAGCGCTTTCATCATAAATAACATTATGTATGTTACATTGCATATCTTGACAGTACATCCTCGAAAGTAGAGGCAGACATCATATACCTCTACGATAAAAATGACGCTGTGAATTGGATCTTCGTCAAAATGAGCGTAATTCTAACAGAATTAAAATATATCTCAAATCATACGATTGCTACAAGTGCCAAAGTCGCCGGAGGCCAGAGGAAGGACCTAATGAAAATGTTGTAATTTCCTGGTTTTTTCAAAGAACAGTCACTTGTTTTAAAAGTAGATGTTAAAAACATTGTGCTGAACCTAAGCACATAGTACTTAATTCTAACTTTGCTGGCGAAGTCCTAAAATCGGTTAACCAGTCTTAACAGTCTAACAGAATCCTCATGTTAAACTAGGTTATTCTGCTTTTTCATATTTTTTTACTTACTTTTTACATTTTTAAATATTCCTATCATCACCATCTGCCTAGCCTTTTCCCAACTATGTTGGAGTCGGCTTCCAGTCTAACCGGATGCAGCTGAATACCAGTATTTTACATGGAGCGACTGCCTATCGGACCTCCACAACCCAGTTAATACTGAGTAATACGATACCCCTTGGTAAGACTGGTACTTTTTTGGGACACTGACTACCTAACGACTGTCAAAGATCTACAAATGACAGCCGGGACCAACGGCTTAGCGTGCTTTCCGAGGCACGGAGGAAACTCGGTACGGTTGGCACGGCTTAACCTAATGATCAACCCGAGTGGCTGTTATTATTAAGCCACGAGCTCCTCCTTATTTTTAAATATTCCTATATAAAATAAATATAAGAAATAAAAAAAAAAAAAAATTTTAATGATTCCTTTATTTACTTTGCATCCTTACTTCTGTTCTCCAGCGACTAAGGTACTTGTTGTAATGGAATCAAGTGAAGTCCTAATTGTAAGCTACTACTTGATTTGTTTTTTTTTTCAATTTTGTTAGTCATTCATAAAAAATTACCCATGATCCTTTGATGAATTTAATGCAACGAAGTCCAAAAAGTTTTCGTAAGTAAGAACAAAAAAAATCATGATTATTTATCTACCTGTATCGGGTGTGCACTCTCAGGAACTACTATATTATTAAATGAAATAGCATTAATTAATTTACTAAAACCAAACTCATATCAGATATTTATTTATTTTTCAACAATATATTATATTTTACTTAATGATTATTAAGTAAAAAGTAGTATTTAAATATAAAATGCCAATATACTGGAAGGCTGTTAACTATCATTAACACTAAACAAATTAATCACGAAATTATTAATTAACTGAGCATTATTAGTCTCTTCAATGTTTGTGTAAATTTATATAATTACACTTTCTTGGAATACAGAATTAGGTAACTACATATTAATTGAAAAATACTATCATACTTGATTGGTGTTCTGCAGATCATCCAATCACTTTTCCCGACATCAATTTGATGATTTTTTCATCGCCTAGAATAAAGGATAAATGAGTTGTCATGATTCAAAGATTTAATAGTTTTTAATTTTCCTAATGATTTTGAGTTATACTTACTTAGTCCGGTAAGTTTTCCTATGGAAACTGCATTGTTTTTGCGGTCCATATCTAGGAGATACTTGCCGCCTAGGTATACGGAGATCATGATGGCAGCTGACAGAAGAGCACTGAGAATAAATAAAGCATAAATTACTAGCGTTTACCAGTGAGTTCGCTCGCGTTAAAATCGATTTTGTAGTATGCAAAGTTTCATCTAACTTCTTCCGGCCATTTCAGGGTGAAGGAGTAACTTACATACACACACAAACATATACAAAATTTAAAGAAATCTATACAATGGAACGAAAAATAACTCGTAACTCAGACACTTTTGATAAATATGTTGCAACTTAATCAAAAAATTTTTTTTAAACATTTGTAAGATAGCTAGTCTTGGGGCATTCCTCAAAGCGCAACTATTTCTAAGCGCAACTAAATTATTCCTCGAAGCGCAACCATTAGTTGCGATCACAAATTCAAATTAAAAATATTATAAGTTTATTCCTCAAAGCGCAACCACGATGAAAAATATCGTTAATGAATCCATCATACCCATGTCTATTTTTCGCGCAAGGAGCACGTCGGTTGTTATACGGTATGAATGAGCTTATTTATCAACACAAAAAATGCGTGATGATATTGAATATATTGAACAGTTCTGCGAGATGGTTGAACGATATCTAGCTCTTTACGATCATACCAACCCGGAGTATAGTAATAGAAAATACGGTGAGAAATAGGATTTAAAGTCCACGCAACAGTCTTTCTTCAGGACAGACCGGTTCTCTCCAATGTATAATGCTGCTGTCTGCTTCTGAAGACCATGTTATACTTTCGACAATGTAATATGGGAACATTCTTGTGGCATTTTATACACTGTAGGAAAAATTACATGAATATATTCATGTAATTTTTCCATTATTTAAAAATATATGTTGCTATGCTCTTCTGACAATTTCCACACAAGGTGCACCAAATATCTTCTGTGCCTCATTAATGAGTTGCAGCAAAGCATCTTCGTCTTCTGAAGAGGAAAACATGCTATCGCAACAAATTCGGCCTGTATAATGAGTTAACGCATCGTAAATCCTCTTCTATATAATTTTAATCGCGTCCGCACCTTATCCGTTCCACGCCTGCGCTGCGCCTGAGCCATGCCTTCATCTTATGCCGTTTCTGTATAATTCACGCCTTACAACCACACATACACAAGTTGCAACGCGTTTACCGACATGCCACTCGTCGAATAAACCGGTTAATTTAGGTTAAAATAAAGTTCTTAAAACGTTCACGTTCTTTAGAAAAGTTCGGAGGAAAACCGAAACAAACCGGTATTAACCGGTATCTTTTAAACCGGTTCCGAACTTTGAATTATTTAAAATTAACTAATGTTTAAAAAAAACTCACAATCCAGCCATTTCGTCGCCAGGAGTTTGTATACAGAAGTAGTTACTTTGTCAAAGACTAGAGTCAATTAAAGAAAGTCATGTTATTGTTAGTGAGTGGAATGCGCTGTATCCATTTGTTATTTGTTTGTTTATTTATTTACGAATATCCTTTACAGTTAACACATGTAGCACTACAAAAATATTACTAATATTTTGTTTATGGTTTCATATAATTGGCAGAAAAAATATGGCCATTCTCGATGACAAGACTTGATGATGTATAGTATGTCACACGACGCCGCACGACGTGACGCGCTCCGGCGCCACGCCGCCGCAAGCACACCGGACATGCTACCCACGAGAGAAGACAGAAAGGAGTATATGCGTTGCGACGCCGGAGCGGCACCGCAGCATCGCTCAGTTGTTTATGTGGCATAAGGCGTAGAACACAGCGTCCGGCATAGCAACGCCGCGACACCGCACCGTGCGTTTGCCCACCAATTCGGCGAAATCATGCCGCGCCGTCGCCGTAACGCACCGTGTGCATAGGCTCTTCTTCTAAACCTCTTTCTTCTTTACCTATTGGCCTTGTTTTGTTTTGACTCCTGCTGATATGGAAGGAAGGTGAAATTATGGTTTTCCTACTCCTCCGCTATACTTTTCTGATTAATTTCGTTGCGGGATCCAAGACAATTGTTTCTGTGGGACTTTATCGAGCTTCATTTCGGCGCTCTTCTGATGGTTGCCACTGTTGATTCTGGCTTTCAGGAGTTACAGTGGTTTGGGAATAGTGTGGCGGGCTTGTCCCAAAAAAAAACTGACTATCCATAAAAATAATCTATGTTCAACAAAGACAAAAGATAGTTTAATTACAGTACTACCTATTTCTTGCATTTTCGGGAGCCTGTCCCTGGTTTTCAACTAGATCTAGTCTGTGGGTAGACCAGAAGTATGTAGGCGTGTGGCTAGCAAAGCAGCATGCAGGAGAATGTATCAGCGGGTAGCAGAATAAAGCAGAGCGTAGCAGAGAATATCGTTTTCGTTGTCGTTTACGATATCGTAATGTATTACTCACCTAACAGTAACTGGGTTGTGGAGGTCAGATAGGCAGTCGCTCCACATAAAATAGCAGCAGCTGCTTCCGGTCAGCTGCAGTCGGTTAAACTGGAAGCCGACTAGAACATTATTTGGAAAAGATGTAGGCAGATGATGAAGGATGATATGGACAAACAATTTTAGGAGAAGAAAGAGTACTCTTTATTTCATGCGATATTATGACAAAATATTTTTAGAAGTAAAGATAATTAAGTAACGTATGTAAAACAAAATTTCGAATTTTTGAACATTATGGTTACTGAAGTTTATAGCAAGCGTGTTATGGATAATGATTTTCGGACAAACAATTTTAGGAGAAGAACGGGAGTACCGTTACGGGTAATGCTAGAAGAAGAAGTAACCCTAGGTTTACCCGGGTAAACTTAGTCTTAGCCAAACTTTTTGGGTAAAGTTTAAAGTAACTATATTGTGTCTAAAACACGAAGTACGGTTACTCGGTTACGGTTCTTCTAGCATTATCCGTAACAGATAGGTAATTAGGTATATGATTTCTGTGTGTACCATATTAAAAAATACATTGCAATAAAATGTCATCCTCCGACTTTACTGATGTAGGTTCTTCGTAAGGACTCAATGCCATGTTATCTGTTATATAACTATATTCGTCACGATTGTGTCTTCTACTACATTCTCCTGCTGATGGTTTGCCAGTTATTTACTTAATTTGAAGGGCGCTTGTGTCAGATTGAATGGCTTAATTTGGAAATGACTGTTCATCCCATTTAC
This sequence comes from Noctua pronuba, assembly GCA_905220335.1. Lineage (NCBI taxonomy): Eukaryota > Metazoa > Arthropoda > Insecta > Lepidoptera > Noctuidae > Noctua > Noctua pronuba. Next base: position 7,098,313 of record LR999903.1, on the reverse strand, counting down.
AAAATACATTCTTACTCAAGCACCTCATAAAGATGGCTGGGATAGACTGGATGCAGTAGGAAAGGGGTTTCTTTTTCATTTCTCCTTTTGCAGGTCTGCTGGCAGAAATTTCGTATGAAATAAGCAGTACCTTTGTACTCATGTATTATAATGTTATTTTCCTGTATTGTCTACTGTGTGTACATAAATAGTAAAATAAAATAAATAAATAAATAAATAATAAATAAAGAACAGTACATATAAGGCGCGCCTTGCAAGAGGTCAACTCGGATGTGAACTGCAATAGAATGAATTGATTAATTGATCTAAAGGGTACAAAACAAAGCGGGCCGTGTCGACGGCGCGTTCGTGTTCCACGTGCGCCTTAAAGAGATGTCAGCAACCAGGAAGGGGTCCGCAATTGACGAGGAGTGACCGAGTGGTAGCGGGCCAACTTCATGGACATTCATTCTTGTTACCCCTTTTTTGTTTTTTTTTTACCCCTGGGTCTGACAAAATTGACTGTTAGGCAGACAAAATTAAAAAAAAAACGTTTCTTATACTTATACTTTCAAAAATAATCATCATTTTGTTTTTCATAAAATCAAACTCAAATTAAAAAGCAGAAATTTTATCGTTTATCAAAAGATTCAAGATCATTTCAAGTGAAGTGTTATTGTGTTATTGCCGGTAAGGTGAAAGTCAGGAAGGCAGGTAGGGGGAAGAGGTTAGCAGGTCATCTATGAGCCAAAGTTGCCTGAAAATAAATGGATGTTGTTGTTTTTGTTAAAGCATTATAAAGAACACATGAAATTAACATAAAGTAATTAAATACTGATACTTATTTCTTACACATTTTAATATTTTTATGTTTTTCCTTTTTTCTTGCATTGAAGTTTAAAAATAATCAATTCGAATCATTTATTTAACAAATCATAAAAATCCAATTTATTAGTGATACATGAAACAAATCTAATAATAAAATAATTTTCCAATAATCGGTGACCATACATTAAAAAAAGATTCCGACGAATTCAGAACATCTCCTTCTTTTTTGAAGTCGGTTAAAAACACAAATAAAACGTTTCTTTAGAATTACCAACAATTAAAAGATTTTCTTCAAAAATCATTAATTTATCTATTATTCAGTATCATCAGTCTCTGGAGTCTGTCTTGTCCTAAAATAGAAAAAAAATAAGGCTCGTCTTAAAGATACACAACATCACGCTTGTAATCTCCGAAGGTTCAGGCAGAGGTGTGCCTAATAGTAGGTCCACATTTCGCCAGTTATGTTTACATCCCATGTATAAGGGGGCGCGCTTATTGCCAACAGCCGGGCACACCAGTCCGTCGCTGCTACTGACAAATTCCTGATTGAAAAATCCAATAAAACTTTGCCCGACCTAGGAATCGAACCCAGGACCTCATGCTCAGCAGTCCGCTTGCTACCACTTTATAAATTAGTAGATATTATTTTATTAATTACCAAAATTAAAATATCTTAAATATTTTAAATAAAAATATTTTATTTTAACCTATTCCAGTTAAATTGCCAATCGGTACGGGGTTGTTTTTACGGTCCATTTCTATAAGATATCGTCCGCCAAGAAACATGGACACCATGAGGGCAGTCCATAAAAGAATTCTGAAAAAAAAGGATATATTCTTAGTAAGCAACAAAACATATAACACTAGTACTTCGCTGCCGAAAATTGTGATAGTTCGGCTAATTTGCATGATATAAATTTAAAAAAAAAAACTCTTGTTCTCCCCGTCAGTACGATCATTTTTTTGTTCTAGACCATACCTTCTTGGGAACCTTCTAGCTACGGAGATATTGGGGGTCAAAGTTCAACTTTTTAGAGGGTTTTTTTTTTTAATACAAGTTTTTAATGTTATAATCTATCCTTTAAATACCTCAACGACCCCGGAACTATACAATGCATCCATCAGCAGAATGTTTTGAGTGCGTTACATCGAGTCCTACCTTACCGTAATTTTGCACCCCAAAAAAAAGCCGTGTCCCGGCAATAATTTTTACGTAGAGTTACTTAGTTTGATATACAGAATTTCTGATTGACGACTTCATGACGGTCCGTTTACACTTTATATACATTAGTAAACTTTTTTAATTTTATTAGCATAATCAGCCTGTAATGTTCCCACTGCCTGGACTCATGCCTCCTCTCTATGAGAGGGAATGGGCTATAATCCACCACGCGGACCCAGTGCGGATTGATGGATGTCACATGTCTTCGAACTTTTGATTCCAGGACATGCCGGTTTCCTCACGATGTTTTCCTTCAACGTTTTTGAGAACAGTGATGATGAAATAAATTACACAAAGTAATGCGACTGCCTGGGTTCGAACCCACGACTTACTGCTCGTAAGTCAGTCACAACCACTGGGCCACCGCAGCTCTGCTTTTAATTTGAATAATCTCCCAAAACCCAGACAGATTGTAAATACTGTATTTATTACATCTGGCTAGACTGGAAGCCGACCCCAATATAATTGGGAAAAGGCTACGCAGATGAGGATGAGACGATGAGCTGGTGACGATCTGCCCTATGGTATAGTTTCTAATTACAAAACCATGACACAAGCACACACAGTATAAAAAATGTATGCGTTAAGAATTCTCACTTACAATCCACCAAAAACCGGCATTTTGTTTTACTTTACTGAATAAAATTATTAAATTAATTTATCAAGCGTTTCTTTAAAACACAACATGCTTGGCCAACGTTATAGTCGAAATACGACATTCACTCATGACGTAGCAGTGTTTTTATTAGCTCTTTACAATGAATGAATGTGTGAATATTTCTTGAATATAAACATTGCTTTCGTAGATGTAAAGGAAGTTGTTTAAATTACGCTAAATATTTGTCCCATAACAGGAAAGACAGTGTCAATCAATCAAATCAAAATATCGCTATCCACTTCTTGACATATCATCATCTGCCAAGCCTTTTCCCAACTATTTTAGCGCCGGCTTCCAGTCTGACCGGATGGAGCTGAAAACCAGTATTTTACATGGAGCGACTGCCCATATTGAGATTGTTGAAAATCTGACACTAGTTGACGGAGATGGTGATTCTGGTCCAGTATATCCATGTGCTGGGTGTGAAGTTCTGCTAGCTGGCTCTTGAGTTGAGTATTTGTGTTCACTATTGACTCAATTTCAACTTCACTTTCTTCTCGTTCCCGCAGCAGCTTACTAGCGAGTGAGTCGCGTAAATTGAGTCGCGGAATTTCCGCTGCATTCGGTTTCGTACTAAAGTCCTGTTAGTACCACACGGCAACGCAAAATGAGTCGTACCACACGGCAACGCAAAATGAGTCATACCACATGGCGACGCAAAATGCTACAAACAGGACTTTAGTATGAAACCGAATCCAGCGTAAATTCCGCGATTCATTTTACGCGACTCACAGCTCAAAAAATTACGCTCGTTGGCCTCAGCCTTATACAGCATATACCAGAAAGGTTTGGTCATATTTCGGCGTGTGATTCTGATCTTCAAACTGAACAACTTTTTCCATGAAACCCGAAATTGCGAAAAAATATCAGCTATACACGCTGTATAAACCGTGAAAACAACACAGTTTTATTGAGAATTTTATATTATTTGAATTCTGCTATGGTTGTGGCGTGAGATTGGCAATCGCTCCTTGAAAAATTTTACGGCTTCCAGTAAGCCTGGAACCCGATCCAAAAACGCTTCTATTCGTAGATGTTGATGATTCGAATTCGATTCACAAATTATTACGTCAGATATTCAACTCGAGCAATACGAAATTTCTTTTAAGGTGCTCCCTTAGGCGAAGGCGCGGTGCAGGCATGATGCCGCCTCAAAACATTTTCATACAAAATGTACGTAGGCGACGTGTCGTAAATTACACTCAAGCGGCGCGACGCAGGCACGCCGTTCATTCGTTTCCTTATAAATTCCACGCCTGCGCCGCACCTGATGCCTTACGCCGTTTCTGTGTAAATCGCGCCTTACCGGAGCTGCTAAGATTTTTATAGATAAATGTTAAGAGAACAACAATAAAACCAGCCATTCAAATCAGAAAGTATTTTCACAAAAATTTAATTAGTAATAATTAGGGTCTGTTGTGGTTTGTATTTCTCCTCTTCTATATCTGTAGCGGCTCCACATGTCATCATATTGAAATAATCCGCGCCTCGTGGTTTGAGGAACCGGTGTGGTCACAGGTGTCCTGTGTTCTGAAAACCCATCAGTCTCCAGCCAGGTCATCAACATGAAATATCCTATGACTACCAGCATTCCAATGCCCAGTACACTGAAAAAAAATAACTTAAAAATCGAGAAGAAACCATGTAGATAAAAAACCTTAGACATGCCTTCTCGATCTAGTAGTCGCAAGCGCGATAAACTTCCAGGGTTCGATTCCCGGATGTGGGAAGTTTTATTGTATTTTCCCATCAGAAATTTTTCAGTGGCAGCCATGGAATCAAAATTTGTTTACAGTTGATTGAAATATGCTCACCCCTATTTATTGGGACAAACAAAAGTGGTGAAATATGTGAGTTTTGTTAAGAAGGTTCCTAACTCATGTTAGCCCTGGCGAGTTAGGCATAGATGAACCTGTAGCTCTCCCAATATTACAGGCGTGATGTTAGGTTAAGTAAGTAGGTACTTTTCTCAGGATGGTTTCCATAAAGCGTTCCTTGGTTTAAGATCAGACGAAGGCAATAAGGCGAGCCATTGTTCAACACAATTGTATTAAGAGCACTATCCTTTGCCCGCGGTTTCGCCTGCAGTCAGAAAAAGGTAGTTGCCCTATGAGCTAAGGTTAGGTCATGATCTATCCTTGTGCCCAAACAATAAAAGGTACAGACAAACGGAGTTTTATTTTTATATTTATACGGGTGAATCAATCTATTCCTACCTTTTGTCTGTTTGTCCGTTTGTTTGTCATAGAGCTGTAACTTTTTTAAAGTTGTAGTCAGCCAGTTCACATTTACATTCATATTGTTCTTTATAACTATATCTTGGACATCACAGAGGTAACGGTGAAGGAAAACATCGTGAGGACTTCCTACTAATACTATAAATGTGAAAATTTGTGAGGATGTACGGATGTCTGGTATGGATGTATTTTGGAAGCCACTGGAACTTTTAGGAAATACAATTTTCGTTTTTCCTAAGTCATGTAAATATTAGACTTATCCCGATATTTTGTCACTGTTGTTGTTGTATGTCGGTAGCTCAAAATAATCAACAATCATGGAAGATATCCCGTAAGTGACAGTATAAGTTTAGTTGTAAACCGTGCAAGCTTAAAACAGTGTATATAAATATTAGTATTAGTGTGGTTTAACCCTAAATCTTATCTCAAAGCAGAAACCGTCATTTCACGAGAAAGACGATATTATTATTGTTTTTTTTTAAGTTTATACTCATACAAGGTGTAAAAGGACCCTTCAAAAAACCGTCAACCTAGCATTTTGCACTTCAAACTAAGTAGCGCAAACGTTACTCAAAAATGATGACTGGGAAAAGACTTTTTTTTGGGGTGGAATTACGTTTTACGGTAACACTCAAGGTAACACACTCAAAACATTGTGGTGATGAATGCATTGAATAGTAAACGGGTACCTTAAAAACTAGTATTTAAAAAAAATCTATCTCCGTAACTAGAAGGTAGGTATGGTCCAGAACAAAAAAATGATTGCAATGACGGGGAGAACAAGTGCCTTTCGGCTTCGTTAAGGGTCTATTTACACCTTTATCTGCTAGTGACTGCACTTGTTTCATAAGAAATAATAACACAAATAAAAACTTACAACCCGAAAACCATTTGTCCAATACACAAAATTCCCTTATATCCTGTAGTTCTAAGACAAATCTTGAATCAAAGTGCGAAGTTCTTAAGACAAACTCTTGAATCAAAGTGTGAATTGATAAAAGAGGTTTTACTACCACCATGAAATACTGTGTATTATAGGTAAGGGCATGTTTGTACTGACGTTGAAAACTTCTCATAGTAATATTTTGATTGCTTTAGGTAAAAAGCTAGTTGCAGAATTCCCTAATGATGATGAACTCGTCTAGCGAAGGACCACGTCGTCCAGAGGATAGTAACTATGTTTTCCTGACGCCACGTACTGTTTTTTTTGTTACGGGACAATAAAAAGCTACAACATAATACGATTACATATAAGAATATATTTAGGTTTATAAGTAGTACAAAAATATTTAAATTATCCAATTTGGATTTAGATCCATTTGCTTTGTGATTAACTGTTAATTTGAACGCGTTGCACTGATACTGCCCATCTAATGAAAATGTTACGGGCGTTACTTCTTATTGAGCATGAAATGAAACACATGTTACCGTAGCGGACAAAAAGTACGCTAGCGCCATCTATGACGCAATTAAAGAACTCAGATCAAAATCCTTTTTGCGATATTAAAGTTATACGCGACTTAAGACCAACTCAGATAGAAAAACCCAACTTTAACTATCGGGTAGTAGCCCATCCGATACAACACCCGTCTGGCCGAAGAAAAGGGAGGATTCCCTTTTCAACCAACGCGCAACGGGAGTATGAAAAACTGTACACCCTGCTCCTAAAAAGAAATAAAATAAAAATTAAATTAAATAAAATACAAATAAATAATACATAATTTACAATAAATAAATAAATATAAAAAATATTGAAATATTTATAATTTTATTTTTTAATAATTTACTCCTAAATTACTAAAAGAGTGGTGAATATAAGATGGAGAGGGAAAGAGAATGAAAAGACGAGTGTATTATGCAAAGTAACGGATGAAAGTTGTGCGCCTACCCCAAGTAACATGGGACAAGGGCCGGAAAATAATCTGTAGTGTTACAAACTTCGAAAGTACCTTATTGGTATTGGTACTTCCGTGCCTCAGAAAGCACGTTAAGCCGTTGGTCCCGGCTGCCATTTGTAGATCTTTGACATTCGTTACAGGAGTATCGTATTGCCCAGTGTCAACTGGGTTGTAGAGGTCAGATAGTCAGTCGCTCCATGTAAAATACTAGTATTCAGCTGCATCCGGTTAGACTGGAAGCCTAGGCTAGGCAGATGATGATTGATATTGGTACAACTATGGACATTTACAAACTACTATTTAACTTTTTCGTAAGGCAATGTAAAGAAGCCTTTACTTTTTCTGAATTCCACAATGATTGTCGTCGGGTAAACACGTACAAGTCCAATCCATGGGAACCTTTTGTTAATAGGTTCTGGTGACATACATATCTATCGGTATTATCCATTGTCTATCATTTATTTTGTCGGCCTTTTCATTATTTAATTAAACATTAGATATGATGGGATCGTGGTGAAACAATAACAGTTGCACGGATCGATCCTCAAAATTAAGCAAGGTGGCAATATAGGTGACCATGCATTACATATCGGGACTCCTCAAGCCGTGTACTGCTGAGCATGAGGCCCTGAGTTCCCTGATTCGGCAAAGTGCTATTGGGTTGTTCCATCGGAAATTTGTTTGTAGCAGCCGCTGGACTTTTTCACGGTTGATAGCAATAGGCACGGCCCCTAATAGTGGACTTAAAATATAACTGGCGAAATGTAGTCAGACTATTAGGTAGATACATCTCTGCCAAACGCTTCGGGGATTACATGCGTGTTTATTATGTTCTTCTTCATCTTTTATTTCGTATTATATTTTTATGGTCATCTACAAAACTTGCCATCAATTTTGATTGAATATGCGAGTCACGGAGTTAGTGAAACGGGGGCTAGCTAGTCAAAAGTCCGTGACCCTAAGTTCTGATATAGGAATATATATTTATAACAATAAATAATTCTGGATTCGCAGTTGTCGGCTGTAGCGACAAGTCGTGTAGCTCATATCAAATTTCTCATGACAGAACTACACTACCTAAACCAGCCGTACCGGCATGGCAGTTCAAGATTGAACGACGTATTGGTTGGGCCAGAGCACTCATCGGCAAACTGGCCTGCTTCAGTGCTTCAGGGAGGGTAATACTCGCCCTAGAGTGATGCCTTTTGTGAGGCAGGCCTAAAGCGCAGGAGGAGACTACATGCCCCGTATCACAGAGCGCATCTACTTCCTTAAGCAGAAAGTGTATGCATGGGCAAACCCTATTCGTAGGTATAAGCGGCGGGTGGACCGACACACTCAGAATCGCACAGAGATGAAAGATGGGTTTGTAGGGCTTGAGAGCGACCGGACCAAGGTGTGGCTGACACGCACCTGCCGGATGATGATGCCATGTGTTCGTTTTGGCGCAGCATCTGGGCGGTGCCTGTCAGCCATACCGAGGGTGAATGGACTCGCGAAGTCGAGCGAGCGAGTGATCCAGTGCCAGAAATGGGGTGTTGCCCAACTAAAAATCTCCAGGGCCGGATGGGCTGCACAACTTCTGGATTATCGGGTAGTATTGCGGAGCCCAAACATTTTAGACCGATTACCTTGTCTATAAAGTTCTTACTACTTAGGAGCTTATTCCTCATTGATATGGTCACTAGTCAACAGGTTCGCCGTTCCCGAAGGGATCTGTCGACATGTTGGATAGACTATAAGAAGGCCAATGACTCGGTGCCACATACATGGCTCATGAAGGTGATAGAGTTGTATAAAGTTGATGCAACCTGCGCACCTTTCTGATGTCGTGTATGGGGCAAAAGCGAGTGGAGATTGTGGAATCTGTGGAAACAGCTCTCGGATTTCATAAATCTTAGTTCCCTCACAGCAACCGAAACCTAACCAAATCAAGTATCTTGACTTGGCTCGCGAGGTTGTCGACATGCGGGACGTGGACTCAGCGGTCGTTGTACCGATAGTCATATCACCACATGGCTTAATTGCCAAGAGCCTCGATCAATACCTGAGGAGGCTCTCGTTAGGCAGCTGGATCAAGGGCTTGATTCAGAAAGTGGTACTCCTGGGCACGGCTCGTCTTGTTAGGAGGTTCCTCTCTCTAGAGCCCTGACCGCCGGTAGCTTGGACCCTGTTCCCGTTACCGTTGGACTATTATTTTTTTATATTTTTAAATGTGTTTTTATTTAAGAAATATTTAAAAATGTAAGAAAGGTAAACAAAGGAAATAATAAATAAAAGAACAGCCGAAAAATCCAGCACACAACATAATATTTAATATCTAGTCAAAATAAATACGATTACATCCTAAAAAATAGTAGACAATAATTCTTAATACTACCAGTGTATTTTAAACTTTAAATGCTGCAATCTGCATAGATCTTTTAGCGCTCGAGTGACGTTGATAAAATGGCGCTGGTAGCAAATACTGGTCTGTGAAATATATTGAAGAAACAGAATGAAGAAGCTGCAGTAGCAGTGGACTTGCCATATTAACCATAGAACCGATTGCAGTTGGGTAGACGTGTTCTTCAAACGTAAGATGGGACGCCCTCAGGTAGGTAGGGGGAGCGACGGTCTCCGCAGAGTGGTTGGTAGATCTTGGATTAGAGTTGCCGAAAATTGAGCCGCATGCGATTAGAGAGGCCCTTTTCAAGCAGTTGCAGTTCACCGTTTGACATAGTCATCATCTTGTTTCTTCAAACAAGATGATGGTTTTAGTTACGATTTAAGCCACGCGCCAAAAGATCCTTGTACATCTAATAATTGCATTCTTGATGTCGTGATTGCCATGGTTACTTGGTTAAATTTTGCTGGTAATGGTGGTAGTTAGGGGTCTAGGGGTCGTAACAGTTGTGGCAGTTGCATCCGAAACGCTCATCAAATATTTTGTCGTCCAATAGGCGCCAAAAGCCAGTAATCCAGTGATAATTATACTGGAAAAGAAAATTGTATTGAATACATTAGGTAGATAGAATATTATTTATTATGTATACTATCGCTATAATCTTATCGCTAAAAGCAATATTTTCAAGACCTCCTTTGAATGGATTAGAGGAAGAGGGAGAAACAATAATGAAGGTAGTTTGTGGTGTAATATTTAGATAATAATATACTTACATACATAAAGCATAAACATATATATACATATATATATACATATATATATATATATATATATTAATCATGAAACAAGAACAAAGAGCCATGTATAGCGATGCTTAAGGAAAGAATTGGGCTTTTTAAGAATTAGGCATTTCTAGAAATAGGTATTTTCAGAACCCTAGTTCTGGAAATACCTATTTCTAGAAATGCCTATTTGGCGAATAAGTCGTTTTTTAAGCTGTTAGGCATTTTAAGAATTTGGCATTATTCGACTAAGCCTGTTTTTTTACCATATTTTGAAGCACTTATAGAGAAACACATACTTATTCAGTTTGAAAACTTATATTTTTAAAAGTGGACAAAGTTTGAGCGCTACATTACTGACACGGGCAAGGTATTCATAGTCGTACTGCTTCGATCGTAAATGTGTCATAAAAACTGGTAGAATGCATCATCTCTAGTCTCAAGTTTTCCGATGACCTCAGATATCTGCTACGTATGTCATGAAAGAACTTGAAACGTTCTTTATGATGAGAGGGGGTTGTAGGATTCATTAGTACGAAAGCTCAAAAAAATCAAAATATTTTGTTTCACTTAGGCCTACATGGGCAGTTATAAAACGTCAAAAAAATAGGTGCACTGTTCGGTTTGGTCGTTTCCTATGGAGAAGAACCGGCAAGAAACTTCATGGTTAGGAAATTTATTTAGGGTGACTGGTATTTAGTGACCGATACTTAAACACGTGATTGTACTCATGATACAAACAACTTTCCCAAAGAAACATTATTTTTTTAATACTCATTTACTTTTATCACAATAACGCAACAGTGGAGCATTACGGAGCGGGTTTGCGAGCCGTGAGGGTGCCCTGACTACCCTCTTTTGCACGTCATCAAAGTGCGTGTCATAAAAATGACTGTGTTACTTTTGAACGTCTTATTATTATTATTATTTTAAAAAACGTTGTCCCACACTAGGAATTTTTCCTGCATCGTGGGTGCGTTTACAAACATTTAAACTCACATACACAAACATATTTGTTCCGTGCGGGGATCGAACCCGCGACACATAGCGCAGCAGCCAATCGCTCAGCCACTGCGCCAACCGTGCCGTCGAATATGACAGGCACTATGCAGATAATTCTTAAGACTACTCGAAATTACTACTAAATACATATTTCGTAAATGTAGAGTCTACTTTTTATACAAAATCAACAAACATAACACAAGTATAAAACTACGAAATTAACAAAGTCTAAACTTTTGGGTTCCAGAAACAATTAATTATTAGAAATCCACGATTTTGATTGCACACGAGATATTTTAAGATTGTCATCAATCACAAAAATAAAAAAAAAACACTTGTTTTATGACACTTACAATCCGAAAGGCATCTTTGCTATCTTTTTTTATCTTTTTACCTATCGCTTAATAGCTTCCTCACACATGTCATATGCAAACTGCATTGAGTTATAGTATTAGAATAAAAAACAACGAATACCTTTTTATAGTTGATCACTATGAAGTGAGCGCTACACTGCGAGCAGAAGCGATGTTCACGCTCATCAAAGCTAACTTAAAAAAAAATAAGCCCAGAAGAACAATCTTTGTTCTCTTGCCAATATACACAGAACATCACGGCTGTAATCACTAATGGATAACGCACAGGTGTATCTAATGATACACTCACAATAAGCATAAGAATTTAAAATTCATACATTCACAGAGAGATAATGCTGAGCCTGAACTGCGTTACAAATTGCACAAACATGCTTCTGGACCTAGCCGTTTAGCCTTTTGTAATGAAAGTAAAAGAAAAAAGAAAGCTAAGAAAGTTTTTTTTATGGAAATTCATCCCTGAAAGTGTCAAATAGAGGATGACAGTTTATTTGGAAATCCGTCATTTTTGAAGTAGGAAACTTTGAAGTTGGTTGGTTGGCTGGTTGGTTGGTTGGCTCACTGAAAAGTTGCCGATGGGAAATCAAACGAGGCATGTAGCTTCTACATCGATATTCTGCCAAAAAAAATCTAACGAGAAAAGCTTCTGAACTTTTAATTATGACCCAAAACAACAATTCTTAATTATAACTATCCTCTATACAACAAACAAAAAATAGCACTCGGGCTTTAACTCATTGGCTACACGGCCAAAGTTAAAAAAAAATACTTATAGTCAATAAAGTTACTCTTTTACTCTATTTGGTGAGGCCAGTTACAGTACATTCTGTTGAAAGTCGTATTGAAGTCCTACGTATCTATCCGTAGTCGGCGTCCTGCATAGAAACCATATACGGATATATCCGTAGTCGGCTTTCAATGTATTAAGAAAAGTTACTATTATTTTTACGCAACTTTAGGAACTGATATTGTAAAATTTTCCGTCGGCACAATTTAGCAGGTTTTATGCATACATTGTTAATGAGAAAATAAGTAACGTCTGGCAGCCAGGGATCTTGCTCCATAGTGCATATATCACCAAACGGCTTTCCACAATCAGCCTGGAGCATGCCTCCAGCTTTATCGGACACTTATGCGTTCGATGGAATGGGCAGACGACATTGTTGCCATGGCGGGAATAACCTGGATGAGGCTGGCATAAGACCATGGAGCTTGGCACAAGCAAAGAGAGGCCTATACCCAGCAGTGGGTGAAGTTGGGCTGTGGATGATGATGATGATGATAATGCTTTCGCCTAGGCATTGTCTGGAAAGGCTAACGATACTGGGCCGAATATAACGTAAACCCGCTCAAGGCTGAGCAATAGCAATATGGTCGGGGCTGCGGGACTATTCGAAAGAGATACCGTGGCCCTGGAACACAAAGGGCAATGAAGGAACATGGATGGGTTTTAGTCAGTAAGAGTCTGACACTCCCTCCCACTCCACCCAGAGCGGGAGAAGTCATTTGATGATTTCACACAAGTAAAAAAAAAAAAAAAATAGCAATACGGTCAGACATGATCAAGAAGACTGTTGGAGGCAGCCTGTACCGAGCGGTCCACACTGCAGAAGACCTCAGGACTTGGAGAAGTGTCATTAAGTGGTGGCGATTCTCGGCACTGAGGGAACTATGAAGAAGATATAGCTTTCATTCTTCATAGTATTCACTGTGCACAAACGTAATGCTGGTTCGATCAAATGTTGTATAAACACGTCTTGTATAGTAAATATAGAGGCATGTGGATAATAAATATCATCACTCATTGTTTTCATTGATTTTCACACACAGACCCAAAACTTGTACAATGTCACACAGTTGTTATTAATAACAACTGTGTGACATTGTAGCTGTGAAAAATGCACCTGTATATACTGCTCATGAATCATATACAAGGTGTAAATGGACCCTTCACGAAGCCGTCAACCAATCATTATGTACATCAAACTAAGTAACCCTACGCAGTAAATATTGCTGGCAAACGACTTTTTTTTAGGGGTGAAAAATCAGGTTTTACAGTAAAACTCAATTTAGAACACTCAAAACATTGTGCTGATGGATGCTTTGACTAGTAAACGGGTCATGGAGGTTATAAAAGTAAAGTTATTACCTTAAAAAAATAGTATTTAAAAAAAAACTTGTTTGGAACTTTGACCTCCAATATCTCCGTAACTGGAAGGTTCCCAGGTATGGTCCAGTACAAAAAAAACAGTGTTTAAAAAATATTACATTTCAGTAAATGTAATAAATTATTTAAAATTTTAATCCAGCAAAAAAGAATGAGTGTACCTAAAAATAATTTCCTTTCAAAATTTAACATATCACAGACTATGTAGATCACTGATATTCACTTGTGCCTACTAGCAAACCCCTTTGCTCGACCTCTTTTGCTTTTTAAAGCAATACGCAAACTCAATATTACCTAATGCACGCTTCACAATGAGGCCGTTAGAAGGTCAAATCCATCAGGCCAAACCCGTAATACCCATAACCCCGAACTGAAGACGCAGTCCACCATCGAGCGGAATTTCAATCGATGCACGGATATCCTGTTGTGCCTTTTAAGGCGTAGTTTCCACACAAGCGGGAATAGCTGAGCGGAACCGAGATGTGCGGAAATCGACCAATCACATTGGTTGAAATCCACATCGCTCGTCTCTCCAGGGAGCGGTCGAATCTTGCAAGTCTCCTCTCCGCTCCGCTTTGGTGGAGACTGGGGCTTGAACACTGAGCACCTTCGGCCAAATCCAGCTACGTCTTCAACCTTCAGATCCTTCTGGCTGTTGCTAATAGTTTTTTTCGCTGTTCGATTATTATTCGCCTGCTATCAATACAAACACGACAAATTCGGCGAACTTCACGCCACCGGCAAGGAAACACAGGACGCCTATCACGTAGTACACTTTGTCGTAATCATTTTTCCTATGGTCATAAAAATAATTGTGCTCTTCGCCACCCTCTGTCCGTCGACTTCTTCTTTTTTTAAAGTGTAACGACTCGGAAACTATCTGCAAAAAAATTAAAATAGAAACTTTAATGAATTATGGGAATTATTTTAATATTTTTTAACAAAAACCAAACCAAACGTAAGCATTATAAATATGGGCTGCGGGACTGTTCGAAAGAGATACCGCGGCCCTGGAACACAAAGGGCAAAGAAGGAACATGGATGGGTTTTAGTCAGTACGAGACTGAGACTCCCTTCCACTCCGCCCACAGCGGGACCTCATTGGATGATTTCCAAACAAAAAAAAAAAAAAAAGTTTTATAAATATACTAACAGAATCCCGAATCCGTGCATCTTTCTGGCATACAAATAACCTATGTCGATCAGAAATAGTGTAGCATTCTAAAGGTAAATGAATTTTTGTAATTGAATCAGCATTTCCAAAGATTTCGTCGATGCCAACGAACAGATTAACGCGCATCAACTTTTTTTGAGAAAAAGAACCCGCAAGCTAACCCAAAACCATTGCATGGGTGCTAACATAACCTAACTATCAGCATGTGGGCTATGGGGCTCCCTGGTCCACTCTGACTTTAAATGGAATGGTCAAAAAGTTAGGAAGTAAGGTACAAATTTACTAACCAGAACAATTCCAGTTGCCCACAGAAGCAAAACTCCAGTAATCAAATAAAATCCAGATACAAAAAGATCCAGTTCTTCTTCTACTACCTGTGATATCAGGAGACCAATGGGTATTATTATTTGACTCCAGATTGTCCCCCCTACCAGAGTCTGCTCGTCTATGTTTGAGGGCCTAAAATGCAAACCTGCCCCTGCCCATAATCCAGCTGTTGCTATCACAAGAAAAATACTAGTCAATTCTAAAAAAAAATTAACATATCCTATCATTAGTATGTAAAATTGGGTACAAATGTAACTTATTTATGCATTTTGGTCTGATGAACTGTTTTATAAACTGAAATATTGGTAAATTTAAAAAATATTACTAATCATAACAAAAAAATTCAAAAACACTTGTGACAGATTTCATAATTGACATTAATTGATAGTAAACATCGCGTTCATTTTATTACTGTTCAATTCACAAAGAAGTATCTGTCAGCATAACAGCTGACAAAGGAGAATGGAAGAAAAAAGCGTGTTGCGCTGACCCCAAGTAACGTGGGACAAGGGTTGGAAGATGATGATTTCAGAGTTACACTTTTTAGTATTATACTTTTATGAAAAACAATTAAAAAGAGTAGGCTTCATTTTCGCTGCAACCCTTGAAGAACTCTTCCAAACATTGTACGCACCCTGACGAGACAAGAGCATTGTAGTTGGTGAAAAGATATTAACTAATCTACGATTAGCCGACGACATTGTCCTTTTCTTTTGAGCAACTGAGCCTTGCCAGCCTCGAGGGCAAACGTAAAATGAATATGACGGAAACAAAATTAATGAATGGAGGTTTAATATGTACACAAGTACAAATACCTTGGCCAAATAATCTCCTTCCAGGCGAGACAAGACAAAGAAGTGGGTCAATGCACCAAAAACGCCTGGAAGAACCATTGGTCTATGAAACACCTAATGAAAGGATCACTTCCACTTCTCTCAAAAGGAAACTCATGGACCGCCTATGGAGCGCAAACGTGGTCAAGGTCATTAACGAAAAAGAAAAAAAGAAAAAGTTGGCACTCAGGGTCTGTTAGTGAGCAATGGAACAAATTATGCTCAGAGTCGATATTACTTACCGTATAAGGAACAGTATACTTCGTTCCAAAACACAAATTGCAGAAGCAGAAATTAGAAACCGCGAAATTAGAGCCGCGAAATTAAAATGGAACTGGGCAGGCCATATCTGCCGCATGGCGCATGAAAATTGGGCAAAAATATTTACAGATTAGATTCCGAACAAGAGAAATCATCGTCGCGGCAGACCCAGCAGGAGATGGTGTAAAGAGCTGGACTCTGGCTGAAATAGCCTTCGCGAGAGAAGAGCGTAAAAAAAGAAGCGAGGCCTTTGCCCTGCAGTGGGCCACAACAGGATCAAAATAACGATAAAAAAATATAATACAATGCTTAAATGGTTAGGTAACGTTGAGAAAATAAGGCCTATTGAAAACCATATTTTTTACTTGAAGGTACAATTATTATTTTTTATAACTTTGAGAGAATGGCGACTAACAAAAAATATTTACAAGGGGCAACGCCGGGAGGGGACGCCCTAGAAGTACAATGTGGTGTAGCGGTATGGAGGTGGTGCATGTGGTGGCCTTTCAATTGGAACAGGACCCAAAACTGAGTCTATAAATTATATAATTTACATAATTCAACAAATTAGGGAAACGACTCAGATACAGAATAAAATTGTTTTTGTTTCTGTTATAAGCATAATTTCGACCTCCTTTTAATTAAAATGAGGCTACGTTTTATTAAATTCTTCTTCCTCCTCAGAGACCGTGAAACCCCTTTTTATTGCTTACTTAAACAAATTAAAAGAAAATTCCAAAATAAATAGTATTTGACCAGATGTATGAACGTGGGGCGCAAGGTGTATGTACGTATCGCAGCAGGTGGCGTTCTATAGTTTCTACCCCCATGGGAAAAAGGCGTGAGTTTATGTACATATGTATGTATGTATACGAATTTAATTGGAATATTTCAAATACAAAAGGGAAACTATCAATGAATGAATAAGCTTCATTTAATTCACTATAAATAACATTAATAATTAATAAAAATAAACACTAGTTAACAATTATCATCAGCAATAAATAAATAATTCAATCGAATCAATAATAATTATTAAAAATTACAATAATCAATGGATGAAGTTTTGATGACGAATAACTACCGGAGATTTGTTGTGAAGGACGGTACGGTTGACATATGTCAGGCATGCCACCGTCCAGGCGAATCAATCCGTCACATTATCTCCGGGTGTTCACGTCTGGCTAACGGAGAGTACTTACATAGACACAACCTTGTAGCCAGGATCATCCATCAGCAACTTGCTCTAAAATACAACCTTGTGGAAACGGAAGTGCCGTACTATAGGTATGTGCCCGACCCAGTTCACGAAAATGACAGTATCACATTGTACTGGGATCAATCCATCATCACTGCCAAGACTATTGTAGCCAATAAGCCTGATATAGTGGTGGTGGATCGATCAGAGCGGCGTGCAATGATTGTTGATATAACGGTCGGCATGACGAGAACCTCGTGAAAGCCGAGAAAGATAAGCAAATCAAGTATCTTGACTTGGCTGGACAACCTCGTGGGTTGTCGATATGTGGGGTGTGATAGTCATATCAGCCCATGGCCTAATTGCCAAGAGCCTCGATCAATATCTGAGGAGGCTATCGTTGGGCAGCTGGATCAAGGGCTTGATTCAGAAAGCGGTACTTCTAGAGACGGCCCGTATTGTTAGGAGGTTCCTCTCTTTGGAGCCCTGACTTCGGGTAGCTTGGACCCTGTTCCCGATACCGGTCGGCTACTATTTTTTATATTTTTAAATGTTTTTTACATTATTTTGTAAAGGATAAAAATTTAAATCTTATGTATAGAAATGAATAAAGGAACAGTAATCAATATTCAAATAACAATAACTAATATTAAAAAAAGTTAATAAAAAAATAAATTATTCTATAATAACTTTTAATTATTGGAGAAACCATATTAAAAATAAATAATTGTACTGTTTAATGCTGCGCCGACCGATTATAGTTAAAATGTTTTTCACTGACTTGCAATTTGTTAAATCGTTTTTTTCCGGTGTAGTACGAATAATAGACCCAATTATGTACATGTATTGTATTTTGTATCATGACTTTTACTTACGTTCATCATTTCAGAAATATATAGGGTTCCAACATGAACAATTTACATGTAATTTTCATGACATTATCGTCCTTTTTCGGACTAATGGATTCAGCAAAACAATATGTAATATTTTTTACTTATGTACAGTGTACTTATTTTCATATCTGTTCTGTATACTATCTTTTCTTAGAAAAAATGCTTTAAGCAAAGACATCATAATACAATCAAAGACATCATTTACTTTCTATCTTTTTCAGGGTTTGTTCAATCTATCAGTGAAGAGTTTCGAGTTCTGCAAAGGACCGAAAATCAAGGATTGTGTGGTTGGTTCCGTCAATGTAACTGCTGAAAGTACTGTTTCTGTGGAACTGGACGTCGTTGAAAATGCTGCACTGGATAAGGTAAGGTTTTCAATTTCATTATGCAAGGGGTACCGCGGCCCTGGAACACGAAGGGCAAAGAAGGAACATGGATGTTTTTTAGTCAGTAAAAGTCTGACACTCCCTTCCACTTCGCCCAGAGCGGGGGGCGGTCATTTGATGATTCGCAATTTCCCATCCGCAAAAAAAAAGAAAGGGGTAAACGGACCTTCACGAAGCCGTCAACCAAGCATTCCGAGTAACTCTACGCAAAAATGAGAATCTCCATTTTTTTGGGGAGCAAAATCCCGTTTTACGGTGAGACTCAATGTAATGCACTCAAAACATTTTGCTGATGGATGCATTGAATAATACGGGGATCATGGATATTTAAAAAAAAACTTGTGAAAACGTTGGAACTTTGACCCCCAATATCTTCTAACTAGAATGTTCCTAGGTATGGTTCAGAGCAAAAAATAAGTTCAAAAACTAAAACACATCAAGCTACTCCAATCTGTCAAATTTCTTTAATAGATTTTCAACTTTATCACTAAAGCATTAGGTTCAAGGTTGATTGGGAAAATTTGACAGTTTCGGGTAGCTTGATGTGCTGGCGTCTGTACATACCTAAAAACCCTTCAATATTTATCGTCTATTAAATAAACAACTTTCATATATTTTAATGTATTTAATAAATATTAATAGTGATGTTCAGAGGACAGCCATCATATGCCACTTTGCCCTAAACTTTATATGATCCCTTACTACTGTTAGAATGTTTAGTATTTTTAAGGTAGGTGGCAAACGACCACGGTGACAATACATTACACTATGATAGACATATCCTGATCCTACAGCCAGGATCGTCTCCTCACGAAAGAACTCCTCAACGGTTAATTTAGCAAAGACACGAAACTTTTTATACGCGTTCAATTTTGACAGATAAAGATGATTTTCTTTTTAATAAAAGCGTGTATTTAAAAAAAAACATATACATATATATTTATTATATATTTATTTTTCAGGCGAAGGTGATGTCATTTTCAACAGAAAACAATCAAACTCTACGGATGGCGTTCAACAAGCCTTGTGACAATTTGTTCCTGAAACCAATTTTTCAAGCTTTGTTCAATGCCAGCAGTCGATGTGTTGTACCAAAAGTAATTAATTTATGGTTATTATTTTTAATTTTGTACCTATTTATTTGGCTAAGACTAACCTACGTCCTAATCAAAGCGATCGGTCGCGTGAGACGTGGTCGTCACGATCATGTCTCTCTCCGAAAAATCGGAAAGCGCACTCTATCAGCGCAACTGGAAAATAGATGCGGCGGCGCGGCGGTACAAGCGGTGTATGTGCTCACAACGACGGTCGCTATGGTTAGAACACAGCCTAAGGTATCGTAAAGAGTAGGTGTGCGTGTTTCAAAGGTTCGACAGTAAATAAATTAGCAGACAACCATTAATTTTGTATTTTTTTTTTCTTCAGGGCCTCTACAAAATCAGCATGAATATCGAAGATGTTTTTCAAAAATATTACGGGGGAATGTATCTGTATGGAACACATATATTTAAATCGGTGTTTTATAGTAAGGACTGCAATTTTTTGTGTACTAAATCAGTTCTAGTTTTGACTCCCCAAAAATAGCAGATAATAAAAGCTACACATATATTATTATTTGGTATTATTTTTGTCATCACCGTCGCTCAGTATATTTTTTGACCGAAAAAAACGTTCCCCTAGTTTTTATTTCAGTATTCGATACTGTAAACTAATACAAATGTAAGAGTAAAACTCCCGTGTTTCTCCGCTTCAGTTTTATTTAACGAACCATAGCGGTAATCAAAAAAACATCGTGAGGAAACCAGCATGCCTGAGAGATATTTCTTGACGGCATGTAAAGCCAAGTCAGAGGCCCATGGGCGGCATAAAAACTCTGACACCAGGTTACGAACTAACCACACGATAAAGAAGAAGAAGGTAATGACGTTTCAGAAAATTTAAACGACATATTTATATTTGACGTTTCCGTAAAACAGAAAACAAAATTATTTTCAGCTTCATCCATTTGGACTAGAATCAACACCTAAAAAGGTGGATAAGACGAGGATGATGACGATCCGAATAGATAGAAATGATTGTTGTAGAACTTATTATAATAATTGATATTGACATCCTACCTAATATTTTCAGGCTCATCGAACCATAGCACTAAATTATATTTATGTAGTTAGTTGACATAATCATGAATGCAAACCTAAATTGCTATTATTTTATAAAAATATAATAATAGGCTTCTATTTATATACGTTTAAGCCACCATTTGGTTGCGGCGCACATGAACAAAAATCTAAAATGGTTACGCAACCATTTTAGTTTTTTGGTAAACCGTGGTAAGTCAAGTCTGTGGGGTTTATTCCTCAAAGTACAGACGCCAGCACATCAAACTACCACAATCTGTCAAATTTTTTTAATAGATTTTCAACTTTATCACTATGGCGTTAGGTTCAAGGTTGATTGGGAATCGAACCCAGGACCTCATGCTCAGCAGTCGCGCTTGCGACCACCAAACCAAACCAAAGAGGCAGCCAAAAGAAAAATACAGTAAAAATACTTGACACAATCTTTCTCAAAATAAAAACGCCTGCATCTTTTATACTAGCAATAATTTATTTTTCAGGGGTCGTTTAACTTAACAGTGGCTGGTGTGGAACTGTGTAGGGGTCCGAAACACAAAGAGTGCTCTGTTATGAAAGTTCAGACAACCAACTATAATTTACAGTGGCGAAGGTTTCATACAACTCGATTCCTACCGGCTTCCCTTTGAAAAATGGCATAGTCATTTTTGACTGAGCCATTTTGGCATCACGTTAAAGATATGTACTCCAGCTTACCTCTTACAAAATTGACCCTTCGCTACTGATAATTTAATACAATATAATGTCAAAGTCACGCAATATGTTGCCCCAACGTAAGTGCCTACCTATTTTTATCAATAACTAGTTTTCTTCCCGCGGCTTTTGCTCGCGTTGAATTCGATTTTGTGTAGCCCACGGGCTACTGTTTTTCTAGGTACGTCTACATGTGTACAGAATTTCATCCATATCCGTCTCCACGATTCAACGTGAAGGAGTAACATACTTATATAAAATAGTAGTGTGAAATGGTAAGATAAGATCATCTGCCTAGCCTTTTCCCAACTATGTTAGGGTCGGCTTCCAGTTTAACCGGATGCAGCTGAATACCAGTTTTTTTATATGAAGTGACTGCCTATCTAACCTCCGCAACCCAGTTATTACTAGGTAATACGATACCCCTTGGTAAGACTGGTTGTCAGACTTTTTGGGCCACTGACTACCTGTAACGACTTTCAAAGATCAACAAATGACAGCTGGAACCAACTGTTTAACGTGCTTTCCGAGGCGAGACGGAAGAAACTCGGTATGTAATGGATCACCCATCCACAGACCAACCTAGGCAAGCACGGGTTAACCTAAAGACTGATCCGAGCGGCTGTTATTATATAGCCACGAGCTCTTCAAATGGTAAAATAAAATAAAAACATTATAATTAATAGCATCTGAAGAAATAGAATGGGAAAAGTGAGCCTTAGGTACTAAAAGTAAACTATTTATGTTCATATTTACCAGATATTCCCTTTTTGTTTACGACGCTAACTCATTAACATAATTATTTTTTATCTTTCTGGGAAAATTATTAAAAATAACGAATGGCAAAGAATACTTCGGGTTTCAAATGAAGTAACCTTGCGAACATCTCTTTCTGAAACCCGTACTTAACTCCATTTTCAATATTACAAAAGATGGTGTAATATTACAAGTAGATACCAACGTCACTTTATCTTTTTACCATGACTTTGATATGACGATTGATATGCGAATACAAAATCAATAGTATTGTTTTTATAACATACAAGTCCAGATATTTGAAGTAATCCCAACATTAAATTAAAGTAATTTACAAGTGACCCTAGGGATTGCTTTTACCTTGGCCAGAGGCTAAGTTGTTGCGTTGAGGAGTGTTGTGATGCCATTTTTTAGTTTATTGTTAAGTTAGTTACGTTAAATTACACATAATAATTACTAAATAAAATACATCTATTTGTTTGAAATTGACATTGTATGTCAATTTCAAACAAATTCATCAGTTTTCAGAAGTGCAATTTTTTAACGTCTACGAAAGCATGCATTAAATTATAAAACCACACGGTGTATAAAGATGTGATTATCCAAAAATTTAGTTATGGGTGTGGTCCATACTGGTAAGAACTCTAGCCTCAGTGGTTTAGGTTAACTGAATGCATGTAATGAAACCATTGCGCGATTCAGGAAAACGCCTAGAACGGCACAATGTCATCTATCGAAGCGGTGGCTCAACTCTGAATTTCCATCAGCGATTTCTCAGCCACACAGTCTGGATTTGTTGCCGATTGATGGCAACAGTAATTGGCGAAATGTAGGTGTAGGTTCTATGAGGGACGCCTCTGCCTTTTCCTTCGGGGAATACAGGCGTGATGTTATGTTATGTAAACTTGTATCAAACTTAAAAAATTCTCATACGGTATGGACAATTTCGTACCAAAAAAAATACCTAGCCTAGGTTCTCTGTTGCTGTACAACATGGATAAATATTAATTAACCGCAAACACGACTATCTTAACGACCCTCTATAATTCGTTATCAGCACACTTGTAATAACAAAAGTTCTCATTCAAACAAAAGGTGATAGGTATAAAAATTGAAAATTCTGAAAACTGTCTTATCAAAGGCTAG
The DNA here is from genome assembly GCA_905220335.1 of Noctua pronuba. Lineage (NCBI taxonomy): Eukaryota > Metazoa > Arthropoda > Insecta > Lepidoptera > Noctuidae > Noctua > Noctua pronuba. Next base: position 7,074,981 of record LR999903.1, on the reverse strand, counting down.
TAGAGAGGGAGAGAATCTCACGTCCCAGCCGCCGCGGGAGACGCACCGGGCATCGGGGGCCACGTGGTGGCACCCGGCCACCGTAGGCGCGGGCCTGTGGACGGTGAGTAATGGGTTAGCTCACCGTCCGTCCGTCTTATGACGACAGGCCGTGCCGACGGCGCGTTCGTGTTCCACGCGCGCCTCAAAGAGATGTCAGCAACCAGGAAGGGGCCTGCAAGGGCCGATGCCTGCCGGGGCTGCGGGACTGTTCGAAAGAGATACCGTGGCCCTGGAACACAAAGGGCAATGAAGGAACATGGATGGGTTTTAGTCAGTAAGAGTCTGACACTCCCTCCCACTCCACCCAGAGCGGGAGAAGTCATTTGATGATAACCCATCCGTAAAAAAAAAAGGCTAGTTGACACATCCAATACCTATGTCTATACATTCGAACTTAGATCTTGTCTGAGGTACCTACCGCTTCAAAGCGTTACCACCGACGAGACTTTCTATCGCCGCCTATAGACGGACCGCTTCAATGAGTCCTCCACCTTGTCCCATCAAAGGCACACTAGGCGTCCACAAAGTCCTAACAATATCACACAGGTTATTTGCTTTAAAATAACCATAATCCACTTAGGTATTACGATACTAATTCAACCAATACGTGATCAACCTTCAGATTATTCCATCAAAATTGATACCTTCGCGAGGACTCATTAAAGCGGTCGTCTATAGCTGACTACAAAGCTTATACTAGTTTGATTGCCTACTGTACTTGCACACACACACACTTTTACATATTTTTCAGCAAATACTCACCCCTTAACATCTAAGAGGGTGGAGCTCGTGGCTAAATAATAACAGCCGCCCCGGTCGATCTTTAGTTTAAGCTGTGCTTGCCTAGGTTGGTCTGTGGATGGGTGACCACCCATTACATACCGAGTTTCCTCCGTGCCTCGGAAAGCACGTTAAGCCGTTGGTTCTGGGTGTCATTCGCACATCTTTGACAGTCGTTAGGTAGTCAGTGGCCCAAAAAATCTGACAACCAGTCTTACCAAGGGGTATCGTATTACTCAGTACTAACTGGGTTGTGGAGGTCAGATACGCAGTCGCTCAATGTAAAATACTGGTATTCAGCTGCATCCGGTTAGACTGGAAGCCGACCCCAACATAGTTGAGAAAAGGAGAGGCAGATGATGACTCACCCATTAATATCTTACCTTCTTATCTAAGAGGAAACCAAGGCCATTAAAAGAGAACAAAATTTAAAAAAACTGCCTAGTGACGTATTAAACGGGACCATTTCGAGCCGTAACCAAACACGTTTCAAAACGAATGGGGTTCCATTCAATAGAATCCCAGACCGGAACGACTTCGATTCAAGGTTGTCTGTGTGCATTACAAATAAGAGAGAAGCACAGGGTTCCCCGATCTCGCTTTTCTCGCATACATCGGTGTCTGCTCAGTGCTCAACTTATTGATCGAATTCTCATGGCGCCCTCTTCGAAGTAGTGACATCATGATGGGTAATCTTGTTAGTCGATATGAGTATATTCTTTATTGAATGACAAACTTTCAATACAAAATATAATCTACTAGCGGCCCGTCCCGGCTTTGAACAGGTGGACATTTATTTTTAAACATTTTGGGATAAAATATAGCCTATGTTACTCAGGGATAATATAGCTTTCTAATGGTGAAAACATTTTTGAAATCGGCACAGTAGTTTTTGAGTTTATTCATTACAAACATACAGACACAAAAATACAAATCGTTCCTATTTATAATACGAGTAAGATAAGATAAGATTAAATTATTGATTAATTGACTTGTAAAACGGTCATCTACCATCACGATTTATTGCAATCGGCATCTCCTCAGTCTTGTCAAGGTAGGGTTGCTTCATCATCGAAGCCGTATAACTTGGCTATTGGTTTAAATTGTTTATTTTTATTTTTATGCCACACTCGGGGGAGGCCTATGTCCAGCACCTTAGCCTACTTTAATTGAAATTCATCAAGATCTCCAATGATCTTTTCTACAATGCACCAAGACTGTCTATACATAACACATAGGTAATCAACCTCTGCACCTTATGTAGACCTCAAGAGCACCATCCGGCCCGTCCGGGTTGGAGGAATTCACATGTCTTTGAATTTTTTTTTTGTACAACAGGCCGTTTTCCTCACGATCTTTTCCTTCTCCATTTTGAGAGCATTGGTGATGAAATGAATCACCTAATGTGAAATGTCTGCTTTGAACCTTCGACCTACAAGTCGTAACTCTGGGTCTATAAGTACCGCGGGCCTGTGGACGGTGAGTAATGGGCTAGCTCGCCGTCCGTCCGTCTTGTGACGACAGGCCGTATCGATGACGCGTTCGTGTTCCACGCGCGCCGCAAAGAGATATCAGCAAAAGGAAGGGGCCCGCAAGGGCCGATGCCTGCCGGGGCTGCGGGACTGTTCGAAAGAGATACCGCGGCCCTGGAACACAAAGGGCAAAGAAGGAATATGGATGGGTTTTAGTCAGTAAAAGTCTGACACTCAATTCTACCCCGCCCAGAGCGGGAGGGGTAATTTGATGATTTCCAAACCGGAAAAAAAAATGGCTTATAAGTACCACTGGGCTAACAACGCGCTCACCTGTCTACATCAACAACAATACTGTGTTTTTTCCGCAAAAAAACCTCAACATTGAAAATGACTCAACTCAGTGAATCGAATCTTCATTGTTCAAACCTCACCTTATGTATACCTAATTATAATTGTATTAGACCACACCTCAAGCAATGTTTACATTATGTAAGACCTTGAGTGCCCTCACATATGTCATTAATAGTTATCGAGTACTTTCAAGTGGTGTGTTTACGTGATATTCTGCATATCATTTGATAATATGTAATTATGGGCACAATGACAACGCGTAAGTACTAACCAATTATTAAAATATCATCAAAGTCAAGTTTTTGGTAAAGTAGTCTTGAGTTCTTAAGCAGAGAGGTGTAATCTAGATATTTCCAATTTCAGCTCGTTTTCCAGATACTTTCATTCATCCCTTTCCAGCCAATCCGTGAATTCAATTTTATAACAATTTGGTTTTGTAAGACCGCTCTGATTTTTATTATATGGCTTCTATCACCGCTTACTAGGAAAGTACAGTTCAACCGGAAAAGATATGCACTTCCAAATTTCATATTTTTTAATTACAAGTCGCGTCACGATGTGGAGCCCTGACACAGCCAGAAGGCGTCGCGTGGCTCACCATGGACGTGCGCTGGACAAAACCAACGATCAGTGGTCCACTTTAGGCCTCGATCGAAAGAATTGGAAGTTACGGGGACAGGCCTTAGCCCAGTAGTGGAATGACGCAGGCTTACAGTAAAATTTACGTGGCATTATAGAGTAAGCCTCATAGAGGTAGGTAAGCCTTCTAAGTTGAGTACTGCCGTGCTTTTTTCGACATCGCTCGTTCGTATTTCCGAAGTTAGACAACGATTGACGAAGCGCAAACTTTTCCTGGCTGAACTGTACTATTAAACCCCCAGCAACGGAATAATAACAATTAATAATACTGATCACGCCACCACAATAAGTTCAATCATTAATTGCATAAAAGAGAAGAATTGTTTCTCTTATCTGTTTGTTTTTCATTTCACTTTATGTCGTTTGTTATTTATTGTTAATAATATTCCGATAAGACAGACCTCCGTTGTTTTATAATGAGGACACCCAATGATAAAACTTGACACTTTCGATTTGATAAATAAAAGTTTATTTTATGAATTAAATCCCGTGATTGTTAACTATGGAAAGCTTTAATATTAATAATTATTTACTACTGTATTACGAGTATAATCGTTTCTTGTCTTTCTATACTATACTGTCGCAGGTTCACTGGAAGATATGTATTTCTAAAAAACATAACACACACTTTTTTGGGCAGTCGTGTACCTTTGTATTTGTTTTTTCCTGTAATGTATTTTGTTGTACATAGATGAATAAATAAAGGCACCTTTCTTGTTTGCCTGTGTGACTGCGTTGTTTTCCCAACTAGGCAACGGATTAAATGCGGTTTTCACTACTTAGAGAATTTACTGTGGAAGTCTGTGTACATACATATTCAACTTCCCTAATATGGCAGCAGAGAAAGCACTTTATACTTAACTGTGTAACTTGTGCTGCTACCCAGACCCGTTACTTGGGACTGGAAAATTAGTAATTTATGACTACTTTTGTTAGCTTGGGTCTTACCTGTCCAAAAAAATGTATTTATTTATTTATTTATTTTACTATTTATGTAGGTACACACAGTAGACAACACAGGAAAATAACATTATAATATATGAGTACATAGGTACTTACTGCTTTTGTATTAATAAATATGGAAGTTTTGTCGAATCAGAGCAATAATAGTGGAGCAGGAGGGAGTCGCTAATACATTATTATTTTTTGCAAAGACTACACTTCAACTTATGTATAAAGGGATCACAGGCGTTATCTTTTTCATTATAAATCTCTAGCCCTAAAACAGGTTGTATACTTTTTTTTTCGGATGAGAAATCATCAAATGACCCCTCCCGCTCTGGGCGAAGCGGAAGAGAGTGTCAGACTTGTACTGACTAAAACCCATCCATGTTCCTTCTTAGCCCTTTGTGTTCCAGGGCCGCGGTATCTCTTTCGAACAGTCCCGCAGCCCCGAATATGTTGTGTAGGTACTTGACTCGGTATCTTATCTCTAATTACCTTCAACAAATTTTATCATTGATAGTAAATGTAAGTACCGTAGCACTTGAAAATACAAAAGGTACAGGAACAGAACATCACGTAATAAAATTAAATGGTATCCTATCTGTAACATGCAAAAATTTATGTTCAAATCTAATCTACGTTGTAACAATTATTACAGTTCGATGTATAAAGGGTGTAAAAAGACCCTTAACGAAGTTGTTCTCTCCGTCATTGCGATCACTTTTTTGTTCTGGAACATACCTGGGAACCTTCTAGTTACGCAGATATTGTAGGTCAAAGTTCCAATTTTTTCACAAGTTTTAAAAAAAAGACTACTTTTTAAGGTTTTATCTTTACTTTAATTACCTTCATGACACATTTACTATCCAAAGCATCCAACAAGTTTTGAGTGCGTTACATTGAGTTTTACCGTAAAACGTGTTTTTTTTTTAAAAAAAGTCGTTTCCCAGCAATAATTTTTGCTTAGAGTTACTTAGTTTGATGTACTGAATGCTTGGTTGACGGCTTCGTGAAGGGTCCGTTTATACCCTGTATAGTATAAAAGCACCCAATTGTTTACAACCTTTACATTTATAGTCCGGTTAAGCAGTCGCCAACCTCCTAGGTTGAACTGCGAGATGCCATTTCGAAAAAAAAAACTGTACATCACAGTCCAAAGGATTTTGAAACACGTTCCTAAATTCTTTGCTTTACTTTATTTGAATAAGTATGCTGTCGAACTGTCAGAATTAAATACAGACTGCACAGCAAGCTACTACAATCTGTCAAATTTCTTTAATAGATTTTCAACTTTATCGCTAAAGCTTTAGGTTCAAGGTTGATTAACAAAATTTTTACAGTTTCGGATAGCTTGATGTGCTGGCGTCTGTACATTTCCACTATAATGTTGTTCCGCAATTACTCCGTACTTCTTTTGGAATCAGGAATCTATTCAGAAATTCGTAATAGAACTTCAATTCAATCTTACCCTAGAAAAGCCCTAATGTAATGAAGTTGCAGAAAACCTGAAGGTGCGTAAATCAAAATACTCAAGTCAAGTCTACATCACATAACATAACATAACACCACATCATCATCCTGGGTTAGGTTAGTACACCCACATTCCGCCAGCGGGGCGAGCCTAATGCCATCAACCGGTCACAAACTCCGTGACTGAGAAATTCCAGATGGAAAAACCTAATAACACTTTGCCCGACCTATGAATCGAATCCAGGACCTCATGCTCAGCAGTCGCGCTTGCGATCACTAGACCAACGAGGCAGTCAAGTCTATTGTAATAAATTAATTATCAAACCATGATAAAATAATTTGTAAAATCATGCCGCTTTAAAATCGGGTAACTCACGCATACATTAGTTAGATAATAATTATACCTACTTATGAGATATAATTAAACAATGTTAACCTCCTCTACTCAATGCCATTGCCAAGATTTATTTTCAGGAGTCAGTACTGACGCGGACGCAACCATCACGAAAAAAAAATGACTGTGTACAGTCACGAGCACCAATGTGTATACACTTTCGTAAATTTAAAAGCAATTTTCGCGAGAAATCACGATCGTAACTTGAAGATAGGATAAAAATATGAGTTCCAGAATACTATGTTCGTAACAACATTAAATTTTAATCAGAACAGTAGGAGCAAAACATTATTCAAAGTTGTTAAGTGTTCACATATTGATGCTCGTGACTGTACAGGAGTGAATTCTACCATTGAAACTGGAGCCCTTCTCGAATCATAATCTATGTATATCTTACATCTATACAAATAAATAAAATTGAAGTTTCTGTTTGTAATTTCAAAATAACAGCTTTTTACTGAATGCATGTGAAAGTATGTACGGTATTTATAACAAAAAAACATATTTTGTAATTGTTGTCTATCTGTCGGTCTGTCTGTTTGTTTGTCCCGGCTAATCTCCGAAACGGCTGGGACGATTTTGACGGGACTTTTAATAGCAGATAGCTGATGTTACAAGGAGTAACTTTTATTTTAGAAAAAGGATAGGGGTTCCGTGCAAAATATGAAAACGCTTGACATTGTTATCAAAATCCCGATTCAAAGAGGGAAGTAATATTGGTATAATAATTTCACGCGGACGAAAGTCGCGGGGCAGAGCTAGTAGGATAATAAATTAATAATATGAATCACTTTAAAAAATTTAAAGTGGTCACAGACGATGTAATATTATGTCCATTTAATAACGAATTGTGACGTAAATCATATTAATATCCCATTATGATTCTGTTAAAGCGGACATTTTAGACCCCCTGAACACGATCAACATCTAATCGTGTTCAAGAACTGTCCGTGATATCCGCTCTAAGTATACTCAAATAGAAGTCGACGATCACACAAATAACATTGTTTTTTCCTTCAAGAATGAACCATCAGTGAGCCAATATTGAATGACGTGAATAGAAGCAATAGATCATCCCATCTTAGTTTTTGTATTAACGAAAGAGTGTACATGTGTAGTCATAGCAACAGCTGGCTTAAATAGACAAAATGTGTAGGATATTTTTCTGGCAAAAGAGATCAACAAGTTCTAACGCATGCGCTGTAATACTATGCGCATGCGCAATAAGAAGACACAAGATGGAGACGAAAACACACTAGTTTATGTGGCTAATAATACTACAGAAACAGAAAAAAGTACTGTAATTCAAAGCAGTTACTGTTCTAATAAAAAACATACGGAACACTGGTCAATATAATCTGTATTGAGACGTACTTTATCTAATCACACATGTGTGTGACGCTGTGTTTATTGCCGGCGCGGTGTGCGAGAACGAACCATTTATAGCAGAGCACTGCAGAGAACGCACGTGTACACACAGACCGGCTTGAAAATGGTTAAAGTAGACATCAAATACACTAAGGTAAGATTTATTTACTCTTCATTATATAAATACTTTACCTACGAATATGTTATTGAAGAAATTACAGTGAAATTCCCAAAGAAGGGTAAAAAAAACAACTGAATGTGTTGACGAAAATATTCAATTAGTTGCCGGCTTGCGTGTGGACTATGAATTACATAAATGATTATTGGCGCTTGAAACTATACATATTTGACTGATAAGACGTTTTTACCGGAATGTTATTCTAGGGATTTAGGATTTATACTTTATTTTGTGTTTGTTTAGAGATAAATTAGATTTAACTTGAAATGGATTTACTACACTATAATAATTTGAATGAACTATGATAAAGTTAGTTGAAGATTGAGCCACTAATAAAAAACTTTGTTTAAAAAAAATACCCACAAATCTTTAATTATTTCTTGATATTATTTGATAATTTCTGTATGTAACTCGGTTAACTTTTAAAGTCACTTTTTCACACCAGTTTCTTTACACAAATACACAACATTTTATATGACACACATCGCCGTTTTTTGATATTTGATTTTATGAGTGGTAGTCAAATATAAGGTTACATAAAGTGGTTAGTAACGGACTGTAATGTTAGACTTCGGTATTCAATACTTGCAGTATAAGTACACAATACAAAGTACTGGAAACTCAAGCATTGAATCGGACAACAAAACCACAATAGGTGATTTGCGGACCAATTTGTATTGTATCAAATACATTTTCAGTCAAAACATTGACGATTCTGTGAAACGATTTGCTTGTTATGCCCCTATACAGGGTGTAAACGGACCCTTCATGAAGCCGTCAACCAAGCATTATGAACATTAAAATATGTAACTTTATGCAAAAATTATTGATGGGAACGACTTTTTTTTTGGGGGAAAAATCTAGTTTTACGGTAGGACTCAATGTGACTCATCAAACATTGTGCTTATGGATGCATTGAATAGTACGGGGGTCGCGGAGGTGTTTAAAAAGTAAAAATATTACAATAAAAAATGTATTTAAAAAAAAACTTGTGAAAAAGTTGTAACTTTGACCCCCAATATCTCCGTAACTAGAAGGTTCCCAGATATGGTCTAGAACAAAAAGATGATCGCAATGACGGGGAGAACAAGTGCCTTTCGGCTTTATTAAGGGTCTTTTTACACCCTTTATGTAGGTACTACCGAACTCACTGACGGCCGCTCACTTTTCAACCTTATTACTAAAGACATAAGAGTGAAAAGTGGCAGACCGTCAGGAACTTTCAGACAACTCATGAATTTGAGTGTTCGTTTTTTGAACTTATTTTTTTTTTTTACTACAAACGATTGATGGCCTCTAAATTTTGTTGTGCAACCATTTTATGAATAAACCCTTTATCGTGGGTACCTACACAACTTTTTTCTTTATTTTAGAAAAAATATATACTTTTAGTGGGTGTGGTATACCTCTGCCTAACCCTTCGGGGATTACAAGGATGATGTTATGTTATGTAGTTTATTGATTAGCTAACCAAGAATTACAGGATTAGGAGCAATGTCTTGGGCCTATTTCCCATGTCCTGCATTGGACGTATTTCAGCTAAAAAATGATGATAATGATGATAATTTTATTCTGTTTAGTTGTTCATCAACAATGAGTGGGTGGACTCAGTCAGCAAGAAGACCTTCCCCACCATCAACCCTCAGGATGAGAGCGTCATCATACAGGTGGCTGAAGGCGACAAAGTGAGTGAAAAATTTATACTAAAATTACAAAGAGGTTATGATTGGAGATTTTGAAGATGGAGGAAATCTCCGAAACTAAGATCCTTATAAGGTTTTAATAATCCTTACTGATGAATGGCTGCAATGTTACTGAGTGTTATAAAATATCGTCGACCTATTTCTAATACGGCGTAAGTCAAAACTGTCCAGGATGCGGAAAAAATCCTTTTCGTAAAGCTCTTAGGAAACTTGAAATTAATTTTCTAACGAAAATATTACTTAATTTTTTTTAAATATATTTCTGGATCACCCAACCCAAATTGCAAAAAAAAACGTTGGTTGAACAAATTTTGACTTAAGCCGTATGCGAATTAGGTCGATAATATGTTTTTAAGCATTGGCATAAGCTAGTATTTTATAGTACAGACGCCAGGACATCAAGCTACCCGAAACTGTCTTATTTCCCCAATCAACCTTGAACCTAATGCTTTAGCAATAAAGTTGAAAATCTATTAAAGAAATTCGACAGATTGTAGTAGAATGATATGCTCGCGACTGAACCTAAGATGAAGCTTGTAGTAACGTTAGATAATGAGTAATCAAACAATGTATTGCATTTTATTAGCATTCATAAACGAACAATTTTATGTAACACAGTATTTACCTACATTTCTTATCACGCAGAACATAAAAAATGAATTGCAGTTTTTACAAAAGCATGACTATCAATTACGATATCGTATCTTACATGTTTATCGTTGTATCAGAGAAATATCTTAATTTAATCAGAGTTTTGTTATCAAACCTCGATGGGATGATCAGATGATTTTAAAAGTAAATTTTTTGAATGTATATTTTAAATGCTCTAACGTACATAGATGATGATGCTGATGATGAGTATGAAATTTAGAGGTTTTTTTTAAATACCACTCACTTATTAAACGAAACAATACACAGCTCGACTGCTGAGCATGAGGTCCTGGTTCAATTCCCAGGTCAGGCAAGTGTTTTTAGGTTTTTCCTTCAGGAATTTCAGTTGATGCCTCTGCCTAACCCTTCGGGATTTTTTTATTTTTTTTGTTAAAAAACTGTATACGACAATAATTGTTTTTTGTTTTAGGCTGACGTAGACCTGGCCGTGGCTGCAGCCAAGAAAGCCTTCCACCGTTACTCAGAATGGCGTACCCTCGATGCTTCCGCCAGAGGTCGCCTCCTCCTCAAACTGGCTGACCTCATGGAGAGGGATGCCAAGTATCTGGGTGAACTGGAAACCCTGGACTGCGGCAAGCCCGTGAAACAGGCTGAAGGCGAAGTTTTCTGGTCTGCTGGCATCATCAGATACTACGCTGGCAAAGCCGACAAAATTCTCGGCAACACTATTCCCGCAGGTACTTGCGAATCTTTAAGCAATAAACAACAGCAATAAAGCAATAATTAACAAAAAAAAACGATGTGTTTGTCGTACTTGTATGACATAAACACATCGATTTTTTTTTTAAGTCTAGGCATTTGGTTAACTGTTGTCAATACTAAGGTCTAATGTATGATGTAAAAGAAAATCCGAAAAACCGGTTCAGTTTACATTAATTTGATATTCATATACATGCAGATTAGGTACTTGTCATGTAAAATTTTAAAATGCAATAAAGATGTTAATGTGCCAGTTTGGTGACATGTTGGTTTTAAAATATAAATTAACCACTATTTCGCAGACACCGCCTCTAGGGAAAGATATACATAGTTTAAATCATGAAGGAGTTAATGTTCATAATTAATTGCGATTGGGTGATTGATTGATTGAGAGATTCATAATTACAACACCTACCATCAACTGTTTGAAATATTAATTATCTAAGTTCGATAACATCTTGATTATGGGTGATTTCTTGTGTCTGATTAACAAAGCCAATAAATGGGGTGTTATCATAACTCAAAATTTACTTATTCTGCTTGTAGCTAAAATATAGCAAACTCCATACGAATTCGGTTCAAATTCAACTAAAACTAACTCCATACTCAAATAATACTGAACCCACAATACCGACAATTTGGCGGTGCTGTAAAAAAACAGAGTCTATAGAATTTATTTAGCCTTGACCTTATAAGAAGTCGTTGGTTAAAGCCGCCATTTTATTTCAGACGGTGACGTCATGACCTTCACGCTGAAAGAGCCCGTGGGTGTTTGCGGCCAAATTCTGCCATGGAACTACCCCATCCCCATGTTTGTGTGGAAAATCGCCCCCGCCTTCGCTGCCGGTAAGTTTACAGCTATTTAATATTGAAAGATATCTTTCTCAAGCAATTATTTCTAAACGATGCAGGTGATAACCATCACCAATTACCGTTATCAATATGGACACACTTCATACTAGATCGGTATTAATTTTTCGGAATGTCTTTGAATCATTATCTAAGAAAAAATCACAAATTCGTGAAGCTTAAGAAAACTACTGTCGATATATGATCTTTTTAGATTATGTTTTTTAGTCTGGTGAACACAGTTTTTGAACGAATGAGACAATATTAAATACTCTCTTTACTTCCTCTTCAACCTTTGGCCACCCAATTCTGAGTGGAGGTCTCTTCCAAATCTCTCCACCTTATTTACTTAATCGTAAAACACAGGAACTAATTCTAAAGTTTTCTACAGGTTGCACAGTAGTCCTCAAACCCGCTGAACAGACCCCTCTCACTGCTTTGGCTATGGCTGCTCTAGTCAAGGAGGCTGGTTTCCCTGCTGGTGTCCTCAACGTTATCCCCGGATACGGACCCACAGCTGGATCTGCGCTGACCCACCACCCCGATGTCGACAAAGTGGCTTTCACTGGTTCCACTGAGGTAAAACTTGTAATACTAGTTCATGGTCCCAGAGTTACATATTATACAGCGTGAATTTTTCAAGTGGGCGTGAATGGCCAAATCCGAAACGAAAATGGAGTAATAATACAATGTGTTTTTTTTTACAAAATCAACGGGTTCGATTCCTGGCTAGGGATATTGATTTTTCAAAAATCCAATGATGCAGTTTTAGTTTTCATCAAAATCAGGCTCGTGACTCCTTTGACTATTTTTCGGTATTCGAAATAGTTTCGGATTTGGCCATCCACGCCCACTTAAAAAAATCACCCTATATATACCCTTGTATAGTACAAGGTGTAACATAATAAACGCACTACCTCTCGTCTGATGTGTCGGAACATGAAACTGAACAACTATTGTTCTACGAGTTCTTGAGATTCGCAAAAATAAATTTGGAGATTCTATAGGAATTGACGCGATCAGCTGAACAAGACAAAAAAAAAGTCATAGAACAAAAGTTATTCAGTATCATGGTCTGAGTCACCACAGAAGAGGTTGTGTATTTATTATATTACACCTTGTAGAGGTATGAGGAGCCTGGTAGGAAGCTTCCTCCTTCATAAAAAGGATTACTTTTATGAAGGATATTATTATTTATTATTTCATAAAGTTTGTCACATTAAATATTACAAAATGTAGCAAATCGAAGAAATTCCGAATAAAATATTAGGTTCCTGACATCGCGTGAGTGAAGCCATACTTGCTGGATCTTGATGACCGACTGGCGTGCTCTTAATATTGAATTTGAACCTTGAACCTTTTGTGAGAATCGATAGTATCACTCGCTAATTCTATTACCAAATAATCAAATAAATAGGTACGTAGATATGAGATTTGCAATGACTTGACAAAAATCAACATGAAATACAATATCCAACAATTTCACGCCTCATGTAGATAAGATAAGAATGTTACACAATGTTATGTGAATCGACACAACAATAATACATTAATTTGCATATTTTGTTGGTCTATTGTTGTTACTATGACAATTTTCTGGTATCTGCATTAAATAATAGTTGAAGTTTATTCCTGAATTTCAAGTGCAATAACTGCATTGAAGGAAAGGCCTATAATATAGTTTAAATAGTTCTATAATAAAATACTCAATTCAGAAACTGGGCAAATAACTTTTACGGCTTTTTCTTGAATTTCTTTTATTAAAAACGTTGCCCCACACTAGGAATATCTCCTGTATCGTGGGTGCGTTAACAAACATTTAAACTCACATACACAAACAGCCAGACTCTGAACTACAACCAGTAGTTGGGCATACAAATATTTATTCCGTGCGGGGATCGAACCTACGTATCGGCCAATCGCTTAGCCTCTGCGCCGTGCCGTGCTGTCGCTATAATTATTATCACTCGTCTTGAAATATCTACTTGAATGGAAAATCTGGTAGGGTCCCATGCTTAACTACTGAGCATGTGTTCCTGGGTTAAATCCCAAGTCAGGCAAAATTTTATTGGAATTATAACATTTTGCCTGAATGAATTTTTCAGTAGATAGGCTAGGATTATTTACAAGCGCATGCCTTTTTAATTGGCAATGGGCTCACGCTCCATTAAAAACTGGTGAAATATTGGTGTACTTAGCCCCTATGCTCTTCGGCTGCTGATGTCAAATTCCTTAAATATCTTGTTTCATGAGCCGTTCAATCATATTATGTATTTCCACTTAGTATTCCAACATAATGCCACATTATATTAGCAATGCAAAATATTTAGGTACTGCGTGTTTCGAATAGTGATTCATATACCAATGTTTTTTTCTTCCACAGGTGGGTAGGATCATAATGAGCGCTGCATCCGCCGTCAACCTGAAGAGAGTCACACTTGAGCTCGGAGGCAAGAGTGCGCTTGTTGTCTTCGATGATGCTGATGGTAAATTGACCTTTATTATAAGCCGGAAAAGATCACATTAAGGTGGAGTTTGACCTCCATGACAGCTTAGGAGTTTGTTATCTCAGGGAACTTAGTAACAAAAAATGCTATTTATTTGTTTTGTTATCTATCACATTTGCATAATATCACTCTGCTTATAACCGTACTATTATTCTATGATCTGTGAGCTTACCCTTCTCATTGTAAACGTATGATGTCACGACTGCCATTTTTTTAACTTACTAAACATATTTGGTACTGATATTGAAATTAAACACGTCTATATTTAAGTCAGATGCAAATACAAATTCTAAAACAAATATCGGATACGTAAGACATCTAAAAACATATCTGCGATACATATTTTCCAACAAAACTGTTTCAATTCGAACAGTTTATATAAATCTTCATTGAACAACGACTACACTTGAATGCAATTGTCTAGAAGAGTTGAACAGTATTGTTTTAAATCGTTCAATTGATTGTGATTACTAAATTGAGGATATTAACGGATTGCATTCATCGGTTCACTACAGACTGTATACTGTTGTTGTTATCTCACTTTTCACTTCTTCCTTCTTAGATATAAGTATCTTAAAACGAAGCCTATTCGTACTCATTTTTATCATAAGTAATTACTGCTAAACTCATATACGTAGATATAAAACTTAAACCGGTATTCGCTTTCATGCAGACGAATAAAACACTTGAAAAATTGCCCAAAGTGAGCGCGCCGTGATAATTTACATTTTATAGTTCACGTAATCATCATCTGCCCAGCGTTTTCCCAATTATATTGGGGTCGGCTTCCAATCTAACCGGATGCAGCTAGATACCAGTATTTTTCGCGACTGCCTATCTGACCTATACAACCCAGTTAGAACTGGGTAATACGATACCCCTTGGTATGACTGGTTGTCAGACTTTCGGGCCTCTGACTACCTGTCACGACTGGCAAAGATCTACAAGTGACAGCCGGGAACGGCTTTACGTGCTTTAACTAACTTTGACATAATAATGTTTAATATATTAATGTAATAATTGTATCATTGGCGGTGTACTAACCTATTTATTGCGGCAGTGATAGAAATCGTTTCTATGAAAGAGATATTATGTTAGATTTATGTTTTCAGGGTTGAAAACCCCTCAATCTGGCTTTTTGCCAAGTGCAAGGTTTCTTTTCTTACGCTGACCCTTTGGAGATCCATAATCGTAAGGTGCCACGCCATCGAGAAGTAATATTGTTAAATTAATGGTAAATTGCTCGTAAATGGTTCAATTTTTTTTTATAACAGCTCATTTGTAGGCGCGAATTACACAGAAACAGCGTAAGGTGACGATGCGGCGCATTCGCAGCGCAGGCGTGGAATTTATTAGGAAACGGTTTGCCTGCGCCGCGCCGCTTGAGTGTAATTCACGACACGTCGCCTACGTACATTTTGTATGAAAACGTTTTGAAGCGGTATCACGCCTGCGCCGCACTTTCACCTTACGCCATTTCTGTGTAATTCGCGCCTAAGGCAAATGAGCTGTTATTAAAAAAAAATTGCACCATTTAGGAGCAATTTACCATTAATTTAACAATATTACTTCTCGATGGCGTGATTCCTAATTTCCTTTTAAGGTCTGTCCTAATTATTAAATAATTACTTATTCTGTATCTGATCGTGTTTATTGTCATAAAAATTCATGAACTATTCTTGTTTTACCACGAAGATACTTGTCACAATATATTTTTCCATGTTTAAGACATTAGGCAGGCAAGGTTGACAAGCCCTGTTTTATTGTTTTCATTGAAATTAAAGCTAATCCTTTCTCGCTACCGTTTGTATTGTTTTGTGAATCGGCCGGTCATTATTTTCAATGAATTAAAATTAATATAACCATATTAATCGTTCCCACTAGTTCTACTAAACAGTTCTACGGTAGAACTATTAGGAATATTGTTTTCCCACTAGTCCCGTAGTTTCCTACGATTCAAGGTGGTACAAAATCGTAGAACAAGTGGGACCAAAAATTTCCATTTGTTCTATTGTTCTATTACAAAATTCTACTGGTTTTTGTTCTCACTAGTACTACATTTTGGAGTAGGTCGTACATTCACACTGTGCAAAACTCGCACTAACGCGAATTTACCCCGCTTTGGATTTGCTAGTAGTAAATCTAACTCTATAGAAACAAATGCTACTGAACTTACTAAGCCGTATTTAGTATACAGTATGAACTTGAAATAGTACGATAAGGCCATACACTAGTGGGCTGCGGGACTGTTCGAAAGAGGTACCACGTCCCTGGAACACAAAGGGCAAAGAAGGAACACGGATGGGTTTTAGTCAGTAAAAGCCTGACACTCCCTCCCACTCCACCCAGAGCGGGAGGAGTTATTTGATGATTTCCAATCCTTAAAAAAAAGGCCATACACTAATGCATGATTAATGAAATACGTACTCATTGTATGTTATCATTACCCCGCAGTTACATTCCAAAGTCTGTCCATGGTATTTTTTCTTCTCACTTCATCAGCATCTTCCGCCTAGCCTTTTCCCAACTAAGGTTGGGTCTCCCACAGCTCTAACCGGATACAGTTGAATACCAGTATTTTAATTCTTCACACATACTACAACTGTATTGTGGTTGTTTAAACATTCAATGTCTATTTACCGTCAAAAGAAGCATACCAGAATTCCTTCTCAGTATTTCGCGAGTCGTCCGCCAATTCCTTACCTCAACCTAACATTATTTTACTCAATTCACAGTCGAAAAGGCGGCAGAGATCGCTCACAGGGCTGCGTTCGCCAACGCTGGTCAGTGCTGCGTCGCTGGAACCAGGACATACGTTCAGGCTGGCATCTACGACAAGTTTGTCGCCAAGGCTGCCGAGATCGCCAAGAACAGGACCGTTGGAAACCCCTACACAGATGTTCAACAAGGACCTCAGGTTTGTGAAAGATTCTTTAACAACAGATAATCATAATTAATGATATGATGATCAGAAAAGAAAAAGAGCTTCATCATTCTCATTTTTTCATCTACTAAATAAGAAGCAGACAGCTCAGGCGTGTCCTTGTGGAGATTGAGGAAGGCTTATCCCAGCAGACGTCTAGTTAAGATGATTATGAACATACATTATCATTTCAGCCGAAAGACGTCCACTGCTAGACATAGGCCTCCCCTAAGTGTCGACACATTGACCGGTCCCGTGCGTCTCGCATCCAGAGGATCCGCGCAACCTTCACCAGGCCATCGGTCCACCTCGTGGGAAGCCAAAGAGAGGAACATACATTATGATGCTGTTCAAATGTTAGAGAATCCATTCTTGATCCCAGTCTTACTCAATAAACCATCGATAAAAGAGTACCGACTCGGACCAGAACATTCAAATAACAATAATCATCTCTGCTACACGAAAATTAATATTTAAAATGTAACTTTAATAATAGGAACCAACTGTTCTTTTCAGATCGACACAGACATGTTCAACAAGGTGATGGGCTACATCGATGTTGGTAAGAAGGGTGGTGCCCGCTGCGTCGCTGGAGGTGACCGCCAAGGCAAGGTCGGCTTCTTCGTCCAGCCCACCGTCTTCGCTGATGTCAATGACGACATGAGGATAGCTAAGGAGGAGGTGGGTAACGATTAATTATTATTTAGTGGAATGAACGATCCTGTCTGGTTGATTCTTCATTTACTACTTGAAATGGTTCTTATCGGATTGGCCGGAAAAGGTGAAACATAGACTAGAATGGAAGAATACGGGGAAGAGCCTAGCCCAACCGTGGGATACTATATGTCAAATAAAAAACTAGAAATAATACTAGATTCAATATGATCCAAAAATCGTACAGGACAGCTTTAGCGAAATAAATGAATGCTAACAATTGTGGAAAAATTTGCGAAACTCCAGTATCTTACTGGAACAATAAACTTAGAATAATTTATTTTGCACATTCATGTATGTTTGTATGATCATAAGTTTAGCAAAGAGTCTCTAATTACATAAAACCATACCGGTTTAAATGACTGAACACTCTTTTATACTAGTCGATTTTAAGAAGTTGACGCTATAATCTCAATTCAAGGCCAGTTTTTTCCGGGGCTGCGGGACTGTTCTAAAGAGATACCGCGGCCCTGGTGTAAAGTTTGTACACAATTGGGTGCTTTTACACTATAAACACCGAACAGTAATTGTTACGACGTAGATTAGATATGAACATAAATGTTTGTCATGTTAGAGATAGGTACAACACCATTTAATTTTATTACGTGATGTTCTGTTCCTGAACCTTTTGTATTTTCAAGTGCTACGGTACTTATAGTTACTATCAATGATAAAATTCGTTGAAGGTAATTAGAGATAAGATACTAAGTCAACATATTCGGGGCTTCGGGACTGTTCCAAAGAGATACCGCGGCCCTGGAACACAAAGGGCAAAGAAGGAACATGGATGGGTTTTCCCTTCAGTTCCGCCCAGAGCGGGGGGAAAGGGTCATATGATGATTTCCCTTCCGAAAAAAAAAGGCCAGTTGTTTTAACTATGATTTCAAACATAGGTACGTCCATAATCATATCGATCCATATACCATTCAGTCAAACGAATTTTAGCTTATTTTATTAGACATTTTTGAACGATTTTTACGAGATTTTCTATTTCAATGCATAAACGTGGACGAAGTAAAAGGAATAGGTATGTAAGGATTTAAGGTGGTGTTCTGGAGTACGGAGTACCTTCCTACCCCCATGAGAAAAAGGTGTGAGATTATGTATTATAATGGGTGTCAAAATACCCTAAACGAAGCCGAGAGGTATTTGTTCTTCCCGTCATCGCGATCATTTTGTTCTAGACCATACCTTTACTGTTCAAGTAGTAGGTACCAACTTTATCTATTTTTTTTTTAAATACAAGTTTTCAATGTTATAACTTAACTTTAAATACCCCCGTACTATTCAATGCATCCATCAGCACAGTGTTTTGAGTGCGTAACGATGAGTCTAACCGTAAAACGTGATTTTTCACTTTTAAAAAAAGGTCGTTTCCCAGTAATAATTTTTGCGTAGAGTTACTTACTTAGTTTGATATCAGAATGCTTAATTATGTGCTAAATTTCAATTTCCCTCTCTAGATCTTCGGACCGGTCCAGAGCATCCTCAAGTTCAACACCTTCGAAGAGGTGGTGGACAGGGCCAACAACTCCAACTACGGCTTGGGTGCTGGTGTCATCACCAACGACATCACCACTGCTCTGGCTTTCATCAAGCACGTGCGCGCTGGCTCCATGTGGTAATATTTGCATTTCTTCATAATTTAAATTATGACTACCTAGTGGTTGCAATCGCGACTGCTGAGGATGAGGTCCTGGGTTCGATTTCCGGATCGGGCAAATTGTCATTGAGTTTTTCCATAAGGAATTTCTCAGTAGCAATCACGGTGTCTGAATTGGTGCCCGGTTGATGGCAATAGGCTTGCCCCTATTCCATGAGACTTAAACATAACTGGGGAAATGTGGGTGTACTATTAAGTACACCTCTGACTAACCTTTCGGGAATTACAGGCGTGATGTTATGTTTAAATTATCTTCGACAGTGTTTTTTTTAATTGGAAGTGATTGTACTCTGTTGCCGAAATCCTACCTGTAATGTCAAGATTTCAAAGTTGCCATCCCATAAAAAGTTAACGCGGAGTAAAGTTATACCAAACTCCATCAAAAAATGTACGGCTAACTTAAAGGTTAAAATGAAAAAAAAAATATTCCGCGGTTATTAATAAGGGGAAAATGTTCCAACAACGTTCCAATTCAATCAGTCGTAATAAATGCGACTTGTGTTATTACTATATTACTCTAAGGAAGTAGAGTCTATATTAGAAGCCCTTCAAGGCCCACTCAAGAATATAAATAGAAATATATTGAGTTATCAGTGTAGGTAGGCGTATCTTTAAGTATACTCAGCTACCATAATGGTCGACTTTATTAACATTGATTGATTGACAAATATTTATACCTTGGTGGTGCCCGCGACCTTCGTCTGCGTGAATTGTTATAACGATATTACTTCCCTATTTCAATCGGATTTTGTTAACAATTTCAAAGGTTTTACTTATTTTGCACGGAACCATAACCCTTTTTCTATAAAAGTAGCCTTAGTTACTTCTTATAACAGTGCAGTGTAACATGCCAGTAAAACTTCCGTCAAAATCGGTCTAGCCGTTTCGGAGATTAGCCGGAACAAGCTGACAGACACACAGACAAATATTTAAAAAAAAATGTTTTTCTGTTATTAGTACCGTATAAAGGGTGTAAAAAGACCCTTAACGAAGCCGAAAGGCACTTGTTCTCCCAGTCATTGCGATCATTTTTTTGTTCTACCGCATACCTGGGAACCTTCTAGTTTCGGAGATATTGGGGGTCAAAGTTCCAACTTTTTCACAAGTTTTTTTTTAAATACATGTTTCTACTGTAAGATTTTTACTTTAATCACCTTCACGACCCCCGTACTATTCAATCCATCCATCAGCACAATGTTTTGAGTGCGTTATATTGAGTTTCACCGTAAAAAGTGAATTTTCACCCCAAAAAAATTTTTCGTTTCCCAGCAATAATTTTTGCGTAAAGTTACTTAGTGTGATGTACTGAATGCTTGGTTGACGGCTTCGTGATGGGTCTGTTTACACCCTGTATACTTTCATATGCATTCAGGAAAAAGCTGTTATTTTGAAATTACAAACAGACACTCCAATTTTATTTATTTGTGTATAGATTTTAATATTGTGCTGTTTCCAGGGTCAACACATACGAACACGTAGCTCCTCAAACTCCATTCGGTGGATTCAAGGAGTCTGGCATTGGTCGCGAATTGTGAGTATCATTTTCTCAAAAAAAAAGAACAGCATTTGTGCTATAGTTTTCAGCTTTTAAGAAGAAGTAGAAATTATGTTACTGTGCCCTTCATTGTGAACTTGTGTGAACCTGCTGTTGATTTTTTATAATACCTAGATTTCACTTTTAAATAAGTATGGAAAGATAGAATTACGAAGAATGTACCCATAATTATGTGTGTAGAATTTTCTCAAAAACTACTGATGCATTTTTCTTGAATATGTAATTATCTCAAGTCCTGCAAATCACACTTCTTGATTTTATTTTTCTCCAAATTGTCCATTGCTACATAGAATCACCATTTGAATGTGTATTTTCTTATTTTTAGGGGTGAGGATGGTATCCTGCAATACTTGGAGACCAAGACAGTTTCCTTCAGCCTCCCCAAGAAACCTCTGCTGTAAACCGCCCAAAGCAAGAACTGAAACCAAAGCCAAATCCCCGCTAAAATACGAGACTACTATAATTTTTATATACGTATCAATTAAATTTACGTATGCTATTGATTAATTTGTGGTAATACAAAATATCAATTATTTTTTAAATTGATTTTTTATTGACCTTCATCATCATCATCATCATTTGAGCCAAAGACTTCCACTGCTGGACAGAGGCCTCCCCCAAGTGTCGCCACATTGACCGGTCCCGTACGACTCGCATCCAGCGGATCCCCGCAACCTTCTCTAGATTATCGGTCCACCTAGTGGGAGGCCTTCCAACGCATCGTCTTCCGTCTGACCTTATTTACCTCTATTTTGTACAAAATTCACCAGCGCTGGCAGCCAATTTAGATATTCGCTCCGGCAGTTAGATTATTCGATTTAGAGAAAACCCAAAATTTCTTTAAGAAGTTTTGCTCGCTTACGGCGTATTAAGTTCAGTTGCATGTTCGAGGGGGGGGGAGGGATCAATGGTGATGAACAGAACGTTGTTGGTTTTTGTCCCTTTTTGTAAACTCAAATTGGGCCCCTACCCGAAGGACTTTTGTCTGAGACAAGTTTTCATACCGAATTTGCTTACTGTAAAACCCTCTACGCTCCCCTAATGAACAGCCAGCACCGGCAACAAAAACAACTGGCAGTTCCAACAGGAACGGCATTCCCTATAGTTTATCCTAATATTAAAGAAGGACCGTTGCTTGATATTGAGACAACCCTTTCAGTGGATTATTATGAATAGCGGTCGAAGGTCAAAACCATTTGTCTACAGTCAATTTACTGATGATTTATTTTACCCATGAGGCCATAATTATTAAAAAGACGCCAATTTTATTTATTACAAAAAGCGCTGGTTATACAGATTGTTGATGTTAATAATTGATGTTATTCCTACTTGGTCAAAACCTTTAATTTCCTTTTGATAAGTACTTTTAGCTTTGGGTGATTTTAATGGTTATATTATTTATCAATCTATTTTCATATAATTTCCATCATAATACATTTACTAGATCAAAGATAATAACTACTTGTAAAATATCATGATCAGCTCGTCCTCTGGTAGATCATTTGTGTTCAACAAACCATGAAACATTTAATTCATATCCCAGAAATTACAACAAAAACTGTTTATATACTTTTAAGTGATATTATTATGATATTATATTAAAATTTAGGATTTTTATTTACTCTTGTTACGATCATATTCCACACAATGTTTAAATTCATCATTTTTATTTCATTTTGTTTCATAGTTGTTACATCTGTTTTTGAGTATGTGAGTACCTCAACTTGCTTATTTACTGAGACAGTGCCCGATCTGGGAAACAAACCCAGTAACCCACCGAGTTGAGCGGAGAAGCTGTTGGTCGTGGGCCTGTCTCTGATTGTTTCGGATTGAGGTCCTGTGATCCTGTCGGAATTCGAGAGCGAGAAAAGAGAGTGCACCTCGTGCAGTTAGATATAATAATAATACCCACCTATTGCTATATTACCCACTACTGGGCAAAAGCCTCTTCTCATACAGAGAAGGCACGAGCACTGATCACCAAATGATGTTTAGTGTTTGTAAACACTAAACATCATTTGCTAACATAACGGGGGGCGTGGCCTAACATAAAATGTTTGCCGCGAAGATAACATGTCTTGTTAGAAAATGGTCACAGCAAACTTTAGCGGTGTAGTAATGTCATGAATGTGTAAACCACTATTTTGGGAGACGGTTGGTTATGTTAAACCAATCTTGCTGACGGTCAGTAATATAGCAAAAGCCCATAAAAAAGTAAAAAAAGACGCGGTAAAAAGCGACGGGATATGAGTAAAACCAAGAATTCAAAGACAACATAACATCACGCCATCACCTGGGACCTCATGCGCAGCAGTCGATCAGGCGCGCTTGCGACCACTAGACCAAAAGAAGAATAGATATTAAATTAAGATTAAATTGGTTATTTTAAATTCTTCTTTTTATTTTTCAGGGAGAATTCGATTTAAAGGTTACAAACTACGAAACTTGTAAGGCACCTAAAAGAAAGTACTGCGGCGAAGTTAAGGCCTACAAGTATGACGAAGTATGGATAAAATATGACGTGTTGATGCATGAAAATATGACGACACTCAAAGTATGTATTGAATTAAGTAGTTTAGGAGCCTTTTATTTAGGTACAGACATCAGCACATAAAGCTACTACAATGTGTCAAGTTTCTTTAATAGATTTTCAACTTTACCGCTAAAGCATTAGGTTCAAGGTTGATTGGGAAAATTTGACAGCTTCGGGTAGCTTGATACTTGAACTGGCGTCTGTACTAGGCTACTAGGGCACACAGAACAGGGTTTCGGTCCCATAGTAAAACGGGTTTTTTCCGTCTTTTACCCAGAGATCGAAACCGGTTTTCGCATGCCCTAATATGTACGTCGTGCAATGTAC
Source organism: Noctua pronuba (assembly GCA_905220335.1). Taxonomy (NCBI): domain Eukaryota; kingdom Metazoa; phylum Arthropoda; class Insecta; order Lepidoptera; family Noctuidae; genus Noctua; species Noctua pronuba. Next base: position 7,051,194 of record LR999903.1, on the reverse strand, counting down.
TCAGAAATGGTTATCTCACTACCGGTCAGACTCAGAAGATAGATCGTCCTGACGGCTAAGATGGTCTTGGCCACAGAGAGAGGTGTGGGAAATGAGACGAGTCAAACTCAACGTGAAACCGTCAAGCTGATGAACTATCACTTTCGTAATTGTCCTAATACTTGGGTCTCCTTAGGCGCGAATTACACAGAAACGGCGAAAAGCGTGAAGCGCAGCGCGGGTATGGAATTTATAACGAAAGAACGACGTGCCTGCGTCGCGCCTTCACCGTACGCCTTTTCTGTGTAATTCGCGCCTAAGCGCCTATTAAGTTTACTAAAGTCAATATGTCATCAATTTCAGACAATATTCGTGGGTACGATAAACAACAATGAAGTAATCAGATTACGGATAAACAACTTGTGTGAACATATCTTCTTCAAGCCGCTGCTCAAAGCTATTTATAACGTTACAGGACGATGTGGCATTTATAAAGTAAGTTGAAATTATAGCTCTAGCTTAGATTATAAGGGGCCTCGCGCACTACGCAGCACGACCACGACTTTAGATTGGTCGAAAGCAGGAAAAAAGTTTGGTCGCACGACCGGGTGACCGACCAATTTTGTTCAAGATTGCGGCCGGTCAGAGTGGGAAAGAGAAGGCGCTAGACATCCTCTAAAGTACCGTCTCTTTCCCACACTGGACAACATTAAAATAATACTGCTTTAAGACGTCATGGTAACCCCCTGTAGACTAATCTACTGTCTGTCTGTGTCTCCATTTCTTAGAAGAGGATTGCAAATATTAAAGATGTTTCCTCTAGATATTGGCTGCGACGAAAAATTTATAATGCGTTGCTTCGTGACTAATTGACTATACTATCCCGGTAATAAGTGCCTTTCGGTTTAAGTTAGGGGTCCGTTTACACCTTGGACAAATCGATACCTAATTCAATAAAATAACTCCTTTCAGGGTCACCATGAATTCAGCGTGGACCTCCAGGCTATTTCCCGAACTCTGTACGGTGACAAATTCATGTATGGCAACTGGACATACAAATCTTTATATTTCAATAATGATTGCAATTTGCACTGCGAAATTCTACAGACGATGGTCACTCCAAAGAAAATGTTAAAACCTTTGTTATAATGTTAGATGAATTTTAGAATAAACAGTATTTCAATAAATTGCACCAATTTTGATTGCCTGATGAATTCTTTTGACATCGTCACACCGATCACACCTAAAGCTAAAAAAGCTAGGGAAGGTCTATGATGAAACGAACGAGCTCTAAACCTTAAGATGCTCTAAAGGCAAGTGGGTTATAGGCAGAAGGGCACACAAATTATATTCTGCGAAGACTATCCCGATAACAAGGTCTTCAAAGTTTTTTATCCCCTTCCATACAACGCTGCAATTCTGTTTTTTTTTTTTTGTTTTTTAATTAAATTAAAACTGCCTGCAGCCTGCCTTCAAAAATGTCGTAGATTTTTAAAGCATCAGACAATTTGGACTTACCTATCTTTCAAATGCTGAGATAAATCACTTTGTGAATACAGGGCATAAATTATACTTATTTTACCATCCTCAATCACCAAGACCCGACTGTTGGGAGTCGAAATCAACATATTGCGCGCGGCCACTCGCATCCACACTACTGCGACGTAGAATTCTAATCTCTAATTAAATTATAAAATAGCTTCTCCGGGGCACTTAACATTTATGTTATAAGAACGACAATACCCCATTGCCTATTTATACAGTCCTCACTTTCATTCTATCTCGAGGTAACATAGGTCCTTCGAGCCGGATCTGAGAATCTGAGAATGAAACTAGTGACCTCACCATCAAAGCATTTTCCATCAGCTGGACATTGCAACCGCTATCCTATCTATCTATTGCTATCGCTATCCAACGAAACAAAAATAACCGTTCAGACTTTTTCGACCATTTTATTTTTTTGATTATGTTCATAGTGAATAGATTATAGTTGTAAAAATGTCCTAATAGAGGTTACAATACTAGGTTAATGAAGTATATTGATATGAATATTTAGGCATACATTTAGTTTGTGCCAGGTTGGTCTAGTGATCACTAGGACGACTGCTGAGCGTGAGGCCCTGGATTCGACTCCCGGGTCGGACAACGTGTTTTTGGGTTCTTCCATCAGGAATTTCTCAGTAGCAATCACGGAGTCTGGATTTGTGCCCGGTTGCTTGCAATAGCCTCGTCCCTATTACTTGGGACTTTTACATAACTGGCAAAATGTGGGTTTTTTATTAGATACACCTATTTAGTTTTTGTTTAAGGTTAATGAGAACGACAATAAATGATAACAAGTCATAAATAATAAGGAACTAATCATTTTGTGCGATAAACCATGTAACGGTACATAATGTACCTAATGATACATTTAAATAAATAGAAAACCCATTGAAAAATCATAATCATTTGCAGCCAACGAACCATGATATGGTTATGAGTCAAATGAGTCAGATTCAATCAATTTAAAAGCAAAATTCAACGTTATGTTAAAATATTTCGTGGTTTTTTCATTTAATTTCATAATTTCACAGTCATTGTTGGAATATGTAAGTACCTAATGATTTTGGATACTTCAAAGGAGACTGCTTATTGTTTACCACACAATATTGACAGTTTACCATCTGCCTAGCCTTTTCTCGGCTCCAGTTTAGTCAATCGTGACTTGTCGGTTTTGGGGCTTCTGAATAAACGTAACGCATGTCCAAAATCAACAAATGAAAGACGGGTCTAATGGCATGAAGGGGTCTCGAGATGTAACTGTTGATCACCCACCCACGAGTCCTCGACTGACCTCGATAGACGAAATTCACAACTCAACAAATAACTTCAGCCGAGCATTTTTTCAACTTAGTTAGAGCCAATGGGAATCCGCTGCCCGCAAGAAGCACACAATATAATAATTATCTTTATCTCACTGCACCAGAATTTGACACTACCTATCAGCCCTCATAACCATTTTTGCTGAATTTCCAGGGTGAATTCGACTTAAGAGTGTCAAAATTTGAATCGTGCAAAGGACCTAAACGTAAAGACTGTGCTGAGATCGGAACAAAAATTGTGAGTGACGTTGCCTTGGACATGGATTTTAATATAAAGGAAGATATGAAAATGATTAAGGTACCTGCAACAGCTTCAAGTAATATGATTGGTTGTCTCTAATGCAATCAACCAATGAAATCGCAGAATATTTTGTTAGAAATTTCTCTCGTTTTATATCCTTTCCTCCTAGGCTCCTATTAATTAAATTAAGATCTCCTTGAAATAATCTTATGGACTCTAAATACCAAGGTCGCCGACATGCCCGGTGCCTTTTGTGTGTTATCCTTTGTTTTTCAGGGTAAAATTGTCGGTTCGATGAACGACAAAGAGCTGTTACGAGTCCAAATAAGGAACATCTGCGACCATATCTTCTTCAAACCGTTGATTCAGGGGTTGTTCAACAATTCTGATCATTGTGGGATTGAAAAGGTAGGTATCTTACGATACAACGTTATAAGACACTCCTTTATCTATAGGAATTAATAACGGACTTTGTAAAAATACACGACTTACATACATTCACACATTGCTTAAACAGACCCTTCACGAAGCCGTTAACCAAACATTCTGTACATCAAACTAAGTACCTAACTCTACGCAGAAATTGTTGCTGGGACACAACTTTTTTTTTGGGTGAGAAATCACGTTTTACGGAAGAGCTCAGTGTAACGCAATCACAATATTGCGCTGATGGATGCATTGAATAGTGCAGGGGTCATGGAGGTATAAAGTTATACCATTTTTGTATTTAAAAAAAAATATTAAGAAAATGTTGGAACTTTGACCTCCAATATCTCCGTAAAAAGAAAGTTCCAGGGTATGGTCCAGAACAAAAATATGGTTACAATGACGGAGAGAACAAGTACTTGTCAGCTTCGTTAAGGGTACACCCATTATACAATAGCTAAAATGGATACTGACGCCGCTATGTTAATTATTCAACACATATCATAAACAGTAACCAAAAGCATCAATATAAAAAATGTGTGTTAAAGATTTTTGTGTTTTCAGGGTCGCTATCGACTTTACGTAGACATACAAAAGATTGCGCGCAACTTCTACGGCGGAAAGTTCATGTACGGAAACTGGAATTTTAAATGGCTTTTCAATAACAACTACTGTAACTTGCATTGCGGTAGTATGCTTCTTTCGATGATTCCAAAAGGATTTGCAGTTGGTGATAAATAATAAAGAAATGAGTTAGTTTGAGTTTAAATTGTTTTTTTTTTTTAATCCAATTCAACAACGCACCGTCACGGCACTGAGATTGAAGGCTGCTTTGCCCCTTCAAAGCAATGCTCCGTTAATGTGGATAGTCACAGTCGTGTAGGGACCCTTATTAAAACACCTTAAAAGCACGCTGGTGGGACTGTTCCTATATTACCCTAGGCTGATAATTTTTTGGTTTTTCCTAAATCATTTTAATATTAGTATTAAGCTCAGTTTCTCTCGAAGAGGAAAGGACCGCGCCCCGCCATCTGCATGGCTCTGTAAGGTTCAATCCAGACTGGTCGCCTTCACATAGACGTGGGTGGGTTTTTCTTAACTTTAATAATAATAATTATGCCGAAGGTTTATCAGACCTCGTCTTCTTACAAAGAGATGACACATCTCGGTCACAAACTTGCATTACTATGTAATTATTCAAAGACAGAAATCGTGCCTTACAAGCAGGCCCAATTTTAGAGACTTCCTAAAAAACTGCTTTTGAGACCATGACTGCCGAAAAATAATAACCTAACACAAATATAACAAGCTCAGAAACTGACAAAGCTTACTTATTCAGCAAGCAGGACTGAAGCCATTGGTACAGGTGGGAGAGAATGTAGTATACAGTAATTTGCCCTGTAACTCATTTGATTTGATTTTTTTCCCATCGATAGTCACAAAAAATTGGCTATGCTAATCGGATGACCAATAACCGTTGCTCCCTAGTTTCAAGCCTACTTTCAAGGAAAGCCTTGTGTAGTCCATTCTTGTATCCCTTTTCGGCAAAGGGTAGCCGAGATGGACTTGACGCAAATGAAGAAGGTGGAGGACCAAGTCTTATGACCCAGAAAGCAAAAGCTTCTGGAAACTTCATAATAACTATCAAAATAACAACCTTATCTGATTCAGTTTCTGTATCATCAGTACCCATTATCATCGCTTATTTCTGCTTACAGACCGTTCAATAAATATTCATAATTGTTACATGAATTATTTCCAGCGACCGCAATTAAATGCTCAGTTTCCAATAATCATCAGGGAATTTTACTGTTCAACGAACCGTTTGATTGGTCAGTAATCACTTGTTTTTTTTTCCAAAAAAGAATCCTAAATTGTAAACGTTAACTCTCATTCTCATTTAAATTTATATCAAGCGTGTGCCTTGGTTGAATTCAAATATGTTTATAATACTTCTTGTGCTAGTCACAGCTTATACTGTCGTCGTAGAACCGAATGCGCATAAGGATTATGTAAGTCACTGTTCTTTACCTTCGAAAGTCCTCCATTGGTCACTCAGTTTCTCGATCCGTTTGGCAGTGTTGCTTTTCCGAAGACCATATTCTAAAGTTGACGTCTACCGGCTCATAATTATTGTAGTCGCACCTACTGATTTTGATTAACATTTTTATAAATTTTCAGGGAACGTTCAATTTAACAATTACAGAGTTCGAAATATGCAAAGGGCCGAAACAAAAAGATTGTGCGATTTCATCGGCTAGTATTAACAACTCCGGGACAATAAATTACGAAATATCGGTTTTACAGAATGTTTCTCCAACAAAGGTAAAGTTGAAAAGAAATAGTTTGGCTTAGTATTTGTGTATCACGACGACGATGGATGAAAGGCATGTGATGAAATAGAGTGATGAATGAAAACAAAATGGAACGTTGATAGATAGAGAGGAAAGGGAGGCCCAAAAAAATATAAATTGTGCGTTAAAGGGATGGTTTGAAAGAGAAGCAAGTGAATAATAGCTTGGCGATTAACAGGGAAGGATGCATGATGAAAACGTATTGCGCCGATCCCAAGTAGAATGGGCCAAGGGCATGAAGATGGTGATGATGATCACCAACAGACGTGAGGCATAATGAAGGTTTTGTTTGATTAGAGAAGAATACGCGCTTTTAGCCAGTGGTTCAACCTTGCAACGGAAAGATTTTACTGTTACTAAAATAACAATTTCAGGGTAAGATCCTCGCGTTCACAAACGGGAAGGAGTTCCTTAGACTGCAGGTGAAGAAACCGTGTGAACATCTATTCTTGAGACCTCTGTTCAGCTCACTCATGAACGTAACGAAAGATTGTTTCATTGTCAAAGTAAGTAAACGTTTATACTCAGTCATTGGTTTAACGAGAGCAATAAAGACTTCCTATGAGCAACTATTTCTATGGGACTAACCATGTAACCGTGTTTTAAAAATATAAAAAAGTAATCGATTCCTATAAAAACATCGAGCTGGCGACCTACCTTCTTTAAGCAAGATTATCTGACATAACCCTCATGTCACTTTTACAGGGACACTACAGATTCAACGTTGACATATTGGCAATAGCGCAGTCATATTTTGGCGGAGCATTCGTTTTCGGCAATTGGACTTTCAAATCGCTGTTCTACAACGATGTTTGCAATTTCTCCTGCGCTAACATTCAAGTAGTAATGTCGCCGAAAAAGGACCACTAAAAGACCAACCATATTCTCAGAAACCATCATCCAATACTCATACATGCTGGTTTCTGAATATGGTTGGTAATCTTGTTTTCATTTCAATTCATATTTTCATTTATTAGCTTTTGTACAATTAAAATACAGAAATCTACTATCCGGCTCGAAGGACCTTTTGATGTATTTAACAGAAAACATAAAAAATCTACATGTTATTGTATGAAATGCGAATAAAACTCATTGATAAAAGTAACAAAACTTAATTTTATTTCTTAACTAACAAATAAATTACCTATATACTTAACAACATAACGTTTTAATTTGGATTTGTTACGAAATAAAAGTAACCCATCACTTTGTACCATCTCTTTGGAGACGAAAGAATGAACTACCTTCTTTAAATCAGTCGAATGGACAATCGGCGTTGTGGTCGAAATTAATGCAGTACATCCCTCGTGATCTGAAATATAAAAAAACACATGAATTTAATTCCAGAAATCCGTACAAGATCAATGGTGACCGAAGTGTGTTATGGAACTGCTCAGAGTAAAAGGTGTTACAGGTCCTTTAATTGTAAAAGGCATTTTGAATGAATCTGTGTAAACTTGCAAAGTATTATTAGGTTTTCCTGGAGGATATTCTGAGTAGTAGCCTGGAATTTGGAAATGTACCCTGCTCACACTACAGGAGACTAACTTTACTCACAGAAGTCGCTTAAAAATGTGAGTATACTAATACTCCGCCTAACTAATACTGATACTGTTAGCCTGCGTCATCCCACTGCTGGCCAAAGGCCTCTCCCCATGACTTCCAGTTGTTTCGGTTCAGCGCTAATGTGGGCGTTGGGTCGTTGGTATTGTCCAGCTCGTCCCGCCATCTTCTACGAGGTCTGCCGCAACGCCTTCTGGCTGTGTCAGGGCTCCAGAAAGTGGTTATTTTGGCCAACAGCTCATTGGGCATGCGGCAGACGTGGCCAGTCCAGTCCCACTTCAGCTTAGCGGCTTTTTGAGCAACGTCAGTAATTTGTGTTTTGGAGCGCAGTGTGGTGTTACGTACCTGGTCGGTTAGTTTGACGCCTAATATGCAAGCTTTCAGTAAATGTGCGTTGATTAGATTAACTAAGGCTTTACTTCGGCCTTTCAGAAACAGGGAGCTTCCCCTAAAAAGTTTGAATAGGAACTTACGAATCAGGAACCTCATCACCAAGCACCACGGCTTTTCTGTCGAACTTGATGCCCCAATGCCCTCGTTCCTTAGGACATGTACTGTCGCAGGGAATACCCACTAAACGGCGTTTTTTACGCACGCTTGCGGCGAAGTAACATGCACTCATGAAGTGGCTGCAACGGGCTATTCCTGGGGAAAGGAATGGAATTAGTTAAACAGCAACAGTAGTTTACTACATACATGTACAGGGTGTAAACAGAGGGTAAACCCACGAAGCCGTCAACCAAGCATTATGTACGTCAAACTAAGTAACTTTACGCAAAAATAATTGCTGGGTAACGACTTTTTTTTTGGGGTGATTAATCACGTTTAACGGTCGGTACGGGTATCGTGGAGGTGTTTAAAGTAAAAATCTTACATTAAAAACATGTCTTTAAAAAAAACTTGTGAAAAAGTTGGAACTTTGACCCGCAATATCTCCGTAACTAGAAGATTCCTAGATAATGGTCTAAAACCAAAAAATAATCGCAATGACGGGGAGAACAAGTGCCTTTCGGCTTCTTTAAGGACCCTTATGTTTACACCCTTTGTGGTAATATCAGAAAACTAATTTTTATATGGTAGGATATTAAGACGTGCGCTAAGAATCTTTAAACACAGCAGATTCAGCTTACTCTCCGTCAAAACAAGCAATCTCGATAAGAATGGAAGGAGCGGTGATCCACCAGAGAGACTTATGCTGTAGTCTCTGAAGAGACATTCTTCAAGGAAGTCTAGCATTTTTCAATTTAAATAATTTACAAGCGCTTTTGAACTGTCAAGCAGTCATTCAGTCGTAAAGATGAAGCTAGTTGCCATTCGAAAATGTAGGATGTCCCTATGAAAAAGAACGGGCACAAAACCTCATAGATACTTTTCAATAATCTCATCCTGGACAATTCGGAAATAGGCAGGTCTGCTCACAAAACGGTGAAGGAAAACGTCGTAGAAAAAGTCCTAGAACTGAAAATTCTAAGACATATGAAAGAAGAAAGAAAGAAAATAAATTTATTTGGCACATGCCACAAGTGCACACAATATAAAACAAAAATAATACAAGACAAAAAAAAACTTAAAACTAAACAACAACAAAAAATTAACACTGTGTGCCTCACGGCTGCGCCAAATAGGCCCAGTTCAGCAAAATGCCGGGCAACTAGTGCCTGACGCTAGTTTTCAACTGGACCTGGATTAGAGAGGTTACGGTTACGTTACATATGACATCTACCAACCCGTACTGGGCCAGCATAGTGGATTATTGCCCGATTTGCGCTCATAGAGAAAGTTTGTGTCCTAGACGTGAGAACATTAATGGCTGATTATACTTATGCAGACCTGCAAAATAAAATACTCTGGAACTTACGCATCACATGCCCTTTACAGCCAGGTTGCAGTCTTCCACCATTGACACAGAAGTCAGCATGGCCAATCAGTCCCGTTTCGCCAAGGAAACCAGCGTTTGTATGCATGACATGGACCACGTAAGCGTCATCCCTGCCTAGGCGGAATTGGCGAGACCCAAAGTCTGATACTAAGGGTCTTCCTGGATCTAAACCTGGGAACAAAAGAGTCATAATGTGACATCACGGTTTATTCTGCTTTGTCGTAAACTCAAACTCAAAGAATCATAATGTGACATCACGGTTTATTCTGCTTTGTCGTCTTTGATTTAATTTGAATACTGCACATGTAATAGAAGAAATGTGTTGGTAACTACCCTGATAAATAATTAAACGATTTACTTCAGTGTTTCGCTTTTTAGCTGAGTGTAATTAGTCAAAAAATAAGGTCAGTGGGTCGTCTTAGGGGATGTTTTCGAAAAATAACTTAAAAATCCCAATTCTTCGAAAACTATGAACAAACAGACAGACCAAATAGGTCTAGAATGTTTGCACATATGTCACACTATTGCGCGACAATATAAGTTCGACGAATTACAAGTTATTCAGAAACAAAAAACAGAAAAAAAATCGAGAGCGTTGAATTTTTGTTTTACTTTCTCCACACCTCTAGGAACTCAACAAAAAAAGTATATATGTATAAATAACCTTTAGTTTTGCTTTTGATTTAGGGTTCAGAAATTGCGCTACCTAGAATATATTCCAACGCGCAGATAGTCGAAAGAACACAATACTATGGATAAGGTATGTTACAAAGTTGCATATCAAGACATGATGCTGTCCGCAAACCTAATGCATCGATTTTAAAAACATTCACATGTCTCATATTTTTGCCAATTAAAATAAAGCATTAACACTTTAGTGATAAAGTTTATTTCACAGTAAATAGGCGATTATTCGTTGACGAGTTCTAGTCCGAGTTCAAAGTTGCCAGATAACGAAAATTCCCACTTTAGGTGCTACCTCTCTCCCATGCTAGTAATAAAAAGTATTTTTCAGAATGTACTTAATTAAGTACATAACTAAGATAATTAATTTCGCAGCATGGAAAAGAACTTCCAGATAAAAAATAAAAACTATCATAGTGACAGCAGAAAGCTGACTCCTAAGTACAGGTTCTCTTAGTTTGGGAGTCAGGGTTTACTGTACCTGTATGACCTTACATTTACTAAAATTCACGCAAACCAGTATTTAAGAAATGTTAAAGATTATTGTATAAATTAAGTTTTTTTTTAAACCCACAGGTGATAATAATTTATTGACTTCACTTAAGAAGATAAATAAAAATAAAACTGCCTATTCCAAACCCATAAAACAACTTTATTCGCAAAAACAACATTATTATGGATTCGTATTGAACCTCTTTATTAAATTTCAAAGAAATAGTTCAAATCAACTAGGTTACATGACGTATTATTTTAAATTTAAATGCTGGCAACTACCAACTCCCATCAGTTTGCCTGCAGCCGGCTTCGGGCGTGTACGTGAATAGTGTTATAAACAAAACAGCTGATATTAAAACATAAATATGGTGAAAGTAGATGTTAAATATACTAGGGTAAGTGTAGATTAAATTAGTTAGTATTTTTTTGTGACAAACCGTGATATGAAACTAAAATTCCTGTAGTTGTTTAGTAGAATATTTATAGACCGCGTAGTAGCGGGTAACATGTTTTTTTTTTTATGTGTGGAAGTTTAGAACACAAATTCCATTTTTTAAATTTAGAATGCTGCTTTCTACGCTTAATATTATAAAGAAGTTTGTTTGTAGGAGATGGTGGAGGTACCTAAAAAAACGGCAACACAAAAAACTCACATACAAATCGACCTCATAAAAATAAACGAGTGTTAATAATATGATTGAACAATCTTGTTTGTTATGCCACCGTTCTGCTATCACTAGTAAAACAAAATGCTCTTGACGACAAATTATTTATCTACCTACTTTTACTAAATATATTTCCGATTAACAAAACTTTTATAAAAAAATAAAATTAAAAGAAGGTGAGAATTTGAAAATTGATTTTTTTGAGAGTTAATATTGATACTAATTAACTGGACATAGAAATTAACCAGTAAAATGCTCTAGTCATTTTTGATGGCACTTCCAATTGGATGAAGTAGGAGAAGAAATACTGAATTAAAATGGTCAAAGTCTCTTTTAAATGCGTTCTTGCCACCATTTACTCTAGAAGCAAAAACGCTTGTCAAATTGAAGCCAAATCTGGATACTACATGAGAAGTCAGCGGTTTTCAAAATTATCATCATCTTCCTTCCTTTGTCCCATGTTACTTGGGTTCGGCGCCACACGTTTTTTTCTTCCATTCTCCCCTATCAATCGTCGCGCTATCTTCTTTCATATAATTCTTCACATAATCCATCCATCTTTTCTTTGGTTTCCCTCTCCCTAACCATCCATAAACATTTATATTCATCACGTTTATATTCTTTTTAGTCACATGTGTTTCATCCCTCCTCGTCACATTTCCATGTCAAGACAGACGACCCTCTGTCTATCTAGTTTTCAAAATAAACTTCATTATTTAAAAAGGTAAACATTCTTCATTGTTTATGGCGTGCATTTCACTTATGAATGGGCTCTCAGAGGTCACACATTGTTATGTGTGACAGACACAATGAAATTGACAATTTCTGCAGTTTTAAAAGTAAAAATAAACTAAGGCAACAACAATACCTAAAGATTTTTTCTTAAGTAGCGGTTTAACAAAAAGGAAAATTCAATGTTTGGATGACCTAGAACTTTTACTAGCATTTTATGTTCGATCATTGCGTCATTTTCCCCGCGAAAATATACTTTTAATTTTTTTTTAATTGCAACATTTTTACCAAATGTCACTGAATGTATATTCTCAGTTTGTTGCCAATCAAACACAGATTATTGTGCATTTCTTGTATCAACAACAGAAAACGGGAACTAGCCAAGAAAATGGTTAAAGAAATTAAGCACAACAAAGTGATTAACATATTAATTTATTTGAGTTGTATAAATAAAACCAAAAGTAAAAACTGAAAACAGACTCTATGAACGGATACGGACACATATTTAAATGAATATTTGAATGTATTTGGTTTCGGTGCATAAAAGTCCCAAATTCGTTATGACAAAAATCATCAGGCAGACTTTGCGACCCAAGATCCACACCCTATAATCAGAGTACCCTCTAGCCAGTGTAATAAGACAAAGTACAAAATAATATTTCTGTTGCAAAAAACCTGGCATAACCAGTTCAACGCGCAAATAGCATTACCCTGTGCAGAAATTCCTAGCCCATCCATTCGACGTATGAGGTGATTGCGTTATGAGAGGATGAGATTTCATGAGATTAATTTCATATAATTGACCTGACGAGTCTTGGTGAAGGAACTTCGTCTATCGAAGTCTTTTTTAGGTTTTTAAATGTATGGGAAACTATAATAATATCAACTTCTTCCTGCCCTTATACCATGTTAATTGGGGTCGGTGCAATACGTTTTTTCTTCCATTCTCCCCTGTCACTGTCAAGCTAGCATTTACTCCCCTTTCCTTCATATTATTCCTCACACAATCCATTCATCTTTTCTTTGGTCTTCCTCTCCCTCTCGAACCATACACATAATAATAACATGAGCTGTAAAATAAATACACTTCAGGACACAATTTTTTCGTAATCCTGCTGCTGCCTGCTGCTTTAGGAATCAAATCAATGTGGAATCCAAGTTTTGAAATCAATACACTATTCTCATTTTTGTAATATTTCTTACACAGTTGTTCATCAACAATGAGTGGGTGGACGCAGTCAGCAAGAAGACCTTCCCCACCATCAACCCTCAGGATGAGAGCGTCATCACACAAGTGGCTGAAGCAGACAAGGTATGGGACAGCTTTAGATAGGCATTCGGCCTGGGCCCTCGTAATGGATTTTCGACCCACTCTCTCTTATAAAGAGAAGGCCTTTGTCCCCACAGTTTAGACTGGTTATCAGTGGCGACGGTTCCATACAACTCGATTCCTACCGGCTTCCCTTTGAAAAATGCCAAAGTCAGTATTATATAAACAAATAATAAAATCTCATTAAAGATATGTACTCCGGCTTACCTCTTACAAAAATTGACCATTCGCCACTGCTGGTTATGCTATTCGGCTTATCGTGAAATTATATACCTAAGGTGACATTCAAACACATGTTTTTGAAGGTGAAGAAGCTGCACTTATGTCTCGTAATACTTTTTAACAATCGACAAATTACTCAAATTTACGGTTCTAAAAGAAAAAAAAACTGGTAAACAATAGCAAAATCAGTAAAAACCCGAACAAATGCTAAGAGACAATGACAGCAATTAAAATTATCACCACATCATTACTGAAACATCTGCTCTGTTTGTAGAGAGATAAGAAGACATTACTTTTTTTTTCAAAAACTTATTATATTTTATCATCACTATAACTGTAACGTTGATTATGTCAACGATAAAGTCTGTGATGAAACTAGAACACAGTGGTACTTAGGTATCTAGACATAATTAAGGCCAAGAAATCGATTACGATAACATTAATTTCATCTCTCACGATCAATATAATTTCGCCAAAAAGATTCTAGGGATCAAGACTTTAATCAGATTAATTACAGCATAATAATAAATTATTGAGCGATATTATCATAATATCAAAGACATTATTAAGGAAAAGACCACTATAGTTCGAACACGTGCCGCAGTAGAAACCAAAAACAAAGTAGTACCAAGAAATACGACGAACCACACTCTTAAGAACTTTTTGAACAATATTTTATCAGTTGATGGAATCAGTTTCAGTTTCAATTCTAGAAATAACAAAATCATCAAAGTAAAAAACTATTCAAAAAATCATTGTATTTGACAGGCTGATGTAGATTTGGCGGTTGCAGCAGCCAAAAAAGCCTTCGGCCGCTACTCAGCATGGCGCACAATGGATGCCTCACAACGTGGTCTCCTTATGCTCAAGTTGGCAGAGCTGATAGAATCCCAAGCCAGATACTTGGCAGAACTTGAAACTTTGGACTGTGGGAAACCAGTCAAAGATGCTGAGGAAGAAGTGTACTATTCAGCGACAGTTTTGAGATATTACGCCGGCAAAGCTGATAAAATTTTGGGAAACACGATTCCTGCAGGTAAACTACTTCTTGATTTACCAAAAGAGGAACAAATAGATAAGCATCCTATACTGCACTAACTCTGCATATATACAGGGTGTAAACGGACCCTTAACGAAGCCGTCAACCAAGCATTCTGTACATCAAACTAAGTAACTCTACGCAAAAATTATTGCTGGGAAACGACTTTTTTTTTTTGGGGTGAAAAATCACGTTTTACGTTAAAACTCAATGTTACGCACTCAAAACTTAGTGCTGATGGATGCTTTGAAAAGTAAACGGGTCATGGAGTTAATTAAAGTAAAGTTAAAACCTTGAAAAGTGTTTTAAAAAAAAAACTTGTGAAAAAATTGGAACTTTGACCTTCAATATCTCCAGAACCTGTGGTTTCCCAGGTATTGTCTAGAAGAAAAAAATGATCCCAATGATGGGCAGAATATGTGGTTTTCGTTTTCGTTAAGGGTCTTTTTACACCCTTATATGAATACCGAAAGATGTACAGTTTGAGGAATCATCGATAGTGGTGACATACGAAACGAAATTAGTCTTATGACTAAAAAAACAAAGATAAAATTGTAGGCCAGATCTAGATCAAGATATACATATTATAAACAGTGTCAGTAATGAGTTACCTATTTTAATTATCGGTGTGATGACATCGATTTCTTATCAAAATCTTAAAAAAAAGTTATTTTCATCATTCATTTGATGAATAAGTGCCACAAGCATATCATTTTCTTCTAACAAAATTATCATCATTATTATATCCGCATTGTTAATATTATCTCTCCTAGACATTGCGATAATTCATTGACGTCTATTGTCACGATCATACAAACTCATTTAGCGTGATTGCAGTGTGTTATATATGTTATGCATTTCTACAAAACTTACTATAAACTCAGCTGTTCATTTGTTTTCTAGTTGATAATGTTTGAATATCAAGGCTACGTGCGTAATATTTGCTAATGGCAAATCGTGGATGTGTTACATTGTGAATCTATTTAGATAAAGGTAGATAACATGATTGAGTTTCATGTCAACTTAAATAAATGTCTTGTAAAAATATTATACAGGGTGTAAACGAACCCTTCACGAAGCCGTCAACCAAGCATTCTGTACATCAACCTAAGTAACTTTACGCAAAAATTATTGCTGGGAAACGACTTTTTTTTTTTGGGTGAAAAATCACGTTTTACAGTAAAGCTCAATGTTACGCATTCAAAACTTAGTGCTGATGATGTATGCTTTGAATAGTAAACGGGTCATGGAATTAATTAAAGTAAAGTTAAAACATTAAAAAGTGGTTTTAAAAAAAAAATGTGAAAAAATTGGAACTTTGACCTCAAATATCTCTGTAACTAAAAGGTTCCCAGGTATGGTCTAGAACAAAAAACTGATCGCAATAGCGGGGATAACAAGGGCCTTTTGGCTTCGTTAAGGGTCTATTTACACTCTTTATATACAAATCTGATATTTACTTATGCCTAAAAGCTGACACAAAGTCTCTGACGGTTTTAAGCTGCTATTCTATATGAAATTTTCTAATAGGTTCATTACCTTTTGAGACATGTGTGTACTTCGTGGTCTTATTTGTCTATGTCTATGAGGGACAGGGTTAATTTACGTAGCCAGATTGTGACCTGCACCAATCCGTACTGAACCGTCTAAACCCACGTGGAGGATTACTGCGCACTACCCCTCATATAACGGGGGCCTGAGTCCCCGTATTGGTGTACCGCTGATGCAACAGTTTCAAACAGATCCTATTCCTTTGGATATTATAACCGTGATAATATGCTTTACATTAATTTCTCTTACAGATGGTGAAGTATTATCTTTCACACTGAAAGAGCCAGTAGGTGTATGTGGACAGATCATACCATGGAACTATCCCATACCAATGTTGTCGTGGAAAATTGCACCAGCGCTAGCTGCAGGTATGTGTATTTTGTTTATTACTATAATTAACAATATACGTATTGTTTCATTAGCGACTGTTTACGATCTTGTTAATAAGGAAATGTAAATATAGATTGTAACGTATTTGCTTTCCTATTGTTAGCTAAATGTGGATAATGGTTTGAAGTCTTAATGGGTAAAAAGTAGATATCTAAGCAAAGGTATTTTGCTGATTAATGTAGAACGAAGCTTTTATATTCGACAACGTTGCAATTTGTTTGAATTTAAACAAATGTCAAAAATCAATATCTAAGTAGCCTTTTCTCCGGGGCTGCGGGACTGTTCGAAAGAGATACCGCGGCCCTGGAACACAAAGGGCAAAAGAAGGAACATGGATGGGTTTTAGTCAGTAAAAGTCTGACACGCCCTTCCACTCCGCCCAGAGCGGAGGGGGTTATTTGATGATTTGAAAAAAAGTAGCCTCTTCTCAAGTATGCTGGGGTCGGCTTGAAGTCTAACTGTAAACAGCTGTATTTAACATGGTGCGACCGTAATTCATATTAAACTTTTATCAATCGTCTTTCAGGTTGCACAATAGTCCTAAAGCCAGCAGAACAGACTCCACTTACTGCACTAGCAGTAGCTGCTCTCATCAGAGAGGCAGGGTTCCCTCCAGGAGTTGTGAACGTGGTGCCAGGGTACGGGCCTACAGCTGGAGCAGCACTTACTCATCACCCTGATGTTGATAAGATAGCCTTTACTGGGTCTACTGAGGTATGTAGCATTTCTTTTATTTGACAAATTTAAGGAAACTCAAATAGGATATTGAAAATGTTACTATCAACAAGAATGATTCCCGACCCCGACTGGAAATTTAACAATTGCTCTTTATTATGTAACACTGATTGATTGCTTTTTAATCCAGGTTGGCCGCTTGATTTTGGGAGCAGCATCTGCTGTAAACCTTAAGCGAGTCACTTTGGAACTCGGAGGCAAGAGTCCTTTGGTTGTCTTCAATGATGCTGATGGTAATTAGTATATTATTTGTACCACCATAATGCCCTCCACTTGAGACATTAAAATTTTAGGCCATCAATCAACTTTCATCAAGTCTTGATTTTAACCCAGTATTAGGAATGATCCAAATATTTTTAAGATAATGATAATACATTTACTGCATTATTCATTCCAGTTGAAAAAGCAGCTCAAAAAGCTCACGCTGCAGCATTTGCAAATGGCGGTCAATGTTGTTGCGCCGGGACTAGGACATATGTCCAGTCTGGTATCTACGACCAGTTCGTTCAGAAGGCTGCTGAGATCGCCTCCAAGAGGTCTGTGGGCAATCCTTTCGATGATGTACAGCAAGGACCTCAGGTATGGCATCTTGAGATCTTAAACTTATGATGAAATTTTAACCTCGATATACTGTATGACAGCGTTGGTGCAGTCACAACACACCTGAAAATGGTCAACTGAATGTTCAATGTGTGACCCGTAAGGCGCGAATTACACAGAAAGGCGCAGGCGTTTGAATTTATAAGGAAACGAAAGAAGCCGATGCCTGCGCTGCGCCGCTTGAGTGTAATTCACGACACGTCGCCTACGTCCATTTTGTGTGAAAACGTTTTGAAGCGGCATCATGGCTGCGCCGCGCCTTCACCGTACGCCGTTTCTGTGTAATTCGCGCCTTAGAGAAGCAAAAATATGCAGAAAATTTTACACTTCATTTAGTATTTTATTTTGAAATAATCTGAGCCTCTCCAACTCTCCTAGTACACAAATGTGTACCACTCACTTCAATTTTTGTGTTCTTTCCTATTTCCGGTTCAAAAACAACATACAAAGAAATTCTAAATACTACTAAACTTTTCAATTTCCAGATCGACAAAGACATGTACAGCAGAGTTCTAGGGTATATCAAAGCTGGTAAAGAGGGTGGAGCAAAATGCGTAGCTGGCGGTGATAAGATGGGAGACAAGGGGTACTACATCAAGCCTACGGTCTTCGCTGATGTTACTGATAACATGAAGATTGCTAGAGAAGAGGTAAGATTCTAGCTGGCTGTTGCTGTAAACGAGCGCAATTTTGCCCGTCTATCACAGTATTATTCTGAGCACTGGCCGTTTCCCAAAGTTTATTTGTTTATGCACACACAAAATTCTTAACAGGACATTACATTAATATAGAAGGGCATAGAGCACAAAGGTAAAGTTACTTTTTTTGTCTGTTTTTTTTTATGCGTCGCATTTAGTGAAAATCTGATTTTATTCATTTCTTCTTTCTATTTTGATGTTCTTGATTATTTCTTGACTGTAATAAATTACTAATTATTAAGTAATATTAAGTTATAATGACTAATTAATTATTTCAAATAACATCCGTATAGTCTTTTTTCCGTCTCGTCAAGAAAATTCTTATCTTGCTCTGTGTGTATCAGTGCAAAGATGTTATGCATATGTCGACTTTCCTCTTCTACTACAACTGTTAGATATTCATGCTGTTCCTCATTTATTATTCTGTTGGAAACAGTACATTTTAATGTTTATTTCAGTTTTATAGTCGGACATGATATTAACATTTTAAGTTTAATCTTTTTGCCTACAAAATGGTTTTTATTTCTCAGATATTCGGTCCAGTCCAAAGCATCCTTAAATTCGACACGTTCGAGGAAGTTATCGACCGCGCAAACGATTCTAACTACGGTCTCGGTGCTGGAGTCATCACTAATGATATCACTACTGCTCTTAGCTTTGCCAAGCAAGTCCGTGCTGGCTCCATCTGGTAAGCATTATTTGTCTTCATGTGTTGGAAAATGATTTGATCTTACCAGTTAGTGTTCGATCCATAATGTCGTCATCATTCTACTCTCTTCTTACGTCCTAATCTATTTCCGATTGTCACAAAAACTCTTTTATATTGATAAGACGCATTCTTAGAGTTAACTTCCTTCCTGGCACTAATATCATCTTTCACGCAATCCATTCCATCATCAACTTCTCTTTGGTCTGCAGCTTTTCTTCAAGCCATTCACATTCATACTTAACAAGTTGACACATTCACTGTATTTCTCCTGAGTAATGTTATAATGTGTAATGTTATGTGTTGTAATGTTGTATTTCAGGATCAATACATATGACCACACAACAAGTCAGACTCCATTTGGCGGTTTTAAGGACTCTGGTATTGGTAGAGAATTGTGAGTATGGGCTGATCTCTTAAAGTAATCTACTATCAAATCATGTTGAATGAGATTTTGACAGCAAATTCATTGGGAAGAAAGAAATCGATATTAGTATTGTAGTGTAGACGACCATAAGAAATGCCGGAGTAACACCAACTATTTTTTTTTCTCAGGGGCGAGGACGGTATCAACCAATATCTGGAAATTAAGACTGTCACTCTGGCGTTACCCAAACAACCGCAGCTGTGAACTTAACGTTACGTATTTATTTAATTTACAAATGAAATAAGTATATAAATTATATATTCGTACAGATCATTATTTTTGTACGGACGTCACAAAAGTGCACATAAAAACTATTTGATATCGATGTTAAAGAATAAATAATTTAATGAAATACCCGAAAAATTTCTCATTGAAGATCCATAAAGTCAACTCACGAGTGCCCACGATAATATGGCGTGTATTACTCGCGCGACGGTAACAAGTAATGAGCGATTTGGCATGCAAGTAAATCAAATATTTAGACGACTTTAGAGCTGGTGAAGCGAAGTCATGAGCAGGGCCTACAGCACTTCGCTGTGCTGTAGTGGCTCTCTGGCCCCGTACCACCATGCTGACGGGCTTATTTGAAATTGTTTATGTTCGTGCTATGAGAGGAGAGTACTTACCGACAATTTTGTACTGCTTCTCAGTGAGATGGTTGGAGATCATGCCACAGATGTGGGCGCCCAGGGAGTGCCCCACACAGGTGGTCATCTTAGCCAATGCACCAGCTTGTGTTATTGCTGAGTAGAGTTGAGCCGTGCATTGAGCAGCTTTTCTGGAAAGTTGTAGGATAAGGTTACATAATGTCTGTATGGTTATGTTGCATTTCAGCGTCAGATTCATATTTCTTAGAAGTCAAGTCTTGGTTACATTAAAAAACAACTGCAGTATCTTAAAAATCAGAATGCAAGCTACGAGAAAAGATGCCGCTCAAGAAACAGAAAAAAATAATACAGATAAATTGGTAATAAATGTTACAGAGAACATAATCTGACTGAAATTAATCGTTAGGCGCGAATTACGCAGAACCGGCGTAAGGTGAGGGCGCGGCGCAGGCACGTGTTCTTATAAATTCTACGCTGTTTCTGTGTAATTCGCACCTAAAGGATCGTGATAAAAGCATGAGGCGCGATTCCATTAGGCAAGTTTTGCATGCAAGTATGACGTCACATTTGCGTATTAGTTGCTTGAGTGAGAGAGTGAGCAAATTGCATGCAGGTTTTAGTTTCTATACAAGAGGAGATGTACAACAATTGAGCAGGACATCATGGGTGGAAGACGTGCACGTCACTCGTTCGCGTTCAATTTGCACTGCAATGTGCAAATGTACAAGTTCAAACTACCTCATACAAGTTGTAGCTTGTATGCAGGTTAGAGTAGAGGAAACTAGGTGTTATGTATGATAATGATAAAATCACTTCAAAAAGACTTACTTCATATTAGACAGCGCAGAAAGGTAGCAAGGAAACCTGGTGAGAACAGACCAGTCTACCATGAACACGTTGTAGTCTTTGCGGGACAGGTACGCTGTAAACAGATACATAAAGAGAGATTAGAAACAATGTAGGTATATAAACAGGCGGAACTGTTGCTGTCGTCATAATTATAATGGGTGGTACGTAATCTTTGCAAATGGACTATTCAGCAGACCTTATCATTTTTGCAGAGAGAAAGTCTAAATCTAGATCTTGACGTTTTTATTTTGTGTTTTTGAACTAGACTTTCTCAAAAATCTAGTAATTAAGCTTGCGGTAATTAAGCCTGAGCCTCTTTATTGTAGACTAAAGTTGATCGAGAGATCAATGGTGGTGGGTGTTCACTGTGATTCGGGGAAAAAAGTAGTTGATCATAATCAGAATCATACACATTTCCCATTATTTTTACCCAACTGCGCGACACCAAAGGCAGGGTTATGTTTTTCACGAGTAGGGGTCTATCCATGTGGGATTATTTTTACTATCGAAGCTTTCTAACAGGTGGATGATTTTTTGATCTTTGGGCAACATAATTTGATTCAAGAAATAGAAACAAGAGACGTTTGGCATGTAGCCAAGTCTGTTTGTAAACTTTTTACACCCTTAAAGCTAAACCGATCGTTATAATTCGTCGATCGTTTAATTTTGACAGGTACCCTGGGTTCTAAAGAAGCACATTGGCTAGTTTTTATCTTAAACACACGCAGATAAAGTCGAAAATAGCTAGTGTTAGTACCTATTAAAACAAAGCGAGCGTTCTGCCTTCTGTATGAATGATCACGCGCACAGTCTGTCTTCTCGTTTCTTTATCACTTTCACACTTTCATTGATTATTTTTTGTCGTTATTTATCTGTTCGCTGAAATAGCGAAACTGCAATACATAATGAATCATTCATTCTTCCGTGAGAAGAATGCGTGATAGCTGAAGATGTGCAAGTAGATCAGATGCATTTTGTTTACCGATAGCATTATCCGCGTGGAATTGAAAAGTATACCACAGAATTTGACCAATAAATAACCTAATCCTAACCCAGGTCGTGGTCTATCTGCGTGTCAAATTTAATCGGAATCTGTTCATGAGTACATTCACGTGTTTAAGTATCGGTCACTAATTGCCAGTCACCTTATACAGGCTGTCGTTTTGCATACTCATCAAATTCAAGGAGGTAACTATGCTAATGATTCTGGACCCGAATCAATTTTAAAATTTAAAAAGTTTTTTTTTGTTTTTGTTTTCGGTAATCGGTATGATTGAACCACCAGTGTCTGATACTAGCCCTATAACCGCGCTTTCACACACATAAACAAACTCAAACGTTTATACGATATTTTCTTTTTCCCGTAACCACTTTCCCCCGCCTATTCTGTTTTTTTTTCTGTTTTGAAGGCGATTATTCTGAAATACCGTCAAATTTAAAGAACTAAAAAAAGTAGCATTTATTAATTATTGACCGATCCCGTTATTTAAATTGATTTTATGATAACCTCCTGAATTTTTACGAGGATGCAAAACTACACCTTGTATATGGGCTAAACGCCGCCGCTAGCCTTTACTCTAAAGGTGTGAAAAGGTAACAGAAATGGAGGTACTTCCCAATTTTATCCCGGGAGGAATGTTCCCGTGCGATACAATTTCCAACACCCACACAGGCGTCAACGCGGGCACAACACAAGCTAGTTATAATTATAATATCTTATAAATAAAAATAAAACTCACCATCTCGAATATAAGTCATCGGTGTTTTAGAGTACGTGCCGTTGAAGCCATGGATGATGAGAACATTCTTCCTCGTCTTCTTCCAACCAAAATCGCGAAGGAGTTTTGGATGTCGAGGATCTACGAAGTATTTGTGAGAATTTTCACTGAAAACGTAGGAAAAAATTCAAATTTAAATATGTTTATTCGTGACTATAGTTGTAAATAAACCGTTTTAAACCAAACTCCGTGGTTTAAAACCGGTTTTAAATTGGTTTAAAACCACGACCATGTGGGCCGTACATTGATTATAAATTATTTTAAAAGGCTAATTGAATTTAGCATTTGTATTAATATAAGTATGTGAAGTCATATATCATACTTATACTACTTTTTAGGATTAGATAGACTGAAAACAATCATGAAATGCGTGTTTATTTAAATATAACGGCAATGCCGTATTTTTATTTTGCAATTTGCTACCCAAATCGTAACATACGGTATGAGGAGAGAGAAGAAAAAAGAAGAAGAAGAAAATACATTTATTTGGCACATGCCACAAGTGCACACATGAAAACAAAACTAAAACATTTTAAACCATATTAAACCGCTGATTGTGGTTTTAAATAAAAAAAACGGTTTAAAACCCGTTTTGCATCTATATTCGTGACACATAGGTAAAAGTAAGTACATGGTGTTATAAATAAAGAGTAGCGGTGTTAAGCCTTGCGTTAAGCCTTGCGTTAAGCCTAGGCTTTAAAAAAAAAATACAAAATACACACGTCACATTGATTAACTCGCCATTGTATTTTATTTCCAATTTGTCTTTAACAACGAATGTACTGTATTTCTTGTGTGTGAATTTAAATATTAGAACACATCTTCATAATATGTATATTATGGATGTTTTAATGTTTGTGATTATCTGCCGTGTATTATTGTAACCTACTTCCATTAGCTAGGACGCCGAGACACAATATTAAACCTTTAAGTGCGCCGCGAACTTAAAAAGTTTGGGAGCCCCTGGACTAGACGATTATTTGATCGCATAGAAATTGCAATACATGAATCATAGATCTCAAAACTGGTATAGAACCATAAACTTGCTGATTGACTGGAAGACGATAATGTTACAATGTTTGCGGTGCCATGGGACGACAGATTGATAGGATAACACAATTTAGAATTAATGGTTAACGCTATACCTACTAAATATTTATAGTGAACTAGCTGATGACCGCGACTTCGTTCGCGTGGTAATTTTGATGAGTTTGAGTGAGAGAAAAAAAATAGCCTATTTCCTTCCCCAGGATATAATCTATCACCTCGCCAAATTTCATTACGATCCGATCAGCTGTTTAGTCGTGAAAAAGTACCAAACAAACATAAAAACATAGTAAAGTTACTTTCGAATTTATAATAAATATTAGTATGGATAAATACTTACGGCGTATACATAAAAAAGTTAATCTCGCTGTCCGGACACTTCCATTCTCGTTTCATAACACATCGAAAGTAACGGAAATCCAACATGGACGCCAGATCGCCATCCACTTCAGACACTGTAATTATAAGAAACGGAACTGTTTATTTTACATTCGCACGCTGCGAAGGCTTCCGTGAGAAATGCTATAGCACAATAAGACGCCTGTTTTTGCCAGAGGAATGGGCAGAAGCTATAGTGCAGAGACATTTCGCCAGTTATGCAGGTATTTTAAGTGCAGTGAATTGTGGCATCGATTGGTCACAAAAACAGCATTTCCTTGGGAATTAAGATGCTCTACAGGGATGCTCTACATGGGACGCGCTTGCGACCGTTACACGAACGAGATGGTATAACTTACCTAACCATTATTTTACTAAAGCCTTCAACCTAGGATAAAAGGTCTGCATATGAAGTATTTCTTGCAGCTGTATATTTTTGTATAGTTCTATTCAAACTTTATGACGGCTCGGAAGTTAGCTGCGAGTGACGATGACGGTCTGCGCATTGTACAGTCAAGACGATGCTGCCTCTACGCAGATGCTGATACGTAAAATTTTGTTTTGCGCAGACCGTCACTCGCAGCTAACAAAACTGGTATAAATATTCTACTCTTTGAACAGAACTATAGATTCATGTCGAGGATGCACAATACAAAAAAAAAAGAAATTAGGATTATCTATGCTAAGATTGAATAATAATGATGTATTGTAAACGATGCTCCATAGCTGGGAGAGTGAAGGGGAACACACTGCGTATCCACTAGCATAATATGTACTTTCACCACCCGACCACTGGACTGGCTAGTTTGTATCAAGCAGACAGGTATACAATCAGGTTATACAGATAGGTAGGTAGGTGTTGTCATTGCAAACAAATTCATCGTTACCGAATAAACTAGAAAAGCCCTGGCGAGTATTGGGGCTACCATACATCCGGATTTGTTTGGATATGTTCAACTTTGGGCGCCAGTCCGAACTTTGCTTGGCCTAGTCATTTGTATGGAAACCTTCGAAAAAAAAATTTTTTTTTTTTTGCCAATTTCCATTTTTTTGTCATGACCCTTTGAAGTGGTACCCTAAGCAAAGCTGCAATAAGAATAAAGGGTGTAAAAAGACCCGTAACGAAGCACGAAAGGCACTTGTTGTCCTCGTCATTGTGATCATTTTTTTGTTCTGGACCATACCTGGGAACCTCCTAGTTACGGAGATATTGGGGGTCAAAGTTCCAATTTTTTAACAAGTTTTTTTTTAAATACTACTTTTTAAGGTTCTAACTTTACTCCAATTACCTCCATGGTCCGTTTACTATTCAAAGCATCCATCAGCAATAAGTTTTGCGCATAATATTGAGTTTTACCGTAAAATGTGATTTTTGACCGCAAAAAAAAATTCGTTTCCCAGCAAAAATTTTTGCGTAAAGTTACTTAGTTTGATGTACAGAATGCTTGATTGACGGCTTGGTGAAGGGTCTGTTTACACCCCGTATAGAACAGGACTGTTAGATGCAATTCTGAATCCCACTGAATTGATCATAGGCATTTCTGAAGGCCAAATGCTAAAAAAAACCTATCTACATTTAAATAAATAAATTGCTAGTCAGCGACCCAATTCCTTTCATCACGAGTCTTCCTCTTCCTTAGAATATATTTCGAACACGTAATGTTTACATAACTAACTGAGCTGAATACAACAGCACTACTAAAAGGGCTTTGGCGCTGCTTTGAATACCAAAGAGGATACAAATTTATTGAGGTGGTAAGCATGTTGGGTGACGTAATATACTTACCAGTAAGGAACCAAAATACTTCGGTTCACATAAGAGGTAAAAATGCCCTTTTAAAATGTCATGCCGTTGAACTTGATTTTTTAACCTTAAGATTTGGAGAAGATTTCACTGCAAAAGTGCAAAATGCTTGACGGAAGGTGGAAGATCTCTCTTATGTTGGTTTTGCATAAACAAACTGATGAAAGCTTTTCGGAATTTTGCAAATATATTAAAATAAATTAAATTGCTGGGTTTAATATAATAAAGATTAAAGAGAATAGAAAGTTGATATGCAATGATATTTTATTAAATTAAACTCTTTTTGATTAGCATATTTATGTAGTTATTCTTTATGTTCCATTTATATTAATTAGTATAACAGTATTGTGATTCTGTGACTCATCTTTAGGCAGCTAGCATAGCATCTGCCCAGTCTAATGTTGGGAACGGGAGCAACTCACCAACTAAGAACTAGAAGTAACGTCACATCGTTGTTGTCTGACCTCATGAGGTGGTGTTAGACCTGCACTAATGTACAATTGTACATGGGCCTCTCCAAATACAAGCCACTAAACTGGATACTCGGACCACTCTCATCGTTTCATATCCAGCCACCGGCTCGACCTATTACAACAAAACTTTCCGCTATTGCGCTTATGCATCGCTCAAATACTTTCGTTCTTGTTTAATTCCGCATACTACCAACGTAGTGACAATTTATTTTGATTTCTCTGAAAGTTGACCTACTTTTTATGCATCATCACATCAGTTATCCACTTGGTTGGTCATTGTTGAAGCGTAATTGATAAAACAACAGCTGAATGCGAATAACTTCACGGTGGTTCACTGTCCCTTTCATTTATTAAGTTCAGAGGTTTTCTTTTTTGACAAAGGACGGTACGGACGGTGATCATTCCAAATGACCGTAAATGACGGGATCAGTCCGTTGAAATGTCGTTTAAAGTACATATCTACCTAACAAGATTTCAAAAAGCCTCACCTACGGCTGGTTTACGAATTAAAATTCGCTCAATGAGCTATAGGAAGATCTAGATATGGTTTAGACTCTTTTCAGTCTACATAGAATATAGTAAGCAGGTTAGGTTACATTGCTGCGGATAACCTCTCGCTTACGGCCGTGATCCCAAGAACCCATGGGATGCCATCACCTCCTTTTACGAGCAAGTGGTGGTTGCAAAAGAGGCCACGGCAAGGGAACGGTAGGAAACAACCGCCCTCCCTATACGCAGCAGACGCACCGGGCGCCGAAGAGTACTCAACGCCTGCGGGTGACAGATTTCGGGACATCGTCAACTGAACACACACAGATCCGGGACGGAACTCAACATAGCAGTCTATTTGACATTTCGAGACGAGACTTCATGCATGAGACTGCTGTCTGTTTCACGAGACATACGTTTTTGTGTGTGTAGCATTAATGAAGGTAATTGAAAAGACATAGGAGGTTATTGCTCTATCATAAATCATAATAGACTTGATCTTATTGTATGACTAACATCACTTTTACTTTCTCAAGGCAGTGTTTACTTACGTCAGTTATTGTTTACAGCACAATGCGAATGCGATTGTTTATTATTATGCCATTTATATAGCATCTTTACTTTGGCAAAAGTACCTAAGTGTTATAATAGAACAATGATATAGTTTTTAGTTAAATATATTCATCTGCTTTCAACTTTGTCACGCCTCGCGTGTTAACAGTTGAGATATAAAGGCTGTTAAAAGAAAATTAATTTAAAATAACGTTTTTATTGTAACGGTTTGATAAACTTTAGCTAAGTACCCACCTACTGACACAAATATTTAATTTAATTCATATTAAGAACGTTTATACAGAAAGTGGGCAACGTCGCAAATAGATGTCAAATATATCGCTGTTTTAATTAATTTGGCAAGATTACTGTATGGAAATAAGAAATATGGCTAACTTCGCAGGGTGGCTGGGAGCAACTAGATGAGGGTTGCTGAAAATCGAGTTGCATGGCGTGCGATTGAGGAGGCCTATGTCCAGCAGTGGGCTGCTATAGGCTGATGATGATGATGATGATGATGATGAAGTACAGTATAATATATGTACTTTCTTTTATGCATTCAGTAAAAAACTGTTACTTTGTAATTACAAACAGACACTTCAATTTTATTTATTTTTAGCCTACTTAAAACACCTATTTCTATTACGTTTTTCTGCAAGACTTTAAGAGTAAGTAATTACCTACGATATACCTACGTGCATGCCTTGATCTTTATTACGACTTACAATAAAACCATAAGAAGAACAAAATGTGTATAAAACTGATTGAATTCTTGATACTGAAGTATCAGACACAATATCACATTGAAAGCAGATCAAGTGAAAGTTGTTGGTGTAGCTAAAAATAAAACAACAATTTATATGTCTGCGGCTATCTCGTCTAGACACACATAAGCTATTAATAACTTAGATTTTTGGTACTAATGACCTAAGTTTTTAGCCGACTGCGGCCAAGCCCAAAAGGAGGGATATGTGTTTGACCTGTGTGTATGTATGAGTTGTTTATCAGGTTAAATCAAGAAATCAATTTTTAACCTTGTTAAAAAGAAAGTATTCGATCCACATAATATGTCTCTAATATTATTGGAATAAATATAATATTTGTATAATAATAAATGTTAGTCGTCGTGGACTGTTGAACACGTGTGCCATAAGTGTACCTATGTACCTATGTTTGTTTGTTTTATATTTGACCAGATATTTCTCAGAAAATAGAGATCGAAATGCAATTATTCTTGTTTATGGATTAAGTGTCTCTGAACTTAGGGAGCACTGCAAGGTTAACGCAGACTTAAAAATGTTGTTAATAGGTAAGTCTGACTACTAGGCTTAGAGGAACTCGTGGCTAAATAATAACAGCCGCTCGGGTCGCTCTTTAAGTTAAGCCGTGCTTGCTTAGGTTGGTCTGTGGATGAGTGACCACCATTACATACCGAGTTTCCCCCGTGCCTCGGAAAGCACGTAAAGCCGTTGGTCCCGGCTGTCATTTGTAGATCTTTGACAGTCGTTACAGGTAGTCAGTGGACCAAAAAGTCTGACAACCAGTCTTACCAAGGGGTATCGTATTACCCAGTACTAACTGGGTTGTGGAGGTCAGATAGGCAGTCGCTGCATGTAAAATACTGGTATTCAGCTGCATCCTGTTAGACTGGAAGCCGACCCCAACATAGTTGGGAAAAAACTAGGCAGATGATGATGACTCTATTCTGGGATATTTATGCTACCTACCCAGTTGTTATTAAAGTTGAAAGATTTTTCTTAGTATTATTTACAGTTAGTACAAATAGCCTATAATGTTTGTTTTACCGGTCAAACGGTTCATGTAATGAGCTGTAGAATAATTATGTTATTTTTCTTGGTAACTAAGTTTTATTTACAACTAGCGTCCCGCCCCAGCTTCGCACGGCTACAATATACATATAAACCTTTCTCTTGAATCACTCTATCTATTAAAAAAAAACCGCATCAAAATCCGTTGCGTAGTTTTAAAGATCTAAGTATACATAGGGACAGACAGCGGGAAGCGACTTTGCTTTATACTATGTAGTGATCTGCACCGGACCACCGTGTATCGCCCCAATTCCGTAACACAGTTTTTACCTCAACCCGAAAGATTTTGGGAAACATCGTATACACTGCAGCATACTCTTTAAAAATTTGTGTGCTTAACAACGTAAAGAACGCTATGAATAGGTACCAATTCAAAATCTTTGGCATAATGTGTCATTGACTCTGTTATGCAATTAGATTCTCCCGAGGGAACATTTAGGTAAGCCTACCTGTCCAGCCCTTGTTTGGGGATCCTGGTTTCCATCCCCACATTGGTCTTGGGTTTTTAACTAAACATTTCTACTCAGTAGATAGGTACTTCGTAAACCGCAGTATCGGATTCTGCTTGATTAACTCATGGCAATAGACTAGCACTTGTTACATAGGATCTACCAATGACACCCGGGACCAACAGCTTTACGTGCTTTCCGAGGCACGGAGGACACTTAGTCTGTAATGGGTGGTCACCCATCCACAGACCAACCTAACCTAAAGATCGAGCCGAGCGGCTGTTATTATTTAGCCACGAGCTCCTCCATACAATCAGTACCATCCATAGATATGAATAAATTCTTAAAATTATGAAAATATGATGTGACACGATTATTTTTAATTTAAAAATCGACGTGTTTACGTCACGTTTACACCACGCGCTCTTGCTTAGGGCCTCTGGATACCATACCGATGAAATTTTGGTCTGCTATTGGAACAGGAACACCTCTACCAAATGCCAACGCCTATGGGAAATATAGACGTGATGTTATCGCTATTACTACACTCAACAAGTTAGGAAAAAAGTAAAAAATAAATTATAATGTAAATTGTAGATTAAAAAAAAATTATGTTTGTCTTTATGAAACAAATACCAAGTTATTCATTCATGATCTCTAACACGCGCATATGGCCACTAGTTTTATCCGCATGAATGACCAAGTATTTAAGATAAATAGGGCGTGTGTATGTAAACCGATTAAGAGACACGTAATTTCTCCTCGGATTGTGAACATCATTAGAGTGGAAAAAAAATCGTTAATAATCGCATGTTACTAGTATTAGGCAGAAACCGTATCTATTTATTAGTGATCGTCGCCTTCGTAGCTGCAGTAACGGGTTAAAGTCGCGGCTGGTGGTTAAACCATTGAACCTGCACTAGTTTTTTAACTTGTACGATGTTGGCTTCGATTTTGGATAACTTTACCTAGGTATTATGCAGTAAATCTTCATTTTGGTTCATTTTTATTGATTAGGTAGCAAACATCGGTGGAAACCAATGCAGAATGAAGTTAATTATTTTTTTTGTCTCGGTAGAGTTATTCTAATCGGTATAGATCTATAGGAAACTTTAAAAAAACGACGCTTTGGTTTGATGAAAGCCATCTAAATCCTTCTTGCTTGCAATCCCTTTTAATTATTTGAATTTGAAGAAATTGTACTAATTCACGTTCTCTTTCATTGCTTTTATGCTGTTCACAGGAAGATAGGGATTTTCGGGGGTGTACAAATAAGAGAGAAAGAATATTTCTATTCAACTACAAAAATAGGTATTGGTTTTACTAAAGTTAATAAGTAAGTACTTGCCTAAATCCGTGGACAAAAATACGAAACACAATAATATCCCGCACTTCATTACGCACATTATCACAGGCACAAAACACTTTTCTCAGAAAAAAAACAGGTATCACCTCATTGGGGATTTCTCTTTAAAAAATAATTATTAAAAAAAAAGTTAAATTTTATAAAAGGAACGCAATGCGCGCGCTGTCGGTGCAGCGGCGAAGCGGCAAGCAACGGCGCGAAATCAACACCACAGCACGCAGAGAAAAGTAAAATGCCCCTCTTGATCGCAATTTACGGTGCAAACTGCTGTTGACCCTGCCTCTATACGGTAGCCGACCAACACAATTAACTCACGTTCATTGCTGCTTTTATCCTTTCTTGGTTCAATTTCTTTCATAACAAATTATGTGATGAATGTTGTTGGAATGTATGGCCAAATTATTTCTTATCGAGGTGGTATTCGGAGATGAAAGAAACAAATCTGGTCTAGGTTCTTCTAGGACCAGGTAGTTGGGAATAAGATAGACGTACCTAGATATTCGTCGTTATTAAGACTTTACACCTTGAATGATCTGAAGGACTTAAATATAAAAGATTCCTCTCGTACTCGACTGATTGAAATAGACCGATTCCTATCCAGGTGTCATTCGATTATTATTTATTTTTATGTTGCATTTAGTTTAAATACATAAATGGGTCGAATGGGTGCCTGAACACGGATGGACGCCGAGGGCGCCCTTGAATAATATGGTAAGATTTCCTCAAATCTCCTGGACCTGGACACCGCAAACTTTGAGAGCTGATTCTATGTGGTGCAAAATAAGAATACCAAGACTTACCTACTTACTTGGAAGAATTTGGGGGAAGCTTTAGCACCACTACTCACCACAAAAAATATGGTGATTTTTTTCCTTTGGTTGGAATTTAGATATCAACTGAAAAAATAGTCTATAAAAGAACTGGCGCGTTTTTGGTCTCCACATAATTATTCGGTAGGTTACTAATTGCTAGGGGTCCATATTGGCTCACCTAAAGTTCTTTTCCCGAAATTGTTCTTCCTAACGATTTGTAATCCGAATGATCACTCTTCCTAAAATTTTTCATCCTAAAGTTTTCATTCATACTATTTGTTGTGCTACCGGCGATATTCACAACACTCATGTTTCCGAAAATTGTAATTAATAATATCATTAATGTAAATATATTGAAACTCCTACTGTTTTTTATCATAACGCTTTTATCCCTAAACATAAGTACAGGTGAGAGTGTCGTCTTGGGGGCACTATGAAAAAAAAAATTCGCAACCAATTTCGAAGTAGCGCTCGCCGGCCGCTGCCGCGGCACCACTCGCTTTGCTCGCTCGGCTCGCGCGTAGTTGGTCTAACCTAACCTAACCTATGGATCCCTTCCACATCGTTTTTACGACATACGGTTTGTCGGAGACAAAAAACACCAAGAAACTTTTATTCTTACATTTAGGTGTTTTATACGATAGAATCGAGAAAATAAACGGTTTGCAAAAATAACACTTTTTTGGCTAAATTTTTTTAAGTCTAAACAAAGAAATCTAAACAAAAAATATATGACTTTGAATAATAGTGTAAAAGATGGTTATGTTGAGAAAATATAGGAAAACAAATAAAAGTATAACAGATGTTTATTGCTACTGACATTATGAAGTTGAATGCTTCGGAATTATAAAATTAGACACAGAGTAGTTAGGAATTGTGATTGTTAGGATGAAAAATGTTAGGAAGAACATTTTCGGATTTCCAATTATCGGAGTTGAAAATTTAGGTGAACTTTGGCGCACTCAATTACTAGGTATGTACCTCCCATGCTATATTTTTTTAATACAGTACTCTTGAACTTTATCGAAGTACCTAATTATCTCTCAAACTTTATTAATCCTTGTTGAAACACAGAGATAAAGCTAACACTACCTAGCATTACCTACCTACAATCTCAAACAACATGCAGATACAATATAGGTACCTATGTAGCTTATTGTTAAATATTGAAACAAAGCGGTGTATTCATAATTAATACCATTATACCTAGTCTAAGTGCCTGCGCAGACGAGGGACTTTTGTCCGCCGGATAGAAATGACTGTTCCTGTTCATTGGTCCATCGTCTGCGCAGGCCAACTTATGGCCAACGAAAATGCTATCAAGTACCCACATAACACTTAAGGCCTGCGCAAACGAAGGACAATTTGTCCGCGGACTCTTTATTTGCAACAATCACACGTACGAACGAACGAACGTCCACCAATAGATGAAAAAACAACACAACGACCAATGAACAGGAACGGAAATTTCTATCCGGCGGACAAAAATCCCTTGTCTGTGCAGGCCCTTATAGTCAAACGAGCTATTATTACCTCTGAAAATAAATCAAGTTTTAAATTATTTCTTTTAGTGCCATCTAACGCCATCTTGTCAAACTATTATTCATTGCCTTTGGCCATTGGTCACTTTCGTAATGCTCATGTGCCTGTCTTATTATTTACATATTAGAATAAAATCATGTTAATTAACCATTCTTTAAAATATTTAATTTTCCTGTTAATTTTATGCTCATAAATTAAATTATCAAGCCCTTGAAATCGTGTGTGAAACATATTGATATTTTAGTTGGGCTAAACTAGTAGTAAGTAGTAGTAATTTGTTGTGGTAAACAAAACTAAATAAATGTAGAAACTTGATTATAAAACTGCACACTATAGGTATGTACTTAATTTGGTAAGCATTTTCTTCATACATATAAAAAATAAACGAATCGTTTGCTATAAGTATCTTATTTGTACATTCAACGAAAACATTTTGAGGTTATGTTCTTTAATATTTACATTTAAGAATGTCATAGGATTGAAATTACTGAATTAATCCTTTTAAAATTAATTAAGTTTGGACTTTTTCTTGTTAACATAATTAACGGATTTACGAGTAGACAACAGCTCGACTCAAAAAATAAACAAACAAACAACAATGTAGAAAGCTGTCAAAACACAGCTGTTTCCCACCACTACGCTCATTTTTTTTTATTTACCTTAATTTCAGGGAAACACAATAATAGGTATAGGTTTCGTGGCAAAATAGTTACTTAATAATAATTACATACATCTGATAATGAGTTCATCGATTTCCCGAAAGTAGGCACCAAGTGCACGGACTTTATCTCATTGACGTAAATCAGATGCCGGTAGTAATTTTAGATTTGATTAATATTATTTTACGAATGTGTATGGGAAAAAAATATTTATAAATGTAATTCAAAATTATTCATGAAAGATATGAAATCTCGTGCTTGTATTGTATTAACATTTTCTAGTGTTGCCAGAGCAAATAAACTTATCATATGCGATAGGAACCACATGTTTTCAGTTATTTCATTTATCTTGTTGACTTTTGACTTTAGGCGGCCTTCTCCCATGGCGCAAACGTTATGTATGTGCAACTGGACACTAGTATGAAAACAAAAGTGTAACCGAGTACATTTTTATTTATACGGTATTCTAGGATGTCACATACTTATTTCATAAATCGGTGCAAAATTTAATTTTCCATGAAGAAAAGTATGTATTAAATATTTTTAGAATTTATTTTGAGTTTTTTGCCGAGAACGAAGTATTGGGCATTTGTATACAAGTGGTAAGTTATTAAAATATTTTTGTTGTTTTTTCTTATGAGACCAAGCCAAGATAGCTTTAATCACCAATAGTACTTACAATTCCGAAACTTTCGGCAGACACATATTCATGTCCGTTTTCACTAATAACCAAATGAGTGCCTAAATATTGAAAATTCAGGTGTTGCCTAATGTTAATGAAGCAGCATTTGCCAGCCATTGCATTGCAAGTCCACGGCCAAGCGCGTATGTTGCGTGCGGGAAAAAAACCAGTCAGAATTACTATGATCGACAAAATTCTTTCCAGTTTTTCAGTCCCTAAAAATGATATTAAGGCGGTGTGATAAAGACTTTCTAGTAGTTATAAGTCTGTTTAGTTCTACTTTTTTAAGGGGTTTGTTCGCTGTTTTAAAAACTCGTCATGAGCTCTTTAAAAGCTGAATAGCGTTCTTCAGTTCACTTATAACCGCATACTGCAATCACCATTCTAACTGTAAGAGTATTTGATCCTATAAGTTGGAACCGTTAAACCGTACAACTTTTAATCTGAAACAACAGCTAAAGTATAGCTAGGTCGCTATTTCGTCTTGTACACACGGCGGCACATGAAGCTGTACATTTCCAGTATAAATTTGCCTCGCATTGTATAGATTTCCTATAAAATAAGAGATTGAAATTTACACAACTGAGGGACCTGGGGCACCCCGACTCGGACAGGTTAGGTTAGAAGGGGATGGTGGGGTCGAGTGAGCGAGCAAAGCGAGCGATTAGACCCCGCCATCCCCTTCGTGGTTATTTTTTTTGTAAACCATCCAGAAGTAGGAGCCCCGCAAAGCGGGGCTCCGGCGACCGGGCTTCCCTCGACTTCGCCACGTTGACTGGCAACAACTAACTCAACTCTCTCCCCTGTAAATCAGGTTTATAATGTCAAAAAATTAATTAAAATATTAAGCAAACATAACACCAAATTGAGTTTTTAAAAATTCATAAAAAAAAACTATTCGCCTCCGGCAGGGGGGGGGAAGTGGGGGGTGACACTACAACTCCCCCTCCTCCACCTCCCACACCTCCCAATTCGGAGGACGCGATTCTAAACCTTACCCGAAATTGTGCCCAGTTTATATAATAATAGTGAAAAGATGGTGTACCTACCTACTTAAGCAGGCACCACTTAACCTAGCTCTTCAGGGAATACCAGGTGTAATGTGGAACTGGAATAAAACAAGCATACAGGAGGCCTAAAATGGCCACTTTTGCAGAATCAGAATAAGATACTAAAATTTATTAATTTACAATTCGTATAATGATCACAAAGTGACAATTTATTTTAATTTATATTATGACTCTTGTATAGAGGCCATTTTAGCCCCCCTGATGTACTGAATACCAAAAACCTGTGTACACTGTCTTCTGTAAAACAAATGAATACGAAAGTTACAATCTCGTATAAAGTGAAAATGTTTTCATCTTTAAATTAAATCCACAATTTCTTATCAATATTACCTTGAGAAATGACACCTTAAACTGTAGCAGACAGCCAGGCAGTAAATCTGTGTCATTTTATCTACTAAGCCGCGAAGCGCCATAACAAACGACATCAATCAAATAAACCAATGAATGACTCACTCGTAGTATTGACGTAGTATTTTGAACTTTGAGTGAATCATATTCCTAATTTCTTTCATTTAGTTACGAAATAACCATGAATAAATGTATAAGCCCTAAACGAATTCTGAAAGAACGGTGGTTAAGCTCTAGAAAGGTGGTCGATGGTGGTTGCGGGATATAGTTGGATCTAAATACAACCCTGAAAAGCAAAGGCCAACAGCTGCAGTTTAATTTTAAGATAGGCTAAAAAATATCTATTAACGATCGAGGCTAATTGAAATTTTGTAAAGAGAAAGACAAAATTGAGCATAATTAAACCACATTTAAGTTATATTTAAAAGTGTCTTAATGTTAACTTCTATTTCTTCTGAGACTTATAAGTCAAACGTTACGGACAAACGTCTAGAATTCAATACAGATATCTTGAACATTAATAATGGACTCGAAGGACCAATTTAATAAGTAGGTGAAACGTACATGAAATAAAAGATGCATTAAGTTGATGTTTTCGATAAATATCTTTAGTATACTTTCGGGCGTATAGGTCATTTACCAATTTAAGATTAATATTTATTTTGGTTCCATCGAATGTACAGTTGCGACTATTTGCAAGCCTAAATAACCTAAACTTACTTTCTTCTCCGTGCATTCTATGCACGAATCAAATTACATAAGATAACCTTATCATACCTACCTTATCTAGGTACTATTTCATAATTATTGTTGTGGTCTTGTCATACACGCTAGACACGTGTAAGTAAATTAATTTTCAAGTGTTTAATACTTATATCCGTCAAAATGTTTTCAGCCAAGCGGCTTGGTTACATAGACTTAGATATGGAACAAAATCATGAAACTACAGGTCAGACAAACATTTTTTTTTCATTGGTGTTTTATCTAACTATATGTCTCGTCATAAATCTACATGTCTCATTCATTTGTGTATTTACTGTTTGTAGGTGTTCGGGTATATACGTTCGTAGGTAAACAAATCTTTGTTGTAAGCTAATGGACTTTATTGCACGCCTTGCTTAGATACAAGTAGTAAAGAAATTGAGTGAATACTACACAATTACACACACTCCTACATTTTTATTTAC
This sequence comes from Noctua pronuba, assembly GCA_905220335.1. Taxonomy (NCBI): domain Eukaryota; kingdom Metazoa; phylum Arthropoda; class Insecta; order Lepidoptera; family Noctuidae; genus Noctua; species Noctua pronuba. The sequence continues at coordinate 7,013,692 of LR999903.1, read as the reverse complement.
TTTACTCAGTGCTAAGTATCATTTCCTGCAAGAAACAAATTCCGCTTTTTTTCGTCATGTTTGTAGTTACACATAGGTCTCCATTTATTTACTACTCTGTGTTTGTTCGTTGTCTTATTTGTTTTCTTGCTGACACTTATTTTATCGTTTTCTGAATTTATCTGTTTGCCTGACTTTCTGTCTATGCATGTTTTCGAGATACGCTATGCATTCACAAATTTTGAACATGATCTAATTATTTTAATATATTTTACAGATGACCATGGCAAAAATCGCAAAAGTAACAACAGGTAGGTCCAAATATGGCTTTCAAACGAGAATTCTTGTATTCAAGATATGGGTACCTATTTATTTCATTTTAAACTTACAGATGGTGGGAAAAATTTTGCTTGCGTTGTCATCAAGAAGACTCGACACCATCATGGCAACCGTCATGGTGGTCAAAAGTGTTTCCCTTTCCTTTCTTTTCAACCTACAGACAATCAGCACAACAAATCTGCATTATAATGTTCTGTGAGTTTTGTTTTCTATGGTCTATGACGTAGACCATATTACACGGGTAGTTTATTTGCATGTAACAAACTCTAGGTAACTCGGTAAACATAAGTACTTAGAAATAACAAAGAACAGATTAGATATCTACTGCTCTGGTTATCCACAATATCTAGTTAATCTCTGTTTACATGTTCAATATCACGCTATAGGCAACCAAAACAAAAAAAAAACATTATCTTACGTATTTTGAATTCTAGGCAAGGCTACAGTGACCTTATCGTACCTAATTTAATAATATTATGTTTATCTAAGTCACTCGCACCAATAGTCAACGTAGGTATACCTTTACAATAAAATTATTCTGTGTTTGTTTCTGATATTGACGCCATTCTATTGAAAACATGTGACTAAGTGTCTTATGACTAAGGTCACGAGATGACGGCAAAAATTCGAAAAAATCTTGACAATTTATCCAAATCCAATGATGAATGAAATAATTTATGATTAATTACTGGTTTCAGTCCTTCTCACATGGGGTATCCTATATGCAGAGCTTGGTGAGTCAATAGGATTAAACGGCGAGCTACTTAGTATGTCACTGCTAGTCATCTCCGCGTACTTAATAGGCTGGGTATGGTTGAAGATCACAACACTGCCAGCACTAATAGGCATGCTACTGACTGGAATAGCTTTCCAAAATCTTCAGCTGGTGCACATGACGGATTCTTATAGAAAACTTAATCAAGATTTGAGGTATATCTAAGTGTTCAATTCGCAGGTAACTCTTTGACAGACTTAGCGGCAAAATTTTTATTTTTCATTAAACTTTCAGGAAAATTGCGTTGGTCATTATCTTAACGAGAGCTGGACTTGGTCTAGATGCAGCGGTTTTAAGGAAACACTACGCTGCCGTCCTACAACTAGGTCTCTTACCTTGGTTGGTGGAATGTGTAGCAATAACAGTCAGCACACATTTTCTCTTACATTTACCGTGGATATGGGGTTAGTAGATTTAAATTATTATTAAGACATCTAGTAGTTTTGGTGCTTTGGGTAGACTAAATACGCATATTATAGTTCTTTTTTATTATAACCTTCATCACTTAACATGCTTGAATAACCGTCTCTAATGCCTATAACTTTGTTTTAGGCTTTCTACTAGGTTCAATGATTGCTTCAGTGTCACCAGCAGTAGTAGTCCCATGTCTATTTAGACTACGTGATGTTGGTTATGGAGTATCCAAGGGTATACCAACAATTGTCGTTGCTGCAGCTGCAGTGGATGACTCCATAAGCGTTGCTATATTCGCGATTATTCTAAACGCTATGTTTTCAACAGGATCTGCTACTTTTAATATCATTAAGGTAAAGCATTTTTTTTTCTCGAGTTTTATGCAAATTCTGCGCTGGCGTTAGCAAACAAAGACAAATGCAATGGCAAGTAACTCTATGTTTTTGATAATATTTCTTTTCTTCAGGGCCCACTATCCATTATTGCTGGTGTAGCCCTTGGATCACTTTGGGGAGCCATGACTTCAATTATTCCTGAAAAAGGAGACACTTACGTAGTGCCATTAAGATTCTTAGCTCTCTTTCTAGGAGGCCTATTTTCTTATTTTATATCAAGCATGATTGGATGGAGTGGTGCAGGTAACAAATAATCTTTAAGCTACTTCTTTAAGGTCTCAGAATTTAGAAACTTAAAATGCTACCTGTGAGATTACTTTTAGGTCCCCTGGCTATAGTATCGTCCGGGTTCATAGCGGCATATTTTTGGGAAAAACAGGGCTGGCCTGTAAATAAAAATCCAGTCAGTAATATTTTTAGAATCCTGTGGATATTCTTCGAACCCATATTATTTGCTTTTACAGGAGCTCAAGTTACGGTGAGCACAATTTTTATTTTGACAACTTAATCTTAATATAATGGATCTTGAGTGTTTTTAATAACATTTTTTTCATTTTATCAACAGATTAGTGCCTTAGACCCACAAGTTATAAAAATGGCTACTATTTGCCTTGTTTCCTGTTTGGTTATTCGCGGTGTCGCCACGTATTTTGTGAGCTTTGGCTGTGGTCTCAATAGTAAGGAGAAAATATTCATCGGACTTACGTGGACAGCGAAAGCTACTGTACAGGTACACAGGCCTTTTTTAATGCATCTATGCGTACTCTCCAAAACCTTTCGCACACACATTGTATCTTTAATAAATCTGTGTTTACTTATGATTTCCAGGCAGCGTTAGGACCAGCTGCTTTAGACTTAGTTAATAGTGGACAAACATCAGGTGTTGCTAAACCAGATGAAGAATACTATGCAAAGGCAATCTTAGCTGTCAGTGTATTAAGCGTAATGATATCGGCACCTCTAGGAGCGTTACTTATTGCTCTTACTGGACCTAAATTGCTCACTAAGGATGACCGTAAGTTAAATTTACATTAACTTTACAAAATTTGTATTTTTTTAAGATCATCGTCCTATATTGGTGCATTGTTACATTACAGCTAACGAGATACAAACTCGAGATCCAGAAAATCAACAGTCTACTCAAATTTGATACTCGTAATCCCAAGGTACCTAATAGAAGTCATTATAATTTATGTACAGATGCCAGCAAATCAATCTACCCGAAACTGTCAAATTTTCCCAATCAACTTTGAACCTAATACTTTAGTGTTAAAGTTGAAAATCTAAAAAGCTTGATGTGCTGGCGTATGTGCATAAATTATAATGACTTCTGTACTTTAAATAGTATAGAACATGAGTTTATAAAACGAATATAATACAACGTGATCTTACCTAGTTGGTGCATTATATTTGTAACTCGGGAATACCTTAGAATTGTACAACGATGGTGCTTAAGAAATACAAAATGTACTTAAACAAAATCGAATATTTTAAATTTTATTGTTATTAATACTGAACTAATTTTACAATTTATACATATTTAATGTGTCGTTAATTCGTAAATCGTGTGTTCACTGTGCCTGTTTTCTTATTATACATTTACATGATTATATTATAAGAATAATTGTGAAAACTACTCATGTGTTATTTGAACCCTTTATGAATATCGTTTATGCAGGAACCCGTTTGCCAAAAAACTTAAAATCCGCGTAAGTTGATCTATATCATTATACATGTAGGGGTGGAGTTTGTTGTATAGGTTCTGGCAACACTGTTTGAACGGTCAATGTCAATGTCATTGGAGGGATCAACAAACTTTTTAAACTTTGAAAAACTTTTCGCAACTTCTAATAAAATGTATTAAAAGTACTTTCAAACTTACGTAAAAATGTCTGTTATCGTAATTGCTGTAGCCACTGAAAGCGGTGTTCCTATCTTTTCAAGAAAACGCGGTAATAATGAAAATGTAAGTAAACAAAATTCTTGATCGCATTTAAAAACATAAATTAAATTAGCTAATTTCGAGAGAAATATGAAAGAACTCCATCATAAATAATAATAATCGTAGCTATTCTTTATGTTAACTTATTTTTCAAACAAATCTGGCAAACTAAACTATTCTCCTTTTAGGTCCAATTCTCAACCATAGCTTCTCTACATGGCATCAATATGTTCAGTAAATGCCACAATTTATCCATGATAGACACTCAAGTTGATAATGGAACTATTCTTTGGAAAGAATATTGTAAAAGGTATGTTAATCTACATTTTCATTTTCACAAGATTGAATAGATAGCGCTTCCACTGGCTATGACCAAACCAAAAAAAAATCTTTTATTAATTTAAAATAGCTCCCATAACATATATTTTACATAGGTGTGAGAAGCACAGCAGTTCATGTAGGGAGTTGCAACTTTCAACCCTTGTGAGAGCCCAATATCCAGAAGTGGATTCTTTTGGCTGAATTGATAATGGTGCTGATGTAAAAGACTTGTTCTTGCTTTATGATGAGTGATGATATTTCTTTTTACTTATCCTTTTGACCGCTAGAGCATAAACGCATGTGTGCTCTCCATGCCAAGCCACAATTTCACTTACAATTTTGTCACATATTTGTGTTGTTTGGCATACAGGGCATGTGCTTGCTTGTCACGTATATGTGACTATGACATTCAAAAGGTAATAATCCTCAGAAGTAATGTTTTATTGTATTGTATAACGGGCTGGCGTCCGGAACTCCACGTCAAAGCGCGTATTTTGCATGTGGAGTAATGTTTTAATGTAAATGTTGCAGCGTAACATTAATAGGCATAGCTACTGGAGGACTTGAATGTGATTTAGAACTGCTCTTGTCTTGTGTCCACGATGCCATGGTTTTCTGTATTGGAAAGAAAGAGCTGGAAAACTTAAAGAATATTGACCAAATCAAAAGGGATTTGAGGCAGTGTTATCCTATTCTGGATTACTTGTTGGAGTCTTTAGATCCTAATGCATTGTCTAGCCCCCTTCCAACATTGGTGTTGGATTTGATACAAAGTATTTTGTGTCCGCAAGCTCAGCAATTACAGGTATTCTTCTAATTTTCATTATTCTGATTTTTATTTATCCATTGATGTTAGAGAATAGCATATTGTTGCATTTAAAACGATAATTTTGAGATGTCATAAAGGTCTCACCCAACATCATAAATTAATTATTTTATTAATTAATTCCTTTATTCATTCTACATACACATTTTTGACATTTTAAAATATTTCTTAAAAAAAAAAACAAAGTAATTAATTCATTATTATTATTAATTAATTCCAGTATTATGTAGTACTTAAAAAAATATTTAAATTATTGATTTCAGCAAGCACTTGACAACTATGCAGAAAGCGTGACAGGCAGATGGGCGTGTCTTATTATTCACGGACACCTGATGGCTACTAGTTCAGACTTCCATGAGCTGGACCCAAGGGAAGCTCGGTTGATGCTGCTACTTGCTGCAGCTCAAGATGGCGCACCACTGAGAGATACTCCTGTATATTTACCACAGATGAGTCCTAATGTCAGTATCCTTAGTTATTTTTTTTATCCGCCTGAGTTGTCACACTCCTGGGCAAAGGCCTCAGTCCTCCTTCAACCTTAGTTTAGAATCATAAAAACAATGTGTGGTTCTTTGCTCTAAAGCCCATTTCTGATACTAATCTTCATTGATCCTCATATTATGAATTCATATGACTTGACTGGTCATGTCTGGATTTTAAGAGACTGACCTAACCTCTAAGTTTTTTTTGGTGTTCCTTTTGTTCTCACTGACACTATCCAATTTTAAAACATAATAATATATTTTTGTCTCGTTGGTCGCAAGCGTGACTGCTGAGCATGAAGTTCTGGGTTCGATTCCCAGGGCAGGCAGTGTTATTGGGTTTTCCAGCAGGAATTTCTTAGTAGCAGTCACGGAGCCTTGTGCCCGATTGGTGGGAATAGGCTCGCCCCCTATTACATGGGACTTAAACATTCCTAACTGGAGAAATGTGGGTGTACTATTAGGTACACCTCTGCCTAACCCTTCGGGGATTACAGGCATGATGCTATGTATATTTTTGTCCTGTGAAAGTGTTTTTTACAGAAATGGATATTATGATCTGCATCTGGTAAACAAAACCAGCCTTATCTTGAGATGTCAGACTCTTACTGATGACTTAAACCTCATAATGTTTCTGGACAGGGACATAAACAGTCTTAGTCATCCCCACCCCCACAATCCTACCTTCATCTCGGAATGGCCAGCTCGGTGCAGCCCAGGACTTAGTAGCATTTTTTACTAGTATTAAAGGTGAACAACTTCTTGATAGCAAATATTTTTCAGGTCGCTTTTAGAGCAGTAACATGTAAACTCCTTGCAGATGTTTACATCTTGGTAGTATGTGGAGCAACACCTGCTTTATCACAAATCGATGAAATAGTCCTGCAATGCTGGGAAGGTTATGCATCAATTATAAAGGAAGCTAAACTTGCACACCCTCGAAATTTTCCAATGAGCTTGACATTTGAGCCATGTGTCTTAGGGTAAGTAGACTCGGTAATTTTATTTGATTACAGATGACGAATTATTAGCATAAGCATAAATATGTTTCAATCTAGACTAGTATATACAGGGTGTAAACGGACCCTTCACGAAGCCGTCAACCAAGCATTCTGTACATCAAACTAAGTAACTACGCAAAAATTATTGCTGGGAAACGACTTTTTTTTTTGGGGTGAAAAATCACGTTTTACGTTAAAACTCTAATGTTACTCACTCAAAACTTAGTGCTGATGGATGTTTTGAAAAGTAAACGGGTCATGGAGTTAATTAAAGTAAATTTAAAACCTTAAAAATTGGTTTAAAAAAAAAACTTGTGAAAAAATTGGAACTTTGACCTTCAATATCTCCAGAACCTGTGGTTTCCCAGGTATTGTCTAGAAGAAAAAAATGATCCCAATGATGGGCAGAATATGTGGTTTTCGTTTCCGTTAAGGGTCTTTTTACACCCTTTATAAATTTTCCTACTAGGTAAACTGTTTTCTTGATACACATTCAATCAAAGAGGCCTATGATATCTATTGTACCCGGGCTGTGTATGATGATGCCGATTATCGAAGTCCGTCACAGGAAATATTTGCCATTTACTTACTACCAAGTAAATCATCATTTCTTATTTCAGGGTACTTGTAATAAACATAAATAAGCGGCGATGCGTTTTCTCGCGCCATTTACACCTATCCAATCAGAAGGGTCGGGGGATGTCAGGGGCGCACAGAATGGACATTTTGAGGACCTTTTACGTTACCTCGGCGAGAGATCTGGCGCCCGAATTGAAACCCAAGGATGGGAATCAGAAAGGTAATTTTAGCATGTGCTTATTTTGGACTAGCAATCACGACTTTTATTCCTACTTATATTGGCTGAATTTCCAGTAGTCGGATAACTTTTAACTGAAAGATAAATAATTGTGAGTTTGACAACTTATTAAATCGCCTTATTTATTCTTCAAATAACAATTTGACAACTTCAAATATCTGACGACGATTAAGAATAATTCTGCCCTTAGCCAGTTATTCTCAACTTTGAATTAATTTTAGGAATCAATGACGAGATAGTTAATATGTGCGAAGCCTATTGGTGTTCGGAATACCACAAATGTCACGCACAGAGATCTGGAAACATTTTATGTTGTACACTTTATGCGTCAACAGTCCAAATGCACACTATAAGGTATGACATAACGGTGGCACTACACTTGGCAGATCTGGGCAAATATTCGCTTTCTATCTTTAAAAAAAAGTCAACTGCAACGCGATAGGCATAAAAAACATTTTGTTTTGATCCAATATCGCGAAAATTTTGAAAAATACGCCAAGTGAAGTGCCATCATAAGGGATGGTACACAAAAATGTTTGGGTCAGAAACTCGGAGCAGGACGCCAAAAAATGTAGGTATACATTTTGCGGCCCGTCTATTTTGAGTCAGGCCAACCCAAACATGATTGTGTGTAGCACGCCTAAGATTAATCGCACAAAAATGTTATTAAATTCCAGTGACTGTGGATTATTTACTAAATTGGTACTGTGTTTCAGATTGATAACAAATCAAATACTGCAAGATATAAGCACTAATAAAGATGTTTACTGGTGAAATGCTGATGAAGATATTATACACAATGTATTGTAGTATTTAAATAATAAATAAAATAATGGCAACTGTCAAAGACAAGGGCGTATACTTTGTGGCCTAAAACTGAAGATGCAAGTCACAAGGAGAGGTATTCCTGAAAACAATTTGTCCAAAAATAAGGATGTAATAATGTTTAAATAAATGAAAACTCAGCATTATTGTACACTTTTGCTTTTAATTCCAGACCATTCAAACTACATATTACACATATGTACTATGCTGATGGTACAAAATGATATACTTTCATAATGTAAGTCTCTAAAAAGGCAATGTAGGTATTTATCACTCATACTCTTTGTCTAAGCATAAAACTGTTTTAAATCCCGTTTGGTCACATTTAAAATTAACACAATAATTTCGATACATTAAAATGGGAACTGCCATAATAACTATATTTACAACACATTTCCTCTTATTACAATTCTATTGTAGAATTTGTATTAATCAACGGAATTTTACAGAGTGTATTATTTTCTAATCATATTGATACGGGATTCATGATTTTAAAATGTATTGATACAATATATCGATTTCTCTCTGCATCAAATAAATTATATCGTTATAATTATTATCACCAATTTCGTCATTATGAATGATGTGATTAAATATGATATTGCTTCAGATGCAGTTTCGAGGAGTTGAGACAGACTTATCATATCCACAAATATATAATGTAGATAGACAACATACAGCAATTAACCCAAATTCATTATTATTGGAATATTTCTATAGAACTAGAACTTTAGTCGAGTACATACCAGATTTTACATTAGTCAACAATATCACCTCATGTTATCTAGTATAAACCTTTTTTCATATTCCTTGATGTTTTTTTTGTGAATATGAATATATAATTTATACAGATATTTATAAATACCATCAATTCCTTTTTTCTGTCAATAAAAAGCAATTACATTAATTTTTCTTCAGTAGGTAGTCAATTATGAGTTGATCAAAAAGAGACAATTGTATTAGATCTGGTTCCTGAATCTTGGTACTTTTGGCACAATATAAAAGTACATCTGTGCTAAAATAAAAGAACATGCCTAGTCTATAAGAGTAAAACTACATTGGGTATAATTTCAAAGCCATTCACACTAAACGAAAATCAATAAATATGAAAATTAATATAATGGCGAATATAAAAGACATATACAGTCCTTTCAGTTATTTTTCGTTTGACCGTAACAAGCCTACACCCTCCTTATTCCAACAGGAATAACGACTATTGCTTTGACAGACGTGTCAGTCGTAGCAACCCAACACCGACCTTAGTATATTGAATATAAAGATCAGTGATTTGGCAGTGATTCAAAATCACAGCTGCAATAACGTGAAAGGACTGTAGGTTCAGCCTTACACACAAATCTGACATCAAACATTAGTGACTGGCCAAAATATGTTTATTTTATAAAACAACCTCAGCTATTATGCGATACCAAAATATAGGCGGGTGTAGAATATATTCAACTGCTAAAAAAGCTAAATCGTCACACGTTTGTATAAGTTCATGATTGATGATGAGACCTTAGGATTTCATTTCGAAGTCCAATAGTTAAGTCTTCTTCTCTGGGTCAACCAATTCAATTCGAAGAAGTATGATCATTTGAAGTGTTTACAAAAATATTGTATGGACCGTGACCCTTCTTTTGTGATTGTGGCGCCATATGACTTTGTCATCGCGGATATATATGGACGCGAGTTTCCCAAATGGCCAGGTGTTACAATTTTCAAAACTTGTAAAATTCTTACAAACGTAAACTGAAGAAGCGTATTTATTTATTAAAATTATTTAGCATTCTGCATTGAGGTTGTTTTATTTTACATTTTAATTGTTGTATTAGGTCGAAAATTTTTAATGAAGGACCTACTTTCATTTCTAATATTTCGATGATGTCGTCTTTCGTCAACTTTAGCATCGTAGCGCCGGTGATGTTTGCGAAGTTAACGCAGTATGGTTGGCAGTCATTTACGGTTAGAAATCTAGCAACGTCTGCTGGGGTCCAGTTTTTAGGATTAATGGAATTAAGGACATCTAAGGGTACTGATGTATTGACTAGTCTAGGTATCACCTTGTCAGGATCTGGATCCTCAATCAAGGAGGCAATTGGGGAAAGCTGCGGAACATTCTGACTTGAATCTAGAGATATGTCGGTGTGATCTTGTGTGTTCTGAGATATATCAGTTGGTGTGTTCCGCGATGTGTCTGTAGGTGTATTCTGAAATAAATAAAATATAAGTATTAAAATAAAATAATTTAGATTCCACAAGACATTTAAGACTACCGAAGCTATTGCTTGCTGCCTCTTCAAATAGTTTATTTACTACTTGAATGATTTCAAGCAAGTTTAAACTTACCGGGGTGTCCGGCTTCATATCTGCAAGCCTTTCTTCAGAAGGCTCAGTGCTATCCTTAGATTCTGTATCAACATCCATCTTGTTCTGGTTGGAGTCATTTTCAGGCGGACATGGTGCATCTGGGGACACTTCAGACACGCTTGTAGGGGGGGATAGGCTCTTGGTATCACCCATGTCTGAGTTCTGTGAGCTATCTTCGGTCGTGTTTGGCGGTTGAGCGACTTTTATTCCTCCTGAAAGAGCAAGATGTAAGTATGTTACGTCTAATTCAAGTGAAAGTATATTGGCACAAATAGTGTTGCGATTTCTACTTGGGTCCCGGGACATCTCATGTCTCGAGAGTTCGGGACTTTCGGGTCGAGGCTCAAGACATGCTTGTCGAAATAGTATTGTAATTTTATTTTCGAAAAGTCATAATAAACTTTATTCACTTTCCGCACCCTGTCATTGCTATATCAATAACTAGTCTAACGAGTAATTATTTGATACTCTTACGTAACTAGTGTAGCGGCATTACAAAAAGTACTACAGTTCCATATATGACACAAGAAGAACTAACATTAAAACCCGTCTGGTCGGAAGATCCTCCCTTTCAACTGGGGATGTAGAACTTTACACCCTGTTCTTAATCCCCCTTTTTTCTTTTTCGGGTGGGAAATCATCAAACGACCCACCCCCCCCCCCCCCACCGCTCTCACACACTGGGCGGAGTGGAAGGGAGTGTTCGACTTTTACAGACTAAAACTCATCCATGTTCCTTCATTGCCCTTTGTGTTCCCGGCCCCGGTATCTCTTTCCTCCCCGGTTCTTCAGCCCCCTAAACTAGTAAGTTACTAGAGAACGCATTTATTGGGTTTAGATGCGTTCGCACCCATATTTTGTGTTAGTGAAGCTATAATAAATTATTGTATTGACGAGTTACCTTGCTTTCGTCGTCTTCTTGGCTGCTTGATAGGCAGTTTGCGCGGCGGCCGCGGAGGAGGTTGAAGTGGTCCCTCGAGTCTGTGACCTACCGCACGACACCAACCAACTGGGTAAACGTCCGTACTGTGCGCCCATAGCCATTGGTCGTACTCCATGCCCCAACCGTCGAAGTGGACCTAAAAATAAAATATTTCTTTCATGGCTATCTCCATTTTTATAGTACGGCAAATATGGCGCGCGGGTAAGCAGCATTGTATAATTATATTGTTTTATTTTGCATAGGAAAGCCAGCGTTATTCACACTCTTATCGATCCGTCGGCGGCGGTAACCCTTCACCATCAGGTGGGTCGTCGCGTCGCTCGTCTGCCATGCATCGTCATCTGCTTAGCCTTTTCTCAACCATGTTGAGCTCGGCTGCCAGTCTAACCGGATGCAGTTTATATGACCTTCTCAACTCACATTTGCAGCGTGCGGCTGTTATTACTTACACACGAGCCAATAATCCATATAATAACATAAATAAAGACAAACAAACCTTAAGGAGATCAGCGACAACCCTAGCGACAGTGGCCACGCACACAAGTCGTGGATCCATAAGATCAGCGCACTCCAGTCGCATGCCAGCGACGAACCCGTGCGATACCACGTGACCTCGCGCCGCGAAAAGCGAACGATCTGCCGCCTGACCACCGCATACGGTCAAGTAATGTTCCCAACTGAACTCTTCCATTGTAATACTGTGAAAGAAATCAAAATGTCAGAAGAAAATCTAGTAGTAATTTGTATCCAGGTTTCACTTACGACAACCTCCAGTAATTCGTGACTCTGTTCAGCTGTTTGCTCTTTTTATAAAGTACCTGTTTATTACTGTGACTGATTGAGATTGCATGTGGGATTCAAAGTAGCATTTTTTATAGCGAAATGCGCAATAGCGAATGGTTCATGCTAAATGTAGTTAACGCAAAGTTTTGTACGATTTCATGACAAGATTGATAAGAATGGATGCTAATGTGAATGCTGGTTGTGGGGCTAACTTGGTGATGCTGTTAGGGATAATGAGCGAGAAATAAATTACAATAGAAGACTAAAGTTAAAAATCGAACAGCACGCTGTGTCTTTACGCTTTACTTCATATTATTATAGTTCTGTTCAAACTTTATGGCGGCTCGGAAGTTAGCTGCGAGTGACGGTCTGCGCATTATACAGTCAAGACGATGCGTCCTCTGCGCCCCGCTGATACCTAAAATTGTGTTCTGCGCAGCTCAGAACCGCTATACCTGCGCAGACCGTCACTTGCAGCTAACTTCCGAGCCGCCATAAAGTTTGAACCGAACTATACCATTTTCGATAAGCAGACTTACCCAGAAGGAGGCACAAGAGGAATATTATTAGCCAGTGCAAAGCCCACAGGAAATATGCACGGCGATCTCTGATGATAACAAAACCAGTCAGCACCCGACGCGTCAGCAGGATAACAGTCAATCCTGATCATCATGTACCCTTCATTCAATATTTGCATCACTGTAGCAGCGCAAACAGCTGATAGGTTCAGAGGGTCAATAGCCTCAAGCTTCATTCCTTCAGCAAACAGAGGAGGTTCATTACTCGGGTATTTATAAAACATCTCAGGAGTACTGTCACTCGGTATCAGCCGACCAGCGGCTACTCTTTGGCAATAACTTTGAGGTGCATCCAAAGGATGGCCAATTCTAAAAGCCCACCCGACAGGGTGTATGAGTGGCGAGTCTTCGTGGCACCAAAAACCGTTGTCTTCCGGTGAGCTGTCGTAATATTTCACGTGTAAGCGTTTTCCTATAATTTCGCACACAGTAGCTACCTGGAATGTCGAAAAAGAACTAGGTATTATCATGTAAATCAAGTCATACGCATCTTCATAGGAAGGAATTTTTTCTTTTTTTATTCTGTTCAGGTTTGTACTCTAGAGAACTATGCATGCATAAGTTATTTGAGAAAATAACAAATTTTTAAATAAATTGAACAATGCTTGGTTATTAATTGTCACAGAATACAGGTCTTGGATCCCGAAGAATCATTGTAACTAATATTTTAAATGTGGATGTGAGTTTGTTTGTCACACATTGACGGCTGAACAGGTATTGATGTAATATAGCGCACACGTAAACCACATGAAACCCTACGCCTTAAGATATAAAAATAAAATACAAAAATATACCTTAACTTGTGAGATCCTATTTTTATCAACAACTTCCATGATGGAGCCAATAGAAAACCTAGATACAATACTATCATTCAATTTAGTGTAGAAATTGGCGGGTAGTGTTCTCGCGCCAGTTAGCTGCTTCACAAGGAATCTGAAAATATCATAATTAAATATGATAAATGATTGCATGAGTTAGTAAAAAATATATATTCTGGAGTCTAGAAATAAACACGAAACAATTCTTACAACATCTCATTAGCACTGTGTTCTGTCTAGATAGACAAATATTGTCAAGTGAAACATTATTTCTATTTAATTTTTAATAACCATAACTGATGTATAAACTCCATTCGGATATCATGTTATATCTGGGTATGGGGCATGGCACATCCATTTCTTTCCATCATTGATGCAACATTTCATTGTCAGTTTTATCCATCAGGCCACAATATACAATACTGAATATTTTGTTATTTAAGCATTACATATACCCTAATCATGACTAACATACCTTTTCCAGTCTGTATATTTAGCTTCAATACTACAAGGGGGTATTAGAGGTTTGCCCCTAGTGGCACACCAACCCACAGGGTGAACTTCTGAGCAGCAAAGATTAACCCAAAAGTCTTTAGAATCATCGCTGCCAAAACCTTCATAGCGTAACAGTCCCATGTAACCTTTCACCTGTAAGAGTTGAAAATTTAGAAAACATTAAAAAAATTAAGCAGCCATTTGACTGCCCACACTGACTTCATTGTTTAACCTTTTGACTGCCACGGTCACATATATGTGACAAGCAAACACGTGCCCTGTATGCCAAACGACACAAATATGTGACACAATGGTAGGTGTAATTGTGGCTTGGCGTGGAGGCATGCACACATTCAAAAACAAATATGGCTAAAAAAGATTAGTTTGAACCACTGATAACAAGATCTCTGGTGGTAATATTAAGAATAACACATCATAGGAAAACATGAATAAATTGGTAACTGGTATGACACATGGGTGGAAAACAAACAGTTGCAATAAAAAATCAAGCAACAACCAGCAAGGATCAATCACCTATCTTTATTGAGTTTTGCAAAAAGCATGGTCACAGAATCCTCCTGGTCAATAATACAAAAATACAAATTACTGTGTAGGATGCTAAACCCAAATGTTGCACATTTACTACTGATTGCTGATATTATAAAATAATGAGAAAGTAACTGTAGGTACGGAAAGGTACACCATGATCTGGGTTTGGCGTATTTCTGTGGGATAATTTCTGACCACCATGTGGCCAAATTCGTAGGCAAAATCAAGTCAATCTTAAAAACAGTACAAGGTACTTACTTTCAATACTGTAGCTACCCAAAAATAGTCACTCATCTTATCATTGCTATTCTCTATATCATTATTTTTGACTTCCACTTTCATGCCCTCAAATGTGCTATCCCACATTTCATGCAGGGGAGCATGTTTGAACAAGCTCACTGGTGCGGCGAGGAAGTCACAGCCAAACAACTCGTCCTTCCATTCATAACTGTTGGCTACTACTGCAGCTGATTGTTTTATGGGTCCAGCCTAATAACAATATTGTACCACATTAAATTGATATAGAGTGAACTGAAGAAGAAGTTACAGGGAGAGGCCTTCTCCCAGCAGTGGGATGATGAAGGCTAACATTAACAGTAAGAAAAATTCTTATAAAAAACTTTTCTTCCTGTAGTCATATTTACTTTGAGTTTATTGTTACATTAGGCAGCATGCTACTTGATCTTAATTAAATGTAAATGAACTGTAGGTCAGTGGGTTGTCTTAGGGATATTACAAACTGTAATGAACTTTAAAGGAAAGTTTTAGTTAGAGTATGCAATAAAACAAATAAAATAATAAAAGTATCCTTTGTGCTGTCAACAATCAGCTGACACAATGAAAAGAAGGAATTTATCACAGAACACATTATCGATTTACTAATCTTTATTTACCTGTATCTCATTCAATGAAGTCTGCCAGTGCTGCAGCTGTGGCAGCGGCTCCATCGGTATCATACCCGCCATGTGTTCGGCACTTTCCATCAACCTGAACTTCCAATTACAATGTCTTCTTCTTGCGTTACTCGCGTTGCATCTAAGCGAACAAAACTTATTGTTCTTCAGGTAGAACTGTCCCCGACGACCGATGCGACCACATAACTCGCATTGTGCTGTAATAATAGCACTAAATAATTGATCTTTACACTCGATTTTCTCATTACTTGGAGATGTACTCACCGAAACTGTCTTTTTCTAGTGGTATTATTGAAAGATCGTCCGTAATATTTGTATCATCAGTTTGATCTGATGAGTTAATTGTATTTACGACATTGCCGGCATTGTAATAAGCCATAATTCATTTACAGTCACGATATTGCTGCCGAATGTCGTCGCCGTAAACACTTCAATACACATGACTAAAATTACTCAGAACTTTGGATACGTAGTAATTAATACCACTAATTACTGCAGAAAACCATGAACCGTTTTCAGTTATATAATTTTAATGTTTTGTTTTTCCACAGTTCATCAAACAACAAAATAAAAATTCGATTCGCATTCACAACATTGCCTGAACTTGCTTGCTTGCCTGAAGTCATAGAGTAAAGTAATATAACGGGTATAGAGAGCCCGCTCGCACAATTTTTTGAATACCGCTAATGTCAATTGATCGGATAAATAGCGCCATCTATTATTTGCATCCACAAACTTGCGACATATATAGCTATAACTAGCTATAGGTACTACTTATGCATTAGTGCACCTATACTTTAAGCTTCCTCACTATTTTACTTGTTTTTGAAGTTGATAAAGTTTTACATCATTTTACTTTTTCTCTTTACTAAGTAACAAAATCATAGTAAAACTTTATCAAATTAAAAAAAACAAGTAAAATAGTAAGGAAGCATCAATTTCAAAAGGTACACAGTGGATACATAAAAAAACAACTTTTATTTTATAAAAAACTTATTTATTTATCTTGTGTTTATTTTATAAGCTTGCGCCTCTGCTTTAATTTCATCCGCACCATGATATGTGATTTTGCCAGACAAAATCCGGTTTGTTGAACAAGTCCAACTATATGAGCACATTAATACTTGGGTTTTCAAAATAATTCGTACACTTCACTACGGAGTCCTGTCCGGACTCAACACAACGCGGATCGGCGGATTAATTTCACGAAGAAAGGCACAAACACTGAATGAAAACTACAAACAAGCGCAAGCGCAGGGTACAGTCGCCATATTATTTGAATTTTGACCTGACAATTTGACATTTGACAATCATTACCAAATCAATAATTCAATGTGTTGCTATTGTAATTATTACGCAGATTGTAATCTACATAAATATTTGCAAATAATTATAATACGTGGTAAATAAAATGATTAGGTAATGAAATTATATTTCATTTATTAAGTTTTGAGTCACAAATTATATCAGGATCGATGGTGTCGCCGGTTTCGCCATCTGTGGTGACATAAGGTAACTAATTGTTTTGGATGCAAAAAACAGATGTCGCATTTTGAAAGAAATTACCCCAAATCTGTCGATATATGGAACTGTCCTACCCCTGCCTGAAGTGCTGAATTCAATCCACAGACAAAATAGACGTCAAAAAGACCAGAAACAAAAAAAAACTTTTTTGCTAAAAATAAAACCGACTTCAAAAACACAAAAAAGTGATAAATAACTTAAGCTTCTGAAGTCGGTGACTTTTGTTTGTTTGATTTAGTTTTTTTGGTATTCAGTTTTTTGTGTTTTTGAAGTCGGTTTTATTTTTTGCAAAAAAGTTTTTTTATTTTTCCATTTTTAGTTGTAATATCCTGTACATACAAATATTTGCTATGCATTTATTTTACATTGTTAACAATACAGTTCATGGTAATAGGCTTATCCCTAATAAAATGGAGTTTAACACACCTAATATTCGAAGTGTGGGTGTACAGTACATATGTGTGTGGGGTACACACATATGTACTGGACTCAAAGCATACAGGCGTGATGTTATGTTATGATGTAAAGTCTGTTTTTTAATCTCGGAGACTAAATTGACAAGTACAAATGGCAAACTGACATAGATTTCAATAGAATTTAAGTCAGTTTTGACATTTTCACTTGACAATTTAGTCTCCGAGATTAAAAAACAGACAATAATGTTGTGTATACCATATAAACATCCAAGCAATTGCAGCAATCACGATAGATTTGCTCTCAATTATTGAAGAGTTCCGTTCCATATCTCCGAAGTCCATGATGAGATCCATGACAATATTTCTATGGGACCAACTTGGGAGTATACTCTTTCAAACAAAAAAAGCGTCTTCAAGTAATCGGTGAAGATACATAAAAAAAAAAATCCAATGAATTGAGAATGATTCGAAGATTTGAATTGATTTTCCTCCTTTTTTGAAGTTGGTTTAAAATATTCCATGTTGCCATTTGGCCAACCCCAAAGGAAATATAGTTTCTATTTTGCTATTTTTAGGGGCTCGTGGTGAAGCCATAGGCCAGTAGCTGTGCGGATCAATAGTTGAAACGTTAAGGGGGGATGAAGTCCGGTCGTCTTATGACGACTGGCCGTGTCGACGGAGCGTTCGTGTTTCACGCGAGCCTCAAAGAGATGTCAGCAACAAGGAAGGGCAAAGGCCGATGCCTGCTGGGGCTGCGGGACTGTTCGAAAGAGATACCGCGGCCCTGGCACTTAAAGGGCAAAGAACACATGGATGGTCTGACACCCCTGCTGTGAGTGCCTGTGAGCCGAGGTCAGTCCAAAGACGGGCGACCGTTTTTTCAACAAACCGTGACCTCCTCCGAAATGACTGGTTGCATTTCAGCTGCTTAGTTGGTAACGTACTCCTCTTTTACAAAATCTGTAATCATTTTGGAGAGGAATCCAAATTAATAAATTAACTAAGCTGCTGTTGAAAATTTCAAACTCAGTATTATTACGAAAGAAACACCGAAAGTTAATAATATATGAATCGATATATAAAATAACAAAGTACAGAACACCTAAAGTCATAGAGGAATAAGCTATCGAAGATGCATGCCACCCTATTGCTATGAACGCACACGGAAGAATATTCAACCACACAATAAAGAAACACACACATTGATAAATTAGCATGTATGTATACAATTCTTTACGACAACCAACAAAAAGTACTAGTGATGTCTGACAACCAATGAATGGACGAATGGTATTTCATGGTATCTGACCGATAGGTCACAACGGGTTGAATTGCGCAAGAAAGACGGTTCCACGTTATCTTCCTCCCCACAAATAATAGCATGGGGAGTTCCTCCGAGATCCCTGCTCGTCCTGCTTCTCTATACATTATATAATGCTGACATAACGATATGGAGCAGAGTGTCATGCGCGTACATGATACTTGCACTACTGTATGCATGGTCATGATGACGGATGAAAATGCTCGCGCACGCTATTATTACAACTTTACTTCTGAAAATACCTACTGAAAATACTAATAAGTAAATATTAACGGAACTAAAATATTTATTTTAATTTTAATCATTCATTAATTTCCATTGTCCCAGCCCTATTCGAAATTACCGTTTTGACCTACCAACGTACCACGATTTTTTTTTCTATTGTAACTGCGTAAAAAGCCTTAGGACATTGTTTTTAAATAAAACCATTTTGGCATTTTGGTGAATATTTGAGACTTAAATGTGATACGAAACAACAAGGTTTTGCAGGTGGGACATGTCTGATCGTTTTTTAAACAATTTATTGACCATTTGTAGAGAGTACTTGTTTGCGACAAAAGACGATACACATTAGCGTCTGTCGGCGAATGTACTAGTTTAATATAACGTCTATGGTCTTAGGGTGCGTCCAGATCTGGCGAATGTGCAGCTCGCGAGCCGTTTGCGAGCTGCCCGCGAGCTGCTCGCGTGCAGTCACGGCAATGGTTTGGTGCACCTCTTTAGCGCAACTCATGCAAGGCTCGTATAAAGGTGTGCGCGCGGCGCGCGTTCTGCGCGCACTCAATTCTCGCACTTACAGTTCCGTTTACTTTTTCTTTAGGATCCCACAATACTGGAAATCTTTTATATGTTTCAATTAAGCGTAAACAATTCTCCTCTATCCACTCCATGACAACACGTACTATTAGCCTCCAGTAATCAGAAACGAACTGAGCAGGTTTGTTATGTTTTAGAATCATTTAATAACTAGCGCGCCGCCCGTGCGCTGATCGCGTACGGCGCGTAGGTCGCGCGCGAAATTTGCGCGGGCGGCGCAGGAGCGGCGCACGAACAAAAATGCACGCGCGCAGCTCGCAAACGGCTCGCGAGCTGCGCATTCGCGGCACATTCGCCAGATGTGGACGCACCCTTATGGCCATTGTGTAATTTGGCAGAGGTAAGTCCTATGCCATGCTATTTACTCTATGAGAATAATAGACAAGAGTTGACGTCCATTACCATTTCTATATTTCCATACTTTTGAGATAAAGTGAACGATTGATTGATTGTCGACTTACAAAAGAAAACATAAATAAAAACAGTAGTACAGTTTGGTGGCCGGCCATTATTGTACAATTTTATGTGAAGTGGTGAATTATAATAAATTCGAAGGCAAAATTGCATCAGAAGCAACAATCCAAGAAGTAGATTTCCGTGTTCTATAATATTCCAAGTAGAAAAGAAGAACTGCATTCTGTAAGTAAACTTTTACACCTGTAAAATTACCTGTGACCTGTGGGAAAACATAACTAAGTATGCTTGAAAAATGTACCATGTAGTTAAAACGTTTAAACAAATGTCGTCATATTTTCCTGAGTTCCGAGTTCCTATTATAGTTCTGTCCTTCCTAATTTACCACAACTTTTCATAAAATATTGAGTCAAATAAAATTATAGCTGACGTGTACGGTAATAACACTAATAACGCCTTGTTGTGAACATTTGCCATTTTTAGTACCGCGTAAGACGTTAATTTGGGTAGATTCTATATCACAATTCACAAGTAAGTAAAATATTATCGCTCAAAAGCTGGAACTGCGAGTTGTGAATGCCTGCAATTGCCTGCCATGCAATGGAGCAAGGAATTATACATAGATTTTCGTTTTATTATTTAGTTCCAAATTGGAGCTGTATATCAAACAGAGCCTTGCTTAAGACATCTTTCAGGAGAATCATATTATACTAAAAGAATTCATCATCTGCCTTGCCTTTTCCCACCTAGTCTAACCAGATGCCTATCTGACCTCTACAACCCAGTTAGTAGGTACTGGGTAACATGATACCCCTTGGTAAGATTGGTTATCAGACTTTATGGGCTACTGACTACCTATAACAACTGTCAAAGATCTACAAATGACAGCCGAGACCAATGACATAACGTGCTTTTTGAGGTACAGAGGAAACTCGGTATGTAATGGGTCACCCATCCACAGACCAATCTAGGCAAGGCTTAACCTAAAGATCAACCCGAGCGGCTGTTGTTATTTCACCACAAGCTCCCCTTATGCAATCCTTTGTTGTACTAAAAGGATTACATAACTAAAATCTAATGTCATCATCTCATCTCTTGAGAGCAGCAGTGGCGCAGTGGTGGTAGCCCCAGGCAGGGGCATTACTTTGTGTAATGTTCCAACACCAGTGCTTTCAAAAATGGTGAAGGAAAACATTATGAGGAAACCGGCATGTCCTAGAACCAAAAAAAAATAAGACAATGTGACATCTACCAACCCGCACTGAGCCTGCGTGTTGGATTATAGTCCATTCCCTCTTATAGAGAGGAGGCTGTTTGTCCAGCAGTGGGACCATTATAGGCTGATTATGCTATGCTAATCTAATCTCTGCACCTAATGAAACTCTTACAGATCGGACATGGTTTATTTACATACTGCATATGTAGATTTTTTTTTCAACCCTTTACATGTATGGAGGGCCACCCCTATCTAATTTTTTATCTTAATTTCAAATCACATTTGCGTAGCGGTTCATAGAAGTTACCTACTCTTCAAATTTCAACTGAGTGGTCAGTCAGTAACAGTCTCAGAGTAAAAGGGTTGTGACATTCTGACATTGATAGACAGACAGAGCGAATCCATTAGGGGTCTGTTTTTGCCATTTCAAAAAATCAGGGTCTACAAAAATCATTATTATTTAAAAAAGAAAACAAAAAACTCGGATTTATTTGATTTAAATCATTGATTTTTATAAAAAAAATACTTGATTTTAATCGCGATTTAAATTATATTATTATATTATATTATTATATTATTTGAATTTACTTTATTACCATACATGTTGAAAATCACTTGTTGATTGTTTAGCAACTTTAATTGAAATTGAAGTAAAATTCTTATTTCTTCTGTATAATATTTTCCATACTCATTTTATAATCTAGTAGGTACTAAAATAATATTACTTACTAAAAAACAGTTGCTAGTTAAAAAAATAAAATGAAGTGGCAACACTGCTATAGGGGAATCCTTGAACTTTCACAACACTATAGTCTAGAAGTTACCTTTCTGACATCAAACATCATTCATTCGATATTGTGTTTAAAAATAATCAGAACAACTATTCAGTCTGAAACCACAAGTGAACATTACCTGTTTAAAACTTATTTAAATACTGTTCTAAACATTTAAATATTGTATTCTATTACAGATTACAACCTAAAGTGAGAAGTTTCGAAAATGGGCAAACCACGTAAGTAATCATTGAATGATATTATTTTATTAGTATTTTGGAGAGTGTTCTGTACAAAGTAGATAGATGGGCAGAGAATTGAGGACTCATTTTTGAAATATGTATTTATGTTTTCATTTCATGATCATACTTAAAAAACTGCATAGTGTAGTGGAAAAAAGTGTTGAATTTTCTTACCATTTATTGATGTTGGCCTACTATGGTAACAAAAACTGCATAGTACTTGCATCCTTATTGCCATAATTTAATTGCTTGCATTTCAATAAACTCAAACAGTGATGCTTGGATTGAAAACTTTGATAGTAAAAAGAAATCTGAAGGCTCCGGCTATAGTGAAATTGTGATGCAACTGCATTGCAGATTGTGCAACTATGTATGGATTAACCTGACTTCATGAATTGATTTCATGTCGCATAACATCATGTCTGTTGTCCTCTAAAGGTTAGGTGGTGGTCTACCTATTTGTGGGTGCGCATCAATTTTCGAGCATCTGCCGGCCTCTACCTCGTGGTAGTACTAGGAAAAGTGGACATTTAGTCGATAGGAGTCATAACCCTCTGTTAATCACAGACAGAGGGGGGTATCCATGAGAATTTCTCCACACCAAAAAAAGTAGTCTGATAGTAGTCTAATACAATCCTATCAAATGAGTCAATCAAACAATTAATTAGTCAGTGTTTAAATAAATCATAAATATTAATTAATTTCTGTATTATGTTATAAAACTAGATGAGGTTATATAGTGTTTTGTACCTGAGTACTCTGAGTATTTAATAGCTGAAAGAAACTCAGAGGTTACTGTCTCTTTTAAAGTCCAGATGTAATCTTGGTCATTTATTACTATTTAAAATGATTAATTATAACTTTTTCAACAGCAAAAAAGAAAGGAGGAAAAAAAGATACTCCAAAAGAGGAGCCCTCACAAAGTATTGAAGAACCATCTACTTCAGAACCTGTAGTAGCTGAGGAAGAAGATGATGCAGGACTTACGGGAGCTGCCCGTAAAAGGAAAGAAAAAAAGGAAAAGAAGGAGAAGGCTATGCAGGCTTTGCAATCTCTGCAAGCATCTCGAAAACCATCATCAATTTCCGAATCTGAAGTGCCTTCAGAACAACCATCTAGAGCTCAATCTGAGGCCCCTTCTGAACCATCAGTTGAGGCACCATCTGATGTTCCACCTGAAGCACCAGTAAAACCAGCGAAGGAAGCTATAACTGAAGAAGCGGACGACACTGGATTAGGATTAACGTCATCCAAGAAAAAGAGACCTCGAAAGAAGAAGGGGGATGCCCCACAGCCTGCAGCCCAACCACCTGCAGCCCAGCCACTTGCAGCCCAGCCACCTGCAGCCCAGCCACCTGCAGCCCAGCCACCTGCAGCCCAGCCACCTGCAGCCCAGCCACCTGCAGCCCAGCAGATATTGATTCCCCAGGAAGTACAGGCTGTTACCAGTGACCTGGGTGCCCTGTCAGTATCTGATTCTAGTGCTCAACTGACTTCGCCTGTGTCAGGTTCAGGCCCCGCTCCCGCACTCATGCAAATGCCAGTTCCTGTGAAAGCCGCGCCACCGGGGCCTTGGGGCAAAGGGCCATCTGCTGGTAGGGGTAGGGGTCGTGGCTGGGCTCCGACTACAGCTCCACCTCCCGGCCAGCCGCCAGTCATGGCGTTACCCACGCCAATTCCAACGCCAGAGCCTATTGCACAGACAAGTTCTGCCCCACCGCAAGTATTATCTGCTCGGCAAAAATCTCTAGAACCGGTTTTATGCCTATACAAGATACCTCGCAAAATTCCTGGTGGTATGGTCAGGCACAGACCCATAACATTACTGGTAAATTATCTGGAAATGCAGTTTAAATCTCTTAAAATAGTAAGTATCTAATTTTTTTATGGTGCTATGCTTTAACATTGTGATCTTTAAAATTTCCAACTCACTTCTCATTAAAACACGAGGTTTATGTGAATAGGAGCTCTTTATCCTGCAGTGTCATATGACATGAGTGACTTTGCTAAAGAGACAAGATATTTAATCAATTCAAGATAATATTATACAGGTAGTAAGGTTATAATTGGTCAATTTAAAGTTGGCTATTGTACCAACCAGAAAGTTGTTAAAAAACGTCTGCTGTTTCTTCATTTATGTTCTCATAATTCGAAAAATGTGAGGATCCCCTGTGTTTTTTAAGTATTTCTTAGTTGGTCCAACAGTAAATGTTCTTCATTTTCATGAGTACTACATATCCTGTATATTTTTTGAATCTGAATTCAGCTTTTTTACAGAATTTTAATTATATTTTCATGCAAAAAATGCAATGATATATAAAACGTTTTTTGCAGTCTCGTTACGATGTGAACTTTAACCCTGATAGACCAAAAAGGATGTTACCAGAAGCATTCGCAAAAATCAAAGCTAAGTATTTTGCAAAGGAGTTAATTGCGTTTGATCAAATGAAAAATTGTTATTCCTTGAATCCACTGGACAAAATAACAGCGACGGAGCGATTCCAGGCAACCGTTAGTATTTGTTTTTTTCTTTAAGTACTTTATCTATGGTCTGTTTTTTTTTATTGTTAATAAATACATAGAATACATTATTATGTATTCACGTTGTTGTAGCGTAAGATATTAATACTGCTAACTGATTTCAGGTCGAATTAAAAGATCAGAATGGAAAGACCTTGAGTTTTGAAGTAACATTGAAATCTACTGGTGTTGTTGATCTCGACAACATTAGGCGGTGAGTGCTTCTAATTTTTGTGATTTCGGATAAATAACTTTAACGCTTACACATACAAGATGTAAACAGACCCTTCACGAAGCCGTCAACCAAGCATTCTGTACATCAAACTAAGTAACTTAATGCAAAAATTATTGCTGGGAAACGAATTTTTATTTGGGATGAAAAATCACGTTTCACGGTAAAACTCAATGTAATGCACTCCAAACTTAGTGCTGATGGATGCTTTGAATAGTAATCGGGTCATG
This sequence comes from Noctua pronuba, assembly GCA_905220335.1. Lineage (NCBI taxonomy): Eukaryota > Metazoa > Arthropoda > Insecta > Lepidoptera > Noctuidae > Noctua > Noctua pronuba. Next base: position 6,988,425 of record LR999903.1, on the reverse strand, counting down.
GAGCTAATTAAAGTAAAGTTAAAACCTTTAAAAGAGGTATTAAAAAAAAACTTGTGAAAAAATTGGAACTTTGACCTCCAATATCTCCGTAATTAGAAGGTTTCCAGGTATGGTTCAGAACAAAAAAATGATCGCAATAACGGGAGAACAAGTGCCTTTCGGCTTCATTAAGGGTGTTTTTACACCCTTTATAGTTTAGTCACGAAATCCCAAGTCATATTGAAATTAACTTTAGTTATTATATTTTATATTCGTTATTAATGTTATAGTTACATGACATCCCGTGGTTCGTCTCTGTGCCATCCGACTGAAGAGATCCAATGCATTGATGTTATTCTGCGCCAGGGCGCTTTGGAGTCATATGTAAAGGTATGTAGGTATTTTTTGGTGAATAGGATGATGTAAGAAAAAGTTGTACAAATATTAACTTAAATACTTTCAATGACACAATGTTACTTAACTTTTTTGCTTTCATTTTGTCAGTTTCGCAACAGATTTTTTTGGAAAAATAAATAATTTATTTATTAAAGAAATTGGTTACTAATTAATAGAAAAGAACATGTCAAAACTCCACGTGGAGTCCATTGCTTTCCTGTTGCGAAAGTATTTAAAAAGGTTTTGGTCAAATTAGGCGTCAGTCCAACAGAATTTAAATATGTCTCAAATCATGGCTGAGAATATATTCTCCAATTCATGGTTTTATGACAAGTACCAAAATCGCCGGAGAACAGGGGTAGGGCCAATTGAAAATGTCACAGCTTCCTGTATTTCGTCGAAGTTTTAACTACAGCAGTTGTTTGTTTTTAAAGTAGATCATGCTGAAAATTGTCTGCTAAAGCTCAGTAATTAATCCAAGCTAGACTGGCGAAGCTCTTAGAATCGATTTCAGCTGTGAATGTGTTTAACTAGGTTTATTAACAGTTTAAATACGAGGCAATTTTATTGGCAAAATACAGAAAAGGCAACATCTATACTTATAATATTATAAAGCTGAAGAGTTTGTTTGGTTGAACGCGCTAATCTCAGAAACTCGTGGTTCCAACTGAATAAATCTGTTAGTGTTGGATTGCCCGTTTCTCGAGGAAGGCTATAGGCTATACAACATCACGCTACGACCAATAGGAGCGGAGCAGCAATGAAAAATATTGCAAAAGCGGGGAAAATTGTATTTTTAATAATTTTACGCGGACGAAGCTCGCGGGGAACAGCTAGTAATGCATATTTCAAGTGGCTCTATTTCTATTCTCCGGCGACTTAGGTAATTTTTGTAATAAAATGAAGTCCTAATTAATCGCAAAACCGTGTTAACGAGACATATAATTCAATACTGTTGGTCTTATCCATATTTCATAGAAAATTGCCGCCAATGGTGTTTTGGTATGGGTTGCCAAATTTAAAAAACCCACCGAACATCTATGGCAAAAAGTTCAAATATATTTGTTCTAAGTTCAGCTACGCGAACTCCGATCACTTTCCTAAGGTTATCACGTGCATAGATAACAGGCATACACTTGCACAACCCAATAATGTTCCTGTATTTTTTTTAGGCTGGTAGACAATTCTTCAGGCGGCCGAATAATCCTGTTGATCTAGGCTACGGATACGAAATGTGGACTGGATTGTTCCAATCGGCTATTTTTACTAACAAGGCGTTTATCAACATTGATGGTGAGTGAAAATATTTTTAGTAGTTATACAGGGTGGAGGGACATCATAAAGGGTGTAAAAAGACCCTTAACGAAGCCGAAAGGTACTTGTTCTCCCCGTCATTGCGATATTTTTTTTGTTCTAGACCATACCTGGGAACCTTCTAGTTACGGAGATATTGGGGGTCAAAGTTACAACTTTTTAACAAGTTTAAAAAAAAATAATGTGTTTCCAATGTAAGATTTTTACTTTGAACATCTCCACGACCCCCGTACTATTCAATCCATCCATCAGCCCAATGTTTTGAGTGCGATACATTGAGTTTTACAAAAAATCTGCTTCCATACATTTAGACCAGGGGTGCCCAACATAATTTTATGGAGGGCCAAGTTTGTAACCGCAGCAGGCCAAAAGAAATGCTAAGTGACCTCTAAACTTTTTTTAAACAATGTTCGCGCAATATTTATTTATGTCTTTTTTAATACGCTTTCGGGGGCGAATGAAAGACCTATGTGGGCCGTATGTCGGACGGGCCTGATTTAGACCGGGTGTACCGTATTGCACTTATGTAGGAAACAGCTGTTTATTTTTTTAATGATCAATGAAAAAATTCTATGTACCTATAACCGTTTGTGCGTCGTTGTATTCCACCCAGGCACCCAGCCACCCAGGCATTTATAAAGCAAAATTTTCCGTTTTACGATGTTTTTTCCTTTGGTATTCTAAAATTAACTTAGTTAACATGTCATTAGACCATTAGTGTATGGTTCATTTGCTGAGCAATCGAAATATTTAGTGATAGGTCGGTACTTGTAGTTTAAGATGGTGTTATTTTATAGTGAATTTTATGATCATTTGTTAATTGAAATAAAATTATTCTATTCCATTCGAGTTGATATTTGTGTAGATTATTATGTCTGGTATTGTTAAACTTCACTGTTTTCTGTGATAATTAGCCACTACAATAGAAGTTTAAAATACAGAATTGTAGTACTAATGTTAGATAACATTTTTTATTTTGTTACGATATATTAATAATACTAACACTTTATCCTTTGAATTTGTTCAGTTACAAGTAGAAAAACCTATAACTGTACAAAATTTCCAATGTAATTGCTTGTTATTGTCGGTGAAACCAGGTTCATAATAATTTTGGTCTTTTAGTTTCATAGTAGTAAAACAATATCTTGTATTATTTTTTTATAAAAGGTGTGAGGATGCTTCTTTTATACTTGAATAATAATATATACATTACTTACTGTACAATTTTTTTTTTTGCAAAAACTGCACAATATAGCATAAGTATTTTATATTTCAGTTGCTCATAAAGGCTTTCCTAGACACCAGAGTTTGTTCGACGCTCTCGTAAGAGATTTCAAACTGGACCCTAATCGTCCGGTCGAGAACCAACGCGGCGGGGACTATTTCGTAAGCTTTGTAAAAGGCCTCAAGGTAAATAACACAAGATGGAAAATGCAAAAAAAAATATTTCTAGGAAATTACTCTCATGCCTGACAAATTTGTACTGGCAAATTTTGATGTAAACTGTTATAGTGCTTTCTGACAAACTTGCTCCTTGTCCATGGTACAGGATATCTGTCTGTTCTTTTATTAGTTTTTTTCAAGTAGAGGAGCATAAGCCGGTGATATTATATCCGTAGACACTGATAAAATGAATATTTTTCTGACGCTAAGGACCCGTGCTTGCGATTTTTAATACAATAACTATTATACAGTAGATAAAAGAAAAGGTACGTTTCATAAAAACACAAAATTCTATGATCATCACCATCCGTAGCCTTGTTCCACTTACTGCGGAGTATATAGGGTGACTGATAATTAGTGACCGATACTTAAACACGTGATTGTAGTCATGATAACAAACAACTCCCAAAGATTTTTTTTATATAAGACTTTTAACACAATAACACAACAGCCGTATGAAATTCGCACGCGCGCGCCTGTGACCTATAAGCTGTTAGCCTTTAAAAAAAAATGTTTCTTTGGGAAAGTTGTTTGTTATCATGAGTACAATCACGTGGCTAAATATCAGTCACCAATTACCAGTCGCCCTATACATCTCTCTTTTATTCAGGCTTGCCTCGACTACGGGAGTCTTAACCAGGTCCGACCAGCGATCAGCGATCAATAAATATCATCCAACCATCACGAAATGCTACAGCCTGTTCTTATTTCAGGTAACTGCACTCTTGGTCGGCAAATGTGTTAGCTCGGGTGATCGTCGCGAGTTCGTTGCGAATGGCGTAGTAGCCCCACCTCGTGACTTGTATTTCACCATCGTTGAAAAGGATGGCCGCTCGCGAAAAACCAGTGTTTATGATTATTTCGACCAGGACAAGCAATACAGGTAAGTGCAAGCAGTACAATACGGTCTTGTTAACATAGAGAAGGCTCGAGGCGACAATGTCAACACCGTACAATACAAGCGAGTCACCGTTTACTCGCACGCGACACTAGTGACTTATAGTTTACGGTTTTGAATGGTGGTCGTGACAGGATTGATGTGCTCAACGCACTTTCGGCGCAGCGAATTTTATTAGTACTGCCATCTCTAGACACACCCGGCATGATAAGACATGATTTTTTGTATCACGGAATAACTTATTTCGATAAAATTATCAAATCTTAGGGATCTTTCTCTTTACGGAGGCGAGGCGCTTCGCGCGGTCTGTTGCGCTTTCTTTTCCGTTTACGGAGAGGTGGCGCGTGCAGCGGCCCGCGTTATCACAAGCGCAAACAAACATGTACGACAATCTACGGTGTTGTTTACGGAGACACGGTGCGTGAAACGGCGCGTGTGCCGCCGCGTGCTCCATCGCGGATATCGCTACGTTTTACACGCCGCCGTGAACAAAACTGACTGTCCGCGCATGCGCTGCATGCGCCGCCGCGTGCTACGCGGCGATGTCAACGCTGCATTCCAAGCAAACGTGTGTTAATTCACTTCTCCGTCTCATACATCGCCATTTGTTTGAATTTAACACGGCCCTTACCGCACAACGCGCCGCGTATCGTGCCGCGTCTCCGTAAATAAGCCCTTACTTACTTGAAATGTGTCTATATCACAACCACTTGCTGTAAACCCACCAAGAAATCGAATTAAACTTTTTGTTACTTTTGGACACACTTCCCTATATGTTAAGAATAATAATTACTTTATGCACCTTTGTTTTTCAGGATTAAATACCCAAATCTCAATTGCGTGTGGGTTGGCTCCAGGGACAAAACCATTTACTTCCCCATAGAATTTCTAACTGTGCGCGAAGGGCAGGTATGGCATGACTTATCTTGTATTTTCTGTATCAGTAAAAAAAGAATAAAAACTTTTTATTAGCCGAGTGCAATTAGACAAAAAGTACCACTAAAAACTTCATTCCACCTTTTGAGTAGGTCAAAAGGTGGAATGAAGTTTTTAGTGGTCGGATTTTCATGAGAGTTTTTTATTGAGTTCCTAGAGGTATAAAGAAGAAATAAAAAATAAAAATTCGGCGCGCGTTTTTTTTTGTTTTTTTTTTCGTTTGCAAATCACTTGAAATTCTACGAATGTATATTGTGGCGTAATAGTGTGACCTGTGTGCATTTATCAAAGGCTGTTTATTTGTTCTTCTCCTTCTTTATCGTGTGGCTAGTGCTTAACCTAGTGTCAGGGTTTTTATGGGCCTCTGACTTGGTTTTACATGCCGTCGAGAATTATTTCTCAGGCATGCTTGTTTCCTCACGATGTTTTCCTTCACCGAAGCAAGTATTTATTCATTGTTGTCGATGAAATGCATATTTCAAGTTTTTTTTTTAAATTCCAGTTTCTTCAATTATTTCTAAAATACCGAATTTTAAGACTAAGATTTCTTTTGTCATTGGTAACTAATACTTTTTCACAGATAACTGGACATAAAAAATGTTCAAGAAAATCACAAATGAGTGTAGTGGCTAAAAAATCATTCGCAATTTTTTTTTTTTAACTTTCTTCTCCACAACTCTAGGAACTCAATTAAAAAATGTAAGCTTTTTTCCAACTTTATGTCTAATTGTACTCGACTCTGTGTAGGCAAACACATATAAATGAAGGGCACAGGGGAAAAACGGGCAATGTCACATTTTTATGTTTTTTGTTAGTGGTTTCGTTAAGTTTGTACAGGCAAAACTTTAATGTAAATAACCATAAACTCATATTTGCAGCCATTGGCTAGGCAACTAAATGAAGTTCAAGTATCGAAGATGGTAAAGGAAGCCGCTACTCCACCTGATGAGCGATTGAGGAAAATCACTGAAGTTGTTTCCAATGTAAGTATCAAGGAATATGTGTACCTCGTCGGTGTATTATTAAAAATGAAACGATATTTCATCAAAATTCACAACTTAAACTCTTCTCACGTATTGGGTATTAATCGAACTCTAATCGAACATCAAATTTTTTCGAATTCAATCACAAACGTTCAGTTAGAAAAGCATTTCCCTCCCTGCTCCTCCATCACTCAAACTAACAAATCTCATGTTACGTTGTGCTGGGATTACCAACAGCAGACTTAAATGGGACAACATTGAACAGCAGGTGTATTTGAAGAAAGAAGTACACACAAAATAAACTAACTATATGCATTATTAATTAAAAACTATTAAATAAACTAACAACAAACTATAAAAGGGCATCAAAAAACTCCTCCTCAACGCTGTCAGCTGGTAATGTGCGCAAGAGACAAGAGACCGTTGTATGGCAAAACTTAGCCTCTTATTAAATATTTATTGAAGAATAAATATTTAATGTTTCTTCCTGCTAGAGACGTATCAATCAAACAACATCACGCCTGTAATCCCCGAATGGTAACGCAGAGGTGTACCTAATAGTACATCCAAATTTCGCCAGTTATGTTTAAGTCCTATGTAATAGGGGGTGATCCTATTGCCATTAACCATGAAAAAATCCAGGCTCCGTGGCTGCTACTGAGAAAATCCTGATGGAAATATATTAGAATAACACTGCCTGACCCGGGAATCGGACCCAGGATCTCATGCTCAGCAGTCGCGGTTGCGACCACTAGACCAACGAGGCAGTTATCAATTAAATTAATAATAATATGCTAATTGTCCCATATTACTTGGGGACGGCGCAACACGTTTTTTTTCGTCCAATCTCCTCTAATATTCAAATTCATTCTAATATTAGAATATTGTTTGTTTTAGATGAAATATTCCCAAAATCCAAGCTTCAAGAAGTTTGGCCTGGAGATCTCTGATAAGTATTACACTGTCAACGCAAAAGTTTTGGAGCCACCGGTCTTGGATATTGGAAATGGAAAGGCTAGACCCAGGTATTTTGCATATCACCTTACTTAGAGAGCTTTAGTACAGTGCAGACTTGTTAATTACGTGAGCAGGTGTTTGACTATTAAGAGCGTTTCGAAAAATAGTGTTACAGCTAAATTAGACCAATCTAAATTTTCCATAGAAACAGTTACCAACCAAGTTAACCAAGTTTTTGAAATTTTTTAAAGACATTTTGAAAATGTTGTCTATAAACTTTTTAGACCTAAAGGGTGTAAAAAGACCCTTAACGAAGCCGAAGGGTACTTGTTCTCCCCGTTATTGCGATCATTTTTTTGTTCTAGACCATACCTGGGAACCTTCTAGTTACGGAGGTATTGGGGGTCAAAGTTCCAACTTTTTCACAAGTTTTTTTTTAAATCCATGTTTCTGATGTAATTTTTTTACTTTAAACACCTTCAAGACCCCCGTATTATTCAATCCATACATCAGCACAATGTTTTGAGTCCGTTACGTTGAGTTTTACCGTAAAACGTAATTTTTCACCCCAAAAAAAAAAGTCGTTTCCCAGCAATAATTTTTGCGTAAAGTTACTTAGTTTGATGAACAGAATGCTTGGTTGACGGCTTCGTGAAGGGTCTGTTTACACCCCGTATGTATCCTGCTCATGCGTATGAAGTTTCATTAAAATCGGTTCAGTCATTTCGAAGAATAAGGACTTGAAAGTTTGTATGAAATGAAAGACGACGAGAGCGTTTACGCTCTTAAAGCAAGTCTGATACAAACTTAGGTGTCACAGTCTCTTTTTAAAGTCCAGGCCTTGCCTTGGTAAGATCGGTGTGAAGGCCATACAAATTAGTGAACTTTTTTTGATGACAAAGAAAAATTGGTCGATAGTAAATGTGCAAAATTCAAAAGCAGCAAGTCTTTAAAATGAGATGCAGTATTAATCTGGAAATTCGCCGATTGCTGAAGATGATCACAAACTGCTTAGTCTTTTCTTAAGTATGTTGGGGTCGGCAGCAGCAGCTGAATACCAGAATTTTATATTAAAATTTATAAAATTATTAACATAAGAGTAAGTTTTCTAGATGGCTAAAAAACATATTTTATTTCGCAGAAACGGACAATGGCAGGCAATGCGTCTCTTGAAACCGGAAGAACTACAATCATGGGCTCTCATCGCTGTTGATACCGACCCAAGGAATGATTATGATACTATGATTAGCTTGGTAAGATTTTGTCATCATTTTCTGAGTGTGTCGCTGTTGAACAACCTTTTTTTGTTTGACGTACACTTTTGAAATGAAAAAGTTGAGCATGATTCAAATACATTCTTATTTCAAGATATTGCTTTTAGAACATTGTCGGAAAAAAATAAGTCTCATGAATGGATCAGTCAGATAAGGGAGCGTCCATTAATTACGTGAGACAATTTTGGCGATTTTTCGACCCCCCCCTCCCCCCTTGGTGAGATGTCGTGAGATTTGACTTGAACCCCTCACCCCCCACCTAATCTCACGTGAGATTTATCAAAATGCGTAGTTTAATATTATTTTGTAGGAATTCGCCATATTTTAGTGGAGAAGCATAATTTGTTTACTTAATTAAACCCCGAATTTTCGCAATTTTACACTGTTTCTTGCAGTGAAAAAAATTACGTGATATTTGCCGAGATCCCCCTCTCTCCCTCGTGAGATTGGGTGAGATTCGGCTCGACCACTCCCCCCCCTAAACGCCTCACGTAATTAATGGAAGACCCCTAAGTCAAATCGATTGAAATGTGCTTAATATTTTCATTTCACGACTGTGCGTCACATCCGTATGAGATGTTTAAATATCTGGTTATACATAGTAGAATTATCCTTCGAGAATTGCGTAATGATACTTTATTGATGATATTAAAATATTTCAGATCATAAGTACTGGCACCCAGATGGGTATGAACGTTGGAAGGCCAAAATATGTCATTGTGAATGGTAAAATGAAGACGCTGCACAGCGATTTGTTGAAATTGTACAATGAAGTGCGTTTTGTCTTCATCATCGTTTCTGCGAGGGGCAAGGATGACTATCATAAGGTATTGTGTGAGATTTAATCATTTGAAAATTCCGTCCAGCACCGTTCCGATATTTGTTGCAATGGTCATGTATAGTCTTGGAGGAGCTCGTGGCTAAATATCAACAGCCGCTCGGGTCGATATTTAGGTTAAGCCGTGCTTGCCTAGGTTGGTCTGTGGATGGATGACCACCCATTACATACCGAGTTTCCTCCGTGCCTCGGAAAGCACGTTAAGCCGTTGGTCCCGGGCGTCATTTGTAGATCTTTGGCGGTCGTTAGGTAGTCAGTGGACCAAAAAGTCTGACAACTAGTCTAACCAAGGGGTATCGTATTATCCAGTACTGACTGGGTTGTGGAGGTCAGATCAGAGCTGCATCCGGTTAGACTGGAAGCCGACCCCAATATAGTTGGGAAAAGGCTAGGCAGATGATGAGCATGTATAGTCCCATAAAGTAAAACTAGCAACGTGAGTCTATTTTGATTAAAAACTAAATTAACGATTTTGCACAGGTAAAGCAACTAGCTGAGCGTGAAGTGGGCATTTTGACGCAGTGCGTGAAGGAAGCGACAGTGCGTCGGATGAATAATATGACTGCTAGAAACATTCTGTTGAAGGTAAATATTATTATTATTATTTACTAGTCTCCATCGTGTCTCACAGCTGGGTAAAGGCGTCCCTTTTCTCCTTCCGTACCTCTCTGTCCTGTGGGATATCTGGCCATGTTAGCCCCGCAATCTTGATAAGAAGGGGGTTACTATGACGTCGCAGGAGTAATTCCAGTGTGGGAAAGAGACAGAGCTATACAGGCCACCTAGCGCCATCTCTTTCCCACGCTGGAATTACTCCTGCGTCATGGTAGGCCACCAGATCGTCACGCCACCTTCGCTGCGGGCGACCTCGACTGCGCTGTCCTTGCTCAGGCGTCCAGTGTGTGACGATCTCGGCCCATCTCTGCATTCGTGGGACATGGCCCTCTTCAGCCTGGCTGATTTTTCTTCAATATTATCTTATTACATAGGGGGGTAGGGGTATCGTATTACCCAGTAATAACTGGGTTGTGGAGGTCTGACAGGCAGTCGCTCCACGTAAAATACTGGTATTCAGCTGCATCCGGTTAAGACTGGAAGCCGACCCCAATATAGTTGGGAAAAGGCTAGGCAGATGATGATGATTATTTTATTACATAATATTGTGATGTAAGAGTGTCCATGGAGTTTCTTGCCCATTCTTCTCCATAGAGATTTACGCTTTAGAATGGGCAACTACAGTACTTTCACAAGTTATTATGCCTTGTGTCTGGGACTGTAGCTTCGCCTTCTTTGTTTTTCTGACATTCAAAAGTGACTGTAATGGTCTAATTGAAATAAATGCTTTGAGTTTGAGTTTGAAGTGTTTGTGAGTTTTTTTTACGTTCACGTTTTCAAAATACATTTCTTAGTGCATTCTTACAGCATTTAAATCCTCAGCCGCGGTCAGTAACTTCCGCACAGATCGTCACTCGTAGCTAATTTCCGAGCCGCCATAAAGTTTGAACAGAGCTATAATTAGCGAGCGATTGTCTATTGTCTTACACGATTAACCTCTACTGCCGCTCGCAAACGCGCCCGCTGTCCTATTCACCGCATATTCACCATGGACGAGGCCTACAGGTCAACGAATAGTAACTGGCACTTCCCAGGAATAGTATTGCCTCAACTCGCGCCGCTCGGGATTCTTTCTTTGAAAATTCCGTACTGCAACGTACACTTAGGGTGTTACCACACCAATCGATCGACCGTCGACCGATGCCATCGATTGATGGTAGAAGGGATTAGTCGACGTCGATCGATAGTTTCTCTCTTTCGACTAATCCATTCTCTTATCGATCGATCGGATGCTGTGGTAACAGTAACACCCTTAAGCACTGTCAAAATTACTATGATCTTCAGTAGTTTATGTTGTCAATCAGTCACATTAAGTTACACTATTTGCCAACAGGTGAATTCAAAGCTGATGGGAATAAATCAAGCAATAGATTCTGTCACCACGCCCAAATGTTTGAAAGACGGAGGAGTCATGGTTGTGGGCGCTGATGTCACTCATCCTTCACCTGATCAGGTATGAACAGTTGCAATCTTTTTTATGTTGTATACAGTCACAAGCAATAATATGTATGTATACACTTAGCAAAATTCAAAAGCTATTTTCTCGTGAAATAACGGTTTCTACTTTGAGATAAGATGTATTTCGTAATAGTATAGCTTTCGAAATACGTTTCAATACAGTTGGTGCAAAACCTTTTTAAATATTGCTTTGTGTATACATATTAGTGGTCTTGACTGTATTGAACATCATGACTCATGGTAGTCACGGTCATTAACACTTTCTATGCCGGAAACCAACCTAAAATCACTCAAGTCGCACTTTTGTGATGCCGGGAACCAACCTAGGGCTCATTTTAAATGTGGGTTTTTTTGAGGGTGGGAAAAATTGAAAAAAAAACCAGTTTTATATGTATTTAGACGGTGAATATTCAGCAGGCATTTACAGCAAGAACGTCGCGTCACAGAGTAACATCACACAGAGGCAAAACTTCAAAATTTGGGTCTTGCCCGCTCTTTGTCCTAGTGCACCTACTATTCCGCGTTTATATGAAGTTTTCTCTTTGACGAATTATTTTCTCTGGTCGCCGAACCGAAGTTTCGGTCGGCCAATATTAATAACGCAACCTTTTGTACATCATCATCATCAGCCTATAGCAGTTCACTGCTGGACATAGGCCTCCTCAATCGCACGCCACTCAACTCGATTCTCAGTAACTCTCATCCAGTTGCTACCAGCCACCCTGCGAAGATCGTGACTCCACCGAGCCCGAGGGTGTCCCGCCTTACGTTTGTCGATTCGCGGTCTCCACTCAAGAACACGTCTATAGACCCCAACGGTCATCGGTCAACGGTCATCGGTTCTACGGCTAATATGACCGGACCATTGTCACTTCAGCTTACATATTCTGTGAGCTATGTCGACAACTCTGGTTCTCTGCTCTACCTTTTGTTCATACTATACCGGAATAATTTTTTTTCAGTCTAATGTACCAAGCATTGCAGCGGTAACCGCGTCCCTGGACCCTAAATGTTACGTGTATAACATTGAGCTTAGCATACAAACGCCAAAGGTAAGTAACCCTTTCAGAGAACTGCATAGAGTTTTTTTTTCTTATTCAATACTTAGCTAACAAACCATAAATGATAGCATTATTTATTGGAGGCCTTTTTTAATAACTAAAAACGAATCAATATAGGCTTCATAGCACTAAAAAAGATACTTGCAATAGAGGCAATGAAAGTCAATTAAATCTAAAATTCTTAGTTCAACTGTTTACTATTTATATTATCAGAAAGAGGTGATCGTCCAGTTTGAAGAAATGATGTTTGATCATCTAAAGCTGTACAGGGAACGCAATCATAACTTCCTTCCAAAGAAGATATTTGTGTTCCGCGATGGCGTATCCGAAGGACAATTTGCTCAGGTATACAATTCAGTAATTTTTCTAGGATTTGAATCTGGAATTAAAAAAATATCGTATTAAGACCATTGATCGATTCTCTTACCGGGCGAATGCTCCCCCAACAATCGCTCGTAATATGGGACTGTCACAATCGAAAAAGTCGGCCTAAAAATGGTATACATATGAGAATCTTAAAGTTATTTTGCTGTTGAGAAAAACTTTAAAATTCATGAATAATTCATTTCTTGCAACTGGAAAGGAGAAAATCCCCGAAAATATTTTAAAGAGTGACTTAACTAATTTTGTATTTAATTTTTAAATTGTGCTCTTGCAGGTTATGAACGGTGAGCTTCAGGCTGTTCACAAGGCTTACCAGCGACTGGCGGGTCCGAATAAGAAGCCAGAAGTACTGTTCTTATTGGTGCAGAAACGGCATCATACGAGGCAAGTATTTTCATGCATTCGATTTTAAAACAGTCCGTTATGAAGTCTTGATTTAGTCCTTGTCATCTCTAACATGCGTCGTTCGCAATTATGTATAGACAAACCAATGAACGTCATAGACCAATGTGCTGTGACGGTATACCAGTTTTCAACCTTGTGCCTTAAGTAATAAGGATGAAAAGTAATCGAACGTCAGGGAACTCGGTAGTACATGGCGGTAGATTAATCGCCCTTGGACGTTCCATGTTAGTTGAAGTTGACGCAAAATGACTTGCTCTTCGATTCTTTCCTGTCAATCTTCACACAATCCATCCATCTTTTATTTCCCACTTCTTTTATCCTTCTTTATACGTAAAGTATATCGATAGCTCAGTAAGAAAAAAAACCTATTTTATTTTCAGATTGTTCAACGAAGGAGCCAACGCGCGCTTCAATGTTGAACCTGGGACCGTTGTCGATACAGATATCGTTCACTCGTCTGAATTGGACTTTTACTTGGTATGTAAGATTTATTAAAATCTACGGTGTATTATATAAAGGGTGTAAAAAGACCCTTAACGAAGCCGAAAGGCACTTGTTCTCCCCGTCGTTGCGAACATCATTGTTCTAGACCATACCTGGGAACCTTCTAGTTACGGAGATATTGGGGGTCAAAGTTCCAACTTTTTCACAAGTTTTTTTTAAATACATGATATTAATGTAAGATTTTTACTTTAAACACCTCCATAACCCCCATACTATTTAATCCATCCATCAGCACAAAGTTTTGAGTACGTTACATTGAGTCCTACCGTAAAACGTAATTTTTCACCCACAAAAAAAAGTTGTTTCCCAGCAATAATTTTTGCGTAAAGTAACTTAATTTGATGATATAATGCTTGGTTGACGGCTTCGTGAAGGGTCTGTATAGTGCATTTAATTATGAGCTGATGATTGCAGAAAAATAAATCATTTTCGAGTCTGCAATCTATCTGTGTTTGATTTGTCTTCAACTGCTCAGCTTTTCTGCAGTATTTGTGTAAGATAATTATTACATTTGTCACAAATCTACTGCTCAACTATTAAAATATCTGAACTTAGACCGATTGGCAGATAATCCTACTTCTGACTGTATTTTGGATAGACCTCAAAACAAGAGAAATGTATACAAGAGAATTGTTGCAGGATGCAGTGCATTTTTGTGCTTTTTTTTTTTTGATATACGAAAAAATATATTTTTTAATCTTTCTTATAACTCTTATTCGTTTTCCAGGTATCCCACCAAGCCATAAAAGGCACAGCTCGTCCGACACGCTACCACGCGGTCTGCAATGACGGCAAGATCCCAGATGATGAAGTAGAGCAGCTCACGTACTACCTGTGCCACTTGTACTCTCGCTGCATGAGGTCGGTGTCCTACCCGACCCCGACGTACTACGCGCATCTTGCCTGTCTTCGGGCCCGATCTCTCACTCAGTAAGTATTTTTATTCTTAAGAATTCAATCTGTCTGGCCATAACCATGCCTAATTTTATTTCGTGCCAGAACCTAACCAGGGGATCTGAAGCCCGTTAAAGATTATACAGGCCCGTCCAAAAGTAACTCGAATCTTCGAAATTAATCCTACTAGCTATTATTTTCCGAGTTTTTAATGCATATAGGGTCTCTATATAGGGGCTCTCTATATAGGGCGACTGGTAATTAGTGACCGCTACTCAAATACGTGATTGTAGTCATGATAAATAACATCTTTCCGAAAGAAAAATTTTTTTTATACACAGACTTTTATCAGAATAACACAACAGCCGTATGAAATTCGCAAATTCGCATGCGCGCGCCTTTGGCCTATCAGCTGTTGGCCGTTTAACAAAAAAGGTTTCTTTAGGAAAGTTGTTTGTTATCATGAATACAATCACGTGTTTAAGTATAGGTCACTAAATACCAGTCGCCCTATATAGAGAGTAAGGACAACTGACCAATCCAGTGTTGTCATACATTTTTAGTTCGGGCCCCTAACTAATCTTACGTCTTTAGTGATATGAATTGGGAGACGACTGAAACTACGGGTTTCGTTCGTGCTTAGAGAGTAGACCTGAAAACATATAAATAAACTTTAAACACACATAGGTTAGTTTCATGTCCTTGGATTTAAGGGGAACTATAAAAAAAAACAACAGAAGGCCAAATTAGAAGCCACGTATTCACGCTACAAGCTATTTACCAAGCTTACAATACAATTATATCCTAAGTTTATTCACGCTATAGCTAACTTATACATAAACTATGTATAACTAAAGGTAATCAACCTCAGTCAAAGCATAATGGGCTTTATGACTGTTACAACTAGACTGTTAAAGCTAGTCTGCTATTCACTGGCGACCGCTGCTGCCTTCTTGTTTATTAGCTAACTTGTTAATAGAACAAGCGTACATTAATTGTAGCTTCTGGCTTGAATTAAATATATGCATCGACTCACGGCTTTTTCTAATGTAGGTAGGTAGAAAACACAGAACGTGGTTTAATTAAATAAGTTACAAGAAAAAAAACTCATTAAAATCAACATAGAAGAGCAACGGTCTTTACTAAAAAACCTCTGTAGCTGCTAAATCCATATTACCTACTTTACTTACTAACATTATAAATGCGAAAGTAAGTTTGTTTGTTTGTTACCTTTTCACGCCTAAACCGCTGAACCGATCATCTTGATATTTTGCATATACTTTGTCAGGTGTACGGAAACGGACATAGGGTACCTTTCATCCCGAAAAAAAGTACTGTTTCCGAGGAAAACAACAATAACGTTGTTATGATAATAGTCGCCACGTGTCTTTCGAATCATGATTGATTATATTATAACAAGAAGAGTAGAACCCGAATTGATTGTCAAATTCTAAATTAACGCGAGCGAAGCCGCGGGCAAAAGCTAGTACATAATATAGGTACGGACAGGGACTGCCATGGCTGCTGGACTTTACGCGTTGGTCTAGTGATCGCAAGCGCGACTGCTGAACGTGAGGTCTTGGGTTCGATTCCCAGGTCGGGCAAAGTGTTATTGGGTTTTTCCATCATGAATATCTCAGTAGGAGCCACTGAATCTGGATTTGTGCCCGGTTGATGGCAATAGGCTCGCCCTCTATTACATGGGACTTAAACGTAACTGGCGATATAATGGGTGTACTAATGGGTACATCCCTGCCTAACCGTTCGGGGATTACAAGCGTGATGTTATGTTATGATTAAGGTTTTTTTTTTATTCACAGTGGCGAGCGATTCGACAACCGTGAACTTGAACAGAAACCAAAGCGTCTTCGTGTCCTCGACAAGATGCTGCAATTCAGCCGCATGTTTTTCGTCTAAACATTTACTATTAATAAAAAAAATATTTAGTATTTTTTATCGTTCTGGACGTCTGTATCATTCTTATATTTACAATATCGTAACTTGCAATATTGAGTCATCTTATTGCATTTACGCACAAACATAAAAAGCAAAAAATAGACCAGTAAAACTAAAAAAAAACAAAAAAAATGTGTGAAAGGGTTAGTTAAGATTTATTTGATTTTTTTTAATTAAGCGTGTTTCTATTATTATATTTTTCATAATTTTTTTTCCTTATTAAATCAGTGATTTAATTTACGTAATGTCTGTTATTTTTACTAATAATAGTGTGTACTGTTTGGTTTAGAATCATTTGTATTTTGTCATGTGATCGTTATGCAGGGATTGTGTCAAATAATATTAATGGTAGAGTTATATAATTAACCTTTTTAAAAAATACATTTTTCTCTAATTGTTGTTACTACAACTACAGAGTGTAAACAGACCCTTCACGAAGCCGTCAACTAAGCATTCTGTACATCAAACTAAGTAACTCTACGCAAAAATAATTGCTGGGAAACGACTTTTTTTTTGGTGTGAAAAATCACGTTTCACGGTAAAACTCAATGTTACGCACTCAAAACTTACTCCTGATGGATGCTTTGAATAGTTAATGGGTCATGGAGTTAATTAAAGTAAAGTTAAAATCTTAAAAACTTGTGAAAAAATTGGAACTTTGACCCTCATATCTCCAGAACCTGTGGTTTCCCAGGTATTGTCTAGAAGAAAAAAAATGATCCCAATGATGGGCAGAATATGTGGTTTTCGTTAAGGGTCTTTTTACACCCTTTATGTACTTTTTAATTTCGTAATAATCTAGACATTATTCCAAAAATATAGAGGGGCCGCTATTAATGAATTAGTTGATATGACAGGAGTTTTGGTTTGTGACTGATATTTTGTTAAATTTTTATGCTAATACTTATTTAAAAGCCTGAGAGTCTCTTTTTGTATTATTTAATAAATTGTATAAAAATAGTCTCGCAAATAAATTGTCCTTTTTTTAAGTTACCGTGACATATGATCGCTATGGAGTTGTTTAGCCCTTTAACAATTATTTTACCTTTGATTTTAAGCCAGTTACTGTGAAGCTAGAGTGAACAGGCATCTTCTGGGCACGCTCGTTCCATCATAGACCTCATCTACCGCTTTTCATTAGGCGTGATCGAGGTCAAGAGCAGGCCCATTTTGTAATAATAATAAAAAAAGATCCGCATTTTCGTTACGATAAACCAGAAGGTTACTGTGAGGTCGCTTCCACTGACTAGTCTGGCAAAATCAAAGTGATCCTGTTGATGGATGAATTCTTTGTGTTTCATTGAAGGGTGTCATTGTCATTGCTTGCAGACTCAATTATTAGTTCGCCATGGTTCTTTTAGCGCTTGAATGAAATGGGATTTGTATTGAAAAAAGGGTGGCGACGCTAGAAAAAAATCTGCATTTATTTAGTAAAAGAGGTGACAGACACCACTATAAGACCCGAACTCTACCAAAGCGAAGCAAGCGGGGCGGTGTGCAAGATTTGACATTGAGGAGAGACGAGACGCGGTCTAGATTTCAACCAATGCGAGTGGTCGGTTTCCGCACGTCTCTCCGCTCGTCTTTGCTTTGGTGGAGTCGGGTCCTAATACTAGAAACAGCGACCAACTAGTTCAGCCAGGTTTCAGGCTGTCTAAAGTAGACTCATCTTTCATGGGGTAATATTTTAAATGTTTCAATAAAATACCTCCCCACATAAACGCACAATATGTAGGCAAGCATATTATAAGTTGGGGTATTACATTGATGATACAAATGCTTGGTTCAATGCTGGTCCTGCTCCACAACCATAGGGGCAAACTAATTGATCACCATGTGAAGATATTGTGGAAGTTGCAGAAGATTGTAAAAATATCCTTGCGTTGTATAGATTAATTCTATTGGTATTATATCATTGCATAGCACATGCGTGAGTACTATGTACTATAAAGCTAACATTTACTGAGTACATACTTTCATTGATTCGAATTTGCCCTGGCGGTTGAGACAATGTCATGCTTCCTGAAATGTTTCCGTGATGATGGCGCGTCATCGTGGTGTCGGATCATTTAGTTCGCTTCAAAATGGTTGTGCTGAATGAGCTGATGGTGCTGATCCATGCATCATGTTCGT
Organism: Noctua pronuba; assembly: GCA_905220335.1. NCBI lineage: Eukaryota > Metazoa > Arthropoda > Insecta > Lepidoptera > Noctuidae > Noctua > Noctua pronuba. Next base: position 6,969,997 of record LR999903.1, on the reverse strand, counting down.
GAACGGGCGCCGTCATTAGGGACTGGTCGTGTCTTAGCTGCCATGGTTTATTTTATTGTTGAATTGTTAATTATATATTTTTACTTTGGACGCTCTTAACTTGCACGTCTTTCTACATCGTTCTCACATATAGGTATAATCTCAACATGAATGATGTTACCAAGATTCTGTTACCTTGTGACTGGAACTGTATCTTTGTTTTTTTTCGACACACATACACACAAAAGAGTCTGTAATGGTCTAATTGAAATAAATGCTTTGAGAGTTTGCGTTCCGACTCTGGCCACGCGGTAAAAGAACCATGACGGACTTGTATCTACAGTGATCAGGTAGGCGTGGGGAAGGTATATTCCATCAGAATACTGTTGGTTTATGAAACCGTCCTTGAGTGTTGTAGAGAAATTTCTGAAGAGCTTTTTTTATGGCGGGTGGAGGTAGGACGCCATAGGCACATACCTTGCGAAGCACCGTTTTCATTGACAATCAAATATCAATACTGTGTCCTAATAAAGCAAAATAAAAGTAACGTAAGAAAATAAATTTGTCCGAGAGAGTATCAAAGATGTCGTAGGGATGTGGTTACCGTTTTAAAACTCTCTCAAACATTTTGGAAGTTTCTTTATTTTCAACTTAAATTCTATCCTTGCATGGTTGATATTTGTTTGCCAATGAAAACCGCACTGCGTTGGGCACTTGTTCTACCCCAGCCCGTTGGCGAGAAAGCAGCCTTTATCATGATAGGTGTAAAAACAGTTAAGGACTATGGGTGCGTTCAAAATTATCATCAGTTAGTAACGACTCGTTTATAATATTCATGTTAACCATAACCAGTTTGTACCACTTACGGTCGATCACTTTTATTTAAACCTTATTACTTAGGCCATAAGAGGCGCTCGTGGCTAAATAATAACAGCCACTCGGGTCGATCTTTAGGTTAAGCCGTGCTTGCCTAGGTTGGTCTGTGGATGGGTGACCACCCATTACATACCGAGTTTCCTCCGTGCCTCGGAAAGCACGTTAAGCCGTTGGTCCCGGCTGTCATTTGTAGATCTTTGACAGTCGTTAGGTAGTCAGTGGCCCAAAAAGTCTGACAACCAGTCTTACCAAGGGGTATCGTATTACAGAGTACTAACTGGGTTGTGGAGGTCAGATATGCAGTCGCTCCATGTAAAATACTGCTATTCCGCTGCATACGGTTAGACTGGCAGCCGACCCCAATATAATTGGGAAAAGGTTAAGCAAATGATGATAAGAGTAAAAAGTGCCAGACCGTCAGTGAACTCTATAGTACTTACAATTTAGTAGCAATAGTGTAAGATTTCCTCAGGCTAGTTTTTTTTTTGCGATGGTGGGCCTAATCTTAACCATAGTCTAAGATCAGTAAGTTTATTTAGTTATGGACTTTATTTCAATGTACGCAAAACTGTTATCATTTTGGCCGTAAAAACCGCACTGAACTGCGCTTCGTCGGTTCTAAAAGTTTGATAAGTATGGTAAATTGAGCTATGGCGCTGTATAATATCTAAGCGTTAAAAAGGGTAAAAAAGCCATCGCTAAGACCTTATACAGGGTGTTCTGTGGTATCTATAGGATACCACACCCGCTGTGTTTTTTTATCTAATACCTGTATCTCTAGCTTAATTTAGTCTTTAGTAAATATATATTTATTTAAGGGGAGTTTGTTTTTTATTTTCCAACACTGTCTTCCTACATACCTAACAAGTCTTTTCCACTTTAAAATTACATCTACTTGTTTGTAGGAAAATAACTCCAATTGATATAATTGTGCGACGTCTGACGGAGAGAATGAAAGAAGAAAACGTGTGGCGCCAAATGACATACATGAGATGCCTAGAATGGGGGAAGGGCAGAGCATGATGATATACAGGGTGTAAGGGACAGCCGTCCGCAGACTGGTGAAACGCAAGTAGCGAACGGCAAGCACGACGACGAGTTCGCTGAACTCTGTAGGTAGGCAAGAAGTGAACAGCTGATTTCACGCATCGTTCCTTCAGAGTATTTGTAGTCTTACCAAGCGGTAGCGTATTAACCAGTGCTAACTGGGTTGTGGAGGTCAGATAGGCAGTCGCTCCATGTAAAATATTGGTATTCAGCTGCATCCGGTTAGACAGAAAGCCGACCCCAACATAGTTGGGAAAAGGCTAAAATTTTCCTGAGAAAAATACCGGATATGATTCAAAATAAAGAGCTGAATGCACCCTGTCAGTTGCGGAGGACTGCCCCTCACACCCTGTATTATAATTAATATTGTGGTAACTCTCAGTAAGGTCGGGGCAAAACATGGGTAGAACTGAAATTTCATTCAAGTTTTTGTTAACATTCAAATCAGTCTCTAAAATTAAATTATTTTTTATCTTGGCCGATTTGGATGAATAAAATGGATAATGGAATGACTGGGTATATAAAGGAAAGCTCCATTAGGAAAAGGGGCTTAGTTCTTGTACACAAAAGGGACAAAGAGGACGATATTAAAATAAAATGGTTACTACTGACTGACAGTCTCCTCCCACTGGCTGACTGATCTTCCAAAATTATTAATACAAACAAAATATAAAGGGTGTAAAAAGACCCTTAACGAAAACGAAAACCACATATTCTGCCCATCATTGGGATATTTTTTTTCTTCTAGACAATACCTGGGAAACCACAGGTTCTGGAGATATTGAAGGTCAAAGTTCCAATTTTTTCACAAGTTTTTTTTTTTAAAACCTCTTTTTAAGGTTTTAACTTTACTTTAAATAACTCCATGACCCGTATAATTTTCAAAACATCCATCAGCACTAAGTTTTGAGTACGTAACATTGAGTTTTAACGTAAAACGTGATTTTTCACCCCAAAAAAAAAAGTCGTTTCCCAGCAATAATTTTTGCGTAGAGTTACTTAGTTTGATGTACAGAATGCTTGGTTGACGGCTTCGTGAAGGGTCCGTTTACACTCTGTATGACAATTTTACTCTGCGAAATCCTGGAGTTTTTATTTCCCACGTGGCGAAGTCTTGGACCAATAAGTAGCTTTTTTGTGTCAGCAAAGACGGATTAGCTATTACACTATGAGTGGATTTCTTCTAGGCTAGCGTGCAACGCCGTATACGCATCCTCGTTTACCATAAGATGAGGCAGTGGTCAAGGCGAGCCTAACAAATGTAAAAAGTACCCTCTAATCACTAATCTCCACACCGTAACCACGGCATAGTTCACAGACTTACGTAATGTTAGTAAACAAAACATTCGTACAACAATTTCCGCCGGTTCTGTCCTATTTAGTGCGGCCTCAACACCGCCTCGACAGAGTGCATGTTAATTACCTAATGCGCCGCTAGAGGTCGCCGTTGCGTGTTAGAATAGACATGTTTCACATCAACGATTACATAAAATATACAAATATACTTCGTGTAAAGACCACGCATCCACCAACCCACTGGGCCCGCAGTCTATTAACACGCACTGCCCCAGCAGTGGGATTATTACAGACTGATTTTACTTAAGACAATAAATGACACGTTGGAACCAGAGTGATATAGGACACAACAGTATGTAAGTGCAGCTCATTACTTGGATCAGTGTGGCATTCCTTCACTTTGCAGACCGCACCAATTCTCTAGTGACATGTTGTGATCCCTCAAGGAAGAAAGCAGTGAAAAGCACATAGATCAGTGTGACTTAAAAGAGTTATGATTTTTCTGTCATTGTGTAATAACTTCATTATTGGTAAAATGACACTTAGGCCGGCCATACACGGACAGCTTGAAGCAGTCAGGATGGACTGCTTCAAGCTGCGTCTGCATAGTAAACTACAGTCTTCTACGTACACACATACATGGAACCGCACGAACAGTTGCAACTGCTTCGGGCGGTTGGCAGCGCGGTGAAATTTTATCGTGCGGTCAAGCAGTCGCGACTACGAATGCAATAGCGGTCCGTGTATGTTGATCACTGGCTAACTGCTCGAGCAGTCCGTGTATAGCCGGCCTTAGATCACTGTTTCCAACGTCGTCAAATACTAATCCTCAACGAGTAGCAAACTATCTTGTTTTGTCTAGTGATTGCGATCACGACTGCTGCGCATGAGCATATGGGGATGCTTGGTTCGATTCCTCTAAGTAGTTCAAACAGTGGGAGCTTTCATAACCAATTTCTCAGATGCAAGCTGCCTGGAGTTTGAATTTATACAGTGGTAATTTTATTTGTATTATAGACATTTTTTACATTTTTAAATATTTCTTTAAACAACATAGGAAAAAACATTTGAAAATGTCAAAAATAGTGGTCCACCGGTGTCGGGAGCAGGGTCCAAGCTACCGGTGGTTAGGGCTCCAGAGACAGGAACCTCTTCAGAATGCGGACAGTATCACGGAGAACTGCCTTCTGCATCAGGCCTTTGATTCAACCGCCAAGCGAGAGTCTCGACAGATGTTTGTCGAGGTTTCTGGACATCAAGCCATTGGCCATTGCGATACACAATCGGCAAAGTGATAGCCGAGTTCACATTCCACATGCCGACAACCTCGTGGAAAGAAAGTGCAAATGTAAAGAAAAGACAAAGATAAGACAAGAAATTTTATTTATTTCTCTTTTTCAGTTTTCACGAGATTCTCGTCATGCGGGATGGTAACATCGACTATCATTACGCGGCGCGCTAATCGGTCTACCACCATTATATCAGGCTTATTGGCGTCAATAGTCCTGTCAGTGACGTTAGACCGTTCCCAGTAAAGCGTGACGTGGCCTTTCTCGGGAACTGGGTCGGGCACATACCTACTTATAGTACGGTGCCTCAGATTCCGCAAGGTTATATTTATATTATTTATATACTTAAACAAAAAAAAAACTTCCGATTTTTTGTTCGGTAAAAAATTATGGATATTAGACAAAAAAGCCGTAAACCAATGCTTGTGTAAGCAATAAATCCAGAGAAGATACAGCTACGCAACCCTTGCTACGCCGTAGTCGGATAAGGGCTACAAGTGCTACGAGCTTACAACTTATTCCCGTAGTCCGCTACGTCTACTACGGGAGATTCTTTTGCAAGAAACATGCATAGCTAGTTGTCGTAATTGTTTTTTTTTTACCAAAAATGCCTACAAAATAAAAAATCTAAGTAGGTACACAAAATGCATAATGAATTTATGCATTTTGTATACTTAAGCAGGCATGGTTCAGTAAATGCGTTATATATTATACGACCTTGTTGTGTTGCAAAATGTCTTTTATAAGATATTTTTAACATTTTTCAAAGTAACAATAGAATTAAAAAAATGGCCGATGTGAGTATAAAATAAAAGAAATGTTCACTGAAAAGTTCTAAATTAACATCCGTTTTTGTTCCTGCAATTCTTTCTTTTCACAAGGTATTGGAGTTTAGCACGTATTTCGTAGAATCAAGGTTCGTTGAACAGCAAAGGTAGCGTTGTTATCACAATGGAGCTTGCACGAATTCTGAGTCGTGCAAGTGGTCACGTAAGCCTCTACCTACTGTCTTTGTAACCATAGGGCTTAACCACAGCTATGTGGGCCGTTTTAGTGATCTAGTATGCTCACACGCATTTACATGTCTATTGGAACATTGTTCCTGATTTGACAAATGGATGGAGATGTGTAAGGGAAATTAGTGACCAAGTAAATTGATACCCTACGCGAGTTTATCGTGTTATAACCATTTCATCTAACTGTCAAAGATTGCAAGTCTATTTAGTTTATTTATTTTAGGATCTCCTACAAAATATGTATACAAACATTACTGGAAAATGGACAACTAAGGTATTATGTAGGAAACAGTCACGAGCACCAATATGTAAACACTTAACAACTTTTAAAAGTGTTTTTCTCCTACTGTTCTGATCAAACGTTCATGTTGTTACGAACACAGCATTTTTTAACTTTTATCTATAATATAAAAATGAATCGCAAAATGTGTTGGTAAGCGCATAACTCAACAACGCCTGGACCAATTTGGCCAATTTTTTTTTTAAATATTCTTTGGAGTTCAAGGATGGTTTGTACGGCGAGAAAAACCCTTAAAACAGCCAACCAAGGTACAGCCAAGGTAGGGTAGGTAGGATAGGTAGGGTAGGTAGGGTAGGTAGGTAGGGTAGGTAGGGTAGGTAGGGTAGGTAAGTAGGTAAGTAGGTAGGTAGGTAGAGAAGGGTAGGTAAGTAGGTAGGTAGGGTAGGTAGGTAGGATAGGAAAAAGGTGCATTGCAACGCATGCCGGGAACAGCTAGTTTTGAATAAAAAGATCCTATCTCCTATTTATTACCGTTATTTCTCGCGAAAATTTCTTTTAAATTTAGGAAAGTGTATACATAATGGTGCTTGTGACTGTACTCCTTCACTTATAGGAGACCACAGCATGCACAATAAAGTTAACAAATTAAGCCCCGAACAAGATAATACATTTTGGCAGTTTAAGAATGTAAAAACACAAACTTTCGTAAGATATTGGAACATACAAAAATAGTTGGAACATAGAAAAATAAAATGCCAAACAATAACATAATTTCTTGGTTTATTTATTTTTCTAAATTTATAATCTCATGTTCAGTCTTACCAAGGGTATCGTATTATCCAGCACTAACTGGGTTGTGGAGGTCAGATAGGCAGCCGCTCCATGTAAAATACTGGTATTCAGCTGCATCCGGTTAGACTGGGAGCCGACCCCAACATAGTTGGGAAAAGGCTAGGCAGATGATGACAATCTGATGATCAACGATCCTAGTCGAAAATAGCGTGATAATAGTTTTCTCAGATTAAAAAATAGTTACTAACAAGTATCAGTACCTTTCTTTGGCCTTTATTTGGTGTGGAAACATAGCTGGCATGGTACTATTGATTTACTAGTGATTGGGCACCTGTTGTTTCATTAAATTATAATTGTCTGAACTGGGTCTTAAAAACAAACCTTCTACAAGTTGCTATTAACATACCTAATAATAGTACTTAATTAATTCACCAATACCTACCTCTGCTAGTTTTACAGACAGATAATTTAATGAGTAAGTAATGTCAAATGTGTCAATGATCAGCTTTCAACCATTACTCGTAAATAATGCTATCGAAAAACAGGTATAATCTAGCTCGACGTGTATTTTAATAATAAAATTAAATTGCATTGCAGAGTTCGTAATTTTAAACACCAGGTTACTTACTTACTTAGTTTATGTCATGATCAATGTGAAAAAACCGTATTTATTTGCATTAGGCGCGATTGTATAATATTCCAAATGTGAGTTGGTGTCGTAGGTCGTGCGTTCGGATCCTGGCGGGCACTTTGTGTAATTTATTTTATCACCAATGTTCTCAAGACGGTGAAGGAAAACATTGTGAGGAAGATGGCCTAAAACCAAAAAATCTAAGACTTGTGACATCCACCGACTCGCTCTGTACCTGCCTGATGGATTAGAGCCCTATCACAAAGAGAAGCCATGTCTCAGCAGTACGAACGTTGTAACTAGGTATAAATACATGAGAACCGATTATATCGTAATTTCAAGTAAAACAAGTTTAAAAACAAGCGTTTTCTACGATAGTAATCGATTGACATTGTTTTTTAATAAGAAATTAACAAGTTAATACACGGTATACGTTTCATTGGGGCGTGTGGAGGTTGATAGTGAGTGCACCAGTTCCGATTACGTTAGAGGAAGTAGTTGCAAGGTCTGTGACACCGTCATCCTTCCTTCCGCTATAAGATTATCATATCCTAATACTACACCAACGTAGGTACTTTAAATTATTCACAATATAACTGTGACATTAACCTATTTCGATACGAGTTGTAACCGCAAAAAAAGTCGTGTTAATTATATACCTTTTTTTCAATGTTTGATTCGTAACTTCGTAATTATTGCGCGATTGCATGCAATTTGAATGTTTTAGTATATTTAAACGTATCTTACATTTGACCAATTCGGTTTCAATGTTGGGTCGAGGACAAACGAAAGAGTTTATTCGGTGTGGACATTCAGTTGGTCTCATAATTCATTTAAAGTTATCATTATTTGCATTAACTAATATTTTATAGATTTATCAATATTCAGAAGAGGGTTTTTTGACGCACGTGCGTCTTTAACTATGAATTGGTAAGCGGGCAGCCTCCGTCATGACAAATTTATCAATGTATGATATGTAGATACTATTACAGAGGTTAGATGACGGTTCAAAGATTAATGAAAATCAATTCAAGCCTTTAACTCTGCTGGACATAGAATATATATTTTATGAGATCTACGATGGATTAGGATCCGTTGCGTATGATATTCATTAGAATAAGAATAATTTATTAAAACAAAAATAATTTAGAATAATTTATGTATTTATTTACAGTAGGTATTACATTAATTGAATTCGCTTCCACACTCCTTGCGGGATAGCCCCTCGTTAAATGAGTTCAAGAAAGGAATAAGAGAACATTTCCTGTCAACATGATGATAGTATGTATAAAGTATTTAATATGTGTATCTAAATAAGTATTGTATGCATTACGTATATTATATTGTATGTATTCGTTTAGTTTGGTTTATAAAATTAGTTGATTTAAGTTTTTAATTGTACTGTTTGTGCACGTAGGTATAGATTCTTTTATGCAAATCTCGCTATCAAAGTAAGGTTTGCTGTAAGAAAATCCAATTCAGGGTTAAGCTCGCCGTTGTACATAAGCTAGCTATATTTGGTGATTTTGTGTGTATATCTTTTAATTTTGAGTGCAATAAATGTAAACTTTTTGTAATGAGTATTTCATTACAAAAAGTGTACATTTAGGCGCTCATTGCTTTTGCTCATTGCTTTCCTTCAGTCGAGATCGCGGGTGAAGTGTCAAATGATCTCCCCATTTCTTCCATTCCACTCGATGTTTTGCTTTTTCTCACCGAACGGACCTATAAGGCCATAAAAACCAAAACCGTAGCCACCATCGTGCCCATAAGGTATTTTTCAAACTGCACAAAAGCTCCTTTTTCAGCCTCCTATATCCCAGGAGTTTTCTTTTGGTTACCGTCTGTCCGTGGGTGTCATTCTTAGGAAGTACTTTTAATACCTTCCGTATAGTCATAAACTGACGTCTAATGGAGTACTAAGGCTGACTTTAATTGGTTTGATTACTTATTTCCATATCCACGCTACTTAGCATAATCGGCATAAAGGGTGTAAAAAGACCCTTAACGAAGCCGAAAGGTACTTATTCTCCCCGTCATTGCGATCATTTTTTTGATCTAGACCATACCTGGGAACCTTCTAGTTATGGAGATATTGGGGATCAAAGTTCCAACTATTTCACATGTTTTTTTTCAAATACATGTTTTTAATGTAAGATTTTTACTTTAAACACCGTCACGACCCCCATACTATTCAATGCATCCATCAGCACAATATTTTGAATGCGTTACATTGAGTTTTACCGTAAAACGTAATTTTTCACCCCAAAAAAAAAGTCGTTTCCCAGCAATAATTTTTACGTAAAGTTACTTAGTTGGATGTACAGAATGCTTGGTTGACGGCTTCGTGAAGGGTCTGTTTACACCCTGTATAATATCCCCACAGCTGGAACACAGATCACCTCTCTGTTTGTTTCACAATTCATCTGCATTCTTATTTAAACTGCCTCGTTGTCTAGCGGTTGCACTCTTGATTGCTGAGCATGAGGTCCTGAATTCGGTTCCTATGTCGGTCAAAGCGTTAAGGGGTTTTCAATCAGGAATTTCGCAATAGCAATCACGGAGTCTGATTTTGTGCCCGGTTTAAGGCTTTAGGCCCGCCTCCTATGACATGGGACTTAAACATAACTGGCGAAATGTGGTATAGTTCCGTTCAAACTTTATGACGGCTCGGAAGTTTGCTGCGAGTGACGGTCAGCGCAGGTATAACGGTTCAAACTTTATTGCGGGTCGAAACATCCAACGTAAAGCTGCGCAGAACACAATTTTAGGTTTCAGCGGGGCGCAGAGGCAGCATCGTCTTGACTTTATAATGACTTGATTGACTAACTTCCGAGCCGCCGTAAAGCTTGAATAGAAGTATACATCTCCTGCCTAACCCTTCGGGGATTACAGGCGTGATGTTATGTTATGTAGTATTTAAACGCAACAATTGACAATAAACGAATGTGTCGACTAGTTTTGAAGGGAAAAATCACACGAAACTACATTATTTAGTCGACAATTGGTTGCATTGTCTCGGACTTACTTCAGACGATCGAAATAGCTATAATGCCCAATGAACTTGGCATAATTCTGTTCTTATTAGGTAATAACGGTTTTTTAGCGATCCGAAGTCACGCTTGATTGGCAGATTGGCAAGGTGAAGGATTGTCGAGTGTGCCTATGATGTTTGATGTACCGTGTCGAAAAGTTTACTGGTAAATATTTACATCGGAATAGAGTGTCATCGATTCGATGAAGATCGGTGTGACACTTAGGAAATTGATTTCAAGCTTATATTCAACTAGCTGTCGCCCGTGACCTTCGTTCGTGTGAAATTATTATAAAAATATTACTTACTCGTATTTGAGTCGGATTTTTTTATAAATTTCAAGGGTTTTATTTTTTTTCCACAGAACCTTAATCCTTTTTTCTAAAATAAAAGTAGCCTTACTCCTTATAACATCAGCTATCTGCCAGTAAAAGTACTGTCAAAATCAGTAGGTACAGGCCTTTCGGAGATTAGCCGGAAAAACAAACAGTCAGACAAACAGAGCAAAAAAAATGTTCTAAATACCGTATATACTTTCATATACAATTAGTAAAAAACTGTTATTTTGAAATTACAAACAGACTCTTCAATTTTATTTATTTGTATAGGTAAATGTTTTTATCTAGAAACGTTTAATCGTCATGGTATAATTTCGATTGTTAATCATTATGACTGCCTTTGGGTTACAATAAGTGCAGCAATTGGAGACCAGGTGATGGTGATTATGATGAAGTGCAGCAGCTGTTCAGCAGCGGACCAGAAGTTGAATAAAGTAATAGTTTGTATCTCTGAATCGGTGCCCAGTAAATCACAATACGTTCACCCTTTGGAATGTATAACTTACTTAAACGGCGTGTGTGTGGTGTATGTGGGTGAATTATCTGCTTATCCTTTTCGGGGAAACCAGCATGAGGTGCTTTTTTTTTACGGATGGGACGTCATCAAATAACTCCTTCCGCTCTGGGTGGAGTGGGAGGGAGTGTCAGACTTTTACTGACTAAAACCCATCCATGTTCCTTCTTTGCCCTTTGTGTTCCAGGGCCGCGGTATCTCTTTTTGCGGGACTGCCCGCAGCCCCGGCAGGAGCATGAGGTGCTTCTGTTCAACTTCAACAAAAACTGGATCAATGTTCTTCGAGTTAATTAAAACAAAATTAATCATAAAGTCGTGTTAAGAGGTTGTTCTGCAGTTTTTTAGGTTCGCGTGACTGTAATAGAATCTTACCCGTAAATGGTATCAATGATGTGGGTCACTCCTTATCTACTAAACTGAATGAATTACCCCAATACCCAGATTCCTAAGAATAACATGGGAAATACGCCCATTGTGAGTTAAAATGGCGTGACAGCGACATTCCATAAATTAATGTCAGCCCTTACTAATTTCTGTGAAACAAGGTTAGTTTCAATTTCCACGCTGTAATATTAATAATTCAGTAATTTTATTGCTTGAGGACAATACAGCATTACAAATCACTTGTATTCAAAAAAATAAATAAAAACGCTGCCCCACACTAGGAATTTCTCCTGTATCATGGGTGCGTTTACAAACATTTAAACTCACATACACAAATAGCCAGACCCGGAACAACTATCTGTAGGCCATACAAATATTTGTTCCGTGAGGGGATCGAACCCGCGACACGCAACGCAGCAGTCAATCGCTCAGCCACTGCGCCAACAGTGCCGTAAAAAAAAAATAGGGATACCCTTTATTATTTTTGGATTTTTGGATTCTATTCAGGTTGCCCAACTGACGGTTACCGTAAGTCATCACCGCCAACTGTGAACATAAGCAATATCAGAGTCATTGCAATTGCGTTGCCATTCTACGGAAAAAGATATATCTGATGTGTCTCTTTCTGCACCGACATCCATACCCTTCTAACTAGAATACAGACTAAGGCAGAAATAGTATCTAATGGCGAAGGCCGGTAGCATTTGTCGTCTGCATATCCGTTCTTTACACAGGATCCTCATTCTGTCTGTCGTGTACCCAATAGTACAAACACATTTCGCAAGTTATGTTTGAGTGCCATGCAATAGGGGGCGAGCCTGTTGGCATCAACCGGGCACAAATCCAGACTCCGTAAAGATTCCTGATGTAAAAACCCAGTAAAACTTGGCCCGTCCTGCGAATCGATCCCAGGACTTCATTCTCAGCAGTTGCGCTATCTACCCTCGAAATTACTGAAACTGTCGTTAGGTCATCATCCACAGCCCGACTTCACCCACTGATAGGTATAGGTCCCTCTTTGCTTGTGCCAAGTTCCACGGTCTTGTGCCAACCTCATCCAGGAAATTCCCGCCATGGCAACAATGTCGGCTGCCCATCTCGCCGCCGATCATCATCATAATCGTTAGGTACTGCACATTACAGCCAAATCAGGCTTCAATACAAAGAAACGTGTTGCGCCCCATCTGCAGTGCTCGATGACGGTTCAAATGTGGTGCAAAAGTACTAAAGGTATGAAGAAGCAATGAGAAGGATATTTGCAATGCAGCGCGAGTCACTCAAATGTATGTCAGCTCTTATCTACCTAAGGTTACCTACAACTTGTCAGACTTTCAGCCTTACAGTCTGGCATTGTTATATATTCATAAAAAAAGACTTTTTAATTACTGCCAACTCACTCGCAAAGGTTTATTTACCGGACCATGGATGTAATAATTAGGTCGATGTCATTCTATTTTTACTCAAGTTCAATGTTTGTAGCGGTTGTAAAAAATATTTACTTTTACATTATTATATAACTGTTTCGCAAATCGAAGGCTGGAACATCCAGTCGCGTAGTAAGGTCTAGGTTTTGTATTGTTCATTGTAAGTTTTGTTTTTTAGTTGGTATTTGGCTTTTGCATTTATTTAAATATATGTGGTACTATCCTAGTTTGTTTAGAGGTGGCAAGCGTAGGCATAGTCTTGGGTTCGGTCTCCAGTGCGGAGAAAGCAATACGTGTTGTTATTATTCGTCGTATTGGGTCTTTTCAGTATGAGGAGCTCGTGACTAAATAATAACAGCCGCTTGGGTCGATCTTTAGGTTAAGCCGTGCTTGCCTAGGTTGGTCTGTGGATGGGTGATCACCCGTTATATACCGAGTTTCCTCCGTACCTCGGAAAGCACGTTAAGCCGTTGGTCCCGGCTGTCACTTGGAGATCTTTGACAGTCGTTAGGTAGTCAGTGGCCCAAAAAGTCTGACAACCAGTCTCACCAAGGGGTATCGTATTACCCAGTAATAACTGTGTTGTGGTGGTCAGATAGGCAGTCGCTCCATGTAAAATACTGGTATTCAGCTGCATCCGGTTAGACTGGAAGCCGACCCCAAACATAGCTGGGAAAAGGCTAGGCAGATGATGATGGGTCTTTTCAGTATTCTGGATTTTTCCCGTGATGCCAGTAGGTTCATTCTTGAGTTATGAGTCAAGTTACACGATAACTGACAAATGGTTGCACGGACTGGACAGGTCCACTCCAATCTATGTGATTATTTCTTTAAAAGATCATCTCAGACACTTATCTGCATAGTCCTCATGTGAGTTGACCAAGATTATGTCTGGACCTTAAAAGAGACTATGAGTTTGTTTCGGCTGTTTCTTCTCAGAGTAGTCAGGTACGAAACAACGGCCCCAGCAAAGTGTTCGTAAAAACCTATTTGCAAAATAAATATCATTTTTCATTTCCCAAGTACCTATATTATGGGCTGAAACATGACGGGTACACATAGGTACCTCTACCTACGAATAGTAACCTGCCTTCTATACATACAATTTTGCCTTTTTCTGTGAATACAGGCATGATGTTATTTTCACTAAAACTAAAAGCTAGAATCGTAAATAAGATAGTTGAAATTGTAAATTTAGTTTTCGATAACCATCAATTTTTGCGGTCGATCGTAGCGTTTCAAATAGGCCATATTTGAACTGTCTTCGTCATGCTTATGTCAGCGCATTCTCATATCGCTGTAGGTAACTCACGTGAAATAATGATCATAATACTATATTATTACGATTCTCTTACATCATCGATAGTATTCTACATATTTTTTCCTCAGTACGGATGCGGTGACTCGTAACTTTTTTTTATTTGTTAAGCTCGCGTTTGACCACCAACTCTATTAATGTAGTGATGAATACTCGTAAGTAAGAACACATCACGCCTGTTATCCACGAGGGTTAGGCAGAGGTGTACCTAATAGTACACCCTATTGCGCCAGTTATGTTTAAGTCCCATGTAATAGGGGGCGAGCCTTTTGTCATCAAGCGGGCACAAATCCAGACTTCATGGTTGCTACTGAGAAATTCGTAATGGAAAAACCCAATGCCACATTTCCCGACCTGGGAAATGAACCCAAAACCTCATGCTCAGCAGTTGCGCTTGCGACTACTAGACCAACGAGGCAACTCTTCTTTAAATATTAGTATAAGGCTATCTTTGAGGGTTACAGCCCTACCTACCAGAAGGGTGCTACAATAGCATGCTTTTTCTGGACCCAGTAGAGTAGTCTGCCAGACTCTCTAATAACTTGTTTTTACTAAATCCACGTGCTGAAAGAAAGAAAATAGGTTTATTTGGCACATGCCACCAGTGTACACAATACAGGGTGGAATCCCACACCGACGCGAAAACGGTTACCACGTATTCAGCATCTACATCAAAGTGAAAAAAAACCTACACGGTCAAAATGTATGGAACAGCTGATATTTTTTTCAACTACCGATGAAAAATTTCTATGTTTGAGAGCTCAGAATGATGTACTGTATACGTGGTAACCGTTTTCGCGTCGGTGTACCTTCCACCTTGTATTTAAATTTAAATAACAAAAAAAAAGAGATAATTATTGCGTGTCTCACAGCTGCACCAAATAGACCCAGTTCAGCAAACTGCCGAGCAGCTAGACTAGTGTTCCTCCAAAAACCTTAACATCCTCACCTTTGACAGATATAAAGGGTGTAAAAAGACCCTTAACGAAGCCGAAAGGCACTTATTCTCCCCGTCATTGCGATCATTTTTTTGTTCTAGACCATACCTGGGAACCTTCTAGTTACGGAGATATTGGGGGTCAAAGTTACAACTTTTTCACAAGTTTTTTTTTTAAATACATGATTTTAATGTAAGATTTTTAAACCCCTCCACGACCCCCGTACTATTCAATCTATCCATCAGCACAATGTTTTGAGTACGTTACATTGAGTGCTGCCGTTAAATGTGATTTTTCACCCAAAAAAAAAGTCGTTTCCCAGCAGTAATTTTTGCATAAAGTTACTTAGTTTGATGTATAGAATGCTTGGTTGACGGCTTCGTGAAGGGTCTGTTTACACCCTGCATTCATAGATTTATCATCTACATTCTTCTTCAGTTGATTCTACAAAGTGCGAAAGTCATTTCCGTTGTTACGCAAAATGGACCATCTTTTTTTCGCGTTTCTGCTATTAGAGATCTTACTTTCGATCTAGTGTCACCCCATTTTATCTGCAACACTTGCCCTGACCGAGACAAAGGTCGATGACACTTATAATAAAACAGCGAGACTTTAACACAGATTTCCTGTTAAAAATGATGAAATGTCTAAGAGTTTTCTTTTCAGTATTTTATTTGTGTTTCAGTACAAAATTATTTTTATAGTGGCCGGGTGTTAGTTTAATTTATTCGTGTTTTCTTTGGTGGTGTGTTGCCGATGTCTTGCTGACTCATCTGCAATTCTTGACCTCTTGCATCAGTATTTCTCCAAGGTATTTTTTCCGGTTTACTTAATACGTTGTATTTTAACTGCTGGGAGTCTAGATGGTGTCTGATTGATAGATAGACTTGCCCTCTAAGAGAGGGCTCCTATAACATGGTACATACCTAAAAGGTGAAATGTGGATGTAATCCTTTGGGAGCACAGGCGATTTTCTTTTTGTTCCGGACCATACCTGGGAACCTTGTAGTTACGGAGATATTGGAGGTCAAAGTTCCTAACCACGATTTTCTCTTAAATACTAGTTTTTAAGTTTATGAAAATAATCGTTTCACAGGAATAATTTCTGCGTAGGGTTACCTAGTTTTATGTACAGAATGCTTCTGTTGGAGCTTCGTACAGGGTCCGTTTACACCTTGCATATTATAATACCTATTTATCTAACTAATAGACAACACTATGCACCGTTAAGTTTCAACCTAAAAATCCAGACAGACAGTAAACAATGCATCATTATAAAACTTACCTTCTGTGACAGCGATCAGTAACGGATTCGGACATCCGGTCTGGGTCAGCAATTATACGCAAATTCTGCGCTTTCTGGATATCATTGAAATACCTAATTCAGTAGCGGTAGTAACTCGTGGCTAAATAATAACAGCCGCTCTTGTCAAGCCGTGCTTGTCTAGGTTGGTCTGCGGATGGGTGACTACCCATTACATACCGAGTTTCCTCCGTGCCTCGGAAAGGACGTAAAGCCGTTGTTCCCGGCTGTCATTTGTAGATCTTTGACAGTCGTTACAATAGGTAGTCAGTGGCCCAAAAAGTCTGACAACCAGGCTTACCAAGGGGTTTCGTATTATCCAGTACTAACTGGGTTGTGGAGGCCAGGTGAAATACTGGTATTCAGCTGTATCCGGTTAGACTGAAAGCCGACCCCAACATAATTGCGAAAAGGCTAGGCAGATGATGATTGAAATACTTAACTCAAAAACTAAAAAAGGTTCATTATCAGGGAGGAGCTTATACGAGCAGGTGGGTGGAACAAGGCTGCCGATGATGATGAATCACTACCTCAAAGTGTCAGTCAGCTGTTCGCGACATTTTGCCGAGTTACGCGAACATGAATGTATGGAACAGCTGATGTCTTCTTGCGATGTTTTAGGAGGGTCATCATCATCTGCCTAGCCTTTTTCTAACTATTTTGGGGTCGGCTTCCAGTCTAACCAGATGCAGCTGAATACCAGTATTTTACATGGAGCGACTGCCTATCTGACCTCTACAACCCAGTTAGTACTGGGTGATACGATACCCCTTGGTAAGACTGGTTGTCAGACTTTTTGGGCCACTGACTACCTAATGACTGTTTAAGATCTATAAATGACACCCGGGACCAACGGCTTAACGTGCTTTCCGAGTCACGGAGAAAACTCGGTATGTAATGGGTGGTCACCCGTCCACAGACCAACCTAAGCAAGCACGGCTTAACCTAAAGATCGACGCGAGCGGCTGTTATTATTTAGCCACGAGCTCCTCCAGCGATGTTTTAGGAGGGTCCTAGCTATTAAACACTGAATACGCAACTGTCTATTACTTAGGGCTGATTTTTCAATAGTCAGATAACTTTTATCTGAGGAATAATAATAGCGGTTTGACATATTTCCTATAGATAAGCTGTCAAACCGCCATTTTTATTCCTCAGATAAAAGTTTCAATTTAATAAAATCAATGATATGAGGTACTTAGGTACCTACTTGTTAAACAAACAGTTGTTTACAGACGTCCTTGTCAACACCAAAAAGTTAATTCACTTTGAATTTATTTCAAGAAAACTGATAATTTTAGATTAGTCAAAGAAGGTGATCTTTGTTTTACTATGCAACCTTTTTCAGGGTTAGTCTTAATTGTTAATTTAATGATTAAATAAACAAAAAATGTTATCTCTTCCGTGCCCTAGTTTGTTTATTTACTATTTTTATTGCACGGAAAAGAATTTAAGCTATTTCTCAGTTCCTGACTATTGTCTCGCGCTTTTCTACTAAAAATTCAACACTGACATAAAATATTCAAAATAATAAGACACCAAATTAAAATTACTCATAGGCATTATACTTTTCTTAAACATATAAATGCTTTCAACATAAAAATTCCTTATCTCTTTAATTAACATATCACTTCTTACATAATCGACGAAAAAAACAATCGATAGTTTAACCGTGGCAAAAATTATGAAATAAAAATTATAAGGATTTCGAATGTCCCACTCTCTGTCCATGTCCGATGACATTGCCCTGTTTCCAGCCCACGGGCATTCACCTTCCATGTCCAACGCGGAAGCTGACCTACCAGTTACCAACAGTTTTTACGTTTCAACATCAGCAAGGGCAAGTTCAACTAGCAGTTTATTTATATATGTTATTTATACGAAAGTTACTTGATATTGTTATAAATATATGTATAGTGATATGTCCTGGCATTGTGCTACCTTTTATATCAAAGGCCGTGCTCTATATTTTTCTTGTCCTTTGATCTGGATTCGTTTTTGTTTTATGCGTTCCATTTTTGGATTTACAGTTGGGTCGTG
Organism: Noctua pronuba; assembly: GCA_905220335.1. NCBI lineage: Eukaryota > Metazoa > Arthropoda > Insecta > Lepidoptera > Noctuidae > Noctua > Noctua pronuba. Next base: position 6,951,537 of record LR999903.1, on the reverse strand, counting down.
GGGCTTTTGGGACCGGGACCACGGTCCCAGATTCCACCTATAAATGCAATAATTATTTTTGAGTAGTATTTTGGGACTACAAATGAAATAAACAAAGTTATGTCTTGGGAAAGTACGCTCAACCAAAAAATTTAGAAGTTATACTAATAAAAGAATTTTCATAAACGATAAAATATTTCTTTTATTTAAAAATGGCAGCCGTCTATTAGAGTTCATCATCATCGTCATTGATGCAAGTCTTTATGAATCTTCCTTCTACCTGAATTCGTCCTCTTAATTCTTATTTAGAAATGCTACAGATACCACAAAATACTTTTGATTTCAACCTTACATAGGTGCTTACCGGGGGCTCTGTGCTGTGTCACACATCGAATACATTGAAAACCATATTATTTCCGCCTTCTGTCATCCCCAAGCTACGGGTCTCCATGAAGGTTTCTTATTAATGGTAGTGAATCATACAATTTTATGTCTTAGGTGACGAAGAAAGTGACTAAGGGTGAATTTTACCAATGAAATTGATCGAGATCAGTATATTTTAAGCGCGTTCAAGCGTCAGATTCATAATTGCTGTGGAATATTGACACAGTTCCTAAACGCTATCTTGATGTGTGGGGATTACAGGTGACTGGGGTTCCTGTCCTAACAAACATAACATAACATCACACCTGTAATCCCCAAAGGGTTAGGCAGAGGCGTACCTCATAGTACACCCAAATTTCGCCAGCTATGTTTAAGTCCCAGTGAATAAGGGGCGAGCCTGTGATCATTTAATATCTTTTATTAAAACACACACAGTCTTGAAGCAAGAAAACTTCATGCAGCATTTCCATTTAATGTATCGACATTGGCCTACTTCAAACTTATGTGTAGTAATGTATTAGTTTAGTATTCACAGCTATGCATCTTAGCTCATCGCATTATAACTAAAGCAGATTCCTAAGGCGTTACTAAATCTATGTACCTTCATGAATGTACCAGCCCACCAGCCAGCAGCTATGCAGGCTCACGAATGTTTTCCATAACCACATTTTTCTTGCATTCATAAAGGGTGTAACAAGACCTTTAACGAAGCCGAAAGGCACTAGTTTCCCCGTCATTGCGATCATTTTTTGATGTAGAGTCCAGACCATACCTGGGAACCTTCTAGTTACGGAGATATTGGGGGTCAAAGTTTTAACTTTTTCACAAGTTTTTTTTCAAATACATGTTTTTGATGTAAGATTTTTACTTTAAACACCCCCACGACCCCTGTACTATTCGATCCATCCGTCAGCACAATGTTTTGAATGCGTTACATTGAGTCCTATCGTGAATCGTAATTTATCACCCTAAAAAAAGTCGTTTCCCAGCAATATTTTTTCCGTAACGTTACTTAGTTTGATGTACATAATGCTTGGTTGACGGCTTCGTGAAGGGTCCGTTTACACCTGTAGATAGGTACTACCGCGTTCTCAGAGGGTCTGCCAATTTACAAGATTAATAAGATCGAAAAGTGATCAACCGTCAGTGACCTCGGTAGCAAACACATAGCTTATTTATGTGCCCCAGTTATGTGCCAAAATTGTTGAGAGAAGAGTTAGAAAAGAAGCCATGGTAGGTTCTCTTTGGTGTTATGATATCAGGAACCAGTCTTACCAAATAGTATCGTTTTAGCCGGTAACTGAGTAATGCAGGTCAGATAGGCAGTCGCTCCATGTAAAATACTGATATTCAGCTGCATCCTTTTAGACTGGAAACCGACCCCAACGTAGTTGGAGAAAGGCTTAGCTGATGATGATTTCAGGGACCCTTCGCTACATACTTACAAAATTCGTACGGGTTAAGCAGAACTAAATATGTAAGCCGTCAACCAAGCATTCTGTATATCAAACTAAGTGACTCTACGCAAAAATTATTGCTGGGAATGTTTTCTTTTTTGGGGTGAAAAATCACGGTTTACACTAGAATTCAATGTAACGCACTCAAAACATTGTGCTAATGGATGCATTGAATAGTACGGGGGTCGTGGAGGTATTTAAAGTTAAGTTATAACAAAAATAATTTGTGAAAAAGTTGGAACTTTGGGTATGGTTTTTTGTGAACCTATTATTTTATATAATTTTGCATGCCGTAAGGCAAAATGTTTCGGGACGCACATCAAAAAAATAACCATCATATCTGTATACCTACATTATTGGCAAATAAATGATTTCTGATTTCTGATTTACAACAAAAAAATATCGCAATGACGGGGAAAATAAATCTTAGTTCCTTTCGGCTTCGTTAAGGGTATTTTAACACCCATTACAGTGTTCTCTAGTAGTCTGACTAATGTCTATCGTAGTCTGGTGAAGCAATAAGTGGGTAGATATTGGTTCACTAGTCACACAACCATGTCGATGTCGGCTTGTTGGCTCATCGCAAGGACCTCAATAGCTAATCCAGATTCCTAAGGTAACACTCACTATGTTACATTGTGTGTATCAATGTTCCCAAGGCCTTGCTCATGCGCAGGTTAGGCTAGCTATTATGAAGGCCTAATGTTATTGTGGCTTCTTTTTGGGTGCGTTATTTTAATTACTACGGCTACTCATTAAATTGATATTTTAATTTGCATGTGTTTATTTATTGCTGTTTGCATGTCTAATTTATCACACTTCTTTAAATAATTTTGGCAATCGCGTAGGTTTTACAGTAACACATTGCTGTAAATAATAGAGTTAAATTTATTTACTCACATCAAAAATAAGTTCATTACAATATCTGCATCCTGGAAAAGCATAGCACTCAATAAACGAATAGTACTTTGCCTAAAGTCGTATAAAAAAACAAATCAAACGTTCTACCATATCTAAAACGACAAATAAAATAAATTGCCAACAAGGTTGTCTAAGCAAAGGAAAGCCTCATTACTTCAATTATAACGGGATACCCTAAAAATTATCTCAGAAACCGATTCAAGATTTTCAAACAGCCTCCTTTTCAGACATCCTGATCCTGCCTGCCTGCATCGGTCGCCATGGCAACTCCACGTGGTGCGCGGACGCACTTCCCGCGTGTCGGAGGTCGCGCAGCGTTCTATATAATGTGAACAAGTTGCCTAAGCGCACACTACCACACTCACGCGCACGCCGCCAACATCCACCCACTAAACACTGTACGTAATAAAGGATATTTAAAAACGAACATTACATTAATTACATTACAATTTTCAAGGTTGCTTTTAAACTTTTTTTTCGAAAGGCCGTGTGTAAAAACTTCTTAAGTTTAAGTTAGTCCGGTCGTGTCGTTGTGTTGGTAATTGTGGACCCACCACTGTTCGTTTGGTTCTAGCGGGAGCGGTCAGTCCTGCAACTCCGAGACCAGTCAGTCTGCGCGAACGCATCTACCACTCGGACACAGTGCGCGCGCAACACAGTGATACTGTGACAGTGACAGTACTTGTAAACCTTATCAACATGAACCACTACGTGAAAATCGTAAGTAATTTTACTTTTCTTTAGCAAGTATACAACCTTCGTGGTAGTGTTTTTTTGTATTTAAATTACTTACTTTACTTACTTAGTTAACGCGATTAATTTAAATTAAGAACTTGGCTACTGTAAAAAAAATAAACAAACAATTCATAGACCAATTTTTTTAAACCAATTATTTATGATTGAATAATCGGAAACACGTACTTGTAATTAATTGATTTTTTTTCGTGATTAATAATGTCAGTAAGTCACGATAGTCGCTGTCAAAGTGTTAAAGTGTCAATGATCCAGTTTTTGTACAATTTATGTCAAGTTCTTTAACATACGGCTATAAAAAATTACTTTATATGATGAACTTGAATAACAATGATGAAATGGTCATTCGTAGTTTACGTATGTGTATGTTACGCATTTGTGTAGTTTATGTGAACTAAATTTTATGACTGAGAAATAGAGTGCAATTTTATAGTAAGATCTTGAGAACTTGATTTGTAAGCTGCTAAACAGTTTTATACTATTCGCGATGATCTTACTCAGTATCAGTTTGTTGTTAGGTTTTGTTCCCAATTGATGGCCACATCTGGGGACATGTGGCTGTACTATAGATACCTCTGCCTAACCATTCGGAGATTACAGGCATGATATATTTTTTTAGAATCTGACTTTATAAATACTAGCAGTATTATGTTTATCTGAAAACGGAAAAGGAAATACAATGCCTTAAGTACTTTAGTTACAGAATGTGATAGGAATATCCTTAAATCTGGTAATAAATATGTAGAACAATAACTTTGAGGGTTACAGTAGTTCCAACTAAAACAGTCATAATTACTGAAGTAATTAATATAGTTATTAGCATGTTAATTACAAGATACACATGCATAACTTACGCGGTGCGTTTCTCAACTTATGTAAGAAGTAAGAAACCAGTTCCTCTGACAAGGATTATCCGTAACCACAAATTTTAATAAAACATAAAATTAAGTATTGGATTTTACATAACTTAAACGGTTATAAACTGATTCATTGAGAGACTGAGCTTTTTACGGCAATTTAATTTATTTACTTATTTAAAGACAACATTCCAGAATAATTTCTACAAATACGCGATGTTAAATATAATTAAATCGTACTCTAGGAATTAAATAATTACCCCTTATTAATAGACGTGGAAAAAGTAACAAATAACCTTAAGATATGTGTGATATATTTGTGTTTGTGAGTTTAAATGTTTGTAAACGCACCCACGATACAGGAGAAATTCCTAGTGTGGGGCAACATTTAAAAAAAAAACCATATGTAACATCATTCCAAAATTATTCAGGAAATTAAACAGTTACACCAAAACAGTTAGAATTACTTTAAATTCCAAGATATTATGCCCCATTTGAATCATCCATATTGTTTTAATAATCAGATTTAAAACAAAGATACAACAAAAGGCGACATTCTAATACATTAAAGTTTTAATTTCCTAGATAAGATCGCTAAACAATTATTTTAATGAACTAATTTCGTGGTCGGGTAAAAGCACCGAAATAAATTCTAATTATAACGAAACCGTAAGTAACTTGTATTGTTAGAGTGAGTCATTTGACTGCCTTAGACATTATTCAGTCAATCGATAACTTAGGACACGGATTTCCGTGATAACGGCTGTTGCCGATTTGTTAAATTATGAATATTTTTACATAAATTATAATAGGTAGGTTCTCAATCCGGAACATAATTTTCAAAATATAATGACGTGTGATAGACAAGTGCGAATACATAACTAGTTTAATTTAACTATCAGTTAATTGGTTAATTTATTAGCTTATATAATTATTTAATTGCAAAGCAATCCTACTTTATTTGCTTATAATCTGAATTAGTTTGCATAAACGTAATTAGTTACGTTACGGTAAAGTTTCGTTACTTTAACTGCAATTTAGCACTTTCAATTAAAGACACCTAGTTTATTTTAATCTATAGGATTTAGTAATTGAAATTTTATGTTTATCCTGAATTGCAAAAGTTTAAGATGTAGATACTAAAAGTAAAGTATCATTTAATTATATAATTAATTTTCAAATGATAATATCGATAGAATAATCATTTATATCATTCCAAGATGGATTTCGCTCAAATTTCGATAACTTTTCTTTTATCTTTAAAAACTAACTAACGTTAAAAAAAAACCTCAATCCTTAAGAAGTAAGCAACTTGGCTCATCCTTATTAAAAGATAGTATTCAAAATTGACGTTTGAGTACTGATAAGAAGTGTTGATAAGTATAAAAGATTGCGTTACATAAGTTTTAATTGGTTTCTAAAGACTTTTACGTTATCATCCTTTCATTTAAGTATTGTATTGTTGAAGACCTGAATATGAAAAAGTATTTATCAGATATTAAAGGTTAATTAGCTTTCTGTAATATAGCCAATACCTACCCACCCAAGTAAGTTATTAGATAAGTAGACTGCTTTTTAAATACATCGTTAAACTAGATTTTTTTAGGACTTTTTAAGTATCAATCGATTTTTGCAATTTTTTACATTTATTTTCCAAAAAAGTGTTTCTAGTACCTCTATATGGGTTTAATACAAAATCAGTAACATAAACCTTATTATAAATTCCTCCATAAAACAGATACGTACACACCTTTACTTGCTAATATTAGCCTAAAACAATAACCCGATATAATAGTTACTGTCGCCACACCCACCGCCATAACAATTTCAAATATTAATCCCAAAATATAACAATTTTCCGTTTACATTTTAATAATACAAAGGTAAAATAGTTTGATATTAAACTATTACCCAGTAATAGTTTCACAATTCATATCGCAGTAAGCGATATAGCGATAGAGCGATAGACTTGTTCCTAATGATCGCGTTCGATAACTGCCCATTACGATTCCAAGCTTATAAATTGCAGAAAACAGTTTGATATAAACACTGAGATTATGAAGAATTAATCTAGTTTTAGTAAGTGTTTGTTTGAATAAATTATCACGGGTTTGCAATTCGTAAATAAAATTGTTATCTGCTAATTGTAGTACTGTATTTAGAGTAAACTAACTGTGTACATTATTAATTAAAAACTATTCAATAAATCAATTAACAACAAACTATAAAAGGTCATCGAAAAACTCCTCCTCAACGCTATCAGATGGTAATGTGCCCAAGAGACTGGCGGCGTTGCCACGTTGTATGGCAACACTTAGCCTCTGGCGAAGGCAAAAGCCAGCCCTTGGGTCACGGGAAGCGTCAAGTAGGCGTTTCGAAATTTCTAATTTCTACTTATTGGTTGATTAAAGACTGGAGTCTTTTTTGTGGTAAATTCTAGGTATTATTTGTCTATTTTTGTAGATACTGTAGCTAGTGGCAGTACTTTCATACAAGCCTAAAAGCCCTTAGAACCTACTACTCCTCATGATATTAAGGATTCTGAACAGCCTGCATGCCTTATGGGTTTGCCGTATTTTTGACCGAAAGGTACGCCACTGATTTGTAATAGGTAGCATTCTTAGCCAAATTTTGTTTTGTAATAGGTAGCATTTTTTTTTCTGAGTAATTCATCTAAAACTGGACTAAGTTTGATGCTAAATGCGATCAAAATCGTCCTCGGAATATCTGTAAAAAAAAATCAAATTCATGAATTAAATTCTTGCTCCTTGCAATTGCAAATCATAGTAATTCTTACTCAAAATTAGAAACAAACACACCTTCTCGTAATTTTCGCATGATAAATGTCCAAACACTTACTTATGCTAATGAAATAACATTATTTGTATGAGAAAATCAAGATATTGTGAAAAGTAACGATTGTTTATACGAATGGAATATCATAAATGTAAATCGTGCTTTGTTATACGTTGTGGGGTAAACTGGCAACACTTAACACATTTTTATTGGGTTTCCCATAAAGCTGTAAGGCCGGTTTAGCTGAAGGTCTACTCTCTAGGAAAAAAATATAAAGAACTGGCATATCTTTAGAAATGTCAAAACTTATAACCTATAAAAACAATGTTCTGAAATTTATAATTATTTGGGTTACCTGTGTTTGACTTACTCTACTGCTGCTTACTCCTCGCAGGATTAGGTACTAATTACAATTACTATCGTCTTAATTATCTAGAGATTTTGAGCCTGAGCAACACCTCGCATAAATCCATACATAGGTATTTTACAAACCTTACACCAAACAGAAAGCGCTTTACTTACCTCTTTTTCAGGGGTATTCCTCAAAGCGCAACGATTTTTAACAGAACCAACTAAGCGCAACTAAATTATTCCTTGAAGCGCAATCATTAATTGCGCTGAAAAATTCAAATTAAAAATATTATATGTTTATTCTTCAAAGCGCAACCATGTTGAAAAATAGAGATGGGTATGATGGATTCATTAACGATATTTTTCATCATGGTTGCGCTTTGAGGAATAATTTAGTTGCGCTTAGTTGGTGGCGCTTAAAAATAGTTGCGCTTTGAGGAATACCTCCTTTTTCACCATCCTAAACGATTCAAAACCACATAATATAACATCTACATAACAATGACATTAAACTATTCTCAACCTCTCACTGAACGTGATACCTTTTTTGTTTGCCCAATCTTATTTATTTCTGTACCGCGCCTGTCCAATTGTTTGCTACGATAAATCAAATTTCAAATTATATTATACGTCAAAATTATGATATAATCATGCACGTTTTTAGAGCAGAGAGCAAATATTTGACAGGTGACACTGACCTATGACTTATGTCATTTGGAATACCTATAGGTTATTAATGTCACTAATGTCAATAGTGTATTATTTGATGGTTTATGCATCATTTGCAGTGTAATGCGTATTTCAACAGCACTGTTCGGACATGGTCAGTTTTAGTTGAATTTTAAACTATTTGCTTTATTCCTTTGGCGTAAACGTCAGTTTAAACCACCTAATTTACATTCCGCTTATAAGACCTTGGTGGTAATAGTGATCCCCAGTGACTGTTGTTTGACGAAAAAACTTCAGTTTGATTTCAATCTAGGAATATTTGCCGGACGAATTTTTGACGCCCTGTAACGGTTTTGATACTTGTACATTTTTATTTTTTCTTACTATTATAGATTTGTAGTTTGTATTTAATGTAAATATATACTTGTTATTAATAAACTTAGGAATATTTGCTAAGTAGGTAGTAAGTAAAATCAATGTATTGATAGGATACTTAATAATTTCGGGGGTCTTGCATAACTTACTTCCTAATAATATTAAGTCTGAGCTGTCAATAAAATATGACAAATGACTTTAATCATTTGAATGTATGCTAATTCTGTGAGACATCATTTTTCAATACACGTTGATTTACTTAGCTATTTTATTATTATAACCATGTAAGCTGTTGCATCACCGTGAAACGTTTCCTAGTTAAGCAATCTCGGAACATCTCATTCAGACAACAATTAATTAATTATCTAATATACATACAGTTTCTATGTTACCTCTCACAAGTCGGTCAGTAGTTCCTACTTCCATACATTAATCAAACAAAAGTATTTGATTAATTACGGCCAAGGGTGTCGTGTACAAACAATGGTTCTCATAATAATTGCAGTGTTTTTTTTTGTGTGGTTTATTCGCGTAAATTCTTATGAATTCATGATCGCCAAATGATCATCAGTTGACTCGTGACCGAGATATGCAAAAAGCGACCTTCACGACTTTACGTATAGTGGGTGAATGACCTATTTTGTATGACATAGTATGTTGACTTAGTTTTTTCTAAGTGCGTTAATTGTGTGTTAAATCTAATGATGTGATGTATAAATTATCTGCGGTAATTATCGTGTTCTTTAACGATCTATTGAAGTGTGATTACGTTGATATTTTATTTGAAACAAAGCACACAACTGGCAGTTTGAAACAAGCGATTGCGGACATAATGTGCAATGGTCACAATTCGTATGTGACCAAAATAATAGGACTTTAATGATAGGGTTGGCGTAGTTTTAAGAGTAGTGTTGTAAGATTGTGTAAGACAGAAAGCGCATTCGTAAAATGTGCTGTAGAAAGCGAAAACAGCGATTGCATTCAACGCTTGTTTTAGTTTCTGTTTCTATGGCGATTATAAACCGTAATGTTGTTGATATATGTTTAAGATTGCCGGAGCAATTTCCTGCAATACAATACTCATGTTAATACGTGTATACTTGTCTTAAGGCTGGCTAGAATCGAATTAGGCAACAGATAGAAACTACATTAAAAAAAAATAACAAGCTACACAAATAACACCTATTATAATCAAATCACTAAATGGACCAGTAATTTGTAGGTAGATACAACACAATTGAATGGCTCCGTCGTATGGGAAGTAAAGCTAACGATTCTTTAATACCATAGTCTTGCCATACCAATGCCAAAGGGATTATAGCCTTCATCAAACGACGTTCTTAAACAGTCAATGGACGAATTTTCCATTGAAAAGGTCCAACTTCCTTTTTCCAATCCCAGCATTATGGCCTCTTTGTTGTCAAGGTAAGTTTAAATATGTCGTTTAATGCGTTATAAAGGCCTTGTGTCTCTGTTTACATAAATGTCGACCTCGTAACTGCAGTTTCTATGTAATTGACATCTTTCAATAGTTCTGTGTGTCTCAGTTGTTTTAGCGACGGAACGATGGTATTTATTCGTTTTGTTTTTAAGATTTTTTGGTCTCTTGTGCTAATTACAGATTTGTAATTGGGTAAATACAATAATAGCTTCATTAAAAACTAAATGGTTTTCTCTCTTAAGCATTTAAATGATTAATTAAAGGCAGTATTATAAACGACACGCATCTCTCCATTTTCTTTTTCAATTCGGTGTTCAATTTGCTAGTCAGGGTTAAATTTTTTGCTTGTTACACTATTGTCAACAATTATATAAAACAACGATATTTTTATTGACAATATTCTTTCGAGCATCTAAATAATCATCTCGGAAATGTTCACAAATGAACACGGAAGATCCATTAAAGGGCTTACTTCTGCGAGAGTTTCGAAGATCAGCGCCATTTACCGCTAATGTACAGATACCTACATAAGATACGTATGTAAACTGCATTTTATATCTCCTTTATTTTTATAATTTACATACATAAGTACAAGATCATCGTATTACATAATTTGTCGATAAATCGAGTCATGCTACGGTCGGCAGTTTTCGCAACGTGCGGCTGATGAGAAATTTTTGTATTTTTCTTTACTGATGTAATGGAGAGAGTGCGCAAACGTCACTTATGTCTGCAAAACGCTGGCAGTTTAGTATTGCAGTTATGTGTGACATATGTGAGAGCTTACGCTATTAGTTATAGTGGGTAAGCAGAAAATAAGAAATACATAAATATAGACTTAGAGAGTTGAGCAAGTTTTTTTTTTGGGTCATTAGAACTTTTCTATGCAGCTTCTTACATTCAGTTGCAAATGCGATTTAGTTTTAAGATAAATCGACAAAAAACGTATCTTGTGTCGATTTATCTTAAAACTAAATCGGGTCATTACAGTTTAATTTACAATCAAGGTAACTAAAAGAAGATGACTCCATATTAACGAGCCATAAAAATATTTTAATCAAAAGTCTATCATAAATCCGTTTTATCATGTTATTTAGTATTTTTCCGGATACTCAAAGGCCACAGCGTCACAGCTGGTTAGACGTGGAATATATCGAATTAAAAAGTATAAACAAACATTATGTATGATACAGAATCGATAAGTATTATTGCGGTAGTCAGAAAGAGGAAGTTGTGACGGTAGCCGGACCGGTCTGCACGGGTTATCATGTGAGAATTTTAACGGACCTAATCCACTTGGCTAAATAAAAAGTTCGGCTAAACCGGTACGGACAAATTGCGATAGCGACACATCTCTGTGTCTGTCTTTTATCATTCGGCATGTAAAGCCAAGTCAGAGGCCCATTTGCGGCATAAAATCTCTGACACCACATTAGGCACTAACCACACGATAAAGAAGAAACAAGATCATTCTGCAAAATCTCTTGTGCAGAAAATATGTCCATTTAAGTCATATTTTATTCTTCAAATATCAGTCTTCAAGTATTGTGACATTTAACTAATTTGATGTAGTGTGTAATTCAGTCGGCTGAATTTACCCATGTCAACTTGGTCGTGTCGATGATTATTAAATTTTTGTCGATCAGAACTCTGCTACATCGACAACGTTGGTAGTGGCTTCTGAGGTTCCTCTAAGTGCAAGTGAACTTGCTCAAAGAACGGGACAGGTGGTGCGCCATCGTTTGTGATGAGACTTCGCACTTGCACTTTGTTTTATCGGAATACCCAACAAGTGGAATAGCCCCTTTATCGTGTGAGTATTACTAATGCGCCCGCGCCGGCTTCCCGCTATGTGACGTGCGCGCCACACTACCCATTCATGGACCGTACAGGCTTTTTATTACGTGATATAAGCTACTGGTTCTCTACCAGTTTTTAGATTTTATAATTTAATGTTTCTTTAGAAGAAATTGAAGGAAGGGGAGGAAATTAAAAGTGTCAAAGATTTTTCCAGATTTTTATTGACAAGAGTCACTTTTGAAACGTACGTTTTTGAATTTTTTGTTCGGGATATGCTAACCCGATAATTTTGATACTTGCCTCGTAGTTCCAATATCCCCTATTCTCCTCATTCTACTGCACGTTATACTGTGTGCTAGGTCGCGGTCATTCTGACATAATTATATTAAAAAATGCTAATTATTATCATGCATTTAAATAAATTATTCTTAAAAAAGATTTTTAACCGCTAAATGACGCAATTGATTTAAATTATTTAAAAAAAAACGACATAAAAATCTGATCGCATAAATGATTGATGATTTATTTTGTATAAAATTACAAATTATTTGCCACTTAAATGTCAGAATTATTGATATATGACGTCAATAAGAATGCTAAATATGTTAAGTTTTTTAAATAGTTTCTATGTTTTATATCCTTCCAATGTTTGGGTGATATTCAATATCTATTTACTCAAATAAGTCACTGACTTAACAAATATGTTGATAGTTATGTCCTTACAAGTAGGTATTTGACAGTGTTAGCCTAGTTTCAAAATGCATGACAAGAACGTTTAGCTTTTATGATTACTTAACGTAAATAATCATACTAATCATACCCCGTTTGACCGGAAAAGTAAGAAAATGTAATGTTACAAAAATGTGGATACATAATGGGAATAATTTAACGCACAGCTGCTAATCTGCGATTGTCGGTAAATAGTGAATAATGTACACTTTGGTATAGGTAATTCAATATTAGTTTAGTTAACATTTATTGCAATTACGTGGTACAATACATAATTGACAGAAAGAAACTCACATTAAAAATATTTGACCTAATAAATAAAAGAGATTGGTTTCTGGTTCGAGGTGGCACGAGAAAAGAGCACATGGAAGGAATTAGGGGAAGCCTTTGCCCAGCAGTGGGACAGTACAAGCAACTAAAAAAATGTCAATACATACCAGTGGCGAAGGTTCCATACAACTTGATTCCTACCGGCTTCCCTTTGAAAAATGGCACAGTCAGTATTCTATAAACAAATAATATATTCACATTAAAGACATGTACTCCCGCTTACCTCTTACAAAAATTGACCCCTCGCTACTGATACATACTATACACATTTTACTTGACACAGAAATACTATCTGCTTAACAATAACAATCAACCTCGATATTGATAAATTCCTTTCACACATTGTTTTAATTTGACACTCATATTGATTTCTTCATACTATATTGTTAAAAGAATTTTGACGGAACTTTTATAAGCCGACACTCGGTAATGTCCACGCAATAAAACAATGAATTTCTTGCTCAATGAGATTGTATTTCGCTGATCAGTGAGCTTAGCATTATTATAGTATTACTAAAGATATCACGCATACGGAGGTAGAGGTACTACACACGCTAGGATTGAATTTCAAGTAAGATTATCTCCTGTACCAAGTATTAAGAATTTATTTCGTGATTATTATTTTTAGTGCATTCTAGCATGCTTCCAGGAGACCCAAAATGGCCACTTTCTCGTAATCATAATAGGATAATCACAGACGCATTTATTATTAAGAATTGTGACTTTGAGGCCATTTTACGAATTGTAACGTAATTCATATTATTATACTATTATGATTCTGGAAAAGCAGCCATTTTAGGCCCCCAGAAGAACATAGAAAAATGACAATCAGTTTCAAAGCAATTCATATATCCGCTACACCTTTCAACAGGATTAACATAATATATTTAAGGTAATTTTTGTTTTTTATATAACCGTTACCGCACTCAGGTTCTTGTAAAAATCCATCGTCAAATGAGGCTCCGTGTCTTGACCATTGCAAAATTGACTCGACAGTTTCCGAGATTACAAGAAGCACAAACGGACACAGACAAGATCTCTTTTTAATTTATTTTTATCACGGATACAGTACAACACTAATTAGCTACAATTACCGACATACGCAATCATATAAAAAAAACATATCCGTACCATATGTAATAGAATAATACGCAGAAACACGAGAATGTAAGGAATCCGCTCGTTTGGTCTACCACAGTTAGGTTACTAGTCTGTCGGAATGCGGAACTTTTGGTGGACCTAATAAATATTCGTGGATTATTCAGTGCAGGCCTACAGCTATGTGGTCATAGTTAAGTGATGGTTACAACTGTGTGTAGCTTGGACTAGGTGTCGATTGACTAATCGTTTGGAGAATTTACATTATGGCTAGCTTGTGTTTTCGGCCTACTATGTTGAAGTCTCATGAGATAAGTATCCTGTATGATATGGCGTGAGCTTGCCTTTAACCAACCACTGGTGCTGACTTTAGGAGGAAAAATTTCGTTTCCGATTGTTTTTTTCCTAAAGTCATTTTTTTTTTGGTTCTGTAGTTTGTTTCGGGTTTTAACAAACCTCTTAACGATGTTGCTTAATGTTTGATTTTTGATGCGGAAACCATGTCTTGTCAGCTCTTACGTCGCTCGTCGTGAGAAAAAAAAAAGTTGTAAAATCAACGGGAAGTAATATATTTCATTCGTATTCGAGACCATTCGGAAACGTTCGTGTACATAAATATCAATGTACTGTAGATATTGTTTGATGGTTATTAATGGTACTTAATGGTCGTATAGCCTACAGCCTTAATGTCTGGGAATGCATTAATTCCTCGTATCATAATTCAGATATCTCAAACTAGTGGTGGTCGTTAGGGCACGTCAAGGGGACTTTGATAAATACCTCATTGTTACCACTTCTCCGCTTGTCAATATGAGGATATTAAAGACCATAAATTATAACCAACGAGCAGTTTAAAACAAACGGCTAGATTGTACATAAATTAGCGATTAAATTCGTGTTTGAACAGACTTTTTTGTTGAGCAAAAAATTAATCATAAAATAAATAATCGCAGACAGAAGACTAGTTAAATTGTGTAATGATGATAAAAAAGTGAAACTTCAATTTCAGGTTTCTTTCGGAAAATAGGCTCTAGACGTCCTTCATTGCACAATGTAGACTTTAATTTAAAAATAAACTTCGAAAGTCACTTAATACGTTAAATTGTTCGTTGGAGACATGCGACCTTCTCGACGCAATACTCCGCTTTCAATATACTCGTGGACAGTTTTATAATCGAATGCAAGTTGTTGTACTGAGGTAACATAGCAGCTTGGAATAGGCGTGGCTATAATGATGTTGGCTTGGACCGCTGGACCGCTGTGACGTAGTGGACAGACCTTGGATATCTAGGTGACACTTTGAGATCGCGATTAGAATCGCATTCATCGAAGATGTCAACGCTACGTTGTTATGTTTGTTCATTCAAGTGTACTGAGGTGTTAGTGTTTGGCCTTAGTTTATTGTTTATGATTTTGCATAATTATTTGGTTGCTTACTTTACAATCACGGCTCACTGAATTTAATTATAGACTGAATCTATTTAATACCATAAAAAAGTTTACCTGCATTTGACTTGCTCCCATCCGCCCCATACCTTTGTCCTCACGTAGGGCCAGATGGGAAAAGTAGTGCCATCCTCCCCTTAACAAAAATACCGTAGTGTTTTCTTTGTATTTAAACAGACTTCGTTGTACCAGTATTGCATGTACGAATACATTTAATTATGTTACATTGGCTATACGTTAAAGCTGAATAAAAGATAACGATTCAATCAACGACCCTAATTTGAATAAACCGAAGTGATTTAGTATGTCACTTTTTTGTTTACATGTTGCTATATCTTAGTGAATGGACTATAGTAGCGAATAGGAGCTAGAGAAGTGGTATTAAAATTAGCATAAGTGTTTAAAGTAAGTTACCGAGTGGCATACCAGATGCACGGTAACATTTAAAGCGAGCAATTGCGGCAGTTATGCTTGAATTATTTATACTTAAAACTTTTTAAAACCAGTGCATTTCAAACTTTTATTTATACCAACACGTTTTTTTTATGAATGTCATGGATATTTTGAAAAAACGGAAACGACCTCGTTGGTATAATTATTGGCATTCAATATGCATACAACAGGATAATTCCGTTGCGAAAAACGCAGCTGCATGTAACGGTATTTTGATTTTTCAAAACAGTCGTTACTTTTCCTTAAAGTTATAATTGGTAAAAGGCCAAAGAGATTTTTTAACAAGTTTGTGTTCAGTTAAGTTCACCTCCTGTCTCAATGTAAGACATTTAATTTAACACTAGCTTATGCTCGCGGCTTCGAGTTCGGTAATTGTCCCTCGGGATCATGTTATCGGGATAAAAAATATCCTTAGTGTTAATCCAGGTAATAAACTATCTATGTGTCAAATTTCATCCAAATCCGGTCTGTAGTTTTTGCGTGGTAAAGTAACAAACATTCAGACATCGCATTTATAATATTAGTAGGATTTTAATGCTGAATTCAGTTTATTCTGCCTTAGCAACAGTCTCATAACATTGCAAAGAAAGATACCCTATATATAAGTACTAGATTTCAGTTATTTCTCAAATACGGAAACAAAATTGCCCACGACTACGTTAAAGCCCGTGGAGAAATGCCCCGCTAATAAAATCTTAAAACACTACCACCAGTATTTATTGATGTAATAAACATTGTACTCAGCATAATAGCGGTTCAGATGTCGTAAATCATGATACACAATATTGAGATTTGCCCTATATACAACTTAATAGGTATGACCTTAGACAACATATTACTTTGATACGAATCGATAATGGTCCGTAAATGTTTATTGCTGGACATAGGGCCTTCTTTATTGATCGTTAGAACAAGTGATCATAAGCAATAATGGCATAAGTACCGATACGAGATATTGGAAACTGCTGCTGTGCATTTATTAGTTTACTTTCACTTTAAGTACCGAAGTTCATAACATAACATAACAACACGCCTGTAATCACAGAATGTTTAGGCACGGGAGAAACTAATGATCCACTCACATTTCGCCAGTCAAGTATAAGTCCCATCTTCTTTCTTTATCGTGTGGTTAGTGCTTAACCTGGTGTCAGTGTTTTTATGCCGCCCATGGGCCTCTGACTTGGCTCTACATGCCGTCGATAAATATTTCGACGAATACGACGTTTTCCTTCATCGAAGCAAGTGATAATTATACAATACGCACATGAATCCGCAAAATCAGAGGCGCGTGTCTTGGGTTCAAATTTGAGACTTAGAAGTTTGACGGTCATACCACCAGACTAACACTGCTGCTTTAAGTCCCATGTAATAAGGAGCAAGCCTATTGCCATCACCCAGGCACAAATCCAGACTCCGTGGCTGCTACTAACAAGTTCCTTATGGAAAAACCTAATAACACTAAGCCTGATCTGGGTATCGAATCCAAGACGTCATGCTCAGGAGCTACGCTTGCGCAGTTCAGTGTAGCAAAAAATTCATTTTTTTTTAAACTAAAACAGCTATAGTATTCACGCTAACAAAAGCAATCATAGGACCAGTTTCTTAGCACTCGATTAAGTTATTGGCCGCCCGCGTCATGGGAATTTGAAACAGTGCGGATGTTAAAAGGATTTCCCAACACTAGGCAAGGTCCTTGTTGCCTTTTAAGGAATCTTGTAGTGTCAGATTTAGGCTCCCGTCTAAACTTCTCACGACGGATATGACAATACGAAAATTAATTAATTGGGGGACTGTAGTGCCCTAAATAATTGCAATAATCATAAGATGACCTCATAATATAAAACATGACTCAGATATGAATCAATAATTATCATAAAATAATAGGTGAAACTGGACGCGTGATGTTCAACATTTTTATATTGCATGACCCTGTAGAATATCCGGTATTCGTGATAAAAATCATCTGTTTTGCTAGCCTAAACTCTGATAATTATCTTAACACTAACGTCTTCGCATAAATAAAAAATAATTACCAATTATACGATTATTAAATTTTTAAGTTGTTTCATTCAGAAGATTTGTGTTCGTGCATTATGGTCTATGATTCATGACAAACGAGGATGTTATCAGCTAGACTGTTTTCTATTTTAATATTTATTATCTGTGATTTATTGGGCATTTTAAGGTCTATTGTTTTCTCTGCGTTTCAAGGTCTGCTTTGCGTAGATGACGATGTACTTTAATTGCAGCATAATAAGATTGCGTTATAGCGCTCAATTTATTAGCAATCGTTTAGTATATTGATGTTCAGTTTTTTTTTTCATAAGACTTTTTTTTTCTATTTATTTAAAGGGGCTTGTTCAATTTGAAGATGTCGCCCCTTTCATAAGACTTGACGCCGATCTCTGCATACTTTTTTAAGATATTGATGGTAGAGTAGTTGAAATAAAAACTAGAACATCAAAAAATATAATAGAATGTAAATGGAATACACATATAAAATACTAGCTGTTGCCCGCGACTTCGTTCGCGTGGAATTTTGATGTGTTAGTGTGAGAAAAAAAAAATCCTATGTGCTATTCCAGGCTATATATAATACTATCATAGACTATAATACTATCTCTGTGCCAAATATCATCCTAATCCGTTCAGCCGTTCTGTCGTGATTAAGTAACAAATCCATCCATCTAAACTTTCGAATTCATAATTTTAGTATAGATGTCAGAGATTTGAGGTTATGTCAATACAAAATGCTGGTCAGTGTTTTTGTAGGCGTTTCCTGAAGCCTAAGTAACCTTTAATTTATAGAAGTAGTGTCTTCGCAAGAATCATTGGCCCAACATTCCTCAAATGCAACCAATTATTTAAATGAAGTTCGAATTCCAAAGTCTCGCAGATAGACAAACAAGAAGACCTGAACGAAGTGACGTTCTACGGATAACGATTCAAAAAGTTTAAAAAAAAGAATAAGTTTGACATAAGCTATCGAAAAGCTTACGTCAGACTTGTAGAAAGTCGTTGAAGCGATGTGGAAAACGATTTTCATTTGTCGAGATCCCAAGTGCGTTTTGTCGTGGTTTCATAAACTCGTAACCATGACAACAGGACCAGAAACCTGATCATCCTCGAAGTGAGAGGCTAACGTGCCAGTTATAAATCCTTTAATTCCATACAGTAGTCAAGATGGATTAGACTCGTGAGTATTATTTATGTGCTAAGATTCGAGCCATATCCGTTATTCAGCATTTAAAATGAGTTATTAGAACAACTAGGATTCAGTTTTGTTGGTTAAAGCCGTAAATATAGCATTTTCTACAAAATTGAATAACTATGGGTAATTGACGTACTTCCTTTGGTCACTGAACCATTGTGACCTTATGAGAATCTTGGATTCTTGGTCATTTAGCCTAATTGTCACTAGCGAACCAATCTTATAGTTTTTCTGACTCCAGTTTCAATGAGTCTTGATGTAGTTGAGTCGTCAGGCATAAAAAGGATGGGAGGACCCGTGCAAAAAATGTATGCCTTTTTAGTGTTATGAGTTTGAAGATCTGTTTATAAAAACATCTGCTTTACATCATATTTCAAGTCTTGGTAAACGACTCTCAAACCAGCTAATATAGCTAACCCTATAAAGAAGAAATGCAGACGTCTATTACCATACATCGTACATTTATCTTTAGCCAAGCATACCCAACGAATTTTAAACACGTTGCGTCGTATAACAATCGTCAGTTGCCTGTTCCGAAATCTCTTGTGCAATATAAATGTAACTGTTCCATAATAAGCTACATATTTATAGTATTATTTCATAGACCTGAAATAGTAATTTTACTGTCGATTACTTCTTGAAGTGTGCTCGTAATAAAACGTGTGTAACTCTTTTTCTTCAGTGGGTTAGGCGGTCAGTTTATTCATTTTAGGCTGGTTTTGAAGACAAGTACTAATTACTTAATATCGTTACTATCAGTTTTTTGGCTATTTACATGGACCATTAAATTATTATCATCATTTCAGCCGTAAGACATCCACTGCTGGACTTAGGCCTCACCCAAGTGTCGCCGCATTGACCGGTCCCGTGTGCCAATTAGATATACCACATCCAATCATGAGTGACTATGTGAAATCCCAAAATATAATTTGAGTTGCAGCAGAAATGCAGAACTTTTCGAGAGTCATTATGATTTGTCATTTACATACGTGCACTTATTTTGTCATGTACACGTTGATTAAGCAATGGTATTTATTCTGATGTTTTAGAGATACATCTAGGTCAGTGATTTCAAGAACGCCTAGGCAACTAGACCTAACTATTCGTCTACCCTCTAATGCCCCGCTAATGGGTAAAGGTCTCTTCCTTTTCCACGCACATCTACCCTTGCTTGCCAGTTCTTTCGGAAAGAGTCAAGTTCGTCCTTCCTCATTCATCTTGGTCAGTCGGGATGTCACTTAGTATTGAATGGGACCTGATCGGTGGTTCTTTTATCCCATAGCTCAATGAACAAACATGAGTAAATAGTGAGAGATATTCGCCGCAAAGGTATGCTAAAAAAAACAGGATATCTGCTTCAATTTCCTTTTTTTTAAACCTATAGTGTCCCAGTGCTGGGAAAAGGTCTCTCCCATAAACTTTTTTGTTTTCTCCTATAAACGCCATCAATTTCTCATTGTACGGAAAATCATAAAACTAGCCCAAGATCGGACCATTAGAGGAATAATGCTAAATATGGACTTACAACAGTGTCTCGACACAATGGCCGGTCGGTTGCGTCACAGTGTCGCAAGCGCAGCTCGGTGCGTTCACACTTGATTCGGTTTCGTCGCACGCATGCGCCTGATTTGTGAATTGAACGTACATACTTGATGCTTAGGCTCTGGGTACACTGTTGACATTGATTCTTCTAGATAGATCTAATATGCGTAGGAGTAGGAATTACGACCGATGTGCGTGTATGACTAGATGTATGAACGTGGGCGGATGAAAAGGAGTATGTAAGGATCATAGCAGCTTCGGTAGTTTCTGCCTCAGTTCAAGGGAGAAGGCGTGTGTTTATGTATCTATGTAGGCCTTTTAATTTTGTCAAAGTATTGGCGTTTATGGTCAATAAACTTTAAAAGTATGTTCCAAGACTGTAAAAACTGAAATCCTTTGGGAGAAAGGGGACATGGATTCTTTAAGATAACATCAGATGTTGAATGTTGATTAATCATCATCACCATTTTAGGTAGATTAAATTCTCTGATAGATATAGGCCTCCCTCAAATTTGGCCACATTGTTGGGAGTTCTTCAAATTATGTCTACACAGTATGTCAGAGCGTAAGGCTCAGGGAATCTCAGTGAAGGACTTTGATTGTTAAACGAGTTAACTGAGGTAAACAATCCGTCTCCATGTTTGTGCCTAATGATCTGAATAATTTAGATCAGCCTAACGATTTAAAGCGTTTATGCCTATTTTCACTGACACTAAGCAAAGCCTTAATCAATCTATACTAATAATATTTTTTATAATATTATAAAGCTGAAGAGTTTGTTTGGTTGAACGCGCTAATCTCCGAAACTACTGGATCGAATTGAAACAATCTTTCAGTGTTGGATAGCGTATTTATTGAGGAAGGCTATAGGCTATATAACATCACGCTACGACCAAAAGGAGCGGAGCATCAATGAAAAATGTTGCAAAAACGGGGAAAAATGTTTTCTTATAATAAATCACGCGGACGAAGATCGCGGCTACTTACTAAATATTATTTAATTATAAATTTTTTTCTTCAATCCAGCGGAGCTTTTTAATTAAAGTATTAATTCGGTGACCCCTATGGTTATTATAAAAGAGCATTATTCTCTTGGCCAACCAAACTATGCGTAGATGTTACGAAATGTTGCACCATTATAAATTAATTTACAGATCGTTTTTCAACAAGGCATATTTATCGAGTAGCTTTTTTAACATAATTAATTTCCTACATATATGCCTGAGGCATGTGTTAAAGCAATTTAACGAATTTACTATTGACTTACCTTTCACGTAAATATTAAACTTATCACTTTTGAACAAGGTTCAATTTGACTTGGCTGGCTTTCCACATGTGCAGTGCACTTAATATGTACACAAAGAATTTAATATATTCCAAGAATGTTATGTAAAGGTATTTTAGTCAGTCAATTAATAACGCCGTTTACCCTTGCTTTAATTTCTGACATGAGAAATTAGTCTGCGTTTACTAATAGTTGGAGAATACCTTTTAGATAGTTTATTTAATAGTGTAAAATGTTTTTGTTAATTAATAATGTAGATTTATTTTAATATTTTTTTAATCAGACAAGATGGAACCGGGTTGCCTTCGATTTTAAAATATTTATGAATAGACTAATGTTTTGATAATGGATGTTTATGTTTGATGCCTATTAATAACGCAAAAAAGATATCAAAATGTCAATCTAAAAAAATACGTGTGTTTTTAGACTTAATGACTGAGTTTCTGAATTTAATTAGTTTTTGATCGTGGCCTTTACCCAAAAAGCTTGGATTATTCTAGATAAAGCCAGATGAAATTCTTTTAGTTGTAAATTTGTAATACGATAGACGGCACGGTTGGCGCAGTGTCTGAGCGATTGACTGCTGCGCTTTGTGTCGCGGGTTCGATTTCCGCACGGAACAAATATTTGTATGGCCTACAGGTAATTGTTCGGGGTTTGGCTGTTTGTTTGGGTATGTGAGTTTAAATGTTTGTAAACGCACCCACGATACAGGAGAATTTCCTAGTGTGGGGCAAGGTTTAAAAAAAATAATGCATATATTTGGAGTAATATTATTATTTTAAAATACACGCTGGAGGGAAAATCGTGTCACAAACATTTACAACATTTTTTTAGAATCAGAACATGGTTCTTCACCTTTTAGTTTTATGTATGGTAAAAGGTATGCTTTGGTACAGATATAGTAAGTTTGGTAAAAGTTTCCTACGAAGTTTCTTCCGTCGAGACACAAATAAATAAACCCAAACGAAAAAAGAACCACACTATAATGCATCGAAGAACAACACTAGCTAGACTAAAAGCCTAACTCAAATCGATTCGCCACCCAATTTGACTCCCAAATCGGACGGTCCGATTCGATTATTTCCCGAAATCATACAGAGTGGGTTGACTAAGAGAATGTTATTCAAATCACATGATCGGCTGCGGTCAGTACTCGGTACACGTAGACTTTAGTGAAGGACCTTGTTGTTTCTGGTGCAATTTTATGATGAGAATCAGAATATATCAGAATTAGGCAATTTCTGACGCACGGAGAGTGACGGAGACTATGAATCTAGGCTAGAAGCTTAAGAAAGATGTCTGATCAACGACATAATAGCACTTCAAGGCTAAATTGTCATCAAAAAAGGAACAATCCTTGAGAGAAAATGTATGAAAAATATTTTTTTGTATCAATGTTAAACATGTCGTGTCATTTATAGATCTTTGACGGTCGTTAAGTAGTCAGTGGCCCAAAAAGCCTGACAACCAGTCTTACCAAGGGGTATCGTATTACCCATTACTAAATGGGTTGTGGAGGTCAGATAGGCAGTCGCTCCATGTAAAATACTGGTATTCAGCTGCATCCGGTTAGTCTGGAAGCCGACCCCAATATAGTTGGGAAAAGGCTAGGCAGATGATGATGTTCCAAACTTAAACATAATGAATCTTACTGGCCAGTATTCTGTTACTGGCAACAATTTGAGTGTACAAATACTTTTTGGTTCAAAGTGATCGATGGACGATGAAAAGTGGCCAACATGGACCATTGTGTACATGCAGCTGCTATTATTTGATAACATGTTGACCTTAGCAAACAAAAGGTTATTTTTAGAAACTTTGTGTTACAGTTTCTTTACATTTGCGTAATTTAATATCACTTGTCTTGATATTATAAATTATTACGACAGGGACATATAATAGCGAAACGGCAGCAATGGCGGTTGTTATAGAAACTTTTTGTTGTTATTTGAATAAGTTGTTATTGTATTGAGTAATCAATTAGTTAGCAGTAGTAGGAAGGTAGAAACTAGTCAGGAAGAGTTGTTAGCGAGACTTCGGACAGATTTATGGTACCTATGTAGACAACTATTGGATACAGAATAACTATTACGTAATGTAAGCTAATTATTTGTGAGAGATTTATTTAAACAATTCTAGAATACATAATATAAATATGC
This sequence comes from Noctua pronuba, assembly GCA_905220335.1. Classification (NCBI taxonomy): domain Eukaryota; kingdom Metazoa; phylum Arthropoda; class Insecta; order Lepidoptera; family Noctuidae; genus Noctua; species Noctua pronuba. Next base: position 6,927,498 of record LR999903.1, on the reverse strand, counting down.
CGTAAGAAGACAGGTATATTAGTAAACTTTCTAGGAATTAGATTCTAGTGGATTAAATGATGATGGATCACAGTCGGAAAGAATGTTTCTTCACTAGAATAGACTAAGTTTTATAGACTTAAGAAATAATTCAAGAGAAAATGTCAGCTAATTGGCGAATTTAATCTCGGTTTTAAGCCAAGCCACATAAACTTGAATAACTTATAAACAATAACAATTTGTTTCTCGATTTGCGTAAACTATGAATAATCATTAAGCCATTACTTTAACTTTAGATTCGTAGAAAATACGAATATCTGATAATACTTAGAATTAAACATTGGTTGATATAAATAGGATCGATCCATTGCGTTATTTTAAGCTCTTCATTCTAAATGACACACTTCCAGTATTCCAAATTAATCTTCGTGGATTTTTCAGTCAATCTGTATCAAGGTTCTATACAAGCTACATCTGGATATCACAATGGTACAAGATAGTTTTTTCAAGAAACTACACCCAACAGACATGTAAGCTTACTATTCACATTAAACACTTAAATAAAAACAGTCCGAAATACGAAGTAAAAAATCTAATCGTCATCATAACCATCATCCACTGGCCGACTTCACCCACTGCTAGATATAGGTCTCTCTTTGTTTGTGCCAAGCTCCACGATCGTGTGCCACCCTCATCCAGGATATTCCCGCAATGGCAACAATGTCGTCTGCCCATCTTGCCACCAGACGACCAACACTTCTCTTTCCATTCCTTGGACGCCACTCGGTCACAGCTTTACTCCACCTGCCATCACCACGGCTTGCTAGGGTCGAATTGTTGAATCTAATCTATCATTTCGAAAAAACTAATAAATTAGGGTCTAATTTTCGCATCACTCGTGTGACTATTCACATTATTAATCGGTTAATTATCGAGCCATCATCCAACGGCTTAACGTGCTTTCCGAGGCAAGGAGGAAACTAGGTATGTAATGGGTGGTCACCCATCCACAGACCAACCTAGGCAAGCACGGCTTAACCTAAAGATCGACCCGATCGCCTGTTATTATGAAGCCACGATCTCGGTTAATTATCGAGTACTATCGGAAACTCGGTGCTATCGAAACTTGCACTCTGTCAGTTTTGCAACGACCAGTCTGACCGCAGTCTCACCCACTCTTAGCAATTTGCTAGTAATCGGAAAATCACATTATACCTGTCAACCGAGAATTTACGTAAATTAAATAGAAATAAGCAATTTGCGTGTGTCGTCTTGCTTAGGTGGGTAATGATAAATATTTTTCTAACCTCTTTCCAAAAAACTTTGTCATTGTTTTAGGACTAACCAGATGAGACCTACATCAGAATATTCAAAAAATATAATTCACTTACTGCCAATTTACATCTTATATCGACAATAAAGCCGCTTGCTCGGATACGTAAAAATGGTCACCCATCCAAGCAATTATCACACGAAACAACTTTTATTTAGCTAATTAATCGTTCTTCTTAACTATTTCAACTAATACCTACATACTTTGGCATAGTCTCACAAATCATCGCGCCAATAATAAACACAGGTAAACACTAGAACAATTCTGACACTTGTCGATGACAAGTCTTTCATCACTCTTGAAGTAGACCCACTAGACCCTAAAAGGCTTTCTAAAAGCAGTTGTATAACACAATTATCTGTACAGTTTTATCGCGAACAGTTTCATCAATTGAACACTCTAGTTACTAACTTCCTAGGCAGCATTTAAACCCGCTTCGTTACTTCACATACCAAGTTAGAATATTTAAAGTATTTTATTGCTCTTTACTCCATTTACTGTATTTATTACTGGTATTTCATAATGAATAATTATTGTGGAGTAAACTGTATTTGGAAAGCAATTTGTTGATAGAGAGCCCGATTGTTTTGGATATGCGATGGGCTAATCGTGAACCTGTTTCTGTTTAAGTGCAATTTTATCTGTTAGGTTAGGCAGTGATTGATGGATATAGTATTATAGAGCTAATTGAACCTGTGAATAACTCCAGGAGATGGTTAGAATGGTACTTATTTCAAATAAGTTACAATTGGAAATTCGTTAAAAATTCCGTCGTTTTTTTTACACTATAATAGTGATATATTTAATTTCAAAGAATATTTACATTATTTACAAACTACAAATCTATAATAGTAAAAAAAATATGTACAAGTATCAAAAGGGTTATAGGGCGTCAAAAAATTCGTCCACATCGCTGTCAACAGGAAAAATGCCCAAAAGGCTGGCACTATTGCCACGTTGGATGCAATGCTGATTCACAATTTTAAATTCGTCGAATTTAAATAATTTATGAATAACTTTTAACTGGGTTAAGTATGGGAAATTAAACGACAAACAACACGCAATTTATAATTCATTGAGATTTTTTTGTTCCAAATCTGCCTTGACACCTATCGCTGTGACCATAAACAAAACAACAGTAATTTTTTAAACAATAACCATAGCTAATTACGACACCTCCAAAGGGCTTTGACTTACTAAATACTAAGCAATAAAATTTGTCACAGTTTTGCAAGCAAAGTGTAGATATCGAACTTATTACCATATTCGATTCAGAAAGCATTTACAACGTGTCCTTAAATGAGAACAGGTACGGTATGTTGCGTAGGGCCGTACAGACGGGCGGGTGGCCCAGACTAGTTGCGACAGATAGTGCAGTAGCAGATAAATTGTTTCTAGATGCGGAAGCAATCAGTTTATAAGTAGTTAGTTTATTAATTCTTGTAGTTACTGATTATGTTGTTTTAATTAAATTGACCAATGTGAAAGCTTTTCCAACCTTTCTTTTGGTAGAATTTTGAAAAATTAACATCAAAATCGGGTTAGGTAAATCGTCAGCTCGATTGACACTTTACAGTGACCATTTTTAGTACTTTCTAAATAGTTGAACAGTGCGTACTAAACATTGGTGTCTTAAACTGTATTATTTCGAAATAAATTTAGATCAAACATTGAATGCCAGTATCATCAGTTTTTTTGGTGAACGTCAAGTCATTTTAACCTTTTGACCAGCTTTGTCACACATACGCGACAAGCAAGCGCGTGCCCTGTACATTAAACGACACAAATATGTGACAAAATGGTAGGTGAAATTGTGGCTTGGCGTGGAGAGTTCGCGCGTGCATTTATGCTCTTTCGGTCAAAAGGCAAAATCTGTATTACCGCTATCGAAAGTAAAATTGAAAAAAAACTAAAGTCGCTTACACCGCCGGTCTACACACCCAAACACGTGTGCACATATCAGCTGAGTGCCGACTTGCCGCGACAGGGTTCACGCACGCCCAGTCCACGTCCCCGTCTGAGGTCACATATCAAGATCACATACCTGTTCGAATCTGTTCTAAACCTGTTCGAGTCCGTATGAATGTATGCATTGCTTACGTCACTACGTTTCCGTATACTGTGTACTACCTTCCTACTATTGCAATAGTGAATTGATAAAAGCCGGTTGTGTAAGTTGTATTGTTTTATATGAATTTGGAGTATTGGTTGGCTAAAAATTGTTTTAGAGAGTGTTGATGGTTGTTGAGGAGTTGCTATAGCAACAATTGGCAGAATGTTTCATGTCCAGTCTGACCTGTTTTTTTTTTTTTCTGGATTAGGAGCCTGATAGGCCGATATAACCAAACCAGTTTTAATTTAGATTCTGAGTGTTCTTATGTAGAGGAAGCTGATTCCAACAAGAAGATTGGGGGCGTCCATTAATTACGTGAGGCGTTTAGTGGGGGGGGGGGGTGTCATCGCGCCGAATCTCACCCAATCTCACGAAGGGGTCTTGGCAAATATCACGTAATTTTTCCCCACAAGATACTGTTAAATTGCGAGAAAACTGGGTTTAATTAAGTAAACATTTTTCTCTACTAATACTTGGCAAAATATGGAAAAAAAACGTATTTATACTAAACTACACATTTTGATAAATCTCACGTGAGATTAGGGGGGGAGGGTCAAGCCAAATCTCACGACAACTCACCAAGGAAGGAAGGGGTGTCGAAAAATCGCCAAAATTGCCTCACGTCATTAATGGACGCCCCCACTGGAGATTCTGATGATGATGATGATTGCATAGATGACGTAAAAGGCAGTACTTTGGAAACAGAGCAAGCTTTTACATTGACCATATTGATAGAGCGTTGTACCTACTGATTAAAAAAAAAGATAATTATGCATGTTACATGTAACTTAATTGTAATATATTCAAATCGATTAAAAGGCTCTTTGTTCTAATGATAAATATGTTACGAGTCACATGTATGAAATATTTTTGTATCGGCGCAAGATACAATCTGATTTGTGAGATATAACTATTATACGATTTTGTTTTATGTTTTTGCTCGTTCGATGTCGTTTCCTTCATGTATCATTTGAATGTATCTTAGATTATGATCTGGACCAAAAAGTTTATAGTTCAAATTAGAATTAAATATCACTGTATTCCCAATGATTGTAGTTTTTACTGCTTTTTATAATCAAATCGTGGTTCACGGTGTGAATTTTCTGAGCTTGTTTTGGCCTTCTTCAAGTATCAACCAAAATAGCTAGGTGCTGATTCATAGGTTGTTTAAAATGCTACAACTATGTTTCTTTATTGAGTGCCTGGTAGATACATTTTTCAAACCATTTTGACAGCAAAATGTAGTTCAGTCGAGTTGGAGAAGAAAAAACTAGTTCTGAAAATGGATGTCCTTGTTAAGACTTAGTTCATCGACCTAACCGCACAGATTATGAGTTTCAACAATTTTCGTAAATAGATAAATTAGGTATAGTACACCTTTTTTCTTTGTAAGCTTCTTAAAAATCAATTTGGTTAGTGTTTACAGAGTAATGACCTTTTAAAAACCTTAAAGTTTAAATAATTTTTCCATGGCACATAACGTTTAAAAATATCTCAGTAATTATAACAAAAAATAACCATTGTTGAGCATTAAAACGGATAATGGTTAAAAAACCCATGACATTAAATGGCACGCGTTCTATTATATGCATGCTTTTTGCTTGTATATAGTTTTTGTACTCATTAGATAGGTATGTACTGTTGGTAGAGTTTGAAAGGTAAACCACCTATAAATTGTTTCTGGTTTATATTTAAGTACCATTTATTTTAATTTTCCAAGAGGTGTCCTAAAAAAGGATAGTCTTTGCATAATATAAAAAAGAGGACAACAGCATATTGGCATACATATACCAAGCTTTGAGCACTGGTAGGCTAGGCCAATTATAACATCTTATGGAACTAAACAAACTGTCGAAACGTTGGAACAATGCACTTCACTTCACGGAACACTGAATCAGAAATAATTAGGATTAACTGAAGCCTGAGGTAATACATAAAACAAGGCACAGATATAGCGTAGTCAGCCTGTTATGTTCCCAGTGTTGGGACACCTACGATGCCCTAAAAAAATTCTGTTCTAGAACATGCTGGTTTCCTCACGATACTCTTCATTGTCTGTTAAAGAAGAATAATGCTAATTTCATATGTATTAAAGTCGTTTTTCTTTTGTCCCCAGGCCGTAGTCGTGTGCGCATGCATAGCGCTGACGTCGGCTCAGTTCGGACACTACGATGTCGACTTTTCCGATTTCGGCACTAGCTTCGGCGCCCCGAGTTATAATAACTTCGCGGCTGCAGCGAGAGACCCCAGGGCTAACCCCGGTAAGGGATTCCAAGGTTTTATCTATTTTTTTATTATTGCATGCCTGCTTGGTACCTCTTGGTTATAGCACAGATATTTTGTAAGTATTTTGGAAATCAATTATTCGACCTGTCACAGAAAACTGCAGACTGACATAGGCCTCTCCCAAGTTGCCTTTGTCCTTTGTTTCTGTGGGGGGATCAAATATAAAATCAAAATATTTTATTTCACATAGGCCTAGATGGGCACTTATAAAATGTCGACGGAGTGAGACGGGTGGAGAAGAACGGCAAGAAACTCCATGGTTACTCTTTTGATCATGGTTACTCCATGGTTAATCATTATGGTTACCCTCATTCTGGGGACCTCCGTTCTCCCCGGTCATGTCGAACTCTTACCAACTAAAAGCCCACGGTTCCAACCACTACCATGAGTCCGGGGCCTTGGAGATCCACGTACGGTTTGCATGCACCCCCGACTATGCATATCGCATCCTCGGATCAGACCCAATTGCCAAATTGGGAAGCTTTCGCATGCATGGACATTTGAATTTTAAATTAAGTATTACCTGTATAAATTGCATGTTAAACTCAATTTAATCACAACACAATCATGTTGTTTCTAAGTCACTGTGCTTGACACTAATTATAATACCTACTGCTAAATCCACTAGGGATTGTTACTATGTTCTGCCTATTCGTGTAAATGCAAATTGAATGGAATAGGGATTTTGTTTTGCATGTTATTTGCTTTATAGATGCATGTTGTATTATTATTTTGCCATAATAATTATGTATAGAGATAGAGACTTACCTATTCAATATTTGTGCACCCGTAAAAGGAAAAACATAGCAAATTATTAAAAATAAAAAACTTGTAAGTCATATCATCATGTGACACTAAAAACCTCCATGAACAAAATTGTCATACCCAGCTCTTTTCAATGTCACACATTACAAAATAAAAAATAAGACAAACATTAATTATTCCCAAGCCAAGTAAATAACCTCAACGCAATTAAAAATGTCAACTGTTTTGGGTATTAAAAACAATGTCAAAGAGCCTAATGTTTTATTGTACACTTGACGACATATAAACCTATTCAATACCAGTATAATCTGTCCTTACATTGTAGAGATATTTCCGTACAGTGAGAGATCAGCTTATACTGGAACAGTATAGCTTGGTATGTCAGAGTGTGTTCATTGAGACATAAACTTGCGTCTCAAGGTCGTGAGAAGTACATTGTAGTCCGATGGTTATCTTAAAGTTGCAAAACGTAAAAGGTTAGCCCATGATGTCTGCGGGTACGTGTATAGCAGGTACACGTTTTTGGGCTTGAAAAATGGTTTCCATCTGCTGCAAGCTGCATATTTGCTGAGACGTCTTTGCGCCTCATAATAATTGCTAAGTGGTCATGCATGAAAGGCATAGAAGTAAATAGATTTATTTAACAAATAAAGCTGAAGCTTGAAAGAACAAATAATAACTAGCAGCTAAAGTACCTGAGACAATTAGACCACAACCAATAGGTTTCGAAGATGAAAACCTGCACTTCTTTAACCAGGCAAATATTGTAGTGGCTTCTGTTTAAAATTTGTTTTAAACTAGCGGTTGCCCGCGACTTTACTCGCGTGGAAATTTTGATGTGACTGTGTGAGAAAAAAAAGTTAGCCTATGTCCTTCCCCAGGATATAATCTATCTCCTTGCCAAATTTTATTACCATCCGATCAGACGTTTATGAGTGAAAAGGTAACAAACAAACAAAGGACAATGGGCATCCATGTATAGGCATATGCCCCAAGGTCCAATAGCCATAAGATATACATAATTGAAAAGAGCTTTTTACGGAGAACCTTTGCTACTAACACGACTTTTGGCAATTCGTAGTACGTTCGGAGTTATTGAACTAAATATGTAACTAGTTGGACAACGAAGTTAAGATTTTCTTGGCATCAATTAAGGTTTTCTGGGTAACCAATAGTAAAAACATAAAATCCATTTCATAGAGCTTTTTAAGGAGAACCTTTGCCAGAAACACGACTTTCGCCAATTCGTTGTCAGTTCGGAGTTATTGACCTAAATAGGTGACTATTTGAGCACCGAAGTTAAGATTTTCTGGGTGACCAATAGCAGTAACATATATACCATTGCAGAGAGCTTTTCAATGACAACTTTTGGTACTAAAATAACTTTTGCTAATTCGCAGTCCGTTCAGAGTTATTGAACTAAATAGCTGACTAGTTGGACACCGAAGTTAAGATTCTCTTAGCAACCAATAGCCATAAGATATACATCATTAGATAGAGCTTTTTGACTAGAACCTTTGCCAGTTACACGACTTTTCCCAACTCGTATTCCAGTCGAAGTTATTGACCTAAATAGGTGACTATTTGAGCACCGAAGTAAAGATTTTCTGGGTAACCAATAGCAATAAGATATACATCATTGTATAGAGCTTTTCAAGGAAAACCTTTGCCATTTAACGACTTTCACCAATTCGTATTCCGTTTGGAGTTATTGACAAAAATAACTGACTAGTTGGACACCGAAGTTAAAATTTTCTTGGCAACCAATTAAGGTTATCTGGGTTACCAATAGGAATAACATATAATGCATTGCATAGAGCGTTTTAGAGAGAACTTTTGCTACTAGCATCACTTTAGCTAATTAATATTCCGTTCGGAGTTATTGACATAAATAGGTGACTATTTGAGCAGCGAAGTTAACATTTTCTGGGAAACCAATAGCAATAAAATATACCCCATTGGAGAGAGCTCTTCTATGAGAACTTTTGCTACTAACATAACTTTTGCTAATTCGCAGTCTGTTCGGAGTTATTGACCTAAATAGGTACTAGTTGGACACCGAAGTTAATATTTTATTTACAACCAATTAAGAGTTTACGGGCAACTAATAGTCATAAGATATACACTATTGGATAGAGATTTCAAAGAGAACTTTTGCTACTAGCACCACTTTTGCTAATTCGTAATCTATTCGGAATTATTGACCTAAATGTGTGTCTAATTGAGCACCGAAGTTAACATTTTCTGGGTAACCAATAGCTATAAGACGTACACCATTCGAAAGAGCTTTCAATTAGAATATTTGCTACTATACAACTTTTGCTAATTCGTAGTCTGTTCGGTTTTATTGATCTAACTAGGTAGTTGATTAGGCACCGAAGTGTAGCTCCTCTCTGACTCTGAATCGAGAAAAGTTGTCAAAGCAAGAAATATTCTTCTTGTTGAGATCAATCCATTGATACATATCTTGACGCTATTGGGCGTTGGGGTTGTGTTAACGATCTATCCAAGTTACTGTTACAGTAAGGATTTGCTCCTAAAATAGGATTTTAAGATGTCAATATTTTGAAAATGATGTTTATAGGCTTATAATATGATGTTTGAAACGTACAGTATTAATGAAAGTTAAAAAATGACGAAATAACTGTATTTAATCTAACTTAATTTCTCAACATTAGACCTCTGTAGCTCCTCTCTGACTCTGAATCTAGAGAAGTCGCCATAATAAGAAATGTTCTTCTTAAAGAGATCTATCCATTGGTATATATCTTAACGCTATTGGACGCCAGGGCAATTCTGCCCATTCTCCTTTACTTTCGCATTTATAATATTAGTTAGGATATATTAAACAATTATTCCGTTACAATTTCATCGACTTTTCTAACATGCACGCGAACTCTATAGCTATACGAATCAATAGACACGCTATCTCCAATTTCCACAATTTCCTACAACTATGCAAATAATATTCCTTCATTCAAACGATCGCTGAATAATAATTACTCCGGTATCGCAATCAGTCATCGTTATTTTATCAGCTCAGCGATTTATTCAATCGACTTGTACTTGGTCAAAACATTTCACAATGTTGGTCAAAAACGGACATGGTTGATAAGTAACTCGCCCATGTAGATATATATCGCATTTGAATGTTACGAAAAGTCCATATTGCGTACATTTTTTGGCAGTTAAGTGCACGTTTATTATTCAAATATTCGTTCTTTGTAAGTAGTTACGGATGCCGTACTCCAACTAGACACTTTACTATTTTGCAAACGAAGAAAACTAACATAAAATCGAGTTTTTCACACGACGAAATCCCTAAGGGCCGGATGAATAATTAGTTTACGATTTCATAGTTACACCGATTCGATTGAGCTTCAATGAGTAACTATTAGTATGACGGAAATGAGCTACAAAACTATCGGCTACCAAACCACTAGTTACCAGTTTACGATCTGTTCATGATGGGACGATTCTTGCACTAGATCTTGCTCAGGCAGTATCCACTAGCTACTAGCACTATAATGACGTTTTTCTAGTTACACAAGCAGTAATTCCCTAAGGCGCGGCACTCACTAATGTCCATGGCGATGAAATTGAGGAAGTACGACTGTGGACGACTGTACTATAATTAATTGCATGTAACTGATATAACAGTCGTTGGTAAACGCTTTTGTTGTTGCGAGTACAAAACGCTGGTCCTTTTACTCGATTGCTAATGTCCTGTGTCGTTTGATAAACCCCCCGTTGTGTTTTGTTTTCGTGTCGTTTGTCTCAGTTCTACCATTAGTAAATCGATGTAGCTGCATTGCGAAAATTGAATTCCTTTGCTGTGGGAAGAAAACGTACACTTAAGAGGGAAGAGGGCCTGTAAGGAATTTGTCGTTTGTTGTTTGAATATGTCTAGGTTTCTATAAATTTCTTTTACGTTAATTTTTTTTTGAATTTGTCTGGTAGTCGTCTAATCACGGTCGTAAAAATGGGGAATTTTTGTCATTTTTCGAGGGTCATATTTTATTTATATACAGGAATACATTTGTATGGAGAATCGCAGCCCCTGTTCCCTCTTAAAGACAGCAGTTTATAACACAAATCACACCTTTTATCACGTGATTTAAATTACGAGACCACCTTGCGCCCTAAAACCCCATTGCAGGAAGTAGATTAAGCGTTTAATACGGCCAAATGCTCGGATTTTAAGCTTATACCTATAATTAATTATCCATTCAATCCAATACACTTTGATTAATGGACACACCTAAATTCCGGGACGTAGAAGCATTAAGTACAAGGCATATTATTACCGCATAACATGACAGGAGAAAAAAAATGGCCGTCGCAGAACACGGTTCCGGAAAGTTTGATAAAATACTTTGGTCTTTTTATCCGTGGTTTATTTACATTGCAACAAGTATTTGTAAAATCTGTGTGCAATAAAACAAATTGGAATGAGCGAACAAAGTTTCGCTGTTACGGAACCTTTGTAGATTGATACAAGGCTTGCTGTATGGAAATTAAACATAATTAAATGGCTGGTCCTTTTCTACGGTTAAACAAACCGCAGTTGTAAGTCTATTTGCATTTTGTTATGTAAGCTAGCTTGGCTTTATTCATTTTAAGATATTGAGAGGGATGTAAATTGGAGCGAGCGGAGAGGATTAGTTTACTATGAGAAAATCGATTGGATTTCGAGCATTTTTTAATTTTAAACTTTTAAAGCATTTGGTCTTCTTGGACACATTGGGTATATAGTTACGGATATATTGGGGGTCAAAGTTCCAACTTTTTCACAAGTTTTTGCGTAAAGTTACTTAGTTTGATGTACAGAATGCTTGGTTGACGGCTTCGTGAAGGGTCCGTTTACACACTGTATATTGTTTTCACAATAGATCGTCTTTTAAACTGGTTTCTTCACTTTCTACTCCTTTAAGAAAGTCTTTTAACAAGATAGGTCAATCGCTTTTGGCCTTAGTTTACAATTACACATCCTCGATATAAATTTTATTCAATTGTCTGATGTGAAATTACCCCTAGGACAGTTCTTTTCTCTGAAAATATCTTGATTGGATCTGTTTAACGGACCAACTCATTGCTTACCTTCGGTACGCGGGCCCTTATTCAATAAAGTATCTTTACAAAGACTTTTGTTTGTATTCAATATTGAACTTGCAAACTTCGCTTTCAATGACGTGAATTATTTACATTAGCACGAATTTCTGGTTTTCATCTAAACAATAGAAATCTCGTTACACTGTTTGAATGATTTCTTAATTAAGATGGTTTCAATATCAATTTGTTTAAGGCAATAATTATCTTGCTGTGAATAAATAATACGGACAATAGACCAGACGGTAGTGAACCATGCATAATAGACGATAAATACTTTTTGTTGCCAGTCTATATTTTACAAGGGCATCTTGCAAACGCTGTAGTGAAAGAAATCCGTAATGTCGTACAATATAGTAGGTACCTACGTAATCTATTTTTTTTTTATAATTATGCTGTCAAAATTCTCATTTCAAATGTTTCGTTGAACACACTAAACCAAGACGACGACAAAAAATGGAACAGTTTTTTTTTTTAAATTTTAAAATGCATTCCAAAAAGGTCATGTCTTCGTGTTTGTTTTATTCTCATTAATATTTCATTATCTGTGTGAAAAAGCGCGGGATCATTATTGTGAATGAGTTTAACGACCGACAGACTCATAATTTTCGCATTGTTTTTAATAATTCCTTCTCGTGGTAATATTTCATCTTGCCAATTAGAATTTTAACATTGCAGTGTTACATTACGCGACAACTAGTTAAAAGTTTAACGATATTATTTATTTAGCATTTGTTACGGGTTATACTTGATTCGTGTGAAGTTAGAAGTCACTAAAGTGATGTAAATGACGCAAAATGTAGCACAAACCAAGCACAAACTAGGGCCTTGATCCCAACTGTGTAGTACATACATAATTTAGGTTGTTTATGTTAGACACAACGACACATACCGTTGTCACAAGTATTTGCAGATTTTGTTTGAGACGAACATCAATATGTAACGCTAATGTGCTAAACGCTTCGACATAAAACATTATATAAAATTAGAAATTTTCTAGTACTTAATGACACGTAATTTGTTGCATTGTGTAGACAAGGTTATTTCTACTGCAAATTCAACTGTTTGGATACTCTTTGGTTCCACTGATTTTTAACGTCTATAGATCGGGCCGCTTGAATCGGCTAGAAAAAAAAAACGATACCGATCTTAAAATTTTCAATGAAACTAACGACCAAATAGTAGCCCTAGGGTTTAAGAAATGGGAATAGAAGGATGGTGTGTATTGTATTGTATTGTATAACGGCTGGTTTCCGCAACTCCAGGTCAAAGCGCGTATTTTGCATGCGGAAAAGGATGGTGTGTAAAAGAAATTCGGAGCAAATAATCTAAATTCTTAACTTTCGGCCGCACATGTCCAAACCGATTTTCCAAGCCAATAGCTCAAGACGAAGCTAATAAGCCAGCAATTTAACACCACTTGTCCATTATAACGAGACAAATTAAGCCATACATGCTCTCGTTGGTCATCTAGCCATGGCATATTTTCCGTTCAATTTTAACGTGCGTAACCGCAGTGTGACAAGCTCATAGAAGGGTCCTAATGACAGAATCATGCTCCGTTGAGCAAAAACCGAGGACATGTTGCAAACCCGCGTTTGACAATACGCATCCCTCGATCAGAATTAATTATGGCTACAGCTTGTGTTCCTAAATAAATAAAGTTTGTGTGTTGTAGTTTGGGTGGCTGATTTTGTTGGGTTAATTTTGATTATTTTATTCGGTGAAATATTTTTGTATTTTTAATTTAGACGAAACTGGTGAAGCTTTTGTTGGTAGGAGATAAGTCAATATTATGGTTGCAATATTAAAATCATGGTCTCAATCGCAATTAGGCTTCCCCTTTTCTTTATTTTTTATCATCAATAAAAATGTAATTGTGTCAATTCCTTTTTACCAAAGACTTCTTAATAATAAATGACTGCTTCATTTGCAGAAGTACTAGGAGCCCATAAAACCACAATAGTAACCTGTTAATGGACATTGACATACGGTCAATAGGGACCATTTATCTCCATAATGACTTGTTGTCCTCTCTAGAGTGCCGTACATTGTTTTTCTTCTACTTCCATTCAAATAGACTCAATTTAATTAACTAATCACGCGACAAACATAAAATTTACATTTTATAAACTCTGTATATTTGTCGATTAGTTTATTTTATACGATTGCGTAAAGATGTCGAATCGTAATATAAATGTAATAACTATTGGAATTTACCGTGTGATTTAGACTGAATTCTATAAATACCAGAAGCCACATAAATAGATCAGTAATCCCATATATTTTAGTACGGTGACTGAAAAGTTCATATTCTAATTCAATGAATATATGTATAAAGTCATTCAGTGCTAAAACGAAACAGTTACCGACTGAGAATTAGCAGAATCAGAATTCTCGTAAACATTCAAAATTTAGTCGCAATCTCATCTCATTGACATTCGATGTCAAAAACTTGATAAAAATGTCGTTAATTTTTGACAGTTTACAAATGTGTATATACGAGTAAGGCCCTCAAATCTTCCTACCAAATAGTGTTTCTCTGTGTGTTCTAGCATTCCTTGTCACTTGTGTAACCTTCACATACATATGTTGACATAACGTTTTCTGAAGTTGGACAACCTTAGCCTAAATCATTCGATCGATGGACAAATCAACATGTAATAGGAACATTCCTCGGCCCCCTTTGTGCCAAGCCACTTCAGACCTGTATTTTGGGTCCAACGCGCCAACGTGGGGATAAAGCGTTGGCCGGTTCGGTTCACAATCAAGGACTATTAACTTCGATCCTTTGACATCCTCATTAACAACTTTGGTTACCATCATTTAGCACTAAATGTGGTTTCATCCAGAATTTTTTCATCGAACTATTGACTGCTTCGACTGACGCTAAGTTGCACATTAGAATTCGTTAGAACAAAGTTTCGAAACCAAATTATCCTTTACATCCTCATAATAACTTCGATTATCATCATCTAGCACTAGAACGTGTTTTCGTCTAGAATTTTAATTATAAACCATTTGAAAATAAACCAGATAATATCATGTAAGTGTGGTTAATTTAATTGTTTCGTGTTTCAGTCACGATTAGCTTAGCATTTGCTAATACGTTCACGCGGTCTGTTTCTTTGTTTCAATGTCATGGCGATGCCTCGTTTTGCAATTAGAGCATGGTTCTCGTTGCGTGAAGTTTTTTAGATATAGATTTATGCGTAATTATGATTGTTTTGGGGTAATTAGTGGTTTAGATCCTTGTTTCTTGTTGTAATTGTCTGTAATGGCTTCAAAAAGTATACAAAGAGTAGGTAGTATTTTCGGAATAAAATACAATCGATATGGATATTTATCCTTTTTTTTATATAAATGTTTTTTTTATATTCCTCTATTTCAACAAAGTATTTGGCAGGCCTATTACTTCTGTCTATCAAAACCAAAGAGCCTACAATTTCTTTTGACTATACCTGTAGTACAAAAGTAAAAATACATTTGACACTTAGTGTTTTCGTAACGACACAAAGGGACACAATGACTCACAGACATTTGTAATACACGAGCTATTTAGTATCAGGACTTGACATCCTACTTTACTACGGTACCTACCTATGTACAGTTATGAGCATAAATATGTGCACAAGCAAAGTTAGAATGCCATTTCTTTCAAAATAACAATTGAAACTTTGAGATGATGCTGTCATTGTTACGGTATAATCAAAGAATACTTTTGCAGATAATAATAAATGTTGATGGTTATAAGAGTAGAGGAAGACCAAAGCAACGCTAGATGCACTGTCTGAAGGATGATAAGTCTAGAAAAGAGGTGTTTGATGAGCTGACGGGTTACAGAGAAGTATGGAAGAAGAAGACATGCTGCACCGACCCCAAATAAAATAGGCCAAAGGGCAGAAAGATGATGATTAAGAAGAAAACACTTAGCTTTTTTTTTTAATTTTTGGATGGGAAATCATCAAACAACCCCCCCGCTCTGGGTGGAACGGGAGGGAGTGTCAGACTTTTACTGACTAAAACCCATCCATGTTCCTTCTTTGCCCTTTGTGTTCCAGGGCCGCGGTATCTCTTTCGAACAGTCCCGCAGCCCCAGCAGGAAACACTTAGCTTAAGCAATGATTAGGTGGCTGAGTGTAAGTTCACATATTTATGCTCGTGAGTGTACCTCAGCTCTCCTAAGGACAAATATTTCGTAACAAACGTTTATGTCGCGTGCTGTAGTAGAATGAAAGACAATAACATTTATCATTAGCTTTGTATCTCGGAAGTAAGTTATACCCACGAACATATTATGTACAGGGAATTGTCTAAACGGTGGGTAATCATTCATCAGCTGTTGAGGTTGAGTTTAATATTCTATCATACATACCTATCTAATATAAATTAATTTTTAACAAACCAAAAATTTGGAGTTGTATGCCCGTTAGGATACTCTGTCGGCAAACATGGCAAAAAAAATAATAATTAATCCCTTTTTTAATTAAATTCCAATTCTTAGTGCTTACCTTCGTTATTAAAAAAAAAGTATTTTGCAAAATTAAATTATTTATTTATTTATTACACAGCGGGTCAAGATGTGAGAATTAATTGAATACTTCTATAAGTAGATTTTTTTTAAATATTTTTATCAATCTATTGTGTATCTATTATCCCATTCATGGTCACATCAATTTGTCCTCTTCTTCTAAAAATCAATTAATAACACTTTTCGGTCCTAAGCTGTTAATATTAAGCTCTATGGTATTTATCTTAACCAAAGTTTTTTTTTTCACAATATTTTTACCACATCCTGTATGCCAACGTCAATGACCACCCACAGAGGTTTTGCAACAGGATATGAAAGGTGCGGGAAAGACACGTATGTGTGTTATTTTAATTAATATGTGTATCAGATCCAAAAAGAGGCCAAGAATGAATTTCAGTTGCATATTTATGTTTTTGCGACCTTAGTTTTAATAATAATTGTACTTATGATATTTTTAATAATTAGGTATTCATTAGCTGTAAATATTGCGGCAAATTTAATTAAGCTTATCAGAGTGAACTCAGAAATACGGCTTTATATTAACAAAAGGTCATCATTGCATATATTTTCAAAACCTACAGTTAAAAGTAAATACCGATTATTTGCATGAGAATTAAAACAATAACGAAAATATTATAGGTAAAGGGTGTAACTCATGGCGACATGGAGACAGCGACTGTCGCAACCCAGTGCAGGGCACGCCACAATAGTGGCGATAAGTCCCCTCTTTGAGGAGTGGCTAGAGAGGCGCCACGGCGCCCTCACCTTCCGCCTGACGCAGGTCCTCACCGGACACGGTTGTTTCGGGAGGTTCCTGCACCGAATCGGGCGGGAGGAAACGCCCGGGTGCTATCATTGCGAGGATCGTCCGGAGGACACGGTGGCGCACACCGTGGAGGTCTGCCCCGCTTGGGCGGAGCTCCGCCGTGTCCTCGTAACGGCGATAGGCGGCGGCGACCTCTCGCGCCCGGCCCTGGTTCAGGCCATGGTCCGGAGCGAGAGGGAATGGGAAGCCGTCACCTCCTTCTGCGAAGCAGTCATGCTAGCGAAGGAGGTGGCGGGACGTGAGAGGGAGAGAATCTCTCGTCCCAGCCGCCGCGGGCGACGCACCGGGCGTCGGGGGCCACGTGGTGGCTCCCGGCCACCGTAGGCGCGGGCCTGTGGACGGTGAGTAATGGGTTAGCTCACCGTCCGTCCGTCTTATGACGACAGGCCGTGTCGACGGCGCGTTCGTGTTCCACGCGTGCCTCAAAGAGATGTCAGCAACCAGGAAGGGGCCCGCAAGGGCCGATGCCCGCCGGGGCTGCGGGACTGTTCGAAAGAGATACCGTGGCCCTGGAACACAAAGGGCAATGAAGGAACATGGATGGGTTTTAGTCAGCAAGAGTCTGACACTCCCTCCCACTCCACCCAGAGCGGGAGAAGTCATTTGATGATTTCCCATCGGTAAAAAAAAAAAAAAAAAAAAAGGGTGTAAAAAGAGCCTTAACGAAAACGAAAACCATATGTTCTGCTCATCATTGGGATATTTTTTTTCTTCTAGACAATACCTGGGAAACCACAGGTTCTGGAGATATTGGAGGTCAAAGTTCCAATTTTTTCACAAGTTTTTTTTTAAATACTACTTTTTAAGGTTTTAACTTTACTTTAATTACCTCCATGACCCGTTTACTATTCAAAGCATCCATCAGCACCATGTTTTGTGTGCGTCACATTGAGTATTACCGTAAAACGTGATTTTTCACCCAAAAAAAAAAAGTCGTTTCCCAGCAATAATTTTTGCGTGGGGTGACTTAGTTTGATGTACAGAATGCTTGGTTGACGGCTTCGTGAAGGGTCCGTTTACACCCTGTATGTATTAGCTTACAAGAACAGAAAGGAAGTGCTAAAAAGTGGTATCAAGATAGTTTGCTAAGAATTACCCGGCAGTAACTAGTAATGCTGGCTGAGTAATCTTATCACCACGGCCGGTACCAGGTACCAGCTGTTCTTATTTTTAAACTCTTGCCAATACGACTGTTTCCTATATATTAGTAATACTTGTCCTGTTTCGACTGCCTCGTTGGTATTGTGGTTGCAAGCGCTACTTATGAGCATGGAGTCCTAGTTTCGATTCCCGGGTCGGGCAAAATGTTGTGTTTTTCTATCAGGAATTTCTTAGTAGCAGTCACGGAGGCTGGATTTGTGCTATGTCATTCATTGTCAAAAACAGCAGCAGCAGTGGCCTAGTGATAACGGCTCGAAATATTGTGAGGCAAAGAGATTTAAAAGACTTATGGAGCGGACATTGGGAATATTCTCATACCAGAATTTTGATCCCGAACATTTTCAATTTGACACACGAATGCTACTTGGCAAGCGGGCGTGTGACACTAGACAGAACGATTTGTTACTAATTAGTAACAAGTATTGGATTACGATTTTCTTCGTCTTGTCCCGTCTATCGATTGTAAATATTTGAATGTCTTTGTTATGAGGTAACACTAGGAAATGTCCTAGAACCAAAAATTCGAAGACATTTGTGATATCAGCCAATCCGCAATCCTCGCCGTAGATTACAAACCTCTCACTCTGACATCCAAGAGGCATGTGTCCCACATACAAGATGGCTGTGTGAGTTCGTCCCAGCAATGGGGACATTACGGACTGATTGTTTATTTCATCACATTATTACCATACTATTAATTATGCGTTAGTTACATTCTTATAATAATGTACACAATCGCTGATTGCGTAAATGTATGTGGGCCACTGAAACGGCCGTGGGGGCCAATCATTTGATTTCAAATCCGATCGTTTTTTTAAGGGACCTAATTTAATAATAATAGATTATGACATGCGTAGGCGATAGGTGTAATGAGGTAATTTTCTATTAGTCTGTTGTAGGTTTTGAAGTAATAGGATTTCACTTAAGCTCGTTTGCTCTAATAACTTAGGCTTATTATGAAAGCTGAATTGTAGATACGGAAGTATCGGTTAGCTTTCCCAGCTTAGCTCACAATAATATAAATGATCTACTGACCTAGATAACTTAGGTAACTGAGACTTGGATATATAATTATGTAAGTGCCTATTTTTATAGTCACCCACTTTCTATCTGTGAGGCTAAAAACTTAAACAAAAATCTTGAAGAATAACACATAACTCTGTGGTCTCCGTAGGGTTAGGCAGAACCCTCACTATAGTAGGTTCATCCTCATCTCGTCATTTTTTTTCAATTCCCATCAAAAAGGGGGCGAGCTTAATGCAATCATTTAGACACAAATCCAGACCGGGCTGCAAATGAGACTAACCCAATAACATGTGGCCTGAATTGGAAATCAAACCCAAAACCACATGCTTAGCAGCTCATCTTCAAAAATAATATTCAATTAGGCAGCTACCTATTTACCATTTATTAAGACATCTCAGATGTCTATTTGTAGTGATGTTTTTATTAAGGCATCTCAGATGTCTATTTATAGAGACATAAATCTAGAATATTACCAGTAAATACAGACATTTATGACTAAAGTTATATGCAGTAAATAGTGGTGTTATTAATACTTAAATCTTTAATAAGGTTTTTATAGGTTATAAATAGATTTAATTAGGAAGTCTTACTTCCCGGTTGCTAATCACGTGTTCTCTGAATACATTAAAACTCATCATTGATAGTTGTTTTGTTGTATATTATGAATGTCTATTTATAAAACACAGAACATATCATAAACAAATCATCCATTCTTATTACTTTTTTGACTGAATGTAAATTAAGACAGTCAAAAC
The DNA here is from genome assembly GCA_905220335.1 of Noctua pronuba. NCBI lineage: Eukaryota > Metazoa > Arthropoda > Insecta > Lepidoptera > Noctuidae > Noctua > Noctua pronuba. The sequence continues at coordinate 6,907,614 of LR999903.1, read as the reverse complement.
AATAGATTCGTAACATCTAGATTTACTCTCAGTTTCGAAATATTTTACTCATAAGATTTTGAAGATATCTTAAGGTGAGTATAGACTACAACATTTACTTGTAACAGAACAACGAGCCGCTCTATGATATGTTCTAGTGTATCATCCTTTTACGAACTAAACGTCGAGCACGCTCGCCTCTTTGTTACAAACCAACGAGCGTATTGGTGTAACATTTCGTCGAGCGTATTGGTGTAACATTTCCTCGAGTCACGAGTGCGGGCGATGCGCGGTTGCGGGGTGACGCGGAGGGAGACCCGAGGGAGGATTTACCCGTAACATAACGCCGAGCATTCGCAGGAACGTTACATTACATGGAAATGCTTTGGAAACTGAGCTTTTGCCTGTATCGTACCATTCGTAAGAACGTTACATTACACAGAAATGCACCAGAAAATGTTGTAGTCTATACTCACCTTTAGAATAAAATATTATAAAAGCATAGAGAAAAACTGCCTTGCCAAACCAACCAAATTGATACCTACACAAAACGGAAGAAGGTAAACATCTTGAAGAAACTGGCATAATATTGTTTTAGAAAAAAAAACCAAGATATTTGTGACCCGCACTGGGCCTGCGTGTTGGATTATAGTCCACTCCCTCTCATATAGTGGAGGTCTTTGTCCCAGCTGTGGGAACATTACAGGCTGATTATGCGTAAGCTAATGCTTTGAAAAAGTTTGAGATTGTATTTCTACTACAATATTTTCCGCCTACGCAAACCATAAAGCTTTATCTCCACAAACAAACAATCCATTTGCATAAATTATGTCCTATTACAGCAAAAACTACAGGTAAATAATTTGATCTACAATTCGACTTATCCTTGAGTTCCGAGGACGTAATGGCATAATTTAGTCCTATTTACGTACTTCCATAAAGGTGATACTCCACTAACAGGCTACGCACGAAAAGACTTACTACGTTAGTTGCGCGGTTCATTTGTTTTGCCAGCATATTTTGTTTCGGGAATAGCGTGACCCTGGGTCTTAAACCAGCCATAGATGAAAGATTATGCCTGAGCAGTTTTGCCAGTACATTCAAACTGTATAGACGTGCATGAACGGTTGTACCAGAAAATTTTATAGTTATCCTCGCCTGTACATGCAATCTAGAAAATATCGAAGTAGATAGTTTCTCTTTTTTGGTTATGCCTGCACGGTACGACTGCGCAGACATAACCGAGCGTGTGTGGCAGGTCGCATGCACAGCTCTCGGTTCTCAGTTATTTTCTATTTTTTATAACAAGTGATAAAACCATTAAAGCAACCATATCGTCCATGTGTTGCCGGAGATGCCGTGCTTGCAAATGAGCCAACCGACAGGCTTGCAGTTACATGTATGTGTCCAATATGGAACTCGGTTTTGCGTGACTTTAAAACTGTCATGCATACTATCGTCTGTGGCTGGCTTTAGTGGGCAATCCCTTCTACATTTTCTTTCAAAGCGAAGCTATACACGAGCGTAGCTTAGCCGTGGGCTGCTGTGGAATAGTGCCTTAATGTCTTCAACATCTTATTTGCCATAGACATTCGTTACCTAATAATTGAATGTACAGATATAATTAGCTGTTAGTATAAGGTTAACGAAAACTTATCGTGCTACTGATTTACATTCGTAATCAATTGTGTAATAATAAATTGTACGTTAAGACGTATTTGGACGAATTTATTGTTTGCTAATTAGCAAGTCTATCAAGGACTTTTATATTGAAAGGATTTCTAGTTGGTATGCGTAATTATCTAGATTTTTTATCGTAATTATATTTGGTTGGGGTTGCTTTATAGGTTACTTAATTTTTAATCAGATTTAGCATTGGTTTTAAAGCAGATAATTTAATTAGCTTTAACAGGGTACAAAAAATAGATCTCTTTCAAAGATTTTGATTGAAAAATGATAGTAGCCAATGCATAGGTATAAGCTAGTGTATACTTATTTATCAAAACAAATAAAAGAAAACAATACTAAAATGAATTAATTTAGAGCGATGAACTCAATAATAGTTAAAATCATTAATATCTAAGAGATAATTAATGTGAATAACTTAACATATAATTAATATTATTGAATCATATAATGAAGACAGTTGTACGCTCGGTATGAGGAAATAAAAACAAAAACCTGTGAGTAAAGGCTTTTATAACTGATGGAGGAAATTACAGACGGATATGACGAAATTGTTAATGCTTCCTTACTTTAGTTAACAAGGAATTAATCGACCATAAGGCAGTGTTGCCAATTTAGCCCTTCGGGGCTTGACCTAGCCCTTTTTTTGCTTACTCAGCCCCAAGAATAATGATTTAGCCCCTAGCTAATTTTCTAGCACAAAACCATCGTCTGTCAAAACCATAGACACGTAACGGAAAGTGTGAAAATATTTGTCATTTCATTAAACAATGTACCCAGAATTTAGTATTTTAATAGTGATATTTAAAAAAATAAAGAAATACTCTTTAGCCCGAAAACCTGATATGGAGTTGGCAACACTGCCATAAGGAGTAGTGCGTTGGGGCTGCAGGACTGTTCGAAAGAGGCCCTGGAACACAAAGGGCAAAGAAGGAACATGGATGGGTTTTAGTCAGTAAAAGTCTGACACATACAGGGGATACTTGATGATTTCCCACCCAAAAAAAAAGGAGTAGTATGTTATTCCACAAACGATGGGACTCAGAAAGATCGTGTCGTGCCTGTGCTATTGTTTGAACATTACAGGTGCTAATGAAAGTTGCAAACCCGTCACAAAATTAGGGGCTGATTAAATTAAGACAGCCATCGACACGCTAAGAAGAAAATGAGGAAGTAGTACGTTAACTATTGGATACCAAACCAAACTAGAGTATAAAAGTTGGGCTTTGCCTGATCTCACTATTCGTGACGGATAGCCGTCAAATCTGACTATTTACAAGGTGTAAACGGACCCATCACGAAGCCGGCAACCAAGCATTCCGTATATCAAACTAAGTAATTCTAAATATAGCTGGGAAACGACTTTCTTTTTGAGGTGAAAAATCAGTTTTTACAGTAAAACTCAGTTATGCACTCAAAACACTGTGATGATGGATGCATTAAGTACCACGGGGGTCGTGGAGGTATTTAAAGTAAAGTTTAAAACTTCTATTGAAAAAACTTGTGAAAAAGTTGGAACTTTGACCCCCAATAGCTCCGTAACTAGAAGATATGGTCTAGAACAAAAAACTGATCGCAATGACAGGGAGATCAAGTACCTTTCGGCTTCGTTAAGGCTATTTTTAAACCCTTTATATTATACTATGAGTGAGAGAATGCATCTGTTTTGTGCATACCCGTGTGCTCTATAATGACTCCTTTTACCTTTCTTAACTCCGTTGAGAATAACTGAAATTCGGTCAGAAGTATCTAGAATACAGGACTCCCAGAGTACCTTTACCGACACAAACTGTCATCACACAGTCATGCGGAAACACGGAACTAATAAGTGTGACGAATGTCAGATTGCTCAGATTATACGTCTGTACTTAAACCTTACAGTAGCTAAGATGTAAGAATTAATCGTCTTGCCCTCGCACATAATCTCATGACTAAGTACTTAAGTACTGAGTTCCTTTTAGCATGGGTGGTGTGGGATGGTACATACGCCAGAACATCAAGCTCTACAATCTGTCAAATTTCTTTAACTTTATCGCTACAGCATTAGGTTCATGGTTGTTGAAAATTTGACAGTTCCGGGTAGTTGTACATAGTAAAAGCATAGCATTAACATTCTCATACAGTTAGCCTGCGTTATCCATCTGCTGGGCAAGAGCCTAATGGCTGCATGGCCCATGACTTCCAATTCTTCCGGTCCAGGGCCGATGTGGACCACTGGTTTTTGATTTTGCACAACTGGTCCCACCATCTTTTACGAAGTCTGCATCGACCCTTCGGCTATGTCAGGGCTCCACATTGTGGTATTTTGGCCCACAACTCATTGGGCATCTGACTGGAATAGCCAGGTAAATCCCACTCCAGCTTAGCGGCTTTTTGAGCAGAACATTAACATAACCAAATAATGTTTTTACTGCTGGAACACAGATCTCTGGTATTTTGGGATTCAAATTTGGAAGCCTAGACCACCATTGAACTACACTGGGTTGGTACACAAAACATAATAATAGTAGGACGAATCCCTCTTTAGTCTAGTGGTAGCAAGCGCAACAGCCGAGCCCAGATTCCTGGGTTCGATTCCCGTTTTGCTCTCTGTGTGGCCTTTAGACAAAGAAAGTGCAGAGATGCAAACATGAATGATAAAATGACGCATATTTACGGCACATAACTTTATAGTTATTTACAGAAATGTGAAAATCTCCTCGCAATCGCAATACAATCTTAATCCGGTTTGTTTTACATAATACGACGTAATTGCATAATATCTCAATTACCGATAAAATTATTGGCAGCAAATCTTCATTATAGTGTCAAAGGATAAATAAAGTTTACTTCGCGATATTGAGTTACGGCTGATTGAGTAGTTCAGTTGATAAAAACAGTATGGAAATGCAGTTAAGCATTTGGAGGGAAAAGGTGTTTATCTAGTGTTTTGAACTAGTCTAAGGTTTATCTAGGATCTAGCCTTTATTGAAACTTTGTTTCTAGCGGTATAATTTGATTATCTTGCCATATCGGACTTGGATCTGTGAAGTAAAAACTGAAGCAATCGTCTACAATAGACTTGATTGTGGGTCTTGTATCTTTTCAATCTATCTTGCGATCGTTTGTAGACTTGTGATCTTAGGCCTCTCCTTAAAAGGAAGTGATGTTTGATAGAAATGATTATAACCTGTAATTTTCTGTAGAACTGATAGAAAAGTGTAACTAACTTCTGTGGTTAAAAAAGTCACACCTTACTTTATCACTTTGTTAAATATTACTGCGATTAAACTAGTGTTACCGTAATCAATCAATATTTAATAAGACAGTTTAGACCAAATATTAACAGTAGCAAGTCTACCAATTTCAGTTCAGTGGGTTTATAATTTGTGAGTGTGCTAAACAAGTTTCCTAGTCAAGTACTGTAATTTATCTCAAAGACTGTCACACCTAGAAGTCAAAGAATGCTGGTACATTAATTTTATCAGAGGATAGCTAAGAGATAGAATAATTGAAATATCGAGATTTTTTTTGGCAACTCCTGTAACCCAGAATCAACAATGGCGACCACCAGAACAGCGCCAAGACAATGTAGCTCGATGAAGTCCCAGAGAAACAATTTAACTGTCTTGGATGAAATATCGGGCTGTTAATCATTATTTTAGCTCGGATAGATTGCGTTAAACAATACGAATAGTGTGTCTATTTAAACGCTTAGTTAGCCAGTAAGGAAACCAAGGTCAAGAGGTAGCCAGACTATGGCAATCTTAAGATCTTAATAACAATGGCAAGCAACTACTGGTACTAATCCAACCAATTATACTTTTTGCTCTTCCCTGACAATCAAACCTACCAAAATTGAGCTAACCGCTAAACCAATGAAGCGATTTATAAAATAACCCAGAATCTTGCGTGTGCGCATGCGTGACTCCTACCTTCTATTTTGCCCAAAGGCCATTGTCATTCAATTATCAAGTGTCAATGTACTATTTTTTTTTTCATTGTCAAATTCACGTTTACCTAATTGATAAAATCTTGACAATTGATTAACGATTAAAGATTGAACTTTTGTCAGACTGCTGACAAATTTTATAATGGTGGTTAGTTGATCTCTGAACTGACAGATTGATTATAATCGCTCCGTCTAGTTTGATTAAAAGAAACGTTCCTTTGTTCGTTTTCGTTTCGTTTCTGAGAATATTTTTAATGTTGAGGTTGGATTGAGGTTATGTTTTCTTCAAAATCTTTTTGGGACTGAATTTTTGCGTGTTATTTCCTTTAGATACTAAATGAATTAAACTTGGTAGAGATTTAGTATATCTATTTTAGTTACCTAAGTTGGCATAAAAAAAGTGAGAACTATACCAGCAGGGAGTGAATTGAGGCTGTGGATGATTTATTTATTTATTTATTTATGATGATGATGAAGTTTCTCGCCAGCCATTTTAATTAATATTTTAACCTCAGTCTCTTACCAAGAGCCTAACATGTACGACAACCCAAAAGACAAGTACTAACACAAGGTGTTTACCTGTTCCAGGTCCAGTGCTGTTCCCTCCTTCTCCGAGCGGTGACCCCTCGCAGACCAGCGGCGTGGTCGTAGGAGCATCAGGCTACGGCTTTGTTCCCCCCGGCTCGCAAGGTAAAACCTACGGCCGATGATTACCCCCTAGTCTTACGTAGTTAGCACTAATATAAAAGTACAAATTGTAACACGAGGTTTTTAGAAAATCATACCTTTTGTCTGCACATCAGGCAATTCTTTTAGGCATTTTTGCCTCAGAAATAGACCCCTGTTCGACAATTTCTGACCAGGAATAGTCAAACAGGATTCTATTTCTTCTTTATTAAATTTCAAATTTAGACAAATACTTAGTTTGGCTTTATAATTATGCAAAAATTTGAAAGGTTTACTAACAAAATGGTGGCTGAAAAACTTAGTTGTATAGGTTATGATTGCGATTTTTACAGGAAATCGAATTATGTAAAATAATAAAAATAGTTAATTTATGTATGAGTTATTGTAAGTAGAGAATGTCGTCGTAAGACGAAGACTGGCGTTACGGTAAAACTAACAATTATCAAAGATACATATTTTCTAATCTCGTGTTACAAGTTTGTACAAATCAATGTAACTATTTAATATGTTATTCTACCAGGAACTATTAATTGGAGAATATCATATTGATTGTAAATTATTCTTTGTTAAATATTGCTGTAGTTTAATTTAATTGCATGGGTAGTTTTTGCATGAGTTGTTCCCAACTGACTGTATCCCACGGAACGGGTTATTATTTTTGGTCGAATTTGTAGTGGAAAAATGGGATATCAGTTCTGTTGTATGTATATAAAAGAAAAAAAAAACTGGTATATTAGGCATGTGTATTTAAATTGTATATTTAGTGCGCTGAAAAAATAATGTATTATAATAAGTGTTGTGAATGAAGTTGTGATTAAAGCCCATGTTATTTATAATTTATAAAAATAAACGAGTGAATTTTTATCTGTTTTATTTTTTACCTTTGCGTTGCACAATAATCCGCATGTTTGCACTGCCATTATAAGTAGATAGGTATCTACTAATACGTACATAGTATATTTAACAATAGAGAATGTATTTTTAATTAGCATTGTAGTGCAGTATATTAATAGCTTTTTTAATTACACACTGTATAGTACCTAATATAGTCAAATTAGTCGTGATTCAGACGGCTGCACGATTTACTTGACATGACAACAGCGATCCTTCACGGTGATTTTGCTCTAAGACAATCCCTACATGGTAAAGGAAATATACATTAAAACATTAAATTAATACTATAATTAAAAACAAAGATAAACTCAGTCCATAAAATAATAATGATTTTGTTTGTTTTGAAATACTCTGACTTCCGGAACCGGAAACTAGTTTTGTTAATAATAGGCGGTGATAAGGTAATATCTAATAATAGATATAAGAAAAGATAAATCAGATTATTATAATTTTGTTGACACCATTCGGCTGAAATTAACAATTATAATTACTAAAGCGAAAACGGCCCGGAAATGTATATTAACCAATTTAATTGATTGTAGCATAATTTATTATTATATTATTATAATTACAATGTGTAAATGGACCCTTCACGAAGCCGCCAACCAAGCATTACGTACATTAAACTAAGTAACTCTTAACAAATGATTTTTTTTTGGGTGAAAATTTACGTTTTACGGTAAGACTCAATGTGGTGCACTCAAAATATTGTGCTGATGTGCGCATTGAATAGTACGGAGTTCGAGGAGGTATTTAAATTAAAGTTATAACATTAAAAACTTGTGTAAAAGTTGGAATTTTGTGCCTTTCGGCTCCGTTAAGGTTATTGTTACACCCATTAGATTATCATAAAAAAACACGAAAAAATCAAAATGTCGTCCATTATTCACACGATAACCAATTAATTAATATTTATGCGACAAAAGCTAGAAAGGTAAACAATTAACTAAAAAAGTATGTCAATAAAACTGGGTCGAGTACTAAAATTAAATTGTCGACATATTACTCCGAACTCGGTCCATATCGAAACTTTGAAAGTCGTGATTGATTCGACAATAGTGTAGTGGACAAAGAAAATAATTATAAATAAAGGTAATAGGGAAACGAGTGCTTGCTTTCTGATCCGGCATTATGAAGGTCACTCGATCATGCACGCGAACTTGCCGGAACGAGTGATCTGACATTAGGCTGTGTGCACATGAGGATAGTTTGGCGATAGTACTAGATGACTTTTTGAAAGAATATTTTTGACAGTTCGCTTAAAATAAATAGGCTATGGAGGTTAGATAGGCAGTCGTTCCATTAAAATTCGGATATTCAGCTTTGGCCTTTTTTACCGGAAGCCAAATCTTTTAGTAGATAGGAATAGCCTTTTCCTAACTAGACAAGTTTTCTTACTAACGTAACGGCTTGACTGTCGGTACACGGGATAGTTGGATGATTGGTTGTTAGATAAAAAGGGCAAGCGTCTTTCACTTTTCTATTGTTCTAGTTAGCAGGTGCCTAGATTGTAAAAGGTCAGGATTAGGTTCAACATGGTTAGAATAAAACTTCGTGTCCTGTATCAGAAAACCTAGCATTATAAGCTTTCTATAAAGTAGTATCAGATTGTGAAATCGATTTTGTGATAAAGTCAAGATTAGTAAAACAGGCCAAGTGCGAGTTGGACTCGCGCATGAAGGATTCCGTACCATCGTCAACTGAAATACACATTCTGTGAAAATTTCAAGTGTTTACCTATTACGGATCATGAGATACAGCTCGCTAACAGAGAGACGGACGGGTGGACTGACAGCAGAGGCTTAGTAATGGGGTCCCGATAGTTAAACTTCGGGTACGGAACCCTAAGAATGAACCATCTAGGTTTCAAGAACCCTCCAAAAAAAGATAACCCTATTTGTCCGCTTTCAATTATTTACCATATTTTTTTACGAGCCGTAAGCAAAGTGCACCTGCACTGATTCACCCCTTTATAATTTTAAAAGGGGAACTCCAATGAGTAAACCGAAATCACACAAAAACTGATTAAATGTGAATGTGTCAGGTGATTCAAATCATGGCCAGTCGACTAACTCGCACGGTATGCAGGGGGCCTTAAGACTACGAACAGCGGACTTGACCTGAGGGCATTGCGTTTTGACACGTCAAGTTATATCTATCAATTAAGTTTGTAATAATTATGTATAGGAAACATTATAAAGCAGTTTAAAGTAGTTTTAGTTACGTGCATAGTAGCTGAGTCATTGCTGTTGAAATGTCTGTTACATTGAACTGGCATTGTTCCTGAAATGCAACCTCACAAATACTCGTAGACAGCTTGCACTCAGTTAATTCAACTGGCTTCGTTTGTGTGAGAACTTAAATATATAGAGTATTGTAAAGGTTGTATGATTTACTATTCATTTAAATGTTTGTTTGATTTAATAAAAAATGCGTAGAAACTAGTATGATAAAAATAAATACACTCAAAAACGTTTTCCCAATCAAACACTCGCTTAAATTAAGGGTTCATCAAATTAATAACACAAAACAGTGTGAGATTAAATTATTCAAAACGGACCTTTTTAATTGTGTTTGACGAAATTTCTCGATGACTTCATTTATATTTTCGGGTTCACTTTCAACCCGGAATATTCAATTTGGGTACTCATAATCTCTTGGGCCCTCCCTACACGGTCAAATGCATTTTAATTATGAAATTGACATATCACAAGTCCATGGGCTGCGCACATTTTGTAATTTAATAAAAGAGTTTGGACTTACGAAATTAATTTGAGCCTGCCTCCGCCATTTCTGGCCAGTCCTCTGATATTTATCTAATGCATATTTATATGTTTGCTCACACAAAAATAGGGTGTTATTTGTGTGTTTGTTTAATTCGTTCACATTAGAACCCTTTTTGTTTTGTGTTTTTAAATTAACACACACTGTATATCTTTTATATTATTTATTTCAGACCTAAAGTTTATACAATTTAGTTTTAATATCTTACGATAGTTTGTAAGACAGCAATTGTTTTAACAGAGGGTGGAAAAACGGATACGTCTTGAAAACTTTCCCCAATGTTGCCAACTTAAGACAGTTTCATAAGCTTTTTTGCTGTGACAACTCAGACATGTATTCTGTTTTATGAAAGAACTGTTTGTTTTGCTCTGTCATTGTTCTGAAGACATTCCTTATAAGATTTGTTGTAAAAGTTCCCCTATGAAATGAAATTGTAGGTATCTTCTTTCAAGTTGTTTTTGAAGTGCTATAACGTGTAGATACCTATATCAATTATTTGAAGGTATGAATTTATTGTGACAGTTACAGTTTTTCGATTATGAAGAAAAAAGTTTGAGCTAAAAGAATAAAAAAGTATACCTAAAACCTATTCTGAAAAGGTACATCTATAAAAACAGATCTTCTGAAAATCGTCTGATGCTTTAAACGGGGTGTAAACAGACCCTTCACGAAACTCCATGACCCGTTTAATATTCAAAGCATCCATCAACAATAAGTTTTGAATGCGTTACATTGAGTTTTACCGTAAAACCTGATTTTTCTTAGTTTGATGTACAGAATGCTTGGTTGACGGCTTCGTGAAGGGTCTGTATACACCTCGTAAAGTAAAATATTCATAACAGTTTATGTATTATACGAGTCTGTATCTTCTTAATGTACTTACTTTACATATCATTTTAAAAATAATAACAAGCATTATCTGTTTCCAAAATTAACATAGCAGTAACGGCTCTACGTGCATTTAAGTCAGTTTAAATTGTAACACGAATTAAATTCTAGGTTTGTTCTTAATGAACACGAGTTCTTGTCTGACTTAAAACTTTGCACGTCTGTAATACGTGCATCGCTTGTTCTGAGTTAGGGTGAGGTTATGGTGTCAGGTGTAGCGACAAGCGGTGAGCGTTTTTAGCAAGAAAACTTTTGAAGTTATGAAACAGGGTTTTGAGGTGAACGCTTGGAAGTTCCACGAAGAAACCTTTTATTGTTTGAATCAATTTCTAAAAATAAAAATACTTTCAAAGAAACTGGACTCAATTGACTACAAAATATTCACTAACACTGTTAATGGAGAATAAATAATAAAATAACAATATTAAACAGTGGCGTTTAAATATTCTACTACCAACAAATGGAAGCCATCTTAACCGTCTTGTAGAAAGTATGATCACTTGATTAGATGTTACTTACTGTAGGAAAAGAACTCATCGAATTCATCGATATTTGCTAGAATAAGCACAAGTTAATTATTTGCGGTATGTCATGCTCTAATTTCTCTTTAAAGGCGAATTGCGCCCTAAAAAATTTGTGCAAAAATTGCAAAAATTGATTAAAAAATTTAATCAGACCCTAATCTAAAAAAAATAAGTATCGGTTTTTGCTCCCGCTACATCGTATGACTCGGGCGGCAGTATGACGGAAGTGACGCGTCTCGCCGCAGCGGCGCCACGCCGGAACCCGGCTGAAGGGTTGCCCCGTCACAAATCAAGTTATGAGAAACGCCACAAAAGGAAACTTTGTGCATTTCCGAGCCGACAAGCGTGAAATCCGACACAAACGACCTGCGACGAACTTTAAACCTTAATATTAATTCTGTAAGCTCCGAAATTCCCTGAGTGTTTTCTCAAGCACTCTTCAATACTGATATAACTTTACTTGAGTGATTATTTTTGGTATATTGAATGTGTTTGTAACATTTTGTATTAAATTGTTAGCGTGGGTAAACAATAAGTTGAATGGATCTGTTCGGAAGCAGTCACGAATTAGAAGTTTTGAGGATGTTCTTCTTACATCTCATATCATGTCACGGTGTTTGTGGTCGCACTCCTCCGAAACGGCTCGACCGATTTTTATGATTTTTTTTAAGTATATTTGGTAGGTATGAGAATAGGTCGTAAAGTATATTTCACACCACCAGGTTGTCAAATTCTAAATTAAAGCGAGTGAAGCCGTGCGCAAAAGCTAGTAAAGTATATACCTAGGTTGATTGACAGCTGTTACGAGTAATTAAAACCCAAAAAACCTTGAATTATATTGAAGGGATTAATTGCTAATGGAAATGCGTTTTGGCATCTTCAGGTCAACCTAGATTGTCATCTGCTTAACTCTTGCGACATTATCAGCCTTATAAAAAATACTGGTATCCAGCTGCATCCGGTTAGACTGGAAACTCACCCCAACATGGTTGGGAAAAGGCTAGGCAGATGATGGATACATGATGAGTTGTAATAGGGGCAAAAAATATAAAAGCAATCGGTTCGTACTCAAATAAAATGATTGAATGGATTAAGAAATGATAATTGCATTACAGGATGCTGGTACACAAATCTCTACTGATTATCTAGATAAGGTGATTGCCTATCAGTGACTGATGAGAACTAGGTTTGGTACGCGGTTTCACCGGCATGGCTGTCGGAAATTATGCCACAGGAACGTATAATCGGTGTAAAATGTGTGATATGACCTAACTAATATCATGATCAATCCATTTGGCAAATTCAGCCCTTAAGGTGCTCAGTCAGAGGGTTGTATTGATGATTTTAATGATTATATTACTTAACTCTGTTACGCCATATTTGGCGAATCATATTTTATTGAACATACAACCTGACACTGCCACCTGCCAATTGCAAAAGAACGTAAACAAATTTTGAATGTCGCGGGCTACCCTGGTGCTTACCCCTTAAGGCGTTAAAGGTAAATAAAAGGGTGTAAAAAGACCTTTAACGAAACCGAAAGGCACTTGTTCTCCCGGTCATTGTGATATTTTTTTTGTTCTGGACCATACCTGGGAACCTTCTAGTTACGGAGATATTGGAGGTCAAAGTTCCAATTTTTTCACAAGTTTTTTATAAAATACTCGTTTTAAGGTTTTACCTTTACTTTAATTACCTCCATGACCCGTTTACTATTCAAAGCATCCATCAGCACCAAGTTTTGAGTGCGTTGCATTGAGTTTTATCGTAAAACGTGATTTTTCACCCCAAAAAAAAAAGAAAGTCGTTTCTCAGCAATAATTTTTGCGTAGGGTGACTTAGTTTGATGTACATAATGCTTGGTCGACAGCTTCGTGAAGGGTCCGTTTACACAGGGTTCCTTTCTCATTTTAAAAGTAGTTTAGTATGGTTATAAAGAATTTCACACTTTTCGTCATTTTGGTTGCCAATGCATTGTTGGTGACACCTTGATGTTATTTGGTCATAAGCTACAGTTGCCCAATGTTCTCTCAAATTTAATTAGGTTTTGAAGGCCTGTCCCCAATATCAGACATAAGATAGAAATAATAAATAATATTCTTAATACATTACTGAATGCGATACAATAGAAATGAAATCTAGACAAAAAATAAAATATCTATTACAAGCAATTTATTGTACATTGACTTGTATTTGATTATAACCTTGTGGTTAGTTTGTAAATATTGCAACCAATCAAATATACGTTAGAGTTTTTTGTCATAATTTTTTGAAAGTATGAAACTGCAATATATTGTCGTCATGTTTTAATAGGAAATTAATGATCTTGATTGTTTATGAAAAGGAATTTTCATATACTTGTATTATTACTACTTGCTTTTACTCGCAACTTCGCTCCCGTTATGGATGGAAATTATTCCATGCAAACATTTTGAATAAAGCCTATATGACACTCGGGCATAACGGAGCTTCGCTAATGCCAAATTGTTTCACTAATGTGAAAGAATTTACGGAATAAGATCAGATAATATTAGTATAGATATAGATTGGTCTGAAGACCAGATGAAAAGCCGAGGAGAGCGATTGTGAATTCTATTTTTTCCCGGTGAACGGTGGACGTGAACGCATCCACGCATTCCTACCAAAGGCATAAAGGGTGGGAAAAGACCACGATCATTTTTTATATCTTCTAGTTATAAAGTTATAACTCTATCGTAGTCTCTTCAAAAGAAAAAAGAGAAAGAAGAAAAAAATTGACGCAGAAACATGACGTTATGCAGTCAAAATAACAAAAAAATAAATGAATAATAAACATACAACGAATAGCAAATATTTATAAATACAACAGGACGGAACAAAAAAGTTGTCAGCTTGCACATCGTCAGTGCGACTAACAGGTTACCAGTCAGCATGATGGGGCCCAGAGCACAGCAGTACAAAATAAATATAAATACCATATGAAGACATGTCATGTTTTTTTCCTCGCTCCAACCCCACCTTCGCTTCGCCGGAATGGAGAAGGAATACCTGACATAATACGTGATTATGACCACGTCCAGGGGCTGCACATACCAGGTTAAAGATATCAAAACTGGGCTGTAGGTGCGGAATGTATGACTAGAGTCCTTAAATACATACAGTACACAAAGACACAACATTGGTGTGCCAAAACTGTGCCGGGAGCTGGGAACGTGTTATTATGGACTATGGTCTTTTTAAATATAGATCAGATGAAAAAATTTCACCTGCGTTGTGGATCAATTCATATCAAAATATTCCTCGACTCTAGAAACTTTTTGACGATTTCTCCTTTCTCAAACAGTTCAAAATCAAAGTCAAAATATTTTATTTCACATACGCCTAGATGGGCACTTATAAAACATCGACAAAAGGTGCAGTTGAGTGGCAAAGGGGAATATGTTGATATAAACGGCTTATAATGTATCCCTTATGTTGTCAACTAACTACCAATAGGCACTTGTGGATCCCTGAAAAAATTGTGAAAGACTCGAGCTAGCCACCTTAACCCATTTTGAATTTGATAAACTTTACAAGAGCTTCTCACCGCAGAGTACAAAAAATATCCTATAAAACTTTATTCACGTATTATTTTCTATTTTCAGGACCAGCGATACCAAGGTTTTTCTACAGAAGACGTATTTATCTAAGAAGGTAGAACAATTAGTTACAATATAAAAACACGAAACGGTGTCTACGATTGTTTGTACAAAATAATTATTTAATTATTACCTGAGTACCTTTTTGTGTAAAATTAATGAAAATCTTGATTTATGAACGTGTATGCAGTGTGTATATAAATATTGATTAAGATGTGTTTCACCATTATGTATAATATAGTGATAATTAAGAAGTGCCCAAGAGCCCTTGAATCAAAAATTTAATTTATATCGTCTCATCTTTAAATTAAGGCAAATCTTTAACATAATAATCTTGTTATGAAGTAGAAATACTACGTAAAGAATTTGCCTTAATTTGAAAGACGAGCTGAATTTTGCTATGTGGTGATAATCAAGAAGTGTCCAAGAACCTTTGACTCAAAAATTTTATTCATATCGTCTCGTCTTTAAATTAAGGCAAATTTCTTTAACATAATAATCTTGTTATGAAGTAGAAATACTACGTAAAGAATTTGCCTTAATTTGAAAGACGAGCTGAATTTTGCTATATGGTGATAATCAAGAAGTGCCCAAGAGCCCTTGACTCAGAAATTTTATTTACATCGTCTCATCTTTAAATTAAGGCAAATATATTTAACATAATAATCTTATTATGAAGTAGAAATACTACATAAAGAATTTGCCTTAATTTGAAAGACGAGCTAGAAGTGCCCAAAAGCCCTTGACTCAAAAATTTTATTTATATCGTTTCAACTTTAAATTAAGGCAAATTTCTTTAACATAATAATCTTGTTATGAAGTAGAAATACTACGTAAAGAATTTGTCTTAATTGGAAAGAGAAGCTGAATTTTGTTGAAAGTACCGATTGTCAGTTGTTAATTTTGGATCAGTGCCATCAAAGATTAATTAAAGTTCCATGCTTCAAATGATGGAGGAGCTCGTGGCTAAATAATAACAGCCGCTCAGGTCGATCTTTAGGTTAAGCCGTGCTTGCCTAGGTTGGTCTGTGGATGGGTGACCACCCATTACATACCGAGTTTCCTCCGTGCCTCGGAAAGCACGTTAAGCCGTTGGTCCCGGGTGTCATTTGTAGATCTTTGACAGTCGTTAGGTAGTCAGTGGTCCAAAAGTCTGACAACCAGTCTTACCAAGGGGTATCGTATTACCCAGTAATAACTGGGTTGTGGAGGTCTGACAGGCAGTCGCTCCACGTAAAATACTGGTATTCAGCTGCATCCGGTTAAGACTGGAAGCCGACCCCAATATAGTTGGGAAAAGGCTAGGCAGATGATGATGCTTCAAATGATGCTCTATGGTTTTGTATTGCATATTACTTAAGACTATTTGATCCTTTATACATTAGCTATTCGAAGTAGATGCTTGTCCATGTCCAGTATCCCCATTGCTGAACAATTTTAGGAATAAACTTGCGTTTTTAGGTTCACGACATTTGGGCTATCTGACAGTTAACAAGTAAGCTATTTGGGCATCGTTGCCATAATGTTCCCTGTATTGAGAACAGATATAGAAATATTTGCCCAGACTCGTGTTACTTACTTATATGGCAAGCTTTGCTCTCCGAAGTCTCAGGAATTCGTGTATCAGTAGCATGGATATACCTAACAATTTTGATCCCTGATAAGTTTTATATCCTATTGTAGAAAATTGATATTTATGTAGGTGTAATAACAATAAGATACGCGTGGCAAGGTGAATAAACCTTGCCTTATACATATTTTTATTTAATTTTTTTTTCACCGAATTTACAACTCGATCGTACATAAAAAATAACAAGGCGTATACTAGTTAACATTCAAAAACTCAGATTAAACAGCGTGTCAGAAACTCCGAAACTTCAATATTTTAAATAATGGTGAAACAAGTCCTTTTCTCTATATATTCTTATAATATTATGTAAATACAACACAATGACGAAAAACTGTGATAACAATAAATGACAGATGTAAAGTATTTTTAAACCGCATAGAATGTGCCGAATGTTGTGTAATAATTTTGTATGAATTTATGTGAAAAATAATGTAAATATTATTATGAAAATGTATGTAAATAAAAGTGTAATATATTTGTATGTGTTGGTTTTTTTTAATGTTCTATGAGCCAGTTTTTATGATCAAGCTAGTACTCTGAAATATTTAAACAAACCTTTTGAATGGACTTGGATACTTTGCAGTTGATATTCTCGAATGGAGCGGAATTTGCATGGATGAATTTCGGGCCCAGCATATTTAATTATTTTGCCATCGACACACTAATAAAAATACTTCCCGAACAATTACTAGGTAACATTTTGTTGAGTCTGACGTGGTTTAATGGAAACCACGTCAGATCTTGCACTTATCGTCAAAAAGGATCACTGGGTTTATTTTTTTCAAACTCAAACTCAAATCATTTATTTCAATTAGACCATTACAGGCACTTTTGAATGTCACAAAAAACAAAGAAAGCGAAGCTACAGTCACGTACACTAGGCAAAATAACTTGCGAAAGTACTGTAGTTGCCCATTCCAAGGCGTAGATCTCTATGGAGAAGAATGGGCAAGAAACTCCACTTATACCTACACTTTTCTGATCTAAATATATGTTTTTACCCTAACTTACAAACTTCTTGCTCCAAAAAAAAACGAACCAAATTCAAAGTAAAGAATCTTCCAAAGGGGCCGATCTTATGAAGATTTTTCCTCCAGAGCATGTGCTCTAAAAGTGTTATTGGAAATATGTAGTAAAGGTAAATGAGATTTGCGTCTCACAGATGTAGTTGCCAGCCACTTCAATCTGCTCTCGCGCTTCATTTCATCGGCTAAACGAAATTGGCTCTTTTGAAGGGTGAATATGTCATAATATGGATAAAAGTACAGTGTACCGTACTCTTTTACTGAACTTTAAGTTTAAGCCGCGCATGCCTAGGTTGGTCTATGGATGGGTGACCACCAAATTCATACCGAGTTTCCTCCGTGACTCGAAAAGCACGCTAAGCCGTTGGTCCCGGCTGTCATTTGTAGATCTTTGACAGTCGTTACAGGTAGTTAGTGGCCCGAAAGTTTGACAACCAGTCTTACCAAGGGGTATCGTATTACCCGGTAATAACTGGGTTGTGGAGGTCAGATAGGCAGTCGCTCCATGTTGCTCCATGCTCCATTCAGCTGTATCCGGTTAGATTGGAAGCCCACCCCAACATAGTTGGGAAAAGGCTAGGCAGATGAGTCTTCTATTGAAATCCAGATTTTGGACAGAAATATGAATATTGTATATTCATCTATGTTATCTAATAACCTAGCTAGGCTTAGGGGCGCTGCTTAAGATGTCTACAGTGTGTTTTAGTCAGCAGATGTCTTGCATTATCCTTAATCTTTCCTAGCTGCGGGGTACCTCTCAGTTACTTAGTAGGTGATTAAAAACTTTTTGCTTATGGCAAAGTCTTCAGGACCTATGAAATACCTTTCTTTGGTTATGCCAAAAAGTGTTTTTTCGAAATGGGACAGGCCTAATTTAGCACTGAAAACATACTAACTAAGAACAAAACTACTTGGTCAACTAGTTTAATTGATCAAATTATTCTTGCCTTTCGAACTCGCTACAATTACTCAATGTTCCAGCATTTATCTGCATTCACGAACACATCGTGTTTATGTTAATTCTTAGCAAAATGTTACCTTGTACAAATATTTGATAGTTTAGTAGTACTCGGTGTAATCGTAAAAGCAAAATTAACATGAGAGGAATCACGATTTAATTAGGTACTTGTATTGTTTCGCTACATATACTTAGACAAAAGGATTGCAATGCACAGTTTTATCTAGAAAAACGATCTAATTCCACAGAGTTAGCTCAATGCTTCTTTTAAAATTATAATCAGCAATCATTTACGAAAGTAAGAAAAGATAGGAAATACATTTATTTGGCACATGCCACAAGCGGAACCAGATTTAAAAACAAAATGTGACACCTGGCTGCGCCAAAAACGCCCAGTTAAGTATTTCTTTTTACTTTTACTAGCTTTTGCTTGCGAAATATACAATGTGTGAAATATACTTTACGACCTATTCTCATACCTACCAAATATACACAAAAAATTTCATAAAAATCGGTCGAGCCGTTTCGGAGGAGTGCGACCACAAACACCGTGACACGAGATTTTTATATATGAGATTTACAGATCTTTCAAGTAAGAAGGTAATAAAGGCCGATTGAAAAATAGCCCCAAGTTACAAGTAGGGCAACCTTGCCTCTTGCGTTCACCAGACCCCTCAGGACACGTATGTTTCTCTTCAGAGGGTTATTTATTTTTAAATTAGATTTGCTTTCGGATGCGGTCTACCTTCTGTTTTGTATCCAATGCCTTTATGGGGAATCTATCACGCCCGCACACATCCTTCAAAGACAATACGATTTTTTTTAAAAGGGCTCTTTTTGATATTCAAATCATGGACATAAAATCCATTTACTGGGGGTAAAGTAATATAGGATGTGTGGGTGAGTTATTTATACAGTTTTTTCGTGTTATATTCGAACTATTTCGTCTTTTTTTGTTTTTCGTTTTCTTTGTAGTTTATTTTTTTCGGTATTATTTTTATGATATTGGAATATTCTGGTTTTTTGGAGCCGGTTGTTATACGTGAGCCATTCACTCTAGTGAAGCGTCTGATATCAGCTTAAAGGTCACAGCACATATATCAACTCGGAAAGGGTTCGTCACTGTATCAACTCGAGCCATTCAGTATTCTTTGTATGAAACTCCCTACTGCAACGCACACTAATCGGAATCGTAACGTAATCGCCTCGCCTCGGGACAAGCTCACGATACGGTGACGATCCCTTTCCGGGTTGATATGTATGCTATTTCCTTAGGGCACTAAAATTTTTACTTTGAAATTAATGAAACAAGGTGGATTTCTTTTTAATTTTATTCAATAATTTTGGTTATTGCGATCTTTTTGTAGACACGTTTGGTTGAGAATACATTTTCAAATAAAATAATCTTGTTTTCAAAAATATTCCTTTCCACACATAGTCAATAAGCTCAAAGATGGCAATTTAATACACTTCCTTAACCAAAAAAGGCTGTTGGTCCACCGATGAGCAGGCACATGAAAAAAAGACATAAATACATTACCAACAGACAAACATAAAACATCACGCCTGTTTGTACCTAAAAAGGCTATTCAGAGGTGTACAGTACATAGTACATCTTTTTGTCAGTTAGGCTTAAGCCCTGAGTAAGGCTGCGTTTCTACCAGAGATGAATGAGAATGCGTAGCGAGGGATGTGGTATTTCTTAGTAGTTCTCCTGAGTCCTAACTGTACTTGCCAAACAAAAAGTTTACCAAACGGGAATGAATATACGCATACTCAAAAGTTGGCGAAACGAGACACAATGTATGAAGATCAAAATAATTACGAAACGGCACTTTTGTAATGGTATTTTGTTTAGTTGGCGAAACGGAAAAGTTACCAAGCGGGATGTAGCCGAATTTTGGTTCCATCATCATTTGGTGATAGAGCCTCTTTAGATTATGGTCACAACCTTCCCCAGGTTGACATTACCATCATCATTTCAGCCTGGAATCACCCACGGCTGAGTATTGGCCTCAATTTTCTTCTGTCATACACCTTGATTCGTGTCCATGAAGGGCGCACTCCTTCATCCAGGATTTAACCGTGAATTTGTGGATATAGCGCTTTTGGCGTGGCCCTGGTTTCTTTAACTTAGGACTTAAAAACCAGAGGCACTTGAACAAGTGCGCGGTGTAAACGTAACGTAAATACGATCGATTTTAAAATTGAAAATTCTCGTTCACTTATAATATTTACTTAATTTAAAGAATTTAATGTTGATGTTTGGAGAGGGAGAGGAAGGCCAAGGAAAAAATGGATGAATTGTGTGAGGAATGATATGAAAGAGAAAGGCGTAAATGATGCCCTGACGTCTGACAGGGGAGAATGGAAGAAGAAAACGTGTAGTGCCGACCCCAAGTAGAATGGGACAAGGGCAGGTAGATGATTTATAATTATCTTTTGGTAATAGTAATCGCTTGTTGCAAAAGTTTGATAATACTAGTAGGATAGTTGTATTTTTGATTTGAAAATCGTTGTGTTTACCTTACATTTACGACATACGCTCGTGCTGGGGCCTTCGGATCGTGCCCGTATTTAAAAATATATGCTCAATTTAGAAAAAAAAAACAGAATTCCAATTTTTTCTTACCTCGCCATTTCCCTTTGTACTTCTTTTTCTTCTTGGAAACAGTTTCATAAAATGTTTCTGGAGCAGGTTTCGGCTTGGTTTTGGTCTCGCAATTGGGTTCTTCAGGCTTCGGTTTTGGCTTATCTTCAGTTTCGGAATTGGGTTCTTCAGGCTCGGGTTTTGGCTTATCTTCAGTTTCGGAATTGGGTTCTTCAGGCTTCGGTTTTGGCTTATCTTCAGTTTCGGAATTGGGTTCTTCAGGCTTCGGTTTTGGCTTATCTTCAGTTTCGGAATTGGGTTCTTCAGGCTCGGGTTTTGGCTTATCGTCAGGTTCGGAATTGGGTTCTTCAGGCTTCGGTTTTGGCTTATCTTCAGTTTCGGAATTGGGTTCTTCAGGCTTCGGTTTTGGCTTATCTTCAGTTTCGGAATTGGGTTCTTCAGGCTTCGGTTTTGGCTTATCTTCAGTTTCGGAATTGGGTTCTTCAGGCTTCGGTTTTGGCTTATCTTCAGTTTCGGAATTGGGTTCTTCAGGCTTCGGTTTTGGCTTATCTTCAGTTTCGGAATTGGGTTCTTCAGGCTTCGGTTTTGGCTTATCTTCAGTTTCGGAATTGGGTTCTTCAGGCTTCGGTTTTGGCTTATCTTCAGTTTCGGAATTGGGTTCTTCAGGCTTCAGTTTTGGCTTATCTTCAGTTTCGGAATTGGGTTCTTCAGGCTTCGGTTTTGGCTTATCTTCAGTTTCGGAATTGGGTTCTTCAGGCTCGGGTTTTGGCTTATCTTCAGTTTCGGAATTGGGTTCTTCAGGCTTCGGTTTTGGCTTATCTTCAGTTTCGGAATTGGGTTCTTCAGGCTTCGGTTTTGGCTTATCTTCAGTTTCGGAATTGGGTTCTTCAGGCTCGGGTTTTGGCTTATCGTCAGGTTCGGAATTGGGTTCTTCAGGCTTCGGTTTTGGCTTATCTTCAGTTTCGGAATTGGGTTCTTCAGGCTTCGGTTTTGGCTTATCTTCAGTTTCGGAATTGGGTTCTTCAGGCTTCGGTTTTGGCTTATCTTCAGTTTCGGAATTGGGTTCTTCAGGCTTCGGTTTTGGCTTATCTTCAGTTTCGGAATTGGGTTCTTCAGGCTTCGGTTTTGGCTTATCTTCAGTTTCGGAATTGGGTTCTTCAGGCTTCGGTTTTGGCTTATCTTCAGTTTCGGAATTGGGTTCTTCAGGCTTCGGTTTTGGCTTATCTTCAGTTTCGGAATTGGGTTCTTCAGGCTTCGGTTTTGGCTTATCTTCAGTTTCGGAATTGGGTTCTTCAGGCTTCAGTTTTGGCTTATCTTCAGTTTCGGAATTGGGTTCTTCAGGCTTCGGTTTTGGCTTATCTTCAGTTTCGGAATTGGGTTCTTCAGGCTTCGGTTTTGGCTTATCTTCAGTTTCGGAATTGGGTTCTTCAGGCTTCGGTTTTGGCTTATCTTCAGTTTCGGAATTGGGTTCTTCAGGCTTCGGTTTTGGCTTATCTTCAGTTTCGGAATTGGGTTCTTCAGGCTTCGGTTTTGGCTTATCTTCAGTTTCGGAATTGGGTTCTTCAGGCTCGGGTTTTGGCTTATCGTCAGGTTCGGAATTGGGTTCTTCAGGCTTCGGTTTTGGCTTATCTTCAGTTTCGGAATTGGGTTCTTCAGGCTCGGGTTTTGGCTTATCGTCAGTTTCGGAATTGGGTTCTTCAGGCTTCGGTTTTGGCTTATCTACAGTTTCGGAATTGGGTTCTTCAGGCTTCGGTTTTGGCTTATCTTCAGTTTCGGAATTGGGTTCTTCAGGCTTCGGTTTTGGCTTATCTTCAGTTTCGGAATTGGGTTCTTCAGGCTTCGGTTGTGGCTTATCTTCAGTTTCGGAATTGGGTTCTTCAGGCTCGGGTTTTGGCTTATCGTCAGGTTCGGAATTGGGTTCTTCAGGCTCCGGTTTTGGCTTATCTTCAGTTTCGGAATTGGGTTCTTCAGGCTTCGGTTTTGGCTTATCTTCAGTTTCGGAATTGGGTTCTTCAGGCTTCGGTTTTGGCTTATCTTCAGTTTCGGAATTGGGTTCTTCAGGCTTCGGTTTTGGTTTATCTTTAGTTTCGGAATTGGGTTCTTCAGGCTTCGGTTTTGGCTTATCTTCAGTTTCGGAATTGGGTTCTTCAGGCTCGGGTTTTGGCTTATCGTCAGGTTCGGAATTGGGTTCTTCAGGCTCCAGTTTTGGCTTATCTTCAGTTTCGGAATTGGGTTCTTCAGGCTTCGGTTTTGGCTTATCTTCAGTTTCGGAATTGGGTTCTTCAGGCTTCGGTTTTGGCTTATCTTCAGTTTCGGAATTGGGTTCTTCAGGCTTCGGTTGTGGCTTATCTTCAGTTTCGGAATTGGGTTCTTCAGGCTTCGGTTTTAGTTTATCTTTAGTTTCGGAATTGGGTTCTTCAGGCTTCGGTTTTGGCTTATCTTCAGTTTCGGAATTGGGTTCTTCAGAGTCGGGTTTTGGCTTATCGTCAGGTTCGGAATTGGGTTCTTCAGGCTCCAGTTTTGGCTTATCTTCAGTTTCGGAATTGGGTTCTTCAGGCTTCGGTTTTGGCTTATCTTCAGTTTCGGAATTGGGTTCTTCAGGCTTCGGTTTTGGCTTATCTTCAGTTTCGGAATTGGGTTCTTCAGGCTTCGGTTTTGGTTTATCTTTAGTTTCGGAATTGGGTTCTTCAGGCTTCGATTTTGGTTTATCTTCAGTTTCGGAATTGGGTTCTTCAGGCTTCGGTTTTGGCTTATCTTCAGTTTCGGAATTGGGTTCTTCAGGCTCGGGTTTTGGCTTATCTTCAGTTTCGGAATTGGGTTCTTCAGGCTTCGGTTTTGGCTTATCTTCAGTTTCGGAATTGGGTTCTTCAGGCTTCGGTTTTGGCTTATCTTCAGTTTCGGAATTGGGTTCTTCAGGCTTCGGTTTTGGCTTATCTTCAGTTTCGGAATTGGGTTCTTCAAGCTTCGGTTTTGGCTTATCTTCAGTTTCGGAATTGGGTTCTTCAGGCTTCGGTTTTGGCTTATCTTCAGTTTCGGAATTGGGTTCTTCAGGCTTCGGTTTTGGCTTATCTTCAGTTTCGGAATTGGGTTCTTCAGGCTTCGGTTTTGGCTTATCTTCAGTTTCGGAATTGGGTTCTTCAGGTTTCGGTTTTGGCTTATCTTCAGTTTCGGAATTGGGTTCTTCAGGCTTCGGTTTTGGCTTATCTTCAGTTTCGGAATTGGGTTCTTCAGGCTTCGGTTTTGGCTTATCTTCAGTTTCGGAATTGGGTTCTTCAGGCTTCGGTTTTGGCTTATCTTCAGTTTCGGAATTGGGTTCTTCAGGCTCGGGTTTTGGCTTATCGTCAGGTTCGGAATTGGGTTCTTCAGGCTTCGGTTTTGGCTTATCTTCAGTTTCGGAATTGGATTCTTTAGGCTTCGGTTTTGGCTTATCTTCAGTTTCGGAATTGGGTTCTTCAGGCTCGGGTTTTGGCTTATCGTCAGTTTCGGAATTGGGTTCTTCAGGCTTCGGTTTTGGCTTATCTACAGTTTCGGAATTGGGTTCTTCAGGCTTCGGTTTTGGCTTATCTCCAGTTTCGGAATTGGGTTCTTCAGGCTCGGGTTTTGGCTTATCTTCAGTTTCGGAATTGGGTTCTTTTTTCGGTGCAGGTTTCGGTTCTGACTCTGGATAGGGTTTTGGTTCGTTCTTAGTTTCAGGTTTAGGTTGCGGTTTGATTCCATAGTCAAACTCAGGTTTCTTATAAATCTTCTTTTTGAAAAACGTACCTCCTGTTCCTGTTATGAATAAAATGTTCTAGCATTAGATTACGAGCAGAAAGTAGATGTTCGTCGTTAAGTAAATTTTGTAACAAGTTAAGGGTGTATTTTTAGAGGCGCGAGAACTTTAAATTAAAATAAAATACAGAATATGGTTTTACATTACTTAACATCACTCCTGTAATCCCCGAAGGGTCAAGTAGCGGTGTAAATAATAGTACACCCACATTTCGCCAGTTATGTATAGTATCTGTACAACTCTGCTTAAGCCGTCGGGAATTTCAGGTTCATATGGTATGTCCTCGGTATAAAAAAAGAAGTTTTTCTTAAATAAGTTACGCGCCAATATAAATTTAAGAGCAACATGTAGCTTATTAATGGTAAATAAGTTCAGACAGGGCCTTCTATATTCCATTTACTTCTAGTAATTGCAACTAAATAACAAAATTATTGTAATTAAATTAATGATTATTGTGATTTTGATAGACTTTTCAGTGGCGTCAGTGGCAGCATCGAAATAGAAACCTTAGAGCAACGAGACTTTAACTAATTACAAAACTTTTTTGCAAAAAAAATAACCAACAATCACAAAAAATCACAAAAAACTGGAAAACTGGTTACTTTCAGAAGTCGGTGAGGTTTGTTTGTTTGATTGACTTTTTTGCCACCGACTTCCGAAATTAAAGAAATTTTTGGAAGTCGGTTATTTTTTTTTGCCAAAAAGTTTTTTATTTTACCCTTCTTAGTTGTGCTATCTCACACAAATCCTTGTCAAGTTTACATTGTAACTAGAAGTTATTAGCACATCATCCACATGGACGAAGAAGAAAAAATGCATGTATTATAGAAGATACACATATTACTCATAAAGTACAGAAGCAAAGTAAATAAAATTAATATGGGACCACTGCGCAAGCTTCTTCTACCAAATGAAAAAGAATCACATAAATCAGACCAGTAATCACGGAAAAATCGGTGTACATACATAAGAAGAAAGATCCTGGCTGAATACATAGCCGAAACCTTTTATGGAAGTCGATTAAAAGCTACTTGTGCTTTCTAAGTTACATGTTACTTAAAGACGCTACACACCAAAGCCATTGTGTTGGCGACTTAGTTGTCGGCGGGCTAGTGAGCGTTTACTTACGACTTACGGCATTTCATACAAACATTCAAGTCCTTTTTTTTCGAAATGACTGAACCGATTTTAATGAAACTTCATACGCGTAAGCAAGATACATAGGTCTAAAAATTTATCAAAGAATATTTTCGAAAAATGGTGTTACAACTAAATTAGACCGATTTTAGATTTTCCATAGAAACATACATTTCGAAAATGTTCTTTGATAAAAAAGTAGCAAAGCTTTGGTGTGTACAACTCCTTATGTAAAAATACTTACCAACAGCCACCGTTAAGACCAGAACATATATTAAAATGACCCGATTCATGATCACTTCTTCGATAGTGTTTTCGTAGCACTAATAGCTACATCTTAGGTATACGATGTTTATATAGGGCAGTAAAATGACAGGATTTATCGATGCAACATGAAATGTTTTAATCGTGTTTTTGTTTAACGAATTTGACGTAAATCCTTTATTATTGCTTCGTGACAATAAGACATGAATAATATGCTGTTATCGTTAAAAAGCATCAATTAAAATAATTAATCATCTGCCTAACTTTTTTCCGACTATGTTGGGTTCGGCTTCCAGTCTAACCGGGTGCATCTGAATACCAGTATTTCACGTGGAGCGACTGCCTATCTGATCTCCACAACTCAGTTAGTACTAGGTAATACGACACCCCTTGCTAAGACTAGGTGTCGGACTTTCGGGCCACTGAGTAACTGTAACGACTGTCATAGATCTACAAATGACAGCCGGGACTGACGGCTCATCGTGCTTTCCGAAGCCCGGAGGAAACTCGGTATGTAATGGGTGGCCACCGATCCACGGACCAACCTAGGCAAGCGCGGCTTTATCCAAAGATCGCCCCCGTGGCTGTTATTATTCAGCCACTAGTTCCTCAATCAATTAATGAAAAAGATCGTAGTCAAGATATCACTTCGTTGCGCGAGTAATATTAATTTTGTGTCTAAATTTAATGGTGTAAATAGTAATAATGGTCTATATAAAATGTTTCAGATTCTTTTCTAGCCTGTTCTGTCCCTCCACTCTTTCCGTTCTCCTTTCAGTTCTGACGGAATATCTCAAGTTCGTCCTGCCATCTCCTTCGTGGCCTGCCGCGACCCCGCCTTCTCAGGGCACCAGTTTTGCGTTATTTTGGCCCTCATTGCAATCCTGAAAACCGGTTTACCGGATCCGGTGATAGCAATTTTTGCTGTGGCTGCAGAGGCTCCATGCAGAAGAGATTCGACCCTGTTAATTGCTGAACAACACTAAAAGTTTTAAAGAAGTTGCTCACTCATGACACGGTGTTAAGTACGGATTCAAGAACGCCGCACTGTACTAACGGGAATATCAATACATGTACAGCATCCAAAGAAATATCATAAGGATACAAACCGAGTTGATGATACA
Organism: Noctua pronuba; assembly: GCA_905220335.1. Classification (NCBI taxonomy): domain Eukaryota; kingdom Metazoa; phylum Arthropoda; class Insecta; order Lepidoptera; family Noctuidae; genus Noctua; species Noctua pronuba. The sequence goes on along the minus strand of LR999903.1, from coordinate 6,880,103 downwards.
TATTGGCAAAAAAAAAGTCATACGTCTAGAAATGAAATCACTCTAACGAAATCATGGACGAACAGTAGAGAAGGACTTAAGAAACCATTACTGAAAAAATATTTGACATTACAGGAAGAATTACAATCACAAATCCAGCAGGAAGAGACGTAATTTTTTTTTTCAATTGTTTTGTATGTCCCACTGCTGGGTAAAGGCCTCCCCCATATCCTTCCAGGTACTCTTCTCCGGCGCCACCTTGAACCAGCCTTCGTGATGCGCGTCTAAATCATCTCACCACCGTTTTCTGGGCCGGCCTCGGCAGCGCCGTCCATCCTTAGGCACCCATCTTGTTGAGACCTTTGCCCAGCGGTCGTTATGCCCAATCCCATTTCAGCCTGGCAGCCTTTTTGCCTACGTCTGTGATCCCTGATTTTGAGCGCAGCGTAGTGTTCCGTATTTTATCAGCTCTCTTTACACCCAGAATGCTGCGCTCCATTGCTCTTTGGCAGACTCCAAGGCGGGACTTTTGTGATTCGGTGAGTGACCGGGTTTGAGCACCGTAGGTTAGGACGGGCAGGATACACATATCGATGAGTTTGCGCTTCAAGGAGATCGGCAGATCTCCTTTCATTAGGATCTTCATGGACCAGTAGCTTTTCCAGGCGTTGTCGATTCGGCGATCGATTTCCTTTTCCTGCCTGTTTTCGAAAGAAACTAACTGGCCCAAGTAGATTATTCATCGAAATAGAGTATTTCCTGCCCATCTACCTCGACTCTACGTTAAGTGCTATTAGTCATAGTTTTAGTTTTTGACCGATTCATCGCGAGTCCCACCTTGCAGCTAGCCGTACTTAGGTCTTGGAGCATGCTCTGTAGTTCGAGAGCTGTAGGAGCAAAGAGGACAATGTCGTCGGCAAATCTAAGGTTAGTTAGCCTCTTACTGCCGACTTCAGCGTCCTTGTTCTTCCATGGGGCTGCCAATGTCTGAAATACCTCCTCGAGAGCTCGTAAACAATCTGTGAGAGAGCGGGTCACCCTATTTAACACCTTTTTGTATTCTAAAAGAGAGGCCTGCAGAATTCAGTTTAATGTTGGCGGTGCTATTGTAGTACATGTTTTTAAGAAGATCGATATATACTGTGTTTCAAGTTCTTGCTTTTGCAAGGATTTGAAGATTTCGGGATGTTTTATGCTGTCGAATGCCTTTTTATAATCTGAATTCTGAATTTTGAATTCTGTGATTTTTTGTAAAATCTGGTTTGGTGTCTGAAGGTGGTCAGTTGTCGAAAAACTAGGGCGAAATCCGGCCTGTTCTGGTCTGTTTGTCCAGTTTTTCATCAATACGATTATGTATGACTTTAATAAATGCTTTGTAGATATATGATGTTAGGCTGATTGGGCGGTAATTGTCGATATCGCTTTTATCGCCTTTCTTATGCAGAAGTACATTAGAATGAATGAATTGTATATAAGAATGGCACATGGTCTTGGAAGCTTTTCTCGATTGTAAAATGGTGTTGAACAGATTTGTAAGGTGAGGCAACAAGCTGGTGGAGTCGATTTTGAGAGCTTCGGTGGAGATTCCATCCTCTCCGGTACTTCTATCATAGCACATGGTAGTAACTTCATACCCAATTATTGGGGAGACGGAATCTGAAAGATGGTATTCTGCATTTAAAGTGGGTTCTGGGTTATCTGAATATAACATTTTATAAAACTTGGTAGCAATTTCCATGATTTTTGCTCTGTTATAGTGTTTTACTCCTGCATCATCGACTAGACTGTTGATCCAAGCTTTTCCTTTACTTATTCCAAGTTTAAGTGCCCTTAAAGATGCATGTTTTTCTAGAGCTGTTTTAACTAAATGCTTATTAAGATTTCTCAGATCCTTCCTAATACTTCTTTTGACCTCTTTGTCTATTGTTCTATATTCTACAGTCCCAATTTCTTTTGTTGTTCGTTTTTCTATCAAATCAATGCTGTGAGCTGTTATTTTGTTCGTGTTTCTGAGTGTATTTTTTATGTTTTTACAACTTTTGTTAATTCCAGTGACTATTTTGCTATACTGATCTTCTGCGTCTGTTTCATCAACTTTTATTAGATCCTTAAAATAATTCGATAATTCTAGACTAAAATATACATATAAAGGGTGTAAATAGACCCTTAACGAAGCCGAAAGGCACTTGTGCTTCCTGCTATTGCGATAATTTTTTTGTTCTAGACCATACCTGGGAACCTTCTAGTTACGGAGTTATTGAGGGTCAAAGTTCCAAAATTTTCACATGTTTTATTTTAAATACAAAGGGGTTTGAGTAACTTTGTATGGACTTGTGGCGTCATTTTTTTTTTCAGCGGCCACCAATAATTTTCATGTTACTTTGTTCTGCCATGTTAAGTACACATATATGTTCAATTATTTTTATCCTAAGTGATATCGAAGCTGAGATATTTGCATTTGAAGATTTTAAAAATGTGTCTCTATAAATACTTAAATTACCGTCCTGCGTGAAAAAAATCTTAGTTATGTTTTAGAAGATTGATATTAGATATTGGCTTAACTGTTTCACGACCGTCTGTTAATGTGACGCTAGTATTGGGCCTTAGGAAGTAATAAAAACACATTATTATACTTTATTGCATTTATTACATGATATGTAAAAACACATTTATTAACTTCGTCCATTTCGTTCTCAATGTCATGTCGAATAATGGTATCTAAAAATTGTGCCGGCGGAGTCAGATTATTTTGATATCTGCCCCATTCCATGTACCATATAATGGACATTACATGCGTACAGCAGCCTAAGGTTCGTTTCCCGATTATACATGAGCAATAGTGGCCCAATATTGCATCCAGCCCTTGTGCATCTTGCCCTTCCAGTCTTTCTACGAGAATATACACGTAATATATCCGTCTAGATGAATGTCTGGTTTGGATCCTGCCTCTAAGAAGCCACGGATCAATCCAGTTATAGGTTTCCGCCGAAAAATCATTAATATTGGGTTCTCTGCATACTTCAATCACATATGAACTGTCACTTTTCACATGTTCTCCGTAGTAGCTACGAGCTTGTTGTACTTGATACGTTCCAAGTGCATGGAGAATTAAATCATCTTCACTTAAAATAGGAAAGTCATCCAGCCCAGAAACTTCAGCATTCATAGATTCAAAATCAGCCCTTCTTCTATTCAGATTATGCGCAATGACATACTCACCTAGTTGATTCCGTGGACTATGGTGAGGTATACGATTTACTATTTCCTGTGTTAGCCTATGATCAGTAATTGGTACCCCAAACACATTTAATAATGCTGCAGCAGCTATTCTTATTTCCTCATATAGAAGACTTGGGATGACTATTATATGGTCTGTGTGTCGGGCTGTGCGCCGCTCGCCGACCGGTGCGCGCCACACAATCGGCCCGCCATAGACAAAAGACATTGGGCGTCCATTCCATTCATCTATAGTCTGTTTTTAATCCCTGAGACTAAATTGACAAGTAAAAATGGCAAACTGACATAGATTTCAATAGGATTTATGTCAGTTTTGACATTTTCACTTGTCAATTTAGTCTCAGGGATTAAAAAACAGACATTACGTCACTGTATTTGATTTATTTTATTTAGAATTCTTAAAAAAATACGGCAGAAACCTAAAAGAGCCCAATAACATATGATAACTTCTTCGATTTCAATTACCAATACAAAACCAAATATCTCCGTTCCGATATGGTTTAGAGAAATGTGTCCATAATAGCTTTTGGTCGCTTTATTCTGTTCTTTCATAATATCTAAGTTTCATTACTGGCCGCTCAACTTCAAAATGACGCCAACTTTACCCAAACCCCTTTTTATGGTTACTATAAACCGTCTGTGTACCGAATATGTTTATTTTACTGAACATATTTATTTAGATAAAGATTATTACTATATCGGTTATAACACCTTCGCAGAAATATTTTAGATAGGTTATTGTTAATCATTTGTTAATCAACTTTGTGACTGCGTGGTTGGCGCAGTGACTGAGCGATTGACTGCTGCGCTGCGTGACGCGCGTTCGATTCCCACACGGAATAAATGTTTGTATGGCCTACAGGTAGTTGTTCCGGGTCTGGCTGTTTTTGTATGTGAGTTTAAACGTTTGTAAACGCACCCACGATACAGGCGAAATTCCTAGTGTGGGGCAACGTTTTATAAAAAAAAAAACTTTCAAAGATACACATTGCAGTTTTTTTTTATTTATTTTTTTCCACAGTTGCCATCGTGGATTTTTTTTTGAAATTTTTAAGAAGAACAATTCCTGCGTACATTATGTTCGTGTAACTTTAACTATTTATGCAGCGCACGCCACGGAAGCTCTCCAGATGCACGATTCGACTTAGTTGACGTTATTGGAGTCTTCGCAGGGATCCCACTTATGTTATTCAGTATATAATTGTCGTTTTTAGTTTCATTTTTCTCAAGTTGTTGCCTCGTATTTTATAATCTCACGGGTGTCAACCAACCAACAACCAAACGATTCTAGTTATTTGTTTGCGAGGGTAAATTGCTATTTACTGCGGTTAAATTATTATCTAGGTCTAGTTGTAAATAAATTCTTACCATGCGGCAAGTGTTTATGGGATGCCAGTTTTTTTTTGTGACAAATATGGGTGTATTTGGATAGATTGCATTAAAATGATTGTATAATTGCTTCGGGATGACACCTGTTGCCAGATTCCTATTCTGACTATAGTGACTCTTTGATTTACCAAATTCCAGTAATTTTCTCTTGTAGCTCCTTACAAAGTGTAAACGGACCCTTCACAAAGCCGTCAACCAAGCATTCTGTACATCAAACTAAGTACCTCTACGGAAAAATGATTGCTGGGAAACGACTTTTTTTGGAGTGAAAAATCACATTTTCCGGTTGGACTCAATGGTTGGTTGAACTCATTCAACACATTGTGCTGATGGATGCATTGAATAATAGTACGGGGATCGTTGAGATTTTAATTTTTCAACAGAGCACTATTTTACTAAAAATATCAAAAGAATCTATCCTCTCATTAGACAATATCGCTCGTTATTAGGTTATTGTAAGATTCACGTTTTCGTTTTCGTATTTCTAAATATTCTCCTTGGACACGGTTAACTAATATTACCACTGTTATCTTGAGATTGTAAGGAATAAATCAATTTGCGTTTCATTATTATATGCTACAATTTACGGGGGGCCTATTCTCAAAAAAAAAATGTCTACTTAATGGTACATACGGATGTGAAGTAATCCAAAACATAGTTTCAACCAGTATAGAAGTATTAAATGTGTGTGTTTGTGTGTAATAGGGATAGGGAAAAAACACAATAATAAAAAAAAAAATATTATGCTTGCTTCAATATATTGCGATTAAATATAAGATTACCGTCACCATGAATATATATAATTTTACTATATTTATAACAAATCGGAGTCCATTTTCATGCAGCAGTCATTTCTCAATATGTCCTCTTTTTATATTCCTTTTCTTCTTAATCTTATAACTGAAACAATATAGAGTTGATTAGATTGTGATTCAAATTTCTATTTTTGATAAGGGAGTTTACTGTTAGGATAATTCTGAGACATTTTTCTAACGTTGTCTGCTTTTTCTAACATTTGACAACACTAATTCCATCCTCGGAAAAATATTCAAGTCATAATGCCAGTGATGACTCGTCTGTCGGAGTCTAAAATAATTATTTCATATGATTTCGGAAAATACAGAGCAACAACTGTTATGATCTGTTAATCCTTACTTCCTTACTTATATACTTATACTTTTAGTAGAGTTTAAATGTTTGTAAACGCACCCACGATACAGGAGAATTTCCTAGTGTGGGGGCAAGCTTAAAAAAAAATGGACAGTCACCAAGACTGTACTCGGCAAATGTTGCTTAAACTTAAAGATCAACACGTGGGGCTGTTAATATTTAGCCTCGAGCTCCTAAACTGTGTGTTGTGTGTGAGTACCTCTAGTCTTAATTAGGTATTTCTTCGTCACAGAGGCACAGTCTCCTCCTTTGTGTTCGTGGTCTGGTCGATCGGTATCTATTGCTTGCACGAGCTCGAGCTGTAAAACCAATATCATAAGATTTGAAAAGTCTATTCAAAGATTTTATGTCTTACTAGGAGTTATTGTTCGTCGCTAGTAATTTGACAGAATTTGCTACTATGTAGTAATAAGCAAGCAAGGGTAAAAAAAAATGACAGTTTCATTGTTTACAGGCACTAAACACATTTGAAAAGTGACAGAAATGTTTGACTATATTTGTAGTTAGCTGGATATTTAGTTTACTAAGTTTACTATTAATACATCGAAATATCGGGATGTCAAAACAAATAGTAAACATGGTAATTATTTCAAGTTTTCAGTGTTATCTACAAATAAAGTCAAACATTTCTATCACTTTTCAAAATGTTAGTGACCACGCCGGTTTAAAAAGTCATATTACAATATGTTAAAAAAACCCTGTCCGATCCGAGAGGGTATTATTATGTCGATCGAGATTAGATTCTATTAAATACACCAAACGACTACTACTCACCTACTTTACTTTTTTTCCCCAATATAGTTGGGAAAAGGCTAGACAGATGATGATGAGATTAAATTCTATTAATGTAATCTTTTTTGGAGAACAAGGAAAAAAAATACCCCCATGAAAATTAAATAAAATGGACTAAAATGAAGAAACTTCTATGGAAACACACGGGCGTTTCTCGGGTAGTGACATCATAAAAAATAATTGACGATCGAACATACTTATGCCGAAGATGGTGTTGAAACATTTTAAAAGTGAGTTTGAATTTAGGGAAACTTTGGTAATATGGGACAAAAATCACGCATTTTAAAATTCATTAATATTTTTTACTTTCATGAATATTTTTTCTATATTTTATTCTATTATGTTTCTTGTTCTATTTGGCAATTTCATTGGTATACCTATGAATAGGTATGCCCCTTTAGGATCGGACAGGTTTTTTGTAACATATTGTATCTATGTGGTGTCAGCGACACTTAGCGGGTTTTAGAAATTAAATACTGGGTTAAACTTACCGCGCGAGATCGGACTGAGATATTCGTAAATATGTAAGTTTCGGAAAAAGTCTTCAATCGGGAAGCCTCGAATCGGATAACGACTAGGCTTTTGCGTTTTACCCGATTTCCCAGGTTTGGGCGATTGAGAACACTCTTCTCCATCGGAACCCGTGGGCTTTACTGGATTCTCTGGTTCATCTTCTATTTCCTCTGTGTTACTTCCAGTTGGTTCCTTTGTGTCGTCTTTTGTTTCCGCTGTGCCAGTTTCAGTTGGTCCCTTTGTGTCATCTTTTGTTCCCTCTGGGCCTACTTCAGTCGGTTCCTTTGTGTCATCTTTTGTTCCCTCTGGGCCTACTTCAGTCGGTTCCTTTGTGTCATCTTTTGTTCCCTCTGGGCCTACTTCAGTCGGTTCCTTTGTGTCATCTTTTGTTCCCTCTGGGCCTACTTCAGTGGGTTCCTTTGTGTCATCTTTTGTTCCCTCTGGGCCTACTTCAGTCGGTTCCTTTGTGTCATCTTTTGTTCCCTCTGGGCCTACTTCAGTCGGTTCCTTTGTGTCATCTGTTGTTCCCTCTGGGCCTACTTCAGTGGGTTCCTTTGTGTCATCTTTTGTTCCTTCTGGGCCTACTTCAGTCGGTTCCTTTGTGTCATCTTTTGTTCCCTCTGGGCCTACTTCAGTCGGTTCCTTTGTGTCATCTTTTGTTGCTTCTGGGCCTACTTCAGTCGGTTCCTTTGTGTCATCTTTTGTTCCCTCTGGGCCTACTTCAGTCGGTTCCTTTGTGTCATCTTTTGTTCCCTCTGGGCCTACTTCAGTCGGTTCCTTTGTGTCATCTTTTGTTCCCTCTGGGCCTACTTCAGTCGGTTCCTTTGTGTCATCTGTTGTTCCCTCTGGGCCTACTTCAGTGGGTTCCTTTGTGTCATCTTTTGTTCCCTCTGGGCCTGCTTCAGTCGGTTCTTTTGTGTCATCTTTTGTTCCCTCTGGGCCTACTTCAGTCGGTTCCTTTGTGTCATCTTTTGTTCCCTCTGGGCCTACTTCAGTGGGTTCCTTTGTGTCATCTTTTGTTCCCTCTGGGCCTACTTTAGTGGGTTCTTTTGTGTCATCCTTTGTTCCCTCTGGGCCTACTTCAGTTGGTTCCTTTGTGTCATCTTTTGTTCCCTCTGGGCCTACTTCAGTCGGTTCCTTTGTGTCATCTTTTGTTCCCTCTGGGCCTACTTCAGTGGGTTCCTTTGTGTCATCTTTTGTTCCCTCTGGGCCTACTTCAGTGGGTTCCTTTGTGTCATCTTTTGTTCCCTGTGGGCCTACTTCAGTTGGTCCCTTTGTGTCATCTTTTGTTTTCTCTGGGCCTACTTCAGTCGGTTCCTTTGTGTCATCTTTTGTTCCCTTTGGGCCTTCTTTAGTCGGTTCCTTTGTGTCATCTTTTGTTCCCTCTGGGCCTACTTCAGTCGGTTCCTTTGTGTCATCTTTTGTTTCCTCTGTGCCAGCTTCAGTTGGTTCCCCTGGCGGATCACAGAAAATCGTTTGAATAATGAGTTTGAAAATGTAACGTATAAAATAGACGCAAGATCTTGTCATCATTTATATTAACTAGCAAGTTGCCATCGATATGGGACGCTGCGTACACACGCAACGCCTCGTAATCACCTAGTATCACTCGCATGCTGCTTATAGACAGACGCAGCAAAGGTCGAGCTACGACATTGTGCGGTCGAAGTCGACGCAGTAAGTACTTTACGGTATGATCAATATATACCCAAACCCGGGTATCTATTTCTATTCAAACTTTTTGGCGGCTCAAAAGTCAGACCGTCACTCGCAGCTTACTTCCGAGCTGCCATGAAGTTTGAACAGAACCATACCTGGGCGGATAAATTTGTTACAGTTCTGATCCTTTCGAAAACTGTGTCAATTGCATGAACTTGAATAAAATTCTTTACCTGTGTAATAAAAGTATTCCTTTACTAGAATAACAGAACAATAAACATGGTACAGATTGCTTTCGAGGGGGAGCGATGAGCTACCGCTTAATTACGGTGGCGGACGATTGTTCATTTCCCTTCTTGAGATGTCTGTTTAATCGCCACTATTTAATTTAAATACAGAAATGAATGCAAACCTTTGGATGATGCAGCTGCTTTCGAGATGCTTGCAGCGTCACCTTTGGAAGAAGCTGTAAAATATTACATGGAAAAGTTGTAAAGCCCAGCGAGATACGTTTAGTGACAAAATTACGGTACTTTTGTTTAAGATGATTTTTCCCTTCAAGATTAATCAATAAACAGCGTCAAACTGACCATTTGTGATATTAATTCACCTTGAAGGAAGGAACACCTTTCGCTAAAATAAAAATGCTAACAAAAGTCGTCACCTGCTGTATAAGTTTCAGAATTTGTAAAGCCATCTTTGTCCCCACTTGCACCTGTAAGTTATAATTGTTATGATTTTTCTCTGAGCGGATCCAGCTTAAATGTGTTAATAGTTTTCAGTAGGAACGTTTTTGTAAAATGATGATCATTGCATGAACATAATCTGTTATTTCGAACCTTTAGCAAATCCTTCAGTGCTTGCTTCTCCATCCGGACCACTAACAGCACCTAAAAATATTTGAATGATAAGTCATTTACAAACATTGGAAAGAAAAAATCGACTCTAAAACTCATCTTAGCAAAAACTTAGAGTGCCCGAGTATAGGAATCTGCAATCAACAATGACCCACCGATGACAATGAATCACCTAAAAACTAAGAAACAGACAGTGCTCTCTGACTGTTCCTACATGTGTATTGCATTTTACTATTTCCCATAAGTGTTGGACTATTTCACAGTAAAACTTCTATTATTTATTTACTATCTACTTACCACTTTCAGAATTAGCTTTGGTAGATTGCTTTGAACCCTCCCCATCTTCGGTTTTCTCTGGGTCACCTTCAGTTGCTGCCTCTGAGCCATCGTCTGGGTCAACAACAGTTGGTTCTGCAGTTGGTTCCTTTGTGTCGTCTTTTGGTTCCTCTGTGCCAGCTTCAGTTGGTTTCTTTGTGTCGTCTTTTGGTTCCTCTGTGCCAGTTTCAGTTGGTTCCTTTGTGTCACCTTTTGGTTCCTCTGTGCCAGCTTCAGTTGGTTCCTTTGTGTCGTCTTTTGGTTCCTCTGTGCCAGCTTCAGTTGGTTCCTTTGTATCACCTTTTGGTTCCTCTGTGCCTACTTCAGTTGGTTCCTTTGTGTCACCTTTTGGTTCCTCTGTGCCAGCTTCAGTTGGTTTCTTTGTGTCGTCTTTTGGTTCCTCTGTGCCAGTTTCAGTTGGTTCCTTTGTGTCACCTTTTGGTTCCTCTGTGCCAGCTTCAGTTGGTTCCTTTGTGTCGTCTTTTGGTTCCTCTGTGCCAGCTTCAGTTGGTTCCTTTGTGTCACCTTTTGGTTCCTCTGTGCCTACTTCAGTTGGTTCCTTTGTGTCACCTTTTGGTTCCTCTGTGCCAGCTTCAGTTGGTTTCTTTGTGTCGTCTTTTGGTTCCTCTGTGCCAGCTTCAGTTGGTTCCTTTGTGTCGTCTTTTGGTTCCTCTGTGCCAGCTTCAGTTGGTTCCTTTGTGTCACCTTTTGGTTCCTCTGTGCCAGCTTCAGTTGGTTCCTTTGTGACGTCTTTTGGTTCCTCTGTCCCAGCTTCAGTTGGTTTCTTTGTGTCGTCTTTTGGTTCCTCTGTGCCAGCTTCAGTTGGTTCCTTTGTGTCGTCTTTTGGTTCCTCTGTGCCAGCTTCAGTTGGTTCCTTTGTGTCTTCTTTTGGTTCCTCTGTGCCAGCTTCAGTTGGTTCCTTTGTGTCACCTTTTGGTTCCTCTGTGCCAGCTTCAGTTGGTTTCTTTGTGTCGTCTTTTGGTTCCTCTGTGCCAGCTTCAGTTGGTTCCTTTGTGTCGTCTTTTGGTTCCTCTGTGCCAGTTTCAGTTGGTTCCTTTGTGTCACCTTTTGGTTCCTCTGTGCCAGCTTCAGTTGGTTCCTTTGTGTCGTCTTTTGGTTCCTCTGTGCCAGCTTCAGTTGGTTCCTTTGTGTCACCTTTTGGTTCCTCTGTGCCTACTTCAGTTGGTTCCTTTGTGTCACCTTTTGGTTCCTCTGTGCCAGCTTCAGTTGGTTCCTTTGTGTCGTATTTTGGTTCCTCTGTGCCAGTTTCAGTTGGTTTCTTTGTGTCACCTTTTGGTTTCTCTGTGCCAGCTTCAGTTGGTTCCTTTGTGTCACCTTTTGGTTCCTCTGTGCCAGCTTCAGTTGGTTCCTTTGTGTCGTCTTTTGGTTCCTCTGTGCCAGCTTCAGTTGGTTCCTTTGTGTCACCTTTTGGTTCCTCTGTGCCTACTTCAGTTGGTTCCTTTGTGTCACCTTTTGGTTCCTCTGTGCCAGCTTCAGTTGGTTCCTTTGTGTCGTATTTTGGTTCCTCTGTGCCAGTTTCAGTTGGTTTCTTTGTGTCACCTTTTGGTTTCTCTGTGCCAGCTTCAGTTGGTTCCTTTGTGTCACCTTTTGGTTCCTCTGTGCCAGCTTCAGTTGGTTCCTTTGTGTCGTCTTTTGGTTCCTCTGTGCCAGCTTCAGTTGGTTCCTTTGTGTCACCTTTTGGTTCCTCTGTGCCTACTTCAGTTGGTTCCTTTGTGTCACCTTTTGGTTCCTCTGTGCCAGCTTCAGTTGGTTCCTTTGTGTCGTCTTTTGGTTCCTCTGTGCCAGCTTCAGTTGGTTCCTTTGTGTCGTCTTTTGGTTCCTCTGTGCCAGCTTCAGTTGGTTCCTTTGTGTCGTCTTTTGGTTCCTCTGTGCCTACTTCAGTTGGTTCCTTTGTGTCACCTTTTGGTTCCTCTGTGCCAGCTTCAGTTGGTTCCTTTGTGTCGTCTTTTGGTTCCTCTGTGCCAGCTTCAGTTGGTTCCTTTGTGTCGTCTTTTGGTTCCTCTGTGCCAGCTTCAGTTGGTTCCTTTGTGTCGTCTTTTGGTTCCTCTGTGCCTACTTCAGTTGGTTCCTTTGTGTCACCTTTTGGTTCCTCTGTGCCTACTTCAGTTGGTTCCTTTGTGTCGTCTTTTGGTTCCTCTGTGCCAGTTTCAGTTGGTTCCTTTGTGTCACCTTTTGGTTCCTCTGTGCCAGCTTCAGTTGGTGCCTTTTTGTCCACTTTTGGTTCCTCTGTGCCAGCTTCAGTTGGTTCCTTTGTGTCGTCTTTTGGTTCCTCTGTGCCAGTTTCAGTTGGTTCCTTTGTGTCACCTTTTGGTTTCTCTGTGCCAGCTTCAGTTGGTTCCTTTGTGTCACCTTTTGGTTTCTCTGTGCCAGCTTCAGTTGGTTCCTTTGTGTCGTCTTTTGGTTCCTCTGTGCCAGTTTCAGTTGGTTCGTTTGTGTCACCTTTTGGTTTCTCTGTGCCAGCTTCAGTTGGTTCCTTTGTGTCGTCTTTTGGTTCCTCTGTGCCAGCTTCAGTTGGTTCCTTTGTGTCACCTTTTGGTTCCTCTGTGCCTACTTCAGTTGGTTCCTTTGTGTCGTCTTTTGGTTCCTCTGTGCCAGTTTCAGTTGGTTCCTTTGTGTCACCTTTTGGTTCCTCTGTGCCAGCTTCAGTTGGTGCCTTTTTGTCGTCTTTTGGTTCCTCTGTGCCAGCTTCAGTTGGTTCCTTTGTGTCGTCTTTTGGTTCCTCTGTGCCAGTTTCAGTTGGTTCCTTTGTGTCACCTTTTGGTTTCTCTGTGCCTACTTCAGTTGGTTCCTTTGTGTCGTCTTTTGGTTCCTCTGTGCCAGTTTCAGTTGGTTCCTTTGTGTCACCTTTTGGTTCCTCTGTGCCAGCTTCAGTTGGTGCCTTTTTGTCGACTTTTGGTTCCTCTGTGCCAGCTTCAGTTGGTTCCTTTGTGTCGTCTTTTGGTTTCTCTGTGCCAGTTTCAGTTGGTTCCTTTGTGTCACCTTTTGGTTTCTCTGTGCCAGCTTCAGTTGGTTCCTTTGTGTCACCTTTTGGTTTCTCTGTGCCAGCTTCAGTTGGTTCCTTTGTGTCGTCTTTTGGTTCCTCTGTGCCAGTTTCAGTTGGTTCGTTTGTGTCACCTTTTGGTTTCTCTGTGCCAGCTTCAGTTGGTTCCTTTGTGTCGTCTTTTGGTTCCTCTGTGCCAGCTTCAGTTGGTTCCTTTGTGTCACCTTTTGGTTCCTCTGTGCCTACTTCAGTTGGTTCCTTTGTGTCGTCTTTTGGTTCCTCTGTGCCAGTTTCAGTTGGTTCCTTTGTGTCACCTTTTGGTTCCTCTGTGCCAGCTTCAGTTGGTGCCTTTTTGTCGTCTTTTGGTTCCTCTGTGCCAGCTTCAGTTGGTTCCTTTGTGTCGTCTTTTGGTTCCTCTGTGCCAGTTTCAGTTGGTTCCTTTGTGTCACCTTTTGGTTTCTCTATGCCAGCTTCAGTTGGTTCCTTTGTGTCGTCTTTTGGTTCCTCTGTGCCAGTTTCAGTTGGTTCCTTTGTGTCACCTTTTGGTTTCTCTGTGCCAGCTTCAGTTGGTGCCTTTTTGTCGTCTTTTGGTTCCTCTGTGCCAGCTTCAGTTGGTTCCTTTGTGTCGTCTTTTGGTTCCTCTGTGCCAGTTTCAGTTGGTTCCTTTGTGTCACCTTTTGGTTCCTCTGTGCCAGCTTCAGTTGGTTCCTTTGTGTCGTCTTTTGGTTCCTCTGTGCCAGTTTCAGTTGGTTCCTTTGTGTCACCTTTTGGTTTCTCTGTGCCAGCTTCAGTTGGTTCCTTTGTGTCGTCTTTTGGTTCCTCTGTGCCAGCTTCAGTTGGTTCCTTTGTGTCACCTTTTGGTTCCTCTGTGCCAGCTTCAGTTGGTTCCTTTGTGTCGTCTTTTGGTTCCTCTGTGCCAGTTTCAGTTGGTTCCTTTGTGTCACCTTTTGGTTCCTCTGTGCCAGCTTCAGTTGGTTCCTTTGTGTCGTCTTTTGGTTCCTCTGTGCCAGTTTCAGTTGGTTCCTTTGTGTCACCTTTTGGTTTCTCTGTGCCAGCTTCAGTTGGTTCCTTTGTGTCGTTTTTTGGTTCCTCTGTGCCAGCTTCAGTTGGTTCCTTTGTGTCACCTTTTGGTTCCTCTGTGCCAGTTTCAGTTGGTTCCTTTGTGTCGTCTTTTGGTTCCTCTGTGCCAGTTTCAGTTGGTGCCTTTGTGTCATCTTTTGTTTCCTCTGTGCCAGCTTCAGTCGGTTCCTTTGTGTCATCTTTTGTTTCCTCTGGGCCTACTTCAGTCGGTTCCTTTGTGTCATCTTTTGTTCCCTCTGGGCCTACTTCAGTCGGCTCCTTTGTGTCGTCTTTTGTTTCTTCTGTGCCAGCTTCAGTTGGTTCCTCTGGCGGATCACAGAAAATCGTTTGAATAATGAGTTTGAAAATGTAACGTATAAAATAGATGCAAGATCTTGTCATCATTTATATTAACTAGCAAGTTGCCATCGATATGGGACGCTGCGTACACACGCAACGCCTCGTAAACACCTAGTATCACTCTCTCATGCTGCTTATAGACAGACGCAGCAAAGGTCGAGCTACGACATTGTGCGATCGAAGTCGACGCAGTAAGTACTTTACAAACCCGGGTATAGTTCTATTCAAACTTTGTAGCAGCTCGAAAGTCAGACCGTCACTCGCAGCAAACTTCTGAGCTGCCATAAAGTTTGAATCCATTATACCTGAGCAATAAATTTGTTTCAGCTCTGATCCGTTCGAAAACTGTGACAATTGCATGAACTTGAATAAAATTCTTTACCTGTGTAATAAAAGTATTCCTTTACTAGAATAACAGAACAATAAACATGGTACAGATTGCTTTCGAGGGGGAGCGATGAGCTACCGCTTAATTACGGTGGCGGACGATTGTTCATTTCCCTTCTTGAGATGTCTGTTTAATCGCCACTATTTAATTTAAATACAGAAATGAATGCAAACCTTTGGATGATGCAGCTGCTTTCGAGATGCTTGCAGCGTCACCTTTGGAAGAAGCTGTAAAATATTACATGGAAAAGTTGTAAAGCCCAGCGAGATACGTTTAGTGACAAAATTACGGTACTTTTGTTTAAGATGATTTTTCCCTTCAAGATTAATCAATAAACAGCGTCAAACTGACCATTTGTGATATTAATTCACCTTGAAGGAAGGAACACCTTTCGCTAAAATAAAAATGCTAACAAAAGTCGTCACCTGCTGTATAAGTTTCAGAATTTGTAAAGCCATCTTTGTCCCCACTTGCACCTGTAAGTTATAATTGTTATGATTTTTCTCTGAGCGGATCCAGCTTAAATGTGTTAATAGTTTTCAGTAGGAACGTTTTTGTAAAATGATGATCATTGCATAAACATAATTTGTTATTTCTAACCTTTAGCAGATCCTTCAGTGCTTGCTTCTCCATCCGGACCACTAACAGCACCTAAAAATATTTGAATGATAAGTCATTTACAAACATTGGAAAGAAAAAATCGACTCTAAAACTCATCTTAGCAAAAACTTAGAGTGCCCGAGTATAGGGATCTGCAATCAACAATGACCCACCGATGACAATGAATCACCTAAAAACTAAGAAACAGACAGTGCTCTCTGACTGTTCCTACATGTGTATTGCATTTTACTATTTCCCATAAGTGTTGGACTATTTCACAGTAAAACTTCTATTATTTATTTACTATCTACTTACCACTTTCAGAATTAGCTTTGGTAGATTGCGTTGAACCCTCCCCATCTTCGGTTTTCTCTGGGTCACCTTCAGTTGCTGCCTCTGAGCCATCGTCTGGGTCAACAACAGTTGGTTCTGCAGTTGGTTCCTTTGTGTCGTCTTTTGGTTCCTCTGTGCCAGCTTCAGTTGGTTTCTTTGTGTCGTCTTTTGGTTCCTCTGTGCCAGTTTCAGTTGGTTCCTTTGTGTCACCTTTTGGTTCCTCTGTGCCAGCTTCAGTTGGTTCCTTTGTGTCGTCTTTTGGTTCTTCTGTGCCTACTTCAGTTGGTTCCTTTGTGTCACCTTTTGGTTCCTCTGTGCCTACTTCAGTTGGTTCCTTTGTGTCACCTTTTGGTTCCTCTGTGCCAGCTTCAGTTGGTTCCTTCGTGTCGTCTTTTGGTTCCTCTGTGCCAGCTTCAGTTGGTTTCTTTGTGTCGTCTTTTGGTTCCTCTGTGACAGCTTCAGTTGGTTCCTTTGTGTCGTCTTTTGGTTCCTCTGTGCCAGTTTCAGTTGGTGCCTTTGTGTCATCTTTTGTTTCCTCTGTGCCAGCTTCAGTCGGTTCCTTTGTGTCATCTTTTGTTTCCTCTGGGCCTACTTCAGTCGGTTCCTTTGTGTCATCTTTTGTTCCCTCTGGGCCTACTTCAGTCGGCTCCTTTGTGTCGTCTTTTGTTTCCTCTGTGCCAGCTTCAGTTGGTTCCTTTGTGTCGTCTTTTGGTTCCTCTGTGCCAGCTTCAGTTGGTTCCTTTGTGTCACCTTTTGGTTCCTCTGTGCCAGCTTCAGTTGGTTCCTTTGTGTCGTCTTTTGGTTCCTCTGTGCCAGTTTCAGTTGGTTCCTTTGTGTCGTCTTTTGGTTCCTCTGTGCCAGTTTCAGTTGGTTCCTTTGTGTCACCTTTTGGTTCCTCTGTGCCAGCTTCAGTTGGTTCCTTTGTGTCACCTTTTGGTTCCTCTGTGCCAGCTTCAGTTGGTTCCTTTGTGTCGTCTTTTGTGTCCTTTGTGCCAGCTTCAGTTGGTTTCTTTGTGTCGTCTTTTGGTTCCTCTGTGCCAGCTTCAGTTGGTTTCTTTGTGTCGTCTTTTGGTTCCTCTGTGCCAGCTTCAGTTGGTTCCTTTGTGTCGTCTTTTGGTTCCTCTGTGCCAGCTTCAGTTGGTTCCTTTGTGTCGTCTTTTGGTTCCTCTGTGCCAGCTTCAGTTGGTTCCTTTGTGTCGTCTTTTGGTTCCTCTGTGCCTACTTCAGTTGGTTCCTTTGTGTCACCTTTTGGTTCCTCTGTGCCAGCTTCAGTTGGTTCCTTTGTGTCGTCTTTTGGTTCCTCTGTGCCAGCTTCAGTTGGTTCCTTTGTGTCGTCTTTTGGTTCCTCTGTGCCAGCTTCAGTTGGTTCCTTTGTGTCGTCTTTTGGTTCCTCTGTGCCTACTTCAGTTGGTTCCTTTGTGTCACCTTTTGGTTCCTCTGTGCCAGCTTCAGTTGGTTCCTTCGTGTCGTCTTTTGGTTCCTCTGTGCCAGCTTCAGTTGGTTTCTTTGTGTCGTCTTTTGGTTCCTCTGTGACAGCTTCAGTTGGTTCCTTTGTGTCACCTTTTGGTTCCTCTGTGCCAGCTTCAGTTGGTTTCTTTGTGTCGTCTTTTGGTTCCTCTGTGCCAGCTTCAGTTGGTTCCTTTGTGTCGTCTTTTGGTTCCTCTGTGCCAGCTTCAGTTGGTTCCTTTGTGTCGTCTTTTGGTTCCTCTGTGCCAGCTTCAGTTGGTTCCTTTGTGTCTTCTTTTGGTTCCTCTGTGCCAGCTTCAGTTGGTTCCTTTGTGTCACCTTTTGGTTCCTCTGTGCCAGCTTCAGTTGGTTCCTTTGTGTCGTCTTTTGGTTCCTCTGTGCCAGCTTCAGTTGGTTCCTTTGTGTCGTCTTTTGGTTCCTCTGTGCCAGCTTCAGTTGGTTCCTTTGTGTCGTCTTTTGGTTCCTCTGTGCCAGCTTCAGTTGGTTCCTTTGTGTCGTCTTTTGGTTCCTCTGTGCCTACTTCAGTTGGTTCCTTTGTGTCACCTTTTGGTTCCTCTGTGCCAGCTTCAGTTGGTTCCTTTGTGTCGTCTTTTGGTTCCTCTGTGCCAGCTTCAGTTGGTTCCTTTGTGTCGTCTTTTGGTTCCTCTGTGCCAGCTTCAGTTGGTTCCTTTGTGTCGTCTTTTGGTTCCTCTGTGCCTACTTCAGTTGGTTCCTTTGTGTCACCTTTTGGTTCCTCTGTGCCAGCTTCAGTTGGTTCCTTCGTGTCGTCTTTTGGTTCCTCTGTGCCAGCTTCAGTTGGTTTCTTTGTGTCGTCTTTTGGTTCCTCTGTGACAGCTTCAGTTGGTTCCTTTGTGTCACCTTTTGGTTCCTCTGTGCCAGCTTCAGTTGGTTTCTTTGTGTCGTCTTTTGGTTCCTCTGTGCCAGCTTCAGTTGGTTCCTTTGTGTCGTCTTTTGGTTCCTCTGTGCCAGCTTCAGTTGGTTCCTTTGTGTCGTCTTTTGGTTCCTCTGTGCCAGCTTCAGTTGGTTCCTTTGTGTCTTCTTTTGGTTCCTCTGTGCCAGCTTCAGTTGGTTCCTTTGTGTCACCTTTTGGTTCCTCTGTGCCAGCTTCAGTTGGTTCCTTTGTGTCGTCTTTTGGTTCCTCTGTGCCAGTTTCAGTTGGTTCCTTTGTGTCGTCTTTTGGTTCCTCTGTGCCAGTTTCAGTTGGTTCCTTTGTGTCACCTTTTGGTTCCTCTGTGCCAGCTTCAGTTGGTTCCTTTGTGTCACCTTTTGGTTCCTCTGTGCCAGCTTCAGTTGGTTCCTTTGTGTCGTCTTTTGTGTCCTTTGTGCCAGCTTCAGTTGGTTCCTTTGTGTCATCTTTTGTTCCCTCTGGGCCTACTTCAGTCGGTTCCTTTGTGTCATCTTTTGTTTCCTCCGTGCCAACTTCACTTGGTTCCTTTGTGTCTGCTTGTAAATTAGAAATGAAATGTAACTGTTAGAAATAGCTCGATACCACATTATTGCCTGCCAAGCAGTCAAACTCACGGTTAGTCAGGGTTTGTTCGAAAACAGCGGGAGGAAGGTGCACATCTTTTTGTTTTAGGCGGTTAACTGCATGGTTGCCGAGCTGTGTTAGTTCTTGGATTTTATTGATATTTTCTGACTTGTTACCAAAAACCATTAATCATAAAAAATACCCCACTCTTAAAATTTTATTGATATTTTTCTGAAAGCTGGAAAATTTTGTGATCATAAAAAAAAATTGTTCAAAACTTACATAATCTCTGAAATAAAAGGTCTTTTAGTAGAAATAATTTATCTTTTTGTATTTTACCCGAAAATCGACTTTGATTTTGGATAAACACCGTATGAAAGTTAGCGTACAAATGAATAAAATGACGAACTGTTTTCATAAGCTTTCCAAAAAGGTACAAATATTATTAACTATCCCAGCGGTTTTTCAAGTATCAGCAAAAGCGCGCAGTAGGTCAAACTTTTAATTTTATTATTTACAAATCAAAATTAAAGTTTAAATCAAAGGTCTTTACCTTTTATTTCTGATACATATTATGTAAGTTTTGGACAAGCATTTTTTTTTAATGATTTTTTTAAGCTTTCAGAAAAGTCTCAATTAAATGCTTTGAATGGAGTAGTTTTTTCATAATTAATGGTTATTGGTAAAAAGTCAGAAAATATCTATAAAATCCAAGAACCAACACAGCTCGGCAACCATCCAGTTAACCGCCTAAAACAAAAAGATGAGCTCCCTCCTCCCGCTGTTTTAGAGTGATTAACTTAATATCTTAATTTCACCAAGCTCTATTTTTCGAGAGTATTTTTATGGTCCCAGATTTCATGAAGCCCGCCATTCTTCTTTCAAAAAAATCGAAGAAGTTGTTAATGACCTCTAGTATTTATTTATTTTATTAATACATTTAGTACAGCATAAGGCAAAATTAAGTAGTCCTCTTTTCGGTCTTCTCACAATATCACAAACATTCTAACATCATCGTCTTCCATTCATCAGCAAACAAGTCCAATCCAGGGTTGGTCTCCACGGGCGCGTTGAGCTTCGTAAGCATACGCGGTATAGGAGAGGTAGACCAAGCTACAGTGCGACAAAATGGGCCGCAATTTATGCTTTCTAGCGCGATTATAATTATTTGGAACAAAGAATTGACACAGCTCCGCATGTAAATCCGAGGCTTTGGTATAACCATGTATAATTTAATACGCTGTGGTTATTTTGTTGAGCTGCACGCCTAACTTTAAGGGAAATAAAATTCAAATAATAACAATTGGATAATATTTATATAACAATTGAGGATCTGCAATCAACAATGACCCACCGATGACAATGAATCACCCAAAAACTAAGAAACAGACAGTGCTCTCTGGCTGCTCCTATATGTGTATTGCAGTTTAGTATTTCGCATAAGTGTTGAACTATTACTATTATGTATTACTATCTACCTACCACTTTCAGGATTAGCTTCAGCAGATTGTGTTGGAGCCTCATCGGTTGACTCTTCTGGTTCCTCTCCTGTTTTCTCTGTGCTAGTTGGTTCTTTTGTGTCTGCTTGTAAATTAGAAATGAAATGTAATTGTTAAAAATAGCCCGATACGGTCAGACCTGGTTCGAAAACAGCAGAGGGAGGGGGAGCACATCTTTTTGTGTTAGGCATTGGATGATATTGCACATCGAGTTTAAGAACGTGTTTGACTTTATTATAAAGGGTGTAAAAAGACTCTTAAAGAAGCCGAAAGGTACTTGTTCTCCCCGTCATTGCGATCATTTTTTGTTGTAGACCATACCTGGGAACCTTCTAGTTACGAAGATATTCGGGGTCAAAGTTCCAACTTTTTCACAAGTTTTAAAAAAAATACATGTTTCTAATGTAAGATTTTACTTTAAACACCTTCACGACCCCCGTACTATTCAATCCATCCACCAGCATAATGTTTTGAGTGCGTTATATTGAGTTTTACCATAAAATGTGATTTTTCGCCCCAAAAAACAAGTCATTTCCCAGCAATATTTTTTGCGTAAAGTTACTTAGTTTGATGTACAGAATGCTTGGTTGATGGCTTCGTGAAGGGTCTGTTTACACCCTGTAGAGCGTCAGTCGAGTAAGTGAATACATAATTTGTTATTTCTAACCTTCATTAGATCCTTCGTTAATTGCTTCTCCATCCGAACCACTATCAGCTTCTAAAAAATATTTGAATTATAAGTCATTTACAAACATTTAATGGATAAAATCGAATCTATAACTCTTCATCGCAAAAGCTCAGAGTGGCCTAAAAATTGTGATGATCGCTGAGTGAGCAGGCAGCGGCAAAATTAAGGAAATTTTACTTATTCATACATAGACTACAGATTCAAATTAAATTATTATTATTATGAGCCTGTTGTGTCCCACTGCAGGGCAAAGGCCTCCCTTCCCTCTTTCCATTTATCTCTGTCTTTGGCTATTTGGGCCCAATCCTTTTGACAAGAGTCCAGCTCGTCACGCCATCTCCTTCTGGGCCTACCGCGTCGCCGGGTCAAATTAAATGTAATTAAGAAATTTACCTAGTCAGTTATTATGCTCTCTGTGTCTCTGAAAATTCAGGCTTCTAGCTTTATCCAAAACCAAGTTACACAGGGGGCTCCGAAATGTCCTGGATGTTCATTTGTGCGTAGGTACTCAACTTTAGGTTCCAAATAGTTTCAGTTATTTGTTATTTAGTTAAATCATTCTTACCACTGGATGCACTTGAGTAGGCTTCTGACATACTTCCACTTTTTCCGCCTTTTCCACCAGATTCTATAACATTAAAAAACTTCTATTAATTTAAAACTTTTATGCCTATTGAGAGCAACGGTGGCCCAATGATGGCGGCCCCGACTTACGAGTAAGTCGTGGGTTTAAACCCAGGCAGGCGCATTACTTTGTGTAATTCATTTCATAAACACTGCTCTCAAAATGGTGAACTAAAACATCGTGAACAAACCAGCATGTCCTAGGACCAAAAATTCGAAGACATGTGACATCTACCAACCCGCTCTGGGCCCTCGTGGTGGATTATAGTCCATTCCCCCTTTAGGGAACATTATAGGCTGATTATGAATGAATATCGAGTATTGAAAAAATATTACTGTCTGCCACTGTTATAGTATCGTTTATATTTTTTTTTAAGAAGGCCTGCCGATTTGGACTAAATACGCGCTTTTGACGAGAAGTGCCATCGCGGAGCACCATCCCGTTATACAATACAATACAAAGGCCTGTTTAAAATTAAATGGCGAAACTTAAAAAAAAAAAACTTTTGGAAAATTTTAAATAAAAATTATTGCATCAAGAGGAAGAGATTGCATTAAATCGTCATTTACTTACCACTGGCTGCTAAAGCCGTCGATCGTGCTGATTGCCCATCACTATAAGCTGTAATAAAATACAATAAGTACCTTAATAATTTAAACCAATATTCCTTTTCCCTACTCACATTGTAACAGTTTCGATTTTATTTAAAGTCCTATTTGAACAGTCAGCCTTTTACCAACTATGTTGGTGTCGGCTTCCAGTCTAACCGGATGTAGCTGAATACCTGTATTTTATATGGAGCGACTGCCTATCTGAACTCCACAACCCAAGTAGCACTAGATAATACGATACCCTTTGGTAAGACTGGTTGTCAGACTTTCGGGCCACTGACCTGTAACGACTCTACTGAAATAACACCCGGGAGTTGGTCCCGGGTGTTATTTGTAGACAGTCGTTAACTTAACGCTTAGGCTTAACGTGTTTTTCAAGGCACAGAGGACACTCGGTACGTAATGGGTGGTCACCCATCCACGGACCAACCTAAGCAAGCGCGGCTTAACTAAAGGTCGAACCGAGCGGCTGTTATTTAGCCACGAGCTCCTCCCGATTGCTGGAATTTCTTCCAAAATGCTCTAAACTAATAACCCCCAAAATATTGTCTATACTTATTATAATCTTACCGCCACTGGAAGCTCCACTGTAAGCTGAATTTGAGCCGCCTCCCTCCGACCCTGTATCATCACATGAAATAATATGTTACATATTAGTTCAAGTTTGGTACAATACATTATCTGTTATAAATCTCGATACCTAATTAAATTTACGTATCGGACAGGATTTTTTAACAAAATGTTGTAAAATAAAAAAAAAACATAATATAAATGAGACTCAAAATAAAATTGAGAATGGTATTCTACGAAGATTATTTTGGGTTTATTTCATCGTAGTTTTTGATGCTAAATGAACATTACGAAATTGTAATTTTTTTTTCAATCTCTATTAAAAAAATTGCAATTTCAATATTGGAATTTGCTCCGTCCAAGGAAATGTTGTTTTAATAAATATTTACTGCAGTAGCTTAAGATAAGGACTCGTTACCTGTATTGTCTGCGCTTGACATGGCTGCAATACAAGAAAACAAAAATGTATCATACGAATTATATTTTTACTTATAGATACGCTAGTGTCTCTGATTTCACTCCGGTTATGGACGGAAATTGTTTCACGAATTTTTTAAAATATAGCTTAAAACACCTGAGGATAATGTAGCTTCTCATTAGTGAAAGATCCCCCCCCCCCCCCCGCTCTGGGCGGAGTGGAAGGGAGTGTCAGACTTTTACTGACTAAAACCCATCCATGTTCCTTCTTTGCCCTTTGTGTTCCAGGGCCGCGGCATCTCTTTCGTACAGTCCCGCAGCCCCGGCAGCAGCCCTTGCGGGCCCCTTCCTTTTTAGTGACGTTTCTTTGAGTCGCGCGTGGAACACGAACGCGCCGTCGACACGGCCTGTCGTCATAAGACGAACATACGGTAAGCTAGCCCATTACGCACCGACCACAGGCCCAAAGATTATCCCTTACATCAAAACTTACACGCTCATAAACATAAAAAATTTACCGAGCTTCGCAACCGAGTAAATGATTACCTACAGATGACTTGAAAGATTTCCTTATAATATATTGTAAATATAATTAGGTTTTCCCAATCTCTATTTTTTATGAAAATAAATTAATTGTCACCTGAGGAACCAGCATACGACTGACGTCTTCCTCTAGGTCCGAAGGGCGATCCTGTTAAAAGTTGAACGAGCGTAAGAGATAAACAATAAAACCAGGGCTTTGTCTTTCAACCATGCGCCACTAAATTCGCTTTTAATTGATATCTTCAATAAGTCTCTGAACATTAAAGAAATGCATTTAAAAAAAAGCACGTCTTCAAAAAAAAAAAAAGTTTTACCGTGACCGAAACCGTGGTGGTATCCTGGATATCCATAAAATCCTGTAAAAACAAAAACAGATGGTAAACAGGCGGATCCCCAGCCTTCAAAAAAGTTGTAGTTACGACCAACCGAAAATAGGCCAAGTGCAATCGGCATGTATGATGTGCATGCATATGATGCCCCGACCAATTCTTTGAACCCAATGATTTATTTTAAGATTTGGCGCCTCGGGTCAATAGATATCTGGCCCCGCAATTCAAAGTAAACCGCTCAAGAGCGTTTCGGGACACGCGCAGAGAAGGGTTCCGTAGTCAGGATGAATAATTAAATAAATTCCAAGAACAAACTCAACATTGTTGTAGTTGTAAAACATGTCATTTTTACATCCCAAATATTGTTGGTAATACGTTTGTATGGGCCTTCGCTGGTAGGAGATTTCTCGTGTCTTTAAATTAAAAAAAGTGATAATTTCTCAAAACAAAGTTCTCACCTCCGCCGCTTTCAGCATTTGAAAATGCGGAGCTTTGACCATTTCCACCTGTAATGATACATTTCCTGTATATTAATTTGTCTTAAGCCGAATGCGCTTATGGGCTATGGGTCCCCCATAGCACAGCATCATGCTGACTGGTTACCTGGCGCAGTCACGACGTGCAAGCTGTTAACTATTTTTTTCTTTGTTCCTATCCTGTTGTATATATAATATTTGTTGTGCTTATGATTTTGTTAACTTATTTTGTTTGTATGCACGTCATGTCCCTGCGACAAATAAATATTCTTTCTTTTTTAATTCTTACTTCTTAATATGAATAATGGGTATCAACAGATATTTGAGTACTAATGAATTTCTAACATTAAACATGAAAATGGTCTACGGACGCTGTTACATAAAAACTGCTGCTGAACTATAGCTACTGCTGATATAGAAATTGGAAAACAAAAAACCTTGTTTAAAACTCTAGAATAGGAGAGTGGCCTACTTGGGAGACCACTACCAGACAAAGAACTGTGAGGTAGTAACTTAAATCTGAATCGAAAGCGCACATAATCTTACCTCAAAAAGATTGAGTGTCATTTTGTATGTAATAACTTAATAGATAATTATCATTAACTCTAGATACGGGATATTTACCATGTTTACTGTTAGGTTTGAGTTCCCGATATTTCGGCGCTATTAACGGATAATCTGAGTTTATGCGTGGTCATGGTGCTTGCAATAGCGCCGAAATATCGGGAACTCAAACCTAATAGTAAACATGGTAAATATCCCGTCTCTAGAGTTAATGATAATGTTAGTGACCATGACAGTTCAAAAACTTGAAACTTTATAAATAGTTTGATTTTTTTTTTACATACTTCTGGCCCAATTATTTGTGATTTTCGTGTTCATTTGTGCGTAGGCACTCAACTTTAGGTTCTAAATCTTTTCAATTATTAGTAATTTAATTAAATAATTCTTACGACTGTGTGCACTTGAGAAGGCTCTTGAACTTCCTCGTTTTCCGCCTTTACCACCAGATTCTATAACAGTAAAAAACTTTTCAAGTATCTAGATCTGGCTCGCGAGGTTGTCGACATACATGTGGCGTGAATACAGCAGTCATTATACCGATAGTCGTGTCGGCCAATGGCTTAATAGCCAATACCCTCGACTAACATCTGAGGAGGCTCACGCTTGGCAGCTGGTCCAGAAGTACTGGACAGAACTTACGCAATAGTTCATAAACTGCAGATTCTATTTAAATATAATTAAGAAATTTACCTAGTTATATTATGCCCTCTTTGTCACTGAAAATTCAGGCTTCTAGCTTTATCCACAACCAAGTTACATCGCCTTCGAGAAAAGAATAGTACGGCTGTGCCTTTGTTTTTTTTTTTAGAGGAAATAAGAATATTCTTATTCTTAAAAAAATATGTCTAGCATTAAATATGACAATGATGTATTGATGTGATTTTCGGGTTCATTTGTGCGTAGGTAGTCAACTTTAGGTTCTAATATTTGTTATTTAATTAAATCATTCTTACGACTGGATGCACTTGAGTAGGCGTGTGATGCACCTCCACGTTTTCCGCCAGATTCTGTAACATTAAAAAACTTCTATTAATTTAAAACTTTTATACCTATTGAGAGGAGCGGTGGGGTGGCCCCAATGGTGGGACTTACGAGTAAGTCGTGGGTTCGAACCCAGCCAGGCGCATTACTTTATGTAATTCATTTCATCACCACTGCTCTCAAAAGGACCTCAAAGGAACCAATAATTCGAAGACATGTGACATCTACCAACCCGCTCTGGGCCCGCGTGGTGGATTGTAGTCCATTCCTCCTTCATAGAGACGAGGCCTGAGCCCAGCAGTGGGTAGGCTGATTATGAATGAATATCGAGTATTTAAATAATATTGTCTGTCACTGTTATAATATGGTCAATAACATTTTAGATTTGGACAAAATACCCGCTTTTGACGAGGAGTTGCGAAACACCATCACGTTGTACAATACAATACAAAGGCCTGTTTAAAATTAACTGGCGAAACTTAAAAAAAAACGAAACTTTTGGAAAATTTTGAATAATAATTATATTGCATCAAGAGGAAGAGATTGCATTAAATCGTCATTTACTTACCACTGGCTGCTAAAGCCGTCGATTGTGCTGATTGCCCATCACTATAAGCTGTAATAAAATACAATAAGTAAGTACTTTCATAATTTACACCAATATTCCTTTTCCCTACTCACATTGTAACAGTCTCGATTTTATTTAAAGTTCTATTTGAACAGTCAGCCTTTCACCAACTATGTTGGGGTCGGCTTCCAGTCTAACCGGATGCAGCTGAATACTTGTATTTTACATGGAGCGAACTATCTGAACTCCACAACCCAAGTAGCACTAGGTAAAACGATACCCTTTGGTAAGACTGGTTGTCAGAGTTTTGGGCCACTGACCTGTAACGACTGTCAAAGATCTACAAATAACAGCCGGGACCAACGGCTTAACGTGCTTTCCGAGGTACATAATGGGTGGTCAACCATCCACGGACTAACCTAGACAAGCGCGGCTTAACTAAAGGTCGAACCGAGCGGCTGTTATTTAGCCACGAGCTCCTTCCGATTGCTGCAATTTCTTCCAAAATACTCTGAACTAATAATTGTCCTGAATATTGTCTATACATATTATAATCTTACCGCCACTGTAAGCTTCTGCAGCTGAATTTGAGCCGCCTCCCTTCGACCCTGTATCATCACAAGAAATAATATGTTACATATTAGTGCAAGTTTGGTACAAAACATTATCTGTTTTAGAGTCAGCGTTAATTCGCTTACAGAAAAAATAATGTGAAATCACGAGGGTTGTCCGCGATGGGTTAGGTACCTAACCTAATAGGACACCTTCATTTCGTCAGTTATGTTTTAAGTCCCATATAATGGGGGGCTAGCTAAGAAAGTTCGGTAGCGATTTTGTTGCGATTGGGTGCATTTACTCGAGTATTTTCCGATATTAATGTAATAACATCAGACGATGAGAAAGAAAAAAATGTTATAATACCTGATCGGGTTTGGGCTAAGGCAGCAGTCGAACTCCTGTGTCCTACTTTCCTTCCTTTTCCTTTGTCTAAAAAGAAAATAAAGATATGGTTATTATAATTGCGACCTATTCGGTAGAAATTACTAGTTATTTTTCTGTAAAATAATGAGAATGCTATGCCTGATGTAGTCTTTGAACCTGGAATCTAAAGTCAGGTTCAACGATAGACTAAGAAAGCATTTAAAATATTATTGTTCGATAACGCAACACCTGTGAGCAGACGAAACTGCCCCAAGCGTGCTATGAGTGGTGGGATGTTCAAAACCCAGGTGTCTTCGAACCGAAAACCTACCACCTGCCTAGGCATTACTTTGTGTAATACTTTGTGTAATTTATTTCATCACCACTGCACTCAAAACGGTGAAACAAGACATCGTGAGCAAACAGGTATGCCTTTTATTTTTTTTTGGGGATGGGAAATCATCAAATAACCCCCCCCCCCCCAGAAAAATTAGTAATTTATGACCACTTTTGTTAGCTTGGCTTTTCTTACCTGTTAAAACTAATGTATGTGTTAATGAATAAAAACCTTTTTATTTATAAGACCATTATGTACTGTATACCATATTTCACGCAAATAAAGAATCTATAATCTTGAATCTTAAAATAAATAAAATACTTGCATTTAATTTTATTAAATATCGAAGTTTTGTCGAGTCGTTAAATTAGTTGGAGCAATAATGGTGGAGCAGGAGCGAGTCGCTAATAAATTTTATAATAAATTTTTGCAAGGGCTACACTTCAACATATGCGTAAAGGGATCACAGGCGTTATCTTTTTCATTATAAATCTCTAGCCCTAAAATATGTTTTTTTTTTCAGATGGGAAATCGTCAAATGTGCCCGCCCGCTCTGGGCGAAGCGGAAGGGAGTGTCAGACTTGTACTGACTAAAACCCATCCATGTTCCTTCTTTGCCCTTTGTGTTCCAGGGCCGCGGTATCTCTTTCGAACAGTCCCGCAGCCCCGGCAGGCAGCGGCCCTTGCGGGCCCCTTCCTGGTTGCTGACATCTCTTTGAGGCGTGCGTGGAACACGAACGCGCCGTCCACACGGCAAACAGGTATGCCTTAGAAGCAAAATATCGAAGACATTTTTTCAATTTTTCGTCCCTCACTTGTTCAGCTTGGTGGATTATAGCCCATTCCCTCTCATAGAGAGGAGGAAAATGAGAAACAGCAAAATGTAATGAAATCAAAAGGGCCGATTTACTCACCTTTATATGTTGCTATTGAGCCCAAGGGCAAAATAAATAGCACACAAAAGAAAGCCCACCGTATAGTAACCATCTTCAAAGCAGTGACTGGACTGATGATTGCCACCTTTGCCCCGGTTTTTAAGGAAACGAAAAACAATAAAAAAAACAGATAACACAATATTCGTGAGTAATTAATTTATTAAAATTCGTATCAAGTCGAAGTAATTAAAATAGTTTATTGTGATCGTGAGACATATTGGATAATAGTTTTCACTGTGATGTATAAAAATGGTCGTGAAATCCATTTTCGCTTCTAGATTTGACATTCTTTTCGTGTTTATTCTGTTCACTATCTCGCACCAGAGACGTTGCCTAGTGAACACGCTATTCGACATTACTAGGGCAAGTCAAATTGTGTTCAACGTGCGCCAGGGTAGTTCGCGAAATTTAAATTTTCTTACGTTTTTTGCAATTTAGGGGTCAGTGTCAGGTTGTATGATGATGAAAATATGATTCGCGTCCGTAACACGCATTAAAATCGTCAATACAATACAAGCCTCTAAGTGCATTTGACCCCGTTGTATAACTTTTTCATGAAATAGTTATTGAATGGGTCTTGCAAATTGCAAAAAAACGTAAGAAAAATTTGAATTTTGCGGGCTACCCTGGTGCTTCCACTTTAACTGCTGATCGGGTCTTGGTCAAAATTTGTGTTAGTCCAACAGAATCAGAATCCGCCAACATCATGCGCGTACGATAATATACCGTTGGGATTGGCACTGAAAAGTGCCTTTGATGTTGGGTTTGAGTTTGAGTCATCGTCGTGAAAGGATTAGTCAGCGAGACTCTGCATTACCGAGTGTTAGCTGTCCAGGGTGCGCTGTGCGTTTTGAATCGCAATACGAATTATTTTTAACGCCGCTCGGGGAGTCTCCGTTCTTGCACCCCACGCGCATGATAACCGGAAATATCGGCGTCTCGTTACTGCTATGTGCACAGACATACGTGAACCTCGATTCTTTCATACGTTTCGTTATGGTAACGGAACACTCAGGTACTTGGGACAATAAATAAAATAAAACAATTTTAAATAATTACAAACACAAGAAGAATGAAATGTATGCCATTTCATTCTTGTTGTGTTTATGTCTATTAAATTACACTTGTGCGGCCTTTTTAAATCCGTCATCGTTTATTAAAATGATAATGGTTATTGTTATAAAAATATTCTTTAGACTGGTCCTCCGATATCAGACAAGATGTTTGATATTGACGTTTCACTATCATTCATTCGTTTTCATTCATAAATTATATTTTTTAAGATCGATTGAAAAAAAAATCTTATGAAAATACATATTATTTATAATTATAACTTTAAAATAAATAAAGTGAATTTATGCTTCACTAACTATCATGAAACCAGTTTAATGATAGCTATTGAAGCATAAATTCACTAAACACATTAATATTATGCTCATGCCCATAATCAAAACCAGTTTTATGAAAATTATTGAAGCATAAATTCACTTTTGTTTCAAACTAGGCTAAACTGGAATCTGGATACATCTCAACTATTTTGTACGCAAGTTTGTTCCTTGGGCAAAAATATTTTTAATTATTCTACTCGTCTACGGAACCCTTCACTGTGTGGGTTCCGACGAGGACTTGGCCAGGTTTTTCTCGACCACTACTTTTTTCTCTCTTCGTTATCGCGTTGTGATCCTACAAATCACTAACTACACTAATCGGTCGTGAATAATCACTCACTATAGTACCATGGCAATGAAGTCCGCCATAGGAAAATAAACTTTATTTTATTCCACAATACCCATCCTTTTTGCTGAACAAAGTATTTTCAAAAGACGCAGTTTTGAAAAGCAATACACGTATATATTTGTATACTTGATAATAATTATGATGATAGTCAGATCGAATAGTTATTAGCAGTTGCGTTTAAGCCAAAGTGCAGTTCTTATCGTTTTCGTTCGTATCTTGAGTTTATTTTCCCACCCATCTTTAGCCGTAGCATTTATAAAAAAGTTTTGATAAATATTATTTGAATAATAAATATTAATTTTAATAACGAATAAGCTATCAAAGAGTGTAGAAATCCTCTTTGATAGCTTACTCGTTATTGTGGCATATTGACACTTAAAATGAATAATAATTCATTTGTTTACAAATAATATATTTTATAAAAACTTCATTATTTCATTTATAAAAGAAAATGCGCGAAAATATTTTCTTTAATATCTCTGCATAGATATTTCATCTAAATAAACCCATTAGGGTTTTATTTCCGAAATAAAACGACTCAATATAGGGTGCAAAATATGCAGTGAGACAATACGGTCTCAATATGCCTATTTTTCACGAAGTCTCTCGATATGAATGTAGACATCTTGCTTTTATGACGTTGAGCCACAGAGTAGATTGTGAACAGCAGGTTGACGCTGTACAGTGCGCGAAATGCACAGAAGCACGACGTCTGCCGACCTGCCAGGACACACGAGACACAAAAAAAACCAAGCGACGGACGGTGAAAACGGCCTTAAATAATTTGACCTTGATAGCTTCTAATTTCTATAATACAGGTTTAATGATAATTTGAAAATAAATTTAAATGGCGGAAGTTACGGTTCATTCAAAAACTTTCAACCCATTTCAAAATCAAAACTTATTTACTCAAATTAGGCTGATAAAATCAGCCCTTTTCGTCAGCGTCAAAATTATATGAGGCCCCCAAAACGATCCACCCTTCGCCACTTCCTTGTGTTTCATCTGGAAAGAAGAAGTGGCTGAACAAACTCCTTAGAACACATCTATCTGCTACTTAAATGCTATTGAACTCGCTGATGGATTTAGCACGCTCATCATCAGCATCATCATCTGCCTAGCCTTTTCCCAATTATGTTGACGTCGACGCCCAGTCTAACCGGATGCATCTGAACAGCAGTATTCTACATGGAGCCATTGATTAAGACTTGATTGCGCACGCTCAATGTCCCGTAATATTTGCAAAGGGTCCGGAATCATGAGTGCTGCTAAACTGTTCTTTCTAGCAGAAGACAAGGAGAAATTGTTGGCCAACCTTCAGTTATTTAAGAGGCACCAGAAGAAGAAAATGACCCTTAAAACTTTTTAAGATCATCGTCTTCGTGCGCCTGTTCTCGTTCGTTGTATGGAACGGCACTTCTGTAAAATTCTGTAAATGATTTGAGCCGATTTCAATATACGGACGAAGTCGTTGCCTGTTCGTGTTCAGTTTTCCACGTTCTCACCGTCGCCGTCGTGTGCACACCGTTATTTTGTGAAATCTACTCACAAATATTCATATTATGTTTAGTTCTACATGGAAATCGAGTTTTAGTATAGGTAGGTGTCTCATTTTCGATGTAGGATTTTTTATTTGAAAATTCGAATCTGTTGCTGATGTCTTTTTACATATATAATTTGTGAATTTGAAATGCAACATTATCATCTACATAGCCTTTTCCCAAATATGTTGGGGGCGGCTTCCAGTCTAACCGGATGCAGCTGAATAGGTACCAATATTTTACATGGAGCGACTGTCTATCCGACCTCCACCACCTAAGGTCCCTGGAGATAGAGGATATGAATAAAACGATATAGTTCCGTTAATAGTTATTTAATGTGCGTTATTTCACTAATGTTTCGAATACAACTAAATAATCTTTATTTCAGGTTAATGCAAATACGGATATACATAAGTTTCAAGAAAAGTAAAAGACACAATCGAGAAAGATAGAAAAACAATTCAATTATTCCGAATATACAGTGCGGAGCAAATTGAAGAACTGGTAAGACAAGCTACAGATCTGAAAAAGAAGTAATGGTCATTAATACATGGAAACCTTCAATGCAAACCATACTGTGACTGTGACTACCAAAGTCCCGTCCGTCACGAGACGCTATAAATTTTGTAAACACTCATTCAGGGGTTCGCAACCTTAGAATACCAACTGATTAGAAAAAATAAAATCAGCAATAGTCTAATCCGCGTAAACAGCACAAACTTATTTTAAAAAAATGTTTACGTTCCATGAGGCAGACGCGTTCCAGTACCACAAAACATTAGACGTCAGCGCTTTATATCGCTAAAATATAATCCGACCAAGTGAAATTGCTCGTTAGTTTCGTAATAACACGTATGTTACTTTAAGTTGATTGAATTTGGGATTATTTTTTGTTAATTGTATTGTCTCTACGTAACTTGGTAGAAATTATTTATTTATAATATTTATAGCTTCTTGTGACGAGGACTTAAGGTTTTAAAAATAATCATCACATTCAAGACATTTTTAGTCTTAATTTTTTTATCAATCAATTCAGCCTGCCACAGTTACTGCGGGACATAGGCCTCTCCTAAGCTGTACCACAACTCCCTGTCCTTCCTTGCGCATCAGTCTAATATAACATCACGCCTGTGATCCCCGAAGCGTTAGGCAGAGGTACCTTTAGAACACCCACATTTCGCCAGTTATGTTGAAGTCCCACGAATAAGGGGCGAGCCTCTTGCCATCAACTAGGCTCAAATTAAGACTCCGTGGCTGCTACTGAGAAAAATTTCTATGGAAAAATCCAATAACACTTAACGCGACCTGGGAATCGAATCCAGGATCTCGTACACAGCAGTCGCGCTTGTGACCATTAGAAAACGACGTCGTAATCAAGAATACTGTATTCTAATTTTGTTATTCCATATTTATGGATATTGTACATACCCGTCCGAAAGTATCTAAATTCATAACCGTGTAGCCTCTGGCGCTAAACATGAAAGGTTTTTGGGTACGCATCAGGAAAATCAGCAACATCTTCTTCGTATTAGAATCAGCGTAGACCCAGTCTGCGAAATATATGGCTTGTTCCAATTTGTTGCTCTGAAAAACAACACCTTTTACTTTAGACTATTTGTCGTACAGTTTTTGAAACCGGTTGTGAAACATAAGTACACTTTTTTTATAATACTGATGTCGGTCAAAGGCTTTCAAAGTAATACAGGGTGTAAACGGATCCTTCACGAAGCCGTTAACCAAGCAACTTTAAGTAACTTTACGCAAAAATTATTGCTGGGAAACGACTTTTTTTTTTGGGGTGAGAAATCACGTTTTACGGTAGGACTCAATGTAACGCACTCAAAACATTGTGCTGATAGATGGATTGAATAGTACGGGGGTCGTGGAGGTGTTTAAATTAAAAATCTTACATTAGAAACGGGTATATAAAAAAAACTTAGGTAGTACTTAACTAGAAGGTTCCCAGGTGTGGTCTAGAACAAAAAAGTGATCGCAATGACGGGGAGAACAAGTGCTTTTCGGCTTCGTTAAGGGTCTATTTACACCCTTTATATTTAAGGGTGTCCAACTGTCCATTGCCTATCTAATAGCAAAGGCTGAAAATTATTTTACAAAAAGAATGGACCTAAAACGAGGTTAGGACAAGTAAAAAACTACTCGAACCTGAATTAAACTAAGAATCAGGGTAACAGAGTCAAGTAACATACGTGGTCAATAAGGAGTTGTCCCATGATGCACTGAAAGAATACTTCTACAAGTAAAGAACAGAAAAAAGAAAAGTATCGCATAGACTTGTACAGATCATCAACCACCTGGAAAAGAAACAGGCATCAGTTAATTTGTTAAAGCTGTAAGATATATTTTTTAAGTTCCAAAAATGTCCTCAAGTAAGTGAAATACTTGTAATTTCTTCTTTTTTTTCTCATTTGCCTTGAATGTCCCACTGCTGGGCAAAGGCCTCCCCTATATCCTTCCAGGTAGTCTTCTCCTGCGCCACCTCGAACAAGCCTTAAAACATTTCTTATTGAGAAATAAATTTCTTTAACCACAGATTTGATAAAAGGTAAAAGAAAACAGTTACTGTTGCTGTAAATGCTGTTAGACATATGAATACGGATCCAAAGACATAAGTATGAAACATTCCAATCCCCAAAACTTCATTTAGCTCTGATGTGATCCTGTAATCAAAAGAGGTTTTTAATTACTTTGCTACTTCATTTAACAAGTTTTAACTTATCACTGTCCAGAAACTGCACGAAACAGAGGACGGAGAAAGGGGAAGCCTTTACCCAGCTGTGGGACACAGTAAAGGCTATAATTTTTTTCAATCACTTATGCCATTTTCTTGTAGTCATATAAATATTGATGGAGGAACACCAGAGAAAAGATAAATAGACTGTGTAGGGAATGATATAGATTAAATTTAAAATTCAAAAAACCCCCAACGAAAAACTAAAAGTCACCAAAAAAAAAAGTCAAAAGTAAAAGTAACTTTCATCCCCCATATCTAGTAAACGGCTGCACCGATTTTGATAAAACGTATCAAAGAACCATTGCCAAGAAACTAGCTTTCAAAATAAAAAATTGCATCCAAATCGGTTCACTCGTTTAAGAGCTACGGTGCCAGAGAAAGACACACACACACACATTGCGGTCAAACTTATAACACGCCTCTTTTTGCGTCGGGGGTTAAAAAGGAATAAAGGATAGCTACTAGTTGGGATAGATACTAATCCCAAGTAAAATGGGATAAGGAAAAAGAAGATGAAGATGTCGTTTTCTTACTTGGCCAAATACTGATGCTTGCAAATAATAAACTTCAATTTGTTTCTAATCTTGTCATGAGTTGGTTCAACGTCTCTTCCTTTCTTAATTTTAACCACGTCTTCGTCACTTATGAGCCCTTGCATAGTACTCCCAAGAATTTTCAACTCCATACAAATATAACGGGTGTAAGAAATATGAAGCATATTTATAAAAACGAAGATGAAAATGACGACTGTGGTCATGAAACTCTCCCAGATATAAGCAGCGTTATACCATTGTTTCTTGTCAAAAGGGTACCAGCCATCAAATGGGTACAAATACTGCTTTTCTTCACCAAGAATGTCGTTCTGGTAAACCATAATGATTCTTGGGAATAAATCAACAACCACACACAGCCCAATGGTGTAATAGAATTCAAATCTCAATATTAGCCATGTAGTCCGGGTGTATCGTTTCAGAATCTTCTTGTGATTTGCTGTATCAGATACAGCCTCCCATAAGTCAAATCGAAAATGTTGAAATATTTCATCGTATAACTCCTTATTGTCTTGGATCTTTTTGTATTTGTTCAAGATCATGAGGCAGACTCCGATGTTGGGAGCGATGTTGATAATCTCGAACCAATTACAGTCGTTGATCCCAATTAAGCAAAGAGTAACGAGCAACTGAGTCGATGTGAGAAATAGGAGGCCATAGGTGAAATAGAAACAGTACGTTATAAGTTTAGATCGACCAATGAAAGGATAAATAAAAAACTTTGCACCGATGTTACTGATAAAATCCATTTCACCCAGAAAATCTTGCTTCAAAGCTTCGTACGTTTTGTATGCTTGAATCATGATTGTGAAACATATAATAACTGATTTCTTACCACTTGCTTGTTTAGAAGTGCAGTAACGCTATATTAGTTTAAATCAATGGATGGAATTGTCTATGTAGACATTGTTGCATGTCCATCCATTTTACACCATTCGATTATATAGAATTGGTGAAATTTTAAGCAAGTTGAGTAAAGTTAGCTATAAAATCGTGACATGTAAAGGAGCTTTTAAGTCGATCACAATGTAACAAATAACTGGTTGTTTCCTTAGATCAAAGGGATCACATTTTATGCTAGCTTTAGTGCTTATTATGTACGGCTTTCTAACGGTTCTGAATTCAACGTAAATGCGCCTTGATCAAATAACTTACTGGTAGATTTAGCCTTATGATTTGCTTCGTTTTCAAGTATTACTTTGAATTCGTTCGGTAATGGAAAAATATGCTACTATTCCAATAATAGTTCTAGTAGCATAACTTATGTTAGGTGCATCTTGAGCTGTATATTATCTAACTTAAATCTGAAATATATTGTGTGTGTAATTATTTTGCTGCTAATACGCGCGGTCGGGCGGTGAAGCGCATCTCACGTCGCAATGCCGCGCGGACGAGCGGTGTCGTGTGAGAATTGCCTAAGCTAGGATGTACCTAGGTGTCCTTTTCTAGGTATTTATAGAAGAAATTAAAATCAGCAACCCAATTTCGTGAGACACTTTCAATCGCAATCCTAAAGAAATTCATTACTCTTGTAATCATAAGTTACATAAGGTGACTGGTAATTAGTAAACGATTTTCCAAAAGAAACATTTTTTCCTCTCTTTTCTATTTTTTTCTTCTGCCTACCCACTGTTGCACGGTACGATAGTATTGAGACAGAACGGTGTCCCGCGGCTAACAGCTGATAGGTTAAAGGCGCGCGCGCGCGAGTTTCACACAGCTGTTGTGTAATTGTGATAAAAGTGAATGAGTATAAAAAAATATTCTTTGGGAAAGTTGTTTGTTATCACGAGTACAATCACGTGTTTAAGTTTCGGTCACTAATTTTACCAGTCACCCTATACACCGTGACTTTTTAGTCGTCTTACAAAGGTGGTCCACTCAATGTACCCGACATGAAATAGCTCTAGGCGCGATTTTTTTTTCGTTACCTACCATAACAGGTACAAAGAAAAATAAACAATACATTAGAATAAAATTATGAAACATCCTGTTAATGATGTTTACGTGTCAAACGGGAGAACATAGCTACCCAGTGCTCGAGTCGAGTAGATAATCACTCGCAACAGGGTGTTTTAACTACGTCATGCGTCATAATACTGAATAATATTTTTATTTTTAAATTATAATTAAAATCTCATAAATACCATTTTGTGGGCTGCCGATGTAAGACGACTAAAAAGTCACGGTGTATAATGCAAAGAATATTATTGAAGCTGTCGTAATGAATGGTATTGAGATCGTGAGTGAGCTACGCAATTACAACGCAGGAGAAAAAGAGGAACAAATGATTAAAAACAATAGTGAATCTGCCAAAATAATTATTTATTAAAAAAAAACATAGGTATATTGTTTTACAATAATTTGGGTGGTACTATGTATACTGTATCGGTAAGAATGTCAGAAATGTGTTTTTGCAAAATGGAAATACTCAAAAAGGACGGCCAACTGGAAAACCTGCTGCCTGTAACAAATAGATTAATACTGTGATTAGAGTGAAAAACAAAAGAGCATTTTTTATTTTTTGACTTCCTATTATTTACATGGTGTTCAGACCTAAGAAGGCGTAAACATCGCACTCATGAATAACTTTTGAGAAGACTGGAATAATATTGGAAAGACTTTTGCCCAACTGTGGAAAAACATAGGTCAACTACACAAAGGGTGTAACAAGACTCCCCGTCATTGGGATATTTTTTTTTTTCTAGACCATACCTGGGAATATTCTGGTTACGGAGGATATTGGGGGTCAAAGTTCCAATTTTTTCTCATTTTTTTTTTAAATCCTTGTTTTAATGAAAGATTTTTA
Organism: Noctua pronuba; assembly: GCA_905220335.1. NCBI lineage: Eukaryota > Metazoa > Arthropoda > Insecta > Lepidoptera > Noctuidae > Noctua > Noctua pronuba. Next base: position 6,842,059 of record LR999903.1, on the reverse strand, counting down.
CTTTATACACCTCCACGACACCCGTACTACTCAATCCATCCATCACCACAACGTTTTGAGTACGTTACATTGAGCCCTTCCGTACAACGTGATTTTTCACCCCAAAAAAAAGTCGTTTCCCAGCAATATTTTTGGCGTAAAGTTACTTAGTTTGATATAAAGACGCCAGCACATTAAGCTACCCGAAACTGTCAAATTTTCCCAATCAATCTTGAATCTAATGCTTTAGCGATAAAGTTGAAAATCTATTTAAGAATTTGACAGATTGTAGTAGCTTGATATGTCTGTATAATAATCTTTGGTTGACGGTTTCGTGAAGGGTCCGTTTACAGCCTGTACTTAACAAAAGTATCAAACAAAACCGGTTCCGTACAGAACACCGAAAAATGTTTCTTGTAAGGAGGCCGCATTTAATTTAAAACTTTACTTTAATTTTATTATTTGTTGTTGTAGTAATATACAGTCTGTGAAATTTTATAGAGCCTGGTGACAAAGGAATGGACAGACTGCGGACCATATAACTACAAATGTAGAAATATGCTAAAACTGCCTCATGTGTTTGGGTATAAAGAGGTTTGTGGAAACTTAAGGCTTACCTGACATCTGAGAAATGGAATTAGCCGCAGCTATCACCATTGCCTGCAATAAGAAAATAAATATATTCATTGATGGTGGAAGTTTTATGCACAAAATTACAAACGACTTACTTTGATTAATTTTCTGCAACCGACTTCAGAAACTAAGGTTATTTTGGACATTTACAGTTTTTTTGGAAGTCGATTATATATAGAGTGACTGGTAATTAGTCACCGATACTTGAACACGTGACTGTGCTCATGATAACAAACAACTTTCCCAAAGAAATCTTTTTGCGGGCTTGCGAGCCGCGCGGGTGCTCTGCCTTACCCACTGTTGCACGGTACGATAGTAATGAGACAGAACGACTTAACGCAGCTAACAGCTGATAGGTCAAAGCGCGCGCGCGAGTTTCATACGGCTGTTGTGTTACCCTATATTTTTAGAAAAAGTTTTTATTATTTTTTACACAGAAACGGCGTAAGGCGTAAGGTGCGGCGCAGACGTGGAATTTAGAAGGAAACGAAAGAACGGCATGCCTGCGCCGCGCCGCTTCAGTGCGTAAATCATATTATTATCCTAAAATAAGTTATAATATCCACCATCTACATAAATGATTAATTAAATGATGAAATCATTGTCTTGATCAATTTAGGTTATTGTTACTTTTACTATATATTTTATTTTAAGTACTAGTTTTACTTTGATTGTTAATTTTTTTAAGCTCCCGATATTTCGACGCTGTTGCAAGCGCCATGATCACAGGTTGACTGGAGAATGCGGATGGATGGAAAATAAATTGTTAAGAGCAGACAAATCTGTCTACCCTATTTCTTTGTCTTTTGCTACGCGCACTACTGTAACTGCGCAATCACGGGAGATATCTCGTAAGTGACGCAGGTTAATGTTATGAATTATCGCTTTCTCACCATTTTGCAACTTGTAACGTAATTCATATTATTATCCTATCATGATTCTGCTAAAGCGGCTATTCTAGGCCCACAGATATATTGCTGGAAAATAAGATCTAGAATTTAATCGTGATACCCTCTTTATGTTAATTGATTTAAAATCAGAATTATATCTAAAACATACAATAAATAAGGAATTATTGAAAAAATTCGTAAGTCGTATTATTCACAGGACATTTAAACTTTAGAGCAGTGTTCTTTTTTGAATCTAACATTTTGTATCTCTAGATTATTGTGATTTTTATTATGTAATACCTGGTTGGTTGTTGCCGTAATTTGGTTGCGTATAGTTTCCACCATCTGAAATCAAATGATTAATTATGATGAAATCATTGTCTTGATCTATTTAGTTTTTTGTTAGTCTTACTATATTATATCTCATTTTACTACTTTTACTTTTACTAGTATTATAAATGAGAAAATTTATGAGGATGGATAGATGGATGGATGGATGTTTGTTACTCTTTTACGCAAAAACTACTGAACAACTTTATATGAAATTCGGCACGCAGATGGTTTATTACCTGGATTAACACAGGATAATTTTATTCCGGTAGTACGATCCCGTGGTACAATTACCGAACTCCACGCGGGCAAAGCCGCGGGCATGAGCTAGTTATTTCATAATGTGACCCTTGGTTAAGAAAAGAAATTCTATCACAGGCCTAAAACGCACAAAAACATAATATAATCAATTCAATTAAACATAGGCCATACTTTAAGGGACTGAAATACTCATAAATATGAGTAACTTTTACCATGCGACCAACTACGAAATTTGACAAAAAATCTGCTGTTGCTTAAAGAAAAGAAAAAATATTTATTTGTCGCAGGGACATGACGTGTACAAAACGACAATAAAAAAAATAAACACAATAAATAAATAAATAGTTACCACTCAGCATGATGCAGCGCTGGTTTTCGGTGGTCACGCGTGAAAAAACTTAAATATTACTGCTTACATATTTCCAAGTTACGTGACCAATAGGTAATGTGTGGAGTAGCTGATTTTTTTCGCGATTTTATAGTCGGTCTCATACTAATTATTTTTAAGAATATAGTTGGAATCTCGTAGAAGTTCGTAGTTATAAAGTATTTCTGCAAATTACAGAACCTCAAAACTGTGTTTTTACCTCAGAAATCTAGGATATGAGTTACTTAACTTTGTCGTAATTCGATAAAAATGACTCATATTTCTATCCACTCCTGTTTAATTTCTTGTATGTTACTTACCATCGTTTTAGAAGCCTGGATTATGTCCTGTGGATATGGAAATATTGTGATTATTATCAATTTAATTCTGGCCCTTTCAAGTTGCTTTATTAATCTTTCTTCCTTTTATAAATGCGAAAGTGTCAAACATAACTGGTATTAACGACAGGGTGATTTGTTAAACGAGTTTAACAAATCATCCGGGTGGTAATACTAATTGTGTTTGGGATTGGCTTAAAATAAGTATTACTAATTAATTTGTGAATAGAACTCTCATATAGGTAGATTTCGATACATAATACGTCTAGGGAGATTTGCCGGCAAATTTTATTCGAACCTGTTTCAAGTAGTCAAGATCCTTGACTTTATCTTACTTTTTTATTACTTATCATCATTTTTGGAGCCCGGATTATGTCCTGCGAGTGTAAAAATACTGTAAATTATTTATTTATTTAATATCAACTTGATTATTTTTAAGAATCTAGTTGGAATCTCGTAGAAGTTCGTTATTATAAAGGGTGTAAAGAGACCGAAGCCGAAAGCCACTTGTTCGCCCCGCTATTGCGATATTTTTTTGTTCTAGACCGTACCTGGGAACCTTTTAGTTACGGAGTTATTGGGGATCAAATTTTCAACTCTTTCACAAGTTTTTTTTAAATACAAATTTTTAAGGTTATAACTTTGCTTAAAATACCTCCATGACCCGTTTACTATTAAATGCATCCATTAGCACAATGGTTTGAATGCGTTACATTGAGTTTTACTGTAAAAGGTTATTTTTCACCCCCAAAAAAAAAAGTCGTTTCCCAGCAATAATTTTTGGGTAGGGTTATTTTGTTTGATGTACAGAATGCTTGGTTAACGGCTTCGTCAAGTGTATCTATACCTATTATATCTAATTCAACTTTTTTTTTTTTTTTCCTTATTAGTAAGAACCAAGTTCTTACTAGTTAATTGCAATCTAGCCTAAGAAGACTAATAAACAATTTAAATCTAACTTATTATGCTACGTTATAAATTATGTTAATGTTAAGAATAGTGTCCATAATTAGGTATGCACTTTTACACACGTTCGTAACACTTCCTTAGAGTCTGGTAAAATTGATAAAACACTTTGTTCATGTGTTATATAAATAGCACAACATTGTTACTATTATTGATTCACTTTCACTATACTAATTCAAATGGTTTAGTTCTCTTTAGTCTACGCACTATGCCTGTGTTGTCTAACAGCTGGATTGCCTCAACATTCACGTGTCGATGGAGTCTGTGTTCGTGGGCTTCAGCAAATTTTTGTGTGATGGTGGTGACGAATTCCATGTCGAGGTCACGGTGGAGGTCATCGTTTCTTATGTACCAGGGTGCATTTACAGCAGCCCTGAGTACTTTATTTTGGAACTGTTGAATTATTTTGACGTTGGTTGACTTAGTACAGCCCCAAAGTTGGATACCATACGTCCAAATTGGCATCAGAATATGCTTGTATATTATCAACTTATTATGTATTGATAAACAGGATTTCCTTCCCAGTAACCAATACAAACGTTTATAACGAATATCGAGTTCCTGTTTTTTCTTTTTGATATGGGCTTTCCAACGCAGCTTGGCGTCGAGAGTTATGCCAAGGTATTTGGCTGTATTAGCATAAGGTATTTGCATACCATTTATGTAGAGTGGGTGGTAGTCACTGTGTTTGTTTGTGAAGTTAATGTGAACTGATTTTGACTCATTCAGATTGATCTTCCACTTTTGTGTCCAGTCGTAAACTTTGTTCACAGATAGTTGAACTTTCTCTACTGCTTCTCTGTGGCTTGATCCGGTGGCCATAATAGCAGTATCATCTGCAAAGGTCGCTATGGTGCTGTTTTCCAGCTCTGGGATGTCACAAGTGTATAACAAGTACAAAATTGGGCCAAGCACACTTCCTTGAGGCACCCCAGCTTTTATGGTTTTTAGCTCGGAATATGCGTCCTCTTGGCGTATTCTAAACATTCTTTTAGTTAAATACGACTCTAGGATATCTACAAATTCTGGTAGCATGCGTCTGAGCTTAGATATGAGACCCTCATGCCAAACTTTGTCAAAAGCTTGCGCGACGTCTAAGAACACGGTAGCACAGACTTCTTTATTTTCTAGCGTTTTTTCAATAACATTAGTTATTCTATGTACCTGGTCTAACGTTGAGTGTTTTTCTCTGAAGCCAAACTGGTGATCTGGAACTAGGTTTTTATCTTCTATTACTGGTTTTATCCGTTTTAATAACAGTTTTTCAAATAACTTTGATAGTACGGGTAACAGAGAAATGGGTCTGTATGATGATGCTTCGTGGGGAGGTTTCCCAGGCTTCGCAATCATAATGACTTCAGCAACCTTCCATGGCTCAGGTACATATTTTAAGATAAATGAAGCATTTATTAGTTTGGTCAGCTTTACTATGGCTTTGCGTGGGAGGCGTTTTAGAATTTCCCCTGTGATGAGGTCGTAACCGGGAGACTTTTTTGAGCTAATGTTGTTTTGAATTTCTCTCATTACTTCCTTAGGAGTCACAAGCTTGATTCTTTGGTTTTGTGATAAATTTACACTCTCATGTATTTCTACAGAGCTTTCGTTGGGTTGAAAGGTTTCTTCTAAATGTTGAGCAAATCGGAACGCCTTTTGGTCATTGCTTATTGCCCATTTTCCGTTGCTATCTCTGATGGGCGGTATTTGTATAATCTGCCTTTTTAGATTTCTCGTTGCTTTCCAAAGTGAGTAATCCGTTGATTTGTCATTGGTAAGCTGAAGAAGGTTGGTATTCAGAGATTCATCCTCAAATTGTAGAATTTTTCTCTTTAGTCGTTTAGTTAGGTTATTTAGTGTTGTTTTATGACGCGGGAACCTTGTTTGCTGCCACAACTTCCTTTGTTTTCTTTTCTCTGATAGTAAATCCACAATTTCTTTAGGATGGATAAATCCCTTATATTTGCGTTTTAGCTGAGGTGTATTGCTCCACGCACATTGTTGAATATTAATAATAAATTTGTTTACTTCTGAGTCAAGCTGATCTTGCGATTTTATCGGAGTTTTAAGGTCGATAATATTATCTAGATGAAGAGCAAAACTGTCCCAATCTGTGGACTTATTAACCAAGGTTAAGTGGCTTTCTTTTAATAGGATTTTTTGACTTAGCATTAGTATAATCGGAGAATGGTCAGAGTTCATAGTAAAACTTTCCTCCAAACTGATGTAATTGGTGGATATATTTTTGCAGATGAAAAAATCTATAAGATCCGGTATTTTCTGGTGGTCAGTGGGCCAGTATGTAGGTTTGCCTGTACTCATTACTTCACAATGTGTTTCTTTAACTGCACTTAAGAGCTGTCTTCCTTTAGTTGTAGTAAGTCTTGAACCCCAATGCGTATGCTTAGCATTAAAATCGCCGCCTAGGATAAATCGCTGGCCTAATAATTCAAAAAGATGTAAGTATCGCTCTTTTCTTATCATGTGCCTAGGAGGCGAGTATATGGCTGCAATGGACACTTGACAAAACTTAGTTTTAACAGATACTGCCACTGCTTGAATGTCTTCTTCTTCATATTTACACTGCACGTAGTGACTAATGTTTTCTTTAATTATAACCGCACTACCCCCCCTGGCAGAGTTGCTAGGGTGGAGGGAATTATACAATGTGGCCCATGCGCATGTGACCGCCCGTAATTTCCTGAATATTCATGAAGAAATGTCGAAAATAAACTTCAAAAGGGGGGGTCTATCTATAACATTTTTCATGTTATTCAATTTTGAATTTTTTAAGTAGAGTTTGTAGATTTGCTTTCTATTTTTTGACACATCTCCGAAGTTTATGGGTCGATTTGGATTCTGTTTATTATTTCTCAAAGCGTATGAGTTATTTTAAGAGGTTAATTAACATTTTTACTAAAAAATATCGACTACGAAAAAAAAAACGGAATTGAAGTCATTTTTTCGGTAAAAAATTGTGTATTTATTTAAAAAAAACTAGTGTAAGTCCATAAATTATCCCGATAGGACGACTTTTTTAATCATTACTTGTAATCTACTACATAACAGCTACAAATTCACAGAACATTGTTGATACCTATCTCTAAAGAAAAAACAAGGGCGGGTATAACAAATCATCGCAATCTTCATGTGTGGGCCACTGAAAATCCACACGTCATTAGGGAAACAACTTTCCAGACGACTCAATTTTCCACAAATGTATGGGCTGGAATGATTGATGATGACCTTATTGGCCCTTTCGTGTTACCAAACAGACTAGATCAACACGCGTTTTGAGATTTTATAGTCAATACGTTGCCGTTGCTTTTGGAGGAAGTATCGCTGCACGCTGGAAACAAGAAGGCGGATGTATCTGCAATTAGATGGAGCTCCAGCACAGTTCGCACGACTAGTTCGTGATTATTTAAATCAAAATTATCTGTGGTGGATTGGCAGAGGAGGTGCCATTGCTTGGCCGCCGCAATCTCCCGACCTTGTAAGGTCTTTAGATTTTTATCTTTGGGGCTACATGAAACAGAAAGTGTATGCCGTGCCCATCGAAAGCCGCGAGCAATTAACGGCTAGGATTTTTGCTGCTGCTGCGGAAATGAAAGAAAACCGTTAAGAATTACGTCGTACAATCAAAAAGTGTTGGATGATGGCTTTGGTTTGTTTACAGGAGGGTGGGGGCCATTTCGAAAATCTAATTGATTAAAATTCTTGTTTTTTTTTTTATTTTTTTAGGAAAAATCTGGCTATTGCTTGTTTTTTTTTAATTCCATTATCATCCTCATTATTAGTTTAACCTTTTAGTACTCACTGCTAAGAGCAACATTCAATTGACTTTCATTTTACATTCATTACATTTTCTTTTCCTAAATTTGACTCGGAGAGTTTTACAGTTTTACCTTGGATTTAGTTACAGTTAGGTATCAACAATGTATTGTGAATTTGTAGCTGTTATGTAGTAAATTACAAGTAATGATTAAAAAAGTCGTTCTATGGGGATAATTTATGGACTTACACTAGTTTTTTTAAAATAAAAACACAATTTTTTACCGAAAAAATGACTTCGATTCCGTTTTTTTTTTCGTAGTCGATAATTTTTAGTAAAAATGTTAATTAACCTGTTAAAATAACTCATAAGCTTTTAGAAATAATAAACAGAATCCAAATCGACCCATAAACTTCGGAGATGTGTCAAAAAATATAAAGCAAATCTACAAACTCTACTTAAAAAATTCAAAATTGAATAACATGAAAAATGTTATAGATAGACCCCCCCTTTTGAAGTTTATTTTCGACATTTCTTCATGAATATTCAGGAAATTACGGGCGGCACATGCGCATGGGCGACATTGTATATCATGTATCCTCTAAATTTGATAAAAGATTGCTTTGTGAAATGCGTTTCGGAGATTAAACACACGTCTATATTTTCTGTATCTAGGACCGCCTGCAACTCATGCTGATGTTTGAGGAGTCCATTGGAGTTCCACGCCATTATTTTGAGTGTGTTATTCATTTTTGATTATTCAAGACAGCTGTTTTAGTGCTGGATTCTAGCTTCTCTAATCTCTTATCAAATGAGGTAATGCACTTCAAGGTCTGGTTAATCTTATCCTCTAAGTTCAGAGGTTGAGATCCTTGTTTTGCAGCTTGTGCGTAAGTACCAATGTTGGTTACTTGCATGGCTGGTTGTTTTGCAGTTGACTGGACACTTGCTTTCTGCGCCTGTTTACCAGGGTGTGTTATAGGAGGAAACTGTTGGGTATTAGGCACCGTAGGTTTCTTTTTTAAAACTTTATTTTTCATAATTTGCATCTGTTTGGCTACTTCACACCCTCTATAATTGGCAGGGTGAGGTAGGCCGCAGTGGATACATTTTGGTTTCTCTTGCGGAGATTTGGTACAATTGGCTGTAAGATGCTTGCCAGTGCATTTCACACACCTTGGCTCTTTTTGACAATATTTATGTGTATGCCCATAAGCTTGGCATCTCTTGCATTGGGGAATGAGTGCTGGATTTTTGAGTGGATGTATTTCAATTTTACACCCTAATATGTACTTAATGCCGTAGATTTTGTTGACATCTTCATCGTTATAAAATGATAAAACGAACATGTTGAGTGGTTCTTTGGTCTTCCAGCTCAATTTACTATCTACCTTTTCTATTTTTAGGCCTTGGGTTGTTAAATCTTCCTTAATTCGATCTGGTTGGCAAGAAGAGTGTAGTTTCTTTACCACAACTCTAATTGGTCTAGCCTGCTTGTTTTCGTATGAATGCCAGTGGTAGTCTTTTTCAGACAAGAACCTGGCAATTACTCTATATGAGTCTTCTGATTTGGCGTTAACCTTCACACAATCCCCATTCATCATTTTTGCTGTAAATGATTCCGCTGGTTGGCTTTCAATTAACGAATCGTAGAACGTTTGATAGTTCTTGATTCCGTCTATTATGATTGGCGGTGGTAAGGGCACTTTTTTGACCGAAGTCACTTTCTCATTTTTTTGATGATTGTCTTGTTGGGCGCTTCCGGGTTGTTGTTTTGGAGAGAGGGAGGTGTTAAGCTTCCTTTTCTTCCTGCTCTTGGCCCTAATCCACTCAGTCTCTTTAGCAAGGTCATCCTCGTCTGTACAGTATTCCACGTCGTTTTTTGTAGTCTGAGCAGGTTCTGTAGTCCCTTTTGTTTCTTTGATGCAGTTCAATTCTCCTTGAAGTGTCTGAACTTGTTCCTGCAGGGCATCAATTTGTACATTCAATTTACGTACCATGACTTGCAGGTTTTCTCTATCTGTTTTCTCTTGGAGATAACAGTCATATAACTGCCTTTCTAGGTCAGTTTTAATAGTAATAGACTTTTTTGTAGCCATTATTAAGTTGTAAGGCGAGTTTAACACCTATACAATAAGTTATTGTAAACACTTCATGATTTCCGCACTTGTAACTAGGTCATGACACTGACCCCGATATATTGACGTAGGTACGCCGCGACGCGACGTTGTTGTGATCCGTCAGCAGAAAACTCTCGCGAAAGAGCTCGCGCGCGCGATCTTACGTCCGTGCACTATACTAGGTAAACAACGACGCTAATTCAACTTTGACATACTGTAACTTTGGATCCCAATGGATGCGGCAGCTGACATTCATTTGGATGATCAGTGAATATTAAATAACTACTAGAAATGAATTACATTCAGTTCAAAATAGCGCGGTGTTGTAGGTGGTGTGTAAATAACATCAATCGGATATAAGGTATGAGTACTTGAGTACTTTATTTATTTATTTATTTAGATAGATACTTGCCGCACTTACAGTTTACACCAAAGCGTGCGGCAAACCAACAACACAAAATACTTACTAACTAAACTTAACTACTACCTACCACTAATCATTAAGTACTGAATTTAGTGTTTTCAGCAGTCATACCTGAGTCCGCAGCAGATTTGGCATAGGACGCCGCGTCACCATTAGTAGAAAATGCTGTAACATTAGGTAACAACATATTAAAAACTGTTTTGGTAGGTATAAAATATATATTAAAGGATATTAAGAGGAAAGACAAGCAGCGTTTAGCCCATTTAAACGTATTCAACCTGGAAAATAAAACGGGCAAATATTTTAATCTGTGTTTACTGTAATAATCTATATACATCTCTACCATGCATGCCTCTATATTTTTTTCCATAAAATTATTATTAAACATAAAATAATAATAAAATCGGGGTAAGTTGCGAAGCCTTTACTCTTAAGAGCGTCCATGGAGTTTCTTGCCCATTCTTCTCGATAGACATTTAAGCTTTGGAATGGGCAACTACACTTATTCCAGTTATTAACCCTTGTGTCTGGGACTGTAGCTATCTTTTTGTTCATCTGTAACGACTGTCAAAGATTTACAAATGACAGCCGGTACCAACCTCGGAAAGCACGTGTGCTTTCCGAGGCACGGAGGAAACTCGGTATGTAATGGATGGTCACCCATCCACCGGGTTGACCGACCCGTGCGACTTTTGTTATTAGCTGGATCCACACCAAACGATCCAATTATGGATCGCCGATCCTGCGATCTGCGATCCGAAAGCGTGGAGCATGGATCATGATCGTACTCGTCTGACGGCTTGATTTTGCGATCCTACCGCGCCGCTCAAACACGCTCCAACCGATCCACACTGATCCGCCTACAGTTAAACTCTCGGTCGCTATGGAATCGCACGCGCAACAATAATTTTTATTATTTTACTATTTTCTCTATTATTTTGGTCATATAATTGCAAACAAAGTATTTATATTCTTCTAACTTTGATTAAAGCGGTGTGTTTTCTGTTTTTGTGCTCACACCAGTTTTTTTTTTTTTAATCTGTACGTGAAGATTTGTAATTTCCTGTTTTGTTTGTTTTTATTAGCTGTAAGTCCTCCATGGACTACAATAAAAAATATTTCCCTCGCTCGTCTATTGGTGAATTTGCTGTTATTTGGATCCCATAAGCATTTATGTTGTTTGTAAAGGGATATTAGGCGATGACTTTCAAAATATTCCATATCGTTTGATCACAGACCATGCGTTTGATTGCGCGCTCCGCAAAGAACCGTGCCGAACACCACGCGCCAAGAGACTGAGGCACCTTTGTGTTCAATCCAAAAACCGACAACCAACGGATTGCTCTCGTCAAGAAGCGTGCGCTCCTGACGCGCAGTTTGGATCGCGCGGGGCACGTCCACACCAAACACTCCTGTGGAGCGCGCTCAAGCCGCGCGCGATCGGAGCGCACTGGATCGTCTGGTGTGGATCCGGCTAAGACAAACTAGCTACAAAGTACTAGAAAAAAAGCAATGGCATCAGGATGACAGTTGTCGATCCTTTGCCTACCATACCTTCGCTTTTGGAATGACTGAAATCAACTGAAAAAAAAAAACAAAAAAAAATATGACTATAAAAAAAATGAAGTTGGAACCAACCGTGTCGTGGAAGGAGAATAATGAAATGATATCTATACAGGGTGGAAGGGAGACCGACGCACAAACGGTTACCACGTACTCAGTACATCATTCTGAACGCCCCTACATCGAAATTCTTCATCGGTTATTAAAAAAATATCAGCTGTTTCCCAAAAAAGTGCAATACCTACACGGTCAAAATGTAGCGAGGTCAGGCTATACTAGATATGTATAGCTTGATTTGTCGCCATGAGTAAAAATCTTGAAATAATACCAGCCTGTTACTGTCCCACTGCGGGGCAAAGGCCTCTTCTCATACAGAGAAGGCACGAGCATTGATCACCACGCTTGCTCAAGACGGGTTGGCGATTTCAGACTTATATTAATTATAAGTCCAGGTTTCCTCACGATGTTTTCCTTCACCGATGTCTGTGATGTCCAAGATAAACTTAGAAAATAAAAATCTTGAAACATGGAAAAATATGTGCTATTTATATCATTCTTTATGAAATTGTGATCGCGTTGGTACTTATCGCATTTAGCAGGGAATTGATAATTTTTAGGGACCCCTTCCGAGATGGTTAAAGCAGTATCCTTATAATTTCGTCATGTCGGCTTGTCCGGCTATTGCATTTGTCTCGGGTCTTTTTTACACAGTATCCGTGAAAATTAGAAATGACTAAAGTTTAGTTCATTAAAAATCAGCGTCAAGTGTTGCCATTTGGAATTATGCTGAGTTGAGGCCCTTTTGGCAATAATAACTCTGTTTACTTATTTTTTGGTATTTCTGCTTGTTAAAATGCCAACAAACAAAATTTTCTTTTTTCTTAAAAAAAAACATGACTGTACTGTATGCAAATCTAAAATATAGTAGCTTTCCATGTATTTCTGTGTGACTCTGTGTTTCTTCTAAATAACGAACTAGATTTGGTTGAATTTATATACTCTATACAGACGAGCAATATTTTGTACATTTGTAATCACGTTCTCGAAAACGGCTCTAACGATTTCGATGAAAGTTGCAATATGGCGGTTTACAGGGGCAAAAAATTGTTCTAGCTAGGCCTCATATCTGGGAAAATTCGTTTTCTCTATTTTCATCCGAACAGAGCACAGGTACTTTATGTTAAACTTAGTACATGTAATAAAAAAGTAAGAATATTTTTCGAGTCGTAAAAAAATAAAAACAAAGAATACCTACGTACCAAAGGTACCTATTATTATTAAAATTCACTCACAATTCGCAGGGTTGTCAGTGTATTTTTTCATGTCAGGAGCATATTCATTCGCATTCTTTTGGTTATTAGTCGCAACTAGAAAAAAATATCTTAATTTAAATCATTGTACATCAAGACTGTAATCCCCGAAGGTTTAGGCAGAGGTGTACCCAGGATAATACACCCACATTTCGCCAGTTATGTTTAAGTCGGATGTAAAAGGGGCGAGCCTATTGCCATCAACCAGACACAAATCTAACCCTTCAGGGATTACAGGCGTGATGTTATGTGATATTTATTGAGTTGATTAAAAATGCAAACTTTACCGCATTTTAAGTGTTGAAGTTGCAACGGGGCCAAGTTAAGAACTAAGTTTTTTTTAATTTGTTAGATCAGAGTCGTTGTCACTTATTATGGACTTTATTATCAATTGCAACGATTCATAAAGCAAAGGATCGGTCAGACTAGTCCGGAAAAATGGCGGATGCGGTTCCGGACACCTCCATCAATTATTTCTGAAATATCTGTCAGTGTCCGTGTCCATTAATAAAAAAAAAAAATCTTGCAAAAAAAACACTAAAAAGTAGATAATAATTTGAATCGATGACTTTTGTTTCCAAAGAAGTTATTTTATTTCCCCCTTTTTATTTATTGTGGTATCGCATACGAATTTTCGTCAAGTATTAATTTTACTTTGTAACTAGAAGCAATTTTTTTTTTCAGAATCAGTATCAGAATATTTATTTTTGAAACATAGGTATTTAGATAAAGGTCTCAGGTTAATTATATGGGCGCCATGTTTTACCGTAAAGGCGTACAAATATTATAGAAAATAATACACAAAAAAAATTACAGAAAAAACAAAATATTTGAAATATAACATATACGAAGAAGAAAAAGAACGTATTATAGAAGATAACTGATATACTACCTCAGCAAAGTTTATAAAATTTATATGGAACCACAGCGAAACCTTTTTCTACAAATTGAAAAAAAAACACATAAATCGGACCAGTAATCACGGAGAAATCGGTTTAAACACCAAAAAAAATGCTAGCTGAATACACAACCTCTTCCTTTTATAGAAGTCGGTTAAGAATGATAAAATTTACAAAAACTTACGGCTAGTAGTTTCATTCTCAGATTTTGAAAACCCCAATACCAATGGGATTAGTAACAGGAGACATAAAGCTGCAACACGTTTGCCTAGCATCTTGAAGAAAGTAAAACAATAGACTGACGACCAGAACATTACAGGAGCTTATAAAAAGTAAAAACAATAAAAAAAAATATAGTTATTCGTGAATTTAAATGTAGCTATATAATTAATAGCATAATTATCAAGTTTTTAGACTGATATCGTGACCGTTATAAAAATAATAAAAGAAAAGTTTAAACTACAAACATGTGTATAATATTAATAAATAATTAATGGCTTGATAGCCAATAGCCTCGACCAACATTTGAGGAGTCTCTCGCTCGGCTGCTCGATTAAGGGCTTGATTCAGTAAGCGCACAAAGAGCCCTGACCACCAATTACAGGGATCCCAGCTCCCGGTGGTGCGTTGTGCTGGTAAAAAAAAAACATTAAAAAATATAAAAAAGCTCTGCTCTTTTTTATATTTTTGTTTTTTTTAAGAGATGTGTAAAAATATAAAAAATATTAATAAACATTGAGTTATTTTATTATTTACGTATTTGTATATATATAAATTCCTAGTATTTATTCGAAAGGCTTAATAGTTAAATACCAAAAACATAGAGTAGAAAATCCTTTAATTATTCAAAATTCACAGCTACATAGACACGGCACTAAAACCCATCCAAAATCACAATCGCGTTGCCCCACAAACCCTTTAAAGACATTTTTTAACTGTACCCCGTCTACGCAAAGTTCATTTTCCCTTATAATCCAGCTCTGTAATACAATAGTAGGTCAAGGAGACTCTCAAACGTAGCAATCTCTCATAATTCCCATTGTTCAAATCACAGGCGAACCCCTTATCGTATGGGGTCTTTGATGCATGCCTAATATGGATTAATTCGTCGAGTGTATGTCATATACTTGATGCTAATGCCACACGAGTATGGCTTTCTACGGCTCTGCAATTCCCTCAGGTTATTTGCTGAGCAAAATATTACAATTTGATGAGCACTTCAACTGGTATTGGTGGAATTAATTTGCATTTTAAGTAGGAAGATCTGGTGGCATTAGAGTGTTATTGTGTATTTTACTTGAGTGTAAGTAGTTGAGTTGAGTGAAGGATACACAATTATGTACCTACTTAATACTATTTCTCGTGGTTCTGTGTACATTGAAGAGCCAAGTCTGTCGTTATCATACTCTCTCTGAATGAGAAAGGGAGGTAAGAAACAGATAAATCACATTAATTAACTACGGTGTTTTGGCTCTAAAAACTGAAGGAGTTAAGGGCAGAAAATATGTTCTTACAGGAATATTGAACACAACGGGCCAAAGAAAGTCGGTTATTTGGGGCTCTGTTAATTTCGGAAGCGTTCATCAATGAAAGTATGTACATTATATGAAGTAAAAAAGATATAACATGGAAAGAAAATCCCCGTAGGCTTTTCTTTCCATGTAAAATATTTTTTTTATTAAGCTGCACAAAGTAAAAAAAGAAGAAACAAATATTAATATTATTATTCAGGTTTATCGGAAACCCGGAAGTGGGTCAAAAACTTCTAAGATTTTTTACATAGTTAGTTATTACAAGCCTCTTAAAAAGCACATGTATCTTGTATTGTATTGTTTGCTGCTTCCTCAGGCTGGTTTCCGCAACTCCACGTCAAAGCGCGTATTTTGCGTGCGGATGTATCTTGTATCAGTCATAACAAGTGCTTATGTGTAATTCTGTCAGTGCTTTAAGCAACCAAATATACGTCACACCCAAATAATAATTATTCGTAGATAACAAACAAGCTGATAAATATACCTGAATCGAGTAACTACATATTCTTTCATCTGCATAAACGATTTAGCTGACATCCTTTTGTGTCCTCCCCAAACATTGAGCCGACAAAATATGGCGTCATTACGGTCGAATCGTGCGCCGAACGTACATTCAAATTGAGAATCCAAAAACGCATTCGTCTTTAAATTGTGTTCATTTGCGGAATGCTTTCGGGATCTTTATAAATGCGAACTTACACGCTTTGCGATCATCTTCAAAAACGACCGTTGTAACTTGAAATCCCCTTCCCCCCGTATTTCTGAAAATAAGGGAGGAAAAGGGCTCTTGAAATGAATTTGCGAGGGCCATTTGATATCGGTCGTGTTATACACGTGGGTCGCATGAGCCCTTTTTCGTGTACTCTTATTCACACGCAATGGGCTACGTTTTCATATCTAAGATGAAAATATCGTTAGAGTTGTTTATACCACTATTAGTTAGTTGTTATCTAAATGTTACAGCGCTTTGTTAAATAAAAACAAACTAAAGTTATGAGTTTCTTATTTACTTTCTTTACATTTATCAATTTAAATTTTTAAATATTTCTTAAAAATAAAAACATTTAAAAATATTAAAAAATCAGGACTCTAGAGAGAAAAACCTCCTAACAATACGAGCCGTGTCCAGGAGTACCGCTTTCAGAATCAAGCCCTTGATCCAGCAGCCGAACGAGAGCCTCCTCAGGTATTGATCGAGGCTTTTGGCAATTAAGACATGGGTTGATACCATCGGCACAATGTTCGCTGAGTCCACATCCTACATGACGACAACCACTCGAGCCAAGTCAAGATACTTGATTTGCTTATCTTTCTCGGTAGTCAGGTACGAAACACCGGCCCCATCTAGTTTTAAAACAACATGGATGACATGTAAAAGTGTTTTGTAAAACCAATTTACAGAAATAAACATGATTTATGATTTATAACACAGAATCTTCCTGTCGTCTATCATTGGGAAATACTCCTGTTATATTCAACTGCACTAAAATAAAAACGTAAAATAGAGCAGACATTTGGTCATTGTATTTTGGTGCCGACTTTTACCTCTTTGTATTTATTCAATAATTTCGGTGTTACCTCAAAATCTCATCATGCACTCGCATCCAAACTAAACAAATAAACTCACATTGTCATCGGTATTAACATCTCTATACAACCCTCCATTTTCCACTAAAATGAAGAAATCACAAGGAATAATAAGGCGTCGCGATGGTTATGAGATAGATATGTTCCATGTACCACCTTTCAACCCTACACAATGGGTCCTCTTCAACGCTTTATTAGAACCGGTAGAGGTCTCACACGTCAAATTTCACATCCTGAATAGGGCTCCCCTACCACGGAATCCGGAATCTTTATAAATAGTTTTGCGAAGACGGTGTTTAATTTGATGGAAATCCTGATCTCGAAAGTCGGATGCCGTGAAGTCAAAGGATTGTGCGCAGTTCCTGAAGTTCATGTTTGATTAAATTACGACGCAGTTGATTACGGTTGGGTGTTAAGCGGATCTTGATTGAGGGTTGAGTCGTATATTGGTGTGTCCTAAAATAGCGTTTAGTAAGTAACGAGGTTTATCTTATAAGAGAAAAAAATGGTACCTAGAGTGTTTTAATATTAAGTACTTATTCAGATAGACTGCCTCGTTGGTCTAGTGGTTGCAAGCGCGAGGAGGAACTGGGTTCGTTTCCCAGGTCGGGCAGTGATATTGGGTTTTTCCTTCAGAAATTTCTCAGTAGCAGCCATGGAGTCTGGATTTGTGCCCGATTGATGGCTATAGGCTCGCCCCTATTATATGGGACATTTTCGGGGATTACAGACGTGATGTTATGTTAATAAAGACGATTAATCTTTTTGAGTTTCAATGATATCTGATTACAATTAGGTACAGCAATCATCTAGTAGTATGTTTCAGGAAGTCGAGGACAGGACTACACTTTCTTTTCTACATTACATTTGCTACCTAAATCAAGTTACGTCTGGACTACCTACATAGCCATCAATAAATAAATAAATATGACGAACAAAACCGTTCTTACAATTGCAGCTTATTTTCCTAACCATCTTAAAAACACAGACGTCTAAAACCTCCTATTTTTACCCGTAAGGATCTCAGGTAAATAATAAAACAGGACATATTGTTAGAGTTATTCAGAACTCTTGGATATTTTATATCCATTAGAAGACAAGATCAGACGACAGACAGACGGTCTGAAATAACAGGCTCATTAAATATGAAGAAATCTTCCTCGACAAAAATATTCAAGTACCTCCTCACAAAGATACAACTAATTTGCAATTTTATTTACTTTAAAAGTGAACTTTTGTGTAATACCTCCCCAGTCTTCGGTAGAGACTATTTTAATTAGTACAATGAGCATACTTATCGTTCGTTGAAGCTCAAAATAAGTGCCTTACAGTACGAGCCACTTACACAGTTAAGGGTTCTTTGTTTACATTTGTTCAACTGTAATTTTGTGCTCGTGAAAAATGTAAAGAACTGCTACCAGTGTGCTGTTTGTGAAAGAACTAATTGGCGACTGCAGAAAGAGAAACTGTTTGCTGTAAAAATAAATACTTTTGATGCTGATGTTAACGGAGATAGCAGCTCGACATGAAGGAAAATAAATATTATGTGTTTTATTTACAGTGGGTTTTTCTACTTGGGGTTTGTGTAGAAAAGTACTCTTGTAAAGATCTATTAGACAAATGATAACCTTTGACTACCCTCCACGTTACACAAAACACACCATGTGTAAGTAAGTGCTCCAGAGTTTTTGTACTCTTCATTTTCCAGCTTGATCACTCTCAAGTACTGTTTTCAATCTTAAGTTCCGTTTTATCACCATTTAACAATTTGTCCGAAGTTTTTTTCTGCTGTGTAGATAACATAACATAACATCACGCCTTTAATCCCCGAAGTGTTGGGCAGAGTTGTACCTGATATAGTAACACCTATGATTCGCCAGTTGTGTTAAAGTCCCATGTAATAGGTTGAGTCTATTGCCATCAACGGGCACGAATCCTGACTCCGTGGCTGCTAAAAAAACTTAATAACAATTACCCGACCCGGGAATAGAATTGAAGACCTCTGGCCGACCGTCTTTATTCTGACATTTTATTGGCGAATAGTTAAATTTATTTTTCATGACAAAATAATTCTGTTTGATTCAGCAAGTTAAAAATGTTAACACGAATTTTATGGCCCTTGAAACTAAAAATCAGAATCTTCACAAGAAAATTAAAAAGGCACACAATAAACTGAATCGTGAGCATTCTTATAACATTACAATTTAATTGTTAGTACTTTCTCGCAAACTACGAAACACGAACAATTTCATTACTTATTTTAATAGCCAATAAAGTTCACGAAATTTATAGCGACTATTACGTGTGGGGAATCAACTGAGACCGTATCCTACCGTATCGTACCGTATCCAAGCGTATCCAACTCATGAATAATAGGGAGGACCTTAAAAGTTTAATAAGATCCTTGTGTGCAGTACTATATGAGTAACGATCTCAATTTTACAATTTTCCCTTAGTTTGGCTCTTAGATATATTGGTAGGACGAGGCGCGAATTAAGCAGTTTCGAACTTATGATATGGGAACATTGGTGGTGTGTAGATTGTACGATATTTTCGTGTGTAGGTTGCTTAAATTGTTATGGTTGTTTTATTACTGTTTCGTATCGCTATTGGTGTAGTTTTTTGGGGTATTAAAGGGTTTATCTTACCGTCTGATTGTGGTTTAGATTTCTACATCGTTTTGGGTAGTTTATTATACTCTAAGACTGTTTTAAGCTTTCACGGTTTACAACTAAACTTATGCTGTCACTTACGGCAACCCGCGATCATGGCGCTTGCAACAGCGTCGAAATATCGGGAGCTCAAAATAATGAACAATCACGGAAGATAAGTAAGTGACAGTATAAGTTTAATACTCAAAGTTGTAGAGATCTTAATGAAGAATTATTTAAAATTAAATGCAAAGGGGTTTTTTTTATTTGGGTAGCATGTGAGTCAAGGTTAAATCATTTTGAAGGGGTGGAAATTATGCAGGGGTAGTATAATCAGGGGTCGTGCCATAAAATACTTGGCAAAATCCGTTTATGGTTTTCATTACAATGTTTCCTGGTTTGCGTCAAATATAGATGTTTTTTTTTTTTAAAATAATTATAGCGATTATCAACAGATTGAATAAACAGCAGGGGCCTGCAGTGTTGGCGATTGCAGTGTAAAAATATACTTTCACAAAAATAAAGCTTGATCATAGCTAATTTTTTAACATAGCTCGAAGTAGTATTTTTCATTATTTCCTTGTCTTCATAAGCAACACGAATAAAATCTTCAAAGCCACATATTTCCTGTTATTGTTTTTTCCGCTCCTAATTTACAGCGCAGCTCATCACAGACAAAATATTGCTCCATAAATCCGCCAAATTGATCGCGTCAATCCATTTCTTCCTTGTCGACTGTTAAAAAAACTATTTTCTATCACAATAACAATAAAAAAGCTAGCAAAATCACCATTATACCGAACAGGGCCCTTATAACGTGGTCTGAGTAATATTGCCCCGCAAACGACAGATTGCTCACATTACAGTAACGAATTGCACCAGACTGCCCCGGAGGTGGATGAACTTATAATATTGCTCAACTATGGTAATACACGGTAATCTGTTTGCGATTCTGTTGGGTTTTTAGTTTTTTTTTTTAATGTGGACTGGTACAGGCAACGTCAGTTTTGTTTTGAACTATTTGCAAACATCAGCCGGTTTAAAAAATGGAATAGATTCACATTCATTTGTTATTGTCTTATTTGAAAACCCAGAGAATACTCTTGCATTTGATATAACTTCTATGTTTACTCTTTTTAGATAGTTCCATGATTAATAAACCTCTGACCAAAAATACGTATATAGAGAGTATCTAAAGATTTTCTTACTAGCTTTTACCCGGGACTACGTTCGTGTTGGTGTGAGAAAAAAAAAGTGTTCTATGTACTTTAACAGACTATAATCTGTCTCTGTGACAAATTGCATTCAGATTCATTCAGTCGTTCTGGCGTGATTGAGTAACAAACATCAATCCATTCATCTAAACTTTCGCATTTCTAATACTAGTATATATAGTAAAGTTTAAGTGATTAACTATTAACTATGCCCGAAGTATTAAAATATGATCTCATATTAAATGAGTAAAGTTCAACAAAATTAAGAAAAATAAATATTGACCGAAGTAAATACAGTATATCAGTTAGTAGCCAAAGACAGTTGAT
Source organism: Noctua pronuba (assembly GCA_905220335.1). Classification (NCBI taxonomy): domain Eukaryota; kingdom Metazoa; phylum Arthropoda; class Insecta; order Lepidoptera; family Noctuidae; genus Noctua; species Noctua pronuba. The sequence goes on along the minus strand of LR999903.1, from coordinate 6,820,899 downwards.
TCATGGTAAGTACATAATTTAAACAATACATAACATTCCATTTTCATGAAGAGGTTTCATGAAAATGGAATGTTATGTATTGTCCCCTCACAACTTGGCTGTTTATTAGTGAATCAAAACATCACAAAATACCAACTAAATAACAAAGGGACTCAATAAAGAAACTATTTCACGAATGCAGTCAAAAAGGCAATATAATAATTAATAGCTAACGTCCACTAGCCTACGTCCATTTTGGCACAGTGTAAAATAAACAGAAGAACAATTGCGAACTAAAATCGGAATTGTCACACCATAAACAGACCACTACCAACTTTCAGATAGACTGTAGATGCTTCAGTAAAGTATTTTGTCATAGAGCGACTTCCGAAGTCGTATCCGCAAGTTTTTTACAGAGCACGTGTCTTTGTAATCTTTACACGACCTAAAAGAGAATTTTCAAGAACTAAGTGATAAGGTCACTTTTAGACCGTTAACCCGGAATAAGTTCATCCAGTTAATACTAACTTAATTGATAGATTTCTACTGAATTTACGCAATTGTTGTCATACTATTTTGATCCGTACCGTCAATCTTGATCCAATTGACAATGGATTTACAGGATCGAACTAATGCCTGATTGATTGTCGAATGGTCACCTAGTTGTGTACTCATTTACAACGCCAAAGCTAGATCAGAGCGTAGGCAGATAACATAACATCACGCCTGTATTTCGCAAAGAGTAAGGCAGAGAAGTACCTAAGTATGGTACGCCCACATATACCCAGTTATTTTTAAGTCCGATATTATAGATGCGAGAGCTACATATTGACAAACCCAATAACACTGTACAACTTGGAAATCGAGCCCCAGACTTCTAGCGCAGTAGTTGCAGAGCGCTAGACCAACGGAGCAGTCTACGACAATCGAGAATTGATAATTGTCACAAAAAAAGCTTAGTTGATCTACTGTTTCCTATCCCTACAGTGGCTATTATTTGTACGAGATGTGGTCACCGGTAGAATTTATAGAGGAATTATTATTGAAAAGCTCCCTTGGTTTCGGACAAATTGTCGAGCGTTGCGAGGCGACGGCGGCCACCGTGTGCCGTGTGGGGACACAAAGTTTATTGTTTACCGTTGTAGTTATGATTTTGTTGTAGGTAACGAATATTCTGTGTGGAGGGTGATCTCAATTAGAAGATTTTAATTTGATGCTGCATAATTGTTTGAAAGTAGAAACTTGTTGGAGTAGAGATTAGTGTGAATTATTTTAGTTTTTAAATGGACATTTAAGTATTGGGAAAGAAAGAAAGAAAAAAAAAATTATTTGTCGCAGGGACATGACGTGCATCATACAAAATGACAAAAAAAATACATCACGCATACATTGGGCATCATTTTACCTTCATACCTGATACCTTCAAGGAGAACTCGTGGTAAATAATAACAGCCGCTCGGCTTGATCGTTAGATGTTGTTGGTCCGTGGATGGATGACCACCCATTAAATACCGAGTTTTCTCTGTGCCTCGGAAAGCACGTTAAGCCGTTGGTCCTGGCTGTCATTTGTAGATCTTCGACAGTCGTTACAGGCAGTCAGTGGTGCGAAAGTCGGACAACCAGTCTTTTGTATAATAGCCCAGTACTAAATGGGTTCGGGAGGTCAGATAGGCAGTCGCTCCATGTAAAATATTGGTATTCAGCTGCTCTGCTTCCGGTTAGACTGGAAGCCGACCCCAACATAGTTGCGAAAAGGCTAGGCAGATGATGATTTTGCATGTAAAAATCAGAACTAACTTAGAAGATTATGAATGATGCTTGAGATCATGAAAAACAGATCTACGAGTTGGGCTGTTTTAAAACATTCGTTAACAATTTATTTTATTTACATAACATAACATCACGCCTGTAATCCCCGAAAGGTTAGGCAGAGGTGAACTTAATAGTACATCCAAATTTCGCCAGCTATGTTTAAGTCTCATATAATTGGGGGCGACCCTATTGCCATCAACCGGGCACAAATCCAAACTCCGTACCAGCTACTGAGAAATGCCTGACGGAAAAACCCAACAACAATTTACCCGACTCGGGAATTCAACCCAGGACCTGCTCAGCAGTCGTGCTTACGACTAAAAGAATCAACTTTTATTTATTTTAAAAGATATAACTTCAGTTTGTTTTACTTCAATGTTGCAAACTGTTGTGCAGTTGTAACATTATTTGATATCAAAGTACGACAGAAAGCTTACAGTGCGCTTATAAGATACTGTCATGTTTCGTGAAAGGAGCGGTTTGCTTTGTGTCTGTTCCTCTTGCTCTCGTGTCAGAATGTTATGATTTAATGTTTTACTTTATATGGAGAGACTGTAAATAAACAGAATTTTTAAGACATACTGAGAAAATTATCATATTTTTTCCAGTTACTGAAATTCTGTTTTAGAAGATAGGATCGAACGAACTGTCAGTCCTTCTACACGTGCAGCCTATGGGGCAACTTCACTCAGCGGACATACAGCGACCTACGCGTTCAATATAATAAAGCACTGAGAGTACTGCTACGGCTGCCGTGGCGTTGTAGTGCGTCGGGGATGTTTGCAGATAATAATATTGATGGTTTTGCCGCCATTATTAGGAGTAGATGTGCATCCCTGATGACTCGTGTTCGCGGCGGCACCAACAGTATTCTCAGTGTATTTGCCGATCGATGGGATTCCCCGATGCTGCGGAGGTGGATGCGGCTCCACGCTGACTTTTAATTGTGTATTTTCATGTGTCTGAAACCTACTAACACTAGAAGTTAAGTAAAATTGTTACTAACCCTATGGACTGCAGTCTGAAATAAAAATTTTCTATTCTATTATACTAGTAATTTGTATTTGTTATAAATAAATAAAAAAATGAGTTTATTTTTTTTTATTTTTTGCTAGCCTACATGGTGTCCCACTGCTGGGCAAAGGCCTCCCCTTTCTCCTTCCATATCTCTCTATTTTGTGCGATCTCCGGCCATGTTAGCCCCGCAAACATGATCAGTAGTTCAGGATCAGAGTTAAGTATACTTAATGCAATTTTAAAACTGGACTGCCTTGTGGTCGAGTGCTCGCAAGCGCGACTGCTGAGCATGAGGTCCTGGGTTCGATTCCCGGGTCGGGCAAAGTGTTATTGGATTTTTGCATCAGGAATATCTCAGTAGCAGGCACGAAGGCTTGGTTTGTGCCCGGTTGATGGCAATAGGCTCGCCCCTTATTACATGGGACTTAAAACATATCTGGCAAAATGTCCGTGTACTATTAGGTACACCTCTGCCTAACCCTTCGGGGATTACAGGCGTGATGTTATATAATGTTAAACTTTATAAAAAAGTAAAATATAGAATACTAGCTTTGTCCGTGGCTTCGTTCCCGTTATGGTCGGAAATTATCTCACGGGAAAATTTTAAATATAGCCTATGACACTCGGACATAATGTAGCTTTCCACTAGTGAAAAAACATTCGGAATCGGATCAGCAATACCGCAGATTACCCCCTACAAACTCAACCTCTTTATAATATTAGTATCTATTGTATTGCAAACTATGTGTTTCTGGTCAATTGAAATACAAGGGCATTCGTTTTTCCCCTAATAATTTACATGAACAGTCCATAATACTGTCCATCAAAGCTTCAATTAGATAAAATATGAGCACCGTACACCCCAACATCGTTATAAATCGTACATATTCGATATACCTGCTACAATGTTCACCCTAATCAATGTTCCGAGGGAACAATAACGTGTGGTCATCCTCTTTGGACGAAATTCAATAAATTCGGACAGCTAGGGTGGCCCCATCTCCGTCAACTGGAAACTTTTGAATCGCCGACAGCGTCTGTACAATGAGGGACAGCCTTTTGTCCGCGAAATTGCCTTATTTCGTGGTGTACCTAATATGGGTTTTCTGGAACTATCAATTGGAAACTGTAATTGAGTCTCTTTGTAGTCGTTTGATGTCGTCTGCATACTGTTTGATTCTTTCTGCTTTGTTTGATACACAACAACTGTTTTGATAAAAATAAACTATCAATTTTGAAGGAATATCAAGCCCGTGGTTTGGTCGGAAATGATCCCAAAAGAAAAGTTTTTTTTTTATAGCCTTTAGTGTCCCACTGTTGGGCAAAGGCCTCCCGCAATTCCTTCCATGAGCTCTTTTCCGTGCCTCCTCGAACTAGCCCTCGCGGTACGCGTCCAGATCGTCTCGCCACCTCTTTCCAGCAACCATCATGTGGAGACTTTTGCACAGCAGGCATCGTGTATGCGGCTGCAAAACTGCTGAATGAAATGTATTACCGAGATAAAAAATGTTCTAAGTCCCAACCCAGTCGTGGTGTACCTGTGGTCCAAACATCAAAATCAGTGCAGCCGTTAAGACATGAAAGGTACCTAACAGACATACATACACACAGAGTTACCATTCTCATTTATAATATAATGGATGGATGCATTGTAAATGTAGAAGGTTATGTAAATTTTATGTGATTGGAATATTTATTGGATACATCGAATTTGTAATTAGATATCTTCATCTTGCTGAGTCGGTCCATTGGGAAATCGTATCGGGTCGTGAGACGCTGTGACGTCGCATGAATTAGGAAAGATAAGCTCGCCATCTTGATTTACTTGTTAACTAACAAAGGTTGTGAATATATGATCAAAGGTTAGGTAGCTTTTGTTGAGGATCATTTGGCTCGTGTAAAGTTAGTGTGGTCAGTTGTGGGTGGATTTGCATAATTTGATCTTTTGTTTCACTCTTGGGTATTTATATGGAATTGTGGCTTCAAATAAATATACTGTGTGCCTTAGTGAGCTGGTGCTACTGCTGATGAGGTTCTGGGTTCGATTCCCAGTTCGGGCAAAGTATTGCTGAATTTTTTAGTTTGGATAATCCAGAAAATGCACGCAATCTATATTATCGCGATGGGTGTACCCCCCATTTCAGGCGTGATATTGTGCTAATTGTAAATAAAGATAAGTTAATATTTATCGTTCTAGATTACGGGCATCGGTCACACAAAACCTGATGCCAATTAATTTCATCAGGTGCAATGCACAGACCCAACCCTTTCAAATTAAAAACACAATCACTAGTTACATATACATACATGTATCTACTAGTTACCCGGATATTATGACTTTTCATACAAGCTACAAAGCTTTCAAAAGCGAAATTCGCCAATTAGTGTTACTACAAAATGTGTATATTAATTGGGTGTGTAAGGGCCGGCCTAATTAGGGGTTGGTATACGACTCGACTTTATTGTAACTGACCGTTTGTTACACACAGGTGGAACGAACGACGAACTACGAACCACCGATGTAACTACAAAGTTATCTACTAGGTGTAAGTGGACCCTTGACGAAGCCGTCAACCAAGCATTCTGTACATCAAACTAAGTACTTAACCCTACAAAAATTATTGCTCGGAAATGTTTTTTTTTTTGGGGGTAAAAAATCACGTTTTACGGTAATACTCAAGGTATCGCACTCAAAACATTGTGCAATGTGTGTTGATGGATGCATTAAATGGTGAACGGGCCATGGAGGTATTTAAAGTTATAACCTTAAAAACTAGTACTACTTAAAAAAAACTTGGAACTTTGACCTCCAATATTGAACGTAACAAGAAGATTCCCAGATAAAATGGGTAAAAAAAAAAAAATCGGCTTCATTAAGGGTCTATTTACAACCTTAATTTGGATCCTGTGAGACTATAATTATTTAGACTTAGGCTACAAACCGCCCCTGAGCATCGATTTACATCAGTGCAAATGCATTTATGTGTGGCGCACATAGGTTGGGTTTTACGTGAAATCTTTAGGTGGTGATCTGTAACTTAGGCCCAAACCTCAATAAATGCGTTTGTGTATTCCAAGGTCCTTTATGATAATACTGACAAACAAAATGAGGACAAGAATACTGACTTTTCTCTCTCTTCAAACAGACATTGTGAACATTCTTGTAGTTTTTTTTTTGTTTGTGTGTGCTTACTTTTTAATTCACTATATTAAAATAAATGGAATAATGGAGTTTTATTCAACTATCACCTGATAATTTACGTATCTGTATTTTGTCTATTTATGTGATATTCACAACAGACAATTCAAATAACAGAAATACCCAGAATGGATTTATATTAAAAAAACTAAATAATTGTTACATTTTCTCAAATAGACAAATTGATTCGAGCTGTACCACTTTTTTGAGAACTACCCGTATATAATATATGCTGCTAAAACTATCCACCCGTATGTATCAATAGACAAATTGCAAAACGAGCATCAGCATCATCCAAGTGGTTGCCGGTCTGTGCGTCAGGGATTTAGAGCCGATATAATCTGTGATGAGAGGGTCTGAGGGACGGAGGGCCTGACGCCACGCCCGTCTGATCTATTGTTAATGAAGGAGGGCTGTCGATGATGCGGCGTTACGGTGAGATAGTTCGTGATTAGGTTGTTAATTTGTTATTTTTTTATCATTTTTGATGTTTACCTTCACGATTTTATAATTAGTATAGTTCGGTTCAAACTTAATGGCGGCTCGGAAGTTAGCTGCGAGTGACAGTCAGCGCAGGTATAACGGTTCAAACTTTATGCTGGCTCGGAAGGTCTAACGTAAAACTGCGCAGAACACAATTCTAGGTATCAGCGGGGCGCAGAGGACGCATCGTCTTGACTGTATAATGCGTAGACCGTCACTCGCAACTAACTTCCGAGCCGCCATAAAGTTTGAACCGAACTATAGCTTTTGCTCCGGATTTCGCTCGCGTAGAGTTCGTAAAATATACATTTTTCAGAACTGAACCCAGGTCTGACATGAAGACGTGAAAGGGTAACATACAGACAGACAGAGATCGTTTCGTATTTATAGTATTCATTAATGATTATGGATGAGTGAAATGAAATAAGGGATATGAAGTGCACAAACAAAGTAGGTGAAATGCTATTAAAGAAAAACATAAAGAAATAGTCTAAAGGCCAATACTTGTTACTACATAGTAACAAATCGTTCCGTCTTGTGTCATACGCCCGCTTGTCAGGTAGCATTCAGCCAAAATCGAAAATGTCCGACATCAAAATTTTTGTATGAAAATATTCTCAATATCCGCTCTATAAGTCTTTTAAATCTCTTTGTCTAAAGGAAAACAATCACGAAAAGTTATGCCCGACTCCCACGAATACGGTCATTGTTTTTTCTTGAGTATTGAAAGTTTTTACAAATATTACTAAACTAATATTTATCATTTATCTAAATAGGCTGGTATTATTATTATTATTATCTAAAAACAAAGAATGTAAAACTAACGCAAGCGTCCAAAAATCATCATCCATTTTATTTACACAAGATAGTGTTAAGTCCATAAAACAAATTCTCGCAAAACGACGAAGCTCACAACAAATTGTTGTCGCGTGAAAAATGTTCGCGGTCTCTGGCTAATCTTTATTCTGAAACGGTCAATCCGGCAGAACGCCGACTATTTTTCAAAGCCCGCCTCGTTTGTTCGGATATTCGTAAATATTTCAAGCTTTATTACCACCATCAACATAATGTTATGGGGTGAAATTTTACAAAACGGAAACAAGAGATATAAGGGAACGACGTGGTGCTGAATCTTCTTCTGTATTAATGCTGTTTTGAATTGTATTGGTTTGTTTTGATTTAGTTTTGGTTCGGGTTGAGAAAAATTTTGGGGTCTTATAAATTCTTGAGTGTGTTTTCTGTATGCCTATTCATCTTCAATAAACACAGTCATGTTCTTTCAAAACTTGAAGGGCATGGTAAATCAAAATCACATTTATCTCATACAAAAATATCAAATTGGATGGACACAAAAGTTGTTCACCAACCTACTCAGATTTTCTAAAAATAATTTTCTTTTTACATTTCACTCAGCCAGTGACAACACTGTTAATTTATTTTTCTATCGTTCTTAATTCAAAAAATATGAAAGCGCTAGCCATTTACGCGCGAAAAAAAGCAAGAAAAAAAACAGACAGCCAAATCGTTTTTAAAGTGCTCTAGCGAAGTGAAAAAGATACCTATGCGATAAAAATGCACGTGTAATTTAAAAGAAATTGCTGCAAGTGCAAATGGAGCGTGGTGCATTATTGCGTCGCCGGCGCGGGATGAACAACTCCAAATTGTTCCGATACGACACCTGCGCTGACTAGTGATGTGCTCAGCTGTACCGGATGATAACACTGGTCTATATCGCATGCACAATTGCACATGCACGAATCGAGAAAGTATTGGTTTGTTTTACTAAAGAAAACTTGAAGCAAACAGGAAAAGGTAAAAATAATGTGTTATTTTTGACAAAGAAAAAACCAATACCTACCACAAAGAAACAAGAAAAGTTTACTCCAATAACGTAATTATTAACAGTCCTTTTCTTAATAGTGAGAGTTTGTACGGTGACTACGGAGCGCATACGCAGCACCTAAGATGTGCTACGTAGCGTCTACAGCAATGGCTACGTAGGAAAACGTCTCCCACATAAACGCACACTCTTTAAAACTAAAAATGACTTCATAGTTGTCCCTCTTAAAAGCCAGCTAACCAATTATAATCCTTCAATTTATTTGCAAACTGAATTTCACTAAACTGAAGTTAAACAAGTATCAGTGTTATTTCAGTACTAGAAAATCACAGCAATGTCACTGTATTAAATTTAAAAGCATGCTTGGGACGTGTCTAGGCGACATCCCCGACATCCACTATAGCTTTATAAATAAATGATCGTCCCGTCCCTTGCATTGTCTATGTTCTTCCAAATTGCATCGGAAAGATTGAACGAAAACCTCTTTTCACAAATATTTTAGAGAAAATTGGAATTACGTTCTTTAATGGACGCTTAAGACGAAAAAGGTTTTTTAATGTGTGTGTCTGGATTCAGAACATACTTAAGTGTTTTCTGAAATATATGTATTTGTTCCACATGAGGTCAATTTGTTATAAATTGACCTGTACAAACAAGTATTTAGTACCATACAAAATATTAGGGTAATTCCAGTACATCATTTTCTGGTGTGTATTTTGATCTTGATCTGTAGAAAATGCCATCATAATAGTAATCCTTAATATAAATGATTATTTTAATTAGAAATAGGTACTATAGTTAGCTATGAACATGATTCAATTTTGAAGCAAAAACAAAGTAATTCGTGGGGTGTTTCAGAAAGCCCCTACTTTTTTTTCGAAACAAGCCACAGACCGCCTTAATTGTACTTCCCTACATCACATAACTTAGACACCCACTTGTTCTCGTAAACCCGAAACGAATTATGTTTAAAAATAAACACAAGAGACTGAACGTTTAGCGTAATGAAAATAACCGTAAACATAGAACCGCAAGCCGGGCTTCGTAAACCCCTACCCCGAGGCAAGAATTCACGCGGGTCCGTTCAGACCAAATTAGACATTATTGAGTCAGTTATTTAATACCACAGGGTACACGTGCATTTTTAGGTTAATATTATTATTATTGGGGGTTACATAAGCCTCGTAATCCAATGAACTCTCATTACGAAGCGTTCTGAGCATAACTTTATTTGCTCCCGCGGCTTCTGCCCAAGCCTCTTGATACCCTAAAAGGCACGCCACTGATAGACGTTCTTGCTTCAAACGGCAACATAACGTAATTATTAAAAATTGCCTTTATTTCCTGGGAAATGGTTTTTATTAGAATACATTTTTCAAAGCGTAGTTAATTTTGTGGAAAATTTTCGCGTTGCGTTTGTTTTTATTGCGTTGTTTCATGTTGATGCTCTGTAGGAATTGTGTTTACATGTTTAATTTAAATTAAATTAAAGTGATCCACTTGCGGCTCTTTGTTTGTGATATCTTTCTTAACTTTATTTATTTTGTTATATGTATGTATGTATTTATTCTTGTAATTTTTAGTTAAAAATATTTTCTAGTAATTTTTCTGTTATTGCAACTACTGTGTATTGTCTCTGCATCACCCTAACGTAGACTGGTAGAAAATGCCCAAGGCATTAAGTCCGCCTTTGTACTTTACTTGTGCATAAAGTTTTAATAAATAATAAAATAAATTTTTAAAATTTAAAAAAAAATACCTCGTAACTCCCAAATATATATTCATATTGTTTGTGGTTACATGAAAGAAAGCAGGTGACTGCTGAGACGACGAGTAATAGACAAATAATTTATATAATAATATTATTTCTCTATTACTCGGAAGAAGACATGCTGCGCCGATCTCACATAAATTGAGATAAGGGCAGGAGAATGATGATTATGATGATGTTTGTAGTGGCATGAAGAAATGTTTGATAATTGCTTTAGCTCGAAACTGATCAGCCTGTAGTCAGTAAACGAGATACAAAAATATGCAAGTAAGTTCTTAAAGATAGGGTGGAAACGGGCAGGCAGCAATGCTGTATTTAAGTATCTTGCTAGCTAGGTACCTTGCTAGTTAATTAATTTTCGAATAAACATACCTATAGACCTCTGTATAACATCTTTCCTTTTGCGCAAATCCTCCATTTTTTATCAAAGCTCGATTCCTTTAAAAGATAAATTCATTTTAAAAATTAAAATTCTAATTTAAACCGGTTAATGGACAGGGAAGCGCAACATTTTCTCTCGCATAGACTGCGCTAAAGACTGAAATAAAATTGAACTTTAGACGTTAAAGCCCGTCTGAGGGGGGCGAAGGGGGTGGGGAAGAGACGCTGCCCGCTAACCATCATGTTTATGACTTCTATAGGGAAATACAATGCGATGTACCCACTAGATGGGGTAAACTTTTATCCCAACACATACGTATGGAACATTAGGTATATTTTCATATTTTTCCGATGAGTTTTTTATGTTTATGCCCTCGTAAAGTTTCTAGTCGTTTAGTTTGCGACAGTGTTCGCTCCTGTTAACGTTCCGTGTATGAAATTTTCAGTGTTACGGGCACTGAGCGAGTATTTATTACTGAGGCATGATACCGTGTTGATAACGCCCTTTAATGTCGTGTTTTCTCCATTTCTTATATCTGTTTTATGTGGTGATAATGTACCTAGTTTGTGGTTTATTTCAGTCACTATTTTGTTGAGTGAATTGAGTTTGGAATGGGTCGTCTGGGAGTTGTTTTCAAAAAATATTTTTTATATTATGTTGATAATCATCTTATTGTCCAACAATTCGTCACACCCATGAGTCTCGTTTCATCAACAAGATGTAGAATGCGTAGCTCTTTAAAAAGTCATTAACAAACAAATGAAAATCTACACCCCCAAAACACCACATTGTTCTCAAAGCCATCTCCAAATGAAAACCACAAAATAATTACTCCTCAAAACTTTGTCACTGGATTTCGATTTCACCCCACAACACTCACGACATACGCCCCACGGGAGCTCTATTGACACAAGTACAGCCCACCATGATGGCACTTGGCAACAAACACGATTTTAATCAATACATCAAACAAAACTTAGCCACTACCAATAATAATTAAAAGCGAATCATTATATGGAATATTTGTTGAGGACCAAAGGGATGTTTGGCCGCGGGCGAGACGGCTATTGCATAAGTAAGACATAGTTGGACGTAGGGTTGTCTCACCAAGGGGTTAAATTACTCTCTACAGCTACTTTCTACACTTTTTTTAGAACACGAGTAAATAGACCGAGAAAAAACTACACATAGAATTAATAATCACGGTTGTAATCCCCGAAGGATTGGGCAGAGGTGTGCCTAGTAGGTACAGTCACGGTTCGCCAGTTCTTCGAACTTAAGAAAAATATGTGCGACCTCATATTCTGCCGTCCGCAAGCTATAATGCCGTTATCCAACAAAATCATATTTCGAGTAAATGACAAAAGAGCGCGCAAAAATAAAAAATTGATGCCGTTTCTTAACTATAACTCGTATGCGAGACTTATCGGTATCAAAAAATAGATCTAGTATTGCACTTTCAGATAGCCATACTTTCATTTCTTAACAATGATTAAATCTTAACAAAAATAGGGTATTTGCGTTTTAGTTTAGTGTTTTTATAATTTACAGCTTATACAACCACGTCTATAATGCCGCTAAGCCTACCTTAACGGCTTTTTAGTGTTTGATTTTAATGTAATTTAATTGACATTTAAAATAATCTCTTCATTACCAAACTATAATGCCGCTAAATACTTTAACGTTGTTGTAGCTAAACATTATAGCTACGAGAATAAACACTATGCTAAACTATAATGCAGCTAAAATCACTTAGCCGCACTTAAGACTAGTAAGTTACAAGGATATTTTTTCTGCATTTATTTTTTAGGTTGATTACATCGCTTAAACGCCGCTAATTACAAAACATTAAAAATGTAACGGCGTTCTAGCTTTGAAACTTAAACAAGATAGTTGAGGAAATCAAATAAAAAGATTAAGTCATCTACAGAAATAAAAGAGCTTATTCAGAAATAAAAATCAATCATTAAGTGACAGTCTTCTTAAAATTTAACAAAATCACTTTGCAAGGACTAAAACTAGTTATAATAATTAAAAATGAGATCTTGGCAAATAACTAAAAACATCGTTACCCTATAACTAATGAGATCATAAAAAATTACTAAAACATTTCAAAAAGGCCTATTTAAATCTAAACCTAATCTAGTTTCGGTATGTAGGTAACACAATATTCTAGCAAATAGAACCTGCCTGCTCTTTGTTAATTAAAATATAAAATGACAAACTAAATCACTTTGTGATGACTTACTTCTTATTATTCTTATTATCTACGGGTACAAACTAATAAAAATCCAAAAAATCTACATCATATTATAGGTAGGTACTTTACCAATCGTCATTTATAGTCTGATTCACATTGCAGAAACTTTCTCACGAGTCTATTATATTATTATTTAATATCACTGCCTTTTGTAGCCGATGGTAGGTATTTTGAGGTAAGCTAAGAGAATTAAGGGACTGGTGAAGGTGTTTCGGTATTACTCCTGTTGATGACAAAACTATTGGTACTATTGTAACTTTTTGCAGATGCCAAATTCGGGTAATTTCATCTTTTAGTTCGATGTATTTGGTTAGCTTTTCTACTATTGTGGCCTAAATTATGTGTATTTGGTACAGCAATATCGATTAAATATGCAGTTTTATTTATCTTGTTTATAAGTGCAATGTCTGGTCTGTTGAAGTGAATTGTTCTGTCGGTAAAAATGCCTCGATCAAAATACAGTTTTGTTGAGGGATTTTCTTATTTAGTCTCTGGATTGTACTAGTAATATGGTACAACGGAGTCTATGAGTTTTTACTGGTGAGCTTATTTTCTGGTGTATGACGTTGGCTACTTGATCGTGTATGTGTTTGTAATCTGTTTGGGCTATTGACTTGCACGCGCCTGTGATATGTTGAATTGTCTCAGGAGCACTATTGCATCTTCTACATGTGTCATTATTTAAATTCTTTATAATATATTTTTTGTAGTTTTTGGTATTAATTACCTGGTCCTGTATAGCTAGCATGAACCCTTCAGTCTATGGGAAAAGTTCGTCTCGATTTAACCACGCGTTCGACGCTTTTTTGTCGACATTGATGTGGCATAAGTCTTGACGAAGTCTTCCGTGTAGAGACTTCTGGGTCCATTCTAGGAGCTTAGTTCTTTCGTCGGTAATTTTTTCATTTTTCTGTTCTGACCTATCTTTCAAATTCAGGGGGGTCAATTGCTGGTCGTTTTGAGTAACAACTTTATGGAGAATAGAGTTTTCACTTTTTGAAAAAAAGAATTGTCTGAGGGCTTTTATCTGTCTGTCGTCTGTCTGTTGTGCAGGTTAAAAATGACAGTTAAACCTCTACCTTCCTCTTTCCGCGGCGGTGTTAATCTCTGCACACAAGATCGTGGAAATTTTTCGTTGAAGGTTTTTGAAGTCGGTTTTGGACCAATTGATTATCCCAAAAGAATATGTAAGAACCGGTATAGCGAAGGTGTTAATCGCTTTAATTGTATTTCGGAAATATAATTGTGTTTAGTCTGTGTTGAAATTGTTGTGTTAATTTTTGTTTAGTTTCTTTATAGTTAATCTGTCGTGATTGTGTGTACCCTAGGTATTTATAACTATCTTGTTCATCTAATGATTGTATCTGTTCTCATGTTCCTAAAGTGGTGTTGGTAATTCTGCCATGCTCTAATTGAATTTATTTTACATTTATCTATGCCGAATTCCATTTTAATATCATTTGAAAATTGTTCTGTCAAATTTGCTAATTTTATGAAGTTCACCCTCACTTTTTGCGTAAAGCCTAATGTCATCCATATACAATTGATGATTTAAATCAATTTTTTGTGCATGTTCTTCGGTTTAATATATTCTAAGCGCATCTCCCTGGAAGATCCCTCTCCGAATTTTTATTGGGCTAGTATCTACTGTTTCTTATTATTGTACAATCTATAGTGTACACTAAACGGGCAATAATAACTACCATAATAAAATAATGTTTTTACTTGGAGTTGTCAGCCATCGTAACAATCGGCGAGTGCGCAAAGCGTGACTCGTCCTTACCCTTTAAACTTTTGTGCGACACGGCTTCATCGATCAAGGGCCGCGGGGGGGGGGGGGGGGTCAATAGCGAGCGTTTGAGAGTAGATAACCGCGTTTTAGTGTAATAATAAGGGGTAACTGCATTTTTGTGATTGACGCCGAAGCAAAATATTTATATTTCATATTAAAAACGCCGTTATTGGCGTGTTCACTACATAATCTCTTAATAAAAACCCGACGAAATACAACGCATAAATGCAGTTAAGTGACATTAAAGACATTTTTGTGTAGTACTTTTGTTTAACGGCTTTTTAGCATTGGATTTAGAGTACTGTATTTTGAAACAAAGCTGGACTTTATAGCCGTTAAAGTACTTTAGCCTCTTATTAGAGTAGGAAATTCTGTTAACCGCAATTTAGTTATGAAACTGGTGGTAAATATTCTAGTTAAAATGTAAATTATAAGCCCTTAGTCACTTTTTAGTTTAGTTATGTTGCTTAGCTGCGTTATAGTGTGGTAAACTTAACAAAAAAGGCATTTTAACGGCGTTTTTGTTTTTTTTATCTCGGGATCCATAAATAGTAGAAAAATACTGCTTAGACAGAAAGATAGAGTTTTTTTTTTTGATTAGGTATCAAAAAACGAAAATCGACCAGATGCGAGATAACGGCATTATTGCTTGAGGACGGCAGTATTGGAGACAGAAACTTTATGATCTAGTCTCGCATTTTTGATTTAAAAACACCGAAAACTGAACTGTAGTTTACACGTCTTAATGATAATAATCCTTTTAGATGATCCTGATATTACACTTGTGGAATGGTCAAAAATTTCCATAACTAGTGTTGCACACCCCTGTCCAATAATCCTATGCCCTCATGTAATCCTGGTCCGCAAGATGATGATTGCGTCCCATTTTAGTTTACAAAAGGTAATCCTTTAAGAGGAACTATTGGGGAATTTTGATAGCAGTTAGTGTTTACGATGTAAATTCTACTGTAATATCATAAACCTCTTTGATTGGTACCTTCGAACTTTGAAAGGGATGAAGAGCTTGCATTCTGGAGATTATTACGCAGATGTAACTTTATTTGTGTGTGGTGGAACTATGTTTAAAGTTGGACGTTATCTTATCTACCTTTGGTTATTATGTAAAATGTTTTGCGTCCCTTATTGAGTCGGAGATGTTCCGTATAGTAAATATGTCGAGGAAGGTAATTGGAGAGCAACGTTGGAGTTGGAATTTTCCGCATGTTTATTTGCTTAGTGGGTAAGTAAGTACTAGAAACATTTTGTGCAAAAGTATTCTGTTCTACCAGCTCTGTATTGCTACACGTATAGTTTAAAAAAAATCTTAATATTAGAGTTTTCCTTTCATGTTTTCCCTTTTTTTACAAAACCAACATTCATTTAAGTACCTAGTGTCCAAAATCTAAGTGCATGAGTTTAATTTGTACTCAGAATATTTATTAAAAATTAAAGTAGTACCCGAAATCATCAAACATACTCACTTACTACATACCCCTTCTAAGTTCCAAAGCAACCCAAAAAAAAGAACATCGAAAAATTTTAAACACACAAAAAACGCACCACCAATTGCGCGGAACCTCTTGGCTTTATACAGAACCCTCATCAAAAAGCGTTATATTATCAAAACGCGTATTGTTTAAAAGTACGAGTATCTGTTCCTGCAAGCTCATGTTTTCGACGCCATTATTCGTACGTCTCTTGACGAATAAAAGGGCATTTCATAGAACGTTTCGTAGGCTGAAAGGGGTGGTTCACAAAAGCCTTTTTATAATACTTTCGGCAGGCATGTGCATAATCAACCCCTCCTGCTGTTCTTAATAAATACGAGTACCTGTAGTCCTGTACTGAGTAATTATTTGGACCCTTGTTTTGTTTATTAGGTTGTTTAAATGCATGGCTTTGTTTTTCTGGTTTGAATTTTGTTTAGAATTTTCTTGGTTGTAAGCTGTGCCTGGCGGGATTTTCCATCAGCAAAATTGACACAGAATTCCATTCCCTATGTAACCCCAACATGTAACATGGGATGAGTTTTCAGAAATCCTTCCTTTATGCCCATTTTTTTTTGTATGTTTAAAAGCCTTGTGCCAAATTCCATGCTTTTAGACCCAGTTTTTTAGACAGTGCGTTGTCTGTCAGTGAGTCTTTGTTTTTATTTATATATTAACTGAATATTATTCGCCTGTACCGGGTGTTTAAAAAAGCAAGAAAATTTAGGCAGTCAATTTCTCAATCAACGTTGCTAGCTGGTTGTTCTGCATACTTCATCAGATTAATAAGTACTTGTAGCTTGTGGCTGGCACAGGACCGTTTAGATAAGCACAAGAAAAGAGAGGCCTATGCCCAGCAGTGGGTGAATTTAGACTGTGGATGCTGATGATGTAACTGGTATGTCATCATCTGCCTAGCCGTTTGCCAACTATATTGGGGTTGGCTTCCAGTCTAACCTGATGCAGCTGAATACCAGTATTTTACATGGAGCGACTGCCTATCTGACCTCCACAACCCAGTTAGTACCAGGTAATACGATACCCATTGGTAAGACTGGTTGTCAGACTTTTTGGGCCACCGACTACCTATAACGACTGTCAAAGATCTACAAATGACAGCTGGGACCAACGGCTTAGCGTGCTTTCTGAGGCACGGAGGAAACTCGGTATGTAATGGGTGGTCACCCATCCACAGACCAACCTAGGCAAGCACGGCTTAACCTAAAGATCGACCCGAGCGGCTGTTATTATTTAGACACGAGCTCCTCTAGATGTAGCTTGAACAGACATAAGAAAAACAAACCTTACCTCAATTTCATCTTAAAAATGCACTCAAAACCGTCAAACACCATTATTTTTATAACCTCGCAAACCGATATCCACAAAATATTCTCCCATCCTCAGGGAGCCAGCCGAAGTTAATGTAAACAAAACGTAAATACACTATAATAGTATCAAGTCTACAATATTTCGATGAACAGGAAGGTACTTTACATAGCAAGGAAGCGCGGTAATATCCCAGGGGAGAGTGCTGCAATTTCACTGCCATCTAGCAACTATACATGAAAGTATTACCATTCGGGAGATGAAAAAACTTGTATTACTGGCAATCGGTTGTTTTTTTTTTAAAGAAAATTGTAGTGTTTTTTTTTTCTGGAGATACTGGAAATTGTCTATGTGGTATATGATTCTGAACTGTATTTTAAAAGACATGTTTAAAGATAGTATTTACCTACCTACTCTTATATAGGGTGTAAAAAGACCCTTAACGAAGCCGAAAGGCACTTGTTGTCCCCGTCAATGCGATCATTTTTTTGTTAGGGACCATACCTGGGAACCTTCTGGTTACGGAGATATTGGGGGTCAAAGTTCCGACTAGAAGGTTCCCAAGTATGGTCCAGAACAAAAAATAATCGCAATGCCGAGGAGAACAAGTGCCTTTCGGCTTCGTTAAGGGTCTTTTAACACCCTTTATAATAGGATTACAAGTCGGGGGATGAAAAAACTAGTCTTATTGGTAACTGGTTTTATTATTAAAAAATCCAAGGCTTAACCAATATATTTAAAAAATAAAGTTGAAATTTAAAAGCCTGTTCATAATAGGATTAACTCTTTTATAGGCTTAATAGTGTTGAGTTTCGTCCTAATGTTAATTAATTAAATTAATAATTTTTATAAAATCTGCAAAATGGTTTTTAGTTCACAAAAATTTTATTCATATTTTTCACTTAAAACAAAGTTTAATTACCTAAAATAAAAGATGAATTTATTATTTTAAAACAATCTTAATCAACGCAAAGCAATTTAAATGAAACTCGACGATAATTTAAATGCTTCATTAAAGAAAGTACGCACTGATTTACTGCTGAGAGTCTCTTAATTAAGAAAAAGTCTTATAAAAAGACATAAGAATCTAATAACCGGTATATTCACCTTATAGAAAAAGCTTAGGACAACAAGCAGAGGCTGAGCAATTGTCGTCATCATCATATTGGGTCGCGATCATTTACATTGGAAAGCTGAAATTCCTCGACTGCCTTGTTGGTCCGGTGGTCGCAAGCGCGACTGCTGAGCATGAGATCCTAGGTTCGATTCCTGGGTCAGCTGGTACGGGGTCTGGATTTGTGCCCGGTTGACGGCAACAGGCTCGCCCCCTATTACATGGGACTTTAACATTACTGGTGAAATGTGGCAGTACTATTACGTACACCTCTTAGCTCTTTGGGGATTACAAGGCGTGATGTTATGTTAATGTTTCTACAGCTGGGACACAGGCGTTCTCTGTATGAGAGTGAAAGAGCCTTAATCCAACAATCGGGCCGTTAAGTTTCACTCGATTCCTTACCATTTTACCGCTCTAGCATAAAGAAATCCTACTACACAAATCCCACGAAACTTCCTCAACTCATTCTTAGCGACTCAAATTACGCTAGTGTACGCTTCCACAATAATAAAGAACAGTGCCCAAGCCCCAGACACCGCTTATAACAGTGTACGGTAAATAGCGCCATAACAATATAATGCTGGCTTGAATTGCTCGGTTATATGCTTGTAGCAATAGCTTTGGAAACTCATAAGCTGGATAAGGAGATACCTTTATCTCGTATGAGCTTCTGATTTTATTAGAAAGTGCTTACCTGGATTTTATTCACTATTTTTTGCATTTTAGAATCAATATGGTTGTAGAGTAAGTAAGATGAAAGAGATGATTTTCTATAAAGGGTGTAAAAATACCCCTTAACGAAGCCGTAAGGCACTTTTTCTCATCGTCATTACGATATTTTTTTTGCAAAGGACATATCTGGGAACCTTTTAGTTACGGAGATATTGGAGGTCAAAGTTCCAACTTTTTCACAAGTTTTTTTTTTAATACAATTTTTTAATGTTATAACTTTACTTTAAATACCTCCATGATCCGTTTAATATTCAATGCATCCATAACCACAATGTTTTGAATGCGTTTCATTGAGTTTTACCGTAAAAGGTTATTTTTCACGCCAAAAAAAAAGTCGTTTCCCAGCAATAATTTTTGCGTAGGGTTACTTAGTTTGACGTAGAGAATGCTTGGTTAACGGCTTCGTGAAGGGTCTGTTTACACCCTGTATATACTCACGCCTTTTTCCCATGCTGCTACGCAAAACTTACAGAAAACCATCTGCTTTTCACCTGCCCATTATTACATTCTCCGATTTGCCGACAGTCACATGAATCAATCTAAACAGAAACAAAAGCTAAATGAGAATTCGAAATTCAAACACCCAATAACTGAGCATTACGCTAACACACCATGCCAACCACTGAACCAAAACAACGCAGCATTTCTACAATGTACAGCTAACGTCATCCGCACCTCATCAAAATATCACATTACAGAATCACAAATTCATTCCGAGCCGCCAATTATCCGTGAGCGTTCATTTTCCGACTCATTCCCCGGTGTAATGATCACGTGGTGATTTTGACAGTTGCTCCGGCTTTGCCCGTTGTCATTTATGTTGACGTTTTAGGGAGGCGAATGTTCGTTCGGTGCTCGTGTGTTTTTGGCTTTACATATATAAAAAATATACTGATTGAATGGTAAAACATAGCATGATGGTTTTTTAGTTAGCCTATTTTGTTCCACTGCTGGGCAAAGGGTTCCCCCATTCCTTTCCAACTCTCTCGGTGTTTTGCCTTCTCAGGCCAATCAGTTAGGTACGAGTCCAAATCGTCATGCCAGCGTTTCTTGGGCGTGCCTCGGTGACGACGACCATCTACAGGCACCCATTGTGTGACGATTCTGGTCCATCTGTCCTGACCCATACTGGAAATGTGACCGCGTACAGTAGATAATAATAAGATATGAATAAAAATCCTTGGATCCAGATCTGACAAAACCTAAGGGAGTGAACGTACTTTATTGCATGGACTTGGAGCTTTTTCTGACTGACTCATTCGATTTCCTCTCTTCACTATTTTAATACTAGCTGTTGCCCGCGACTTCGTTCGCGTGGAAATTTTGATGTACTATTAGAAAAAAAGTAGCTCATGTGCTATTCCAGTCTATAATCTATTTTTGGTGCCAAATTTCATCCAGATTCATTCAACCGTTCTGGCGTGATTTAGTCACTTAGTCTTTCACATCCTAACATTTAGTCAAGAAATGAAAAATGTTGACGTTAATGAGTCCAATAACTGTCAATTTATGACGGTCAAATCACTAAGACATTCAAACAAGTCACACACAAACACATCTCGACCGATCCACTTTCTTTGTTCAAATTCTTCGGCTCGCACAGTGAAACCACTCCTTAAGGCATGAACCGGGATCCGAATGCAAATGTCAGTCGTTAACATGCATGGCGTGAAGTCGGCCGTCTAATTAGGAAAACTACTTTGACAAGGACTGCAGATATCATTTTGCGAAATGGCTATGAAAATTTCTAGATATTACCTCTTAGAGTGGGTGTTTATGTCGGGCCGTTCGTTATAATATTGCGGGTTTAGTATTCTGATGGTACGATTACTTTTACCCTTTATTTGGTGTTGTACCAACGGTGATATAACGTACATATTTAGTACCTACTAACTTAATTCAAGGGATTATTGACAAAGTACTTGTACAATCTTGTTGTATATTCGTCTGTAGAGACCTAATCCCATCAAACTCAAACTCAAACTCAAACTCAAAGCATTTATTTCAAATAGACCCGTGACAGGCACTTTTGCATAGTCAAAAATAAGCTACCTACAGTCCCGCCACAGGCATAATAACTGTGAATGGACTGTAGTTGCCCATTCGAAAATAGTAGATCTCATGGAGAAGAATGGGCAAGAAACTCCATGGACACTCTTTTCAAATCAAGTTATATATTACATCGGTATGGGATGAACATTTTATTTTCTAGTACTAGTCTAAATATTTCTATCAATCATGAGGTGGCAGATATTAAATAACATCAACTTTGAAAACTAGAACTCATCCACACATCTGTTTTGATGAAAACTGAAATGTTCTTACCTCAGATTAATAAAAAAAAAAAATAACAAAACCTTTTGTATCACGTACCTATGATACACAACATTCTTTTTTTAAAAAGCTCCCATCTCCAAATTCAAAAACTCGCGAACCGAATCTGTTTCTAGTCTTCTACTTTCAAAACTTTCTCGAAGGTCGTTGTAAATTCTTAAAGATTGAAACTTAGTAAAAAATATATATCTAGTTTAGAATTTATTGAAGTGGCAGTTAGGGGACGCAGTTAAATTAGTTCTTCAAGCTTCTGGAATCGACGGAGCAAGTTTCACCCCCCTCCCCCCACCACAGAACCCCCCTATTCACAGGCGAAACGGGCATACATTAAAAGTTTACCGGCAAAATATAAACATATTGTGGGAAAAAGGATATTTTAAAGTTTTCTATTTTAAATGAAACTGTGGGCTGTATATCATAAGAAGTTTTGTTTGTAACTGTTATTGTTCGTGAATTGTGGCCAAGTTGCAAGTAAGTGATGTGTTGACTGCGAGTTCTGCAGACGAAACTTTAAAAAAATGAGTGCAATATGAAAACTTTGAATTTCTTGATGCTTTTAAGTTGGGGTTTTTAAGAAAAAAAGATCTAAGGAGCGGTATTACCCTATTTTCCTGACTTTATTTCTAACTATATTCTGAGAGCTGTGGCGGAGAGCTATACGCCAAATATCAGGCATTTTGAGCGGAGGTTGATTAGGTAGGAATCATGTCTTCCTGCTTGGTCATCCTTTGTTTTTGTCCTTTGTTTTAATAATATTATTTTTATATCAATGTTTCTAACACTACAGTTTAAGCTGTTTGTAAAACTAACAAAATATGGATCACTGTTGTCCGAAATAAATGAATTTTAATTTAATTTAATTTAAAAATTGTTATTTTGGTTTTCAGTCACTTGTAGGTAAGAAACCTGATATTTGAACCTTGCCTTATGAATGCCCCTTAGTTGACTGTTTTTATGTCTATTTACATTTATATAATCAGATTTTAGACTCATTACCCGAACATAAACGTCGTCCTATCAAATTCCGAGCCTCTAAACCCCTTGAAAATTCGATTTCTCGTCAAAGACGCCATTATATTGGCAATTTCACGAATTTATTAGTTTCCATAACGGCACAATTGCTCTTGAACTAACATACTACGTATTTGAACTATGTTCAAGTAATTGACTTTCCTCTCCGTTATGTTATAAGAGGCAATAGCTAATCTACATTTTCAAATATACCTCAGCAATACGTAGTAAGCCGGCCAGTTTTATTGACCTCTCCGTGAGTTCAATGTTTTGTTACGCTCGTGTGTTGTTCCTGTATAGTTCTGTTTCCAGGGGTCTGTGTGTTCTGGTCGGTTGTGTAGTATGCTGCTCCTCTGTCAGTGTGAGTAATTAAGTTACGCAGTATAAATGAAGGGTCTCATGCTATCTACAACAGGTAATTAGTTTATGCGTCAATTGAGACCCTCATTGTAATTTGTACTTGTAAAGGAAATGGAAATTTTATGAGCTTTACGCTGGTTTTTATTTTATTTTATTCTTTTTATGAATATTGTTTGTTGCGGTGAGTTTTTGCACTCGGTTTTTCCTCATGTAAGTAATTAATTTTAGTTTTCAGTTCAGTTCGTGTAAAAGGGATGGAATTAAGTTATGTTCCTACTACAAAACGAACAATGTTTTCTTTTAACTCATTTAAAATTGTAACCAGTAATTTCGGGCATAAGTTTTATATTAACAATATAAGTACATCAAGTTACTTGACCGAGTTACATCACATTACTTAAGTAAATCTTAGCTTTGTTTCGCCCATTGAAAATGTACACCTTCAAAAAATCTCCCCTCGCTAAAAAACTGACACACACACACACACAAATATGTATTCTATTTAAAAGCATAAATCGCCCTGACAGTCCGTTAACACAAAGTGGCTATTCAATATAACGCACGTGGTGGACCCTTTTACCAATTATTATAATTAACTATAAGAGGAAGTGACCTCTTGGGCTTTGAGGGACGCAACTTTGTAACGGCGGCCATTTTAACAGATTGATGGCAACAAGACAACGAACTTAAGTCAATATTGCGTTGTTGAGAAACTTGTGTATAATCCTTGTTTATATCGGGCTATGTTAAGGGCAGTTTTTGGGGTATTAGGTATTTTGGATGTGTGTATTGGTTTTGAATATTATGGCATTTTAAGGAGTGGTTAGGGAAAAAGACGAATAGAAAGGTCAGAAAGCTGGTTGCGTAAAAATCCATATTAATATTATTAAGACGTAAAAATTTATTGTAAGTTTGTATGTAGGGGGTAATCTTCGGAACTACATATCGGATTCCGAAAATTCTTTCTCTTACGGTAAGCTACATTATCCCCGAGTGTCATAGTCATTTAAAACGTCCCCGTGGGTTAATTTCCGTACATAACGGGAGCGAAACCACGATTAAAAGCTGTAGTAAGATATAAGTAAGTACTGACTTTTGTTTCTGATCTCCTTGGATTCTATGAAGTAAATATGGTCTTTTCCATGAAAAACAAACTATTACATCATTAGTTAAACTAGCATTTGAAGCATAAATAATAATTGGGAATTGGGACTTTTAATGACCCGTTATGTCTAGTCATAAACTGTTACCACCTAAATTGTTGACCCTGTCAAAATAGGGTGTTTTTTTTTCGAATGCACAATTTCTAATTTGCTCTGTTGCCTTCAAGTCTCTCTCATTTTTACTTTCGTCAGATTTATTACTATTCATTACGCCAAAGGAGTTATAAAACCTCCGATGCAGTAAACACGCAAATAATAATAAAACCTTAACATAAAAATTAGCCGTTACAGCGAATTCGAATACTTCTCTATATTCGAATTTCGAATTACGGCTGATGTTAGTTTCGCAAAGTTGGCACAACTTCTGATCATTATTTCTCATGCTGGCAGACGAGAAAATATTTGCAAGATGAACTAACTTCATTATAGTTTTTATTTTCTCTTTTATTACGTTGAATGTGATTGAGTCTAAACAAGAGGAATGAGTGAATGAATGCTGAGTGAACGGAGTCGAACCACCACAAATAAAACAGTATTCCGATCAATGTTGGTTGTGTTTGCTGCTTAAGTGGAAAACTTGAGATTGCGAAGCTGAAATCGTTTTGTGTTAAATGTTGGTCTAGACGGGTTATTAAAAATTTATTCTTCATAGATTTTCGTGAATGTATTGGTTTTGTTTGTATTTGCATAGCATTAATTTTCGTTTAGTTTCTATATAACTTTGATTCTTCTTTATTTTTCGCTGTGTAAGTTATAATATGTTTGAGCGAGTTGCTTATTTTCAAACTTTAATCGGCCGAATAAAATCTTTTTTATTCGTTACAAACTTTTTTAAAACTTCGACGTTTGGAAATTTTATAGACATTATTTTTGAATTTTATTTAAATGACTTGTTAAAAGTTGGGCACGTAACTTGAAAAACGTGTTATAAGTCTATCGATGTAGTTTTTTATTGCAAAAGTTGCCAAGTTAAAAAACGCAAAAGCATGTGACCATGAGAAATACTTTGTTGGTTGACTTTTATACCTTTGAGGGTCGGAGTGACCGTGAATACTCAGAACTCTCAATGAAACAAGAAATACGACCTTTGCGTATTCGAATAAATAGGCCTATAAATATATTAAGAGCTACAACAATAAACTATTTGTCTAGTTAGTCAGCTATAAAGCTTTATGTTTCACATTTAGTATTTATCAAGCCATTAAATCATCGATTTATGGCGATGCAAAAACACTACAAACTTGTATTAAAATAGTTTGTTACGAAAGCACTTTGTCAATGCGATCACATATTAATTTAACTTCTAACATTAATGTTCCACTCCAATTTATGTTGTTTTATTACATAGTTTTTACTTCAAAACAACTTATGTAAGTAAGTTCTTTCATAAAATACATTTTTATTTTTCAAATCAGTAACTCCGTATTATAGTGCAGTGTCGCCGTGATAGATGGCGCTGCAAGTAATGTTCAGAACAAAATGTCGAGGAAATGGAAAAATGTGTAAACGTAACATTTCCCTTAAGCAAATGGTTTAACCACCAACTTTACGTAAGAACGTACAAATGGTAAAAATTGTGTTAGAAACTTTTTTTTCCCATTTTAAACTGAAAGGTTGCGTGGAATATTTTTGACCTCCACATCGGCAAAACCCCGGGCAAGAGCAAGTATTAAGTAAATACTGTTTAATAAAACAGGCATTATACATTCTCAAACCGTTGCAGAAACGTAGAACAATCGAACCACTCCAAAATCAACGCAAATAGATTAAAACAAATTGACTTAACAATCATAATCAAAAGCGATTACATTATTAACACACAATCTTAATAATAGAATGATTAATTAATATTCTCCAAACGAACTTCGACTCATCGCCTAAGAGTGGATTTCACCAACGAAACTAATCTCGATCAGGACATCTAAACGGAGTTCAAGACTTGTCAGTGTAATATTCCATAGTGATTCTGTGTGTGTGTGTTAAGAGGAAAAAAGGAAGGGTCATAGGGTCTTTTGAAAATAGGTATTTGAAGAAACTATTGCCGTCGCGCTGCGTCAAGCCTGTCCCCGTAGAGTGCGATGGCAGTGCAGCTCAGACCGATTATATCACAAAAAATTTGACGAGATCGACGTTACGTATTTCCCTTTTTCCTCCTCGAAAACTGAGCCGATTCAATTATTTTTAACAATTAAGAAAGAGTGTCTAGGTACTTATCAATTTATTTTATGTTAAAAACTTTTCGAAGTTCGGTAATCGTCTAATCACAGCCGTAAAAATTGGGCATTTTTTTGTATTTTTTGGAGCGTCATATTTTCTTTACTTATTAGTTGCTGAAAAAAGGAAATAACAGGGACGTGTTTGCAGTAGACCTTGATTTTATGAGAAAAAAAAGATGGCTCTATTATTCAGGAAGAAAAAAAGGACAATACATTTGTATGGACAATCAAAGCCCCTGTTCTCTCTTAAGATTTGTTGATCGCGTTTAGCTTCAGTGAAACTCGCCCTTAGAGGTCACTCCTGTGGCTACAGCAATTATTATAATGAAATACATTAGTTAAGGAGAAGGGTTGAGCCGTTAGCTCCTTTGTCTTGATCTCTCGTTAATACATATTTATGGGGACATTCCAAGAAATTTATGGCGCTTTTTGGCATTATTCGGGGAAAATATTAGATTGGTGATGTTAATGTGAGTGATTAAGATGTTTAGGAGTGATAATCCAGAGGGAATTAACAGACTTTGTTGTAATGGTTAAACGTGAGAAGGGTTTTAAGAAAAGTCACCACCAGATGTTCGTTGATTGCTTTTTATTATTGTGTCATCAATTCTACAGTCACGTTGAATTAATTTATGACTATTTGGCTTGGAATATCCGCTGCTTTAGCTGATTTAAATGTAAGAGATCTGTAGTCATTAGGAAAAATAAAATCAGCTTTCATTTTGAAAATTGACTTACAAAATCCTATGTAGTCTTGAATTTTCAGCGTTACGTCAATCTAACAGTTTTTTGAACGTACTTTACAACCTCGCATAATAAATTTCAAGCTACCGTACTTTTCTTGAATGATGCATCTCGTTGCCACTACTTCGATATGCTTTCAAGAAAAATACCCAAACATTCCTTGAAACGACATGCTTTATTTTAAACTTATTCTATTTTCTTTTGTTTTTCTTACAAACTTGTATCTAAAAATCAAAGGGAAAATTCGATTTGTCGTCCCTACACGTCAACCTGTAGCGAATAAACAATGCGAATAGGATTTTAGTTGAAAAACTGTGCATGGTAACATATGCAGCGCAGGTATGGGTCGGGTCTAACGAAGACCGTTCGTTCCACGAATACTTGATGTCAACGAGAATTTTTAGTTTGTTTTTTTGGACCGAAGATGCGCTTGAAAGAATCTTGGAGCAACAATGTTTGAATATACAATGTTTGAGGGTTTGTTGTTGTTTTACATTGTAGTAAACATTTGTAAGATATGCGGTAAATATTGTGTTGTCTTTTCACTTTTATTTAAGAATTTATGCTGAAAATTTAAACATACAGAAAAAAAGAAAAGAATGATGGTGTATCTAAAGTACCTATATGAGACGATGATCGAGAAGAATACACAGTTCGTATTGTGTGTAGATTATCCTGGGTAAAAAGAACATCGACGCCCAATCGGTTTCTACGTATTCAGTCCATCATTCCGAACCTCACGCATAGAATTTTTTTATCGGTAATTTAAAAAAAAACATCTCATCATATCATTCCATACATTTTGACCGTGAAGGTATTGAAGTTTTGTAGGAAACAGCATTTTTTTTTTTTTTCATTTTCAGGGGTATAGGGGGGATGGTTATCAGGGGGGAGGTTCGGGTTTTTTTGGGGGTCTTACCGAGGCGTTTCGTATTACCCAGTGCTAACTGGGTTGTGGAACTCAGGCAATCGCTCCATGCAAAATACTGGTATTCAGCTGCATCCGGTTAGACTGGAAGCCGACCCCAATATAGTTGGGAAAAGATGATGAGAACTATGCACTGTATACGTGTGATACGTTTGTGCCCGATGTCCTTTCCGCCCTGAACGGTTAGGGGCTTAGGGCCCTATTGAAACAGTAGATATGACTTGTATTTTATGTGCATCAATAAGTACTGACGTTGTCCCAAACCACTCGAATTAAAAGACTCGTATAGTGGGTGTAAAAGTACCCTTAACGAAGCCGAAAGGCAATTGTTCTCCCTGTTATTGCGATATTTTTTTTGTTCCAGAAGGTACCTAGGTATGGACCTAGGTACCTTCTGGTTTAGGAGATATTGGGGGTCAAAGTTCCAACTTTTTCACAAGTTTTTTTAAAATACAAGTTTTTAATGTTATAACTTTACTTTAAATACCTCCACAACCCTCGAACAATGCATCCGTTAGCACAATGCTTTAGTGCGTTTCATTGAGTCCTACCGTAAAACGTGTTTTTTACCACAAAAAAAAAGTCATTTCCCCAGCAATATTTTTTGGGTAGAGTTACATAGTTTGATGTACGTAATGCTTGGTTGATGGCTTCGTGAAGGGTGCGTTTACACTTAGTAGGTACGTACTTACGGTGTTAGTAACTTCAAAAAAAAACTCCTCCCGAAAACAAAGTAAGCACAAGGGATTATTTGAACTGCATTAACAGACATAAATATTAAACGCAGCGAACAGCTCATTCAAGCTTGTCATTACTCCACTCAACCATTTTAAGGATCTAAAAAAGAATCTTCCTAAACATCAAATAGAGGCAGACATTTTAAAGAGAGGCCCTCAAACGATCCCCAGATTTGCATGTAATTATCATTTTTGATTCTCTCTTCTTTTGTGTAAATACTCTTCTAAAAGGTAACGCTGTAAATGACATAATGCGGAGAAAGATATGCTGAATTATTTATATGATAATGCGTTGCTGTGAGCCTTGGCTTTTTAGTGAGGGGTCAACGTCGTGCATTTTATCGAGTGTTGGTTTAATTTTTGAATTAGGTGATACACTTTCCGAGGTTGGTGCGTGAATATATAAATGATACCAAGATTCCTCCGTGCCTTAGAAAGTATTAGTAGTCATTTGTTGGTTTTGGACAGTTGTTGCGGCCTGAAAGTCGGACAACAGTCGTATCAAGTGTTGTTACCCAGTATTTTTGATGTGGGTGTTCAAAAGGCAGTCACTCCATGTCAAATACTGATATTTAGTTGAATCCGGTTAGATCGGAAGTTGACCCCAACATAGCTGGAAAAAGCCAGATGGTGATGTCCTCCTGAAATTAAATCACCCGTGGGCTTTATTTTTATTATATATATGTAATAACATCGCATCATTAACTAAAGAACGTTTAATAAATAAATACTGACTAGTTCTTTGTTGTAGCTTTGATCAATAACCTTATCTTTATTGTACTTCCTACTTATGTCTAAAACAATTCGCCACGACTTACAAAATACGACATTCTACTCACAATTTATCGTACTCCCCCATCACTATTCTTCATCTCCGCTTCTGTGTTAAATACGCTTCAATGGATATTACTTTTGGGGATTTTTGTTGCTTAAATAAATTATTACATTTGACTAAGAACAGGTTTTAATGAATTTCAAGTGGGACCGCCGTATACTAATATGATTTCCCATTTCACTCCTGTTGCTTTAACGACATGAAAGAGAATTCATTTGGGGTTTGTCAACGTGTCGATATTCGGAATTGAATAATAAATAGGTTGGTGTGCTATTTTATTCATACGAAAACGGGATGAGCGGTTTTTGGCCTTCTCTTGAAATTTTTAGAGTTTACCAAAGAATTTGAAAAAGTATTATTTTATTTCGAGAAACTATCTAATTGGAAAAAGCAGAGCTATAATAAAAAAAAAACCGTGAGTAAAATTTTAGCATAGGATCTAGTAGATATTTTATTTTTTTGATGTAATGGAAAATACAATGCTTAAATAGTTTTATTTTAAAAAGCAATTCACGCCATTGTCTGAAAAAAAAACAACTTACCCAAAACACATTACAATACAAACTCAGAACCCAATTCTACAAAAACATGAAAAATCCAGATTACAATTTGACAACAATAAAAAATATCCAGAAATATCACTGCAGTTTGACGTTTCACTCCGCCATCTTTGTTAGCGCCAAAACGTTGTGTTTGACATAAACATTATTCGTTCGGATACAACACGAGAACAACTTTAAATTGACTTGCTTGCGAATGATGGCTAATAAAAATTGGGAAAGCAAAATGAAATTGGAGTGTTGACGACGGTGAATTGTAAAATATATTTTTGTACGTTTTTTTCAGACTGCGTAACGTTCGGGTGCTTTAACTAACCGATTCACTTATTATTTATTTTATTAGATTTGATATAATAGACGCAAGGTTTTTTTAAAATCTGGTTAGAATTCCCGCATTCGGTTTCGATTAAAAAAATAAGAATGTAATTCATTTTATACCGAAGTACGCATTATTAAATATTTGCTAACATTTTTGATAAAGTTAGACCAAATTAATTCGTTATTTTAATGAAACTTCAATTACAATGTGTTTAAGGACCTACGCTAGGTATTTCTGAGATAATTGCTTGTTTTACATTCTTAATAACAGAAAAGTCTCATGTCTGCATATGAAAACTGAATTTTTGAAGTTTATTAACAAATTCTAACGTTCAAAAGATTCTAATTTAATAACAAGAAAGATTAAAAATATAATATTTGAAGACAAAAGAGAATCGTTTCTAACGAACATGAAATATTCAAAGACTGTAATGATTGTTTGCAATAGTATTAAAATTGAATTCGACGAAATATACTAATGATTGCTTTGACTCTGTTTGTCTTATAAATATATCTAATTGAATTAGTTTTGTCACAAGATTCATTAATAATATTTGCTCAATTAATTTTCGGTAAATTCGTCTTCTTTCAGCCAATTAATTACTTAGGTATACATTCGTATACTTACGGCATAAGTACATAGTTTGGTTTTGGAAATATTTTTCAATCATCATTTAGTTTAATTCAAAACGATTATAATAAATGTAGATTTAAATAAAAGCATTTTTTTTTTTGATATCCTACATTGTGTCCCACTGCTGGGTAAAAGCCTCTTTCTCTCTCCAAACCTCTTTGTTCAGTGCAATTTCTGGCCACGTTTGCCCCGCGAAGATTAACAGATCGTCACACCACCTTCGCCGCGGTCGACCTCGTCGGCGATGTTCCCCCTTCAGGCGTCCAGTGAGTGACGATCCTTGCCCACCTCAAAAGCAAAATAAAACCTTTTTTTTTTAAACATTACAACGTATTTATATTTATTACAGGTATGATAGTTTTGACTGGCTGAATTATAACCGTTTATAATTTCGTGCTCCAAGCACTAGATATTACGCTGTAATTTTAGCTTTCAAACAACTTCTACAAACTAAGATAATATCAGTGTACTTAAAATCAAGATTGATATCTACAATAGATAGATAGAGTTATAATAGACAGATTTTTTCCTCAACTAAGATCTAGACATTTCGAGACGACGCATTCAGGTAAAAAAATAGAATAAAAAAGCTCTATGGTAATATCAGAAACAAGATCTGTCGCTCTACGGGCGACGACGGCGACGACGGAGAAAAACTTATTTTTACGATAGTTTACGATTTCCGTTCTTATATTCTACTATCGAACTGTTAACGCGTAAAATTTATTATTTATTACATTTGTTGCTAGTTTTTATAAAACTGCAGACATAGGGACGTTAATGCTTTATGTGTTTTCGCTGAATTGTAAATAAGTCGCCCCCTTGGTGGAAAGCTTCGGTCACTAGTAGACTGGAAACTTCTTGGGAAGACGTCATGGAATATTAGTGAAGGAGTGTCCACAATATTGAAAAAAGCGAGGTAAATTAACTGTGAAGCTAATTCATACAAGATGCGGAAAGTACTGTTAGATAATATAATTCGTATTTCGCTCATTATTTTGAATCTCGTTAGTTTATACCAACCAAAACTATGTATGTTTAAGTAAGAAAAGAAAAATGTTTATAGAACTTTTTATTCTTTGCGAGTCGATGTACTCAAAAAATACCCGACCAGTATATAGCCACCTGCACAGCTCTTTCGTTGGCTTCGTTTAAATACTGGAAAGTGCAGCTGGCTGTGCAGAATGGGCAAGAAAGGAGATGGAGCATAACCTGCAGAGGGGCTCCATACTGGCATTGTATTTGGCACGGCTCGATGATACCCCATTTGGCCAGATTATTTCTACAGCGACCAACCCGGGTCCGCAAACGGTTAAGAGATTTCCAGATTGGCCACTGCAGAACTGTACCTAGCACACACTCAAGTCACTATGTCCACTTATTTTTTAAGATAAGTATGAAAAAGATGTAAAACTTCAAAGCTTCATAGGTAGAAATACAGGTAAAAAACTGATCAAACAAAAAAAATACAAATCCGCTACCCATCCCTCAACATCACGTTAACATAACTGGGCTTTCAGCAGCAAATTTCACACACGATAGCCCCCCCTGACATACTACGTGTTACTTTTAACAAAGGGCAAATCCTCATGAAATGACATAGGCCGACAGTATCCACCGACGTCGAACATTATCACAAAATGCCCTTAACTCGATTCCTTCATATAATATTCATGACAGGGTACAATCTTTCAAAAATTGACACCTTTTTACCGGGGTTACCCTCTCCCGGGATGGACAAGTTTTCCGTGTTGCCAACGGTGAATAAATTACTGGACACAATGGGGTTTTGGTTTACGACTGCGTTTAATTTATGGTGGGGAAAGTAATGAAATATATTAATGGTTTATTTATTGATGTGATTATAATATCAATGATGTGTCGGATGTTCGGGCGATATATTGATATTTAAGTATCGATTGTTGAATAAGTAATTATTAAGTCAGTGTCAACTTCTCTTTTGAATAAATGCTTTACTAAACATGTAAGATTCATTTTAAGAATGTGGAAGGCATAAGTTGATAATAGTAGTTTTCGTTAACATAATATGTATTACTAGCTTATAACCGCGGCTTCGCCCGCGTGGAGTTCGATAATTGTCCCACGGGATCATACTACCGGGATAAAAACTATCTTATGTGTTAATCCAGGCTATGAACTATCTCTGAGATAAATTTCATCCAAATCCGTTTAGTAGTTTTAGCGTGAAATTAGCATGAAAGAGTCATATACATCCATCCATTCATCCATCCTTACAAACTTTCGCATTAGTAAAATTAGGAATCTAATTCGTCAAACTTTATACTCCACATGAGTCGATGTTTTGAATTGTAAGGAAAACCAAATTTCTAAAAAGTCCTTTATTTCTAATATTCATAAAATATTCACTAAATAAACAGGAAAGAAAATGCAAATTAGAATTCGAATTAAATGACTACCAAATGCTGCGTCCATTTCAACAACTGTACAAACAAATAAACTTTAAAATACGCATACTGAACCTCCATTAAATATATTGGTCAACATTTCCAGAGAAAAATTTAGAGGGGTTGACCTATGCACACATTACTTACCAATAAAGCTTTAAAACAAATAGGTACCAGGATCCCAGGAGACTGAAGAGTAGATCAAATAAACGGTAGGTGAGGAACTGCGGACCCTACGTCACTCTGCGCACAGTAACTAAAGCTGATTGTTTGTTCAACGAACATAGATTTTTCCACTTGATTGTCTGATTTGATTTTCTTGAGGGCCTCTCTTAGCTTTCCGAGCAAATAGATTGTCTGAAATAATCCTCTTCGGACAAATCCGGGGTTTCCATTTACCTTTTCTAAAAGAGTTTGTTTTCGTTTTTGGGTCTGGTTCGATGTTGATTGGGAATGAAATGTTCGTGTGTTGAGTTTCTATTTTATTTATGGTCTTGGATATTTATTAGTTTTATGTGGCTGAATGAGCAACGATTTACAGTTATGGTTTGAGGTTTGAAATCAGTTGATGTCGGCCTTTCTCGTTAAGAAGTTTTATCATAACAGTGAGAAGTGAAATCACACTATGCCATCAGTTGTGATCATTATATACGTTGATACTGGATGCAGCTTCAAATCAGTATTTTACTTGGAGCGACTTAGTTTTATATGGCTAACTGAGCAACAATTTACAATTATGGTTTGAGGTTTGAAATCAGTTGATGTCGGCCTTTCTCGTTAAAAAGTTTTATTATAACAGTAAGACATAAAATCACACTATGCCATCAGTAGTGATCATTATATACCTTGATACTGGATGCAGCTGCAAATCAGTATTTTACTTGGAGCGACTGCTTACCTGAACTCTATCACGCAGTTACTGGTTGTCTGACTTCCGGGCTTCTTGACTGTCAAAGATCTATAAATGACAGCCGGGGCCGTCGGCGTCGCTATGGAAGCCTAATTCCGGGGCTGCGGGACTGTTCGAAAGAGATACCGTGGCTCTGGAACACAAAGGGCAATGAAGGAACATGGATGGGTTTTAGTCAGTAAGAGTCTGACACTCCCTCCCACTCCACCCAGAGCGGGAGAAGTCATTTGACGATTTACCAAAAAAAAAAAGCCTAATTACAAAACGGAAAAAATATCCTTTCCCAAACTATGAACAAAAACAACAACAATAACTTGTCATAAAAACAATTCCCTTTTATTTTTCCTTTGTTAAAAAAGACAGCGAGATTTCTATTAAGGATTATATAAAGTTGTCAGAGCCCCCTGTTCCGCGACGTTTCCTGACAATCTCGCGGCGACAAGCGTCTCGAATCGCCTTCATTGTCCACTTGTCATTAAGTTTTTGTCTTTCCCCCTTCTTACACTTGGATGTTAAGGTTTATGGTTGGTTGTATACGGGGAGGAAGAGTGGCCAACTTATACACAAATATTGGTGTCAATTTGGTTGGAATTATGAGACGTATGAAAAAGTTACTTAGGCAACCTAAAGCTAATTGTAATAAGCTGTCGGCTGCCTAAACGTTCTGTTGTAAGCTGAAACAAACAATACCTAAGTAATTTATTATCTACTACGTTATGTATAAATAAGTTCTTCATATATCCAAAGAAAAAAAAAAAAAAATTTTTTTTCGAGACACTCAAAATCTTTCGCTAGCTTTGCAATCCAACATTCTTTAAAGAAAATAATGCTCTTTTTTTCAATTGAATCAGCCACTCGCTCACCAATGAATAAAAGGAACACACGTCCTTCTCAATTCCCACACACAAATCTAAAGACGGTACAAACTTGGTCCCAAATGTTAACCAACCGTTCACCCCGTGGGTCACTCCCAAAGATTTAACGACGACAAATGGCCACGGATTGACGTTACATTTATTCCACTGACATCTAATGTTATTGTGCAGATTTATTTGTTTCCGACGGCATCGGGAAATGCCATTATAATGGATACGCGTTTTGACAGGCTTGCTAATTTGTCATTTGAGTTGTCCGGACTATTAGTGGAATAAGTATATTCGTCATCATATATAGCGTCATCTTTTGGCGAACGAAACAATCGAATTTCTAGCTGATGTATATTCAGTGAGTAATCATTTGTTGTCCGCCTCTTCCATTAAATGCCATCATACTCATCATTAACAATCTTATCTTCTCCCCAATATGTTATGGATTGGTCCATACTAGTTCAAAACAGAAAATTAGGAAGGAGAATAATGAAACAAATTAAGTAGTTTGCGATATACTAACTTTTATTGTTCATAGAATGACTAGAGAAAATTATGGTTATTCATTTTAATAATAGATGGCACCACATCTACTATACTATTTGAATTTCTGTGTTATACATATATTACAGAGTAAGGGTGGACTTTGCCATGCAGTGCTTTTTTTTTTCTGCTTGTGTGGAAAACACAAGCAGAAAAAAAAGTTAAGGTCTGTTTCCAACAATGAATAAGGGGCATGGTCTAACTCTAAGAGTATGTTGCAGTTTAAAAAACAACAACGATTTCATACCTGTCTGATTTGAAAGTGTCCAATTTTTGCTAACACTGCAGTAAAAGCTGCGTCCGCTTAGACTAGAAGCCGATCCCTGTTTCGTTGTTGAGAAAAGGTGATGATGATGACTGCTGTGAAAGACCATAGCCACCTGTTTTTGCTTCCCCTAACTGCAATAAAACCACACATTTCCACCCCATCAGCACTGTCTCCCAAGCCACCTTGTAACCAAATAAATTGCGCAAGAAATGAACACGTAATTCGGTACAATGTTCCTCAATTGGAAAAATGAAATGACGGAATCCGTATCATGCATGTGTGGTAACAAGTTTACACGGGCGAACCGTTCGGAAAGCGATCGAAATTATCCTGCATTCGCCAAAACTGCTGACGCGGTATGAAGACGTTAGGTACTACGTTGTAGAAAGAGCTGGATGTGACAAGTTAGACTTTATTTCAACCGGTGCATTTATGGCACGATTGTTTGCAAGACCTGGTTTTCTTTTCCTACAAGGCAATTATGAAACTGATGAGTAGTTAGTAGAGTGACTGGTAGAAAATGCCTATGGCAAGTGTTTTATTATCACTTGGATGATGCAGAGACAAACAGTGAAAATCAGAAAATAATTAAACGTACTCGTGTGTGTAATAATTTAATGTTCTATAATGGGTGTAAATAGACCCTTAACGAAGCCGAAAGGCACTTGCTCCCGCTTGCTTGCCCCGTCTTTGCGATCATTTTTTTCTTCTGGACCATACCTGGGAACCTTTTAGTTACGGAGATATTGGTGGTCAAAGTTCCAATTTTTTCACAAGTTTTTTTTTAAATACTAGTTTTTAAGGCTATAACTGAACTTTAAATACTTCCATGACCCCCGTACTATTCAATGCATCCATCAGCACAATGTTTTGAGTTTGTGATAATGAGTTTTACCGTAAAACGTGATTTTTCACCCCAAAAAAAAAGTAGTTTCCCAGTAATAATTTTTGCGTAGGGTTACTTAGTTAGATGTATATCATGCTTGGTTGACGGCTTCGCGAAGGGTCCATTTACACCTTGTAGGTAACTTTATATTCTTATTTATGGAGGTAGTTTATGAACTCCTGCTATTATTATCGTAACAAGCCCGGACTGTCCCACAACCGGGCAAAGGTTTCCATCAATAATTGCCATCGGTATAGTATCTGCGTCACTTGTGTGAGTACTCTAGAAAACGTGTATTTTCACTCTCCATGACTCAATCATTTTTCAAGTTAGTTTTCGTCTTACAGCATCACTTTGGCTTAAAATTATTCCAATATTTTCTTTTTAACACATCTAGAAATTCTATCTCCACATCCGTCGTACGTGGTCGCGCGCACAACTGTAATGAGCGGCGCCGGGCGACCGCACTAACTAGATTACCTGACACGAGTCTTGCATTGTAATCACACAGACAAAACTATTTTTTCCACATTATTAGACGATGCTGTATGGCCCTCGTAGTTGCTCAAATGTTTTTGTAAGTGAATTAGGATTATTCATTAGGTTGTATGATTTGTTTGGGAATGGATGGGTGGGAATTAATGTGCTTTTTTTGTTGCAGGAGGTGATGAAGGCTGTTTGATCGTTGTGAGTTTGACTTTTGCCAGACAAACCATTGTGCAAGGACTTTTTTTTTGCTAGCCTGTCAAGTGTCCCACTGCTGGGTAAAGGCCTCCCCTCTCTCCTTCTAAACTTCTCTATCTTTTGCGATCTCTGGCCATATTCGCCTCGCAAAAAAGATCAGATCATCACACCTACTTCGCCGCAAGGACATAAATTGTTAAAAACTTGATTACTGACCTTACGGGAAATGATTGGAGAATAATTCATTAAACAAAAAGAAACTCACATCTGCCTTTTTCCAAATATCTTGGGGTCGGCTTCCCGTCTAACTAAATGCAACTGAATATCAATAGTTTACATGAAGCGACTGCCTGCCTGGTCTCCACGACTCAGATACTG
Organism: Noctua pronuba; assembly: GCA_905220335.1. Classification (NCBI taxonomy): domain Eukaryota; kingdom Metazoa; phylum Arthropoda; class Insecta; order Lepidoptera; family Noctuidae; genus Noctua; species Noctua pronuba. The sequence goes on along the minus strand of LR999903.1, from coordinate 6,782,901 downwards.
GGTAGCACGATAAACCTTCTAAAGCAAAAAAACATAATCATGAACTCAGGAATACATTAATCAAAAGAAAATTACTGATGGAACGCGAAAAAATAAGTTGTTTTTTCAGATTAAACTCACCGGTGCATTTGTCTATCTCGCAAAAAATCTAGACCGAAGCAATTTGAAATAGAAAATTGAATCCAAGCAAATATCAGGGGTTATCCAATCCCAAGGAACGTCATTTGATAAATTGATGTAACATCGCACGATCAACAGCAATAAAATAACACGCCATATTGGTAGTAACCATGCAAAAATACCGATCGACAAAATGGAAAACTTTTGATAACATTGAATGAATAAAATCGAGGAAAACAGTTCAAAATTACGTTATTGTTTCATCACAAATGAACACAAATAAAAAGTTGGAATTGAATTTGTTGAATGCATTTTTTTTGTGTTTATCCAGTCATCAGTTACGGCCATTGAAAACTATTCAGTACGCTACGTATTAAAAAAATATTGGTTTATTCACGAGTCATGATGCTGATGAATCAACTATTCTATACATACAAATAAATAAAATTGAAGTGTCTGTTTGTAATATCAAAATAACAGCTTTTTACTGAATGCATATGAAAATATATACGGCACAGGCACTTATAACAAAAACACATTTTTTTTAATTTTTGTCTGTCTGTCTGATTTTGAGCAGACTTTTACTGGCAGATAGCTGATGTTATAAGGTCTAATATTAGCTAATTTTATTTTAGAAAAATAATTAGGGTTCCGTGCAAAAAAATTAAAACAATTGAAATTGTTAACAAAATTCGATTAAAAAAGAAAGGTTTTTGTTTAAATAATTTCACGCGAACGAAGATCGCGCGGAATAGTTAGATTAACATATATATTTTTATGGCGGGATGGTTTTTATGCCATAAGCATCACGACCTACCATTGGTAGAAAGTGCTGTTGCAATAGATAGCATGTTTTTGTAGGTAATAATTATGATGGTGAATTTACATACATACTTACATAAGCTCACGCTTTTTTCCATGGGGGTAGACAGAAACTTTAGAGATAGGAGATAGAAATTTCACCAACTTCAGCCACCTGCTACGATCTTTATATACAGCTTACTACTCAATTTACTTACCTACATAGATAATTATAGCTAGGAAACCATGTTTGTAATTCAACCGCGTTTTATATGGACTGATTCCTGAAAAATTTTGCTGCCCTTACATCTCCATCATCGAAAAAATCAAACAAAATCCTCTTCCAACTTCCTCTATGGTTAATGTTACACAAGCTCTTTTCCTCCACCATAAACCACAGTAGAATGATACATATCAAGCAATAAAACCTTTATTAAAATAGTACATGCCGTCGATTAGTGCGTTGTGATAGCGACAGTTAAAGTACAGTGATGGCGCCCTTAATGGTTTCTACGCGTATTTCACCCTTATTATCTATTTACAACCCGCATTTTATTATTGGGGTTAAGACGAACAGGGCATAAAGCGCTGGCGCACTGGGTGGGCGGGGTTAAGGTTGCGTGTTCTTATTAGCGGAGCGAGTAAGCGGAGAGGAGCGAAGAAATAGCGTTGTGGAGTGTACTTGTCTGCGAAAGCGGAGCGTTGCGAAGGGCATTTGAGCCAATGGAATGGTAAATTAATTAATATTTCTGGAGTACCAGAGTCCATTAATGACGGTGATCATATACCGAGTGATAATTAATTTATCAGGTAGGACTTAAGCTTTTTTGTCTATCCAATATCATTGTAAAAGAAATTGGATCGAAGGGAGTGGGAGACCAAAAAAAAGGTGGATGGATTGTGTGAGGAATGATACGAAAGAGAAAGGAGTAAAATTGCCGCGACATCTGACAGGGGAGGATGGAAGAAGAAAACGTGTTGCGCCGACCCCAAGTAGAATGGGACAAGAAAATGGGCAAGAACATAATAATTTTCATTGCAAAAGGAAAAGAAAAAAATTAGCTCTTCGTTCAGTCGCCAGCACATCAAACTGTCACTCCAAATGATTTTGAATCATAAAATGTTGGTGGTTCAAAATCGAATGAGAAAAGTTGACAGTATGTAGTAACTTGTTGCGCTGGCGACTGTACATTCTGTACAATCTGAGGTTTTAATGTGTAAAACTAATCTGTGATCCGTTGGACCATTGTCCACTGAAACGGAGCTTAGCTTTAATTTTGTTGAATTTTATTCGTAGCTCTGTACCGCTCTGCTCCTCTCTGCTCGCAGCCTTAAGGGCGAGTGAGATCGGACGACCGTTAAGGGATGTTTTTACGACTATCAAACGATACTTTAAGAGATGGTGTCCGGTAGTTGAGTCGTAACTGAACATTTTGTAGTCGTTCAGATGGATTTTAGTTTAATTTAAAAGGTTTTTTTCTGTTGATTCAAGTGTTTGAGTGTTTTATGCGTCCAAAGTGCCGTTGCTTAATCTGCGTATTTTTCAGAGTAGCGTTCTAAGCAATTTGGTAAATTGAATAGGTGTTTATTTGAACAAAAAATGTCATTTTCTACTAGACAATCGTACTTAGACATTTTATTCTAAAAAAATCACTTCGAATCTCGCCCAAGTGGCTGCACGCAATGAAAATAAAGACTATATTCAAGACTACGACTACTGTATTTAAGACAAAAAAAATGTCTGTATTTTTGTCAAGCGAATTCACTTTATTGATTCTTTAACTAATGGTCAGGAAGTGAATGCATCGTTGGTCTAGTGCAAGCGCTTCTGCTGAGCATGATGTCCGGTTTGATTCCCGGGTCGGGAAAAGTGTTATTGGGTTTTCATACCATGAATTTCTCAGTAGCAGCCCGTATAGCAGCCCGAACTTGTGCCCAGTTGTTGGCGATAGTCTTGCCGTCTATTATATCTCATACACCTCTGTTGACCCCTTCGGGAATTATAGGCATGATATTATATTACGTTATAATAGAAAGTAACACCTACTCAAAACCTACTTTAACCACTCATCATCTGTCAAGCCTTTTTCCAACTATATTGGGGTCGGCTTCCAGTCTAACAGTGGATGCAGCTGAATAACAGTATTTTACATGGAGCGACTGCCTATCTGACCTCCAAAACCCAGTTAGTACTGGGTAATACGATACCCCTTGGTAAGACTGGTTGTCAGACTATTTTTGGGCCACTGACTACCTAACGACTGTCAAAGATGTACAAATGACACCCGGGACCAACGACTTAACGTGATTTCCGAGGCACGGAGGAAACTCGGTATTTAATGGGTGGTCACCCATCCTCAGACCAACCTAGGCAAGCACGGCTTAACCTAAAGATCGACCCGAGTCGCTGTTATTATTAAGCCACGAGCTCCTCCAATACTAATTACTCCATACTTTTTCTCATAAAACAATTCATTCCTAAAGCAACTCTTGAAGAATATTTTCTCCTCACACAATTTGTTAACCCGGCGGCAGCTGCTGAAATCTGTTTTGTACGTGATCGAGCCGCGAGCAGTTTAGTGTTAATGAACAAGTACACTTTGAGCCATAAGAAACGGTTGAAACAAACCTGTGTACTAAGTGACGCGTCTAAAGGATTTTATAGTTTAATTAAAGATAAGTGCGGATTAGTTTCCTTTGAGTTTTTGTGTAGTGTAAAGATCTATCGGGTTTGTTGTTGGTAAGAGCGTGAAGAAAATTCATCCCTTCATTTTAGATTTTTGCTGGAAGAAAATCAAGGTAGAATAGCACCTGCATTCAATGAATAAGGTTGGTGAAGAAGTTTTCTGTCGTTTGAAAAAATATATTCACATTTGGAAAAATACATTTCTCTTCGCAGACTTCTCTGCCACAGATCAAGAACACAAGAGGACTGCTGTGCATTGTGATGTCTATGGATAGAAAGATTATAGTTTTTCATAAAACCCATCAGTAACAACTCCATCTTTGGATTGTCGCCTTCGCATTTAGCATCTAGCACTAACCAGTTCGTACTCCAGTTTCTGGACGATTTTCACCGAAGTATCAAGTCCAGTAATATGAATTGTTGGTAATTCATTCAACCAATCACAGCAGTCTCATTGGTCGCAAGCGCGACTAATGAGCATTAGGTCCTGGTTTCTATTTCCGGGTCAGACAAATTGGCATTGGATTTTTCCATCAGGGATTTCCTAGTAGCCATGGAGTCTAGATTTGTGCCCGGTTGGTGGCAATAGGCTTGCTTCCTGTTACATCATCTGCCTAGCCTTTTCCCAACTATGTTGGGGTTGGCTTCCAGTCTAACCGGATGCAGCTGAATACCAGTTTTTTACATGGAGTGACTGCCTATCTGACCTCCACAACCCATTTAGTACTGGGTAATACGATGCTCCTTGGTAAGACTGGTTGTCAGACTTTCGGGCCACTGAGTACCTGTAACGACTGTCAAAAATTTACAAATGATAGCCGTGACCAAGACCGCTTCCTGCTACAAAGGCCTTTAACATAACTAGCGAAATGTGGGTATACTTTATTAGTACACTTCTGCCTAAAGGTGCTCCCACACAGCAGTTATATAACGTTATACAACATTGTGTAACACGATAACATTTATAATAGCGTGTAACAATACTATACTATTTGTTTAAAAACAAATGTTATATGTCACTCTCTAACGTTATATAACTGCTGTGTGGGAGCACCTTAACCCTTCGGAGATTACGGGTGTGATATTAGTCATGTCAATCACAGCAGTTTACACGTAAGTACTTGACAAATAAAATTGTAAGCTGGCTTTTCTGTTGCTTATCTTTTCAGAAATCGGGCGTAAGAATATTACTTACATACCCATGGATAAAACAGCTAAGTAGCAAGAAACTGTCCATTTATGACTATCAGTAAAAAACAATACTTACCCCAAAACATTTTCTCAGCAACTTCTAAGTCAATTACGTAACTTATGTTGTCAAGATCACTAAAGTAATCTTGAATAACGATAAGTGATTCGGGAGGACATACGACGATCAACATAAATATCTTCGCAATGGTCGGGGAAGCTGCAATCACATGACATTTACCAGCCCACTGCCACTTCGGATGAAGTTATAGTGCAGGGGTAGTTTACCTCGTTTGTCTTGCCGAAGATTTCTGCTTTTAGTTCTGATTGGTGTGGGTAAATACAGGGTGTAAACAGACCGTTCACGAAGCTGTCAACCAGGTATTCTATGAAACTAAGTAACTTTACGCAAAAATTTTAGCTGGGAAACGACTTTTTTTTTTGGGTGAAAAATCACGTTTTACGGTAGGACTCAATGTAACGCACTCAAAACATTGTGCTCATCGATGGATTGAATAGTAAGGGGGTCGTGGAGGTGTTTAAAGTAAAAATCTTACACTAAAATCATGTATTTAAAAAAAAACTTGTGAAAAAGTTGGAACTTTGACCCCTAATATCTCCGTAACTAGAATGTTCCCAGGTATGGTCCAGAACAAAAAAATGATCGCAATGACGGGTAGAACAAGTGCCTTTCGGCTTCGTTAAGGGTCTTTTTACACCCTTTATGATTAAAGTGAAGTTTGTTGATTGATGTGTCAAAAGAGGCGTACTGTGAAAATGGTTTTCAAGGTCTAATAATGATCCGATGACCTTTTATCACTTAATGACCCCATAATTTGAAAAAGGACACACTTATAAAGGCAACAACAATAAAAAAAAAAACAACTTTTCTATCTGTAATAAAATATGCTGTACCTTCTACCTACAACATCATCATTCTCTTGCCCTTGTCCCAATTCTATCCTACATATAATATCCTTGTCTAATTGCATGTCTTCTTCTTCCATACTTCTCTATTACTCGTCAACACGTCAGACACCTCTTTTCGTGCCACCTACTACCTGCATAATAACGAGCATTAACAGTAAGTGTCTCGAGTATTGTTGTAACAGTGTTAAACACTACGACTTATAGGGACAGCCCAAAAATGAAATCCATTTCGCGATTCAACCGTAAAATGAACAATGAAACTGCACGGTTAGGTATATTCGGTCATACATCATCATCGCGCGGTCTCAGGCTGCGAAGGTAATCGAAGATTCTCGAAGCGCGTACTCTGGCGGGGAAAGCTATTCCTACTACTTAATTATGGAACATATACACTTTGTTATGTGTTGTATTGTGTTTAAGAACCAATACAAGACATCACAAAGCCCTTTCCATATTTGAAAGGCAACTGCATTTTTACCTTATACAGGAAAAATTTTATAACTGCATACAAAATAATGCAAATAGGGGTGCACTATCCAACTGTACTTGATGAATAATTGAAACTTCGACATACGAGGTTCTGTGTTTACATAATGCTGCTACTAAACATACCGGTGCTTACATAATAGTACGTTAGCATGCAAATAGACACTTAAGGCTAGTTAGGGGATTCAGTTTCATACGGAAAAAAGAAAACATTCCATGATATTGTGTGATTTATAAACGTCTTTGCACGCGCCACGTTTTTATTAGCGTCCTTTTGTGACTCAATCTAGATACAAATAAATAAAATTGAAGTGTTTCAAAATATAAGCTTTTTACTGAATGCATAATTATGAAAGTATTTACGGTAGGTACTTATAACAAAAAAACATTTTTTAAATTTTTGTCTGTCTGTCTGTTTGTTGCGGCTAATCTTCGAAACGGCTGGACCGATTTTGACGAAACTTTTACTGGCAGAAAGCTGATATTATAAGGAGTAAGTAAGGAGCTTAACTTAGAGAAAATGACTAGGGTTCCGTGCAAAAAAAAATAAACCCTTGCTATATATAAATTGCTAATAGAATCCGATACCGGGAATATTTTTTAATACTCAATATATTTATTGCTTCCACAAGTGTACTTAGATGGTAGGTATTTTATAATAATTTCCCGCGGACGAAGGTCAAATATTAAATGAGAAATATTAAGAAGCTTACAGATCTCTTAGGAAAAGTATGCGCTTCGGAAATCATCGTCTACCTTCTAAAATAAGAACAATCGAAACTTTGCCTCTCTGGCGCGACGTTCGTGCTAATTCGGAAACACGAAGATTACCGGAGCGCATAACTTCTTTGATTTAACTGTACCATGTCAATATTCAATCTTTGATTACAGCTTCTATTGTGAGTAGGAAGTGGTATAAATTTATTTTCATACTGAATTCCTTGCTACAATCAATGATAGTTGAACGAACCAGCAATGGAATTTACTACGTACCGCATGCATTATAAATTGTAGGTAACATATATCAAACACTGTTTTAAGCTTTCACGGTTTACAACTAAAATTATACTGTCACTTACGGGATATCTTCCGTGATCGTTCATTATTTTGAGCTCCCGATATTTCGACGCTGTTGCAAGCGCCATGATTACGGGGCGGGGCGAGGCGGGTTTTGCTCAAAATAATGAACAATCGCGGAAGATATCCCGTAAGTGACAGTATAAGTAGGTAACATGTCCTACAGATTGCCATCGAATATTATCAAGTTGCTTTGTATGCAGCAGTTCTAAGATTTCAGGTATTCATTTTGCCACTGGCATCATGTTAAGAAATTGATATTGAAATTCTAAAATACCAATACCAGCTTAGGGTTGCTACAAATTTAGATATTTTCACATTTTATAGATATCAGAATCTTGCCAACGACATATTATTATTTTGGTACGTGTTTTTTTACCAATAGGTATTGGTTTGGTATATCTTTTTTCACTGAAAACCAAATACGTGGGAGCAGAATATTTTTGCTTGCTTAGCGAAAAAAATTTGATACAGAATTGATTACTCAGAGCCTGCCTGTTTGGGCGTAAAAAAGGTTTACGTTAAGATAGATTTTATCTAGAATGACGTAGGTATCCCTCCAAACAAGTGGTTTCCCAAATTAGCTTTTCATAAAATCTACGCGCTTTCGTTTTTAGACAAGTAATTTTCAGTTTAAATAATAACAGCCGCTCGGGTCGATCTTTAGGTTAAGCAGTGCTTGCCTAGGTTGGTCTGTGGTTGGGTGACCACCCATTACATACCAAGTTTCCTCCGTGCCTCGGAAAGCACGTTAAGTCGTTGGTCCCGGCTGTCATTTGTTTATCTTTGCCAGTCGTTACAGGTAGTCAGTGGCCCAAAAAGTCTGGCAACCAGTCTTACCAATTGATATCTTATTACCCAGTACTGACTGGGTTGTGGAGGTCAGATAGGCAGTCGCTCCATGTAAAATACTGGTATTCAGCTGCTTCCGGTCAGACTGGAAGCCGACCCCAACATAGTTGGGAAAAGGCTAGGCAGATGATAATGAATTTTCAGTTTAGCTAGGTTTCAATTAATCGAATCCCAAAACTACCCCTAAATTAACTACCCCAATAACTCATTCCCTAGACCAAAAGTTACACCTAAAACATAAAATACTGCCATAAAAGATCATTTAATAACGTTCATAGTTCTTATACGAAATAAATAATGTCGCGATGAAAACGTAGATATATTAAAACCATCTTGATTATTCAGGGGACGTATTTAATTAAACAAAGTTCTAACGCAACATAAAATTTTACAACCCTTTAATAAGACATAAAAGTGGTGTTAAGTGTAGTTTTAACGACGAATATTAATTATTATGGGCGCCACAAGATATTTTTCGGTATTATTAAATGGGTTTATTGTTATGGAGATTTTCAAGACGGTCTCTGGTTGTTTGAAACAAGAAAATTAAATTGTACAGAGAATTGAAATCATTTTGTGACTAAGCAGTGGTCTAAAAGGGTGACAATAAAGAGTATCGGTATGTTATGAATTACTGTCGAAGAGAAGGAATGGAGACTGTCATCATCAACTTCCTGCCTTTGAACCATGTTACTTTGGGTCGGCACGACACGTTTTTTGCTTCCATTCTCCTCTGTCAACCGTCACGCTGTCATTTACTCCTTTTTCTTTCATATCATTCCTCAAACAATCCATCCATCGTTTCCTTGGTCTTGCTCTCCCTCTCCATCCATCAACATTCATCACTATTTTAGTCACATGCAATTCGTCCTTACTCATTACATGCCCTAACAAGACAGTCGATTCCCTTTCAACTATTCTGTAACTGGTGCAACTTTCAAACGGAATGGATACAGTATCGATACAAACAAAAATGTCAAAGATTGATGAAGCTAAAGACGAGCCTCTTATTTCATTGTCGAGGCTTGGTCGAGGCCCTCAACTACCTAACTAACCCTGTCACTCACTTCCCGAGGGTGTTATATCACTTATAATATTTGAAAGAAACAAGTCACATAAAAGTCCAAACTTGTGAAGTAGATACCTATCACCTCAACTACATTCTACAACTGCACCGCTTCTTAAAGATCAAAGACTACAATGTTCATAGGTACCTAGCTAAAATATAGGGAGATATATAGTTTTTCTGTCACCCCCACTAAAAAGGTCTGTAACTTTGGCAGTAAAATCAACGAACCGTTACAGATAAACATTAGAAGTCGCCGTACCGACACAGACTTTGAAATACTGAGCGACGACACTTTAGGTTGAGGACACATTGGCGCTTTTAGTTGTACAGAATTTCGATGTGCTCTTTGAACAACTGAAAAAAAATCGGCCAAGTGCGTGTCGGACTCGCGCATGAAGGTTTCCGTACCATCGTAGTAATGGAACCCTTTAATTTTTAATTTATTATTTGTTGTTGAACATTCTGTGAAAATTTCAACTGGCTACCTATTAAGGATCATGAGATACAGCCCGTTGACAGACAGACAGACGTACGGACAGCGGCTTAGAAATAGGGTCCCGTTGGTTACCCTTCGGGTACAGAACTCTCAAAATAATGATCGATGTGATATTATTATGTGAAACATTTCATCGAGCAAAGACAGGAGCATTTTTAAAAGTAAAACGGGCGTTATTATGTCATAGGTGTTACTCGCAGCGAGACTAAAAAAGAAACTACCACTCAGGTAAAATATCTGAGACGTGCCAAACTGTATTTACGGCCAGCAATTACTGTAATAATTGAGTTTCTTGGAACGTCTTAGGTAAGAAAGAATGTTTCTTTACATGAAAATGCTCTAGTGTATCCTCAGCTTTATTATGTACTTGCTTTGTATTTAACTTTGTGTTTATTTTAATCGTGAATAAGAAAGAGGATTGGTGAAGTGATTTAAACTCTGAGTTCAGCAATAAAATCTAGAGATACGACCTTTCATATGTCTTAGCAAATAGTTCGTGTGTAATGTAATTTTCGAACTTGGCCTACTAGGTAAATTCAATATTTATTTTGAGATTTTTGAGAGTTTACTGGCCAAGTTGTATCGTGTTTCTTTGTAACTGGGCTGTGGAGGTCAGATAGGCAGTCGCTCTATGTAAAAGATTGGTATTTAGCTTACACGCTTCCAGATATGTGGATGTCTCTAACTATTCTCAATCTCGTTTTTGTCTTCTTTCTAATCAGATTTTTTACAATAGTTTTCAAATCATTTATACATCTTTTGCACAGAATAGTTACATGACAAAATTTGTGTCACTTGTTTAATGCAGTATTATACAATATTTTCTTACCTTTGGATAGATTCTTTTTTACTGATTGTGAATGTGTGAACATTGTAGGATTTGTAGATTACGAGCTGCTTGTTAACTTTTTATCTTGTTTGATTGATTTTGATTTGGATTTTGAGACTGGAAACCGTACCCAACAAAGTTTGAAAAGGCATGGCAGATAATGATTATGGATTTTACTTGATCGGTTATTTTTCAATCTCTTGTGTTCGAGAATCTATAAGTATCTTGTTGTACTTCTATTGTCATTGCGCTTTGCTAGAATTCTTATGATAAACTACACTTGACTGGGTTTGATGTTTGCACGTTTCGCGACATTTTCTGTGTTTCCAGGCGCGATCAAATCAGAAACTACCTGAAATAAAAATAATAAGCATCAAACATAATACTTTGCAACCGCCTCTCTACTGTCAACTTTGAAATAGTAGAAACAAATCTTGAACTCAGCTGAAATGGCTAGAAATAATGTAAAAGCAGCAAAGCACTAATTACAGTAACAATCTGCAAAACGTGGGGCGAAACTAATGATGTCGTATTTGTCAAAGTTAGTTCAAACGTTTAGTTTAAGAACCATTTATTTGAAGTTATAATTTGCTATGTTATTAAAGTAGGTATTTACCTACTATTGTTTAAAGACAAAAGATACAACTGGTATTCAAAATTTTGAATTTCAGTTGTTTTGTTATAATAATATCACCGCCCAATATGACTGCCTCGTTGGTCTAGTGGTCGCAATCGGGACTGCTGAGCATGAAGTCCTGGGTTCGATTCCCAGGTCGGGCAAATTGTTATTGGGTTTTTCCATCAGGAATGTCTCAGTAGCAGCTACGGAATCTGGATTTGTGCCCGATTGATGATTGATGCCAATAGACTCGCCCCCTATTACATAGGACTTTAACATACCTGGCAAAATGTGGGTGTACTATTAGGTACATACACCTCGGGGATTACAGGCGTGATGTTATGAATATCACTAACCCGTTTCACTTATAAATTAAATATTTGACTTAAAAATTTACCACGCCTCCATCGCAAAATCCACCTCTACTTTTTAAGGCCGAAACTATTAAATCCAGACTTAGTATTTTACAGCCCAAACACCTAAACTTTACCCAATAAACTTCTCGCTCAACACATTAATATTTTTTGCTCTAAAACGCGATAGTTAATTTTCACTTTCATTTTTAGCAGAGCTATAATTCAATGGCGGCCATAAATTTTTCGTACGGCACTTTTCGACAGGGTTGCAATAGAATGGGGAATTAATTTGTTTTTCTTACAATGGGTCGTCTAGACAAACGGGTATAATTCAACTTTCACTTAGTCGCTCGCAGACACTAATGGCCGAAAGCCGAGGCGTATATTAAGACAACAACGTTGTACGTCATTTTAGAGGTGGATTGTAAAGTACAACCCTATAATGTGGTTGGATTTGTGTTAACCTTACAGCGGTTGGTTAAATTATGTTCGTATAGGTATTGGAGTTGTGTTTCGTTTTACGAAGTTAATTTCGTCAAACAAGTAATTTCCTACGTCTGGCTAATCCAGACACAGGAGATTACATAGCGCATAAACAGTATCTACGGGTTCACATTAAAAGTCTCTATACATATTTTTATAACAGTTTTTATTACAGTATACTCCTTTATTCATCTTTTCTATAATTAATTACATTTTTAAATATTTTAAAAACAAAGTAAACATAAAAAAATACATAAAGGTGGACGATCTGCCAACGGCATCAAGAACAAGGTTCAAGCTGCCGTAGTCAGGACCCTAGAGAGAGGAACCGAACCTCTTAACTATGCGTGCCGTGTCCAGAAGTACTTCTTTCTGAACTTGATTCAGAAAGAAGTACCTACTCCCTTGACCCAGCCGCACAATAAGAGCCTTCTAAGGTATTGGTCGAGGCTGTTTGCTTTTAATCCAGTATACTGTTTATTAAATTAAACATTAAAATTTTAACCACCTTTTAAAAATATTTTCTGTTTTACGACTCTCGACTTAAAATATTTAAGGTTGTAACTGAATTACATTTAGAAGGTAACATATTTTGAACTGAGCAATAAACTATCATAAGTACTAAATCTAAAAGCTTTACTAGTGAAACGAAAACCGACTAGTTTTATTCCCTATAGTTTTCACAGAATTTTAACGGTCACTCTCATCTAAAACAGCGGCCATCTTTCTTTTATAACTACATTCAAATTTAATCTAACTGAGTGGCGTCGGATTGGAAATACGGTCTTTTTGGTGGACAGTGGGCTTGCAGTATTTATTATCGGTCCCCAAACGACCGGAAAATACCACTTTTGTCTGTCCCTTTCGTTTCAGAATTGAATTTGTAATGAATATATCATCCGATTCAGTTTTGTTAATTGAAATTGGTTTTTGTGCAAATTATGTATTTTAGTTTCTTCTTTTTTTGCTATTGAGCTTAGTCAACACTTATCTTGAGAAACTTTGTTACTTTCCATCTGGACATCTCTGAGTAAAAACGTTTTGGCAAACGACAAATCATACAAGCCTTTATTTCAATTTCACCATTTACTTCGCTTTGTTAAGGAGATGGTAAGTTAGACGAGGATTTAAAGCTCATTGTCCGTTCCAAAACGCACACCAACTCTCAATTTTCTTCTTGTTTATCGTGTGGTTAGTGCGTAGCCGGGTGTCAGATTTTTTATGCCGCCCATGGGCCTCTGACTTGGCTTTACATGCCGTCAAGAAATATCTCTCAGGCATGCTGGTTTCCTCACAATGTTTTCCTTCAGCGAAGCAAGTGATAATTATACAATATGTACATGAATCCAAAAAATCATAGTTGCGTGTCTTGGGTTCGCACTCGAGATCTATGACGAGGCAGTCTGACGGTCACACCACTAGGCTATCACTGCTCTCTCGATCGAGGTCTCAGAATAGTACAGACGGCTAAAAAATTGATCTCGTACATGGAAATCCTATTCCAATTCTCACAGCTTTCGCGTTGACAGATACACATAGACGTCCCCTATTACTCTAAGTTCAACACCTACAAAGCCGACTATATTTATCGGATGGAACACCCCTTTGTGCCATACGAGTCCACTTTCCTAATGGCCATGTTTTGGTCTCCGACTGTACGAACGGACGCGATTTTAATTATTTTCGTTCAATTTACGAGTGGCCATTAAAGAAGCGGTCCCTTGTGACCCGTTAGACCCGTTTATATTTTGTGAGGTCCCAGTCTTGTTGATAACTTTACACCGTAGTATTTTATTCGGGGCGAGAATTAGTGTTAATCAGTTCGTTCCGTTGGGATAATGGGTACGGAACCCTGATGCATGCGATATGTTGGAATATTTAATGCTTTCGCAATTTGCGGGTGGCAAATAATTTAACAGCGCTGTTTCATGTTGGTAGTGTGAAACGTATATTTATTTGATGTTGGTTATTTTTTTCGCTTTATTTTTTTTTGCGTTTCTTTTTTCGGACAGGTGTTAAAAACTTTTAAAGTGTTTATAGTTCCTACTTGATTATTTGATATCAGATTTTTCTGGAAGATAAAACTATTTCTTACGTTTAAGTTCATATTTAGCTATTTTAAATTTCAATAAATCCCTTTTATTTTCAGGCATAGATCTACAATACACAAAATAATCTTAAATTTAGTTTGTTAGATTATTTCCTATAAATTAGTCCTTTTTTTAAGTGTTTACTTTTAATTATTCGAGGTTAATTATAAATTTAAAAAAATAAAAACAGAACTAATCTCCGAGATCAGTTTTATTAATATTTTTATAAAATAATAAATAAAATAAAGTGCGATAACAAACAGAATATTATATTCTCAATACCTATGTCATGTGGAAGAGGTTACTACAATAATCAAGGTTGTCTCTATATGTGGGTCAAGACCTTGGAAACTTTCTCTCATGTTATTTATTAATGCGTCTTATCTTTCAAGGCACCCTTCTTTGGCGCCCCTATCCGAATGCAACCCCAAAAAATGTTCTTGTCTTAATCGTTTTACTTCTCTGCAGTCATCGAACAAATATATTCTTCTTCTTAAGGGGTTCTCTTGTCAACTGATCTCACTAATGCGGGACCCACGGGTCCAATCGAACTATTTTTAAATTGGTCAACTGGACCCGTTGACAAATTTTGTGAATTGTATAGTCAAGTAGAAAAGTTTTCTTGATGTTAATATCACGACCACGTTCCAAGTGATCGTTGGAGCAGATTCGAGGACTCTTCGTATCGACAGCAAATTTTTTATTTTATTTTTTTTAGCCCAAAATTCAGTGCGCAGGTGACAGGGCATTGGGTGCAAGATGGAAGGTGGGCCATTGTCTGTGGGGAGACGCCACACAAGTGATTAGTAAAATGCTACCAAAGATCTTACGAAATCGGTTAATCATTTAGGTAAGTACCAAATACTCGTTTTCTGTTAATGATGGACACAAGTCAAGTAATGCAAATGAGTGTTGATAATACATTCAACTAAACAGAGCCATTTCACATCTTTGTTTTTGTGTTGAATTTCGTTCTAGAAACCGGGCGGTATTCATCTGAAATTCTTGCATCATGAAAAAAAAAATGAAAAAGCGTTTATTCGTGGTGAAAATTTTTGTAATGCTTAGGAGAAGCATTACAAAAATTTTACTTCTGCCAAACTGTAAAGCATTTTGTTGGTAGATGTAGCGCCCATATACAATATTACCTATATTTTTATGCAACTATTCATTCATAGGTACTTTTCTATCAATAACAAGAATAAACATTAACTATAACTAAACATCATAACATCATTGATAAGTATTTTTTCTATTAAATTACTTTTTATTAGCATCGTATTAGAAAATGTTAATAGGACCTGACAATAATTAGTTTTATCCTCCAAGCGACCATATTTTTCTGTTGCCATGCGAGTAAAGTAAATGTTTACCATCGTCTATGGATTTCTTCAGCAACCGTTCCTTTATTTTCCTTTGAACCCTTTCCAATACTTGCTCGGAATTACAATAACCCTTCACTTACCTTCGTTCCTAGTACTATTGGTCCATATCTTCAAAATATCTTGAGCATTGCAATAAAAAAATATTATTTTACATTAATTGTGTTAGTCCAACTCTGGCGGAGCTCGTGGCTTAATAATAAAAGCCACTCGGGTCGATCTTTAGGTTAAACCGTGCTTGCCTAGGTTGGTCTATGGATGGGTGACCTCCCATTACATACCGAGTTTCCTCCGTGCCTCGGAAAGCACGTTAAGCCATTGGTCCCGGGTGTCATTTGTAGATCTTTGGCAGTCGTTAGGTAGTCAGTGGCCCAAAAAGACTGACAATCAGTCTTACCAAGGGATATCGTATTACCCAATACCAACTGGGTTGTGGAGGTCAGATAGGCAGTCGCTCCATGTAAAATACTGGTATTCAGCTACATCCGGTTAGACTAGAAGCCTACCATAATATAGTTGGGAAAAGGCTAGGCAGATGATGATGTTAGTCCAACTAGATTAAATGAGATTATAATATCTTTTCTTCTGTAAGAAAAAACAGAATGAGTAAAAAATACGTCGGTGCTCGGAAATGCGATATTCACTTAATTAGTTCATAGACGTTTTTTTGCTATTAGAAAAAGTTGTGATATTTTAAAAGGAAATGCTTTTTTTCTCGTACATGCAGACATTTCATTTTTCTACGGCTTTATATTTCCAGCTATCTGAACGACTAGGTTCAGAACAAAATTATATCTAAAAATACAGCTAATTTATAAATGACAAGCACTTTGCCCTCGACTTCGTCCGCAAAAATGTTGATAGCTCGGCTAATATGCATGATATAAATATTACGTATAGCCTATAGCACCCATGAATAATGTAGCTTGCTGCCAGTGAAAGAATTTTTAGAATTGGATAATTCGTTCCGGAGATTACCAAAATCAAAAATGGGCACTTATAAAACGTCGACAAAAAGGTGCACGGTTCAGGTTGGTCGTTTCCTATGGAGAAGAACCGGCAAGAAACTCCATGGTTACTCTTTTCAAATCATTTGGTGTTACAATATTATCATGGTTACAGCATTTGTACTTAAGTATGGGGGGGACAGCGTAGGCCCGACAATAAGCCGTTGTTTACTACAAAAGATGTAAAAAAAAGATACAAAGTTAACAAAAGTTAACAAGCAACTGGAAATCTATAAAGCCTACAGTGTTCTCACATTCACAAACAATCGGTAAAAAAGAATCTATACAAAGGTAAGAAAATATTGTACAATACTAAGTACCCCCTACAAACAAACTTACAAACCTTACCTCTTTATAATATTAATATAGAAAAGTAACTACCGATATTCACAACTATAATAATTTTATAGCTACGATATCTAAACTTAATTAAAACTTCTCTCTAAGCTTAGTTTAAAAAACTCAAGGTAAAGGAATTGCTAATAGATTTATTTTATAACGAACCCGTCTTAGAACTCGGGTTTTTGCTCGATTTCAGTAGAAAATGTAGCAAGTTTAATGTTTACTGGTTTTAAAGGCGTAAGTTTATGACTGTTTACATTCTTGGGTTCATTAGAACTTTGAATACTTCATCAGACAATGAGCAAACAGGATATTTTTAGAAAACCTAGGGGGATATATCGATGTTATCCAAACGTTACTTGAAAGAAGTGTATCTAATAGTATACCCACTTTTCGCCAGTTATGTTAAAGTCCCCCCATGTAATAGGGGGCGAACCAATTGACATCAACCGGACACAGATCTATAGACCGCTTTAATGAGTCCTCTGCCTTGCCCCATCAAAGGCACATTAAGCGTCTACAAAGTTCTAGCAATATCCCACAGGTCATTTGCTTTAAAATAACCATAATCCACGTAGGTATTACGATACTAATTGAACCAATACGTGATCAACTTTCAGAATATTCCAATTAAATTGATACCTTCGCGAGGACTCTAATTAATGCGGTCGGTCAATAGATTCGTGGCTGCTACTGAAAAATTCCTGATGGAAAAACCCAAAAACGCTTTGCCCGACCTAAAAATACATGAAGTCAAGTTACGTATCAAAACTACGGTTGAAATGAGTTGTTTCTTTTTTGTTTTACATCTAATTGTAAGATTATAAAGGTTCGTTCAGACCGGTACGAACAGGATACGGATACCTCTATACGAATACTACTGGACATCTATTAGTACTTAATATCGGCAGCCAGTTAGCAATTTTACCACTGTACCAGTTCGATTGATGCTTAAGGGCCGGACTCCACCGAAGCGGAGTCGAAACGAGAGGAGAGGAGTTGTGTTGTAAACCACCTATAGAATTTTGTTATTTATACTTTTCGTCTCCGCTTAGCTTTAGTGGAAACGGTTGAAGAAAGAGCAGAGGAGATGTCTCGTAATTGTTTAGGCCAGCGGTGACGAGAAGAGACGTGAGCGGCTTGCGGTGAGCGGTGTGCTGTGAACGGCTTCCAGTGCGCGGTGCACATCTCTCCTTTCCGCTTTGCACATCTCCGCACAGTTTCGGTGGATACACCCTAGCTTTTACGCATCCCCGCTCCTCTCCGCTTCGCTCATTTCCGCTCGTCTCCACTTTGGTGAATTCCGGGCTTTAAAGGAACGCAAAAACAGCTGAACGATTTCCGCGCCGTCAAATCGCGCTATGTCACGACGTGGAAAACGTACACGAAATACTCGATTTAAAAAAATCCGTACGAACCAATTTTAATACACATCCCCTCAAACAAATTGCAACAAACGACCCCTCATATCTAAAAAGAATCAAACCAAGATAATCCGAGACGAGAAACAGGTAAATAGCTATTACTCGCTCCGTTGGACGAGAGACGATAAGATTTGACAAGCTCAGACTCCGTCGTCTGATTGATGGCACTGTCGAACCCCTGACGGCTTCATTTCATGGCTTTTTACTAAATAAAGCCGTGCATGATAAGAGTGTGATAACGATGATTGATTGAGAAGACGTCTTGAGTAGTTTTCTTACACCTTATAATAAAAATGTCAGAGGTATGGATCAAGTTTTTCTCGATTTTTTGTACTGACAGGTTAAAGTGGTAGGTAAGCGACTTTTACTGGCGTGGTTTTCGTCCTAGCAAGGGATTGATTATTCGACGTAATGTTCATAAGCATTGACCTCGGCTGTCATTTGTAGATCTTTGACAGTCGTTACGAGTAGTCAGAAGCTAAAAGTCTGACATCCAGTCTTACTAAGGGGTATCGTATTACCCAGTTACTGCGGTCAGATAGGCAGTCGCTCCATGTAAAATACTGGTATTCAGCTGCATCTGGTTAGACTGGAAGCCGACCCAATATAGTTGGGAAAAGGCTAGGCAGATGATGAGGACTTAAACCAATTAATATTTATGGAACATGGCTCAGAAATGAGCGAAATGCCGAAAAAATAATGTGTTTTGTCATTGCACTTGGTACCGGGTATAGTTGGGAAAAGGCTAGGCAGATGATTTTAGATATATTACAGCGAGCCTTTATGTAATAATCATAAGAACTGAAATTTCACCTGTGACAAACAATAAATGAAATTGAAGAAACAGGTAAGCTGAAGAAAAACTCTCGACCCAACATCGCTGACGGAACCACTAACATTCAAGTAACTCAAAACACACACTTTGCACAACATATTCCTTTTATATACCAATATAGGAACATTGTACATGCCCCTCGCGCTATTTTCCTTTATGCTGCGAAGGAAATTCGATGCAGTAACGACATGAAATGTATTGGTACCGCCACGATAAGGCAGTTCTGATTTCCTGACGCGGTAGTACAGTATTTTTATTTTTGTAGTGTGTGTATTAGGTACGAAGTCTGAAAATGCGGACAGAAGAACGTGAATCAGTAATTTATTATCCTTTTATTATTCAGGTTTGAATTGACTCTTCTATCATCTGCCTAGCCTTTTCCCAACTATGTTAGGGTCAGCTCCAAAACGTGACCTCATAGCGGCGACTGGCGGCGGCGATCTCTCGCGTCCGGCCCTGGTTCAATCCATGGTCAGTATCGAGAGGGAAATCGAAGCCGTCACCTCCTTCTGCGAAGCAGTCATGCTAGCGAGTGGTGGTGGCGGGACGAGAGAGGGAAAGATCCTCACGTTCCCGCCGCCCCGGGCGTCGGGAGCCACGTGGTGGCTCCCGGCCACTGTAGGCGCGGACCCCCGGACAGCGAGTAATGGGCTAGCTCGCCGTCCGTCCATCTTATGACAACAGGCCGTGTCGTCGGCGCGTCCGTGTTCCACGCTCGCCTCAAAGAGATTTCAGCAAACCGGAAGGTGTCCGCAAGGGCCGATGCCTGCCGGGGCTGCGGGACTGTTCGAAAGAGATACCGCGGCCCTGGAACACAAAGGGCAAAGAAGTTACATGGATGGGTTTTATTCGGCACGAGTCTGACACTCCCTTCCACTCCGCCCAGATCGGAAGGGGTTACTTGATGCCTAAAAAAAAAGGGTCGTCTTCCAGTCCATCCGAATGCAGCTGAATACCAGTATTTTATATGTGTATGTATATCTAACCTCCACAATCCAGTTACTTGTCAAGTTTAAACTAATATCAGCAAACGACCGGTTCGGTTGAAAGGTTCTTTTAGCTTAAACATTCTAATAGAATTATTGGTAATCATTGATAAATAAAATCGGTAATCATTGCTTGATTATAGTCATACTCTATTTAAATTGCAGAATGTACGATCAGTTAAATTGCACAACTATTATTATTTCACTAATTGGCAATAATTAAAGCAGCTGTATTCAGATTACAAGTTTAAATTGGATGAACCGTAAATAGATTGCAAATTGCCATCTTGAAACATAATAAGATTAAATTAAATGCTTAAGTGGAGACAAATGACAAAGAGTACTTTCGTTGCTAAGTCCGCGACGACAGAATGTCTGTCTGAAGTACAGCCTTATTAAATCAGATTTTCATAACATCGTGTTAGTATCAAATACATTCAGAAGCAAATTGTAAAGCCCTAAAGAATTTCCTCATGCGAAATGATTTAACTTCGGCACGAGAGTTCTTTAAGAAAAAATTAAAACACGTTCGAGTTCCCGACTCCTCGATAACAGTGCCCTCGCCGGCGCCGAGTCGAACTCCCCATTGAAATCGGAACATTATTCATTAAATGATACTTTAAGCGGCTCGCAATTACGCAGGACCTACTCCGAACTTTATTCACAATTGGTAAATAATTATAATTATCACTGTGGCTCCCTCTGGTGATTCCACAAAAAGGCAAAGTGTAAAACTTCTTGTGACGCCCTCTTGGTTATTAAAATTTTCTCCACACAAATTCGTCTAAACATCAAGCTTGAGCGATTTTCCACCGTATTCCGCTCACGCTAAAGTAAATATTCGTTGCTATAATTTTTCTAAATAACGATCAAAGGGAAGTTTGATTCTGCGGTGATAATTGTGGTGAATCCTTAATTATTTTGAGGGTAAACTTTCTCCGAAGTTAATTTGAGGTGGATGTTAGATTCCTTTTAATGGACACTCTTTTAGGTGACTTCCAATTTATCTGGTTGACTGGAATATTCATTAAAACGGAGCATTGACTTGATATCCTTTTAACGACGGACCAAAAATGCTTTGATGAATTTCCCGTCTTTCTTTGATTCAAAGTATACGTTAAAAGGTAAACAGATTTAATCCTCTGCTCGTGAAGTATCGGATATCGTGTATATCATGCAAAGTATTTGTTTAAAATACGAGGCAGACGCGGCGTATCGTGCTCCCCCGCGCACAAACATGTACACTATAACTTTGATACGAATTTATATCACACGACGCTCGCACCCTTTTAGCATTCCCCTCGCAAATCCCGTCGAGCACCCAAATGTAGATATACCTAGACCCAGTCGGTACCTAGGTATTATGGTTTGGGGAAGGGGCGAGGGAAAGGGGAAGTAATTACTGGGGGGAAACATCAAGTGTGTCACAGGGAGACTGTGTTGTAAGGACAAAAATGTTAGGGCTGACTGCATAGAAGGTAAGTGTGTCGCTACGCATCAGTTCACTGTGTCACTGCTGATCTTTTGAAGATGTTTCGTACAACTTTAACCACGCACATATATGCAGTTTTTGGGGGACGGAAATTCGCGCGAGCCGAGCGACGTCAGCAGAAAAATATTCTGCATGCACGAACTGCATTGTGAAATGGTTTTAAGCACGTGCGTGAGTGTGAATATTTATTAATGGAACTGTGTGTTCTTTGCATATTTATAGCTCGGGGCAAATGTTTATATTTCTTGATACTGCAAGAAATTGTGGCTGATGAAATAATAAAGAACGAAACCAATTATGATGAAGTAGTTAAAAGGTTGATAATATTTAATGTAGTAGTCATGTAAAACATCAATGCAAAATAAAACAAAAACGTTAATGAAATAACAGATTCAGTAGAAGTAAACGGTATGCTTAAGTATAACGACATCATCAACAGAAAGAATACCGGAGACCCACAAGATGAGGACCAAACAAAAAACATGAACGGCAGTTCTTGAAAGATCTGCTAAAAATATTTCCTTTTACAAGAAATAATCTTTTCTTTGCACAAAAGTTTCTTTGCTCTCCAACGATACGTATCCAAAATCCAATATCAAACTTACTGAGCGCCAAAACTTTTCCGCCATGCATTCTCCCAATAACATTTCCGTCAAAATTTTCTCATCTCAATTCCATCAGTTGCAGAGAATCTGTACCAAACATCAATACAGGTTGATATAGTGTTGAAAGTATTCATCAGTTTGATTGAGGCACGGGAGGGTTGGGCGAGGCAGGGTTGTGCAATCCTGTTGCCAAGCGGGCCGCGGGGGTTGGTGACGCATGGACAGGGAATACCTAAGTATGAAGGCTTCACGGATGGACATGACGGACTTAAAGCTATTATTTTTGAATTCTTAGAATGTGTTGAATTTTTAACTGATGCGGAACTTTTGAGGTGGGTTATTGAGCTGGATAATGGTAAGGCTGATGTTGGGAAATTAAGGTGTAAGAATTGAAAATGTTTGTCTGTAGAAATAGAAGCGAATGTTTCTTTTTAACCTCTACATAAATAAAACTTGTGTCTTTTTTTTAATCAAAATACAAATGAAGGCCATTGAAAATGTTTTGATTTGTCAATGGATGTAGTTGATATAGCTGCAAAAGGTTTATCCAGAATCAAATGAGAGAACGGCTGATAACATACGTAGAAAGCTACAATGTTAACTATATCAAAGAACAACAAAAAGACAACATTTTTGATAATCAAATCAAAATCAAAACAATTTTAAACAAAAAATGAGCGCACACCGAAAACACCAAAATTTCTAACTTCACAAACACCAGATATAGGAACCCTATAGGTACGATGTGCAGATTAGACCCTCCTAGGGGGCCCAAGTACAATACTGCCGTTGCTAGGTTACCAGACTTCCCCAAGGTCAGAATGCTTCATAAGCGCATGTATAGTCTATCAAATTATACGAGGGGTGGCTTGTACTTGCGATCGATTCATTTTGTACTTGTGTTATTAGGACAAATATTTTGTTGCCTTTGATGTCCCTCCCGGGTTTTTCATTGGTCGTTTTTACTTTGTTTATAATTACTACGGATACGTCCGTTGAGGGATGAGTAAGTTGTTCTTTTGCTTTGTTTCTGTTGATGTTTTCATCTGGGTCTTATGTTTTGGTTATTTTTTGGTCTGTTAATTTATTAATGGGTGAGTAGGATGGTTAGTTGATATTGAATCTTGCTGCATTTATTTTTGTGATTTTGATGGTTCAATTTAGTGTATTGTGTTTAGACAGAAATTGGTTCTTATTGTTTAAAATTTTGACTGTTATTTCATTAACGATCGTGATATCTACTTCTTTCTTAGCAACAACGTCGAATTATTTTCTTAATTTGTGTCTCAAAAATAGTTTTATATGTTTGAAATTGCAATGCACCTCCGAATTATGTATATCAGCAAACTTCAATAAAACTCTTTTACATTGAGAATTTTATATTTTGGACATGAAGTCTGCATTAGCTATCGGTCTCTTGTGGTTTAGAAACGTTTGATACCGCAAATGGTAAAAAACTTGTATCGAATTCTCAATAATATATTTCTACTGAGCAGTCAGACCACATATTTGTGAAGTCAACTGGGAGGGATATAAGCAGAATGGCATAAATAAACGAGCATGCTTTTAAATAAATGCATAGACTAGTAAATACATGTAGTTTGTTGTTCTGAAGGGACTTGTCTCTGAATGATTTGATTAGTTGTAGATATTGCAGAGAAACCAGCAAAGGATTTGAGATGCTTTTAAGATAAATATAGTTTTCTAGTCCTAATTTAGACTGAGGTAGAGGTGTATGAGTGTGTATGAGTTTTACTTTAAATGACACACAAAATATATCATTCTGGTTGATAAAAATCGCATGTGACTAAAAGAGTGATGAATATAATTGTTGATGGATGGAGAGGGAGAGGAAGACCAAGGAAACGATAGATGGATTGTGTGAGGAATGATATAAAAAAGGGGTAAATGATAACGTGATGGTTGATAGAGGAGAATGGAAGAAAAAAACGTGTTGCGCTGACCCCAAGCAACATGGGACAAGGGCAGGAAGATGATGGTGATGCTTGATAAAAATCTTAAAGTTGGTCACTGACAGACAACTCATAAATTAAAATAATTTAGAAAAATCGTCCCCTAAGGGGGTTAAATAGGCGATGAAAGTTTGTATAGAGGGCATTTTTTCCGATGGAAAAAACCCATCGTACACGTGCCTTGTAACATGATAGATCATGAAACTAGGTGTACCGGTACTATACATTTTTATTTTATCTGTTCATTTAATTTAACGTGATCTTTTCAAATTCAATGAAAACAATCTTTTTTGGAACCATTCCTCTCCAATTATCAATCATTTCACATGAATAATGTCACTCAATTAGTACGAAATTAACCCTGCGAATGCGACCGGCATTTAGCGGGGAAAAGGATGAACACCATCGAGTTAACATATAGCACCAATCTACTTATAACATAACGCAACGAACGGGTACAATTTGTTCAAATCCAAGTGAATTTTTCTTTCCTCTGCACTGTCACCGGGTAATTTACGAGGGGTCCGTTGTGTTTTAATGCCTTTTCATTAACAATTTTAAGGTTCACTTTATTGAAGTCGTAAATAACTCGTACAATTACCCGAGTGCACTGTCAGAGATGTAATTTGGAAAAAAAAAAGATTAAAATGGTCCGAGGATTGTAGGTGCAATTATTTTAATGTTCCCGTAAAAAGTTTGGCGATAATTAATTTTGTCGTTCATGTTTACGGACGAAAATAAATATTTTTCATCATGAAAATAACGTTGAAGTTGGAATCTTCATCATAAAAAGTATAGTGATAATAAAAATAATATCGATTTAATCAAATCGATTTGATTGCATACCGTATGAACAGAATCCGATAGTGGTTTCAATTTGAAACTTCAGTAACAACGTACTGGCTAGCAACTACGCAATTCGAAGTTTAAATTTTTTAAATTAAATTGTCACCTCTTTTCCATTAGCCAGGATATCTAGTATGGTTTCCATGGCCTTAAATTATTAATTAACCCGCCATCGCCGCGCAGGGATTTATTGGAAAGAGGAGATGGAAAAAAATAAATCACGTAATGAAATCGGAGCCACCCCGCGGTCTCTACTCGTATACAAACGGTTGCCATTCCGATCGAGCTCAACCATGCGTGAAATCGTCATTAATATCGAACGGGAGCGCGAAAATACTAAACAATACGAGTATTGAAATATTTATGTTCATTAACTTTTGTGCGCATTCTATGATATTGTATCCTTTGATTGACTTTCCTTTATGCAACAACTGCCAGTGAAAAAAATTGCAGGATGGCGTTCACCTTTTTTCAAAAAAATGTTGGCTTACATTCAGATTGTTTCTTAATTAGAAGATAGCTCTTATAACAAATGATTAATTATTTTTCTTTCATACCTACCAGCTCTTTTAAGTTTAATTAGAACTGAGAAGAACAACTTTCATCGTTATTCTAAATATAAAAATAACTTTAAATAAAAATTAAATGGCATCCGACTAAAAATCTTTCTGCTAAATAAACCTCTTTTAAAAACATATTCTAAATTCAAACTACAGCACAATGCATCTGCATTGGAATAAGGAGACATAATAAAATTGATGGCTTCCATTTCATGGGTCTGTCTCCTACCTTCGACGTAGTCTAGTGCTTTCAATATCCGATACAGAAATCAATCCTTTTAAGATTAAATTAGATTAGACAGACGGATCTTTGAATTTATTTCTCTTTTGTTTGAGAGATAGAAGGCATTTTGTTTTTGCCATTAGTGGCTGTTGTGATGGCCCAGAATGTTGTGATGGCCCAGAATGTTGTGATGGCCCAGAGGTTAAGGCCTCGCCTCTCATGCATGAGGTTGTGGGTTCAAATCCGGGCAAGTACCAATGTGACTTTTTCAATTCATATGTACTTTCTAAGTTTATCTTGGACATCACAGACATCGGTGAAGGAAAACATCGTGAGGAAACCTGGACTTATAATTAATATAAGTCTGAAATCGCCAACCCGTCTTGAGCTAGCGTGGTGATCAATGCTCGTGCCTTCTCTGTATGAGAAGAGGCCTTTGCCCAGCAGTGGGACAGTAACAGGCTGGTATTATTATATATATATTATATTAGCGGCCATTTGATTTATTAATGGAATTATAGTGGGTGAAATGTTTTTGATTTTGATATTTTTTTAATGTGAATGAAATTTTTTTACGTCTAAAATTTAAAGTCATGAGATATCGATGAAATCAACACCGAAATATAAAAGCACTTACCAATCAAATTTTAGAAATACTGTATTTAATCCGTAGTTTTTGGTTTTTAATCTTTCTTAAAGTTTTCTATCTAGTTGTTATGCAAAAATTGTGTGAAAATCGCCTAGCAAACTAAATTACACCTTAAACTTTTAAACGTTAGTGATTATAGCTCTGTGGCATAATTATTGGCACCATTACCTAACAAATTATTCTTTTATTAACCCTTTATTGCTTTTATTAACTACAGAACCCATCCCTCCCACATTTACACATCTGCGTCATACCCTAAAGCGTGGTCTCACTATGAATACTAAACTCCATATAATATTGATTATTGACCTTTTCGTGATTCGATTTGACCAAACCGATTAATCGAATAATTCTCGGACTTACTCGTATAATTGAAAGATTTGTATTCGACATTGGAAAGTTATTAACCCCACAAATAATGCCGAGTTTGGGATTCTTATCAAAGTTTTCAATTATACGTGAACTTTGGAAGGCCGTGAACTTTGGTGACGTGTCTGAAGTAAGTAGCTGTTTCTCATGTTAATATTTAATTTCGTCTTGTGTGTCATTTGGCTTGACATAGCAAGAAAAAGATAATAAATGAATGAAGAAAAATTTTGTTTATGTAAGCCACATATCATTTAAAATTATTTAAAGCTAATTTCGTTTCGTATGTTTTAATATAATTATCTCTCTACTTATCTCTATATACCAAAAGGATCTCCCATAAATTCGAACCGAACCTAACTGCCGTCATAACTTAACAACAAAATGAAGCACCACACCAGAAACTATCAAAAATAAAATTCCATTTTTCCACAATTTATATCCTAGTGATGCTTTTAAATTGTAAGGACACTAATCGAAATCTTATTTCATATGGCAAATGTACCGTGAAAAGAAAACCTTAACCCCTTGACCACGAGCTTCGCGATCGAGCGACATCCGTCTTGCGACAGCGACTCCGGAAAAAACAAAAGACAGAACTTGCTTAGGGCATGTAACGAGTCAAACCGAGCGGACTGGACTTTGGATCGATCTCAAATCAAATATTTCATTCCATTATCTATCTTTTCCAGTACAGAGCCAGTCCGCGGCCCCGACTGCCAATTTCGGAGCGACAATACTCACGCCGAAGGAAAGAAATGACGCGCGCGCGTGCCTCTTGTTGCAATTCGCGCCTTTAGTCGCATCGCCCGAAGCCGTGCCGTGGCCTTAATGTCTCACAAAAGATACTAGAGTTTGGTCACACATATGGATGGTCGCACGAATGAACACGTTTTCAATAATATACACCGTTCGAGAATAAAGAAGGAATTGTCGGGAAAAGGGATTTATTTATATCTAGGAGGATATCCATTGGGCAGTTCTTTAGAAAATATTTGGAGAGATCAAGGTTCAGTGGTGAGTTGTTAACCTGTTCTATCTCGTATTGTTGGTATTGGATCCCTGAGTTTGACATCACGTGTACTTGGAATAACAGAATAAAAACAAAGAATTAGATGAGTCTGAAGAGTGATTAGTTGATTACTTTAGAAAATCGATTATCACGAATCCCTTAGTAAAGAAGTAATTATGAAATAAGGTGTGATGTAATTGGGAGAAAGTTGATTAAAAATTTAAAAATGTTTATTTTTTACGCCGTGCTTTTGTTATTGTTTAACACGTATATGCGTCCGTAGCACCTTCGTAGCCATGGTGTAGCTATAGCAAAAATAGCTATTATACTACCAAAACACAGTAATGCTCGTTATTATCTTTAACATTAGCTCAACCAAGCTACACCTGACTATAATATTATAAATGCGAAAATAAGTTTGTTTGTTTGTTTGTTACCTTTTCACGCCTAAACCACTAAACCGATCATCCTGAAATTTTGCATGTACGTTGTCGGGTGTACAGAAACGGACATAGAGTACCTTTCATCCCAAAAAAAAGTACTGTTCCCGAGGAAAACAACAATAACCTTCTTATGATAATAGATGGCGCCACATGTCTTTCGAATCATGATTGCATTATATTATTACAAGCAGAGTACTATCCGAATTGATTGCCAAATTCTAAAGTAACGCGAGCGAAGCCTCGGACATAAGCTAGTCTTACATACACCGTGACTTTTTAGTCGTCTTACAAAGGTGGTCTACTCAATGTGCCCGACATAAAATAGCTCTAGGCGCGATTTTTTTTTTTACCTACCGTAATAGCCGTAAATACCTATTTTTTTTATGAATGCTTAGTAGTCATTGGATACATGAAGCGGGCTGCCGTTGTAAGACGACTAAAATGTCACGGTGTATATCATTACACGTCTGGAATGTCAACTCTAGTGCTCAAGACTCTGTGTGCTTTTATTTAGACATACATTTAGGTATAACCTAGTGTTAGTTAAAACGTGCTTGTCCCAGCCCGCACAGCTTCACAATCCAGTATCTCCTCTTTAATATATTCCGTGTCCATTCGTCCATGCAGTCCGGCGGCCATTTTATTCCTCATTCCTCTCACGTTTACGTTTCTTTTTTAACAGCCAACAGAATGTGCCCTGACTAAAATTACAGTGTTTTTCGACGACATCCTGCGATGTTTTGATTCTGTCTATTGTATTGATTCGAGTCTTTTATCGGTGTTTCCCTGATGTGAATGTTTGATGGCATCATGTTTTGTATTTTTTGACTATTTTGAGACGGGCTGTGTTGTAATTCTTGTGTTTTCAAGTGAATTTGGATGGTTGTGTTGGATTCTTGTATGGAATTGCACTCCAGGGTAGAAAACCTAGATAACGCTTAGAAGTACATTTTAATTATTTTCATCACATTCTTGCTTTATCGCGGTTGGTAAATAAAGTTACATTTAGTAATCTGATTATAACAGAAGTCACAGTTCATCTGCCTCCTCTGCTCAGGCTTTTCCCAAATATGTTGGGGTCGGCTTCCAGTCTTCACGTATGCAACTGCCTATCTGACCTCCACAAGCCAGTAAGTACTGGGTAATACGATACCCCTTGGTAAGACAGGTTGTCAGACTTTCGGGACACTGACTAAGCTGTAACGACAGCCGGGAGCAACGGCTTAACGTGCTATCCGAGGCACAGAGGAAACTCGGTATGTAATGGGTGGTCACCCATCCACAGACCAACCTAGGCAAGCGCGGCTTAACCTGGAGATTGATTCGAGCGGCTGTTGTTATTTAACCGTACGCAAAATACGCGCTTGGGCGTGGAGTTGCGGACACCAGCCCGTTATACAAAACAATACAAAGTATTTAGCCGCGAGCTCCTGAACAGAAGTCAGAGTTATGGGCTTTAATTGAATAAAATAAAATAAAATCTTTATTAACAAGGGATTGTTCAAACATCACTGTAGCCATGGCTCTAGTACTAGGAGTTCCTTATCACAAGAGCCAGGACCAGGAGCCAGAGCCAGGACAGGAATAGGTAAACCATTTTCTACGAAAATTCAATCAAATGTATTTTTACTTTGATCAACCCGTATTGATTTAGTGACGGCGCTGGTTCAATATCGAAACCAAAAACTGGAATAATTTGAAGTTTGCCATCAAATGTTTGCCAACCATCGACCATCGGACCAAAGCGTCCATCAACATAGACCAACGTAAACACACAATTAAACTCTGTGGCACCAAAACAGTTATAACCTCACTACTAAACTCAACATAAACGCAAACCAGACAGTCTAAGTAACGTTATTTTAATAAAACATTACATTTTACGTTCACGTTTATTGAAACTACTTTAGAAATTCGATTTTAAAACCGCTCCGTGGTTCAAACACAAACAAATCGTAAAGCTGGCGTCATAAACAGCAAACACCTTGGTTGATACAAAAGGAAATTGCTTATTTTACGTCAATGTGTCGGGTAGTTTCGCCTGGTCTTATTACACAGGCCAGCATTACTTGAAACGCGGTGGAAAACTGAACTAAGTCCAAATGCAGGACTTGATTTGAAGTTTTTCAAACATCAGTTAGAGCAGAGGTGACAACAGTAACTACGTCTTAGCAAATAGGCCCGAGTTGGCCCTGGTGTTTTCGCAGGCCTCTTACTTAGAATGACAGGGTGAGGACCAGCTCACTCCTCCTGGGGTGATTGTGGAGAGTGAAAATGTGTCTCCGCACCTCAGCCAGAAGTGACGAGGAGGAACACCGTGTGGTTTTAGTCAGCAGGAGTCTGACAGTACCCTCCGCCGGCCCCCGGGGGAGGACATCCATTGAGAATTAACATACATAAAAAGGCGTGACAACAGTGGTACCCACAAGTTTTGGTCGTGGGTTTGAACCCAAGCAGGCATTTTTCTTTGTGTAATTGATTAAACGACCACTGCTCTTGAAATGGTGAAACAACGTGAGAAAACCGGCAAATGAGAGAACCAATGAATGAGAACCAAAAAATCGAAAGCACTTGACATCCAGCACAACGTACTTGGCCTGCGTGGTGGTCTACAGCCCAGTCCCTCTCGTGGAGAGGAGTCAGAAGAAGAGGAGACAGTGGGATCGTCGTGGGCTGCTTGACATTTGTCTGAACAATCAGCGCCACTGTGTGAGTTCTGAGTTCAAGATATACTGGGCGTCTTGAATGTTTGAAAATAAACACTTTTATGATCCTAGATGGCACGATGACTGTCTCGCTATATGACGTATGATTTGTCTAAGAATAGATCAGGCTATCCAGTCCCAGGAGTGTCGTAAGAGGCAATCGGGGTTGTCCAGTCATCCTGCGAAAGTTATTCGTGCCCTTTGAGGTATCTTGAACGGTTTGAAAGAAAAGGACAGCGACTATGAAAGACGAGGCCTTTGCCTTTTTTAACGTACTCACATAGCAAATCGATTGAAATGATTTTAGTTTTTTTTTTTTAAGTATATTAACAGTATTTTTTTCCAAAATTTTCAACGTCCACGGGTGTTCCGGTTTCATTGTTCTATCTTCATAGCTTGAGATTTGATGGAAAAGGAATCACACAACTTGCAAAATTGATTCAAATTATTATTAAACGTCGCTATTTAAAATGCGAATACTTCCAAGTACAGAGAGATGTAAAGAAAACTTGAGAAGCCTCCTACTCTGATCTCGCTCGCACAGTGGGAACAAACAGGTGTAGTCTGGTCACAATCCTCACTTATAACTTGTAACATTTTCTGTTAAAACTTTATTTTCGCACTAATACGATGTGTGAGGGTGAAATGTGGAGGTGTGACATTTTATTTTAAACTCTTAAAAGGGAATTATATGGAATCTTATTAATGGGCCTTTTTGTACCATTTTGTAGGTATTCTTAGTGACTAAAAACAGTTTCTGAGAATTGATAAAAATAAAAGTATAAAATAGAATGTAAAAAAGTAACATCTACATTTTCTACAAATGAGTTTAGTGTATATACTTGTAGGTTGAAAAGTTGTTTATTCAAAAGGTTTTCAAGCTATATAAAAATATTTTTAATTTATCTAAAAATTAACATCAACTAATTGGCCTATTACAAGTGTGTAGCTTTCCACTTACCCATGACAAAAGACACTGAAAACCAAAATAAATACCCGACAATACAAAATTATTCTAAAATAACATCGTCGGAAAAATACAAGGTAAAAACGACTCGACTACGACCAGTAGACTAATTTGTTGCCGCCATTGTATTTTTAATTGAACAAGCAAAAGCTTCATTACTCGCAATAAAAAAAAACAAGTGGGTATGTACCTTGTTCCTTCATTGTACATCGTCCTTTTGTTTCTTTAAAAGTAACTTATAAATCATTTATTCTTTTCGCCAGAGATTAAATAAACAATGGCCGACATTCTATCTACAGGAGAGAAAACAATAGCTAAATGAGACACGATCTTTCCGAAGTGGAACGCTTTATATTATATTTATCTTTAATTACTACACGACGTTCGATGAAACCGAAAAAAATGTGAAGATCGATTTGTTACAAAGTTGGTGAGGGTCTGTATAAGATTAAATCATTTTGTTTATGGTTTTGCAAGTTTCTGTTTATGGACACTATTGTTTTATTTACTTTCGTTGTTTAATTATTTACCTAGTCAACATTATATTTACTTAGTGAGACATTTGTCGCCAGTAACTGAAGCGTTTCTCACTTTGTTTAAGTAAGTAAATCATCGATACTAATGATTTAAATTATCTTGAATCTACACTGTAATGGGTATCATTGGCGTTATGAAAGCTGTTACTTCAATTTTCGTTTAACAAGCTAAGAAAATACGAGTACCTACATTTTTTTCACAATCCTGCTCCACTCAGCGATAGAATTATCTGTGACCAAGCAGTAGGTACTCTAAATTCTAGATTATAATGCTCATTTTGTTGATCGCTCAAAATAGTTTTCAGCGCTAACGAGTCTAGAAAAGTAGATAATCCAAACTCCATACGGAACCCTAAAAAGAATAAAAGCCTCGAATCCATAGAATAATGACGTGATCCGCCGCTAGGGAAGGAGAAATGCGGAAAACAAATAGCGATTTTCTTTTGTTAGCTTATTATTCTCAAGAGCATTCATTACTCGACCCACTGTGTACATACGGTTACGTTACCGTGTTCCTAATGTGTTAGTATTGTATTAGAATTATATACGACCGGGAGTATTTTCTTTGATTGCAGGAAAACCACTCGACTAAGTCAGTTTTCCTTGTAAGAGCAAACAGAGTTATGGCGTGCGGTGGCAAAGAGATTTAATCTTTTTTTGTATGTTTTTTTGGGAAACTTCTGGTATAAGCGTTATAGTTGCTTAAATCGAGATCGTAAATTGTTGGTTCTTAATCAAAGTTTCGATTTATTTTATGCCGCAGCTCTAAAATAACCCCGAAACATCTTACTTCTTAATTACTATTAATGCAAAAGTTTGTGTCTATGTTTGTTACTCTTTCAAGCCAAAACCACTGGCTGCGGGACTGTTCGAAAGAGATACCGCGGCCCTGGAACACAAAGAAGGAACATGGATGGGTTTTAGTCAGTAAAATTCTGACACTCCCTCCCACTCCGCCCAGAGCGGGGGAGGTTATTTGAAGATTTCCCATCCAAAAAAAAAAGACAAAACCACAGAACAGATTTCGATAAAACTTTACATTATTAGAGCTTATACATCAAAATAACGCATAGATTACAATTTATAAAGATATTGCGCAAAGAAATGGGTTGTGTCAGTCACATTCAGTGACTGATCATTTCCAATTTTCTTCTTCTATCATAGCAAATTACTTTCAATTCAGATCTTACAGACACCAAGCAATATAAAACTTTAATTCGCATTCATAGTTTAACGATGTCAACCATCCTTAAGAGTCATAAATCGCCTCTCGGGACAGCAGGACATTATTAAAATACCGCATCACAGTTGTGACACGTCTCTAATTAAATTTCGCACGAGATCGTAAAATTTTAACTACCCTAGAGTTTTAGTCGGTATATTGATGTTGAAGTTAGTGTTAGAAGATATATTTACATGGCCGTTGAGGGGGTTGAGCATATAATACGGCCGTGCATAGCATAAACCATGCAAATCAAAATCTAAGTACTTTATTAGGCCTACACGGGCACTTATAAGAGTCGAGAAAAGGTGCACGGTTTGGGTTGGTCGTTTCCTATGGAGAAGAACCGGCAAGAAACTCCATGGTTACTCTTTTAAAATTATTAGGTTTTACAATACTATTATGTTAGAGCGTTAGTGGAGTCATTGTGAAGTTAAAACTAATTACTTGCAAACATGGCGAGATAAAATAAAGCTTTTTAGAGTTAATTTACCCTTTTCATTGTTTAAGATATCGACAATCGCAGTTCGCTAGGTATTTGACCTCTGTGTTAGCATTTTTGTAAAAATCACAGTGATCTTAACTTCTGTAACAATAAATATCTTCCTCGTTGGTCGAGTGGTCGCAAGCGTGACTGCTGAGAATGAGGTCCTGGGTTCAATTCCCGGGTCGGGCAAAATGTTATTGGAATTTTCCATCAGGAATTTCTTAATAGCAGTCACATAGTCTGGATTTGTGAACTGTGGGTGTCATTAGCCTCGCCCCCTATTACATAAGACTTAAAACATAATTGGCGAAATGTGGGTGTACTATTAGTCACACTTCTGCCTGACTCTTCGGGGATTACAGGCGTGATGTTACACGTTACAAGCAGCTGTTTACTTGTTATCGCTTTCAAGACTGTCATTTCGATTAGATTACTATTGATTGGTTTTCTGCTGTCTGATGTAAAATATTTATCGGTGAAAAGACTGTACGAAGTTTGAGCAGTAATGTGATACACAATAAAATTTTCAGCCAAAGTGAGTCCATATATGGGTTGCATAGATATGTCATCATGTAGGTAGTCAATTAAACATACTTAAGGCCCAGACTCCACCGAGGCGGAGACGACACGAGAGAAGAGGAGACTCCTCGTCTCCGCTTAGCTTTAATTGAAACGGTTGAGCAGAGAGAAGAGATGTCTCGTAATTGTTTAGGCCAGCCTCCGCACTCGGAGACGAGCGGAGGCGAGAAGAGACGAGAACAGTATGCGATGAGTTGTGTGTTGTGAGCGGTGCTCTGTGTGCGGGGTGCGGTGAACGGTGTGCTGTGTGCGGCGTGCGGTGAGCGATGTGCTGTGAGCGGCGGGCGGTTAGCGTTAAACATCCCCTCTCCTCTCCGCTTCTCATATCTCCGCTTGTCTCCGCTTTAGTGGAGTCCGGGCATTAAGGCACGTTAATCATCATAGTTTAAATTTATGAATATTCATGGAATATACAAAGGCAGGCTTAAGAATTGACATGAAGACATTATGTAAGTTCTGTACGTAATTTTTAAGTACAGACCGACCGCTTTAATGAGATCTCCACCTTGCTCCATCAAACGCACATTAAGCGTCCACAAAGTCCTAACAATATCCCACAGGTTATTTGCTAAAATAGCCTTAATCCACGTAGGTATTACGATACTAATTGAAACAATACGTGATCAACCTTCAGAATATTCCTTTTAAATTGATACCTTCGCGAGTACCCATTAAAGCGGTCGGTTAATACTTTCAGTGTTAGCATGACTTATCCCAAACGTGCATTCAAAAAGTTTTTGATACTAATTGCAATTTGCTTCATCGTATGAATGATACAATGTACGACTAACATAAGTAATATAACTTGGATTCAAAGTTTGTTTCAGATACTCGTATGTTATATTAATATGTCCAACTTTATAATTAAGTTACGTGACTTCATTGCTATTTGGTGATTAAAATAAGTTTTGTAATTTGCTTTAAGACTCATAATTCTCCTTGCCTTATCCAATTTATTCGGGGTGTGATCCATATCTTCTATAATCTCTAACATTCATCTTTCATACAAAATCATCCATTCAATAAAAAGGTTTTTTTAAATCAGACTGGCCCGCCAGTTCTCTGAGTGTTTTTTTTTGGATTTATAACTGACTTCTAAAATGGAGGAGGTTCTCAATTCGGCTGTATTTTTTTTCAATGTTTAACCACCTCATAACTCCGTGATTTTAGGTCCGATTTACGTGATTTTTTTATTCGGTGGCAAAAAAGCCAATGAAACAAACAAAAGTCACTGACTTCCGGAAGTAGGTATAGTTATTTACCACTTTTTGTGTTTTTTTTTTGGAAGTCGGTTATTTTTTTACAAAAAAGTTTTTTGAATACAAATATTCCAATTGAAAAGTAGCCCATGTACTTTTCCAGGTTTATCTTTCTTTGATAGCCATTGTTTCAGTGGTTTTAGCGTAAAAAGGTGACGGCTTTTGATCTCATGAGAAGGTGCTATTAGGATAAATAATATCCTATGGCCAAACCCAGGTCATGGTTAATTTGTGAGCCAAACATTGAAATACGTCAAGCCATGAAATCGCAGACAGATGACCAAAGTTACTTTCTCGTTATTTCTTTGTTTTTCCTGTGGTTACTGCCTAACCTGGAGTCAGAGTTTGTATGCCGCCCATGGGCCTCTGACTTGGCTTTACATACCGTTGAATAAAATTTCTCAGGCATGCTAGTTGGGTTTCCTCACGATGTTTTCCTTCACCGAAGCAAGTGATAATTATACAATAAGCACATGAATCCGAAAAAGAGGCCTTTTTTTTTTACCGATGGGAAATCATCAAATGACTTCTCCCGCTCTGGGTGGCCTTGGGTTCGAACTATAGATCTATGACTTGGCAGTACGACGGTCACGTCACTAGGCTATCCCTACTGACACGCTACTGGCTGCATTTTCCCGTTTATCATATAAGTGTAGAAAATATTAGTATGGACTCTGAGCTTCATTAAACACAAACAACCTAATTTCGTTCCTACTTATATCAACACAGCCTCCTAACGCAACGTTTTCCGCAAAGCTCCTGATTATTACTATCCTCAGCCCGGCTATTGTGCGGCATATTTTCATTAGGAAGCCAGATAGTACTGTGTTATCTACAACATACGTACGGTAGCGTACGAAACGGGACGTTTATCGCACGACCGGCGTTCTCGTTTCCGTCGTACGCACCACAACTTGTTAAGGCAGGGTTTGCTATATGAGTGGTATAAAATAACACATGTGTGGGAAATGCACAATTTCTGGGAATTTTATTGGAATCATATTATATGTTAACAATATACTACAAAATATTATTAATTCAACAATAACTCCATCTATAATAGACATACTAGAAGTTTGGCTGTCTGTTATTTATTTACGTCTTTTCGCCTGAACGGATTTGAATAAAATGTGCAACAACAATCGTCAATTTCTAACACACATGGCATGCGAGCGAAACCAAAGTTCCAATGTAGATTAAACTTAAAAAAAACTATCTTCAGACCTATGTAAGTAGGTTTTCATCTCAATTTTATGAAGTAAAAAAAAGGTATTTTTTTGTAAAAATCACGTGATACCATTTTTTTTAAATTTTACCCTGCCCTATGAGTTTCTTCTATATTTTGGGTGGGCCGACAAAAAATTAAATTCAGATACACGAACATTCAGACCCAAAACAAATACCTGTAGGCCTTACAAATATTTGTTGCGTAGGGGATTCGAACCCGTGAAACGCAGCGCACGCAGCAGCCAATCGTTCAGCCACTGCGCTAACCATGGCTATTTATTTGGGCGCGTGAATTTCACACTAAATCAAATAAAAAAAGCAGTCGTAAAGAAATCTCGTCCAAAACATACACACACGTGAACCCTGCCCTTAACACGCAAACTGTCACGCACAATATTACTCGAAAACTACGAAATTCTCTGAGATTGGGATTATTGAAGCTTATATGCTCTTTGCAGAGATTTTTCACGCTTCACTTGTCAAATATGAATATAGCTGGAATAAGATTTCCATTTCGTCAAATCAAATTGTAGTTTCAATATTAGAAATGAAGCATTGTACGAGTAAAATGTTGATATATGTTTGATTAATATGTGTAAGTGCCCATTTACGGAGACGCGTCGCGTCAGGCGGCGCGTTGCGCGGGGCGTCGCGCGGCGCGGTGCGCGGGGCGTCGCGCGGCGCGGTGCGCGTTTTTTCCGTTTACGGAGAGGCGGCGCGTGCAGTGGCCCGCGTTATCACACGCCCAAACACAAACATATGGCAATGTACGATGTTGTTTACGGAGACGCGGGGCGTGCGCCGCCGCGGCGACGACGCGGCGGGCGATGCGGCGGTATCATTTGCCATATGTTGTATTTGCGCGTTTGCGCGTGCAACGCCGCGGGCGACGCGGCGGGCGACGCGGCGGTTTCATCTGCCATATGTTCGTGTTTGACGCCGCGTGCACCGCCGCGTTCGCCGCCGCGTGCACCGCCGCGTTCGCCGCCGTGTTCGCCACCGCGTTCGCCACCGCGTTCGCCACCGCGTTCGCCGCGGTGGGCAACGCTGCACTTCAAGCAAACGCGTGTAAAAACGCTTCTCCGTAAACGCTCTCATACATCGCCATATGTTTGAATTGAAAGCGGGCCGCGCCGCACAACGCACCGCCCGACGCGCCGCGTCTCCGTAAATGACCACTAAGGGTTTTTTTTACTAGCCAGCCATGTTTTATGTTTCAAACAATTTTTATAACATCATAACATCATGCCTGTAATCCTCGAAAGGTAAGGCAGAGATGTCCCTAATAGTACACCCACATTTCGCCAGTTATGTTTAAGCTCCATGTAATAGGGGACGAGGTAATTGCCATCAACGGGGCGTAAATTCAGACTCCATGGCTGCTACTGAGAAATTCCTGATGGAAAAATACAATAACACTTTGCCCGACCTGGGAAGCGAACTCAGGACCTCAGGCTCAGCAGTCGCTCTTGGGACCACTAGACCAACGAGGCAGACAATTTTTATTCGTACATGTGTAATTTTAATTCGATTATGACAAACGTTGTAGGTATCATTAGCCTAACACAAAGTTTTTTAATTTTACAAAGTATAAAGCAAGGCTTATCTATACGAATCTAAAGCGTAAAACATTTACTTAAAACTTTAAGATTTATCTATTTAAAGTATACTATAAAACTCGCAAGATTTAATCGTTGGATTAAAAAACTTTATTTTAGATTTAAGATAAATAGTTGGTCTAACCACA
This sequence comes from Noctua pronuba, assembly GCA_905220335.1. Lineage (NCBI taxonomy): Eukaryota > Metazoa > Arthropoda > Insecta > Lepidoptera > Noctuidae > Noctua > Noctua pronuba. The sequence goes on along the minus strand of LR999903.1, from coordinate 6,743,945 downwards.
AACTGCTTTTGAAAACATTCCTACAATAAATTAAAGGGTTGCTTCAGTAACAATTTATTGAAACAATCCCTTCTCCAAACCGATACCGAAGTTTTAGAATTCAAGCATATCAATCGTGGATTCTTTAAATAACAATCACTCAATGTGTCTACAGAACTACACGGATTTGAATGCTAGATTTTTCAGATAACGGGACTAACAGATACCTAAATTATCACTGTACACACCAATAATATTATAAATAAAAAGAGGTAGATATCGCACTAGTGCTCGCAAATTGTTGCAGACAAATTCAGACAATTGTCGTAATTTAAATACTTCAAACGCAATAGCTATTTTTATTTTATTTTAATAACAATAGCAATAGCTATCTGTTTAATACGTTCCGTATTATCTATCGCAGTCGTAACAACACAACGATATTTGAACGCCGCTCAGTATGAACGTAGCGTATCTTTCTTTATAAAATCATTGGCACACACTTTGCTTTACAAGCTATCCATCCTCTCTATCATCTATCGTCATCATCATCATCATCATATCAGCCCGGAATTACCCACTGCTGGGTACAGGCCTCCCCTTTTTTCTGCATCTAAGTCAAGTTAAATTAATTACTTGAGTTTAAGTAATTATTTTAGCAGTCATTTTTATGTAAAAGATAAGAATTTGATCGAAGTAGGAACCGTGAAAGCTAAGAATTCTAACTTTTGACAGTTCTTCACTTCAAGCAATTACTAAACTACAAGATCAAAGTCCTGCGTGTCCTTTTGTTTGTTCACTACAGGAACTGATGGACGCTACCTAAAGCGCAAAATTGTAGCTCAGGTCTGGGCCCACACAATTTAAATAACCATCGACACGTTTAGAAGAAGAATGAACTAAAATGGGCCAAAATAGCTACTTTCTGGAGCCCTGACACGCCATAAGGCCTCGTAATCTCGTACAAAATGGCAGGACGAGTTGGAAAAAATCATTGACCAGTTGTCCACATTAGCCTTGGATCAAAGCAGCTGGAAGTCATGGGGAGAGGCCTCTGCCCAGCAGTGGGATGATGCAGGCTAACAGTTTCAGTAAGTACGTGCTGCAACAATTTCCTTCTCTATAAATAACGGCATCATCCTTCATATACTTTGCTAAGCTTTAACCAATAAAACACATACTCAGACGCAGACTAAATGAAACTTTAAAATATAATTACACAAGGAACAAACTAGGATCCCGTCTAAAACTCTCTACAGCTAAATTCCCCCGTCATAATAACGTAACGTAAACGCAGCGTTATACGTTAGCGTTAGTATGTGGTTTCATTAAAGCCGTAGGAAAATGTCTGGCGAGACTACATCCCGACCTTTTGATAATTAAAGGTTTTGGGATATCAGGTTTAACTTTAGATTATATTTAGATACTAAACTGGATTTTGCTCGCGGCTTCGTTCGCGGAAATAGTTACATGGGGGCGAATTACCTAATCCAGGTGATAGATCATCAGAAGTCATCTACCTGTCTGCCAAATTATATGGAAATCTATTTAGCTGTTTAAGCATAGAAGTTTACAGAGAGACAAAGTTAATTTTGAATTTTATAATATTAGTATAGATTGGTTATAAGATGAGTGAAGCGTGGTTCTATGAAGTGATAATATTGCATAAAGTTTTGCGTTGTACTTTAATTAATATTACAATAATTTGCGACTGGTCTAAATCTATTAGCTATTTTCACTAAAACCTTTGCGTATTATATGCTACCAGTAATTTTTTGGGCTTCCATTCTATTTTTTCTATTTTTGCGGTAACGTAACTCATCAGCTGCCTAGCCTTTTCCTAACTATGTTGAGGTCGGCTTCCAGTGTAACCGGATACAGCTGAATATCAGTATTTTACATGGAGCGACAGCCTATCTGATCTCCACAACCCAGTTAGTACTGGGTAATTTAATAAGATACACTTTGGTAAGACTTTCGGGCCACTGACTACCTGTAACGGCTTAACTTGCTTTCCAAGGCACGAAGGAAACTCGGTATGTCAACGGGTGGTCATCCATCCACAGACCAACCTCGGCAAGCGCAGCTTAACCTGAAGATTGGTCCGACCGGCTGTTATTATTTACCCACGAGCTCCTCAAGCTTATGCGGTACGTAACTGTGAATGACAAATTTCTTTGAATGAATATTGTTTAAAATAAAATAAAACTTGTAACACTGAATAATATACAACAATAATCACATAACTTTATGTTAAATTGACGATTTGTGACTCGAAAAACTTAGGTGTGTCTTGTTTAATCTTTCAACTAAGACAATATTACTATCATAAATATTGTTAACAATTGACTGTCTCACCTCATAAAGGCGACGAAGCACGTGACGACATATTTTTATTAAAATTAAAACATTTAATTTAAAATAAAATTATGTAAAGCACGCGAGAACACTTCATAAACATTAATTAAACTGAGAGACAAGACTCTTTATTAAAAGTAGTTGCTATATTTTTTCTAAGAACAATCGTCTTGAGACCTTTTAATAATAAAATATATTTTCCTATAAAAGTGAGAAGTATATTGTATTTTTTTAAATTATATTTTTGTCTATATTCATCTTTAATAGGTTTTCTTTTAGATATGTGTGAACTTAGGTTACATTATAACGATGTGCGGCTGACTTCAAGTTATGCAAAATTATTTTAATAAAAGAACACGTGCCTATTGTGGTGTTAAATCTGTTTTAAACAAAAAAAATCTTAATATCTCTTATATTTAATTCAAAGTTTTTCTTTACTCATTTTTATTACTTGATACTTTTTAAACATACTATATGCTTATTTATGTACATAAAGGGTACAATTAGGACAAAAAGACCCCTAAAATCAAAACCCTAGGGGTCCTTTTGTCTTTAATTGCTTCGCGGAACTTAGCAATAAAAATCATAAATGATATAATTTCGTATATTATAAAGATTTTAAGGACCCAATTAAGAAACTTCAAAAATATCTATCAAAACTTAAGGCTCGTCTGCCCAAAAATAAACCTGAACTTTCAAGAACCCTTAGCTCTAGTCCTATGCAAAGTCAGATACGCAAATCATAAGCATATAACGTACAGACCCCATATTCGGATGTCTAGCCGCGGTACACCGCAATTGTGAAAAGCCAAATTGTCGGGTTCGAGAGTATAAGAGGTATTCTCGTAAAATTAATATGTAGGGAGTGGTTCTTGCTAAATGTGGGCAGTATTAAAACGGAGTACTAATAGGGGGGGAGGGGCTCCCCCAACCGCAGACTTTATGTCCTCAGACCGGTCTAGAATTATTAATTAACTGAATGGTGATTGCATTCCTTGGTCGCGGTCTCCATAGTTATTTGAGTTCATAAATTAGTAATGGTTCTCAAGATGACAGCTTACTGGCTTCGGTACGGGAGAGTCGAGTTCGGTTTTTAATATTGAAGATTTATTTTTATGTTTCTTCTGAAAGTGCAAGCAAACGGTACTCACTACCAAGTGCAATGACAAAACACAGTTTTCTTTTCGGCATTTAGATCATTTTTCTGAGCCATGTTCCATAAATATTAATTGGTTTAAATCCTCATCATCTGCCTAGTCTTTGCCCAACTATATTGAGGTCGGCTTCCAGTCTAACCGGATGCACCTGAACACCAGTATTTTACAAGGAGCGACTGCCTATCTGACCTCCACAACCCAGTTAGTACTAGGTAATACGATACCCCTTGGTAAGACTGGTTTTCAGACTTTTTGGGCCACTGACTACCTAACGACTGTCAAAGATCTACAAATGACAGCCGGGACCAACGGCTTAACGTGCTTTCCGAGGCACGGAGGAAACTCGATATATAATGGGCGGTCACCCATCCACAGACCAACCAAGGCAAGCACGGCTTAACCTAAAGGTCGAACCGAGCGACTGTTATTATTTAGCCACGAGCTCCTCCAACTGGTTTAAATCTTAAGGTATGAAAAAAAATCAAAAGACCACGTAAAGGACCAAAATAAAAATTTTGTGTTTTAAGCTTCTAATTACACTCAAAAATTAATCTTCACATAAGAATGTTTAAGTAAAACCCTCATTCCCAATAGAATTCTAAGCAACCAAACCCAAGAACGAACAAAGAACAACAATCGCATTCATTTGACGTCTAATTTACATAAATATGAGATTTTCGCGAATAATCATACTTAAACACCGTTGATTCGGAACTGTGGTACAATGAAGATTGCTTCCGACCCGCCGAGCAATATGTTTAAAGAGAAAATTTGAATATAAGTTACGCCGCGTATCTTGTTAAAATTAAGGATTTAAATTTAAATTTTGTGAAGCGTCCTGGGGCGAATAGGTGAAACGAAATAAATATGAATATGAATGGGGAATCAGACAAGTACACGAACGGGTTTCGAATTATTAACTTTTCGAGTGCACTCGGTTTTGCTGGTACCGTCGGGAATGTAAGCCTTTCCGCACGCGTCTAACAAGCTTGTCATTTTCTAAACGTCAAAATCTTTTCTATTGAAATGTAAGTACCTATATGCTTTCTCTTGAGTAGGGATTTCATATTATTTGAACGTACTTAGTCGGATTATTTCGTACGCTATCCGATTCTTATTGTTAACAATCCCTGAAGAGTTCGACAGAGTCAGAAAATCTACCGACCTCATTAAAATCAGATTGAAATTTCATGCTGCGTTGTTTCTAGTTTATCAGAATCTGTCAGCAGCAAACGCAAAAATATTTCAGATTTCAGAGATCCGTCAATAAATATTTTCGTCTCGATTATGCGGACGGTACGCAGACATCTCAAAATCAAGCAGATAGGCCAGCGGAGACAATTTAGTCGCAACGTATAATTTGGGTTTCGGCTTCGGCTAAGGACCCGAGTTGACCGGCCGAGCGCCGAATTTCAAGAGCCCCTTTATTCCACTAGTGCCGGAAACTAAAGGTGGGTGAGCCCCTTTTGTTTTTTTGTTAAAGTTACTTTTTGCACTATTGAGTTTGGGGGTACTTAGTTTTTGTGAGGACACTCTAAAAGGTCTCCTAACTTTGTGAGTAAAGTTTGTAGTCACAATGGTAGGTTCTCAACTCCCACTTTGGTCATCATGTCAAATGATTGATTGTTTTCCAAACATATACATTCAGGCAAAAAGTATCGGAAATGGATCATTTGTTTATGGTTCCAAATTCAATTTTATGTTTTATTTTTGTTGTTAGATTGGCACAAATGTTTTCCATTTTGGCGTGGAGTTTGAATTGCATCTGTTATTTAGATTAAATACAGTGCTGTTTTTAGTTAGATCATATGTAGTGTGTATTGCGAATTTCATAATGGACAAAAACATCGAACAAAGAGTTTGTCTTAAATTTTGCATCGCCAATGGAATTTCGTGTTCGGAGTCCCTGAAAATGTTACGGTGAATCGACTTTATCAATAACACGTGCTTATGAGTGGTACAAAGTGTTCAAAAGCGGTCGAGATGTGGTGGAAGATTTGCCTCGCTCTGGTAGGCCATCAACGTCTTTAAAAAATGTTTTGATGATTGGATTATTCGTTAGCATAAGTTTATCGTTTCTGAAGGAGCATACTTTGAAGGCAATAAAATAACTTTGGATGAATATTTTGTGTATTATTGATCGTTTCCCGGTACTTCCTTGACTGAATAGTATATTAATAATAGAACTGTGAACGTTTTAAGTTTTTTTTTCAATCACCTATCTGCATAGTTGTATCGTACCTAGTCCGTATATACTATACAGTTGGTAAAACAATATAGTATTACCTAATATTTTCAGAGCCAAAATATTCAGTATTCACCCCAGCACTCACTGTAAAAAAAGAGACAAAACAAAAAACAAAATCACTATGAAATCCACCAAACCTTTTTAAAGGCATATTGAAGCTTTTAAAAAATCCGCCATTTTTATTATTCCTCTTTTAATTGCTGACGGTAACAAAGGAAGATCGAATGACGTAAATTAAGGGGAAAGTCTGCTTTTTAGGATCTATTCACGCATTGTTTGAACAGTGAGTGTTTCGTTTTTAATTAATTTCGCTTATTAAGAGGTTTTCTACGGCTAGAGAGGGAGTGCCTCATTAGATTACGGCTAAAAGAGAAGTAAAGAAGAAGAAGAATGGCTGCGCCGGATAATAAAATTGGAATGACGAAATTGGGATGACGGAACAAGAATAATGATTTACGAATTTCCTTCTCAAATTCAGCTACTTTTTCTTCTAATGCGTCTAGCATTGCAGGCTGTCTCTAAAAAGCTTACCTTGTGAGTGAAAATTGGTATGTATTTGTTGAAAATAAACGTAGTGATGTGTTCAACATTCGGTATAAAGCGATAGTTCATTGCAGGTGGTGCCCTATCGCTCTTTACGGTGCATTGCACACGTTGGATTTTGCTATGAACGTTTTGGTTTTCTAACAATGTTTTTATACAACGGTTAGAAGATAGATGGCTTGTGCTCTTACAGCGTAAAAATACAGTGTTAGAATAATTGATTACAGAGAGCTACCGTGATTAGGGATTGTTTTGACGTTTTCTTCTTGTGGTTTGTAAATATGGCCCTTTTTGCTTCTACACTAAAATCTTGCCAAAACTTTTCCCTTTTATTTGCAGTCCTTTATTTCCTTTTGTACATTTCTACTGTATTTATTATAGTAGAAAAGCACAAAATATAAACCGTACCCAGCATGTATGCACGACATTGTTTCACCGTATATACCAGGCGCCCATAACCAAGAAGGCATTAGCCAGCAACAGCTGGTCAGCTTTCTGTACGTGAACTGAAGTTAATTAGAAGCCTTTGCGAACCGAGGTCCGGCTGCGGTTTTAATAATTCCCACCGTCCAACGTAAGAGAATTGATATAAATGATTTTGTTGGACCCCACACTAATTTGAGTCCGAAGTTTCACCCGTACTTGGGATTAATGACTGTCTGAATAGCAACATGAGCTTAGTTTTGCAGTAACTCATTTTGTTGTCGAACGGGCGTTCACTTTGAACTTCAAACAAATGTTTGGAAGCACGTAATCGTGTGTTTAAATGAAGGAAACTCTTATTTGTTGTTTTTGTTTACTTGTTAGGATTGGAAAGCGTGTTGTTCTGTGTTTTTGTTAGATCAAATTGTTGTTTAGTCAAATAAAATTAGGTAATGTAAAGTCTGGGTATTTAATACTTAATGCTTAAACTGTGTAGTGAATATAAATGCTTCTTTTAATCAACTTAACCTATGTGCAAGCCGAAATTATGTCGTTTCTGTTAAAAACGGACAACTTGATTATTAAGAAGCGTTAGTATGATCATTAATAACAATAAACCATCGCCCTCGACCGATCCTAATACCCAATTAAATTGACTTATCCACTTCAACGCAGATAATGATGCGGCTATTATGAAAAGGTGCGAGAAATATATCTCGAGGATACAAACATTAGGAAAAGCTCATTAAAAACTCGTAAGAGAGGAGTCTGTCATGGTTCACGACGTCGCTCCACGTCTGCGTTGCAAGCACGTCAAAGTTATCCACAGTTATTAACTGGCATGTCAGTTTCTAATTACTCGATCCAGTTATCACCTGCTACTGACGGCAACATTTCTACCCTGTCTGCGCCACCCTTAAAAGACCCGCCGTCTCGGCAACAAAGTGCGAAACAAAACGGTCACGTTGTTAAAATAAGGGGTCTTGAAAAACTGGTCCTTCGAGCCGGATCCGAAGCAACGTGAAGTCGCGAAATATGTTCGGATGACAGCTCCATTATAGTAATGTGTCAAACAAGGGGTTTAAGGTATTATTAATGGTGGGAAAGGTAATAATTTTCTTTGTTTTCTAGTGTTGGAAGCTTTTGTTTCATCTTGTTAATGTGACTCTGTTGAGGGTAGACAATGGTGTGCTCGTTATTAGAATATAGTTGACAGTGGGGACCTCTTAACAATATTTTCTTTTAAAGAATTGTGATTCTGCATAAATCGGTCGAGTTAGTTGAACGTATGAAGTTGATGTTCATGTTTTTTTTAAAGTCGGTTAAAAGGGCTGCGTTGGCCAACTATTAATGTGTTTACCGTAATTATCTGTAGTAGATACATTCTTTATAAATCCCATAGCCGCTGATGTCAATGATCGTCAAAAATACTTTATACGCAGATAAAAGAGACTAATTGATTGATCAGCTAATGTATTCAGTTATGATGAAGTGATAATAGTGCAAAATCATGTTTTTCTCTCTATTGCCGCTTGGCCACGACAACTACTACCGACCCGTGTTTTCTCGAAGGCGACAGAGGTGAAAACAAATGAAAGATATTATTAAATAGGTAATTATTAATTTTTATAAAAATAGAAATTAATAATTGTTAATTAAATTATTAATTATTTTAATATTTGTTGTGCTTATGATTTTGTTAACTTATTTTGTTTGTATTGTCCCTGCGACAATTTTTTCTTTTCTTTCTTTCTTTCTATTGAGGTCCTAAAAACATGCTTGCATGCACACGAAGGGAACAAGTGCTTCTCTTCGCTTTGCTTAACGGGAAGCGCCAGCGTAGCCTACGAAATTCAAATTTTCTTACGTTTTTTTTTGCAATTTGCAGGTCAGTGTCATTCTATATGTTGAACAAAATATGAATCGTGACCGTAACACGTATGTATTTACAGAGTTATAATCATTGCAATCATCAATAAAACCCTCTAAGACTCTAAGTATATTTATTTAATACCATTGAATGACTTTTTTATTCAACAGACGCTGTAAAAAACCGTAAAAAAAAAATCGCGAGTTACCTTAGCACATTTTCCGTAACACAAGTCGCGACGCAAATCGCAGCGCCTCATCTTGAACGGAGCGAAAACGAAGAGTCCATTAAGATTTTTTCCGAAAACGACAAAAACACGGTCTTGCAATGCCCGATAAAACGCTAAGACGAAATAAAGAAGATAATATAATTTAATCCAATAAACAAAGTATTTATTAAAGGCCTTATTTAAGAGGAGGCCAATGGAACGATACGCCTCACTGGTCCTGAGATGCGCCTCATCCAATTTCACGGTTGGGCCTTATTCTCCTTTGTTAATTGTTAATTTGTATTAAGAAATTTTCGAGATTATTGATTAAGCTTATTAATTTTACGAGCGAGTAATTTTTATTTGTAATTATTTTAAAAGGTACCCGCATTTAATGAACTGGAAATGGGACCTTAGAATTATTATTAGGTGAGTACTTACATCACTTTAAATCAATTATGAACATCATTCATCACTGTCTACCGTTAAGTAAAATGTGGTAATGTGCACTGTTACAGTCAGTAATTTAAATTCAAACTCAAACTCAAAGCATATATTTCAATTAGACCATAGCGGCATCAGGCACTTTTGAATGTCAGAAAAACAAAGAAGGCGAAGCTACAGTCCCAGACACAAGGCATAATAACTTGTGAAAGTACTGTAGTTGCCCACTCCAAAGGGTAGATCTCTATGGAGAAGAATGGGCAAGAAACTCCATGGACACTCTTTTCAATCAACATATTTTAACAAGATCTTGGTTACATCATTCATGTTGAGATAATACATATATGTGAGAACGATGTAGAAAGATGTGCACATTAAGAGCGCCCAGAGTAAAAGACTCTTCTACTTCTAATTAACACGTTTCAATAACATTCAAAACATTAAATTTCAATACTCACGTCAAATAAGCTATATCTCTCATCATATACAGGCTGCGTCAATAACTCGTCCCCTCACCACGGCCATACACCGCCGTTTTAAACTCCACCCTGTGTACAGAAACATTCAAACTTTGCAGACAAATTCGATCTGTGCGGGGCGATTCGGACCATGCATACTGTAGCTTTGTTTACGCAATAACAAGCTTTATTAAAATGCAATACGGAACATAATTGTGCATACTGTGTTGTACAGAGTATGGAATCATGAAGTCCTGGTTCATACAGGCGAGTTTACATAACTTTGGTACCTATGCAGTAGATAGGTATGTTAGTAGGTAGATACGAGTGAAAGCTTTGTGAGGTAAGTCTGCGCAATGTAAATTGAAACTCCTGATGAAATTCGTCGAACAGAGTTTTTTATCAAAGGAAAGTGCAGTTTAATAATGTTTTTTATCAGTCGATTCAGGTAGCGTAAGCTATATCTACCACCTACGTTTGGATTGTGATATCCAGGAAAAACAATTCATGGACGATAGCAAGATATTCTTGCAACAATGTTTTCAAAATTTTTCTTAGTCCTGTCTTACCTGGTCGACATAATAATGACGATTGTTTCACGAAACGGATATCTATTCTACATAATTTATGACTGTTACCATACAAAAGTTCAAAACTTTTGTCATGAACGGCTTTGCAAAGCCGTTTGTAAAAATCGTTTGTCGCAGTGCCAGGAAACGTTGATATGTGTAGGTAGTTGGTATAAATGTGTTGGTAATGCCTTCTCTAACTGCGATTGAAGAGACGTCTCTGTGCTCTAATCATCATCATCATTCGCCTGCCCTTATCGCAATTTATTTGGGGTCGGCTGATGAGAAGTATACAGGGTGAAAACAGACCCTTCAGGAAGCCAGGCATTCTGTACATCAAACTAAGTAACTTTAGGCAAAAATTTTTTTTTGGGGTGAAATATCACGTTTTACGGTAGAACTAAATGTAACGCACTCAAAACATTGTGCTGATGGATGGATTGAATAGTACGGGGGTTGTGAAAGTGTTTTAAGTAAAAATCTTACATAGAAACATGTTTCTAAAAAAAAACTTGTGAAAAAGTTGGAACTTTGACCCCCAAAATCTCCGTAACTAGAAGGTTCCCAGGTATGGTCTAGAACAAAAAAAATATCGCAATGACGGGGAGAACAAGTACCTTTCGGCTTCGTTAAGGGTCTTTTTACACTCTTTAGAAGAATATATCGATACTTCTCATGTGCTCTGTGGACCTTAAAAGATCAAGTTCCTTAAATTCGTGAAAACATTTCTTCTTTCATATCATACTCTCATGTCTAACCTCACTAGATACTCATGATCTAACAAATATCACCTACTGGTATTATTGACACAAAAAATCCTCTTAACAATAAATCCATCGTGTCTTATTCTTACAACAAATATTTACACACCTCCTTGATTTCTTTATACCGTGAGAGTTCAACAATAGCTATTTAATATCTAATAATTCCCCATCTATTGTGAAAAATAGGGGTGGGCAGGGAGGGTAGTGAACCAGTCTTGGCCCCTTATAATCCTTCACACTCGACTTCCTTCGTTATTCCAAGAATTTTATTGTTGATAATTAAGGATCTGGAGATAAAAAGATTATCTCACGATTTTAATTAGAAGATTGGCGTTTGGATGGAATTTATTAGATTGTTAGATGTTTTATTTATGATTTTATCATGAAATATTATTTCTGGATGGACGACGATGAACTTATAGAAAAACAAAACCTAAGAAATTATTTAAGTGCGGTATGCACTTAAAAAATACATAGCTGCTAGCCGTGGGTGGAGTGGGAGGGAGTGTCAGACTTTTACTGACTAAAACTCATCCATGTTCCTTCTTTGCCCTTTGTGTTCCAGGGCCGCGGCATCTCTACGCGGTAGCCGTCCCCTTGATTAGGCTCTCGAGGAAAAAACCTGAGAACTACTACCAGTATCCAGTGGCAATCGCTTTCGGTCCAATCCATGTCCGAATCGACACATTTCTATATTAACGCCTTTCAGCAGAACTGACATAAGCCTGGGTTTTTCCATTAGGAATTTCTCAGTAGTAGCCACAGAGGCTGTATTTGTACCCGGTCGATGGCAATAGGCTCGCCCCCTATTACAATCGGACTTAAAACAAAACTGGCAAAATGTAAGTGTACCATTAGGAACACCTCAGTCTAACCTTTCGGGGATTACAAGCGTGATGTTGTGTCTATGTGACATTTAAGTCTTTCGGGGCATTTTTTGTCAATCATTTTTTTTTCCGGCATCTTTATTACTGACGGTAAACAACAAAAGGTATTTACAAGGCACATGTTAGTGTCAATGCCGGGAGGGAACGCCCTAGAAGGACTTACATTGACCTTTTTTTTGTTGTTGAGGTTTATCAGGAAAGTGAGGGGCGAAGTACCCCAAACCGGCTTGCGTGTATGACTAGATACCAGAACGTGCATGACGCCAAAGTAGTAAGTAAGGATCGTAGCAGGTGGCGTTCTGTGGTTTCTGCCTACCCCCATGGGAAAAACGCGTGAGAGTATGTACAAAGAAATAAAGAAAGAAGTTTATGTATGTATGCTATTACTGACAGAATAATACTTTGTCCAGGTCCTCTAAGCTAAGGAAGTTCTATCTTGAGGCTGCCACGGGGAGAAGAACCATTCTTCCTGTGATCGAGAAAAGTGGAGAACCCTGGGCTGGAGAGCAGTTATGAGATTATTCATCTAGAATTTCGACTTTTATTGTTTCGTAAAAGGAAAATTAAATAAAATCAAAATGACATTAATATCTTACAAAAATATATCTGAGCAATTGTGGTTTTACGAAGCGATCGAATCTCATTTGAAAGAACGTCAGGAAAACTAATGTAACACTTGACAACCTAAGGTAGAAGCGCCAGCGTTGCCCGCGAAATTCAAATTTAGTTACGTTTTTCGCAATTTGCAGGTCAGAAAGAAAAACGTAAGAAAATTTAAATTTCGTGGGCTACTCTGGCGCTTAGCCCATAAGTGGGCATGTATCTTATTGTAGAACGGATGGCCAATAGGCCCAAAAGTTTCTGGAGTGGTGACCACGTACTGGAAAGCGCAGCGTTGGGAATCTCCCACGAGGTAGACCGAACCGCTGGATACGAGAAGCACAGGACCGATCGACGTAGAGGCGCTTGAAAGAGGCCTATGTCCAGCAGTGAAGATGATAATGAACAATAAAAAAAATCCAGTTGACGTTTATATCTTTCGAAAATAGATCTGAGCACTTGATAGAAATCCTCCTAAATATTCTTTGTATCTTGGTCGGATGAAGAATTTAATAAGTCTTAGAAATTTTGTCAGTCCCTAACCTTAAGTTTATAGTCTTGAAGAAACCCGTCAAGAAGGCCTTGCTTTATTGTTTAATTTTCGTTGTTTGACCTACCCAGATCTACCTGAAGATTGATGCCAGAAATTATTGTTATCTAAAGGGTGTTAAAAGACCCTTAACGAAGCTGAAAAGCACTTGTTCTAACAAAAAATGATCGCAATGATCCCCATCATTGCGATCATTTTTTTTTCTGGACCATACCTGGGAACCTTCTAGTTACGGAGATATTGGAGGTCAAAGTTCCAATTTTTTCACAAGTTTAAAAAAAACAACTTCTTTTTAAGGTTTAACTTTACTTTAATTACCTCCATGACCCGTTTAGTGTTCAAAGCATCCATCAGTACCTAGTTTTGTGTGCGTAACATTAAGTTTTACCGTAAAACGTGATTTTTCACCCCAAAAAAAAAAGTCGTTTCCCAGCAATAATTTTTGCGTAGTTTGATGTACATAATGCTTGGTTGACGGCTTCGTGAAGGGTCCGTTTACACCCTGTATATGTTATAGGTACCTGCCCGAAATTAGTTACACGGATCTAGGACACGTTGATGATAGGTGTATGAACCTGCGCTAAAATATCGATATTTTGAAAGCGCAGTTCTATAAACTACAGATAGGTATATAAATAGCTCCCTGCTATTCAGAAAACCACCTAAAATTCAGATTTTCGGCATTTTCCAAGGTCTTTGAACATTTTTCTTTAAATTTGCAACTACAATTGATGTGTAACCTCATCAAAAAGGCTATAAATCATCCTGATAAGCTAATTACAAGTAGGAAGGAGAGGTGATATACAAGAAGAGCGAGTATTGATTCACTCTCGCTATCGGTCGAGGTCAGTTGCGCGCGGATGCACTGGGCTACTGGAGCAACGCAGCAGTGTAGTCCAGGCCTTGCAACCTAATGCATCTCAACGTCGTGTTTCTGAAAAACTAACGCCTTATTTCAACAAGTGTCCCTCAAAGGATTTAAAACTTCTCGGAAAAGAAGTAAAAAAAGTATTTAAAATTTTTCGAAAAAATGTGGTCCAAAATATGTAGGTCGCGGAACAAAGGACCAAAAAACTGAAAACTTGTGTGAAGTGACTGTGTTGTGGTATAAAGAAAGTGTTACAGATCTTAGTTTCAAAAGTGCAGTGTGTTTTTCGTTTACTTTCCCGGATTTCAGTTTCGGACCACACCCTCCTCCCCTTCTCCTTTCAACCCCCTTACTTCCCATAGCCCATGGCTTATCGGATCGTTTTGCTTGCCGACACACAATCTCCTAGACATTTCTTTGAGGCGTAAATACGATTCGCTGTACTGAATCCAATGAAAAGTGGAAAAAGATTAGAAAAGCGCTACTTTTTGGTGTGGTGCTAAATGTAGCGGGGATTGTGGGCGTGTTCTTTCATGATTAGGAGCGATTTACGCCTGAAGGAGCGTTGCGGTGTCGCGGTGAATCAGTGCGGACAAAGTGTAACGTATAAAGCTATAAAAGGACATGTATTTAATGTTAGTTCAAAGCCATCGTAGCGTCTGCTCGCGTATTTGCTCAACATTTGACTCTGCTATCTTAAAATAACCCAGCATAACTTTCCCACTTCTGGGAAAAAGTCTTCTCTTTGTGGGAGTGGAGTGAACCCATCACGCGGGCCACACAACGCACTGGCGCTGTGGTGGTTGTCATATGCCTTCGAATGTTTGGTTCTAGGGTATGCCGATTTCCTCACGATATGTTTTCCTTCAGCAAAAGATCATTCGAACATTGCGTCCCGCGACTGCGCCATCGTGTTTGCTCGGAAATATTCGGGTCGACGACGTGTCAATCAGGTTATTGGCCCAAGGACTCGGGAAAAACAGAAATATATGCGCGCACATCCATCCAGGTTTTGAGTTTTCCAGTCAGCCAAGCTAGGACTTCACCGTTCGATGGAGCGAATTTGACAGAATATGGGTGAAAATCAGTCTTAACCCTAAATAACTAAACATTCGTCCGCGCGACGACGCAACTCCGCGCGAACATCAACTTACCCGTGCCCTCCGACCTCCGCACATTTTGTACCTTCCTAAATTGATAAACAATGCAACCCGTGATGCACTTGTCGTCACAAGTCAAGTAGGAAGAGATCCTACAGCTCTCTCGTAGTCCCCTCGACGAATGTTTAGTTACAGTGTAACGTGTAAAATAAGTTTAGTTATCTAGGGTTAAAGTCGCGTGTACGGTACTGAATATATATCATCAACTGTATCAAAGTGCTGTGGTTCAAAAGTGACGAAATGGTATTAAGATGCGACCAAACTAACAGGAGTAAATGCGACTTAATATAATTATAATGTCGCTACTGAAATATCTGAATATTTGTTGGTGCAAATCCAGTGTCCGCAGCCAGTCCAGAGTCTGATCCGGTCAGATTAGCCGCACTTATACTCGCCACTTAAATTTCGCGGTGCTTAAAACGAAACGCGATCCGCTAACACTGAAGACTACACTTAATCACCACCGAGTCGAAGGTTTAAGAATTGGCACGTCCGCCTTATTCAGATTCTCAAAAGGGTTAAGCCTTTTGTAGTGACGAGTGACGAGTATATTAGTAAAGGAAATATAAGAAATCCCATGCGTTAGATTGGTTGGGACCCCTCCTCAGCTTATCCTGTAATAATGTTTATTTTCCATCAAGAGACGCCTGAACACATGCGTAGGGATTTTAAAAATAATTTTGGATTCTTTGTCATGTGATTTGGAAGTTAAGCCTTTGGCTTTCTAGCTTGTGTGCAAAGCGTAGTAGCGAGTTGATTTCACAGCGTTTCCAGGGATATTTTCTATCCCTTCATTAAATTTTGCACTTAGATCTGTGTGAGAACATTATATAAGGTGTAAACGGACCCTTCATAAGTTAATCAAGCGTTCTTCAAACAATGTAAATATACGCAAAAAATTCTGTTGGGAAATGACTTTTTTTTTCTTTTTTTTTTGGGTGAAAAGTCACGTTTTACGGAATGACTCAATGTGATGCACTCAAAACATTGTGCTGATAGATGCATTGAATGGAACGGGTCGTGGAGGTATTTAAAAGTAAAGTTTTAAAATTAAAAACTTGTATAATCAAAAACTTGTTAAGAAGTTGGAACTTTGACCTTCTATATCTCCGTAACTAGAAGATTAAACATGTTATAATAATATGGGAAAACATGTTCCTTTCCGCTTCGTTAAGGGTACTTTTACACCCATTATTAGTTATTTAATTACGAGAAAATATCTTGCAGTTGTTCATCATGCATATGCGATATGTTTTTTTAGGCCTTTTAGTTTTACTAAATATGTAATTGAACGTAAAAAATGCCTGCGAGTTGCTACTCTTACTTAATCAGTAACAACAAAACAGCAATGGAAATAAAATGTGTTATTCTAACATGAAATGCGAATTGTGAACTTACCTAGTAGCCTGCCGAACTTTCTAGAATATATGATTGACTGACACTGACTGCCGTAGAACTAGCTTACTCACCCGTTTTACATCAGTGTCACATCGCATGGCATGACATTCAACTGCAAGAATGTGAAGCTTACTCCTTTGTTTCTAATCTAGTCTTGTTTATAATCTAAGTGACATTGCGAACATAATGACAACATACAGAACATACAGAACTCGCGTTTACACATCCAAGTCACAACATATGGCGTTGATCGTCTTGCAACGTATACTCGTATAGGTTAGAGAAACATAGCAGTTCGCAATCGCTTTTATTCGGATTAACTAGACGAACACTAGTCTGCTACGCTAAAACTGCCAAAATTTTAAACAATACTGTAATTATAAAATATTTAGTTTCCCAAATTTTCATCTTCATCGTCCTCATTGACAGCCTTGTTCTACCCACTGCTGAGTTTTATAGGCCTTTGCCGTTTTGTACCATGATTGCCAGTCTCATCCAGGCAGTGCTTCCAGATTCACAGTAATTACAGTAGATTAACTGTATGTTAGACTTCTCTACTGTATACTGTACTGATAAAATACAGTGTATAAATAAATATAAATACTGATAAAATATACTGTATTTAATTTACAATCATATTTTATCTCATTTAGTACGTTAACGTCACGTTTAGCTGACAACACTGTAATTTTACTTTTGGGATCTGGAAGCACTGCATCCAGGTCTTGTATGCGCTCGATTCCTTCTACCGTCTTTCGGCAACTATTCCGTTAGGCTCCGCTCCAAAGTCATCATCTGCCTAGCCTTTTCCCAATTATGTTGGGGTCGGCTTCCAGTCTAACCGGATGCAGCTGAATACAAGTATTTTACATGGAGCGACTGCCTATCTGACCTCTACAACCCAGTAGCAGTTAGTACTGGGTTATACGATACTCTTTGGTAAGACTGGTTGTCAGACTTTCGGGCCACTGACTACCTGTAACGACTGTCAAAGATCTACAGATGACAGCCGAGATCAACGGCTTAACGTGCTTAGAGTCTACTCCAAAGTATCTTATTAAAATAACGAAGTCCACCTTTTCCAAGATCCATACATTGCATGAATGTTTAAATATCCAAGTGGGTGAGACCATTCAATTAGATCCTTGTTGTATTTAAAAAAATAATGGCCACTTTATTATTAGTAAACCTCATTAGATACAGAAACTTTTACCCCATCTTGCTAGACAATAATTAGCTCAATTGCAAACTTCCCGTTGGGACTAATATCGCTCCATCTACGTCGTCTGGATTCTAGTATATTTCTAATTAAATAACTAACCACGATAATCTGTTAGTTTCACTAGGAGTTGCAAATGCAGGTAGTTAAATCTGTTTAATTAGCTGAGAGCTAGAACTTGGGCTTCTTTAAAAACGATCTAAGATTAATTTGGGACCTAATCGTAACCACCTCATTTTCGCCAAATAACGTCCACTGTGCCTCAAACAACCTGTGTCCAAACCAATTGGACAATGACCCAATGGTTGACAGAAAATATCAAAATAACATCGGTAGTAACATTCAAAGTACTTTTGCGGAAACTTGTTCTACTCATAAAAGTCCGACCAAAACAGCGAATATTAATTTCTTATCCTAAATAACCAATGTTGTTAAAGAAAAACAAGTACATATCTCCAATTTTGTATATTTTCGTTATAAATAAAACAGTCTAAACCATATTTTCTAACTCCAACTTTAGAAATAAAAACCCTCACTTTAAGAGCATCCATAAAACGCGGGATACGAATCTACATCGTGTTTATACCGCGTCTTTGTGCAGTTTGCATGAAACTATACATCAAAGCAACACAAACACTCTGTGATCTTATAAATAGCTGTATAAATGCAAGTTCACATCGTAAATCACCGGAGATTATCTCTCGCGTCTTCTTCTCGGATCTTTTGGGCTTGCATGCATAATTTATACCCCGCACTTATCGCTTGAATCGTGTAGCACATACTCGTAGTTTATTTTGTTGAAAAACGTCTACTAGGTCTTAGTATTGGTATATGTTTCTATGGATTATGTAAAGCGATAAACAATGCCCTAAAGATTATTTTGGATTAACTAACTAACTAGACGATATGGATTACGGACTGCCTCGTTGGTCTAGTGGTCCTAAGCGCGACTGCTGAACATGAGGTCCTGGGTTCGATTCCCAGGTCGAGCAAACTGATATTGTGTTTTTCCGTCGGGAATTTCTCAGTAACCACGGAGAGTGGATTTGTGCCCGTTTGATGGCAGTAGGCTCGCCTCTATTACATAGGACTTAAACATAACTGGCGGAATGTGGGTGTACTATTTGGTTCACCTCTGCAATTTGCTATGTTGGGGAAATTGTAATTTTTTTAATGAAAGACTTTACTAGGTGAGTTTTATTAGAGGAATGAAAATTACAGTTTGACACAGTTTACAGTTTAGTCGTTAGTCAGTGGCCCAAAAAGTCTGACAACCAGTCTTACCAAGGGGTATCGTAATACCCAGTACTAACTGGATTGTGGAGGTCAGATAGACAGTCGCTCCATGTAAAATACTAGTATTCAGCTGCATCCGGTTAGACTGGAAGCTGACCCCAGTATAGTTGGGAAAAGGCTTGGCAGATGATGTATGTATATGAAACTACCTTATTTATTCTTCAGTTAAAAAGTTATCTGATTATTGAAAAATCGATCATAAGCACGGGCTGTAAGTTACAAAGTTTTATGAGATATTTATCAATTATATGAATAACTGAAACGCCCATCAAAAGCATGCGTAAAAAAGAAAAATCAACTTATTATGTCTTTTAGACTTCTTTATTATTTTCAGACGTCGCGTATAAGTGAAAAATCTAATAACATTTTCTTATTAGATTGTACTTACGTAAAAATTCAATTAAAAAAATAATCCTAATTGAAGTCGTAGCTTACAAATAAATAGAACTACATCATTTATTATTAATTTTAATTGAATTAGTAAGCATACTGAGATTAAATACATTTTGTATTGTAATTGAATTTCAGTTACTCATTTGTACCAAAAGTATGCTTATAAATTGTAGTTTATATTTTTGATATTTAAACAAATATTTTTAAATTATATTGTTTATATTGATTAAAAAATAATTTATTTATTTAGAGAATTGTGAAGATAAAGCTCGTCAAGACTTCAGAGACAGAGTTTATCTCCCCAATCATCCTAATTACGGGTTTCATTTAAAAGTAATAGGTATAATCAAAAGTGAAGTTCTGATAAATCTTTTTTCAATCAACTCAGTTGATCACTATCCACTTTTATAATGTTATGGCCCAACTAAAAGGTTATAAGACTATTTTAGCTTTGATCTCATCATCGTCTGTCTAGCCTTTTTCCAACTATGTTGGGGTCGGTTTCCAGTCTAACCGGATGCAGCTGAATACCAGTATTTTACATGGAGCGACTGCCTATCTGACCTCTACAACCCAGTTAGTACTGGGTAATACGGTACCTATACTATACTCCACTTTTATAATACGTAAATAACACCTTAACAGCTATAACGCCAATGCGATGTTATTACCACATGGGAGGATACCGCCAACTTATATTAGATAACAAAAATACAATTAAAAACACAATTAGAATACATTTTTTTAATGCCTATATTTAAAAACACCTTTAAACATTTTCAATGCAGTTCAGTGCTACTCCTATGAATTTAACCAGACTGCAGTGAAATATATCTATCTCATCTGAAATAATATTTAACATTTATGGTCGAACTAAAGTCGTTTATGGTCGTTTGATCTCATTTCGCAATAAATAAACATACATTTTCATTATTATGTCCTACATTTTTTATCGCCAAATCGGGACAGCCGGCCGCTTGCTCCAATAGCGATTCCAGCTTGTAATCCCAAATTTATGGACACCGACAAGCTGATAAAAATTGTATCTCGACCCTTATTTATCGACCTTCGTACAAATGATTTTTGAATGTTTATTTGCATGTGTTCACTCACTTGTTTGGCTTTATTTTGTACTGTGTTGGTAGAGAAACTTTAATAATTCATAACTAAGCCAAACAAGAACGAAGTAGTTATCACGGTGATATTTCGCTTACATAAATCGTATTACATAATAATGCATGATGTTAACATATTTAATAATAAGCCCAAGAGAAAGTGACAATTCATCAGAATAAAAATTTAAAAAAATAATTGTATTTACTTACTACATAAGCTATCGAAACATTAAACACTAGCAAAGGGTGTGTGCGTTCAAAAAGTGACCTAATTTAAATAAATTGCTTTTGACTATTGAAAACATTCGCTACCGTCGGAGTCTAATAGGCCCGTATTATTCGTAAAACAAGTCTAAGTCCTTTAATTTCTCAATTAAGAATGCAGCATTATGTGCTATATGCTTCAGCAACCTGTACTACAACTAATAATAAACACAATACTCTAAAGCTTCGTTATAACAAACCTCCTTGAACATAGTACATCTAGATTTAACATAACCAAATTCCATCCACTAATTCATATCAATTTAACAAAAATAAATCCCTCAAAGCTTGAAGGAATCCGTGCAGATTTATAGAGGGTTTGAGCTGGAGAATTAATTAGATCCCAAATTAAAGGTATATCTCGTTGCTGCAAGAGTTTCGGGAACATTTTCACGTTTTCTAGGGATTTTCATGGCGGGCTCAGTCTGTGGCTAGGCACGATTGAAATTTTTCGAGTGGAAACGACAAGGCTTACCCGGGACCTGGATGTGTGAGGGCTGGAAGTGGCGTGATGATGACTGTGACTAACTGTATGGTACTTTGTCGAGTTCCAGCGTAAATGTGCACGTGTAATTAAACTTATGTTAAAAAGGTGCAGAATAGAATGGAATAGAACCATTTTTTCAGCGAAATATGGTACATTGAGATGTTAAAAATAAATAGGTTCCAAATATTCCGCTCTAAAATTCAGCATGCTAATATCCTTACTAATATTATAAATGCGAAAGTAAGTTTGTTTGTTTGTTACCTTTTCACGCCTAAACCACTGATCCGATCATTCTGAAATATTGCATATATACGTTGTCAGGTGTGGAGGAGCTCGTGGCTTAATAATAACAGCCGCTCGGGTCGATCTTTAGGTTAAGCCGTGGTTGCCTAGGTTGGTCCGTGGATGGGTGACCACCCATTACATACCGAGTTTCCTCCGTGCCTCGGAAAGCACGTTAAGCCGTTGGTCCCGGCTGTCATTTGTAGATCTTTGACAGTCGTTAGGTAGTCAGTAGCCCAAAAAGTCTGACAACCAGTCTCACCAAGGTTAGGGGTATCGTATTACCCAGTACTAACTGGGTTGTGGAGGTCCGATAGGCAGTCGCTCCATGTTAAATACTGGTATTCAGCTGCATCCGGTTAGACTGGAAGCCGACCCCAACATAGTTGGGAAAAGGCTAGGCAGATGATGATGACGTTGTCAGGTGTACAGAAACGGACATCCTTTCATCCCGAAAAAAAGTACAGCTCGCGAAGAAAACAAAACAACAACGATCTTATGATAATAGATGGCGTCTTTCGAATTATGATATAATTATATTATTACAAGCAGAATACAACCCGAATTGATTGTCAAATTCTAAATTAACGCGAGCGAAGCCGCGGGCAATAGCTAGTTGTTATATAAAACTAAGCTCACAATTACAGTTTAGATAAGCAAGAGTTACAAATTCAACAAAAAAAAAATTAGTACCTTTTAAAATATTTATATCTGTAGCTTTATCCTATTTTCACGCAGTAATTGATTTTTCTTTTTTTTATCCCTGAAATAACACGGTACTTGGGACGGAAATCATCATACCGATGAAACTACAGTTTCCTTAAGATTTTAACTAACTTTTGTTATTTACAGCAAGCGACTGTTTGTATGTATGTTGATAGTTCTATTAGCGATTAATTTCTTAGACAAATTCTTTAATGATGTTAAAACAAACAATTAACTCGCTAACCTAACAAACTTAATGCATACACAACTTCACGCCTGTAACCCCAAAGGATAAGGCAGAGGTGTGTCAAACGTCTTATCACCATCTGCCTAGCCTTTTCCCAACTATATTGGGGTCGGCTTCCAGTCCAACCGGATGCAGCTGAATACCAGTATTTTACATGGAGCGACTGCCTATCTGACCTCCACAACCCAGTTAGTACTGGGTAATACGATACCCCTTGGTAAGACTGGTTGGCAGTCTTTTTGGGCCACTGACTACCTAACGACTGTTAAAGATCTACAAATAACACCCGGGACCAACGGCTTAACGTGCTTTCCGAGGCACGGAGGCAACTCGGGATGTAATGGGTGGTCACCCATCCACAGACCAACCTAGGCAAACTCGGCTTAACCTAAAGATAGACCCGAGCGGCTATTATTATTTGGGCACGAGCTCCTGTCAAACGTCAAACGTTGTCAAACGTCATATAATAAAAATAAAAAAACATTATAAAACTATTATTTTCAAGCCACATCCAGTAACCCACCATCCACATGACACAAGTACTTCGTAGTCCACAATAAATAAAGTGGTGAGACCCGCCACCGCTGTCTGCAGTACAGCCAATTGAAATTGTATCCCGGCTTTATGCCCATAGGTACCGATAAAATGGAGTAAAATAAACAAAATATCACCACACGTATGGTTCGGTGATTTTAAATCATAACTTTTGGATATTATTGGTATATTGGTGAGGGATATGATTATGAAGGTAGATTTGTTTAGTATCAGTTGGTTTTTAGAGTAAATTATATTTTCTGTATCAATTTAAAATATTAAGTTATTTTACTATTATAGCTAGCCCATATTGTCCCACTGCTGGGCAAAGGCCTCCCTCCATTCCTTCCAAAGGTCACGATTCTGTGCTACTTCTTTTCAATTCTCAAGGAAGACATCCAGTTCGTCCCGCCATCTCCTTCGTGGTCTGCCGCGACCTCGTGTCACTGTTTCAGGGCACTAATCTTGAGCTTTACGGGCCCACAGTTCGTTCGGCTTGCGACAGACATGTCCTGTCAGTGTCCAGTCCCATTTAAGTTGGGCAGCCTTTTGAGCCATGTCAACGATTTGCGTTTTGGAGCGCAGTGTAGTATTTCGTACATGATCTGTTAATTTTACACATAAGATACTGCGCAATATTAAGTTATTTTAAAGATATGTTTTTGTTTTGAGGAAAACGATTCGGTTGCTTATGTCTTCAAAACTTTGAAACAACTTCTGGTCATGTTAGTTATCTGCTCATGGCAATTATGTGTTTTATTCTGGGCAACGCGAACGGTAAGATAGTTAAAAATATGTTAGTCTCATAATCTTACAGCTCATGGAGGAGCTCGTGGCTAAATAATTACAGCCGCTCGGAACTTATCTGCAGTTTAAGTCGCGCTTGCCTAGGTTGGTCTGTAGATGGGTGACCACTTATTACATACCAAATTTCCTCCTTGCCTTAGTAAGTACGTTAAGCCGTTGGTCCCGGCTGTCATTTGCAGATCTTTGACAGGCGCTACAGGTAGTCAGTGGCCCGAAACTCCGACAACCAGTGTTACCAAGGGGTATCGTATTATTATTAGTACTAACTGGGTTGTGGAGATCAGGTATGCAGTCGCTCCATGTAAAGTACTGGTATTCAGCTGCATCCGGTTAGACAGAAGCAGTTGGCTTCCAGTCTTCCAACATAGTTGAGAAAAGGCTAGACAGATGATGATAATCTTACGGCTCATACAAAACCAGACATGGAATGATATCGTTAGTAGAAGAGATATTTCATTATATATTCAAGGTATTTAAATAATTTCACCTTTTAACATTTATATTAAGTCCACGCACTCAAACTAAGCTAGCTTCAAAATGAGGTTTAAAAGGATTCCCATCTAAAACTTTGAATCAAATGAGCTAATATTTTAATCCAAATACCAAAAGTTCAGTTAAATTTTGTTGACCTTTTGGTACGAATTCTGTTTGTATATTAGTTTGTTTAAATAAACTAATTTAAGTACACACTGGATTCAAAAGTTTTTCAACTGTAAGCTAACATGTAGGACTTTTAAACATAAAAAATACACTTTTTATTTCTATAGAAACTTTATAACAAGTTTTTTTCGGCTCTGTGTGACGGCCGTAGTTCTTCTAAACTAAGTTTTGGATTTTACTGCAATTTTTCCATCATTTACACAAGTTTCCTCGGATATTGTGTAGTTCGGTGTATCGGATAGTTCTAGCCGGCTATATGTAGGTGCGGCCGGTAACAGTTTGTTATAATGCAACCAATTTGCATGTAGCGCTCCCGGCCGCTGCCGCGGCACCGCCCGCTGCGCTCGCTCGGCTTGCGCGCTTTTGGTCACAGTTCTAACCTAACCTAACCTGATCCATTTGGCCGGTGTCCTAGCAATAAAAAGGATAGTTACCGGCCGCACCTAGGTATAGCCGGATAGAACTAGGTATAACCTTACTTCAGCTTTTAGCCGTAACATATACAATTAGGTATAAATAAAGAAATACTGTTTTAAGCTTTCACGGTTTATAACTAAACTTACACTGTCACTTACTTGATATCTTCCGTGATTATCAATTATTCTGACACTTGAACAGCGTCGAAATATCGGGTACTCAGAATAATTGATAATAAGGGAAGATATCCCGTAAGTGACAGTGTAAGCTTAAATAAAGAAATGGCGATGTTTTCTCAAGTCGCGGAAGCAGGGGCAGGACGATAATTAAGTAGGTATAATTTTGAGCTTTTAAAATACCTCTAATAGACTTTTTTCTGTAAAGTGTGGTTATTAATTAGTACATTTTCCATAATTACAACTCTTTTTGTACACGGTAGGCCTTTGCGAGAATCATAAAAAGAAAGGTAGCCTTTACCGCAAATACACTCTGTATATTCAGGGCAGATTCGCCCCATTATTTATGATACAATATCTTACTTTACTAACACCCCTGAGGTTTAAAATCAACAGTTACTCATCCCCATAAACCACATGTGGTTTAAAAAATATCGGTTACCGCCGGTTACTGCCGGTTGCCGCCGGTTGCCATCGCACTCCAATATCCATTAGGAACGACTCAATATCGGTAAAGGGCCGGCCCTCTGGCTGAATACAAACTGCGTCAATGCCCCATTCATACTACGTAATACCTCATTTCTAAAGCCTTTGCGGTTGCGCCGATGTTATCACTCAATAACGTTTGGTTTTTTGAAAAACGTGCCCTTTTTATTTTATGACTTAATTTGAGAGGAAACTGAGGAGTTTTTGCTGGGGACATTATCTTTGAAAGGTTTCATTACTTTGAAAACGGAATTTCATTTTATCTTTGCGAAAAAGAAACATTAGATTCTGTCATGTTTTTGTAGTCATTAACATTATTTATTTATTTATTTAACATTATTTAAAAAATCCTAAAAAAGTCGAGGAGGAGCTCGTGGCTAAATAAAAAAATTCCCGACACTACTAACTGGGTTGTGGAGGTCAGATAGGCAGTCGCTCCTTGTAAAATGCTGGTATTCAGCTGCATCCGCTTAGACTGGAAGCCAACCCCAACATAATTGGGAAAAGGCTAGGCGGATGATGATGATCCACCTAAGCAAGGTACCTTATTCGACAAAGGGTCGAATATTTGAGAGTTACAGTTGATATGCTACGAGAAATATTTCTTGCTACGACTACAGTCTTGTACAAACAATATTGAAAACTTCTACGGTAAACTGGCGTAGCAATGCTACGAAGCTACGAGAAATGCGTAGGCGCTACGAGAGTCACACACGCAAATGATGATTTCACACAATATCTATTCGACCAAATTATTTTATTGTTATCTGTGAATAAAAAGTACGAATTTTACAATATACTAAGGTACCATTATTTTCATCCAAGTCGACGACTCGAAAAATTATTCCGACGTCCTTACGTCTGCTTCAATTCTTACTCAGCATTTTTAAGACATTTTCATACAACTTTAGCTATTTTTATTATTGTCTCCATAAATTCGCACACGTATAACTGTCGCGAACAAGTCTAAACAAGCTTCTAAGACGTGCCACTTAAGGTGAGGAGTTGACTCTGCAATAAATCATAACACATTATCTTTGAAAATGACAGAGGTGCGACTGATGTATGAATTATTTATTAGTATGACGCGGCTTTTTATCCTGAAGAATGAAACTTGGATAGTTTTGAAAGGAGTAATAAATCTGTGGTGATATGGAAATAAGGGACACGTGGAGTGCTTTTAAGATACCGCGGTTTCCAGGATACAAGTACTTGCCGTGTATCGCGGAAATCGATCTTTAGGTTAAGCCGTGCTTACCTAGGTCGGTTTGAATAAAATGGGCACCTACCGAGTTTCCTCCGTGTCTCGGAAAACACGCTAAGCCGCTGGTGCCGGCTGTTTTTTGTAGATCTTTGATAGTCATTCAGGTAGTCAGTGGCCAGAGAGTCTGACAACCATTCTTACCAAGCGGTATCCTATTACCCAGAACTAACTGGGTTGTGGAGGTCAGATAAGCAGTCGCCACATGTGAAATATTGGTACTCAGCTGCACCCGGTTAGACTTGAAGCCGACACCAATATAGTTGGGAAAAGGCTAGACCGATGATGGTGGACCAGTCACCGTAGATACAATAATAATCGCGTCAGACCTGTGCAGTACTGTTTTTTTGAGATGATGTTAGGATACCAATAGTGTAAAACCAAGTTTGCATCTTCGAAAGCTCTGTGCTAATTGCATGGTGGATAGGAACCGTGTCACCATTTTCTAAATCACCAAAAACTGAATACCTACTTAAATAAATCTCGACCTAGGCCTAAAGCTTGTTGTGGGAGTAAACTTATTAAAACAACAAACAAGAGATTTCTTTTAAAAACCTAAACAACCATAACCTATAATTGAAACCTTAACACGACTCGTCATCCATTTATAATAAAATTGCCTGCATCCTACACAGTCGAACGATTTCAATATATAGATGAAGAAAATAAACAATAACAATATATAAATCAAGAGATGGGTATCGGCAAGTAATCGTATTTTTTACTCTCGAATAACGCTAACAAGTTCAAAACGCATTCATAGAGAAATTGCTTACTTATTATGATTCATGAATATTCAATACTAAATTGGATATTGATAGAAAATCCATTCCATTTTCGTAAAAGAGATTTTCTGCACTAATGAGGTGGTTCTGAATTAAAGTGTTCTTTACAACATTTTTTATCTAATAAGTTTCTTTGAATTCTGATTGCTGAATGCCTATTAGCAGTTTTTTAATTTGTTTTGAACAAGTTTGTTTTCATCCAATTACTAAGAGTAAATATTATTAAATCGGATCTGTGAAAATAGTTGATATATACAAGAGTGATGTGAGGAAAAAATGCGAAAAACGCGTTTTATCGATCAGAAATGTTATTACAAGCGGGAAGCGAAAAGCGGATGAATTTCCATATTAAAATCGCTATCGTACCACTCTATTACTGCACTATTGTGCACATGATGTATGTTTTCCTAACATCACGCGCGCGATTTCGTTTTTGACGGGCGGGCGAAAGAATGCCGAAGGGTGAACGAAGCCAAAAATGGCGGGGAATGCGAATATAGAGGGGGGTGCGAAAGTGGAGGGGAGTGCGAAAACGAGCGAGTCGATGAGGAGGGCGCGTGCTGGTCGGAGCTCAGGTGAGTGATTGATAGTTCTTATTTTGTTAACTTTATTTTGATTTTTGTTGATGATTTCCTTGCACGCGTGTATTTAGATATTACCAGATTTTTTTGGAAATTGATTTGAAACGACGTCTTCTGCAGAATGTATCTTTTCCAGGCACTTTCCCTGGTACTTTCTTTTAAAGATTACAATTATATTAATATTGTGATCATCTGATTATTTGGTAAAAACGGTAAACATCGTAAATTGCAGACGCGGCACCAGACACTAGATACAAACAGATAATTTACTGAAGTGTTCTGTCAGTAACCAGAGTCTGCAGCCGGTCCGCAATCTCTCCGTACTGGTTTCCTCAAACCTTGAAGGCCTATGCACTTGCACACGGTGCTTAGCGGCGCGGTGCCGGAGCAGTGTCACCGCGGCGTCCTGCATTTCAAAATCCATGGGATGTCACACGACGCCGCACAACGCGCTCCGGCGCCGCGCCGCACGCACACAGGACATGCTACCCGCGAAACGAAGCGGGGTGGTGTATGCTTTGCGACTCCAGAGTGGCAATTGTTTAAGTGGCAAAACTTCTATTTATTGGTCAGCAACTCTCTATGTTATTGGTGAAAGAACTGTCCATCACTGTTTCATAATTATTGTGTGCTTCTACAATGATTTCGGCGATAGCATAGTAACAGAAGCAACAACAGACGTCTTTTCCGATCCATATTATGAAACAGCGGCGTCGTAATGTCGCTGCGGAGCAGTAGCAACGATCAGACGCACCATACGCATAGATTCTCTCTCTTCTTACACGGTTTCTTTTGTTTTCGCCAAAGAACACGAAATTAAAAAAAAATAAGATCACAAACATAAATTATGTATTTATGTTGGTGATCATAATTTGAATCAATCCAAATAATCATCAACTTGGATGTAAACATACGTCAATCAGTTTAAACATTCTCTTATTCACACCCACATTAAAACACACTTTTTACCCAAACTAAATGGTACTACACCCATTTACAACAATCTCTTGAGAAAAACACGGATATTAACATCCATCACATTATTATATTATGACTAACTGTTATTTTACGAGCATCTAATGGGCCGATAAGGGTATTTTATTATTCCCTGATGGCTTATACCTGTCTTGGAGCGTTATACGAACGATGCGTTATGGCCATACATTGTGGCGCCAATTTCGCATAATGGACCTAGCTTTATTGTCTTTGAAATGGTATTAGAAGGCTATATAAATCTGATAGTTGGGTAGTTTATGGGGTGTTTTGTTTTGATGGTTCGAGTCTGAATTTTAAAGGAAAGAGGTATACGTAACTTTGGGTAACTTTGAAAAACAAAACGCTTTTCTTTTTAAGGCTCGTACCCGAGGGTCCAATGGGACACCATTCCGTTTCCGTCTGTCTGTCTGCCAGCGGTCTGTATCTCATGATCCGTAATAGCCCCCTTTAATTCTTAATTTATTTTTATGTCTAGTTGCCTACTACGATGGTACGGAACCCTTCATGCGCGACGTGCGAGTCCGACTTGCACGTTGCCGGTTTTTTTTAAACATATCTGTAGACGTGAAAGGAGATGTTAGTCCTAGCGTCGTCTTAACGTCGTGATACTTAGAAAAACAACAAAATCTTCGGTGGCAAAAACCATCTTTCTCCTGCCCTTATCTCAACTTATTTGGGGTCGCACAGCATGTCTTCTCCTTCCATACTTCTCTATTACTCGTCATCTCAGCAGTCTCCTCTTTTCTAGCCATATCATCCTTCACACAGTCCATTCATCGTATCTTTTCCTCTACTCTTATAGCCATCTACATTCTTACTCAACATTTTCCTCGCTATATTTTGCTCATTCCTCCGCATCACATGTCCATACCACGATAACCGATTACCACACACCTTTTCAGTCACTGGCGCCACTTTCAGACTTCCTCTTATGTAATCATTCCTTATATTATCCAAAGCAAAAACATTTGTAAGAAACAGCAATTTCAATTAACTTTAAATAATGTCAGTTATTAAATCCGAGGAATAAATGACATCATCTATTATTTAACACAAAGGATTTTATTTACAAAAGGTTGACCTGGTTACATTGTACAATATTTGTAAAAAAAAACATAATATACCAAGCAACATAAATACTTCACAAAATACGCGGTACTTCATCACAAAGATCGCTCATACAAACACATACATACCTGCAAATATTTTCTACGCAGTAAAATATTTTCTACGCAGTAAATTGACCTATATAATCTGACCTCACCAACCCCATTCAGAGTACATAAAGGATCAGTCTCCCTTGAAGAAATATTACAAGTTTCTCACAAAGGTTCATTTAATTGAACAGTTCTTGATGTGGAAACAGAATCCATTATAACTGAGTACTAACAACTTTAAGTTTAAACCAGTCTTTAGTCTTCCTCTCTATTGAAATACTTTAGTAAGAAGAATCATAACTATTCAGTGATCTTAGCTATATTATCTCTAACCTTTTTTTTACGTTATTGAGCGCACCTCATTTGCAACTGATAAAGATTCTTGAAACCAGTTTAATTTTTCAACAGTTTTATTTAGCAACTACGTAGCTGTTTCCCGTGACCTTCGTCCGCGTGAAATTATTATAAAAAATATTAGCTACTTTCCTATTTGTATCGAATGTTTTAAACAATTTCAAGGGTTTTAATTTTGTTGCACGAAACTCTTATTCTTTTTTTAAACAAAAGTAGCCTTAGTCACTGCTTATAACATCAGCTATCTGCCAGTAAAAGTTCCTTCAAAATCGGCCCAGCCACTTCGGAGATTAGCCGGAACAAACAGACACACAGAAAAACAAACTTGAAAAAAAAGTTTTAAGTGCTGTATATGTATACCTTCATAATTGTGTATTCAGTTACAAATAGACATATCAATTTTATTTATTTGTATAGATGACTTTTCATGGGTCATGACAATGACGCTTCCTTTCCTTCTACCATGAGATTTAAATCTCACTAATCACCACTACGCGGGCTTACTAATTTAACTGTCAATATAGAACCCGGAAGAAAATGAGCACAAACGTTTGATTTAGTTTAAGCTTCCCGAAGAACGAACAGCTCACAAATTCTGTGCATTCACCATTTTACCTACAAAGGGACGCGCAATTTGAACTTAACCTTGTAAAATATGAAACGTGCATTTTAACCATCAACCCCTCGTATGGTCAAAAAATCAATATTGTTGCTAGGCAGAACTTTATTTGTTTAGCAGAATCCCTACAAAAAACACACGATTTGATTGAAACGGAACTCTCTGTGAAAGCCTTTAGTGTCCAGATTATTTTAATATAGCAGCTAGCTGGGGGAATGAATGCCGAAGGGTCAGTCTGTAATTTTATTAATCCGTATAGAGATGCATTCAGACGCACACATACCTACTACACATGCAATTTCGCGAGTGTAGAGTTACCTATTGAAACGTCAAAGGATTAAAATACTAGAGGGACTGTACGGTACTGAGCCGAGAGTTGATAATGCAAAAACGTTTAGGTGTCCTTTGGTGTGGATGAAGACGGAAATGTGACTCGATTTTGTTGCGAACATGAGTATCGGTTGATACAGGACTTCTGTGTGATGCATTCTGATTGATTATAGCGTACAACCTCCTTAGTAATAGTTTTTTGATGGTTCTTAGAAGTCGCTCTAAGAGGAACTCGAGGCTAAATAATAACAGACGCTCGGGTCGGGTTAAGCCGCGCTTGCCTATGTTGGTCCGTGGTTGGGTGACCATGCATTACATACCGAGTTTCCTCCGTGCCTCGGAAAGCACGATAAGCCGTTGGTCCCGGCTGTCATTTGAAGATCTTTGACAGTCAGCGGCCCGCAAGTCTGACAACCAGTCTTACCAAGGGGTATCATATTACCCAATACTAATTGGGTTTTGGAGGTCAGTCGCTCTATGTAAAATACTGGTATTCAGCAGCATCCGTTAGACTGGAAGCCGACTCCAACATAGTTGGGAAAAAGCTAGGCAGATGTAATGATGATGGCTCTTAGCAGTAAAGATAGGATAATCCTAAACCTATAACTTTCTGCTAAGCTAAACTGCTGGGACACAGAGGGGCTGAACTAGAGTTCATCATGTTGAATGACGCAATTTGAATTTGCGTTGCCAAAACATGCGTTTCATCATAGTTTTTTTCGATTAAACTTGCTAAATAATGATAAAACAATATTATTGACCACTGCAGTTTTATTTATATATGTTCATTAGTTTTATGGCAACCTTTATTGTTACCACCCAAACACATAAAAATAAAAATAGAATAAAATAAATGACCAGGTATGATAAAAATCATTACCCTTCTTTCGGGCTTTTCCGCAGTCAGGTGACTTTGTAGCTTGATAAATGACAATCAAGAAGGGACTTAATTTAACTCCATATTACTGTAATCACAACACTGGTGATTTTTTACATAAATATCATTTTGATGCGCATAAAAAAAACATAGTTTTATTATTCAGTACCCAAAATTAGCGACCAACATTACACATCATAAAACGGTGGCTTATTCATTGTTTTTATGTAAATAATTTACCTCAAAATTACACCTTTACTTGCAAAGTAAACGATTTATTTTGCATACTGAACTTTATTTGTATAACAATAGGGCACATGATGCATAACTAAATAGGGTCACGTAGTTGAACTTAAAATGAAAAAGTTCGCTTATTTACTTCAAGGTTTTTTCTTACCTGCAGTAACTACGCAATTCT
Source organism: Noctua pronuba (assembly GCA_905220335.1). Lineage (NCBI taxonomy): Eukaryota > Metazoa > Arthropoda > Insecta > Lepidoptera > Noctuidae > Noctua > Noctua pronuba. The sequence continues at coordinate 6,710,995 of LR999903.1, read as the reverse complement.
TAGTAGTATTTACCAAATGTTCGGTAAAACGTTTGTGTTCCTTTTTTATGCTTTTGAGGGTTTTATTACTGAATATCCTCAGCTGCCTAGCCTTTTCCCAACTATTTTGGGGTCTTTTACATAGATCATTTTACATGGAGCGACTGGCTATCTGACGTCCACAACCCAGTTAGTACTGGGTAATATGATAACCCTATTTTTTTCGGGTGGGAAATCTTCAAATGATCCCTCCCGCTCTGGGGCAGTGGAAGGGAGTGTCAGAATAGGACCTTGGTTCTTCTTCTTTCTTTCTTCTTAAGAAGCAATAAGCAATAAAAATCGGCCACGTGCGAGTCCACACCCAGTGAAGGATGAAGTGGGTACGTAGTCGCGATGTATAATTAACGTATGCATAATATTTATGTTTAAATACACTCTTCAGCTAAATAAAGTTTTTTCATAGTATTTCTCGAAGAAACTATGAAAAACAAAGTTATACCTGCGGTTTTCCCCGAAAAAAAAAAGAAAAATATAAAAAAAATGGCTCTGAAACATGCCAGATATGCCAGACGGAAGGCCAGAGAATTTGGTACTTGCCCAAAAAAACCATAAAACGTTAATTATCATCATCATCTGCCTAGCCTTCTCCCAAAACTATTGGGGTCGGCATCCAGTCTTACCTGATGCAGCTGAATACCAGTATTTTACATAGAGTGACTGCCTATTTGACCTCCACAACCCAGTTAATATACTGGGTAATACGATATCCCTTAGTAAAACTGGTTGTCAAACTATCGAGCCGCTGACTACCTACAAATGACAGGTTGGACCAACAGCTTAACGTGCTTTTCAAAGGCACGGAGGAAACTCGGAAGGTAATGCACCTATAGATCGACCTAGGTAAGTGCAACTAAACCCTAAAGATTCTATAGCCACGAGCTCCTCCATAAACAATAAAAAGCTAATTAACTAAAATGAAAACATCTCATTCATATTAAAATAAACGAATATTTTGCACTCCTTCGCATAAATAAATAAAAGGCAAAAATACTCAAATGGCCATTTTATTAAAATTAACCAGCGAAAGCAAATTAAGAAGTAGTGGAATTATAAAGGAGTATATCTCAAGTGTGCGATTTCTTACTAACAAACTATCGTCTGGGGATGTTTTACACTGAAACCGCGCTTCAGTAAAATATTATTACACGTTTCATGATATCGGTGAAGATCTTTAGAGAAGAATGAACCACTAAAAAACGTATATTCAGCACTTTTCTTTGAATTCTACCTGCAATAGTGGTAATTTTGCGCATGGTTACTGTATTTTTGGTGAAATAGCAGGTAAAGGGAACATATTTATGGTCTTTTTTTTTCGGATGGGAAATCATTAAATGCGGGATCATTTAATGATTTCCCATCCGAAAAAAAAAGACCATAAATATGTTCCCTTCCCTCCCGCGGAGTGGAAGGGAGTGTCAGACTTGTACTGACTAAAACCCATCCATGTTCCTTCTTTGCCCTTTGTGTTCCAGGTCCGCGGTATCTTTTTCGAACAGTCCGCAGCCCCGGCATACATCGGCTCTTGCGGATCCCTTCATGGTTGCCTGAAATGTGGAATACTTCCTGGCGTTCGTGGCGCATAAGGTTTCATACTTTTCGTGTCTTGGAACGATAACCTATAAAACAAACCTTCAAGCTTCTTTTACCCGTAAATATTCTTCCGTTGTGTTTTTTACCTACCAATTATGGTACGTGTCAAGAAAAATAAAATGCTTTTAATTTTTATTTCCACTTAAAAGTCTGAAAGACTTTTTTTACTGGCTGCTAACCATTTTCCTTTGCTCTTTTCACTTTGTCCGATAAGTACTTAGCAACATAGACATCCATCGTTTGCCTCATTTCAATTGACTTTTTTTTTAGTTAGCACGTTTTGTCCCACTCTTGAGCAAAGGCCTCACCCCATACCTTCCACTCCTGAAGATGGTGTGCTTCTTCTCGCCAATTCGCGAGGAAGCCATCCAAGACGTCTCGCCATCTTCTCTTCGGTCTACCGCGACCCCATCTAGTTGTTTGACATATTATAAAGCAAAAGAAAGACCCCTTAAGTACCGCATTTTCAATTGTTTACAGAACAACATAGATTTAAAATGCTACTAGGTATACGAGTTTTACAGTTTACCCATCACAAAATAACTCATTGTGCCACTATTTTTATTCTACATGGAAGTTAAAAGAGTGTTTCACATACAAAGTAACGTTCCGGCTCGGTCACGGTCCGTGTACGGTACATAAATATTACGAAGCAATCACTGTAAATAGGACTATACAAACAGGTACATCTGCCGGCCGTCTGATGCCGGTGTATATGGAAAATTGTCAGAACGTTTTATGTTGGAAGTTACTCATCAAGAGAAATAACATTTACAACATCACCTAACAAGTACACCCACATTTCGCCAGTTATGTTTAAGTCCCATGTGCCATGGGCACAAATATAGACAACCTGGCTGTAAAATATTAATGAAATAACACTTTGTCCAACCCAGGAATTGAACCCAGGACCTGAGGCAGTCAGAAATAACATTTATTTTAAATAAAACTTCACGCATAACATAAGAAATCACAATGGAAATAAGTAGGAAGAAAATATACGTAACATGCTAATAAATAAGGCTGTGAAACCATGAGCAGTGACAAAGTGGCATCATTCCATAGTTGTTCTACCCACTTCTGATAACAGGACCTAACTCTAAAACGATTAGAAATTACACTTTGATTAGGATTCAACACGTTCCATATGATAAAAAGAACTTGTTACAAAAAAAGGTGAATAGTCAAAAAGATATCTAAATGATCACTTAGATTTGATAAAATAGAATTTGCGCTTTTCTTCTTTAAAATATCTCAAAATGAGAATAGAATTTTCTCAGTGAATGGAACTAAAAATGCCGTTCACCGATAAAACTAAGTTCGCAATTATCTTCAGAATCTTTTCACCTTTGTTATCGTTACGGTGCATTTTTAACTTACTTTTAGTATTTTTTAAATTTAATATTAAAACCGATTTAAGTTGCTTATTTTAGACTCATATACCCAGGTGGGTGGTGCTTATACCCAGTACTAACTGGTTTCTGGAAGTCAGATAGGCAGTTGCTCCATGTAAAATACTGGTATTCAGCGGCATCCGGTTAGACTGGAGGCCGATCCCAAAGTTTGTATGAAACTAGGCAGATGTGTGGTGCACCTTTAAATGAGTTTTCCGCATCGCGAGTTATCCCATTATTTTGCATATACCTCCATGCAGACGCTATTGATTTTGTCTGTGTTAGGGGGACAGCTTGATAATCATATTATATTGTGTTTTAAATATATTCGCCTGGGGTTCCGTGCAGTACTCATCTACATGCATATAAGTGCGTGGGTAGATTTTGACCTTGAAGCGACATCCCCTCGCGAACATCCCCTGTGTAACCCTTTATAGCGTTTCATTATTTGCGTAATACAGGCCTCTGTGTGTTGTAATGGTTCTTTATTATTACTCTGACATTGAAATGAGTGTTTGTGTATGTGTGTATCGACCGACTACGTTCTCATGTGGTGTGGTGTGTGCTGACAGGTTTTTTGTTTATCTCAAAGTGAGTACCTCTGGGAATACATCTGTGGAACATATCGCTATCTGCGAAAATAAAAATAATTTATTGGGTGTTTTTAGACCGTTGTGGGCTTGTACTGTAGGCTTATAGATCATTTGGTGGACACCGATTTCCCTGTCAAACGTCATGATAGTGTCCTTATCCCCCCAAAATCAAGCATTGAAACGGTCAATTGGAGAGACCCTGATTCAGTAGCCAAATGTATGTGTTGATAATGCCACAATTGAAATAAAAAACAGATACAAACATTCAAGCAAAAATATTCATTCAAGAACATAACATCACGCCTTTAGTACTCCAAGGATTAGGCAGAGTTTTAGCTTTATTACTTACTAGTTGTGCTCGCGACTTCGTCCGCGTGGACTAAGATCTTTCTCAGCAAAAAGACTAAATTTTCTCCGTTTTTGCAGCATTTTTCATTGATGCTCCACTCCTATTGGTTGTAGCGTGATATTTAGCCTTCCTTGATAAATGGGCTATCCAACACTAAAAGAATTATTCAATTCGAACCAGTAGTTCTTGAGATTAGCGCGTTCAACCAAATACAGCTTTATAATATTAGTATAAATACTCATATTTGGCTACTTCCGTCTAAGTTCTATGTAATAGGGGTACTTTTTAAAACTAGCATAAAAATTAACCCTCAAACGAAACACTCCTAACTGCAACAAAAACAATAGACCTGTCGAAGCGCGAAATTTTCCTTTAAATAAAAACTTAGGAGCTCTCGTAAGACGCTTCTCTAAGTGGCTGCTAAGCCCGTAAGAAGTACTCGGAGTACTTGGAGTACTTCCAGTTACTCCCCGCACCTTGCATTTTGTATAAGACGGGAACATTTTAGATTAACTTGCTTTAATTATAGTCTAGGTAAACACGGTTACGCGACGCGTGTGTAATCACGATTAGTAATTAGGGATGTAGCGGGGAGGGATTCTGTTTTGGGTGGGGACACAGTGAGAGCGGGTAGCGATTTATTTTGATTGAAAGAAAAATTCCTTTTGTAAAAGTGAAAATTTGTGTTCCAAACGAACCCTTCACGAAGCCATCAACCAAGCATTATAAACATCAAACTAAGTAACTTTAAGCAAAAATAATTGCTGGGAAACGACTTTTATTTTTGGGCTGACTAATCACGTTTTACGGTAGGTAACGAACTTAAAACATTGTGATGATGGATGGATGGATTGAATACTGCGGGGGTCGTGGACGTGTTTAAAGTAAAAATCTTACATTCGTGCGGCTTCGCTCGCGCTTAGATAATTGTCCCACGGGTTCATACTACCGGGATAAAAAGTATCTAGATTATAAACTATCTGTGTGCTAAATTTCATCCAAAATCGTTCAGTCGTTTTAGCGCGAAAGAGAAACAAAATCCATCCATTCATCCTCACAAGCTTTCGCATTTATAATATTAAAGTACTAACAATAAAATGAACTATCCTAGTTCATTTTATTGTTAGTTTAAGTGGGCGTGATAATATTATTCTCATCGAAATAGAAACAAGATCATTGTCGATGCGGCGGCTGAAATGCATCCTCAATTTTGATTGAAACCGCTTTGTACAGTTACACAAATGGCTGCATACGGGTATAGGAAACGCTATTGACATTCAACCAGCACAATCAGCAAACTGAACAGTAGGGAGGCAATATGTCTAGGTCCAATGGTCGTTGAGACTGACGCGGCTTCAAGTGGTGACGGTGAATTGGCCAACGCAGGAGTAATATGGACGTATTCAAATAGACTGGCGATGTCCTGTGGTATCTAGTGGTTTGAATAAGATGTGGAAGGCGGAATTCAATGGGTATAGGAGTGTAATGGATAAGGAATAATATCGTTTTGGTTCCGTTTGATATTGTAATGAATATGGATAGTATTATAATAGCGGATCTTTTGAAAAGTGATGTTATTACCAATGGAATCGTATGTGAAACTGACTGAAACAAAAATTACTCGAATAGGTATTTGTGAGAATGAATGCTCATGGATGGAGAGGATGGCCTAAGAAAAGATGGATGGATTGTGTGAGGAATGATATGTGAAAGAGAAGGGAGTAAATGATGCCGTGACGTCTGACAAGAGAGGATAGAAGAAGAAAACGTGTTGCGCCGACCACAAATAGAATGGGAAAAGGCCAGGAAGATGATGATGATAGGTCTTTATGAGACCAGAAGGACAAAACAAACAAACAACAAAGACACAAAAACAAACAGACAAATTAACATTCTATTAACGGCAACGATGAAAGAAAAGTTAAAATTAATAGGACAGAACACAAGATTAACATAAGCTAACAAAAAACTTACAACTTCAAACAACTTATCTGTGCAGGCGGGAAAGCACAGAACTAAAATAAATGTACCAAGTTTGACATATCGATGCAAATTTTCTTGACAAGCAGCGCCACCTTGAACTGCACACTTAAAGTTGTCATACTATAAATCGATTAAATCGTTGTAGTAAGACAAAACGCTTTGAAAGCAAGTGCCAATAGTTTTTTTTATACTAAATAGGCTTGTGTTTGGCCGCAACTCGCCTGACGTGAAGCGATGATGCGGCCTAGGGTGGAGCAGGCTTGCCTAAAAGAAACCGATTCACTCACGAACTTTGAATAGATCCAGATTATAATGATCAGGGAACAGAGAAGCCGCAAGCGAATTCCACAGACTGTTTAGTGTTTAATTTTAAATACATATAATGTCGAATCCAGTAATTGATACGGACATAAAATGCATCGCAAGCACGCCAGTGGTGACATCACGCAAACCTACTTACCAGTCTACCCACACCACAGCGTGCTTCTACAGAGTACGGCGAGGACGACATTTAGTATCACTGCGGAGTTGAGACGACCCGGAACTGTACCCGATTCATTGTGCCCCGTGTTATTGTGTTAAATTGTAATTTCAAGTAATTTGTTAGTTTAATAGAAACAGTGTATCACATGATGTACGAGCTTATCGGAATAAATCCTGATAATCCAGCATATAAATATTACAGTTACATCTAGTCATGTGAAGTTTACTTAACCGCTCGTACTGCCCCCACGCATACCTCTGTTAAATCACTGCGTACGAGTCAAGAACACATGTTTAAGAAACTTTGTTAATATTTAATGTATATGCGAAAATGGCGTTGATTTGTAGGCACTTTGCGAATAATTTCGACGTTGGGTAGCCGCTAATGTCATAATTTGACAAGCATGCATGCCGTAGACGGGTTAGCTTAGCAAAAGGTTGATAATATATTTATTATTGGGAGGTTAAACATTGGTGTTGAAAGCGTATTGTGTTACTGCGGTTTTCACTTTGATAAATTTTATGGAGGACGTAAATTAATGAGGCGTTTAAGGCATAAATAATACACTTTGGGAATGTTGTTTTGTTGGTTTTAAGGTAAATAGTTTTTAAAATCAAAAGATATAGGATAGCTTAGAAAATAAACCTCATTGATAAAAATAAAATAACAACATCATGCCTGTAATTCCCAAAGGGTTAAGTGTAATTAATAGTACACCCATATGTGGCCAGTTGTATTTAAGTCCTATGTAATAGGGGGCGAGCTTATTGACATCAGTCGGGCACAAATCCAGACTCCGTGGCTGCTACTGAGAAATTCCTGATGAAAAAACGCAATAACACTTTGCCTGACCTGGGAATCGAACCCAGGACTTCATCCTCAGCAGTCGCTCTTGCGACCACTAGACCAACGAGGCAACTTGATCAAAATATTGTTTTATATTTAACTTAGACTCAATAGTAATTAACGACTCTAAGGTAGGGTAATAGGCTATTTGACAACATCGATAAAAAATATATATTCAGTCCGTCAGTTAGATCACCAAAAAATGGTGGACACGTATTTTTTTCTTTTTTCACATTATCAAAAAATGACGACGATACAGCGCATCAAAGTTCTAAAAAATACGTTTCTAAACTGCTACGACCAATACACGGTACACTTTACCAGTTCACAATACACATACCTACAAATTAGAACATAGTCAGTAAGCTAAACTATCCCATAATCCAGCACACCATACACATTTTAATCATCTATAGGTACTTCCCAACCAAAATCATCGAAGCCTGAAAACAACAGATTTATAAACCACAGACTGCAATTACCCCGCATGACAGATTCAGCCTTAAACGTAATTAAAGGGCGAAAACGTAGATACAAAATTAAATTAAAGTAAATCACATCACCTCGGAGATTTACTGCGATAACTATAAGCGTTCAACGTGAAATCGAATCAGTGTCTCGCTTTAGCGGTGTTCTCCAAGGGAGGTATCGGTTGCTATATGTAACTAGTCGTAAGCTATGTATGTAGGTACGTGTCTTTTTGAATTAATGTACAGTGAGATAGTACTACCAGAGTAGTCAGTAGTGAAATTGAAGATTACATTGACGTGATCATTATTATCAACTCTAGAGACGGGATATTTACCATGTTTACTGTTAGGTTTGAGTTCCCGATTATCCGTAATCATGGTCCTTGCAAAAGCCCCGACATATCGGGAACTCAAGCCTAACAGTAAACATGGTAAATATCCCGTCTCAAGAGTTGATGATAATGTTAGTGACCGTGACAGTTTAAAAATTTATATTAGAAGAAAGAAGAAGAAAACATATTTATTTAGCACATGCCACAGATGCACACAACAAACAAATAAAAATAACATAAAAAAAAAAAAACTTAAAACTACACAATATAAAACATAAATTAAACAGAAAAAAAAAAAAGATACAATATTGTGTGCCTCACGGCTGCGCCAAATAGGCCCAGTTCAGCAAACTGCCGAGCAGCTAGTGCCCGACGCTGGTTTTCAACTGGACCCGAGATGGTGATGTGACGGACATAAAACAGTTTTGTTTCTAATTAGGTATGTGTAGGTATGTATGAATAGGTACTTAAATAGAAAAAACTTGTGTATAGTGTTAACAAATAAAAATACGTAGGTACTTATTAATATTAAAAAAAATGAGAAAGGTGCAAGACAAAACAAAAAACCCAAGATGCATAAATAAATGAATGAACGGACGCATAGAAACATAAACCTGTTTCGCACGTTCCCAACTTGTAAACGCTTTATATCACGAATCCGTGCACTTCGTCGTTCAATACGCTGCAAGCAACCGAGCGCGCTGTACTAATAATATAATTTGTAAGAAGTGAACGGAAAAACTTGCAGATACGATGGCAATTGTGCGGGTAAATAAGGCAAAATATTACATTTCTGACGGAAAATGGAGCCAAATTATTCAAAAGCAGACATATGAAGAGCATAAAATACAAAAAAGGTAAATCAGTTCAAAGTTGATAAAAAAGTGCTATAAAAAATGAAGAATGAAAATACACCGTTGTAATTATTACTATTATTTTTTTTTTTTACATATGTCAAGTCTCAAGACAGAGGTACCGATATCCCTCCAGATATGAGTGCAAAGGATGGGATGGATAGTGACAGGAGCCATCCCGACGCCGTTTGTTCCAGTCGCAAGCAAGTGGGCCAGGCACATTAAGGTAAGGACGTGCGCATGCGTTGCTCCAATGCATACCTGTGTAGGTTAAAAAATAAAATAGGCGGTTATTTTAGTGTGCTATTTTATAAACCGCAGGTCTCACAAACTGCGATGTGTCGCTGCGGCGCCTCGGATATCACGACAGCACCCTCCAGCTGAGGACACAGGTGGCACAATCCTAAGCAAGCCGATCGTGAGCATGAGCAGAATAATTGTATACCTACATCAGTTATTTATACTTTTGTGCAGCATTAGTCGGTAAAGGATAGGTTGATAGGTAGGTAGGATAGTTTGTACATCATATAATTGAGACATTCAGTGCGACCATATCCAACTTCCGTTGCGATTCAATTAGATACTGCCGTAAGCGTCTTCTGAATGTGTCTATTGTGCTGGTCATTCTAATCGGTGGTGGCAGGTTATTCCATATTTTGGAAGCCGCATAGCGAAAGCTACCCCTAAAAGCTGCTGTATTATGTGACTGAGTCGAGAGTTGTTGCGAGCATTGCCTTCTCTCACATTCACGCCTACTTGTTAACCAACTCAGTTTATGGTATAAGTAGTCCGGTTTTTTATATTTAACCACACTGAACAGGAGGCAAGCCAAGTGTAGTTTCAAGTTAGATTACACTAGCTGTTCCCGGCATGCGTTGCAATGCACCTTTTTCCTATCCTACCTACCTATCCTACCTACCCTACCTACCTACTTACCTACCCTACCTACCTACTTACCTACCCTACCTACCCTACCTATCCTACCTATCCTACCTACCCTACCTATCTACTTACCTACCCTACCTACCCTACCTACTCTACCTACCCTACCTACCCTACCTACCCTACCTATCCTACCTACCCTACCTACCCTACCTACCGTACCTACCCTACCTACCCTACCTACCCTACCTACCCTACCTACCCTACCTACCCTACCTACCCTACCTACCCTACTATAATTTGAGATTTAAACTATCCTATCTCTCAAGTTGGATCGAACTGCACATGGTGTGCGAATTTTATTATAATCGGTTAAGTGGTGTAGGAGTCCATTGAGGACAAACATTGTGACACGAGATTTATATATATTAAGATTGACGTGTTTTCGTAACTATGTTTGAAAGGACCAGAGACTACTCTAGACCACAACAAAATATTTTTTTTCACATAGGCCTACATGGGCACTTATAAAACGTCGAGGAAAGGTGCACGGCTCGTGTTGGTTGTCTCCTAAGGAGAAGAACCGGCAGGGAACCTTTAGTATAGGGAACAGCGTAGGCCATCTTTTATTTTTCCCGAATTTTCCTGAAACATTACTGAAACCTTAGATTGAGAGGATAGTTATTTAGCAACTATATTTGAATGTCTTGCTTTAGCGGTTTTCTGTATGGGAGCTATCGGTCCCTATAATATGTAGCTTTGTATAGCTACGGTTCGTAATGGTGAGCTACGTCCACCGTGCTGTTTTGAATTAATGTGCTATTGGTGGCTAATTGGTGTGATAGTGTTATAGTTTGTGGTTTTGTAAAACAAACAATGCATGAAAGGACAAGGGGGAAAGTACAAACGATATAAAGTTATGTAATTAATTAATGAAACACTTGTTCTAATCATAATGTTTTTAAGTATACGTCAAATTAAATAATGTTGAGAAAAACCTCAACATTTAAATTTAAAACTGTGTAAGTAAGTGTACATTAAACTCATCATTATTTTCTTTTGGAATACTTACATCGACTTAACTAGGTTTCTGTTCTATTCTTATTTTCCAAGTTTCTACAAAATACAAATTTTCTTTAAAAATCTAAATTCACACTACATTACCTTGCTCATTGAATATAATTTATTTGTCTTCATCTTAATTTTTCGAGACTCTGTATTTTCAACGAATTTACAATAGATACATTTAAAGATATGCAATAGGAGTTTAAAAAAATATATAAGTACAATAGATAACAAAAATATTTCGTTATCAACAGTCTGGCGGTTCGAGAGGTTTTTCTCGCACAAAAATGGTTTCTCAAATAATATTTGAAGAGGTTTGAAAGTTCTATATTATTAGTAGAAAGTCTCCAGAATATTCTTACAACTTTGACACTTGGGTTTAGTGACGCAGTCACCGGTAAATTGGCGAAGATTTGATAAAACCAATGTTATCCATTTTCTATTTTCGAAGTCAGTATTTTCAATTTTTTCGCGTAGAATTTTTATTTTAATATAATTTTTCGTGTAGGTGTGTTTTTTTAAAGATTCTAATGACTGTAAGCTCTTTTAGGGTTCCGTACTTCAAAAGGAAAAAACAGGACAAACTTATAGGATCATTCGCGTGTCTGACTGTCTATCCGTCTGTCACAGCCAATTTACTCCGAAACTATTGGACCGATTGAGTTGAAATTTGGTACAAAGATCAAATACGGCGATCCAAAGACGGAAGTGTAACGTAAATTAATTAATTAATTTTAAACATGGGGCCAGTTTTGGGGGATAAACTAGAAAATGAAAAAAAAAAATTTGCAAATTGTATCGTGTTACATATTATCAAGTCTCTCCATGCGCGAGTCCGATTGCTCTTGGGCGGTTTTCTTATAATTGCTCAGTGATCTTGTATGCACTAACATGCTACTAAATTACAGGCTAAATAACTCAAAGACACATAAGCAATAAAAATCCCAAACGCATTTCAATTAAAGCCAAATAAAAAGAAAACTCGGCTAAAAGATTGAAAACGGTCTCCATAAATTTTTTCATAATTAAATTTTCCATTCGCATAGACTAATTGAAAATGCGGCGCAAAGTGTTTGAAACCTGATTTCATATTTTCGCATTCCGTCGGCTTTACGTAACAAGTGCGAGAAATAAACGCGAGAATCTCGTGAACGTCTTAATTTCCCGCTGTGGGGTTCGGGATTAAGATCTTGAATCGCCTTTATCTCCTGGTATAAATCTTTTAACACTCATTCGGGGTTTAACAGATCTGGCCTGAGTCCCGCTAACTCCAACAACTGCAATTAGCTCCAGTTGCCAAAGTCTCGGTAATCTCGTAAACTGGGCGTTTATAATTTAAATACGCAAATGGGTGTACCGCTTTAAAATAAATGTCTTTTATTTTTATGCCGTTTTATCTTGCGAGCTTCTAATGCAATATTAATTTTATCCAGTCCACTTTTTTCTACGTATGAAATTGAGATTTAGCTAAATCCACAAGGAGAGAACTTTAAATCAAGCTATTATTTCAAAAATTAAAATTCAACTTTTTACCAAGTCCTTGAATAACAAATTAAAAGTATAAATCAAGTTTTATGTTAGATTCGAATTTTAATTTAAAAATAGTTCAACTAAATGCAGTTTGAATTAATACTAAATGAAAAACGGTCGGGTCGTCTACTTTTACGTAAATTTTATTCATCGATGCGTTAAAAGGTAAGAACTAAGTTCATTATTCAAAATTAATAATCCGCTAAATTAATTTAAATCTAAACTTTCTCATGCCGCCTTTAGTATGCAGGTACCCGAAAATCGCGTTTACAGGGTGTTTACATTCTCAATTTCATAGAATTAATTTTCTACGCGCATTTGGTTTGCTTCGCACAAGTTTGTAATAACGATAACTTCTCAAAGTTGCATTTTTAATGTTTCTCGCTAACTTGAGTTTCGTTGGAATCCCTTAAAATATCACACTTGTATTTTTAAGCAGAAGTAATGTTGAATTTAACATGAATTTTGTAATTCTGATTTTGGAGTTTTGATTTTAAAATTACAATGTGTTAGAATAATTTGGCTTGGTAACTTGATTTACAGTGCAAGTGAGCGGACTCTAAAATAAATCCCATAATTATTTTAGTGGAGTATTTTTATGTAAAATTGTTCTTTGTCTAAAAATGATAATTTAAATCCTTACTAATATTATAAATGCGAAAGTAAGTTTGTTTTTTACCTTTTCATGCTTAAACCACTGAACCGCTCATACTGAAATTTTGCATATACGTTGTCAGGTGTACAGAAACGGACATAGGGTAACTTTCATCCCGAAAAAAAGTACTATTCCTGAGGAAAACCACATTAACGTTCTTATGATAATAGAAGGCGCCACGTGTCTTTCGAATCAAGATTGAATTCTATTATTACAGGCAGAGTACAATTTATTTTCAAAATCTAAATTAACGCGAGCAAAGCTGCGAGTAAAAGCTAGTATTTTTATGATTACCAGCTACTATTAAAAAAGTGTGCTTATTTTTAGCGGTTTTTTTGCGGTAAATTCAGAGGTTATCACCTCTGAATTTTTCCAGTCATATTTAGGAACAGCCTATACCTCCCAAAGGAACAGCTAAAGGAGCAACAAAACGCACAATCAACATAACTTAACCCCTCGACTTATAACCGATAAATCAACCCTAAAACAGCGGTTATAAATTACAGTTATAAGTTTATAACAACCACATTTTAAACTATAGCAGAATGTAATAAATGAAGACACGCATCGATTGTTTAACGACATTTATAATTAAATTGTTGTCGCTGACGTAGGCATTAAAGGGTTGAAAGATTTAGTTAGCGTAGCAGCGACTGCAGGGTTAATGTTTATGTTGTGTGTTTAGGGTTATTGTTTAGTGTTGAAGTTTTAATTATTATCTAAATAAGATTTTTAGTAAATATTCGTTCATATTTAGATATAGCAAGGGTTTTTAAAACAGCAGCAAGGTAAATTACGATGGTTATAATATTATTAAAAATTAATAAAGAAAATATTCAGCCTTATTCTTAACTTTCCTTTGCGCGGATAAATTATAACTAGGTAATCTACACATCTATACATATGATAAAATTGTCACAGCCGATATCTGTACATTAAAGATATTGAAAAAAATAATAATTGGGGGTTCTTTATTATAGTAACAGAAGCCAAAACAACAGTTTTTAGATTTTTTGTCTGTCTGTCTTTCTGTCTGTATGTTTGTACGCAAATCACGGAAAAACTACTGCATGGATTTGAACGCAGTTTCCACAGCTCTACTGCTAGATGCCTAACTTAAAAAAAAGCTACGTTAGATATAGTTTTGGACCCGATAGATGGCGCTGTGCAAAGCAAGAGCGGCTAAATAAAAATACCACACATTGCCGCCAGGCAATAAGCTAACAATAAGGTAAGTACCGATAAACAACTACAGACAATCTTAAATACACTCCCTCCAAATACAGAAAATAAAATTAAACAAAATCAAAATCTACCAGAACTCAAGTAAATTAAGTTTACATAAAAAATCATATCACGCTCTAATTGTCGCCAGGAGATAGCAGAGAGCGGAGTTTTGTCCCCTAAAACAATATTGACACCAGAACGGTCCCTTTACATCTTGCCTGTTGTTCGAAGCAGATTAATGTTTGTGCCCGCTTATTTGCCCGCTTCTTCATAAAAATGCCCGAACAGTAGCACGGATAAACAAGGGCAAGCTTTAATAACATTCCACGGTGGATTTTGTGATGTTATCGGGTTGTAATCCTTTCTGTGGTTTGTTGAACCGGATTGGTTGTAATTTATTGGTATTTTTACTTTAAAACGATGTACGTTTTTTTTCTTTTGTTATCTGTAATCCAACACGAGTTGTCCTTGTCCAGTCTGAATTGTTTAAATAATTTGCAGTTCGGAATTTAAAACTTTAAGAGCGGATTTTACCAATAATATGAGATGAACGCGATCAACACATCTGAGTTCAAGAACTATCAATATCAATATTTCAGAGCAATTGACGATGGACGTTAGATATTGACTCTGGCTCTTGAACGTAGTTATTAAACTTAACTTTTATAAAAGTTAAGTTATGATCAACGTTTAAACTTTAAACGTCTTAAGCAGACTTAATGAATAAACCACTAAGTGTACAGTCACGAGCACCAATATGTACTTAACAACTTTTATAAGTGTTTTTCTCCTAATGTTCTGATTAAAATTTCATGTTATTACGAACATAGCATTCTGGAACTCATATTTTAATGAAAAAGATCCTATCTCCAAGTTACAGTCATTATTTCTCACGAAAACTGCTTTTAAATTTTGGAAAGTGTAAATATATTGGTGCTCATGACAGTGCTGAAGTCCCTAAACAGTTTCCTATGCATTTTAATTATCATCAAAAAAATCTGCTATAAAAAAAAAACAATGTCAATTTAAACTTCCATTAAAAATCCACAATTTGCCACTCAACAGACAACTTTTCCTTTAATATATTTGCACGGAACCGGCTAACAATATTGGAAATACCAGGAAATCATAAGAGATTTGGAGTGGCCGGGAACAAACACTCTGGAGACATAGGAGCCGTAATCTCCGCGTCTGAGGATTTTAATTACTTATTGGAAACTTGTGGCCGGCGGCTGTATGGGAGCTTCTCAGCGCTTTATTGCGAGATTTCGAAACTTGGCATCAAATTACTTACTATTGTTTCTCGATTTTATGTGAAAAAGTGTCCTCCAACATCTATAGTAGAATCGACTTCTAGTTTAATTGAATACAACGAAAAACTAGTTTTTCAATACACTTTCTCGAAAACTGGTTCTTATCGCACTACGATTCGGTTCAACATGCAATGTATTTCACACTCGTGGATTTTAAATATTTTCCGAACACGTGCGGAAATAAAATTTCCACAGATAACTATACTTATACCAAGTCCAAATGGGTTCAATGACTATAGTCGGCGGTGATTGTTTTTTTTTTTTAACCTCGGCCAAGAGACACGAGTCTTTACGTCGTAAATATTTTTTGAGTATTTAAATTGTTTTTATAAATAGAATATCATAGATAAACATAACAAAGTTTCCCCACTTATATCAAAATGTACTATTTATACAAGGAACGACTGCCTATCGGTCTGAAAAAAATTGTAGGTACTAAACTACAGAGGTTCTGAAAATCTATTAGAATGTGAATAAATTTTTCTACTTCGTATTATATTAAATAGAACCACATTGTATGATGTCTTTCACTCAAGTGTACACGGCAAAACCACAATTAATTTAAATTACTTTTTTCTGTTTTTTTTTCCGAAGAAACTTGGAACATTATTGTATTTAAACCCCTATCCCGAAAGACAGTTTCCGAAACCAATGGTAAGACCTTCTCCTATGTCAATATAATACAGGATGTCATTTCGTCAGTGGCACGCGTCAACTTTACCATGCTTAGTATCTAGAGTGGATTCTTAGACATCAAAGTGATACGTGATAACTATTTGTAGATATCTAAGTACATATGTGGAAGAAGATAGAAACTAGATACTTACCTGTAATAAATAGATGATATTTATTGAATTTCAATATATGTATATAAGTAATTTATTTTACAATAAGATTCTAATAGTAAATATCTTCATTTTCAATACTTTTCTATTATCTATACTAATATATAAAGGTGAAGAGTTTGTTTGGTTGGTTGAAAGCGCTAAGCTCGGGAACTGCTGGCTCGAATTAAAAAAATATTTTAGTGTTGGATTGCCCATTTATCGAGGAAGGCTATAGGCTATACAACATTACGCTACGACCAATAGGAGTGGAGCAGCAATGAAAACTGTTGTATTTTTAATAATTTTACGCGGACGAAGGTCGCGGGGAATAGCTAGTTGATCATAAAATAATTGTAATGTTATAGTCAGTAACATACACATAGTTTATTGTTATGTCGGCGGGCTGTGACAGGTGATGCTGCAGGCATGTCTGTCTCTATTATTATATTATACTGGAATCACGTAGTTTCATTCATATACATAGTATCTCAATAATGTTTTTTTTTTTAAGAGAACAACTAAATACAGCGAATATAATTTTTCTTGAACTTCTAAGAAATCGGAATAAAATAAAAATCTCAACAAAAATAACCATGAATTTAATTTAATAAATCACCAATGGCAACGCCTTCATTTATTTTACGTAGCTAAAACTCCACTATGATGAATTTTCACTTAAATTAAACAGAAAAGTGGCTTTTTAAGTTAAAACAAATAGAAATTGAATAAGTAAATACAAACTTAAAAAAAAAAACGAACAATAAATTAATTTCAATTGTACTATCCCTTTTACTTCGCTTTACGATGTGAGTGTTGTGTTACTATTTTTTCCATTTGCACTACTAGTGATCCGACCCTCCTTTGCACGTTATATATGACTTGAAACTTGACTTGACTATAGTTGCTGCCAGTTAAGATGGCAATGGCGGTCATTGACCCACCTACATTTATTAAAGTTCTTAACTTTGAAATCCACAAATAAGCCTGTTCATGTCTTGAATCGTCATCTATCGTGATCTTCAACATCTTTTCTAATGAAAAACGATACATGGTTCATTTGTTTTGGTTCGTACGAAGAGATATTATGGAAAGAGCAATGACCGCTATTGCCATCTTAACTGGCAGCAACTATAGCTTGCCTACAATCTTCGCCCGAGTGAATTTTTATAAGAATATTACTTCCCTATTTGAATCGGATTTTGTAAACAATTTTAGTGTTTTTTTTTTAAAATTAAAGTAGCTTTATTTACTCCTTATTACATCAGCTATCTGTCAGTAATCCCGTCAAAATCGGTACAGCCGTTTCGGAGATTAGCCGGAACAAACAGACAGACAAAAATTAAAAATATGTTTTTTTGTTATAAGTAGGTACCATATATTTTCACATGCAGTCAGTAAAAAGCTATTAATTTGAAATTTCAAAGAGATACTTCAATTTTATTTATTTGTGTAGATAAAAAACTTCCCGGAATCAATTTTCTAAGTGATGGTAAAAACCGCATCAAAATAGTATTTAAGAACAAAAATGTGGTCAAACCGACAGACATGAAAATGATTTTATATCATAATTGTTTATACAGGGTGTTCTTATAAGATTTGTTTGTGTGTGTGTACGTGTGTGCGTTTCTCAGTGCCAATGACTTCTTTCAATAAAGGTTTGCAAATATTAACATTGGGCGCTTTGATCTTAAGCAGTCGACGCTCATTTCGTTACAAACGTGTGCCCTTAATTAAGTTCAAACAAGACGTGCTAATCGAAGCGAGTATGTCGCAGGTATTTACCGAACTTGGAGTTTCAGGGAGTCGGAGAGAGAACTGCATCAATTAATGTTGGCAAATAACTTTCACGATTTTGACTTGACTGGTGTAATTCATTTAGTGCACAGTCAAATGTCAATACTAATAAAAAAAAGTTGACTGTACTACCCGGCAAAATATTTTTTGATAGTAGTTTCGTTTAATTTTGAATGCATGTCGTATGTCGCATGTCGTCACTGTCGTAACAGTTTCTTGAATGTTGCGTCACACTTTCTGAAAAAATATATGGAAAAATTGCAAAGAATGTATCACTGACTCAATCAATGCATCAGATCTACAAACATTACGGAATTCAAATAAATTGTACACACTAAATACAGAAAAGAAGAAAGGAACAGAAAATAGTACAAAGGTGATGCTTATTTATAAAGAAATCTCTTCCAGCATACCTGCGAAAAGAGATACTAAAAAAATAAAATGTAGTCATAGTGTGTAAAAGAAGAGGAGAAAATTGAATACACAAAACATACAGCAGAACTATTTAAATATAATATAAAACTTATAAATACAAAGACAAAACATGACAATACTATTAATACAATAAAATAAATAATGATAAATACTTATGCAATTCAATTTCAATTCACATTTTAGTCAAAATCTAAATTAAACCATTTTCTTACTAAGCTGTAACATTATCTGATAGGTTACCTCAGTTTATTTACACCGTAGGACGCAACGTAATATTGGCAAACAAGGAGAGGTATCGTACAAACTTTATTAAACGTTAATTTTCAATGTCTACATCATTTTAAACCATCTGCTCTCCAAACATTTTGGAGTAAAATATGATCACGGTTAGACCACACGGTAAATAACTACATTTTGCTCAAAATAAACCTTTAGTAATACAATTTACAGTTTGGACACCCTTAAAATCAAAATTTGCTAGCAAAACTATATGTACACACTGAAAATATTAGTTACAGAAACTCTGCAGATTGATTTTCCAAACTCATAATATTCTTCTTAACATATCGATGGCAAAGAGTTCAAATGTGTTTAGCCTAAAACTCAGCCTTGCGAACCTGGCTCACTGATCATCAGGTTCGCAAGTGATAGGGATGCGGTGCATTTTTTAGTTTTTTTATTCACAAAACTGGTTTACAATCACGAATGCAATAATAAAGTTACAAAGCAATATTTCTGATTGACATCTACTAGATGTGAATCTAGCATGCATATTTATTTTTTTACTTTATTTATTTTATTTTTGTTTTATTATTCTTTGTGTGTTGTTTGTATATGTCTCATCACATATGAGTTAAAGTTGCTCGAAATAAATGTATTTTATTTTATTTATTTATTATAAAACACTTACTTACTATCTAAAAAAAAAACAAAACAAATTACGAACTTTTCCAAAAATAATGAAAAAGATTGTACCTACGTTCGCTAACCCTGACATGTCGCATCAAATAATTATTTTTAGAGTTTAGATACCGATATCCTCCAGAAACGCGGCGTTTCGCTACCTAATTTATTTCGACCTTATGTTTTTTCATTTAAGTGAATAAAAGTGTATGCAAAAAAAAATATCCGAGAGCACATGAAAAAGGAATCACTCTGTACATAAACCCCAAACAACAGACGAATACCAAAATACGCGCAACAGCTAATAACACTTGTAACTGCAAATACCACACAGAAATTAACCCTGCAGCAAACACACAAATCTAAATAGCAGTCAATCAATACGACTCATACTACTCAATACTGCTACTCAATCAACTCATGATCCCAGAGCGGGGTAGCCAACCGTCTGATTGGCAATTAGCCTGCCTGCCACTAGCCAGGTGTCTGCAACCTGAGCTCGGGATCCTCTTTGTCTAACGCAATGCCCCATCAGCATTTACTAAACAGCTCCCGGCTACAATCACAATCGAGAACTAGATAGGTTTCTGTTTTTAGAGTTCCGTACCCGAAGGATAAGCAACGGGACCCTATTACTGAGCCTCCGCTGTCCGTCCGTCTGTCTGTCAGCAGGCTGTATCTCATGATCGGTAATAGGTAGACGGTTGAAATTTTCACAGAATGTGTATTTTTGTAGCCGCTATAACAACAAATAATAATTTAAATAAATTAAAGGGGGTCCTGCCGGGGCTGCGGGACTGTTCGAAAAAGATACCGCGGCCCTAGAACATAATGGGCAAAGAAGGAACATGGATGGGTTTTAGTCAGTAAAAGTCTGACCCTCCCTTCCATTCCGCCCAGAGCGGGGAGGGGGTCATTTGATGATTTCAAATCCGAAAAAAAGGGGTACTACGATGGTACGGAACCCTCGGTGCGCGAGTCTGACTCGCACTTGACCGGTTTTATCAACATCCCTAAGTACCATTACAAAGAATAGAAAGAACTCAATTTATCGAGGATTAAGACAACGCGAACTCAGCAAAAAAATACGATACGAAATGTATAAATAAACAGATCTCTATAATTTCTTTTTAAGTCTAGACATGTAAAAACGATTTGTAAACTTCATGAGAAATTAGGAACAATTTTCAGCGTAGCTTTAAATGGATTTGTGAAAGTTAGGATATAATATTCTCTTGAATGATGAATATTTCGTTTAGACGAATAAATTAATATTACAATTTAAATGGAGATAAGGTGAGGTACGTATTAAATTATCCTGAGAACATCAAAGGTATTAAAACTAACTTTATCGCTGCCTTTTAGATTTTCATTTTCGCTTAATGAGGAAGA
Source organism: Noctua pronuba (assembly GCA_905220335.1). Taxonomy (NCBI): domain Eukaryota; kingdom Metazoa; phylum Arthropoda; class Insecta; order Lepidoptera; family Noctuidae; genus Noctua; species Noctua pronuba. The sequence goes on along the minus strand of LR999903.1, from coordinate 6,690,038 downwards.
TCAAATTAATAATAAATTAGTTAATTCTATGGTCATATAAACCTTTAATTTTGTAGCTCTAGATGTTTTTCATATCAGAATTAATTCATTATTAGCTCTGTTAATTTCATGGTCTGTTGTAAAAAATTAAGATGGCAGAAAAAAAAAATCTTTACAAATTCATTCATATCTCTTGCCCTTATCCTAATTCATTTGGGGTTGGCGCAGCATGTCTTGTTCTTCCGTATATCTCTAATACTCGTCATCTCATCAGACAAATTATAAATTGAAATCTTTCTTCTGAAATACGTAACGTATTCTGATACGGTTTACACAATCATCATTCAGAAGGTTAATGTGTACCTGTAATACACAACCAGACTTTCATATAACAGAAAAATCTCATTTCGACACAGTAATTATTTCGACATAACACAACAGAACATACATTTATTCTCAGGCAACTTGGGCTCATAGATGAATACTTAACAGACTAACGGAAAGACTCCCACCGGGACACCTGCTGCCATGGCCCACCTGGAAGACCCTAAACCGATTGCGAAGCTAGGTGGGGCGCTGCAGATACAACCTGGTCCGGTGGGGGTATTCCGATGAAGCCATGTGTGACTGCGATGCCTCAGAGCAAACTATGGTTCACCTCCTATCATGCACTATGTGTGGTTCCACGTGCACTTTGAGGGACCTGTCCGAGGCCACCACCAACGCCGTCGGTCGAGGTGGCAGAGTTTTGGATAAAACAAATTTAATTAAAGGGGAAATCATCGACACGACGAAGAAGACGAAGAAGAAGAACAGACTAACATAAATCAAAGAGAGAAGAGAGAAAGTTTTGTCAAGTCGCAAGATGACTGCAAAGAAAGGGCGAGCTGCTACTATCTAAATACAACTAATTTCTTCCGGACTCATCATCTGCCTAGTCTTTTCCCAACTATATTGGGGTCGGCTTCCAGTCTAACTGGATGCAGCTGAATACAGTATTTTACATGCAGCGACTGCCTATCTGACCTCCACAACCCAGTTAGTACTGGGTTATACGATAAAGGGGTATCGTACTATACTCCTTGGTAAGACTGGTTGTCAGACTTTTTGGGCCACTGACTACCTAACAAATGTCAAAGATCTACAAATGACACCCGGGACCAACGGCTTAACGTGCTTTCCGAGGCACGATAATGTAATGGGTGGTCACCCAGCCACAGGCCAACCTAGGCAAGCACGGCTTAACCTAAAGATCGATCCGAGCGGCTGTTATTATTTGGCCTCGAACTCCTCTAATTTCTTCCGAACTGCCACTTAAATAATAATCACCTTCTCCAAACTATTATGCAAAATATATCCCCAAAATATGATTAATACCCCACATATTGCTCCACATATTTCCGTACCTACATATAAGTACTTCCAAAGCCTTTGTTCGATAAGATTTCGGGCAATTATCTTAATCGGATTACGTTCATTGGGTACAGCGACGTCACCAGGCAACAACCACTAGGGTAATCCTGCTGTACTTAATTGCCCCCATTTGAAGGTTGGCCCCTATTTCAAGGTATGGTATACATGTGAAGGTAGTTAGTATGTATTGTTGACCCGGAAGGAAATTTGGCAGATTCGGTGACGCATCTTAGCTAGGTAGATGGGTACGTGGATTAGTGATGTCATCTTTCATCTTTGTGGGGATGAGTCATGGCAGTTCCCAGTTTTTCTTATTAGAATTTACGTGGGTACGTTTTATCTTTTTATCTTTCATATAAAAATGAAACTTATTTTAGGCCAAAACCTCATTGTTCTTTGGTACAAAAAAAAAATAGAGCAGGGTGCTAACTTCGGTTTCATAAAATTCAACTCGACATGTTGCTGTCCAACATTTGTGACATAGACCTCTCCCAAGCTGCGCAACAAGATCCTTTCCACTAACTTCAGCATCCAGGCTCCCTAGCCACCATTTCAAGCTCGCCAGTCTAACTAGCTGGGGGTGTAATATGCTACGATTGCCGATACAAGGTTTCTACTCGAGGACTCGTTTGCCCTATCGGCCATCGATCCTTCGAAAAAAATTGGTCAGCCTACTGCCACTTCAGTTTTTCGTTTTTTTTTTACTAGCCTACATGGTGTCCCACTGCTGGGCATTGGCCTGCCCTTTCTCCTTCCATACCTCTATATCCTGTGCAATCTCTGGCCATGTTAGTCACGCACACATGATCACGCCACCTTCGCCGCGGTCGAACTGGACGGCGCTGTCCTCCCTCAGGCGTCCAGTGTGTGACGATCTTTGCCCATCTCTCCGGGTGCATCCTTACCACGTCACCCTGCCTTTTCGGATAAGTTTGACAAAACTCACCAAATAAATATTTTCTAGAACAAATACAGCTCAAAAGCACTTATAGAACCTACTTCAAATATGTTATAAACGTCATTTCTATTATCAGCCGGCAAAAATTTCATTACAATTTAGAAAAATGCTCAAATTGTGTAAAATATAAGTAACCAATTTACTGAATATCTTTTTTATCTTTAAAAGAACTGATACCTTTTATACCCTGTCTCCTTAATTACCTACCTTGAACGTAACCTTTTAAAAGGGCACAGGTCGTGGACTTGTTGACATGTCATTGACATCGAAGCGAATGCCATGAGCGTATCCAGATCTTATGTTTTCAATATGCGAAATAATCCTTTGATCAGTGCTAGAATATGTTTGTTTATTATCCTTGAAGAAACAGAGGTAAGGCAGATAAAGCCACGTTATTTTGGATATCTTATCGAAGACGGGCGTGTAATTTGCCTTTGTGATTTGTGAAAAGTTATTTACAATACAATACGTTATTACAATTTCAATTTGTGAAAAATATTTCACTGCTCATATTTTAATAAAATATCAAATGTACAATTTTAATGAAATACGAAGACTGGTAATTTAATTTTCTAGTTTCAGGAATTGAATAAATCCTAACTAATGTTATAAATGCGAAAGTAAGTTTGTTTGTTACCTTTTCAAGCCTAAATCACTGAACCGATCATCCTGAAATTTTGTATATACGTTGTCAGGTGTACAGAAACGGACATAGGGTACCTTTCATCCCGAAAAAAGTACTGTTCCCCAGGAAAACAACAATAACGTTCTTATAATAATAGATGGCGCCACAGGTCTTTCGAATCATGATTGAATTATATTATTACAAGCAGAATACAACTCAAATTGATTTAACTAAATTAACGCGAGCGAAGCCGCGGTAAAAGATAGTTATATTTAAGTGTAAACAATGCTGATAGTAAAAATAATTTAAAATACATCGTCAAAAAACTTCAAACAAAAATATCATTACTTTGACAACTGGCTTTGAGCTGACAGTATCATTGAATTCTTTATTCAACTCTTCAAAAGCAGCTCCGAGATTGTTATCACAAATTCACAAAACTTGCTGATATGTTGACAACACAAAGACTATTCAGGCGCACAACATGGCCGAACGACCCCGAAGTGCCCCGAATTACCCCGAACGCAACAGATGAAGCCTATATTGATAAAATGACAAAACCAAATGCGTAAAGACTTAACCCTCGGTTCGCGAGCGAAGAATTAGACACGCTTCATTGGTTTCTCAAGAGGTGATGGAACTGATTGGCCGGCTCAACTTAACAATACACCCTGTAGACATTGAACAAGATTATAACCTCTAGATTGCACACAGAAAATTACGCCGTATCTTTTACAACATAGAGTTGTAAGTCTTTTGGTGTGGGGTGAGCGCGATATTTGGACTATTGACGAAGAATCATCGCATCTGCTTAGCCGGATTTTATGTTTCATTGATTGGCATTGTTATGTCCACGCAACAGTAATACCCCTCTCGAATGTTTACCAGAAGATTTTGGGTAAATAGACACAATTATTTGATAAGGTTCATTTTTTGACAAGGGTTGGGTTGAAGTACCTCTTCTGATGTACTTTAAAAATAAAAAAGTACCTCTTCTGATGTACTTTGAAAATAAAAGTAGGATTGTTATGTGATTGTGTCCAATGTTCAATACAGTATTTGATTTCTTATTCAGTGGCTTAGCATAAAACTTGCTTGTTATGAAAAATCAAACTCAAACACAATCTGACTACTTAGAACCTCCCTCCATAAAAAAGTTTCAAATTTTGTCCTTATAAAAATCTTCGGTTTAACTGAAATGTGTCAATCTTGACAATTATGTAATTTTACTCTAAAACAACACACCTTTTTGTTTTTTTTTCGTATGGGAAATCATCAGATAACTCCCCCCCCCCGCTCTGGGTGGAGTGGAGGGGAGTGTCAGACTTTTACTGACTTTTAACCCATCCATGTTCCTTCTTTGGCCTTTGTGTTCCAGGGCCGCGGTATCTCTTTCGAACAGTCCCACAGCAATACAACACACCTGGGATCACATTTTTTCTATGACATGATCATGTCTTCTGATAAAACTTATACTGTCACTTATGGCGCTTGCAAAAGCGTCGAAATATCGGGAGCTCAAAATAATGAACAATCACGGAAAATATCCCGTAAGTGACAGTATAAGATTAGTTGTAAACCGTGAAAACTTAAAACAGTGTTATGTCTTCTGATAGAAATCCCTTTCGTTAAAACCATACTTAATTTAGCTCTAACCCCATGAATGACATTAATAAAATCAAAGCGAATGTTTAGGCCAAAGCTCGCGTTTGTGTCAGCTCGCAGGGTGATTTGACATTCGATGGACATTCGCTGTCCGCTGCAGCTTCGTATTCCCCTCCCTATTAGTTATGCACGCCTGGTACATATCGCGATGTATTTACGTTTGCATTGGTTAGTTTGTAATTAATTTATGGGTTCATTTATGGTTTTGGGTGGAATGTAATGGAATACTGTTTCTAAGTTCTATATACAGTCATGTTTCCAGGATTGTAAATGCTATGTTAAGATTATAAAATAAGAGAAGACGCTTTCATCAAAAAAAAAAATATGATCTCCAAACTCCGGTGCGTAGAAAATAAGTAAAACCTTGATACCACTCAGTTCGCTTAGTTTGCACTAGCAGAGCATTTTTAGCTCTAAATAATAACAGCCACTCGGATCGATCTTTAGGTTAAGCCGCGCTTGCCAAGGTTGGTCCGTGGATGGGTGACCATAAGTCTTACCAAGGGGTATCGTATTACCCAGTACTGACTGGGTTGTGGAGGTCAGATAAGCAGTCGCTCTATGTAAAATACTGGTATTCAGCTGCATCTGGTTAGACTGGCAGCCGACCCCAATAAAGCTAGGAAAAGGCTAGGCAGATGATGAAAGAACTTTCAGAAGGAGCTTTAACTGGGAACCACCACTATTTTAGCACTTGTCTCTCTCTCACTAGAGGACGTGGTCCGAAACAGCACATTATTTTCTGAATTTCATCATCACTACTCATAAGAATCAAGAAATAATTACGTACTTACCTACCTACCTACTCCTGACAAATAAGGCTAATAAAATGCCGGAGTACAATCATGAACAATAATAACTTCCACACAAGTAACATGATGCTTACAAGTATTATTACACGATACGATACGACACATGCGTACAATCGTGCGGAAAAACATAATAACAATGCTCTTTCTTCTGTATTTAATAGACGCAAGAATTATGCACAATGCTTATTATTTCGTCTCAAGAGGGGAATTATTATTGTACTCACGGTCCTACGTATTTTGATTATGACTGTACTTGTGTGTGTGATGAGAAATTGGATACTTAAAGGGGGTCGAAACTGGTCGAAAGATTAATAAGTACACTGACCAGTTATTTTGTATTCAAAAATGACCCCAAAACAATTCAAAGAGAGATTTATAAAAGATTAAAGTGAGCCGAACGTACTAATTTGTATTTATTATTTTGAGGTACCTACAATACAATGAATACAAAGAATTAATATACATACTTATACGAGAAACTGTACCCTTTTCAATTGCCACAGAAGGCAGGGTAAAATTACTAAACAAGTTTTAAGAAGTCGAATCGAGAATCTCGTTGAGTAATACACGTGTGTAAGTAACATTTAATTTTGTTATGATTTAGTCAGCTCCATGCTATAAATCAAACTATTACTTACGTCATATCCCATCCATATTATTATGATTTATTCCTTTTCAACCTTTATCAGAGACTGAGCAAAAGTTTCCACACAATGGGTGCCAAGAGATGGACAGCGCTACCTAGGACGGCCCAGAAGGCGGTGGCGAGACGACCTAGATGCGTACCGTGAGGGTTGGTTCGGAGTGGAGCGAGAAAAGAGTTCGTGGAAGGAATTGGAGGAGGCCAACAGTGAGAACGCATATATTAAAAAAAAACAGAGACTAGCTTTTGCCCTCAGCTCCGCCCGGGTAGAGGTCGGAAATAATCCCACGGGAATGTACAACCAGGATAAAAAGTATCCCAGGACTTGGTCTACCTGGCCATTGTTCGATCAAATAGGGTGACTGGTAATTAGTGACCCATGCTTAAACACGTGATTGTACTCATGATAATAAACAACTTTCCCAAAGAAACGTTTTTATACTTTTTTTCGCTTTTATCACAATAAAACTTACGGGGCGGGCTTGCAGGCCGCACGGGTGCTCTTGCACGGTACGATAGTAATGAGACAGAACAGCGTCACGCGGCTAACAGCTGATAGGTCAAAGGCGCGCGTGCGAGTTTCATAAGGCTGTGTTATTGTTATAAAAGAGAATGAGTATACAAATAAAAAAATCTTTGGGAAAGTTGTTTGTTATCATGAGTACAATCACGTGTTTAAGCATCGGTCACTAATTACCAGTCTCCCTAAATAAGAAAGAAGTTGTATTTTATTAAATTTATGTTAGTCAGTAAGGTAAATCTACCGACCAAAGTTGCCTGACAATAAATGAATGTTGTTGTTGTTGTAAAGGCATGAAAAGATAATAACGGAAAGACATAGACAGCAGCTCTCTCATAAACATACCTATTATATCAAAGAGAAAATTCCGTCTGTTGTCTGAGTAGCTGCCTATTTGCCAGTGCATCCACGACCAAAAAAAAACACTATCGCCATTCAAAAGTCCCCCACTCTCCGCTAACTCAATACCGCTCCCATTTCAGACTTTCAAAAGCTTCCTTTCAGTGGCAATTTGGTCCAAAATCATATACGAACGTTGTTCCAACTAAGCTAATTACTACAAAATAATGGACAAACGTTATTGACGACCAACCATGGGCATTAAATGTATACAAAGTTACCTTTGTTGTAGCGAGCAATATAATTACGGGCAATAAGCCGCGTCGCTCGGAAGGAGAGGCCTCTAATGCTCACCCTGTGTTTAGCAGATGGGCTATTTGGTATCAAAGTGTTATATGTCAGCTTATATGGACGTATTACTGTGTGGACGAGATTCGTAAACGGACTAGTGTACAATCAATAAAATGATTGCGCTTTTGTGGCCGATTGTACTTTATCAAAAGATCTTTTTACCCGACTGCCAGGAAGGGTTATGTTTTTCGCGCGTTTTTTGTATGTTTCTTTGTTTGTTTTTTGTAAATTTCTTTATTACCTCGTATGTCCCAAATGGCTGAATGGATTTCGAAGATTGAGGTATCATTAGATTCGTCTCAAAAACGCAAGTGACCTCAAAAAGGTGTTTTTACCAAAAAAAAATACAAAATGGCGGATTTTTGGCACTAAATTGTGAGTCGTTAATTTTCTTTTTTCAACCAAAATTAACAAGTAGGGTTTCAAAATGAAGGAAATTAAAAGAAGATTACAAATAGAATATGAAGTCGGGTTTTTTGATATTTTTAATTAAATGTTACTTGTTGAATAAAAGTGTTCCACAAATTGTTTCATGACAAGTAATGATTGTTTTAATAAGATTCAAAGAGAGAGAGAGATTCAAGATGAACATTTGACGTATTTTTCCAACGACATTTAACAAGAACGACAATAAGCTTTTCGGAAGTTTATATGTAGATCTCTGGTTTTTTTTCTATTAGAGGGAAATCCCGTCAAAGACAACCTACATCATTTTATAAAAGCTGAAAGTTTTTCTGCAGTACCTTTCTATAGGTAAGAACAAGTGGGTACCTACTATGAAATGTTGCTGCTGGTGGCTTTGGCAGATATCAGGTAACAAAAGTGTGCTAAATAGCTGCTTAGTTACGTCGTACTATAAAGCGTGGTTTTTTTATATATACTACATCAGGGCAATGATGGTTCATCTCCTCCACCGCCAAACACTTTGTGTGGTGGAAAACCCCCGCCGGACACCTTTAAAGTATTTTAAATTATGAGTGAACTTATTTTATAAAATGACTTCATCTATTAACTAATACAAACTTCTTGAAGCAAACTTTTGGAAGTAGTTGTACTTCCAAAAGTTTCGGCTTTTATAAATAAACGTTGTGAGATCTTGGTCATGACTCTTTGCCCTGCCACTATCAGTATCGACGACGCTTCGTCAGTCGCTCCACAATTGCGCAACTGTACTTTCCCATAATACGGCCGCCGCCAAATGGTATGGTGTTTACCAAACACAATTATTGCCCGCGTCCATTTTGCAATATGAGATTTAAGGCTCAAATTAAGTGAATTAGAAACCGGAGAGAGGCCCTTTGCCCTCTTATAGGCAGATTTGATTCCAGTACCGACTTCCAAACCATTTGCAAGTAATTTGAGTGGGGGCTGGGTACTGGTTTGCGATAATTCGATCGTCGTAGGGAGACTGTAAGGTAATTATTCAAAAATATACAATGGAGTGGCTATTTTGTAGGGCTGGTGGTGGTTTGCAAAGCTTTAGTTGCGATACCTACATTAAGTTTTAATCTTTCGGTAGCCGAATTAGGTCAACCCAATTAGACTTTTCTATCTTCGTTATCATTGACAGAATGTCTTTTGCGCAAGCCATCTCAAACGTTCCAGTACGTACATTAAGATTTAATGAAACTGATTTATGAACAAGACTAAAGTTAGTACTAGACTAAGTAAGTAAGTATTTATTTGCATAAAATGTGGTATATACAGGATGTTATAAAAATGTTATAGAGCAGGGCACATTCCGCCATAATAATAGCATGCAAAATCATTTTTTTTACATAAGTTAGGTACATTAAAAAGAACAACAAAGGTACGTACCTATCTAACATAGATATCTATACATAAATCTCCTCTAATATAAACTATGAATAATTTAAAGGTACTAAGCAGACCATCATTAAACAATAATACTGAAACATCTAAACCATAAACACATCTAAATATTCACTGAAACCATATTCATTAAACAAAATAATAAAGATTATTAAAGACATATACAAACACACAATAATATGTGTACTGTGAAGAATACGTTTCAATATGTCTCACATAATATGACTCAGTTGCTGGTGATAAAATATAATAGATATCTTAAATTGTGGGTCATGTCAGTCCACAAACACAAGAATGAAAAAGAAAATGACTGGCTTCATTAGAATTCTACAGTTGCAATTGACGTTTTCCTCTGTCTACCCATACATGAAACCCCCTAATTCCCTCGAAAATTAGAAACAAGATTTTAGATTAGGGGTCCGAAATCTCAAGTATAAATGACAATAGGCCAAATCAACTATTAACTAGCCGTTTACGAACGATTTAGGATGTACTCGGTCAGTTGGCGAGCGAAACCGTGGGGCGTAACAATAGTGTCCCCAACAGAACCCCGGGACGATTTAAACAAGGGTTTTTGCCCCAATTACTTACGGATGCGTAATTATTTCCACCAAGAAATAGAATACATGGACAGATAAATTTGGGTGGGATAGAATCGGATGTGGAAATATCTTATTGTTGTTTGCTCGTCATTTTCCAGAAGTAATTTTGTTTTTATTTTAGGTAATTAATTATTTATTTATTTATTAAAACTTTATGCACATAATGTACAAAGGCGGACTTAATGCCTTGGGCATTTTCTACCAGTCTACCTTAGGGTGATGCAGAGACAAAACAGTAGGTGCAATAGTACAGAAAATTTCCAAAAATAAAATATAATAATAATAAATACATATATACATACATACAAAAAAAAATATATACAAAGTAAAGAGATATAATAATACAAAGATGAAGAAAAACAACAAATTAATTGTGAGACGAGTCTGCCAACTTCTTACGTAAGTGCTCGCGAGCTTTTACCTTGAATGTGAACCGACTGGTGGCCGTCCTGATACTCTGAGGGAACGCATTCCAAAGGAAAACCGCCTGGACAAGAAAAGAGGATTTAAGAAAACCAGAGCGGTGAGAAGGACATCGTAGAAGACGATTATTGGAGGACCGAAGATTCTTGCTGTGCGCAGAGCATAAATATTGGAAGTGAGAAGTCAGATAGGAAGGAGAACTGGGTTTATTTAAAAGAGAAAACAAGGTTGTCAAAGCCCTTAGCGCTCTGCGTTGTCTGATGGGTAACCATCTTAAGATCGATCGATGTGCGGATACATGATCATACTTACGCAGATTAAATACGAATCGAATGCAGTTATTAAGAAGTCGGTCAAGTTTGTTGAGCAGATCTGCATTCAGGTCATAGTAACACACATCTCCATAGTCAAGGATGGGGAAGATAAGGGACTGAACCAGCATTGCCTTTATGTGTGACGGGAGAACATTTTTCAATCTATAAAGCGACCGCAACGTTCCGGTGACTTTTTTGCTCACACTCGCGACTTGCTTACGCCAGTCCAGGCAAGTGTCAACGTACAATCCTAGATCCTTGACCTCGGAGCTGAACGGAATGAGTGTGCCATCAAAGGTAACCGGCGGTACCGCTAAACCATTCAGCCTTCGCAAGCTATGGGTGCTCCCTATAATAATCGCTTGACACTTGGCTGGGTTAACCGCCACCCCGAAGCGATCAGACCAACTCTTCACCACTGCTAAATTCCGGTTTAGCTCCTCAATCGCATCGGATAAGTTGTCTACACCTGCTCGACTGTAGAGCTGTAAGTCATCAGCGTAAAGATGATACGCACACTGAAGTTCGGTAGTTATAAGATCTATAAAAATAGAGAACAGAAGTGGAGATAAAATACCGCCTTGAGGTACGCCAGCATCAAGATCACACCAGCTGGAAGACGAATCTCCCACAAGAACTGACTGCTGACGCCCCCGAAGATAGGAAGAAAACCAATCCAAATCCCCGGGAGAGACCATAAGATAGGAGAGGATGGATAAAAGGACTTCGTGACTGACGGTATTGAAAGCATTGGAAAAATCTATTAAAACTAAAACGGAAACTTTAGTGTCTTCCATTCCCCGCCTTATATCGTCAGTCACTTTAAGGAGAGCTGAAACGGTACTGTGGCCGGGCCTGAACCCGGATTGGAATGGACTAATGAGGGAGTTTTGGTGAATGAAGTGGGAAAATTGTTTATGGACACAGGCCTCGAGTACTTTAGATAAAAAGGGAAGGATGGAAATTGGTCGAAAGTGACTGGGAAGAGTGGGATTAGGAATTTTAGGTAGAGGTCGAACATGGGCTTTCCGCCATAGCGAAGGGAATTCACCGGAATAAAGGGAGAAGTTGATGACATGGGAGATTGCAGGAAGGAGCTGGTCAAGAGCCGTCACGATCATGTGGCGACTGATGTTATCACAGCCCACGGCTTTGGATTTAATGGAGAGGATAATCTTCTTGATCTCTCCCGGATCGACTGGGGTGAAGGCAAAGGGGGTAATATTGGGTCGCGTCAGACCAGTAAGGTAGTCAATGGTATGACATTTGGTTTGACTATCAAGAGTAGGAACTGTGGCGAAATGGCGATTTAGATCGTCCAAACCAAATGTATTAGGAATGTCTGAATGTCGCGATCTGCCGATACCTAGTGTTCCAAGGAACTTCCAAATATCAGCAGGAGATGAAGAAGTGATGTTATCAAGAATGTGGCGGCGTTTAGCGTTGCGTATCATCTGATTACAACGATTGCGAGCAGTTTTGAAGAAGGTCCAATTATCCTCCGACCGATCCCTTTTAAACTTCCGGAACGCGCGGTCCCTTCGGCGCATTGCCATCCGAACTCCCCGATTCATCCATGGAGCAGGCGGGCGCTTCATCTTGATTTTCCTGATGGGAGCGTGGGTGTCATACAGCTTGACTACAGCCGAATTAAAAAGACTAACTTTGTCATCAACTGAGGTAGCGTCCTCCAGGGGTGACCAGTCGATATTGGAAGCGTCTTGTATGAGTTTCTCAGTATTTATCCGCGCAAAGGCACGCCTGAACTGGAATGTAGGTTTGGGTTTAGGAGGTTTAAGGACATAAGACAGGAAAATAAGGTCGTGATGGGAAAAGCCAGGAGCAACATGTTGACCATGTGAGGAGACTAGGAATGGATTAGAGATGAGGATTAGGTCGAGCCAGGTATCATCACCGACAGTATTATGATGCGTTGGTTGGAGAGGCAACACGTACAGACTAGCTGACTCGACCAGATGTAGGAGTTTACAGGATCGAGATGAGCTATGGGAAAGGAGGTTGGTGTTGAAATCCCCCATGACAATGTGATGTGCATACTGCGAACCCAAAGATTCTAGGACCGACTCGAATTCGATGAAGTAATCAAGGGAGGGGGGACAATACACAACTCCAATAACGGTTTTAGCTCCTTTAACACAAACCTCAAGAAAAAGAAACTCAGCCGTACTATTTGAAGGAGAAGTAGCGAGAATTTTAAAAGGAAAATTAGCACGAAGGTAAATTGCTACACCACCCCCTCTCCTACCGATTCGATCATTCCGTAGAAGAACGAATCCCGGGAGAGAATAAGTGGTGGATAGGAGTTCAGGTTTTAGCCAGGTCTCAGAAATCAGGACGGCATGGACGTTGTTGTTCGTAAAAGTATCATACAGTTCATTGTAGTGGCTAGGAATACTCTGGGCATTGATGTGACAAACGTTAAACAGCCGATCAAGGTTTTGGTTGAAATTTTGACGTAAAAGATCGCCAAGGGTGTCTGTAACCGAACAAAAACTATCATTATCAGAAGTGGCAGCAGATTCGTTGGCAGAGAAAAAAGACTCATCATCAAAAAAAGTTGTCATAAATATAAAATAGAATATAAGTACAGTAAAATATATAAATAAAATAAAAACACTATGAATATAAGAGAACTACACGAAAATATAGTACAGCGTTTGCATCACTGCACCACCCGCCAGCTAACATCATCACATTAAAATAACAGAATGAAAAAGAACACATTAGGAAATAAAAGTAATCACGAGGTAAGGACATGGTATTCGGAACGCACACAAGTCTTCAACACAACATCTAATTTTCGTGAACGTATCCGATCTTAAAAAGCGATTAAGCGGAGTTATACGATACGATGTCAGATTTGACAATCATGACAATTTGGCATGAGCAACATTTCGAAATGAAAACAAAGAACTTGTTGAGGGTAAACTAACTATTGTACGCGAAACTCGTAAAATGTAATCACAGAGACGTGTGACGGAAAACAAAAACAAAGACTAATAACATCAGTGGAACGTTACAAACCAAAAGTTGAAAATATAACAATAATAATAAACAGTGGAAGAAGACAATTTATAAGGTAAGTAAATCCTACGCAACATAGGAATAGGTATGCTATAAGTAATATTAGTTTAGTATTACCTTAATTAACGCGTCTTGTTTTTCAGGCTATCTCCTTGAACCTTGGGATACCTTACCAGCAGCGGACTCAGTTCTTCGAAAGATGTGACCTTGTGTTTGCTTCCATCGGGGGCTTTAATAACAATGACACCGTCCTGAGTCCAACACGACCGCATAGTGAAGTGAAGCCGCGCCTTCCCGAAGATGGACTGTCGGGTCTTAGTCAAGAACTCCTTGACGGAGATAGAAGAACCCTTCAGCCCAGTCTTGGCTCTCCAGACCGCAGACCTGTCGTCATAGTTCGAGAACTTGACAAGAATGGGCCTGTGGTGATCCTTGTTGGCTACGCCAAGCCTGTGGCAGACCTTTATGGAGGCTGCAGTGACTGTTTTAAGAGCCAGCTTCTTATTTATCACCTCTAAGATGACCGAGCTGCTGACCTCCCCGTCAACCTCCGCTATACCCTGGAAGATCAGCGCCTTTCTTCGATGCCGGGTCTCCAACCCGTCGACCTGTGCAGCACACTCACTGATCTGCCTTCTGAGTAAACTCAGCATGCTGAAGATCAGCTCCCTGAAGGCCCGAAACTCTTCAGCTACCCTTGCCACGGTATCCTTGGCGGGCCCAGCACACTGAATCTGCGCTTCCAGTTCACCCATCTTCCGCAGAAAGTTATCCTCAAGGCTCTTCTGTGCAGATATGATGCTGTCGAGTTGAGACATTGTAGTGATTTAGCTATTGTCCACTTGTGTCCAGTGACAGTGAAAACAGTGATGTCAAATGATGAGCTGGCAGGTGGCGTAAAATTATGGCTTGAGTCACATAAACGTGCTGCAAACGTGAGTACCCGTTGCGTAGAGCTTACTCACTGATAATTTATGAAAAGAATGTGAAAAAACTGTGAATTTCTATTTTAAATATTAAATAAATATTAGAGACACGTCTGACTTTTATTTACACCTACCCGCCTTTTTTCTTTAATTAAAGGAGTATGTAAGGATCGTTGCAGGTGGCGTTCTGTGCCTACCCTCATGGGAAAAAAGCGTGAGTTTATGTACTTATGTATGTTTTAGGTCATCGTCAAATCTTTTCAAAATTAAAAACAAAACTTCAAACTGGTTCTTTTTTACTTTTATAGTCAATTATGCTTACGAATTTTGCATATTCGTTACTATTTCGTGTGAAATAACAAAACTCGACACACACCAACAAAACTAAATTAAAAGCCATTTCACAGCTTCCTATAAACTCCATCTATACAGCCGCTAACCAGATATTAAAAACCCATAATCCACTCTTCAGTCTAAAAGTTAAACCACCGTTAGATTGCCTCTTCACAACTTCTCGTTCCATAACTACGCTGGTAAACATTAATCAGTGGTTAAATAGAACCTTTACCGCTCGGAAAACTCGTGCTTTTCACAAATGCTTCCAATCAGCCAGTGGCCTTTCATTTCCAACAATGGCGTCGGATAAAATGCGAAATAAGATCCTAAGGGCCCTCTTCCACGGCGACTTTTTAACGCGTTTGGTGAACGCGCTTTTGCATCGCTGCTATCGCGCGTTAGTTGTATTTTCAACGCGCGTCTCAGCATCGTTTCTGTATCGATGCAAACGCGTGAATGTTATCTTGACGGAGGTCATCTTGAAACTGTAGCGTTCACAGGCATTAATTTGTCGCTGCTGATCATCTGCTATCATCGCGATTGTAGCGACACAGAATCGGCCTTACGTGTGAGATGGGTAGCTAATAAAAGGCGTATCGCAGCTAAAATAAACTATTTCTTTAATAATTTAGTTTTTTACATTATGCCACGCGTTGTCAGCCGTCCTGGCTGTGTTTAACTTTTTTCTATCCTTTCAAATACGAAATTAGTGTTTACCTCCTTTTAATTATAATGTGCCAGTACATTCCTAAATACAGTGGCTTACGTCACTACAGTTCACAGCCAGAGACTTTATCACGGCCGTGTTGCGTTTGCATCGCCACTGCAAAAAGTCGCGGTGGACGAAGGCCCTTAATGAAAACTATAGTCTGCTGAAACTACCCTCGTATTAATCTATTATCGTTAAATCGGCTGCAGACGCTATTAACGGTTTTAACGATATAATTTTGACTGTAGTTTAGAGCCATTTAGAGATCTTTTTTAATCTTGTGATTTAGTTCAGTGTAATTACTTTTTCGGATTAACGGTACCAATTTAGCTGGGTTTGGTCTTTGGTTTTTGTGGCTAGTAATAGTAAAACATTTTTGTTCAGGTTTTTATTTTAATTAAATTATGTTTTTCTGTCTCTATATTAGTTATATAACAAAATACAATTAAACATTTCTACAACTTGTGTTTCTTATTAGACTTTTAAATGTTTTTGGATATTTATTAATACAACATAACGTGTTATTGGGTTCTTCCATTAGGAATTTCTCAATAACAGTCGCGGAGTCTGGATTTGCGCCCGATGATGGCAATAGGCTCGCCCTCAATTCATAATCAGCCTATAATGTTCCCACTACTAGGAATAGGGCACGCGAGCCCAGTGCGGGTTGGTAGATGTCACATGTCTTCGAATTTGTGGTTCTAGGACATGCCGGTTTCCTCACGATATTTTCCTTCACCATTTTGTGAGCAGTGGTGATGAAATAAATTACACAAAGTAGTGCGCCTGCCTGGGTTCAAACCCACGACTTACTGTACGTAAGTCAGGGCCGCCACCACTGGGCCACCGCTGCTCTCTTTACATGGAACTAAAAACATAACTGGTGTAATGTGGGTATATTATTAGACACACCTCTGCCTAACCCTTCGGGGATTATAGGCGTGATGTTATATAATCATTAACACTGAAAACGGGATACTTACCATGTTTACTATGTCTCTATGTGTTTTCTATTATGCTATTTTTATGTATATATGTTAATACAACAGACATATTACATTTGAGTTGTGTTTCCTGAATTGACAACAATTATAAACAACGTCCAGAGAAATTATGGAATCGGAAAGGTCTTCCTCTTCAAAAGTAGCTTTCAGCGGTATTTATTTATTTATTTAGATAGATACTTGCCGCACTTACAGTTTACACCAAAGCGTGCAGCAAGCCAACAGCACAAAATACTTACTAACTAAACTTAACTACTACTACTAAACAATTGTATACTATCAAAGAGATTTAAACACATAGAGAGTACATTGGGAATATTGTCATACAATAATTTTAATCCTGAATATTTTCGATTTTGACACACGAATGCTACCTGACAAGCGGGCGTATGGCACAGATGACACTAGACAGAACGAATTGTTACTAAGTAGTAACAAGTTTTGGATTACGATTTTCTTCGTCATAACCCGTCTATAGCTCGGAAATATTTGAGTGTCTTTGTGTCATATGAATGCGACCTGACAAGGCGACGTTTCGCACTAGACTGATGGACTTGTTACTAATTTGTAACAGGTTTTGGAATTGTCAGTTTCTTGGTCTTGTCCCGTCTATAGCTAGTTATATTTGAATGTCTTTGTATACTATTAATCATAATTTGAGACATTTTTATTACCCCGCTCTTGTAATGTCACATTCTGTAGCTCAACTCTCTTCGTTTTTCTTCCACAATAAGCTACGAGTCAGACAGGTTTAATCGTAAATTAATAATGCTCAGACAACCATATTTTTTAGTTCTTTTCTGAAGCAGTATGCTGGTATTCTGAGACAAATCTTAAATATTTAAAGACATGTGAAGCAGCTTTTTCCTGCCAACATTTTTTTTGCAGAAAGGTAATTAGGATTTTTAAACATGCTGTTCACTACAGCTGTGTAAAGCGCTTTAGGATTATTTAAATGACTTTTTATGTTTTCATGTGTTTTTCGTGTGGGTAGGTAATTGTATAAAAATTTGACGTTGATTTAAAGAAAGAAAGTAGGAAAATAAACATGTTCATATGGAACGTGCCACAAGTGCACACAACATAAAATAAAATAAACATTTTAACCAAAAAAAACACATTTATTTTATATTTTATTTATTTTAGTTTATTTAATAGTTTTTAATTACTAATGTAAATAGTTAGTTTTTTCTACTTACTAAAGCCCAGTTACATAGAAAAAAAAAACAAAAAAAGAAGATATTGTGTGTTTCACTGTTACGGTACGGTTGTCAAAAGAAAGAATTGTCCTTCTTCTTTCTCCTCTCTACTTCTTTTTTCTTCTTTGTATTTTTTTGTCTGATGATTGATGTAAATGTTATGAGAAGTTTATACAGCCTATCTAATTTTTACACTTGCACTTGCATTAATACTGGTTTAGTACCTACTTATCAGTGATTTAAATATAAATAAATAAACAATTTTCTTTCCATTTCATTCTCTTTAATATTTTAATTTATTTTTCCTTACATGTATGAGTATACCACTCAAAAATAACAAAAGCATACCGTATTGTATGATAACATAAAACTTTTCCAAAGCTTTGACGTCTTGTGGCCGGAAATGGAAGGGACAAGGGCAGCCGGATCCGGTCCGGAGGGGTCGACTGTGACAACTAAGCAAAAACAATCTAACAGGCCATATTGAAAGGAAATTAACGTACGTAAATCATGATAGTGGGTATCCATGTTGACGATAGCTTACTTACCTTTGTTGGTTCGTTTGTGAATGTTTTAATCCGACTGTGTTAGGTTTTTTAAGACTAAAAAAAATAAAGTTTATTTTTTAACCAAGCTTTTATTGCTTGTAAATAAAAAGAACTAAAAAGTTAAACATAATTTAAATCTGATAAGAAATTTACCATTTTATAGGTACATTATATCACATTTTTTAAATAAATGCGTGTTACATTTTGACGGCAAGAGAAATAAAGAAGGTGTAACCCGTCAAAATATATTATATACCTATGCGTGCAAAATTTCAGCTCAATCAGATGAAGATATCTGCTTCAAAATTGAGTTGCAAGATTCCACCCGAACAAGCATAATCACTTACATACATATATTGCAAGTTAAATAAAAGCTTGTAAAAAGACGTAATGCTTTGACCATACAATATTAAAAAAACCTTAATAAGGAATATAGTATGAAAAAGGCCTTCGTACTACGAATAAAAAAGATTAAAATAATAGGGTATATAATGTTTACAAATTACCCAGATTTTCTATTAAATCCCAACTCCGTTAAATAAATATTAGCCACTCATTAATTCAAAGAAGGAAGCGAGACACAGATGTTTACATAAAAAATATTATTACAGAAACGACCACGAGAAATCCTTTAAGTACCCCCACTACCTTCATTTTCAAATAGCAAATGACGCCATCGAGTAAATCTTCAGATCTGAACAAATAATGTCCGCCATACATCTCTGGCTACAACTTAATACACTGGACGGATCAAAGGACCACACACGGAAACGCTGCGAGCTTAGAATAAACCAATTATGAGTGAAATATTAGGGATCAGTCCGCCCCATGAAAGCCTTTGATCACACGTCGCTAACTGCTTATATTTCTTTCCGGCCTCAAGCGAGAAAGGAGAAGCCACCAAAGACCGGTCAAAATATAAGCGAAACTCTTAATAAATTACAGAAATTGGTGGCCACGAGACTAATACCCCCGGAATGGGGAATAAGCCGGTCATAACGTAGGTTAACTGCGCGTGCCGAGTAATCATTTTCGGACAGGATATTTACTTCCGTCTGTTCTCCTGATATACGACAACTGGCCCGTTTATTAAAAGGATCCGTGTTGAGAAAATAGTCGTGCTACTGCCATGCCACTGCAAATAAAGAGCACCTAAATCATATTGTATACGTAATGAAGTTGAGCGCGGAAAGCAACAGAAATACGAGTGTAAATAAATTAAATGCGATCAGCACGATGACGGCCATCGCTCCATTTTCAATTAGAGTGAAAGCTGGGGACGATATGGATATTTTACGAAATGGGAAAATAATCGAATTTCGACTGAATAATGAGAGGACCCTCGGCGTACGTCGATGAATGGCGACCAGGAGAGCATGCGACACAAAGGGTATTTAACTCGTACTTAGTACTTTTTGTCCGCCACCCCCCGCCGCGCCCCCGGCCCCAACGCGATTATATTGTCGTTATCGCCCTATAACGTATGCAGAATAAAACATGTATTATCTATATTGCCAGCATCCATTTACCCGGTTTTGTCCGCTGCTAATCCTTTGATTTATAATAGACTTTTGAAATATAGCCGTTGGCCGCAATATATTTAAATTATTCCAACAGTCAATTAACGAGATAGCTTTTTGGCGCGATGTAGGTCGCGATGTGTGCACCGGGACGTAACAACCAGAATTTGTACACAAAGTTATTAAACGCGAATTTGCGGTTCACTTAACAGAATGTAACAATTTTGGGTGTAGGTTATTTAATAAAACCTCTTGTATGCGTAAAAGTTGGTGAAATATCCGCGTATATACCCGTGCTTATTAGTGAAGTCAAACACACCTTTTAAACTAGGCCCTCCGGGTATAACGTCGTATATTTGATCAGGCAAATTCCCTACAAACATTCTATTGATACAAATAATTCTCAAGGGAGGACTATATTTCACCGGTGGTTTTTGTTGAGTCAACGCGGGTAGAAAAGTTAGTTAACTAACTTTTTCGCGTTTCGTTAAAAAGCGTCGAGGATTAATGCGGGCGTCGGTCGTAATACTTATTTACAATAATCCGACTTGTGGGAGAGCTCCGCATGAATTGTTAGAATAAATTTTGTTTTCAGACGTGTTCTCCACTAGGGCTGGATTACGGTCGCACGATTTATCGATATTTATTTGCTCGAGACTTTTTTCTTAAGTTATTTGTACAAGTACCCACTTGTTTTAACTTTCTTGGGTTTAGTTTGAAGTTTTTCAATTTAAAAACATGTGTCTTTATTTACGAGTTCTTTTTTTAGTTTTTTAAGTGCAGAGTTTATAAAATCTGAAAAAGCATTAAGCTATTTATAAGCTGATTTAATAAACCATTGCGGAGTATAATTAAATATCTAGAATAATAGCTCCTCGTTTCGCCATCGACTAAAATCCACCCCTAATCAAAACTATCGACACCCAAAACTATGCTAGCACATCACTACACTAACCTACGTATGCAGATCGTAAAACCGCGCTTTAAAAATTAGAAACGTGCTTGGTGCAAAGCGCCCTTTTATAATCCCCAAGAATTCTCCATAATGATACGTCCATTCGTATGGATATTTACTTTAACTTTACCTTTAGAGCCTGAAATCGGGAGCTTAATTAAAGGTCTTCGGGAAATATGGTCCAAGTCTCCCCTTTTCTCCCTTTTTTGCATTTGGATAAATTGGTATGCTTATTTTCTGGATAAATCTATATTTATCCTAAGCTTGTGTTGTTTGTTGCGTCGCTTGTGTATAGGACAAACACCTGTGTCTTAGGTTATAATTGCTATAATCCTCGTTAAAATAAGACCCCTTTTTTGAGCATTGTTACACCTTGCGTTGCCTTGTGGTGTTTAGACATTACATACATGCCTAGTATCTGCAAGTAAGTTTGCTCGTGGCTAATTAATAATTTCCGCTCGGGTCAATCTATAGATTAAGCCGTGCTGCTTGCCTAGGTTGGTCTGTAGATGGGTGACCACCCATTACATACCGAGTTTCCGCCTCGTAAAGCCGTTGGTCCCGGCTGTCATTTGTAGATGTTTGACAGTCGTTACAGGTAGTCAGTGGCCCAAAAAGTCTGACAACCAGTCTTACCAAGGGGTATTGTATTACCCAGTACTAACTGGGTTGTGGAGGACAGATAGGCAGTCGCTGCATGTAAAATACTTGTATTCAGCTGTATCCGGTTAGACTGGAAGCCGACCCCCCCCCCCCCCCCGATGATGATGAGTGGTAAATAAATAAGTACCTACTTAGCAAGTCATCAATGTCTTAAATAAAAGTCAACCTACCGTTGCAGAACGAAATAAAAAACCTTAAATATACGGACTCCCACTCGAATAAATAGATGCGATATCCCATATTACCATATTACGGCCAATCACGAACGGGGTGGATACTATAACATTTGCATACTGCGACGGAAATCTCATGATTAACATTTTTATTAAAGAAGGATTAGCGGTAATCCTTTTTTATTTGACAATTAGTGCCCTTATCATCGCGGGCAATGTCGTAAAGAGTTGAAATTGCCACCTATCGCTTGAGCAATTAACTAAATTGCTCTAACGCCAGAGATAACCAACCTTTAATTACAGTTTGACTTTTTTTTTCACGATTTTCCGTCAGCTTTATAAAGTGCTAATTGAGCGACGGATTTTAAAACAGAAAGTTTATAACTGTATCAGATACCTACAGGGTGTAAGGGACAGCTCTCCACAAACTGACATCATTGAGCTCCTTATTTTGAATCATATTCTACCGGTATTTTTTTTGTTCCTATTCCTTTATTTCAATGTAAAATAACATACCCTGTACGCAGCACTCCATTTATGTAAATAATACGGCTAAAGTCAAAAATCCAACAATGGATGTTGAAATACTCTAACGAACGACGCGTGAAATCAGCAGTTCACTTCTTGTCTAGCTACAGAGTTCATCGTACTCGTCGTCGCGCTTGCCATTCGCTACGTGCGTTTTGCCACGGTAACGATACATTGCGTATGAGGAAATAAAACAAATCAAATTTATTGGATTCCCATAACATTCCTGAAATAATTTCGTGTACCGGTCATCTTAGTATGATATACTGAATTCACCCCACCAGTTTGTGGAGGGCTGTCCCTTAAGCCCTGTATATAACAGTATTTTATTCACTTCAGTAATTTCTTGAATAAAAATACGTTTTCAGCTCATTTTGAACTTTTCTACAAGTTAATTTTGATTTTTGCAAGTAAATTGCCTGTTTTTTGCTTGAGCGTTGTTTTCTTCGTCTTCGAGATTTTTACGAACTTCTTCTAAAAACAGTTTTAGTATAAATGAGATGTAGAATCTAAAATAAATTTATGAAAATTAATGTTATCGTATTTGTGCGTGATAATTTCGTAACTTTCGTACGTTTATTAGAGTATTTTTTGGTATAATTTAGTAAATTAGTTGCATAAAATAAACTTGATAAAAGTAATCATAATGATAAACACGAAAATATGTTTTACTTGTTTATTCAGCTTCATCTGTGCTTATGCCGAAATGTATTTTCCTAGGTACTCCTTAAACCAACGAATTTACTCTTTCTAGTCTTTTTGAAGACGTGTTTTTTTTGGTGGAGATCAGCCAAGTACCTAAGTTACCATCTCAGAGACAACGCTTGAATCTCTTGAAAATTCTTAGTTTAAAAACCGTTACGTAGTCAATCACCTGTAAAATTTGATACAAGATAATTAAGTTATTTATGCTCGTGTCTGTACAACATCCATTGTAAAATGCATATTTAATAAGCAGTTATTATTCTGGACATTGGACAGCCACTCATTTGTTGAGCACAGGTGGCACATAGACTCCACTGCAAAGGCACAAGTAGAATAGATACTTACAATATATTCTGAGAATAATTTAGGTAAATTCATAACTTATACACATAATGCGGGTGACTGGTGGGATGACTATTAAAACAGTAGCATACAAGAAGAATACCTACATGCTGCGCCGACCCCAAATAAATTGGGATCATGACAGGAGAATGATGAAAGACGATGCGTACTTAACTATACACAAGTAGGATAGAAGTCCAACGTCGTTGAAGTCGCAAAATTCAGGCCGAAGCTCATTAAGAGGAATCCGATGATTCCTCTTAATGAGCTTCGGCCTGAATTTTATTTTAATTTTATTTTTTCGTCATGTCGATTCATGACGAAGAAGATCCCCTTTTTGGCTAGCACTATGTGATATCAAATGTTACTAATATATTTAGGACTCGCGTAGTGTTTACTGAAAATGGCCATAAGTTATTACGAATAGAAAATGCAGACGTCATCCATATCGTCATCATCATCCACAGCCTGAATTCACCAACTTCTGGTTATATATCCCCTTTCTTCTGCCACGCTTCACAGTTCTGTGCGTCCCTTATCCAGCTATTTCCCGTGATTTTGACGATATCGTCGCTCCAGCGAGCTTTACGATGGCCCTGTTTTCTCAATACTCAATACTCAATACTTTATTGCATTCCATAATGTTAAAATAAAACAGTTGGTATGTTAAAACATTGAATCAATTATGGACCCTGTCGGGCACAGCAAAGTTAAATTAATAGGTAATAGGAGAGAGGACGAAGGCGCTTTTTTGTTTAAAATAAAAAACATTTTATGATATTTCAAATTAAAATAGTAAAATGGCTTTTGTGGTATTTACAATATAGATCATTTTTTTATTTTATTGAGTACTAATAATTCATATGAGTCTTAAATGTAATATTTGGTTTTAATTTATTTTATTGCACTATTTATACTAAAATTATGAGTTGTAATAATGTAAAACTAAACATTCACTTTTCCATTTAATACATAGAACATTTATTAAATAAATTGGATTACAAGGTGCGCTATTTGATATAGTTATTTTAATTAAATAGTATTTTCGCGTTTTCAAATTAATAAGTTAATTAGTTAAAAGTCAAATTTAAAGTGAAATGAAATGAAATGTTTCTTTGGCCTAACCTTGGCCATCACTTGGTCAAAGCCTTGCTCCATCGGCAATAAGTACATCTTCACAACATCCATTACAATATAAACCCACCCCACAGAACTTTAAAACTAAAACCGAAAAACTTCACCCTTTAAGAAACCAGTTGAAATTTTATATCTTCAAAATAATCATTCACGGAGCGGAATCGTAAAGATGTTATTCCGTTTTACAAGTTTCCTCTGCTCTTTATTTCACCAGTTTTTAAAGTATCCATCCTTAATGTGGAATATTATAAATGCGAAAGTAACAGATCTGTTTGTCTGTCAGTGTACCTGTTATCTTTTCAAGCCTTAATGATGGAATGGATACCTATTTAATTTGGCACTCAAATATATTCCATTCCTAACTTCCACACGAACGTTAAGTGCGGGCAAAATCAATAAAAAGAGTAAAATAAGAGTTTTCGTCTTGAAATGGTATAAACCGTTTACGACATAATATTTGAATTGCATACAAACGTGACCAGAAATCTTAAACACACTCGCGTTTATTAAGAGGGGTGCATTCTGAAAATTGGCAACGTCGCAACTAGCCGTCAAAAATAATATTTTACTGTTTAGACCAATTGCTGGAGGAGCTCGTGGCTAAATAATAACAGCCACTCGGATCGATCTTTAGGTTAAGCCGTGCTTGCCTAGGTTGGTCTGTGGATGAGTGACCACCCATTACATCCCGAGATTCCTCCGTGCCTCGGAAAGTACGTAAAGCCGTTGGTCCCGACTGTCATTTGTAGATCTTTGACAGTTGTTACGTTACGCTACGTGTTGTTAGTCAGTGGCCCAAAAAGTCTGACAACCAGTCTTACCAAGAGGTATCGAATACGATACCCCTGGGTAATAACCTAATACTAATTGGGTTGTGGCGGTCAGATAGACAGTCGCTCCATGTAAAATACTGGTATTCAGCTGCATCCGGTTAGACTGGAAGCCGACCCCAATATAGTTGGGGAAAGGCTAGGCAGATGATGATGAGACTAATTGCTCAACAAAACTGGTTGAAAATACGAAATATCACTATCATCATCATCTGCCTAACCTTTTCCCAACTATACTGCATCCAGTGATACTGGAAGCCAACCCCAATCAACTTCCAGCCTAAACACACGCACAGTAGAATACCAACATTTACATTAGGGAACTGCCTATCTGACCCTTTTATTAGGTAACACGATACCCCAAAGAAATATCACTCAGAAGTGAACTAAAATACTGAAAATGAAAAATGAATTTCATTTCGCTGAATATTTAGTTTTACTATAAACATGCTTATTTGCACCCTCTTAAATTTCGATGAGAATTAAGTTGTTAAATGTTACTTTATAACAAAATTTTGCGGTTTTGAACGTGTGGTGTAAATATTTTATGAGGGTATTTGTTAATTTATGGCTTAATTAATTCATATTTCAAATACTCTTGAAGCCTTGTGTGTTATCTTATTTTGGAGCTTAAATCTTTATAGGTGTCAGGTATTTTAGGTTCAAATTTGTTCAATCAAAGTGAATTTATTAAAACACACGTAAAGTTACCTATAAATAAATATTCTTGATTCTTGATATGTATCAAAAGATATGTGAGTAAGATGTTGGAATAAGTCTCATCTAAAGGCCTACCACGTAATATAGATGATTAATAGATAGATAGATTTTTCTTTATTATGTACACCATAAAAATAACAGTTATAAAAAATTGAAATTTTGAAACGGGTGGTCTTAGTACAGGTACTTGTAAGCGTTCATAGATATTTTTCTTTTGCACTTTGGAAAATATTTACTACTACCTGTGCCCCGCACCTTCGTCCGCGTGAAATTATTATAAAAATATTACTTCCCTATTTGGATCGAATTTTGTTAGCAATTACAAGTGTTTTTATTTTTTTTGCATGGAACCCTAATCTTTTTTCTAAAAAGTAGCCTAAGTAAACGTCCAGTCAAAATCGGTCCAGTCGTTACGGAGATTAGCCGGAACAAATAGACATGCAAAAATTTTAAAATTAGTTGTTTTTTTATAAGTACTGTATATATTTTCATATGCATTCGGTAAAAGATGTTATTTTTTAATTACAAACAGACACTTCAATTTTATGTATTATTTGTGTAGATTTTCAAACATGTTCTCATACGTTTTCCACCTCAAGAAGCCCGCGTATGTGCACATCGCAATGCAATAAGCCTCAAACTCGATATGACGTACGTATCTCAAGAAATCCTTCAAAGACTTGTTTTATTTTGGCATTTCAAAGAGCCTTCAGATATAAAATTCTAGAAATGTCGATAACCTTTAAGACGCGTCTGATTTATTGGAACCGCACACCTGCATAGTGCATGTGCCTTCGGTAAGGCGTACGACTTCTTTCTATCAAAAGTTATACACAACTCGCGAACGATTTGCTTAGATACGACAGGGTACATGGAGAAGTTCAGGTCTGTTTTTTTAGTGGAAATCAAGAAAACTACCTACTACAGGTAGTAATATAGGAAGTATTCAATCACATAATTTAGTATAAATATAAATGTTCATGGATGGAGAGAGAGAGGAAGACCAAGGAAACGATGGAAGGATTGTGTGAGGAATGATATGAATGAAAAAGGAGTAAATGACGAATAATAGTGACGGTTGACGGAGGAGAATGGAAGAAAAAAACGTGTTGCGCTGACTCCAAGTAACATGGGTCAAGAACAGGAAGAAGATGATGAGTGTTCTCAACATTCTTGCTTTTTTTGCTGATGAGTCACTTACATCGTAGCAATTATTTGATCTGTTGAAATTATTTTCTATATTGGTAGAACTTACGTTTGTTCTCCTATCTACAGCCATCAGGCATCACTTATAGCAGTTGCTAGTAGTTAAATTAAAGTTGGGTTAGTGTTATCAGAGTGATATAACTGAAAGGAATGTAACAAGGCTATTTCTCAGAAAACCACAGAACCTGTCCAACAATAGATACCTTTACACAGTCAGGATATCTTATACCAAAAATGTAGATTTGTGATCTTCAAATTATTGTTTTAAATCTGTCCTGGTTGTATAATTTTTATTTGTTCTCTTTCTTTTATTTTATTATTATTTTATTTTTATTTTATTCACCCCCTGTCGATTATTGTTTTTTTATATTTATATATGATAACCCGTGGACAGTGTTGGAGATTACATTATTACCAAAATGCAAATATTGCTATACTACTTTTAAGTTTTCATAATGTAACTGTTTGCTGTTCTTCTTAATAAAAATACCAAATTTAGTACTTCTGCCATTCCCCTGTATCTACCCATTTCCATCGCGCACAATCTCCTGGGGCGTAACTCGTTTAACGTCGGCACAAACAACTACTCACGAACGCTGGAGACAATACCGCATGAGAACTCAAGTTTATTACAAGACTCGACAAAGGATAGGAAAATGTAGTGGTTTGTGGATGTATTAACCCGTAGTCCAAAGCCGTACCTACAAGAGCACCTACTGCTAGAACAGCTCCATATAAATGTAAGATAGTCCATTGACCACACTGCCTCAATCTTGATTCAGACAAAACGTGAAGGCTTTCTATGGATAATGGGCTATCCAAAAAAAGGATATGCCAAAAAGAAGTTACAGAAGATCTTTTTGCTATCTTAGATTTATATTCTTAATAACTTCGATAGGTACTAAAAGTTAGGCAATTGGAGTTGGTCTATCTGTCAGTATCAGTTTGAAAATGCCAAATTCAATATCGGATGACAATAGTAGATAGTTTGCTCTTCACCATTGCCACAAATTACAGGCATATAAGACATTTTATGAAAGATATCTTTCTTTTTTAGGAATGGCAAATCATCAAATAACTCCTCCCGCTCAGGGTGGAATGGGAGGGAGTGTCAGACTTTTACTGACTAAAACCCATCCATGTTCCTTCTTTGCCCTTTGTGTTCCAGGGCCGCGGTATCTCTTTCGAACAGTCCCGCAGCCCCATGAATGATATCTTTACGTGTTATAAATATGGATGGGCGGCTATTACAATTTTAGATTACGAGAGACAAGTACTTGTTAACCAATCCACAAAAAAAATATTTATAGTTTTGTATCCATCGGTCCCCAATTAATCTCGTTGGTGGCGTCGTATATCAAAAGTTCGCCATTTTTGTTGGCCGCCACTGCAATCACTATAAATTCGTGAGTTATGAGCCCCGCCTTGCACTGTAAGTCACACTAACTTCGTTTGTTAGAGAACGTAAAAAGTGTCATTTTATTTTATGGCTGAAAATAGCTCATGATGAGTATTTTAGAGACAGGTGCATTGATCTGTGATCATTAGGTTCTTTGAGCTTTTACTATGTATAAATCGTCTGCGAGTTACCATTTGAATCTCATTTAGTTGTCTTTTGGCACCAGCACAAGTGAATACACATTGTTTGATAAACCGGCTTACTATTCGGCTGGTATCCGGCTCGAAGGACCACAGCGTGTCTAAAATAAAAATACTGTTAAAATTATAAAATAAAATAATTTTATTAAACCAATTACTTGAACACAACGAATTTGTTCAAAAGAAGAAACTGTGGTTTTGTTGGTACTGAAGTGTGAACCCTAAAAACTTGTAAAAGGCCACAATTTTCTATTTGCTTCAATATGAATATAGAAACCACGTTTTATTTTTATATTCTACAAATATCAAGACTTCGTTTTGCTACAAAAATCCATTTTCCATTACAAAGTGTCTGAAGAATTGAATTTTTCCGAAGTTTTCAATAACATAGACTAGGTACTTGTAAAACACGTTTAGGTATTTATTACGAGTAAATGTACTTTTATATCTACTTCAGTATCATCTCATTTAAGCCTCATTTATGGAGATAAATGTTCTCATTCTTGTTTTAACTGACAGATTTTATAAATCTCTAGACATATAACGCCCATTAAGCGATCCTTAGAACAATTAATTAGTATAATACGGCAATTTCAAACGCAAATCTCCATGAAGTTTTAAATGAATTATGTTTGTTTTAAAGAGTTAACATCCTCCTAATTATCGCAGCAATAAAATTAAGAAACTTCGAGTTTAATGTGGCAACACTAAATTATACTTTAAGAATTGTGTAAAATTTTATTATTGTACTTTAATGCGATTCAGGCTAACGTTCCCGAAGGACACGCCTACTCTCTTTTGCGGCGAGACAATAAGTTTTTACGAGCTGAATAGAGGCGAAGATTGGAAAAAATTCAAAGCACTTTTTGTCGAAATTCGTAAAAAAATGTTTTGTATTGTGAGTGGCACACAATGGTGGATGGAGGAAATGAGAGTCTGGGCGTAGCGGTGCTCAATTTAACTGGTACCCGCTCTGCCGCCCGCCCAGGCCCCCTCCCGCCCTCGCGCGTCCGTCCGCCCCCCGCTTGCATATTGTGTATATGCACGCAGTGAACAATCACGCTAGAGATGTGACACTTCATTACAAAATGCTCACTTAATACTAATTGGGAGGTTTAGAAAATATGAAGCTCGCTTAATTAGAGAGAAACTATGTATAACTCCAATTGCTCACTAATTCAAAGTTCTTAACTAAATTAACTTGAGCTCAATCTTTTAGGCGCTCGAAATCATCATTTATGTAAAATCTTCACATAAACTATCATGTTACACATTAATTCCACTAATTGCTAATTCAGTTGAGAACTAAGTGCATTACATGTCCAACTATAAATTGCAGATACCAGGATATCAGACATGTAAAGGAGGTTGGTTTAAATTCTCCAACACAAAACACGGTCGCTAATCTAATCTACGTGCATAACGCAACGCGGCCGGCCGACGTTGCTTTGTGCCACACGCTTCGCTGAAATTTAATGTTTCGCCCGCGTACCAGACCCTTTGAAGGCTCCCATATTAGCCGCCGCCTATTAGCATAAAACCCATAATGGCACCACCTAAGCTTTTAATTAATTACTGGCCAGATACCGGGAAGTTTCAACGGCATATGAACAAAACTCTCTCGCCGTCTTTTTTATTCAATTTGCTTTTAATAAGCAACACAAAAATAACATACGAAGCGAACGTTGTAATTAAACAATTCCTGGGTGAAAGAACTCTGTTTTTCTCGTGGTTGTTAGTTTTTTCACTATTAAAATGTTATAGCAACACAAAAATGTTTAAGCAACGACTCCGACGATGAAAAACTCATAAATGTTAACGTAAAAATAATAAAAAGCATCGACTGAACAAACAATCTCCGGGAAAACTAATTTATGCGGCGCATTCGTTGGGGCTGGAGTAAGATACTCGCGGAAATCTCTCTTTTATGTTTTGGCAAAGGTTTAATATAAAAATTACTTTTCGCATTATCATGTGTGCCTGGTAGGCGCCGGGGGATCACATGGCGAAGTCGCAATTTGCTGAGGGCGCGCTTCCCGCTTCTCGGTGAATTATCTCATGCGTGACAGCTGTTTCAGTTTCTGCGGCCCTGGTACTTAAGCAACGGGAACAGGTAGGGTATTGAGTGTATTATTTTCATAAATCGTTTTTGTTAATGGATACATAATCGGATTTTATAGGTATAACCTGGGTAATTATGATCGTAATAATGGTTATATCGTAATAAGTGCATCATGAAATTGGTAGCCGTACCTACTACTTAATAACATTGTGATTATTTATTTGTTACGTACGTACAAGGATACTCGTATTTTGCTCTTATCAGCCAAACACATGATACAGGAATACACCGCTTGCGATAAGGAGCCAATTTATAATATTTTACCGTATTATTTTAATTGGTCCTTCGGTACTAACTTAATTTAAAATGAACTTTAACTCTATATTAATTCAAATTGTGCACTATATCTTGTCTTCGCACTATGAATTTTTAACAATCTCGATAATATTTATCCAAATACCTGAAAAGACTATTCTTTGTTGTAATTTCTTAAACATACTGACAGTTGAACAAAAAAACTGTCAAAAATATCAGCAACGTATTTAACAAGACACAACCCTACCCTCGATCCCCAAATCTTACTTCTTTATCGCTCCATATGTAGACGTTTGATTCCTGATCCCCTCATATTCCTTTGATTATTGTATTACGAAAAACGAGGGCAAGAAAAAACCGTCGTGTTGTGCACTTTTTGACGTCACACATAATCTATTTATTGTCAGCGCGTAATGAACGATGTTTTGCATGGATGCCGACGCGAGTGTTTTGTGCTTGTTAAAAAGCACCCCGGATATGACATCGCTTTCATGTGAGTAAGCAATCAAAAATGAGTTTGCGTTAAGAGATTTTTTTTTTGGAATTTATTGAGTTAGATAACGATGTTTTGCGTTTTATTTTGTGGTTTGGTTTGATTGAATCAGCTGGATGAATTATGAGAGCATTTTGTGATATTTTTAGTCAAAAATGTTTCAGTTATGAATTAAAGATGGGTAAAAAGAAGACTAAACTTAAAGAATCCATTAAGCAACTCCTGCTTTTCTTTCAGTTTTATAGAGAAAAGCAAATATTTTTACATCAAAAAGATTACAAAACTTGATACCAGTAACAAAAATAATAAAACGCTTTGACATTTAAAATAAAATCCAAAAATATATCACAATCAAAATAGCAAAACTAAATCAAATAAACTTATCCATCACAAGATCTATATCAAGAGAAAATCAAACAATCCTAGACAGTTCTATCTTCAAAATTTATTCAAAAATACATCACTCTAAGATACGCAATAAACAACAAAAAATGATCAATTTCGCCTTGAGCTAAAAACAAATAAACGTCGAGCCTTAAGAACAAATCTGTGTTGGAAGCATTCACGCACATACTTATATGAAAGGGGATGTACAAAGAAAAGCAATTTAACAAAATAAAAAATGCTATATTGGGCACAGGAAGAAACAAATGATACGGGAAATACTTAAATCACAGTCATTGATGCGAAATTGGAAATGGTAAATTACGTATTCAGAATATTGGATACGAATGGGGTTGGCTTTCCCGTTTATAACTCTATTAAGGTTGATTTAAGGGTCACATTTTGAGTTCAGGATGTAGTTGGTCTTAATGAGGATTTACGGAAAATATTGACAGTAACAATTAAAGTTTACTGTAATGCCGAAAAGACCCCTATTTCGATGCGCCGACCGGTCATATGCTATGGATATTTTTATGGGAATGAATGTTAAAACAAAAACGTGTCACTCCACGTTTATTTTCATGTCCAAATAGAAAGATCATCACAAATAACCGCAATTCATTTTATTGACTCAGAAATTGCTATAGCGTGAATGATTCATATATCAATTTGAGTGCCTCAGTCTATGAAAACTATAGAGCTGATTTTAGTCGTAACATAAATACCTATTAAACATTTGCATGCACCGCTATAGCTACACGCTAAATCACAAATATGTAAATAAATTGAAAAGGCTCGACATTAAATAACTTGAAATAATATATCGGATCGTGTGCGGGGGCGTACTCGGCTGCCATTGACAAACGGCTCGGCAAATATAAGCCGAATTATGGAAATTCCATTCAAGAATCGAGAAATTATAGCTTTTGTTCGTATTTTATCTCGCTTAAGTCACATTACAGTGCACTATCGAAATTGGTTTCGATAAAATTTGCGTAACATCGTCCAACTGGAAATAAATTCATATAATTGCGCGCTTAATGTGGCATTTGCTTGACTGTGTACATTTTTATTTCAGATTATTTTCGCGACTATATTGTTTATTTATTCCTTCACATGTATTACGTTTTATTAGACTGCCGCTGACGTGTGACAAAAGGAGCGCTCAAAAACGGCTCCATCACTGACGGAGAAAGTTCTCCTAGACGAAACTAAAGTCATAAAGTTTATGCAGTGACAACATATTTCAGAAACGTCGGGCCTTTTATTAGACGGGGCCAGATGATCGTTGAATCCCCTCTTTCCACAGGAGTTTAAACTTGAGCCGTTCACGGTATTGCGAAAGTTTTCAGCTCAACGAAAATACACCGGAACGCTTTCAAAAGAGTACTAGCAGCGAGTGATTTTTTCCGCCGGGTCGGAATCGGATTACGTTCACACACGGGGCGCCAATCAGAAACCTTTGAACTACTGCTGGGGGATGAAAGGTCCACCTCTGCGAAGTTTGATTAATTCGTTGGTACGTGGGAAAGTTTGAATATCATCTTGTTTAAGAGTTTCGTCTTCCTGTCTCATTTTTGTTCATATATAATCAAGGACTATTGATTTTCATTAAACTTCTGATATTATTGTGGCGTTAGAAAAACTGTGGCTTATGTGGAAAATCTTTTGTTTTTTTTTTGGGAAAACACCAAGAAATTGAATGGAAAGTGTTGGAGATAGGGCTAGGAGGAAGGTAAACACTGAGATGATGGGTAATATACATGATAGGGAATAAAGGCAATGGGATGATGTCATCATCATCTTCATCAGCCTACAACAGTCCACTGCTGGACATAGGCCTCTTCAATCGCGCGCCACTCAGCTCGATTTTCGGCAACTCTCTTCCAGTTGGTACCAGCCACCCTGCGAAGATCAACTCTCCGCCGAGCCTCAGGGCGTCCCACCTTACGCTTGCCGATTCGCGGTCTCCACTCAAGAACACGTCTACCCCAACGGTCATCGTCATCGTCATCGGTCGTGGTCATCTATTTATATTCCTTGAACTAAATAAGATTTCACTCAAACCCTGATTAAATCGAACCTAATTGAGATCAGGCATATAACATCCAACATACGATCATTTAGAACATCCAACATACGATCATATAGAACAGCCGCTTATTTGAACTGCGAGGAGAGTCGGGATAATTAATCAAGTGTCAGCGGTTGTGGCGAATGCTTGGCATACGATGTATCAACGTTGCGTACTATACGTTACGTGTAACGTGATGGTTGGCGTGAATATCCCTGTACAAAAAGTATGTGTAGGAGATATATTATGTATATTATATATATCATTTGGTATTTACTACACATAACATTGTTTGAATTATAACAGGGGTAAAAAGTGACTGTCGCGGCCATGATATGAAGTCATTTACCAAAATCTGCCTTGTTTACATCATCAAATTTTTTGCCCTTAAAATAATAATTTTACTAATTGTATGTGCTTTATTCAAGCAAAAATTGCAATAACAATATTATTATAAAATCTTAGTGAAACCTCAAATACCCTGCATTATCGAAGACGATGCGTTTTCAGTTTGCGTTCCGTTTCACCGAAACACGCTACATAAAACAATAAATTGTAAAATAAGTGATGTATAAGAAAGTTAAACAAGTGTACCACAATGTTTTTATGGGCCAATACAAGGCATTTTCAAGGAATAAAAAAGTTTTGTATTTATTGCATACCAGCTTTTGCTCGCGGCTTTGTTCGCGATTAGAATTTGACAATCCATACGGGTTGTACTCTGCTTGTAATAATATATTCAATCATGATTCGAAAGATACGTGGCGCCATCTATTATCATAAAAACGTTATTGTTGTTTTCCTCGGGAACAGTACTTTTTTCGGGTTGAAAGGTATCCTATGTCCGTTTCTGTATACCGGACAACATATATGCAAAATATCAGGATGATCGGTTCAGTGATTTAGGCGTGAAAAGGTAACAAATAAACAAACAAACTTACTTTCGCATTTATAATATTAGTTAGGATTACCCATTCTTAAATTAAAAACTAGAATATAATTAACTCCTTGTGAATATAAAGAAAAAACTGCATAAAGGCTCCATTCTCCTTGTAACGTCAAAGGCTTTGTTTTGGACACTCGTACACATTCATTAAGCGCTACTTTACAATATTTTTCTCTCTTATTTACAAAAAGCAGTAGTTTACGTTTCTCGCAGACAAAGTTAGAATGTATAAATCTTTTCTTTTGAAGTAATTTGAAAAGTTTTTAGTTTATTTCCTCTGTGTTATGCTAGTCTATACAATTTCAAAGAACACGGGGTTTTTTCTCAGTATTTTGGAATTAAAACTAAGCTTAAGTTCTGTAAAATTCAGTTTTGACTGTTGTTAGTTTAAGATTAATTAGATGTTCTTTAATATAATTTAGTACGACTTACGACTTATTTAAAAAAGTGTTTTTTTCTACTTTACTACCTGTACGAGACTGAAAAACAGGCTAAGACCTCTTGATAGTGTTATCATAGACAACTTATATTGAAGTGGCTTCCAAATTTAAAACACAATTGTTTTCATTCCATCTTTAAAGCAAAACGCCATGGGTAAGGGATCATTACTACTACCACATCCATTTCTGTCACAAAAAATCTTTACTTCTTCACCGTAGAATGATAACCATTTTCAACTTTATTAAACACATTACGCACGAATCAGACTCCGTGGCTGCTACTGAGAAATTCCAGTTGGAAAAACCCAATAACACTTTGTCCGACCTGGGAATCGAACCCAGGACCTCATGCTCAGAATTGGCGGTTGCCACCGCTAGACCAAAGAGGCAGTCGTTTGCAAATAATAATTAAGATAAAAGCTTAGCTTAGCGAAATCCAAACATAAATCTTGAGGCAATCTGTTTCACCACTAAATTACCTTCACAACAATTGTACCGAAATCTCGATAAATTCTCAACATTTGTCTCTGAGCCAACGACATTGTTTTACCTTTCTAGTCGTGAAACACAAGCACAATATTAAGTAAAGCTATATTTATTTACGTGGAATCACAGAGTACGGAATCACCACGCCGCCTAACTTGGGTTACCGTCCATATTTGTCCGGCTCCAGTCAGGTTTTTGGGCCTTGTCATTTGTTAGGACTTTTTGAGATTAATTTTAATTCTTTTTTTTCTTCTCGAATCGATGATCAGATTTGTCCGACCAGCAAGATAATGCTAGGCAATGACAGATCAACAAAAGAAATCTGTCATTTTGTCGATTCTTCCGTCGACAAAACTTGTTTCTACGGTGGTCATACTACGCGTACTGTACGTAGCAACCTGGACAGCTCTGTCGTTTGCCTCTTTCTAGTCCTGAAGAGTGTAATTAGTTGTGCACGACGAGCAGGAGAGAGGGTGTTGGGGTGCCACACTCGCATTGTTTCCGAGATGGGTCGAATTTTCATTAATAATATTTTACTATACTTAATTTCAAAACAGTAACATATCTACACTTTTTTTTCCAATTTTCGCATCCAGCCAAGGCACGTGTATCTGCCGGACGCGGAATTTTCTAAAATTTTTTTTTTTTTTTTGTACTTTTTAGTACTATTTTAGTACTTTTAAAATTCTTAGCGCTGAACATTCGTCGAGTGCACGACTTCAGTCAAGAACCATTTTTAAATCCGTCACTTTCTATACGTCATTAGTGAGTGTCATAATGCAAGTCAACGGTGACATGCAATCGGTATAGAAAATGTAGACAATGAGGCCTCTAGAAGCTTCCACCGAGGCGTCTCCATGCTCTGTACATAGAACAAATGGTTCGCTACCATGTTAGCATTTTACGATCCTAGATTCCAAGCCAAACAATTTGTATTCGCGTCCAGTATTGGTTGTAAAAGTTGGTTTCAGGTGACGACAGAACTTTGTCCAGGTGCAATTTGATAAGCAGACAGGGATGCCTAATCACACGGATTTCTTCGTCCATTTTTTAAAAGTGAGTTCATAACCTCGTGCGGTCAATTTTTAGTTTGACTTTTTCGCCGAATCGCTTTAAATTGATTGTCTACTTGAATATTTACTGCTTTTTTGCGAGGTTTCTCTTATTTTTAAACCTACAAAATGCCAAGCTTTAATTGAATAATGCAATTAGCATTATTCAATTAAAGCTTGGCATTTTGTATTAATTGATAGTCTTGTCTTTACCAAGTTAATTGAACATATTAACGTTCAATGTAGCGTACCGATTTAGTCTAGAATTTGTCTCTTAGTATTCTATTAATATTTGAAAGCCTATCAATATGATTGATAGTTTTCCAATATAATGTTTACAAAGCAATTATTAGGGACTTAAGCCAATAACTTATTTGAAATGAACTTTCACCTCATAAGAACAATGACTCCACCAATTAAGGTAACACTTAGAAATAACTTGTAACTTTAACTTAATTTAACGTTAACAATTATGTTAAAACTTTTTCCAGTGTTTCTTTTTTAGAGTTGTCAACGCGTCAGTTTGGTTTACTGTCGCTGAAATTAAGTTACGTCTTATGTTGATAAAGTAAACAAGTTAATATTACAGAACATCTTCGTCATCACGGTACTTCGGGTATCCTTGTTCCACCCACTGCTCAGTACAGGTACCCTTGTATGTCCTGCTGCCTTGGTATGTGCGCGCCTCAACCAGATCATATCCGCAATTATTTGGGATCCACCCATTGCTCATCCACCATACGGTACATCAATTCACATACTTGGCTCCAAATGATGTCGAAAAATCATCATTAATTCCCATTCGGTATCTTCAAACCAACAAAACCACTGCGTGACACACTGTCACAATCCGAAAGAACTTAAAATCCTGAAGCAGTGTTTCATAGATTTAAAAAAAAAGTTTTTTGCAAAAAATAAAACTGACTTCAAAAACAAAAACAAAGTGAAAAATAACCTTTAGCTTCAGAAGTCGGTGGCTTTTTGTTTGGATGTTCAGTTTTTTTGTCACCGACTTCTGAAGCTAAAGTTCTAAAACCTCCTCCTTTTGGAAGTCGGTTAAAAAAAACATCTGCTCAGTAACGTCAACAACAAAATAAATATTGTTGGCTTCCACAATGAAACACATTGCAATTTTGTAAGTGTGCTACGCAATTACCCAGCTGGTATTTATACCAGAAATTGTGCAAAGTAAGCTGAAAATAAGGATTTTCAAACCAAGTTCCGAAACCACTTCAATCTATTAATAGTGAACTGGCCGCAAACTAGGCAGATTCGATTCTGGCTAACTTTGTGCCAGACTTATAATTGGCCTTTATGAACTTCCTAACTTAAAGTGTATGTGGTTACTGACTGAAGAAGGAGTCGGCTGTAAAGGTGGCTGTACACTCTCGCCTAGACTCTCTGAGGCAGAGTGTCCAGTCACGGGCACCAATATGTAAACACTTGACAACTTTTAAACGTGTTTTTCTCCTACTATTCTCATTAAAATTTGAGGAGCTCATGGTTAAATAATAACAGCCGCTCGGATCGATCTTTAGGTTAAGCCGTGCTTGCCTAGGTTGGTCTGTGGATGGGTGACCACCCATTACTTACCGGGTTTCCACCGTGTCTCGGAAAGCACGTTAAGCCGTTTGTCCCGGGTGTCATTTGTAGATCTTTGACAGTCGTTACAGGTAGTCAGTGGCCCAAAAAGTCTGACAACCAGCCTTACCAAGGAGTATCGTATTACCTAATACTAACTGGGTTGTGGAGGTCAGATAGGCAGTCGCTCCATGTAAAATACTGATATTCAGCTGCATCCGGTTAGACTGGAAGCCGACCCTAACATAGTTGGGAAAAGGCTAGGCAGATGATGATTCTCATTAAAATTTCATGTTGTTACGAACATAGTATTCTGGAACTCATATTTTTATGAAAAAAAATCTGATCTCCAAGTTACAATCGTTATTTCTCGCGAAAATTGCTTTTAAATTTAAGAAAGTGTATACATATTGATGCTCATGACTGTACAGCCAAGCAAGGAACACCGACTATATACACTCTCACACTATGCCTACCTTAGGAGTAGTAAACTGACTTGCGGTAGGAAATTAATTAGTTATTAGTTAGTTGCAGATATGCAGTTGTGGAGTAAATTGTGTTACAGTGTAATATGGTAAGTAGGCGGTTTTGTAGTATTGTAGTGTTTGTTAGTAGATGGGTGATAGCTTCAATTTTGTATCTGGGACTGTAGCTTCGCCTTCTTTGTTTTTCTGACATTCAAAAGTGCCTGTTATGGTCTGATTGAAATAAATTATTTGAGTTTGAGTTTGAGTTTTGTATAGCGGAAATTATCCTTGTTTACGTTATGGAGACAATAAATGTATTACCATATAATATTCAGTATTTCTGTCTAAACCAAATCACTCTTCGCTGCCTCGTTGGTCTAGTTGCCGCATGCATTACTGCTGAGCTTGAGGTCGTGGGTTCGATTCTCAAGTCGGTTCAAATACTATTGGATTTTCCTTTCAGGAATTTCACAGTATTAGAGTCTAGATTTATAGCCGGTTCATGGCAATAGGCTCGCCCTCTGTAACAAGGGATTTCAAACTCACAACTGGTGAAATTTGGGTGGACTATAGCTTCACCTCTGCCTAGGCCCTTTGGTGATTTCAGGTGTGATGTTATATTATCTAACAAGTTCACTTTACCATTCAACCCTCTATTTTTCACACAAAGTCCCCCCAAGACTACAAACCAAAGAACTATTAATCCAAACGAAAAACAAAAACGAAAGCAACACAACGAATTGCAACTCTCAACTACTTAGCTCAGCAATGCACTGGTTGCTGCAATTGCAGCTATGTCTCACTAATTGTGAATAAGAACACTCTCCACCGTTCCCTTTTGTTAACTAAATTAAATTAATTGCGAGGAAATATTTAAATAGAG
Source organism: Noctua pronuba (assembly GCA_905220335.1). Taxonomy (NCBI): domain Eukaryota; kingdom Metazoa; phylum Arthropoda; class Insecta; order Lepidoptera; family Noctuidae; genus Noctua; species Noctua pronuba. The sequence goes on along the minus strand of LR999903.1, from coordinate 6,650,233 downwards.
GAGTACTCCAGTCTCTGCGGCGCAATTGGCAGCGAACCGCTTTGTCTAGACATTTGACGAGACGATTGTTTAAAACCGTACTCTTGTACTCTAGTTGCATAATGAGATCATATTTCGGTGTTTCATTGCTTCTGATTTTGCTTTTTAGTTGCGTTATTTGAACTTTAGTGGTGTGTTTTGGTTTTATAGTGGGTATTACGAAGAAACTCGCTTTAGTGTGTGTTTCGTTCTTTATGTTGAAGGTATAGGCGACCTCGTCTTTACCAACTTAAGGTTGAATTTTACTTGCACGTCTTTTAAGAACAAGGTGACTGTTTAAACAAAACATAAAATCACGCATTTCGCCAGTTATGTTTACGTCCCGTGTAATAAGGGCCTATTGCCAGCAACCAGGCACAAATTCAGACTCCGTGGCTGCTACTGAAAAATCTCTGAAGGAAAAACCCAATGACACTTTGCCCGGCCTGGGAATCGAACCCACGACCTCATGCTCAGCCGTCGCGCTTGCGACCAGTACACCAACGTGGCAGTTTAAACCTTAGTGAGATTTCGCTTTTAAGAATAAAAATAAAATTTGTGTCAAAAGTGTGGTCTTTCTTTCTTCCTCGTGTGGTTAGAGCCTAACCTGGTGTCAGAGTTTTTTTGCCGCCCATGAGCCTCTGACTTGGCTTTTCATGCGTCAAGAAATATATCTCAGGCATGCTGGTTTCCACGCGATGTTTTCCTTCACCGATGCAAGTGATAATTATACAATGCGCACATGAATCCGAAAAGTCAGAGGTGCGTGCCTTGGGTTTAAATTCGAGACCTATGACTTGGCAGACCGACGGTCACACCACTAGGCTATCACTGCTATAGTATAATGTGGTAAAGCAATAACATATATTATCAAACACCTATTGCGCAAATCCACTTTCTGCGCTCGTAGAGTCAGGTACTAAGTTCACATCAACTACACATAATTATTTTAAACGCAAATATTCTCGTTTTGTTTCAAGAAACATCTTCAACAGTCCTTCTTTCAAAGTGAATGGATTGTCTTACCAAATATCCCAATGACTGCTCACAAAGTAATAATCAAACCAGTGTTCCTCAACCAAACGTAAAGCATAGCCAATATACCTTGTGTACTGGTGTATAACACGCCCTAGGCGCTCCGAGATATCGCCAGATTTACAGTGCAGTAGGCCGTAAATACATCGCCAACGACCACCATTGATCTCCCATTCTCCCAATACCCCCTTTGTTTTTGCTACAATTACGACCGAACTGGAAATTCTGATAAAGATTTTTTTGTCATTTCGTGTTTTTATACCCTGATTGGGGTTTTATGAAGCTGGTTTTTGTGGTCAGTGAGTGTGTATCAGGTTTTATTTGCAGCCGTCGTAAACGGGTAATTTGGAATTACGCGTGACAAGCCATGTGTCCGATGAAAGAATGAAATAAAATGTGTTTATTAGTGTCGCATAGGACAAAACAAAATTATACATATAAAAAATAAGACATACATTAAAGTACTGGTCCTGTACGAGGTTTAAAGTTTAAAAATGTCGCAGCGCTGGTCCCAAAGGCAAAAATTCATAATCTTAAATTGACTCACAGATCCACAACAGACAACAGACAACAGACAGCCTATACCGTTGATTCTAGAAGCTTTTGGAAGTTCATAATAAAATCATCCCGTATTTAACCCCCTCTCAGGGATAAGTTTATAAATATCCTTCTTTAGTGCTCTTTCAACATTTCCTGCTTCTAGAATCAACGGTATAGGCTGTCTGTTGTGGGTCAGTGAGTCAATTTAAGATTTTTTTAAGTATCCGGAAACAGTTGCTGGAGGCACCAGTAATGGTTTCATTTATAACTTAAAAAAGTCGTTCCTAATGATCAATGTGAGTAAAATCATTTCCGACAGAACTTACTTAAGAGTAAATGCAAGCACTATCAAAATATCACTTAATGCTGTAGGAACCTATACAGTTATTAAAACTCCATCAAGTATTCTTTAAGTTTTAAAGTTTCTATAAAGCAAACAAAGCACTTAGGGTAAGCAGAACTTGTCTAGATGCTACGTCGACGCTTTTAGTCGCACTCAAATATTAAGCACTACAAAATCAATGTAATCCTCCCAACGCTCCTACTTTAAGATTCCCAGAAATGTTGTCTCATCGGTAAATGTCTTCAACAGTATTTTAAAAGCAAAAATAAATGTTTTTTACATCGAGACCATCCATCAATCACGGCTAAGGGAGTAACTAAAGTTGGTCGAGTTCAACAACTTTCCAAAGATAATTTTGTATATTGATATACCTATCTGGGATCGCAAACTATTTTGTTTTGAAATAAAACAAGCTTATTTAAATTTTGAATAAAGATTTTTGAGTTGTTTGTTGATCAAAAGTGATTGAAAATATCAAATACTTGCTAGAATTCCGAAGTTTAGGAATGCTGCCAGTTTGCGAGAATGCCAGACAATAATAGTTTAACATAGAAAATTAATAAATATTCCGTCGAGCCAGTGAAAGCCAGCCCCTCTCCGATCTACACATTTATATACTGCATCATTCTTGCATATTCCGTATTGTCGTATTTCGCCTTTTGATTCTATTCTCCTTCCTTTTTTTTCACTATTGTTCATGTCCAAACTGTCTGATTTTTGCAAAAATTTTGAGAAAACAGAGTTTTGTTGAAATTCTACATGTTTATTATGTTTTAGCCAGTTTTACCTCCTTAAAATATTGTTCGTTATGAACGAGAGAATCGAGAAAAATGTATTGAAGAAAATGTATTGAAGAAAATGTTGAGTATGAATGTAGATGGCTATAAGAGTAGAGGAAGGCCAAAGAAACGGTGCATGGACTGTGTGAAGGATGATATGGCTAGAAAGGACGTGACTGCTGAGCTGACGAATAATAAAGAAGTATGGAAGAAGAAAACATGCTGTGCCGACTTCAAATAAGCTGGGATAAGGGCAGGATCGTAGCGGCGATCGGCGGCGGCGACCTCTCGCTCCCGGCCCTGGTTCAGGCCATGGTCCGGAGCGAGAGGGAATGGGAAGCCGTCACCTCCTTCTGCGAAGCAGTCATGCTAGCGAAGGAGGTGGCGGCACGTGAGAGGGAGAGAATCTCACGTCCCAGCCGCCGCGGGCGAAGCACCGGGCGTCGGGGGCCACGTGGTGGCTCCCGGCCACCGTAGGCGCGGGCCTGTGGACGGTGAGTAATGGGTTAGCTCACCGTCCGTCCGTCTTATGACGACAGGCCATGTCGACGGCGCGTTCGTGTTCCACGCGCGCCTCAAAGAGATGTCAGCAACCAAGAAGGGGCCCGCAAGGGCCGATGCCTGCCGGGGCTGCGGGACTGTTCGAAAAAGATACCGTGGCCCTGGAACACAAAGGGCAATGAAGGAACATGGATGGGTTTTAGTCAGTAAGAGTCTGACACTCCCTCCCACTCCACCCAGAGCGGGAGAAGTCATTGATGATTTCCCATCCGTAAAAAAAAAAAAAAAAAAAAAAAAAGGGCAGGAGAATGATGATGATGAGGAGACAGGACTGTGAATGAATTCCTTACGAGGCAGGAAATAAAACAACATATTCAATTATACAAGAGTAACAACTAATTGATGAAACTTATCTTCTCGGAAAAATTACTTTTTTCCGTTTTTCCCCACAAACAATCGTCCCTTTCTAATACGAGTTTTATTGTACCATCATAAACGGCGGTGCTTATTATTTTCCTGTCGTAAAACAACAAAATAATACTGTAACAATAATGGGAGCACCCTCTAATCTCGACGCGACGGATTCTCTGCGCTACAGTTTTATTATAGACGCATTGTGAATCATTTTTATATACATGTGGTTGTTTTATTGCTAAATGAAAATAATACAACGAATGTTATATTATGATGTCATGTTTTATGTCGTATTTTTGGATACATTGTTGCGTGAATACTTGCCCTTTTTTTGTAAGAGAGATGATAAATAAAAGTCTATAGCACTTGTTTCTCGAAAGTGCCAATAATACCTAATGGTTCAATTGAAATCATTGTTTTGACTTTGACAGTTAATTTTATTCTATACTAATATTATAAAGAGGTAAAGTTTGTAAGTTTGTACGTAGACGGTAATCTTCGAAACTACTGATCCGATTCGGAAAATTCTTTCACTAATGGGAAGCTACAGTATCCCCAAGTGTTATAGGCACTTATAACGTTCCTGTGGGTTAATTTCCATATATAATGGGAGCGAAACGCGAAAGCTTATATACTTCTTCAGATATTTCCTTTGCGGTAGGGTGAATCTAAAAAAAAAAAGAGAAAGAAAAAAAGACAAAAAAAAAAGATTTTTTTATCCTGCAGCACTTCTACTAATAGTATACAAAGATAGGTTATAATAATAATAATCTTTATTTGCGTGGTAAGAAATAACCATCATAGTATTGCAAAAACATCTCTTTTTAAATCTAATTACATATCAGAATGTTTTCTCCACATCTCATCAAAGGAAGAGGCAAAAAAACCAAACCATTTCATGAAAAACCCTGAGTTTTCCGAGTTCTCGTAAAAGTTAATTTTCTGTCTCTTTATAAATAGATGCATACATACAAATGTCTCGTATGAGAAAATAACATTAAAAGTAATTAAGTGTGTCGACAGACAAGTTTCAACTTTACTGTCCGGGAAATAAGAATCTAAGTTGAGTGTAGGAGGAATAGATTTGGGGTGCAATATTATCTTCACATCCAAATAAATGTGAAAAAACTGGGGTCCGGTGGACGAACTTTTTAATTCGTAATTACAGGACAGCGGCCAAGCTTTAAGCACCATTAACTTTTTTCCTAAATGTCTGTGTATGGGGTTCCGTACATAAATGAAATTGGACATTTTATTTTCCAAATTCAAATTAGTTTCTCCTGCATGTATTGGGGAAAATTTCTTTGAAGCACATAGAAAAAGTTTCATCAATTGAATAGATACTTTTTCGTGTAGCTTTTTAATACTCTTTGTGCAAACAAAGAAAATCTAATATCACCAAGTTTCTTCGAAAGGATCTATTTTCTACGATGTTTACCTGTGTTGGTATAATATTAACTTTTTAAAATTTGACTTACCTGAAAATTTACAAAATAAGCCCCTAAGCTGACGTCTTTTATGACTTTAGTTTGCAAAGACAATATATTTCTTTCTAGACACAGATTATTGATAAACAATTATTCTGTTTACTTTCAAGCCAATAATGTCCAATGTACACTTATTATATCACATAAAGGCACACACACAAACGACAAAGCACCATTCTATAAGCGATAAAGATGATATAAAAGTCAATCTATACTAATATTATAAAGCTGAAGAGTTTGTTTGGTTGAACGCGCTAATCTCAGGAACTACTGGTTCGAATTGATAAATTATTTTAGAGTTGGATAGCCCATTTATCGAGAAAGGCTATAGGCTATACAACATCACGCTACCGCCAAAAGGAGCGGAGCATCAATGAAAATGTTACAAAAACGGGAAAAATAGTATTTTTATAATAATTTCACGCGAATGTATAAATTGACACAAACTACTGCAAAACTATTACGTTTTAGATATAATAAATGCTTCTAAAGGGATTGTCTAGGCCCTTTTATTATCACTAACCCAAGAATATGTCATGATCCAGAAACCAATCCTGAAAAAAACTGCGCCATGTATGAAGCTTGTCATTCTGACAGAAGCTTTTCTTCATAAAAAAAGTGTCAAAAAATGAACAAAACCATAACTTAATACCTCCCAAATCCGTTTCATAATGCGATGTTTATCTCAATTCGGGGTACAGAAACAGCGTCGTAAGCAGATCTCATCTTGACAATTTTATTGCAGAATCCGCCGTATTATTGAAAGAGAATGAGGGTCCTTGGGACCCCTTTACGCTAGTTATCACGTTTTTTTGATGTGTACGACTCTTTTGGACCACTTCACACGATCTTTTTGCTGTTTACTTACTGTCATATTAGATGTGGTCGAATTGGGTGGTGTAGGCTGTTATTGTGCCATTTTTTGTGGTGTGGAAGAAAATGAGGGGTCCAGATTTTGGTGGTGTTAATTTAGTCTTAGTAAGTCCTGAGGATATTCACTTTTGGTTTGTGATTTTGCTTATTCATCATTTTATGCCAACAATTACATAGGTATCTTTCGCCAACAAACCTGAACTTTGTCGAAAATAACTCATTGAAGAATTAAGATTTCCAGTGTCGTACAAATCTAAATGTCAATCTACATTTACATTCACAAAAATAAGTATCAACCATTAAAATCCACCCATCTCCAATCAAAATTGTTACCTACCTACACTTGAAAGAAAATTGCGGTCCGATTTTCAGAAATCAACGTCAGGGGCCGACACACACTCGACACGTGTCCTCAAGAGTTGTCCCCATCTAACATCTAACTGTCCTCAAGTGGCCGCTTTGATTTTCCTCACTCCTCTATGTCGAGCACCGAGGACACGCTTTTTCAATTTAGTAAATAGTTCACCAACACGAGTCTTTGACAACGGACGCATTAAGCCGAAGGTACCTACTTTCAAAGAGATACTGGAATTAAGGTATCAGATGAGATGAGATATTTGATGTTCTTTTATGAATTGGAGCGTAATTAGAGCTTAAGAAGTGATGAATGAGATGTAATTTTGATTCAGAAAATGTTTTGCTGAAAATAAATTCAATATTTCATTATATTTTCATTTTTTTTATGAAAGCATTATCAACGTTACTTAATTTGCTGTATCTATCAATCTTAATTTAATTAACACTTAAATAAGCTTGCAAAAGCCGAGCGAGATACAAAACAAGATTCACACACTCATATCAACTTGCCATAATTATCTAATCACTAGCTTTTGCCCGCGGCTTTGCTCGCGTGAATTTAGAATTTGACAATCAATTCGGGTTGTATTCAGCTTGTGTAATAATATAATTCAATCATGATTTGAAAGACTCTTGGCGCCATCTATTATCATAAGAACGTTATTGTTGTTTTCCTCAGAAATAGTATTTTTTTCGGGATGAAAGTTATCCTATGTTCGTTTCTGTACACCCGCGTGAAAAGGTAACAAACAAACTTACTTTCGCATTTATAATATTAGTTAGGATTATCAACATTACTTAATTTGATGTACCTATCAATCTTAATTTAAGTAACACTAAAATAAGCTTGCAAGAGTTGAGATACACAACACGATCCACACACTCATATCAACTTGACATAATTATCTAATCATACCAAACTATCCTATAATCTTTTTTGTCAAAATAAATAGGTATCGAATGTCCCCATCTAATAAAAAATCGAGTGAAAACTTTCACAACTTCAGAGCTTTCTAAAACAAAGGCCCAAAGTCACAACTAATTAGTCCAAGAGCCTTGTTCGCAAATTAAGGCACTTCCTTTTTGTCAGGACTTTTCAAGACATCACCGACATTGTTCTCACCGGAGCAGTCATTAACTTGGAATTGATGTTCAACATCAGTGTCTTGACAACTGCGGCTTTATTTTAAGTTTGTTAATTTTGCTTTTAAATAAGTGTTTTCAACATTTGTTTTTTAGATCTTTTTCTTCTTCTTCTTTCTTTTTAAAAAACGTTGCCCCACACTAGGAATTTCTCGTGTATCGAGGGTGCGTTTACAAATATTTAAACTCACACACACAAACAGCCAGACCCGGAACAACTACCTGTAGACCAAAATAATTTAAGACTAGTACAAATAGTGACTTACACGGTATGAATACACGGTATGAACCATGAATTCAGCCCAGTCGATTTTTTTTTCCCGGCTTTATACGGCGCCTAGATGATTCTAGCTGAATAGGTTTACATCCAGACATAGGACAATCACATACTCATCTGCCTAGCCTTAGTTTTATTTTTTCCTCGGAACCCTAATCTTTTTTCTGAAATAATAGCCTATAATAAGCTCAGCCGTTTCGGAGATTAGCCGGAACAATCAGACAGACAGACAATTTTTTTGTTATTTTTTTTTTGTTATTAGTAGGTACCGTATATTCTTTCGCTGTTATTTCTAAATTACAAACAGACACTTCAATTTTATTTATTTGTATAGATACTATGGGACAATAAATGATAATAAAAAGGATATTTAATAAAAAAAAGCAAAAATAAACTAATAATAAAATACCTTTTCATCAGTCGCCTTTAACATAGACTTGAGTTCACAGGTATATTTATTTATGACAAGATCACTTGATTGTCAAACCTTTGAACTCCTCGACTATAAACTAATTTAAGTCGTGTTTGCCTGCTGATTTGAACTTAAAACACTCTCTAAAATAGTTTATTTTCAAATAAAATTCTTCAAATTACTCTAACAAAGAAAATATTGTAAACTGTTTGTTAAAATAAGCCCGTTGTAGACAAAGTTAAAGTCAACTTCAATTACATAGCTAATCATGAGTTTATTTCGTATAAATTGTTAGTATACGTGTAATTTTCTGATAAAAAATGTAATAAGAAATATAATAAGTTTGAGTCATAATTAAATTCTTAATACCGTCTGTACATAAATCTGTATGACGTATAAATGTGTTATTTGAATAATATTACAATTTGGAATCGCTGAAACGTCGACTGAGGCGGGGCCCAGATTTGCATATGGATAGGATTGAGCCCCGAAATTCGCGTGTATTGTTACAACGGTGTACGTTGTTTGCCTTACCTTTGCTTTACTTAAGTGCACTAAAAATTAAACGGAAATTGTCCTTACCTAAATACATAATTATAATAATCAAATTCTAGGAATTTGTTTGTTTTATTTTTAAAGGCTACATTTATCTGTGATCTAACTATGACTACTGGGTTCATTATTTAAAACAACTTATTTATACGAACAAATCAAAAGAAATTTGTAAGGTATCTACTATCTGCTGCTGGAAAAAGGCGTAAGCTTGTGCATGTAATTTTAATAAACCCAAAATTAAAACTTTGCCTAACAAATGAAATCATAATTCCTTATATGTATCTTATTTTTTTTTACATTTCTTATATGTTCGTCAACACAATTCAAAAAAAAAAGCCAGCCTTTCACTAAAAATTGCCATCCAACGTGGCAATGCTGCCAGCCTTCTGGGCACTTTTCCTGTTGACAGCGATGTGGACGAATTTTTTGAAGCCCTTTTGATACTTGTACATATTTTTATTACTATTATAGATTTGTAAATTGTAAATAATATAAATATTCACTAAACACTTTCACTTACATCCGCGCTTTTCCTCCGCTACTTTCAGGACCCACAGCCAAACAGCTAGTGACCCACGAAGCTCTTCATAATGCAGTTTTCACGTATGTTTTTCTAAGTTTATGAACGTTAGAGGGAAAATTTACAGCGAATACTCGAGCTAAATCTTTTAGTTTTGAATAATGCTCGTTTTTTTTCAAAGATTAGCATTATGGGTAAGCTGGTCTCAGACTGATAACGCCTTCTTGCTACTGAATCAGACTTTAAAATGTTTGAGAGTTGCTTTTCTATTCATATCACGATAAATGGGAAAAATAAAAACATGTGGTGCGTTTGTTTTTGCTTTTTAAAGTAAGAGCTCTTTGTAGTTGTGGTTTTCTCTGTAGGGGATGGAAATCATTCTGATTGGTTCTGTAAATTAAACTTTCGTAATTACATTAACAGTTTTCTATCTATACAGGGTGGCGCCGACAGTACGAAAATTATGACGTTCCTAGTCTGCATACAAAAATTAATTCGAATATATTAAGTAGTTTAGTCAAAGGACATTAATTTTCATTTTCTGCATTTTCTACATGATGTAGATTAACAGGCTAGCACCGACAGGTTGACGACCCCCGCATCGGTATAAATGTTAGGGCTAAAAGCCGAAGTAAGGTTACACCTAGTTCTAGCTGGCAATGACTAGGTGCGGCCATAAACACTAAACACACCTTGCTTAGTACCTTGCCTACTTGCTACTTCAAAAACCGTTGCCAAATTCGTTCTTTAAACTAACTATCAACATACAGCTCAAATCACGGCACGGATTTGGCTAAAATTTGGCACACAGATCGCTATTATGACGTATTTTGGAAAATTCAACTTTTTAGCGGATGAAATAGGGCTTGAAAGTTTGTATGAAAAACCGTCGCCTTTCGAAGCTACAAATCATTTAAACAGAATTCACTCTCCTTAAAACTGCTTATTAATTTTCACAACATACTAAGCTTGTAAAAAAAAAAGGTCGAATAAAATCAATAAATGAAAAATAACATAATGATAATATTAAAATTACTCCTCGCCATATATATTTCAGCGATGCCTGTACAAAAATACCAGGAGTTCATAAAATTAATGAGGGTTGAACAGTTTTAGGCTGACCAAACGACGAGAGGCATCCGCGACGGGCAGAGGAAAAAGTTAATAACGCTTGAAGTTGGCCGCCCCGGCAATTATAAATTTATTCGTCTGCACTCCCCCTGAGTTTATTTATTTTTCTAATTATCGGGTACAACACAATCGCTTGGTAAATTCTAGCATAGTCTGGATACTTTTAATTTGTATTCCCTTTGGATAGCGATGGCGATTAAAGAGTTTGGTGCTAAGAACAAATGAGTACTTCAGAAATTATGTGAGCAATTTTCTTGTAGTTGTAAAGATATTTGACGTTTTTAGGTTTTAGGGGTTTTTTTTTAAATTAAAATTGTATTGAAGAATTTGGAAGGTGGCTTACTATCAGTGACATAGCAATAAAAGCAATAGCAGATCTAGCTACCACTGGACTTATTTTGTTCAGAACAATTTCATACAACATAGGACCTTATGGCTAACTCTTTAAAAGTGTTTCATATTTCTTCAACAGGATTGACTTTTCGGTACCTTATGTCAGTGCCATATACTCTTCAACCAAATTATCTTCAGGCGGGAAAACTCAGAACTAAAATAAATGTACCACGTTTGACATATCGATGGATATGTTCTTGACAAGCAGCGCCACCTGATCATACATCTGAGCATACTTAAATTGGTGACACTGTATTTTTGTATTTGCCGTCATCGGAATGTCACTTGACCCTCTGGCATTTGATTTATCGTATGATCATCATCACCATCCATCATCCTTCACTATCATCCTATTCAGAATTCGCATCATGTCTTACCACAGACTAATAGAATCAGGAACTTTTGCAATGACAAAAAAACAAACAAATACAAATTTAAACCATTTTATTCAACAAACATCCTTATTCATCATCGTCGTTCTCTTCAACGATACGGATTTCAACGACGTGGCATGACATTTTATCTACCTTATCCATCATAGATATCTGTACACGGTACTCCCCACAGAAGTCATGGCACATGATATCCTTCATTGAGTCCAAGGATATCGTCAGACCTTGGACCTCGAAGACACTCTAAAAAAAAAAAGTTTGTCTATGGTTTGCCCGCGGTTTCCAGTGTGTTGGTCGGTTGTCCCAAGTACCAAATATTTTAAAAGATTAACCATGGAGTTTCTTAGCGGTTCTCCTCCATAGACAACAACCGGCCCGCACCCTGCAGTATTTTAACATTTAATGACGTTGTAATGTTATACAACGTGCCCATATAGGCTTATGTGTAATAAAATATTTCGGTTTTGATCTCGGGATGAAAAGTTGTGACACACAGACAGACAGATTTAATCGCATTAATGCGAAAACTAATGTTAATGTTATAAATCTCTCTGTCTATTATTTCTGAATTAGGATATTTTTGACCCCAGCAGTGAGTTCCCTTGGGACAATTTCGCAACTTCGCCCGCGTGGAGGCCGAAAAAGTGTTCCATAAATTATTTGACAGAAATAACAACTACTTACAACAGGGACTGGACAGCTACTGATATTCAGTTTCTCGATGATCGGAGTCCAGGGTGCATCTTCCTGCTGCAAGCTGCTGCAAAAGTTTACCCGCGTATTGTACATGTACTCATCACCTAGGTCCAACATTTTCCAAATATCTATTTCAATCTGAAAAATAGAACTTGCTTTAATTTGTTTTTACTCTTACATGTTTTTTGTCAGTCAGTTTTGTCTTGCAAGGCAAACATCTCTCTACATAAGAAATTAATATTGATCATCAATTTACCATACTTTTACTTTTTCTTTTTTTTTTTTAGGCAGTCATCAAATGACCACTCCCGCTCTGGGCGGAGTGACAGAGAGTGTCAGACTTATACTGACTAAAACCCATCCATGTTCTTTCTTTGCCCTTTGTGTTCCAGGGCCGAGGTATCTCTTTCGAACAGTCCCGCAGCCCCCAACAGTCCCACAACCCATCAATTTACCACCCTGTCGATAACTTCGAAACGTTAAAATCAGGTTTTCTCCATACTCAGTCCATAATATATTTGAGTAAAACACTTCAGTTAATGCTAAAAATAAGGTTTGTGTTCGACTCGCAGCGCGTTAACATTTTTAGAAGTATGATGCACAGGATTGAAAGTTAATCATCGTGCAAACTCTGACCGGACGAATGTTTCGTCAATTTGTCTGGTGGGCTACTGGTTTCTTCTTATATAATTTTATTGTGCTGATGACTTTGAACTCCATAAGTAGAATAAATACATCAGTGTAGTTCGTACGTGGTATTATAGATGTCGCTTCACACTCCAATAAAAACGACTATCTTTACTTACATCATGATCAGAGGACAGTTCCATTGACGTTTTGATCTTCCCGCTTAGTTTGGCTGCATCATCACCCTCGTCACCTTTCAGGGAGCCAAGTTGAAGTTCATCACAGTCCAGAAACTCATTGTTGAAGTTATCACAACTGAGCATGCTGTCAGCGATTTTTGGTACGTAGAATACCTTGGGAATGTTGGAAAAGAAGTAGCTTTAGTAGGTAAGGGTTTGAATTATCTAATTTTGTTCTTAGAAAGGATAATAATTAGATAAATAATGGAAATTTCTAGAATTTTGAGGTCCTGATTCAGAAAGCAGTACTCCTCGATACAGTTCCTGTCTCTGGAGCCTAATCACCGGTGGCTTCGACCCTGCTCCCGACACCGGTGGACTGCTATTTTTTATATTTTAAATGTGATTTTTTTTTTAAGAAATATTTAAAAATGTTAAAAATATGTTGAAAAATGAATAAAGGATAAGAAGAGAGGAGGATAAGAGGAATGTTAAATAAGAACAGTTCTATTGAAGTCTCCTAATAGAAAAATGTCTGTTCACTGTTTACGTCGTGAAAAGCCTAGATTGACATCTTAGCAGCTATTTATGAAATTCTGCTGTTATAAAGGGTGTAAATAGACCCTTAACGAAGCGGAAAGGTAGTTTTCCTCCCCGTCATTGCAATCTTTTTATTTTGTCCGGACCATACCGGGGTACCTTCTAGTTACAGTTTATTTTTATTTTTTTATTACTAATTTTTAAGGTTATAACTTGTCAATTAATATCGCCATGACCCGTTTTCTATTCAATGCATCTATCAGCACAATGTTTTGTGCGTTACATTGAGTTTTACCATAACGCGGGATTTTTCACTCCAAAAAAAGTTGTTTCCCAGCAATAATATTTGCGTAGGGTTACTTATTTTGATGTACTAAATGCTTGGTTGACGGTACCGTGAAGGGTCCGTTTACACCTGTTATGTAGTGACATGTTATGAAAAATATAGCAAAAGCTCTGAAGGATGGACAGTAAATTCACAGTAAACAAAAAATCTCCTTACGATATCTTCAATCCACATCAGAATTGAAAGGACCGTGTTTTTAATTAAGTTCAACCATCCCCCTCCCCTCCACACCCTCAACCTGACACATAGCTACAAAACTGTATACTCACATCTCCATTCGACCCCAAAAACACGGAACTGAATGTGAACAAAAATAATATTGGAATATTCATTCCCACCGTACCATAACTCATGTTCAATTGAAAATGTCGCACTGTAAAAACGAATAAGCGTTATTACGTGTCGGTATGGTTTTTATATAAAGTCCGATAGCAATCACTATTGTTGCGAACATAGCTGATGGCAATGATAGTCGCTATCAGTTGTACCAGGATCGCATGTGTTGTAAACAGGTATGTCGCATGTTGTTACCTTGTTAGCCACTGTCAAGGACGGTTTAATTACTTTCTGATCGGATACTTTTCCGTAATTTGTTTGTTATGTTGGTAGTAAAGAGATTTAAAAGACTTATACACCACTAATTTTTAGTTAATACAAATACTTAAAGGGCTTCTTGTAGAAGGACTTGTTATTATACGAGTATATGTAAAGTTTCAATAAATAATATTCATAAACAGCAAAGATATTAGCGTTTGTTTATATCCCAAAATGACTCTCAATTTATGGAAATATTGTACAGGCTATTCGTAGTAGTATTCATTAATCATATTCTTAATTGTAGTTAACTGAAACGCATCTTTATGCTTTACGATTCAAAACGAATACAAAATAAAATAAATTCAAAAATATGATTTAAAAAAAATGAAAAAAAAAACAAATATGATCAATAACGGGTACAGGGAGAACCCCATTTTTTTGTACTAATTAAAAAATAGTGGTGTAGAGCGGACATTGGGAATATTTTCATATAAAAATTTTGATCCCGAACTTTTTCAATTTTGACACACGAATGCTACCTGACAAGAGAACGCATGACATAGAGCGATTTGTTACTAAATAGAAACAAGTATTGGATTACGATTTTCTTTGTCTTGTCCCGTCTATTGCACGTAAATATTTGAATGTCTTTGGTTGAAAGTAATTAGGAGATGTTTTTTTTTCTGGTTGACTAGATTATTGCAAGATTGCTCTGGCTTAAAAATCATTGCTCTTTATGATACATCAGGCGCAAAGAAATTCCTTTTCTCAATCTTTTCGCTCCTTAGTCTAGTCTACTTCTAAGATACTCTAATCATCATCATCCGCCTAGCCGTTTCCCAACTATGTTGGGGACGGCTTCCAGTCTAACCGGAAACAGTCTAGCCGCAACCAATATTTTACTTGGAGCGACTGCCTATTTGACCCCCACAACCATGATAGCACTAATACGATACCCCTTGTTAAGACTGGTTGTCAGACTTTCGGGCCACTGACTACCTGTAACGACTGTCAAAGATTTACAATTGACAGCCGAGACCAAAGGCTTAACGTGCTTTCCGAGGCACGGAAGAAACTCGATATGTAAGGGGTGGTCACCCATCCACGAACCAACCAAGGCAAGTATGGCTTAACCTGAAGTTAATATAAATACCCTAGTAATATTTAGTTGGTAATACAGCCGTATCTAAGTTATTTTCCTGTTATAATCTGCCAAACTGTCTCTGCCCTAAGCAATAATTGCGAGAAGTGGCGCTGTCGTATTTGTCACAAGAAATTTCTAGAATTTTGAGCAATGAACACTGGAGCTTTCCCGGAATTGAGATAAATGGTAAATAATCGAGGTTTTACTGAGAAATTCTATTCCTAGACCCGTTATGAACTATGAGTTATTTTAATAGGTTCCGGAATCAACTAAAATTACACCTAACTTTGTAAAGTCAACATTAACATCCGAGGTTAATTCTGGGAACGACTAAGACCATACCTAACACTATATTAAGGTACCTTTCAGCTTTTTTCCTCAACATTTCTTTGAATTTAGCAAAAAAAAACCGCCATTTTCTAGAAATAG
This sequence comes from Noctua pronuba, assembly GCA_905220335.1. Classification (NCBI taxonomy): domain Eukaryota; kingdom Metazoa; phylum Arthropoda; class Insecta; order Lepidoptera; family Noctuidae; genus Noctua; species Noctua pronuba. The sequence continues at coordinate 6,634,565 of LR999903.1, read as the reverse complement.
AGTATTCGCAAGTCGAAGTCAAAATAAATACTTCATTAAATGTTTATCCTCTTACCTAAAAGGAACAAAACGAGACGAAACTTCTACAAAAGTATCTAAACACAACAAATTCTAGAGAGAGCATCATAAAAAGACTACAAGCAACAAAGGTCCAGAAAAGGAATGTACAAGAAACGTTCGCAACAGACATCTTGTTACTTTTTGTGTTATTTGTGTTTACTCGCATCGCTCACAAGAGTGTATTGTACTTAACATTTTCTCAATGAAGACATTACTTGATTCCTTTGTCTTTGAGTTTTTCTAACGGTTTTCCAAGGTCTGTCCATTCACGATATGGCGTTTGTTTAGTTTTTTTGTCTTTAATTTAACTCTATCATTCAATTCAAATTCAAAATATTTTATTTCCCACTAAGGTTATAATTATAATGACACATTTGTTGGCTGGCTCTTGAAGGTACAGTCTTGAGTATTAATAAGTTTTTCATAATACTACAATAGGTTCCAAATGACTATATTGGTTAACAGCATAACATTTAAAAAAAAACGATTTGAAAATCTTTGAACCGAGTGCGGGCTCAAGTTGGCCGCTGCCGATTCAATTTTGCTAGATGGGGTATAATCGACCCATGTAGACATAATGCGATTGTGGAGCGACACAGGATATGCCACACCCTCTCTCCTGCCCATCGTGCACCCTTCAGGACTTGAATGAGGCAAACGGCAGAGCTGTCCAGGTTGCTACGCACTTGTCGGATAAAATCTGAGTCATCGAATCGAGAAAAAGAAGAAGCATAAAATCAAATCAGAAAAAAAAAACACTTTTATTAATTGCTCACTGATCACTGAGCCATTAAAAGTGCTCGTGATTGTAACTAATGGCCAAAATTACTTTGATATTGACTAGATACGTACTAGGCAGTTGCTTCACTAAAATACTCATGACCTGCATCCGGTAAGGCTGAAACCGATCCCAAAATTTTGAGGAAAGGCTTGGAAGATTATGATTACTCACGTTTTTATTGCTTGCTCAAAAAAGGAGCTTGTCCACCGCCATATTCAACAAATAAATAATCCATCAAACAAACCTATAGATGTGTGTTTGGCAAACAATACCACTTCAATTTCATTCGATACTGTTGTTACCGTGCTTGTTACAATGTTATATCTTTTGTTTTTTCTATCAAGAGGGCTTGGACAAGTGGCCGCCGCTTTTAGAGCTTTAGAATTTCTCAAGCGACTTTCAACCGTATTGACATAAGCTTTTTGTAAGCTACGTTATGGAATCAAGCGTTAATTTGACATTTGGAAATCCATGACATTAAATATTTAGTTTTAATTCCGCAAATACATCCAGATTTGGATGCAGGATGCAGCACTGCCCGCAAAAATATACACAGGCAGGCTTTCCGTTTCATTTTATTTCCATACTAATGGCCGGATCCGACATATTTTATGAAAATTTGGCATCGACACGCTAAAAAGATTAATTAAATGGTCCAAAAATTGGTGTAAATTTTTTTGCCTGTGTTTGATTCCCAAATAAGAAATCTAAGAAAACATGATACACTGTAAATACACCAGCATCCAAAACACATTTATATTTCATGAGAAGAACAAATGGGGCGGCCCACACATTGTATATCATTTCCAATATAGTAGTTTTATGTAAATGGCGCCTACTTTTAAACTGTCGTAATTTTTATATTCCGATTGGAGTTCCCCCTCTGAGTGTTTGTTATCTAACCGAGAAATGAATGAATGTATTCACAGTTTTGATTTACTACGCATTTTCATAAAACTTTGTGTTTTTTTTATCATTGGAAGTTTTTCTGTGTTTTCGTTTGGTATATTTTATCGATAAATCTGTTAGTGTGTTTACATTATGTGCCTCTCCGGTAAGTTTTTCTCTATGTTGCAGTGTAATATTCTTAATTTTACATAGGAAGTTTGTTCTTGTAAACCTCAATATTTGATATTTTTTTACGCACCAGGGGACATCTCGTCGTGTGATTAATCGCGCGGTTTCGCGATCGCCGCGTTCATGTATTTCTAACTTGCTTTTGCCCGCGGCTTCGCTCGCATTAATTTAGAATTTGACAAACAATTCACCCGAATTACTATTGTACTCTGCTTGTAAAGACACGTGGCGCCATCTATTATCATAACAGCGTTATTGTTGTTTTCCTCGGGAACAGTACTTTTTTTCGGGATTAAAGGTACCCTACTATGTCCGCTTCCGTATACCTGACAACGTATGAGCAAAATATCAGAATGATCGGTTCTGTGGTTTAGGCGTGAAAACGAAACAAACAAACAAACTTACTTTCGCATTTATAATTTTAGTAAGGATTTGTTCGGAAAACTGTAAGACTTGTCGGTACAACCACATGTTCAATGACATTCTGTCAGCTATAAAAATTAACATACATTGATGTCTTTAGCACTCGTCTAAGCCTTCAGATTCGACGTCCGATCAAAATGGACGCTCGCTCGACAATTGCTTCGGTTAGGGCGGAATCGTTGCAATTGGCCACATTATTAAATGTTTTGCTCTAAAATTTAATGGTATACGAATATGCTACTTTTGGAGTAAAAAGCATCAAATAACAAAAGTTGATATGTTAAAAATAAATATTTTCCTACACACATGTAACAGGAAGAAATGATTCATATTCGCTTCAAACGTTCCCAGCGGGACGACCGTAGCTGATATCTCGCGTGAAACTGAACGTCTTGAAGAAATTCATATTGCATGCTTCTCGAGCATATAAATATACACTCGCCTTTTTGTGAATGGGGAAAACAGACTGTTTTTGCGATGCTCAAGATTTTTCTTAGATCATATTCAGAACATTTGTTTTAAAAAAACCTTAAATTTGATAGCTCACGTAGTCGTCATCTACGCATTCAGCACAGTAATCACCGAAGGTTTATGCAGAGATGTACCTAATAAGTACACCAACATTTCGCCAGTTATGTTTTTAAGTCTCATACAATCCGGGGGCAGCCTATTGCTACCAACTGGCCACCAATCCAGACTCCGAGGCTTATATTCACAAATTCTTTATTGAAAAACCCAATAACACTTTGCCTGACCTGGGAATCAAATCCAGGAACTCATGCTCAGCAGTCACGCTGACATGAAAAAAACAAGCACAAACTAAAGTTACCAGGACCCAGCATCCATTTTGATACACACCTTAATTCCATTGACAACTTTATTTGGCAACCAACATTGTATGTTTATATCGTTACCAAACTTATTAATGAAATTAACATCAACTAAATTAAACTGTTGAAGGACAATTCAGTGCAAAAACAGTAAATAATTGGGTCTGCGGTTCTGCGGCTTCGCAAGTTCATTTGGTGCAAAACTAACTTATTAATATTAATTAAAAGCTAGTCCTTGTTGGGTCACTTTGAATTGTTTGAATATATCATTTAAATTAATTGAATGTTGGGAAGTACTAGGACGTCATAGAGTCAGAGTATCTATTTTTGGATTTACATAATCATTTGGCTAGTATCACATTTGTAAAACATTAGCACGGCTATGCTAAGTTTGACAAATCCATGAGTTTCTTAGATTTTGAATATTATTTACTAAGCAAACATACGTTTAGAAAACCCAAATGCTGCCCAATTTATGATGTTCATCGATAGTCAGATTCCTTAATGTCTGACGACCAGTCTTACCAACGGGATTTATTATTATCCAGTAACTGTTTGTGGGGGCAGTCGCTCCATATAAAATAATAGTATTCAGCTGCACCGGGTTAGACTGGCAGCCGACCTAGACATAGTTGGGATAAAACGAGGCAGAGGATGAGTCTAAGTCTCACTTCTCTAATCTCTCTGTTTTTACCTTCAAGAGGAGGTTTTCATTTCTCCATGAGTATCAACCAAATCCTTTAACAATTCTAGGATTTCTTCATTCTCCGAACTAAGTACATTATATCCTACGTACTCAGTATTGTAAATAAAAAAATAGTGTCAGACATTGATGTGGACGGTGAGTAATGGGTTAGCTCGCCGTCCTTCCTTCTTATGACGACAAGCCGTGTCCATGGCGCGTTCGTGTTCCACGCGCGCCTCAAAGAGATGTCAGCAAAAGGAAGGGGCCCGCAAGGGCCGATGCCTGCCTGCGGGATTGTTCGAAAGAATACCGCGGCCCTGGAACACAAAGGGCAAAGAAGGAACATGGATGGGTTTTAGTCAGTAAAAGTCTGACACTCCCTCCCACTCCGTCCAGAGCGGGGGGGGGGGGGCGTTTGGTGATTACCCATCCGAAAAAAAAGTACATTGATGTATTATTAAAACTGAATTAATTAGATAACTTCAAGTTCAATGAATATTATTCATTCATTGCTGCATGCGTTACAATTATTGTTCGTAGGTACTTCCTAATGACTGCTCTTTCCGTGTTCGTGTCATTACTTACTGTGAATCATTGTTATGGAATAGATACTTTTAGAACGCGAAGATGTTTGTGTATTCTTCCCTGCTTGTTCGTAGAAGGACGTACAGTCGTCAGCGCAAGTTACCACAACTGTCAAACTATCTCAATCAATTTTGAACTTAACCATCAACATTTTATGGTTCAAAATCATTTGGAAAAATTTGTCAGTTTGTGGTTACTCGATGTGTATATCCTTTTGCTAACAGATATGGTGTTGAGAACTAGTCCTTTTGCGACTCTGTTGCCATTTTGAGAATTAGGCCTTTTGCGCCTAAACCGTATTTTCGCATGTTCGTGGTAAGAAATGTCATTGACAGCGATTTTGAGCCTTAAGCGCCGTTTGACAGGTCAACAGACACGGACGTGTTGTTGAATGTTCTAAGAAGGCAATAAGCCTTATTACTTTGTGGTGTAAGCCTTATTGAATAAGGCTTACACCACAAAATTCAACAAAAGGTAATAAAATGCTTGTGCACAAATTCAAATATTTCCGAGCGATAGACAGGACAAGACGAAGAAAATCGTAATCCAAAACTTGTTACTACTTAGTAACAAGTCGGTCTGTCCAGTGCCATACGCCCGCTTGTCAGGTAGCATTCGTGTGTCATAATCGAAAATATTCAGAATGAAAATTATTGTATGACAATATTCCCAATGTCCGCTCTAAGATATGTTTTAAATCTCTTTGTTGTAGCATTACGCTAGAATCACGTCATGAAAACACTGGGGAATTCGTTCTAGAAACGTGCGTGATTGGACTATTTTAAATAAAGAGCTGTGAACTGCTGCTGTATGAAAAGTTCCTGATCATCATCATCATCTACAGCCCAACTTCACCCACTGTTGGGAATAGGTATTCTCTTAACTTGCATTAGTACCTAGTTACCTACCTAGTAGGTACCTTTTTTTTTCGAGGGGAAAACTTCAAAAGGCGACCGGTCTTTGGGGATAAGACCGGGGAGTGTGGGATTTTTACCGCACTAAAACCACCCCGGTGGTCACCATCCGCACATGAGAGGAGGCACCGTTTCCTCTTAAAATACCTGTCCGGAGCCCCCTCTGTGTAACGCCTGTAAAGGCATATCCCTGGAGCGACTATACACAGGTCTCCCAAACAATTCAGTTTTCCTCAATTACACCTGTGATGTAAATGCTAATAACATTATTGTATTGATATTTCTTTTGAGAAACTCACAGAATGAACCCACGTGTGAATATCTCATGAAGTCATCGATCGATCAATGTCAACTAAATGTGACTTGCGACAAATGCAAATAAACCTATTACAATATTCACACCTCAAAGTTTTTTTGGAAATTGATTTAGATACGGTATTTATAACATTGATTAAAGAAATATATATTATTTGTTGTACTTATATGAAAAAATTATACTTTTTTTATAAACCATGCTTTTATCAAAATGAGGAGCTCGTGGCTAAATAATAACAGGCGCTCGGGTCGATCTTTAGGTTAAGCCGTGCTTGCCTAGGTTGGCCTGTGGATGGGTGACCACCCATTACATACGGAGTTTACTCCGTGCCTCGGAAAGCACGTTAAGCCGTTGGTCCCGGGTGTCATTTGTAGATCTTTGACAGTCGTTAGGCAGTCAGTGGCCCAAAAAGTCTAACAACCAGTTTTACCAAGAAGTATCGTATTACCCAGTACTAACTGGGTTGTGGAGGTCAGATAGGCAGTCGCTCCATATAAAATACAGGTATTTAGCTGCATCTGGTTAGACTGGAAGCCGACCCTAATATAGTTGGGAAAAGGCTATGCAGATGAGATGCTTTTATCAAAATGAAAAGAAGAAAAATAGGTTTACGTATCAAAAGTGAATGCGTATACAAAATTTCTTGTCCGTGCTATTAACCTTTGAATTATTTCGTGAAGAGGCGATGCTGACTAGGATACTGTCATAAAAATGTATTTTATGTGTACGAGTATGTACCTACTAAAGTTGTTGAATTTGATTTGATTTCAGCTCAATCGGTTCGGGGGAACTGATTTGAGATTCAGTTGCAAGATTTGACCATACTTAAAACTACGACAAACTCTGACATTTGGTCCTCCTCCATTTAGTTTCATCAACATCAATGGCAGTCTTGTTCCGCTCACTGCTGGACATAGGCCTATACCCTAAATGGCGTCTTTAGCAGAATCAGAATATGTTAATAATATGAATTACGTTACAATTCGTTAAATGATCACAAAGTGACAATTCATATAACTAACTAGCTGCGTCTGCGACCATTTTACGAAACTTAATTCATACTATTATCCCCATATGATTCTGCTAAATCGACCTTTTTAGGCCAGGGTCTTACCAGCGATCAATAAAATCTATCGACAACATTTTGTTTAAAAGGAAAACAAATATTACCTAAGCCCAGAAAAATGTACCTATTTATTTATTTATTTAAACTTCATGTACATAGGCGGACTTAATGCCACAAGGCATTCTCTACCAGTCTACCTTTGGGTCAAATAGGACAGCATTATGATAGAGTACAAAAAAAATAATAAGAAAAATACCATTTTGTTAACATAAATTGATATACATAAATAGGTACATACTTTTACACATATATACAAATAATACAAAAAAACCGTCCAGTAAACTAAAAAAATCGATTTCATCGTCAACAAAAATTTGCATACAACCCCTTCTGGTTACCAGGAGCGCATACTTTGAAAAGGGTAAATGATTTAATTATGCGAACCCAAGTGTTAGCGCGCCACTTAATTTGATAGCTAGCGACACCTATATGCAAATGATACGTTACGACTAATTGAATATCTTTGTTCCAAAATGTTTGGGGACTCCTCGATGACTTTTGGACCCCTAGTATGTTGGTTAAAACATTCAAATGTAATCTAACTTACTAATTTGACGTCAGTAGGTGAAGTTCTATATGCGGAGGCGGATGTATGAAGTCATTTTGAAATCTCTAAGGAATAAGAATTGATGCGGTAGCTAAGTGAACAGTGACGTCATGACAAACCACAAAATAATGTGCAATGTGTTCTTAATGAATTAGACGTCCGTCATCGTTGACGATGATAGAGTTAATAGCAATTTATAGGTAAGTACTCGAAATATGCAATTTGTACAAACCTACCTACCTAAACGTGTAAAGTGTCAAAAGTGCAATCATCATCTGCCGTGCCTTATCTCGACTATGTTGGGGTCGGCTTCCAGTCTAATCGGATGCTCTACAAACCAGTTAGTACTGGGTAATACGATACCTCTTGGTAAACTGTTTGTCAGATTTTCGGGCCCCTGACTACCTGTAACGATTTTCAAAGGTCTACAAATGAGATCTGGGACCAACCGCTTAGCGTGTTCTAAGGCACGGGCAGGTGATCACCCATCCACAGACCAACCTAGGTAAGCGTGGCTTAACTCGAAGATCGACTCAAGCGGCTGTTATTATTTAGCCACGAGCTCCTCAAACTTGCAATTGTGTTTTGGGAATTCACTAACACATGGGATCATATTTTCTCTATGGCATTACTTCTGATAGCTTATCACTATAATAGTATCTAAGATCTCTTTGACTTTAGTTGGTGCCTTCAAAACAGGAAAAAATAAGAACCTAATTCGAGCCTTTAATATACACGCTAAACGAACAGTTAGACTCATCTTCCTACCGTTGTCTCATGTTACTCGGGGTCAGCGCAACACATTTTTCTCTTCCATTTTCCCCTGTATCATTTACTACTTTCCCTTTCATATTATTCCTCGCACAATCCATCCATCTTTGGCCTTCCTCTCCATCTAAAATTCTCCATGCATCAACATTCATATTCATCACTCTTTTAGATGTTTCATCCCTCGTCATCGCATGTTCAAACCGGTTGCAGACCGAAAACTAAGCTAACTTAGTTCAGCTTAGTTCGCATAGCTGGCGCAGTTTTTCTTACTTGTGTGCAGACTGCAAACTAAGCTATTTGAGCTAACTAAAATATGCGAAGCTAAGTAGTTGTGTATGCCGATGCGCAGCTACACGAGCTAAGCACCCCTTCGCACTTCCTTTGCAAAGGAACTGCACAACACTGAGCGAGCTTTCGCTTAGTTCTTGGTGTGCAAATATATATATACACCGTGACTTTTAGTCGTCTTACAACGGCAGCCCACTTCATGTATCCAATGACTACTAAGCATTCATAAAAAAATAGGTATTTATGAGATTTTAATAATTTAAACATAAAAATATTATTCAATATTATGTAGTTAAAACACCCTGTTGTGAGCGATGATCTACTGGACTCGAGCGCTGAGTAGGTATATTCTCCCGTTTGACACGTAAACGTCATTAACAGGATGTTTCATATTTTTTTCTAATGCTTATTTATTTCTCTTTGTACCTATTACGGTAGGTAAAAGAAAAACGCGCCTAGAACTCTATTTTATGTCGGGCACATTGAGTGGACCACCTTTGTAAGACGACTAAAAAATCACGGTGTACCTATATATCATATCATATTCATCATGTGCATATTTCTAGTTTAGCTCAGATTAGCTTAGCTGGCTTAGTTTAGCTTCGGCACAGCTGAGTTTCTGGTCTGCAACCCGCATCATACGGAGACAGACGACCTAAACAAACTAGCAGAACACCGAGTTTATCTGTCTATTGACGTAAGTATCCATCAGGGTCACAGGTTCAAAATCCTAAACGTTGAACTATTGCGGCGAACCCATCCTAAGAGTTCGGTCGGTTAATTGGAGAGATTGACAGAAACATTAGAAATGCATCACAAATTGCTGGCATTATTATAAAAGAATAAATACTATTTTCTACCTCAGTCAACTTTTGTTTTTTTTTATACTTTTTTTGTGTCGAGGGAAAGGGAAAAGTTTTTAATTGGTGGCGACACTGATGGAGATGACGTGTTGGCGTCACTGAAAAGTTTGATATTTGTCAAGTTTTATTTTTCATACGAGTACGGGTTTTGGTTTTATCCTATACTATTAACTGAGCAATATTTGTGATCACGTTCTCGAAAACGGCTCTAACGATTTCGACGAAAGTTGCAGTATAGGGGCTTACTAAGGCGAAAAATTGATCTAGCGAGGTCTCATATCTAAAAAAACCTTTTTTTCTATTAAGCTCGGGTGGAGCAGAGCTCAGTCGCCCAGGTACTGTATGTGATATGCTGTGATATTTCATACTTTTACAGTAAATGATAGCAAATAATGTATTAACTAAATCTTTTGCAGTTGGGCTTAGTCTTCCTCCAAGCTGTACCACAACACCCTGTCTTCCGATTTCCACATCCAATCTGTCCAGGCCACCTTTTTGAGGACGTTGGTCTGTCTAGCTGGCGGTCGTCACGCGCAACGACTATCGTTGCGTGTGCGGTGTCCATCCCAATACACGTTTACTTCGTCAACCATAGGTCCTTTGACAGAAATGGCCAGCTACTGTCACTTCAGCTAGATATGGCGGTACCTCCAGTAATAAGAACCCGAACAGGGTAGAAAACAAACAAATAATCATCTTAAAAATAAATGTATTTTACTAACATTAAAAACGAAATCTGACGTCACACGTGAACAAAACACTGGATTTTCGACCAGAACTCCTCCTTATGAGTGAGAAGTCGAAAGAGCTCTGGACTATCCTGAGAAGACTAGTAATATGGCATTACATATTTGTTGATTCAAGCGTAGATTTTATCCAGTCAATGTAACTAGCTACTGAGGTGTAGACACCTGGCCAGCCATCTCTGCCGCAGCCGTAACCGAAGGAGACAACACCGACAGCCTCCCAGATTCCCTCAGGTCTCCTCTTCATGAGAGGTCCACCTGAATCACCTCTACAGGCATCCTCAGCGAACACTCCTCCAGCACAAAGCTGCTTGTCTCCTAGAACTGCTCCAAGAGTCCTGTATTTGCTGTCGCAGTCGGCCTTGTCAAAGATTGGGAGACCAAGCTTCAGTTTAATGGGGCTGTTCTTTCCTGTAAATAAAATAAATTAGATTATGGTTTTTTTGTTGTTAAAAGTTTCCTACATTAAATCGGAATTACATAATAAAGATTCATGAAAAGCAGTGTAATAACAGCCGCTCGGGTCGTCGATCTTTAGGTTAAGCCGGTCTTGCCTAAGTTGGTCTGTGGATGGGTGACCACTCATTACATACCGAGTTTCCTCCGTGCCTCGGAAAGCACGTAAAGCCGTTGGTCCCGGCTGTCATTTGTAGATCTTTGACAGTCGCTACAGGTAGTCAGTGGCCCAAAAAGTCTGACAACTAGTCTTACCAAGGGGTATCGTATTACTTAGTACTAAAAGGTTGTGGAGGTCAGATAGGCAGTCGCTCCATGTAAAATACTGGTATTCAGCTGCATCCGGTTAGACTGGAAGCGGACCCCAATAAAGTTGGGAAAAGGCTAGGCAGATGATGAAAAGTAGTCTTAATCGTACCACTATTGAGACACAGGTCTTGTCCCTATGAAGTGGTAGTGGGCTGTTATCTACACTAATATTATAAAGAGGAAAACTTTGTTTGTTTGTTTGTAATGAATAGGCTCAAAAACTACTGACCCGATTTTAAAAATTCTTTCACCATTCGAAAGCTACATTATCCACGAGTAACATAGGCTAAATTTTATTTTGGAAAAAAATAGGGTTCCGTAAGATATTTGGGTTTTTCGGACACAAGGTGTAAAAAATCAACCAGAAAAGTTACTTATTTTGCGCACGCTGCCTAAACTATAAAAGATAGAACCATAAAATGTTCTAATTAATTGTAGATCTTATAAATATCTACAAAAAAGTCCGCGACACACTATACCTATCTATGACGAGTGAGGCACAACAACCATTTTTTTATCTTGAATTTTTGTTGAACTACATTTATTTTACTTATGCTATAATCCTTATCAAAATAAATTATTTCATCATTAAATACAGTTTATGTAGATAATATTTGGTCTTAGATATACACTAAAATTCTAAAAAAAAAGGAAAGAGTTGTGTGTTTGTAACGAATAAACTCAAAAACTACTGGACTGATTTAAAAAAATCTTTCACCGTTTGAATGCTACATTATCCCTAAGTAACATAGGCTATATTTATTACTAGAAAAAATAGGGGGGGAGGAATCAGGGGAAAATAAATGTCCACCCGTGCGAAGCCGGGACGGGCCGCTAGTCCATCCAATAAAATAGAAAGGTTTTGGGTCTCCATCAAACCACTTCCATACACATATCTTCGATTTTTTGGCTCTGAGAAATGCTGTTTTCCTACGATGTTCCTGCATTTTAAACTGACGTAATTGTGGTATTGATTTATATTATAATATGCAATCATGCATAGAAATCTCATGCTAGTTTTAACATGCATAAATACGATGTATTTCTATTAGAAATTGACCTCAAGTATTGCGTCATTTATTAGATTAAACCAAGAAGTTTTAAACCAAGTTAAAAACCAAAATAGTAAATTATTTTAGCAAAATAAAGTTTTTAAACTGATATGGTCACCATGTTTACTATTAGTTTTGAGTTCCCGATATTAATATTTAACATTACGATTGATTATCGTTTATTATTAGTAAACATGGTAAATATCCCGTTTATTCAAGCAAAGTGTACAATGTGTTTATTCAAATACAACTTTAAATAGAACGAACTTAGCTTACTAACATTTTATATGCAAAACGATATTCCTTTGTTTACTCATCTCAACACAATTCAGGTATCAATTAATGAATTATTTATACAATGATCCCAACCGTTTAAACCTCTAACCTCGATTCGACTGATAGATACACGTGATTGATAAGGAAAGAATAGATTACAGAGAAAACCTTGTTTACTTATGTAGTAAACAAAGTTCTCCCGTTTTATTTCTCAGAATAATTCAATTTTCAATTATTCTCCAAACGTATTAAAGTTTATCGTAAGGTTTTTCCGATGACCTGTAACATGACATTGAAGCCTTCAAGCAGCGATGTTTTATTTACTAGTATTCATTTAAGGCCTGGAACGGTTACTGAGTAATTAATATTCATACGAAGAAAATCTAAACTCACCTTGTTTGACCCAGAAATCGAATCCAAAACATGACTTAATCTATAACATAACGTTCGTATTTTATTTTATTTTGTTAATAACAAAAAAATTAAATGAACCAAACCACAAGAAATCGAAATTGGAAATCGCCAAGCGGTTGGTCGACTCTTCACGTGACCAGAGGGCGGGCCTATTTTCTGGCCAAAGAATCAGCATTGCCATCCAACGTGGCAATGCTGCCAGCCTTCTGGGCACTCTTCCTGTTGATAGCGATGTGGACGAATTTTTTGACGCCCTTTAACCGTTTTGATACTTGTACATTTTTATTTTTTCTTACTATTATAGATTTGTAGTTTGTATATAATGTAAATATTCACTTTTTGTCATTAAATAAACCACAAGATAACAACAATACACTACCCAACTAGTTCAGTCATTCACAATAACAAAACGGCAAAAAAAAAACTTTAACATTAAATCGACCTTGCGTTTAAATTATACGTAAAACCCAATACAATTGATTGTAAACTCCTTATTCGTAGAAATAGCCAGCAGTGAGGTACTAAAATCGATAGCATATGAATACGTACCATTGAGGGTTTTCCCCCAACCAGCTACGTAGACATCGTTGCCTGTTTCCAGACGTACCCTGTTGTCAACCAGGCAGATGGGCTGGACGTAGTCTGTGAATAAAATACATTATTTAGTACAGAATATCAAGGTGTTATTGGGTTTTTCCTACAGGATTTTCTCAGTAGCTGGCCGGGCGGATATTGTACCCGGTTGATGGCAAAAGGCTCTACTTATTACATCTTCTTCTTTTCTTGTGATTAGTGCCTAGCCTGGTGTCTGAGTTTTTATGCCGCCCATGGGCCTCTGACTTGGCTTCACATGAGACTTAAACAAAACTGGCGAAATGTCTCTTAAGTCACACACATTGTATTTAATTAACCAAAAAACATAATTGTTTGTACATTTGTGATCAACTAAAGAATAAAACAGTTAGTGTATAAAATGTATTTCTGTACATAATATTTTAGCAACGAAATTATCGCTTGCAAGTCAAAAAAAAATTTAAAGGTTATGAGTCAGCATCGATATTTATCTGATAACTAACTTATGCCCGCGGCTTCGCCCGCGTGGAGTTCGATAATTGTCCCCCGGGATAATACTACCGGGATAAAAAGTATCCTATGTGTTAATCCAGGTTATAAACTATCTGTGTGCTAAATTTCATCTAAATCGTTCAGCAGTTTTTGCGTGAAAGAGTAACAAACATCCATCCATCCTCACAAGCATTCGCATTTATAATATTACTAGTTTTTGCTCGCGGCTTCGCTCGCGTTAATTTAGAATTTGACGATCAATTCAGGTTGTAATCTGCTTGTAATAATAAAATTCAATCATGATTCGACAGACACGTGGCACCATCTATTATGATAAGAACGTTATTGTTATTTTCCTCGGGAATAGTACTTTTTGCCGGGATGAAAGGTAAGTACCCTAATGCTTTTGCGTACAGGATTGATAAAATAATACTTACATGTGTAAGCAGCTCTCGTCGCCATCCTCACGATACCAATATCATCTTTCCTGTTCTTATTCTGATCGGAGTATCCAGGGTGAGCAATCGCAGACGCAACTGCGATATCTTGAGGAGGATCAGCACAGACCGAGTCCACGCAGTCCACGTCTTGCTGGGTGTCGTACTCTCCTAGACGGACTGTTGTTCTAAAAGAATAGGAAACGAAATTATTTATATCAACATTAATTAACTTTGAGTCCCGAAAGATTGGCAGAGGAGTTATAGGTACCCACTTTTCGTCCGTCATGGCGACGTGACGTTCCTTATGCCAACGAGAAAAAAAAAACCAGCCCTCGCGCTCAGTAGTCGCGATTGAAATTTCTAAACGCCATTTTCTCAAAGGGATAGAGAGAAACCAGAGAACAAGGTAACATTCTTGGGTTCAGAAATAATATGACAGTCGCATGTCTATCAAACACTGTGACAGTCTCAGTCAGGAGCTCGTGCCGAGCCGCTCGGGTCGATCTTCAGGTTAAGCCGCGCTTGCCGATGTTGGTCCGTAGATGGGTGACCACTATTTCACCAATTGCATACCGAGTCTCCTCCGTGCTTCGCAAAGCCGTTGGTCTCGGCTGTCAGTTATAGGTCTTTGAAAGTCGTTACAGGTAGTCAGAGGTCCGAAAGTCTCAACCAGTCTTACCAGGGGCTATCGTATTGCCCAGTACTTGGGTTATGGAAGTCAGATAGGCAGTCGTTCCATGTAAAATACTGCTATTCAGCTGCATCCAGGTAGCATACATGATCGTGTTAAACCCGTTACAATACTAGGAAGTTACATCCTCATAGATACTAAAAATACTATACCCTCACAAATATACAAACAACAGATCGTCTATTGTTTTCCTCAAACATGTAAAACCACAAAACTACATAATTATGATTTATATATTTTCCTCACTATATGTTTGTATCAAATCAGCGTAAATAACTTTAATTTGGTTTATTTTGAGGTATGCGTCATTTCTGTTTTTTTTGTTTACGTGATTTTATAACTGCAATCAAGGAATTTTCCATAACAAAATCTATTTATAAGATAAAAAATGGTAGATGCGAGACACCATATGAGTTGAAAACTGGTCTATTAATAAAAACATTAATGTATGTATAAATTTAATCAAGTCAAGGTATTATTATTTGTAAAGCAAAATTGTAATTAAGTTTTATTGGTGTCCTAGAACTACACCTAATTACAACAATCTAAAATGATTGGTTTGGAACTACGGAAAATCTAGCTGGTATTTACACCTACCTACACATGCTACCTACACAGGTACAAACATCCGTAAACTAATTACGTTCAAAATTATTTAAATCAATATTGAATAATTAGTGTTATGTAGGTAGGTACTATAAATATGATTTGCAATAAGCTCCAATTTAATTTCTTTATATTATGGTACTAGCTTATGCCCGCGGCTTTGCTCGCGTGTTGTTCAATAATGGGTCCACGGGACCCTATGTGTTTATCCAGATTTTAAACTATCTGTGTCCCACTTCCAAAACCGTTCAGTAGTGTTTGCGTGAAAGAGTAACAAACATCCATACATCCTCACAAATGTTAGCATTTATAATATTAGAAGTATTTTTAGACATATAATATTCAACCTCAGCTTCAATTCTTTCAAAGCTATTGTATTGTATTGTATAACGGGCTGGTTTTCGCAACTCCACGTCAAAGCGCGTATTAAAATAATATTAGTAGTATTTTTAGACATACATATAATATTGAAACTCAGCTTCAATTCTTTCAAAGATATTTTACATCTGATTTTATACAGGTTGTAACATAATAAACGCAAGCCTTTTCGAGTGGTACACAGACTTTCGTTCTATGACTTTTTGAAATTCATAACTTTTTTCTAGTTTTACCATACATGTTGGTCAGCCGATCCCGTCAGTTCCTATTGTTCAATTAGTTTTTTTGCGAATCTCAAGAACTCGTAGAACAAAAGTGGTTTCATGGTCCGAGAGACCACACGTGAGGTGTTATGTATGTTATGTTACACCTTGTATAAAAATTGTAGTGTGTCTTAATTTTGTAACAATTAGAGATTGATACTTGCTTGCTGTCCCTAACAAGTCTGTCAAAAGCACAGTGAACTTTATTGTCTTTAATATATAATTGCTATTGGGTTGTAAAGGCTACTAGAAAGCAAAATAAACAAATTACTTACAATGTCCCGACTTCTCTCTCAATTGCTCCCGTGATGCAGTGACCAGCAGTCAGAACATAACGATGGTTGATCAGAACACCACCACACGTGTATGAAATAGTTCCTTTGCCTGCACAGAAAAAGAAATAGACATTATATTCCAACGCTACTTACTCAAGTATCGTTTTTAGCGTTATGCACTCTAAGTTGTTTTTTGGGTGTCGATAGATCTGAACTTTTTCGTGCATGACATTGAGTTCTTTAGAAGGTAATATAATAATAATAATAAATCTTTATTCAGAATCCTATAAGGTAAAATACAATATAAGTCTAAAACTAACAATCTAGGTATAATAATGTATGATGCCTGTACTAGATATAGCCTGTATCACAGGCTGCAGGAGCTCTAACAATATTAGTAGGACAGTAGTTTTTTTTTTAATATTCATCATTACATAATACAAACTTATTTTGTTTAACTTTAACTCTATTTACTTAGAACTAAACACATATTAAAAAAGAACCAGTTTGAATATAGCGATGTACTAAACTGTGTACAATAAATAAAGAACGTTTTTGCCGTTAAAGGTACAAACGGCTACCATGATAGCATATAAACTACTATAATTATATCCAGCAGATGTATTTTTCAGAATGGTCACCTTCGACAGGGTTTATGCATCTTATGTATACACCGTGACTTTTTAGTCGTCTTAGACGTGTTTTTTTTTTAACTACCATAATAGGTACAAAGAAAAATAATTGATACATTAGAATAAAATTATGAAACATCCTGTTAATAATGTTTACGTGTCAAACGGGAGAACATGCCTACCCAGCGCTCGAGTCGAGTAGATCATCGCTCGCCATAGGGTGTTTTTACTACGTCATCCGACATAATATTGAATAATATTTTTATTTGAAATTATTAAAATCTCATAAATACCTATTTTTTTTAATGAATGCTTAGTAGTCATTGTATACATGAAATGGGCTGCCGTTGTAAGCCGACTAAAAAGTCACGGTGTATATGCCTATCTTACCGGTACCTTAATCGAAATGTACTTCAAACAGGTTTTAAAAGCTGAAATGTTACAAGGTCGACGAGGAGACAGCATCAATTACTTAAATGGACCTTTTGGGAACATCTACTCGTTCCACCAAGACATTCAACTTTCTGAACTAAAGGTTCTTGATATATTATATGGACCTGTACGTTCAGCAGTCAATTGAAGATTTTTTCTTTTGTCAAGCAGATAGATTAAGTAAAGCCAGATTCGTTCATTTGGCAACTACAGAACTTTCACAAGTTATTATGCCTTATGACCAGGGATCGGATATTCGATTGCATATTTACCTACAGTTTAAGTGTTGACAAGTATAGAGCGCGTGTCAGTACGGAAAAAGTCCCCGTTTATTTAAATACATAGTCTTTTGTACGAATATTCAGCAGCAAAATTTAAATCGTATAATTTTGAACTTTTACGTGTTATTTTCAACACTTGCGAGGTTTTAAATAGATTTTAAATACTTATTATGCTTATGAGTACTACATTTTATACACACTGTATTATTTCTACCACGATCCCGAGAAAAATTGGCATTTTAAAAAGTCGCTTCCATACTTTCGTACCTTAGGCCGGGGGAAAACGTACTTTAGGTAAATATGCATCCGAATATCCGATCACTACTTATGACTGGGACTGCAGCTTTAACCTTTTGTTTTTGACATTCAAAAGTGCCTGTAATCGTCTAATTAAATTTTGTACTGGAAATTAACTATTTTATTGATAATTACTAAATAGGCTAGACTCCCTTTGCCATCAAGATCAACAAATCCATTTGACCATTCTCTTCCGTACTCATTTAGGTAGTACAAGATACTTCAACTTCAAATATGTTCAAAGAAAAAACAACGCTTTTTTGCCTAGGTTTAAAAAGTAAAAATCAGCACTCACGAGTTCTATATCCCAACAATGCCATCCAGGGGAACTCATCCAAGTCTGTGAAGGTTCCTCCATAAACCCTGTCTCCATTGGTGTCCACACCACACTGGTTTCTCGGAGCTGGTGAAGAATCCTCTTGGCTGTACGCACTGCTGCCCTGGTTCGGGGTCTGGGTTGGTCGTTGCTGGTGAAATTATTAAGGATCGGTGAGTTTTTTGGTGGAAATATGATACAAGTCTGTAATTTAACTAAGACGGTGCGTGAGATGACTGCATGGTGCGGGAAAGATGTTGACACCCATCAAGTGTTGAAGTACTGGTCTCTCAAAACACGTCACCATACCCTTCCTAACAGGCCACTAGACACGGCGTAGGAAGCCGGCTGGAATCGACTTCTTCGGCGCCTTCGGGCCCGCAGCCCAGCTTGTTCAGGTACCGTTTCATTAACAGTAAGCCTGTATAAAGTACAGTAAAGTAGGTCCTATCGTAATCGGCCTATTCATAATTTCTATTTGTAAACCTAGAAACATCAAAGCATATTTTCAAAAGTAAGTTAAAACAATGAAGGGTGTAAAAAGACCCTTAACGAAGCCGAAAGTTCTCCCCGTCCTTGCGATAATTTTTTTGTTCTAGACCATACCTTCTAGTTACAGAATTATTGGGGGTCAAAATTCCAACTTTTTCACAAGTTTTTTTTAAATACATGTTTCTAATGTAAGATTTTACTTTAAACACCTTCACGTGCCCCTTACTATTCAATCCATCCATCAGCACAATGTTTTGAGTGCGTTACATTGAGTTTTACAGTAAAACGTGATTTTTCACCCCAAAAAAAAAGTCGTTTCTCAGCAATAATTTTTGTGTAAAGTTACTTAGTTTGATGTACAGAATGCTTGGTTGACCGCTTCGTGAAGGGTCTGTTTACACCCTGTATAATTATGTAGAAAAAAATCAAGGACAAAAACCACCTTTATTGCCATGTTAATTAATAACCTTCACCTTGCTTCTTTTTCTCGTATTCTTATTACAAGTATGTTCAAAAGGTGTTCCAGTATAATGTATCATTTGTCAAAGCTTAACGTTAATTCCGGTTCCGTCGGCCATGCCCATAGCAACAGGATTAAAGAGTTATGATTGTCTTTTAAGGTAAAGGTCGCCAAGTCTATTATCTCGAAGTTATTTCCGTCTGATGAAATGTGGAGGATATAACTTAAGTATTCTGTCAGCTGTTTATGGTTAATATTACACTGAGCGGACGCATTAAGGACTGGCTGCGGACATGACAGATATTTCAGTATAATGGGTGTAAAAAGATCCTTAACGAAGCCGAGAGGTATTTGTTCTCTCTTTTTTTTTCGAATGGGAAATCATTAAATGACCGGGGAACTCTGGGCGGAGTGGAAGGGAGTGTCAGACTTTTCCTGACTAAAACCTATCCAGGGCCGCGGTATCTCTTTCGAACAGTCCCGCAGCCCCGGCAGGCATCGGCCCTTGCGGACCCCTTCCTTTTTGCTGACATCTCTATGAAGCGCGCGTGGAACACGAACGCGCCGTCGACACGGCCTTTCGTAAGAGCTACGCACTGTGTACGGCGAGCTAGCCCATTACTCAATCATCAGTCAATGTGACCATTTTTTGGTTCTGGACCATACCTGAGAACCTTCTAGTTACAGAAATCCAGAGGTCAGGTTTTTTTAAAATTCGCGTTTTAATATTGTTATTTTAATGTTGTTTCAAAAATGAGGATCCTTTTATCAGACCAAGCCTGGACTGATAAAAGGATCCAGGAACAGAAACAGATGATCTATAAAGTATTGTCTCTTACCGTAGGCCTAGGCGTTGCTGGTTCCTCTTGGTTTGTAGGCAGTGGCCCGCAGCACACCAGGGGCACATACCCTTCAAATCCGCATTGCGATCTTCTCAAGAAGCTGACCACACTGTTAGGTAGTGGCCGCTGTTCGAGGGCACTTCGGAGGCTCGGACATTCGTATAGAGAGACGCAATAACTTGACCTTCCTAGTGGGGTTGTACAGCTCTCCGACTGACTGACTGTAAAAAGGAAAAGGGTTTAATGAGGTCATTTGTTGGTCTTTTTATTCAATACTAGCGTTTACCCGTGGTTTTTCTGAGTTATAGTCGAAAAATATCCCACGGGAACGTTTTAAATATAGCCTGTGACAAGATATCTCTTTCTCATCATAATTTTCAATCTCCTACCCTTATCCCAATTTAATTGAGGCTGGTGCAGCAAGTCTTCTTCTTCCATACTTCTCTATTACTCGTCATCTCAGCAGTCACATTCTTTCTAGCCATATCATCCTTCACACAGTCCATCCATCGTTTCTTTAGTCTTCCTCTACTCAAGATATCACTCTTTATTTTATCAATCAAATTCTACAGAAATGTGTGTATTTGTTTAGCCATAATACCATAACAAACCTACAGAAACTAACTGGCATCCTAATATAAACAAAATCAACTTACAGTTGTCTTTTTCTATAACAACTACGCTTCTAAAGTAAAATTGTACTGGAGTTTTTATGCGCTCCGGAAAAAGGGACGTCGGGGTATTTTTGTTTCGTCCATCTTTTTTCAAACCGTCTCTGACAGGATACAGCCGCCGGAAAAGTCAAAGGCAAAAGTAGTCAGATAGAAAATTGAAGAAAAAATCTAACTATTGGTGCCTTTGCTGATCAAAGACCTGCTTTTTAGTTCCTAGATAGATAGATAGAATATTCTTTATTATGCACAGTCACGATCACCAATATGTATACACTTTCCTAAGTTCAAAATCAATTTTCGCGAGAAATAATGATTGTAACTTGGAGATAGGATCTTTTTCATAAAAATATGAGCTCCAGAATACAATGTTCGTAACAACATGAACTTTAAATCAAAACATTACGAGAAAAACAATTTTTAAAGTTGTTAAGTGTTTACATATTGGTGCTCGTGACTGTACACCATTCACCATATTACCATGTAAGTGGTCCTTCGTAGTCATAAATCATTATTATGATGTACTATCAAAAGTCGATTGTTTTTAATAATTTGTCTTACATGTCGTAATTGCAATTAAACTGATAACCTTAGTATCGTAACGTCACAAGGAAATGTGTGTGTTATGACTATTTTATCTCAATAATACCTACGAATGAACATTTGACGCTTACATCTTTATAAATAAAATTATTGTCCAAGTTCAAATCTTTAGGATTGTTTATTAACTTAATTTTAAACAGTTTACAAAACTTTCGTTATATTTGGTTAACTCATTAGATTCGTTTATTCATTCCTTTTACTTTTCTATTAAAATATATAGTAAATGCCAAAAGGAACAGATCCAGTCAAACAGAGTAGTATTTTCTTCGACATTTTAAACCAAATAATCTTTAAAATCTCTTCACTACTTAGTTTTTTTATGTCCAATAACAGATACACACACACAACATGCACAATCGCAATTTTCACAAAGTGTTTGGCATAGTTACTCCTTACACTTATAGTAAAAGACCACAACATGCACAATTGCAATTTTCACAAAGTGTTTGGCATAGTTTCTCACACACTTACAGTAAAAGACCACAACATGCACAATCGCAACTTTCACAAAGTATCTGGCATAGTTACTCTTACACTTATAGTAAAAGACCACAACATGCACAATTGCAATTTTCACAGAGTGTTTGGCATAGTTACTCTTACACTTATAGTAAAAGACCACAACATGCACAATTGCAATCTTCACAAAGTGTTTGGCATAGTTACTCTTACACTAATAGTAAAAGACCACAACATGCACAATTGCAATTTTCACAAAGTGTTTGGCATAGTCACTCCTACACTTATAGTAAAAGACCACAACATGCACAATTGCAATTTTCACAAAGTGTTTGGCATAGTTACTCTTACACTTATAGTAAAAGACCACAACATGCACAATTGCAATTTTCACAGAGTGTTTGGCATAGTTACTCTTACACTTATAGTAAAAGACCACAACATGCACAATTGCAATCTTCACAAAGTGTTTGGCATAGTTACTCTTACACTTGTAGTAAAAGACCACAACATGCACAATTGCAATTTTCACAAAGTGTTTGGCATAGTTACTCTTACGCTTACAGGAAAAGACCACAACATGCACTATCGCAATTTTATTCATCTCTCAATTGCTGCGTTAGACAAATAGGCGCCTATCCTTTAAAGACCTATTTTCCATTATGTAAATAACATATCATAGCTTGAATTGCATCCATTTATTAACTGATGTAACTATGTTATTATCGTATTTATCGTGTTTCATAGTACGTATAAGCTAGTTTACACGTGTTCGAAGTAGTTAGAACTTGGAATTCCCGTGTAAACTTATCTTTGGTAGGGTCATCCTATGGAAAATTATCGCTATTTCCTACCTACCTTCATGGTTGTAAAATGTATTTATTTATTTAAACTTCATGTACAAAAGTGGTACATAGGCGGACTTAATGCCACAAGGCATTCTCTACCAGTCAACTTTAAAACTTAAAATTCGTTGCAGTCAGTTGTAAGAAATGGTGAAAGCTATGAGTATGTGTATATGTTATTAAATCTACACCGAAAAGTTTTTAAATAATCAAATTAATAGGAGTAGGTAGGTATCTGTCGTATTAGATATTATATTTCTCTTTGAAAACTAGTTTCAAAATCGAACACAACATGAGTCAACACCCGTATGCGGCATTAAAAAAAAAACTAACGGTGGATTTCGAACGTTTTTGAAAACGACTACGTGAATTAGTGACAATAAATAGCTTGGTGTCAACCTCATTTTTTTAAAATAAATGGTATTTAAGTGATACCAATTAATAAATGTCAAACAGAATTTGAAATGGATACAAAGAATCCTTTCCTAAGCTATCTAAACTTGGCTTGACTTAGCAAAATGTTATCAACTAGTAAACTAAACACTATAAAACACATATCTTCAAAATTGTTGTAAACAAAACCATTAAAATATGGTTAGCCATGGAGGCTTCATAAAACTGGTTACCTATGAGAGTAAAAAAATGCAGTAATTGACCAAAGATTGGTACAGAACCGTACAAGGCAAAAAATATCAAGAGAACATGAATACTGGTTAGGTTATTGACGTATAAAATAAACTGGTAATTCTGGCTTAAGGCACTAGTTTCTGAGGCACTGAACCTGAAGTTGCAATGTATGTAATCTTTTTGAGAAGAAAGAAAACTAAATATATGCCAAATAAGACGTACCTACACAACACATTAAGCTATACATATCCAGTATAACCTGACCTCGTTTTGTATGAGCTTCCCGTACAATGAGAAATCAGCTTAATTTGGTTTTGTATAACTTGACTGGTCGTCATGTGTACATGCAATATAAAACTATTGTTATAGGTCCCGTCACGTAAAAAGAACGCTGACCGCTCAAATAAACTTTCTCAAATTTTTTATTCCAGCCTTTTCCAAAGTACTAAGCAGCTAGTAAAGTACCTATTACGATTCTACAATGAAACAATTAAACTTATATTATAAAACAATAGCTTAGTACTTTAAGACGCGACTGTATAACGTGTGCAAATTGGAATATTGGATAAAATGAAACACGTCCTAACCTATAATAACGAAACAACTAACCAATCAATAAGATATACAATTATACATATATAAACTGTATAGTAATCGTGAGAAACAAAGATTTTATACGAAGATACTTGAATTGGTATTCCTACAGTCGACTCAATCCTGCTACCTTGCATCTAAGCATAACAATAAGGATATCTGCTATCCTGGTATCAATAAATTTGATTCGAGACGTGATCGAATACTGCAAGGAGGATTTCTCAATACTGATGTTACATTAGGATTTATCCTAACTGTTATTACCCAAGTAGGTATTAGGGTACTTATTATTAGGTACTTATTATACTTTTAATTCATTTGAAGAGTTTCATATAAGCCAGGAGCCAATTATAATAATTAAATGAGGTATAATATAAGTTAATACTAATAATACAATAGGAAAATGCTGTAAATAAGGAAATATAATAGGAAACTTGTATTTATAATGAACTAATTAGCTAACAAATTGAACAAACAATCTTATGTTCGTATGAAAAAAATAATCAGAATTTCCAAAACTATGTAGGTATTAAAATTTGTCATGAGTTGTAAACTATTAAAAAATACCAGTTTTTAAGGCGATAAAAATGAAGACGTCTTGGAGGTATATTTAACTTCCTTATTTTCCTCTTCTACGCAGATGAATCTCAATAGGAGCTAGCTAATTTGCTTCATCTAATCATTAAAAGTAATCAATATATCTCTCTATCGTGTAGATAGATCTTAATATTGTTCATATTCTGTCTTAGAATCACGTTCTACAATCACAAAACAACGTGACAAGATCAGTTTGTTTAACTCTTGTTGCACACAAAATGTTTGATCAGAAAATAAGTTCCACTTCAAAATAATTCACACTAATATTAACTTTGTACAGAAAAATTAAGGTCTAAATTCGCACGTGAATTCTGAGTCAGATGATCATATACTTACGTACTGAACTCCATAGTAAAGTAGACACAAAAAACACACAATTTTTCCACATTTTTTTACAAATAAATAAGCACTATTTTATAATAAATACACTGTCATCACTCAGAATGTTTTATTTTATAAATAATATTTATTGAATAAATAATTTATTATTGTTTTATTGAATAAATAAATAAGTGTTTTAGTGATGCGACCAGAACGCGGTGATCGGCTTCAGATACTGGTTCGTGGAGGTCAAGTCCGTACGTTAAATACTAACGAATACGTAGTTTTGTTGTTCCTTGTACCGTTCGCATGATAAATTCTTATTATTAATAATAATATTATTGTTTACGTCATTGGTAATAATGACAGTGTTACCATTTTATCCTGACATGGTATAGGGACGCATTTTTTATGGATTTAGGGTATTTTTCATAGGACGGGTTATTGTTCATTTAATTTCTGGTATTTTTGTTTTATATCATAATTATGTGGTCTATGCGGAAATTCCAAAATGTTGAATTCTATCAAAAATCTTACTTTTTGGCATTCATGTGAATAAAACAACATACACCATTCATGCTTTTATTGAATATCTAAATAAATAGTAATTTTTATTTTTTTCGAAGTACCCACACCATGTTTTAATTAAACAAAATTAACCTTTGATACTATTGACTCAAAACTCAAAATCCCCATACCCAGTCGGGAATTACAAATGTCCATGACGATTATAAAATACATAAAACAAGTTATAACGTCAACTAAGTGTTAACCAACTTTACGCAAAAAGTACATAAGCCATTCATTAACACATGACTTGCTATCTCTACACACATAACTGGATTTTCTTGTTCACGAGTATATAGCACACATAGATACGAACATTTCTCAAGATACGATAGTCAGGTCATGACTCACGGATTTACCCGTGTCTTAAAAATAATAATATAATTGTACCTGCTGCCGACGCCGACGGTAAAGTATTAAAACATGCAAAAAAACGTTGTTGTAGTCAGGTTCTTTTCTGTTCACAGTTTTTTATTTGATTAACCACTAAATATTATGATGGAAACGACTTCATTGAATTTGTTTGTTTTGCAGTTGCTCTATTCGACTCGTATCATGCGTACGCGCATGCAATATGTCTGATCCATTGCAGGTTACGTATATCTGTATCATCATTATCATTATCCCACGGTTACCCTCTCATTACATTTTATTTGAGATCGGCACAATTGCATCTATCCTATAATAAAATAAGGGTGAAGAGTTTGTTTGTTTGGACGTTAATCTCTGGAATTACCAGTCGGATTTGATTATTTCATTTGCTTTTGATAGCCCAACTTTTGAGGAATGTTGTAAGCTATTTAACATTACGCTAAGGCCCTTAAAAGCCGAACAGCGGGTGAAATCGCGAGGCACAGCTAGTATACTTAATAAATAACTCATTGTCTTCTTTGGTACATCTCTATAAGTCATCATCTCGGAGTTCATTCACTTCATTTATGATAGCCATGTCAAATTTCACTCAATAGATCCTCTTTGGCCAACTCTTTCCTATCCACATTATCATCATTGAGAAGCTCGTGCCTAGTTAATAACAGCCGCTCGGGTCGATGTTTAGGTTAAGTCGCGCTTGCCTAGGTTGGTCCGTGGATGGGTGACTACCCATTACATACCAAGTTTCCTCCGTGCCTCGAAAAGCACGTTATGCCGATGGTCCCGGCTGTCATTTGTAGATCTTTGGCAATCGTTAGTGGTAGTCAGTGGCCCGGAAGTCTGACAATTAGTATTATCAAGGGGTATCGTATTACCCACCCAGTACTAACTGGGTTCTGGAGATCAGATAGGCAGTAGCTCCATGTAGCATGTAGCTGGAATGGTTAGTCTGGAAGCCGATCCCAACATAGTTGGGAAAAGGCTAGGCAGATGAAGATTCATCATCATGATTCGCAGCCTTGTCCCAACCGCTGCTGAGTACAGGCCTCCTCTTGTTTGTGCTATCCTTTCCTGATCTACGCGAGTCCCAACCAGATCTTATTCAAGATCTTCTGAATGGGACACATTCACCCATCTTGATCTCAATTCATGCGATCTAGTATTTAAGCAATGTTGAAGGGTTTTGTAAAAATAAAGATTTTTATTTATATTATATGGCTGTTGGTCTTCCAACATTTCTTCTGCGGTATCTCGGTAACCATTCAGTGAAGAATCCACATTCATACTTACCTCTGAACGAACTTGGGAATGAAGCGAAAAAGGGAATGGCTACTGATATAACGGCTAAAAGAGATGTATGGAAGATAAGATAATATATAATATAAGATAATATATATAAGATAGCTATATATACGACCCTGAGGGTAACCCCAAATATATTAGGTTAAATTCATAAGGAAAATCTTTTTTTTATCAATAAACTGACTCAAAGGAAATGGATATTCCAAACCAAAGTTTGGTTAAAAATTAATGTTGGAAATACCAATTAGAACGGGTGAAAGGAAGATGTGGTAAATAACACATACCTACACAACCATCCATTCGGAAAAAAGAAGATAAAAATAAAATCTTACTGTGATAAAACGGCAACTAAAAGAGGTCAATGGGCCCGACATAAAATAGTTCTAGGCGCGTTTTTTTTTTACCTACCGTAATAGGTACAAGGAAAAATAAATAAACATTCGAAAAAAAATTGAAACATCCTGTTAATGAAGTTTACGTGTCAAACGGGAGAATATACCTACCCAGCGCTCGACTCTAGTAGATCATCGCTCACAACAAGATGTTTTAACTACGTCATGCGTCAGAATATTGAAAAATATTTTTATTTTTAAATTATTAAAATCTCATAAATACCTATTTTTTTATGAATTCTCAGTTGTCATTGGATACATGAAGTGGGCTGCCGTTGTAAGACGACTAAAAAGTCACGGTGTATAAAAAGAAATCGATGTAATTCTTTCGGTTTTCGTATAACCAGTCACACGTTATTACTAAATATAGGACAGGGTTGCCTTGATTTGGGAATTCAGTCCTCTTAGTCGGTGGAAAGGTGACCAGTCTGGGACGAACCTTACAGGGCCGTGCGGATGGCGGGGCGCGGCCCTTTCCCCTTCGGGGGAAACCGACCCTAACCATCATTATCATCTGCCTAGCCTTTTCCCAACTATGTTGGGGTCGGCTTCCAGTCTAACCGGATGCAGCTAAAAACCAGTATTCTACATGGAGCGACTGCCTATCTGACTTCCACAACTCAAATAGCACTGGGTAATACGTAACCGACCCTAATACTAATATGATTTAGGAAAAACTAACATTTTATCAGCCTAGGGTAATTTAGGAATTTAGTCACATGTGTATATTAGGTACCTACTACATAAACATCATAACACCATGCCTGTAATCCCCGAAGGGTTAGGCAGAGGTGTACCTAATAGCACATCCACATTTCGCCAGTTATGTTTAAGTCTCATGTAATAGGGGCCGAGCGTTTTGCCACAAATCCAGACTCCGAGGCTGCTACTGAGAATTTCCTGATGGAAAAACCCAATAAACACTGCCCAACCTGGGAATCGAACCCAGGACCTCATGCTCAGCAGTCGCGCTTGCGACTACTAGACCAACGAGGCAGCCATAGTCATAGTCATATTAGGTACTCGTACTATTATTGTTAAACTAAATCGGTTTTGTGGTTTAGGCGCTACGGTCGAATATAAATTTTTTAAATACATACACAGATTGTTCCTTTGGCGTATGTCATCAGATGATAATGACATACACAGATGTTCCTTTGGGCTTTCCCAAAGGAATGGGCCGGGTAACAATTATTGTGATATTCGGCAGGCATTTAGTAGATTCTATAAAGTCATTCGTCATCAGAATCGTATTTCCAAAAAAAAAACAACCGCTGGACATAGGCCAAGCATTTTTAGGGTTTCGTACCCTGAGAGTAACCAACAGGACCAACCCTACCAACCCTATTACTATCCACTGTCCATCCGTCTCGTCTGTCAGCGGGCTGTATCTCATGATCCGTAATAGGTAGACAGATTAAATTTTCACAGAATGTATATTTTTGTTGCCGCTTAACAACAAGTCATAAAAAAAAAAAAAAAGGGGGCTTACTTAATATAAACCAAAATTTAAGGGGGCTTACTTAATATGATGCTACGGAACCCTCCATGCGCGAGTCTGACTCGCACTATCCGGTTTTTTCAGTAGGTACTTATAATGACCAGCCCTGCACTTCCGGCATCCAGAAATTCATTGCCGGGATACTGGACATAATCACTTCTACATGAACTCACGCTTTTATCTCATGAGGGTAGGCAGAAGCCACATGCTACAATACTTACATAGTCGTCGTCTCGTCCACTTTCATACATCTGGTCATTCACAAGTTGCGAGTACTACGCACCATATCTTTCTGAGGAACCTCACCAATGGATACGTCTACGTTAGAAAAGGTAATTTGCGCAGGAGTCTTTATGTATATTTATATTTATCTGGTTTAAATACAATAAAACAACAAACCGACATTTTTATATGTAAATACTAGCAGTTGCCCGTGAAATTGTTATAAAAATATTACTTCTGTCATTGAATCGGATTTTGTTTACAATTTTAAGGGTTTTAATTTTCTTGCTAATTATTTTTCCATATTAAAAGTAGCCCAAATTACTCCTTATAACATGAGCTATCTGCCAGTAATAGTCCCGCCAAAATCGGTCCTGCCGTTTCGGAGATTAGCCGGAGCAAACAGACAGTAATTTAAAAAAAAATGTATTTTTTTATTACAATTACCATATGCACTTTCATATGCCTTCAGTAAGAACACACATGACAATTTTATTTATTTGTATAGATTTGAATCGATTGATCAATTTAATTGACCTTCCTTTTCTTGTATTGAAAGGATTCTTATCACCGACACATTTATCAACAGTTCCGCTCCAAATGTGTAAACGTCAAAGAGAAATTGATATATGGCTTCAGTTTGCCAATTAACATAAACATGGTTTTATTTTACTTATAGCATTTCTTTAGAATTTATCAGATTTTCCGACAGTACCTACTTAGTTGTGGAATGGTTCTATGGCAAAATAAAATAATATTATTTGTTTATGTCTTGGATGGCTTCCTCGCGAGTTGGCGAGAAGAGGCACACCATCGTGAGAAGTGGAAGGAATGGGGGGAGGCCTTTGCTCAGGAGTGGGACGACACAAAAAAAAAACAACTACTCAACTTTGATTTGATATAACCCAACCGTATATCTATATCCCAATGCTGGACAACTTCTTCTCCCGTATTTATTTCTTCCATAGCATTAAGAAGCGGTGAAGGGGCGCATTGGGAAACGTTCTTAAGTCTTTTTTTCTTATTTGAATACTTTTAATTTTGAGAAAGAAACTGCTATCATCGAGATACTCATCAGTTTCATCGAAGCATTCCAAGACGACGCGCTACGTCGTTATGTTCTACCTAATGGCATATCAGCTTTAATCCCTCTCAATCTAAGAAAAATATATACCTACCCAGCAGGACCTCTAACCCAGTGCCCAATCAACCAAATTCTATCCCAAGTGGGACGCAATTTCCTCTCAGCGATTCGTTTAGCTATTAACAACATTAACTCTCTGGTCTCGTCTGCTAATCACGTTGGGTCCCCAGTTCCGTTCTGCAGCATTTGATTATACGCCTGTAAGTCGGCGAAATAGTTCATTATTTTTGCTAAATATAGGCTATGTTAGTAAGCCAAGATTTGATTGGAATTATAATTGGGAGTTAAGGGAAATAGGATTTTAATGGATTCAGAAAGTTTCTTGAAAAGATTTGGAAAGTGCGCTGTGAAAGACCAAAATAATTATGTTGTCGTTGTCAACTTTAAAGGAATGTAAAATGAGTCCATTTTTTCTTGCAAGATTTTCGTAGTTAAGGTTTTAGGTTTTAGACCGGATAGGGATAAGTGGAAGGAGGGAAGGGAGGCCTTTGCCCTGCAGTGGGACACAAATGGCTGATAATAATAATAATAAGGTTTTAAACTTGATAAGAAGTAAGTACAGACACCAGCACATCAAGCTACTACAATCTGTCAAATATCTTTAATTCATTTTCAACTTTAACGCTAAAGCATTAGGTTCAAGGTTGATTGGGAAAATTAGACAGTTTCGGGTAGCTTAATGTGCTTGCGTATGTACTTACCTTTTTTGTATGCATATGTAATTCTAGTTAGAAAAAAACCGTCTACCAGTGACCACAACTCATGCATTATTTAAGAAAAACAAACTTTGCGGTTGAAGTTTTGTAACAATAATGCTTACCGAACCTCTCGGGTACAGCAAAACAACATATATTTGAATACCACCTATATATTTTACTGGCAAAAAAAACTTAAAGCTAGATATTAAAATTCAGTCCATGTATTTAATACATAATAAATGTTTATACATATAGTGGACAGAAAATCGTGGTATTGTAAGTGAGGCACGTATTCAATCGGACGTTCAGAGGTTCGAACCGAGGCACCGAGCGCAGTCGACCGGGGTGTATCCTCGAATCATGGGCAGCATTTATTTTTGGTCTCATTTATATTTATAGCCAGTTTATTAATATATTTTTTGGAAGAGTAATTCTTTAAGAAATACTTATTATAAATATAATCTGATCGGGCTGCGGGACTGTTCGAAAGAGATACCGCGGCCCTGGAACACAAAGGGCAAAGAAGGAACATGGATGGGTTTTAGTCAGTAAAAGTCTGACACTTTGTCCCATCCCACCAAGAGCGGGGGCCAAAAAAAATATATATATATATAATCTGATCGTAGAAGTCTGGGGTCTCCTAACCTGCCCCAGGTTGATATTAGCTTGGTGCATCATTATCTTCTGCCTAGCCTTTTCCCAACTGTGTTGGTGATGACTTTCAGTCTTACCGCATCAGCTGAATACTTGAGCATACTCTCTCTCTGACTTCCACAACTCACTCAACTGGGTAACAAGATATCGACGGTTAGCAAGCTGACATGACTGCTTGTCAGATTTTGCAACATTTGACTCCCGAAATTAGTTTGGTGTACTTGTATGTAAATTAAATACATATATATGAATGCTACTTGATATCGTGTCCTGCCTGTCCTGTTGCTTGCACATCACAGAAACTGGTGGACGCTATTGAAAGTGCCAAACTCGTAGCCAAAGGAGATGGCCAAAAATTGTATGAGCCTGTTCCCAGAATGTACATATATAAAATCTATGTCATTTAATAGTAAAGAACTTCTATAACAAAAACAACAAGGTGCATATTGCTCAGCAGTCATGGACAAAGGTTATGAAAGTTTAAAGACCTCATTTTAAGTTACGGTAGGGTACGAATATTTTACAGTTTAGGCCCGGTATGAGTTTATTTTCCCTGTTCTGTTCCATTGATATGTAAAAAACCTCTTTTAATATATCAATGTACTGTTACTTGTTAATATTGTATGGCAACGTTGACGGTACTTTCGACTTTTCGAGTGAAATCAAAAATAAAAAACCTTTTTATTATGAGTTCTCTTCAAAATCACGTTTTGTCCATTTGCTTTTGGGCTGACTCAATTTAAATTGTCATAGACACGCTAAGAAGAAGAATGCTACTGATTCATGATTAAAGTAACAACAATTAAACGAATAATCATTAACGAAGAACCATTGTATCGGTTTTGCTCGGCAAGATCTTTAAAAAATGACGAAAAAAATATGGCTGAACAAATCAACCTGTAGTATAAATTATGCCATTCTCACACGCTTTAAATTGGGAAAGTACCTCTCATATACCTAACTCACTTAAAACAAAATCACATTAAAATTTTAAAAATCCCCTTTCCAGTTTTTTGTCTCACATAAAAAAAGAACATGACATTACACTCAAAAGAAGCAAACAAAAATTGCAGAATAAGAACGGTAACCGCAAAATATTTAAGAATAACCCTCGGGCTCCGAAGTTCAAAGATGCAATGATAAATTGGCGATCGTGGCTTCAAAGATTGTAGCCTCTTGGACTGTCTCAAAAGCTTTGGTAAATAATTCCGTAGACTAGACTGCTAGTCTTAGCGATATCGTGGTTTCTACTAGCATTGTAAGCTAGGATATTTGCTGTTTGTTCATAAAAATTGCTGCGTGTTTTTTGGAATTTGTTTTGCAAATGTTACCTTTATTTTTTTTCTTCGTGGATGTAAATTTGATTGATGACCTTGAGGCGTTTATGGAAGATTAGCCGGAGATGGTCACACTTAGGAAGAAGTGGAAAGCTATGGGGGATGACCTTCGTGCGGTCGTAGATTAACTTAAAAAAAAAAACTGTTTGTTTTTTTTAATGTTGTAAAAGTATTTAAGCAATAGCGTAGAAGTAAAGAATTCGAAGCGGTTGTAATACAAAACCAAAATTTTAGTTCAGAAATTGACTTTTTGCTGGTAAAACTTGCAATCAGGCTCTTGTAATGACTGTTTTCTCAGTAAATACAAGTTACGTACATAAACTTGCTAAATAAACCTTGCAAATGGACATCGAGCATTACGACTGGCAATGACATCACTGAGTGCAAATGATTGTCACTAAAATTATGAGAATTGATTGTATTTTGCATTTGCCGTCATTATTACATTGATGACGAATTCATGCAAGATTAATCAATAATTAAACATAACTGCAACGCAATTATTACTGTTATTTCCCTTATTCCGCCAACTTTAATTATTCATGGCGAATACGTTGTCGGTTATCAACTAGGTAATTTTCCTTACGTTATTTTTGTTATGAGACAAAGTAAATTTAGTACCTAGTGATTTCCTTAATTATTATTTGTATATTTATTTTTTGTTGTGTGTACTTGTGGCTTATGCCAAATAAATATGATTTCTTTCTTCCTTTCTTTAAATACGCCAAAGACGTTATTGTTCCCATACAAAGTGGGTTTAGGTAAAAATACAGTGATGTCAAAATCTATCTAATTATCTACTAGGAACTTAGTTACCAAATTACTAAATATGGATCAAGTGCTTATGTCAAATAACACACACTCTCATAATATATTTCCACTGTAATGCTTGCCAATTCTAGCTTTGATATATTATATTATCTAAGTAGGTACTCACTTTAATTCATTTTTATATTATGAAGTTCCGTAATGACAATACATTCCAGGAAGAAAAATAAACATTTGAATCTTTTGTCTTTTTAGTCAAGAGAAAAACCTAAAACATTTACGACAACCAACAGATATGAAAAAAATATGTAGGTATGTACCTAATGTTCGTGGTTTTCAGAGCATCAGCACATCTAAATATTATACCCTAATTGAGGTAAAAAGCAAATGAATGAGTTCGTAATGCAGTTTTATTTGTAAAAAATTCGTGACCAATATTGGTTCAGTAGTAGTTAGATATGAAAAACCAGAATGCCCCGTATTCGGGTTTTTTAATCGACGAAAAAAAGAAGGAAGGTCTCAATTCGACGCGTATTTTTTTTTCAAAAGCATGGACCTTTCGCGAAATAAAACCAACCAAGCATTATATACATCAAACTAAGTAATTAGACGCAAAATTATTGCTGCACAACCTTTCCAAATAGGTAAACGCACCTGAGGTATTTTTTTAATCGTCGTTCACACTTCCACAAAAACATGGACCCAAATTCCAAGATTTTTTCTATCCTTAAACAAATCAGTAGGTACTTACGAAAAAATCGCCTTTGCCAAATCCGACAAGCCTTTCTCTTCTTAAATATATTGAGAAAATATTGAAATACACATAGAAGGAGATTGCGGCCATGCCTTAGTATCAACGGCCACTGTCAGACAAGTTATCGATGGCTCCTAAATATTATTTATGGTCGTCTCAGCCGGCTTCGCTCCTAGTACTGACGCTCCTTCTATATTTGCGCAAACACTTACGGCCATCTTTGATTTATGGCGCCCTGGTAGATTTTGCGAAGATTCTTTACAGTTTTTGGACAAAGAAGTTAGAAACTTTTCTTGTTTCACTGTTCCTCACTTCTTCTTAGATATTTTCCTTTCAAAGCTTCACTTTAATTTGAGGTATTTTTAAAAAATCAACGGATACATAATATAATAACAAAACATCACGCCTGTAATTCTCGAATGGTTACGCAGAGGTAAACCTAATAGTACACCCACATTTCGCCAGTTATGTATTAAGTCCGATGTAATAAGGAGCGGGCCTATTGCCATCAACAGGGCACAAATCCAGACTCCGTGGCTGCTATTGAGAAATTCCTGATAGAAAAATCCAATAATACTTTGCCCGACCCGGGAATCAAACCCAAGACCCTCATGCTCAGCAGTCACGCTTGCAACCACTGCGACCACTCCTAGGAATATCATCATCATCTGCCTAGCCTTTTCCAAACTATATTGGGGTCGGCTTCCAGTCTAACCGGATACAGCTGAATACCAGTATTTTACATGGAGCGACTGCCTGTCGGACCTCCTAGGAATATAAACAACAAAATAATATTAAGCAGATCTGTCTAGCCTTTTCTAAACTTTAATAAGGTCGGCTCCCATTCGAATCGAAGGTTGCAACTTAATTCCAGTATTTTGCATGGAACAACTCCTTATCTGGCCCTCCACCATCCAGTTACTGGTTACAATTTACAAAATAAGTAAAAAATATACTCTTTTAACGAAAACCCAATAAACAAAATTGCACTTTCACCATATTACAGCTAAAAAAACCACAACATTTTCACCAAATCACGGCACAACTCCAAACTGTCATTAGAACTTTTTCATCGAAACCTTCATTATTACAGCGTTTACTTTGAATAACATTTTCGTTAAAAGCTTTTTTCTCCACATTGATATAAACGAGAGAAGTCTGCGTATCGAGAGTTGAACATAAATCACGGGTGGGATGGGATGCAAGCATCGTTTGTTCAACGTCCAGTCTAATAAAGGATGGGTTGTTGATTGTTGGTCATCTCGATCAAGTCCATCTGGGAATTTATAAATGAAGGTATTGTTTTGTTTCACGGCAGTATTATGGGGTTCTTTGGTAATGAAGATACTTTCATCGGTGTTTTTTGACGACTGTCTTCAAATAACGACGTTTGTCAGACGTAATTAGTATAAGTATAAATAAATAATTAGTATTAGTATTTAATATAATTATCTAGACTTTAAGTGCATTAAGTCTTTAAAATTACAATTACAAAGAGCATTTTTCATGTGGTGTTCCTATCTGTTTAATATCTGTAACAACTATTGGTGAACCTTAATTAAATAAATAACACCGTGCCTTCGAAAGCACGTGCTGTCATTTGTAGATCTTTGACAGTCGTTACAGGTAATCAGTGGCCCGAAAGTCTGACAACCAGTCTTACCAAGGGGTATCGTAATATCCAGAACTAACTGTGTTGTGGAGATCAGATAGTCAGTCATTTCATGTGAAATACTGGTATTCAGCTGCTTCCGGTTAAACTGGAAGCCGACCCAAACATAGTTGGGAAAAATCTGGCCAGATGATGGTATCTTCAAACTAATGACACCAATGGACGCCGATCATCCAATGAACTCTGGTAGATATCAACTACCGACCAAAGCGTTACCAATTTCTCTTATGATAATAATGAATTTCTTGCCCTTTAGTTTTTTTTATGTATATTCAACATATTTTTCATTCGGTGAACAGTTGGAGGGGGGGGCTGTATTAGGCATGTTTTCTATATTAAGCAGACTTTATTTACAATTGTGGAGTGAAGAGAAATAACGAAAATAATAATAAGTCCTTCATTTTTTGTGCTACAAACTTGAAATTTGGCAGGGAGGTAGGAAATAGTCAGTAAAAGTCTGCTAAGAACGGATTTTGCGGCAGAGTCGGATTAAGGAGGTCACATTGCTCTCGCAAAAAGTCTCTTAATGTTGTAAATCAAAAGCAAAATCTCATGACATCTCACCAAGGGGAGAGGGGGGGCGTTGAAAAATCGCCAAAATTGCCTCACGTAATTAATGGACGCCCCCTAACCCATCTCCTTGCTTAAAAGGTGATCTCCAAATCATGTGTTTGATAACTTTATGTACCTAATTAAAATAAACATTTTTTTTTAACACTTTGCCCGACCCGGGAATCGAGGACTGGGAATCCCAGGACCTCATGCTACACATACATACAAAAATTTCCACGCGAACGAAGTCGCGGGCAACAGCTAGTGATAATAATAAAAATGTTGAGTACATCATCTAACTGACTCGTCCTTCAGAGGATACTAATTAAGTACTTTGTTAATTACGTCAATTTACTTTGGCTTGGCGCAATATGATTTACCCTGTCAGCCGTCACCGTATTTAAAAAAACCGGTACTTAATTAACTTCATATTAATTACTAAACATGATGCATAAATATGACGTAGTTATCAATAATTGTCATAGAAACACCTTGAATAAAATTGCACGTGTATGACTGCACTAACTAGTCAAAGGCCTAATGCCGCGTCCATGACCTCAGGCGATGCAACTTTGATCGAGCAACTCGCGCGTGTTTCTCTTGTTTCCTTCGCTTGAGTCTCTGTCTTCACTCCGCAAGACGAGTCGCGGAGACTCATGGCGTGCTCTAAGCATCTTCTATCATTATTATAAGCTTTTATTTAACTTGCCTTGTCAGTTTGTTTGTTAGTATGAAACAATCTAAAAATAGCAACTGAATTTCAAACCAGTTCCCCCCAACCGATTGAGCTGACATTTACCACACACCTTCGGTTCTTGTGACAATTCATTTTTGCGATAGACATGACTTGACCCTGTAGCCGAGATCGCCTCCCTACCGTAGAACTCTTCAACTGTTAACACGGACACGAAACTTTGATACGCGTTAAATTTTTATGGATAAAAGCTTGTTTTTTAAGTTTAATTTATTTCTTCTCAGTCGTTGTCGCAAAACGCGTGACGTTTGAGCATGTAAGTCGTGGCCAAACGGTAACTTATTCCAGTTATAACAGAGGCCAAATACAGGAAAATATACCATGGGCAATCCCCCAGTTTGCTTCGCGTTCAATGACCGTGATTATAATCGTTTAGCTGTAGAATGCAACAGACCGTGAATGCATATTACGCATATTCTCAGAATATTATCTGAGTACGCGAGAATTGAGCCCTGATTAAGTTGTTTTAGGGATTTTCTTGAACCCAGCATATTTAATGGTCTTCGAAATGGTGTTAATTTCCATGCCATGTAATGAGTATTGCAATGGACAATTCCCATGTCCCAGTCTCAATCTGTCAAAATATCTGGAAATTAACATTTTAACCATGCTGGACGAGATTGCATTTTAAACGTTTTAAAATACGGGGATTTGCCTTTTGTTCTCATAATATATAAAATTGTCGAGAAAACTAAACAAAATGTTTTAGACTGAATTAAAACACCTTTTTACTCTTTTTTTACTGACATGATGTTGTGCAGATCCCTAATTAACTATAAAATAAATCTGGCAGAAAAGTCAATTGGTAAATAAAAATATGAACATACAGTGAATGCACTACAATAGTTACATTTCTGTCCCAGAATGTTTCAAAACAATCCTCTGACACCTCGCCCTTTGTGCGGAAAACTCCTAGTCCTAGACGAAGAGCCAGTCAAAATCAAAATCGATGTTATGTCACCAACACACAAACTCAAAAAAAAAACCCATCTACAAACTTTGCGTCTCAAATCTATTAGCTCCGTGTCTCGAAGCAACGGAACCAAAGGAAATAGGAATCATTATTTAACGTCAGTGTTTAACAAGATTGCCTCCCGCAAATGGGCCGGTAATGATTCCCGACCATTTCAGCCCGCAATGTAAAGCTAACAAGTAAATTAACTTTGAGAGCCATTCGATTTTATCGAAGAAACTTTTTTTATTATGTTTTTAAAGAAATTGTTTGTGGAAACTTTATAATGACTAATTGAGTTTATATTTTGTACGGTGTTGTTTATTTAGACAGATTTTTTATTAGAGTTCAATAGATCTATATGAAACTTGCGGGTATGAAGCTTGCAAGCTCCAAAGTGTCTTTGTTAGTTAATTTTGGTTAACTAATCTAAACTTAATATAAGTACAGGGTGTAAACAGACCCTTCACGAAGCCGTCAACCAAGCATTATGTACATCAAACTAAGTCACCCTACGCAAAAATTATTGCTGGGAAACGACTTTTTTTTTTGGGGTGAAAAATCACGTTTTACGGTAAAACTCAAAGGAACGCACTCAAAACTTGGTGCTGATGGATGCTTTGAATAGTAAACAGGTCATGAAGGTAATTAAAGTAAAGTTAAAACCTTAAAAAGTAGTATTAAAAAAAAACTTGTGAAAAAATTGGAACTTTGACCTCCAATATCTCGGTAACCAGAAGGTTCCCAGGAATGGTCCATAACAATAAAATGATCGCAATGACGGGGAGAACAAATACCTTTCGGTTTCGTTAAGGGTCTTTTTACACCCTTTAGACACAAAAAAAAATACAGCTTTTTACTGAATGCAAAATTTACCGTACTTATAACAAAATAGCTTTCCTCCGTGCCTCGGAAAGCAAGGTAAGCCGTTGGCTCCTGGCTGTCATTTGAACATCTTTGACAATCGTTACAGGAAGTCAGTGACCCAAAAAGTCTGACAACCAGTCTCACCAAGGGGTATCTTATTACCCAGTACTAACTGGGTTGTGGAGGTCAGCTAGGCAGTCGCTCCATGCTTACCAACTTAACGTGCTTTCCGAGGTACGGACGAAACTCAGTATGTAATGGGTGGTCACCCATCAATAGACCAACCTAAGCAGGCTTAACCTAAAGATCGATACGAGCGGCTGTTATTATTTAGCCACGAGCTACTCGTAGCAAGCTAATTTATTCAAAACAACGTTACAAGTGTTACAACTCTAGAACTTAATTCTAGACATTAAGAGAACAAAAACGTAGTCTATTTTGTATAGTAACTTGTTTTGTCAAGTATAGTAACAAAATAGTGCTTATGACGTCATAGAAGGTAGTCAAAAAAGGCACGCTTGGTTTTCACATGGATACGGGTCGTGATACTAGCTTGTATTCTATAAAGAAAAAACTCAACAACGAGAAAGCGTGGTGATCACTAACTTCATCTCATTTTGACTATAAACACTCACCAATAAAACTTCCCTTTCACCTTTTATTGACAACCCCAAAGCGAACACTGAATATTTTCATAAACACAAAACGAATAAAACACAGCAATACATTTTCTCTAGCGAAACATCCATTATAGTAATCAAATCGTACATTAATAATCCCATATTGCATTCCCAATGGCAGCTAATGAGTATTCCGACCGCTTGCACCGATCAATTTCAATCCATTTTCATACATAGGTAGGTACAGTCACAAACATTAACACGTGTGCATTCACCAAAGTTGCAGCCGTTATTGCAAGTGAAAAGCGGTTGAATTTTGCTAAGTGTGTGACATGTTGATGCTCGTGATTGTACGCGGGTAATTTGTCGATGTAGAATCTCCACAGGCAATATCAACGTATCTATAATGTCTGTTTGAACCTAAATAACCTCTGATCGTTTTGCTGTAGTATGTAGATTTGTGTATTATGACTGTATTATCGAATTTGTACAGTTTCATTAGGAATTGGGTATACGGTTGAAATTCTGGTGGAATATTTAGTTCAAGTAGCTGTGAAAAGTACGTGATAGTTACGGATCTCAAATGGAGTTAGGCAGGACACCTAGCATGGCGCAGTGATGACAGGTGGAGTAAGGCTGTCACCGAATGGCGTCCAAGAACGGGAAAAAGAAATGTAGGTCGTCTGGCGGGGATATGGGCAGAAGACATAGTTGCCATCGGGGGAAAAACCTGGATGAGGCTGACACAGGAACGGCACGAGAAAAGAGAGGCCTATACACAGCAGTGGGTGAATTCAGGCTGTGGATGATAGAAATAGAAATAGAAATAATATCTATTTGCGTAAAACATGGTGTTTAAAGATATTAAAGACATTACAGAGCATACATGTTTTGCTTATACACCGTGACTTTTTAGTCGTCTTACAACGGCAGCCCACGTCACTTATCCAATGACTACTAAGCATTCCTAAAAATAAAATAGGTATTTATGAGATTTTAATAATTTAAAAACAAAAATGTTGTTCAGTATTATGAGTATTATGACGCATGACGTAGTTAAAACAACCTGTTGTGAGCGATAATCTACTGAACTCGAGCGCTGGGTCGGTATATTCTCCCGTTTGACACGTAAACAACATTAACAGGTGTTTCATAATTTTTTCTAATGTTTATTTATTTTTCTTTGTACCTATTACAGAAGGTAAAAAATAAATCGCGCCTAGAGCTATTTTATGTCGGGTACATTGAGTGGACCTCCAGACGACTAAAAAGTCACGGTGTATATCATAGGCTTAGCATGCAAATATTATAGGTTACGTTAACAATACAACAATGTTGCCCGTCAATAAATTATTTAACCACGATGACGTGATAGTAGGTTTAAATTAAATCTGCGTATATGAAGTATTCTCTTTACTTAGTAAAAATACCTAGGTTAGGTAGAGGTAAT
The DNA here is from genome assembly GCA_905220335.1 of Noctua pronuba. Lineage (NCBI taxonomy): Eukaryota > Metazoa > Arthropoda > Insecta > Lepidoptera > Noctuidae > Noctua > Noctua pronuba. Next base: position 6,593,281 of record LR999903.1, on the reverse strand, counting down.
ATACGTTTAAAGTAATAACCATAAATCAAGACGAGTTTTCTATCAGAAAAAAACCTCTTTATGCGTCTTGCCTCACCGCTAGGACCTTTTTCCGGTAAATCTTATACGTATTATTCTGAGAAAAGAAAACATAAAAGAACGTCATAAGAAACTCCCAAGACCGCAAACTATCTGATCTATGACAACTTAGGTAAAAGGTAATAACTTAATATAACATCACGCCTTTAATCCCCGAAGGTTTAGGCAGAGGGGTACCTAATAGAACACCAACATTTCGGCAGTTATGTGTAAGTCTTATGTAATAGGGGGCGAGCCTATAACTCTCCGAGGATGACCAACGGTCACCAATCCACGGACCGACCTTGAAGATCAAGCCGTGCGCAACAGGCCTTTTTTTTCAATTTCGCGTTTTTAAAATACGGTAGTTGATATTCATTTAAAAATCGTCAACAAGTTTCTTTGAATCGAAATTCTAGGTATTCATTATAATCTGTAAGCAGTGATAGCCTAGTGGTGTGACCGTTGGACTGCCAAGTCATAGGTCTCGAGTTCAAACCCAAGGCACGCACCTCTGATTTTTCGGATTCATGTGCGTATAGTATAATTATCATGTAAAAAGTAGTGCTTGGCGCTATGGTGACCTAACACTCCTTTCTCGTATTGATAGGGTATGGTTTGTGGTAGAAGTTAAAGTCTTGAATTGTAAAGGAAATAGTTATATATTAATCACTACAACACTTAGTTACAAGACAATGGTAATGGTAATGGTTTCAATGGTAATGGGCGAGTACGTGGTGTCTCTAGTGAGATCCGAACGCGAACTGTCCCACATTTTGGTGAACGAGCGAATGTGCATACTTGCGATCGCTGCAATTATGCATTTTCGCTTAGTGTTCGATTTAAACTCGAACATATTCCCGAGAGCGAGAAGAAATGCGGGGTGACAGTTACAAACAAAACAAACTAGACTATGATACTTATGGTGTGTACAAAATAATTAAACTACTTAAACACATTCGTTTCTAGTAATCTTAGCTGGTAAGTATAAAAATAATGCAAAAGCAAAGTAAAGGCAAAAACATAAAGGCTTATTGGTCTACTTAAATAATTATAAATGATTAAATACAGTAACACCGATTTGAAGTTACACTATTGAGTCTTCCACAGTAAAAGCAATATTTTGATTGCCTGTGTTCGTATTTTTGTCCCGTTTGATCACACTATAGTTCGCGCTAGGCCAGCGTTTGGCATAATTTTGTAAACAAAAAACTGACTTCACTTTTATCCTTTAGATCACTGGCACTGAGCACTTCACTATATGTTTTGTGTCTTCTGGTTGGTTTCGGTGTCAGCGGAGTCGCTGCAAACTCCTGTTTGCAGCAACTCTCGCTGCGGCGTCGAGGTCTCGGAGGCGGTGGGGTCACCGTGGTCTGCTGCCGGTGGGATCCTCCGCCACGTTCTCCAGCTGCGGCCTTTTGGCACAGGCGACATCGCCTGGTCTTCCACAACCAGACTGCTGCTACGCATACAGCAATCGACATCAACACGTAACATATTACGTATTGGTGGATATCGTGCGGCGATATATCGTCTATTTCTGAGTCGCTCTCCTTCAGTTTCTCTATCGCCTCCCCCAGACTGGTCATGGATATGGTAAGGTTTCCGACATCAGTCTGTCTTTCGTCAGGGATTTTGATATTAATCAAGTGATTAATTTGATCGAATTCAGGCGTATAAATGGTTGGTGAAGTGTTCATTTGGTTGGACTGGTGACGTATTGAATATAATGAGAAGTCTTTTCCTTTGATGACGCACTCTTGACCTATGCTAATGACCCCGGCTTGACTCAGCTGACGAACTGTTACATGGTCGCCACATATGATTTTTATTGTGTAGGTGTCACAACAAAAGTAAAAATGCTGAGAAGTCGAATGTAATTCAAGCCATACGTTGGTGCAGTTGGTTTTATCTAGTTTGCATTTATTGGTAGCCGAATTCTTGTCGCAAAAACTTTCGTCATTTTGCAGGTCTGTTATTGGTTTCAGCAGCTGACACATGTAAGTAGTTCCATGGTATAGACATGCTGTTAGTTCCTGTGTGGACATGCTAAAGAAGGAATCCTTCTTCAGGTTGACGGCTACGTATTCGGAGATTGGTATGATTGTTGTCTTAATGGTGTTTGCTTGGTGCGGTATGGGTATCATCTTGTACAATTTGAAACTTTCTCTGGATACTAGTGGAAAAGTAACTTCAATTATGACAAATTTTTGAGTCGCTCTGGCTTTGACTTTCAGTAGTTTGTAAAGATACTGAAGATCAGTGTCTAAATTGGCGATTGGTAGTGTGAGTTCGCTTGGCATCTGGCCATATATGGTTTGGAGCTCACGTTTAAGTTGCGATGGTGGCAGTAAATGTATGCTAATTTGACCGTGGTAGATGTCTGTTAGTGCATCGAGCAACGTGTCTTGAAGTCGTCTTAATCCTTGCAGCAAGCTGTTTCCAGACATCGCTGACAATGTGAAGTCATTGACGTAAGAAATATTTTGTATTTCGCGTTGGAGAGTACTCGCGTTTTCTTGCAAATTTAAAAGCTTCCTGTTTATTAATTTGTGCTGTTTATTTACAGTGATCTCCATCCTCTTCATGAGGTTGAACTCTGCTTCGATTATGGATGTTTGGTTTTTCCATAAATTAGAAAGGTGTTTCTCATTGCGATGTATGGTTTCGATGTCCTTTTCATACTGGTCAGCGAAACGTGAATCCAACACACCGAATAAGTCATTCGCTAGATACCCGATACCGTTTATTAGGCCTCGTCGGCGCCGACCCGTCTTCCCAGCGGCGCGTCGCTGTCTGGCGTGGACATCAAAATGCTGTGTAAGCAAAAGTTCATTGTAGTATTCGAGTTCCTGATAATCGTGTCGTGCTTGCTGCACGATCGTATTACAATGGCTTTGTGTTTCAATGGTTGCGCACAATTGTTCTTGATAATTAGATATTTTATTATAGGTGGTTATGCCTGTCCAATAGGGTCCCATGTCGTAGTACATGACTAATGTCCATTTGTCCCTGATTAATTGTACCTTTGATATGGGGTCAAAATAAAGCGTCTGGTTGTTTGGAAATGGTCTTACGTCGTGTAAACCGTAAGATGGAAAAATCAGCATGAAGAGACTTAGAAGAACAGTTGCTACAGTTGCGATTTTTGATCTCGGTTTTCTTTTCCTTACTGTCAATTTGGTTGTTGACTTTACATCTGGTTTTGGTGTCGTTGCGTTATTCTGGTTAACGGGCAAAACGGAGAGTTTCACAATAGGGCGTTTCATGACTCCATTTTTAGTTTTTAATGAAACCGCTCTGGTAAGGCCATCATTTCCTGGGTGTGTGTCGACCACACGTCCAAGAGCCCATTTTCCTGGAGGCAGATTTTCGTCATGAATAACCACTAGATCTCCAATTTCAATGTTCTTTTGTGGTTCCATCCATTTACTTCTTGATGAGAGTTGTACCAAGTATTCCGTCTTCCAACGTTTCCAAAGGTCTTGGAATAATTTGCTAGTTAGATGCCATCTGGTTCTAGCATCTTGCTCTGTTTCTATTATCGTAGTTCCTGGTCTTCCTGATAAAAAATGAGCTGGTGTAAGGAAGTTTACATCGTCAGGATCCTCGGATATCGCGCAAAGAGGTCGCGAGTTGAGGCACGCTTCTAGTCTAGCTAACAATGTGGTGTACTCCTCGAAGGTTAGTCTTTGTTGACCGATAACTCTCTTGAGATGATGTTTTAGACTGCGTACTGCTCGTTCCCATAGACCGCCGGCGTTAGGCCAACTAGGTACATTAAAGTGCCATTCTATGCCCATCTCTGTGATCTGGGCCATAAAACTTTCACTGAATCCTTTGTGAAGCTGGTTAAATTCTTCCTGTATCATCCTGTTTGCTCCCACGAAGTTAGTGCCGTTGTCACTGTACATGTGTCGTGGCGCCCCTTTTCTGGCTGCCATTCTGGTTAGAGCTGCCAAAAAGGCGGAGCTGCTCATGTCTGACACGAGTTCTAGGTGAACCGCTTTCGTGACCATACATACAAAAACTGCAATGTACCCTTTTGTGGTTTTGATTCCTCGTCCTTTATTTGCTTTGACCTCTACGAAGCCTGTGCAATCTACGCCGCAGTGATAAAATGCATGTTCTGGATTCACTCTTGGTTCTGGTAAATCTCCCATGAGCTGGTGCTGCCGTATGGGATTTTGTTTTCTGCATATGACACATTTTCTTATAAACTTTTTTGTGGCCATATATCCGCCGATAATCCAGTACTGTTGTCGAAGATTTGCTAATGTTAAACGCGCTCCGCCATGGAAAGTCAGTTTATGAGCTTGATCGATGAGTAATGTGGTTAGCTGGTGATCGTGAGGTAAGATGATGGGATGTTTCATCTCCGGACTCATGTGGGCGTTTTCCAATCTTCCACCCACTCGTAACATTCCGCGTTCATCTATGGTTGGGTTCAAACTCAAAATCTTGCTTTTGGAGTGCACTTTTCCGTGTTTGTTTAATGAATCTAGGTCGTTTGCAAATTCTGCCTGCTGCACGTTTTTGATTATCAGCTGTTTAGCGTGGCGAAGTTCGTGTAATTCGAGGTAGGGTCGGCGAACTTGTTTATTCAAAGTAGGTAATCGCAGTATCCACGCAAAAATACGTATGATTTTTGTAATGGAGCTGTGTTGGTTTGTCAAATGCTTAATAATTGCGGTAGTCAGCGATTCTGTTGGTTTTTCAATGACTAACGCGTTGGTTTGTTTTAAAATGGACGGCTTTACTTCTAGATTCGTCTCATAAATGGTATGATGGTTTTCTTGGTTTGTGTATGATGGCAGCCATGACGGCCCTTGCCACCATAACTTGTGGTCTTTGAGTTGCTTGACAGTCAAACCACGACTTGCACAGTCCGCTGGATTATCTGTCGTCTTCACATATTGCCAATGTTTTGATGGTATGGTTTTTGTGATTGTTGTTACCCGATTTGCTACGAATGGTTTCCATCGGGCTGGATCTCCTTGTATCCATCCTAGTACAGCAGTTGAATCAGTCCAGCAGTAGACGTCCGTAGGGTAATCTGATAAGCAGCTTCGGACTTTTTGCATTAGCTGAGCTAGCAGATGAGCACCCATTAACTCCAGTCTCGGTATAGATAATACTTTGCTTATGGGTGCCAACCTGGCTTTTCCCGCAACTAATGTGATGGTTGTCCTTTCTTTGGTTATTACCTTGCAATAGATTACACACGCGTATGCCTTGTTAGAGGCGTCGCAGAATCCGTACAATTCTATATTTTGGTTTTCTCCCATTCCTAACCATCTGTTGACTTCTATACTGTTTATATCCGGAAATTCTTGCTTCAGTTTAGTCCATTCCGAGTTCATTGCCTCTGGTAGCGCGTCATCCCATTTTATGTTAGACAACCAGACATTTTGAAACAGGATTTTCATGGTAGTGCTCAAGGGGGTTAACCATCCTAATGGATCGAACAACTTGGAAATGTCCGAAAGTAGAGCCCTTTTGGTAATGGTTGCAGGTGATTCTGGTTCTATTTAACCGTTCCAGTAAACCGTAAGATGGAAAAATCAGCATGAAGAGACTTAGAAGAACAGTTGCTACAGTTGCGATTTTTGATCTCGGTTTTCTTTTCCTTACTGTCAATTTGGTTGTTGACTTTACATCTGGTTTTGGTGTCGTTGCGTTATTCTGGTTAACGGGCAAAACGGAGAGTTTCACAATAGGGCGTTTCATGACTCCATTTTTAGTTTTTAATGAAACCGCTCTGGTAAGGCCATCATTTCCTGGGTGTGTGTCGACCACACGTCCAAGAGCCCATTTTCCTGGAAACAGGATTTTCATGGTAGTGCTCAAGGGGGTTAACCATCCTAATGGATCGAACAACTTGGAAATGTCCGAAAGTAGAGCCCTTTTGGTAATGGTTGCAGGTGATTCTGGTTCTATTTTCGAGTTGAAGGTAAAATTATCTTTCTGTGGGTTCCAGCGGAGACCCAAAGTTTTGGTTGAATCGTTCTGCTTGAACTCGTATGTTGACTGGTCACATTGCTCTCTCTCCAAATCGGTTAATAGCTCTGGTTTATTGGAGGTCCATTTTCTAAGATTAAATCCTCCCAATTGGCATAAATTTATAAGATCGGATTTCAGTTTATTCGCTGCTTCCATTGAATGACGCCCTCCGCAAAAATCATCCATATAGAAACTTTCTTCCAATTCTTTTGCTGCATCAGGAAATTTTTGTCTTTCATCAGATGCTAGCTGCTTTAAGCACATCATCGCTAAGAAGCCCGCTGGTTTGGTTCCGTATGTTAGCGTGACGAGTTGAAACGATTGTATAGGTTGGTTTTTTGATTCTCGCCATAGCACCTTTTGGTAAGCTTGATCTTCTTGGTGCACTCGGATCATTCTGTACATCTTCTCGATATCGGAAGTATATACAAATTGAAATTGTCTCCATTTCAGGATAAGCTCTTGAAGATCCTTTTGTATATTTGGACCCCTGTACATGACGTCATTTAGACTGTATCCTGATGATGACTTTGCTGAGGCGTTGAAAACTACTCTCAGTTTGGTAGTGGTTGATTCAGCCCGAATGACTGCATGGTGTGGTAAGTAGCATTCGGGCGTATGGTTAATGTTGCATGGTATCATGTGGTTTAAAGCAAAATATTCGTCCATAAACTTTTTGTAATCGGTTTTCAATTCGCTGTTCTTCTCAAATTTCTTCTCCAAGTTCCTAAATTGAGCTAACGCTTGTGGTTTCGTTTGACCCAACTTTTCATTGTGTTCCGGCTTAAGCGGTAGTCGGACTTCATACCTTCCGTCCTCAAGCCTCTTTGTGGTTTTTATAAAAAAACTGTAAACATTCATGGTCATCGTTGGACATCTCTATCTTCTGGTTAATGTCTTCGTTCTCCCAATATTTCAGAAGGTCTTCTGTGCTGTTGAGAATTGCGTTGCACTGGTAGTGTGGTTTCATGGAACCACATAGTAGCCATCCTAGCTGCGTCTGTTGAGCGATTGGTTGCTTGTCCTTGTCTCCTCTTAAGATTCCTCCTAACATTATCTTACTATAAACATCTGCACCTAGAAGCATGTCTACGGGTCTGCTTATATGGAACTCTGGATCGGCCAATTGTATCCCTTGGATATGGTTCCACGTTGTTGGTTTAGTAAACGTGTTATTTGGTAGTCGTTTGATTAAGTTATTCATTACAATAACATTCGTGTCACAAGTAAATTCACTATTTGCAGACTGTAGTGTGACCTGTAACATTCCCTTCGCGTTGTTTTCTTTTTCACCGACACCGTAAATTTGACCTTTAAAATAATCCCTTTTTAATCCCAGTATCTGCGCTGCGTTTTCGGTGATTAACGACAGTTGAGAACCCTGGTCAACTAAAGCTCTCATCTTGTGCTGTGTTCCATCAGCTCCCTTTACTTTTATAATTGCGGTGGCTAAAAGTACTTCAGATATATCATCCCAAGACACATGAGATGACCTAGATGTGCGTGTTTTGGTTGCAACACTCTTGTTGGAGGTTTCTTCTGCTGACGCAGTTGGACTTTGTTTTGCTAATGCTTCGTGAAGTAGAGTGTTGTGTGTACCTAAGCATTTACGACATCGTTTGCTCGACTGACATGGTTTATTGTTATGACTGCATAGACAGTTTTGGCAGTAATTTAATTGCTCAATTTTGTTTGCCTTTTGCTCGTGCGTCATTTGCAAAAAATTAGGGCAACGCCACAATCCGTGTTCTGAATTGCACAATGCACAGGTTACTGACTGCGACACGTGTAATGCGTTCATGTTAGACTTTGAATTATCTTTGTTGCCTGATTGATGATTATATCGATGAAAACTTTTCTTCTGGTTTTGGTTGTTGTTCTTGGTTGATTGATGCGGCGTGGTTTTCTGGTTAGCCGGTTCCTGTTTGCGACGAGACGCTTCTAGCGCTGTAAATTTCGTTTCCAAGAATGTCAGAAACTCCTGTAGATCGGGTAGCTCTCTAGGATTCTTGACCGATTCTATATATTCGGTGAAGGTATCGTCATCGAGCTTTTGAGATAGTAGGTGCACTAAAAGTGGATCCCAGGTTGTGATATCAACTCCCAGATTCTGTATAGCGTGTAACGTCTCCTTGGTTACGTCATGCAGCTTCTTTATCGTGGCTAGAGACTGCTGTTGTATGTTGGGAAGTCCGAGAAGTATATTAATATGGGACGTGAAAATTAATTTCTTGTTGCCATACCTGTGGTTTAAAATTTTCCAACATACATGATAATTGTCAGAGCTAATCTGTAAATGGTGAATCAGACGCTCTGCTTCGCCAGTCACCTTGCTCTTCAAAAACTGCATTTTTTGCGCATTAGACATCGACGGATTTTTGTCGACCGCTTCGCTGAACAAGTCTTTGAACGGAACCCATTGGTTATAAGTCCCATTGAACACAGGGATGTCCATTTTTGGAGCTGACTTTTCACGGTGCTTCACTGCCCACATCTTTTTGTTGATGTCGTTTGTCAGCTCACTGTACTTTTCCTCGTGCTTACAGAATTCTATTTGGTACGTAATATCGTCACCTCCATCCTCACCTTCGATTTCCCAATGAAGCTTGTCGATCTCACCCCATCGGCTATCCAGTGATTTTAGAGCATTCTCGAATTGCCATTGATTCTCGAAATGATCTACTTGTATATTACTCACAGTTCTTATGAACGCTTTGAAATTAATATTCTGCTTCTTTATTAACCCGTTCAGGTTGCTGGAGCCTCTATCTTTATATAGTAAACTCTCTCGCTGCGAGGACTCCTCGTAGTGAGACGACGACGTACCTGGTTGTGGCTGCGCCGCCTCATTTTCTTGTCGACGGCCCGCACCTAGCTGTTGGCTAGCCTGGTTACCTGGTAATGGTTGTACTTCGTCCGCTCTGGTTCTACAGGGGCTTTCATCCTTCCGCTGCGTCGCGCCTAATTGCCTCATGGTTTTGTCAATAATCTCCTTAATTTTCAAATAAACTTCCTGGGCTGTTTCGAAACAACCCTTTTTGAAGTAAATGTGGTCAAAATCTGCAAATTCGATTATTTTTCTATGGTTTTCTTGGTAATCGCGCCAGTATGCTTCCAACATATTGGCCTTACGCTTGTAATTATCGATGGTTTTCCTCTCGGATCCATCTTTCTTTATGTTGGTTAAAAACTTGTTCAGGATTTCGTAGAGTTCCGTTTGGTTGATGAACAGAGAATCGGAATCCATTTTTAAAGTTTTGAAAATATTTGGTAATGGTTAGTATAAACAAATGGTTCGATCTGACCTTATATGCCCCAACCGACCGTCTCTGCAATCCGAAGTTCTTCAAATTGCGGCGATCTTCTGGTTCGCGTGCCACTGTTTCACTTGGTAGTCACTGGTAAATAAATGCTCGAAGGACCATGTAAAAAGTAGTGCTTGGCGCTATGGTGACCTAACACTCCTTTCTCGTATTGATAGGGTATGGTTTGTGGTAGAAGTTAAAGTCTTGAATTGTAAAGGAAATAGTTATATATTAATCACTACAACACTTAGTTACAAGACAATGGTAATGGTAATGGTTTCAATGGTAATGGGCGAGTACGTGGTGTCTCTAGTGAGATCCGAACGCGAACTGTCCCACATTTTGGTGAACGAGCGAATGTGCATACTTGCGATCGCTGCAATTATGCATTTTCGCTTAGTGTTCGATTTAAACTCGAACATATCACTTGCTTTTCGGTGAAGGAAAACATCGTGAGGAAACCAGCATGCCTGAGAGATATTTCTTGACGGCATGTAAAGCCAAGTCAGAGGCCCATGGGCGGCATAAAAACTCTGACACCAGGTTACGAACTAACCACACGATAAAGAAAGAAGAAGAAGAAGATTATAATCTGTTATTGAAATAGGATCAGTCTCAGTAACAAAGATGACGAATTGACTCAAACCAATTAATCTCTAGCAGGGCCAGCAGTCCTTATGCAAAGTGATCAATAAATTGAAATCAAATATCTTTATCCAATGTCTGCGGTTTAAATTACAGTTCAATTGAGTTATCTGAAGTCAATTAATTCTAGAATGTTATTCTAATCTATTATCTTGTAATTTATTGAAGTAACCTTTTCATCCAACGCGAACGTTTGGAGTTGAATATCAAATACTGTTGGACGCATTCTGAAATTAATTGAACCTATGATTGAAGCTGTGGATATGTTTTTTAAAATGAATTGATGACGTATGACAACCTTTCTAGAAGGATCTATAACAATTTAAATTAATGGTGTAATACACGGTAGATGGGCCATCGTGACTCCAAATTTTACCATAGAATCACATTTACATAATTGATATAGGTAGAACACAAGCATCATCTGCCTAGCCTTTTCCCAACAATATTGGGGTCGGCTTCCAGTGTAGCCGGCTGAATACCAGTATTTTACATAGAGCGACTGCCTATCTGACCACCACAACCCAGTTAATACTGGGTAATACGATACTCCTTGGTAAGACTCGTAGTCAGACTTTTTGGGCCACTGACTACCTAACGACTGTCAAAGATCTACAAATGACACCCGGGACCAACGGCTTAACGTGCTTTCCGAGGCACGGAGGAAACTCGGTATGTAATGGGTGGTCACCTATCCACAGACCAACCTAGGCAAGCACGGCTTAACCTAAAGATCGACCCGAGCGGCTGTTATTAAGTATTTAGCCACGAGCTCCTCCTGAGCTGATATATAGGTAGAACACAAGCGCTGAAAAAATATTTTCGAAAGTCGATGACTTTTGTTGGTTCTTCGTTAATTTTTTTTTGTCACCGACCTTCGAAACTACTGTTATTTTGAGAACTTTTTAGAGGTTCCTTGTCTCTTCCTCCTTCTTCGAAGTCGATTAAAAAGCAGCTGTTTCATACTTACAAAAGTGCAATTTTAGTATAAGGTCACATTTTTTTTTGATAGCCTACATTGTGTCCCACTGCTGGGCAAAAGCCTCCCCTTTCTCCCTCCAAACCTCTCTGTTCTGTGCAATTTCTGGCCACGTTTGCCCCGTGAACAATATCAGATCGTCACACGGTCACATACCGACGAAAAATTTCATCGCTGTTGGTTGTAGAATCTTATATATTTACATGGTAAAAGTTTCTGTCACAATGTCCCTTCCACCGTGTTGTATCCTCAAGACACATATCCTCACCTAATCTCAAAAACAGACACAGAAAACATTCCAAAAACAAAGTCTCCCCAATTACTGAAGGCATCAGGTGGCAACTCGCAATTAAAACAAAATATCACATTCAGGGGTCGCCTTACCACCTTCCACCATCCACCACCTCAATCTTCCTTACTTTATAGCCGCATAAAGAAACCTAACGTTTTAAATGCAACGTAAATCGTTTATACGGTCGTGTGTGCTTTCCAGACATAAAAGGGAATTAATAAGGCCATTTCGGAGAGCGATTCTGCAGACAGATATCCAATCTCATAGTAGAATAAAGCTTCCAAGATATATAAGGAGATATTGAAAGTTATCGATTTTAAAACTCCGGTTTTGTGTAGTTTTTCTAAGTTTTATTGAAAATGGAATTGAATGGGATCGGTGCTGTTTTATTTAACAGTTCTTTGATGTAAATAGGAATTTATATGGTTTTGTATTGTGATTTTAAGAAAATTTTATTGTTGAGTCGTATTGCGAGCTCACTGACTAACAATTTTATTTGGCAACATTAGTTCTTATACTCCTCGTTGGTCTAGTTGTCGCAAGCGCTACTGCTAAACATGAGGTCTTGGGTTCGATTCCCGGGTCGGGCAAAGTGCTATTGGGTTTTTTCATCAGGATTTTTTTAGTAACAGCCCCGGAGTCTGGATTCGTGCCCAGTTGATGGCAATAGGCTCGCCCCTTATTACATAGAACTTTAACATAACTGGCGAAATGTGGGTTTACTTTTAGGTACACCTCTGCCAAAACCTACGGGGATTAAATGGTGTTGTTATGTTATATAACAAAGTCAAGTTAGTTTACAGTACCGTACTATTTTATCATCCTTAGAAATTCTCTGTAGTTTTTCAAAGTGAAAGAAAATTATACCCTTAGTTAAAAAAACACTTTAAAGAATAGAAGCACCCATTCTCTTCATTCGATATGTTGGTTAAGACAAAGATCCCTCTGAAACCTTATCTTGTAAATCATAACATTTTCACAACAAGTTTACCACTATTTGAAAACAAACACTCCTCAATTTTGAGAGGTTAATAATCCCTAACTTCGTCTACACCTCGAAAATCAACCAAAACGCTTATTACGATCAAATATTAATGAACATAGCACTTGCCAAACCAATTTACTAGCTGTAAACCGAAGTCTGATTGCTAACAGTAAATCGTAAGGCGCTATCTAAGATCCGAGGTGAAAACGTCCTTAGTAAGGCGAAATTCAAATGTAGCGTTTTATTGACACTAACTATAAAAAAAAGAAAGTAAAATGTAAAAGTAAATCCCACCCCTCTCAGAGCACAGTAAATACGGACACTTAGAATGGACCATCAAAGTTTCGGGTACTCAAAAATCCATTTGAAAAATATACGTTTTATAACGTAAGGGTTTGGCACGTTGTTTTCAGAGTCGAGTTTCCCTTTTCCGGTGTTCATTTGTTTTTTTTAACTCATTTACTCACGTCCTGCTCGAGGAGCTCGTGGCTAAATAATAACAGCCGCTCGGATCGATCTTTAGGTTAAGCCGAGCTTGCCTAGGTTAGACTGTGGATGGGTGACCACCCAATACATACCGAGTTTCCTCCGTTCCTCCGAAAGCACGGCGAGCCGTTGGACCTGGCTGTTATTTCTAGATCTTTGACAGTCGATACAGGTGGTCAGTGGCCCGAAAAACTGACAACCAGTTTTACCAAGAGGTATCGTATTACCCGGTAATAACTGGGTTGTGGAGGTCAGGCAGTATGTGAGTATAGGCAGTCGCTCCATGTAAAATACTGGTATTCAGCTATATCCGGTTAGACTGGAAGTCGACCACAACATAGTTGGGAAAAGGCTAGGCAGATGATGACTCGCGTTCTGCTCCTGCTTCGCACGACTGGACAAAACATCGAGATCAAAATACATAACCTTCTGCAATTAACTCTCTGAGTAAATGATGGTGAAAACCACTTTTACATATTATAAAGATTTATATTTGTTTTCAAATGGTGGAAAAAAACTACAAGAAGGTTACCTTACCTAATTCTAATGAATTAATTTAGCTTTCTATGACTTTTCATGTTATAGATCGTTGATGACCAAAATTATAGCAACAATATTGTGTCATTTCAAACCAGTACATCCTACCCATTCTCTAATTAAAGTCAAGCACACACAGACACCCAAAATACCAATATCAAATATGAAACGCACGTAACTTCACCTCCACCAAACATAGCTACAGCTACCGGACGAACATGTAACCAGACGAAATTGCATTACGTGTGACGCGGCAGAACACTGCGCTTTGTCGCACAATATGTCCACGCCCTTATGTCTACACAAGTATCTACATACATAGATGCATAAGAGAATTGGCCATTCGCAAAGGGGTGCGTTATACAGAATCATCAACGGATAGCTTTTATCGTAGTTAAAATCTAAGGTGGTATTAGAATTACGGTTTTATGGCCAAGGGTTCAGGATTTCAAATAATGTAAGTGGCTTTTCCTTAAAATAGCTGCTTACTTGGAGTGTATTTTTCTTGACTTGTCTGATTATATTAAAAAATATACAGGGTGTAAACGGACCCTTCACGAAGTCTTCAACTAAGCATTATGTACATCAAATTAAGTAACCCTACGCAAAAATTATTGCTGGTAAACGACTTTTTTTGGGGTGAAAAATTACGTTTTACGGTAAAACTCAATATAACACACTCAAAACATTGTGCTCATATTTAAAGTAAAGTTATAACCTTAAAAAGTAGTATTTAAAAAAAAACTTGTGATAAAGTTGGAACTTTGGCCACCAATATCTCCGTAACTAGAAGGTTCCCAGGTATGGTCCAGAAGAAAAAAATGATCGTAATGACGGGGAGAACAAGTGCCTTTCGGCTTCGTTAAGAGTCTATTTACACCCTTTATAACGTAATGAGATTTCAATTTTGAGAATAAAATTGTGTTGCAATGAATTTTGAAGTCCCACATGTGTTTAACTTCTACAAATCAAGTCGTTTCACACCGAAAATTTGATGTGCAAAATTCACGATTTTCTTACTGACTTTAATGAAGAAATTAGACGTGTAAACTCAAACACACTGTAGTCCTAATATCAACATTACAACTAGGATATTAGCTATAAAACCATGTTATTGTATGTTTGTATAATTCGCATATTCCTCATATAACTGTTTTGTGGTTAGTTTTAATCGCAAGTCGTAACCGTTTACTGAAGCAATAATAATTTCATTTTGGTTATGTTCGCGACGGGGATCAAAACACGTTAAAATTAAATGTGTTTTGTTAACTACATTATGCTGTTTTCATTACAAAATCTAAGTAATGCTTCTGAAGTACTTACTAAAACTCGTTTGTTGTTAAGATGTGTTATGGTTTTAATTGTGCAGACTTGAACATGTATTTAGAGCATGTACATTTTTTGTTTGTTAATTACGGTGATCGCACCGTTTTGCGTTTGTGAAAATGGAATGATCCAAGTCAATCACAGTCAGTAAAATTAGTCATTACCTAGTCGTTGAGTCCTTAACACTAAAATAATTCAAAGTCAAATTCAATTCTATTCTGAAGTTCACTATGCGTGGGCTGCGGGACTGTTCGAAAGAGATACCGCGGCACTGAAACACAAAGGGCAAAGGAACATGGATGGGTTTTAGTCAGTAAAAGTCACTCCCGCCCACTCCGCCCAGAGCGGAGGGGGTTATTTGATGATTAAACATCCAAAAAAAAAAGTTGACTATGTGTCACCGTCATTTCCAGACATTTCCAATTAAAATAACGACCAACTTGATCGTCAATACAGAATTCATTTCAAGGCATCATACCTACTCATCAAAAAAACCTTGAACGCAAGTCCATAATGAATCAAATAGTAACAATTCAAAACGTAATTTAAGACGGAAATTCTATTTGATAAACAAAATGTGAGTAATTCGGTTGCGCCTGCCAGATATTGCGTAGCACGTAGTAACAATGCGTCGGATGATGTCATCTTGCAGGGGTTGTGAGATGACGTCACTTTTATCCCCTAAGTCCGGAGTGGAGGGTAGTGAGCTATCGGGTCACGCCCTACTAATAATTAAAATATTTTGTTGCGAAACTGTTACGTAACTTTGTTATATTTTAGTAGGGTATGACTAAGCATGTCTGTGAGTTTTTTTTTTCGTGTTTGGGTTTTTTTTTAAATAAAATTGTTTAGACACCACCTGGTGGCCTACCATCATCATCTGCCTAGCCTTGGTCGGCTTCCAGTCTAACCGGATACAGTTGAATACCAGTATTTTACATGGAGCGACTGCTTATCTGATCTCTACAACCCAGTTAGTACTGCGTAATACGACACCCCTTGGTAAGACTGGTTGTCAGACATTTTGGGCCACTGACTACCTGTAACGACTCAAAGATCTACAAATGACAGCCGAGACCAAGGCTTAACGTGCTTTCCGAAGCACGGAGGAAACTCGGTATGTAATGGGTGGTCACCCATCCACAGACCAACCTAGGCAAGCACAGCTTAACCTAATGATCGACCCGAGCGGTTGTTATTATTTAGCCATGAGCTCCTCACCTGGTGGCCTATCCTATCATGACGTATCAAAGCAGAAGTAATTCCAGTGTGGGAAAAAGACGGCGCTAGATGACCTGTATAGCTCTGTCTCTTTCCCACACTGGAATTACTCCTGGTTTAAGACGTCATAGTAGACCCCCTGCTCGCAAATGTCAAATATACAGTGTGTATAAGAAAGGAGTGGCGAGAAAAAAAAACAGCTGTCCCATAGAAATTTTCAAACCCAGTTGTCTTAAATGTATGGAGCAGCTGATTATTTTTCTGTCTGTACCATACCCTTAAATATGACCACACCTTTCATTGTCATGCATACCTAACGTACAGCAAGTCATTATTGCCCTAGGCTCTAGCCTGGCAGTAATATTGTACTGAATTACGTTACTGCCCGTTAGTTAATAATGTGATTTGAATTTAGAACCTCAAATTAATAAACAATTGTCACTTCGTAGGTTTTAGTTAACGTTCACAAACAAAATAATTAAATTACGAGTATACAATAGTACAATAGTAGTATTATGTGGATTAATAAGAAAAAAATATGTTAACTAGTTAAATAGGTAAAACAAAAGTGGTTCCAACGATAAAAATACATTATTGTAGCTCAAAAACTCCCTCGCTCCGCTCACTTCACATGGCGTATTTGTCAAAAATTTCGCGATATTGCATCGAAACAAAATGTTCTTTATGCCCATTGAGATAAAGTTCACTTTGTCTTAATGGTAGAAAGCGAATATTTCCCCAGATCTGCCAAGTGTAGTGCTACCATTACATCATTCTCTTGCTTATCCCAATTCATTTGAGGTCGGCGCAGCACGTCTTCTTCTTCCAGACTTCTCTATTACTCGTCATCTCATCAGACACCTCCTTTCTTGCCATATCATCCTTTACACAGTACATCCCTCGTTTCTTTGGTCTTCCTCTACTCTTATACCCATACACATTCATACTCAAAACTTTCCTCACGACATTTTCCTCATTCCTTCGCATCTCATGCCCGTACCACGACAACCGATTACCACACAACTTTTCAGTCACCGGCGCCACTTTCAGACTTCCTCTTCTGTATCATTTCTTATTTTATCCCAAAGATATTGAAAAGACTTATAGAGCAGACATTGAGAATATTTTCATACAAAAATTTTGATGTCGGACATTTTTGATTTTGACTCACGAATGCTACTTGACAAGTGGGCGAATGACACAAGACATAACGATTTGTTACTAAGTAGTAACAAGTATTGGATTACGATTTTCTTCGTCTTGTCCCGTCTATCGCTCGTAAATATTTGAATGTCTTTGTTTTATTCATTCTCGTAATCCATGACTGCGTTTTTCATACAAAATAGCGCCCGTGACGTCAGACTTGCTTTATCCCCTTGGTGCATAATCTAATCTTACCTCAGTATTTTGTAAGTTAAGTTTTTCAGCCCTTTAACAAAAGTCCAAGGGAAAACAACCGATTATCGTCCAAAAGATAATTATAGTAATATTTAACTTTAGGATATATTTAATCGAAGAGAGCAGAGATATAAGATCTTCAGACTTCTTGTAAATGCCATAATTTTCTTGTATGATACCAAGTATTCTCAAAGACTATTTGTTGAATTATTTAACCACAAAATCACATCGTGTCACGTTTTGTTTCAGAGATTTATTTAGAAAATGAAAGAGTTTCTAAAAACATTACAGTATATAATGCATCCATACAAAGTAACTGAAAAACCTTTAGAAAGACCTATTCAACAGAATAGATCAATAGATTGCGCCTACAAAAGTTACATGTTGTAAAAATAAAATTCTGCTATGATAAAAACCAAAGGCGTTGGATACTTTTCACAAAGTATCTCGCGAACTGTGTGGGAGGGGGGAGCTCAATCAGAGAGATTAAAGGTTCTTTGAGAGCATCTGATAAGCTATGCCATTACCATTAAAAAACTATTCATACCTTGTATATGTATGTAGGTATCTACTAGCTTTATTTCTGTTTAGGTACATTAGCTACAATCATATAGATTAAAACGTACAGTAAAGTAGTTATAACTACTTTTTAACCGAATTCAGAAAAGGAGGAGGTTCTCAATTCGTTGGAATCTTGTTTTTTAATGTGTGTACACCGATTACTCGAAGACGCTTGAACCGATTTGGGTTTTTTTTTTTTGTTTGAATGTGTATACTCCCAGTTGGTGGAGAAATATTGTCACGATCTGATCATGGACTTCGGAGATATGAAACGGAACTCTTCAATTATAGACAGCAAATCTGTCGTGATTGCTGCAATCGCTTGGATGTTTATTGTTTACACAACATCATAACATAACATCACACCTGTATGCTCTGAGGGGGTACGCAGATCTGTACAGTACACCCACATTTCGACAGTTAGGTATGTTAAGGTCCATTTTATTGGGGATAAACCTATTACCATGAAATTCTATTACCATGTATTGCAAATAATTCTATAGGATTTTACAACAAAAAATGGAAAAATAAAAATTAAATTGCAAAAAATAAAACCGACTTCAAAAACAATAAAAAAAAGTTATTTTTTTACATTTTTTTTTTGAAGTTGGTTTTATTTTTTGCAAAAGTTTTGACCGGTTCAACTATTTAAAAAATAACCAACATTTACTTAGAAACGTATCAGGTTTTCTTTTGTTACCCTTTGAAAAACGTCGTGTTGTAGTAATTAATATTCTAGGTTTACTAAATGATAATAAATTAACTTGAAGCGTTCTGAAACAATATAATTATTTTTAAAAGAGAATACGCCCTTTAATTTAATAAGGGTTTTGACTGACACCAATAAAAACTTTTTTTTTTGACCGATTAACAGTTTTGAGTGTAACTGTCTTGGCGTTTGAATTACGTTGAAATAAAAAATAAAATAAATCTCGGCGAACATTTGTGAAAATATTGTTTTGAAAATCGAATGTCGGTGTTCGATCCGATCTTGTCGACCAGCTAAAAGATTCTTGAAAGTACTGCACTACTTTAGACTTGACATGCCTATTTGAAGACTGGCTCTTACCGCACTACTATTAGGTTCAGAATGCAGTGTACTTACATATATCACACTCGTGTTTTTTTTAAATTTTTTTCTACTAGTGTTTTATTTCCACAGAACTATAAACTCATGGTTCAATTTCTATAGTCGGCGATGATTTGTAAATAATTTCGCGCGGACGAAGGTCGCGAGGCACATCATCGTCATCATTTCAGCCGAAAGACGTCCACTGCGGGACATAGCCCCCCTGCCCCAAGTGATTTTTTGCAATTATTAAACCCCCCTCCCCCTCGTCAAGAAAAGGTGACCCCCTGTCCCATGCTTACGTAAACATTGGTACATATATTTTTCAATATGTTCTGGTTTCTTTATTGATTCATGAGAAGAAATTTAGACAAGTGAATAGGTAATTCCATTATATTCGGGAATCCCTGAAAATGCGTTTCGTTTTCAAGCATAGACAAATAGAGTTACCTTATGTGTTCAAACCAAAATCGACTAAATTTTGTAGAAAATCCGAAAAATTAAAAAAAATACTGCTGTACATCAGCAGTATTTTTTTTTATCACCATGCCGACCCGCCCATACCCCATGTCATAAAAAATAAGCAAAATAAAGCCCCCCCCCCCCCGCCCCCATGTAGTGCTTACGTAATACTTGAATGGCCCCCTACTCTGCCTAGGCAGTAATGACAAAATTTTCCCACTTGTACCAAAATGTACTATTATTCATTTGTTGTATTCGTTGGTGTGTTATGTTTTCATGTACATACGTATTGCAGGAATCTTGGCACTGAGTTAGGTAATATATTGCGTATAATATATGTAGTTAATGTTATTAGTTGCGTATTACAGTAATAGGATGTTATAAACTATAAGTTATTTTATGCGTGACTTTGATAATAAATCAACTATATTATGGTGTGACACTAAATGTGTTTACGTTGCAATTATAATAAGTTATTCATCTTTAATTTACCTCGGCCAAATAGACTCCTTCCAGGCTAGACAATATAAAGAAGTTTCTCGACGAACCCTGAACGCCTGGAAGAGCTATTGATCGATGAAACAAATAATGAAGGGACCTCTCCCTCTCTCACTGAAGAGGAAACCCATGAACTTGTGCATTCTTCCTACCCTCACCTATGGAGAGCAGACATGGTTACTAATCCAGCAAGTCTGCACTCGGGGTCTGTAAGCGAGCAATGGAGCGTAGTATCCTTTTTTTTCGGATGAGAAATCATCAAATGACCCCTCCCGCTCTGGGTGGAGTGGAAGGGAGTGTCAGACTAAAACCCATCCATGTTCCTTCTTAGCCCTTTCTGTTCCAGGGCCGCGGTATCTCTTTCGAACAGCCCCGCAGCAAGCGCAGTATCCTTGGAGTTAAACCTACTGATCGTATAAGAAACTCGATACTGCGTTCCAAAACTCAAATTGCCGATGTAGCTCGCACGGCTGCCACGCTCAAATGGAACTGGGCTGGCCACATTTGTCGCATGCCAGAGGAGCTATGGGCTTAAGTTTCCACACGATGGGTCCCAAACAGCAGCAAACGACAACGTGGCAGGTCCAGAAGGAGATGGCGGGACGAACATGACTCTTTTCACAAATATTGGCGAGTAACAGCACATAAGTGGAAAGAGGGAAGGGAGGCCTTTGCCCTGCAGTGGGACACAAATGGCTGATAGTAATAAAAAATATTAATCTTGAACTAAAAAAGTCTGTTGAAATCATTATAACATTTAAAACGGTTTAAAAAAAATCTGATCTTACATAACATAACATATCAGTAATCAGCGAAGGGTAGACAGAAGTGTACCAGAACTCCCACATTTCGTCAGTTATTTTTACGTTCCATATATCAGGGGCGAGCCTAATGCCATCAACCGGAGACAAATCGAAACTTCGCTGCTATTGAGAAATTCCTCATGAAAAAACCCAATAACACTTTGCCCTACCTGGGAATCGACCTCATGGTCAGCGCAGTCGCGGTTGCGACCACTTGACCGATGAGGTAGTACAAGAGTATTCAGTTAAAATAATTTTTCATAAGACTCTTTTGTAATATTATATATTTATTTATATATATATATATATAATTTTACAAAATTATATCGTGTATATACACTCTAAATACAGAAAACAAGAAAGGAACACAAAAATTGGTACAAAGGTGATGCTTATTTCTAAAGAAATCTCATCAAATATACCTGCGAAAGGAGATTACTTATTATTCTTCTTATTATTCGTTCTTAATTTCTGGCCTTACCTAACTTTGATTTAATTAAAGCATAGATGATTATAATAAATAAAATTGCCTTATCTAATCAACCAATAAGCCACGCTTGGCCAGATGAATTGGCGATAGTATTATGCTTAAAAAAAAGTTATAATGATAATAACAATGATGATGGTGATGTAATAATGTAATGTATAACTTTTTTGTGTAAAATTTCCCTATTTTTTACTACTATGTTAGGGTCGGCTTCCAGTCTAAACGAATACAGCTGAATACCAGTATTTTACATGGAGCGACTGCCTACCTGACCTCCACAACCCAATTAGCACCTACTAGGTAATATGATACTCCTTGGTAAGACTGGTTGTCAGACTTTTTGGGTCACTGACTACCTGTAACGACTGTCATAGATCTACAAATGACAGCCGGGAGCATCGGCTTAACGTGCTTTTTTTTTAGCGATACGGCTACAATTAAAATGTTCCTGTGGGTTAATTCAGTACATAACAGGAGCGTACCCCTGAGCAAAAACTAGTGTTACTGCAGCAGAGGCTTCTGCATGTAACCAACCTCTGCCTAACCCTCAAAGAGTACAGGCGTGACACATATTACTGCGCGGTTGAGCTCAGTATCGAATTTCACTAAAATTAATAAGGTGACTCAATATCTAATATGTATTTGTATAACATCAATAGAAGTAGGTAGGTAGGTAAAGTTCTCCTATACTAATCATAAAAATAACGTAGATATTATGCATTCGAAATCAAAATGTTATGGACACGACATGAGAAAACATAGATTAGAAATTGATTCCGTCGTTTGTTATTGCGCAGTGGCATTGAAGTGATGTATATACAGAAAGTACTATATATATGGTCATGCCCATTGAGTCTCGGTAAACAACCATACCTAAGTAACAATTGTATATGCCGGCGATAACGTTTATTGCGTTGAGGCAGGTTAGTACCGCGAACTACGACGTTACGTAAAAATAGAAGTAACTAAACGTAGTATACGACCGTAGCGAACTGCGCCGTTTGATAAAAATAGCGTTGTGGTAGGTCTTGTTGTGCAATTCTTGCACTCATACGAGTCTAGAATTTTCTCTGAAAGGAATATTACGCGAACAAATCTGTTCAAATCATCCCAGTTGCAGTCTCTCTCTTCAATCACTCTCAAAGACCGATGGGTGGGGACCGACTGCTACAGGACTAACGACTTACCGTGCTTGACGACTAGACATGTTGGTACATCGTCTACTTACAAATAAGGCTAACTACGGGGCTGCGGTACTGTTCGAAAGAGATACCACGGCCCTGGAACACAAAGGGCAAAGAAGGAACATGGAAATATATGTTCTTCACCTATGTTTTACAAATAAATAATTCTGATTCTGATTCTGATTCTGATGGGTTTTAGTCAGTAAGTCTGACACTCCCTCCCACTCCACACAGAGCGGGGGGGGGGGGGTTTGATGATTTCCAATCCCAAAAAAAAGGCTAACTAAAAGAGACTCAAAATACTAACTAAGACGTTCCTAATAGATAAACCAGATAGATACACTGCTCGACCTGGGGTTCGGCCCCACGGTGGCACCACGTTCAGCAGTCGCGCATGCGGCCACGTGACGGATGGGACGGCCTGTTACGTGCACACCTGTGCACTAATGATATATTTCCTGCTTCGTTGACGGCTCATCTCCGCTGTGATTGACCACTCTATGACCGTTAATTGTCAGGAGGAGTATAACATAACAACATCACGCCTATAATCTCCGAAGGCTTAGACAGAGGTGTTCCTAATAGTACCTCTCTACACCCACATTTTGCCAGTTACGAGTATGTTTAAGTCCCATGTAATAGGGGGCAAGCCTATTGCCATCAACCGGGCAACATGATGGAAAAACCCAATAACACTTTGCGCGACCTGAAAATCGAACTCAGGACCTCATGCTCAGCAGTCGTGCTTGCGACCACTAGACCAACGAGAACGATAACGGACGATATGAGATTATACGTACTTAATTATCATTTTGATCAACGTTTGATATTTTCCATGACGAATTTCTCAGTTGCTGAGATGATGGGAATCTGGATTTGTACCCCATTGATGGAAATAGGCTCGCCTTCTATAACATGAAACTTAAACCTAACTGGAGAAATATGAGTGTATTATTCAGTACACTTATGCCAAACCCTTCGGAGTTATCAGCACGATGTTATGCATAGCAACGTTCTTGAAAGTTTAGAAATGCCAACAAGAAATGTTTTCTTAAATTTCTTGGGTAGGTTTCCACCGCCATGTTTCCTATTTCGAGTTGCTAGCTCTTTAATTTCAGTAAGATCTTCTAGTACCTATATTTGCCTTCCTGTCTAGCCTAGGATGCCAATTCCGGCAAATAGGATAGCGTACATTGAAATCCATGTCCTGATGCGAAGGTTAGAAAGTGTAGCTTTCATTTATTTTTATTCTTGTATCATGATTTGGATTATGGTTCTTGAATACTAATCAAAATTGATTTAATCAAATCAAAATCAAAATTAAATAATTATTTATTTCTAACAACAAGGTCCATATGGGTTTGTGAATAATTACTTAAAAACTATGTTAGTGGTAAGAATTTAGATTAATATTGCAATTCTGTTATATAGGGTCAGGAAGTAACTTTATAGGTAGGCTACACTTCCATGGTCCGCAGTGGTGTTTATTACTTTTACTATTTTCAACCAGCGTGTGTCCAAACTACAACTCTAGTGGTATAAAATTAATAACAATATTGCGACATTCAACGGTCGTGTCAACATCTCCAAACAGCATTGCGCTGGCGCACCTAATCTTTTAATATTTTTTTTTATTTGCATTTTTTAGCATGTGTCTGCACTTCAGTGGTCAGCAGTATTGTTTATTTCTTTTTTTCCATTCGTGTGTGCGTACTACTACACCAATGGTTAGGAAGGATAAAACAATATTGCACCTTTCAACGGCCGCGTCAACACCCAACAACAGTAGCAGAAAAGCTTAAATTTCAATAGTGATTATTTTTGTATAAACTTCTTCTGTCAAGTAAAGTATATACAGGGTGTAAACGGACCCTTCACGAAGCCATCAACCAAGCATTATGTACATCAAACTAAGTATATTTACGCAAAAAAAAAATTGTTGAGAAACGACTTTTTTTTTGGGGTGAATAATCACATTTTTGATAGGACTCGTAACGCACTCAAAAAATTGTGTTGATGGATGGATTAAATAGTACCAAGGTCGTGGAGGTGTTTAAAGTAAAGTTCTTACATTAAAAACATGTATTTTTAAAAATACTTGTGAAAAGTTGGAACTTTGTCCCCCAACATCTAGGTATGGTCTAGAACAAAAAAATGATCGCAATGACGGGGAGAACAAGTGCCTTTCGGCTTCGTTAAGGATCTTGTTACACCCTTTAGATACAAACAAGCCTGCGCTTGAGTGCAGGTGGTGATTACTCCTGGCTAATCACTTGTTGTGTGTGCGTACTACTGCCCGGGTGTTTAGTCAGGATACATCAATATTGCAACATTCAACAGCTGACATCAACATACAACATTGCGCTTACATGGCGCGCTGTCTCTCAGTCTCAGCATACAGCAGCCACTGCTCCAACAATTGCTTATTGTTATTATTAGCCGTCTGTGTCCCACAGCAGGACAGAAGCCTCCCTTTTCTCTTTCCACTTACCCCTATCTAGTGCCGTTACTCGCCAATCTTTGTGAAAAGAGTCGAGTTTGTCCCGGATCTCCTTCTGGGCCTGCCGCGTTGCCGTTTCCTGCTGTTTGGGACCCATTGTGTGGTTACTTTAGCCCATAGCTCCTCCGGCATGCGATAGATGTGGCCAGCCTAGTTCCATTTGAGCTTGGCAGACGTGTGACCTACATCAGCAATTTGAGTTTTGGAACGCAGTGTCGAGTTTCTTATACACGATCAGTAAGTTTAACTCCAAGGATACTGCGCTCCATTGCTCGCTGACAAACCCCGAGTGCGGACTTTTGACGCTTGGTTAGTGACCATGTCTGCGCTCCATAGGTGAGGGTAGGAAGACTGCACATGTCCTTGATTTTTCTCTTCAGTGAGAGAGGCAGAGGTGCCTTCAATTGTTCAATAGCAATTGCTTATTTTAGCGGTTGCAGCTGCTCTTCAATGGTCAGCAGTAGCGTTTACTTGACTTAGTAAGCTTTTGGTAGCTCGAAGGTTATGACTGAGAGATCTTTAAAATATATATTTTTTAATTTAAGGTAATCGGGAGCACAAGAATCGTATCCGATGGTGAAGAGATGGAAGAAAGATCTAAGGGACCTCCTGAGGCAGATGGGCAGCCATTAACGCTGAGAACGGTATAAAGAGATCTGATCGTATTTCACAGCCAAAAATAAAGCGAATGCAATTGTTGAGCTGATCCAATTGATTTAAGTTCTTTTATGACAATCTTTTAGCAAAGGACAACTTTAAATCTATGTATATTTTAAACTATTAATGCATGAGTTTAAATAGCTCTTTCTTTTTTTTATGACAAAGTCATGTTACTTTTCTAACAAAATAAAAAATAAAATAACAACTACTCGTAGACATTTACATAGGACAAAATTGTTACACCTCTTCCTTGTAATAAACAATAAAAAAAAAATAGTGTAATTTCTCATTGACCTATGGCTTGTGTTTTACATTTAGGAGGTAGCCTGCACTTCAATGGACAGCATTAGTGTTTACTCCTTGCAGGCCAGTCGTGTTTACGTACTACCCGAATGGCCGGCATGGACAAAACAATATTGCACCATTCAACAGGAGTCTACACATCAACATGCAACATTTTATTGTCATCGAACGCAGTTTTTCTGCACTCAGCTCACATGCTCCAGAAATTACTTTATAATAAGGAATCCTATGTTTATATAAGATTTTCATAATGTACAGACGCCAGTATATCAAGCTACCCGAAACTGTCAAATTTTCACAGTCAACCTTGAACCTAAATGTTTTAACGATTAAGTTGAAAATCTATTAAAGAAATTTGACAGATTATATATAGTTGCTTGATGTGCTTTCGTCAGTACATTAGTTAGTACATGTCATGTTATGTGTTTAATAATATACACCGTGACTTTTTAGTCGTCTTACAACGGCAGCCCACTTCATGTAACCAATGTCTACTAAACATTCATAAAAAAATAGGTATTTATGAGATTTTAATAATTTAAAAATAAACATATTATTCAGTATTATGTATGACGCATGACGTAGTTAAAGCACCCTGTTATTAGCGATGATCTACTGGACTCGAGCGCTGGGTAGGTATGTTCTCCCGTTTGACACGTAAACATCATTACCTGTTAATTTTTGTTTCATATTTTTTTCTAATGTTTTATTTATTTTTCTTTGTACCTATTGTAGTAGGTAAAAAAAAATCGCGTCTAGAGCTATTTTATGTCGGGCACATTGAGTGGACCACCTTTGTAAGACGACTAAAAAGTCACGGTGAATATGTAATATACATGTTATATGTTTGTTAATATGTTGGAGTAGTTTACTCTTTTCTTAACAAGTAATTTACATTACATGTTATTATTGTTTTAGCGGTTGCCTGCGCTTCAATGAATAGCCAGTATAGTCAGTATATAGTGTTTACTACTTTCTTTCCATTTGTATGTGCGTACTACTATACAAATCAGCGGCGGTACTTTCATACAAGCCTAAAAGCTTGGCTTGCCCTTATAACCTACTACTCCTCATGATGTTAGGGTTTCTGAACAGTCTACTTGCCTTATGGGCTTGCCGTATTGTTAGCTCCTAGGCACGCCACTGATACAAATGACTATAAAAAGGACAAAACAATATTGCAACATTCAACGGCCGTGTCAACTGCAACACACCTCTGTAATTCCTGAACAATTTTGAATGCTAGATTTCTAAGACTTATATTAAAGAGACGTGTTAAAGTGTAGGATTTCATCCGGCACTCTACTTAGTACTCGTAGATAGGGGGATTCATTCTTGAATTTCAATTTGAAGCTCTTGTGAGTTGTGTTTATTCTTTTATTTAAACATCATGTACAAGAGTAAGCTAATTCATTCGTGTATTTCGATGTTGGAGTAGTTTATTTTTTTCTATAAGGTGTATTTATTTTTTTAAAGTAAACTAACTATATACATTATTAATTCAAAACTTTTAAATAAACTAAAATAAATAAATATACTAACAACAAACTATAAAAGGGCATCAAAAAACTCCTCCTCGACGCTGTTAGCTGGTAATATGTCCAAGAGACTGGCGGCGTTGCCACATTGTATGGCAAGACTTAGCCTCTGGCCAAAGTAAAAGCAAGCCCTTGGGTCACGGGCAGCGTCAACTAGGCGTTTCGAAATATCCTCAAACAGACTATGAGCACTCCAACCCCACGGCCCCAGAGTTTCAACCCCAAACGGCTCGAAGATATAGTTTCCACAGAGGTTTCTATATTTACGCCACTTGAGGTTCTGTGCAGCCGCAACGGCAGCGCCAGCACAGCACGTTGAGCTTGGAAGATGTGATGGCGCATGTTGCGTCCCACACTAAAGGCCTACCCATCTTCTAAGGAAACAAAGACATGCCGGCCGGTATTTTGCCATCGTCGCATGCCAAGCCATTGGGTTCTAAAATAGCTGGAACGCCGACGGTGACAAGAGCTCGTCGGATGATGTCGTTTATATTCGCGTGCCGGGCAAAACGGCCCGCACTTCGGCTGCATGACAGGCCGTGGTGACCGAGGTTGTTAACAGCTTTTTTTGCTTTCCTAAAAAACTCGTTACCACTAAAATCAATTACAACTTAAACATGCAATAAATGGTGTATAGATTTCTCATTTGCTTCTATATGACATGACATTTTATGGGTTTAACAAATAGCTCCTTTTCTACTGGTTCCTTTGCGATCATCATTTCCTCTAGAAAAGAAGCATGGCTGCACTTCGATGGATAGCAATAGTGTTTACTCTTTTTTCCCCACTAGCGTGTTCGTACTACCACCTTAGCGGGGAAAATAGATTGAACAATATTGCTACATTCAACGGCCGTGTCATCATGATCAATTAGAAAGTTGTATATTCCTCTAAAAATGTAAGTAAATAATTTTTTGTGTATCATATTAATTTTTGAACTGTTTGTAGCATTTATAACGAATAAACTTATACTGTCACTTACGGGATATCTTCCGTGATTGTTCATTATTTTGAGCTCCCGATATTTCGACGCTGTTGCAAGCGCCGTGATCGCGGGTAAAAGTTTAGTTGTAAACCGTGAAAGCTTAAAACTGTGTTTATAGCGAATGCCTGCACTTCAATGGACAGCATTAATGTTTAGTCTTTTCTTTCCACTTGTGTGTGCGACTATTTCACACATATAGAGGAAGGAAGAGACGAGACAATACTGAAATGATCAACGGCCATCTCAAAATCAACAAACAGCATGACGCTGGCATGCTACTTCTCAGCATTCAGCAGCCACTGCTCCTGCAATTACTTAGTTTTAAAGAAACTTTGTTGTTTTTAGGAAAGTTAAGTTAGGTAAGGCACATAAACCCATTATTCTGTTCCTTTTCTCACAGACTGTTGTCTACATTTCTTTTTATTTCTCCTTTTGCAGGTCTGCTGGCAGAAATTTCTCAAGAAATAAGCAGTACCTATGTACTCATATATTATAATGTTATTTTCCTGTGTTTTCTACTGTGTGTACATTAATAGTAAAATAAATAATAATAATCTCTGGAGCTCTGTCCACAGGCAGCCTGGACCCTGTTCCCGATGCCGGTAGGCTACTATTTTTTGATATTTTAAAATGTTTTTTATATAATTTTTGTTAATTAAAATATTTTAAAATGTAAATAATATGTAAAGAAAAGAAATAAAGGTAATAAATAAAATGTTACCCCATTATTTGTGTTTTATTAAGTTAGCGAATGGCTGCACTTCGATGGACAGCAATAGTTAGTACTAATATCCTAAACGTGAAAAAGTTTGAACAATATTTCGACATTCAACGGCAGTGTCATAATGTCATCGTGTCTCAAGGGGCAGGAAAAGACGAAACAATACTGAAATCAACAGTCGTGACAAAAGAACTTTCAGCACGGCGCAGCAATCACTCCTGAAGCAGAAGATGAGATGAGTGCCCTAAGACAAACGCATGACCTAAACGTAATGTTATTGGAGAATTATCGTATCTTTTGCGACCAGCGTAATTAGTAGTAGACAGGTACCACCGATAGATGCGAATAAAGTCTAAACTATGTTCATATACGGGGTGCAATACCGATGCTAAAACGGTTACCACGTATTCAGCACTTCTTTGTGAGCCCCATATAGAAATTTTTTATCGGTTATTGAAAAAATAATCTGCAGTTTCCTACAAATGTGCAATACCTACACGGTCAAAATATATCACCTCACCACCTAATTTTTTTTTTTTAAACCGATGAAAAATTCGTTTGTAGGGGGGCTACTGAATACATGGTAACCGTTTTCGCGTCGGTGTCCCTTCCACCCTGTATACGTGTACTTGCTTAACGAGTATTTTTAAACCAAAATCGTTTGAATTTACGGTAAGGGCTCTTGTCCTTAACAAATTACACAAAAACTTTACATAGGTAGTATATTTATAAATCTTGTTCATTCTATTGTTTTTTTTATAATACGTTAATAAATAAAGCCTAATCGATTATTTTGTTTTATATTTTATTATACTTATTTTGCGAAACCAAAAATGTACAGCTCCGGAACTATTTCAAGTTATCGAGAGAAATATTCCATCTACACGGATTGAAGAGGATATTCCAAGGTAAGCCTGTTTTCACGTTTAAATATTGGTTTTAAAATAGTCACAATGTTATGAAAGGACTTAAAGATACGAAGATTTTCGTCTGTGAGACGTATTCGTATGGCTACAACATTTTAAAGCCTTCTTAGACCCCTGTATCTGGCCAGCATTTACCTACATGAAAACGAATTTCCCTAAAACGAAACATTTTGTAGGAAATAAGTTTTTAAACTGTCATGATCACTAACATTATATAGGATATTTACCATGTTTACTGTATGTGTGCGCCGAAATATCGGGAACTCAAAACATACAGTAAACATGGTAAATATCCCGTTTCTAGTGTTAATGATAATTTTGTAGGAATTTTCCAGCAGCATTTTGACGTATGGATTACTCTGTTGATGGCAATTAGTGTCCCCCTTTTTACATGGAACTTTAACATAACTTCCGAAGTGTGATTGTACCTGTAAAGTTGCAGTTATGTCTTACTAACTTACTTTGGGGATAACATGCGATTTGTTATGTTATGTACTGTGGACTGCTTCGCTGGCCTATTGGTCGCAGCATGAGTGGTCCAGGGTTCGATTACCTGATCGGGCAAAATTTTTTCTCAGTCCCAGCCACTAAGTCTGGATTTATGCCTGGTTGACGGCAAAAGGCTCGCCCCCAATTACATGGGACTTTAACATAACTGGCAAAATAACATGGGTGAACTATTAGGTACAGTACTGCCTATCCCTTCGGGAATTACAAGTGTGATGTTATATTATGTTACCCGATTGATAATTCAAATGAATGTGTACGAGCTGATACCTAGTAGTTCCTCTCCATCTAAGATTAGCTTAGCTCATTATTACAGTGATTATGACCTATTAGCGATAATGACTGCTTAAGACAGGCGAATTAATTTTAACATGTTTGGTTTCCTGTTCGCATTTGTGCTTAGGCTTGTTTATATTTGAATTAGTGTTAGTTCATCTACCAACAGCCTAATTGCCTACAGTACGACCACTTTAACTTTGCAGATCAAGGAGGCGCTGATTGTCAAAAAAAAAAAACAAAAATATGTCAAGCTTCTTACATTTATTTTAGTTCTCTGGTTTACCGCCCGCACAGATATGTTGGTCGAAGTTTAACACACTTACACCGGTATTCTAAGTCGTGGACTGAACTTAAGTCGGACTTGACACGCCTACTTTTCATCATATTGACAGCTACAGTTTGTTTATATTTTGACATAAACGCCCACTTTTAAGGAATCATCTGTCAAATTCAACGTACAGTAGTACAAGAATCTTTTGACGGTCGAATTAAGCTGACAGGGGGGCGCTGTTGGTAAACCTTTTGTTAAAATGTTTTATAAAAAATATTGAGAAAAGAAAGAGATGGCTGCGTTAGTTCCGATGTTTGCCCCGCGCCAGAAGACCCTGAGACACCTACGTTGTGGGTGACATAATTATGTACCTACCGAAATTCAAGTGAATCGACGTGTGTAAAATTATTTTCTTGTTATAGCCAAAGCAAGATGAATTTTGAGGAGTATGTCGATTTTATATACGATACGCCATTCAAATTATTTATCGCGACATACAATTATTTTACGCGATGCCGATAACCCTTTAGAATGTTACAACAATGAACAGTTCCAAAGACGATTTCTCGTACCACTACAACACAGACTTACCACATAACTTTTCAGACATCTTCCTCTTTATACCTATTAATTTGTTATTCTATCAATTCTTGTTACATACTCATCCCCCATTCATCTTAGCATTTTCATCTCAACTAAAATTGACTTTCATTTTGTTTTGTACCCAAAAATTCTGACCCGTATTAGCAGGTCTTACCATCTATCTGCCTAGCTGTGGCGCCTTGATTTTCTTTGACATTTTTCTGTTCACACTATGGATAACTTTAAAAATCACGTTATTTACGAATACGAGTTCCACCGTGGCACCAGCGCTGCAGAAACTGTTCGAACGATTAATGATGTGTATATGGACTCAATCTTAACGGATTGGTCGAAGAAAGCAAATGTTTAACAAAATTGGAAAGACATGGGAGAGGCCTTTGCCCAGCAGTGGAACATAATGGGCTGATAGAAAATAAAATAGGGAACCTTCTGTAAAAGAAAACACGGTTCGTTTTTGGTTCCAACGTTTTCGTTCTGGAAATTTTGACCTACAGCCCGTGGACGGCCGGAGACGAGATAGTTGATAATAACTATTTTCCGTCGCGTTTAATTTCAAAGCTAGCAAGTAAGTAGTCGGGATTAGCAATTCATGATTATTACTATTGCGAACACTTGCAAATATCCGTGGTAAATATATATTAAGCACGGTTTCTTTCTCAAATCGGTAGGTTTTTGGAAATGTTCATTATCGTGAGAAGTCATGATAAATAGTCGTAATCTGGAGTATCGTACACATAAAAGATGAATACAAGCTTAATTCATTTGATATTTCTAAAGCATGAGAAAATTAACGCACCATTTTGAATCTCAGAGAATAAGAGCGAGCTTGCCTATGCCCGTGTTGTTTTGTTTATACCTACGATACCACCAAGTCGCTCTCATTGCCAGTAAAGCGATAGTGGGTGACTTACCCGTGTTATTTCAAATCCTTCTACCTGTTGTAATACCTACGGGTAATCCCATTTCCTTTACGTTACAATTGCAGTCGTATAGATCGTAAAAAGAAAGAGACATGTAGCGCTCGCCGGCCGCTGTCGTGGCCAGTTTCTGTTATATTGCAATAAATAATATAATCAGATCGAATACTTATTAGCCGTTACATTTAGGCTAGTGTGGTTTAGCCGGCTTATCTTAAGTTTGTTTTCTTATGATATGGGTAAGGATAGCTGTAAGCTAGTGGTGTAAGTAGTGGTATCCCGATTAAATGAGTTACGTTATGTTAGAACTGTTACCAAAACACACTTAAAACATGAGTAGAAGGCGGCTTGCTACTGCTAAACGGAAGAAGAGAAGGGCCGACACACCATTATAATGGGTAACCACAACCATGTCATCGCACATACTCATTCTGCAGAGTAATGATGAGAGAATAAGCGATAACGAAACCAAAGAAATTCAAGGCAGGTAGGTAGGTTTCAAGGAGGTAGCAGGGTACAATTTATTAAAAAATGCCACGCGACCACGTGGTTGTCATTCATCCCTGGCAATCATCCCTGGCAAAAATGGAATAATAACGGTGGTGGACGTAGCCACATCGGATGCCTTATTTCTTCAACAAACAAAGTAGCTTGTCAGCTTTCATCCTCTATCAATTAAACAGTCCCACAAGGGAAAAGATAAGATAAGATATGTCAGATTGATCAGGGTGTTTCAAAAATTTCTTAAATAAGGTTTAAGGGTTCCAAAATGCAAAATCTGTCACTTCCTTGGATTTTCCCCTATTTTTTTCAATATTTGATTCATCTTAGCATATTGCAAAAAAATAGGGCTCTACAGCAAATATCTTTGTATGTGAACGTTTGTATGCTCCAGGTTTTGTTTTTGTTTATAATTGTGTGATGTTCATATTTATATTATTGCTGTCTCGTTGGTCCACTACATTCATAAGCGCAACTACACAGTGTGAGGTTATGGGTTCGGTTACTAGGCCATGCAGTGTTGTTGGGTTTTACTAACCTGGAAACTGGATCCAGTCTTACGCAGTACTAAATGAAAATGAAAAATTTCCTTTCTTTTTCTGTCTATAAATAATCTAGATATTTTCTTATATTTTGTTATACGTTCATACTACTTTAAAAATAAAAAACCAATTGGCTTGTATAATGTATTTTTTTTTTTCATCTACTTCAATTCAGTGAGGCTATAAGGGGGGGGCTTTCTGATGTACTATAATGGATAGAGTTGAACTGAAAATCAGCCCTACCAAAAAACTGCGAGTTTGCTGACGCCAAGTCAGTTGGGTTATTTTCAAGTGGCCGTTGAGCCACCGGTGCCGGTACTTCGTCTGCCGGACGAAATTCCAGAACTGAAAGACGAAAGTAAATATTTTTAACAATATGTTAATATTCGTTAATACAAATAATGGAATCAATAAAATTACTATAGGTGTACCGTCAGCAGGAGTTTCACTAGGCACAGTATCACAGTCGATTGCGAACCTCAATTCCAAATCGGTGGAGGCCTTCAGTGCATCTGCTACTCTTTCGAGATCTGAGGGCGCTTGGCCAGGTTAAGGGCCACCCCCAGTCCTCATCCTTTCTTTTTTTTCTAGCTTTAGGGTGGTCTTTTTCTTAGCTTGAATATTGGACCAGCATCTCTTTAGCTGAGATTCGGTTCTCTATAAAAAGAAAAGATTGCTGATGATCATCAAACATAGATTAGGTATTATTTGGTACTTACGCGTGAGTTAAAAACGGAGTTATACTCTTAGTAGTAGTTGTTAGTTTCTTGGGTTAGGCGAGCCCGGGCACATTTTTTCGCTGATGGGCTGCACGCCAACGTCGTATTTTGATGTAGCTTGTACTTGCGGATAAGTTCCTGTACGCATGACTTTTCACTATCCGAAAAGAAAACTCTTGAAGCCATTTTCGGACTGTAATTCTTAAAAATTAACCACGAAAAATTAAATATTTTATTTTCACGTAAATCCGTTTTAAGATTTGAAGTTCTTTGACAAATAATGTCAACCAAGACCATTCGGTAGAAGATCAATTTATAACATCTCTAGCATTGTGACGTATTTAACTATAACATTTTTAGCATACAAAGCAGCTTGAAACCTTCATGCACCATACCTATTTTGGGTTTGATATGGACTGTATATTTTGTAAAGTAGATTAAGGGGAGTACTCATATGAGCATTTCCACGTTTTGTAATGTTTTTACGAAAGCTTGGCATGGTGTTCAAAGTATTTACCCGAAACATTCCTTTAGTCTCTGTCAAGAATGTGTGATGTAACATTGGTTGATAAATTGAGGAATGATGTAATACTACCAGGTTGCGGTTGAAAAGAAGATGTAGAGAAAAAAATTAAAAGAATATGTTAGATGGGTTGGTCATGTTGAGAGGACGAGTAAAAGGCGACTAATAAAACCCGAAAGAGAACACCCTAGAAGGACATACTTTATTGATAATGTTCTTCAAAAAGGTCAGGTGGCAGTGCTCGCGACCTGCGTGCGTGTATGACCAGATGTATGAATGTGAAAGAAGCAAGAGGAGTAAGCCGGTGGTGTTCTTTAGTGACTCTGTCCATTCTGTGTGGCATTTACTCTTCGTTGATATGTTGGATTTGCAAGTCGCGTGTGCTGCAATTTATCATGACGAGTTATATTTAAAAACAAAAAACATAGCGAATTTGGAGAAGTAACAACCAGCACGACCCCTCAGTCCACGCACCTCATTCCATGTTGCACGATTTGCCCGCGCTCGTGTTTTTTTTCGATGAAATGTTACAAAAGATTGCTTGTTTCTTAGCAAAATCAAGTTTAAAAAAAATGACAAGCGGCTCGATGTGATGCATGCTATAGCTAGTCTGTCCTCACCTTATTGAACATCATTGAGTGGGCGGTGCTTAGGCCGTGGTAGGCGTTCGTCACTTGTTGCCATGGCAACAAATACCGACTTAAGTTCAGTCCACGACTTAGAATACCGGTGTTAGAATGTCAATATGTTTTTTGACATTGCTTTATTTTTACATAATGGTCGAGTTCACAATTTTTTCAATACATGAATGCAATGAAGTTTCTATTGCCCTCAAAATGATTTGGATTGTGATGGCAAGCTGACTGAATTGGGTGCTAACAATGACCTCATTTATTATTATTTATACCTAGGCCAATGATTTAAAAAAAATGAAATGATTTTGTTATTTGTAGTATATTTAGATTCTAAGATTGTTGAGAGGAGCTCGTGGCTAAATAATAAGAGCCGCCCGAGTCGATCTTTAGGTTAAGCCGTGCTTGCCTAGGTTGGTTTGTGGATGGGTAAACAGCATTACATACCGAGTTTCCTCCGTGCCTCAGAAAGCACGTTAAGCCATTGGTATCGGGTCATCGGGTGTCATTTCTAGATCTTTGACGGTCGTGGCCCAAAAAGTCTAAAAACCAGTCTTACCAAGGGGTATCGCATTACCCAGTACGAACTGGGTTGTGGACGTCAGTTAGGCAGTCGCTCCGTGTAAAATACTGGTATTCAGCTGCATCCGGTTAGACTGGAAGCCGACCCCAATATAGTTGGGAAAAGGCTAGGCAGATGATGTTGTATATTTAGATTTATAATTAGTTGCTAATATCTTTTTAATGACATCCAAGTTTTCCATAAGTGATTTTGAACTATCTTATTATTATGAGTTGGTAATCGTAGATTATGAATCAGCCTTTGCATAACCTTGCAATCCGTGATGTGCTTTTTTTGATGACAAAACAAACCATACAGTATTTCACCCCACCTTTCAAAAATATTCCAAAAATAAGTTTCAAAAACTACATTCAAAACAATCCAAAGGGCAAATAGATAGTATTTTCAACCAGTATGTGAACACGTACCTATCTAAAAGTTGTTAACTGGAGATTTCCACGTCCACTCAAACTGACAAACGTTTGAGACTCCGAGAAACTTGTTAGAAAACTAAAAAGAACTCGTTGCGAAGACGTTAAGAGAGTACTGGGGATAGCGACAAGTGTGTGGTAGAAAACCCAATCGGTGTTGCCCTTGAAAATGAAAACTAAGCAGGCTAGTACCACAAATCAGTACACAGGGTGGCCGTAGCGTAGGGTCAATTTTTGTAAGAGGTAAAGGTGGAGTACATATCTTTAATGTGATTATATTATTTGTCTATCTATAGAATACTGTGCCATTTTTCAAAGGGAATCCGGTAGGAATCGAGTTGTACGGAACCTTCGCCACTGCAGGGTGAATGGGTGGTATTTAGTACACCATTCCAATTTTTTCATCGGTAATTTAAAAAAAAATCTGTTCAATACATTTTGATCGTGTAGGTATTGCACTTATGTAGGAAACGGCAGTTTTTTTTTAAACCGACTAAAAATTTCTGTGGGGTTCGGAATGGTGTACTGAATACTTGGTAACTGTTTGTGCGTCGATGTCCTTTCCAACCTGCATTTTTTATTTAGAGTCTTGGGCAGACGACATCATCAAAGTAAAAGGAAGAACCTGGACGAGGGAACCAAAAACCAGGGGAGATTAGCAGAAAAAAAAGGAAGTCCTTCTTTAATGCCATGGATACAGATTCAACAGCCAGAGGGTTGTCAATGTGGCTGGATACATTTTTGTCACTCGTCGAGGCCTTTAATATGGAAGCACCAGGGTAGCCCGCGAATGTCATTTTCTTACGTTTTTTGCAATTTGCTGGTCAGTGTCAGGTTGTATGCAGCAGCCACGTAGTCTGAATCTGTGCCCGGTTGATGGCAATAGGCTCGCCCTTGGGGGATTACAGGCGTGATGTTATGTTATGCTACCCGATTGATAATTCAATTTAATGTGTACGAGCTGATGCCTAGTTCCTCTCCATCTAAGATTAGCTTAGCTCAAGGCTAAGAAAATTTTAATTTCGCGACCCTGGCGCTTCCCCCTTAAACCAAGCCTTAACGATCAGTGATCTAACAGCAAAACTAAATATATTCGATTGAATCACACATCACCTTTACAGTCATCATCAATCAACCGATCAACGATCTAAAAACTAATTAAATCAACTTGTATTTGAATCATCAACACATTTTACAAAAAATAAACGTGCCTAAATACTAAACAAAGATAAAAAAATATAGTTCAGTCCATTAGATAACTACTGAACTAATACAGTAATTAGCATATATTATGGTTGCTGATTAAATGATACGGACTGGTATAAAAACCAACGCTAATAATGTATGTAAATATTGGTGACCAACCCCGAACTAGTCTTGCCAAAACTTCGTTAGGCTAAGCAAGTTTTATGACCTGGGCTAACTAGGTGGTCCAAATTTTAATCGAATATAAGAAAAAAATTAAATCGATTTGAAGAAGTAATAGAATAATACCAGGTAGACCCCTCCTTACATTACCTTATTACTGAGAAATCCTAACCAATATTATAAATGCGAAAGTAAGTTTATTTGTTTGTTACCTTTTCACGCCTAAACCACTGAACCGATCATCCTTCAATTTTGCATATACGTTGTGCGTGTCAGGTGTACTGAAACGGACATACCTTTCATCCCGAAA
This sequence comes from Noctua pronuba, assembly GCA_905220335.1. Taxonomy (NCBI): domain Eukaryota; kingdom Metazoa; phylum Arthropoda; class Insecta; order Lepidoptera; family Noctuidae; genus Noctua; species Noctua pronuba. The sequence continues at coordinate 6,555,185 of LR999903.1, read as the reverse complement.
AAAAAAAACCTACTGTTCCCGAGAAAACAATAATAACGTTATTATGGTAATAGATGGCGCCACGTGTCTTTCGAATCATGATGGAATATTATTATTATTTAAGCAGAGTACAACCCGAATTGATTGAAAAATTCTAAATTAACGCGAGCGAAGCCGCGGGCAAAAGCTAGCAGCGGGATGCAGCTGAATAACAGTATTTTACATGGAGTGACTGCCTGTCTGACCTCCACCACCCAGTTAGTACTGGCTAATACGGTACCCCTAAGACTGGTTGTCAGACTTTCGGGCAACGACTGTCGACTGTGAATGATTTACAAATTTTAATGTTAGCTGGGACAAAGGGTTAACGTGCTTTCCGAGGCACGGAGAAAATTTGGTACGTAATGGGTGTTCACCCATCTGCAGACCAACCTAGGCAAGCGCGGCTTAACCTGAAGATTGATCCGAGAAATATGGGGATTACAGACGTGATGTAATGTTTTTTCATAGCTACAATATAACTGTGATAAATGAGCAAAAATATACTGTTTTATTTCTCATTTTCAGTACCAAGATAGTCTTTAAAATTCGCCTAACAATAGATTCCCACGACTCAATAATTTTCGCACCTGTACAATAAAGTTGAACTTCTGTCGAGTCAGTGCCCGGCCGAGAACCAAGCCACAGTACACGTATTTGTAACCCACAGTATGTCAACTAAGAGCAAATCGGAATCGGCTCACACATTTGCTCAAAGCGTTTACACAAATTCTAAGAATGCTTCAGGTAACAGTCAGGTTCTTCAGGTAATCAGGTGAATAAGTCGGGGTTGTTATTTGTTAAGTTTGTTGATTTAGGTTAAGCCGTGCTTGCCTAGGTTTGTCCGTGGATGGGTGACCACCCATTAAATACCGAGTTTTCTCCGTGCCTCGGAAAGCACGATAAGCAGTTGGTCCCGGCTGTCATTTGTAGATCTTTGACAGTCGTTACAGGTAGTCAGTGGCCCAAAAAGTCTGACAACCAGTCTTACCAAGGGGTATCGTATTACCCAGTACTAACTGGGTTGTGGAGATCAGATAGGCAGTCGCTCCATGTAAAATACTGGTATTCAGCTGACAACCCAGTTAGAAAAAGGCTAGGCTAGTTGATAGGAAATTATGTTATCCCCACTCCTCCGCTAGTCTTTTCTGATTAATTTCGTTGGATCCCTCCAAGACAGATCAATTGTTTCTCCGGGACTCGTTGATCTTCATGCTTCGACGCTTTTCTGGTAGTGCCACTATTGATTCTTCGCAGTGGTCCGGAATACTGTGGCGGGATTGACAACCCGCGTTTATTTTGACAAAAACTGCCTAGTTGATTTACTGTCTAACATTATACTGTGACCAAGCCGTGCGACAGCCACTCGATTTAATTTACATCTCCGCACCAATTGTTCCCAACTCCAGAGAGTTCGATGAACGACGAGGCGTCGCCTCTGATTTATTTTCCCTCAACATCCCCTAAACGGATTTTAGTTCCTTAATAACAGAACTTTACAGAGTAGTTAGCGTTCAGAGGTATAAGGAGTTATTAATTTATTATGCTGTTCCAAGGAAGTTTGACAAGTCTGATAGTGTATTAAGGTAGAGAGCACTTTGAAGCGTTTTATAGATACTTAGCGTTTTATGGTAGTTTTAGTTTTTTTTTTCATTTCGTAGTTTGGATCGGTATTATGAGCAGTATACATGAGAGAATGTCTGAAAATATTGGGAACAAGCATAAGTTTAAGCATAATCAGCCTATAATGTTCCCACTGCTGGGACACACGGCCTCCTCTCTATGAGAGGGAATGGGCTATAACCACGCGGTCCACCACGCGGGCCCGGTGCGGGTTGGTAGATGTCACATGTCTTCGAATTTTTGGTTCCGGTTTCCTCACGATGTTTTCCTTCACCGTTTTGAGAGCAGTGGTGATGAAATAAAGCAACAACAAGCAACCAGCTTATTAACCTCGATGACATAACACACTTAAGTCCACGAGAGCAGATGAAGATGTACCAACATAAGAAAAGGACGTACCGTACAGACTCTAAATATTGGGATAAGGGCAAGGAGATAATGATGCTTATGGTGATGGCAGTGCCAGCTACTTGCAGAGGGAGGTAAAACTTATATTCTTCTTCTTCTTCAATCGGTTCCTCATTACTGAGGATCGTGGTCACTGGACCACTTTAAACGGACAATCTGCCTCCATCGACTCCGGTCCAAAGTTGCCATCACCACCTGCTGAAATTTCTTTGAGGACATAGCCTCTTTTACTTTTTGGTCGGACCATCGTATTGGCGACCGGCCTCGTGCTCTCTTGCCTTCGTATTGCCAACAATGACCAGCTTTTCAAGGCTGCTATCTCCCATTCGCAATAAGTTATACATACAAGTAAATCAACAACTATTTTTGAATCGTGGATATGGAGATCAGCCTTGATGACTACATAGTTCATCAGACCTCGTCCCTATTCATTTGCCATCCCTACAATAAATAAAACAATGGCAGAGTACAAAGCCATTACGACTTTTAAAAATATTAAAATCACCAGAAAAGCTCTACAGAAATTAAATTCGTACATTCATTACACAAAGACCAAAATCAATTTAAATCCTTTTGAAACATTTTCGTTGTCCGGCGGTACGGCTCTGTGTGCCCAAATCGGATAAAACGTACGAAATCATAAACCTCGGCTTTTAACATTATGCCAAATTAACGTCTAGACATCAAGAGCATTGAATGGTATTAATTTATTAGTATTTGTATTGGTTTTGTAAAAGGAAATGAAATCTCTCCCAAGGGATCAGAGAATTAAGTGAAAATTGCTACCGCTTTGAAAGATTTTAATTCACTAATGGTTAACTTGGTCGTTGCATCTCGATGAATTGAAAGCTATCATTTTTTTCTTGAATGTAATAATATAATCCTGCCGACATGACATGTCGAAAAAGGTAAGGGTAATTGGAAAGTATTCCGAACTTAATGGAACTTTTACAGGTTGTTTGGGGGTCTAAGTTTTCAACCTCGAGGACCCGAGGAGGAGGAGGAGGGTGTGCTAATTTGAGGGGGGGACAAAAACCTCTTTTTTTTCTGACTTTTTTCAGTTATTCACTTATATCTCCTAAACTAAGGACATTTTGTGTGTCACATTGAACGACAATATTAAAGAACATTAAATTTCTTAAAAGTTCGTTGGTATACTTTCCAGGGATCAGTACATAACTGCTGGACTAAGACTAGTAGCTGTATTTGTGATAAAAGGAAGATAAGTAAAGTTAAAAAATAAGAGATAAAAGGTGCTAATAATAAAACTGTTGGAATCGAAATCAACTATAATCCTACAACTCAGGTGGACAAACTAAGGTCGAGATATATAAACATTGCTAAGCACGTACTTTGGCTGGGCGTTATTTCTGTCACTATCGCATAAGTGCCAAACTTCAAGTACAAGGCAAAAACGGGATGCTTTCTTGGCTCAAGTACGTGCTAAGTTAAGTTTAAAGATCTCAGGCCAAGACTTCGATCACTAAGCTGGTCACAAAAGATGAATATAAAGTGTGTAAAAAGACCCTTAACGAAGCCGAAAGGCACTTGTTCTCCCCGTCATTGCGAGATATTTTTTTGACAAGTTTTTTTTTAAATACTACTTTTTCAGGTTTTAACTTTACTTTAATTACCTCCATGACCCGTTTACAATTCAAAGCATCCGTCAGCACCAAGTTTTGAGTGCGTTACATTGGGTTTTACCATAAAACGGATTTTGCACCCAAAAAAAAAAGTTGTTTCTCAGCAATAATTTTTGCGTAGGGTGACTTTGATGTACATAATGCTTGGTTGACGGCTTAGTGAAGGGTCCGTTTACACCCTGTATAACTTTCTATCATCTTCCCATACCTATCATTCTTACTATCCAACTCAGTATCCTGTACCAGTCTAAAAATATACAATAGGTTACAGCTCAGAACGCGGCAATATTTTATGTAAGGTAAGACTAACTTACATGAAAATATTGCGCTACTGCTTCACGCATAAGCTATGCTATATATTTCCCAAGTTTCCTTCTTTAAGTACCTTTTATTTTGTCATTTTGTTTGGTATTTTAGTACTTATTTATATTGGAAATAAAAGCTTTTATCGTTGACTCAGAGCCCACTAAGAGCGGTAGCTAAAGAAAGACTTGCATTGTATGTTACTCTCATTCTTCAAGTAGATGCAACTGTTTCATTTCCGGTGCTGTCATTCACTCAAATCTTTCTTATCAAATTAATAGATTCATCTATCTACAATCATTTCCATTAACACTCTGCTTATAAATAAACATCATACCTTGTCACCGACGGTTCAATTTGAACCACTCGTAACGTTCCGGATTGTCATTTGTAATACCCAACACACGATTTCGGCTTACAATCTTGATCCATTGCCCAAAGCTGTTACTACAGATTTTCCTGCACGATCTCTACTTACAGATATAAAAGATAAAGGTTGGGTTGCTTCAAATCTTGTACATTCAAAACTTTGTTACTACGATTTGTTAATAGAACAACGTACTATCAAGCCTGTTTTATTGTAAATATTGTCTAGACAAGCTCCACTCCGAAGGTAATTTGCGTTTTAGATTTTGAAAGTACCTCATTTATAAATGTTTGCCTCCCTGTTCGAGAATTATACGCGTGGGCGACTGAATGCTTTCATGTAACTTATTCTATTCATCTTTGATATTTCTTCGTAAAGTTCAGCCAGACTATTGAAACTCCTTTTTCTTATTTTTCGTCGGAGGCTTTCAATTCTTTATATGGACCTATAGTTCTGTAATAAACTATAAGAAAAATAAGGACTACAGATCTCAGTGATACAAAAGTAATCCGTACAACAATGCAAATAAAAGTCTAGCTAGATAGTAGAAATAAGATATAAAGGATCGCAGAATAGAAAGGTGCGCTCTCTTAACGAGCTTTGCCTTTGAATTGATTTCACGAACTTTACCTACTCGTAATAAATTCTGAACAAAACAAAGAATTGGTTCTGAGTTCGACTTTGGTTTGGAGCGTTCACAATAAACAACGGCCCATAAACTACGCTGGCTGACACGCATATTTCTTATTTTTCTTTGAAACATCTCGGAATGATATTACCCTAGCGAGCCGTAAAAGCTGGTCTATTAATTAGGGGCCGCGGCTAAGGCGGTTCCTGAACGCATGACATCATGCTCCCGCGAGTTTCGACAACACTCCTTTGTCTCCAAACCTGACAGATTCGGCGTAAATCACGCCGGTGACAGCCACCGTAACACAAATCTGAGAAAATATTATTTTTTCAAGTTGATGTTACTCTTTGTCCTCAAGGAGCGTGCGGTTGCGTCAGAGCCCATCTCGCATGCCGCTGACGACAATGTGCTGAATGATGAAATGGTTTCACGGCTACATTTGTTTGTACAGACCAAAGATAAATATCCACTCGTGAGAGCCGCTCGAAAGGCGGTTTGATTAAAAGGAACATAAATGTTGATCGCTCGCTTGTAATGATATTTACAGCTATTGAAATTCATCGTCATTCAACATAATTACAGTGAAATATGAGACGATTGTTACAACGAAGTATGGGGATCATATTTCAAATCCAGTCATGAGGAGAGAAATCAGAACTGTGAACGGTAACAAAAAACAACACACTCTGTTTCTGTCATGTTTATATTATACATTCAAGCTTAAATCTTAACGCTCTACCTAATCGAGACGATGACGTTAAAGTACAAGTGGAAATAATTACAACGCGTTGCGTTGTCTGTAACAAAGACGCGTCGTGTCCTGGGGCGGTGGTGTCAGGAACAGGAATAGAACGAGAGGAGCCCCCGACTGAGCGTGAAGCCGAGGTGTTTCCAATTTACAGACGACGACATCTCTAATGCGCGACAAGATTTACAATCGGTATTAATTTAAAAACATCTCTGATGACGTAAGAGCTAAATTTGAAGATCGCATTTGAATCCCCTCGATACCACCACGTGAATGCAATATGTTTATGTCATGCACTTTTTGTGCGCTGAAAACTTGAGTGGCGAAACTTTTGCGGCAGTGAGGTTCTATAAAAACGGCGTTAAATACATTATTCACCGCGGCCAGACGAATCACGTATCCGAACAGCCATGAAGACGTTTAATTAGTACCAAACACGCGATCTTTGAGGTCTCAGAATACTGTTACTCGGTTGTAAAAGAAGAGTGGCTCCCATCACCGATGCTCGTAAAGTGGCTGCAATGAAAAAACCGTAAAACAAGGGAGAGTGCTGAGGCGAAAATATGATTTTTGTGGGTTGGTTCCTCAAAAGTAATGTCTGCATGTAAAAATACACCTCTGGCTTTGTGAAGCTTGGTGCTTAAAGAAAGAATGAAAAACATTAAATTGCACAATGAAAAACGTCTTGCAAAAGTTAAAGACTGTGAAGCGAATAGCGGTTTTAAATATGGAGAAATTCAAGATGAAAATTACAGAGAGACATTTCTTTGAAAAGGCTTTCATAATAAAAGTATTAACCTAATTTGTGAGAGTTCAGAAAGTTCACTAAGTCCAATATTGGCTTCTCCTTTTAAGGACCTTTTTGATGTGACATCAAAAGGAAAACTGATCCCTTTTCCGGTTCGATACCTGCCGTCATTGTCATCGCTTAGATCATCGTACACTTCGACTTCCTCATTGTGATCTACCCTCATAACTTTTATGAATGAACAGATTTCTTTATTACACACGAATTCTTTTTCTAATTCAATCTCGTGATCCTTCAGTTCATTTATTTATTCGTTTCAAAGTAATTCGCTCGGGAGGCAATAGGATTTTTTTTTCTTATTAAAATAGTCAAAGAGGGAAGCCTCAAGGGGCCCTATCGTATTGTTAGTCCACCTGTATTTCCTTGGGCTAAGTTCAAAATAAGTAAATCTTATTATGTTTTTCAATGGGAATCTGGTTACTTGAGGGACTGAGTTCATTTTATATTTATGACTGTACTACAATGGATTTTTTTTTATTTTGTTCGTTCAATGCCAGCGCTCTATGTTGCTGGCTTAAGACGTAAATCCTGCTCGTGTCGTATTTCGCATTTTTAATCTACGTTTTTACTATTTTTGCGGTCTTTAATGCGCATTGCCAATGCTCAGTTCTGTAAATGCATTATGGAACTACTTCATGATCAATAAAGTTTAATAGCTTTACAATTTGATTTGATTTATATTATAATCGTGGTCCCAGCGGAAGTTACGCACGAATCCATCATTTTCTTTCTGGTTGCACACAACGAAACCGACCGGTTTTTGAAACGATTCAAGTTATTTTTATGAGTGCTTTTGAAAGGCCTGGTTAAATCCATAACATATTATGTAGATATTAAATGTGGAAACATCGTAAACGTTGACTGTTCGCGAACTGATTACGAGGCAGTCCCCTCGCATGCTCACATAGATTTTTAAACACAGGCGTATTGAAGGGGCCCTTTTATTCTTCCTGTTAAGTACACGTTTACGACAACCTCGTAAAACACGGATCACTGAAAATTTTTGATATGTAACTCTCCTATTCAAATGCGCGCTTTACGAGGCGGCCCATTATAATTTTACTGATGTCATATTTTTTCCTGTCGTCGTGATTATGAACGGTGGATCAAAGGGATTTTTAATAAAAAAATAATGTTATATCTTTTTAATCACTTCCTATTTTTATTGCTCTACTTGAGGTACCTTTAATATTATTCACCGTAGCGCTATAAAAATCTCATTTGCATTATGAAACTGCCTATGTTGATTTCGGCAAGGATATTTAGTAGACATTTTTATGTCCTTATTCGCGCACAAGTAGCCTGTATTACTTTTTCATCCGGCCATATACATCGGGTGACATTTAAAGCGTTGAAATACTAGTCTTGTTTGCAGTGAGCAAAACTTTAACATCTTAAAATGACTGTGCTCGTTACAACAGATGACTGTAATGAGTTTAAAAAACAAAATAAACAAATCCAATTTTATTGCCAACACGAGTTGATTCAAAAATTGCTCCAATTTATAGTCACATGATGACATAAGGAGCATTGTCCAATAAGAACAAAAATATACGCAATGAAAAACATGTGGCTTTGTACCGTGAGAATATTAAACTCAATCCGATAAAAGAGACAAAGGGGCTTTATTTCATTGATATTATATTTTGTAGCAATTATGATACTGCGTTCATAAACATGTCCAATAACAAAACAGAATGGTCTAATCTCGGGAACTCGGGTTAGAGTTTAGAATAACGAAATTGTTTTTTAAAAATGTTTTGCTGCAATAAATAAATGGTTTTTAATACCAAGAACTGGACTTTAAAAAATAGGAGAAGAAGTCAAAAGAAAAAGTAGAGAACGACAAAAGAGAAGTTTGCTATGGAGGGCGGAAGAAGAAAACTTTTCTCTATGACCCAAAGTAACACAGGACTTGAGTAGATAGAAGACGAACAAGAACGAAACAAAGACTCAGATAGTGGGAGTTTAGGGAATTCAGGAACCTTTCATACAAAAACAATTCTTATAACTTACAGCTCTGAGTACAAAATACAAACACTGAATCAATACCAACTTATGGGCTCTCAGGCGCGGGTACAGAGGGGGGCAATGGGGCAATAGCCCCCCCGAAACCGACCAAATACGTTATTATGACCATCGAGCTTGGCGGGATTAAAACTAAATATTCTAGTTGTACCTATATCATGGATTTCCGCAAAATAACACCTGATTCCATTTTTTTTTAATGTTTTAAAAATTGTCAACCCCTCACCTTAACGAATTGCTAGGCTGTGGGCTCTTGCCATCTAATTAAAAATCATAATTTATAGTGTATTTTGTACTTTCACAAAAGCCAGTAGCGAATCGTATGGTCCTTCGGAACGGATCTTTAAATCCATGTTTATCTTTGGTAGTCCAACTGCATCAGTAATAATGAAAGGTTAAATATTGGCTCGTTCCAGTTTCCACTAAGAGTTTCTTAAGGTCTTAAGGAGGCCTCAGCAAATACAGACTTGTATTCGTAAAAACATTTCATACAAACTTTCAAGTCATTTCTTTTCGAAATGACTGAACCGATTTTAATGAAACTTCATACGCATAAGCAGAACACATAGGTCTAAAAAGTTAATAGAGAACATTTTTGAAAAATAGTGTTACAGCTAAATTAGACCGATTTCAGATTTTCCATAGAAACAGAAATTTCCAATTATCTTTTTTTTTTAAAGACATTTTGAAAATGTACTGTATGTGTGGGATAGACTTATGTATCCTGCATATGCGTATGAAGTTTCATTAAAATCAGTTCAGACTTTTCGAAAAAAATGACTTGAAAGTTTGTATGAAATGCCGTAAATCGAAAACGTTCTTAACAGTGTAACACTTTATAGCTACTGTTATTATCTAAAGTCCGTATTTATAATCTCCAACAGGTGCAAATTAACCAAGTCGCTATTTCAAGGAACCGTCATCATAAACTTCAACAAACCCTTATTTATAAAATCAGCAACTCAGCTTTAATTAAATAATGTTAATGAAATAAAACAAACTGTTTTCGTCGCTGCAATCGTTGACATGTTTCTGCTGAACACTTTTACAAGTGGTTCTTTATTGACAACATAACTGGACCTACGTTTGTTGTTCTCTTTTTTATAATAAAGAACATTGCGCGAACACTTGATCGGGTGTATAACTAATACCGATACAGTATCGATGGCGCTCAGCATGCCAACCACGTCTCACATATGGCACCTAATTTGCTACACATATTGTACGACACTGTCTTACACTCTTCTGCTCGAGACTCCTTTGTTAATAACTTAAAAAAATAATGACCAATAAAGAGATAACTAAATAGTTCTCCCGTTTCGTTGAAATTTATTAAGGTCAGGTCAATAATCGTCTACAATGTGTGGCGTTGTTAGAGACCCACGGTTATGCAACCACGTTGAAACTTAAGCAGTGAGATTGTTCCAAGAAACGTGCTTTGTAGAAAAACATTGGAGGTTTTATTGATTCGAACACGATATGGGAGCATAGCCGGGATTCGGAGCATAGCTTTCGAAGTTTAGAGGATTTCATTCGCTGATTAATCTCGATTATAATTTGCTTTTGCATTCCGAGAGTTTATTGACATTGGTAGGGCTACGCTTTCTACTAGGCTTGCTACAATAGATGAATCACGTGCATGATTAACATTCAACATAGGTATTGTGTTAGTTGAGCTTGATAGTTCTATTATTTATAGAGGACGAATTAATAATGTTATTGACAATGACATGACTAAACTGTTACATTCGCTTTGTTCAATTTAATAAGAGACCTGGATGCCATAGTTCGTAACGAGGCATCAAAACATAACATCGTTAAGTTTTATTTTTATTTAAAAACGTTACATGCAGATGGTCGATCAGATGCAACTACACAATGTGCAAGCATTTATAAAATAATAAAACAATCATACTGGTATCCAGTTTCCTTGCAAAATGACCAATGAGAATGACACAACGAATGTATTAAGCGAAACAAGTTAAACAGGTTCAGGTATTACCGAAGTATCTTTTTTATATGGTATCCAATTTCTTTCAGTGAACAAACAACACAATAAAGTGGGGGGAACGGGGATGCATGGTACCGTGATAATGGCGGAGAGTTAACGCGTTGCGAGCACACAAAGGCATGTCACACATCTCTATAGTGAGTATACTCGTAGGTGCATGTAGTGGCGCGAGTACCAAAACTGTTACAGCTTTCTGGGTGACCGAAAACGTACGATTACATATTTTCGAAACCACCGCAGCTGTAGCCAATATTTCGCGGCGAACTCGAACGCCCATTATTCCGCACCATAAATAATCGCACTACACAAAAACGCTAACCCTTCAATGCCTCTTCCTTTTACGATTCAAAGAAAAGAAATAAAATATGTGCGAGCCAAAACAAAGGGTATAAAACCGAAATGACAGGGCCACACGCTTTTCAAGGAGACGCTATACAAAAAGAAAAGACTATAATTTCGCATTATGTAATACTCGGAAGGAGTCGTTCGACGGGATTCGTATGCAGCGAGCGTGGGTTAAAAATAACTCAAGGTTAGCTCGCAGATCGAGGGTCCCTTTGTGATATCAAGGTCCACCGGTTCTGCAGGATGCCTATAACCAACTTATTTGTGTGTGGATCGCGTAGGTTGTGTTCATCCGAGAAATTCTCTCTCACACAATGTTGTTATTTTTTTTGGATACTTGACCAATACAAGAAGTTTAAATATTTTGTATCAAATCAATTATAAATTTTGATTTTCGTCCATGGAATAATAAATTGAGGGTAATAAATATTTTTTTAAACAGTTTTCCGTTACTGATTGCAACAGATATGCTTATATTTTCGCAATGCACAACTGAAAAACAATAATAATACGAATTTAAGTAAGATTTTGATGCATTGAGTGTTACCCGTTATTTATAACATGATTTTCCTATCAACCATTGAAAGTCCAAGCATTTTATAAAACTTTGTTGTCTTTTTTTTGGTCGTAATGGTCGGACTCTTTTAATTTCATAGAACATAATATTAGTACTAAAAGCAAAACTTTAGTGCGTGCTTAGTGAATTTAGAAATATAAAAAAAATAACAAATAATAATTTCCTGCGGTACCTATGACTATGACTACGAGAATACACATTTTGAAATCCGTAGTGGTCGTAGCATTTTTTGAGGGTTATTATCAACTTGTTTTCATCCTAATTAATATTAATGAAAAAAACTGGTGTGAGGAACTGCTGCATCATCCATCACACTAAGGACCAAGGCTTCTCCACATGAATGACAACTTTCTTGATCCAGTTGGGGGGTTACTATGACGTCTTAAGGCAGGAGTAATTCCTGAGTGGGAAAGAGATGGCGCTAGACGACCTCTATAGCTCTGTCTCTTTCCCACACTGGAATTACTCCTGCTTTAAGAGCGTTTATACAGAAAGCGGGCAACGTTGCAAATAGCTGTCAAATATTTCGCTATTTTGATTAATTTGGCAATATTGTTACTGTATGGAAATAACAAATATGACTAACTAGTGAACTAAAATATTGATTGTGAAATGCAATAATTAATATCGTAACACCGAATATTTAGTTTTAGATGTAAAAAAAATATTTGAAATGCCTTTTTTACACCTAAAACGGTTACAACTTCAAATTCAGTGTTTTAATTACAATTCATTAGATACTTATTGATACTTACATTGATTGAATATGCAAAATTAATTAAAACAGGTAAATATTTGACAGCTATTTGCGACGTTGTCAACTTTTTGGATGAACGCTCTTATGACGTCTTAGTGCGAGTAACCCACCTGGTCGATTGTATCGTCCAGCACATCCCTGCATCTTGCACGAGGTCGGCTGCAACGCCTTCTGGCTGTGTCAGGGCTGGACAGGACTCTACATAGTGGGTCTAGGGTCCTTTAAGAAGATACAATGATAAAGTGTTGAAAGCAATTCTTCGTTAAAAAGAATTAAACGACTTCGTTTAATTCTTTTTAATTGTTAAGGCACGGAAATGCACTTAAATTAAACACACTGTTTAAACACCTGAGCTATTGTAGACAATTGGTAAAATATTGATCTGTTGAGTAATTGTTGTTTTTAACTTTACTTTATTCCTATGTTTTGTTAAAGTTCCCAAAGAAAGCAAAAGGATATCATTTGACCACTGCAATAAATGTACAATGATTATTTATAATTTTTATGGGAAACAATTTTATTATGTATGATTTCTTGTCATCAAATGCTTTTTATTATTTTGGTTTTTTTTTTGTTTTTTTTTTCTAATTTCTGTGTTAACATCTAGTTTTATGTGCATGCTGTGGTCCTGTAATTGAAGGAACACACTTAAAAGAACCTTTGTATAACTGTGACCTATATTGTATCTGTGTATCTTTTGTTGCAGATCCAAATAAATAAATATCTCAAGGACTATTGACAGTTGAAAAGCACTTTTTGAGGTCAGCATCGCGTCAACTCAAGTCGTTCGGGACTCATTCTATAAAACTTCATACTGTCCCACACATTAAGAAGCACAGCTTGCAGCCTATAAAGTTTAACTAGTAAAAAAAACATATATTTTTGTACCAGTTAAACTTGAACAAGAATTTTTGAAGTCCGTAGGTACACTGTATACCACACAAATTCTTGTCATGAATTAATTTTTCATAGTAACTCCAAGTTATTATGGGACTATCATGTCGTTGGCCCATCCAAGAAGAAAAAATACGTATTAAGAGTTGCCAACCCGTCATACTTTTCAATCTATCTTTGATTTTTTTTTAACTAATATTTATCTTGTGCACTATAACTAGGTTTCCATAAACGCAAAAAAATAAAAATTTGGAGAAACAAATTTAGTATAAGCCTCCAAAAATCTACTGTTTTGCACAAATTTTACCTGAACTAAAAAACATCTTGGTAGAAACCTTGCACATGTAATGGAGATTCTAAATAACACATATTTATTTCACAAACTTGTAGATTAATAAAAAACACGTATTTCCTAGAATAAGTTTTATGAAATTTTCGAACACTATTTTTCGTTCAATGTTATCGCGTTAGGCGGTATGAGATGCGCGGGAGACGATTCTTCCGGGCGGGGTCTGACGGGAGAGTTGAAAGAAGATCGCCGCTCTGGCTCTGGATGAAACAACAAGCTTTTCGACCATACTCGCGTTAACGATAGATGGACCGGGGAGGGCCCGGGCCCTCAACCCTCTTAAAAAAGCTAACTCACAAACTATTCAAGCAAAATTAAAAATATATATATATGGGATAGACATCGGTGAAGGAAAACATCGTGAGGAAACCTGGACTTATAATTAATATAAGTCTGAAATCGCCAACCCGTCTTGAGCAAGCGCGGTGATCAATGCTCGTGCCTTCTCTGTATGAGAAGAGGCCTTTGCCCAGCAGTGGGACAGTAACAGGCTGGTATTATTATTATTATTTATATGGGACCACCGCGCCAGCTTCTTCTGCCCAATGAAAAAAAGAATCACGAAAATCGAACCAGTAATCACAGGGAAATCGGTGTACATATATGAAAAAAAAAAAGAAACTGGTGGAAGTCATAACCGTAAATATAACATGTATATACCATAAATGCCTCATTCCTAACCGACTTCTAGAATAGGGAGACCTATTCTAGAAGTCGGTTAGAAATTAGGCATCTGTGCAGTGCTAATAACTGTGCTATGAGTTTAAGTCTGAAATTAATGTTTCCTACATCCTGTCTGCTTTATTATTTCACATTAATTTGATAAGGTTTTCAAAGAATTCTGAATTCGAAGTACACGACTCGTATCGTGTCGTTTTTACGATAATCTATTCCGCACATACGATAATTTGCATATAGGTAGATACGAGGTAGTTTCTTTGTTGTTTTTTTTTAACACCAGAACTTTAAGTTCTGGTTATGTACTGAATAATTGATTAGACTACGTGTATAAAGGACCTATCTATACATACATTTGCATATAATAAAATTGTAACAAGCCGATACAGAGTACACTGAAGGTATTGGGAATAAAATTTTGGGGGTCTTTATTAGAGCAATAGAAGCCGAAAACAACAGTTTTTAGAATTTTTGTCTGTCTGTGTGTATGCTTGTACGCACATCACGCAAAAACTACTGCATGGATTTGAACGCAGTTTTCACCGCTCTACTGCAAGTTGCTTAACTTAAAATATAGGCTACATTAGATATACTTTTGGGCCCGATAGGTGGCGCTGTGCGATAGAAAGGCGGGTCGCTAGTTCTTTAATAATAATGTTGATTATTTAGGATCAAGATATTGTTCCACGAGTTACGAAAAAGTTTTCAGAAGAATTTTATATCTATTCTTGTCAATGGCGGTCCTCTCGAGGTTGTTCGAGAATATGTTTACCTGCAGTTTGTAAAGAACAACTTTGAGAGGGAGAAGAAACACCTAGGCTTCAGTAATATTCAGCTAGGCTGGGCAGCATTTGAGAAACTTCAATTCGTTCAATGGGCTGGCCATATTAGCCGTAGAACCAATGACCGTGTTCTTGAGTGAAGACCGCAATTCGGTAAGCGTAAAGGTGAGGCCAAACGATCGTAACGCATTTTGCGTCGCCGTGTGGTGCAAACAGGACTTAAGTCATCATCTACCTAGCCTTTTCCCAACTATGTTGGGATAGGCTTCCAGTCTAACTGGATGCGGCTGAATACCAGTATTTTACATGGAGCGACTGCCTATCTGATTCTGACCTCCACTACCCAGTTAGTACTGGGTGTTAGTATTGGTTAGTATTGGTAAGACTGGTGTCAGACTTTCGGGCCACTGACTACCTAACGACTGTCAAAGATCTACAAATGACAGCCGGGACCAACGGCTTAACGCGCTTACCGAAGCACGGAGGAAACTCGGTCACCCATCCACGGACCAACCTAGGCAAGCGCGGCTTAACGTTAAGACCCCGAGCGGCTGTTATTATTTATCCTCAAACAGGACTTTAGTATAAAACTGAATGCACCGTAAATTCCGTGACTCATTTTACGCGACTCACAGCTCAAAAAAATACGCTCGTTCGGATTCAGCATTAGGTGGGACGCACTTGCCTCGATGGAGCTATCTTCGCAGGGTGGCTGGTAGCAACCGGATGAGAGTTGCCAAGTAACGAGTTAAGTGGCGTGCGATTGAAGAGGCCTATGTCCAACAGTGGACTGCTGTAGGCTGATGAAGAAAGAATGCAAACAAGTGACTATCAGTTATTTTACCAAAATCAACAAGTTAGTAGCAGCGCTAGGTATGCACGACGGCCAATCAAGCTTTGTAAACCAGTTTATACGGATCTCTCATTGTATAGGAAATCTATACAAAGCGAGGCCAAGTTATACTGGAATGTACAGCTTCATGTGCCGCCGTGTGTACCACAAACCTAACAACAACCGAAATAACAACTCAGTAGGTTATTTTAAGAACAAAATTAATACATTTTCATTACAAACTCAAGTGCTAACGATAACCCAGGTATGTACTGACAACAAAATAAGCATGTATATATTAAAATTTTCAGTGTGATCACTTTATCACAAAATAGCTACTGACGGTATTATGTATCGTCGCAGATTCATCAAAAAATCCTAACTTAGTAATTATCGTAAAGCAAATAGGCAAAAGCTTTCACTGCATTTTTAATTTTACACTTACCACCTTTTAAAATCCCAAACGATCCTACTGAAAAATAACATAACATAACATCACGCCTTTAATCCCCATATGATTGGGCAAGGGTGTACTAGTACACCCACATTTCGCCAGTTATGTTTAGTCCCATGTAATAGGGGGAGAGCTTATTGCCATCAACCGGGCACAAATCCAGACTCCGTGGCTGCTACTGAGAAATCCTTGATGGAAAAACCCAATAACACTTTGCCGGATCCGGGAATCGAACCCAGGACCTCATGCTCTGCAGACACTCCTTGCCTGAGACTCTACTGTAAATAATATCATAAAACAAATTGGCAAACGTTTTCATTACATTTTTAATTTTTGTACAATGATTTCCATCACTACACATACTAACCTTCTGAAAAATAAAATTTTCTTAAAGCAGGTAGGGTACAAATACGATAATAAAAAAAAAGAGGCTCTCACTAGGCAGCTATCAAGGACTTGATTCAGAAAGCGGTACTCCTGGACACGGCTCGAATTGTTAAGAGGTTCCTCTCTCTGGAGCCCTGACCGGTAACTTGGACCGTTCCCGAGACCGGTGGGCTATAATTTTTATATTGTTTTTATTTGAAGGAATATTTAAAAATGTAAAAAAAATCCTTGAAATAAAAACATTATAAAAAACATTTAAAAAAATATATTTTTTTATTTAAATTATATTAAAAGAAAAATATTAAAAAATTTAAGTACATAGGTACTCAGCTGCTTTACTTTTCATACTGATCCTACATTTGCAAAGTCGGTATGTAAGTTAGTAAGTAGGTATGTGTAAATACTTAAGACGCAATTCGCCAAGACCTTGAACTACCCCTGCAGGTGCATCCATGCGAGCACCTGCTAGCATTATGCTCTGACCTATAAAGGCAATAATTAAATAATTTATTCCCCGACAATTATCCCTTAGATGTGGGTCAAATAAAAAGGGACGTTTTAAGGGTCCGTGGGATAAAACAATGGGTTTTTAATTAAATTATAGAAAAGAATGTTATTTATTTATTTATTTAAACTTCATGTACAAAAGTGGTACATAGGCGGACTTAATGCCACAAGGCATTCTCTACCAGTCAACCTTGGGGTCAAAAGAAATAGAGTACAAAAAAATAAATAAGAAAAATATCATTTTGTTAACATAAATTGAAATACATAAATAGGCACATACTAATACATATATATACAAATAAAATGAAATAAACTAATATATATTATAATACATACAAATAGTCCAAAATACGAGAAACATTCTAATAATTACTATGACTACTAATGACAAGCTTATGAGCAATTTAGTCTGATTTCAAATAGTACTTCCGTACTGTTCTTTTGAAAGCCATTTTGCTTTCAGCTTTTTTAATGCCAAGGGGTAGCGCGTTCCAGAGCTTTATTGTTGAGACAGCGTAAGAATTGGACATAA
Organism: Noctua pronuba; assembly: GCA_905220335.1. Taxonomy (NCBI): domain Eukaryota; kingdom Metazoa; phylum Arthropoda; class Insecta; order Lepidoptera; family Noctuidae; genus Noctua; species Noctua pronuba. Next base: position 6,537,503 of record LR999903.1, on the reverse strand, counting down.
AACCAGTACGATGTGAGGGAATTTCAAGGAGTATGTTTTTAGAAGCTCGAAGGTTACGATTGTGTGAACTGCCCAAAACTTTGAAATATTCTTTTAGGTAATCGGGAGCACGAGGATCCGTCATAATAGTGAAGAGCATACAGAGAGATCTGAGGGACCTCCTGAGTCGGATAGGCAGCCACTTAAGCTGAGAACGATATGAAGAGATATGATCGTACTTGCGAAGGCCAAAAACAAAGCGAATACAATTATTGAGAAGACGATCCAATTTGTTTAAAAGTTCTTGGGATAGATCAGAGTAACAAACATCAGCATAGTCGATAATGGGAACCACAAGTGACTGGACCAAAGTTAATTTAGTGCTAGATGGGAGAAAATGTTTGAATCTATAGAGAGACCGCAGTGAGTAAGTGACTTTCTGGCAAACCTGAGCCACCTGCTTATTCCAACTAAGTGTCTCGTCAATGTGCAGGCCCAAGTCTTTTACGTGTGGTGAGAGGGAGATCACAGTTTAGTTTACTTAGTAAGTAGAAGCCATGTTCCCGACGGGATTCCTGTCCTGTCGGCAGGTCACTTCTTATTACTTCCAAAAACACTATTCATATATCTACACTGCTTCGTTAGTCTAGTGGTGGCAATCGCGACTCGAGCATGAGGTCCTGGGTTAAACTGTTATTAGATTTTTCCATCAGGAATTTCAATTTCAAAAAATTGTAAAATACCTACTGGTATTCAGCTGTATCCGGTTAGACTGGAAGCCGACCCCAACATAGTTCAGAAAAGGCTAGGCAGATGATGACTCATCATCATCTTCCTGCACTTGTCCCAAGGTCCCTACTTTGGGTCGGCGTCTCGGCGTAACAAGTTTTTTTCTTCCATTCTCCTCTCTCAACCATCACGCTATCATTTACTCCTTTTTCTTTCATATCATTCCTCGCACAATCTATCTATCGTTTCCTTGGGCTTCCTCTTACTCTTCATCCAGCAACGTTAATATGTATTACTTTTCAGTCACTTGTACTCATTCGTATTATCTATCTTCTTCTATATATATAAAAGGAGAACTGACTGACTGACATATCAACGTACAGCCGAAACTACTGGGGCTAGGAATGTGAAATTTTATACACGGCTTCCTATTATAATGTAAGGGAGCACTAAGAAGGGGTTTTTGGAAATTTAACCTTTAAGGGGGTGAAAAGGGGGAATTTTGTTTGTATGGAAAATCCCGCAATGCCGAGCTATCACAATTTTTGCGGACGAAGTCGCGGGCAAAGTGCTAGTTCCTTATACAATATTATTCCTTACTCCTGATGATTATATGCTTTCTTTCAGGATTCCAAGACCCCAATATATTCATAGGCAAGAATTCTATACAAAATACTTGAAACTGGCTCTCTTTTCTAGTCCTTCAATACCTAATGAAAGGGCAGTCATGGTGTTGCCAAAACAACCGACAGGTGTCGCCAAAATCATTAAACCATCTTCACATTGCAACACCTGCTCAAAAGATGACCAATGTTGTGGACTTGCGAAGGTCAAGCAGCCTGCAATCTTTATGCAAAAAGTTAAAACCAGTTTTATTAAGTCTCACCCCACTTAAAACAAGAAATCCCTCGTGGAAAAATAACCCCTGCTTAAAACCTAAGGTCAAGAATTTCTCAAAAGATACGCGATGATTCGACCTAAGAGGTGTGCAACACTGGTTTGCGATTTCGCGCTCAAACTATCCTAAAAAAAGTTCTAACAAAAATTATATTTGTACAGAACCCAACTCGCTCCCTAAAGGTACGATGCAAGTACTTGACCAACATACTACGTATTTTTTATGTTCCACTGCACGTCCGCTTGACTGCACGAAAGGAAATAGGGGCTCTATGTAAAACTTTACAACTGTCGTTTTTACACCTACATACCTACATATTAGCGTATATTAAACTTTGTATGCATCCATACCACAACCACTATAAAATGAAAAGGTCAATATTTATTACAACATAATTTAATCATTTTCTACATTATTTTAATCGAGTTTGTCAATGAAATACGGTTATTGTTGCCAACGATAATTTCTTTGTAAATTCAAATTATTGTTATGGTAACATTAATTATTTACCTGTGCAAACACCACGATGTTCGTTCGTTATTTGAATTTTGATGACGCATGCTGCAAGACTTCGCAATACAGAAATAATATTTATTTTATTTGGTAAATACATTTTTGCTGCAAAAAATGCCCCATTCAGACGCAAAAGAATTTCGATATTGGCTTTTATTTGGCATTTTTCTGGTAAAATATTGTGGTCCATAATTAGAATACATGCAAGTAGATAGCGTCCATTCAGGGTATAAAGAGCCAGATGTACAGTACTTATCCATATTTACGTAAGTACTTATTTGTGAATAAATAATATTGAATAGCTATTCAGAGGTCACACAGATGGCGAGTCCTACAGACAAAAGCTTCGTAATAATATTGCTGAAACTCGTTTGTTTGAGAGTTGAGACGCAATTCCTTTAAGTACCAATTTCCAGGACCAATTATTTTTGGCTCTCCACGTCTTATTCTATGGTCATAAGCTTCGTTTTCCCGCTTAATTTATGTTGTTAACACGCAAGAGTATGTTTGTAAGGGCACAATTCGGCTGGTGTTTCGATACACGTGTTCCTTCGAGTTCCCCTCCCAGTAAAAATGCACCTATCACCTGGCTTGGAACGTAGTTGGAATAAAATTGGGTCACACGAATACGCCACTAGTTTCTTTATTCCCTCCGAGTAACTCAGGCCCTCAGCCTTGGACCGGTTTATGGAACAACGCGATTTTTGTTCCTTTGCTTCTTTCAAACTCGTCCCCTAATAAACACGTGCGCGCTTTAAGAATCGTCACATCAATTCACATGAATGCCGAATTCTGATTCAGGGTCTTAGTTTTTTAGAATTTAATAGTACGGTGAATTAGGGTGAAAACAATGAAGTTTGTACACGTGGTTTCTTGAGTCCAATGTTTACGTTTTCCGGTTGGTACCTAGCGGTAGGTAAGCTACTATTTAACATGGAAGTATAAAATATGTGTAAACAATAGGTACTTACCTATTGTTTCTACATCTAGCATATTATTTATTTACAAAAAACATTACAATAATGTATCTTTGTAGTGTCACCATTTTGTTGGAGAAAAGTTATGATACAACGCGGGTTCAGTTACTGTCACAATTGAATTGTCTCTGCGTCAAAATTGATTTCCCGCTTTTTTAAGCAGTACACCTGAGAATTTGTTGTTCAGAATAACTTTTTCTGTTTTTTTTTTCAAGAAAGCCCGCAAAATTTTAAAAAAATATTTACGTTTTGGCGTTGCTAATAAGTATTTTTTTAATTTCAAAGAACTCTGATTAGAAAGGTAAATACTATTCTTACAAGAATAATCTACGTCTCCAAGAATTGGGTTTCTTCCGGACCCAAAAGCATCCGGAAATCTCAAGAATAATTTCGAACTAGGACAAAGCATGGGAAAACCAAGTACCCGGATGGCATGCGGCATTACTGCCCTTACTTATAGCTTACGTACCTATAGCTTGCACATGGCCCTTTCCCATGCAGAAGTCACAAACTTTATGCGTAATTCTCTAAAGAGGGTGCAAATACCTAGTACTATATTAGTTAGTTTTTCATGGCTGATCACTGAAAACCAGCGCTGTGCTATGCCCTGCGCTTGTCGCAGTCACGACGTGAAAGCTGTCAACTTTTTTTTTCTGTCATGTTGTATTTATAAATTTTTTTTTGGTAGCCTACATTATGTCCCACTGCTGGGCAAAGGCATCCCCTTTCTCCCTCCAAACCTCTCTGTTCAGTACAATTTCTGGCCACGTTTGCCTCGCGAACATTCTCAGATCGTCACACCACCTTCGCCGCGGTCGTTGTTAATTTTTTTTTTTTTTTTTGTTATTTTGAATATGCACGTTTTTTTTTCTTAGGCATTTTCTGTTTTTTACCACATAGCCCTACCTACCTACCTATATAATGCCTCATTATAGGTCGGACAGAGGTGAAGCGCTTATGCAGGTCAGTTTTTTATGACATAGGTAGTAAATTTATGACTGAACACAATACTCACAACAGGAAATATGCAATAACTATAAAAATAATTAATGACTACATTTACTACTATAAAGTACTTAAAATGAAAAAAACACGGTCAAATAAGTAATTTTGTGTCGATTTAATTAAAAATAAACTTAGATAATTATGACACTAACCATGTAACTAAGTGCATACACATTGACTTTCATTGCTCACCACTTCGCAGTAGCTACGACGACGGTCCTAGCAAAAGAGCTAATATAGATGGTAAGCACTAGGCACACTAGGCAGGTACAGCATAACACAACATCACGCCTGCAGGCATCTCTGAAGGGTTAGGTTAGGTTAGGATTTCCCCGGGCGGCGCGTTTAAGGGGGCGGCAGAGAGCAAGAGCCAGGACGCGGCAAGCGGATCCAGGCGGCAGGATGGGTCATAGTTATCAGATCAGGTAATTAGTAATGTCATCGGGATGTTTCAAAAACAAGGACAACCAAAAAGCGGATCATTTTCCTTATTATACGCCACTGGCCCGGGGCGGCTTTTCATTCAAGTCTCACGAATATTCCGGTCTGCCGCCCCGGGGTGCTAAAATTTAGAGCTCGCTTCGCTCGCTCTTGCGTCCTACTTGCTCTCATGTCTAAAGTTTTTATGCATAAGTCGATAAAAAACTTATTTATCTATATGAATAGTTAAAATAAAATGTAATTTATCCGATGTGCTAAAAATTTTTGAGCTCGCTGTTTTTGTTAATTTCCGGATCGGCAAACCTTATGCACTAGGTATTAGCTGTATTGGCAATTGAACATGACATACCTACATACATACGAACGAATGATCATCATCATCATTCTCTTGCCCTTCTTATCCCAATTCATTAGGGATCGGCGCAGCATGTCGTCCTCTTCCATACCTCTCTTACTCTTTATTACTCGTCATCTCATCAGACACCTCCTTTCTTGAATGAAATTGTATATTTTACTTTAAAAAAAAAAAGATTTTACTTTGAAAGATAATGAATAACATTTTAAATAATTACAAAAAAATCTTTGTATTTTGACTCTTTCCTACGTTTCTTGACTAATTATGAAAGTAGAGGGGGCGGCCAAAATTACAGTCGGCCCCGGGCGGCAAAACCCCACGCTACGCCACTGCAAGTAGGTACATACATAACCTGTGAAAGATTATGTAAGTCTAGACCGACAGCTATGTTATCTCCTTACCATACAATGTAGTATCAAGTATCTATTAATATTAATACCTACCTATATCAGTGCAGTAAACAACTCCTCAATGTGTTTTGTGTTAGACGAGAGTGAACTCCGATGTTCTGAGATGCGATAAGGAAACTGTTTGTACTGAATGTAAGTACTTAAATGCTTACTTAAGTATGTCTTGATTTTTTAATTTTTGTTTTTTTACCTTCTTTCTTTATCGTGTGGTTAGTGCCTAACCTGATACCTTAACCTCTTACCTTGAAAGATAGTTAAAGATAAATTAAAATATCTATCTGAATGGGATATTTTTTATTTGGATTTCGGGGTTGGTATTATGGTAAAAGTTGTTCATAAGTATAAGTCCATTTCCTTGGCTCTACAACAACAACGTAGGTATACCTAATTTTAATGTGGCGGACTAACTGCCTAATATTGTATTTTTTTTAGAAAATCCTCTGCCTCCACCGGTAATAAAACCAGCAAAAATTCAAAACGTAGGATACGTTGCAGCATCCAAGTCACTCAACAGCCATGTCAACATCTACAAACAAACAACGCCGACGGAGGGTGGGGCTGCAATGCAGCATTGGCATCACTGTCCCTTCCCTGATGGATGAGAGGATGCGACACCGCTCCCGCGCCCGCTACCCGCTACCGCGCGAAAGTGAAAATTCGCTAGGCACTTTCTCCCCACCGCCGGCGTCGCATCGGCCCGCCCCTCACTGCACCGCGCGCCCCTCCGCGGCGCAAGGTCAGCCCCGCGTGCAGGCGGGTGGCGCGGCGGCGGCGGCGCGGCGACGCGCTGCGCTCTTGAAATTTCGCTTTCGTTCACTCGCGGTTATTAGTCGGCCGCGCGCGCTCCGGCAAGCATGTGTCTCGTGTGACGCGCTCCACTACTTCCGCGCAGCACGTTCGTTTTCGTTGGCATGGCCCCGCGACGGCAAGGCGCCACCGGCGAGCGCGAGGCGGAGGAGGCTCGCGGGTGCTGCGTGCCAGGCGAGTGCCTGCGCCCCCGGGAACCGGTGCGCATCGAGGATGCCGTGCGCGTGCTATGCAACAACGACACGTGCGTCGCCGGCCGGTATATGCACCGAGAGTGCTTCGAGCAATGGGAAGGAGGAGTTCTCGCTTATCTTAAATCCTGCGGTCGAGCTCGCTCCTGGTCTGAACGCCAGAGGCATCAGAATTTATGGACCAAAAAAGGCTACGATCTGGCGTTCAAGGCTTGTGGCTGCCGGTGTGGTAGAGGGCATTTGAAGAAAGATCTGGACTGGGCGCCTCCGGGTGCTGCGATTCGCGCTGAAGAAGAGAAGAAGCGTCGCCGGCGCACCCGGTCCGGGCGCATGCCGGCTGCTCCGGATGGCCGTTCGCGCGCCTTCAGCCTGTCCAGCTCGGGCTCCTGCTCGCCGCCATCAGCCTCGTCCGAGCCTTCAGCCAGCCCCACTCACGCTCCGTCACACGCTGTCACGCCCGCTAAGAAGATTTCCAAACCAGAAATTATTTCCGACAGGATCAGGTAAGCAACTTTATCAACTTGCTTCTTATAAGTTTCTTATCGGTTTTCTGTAGGTTTTAACACACACATTACGAGGATTACAAAATATCTGCAGTTATGTAAAAAGCTTGAGTAACCGCCGAGCCGGTAGGTATTGGAAGTTGGTAAAAACTGTACCTACACTAGAAAATATAAATAGTTCCCTACTTCTACTTTGTTATACAAACATCGCAACACCATGGCGTTACAAATTATAAACACTTAAGCCTACGGATTCCGGAGTGCATTGAATTTTATTTGTGTAGGTTGTACACCTACGTCGTAGTGTGTGTGTTGAATGCATTTCTTGTCGGTTGTTTATATCGTATCGAATAGCAGCCCCACATAATTGGCATAGAACTGGTTGGGCCAGTGGAGGCAGCGAGTGGCTTGGAAACCGGCCGGCGCGCGGGCATGGCGGCCCTACACCCCGCTATTGAATTTAGATAAGATGCAAGCTGCACTCCATGCACCGACCTATGTTTGGTTAATCCTAAGGTGATAAAAACTTATGATCTAGGTACGTGGTACGTGCCTACGAGTTCAACTTCGAAAGGTAAGTGTTTGAAGACAAATCGAAGAACTAGCAAATTTTTAGTACCTAGGTATGAGAAACATTTTCACATTTTGTGGTTGTTTCAGCAATAGAAAGGTAGTATGTAAATGGCCGGAAATTTAAAGCTTGACAATTAGACGAAGCACAGAAAAAGAGAACTCCCTCAGTACTTAATTTTTAATTTCCATCGAACTGCTTACCGACTTGTGTGTAAAGATAATTCCTAAAATGGTACTTTTAGATATTAGCAAAGCCAACAAAAAAGTTCGAAGGTTTATTTACATGCCAATTTATCTTAGAAACGTAAATAGATATCTTGAGTCATTGATAAAAACTCTATATTAGTAAACAAACCATAAAAATATTTTGTTATCTTAACACTCATAAAACATCCATTCACTTCCTGATCCCCGTGATTGTCTGTGCTATTGTTAAAAACAACCTTGCACGGGTTTTTTTATGTGTGGGTAATGTACAAAAAACCCTTGTAATGTAACAATAGATAGACCCATAATAAAAAAACCTGTAACTGTTAATCTTATTTAAATTAAGGCCATTTGACACATGCAAATAAAAACGAAAACGAGTTTGAAATTAGATCGTATCAAATAAAATCTAAATCACTCGTTGAATTGAATGTTGCCATCTAAATAATGTGTTGCGAAATTAATTGTCATTGTCATATTTACGAAGCGATTAAAAAAAAACAAGCAAGGGTAACTTACATTCTGCCGCACGCAATTTGCAAACAACAATTTGTATAAGTGAGCTTTCGACTGTCACTGCAGTTTTTTGTGAATTTTAATTCGCGCCCAAATTGGTGGAGCCTTAAAAATGCAATTTCGTCGGCTTACTACATTAACCGCGGTTCACTGCACAGCTGGTTTCCGTTTCCTGGCAAAAGTGCGTTTTTCCCGAAATTACGGCAGCTGTCCCTTGCCCAAATTGTTGTTCCCGTGCTGTTTCGCTAAAAAAGGGAAACACCTGACGTTCGCTAGTCATTACATCGCTTCACCGCTTCCCGCATTGCATTTTGTAACATTTGTTATAATAATTATTATTAATCCGTTGTTCATTTAGAATTTCAATATTAGTAACATTATTTTCAATTTTAAAACTGCTGAAAGCACTAAACGATTTTTTTTTGTGTTTTGCTTAAATGATACTAATGATGACTGAAGTTTTGTTAATTTCATTCAAAGTAAAATCATGTAATTATTTATTTAAATCGTGTAAGTATGGCAAACTTACTCTTTTTGACCAATTACATAAAATTATAAAAATCGAATTTCAAATAAAATAAAAGTACAGTCGCACACACAATTTATCCATCCTGTGTTGCTCACGCATACTTATATTTTTTAAGCCATTAACAAGCTGATAGAACCGTTATTTTATTATCCTTACTCGTTGTAAGCATTAGTCTATTAATAGAAAAACACATGGATGAATGAACAACATTATCCTCTGTTGATAATAGTTTTGATGAATAGAACTTCATATTGCTAAATATCTGGTTATTTTTTTACGTTTTATTTATTTAAAAAAAAATACATCTTTTATTAAATTCCTCTTTTCGACGTTGACAGATTATGCATTGATAAAATGTGGTATCCTCGTGTCATGGTGGTAATCTTATCATGTAGCTTATCTTCTTTTGTCTGTTGATATAATTTTTATATCACTGATATGCATTCAAAATTTAGGACATAACATTTTTATATAACACTGTTGTTTTCGTATTGAAATTGGCAAAACAGAACATTGCAACATTTATAATGAAACCGGTTTTTTATCAATTATTGTATCCGTCTGCTGAGGTTTTAGGACAGAACAACAGTTTGTTTTGTAATTATAATTATGTAATTAACAGAACCATGCAAAGGATAAATTCATTTACTTTGCTGCACAACAATAAGCACTGTTTATTAATTCAATGTTAATTTAATTGGATACTGCAATTTCCTCAAATAACTTACTTTAATAACAATTTTATTTTTAGATTTAAACAGAACGACTAATCAGGGAATTATTATTCATGCTTTGATCTAATAAATAGCTGTGTATTACAAATACGTATAATTTATACGTATATGTTGCACAAACATAATAATAAGAATAAAACAAATTCAACTAAAAAAAATGCAGTTATAACAGTTTATTTAAAAAAAAAAAAAACAAATAGTCCTCGTAAATTTTACTCAGATTTAAGAGTCGCGTGCGCTTCAACGTGTGACTCCTCTATCTAATCGAGTGTAGGTGATGGTGGGTAGGTATTTGCTTTATTGAATCGTGGGCGAACTCCGGCACATCCGACCACTCTTTATTTATTCGTTGTTTTAACTTGACCTAATAAAGGTGGTATACGTAATAACCTCGATGATTTTATGCGCGTAATTTTAAGATATACACCTGCTGTTAAAAAATTGCGTCGTTCATTCGGTTGTTGATTCTATTGTTTTGGAAGACAAACGAACGATTCGGAACTCTCATTCTCATTTAAATTATTTAAATAACCGATGCATAATTGCCCGCCACAAATTTTCAATTAAAATAACTGAACGGAACGCTCAGAAAGTATTTTTGTATCGATTTCCCATTTCTACAGCAGACAAGTTTACTTTAACTTCATCAATTTAAAAACAAAAAAAAATAGATAAACCCGTCTTGATAAATCTTACGTCATTAGGCGAGGCACCAACTACCTACCAATAAGATGTCTCAAATCAATTCCAAACAGAACAAATGAAGCAGTTAGTATGCGTCGGCGCATCGTTTTGTTTTCAATATTGTTACTAACGCATAAACAGTCTATTATGTCTCGAATCTTTATATCGGACATCAATTTTAAACTCTATCTTTTATGGTTTTTATCTTACCTTTTTTATTCGGGATGGACGGACATAAATTAAGAGTAATCTAAAACACCAGTTTGTTTCGTTTCCTACGCTATTTTGAATAATTACAAAAAAAATGGTACATGAGTTAATAAGAGAAAAAAATATGATCCACCTTGCCAATACAATAAACTAAAACAAATCACCTCAAGTTAAAACTAAACCCATTAGATATGAATTTGTTTTTATTTTTCTTGTTTTGTTATACGGAAATTCACGAACATGTTAGCGTTTAGCATACGTAGCGACAACATTGAATATGACTTATGCCGTCCTGTTGCTATATAAAACTAAAGGAAATTACCTGTTTAAAATAAAGACATTTGCATTCCACGTCTGTCTGAGGTGCGTCGCATATTGTGTTGTGTACACATACTTAAGACATCTTGCGTGAATTTATTGAGTAAGAAGTACAGCTGTCGTTTTGAATACTTACTATTTACTTAAGTAGTCTAGAAACTTTGATACTTGAAAACTAGCAATGGTTGTTTTGAATTCCAAGCAGTTTCAGGTTAAACACTTCCTTAACTTGCTCGTTAGCTAGGTTAGTGACCTGTTACTGGTTATGCAGCCACGGTTCTATATTTTCCGTTTACCGTTTCAGCCTAGATTTGTGCAACAAACTTATACAAGTTTTGTAACCAAAAAACGTACGATGTTATGAGCACATTTTTTTTTATCATTTAATAAAGGTCAGTTTTAAGCTGACAAAAAAAAATGTTTTGGACTTACCAAATAAGAGCAACATAGACACACCTGAGTCATAACATAATATCAAAAGAAACAGTGCAAAAAAATATAAATATAAAAACCTTTGCATGTTATTCATACGTACAATTATTGTGTTTAGTAGACGCTATAATTTTATCATTAATTACTACTGTATAAAACATAATTATAGTGAGCATTGACGGCAAGACAGGTTGCCAGCTGGCTATAATAACGAAAAAGATTAAAAGAATAATACATTATGTATAAAAAAGTAACTTTTTATATGTATAAGTAAATAATTGTGTTTATATTTTCGTCCTTATTTTATTAACAAAGACTCCTAAGTAGGTAACTATTTTTTTATTAAATAACTAACTTTACTACCTTGAGTAACTAAAATGAGGCTATTTAGTTTAATATCCTAATAGATTGATATAATAAATATGAACATACCTGTTCTACTAAAAATTAAATGCAGTTTATTATTGGTCGAGAACATTTTTATGATAAAGCGGTTCCTAATTAACCGGTTTCTTTAAATATTAATTAGTGGGTGTGACTTTTTTGGTAAAAAAACTCGTTGTTTAGACTTTTAGCAGCGTGTTATTAAGTTTTTATTTTAAACGTATTAATGTAGTCATTATCTAAGGATCACGTAATAATACGCGTGAAGTAACATATATACGAAATGTGTAATTGTGTTGTTATGAATGAAGTGTAGTATTTTTTGTGAGAATTTTGCGGTAAGATAATTATACTTTTTAGTCTAAGTTAAGTAGGTATAAATACTGTGGTTTCATTTATCTTCTAAAAGGTTATTCTAATTAAAATGTCAATGCAATATAATTTACAAATCCCTTTACGTTCATTCATTTTATTTCTTATAGTAATCCTGAATACATATGCGTATAATTATTATAACGATGAATAATCTCATGAATATTTATTTGATAAATATCACGATATGTTTTAGTTACATAAAAAGCATTTGCTAGAATCACGTCGTGGCCTTGAGCCGAACCCGACGTAAACAAGAGCTTAGACCTTGTTAGTATTGCGAATCGTAAATTGTCATTCATGTCTGTAAACGTTATGGGATTTTTCCATATTTTCGGCACCAAAATATGCATCAATTGGTCACTTGGATGTAGCAAAAAAAACTCATATGATTCCCTCTTAATTAATTATAATTGTTAAGTTTTTCAATGTTTTATTCCTGAATATTTATGAAAGTGACTATATTCAGTAAAAAAATGTGCTTCGCTCAATAAAAACTAATTAGTTTAAATTTATTAGTCTGTATACCATTACGAGCCACCATTTTATATCTATCTACCTGATTTAAAAATCTAGTTACCTACGATAAAATTCCGATTTCGGACACACGCTAGAGTTAGCAATGTAAATGGTAAACATTGGCTAATGCTTGTCAAACTTCGAAGTAAAACTGATGTGTACTCGGTGTACTTATTTAAATTACATTTAAGTGCAGTTCATAGTATGTCTGAGGCGCGACCACTGTGAGTCAGTCGCCAGTCGGGCGTGAAGCAAACTTGAGGAGGGGAGGCCTCTAAAGGATATCACTGCACCACGTTGAACACGTCTTCAAGTGTGTGTCAGATTTTATTGAAACTCCTCCATCCAATTTAGAAACGACTTGCAAGATGTTTCAACGCTGCAATCAAAAAAGACTTAAAATAGTTTAGTAAAAATATTCATCAAAACAATTCTTTTTCCGAAAAACAATGTGTAACTGACTGTACACATCGACGGGATAACATTTAAAAATAGAATCGCTAAAATTGTGACTAGCAATGGCGCCAGAATTATTGTGGTCAATATTTTATTGGAAATCTAAAATTAAATAAATACGGTGTAATAAAAAATAAACACAGCAGGCATGTCGGCTGAATAAAACATTTACATTAAACACACAACTAACCTCATTGTACATATTATGTATTGCAGTTTTAAATTGCATTTATCTAATGAGTCAATGCATTCTCGACACACTTGCGGTTATTTCAAGCCAGTTTCTTACACAAATGCGCATGTTTTACTAAGCAGCAATGAATAAATAATACCTTTATTTTTTATGATTCGTGAAAGCAGGTATTGTTTAACATCGGTACATTGCTAAAGCATTACTATTTGTTACTCACCCACTCGTCTATTGTGAATTTTCCGTGGAAATAAACAGAGGCGTACTTTTTATGTGTTCCATTTTCAACCGTCGAATGTTCCGAAGTAATAACGTAAAGCATTCTCTTTGTACGTGGTCCAATTTGTAACAACCAGTAACAACGCCGTAATTTTCTTAGATTAAACAAGGTTTTTCTGTTGTTCGTCGTGTTCAATTGTCTGAAGTGTGTCTGGATTTCCCGCCAATAAGAGGCGGTGATTTCCGTTCCCATGCCGTCGACGGCGGCGGCGGCGCGCGGTGCGCCGGTAGCCGGCACGGCTCGTTAGCGCCGTTTTTAGGGCGTGATCGACGCAACGGCGCATGCCTGCATAAATTGCATCCAATACACATACCCACTCGAACCCCTTTTGCGTGCATCTCTAATATGCCACTCTGTCACGCATCCATTGCGGTCGACCTTGTATCGAATTTTTGGAACACGATACTCACCTTTGCCGATCGAAACTCGGTTTATCCGAGACAATGCTGCCTTTTTACATTTGCCAAGCTTAAAAAGTGCCGTGTCTCGTCATTTTACTTGCAAATTCACGTGATTATGCATAGTGGAGTCGGGCGAAGATGTATTTACGTGTTCATTGTATGCATTGTGTGGTGTACGCGTGTGGGCACGCACCAATATGTCCCGCTCCACACGACATTTCGTACATACACGCTACACGAGCGTAAGTTCCCCTCTGCATTCTGTTTCATGCGACAGTCTGAGTCAAATGATCGATGCTACCCTAGGATGCACTTTGCTGCTCGAAAATTATTAATGGCTCCTAAGTGTGGCGTGTTTGCCGTTTTAAGTCGTCCTGTTTTCTACTTCATCCTATTTAACAATTTATTTAAATTGAACCGACGCGACGCTTTCGTCGAGCGTTCATTACCAATTTGTACTCTACGACTGGTTTCTGCTTCGATTTCATTGGAAAATGTATATGAAATGTGGTATTTTATCGAAGTCCCGCGTACATGGTCAGTACTGCAGTTAAGTTCATTACGCAGTCGCGACAATTCAGAGCGAACTATGCATAATTTATCCATTAATTCTCGAAATGACTCTTGGAAGTTCTACTCTCGCCAGCCCGCGATGGCCATCCTCGACGTAATGTAAGCGGCAGTTTTACATGAAACTTTCAAAGTTTCTACCGATTCGGATTGTGTGCAATAAAAATAAATTAAGAACAAAATGTAGCTTGTCGGAGGAACGAGACGAGAGTGGGTCGTCCCTTTCTTGTAGCCCGTAGTGCATCGGTGCACTTAGTGCGATAGTTGTACGCTGCAAGTGTGAGCGTTTAAAAACAAACCAAGAGATATTTTCACAGCGTTCGCTGTGCAGTGAGCGGGAGAAAGTTCGGGTAGGTTCAGGGACGAGTTGTGGCTATTTGCGTCTCGTGGCGGGCGATCGTCGATGCAATTAAATTTGTGAACGAAGCTTTATGTTCGCGAGGCTAAATATGTATACGAGGATCGCGACGTTGCCGTGCCGACCGACTGCAAAAGCAATCAGTTTCCTTACATTCCCGCCTTTGAGACCTTCCATCCGATTGTTCCTGGCTTCGCAAGTTCGCAACCCATGCTTTGTGAGCGGTTTCCGCCTTTTAGTTTGGCTAAACACCAGTATTGTTTTCTTGGAAAATACATTTTCATTTAAATGAACTTGAGACGTGTTCGTGAAATTGTCGTTTACAATCGAATTTCACATTTTCTGTCGAATTGTATTTTGGAAAGCGATTTATATTTTGATGATTAACGAAGGTAAATTATGTACTTCATATAAACGAACGTGATGCAGATGGAGTTCTATAGTTTCTTTCTGCCTACCCTCATAGGCAAAAGGCTTGAGTTTTAGTACCCTATATGTATTGAAATATTGGTCTAAATTAATATTGCTTCTGTAGGTATACAAGAGAATGTCATTAAAGAAGGGAGCGTGGTTGGATGGGGCAA
Organism: Noctua pronuba; assembly: GCA_905220335.1. Classification (NCBI taxonomy): domain Eukaryota; kingdom Metazoa; phylum Arthropoda; class Insecta; order Lepidoptera; family Noctuidae; genus Noctua; species Noctua pronuba. Next base: position 6,522,378 of record LR999903.1, on the reverse strand, counting down.
TCGGCGGCAGTAAGCAAAGTTCAGTAGTTCAATGCGCTCGAACACCTATCGCGTTCATTGTCCCTTTGTAAAGGTCAAATCTACTGTTGCAGTCTATGTAGTGTGCCTTGAGCTTTACAAATATAACAATACGAAGGCTAGGCTCACTTTAGTACGTTTCAAACCTTTTTGGATGTAAAACAAAAGAACGCGGCGAATGTTCGCAAGCTGTGGCGTGATCATAAAAGAGCATAATTCTAATTATGTCAAAGTGTTATGGTTATACCTGGTTATGGTAACAAATGTTTGTAATTAATAAACCTACAAGGTCTAAACTAGAGGTTTGCACCGGAGCGAGATTTCAACAACCGATTGAATTCACCGGTGATTGGGCAATCTCCGGTGAAAAACCGGAGATCACCAGAGAATAACGAAATTTTGTTTCTTTTTTTAATTTATACATTAAAGATGAAGAAATAAGAATAATCAATTGATATACTTTATATAATCATTTATTTAAAAAAAAGTTCAATAAAAACAACAAAATAATCCTGATTTTGATTTAAGAAACACAACATGTCAACAGCGTCATAGCGTAGGTACATGTTTCTTCTACGATATTTTAGTGTTTGTCCTGTCGCCGAAAATACTCTCTCTGACCTTACAGAAGTAAAGCACAGGTAGCTATTTAAAGGCTATTTCGTCTAAAGGCTTTAAATGTGAATTTTTTATTTGTGTAAATTTATTATATAAACAAAAAATAAGATGCGACGATCACCGGAGATCAATCGGTTAATTACCGATTATTTCAATCGAGTACTTTTACCGGTAAATCACCGGTTATTCTCCGGTACTCACTGCTCCGGTGCAAACCTCTAGTCTAAACAGACCCTTCACGAAGCCGTCAACCAAGCATTCTGTACATCAAACTAAGTAACTCTACGCAAAAATGATTGCTGGGAAACGACTTTTTTTTTTGGGGTGAAAAATCACGTTTTACGGTAAAACTCAATGTAACGCACTCAAAACTTAGTGCTGATGGATGCTTTGAATAGTAAACGGGTCATGGAGTTAATTAAAGTAAAGTTAAAACCTTTAAAAGTGGTAATTACAAAAAAACTTGTGAAAAAATTGGAACTTTGACCTCCAATATCTCTGTATAACTAGAAGGTTCCCAGGTATGGTCCTAGAACAAACAAATGATCGCAATGACGAGGAGAACAAGTGCCTTTCGGCTTCGTTTAGAGTCTTTTTACATCCTTTATTCGGAAAATACAACAAAAAAACAAACCTGGTGTTAGTCTTTCTTTAATTAACAAAATACGTATGCACTAATGAAGTGAACAAAAACATCATTTGAAGTGCAACTGATGGTTTTTAATTTACATAAATAATTTATTATTTCCTTAATTTTAATTAAAAGAGATGAGTTGGCAAGCAAAAACATTACATAAGTAACAATTCAACCTCATTAAAATGCTAATTTTATTATAATAAAATTTATTCTAATATGGAAATAGAATTCACTAATGAATTTAGAACACAAATCATTTCTGTTCTATTTGTTTACAAACCAGTTATTTTTAATCTTCCAATCTAGAATTTATTTGAATAACACATGAATGTATTATACTATTTTTAATATTAATATGAAAACTGCAGGACTTGTTAAATAAATTAAACTTAAGAGTAAATTGCGGATGTTTTTTATAAAATTATGTGAATGTTTTAAAATAAAAGTAGGGTCTGCATTTTGTTTTTCCGCAGTACTTCCCAGGTAAACAAAATTTTGTTTTATAATTTGTTTAATTTCCACCTGAGGAGATCGTAGAGTGTAATATTTCATCCACCTCTGTGATCCCTGTCTGACTCTTGACTCTGAAAGTAGCTTTGTTATACCATAATTACGATCATAGATAAAATTAATTACAGCAATGTCTTGTAGAACTTAATTACGTAACGGTGTAACTTGGATATTACTCTATCAAAAACTTGTCCACATAAATAATAAGTTTCCCTTTTATACATTATGAGAAGTCATAAAATTATTATGTATTGAATATACTACTCTCTATTTTAGAGCTTGTCTTATCAAAATAATAACTACTTAAAAAATCCTGTCCTAGCAATGAGTATTTATGAATAAATAAAATTTTAAATAATATTATTAACAAACCATTCGAAGTTGTTAAAATAACAACAATAACAGGAAAAGTACGATAAGTTAAACAAAAATAATTCACAAAAACAAAAGTGCCACAGTGCAGGATTTTTAGTAAGAGAAGGGGCGGTGACACACACACATGTAATACTGAATGACAAACGCAACGTGCAATAAATTCTAAGTTTGTCCCCTGTCTCATTGCCTAGTCAGTTGGTCGTGCCATGATTGTTTGCAATATATTCGCTGCAAATTGCTCGCTGCACCACGAGAATGACGTTCACAGCAGATTTATAGTTGCGTCGACTCGTTAACTTGATATCGTATCAAGTATTACACAGCTATTATTAACAGCTATGTCGACTGTTTTTATTAAGTGCAATCGAATAGTCTGGGTATTTATTTCACCAGACATTTTAATATTATTATCATTGAATTCAATTCATTAGATATCTGGTTAAAAATGCGCTGCGGGTTGCCAAGTCTGTGTGCATAAATTGTTGCCAGAGTATCGTGTTGATGCAAAATCACGAAATTATTCCAAAATAAAGTACGAGTCCAGACATTTTAATACCATGAATTAAATGCATTTAAATTTTCATGAAGGGTTTGGTTGGTCACTTTATAATTATTACGATGCAATGTGGCACTAAGTACCTACGTGTAGCGTTTTCAAGAATTTTTTGAATATATTTCCACGCGAACCGCTAGTTGCAGTATGCAGTTGCCAAGGGTACTAATTATCATAAAATATATAAAATTCCTTCAGACACCTCAGACGTAAATATGCCAATACTTTGAATAAACCACTGCGCACTTTGCAGCACGTCTGTAATGCAATAAAATTGTATTTTATGTATGTCAACACTAACCATTCCCAACAAATACATAGTTAGGAAGGTCAATGTGTTACACATAAAGCATTTGTTCAAAGAACAATTGTCGCTACATTGTGGTAACAGTACACTTTTATTTCCTGCCGTAAACATGATTATATAGGAGTATAAATATAATACGTGGTTACTGCTGACGATGAGTAATGTGAACTGAAGTATTTTTTCAAGTAAATCGACACAGAATGTGACGATAGCTTCGTTGAGTACGATTGGAGTACGGTACGGGTTGTTTCGATATTACAGCAGTCACACCAATATTTGACCATGGCATTCAGCGCGGAGTAAAAAAGACGCTTTTTATTCTCGTTTAAAATCAGCCATTAAAAAATATATGAAATAAAAAGCGATCTCCTTATTTTCCACGGCCAAACCTATTACGCTAAATCTCCGCTATCTATTCGAATCTTTGACATCTATAAACGGCTCGAGACCATCACATTTGCATATTATTTGCTCCATTTTCTGACCGTCCTTTGACCAGTCACTACTATTATTTTAAGACATTTATAAAATGTCATCTTGATAAAAAAATAAATAAGCAATCATAATAAAGGTATACTTATCTGCTTATTCATACACGGTGTATCAGGACAACCAAGCATTATGTACATCAACCTAAGTAACTTTACGCAAAAATTATTGCAGGGAAACGACTTTTTTTTTGGGTGAAAAATCACGTTTTACGGTAGGACTCAGTGTAACGCACTCAAAACATTGTGTTGATAGATGGATAGATGGTTGATGGTTTTGGAGGTGTTTAAAGTAAAAATGTTACATTAAAATCATGTATTAAAAAAATGTTAAAGAGTTGGAACTTTGACACTCAATATCTCCGTAACTAGAAGGTTCCCAGGTATAGTCTAGAACAAAAAAAAATATATCGCAATGACGGGGAGAACAAGTGCCTTTCGGCTTCGTTAAGGTTCTTGTTACATTATATAATTATAAGGATAAATTAGTCGGAACAAGAAACAATGTTTAATGTACATGACATGCCAACTCAACGGCGCAAAAACGGATCATTTTTTGTTTGTCATAAAATTAAGTCATTTAACCCTCATCGCACGTCTTGGTTAAACTCATCATACTTGACATATTTATATTGTAGCCATCTTAATTTAAAGTACATATGGCCAGTGTTTATTTTTGTATACCTACTTTTTTAATCAAGAAGAGGCGATGATTAAAAAAACGAGTTGCATAATATGTTGCATTAACCGGTTCATTCGGAAACCAGCTTCTGCTACAGCTTAGCGCTTAGATAAAGTTAACGCCGATGATTGCCGTTGCTTGGAATTTGTAATCAATAATAATTACGCTAATAATCAGCAATTGCCCGTAAAATAATAGTACGACCATCTGTAACGGCACAGTATTGCATACAAGATAACACCAGTGTATACCTATTTATATGAATTATTTTATTTTCTTTATAACTTTTAAAGAAAAATACTTTACTAAAGAACTTAAAAATACTTTTTACTAAAGAGAAATTGTTTCCTTTACTAAGCTGACGACAAAAATACCGAACTGTAACGAAATTGAAGCATTATTCGCTGCCCTCACATGAAAATTTAAAGCAAAATTCACAACTGTGACTAACAATTGCTATCAATTTATCATTTTCACATTCGACTGAACATTCTGAATAAGACTAATCGGACTTGATGGATATAACTCAGTCGATTCCTTCGTAGTTTCGCTACGACGATGCTTCGGATCTATTGATGTTTAGTTTCAACTTCGGATACCTGAATCTGTTTCGAGACATTGCACTCCATTGACTGGCAAAAGTTCTGATTTTAGCAAGAGATACTAAAAAAGCCGACGGAGAATGAAACATTAAAAATGTCGTTTATCAGGAACATTGTAGATTGCAGTAAAAGACAGAAAAAAAAGTTTTAGAATCGGAAATTGATCACACGGATCACAACAGACTATCAAAGAATAACAGTTGTGATTTGTACGGTGAATGTAAGTTCGTAATCAAATTACTTAACAATTAATTTATCTGAAGTTACAATATTTTTTCCAAACATCGTCAAACATAAACATACACCGTGACCGTGGTTGTACGAAAGAAATGCAGTAAACCTACTGTTGCATTTGCGCTGTGTCGCCATAATTACGTAATGTTTCCCACACTGTAACAGGTTCTGTGATTTAAACGTTTACGTTTGTGCACTCGTAATATGAAAATTATTGTTGTTGATTTGTGTCTTGCTTGCTAATAGAATAACTTAAGTGCCTGTTTGTTTAAATCTTAATATAAACTAGAGATACGGATTTAAATCTAGTTTAAGTGTATGTTGATTGGGTGGTTGTGCGCGCCCACTTATTAACTTATTAAATATTGTTTGATTTTAGTCTTGTTTACAACAGATAAAAGGTAGAAAAAAAAATTGTTTTGATTGGATATAAATATAGACGAATGAAAAACGCCAGACAATCGCTTCATAAAAATAATAAACATGTTTTTAAAGAGGTGTGACTGTTTAACAAGAATTTAATAAAAGATTCGCGGAAATATCGACGAACAAAAAAAAGATCTTACCTTACTTGTTCCATCTTACCAACACAACAATCTACAACCTTCACAGTTTTCTACACAAATAACTTTTATCTGATAATGTTGGCACTCTGTGTGGACCTTTGGCATTTTAAGCTCCACTAACGAGCTACCCATTTAACGTAGGTACCTACACGAGTAGGTATATACTCTGTTGTTGCCGAGAACACTTCACATCCTTATTATCATGACATTTTACTCAAAGTAGTCTATAGAGAAGCTAACTGTCTCGAATCAGCAATGATTTCTCGACTACTTCGAATAAATATTCATGCAATCATTGTTTTAAAACTTGTAGATTTTTTTGACATCAAACAAAATGGTTGTAAACACGGCTTCTGAATAAGTAAAAACTTTGTTTTTGTGCAAAAATTTAATCATATTCCTTTGTTAGCTGAGAATTGCGGTGTCTAATTTGAATATTGGCGAAGGATTAAGTTTATTGGCAATATTTTAGTGTAGATTCTACCATTTTATTAAACAAATAGCTCACTGTCAAAATAATACGCACAATTATTTACATTTAAGTAAAATATAATCATCAATTAATAGAGGCCCGTCAATTCTTAAAAGCATAATGACATTGATAAATCTACTGAACATTCGAAATACAAATTTTACCACAACTAGGGTTGGGCAACTATAATAAAATTGCTCTAAAATAATATCGTTAAACTGTTGCTAAATATTTATTTATAGCCGCGTTAGAGGCCCGACCGGGTTAAAATTAGAAGCTTTATATAGATAACTAAAAGGTTTATTTTTGTTTGATAAAAACATTAGATACAGATTTTCCTGTAATCGTGTCGTACGTTGTCTTATAACAATACAACGATTAATCTCCATAAACCGGTTTTGTTTATCGTTATAAAAACTAATAGCCAAGATTGTGAATCTAAAGTAGTTAAAAACTAGTCTGATAAGAAAAGCTAAAATATCAAAATTATGTTAAACGTTTTGTGGAATCTACCTATTGTAGTTTGAATGTCATCAAATGCATTAAATTAAGTTATGTGTCCGAATATACTTCGACCAACTTATCTGTGCAGGCGGGAAAACACAGAACTAAAATAAATGTACCAAGTTTGACATATCGATGCAAATTTTCTTGACAAGCAACGCCACATTGAACTGCACACTTAAAGTGGTCATACTATAGTATAATTTGCAGTCTGATTGTTTTTTTATGCTAATGTTTTAATGACAGTATCAAATTATTAATTAGGAAATTTCAATTCAAAACTTAATAGATCTGATTAACTTATAACTACATCCTCAAAACTGTTTTCTAATTAACTCTTTGTGAGTTAGGTATCCTTATTTGTAACGTAAACAAATTAAATATGGAAGTGCGAAATTGATAAAGCTGGGCAAAAATAAGTAAACAACACATTCCGTTCACGGTTTTATCGTACATATTTATTTTTAGTTACAATTAATCATAACATAACATCACGCCTGTAATCCCCGAAGGGTTATACAGAGGTGTCCATACCATAAACTAGTTCTTTATTTAGCCAGTTATGAAATCTCAGTAATAGTAGGTGAGTCTATTACCATCAACCTGGTACCACACAGCAGGACTGCTGCCGAGATGTTATTATGGAAAAACCCAATGACACTGCTCTTGGTCGTCCGGCAGCCAGATGGGCAGACGACATCGTTGCCATCGCGGGAATATCCTGGATGAGGCTGGCACAAGAACGTGGAGCTTGGCACAACCAAAGAGAGGCCTAATCCAGGAACATAATGCAGTAGCTCTGGCTATCACTAAACCAACGAGGTTTCAGTTTTATTCTTATTTACAATGAATCAGATAAGTTTAAAATAAAACACTGTTGTTCTGTTACGCTCGATTGAGTGAGTCAGCGTACTTTTTTACATAGTGGTAACAGGGCTGGCTGTTTACCGCCATTTCACGTTTGTTTCTCTGTTTACATTATCCTACAATTGTTTGAAATTGGAACGATTTGTTTTTTTTTAAGTTTTATTATACTTAGCTCAATTTGTGTGATTCCCGGCAAGGTGTAGGTTGGTTTTATAAGCATTTATTAAAAAGAAGGAAGAGATGTTTATTTGGCACAATATGCTACAAATGCACACAAAATAAATAAAAAAGCTTAAACTAAACAAAAAAAATGTGTGTCTCACGACTGCGTTAAGTGGATATTAAATACATACACAACATCACGCTTTTTTTTCTAATGGGGTAGACAGAAAAAAGAACGCCACCAAGCATTTATTGTTTGACGGTATTAAATTACTTGAAAAGGTTGCGAATGATCTCATTTCAAAATCAATTATGTTATTTTGATCTCGTTTACTGCACAATACTATACCTAGAGACGTCTTAAAATAATACGACTGGCGAAAAGGTTTTTAAAAAAAAAGTTAAAATAAATGCATTCAATTTTTTTTTATTTTTTTATTAACCCTTTTTTTAAGGTAGAGGCAATATATGTGCCACCAACAAAATTATATTTTATACAGAAATATTAGCACTTTAGTATGGACAGTGGCACTGTTATATAATTTTCCACATATTTTCCGGCGATTTAAAAAGAAAAAAAGAAGAAGAAAATTCAAGTAGGTAATTATTTAATATGTAGGTACTTACAGAAAAAAAAAAATGTTAAAAATCATATAAAAATATCCTTATTTAACATACATAAATTTCATTTTCCTATCACTTCCGGTTTTCTCTGCCTCATAAAGGGTTAAAACAATTTGTAATCACTTATGACAGCCCTGTCCATAATGAACATAGCCGTAGATCGATAGCCCCGCCCCCGCGCACAATTGAACTAATAGCCTAATTATTTTTATTGCCCGTTTGTTTGACCCAGCACATCTCTCATCCAATCTTTCAATTTAACTCTTCAACTCTTGAAAATAAATGGTATAAAATAATCCCCAACTAGAGCTATTGACCGATTGAGACATTCTATTCGTTGTCAATTAGGGGCCATTCTTTAGAAATTCTTTGCCCACGGAATTTTCACCTTTGTTCAAAGATAGTTGATTTAATTGGATTCTCGTGATTTTAAGTTAAGTAATATTGGGAAACGGTACCTTTGTTCGTTAGTGGAATGTTTCTTGGAATGATAATGAATAAAATACGGGTGTAAACAGACCCTTCACCAAGCCGTCAACCAAGCATTCTGTACATCAAACTAAGTAACTTTACGCAAAATTTTTTGCTGGGAAACGAAATTTTTTTTTGGGGTCAAAAATCACATTTTACGGTAAAACTCAATATAATGCGCTCAAAAGTTATTGCTGATGGATGCTTTGAATAGTAAACGGACCATGGAGGTAATTGGAGTAAAGTTAGAACCTTAAAAAATAGTATTTAAGAAAAAATTGGAACTTTGACCCCCAATATCTCCGTAACTAGAAGGTTCCCAGGTATGGTCCAGAACAAAAAAATGATCACAATGACGAGGAGAACAAGTGCCTTTCGGCTTCGTTAAGGGTCTTTTTACACCCTTTATTTAAACCCATAGCTTCACGTATATTTTTCTGAAGCCTTTCGTTAACAAAATAAACAATACATCGATCAGCCGTAACAGCCGCCTATAATAATCATTATCGTACGCACGACGGCCAATCAAGCTTTACAAAACCAGTTTAAGCGGATCTCTCATTGTATAGGAAATCTATACAAAGCGAGGCCAAGTTATACTGGAAATTTACTGCTTTATGTCCGCCGTGTGTACTATTCTCATCGCTTGTTTTAGCGACCTTGATTTCTATTACATAAATCGTGCTCATCGCATTATATTTAGCATTTTTTGTAAACGTCTACTTAGAAGTTTTGTTTGTATAAAATACACATACATAACATCACGCCTGTAACTCCTGAAGGGTTCGGCAGAGGTGTACCTAATAGTACACCAACATTTCGCTAGTTAAGTTTCAAATCCCATGTAATAGGGTTAAGCCATTGCCAACCATCGGGCAAAAATCCAGACTTCGTGGCTGCTACTGAGAAATTCCTAATGGAAAAACCAAAGGACACTGCCCACCAGGGGGTCTAAATTGCCGCTTTAGGAGAATAACATGATCACCCCATAGGAATCGAGGCTCTCAAGCTCGCGTATGCACACACTAAGCAGTCATTGAAAGTTTTTGTTAGAACAAAATCAGAACGTAAAATAATTATGGCGGCAAGACCGTCGCAGTTTGCTTTTACGGCAAAAATCGTGAGCGAAATAGCCGACTCTGTTAGGTAATCGAATTTAGTGGGGCCGCCGGGTCCTATTGTTCGGCCGAGGCCAAGGTCCCCGCTGTTTACATCGCACGTTTCGATGATGATGCATCATTACGACCGCTAAAACTCACACCTTAATGGCGGAGTTGCGATTGAAAAAACGAGACGTGTCAATACCGAGTAGGTGTGGCTTGGAGCATAGGTTACAGAACAAGCAACGTTTGAAATTGGAATGCTCGTTAAAGTCTGGGATGGGAAAAATATTTGTTTTAAAAAGTGATTGGCACTTTACACGCAGTATTTTTTTTTTTTACTTATTGAGTTTTGCGTTGTACAGGGTTATGTTAAATTTGCTAGCGTAGACTACCTCGTTGCTCTAGTGGTCGCAAGCGCGACTGCTGATGATAATATATATATAATAGGTCATGGGATCAATTCGAGCAAAGTGTTATTGGGTTTTTCCATTAGGAATATCCTAGTAGCAGCCACGGAGTCTGGATTTGTGCCCGTTTGATGGCAATAGGCTCGCCCCCTATTACATGGGACTTAAAACATAACTGGCGAAATGTGGGTGTACTATTACCCCAACTCTGCCTAACCCTTCGGGGATTACAGGCGTGATGTTATGTTATGCAGCTAGCGTAACGTGATGGGTATCGGAATCTAAACGTCTGCAGCGTTCCGCTAGTTAATTTTATTTAACCCTGTATGGAGAACATAAGTTCAAAATTTCAGATTACACACTGATACGGTCTATTTTAATATTTTATTTAAAAAACACTACGGAAACAAGTATTAGGTAATCTAGATGTTGTGTTAGGTATTGCCATTGACCTTGGCAAGCGAATTCATAACAATTGTTCGAAGCCGGCGTAAAATTCATTATTATGTTACAGTACATGTGTACACAGCTGTAAAATGCGATTAAGATCTCTTATTTACAAGTTACAACGATTTACATTTTAGCACAATGTTATTGTTGTGTTGCTGTTAATTAAAGTTACTTTAAATTCACATTTTGTTAATTTAATTAAAGTTGTTTTGGTAAATGATGTAACTTGTTATGGCCACGCCCACGTTCTAAACGCAAGATTAATATAGTTGTTGTTACGGAGATACGAAAAGTGATGTATTACGTTTGTGGTGCGGGGGCGAAGGGCCGCTGATATACACATAAAGCATTGTAATGTCCATGTTACACTACGAGATACAACCGCGATTTGGTCGGACAGTCTGTCCCGCGTCTCGTGTCTCGGCTGGTCGCAGTAGTCGGCCCACGTCATTAGAATAGTCGCAACTTCGCAAGCGTCTTGATGGTTACCCGCGCGTAAACAAGCACTTATTGCAACTCAGTGAATCGTTAAAGCCTACCCAGAAACCGTGTAACCGGTCCGTCTCCGTGCCAGAGATGCGTTCAAATATTTCTTTGACGTTTACTGAATACTGGTTATCTTGACTGAGAGCATGTCTGCTGAGCAACCATCGATAAATCAATAGTCGTATTTGCTTGCACATTGCATGTTAAACGTTCTGTAGGTACCAATAATTACGTAAGCGACGGCCATTTGTAAGAAATTTCGAGGCACGTTCGCATCACGCATGTTTGAATGGCGCCCAATGGCACCTTGAAGTGTCTTTGTTTTTAAGCGTCAGTTTCCTTTGTCGTACTGTCAGTTAATTGTTCCGTCTCAAGGTCTAACTGTGGGAGTCCGTTTAGGGTGAAAATATCTGGACCGTGACCAAAATAAATGCGTTTATATGGATCGCTGGCATACACGCATGGTTTCATTTAAATTAATGTGTTAGTAAATACTTTTAGGTACCTATGGTGGGAGAACACAAACATTTAAGAATGCTAAGGCATTGTTGGTAGGCAAAATTAGCATATCAACATTCGGAGGCAGTGGGTACTTACTAGTAGAGGTCATCTAATGTAAATTGTAGCGCTCTACCATATAAACTATTTGATTGTATCTGATACAGCACAATGCTCAATTTATGTCACAATTTAAAGCTCAATATGCGTTGGTATGTAGTATTTATTTAATGTAGTTTTTATTTAAATTAGGAGCCGTATAGCGCCAAATAACCATGAAGTTCAGATGAGAATTTTGCATTTTCAAGGAAGGAAAAATGACTGGCAGGCTGCTGATAGTGATTCAAAAAATGAATATATTCCAATTCTTTTTATGATATTCAGCCAGTTCTTTGTTACACTTTTTATGGCCCAGTATTGGCAGCTTCACAGGCTTAATTCATTGTGTTCATGCACGTACAAAAAACTTCATGGTGCAGCACATCAATTTGTTGCAGACAATACTAGCTCATACCTACTTACGTGATTCTAATCTAATAATAAGGTGGGTAGGTACAAGAAAATGTTTCATTACATTTTGGTTCGTGTCAGTAAAGCCGGTCGGTGTAGGTACTCGGTACGTGGGCCGCATGAATGAGAAAGTCTTGAACCGGTTCGCAGCCAGCTTCCAGAGGCTGAGGTGTCTACTTTCAAATCACAATAGACATTCGACTTATCTCAGCACTAAACCGAACAAACAGCTTCTGTGTCATAAACATAAAACTGGTGTTCGTGTCTTAAAATATAAATTGACTTCAATTGAATTTTTAAATGAAGTGAGGTTATGGAAATTGTTTTTAATTTATTTTCCGTGGCAACACAATAAACAATTGAATATCTGTCATTTATCTAGCAGTGGGGACTTTTCAAGTTTTTCGCTGTAAGTATACTCATATGAAAACACCGAATATCTTTGTGTACCTGTTAGCCTTGCGATGGCAATATTTGTTAAACGCAAATGTTAATTTACGACGGCTTGATAAACAAAACAGTCTTTGGACAACAGAAAACACTGCGAGTGCTAAGAGCTCTTTGGTTTGACTTAAAAGTCTGGACAAAAACTAAAATTGTTTATTATTGCCAATCCCATTGTCTTTTAAAAATGGACTTGATTACAATTTTGAAATTTGAAAAGTCCTGGTAAGTACTTACCTAAAAGGACGGACTTTTTTTTCAGGTACTCATTTACGTTTTTTTTTGTTTTCTAAATAAGTCTTCAATACGAAAAACTCGGACTTAATGACTAGGCCGGGTAAAGTCCCCGGACGGGTTGCTAAAAATCCGGAAAAATCTGGTTGGATAGTAGACCTTCTAAGACTGGATCCTAATCCTAAGTAAACATTGTGTATGAGGTGCGCGAGCGCAGGCGTGTCGAGTATTTTGGTCGAATGCACACACACGAAGCGGCGCGGCGTCCGCCCGTACTTCTGATATAAAATCAACTCGGCAAAAACATCGTTATTTTTATTCAACAGCCAAGGCCGCACCGCCATATTGCATTCGCTGTATCACGACAATGTTGGTCCTGTAAACAAGGCCTTTTATATGATTATCATTCGAATATCAAGATGGTGCACTTATAAAAGTAACCACCAGGTTAGGCACTAACCACGTGATAAAGAAAGAATAGTTCTATCAGGCAGTAAGCATATGCTGGCCTCTTGCTAAGCCAGGTCATAGTTGAAGTGTAACAAGTACAACCGACGTGCGGTTGACAGTACACACGGCGACACATCAAGGTATACACTTCCAGTATAAAATGGCCTCGCTTTTATAGATTTCCCGTACAATGAGAGATCCACATAAACTGGTTTTGTATAGCTTGACTGGTCGCCGTGGGTACCATGTGTGAAGTTCAGAGGTATGAAAATATACTTTTGTTATATATAAGTTTGTTTTTACAAAGTGTTCGATACTCCAGTCATCTACGGATTATTATTTTGTTATTCACTTCATTGAAAGAATGTACCGTGTAGAGCAAAAATTCTTAATAAAGATCGTAAACAAGGCAAGTTTTTATTTATTTTGCCTTCCAAAACATCATTATGCGGGCGCCCAATCTAACCGGACACACGTTGGCAAACGCGTGTTGTGAGTGGCGAGCGAAATACGTGAAATACATGTTTTGCTATAATCATGCAGATTTAGAGCGTTGGTATGTCCATCTGTCAAAACGTAAATTGCTCCAATTTTGAATTTGTCAGGGCATTTCGTGGTGACTTTGAGCATAGCCAAAAGAGATCGTCATAGTCCAAGACATGTCGTGTTTTTCTGTCAACGGTATTCCATTTGTCTTTTATCAAGCAATAAAGTCTTGGAAAAAAAACTTTGTTATGTCATTAAATGTAAAAATCACATATCAGCCAGATATTTAGCACAGCCTGCAGTTCTATTCTTGACCATTGATCAGCTATGATGATTTTATTTAATGTTCTCTCAACGGTACGCATTGTCTTCCAAGTTTAGCGAGCCAAAATTCAACTGTTCTGTTCCCTGGGGACCCAAAACTTCCCTTAAAGCCTTTTTTTTGTTTTTTTTTTGGATGGGAAATCATCAAATACCCCGCTCTGGGTGGAGTGGGAGGGAGTGTCAGACTTTTACTGACTAAAACCCATCCATGTTCCTTCTTTGCCCTTTGTGTTCCAGGGCCGCGGCATCTCTTTCGAACAGTCCCGCAGCCCCGGTCCCTTAAAGCCTCACCTGGCAATTTGCAATGCACCAACATTGCAAAAGAATTGACCCTGTGTTTGCTGTTGCGCAGTTGGAAAAAAATATCCCATGGCTTGAGGAATTTCGCTCTTATCAGCCGGAATAACCTAAACATATCCCGTTGTTATGTTTACAATTGTACGCGTTATCATTTTATATCCTATTTTAATTTACACGTGCAGGCATTAAGAGGCACTAAAGCTCACGTTACGTAACTGGGCCAGCGTCTGTTGTCGGCGGTTTTTGTTCATGAAATTAAACTAACCTATTGTACGACCAAGGTCACCCATATTAAGTCGAGCGCACTTCCGTTCAGGCGAAGTCGACTCGACTGCTAACTTCGTCTTTGAATCAAAATGCCTACAGTATACAATAAAGGGACATTTAAAATGCATCGCACACGGTCTTTGTCAGTACTTACGAAAATAAAAATAAAAACTTGAAGGCTTTAGTCATTACTCCTCGTGACTGTTAAGCGGAATTGATTACATTAGTATTCAATCAGTCAGTCGGAATAATCGATTAATCATTCAAAATTTGATGTAATATGCTCCGATAGTCTAAAATAGTCTGCCGAAAGAATTACAAAACAACAGCGTCAACATTATAATCGCCGGTTTTTTATCTATACCCGAATGTAAACATAGTTGGTATTGATTGACACGCCCCGCCGCGATACGAAAGCCGGTATATAATTCGGTTGGCCTTGGCAGTGAAAAAACAAGTTTTTTTGCGCTACCTTGAGACTGCTTTTTGCTTCACGTGGAAGGCAAAAAACGATGCATATTGTACTAGTTTACAGTTTATTAACTCGATGCGGAATATTTTTTTATTTAATTGTTTTATACGCATTACGGGCCAGATCTAAAGGTTTTTATGTAGATTTTAACATACTTGTAATATCTTGATGGTATTATAAAAATGTTAAGAGGTTTAACGCCAAACGAGTTTTGGTATTTTTATTCGTCTTTGTTATTCGCGATTTCCTTTATTACAGAGACGTCGCGTCGTTTTATATTTTAATTATTTATTTCAAGGGCTTCCTATTTACGAATGCTAAATGCCCTTCTTGACTAAAATAAAAATAAAGCAAAGATAAAACGTCATTTGATTAAAAATGGCGCTTGCATTCGTTCCCGTCTCCTTCAAACCCGCAAGTCAGCGTGTTCGCTGTAAATCCGTGTAACGCGATTAGGCATAAACCATTTCAATACTGACGGCACGAAATGTGCTCGTCGCAAAGGGCAGTACACAGAAAATTGGATTTCGATTCATCACCGCAGTGAAGGGGTTAAAAGTTGGAAGACTCCGAGATTGGAGAGGAAAAGATATTAGTTGCTTGTACAGCAAATCGGAATGGAGTAAACGTGATGTCTGGCGTTGTAATATCCAAGATTACATATTGTTAAGAACGGTAATGGCTTTACCTCGGGCTACGTTGAAATGTTTTACTAAAAGATTCACAGATGCAACTCTTGAGTGTATTTAAAAAAATATTTTCTTTTTTTTTCGCAGAGCCGGAGCTGGCGCTAACGGTATATTCTCCCGAAGACTGGATTTTTCTACTTTCAATCTTCTACCGAAGCACAAAGTCAACTCATATCAAATCAAGGTATGTATTCTTAAACTTAAGAGAATTACACAACAGAAAAGAGAAAATAACGATTTAACGACACAACATCGATTCCTTCGGGAGCTCTAACGTCTAGCGTAAACACTTAAACAGTCCTCTCAAATAAGATTTTTATGTATTTTCCAACCGAACATGAAACTCCAGTTAACACTACAAAACGATTAACTAGTACAAAAATAGAGCGATAATTTTCACACATCATCATGGATTTTTATCGGAAAAAAAAGTATCGTTTGCAGCCAAGTACGATTGACGTCAAAAGTTTCACAAAAAAAGATGGGAGTTGTCTAATCCTGTAATAGTCGACGAACTCAAGCTTACACGAAATTAATCTTTCCCAACGAGATCTAGGTAGCATGAGCCCTGCGCCACTGGTAGATAGATACTAGGTACTTACCCAACTGGACGCAGGTCGTAGAGGTGCCCAATAAAATATTTTTATTGCACAAAAGCTTCGCGGAGGTGAAAGTTTGCTTTTGTTGTCGCCGCCATAAAAACACAGGGTGACACTTTTCGCGATAAAACGCTGTCACGGGTGGCGCCGCCCGGGCCCGGGGGTGGTCCGTAACTCGCTAGTGTCGGTACATTTTCCACCGAATAAACGTAACTTTTCTGTTATTTAATCGCACCACTGGGTGGTTTATGTGACGCTCCTCTAACCGCCAGACGAAAGTAAAACGTCGCTTTTTTAGTGTTTTAAATAAACGTTATTTTTGTTTAATGTGGCTTTATAACACCTGAGGCGAAGAGGTGTTTTATATGTGTACTTTAGAATTAAAATTGAATTATTCTACTATCTTTTTTTAAATTTGGAAGTAATTTCCAGCCAGCAACAACAAACATTCCCACAGATAAGAAAAAAGAAGTATTTATAATTAATCACATTTATTTAATGGCATCGTTCCAAACAAAATGAACACAAGCCAGTAAGTTCGCCACCATATTTCGAGTTCGCTTAAGCTTGCACCTACTCAAGCGACTGTTTAAAATTAATGAAATTGTTATTAGTGCTTGTGTGCTAATGTATTGCATAAACCGATATAATAACAGCGTAATGTGGCTAGCTTTTAGTGAAATATTCATAAGAACATTACTGATTCGGAACGGAATCGATTAGCAGTTAACACGCCCACAAAAAAATATAATTGATGGGTTTCAGTACATATGCGAAAAGTGGATAAGTAGATTCGATAAAAAAACCAGTAACAGCATTCCGCTGTTGATTTTGCTAACATTCCTTCGAGTTTGGACGTTAGCTGAATCGTTAAGATTGGCGAATTATTTGTACGGAATCGATTATTTTGGTCGATTAATCGATCATTTGCAAACATTATCATCGTCACGTACCTTGTTCGTTTTATCTACGAATATAATTCAGTATAGATAGCATTTAATTACATGCATTAAAGTCAATTATCTGCTTCAAAAATCCTACTAATTACTATAAAAGGCACGTTATCTTCTTAACAAGCCAACCAAATGAATGCATCTAATTTCTTCGCGTTATCAATTTTATTGTCTTAGTGTATGGAACGCCGTATACATTTCTAATTAACACTTAAACAGATGGCAATTTCCCACAATATATCAGTAAACGTTGGTTTTTTTTTTCATACAATTCAGATAGAAAGAAAGAGATAAAAAATACGAAGAACCAATTGAATGTCGTGTTGCAGTTTGTAGCAGTCAGGTTGGAGAAATTGATGGTCATGTGATGGAGGTTTACTGCCTGTCCTGTCTCCGCTTACACTTATAAATCTAAGTAGCTTACTGCCGGTGAATGCATGGATATTTAATGAATGTATGGCTGCTGTATTAATTCTTAATGCAGCTGAAGCCATTATTTTATATTGATTGACACCATTTATTGGTTACCCCAGTTAGACTGACGAATAGTGTCGTAGATTTCAAGTTTTTGTAAGAAACGTCGCAAAAATTTTGCGATTCATGTCGTATTTCGAGGGCAGTTTCTCACACACATGCATAGACACTAACACTCATTAAGTTGTATTTTTTTTTCTTATTTCTTTAATATTGCTATTTTTGTTAAATCCTTTATGCGCAAATTCTTTGTGCTGAAACGCAAGAGACTGGCCACCACGAAATAGGGAACCCTAGTGTGGAGACCAGAGACCTATTTTTGATGTAATGTACTTCCGAAACAATAAAGTTTATTTGTATTTAGAAAGAGAAACAGAAATGAATAGTGGTGTATTGTCCCTTTGCCACATTGAAGAGATGTTGTTCATCAATATTAACTGTACCATAATTCTGGCTGAATAGAAGGTGACCCAAGAAATCTATGAGAAATCTATGTAAATGTTAGTAATGTTAGCAATTTGCTTAAGAATTATGATGAGAATTTTGTTAGATGAACATACAAAAATGATATTGTAATTACCATTAATTCAATTCAATTAGTCAGCTAGTTTAGTTTGCCAATTAATTACTTACTATCTGCATGAAGTTTTTTTTCTAAAAAAAATCGAGTCTACCGGTGTTTAGTCACGATTTTCGAACCAAACCACACAGATATTCAAACTAATTTAGATAGTATTTTAACATAGATAATCAGCGACGGTAATTTAAATGCTATTTCGTGCTATTCTGACGCGCGAAGTGCTACTATTGTGGCTGCTAACGTCCGCTCGTGCACCGACTGAGGCACGCGAGATAATTTAAAACATTTTCTTCACTTATCTATCGCGTAAATAACGCGACCGGTATTGTCTTGTAGCCGACTCGTTTCGCGTGAGAACACCCCGTTTACTCGACAGGGGAAACTTCATAATTCTCCGCACCCCCCTGTATAATACCCCCAGTTCCACCTCAACGTTCAACAACACCGTTTACATGATCTTTTACTTATCTCGAACTGGTTTACTTCGATCTCTAAAAAATAAATCACGTCCGTTTGAGTCCGGCAATAAAATTCAATAGGCACGCTATAAAATAAATATCGGTTTCTTCCTACTGGAATCTAATAACCAAGTGAAACGATACGGAGATACTGGTACTGAGCTGTAAGCATGATTGATAACGGAGACAAGCGGGGCACGTTTTCGCAGAGCGGCATCATTAAATCCCAGTCCATTTCTTCTATTTATGGTGGCCCGCTGTCTGCCAGCATATTGATTGCGGCGACCGGTTGCACCGCTCGTAAGACCCAAAGCCGGGTTTATGAATTTATCGCAGCGGTAATTTTCACGTCCACCGTGCATATACGTACTTATATCGCGTCTCGTGATCAAACATGGCCTAACGAGCTGAACGACTTCATAAAATGTTTTGCAGATTTTCATTTGGTTGCGACTCTTCAAGTGTGATAGATGGCCGTTATCGCTAATATCAAAGAGGAGCTTTAAATTTCGGACGTAGCTATACGGAGTAACGTGTAATTCGAAGAGCACGGAGGAAGATGTGGCGGACGCGCGGTCGTCCATGTAACTAAAGCCGACGGAGCCGCGGCTGCAAGCTGACACCGCGCTCAAGGCCTTCCATGTGGATTAACACCGCGTTTTTCTTTAAATCGTCTTGCTCAGCGAACGCAACATTCGCTTAACCTTTTTGCGTTTCGGTTTTATGTTTTTTGTTGTAAGTGTAACTATTGTAAGACAAATGCTCCTATAGCCTTTGAAAAATAATTTATATGCCTCACGATAAATGACTCAGCCCGACCGTGAGTGGGCCTAAGTTATGCTGTCATTCCGTCTCTTCATCATGCGCTGATATACTGCAAAATGCATCTCGATTTTCTCAACGGACCGTAAATGGCAAGAAATGAGAAAGTAGCCGGTTAATAGATACAATAGGGCTGGATAGGTCTCGCGGTGCAACTTTCCTTCGTTGCAAAAAGTGGTAGAATGATAGCATAGCACGACGTGCAATAAGTTCTTTCTAGTTCAGATATCGGTCGTTTCGTAAGAACACGGTAAACGTAATTACTCCATTACACAGATGCTAGATAAATCATTGCTATTTAAGTATGACGAACGAATCTCTTTAAATCAGAAGGAATTTGCGAACACGCAGTGATGGTATGGTGCAACAGATAGTGTATCTTGCATTTTCTTGGTGTTTAGCTTTCGACACAGCTGGAATAGGCTAGCAGACCTATAAAAGGCAGCAACCGTGCGAACTTTAGCCAACCCGCGGCTTGCAAGACCGTTTCGTGTAGGTCTGATCAAGTTTTTATGAAGTTATCGCAAGTATCCACTTGCAGGACACTATTACCGTACATGGTAGGGCTCGGGAGCCGGTTTTTGTTGGCATCGTACTGTTGAATTCAATCTTGATAAACATGCGCCTTGTTTGCGTACATTTAGGAGTCGTTTCGGCTTAATATTTCGCAGTAGCGCCCATAATTATGTTTTGGTTTTCAATATCGTGTTTTATCGAAACTTTGGTGTTTAAATTGATTTATTTAGCGGTGCAATATTAGTTGCGTGAGTAATCTGTCGGGTGGTGAATAGAATGCGTATCGCCGAGAGCTGAATACCCATGGATAATGCACCGCACGTACCCACGCGGGTACGCGCGCAGCGTGTCCCGCGACGCGGTCGCCGGTCGGCGTCGCCTGCTGCGCCCACGCTCCGCGCGTCGCAGATCGAAGCGTGCGCCAGATACGACAGATTGAATGAACTACACGCCTGTTTATCAAGAAAACATCCTTTAATTAATTTTAGCAGTTGTCACGTAGGTACTTTATTTTTGTATCGTATCATCACGCTTGTAATCCCCGAAGAGTTGGGCAGAGGTGTGTGTACCTTTTAGTACAACCCACATTTCGTCAGTTATGTTTAAGTCTCATGTAATAGGGGGCGAGCCTGTTGCCATCAACCGGGCACAAATTCAGAATCCGTGGCTGTTATTCTATTAAACGTATTGTAGTCGTTCCAAACCCGGAAATCGAACCTAGGACATCATGCTCTGCAGTCGCATTTGCGAGTTTTTTTTATCATGTTTGCTGAAATAATGATTCAGATCGAGTCTACTTTTATTTCAAACAAATCTGAATTTCAAATGAATAACAAATTCCACCACTAATCTATGAAAATAAATACCCATGTTTTGCTCTAAGTATTATCGCACATTTATCTTTACATAAGAAGTTCTTTTTATGTAAACTAAAGATTACGCTCTCGTAAGTTTACGTAACCATCAATCAGTTCGTTTTTCACAACATTCTTGGTAAAAAACGTATTCGTGCACACATCCCTAGAAACGTCTGAATTATTCATCAGGGTTTATCATAATCCTAAAGACTTTAACAGTAAAGTTCGCAGTAAAAATAAAAATAGCGTTTTTCCGATCCCAGAGGAAAACGTAGCGAAAAACAGAAGTAAAGAAAATTAATCAAGCGCGATGCCGGGTATATAAAATAGTCATAAAATCTAAATTCGTCCATAGCATTATTTTATAAGAATTTGCATATTTTTAATTGCACATTTTCTGCCCCGATGCGTACAAATTTCAAACATTTTCAGCGAATGAAATTCATAGAAACAAAGTTGTAACACTAGTTGTATGTAACTAGAATAGAACTGGAGCGGTCAATGAACCCGCGCTGCTATTATTATCGCGATAACTACAGCAGTAATGTTTGGAAAACACGAGCAAAGATTTCAGGCCAAAATTGCGGGTTTATTAGCGAATTAATAATATCAAAAGATTTACAAACGCGTAGATAACTAGACAAGTTACATTAGACAAGTACCAGGCGCACAGAGATCGGTGACAAGTCGTTTAAGATCGTGAGTAGGTTGGCTCCATCAACGTTCAGAGCCAGGACTCTCAATTAAGTTCTGACAGATATTTGTACCGCCTGCTGTTCTTGGTGATTTAAATGTTGGTTTAACCAAGACTTATGAACACACTGAAATAATATATTTAGTTCGATTGATTTAACTATTGATACAACTGCATAAAATGTATCAGTTGTTGCCACTTAAAAAGTTCATAATGTCTGATCAAAAACATTGAAATAAAACATCGACCTAATTGCGTCTGATTTCAGTGATTCATCAGCTTCCGCTGCATCGATACTTCTTCATAATAAATGGTTTTAGATTGATAATAAATTATTCTTAATCGTCGACATTCATCTTCAGAAAATACCTATAGCATTGTTCTAAAATAATATGCAAAACTATCCTGAAACGTAAAAACCGGGTTTGTAGACAAAAAGATGTTTTATGAATTCTTTATGTAACCTTAGATTATTATTTGCATGCCCGAAAAGATTTATGCTTCTTTAACAACGAAAACCCAATGTTAGAATTTCGGCCTTATCTGCTGCAAACTGCTGTTCTTACAGGGGAAAATTTGGAATCGGACTCACTCTCTACTCAACTACGCTTTTAAAGAAAAAAATCCTCATTGTTTCTGCCTTTCACTGTCTCTCCAGTGAATCCCCCTTCGTATTTTCCATCCCAGGCCATAAGAGCACCAATATATGTATCCCCCGTACAGTTGGCAACACTGACAACCCTACCAACAAGCACTTGGCTCGGCGTTAACCCTGAAGTTGGGCGTGGGGTCAACGCACGCGCACGACCTAGTTACAGTGCACGTCGCCGCGCCGCTTGCAAATCTCTAGCGCATAGAATCGCAACGACTAATGCCGCCATATTGTGTGATTTGATTTGTTAGGGTTAGAGCTGATATGCTTATTTTAGCAGCTGCGATCGGAAATTGCAGCAATGCTGGATTGATTGCGTTTTGGGGAATCTGCGTTCGGTCCTGATAAAAACCTGGTGATAAACGCTGCCCAGCACCCAAATGTGTGTGAAGTCAGTCACTGTATCAATATTCCGAAAAGTGACTAAATCGAAAAGATTGTTGAGGCTGCTTGGCCCTCATCATTATCATCAATTCATCAGTATTGTTATCCTTGTTCCACCCGTTGCTGAGTATATCCTCTTCCCTTTAGTGCTATGCTTCCCTGGTACAGTTCCCTGTGCGAGTATAATCCGTGATCTTTTGAATGCCTCCCACCACACCCATCTGGCTCTTGGTCTGCCATCACTTCTTCTACCATCTCTCGCCTCTGCATGGCTCTAACTAATATCCAAATTGCCACCGTATTGTGTTATTTGATTTGTTACCTACCTACGGTCATACGCGGCGTACCTGTTGGCTACGGCTCAAATGCTTTTGTTTTTGCCAACCTCTATTCAAATGATGGGGTCCTGGTAATATGGTGATAAATTGGGTAACATTATCTTAATGATTTGATACCTCATTAATTGGCAACAGCTAGTAGTGATGGCTATTTCTTTTGTTGGTTCTTTGTTTAATATAAAGAAAAAAAAGAGTGGTAAAATTACCAATCTAATATCTTTACATCATGCCCAAAGGGAGTCTGAGTCAGTGATCCATCTGTGTTTACATCCTCAGTCTCACGACGATCTTATCCATTCATGACCACTCAAGGAGACGGTCTATCCGTCCAGACGACGAAATACTAATAGTAGACGCACATAAAGATTCAAGATTTGTTCATAATGTGAGCTCCTACCATCAACAACGTATTTAACTCCGAGTTTCCTTATAAAGAATGTTTTATGTGTTCTTTAATAACAACTCCGCCACATAAGCTATTCACATAATCAAGACCTAATTGCGAGGTGTGGTCTGGATACGTTATTGCTCTAACTAATTATTATAACTCCAAGATAAACTTGCGTGATCGCGCCCCGTGCGAGCGCCCGAGCGTTCACGCTAGACCAACCGCAATTTTTTGATACAAGTTTTATGGATAAAGTGATTGCCAGACATACGAACTAGCGATTTATCGTGCGATAATGTTCTTAGTTTCACGAGGCTCGTGTGGAAAAGTGGAGCAACTGGCCCTTACCCGTTGGCCTTTTGAAAGTACATTTTCGGAATATTTTGGTGCTAATCCACGCTGTGTACTTTATATGGGAGTATTTGCGCAACAAAGGTTTTCGGATAGTGTTTATACCAGTTTTCTTGCGACAAACCGTTTAGCTGTTCCTATAAATTAGGATAAATTGCACGGCCATGTTGTTAAATCGTGTCTATCTATCTTCGATCAACGTCTACTAAATGTTCTATAATTATAGTCGTATTTAAATTGAGAGGCGCTTGATTTAATCGAGCTGTTATTTGATTATAGCTGCCACCGCCCACGTCAGTGTAATACAAGCTTAATATAGACGTAACTTCTAATGATGCACTACGAATTTTGAGTAATTTAACCTCGGAAATAATAAGAACTTGATAATTTATACTCACCTATTAAAATAATAATCGATATTTTAATGTTGAACAGAAACGTAACGTCGTAACTCATAAGTTTATTACTACATTTTATCCTTGCGTTAACCTTAATAAATAAAATATTGCGACTGCAAGTTGTTGAGTATAAAACAAAGAACAACAATAAAAATGGAACCCTATTCTTGTTATCAGCAACTTCGTGTTTATCATTTGAAGCAGGCCGTTTATGAGCAAAACAAAAAATATAAAAACAAGTGAAACATGAATGGCTTACGTGACCTAGGATCACGTCGCCCGTGTTATGACAGTTCTCCATGCCTTAGGTCACGATTCACTTCTACGAAAATGTAAGACGTAGTAGAGCTATCTACGACACGAAACAATACCTAAAACACTAATTACACACAATAATTACCGTGAATAAATACTCCAGCGATTACAATGATACGTTGTTACTTGTTAGTCAACAATGCGATATAATTGACGCAGCTCTATTAAATAGCAGAGATAATTCATGCAAAGAATATAAAGCTCACAGAACAGGACATTCAGACTATCAAAATAAGTAAGTTGCAATTGCCAGGGATTTGTTGCGAAGGGAGTAGAAGCGGGAATTGAGAGGATCGCGCCAGGACCATTAGCCGTATTGTTATTGCCAACATTCCCAGTAATGAACCGCTCGTTTTCGTCCTTTAATATCACCGCTTTGCTCCCCTTACTCACTGTAATCGTCCTCCAGCTTGATTTCAGTTCATCTCATCGGTTCTGTATCCCTCTAATTAATTCCTTTATTTTCCGAGCGCATCGTTTTTTTGCCAGATTTCAATTTACAATCCTTAATATTACGAGTTTCAGTTGTGTCTGTATGCATGCTGATGAGGTATAAAGCTCCGCGATATTGGCTTTTCGAGAGCCTTTACAGTCTAGGTAGAGAAATTCACCGCAGTTGTTTTTCCAATTCGAGCTCCCTCTGACATTTTTCCAGCGGTTTCCTCGCGCCATCCAAGCCAGTTGGAACTCGACGAAGGGCGATTTACATGGAAACTTAGTAAAATATTCACATCAGTTGCCGATTGTCACGTTATATTGAGATATTCAAACTTTCTCTCCGTCGGGATTGTGCATCTCATCTGCATAATGAGATGCCCGGCATTGTGTTACAGCTGCAGCGGCTTATCATCGCTGCTATTGAGATTATTCATTTCAGAAAAGAGAAAAGTACGCTCTTTGATATAGGTGTACAAAGTACAAAACACGGCCGCCCTCGTGACGTAACGAAAGATATTTCCACACTTTCGCCCACGAATCTCGACGGCGGCGGCCGAGGTGAAGTTCAAGACTATTTATAAAACGAGCCGAGCCTTACTTGGCGCCTATTGATCGTGCAGAGAGCACGCACCCCGTATTACGGTAGGTTAGTAAGCCCGCGGCTAGCGGCGTTCGTAGCTCCCGGAACGCGCCGAGACCAGCCGAAATTTTACATCCCCGGCCGTATTGATCGGACTTGACATTGAAATTGTAATAGACGCAAACAGCTGGGAAGTGAGGGTGCGTGCCGGGAGCCGAGCCTCCCTCACGCAAGCCTGTCTTGCCTCCCGCGTTCCGCCCGGACGACCTTTTCCGAATTTCCGATATAGATTTTCTCGTTTTTCTGTAAACAAAAAACAAACCTCCCTCGGGTCTTCAAGTTCGCCGTCTAGATTGAATTGTCCATTAAAGTTATTCATCGGCGTTCAAATGTAGTTGAACGTTTGTAACGTCTAGTAATTATGCACGAGAGCCCTAAGACGGGCGCTGCGGTGTTCTAAAATCTCATTTATATTCAGTGCGGTCGGAGTTTGAATGTTATCTAAAATCCGTGTTTAGGTGTTGGTCGGGATTGCTCTAATCTGGAAACTAAACACATTGTTGAGTTAGCCGAAGCTTTGTTCTCCGACGGCTCTGCGATCCTGTAGTTGTTCGTACGCAAAATGAATCCTCGAACTTGGTGGAGACAGTAAAGTTTGCAAAGTTTTCAGTCGCACAAATAAGTTATTTTAAATTGTTTGCGTCTCCGTTGTTGAGGAAAATAATAGTGCATGTTTTATTGTGAGTTTATTAAATGCACGGCCATGTTTGTGAACAATTGGCTGGATAAGATTAGACGTACCTTTGGCGTTATCGGTAGGTATTTTGTCACGTAGTTTTCCATTACAATGTGTCTAAACATAGCTTTATCGTTTGAAAAACATAGGAATATGTCTACTTCAGCTTGTGTTATCATAGGGTTTCTTATCACTCACATAATATGTTGAGGCACTTCCTGGACGACAGCTACAAGTTCCACCGCTTGCCTTCGTTTCCTGCAGCCAGGTATCTTGCTAGGCAACACTTATGCAGTCGTTGACAGCGACATTAAACTTTCTTTTCAGATAACAAGCTAATTGCGAGTTTTTTTTTCCTAGTTTCTACGCAATTACCACTGTGGGTCTAACTAATCTTAGGACCCGTTTTCATTGATAGCAATTTTAATAGAAAAATTTTGCCCAGGTCAGGTAACTATTATATGAAGTTTAGATCTTTTATCAAAGAGTCAGACACTATTGTTCCTCTAAATTCAATGGACCGTTACAAATTCCAGAATTCTGTAAGTCACAGCCAATTTCTTTGAAACCTAAGAGCTTTGGCAAAAATGAAAAACCTAACCTAAGCAATCCCGCTTTGGAAGGGGAGACTATAGTAGTGAATGAGTTAGAAAATTAAAAAGAGAGATGCTTGAGTAATACGAGATCCGCCTTTGATTCTAGGACTTCCAATTTGTTCTGAGG
Organism: Noctua pronuba; assembly: GCA_905220335.1. NCBI lineage: Eukaryota > Metazoa > Arthropoda > Insecta > Lepidoptera > Noctuidae > Noctua > Noctua pronuba. The sequence continues at coordinate 6,495,312 of LR999903.1, read as the reverse complement.
GAGCGATAATTTTAAAATTCAATCTATCTCTAATCCGTGGGACGGTCTGCAAAGCTGATCGGGGCGCGAGAAGTTGGAGACACACCGAGATGTTTTTGCTGAATACAGATCAGTTCAATCGAAATTATTCCATTACCGCAGCTGTTCCAATAGAAAATTTCATAAATAAAAAATGCGCGCGGTGTCTGCTCCGGTGCGATTCTATGGAATCACGGCACCTCCAAGTTAAATAAGTGATCACCGGTCGGCGAAGACGTGAGCTGAACCTCGATGGCTTTGTACCTAAGTTTAGATTATATTACTAATAGATTTGCATGGATTTGCTTCGCTTCTATTTTTTCTTTCTATTTCGTTTTGCACGAATTGCACAGAATTTTTATCCATTGCGGAATAAACGTTGTAGGTACAGTATGACAAATATTATATTGATTATGCTTCCCATAAATTTTGCGCTTCCAGTATTAACAGACAGAACATAATTAATCACGACGGAAACAGGAACGGCGGCTGAATAATTAATGCTTATTTGATTATCAATTATGATCGATACAATTTGGCAGTTCACAAATTTTAAAATAGAACATAAAGGTCGATAGATTGGCTGTGGCGTCGCGGGCGGGTGGCAGTCGGCCGCTTATCGATCGATGTCTGTGTGCACTGCTTCGCTTCTGGCTGCTGCACCCGTGTCCGATCATTTGTCTCGCTCCATTCCGCGACCTTTCCCGATACACCATCCTTGTCGCTTCGTTATTCATCGTCCCTAACCACCCGGTAGTCGGCTGCCTCCCGGTGTTCTACCGTATTTAGACACTGCACTATCTAATTTATGTTTTAAATTGTCCGCTTCAAGTCCTTCGGGCTTACTACGGTAACGAGTATATCTATGGTTATCGTTATGACTTTGCGAGAGGTAATGGGCTATATCATTATAAATTTGTCTGGCTTCTAAGTTTCGTTCGGTTCAGACGGCACCTGTTATGAATGTGGCGCAATTTCGCCCTTTAACGGTTCGACCTTTAATCTTGTTTATTATTTGTTTTCCATCGATTATTTTGTTTCTATTACTCCAATATTGTTTCAAAAGGTTAAGTATTGGACATCTACTTTCAATTGTTGCGGGGCCTTGGCACGAGCTCGCCGCTAGTCGGCCAGCATAGGAATAGCGCAGTGGCATTTGGTATAACAAGCGTGCGCCTGCGGTGCAGGCCGCTTACATAACGCACCTGCCATATCGGGCCGAGCACCGCACCTCACGTTCACTCGCTCATTCTATGAATTACTTATAGGTCATAGACCTCATCCATTATTTAATTCTGCCCTGCACACTATCGTATCGATCAATGATTTGTATTTCTGCCAGCTCTGCCATCGAGTGCAACGTTTGTAATTTTGTAAACCACTCGACATCTTGTTCAAATCCCTCGAACCACTCGCTTCATTCGAGAGTTTGTAAGACAAAATAAATAGTGTATGAGAGGATGTTATCTCCGCTGAAATCGCTCGGCGGAAATCTTAGCTTTTCTTTCGTAGTCCCAAGTTTTAGTTCTTTCCTTTTTTTGTTCGTCTGTAAATGCGCCAAATCCTTCAGCATCCCCGAGGAGTTGGCGGCTGCGGATAAAACGGGAATCGACTGCTTAAACGCTGCGAGGGCTCTCGTGAAACACTGCCAACACCCTCGGATCAAATTTTAAACTGGGTTAGCTCTTTAACTGCTTGTTCGCTTACATCTTTTAGTGCGTCATTATATTTACAGTTTAGTGCAGGATTTAGCAGTGTGGGTATGTCTGGGGTGACATTTACAAGCGGAGGATAATTCATGTGTTCACGTCACATAATTCTTGCTACGTGACTGGTTTCGTATAAAGTATTACAGTAATACATCATGAGTTGTAGAAAAATACAAAACGAGCTATCAGGTTGCGAGGTACAACAGTGTTAGTTGTTAGTTGGCCCCGCCTAGCCGTGGCTCGGGACGATAAATCGTGGCAGTTCGGTGCCTCCGGTTAATACTTGGGATTAAGAGCGTCGAGCATCGCTGTATACTGAGATATACATCATCCCGGTACACGCTTCGCTCTCCACCACACCTATATTACATTAATAGTCTGAATTAATAACTGCGAATCCAATTCTACAGTTAACGACAGCTTTATAATTTTATTGCAAGCGGCACCCAGGTTCACATTTCTCTCTATTTCCTTACTTATTTCGCATTGATTTGTTACGGTTTGCGCCGTGGTAATACGCAGATTACCTGTTTTACGATTACTCTGATCTGTAGACCTTTTCTTTGCCTCTAACTTACTCTGTGTATAAATTCTAGTAATTTCCACAGTAAAGTTGTTTTTATGAATAAAGTGGTTTCTCTTTATGTTTGTTAGTCATCGTGCGATTTCTGCATTTGTTATTGTAGGTAGGTACTGCGTCGGTGGATGCCAAATGCGGTCGCATCATGAAATATTATATGATAAACATAATGTGACCTTCCAGTTGTTGTTGCAAGTTAATACATTTTTTATTGCTTTGTGTGTGATAAAAATATTTACATTGTTTATTTGATTTATAATGAAATACAAAAAAACTGCGTAGGAGAGTAAATCTGTTGAGATTCCTTTTACGTATGTCATCCATTACTGATAGATGCTGCTGAAGGTCATAAAAAGCCGGCCGAGTGTTTGTCGAAGGGTTCCGAACCAGCGTACAATATATTTAACTCTATTTATTTTTAAATAGTTTAGTAAGGGAATCTCCTTTCATTTTTAATTTGATTTTATTTGTTGTTATCTTAACACAGCCCTTTGAATGTGACAGACGGATGGACAAACTGCAGAGCCTGAGCAATAGAGTCCCGTTGGCACCCTTTAAGTACGGAACCCTAAAAAAAAATAAAGAAGCGTATTTCCAATTATCAGTATCACCATTCCTGCGCATACGACGATAACTCTATTAAACTGTATCCTAAATCCTTTAGGAGCACAATTTGTTGCATATATTTGCATATGAATGTAATAATGGATTCATTATTATGGGAACGGAATGCTAATATTCTCTCTAATACGAAGGCTAACTGCTTCAGGATAAATGGGTTTCAAATGTATTTTAGACTTAGATGTAAACAAATACCATCGTTTTGAGGATTTCGGTTTTCATAGGTTTAAAAAGTAAATAATATTTTAGACTGCCACGTTGGTCGAGTGGTCGCACCAATGCAAGCAAAATGCTATTGGGTTTTACCATCAGGAATTTCTCAGTGGCAGCCACGGAGTCTGGTGCCTGGTTGATGGCAATAGCCACGCCCCCTATTATATGGGACTTTAAACATGACTGGTGAAATGTGGGTGTACTGTTAGGTACACCTCTGCTTAACCCTGTGATTACAGGTATATGTAACTCCCATGTGTGCCATCAACCGGGCACGAATCTGGACTCCGTGGCTGCTACTAAGAAATTCCAGATGGGAAAAAAAATTCTGAAAACCCAATACCACTTTGACTGTCCCGGGAATCGAAACCAGGACTGCTGGACCCACGATGCTAGGCAGTCGCGCTTGCGACCACTCGACCAACAAGGCACTCAATTTATTATTAATTATATCGGCACAAATAAAAAAAAACAGTCACATATTTTTTTAACCAAAGTAAAAAATTTAACAAAAACACCGTTTCTGTTGCCAATTAAACAGAGTTATGAGGTTAATTAGTGGCCAAGTATTTATCGGGCCTACATTTGGCATCAAATGTGGTAAACGAAAAAAAAAAATGGGATTGCATTTATTATTGTGTAATGTTGTGTAATCCTACAGTTAATATCAGTTCTATCATTTTGCAATATTGTGTAATCGGTACAGGGGAAGGTACTATGATATGGCTAGAAAAGGCGTTCCTCATCCTCATGAGATGACGACCAACGGAGAATGATGAATGAGTATGGAAGAAGAACACCATGCTGCGCCGACCCCAAATGAATTAGCGTAACGGCAGGAGATTGATGAGGTACAGGATAGGTACCTACTAATGTCAGATGCATCATCTTCATCATCAGCCTACTGCTGCTGGCTCCTCAATCGTACGTCACTCAACTCGATTCTCAGCAACTCTCATCCAGCTGCTAGCAGCCACCCTGCAATGATCGTTCCACTGAGCCTGAGGGCGACTCACCTTAGGCTGAGGCCAAACGAGCGTAATTTTTTGAGCTGTGAGTCGCGGAATTTACGCTGCATTCGGTTTCATACTAAAGTCCTGTTTGTACAACTCATTTTGCGTCGCCGTGTGGTACATGAAAGCTGCGAATGCAGCGTAAATTGCGCGATTCATTTTACGCGACTCACAGCTCAAAAAATTACGCTCGTTTGGCCTCAGTCTTACGCTTGCCGATTCGCGGTCTCCACTCAAGAACACGTCTACCCCAACGGTCATCGGTTCTACGGATATGGTGGGATGCATAAAATTAGATAATTATAGACATAGAATTTCTCTTCTCGTCCAAGATGATCATGGAAGCGATATAATGATATTAATAGCTTTATTGTGATGATAAAACCGGCGCGTGGGCAACGACTGATATCATTGTTCGCGATTGTTCCACCTTCACTATCTATTATTACTGTAATAGTAATTGATAAGGATGCCGCTAATACTCAAATGAATAGCCATTGATGGGCTATCACGAAATATACATTTTGATGAGTGGCTAGATAACATAAAGTTGCATAAGAGCTGTAGTACAATGACCGATAGACTCATCTATTGGCCTGTACCATGTGTTATAATTAGTCTTAGTATTCACCATTATATGCCTAGCCTTTATTTATTTAAAATAGGTACGCCAACAGCACATACATTTACATTTAACAATATAAGTATACTGGTTAGGGTTCTTATGTAGGTACCAATTACAGGTGTACACAACATTCTCTTAAGTACAATATAGCCTTTTCCCAACTATTTTGGGTCGGCTACCAGTCTAACCGTATGCAGCTGAATACCAGTATTTTACATGGAGCGACTGCCTATCTGACCTCCGCAACTCAGCATTGGGTAATACGGTACCCCTTGGTAAGACTTGTTGCCAGACTTTCGGGCCACTGACTACTTGTACCAATCTAGAAATTACAGCCAAGGGACCAACGGTTTAACGTTTTTTTCTGAGGCACGGAGGTGACTCTGTATGCAATGTATATTCACCCATCGATGGACCGACCTCGGTAAGCGTAGCTTAACCTTCGATTATCCCGTGTGGCTGTTATTATTTAGCCACGAGCCCCTCTAACTAGTCTGCTTGTAGCTCTGAATGATATTATTTAGTTATTAAGGTCACCGGATGCATGTATGCTAAGTGGGACCAGTTTCAATGGTCGGATTGAGGTGTTGGACCTTGTAATAGGTTTGTATGCTCGTTTAAGTCTTAATGTTACACATTTAAATGAAATTGGACCGTGTTCTTGTCCAAATAAGGTTGTTAATTAACGTTTACGTTGCAAAGAGGCGAGCCAAATAAGACAATATACGAAATGGTCGGTGAGGCTGTAAAGTCTTTCTTTATAATTTTAAATTGCGTTTAAATGACGCTTAATAAGCTTGAAAATATGACCGTAATTGCTTAATCTACTATCAAAAAGTATGTCGTTTAACAAATAACCTGTATTAAACTTAACTACAGCTAATTTCCATGTAGTAAACATTCAGTCAAGTTTTTTTAATTTTCGTTAAAATTAAAGACCCTCTGACCATCGTCATCCCACAGCTGGACAAAGATCTTCCCCTATAACTTCAAATTCTTTGTTAAATATCAATATAATGTAAACAAAAATATTTTCACGATTTTCCTCCCAACTACACATACTAAAGAAGCATAACTTCAAACACCGCTCTCGCTCGTTTCCCATCACTCAATCCGCGATCGCTTCGCCGTAACAATGCAGACAATTTGTAGTTGCCTAGCGTAGCACAACATTTAGCATGTTATGTAAGGGTCTAGCGGACATGTTTATTGTTGGTATACGTTCGCCTTGGCGCGGGCGTTATCCTCTGCGACCGCGAGTCCGCGATACTAGGTTGTGGCTTATCGCCATGTAATAGGTATGTACGGCACGCATAGCGCGAAGTGTAGTAGGGAAATACGCGTCTGTGTCAGCGGTTTTAAGTCGCTTGTGAGTTTTTTTTTTTGTAAGACTGTATTTATGTTATGGAGTCCTATATTCGCCTCAATGGTCGAGTGGTCGCAAGAGCGACTGCTGTGCATGACGTCCTAGGCTCGTATCCCGGGTCGGGAAAATTGTGGTTTTTCCATCAGGAATTTCTCAGCAGCCACGGAGACTGGTATTTGGGCATGGTTGATGGCAATAGGCTCGCACCCTATTAGATAGATGTGGGTGTACTATTAGGTACCTACACCTCTGATTTAACCCTTCACGGATTATAGGTGTGATGTTACGTTAAGTATGTTATGTTTTTAAAAGGTGATGGGTCATAAACATAACTGGTAAAATGTGGGGTGTACTACTGCACTAATAGATACACCGCTGCCCAACCCTTAGGGGATTACAGGCGAGATGTTATGTCTAGACATCAGCTTGACGCTTGTTATCTTGAAGATAAGATTTCATATCAATAAGATAACCTATTTTTGGCTAAATAAACATTATTTAATAGATTAAAGCTACATAACAAACAGATAACAAAATGTGGATAAAAATACAAATATTTTCTTTTAATTATTGAAACGCAGCTTCTAGCACTTTCTATGTTTAAAAGCTCAGAATAAAAAGAACGAATAAAACCAAAATAATAATAAAAAAATCTTCTTGTATTAAAGATAACATGTTTATCTTGACACCTTTATTTATAAAACATTTAATTTTACGTAGACTATCTTTTAAACACACTGGCCGGACGGAATGTTTATCTGCCGCCAATGTATTCATACCCTTATGCTTGTTTACTTAAATATGCATATGTGTGCATTCAATACGTGCGATAAAAAGCCTATTTCAAACGCTTGACGAATACCTACTGTTTTATTTTTATCGGAGTCAATGGCGGTTTCTAGAATTTTCTAAGTAAGTACTTAAGTTGGAGCTTAAATAACTTTATTTATTTATTTTTATTTTGTTCAAGAACACTGAAGTTATGTGGTATTATTGTAGGTACGATTGTGGGATTAATTTTGTTTAATACTGTTTTTCCTCAAGAAAATTATATACTTAATGAATGAACGTTTGTTATTGTATTAACAACGTAGGTAATTAATAATTTTTACCGTAAATATTGTGAGTTCATACTATAAATAGGTACTTATCTACAAAGTATTAAAGTAAATAGATAGCTACCTAATCTATACCAACCAACGTATAAACAACGGAAACGTATACTATTTATAGACATTGTTTACAGACATATAATGTGTGTAAAACTAACGAAGCCGAAAGGCACTTGTTCTGCCAGCTATTGGCATTGACATACCTTGGAACCTTCTAGTTACGGAAATATTGGGGGTCAAAGTTTCATCTTTTTCAAGTTTTTTTTTAAATATTTGGGGTTAAATATGAAATTGCCGATTTGTATGGACGATTTCGTGATAAGTGATATTTCCATACTAACAATTTTTTTTTCTTGGAAACGTCTGAACCGATAATGTATGATGCAATTGCAATAGTTAGAGTGAAAAAAGCTGCGTTTCACGGCGTACCTTAAATTCCCAAAACACAGTCTATAACAAAAATATACCTACTTGAAGTAGTGAAACCGACGGCACATTGAAACAGGTGTTTTGACACAATATCCCATGAGGTAATATGCAAGTATTGTACAGTTTTTGAATTCTAAAAGGTACTTCATTTAACAATTAATCCAATAAAAATGGAATTAGGAAAAAATAAAACTATACGTCAAAGTTACAAACAGAACAAAATGTGAGAAAAAAACGGCAATTTCATAGCTAAAGACCTATTACAAGTTTCTAATATTATAACTTTACTTTAAATACTTCCACTACCCCGTACTATTCAATGTATCCATCAGCACTATGTTTTGGTTAGGGTTGAACTACATCTATTAGCACAGAATCGCATTTTTCCATGTTCCTATCCTTTTCTGTCGCTCCGAACTGTCATGTGCTAGAGCGAGAAACAGAGCGTGCTGCCGAGCGCATCGTCGATGCTGCCTCGTGCTATAGCACTCCCGCTCTATTCTGTGTTCTTGGTTCTTAACGACAGAAAGGGATAGGAGCATGGAATGATGCGATTCCGTGCTAATAGATGTGGTTCAACCCTTAAGGGTTTCGTGAAGAGTCCTTTTAAACACGGTGTATAAACTCACGACCTTTTCCCATGTCGGTTAGCACAATCTACAATACCCCACCTGCAACGATCCTTAGGCGATTCTCCCACTGCACCGCGCTCCGTCGCACGCGCGGGGCCGCAGATTTTAACACTGTACGCCGACGCGTTGTCAGTGAGTTGTCCTAAGCGTGATTTCTACGACAGATTACAATCTCGCGAGATAGATTATAATCTAATGGTTTTCACAATTTTGAAAGATAAAGGAGTAAATGATAGCGTGACGGTTGATAGAGGAGAATGGAAGAAAAAAAACTTGTTTCGCCGACCCCAAGTAACATGGGATAAGGGCAGGAAGGTGATGGTTTTTACAATTTAATGGTGACAATATACAAATTCAGATATTTTCTTACAATGTTAAAATCTGCGGCCCCGCGTGTGACCGAGCGCGGTGCAGTGGGAACATCGCCTTACATACTCTTTTTGCATACTTCATAACCAAGTAAGTTAAAAACATAGTTTATTAATAACTTGATAAGCTTAGTCAACACAGCCCTTACATAACTCTGTTTACAATACCAGTTTTATTTATTTTCTGATAACAACTAATGCAATTAGCAAGCACGCTACATTTGTTCGGTTTATTATTATTAGTTATAATTACCTATACATTGTTTATCATTGATTAATGCATTGTTTGCATAAAACTAGTCATTACGTTACTTGTGACGTTAATGCAATTAATTAGACACTATAGCGGATTTTAATAGTTTATTTTAATTGCTTTATCACTTATATCCGATTATTGCACATTTATTCCTTTATTCATTTTGTTTACATATTATTTACATTTTTAAATATTTTAATTAACAAAAATAATATAAAAAACACTATTAAGGCAGGTAAAAAAAAAAACGCGCCTAGAGCTATTTTATGTCGGGTACATTGAGTGGACCACTTTTGTAAGAATACTAAAAAGTCACGGTGTATATTATTGAATGTACAAATGTTGCATATTTATTATTATTTTGAGAGCTACTAATGCCCAGTTTCTGATTTGAGTGTTTGATTGCGTATAGAACCTTTTAAACTCTTATTAAGTTCCCTTCAATCTTTTCTTTATAGTGTGCTTAGTGCCTAACCTGGTGTCCAAGGGCCTCTGACTTAGTTTTACACGCCGTCGAGAAATATCTCTCAGGCATGCTGGTTTTCTCACGTAGTTTTGCTTTAGCGAAGCAAGTGATAAGTATACATTACGCACATTTATCCGAAAAATCAGAGGTGCATGTCTTGGGTTCGAACTCGAGACCTATGACTTTGCATTCGAGTAAGAAGTTAAACTTTAATTACTCAATTCAAAAACCGCCAATTAGCAAGTATTTATTTTATCTGTTTTCATCGTGAAAGGTCAAATTGCGGTACATACAACGAAATAATTACATACATGTACCGAGTATCATAAAACTGTTAATATTAATATAGAACCAATAAGTTTCATATTTACAATCACACTGCAGAGAAATTTAATTTATCATGTGGCTGTTTTATCGTTGTTGTAAAGGCTGTCTCCGACGGTTCTACTAATGCAAGTGAGCTGATAAGATATAGTTCATGCGATGCAAATAGGGATGCATGACGTGACGCTAGCAGTTGTTTCTTCTTTCTTTGAGTTTGCTTCGTTGAACTCGCGAATAAAGTTAGCCGGGCAAACTTTTATATTTGCGCTTCGTAAGTTTATTTTACTGAGATATTTCCTTGAGAAAATTCAGAGTATTTTTACGTCAATCGGATCATTGACGTTATTTAGTAATAACTCGCAGTATATACTTTAAATAAATGGTTAGGTATTAAAGCTACCTTAAATTACTACTCGTTATATGTAAATTTATGCTATATTGCTCAGTAAAGATGCAAGTATGTATGGCTTTTGTATACAATAATACTGATATATAATTCAATTCAAACTAAAGTGATCATAAATTCCATTATAATAACTACCAAGCACGACGCAGTCATGGGAATGACTAATGTCACCCGATATATTTATCTCAATTATCATAAAGATAAAGCGATTAAAGTGAACTTAACATCAATACATAATTATGTTAATTACTTAGGTATCATACAAATAAACACAGTACAAATCGGATAATATCACAAGTAAATATATTATTTGTGTTCAAATAATGATTATACTGTTTATTTTGGATAATCATAGTAAATACGCATTTTTCCTGTTGAAGCATCAAAGTAAACATTTATTAACGGACGTTGCATTAACTTGAACGGGAACTTATCGGGGCGATACAAATTGAATAACGAACGTATCGAAGCGAACCGTCTACCCCGACACTAAGATCTCATATTTACGACTTTCTCAGCTTCATATCAGTGAAATGGTAATTTGGTTGAGTTATTTATTAATTTTCACTTTATCTATGTATATAATTGTCACTCTTATTCTCGTTACGAGATAACGCTTACAAGGCTGTTGTTGGCAACTTTGCAAAACAGATAACGTTTGCTCTGAGGTGACATAGCAGTAAGTGCAGGGTTATCAGTGCAAGCCAAATGGTTGGTTATACTCGTATCATACAGCTGATAGTGTAATCGTAGTTTGTTTTTGTTCGTGTAGGAATGTACCTATAATAGTAGTTGTATTGAACAAGTGTATCGATTACAAGATGTATGCTCTGTTTGCTGGCGGTTCTTATCCGGCGTTGTGTAGTACGTTGAGATTGACGTGTGTTTGTACCTACCTCAGTGCACTGTTCGTGTATGGTTTTGACAGATTTCTCGGAAGCGGAAAACAATTCATACCTTAGAGAAGTTTAAAATCGAAGAAAGAACTTGATTCAATCTTGAAATTCAGTCTTAATAACCTGGTTCCAAGATCATTCGTCTAACTACAATTTAGTTACCTGATTTTTTTACAAACTTCTTCCAGTTTCTGCCTCGCTAGGCAGGCATGAAGCCGTGGGTTCAATTCTCAGGTCGGGAAAAGTGTTATTGGGTTTTACCACCAGGAATTTCTCAGTAGCAGCCACGGAGTCTGGATTTCTGTCCGGATGACAATAGGGCCCCCCTATTACATGGTACTTAAACATAAGTGGCGAAATGGTGTACTATTACGTACACCTCTGCCTAACCCTTCTGGGATACAGGCCTGATGTTATGATGATTCTTCAAGTTTTTAATAAAACTTTCAGAGAGCAAACTGCAGAAATCATTCCCATTTTCTCTTCATTCCCAGCATCCGCGATCCCTAAGCTAAACCACTTAAACCTTCGAGTTACTTACGTATTTATAAGGATCACGTAGGCACATTATCTCTTTTGCTTGAGTTTAACAAATCCTTTGTTATTGCCTTATCAAAACACATAACAGTCAGTGTAGCTAGGTAAATAGGTAGTCTATAGGTAGTAAGTTTCACTTGATACTTGTGATAATAATAGACTTGACGTAAGCCGGTCTAGAGCATTCCCAGACAGTATTATGTATTGTTTATTTAATTTTCTAGTCGTAGTGCAATGCCATAGTCGCAAGACTGCGATGAATTTTCGCCATCATATTTTAGAATTTCTTACATTTTTATTTGTTTTTAAGTGGCCACTGTGGATGGATGACCACCCACTACATACCGAGTTTCATCCATGCCTCAAAAAGCACATTAAGCCGTTGGTCCCGGGTGTCATTTGTAGATCTTTGACAGTCGTTAGGTAGTCAGTGGCCCAAAAAGTCTGACAACCAGCCTTACCAAGGGATAGCGTATTACCCAGTACTAACTGGGTTGTGGAGGTCAGATAGGCAGACGCTCCATGTAAAATACTGGTATTCAGCTGCATCCGGTTAGACTGGAAGCCGACCCTAACATAGTTGGGAAAAGCCTAGGCAGATGATGATGAAGGAAGTGGCCAGCATTATTTAAACTTCGAATACTAAGCACTGTTTTCCTTCTAAAAGGTCTCGTGGCCAGCATTATTTTAATCTACTCGAATGATTGTGATCAGTTGCGTCTTTCAAAGTACGTTGAGGCAGGCTTCCACTTGTAAACAGATGCGGATCAATATCGATATTACTGACGCGTTTATACTTCCTCTGTATATGTTAAGCGCGATGATAAATTATATGCTGCGATACCGTAACAAATTGCTGCATCAATTTTGTGATCATCTTCGATTCTCTCTCGCACAGAGACGAGGAATGTGGACCAGCAGTTTGAACGTTAGAAGATTATGCTTAAGCAAAACAGTTCCAAGACCGACTGACTGACAAACACTTCTGATGAAAGACACACAAAAGTTTGAAGATACTAGGGCGAAGGTTCCATAGTGCTCTAATCCTACCGGATTCCCTTTGAAAAATGGCACAGTCAGTATTCTATAGACAAATAATAATAATCACATTAAAGATATGTACTCCGGCTTACCTCTTACAAAAATTGACCATTCGCTCCTGGAAGATAAACTCCTAAAAACAGTGAACTAAAAATAGACTTTTTGAAAATTACACCTGACCCTCATTTGGACTTGGAAAGGAAACTTGTAAGTTGACTAACGATCTCAAATCGAAGAAAACAAAAACTGCTAAAGTAAAGAACGTGTTTTTAAAGATTATTTATGTTGTACGGATGTACCACGCCCAAGAAAACTAGCTACAATTTTATACTGCAAGTAACCGCTACATAAAAATATCTGCGCCTGCGCCGTCTGTAGAACCGTTAGCAAGAACCTTCGTCCCGATCAGTGGCGCTAGAGTCTAGCCTAAAGGAATGTTCATTACAATTATTCATACAACAAATACTAATACTTATCTAGATGGATTTATGGTTCTATAAAGTATAAACAACGGTTTACGATGACAATCTCTGCGAAATATTTACTAGTTTGGTGTTACGGGGTTGTTGTATTGCATAGTTAGGTTAATATGGCGTTGTAAATAGTTTAGTAAGGCCGTTTAGTTGTTGGTATCTGTTATATTGTGGCAATCTTGTTTACGAGAAGTAAAAGCATAGAATATGGATCTCAAATGAGGAAGCTCTCGGATTTGTCGATTTTTTCGAGGTACGAGCCTCAGCCCAGGCCCTGCATTCTCGACAAATATAACGACAAAAAGTCGGTCGTCAAGTGTAATCGATGTCAAATTTCTTTAATAGATTTATGCTTTCGAAATAAAGTAGAAAATCTATTAAAGGAATTCGACAATGATACGACTTAGCCACCGACTTTTGTCGCTATCTAATGACGAGACTGCAGGGGCTGGGCGTCGCTGGGGAAAGCAGCAAAGGGACAGGCTGGATCTAAGTGAAGGATTTGTCGACCGTTCCGCTACTCTCTTGTAGCTACAACATCACCCTTCACGGTCATGATCATCACGAGATAGAAGTCTTAATCATCATCTTCCTGCTCTTGTCCCATGTTACTTCGGGTCGCTGCAACACGTTTTTTCCTTCCATTCTCCCCTGTCAACCGTCACGCAATCATTTACACCTTTTTACTTCAATCATTCCTCACAATCCATCCATCGTTTCCTTGGTCTTCCTCTCCCTCTCCGTCCATCAACATTTAAGCCTTAATAATCACTATTAAATATCATCATCTTCTATATACCCAAATTAATTTAAAGTCGTCCTATCATTATCCCATGCAGTTACTTCAAACTCGGTACATATTACTCTTGAACCTATCGCGCCAGTCCTGAACATCATGTTTAAATATTTAATTTTGGAAAGTATTCCAGTAGAACGACACATAGTTCCGATGCTAGGCTGACTATCACCCTGCGACTATCAGTGCTATTGTGACGTTTGAATCCAACATGTTATTGCCGCACGAGCAACTTTACATCCTTTTGAACGAAGCCGATCTCTTTGAAGCCTTTCTCGTAAAAATGAACATGAATATTCGTATCTATGAACATAGGCAATCAGAATCGAAATGAAGAGATTTCATTTCAGAGATTATAATGTGCATTTCACGTTCTAAGTTCCTTAATTTTTAGTGCTGGAAACTAACAAAAAAAAGTGTAAATTAATTTTGGTTCACTTACTTTTGATTTGGATGAATCTAACAAATTAAATCGCATTAGTTATTTAATAATTTTCTGTAATATATTTGATATGGCGGCCAAATTTTTCATTCCGGGTTTTTCATTCAACCAAATTAAATAAATTTGGTTGAACCGTCTATGGTTGCCTTTACAAAATTGGAGTAGTATTTGTAGAAGCCATTAAATTCTAAAGAGTTAGTCGATGCGTAACTGACCTAGAAAACACTCAATAAAACCAAAATGCTTTTCTAAGAATTACTTTATTCGCTTGGACATCGACCAAAATTCATCCTTTTTTAAGTAGCCTAAGAATTTATTATTGGACAAGTAGATACCGAGATGATTTTAGTGTTTGTTATGAATTCAGATACGTAAAGTAATAACTTCAGGCACTTTCAGCTGTCATAACTCATAATATTTTATCAGTGAGAACATAAACATGAAATATAAAATTTTAAACGATGTCGTCAAATAAATTTTTACTTTGATACAATTTGGCAGGATGAATCAAATTTTTCACAAATTCTGTTACACAGCTTTGGTTTATTTTTTCGTCTGATTACTGTTCGAACATGAGTCAGACCCTAAAACAAGTCATAAAAATAAAATTTACGGGTAAAACGATTGCAGTTGGAAATAATAAAGATGTTTACTAGCAGCTAACGATTCATACTAGGTAGGTAGTCAACTGCAGTCCAAAATTCGCTCTTACTGCTACGACATACTGGCGCTGTCAATGTCAAATTTTAACTACTGTTGGATGTACTGTAGTTGGATGTGGATGGTGTACACACACACATACGTATAGCTCGTATATTTGCTAGTTTAATTTTAAATCTAAAAGTTTGGACATTTGTCTTAAGAGTTACAGTTACAGCTGATCATTTTTTTTTATTGCCAAAACATTGGCTAAAACATGACGGGAAAACCTCTTAAAAGTTTTGAAGTCTTCAGGAGTCCAAGATTAATGGTGAATTTAATAAGTCAAATTCATGAGTGTCTTGAATTGAATAAGTCTACCACCAATTTGAAGTCAGATAACATTGATTAAACAGCAAATAGGGTGCGAGAAAAATACTCAATCACATCAATCGAACAACGACGTCCATTGTGGCTATTTCAGACAGCAAACATCCAAGATAAGGTAAGATTTCACTAGACACATATCACATAGACCAATAGCCAGCCATTTCTACATACACATGATTGTGTTGATTCAGCTGTATGCGCAGGCGCACGTGGTCAACAGCGTTGACAGAATTATCGCAACAACACTTATAACTCGTCTCAATGTGTAAATATTTCCTTATGGCGAAACGATTCCGATTATCGATGTTACTTAATCGATATCTTATTTACATGTTTTCGTCCTCATGACATTACATGTCGTGAAATTTTCCGTTTTAAGTTTGAATTGAGATAGACTGGATGGGTATACGATTAAAAGTAGAGCAAGACCAAAAAAAAGATAGTCCGGTTGAGCAGTATTGCAACCTTATACAGGGTGTAAACGGACCCTTCACGAAGCCGTCAACCAAGCATTCTGTACATCAAACTAAGTAACTCTACGCAAAAATTATTGCTGGGAAACGACTTTTTTTTTTGGGGTGAAAAATCACGTTTTACGTTTAAACTCAATGTTACGCACTCGAAACTTAGTGCTGATGGATGCTTTGAAAAGTAAACGGGCCTTGGAGTTAATTAAAGTAAAGTTAAAACCTTAAAAAGTGGTTTTAAAAAAAAACTTGTGAAAAAATTGGAGCTTTGACCTTCAATATCTCCAGAACCTGTGGTTTCCCAGGTATTGTCTAGAAGAAAAAAATGATCCCAATGATGGGCAGAATATGTGGTTTTGGTTTTCGTTAAGGGTCTTTTTACACCCTTAACGAGAGAACTTAGAGTTGAACTACGAGTGGCCACTTAAAAAAAAAAAACGATGGTGACTGCTGAGATGAGGAGTAATAGAGGAAGAAGACATGCTACGCCGACCCTAAATAAACTGGGATATTAGGAAGGAATTAACTGGTTCGAGGTGGCACGAGAAAAGAGCACATGGAAGGGATTGGGGGAGGCCTTTGCCCAGCAGTGGGACAGTAAAGACAAATAAAAAAATTAGGAAGACCAGGAGTATGATGATGATGATGATGATGACATTGCATGGACTTTAAACTTGCTTTACTGACCGGCACACGCAGATTCCGATAGTGTGCTTACTCCCTTAGTTCGGCAGCTGATAATAAAATAGTGTCTAAGGGGATTTGATAGCTCCCAGACTAAACCGAGATTCGATGTTACTGATAAAGAAATAATAAGGGTATTGTATGAAAATGAAGCATAAATATTTAGTCAACAAAGGACCAAATTTTGCTTGAACAAAATATTGAAGCTACATTTTCTGGTCCTTTTGTTTCTCCAGAGACTTCGATGGCTTTATTTAGAGGTAGCTAGATAGGTTTTTAATAGTTAAATATAGGTGTATGATGCATCTTCATGAAGTATTCATGTACATTGCATGTTGGCTTATGTACGAACAAACTGGCAAAGTAAATTCTCCTGATGTTTGTCAAGCAAATGAATTTGACTACTCGAAATAACTAAAATGGCGGATAGTGGAAAGCACGAATGTTTGAGCAAATTCAAACTTATTTTTTCAGGCTGTTTCACGTTTGTGTACAAAGGTTGCCTGTTTGATATGGGGTGGAACGGTAGACATTTTATCGTTTAGTAAAAGTATTTTTGATTGAAAGTATACGACAGTTTTTAAAATCAAACGTCAAGTTGGAACGATATACGAGTATTTAACGTGTACTATTCTTGCTATAAAGGGTGTAAAAAGACCCTTAGCGAAGCCGAAAGGCACTTGTTCTCCCCGTCAATGCGATTATTTTTTTGGTTCTAGACCATACCTGGGAACCTTCTAGTTACGGAGATATTGGGGGTCAAAGTTCCAACTTTTTCACAAGTTTTTTTTTAAAACATGTTTTTAAAGTAAGGTGTTTACTTTAAACACCTTGACGCCTTGACTTTTTTCACCCCAAAAAAAAAATCGTTTCCCAGCAAAATTTTTTGCGTAAAATTACTTAGTTTGATGCTTGGTTGACGGCTTCGTGAAGGGTCCGTTACACCCTGTATATTTTATTCCTAGGCGATTTTTTTTAGAAGGTTCAAAAATCTTTAGCAACATCTGATGGTGAAACATTGAATGAATTTTAGTATACTCACATTAATTGCATTTACAGCTGGCTAATTAATACGAATTGTTCAGTTTCCAGACAATACCTATACCATTTCATCTCTGTAGGTGGCAAGAAATACTGAGGATCTAGATTTTTTTCTTTTGTAGGCAATTAGATATCTCTGATTCTAATGATGACTAACTTCGGACACAATGGAAAACGGAGGTCGCGAATAACAATTGAAACGCGTTATTTTATTTATAAAACCGTCTAACTATGAGATGTGCCGAGTTGCCTACTATGACTAGCCGACAGACCGATTAGTCGGTTGCAAAAAGGCCGACTAATCGGCCAAGCCGATCGTTGCTTTCGGTGGACTTCAGGGAGCTCATCTACAGCTGTTGCTCGCATTGACCTAAAACTTGAAATTGTATTATTTTTCTTGATTTAATTAAGTTCTTTTGTTGACCACCAAAGGAAGAATTCCGATTCCTAGAGAACTTAATAACCTGCAAGGCTGATTATAAAATTTAAAAAAAAACAGTAAAGTTAATATACTTTCATTTTAATAACTTTTAACGCTTTTTGCCTACTAGTCACCGACTATTCACCGACTCTAAATATGACCGGATAGTCGGCTTTTCCGACTGGTCGGTACATCTCTACTTACTATAAAACACAAGGGCACATTATCTACGTCGCACTAATGACGCGCTCGCTGAATGGGCACTAACTGACATAACAATCCTACTAACGATAAAACGAAGTTAGGATAAGTAGTTTTCCATGTAGCGAGAACGGAACGTCTCGTCTGCGGCTGAACACAAACAGAACATTCGCTACGTTCCCATTCTTTTAGCAATATCGCGTTTTTTTCATTCCAATTGCACCATTCAAACATGTCGGTGAATCCGGACAGAGCCGCAATCAATTACCTCCGAAATTTACGACATCTCGTTCATTGAACATCGTTTTATTGTCAGGCAACATTTTAATAAAAATGTCACCGTTCAGTCTCGGACGGATCCGTCGGGAACCTCATCAAAATCGCATCAAAACACCCCGAACACCCACTCGGTTCGTTCGAACATTTTTAACACCCATTTGAACCTAAATTTTACTTAACTTTGAGACGCTGTCCTTCAGAGTGTTCAGAATGTTCAGACACTTCATAGCCCCCGGAGACGGAGCAATAAAATAATAACGACTTTGTTGCATAGTTCAACTTTAAGATCTCTTAAGATATATGTACTCACTCCTCACGTAGGAGTTTTCTCGACGCCAGTTAGCGTCGAATTAAGATGCCTTTTGTCACTCGACAATATCTCGGCATTCATATCGCGCATCGCCGCGTAATGTGGAATGTCGGGACGCGACTAATTCACGCGAGAAAATATCTTTCAAGACGTTTGAATTTTTGCGAAATATTTACACTTATAACGCGTGTATAGTCAGCATTTCACGAGTACACGAGATGCCTTCAATACCGGCCCTCACGTTCCCCTTTGAGGTATTTCTCTTTGCAAAGATTAACAAATTGTTCGCTTCATGAATTCCCCGCTCGCCTCGAGTATCGGAGTATACAGAGTTGCAAGCGTAATAAATGCTCGAGATTTACATAAACCGCTGTGTCCTTTGACAGTCGAATACTGATGAGCAGACAAGTTACGCTTGAGAATAACCAGCGTGATGGAATAAAACCATAATTTCCCTTAGAAAGTTGTAATCTGCGTTGCCCTGTGCACCGGAGCTAGGTAACTGTCAGTGATTCAGATAGCATTCACTGTGTTATTCTCATTTATCTTGGAAATAAACTTTCTGTACTGACTCGAACGTAGAATACACCTGGATAGTGTTTTAACTTTAAGTGTACATTTTCTAAATAACAAAAACTTAAGCTCGAATGCACACAGGAAAGTATAAAATCCTGCAATTGCATTACTATAGAATACATTTTCTGATACAAAGAGCAAAGTATTAACGTGAAGCTCTCAGACAATGGCAAACACGAGGCGGAACGCAACGCAGTCGTCACGATAAATGTATCGAGCACCACAAATACCATCCGCCATGCGCTCCCAGACTTATTGTTTGAGATGGCACTGGTGAAAAATTGCTTCCCCCTTCCACCATCACTCCTAATATTTCAACGTCTGATAGCTTCTCCATTCAAAATCGTAAACGCCATTGGGTATTCCAAGAATCGAGCCATTTAAAATTCAATTAAATAATTTCACTGCTATCAGATCAGTATGGGATATCTTGTTGCTGCTAATTGGATTGTGGCGAGGTTTCACATTTTTCCACGGCCTTTCAGCACTCTCTCCCGTTTCGCGTTGTATTTAATTTTTATCTTTACTATATTTAAGTGTTCAGTGCCGACGACGGCGAAATATAATAGGAAAAGTTTCATTTGGCTAATTAAAAATAAGCCACCCCTGGGTACTATCCAGATTTATCGCCGTTATTCAACCTTAGGTCGGCAATGTCTGCAGTTTTATAATAAAAGCTCGTTTGCGAATGTTTTACTGAGTATATAGATACTAAGAACAATGGGAAACGATGTTGACAATGTAGCGTGAATACCTTTGCAACTGTTTATTAAGAGAAAATACAAATGAAAGGCGAATCCACTTTGTTCTCTATTTTTATTTTACTTTTCAGCAAATATGGAGAACATTTGTTGATATTTGATGGCTACATTTTGAAGTTGAGAGCGTTTGTTTGTGTTTTAATATGATCCGTCGATGTAGTAGTGCCGGGAATGTAATTGAAGTAATGTTTATCTGATACTGTTGTTTTCCATTTCCCGGGCGCGATAAAGCGCTCTGCGTGGGGTGGCACCCCGTACGGCTCTTTAATTATTGCGTCACCTTCAATTGGGAAAGTTTTAATGTGTGTACATTCGTTCTGCGGGACGTGGAGGACTAACGACGCTTCGAGCACTCTCCATGGCTCTCGTCTCCTCCTCGAAACGAGCTCTTCTCGCTCTTGTTGTTTGAACATCGAAACAAACGAACAGAACCACGTTTAAATTTGTGCGACAACGAATCCCAACTTTGCGCATTATTCCAACATTCTTTGTTTCAGTTTTAATTTTATTTTAAACCAGTTCTGTTACGGAAGTCGCTCCGAGGATGTGGCGGTCGGGATCGGGACGTTTCGACACCATTGAAACCGCAAAGTTTACTGGCTGCCAAGTTTCTCCGCACTATGTAAATTCAGTAGACGTAATTAGAGGAAGCTACGATCGTCTACGCCAGTCGAATGGCTCGGGCCGCTCTTGTTAACTGACTCCATACTAGAGTAAATCGCTTTCTGCTCTATTCGTATATTTGCGGTACCGACGACCGGTTGTACCTAGCTAGGAGACATGCACTTACCTAAACTCGGCTGAAAGTTTTATGTGCCGGTTTACTGCCACGCCGAGTCATCGTAGACAACTATAAAAGGCGACGATTGCGAGACAAAGCGTGATCGGATTGAGTAAATAAATAGTCTGCGTCGGAGTGCTCATCAATCTTGCAGAACAAAAGTAAATTGTGCAACTTTGCAGCACTCACTGGGTTCGTCGGCCGAGACCTGCAACCTCACTAAACTGTCGTGTGCGCGACACTTAACAATTTAATTGTCACTCATTAGTCCTAAGGCGTCGCGTCTAGCGCTGTTTTAATTAACACAGTAATTCATAGACGTTTCATTAGCCACTCTCGCGTTTCTCTCACCAGTAAAGTGGTCCTCAGTTCAGTGTTATCAATCATAAAGTAGCTATGTATCGTGTGAGCAGCTGCTCAGTTGAATCAATCACGCAGTCCGGCGCAGGCGGCACTCGCGGCCAGTTATTTATCACGTTCAGACGACAACACCAGTCTGACGATTGCAATTTACAAATGGAGAGGAGTATTAACATTCGGTAGCGAATGTTATGATCATCGGTTAAATAACGAAATGTTCGACGCGACCGGAATAGACGGCGCTCATGTTGAAGTTGGGTAGCGAGATATCGCGGCGGTGTTTGCTATGCCGGATGGCCCGCCCCCGCCCGCTCGTCTCTTGGCAAACTGCACTGCACTATACTGCAAATCATACTGAGTTTGCGTAGGTCAACGCTCTCGCCGGGTACGTTTTATGTGTTCCTGGTGTCACGACGTCACTCTAATAATAGATAGGAATGCTTAGCATCAATAAATGCACACTGGAATGTAAGAAGAGTTCCTTACTTATGCGTCTCGCATTCTGTTTCATGTGAAGTCAGCGTGTAGACAATTAACTGCCCGATAATATTAATATCAGATGGTGTACGAGTCTGTCTGACTAATGCCAGACTCGGGCTCGTACCCAAACGAGGAACAATGCTTTGTTAATCAATACGTCGGGTAGAAAATGGGATTGGACGTATTACGCTTTGACAGCTCATAATATTATGTTTAATTAAGGCGTACCGCTGTGCCTACGCTGCAACAGTAACTCGTTAAACTTTCATTATTATTCGCTCTCACAAATTGCTCGTACGTGAACGAATTGTGCTTCACAATCGATCTCCGTGGTTCGTGAGCCTTTGTTTGACTTCGACTCCGAATTCAGCGTAATTGCCTTTCAGCCTTTCATTATTCAACTTTATGCAGTCATTTACTTGTGTTATTACGAAGGGAGAGTTGCTGCGGTAAGTGTCGTGGGTGGATGCATTAATCGTAATATGTAAATGTGGGGATATGAAATATTGAAATTGCGGGCGTGGATTTACAATTACGTCTGCGCTCCGGGCGAATAGGGTCGTGCTTGTCTATTGTTTTTGTGTAGATTATTACGGTTATTAGCGGGTTTATCACGTGACGGTGTTATTTATGAAGAAAAAAATCTTTTACCCTCTCTTGTCTTACACCAATTTTACTGACCTGTCAATTCTTTTGTTATAGATCGAGGACGAAGGTAACCATGGCAACGACGACACGAGACTCTTCATCCTGTCTACGTTGGCGGGTCAGCACAAGTCGAAGGTATCCTGCTCGCTCTGCAAGGAAACCCTGCATGTCTTCGACCGATATCCGCTCGTCGACGGGACTTTCTTCTTGAGCCCACGTCAACATACCAGCGGTGCTGTGGAGGTAAATACCTGTTTCAATTTGTTCAAAAATACTCTTTGAATTCTTTTTAAATTCCACTCTAAGCTAGAGCAGATTCAAAGAGATGTCAGCAACAAGGAAGGAGGCAGGCGGGACTGTTCGAAAGGGATACCGCGGCCCTAGAACACAAAGGGCAAAGAAGGAACATGGATGGGTTTTAGTCAGTACAAGTCTGACACTCCCTTCTGCTCCGCCCAGAGCGGGAAGGGTCATTTGATGATTTAACATCCTAAAAAAAAAAAACTTGAGCAGATTTCACCGTTTAAATCGCGTTCTAGAATGGGCAACAATAATTTCCGTACCAGTTGATGAGTCACCGGTATGTTTGAAGCAGATGGCTTTCTGTTGTTCCTGCCTACCCACCCCGGTGGGTAAAAGGCGTGAGTTTATGTACATTATGTTGATGAGTCACCGACTCACCGCTATCGGAAAATTAAATCATTGATTTTCAGTACGGAGAAAACCTAAAGCTATCACTATCACGTCAAAAATAAAGTCTATGTTCTATCAGTTATTAGAAAACTCTTCACCCTACAAAATAGGATAGAGCAGTGATAGCCTAATGGTGTGACCGTCGGACTGCCAAGCCATAGGTCTCGAGTTCGAACCCCAGACGCGCACCTCTGATTTTTGGGATTCATCGTGAAGGAAAACATCGTGAGGAAATCAGCTTGCCTGAGAGATATTTCTCGACGGCATATAAAGCCAAGTCAGAGGCCCATGGGCGGCATAAAAACTCTGACACCAAGTTAGGCACTAACCACACGATAAAGAAGGAGTAGACCGTACCAAACTTTAACTGACAGACACTACAAAAAACTTAACAACATTTAAATAAAAACACAATAAGCCAGCCGTTTTTAAGTACGAATACAAAACAGAAAACTTAAATAAGATGTTGCGAGTTTGTTTTACAGACAAACGTAGTCATACAAGTCTTGTCGAGTTGTTTGTTCGTCGGATTAGAGAGGAGTCGCCTTCTCGCATTGTTTGGTCTTAGTATTAGCATGGAGCCCCCGATAGTCTGGGTTTCTGCACCATTCGTATGAAGCTTTTGAAATTATTTATCGTTAACTTTGGATTCGTTTTAGACAAACTTTCAGTAGAAACATTTGGTTGATTGAAATGACATAACACGCCTGTAAAGGTGTCCCTAATACTGCAACCCATATTTCGCTAGATGTTTTAATTGCCATGTAATAGGGGGCGAGCCTATTTCTATTAACCGGGCACAAATCACTGCTACTGAGAATTTCCTGATGGAAAAATCCAATAACACTTTGCCCGACCCGGGAGTCGAGCCGAGGACCTTATGCTCAGCAGTCGCGCTTGCGACCACTTGACCAACGAGGCAGTCCCTTGTTGATCGCTTAAATTACATTTAGAACGGTTTCAATTATTTTCCGTTTGCTTTCCACCGAGACTGGGCCATTGTGAGGGCTCCGACTTATGTATCGCCTTATGGGTGGTGGGTTCCGACACGGGCAGGCACATCTCTTTGTGTAAATGATTTTATTACAATTGCCATCAAAACGGCAAAGGAAATCATCGCCAGTTTTTATTTTTGATTATGTACGTTTTCGCTCAAAGAATCAAAATAATGTCATGAAATTATTTCTTAACCATATCGATATATTTAATCAATGAAGCTTACATAATATTCTCATTAGCGCATTTGTAGGTAAATTACTGATAATAACTACGTAACGAGAAAATGAAAACAAGTAAAGATAACACATTTCACCTTACTACAGGTTCATAGGTCTTGAAATCGTCATACGTAAACAGGATGCACAGAAAAAAACAAAATACTACTGGCCTATGGAGTCACAGATTAACTAAGAAAAAAACAAAACACTGAGCGGATCTAGTCTTTGATTGAGTCTGACATTTCCTGATTATAGTTCGCTGGTACGGTATTCAGTTCATAGCGATGGAGGTCTAGGCACGGTCCCAAATCCTGGCCGCTTAACTGATGTTCTTGAACTAAGACAAAAGAAACTTGTAACTTTAACAGGCGTTTTTGACTTGTAAGGACTGTCAGTGCCCAGCATAACCTGGAACTCTTCTTCTTTGTAAGAGAGATCACCGACTGTACGTGAGAGATGGTTCTTTTTAAAGGAGAGAATGTTAACCTCAACTTTCTTTGTCCATCAGGTGAAAGTGGAAGGGCGCACGCAATACCTGACGTGCGTGTGCATGGGCTGCCTGGAGCGGTGTGATCCCGAGCGCACCATCCGCTGCCGATTCTGCGGACAAAAGTGGGACGGCTCGTCCCTCGTGCTCGGCACTATGTACTCTTATGACATCTTCATGGCCACGCCGTGCTGCGCTGAGAGACTGAAGGTGAGGTTCACAAAGGAATTTAACCTTTTTTGTTACTGCTACATGATGTAAACTCGTTTGTGAAAATAGTGTCAAAACTAAAGCTGTATCTCCATTGTCTACAGTGCAACAACTGCTTCAAGGGACTGTTCCACCCGCAGCAGCGGCTAAACTACTCTGACTACTCGCACCCGGTGACGTGCCCGCACTGCCGCGTGGTCGATACTCACTTCGTCAAGCCGCTGAGCTACTGCTTCACCAAGAGGACGTTCCCGCTGTACCAGCAGTGGCCATAACAGTCGGCGGTGCCGGGAGGCTCTCCCGGCACCCCCCCTGCTTATGATTCGTGGGGTCTAGCGCCGTCGCCTCCGCGCCGTGCTTCGCCCCCCGCGCTGCGTCCCGTCGTCAACACCAGCATGACTTCCCGCTCACAAGACCCACCCGCTGAAGAACCCGCTACCAACTTTCTGGCTCCCACCCTCGCGAGTCTCACTGAATCGTTGTCCCTGCTCGGAGTCAGCCCTGAGACGCTGGCCATGAGTGTGGGTGAGTCGCTGGCCGAACGCTACCTGGCCACGCTGCGAACCAGGCCCATGGAGAGGGTTGAGCGTCCCGTGGAGCGCACCATTGAGCTCCCCATTGGGCGCTTGGGCGGTGGCTGCATCCCGCGCCACACGCCCCTCACTGAGCCCTCCATGCAGCTGTTCTCCAACGACTTCATGGATTACTTGAACCAGATCGCTTAATCTCGCGGTCTTGCGGTCTTGCGGAATGACGTGACGGATATGACGCGGCGAATATTGGACTCCTCTGTGTTACAGTGTTTGTTTTTTGAACTTTAATTGCGTCTGATGGCGCTAGAAATAATTTCTGTTAAATTAAGTTGGTATTATTGAAAATAATTTTATGCGTCAGTTTAGATCGTACTATTGATTTTATTTTAATTTTATTCTGCACTTTGTTGATTGGAAGTTGATTTTTATCCAAAATAATAATTAGCGGTGTAGTGATGCCAGAAATTGCATTTTTTGTTTCGGATCAATCTTAAATTGGGAAGTTTTTTCTCCTTTTGAAGGAGAATAAAGGCGTGAGTTTTTTAAATTATTGATTACCTTGTATTCAGTGATACTGATGACCCTATCTGATAGGGACGTTCGAGTGGAGTGTTGTTTAGTTCAATTTAGTTTATTAGTTATGTTTTATTTTAGCAAAATTTTAAACCTAACTTAAGTGTTTTACAATATTTTCGTAGGTTTATCGTGAACTTTTATTTCCTCCCACCAAATGGCACTTTAATAGTGTAAGGGATAAGTCTACTTCTACTAGAGATGCCATGTTAGGTTATCGTCTTTAATATCAGTTCATTTACTTATTATATTTTCACATACATACCTTATTTATACAGGTAGAGGATTTTAATTATAAGTACCTAATTGCTGTGTCACCAATAATATGATTAGCCTGTCTATATCGATGACTTACCTTTACTGTAGGGTTATGTAATGTCGAATTGTTGTTTTACTTATGTTTTCAAATATTTATATCTCAATGATTAACGGACTGCATGGAGAATTATTAAAAAAAAAAACAAATAAAACTTTTTGGAATAGTGCCATATCAGTTGAAAAAAGGTGAAATACTCCTTGAAATAAAAAAAATAAATAAAAAAGTGAATGCCGCTAATCATTGAGAAATCAGATGTTTAATTTAAAAAAAGAACGTAAGTTATTTTTTCAAATATTATCTACTATACGTTTGGCTATCTGAATTAGGTTTAAGGGTTTTCTCTTATTATCATGGATGTCTATTTATTTGTAAGTGAATAGCGCTTCGACATTTACTAAGCGTATAAGTGATGTGCGGATTTACTCAGTAATTACTGTTAACGTTTTAGGTAAGGTTTTTATACATTTGATACTTATTACTCGCAAAGTGATTACAAGTGATAATTCCTAGTAATAGTGCGTGTTTAGTGATTAATGATACTAATAACAACTAAAAAAAATAGTGGTGCGGATAGTTAGGCGATAGGGATGTATACAGAAAAAGTGATAGTATCCGCGGGATATCCGCAATGTTAGGCAATAATTCTATTGAAGACTTGACACTTTTATAGGTAAAAAATTTTTGCATTCTTCTTAAATTGATACTGCCATTTACATTTTTTACTAATCTTATCGAGACATTTTCTGGTTCTGTTTCGATTTTTTACGCTGTATTTAAGTGGTCTGACAATCGGTGTTTATGACAAAATTGAAGAATATCAAATAAATAAAAATTTAAGCTAAAAAACAAACGAATTTTTAGCCAAGAACATTTTTATGACCAAAATTAATCGGAGTTTTCAAAAAAAAAAATCATATTTTAATACCAAGTATCAAGTTCTTTCGAGTGCCGATATACCGCTTGTCAGACCATATAAAGTCAGCGTACACGATAAAAACAGCCCAGATAATGTATTCGCTCTTATTTTGGACTGACTACGACTAGTTGGTACTGTTGCGTAGTTATAGGTCACTCTCATAACACATCGCGCCATCATCCGCATCACAGCACCTCATACGTCATCGTCTTCACGGCACGGTTTGAGTGGACGGCAGACTGGCCTCTATGTCCACATAAATAAGAAACAGATTTGAATAACACGAAACATCCGCTTAAGTATTTGTTGAAAGCTTTAGATTTCGTAGTATATAATCAGTGTTAGCATTTACTCAGTAGATTTTTTATATGTTAGGAGACTGGTCGAGATCCAAAGATAGCAAAATATACTGAGCTTCCATTGAGCGAAGCCCAATCGTAGAATCAACCTCGCATTTTAAAGAAACTCGCTAAAACAATTTAGGCAGCTGCTTCTACGCTTAAAAAAAATCCGATCATATTGATTTTCGATAATTACTCGCCGACAGAAAATATAATCAGTCTGACAGTAATTCGAGCTTTCATAAAATATTTAACGATGCGATGTCGTTACTGAAGCGTCGCTTGCGCACTCCCGGACTATAGTCGCCAGTCGCCTTGTGTGGTTGTAATACCTCTTAAATATTTTTAAATTAGTATCCTCTGCTTAAAATTACTCTAAGATCTAAAATATTATATCTCAGACAGGACATTTATCTTAGCATGACGTAATATTTGTAAATATGCCGTTTCTACATGCAGATGCTTGACAAAAAGTATTTAATGAGATATTATTGCATATTTCTAGTTTAGCAGTAAATCGATAGTACATAATTTCAATAATATCAAAGATCCCTATATAATTTTAAAGCGTTCCCGCCGCGAAGCGATCACACTTCATAATGTTAATCAATTTTAATTTTATCGAAGTTTGCTCGTTCGAAATATAGAATTATATTTAAAAGTTTAATATACATTTTAAATAAATGTATGTATCCAATAAAGTATTTGAAAAAAAAGATTAAGACGAGCTGTTGTTGGTATATTTAGAAAAATATTAAATGATCCAGATCATCTGATGGTGAGCATGTACAAAAGTAAGTGAAGTGTGTTCGAGTCGCGGTGCGCAGGAGCATAGTGGTCGACATAATATAAAATCATATTGTTTAATAGTCAAATACAGAGCCATCTATGTAGATGTATAATCATAGTAGGTACATGTTTACGATGACTCATCGAATGTATCAAGTTATTGACTCCCCCTTTATCCACTGGTACAAAATCAAAGTATTTTCAAACACTATATTGAAAACAAAATCCAATAAGACGTTTATATCAAAGTCCTCTGATACAATATTAAGGCTGTTCGTTTCATATTTTATAGATATTTCAATATTGATCCTCGAAACATTACCTCTTTAGATACAAAACAAAAAAAAATAGTAAATTATAGTGGCAACCAGAGTGGCTCTAGAAATTGAATTGTGTAAAATATTTACCGTTATGAGTCATAGAGTACACACGGTGACAAAGTTGTGTTCTCGAGACTCGGTGAAAATATACAATCCTGAGAAAATGTTTATCGCAGCCACTGCAGAAAATATCCTGAGATTCAACTATGGAACATTCGAACATTTTACAGTATTTGTCCCATTTTATTTAAAATATACTTATCCTCTTTTTAAAGCTCCCCTACAAATTGAGCTCTTTTAGAGTATGTTTATTATTTTGAAGATTTTATTAACACTTCAAAGGTTGTGTAGATAATTTAATAGTCCACGGATGTATGCAGTGCATCTGTACCATAGTTCGGTTTTGCCCAACTTTCGTACATCAACGGTACATCATCTGAATATGTGTTTGATTATTCATATTTTAGACACTTAGTTACTTGTTCAGTTTTAATAATAAATGTAATTAACACAAACGTTGCCAACTTTCCTAGTTTATTTGCACATATTTGTTAAATTTTATAATTAATGACAATTTATTTATTTAGACACCGACATTCAAGTTTCTTCATGTTGAATTTTAATGTGGTGAATTTAGTGAATTGCTTAAAAGTACAAAGAAACAATTTGTTACTTTTGCAAATTTTATAAAGTAAATCAAATACATATTAAAAGTAACCCTCATCTTAGGTAATGTTTATGAAATAGTTGCTGTAATCCTAATATAACCGCAATTGTTTTTGTTTTCAGAATTATGTACCTAATATTAACAGTTTAATTGGTTTTATAAAAGGTATTTTGTTTTACGTTCGTTAAAATTTAGGAGCAAAATTGTTACTTATTATAAAAAAAAAACTATATATCTTATATTATTATGATCTTCATTACTTTGTCTGTATTTGATCGAATGCTATATTAGGAATTGTACATTGTACCTCTAGCACTCTGTAAGTAGGACTACGTCTTCGGCATAATATTCGTTGATCTATAGGTATTATGTCTCGCTTTTGAATATAGGTTTAATCAAATCTTATTTCCACTGTAGTTCTTATTTAGAATCGTAGGGGTTTCTTTAATAATAATTGCGTGGATGTGGACGTATGTATGTGGTCACACTTAACATTAATTTTAGTCATCGTCTCGTTCTCTTCTTTATAATGATTATCGGTAATGGTAACCTCGTGCCAAGCGAGTATTGTTATTATGAATGGTGTACATTCTGGTCATAGACGGTGCACTCGCGCCACGCTAAGTATGTGAAATTAACTTAAAATCTTCCCGTGATATGTAGGTACCGTAGATTAACGCACTCGATGTAATGCCTGCCTTTGTCACTGCCGGCTTTTGACATGAAATGTTTAACGGTAGACCGACTTCGCGTGTCCATTGCATAATGTTCTGTTCTCACAACTGAACTTAAATTGCAAATTCAGTGATGGCATGTTTATGTCTCTATAATGCCAATAATAAATGCTGTTCCAAAGCATTTATTGTTCCATAAAACAGAAAGGGTTATGACTTTTAACAACGAAAAGTCTTTATGTTAATCGCAGTAATTTCCAACAGAACTTTATGAGTGAATGCGTGTAGAATCATATTGATATTTCGTAGGATGTCGCTTCGATATCCCGCGTTACGTGAAGCTGCAGGCGGATCCTCCGAGGCAGGTCATCAAAGTGACATTCAGCATC
The DNA here is from genome assembly GCA_905220335.1 of Noctua pronuba. Classification (NCBI taxonomy): domain Eukaryota; kingdom Metazoa; phylum Arthropoda; class Insecta; order Lepidoptera; family Noctuidae; genus Noctua; species Noctua pronuba. The sequence continues at coordinate 6,464,823 of LR999903.1, read as the reverse complement.
CAAATGATACCCGGCGTCCATAAGCTCAAAATTCCCCAAAACGCATTGGCTGATTCTAGTATACGGCTGTTATTGGTTAGTGAAAAGATGCAAATCAAAAACATGTTAATTATATTTTGATACTCGATGTTTTCTACACTAATGTAGTAAGTTCGTATTAATCTTTTGTATTAACTTGTATATGTAGGGTTAACGTCGCGCTCGTACGCATTTAGTAGTTTAGACGGACCAGTAAGTGTAATGGTTGCAATTGATCGTAAGGTTCAGACTGACGCGTACCATCAGAAACAGCTAATAAAGCTCTCAAACTATCAAATGCGATGCGATTGTGAAAGGTGATATTACATACAGTCATTAGTGTTGCTGCACTCCCGACGTTCGATGGAAGTCGATACAAGTTAGTGTTTTAAAGTCTCGTGAATCGGACTCCGACGTAAAAGCCGGATACATTTTGTACGCACGTTTATAAAATTGGTGATAATCTTGACGAATTGGGTAATGATAATAACTAAGTTATTGCGTAGCGATTAGACTAAACGATATACTACGTAATACGCGGGTTGCATCAGGGTTTGAGTGTCATAATTTGTAATAACTTAACTTTTGTACTTTCGTAAAGGTAACAAGTAATTTAGTGATAAACTTTTTCTATTAATATGTATAATGCATAAAGTAAACATCAAGTAATAATATACTTTTTTTACTGGAATTGTAGATGTAGTATTTTTGTAAGACTATCGAGACTCGATCTCGTACGTGTATCACAGCGATAATAGGTATTGTGTAAGACCGATTGTGTGCCCATTGTTAAGAAGTAATCTTGACCGAACATCTTCGATACTTTCGAAGGATTTCACCGAAATCAATGTTCATGGTTGCTTGTTAACTTTAGACGCGCAACTCTAAGGTCGTCGTGTAATTAGGCTAGTAAGTCTTTAACTATTTGTGCATTTCTATTTGATTGGATGCTTTGTAAAAGTCACTCTAATTGGTCAACATTTCGCTTATCGGAATGCAAAACCGACAGCATGAAATCGATGCATTTCAATGCAACCGCAGTCTATTCGCTTCGTTGATCCTGGTTACGGAGAAATGTAAGTGAAATATTTGAGGCGTAATGCCGTATCAAAGTAATTACCGCAGTGAATGATCGATCGCTTGTCTCTGGCAAAAACTACAGAAGCGCTACTCCGCGGCCGGACTGAATGGCATGTAACTACCAGACCTGTCTTTTGCAAGCATCTCAACATTAATGAAGCATTTTTTCATAACTATGTATATCGATAATGTATGTTTGAATGAATGAATAACTTCGATTTTTATAATACTTCCGTTGTCCTGTGTAGGTACAATGGATATCTTCGTAATATTTACTAATATTGAGTGTGGTCATGTGTTTATGTAAGTGTTCTTTTCTATAATGATCTCTTGTTTACTTACAATTAACTGAAATAAGGTTTGGAGAGTCGTGGAACGATGCTGAGATGCTCAGACGGAAACGCCAATTGATTAATTTTAAGTAAAGTATAAGTGCTTGAATTTATTGTAAAGATCGTTTTAAAAATATGCTATAAAGTTACTATACCATTGAAAATTTATATTATTTAAATCTTGGATACGTCTCAACGTATATTTTTGTATATTCGAAGTCGATGCGTAAGGAATTGGCACAACTAAAAGTATAAGATTAATCTGATTAAAGTTAAGATGAAAAAAGTTCCATTTTGTACGGTTTAAAAATATTGATGAAAGCTATTAATTTTTGTAAGGATAGTGAGCGTTGTATTGTCTTTATTGTAACGTTGGGAAAGCGGAAAGTTAGATGATAAGATTGTTTCAGAAAATTGTAATAAAACTTAAGATGCAAAAAAAAACATGTTATATTTTATATGATCCGATATTTGCGCCGTTTGGGCGAACTTTGAGTTAATTTACGAACATAGATGTAAGTTTGCTCTTTAAAAGAGTTGTGGTAGTAGATTTATTAGGCTTAGTGTTTTTATACTGGCTTCGATGTTGTGAATTTTTTTGTAATATGATATTGTAACCGCAGTATGTACTACCGAACAAGCAGCCAACACTGATCAATAGCAGAATGTGTAGTGGGTATACTTGTTACTCGGGATACATTATGTTGTTTTACTTTTGTGGGTGGTCATACACGACCTAATTAAATGCCAAAGTGTTGCTGTTCGCAAGCATATCATTTTAATACGACGCTAGATACATTTTTCGGTACAAAATCTTAGTAAAGTTTTAATTCTATTCGATTTACGATGTATTGTTAGACAATTCTGTGTTGACAGTGGTGTCGTGGAGGGCTTGCGGATCGCGCGATCTCTTCGGAAGCCAGTTCTAGTCGGTTCCGTCGGCTTCACCACACTTGCCCGCGGTTCAAGCTACCCTCGCAAGCTCCTCCATTGCACGTTGACGATGATCCTGAATTATTTCAGTTATTTAGCAGAATTATATTATTGTCTAGTATTCCGATTATGTTACGTTTTATATTGCTTATATTATATATTATGGATACAATGTTTATTAAGTATTTAATATTCATTTTGATGAGGACCTAGTCGATTCTCTATATATCACACTCCCAAAGTACAAATTCCTTGTTGTTTAGTCCAATTTTGTTTGACTGTTATTGAATGGAAATTATTTTAGCGAGCGTACGTTGGCCATGTCGACATGGGGCGGCCGGCGTCTCCTCATCCTCGAAATTAACCCTGCCTGCTTGGTCGTACGTACCATACTTGGCAATTTTTACGAGTCGGAAGATTATTAGTGGAGCCGGCAGAGGGCGTAAATGTTGTAGTAAACATAAACAAAACTAGTTGAAATAAATCCATAATCAAATCGTTTATTTACCGAGCCTACATAAACGTTGATTCAACGTTTATTTAGGCAGGTTATTACAATTTATGTTTAGCAGCTTTTAACTTAAGTTAGAATAATTTTTAATAATTTACCTATTTTAGTTAATGCACAATTTAATAACCCAATAAGTTACTTTCATTTCTAGATTTCTACTAATTGTACTTGTAGACAAGTTTCAGTGAATTTAAGCCATGTAAGTTCTTGTTCAATTGTCACCATCTTCTTTTAATAATTTACCATTGTTTTTAGTTTATACGTAATTTAATCGCCTACTACACATTATCGATTGGAAAGCTGATTTAGCTATGAAATATTCAAATTACACTATACCTTCGATAAATATGATGAAACCTTTATAAAATAAAATATATAAAAAATATATGTTGCGTTTTATTTGAACTGTTTTGGTCCTAACTTTTGTTTTTTCCTGGTTAAAGAGAGAATACAAAGGTATACAAAATAAATAAATATATATACACACAATTACACACACACATATACATAATTATATTTTCTATTAAAAAAAAATACCTGATGCGCACTGTCATTACAAAAGCACTGAGATAAGAAATTTGTAAGCTGTCACACCGTGGAAGAGGATGATTGGAGGACTTCTGTCATCGGAGCGGAAGTTGCCGTGAAGATCCTGAAACATAGTTTCGTATTAGCTATAATCCAGATCATTATCACTGATTATACACGGTGGCGCCGACCACAAATGAAAACACTGGTAATATTAGTTTTTAGGACTATTTTTAAACTATCAAATAAATCGGGTACGCCAAAGTTCACCTAAATTTTCAACTCCGATAATTGGAAATCCGAAAATGTTCTTCCTAACATTTTTCATCCTAACAATCACAATTCCTAACTACTCTGTCTCTAATGTTCATAATTCCGAAGCATTCAACTTCATAATGTCAGTAGCAATAAACATCTATTACACTTTTATTTGTTTTCCTATATTTTCTCAACATAACCATCTTTTACACTATTATTCAAAGTCATATCTTTTTTGTTTAGATTTCTTTGTTTAGACTTTGAAAAATTTAGACAAAAAAGTGTTATTTTTGCAAACCGTTTATTTTCTCGATTCTATCGTATAAAACACCTAAATGTAAGGCTAAAAGTGTCTTGGTGTTTTTTGTCTTCGACTAACCGTTTGTCGTAAAAACAATGTGGAAGGGACCCATAGGTTAGGTTAGGTTAGAACTGTGACCAACTACGCGCAAGCCGAGCGAGCGTAGCGAGCGGTGCCGCGGCAGCGGCCGGCGAGCGCTACTTCGAAATTAGTCGCGAAATTTTTCTAAGTATTTTTTTCATAGTGTCCCCAAGACGACACTCTGACCTGTAATTATGTTTAGGGATAAAAGTGTTATGATAAAAAATACATTAATGATATTATTAATTACAATTTTCGGAAACATGAGTGTTATGAACATCGCCGGTAGCACTACAAATAGTATGAATGAAAACTTTAGGATGAAAAATTTTAGGAAGAGTGATCATTCGGATTACAAATCGTTAGGAAGAACAATTTCGGGTAAAGAACTTTAGGTGAGCCAATATGGACCCAAATAAATCATAGCATCGAAATTTAAAAAAAAAACACCATATCACCTTTATAAATGGTGTTGGATTTCGTTAACAGTTTTATAGTATTTTTTTTAAATTTCGATGCCAATATTTATTTGATAGTTTAAAAATAGTCCTAAACCATTTATAACCTTTGGTTTTTGTATACTAAAAACCTAAAACTATAAATGGTGTTGCATTTATACACTAATTCTGTCTGGACATAAAAAGGAACGAATTAGGCAAAGGGTTTTGAAGTAGCAAGTTGGCAACATGTGTTTATTGTTTATACCGATGTGGAGGTGGTTAACCTTTGACCTAATGTCCTGTGATTAACTACTGGATATATCATCATCTGCCTAGCCTTTTCCCAACTAGGTTGGGGTCGGCTTCCAGTCTAACCGGATGCAGATGACTACCAGTATTTTACATGGAGCGACTGCCTTTCAGACCTCCATAACCCAGTTAGTAATGGGTGATACTAGGTAAGACTGGTTGTCAGACTTTTTGGGCCACTGACTACCTGAAACGACTGTCAAAGATCTACAAATGACAACCTGGACCAACAGCTTAACTACTGGATATTTTGGAATGAATTTTTGTCATGCAGACTGGGAACGTCATAATACGCAGTTTAATAAATTGTCAGCACCACCCTGTATATAAGGTCTAACTTTTTAAACACGAAATATTTCAAGAGTAACTTCTATAGGTCGTAAAGTCACCATAGCAACGAAAATTTTTTTTTTATCTAAGTGTATTTTTATTAAAAAAAAAAAAAAATTACTTGATCCACAAAATAAATACTGTCTAAAGGTTTAAAAAGTAAAAAAAAGTTTAAAAAAGTAAAAGTAAGTAAGTAAGTTTAAAGTTTGTAAAGGTTTTATGCAAAATGTCGCAAGAATATTTAGAACTATAATAATTTCGTAAAAATAAAAACATTCAGAAAAAAATTTTTTTTTCGTTGCTATGGCGACTTTACGACTTGTAGAAGTTACTCTTGAAATATTTCGTGTTTAAAAAGTTAGACCCTATATACCAACCCTGTACCTACTACATCCTGCTTACAAGTCCATGTAGTCACTTACCAACCTACCCTTTTGCTACCATTGCTATCACCTACATTTTATCATACACCTGAGTCTACTAAGACATCTACCACAAAATCTAAAGCATCCAACAAAATTGAAGCATCCAACGAATTGATTACGACTTAAGGTGAAAGCCAGGGTAGACCGCGAAATTCAAATTTTCTTACGTTTTTTGCAATTTGCGTGTCAGGTATTATGTTGATGACTGAATTTAATGACTTTTTACCCGACTACGGCGAAAGGAGCCAAAAGGTAGGGTTATGATTTTAGCAGTCTATGTATGTATGTTTGTATTTACGTATGTTCCTCCGTAGCGCCTAAACTATTCATCCGATTTTGATGAATAAGATGTCAATCAATTCGTTATTATGGCCCGGGTAACAAAGGCTACATTTTAACAGATTTCAACAATCGGAGTCGATTTTACCTTGTAACCCCCGAACATAATAAGAGCGTGACTTTTTAGTAGTCGGGTTTTTAGTTGTAGTATACCACACAAATTCTTTTTCATGAAATAGGGTTAAATGAACTTAGATGGTTGTGTTGATGATTTTTAATAATTATAATTCTGTAACTAGATGCTTGTTACTTGCGCGAATCATATTTTCATCAACATAAAACCTGATACTGACCTGCAATTTGCAAAAAACGTAAGAAAATTTGAATTTCGCGGGTTATCCTGGCGTTTCAACCTTAGAACAGTATAATAGGCAATTATCATGTTTAATTTTTTCCCGATATTTTCAGTTTATCCGTGATATCGGGAACTCAAAACAAATAATAAGCATACCTAGTAAAATTAATCATAGTGTTATTACCATGTCAAGTTAAAAACTTCATATCAACCCGGAATCACCCACTACTGGGTATAGGTCTCCCCTTTTTTCAGCAACGAGCTTTAGGACGGCCCTGATTTCTTTGGCCAAACCTTGGCCACCACTCGGTCAAAACCGTGCTCCAACGGCCATCAGATAAGTTACAAACTTACACCCAACTACTCTCACAGAGTATTATGTAACTAGATACAGCTAGTTTCTGTCCTCCTGGTCAATAAATACCCACATATCAGCAAACTAAATAACGAGCCAAAAACACCATAGCAATATCTCACACACCCTCGTAAAAGGATTAAGAGGAACAGTTTGAAGCATCAGCGTTTCGGTGCTGCTAATCCAGCGGTACTAATTTCAAGATAACGGTACTGAGTTCCTTACAAACATGCGTATTAGGGGTGATTTAATTTGCATCTTAGTGTAAAATGTACGGATTTTGGGTAAGCTGGTAATCACTTGATGAGACAGACTATCTGATTGGAGGTGTCGCTGGAGTTTCGCATAAATAAGGGGTTTATCTCGGTTGCAAGTTAAAACAGGATTAATATACCTACTTTCCTATCTATATATTTTTGTTGAACATAGTTAGTTTAATTAAAATGTCTAAAACACGTCCTTTGTTCCGGTTAACTTTCCTCGAGGGAAATGTAGCAATAAAAACTACGATTGGCGAAAGTATTAGTGGTTGCTAAACTAGTAACTAGTGGTGGGGTGGCTGGTTTTTTTCTAGTACCTATACCTGAATGGCCTTTGACTTTATACTTTGGGTCTTCATCGGTAATCTTTATTAAACACGAAAGTGGTTACAAAATTGTGCGAAGCACCTGACTCCTTTGCTAGGTGATAGACCTTTGTCACAGGAGCCAGTGCCCTCTTCCAAGAGGTGTTATGTCAGAATCTTACGCAATAAGATTAACAAAAACTAAAAACACCGGTAACAAAAAAAAAATTAAAAGCGGTTCATTGCATTTGGTTGAAATTCATTGATTCAACATCGTCATCATCTGTCTACCCTTTTCCCAACTATGTTGGGGTCGGCTTCCAGTCTAACCGGATGCGGCTAAATACCAGTATTTTACATGGAGCGACTGCCTATCTGACCTCCACAGTTATTTCTGGGTAAAACCTACCCTTGGTAAGACTAGTTGTCAGACTTTCGGGCCACTGACTACCTGTACCGACTGTCATAGATGTACAAATGACAGCCGGGAATAACGGCTTAATGTGCTATCCGAGGCACGGAAGAATGGATGATCGATCGACCCGAGCGGCTGTTATTATTTAGCCACGAACTCCTTGATTCAACAACTGACAAAAACAGCTGCAAGCGGCTGGATCTAGATCTGACTTGTTGCATGAAATATTGCACAACTGGAGCACTAGAGATGGATTTTTAAAAATCGTTCCCCAAATTGGGTCAAATAGGGGATGAAGCAGCATGAAAATTTGTATAACAGTTTTTAAATTTCAATGGGAAATCCCCTCAATAAGAGAAAAAAAAACCCAGGCTTCCAGTGCCTGTCTTAATAACCGTCTCAAGGACATTGATGACTGAATTAGGTATTCAGATTCTCTAATTAAGAAATGATGTAATCTAACTACCTACTCATCATAAACGGGCTAATGTCTCGGATGGTGAACTCATATCGGGGATCATATCTAGGTATGTCTATTCCTATAAATACGGTACTTAAAACAAATTAAACTTGCTTTTTGTGTCTGTATGTATCACCGCATTGTTCTCCTAAACTACGTTTCGGATTTTGATGCAGTTTACACCATAATTTGGAGAATTTGACTGCTCGTTGGTCTGCTGCTGAATCGTTGGTCTAGTGGTCGCAAACACGACTGCTGAGCACGAGGTCCTGGGTTCGATTCCCGAGTAGGGCAGTGTTATTTTGTTTTTCCATCAGGAATTTCCCAGTAGGAGTCCGGATTTGGCAATAGGCTTGACCTCTTGCATGGGACTTAAACATAACTGGCGAAAAGTGGGTGTACTTGTTAGATTGATGCTTCGGTGCTTAACCCTTCAGTGATTACAAGGCTTGATGTTTTTTTGGAGAATTGATTCTAGAAAGTTATCTAGATTAAGTGCCAAATATTAAATTAACAAAAAATAAAGCAGTATCCAGCAAGGAACAGCTACGGGCTTATTTGGTAAAATAAATAAACCTCGATATTGTCAAACAAGACGTCGTTCAAACCATGCGAAGCCAGGGGCCGGACGCTAGTTTCTAATAAGCCTAAGTACATCTTAATAAACAATGCCCAAGTTATAAGTTGTAATCTTAAACGGTTTATAAACCCCATAGGCTATCTCATTGACCCTTACCGGTCGAACGTGATAAATGTTTATCCTACATAATCTGTTTATAGCTACTTCTTAAGAGCATTATGCTTAATTTCACTAACACAAGCCGACAACTAATTATAATGCTTAAAGATTATTGCAGTGTTGGATTTTCAACTCTCCGTGCTTGGGTTAGGATTGATAATTGAATGGTGCGGTTAGGTGTCCCCTAGTGGAAATGGGCACTAGAGCAAACTGGGGTCTTTTAGTCTTTAGTTTATCTATAAATTATAGGACAGTTATCTAGTTTTACAATTAGCAAATGGAGCTGTGCTGCAAACTTAGAGGAGATAGAGGTCGTTTGTAGATATTATGTTTATTTACTTAACTTAAATGGCTAAGATGTTTTAAGTAAGTTGCGTATTTTGTTCTATACTTCGATCCTGACTAAGACCGACATCCACCCACTTGTTTACAGAATATTATAATAATACATATAAGGCCCCATTAAAATAGATGGATAAACTTTAAGAAATCATTCAGACCACCAAAACAAGGACAATGGTAAAAAAAAGATACTTACAAGAAAAAAAATCAGCTAACGAAAATACACTAAAAATGTTAGTCAACTGAAAGTTACTATAGTTAAATACAGAATCTGGAATAAGAGAATGCGCACGGCGGGACGCGAGTGCAAGTACCCATAATGGATGTGTTTATTCTAGAGTGCCGGCAATTTATTATTTTAGGTCAAAATAAAATCACTTTAATAAGTGTTTTTTTTTTGCTTGGATATCTTTGGTTAGACGTACTGAACGCTACGTTAGTCCTTTTATTTTAATGAGACCTTATATATTTTTTTAAAACCTAAACACTAGGAATTTCTCCTGTATCGTGGGTGCATTTACTAGATACTTAGGTATGTAAACATATCTTATTTATTACATCAAACTTTCAATATAAAATAATCTATAACTACAGTAGGTATTGTCAAATTATTGATGAATTGACTTAAAACAGGCTCTTTTATCCATCTCGATTTATTGCAATCGGCATCTTTTTAGTTCGTTTTGTGCGTTTACTTATTTAGTGCGAAAGAAAACCTTTAAAAAAAAAAATTATACATAAACAAACACATTGCGAATGGTTTGCCTGCACGCGTAGCACAACAAATTAGTATAATTAATTAATTATAGTGTCGACAAAATGACAGATTTCTTTTCACAATCTGTAATTTTGTCGATTCTTCCGTCAAAGAAACCCGTTTCTACGGTGGTCATGCTACGCGTGCAGATGACTATACGTACCTAGATACATACATACTTAGAATGAGTAAATATAAGCATAAACTTGAACAATTGATTCTTCCTATTTGCTCTAGCGAAAGCTAAGAAACATGGCTACAAAAGATTGCAAATAAGACAGGTAACTATAGCCGTTACGAAAAGCTAAAATAAATAAATGGCGGGGTCAAATATAGCAAATATTTAAGCCGCACAACAAATAATTCTGTTGTTTGGTACATTTGTAACTACTAAACGAATGTCCAACCACAAGAATGATAGTAATAAAGATTTTTCCACATTGTATTGGGATCGATCTATCATCACGGACAGGACTATTTTAGCAAATAAACCTGATATTGTAGTGATAGATCGCCGAGAGCGCCGTGCAATGATTGTTGACATCACTGTCCCTCATGACGAGAATCTCGTGAAAGCTGAGAATGATAAAAAAATCAAGTATCTTGATTTAGCACACGAGGTTGTCGACATGTGGGACGTGGACTCTGCAATCATTGTACCGATAGTCGTTACGGTTAATGGACTAAAAGCAAAGAGCCTAGACCAACACCTTAGGAAGCTCTCATTGCGCGGCTGGGTCAAGAGCTTGATTCAGAAAGCAGTACTCCTGGACACGGCACGCATAGTCAGGCGGTTCCTCAGCCTGGACCTTGTTCCTGATGCCGATAGGCCATCTATTTTTTTATATTTTTAAATGTTTTGTTTACTTTTGTTTTTTAAAAATATTTAAAAATGTAATAAATAAGAGAATGAATCAATAAAGGATGTAAATAATAGTAATAATATAACAGTAATAATATTATACCTGAGGAGACTCTCGCAGGATCAAGGCCTTGGTTTAGAAAGCGGTACTCCTGGACACATCTCGTATTGTGAGGAGGTTCCTTTCTCTGGAGTCCTGACTGCCGATAGCGGTGGGCTACTATTTTTATATTTTTAAATATGTTTTTTACCCGACTACGGCGAAGCCAAAAGGAAGGGTTATGTATATACTCCTCCCACTCCACCCAGAGCGGGAGGAGTTATTTGATGATTTCCCAAACATAAAAAAAAAACGGTTATGATTTTAGCAGTCTATAGAGGGTGTAAATAGACCTTTAACGAAGCCGAAAGGCACTTGTTCTTACTGTCATTACGATCATTTTTTTATTCTAGACCATACCTGGGAACCTTCTAGTTACGGAGATATTGGGGGTCGAAGTTCCAACTTTTTCACATTTTTTTTTAAATTAAAATGTTTAAAGTTATAACTTTACTCCTCCATGACCCGTTTACTATTCAATGCATCCATCAGCACAATATACCGGACAAATTCTTGTTTATACGTATATTAATTTCAAATAAGAATGTAAAAAATAAGTTAGAAAAATGAACAAATGAAAAATAAGTATTAAAACACGGTGTAGTTAGTAGTTCGGCACCCCTCTCCAATAATCTTGATATTTTTTGCTCACACTTGTAAGGGGTGCATAACTACCTGCCTTTTCCTCGTAAAAGAAAATTGTGCGTGTAGTGACGTGACACGGGGTGGTCAGGGTGGTCAGTCATTACTTCTATGTAAAGATAAGTTTAGCACAAGTTTACAGAAATTTGATGGTCATAAAGTGTTGAGCGATAAACTGGGCTCTGGCACAGAATAAAAAAATACAGAAGCGAAACTTCCGTTCTAAGCGTATGTTAAAGTTTAGGGGCCAGTACGACCACGGATGGGACGGAAGAATGTGGGAAGATAACCGACTAGGTGGACAGAGTGGTCGGAAGAAACTGAATAGCCATAACACAAAACCGTCAAACGTGGAGAGATTTGGAAGAGACACACAGCGTTGGTTGGCCAAAGGTTGGAGAAAAACAAGACGGGGTTATGTCCATTTTTACTGACACAAGACCACAGTGAAAACGCACTGTTGGAATCTCAGTGTCAAGAGCTAAAGAGGTGTATAATACACTAGTGTTTCACCAATTATTAGGGACGAGCCTATTGCCGTCAACCGGTCACAAGTCCAGATTCTCGGCTGCTACTGTGAAATTCCTAATGGAAAAACCCAATATCACTTTGCCCGGCCGGGAAATCGAAACTATATACCAACATGGCAGTACCGCAGTAGTATAATGGAAAGTACTCAAGTTTCGCTTCTATACGACTTTCTTAGTCTATGGCTCTGGGCAAGACCTCAGGGTGTTTTCCTGGCTTACGCGAAACATAAAGTTTTTATCGCATTTTGCGTGTTGTGCCCATGTAATACATTTTTATGTTCTACATAATCTAGTTTGGATGCTATTCATCTATGTTTTTTCAGTGTTCTAGGTTCTAAAGAGTTTCCTGTTAAATTAATAAAGAGAGATTAAAGTTACATTTATACATCATCATTCTCTTGCCGTTGTCCCAATTCATTTAGGGTCGGCGCAGCGTATCTTCTTCCATACTTCTCTATTTGCCGACATCATCAGACACCTCCTTTGTTGCCACATCATCTTTCACAAATCGTTTCTTTGCTCTTCCTCTACTCTTATATCCATCCACATTCATACTCAAAACTTTCCTCACGACATTGTCCTCATTCCTCCGCATCACATGCCCGATTACTACACAACTTTTCTGACACCGGCGCCACTTTCAGACTTCCTCTTAAAACGGCCATATGGGTATAAAGGGTGTAAAAAGACCCTTAACGAAGCCGAAAAGCACTTATTCTCCCCGTCATTGCGATCATTTTTTTTGTTCTAGACCATACCTGCGAACCTTCTAGTTACGGAGATATTGGGGGTCAAAGCTACAACTTTTTCACAAGTTTCTTTAAATCTATGATTTTAATGTAAGATTTTTACTTTAAACACCTCCACAATCCCCATGCTATTCAATCCATCCATTAGCACACTGTTTTGAGTACGTGACATTGATTCCTACCGTAATACGTGATTTTTTAAACCAAAAAAAAAAGTAGTTTCCCAGCAATAATTTTTGCGTAAAGTTACTTAGTACAAAATGCTTGGTTGACGGCTTCGTGAAGGGTCTGTTAACACTCTGTATAAGCCCTTGTATATTCAGTAACATACGCTTCTAACATTTCTATCACAAACGCCATAAACATTTTATATAGATGTCCAATCACCGCTCTCTGTTTACCAACTTGATTGGATTCGTGACTTTTTTTTATTTACTTAAAAGCATAGTTATTTTTAACTTAATAGAATAGTACGGAGTAGTTCGTGCGATTGCTATTAACAATCTATCGTATGAAACAGAAAGTACGTATTAGTCCGATCGTGCATGAACTAAATTGCTGAACGTTTTTAAAGCTCGCTTAGGTTTTAAGTAGGAACGTCTTTTGAGGAGATTGTGGAGCGTTTCGGAATCTTCGTAATTGGATTTGGTTGTGATTTGCTTAAACATGCTGTTTTAAAAGATTTCTTCGTTGGTATTGTGTGGCAATTGGCATTAATTATCGTGACTAACTAATAACAGCCGCTCGGGTCGATCTTTAAGTTGGTCTGTGGATGAGTGATCACCCATTACATACCGAGTTTCCTCCTTGCCTCGGAAAGCACGTAAAACCGTTGGTTCCGGGTGTCATTTGTAGATCTTTGACAGTCGTTAGGTAGCCAGGGGCCCAAAAAGTCTGACAATCAGTCTTACCAAGGGGTATCGTATTACCCAGTGCTAACTGGGTTGTGGAGGTCAAATAGGCAGTCGCTCCATGTAAAATACTGGTATTCAGGTGCATCCGGTTAGACTGGAAGCCGACCCCAATATAGTTGGGAAAAAGCTAGGCAGATGATGATGATGTGTGGCAATTATCAATCAAGCTGTAGAAACTAGGACAAGTTCAAGCGCTCATCTGCTAGGCAACTGGGCTTATCCCAGTTATAGACGTCCCTTTGTGCCTATTTGGCCTAGTTTTATTTTGTCTCCTGCTGATATGGAGGGAAGTGGAAATTATGTTTTTCCTACTCCTCTGCTATTCTTTTCTGATTAATTTCGTTGCGGGAAAGCTGTTAAATTATTTATCTGGGACTTCGTGGAGCTTCATTATCTCGACGCTTTTCTGGTGGTCGCCATTGTTGATTCTGGCTTCCAGGAGTAGCAGTGGTTTGGGAATAGTGTGGCGGGCTTGTCGTAATAAAAAATCAAGCTGACGTCCTGATGATAAGTGGTGATAGGATTATTGGTCATCTCTAATACTGTGCAATGCCATCATAGGTACGTTGTTGTTAAAGGGCACTGCAGGAATGTTACTTGTGCTTAAATACCGACACCTAAAAAAAGAATAAAACAATGTGGATTGGTGCCATGGAGTCTGGATTTGTGCCCAGTTGATGGCAATAGGCTCGCCCCCTATTACAAGGAACTTAAACATAACTGGCGACATGTGAGTGTAGGTACTAGGTAGGTACACCTCTGCCAAGACCTAACTTAAGTAAAGTTAAAGCTCTTAAATTAAGCCCATGTACAGCAATACTAAGATTTTATTATGTAATCACTCACATTGTTCACAATACAATGCAAAATGAAGCTCCCATGTAATATTTTACTTAAATAACTTAGACGTAACATTTTTGCACTAAATAACACGTTAAGTTAACGAGTAGTTTCAGTTTTACGATTTGTCTGCATAAGTCTAAGTTACTACACGTTTATGTGGACTGGTTACTGCTCGTAAATGTTCAGTTTAAAGGAAATTGCAAGGTTTTAAAAATAACGTAATTACAGTTTAAGGTGGAAGAACCAGGGTAGCTCGCGAAAATTTTTTTTTTTCTTCATTTGTAATTTGCAGATCAGTGTCAGGTTTTATGTTGATTAAAATATGAAAATGAAAAATGTAACATACTTCTCACAAATCATTCATGATTTGAACAAGACTAACATAAATATATGTAAAAGCTTAAGTTACAAGACTGAATCTGATTAACATGGTTATGATAAAGACAACGTAGAGTGTCTTGGAATTCTTATTTATTTGACTTAAAATTAAATTCCTTACACTACATTTCCTGTGAAATTACATAGGTACCATATAAAAAATACATTTAACATTTCATTATTTACATTTACCAAATATAGAACATTTTTTTTCTTTAAACATTTCACTTTATTTAACAATACATTTAATATTTCATTTCATGTCATGTCTTTGCTTAGTTTTCAAAAAACTTCAGAAAACCTCAATAGAAAAAAAAACACAAAACATGGAGTAGCTCAGTCCACATAATCCCAACCAGAAACAAAGTAATAACGTCACCCACTATCCTATTAAACGACTTTTATTGCTCACATCAAAAAAAAAAAAACATTCAGCCTACATTATCTGTAACCGCCACCTCTCTTGTTTATGGTGCGTAACAAGCAATAAAAATTGGGTCTATGGGACCCTATCGTTTTGCAATCTCCCTGACGGCCCACCGCGCCTTGATGAACTCCCTAAGACTTTATATTTGTCTATAAAATGTTTTTATGTCGCACACACGTCTAAGATATCTTGTTTTTAGGTAAAACGAGGGCTAAGCTATAAAATATAGCTCGAAATATCATGGAGTACAGCCTAATCAATTTGTCTTTGAATTTTCTTAAATTGGAGTAAAGGAATAAAAAAAAATGTATTGTGAACTTTTGTAAAAACTAATGATTGAATTATGCTTGTATTCATCTATATATAGCCGAGTGCAATTAGACAAAAAATACTCTAAAGGTGGAACGAAGTTTATAGTGGTCGGATTTTCATGGGACTTTTTTTATTGAGTTCCTAGAGGAGTGGAGAAGAA
Source organism: Noctua pronuba (assembly GCA_905220335.1). NCBI lineage: Eukaryota > Metazoa > Arthropoda > Insecta > Lepidoptera > Noctuidae > Noctua > Noctua pronuba. The sequence continues at coordinate 6,449,093 of LR999903.1, read as the reverse complement.
AGTTAAAAAAAAAAATTTCGACGCTCGCTCGCTTTGAAATATTTTTTTTTCGATCATGAATAACTTCAAATTCAACGAATTCATGTTGTGGTATTGTAGTGTGACCTGTGTGCAGCCATTAAACGCCAATTTGGTCTGTTTCTTTGTTCATTGTTGTTGACGAAATGCATATTTCCAGATTTTTTAATGAAAATTTCCTATTTTTTCAATTATTTCTAAAATACCGAGTTTTAACAAAAAGATTTATTTTGTCATTGGTAACCGATACTTTTTCACAGATAACTGGATGTAAAAATGTGCAAGAAATCCATATTTACGAGTGAAGTGACTAAAAATTCATTCGCAAATATCAGGAAATCTTCTATGAAAAAGTTAAAAAAGGCCATTTTTCTCAAAACGTTTCTATGGCGGTCATTTTAAATATTATCCTAAAAATATCCTTATTATATCAGCTATCCGCAGAGAACACAAAATAAAAAAATATTCGGCGGTTCTCGATAAATGTTGATTATTGCTGACGAAGGTGAAATGGGGCCGCTGGTAAACTCACAAAAATTATCGTAATTGTAACGTAACCATTTTTCATAATTTATATTTAGAATTAGTTGCAAGCTTGCGTCTCTGCGCCTTATTTAATGTCAATACCGATACCGATACCGCTCCCAATTCTTAGCGATAGATCCCTTTTGTCATGTTTTACTTTCTCAGCAGTAACTGATATTTAACAAGTATCCTTGAATATTTTTTTGGTTATTATACCTTATTAGATAGCTACTAAAATGAGGTTTTAGTAAATAATTTTGCACATTGAGTTACATAGAAAAATTTCGAAAAAAAAATGCATTCATTAACAAAGACGATTTTCTCATTTTTGCAAATGAATTTTAAGTCACTAAACTCATGAATATGGTTTTTTTTTACATTTTCTTGTCCAGTTATCTGTAAAAATGTATCTGTTATCAATTTCAAAAGAAATCTTAGTCTTATAATTCGATATTTTAGAAATAATTGAAAAAATAGCAAATTTTCAAAAAATACTTGAAATATGCATTACATCGACAATAATGAACAAAGAAACAGACCAAATTGGCGTTTAATGGATGCACGCAGGTCACACTATTACGCCACAATATGAATTTGTTGAATTTGAAGTTATTCATGATCGAAAAAAAAATATTTCAAAGGAAAACCAAAAAAAAAATTTAAACAGTCGCGAGCGTCGAAATTTTTTTTTTTAACTTTCTTCTCCACTCCTCTAGAAACTCAATAAAAAAAGTCCCATGAAAATCCGACCACTATAATCTTCGTTCCACCTTATTGTCTAATTGCACTCGACTAATAGTTAAGATCTTTTACAGTCTTTTTAGGTAGCATAGTCAGTGGTCTGAAAGTCTGACAACCAGACTTACCAAGGGGTATCGCATTACCCAGTACTAACTGGATTGCCAAAGTCAGATAGGCAGTAACTCCATGTAAAATGTGTCGCAAAAAAGCTAAATATATCAATGTCATTCACAATTCCACTTCTCCAGATTTATTCATCACCTCACCTTTCTATCTATAGCAACGCCTCGCATCACCCAGTGTGTACGATCCTAGTCACAACTTTGATCGTCACGTGCGCCCGCCCGGTCAGCGAAAGTAATGACTCGTAAAGCTACTGAGCGGTGTAAAATAGACGTGCACAGGTAAAGGACCTCTGTACCTATGCTATATAACGTTTTAGTATAGCTTTGTGTTGGACAGTAGGCTGTAGTTATGAGGTACGGTCAAGTTTGATGGTTCAAGTTTATTTTTTGGTAGCTTACTCATGATCAGCCTATAATGTTCCATCTGCTGGTACACAGGTCTCCTTTCTATGAGAAGCAGTGGGTCATAATCCATGTTATGTATCCTTGTTTGATATGGTACATGTAAGTAAATAAAAAAAAAATATCAGTGAAATTAAATTGGCTTTCAGCAGCCACGGATTTTGGATCTGTATTCAAAATCCGTTGCTGCTAACGAGAAATTCTTGATGGAAAAACACAATAACACTTTGCCCGACCTGAGAATCGAACCCAGGCCCACATGCTCAGCAGTCGCGCTTGCGACCATTAAACCAACGAGGCAGTCTTCAAAAACAAAACAATAAAAAAGTCCTTCTACCCCATTCGTCTAAAATATTTAATAACTCGAATTGAATTCTAAACACTTTACAATTTACCTTTATCAAAACAGAATTAGTGAAGTGAATTAGGGACGAAAGTTCCTTTCTTTGCGAATCTTTTTTAAATCTTTTCGCTATGACAAAGGGTCAGATTTAGATTAGGGGGTGTGTCAGACCCCCGTTGCGCGGCAAAATTAGGCAAGTCAGGGGCAAATTAAAAAAGAAATCAGGCGAAAGTTAATTTGGAAAGTTTTAATTACGTTTATTTTAGTCATCAGGCAATTCCACGTTAATTAATTTGGGAAGGAAGTGATGTTTTTTTTGTGAATTGTGCGTAGTAAGTAATATTGTCCTTTTCAATTTATTGTTCGGACTTACAATACGGTTGAGATGGCAATTGTTATTTTTTGGATTTGTTTTCTTCTCTAGTTCAATTCTAATTCAAATTCTTTATTTCAGACATGAGTCCGTAGTGTTAGTATCAACAAAATAACATGATAACTAGTGTTAGTAATAAGGAAAAACGCAAACTGACCCAAATGTCAATTGGTATGGATTCTTACCCAGTGGCGCAGCAGAGGAGAGTTCCACCGATCTGAGAACACGCTCAGAAGACTGCTGGTGGCGGTGCGTAACCGGCCGGCTACAATGTCTTGTGTCACAAACACAGTAGGTATTTTAAATGCTTTTTAGAAATAACGATTTCAAGAAATGAGAAATGTAAATGTATTATCGAAAAACCTTTTGAACCGGCTTCATTTATATCTGTGGAAGATAGCATGGCATGTCCGTAGTCACTTAGTTTAAATTGCTTACTTCTTAACATAACGCCTGTAATCCCCGAAGGGGCTAGGCAGACGTGTACCTAATAGTACACCCCCATTTCGCCATTTATGTTTCAAGTCCCATGTAATAATAGGGGGCGAGCCTGTTGCCATCAACCGGGCACAAGTTTAGACTCCGTGGCTGCTACTGAGAAATTCCTGATGGGAAAACCCCTTTGCCCGACCCGGAAATCGAACGCAGGACCTCATGCTCAGCAGTCACGCTTGTGACCAATCTACCAACGATACAGTCAAAAAGCTAATCAATCAACTACTTGTCTCTGCGACAAATAAATCTTTTTTTCTTTCTGTCTTACTTTGTCTTCGCATTTGCTTAAAATGCAGATAAAAACCGTAGCTCCCCCCTTCCACTACATCCAATGTGTTTACCTATTCGCGATCTTAATTAGGGACACGTTAAAAACCGAGCGAGATGAGAGCTAAGATAACTTGAGTCTAAGGCTAAGTGTGGAGGAGAGTCCTTAATTGCGCCTTTTACACCTTGTTCGCCTGTTCCGAGTGTCGAGTGCTGCCACTTACTCGCGTACTAGTCGAAAACTCCTTAACTTGTGTAGGATTTTGTGAAAGTTTTCGTGTTTACTTTCGTATGTTTAATATTTCAGGTTTGTATTACAAGTCTGAACTGTAATTAGTGATCCCCGAAGGGTTCGGCAGAGGTGTACCTAATAGTACACCCACATTTCGCCGGTTATGTTTAAGTCCCATGTAATAGGGGGCAAGCCTATTGCCATCAACCTGCCACAAATCTAGATCCCCGTGGCTGGAAAAACCCAATGACCCTTTATCCGACTCGGGAATCGGACCCAGCACCTCATGCTCAGCAGTCGCGCTTGCGATCACTCGGCCAATGAAGACTGTAATTAACTACGTAATAAAAACAAAAAAAATGATGCAAATGTAGGATTGGCACAAAATTCTACCTTTTCTAGAACAGAATTAGCTGACCCAAACATTGGTTCAAGAAAAGTTCTGTAGGCTGAGCTACTAGCAAACTGTCGTAGCAGCGTAGCGGGTTACTTACGAATTTGGGCTCGTAGCACTTAAATTATGCGCTCGTAGCCGATCAAAAACACATTGTAATGTTGGTCAACATCAGAATGTTTTATATTTCCTATCAATGAAACAAATCTCAATGGTCGCTCACAATGGGCCTCATGGAGAGGGCTATGCTCGGAGTTTCCTTACGTGATCAAATCAGAAATAAGGACATCCGCACGAGAACCAAAATTACCGACGTAGCCCGAAGAATTGCCAAACTTAAGTGACAGCAGGCAGTGCACAGTGCTAAACGGATGGCCGATGGGGCCGAAAAGGTCCGGAGAGGCGACTGCGAACCGGAAGACGTTGCGTTGGAAGGCCTCCTACTAGGTGGATCGATGACCTAGTGAAGGTTGCGGGGATCCGCTGGATGCGTGTCGCACGGCACCGGTCAATGTGACGACACTTGGGGGAGGCCTATGTCCATCAGTGGACGCCTTTCGGCTGAAATGATAATAATGAAAAAAAACTGTCTTCATAACAAAACATCACGCATAAAGGTGTACCTAATAGTACATTTCGCCAGTTATGTTTAAGTCTGATGATTTTACTGAAATAACAAGATTTGAGGTTTATAGGTATACGAGCAGTTCGAGTTCAGTGGGAGTCCGAGAGATTTAAAAAAGTCAAAGATCAACACCATATATTACAAATAATTGTCTGTCTATGCCCGTAGTGCAGGGCTACACTGTTTAGTGTTGTCTATAACCGTCTATGAGCGCAAATTAATTTATTACAACATAGACCCGTGAAATAGGGGGCGGATAACTGTCTTTCACAGGAACAGTTTCTAATTAACACGGAAATAAGTGTTTGCCTCACTGGTCGAGTGGTTGCAAGCGCGAATGCTGAGTATAAGGTCCTGGGTTCGATTTCCAGGTCGGGCAAACTGTTACAGGGTTTTTTCTTCAGGAATGTCTCATTAGCAGCCACGGATTTTGGATCTGTGCCCGATTGATGGCAATAGGTTGGCCCCCCTATTACAAGAGACTTAAACATTTCTGGCGAAATGTGAGAGTACTATCCGGTACACCTCTGCCTTACCCGTTGGAGATTACAGGCGTGATGTTATGAATATGTTGTAAGTGACGATCACACGACAATAATCCCGCGGTCACACAAAACAAAAACAAAAGCACATCATTACAGCGTTCACAGCATTATCGACTTAAAAGTCAACCATTTTAAATAAAAGACAGCAGTTGGTTTCCTTCATGATTTAGGGCTCATATTCTGTAGTTTGAAGCGAACACGATTTTTTAAATTCAGTGAACGCTGTTATAATAATTCATTTTTATGGGCGAACGCGTCTGGTGATGCGTTTGCGCTCCACCCTGGAAATTGTTGTAATGGCGGCATTATCTTTCGCCATCTTTCGAAGAAATAGTTCGCCTGCAGCCACAATGTATTAGTTTTTAGTTTAATGTTAGTTTTAGTTGAAAGGAGAGAGTGGATACTAAAACTTAACAACTTAGGTTTAAACAAGACGTGGACTGTTACGAGTGGTTGATTCTAATAAATTGTTTTTAGTAGGTTGAAATGTAGAAGATTTTAGACGTGGTGTTGTCCACCACATTAGAAGAGGGATATGTCCGGTTGTTAGGCTGAGTTGATTAATGTTAAAATCTAGTACTCTTTTACGAGATCTAGAAAAAAAGGTGGGACCTTACCGCCATCCACGAATCCATAAATTATCACCATCACCTGCCTAGCCTTTTCCCAACTATGTTGCGGTCGGCTTCGAGTCTAACCGGATGCAGCTGAATACCAGTATTTTACCGACATGGAGCTGGGTAATACGATATCTCTTGGTAAGACTGGTTGTCAGACTTTCGTTCCACTGACTACCTGTAACAACTATCTAAGATCTGCAAATTACAGCCGTAACCAACGGCTTAACGTGCTTTCCGAGACAGGAGCAAATTCGGTATATTATGGGTGGTCGTCCATCTACAGACCAGCCTAGGCAAGCGTTACTTAACCTAAAGATCGACCCGAGCTGCTGTTATCTATTTTACCACGAGCTCTTCATCCAGAAATTATAAAGACAGGACGAATAGTGAATCATGACTAATTACAAAAACATGGTGGCACTGACGCTTTTAAAAAAGTTACGCTATTTGAAAAAGGCGAACTTGAACAAAACACTAAAAACCTCCCTTCAATTAAACACATAATTAGAATACTAATAATTAAATTCATACAGCGTAATTACGGAATACGAAAGAACATTTTTATACTTTTTCATGGATGCACAACACTTGGGGTAAGAGTCTCGGGTACATCAATTAAACTCCGTATTCCGTTTAGAGATGTTAAAAAGAGGTCGTAACATAAACTTTTTCAATTTTCACGTGGAATATGGCCGCGTAAAGTTGAAAGCGGCCTTTAAGTTCAAGTTAACACAAGCAAATATTGCTAGAAGGTTGACGACGCCGGCGGCGCGAACGTTGCGACTTGCGACTTGATAAGGGGCGCCCGCGGTATAAAATGCATGTAAACACCTCTTTTGCCGAGTGCTTGGGGACCGAATGTTGTCGACTGCTCTCTTCACAAATTTAGACGTACCTTATACTGCATCGCGTTATGACGACTCTGAATTGAAAATTGTAATTTTATTTACGTCGTATAAAAATGTGCTAGAAACGTTTGCGTTTCATTTGTAGCTGAAATTGCTTGCGTTTATGTAAAAAGTCTAGTGCCTGCAATATTACAGGTTTAGAATTTTGGTTTTGTGATATTTAAATGTTGACTGTAAAATCCAATTTCATTACCATCTTCAACCCCACTTTTAAATGAAGGAACTAATATGTAAAGTGACTCAGCAATAATCAATTACGTCTAATTCACCCACATTTCTTCAGTTAAGTTTAAGTCCCATTTAACAGGGGGCGAGCCTATTGGCTGCTACTGAGAAATTTCTGATGGAACAACCCAATAACACTTTGCCTGACCTGGGAATCGAACCCAGGACCTCATGCTCAGCAGTCGCGCTTGAGATCACTAGACCAACGAGGCAGTTTTGACTCAGTGATAATCTATATAAATAATCGACTCAGGAAAATGAAAGGAAAATTATTTTTATCAACTATGATTTCAGCTGCTATACATTTTACAATCAATAAAACAATACCTAGTTTTAGATTTTCGGTTGCTTGCCAAATAGCTATTCCTGTACCATCAATTCATCACCGTTGCTTTATTTTATACTAGCTCCTGCCCACGACTTGGACTGTGTGAAATTTCTTGCACTAACATAAAAATTACCCTATGGCGAGTGCCATAGGTTAATTTTAAGCGCGAGTGCAAGAGTGTATTTCTATCAGTGAAAGAAATCTTGATATCGAGTCAGGAGTTTCGGAGATTATCTCCTAAAAGCTGTAAACAAGCCTTCACGAAGCCGTCAACCAAACATTCTGTACATCAAATTAAGTAACTCTACGCAAAAATTATTGCTGGGAAAAGCCTTTTTTTGGGGTAAAAAGTAACGCACTCAAAACATTGGGCTGATGAATGCATTGAATATTTATGGGGGTCGTGGAGGTATTTAGTAAAGTTATACAATTTAAAACTTCTATAAAATATAAAATAGTTGGAACTTAGGCCCCCAATATCTCCATTACTGGAAGGTTCCAAAACAAAAACAAAAAAGGATTGCAATGACGGGGAGAACAAGTGCGTTTCGGCTTTGTTAAGGGTTTTTTTTTATTCCCATTACACCCAAACTCACAAACTTTATAATACAAGTAGGTATAGATTTTCGAGCGTCTTAACTAAAAAAAAATCTTTTAATACATCAATCCCCAATCTTTTTACCCGCAAGTAGTGACGGATGCCAGACATTCTAACTTAGTTACAGCCAACCAAACACGTCTATGACTCGTATATAAAATTCAATCTGTTAAGAGCGCCTGTTATACTTCAGTTTGCATCAACGTCCGTCCGTTGGGCTCGCAATCATTCTAATGGGCCCGCCTGGATCAACTTGCAGACCGAATTAGTTCTTTTCAAACTACACTCCATCATTGAATTGAAAATGTCCAGACAGTTCTATATTAACTGTTAGTTGGATGTAGTTTTTTGGCTGTAACTTAGGTCTTTGAAATGTTAGTCTATCTATACAAATAAATAAAATTGTAGTGTCTGTTTGTAATTTCAAAATAACAGCTTTTTACTGAGTGCATGAGAAAGTGTATACGGTATTTAGAACAAAAACATTTTTATTTATTTTTTGTATGTCTGGCTGTTCCGGCTAATCTCTGAAACGGCTGGACCGATTTTCACGGGATTGTTTTGCTGGCAGATAGCTGATGTTATAAGGAGTTACTTAGGCTACTTTTATTTTAGAAAAAGGATGAGGGTTCAAGGTAAATTGCTAACAAAATCCGTTTCAAATAGCGAAGTAATATTTCTATAGTAATTTAACGCGAACGAAGGTCGCGGGAAACAGCTAGTATTTTATAAGAATTTATTGTTAGTGGTCACATTATTAGGTAAACGGCAACGAAAGCGGTGGCCGGGTGAGTTTAAGGCATCAAAATCAAAATATTTTATTTCACATAGGCCCAGATGGGCACTTATAAAACGTCGACAAAAAGGTGCACGGTTCGGGTTGGTCGTTTCCTATGGAGAAGAACCGGCAAGAAACTCCATGGTTACTCTTTTCAAATCATTGTCATGATCCCTTCCCTTTCCCGTGATCCCTTTGGCTGTTGATGAATTAGCAAAGGTGGAAGCGCCAGAATAGCCCGCGAAATTCAAATTTTCTTAAATTTTTGCAATTTGCAGATCAGTGTCAGGTTGTATGTTGATTAAAATATAATTCGCGACCGTAACAAATACACTTTTAAAGAGTTATAATCATTAAAATCATCAAAACAACCCTTTAAGTTCATTTAATCCCTTTGAATGCCTTTTTTATTAAATTGTCGATTATAATTTTGTTCTCCACTCATAACAATTTGCGGGACAATTTTAGTGTTGATTTTTGTTCCAGAAAACGGGGAAAATAACGCATTACATCTGGAAAAGTCCCTAACTTAAACTTATGTTACCACAGACAGACGATACCGTAAAAAAAAAGATCGATTAATTAATATTAGATGATTAAAATCACTTAAATATTCACGTAAACGTCGTTTAACAACAAACAGCGTATAATCAGAGCCAATGAACCAAGTGATTTTGATTTCCTTAATGGTACTTTTAACTTGAAATAACTTAGTATAATAATAATAAGGTACAATCCTTACGTGTGGATCGACCGATAAAAACTTCCTAGACGCTTCGGGGTGTTCATTAAAAGGTAGTAATTTACGACAGGGGCGATGTATATGATGGGCATGTATATCACCTATGTACAGCTTGTTAGTTGAGTTATATCTTAATAGGGGGCGGTTCGCCCACTTTTATGATATGTCATAGGAGTGAAACATAACTGACGAAATTCAAACTCAAACTCAACTCAAAAGTCAAAGCATTTATTTCAATTAGACCATAACAGGCACTTTTGAATGTCAGAAAAACAAAGAAGGCGAAGCTACAGTCCCAGACATACGGCATAATAACTTGTGAAAGTACTGTAGTTGCCCATTCCAAAGCGTAGATCTCTATGGAGAAGAATGGGCAAGAAACTCCATGGACACTCTTTTCAATCAAAATAGTTTTACAAGATCTTGGTTACATCATGTTTGAATAAATCATCATCAGCCTACAGCGTTCCAGCGTTCGTGCTGGACAAAGGCCTCTTCGATCGCACGCCAGTCAAATCGATTCTCAGCAACTATCGACCAGGTGCTACCAGCCTGCGAAGATTGTCGCTCCCCCGAGCCTGAGGGCGTTCCTTACGCTTGCCAAGTCGCGGTCTCCACTCAAGAACACGCCTACTCCAACGGTCATCGGTTCTACGGCTAATATGGCCGGCCCATTCACAATCCAGCTTACTTATTATGTGAGCTATGTCGACAACTCTGGTTCTCTGTCGGATCACCTCGTTCCCTCGATCCCTAGAGATACTCCAAGCATAACCCATTCCATAGTGTGAATGTGATAAATTAAATTCATCTCTGCCTTACCCTTCGAGGATAACAGGCGCGTGATGTTATGTTATGTATTTATAGCCTGTAAGACGAGTTATTTACAGAGAGGCACCTAATTTTGGCTTGCGCTTGGAATGCATGCATAGGGGTGCATTAAAATAGCCGCTACGGGAGGCTATACTTAAAAATGTAACGGGGTAGCGTAGAAAGTCAACCCTGTTACCATCTGCTCCAGGGCAAAGGCCTATGCTTCTTCATCATTTAATTATTTCAACATACTAATTTGATAAGACTGGCTGTCAGACTTTCGGGCCACTGACTAACTGTAACGACTGTCAAAGCCGGGACCAATGGCTTAACGTGCTTTCCGAGGCACGGAGGAAACTCGGTATGCAATGGATGGTCACCCATCCATAGACCGACCTTGGCAAGCGGTGCTTAACCTTGAAGATCGACCCGTGCGGCATAAATTAAAGGAGTAGATCGATTCCCATGAGAGCTTCAAATATTAACACCAATAATCACGACCGCTAAAATTAACCTTCGTTATTCAACAGATCGCTTTTAGCAATAATTACTATGCCGTCAACTAGTTATAGTTAATCATAGATTAGTTAATGATAGGTTAAGTTAACTGCAGACAGACTTGAGTGACGGGTTCAAGGATAACTCATGATTCATAGTTAATTTGTTTTGTTACGTAAGATTATTAGAAGTGGAACATTTTTAGCGTTCCGTACAGGGTTTAGGGTGCCAACGGGACCCTAATACTAAGGCTCCGGTGTCTGTCTGTCTGTCACAGGGTTGTATCGTTTGAACCCTAATAGGTAGAAACTTTGACCATAACCAAATTCTCACAAGGTATGTATTTCTTCGGCCGCTGTAATCTACCTCTTTCCTCTTTATAATATTAGTATATTATAAAGAGGAAAGATTTATATTTTTGTGTATGTTTGTAATGAATAAATTCAAAAACTACTGTGACGGTTTAAAAAAAAAATTCACCATTAGAAAGCTACATTCACCCTGAGAAACATAGTCTATATTTATTACCAGAAAAACAAATGGGGAGGGGGGAGAATTAGGGGAAAATAAATGTGCAAATAAAATAAAGTTTAAAATCAAACCATACAAGAAAAATGTTTTTGTTTTCAGCATTTTTTGCTCTATCGTTATAATAACGTATTAATTGGTGTTAAATATTGTTCGATGGGACGGAACCCTTCGTGTGTGAGACCGACTCGCACATGGCCGGTTTTTTTTAAGCGTTAATTTTAGCTAAAATTATATGGAGGCAAAAAATTTAGGTAATGATTGATGTTCGGTATATCACAAAAAGATTCTTTGTCTTGTATGGTAGTGTTTATTAACTAGTTTATTTGATTAGTTCATAAAAAAGTAGAAGAAGTGGAAGGACTGCCCTGTTGGTTTAGTGTTCACAAGCGCGACTGCTGAGCATGAGGTCCTGGGCTCGATTCCCGGGTCGGGTAAAGTGTTATTGGTTTTTCCATAACGAAATTCTCAGAAGCAGCCACGGAGTCTGGATTCGTGCCCGGTTGATGGCAATAGGCTAACCCCTTGTTCGTGGGACTTAAAACATAACAGGCGAAATTTTGGTGTACTACATGTGATTGTTCCTAAATTACTCTAGGCTGATAAATTTTTCGTTTTTCCGAAATCATATTAGTATTAAGATAGGTTTCCCTCAAGAAGAAAGGGCCGCGCCCCGCCATTTCCGCACGAACCTTATGTACTATTAGGTACACTTCTGCGTAAACCTTTACGGGTAACATGCTACTTATACTTTGATCAGACGTCAATGGGTGGCAAAATTGTAGCCAACTGAAACACTAAGAAATATTGAAAGGTGGGCGTTCTGAAGAATTAACGTTACTAAAAGTGCTGCTCCTAGCCTGTCCTGTGCTGATTATATGACTTCTTATTTTGTTTTTAAAGCTTTATTTTTGAGAAACATTCAATTGCAAAATATTCGTTTATTTATTTTATAAAAGGTAGCTTCACAGCTGACTGAAAATAAACATAAAATAATTGAAAAAATAATAAGATTAGAAGAGAGTAACTCGAATTATTATATGAATATTAAAGTGTATAGTGTGTGAGTATATAAGCAAGATTTTAATCTGATATTTAAACCTCAACAAACCTTCTTTAACGCAAACAAAAACTGTATATCCTACTGATGGAAGGAAAAAGTAATATACATTAACTGTTTGAAAACGCCATCTCAGACCAAAGTTCCAAAACTGAACATGCTATTTGGCTAAACGAGGTTTAATGCTGGTGCATGGTGTCTCGGTATTCGGATTCGCTGTAATTAGATCTCAAGAATTGTTGTTATTGCAGCGATTATCTCCGAACTGCACTCTTGTCAAGGAGTAGACAATAAATGGAGCCATCAATTTTTGGGTTTGATGTCAATGACAACTGCTTATACGAACTATGTATCGGAATGCAATGTTAACTGCATGCGGGTCTATACACTTTACAATTTAACGTTTTAATCCTACCTGGGGTTTGCTGAAAAAGGCCTCTGACAAACCAATTGAATTTGTATGCAAAGACTTAATAAACAAGAAAGGCTCGTCAATTATTAAAATTAGTAAATCTATTTCGCAATTATTAAAAAAATTGCGAAGTAGATTTTATACTAGTCGAGGAAGCGCACAGTGATTATAAAGAATAGGAAAATAAGTATTTAGTTCTAGGCATACTAATACGGATTCAAAATATGCATTTGCACGTGACCAGCCTCTTTAACCCAAAGGTTGAGATTTTTTCTCTTTAACCCAAATTGGTACAAAATGCCTTGTGGCATTAAGTCCGCCTTTGTACCACTAATTCACATGAATTATAAATAAATAAATATACACTCCATTTTGTGACTACTCCTTGACATAACTGCAGCCGCTCCCGCATGCAGTCTTATGGCGCTTGAGGCGACTCCAACACGATATTATTCCTTTAAATTACAGTTTCATTGCGCCAGTAAGCCAGACTACCGAATTAAATTGAAACAAAGGCTTCTGATTTTAGGGGATGTTCATCCTTTTATTTGGGTAGTATTCTTTTTTTATCTGAGTTTTGATGAACTTCAATAACTTTATTCTTTATTATAGACACTAAAATAAAAATAAAAAATGTCTACGTAGAAATTGCGAAATAACAGATCCGCAAAACCGAAACGAAAATATCTGAACAAGCAATGGAGTTACCGTCATAGCTTGCAGAGAAAGCAAGCTGAATGAGAGGACCGTGGTGGACTGTGATGGGCTGCGTTGTAGAAAAAATCATCAAACTAAATAGAAACAGTATAAAACGTAAACCTCAAAGTAAGTTTATTGGGGAATCTAATTTAGTTTTTTTTTTGAAAAATAATTTAAACGAGAGCAACAGACTGGTCCCTTCGCAAGTCTGAAAAAATGCTTTATCTGAAAAAATGGAGGATAAAAATAATGATTCTTATATTTAACACATGAACATAACATAACATCACGCCTGTTATCCCCGAAGGGTTAGGCAGAGGTGTACCTAATAGTAGACCCAACACATCTACAAACATCACATACATAGTACATCTTATATTTACTTTTTCAAAATTGGTAGCTGTATAATATTTGCTTCAAGGATGTTAGTAACAAGAGTTATTTTCTTCCTTCAAGTTTACGCAAATATACTCTACCTTTTCCCGACTCTAGTAAATAATCATAATTATCAGCAATCTACCCATACGGAGACAAAAAACACATAACACGCACCTAACAACATTACAACGACAATCGCCCTCAGATAACAATAAAATAAAACCCAATCACTCACAAAACGTCTTACGCCGATTAAACAACAAAAACGTGTCGCAATCAGTTGGATACTCAAACTGTACTTAGTGATGACCATTCTAATTATCGTTAAAGTTAATCTACGGGCTACGACCGGTGCTACGACGACGCTACGAGGTGTCAAACGTGCTACGAAATATTGGTGACCAACTGGACGTTCTTCTGCAAAAGGGACACAACTCACAGAATGTTCTTTTCGAGTTTTTTTTTTAAAGAAAACTGCGAATAAAGTTGCTGTTATCTCCGGCGTGCGTGTATGACCAGATGTATGAACGTGGACGAGGCAAAAAGAGTGTGTAAGGATCATAACAGGTGGCGTTCTGTGGTTTCTGCCTACCCCCCACGGGAAAAAGGCGTGAGTTTATGTATGCAAAAAAAGTTGAGTTTATTTTTGCTGAAAGTTGACAATCTTATTTGTGTGATTGATATGTGGACCAGTTAGAGTCAAATACTCACAGTGATAAAAAACAACTTTACTGACGATCGAATGTACAATGGCAAATATGGTGTTGTCACTTTTTAAAATTTTTGTTAGATTTTAGGGAAACTGGCAATTTGAGCACAAAACTCAGCATTTTAAAATTCATTAATGTGTTTATTTTATGTTTCTTATTTTATTTGGTAATGTCATTGCTATACCCTTTCGGATCGGACAGGTTTTTTTTTTAACGTATTTTATATCATAAATAAAATCATATATCATGATAAAACATAATTTAATATTGACTGTAGAAATTTAAATATCCAATCTTTAATTTTGTTGAGACTGCAACCCTCAAATAAGTAACCAACTTTCGATTTATGACATAGTTACCAGAGCCCATTTAGCTGTGTCAAATTATCATAAAATGGACAGAAAATGCTCATAAGACCAGTATTATGTTAGTCCCAGCTGTTTTACACTTATTAACACAGTTTACGAGTGTGTTGTGTATTAGTTTACTCGCCCTTAGTTCACACCTGGGATAAGGGACGATTAAAATATTTTAATATCACGTTGTTAATTTCACTCTGCTAAAAAAGTACAGTCACGATAGCAAATAAGTAGTCACCAAGCAGCTTTTTTTTTTACTTTTTTAGCCTGAATTGGAGGAGCTCTTGGCTACATAATAACAGCCGCTTGGTCCGTGGATGGATGACCACCCTATACTTTCCGAGTTTCATCCATGCATCGGAATGCGTGTTAATCTGTTGGACCCGGCTGTCATTTGTAGATCTTTGATAGCCGTTACAGGTAGTCAGTGGCCCGAAAGTCTAACAACCGGTATTACCAAGGGGTAACGTATGGCCCAGTACTAAATGGGTTGTGGAGGTCAGATAGGCAGTCGTTCCTTGTAAGCTGCATCCGATTAGACTGGAAGCTGGCCTCAACATAGTTATGAAAAGGCTATGATGATGAGCCTGAATTGTCCGACTTCTGGACAAAGGCCTTCCCCCATTCCACCGAATAATATGTCTTAAGTCTAGAAGTAGGTCTTAACTTAAACTTTCAATCGTTATTCCACGAAATTTTAAAAGCCAACATGACATAACATAACACCTGTACCTAATCCCCTAAGGATTAGGCAGAGGTGTACCTAATAGAACACCTACATTTCGCCAGCTATGTTTAAGTCCCATCATGTAATAGGGGGCAAGCCTATTGCCACCAACCGCGCACAAATCCAGACTCCGTGGCTGATACTGAGAAATTCCTGATGGAAAACCCAAATAACATTTTTTCCGATCCGGCAAATCGAACTCAGGACCTCATGCTCAGCAGTCACGATTGCGACCACTAGACCAAAGAGACAATAAATAATGCTGAGTGTATACACATGTACATGTTTGTGTTCATGACTGTACAGTACCTACCTACCTAAACAAAGTTGTGGCTCTATTTGCAGATGCACTGAGTATTAACATTATAGGTTTAATATGCTTGTATTTTATACTGAACCCTAATAAAAATGTATTAGGACAAAGCATTTGTGTGTGTATTCACAAATTAATGAATCAACTCGAAAATTCTTCGTCATTATGAAAGTAATGGTAGGTACTGACATAAAGGGTGTAAAAAGACCCTTAACCGAAGCCGAAAGGCACTTGTTTTCCCCGTCAATGCAATCATTTTTTTGTTCTATACCATACCTGGGAACCTTCTAGTTACGGAGATATTGGGGGTCAAAGTTCCACCTTTTCCACAAGTTTTTTTAAAAATACATGTTTTTAAAGTAAGATTTTTACTTGAAACACATCCACGACCCCCGTACTATTCAATCCATCCATCAGCACGATGTTCTGAGTGCATTACATTGAGTCCTCCCGTAAAATGTGATTTTTCACCCCAAATAAAAAAGTCGTTTCCCAGCAAAATGTTTGATGTACAGAATGCTTGGTTGATGGCTTCGTGAAGGGTCCGTTTACACCCTGTATAATATTTTCTCATCTACTAACAATATTGTTATATTGATTTTATTGAGTAATTTAGATGTAGGCTGCTCAATAAAAGGCTAGTCCTATACGGGGTGGAAGGGACACACAAACGGTTACCACGTATTCAGTTAATCAAACTAGAATAATTTTTATGTGGGAGGGCCACATAGAAATTTTTCATTACTCATACTCATACTGATACTGGTAGCCTGCGTCATCCCACTTCTGATCAAAGGCCTCTCCCCATGACTTCCAGTTGTTTCAAACCAGGGCTAATGTGGGCCACTGGTCGTTGGTTTTGTCCAGCTCGTCCCGCCATATTCTACGGGGTCTGCCGCACCTCCTTCTGGCTGTGTCAGGGCTCCAGAAAGTGGTTATTTTAACCCACAGCTCATTGAGTATGCGACAGACGTGGCCAGTCCAGTCCCACTTCAGCTAAGCGGCTTTTTGAAAATTATCATTGGTAAATTTAAAAAAAAAAACACTGGAAACAAAAGTGCAACATCTACACGGTCAAAATGTATGGGACAGCTGTTTTTTTTTAATAAATTACCGATATAAAATTATTTTTGGGTAGCTTCGGAATGATGTACTGAATACGTGATAGCCGCGTGCGTCGATGTCTCCCTTCCACCCCTTTCAATTCATCATCATCATCTGCCAAATGTTATCCCAACTCGAGAGGCTTCGAGTTGGCTACTAAAGACTGCCTATCCAACCCATTTACTAAATTGTTATTAGAAAAAATATTAAACATACGAATCATAAAAAAAGTTATCCGAATTCTTATCAAAAATGTAACATTCTACGGTAATTGGATTTCGTTTTCTGAATCATCGCTGACTCACTACATGATTCAATCGAGTCAAATGTTCAGTTCAGCGATAAAATGAAAAGAAATCGAAATTGTTGATTTTTCCAGATATACGTCGCTTGTTTGTGACAATAATGACATAACTCGACAAATAAGAAATACAGGACGGCGTTAAACATATTTTCATAATATTACCAATATTTTTTTGCATAGAAACCTTGTATCGAAAGGGAAAAGGTTTATTTTACGTATTTTATTACTTAATTTTTAAAACCTTCTTTCGTTAATTTTACATAATAATTATAAATATTGATTTTTTTACTTATCTACAAACAACATCGAAAAATCTAAATTTTTGAGTTATGTCATCCTTGTTTCAACCGAGCGACTAAAGGTACATACAAAATGCAAAACTACTAAATGCTAATGGGAATACTAGAGGTATAATAAAAAATGCATTTAATAATATATTTTGAGAAGTGATCTCGCACCATAATTTTTCCAAGAAGAGACTTGACTTTCTTTTCTATTAATATTATGAATACAAATTACAAAGATTTTGAAAAGAAACAAAAAATATTTCGGAAGTCGGTGACTATCGTTTGTTTCATTGATTTTTTTGCCACCGACTTCCGAAAGTAAAGTTATTATTTTCTGAGACAAATTCCGACTAACGAAATTTGTCATTCTAGTAACTACCTAAATATTTTATTAAAATAGTTTTATCAAAAAACCCACCCTCAAACACTTTTCACTATTTTCGTCCACAAAAAACCCTCGTCGCACTAACGTTCATAAATAAAATCTTAAAATTGTCTGTTGCATTCTATGACAGCATTAAAAACATTATAAATAGTGCGGAGAATCTGCGCTCGGTGGTAGATCGCGTCTCGCGGGTAGTCGTAAAAATAATTTAGTGTTTAGTACTCCGGAGCGCCGTCATTAGCGTTTGGCGACGCCAGCGCCATCTGCCGGCGACGGTCTCTAATGCACTCTAAACATACGCTAAGTTTTGATATAAGTTTGTGATTATCAAGAGGAAATTATGACTGTACTGCTGGTAATGTTTTCTTTGAAATCTAAGAATGAATGAATTAGAAAATCGTCAGTTAGACACTTAGGTAAGTTATTATATCTAGGACTAGTTGACTCCTACATTTTTCATAAATGAAAAATATCATGTTCAGATGCGTTTGACTTTTGAAAACTACTACAGTTGTTCAAATATCTCCTTTTCACTAATTTATTCATGCTTTCGAACCTTTATTTGCTTGTTCCTTTTCATTGAAAAAGTGGATAATTATGCTTAATTGTGTGCCAGACGGTTGTGTATTAGGAATGCATCTACCCTTCCCTGGCGGAATGATATTGATTCCATCTTAAAAAAAAAATACTAAGTATTTTAAAAAGGAACGTAACGTTAAGTTTGAGTTTTTTGACGAACCTCTTTTGCAACCGGCACATACATTTTACAAAATTAAGTAAAATATCAAAAGAAAATACTTCTATAATTTACGTATATTTTTACAGAAAACAAATTTTACAAAAGGTTAAATCCGTACACATTCAATCTTAAATCTGAAACAAAAATAAACCAAGTATTTGTTAATAAATTAAGAACAGGTTTGAATTTTCTCTTTCACAATTGTGACAAAAGCTCTTTTATGTACTTCAGGCGCCTGTGAGCATTTTTACAAAAAGCTACCGATATGTACAATTGTACATTGATGTGGAGTACTCGAAACTCGAAACTTCCAATAGAATCCATACTCAACATTGGAGGGATTAAAAATAATTGTTCCTGGTATATCAAACTTCTTTTTTTTTACGGTTGCATGGTTCCGTATGATATTTGGAGGTTTTCGGTTGAAAAGGTAGCGGTTGATTTGCATGCTTGGAACGTAAATATATTTTAGGTGTTTTCGTTGCCGCGATTTTCAGATTTTCATAAAGTAGATATAGCAAAAATAGGTAAGTTTATGTAAAAAAAAATGTTAATATAATCATAATTATAGTCACTACGTTTCTAATCCAACTTTCCTCTCGCAGATCTGCTGGAAGAAATCTGTTATGAAATAAACAGTACTTTGGTGCTTAAATACTTAACAAATAAGTACATAAATAAATAGTTTGTCCTAATTACTGCCACTACAAACTCATTTAAAAAAAAACCAGAATAGCGCGAGGAAGGCCTTTGGCCAGCAGTGGAACAAAACAAGCTAATTAATTGTCTCAATTGTATCTTCATAACATTTTATTTCGAATAATAGCAATGATTTAACGTATGTATTCAAGTCACAATTCCTCTACCATTGTTTTATACAATGCACTAGGTATTTCGCATCCTAATATACGCAGACTCACGTACCATGGAACTCCAAAAATAACTTTTTTTGCCGCCATATTCGCAGCAGGGATAACAAAAAGATGTGTCTAAACCAACAGGGTTCCGTACGTTGCCAGCCACAAAAAAACTACGACTGACTGAAAATACCTCTGGCTACCTATAACAGCCGGCCGTGTTTTTATTCTGAACATGTTTATATTGTAGAGACTACTAGGATTTTGTTATTGGGTTTTATGTACCTGTAGTGAGGATAAAACTATTTTGTACTAGCTTTTGCCCGCGGCTTCGCTCGCGTTAATTTAGAATTTGACAGTTAAATTCTTAACACACTACTAAAGTTTCAGTCAGGATTCGAAAGACACGGGGTGCCATCTATTGTCATAAGAAAGTTATTGTTGTTTTCTCGGGAACAGTACTTTTTTCGGGATGAAAGGAACCCTATGTCCGTTTCTGTACACCTGACAACGTATTTGCAAAATTTGAGGATGATCCGTTCAGTGGTTTAGGCGTGAAAAGGTAACAAACAAACAAACTTACTTTCGCATTTATAATATTAGTATGGATGTAAAAGAATATCTCGATTTTGTTAAAATAATTTGTATAAACACTGTCAAGTCGAATGATTTCTAAACGAGTACACTCTCAGAATTACATCACGCCTGTAATTCCCGAAGGATTAGGCAGAGCTGTACCTAATAGTACACCCACATTTCGCAAGTTATATTTAAGTCCCATGTAATAGGGAGCGAGCCTATTGCCATCAACAGGGCACCAATTCAGAATCCGTGGCTGCTACTGACAAATTCTTGATGGATAAACCCAATAACACTTTGCCTGACCTGGGAATCGAACCCAGGACCTCATGCACACACACTAACTCTCAGAATCATTTGTTCTAAATCAAAATATTCTTTTGGTTGGCCTGTTTAAACTGTTAATGACTCATCTGAGTTAAAAGCTAAGACAAATTTGTTTTCCCCGTAAGATTAGGAAGAGAGGTCCTGCAGTACTGCCACATGTAATGGGAGTGGGCTTCACAGACAGCTCACTGCCGAGCCTGCATGGAGAAAGACGAGACAGCAGCCTTCTACTCCACATGCTTCTACTCTGCCCAGAGGTTGTCTCATACAAGGACAAAGTACTTCGGTAACCCATAGGTACGATTTGTGAAATCGTCAGTAACACCAAGGCGTTGCTGGTCTTTCTCGGGGACATGGGGGGCATCGAATGATTTTCCCACCCGTACGCAAAACACGCGCTTTGAACGTGGAGTTGCGGACACCAGCCCGCTATACAATACAATTTAAAACAATGAGAGTTAGCTTAATGCTGCAACTGAAAAAAAATCCGTACGAATATTTAGCCTGACATGGTAATCAAACTCATGACCTCGCTTACGACGACTAAACATACGAGGCTGCAACAACGACTTATTACAATAATATAAAGCTCATATCATTCAAATAAAACTATTACCAAAAGCTAAACTCAAATCCAAAACAAAACTCCGATATCCCTACACAGTTTGCTTAGTCCATAACACTTTGAAACAAGATAATATTGTGATTATTGCTCTTAGGGGGACCCTAAAATGAAACCTCTCAATCCGAGCAATAAGGCTTTACAAGCTTTAGTTGTGTAATGGTCAACTTAGGAAGATATTAATGAGTTCTCCGTGACTAGCAAATGGCGACGAAGGAACGAAAACAAAAGTAACAGTGATGAATCGCAGCAATATTAGTTTCTGGAGTCCGTGTTTGTTGGGGTCGTAGATTTCGTTCTGACGTGGTTTTTCTACTTGCTACATTTATTTTTGACTAGCTAATGCCCGCGGCTTTATCCGCGTGGAGTTCGGTAATTTTCCCACGGGATCGTACAACCGGAATAAAAAGTATCCTGTATGTTAGTCCAGGCTATAAACTATCAGTGTACCAAATTTCATCCAAATCCGGGCAGGAGTTTTTGCATGAAAGAGTAACAAACATCCAGACATGCATACATCCATGCATCCTCACTTTCGCATTTATTATATTTGAAGTAGGAAGTAGGATTATCTAATTTAAAGCAGCTTCTATAGATTTTTCTTTGAATTTAGTTTAATGGGTTCCACGAGTGATTGTGATCTTTGTTTTTTCTCTATAATTATGATGCATTATCCTTATTTATTGAAAATTTTCTTATTCATCGGGAATTTAGAAGGTGCATTTGCATTAGTATATGTGTACAGTACAATGTAAGTCTAAGTAGGTAGGTTTCCAGATATTATCATATTCATCATCATTTCTGCATTCTAAGTATTACAAACGACTACAAAACTATTTTTTCTCTTCTTGTCGTAGTAGTGCAACTCGGCTCATTCATATTTTAGACTAGCTGTTCCCCGCGACCTTCGTCCGCGTCAAGTTATTAAAAATACAATTTTTCCCGTTTTTGCAACATTTTTCATTGCTGCTACGCTCCTATTGGTCGTAGCGTGATGATATATAGCCTATAGCCTTCCTCGATAAATGGACTACCCAACACTGAAAGAATCATTCAAATCGGACCAGCAGTTCCAGAGATTAGCGCGTTCAAACAAACAAACAAACAAACAAACAAACCCTGCAGCTTTATAATATTAGTATAGATCTACACTCCAAAATGTCATTTCTCATTTATTTTTATTCATAATTTAATTGAAACATATATTTCTAATATCTTATATTTACCTCCGACTAGCTTAGCTCATTGAATAGTTAACTCGTCTTCGTCTGGTATATTCATTAATATTCATACTACAGGAAAATCGTTTCATCCGCTATCTACGTACACACCTTCCATTTCTCCGTATCAGATGTCAAATGAAATTTATCCCTAACTCAATTGGCATAGGAATTATAATAACTTTGTAGTCGAAGAACGTTTTATCTTGAACTGAACGGGTTTTGTTTAGTGTGAGTAAAAGAAAAAGTATAAACACGTGGAATTAGACAGTGATGCATTAAAGAAGTTGGCAACTCATCTTATTTTTCTTTTCAGAACGAATGAGTTGAGTGTTTCCATTGTTTTACGGCTTTTTTTTTCGTGTGGGTTGTGCTTAAATTGGTGTCAGAGTCTTATGCCTCTGGCTTGGTTTTATATGCCGTCGATAAATATCTATTTATTTTATATTATTTTATAAATTTTATATTTATTTTATAATTTTATATATATATTTTTTTTCTTTCAGGCATGCTAGTTGGTGTTTTACGGGTTGGTGTTTTGGCTTTAAAAGGCAATGGGGGTTTTCGAACCCCGTATAATTTTTGGCAGATAGGAGATTAAGTATCTAATGTTGAATTTAGATTGATACCAGTTCGTTTGAAATTTAAATATAAATCGAGACTTTAAAGGTTGTGTTATTGAAAAAGTTTCGAGAGCCTTTAATAAATTTTGATATGCCAATAGATAAGAAAATATGTTTCCCATAAGACTGTATACTATGCTGACTGCCTCGTTCGTCTATAAGTGGTCGAAAGTGCGACATGAGGTCCTGGGTTTAATTCTCGGGTCGAGTAAAGTGTTGTTGGGTTTTTCTATCAGGAATTTCTCAGTAGCAGCCACGGAGTCGGAATTTGTGCCCGGTTGATGGCAATAGGTTCGTCTCCTATTACATGGAACTTAAACATAACTGGTTAAATGTGGGTATTATACCAGTGGCGAAGGTTCCATACAACGCGATTCCCATCGGATTCCCTTTGAAAAATGGCACAGTCAGTATTCTATAGACAAATTATATAATCACATTAAAGAATGGATTCCCCGATGCTGCGGAGGTGGATGCGGCTCCACGCTGAATTTTAATTGTATATTTTCATCTGTGTCTGAAACCCTATGGAGTCCGGTCTGAAATAAAAAAAAATCTTTTCTATTCTATTCTATTCCGTGCATATTAATTATGTTTCAGACCTTACTTAAAACATTACGTATACATTATTTACCAAAATGTAAAGAAACGTAACTGTCCGCAATGGAAACGCGCACGAAGGCTCTTATTCGTTAATAACACTCTTTACGACAGAGTGACGTTCACTATTAGTTTTACGTTCTACGTTTAACGTTTATTAGTGGGTGTACAATTCACAGGTTATTTCACACATGGCCAAGTCTAGACGCTGCCAATGTCTTTGTATTAAGAAAACTCACGTTTACAAGCCAAAAATAAACAAACACAAGGTAAAAATTCGGTGAGCGCCATTTTGACAAAAATTGTTTCCATAAAAACATCCTTATTATACTCTTAAGCCCTCTACCTGCTCCTTTTACTAACAAACCTTAATAAAAGAACTTTATGCTGAACAATAACCAATTTGGGAAAGAAAACACCGCTTCGAATACAGCCCATTGACATAAATAAATCATTATATTTTCTCCCGCGTACCTTATAGCGCCATATTCGAATTTCAAAACGAATTTTCATTGTAATGTTGCCACAAAAGAAAAACGCGAGATCCGTGCTTTGTTAAAAATTAATTTGATACCTTTATCTCGAATTTCTTGAGGATAATTTTTTGAGGAAGTCAGTTTTGAGGCTACTTATCGAAGTAGATGTTTTATCCCAGCTTATTAATTAAGATTTTTATTTTTGTCTTGTTAACGTAGCTAGGTAGGAAGGAGACAATTCGTTGACCTTTCAATAGGGGTTTTCGATAAAATAATTGGTTTATTGCATAATATATTTCATATTATTATCCTATTATGATTCTGCTAAAGGTCCCCAGAATATACTTCATAATTTATTATGAACTTTAAACTTAAGTTTTAGATGCTTTGCGTGAGTTGACCATAGAAATAAAAATGCCAAAGCGACAGAGAACCTAAGAAATAACATCGATCTATTTGGCAATAATATTATGAATAGGGTATTAGACTGAAAAATCTATTGCGTCCGTCAGTTAGATTATCAAAAAATATTGAACACGTATTTTTTCTTTTGTCATGTAAACGAAAAATGACCACGATACAGCGCGTTGAAATCTCGCGCGACGTCACAATTTCTGTTACTTCTTACTGTCCAGTGACGTCACAAGCTCCCTCTCTTGAACTTTGATCTTGTATCGTCGTAATTTTTTTTTATTATGTGACAAAAGAAAAAATACGTGACCATCATTTTTTGGTGATCTAACTAATGGACATTTTTTTTTTTTCGATCTTGTCAAATTGCCTATTTTCATTTTGTGACCATTTTACGAATTGTAACGTATTTCGTATTATTATCTTATTATGAATCTGTTAAAGCGGTCATTTCAGGCCCCGGATAAAAACAAAAAACTATCATCGTTGCCTATTTTTAAACACGAACGTATCCACAAGGAATGAAGGAACACGTCCACCATCAAAAAATCAGTTACTAAAGCGGCAAAGCGGTTCTCACTATCTTCAAAATCATAATTGCAATAACTTTCAAAGCCACCATAACTGCTCTCACTCCATTTACCAAAGAGTTTAATTTCAAAATTATCCCATCGATGCAACGTCGCGATAAAGTCAGGGAAACTTCTAAGTAATAATTTCTACTCATATGTTGCAATATAATGAAAACTACGTGACTTCAAATTACGGCGAAAAGTTTCGTTTTAATGTTGTTAAGTTAGCAGTTTTAGGGTCTCTGATGTTGGTAGATCGTAGCATGAATTTTGGTTCGTACAGTAATCAATTTTCTTTCATTTTTTTTTGTCGAACGTCTAAGCCGGCACGTTTTTAATTTATTAAAGTTCGACTACAAAGCGAATACTGGATGTATTCCTAGTCATATTTTGAAATTAAAGTCTATGGACTTGACTTCCCTTTACGTTTCCCTCAAAAGCACATCTACCTAATATAGAGAATATTAGGTAGATGTGCTTTTCAATCCTGCAAAACATGTCTACGGTTTCTATAAATTCAAAATACAAGGTGTAAACATACCCTTCACGAAGCCGTCAACCAAGTATTCAGTACATCAAACTAAGTAACTTTACGCAAAAATTATTGCTGGGAAACGACTTTTTTTTTTGGGGTGAAAAATCACGTTTTACGGTAAAACTCAATGTTACGCACTCAAAAACTTAGTGCTGATGGATGCTTTGAATAGTAAACGGGTCATAGAGTTAATTAAAGTAAAATTAAAACCTTTAAAAATGGTATCTAAAAAAAACTCGTGAAAAAATTGGAACTTTGACCTCCAATATCTCTGTAACTAGAAGGTTCCCAGGTATGGTCTAGAACAAAAAAATGATCGAAATGATGGGGAGAATAAGTGCTTTTCGGCTTCGTTAAGGGTCTTTTTACATCCTTTATGTATAAGAGGCAAAATATTGTACACGGTCTCGCTCCTTATTACATGGAACTTTAACAACATGTGGGTGTTCTATTAGATACACCCCTGCTTAGGCTTTCGAGGAAGAAAAAAAAAATTATATGTCGCAGGGACATGATGTGCATTAAAAAAAAAACAATAACACACAGACACAGATGACATAGACGATGGACGATGGAGCGAGACGAGACGAGACGTGCTGTTATGTTATATAAAGGGTGTAAAAAGACCCTTAACGAAGCCGAAAGGTACTTGTTCTCCCCGTCATTGCGATCATTTTTTTGTTCTAGACCATACCTGGGAACCTTCTAGTTACGGAGATATTGGGGGTCAAAGTTCCAACTTTTTCAGAAGTATTTTTTTAAATACATGTTTTTAATGTAAGATTTTTACTTTAAACACCTTCACGACCTTCGTATTATTCAATCCATCCATCAGCACAATGTTTTGAGTGCGTAACATTGAGTTTTACCGTAAAACGTGATTTTTCACCCCAAAAAAAAATGTCGTTTCCCAGCAATAATTTTTGCGTAAAGTTACTTAGATTGATGTACAGAATGCTTGGTTGACGGCTTCGTGAAGGGTCTGTTTACACCCTGTAGTGTATGGACTAAGGTACGAATAGACAATATATACCTAATTACCAACTTCTCTACTTAAAAACTTTTCCTCCAAGCACCTAATTATAACTCAAAAGTAAAACGTGGACAGAATTTTGACAAAAATGTTTAATATAAATAAGTATTTTTCATAAAAATGTTCGTAAATTATCTTGACCATTTTTCACGAGGCTTCGTCTTTTGCCGCCGGCGCCCCGCTGCGACCCCGCTGCGTTGCCGCAGCCGCAGCTAGGGTTGCCGAGCACTGCCGCAGGTGCAACTGTCAGCTGTCGGGAGGCTCGATGTGTTGCTAATTAATATTTTTTAGAGAGTCAGGATAAAGGGTTCGTGTATTTTAGCAATTTTCGGTGTGTGGTGTGTATTTTTAGTTTGGTTGCAATTTCTTGTTGTTTGTTTTGATGAAATTTTATAAAATTGGTGGTTCGTTGGTGTAGTGGTCCTGAGCGCTACTGCCAATGTCTTGTGTTCCGTTCCCAGGTCGGGTACTGAGTTATTGGGTTTTTTCATCAGGATTTTTTCAGTAGCAGTAATTGTGCCCATGTACAGTCACGAGTACCAATATATACAGTTTCCTGAATTCAAAAGCAATTTTCGCGACAAATAACTATTGTAACTTGGAGATAGGATTTTTTTCATAAAAATTTGAGTTCCAGAATACTATGTTCGTAACAACATGAAGTTTTAATCAGAACAGTAGGAGCAAAACAGTTTTAAAAGTTGTTAAGTGTTTATATATTGGTGCTCGTGACTGTACATGGGAATTAGACATAACTGGTGAAATGTGGGTGAACCTTGTATATCTAGACCTCTGCCTTACCCTTCAGGTAATACAAGCGTAGTACAACGTAACGGCTACATTAAATTAAATTTTCAAAATTCGTAATATCGAATAATCAGCAGACCAATACCAAAAGGACAATCACATTTTGAATGAATATTCAATTCGAATATCGAATGGAATCAGTTTCAAAAGCAGACACACATTGCTGGCTGTTTTCACATTAAAAATTAAAATGCAAATAACGCGTTATTCTGTTGTTTTCCGTATAAACACTATCTTCACGGTCGAGTGATATTCTCCGTCGGCCTAGCGCGAACGCGCCGAGTAATCTATCTTCTATCTATATATATAAAAGGAGAACTGACTGACTGACATATCAACGTACAGCCGAAACTACTGGGGCTAGGAATGTGAAATTTTATACACGGCTTCCTATTATAATGTAGGGGAGCACTAAGAAGGGGTTTTTGGAAATTTAAACTTTAAGGGGGTGAAAAGGGGGAATGATTGTCAAATTCTAAATTAACGCGAGCGAAGCCGCGGGCAAAAGCTAGTGTATTCATATGTATGTGCGACACTAATTTAAAACAAAATGCTATTGAATTTAGGATTGTTGTATTTTTTATGGTTAAGTCCCATGTAAAATGCATGCCTATTACCATCTAACGGGCATAAATCCAGACTCCATGGCTGCTACTAAGAAATTTCTGATGGAAAAACGCAATAACATTTTGCCGGACCCGAGAATCGAACAACACTTGCGGCCACTCAACCAACGAGGCAGTCCAACTCATTTAATATCATAACAATGTTTTTCTAGAAGAAGATTAAATAAACGTTAAAAATAACGTTACCGTTTGGGCTAGGACCTCGGTACCCGCACCCGATAAACAGTCAGTGTCTACCCTCACTTCGGAAAAACGTTCCATATTACGCCTAGCCCGCTCCCGGCGCGATAAGAAATTTACTCAAATTACCTACTTAGCATGAACAATGATCGCTTATTTCATGCCGTGATGGGAACCTACTTATGTAAGGGACTAAGGGCAATAGTATGTTTTATCTCGCTCCGTAATAACAGTAAAAAGCTTGGCTGAGTTATGTAACATGAAATTGATGATCGATAGGGCTTAGGGCGCGCTCACACGCGTCTAGTTTTTTGTTTAATAGGAAATTGGTGTTTTACGTACAAGAGCTGTCAACACAATGTCAAACTCATATTATAGATTATGTAGAGCAAACAAAATGTAGAATTTTTAATTTAAACTTCGAATGCTGCCCAGCATTAGAATTTTTTTTCCGAGTTAAATAAATAACAGATTTTATTGGTTCTTAAAAGCAGCAATTGGCTGAATAAATACTTTATTATATTACCACTGGTACCTCTAAAATCTCACCAAGTCACACTCTAGAACAACAGCTTAACAGCATAATCAGCCCGAAATTTTCCCCACATAGGCCTCCTCTCTATGAGAGGGAAGGGGCTTCAATCCATCACGCGGCTCCAGTGAGGGTTGGCTGATGTCACAAATGTCTTCGAATCTTCGGTTCTACCATGTTTTCCTTCACCATTTTGAGAGCAATGGTGATGAAATAAATTACACAAAGTAATGCGCCTGCCCGGGTTCGAACCCACGACTGCTCGTAAGTCGAGGCCGCCACCACCGGGATTCCCGTTGGCTTCACTGCGCCGCCCCACTGGTGGGGTCAACGGGAACAATTTTTAAATTATTTTATCAATTCCCGTTGACCCCACGGTAAAATTACTAGTTTATTCATTACTGTTCTATAATTTCCACGGCACTTTTTTTTTCTAACAGTCTGACCAAATCCTAACAATATCTATAAACAAAGCCCTTTGAACTCTCCAAACGTAATTCTTTTGTTCAAAACTACCACAGAGTAAATAAATAAATATTGCAGTAGTGACGGATCGATCAACATCGTGGTCATATAAGTACTACGTACTTGTTTGAGTGTTCTGACCTCTTTTCGTCAATCAATTACATTATTTACATGAGTAATATATAGTTGACGGTACTTTTCTTCACCCAGTGTTTACTTTAAAAATGCTTTGTTAAAAGTTCAGGACTTGCAACATTTTTGATTATGTATATTCGTATAATAAGTGTTGAGTATGAATGTGGATGGGTATAAGAGCAAGGGAAGACCAAAGAAATTATGGATGGACTGTGTGAAGGATGATATGGCTAGAAAGGAGGTGTGTGGTGAGATGACAAGTAATAGAGAAGTATGGAAGAAGAAGACATACTGCGCCGACCCCAAATAAATTAAAATAAGGGCAGGAGAATGATGATGATGATTTATTTATTTATTAATAAAGGTTTTCCAACAGCTTCTGTGTACAACATATCCTAAGTAAAGGTTTTACAGTCTTGGAAATACAAAATCGCCAATTACTGGTCAACCAGCATTCACAAAACAAGTGATAACATACAAATAATATAAAATTAACCGAGTGGCTCTAGAAATGAATTAACTAAACTAAACAACTACAGAATTAAACAAAGATATAAAATTTAAAAAATAAATAAAATATAAAAATTATTAGTACACAACAAATAAAAATGAGATCAAACTGAGATCATTATCATCAATAAAACACAAAGTAAGAAGTAGTAAAATTATTTATAGGTATTTGTATAATAATGACATGACATGTGTGATGTTAATTTCTTGGGCCAAACTTAATAATAGTGCATCACAACATACCCATTATTATGTCTTATAATATAAAGTAATAACAATGCATTCCAATATGTTGATAAAATATTTCCATGAATCCTCGACTCACCGCCATGTTGAATTAATATTTAGACTGGCATTATTGTAAACAATAGAATTTATGTAGAATTACACTATTCGATTAATGCAGTGTCACGAAGATATTGGTGGTCAATTAGTATTATTGGCACATAATGGGTTTATTGATAAGAAGGATAATGGATTTAATAGTGGGCGTGATAATTGCTTGCCACCTTTCAAAATCAAAATCAAAATATTTTATTTCACATAGGCCCAGATGTGCACTTATAAAACGTCGACAAAAGGGTGCATGGTTCGGGTTGGTCGTTTCCTATGGAGAAGAACCGGCAAGAAACTCCATGGTTACTCTTTTCAAATCATTTGGTAATACAATGTAATCATGGTTACAGCATTTATACTTCTTAAGTATGGGGGGACAGCTTTGCGAAGATTGAATGTGACTATGAGGTCTAATTGGCTATGTGATACTAGTGATAGTCAGATAAATTTTAGCGTAGTGAAATTCAATCTACTGGGAATTTTGTTGACAAAAGTGGTAAACTAATTAAAACCTAGGTGCACTATAAAAACTAAAACCTAATATTTAAAAAAATATTTTTTTCGTTTAGAGTTTAGACAGCTTCCAGAAACTTTTATGATGAACGTCTTTCGTTAATATCCTTTTTTTTTACCTCAAACCACTAATTAATTCTTTACCAATTTTACTTTTACCGCTTCAGTAATTGTGCCAATGATATACTTAACCCTTTTTAACGAAAGCTTTACCGTCCTATATAACGCAATCCAACAGTGACATGGCAACAAAAAATGCACGTTTCCATAAAGTATGGAGGCCAGACGTTTCATAAAGGGATTTTGTCAGACAATGTTCCACGTAGGTACGTAACTACGTACCGACTACGCGTACATAGCGGGTAGCGCTTAAGTGATATTAGCAGATAGTCGGCCGGACGGACAATGGTCTGCGCCACCAGAGCAAACACAATATGCGATGTATGACGAGGGACACGGAGGGTGAGTAAATGGAGTACTAGCTAACTTTGTGCGGTAGAAGAATAATGTAAAACGTGTACGAGTACTTAGTTCATTGCAAGATTTTACGGTTCAAAGATCGTGTTCTCTTAAATCGACGCTCTCTTTCTTAGGGTTTAGAAAGGAGTAATGATTACAATTTAAGTTTAGCTATCAAAAATTCAAAATATATTATGCTATAATGTGATTGTGACTATTAAGTAGTCTATGGCTGGTTTTAGGTTTCAGAGCGTCCAAAAAAACGAAGTTTTAGTTGTGAATCATTACAAAACATAGCTTGTTATGTTCGCTGAATGTAATTAACGTAATATTGTTTGTTCCGCTTTTATTATGCTGTGGATTATTTATATGTGATGATATGTGTATATCTTCCGCTGGAACATGAACGCGCGTAATTCCCGAAGGGCTAGGCAAAAGTGTATTTAATATTACACCCACATTTCGTCAGTTATGTTTAAGTCCCACGCAAGATGAGGCGAGCTTATACCAACCGGTCACAAATCCAAACTTCGTAGCTGCTACTGAGAAATTTCTGATGGAAAAACCCACTTTGTCCGACCCGGGAATCAAAATCCAGGACCGTGCTTGCGACCACTAAACCAACGTGGCTTTCTTAGATAACTAATAAAAATAAAATAAAAATTAACACTCCATGTCCTTCCTACTCCATGGCAACCGATGTATGACGCCAGATTACAGTCGCTGGTTTGAAGCGATGTAATGCAATGATATTGCGACGTGGGGGACTGTGGAAGTCCAGCATTATATTTGGGAACAATGGTCGCGACATGGATAGTTTTATGATTTTATAGTGCTTGATAATTTTTTGTTTTTTATTTGGAGAGAGGAAATCAATATGATGCAAACAAGTGGTGAATTATAGGAAAAGATGGAGGAAAGTTTTGTCAAAGCCTCTAAACGTTTGTTGTCACACTGTTGGATTATATATATATATATTATATTATATATATATATATATATACTCTCAAGGCTAAAACCCAAGGGTTTTAGCGTTGAGAGTTGAAATTCCATCGATGCAATAGTATTTTGGAAGTAATTTAAGTGACGGTTAGTGTTAGTGTAAACGTAACATAAATACGTCGATATTAAAATTAAAAATACTCGTTTCACATATAATATTTTCATAATTTTAAGAATTTGGATTTTAATTTCATCAATGATTCTGATTGTGTTTGTTGCAAACAATATAACTAAAATGCTATAGGATATTAATTAAGATTAAAAAACGCCGTATTTACGTTACGTTTAGACTGCGCACTCATGCTAGGGCTTCAGGTATTAATTAGATTCCAAAGTTTTAGAAAATGTTTGATCCGAGTTGCCGCTCCGGAGTTGTAGCTATAGTGTCAACGGTCTTTTGGTCCCGATCCAGCTCATATTGTAAATCACAACACTTTTACTATTCTTACTAACTGTATGTTCCAACTGGCGAAACATTTACATAAAAATATGTTGTCTGATGAGTAGCCCAAAATATTTCAACTAAGACAAAGAAAAAGGTTTTATTTGTCTCGGACAAGACAAAACAAAATGATTAAAATTAACAATAAAACAAAAAATATAAGACGTAAACATAAGAAGAGCTTAAAAATAAGACATCTGCCATCAAACTAAAATTGGTCCTGTACGATGCGAAAAGGCATCTCCGCATGGTGGTGCTGTAACATTTAAAACAAATGTCACAGAAGAGAAGAGAAGAGAAAAGAAGAGAGAAATAGATATTTCAACATGTTTTATGTGAATGTTTCCATAGTGGACACGCTCAGTTAAGTGTGTGTATTTAGTATGTGTAACTATGAACCTACAACCTAGCTAGGCATGAAAGTTCATGACACGCCTCTATACACGATATTCGGCTCCAAAACGTCCTAACACCGGTGTATCAACTGTCATTGTGGCGGCGGTTCCGTACCAAACGTATCTGACGTGCAGCGGCGCCGGAGGGAGAGGGTCTATTAGCAAAGCGTTCGATATGCGCTTCGTTTACTTCGGGTAAGATTCTGGGGTTCTATTTTGGGATTTTGCTGTGATGTCTGTGATTTGCCATTGTTTTATTATTTAACATAAGTTGGAGCAGAACTCGTAGAAGATGGCGGGACGAGCTGGACAAAACCAACGACCAGTGGCCCACATTAGCCCTGGATCGAAACAACTGGAAGTCATGGGGAGAGGCTTTTGCTCAGCAGTGGGATGACGCAGGCTAACAGTATCAGTATGGAGGTAGTAGTTAAAATGCAGACAAATAGCAGGAATAACCAGAGCACCTAAGACTAGAGTTCAAGTTAATTTTTACAGTGAGTTATACCAATTAACCCACCTTTGCATAAATATTTGAGATTTTTTAGAATACGAATCGATATAATTTTATAATTCTTTTATATTTTATTTACTTTGCTCAAATAAATAAACAAAGGTGTGTCAGCTATTGGCTACAACTCACTGTACCTACAAAAAAAATAGATAAGCTGTCGAACGTCAAACGCACACTGCATACTGGTCAGTTATGGTATACCTACCAATCTTGGTGGCTGGCTATTCTTTTCAGCACTGCACAAGCTATTCAGTAATAAAAGCCAATAAAGGAGACACCAGTTCTTAGCCTAAGTAACTAAATCAGTTTTTGATACACAACGTCACTACAAAATCCAAAAAAAATAATGCGTGACATAGGTAAATCGCACTGCTGCGGGACTGTTCGAAAGAGATACCGCGGCCATGGAACATAAAGAGCTAAGAAGGAACATGGTTGGGTTTTAGTCAGTACAAATCCACTCCCTTCCGCTCCGCCCAGAGCCCCAGTCATTTGATGATTTCCCATCCAAAAAAAAGGTAAATCGCACTCACAATAAGTTAGTGTTAAAGTCGGTGAAAATAATCCTTGTCTAACAGTTCTAGCTATGCCATTTAACCGCAGTAAGCAGAACCATGATCTACAAATAGTAGATCATGGTTCTGCTTACCGCTTTAGTTCCTAAAATTAGGCATGATGCCCGCTGGTGTACCAACTTCTAATAGTGATTAATGCCTGCAAAGTTTATAGCTTTATGAGTTTATGACACGAACACAGAGTCTGTTAAGCCAATTAGAAGTAGGAAACAAAGTTACCTAATAAGTTAGACGACGAATAGTCCAAAAGGTAGGACTAACCTAGACCAGACTTTGCAAGCGGAAGAAAATAATGAATTAGAAATTCAATTTCTTTGTTGTGAAATTGAATTGAAATTTTCTAGGTTTGTTACGTATTTTTAAAGTCTCCTTTTGAAAGCCATGGATCTGAGCTCATGAAGCCAGGTATGATAACTCAAATCAATACTGACTTTAGGTAAGTAGAGCCGTGTTTAGACAACCAGTGATTTTTCAGTTACTGTATGTCATAGCTGGGCAATGGCTTCCCACTGCTGGACGAAAGAATCCTCTACATTTTAAAGTAACGGTTTTATACCAACGAGACAGAACATCGCTTCGCATCATTTATTATCTATTTTTTTTTTTTTGGGATCGGAAATCATCAAATAACTCCTCCCGCTCTGGGTGGAGTGGGAGGGAATGTCAGAATTTTACTGACTAAACCCCATCCATGTTCCTTCTTTGCCCTTTGTGTTCCAGGGCCGCGGTATCTCTTTCGAACAGTCCCGCAGCCCCGGCAGATCATTTATTATCTGACATCACATTTCAATTCGATATCATTCGAAATTCAAAGATGACAATTCGAATGCTAAAATAGCCGCTCATGTTTCGTTTTCGACACGGAAATTGAGCGGTGGCGGTCGCTCATTGGCTCGCTGAATCGTCGGCTGCATGAACGACAACCTCGGAATAATATCGAATCGATTCGTATTTGGAATGCTTTTAAATATTATTGAGTGACGTGATAAAGGGGTAGCGAGACTGATACTGCGAGTGGAGTGCACTTGCTGTTTAAAGAGTGTGGAAATTGATAAATGCAGTGGAATTCATTTTCAAAAATATTTTAGAAAAAGAATTATTGTTCCGTGCCAAAAAGGAGAGCGGTGCTGCATCCTGCATCCACGCCTGGATCGTTTTCGCGGAATTAGAACTACATATTTTGCATAAAACTTAAATTATTATCATTTTATTGGTGATGTTTTCTGGAAAAGTCAGGTCCGTAGCACTCCCAACCATCGTGCTTGTATGACCAAGTGTATGATCGTGACGGAAGCGAAATGATTATGCAAGGATCGTAGCAAGATTTTGCCTACTCTCATGGGAAAAAGTCGTGAGTGTATGTAAGTAAAAAGCATAAAATAAAAATAAACAACAAATAGACTGTCTATAACTGAAAGGATCTAAGAATTTCACGAGCTATTTACAGACTACATCAAAGAAATAAATATGAGTGTCTTTTACAACTTTTCAGTGCTAGAAAAAAGAAAAAAAAAGATACCACCCGCAAGTTGAGACGACCACCCGATCCGTCATTTTATTTTTCTCGAGAATTCATTTCGTATCCAACTATAAAACTCTAATTTCGATGTCATAGTGTAATGGATAGTCGTGGCCTTAAGGCTCAATTTACATTGACGTGGAACAAAATGGGTGCGATTTTTCGTAACGAAAGGGCTCTTAAGAGCAAGCCACACAGAAAAGACGTAAGACGCGGACGGGGCGCAGACATATGTCAAATGTATAGAAGCGTCGCGGCGTCGTGTCCGCGCCCTGTCTTTTCTATATGTTTTGCGTCACGACGCTTCTATACATTTTGTTGAAGAGACATATATCTGCGCCCCGTCCGCGTCTTACGTCTTTTCTGTGTGGCTTGCGCTTTATTTGGCCTACCTTACTTCCGCCATTTCATTTTTCAAACTAGCGGCTACGCACCAACCCGACCCAACCTGTATTAATCAATGGCTGGCATCAATACAAACAAGTTTTTTATGAGCCAAAAGCGTCACGTTTAAGAAATATAAGCTATCAAAGTTACAATCATAGCCAACCAAAGGTCAAAGTTATAATCATAAAGTCACGTTAATAGTAACTTTGAAGACTTATATGTTAGAAACATGACGCTTTACAACCACGTAATATGGAAGGAACATCGATACGACAAGAAAAAGAAGACTGAGAATCAGTCTTGCCAAGGGGTATCCTATTACCCAGTAGAAATTGGGTTGTGGAGGCAGTCACTCCATGTAAAATACTGGAATTCAGCTGACCCCAACAAAGTTGGTAAAAGGCTACGCAGATTAGATGCTTCATAAGATTTCGTTACAAAAATTCACTTCCATTACATTCCGCGGCAATGTAAATTGAGCCTTATAATGGATAGTCGGGGAGCTCGAAGCAAAATTTAATATTATGTTCGACGATATCTTATATCTTGTTAAGGTGGATGGGTGGGTGGGTGGGAAAGGCTTCAGTGCAGGTATGATTGTCGTGGGATTGCGAATTGTGAAAAAGTCACGAATCTTTGTCTAGACTCGGCTGACGAGACTTATGTAGGGTTACCTGGTAAAAATATACCTATGACATTTACTGATAACAACTAAAGATTTTGTAAGGATAATTTATTAAGGTGAGAGCGCCAGAGTGGCCAAATTACGTTTTTTGCAATTTGCAGGTCAGTTTCAGGTTGTATGTTGATAAAAACATGATTCGCGTCCATAAAACCTATGTAAATAGTTACAGAAAAATCATTAAAATTATCAATACAACACTCTACGTTCTAAATGACCTTACAGTGTTGTTAGACTTTTTCATATTTTTTACGTAGGTATAAACGGTGGCACACGAAACTGTTCATTTCCAGTATAACTTGGCCTCGCGTTGTATCTATTTTGTATACAAAGAGAGATCAGCATAAACTGGTTTGGTATAGATTTTTTTTTTTTTTTTTTTTTTTACGGATGGGAAATCATCAAATGACTTCTCCCGCTCTGGGTGGAGTGGGAGGGAGTGTCAGACTTGATTGGCCGCTGTGCGTACTCCTTGATATTTTAAAGCCCGTTTAAAATTACCTGGCAAAACATTAAGATTTAATAAAAACCCTTATACTTGTATCTTTTAAACATGATGTACCTAATTAACTCAATCGCAATATTTTGAGCTCTTTATGATTTCGTCCATTTTTAATATTTATGTTATCTTACAAAACATCCGGGCAAACTAAATACCGCCTGAATTTCTCAAAATTCCTGCGATACTAGGAAAATTCCTGTCGTCTGGTAACCCTAGACTTGAGTCCCATCCTCGGAGACACTAAGCCCGTGTTATTAGATTTTGATGAGTTGTTGACGACCATTTTAAAAGTTTATATGTGCGTTTTTTATTCAGCGGCGCCACTTCCAAGTTTTACAATCAGTTTTACATTTTATTTGCGAAAGTACGTGGTGATGGGTTTACTGAGTTTGCAGTTAAATTGTCGTTTTATATGTTATTGATTTGTTTACTGCAGTTGCGTAGTTAAACTTGGCATATTTTGGAATGAGTTGAGTTTTATTTTTAAAATATGAAAAAAAAACTGCTTCGTTGGTCTAGTGGTCGCAATCGCGACTGCTGAGCATGAGGTCACGGGTTGGATTCCTGGGTCGGGCTTTTTTTTTGTGTTTCCGTCAGGAATTTCTCAGTAACAGCCACGGAGTCTGGGTTAGTATCCGGTTGATGGCAATAGGCTCGCCTCCTATTACATGGAACTTAAACATAAATGGCGAAATGTGGGTGTAGTGTTAGGTACACTTTTGCCTAACCCTTCGGGGATTTCAGGCGCGATGTTATGTAAATATGAAAGTTCTCATCTTAAGCCACTACAGTTTATCCAAAATATTAAAACAGCGATCGCAAAAGTTCATAAACAAATTAAGCAAACTATCTGTTACAGCTTCGAAATCGGAGATGTAAATGGTTTCGTCTAAAACTTCACGATTCAAATTTCAACTCAAAAGCCAAGCAAAAATAACTCCAACAAAACATCGCAGGTGATTGCCCACATAATCTACAAATCGATTTTACAATAAACCCCTGTTTTACAGCACATCTGTGTAAAGCAGCCATCAAGCTAATCCATCAGTTTCAATCAATCGGGCGAGCAACACACTCACACACACAGGCACAAATCATATCAAAGTAAAAGCGCTGCAGCGGATTAGCTGACGATATGACAAGGATACGGGACCGCGAAACCATAAAACTTTCCCTTGTTCATGAAAAGTGAACCCAGGCACGCAAGGGTCATTAATTCTACGTAAACCTGGCCGAAGTTAAACTAAGTAATACTTCAGCCTGTAAGCCTGTAATCGGTCAGACGCGACCGAATTTTATCAAGTACATAACATAACATCATGGCTGTAATTCCAGAAGGGTTAGGCAGATCTGGAGAGCATTCGCATTTTGCCAGTTATAAAGGGTGTAAAAAGACCCTTAACGAAGCCGAAAGACACTGGTTCTCCCCGTTATTGCGATATTTTTTTTGTTCTGAACCATACCTGGGAACCTTCTAGTTACGGAGATATTGAAGGTCAAAGTTCCAAATTTTTCACAAGTTATTTTTTAAATACCACTTTTAGAAGTTTTTACTTTACTTTAATTAACTCCATGACCCGTTTACTATTCAAAGCATCCATCAGCCCTAAGTTTTGAGTGCGTTACATTGAGTTTTACCGTAAAACGTGATTTTTCACCCCAAAAAAAAAAAAGTCGTTTCCCAGCAATAATTTTTGCGTAGAGTTACTTAGTTTGATGTACAGAATGCTTGGTTGACGGTTTCGTGAAGGGTGTGTTTTGTATTTTTTTTGTATTAAAGGCTTTTTGCCAACAACCGGGCACAAATCCAGATTCCGTGGCTACTACTGAGAAATTCCTGATGGAAAAACCCAATGGAACTTTCGCCAACCTGGCAATCGAACCCAATACCTCACGCTTAGCAGTCACGTTTTCGACCACTAGACCCTTTACGAAATCCAATTTCGATATCGTGCAACAAACCATTATCAAAATAACGGCTTTATTGAAATCATCTAAATAGTCTAAGAGCTAGTGAGCACGGAATGAGTTCCACAGCTTTTTTAGCGCTAAATGTCTATTTTGACAACTTGAACGATAAGTTTCAGTTCAAAAGAATGAAATACAGTTGTTTTGGATTTTCTTTTACGAACCATTGCGCTATCTCTACGACTTTGTCAAAGAATATTATCGTAACTGTACCTTTGGAAATACGAAATGGAACGGAATGTACTTACTTTGTTTGTGAAGAAAATATTTTTCTGGATGGAAATAGATTGGGAGCTTTTTATTTTTGATAAAGTTAGCTGCACTAACGGTAGTATAAGATTACTTACACTTAATTTGGTACTGTTTTTTTATTGCAAAAATGAATCATTATAAAAATACATACATACTTAGGTAGGTACATAATTATGTACATAAATTCACGCCTTTATCCCTTGGTTTTAGAGACAGAAACTACATCGTTCATTCATCGATCGTTATCACAAAATAACGACTGTTTGTTTGTTGTTTATCGTGTGCCTTACCTGGTGTCAGAGTTTTTATGCCGCTCATGGGCCTCTGACTTGGCTTTACTTGCCGTCAAGAAACATCTCGCAGGTTTTCTTGCTATGTTTTCCTACACCGAAGCAAGTGATAATTAAACAATACGCACATGAATCTGAAAAATCATACGGGCGTAATAACTATTTAGAAATCGTTTTCAAGTTTCAAACAAACAAACAAACGACATAGAAGATGTGAACAGTCAGACTCCTAAAATGAGCCTGAAACTAATAATGAAAGCCTGTCTCAACCCACCTGAGCGTACATTTAACCCTTCCAAACATATCAAACAGTTTACGAACAAAAATAAACACCCCACTTTCATATTCCTCTCTCAAAGCAAACGGAGTACGATTAACAAAATTCGTTGTTTATCGAAGTGTAGCTCGACGTCGCGAAACAAAAACAGTTTAAACCTACCATCTGACGTTTTCTCCGATTGTAGTAGCAAAAACAGGTCTCAGTCTGGCAACCCCGAAGTATGTTCGCGGAATAAAATAAACAGAAATAGTAGTATTCG
This sequence comes from Noctua pronuba, assembly GCA_905220335.1. NCBI lineage: Eukaryota > Metazoa > Arthropoda > Insecta > Lepidoptera > Noctuidae > Noctua > Noctua pronuba. Next base: position 6,409,008 of record LR999903.1, on the reverse strand, counting down.
TACTAATATGCAACTTTTTGGTGCGCTACCACTGACAAGTTTTTGAACGTTTATGAATAAGTAAGTAGGTCCTGTCTGCCGCGTCAATACCGTCGGGTGGCTGAATGCCAAATGTCATTCGTGACACTTTCCACTTTCACCGTTTTTTCCATTCCATCCCCACACGCTGAATATTTCGTCCGGCTAATTTCCGTTCCTTTTTTCCGAAAACATTTTTGGAACTGTCGGCTGCTTTGCTGGTGTTTCAACGGCGCTCTTTGACGGTTGAAACTTTAATGGGAAAGCTAAACTAAAAACGTTTTCAAGTACCTTTTTAGGTACCTAATTTAGATTAACGTTGGCGTTGGGATTCGGCTTATACTCACATGGTATATGCACGTAATGGCTTTCGAAATATCAACGTTTTCATAAATATAAAAAAAGAGATTTCATTTCAGCGCTAACTGTACATCCGGCTTTATTGCCAGTTCAAGTCAAGATCTGCTGAGACTATAAAACGCCTATAAAGTGGTGTAAAACGAAGACAATAATAAAGCTTCAAAAAGTAACTTTATCAACCAGTTACCGCCATTCATTTTATATAAGACAGCCGCCCGATAACGCCTTCCAAAAAGAATTGACCAGCAAAATCCATTTCATCCGATGCCCTTTGTAGTCACAGAAAGTATACAGTTGACATTTAACGGCCACCTAACGTGTTTGGGCCAAGCGGGGCAAAGGTGTCGAGGCCATTACCCAGGGAGGCAGAGTGGCTGACTTACTAGCCCCCAGCCCCCCCACTACCAGTCGTCTGCAGGTCGAACCATTATACCGATCAAAATAGACTCTGTTGAATATGGTGGGAATTCTTAGGAAAACAACTTTCAAAGATGTTTTCGCAGCGTTCGAAATTGGCAGCCGTAGGAATGAAAGGCGATGCGGTCTTTTTAGTTGGCTCTATGTGTACAAAGTATGTTTTGTACACAATGTACGGCGTGGAGTGGGAAATGGTTATGCGAATAGTTATTTTGGTGCCTTTAAGTAAAAGAATGATTCGGGTCTTGGAATATGTATTTACTTCTTTGAGTTATAGAAATAGTACCTACTTTATTTTTTACCAGCGGCCCGTCCCGGCTTCGCACGGGTGGACATTTATTTTCCCCTAATTCCCCCCTCTCCCTATTTTTTCTAGTAATGAATATAGCCTATGGTACTCAGGGATAATGTGGCGTTCTAATGGTGAAAGAATTTTTGAAATCAGTCCAGTAGTTTTTGAGTTTATTCATTACAAACATTCACACGTACACACACAAAAATACAAATCTTTCCTCTTTATAATATTAGTGTAGATTAATCTTTTCTGTTGTGTTGCTTGCGAACGGAATCATAATGAATCATAAACAAGTACGGCAGCAACGTAACTGCTCAGAGAAAATTAACTTGAGTTTTTTACTGGAAGTTACAAAAGTAACTAAGAAGACCGAAGACAATCTTCTTTGCACGACAAAGTAGAAGTAAATAGAAAAACAAGACGGTTGAAAACACAAAGACGATAAATAAAATTGTCTCATTGGTTGGTTGATTGGTCTAGTGGTTTCAAGAGCTACTGCTGAGCCTGACATCTTGGGTACGATTTTTTGGTCGAGGAAAGTGTTATTGGGTTTTTCATCCGGAATTTCTGACACAGCTTGATGGTTATATAATTAGATTGATGGTAATAGACTCGGCCACTATTACGTGGGACTTAAACATAACTGATAAAATGTGGGTTTACCGACTATTAGGTACATCTCGCCATAACTGGCGAAATGTGGGTTTACTATTAGTACACCCCTGCCTAATCCTTCGAGTATTACAGGCGTTATGTTATGTTAGAAAATTCTAAACCTTTCACAAAGATTTTTACGAATTAATAACCCTCGCCATTCTGCTTCGCAGACCACGTATAATTTCAATCAAAGGTCAAAATGACCATCGACCACTTGAAGGCCAATAATTTCGTACCCTAGAGAATGACAGACTATGGTTCGTTTGTATAATTTCAATTCCGAAAACCCAATTATAAAGGGATTGAAATCTAATAGAATTCGATTCCAATTTTGAGGCTTTAAAACTAATAGTAATGGGACGAGGGGCAAGATTTAATATTGCACTCGAAATTAACTTGTGTGTTTTGAGAATTATGAGGTATTGTGTTTTTAAATATCAATTACATAAATATCATATCGGTAGTCAGACCAACTGCGGGTGTCAGAAAAGGCAACTAAGGGTTTATTCAGCAAAAATGTTATTTTTCTTACAACAACTGCAACAACGAACATAATTCGGCTGTCCAAAACCAAAACGTTACAAGAGCATCAGAGCATATTTTATAGGAGCAGGAAAAGAAACGTTTTCTTTGACCATTAAGATCATAATATCTTTTTTGAACAACTTGGTTTACGTTATAAGCTAGTTTGACTCAAGTTAAGTAATTGTACAAGTTTTATGTGCCTTACTTAAGTTTGATTTGAGAAATCCAACATTGTTATATCGGACTAAGACGTGCACTTGCTACGTTTGGCATTTTCATAACTCTACTAACTCTAACTCTAAGTTTGTAACTCTACTTCTTATTAGGATAGAAATATGGTTTTTTTTTGCATTAGATGCAATTTTTTGTGTAGATTGGTTTAAAAAAACGTATTTTGCCGAAAATGTCCCTTGCTAGGTTTTGATTTTGAACAGCCGAATTATGTCATTGCCAAAGTGCCAAGTTTTATGGCCGTTCTAAATTTTAGTAGTGTTCATCATCATCATCATTGATGGACTTCTTCCTCCCAATACTGAGTATCCCCCCTTTTATGTCATGTTTCCTTGGTCTGTCTCGTAGATGGAAATTTTCAGCAATTTTTTTTATTCTAAAAAAATGGTGCGTGGTGGATGCTTTGCCGCACATGCGATTATACCGCCCAAAATTATTTATTTTATTTATTATTGCCAAAGTGTCAATTTTTTTTTTCAGCAATTTAGAGGCATGAAAGTGATGACTACTGATGAGAATGTTCAATATATAAAATTCCGGTTAATTAAGGCTGAAGCAAGACGCTGAACAATTTCACGCCGTTTATGTCTTGATAACAAGTAAACAGCATGTTCTAAAAAGGTCGTAAAAGAAACAACTGCCTCCTACAGCAATTTCGCGAAGTTCTGGTCAAGATGTAGTAACAAAGTGGATCACAATAGACGACAGGCTTTGCTAAGGTACCGTCAGACGAGTTACAACGTCGGCAACAACCGACCGCTTTGTACTCCGGTCTTGTGTACCGACAAGCTTTTGAGTGTAAGTCAGTACCAGGGTTTTACTTGCAATGTTTTCAAAGTTGGTTTATTTTTTTCAATATACTTATTGGTTTTTTCTGATAGTTAGATAGAGAATATCTTTATTGTAAACCATAATTTGTTAGAAAGCTCTTTGTGATTGTGGGTTTAAATTTGTAATTCTCTATTTAATTCAATAGTGTTAAATCTTAAGAGATCGTTAGGTTAAGCCGCGATTGTCTAGGTTGGTCCGTGGATGGGTGACCACCCAATACCGAGTTTCCTAGCACGTTAAGGCGTTGGTCCCCGCTCTCAATTGTAGATCTTTGACAGTCGTTACAGGTAGTCAGTGGCACAAAAGTACTAACTGGATTGTGGATGTCAGACAGGCAGTCGCTCAATGTAAAGTATTAGTATTCAGCTGCATCCGGTGAGACTGGAAGCCGACCTCAATATAGTTGGGAAAAGGGTAGGCAGATGAGTGGTATTAAATCTTAAAAGTTGTTTTAGCTCTACTATTAAAGTAGGACAAAATCAACATGTAGACGCTAAAGATTAGTTTCACCACCTTTGATTATGTTCTCGTTAAGTGAGATTGTGAAAAAGATCAACCTAAGCCTATTACAGCTAATTTATAAAAATATTCCACAAAAATCGCGATTGAGTTTTCTTTTCGTAAGTTTTGTTTATTTTTACACAGTTTCTTTATTTTTTTCTTTTTGCCACAGATATCGTGATGATGATGATGGGTAAAAACATTAATTCACTTTTTGAAGGAAGCGGATCACGATATCAGTGGATACACCTCGCCGTGATCCGTGGCAAACTCAATCTGATAACGTGATCGGTGGAGACAAACCCGTTTTTTTGCCGAATTTGCATTTCCAGTAACCAAGTACTAAGAAATCAGAAGCTCAATACAGATTTATTGAAAAAAAAAATACGAGAAGACTTAACATTGACAGTCGCACTTGCGTGAGAAGTGAAGTTCTTCAAAGTTGATGAATAAATAAGAAGTGCTCAGTCTGGCGGTTAGATCGATAAATGGAAAGCTTTACATGAAAATATCCTTTACATTTCCAATAAACTTATAAAGTAAGATGGTACGGTAAGACCTCGATACACGGTACAAAGTGATGTCGCTTGCAAGACTTCTGAAGAAAAATGTTTCATTTTCCGCCTCTCGCTAGTTTTAACAGATGAAAATGGATTTTTTAGATAAGGTTGGGTAGAATTTATAAAATTACCCGAAGTATTACCGGGTAATTTTATAAATTCTGTTTAGTGCTATATTGGGAAGTGTATGATTAGAATCATGAACCACTTATTTGATACTTGCCCACTACTACTGATTACTCGTTATTTGATCTGAAGTATGTCATGGTGTTACTATACTTCTTTCGTAAATATGTTTTTCTTTTTGTAAATTGGCGCCTTGTTTTTATATAGTTTTATAGTCGTGTAATTTTTATTATTTAAGCTATGTATTTTGTGTGCACTAAATAAATGATTTATCTATCTATCTATCTACTTAATTATATAATTAATTGTTTTCGTTCTATCATTAAAATAAGATTGACTGCCTCGTTGGTCTAGTGGTCGCAAGCGACTGCTGAACATGAGGTCCCAGGTTCGATTCCCTGGTCGGGCAAATTTTTTAATGGGTTTTTCCAACAGTAATATCTCAATAGCAGCCATGGAGTCTGGATTTGTGTCCGGTTGATGGCAAGAGGCTCGCCCCTATTACATGGGACTAAAACATAACTGGCGAAATGTGGGTATACTATTTGGTACAGCTCTGCCTAACCCTTCGGGGATTACACGCGTGGTGTTATGATTTAAAATCAGTAGTAACTTACATTTTTAAACCTACTATTTAGCATTTTCGTTAAAATTCTTTATAGGTAAGAACGAAACAAGTTTACCTGTAATAATTTCTTTACGTCCTTAAAAACTATCAAAGCTTCGTGTCGGCTACGAGTAAAAGCAACGAAAAAAACAAAAAGTAGTGCAAAATAATTTTCGTTCCCACTTTAGTAGCATTTCGTGGCGTTCGCTAGACTTTCGTGGAACATATTACTTTATGTGGCTTAATTTTCAGGCCATCACTTACTTTCTGACGTTTCTAGCAGACTGTACCTACACACTACAGTATGTAACAGTGGTTTATTCCGTTTGTATGTTAATTGGAAAAAGTTTAACCGTTTACTTAGTATTATGTCTCGTTTTAGTTATGAGAATTAAAATAATGGATGGGTAAGTACTCACAATTCTCATGAATTGTATTGTTAAGTGTAGAAAAAACTATTGGACTCTATTTTCCAATAGTTTTTTCTACACTTAACAATTATATAAAAAATTGAGTTTATATTTTGTGGGCTAATTGTAGCAGAATCATAAATTTGCAAAAAAAAATTAGTAATAATAGCATAGCACATAGACTATATAAATATTCCAGAATATAATATACCTCGGTGCCAAATTTCATCCAGATCCGTTCAGCCGTTCTGGCGTGATTGAGTAATAAAAATCCATCTATTCAAACGTTCGCATTTATAACAGTAGTAAGATAGTAAGATTCAAAGCTGCACCGTCATATTAATAGTTTGATAGGTAGTGCATTTTGTCAACTGAAAGTTTATTGCCTTTCAGTTTCTTCTTAGGAGCATTAAACCAACAAAATCTACTACGCAAATGTTTTTCTCCACCCCCCTAGGGAAACGGAAAAAGAAAGAGTTCAACTGAAAAGCTCTAAATCTTCATATTTTTATGTTTTTACAAACAAACTGAACATTCATCATCGCTTGGAGCTAAAGTTTCCACTTTTTAAAATATCTTTTTTCGAATTCAAATATTTTTCTTTTAGCCAGGATCTTGTTAACGAGTGGCTAATGGCGGTCGTGATAGTTGCCGTCTGTTTTTGACATGGAATAGGATAAATGGAGAACTCATAAAACTAGACGTCGTGCTTGTAGAGCAGCTACGGAGAGGCCTAAGCCGTAGCGAGCGTAAAATCGGTCAATTCATGCTTCGGCTATTTGAAATGCAGAGTTTTGTATAAAAAAAGAGAGATATAGAGAGAGAGAGATTATGAGTAAAACTTCCATGAATGTCGAATACTTTAGTGTGGCCCTTGTGCTTTCTAACCTTATTGGAGTTCCAAATTTTTTACCGAATGTGACACTGTTATAGCAGAAGAACTGATTTATTAGATTTACCTCGCATAGAAAAATATGAGTAAGTGGATATTTGAGGGCCGATAGCTGACGATCGGTGTTAAAAATTTTGATTGAAAGATGTCTTTTGCGTCATTCACCCTGCACATTATTCCTCCATTTTCTCATTACTCTATTTGTCAAAATTATGCACTCACAACCGACGTTCTGATGGAGTGGCTTTCCTGTTTCAGTAGTCCGCTTTATGAGGATTGGCCTCGTTATGTCGCTGGAATACTTTCGTTAACCTTTTAGGATCAGTGTACGTAATGCGACAGAGTTTTTGGACGGTTGACGCCATTTATACAGCAGTAATTAATGGACAAGTATTAGGTCTCTTTTTCTTGAATTTTGAGTAATAGATGTTGTAATATTTTTTTTTTTAGAGGGTCGATCTTTAGGCGAAGCTGTGCTTGCCTAGGTTGGTCCGTGAATGGGTGACCACCCATTACATGCCGAGTTTCCTCCGTGCCTCGAAAGCACGTTAAGCCATTGGTCCCGGGTGTCATTTGTAGATCTTTGACAGTCGTTAGGTAGTCAGTAGCCCAAAAAGTCTGTCAACCAGTCTTATCAAGGGGTATCGTATTACCCAGTACTGACTGGGTTGTGGAGGTCAGATAGCGATCGCTCCATGTAAAATACTGGTATTCAGCTGCATCCGGTTAGACTGGAAGCCGACCCCAAAATAGTTGGGAAAAGGCTAGGCAGATGATGATGTTGTATAATATTTTTTTACTCCATACCAAGGAGTAAAATTTTAAGGCCTCAGTCAAAAAAAACTTGACTTCAAAATTCTTTACTTAAATACAGTTTCGTTCAACCGCTAAGTTAACAGTTTTGGTCGTGTTATTTACATAAGTAATCGTTTTCGACAGGTCGGCCGGTGTGCCCAAAACGTTACCGAGGTTGTGTTAATGGATAGCGATTTTTGAGAGTAATTCCTCCCTGACGTTAAATATTACGTGACGAGACCCGTAATGTTTACTGTATTTTAAGGGATCTGAGTTTTTCAAGAAAATGACTCCATGATAATGTCTTAGCTTAGCTTGTCTTATTTTTGGGAGGTCATTTTTAATGCAAAGGGCACTTTGATGAACTTTTCGGGGGAGTGAGGAAGAAGGATTTTTTTTAAATGTTAATTAGTCTAGTTAAACTTGATGAAGTGAAAATGTTCTTAATAGGTGCCTACTTAACAGAAGGAAAGATGGTTGTGTGTGGTATAATAAAATATTTTTACGATTTAAACATAACACAACATCAGACCTGTAATCCCCGAAGGGTTAGGCAGAGGTTTACTTAATAGTACACCCACATTTCGCCAGTTATGTTCAAGTCCCATGTAATAGGGGCCGAGACTATTCCCATTAACAGGGCACAAATCCAAACTCCGTGGCTGCTTCTGAGAAATTCCTGATGGAAAAACCCAATTACATTTTGCCCGAACCGGGAATCGAACCCGGGAGCTAAGCAGTCGCGATTGCGACCATGAGACCAAGAGGCAGTCGATTTAAAACTAGCTCTTTGTAATATTTCCCGCCAATAAAGTTCTCAATTCCTAACGAAACCTTAGGATCTATTTGACAAATAAGTCCTTCTATCCGTGTTTACAGTTTTTTTACAGATATAAGTGGTGTACTTACTTGTTTAAAAATAAGTCTTTACGACTTGTCTTATTTGTAAACTATTTATAGTTTACAAATGACTACTTGTCTTATTTGTAAACTATTTATAGTTTACAAGACAAAAGACTGCTTCATTGGTATAGTTGTCGCAAGCGCGACTGCTGAGGATGAGGTCCTGGGTTCGATTCCCAGGTCGTGCAAAGTGTTATTGGGTTTTCCATCAGGAATTTCTCAGTAGCAGCCACGAAGTCCGGATTTGTGCCCGGTTGATTGCAATAGGCTCGCCCCGTATTACATGGGACTTGAACATATCTGGCGAAATGTGAGTATACTATTAGTTACGCCTCTGTCTAACTAACCCTTCGGGGATTACAGGCGTGATGTTATAATATGTTATAAACGAAGACAAAGGACACAACATATAGAGCAGACACGTTTTACACCTTTGTGTAAAACTCATCTGCAAACAACTTAAATACAAATCACAATTTAAACTCGACGAAAATCGCGAAAACTACAATAAATAGACAACAAAATACAAACATGACATAAGAACATTGTAGATAAGAACCAGACGACGTATTCCAACTAATATACGACAGACGTATGTACATATGTAAGTACATAGGAAAATGATAAAGGTACCTTATGTTGGCAGACATTATTTCTATGTTCGTCCATTTTTCTTAGCGCAAGATAGAGAAAATGTTAGGAATATGTTTGGGAGATGTTATATTTTGTGAAGGAAATATACGGGGTGTAAACAGACCCTTCACCAAGCCGTGAACCAAGCGCTCTGTACATCAAACTAAGTAACTTTACGCAAAAAAAATTGCTGGGAAACGACTTTTTTTTTGGGGTCAAAAATCACGTTTGACGGTAGAACTCAATATAAGGCACTCAGAACATTTTGCTGATGGATGGATTGAATAGAACGAGGGTCGTGTAGGTGTTTAAAGTAAAAATGTTACATTAAAAACATGTACTTAAAAAAAAACTTGTGAAAAAGTTGGAACTTTGACCCCCAATATCTCCGTAACTAGAAGGTTCCTAGGTATGGTCTAGAACAAAAAAATGATCGCATTGATGGGGAGAGCAAATGCCTTTCGGCTTCGTTAAGGGTCTTTTTACACCCTTTATTGTGTTCAGGTTTTTTTATCGTGTGGTTAGTGCCTAACGACATTATTGCCATTGCAGGAATATCCTGGATGAGGCTGGCACAAGACCGTGGTGCTTGGCACAAGCAAAGAGAGGGACCTAGCAGTGGGTGAAGTCGGGCTGTGGATGATGATGTTGATGATGATGTGCCTAACCTGGTGTCAGAGATTTTATGCCGCCCATGGACCTCTGACTTGGCTTTACATACCGTCAAGAAATATCTCTCAGGCATACTGGTTTCCTCACGATGTTTTTCTTCACCGTTGCAAGTGATAATTATACAATACGCACATGAAACCGAAATATCAGAGGTGCGTGCATTGGGTTCGAACTCGAGACCTATGACTTGGCAGTCCGACGGTCACACCACTAGGCTATCTCTGCTATAGACATTGTTAAACACGTGATTGTAGTCATAATAACAAACAACTTTCCCAAACAAACATTTTTTTTGAACGGCTAACAGCTCATGGGTCACAGGCGCGCGCGTGTGAATTTCATACGGCTGTTGTGTTATTGTGGCAAAAGTCGGTGTATAAAAAATGTTTCTTTGGGAAAGTTGTTTGTTATCATGACTACAATCACGTGTTTAAGTATCGGTCACTACCAGTCACCCTATATAGAAAACTGAATGGCGAAACCTAACTGAAACTTGATCGTACACGAACAAAAAATATCTTAAAAACCAAGGGAGCAAAGACGTTTGTGTTCGCGGTTTAGGTATTTGCGAATGGCGTCAAGACATTTAGGGGTAGATAGGTACACTAGGTAAGAAACACAGAGCACGGAGCCACCTCACTGGCCGCTGCTATAGATACTGCTTTAAATACCTCCAGGACCCCATGTGAGCGCTACCGTAAACATTGATTATTCGCACCAAAAAAAAAATGTTTTTCAGCAATAATTTTTGCGCAGTGTTACCAAGTTTTAATGTACAGAGTGCTTGGGTAACGGCTTCGTGAAGGGTCCGTTTACATCCTCCCTCAACGTACTTTGGACTCCACGATGTTTTTGGCGCCTTAGTACTGTCATCTCTAGACTCTAGATACCTTACTCTATGGTACAAAGGTAGTCCCCGCCGACGGGCGTTGGGAATTGAACAGTCGGTATGTCAAGCAGTTAGACAAGATTTCAGACGCATTGTTTAAGTTATTCTGGGCATCCGCCTGTTCGTTTCAACCTGAAAACTAAGGGTAGGGTTGTCGGTGTCAGTTTATAATTTGTTGTTTTCGATCAAAGACATTCAAATATAACTAGCTATAGACGGGACAAGACCAAGAAACTGACAATTCCAAAACCTGTTACAAATTAGTAACAAGTCGATCATTCCAGTGCGATACGTCGCCTTGTTAGGTCGCATTCATAAGACACAAAGACACTCAAATATTTCCGAGCTATAGACGGGTCTTGACGAAGAAAATCGTAATCCAAAACTTGTTACTACTTAGTAACAATTCGTTCTGTCTATTGTGTCATCTGTGTCATATGCCCGCTTGTCAGGTAGCATTCGTGTGTCAAAATTGAAAATATTCAGGATGAAAATTATTGTATGACAATATTCCCAATGTCCTCTCTATATGTGTTTTAAATCTCTTTGTTTTCAATAAATCAAAATCAAAGAATGTATTCCATAGGCCAGTTACAGGCACTTTTGAATTGTCGAAACAAAGACAATAATGATGAAATGTAGCTACAGTCCCAGTCACAAGGCATGGATTGGTTTGGTTGATTATGGAATGTAGCGTCGTATCCAGAATCGATCTCATCTTAAATCTAAACTTTTAAATAATATTATAAAGAATTAGTTAAGAAAGTCAAATAAACTGTAATTTTAAATAACTATTTGATGTCCCAGTAATTTTACAGTGGCCAACCGTGTCTAATAAATCTGAGAAAACTAGACGCAAAACTATATATACTTGTTTTTTTTTCTTCTGAAACTGTTAATTTACATATTCCAAAAGGTAATTTTACGAAGTACGACACTAGACATATTTTCAGACACAGACGAAGGAAGTCTTAGGCAGAAGCTAGTTACGAAAATATTTAAGAAATTATAATTACACCATTATTTGGTAACACCAAGGGGCGTAACTCGTTTTTTACAAAATCTTACAACTACAGTGCAAGTAACCCGAAAAGTATTTCAAGAAAATAAACAAACAATCAATCATTCGAACGAACATAAATATCCCTGACAAGTGCACGAATAAGACAAAGATAAATACACAAATAATAAAGACAAAAAGACTCAATTGTTAGTGTATGTTGCGTTATGTATTGCATGTGTTTATTTTTGCAATACATCGGTGAGTCAATGTGGCCTGTATGTAACAGTTGACCTCGAATGTGACTCATGCTACTGAATCACTCAATGTAAAAGAAACATTGAATTTCTTGAGCAGCTGTACGTATTTTCTTTTACAAGAGACGTTTTTACTGCACAATTAAAAAAAAAACTTTAGTTATGTTGACATAACTTTTTGCTGAAAACCAGCGCTGTGCTGTGGGCTCCCCATGGCACAGCATCATGCTGAGTGGTAACCTGCTTGTCGCAGTCACGACGTGCAAGATGTTAACGTATTTTTTTTTCTTTTTTTTTTGTCCCGTCCTGTTGAAATTATAAATATTTGTTATGCGTTGTACCTACCTATGTTTATTGTATTTTTTTGTTATTTTGTATGATGCAAGTTATGTCCTTACGACAAATAAATATTTTTTCTTTCTTTCTTTCTATTAATAAAATGTTCTAATTATCTAAGCCGGAGAGGTGATCTATACCTCAGGACCTTCCTACTTCGGACACCTTTCTCTATATAAGATTGTACATATGTGAACCAGCGCCTGTAATTCTTGGTGTCGAGATAAACAAATATTTATGATTATGAAGTCATTCTCACGTTTTATGACCAACCACCGTGGATGGCACGATTTTTGGTGTTTAGCATAATGTACGGTGATACGGAGAAGGAGAACATCGTGAGGAAACCAAAAATTCGAAGAGATGGATCAGTGAGGTGCATAATCGCCCACTCCTTTTCACAGATGGAACGCCTAGTCCCCGTTTCGCAAAGGGCACGTTATAGGCTGAATATGAATTGGTAAAAATTAGGCATTTTTAAGAATATTTTTATTAATAAAAACGAGCGATGAAATTAATCAGTTTTAACGTCCGGTAAATATGATGAAGAAACCGTGACTTTTCTTAAAGACAATTTTTTTATGTTTTTATACACTAGGAACAGCAGCACAATCATCAAACCGTCTCTGCCTGAAATCTTACCTAGCAAAAATCTACACAGCAGTTTTGGACATTCCTCGAACGCAAAATAAACATAAGATTCCTTCCAATAGTGCACGCTAAAGTTGATAGATGGCGCTGGTAGCGCGCAAATTGCTCGACTATTCCACTGTACCAACAGCAATTTAATTCAATCGTAAATGCAATACCTACCTACGAGTACTTTTGCTTATCTAGGTACCTATATGATTTTATTGTGCGGTTTACATAATCAATTCTATTTATGAATTCATACGCAGTCATTCACAATGCCAGGGTTTTTCCCGTGTCAGTGTTGCCAGTTTCAGTCTCAAAAATCATAATTTAATCAGCAGAGTTAGAAAATAAATTTGGAAGGCATTTCTGGACTCAATGATACGGTAATGGCGAAAACTGAAATGCTTTTAAATTTAAAAAATAAATAACGATAAATAGAAACCATTTATATATGAGAAGCACAAAACAATAAATGGCGCCGTATCATAACGGAATTATAGTCCTGCTCCTCAGCACCGGAAACAGTGGACGTCAAAATTGAGAAAATTCCTCACAACTGGGTGGAGCATACAAGCCAAAATTAACAGATTTTTAGCAATAAACTGTTATTTCGTGATTTTGAGCAAAACTAATCGCAATTTTCATCTTATTACACTGAGTAGTCAGTATTACACCATCTTACGGTAAATAAAGAATTGCATAATATTGTTTGGGTGTCAAGACTGTCCAGGTTCAAAGCATAAAATGTTTAACCCTTTATAAGGCAGAGAAAACCGGAAGTGATAGGAAAACGAAATTTATGTATGTTAATAAGGATATTTTTATATGATTTTTAAGAATAAAACAAAAAAATATATATATATAAAAATATTAAATAAGTACTTACTTCAATTTTTTTTTTAAATCACCGGAGAATATGTGGAAAATTTGATAACAGTATATGTGCCACTGTCCATACTAAAGTGCTGATATTTCTGTATAAAAATAATTTTGGTGGTGGCACGTATATTGCCTCTACCTTAAAAAGGGTTAACACATCTAAAGATTTTATACATCAGTGTTGCCAGCCCTAAACCCAACGAATCGTTATGCAGCCCATGTAGTGGGCAGGTTCGTTACTTGTGCACTTGTGCTTCAAACAATCGTCCGGCTGAAGCGGTCCCCCGCGGCCCTTGATTGCAACATAATTTCATTTGACACCTACCCGCAATTCATTCGATTTTAATGCGGATTTGCGTCTGGGTTTTGTTTTAGCATTGATTGTTTATTGATTAATTTTGTTGCAGACTTGGCACTGTGGTAACACTCGATGTTGTCAAACAGGGTATTACCGATTGTGGCATGTAATCCTCCATATTGTTTACATAGATATCTTTATACCTACTTGCGATAAATTTTCCTTTTTCTATGTAAGCTTAGCGTTGCATATAGATCTATACCGAAAATATAGGTACCAGTATACAGTTATACACCCCAAAGCAGTGATCACGGATGTGGGCAATAAGTCTGCTTGGCCATGTCTCTAGAAAGCTTAGGGACGGTTGGACCGAAGATGCCCCGCAGTGGATGCCAGTAGACGAGCTTTGGCACCGAGGGAGGCCTAGGAAACTCAACTTTGTGACCGGAGAGACCACGCATAGAAAGGAGTGGAAGAATATGGGGATAACCTTTTCCTAGCAGCGGAATCAAAAAGGTTGATAAAAAAAATTGCATAGGATTTTCTCATTACCTTATCAGTGAGGTTCTTCTGAAAGACCAGGTGCGTAGTACTTGAATCCAGTGTTTGTGTATGACCAGATTTATGAACGTGAACGAGGTGAAAGGTGTAGAAGCAAGGACCGTGAACCCCCCCATGGGAATAAGGTATGAGTTTATGTATGTACATAAAGGGTGTAAAAAGACCTTAACGAAGCCGAAAGGTACTTGTTCTCCCTGTCATTGCGATCATTATTTTGTTCTAGGCCATACCTGGGAACCTTCTAGTTACGGAGATATTGGGGGTGAAAGTTCCAACTTTTTCAAACGTTTTTTTTTTAAATACGTGTTTCTAATGTAAGATTTTTACTTTAAACACCTTCATGACCCCCGTACTATTCAATGCATCCATCAGCACAATGTTTTGAGTGCGTTACATTGAGTTTTACCGTAAAACATAATTTTTCACCCCGAAAAAAAAAAGTCATTTCCCAGCAATATTTTTTGCGTAAAGTTACTAAGTTTGATGTACAGAATGCTTGGTTGACGGCTTCGTGAAGGGTCCGTTTACACCTTGTATGTATGAATAAGCGGACGAGTATTACTTTTATACATATATTCATACAAACGGAAGGCAACATTACTGATTAGCGATGCCTCTGTTTGGAACATAATAACTACACACTGAACATGGAAGGTATGAATTCTTTACATAACAATATGCGTGTTATCTCCAATTGTGTAATGACTAGGTTATTAGTTTGCCCTAGGTCTAATTATGACGTAAGAAGTCGTTGAGGTAGGTTATTAATACATGTAGGTATTTGAAATAAGTACTAAACTACTAAACTAAACTATTTATTTTTTAATTTTGGATTGTTTTTTTTTAAGAATTTATAAAAGTATTTAATTTTAATTTAAGGATGACATGTTTGTTTCGATTTGTATTATTGATTATTATTTTTTTTTTTTTATTGACATTTTATATTTGATTTGATATGACATATTTATAATTGCTTGTTGTGAATCTATGTGTGGCAATGGGTGATAATTACCTGAAAATAAATGAATTTATTTATTATTATTTTTAAAGGGGTAAACAGAGGTTTAATACTGTAAAGCTACACGCGCATGGGAATCGTCACTGCGGTGTGTCTGTGGAAAACATCTATATCTATACAAATAAATAAAATTGAAGTGTTTGTTTGTAATATCAAAATAACAGCTTTTTACTGAATACATATGAATGTAATTACGGCACTTAGGTATAACAACAACCCATTTTTTAATTTTTTTGTCTGTCTTTATGTCTGTTTGTTGCGGCTCCGAAACGGCTGAACTGATTTTGACGGAACGTTTACTGGCAGATAGCTTATATTATAAGGTCTTACATAGGCTACTTTTATTTTAGAAAAATAATTAGGGTTTTGGGAAAAAAATTAAAACCCTTGAAATTTTTAACAATATCCGATTCAAACGGCTAATCTCCGAAACGGCTGGACCGATTTTGTCGGGACTTTTACTGGCAGATAGCTGATTTCATTAAGAGTTACTAGCTGTAGTTACTCTTTATGACATTAGCTATCAGCCAGTAGACTTTTATTTAAGAATAAGAATTACGGTTCCGTGCAAAAAAAGTTAAAACCCTATTTATTGGGACAAAATACGATTCAAAAAGGGAAATAATATTTTTACAACAACTTCACGCGAACGAAGTACGCGGGCAACAGCTAGTTGTGTATAAACCCAGTGACACGTTACCCCTCGGTAATACCAAAGGGTATCGTAAGGGTCCATTTGCCATTAGCTGACTTCCTAGCCGCCATAAAGGCGGCTAGGAAGTCAGCTGCGAGTGACGGTCTGCGCAGCGGCAGGTATAACGGTTTAAAACTTCAAACTTTATATCGGCTCGGAACATCAAACTCAAACTCACAGCATTTATTTCAATTAGACCATTACAGGCACTTTTGAGTGTCACAGAAAAACAAAAGAGCGAAGCTACAGTCACAGACACAAGGCACAATAACTTGTGAAAGTACTGTAGTTGCCCATTCCAAGGCGTAGATCTCTATGGGCAAGAAATTCAATCTAACGTAAAACTGCGCAGAACACAATTTTAGGTATCGGCGGTGCGCCGCGCAGATAAGCGATGAGCGCCGCTCATCCGCGCGGTCTGGCGGTGTACGTTTGTTAGGCATCAACGGATTTCATACAAGCCAATGTGACGTGAGATCCGCTTCACCGCCCTACCGCGCGGATGAACGGTGTCCTGTGAAGATCGGCTATCAGGCATGTATGTAGTTATCTTCAAAGCATTGTGATTATGGCAATATTTATAACCTTTGTTTATTGAAAAACCCATATTTAGCCGTGAAGCAAGATCATCGCGATACGTCCGCCCTTTGTATGTATAAAATACAGTTATATTGTGTCTGCTCCACATAATATGATTAGCAGAACAATCAAGAATTGTATAATTAAATAAAGTGCTGGCTGATTTGATGCCTGATAGGTTAAAAAACCTAGACTAGACTAAGCTAAGGTTATCAGTATCAGTGACTCGGACTACAACGTTTCTACATATTTTTATGCATAATATGTAATCAGTTGCAGTTTTTTATTCGTTTTTATTTGGATATTTTGTTATTTTGTATAAACTACTAATTCTTATTAGTGTTATTTTTTTATTATCTCGTGTATCTAGTGTTCGTTGGTCTAGTGGTCGCAAGCGCGACTGCTGAACATGAGGTCCCGGGTTTGATTCCTGGTCAGACGCAAAGGGCAAAGTAGGGCAAAGTGTTATTTCTCAGTAGCAGCCGCGGAGTCTGGATTTGTATTCTGTTGATGGCAATAGGCTCGCCCCCTATTAAACATAACTGGCGAAATGTGGGTGTACTGTGATGTACACGCCTGCCTTACCCTTTGGGGATTACAGTCGTGATGTTTTGTTATGTGTAAATAAATAATTTCAAATATTAACTAACTGTAATAAAAGACCGTTTGTAGTATTAAAAAACACGACACTAACAGATTCGGGAAGTAAGAAAACATACATACTTACACATAATATCTATGTATCATATTATTGTACGTTGCTCTCCATAACTCCTTTTCCTGACTAGTGTTTGTGAAAACAAAGTCTTTGAAGATAGAAAAAGATTATCTGCGTTGTGTTCAAAGGAATAAATACAAGTCTTGGAGTAAAAAAAAAGTATAAAAGATATAATTGTGGTCGATTGTTGGGGAGTACAAAGCTGATTTTGTATTTCAAATAGATGTACATAGAGTAAGCATGTAGTTGTATGTATATGTACAGTACTAGCTTTTGCCCGCGGCTTCGTTCGCATTAATTTAGAATTTGATAATCAATTCTGGTTGTACTCTGCTTGTAATAACATAACTCAATCATGGTTCGAAAGACTCGTGGCGCCTCCTATTGTCATAAGAACGTTATTGTTGTTTTCCTCGGACTCACTTTTTTTCGGGATGAAAGGTACCTTATACCCGTTTCTGTACATCTGACAACGTGTATGCAAATTTCAGGATGATCGGTTCAGTGGTTTAGGCGTGAAAAGGTAACAAACAAACTTACTTTCGTATTTATAATATTATTGGTAAGAATTCACCGAATTTAATCAACACGTTTGTTTGTTTTGAAATAGCTAGGTAACTAACTACCTAGGTGCTATGTATTTTATGATTCATTGTGTATAAAAATAATAATAAATTCATTATTTATTTCAAAACAGTGACCATTTTGTTTTCAACATGTAGAAATGATGCCCATAAATACACGGGTCAGCTGGCTCCCAAACTAGGTTTAGGTTTTTAAGTTTTTATTCTCGTAATAAATTCTTAATAAATTGCCAAAGCAGTGAGTAAGCAGTGAGTATCTAAACGCCCTTAGTTTAGTTCAGTTTAGTTTATTTATTAATAATTTTCAAAAATTACAGGGCTGATTTTCAAAAAAACACAAATCATTATAAATTAAAAAGAGCATTGAAATTATCATAAATAAAAAAATAACACACAATAAACAGAATAATATAACCACATAATAATCACATCAAATAACTTAAAACCATTCTTTTAGGTCATATAATGCCTGGTCGGTTGGCCAGCCTTTGAGTTTAGCTTTAAAAGCATTGCTTTCCCCTTAATACTTATTCTTATATTAATTTCCACTCTTACGCAGCACGTAAATAATATTCAGCGACAACCTCAATCATCTTATAAAGCACACTCCACACAGCCCAGACATAAACGCACGACCCATAACAACACATTACGAAGTCACATGAACGCTAGAGATCATAAGTGCAATACCGCATGGGACGTCGCTTTCACGCCCCGTATTAACGTTATAAATTAGGACGTATACGCCCACTCAAATAACCGTAAACACGGCGTAGTGGCCATTCGCAGCACTTGTGCCATCGGCCTTATGTCCTTATGTTGTCTCATTCATTTTTCTTTGTCTGCGATGTGAACATGCCTTTATGTTCTGGTGTGCACTGAAATTGAATTTTGTTAGGATTATTGTTGGACTGACGTGAAATGAAAATAAAAATAACAATGGTTTTCCATTTTTTTGTTAGGAAGATTTCTTAGGAATTAGTGCTAGGTAATTCTTAGCAAAACTCTGAATATCGAGTCCCATTTTGTATAAATAACGTAAAAGAAGATGTTAAACAGGTTACCTAAGCACTTCTAGACTACATCGGATAGTTATTCGAATATTAAGTACCTATAGCTACTTCGAATATTCAAGGATATAACGCAGCCTTCCTGAAATTCAATGCTAGATTAATAAAATTGAGGAAAAAATTAGATCAGTTTTCACTAAAACTAAAGCTGAAGGACTGACTAAATATTATTGCAATGTTGAAATTCAAGACTGAACTACAGGCATCATTTGAGGTATTAAGTGCATGCTGAAACTGTTGAATACTGGCATTAGGTACTGTTTTATCAATATCTACATAAAGGTGTAAACATACCCTTCACGAAGCCGTCAACCAAGCATTCAGTACATCAAGTAACTCTACGCAAAAATTATTGCTGGGAAACGAATTTTTTTTTGGGGTGAAAAATCACGTTTTACGGTAAAACTCAATGTAACGCACTCATAACTTAGTGCTGATGGATGCATTGAATAGTAAACGGGCCATGGAGTTAATTAAAGTAAAGTTGAAACCTTTAAAAGTAGTATTTAGAAAAAAACTTGTGATAAAATTGGAACTTTTACCTCCAATATCTCCGTAACTAGAAGGTTACCAGGTATGGTTCAGAACAAAAAAATGATTGCAATGACGGGGAGAACAAGTGCCTTTCGGCTTCGTTAAGGGTCTTTTTAAACCCTTTATATGCTTAGTTACAAATGAGCACGAAACGGTTGTAATTCGTAAAAAAGTTGATGGCAAAACTAAATTACTACTTATATTGCTACGCATCCGTAGCACAGGACGAAATAGTTTCAATTAAAACATAGGCTACTAATAACACTTCAAAATCACAAAAACAAACAAAAACCACTCACAATAGCTACAGAAACAAGTGCTATATACTAAGCGCATCGTTCCAAGGACATTCATAGAACTTTACAATCGTATATACGGAATCCGAGCTAGTCCCATTCAATATCTATTTACTTATATTGGTATGACCCGACGTGTGGATGGCTCTCTGAAAACATACACAGTTAAGGTGTGGACAGATGACACTAGTTCTTTACTGAAAAAAGCTGGGACTGACTAATTTAAGGGGGTTTAAAAGATAGTGGGACAATATCTGTGAAAAGACTGTTTTGTTTTTTATAACAAGAATTTGTGTGGTATACTACAACTAAAAAACAAAACCCGGCTACTGAAAAGTCACGCTCTAATTAAAATCAGGGTTTACTAGGTAAAATTGACTCCTCCTATTTTTGAAGTCGGTTAAAATGTAGCCCATGTTACCCGGGCCATAATAACGAATTGATTGACACCTTATAAATCAAAATCGGATGAATAGTTTAGGCGCTACAGGGGAGGGACATACGTAAATACAAACATACATACATAGACTGCTAAAATCATAACCCTTTTTTTTTGGGAGTCATCAAATAACCCCCCCGCTCTGGGTGGAGTGCGAGGGAGTGTCAGACTTTTACTGACTAAAACCCATCCATGTTCCTTCTTTGCCCGTTGTGTTCCAGGGCCGTGGTATCTCTTTCGAACAGTCCCGCAGCCCCGGCAGGACCATAACCCTCCCTTTTGGCTTCGCCGTAGTCGGGTAAAAAGAAGGCAATAGACGAGTATCCAAGAATAATGGTACTCATCCAAGGCACCCTGAAAAGTTAGCCCGGCTACTTGCTACTTTTTCTACCTAACGAACCTCCTCATTGCTTTCATTCACTTACTAACAGCCTAATCTGCAGGGTTTAGAAGCATGAAAGCACAAAAATATACCATATTTAAGAATGGTGAACAGTAGAAAAGAATTTTTGTCAATTCTTCCCCTAAAAAGGGTAAGAATTCGATGTTCAATGTTCAAGTTCGTCAGTTTTGTTACTTATAAATGGGAGGCCTTTTTTTTTAAAAGAAAAAAGTTGCCTAAAATGCAAAAATATGCATGTCTATATATAGTCCTTTTCTCTGTAACTGTTTCTTTCTGTAGGAGCTGAAATTGAACCTACATTTATGTGTGAACTCAAACTTAAAGCATATATTTCAATTAGACCATTACAACCACTTTTGAATTGTCACAAACGAAAAGATGAAGCTACAGTAGCAATCGCAAGGCATAATATCTTGTGAAAGTACTATTAGTTGCCCATTCCAAAGTAACAAAAAATAACACAAGATTGATATATTTATTTAATTTCAACGGTTGTGCTTACATCCATCATCATCTGCCTAGCCTTTTCCCAACTATGTTAGGGTCGGCTTCCAGTCTAACCGGATGCAGCTGAATACCAGTATTTTACATGGAGCGACTGCCTATCGGACCTCCACAACCCAGTTAGTACTGGAAATACGCTATCCCTTGGTAAGGCTGGTTGTCAGACTTTTTGGGCCACTGACTACCTAACGACTCTCAAAGATCTACAAATGACACCCGGCACCAACGGCTTAACGTGCTTTCCGAGGCACGGTTGTGTGTAATTAAAATTATAAAAATAAAAGAGACAATAAAATTATAACACATATTAAAAAATACAAAATAAAGCAAAATTTTAGGATAAAGATATATTTCTCACCACAATACATAAGTACATTATTAGGTTTCGTGAATGGTTCTATTATAATGTGGGAGACTGGCTCTGTTTTTACCTTCAAGAGGAGGTTTCATTCCTCCATGATTACCAACCAAACCGATGCCTACCGGGGCTGCGGGACTGTTCGAAAGAGATACCGCGGCCCTGGAACACAAAGGGCAAAGAAGGAACATGGATGGGTTTTAGTCAGTAAAATTCTGACACTCACTCCAATTCCTGGATTTCTTGATTCTACGAACGAAGTCCTGAAGGTACACAGAGCCTAAGCTGGACGAAATACCTGTATTTCAGGACACCAGGTCTCCACCCCTTCGGAAGAACATTTAAACAGAAGAACCTAGTCTGAGCTACTGAGCCAGTCAATCGTGTAGGTCATTTCTGGTACTAAATTGAAGTTCCCCTCTCAAATTTTGGACGTCCAACTTCATATGCATGTACCTTTATCTCCCAGCGTAAGCACAGTACTAATGGTATTGAGTCTACGAGCACACTCGTGCCCAGACATCTCTGCAGCCATCAGCCACAGCCAGGCCACGTGATGCATACTTATTGCTCGATTTTCCAGCCAGCAGTTTCAATTGTACCATCCCATTAGTGGCATTCGATTGCCGTCGTTGAAATAAATAGAAATTTTACTTGTGTGTCGTTGATGTTGGTGAAACTTGCAATAGGGTGATACTGTGTCTGAATATTTAATTTTATTTACAGAAAAAGGTTTTTTTTTTACGTACAAATCAGGCTAGCATTTGAATTTTCACATTACAAAATCTTACTTGCTTATACACCGTGACTTTTTAGTCGTTTTACAAAAGTGGTCCACTCAATGTGCCCGACATAAAATAGTTCTAGGCGCGATTTTTTTTTTTTACCTACCGTAATAGGTAAGTACAAAGAAAAATAAATAAACATTAGAAAAAATTATGAAACATCCTGTTAATGATGTTTACGTGTCAAACGGGAGAATATACTCACAACAGGGTGTTTTAACTACGTCATGTGTCATAATATTGAATAATATTTTTATTTTTAAATTATTAAAATCTCATAAATACCTATTTTTTATTATGAATGCTTAATAGTCATTGGATACATGAAGTGGGCTGCCGTTGTAAGACGACTAAAAAGTCACGGTGTATTATAATCATTATTATAATCTTGTAGTTATAGTCTTGTAGTTTGGTTAGTTGAACGCGCTAATCTCAGAAACTACTGGTATGAACTGAAAAAAATCTTTTAATATTGGATATTCCATTTATCGACGAAGGCTATAGGCGTTATAACATTACGCTACAACCAATGGGAGCGGAACTGTCGATATGAAACATGTTGCAAAAAAGGGGAAAATTTTATTTTTATAATAATCATTTCAAACAACAACAGCTAGTACCATATACGACTACTATAAGATACGAAAATCCTAATTATAAACCTGACGGCAATACAAATTCTACAAACCTACTAATTTTGTCGTATTGCTAAAGAAAATATTTAAAAAAAATCTCTTACGATGATGACGTCATTAGAGCTAATCTAAAATAAATAAATGACGACATAACGAATCTCCAAATTCAAAACAAGCACAAAAAGCAGCTTCATTAAAATTAAACAAATAACTTAAGTACATAATTGTAAAGGATTTCGTTTCTTAATTGAGAGACGGAAGCTTCGTTACGACACAAAATTCTATAGCCAAATATTTATTTCAATTATAGGATCCCCTAACCCCTTGCAATTGACACGAAAAGAACCCGTTGACATCTTAGAAAAAGGGTTGTTTCTCAAAGGATACGTCTTGATTGAGAGGATACTTAGAACCCTACTTAGCCTTTTAAAGCCGGTTCTAATTAACACCGTGAAGGCGATAATTGAGTATTTATTCAAGATTACAGTATAACGAGCCTTTGTGTCGATTGTTTACAAACTGTTTGTGATAAATATTTGGTTGAAGTTACTCTTCATCTTCTGTAAAAATAAATAAAATTTAAGTGTCTGCTGAATGCAAGTGGAAGTATTTACGGTACTTTTAACTAAAACACATTTTTTTCTGTCTGTCGGTCGGTCTGTTTGTTCCGGCTAATCTCCGAAACGGCTGGAACGATTTTGACGGGACTTTTATTGGCAGATAGCTGATGCTATAAGGTCTCACTTAGGCTACTTTTATTATAGAAAAATAATTAGGGTTCCTTGCAAAAAAATTGAAACCTTTGAAATTGGAAAATAAATCTGATTAAAAAAGGCAAGTAATATTTTTATAATAATGTCCCGCGAACGAAGGTTGCGGGAAACAGCTAGTAATGAATAAAATTGTAAGAATCAAATAAAATAAGTAATGAATAAAATTGTTAGTATTCGGTGACTAATCGCGTTCAAACATTCACAGTTGGGTGCATAAGACGCTGATTAATTACCCACTTAAAAATCAGCTTCAAAGTACTGT
The DNA here is from genome assembly GCA_905220335.1 of Noctua pronuba. Classification (NCBI taxonomy): domain Eukaryota; kingdom Metazoa; phylum Arthropoda; class Insecta; order Lepidoptera; family Noctuidae; genus Noctua; species Noctua pronuba. Next base: position 6,385,067 of record LR999903.1, on the reverse strand, counting down.
TAAGTACTTGCCAACAAAAATATGGCTATAACCATCATGCCACCATCTGCCACTATAGAGGCTGCTCACAAAGTCATTCCATATAACATTTTAATATAGGTACCAGTAATAATTTACGATCTCAATTTAGAATTCACAGCCAGCAAGTCAGTTATCAACCATTTTTATATATCAGACCATTTTATAATATTTATGACTCTTGCACTGCTCGTTTTATTGATAAAAAGTATCATAAAACCGTGTTACCCCAAGCGATGGTCGCCGAATAAGAGGGGGAAACGCAATAAAGGATATGTATTACATTTTCTTTGTGGATTTTACTCTTGACCGCACATGGAATATTTAAAACTGGCTTCGGTATATGCTTCGGTCTTTTCTGATGGAATTGGACAGCCACCCGCGTGAATACGGGTTGGGTGTGTTTGCATATATTTGTGTGAATATTATAGGTAATACATTCTACCCGAACGCGATGCGGGTTTTGGGAATGTTCGAGTATGTAGGTAGATATGTTGAGAGGTGTAGACGTACAGTCAAGAGGAATAATGTGTGATTATTGAGATGTAAGTAATATTCGCATGAGGATACTAAAGGACTAATTAAGTCCATTGATTTCATTTTGTAAAATACTGGTATTAAGCTGCATCAGTTTAGACTGGAAGCCGACCCCAACATAATTAGGAAAAGGCTAGGCAGATCATAATCTCGTGGCTTTTTTTTTGGATGGAAAATCATCAAATAACCCCCCCCCCCCCTCCTCCCGCTCGGGACGGAGTGGCAGGGAGTGTCAGACTTTTACTGACTAAAACCCATCCATGTTCCTTCTTTGCCCTTTGTGTTCCAAAGCCGCGGTATCTCTTTCGAACAGTCCCGCAGCCCCAGCAGGCATCGGTCCTTGCGGGCCCCTTCCTTTTGCTGACATCTCTTTGAGGCGCGCGTGGATCTCGTGGCTTTATATAAGAAAATGTGGTAAACTACTGATTCAGCTAAGAAGATATATCCGTTTTAAGCTTCACCTTCTTTCAAAAAACTCTAACACCTAATTATTAAGATAATCCGAACTTCTTCTAACACAATCTGACACGCTCAAACCCTCACATTGCTTTGCAAACAAGTGAATAACCACCTCGTAAAAGAAACGCAAATGTTAGCTTCTAATTAGCAACAGTTGACGTTCTCCATTTTATGACAAAAAGCGACATCGCTGAGGGGCAGATAAGATAGCTACAGAAGGCTAAGTCCATACAACAGACGAAAACAGAGTAAACACACATAAACGGAGAACGTACAGCACAGATCTTCAAGGAAAAGTGTGCGCTTCGGGAATTATTCTTTCTTTTTCGTGTTGTTAGAGCCTAACCTGGTGTCGAGAGTTTTAATGCAGCCCATTGGCCGCTGACTTGGCTTTACATAGCTTCAAGAAATAGCTCTCGGGCATGCTGGTTTGGGTCGCTCACGATGTTTTCCTTCACCGAAGCACATGAATTCGAAAAATCAGAGGTGGAGACGTACAGGATGTCTTAGGGTGCGTCCACATCTGGCGAATGTGCAGCTCGCGAGCCGTTTGCGAGCTGCACATTCGCGGCACATTCGCTAGATGTGGACGCACCCTTAGGTTCGAATTCGAGACCTATGACTTGGCAGTTCGACGGTCATAACAGACGGGAATTATTGCACGGCAGGAATGAAGTTAGAAGCCTTGGATCTATGGTCGCGCCTCAGATAAACCTAAGGCGCCTCATTTGTGAAGATTACAGGAGTGCATACTTTTTCTCGTTTCACTGTACAGCGCTATACGAAAACGTGTTTAGGTCCTTCATAATATTGGTACATTTACGGAACGGACCTTCTGTAACTATCTGTTATGTGTCTGAGAGATGGTCGGGTTGCACCGATTAAGGATTCAAGAGGCCGCCTCGCGCCTCCTGCCTTGCCTCGTCTAATTACCATGGCGCTGACTCCCCGGCTGTTTACTCACACTTAAGACGAAATTACGTCAAGAATTCCCATCTTTGCTTCGAATAAGTGATGATTGAGAGTTGTTAAGCACTTCCCCAATCATCATTTATTAAGTGTTTATTGGTCAATGAAACCAATTTAGAAGAAATATTCCTAGAGCAAAATGCAAAGATAAGCTACATGGAGGGAAGGAAAGTCTCCAGTTGACCACAAGACTATTATTGGGCCTGTGAGATAGAGCAAACTATTTATAAACACAAGGCATGAGCTTTTGCTGCGGGACTGTTCGAAAGAGATACCGCGGCCCTGGAACACAAAGAAGAAGGCAAAGAAGTAACATGGATGGGTTTTAGTCAGTAAATGTCTGACACTCCCTCCCACTCCACCATTCTTAAAAAAAAGGCATGAGCTTTTCTCACGAAACTCACACTTATAGAAGACAGGTGATTGACAACCAATCCAAGTAAAACCGACCTTAATACTAATATTAACATGATTTATAAAAATTCAGCTTAGGGTAATTTGGGAACAGTCACATATGGTATAACTAGACTAGCTTTTGCCGCTCGCTTTAATTAAGAATTTGACAATTAATTCGGGTTGTACTCTGCTTGTAATAATAAATTCAATCATGATTCGAAAGACACGTGGCGCCATCTATTATCCTCGGGAACAGATTTTTCTTTGGGATTAAATCCTATGTCCGTTTCAGTACATCTGACAACGTATATGCAAAATTTCAGGATGATCGGTTCAGCGGTTTAGGCGTGAAAAGGTAGCAAACAAACAAACTTACTGTCGCATGTATTATATTAGTTAGGATTAGGATAAGGATATTGTCTGCTGATTCTCTCCCTTATGATCAGAAATAATCCCACGGAAAAGTTTAAAACACTCAAGAGATAATGTAAACCCTATAAATAAAAAAAAATCGGAATAGTATCAGTACTTCAAACTATTATGCACTCTGCAGTTCCCAAAAATAACGCCTTACATGAAAAGGCTTCATGGTACTTAACTTTAATTCAAAGGGTGCAGGGTTGGAAAGGCAGCACAGGGATTAGGCAGTTAGTCAGTTGGCATGCTGCCACATCACCCTGTGGCGTCCTATTCAGAGGAATTGGCACCATTCGTGCACCCCGTAAAGGTTTCAACGGCAATGCAATTTGGAACATATGACGAGTGTAGGTAATACAATATTGAGGGGCCAGGAATAGAAACAAGAAATACGTTTAAAATAATATGTGCTGAGAAACTACACATTTTTCATCTCACCATAAGCATAGCTTAACCCTCGATCAACTTGCGCGGTTATTTAGCCAAGAGTCCCTCAATTTCTGATAATCAGAATATGGTTTATTCTTTAGCGAAAAACTAAAGATTGAGCCCTTATTAACATAAAGGTAACAAAAAAATCAACATTATCCGAGCAATACTAAAGGGTGTAAATAGACCCTTAACGAAGCCGAAAGACACTTGTTCTCCCCGCAATCATTTTTTTGTCCTGGACCATACCTGGGAACCTTCTAGTTACGGAATGATTAGGGGTCAAAGTTCCAACTTTTTGAAAAGTTTTTTTTTTAATACTATTTTTTAAGGTTATAACTTTACTTTAAATACCTCCATGACCCGTTTACTATTCAATACATCCATCAGCACAATGTTTTGAATGCGTTACATTGAGTTTTACCATAAAAGGTTATTTTTCACCCCAAAAAAGAGTCGTTTCGAGGGTTACATAGTTTGATGTATGGATGGGAAATCATCAAATGACTTCTCCCGCTCTGGGTGGAGTGGGAGGGAGTGTCAGACTCTTACTGACTAAAACCCATCCATGTTCCTTCATTGCCCTTTGTGTTCCAGGGCCACGGATGTACAGAATGCTTGGTTCACGTCTTCGTGAAGGGTCCGTTTACACCCTGTATATAGACTAAATAAAATAATAATAAAAATGTCGTATACAAGCACCTATCAAAGCTCTGCAATTCAACGACAAGTTAACATAAATTGCAACTACCTAAGCTACCAATATCACTGAAATCCGTGGAGACAGTCAAGTGTTTTTATTTGCAGTTTTATAGCCAGCTTGGTGGGATGCAGGCGATACAGCTTCGTCTATAGCTACTTGATATTCAATTTACTCGAGCACTTGTGTCGAAATATCGAGTAAATGATATCGATACTTGATACTTAGTGATATCCTTCAGTATACGAGACTATATTTTAGTATCGAATAAAAGAAACTGCTTCGTTGGTCAAGCGCTGCTGCTGAGCATGAGGTGCAGAGTTCGATTCCCAGGTCGGTTAATTATCAGGAACGTAACTCGTGCGTCATAACAAGTTATATTGAGAAAAGAATTTGCATATTTTAAATATAAGGAACGTTAAAAATAATATACTAACAGCTGATAGGTATAAGGTGCGCGCGTGCGAATAAAATTTCATACGGCTGTTGTGTTATTGTGATAAAAGTGTGTTTGGGAAAGTTGTTTGTTATCATGAGTATAATCACGTGTTTAAGTACTTGTTACCAGTTACCCTATAAAGCAAGGCCCCCAGAACCTGTTTAAATCCTAGGAAGTGAAGAATAAAAAATATAAACAACGAAATCACACTAAATATATCAACATATGTACATGACTATTACAGCAGCAATAATATCGTAGAAGGTTATCGAGCAAGCGAGGCGGTAATTCCCCGCAAACTGCGGACGAGTGCATCCGTCAAACACTAATGATAATAGTTACAAAATAACTGTTACTATTTTAATACAATGACCATACTACAAAATACCTGTTACGTGACGTAAAACAATATTTTGATTTATTTTTAAGACAAAAAGAACGTTAGCTATTTTCTTTTTCTGTACAAAAAAAAATAGTTTCGGTTTGTAATTGAATGTTGCTTACCAGAGCTGGATTTAAGAGACATAGTGGTTCCTAATTGTCATATTGGTGGAAGACGAAGAACATTTGTAAATCATAAGTCATGTTATTTTGTAAAGTGGTCTGTTTTCAATGAGTAAGTTATAATGGCGTTTAAATTACCATTAAATTATTAATTTGTAACATCAACAAACGATACTCTACGTAGTATCATTGCGGCTCACAATCAATGTACTACTGCGTACCAGTCCTGTTACTAACGACAGTTATTTATTTAAAAGGAACGGAACAGCGATTAGAGTATTTGTCACTCCATTCCCTATCACGTCCCTACGAGATTCTATGGCATATATAGAAGCCATTTTTATTCGAAAATGCATCAGTGAGTTTACGGTGGCCTTAGTGAAAACATTAAAAAAAAACTAGTGTTCTAGAATTCAAAGTTCTTCATTTGTTTTGTAGTTGCATCTTTGTGTTTCTCACTGCCTACAAAATGTCGGTGAGTAGGCCAAAAAGTTTTTTTTTTTTTTGGGTCTGCAACAAAAGATACACAGATCATACCATATAGGGCATACAAAAGTTCTTTTAAGTGTGTTCCTTCAATTACAGGAGACCACAGCATGCACATAAAACTAGTTGTTAACAGAAATTAGAATTTTTTTACAAAAAATAAAATAAAAACCAAAATAATAAAAAGCATTTGATGACAAGAAATCATAAGTAAAAAAATTGTTGTTGTTATCATTTTATTGTGTTTTGTTTCATTTTGAGGAGTTAACCGTAATTTTTTAATAATTTATTTCTTCATAGTGATTATGTGATATTTATATAACAGTTCTTTAATAGAAAGTTGCTTGTTTAAACCTGTATTTCTGTATAGGTTTTTCATGAGAAGTTGCTTCAAGTTAGATATTAGTTTACATAACACATAGAACGTTATAATAAAAAATACATAACACATAAAATGTTTTCTTTGTTTTGTTCGCTCTTATGCAGAAGAAGCTTGTGTGCTAATAGTGGGACCATTCTAGGCTTCATCCGTTTTTTATTAATTATGTTTTACAAAGGCCAAATTCATCAAAAAGAGCGAATTCTTTTTTAAAGTATGTCACTAACAACCACATTCTTTTACCGCCTTTTTAGAAAGATTTAATAAAAACTTTGGCTGTTAACTTTAGGTCGGTCAGTGATAATTCTGGAGTCTTCTATGTGTATGTGTCGGTCATTCTCGGCTTTATTCTTTTTTATATGAATTAATTGCGGCCGGTCCCGGCTTCTCACGGGTGCCTATGTTAGTCAGGGATAACGTAGCATTCTAATGGTGAAAGAATTTTCGAAATCGGTCCAGTAGTTTTTTATTTTATTCGTTACAAACACACAAATCTTTCCTCTTTATAATATTAGTATAGATTTTAAACAAAGACCTAATTTATCTAAAAGAGCGTAATCTTTATTAAAGCATGTCAATAAAAACATTTTTTTTTTCGTCTTCTTTAGAAAGCTTTAGTAAAAACTTTGGCTGATTAGCTCGGTCGGTCAGTACCACTCCTGCGTTCTTCTGACCTAGGATGCTTTGGAAAACTTAATTAGATACTCTATTCAGGTTACCTTCTTGGTTTCAGACTCCTTACCAAGGAAAGGGACGATGCTTCGGCGAGTACAAGTGCTCGCAGTGCAACCGAAGCTGGATGAGCGCTAACTCCTGGGCCAACTACGGGCAAGAGTGCACCTCCTGCAAGATCAATGTCATGCCTCATAAACAGGTATGGACTTACATAAACTCATATTTTTCCCCAGGTCATCATCTGCCTAGCCTTTTCCCAACTATATTGGGATCGGCTTCCAGTCTAACCGGATGCAGCTGAATACCAGTATTTTACATGGAACGACTGCCTATGTGACCTCCACAACCCAGTTAGTACTGGGTAATACGATACCGCATGGTAAGACTGGTTGTCAGACTTTTTGGGCCACTGACTACCTAACGACTGTCAAAGATCTACAAATGACACCCGGGACCAACGGCTAAATGTGCTTTCCGAGGCACGAAGGAAACTCGGTATGTAACGGGTGGTCACTGATCCACAGACCAACCTAAGCAAGCACGGCTTAGCCATCCATCCATCCATTATGTATGTCGAGTTCCCTGTGTGCCTCGGAAAACACGTTAAGCCGTGGGTCCCAGCTGGCATTTGCAGAATTTGATCTTGATTGATTTGATCTGAAAGTCTGGCAACTAGTCTTACCAAAGGGTATCCTATTACCCCAGAGGTCAGAGGTCAGATATGCAGTCGCTCCATGTAGCATGCAAGCATATGATGATGTAGGTTTTTGACAAGTGTAAAATTTCATAATTTTTTATTATTTCAGAGGCCCCTCCTCAAACCGGACGGCTTGGACAAAAGTGACCCGCTGAAGAGGCACCCACAGGAATTGTGTCAAAAGTGTCGAACCCTGGGAAGATATTGCGGGAAAACTTACTATTGATCGATTTATAATGATTTATTATCGATTTGTTCATTAGAATCTAGGTATACCAAAATATAACTGTTTTTTTATCGAATCGAAAGTACAATAATAATTTTTAAGTTTTTAAATGGGAAATTAATAGCTTGAGAATTTTTTTTTGCATATATTATACAAGATAAGAGTTTTTTTAAAACCTTTTTTTTTTTAGTCAGTAAAAGTCTGACACTCCCTCCCACTCCACCCAGAGCGGGAGGAGTTATTTCATGATTTCAAAACCTTAAAAAAAAACGTTTTAAAAAAACCCTAATCTTGTATCATATATGCAAAAAAAAAATGTATTCAAAGAAAATGGGCGATTCTTTTTAATATGAGAAATATAAGCTCGGAAGGTTTTCGTAATTATTATTGTAACTAGGTACATGACTCGCTAAATGTACATAATGATGAAAGAGAGGGAGCAAAGTACGGGTTTTTTAGTGTTACTGACTTGGCTACTGATTAAGGCTATTTTTAATCCCCGACGAAAAAAGAGGGGTGTTATTAGTTTGACCGCAATGCGTGTGTGTGTCTGTCTCTGGCACCGTAGCTCTTAAACGAGTGAACCGATTTGGATGCAGCTTTTTTAATTTGAAAACTAGTTTCTTGGCAATGGTTCTTAGATACGTTTTATGAAAATCGATGCAGCCATTTACTAGATATGGGGGATGAAAGTGGGTATGAAAAATCGAACATTTTCAAATATACCTAAGTGTATCAAATGAAAGCGCATGATGTGTATATTAAAATTAGACATGTTTTATCAAAATCGGTGCAGCCGTTTACTAGATTTGGCGGATGAAAGTGGGTATTTTTTTCATCTTTTACGTTTTCGTTGGGGGTTTTTTAATTTATTTTTTTAATTATATTTCTCACACGACACTCTCATCCACGCGGTCGAGCGATAACTGCGGCTACATCCGTGATCCTAACTCTTATTAAAGATTTCCAGTTAATCTTTCATACTCAATTCAACCAAGTTTTGACTGTGACACTAATATAATAATTTGCTCTCAGTCCTCCAGTACAACATTACTATTGTATTAAGTTTAAATAAAAGCATTGTGTCAATAATTCATTGCGTTTTCTTAAAGTTCCTTTCAATGAGGTGAATCTACTATTCCTCATGGAGATATCTGCAGATCTTGTTATTTTTTCCCTTCGTTTAGTTGGGTTTTTTTATATTTAATAGGTATATCCTTAGGTCACTTAATAAAAATAACCCATTAGTTTTTTTGCAAAAGGATAGGTGCATTGGTCTAAAAAAACTGGGTAGCCGAGGTATGGTCAACTTACCTCGGCCCTCCGAGGTTCCTCTCTCCTCAATATCCTAATAGTGGAGAGGGAATTAAACCTAGTTATGTTATACTTTCAAAATAGCGACGTAACACGTTGAGCAGTAAGGAGTTTCAATGTGACAGGTCCAAAGGGATCAATTTTTTTTTTTTTTTTTTTACCAACATTACTATCAGAAGCAAGCTAGATATGGAAGCATAACCCATTTAAATTGTACGTAGGTCAGCATACAAGCTCAGTACGTAAGACACCTCGTGGGTGGCTCAGCCTTATGGCTGTGCTTGTATAATTCTAAGAAAGATAAAGTTGTTTTGTCTTGGCTACGTTTTAGCACGTAAGTTCAGTGCGCAGTTGCATCCGATTCTGTAATAACGTATCTCAATTTAAAATAAGTAATTAATCCAATGTTTTTTCCTCAACTGACTGCCTCTTTAGTCTAGTAGTTGCAAGCGCGACTGCTAAGCATGAGGTCCTGGGTTCGATTCCCGGGTCGGGCAAAGTGTTATCTGGATTTTCCATCAAGAATTTCTCAGAACAGCCACGGAGTCTAGATTTATGCCCGGTTGATGGCAATAGGCTGGCCCCTTGTACTGGCAAAATGTGGTTGTAGTATTAGGTACACCTCTGCCTAAACCTTCGGGGATTACTGGCGTGATTAAGTCTTTTGAGAATCTCCCAATCTTGACTAGCTTGAAACTAGCAATTCAACGTTTTTGTACGCACGACGGCCAATCAAGCTATACAAAACCAGTTTATGCGGATCTGTCATTGTATAGAAAATCGAAACTAATCGACGCCAAGTTATACTAGAAATGTGCAGCTCCGTGTGCCGCCATTTGTACAGTAATTTACTAACTAGGTACTACCAAACACAAATATACCTACCTACTTAAAATAAAGGGTGTAAACAGACCCTTAACGAAGCCGAAAGGCACTTGTTCTCCCCGTCATTGCGATCATTTTTTTGTTCTAGACCATACCTGGGAACCTTATAGTTACGGAGATATAGGGGGTCAAAGTTCCAACTTTTTCACATGTTTTTTTTTAAAATACATGTTTTTAATGTAAGATTTTTACTTTAAACACTTCCTCGGACCCCATACTATTCAATCCATCCATAAGCACAATATTTTGAGTGCGTTAAATTGAGTCCTACCGTAAAACGTGATTTTTCACCCCAAAAAAAAAGGCGTTTCCCAGCAATAATTTTTGTGTAAAGTTACTTAGTTTGATGTACAGAATGCTTGGTTGACGGCTTAGTGAAGGGTCTGTTTACACCCTGTATACACAAACGATTCTAAAATACATAGATAAGAGGTCGCTACTAATTAATATCTGCTGTGTAACTGACCGCAGACATTGGTTCTAAGGATTGCAATTATTCTTGACCCCTTCGTAAGACGTAGAAAGACCCCACTATTTGAATTGAGCGGTCTGGTATCCGACGCGGTGACCGCAAGCCAGTGACGAGGGACTTGTAGACTAATTTAACTAGTCTTGAACACTTTGTAAAGACTCAAAAGTAATATTATTTAGAAGATTTTACTAGGTACAAACGGACCCTTCAAGAAGCCGTCAACCAAGTATTCGGTACACAATACGAAAAAAATTTTTTTTTTTTCATTACTTACAACGTTTAACGGCAGGACACAATGTAAATCACTCAAAACATTGTGCTGATGGACGGAATAGTACGGCGGTCGTAGAGATATTTAAAGTATTTTTTGGATAGAAGGGTGAGGAGACATTTGGCTCTTGTCTCTGGAATGGTAACGTTCTACTTCGCCAGAATCCTCTTTCTCTCTTTTTCTTGGTAACAACCCCTTCACTTTAATAGGAAATCATAGCACTGATTACTTCTAGTTTTACAGTCGGTGGTGACTAAATACTTAAACTACAAGTTTGGTTAGGAATACAGCATCCAAATTGCGTAATGCACTTTCAATCAAAATTTGTCTGCTCAGCAACGTGAACAAAGAACCTACGTAATGAATATTGTTGAGGCGTCAACCTGCCATTAATTACCCCGCTGAGTTTATTCCTTCCTTCTTTGTATGAAGAGGTCTTAACCTTACTATAACATGAAGTTCAAAGAATGAGTCAGAGGTTATCAATCTTCTATTACTTAACTCAATCAATACTCTTCTAAGAAAGTACCTAATCGTTAATTTATTAAAGCAAATCTTTCTTCAACAGAGTGTTTTCTTAAGAATTAACATTAGATCCAGGAAGCGTTGTTTATATAATAAATAAGCAGTTTTCCAGGTGGCTGTAGGCCGTAAGCCTAATTTGAATGAGGGTAAATCCGTTCATTTGCGACGCCATTTACATAATCGCCGGGGGCTGATTAAATTTGTACGAACTGACGAAATCGTCTGCACCCTGTTAGTGTACTAAGCATTTAATACTGACTGTGACATTTCATTAAAGTGATTACGACTCTTACTAAATAAGGAATTTGGTTTACTCGTTATTTGGTTTGGAGACTCGAAACAACTTGATGTTTGGAAATCGAAAATTAAATTTCGATTAAAGATTTTCCCGGATGAAAATCTGACTCACATCCTTCAGAAACAAAGTTAAGCTATAATTTTAGGAAGCTTTAAAATAAATTATATTATTCTGGATTCTTTTTTCATCGTTTTGCTACAATTTGATCGGGTCGGCACATTGAATTCTAGTAGTAAACCAAGCACCTATTTACTGAACGTATAACCATATGTTATTGTCAAACTACTGAAAAAGCTCCGGCGAGTCTAGGTTTAGCTACCAAAACCTTAGGTTTCACGGGAATTGTGCGTGTCGTGTTCGGCCTTTGACTAACGAATTTATGTTTCATCCTAGGAGAGACCAACTTGGACAGTCCAACGCCGAAACTCAATACGATTAAATCGGAGTTTGGTCAATAAGTTAACTTGACCTAAAATTCAAGGTAAATATCAATATTTTCCAATAAGGCATAGTCGACGAAGCGGCTGCTATTTCTGTTTGTAGGGTTTAAAGTAATCTAACACGAAGGGGATGGCGGGATCTTAGTTCGCTCACTAGACCCCGCCATCCCCTTCGAACCTAACCTGTCCGAGTCGTGGTGGCTCGCTTCGCTCGCTCTTCATTCCTAAGTTTTTCTTGTTTTATTAATTATCCTTAAGTACTCCGTATGCCAAATTGCCAACACCGTTTTCCGCTTATTTTTACAAAGTAAGGAGCTTCTATGTTTGCCTAAAAATACATCAGTCAAAGGTAGAAATTGGAATCTACGTATTTTTGCTTTGCCAAAAGGCTTTCGACAAATCTAGGATAAACCAGTCATTCCGCGAAGAGGCTGCATATCGATCTTTGACTATAACACATACATATGAATATTCGATTTTGCCGCCCAGCTGTAATCCGAACATTGTAGCACCCATTACGAGCTCCTTGTACCTAATATTAAATTTCTAAACTGTCGTTAAAATCTGCGAAAATAGCCGATACATCTGCTCATCTCTTGTAGGTAACAAGAGAGAACTATAACAAAGTTACCAGCAGACGCGTAACTAACGGTTAGCAGCGAAACTTTTCAGCCATAATAACCGCTAGAAAGTGCTCCGGTTATAATATAAATTTAACTTAACATTTATCGTTACTTCCTCGGAGCAGACAGTTAAGTAAATCCAGTTAATTTTCCAACTTCCTCTTGAAAATAAACGTATTTTGCTAGTGTGTTTTTGTATGAAAATGGCGTTATTTTGTTTTGCTTCCTTTTCTGGGTGTCTGGGGATGTTATTGGGTATCTAGCTTATTAAGAAGCGCTGCTAGGACAAAGGCCTAGTCTCTGTGAGAGTGAGTGAGCCATATCCCATCACGTTGGCCCATTTCAGGTTGGTAGATGTCACATGTCTTCGAATTTTTAGTTCTACGATATACCAGTTTTGTCACGATGTTTTCCTTCACCGTTAAATAAATTTCACAAAGAAAAGTAAGTGTCTGAAAAGAAAAGTTAGTCCCACGACACGTACCTAAATCGAGGCCATCACTACTGATGTTTTTTATAAACTAAATAGCTTGCGTTTAGTCGTAACTCGCCTCATGTGAAGCGATGGTGCGGCCTAGGGTGAAACACGCTTGCCTAGAAGAAACCGATTCACTCGAACTTTGAAGAGATTCAGAATAGAGAATTGAGGGATTACTTAAATACGTTAAGCAGAAGTGACCCCATATCTGCCCATAGGTACCCAACCATATCAACCTACCCAAGATAAATGTCCGTCCATAACATCAATAAGCATTTAATTAAATTAATTATTGAGCAACTACTAATTATATTAACTGTAAGGGTCACTTGAGTCCCCATGGGTGTAGTTCTACAAGATTTCTAAAGGGTATTGTCCAGTCGTAATGTTGTGTGGTCTAAGTGACAGGAGTGAATACAATAGAAGGATTATTAAATCTACTTATAATAATATAAACAAGCTTATCGAGAAATTGCCGGGAATTAAAACACTTCCTCACCTATAAGTGGCTTGCGGGTACCAATGATGTTTACAAAGAATCGACTGATTGCAGACACAAAACTTTTTTTTTGTTAGGCTGTCATGTCTCCCACTGCTGGGCATAGGCCTCCCCTTTCTCCTTTCAAACGTCTCTATCTTGTACGATATCTGGCCATGTTCGCGATGCAGACGAGATCAGATCGTCACACCACCTTCGCCGCAAAATAATAATTAATAGGTAATATTCTTTTATGTGTATGATTTCTATTAACACAAATAGTCGCCTATGTACCTCTTTTGTACATGAAGTTTAAATAAATAAATAGTTAAAAAAAAAAAAAATATTATCCAGTTCAACTAAGTTTTCCATACGAGAATAAAATCAAAATATATGTTATTTTGTGTAGCACAGAATAAAAGCCACACACCATATATCTAACACGTATATTACCAATTTTACAGATTTAGGTACATACCCAAGTTCCACAGAGGATCCAAAATATTTATATTTAAAAAATATGACCATAAAGCTTATAACTTGCAGCAAACGGTCACAGGTGTCAGAAGCATCACTTCGTCTAGTTTGAGACGGCACCGGATGGAAGGGTCGCGGTCAGTACACAGTCTAGTCAAATTAATTGACCGCCTTATAACCGTTTTATTACAAGTGGTCACAACCCTCGACTTGCTAGGAAAATTGGATGGTTGTGATAGTTGTGAATGGCATCCTGTTTGGAGTATGTATTATTGATTTCGTTAATTTAAAACTATGGGACCCAAATGTCATCTGCCTAGTCTTTTCTCAAGTATTTTCGGGTCGGCTTCCAGTATAACCGGATGCGGCTGAATACCAGTATTTTACATGGAGCGACTGCCTATCTGACCTCCACAACCCAGTTAGTACTGGGTAATACGATACCCCTTGGTGAGACTGGTTGTCAGTCTTCTGGGCCACTGACTACCTGTAACGACTGTCAAAGATCTTCAAATGGAAGCCAAGACCGGCTTAAAGTGCTTTTCGAGGCACAGAGGAATCTCGGTATGTAATGTGTGGTCTCCTATCCACGGACCAACCTAGGTAAGCGCGGCTTAACCTGAAGATCGATCTGAGCGGCTAATATTATTTAAATAATATTTCTTTATAGTTTCACCAAATTGGAAGGCCGGAATCTCAAATCTAATAAGAAGAAGTACTCATGATCTTTAAACTACCAAATCATGATATTTAGCTAAAAACATGACCATCCCAATTATACTTAATAGCCTTCTGAGATAGGTACCTTCCAGCGAGTTTCATAGCTTCATGAGATTTAAGTTTTGTAACACCCCCTTTATTCAAAATCCATAAAAAAACAAACTAAAATCGTTTTTTGTAAAAAAAAAACAGATCGTTTCATGAAAACATTCTAACGAAAAACTAGAATTAACAAAACATTCCATGAAAACGCCAAATTGGCTTCCTACACTCAGCGGATTATTCCAAAATATAATTATCATAAGTTAGAACTCACACGAATGATTCCACCAAGTGCTCTGCATTACGTTGCTCGCCCCGGGACCAAACATTTGCTTTCATGAATACCTTACCATAACAGACGAAGCCAAGCCCTCGCCGTAAAAGCAACAATGTAAATTTAATCTCAATTCTCATTGTAAATAACGCAAGTTCCATGTCTTAAAGCCAGTAGACTGCTTACCCTTGGTGCTTACGTTTTATCTCACTTTATTTTTTCACTGACCGTAATTTGCACTTAGTAGTAAAAACATAAAGCTAGTAGACCGTTCTAACCGTCGACATTAATCTCAAACTCAAAGCATTTATTTCAAATAGACCCGTGACAGGCACTTTTGCATAGTCAAAAATAAGCTACCTACAGTCCCGCCACAGGCATAATAACTGTGAATGGACTGTAGTTGCCCATTCGAAAATAGTAGATCTCATGGAGAAGAATGGGCAAGAAACTCCATGGACACTCTTTTCAAATCAAGTTAAGTATATAAATTACATAGTCCTGGGTACAATATTGTCAATTAATTTCCAGATCAATCTGTCATCAATTACAATCCGGAGACGTACTTAGGTCTTCGATATTGGAAGTCTAGTTGTCGAACTCAGATGGAGTGTGGCAGGACAGCTAGCAAGGCGCGGTGATGGTAGGTGGCGTAAAGCTGAGAACGAGTTGCATCCAAGGACTGGAAAGAGAAGTGTTGGTCGTCCAACTCCGGCGGCGAGATGGGCAGACGACATTGCTGCCATCGCGGGTATTATCCTGGATAAGGCTGGCACAAGAACGTGGAGCTTGGCACAAGAATGATGATGATGATGCAAGTAGCCAATGATGAAGGAAAAGCGTATGTCAATTCTGTTGAGAGTCATTGCCACATATCTCGTCTACCGTCCACATTCTACCGGTTGATGAATGAAACAAAAGCAAGCAAGCGACTGGCCATACTTTCCTGCAAGTTATTACCGTGTTTAAGATGGCGTCGTTCTTTTTACAGAATTTAAAAATGTAAATATAATCATGGCGTGTAATCAATTTTCCGTCTCACGTTGGAAATTGAATAATCTTGTTTCTGATTACGACACAAAAAGTTCATATTGTGTCAATTTAACTTCTAATCACTTTTTAAATACGTTAGCACCGAGACGCGCCCGATCAACGAATAAATTTGAATTCATTAACAAACTGATTCGTGCCCGCCCTGTGCTTACTATTGAGGGGGAAACAAATTGATTTTTTATAGAAATTTCATTCGGTTTTTATGCTATTATCATCTGGAAATTAATTATTTAATCGCTTAGAAACGCTTTAGAAAACCCGCCAGTAACAATGTCTGCAGATTGAAAAAACGCGTGCGAAACGAACGGACAAATTAAACAAACGAACACCAAGCAATATTGCAGAAAATATTCAGTATTGTCCAGAGGCGCATCGAAAAATATTTTTAATAATCGCGAGCGAAATTCTTAGCTGCATCGTTTATAGAAATTCAATTTATTATTTAAACAAAAGTGCTCAGATGCCGGAGGTTTAATGTGTGCATACCTCGATTATTAAATGGCGGAGAGAGAACTCGCTCGACCCGACAAAGGACTCGCTGAAGCGTCGATTGATAATTAATATTGTTTTATTATAAGCCCCGTATCTCTGAACAACACGGATTCCAATATGGCCAAATTGTAAACCATTGGTGCATGCCTAATTCTGTAATGGTATTAAATGTTTAGATACTGATTATATCCTCCTTTGTTGCGACTGAGCCTCTGTTTTTGTTTAAATTTTAGAGTGTGGTGCACTTTGATATTATGAAGTCGGATATACAGCTCCGACGGGCTTAAGTACTCGTATTTTCAAGTGTTTCGTCTTTTCGGGATCATGATTCATAAAATGGTTTACGTTGTTATTGCGTGGGGTGCCATTTTGATCAATGTAGTCACTATAGTCAACTGCTCGTAGTGTTGTCTAAAAATCATTTATGGTTTTTTATTTTTTTCTTGAATTTCATTATGCAACTTCTGATTTAAATTTAACTATACTCTCAAACTGGTTGAGTTATTTTCTGAAAAGATCTTGAGAAACAAACATTGCCTCTAAATAAGTATTTGCAGTCAAATTAAGACGGTATTATTGTGCTGAAACTTCAAGAATACAAACAAAACCTTGAAATTTTCGAGTAATTAATTAGGCCTTTTGCAGTGTATTTATACCCAAAATATCTCTAACACTACTGTGGCTTAGTATCGTGTGAAGAGTCATGCATTATGAATAAAGGGCGGTCCCGGGAGCCTGTACTAGCGAGAAACCGCGGTGACTTGATAGATTACCCCGCTCGCTTATTAAGTGCTTGGCAAGCACGACTGATAGTTGCTGGGATATTGTAAGCAGAGATGATATTGGCTTTTAATTTTACTTACTTTTTCAGTATCTGCTTTTTTGTTAGCACACAAGTATTCAGTACACAAGTATATCACATTAAGTAAATTGGTGGTTTTGCTTCAGTTAGGTTAAGTCAACTAATAATCCAATTATAATTAAATATATCATTTACTATATAATATTTTTTTATTAATGAATTCTAACTGTTTAACTGCGGACACCGGATTACGGACACATACTTCAGTAGATGTACTGTCTCTTAGTGACCGGTGTCCGGAGCGACCGCAATTTCTCCAGTTGACGGAACCACATAATTCTCGAAGAGTTAGTTAGAAATGTATCCAATAGTAGGTACACCCACATTTCTCCAATTATGTTAAAGTCCCATGTAATAGGGGACGAGCCTATCGCCATCAACCGAGCACAGATCCTGACTCCGTGGTTGCTGTTGAGAATTTCCTGATGGAAAATCAAATAACACTTTGCCCGACCCGGGAATCGAACCCGCTAGACCCGTCAGTCCAGTCAGATGACGGAACCATAAACGAAATAAGAGACGTCACACGACACACACACCTTCTTCGCTCCCGAACAAAAAGTAAACAAAACAAAGTCCCATCTAAACATATTTTAAACGAACACGTCATCCGTTATCGAAATTTAGCTGCACGTCTATTTCCAGCTCGATTCAAAACCGATTTAGCATACACATGAGTGATGGCGGACAAACTAACGACACAATGATACGATACGGCCCTACGACGCCATTTTTTAAACCAAGGGTGAAATGACGGTCACCATTAATCTCAAGCCCTTGTGCGAAATGAAATTGTGCGCGGGTTAAACGAGCTCTGTCCTTGTTTTTTTTTGGGGGTGTGAGAGGGACAAAGTACGGCTTTATTTAGTGCTGTCGTCCACTCGCGTAATCGTTTTGATGCGCAATTTTTAATATGTTACGATTAAGTGGATGGTCTCACATTTTGCTTGATGTTCCGAGTTTAGACTGGTTTTTTGTATGGAAAATATACGTGAGGCGTTGTGATTGCCAGACACTTTGTACGGGTGGTTAAAAAAATAGTTACATTAATAAATAAGTTAATTAGTTACAGTGCCGAGACTGGTAATCGTCCATTTCAGGGCCGTAGAATTATCCAGAAATATTGAATCAGTTAAAAAGAGACGTTTCAAAATAAGTATTTTCAGACTTCTAACTTTCATTAGTTTCACAACAGACATACGTATAATTATATGTTGGTAAACTCATTTTTGAATTACCGTAAAATATAACACCACGCCAGTAATCCCCAAAAATTTAGGCAGAAGTGTACTTAATAGTACACACACATTTCGCCAGTTATGTTTTTAAGTCTCATGCAACAGCGAGCCTATTGCCATCAACCTGAGACATCTGACTAGTAAACTCTTGGTGGAAAACATCAATAACCCTTTACCCCACCCGAGAATCGAACCCAGTACCTCATGCTCAGCAGCCGCGCTTTCGAGCACTAGACCAACGAGGCGATAAAATATTAGTTAGTTTCTTTTATAACGCGTAGTTCGCGTCTCGTTTACGATGAAAGATGGCCTTAACATCTGGTTTCACAGTCAAAACAATATTTGGAAAAAATTAAATCTAATCGAATATAAACCAGCCTGTACTTAGTACGCACGACGACCAATCAAGCTATACAAAACCAGTTTATGGGGATCTCTCATTGTACGTGAGATCTATACGCCGTGACTTTTAAGTCGTCTTACAACGGCAGCCCACTTCATATATCCAATGACTACTAAGCATTCATAAAAAAAATAGGTATTTATGAGATTTTAATAATTTAAAAATAAAAATATTATTAAATATTATGACGCATGACGTAATTAAAACACCCTGTTGTGAGTGATGATCTACTGGACTCGAGCGCTGGGTAGGTATATTCTCCCGTTTGACACGTAAACATCATTAACAGGATGTTTCATATTTTTTTCTGATGTTTATTTATTTTTCTTTGTACCATTACGGGAGGTAAAAAAAAAATCGCGCCCAGAACTATTTTATGTCGGGCATATTGAGTGAACCACCTTTGTAAGACGACTAAAAAGTCACGGTGTATAAAGCGAGGCCATGTTATACTGGAAATGTATAGCTTGATGTGTTGCCGTGTGTTCCCTAAATGCATATGTGCCCCTTAGATAAATGACCGGCACACATTCACTTGAGAGGCACAAACACGTACAACATATTGAAAAGTTGATTACGAAGGGAGTAGCTGTCAAAATATTGAATGAATAGCAACAATATTTCACACGCACGTTTATTTAGATAGATTTAAATTGAGCTTTGTGTGCATTTTTTCCTAATTGTTATTTTATGTTAACTTTTTTATTTATTCAAGATGCCTTTTTGTTAGTAGAAAAATATCTGACACTGAGTTTACCTAACATTTTTTTTGAAGTCGAAAATCAGCATTTTCGTTATGTTTAAGTACACAAATTGGTGAAGGTTCTTTCCTTTTTACGGAACCCTTATAGATTCGTCCTGTCCGTCTGTCTGTCTGTCTGTCTGTCTGTCTGCCCGTCTGTATATCACAGCCGTATTACTCCGTGACTGTTAGCACCACACAGTTGAAGTTTGGAGACCAAGTGTCTTCTATGAACCTCTTCACAAAAGTGATGTGGAATTACGAATATAAAAAAACGACCAAGTGCGAGTTGGACTCGCACACAAAGGGTTCCGTAGCACCAAACAATAAAGCAACAATATTTTTAACGCTCATTCTAGGTCAATATTTACACTCAACAGCAAAACTAAATATGTTTTTCATAGTATGATAGAGGAGCTCGTGGCAAAATAATTACAGCCGCTCGGATCAATCTTCAGGTTAAGCCGCGCTTGACTAGGTTGGTCTGTGGATGGGTGACCACCCATTACATAACGAGTTTCCTCCGTGCCTCGGAAAGCACGTTAAGCCCGAAAGTCTGGCAACCAGTCTTACCAAGGGGTATCGTATCACCCAGTACTAACTGGGTTGTGGAGGTCAGATAGGCAGTCGCTCCATGTAAAATATTGGTATTCAGCTGCATCTGGTTGGTCTGGAAGCCGACCCCAACATAGTTGGGCAAAGGCTAAGTAGATGATGATGATGATGATAGTATGTTAATGAAAAAAAAGTTACTGCTGCAGTTTCACGAAAAATTCCCATATCTCAAAAGTTTCATATCTTATTCAAACCAATTTCCGTTAAAAGTGTTTTATTTATTCTATCTATTATTCTATACTAATCTACACTAATATTATAAAGAGGAAAGATTTCTATTTTTGTGTGTATGTTTGTAATGAATAAAGTCAAAAACTACTGTACTTACTTACCGATTTCAAAAATTTTTTCACCATTAGAAATCTAGTATATTTATTACTAGAAAAACAAATGGGGGGGGGGGGGAATTAAGGGAAAATAAATGTGCACCCGTGCGAAGCCGGGACGAGCCGCTAGTCTTCTTCTTATATATAAAATTCTCGTGTCACAATGTTAGTTACCATATTCCTCCGAAACGGCTTGACCATTTTTTATGAAATTTTATATGCATATTCAGTAGGTCTGAGAATCGGCTACTATCTATTTTTCATACCCCTTAGTGACGTTATATAAAGAGGTAAAGTTGTGAGTTTGGATGTAGGGGGTAATCTTCGGAACTAGCGATTCGATGCCGAAAATTCGTTCTTCGGAAGCTACACTATCCCCTCCCTAGTGTCAGGCTATAAGGTCAGGGACGCTGACATAAATCCTATTGAAATCTATGTCAGTTTGCCATTTTCACTTGTCAATTTAGTCTCAGGGATTAAAAAACAGACTTTAGACGGTTATGCCCCATAGACGGAATATACCACCCTGACCTTATTTAAAGCGTTCCTATGGGATAATTTCCGACCAAAACGCGAGCAAAGCTGCGGGGTACAGATAGTAAAAAATACAAGATACTGCGCAGGAGGTTGTAAATATGATAATATTAATCAACAATTCCGCACGCAAAATACGCGCTTTGACGTGGAGTTGCGGAAACCAGTACAATACAATACAATATAATAATCAACAATGTTGGTTCTTGGAAACTTATGGTCATATTTTATCTAAAACCACAAAATATCAATTCAGAAAATTACCAACGAAACTATTCAATTAAACTATTTGTCGCTCTCAAAAATAAAGGGTGTAAAAAGACCCTTAACGAAGCCGAAAGGCACTTGTTCTCACCGTCATTGCGGACATTTTTTTGTTCTGGACTATACCTGGGAACCTTCTAGTTACGGAGATACTGGAGGTCAAAGTTCCAATTTTTTCACAAGTTTTTTTTTTAAACCACTTTTTAAGGTTTTAACTTAACTTTAATTAAATCCATGACCCGTTTACTATTCAAAGCATCCATCAGCATTAAGTTTTGAGTGCGTAACATTGAGTTTTACAGTAAAACGTGATTTTTCACTCCAAAAAAAAAGTCGTTTCCCAGCAATAATTTTAGCGTAGAGTTACTTAGTTTGATGTACAGAAAGCTTGGTTGACGGCTACGTGAAGGGTTCGTTTACACCCTGTATAATTTCCAAGAAAACACCCACATTACACCTCACGATGCTCAAACGTTTTAATTTAACTAACTTTTCTCAGTGTTGCCACTCTAACTCAGTTACCAGGTGGCATGGCTGTTAGATTTGCATACGCGCTTGTGATCCGGCTTTAATTTATCCGTAATGGCTTTAAAACGAGCTGCGAGTGTTCGCACTGATTGCCAGACTCCCTCGGGGTTATAAACAGACGAACGAAACTTATTATTGAAACGATACATAAATGGTGGATTTCAATATTAGTGTTATTGGGTATTTTTGGTGTTAATGTTTTTAACCGACTTCAAAAAGGAGGAGGTTCTCAATTCGGATGTGTCTATTTTTTTTTTATGTATGTTCGGCCATAACTCCGTCATATATGGACGGATTTGCAAATTTTTTTTTTTGTTTGAATGGGGTTAGAGATTGCAAACCGGGCCCGGCCGGGCCGGACCCGCCCGGGCCCGGTGGATGTAGAAAAGGGCCCGGGCCCGGTTTGCAATATCTACTTGTAACGACTGTCGGCCCGATGCCCTTTTAGACATCCACCGGGCCCGGCCATTCATACCGGGCCCGGTGGATGTCGAAAAGGGCACGGTTTGCAATCTCTAAAAGGGGTTTATTTCGAAATGGTCCCATTTAAATTTCATACAGATCTGATGATGAGTTTCGGAGACAGACAACGGAACTCTTCAAAAAATGACAGCAAAACAACCGCGATTGCTGCTATCGCATAAATATGCATTGTCTGTATCTATAGAGTAAAGGTTAACCCGTATCATGATAACCAGTTCACGTACAGAGCCTTACGTACCTTTTAATCCGATTAATAGGTCCCTGTTTCAGACTGATATTTAGGTACACCGCGTAAAGTTTTGATTAGGTACAGTTTTCTCCAAAAAATAGTTTTCTATAGAATCTATTTAAATACTTTAATATATATATTATATGCTACTTAAACATACTTTAAATTAAATCTACTACCTAGACTATTCTACGATATTACTGGAACATATCCACCTGATAACCCTGAGGCGATTCTTATAACACCCACGCAATTTAAAAGGGCTTAAGTTTGTGCAAATCGAATGTCAAATGAGTTATCGTACACTACTCATGAGAAAAAAAATCGTCTTTATTATTTCTTATTTACTGAATTTCTAGC